>CM046005.1:24232324-29232324 GCA_025175895.1 Wurfbainia villosa | reverse complement strand
ACGTTATACCTTTCGTATGACATGTAACGGGAACGGCATCAACCGGAACGATCCTCGTAAGAATCGTCTCTATTCATATCCACGCCGAGCTCCTCGGGATGACTTCGCTAAGTCACGAGCTTCGTCTTCGTACGGGTTACTAGCCTCGTGTTGAAGACGATGTGATCGAGAGATGATCACGATCCGAATCCAAATTCGGATCCTAAAACGAGTTCTCAAAACTCGCTTCTCCGGAGAGGTATTCGTCAACCGTTTGACGAATCCTTCATCCTCCACCTCAGAGGATTACCGGAGATCAAATCCCCGGTAAGTTAGGCGCTATCGGAGCACTAACCATCGTCCAAACGACGCTCCGACAACAAAGAAACAAGCTGTCCAGAAAAACTGGACAGCTTTTGGTGGAGGAATAGAGGCCGGCCAAGGAGAGATGGAAGCTCACCTTATCACCGAACCTAGAGGAGATCACCGGAGGGTCGCCGGAGGTTCACCGGCTGAAGCTTGGTCACCGGCAACAAGTTGGAAGGCTGCACAAAAGCTGGGCGGCGGCAGCTTAGGGTTGGGCGCCGAAAACTCCAACAAGGGGTGGGCGGCAACACCAAGGGCTAGGGTTTTGGATTAGGGTTTAAGCCCTATTTTATAGAGAACTAATTCTCTTAACTAGCATCCACGATTAACTCCGATGAACTAGTTACCATAACTAGCATCCACGATTAACTCCGGACATCACTATGTCTCCAGCCAGTGAGAATCAGCTGCTTGGATACACCAAGGAGTATACCTCGAGCTAGTCTCGACAGAATTGATGGTGTCCAAATCCATCAATTCATCGACTAGGGATAATTCCGATACATCACAATTACACATGTAGAGATACTCACTAGTTGTGATCCAATCACAAATTCTCTCATGCTGTGAATCGTATCGTGGACATTCAGTAAATGAGTTTTAGATCCAATCAAATACATTAAACATGTATACTCAAATAGTGAATCTTCATTTATCATATAAATGGTTCATACATAAGGCGATTGCCTTAGGCCATCTCTCATATATTACTAACATCGGAATTATCCCTAGTCGATGAATTGATGGATTTGGACACCATCAATTCTGTCGAGACTAGCACGAGGTATACTCCTTGGTGTATCCAAGCAGCTGATTCTCACTGGCTGGAGACATTGTGATGTCCGGAGTTAATCGCGGATGCTAGTTATGGTAACTAGTTCATTGGAGTGACCAGCCGTAAGACTTCATATGTTTCTCTGCATATATAGATATGTCAATGAAGTTCTTACTGTGGCTTAAGTGCGATGATCCTTTGACTTGCGGTATTCAAGTCATCTTGATCATGGAGACTTATGCTTTGACATCTTAAGCAAACATCTCTGAGGAGATGTGGACCCGGGATGATTGGGTATAAGTCGAAGTGATCGAAGGTGTTTGAATAGCCTATAAAGGATTCACCACTCCTTGCGAGGAGATGTATACCCATGGCCTCTCGTCGGATTGTTACTAAAGTCTTTGGCCAAAGCATTACATGTTTAGAGTAAGGTACTCTTCGATACATGTGGAGTAACTAGAATCCGTAGGATGAGGAAATGATACTTGGGCTAGGTGTGACGTAGTCAGCCTAGTGGGGACTGACACAATAGACCATGTCCTGAACCAAGTGGGTATAAGATGAGTGAAGGGAATGGGGCACGATTCATTCGAGCTACTGAAGGGTTTCTGAAATAGTTCTGGATCAACCGTTGATCTTTTCGGTTAATTGGGGATCATGATGTACTACTAGGTGCCACTCATGATCGTTCTATAATTAATGGTTAATTATAGACGGCCAACATAAACCGAGAACCTATTTGTTCATACGCACAACGAGTGTAATCCAAAGGATTTAAAACGAGCTTGAGAATGGGGTTCTCAGACTGAGAGAAACTATGTTTGGTTGGACCAAACATAAAGCAAGCATGAAATTGTTTCAGTCGCAATGGAAGCGTGGATGGGCCGTGTCTTATGAAGACATAATGGATGGACCAAAATGGTTTGGTTCTAATCCAATGGATGAGAATAAACCAAAGGGTTTGGTTTATATTAAACGAATGAACCAAAGGTTGGTTCGGTTCGTTTTAACTTAAAATAAACCATCATGGTTTGGTTTACTTTAACTTATCTTAATGGAGCGGGTTAACGGGCTTTATGGATATGATCCATTAACCATTAAGAGAATTAGTTCTCTATAAAATAGGGATTAAACCCTAATCCAAAAACCCTAATTAGAGTTGCCGCCCAACCTAATTGTGCCGCCCCCTCCATCTTCTCTCCTAGTCGGCGCCAACCCTAGGTGTGCCGCCGCCCAACTTTTGTGCCGCCGTCCAAGTAATTGCCGGCGACCAAGCTTCAGCCGGTGAACACTCCGGCGACCCTCCGGTGATCTCTTGTGGGTTCGGTGATAAGGTGAGCTCCACATCTCCTTTGGCCGGCCTCTATTCCTCCACCAAAAGCTGTCCAGTTTTTCTGGACAGCTTGTTTCTTTGTTGTCGGAGCGTCGTTTGGACGACGGTTAGTGCTCCGATAGCGGCTAACTTACCGGAGATTTGATCTCCGGTAATCCTATGAGGTGGGGGATGAAGGATTCGTCAAACGGTTGACGAATACCTCTCCGGAGAAGCGAGTTTTGAGAACTCGTTTTAGAATCCGAATTTGGATTCGGATCGTGATCATCTCTCGATCACGTCGTCTTCAACACGAGGCTAGTAACCCGTACGAAGACGAAGCTTGTGACTTAGCGAAGTCATCCCGAGGAGCTCGGCGTGGATACGGATAGAGACGATTCTTACGAGGATCGTTCCAGTTGATGCCGTTCCCGCTACACGTCATACGAAAGGTATAACGCAGATAATTTCTTTTATTGCAAATTTTAATTTACGGTTATGTCTACACTTGTTGTAATATGCATGCGTGTGTTGTGTGTGTTGTAATAAATATAGATTTATTATTTTTAATTGCTTCCGCTGTGCTCATGTTTACGAAACATGATCGAACACACACACGCCGCGGTGCCGGAAACCCAACAATGCATAGCACCCAACTTCACCTCCCTTTACATCGACCTTGGAGAGAGTCCAACAAGCCGATGCTCCAGGTTAAAACCAACCCATTAATCGGGAAATAGTTTTAATATGGTTAGAGCGCATTCAACCAATTAGCCTAGCTTGGAGAGAGTCCAACAACCAAAGCTAACGATTGACCTCTGGGTCTTACCATATTAGTATTAAACTATTCCATGGTTTGAACATGTTCGGGTTCGAGCCGGGCTTGGAGAGAGTCCAACAACCCAAACAAGAAACGGAACTCTGGTTCTAACCATATTATTGGAAGGTGTAGGCTTTAATATTGTTTAAGGGTTTTTATGTCTCATCCTCTTTGCATGCAAATAACTATTATCTACATGGCATGACATACATGGCATACATCTACATGTCACGACACGCATGGCATAATGTTATGCATCTAATGCAATTACATGGCATACAATTATGTCATGTATATAATTTCCTTATATGTCATAACTATTTATGGAAATAAAATATGTTTAAGATTTGATTCTGCAAATCAAATCTTAATTAAATTAGGAAACAAATTTCCAAATCTAATCACATATTTTATTCATGGAATTATTTGATTAAGGAAAATCTATTTAGGAAACCAATTTCCTAAATCATTAAAACTACTTATGGAAATAAAAAATTTTATGATTTGATTTCCCAAATCAAATCATGATTAAATTAGGAAACAAATTTCCAGAATCTAATCAAATATTTTATTTATGAAAAATATCAATTTCCATAAATACTTCCAACTTTCCAAAAGTGGAAGATTTCCATAAATACTTCTAGACTTTCCAAAATTGAAAAATTTCCATAAATATTTCTAAATTTCCAAAATTTAGAAAATTTTCAGAAATACATTATGACTATTGCAAAACTATTTTACGATTATGTCGAAACACAACCTGGGCTCTGATACCACTGTTGGGTTTCCGGCACCGCGGCGTGTGTGTGTTCGATCATGTTTCGTAAACATGAACACAGCGGAAGCAATAAAATAATAAATACTCCTATTTATTACAACACACACAACACACGCATGCATATTACAACAAGTGTATACATAACCGTAAATTAAAATTTGCAATAAAAGAAATTATCTACGTTATACCTTTCGTATGACATGTAGCGGGAACGGCATCAACCGGAACGATCCTCGTAAGAATCGTCTCTATTCGTATCCACGCCGAGCTCCTCGGGATGACTTCGCTAAGTCACGAGCTTCGTCTTCGTACGGGTTACTAGCCTCGTGTTGAAGACGACGTGATCGAGAGATGATCACGATCCGAATCCAAATTCGGATCCAAAAACGAGTCCTCAAAACTCTCTTCTCCGGAGAGGTATTCGTCAACCAATTGACGAATCCATCGTCCTCCACCTCAGAGGATTACCGGAGATCGAATCCCCGGTAAGTTATCCACTGTTAGAGCTCTAACCGTCGTCCAAACGACGCTCCGACGAGAGGAGAAGAAGCTGTCCAGAAAACTGGACAGCTTGGTGGAGGAGTAGGCGCCGGCCAAAACCAAGGAAGCCAAGTCCTCACCTTTTCACCGAGGCCTAGGAAGATCACTGGAGGGTCGCCGGAGGATCACCGGCTGAAGCTTGGTCGCCGGCAAGGAGCTGGACGCCGTCACAAGGGGGTTGGGCGGCCAAGGAGCTTGGGCGGCAACTCCTTCAATGGGGTTGGGCGGCAACTAGGTTTAGGGCTCTTCCAATTAGGGCTTAATTATCCATTAAGCCCTCTTTTATAGAGAACTAATTCTCTTAATGGTTATTGGATCATAACCATTAGGCCCGTTAACCCGCTCCATTAAGATAAGTTAAAATAAACCAAACCTTGATGGTTCATTTTAAGTTAAAATGAACCGAACCAACTTTTGGTTCATTCGTTTAAAATAAACCAAACCCTTTGGTTTATTCTCATCCATTGGATTAGAACCAAACCATTTTGGTTCATCCATTACGTCTTCATAAGACTCGGCCCATCCACGCTTCCATTGCGACTGAAACGATTTCATGCTCGCTTTATGTTTGGTCCAACCAAACCTAGTTTCTCTCGGTCTGAGAATCTCATTCTCAAGCTCGTTTTAAATCCTTTGGATTACGCTCGTTGTGCGTGTGACCAAATAGGTTCTCGGTTTATGTTGGCCGTCTAAAATTAAACATTAATTATAGAACGATCATGAGTGGCACCTAGTAGTACATCATGATCCCCAATTAACCGAAAAGATCAACTGTTGATCCAGAACTATTTCTGAAACCCTTCAGCAGCTCGAATGATTCGTGCCCCATTCCCTTCACTCATCTTATACCCACTTGGTTCAGGACATGGTCTATTGTGTCAGTCCCCACTAGGCTGACTACGCCACACCTAGCCCAAGTATTATTTCGTCCCTACGGATTCTAGTTACTCCACATGTATCGAAGAGTACCTTACTCTAAACATGTAATGCTTTGGCCAAAGACTTTAGTAACAATCCGACGAGAGGCCATGGGTATACATCTCGTCGCAAGGAGTGGTGAATCCTTTATAGGCTATTCAAACACCTTCGATCACTTCGACTTATACCCAATCATCCCGGGTCCACATCTCCTTAGAGATGTTTGCTTAAGATGTCAAAGCATAAGTCTCCATGATCAAGATGACTTGAATACCGCAAGTCAAAGGAACATCACACTTAAGCCACAGTAAGAACTTCATTGACATATCTATATATGCAGAGAACCATATGAAGTCTTACGGCTGGTCACTCCAATGAACTAGTTACCATAACTAGCATCCACGATCAACTCCGGACATCACTATATCTCCAGCCAGTGAGAATCAGCTGCATGGATACACCAAGGAGTATACCTCGTGCTAGTCTCGACAGAATTGATGGTGTCCAAATCCATCAATTCATCGACTAGGGATAATTTCGATACATCACAATTACACATGTAGAGATACTCACTAGTTGTGATCCAATCAAAAATTCTCTCATGCTGTGAATCGTATCGTGGACATTCAGTAAATGAGTTTAAGATCCAATCAAATACATAAAACATGTATACTCAAATAGTGAATCTTCATTTATCATATAAATGGTTCATACATAAGGCGATTGCCTTAGGACATCTCTCATATATTACTAACATATGGTAATATGTAAAGCGCCATCAGATACGGCAATGCAGCATACATGGTCATGCCTGCTCACCCCTACTCGCCACCACGACCCTAGTGTGGCCTAGGTGGCACGACATGACAACTGTCCCAACTCACACCAACCACTGCTATAGAGTGGTCAAGTGGGCAGTATGATAAGTAGCATATGAGCGTAAAGAGCTCGCTACACAACGGGGGTCCCTGCTGTTGGCCACTCCGACTAACACTACCAATGAGTCGTCGAGTACCACACACCCAAGACAACTGCACGCAACTCCAACTACCACCGTCTATAGTGGTAGAGTGCGGCACAACAGATGCTCTTCCCTCACACCAGTTACTCCTCGGGGAGTGCTCTGGGAGGCAAGATGACTGACAACTCTCTCAACCCCAAGGGAGACTACATCGTCAGAATGCATGCAAATGACACGAGAATGCTGTCACATGTACAACCATCTACCACAGACTCTCTGTTCCACAAAGAGTCATACCCATCTGATCAATACACTCTCTATCCAATAAAGAGTCGTACTCAACTGATCGACGGACTCTCTATCCTCTAAAGAGTCATACTCGACTGATCATAACTCTCTCTCCAATAGAGAGTCGTACTCCACTGATCATCGCACTCTTTATCCGATAGAGTCGTACTCGACTAATCATATCAAACTGGGACCATCGGTCCACAGCGACACACAAATCACCCTTCACTTAACCATTACTCAACTCATGGTTGGTAACAGTATGCAACATACGGGTATTGGAAATAAATCCTACATTTAGGGTATTACCTACCCACAGATGACCTTTTTGCCAATTTATAAATTGGGTCATCACCTGTACTAACATTTACACCCTACTAAACATCTAGGCCAATTTACATCACATCTATAACTCCTAAATCATGACAGGGTATATGTGATATCAAAAATTGAGCATAAATACATCCAACGATAAGTTCAAGCATACGATAATAAGAGCAGGGTCAAGATAATATGAACATATAACATGCTCATATCTATGTCTAAATCTGAATGCAATTACATCTACCGGACTAGGTAGGAAATTACCCACCTGCTTTGTAGACACCAATCGTCTTCACGTCCGCGAATATCTCGAACCAAAATCTTGCAAACAAAACAAACAAACATAACTCAACACTAACGTAATCAATCTATAAGAATATGAGTCTAATCCAATGCTAATCCCTGATTGATCAACTAATTCCCATAGTTATACAATCTCATACCATTCATTAATTATCAAATCCATTGTAAACATAGTATGCATCAATAAACATCTAAATATGGATTTACCAAGGTTAGCCTCTCCTAGCTCAACTTCTTGATCCAAGGTTTCGAATTAAAATTCAAATAGCCCAATTGGAAGCAACCTCATAATTAATTATCACTCCATAATTAAATTTGTTCATCCTATAGAAATATATTAACTTAATCAAAATATAAAAACCTTACCTCCTAATCCATTCTGCTTCCACCAGCTCGTTTACATCCCCTTTAACAGAGCATCATAAATCTTTCCATACATCAACTTATTCCTTGGAATCAATTACTCATCAATTAAGAAGAACAACAAATGAAAGAAACTCATCTCTTAACCACAAGGTAGCAACAGGATCGATCCACGACAATATAAAAGAATGTCAACAACACCCACTGCCCACCCATCACTCAATCCTAGCTTCAACACAAAGCATCATCGCTAACTCCACAACATCACAACTTATGCACAACCATTCCAACCTATTCTATTCACCGACACAACCTGTGAACAACTGTAACTTAGTAATCTACCTCAAACATCACAGATCCATACAAAACTCACCTCAATGTGACTTCATGGCTTCGATCCAGCCTTCCACCGCCCCCTTTGAACTCAACAAATCCACACCAGCGATTGAAACCTCCCCTCGGCAGCTTTCCTCCCTAATTGTCCAATCCGTCGGAAAAACCCACTGCCTAAAATAGATCGATCAATTCAGAAGGAGAAATAGCCACAGCAGATCACAACCATTCAACCGAATGGAATTCACAGCACAAATAGGAAATCAATCGTGCTTACCCGAAGTTGAACCTCATCGGCAGCAAAAATCCCCAACAATAGGCAGCCCTGTTCACCAGATCACCTACTGCCCAAGTCACTAGGTCAAGCTTCGTGAAGAGAAATCACAACCGAAATTCATTCACAAGTAGATCCCTTCTGAGATCAAGAAAAAAACAAGATCCGACAGTGCCTTACCTAGGACTCACAGCGATCGCAGGCGCAGCCTCCACTTCGATCGGACCAAACCCACCTTCGACAGTGTGAAATCGAGCGCAAGTGATGCTGTCGTCGGTCCAAGCTTACTACCGATGACTCAGCTCACCGACAAAATCAACGCCCCCGCCCCCCCCCCCCCCCCGATGCACTGCTCTAGCTCACACTGGAACCTCTGGCTCCGACAACCAGTCGCTGTCTTACCTACCCGAGCACCATGCCATCGTCGTCGACCCAAGCCCCCAAATCGCGAGCCTCCTTCATTGCTCTGGTTTGTCCGCGAGCACCTTCGCCTGTCGCCGTCCATCGCACTGAGGAGCCGACGAACTCCAATCGGCAGGAGTCGAGGAGGTCGCACGGAGGAGGAGAAACATCGACGGAGACGCGGCCGGGGTGAGTAATCGTGCGAGAGAACGAGAATCGGGATCGAGAGGGGAACGGATCATCGCGGAGGAGTGGAATAAAGGAATCGGGATTTGGAACCGATCGCGAGAGAAAACGGCGAAGAGTAAAGGGGTAGGTTTAAAATGGGTCGCGGTCTTTAATTGGAACGGATCCATTTAAAACGGATCGGGTCCAACAGATCGGGTGGGGTCCAATCCTATACGCCTATCAAATCATTCTCCAAAAATACCTTAGAAATTTCCATTTAAGTCTAGAAAAATTTCTAAAAAAATCTGGAAATTTTCATAGGGTATTTTCCTAATTAACAACATTATTTTTTTATTATTATTATTTTTTGGTATTTTACAGCAATCATAACATAGAAGCCCATCCTAGGCCCATACTATGTCCGTCGGCCTAGGGCAACTTAGGAGCCCATCCCGTACTAGGTCCGTACTATGACCGTCGACCTAGGGGCAATCATAAAATAGAAGCCCATCCTAGGCCCGTACTATTTCCGTCGGCCTAGGGCAACTTAGGAGCCCATCCGTTGGACCTTGTTAGGGTCCGGTACAAGCCATGCATAAAGTAAAATAACATATCATGTTCCTTCTTCATAACATATCATATTTCTTTTCATAACATTTCAAGTTCCTTATCATAGCATATCATGTTCTTCTTCATAACATATCATATTTATTTTCATAACATAAAGAGTGCTCTTAGGGAAGAATCTCTTAGGCATTTTCATCATACATACTTGTTCATCATGATGCAATGAGCACAACATAATCATACATTCATACAATTAACATGGCAATGAGCATAACATAATCATACATTGATACAATTAATATGCCAATGAGCATAACATAATCATACATTCATACAATTAACAAGGTCATAAGGTAGTGACCTAAACAAATCATGCTAACATAAAATCAAACTAACATCATATTTGCATCTTTTTCTACATGTAGCATGGCATGGAGGACTTAGTAGAGGGCATGTACATGGGCTGACCGAAACCCTAAGGGAGGGTTCGTAGGAGTTTATAAGCTAAACAACTTGTGCAAGGTCTACTTAACATCATACTAACATCACACACATATAGAGTATGGCATAAACATCATGAACAAGCATAACATGGTGTGATCTAAACTCCATGGGGTTCTCACAAAATTTTAAACCCTAAACAACTTGTACAAGATATAACTAACCACATGTTAATTCCATCACATATAGATCATGGCATGGAAGGCCCTTAGGGACCTAAATAGGTCTTGGCCGAGAGTTTCAAGAGGCTTAAAGATCCAACACTTGAATCTAGCTTAGCTATCAACATAATATCTTCATCTACATTATAAACGTAACATAACTACATATAGATCATAGCATGGAAGTTCATTGGGAACTTAAATGGTTTTTGGCCGAAAATTTCATGGAGCTTGAAGATCAATCACCTAAACCAAGCTTATCTAGAAACATGTTTTCATCATATACATACAAAACATAGCATGGACAATCATGGGAAGCATGTATAGGTTCATGGCCGAAAGTTTCATGAAGCTTGAAGATCAAACAGTAAACCAAGCCTATCTAGAAACATGTTATCGTCATATTTATACAAAACATGGCATGGACAATCATGGGAAGCATGTATATGGTCTTGGCCGAAAGTTTCATGAAGCTTGAAGATCAAACACTTAAACCAAACCTATCAAGAAACATGTTATCATCATATTCATACAAAACAAAGCGTGGACAATCATGGGAAGCATGAAGAAGGTCTTGGCCGAAAGTTTCATGAAGGGTTTTCTTAACAACCATCAACCGAAGCAACTTGACTGCAGGTCAGGGGATACTTACCTATAAATCTAAACACACCTATATAATCTGATCAAACCATATTCTTTATCATTTATCAAACATTTAAAATGATCATACTCCCAAAATTCATATAGGAAGCATTTCAAGACATGCAATCATGCTCTTTGTCCCCAAAACTTATAGGGGAAGCATCTTTGCGATCTTATGTCTTGCTTCAACATGAAATATACTTAAAATACCTAAAAATATAAACAAACATAATATGTAAAGAAAATATAAATTTGAATAAAACATGGTGATAGAAGTTAAATGGGCATATCAAAGAGTTACTTATGCTATAGGTGAAAGATAGCATTTTTGTGATCTTAGATATTGCTTAAAAAAGAAATATACCTTAACTGTAAATCTAATCACACACATATATCATCTGATCCAAACATATAATCTTCAAAACATAGAAAAATAAGCTTTATAAAACAATCGAAGAGCTACTTGTACTGCAGGTGAGAGATACTTACATTCTCTCGCTATCGTAATAGTATACCGCTAGGGTTTTTAGGAGATGAAGACCTTCCCTTGTTACTTAGCCTTAGGAGTGATCCTCTACCATATACTAAACTTTGTATCCCCTTGAAACCCTCTCAAAAACACCAAACAAGGGCATTAGGGTCTCGGTGAAGGAGGAAGGAGGAGGGAACATTTCGGTGGAGTTGGATCTTCTAGCAATACTAAGACTTGTGGGAACTCCTCTTGGAAAACCCCTCTTGAGAATCCCTACACAAAAGCCCTAGAGCTTGGGATGAAAAGGGGAGGAAGGAGAATGAGAAATTCGGCCAAGGATGAGGAAGAAGGAGAATGAAGAAGGAAAGTGGGGTTTTTCTTCCTCTCTTGTCTTAATTCTCCTCTTTAATACCTAGGGAATGAACACCCTTCATCCTTTCATGGGGGGATGAACCAACTCCTCATCTTCCCAACTATATTCTTTGTATATTCTTTATATATTTTATCCATGAATCATCCTATGGTCTAGTGGTGTCAAGGTTACCTCCCTATTAGGAGGTTCATGGTTCAAATCCTATCTATACCCATCTTTTATTTTATTTTATTTTAATCCTTTTATGGGCGTTAAAACCCATATTACTACTTTGAATGGTTTAGAATTTTACGGGCATTACAATCCTTCATACCTATAAAAGTTTCATCCTCGAAACTTAGAATAACTCCGGATACTTTTGTTTCATGTCATCCTCGCGTTCCTAAGTTGCTTCTTCAAACTTTTGATTTTGCCATATGACTTTCACTAAGGGTACTTCTTTGGTTCTCTATTTCTTGATTTCTCGATCTATTATCTGAATAGGTCAACATTCATTAGTTAAATCTTCTTGAACTTGTACCGTTTGTGGCTCAATCATATGGTCTTAGGAACTCTATGGAATCTGATCACCTCCTCAACATACAACTTGGCTAGTTGTTACATTGAGTACGATATTTGATTGCCAGAAAATGGGCAGATTTTGTCAAGCTTTCAACAATCACCTAAATAGATTCATAACCATTAGTTGTTTTGGGTAGTCCTACTATGAAATCCATAGCTATATCTTCCAACTTCCATTCTGGGATTTGAATAGATTACAGAACTCTTGTAGCTGTCCTTGGAGTTCCGTAACCACATGCATAAGATCAGGTGGGGGTACTGTCTCATCGACTCTATTACTGCGTCTTCCAGCCATGCTTATCTTCATATATTATAATAAGGCCAGCATAAGATTATCATACATATATTCATGCATATTTAAACTAAAAACATTCCTTATCATACACTTATCTTCATATATTATCATAAGGCTAGCATAAGATTATCATACATATATTCATGCATATCTAAACTAAAAACATTCCTTATCATACACTTATCTTCATATATTATAATAAGGCTAGCATAAGATTATCAAACATATTTAAACTAAAAGCATTCGTTATCATACATAAGCATAAGATTATCATACCTATATTCATGCATATTTAAGCTAAAAGCATTTCTTATCATACATGAAAGAAATAGAGTAGGCATAGAATATCTTACTTGGAGCGGCAGGATTTAGAGCTTGATGTGTGTGTAGTTGAAAGACAGATCTGCTCTGATACCAACCTGTCACACCCGCCCTTTTTAAAGACGGTGCGACGCGATCATACATACATACATCTACAGCGGAAGACTTTAGACTTCTTTTTTTTTCTTTTTAAAACATAGAACATGAAACATGGAGCATGCATCATCATTTCATAAGTACTTAGTTCAAGTTCATGATAATCAACTTAAAGGACACCAAGTAGCAACCATCAACATCAAGTAGAGTTCGACTCTTAACAACTAGCATGCAAAACTTAAAGGAAAACATGCATAAGTTTGTGAACATAAATAGATCTCCTCCACCATGCCACTACCACACACACTTTTCCCCTCCTGCTGCTCCCTTTAGTTTAGCCATTCTTTACCCTTATCTGCAGTACAAGGGAAACATAAAACTATAAGCACATAGGCTTAGTAAGATCCTTTCCTACTCACCAAAACCATACATCAAGACTTAGACATAGAGTAGTGACAAGATCATTTAAGAACATATAAGCATAATATTCATATAAACATTCAAGAACATATAAGCATAGCATCCATATAAACATACAAGATCATATAAGCATAGCATTCATATCATTGTACAAGAACATATAAGCATAGCATTCATATAAACGTACAAGAAGATATAAGCATAACATTCATATAAACATACAAGAACATATAAACATAGCATTCATATAAACATACAAGAACATATAAGCATAGCATTCATATAAACATACAAGAACATATAAGCACAACATTCATATAAACATACAAGAACATATAGACATGGAAGGGGTATATGCAAGATGCTCTTTGAAAACATATGTTTTATAGGTACTTACACATAATCTCAACATATTGGGCCCGGTATTGTACCACATTCATCATCATCATTGTGCGCATCCCTAAATAGACCCGAGGTAGCTAATCCCGAACCAACTAGGTTACTAGGCCCGTACTATGTCCGTCGACCTAGGGGCAATCATAACATAGAAGCCCATCCTCGGCCCGTACTATGTCCATCGGCCTAGGGCAACTTAGGAGCCCATCCCGTACTAGGTCCGTACTATGACCGTTGACCTAGGGGCAATAATAACATAGAAGCCCATCCTAGGCCCGTACTATGTCCGTCGGCCTAGGGCAACTTAGGAGCCCATCCCTTGGACCTTGTTAGGGTCTGGTACAAGCCATGCATAAAGTAAAATAACATATCATGTTGCTTCTTCATAACATATCATATTTCTTTTCATAATATATCATGTTACTTATCATAGCATATCATGTTCCTTCTTCATAACATATCATATTTCTTTTCATAACATAAAGAGTGCTCTTAGGGAAGCATCTCTTAGGCATTTTCATCATACATACTTGTTCATCATGATGCAATGAGCATAACATAATCATACATTCATACAATTAACATGGCAATGAGCATAACATAATCATACATTGATACATTTAACATGGCAAAGAGCATAACATAATCATTCATTCATACAATTAACATGGCAATGAGCATAACATAATCATACATTCATACAATTAACATGGCAATGAGCATAACATAATCATACATTCAAACAATTAACATGACAATGAGCATAACATAATCATACATTCATACAATTAACATGGTCATAAGGTAGTGACCTAAACCGATCATGCTATCATAAAATCTAACTAACATCATATTTGCATCTTTTTCTCCATGTAGCATGGCATGGAGGAATTAGTAGAGGGCATGTACATGGGCTGGCCGAAACCCAAAGGGAAGGATCTTAGGAGTTTACATGCTAAACAACTTGTGCAAGGACTACTTAACATCATACTAACATCACACACATATAGAGTATGACATAAACATTATGAACAAGCATAACATAGTGTGATCTAAACTTCATGGGGTTCTCAAAAAATTTTAAACCCTAAACAACTTGTACAAGATCTAACTAACCACATGTTAATTCCATCACATATAGATCATGGCATGGATGGCCCTTAGGGGCCTAAATACGTCTTGGCCGAGAGTTTCAAGAGGCTTAAAGATCCAACACTTGAATTTAGTTTAGCTATCAACATAATATCTTCATCTACATTCAAAACATAACATAACTACATATAGATCATAGCATGGAAGTCCATTGTGAGCCTAAATGGTTATTGGCCGAAAGTTTCATGGAGCTTGAAGATCAATCACCTAAACCAAGCCTATCTAGAAACATGTTATCATCATATACATACAAAACATTGTATGGACAATCATGGGAAGCATGTATAGGTTCTTGGCCGAAAGTTTCATGAAGCTTGAAGATCAAACACTTAAACCAAGCCTATCTAGAAACATGTTATGTTCATATTCATACAAAACATGGCATGGACAATCATGGGAAGCATGTATATGGTCTTGTCCAAAAGTTTCATGAAGCTTGAAGATCAAACACTTAAGCCAAACCTACCTAGAAACATGTTATCATCATATTCATACAAAACAAAGCATGGACAATCATGGGAAGCATGAAGAAGGTCTTGGCTAAAAGTTTCATGAAGGGTTTTCTTAACAACCATCAACCGAAGCAACTTGACTGCAGGTTAGGGGATACCTATAAATCTAAACACACCTATATAATCTGATGAAAACACATTCTTTATCATTTATCAAACATTTAACATTATCATACTCCCAAAACTCATATAAGAAGCCTTTCAAGACATGCAATCCTGCTCTTTGTCCCCAAAACTTATAGGGGAAGCATCTTTGCGATCTTATGTCTTGCTTCAACATGAAATATACTTAAAATACCTAAAAATATAAACAAACATAATCTGGACAGAACATATAAATCCAAATAAAACATGGTGATAGAAGCAAGATGGGCATATCAAAGAGTTACTTATGCGCTAAGTGAGAGATAGCATCTTTGTGATCTTAGATCTTGCTTAAAAAAAACATATACCTTAATTGTAAATCTGATCACACACATATATCATCTGATCCAAACATATAATCTTCAAAACATAGAAAAATAGGCTATATAAAACAATCGAAGAGCTACTTGTACTGTAGGTGAGAGATACTTACATTCTCTCGCTATCGTACTAGTGTACCGCTAGGGTTTTTAGGAGATGAAGACCTTCCCTTGTTCCTTAGCCTTAGGAGTGATCCTGTAGCATATACTAATCCTTTGTATCCCCTTGAAACCCTCTCAAAAACACCAAACAAGAGCATTAGGGTCTCGGTGAAGGAGGAAGGAGGAGGGAACATTTCGGTGGAGTTGGATCTTCTAGCAATACTAAGACTTGTGGGAACTCCTCTTGGAAAACCCCTCTTGAGAATCCCTACACAAGAAGCCCTAGAGCTTGGGATGAAAAGGGGAGGAAGGAGAATGAGAAATTCGGCCAAGGATGAGGAAGAAGGAGAATGAAGAAGGAAAGTGGGGTTTTTCTTCCTCTCTTGTCTTAATTCTCCTCTTTAATACCTAGGGAATGAACACCCTTCATCCTTTCATGGGGGGATGAACCAACTCCTCATCTTCCCATCTATATTCTTTATATATTTTATCCTTGAATCATCCTATGGTCTAGTGGTGTCAAGGTTACCTCCCTATTAGGAGGTTCATGGTTCAAATCCTACCTATACCCATCTTTGATATTAATTTATTTTAAACTTTTATGGGCATTAAAACCCATATAACTACTTTGAATGGTTTAGAATTTTACGGGCGTTACAATCCTTCATACCTATAAAAGTTTCATCCTCGAAACTTAGAACAACTCTGGATAATTTTGTTTCATGTCATCCTCGCGTTCCTAAGTTGCTTCTTCAAACTTTTGATTTTGTCATATGACTTTCACTAAGGGTACTTCTTTGGTTCTCTATTTCTTGATTTCTCGATCTATTATCTGAATAGGTCGACTTTCATAACTTAAATCTTCTTGAACTTGTACCATTTGTGGCTCAATCACATGGTCTTACGAACTCTATGCAATCTGATCACCTCCTCAACATACAACTGGGCTAGTTGTTCCATTGAGTAGGATATTTGATTGCCAGAAAATGGGAAGATTTTGTCAAGCTTTCAACAATCACCTAAATAGCTTCATAACCATTAGTTGTTTTGGGTAGTCCTACTATGAAATCCATAGTTATATCTTTCCACTTCCATTCTGGGATTTGAATAGACTACAGAACTCTTGTAGCTGTCCCTGGAGTTCCGTAACCACATGCATAAGATCAGGTGCGGGTACTGTCTCATCGACTCTATTACTGCATCTTCCAGCCATGCTTATCTTCATATATTATAATAAGGCCAGCATAAGATTATCATACATATATTCATGAATATTTAAACTAAAAAAATTCCTTATCATACACTTATCTTCATATATTATCATAAGGCTAGCATAAGATGATCATACATATATTCATGCATATCTAAACTAAAAACATTCCTTATCATAAACTTATCTTCATATATTATAATAAGGCTAGCATAAGATTATCATACATATATTCATGCATATTTAAACTAAAAGCATTTGTTATCATACATAAGCATAAAATTATCATACCTATATTCATGCATATTTAACATTTCTTATCATACATGAAAGAAATAGAGTAGGCATAGAATTTCTTAATTGGAGCGGCAGGATTTGGAGCTTGATGTGTGTGTAGTGGAAAGACAGATGTGCTCTTACACCAACCTGTCACGCCCGCCCTTTTTAAAGGTGGCGCGACGCGATCATACATACATACATCTAGAGCGGAAGACTACATATATTTACAGCGGAAGACTTTAGACTTCTTTTTTTTTCTTTTTAAAACATAGAACATGAAACATGGAGCATGCATCATCATTTCATAAGTACTTAGTTCAAGTTCATGATAATCAACTTAAAGGACACCAAGTAGCAACCATCAACATCAAGTAGAGTTTGACTCCTAACAACTAGCATGCAAAACTTAAAGGAAAACATGCATAAGTTTGTGAACATAAACAGATCTCCTCCACCATGCCACTACAATACACACTTTGCCCCTCCTACTGCTCCCTTTAGTTTAGCCATTCTTTACCCTTATCTGTAGTACAAGGGAAACATGCAACTATAAGCACATAGGCTTAGTAAGATCCTTTCCTACTCACAAAAATCATACATCAAGACTTAGACATAGAGTAGTGACATGATCATTTAAGAACATATAAGCATAACATTCATATAAACATTCAAGAACATATAAGCATAGCATCCATATAAACATACAATATCATATAAGCATAGCATTCATATCATTATACAAGAACATATAAGCATAGCATTCATATAAACGTACAAGAACATATAAGCATAGAATTCATATAAACAAACAAGAACATATAAGCATAGCATTCATATAAACATAAAAGAACATATAAGCATAGCATTCATATAAACATACAAGAACATATATACATGGAAGGGGTATATTCAAGATGCTCTTTGAAAACATATATTTTATAGGTACTTAAACATAATCTCAACATATTGGGCCCGACATTGTACCACACTCATCATCATCATTGCGTGCATCCCTAAATAGACCCGAGGTAGCTAATCCCGAACCTACTAGGTTACTATGCCAGTACTATGTCCGACGACCTAGAGGCAATCATAACATAGAAGCCCATCCTAGGCCCGTACTATGTCCGTCGGCCTAGGGTAACTTAAGAGCCCATCCCGTACTAGGTCCGTACTATGACCGTCAACCTAGGGGCAATCAAAACATAGAAGCCCATCCTAGGCCCGTACTATGTCCGTCGGCCTAGGGCAACTTAGGAGCCCATCCCTTTGACCTTGTTAGGGTCTGGTACAAGCCATGCATAAAGTAAAATAACATATCATGTTCCTTCTTCATAACATATCATATTTCTTTTCATAATATATCATGTTCTTTGTCATATCATATTATGTTCCTTCTTCATAACATATCATATTTCTTTTCATAACATAAAGAGTGCTCTTAGGGAAGCATCTCTTAGGCATTTTCATCATACATACTTGTTCATCATGATGCAATGAGCATAATATAATCATACATTTATACGATTAACATGGCAATGAGCATAACATAATCATACATTGATACAATTAACATGGCAATGAGCATAACATAATCATATATTCATACAATTAACATGGCAATGAGCATAACATAATCATACATTCATACAATTAACATGGCAATGAGCATAACATAATCATACATTCATACAATTAACATGGCAATGAGCATAACATAATCATACATTGATACAATTAACATGGTCATAAGGTAGTGACATAAACCAATCATGCTATCATAAAATCTAACTAACATCATATTTGCATCTTTTTCTACATGTAGCATGGAATGGAGGACTTAGTAGAGGTCATGTACATGGGCTGGCCGAAACCCTAAGGGAGGGTTCTTAGGAGTTTACATGCTAAAAAACTTGTGCAAGGTATACTTAACATCATACTAACATCACACACATATAGAGTATGGCATAAACATCATGAACACGCATAACATGGTGTGATCTAAACTTCATGGGGTTCTCACAAAATTTTAAACCCAAAACAACTTGTACAAGATCTAACTAACCACATGTTAATTCCCTCACATATAGATCATAGCATGGAAGGCCCTTAGGGGCCTAAATAGGTCTTGGCCGAGAGTTTCAAGAGGCTTAAAGATCCAACACTTGAATCTAGCTTAGCTATCAACAAAATATCTTCATCTACATTCAAAACATAACATAACTACATATAGATCATAGCATGGAAGTCCATTGGGAGCCTAAATGGTTATTGGCCGAAAGTTTCATTGAGCTTGAAGATCAATCACCTAAACCAAGCCTATCTAGAAACATGTTATCATCATATACATACAAAACATAGCATGGACAATCATGGGAAGCATGTATAGGTTCTTGGCCGAAAGTTTCATGAAGATTGAAGATCAAACACTTAAACCAAGCCTATCTAGAAACATGTTATCGTCATATTCATACAAAACATGGCATGGACAATCATGCGAAGCATGTATATGGTGACAATCATGGGAAGTATGAAGAAGGTCTTGGCCGAAAGTTTCATGAAGGGTTTTCTTAACAACCATCAACCGAAGCAACTTGACTGCAGGTGAGGGGATACTTACCTATAAATCTAAACACACCTATATAATCTGATCAAAACATATTCTCTATCATTTATCAAACATTTAACATGATCATATTCCCAAAACTCATATAGGAAGCCTTTCAAGACATGCAATCATGCTGTTTGTCCCCAAAACATATAGGGTAAGCATCTTTGCGATCTTATGTCTTGCTTCAACATGAAATATACTAAAAATACCTAAAAATATAAACAAACATAATCTGGACAGAACATATAATCCAAATAAAACATGGTGATAGAAGCTAGATGGGCATATAAAAGAGTTACTTATGCTATAGGTGAGAGATAGCATCTTTGTGATCTTAGATCTTGCTTAAAAACACATATACCTTAACTATAAATCTGAAAACACACCTATATCATCTGATCCAAACATATAATCTATCAAAACATAGGAAAATAAGCTATATAAAACACCTATATCATAGTAATTCTAAGACTTGTGGGAACTCCTCTTGGAAAACCCCTCTTGAGAATCCCTACACAAGAAGCCCTAGAGCTTGGGATGAAAAGGGGAGGAAGGAGAATGAAAAATTCGGCCAAGGATGAGGAAGAAGGAGATTGAAGAAGGAAAGTGGGGTTTTTCTTCCTCTCTTGTCTTAATTCTCCTCTTTAATACCTAGGGAATGAACACCCTTCATCCTTTTTTGGGGGGATGAACCAACTCCTCATCTTCCCATCTATATTCTTTGTATATTCTTTATATATTTTATCCATGAACCATCCTATGGTCAAGTGGTGTCAAGGTTACCTCCCTATTAGGAGGTTCATGGTTCAAATCCTACCTATACCCATCATTTATTTTATTTTATTTTAAACCATTTATGAGCATTAAAACCCATATAACTACTTTGAATGGTTTAGAATTTTTTGGGAGTTATAGCGGCGGCGGCGGCGGCGCCGCGTGTGTTTGCGGCAGCCGCGCGCGTCCCCTAGTGCGGCGACATTATACGTAGCCGTTGTACGCCGCCTGTCCACGCGGGCACGAGCGCAGGTGGCCTTGCGGCCGCCTCATTCTTTCCCGCGCACGTGTCCTCCATCGCGTGCATGCCCTCGCTCGCGCTTATTGTAGCATAAGTCGTGCCCTATGTACTTGCTGTGCATTGCGCGTGCTTGGCAGTTGTTGCGTGATCGATTTCGATCGTGAATTCAAATGTTATATAAAGTAATTATATAAATATATATATATATATATATATATATATATATATATATATATATATATATATATATATATATATATATATATATATATATATATATATATATATATATATATATATATATATATATATATATATATATATATATATATATATATATATATATATATATATAATACTGTGTCGTAATCTAAATACAATAATTTTTTTCATAGGTTGTCCTACTTTGAAGGAGTTCGTCAAGTGTTCATCTAGCCGTGAGCTCATTCGCACGTTGTTTCTATTTGGACAGGTACGCGTAAAAATATTGTTTATAACATTAATTATAGTATTATTAATTCTGTTATAATTTTTATTCTTAATGTTTGATTTTAATTAAGTAATTTAATTACTGTTAATAGATCATAATTGTTGGAAATAATGATATTATAATTTGCAATTAAATATCACACAAAATCATATATAGTATTAGAAAATTTTAATTAATGTTGAGTATAAATTAATGGTTAGATTGATATATATATGGATGAAGTTAATTTGGAAGAAATGAAAATTAATCGTTGTTGATATAATTTCGAATACAGGATCGATGGAGAGAGAACGAAGTTGGATGTATAAAAAGAGTTTATCAGAACGTCGTGGTTTTATAATTGGGTTGGAAAGATTTTTTAGATTTGCTAATAATAATGTTGAGTTTATGGATGGAAATAAGTTAAGGTGTTCGTGCAAAAAATGTCATAATGGCAAATTTTTCCAATGTGAAAAAAATTCGAGAACATCTTTGTAGATTTGGTTTTATGCCAAATTATTATAATTGGACTTGTCATGGTGAACCGTTTATATCCAATGAAGAGGTTGGACGAAACATACAAAGGACAGTTAGTGGAGAGCAAGTATATTACGATCAATTCAATCTGTACCAGAGGATGATAGTTGATGCAGTTGGTCATAATTTGAATAACGAACCAAACACGACAAGTTCTAGTTATCCTCAAGCATTTGAACATATGGATAATAATTATTCAACACCGTTGGAGGAGGTAGAAATTTTTGGTGGTAATGAAAATGTGTACAATGAGCCATATATAAAATTTCAAGAAGTATTGAGAGCTGCAGACGAACCCATGTGGTCCGGTTGTGAGAGTCACACAAAATTATCTCTCACTGCAAGATTGTTGAATGTTAAAGCTGCGCATAATGTGTCCGAAGAATGTTTTAATGATTTTGTTCAAGTTATTGGAGAAGTATTGCCGCGTGATCACATAATGCCGAATGATTTTTACAGTATGAAAAAACTTGTAAAAGATTTGGGTCTTCCGATGCAAAGAATTGATGTTTGTAGAAATGGTTGCATGCTATATTGGGGAGATAATGCAGATTTAGAGACTTGCAAATTCTATAGTCAATGCAGGTACAAGAGTACCACGAGATCAAATTATAATAAGAGATTAAAATCATTCAGACAAATGTTCTATTTGCCTTTAACTCCTAGATTGCAAAGGCTTTATGCTTCGAAGGTGACTGCTGAACACATGACTTGGCATGCAAATCATGAAACAGAGAATGGGCTAATGTGTCATCCATCTGATGCAGAGGCGTGGAAAAATTTTGATCGAACATATCCTGAGTTTGCAAATGAGACCTGAAACATCAGGTTGGGGCTATGTTCTGGATTTTCTCCATTTGGAAAATCAGGAAGAACATATTCTTGCTGACCAATTATCGTAACTCCGTACAATCTTCCTCCCGGTATGTGTATGAAAACACCTTATATGTTTTTAACATTGATTGTGCCTGGCCCTCATAATCCGAAGAAGTTAATAGATGTTTACATGCAATCGTTGATTGCCGAGTTGATCCAACTATGGGATGTGGGTGTTTCCACGTATGATGTCCATACTAATCAGCTGTTCACAATGAGAGCTGCACTTCTTTGGACCATAAATGATTTTCCTACTTATGGGATGTTATCGGGTTGGAGTACTGTGGGGATTTTAGGATGTCCAATATGTATGGAGAGATCAAAGTCATTCAGATTAAAACACTGAAAGAAACCAAGTTATTTTGATTGTCATAGACAATTTTTACCGCCAAATCATAAATTCAGAAGAAATAAAGAAGAATTTACTAATAATAGAATTGAAAGAACACCTCCACCATTGAGATTCACCGGTCAAATTTTATGGTTAAGAGTGCTTAACTTTTCATCTGTTATTGAAGACCCAAATGTCACAACATATGACTATGGAATTACGCATAAATGGACAAAACGGAGTATCTTTTGTGATTTACCGTATTGGCAAAGTAATTTGATTCATCACAATCTTGATTTAATGCATATTGAGAAGAATGTTTTTGAAAATCTGATAAATACGGTGATGGATATAACTGGAAAAACAAAAGACAATCTTAATGCAAGAAAAGATTTGCATCTCATATGTAAACGAGCCACCCTTGATGTTGATGCAAATAGTAGGGGACCAAAACTGAAAGCAATGTATACATTGAATAAGGATCAGAAATGGATTGTTTGTGAATGGTTGAAATCATTGAGATTTCCTTATGGTTATGTCTCAAATCTTGGTAGATGTGTTGATTTGAAGGACTGCAAATTTATGGGTTTTAAAAGTCATGACTGTCATATATTCATGGAAAGATTAATTCCTATTGCTTTGAAAGAACTGTTACCAAATTTTCTCATATCACATGTATTTTCAACAACATAATCTAGAGGTACAACAGGTATATCAACATAGTATATAAATACAAGCATATACCGTCTAACCAAATGAACAACGTAAAATGTAGACATACCGGAACTCTGCTATGCTACTGTGATCCAACCTGAACATATATCCAACATATATATAACAGGAAGAGTAATAACAACTCACCATACTACTGGTCAAGGTACCTAATGGTCTGTCCAACACATATACAAATATCTAACACAATTGTATAATAAATGCAAGAAGCATGCATGAATATAATGTACAAACAAGTGCAGCAAACATAATACAAACAAATGAAACATCACAATAATCATATATATATAGACCGCATCTATATATATATTAAACACAACCATCCATATATATATATACATGCATATATGTATATATATGGTAATATGTAAAGCGCCATCAGATACGGCAATGCAGCATGCATGGTCATGCCTGCTCACCCCTACTCGCCACCACGACCCTAGTGTGGCCTAGGTGCCACGACATGACAACTGTCCCAACTCACACCAACCACTGCTATAGAGTGGTCGAGTGGGCAGTATGATAAGTAGCATATGAGCGTAAAGAGCTCGCTACACAACAGGGGTCCCTGCTATTGGCCACTCCGACTAACACTACTAATGAGTGGTCGAGTACCACGCACCCAAGACAACTGCACGCAACTCCAACTACGACCGTCTATAGTGGTAGAGTGCGGCACAACAGATGCTCTGCCCTCACACCAGTTACTCCTCGGGGAGTGCTCTGGGAGGCAAGATGACTGACGACTCTCTCAACCCCAAGAGAGACTACGTCGTCAGAATGCATGCAAATGACATGAGAATGCTGTCACATGTACAACCATCTACCACAGACTCTCTGTTCCACAAAGAGTCATACCCATCTGATCAATACACTCTCTATCATGTAAAGAGTCGTACTCAACTGATCGACGGACTCTCTATCCTGTAGAGAGTCATACTCGACTGATCATAACTCTCTCTCCAATAGAGAGTCGTACTCCACTGATCGACGCACTCTCTATCCGATAGAGTCATACTCGACTAATCATATCAAGCTGGGACCACCGGTCCACAGCGACACACAAATCACCCTTCACTTAACCATTACTCAACTCATGGTTGGTAACAGTATGCAACATACTGGTATTGGAAATAAATCCTACATTTAGGGTATTACCTACCCACAGATGACCTTTTTGCCAATTTATAAATTGGGTCATCACCTGTACTAACATTTACACCCTACTAAATATCTAGGAAAATTTACATCACATCTATAACTCCTAAATCATGATAGGGTATATGTGATATCAAAAATTGAGCATAAATACATCCAACGATAAGTTCAATCATACGATAATAAGAGCAGGGTCAAGATAATACGAACATATAACATGCTCATATCTATGTCTAAATCTGAATGCAATTACATCTACCGGACCAGGTAGGAAATTACCCACATGCTTTGTAGACACCAATCGTCTTCACGTCCGTGAATATCTCGAACCAAAATCCTGCAAACAAAACATACAAACATAACTCAACACTAACGTAATCAATCTATAAGAATATGAGACTAATCCAATGCTAATCCCTGATTGATCAACTAATTCCCATAGTTATACAATCTCATACCATTCATTAATTATCAAATCCATTGTAAACACAGTATGCATCAATAAACATCTAAATATGGACTTACCAAGGTTAGCCTCTCCTAGCTCAACTTCTTGATCCAAGGTTTCGAATTAAAATTCAAATAGCCCAATTGGAAGCAACCTCATAATTAATTATCACTCCATAATTAAATTTGTTCATCCTATAGAAATATATTAACTTAATCAACATATAAAAACCTTACCTCTTAATCCATTCCGCTTCCACCAGCTCGTTTACATCCCCTTTAACAGAGCATCATAAATCCTTCCATACATCAACTTATTCCTTGGAATCAATTACTCATCAATTAAGAAGAACAACAAATGAAAGAAACTCATCTCTTAACCACAAGGCAACAACAGGATCGATCCACGACAATATAGGAGAAAGTCAACAACACCCGCTGCCCACCCATCACTCAATCCTAGCTTCAACACAAAGCATCATCGCTAACTCCACAACTTATGCACAACCATTCCAACCTATTCTATTCACTGGCACAACCTGTGAACAACTGTAACTTAGTAATCTACCTCAAACATCACAGATCCATACAAAACTCACCTCAATGTGACTTCATGGCTTCGATCCAGCCTTCCACCGCCCCCTTTGAACTCAACAAATCCACACCAGCGATTGAAACCTCCCCTCGGTAGCTTTCCTCCCTAATTGTCCAATCCGTCGGAAAAACCCACTGGCCAAAATAGATCGATCAATTCAGAAGGAGAAATAGCCACAGCAGATCACAACCATTCAACCGAATGGAATTCACAGCACAAATTGGAAATCAATCGTGCTTACCCGAAGTTGAACCTCGTCGGCAGTAAAAATCCCCAACAATAGGCAGCCCTATTCACCAGATCACCTACTGCCCAAGTCACTAGGTCAAGCTTCGTGAGGGGAAATCACAACCGGAATTCATTCACAAGTAGATCCCTTCTGAGATCAAGAAAAAAATGAGATCCGACAGTGCCTTACCTAGCACTCACAGCGATCGCAGGCGCAACCTCCACTTCGATCAGACCAAACCCACCTTCGACAGCGTGAAATCGAGCGCAAGTGATGCTATCGTCGGTCCAAGCTTCCTACCGATGACTCAGCTCACTGACGAAATCAACGCCCCCCCCCCCCCGAGGCACTGCTCTAGCTCACACTAGAACCTCTGGCTCCGACAACCAGTCGCTGTCTTACCTACCCGACCACCTTGCCATCGTCGTTGACCCAAGCCCCCAAATCGCGAGCCTCCTTCATTGCTCTGGTCTGTCCACAAGCACCTTCGCCTGTCGCCATCCACTCGCACTGAGGAGCCGACAAACTCCGACTGGCAGGAGTCGAGGAGGTCGCACGGAGGAGGAGAAACATCGATGGAGACACGGTCGGGGTGAGGAATCGTGCGAGAGAACGAGAATCGGGATCGAGAGGGGAACGAATCGTCGCGGAGGAGTGGAATAAAGGAATCGGGATTTGGAACCGATCGCGAGAGAAAACGGCGAAGAGTAAAGGGGTAGGTTTAGAATGGGTCGCGGGCTTTAATTGGAACGGATCGGGTCCAACGGATCGGGTGGGGTCCAATCCTATACGCCTATCAAATCTTTCTCCAAAAATACCTTAGAATTTTCCATTTAAGTCTAGAAAAATTTCTAAAAAAATATGGAAATTTTCATAGGGTATTTTCCTAATTAACAACATTATTTTATTATTATTATTTTTTTTGGTATTTTACAACAATCATAACATAGAAGCCCATTCTAGGCCCGTACTATGTCCGTCGGTCTAGGGCAACTTAGGAGCCCATCCCGTACTAGGTCCGTACTATGACCGTCGACCTAGGGGCAATCATAAAATAGAAGCCCATCCTAGGCCCATACTATTTCCGTCGGCCTAGGGCAACTTAGGAGCCCATCCGTTGGACCTTGTTAGGGTCCGGTACAAGCCTGGCATAAAGTAAAATAAAAGATCATGTTCCTTCTTCATAACATATCATATTTATTTTCATAACATTTCAAGTTCCTTATAATAGCATATCATGTTCTTCTTCATAACATATCATATTTATTTTAATAACATAAAGAGTGCTCTTAGGGAAGAATCTCTTAGGCATTTTCATCATACATACTTGTTCATCATGATGCAATGAGCATAACATAATCATACATTCATACAATTAACATGGCAATGAGCATAACATAATCATACATTGATACAATTAACATGGAAATGCGCATAACATAATCATACATTCATACAATTAACATGGTCATAAGGTAGTGACCTAAACCAATCATGCTAACATAAAATCTAACTAACAGCATATTTGAATCTTTTTCTACATGTAGCATGGCATGGAGGACATAGTAGAGGGCATGTACATGGGCTAACCGAAACCCTAAGGGAGGGTTCGTAAGAGTTTATAAGCTAAACCACTTGTGCAAGGTCTACTTAACATCAAACTAACATCACACACATATAGAGTATGGCATAAACATCATGAACAAGCATAACATGGTGTGATCTAAACTTCATGGGGTTCTCACAAAATTTTAAACCCTAAACAACTTGTACAAGATCTAACTAACCACATGTTAATTCCATCACATATAGATCATGGCATGGAAGGCCCTTAGGGGCCTAAATAGGTCTTGGCCGAGAGTTTCAAGAGTCTTAAAGATCCAACACTTGAATCTAGCTTAGCTATCAACATAATATCTTCATCTACATTCAAAACATAACATAACTACATATAGATCATAGCATGGATGTTCATTGGGAACCTAAATGGTATTTGGCCAAAAATTTCATGGAGCTTGAAGATCAATCACCTAAACCAAGCCTATCTAGAAACATGTTATCATCATATACATACAAAACATAGCATGGACAATCATGGGAAGCATGTATAGGTTCTTGGCCGAAAGTTTCATGAAGCTTGAAGATCAAACAGTAAACCAAGCCTATCTAGAAACATGTTATCGTCATATTTATACAAAACATGGCATGGACAATCATGGGAAGCATGTATATGGTCTTGGCCGAAAGTTTCATGAAGCTTGAAGATCAAACACTTAAACCAAACCTATCAAGAAACATGTTATCATCATATTCATACAAAACAAAGCGTGGACAATCATGGGAAGCATGAAGAAGGTCTTGGTCGAAAGTTTCATGAAGGGTTTTCTTAACAACCATCAACCGAAGCAACTTGACTGAAGGTGAGGGGATACTTACCTATAAATCTAAACACACCTATATAATCTGATCAAACCATATTCTTTATAATTTATCAAACATTTAACATGATCATACTCCCAAAATTCATATAGGAAGCATTTCAAGACATGCAATCATGCTTTTAGTCCCCAAAACTTATAGGGGAAGCATCTTTGCGATCTTATGTCTTGCTTCAACATGATATATACTTAAAATACCTAAAAATATAAACAAACATAATATGTAAAGAACATATAAATTTGAATAAAACATGGTGATAGAAGTTAAATGGGCATATCAAAGAGTTACTTATGCTATAGGTGAAAGATAGCATCTTTGTGATCTTAGATATTGCTTAAAAAAGACATATACCTTAACTGTAAATCTAATCACACACATATATCATCTGATCCAAACATATAATCTTCAAAACATAGAAAAATAAGCTATATAAAATAATCGAAGGGCTACTTGTACTGCAGGTGAGAGATACTTACATTCTCTCGCTATCGTACTAGTATACCGCTAGGGTTTTTAGGAGATGAAGACCTTCCCTTGTTACTTATCCTTAGGAGTGATCCTCTACCATATACTAAGCTTTGTATCCCCATGAAACCCTATCAAAAACAACAAACAAGGGCATTAGAGTCTCGGTGAAGGAGGAAGGAGGAGGGAACATTTCGGTGGAGTTGGATCTTCTAGCAATACTAAGACTTGTGGGAACTCCTCTTGGAAAACCCCTCTTGAGAATCCCTACACAAGAAGCCCTAGAGATTGGGATGAAAAGGGGAGGAAGGAGAATGAGAAATTCGGAAAAGGATGAGGAAGAAGGAGAATGAAGAAGGAAAGTGGGGTTTTTCTTCCTCTCTTGTCTTAATTCTCCTCTTTAATACCTAGGGAATGAACACCCTTCATCCTTTCATGGGGGGATGAACCAACTCCTCATCTTCCCATCTATATTCTTTGTATATTATTTATATATTTTATCCATGAATCATCCTCTGGTCTAGTGGTGTCAAGGTTACCTCCCAGTTAGGAGGTTCATGGTTCAAATCCTACCTATACCCATCTTTTATTTTATTTTTTTAAACTTTTATGGACATTAAAACCCATATAACTACTTTGAATGGTTTAGAATTTTTTGGGAGTTGCATATCACATGTAGCCGTCAGACGTCGCTCCACCCGGTCTGTGCGAGTGGCCTTGCACGCCGATGCTTTCCCGTGCACGTGTCCTCCATCGCATGCATGCCCTCGCTCACGCTTATTGTAGCATAAGTCGCGCCCTATGTACTTGCTGTGCATTGCGCGTGCTTGGCAATTGTTGCGTGATCGATTTCGATCATGAATTCAAATGTTATTTAAAGTAATTATATAAATATAAATATATATATATATATATATATATATATATATATATATATATATATATATATATATATAATACTCTGTCGTAATCTAAATACAATAATTTTTTTCATAGGTTGTCCTACTTTGAAGGAGTTCGTCAAGTGTTCATCTAGCCGTGAGCTCATTCGCACGTTGTTTCTATTTGGACAGGTACGCGTAAAAATATTGTTTATAACATTAATTATAGTATTATTAATTCTGTTATAATTTTTATTCTTAATGTTTGATTTTAATTAAGTAATTTAATTACTGTTAATAGATCATAATTGTTCGAAATAATGATATTATAATTTGCAATTAAATATCACACAAAATCATATATAGTATTAGAAAATTTTAATTAATGTTGAGTATAAATTAATGGTTAGATTGATATATATATGGATGAAGTTAATTTGGAAGAAATGAAAATTAATCGTTGTTGATATAATTTCGAATACAGGATCGATGGAGAGAGAACGAAGTTGGATGTATAAAAAGAGTTTATCAGAAAGTCGTGGTTTTATAATTGGGTTGGAAAGTTTTTTGAGATTTGCTAATAATAATGTTGAGTTTATGGATGGGAATAAATTAAGGTGTCCGTGCAAAAAATGTCATAATGGCAAATTTTTCCAATGTGAAAAAGTTCGAGAACATCTTTGTAGATTTGGTTTTATGCCAAATTATTATAATTGGACTTGTCATAGTGAACCGTTTATATCCGATGAAGAGGTTGGATGAAACAGACAAAGGACAGTTAGTGGAGGGCAAGTATATTACGATCAATTCAATCTGTACCAGAGGATGATAGTTGATGCAGTTGGTCATAATTTGAATAATGAACCAAACACGACAAGTTCTAGTTATCCTCAAGCATTTGAACATATGGATAATAATTATTCAACACCGTTGGAGGAGGTAGAAATTACTGGTGGTAATGAAAATGTGTGCAATGAGCCATATATAAAATTTCAAGAAGTATTGAGAGCTACAGACGAACCCATGTGGTCCGGTTGTGAGAGTCACACAAAATTATCTCTCACCGCAAGATTGTTGAATGTTAAAGCTGCGCATAATGTGTCCGAAGAATGTTTTAATGATTTTGTTCAAGTTATTGGAGAAGTATTGCCGCGTGATCACATAATGCCGAATGATTTTTACAGTATGAAAAAACTTGTAAAAGATTTGGGTCTTCCGGTGCAAAGAATTGATGTTTGTAGAAATGGTTGCATGCTATATTGGGGAGATAATGTAGATTTAGAGACTTGCAAATTCTATAGTCAATGCAGGTACAAGAGTACCACTAGATCAAATCATAATAAGCGATTAAAATCATTCAGACAAATGTTCTATTTGCCTTTAACTCCTAGATTGCAAAGGCTTTATGCTTCGAAGGTGACTGTTGAACACATGACTTGGCATGCAAATCATGAGACAGAGAATGGGCTAATGTGTCATCCATCTGATGCAGAGGCGTGGAAAATTTTTGATCGAACATATCCTGAGTTTGCAAATGAGACCCGAAACATCAGGTTGGGGCTTTGTGCTGGATTTGCTCCATTTGGCAAATCAGGAAGAACATATTCTTGCTGACCAATTATCGTAACTCCGTACAATCTTCCTCCTGGTATGTGTATGAAAACACCTTATATGTTTTTAACATTGATTGTGCCTGGCCCTCATAATCCGAAGAAGTTAATAGATGTTTACATGAAATCGTTGATTGCCGAGTTGATCCAACTATGGAACGTGGGTGTTTCCACGTATGATGTCCATAATAATCAGCTGTTCACAATGAGAGCTGCACTTCTTTGGACCATAAATGATTTTCCTACTTATGGGATGTTATCGGGTTGGAGTACTGTGGGGATTTTAGGATGTCCAATATGTATGGAGAGATCAAAGTCATTCAGATTAAAACACTGAAAGAAACCGAGTTATTTTGATTGTCATAGACAATTTTTATCGCCAAATCATAAATTCAGAAGAAATAAAGAAGAATTTACTAATAATAGAATTGAAAGAACACCTCCACCATTGAGATTCACCGGTCAAATTTTATGGTAAAGAGTGCTTAACTTTTCATCTGTTATTGAAGACCCAAATGTCACAACATATGACTATGGAATTACGCATAAATGGACAAAACGGAGTATCTTTTGTGATTTACCGTATTGGCAGAGTAATTTGATTCGTCACAATCTTGATTTAATGCATATTGAGAAGAATGTTTTTGAAAATCTGATAAATACGGTGATGGATATAACTGAAAAAACAAAAGACAATCTGAATGCAAGAAAAGATTTGCGTCTCATATGTAAATGAGCCACCCTTGATGTTGATGCAAATAGTAGGGGACCAAAACCGAAAGCAGTGTATACATTGAATAAGGATCAGAAACGGATTGTTTGTGAATGGTTGAAATCATTGCGATTTTCTGATGGTTATGTCTCAAATCTTGGTAGATGTGTTGATTTGAAGGAATGCAAATTTATGGGTTTTAAAAGTCATGACTGTCATATATTCATGGAAAGATTAATTCCTATTGCTTTGAAAGAACTATTACCAAATTTTGTCTGGGGTGCAATTACAGAATTAAGCATTTTCTTTCATGATATTTGCTCGACAGTACTAAGTCATTCACACATGGAGACAATAGAGAGAGACATTCCGATTATTATGTGTAACTTAGAAAGGATATTTCCACCGGTATTTTTTGATTCAATGGAACATCTTTTGGTTCACTTGCCATATGAGGCTAATGTTGGAGGTCCTGTTCAATTTCGATGGATGTATCCGTTTGAAAGGTGATTTTTTTTTACTTTTTTCTCATTGTTATTTCATTTGGTCAAATCTAGTCTAATTTATTTGCTAATAAATTTTATTGTATTACTCTTAGATTCCTCTATCACTTGAAGAAAAAGTGAAAAATAAGGCTCATGTTTAAGCTTCTATTGTTAATGCATATATTGTAGAGTAAGTTACAACTTTTGCATCATATTACTTTGAACCTCACGTTCAATGCAAGAGTCGGAAAGTAGGAAGAAACGATGAGGGTCCTGTTGATCCAAATTTGAGGGGATTCTCAATTTTTAATTATCTTAGTCGACCAAGTGGATCTTGTACAAGTAGATACCTAACTGGTCCGGAGTGGCGAGTAGCTCATACATATATTTTATTAAACTGTCCAGAAGTAACGTCGTATTTCGAGTAAGTATATAATTGTTATATTAAACATCTTGTATATCAAAAAATATTATTCATGTTTTATTTATTTATATTGTAGGATTTTTCAAACTCAATATTCGGAGCTTCTAGACCATGAGTTTAATAATTTATGTGATGAAGAATTTACACAATGGTTCAAAAATTATGTAAGTAGTATATGATAGTAATTTTGATAAATCTTGTCTAATGACACATATTTATTTTACTTTATGTTCTTGATAATCACGGTCACATTGAGCAAGACCTAATAAACAATCTGTCATGGGGTCCAAATTCAATAGTTAAAACTTGGCCCACATATTTCATAAACGGATATAATTTTCATACTCAAGCTTATGGAACTGGGAAAACTACAATGAATAATGGAGTTTGTGTTCAGTCATCTATTGATGGGGGTGCAAGGAATGAATTTTACGGTTTACTAGATGAAATTTTAGAGGTAGCGTATCCAGGCTCAGATTTGCGAGTTATTTTATTTATGTGTCGTTGGTTTGACCCTATCAAAGGCATGAGGGTGCATCCACAGTTTAATTTGGTTGAAATTTTCTACAAGAAATTATACAAGAGGTACGAACCATTTGTATTAGCACAGCAAGCGATTTAAGTATTTTATGCTTCATATCCTAGGATGAGACGAGACAAAAGTGATTGGTGGGCAGCTTGTAAAACAAAAGCACGTAATAAAATTGTTGAACATTGGGAGGACATAGCATATCAACAAGATGAAGTTGTCAATACATTTCATATCGAAGAGTATAATATTTCAATGTTACGATATCCCAGTGGCATAGTAATAGATGTTGATGCAAGTGAACTAAATGAGTATGAAGATGAAGATTTCAATGATGAGGATGAGAATGAGGATGAGGATGACGATGACGATGATGATGACGATGATGATTAGACGCATTATTAGGATGAAAATTTTATTGTAGACTTTGATTTCTAATTATTGGTAATTTACCTTTTAATTTATTGAATACCAATTATGTTTTAATTGACTGTGTTATTCGAAATTCCATATATTTGATATGCTAATGATCTTTTTTTTTATTTAGGGTCATCCAGTTGCTATGAATATGGTAATATTTTCATATTTTTCCTATTAATAGTTCGATATGCAATTGTATTTTTTTTCCTGCAATATTCTTTTAATAATCATGATTGTTAGTTTCGACGTGACGGTCATAGACGTAGTAGTGATGGAAGATCACAGTCTTCCTTTGCTTCAGCACCCGCACATTCTGATGCTCTTGCAGGAAATGTGCCCTCCACCTCTTCCCCAGTTGCAGGATCCTCTGATTCTCAATATATATCTGCTCATGTTTCTTCCCCGGTACAACAATCACTCGTGGAGAGGGAAGATACAAGAGAGTTTATATCTCCGCGCAGAGATTCGTAAGTATTCAAGTTTTTGAATATCTATATTTAAATTTTAATAACATATGTTTTTTTAAAAGTATATAATAGGGTTTGTTTTTGGTTTATGTTATATTTACAAATTCTGTACATGTTATTCACGAGGTGAATAAAATAGTGAATAACCATTGGGTCGACGCTTCTATGACTTATACAAGCACGCCGGAAGAAATTAAAGTTCTGTAGTTGAATGAGTTTAAGGTAACTTATTTCAATCATTTAGTATATGAAATTGCAGTTAATATAATCAATTTTTATTTTCCTCTACTGTAGCGGGTATTTATTTGGGAGGAGAGTGAAACACTAGAGATTAGGAGGATTTTTAAGAAAAAGTATGGTGATCATATTATAAACATATTAAATCATGCCAAAACTAGAAATAAGAAACCACAATGTATAACAGAGGAGAATTGGAATAAAATTGTTGTGCATTGGGGATCAGATGAAAGTAAGCGGAGGAGTGAACAGAATAAGCAAAATCAGAATTGTAACTTCGGCGTTATGTATGCCACGTATAGGGGAGGATCCATAAATATCGATGAGCATAAACATCGATTGGAGAGTATTTTAAATTTATGGTTTTGTAATCTAATACTCACTCATTTATAAATATTAACTGTTTAATTTATTTAGGCTAAGGAGACAGGAACTGAGCCATTATTTATTGACACTTTCACCCGTACATTCCAAAAAAAGGATAAAACATGGAGTGGGGAAAGAGCTAGAACAATAAAGGTGTGTGATTGTAAAATTTTAATTTCTTATGTTACTATTTAATTTTTTCTCTTTCACAATAGGAGAAATACGATGAACTTTCACAAAGAAATTCGGGAGCAAGTGATGATGGAGTCGAATCGGAGTCATCTGTTAGCAATATAAATTTATGGCTCGAAGCATCTGGAGGACCGAAAAGTGGAAGAATACTTGGACTCAGCTCTTTGAGTCGATCCTATAGAGTCTCTGGTGCTTCTTCTTTATCCTCTCCAACATCAAAACCCCAAGTTATTCAATTAACCGAAGAGGTTAATCATTTGAGAGAGTTACTAGTGTAGAAGGAAACTGAATCGAGAGAGAACGCTCAGAAAGTTCAAGACTTAAATGAAAAGATGAACGAATTTCAAAGGCAACAAATGTTAGTAATATATGAGAGATGTCCTAAGGCAATCGCCTTATGTATGAACCATTTATATGATAAATGAAGATTCACTATTTGAGTATACATGTTTTATGTATTTGATTGGATCTTAAACTCATTTACTGAATGTCCATGATACGATTCACAGCATGAGAGAATTTGTGATTGGATCACAACTAGTGAGTATCTCTACATGTGTAATTGTGATGTATCGGAATTATCCCTAGTCGATGAATTGATGAATCTGGACACCATCAATTCTGTTGAGACTAGCACGAGGTATACTCCTTGGTGTATCCAAGCAGCTGATTCTCACTGGCTGGAGACATAGTGATGTCCGGAGTTAATCGTGGATGCTAGTTATGGTAACTAGTTCATTGGAGTGACCAGTAAGACTTCATATGGTTCTCTGCATATATAGATATGTCAATGAAGTTCTGGCTTAAGTGCGATGTTCCTTCGACTTGCGGTAGATTCAAGTCATCTTGATCATGGAGACTTATGCTTTGACATCTTAAGCAAACATCTCTAAGGAGATGTGGACCCGGGATGATTGGGTATAAGTCGAAGTGATCGAAGGTGTTTGAATAGCCTATAAAGGATTCACCACTCCTTGCGAGGAGATGTATACCCATGGCCTCTCGTCGACTTGTTACTAAAGTCTTTGGCCAAAGCATTACATGTTTAGAGTAAGGTACTTCGATACATGTGGAGTAACTAGAATCCGTAGGACGAGGAAATGATACTTGGGCTAGGTGTGACGTAGTCAGCCTAGTGGGGACTGACACAATAGACCATGTCCTGAACCAAGTGGGTATAAGATGAGTGAAGGGAATGAGGCACGATTCATTCGAGCATCAAGGGTTTGTAAATAGTTCGATCAACCGCTGATCTTTTCGGTTAATTGGGGATCATGATGTACTACTAGGTGCCACTCATGATCGTTCTATAATTAATGGTTAATTATAGACGGCCAACATAAACCGAGAACCTATTTGGTCACACGCGACAACGAGTGTAATCCAAAGGATTTAAAACGAGCTTGAGAATGAGATTCTCAGACCGAGAGAAACTATGTTTGGTTGGACCAAACATAAAGCGAGCATGAAATTGTTTCAGTCGCAATGGAAGCGTGGATGGGCAGTGTCTTATGAAGACATAATGGATGGACCAAAATGGTTTGGTTCTAATCCAATGGATGAGAATAAACCAAATGGTTTGGTTTATTTTAAACGGATGAACCAAAAGTTGGTTCGGTTCGTTTTAACTTAAAATAAACCATCATGGTTTGGTTTATTTTAACTTATCCTAATGGAGCGGGTTAACGGGCTTTATGGATATGATCCATTAACCATTAAGAGAATTAGTTCTCTATAAAAGTGGGCTTAAGGGATTGTTAAACCCTAATCATCCAAAACCCTAAAGCAAGTTGCCGCCCACCTCCTTGGTGAATTCGGCGCCAACAACCTTGTGCCGCCGCCCAACCACTTGTGCCGCCGTCCAACTTGTTGCCGGCGACCAAGCTTCAGCCGGTGAACCTCCGGCGACCCTCCGGTGATCTCCTATAGGTTTGGCATCAAGGTGAGGCTTTTCTCTCCTTGTTTTGGCCGGCGCCTACTCCTCCACCAAGCTGTCCAGTTTTCTGGACAGCTTCTCCTCCTCTCGTCGGAGCGTCGTTTGGACGACGGTTAGTGCTCCGACAGCGGCTAACTTACCGGGGATTTGATCTCCGGTAATCCTCTGAGGTGGAGGACGAAGGATTCGTCAAACGGTTGACGAATACCTCTCCGGAGAAGCGAGTTTTGAGAACTCGTTTTGGATCCGAATTTGGATTCGGATCGTGATCATCTCTCGATCACGTCGTCTTCAACACGAGGCTAGTAACCCGTACGAAGACGAAGCTCGTGACTTAGCGAAGTCATCCCGAGGAGCTCGGCGTGGATACGGATAGAGACGATTCTTACGAGGATCGTTCCGGTTGATGTCGTTCCCGCTACACGTCATACGGAAGGTATAACGTAGTTTAATTTCCTTTTATTGCAATTTTAATTTACGGTTATGTCTACACTTGTTGTAATAGCATGCGTGTGTTGTGTGTGTTGTAATAAATAGGAGTATTTATTATTTTTATTGCTTCCGCTGTGCTCATGTTTACGAAACATGATCCGCACACATACGGGTTTAAACCCAACAGTGGTATCAGAGCCCAGGTTGTGTTTCGACATAATCGTAAAATGGTTTTGCGATAGTCATAATGTATTTCTGGAAATTTTCTAATTTTGGAAATTTAGAAGTATTTATGGAAATTTTTCAATTTTGGAAAGTCTAGAAGTATTTATGAAAATCTTCCACTTTTGGAAAGTTGGAAGTATTTATGGAAATTGATATTTTCCATAAATAAAATATTTGATTAAATTCTGGAAATTTGTTTCCTAATTTAATCATGATTTGATTTGGGAAATCAAATATTAAAATATTTTATTTCCATAAGTAGTTTTAATGATTTAGGAAATTGGTTTCCTAAATAGATTTTCCTTAATCAAATAATTCCATGAATAAAATATGTGATTAGATTTGGAAATTTGTTTCCTAATTTAATTATGATTTGATTTGGAGAATCAAATCTTAAACATATTTTATTTCCATAAATAGTTATGACATATAAGGAAATTATATACATGACATAATTGTATGACATGTAATTGCATTAGATGCATAACATTATGCCATGCGTGTCGTGACATGTAGATGTATACCATGTATGCCATGCCATGTAGATAATAGTTATTTGCATGCAAAGAGGATGAGACATAAAAACCCTTAAACAATATTAAAGCCTACACCTTCCATTAATATGGTTAGAACCAGAGTTCTGTTTCTTGTTTGGGTTGTTGGACTCACTCCAAGCCCGGCTCAAACCTGAACATGTTCAAATCATTGGAATAGTTTAACTCTAATATGGTAAGAGTCAGAGGTCAATCGTTAGTTTGGGTTGTTGGACTCACTCCAAGCCTGGCTAATTGGTTGAATGCGCTCTAACCATATTAAAACTATTTCGCGATTAATGGGTCGGCTTTAACTTGGAGCATCGATTTGTTGGACTCACTCCAAGGTCGATGTGAAGAGAGGTGCAGTTGGGTGCTATGCATATGATGCATACTTGTTAATGTGTTAACAACCCAATGTATGTGTAAACATTCAATTAGTTGATAGCACATTGTGATAGTTACATATACATGATATGTAATCGGTATACTTGATACCCACCATCATAGCTAAGAATGGCTTGTTGGACTCACTCCAAGGTTGTTCTTATCTATGATGGATATCAGCCCATTCGGAGATGGACCTACAATCTCCCGAAGTGATTTTGGGGTTTTTGAAATTCGAAAAATGAATGGGATTTATAAATGTATATTGATGCATTTTTAAAATCATCTTTCTCATATATGCACGTTTTGTATTTCTAAGTTAATATATTGATCATGATGTGTTTGAACTTGCGTTCCATTTTGGATTCAAATAAATTGACTGGGCCAAACTTCTTGGACTAACTTAGAAACTTGAGAATTGTTCTCAAGGTGAAAAGCTTGTGTATGTCCTCGAAGCGCCTCTTCCCGCCCGTCCTAGTGACGATGCAACTTTGGACCAATTGTTGGCCATCAGAAACATGTGAGTGATTCTGAACAAATGAGTTGCATCATGCTAGCCGCGATGGAACCCAAGCTACGAAAGCAGCATGAGCATATGGATGCTCATATCGTAGTCCTTCATCTTTGTGAGTTGGTTGATGAGCAAGTGAGATTCGAAAGGTTCGAAGTCTCAAAGCTCCTCTTCACCTCTGAGATGCTTGGTGGTTCATCTCGTGGTATCGCCAATATGTCAAGACTGTGGAGTCTTCTGAGAAGCATGAGCAGGGGACGGTGCTGTTAGTTGATTCCTCGAAGAAAGGTTCTAAGAGGAAGTCAAAGGAACAGCAGAAGGGAAAGAAGAGAAGGGCTAAGAAGGTAGAACTAGCACAAAAGGAAACTTGCCTTTATTATGGCAAGGAGAGACATTTGCGAAGAAAGTGCAAGATTTATCTTGAGTCTATAAAGAAGGATAAGGCATCGGATGCCCCATCTTCTTCAGAAATCTTCTTTATTGATTGTCATTCTATTTCCTCGCATAATTTGGGTATTTGATACTGGGTGTGGCTCACATATATGTAATGACATACATGGGCTAAGGAATAGAAGAAGACTCGTCAAAGGGGAGAGTCAAATTTACGTGTTGGGAATGGAGCAACGGTTGCTGCACTCGCCATCGGAACGTATTTGTTGGAACTCCCTGTAGGACTTGTCTTAGAACTGGACAATTGCTTGTATGTTCCTTCGTTGATAAAGAACATCATTTCTATTTCTTGTCTAAATAGAAATGGGTTCCATTTGACTTTTAGTAACAATTGTTGTTACATAACTTTGAATGGGGTTCTTTATGGACCGGAACTTTAAGCAATGGTTTATACGCTGGACGATCCAAAGGACATTTTCAATATCGGCGAGCAACACGCGTGCTCGAAAGGATAATCAAATAGAATCATATATGTGGCATTGTCGTCTTGGCCATATAAGCAAGAAACGCATGTCCGAATTACACCGATGTGGAATTCTGGAATCGTTTGAATTGGATTCATACGATACATGCGAATCATGCTTAAAAGGCAAGATGACTAAGTTACCTTTTACTAGAAAAGGTGAACGAGTGGGAGAGTTACTAGGTCTAATACATACTGATGTATGTGGACCTATGTCAACTCAAGCATTAGGAGGCTATAGCTACTTCATTACCTTCACCGATGATCACTCACGGTTTGGGTATGTGTTCTTGATGAAACACAAGTCTGAAGCCTTTGAAAGGTTCAAAGAATTCAGAAATGAAGTAGAGAAACAAAATGACAAAAGTATTAAAATACTTTGATCGGATCGAGGTGGTGAATACTTAAGTCAAGAGTTTCTTGATTATCTAAGAGACAATGGCATATTGTCTCAATGGACTCCGCCCTATACACCACAACATAATGGTGTATCTGAGAGGCGTAACCGGACCTTGTTGGACATGGTCAGGTCAATGATGAATCATGCGACTCTTCCCAAGTCCTTTTGGGCAGATGCAAATTACATTTGTTAAATGTAATGCCTACTAAGGTAGTCTCTACTACTCCATATGAGATATGGGCTAGTAAGAAACCTCATGTATCTTACTTGAAGATATGGGGTTGTCTCGCTTATGTGAAGGATCGTGACATAAATTGGATGCTAAGTCCGATAAATGTCTATTTATTGATACCCTAAGGAAACAAGGGTTACTAATTCTATCATCCTGTGGAACAAAAGGTGTTTGTTTCAAGGCATGTGTTTCTAGAGAAAGAGTTTCTCTTGCAAGAAAACAGTGGGAGTGTCGTCGAGCTTGAGGAGGCTCGAGAGACTCAAATAGACATTGATGAGATACCTGGTGAAGCACAACAGCCGACAACTCATAGTGATGAGCAATCGGCTGGACTTATTGTAACACCACATCTTCGTAGATCTGGTAGAACACGCAATATTCCTGAGAGATATGGATTTCTCGTAAGTGAATCGAACGACGTGTTACTCATTGATGATGAGGAGGCTACCAGTTATGAAGAAGTGCTGACAAGTTCAGAAAGGGATAAGTGGCTTGGTGCCATGAAGTCGGAAATGGATTCCATGTATGAAAACCAAGTCTGGAACTTGGTTGACCCACCTGAAGGCATAAAGCCTATAGGGTGCAAGTGGGTTTTCAAGAAGAAAACCGACATGGATGGTAATGTGATTACCTATAAGGCTAGATTGGTGGCGAAAGGATATCGTCAAAAACAAGGTGTTGATTATGACGAAACCTATTCGCCTGTAGCTATGCTTAAATCCATTCGGATGCTCCTGGCCATAGCTACTCATTATGATTATGAGATATGGCAGATGGATGTGAAAACAACTTTCCTTAATGGAAACCTGCTCGAGGACGTGTATATGATACAGCCTGAGGGTTTCACATCGGTTGATAAAACCAAGGTATGCAATTGCGACGATCCATTTATGGATTGAAGCAAGCATCCAGGAGCTGGAATATCCGTTTTGATGAGACAATCAAAAGTTTGATTTCTCACAAAATCCGCATTTAACCTTGTGTGTACAAGAAGGTTAGTGGGAGGCAAATGTGTTCCTAGTATTGTATGTCGATGACATATTACTTATAGGAAACGATGTGTCAATCTTACATCGATTAAGGTTTGGTTATCCAAGACATTCTCCATGAAAGACTCGGGAGAAGCAACCTACATCCTGGGATTAAGATCTATAGAGATAGATCAAACGTTGCTTGGTCTTTCGCAGCCTACATATATAGATCGAAAGTGCAAAGAGGTTTAGCATGTCGGAATCCAAGAAAGGTTATCCGCCCATCGTGCATGGGGTACACCTTTCAAGTCTATGTGTCCGCGCACGTAAGACGAGAGGATTTGCATGAGTAAGATTCCCTATGCATCCGCAATAGGATCTATCATGTATGCTATGTTATGTACGAGGCCCGATGTATCGATGCCCGAGTGTCACGAGCAGATACTCCCGATCCAGAATGGATCATTGGGCTGGTCATAAGACGATCCTTAAGTACTTGAGAAGAACTAAGGATGTGTTCCTAATATATGGAGAAGGGTACATGGTGATACGCGTATACGGATGCCATTCCGCATGCATACAAGGATGATTCCATGTCTCCGATATGTATTCACCTAGAATGGAGGCGCAATAAGTTGGAAAGGTTCCAAGCTTGACACTATAGCGGATTCTCGCCACTAAGGCGTAATACGCTGCGTACCTTTGAAGCAAAGAAAGGAAGCGGTTTGGATCAAGTAGTTCATCTATGAACTTGATGTGGTCTCATCAATGATACAAACATGTGCTTCGCCGCTATCATCTTATCAGAGAGATCATAAGTAGGAACGAAATACAAATCGAGAAAATTCCCACTGAAAGGAAATTAGAGTATCCTTTGACTAGCATTACCTCAAAGTAAGTTTGAGGGTCATGTTGGTGCTTATGTTATTGGATACCGTAGCGATTGGCATTAGGCCAAGTGGGAGTCTGTTAGTAATATATGAGAGATGTCCTAAGGCAATCGCCTTATGTATGAACCATTTATATGATAAATGAAGATTCACTATTTGAGTATACATGTTTTATGTATTTGATTGGATCTTAAACTCATTTATCAATGTCCACGATACGATTCACAAAGATGAGAGAATTTGTGATTGGATCACAACTAGTGAGTATCTCTACATGTGTAATTGTGATGTATCTAATTATCCCTAGTCGATGAATTGATGGATCGACACCATCAATTTCACGAGACTAGCACGAGGTATACCTTGGTGTATCCAAGCACCGATTCTCACCGGGCCGGAGACATAGTGATGTCCTGAGTTAATCGTGGATGCTAGTTATGGTAACTAGTTCATTGAGTGACCACCGTAAGACTTCATATGGTTCTCTCGCATATAGATATGTCAATGAAGTTCTTATCGTGGGCTTAAGTGCGATGTTCCTTTGACTTGCGGTATTCAAGTCATCTTGATCATGGAGACTTATGCTTTGACATCTTAAGCAAACATCTCTAAGGAGATGTGGACCCGGATGATTGGGTATAAGTCGGGGATCAAGGTGTTTGAATAGCCTATAAAGGATTCACCACTCCTTGCAGGAGATGTATACCCATGGCCTCTCGCCTGATTGTTACTAAAGTCTTTGCCAAAGCATTACATGTTTAGAGTAAGGTACTCTTCGATACATGTGAGTAACTAGAACTGTGAGGACGAGGAAAAATGATACTTGGGCTAGGTGTGGCGTAGTCGACCTAGTGAGGGTGACACAATAGACCATGTCTGAACCAAGTGGGTATAAGATGAGTGAAGGGAATGGGGCGCGATTCATTCGAGCTCTTGAAGGGTTTGAGAAATAGTTACGGATCAGCAGTTGATCTTTTCGGTTAATTGGGGATCATGATGTACTACTAGGTGTCACTCATGATCGTTCTATAATTAATGGTTAATTATAGACGGCCAACATAAATCGAGAACCTATTTGGTCACACGCACAACGAGTGTAATCCAAAGGATTTAAAACGAGCTTGAGAATGGGATTCTCGCATCAGAGAAACTATGTTTGGTTGGACCAAACATAAAGCGAGCATGAAATTGTTTCAGTCGCAATGGAAGCGTGGATGGGCAGTGTCTTATGAAGACATAATGGATGGACCAAAATGGTTTGGTTCTAATCCAATGGATGAGAATAAACCAAATGGTTTGGTTTATTTTAAACGGATGAACCAAAAGTTGGTTCGGTTCGTTTTAACTTAAAATAAACCATCATGGTTTGGTTTATTTTAACTTATCCTAATGGAGCTGGTTAACGGGCTTTATGGATATGATCCATTAACCATTAAGAGAATTAGTTCTCTATAAAAGTGGGCTTAAGGGATTGTTAAACCCTAATCATCCAAAACCCTAAAGCAAGTTGCCGCCCACCTCCTTGGTGAATTCGGCGCCAACAACCTTGTGCCGCCGCCCAACCACTTGTGCCGCCGTCCAACTTGTTGCCGGCGACCAAGCTTCAGCTGGTGAACCTCCGGCGACCCTCCGGTGATCTCCTATAGGTTTGGCATCAAGGTGAGGCTTTTCTCTCCTTGTTTTGGCCGGCGCCTACTCCTCCACCAAGCTGTCCAGTTTTCTGGACAGCTTCTCCTCCTCGTCGTGAGCGTCGTTTGGGCGGCGGTTAGTGCTCCGACAGCGGCTAACTTACGGGATTTGATCTCCGGTAATCCTCTAGTGGAGGACGGCGAAGGATTCGTCAAACGGTTGACGAATACCTCTCCGGAGAAGCGAGTTTTGAGAACTCGTTTTGGATCCGAATTTGGATTCGGATCGTGATCATCTCTCGATCACGTCGTCTTCAACACGAGGCTAGTAACCCGTACGAAGACGAAGCTCGTGACTTAGCGAAGTCATCCCGTGGAGCTCGGCGTGGATACAGATAGAGACGATTCTTACGAGGATCGTTCCGGTTGATGTCGTTCCCGCTACACGTCATACGGAAGGTATAACGTAGTTTAATTTCCTTTTATTGCAATTTTAATTTACGGTTATGTCTACACTTGTTGTAATAGCATGCGTGTGTTGTGTGTGTTGTAATAAATAGGAGTATTTATTATTTTTATTGCTTCCGCTGTGCTCATGTTTACGAAACATCATCGAACACACACACGCCACGGTGCCGGAAACCCAACAACAAATGTTTATTATGCAACATCTTCAGTTAACATCTAGCTCAAAACAACTTCCTCCTTCTTGCTCTGCTCCTCCTCCGCCTGATCCCTGTCATGGAGACAATGTTGATGTATTTTTTGATGACGATGGTGATGATGGTGGTTATCTTTTACTGTATTGGTAAAACTTTAATTGTTAGCTTCTTGACTTATGACATATACGATATTTATGTTTTTATAAGTTTGTTGTATTTAAATGTTACCAGATGATAATGGTACGGTAGACCTTTGGATGTATTTGTTGTATGTATAAATTTGTTTGATGTCCATATTATTGTTTGTTGTATAAGTGTGTTAATATTGTTGTGTGTTTGTTGTAAAACAGGAAAAAAAGATTAATTTAAATTTTTTTTTTCATTTTTCTCTAGATTTGCAACGAAAATACATTTTTCGTTGCAAAATTATATGTATCAGTCGACTGACGTAAACATTTAGATGACGGATATGTGAGAAATTGGGCAATCCAAATTATTTTGGGCATCAGTCGACTGGTAAACATTATTAGTCGGCGATGCATCAGAGTCGATTCTGAATCGGTTCGTAGCCGATCGACTCGACTCATCGAATCGTAGTAGATCGATGGATATGATCATCACCGCCATACTATAGCAACTCACGTAACGCCCGTAGCCGATCGGTCATTGGTGAATAAGATCGATCGGTGATGAATACATCAGTCGACTGATAGTGAAATTTTTTGCGATGAATTTTTATTTTCATCGCCAAATTTGCAACAAAAAAAAAATCGTCACCAAATTTAATTTTATTTGTTAATCCCATTCATCAAATTTTGGCGACGAATATTTTTTTGGTTGCAAATTCTATGACAAAAATAAAAATTCATCGCAAAATTTGTGACGAAAAATATATTAGTCGCCAAATTTCATTGAATTGGGGTGAAGATGCATGCGAGAGTTTGCGACGAATAAATATTTTGTCGCAAATTTGGCGATGAAAAAAATTTATTCGTCGCTAATTTGGCATCGAAAGTATAATTCATCGTCGAATTCAGTGACGAAAATAATTATTCGTCGCCGAATTCGGTGACTAAAAATATTATTTGTCACAAAAATTTACGATGAATCTTATTTTCGTCGCCAAATTGGCGACGAAACATTTATTCGTCGCCTTATTTGCCGATGAATTTTGCAACGAAATAATTATTCGTTGCAATTTGGTGACGAATTTTATTTTTTTGTTGCAGAATTTAGCGGCGAATTATTTGGAATGAAAAATTTTTCGTTGCAAAAAAATTTTGCAACGATTTTTTTTGCAAATTTCGTTGCAAAATTCGTCGCCAAAAATCAGTTTTTTGTAGTGCAACTCCTCCTCATGGTCCCTATTGTAGCCTATTAAAACCCTCATGAAACCTAGATCCAACGGACATGATTAAAAGGAGGTTTGGGCAAAATCTATAAATAGGAGGCAAAGGCTTGGGCAGCATGAGAGAATTGGAATTCTAGGGTTTTCTCTTTGGCTTGGGCGGCAACTAATCCTTTTGGAGATTAGGGTTTGCTTCAAGAGTTGGGCGGCTAGGGTTTGGAGAGGTCTTCCTAAGGTTTAGCCGGCGCCCCTCTTCTCTTTTCTCTTCTTGGCCGGCGACAACAAGTGTTAGGGCTTCTTCCCTTGGAGCTCTTGGCCGGAGGCCACACCATCTCTTTCTTCCTCTCCTTGGCCGGCGGCAACAACCAAGTAGGTGGCTTGGTGATCGACACCAGATAGGAGAAGAAGTGTTTGATTATCTTCCTTTGTTCGGAGCGAACAAGAAAAAGAAGATACGAGATCTAGGAAGTTTCATCTCTTGGAGAATCGTTGCCCACACAACATTCAAGAGGAGGATAGGTCATACATTAGAAGACCAAGAGGTAAAGAAGAGGTATAATTCTTGTTTTAGTTTCCTTTTGTTCCTTTGCAATTTGTTTATAATTGTATGTGGCTAATTTACTTGAACCCCGAAGATAAACACAAAAACCGGTGATCCGTACATCATCTATTCCGTGGCTAATCGAGGAAAAGAGTTAGGTTGCTTGAACAACAAGTTTGTTCAAGAGACCACTCGAATCGAATAGCACGATGATGGATCGGTTGCTTGGGTAATCCGTCTTCGTCAAGTATTATTTTTTTTAATTCGGGGATGTAGATAGGATCGCCATGCACGAGCAATCGAAGTGGGAAGCATTTCCCCAATAGTTGCATTGCATCCTATGGTCTAGATAATCTCTCTGTTATTATGGGAGGAGCAGGAAGTCCAAGAAAGGGAGATAGGCCTTGAATCTCATAATCTGGTGCCTCCTCAATCCTATCTGATTGATGCTCGAGGTCAAGCTCAGGCTAAGGCTCGGGTTGAGCCTATGGTCTATCTCTCCTCCAAGTCAGGATATTATTCTCATCTAAAACTATCTTAGCTAATGTGAACTGTCTAGAACCTATCATGTCATACTTAGTAGGTTATTTGATGTGATGACGTGACAATAAGGCAAATGTGGCCTACCACTAGTAATGACCCTAGAATGATGAATTATAGACTGGAACATTTGCAGATTAATGTCTATGTCTAATCTATGAATGAATGCATAAAATAAAATAATCAATGATAAAGGTTCATCATAGCGATGCTCTTAGTAGTGAGTTGCAGAGCACAGTTCATTATGACTTTATACAAGGCATAGTCCTGTACTCTTAGTCTAGTAGAACTGAATAGACTCAAAGATGGAGTCCTTTCCTCACCAAAGAAATTTAAATGCATCCAATCTAATGTGATGTGAGAGTAGGGATAACTATAAGGTAATTCCCTATAAAGAAAACAAACGACTGGACATGATGAATGCATAAGACCAAGATGATCTCTCAACATAGATGGGATAAAGATAAAATCTCTACCCTGTACTCTGGTAAAGTATGTGAAGCCATCCATGCTAATAAGTGTTAGTGCCTATAAGATTCATATATCCCCACAATGACATGATATTATCCACTTTAGGCCAAAGTCCTCATGGTTTTTTTTTGGCTTTACCCAAAAGGCCTCACATCAATGGAGATAACTTTTCATCTTATAAGCACATGATCTTTTCCATGTCTTACCAATGTGGGACTTTGATTGTATTTCCAATACTCTAACAATCCCCCCCCTAAAACAAAGTGTTGAGGATTCGGTAGCTGCTAGAGAGGGGGGGGGGGTGAATAGCATTTTGGATGTGTCGATGGAATTCGTTCACGATTGCATCTAAAAATCATGTTAGTGCACAGCGGAATAATAATAATAATAACAATACATGAGACACAATGACAAACAATACACAAGATATAACATGGTTCGGAACCGAATGGTTCCTACTCCATGGATCGAGCTATAGCGATGCCACAAACACCACTAAACAATAAACTCCTTCTCAACAACACGTTGGAGGCAGAGAAACCTCATAAAATAACTCTTACAATAGTAAGAAACAAATACAATCAAGATACAACAATAAAATTCAATTATAAGTAAAGAAAACAACTTTACAAGAGCTTTAGGATTGCTTTCTTTTTGATCGCATGAACTATGCTTGAAGACCTTGATTTGCACCAGCAAATCACCTTAAAAACGCCCAAGAAATCGTTGCCAAAATTCCTCTTCCGAGCTGCTTTTATAACCTACAATCGGGCTGGATTTTCACCTATCAGTCGACTGCTTAGGACCATCAGTCGACTGATGCCATTGTTGTCGTGAGACAATGACTACATCCACGCTGGAAAAATCCAATGGATACACCATCAGTCGACTGACCAAACCCATCAGTCAACTGATGTCTCAACTAGTCGAGTGGTCGGGCCGATCACTCGACTGGAGAACATTCTATGCCCCAAATTTTGGCCATCAGTCGACTGATCACCTTGATCAGTCGACTGCTGAGGCCATCAGTCGACTGCCCACCTCTGGCAGTCGACTACTAGGACACTTTTCGCAGTCAAACCCTAGTTGACTCACACCAGTCGACTACCACATGGTACTAGTCGACTGATACACCTCAAACATGAGGTTTTAACCTCAAACATGAGGTTTAATCCAAGTGTGGTGCCCCCATACTTGCTAGACAACCCTTAGCCTAGACCTAAGCCTTCTAGCCACCTTCGTCAGCCTCACGCCTATCAGATCCCTCCAAGTCATCCATGACTTGTTCATCCATACGCTAGCCTTCAGGTGCTTCCATCGGCTATGTCATGCTAACGGTGTCTACACCGCCAAGGCACATTGGATTTACACTGCAAAGACTCCTCTTGGACTTTACACCGTCAACCATTGGACTTATGCTGCCAAGACTCCCGCTTGGACTTTACGCACCCAATATCAAATCCCTTGGACTTCTCAAATGCCAAGACTCAAGCTTAGACTTTCCCTTGTCAACCCATGTTGGACTTTCCATGCCAAGACCCATGCTTGGACTTTTCCTTGCCAAGACCCATGCTTGTACTTTACATGCCATGTACTCAAGACTTGGACTTTCCATGATATGGTCAACCCCAGTCAACCATCAAAATCTTCCTCGAGTCAAACTCGAGTCCGGTCAATCATGACCCAGGTTGATTGTACCAACAATCTCCCCAAAATATTATTAGACATCAATGTCAAACATCGATGTCAAACCTCCATTTCAAATATCAAAACATCGCTCGAGTCAAACTCGAGTCCGGTCAATCGTGACCTGGGCCGATTGGACCAACAATCTCCCCCTTTTTGATGTTTGACAAAACCACATACCTTTGAGTTAGAAAACTAACTCAAATCTTCTTACCAATTATCCCAAATTGGTAATGCCATAAATTCTCCCAATCATTCTCCCCAACATTCTCCCCCTTTTTGACTAACATAAAAAAGGTACTCTCCAAGGAGGTCAATGTCTCATGTCCCAATGAGATCTTACAATCTCCTCCTTGGTCCTAGGATGCCTACAATCTTCTTAGTGATAAGTCCCATATCACTCAGGAGAGGCACTCCTATAAACTCTCCCAATTTCCAAATTGGGTATCTCACATCCCATTTCTCTCCTTCATGAGGAAAAATATCATCCATCATCCCATGATGGATACCTCCCCCTAAAGGCTTGCTCCCCCTTGACCATTGCACGAACAATGTTCTTGAGAAGTCCCTAAGCCAATAGGAACTCTAAAACATCAAAATTAAGGTTCAAAGTTCAACATAGAACTTTTCCATAGCTTAAAATCGATATATCACCCTAACAACTCTCCTAATCCATATCTAATGGATTTTCACCCTTTATAATGCTTCCTAAAGCATATCCTAGGGTTAGGAGTAGTTAGGGAACTTTACTGTAGCTGAATACGAACTAAACAACCTTGTTTTTCCCGAAATCAACTTGGTAGTCGACTTTATCTGACATCAGTCGACTGCCGTGCCCATCAGTCGACTGATAACTGAAAATTTCAATTTTCAATTATCAGAAATGAATTTAAAAAAAGCATAAATAATTTTACGTATATAAAAAAATCATGAAAATTTATACGTACATTACTTATAAATAATACAATAGGTGAAAATTGTTAATAAAATATTTTCCCCATAAAATAGCGAAATTGACACAAAGTTCAAAAGTGAAGAAAACCTTCAATGTTTTAGCTCACTTTTTATCAACTTCATCAATGGTGATTGCTATCAAAAGATAGACTTCACTAAGGTTTTCTAAAATGATTTTAAAATAGTTTTAAAACCTTATATTGGATAATATTCTTTGTGCTTAATGTACATGGCTTGAACACAAGCTTTCCCAATGATCCACCTCTAATATAAGATGAGTTTTGGTTCATCCGGATGCAAAAACTATGCACCTTGAACTTAACTCATATCCTAGCATCTCACATGTATATAGGGTGTATAAATACACATACATGTCAATGTAATGTGAGATGTGAGTTTTGTTCTCCTAATCTAGGGTCTCATGCATTTTCTAAGGCAACCCTACTTGATTCCCTTATGCATGGGACTTCAAGTCATGCTATAGTCCTTAAATCGATTTTAATTATTTTAAATTCATGAATGATCATGGCATAAATGATAACATAATTAAACATGGCCAATGATCATGATGTCATGGCATAAGATGGAATCTAAGCATACATGACATTTAACCCTAATCCTAAACATGATCATGACATATTAAATAATTAAAAATAAATATGATGTCATGGCATGTTATATTGAAAACAAAGCATGGCAAATAAAATGTATAGGTATAATAAAACCTAAATTTTAAAGTTAATTGCCATTTGTTATTATTAAGTCCATTTTGCCATATTGTCATTTATTTCCCAAGTGTGCTAAAAACCCAAAATGACACACTACAACCTCTAATCCTAAATTGTGCCAATTTGATTGATTTTTCATAATTCCAAAAGTATATTGGCACATCCTAAACTCTTTTAGGATCATAACTCAAATTTATTTCCAAGGAATCCATAACCCTGAAAATGACCTAAAGTGCCACCTTTACCATGGTTAGGTTAACTACAAATCCATTTAAAGTTGGCACACCTAAACCCATCTAGCGTGAATTGACCACGCTCCTAGGAACCCAAAACCTATTTGAACTCCTTGGGTTAATTAGGTATTCCTTGGGGATATCCTCCCTAGATACTGTTAGGACAATCAACCCATGTGATGTGGTTTTGATGTGTGTGGCAAAGGGTTTAAGTTATGATTGTATTGGATTTGATGTGTGCGTTGGAGTCTTGCAGAACTTAGTAATTCTCACATGGAGCATTGGCGAGTTTCACCTCTCATGACTCGATCCTTGAGTTGGTGAAAGATGCATTGTGGAAGTCGTGCATTTGGTGCATCCGAGGGACCACCGCACTAGGAGCATTGGAGTGAAGCCAGAGGAAGTAGACTTCAGGGCAAGATGCGAAGGATGGCGTTGCGAAGTCGTGCGCATGGCGCATTCGAGGGACGTGGCTGGACGAAGACAACCTCAAAGGCGAGGGACTCCAAGGGAATGAGAGTGAGCGATTGTAACCCGGGACGGGGTAGATCATAGGTGAAACTTGGCCATTTGGCTAAGTGTCGGATGAGATTTCCCGACATCAGTCGACTGCCATGACATGACAGTCGACTGCTCCAAGTCGACTGTGACTCAACTAGTGTTCAAGTTAGGTTTGTGTCCAAGAAATCGACTGCCAAGGGTTGGTAGTCGACTGCCAAATCCATCAATCGACTGCTGATGGTAGCAATCGACTGATCGCAAGGGTTTCGGGCATAAAATGTTGATCAGTTGAGTGCTCGCTTCCGACACTCGACTGTTAGCTCCATCAGTCAACTGATGGGATGATAAGTTGACTGATGTGGGAGTTGTTGGATGAAATCCAATGTAGAAGAAGCTGTTATTGGCCAATGACTACAGGATAAGTCGACTGATCTGGGCATCAGTCTACTGCTAGGTGCCCAACGGGAAGAATGAGTTCTTCTTTATAAAATGAGGCCTTTGGACACTTGGGGAGCCTAATGCTTCTACTCTAAACATCTCCCTAAGTTCCCAAACGAATTTCCTCTTCTTCCTTGTCCTTATATTCATCTTATTGTAAGAGGAGTGATTTTGTAAGAAAAGGTTACCTCCACCTAGCTTTGTGCAAAGGAGAGATTAGTGGAAGGTTTAAGGCGTGATTCACCTTTGACGAATCGGGTCGTGAATTAGCGGAAAGGTCGTGAACTACGTTACATCTCCATATTAGCATTGCTCTTCACTTTGTGTTGTTCTTAATTGTCTTAGCTTTATATTTCCTCTTGTGCTAATCATATTTGTAGACGAGCAATTAAGAGTGAATTCTACCATACGATGAAAGAGGGTTATTCAACCCCCTCTAGCCGGCCACCTACGTTCCAACAAGTGGTATCAGAGCCAAGTCGCTTGTCACCGGACTATCCGCCACAACAAGCACAACAACAATGATGGCCGACTCTAACATCCATCCGCCAAAGTTTGAAGGCGAATTCTCTTGGTGGAAAAAGAGAATAGAGGTATTCTTCAAGATCGACTTTGACATTATGCTTACTATGTAAAACGGTTTCGAAGTTCCTAGGGATGAAGGGGGGAGCCACTAGAGAAATCGAGATGGACCAAGAAGCAAAGGGAGGAGCACTTGGCAAATTCAAAGGCCAAGCACCATTTATTCAATGTGCTTCCCCAACAAGAGATCAACCAGATTGGGGAGTGCTCAAGTGCCAAAGAGATGTGGGAAAGATTGGTTGAGCTTCATGAAGGCACTTCAGAGGCCAAGCTAGCAAGAAGAGATGTCCTATGCTCCCAACTCAATAACATCAAACTCGAAAAAGGGGAGAAGGTAACATCCTTACATTCTCGTTTTAAGGAAATTCTTAATGGCCTAACAAGTGTAGGGGAGAAGCTCTCCAACCGGGATATGGTCATGAAGGCTATAGATGTCTTTCCCTGGTCCTCAAAGTGGAGCTCCATGGTGGACTCCTTCTACATTTCAAAGAACCTAGAAGTGAGCACCCTAGAAGAATTCTTCTCCACCATGGAGTTACATGAAACAAAGCTTGAAGGAATAAGTGAAGAACCAAGCATCAAGCCATCAAGGGGAGTGGCACTAATGGCCAACAAGGGGAAGAAGAAGAAGGAGACACTACCTTCCTCATCTGATGAAGACTCCTCCTCCTCCTCAATGGATAGAACGGAAGAAACTTACATGGTAAGGAAGGTAAGATGTGCTTTAAAATGTTTTAAATTTAACAAATCAAATGATAGAAGGAGAAGGCCGAGGCAAAAAATCATATGCTACAATTGCCATGGAGAGGGACACATAATGGATGATTGTCCCCTCTTGAACAAGAGCAAAGAAGAAAGGAAAAGTAAAGAAGAAAAGAATAAAGGGAGCATGAAAAAGGAAGAAGAGAAGAAGGCCAAGGAAAAGTCAAAGGCTAAGGCACACAAGGCCATATGGGATGATCCTTCATCCTCATCATCCGAAGAAGATGCCTTCACAAATCTTGCCTTAATGGGGATAGATGATTTGGACACCTCCTCCTCAGAGCAAGAAGAAAGAAGCACAAGTGAGGAGAGCTCTAGTGAAGAGGGAGCATCATCCTCATCCTCATCGGAATCGGAGGAAGAAGACATGGAAACTATGGTAACGAATCTTTCTCCTAAGAAAATAGTTTCCATGATTTCAAGTTTAACTCAGGACTTATTTAAGATGAAAAATAGAAATAAATGCATGCAAAATGAGATTAAGGCCCTAGAGGAAAAACTATAAAATGCATGTGTTAATGTTAATGATTATATTCCTTTTGATGTGAATGATGCATGCATTGAGGAAAATAAGGTTTTAAGGGAAAAGGTAGATCACCTAACTAAAGCCTTAGAAAAATTTACCATAGGCTCCAAGACATTGAACATGATTATAGCGAGCCAAAGGGCAAGCATCAATAGGAAAGGCCTAGGATATAAAGGAAACAAAAATGAAAAGGCCTATCATTGCCTAATTGCTAGGGGTCAAGCCAAAAATAAAACAATAGCTAGAAAATAGATCCCTAAAAAATTTTTAGTGAACCCTATAGGAAAGAACTTGTATTGGGTTCCTAAATTCATCCTTAAGGGTTAAGAAAATCCTAGGATAGTCAACCATGAGGATTTTACTTATATTATATTTTTGGTTGACTTAAGATGGTATGGGTTATAAATTTTTAAATAGTGTTAGGTGATGATAATGCATAACCCATAAATTGAATGTTTGAATCATGATTCATGCTCAGTTTTATAATTTACAATCATGATATGCAATGATTGATAATTTATGATCATGATTGATAATTCTTGATGCATGTTCATGATTGAGTTTTTAGGATGACGCTTAACCATGGGTAGAAATGCATGAAATTTTGGTTAAGTACAACTACCTTTAGGAACATCTCACACTCACCATAAGGATAACCTTGATTGAAAACTTAGCATGGGCGAGATGTTAGGATGATACAAATGGTCCACTAATGCTTATGACATTTAGATGGGTCATTAAGTGTATCAATCGAACAATAATAAACAAATCATGGGGAAAGAAAATGTTTAATTCAAAGACATATTGTCCAAAGATCATGGTTGGATATTTCAAATGATTTTAAAACCATTTTATGTTTCATAAACAGTGAGTTCATGTTTTGAAAAGTTTCAAGGCAAGACTAGGTTTTAAAGTTGATACAAACTTTAGATATTTTCCAACTTTTGAGTTCTTGCCTAACTTGCAAAAATAAAATTAATTTTCATGGAAAATAATTTTTCACTGATAAAGGAACTCACAAGAAATATGTATTTCAAATTTCATGATTTTTTGAATTTCGTACAATTTTTAACACATTTCTAAATTTAGATTTTGAAAATCAGAAAATCTATAAACTGAGTGCCAATCGACTGGGAGTCTGATCAAGTCGAATGATGTACTATGCACGAGCACAGTAATCTAATTTTATCAGGTTTTTTTTTTGTTTTTGGTTTTCTCTTCCTTTAGAGTTGATGCCATGCATGTATAACATTTAGACAATGTTTTTGATGGTGTCAAAGGGGGAGAATTGATAAGTTTAAGTTAATCATGCTAAAAGGGAAAATTTAGCATGTCTTAAGGGGGAGTTGCATGTTTAAGGAGGAGTTTGATACTCATATTATTTACATGCTTTCTTCCCTTATGTTTTTATTTTTATTGTTTTTACCTAACTTAAATAGATTGCCACACATCAAAAAGGGGGAGATTATTAGGGCAATCAACCTATGTGATGTGCTTTTGATGTGTGTGGAAAAGGGTTTAAGTTAGGATTGTATTGGATTTGATGTGTGTGTTGAAGTCTTGCAGGACTTAGTAATTCGCACATGGAGCATTGGCGAGTTTCACCTCTCATGACTCGGTCTTTGAGTCGGTGAAAGATGCATTGCGGAAGTCGTACGCTTGGTGCATCCGAGGGACTGCCGGATGAGGAGCATTGGAGTGAAGCCAGAGGAAGTAGACTTCAGTGTGAGACACAAAGGATGGTGCTACGAAGCCGTGCGCTTGGCCATCTGAGGGACGTGGCCGGACGAAGAAAACTTCAAAGGCGAGGGACTCCAAGGGAATGAGAGTGAGCGATTGTAACCCGGGATCGTAGGTGAAACTTGATCATTTGGCTAAGTGTCGGATGGGATTTCCCGACATCAGTCGACTACCATGACATGGCAGTCGACTGTTCCAAGTCGACTATGACTCGACTGGTTGTTTCATCAGTCTACTACTCCAAGTCGACTGTGACTCGATTAGTGGTTTTGTCAGTCGACTGTGACTCGACTGGTGGTTTCGTCAGGTTTGTGTCCTAGAAGTCGACTGCCAAGGGTTGGCGGTCATTGCGATCGGCTCATCGATCAGATGTAAGGGTTTCGAGCAGGTTGATTGATGGGATGATTAGTCGACTGATGTGGAAGTTGTTGGATGAAATCCAATGTGAAAGAAGTTGTTATTGGGCAATGTCTACAAGATAAGTTGACTGATCGGGGCATCAGTCGACTGCCAGACGCCCAACGGGAAGAATGAGTTCTTCTCTATAAAATGGGGCCTTTGGACACTTGGGGAGCCTAATGCTTCTACTCTAAACATCTCCCAAAGTGCCCAAACAAATTTCCTCCTCTTCCTTGTGCTTATATTCATCTTATTGTAAGAGGAGTGATTTTGTAAGAAAAGGTTACCTCCACCTACCTTTGTGCAAAGGAGAGATTAGTGGAAGGTTTAAGGCGTGATTCACCTTGGACGAATCGGGTCGTGAATTAGCGACAAGGTCGTGAACCACGGTACATCACTGTGTTAGCATTGCTCTTCACTTTGTGTTGTTCTTAATTATCTTAGCTTTATATTTCCGCTTGTGCTAATCATATTTGTAGATGAGCAATTAAGAGCGAATTCCAGTGTACGACAAAAGAGGGCTATTCACCCCTCTCTAGTCGACCACCTACGTTCCAACAGATACCCTTCTAATGACCCTCCTAGGCTTTGAAGCCTTGGTCATTTGGGTCTTTCCTAGGTTGACTCTAGGTGTAACTCCCCTTGCAACCTTCCTAGTGGTTTCCCTAGGTTTCCTTGAAATGCTAGCCACTAGGCACACACCTTGGTTACCCTTAGGGATAACTTCCCTCATAAACTTGGTCTTCCTAGACCTAGTTTGAGTTCCATAATCAAATGAAACATTGTAATAGGTCTTTTTGGGCTTAAGCTTACCCTTGGATGGTTCTTCATTTCTAGGTCTTTGTCTTTGACTTCTAGACCTTAGGTTTTGACTATTTGACCCTTTAAATTGATTTTGTATATTCTTAAGGGTATTTTCTAATTTCTCAAGTCTTGATCTCAAGACTTTATTTTCCAACTCCAATTGCCCAATTTTTGAATTTTAATTTGGTCTTTGGGCAATACCATTTCCTCTAAGCATATACCTACCCTTCTTAGGGTCAATGCCTAAATGGTTTTCTATTTTCCTAATGCTTTCCTTAGGAAAAGTTTTTCTAAGGACATTAGTCCCAAATTTCTCCTTATTTGTAATGTGGACATTCTTATCCCCTAAACAATACTCCCTATTTCTAGCATGCTCTTTGTGATAAATTGTAAGATTGCTAAAATTATTTCTAGAATGGTTTTGCCTATAATTTAAAGAAAGAGCATTATTTAGATATATCTTAGGGTTTGCCTTAGAGGCTCCCCCTACTTGTAATGCTCCCCTTTGAGTCTCCTTCTCCCCCTTTAGGCATTGACTCCGGTAGTGTCCCGGTTGCCCACATTTGAAGCAAATCACTTGCTCCTTACTTTTGATTGTCGGGGGACCAACATCAATGACCTTTGGTGCTAGAGGAGTCTTCTTTGTACATGATCGATCGGTGTGTATTGGCCGGCTAGAGGGGGGTGAATAGCCCTCTATCGTCGTACGGTAGAATTTGCTCGTTCTCATTGCTCGTCTACAAAACTATTAGCACAAGCGGAATATGCAAATACAAACAATTAAAGACAAAAGCAATAATGAGAATACAAATGCTAACAAAGGATGTAACATGGTTCACGGCTACGCCGCTAATCCACGGTCCGATTCATCCAAGGTGAATCACTCCTCAACCTATCCACTAGATGTCTCCTTTGCACAAAGCTAGGTGGAGGTAACCTCTTTTACACAAGGATCACTCTTCTACAATAGAATGAAGATTAGCACAAGTAGAAGAGTGGAAAATGTTTAGGGCACTTTGGGAGCTATTAGGAGTTCAAGCATTAGGCCCCCAAAACCCCACACCCTTCCTCTTTATAGAGGAAGAGGGTTTCTTCCCGTTGACATAGGACCCGATCAATCGATGCCCTCGGATCACGATCGATCTGCATCGTGGATTTCATCCAACGACACCATCATTAGTCGACAGATATTGCCATCAGTTGACTGATGCTCGATCAGTCGAGTGCTCGTGAGCTCGACTCCATTATGTGCCCAAAACCCTTGCGACAAGTTGACTGATGCCTTCATCAGTCGATTGGTGGTCTCGCAGTCGACTGCCAATCCATGGCAGTCGACTTTTGGCAGTTGAATCGGACTCGAACACTAGTCGAGTCACCGTCGACTTAGAGTAGTCGACTACCATAACATGGTAGTCCACTGATGTCGGGAAATCTCATTCGACACTTAGCCAAATGACCAAGTTTCACCTAAGAACACTACCCCTTCACGGGTTACATTCGCTCACTCTCATCCCTCGGAGTCCCTCGCCCTCGAAGTTGTCTTCGTCCGGCCACGTCCCTCGGATGCGCCAAGTGCAAGGCTCTGCAGCGCCATCCTTCGTGTCTCGCCCTGAAGTCTACTTCCTCCGTCTTCACCCAAGCTCCTCGTCCGGCGGTCCCTTGGATGCTCCAAGCGCACGACTTCCGCAAAGCCATCCTTCACCGACTCAAGGACCGAGTCATGATATGTGAAACTCGCCAAGGCTCCATGTGCGAATTACTATGTCCTGCAAGACTCCAACGCACATATCAAATCCACACATCCTAACTTAAACCCTTTGTAACACACATCAAAACCATATCAAGGATTGATTGCACTAACAATCTCTCCCTTTTTGATGTGTGGCAATCCGTTTAAGTTAGGTAAAACATTTGATAAAAATACTAAGGTAGGAAAGCATGTAAGTAACATGATTAGCAACTCTCCCCCTAAATATAATTCCCCCTTACTTAAACATATACATTTCTCCCCCTTTGACACCATCAAAAATATTAACTAAAGTTTATCTAGGCATGGTATCAAGTTTAGAGGGAAACAAAAACCAAAACATGCCTTGAAATTGGATACAAAAGGTTATTGGGCATGTTATCAGATGACCACTCGACTGGTTCAGACTACCAGTCGACTGCCACATGCATTTCGAGTTTTTCAGGTTTTCAGGGTGGATTTCAGAAATGCATTAGAAAATCTATAAAATTCAAAAAATCATGAAATTTGAGGAACATATTTCTTATAAGTATATTTATCAATGAAAAATAGTTTTCCATGAAAAATTATTATATTTTCAAGTATTTGCCAAAAATCCAAAAGTTTCAAAAGTAACTAGGTTTTTGATCAAGTTAGTATCAAGTTTAACACCTAGTTTTGCTTTAAATTGTTTCAAAACATGAACATGCAGATTTCAAAGTAAGAAATTGTTTTGAAAACATATGACATATCCAACCTTGATCTTTGGGCAATATGTCTATGAATTAAACATAAGTCTTCCCCATGATTGGTCTATTATTACTATTTTGATACCTTAAATGACCATCTAGATGTCATAGGCATTATTGGACATTTGTATCATCCTATCATCTCACTCATGCTAAGTTTTCAATCAAAGTAGCCTATGGTGAGTGTGAGATGTATCCTAAAGGTATTTGTATATACTTAACCATTATTTTCATACAATTCTATACAAGGTTAAGTATCATCCTAACAACCCACATGATCATAAAGACATATATGTATGAATTCCATATTATGATCATGAAACACATGTATTCATCAATTAATAATCATGCATTAGGTATTTCATCATGATAATAAGGCAAATATCACCTAAAGCATGATTTATCTATTTATAGGTGCATTATCATCACCTAACACTATTTCAAAAATATTGTCCCGCCATCCTAAGTCAACCAACATATGATATAGATAAATTACATATGGTTGACTATCTTAGGGTTTTCCTAACCCTTAAGGTTGGATTTAGGAACCCAAAATAAATTCTTTCCTATGGGGTTCACTAAAAATTCCATAGGGATCCATTTTCTAGCTATTGTTTTCTTTTTATCTTGTCCCCTAGCAATTAGACATTTATAGGCCTTTTCATTTTTCTTTTCCTTATATCCTAGGCCTTTCTTGTTGAAACTAGCTCTTTGGCTCCTTATGATCATGTTAAGGGTGTTGGAGCCTATGGTGAATTTTTCTAGGGCTTTGGTCAAGTGATCTACCTTTTCCCTTAAAGCCCTATTTTCTTCCATACATGCATCACTTACATCTAATGACATATAAAGATCATGTGAGCATGCATCATCATTATTATCATTAAAACATGCTTTTTCTAATTTTTGTTCTAAATCCTTAATTTGATCAAGCATGCTTTTATTTTTCTTTTTGGCTCGAAACAAGTCCTTAGTGAGGCTAGAAATAATTGACATAATTTTCTTAGGGGAAAGATTCGTTACGTCACTTACAAAATCCCCTTCCGATGATGAGGATGTAGAAGAAGCTCCACCTTCACTTGAGCTCTCCTCACTTGAGCTTGCTTCTTCTTTTTCGGAGGAGGAGGTGGAGTCTAGGTCATCAAAGGCCATTAGGGCAAGATTTTAGTAGACATGTTCTTCTTCTTCGGATGAGGATGAGGAAGAAGGATCATCCCATGTCTTTGCTTTTAGTGCTTTGACCTTTCCCTTTTCTTTGGCCTTCTTCTCTTCTTCCTTTTTCTTGCCTCCCTTTTTCTTCTTTTCTTCTTTCCTTCTCCTCTCCTCTTTAGTCTTATTTAGGAGGGGACAATTATCCCTTATGTGTCCCTCTCATTGGTAATTATAGCAAATCACCTTCCCCCTTGGTCTTCTTCTCCTATCATTAGATTTATTAAATTTGAAATTTTTTAAAGCATGCCTTACCTTCCTTACCATGTAGGCTTCTTCCGTGCTATCCTTGGAGGAGGAGTAGGATGCTTCATCATCGGAGAAGGTGGGAATCTCCATCATTTTCTTACCCTTGTTGGCTACCAAGGCCACTCCTCTTGAAGGTTGAATTCGTGGCTCTTCATTTATTCCTTCAAGTCTTGTTTCATGGAGCTCCATAGTTGAGAATAACTCCTCCAAGGTGCTCACTTCTAAATTCTTGGAGATGTAGAAGGAGTCCACCATAGAGCTCCATCTTGAGGACCGAGGAAAGGCATCTATGGCCTTCATTACCATAACCCAGTTGGAGAGTTTTTCACCTACACTTGTCAAACCGGTTAGAATTTCCTTAAATCTAGAGTGTAGGGATTTTACCTTCTCTCCCTTTTCGAGTTTGATATTGGATAATTGGGAGCGAAGGACATCTCTCTTTGCTAGCTTCACCTCGGATGTGCCTTCATGAATCTCTATTAGTTTCTCCCACATGTCCTTGGCGCTAGCGCATTCCCCAATCCGATTCATGTCTTGTTGAGGGAGTACGTTGTAAAGATGATGTTTGGCTTTTGAGTTTGCCAATTACTCTTCCCTTTGACTCTTGCTCCACCTTGATTTTTCCAATGGCTCCCCTTCTTCATCCCTAGGCATTTCGAAACTATTTTCCATAATTAAGAGAATTTTGAAATCAATTTCGAAAAATACCTCCATTCTCTTTTTCCACCAAGAGAATTCTCCTTCAAACTTTGGTGGATGAATGTTCGAGCCGGCCATTCTTGAATGTGCTTGTTGTGGCGGTTAGTCCTCGACAAGCTTTCCTTGGCTCTGATACCACTTGTAGAGGATCGATCGGTGTGTATTTGCCGACTAGAGGGGGATGAATAGCACTCTATCGTCGTACGGTTGAATTTGCTCATTCTCGTTGCTCGTCTACAAAACTATTAGCGCAAGCAGAATATGCCAATACAAACAATTAAAGACAAAAGCAATAACAAGAATACAAATGCTAACAAAGGATGTAACGTGGTTCACAGCTACGCCGCTAATCCACGGGTCGATTCATCCAAGGTGAATCACTCCTCAATCTATCCACTAGATCTCTCCTTTGCACAAAGCTAGGTGGAGGTAACATCTTTTACACAAGGATCACTCTTCTACAATAGAATGAAGATTAGCACAAGTAGAAGAGAGGAAAACATTTAGGGCACTTTGGGAGCTATTAGGAGTTCAAGCATTAGGCCGCCAAAACCCCACACCCTTCCTCTTTATAGAGGAAGAGGTTTCTTCCCGTTGACACAGGACCAGTCGACTGATGCCCCTGATTAGTCGACTGATCCTGTAGCCGTTGCCAAATAACGGTTGCTTTCCACATTGGATTTCATCCAACGACACCATCATCAGTTGACTGATATTGCCATCGGTCGACTAATGCTTGATCAGAGGAGTGCTCGCGAGCTCGACTCCATTCTGTGCCTGAAACCCTTGCGACCAGTCGACTGATGCCTTCATCAGTCGACTAGTGGTCTCGCAGTCGACTGCCAATCCATGTCAGTCGACTGTTGGCACTTGAACCGGACTCGAACACTAGTCGAGTCACCGTCGACTTAGAGTAGTCGACTACCATAACATGGTAGTCAACTGATATCGAGAAATCCCATCTGACACTTAGCCAAATGGCCAAGTTTCACCTAAGAGCACTACCCCTTCCCGGGTTACATTCGCTCACTCTCATCCCTCAGAGTCCCTCGCCTTCGAAGTTGTCTTCGTTCGGCCACGTCCCTCGGATGCGCCAAGCGCACGGCTCTACAGCGCCATCCTTGACATCTCGCCCTGAAGTCTACTTCCTTCGGCTTCACTCCAAGCTCCTCGTCCGGCGGTCCCTTGGATACTCCAAGCGCACGGTTTCCGCAAAGCCATCCTTCACCGACTCAAGGACCGAGTCATGAGATGTGAAACTCGCCAAGGCTCCATGTGCGAATTACTAAGTCCTGCAAGACTCCAACGCACATATCAAATCCACACATCCTAACTTAAACCCTTTGCCACACACATCACAACCATATCAAGGATTTATTGTACTAACATTCTTGACCTTCTTTGGGCACTTACTCTTGTAGTGCCCATACTCCCTACACTTAAAATATATTATATAAATTTTATTTTGAAATGATGTGCTTGAGTTACCTAGGTCAATGATGGTGGTATAGACATCTTCTTCTTGATCGGAGGTAGACGGTTCCTCTTGAAGTTGCTCCGGTGTGGAAATTCTCACCTCCCCCTCAATCCTAGAGGTGGAGGCTTCTCCTACTTCTTCTTTCTCCTCTTCCACAGATACCGAAGTTGACTCCTCTTCAACTTTCGATCTTGATCTGGATGATGATTCCGAATCCTCACTTTCTTGTGAGGAAGAGCTTTCTTCTTCTTGTGCCGAGTGAGACTCTTCATGGAATCTTGCCAACTTGCTCCATAGCTCCTTGGCATCCATGTAATCTCCTAGCTTGCACAAAATGTCATTAGGTATCAAATCTTCTAAAAGCTTTGTTACCTTGACTTCGGTATTGAACTTGAGACGTGTTGGAATGTATACTGAAAGCCTAACTCTTTTTGTATGAACATTTTATTTTGAAATAAGAATCACATGATCATTGTTTGCACTTTATATATTTATTATATGTGTGCATATTGTCTAATATTTTACATTGTAGATAACATGGTGCTTGGTGTGGCACAGAAGATCATGTTATCAGTCCCTTGTAAAATATAAGTAGAGGCTCACAACCAAGATGGTTTTGGACAAACCATTGGCATAGTTGTAGTGTAGCTTGGTATTGTTTTGTCTTGAACATAGAGTTACACTAGTACACTTAGGTGTATTGAGCAGGACCGACATAGAGGTGATTCAATTTAGTACTGACTACATAATTGAATCAGACCGTGGATATTATGTTGTGCATGCTCTTAATCCCGATATAATAACGGGCACATGTGCTTAGTATTTATTTCTTTGATTTACCAGAGGGTGAGATTTAGATGGATTAAATCAATATGCCCGATAAGTTGGGAAATAATATTATTTACATGGTGTGCCGTTGATTATAGGAGGAAACCGTGTCCTATATATTAGGTTGATGATGTCCCCTTGAGGAGCTCATAAGGTTCATCATGTAAACCCAGTTGGTTGACTTAGTCAACATGATGATAAGGTTGAGTGGTACTACTCGAGGAATTAGATGTTAATTAATTGATGGTCAGTAAATCAATTAATTGACGGACATTCGATATCTTAAACACGGGGAGATTAATGTACAAATAATATATGGAGCCCATATTGATTTATGGGGGTTGGTGAGGTAGTTCAATGATGATCCTCTAGTGGAATGGAACATCATTGATGGATCAAGTTAGTGTGGTTCCGATCCATCGGGTGGCCAAGACCCAACTCCTCCTTATGGTCCCTATCATAGCCTAATATAATCCTTGTGAAGTCTAGATCCAAGAATGTAAAACAAAACCTAGAACCAACGGTTGGGATTAAATCCCTAAGATCCGATGGTTAGGATGAAACCCTAGAACCAATTGTTGGGATTAAATCCCTAAGATCCGATGGTTAGGATGAAACCCTAGAATCGACGGTTAGGATTAAATCCCGAGAGCCGACGGTTGGGATAAAACCCTAGATCCGACGGTTGGGATGAAATCCTAGATCCGACGGTTGGGATGAAATCCTAGATCCGACGGTTGAGATGAAACCCTAGATCCGACGGTTGGGATAAAACCCTAGATCCGACGGTGGAGGTTAAATCCCTAGATCCGATGGTGGAGATTAAAGGAGTCCTAACCCTAACTCTATAAAAGGAAAGCTTAGGGTTGGGCGGCAAAAAAGTGATTTCGAATTGGGATTAGGGTTTGGAGCAAAAGGTGGGCGGCTAGGGTTTTGGAGCAAAAGGTGGGCGGCTAGGGTTTTGGAGCAAAAGAAGTGGGCGGCAACTCTTCCTTCTAGTTGAAGTTGGCCGGCGCCCATCTTCCTTCCATCAACACTTGGCCGGCGCCCATCCTAGAGCCCTCTCCCTTCTTCCTTGGCCGGCGGTTCTCCTTCCATAGGTGGCCGGCATTAATCTTCCTCCCTTCATCCTAGAGTGGCCGGCAGCAACACTTCTTGAAGTTGGCCGCCGCATCATCCAATTGTTCCTTGGCCAGCGGTTGTACCAAATTTCCTAATTTGGTGGCCGGTTCTAGATAGGAAGGTATTTGTTGTTTCTTCTCCTTGTTCGCAGCGGACAAGGTAGAGAAGAAAGCGATCTAGAAGGCTTCTACTCGTGGAGGATCTTCGTCCACACGTCGTCCACGAGAAGGATAGGACATACGGTAGAAGATCGTGAGGTATAAAGTTATTTTAACTTTATTTACAGATCTGAGCTTGTTCTTTTATGTTTTGATTATGCATGTGTGAATAAGTAAATATATTGTATAATCATGGACCCCGAAGACAAACACAAAAAAAACTGGCGATCCGTCCGTCGTCTCTTCCGCGGCTAACCAACTAGAAGAGTTGTGTTGCTTGAACAACTAGTTTGTTCAAGCGACCACTCAAGTTGTTAGCACGACGATGAAATGGTGTTCCTAAGGAAGCACATCCCATCTGGATTAATCCTTTCATTAGTGAAAATTTTAATCCGGGGACATGGGAGCCAATGAGCCTCCGAAGCATCCACCAACAATTGGTATCAGAGCCACGGTTTCCGGTTTTGTGTGTTTAGGATTCGGTTAATTTTTATGCACTTATTCATATATTATATATGCCAGATAATAGTAGGATATGCGTAGTTTAACTCTTTAGTTGCAGGCATAAGATCCGACTATTATGACCATGTGTGTGTATGTGAATGGATGTGTGTAAATTTTTATTATTTGAATCCTCGGGGTTGACGAGGCTAGATTAGTATTTAATTTTTTTAATTAAATACGACATTGTTTAGCCGATCATTTTAGTTTACTTTCGATCTAGATTATTTGTACACTCCTTCGTGGAGTATAGGATCGATGGATGTAAATAAAATAATTTATCTTGGCTCGGGACTCTTTGGTGACTTGCGCACGAGAAAAGATGGAGCGGACGAGGTGGCAACACGACGGGATGCATATTGGAGGACAATGCCATAATAGTTGGAAAAATTTTGTTTTTTCCATATTTATTGCTTATTTGTTTTATATGCATATTGTGTATGTTTTAAAATTCCTCAATTTTAATTTACTAAGTGGGAGAGGGACATTTTAATTAATTCCCGCGGCCTCCATTACAATTTGACGTGTGATGCAACAAACTTGCGCATTGGCTCTGAGTGCCTTCCTCCCCATCGGATGGGTTTGTGTGCGGATCACTAGGTCAAATAATGGTTATAGGAAATTATTAAGGAGCGTGTGTACTTCCCCATCGGTAAGGCACATAATCCGAAATAATTCCCTTAGTATCGTGTAATGGTGCACACTTAGATGCAAATTAAAAGTATCCTCCCCATCGGAGTCACTGCTTTTATTTGTAGGGCCAAAGAGGAACCAACTATTAATTTTATTTGTCAAAAAGTAAAGTTGACTAGATAATAAAATTAATGGGTAAAACCTCCTCTTACAAATGCAGAATTCGTATACGTCCACACTATCGTGGCATGCGATATTCTCGGTGTTTTGAGGTGTTGGTTGATTTTGGAATTTTATTGTTTTTGAGGAATCAATAATATTTGAAATCTAATATTTTGATCATTGTGATTTTTAGGATTTTCAAATGGCTTTCAACCCACTTGCTGTGATTTTAAAAGAAAATAAACTTACTGGTCCAAACTACATTGATTGGAAAAGAAACCTGGATATTGTCTTAACTGCGGAAGTGTACAAATTTGTACTCTTCGAGGTCTGTCCTGCTAAGCCCTCCGATGACTCTGATGAAAAGGAGATAGAACGTTATAAGAAATGGGTTAAGGCAGATGAGATGGCGCGGTGTTACATTTTGGCATCTATGTCAAATGTGCTGCAACATCAGCATCAGGCCATAACCACAGCTTATGACATGATGTTCAATCTCAAGGAACTTTTCGGACATCAGAGTAGGGCAGCTAGGCAGGAGGCAATGAGAAACTTGATGACGACCACCATGATCGAGGGAACACCCGTTAGGGATCATGTTCTCAAGATGATGGCTCATCTTAATGAGATGGAAGTCCTCGGAGCTGAGATCGATGGGGAAACCCAGGTCGATATCATTCTCCAGTCTCTGCCTAGGAGTTTTGAGCAGTTCCGCCTCAACTACAACATGAACAAAAGGTTGTATTCGTTGGCGGAGCTTCTGACAGAACTCTAGGCGGCAGAGGGGCTTTTTCGTCAGAGTGCTCAAGCCATGGTCGCTCAGAAGGTTTCTTCCTCTAAACCGAAAGGAAAGAAGAAGAAGAAACAAGGTGGAGCGAAGAAGGTGGCAGTGGGACCTCAAGCAGGAGTGAAGAAGCCGAAAGGCAAGTGCTTCACTTAGCGGACATTGGAAGGCGGTGTCTCGCCGAAAGAACAAAGGTATATCTTCTTGTTTAGTTGTTGAAACATGTTTAGCGGTGTTATCTACCGATTGCACGGTGTGTAGATCTGAGAGCCACGATCATGTCTACAATACTTTGCGGGGGTTCGAAACTCGACGACTAGGCGAGGAGAGATTACCATCTTCATGGGCAATGCTTGAAGGTGGCGGCTATTGCGATGGGAGACGTTTATTTATCTTTTGATAGGAATAAAGTTTTGGTTTTGAGAAATTGTCTTTATGTACCTACTTTTAGAAAGAATTTAATTTCAGTTTCTAAATTGTTTATGGATGGATATTCTGTTTCTTTTAATGACAAAGTGGTTATAAAAAGGAATAGGGAGATTATCTGTTCTGGTACATTGGTTGGCAATTTATATACTCTTGAACCAAAAACTCCCATGATGCATATAGAAATCAATAACTCATCTTCTAAGTCTAATAAGAGAAAAGAACCTTCGCAAATGAACCAAACATATCTTTGGCATCTAAGGCTTGGTCATATTAACCTAAGCAGAATTCAAAGGTTGATAGCTGATGGACCTTTGGGTTCATTAGTGGTGGAGGATCTCCCAACCTGCGAATCTTGCTTGGAAGGTAAAATGACCAAGAGGCCTTTCAAGGCCAAGGGGTATAGAGCCAAAGATGTGTTAGAATTGGTTCATTCTGATTTGTGCGGTCCTATGTCTATCCAGGCAAGGCGTGGTTTTGAATATTTCGTCTCTTTTATAGATGATTATTCAAGATATGGATACATTTACTTGATGCACCGCAAGTCTGAATGCTTTGACATGTTCAAAGAATTCAAGGCTGATGTGGAGAACCGTCAACGTAAAAGTATCAAGACATTACGATCTGATCATGGTGGCGAGTACCTCTTGGGAGAGTTTAGGAGTTACTTATCAGAGGCTGGGATTCAATCCCAATTGTCCGCACCTGGCACACCCCAGCAGAATGGTGTGGCAGAGCGAAGGAATAGGACTCTTATGGAGATGGTCAGATCGATGATGAGTTATTCTGAGTTACCTGATTCGTTCTGGGGGTTTGCTCTGGAAACAACAGCACACATTCTGAACTTGGTTCCATCTAAGTCAGTACCCTCTACTCCCACAGAGTTGTGGACTGGGCGAAAGCCTAGTCTAATACATATTCGGATTTGGGGTAGTCCAGCACATGTGCTGAAGGGAGATGCGGGTAAATTGGAATCTCGTACAGAAGTACGCTTGTTTGTTGGCTACCCTAAGGGAACGAAGGGTGGTTTATTCTATAGTCCTAGAGATTAGAAGGTGATCATGAGTACGAATGCCAGATTTCTAGAAGAGGACTATGTGATGAACCACAAGCCCACGAGTAGGATTTTTCTTGAGGAGTTGACAGGGGAAGTCCCGTCTTCAGTACCACCAGTACAAGAGGAGACACCACAAGTCACTGCACCGCGTGTCACATAGCATTCACAGGAGGCACCTCGTCGTAGTGGGAGGGTTGTTAGACAACCTGAGAGATTCATGTTTTTGGGAGAGTCTTCAGACTTAGTCTCTGGTGAACATGAACCTGATCCCTGGACATATGACGAGGCAATCCAAGATAGAGATGCGGTATCTTGGCAAAGAGCGATGAATTCAGAGATAGAATCTATGGATTCTAATCAGGGCTGGGAGCTAGTAGAACCACCCGATGGTGTAAAAACCATTGGATGCAAGTGGATCTACAAGAGAAAGAGAGGAGTAGACGGGAAGGTTGAGACCTTCAAAGCTAGGCTTGTTGCGAAAGGGTATACTCAGAAAGAGGGTATCGATTATGAGGAGACCTTTTCGCCGGTAGCTATGCTTAAGTCTATTCGGATTCTCTTATCTATAGCTGCTCATATGGATTATGAGATTTGGCAGATGGATGTCAAGACAGCTTTCCTTAACGGAAGTCTTGAGGAGAACATCTATATGCGGCAATGAGAAGGATTCATTGCTAGAGGCAAAGAGCATCTTGTATGTAAGCTTAATCGGTCCATTTATGGATTGAAGCAAGCTTCTAGATCTTGGAACATCCGCTTTGATGAGGTAATCCAGTCATATGGATTTATTCAATGTCCGGATGAGCCTTGTGTATAAAAGAGATGTGACGGAAACGTAGTGGTGTTTCTTGTACTATACGTAGATGACATTTTGTTAGTTGGTAACAATATCAAAGTGTTATCAGACGTAAGGGTATGGTTGTCCAAACAGTTTGATATGAAGGACTTGGGAGAAGTGGGACACATCCTTGGGATCAAAGTTAAAGGGATCGCAAGAAAAGGATGTTGTGCTTGTCTCAAGCTTCATACATTGACACTATCCTTGCTCGTTTTAGCATGCAGAACTCCAAGAAAGGTTTTCTACCTTTTAGGCATGGAGTTCCTTTATCTAAAGAGATGTGTCCCAAAACATCAAAGGAGATAGAGGACATGAAGGCGGTTCCTTATGCTTCGGCAGTAGGAAGCCTTATGTATGCTATGCTATGTAAGAAACCGGATATCTGCTTTGCCGTGGGCATGGTTAGCAGATATCAGAGTAATCCTGGACAGGGACATTGGACTGCGGTAAAGCATATATTGAAGTACCTGAGAAGGACTAGGGATTATATGCTGGTTTACCGGGCAGATCAATTAGTCCCTGTGGGTTACACGAATTCGGATTTCCAATCAGATAGGGACAAGAGTAAGTCTACCTCGGGGTTTGTGTTTACTTTTGGAGGTGGAGGCATAGTATGGAGGAGTGTCAAGCAGAAATGGATGGCGGACTCTACCATGGAAGCTGAGTATGTGGCAGCCTCTGAGGCAGCCAAGGAAGCTGTATGGCTCAGGAACTTCTTGATGGACTTGGATGTGATTCCTGGTTTGCCCAAAACTATCACAATTTATTGTGATAATAGTGGTGCAGTTGCAAACTCGAAGGAACCACGAGCCCATAAGGCGAGTAAACACATAGAGCGCAAGTACCACCTCATACGAGAGATTGTAAAGCGAGGAGAAGTTGTTGTCGCCAAGATTGCATCAGAGGATAACCTGGCGGATCCATTCACTAAGGCCCTTCCAGCGAAAGCGTTTGATAGGCATGTGGAGGACATGGGGATCAGATGTATGGCAGAGTGATGACGGCATAGTCTTTTAGTATAAGTGGGTAAACGAAAAAGCTCAGATCTGTAAATAAAGTTAAAATAACTTTATACCTCACGATCTTCTACCGTATGTCCTATCATTCTCGTGGACGACGTGTGGACAAAGATCCTCCACGAGTAGAAGCCTTTTAGATCGCTTTCTTCTCTACCTTTTCCGCTGCGAACAAAGAGAAGAAACAACAAATACCTTTTTATCTAGAACCGACCACAAAATTAGGGAATTTGGTGCAACCGCCGGCCAAGGAACAATTGGATGATGCGCCGGCCAACTTCAAGAAGTGTTGCCGCCGGCCACTCTAGGATAAAGGGAGGAAGATGAATGCCGACCACCTATGGAAGGAGAACCGCCGGCCAAGGAAGAAGGGAGAGGGCTCTAGGATGGGCGCCGGCCAAGTGTTGATGGAAGGAAGATGGGCGCCGGCCAACTTCAACTAGAAGGAAGAGTTGCCGCTCACTTCTTTTGCTCCAAAACCCTAGCCGCCCACCTTTTGCTCCAAAACCCTAGCCGCCCACCTTTTGCTCCAAACCCTAATCCCAATTCGAAATCACTTTTTTGCCGCCCAACCCTAAGCTTTCCTTTTATAGAGTTAGGGTTAGGACTCCTTTAATCTCCACCGTCAGATATAGGGATTTAACCTCCACCGTCGGATCTAGAGTTTTATCCCAACCGTCGGATCTAGGGTTTCATCTCAACCATCGGATCTAGGATTTCATCTCAACCGTCGGATCTAGGATTTCATCCCAACCGTCAGATCTAGGGTTTTATCCCAACCGTCGCCTCTAGGGATTTAATCCTAACCGTCGATTCTAGGGTTTCATCCTAACCATCGAATCTTAGGGATTTAATCCCAACCGTTGGTTCTAGGGTTTCATCCTAACCATCGGATCTTAGGGATTTAATCCCAACCGTTGGTTCAAGGTTTTGTTTTACATTCTTGGATCTAGACTTCACAAGGATTATATTAGGCTACGATAGGGACCATAAGGAGGAGTTGGGTCTTGGCCACCCGATGAATCGGAACCACACTAACTTGATCTATCAATGATGTTCCATTCCACTAGAGGATCATCATTGAACTACCTCACCAACCCCCATAAATCAATATGGGCTCCATATATTATTTGTACATTAATCTCCCTGTGTTTAAGATATCGAATGTCCGTCAATTAATTGATTTACTGACCATCAATTAATTAACATCTAATTCCTCGAGTAGTACCACTCAACCTTATCATCATGTTGACTAAGTCAACCAGCTGGGTTTACATGATGAACCTTATGAGCTCCTCAAGGGGACATCATCAACCTAATATATAGGACACAGTTTCCTCCTATAATCAACGGCACACCATGTAAATAATATTATTTCCCAACTTACCGGGCATATTGATTTAATCCATCTAAATCTCACCTTCTGGTAAATCAAAGAAATAAATACTAAGCACATGTGCCCGTTATTATATCAGGATTAAGAGCATGCACAACATAATATCCGCGGTCCGATTCAATTATGTAGTCAGTACTAAATTGAATCACCTCTATGTCGGTCCTGCTCAATACACCTAAGTGTACTAGTGTAACTCTATGTTCAAGACAAAACAATACCAAGCTACACTACAACCATGCCAATGGTTTGTCCAAAACCATCTTGGTTGTGAGCCTCTACTTATATTTTACAAGGGACTGATAACATGATCTTCTGTGCCACACCAAGCACCATGTTATCTACAATGTAAAATATTAGACAATATGCACACATATAATAAATATATAAAGTACAAACAATGATCATGTGATTCTTATTTCAAAATAAAATGTTCATACAAAAAGAGCTAGGCTTTCAGTATACATTCCAACAAGACGTTGTTCTTGTGCCCACTTCTTCAACTTCAAGACATTTCCCTTCTTATCTCTAAGAGGTTCAAAGCTTTCCATGATGATGAACCAATCTTCTATGTCCATCATCAAGAAGTTCTCCATTCTTGGCCTCCATGACGAAAAATCTTCTTGATCGTATGGTGGCGGTGTGTTGATGCCCCATCCTAATTTACCTTCACATTCTATCTTGTTCCCTCTAGTGTGCTCCCTCAGATGTGAAGCCGTAGAAGAGCCCTGGGCTCTGATACCAATTACTAAGGATTTAGTAGCCGCTAGATGGTGGTAAATAGCATTTTGGATGCATCGATGGAATTCGTTCGCGATTGCATCTACAAATCATGTTAGTACACAGCGGAATAATAATAATAAAAACAATACATGAGACACAATCACAAACACTACACAAGATATAACGTGGTTCGAAACCGAATGGTTCCTACTCCACGAATCGAGATCTAAAGAGCTCTAGCGATGCCATAAACACCACTAAACAATAAACTCATTCTCGACAACACGTCAGAGGTGGAGAAACCTCGTACAATAACTCTTACAACAGTAAGAAACAAATACAAGCAAGATACAACAATAAAATGCAATTACAAGTAAAGAAAACAACTTTACAAGAGCTTTAGGATTGCTTGCTTGTTGATCGCTTGAACCGTGCTTGAAGACCCTGATTTGCACCAGTAAATCGCCTTAAAAAATACCCAAGAAATCACTGCCAAAATCCCTCTTCCGAACTGCTTTTATAACCTACAATCGAGCTGAATTTTTGCCTATTAGTCAACTGCTCGGGACCATTAGTCTACTGATGCCACTATTGTCATGAGACAACGGCTACATCCACGCTGGAAAAATCCAACGGATACACCATCAGTCAACTGATGTCTCAACCAGTCGAGTGGTCGGGTCGATCACTCAACTGGAGAACATTCTGTCCCCAAAATTTCGGCCATCAGTCGACTGATCACCTTGATCAGTCGACTTCTGAGGCCATCAGTCGACTGCCCACCTCTGGCGGTCGACTGCTAAGAAACTTCCCGCAGTCAAACCCTAGTTGACTCACACCAGTCGACTGCCACTTGATACCTGTTGACTGATACACCTTAAACATGAGGTTTTAACCTCAAACATGAGGTTTAACCCAAGTATGGTGCCCCCATACTTGCTAGACCACCCTTAGCCTAGACCTAAACCTTCTAGACACCTTCGTCAACCTCGCGCCTATCGGATCCCTCCAAGTCATCCATGACTTGTTCATCCATACACTAGCCTTTAGGTGGTTCCATCGGCTATGTCATGCTAACGGTGTCTACATCGCCAAGGCACATTAGACTTATGCTACCAAGACTCCGCTTGGACTTTATGCTGCCAACCATTGGACTTATGCTGCCAAGACTCCTACTTGGACTTTACGCCGCCAATATCAAACCCCTTGGACTTCTCAAATGCCAAGACTCAAGCTTGGACTTTCCCTTGCCAACCCATGTTGGACTTTCCATGCCAAGACCCATGCTTGGACTTTTCCTTGCCAAGACCAATGCTTGGACTTTACATGTCAAGTCAACCATCAAAATCCCCCTCGAGTCAAACTCAAGTCTGGTCAATCATGACCCGGGTCGATTGCACCAACAATCTCCGAAAAACATTATCAGACATCAATGTCAAACCTCCATGTCAAACATCAAAACATCGCTCGAGTCAAACTCGAGTCCGATCAATCGTGACCTGGGTCGATTGCACTAAAACAAAAGACCACATTGACCCCCCTCAAGCCTATCCGTCCTCGAAGGATATCTTTTGCTTGATCTCCGATCCTCAACTCACCTGGACTTCCTACCAACTGTTTGGTCCTCCTGCCCCAGCTGGACTTCTTGCAATTTATCCAACCCTTCTAGACCAATTTGACTTCCTACTAGTTGTCCAGTCCTCTCGACCCTACTTGACTTCCTGCCTGGCATCTGGTATTCTTGATCTAGACATGGGAGCTCAACTTCCTTCGTTTGAGGTTCATGGCTTGACATGGACCATGGCTCTGATACCAATTGTTAGTGCCTATAAGATTCATATTTCCCCACAATGACATAATATTGTCCACTTTGGGCCTAGGCCTAAGCCCTCATGGTTTTATTTTTGGGCTTTACCCAAAAGTCCTCACACAAATGGAGATATCTTTTCATCTTATAAGCACATGATTTTTTCCATGTCTTACCAATGTGGGACTTTGATTATATTCCTAATACTCCAACAATAATTGTTAGTGCCTACAAGAATCATATATCTCCATAATGGCATAATATTGTCCACTTTGGGTCTAAGCCCTCATGGTTTTGTTTTTGGGCTTTACCCAAAAGGTTTCATACAAATGGAGATATCTTTTCATCTTATAAGCATATGATCTTTTCCATGTCTTACCAATGTAGGACTTTGATTGTATTTCCAATACTCCAACAATACCCCCTCAAATGAAGGACCACATTGACCCCCCTCAAGCCTATCCGTCCTCGAAGGACATCCTCTGCATGATGTCTGATCCTCAATCCACCAGGACTTCCTACCAACTGTCTGGTCCTCCTGACCCAGCTGGACTTCCTTCCAGTTGTTAGATCCTCCCGACCCAACTAGACTTTCTGCTTGGTGTCTGGTTCTCTTGATTCGGACATGGGAGCTCAACTTCCTTCGTTTGAGGTTCATGGCTTGACATGGACCATGACTCTGATACCAATTGTTAGTGTCTATAAGAATCATATATCTCCACAATGACATAATATTATCCACTTTGGGTCTAAGCCCTCATGGTTTTGTTTTTGGGCTTTACCCTAAAGGCCTCATACCAATGAAGATATTTTTTCATCTTATAAGCATATGGTCTTTTCCATGTCTTACCAATGTGGGACTTTGATTGTATTCCCAATACTCCAATAATAAGGTTATTGTAAAACTTAGCACATAAGTCTATGTTAATTGAGTTTTTGCAATAAACTAATTTACTTAATACATAATGCTCTATAACATCTATGCTCGGTATGCATGACCTACTGAAAAATGACCAACTCAGATACCTAGTTGGCATAGGGGTATATGTGGTGTTGTTAAATCTAAGTTTATGTCCCTAGTGGCAAACCTAAGATCCAAACTTCGATTAGAGGTTGTCTCAGCAACCTTAATGACTCTTCTCTTACCATTAAATAAATTGCAAAACTTTAATATTAATTCAAAAATAATTAGAAAAAGGTTTAGGGTTGTTACCTAGACATTGTAGATGTAGTTATATAATAGATTTGACAACCTGAGTGCATAAAAGAGCTAAAAACTGGATTATTTCGGAGGATTTAGGGCATTTTGAGTCAACTCGGTGCTGCCTCATAACTGCACTTATAATAGAAATTCAGTCGACTAGGTTTGGGTCGACTGGACTTGGTCCAGTCGAATGTATTGGTTTTACCATTTACTGCACTCACTTCTTAGGCGACTGTATTTGAAGAAGTTGCCTTGGTTGGTCTTATCTCTTAATGACGATTGTATTTCAGTTGACTAGGTCTAGTCCAGTCGACTGGAGTTGTAATTTTTACCGCTCTGAAGTTTTGAGGCAATTGGGCATGATTCAGTCGTCTATAGATGGTCCAGTTGACTGGATAAGTTATTTTTTGAAATTTTGTCCAAGTGTATAAACTTTTTGATTTCTAGAGGTTTTGTTAATAATTTTATCTTGATGGACTTATATTATTGATATTTAATGAAACTTCATCTTTTAATTTTGAAGGTTGTTGTTTCCAACATCCCTTAAAATATTGTGGTAAATAAATTTTTATTTATGCGTTTCATGAATTTTAAATGTTTAACCTTTTGAAATTAAACTTTTACAATAATAATGATATGCTTTATTGGTTTTAGATTTGCATTTTCACTTTTACTTGGAAAAAAGTTTTGTTCAAAATATTTTAATGAGTTAGTGTTTCCCCCTTCAATGTTCTTGAAAACAAATAGATTAGTTATCCTTAATCATCTCAACCAATCTAGTTTATCAAAACATGTTAATCTTATATGTTTTGTAAGATGAGGGTTCATTCTTTTCTTGATTAATTTTAGTGAAAATTAAAAGTGTTTAAACTTGTTTTAGATTCAAGTTTAGCTTGCGTTAATCAAGTAAGTTTTTTCAAAATTAACTTGGTGGTAGTGGCGAGACATATAACCTTCTTGGATATCAGATGGATCACTTCCTAAGAAAAAGTCGATAAAGGAATCAAGTACTTGACTCACTTTGGACTAAGCTTTGATCTAACTAGTTAAAAACTTATTGAGTTAGCTTCTTTTATTTTCACTCAACTTAGTGCACCAGATAGTAGCGAGGCATATGACCTTCTTGGATTTTAAGTGGACTATTTCCTATGTTAGTATGAGCCCTTAGTGCCAATTATGAGATGATTGGTGAGGGAAATTTTTGTATCATATCTTATATTAATATAGGCAAACATTGGTTATTATATTTACTTTATGTATGTGCCAACTAAATAAATATAATAATACCCTTGAATAGTAGGTTCTAATCTACAGTATATCAATTGGTAGAATTGATTATGAGAAGCTATAGAGAACACTATTTTTAATATTCCTAGTCAAGTATTAATAGACAAGCGCAATATTAATACATTGAGACTAGCATGTAAGTCAATGGATGACTTGATCTCATAAGTCATTGATATGAGATATCACATTGACACATGAGTATATATAGTGAAGAATATATATACTGAATTGACGCGCCATGAGAAAGTATCATGGATCGTTATATGAGTATCATATACTTTCTTATGTGACTATTGGTATGAATAGTCCTTAGACCTGAAGTCACTACGGTTCCCTCCATAAGGAGTTATGTACTTTGGTATCGTCTAATGTCACACCGTAATAGGGTGCACTATAACGGCGATCACTGGGTATGTAATAAATTATGCGGAGGGATGTGAGTGATGTAGATGAGATCTATCCCTCATATATGACAGGAGTGATATCTTTGGCCTCTTGATAGAGTAGGACCACAAAATTCATGACCATGCTCAAATGAGTCAATATGAGATATTGAGCTCATTTGTTTGAGTGAGTCTACTTGGGGATCAAGAAACACAAAGATCGATAAGGGGATGACACGGTCTATGCCTCATTGATCGATCTAAGATATCAAGGATAGAAGGACACCGTCATACATAATAATAGTCACGGAAAGATTATCGGATCTCGACTTTCTTGTAACTTGGGTAACAATGATATATTGCTAGATGTCGCTCATTGCTTATTTGTCTAAAAGGACTTTTAGACACATTGCCAACGTTACAAGAGCCTATAGGGTGACACACAAATGTCATTCTATTTTGGAAATCGGTTCTTTTAGTTTTACTAAAAGAACAATGAGAATAATGGATGGTCAAGGCTCGAGTCAAAATCAAGTTGGTTGAGTTAGACTCAAGCGGGTTACATTTGAGTTAGACTCAAACTAAATTGGATGGATGAAGACTAGATTTGAGTTAGAATCAAGTGAGACTTGAATTAAACTCAATTCGCATGCAAAACTCAAGTAAGACTTGAGTTAAACCCAAGTCACATGCAAAACTCAAGTTAGACTTGTGTTAAACCCAAATCACATGCAAAACTCAAGTTAGACATGAGTTAAACCCAAATCACATGCAAAACTCAAGTTAGACTTGAGTTAAACCCAAATCACATGCAAAAGGTTTTAATGCATACATGATGCATTAAAAATGCATTGGATTTCAACGTGAAGAATTTGAAGTGGCTTTTAATTGGAAGTGACTTTTCAATAATGCATTTGATTACAATTCAATGCATTCGATGCATTGGATTTCAACGTGTAGAATGGGAAGAGGCTAGTGGATTTTCAATGATGCATTTGATGCATTGATTTTTGAATTCAAGCATGATAATATATAAGGGTGGAAGAAGAGCCAAAGAGAGATCTAAGAGTTGGGTGTTCTTTCTACTTCTTCACTTCTTCATCCTCCTAATTTTGGCTAGTTGTTCTACAAAGGTTGTTAGCACAATCATATTTCTAAAAGGGCTGAGTGTCAGTGTGGATACCTTAGAGATACGATTATCCTTACCGTATTTAGATTTGACAACTTTGGACTAGCGAGATTGCAAAGGGCTCGCTTCGAAGGTATAATACTTCTTCTAGATAGGATCTAGATGGTTAAAAACAATTTATATGTTTCTACTTGGATCTCTGGTGGGATCCAAAATTTTGTTTCCGCTGCGGTTTTGCGAATTGGTTCGCACGCATAGTAGGATCCCAACAGTGGTATCATAGCCACTTGCGAAACATATATTTTGTTGTTTATATAATTTGTATGTGATATAAATTTAGATTTTTATGTTTTATATGAGATATAAAATGTGTGTATTATGGGTACACAAATTTTAGGCTTGCAATTGTCCTAAAGAGGCAAAACAGGGAGTCTACGGCCTAGCCGTGGATTCCACTGTTCACCCTAGCGGGACCGCCGTGGCGTTGTGGCTTATCGACAAAGTGGCTTTAAAATTCATGTATGTATAATCAATTTTATAAAATCACATCATTATTAATGATATGATGCATGGTGCATGGTTATGGCCTAGGACCCAATATGATTGTGGTTGTGTGTTGTGTGTGCATGTTGTAATTCATAATGCGGCTTTCATGTCACGCCTTCATCTCTATTTTTCTATTGTAAAATAGATTTATACTCGAATGTAACTCGAGTGTTCTTATTTTGTAATGTACAAAATAAAGAAATGGAAGGTCCATTGAAGGTTGAAGTTACAAGGAGAATGCCGACAACACAGGGTGACCGAAGGAAGCACTTGGAGAAGATGTCATCCCTAGGCTCACCATTCGCTCATCTCATTGGCATGAGAAGATCGTAGATTAAGGCCATAACCGTGTCACGTTTAAGATTATTTGATATGTGTGTAAATAATAATCTTATTTTAAATTAAGTCAATTTAATATGCCTACCAAAGTTTGATACTCATAAATTACCTCGATCATTTGTTGTTGGGTTTGCCAAAGCAAAGCAACGCATTTTATCTTGGTAGAGTGCGAGAGGACAATTGTGATGTCCCACTATCAAAATTTGGATGAGACTTAACTAAGTGTCTCAATTAGATTGAGAAACACCTAGAGGCATATCCTAATAGTTAGGAAACATGGGTTAGAGAGCATCTACACTAAGTCTTGGGCGATTAGCCAAAGCTAACTCAAGATGATGTGTAATATGAATCTTGGCCCCTCTTTATACAAGAATTGCATGTTATGTAATTGGTAAATTGTTACCTACCTAGTCATACTAAATCTTGGGTGATTAGCCAAAGCTAATTCAAGGTGACGTATGATGTGGATTTTGCCCCACATACATCTATGATTCAGTGGGAGTCTCATTTAATCAAAGGCCTAATTAAATGATTTAAAGATATGATACTCATTTTTTTGCATATTATTTCTGTTGTAGATCACTATGTCTTCAAATACGTCAAATACCCTATCTCTGCGATCGGTCTTTGAGAAGGACAAGCTCAATGGAGCAAACTTTATTGACTGGTATAGGAATTTGAGAATAGTTCTCAAACAGGAGCGGAAATTCTATGTCCTAGAGCAACCCATTCCTGAACCACCCACCAACAATGCCACTCGTGCTGATAAGGATTCTTACAATAAGCATCAAGATGATGCATTAGATGCATCATGCCTTATGCTTGCAACCATGAACTCTGAGCTTTAGAAGCAACATGAGAACATGGATGCCTTTGTTATGGTTGCACACCTGAAGCAACTATATCAAGGGCAAGTGAGGCACGAGAGATCCAAGGTATCTAAGGCATTGTTTCAATGCAAGATGCAAGAAGGAACACCTGTAGGAACTCATGTACTCTAGATGATTGGGTACGTGGAGAACCTTGATAGATTAGGATTTCCTTTAGGCCAAGAGTTGGCCACTGACCTTATTCTATAGTCCTTGCCTAGAGGCTTTAGTTAATTTGCCATGAATTATTACATGAGTGAAATTGACAAACTGTTGCCTGAGCTCTTAAGCATGTTAAGAACTTCTGAGAGCAATCTTAAGAAGATACAACCTAGTACTAGTGATGTACTTATGGTTAAAAAGGGCAAAGGTAAGAAGAAGTCTAAAGGCAAGACCCAAGAAAAGGGCAAGAAAGCATTGAAGCCCAAAGGTGGGGTGACCAAGGAAGGGACTTGCTTCCACTGTAAGGAAGCTGGACATTGGAAGAGGAACTGTAAAAAGTATCTTGAGGAAGTCAAGAAGAAGAAAAGTGAGACTTCTGCTTCAGGTATACATGTTATAGAAGTTAACCTATCTACTTATTCTTCATGGGTATTGGATACCGGTTGTGCTTCTCACATTTGTACTAATGTGCATGGCCTGAGAAGAAGTAGATCATTGACGCAAGGAGAAGTGGACCTGCGTGTCGGCAATGGTGCAAGAGTTGCTGCTATAACTGTAGGAACATATTCCTTATTATTGTAGAGTGGTTTGATTTTAGAACTTGATGAGTGCTATTTTGTACCTGCAATAACTAAGAATATTATGTCTGTTTGTTGTTTGGAAAAGAAATGTTTTTCATTTAATATAAAGGACAAAAGTTGTTCTATTTATTTAAATGAAATGTTCTATTATAGTGCACATTTGATGAATGAACCCTATGTTCTAGATCTAGAAAACCCAGTCTATAACATAAATACCAAACGATTCAAATCTAATGATTTGAATCAGACATATCTTTGACATTGTCGCTTGGGTCACATAAATGAGAGTCGCATATCCCAACTCCATAGAGATGAATTACTGGACTCATTTGATTTTGAATCATATGAGACATGCGAATCTTGTCTTTTAGGCAAGATGACCAAGACTCCATTTATTGGACAAGGTGAACGAGCGATAGATTTGTTAGGCCTCATTCATATAATGTTTGTGGTCCTTTCAAAGTCGTAGCCAGAGGTGGTTATCAGTACTTTATTATATTTACTGATAATTTCAGTAGATATAAATACATGTATCTTATGAGGCACAAATCAGAATCCTTTTAAAAGTTCAAAGAATTCAAGAATGAAGTACAAAACCAAATTGGAAAGAGTATTAAGATGCTTCGATCAGATCGAGGTGGGGAATACCTTAGCCAAGAGTTTCATGACTATCTAGTTGAGTGTGGGATACGATCTCAACTCACTCCACCCGGAACACCATAGTTGAATGGTGTATCTGAGAGGAGAAATCGTACTCTATTAGATATGGTACGATCAATGATGAGTCATACAGATCTTCCTTCTTCCTTCTAAGGATATGCTCTAGAGACAGTTGCTTTCACACTTAATCGTGTTCCATCTAAGGCAGTCATAAAGACACCATATGTGATATGGACTGGGAAGATTTCCAAGATATCTTTTATGAGGATTTGGCGATGTGAAGCTTACATGAGACGTCAAGTTTCAGATAAATTATCCCCTAAATCAGATAAATATTATTTTTTTGGATATCCCAAATAAAGTAAGGGATATTACTTTTACAACCCCACGCCAGGCAAAGTGTTTGTCTCCAGAAATGATATTTTTCTAGAAAGGGAATTTATTTCTAGAAAGGCTAGTGGGAGTAAAATTGATCTTGAAGAAATTCAAGATACATAAAATAGTACTGATGCCTTAATGCAATAAGAACAGGTACCACAAGGTGATGAGCATTATGAATCAAGGTCATCACAAGGAGTTGTGGTACAACCTGTTCTGGTAGACCAAGCTCTGCGCAGGTCTGATAGGATACGTCATCAACCTGAGAGATATTCTTTTCTCTTGGATGACAACGATGGTGTCATGCATGATGAGCCAACATCCTATCAGGAAGTTGTAATGAGTCCAGATTCTGAGAAATGACTTGAGGCCATGAGATCCGAAATGGAATCCATGTACACTAACCAAGTATGGACTTTGGTTGATCCACCTGAAGGGGTTAAAACCATAGGGTGTAAGTGGGTCTTTAGGAGAAAGACTGACATGGATGGCAATGTGCATACCTATAAAGGGTGATTGGTAGCAAAAGGATTCAAGTAGATTCATGGTATTGACTATGATGAAACCTTTTCTCCAGTTACGATACTCAAATTCATTCGGATCATGCTTGCTATTGCTGCTTACTATGACTATGAAATATGGCAGATGGATGTCAAAAATATATTTCTTAACGAAAATCTACTCGAGGATGTGTATATGACACAACTTGAGGGTTTTGTCAATCCAAAGGATGCTGGAAAGGTCTGTAAGTTGCATAGGTCCATTTATGGTTTAAAGCAAGCTTCTAGAAGCTAAAATCTTCAATTCGATGATGTGATCAAAATGTTTGATTTTATTAAGAATGAATATGAACCTTGTGTCTACAATAAGGCTAGTGGGAGCACAGTTGTTTTCCTCATTTTGAATGTAGATGACATCCTACTCATTGGAAATGATATCCCTATATTGGAGTCTGTGAAGACTTGGCTTGGGAATTGTTTCTCAATGAAGGACTTAGGTGAAGCAACCTATATTCTTGGCATCAAGATCTATAGGGATAGATCTAGGAGATTGCTTGGCCTGAGTCAGAGTACATATATTGACAAGGTGCTTAAATGTTTTGCCATGCATAATTCCAAGAAGAGATTTCTGCCAATGTCACATGGTGTAAGTCTTTCGAAGACTCAATGTCCCTCTTCTGCGGAAGAGAAACAACACATGGATCAGATGTCTTATGCATCTACTATAGGATCTATCATGTACGCCATGATTTGTACTCGCCCCGATGTCTCATATGATTTGAGCATGACGAGTAGGTACCAGTCAGATCCCGGTGAATGTCACCGCACAACAGTCAAGAATATTCTTAAGTACTTTAGAAGGACGAAAGAATATTTCTTGATCTTTGGAGGTGATGAGGAGCTAGTTGTAAAGGGTTATAATGATGCAAGCTTCCAAACCGACAGAGATAATTCGTGATCACAGTCAGGGAATGTATTTTATCTGAATGGTGGTGCTATGAGCTGGAAGAGTTCAAAGCAGAACACAGTCGCAGATTCTACAACATAAGCCGATTACATTGCTGCATCTGATGCAGCAAAGGAAGCTGTTTGGATCAGGAAGTTAATTGTTGAACTTTGGGTGGTTCCTAGCATAGCATATCCTATAGCCCTCTATTGTGACAACAATGGGGCTATTGCTCAAGCTAAGGAACCTCCCTCTCAATAGATGACCAAAGATATACTATGGTGGTTTTATCTCATTCAAGAGATCATCGATCGAGGAGATGTGAGAATATGCAGAGTAGATTCTGATGCTAACATTGTGGATCCCTTGACCAAGGCTTTGGCACAGAGAAAGCAAGATGGTCATACCAGATCACTGGGTATGAGATATTACAGTGATTGACACTAGTGCTAGTGGGAGATTATTAGTATGAGTCCTTAGTGCCAATTATGAGATGATTGGTGAGGGAAACTTTTGTATCATATCTTATATTAATAAAGGCAAACATTGGTTATTATATTTACTTTATGCATGTGGCAGCTAAATAAATATAATAATGCCCTTGAATAGTAGGTTCTAATCTACAGTATATCAATTGGTAGAATTGATTATGAGAAGCTGTAGAGAACACTATTCTTAATATTCCTAGTCAAGTATTAATAAACAAGGGCAATATTAATACATTGAAACTAGCATGTAGGTCAATGGATGTCTTGATCTCACAAGTCATGAATATGAGATATCACATTGACACATGGGTATATATATTAGAGAATATATATACTGAATTGACCTGCCATGAGAAAGTGTCATGGATCGTTATATGAGTGTCATATACTTTCTCATGTGACTATTGGTATGAATAGTCCTTAGACCTGAAGTCACTACAGTACCCTACATAAGGAGTTATGTACTTTGGTATCGTCTGACATCACACAGTAATAGGGTGCACTATAATGATGATCACTGGGTATGTAATAAATTATACGGAGGGATGTGAGTGATGTAGATGAGATCTATCCATCCTATATGACATGAGTGATATCTTTGGCCTCTTGATAGAGTAGGACTACGAAATGCATGGCTATTCTCAAATGAGTCAATATGAGATATTGAGCTCATTTGTTTGAGTGAGTCTACTTGGGGATCAAGAAACACAAAGATCGATAAGGGGATGACACGGTCTATGCCTCATTGATCGATCTAAGATATCAAGAATAGAAGGACACCGTCATACATAATAATAGTCACGAAAAGGTTGTCGGATCTTGACTTTATTTTAACTTGGGTAGCAATGATATATTGCTAGATGTCGCTTATTGCTTATGTGTCTAAAAGGGGTTTTAGACACATTGCTAACGTTACAAGAGCCTATAGGGTCACACACAAATGTCATTCTATTTTGGAAATTGGTTCTTTTAGTTTGACTAAAAGAACAATGAGAATAATGGATGGTCAAGGCTCGAGTCAAAATCAAGTTGGTTGAGTTAGACTCAAGCGGGTTACATTTGAGTTAGACTCAAACTAAATTGGATGGATGAAGACTAGATTTGAGTTAGAATCAAGTGAGACTTGAATTAAACTCAATTCACATGCAAAACTCAAGTTAGACTTGAGTTAAACCCAAGTCACATGCAAAACTCAAGTTAGACTTGAATTAAACCCAAATCACATGCAAAACTCAAGTTAGACTTGAGTTGAACCCAAGTCACATACCAAACTCAAGTTAGACATTAGTTAAACCCAAATCACATGCAAAACACAAGTTAGACATGAGTTAAACCCAAGTCACATGTAAAAGGTTTTAATGCATACATGATGCATTAAAAATGCATTGGATTTCAATGTGAAGAATTGGAAGTGGCCTTGAATTGGAAGTGGCTTTTCAATAATGCATTTGATTACAATTCAATGCATTTGATGCATTGGATTTCAACGTGTAGAATGGGAAGAGGCTAGTGGATTTTCAATGATGCATTTGATGCATTGATTTTGGAATTCAAGCATGATAATATATAAGGGTGGAAGAAGAGCCAAAGAGAGATCTAAGAGTTGGGTGTTCTTTCTTCTTCTTCACTTCTTCATCCTCCTAATTTTGGCTAGTTGTTCTACAAAGGTTGCTAGCACAACCATATTTTCAAAAGGGCTGAGTGTCAGTGTGGATACCTTAGAGATATGATTATCATTATCGTATTTAGATCCGACAACTTTGGTCTAGCATGATTGCGAAGGGCTCGCTTCAAAGGTATAATACTTCTTCTAGATAGGATCAAGATGGTTAAAAACAATTTATATGTTTTCGCTTGGATCTCTGGTGGGATCCAAATTTTTGTTTCCACTGCCGTTTTGCGAATCGGTTCCCACGAATAGTAGGATCCCAACATCATAGACATGCACTGTGAAGTGTTTCCCTAACTTGCTATCAGTTTACTTCATCTTAGTACTAGGTTCTTCAAATTTAAACTACTTTGTTTCCTATCTATTCCGTTCTAAATTTTGCAAGTAAACTAAGCATGCAAGAGTTTAACTAATTGTAGAAACAAGTAAAGATTTAGCTCCCCCTGAGTAATAACTCGTATGAGTTTGATTCACTAAGTGAATTTGACTCTTGGGGAGCCAAAATTAGTTTGATTCAACTTGGTTGACTAAGCTAGACTTTGGGATCTATGCTTGGACTTGACTCTTAGCATTTAGGCTAAGCAATGACATGTATGATTTGAAGGATGACTTAGCCTTGTATCCAAGTCCGAACTTGTTGTGTATGACTCCTTGAGACCAAAGCATCATGTCAAGATACTTGGAGCCTGTGGTGAACATTTCCAACGATGCTGTAAGGTCTTATGTTGGTGCGACAATGCCCCACACATTTATGTATTTTGATATTTGGATAATCATTTATAGTTAGGCAATATTTTGTTAGTAATATGTGAGAGATGTCCTAAGGCAATCGCCTTATGTTAGAACCATTTATATGATAAATGAAGATTCACTATTTGAGTATACATGTTTTCATGTATTTGATTAGATCTTAAACTCATTTACTGAATGTCCACGATACGATTCACAGCATGAGAGAATTTGTGATTGGATCACAACTAGTGAGTATCTCTACATGTGTAATTGTGATGTATTGAAATTATCCCTAGTCGATGAATTAATGGATTCGGACACCATCAAATCTGTCGAGACTAGCATTAGGTATACTCCTTGGTGTATCCAAGCAGCTGATTCCCATTGGCTGGAGACATTGTGATGTCCAGAGTTAATCGTGGATGCTAGTTATGGTAACTAGTTCATTGGAGTGACCAGCCGTAAAACTTCATATGGTTCTCTACATATATAGATATGTCGATGAAGTTCTTACAGCAACTTAAGTGTGATGTTCCTTTGACTTACGGTATTCTAGTCATCTTGGTCATGAAGACTTATGCTTTGACATCTTAAGCAAGCATCTCCAAGGAGATGTGGACTCGGGATGATTGGGTATAAGTCGAAGTGATCAAAGGTGTTTGAATATCCTATAAAGAATTCACCACTCCTTGCGAGGAGATGTATACCCATGGCCTCTCGTCGGATTGTTACTAAAGTCTTTGGCCAAAGCATTACATGTTTAGAGTAAGGTACTCTTGGATACATGTGTTGTAACCAGAATCCGTAGGACGAGGAAATGATACTTGGGCTAGGTGTGACGTAGTCAACCTAGTGGGGACTGACAAAATAGACCATGTCCTGAACCAAGTGGGTATAAGATGAGTGAAGGGAATGGGGCACGATTCATTGTAGCTGTTGAAGGGTTTCAGAAATTGTTTTGGATCAACCGTTGATCTTTTCGGTTAATTGGGGATCATGATGTACTACTAGGTTCCACTCATGATCGTTCTATAATTAATGGTTAATTATAGACGGACAACATAAACCGAGAACCTATTTGATCACACGGACAACGAGCGTAATCCAAAGGATTTAAAACGAGCTTGAGAATGAGATTCTCAGACCGAGAGAAACTAGGTTTGGTTGGACCAAACAAGGAGCGAGCATGAAATCATTTCAGTCGCAATGGAAGCATGGATGGGCCGTGTCTTATGAAGACATGATGGATGAACCAAATTGGTTTGGTTCTAATCCAATAGTGGAGAATAAACCAAAGGGGTTTGGTTTGTTTTAAACCAATGAACCAAAGTTGGTTTAGTTCGTTTTAACTTAAAATAGACCAACATGGTTTGGTTTATTTTAACTTAAGTTATTCGAGCGGGTTAACGGGTTTTGGTTATGAACCAATAACCTTTAGGAGAATGTGTTCTCTATATAAACACGTCTTAAGGGTTTTTCCAAAACCCTAAGGGAATAAGCCATGAGTTGCCGCCCAAAACCCTAGCTCCTCTTTTGTTGTTGCCGCCAACTTCATGGAGCTGCTGCTACCTCCTTGCCACCGGACAACCACCTGCTGCTGCCGGCCACTTGCTGCTGCCGGTGATCCTCCGGCGACCCTCCTTGGCTCCGGTGACCAAGGACTAGCCGGACCACTTTCCTTTGGCCGGCGCTAACTCCTCCACCAAGCTGTCCAGTTTTCTGAACAGCTTGTTTTCTTTCGTGTTGGAGCGTCATTTGGACAATTTTTGGAGCTCCAATGGCGGTTATCTTGCCGGGGATTCGATCTCCAACAATCCTCATAGGTTGAGGACGAAGGATTCGTCAAACGGTTGACGAATACCTCTCCGGAGAAGTGAGTTTTTGAGGACTCGTTTTGAATCCGAATTTTGATTCGGATTGTGATCTTCTGTCGATCACATCGTCTTCGACACGAGGCTAGTGACTCATATGAAGACGAGGCTTGTGACTTTGTGAAGTCATCCCGAAGATACTCAGCGTGGATACGGATAGAGGCGATTCTAGCGAGGATCGCTCCGGTTGATGCCTTTCCTGCTACACGTGATACGTTAGGTATACGTAGAATAAATTCCCTTTTATTGAAAAATTTGAAACTACGGTTATATCTACACATGTTGTACTATGCATGTGTATGGTGTGTGTGTTGTAATAAATTAGATTTATTATTTTTATTTCTTCAGCTGTGCACATGTTTACGAAACATGTTCGAACACATACTCGTCGCGGTGCCGGAAACCCAACAGTGGTATTAGAGCACAGGTTGTGTTTCGACATAATCATAAAATTATTTTGCGATAGTCGTAATGATATTTATGGAAATTTTTTACTTTTGGAAAGTTAGAAGTATTTATGGAAATTTTTAATTTTGGAAAGTCTAGAAGTATTTATGGAAATCTTCTACTTTTTGAAAGTTAGTAGTATTTATTGAAATTGATATTTTCCATTAATAAAATATTTGATTAGATTTGGAAATTTATTTCCTAATTTAATCATGATTTTATTTGGGAAATCCAATCTTAAAAATATTTTATTTCCATAAGTAGTTTTGATGATTTATGGAGTTTGTTTCCTAAATTGACTTTCCTTAATCAACACTTTCCACAAATAAAATATGTGATTAGATTTGGAAATTTGTTTCTTAATTTAATCATGATTTGATTTGGAGAATCAAATCTCAAACATATTTTATTTCCATAAATAGTTATGACATATAAGGAAATTTTGTACATGTCATAGATGTATGTCATGTAATTGCATTAGATACATATCATTATGTCATGTGTGTCGTGACATGTAGATGTATGTCATGTATGTCATGCCATGTAGATAATAGTTATTTGCATGCAAAGAGGATGAGACATAAAAACCCTTACTCAATATTAAAGCCTACACATTACATTAATATGGTTAGAACTAGAGTTCTTTTTCTTGTTTGGGTTGTTGGACTCTCTCCAAGCTTGGCTCGAACCTGAACATGTTTAAACCATAGAATAGTTTAATACTAATATGGTAAGAGTCGGAGGTCAATCGTTAGCTTTGGTTGTTGGACTCTCTCCAAACTGAGCTAATTGGTTGAATGCGCTCTAACCATATTAAAACTATTTCTCGATTAATGGGTTGGCTTTAACCTGAAGCATTGGCTTGTTGGACTCTCTCCAAGGTTGATGTGAAGGGAGGTGAAGTTGGGTGCTATGCATATGATGCATACTTTTTAATGTGTTAACAACCCAATGTATGTGTGAACATTCAATTAGTTGATAGCACATTGTGATAGTTGCATATATGTGATATGCAATCGTTATATTTGATACCTACCATTGTAGCTATGAATGGCTTGTTGGACTCTCTCCAATGTTGTTCATATCTATGTTGGATATCATCCCATTCAGAGATGGACCTACAATCTCCCGAAGTGATTATGGGGTTTTTGAAATTTGAAAAATGAATGGGATTTATGAATGTATGTGGATACATTTTAAATCATCTTTCTCATATATGCTCGATTTGTATTTCTAGATTAATCACATGATCATGATGTCTTGGAATTTGCACTCTATTTTGGATTCAAATAAATTGACTGGGTCGAACTTCTTGGACTGACTTAGAAACTTGAGAATTGTTCTCAAGGTGAAAAAGCTTGAGTATGTCTTCAAAGCGTCTCTTCCCGCCCGTCCTAGTGATGATTTCAACACCGGACCAATTGTTGGCCCATCAGAAATATGTGAGTGATTCTGAGCAAGTGAGTTGTATCATGCTAGCCGCGATGGTAGCCGAGCTGCGGAAGCAGCATGAGCATATGGATGCTCATACTATAGTCCTTCATCTTTATGAGTTGTTTGATGAGCAAGTGAGATTCGAAAGGTTTGAAGTCTCCAAGCTCCTCTTCACCTCTGAGATGAAAGAAGGTTCATCTGTGGTACTGCTCAACATGCTGAAGACTGTGGAGCCTTCTGAGAAGCATGAGCAGGGGACGGTGCTGTTAATTGATTCCTCAAAGAAAGGTTCTAAGAGGGAGTCAAAGGAACAGTAGAAGGGGAAGAAGAAAAGGCTAAAAAGGCAGAACCAGCTCAAAAGGGCACTTGCCATCATTATGGCAAGGAGGGCCATTGGCGAAGAAACTGCAAGTTTTATCTTGAGTCTGTAAAGAAGAATAAGGTATCAGATGCCCCATCTTCTTCAAATATCTTCGTTATTGATTGTCATTTTATTTCCTCAAACACTTGGGTATTGGATACTAGGTGTGGCACACATATATGTAATGACATATAGGGGATAAGGAATAGAAGAAGACTCATCAGAGGGGAGTCAAATTTGTGAGTTGGCAATGGAGCAAAGGTTGCTGCGGTCGCCATCAAAACTTATTTACTGAAGCTCCCTAGTGGACTAGTCTTAGAACTGGACAATTTCTATTTTGTTCCTTCTCTAATAAAGAACATTATTTCTATTTCCTGCTTAAATAGAAATGGTTACCATTTGACGTTTATTAACAATTATTGTTATATAACTTTGAATGACGTACTTTATGGAACTGGAACTTTGAGCAATGATATTTATACGTTGGACATATCCAGTGACATTTTCAATATCAAAGCGAGCAACAAGCGTGATCAAAAGGATAATCAATTAGACTCCTATATGTGGCATTGTCGTCTTGGACATGCAAGCAAGAAACCCATGTCCGAATTACACTGATGTGGAATTCTGGAATCGTTTGAATTGGATTCATACGATACATGCGAATCATGCTTAAAAGGCAAGATGACTAAGTTACCTTTTACAGGAAAAGGTGAACGAGTGGGAGAGTTGCTAGGTCTAATACATACTGATGTATGTGGATCTATGTCAACTCAAGCTTTAGGAGGCTATAGCTACTTCATTTCCTTCACTGATGATCACTCACCGTTTGGGTATGTGTTATTAATGAAACACAAGTTTGAAGCCTTTGAAAGGTTCAAAGAGTTCAGAAATGAAGTAGAGAAACAACATGACAAGAGTATTAAAATACTTCGATCGGATCGAGGTAGTGAATACTTAAGTCAAGAGTTTCTAAATTATCTAAGAGACAATGGTATATTGTCTCAATGGACTTCGCCATATACACCACAGCATAATGGTGTATCTGAGAGGCGTAACCAGACCTTATTGGACATGGTCAGGTCAATGATGAATCATGCGAATCTTCCCAAGTCCTTTTGGGGCTATGCACTTCAGACAGCTATTTACTTGTTAAACAGAATGTCAACCAAGGTAGTCTCCACTACTCCATATGAGATATGGAATAGTAAGAAGCCTCATGTATCTTACTTGAAGATATGGGGTTGTCCTACTTATGTGAAGCAGACTGTATCAGACAAATTGGATGCTAAGTCTGATAAATGTCTATTTATTGAATATCCTAAGGAAACAAGGGGTTACCAATTCTATCATCTTGTGGAACAAAAGGTGTTTGTTTCAAGGTATGCTGTGTTTCTAGAGAAAGAGTTTCTCTTGCAAGAAAATAGTGGGAGTGTCATCGAGCTTGAGGAGGCTCGAGAGACTCAAATAGACCTTGATGAGATACCTGGTGAAGCACAACAACCGATAACTCATAGTGATGAGCAATCGACTGGACCAATTGAAACACCACATCTTCGTAGATCTGATAGAACACATAATATTCCTGAGAGATATGGATTTCTCGTAAGTGAATCGAACGACGTGTTACTCATTGATGATGAGGAGCCTACTAGTTATGAAGAAGTTCTGACAAGTTCAGAAAGGGATAAGTGGCTTGAAGCCATGAAGTCGGAAATGGATTCCATGTATGAAAACCAAGTATGGAACTTGGTTGACCCACCTGAAGGCATAAAACCTATAGGGTGCAAGTGGGTTTTCAAGAAGAAAACCGACATGGATGGTAATGCGATTACCTATAAGGCTAGACTGGTGGCGAAAGGATATCATCAAAAGCAAGGTGTTGATTATGACGAAACCTATTCGCCTGTTGCTATGCTTAAATCCATTCGGATGCTCCTGACCATAGCGGCTCATTATGATTATGAGATATGATAGATGGATGTGAAAACAACTTTCCTTAATGGAAACCTGCTCGAGGACGTGTATATGATACAACCTGAGGGTTTCACATCGGTTGATAAAACCAAGGTATGCAAATTGCGACGGTCCATATATGGATTGAAGCAAGCATCTAAGAGCTGGAATATCCGTTTTGATGAGACAATCAAAAAGTTTGATTTCTCACAAAATCCAGATGAACCTTGTGTGTACAAGAAGGTTAGTGGGAGTGCAGTCGTATTCCTAGTATTGTATGTCGATGACATATTACTAATAGGAAACGATGTTCCAGTCCTATAGTCAGTTAAGATTTGGTTGTCCAGGATATTCTCCATGAAAGACCTGGGAGAAGCAATCTATATCCTCGGGATTAAGATCTATAGAGATAGATCGGAATGGTTGCTTGGTCTTTCGCAGTCTACATATATAGACCGAGTGCTAAAGAGGTTTAGCATGTCAAAATCCAAGAAAGGTTTCTTACCCATTTGGCATGGGAAACTCCTTTCGAAGTCTATGTGTCTGCACACAGAAGACGAGAGGATTTGCATGAGTAAGATTCCCTATGCATCCGCAATAGGATCTATCTTGTATGCTATGTTATGTACGAGGCCCGATGTATCGTATGCTCTGAGTGTCACGAGCAAATACCAGTCTAATCCAAGAATGGATCATTGGGTGATTGTTAAGACGATCCTTAAGTACTTAAGAAGAACTAAGGATACGTTCCTAATATATGGAGAAGGGTACATGGTGATACGTGGGTATATGGATGCACGCTCCAGATAGACAAGGATGATTCCATGTCTCAGTCTGGGTATGTATTCACCTGGAATGGAGGCGCAATAAGTTGAAAAGGTTCCAAGCTTGACACTATAGCGGATTCTTCCACGAAGGCAGAATACATTGCAACTTTGGAAGAAGCAAAGGAAGCAGTTTGGATCAAGAAGTTCATCTCTGAACTTGATGTGGTCTCATCAATGATCCAAACATGTGCTTCGCCGCTATCATCTGATCAAAGAGATGATTAGTAGGAAGGAAATACAAATCAAGAAAATCCCCACTAAAAGGAACTTAGCAGATCCTTTGACTAAGGCATTACCTCAAAGTAAGTTTGAGGGTCATGTTAGAGTCTATTGTATTGGATACCGTAGCGATTGACATTAGGCCAAGTGGGAGTTTGTTAGTAATAGTTGAGAGATGTCCTAAGGCAATCGCCTTATGTTAGAACCATTTATATGGTAAATGAAGATTCACTGTTTGAGTATACATGTTCTCATGTATTTGTTTAGATATTAAACTCATTTACTGAATGTACACGATACGATTCATAGCATGAGAGAATTTATGATTGGATCACAACTAGTGAGCATCTCTACATGTGGAATTGTGATGTATCGAAATTATCCCTAGTCGATGAATTAATGGATTCGGACACCATCAAATCTGTCGAGACTAGCACGAGGTATACTCCTTGGTGTATCTAAGCAGCTGATTCTCACTGGTTGGAGACATTGTGATGTCCGAAGTTAATCATGCATGCTAGTTATGGTAACTAGTTTATTGGAGTGACCAGCCGTAAAACTTCATATGGTTCTCTGTATATATAGATATGTCAATGAATTTCCTACTGCAGCATAAGTGCGATGTTCCTTTGACTTGCGGTATTCTAGTCATCTTGGTCATGAAGACTTATGCTTTGACATCTTAAGTAAGCATCTCCAAGGAGATGTGGTCCCGGGATGATTGGGTATAAGTCAAAGTGATCGAATGTGTTTGAATAGCCTATAAAGGATTCACCACTCCTTGCGAGGAGATGTATACCCATGGCCTCTAGTCGGATTGTTACTAAAGTCTTTGGCCAAAGCATTACATGTTTAGAGTAAGGTACTCTTGGATACATGTACAGTAACTATAACCCATAGGATGAGGAAATGATACTTGGGCTTGGTGTGACATAGTCAACCTAGTGGGGACTGACACAATAGACCGTGTCCTGAACCCAGTGGGTATAAGATGAGTGAAGGGAATGGGGCACGATTCATTGTAGTTGTTGAAGGGTTTAAGAAATAGTTCTGGATCAACCATTGATCTTTTCGGTTAATTGGAGATTATGATGTACTACTTGGTGTCACTCATGATCGTTCTATAATTAATGGTTAATTATAGACGGGCAACATAAACCGAGAACCTATTTGATCACACACACAACGAGCGTAATCCAAAGGATTTAAAACGAGCTTGAGAATGAGATTCTCAGACCGAGAGAAACTAGGCTTGGTTGGACCAAACAAGTAGCGAGCATGAAATCGTTTCAGTCGCAATGGAAGCATGGATGGGCCGTTTCTTATGAAGACATGATGGATGAACCAAATTGGTTTGGTTCTAATCCAATGGTGGAGAATAAACCAAAGGGGTTTGGTTTGTTTTAAACGAATGAACCAAAGTTAGTTCAATTCGTTTTAACTTAAAATAGACCAACATGGTTTGATTTATTTTAACTTAAGTTATTGGAGCGGGTTAACGGGTTTTGGTTATGAACCAATAACCATTAGGAGAATGTGTTCTCTATAAAAACACGGCTTAAGGGTATTTCCAAAACCCTAAGGGAATAAGCCATGAGTTGCCGCCCAAAACCCTAGCTCCTCTTTTGTTGTTGCCGCCCAACATTGTGTTGCCGCCAACTTCATGGAGCTGCTGCCACCTCCTTGCCACCGGACAACCACCTGCTGCCGCCAGCCACTTGCTGCTGCCGACAATCCTCATAAGTGGAGGACGAAGGATTCATCAAATGGTTGACGAACACCTCTCCGGAGAAGCGAGTTTTTGAGGACTCGTTTTGAATCTGAATTTTGATTCGGATTGTGATCTTCTCTCAATCAAATCATCTTCGATACGAGGCTAGTGACTCGTATGAAGACGAGGCTTGTGACTTTGTGAAGTCATCCCGAAGATACTCGGTGTGGATACAGATAGAGGCGATTCTAGCGAGGATCGCTCCGGTTGATGCCTTTCCCGCTACACGTGAAACGTCAGGTATACGTAGAATAAATTTTCTTTTATTGCAAAATTTGAAACTACGGTTATGTCTACACATGTTGTACTATGCATGCGTGTGGTGTGTGTGTTGTAATAAATTAGATTTATTATTTTTATTTCTTCCACTGTGCACATGTTTACGAAACATGTTCGAACACACACTCGCCGCGGTGCCGAAAACCCAACATATTTGTGATCTAATCATGAATGTGTTAAGTCACAGGAAAATCCAAGTGCGAAGATTTGGTAAAGAGAAGTCCAAGTGTGAATCTTGGCAAGGAAAGTCCAAGGGAAGCTCTTGGCAGCATAAGTCCAAGCATGTATTCTTGCTGGCATAAAGTCCAAGCGGACCTTGGCAAAGGAAGTCTAAAGGCAAGGTCTTGGCAGCATAACTGTAGGGAGTTGCTTCGGAGGCTCATTGGCTCCCATGTCCCCGGATTAAAATTTTCACTAATGAAAGAATTAATCCGGATGGGATGAGCTTCCTTAGCACAACCATTTCGTCGTCGTTCTAACAACTTGAGTGGTCGCTTGAACAAACTAGTTGTTCAAGCAACACAACTCTTCTAGTTGGTTAGCCGCGGAAGAGACGACGGACGGATCGCCGGTTTTTGTGTTTGTCTTCGGGGTCCATGATTGTACAACATATATTCATACGCATACATGTATAATCAAAACATAAAAGAACATGCTCATATCTATAAATAAAGAAAAAAAAACTTTATACCTTACGATCTTCTACCGTATGTCCTATCCTTCTCGTGGACGACGTGTGGACGAAGATCCTCCACGAGTAGAAGCCTTCTAGATTGCGTTCTTCCCTTCCTTGTCCGCTGTGAACAAAGAGAAGAACCAACAAATACCTATCCTTTCTAGAACCGGCCACCAAATTAGGGAATTTGGTGCAACCGCCGGCCAAGGAGCAAGTGGATGAAGCGCCGGCCAACTTGAAGAGGGGTTGCCGCCGGCCACCAAGGAGAAAGGGAGGAGGAAGAGCACCGGCCACCAATGGAAGGAGAACCGCCAGCCAAGGAATAAGAGAGAGGCCTTGAGAATGGGCGCCGGCCAAGTCTAGATGGAAGAAGGTTGGGCACCGGCAACTTCTTGGAGGAAGGAGGTTGCCGCCCAAAACAAAACCCTAGCTCCCAAACCCTAGCCGCCCACTTCTTGGAAGAGCCAAACCCTAATTCCCTATCAATTATCTTGCCGCCCAAGCCTAAGGCCCCTATTTATAGAATTGGGCTTAAGCCTCCTTTAATCTCCACCGTCGGATCTAGGGATTTAATCTCCACCGTCGGATCTAGGGTTTTATCCCAATCGTTGGATCTAGGGTTTCATCCCAACCGTCGGATCTAGGATTTCATCCCAACAGTCGAATCTAGGGTTTAATCCCAACCGTCGATTCTAGGGATTCATCCTAACCATCGGATCTAGGGATTTAATCCCAACCGTTGGTTCTAGGGTTTCATCCTAACCATCGGATCTAGGGATTTAATCCTAACCGTTGGTTCTAGGTTTTGTTTTACATTCTTGGATCTAGACTTCACAAGGATTATATTAGGCTACGATAGGGACCATAAGTAGGAGTTGGATCTTGGCCACCCGATGGATCGGAACAACACAAACTTGATCCATCAATGATGTTCCATTCCACTAGAGGATCATCATTGAACTACCTCACCAACCCCCATAAATTAATATGGGCTCCATATATTATTTGTACATTCATCTCCCCGTGTTTAAGATATCGAATGTTCGTCAATTAATTGATTTACTGACCATCAATTAATTAACATCTAATTCCTCGAGTAGTACCACTCAACCTTATCATCATGTTGACTAAGTCAACCAGCTGGGTTTACATGATGAACCTTATGAGCCCCTCAAGGGGACATCATCAACCTAATATATAGGACACGGTTTCCTCCTATAATCAATGGCACACCATGTAAATAATATCATTTCCCAACTTACCGGGCATATTGATTTAATCCATCTAAATCTCACCCTGTGGTAAATCAAAGAAATAAATACTAAGTACATGTGACCATTATTATATCGGGATTAAGAGCATGTACAACATAATATCCGAGGTTCGATTCAATTATGTAGTCAGTACTAAATTGAATCACCTCTATGTCGGTCCTGCTCAATACACCTAAGTGTACTAGTGTAACTTTATGTTCAAGACAAAACAATACCAAGCTACACTACAACCATGCCAATGGTTTGTCCAAAACCATCTTGGCTGTGAGCCTCTACTTATATTTTACAAGGGACTGATAACATGATCTTCTGTGCCACACCAAGCACCATGTTATCTACAATGTAAAATATTAGACAATATGCACACATATAAATATATAAAGTGCAAACAATGATCATGTGATTATTATTCCAAAATAAAATGTTCATACAAAAAGAGCTAGGCTTCAGTATACATTCCAAATATAACTCCAAGCATGTAGTCTTGGCAGCATAAAGTCTAAGTGGACTTTGGCAAAGGAGAAACCCGAAACATGATGAAACTGAGGGAAGCTTTTGAAGGCAAGTGCAAGGATGAAAGAGATGCGTACTCGGAGGGATCCTAGAGATGCAAGGCTGATGGAGAAGCTAGAAGGTTGAGTCTAGATTTAAGGTGTTGTTTTCAAGTATGATTTAATCATACTTGAAGTATGCCAGTCGACAAAGGTTATGGACCAGTCGACTCGTCTCGAGTTTTTGACACTCGAGTGTCCATAAGGCTTGAACAGTCGACTAGGGTTATCACCAGTCGACTGGAGCTCGACTGTAGTTATGTGCCACCAACAGTCGACTTCCAGCTTTGGACAATTGACTGGCACCTTGATCATTTGACTAACATAAAGGGGAATCCATTGATGTAGGTGGACACAGGCACAGAAACATTTTTAGTCGAATGATTTCTTGGAGCAATCGACTGCTGGCTCAATCAGTCAACTGCTAGTATGAATAGTCAACTGGTTAGAGTTCTGTTGGGCGGTGATGATCGCGATCAATCTTCTTCAAAAGCCATTGGATTCAGTCTATAGTGGCAACATTTGAATGCTAGTATGCAGCAGTAGATTGCTGATAGGTTCAACAGGAAAATCAACCTCTTCTCTATAAAAAGAGGCCTTGGGGAGCTTGAGATGGTCAGTGCTATCATTCCAATCTTTTCTCTCAAGCTCACTAATCCTTCTCCAAACTTTCTAGTGTTTCTTAACCTCTTCTTCTCCATTTTAATTCCATCATCTTGTAAGAAGAAGAGTGTGATTATAAGAAGGCTTCTCCACCTTGGTGATTGTATCAAAAGGAGACTTTAGTGAGAGCTTTTTAGGGTTGATCCACCTTACAGATTGCTGTGGAGTAGGAGCATCATCTCTGAACCACGTTAAACATCTTTGTTAGCATTCTCTTTTGATTTCATTTTTATTTCTATTATTATTTTTTTCTCCTAGAAACTAACATCTTATAGAAATCGAAAGAGGTTATTCACCCCCCTCTAGCCATCAAAAGGATCCCCTACAAGTGGTATCAGAGCTCGGATTGCATAGGAGGATCTAACCATCAATCGAAGAAAAATGGCATTTTAAGAGGGCCTTCGACGAGAACGACTTCGTCTATTGGAAAGGTAGGATGAAGTATTATTTAATGAATGACATTGATAATTGGTTTAGTGTAGTAGATGGATTTGAGAAGCCCATAGATGAATTTGGAGGGCCACTGCCAACAAAAGATTGGACAAGGGAAATGGTGAAGAAAGCTCAAGCAAATGCCAAACCAACAACCACACTCCAATGTCGTTTATCCAAAGAGCAATTGAGCAAAGTTGGACCCTTTGACTCCCCTAAAGAGCTTTGAGAGAAGCTCATTGAGCTCAATGAAGGATCCAAGGAGACAAGGAGAGCCAAGAGAGACCTATTGATAGGTCAACATCAAATCTGTAGCATGAAGACTAATGAGATTGTGAGCCAAGTGCACGGTAGATTGAAGGAGGTAGTCAATAGACTACACATCATAGGTGAGAAGGTGGACAATCGAGATTTGGTAAGATACATCCTTCATGCTTTTCCTAGAACAACCTTGTGGGGATCAATGGTAGATTCTTATAAGGCCTCTAGAGATCTTTCCTTAGTCAAATCAGATGAATTGTTTTGTGAATTTGAATTGCATGAGCAAGCTAACACTTCATTAACGGAGAAAGGTCTAGCTCTTCTTGTAGGAAAAAAGGAGAAGAAGGAGGTCTATTCATCATCCGAGTCGGAGGATGAGCCATCAAGTAGCGATGAAGAGTTTTCGGCTAGTGAAAAGGCTCACTACGTCAAGAGGTTTGGTGGAAAATCAAGAAGACTCACAAAGAAGGATGTGAGGAGGATGTTCCAATCCTCAAAAGGTAAATCAAGTAGTAATTCGATTTCTAACACTAATGTTACTTTCTATGGATGCAATAAGAAGGGGCATATCAAGCCAAATTGCCCAGAATTGAAGAAGAAGGAAGAGAAAGAGAAGAAGAAGGAAAAGAAGGAGAAGAAGAAAGAGGTCATAGTAGCACAAACAACATGGTACACACAAAGTGTTGAAGACTCATCCAATAAGGAGGAGTTATGCCCCATCACACGCCATGTGACACTCATGGCATTGGGAGATGACTCCGAAGAATCAAGCCCAGAAGAGTCTTCATGAAGCGATGAATCGTCATTTAGTTATGATGAGGTAAAAGACTCCTCTAGAGTAGAATTATTATACAAAACTATTTCTTATCTTAAGAATGCATTAGACAAGTCAAAATCTATGATCAAGGACTTGAAGGTAGAAATTAAGGCAATTAGGAATGAACAATCTTTATGTGATGATTTATGCATGATTAAGGAGGAGAATGAAAAACTTAAGAATGAGGTTAGTGAATTAAAGGCATGTTTAGAAAAATTCACAAATGGCTCAAAATATCTTGACATGATTCTTAGGAACCAAAGAGTCGTTTATAACAAGGTCGGCATAGGATATAAACCTAAGGACAAGGAAGTAGCCTAAATCTCCATAATTAATAGAAAGGCAACAATTAGTGATAAGATTAAGAAGGCTTGGGTCCTAAAGAAGTTTTTGAATGATATTACTGGTCCAAACATTTGGGTACCTAAGGAGTTTATTTTTCATGTTGTTTAGTAGGTGGACCAAGCATATGGATTGTGGATAGTGGTTGCTTAAGACACATGACTGGAGATGTGAGCAAATTCTCCACAATCGATTATGTTAAAAAGGGAACGGTGTCATTTGGCAATAGTGGGAAATTCAAGATCTTAGGTAGAGGTACAATTGAGGTATCCCCTAAAATCATTATTCACAGAGTTTTATTAGTCAAAAGCATGAAGTTTAGTCTACTTAGTGTTAGCCAACTTTGTGATGTCAGTTACCATGTAGAGTTTAAATCTTCTAAATATTTGATTAAACACAAAAGCCTAGAAAATTGCATGTTAGTTGGATATAGGAAATCAAACATTTATTATGTTGATCTTTCATATGCTTCTAACATTTCTTCTAAGTGTCTCATGTCAAAAGAAGAGGAAGGTTGGCTATGACATAGAAGACTTGGACATATCAACATGAAGAACATTGCCAAGATAGCCAAGTTGGATCTAGTTAAAGGGATACCAAAAGTGAAGTACATAAAAGACAAAATGTGTGATGCATGCCAAGAAGGAAAGCAATCCAAATCATCACACAAGGATAAAACTCTAACTAGTACTTCATTACCCTTAGAGTAATTGCATTTAGATTTATTTGATTGTCATAACATCCCTTCATTAAATGGCAATAAAGATTATTTAGTGATAGTTGATGATTTTTCTAGGTATACATGGATTTATTTTATGAAACATAAGGATGATACCTTAGAAATAATCATAGGATTTAGCTAAAAGGTTGAAAATGATAGAAATCTCAAAATCAACCAGATCCGTGGTGGAGAATTTGAGAATTCTAGCTTTTCAAAATTTTACTTATAACAAGGGTACAAGCATGAGTTCTCTTGTCCTAGAACACCACAACAAAATGGGGTGGTGGAAAGGAGAAATAGTGCCCTACAAGAGGCGGATAGGACTATACTTAATGCATATTATCTACCTAGATATTTGTGGGCGGAAGCGGTTAACACTGCTTGCTATATCCAAAATCGAGTTTTAATCTATAGGTTTTCAGGCAAAACACCTTTTGAATTGTGGAATGACACAATTCCTACAATTCATTATTTCAAGGTCTTTGGATGCAAAGTCTATATTTTAAATACCAAAGATAACTTAAGAAAATTTGAGTCTAAAGCAGATGAAGGAAACCTAGTTGGATACTCCACAAGTAGAGGTTATAGAATATACAACAAGAGGACTCAAAAGGTTGAGGAATTTTCTATTATTTAATTTGATGAATCTACTAGTACTTACCCTAAGAAATCCTGCATCGATAAGGATATCAATGATAAAAATCAAGACATTATCCAAAAACTTCAAAGTCTAACTTTAGGGGGTAATGATCAAGGGGGAGGTATAGGAAGTATTAATCAAGGGGGAGGAAGAGAAGATTCCGATGATGAAAGGAGAAAGGATAATCATGATCAAAATCAAGTTGATTCTCCAGCTAGAACATTAAGGATTCATCAAAATCATCCCCTAGACCAAGTTGTAGGAGATATATCTTAAAGAGCAAGAACTAGGACTTTCCATAGAGCTTCTACTAGTCAAGTAGCTCTCTTCTCACAAATTGAGCCTAAATCAATCAATGATGCATTACTTGATCCGGATTAGATTTTGCCAATGGAAGAAGAATTAGTTCAATTTGAGAGAAGTCAAGTATGAGAACTAGTCCCTAGACCCAATGATGGCACTATTATTACCACAAGATGGATCTTTAGAAATAAGTTGGATGATCAAGGGAACATAACTAGAAACAAGGCAAGATTAGTGGCAAGAGGATTCAATCAAGTTGAAGGACTTGACTATGATGAGACCTATGCACCGGTTGCTAGGTTAGAGTCAATAAGAATCCTATTAGGATATGCCGCTCACATGGCATTTAAGCTTTATCAAATGGATGCAAAATCAATATTCTTAAACAGATTTATTAAGGAAGAGGTATATGTAGAACAACCTGTTGGTGTAGGGGCACCAGAAAATCGAACATGTGTTTTGATTATGGAAAAGATGTAAGGGATCGGTATGGCCGGCTAGAGGGGGGTGAATAGCCCTCGTACGTTGGACGTCGTAAATTGCTCGTCTACAAAACGTTAGCGCAAGCGGAATATACAACTATAAGTAAAGACAAGCAAAATATAAACAAGCAATACAAACACCGAGATATAACGTGGTTCACGGCTACGCCGCTAATCCACGGTTCGATTCGTCCACGGTGAATCACTCCGCCAAAACCAATCACTATCGGTCTCTCCTTTGCACAAAGCTAGGTGGAGGTAACCTTTACAACCAAGATCACTCTTCTTACAATAGGATTGAAGTAAAGACAAGTAAGAAGAGTTTAGAGCTTGTGGGGCACTAGGAAGATTGTTTGGAACTTAAGCATTAGCCTCTCAAAGGCTTACACCCTCTCTTTTTATAGAGAGGGCTAACTTCTTCCCGTTTGCCACCATCAGTCGACTGCCGCCCTTGGCAGTCGACTGCCGTCACTACAACGGCCTCCGAACACGTCGGATCCCGACCGTTGTAGTCCAACGGAACTCTTAGCGATCGTGATGGACCTCATCGATCGCCTCGTAGTCAACGCCTCGTAATCGGCCGATCGGCTGACGACGGTCGCGAACCCTTATTGACGATCATTCGCCTTGTGATCGGTAATCTTGCGATCGCCCGCGTATGGCGATCGGCTGGCCACAATCCGATCGATCGTATACGGTCGAACTTACACGATTAGGCGATCGACCGCCATGACATGGCAAATCGGCGTGTCGAAAACCCATCCGACACTTGGCCAAATGGCCAAGTTTCACCTAAGAGCTACCCTTCCCTGGGTTACAATCGCTCACTCTCATTTCTCGGAGTCCCTCGCCTTCGAAGTTCTCTTCGTTCTCGGCCACGTCCCTCGGCAGCATCAAGCGCACGGCTCTGCAATGCTCCTTCGCGTCTCTTGCCTCGAAGTCTACTTCCTCCGGCTTCACTCCAAGCTTCTCGTCCGGCGGTCCCTCGGATGCTCCAAGCGCACGGCTTCCGCAAAGCTATCCTTCACCGACTCAAGGCACGAGTCATGAGATGTGAAACTCGCCACGGCTCCATGTGCGAATTACTAAGTCCTGCACGACTTCAACGCACATATCACATCAACATATCAAACTAACTTAAACCCTTTGCCACACCATCAAGACCATATCACGGCAAGAGATTGCCCTAACAATCTCCCCCTTTTTGATGTGTGGCAATCCGTTTAAGTTAGGTAAAAAACATTTGATATAAATTCTAAGGTAAGAAAGCATGTAAAGATAAACATGATATTGCAACATGCAACTCCCCCTTAATCCATGAAACTCTCCATGTAAATTTTCTCCCCTTATCATATATTTCTCCCCCTACAATATATTTCTCCCCCTAATGTGATTAACTTAAACATACTTATTTCTCCCCCTTTGACACCATCAAAAAGATTAACACTAAGTTATAAGCTCATGGCATCAAGTATAATGGAGGAAAAATATGTCAAGTTGATTTAAAAATTGGGTACCATTTGTTGATGGCATCAAGTATATTTCTACCACTTGTAGGAGGTTTACAAACTGAATTCGGCCTTCAATATTCTGATTTATAGCTACCAATGATCGCTATCGTATGGCAAATGATCGCACAAATGAATCAAAATTTCTGATTTTCTGGACGAATTTCAGAAATGCATTATAAATTCCAGAAAATTTGAAAAATCATGAAATTTGGGGAACATATTTCTTTTAAGTATATCTATTAAGGAAAAATAGTTTTTCATGAAAACTCATTATATTTTCTTGTTTTTGCCAAAAATCCAAAACTTCTAAAAACCATTAGGTTTTTGATCATTCTAGTATCCATTTTAGCACCTAGTTTTGCATCCAATTGTTTCAAAACATGAATACATGTATTTTAAGGTAAGAAATTGTTTTGAAAACATATGAAATATCCAACCATGATCTTTGGGCAATATGTCTATGAATTAAACATAAGTCTTCCCCATTATTGGTCTATTATTGCTATTTTGATACTTTAAATGACCATCTAAATGCCATAGGCATTAGTGGGCATTTGTATCATCCTAACATCTCACCCATGCTAAGTTTGCAATCAAGGTAGCCTATAGTGTGTGTGAGATGTATCCTAGGGGGGTATTTGTATATACTTAACCCATATATTCATGCAATTCTATCATGGTTAAGTATCAACCTAACATTCTACTTGATCATAATGACATATATCAATCAATTCTACATTATGATCATGAAACTCATGTTTTCATCAAATTATAATCATTCATTAGGTATTATATGATGATAATAAACAAATTATCACCTAAGGCATGATTTAAACCTATTTCTAGTGATAACGTGCCAAATTTCAAAATCATAAATCATGATTTAAAACATACATAGGAATTACCACAATCATCATGATTTAAGCATTATTACCTATTTATGGATACGTTATCATCACCCAACACTATCTAAAAATGTTGTCCCGTCATCCTAAGTCAACCAAATTATGATATAGGTCAAGTTCATATGGTTGACTACCCTAGGGGTTATTCTAACCCTTAAGGATGGATTTTGGAACCCAAAATAAGTTCTTTCCTATTGGGTTCACTAGAATACTCCTTGGGGATCCATTTTCTAGCTATTGCTTTCTTTTTATCTTGTCCCCTAGCTATAAGACATTTGTAGGCTTTTTCATTTTTCTTTTCCTTGTAGCCTAGGCCCTTTTTGTTGAAGCTAGCTCTTTGGCTCCCTAAGATCATGTTCAATGTGTTGGAGCCAATTGTGAATTTCTCTAGGGCTTTTGTTAAATAATCTACCTTTTCCCTTAAAGCCCTATTTTCATTTATACATGCATCACTAACATCCAAAGACATATAAAGGTCATGTGAGCATGCATCATCTAAGCTAGAAGAAATATTATCATTTAAGCATGCCTTTTCTAATTTTTGTTCTAGGTCCTTAATTTGATCTAGCATGCTTTTGTTTTTCTTCTTAGCCCTAAATAAATCCTTAGTTAAACTAGAAATCATAGAAACTATTTTACTAGGTGAAAGATTGGTTACCATAGTTTCCATGTCCTCTTCTTCTTCGGATGATGAGGATGTGGAAGCTCCCCCTTCATTTGAGCTCTCCCCATTTGAGCTTGATCCTTCATTTTCGGATGAAGAGCAATCCAAGTCATCAAAGGCCATCAAGGCCAAATTGGTGACAAAGGCATTCTCCTCATCCGATGATGAGGAGGAGGATGAGGATGGATCATCCCAAGTCCTTGCCTTGAGAGCCTTAGCCTTTCCCTTCTCCTTTGTTTTCTTCTCCTCTTCTTTCTTTTTCTTGCTCCCCTTTTTCTTCTTCTTTTCTTCTTTCTTTTTCCTTTCTTCCTTGCTCTTGTTTAGGAGAGGACAATTGTCCCTTATGTGCCCTTCTCCTTGGCAATTATAGCATATGACCTTCCCCCTTGGTCTTCTCATCCTATCATTAGATTTATCAAATCTAAAATTCTTAAATGCACGTCTTACCCTCCTTACCATGTAGGCTTCTTCGGTGCTATCCATGGAGGAGGAGGAAGACGCTTCGTCATCGGAGGAGGAGGGGATTTCCATCTTCTTCTTCCCCTTACTTGCCAATAGTGCTACTCCTCTTGAGGGTTGAATTCTAGGCTCCTCTTGTATTCCCTCAAGCCTAGTTTCGTGAAGTTCCATTGTTGAGAAGAACTCCTCCAAGGTGCTCACTTCTAGGTTCTTGGAGATATAAAATGAGTCCACCATGGAGCTCCATTTTGAGGACCGGGGAAAGGCATCTATGGCCTTCATTACCATATCCCGGTTTGATAGCTTCTCACCTACACTTGTTAGCCCAATTAAAATTTCTTTAAACCTAGAGTGTAGTGAGGTTACCTTTTCTCCCTTTTCTAGTTTTATATTGGATAATTGGGAGCGGAGGAGGTCTCTCCTTGCTAGCTTGGCCTCGGATGTGCCTTCATGGAGTTCTATAAGCTTCTCCCACATCTCCTTGGCGCTTAGGCATTCTCCTATTCGGTTGATCTCTTGTTGAGGGAGCACATTGTAGAGATGGTGTTTGGCTTTGGAGTTTGCAAGGTGCTCCTCTCTTTGCCTCTTGGTCCACCAAGATTTCTCTATTGGCTTCCCTTCTTCATCCCTAGGCAAAACGAAACCGGATTCCATTGTAATCATTATATCAAAATCCGTTTCGAAAAATACCTCCATTCGCTTCTTCCACCAAGCGAATTCTCCTTCAAACTTCGGAGGATGGATGTTGGAGCCGGCCATTTTTGATGTAGGGCTTGTTGCGGCGGTTAGTCCGGTGACAAGCAACCTCGGCTCTGATACCACTTGTAAGGGATCGGTATGGCCGGCTAGAGGGGGGTGAATAGCCCTCGTACGTTGGATGTCGTAAATTGCTCGTCTACAAAACGTTAGCGCAAGCGGAATATACAACTATAAGTAAAGACAAGCAAAATATAAACAAGCAATACAAACACCGAGATATAACGTGGTTCACGGCTACGCCGCTAATCCACGGTCCGATTCGTCCACGGTGAATCACTCCGCCAAAACCAATCACTATCGGTCTCTCCTTTGCACAAAGCTAGGTGGAGGTAACCTTTACAACCAAGATCACTCTTCTTACAATAGGATTGAAGTAAAGACAAGTAAGAAGAGTTTAGAGCTTGTGGGGCACTAGGAAGATTGTTTGGAACTTAAGCATTAGCCTCTCAAAGGCTTACACCCTCTCATTTTATAGAGAGGGCTCCTCCGAACACGTCGGATCCCGACCATGGTAGTCCAACAGAACTCTTGGCGATCGATGGACCTCATCGATCACGCTTCGCCTCAGTCGCCGATCGGCTACGGCTACGAACGGCTCGCGGTCGAACCCTTATTGACTACCGCACGCTTCAAGCCGATCAGGTGTCTTGGCAATGATCCGCTTCGATGGCGACGATCGCTGGCTACAATCGATCGACCGTATACGATCGAACTTACACGATTAGAGCGATCCGACCGCCATGATCGGCAATGATCGTCTGAAAAACCCATCCGACACTTGGCCAAATGGCCAAGTTTCACCTAAGAGCTACCCTTCCTGGGTTACAATCGCCACTCTCATTTCTGAGTCCTCGCCTCGAAGTTCTCTTCGTTCTCGCCACGCCCTCGGCAAAGATCAAGCGCACGCGGCTCGCAATGCTCCTTCGCGCGTCTCTTGCCTCAAGTCTACTTCCTCCGGCTTCACTCCAAGCTTCTCGTCCGGCGGTCCCTCGGATGCTCCAAGCGCACGGCTTCCGCAAAGCTATCCTTCACCGACTCAAGGCACGAGTCATGAGATGTGAAACTCGCCACGGCTCAATGTGCGAATTACTAAGTCCTGCACGACTTCAACGCACATATCACATCAACATATCAAACTAACTTAAACCCTTTGCCACACCATCAAGACCATATCACGGCAAGAGATTGCCCTAACAAAAGACACAAAGTTATGTTTACATCGTTATCTCACGAGCTAAATTGAGTGTGCATAAAAGTACTAAAGCTGGAGCTGAAGGCTAGCGACACCTGGAGGAAGCCGTGGTGGTTGGGCGACACTCGAGTGACTTCGGAGGGAGCCGAAGGAATCGAGTGGAAGGACGGAAGTGAGAGCTACAAGGTAAGTATCGAGGTAAGCTCATGGCAGTGAGAGATGGTAAGGTCGTGTCCTCGTTACTGGGACGACTGTAGGCGGCGATCCGAGTAAGACTTCCTGTGGAAGGTCTAGGTTGAGATCAGACTATTAGAAACCATCGCATTTACCATTTTTCATGCTAACCTCTTACTGCAGGGAAGTGGCCAGGCTGGCAGTCGACTGCTGGACATTGGGCAGTCGACTAATGCTCATCAGTCGAGTGATGGGAGGCATCAGTCGACTGATGGCGACGAATCAGCCTTTGCGCTAGGTTAAAACGGATAACGTTTGACGTGGCCACTTCGCGATAAAATTTGTACAACTTCGTGATCTATTCTGAAAGATGAGGAGACATATTTAGAGGCCAAACTCTATAAAAGGAGCGGTGGATTCCAACTCCAAAGATCATCAAGTTTATTCTCAAGTGCTCCTACAATGCCAAAGCTCCAACACCGTCATAATGCTGATGCGACGACAAGTTCTAATCTTCTTCGTCGGCAGCAGCAACAAGTAACATATTTTGGTTATTGTATTCTTTGTTTTTATTCGTAACTAGGTGAGGTAGGCTTGTTGCCTCATCCTTGTACTTTCTGTTTTATGATCGTTGTCTCCTACCTCCAATGAAGAGGAGACGTTATAGTGCTTTTGCCCTCCGTACGCGGTCTAGGACCGTTAGGGTCTTGGAGTAACAACCGCTGGGTTGTGAACCAAATAAAAAATAAACGTGTCTCTTTATTTTCCTCTGTGCTTACTCGTGTATTGAACGAACGAACGAAAATATTTACGCTTGCTATTCACCTCCCTCTAGCGACGCTTCTCAATCCAACAATTGGTATCAGAGCGGGGGCGCTAAGATTTGGTGAAACCACTAATCTAGCACTTTTTGGTTGTCTTCTCATATTTTTTGAGTCGCGTTCTTTTTAGTTTTTTTTCCTCTCACACTACTAATCCAAGACAAAGTCTTGGTTCGCTTCTTTTGGTTGTGTGTTTGCAAGTATTCTCTTTTGGAGTAGTCGATGATAAAATGGCCATAACTTTTCGTACAAGTGGACTCAAAAAACTATCTACCTACCAAATCGAAGCTCTCTGAGAGATCTACATTTATTATGAGGGTTTACTCTTGTAACAAGTTGTTTCCTTCCCTAAAAACCAACGTTTAGTACCCTTTTGGGGACATCGAAGGTCGTAAGTTGTTAGTTTTTGTTAGTTTCTTATTCTTCTCATTTATTTCTATTTATTTCCTATTATTTCCTTCACTACTAATCCAAGACCAAGTCTTGGAATTCTCTTTGGCTTTTATTTGTGTTTTGCAAGATACTTAATGGCTCACATTGAGGGGTATAGCATCACCCGACCTCCGTTTTTTAACGGAAATGATTTCCGTTATTGGAAAGGTCGGATGGAGTGTTTCTTGAAAACACAAGTCGAGACTTGGATAATAATCCAAACCGGATTTGCTCTACCCACCAATGATCAAGGAGAGCCCTTGGATTTCAACAAGTGGACCAATGCGACCAAGAGGCAAATTGAAGCCGATGCAAGAGCAACCCAAATATTGCAATGCGACTTGTCCAAGGAAAAACTCAACTGCATCGGACCATTCATTAGCGCCAAAGACCTCTAGAAAAAATTGATTGATCTACACGAAGGGACACCCGATACTAAGGTATGTAAAAGAGATTTACTTTTAAATAAATTGTACAATCTAAAGATGCAGGATCGCAAGACCGCCACCCAACTATATGCGTAGATCCAAGACATCGTCAACGGTCTTCACTCGATCGGGCAAGCCGTAGAGAATCGGGACCTTATAAGGTATGCTTTAAATACTTTCCATAGGACTACCTTGTGGGCATCCATGGTCGATGCCTAGAAGGTCTCTAAGGACTTTTTGAAGCTTAGGTTAGACGAATTATTTTCCGAGTTTGAACTTCACAAGAAAACTAACGTGGTCTAGGCCGAGAGAGGTATTGCTCTACTTGCAGGACAAAGAAGCAAGCCACCTACTAGGCAAGAAGATGGACTCGAACCCGAAGATGAATCAGAGTCCGAATCTGAAGAGGTGGAAGCAATAGTGAACTTAGTGCGGAAGATCGTTTAGAGGGAAAGGAGGCTACTAAAGAACCAAAAGAGGACACAATTCAAATCAAATCAAAAGAAGGCTTTCCATTCAACTTGGGACAATAGAGAAGACATAGCTTACATGGCAAGACCAAAGGAGTTTGAGTTAGAGTCCAAATCCGAATCCAATTACAACACCGACTCCGAACTCGAGGACTACTTCGAGAAGCAACTCAAAGCCGGACCAAAAGAGAAAATTAAGGTTAGCCGCTCATTAATTCATACGCTTTACAATATAATTAAAATGCTTACTAGGAAATTAACTAAGTCCGAGTCTAGGATTGAGTCGTTACTTGAGGAGGTTGAAACCATCAAGCAAGAGGCTACTCTAACCTCTTCAACTAGTCAAGTTCAAGAGGGAAACTCACCCCAAATTGGAAAACATGAGGAGGAGAATTCTCTCTTGAAAGACCGAGTTCAAGAGGTCGAGGCTAGGTTGGAAAGGTTCATGTTGGGATCTAAGAACCTTAACCGACTACTTGGAACCCAAAGAGTTGTGTACAACAAAGCCGGACTCGGATTTAAGTCAAAGACTACGAATAGATCATATATGTCTATTGTAAATCATAGTCATCAAAGAGTCCAAGCATGGGTCCCAAAGGTTTTATTGAACTCACATATAAGGACTAATAAGTATTTAATTCCCCAGGATAAAGTTCATTATTTGAATAGACCATAATGGTTCAATGGTCTAGGGGGAGCTAACAATAAAATAGTATACCCGCTTACTTAGCAAAACCATTGCATATTTTATTTTAATTTTTAGAATGGCTAGATAGGGAAAATACTTAGTCAATTCTTGATAACATAGTATCAGGACGCAGCAAGATGATAATACGTTAGGGAAATAAAGTCTCGTGTATTCGAGCTAGATAAGGCATATCTAGCTTGGTGCACTTGACCGAGTGGAACTAGATGAAGCTACCTCGCCGTATCCTAAACTAGTTAGACCAGGAAGTGACCCTAAGTGACTTAAGTGATATTTTCTTGAATTTGGCTTTGTCTAAGGAAGTGGTCGTTGTTTCGATCAAAGAAGGCCCCTGTGCCTCGCCACGACCTGGAAGCTAGTTTCTCGAAAAGTTACTTAACAATCTAAAGGTTGAATCTGAATCAAACCCGAGGTTGACTATCTCTAATTAATTTTAAATTATCTCACAAAACATATAAGGTGAACAAATTTTGAGACACATATAATGGGTGAGATGTTAAGGATAATTGAAATATAACCTCTTCAAAATACTACTTATTTTTTCAACTATTGTGCTTGACAACTCTTAGGCCAAAGTTTAGCATCCCCTACATCTCTTATACTTCATATATTTGACTAAGGGGGAAATTAAACTAACCCTAAGGGTTATATTACAAACCTTTAGATTATTGGTGCAAAGGGACACACCTCAAACCAATCTATCTAACTACTGCTAGATGCATGCTTGGACTTATATTTGATTTATCTAGATGCATGGATATACAATATTGTTTTAAAAACCCCTATTATATACAAAAACCCCAACTTTTTTTTTTTGATTTATGGCAAAAAAGGGAGAAGAGCAAAAGTTAAGGGGGAGTAACACAAAATTTAATTTTGAAAATTAAAGTTTCTCTTTCAAAACTCACCTAGGGTTAAGGGGGAGTTTTTGTTAAGGGGGTGTTTTTGGGAATGACATTCATCATCTACTAGGTTATGGGGGAGTTTTTGGGAATGGAATTCATCATCTACTATACTTGTTTTATGCTTTAATTTCCCTTAACTTTGTGTTGGTTTACCATAGATCAAAAAGGGGGAGATTGTTGGTGTAGGGGCACCAGATAATCGAACCTGTGTTTTGATTATGGCAAAGACACAAAGTTAAATTTACATCGTTATCTCACGAGCTAAATCGAGTGTGCAGAAAAGTACTAAAGCTGGAGTTGAAGGCTAGCGACACCCGGAGGAAGCCGCGGTGGTCGAGCGACACTCGAGTGACTTCGGAGGGAGCCGAAGGAATCGAGTGGAAGGCCGGAAGTGAGAGCTACAAGGTAAGTATTGAGGTAAGCTCGTGTGAGTGAGAGATGGTAAGGTCGTGTCCTCTGCACGGGGACGATCATAGGCGGTGATCTGACTAAGACTTTTTGTGGAAGGTCTAGGTCGAGATCGGACGGTTAGAAACTGTCGCATTTACCATTTTTCGTGCTAGCTTATTACTACAGGGAAGTGGTCAAGCTAGCAGTCGACTGGTTGACATTGGGCAGTCGACTGATGCTCATCAGTCGACTGATGGGAGGCATTAGTCGACTGATGGCGATGAATCAGCCTTTACGCTAGGTCAAAACGGATAACATTTGACACAGTCACTTTTTGATAAAATTTGTACAACTTCATGATCTGTTCCGAAAGATGAGCTGACATATTCAAAGGCCAAACTCTATAAAAGGAGGGGAGGATTCCAACTCCAAAGATCATCAAGTTTATTCTTAAGTGCTCCTACAACGGCAAAGCTCTAACACCGTCATAACGCCGATGCGACGACAAGTTCTGATCTTCTTCATCGGCAGCAGCAACAAGTAACATATTTTGGTTATTGTATTCTTTATTTTTATTCGTAACGAGGTGAGGTAGACTTGTTCCCTCATCCTCGTACTTTCTGTTTTGTGATCGTTGTCTCCTACCTCCAATGAGGAGGAGACATTATAGTGATTTGTCCTCCGTACGCGGTCTAGGACCGTTAGCGCCTTGTAGTAGCAACCGCTTGGTTGTGAACCAAGTAAAAAATAAACGTGTCTCTTTATTTTTCGCTGTGCTTACTTGTGTATCAAACGAATGAACGAAAAGATTTACGCTTGCTATTCACCCCCTCCCTCTAGCGACGATTCTCGATCCAACACAACCTCCCGGGTTGGAGAGTGTATATTACCCAAACCATGTATATAAGCTTAGAAAAGTTTTATATGAGTTAAAACAAGCTCCCCTAGCTTGGTATGAAAGATTATCATCTTTCTTAATCTCTAAGGATTTTACAAGGGGCCAAGTCTATCAAACTCTCTTTATTAAGTCAAAGTCAAAGGACATCTTTGTTGGCCATGTGTATGTTGATGATATCATTTTTGGGTCAACAAATGATGATCTCCTCCAAGAATTTATTAAAAATATGAAAAATGAGTTTGAAATAAGTCTAGTTGGGGAGTTAAATTTCTTCTTAGGCCTACAAGTTAAAGAAACTAATGAGGGAATCCCTATATACCAAATCAAATATGCAAAAAAAATGAACAAGAAATTTGACTTGGAAAATGCTAAGATAGTAACCACTCCTATGGCAACTAACACTAAGATAGACAATGATCTTGAACGAAAATTAATTGACTTAAAACTTTATAGGAGTATGATTGGTATCCTACTATACTTAATCGCAAGTAGACCCGATAATTTGTTTAAGTTAGGTATGTGTGCAAAATACCAATCTTGTGCCAAAAAGTCTCATTTAGTGATCGTTAAAAGAATCTTAAGATATATCAAAGGCACACTAAATGTCGGACTTTGGTACCCTAGGACTAGGTCTTTTGACTTGATTGGGTATACCGATTCCGATTATGCGGGTTGCAAATTGGATTAGAAGAGTACTAGTGGTGGATATCAATTTCTTGGATCCTCCCTAGTTAGTTGGAGTAGTAGGAAGCAACCTTGTGTTGCTTTATCCACCACCGAGGCTGAGTATGTACCAATGGATGATTGTGTAGCTCAACTACTTTGGATGAGATATACCTTAGAAGACTATGAGCTACATTACTTCAATATTAAGGTCTTTTGTGATAATGTGAGTAACATCAGTTTGACAAAAAATATGGTACATCACTCTACGACCAAGCACATTGAAGTGAAGCATCACTTCATTAGAGATCATGTGGCAAAGGGGGGGCATTGAACTTAATTACATTGAATCTAAGTCCAACCTTGCCAACATTTTCACCAAGGCTCTTCCCGAAGTGGAATTTTCATCACTTAGAAGAGAACTTGGTATGTGCTTTGTAGAGTAGTGGTATAGGTTTGCATGATCCTATAGAAAATCTAGAACTATACCTCAAAGAATCTCACAAAACATCTAAGAATCCATGATTTTTGTATTAAGCCACTTATACATCATGTTAGATGTTAGGAAGATGCATTTGGTTCGTTATGCTTGTTATGATGCATTACTATAAACTAAAGTGTTACCTAGAGACATTGATCTTTAATTGGACCAATCATTGGGAAGGCTTGTGTACAATTGATGTGCACAAAAGCTCTAAGAACATGGTTGGAAATATCAACTAATATACATTTTAAACTATGTTTGACATATTTTAAGAAACAATTTTCACTTGATAAGCAAAAGTGGTACAAAGTTTTGAAAAATCTTAAAGCTTTTGCTAACCTTCAAAATTGTGTCAGTTTCAAAATATGGAAAAAAAAATATTTTTCAAATTATTTTTTCTTGATAGAAAATGACTTTATAAATGTGTCCACAAAATTTCATGAAATTTTGACATTTCTTAAATTAGTTATGCATTTCTGAAGTTGGGTTGAAAATCTGAAATGGGTGTTTCAAGCATGGCAATCAAATGATTCAATGTCCAATCGACTGCTACACTGATTTTTCTACAGATCAGCCTTGTTTACTTGTCTAGAGTTTAATCCTAGGTGTTCTAACTCCATAATATGATTAGTGCAGCGGTAATATGATAACTTTTATTGGGGTATAGGATTAAATTGATGAAAGGGTTAAGGCCGAGCGTTTCATAAAACTTATCTATTCCCATAACCTAAAATGCATATGTTTTATTGTTGGTTCAAAGTTAGGATTTATTCTCATTCATTATTTTCTTCTTTGATCAACATATCATTCACACATCATGAAGTATGTTTTGGATTAAGAGGGAGCTTTAAGTATATTTAATACCTAAGTTCAAAGCATTAACCAATCTTATTCATCATGTACTTATTGTTTATGTGTCCTTCTCTTTTTGATGTGTGTCAAAGGGGGAGAAGGGGACTTTAAGTTAGAATTCATATTGGGATGTATGATGCTTTTATTTATTACATGTTCAAGACCTAACTTAAATGATTGCCAAACATCAAAAATGGGGAGATTATTGGTGCAACAATGCTCCAAGCATTTGTGTATTTTGATGTTTGGATAACCATTTATAGTTAGGCAATATTTGTGATCTAATCATGAATGTGTTAAGTGATAGGAAAATCCAAGTGTGAATACTTGGTAAAGAGAAGTCCAAGTGTGAATCTTGGCAAGGAAAGTCCAAGGGAAGGTCTTGGCAGTAAAAATCCAAGCATGTAGTCTTGGCGACGTAAAGTCCAGTGGACCTTAGCAAAGGAAGTCCAAAGGCAAGGTCTTGGCAGTGTAAGTCCAAGCATATAGTCTTGGCAGCGTAAAGTCATTGCGAACTTTGGAAAAGGAGGAACCCGAAACATGATGAAACCGAGGGAAGCTTTTGAAGGAAAGCGCAAGGATAAAGGAGTCATTGACTCGAAGGGATCCCGGAGGTGCAAGGCTGATGGAGAAGCTAGAAGGTTAAGTCTAGGTTTAGAGTGTTGGTTTCAAGTATGATTTGATGATACTTGAAGTATGCCAGTCGACTGGGGTTATGGACCAGTTGACTGATCTCGAGTTTTCGACACTCGAGGGTCTAAAAGGCTTAAACAGTTGAATGGAAAGACTCGACTGGACTCAATTGTGGTTGTGTGCCACCAGCAGTCGACTGCCCAACATTTGGCAGTCGACTGGCACCTTGATTAGTCGACTGCAATGAAGGGCAGTCGACTGATGTAGGTGGACATGGGCATAGAAACATTTTGAGTCGAATGATTGCTTGAAGTAGTCGACTGCTGGCTCAATCAGTCAACTGCTAGTATGAGCAGTCGACTTGTCAGACATTCTTTGGGTTGTGACGATCATAATTAGGCTTCATCAGAAGCCGTTGGATTCAATCAATAGTGGCAGTAGTCGACTGCTGGTATGCAACAGTCGACTGCTAATAGGCTAAATGAGAATGTCAGTCTCTACTCTATAAAAAGAGGCCTTAGGGAGCTTGAGGGGGTCTATACTCTCATTCCAATCTTTACTCTCAAGCTCACCAAGCCTTCTTCGAGCTTTCTAATGTTTATTAGCCTCTTCTTCTACATTTTAATTCCATCATCTTGTAAGAAGAAGAGTGTGATTTTAAGAAGGCTTCTCCACCTTGGTGATTGCATCAAAAGGAGACTTAAGAGAGAGCTTGCTAGGGTTGATCCATCTTACGGATTGTCAGGGAGTAGGAGCGTCATCTCCGAACCATGCTAAACATCTTTTTTAGCATTGTCTTTTGATTTAATTTTTATTTGTATTATTATTTTTTTAGCTTTCACTAACATCTTATAGAAATTGAAAGAGGCTATTCACCCCCTCTAGTCATCCAAAAGATCCCTTACATCTTCTACTTGCGTTTTCAAGATAGAGTTCTCTTCCTCATGCTTTGCAACTTGAGTGGAGTCTGTAGGGGGTTGCTTTGGAGGCTCATTGGCTCTCATGTCCCAAGATTAAAATTTTCACTAATGAAAGAATTAATCCGGATGGGATGAGTTTCCTTAGCACAACCTATTCGTCGTCGTGCTAACAACTTGAGTGATCGCTTGAACAAACTAGTTGTTCAAGCAACTCAACTCTTCTAGTTGGTTAGTCGCGGAAGAGACGACGGACGGATCGCCGGTTTTTGTGTTTGTCTTCGGGGTCCAAGATTATACAAAATATATACATATGCATAATTGTATAATCAACAATTTAAACAACATGCTCAGATCTGAAAATAAAGTTGTACCACTTTATACCTTACGATCTTCTACCGTATGTCCTATCCTCCTCGTGGACGATGTGTGGACGAAGATCCTCCACGAGTAGAAGCCTTCTAGATCACGTTCTTCTCTTCCTTGACCGTTGCGAACAAAGAGAAGAACCAACAATACCTTTCCTTTCTAGAACCGACCACCAAGCTAGGGAGTTTGATGCAACCGCCGGCCAAGGAACAATGGATGAAGCGTCAGCCACCAATACAAAGGGAACCGCCGGCCACCTTGGAGATTGGAGAAGTGTCGGCCACCAAGGAGAAAGGGAGGAGGAAGAGCGCCGGCCTAGGAATAGAGGAGGAAGATAGATAGGTGCCGCAAACCTTAGGAAGAAGAAGGGTTCTTCTTCTCTTGATGCCGCCCAAGCCCTTGTTCTCCTAGGGTTTCTTGCCGCCCAAGATTGGAGAGGCTAAACCCTAATTTTTCCTTGAACCAATTCAATTCAATTCTTTTGCCGCCCAAGCCTAAGCCCTCTATTTATAGAATTAAGCTTAAGCCTCCAATCTCCACCGTCAGATCTAGGGATTTAATCTCCACCGTCGGATCTAGGGTTTTATCCCAATCGTCGGATCTAGGGTTTCATCCCAACCGTCGATTCTAGGATTTCATCCTAACCGTCGGATCTAGGGTTTCATCCCAACCGTCGATTCTAGGATTTCATCCTAATCATCGGATCTAGGGATTTAATCCAAACCGTTGGTTCTAGGGTTTCATCCCAACCATCGGATCTAGGGATTTAATCCCAACCGTTGGTTCTAGGGTTTCATCCTAACCATCGGATCTAGGGATTTAATCCCAACCGTTGGTTCTTGGGTTTTGTTTTACATTCTTGAATCTAGACTTCACAAGGATTTATATTAGGCTACGATAGGGACCATAAGGAGGAGATGGATCTTGGCCACCCGATGGATCGGAACCACACAAACTTGATCCATCAATGATGTTCCATTCCACTAGAGGATCATCATTGAACTACCTCACCGACCACCATAAATTAATATGGGCTCCATATATTATTTGTACATTCATCTCCCCGTGTTTAAGATATCGAATGTCCGTCAATTAATTGATTTACTGACCATCAATTAATTAACATCTAATTTCTCGAGTAGTACCACTCAACCTTATCATCATGTTGACTAAGTCAACCAGCTGGGTTTACATGATGAACCTTATGAGCTCCTCAAGGGGACATCATCAACCTAATATATAGGACACGGTTTCCTCCTATAATCAACGACACACCATGTAAATAATGTTGGGAGTATGGGGAATACAATCAAAGTCCCACATTGGTAAGACATGGAAAAGATCATGTGCTTATAAGAAAAAAGATATCTCCATTGGTATGAGGCCTTTTGGGTAAAGCCCAAAAATAAAAACCATGAGGGTCTAGGCCCAAAGTGGACAATATCATACCATTGTGGAGATATGTGGAGCTTATAAGCACTAACAATTGGTATCAGAGCCATGGTCCATGTCAAGCCATGAACCTCGAACGAAGGAAGTTGAGCTCCCACGTCCGGATCAAGAGAACCAGACATCAGGAAGGAAGTCTAGTTGGGTCGGGGGGACCGAACAAGCGGGAAGTCTGTGGGTTGAAGATCGGACATCAAGCAGAGAAAATCCTTCGAGGAGGGATAGGCTTGAGGGGGGGCCCAATGTGGTCCTTCGTTTGAGGGGGGGATTGTTGGGAGTATGGGGAATACAATCAAAGTCCCACATTGGTAAGACATGGAAAAGATCATGTGCATATAAGAAAAAAGATATCTCCATTGGTATGAGGCCTTTTGGGTAAAGCCCAAAAACAAAAACCATGAGGGCTTGGGCCCAAAGTGGACAATATCATACCATTGTGGAGATATGTGGATCTTATATGCACTAACAAATAATATTATTTCCCAACTTACCAGGCATATTGATTTAATCCATCTAAATCTCACCCTCTGGTAAATCTAAGAAATAAATACTAAGTACATATGCCCGTTATTATATCGGGATTAAGAGAATTTACAACATAATATGCGAGGTCCGATTCAATTATGTAGTCAGCAATTAATTGAATCACCTCTATGTCGGTCCTACTCAATACACCTAAGTGTACTAGTGTAACTCTATGTTCAAGATAAAACAATACCAAGCTACACTACAACCATGCCAATGGTTTGTCCAAAACCATCTTGGTCGTGAGCCTCTACTTATATTTTACAAGGGACTGATAATATGATCTTCTGTGCGACACCAAACACCATGTTATCTACAATGTAAAATATTAGACAATATGCACACATATATAATAAATATATAAGGTGCAAACAATGATCATGTGATTCTTATTCCAAAATAAAATGTTCATACAAAAAAAACTTAGGCTTTAAGTATACATTCCAACAATCTCCCACTTATACTAAAAGACTATGCCGTCATCACTCTGCCATACATCTGATCCCCATGTCCTCCACATGCCTATCAAACGCTTTCGCTGGAAGGGCCTTAGTGAATGGATCTGCCAGGTTATCCTCTGATGCAATCTTGGCGACAACAACTCCTCGCTTTACGATCTCTCGTATAAGGTGGTACTTGCGCTCTATGTGTTTACTCGCCTTATGGGCTCATGGTTCCTTCGAGTTTGCAACTGCACCACTGTTATCACAATAAATTGTGATAGTTCTGGGCATACCAGGAATCACATCCAAGTCCATCAAGAAGTTCCTGAGCCATACAGCTTCCTTGGCTGCCACATACTCAGCTTCCATGGTAGAGTCCGCCACGCATTTCTGCTTGACACTCCTCCATACTATGGCTCCACCTCCAAAAGTAAACACAAACCCCGAGGTAGACTTACTCTTGTCCCTATCTGATTGGAAATCCGAATCCGTGTAACCCACAGGGACTAATTGATCTGCCCGATAAACCAGCATATAATCCCTAGTCCTTCTCAGGTACTTCAATATATGCTTTACCGCAGTCTAATGTCCCTGTCCAGGATTACTCTGATATCTGCTAACCATGCCCACGGCAAAGCAGATATCCGGTCTCGTACACAGCATAGCATACATGAGGCTTCCTACTGCCGAAGCATAAGGAACCGCCTTCATGTCCTCTATCTCCTTTGATGTTTTGTGACACATCTCTTTAGATAAAGGAACTCCATGCCTAAAAGGTAGAAAACCTTTCTTGGAGTTCTGCATGCTATAACGAGCAAGGATAGTGTCAATGTATGAAGCTTGAGACAAGCACAACATCCTTTTCTTGTAATCCCTTATAACTTTGATCCCAAGGATGTGTCCCACTTCTCCCAAGTCCTTCATATCAAACTGTTTGGACAACCATACCCTTACATCTGATAACACTTTGATATTGTTGCCAACTAACAAAATGTCATCTACGTATAGTACAAGAAACACCACTACGTTTCTGTCACATCTCTTGTATACACAAGGCTCATCCGGACTTTGAATAAATCCATATGACTGGATTACCTTATCAAAGTGGATGTTCCAAGATCTAGAAGCTTGCTTCTATCCATAAATGGACCGATTAAGCTTACATACAAGATGCTCTTTGCCTTTAGCAATGAATCCCTCTGGTTGCCGCATATAGATGTTCTCCTCAAGACTTCCGTTAAGGAAATCTATCTCTACATCCATCTGCCAAATCTCATAATCTATATGAGCAGCTATAGATAAGAGAATCCGGATAGACTTAAGCATAGCTATCGGCGAAAAGGTCTCCTCATAATCGATACCCTCTTTCTGAGTATACCCTTTCGCAACAAGCCTAGCTTTGAAGGTCTCAACCTTCCTGTCTACTCCTCTCTTTCTCTTGTAGATCCACTTGCATCCAATGGCTTTTACACCATCGGGTGGTTCTACTAACTCCCAGACCTGATTAGAATCCATAGATTCTATCTCTGAATTCATCACACTTTGCCAAGATACCGCATCTCTATCTTGGAGTGCCTCGTCATATGTCCAGGGATCCGGTTCATGTTCACCAGGGACTAAGTCCGAAGACTCTCCCAAAAACATGAATCTCTCGGGTTGTCTAACAACCCTCCCACTACGACGAGGTGCCTCTTGTGTATACTCTATGACACGTGGTGCAGTGACTTGTGGTGTCTCCTCTTGTACCGGTGGTACTGAAGTCGGGACTTCCCCTGTGAACTCCTCAAGAACAATCCTACTCGTGGGCTTGTGGTTCATCACATAGTCCTCCTCTAGAAATCTGGCATTCGTACTCACGATCACCTTCTGATCTCTAGGACTATAGAATAAACCACCCTTCATTCCCTTAGGGTAGCCAACAAACAAGCGTACTTCTGTACGAGATTCCAACTTACCAGCATCTCCCTTCAGTACATGTGCTGGACTACCCCAAACCCGAATATGTCTTAGACTAGGCTTTTGCCCAGTCCACAACTCTGTGGGAGTAGAGGGTACTGACTTAGATGGAACCAAGTTCAGAATATGTGCTGCTGTTTCCAGAGAAACCCCCAGAACGAATCAGGTAACTCAGAATAACTCATCATCGATCTGACCATCTCCATAAGAGTCCTATTCCTTCGCTCTGCCACAACATTCTGCTGGGGTGTGCCAGGTGCGGACAATTGGGATTGAATCCCAGCCTCTGATAAGTAACTCCTAAACTCTCCCAAGAGGTACTCGCCACCACGATCAGATCGTAATGTCTTGATACTTTTACCTTGATGGTTCTCCACATCAGCCTTGAATTCTTTGAACCTGTCAAAGCATTCAGACTTGCGGTGCATCAAGTAAATGTATCTATATCTTGAATAATCGTCTATAAAAGAGACGAAATATTCAAAACCACCTCTTGCCTGGATAGACATAGGACCGCACAAATCATAATGAACCAATTCTAACACATCTTTGGCTCTATACCCCTTGGCCTTGAAAGGCCTCTTGATCATTTTACCTTCCAAGCAAGATTCGCAGGTTGGGAGATCCTCCACCACTAATGAACCCAAAGGTCCATCAGCTATCAACCTTTGAATTCTACTTAGGTTAATATGACCAAGCCTTAGATGCCAAAGATATGTTTTGTTCATCTGCGAAGGTTCTTTTCTCTTATTAGATTTAGAAGATGAGTTATTTACTTCTATATGCATCGTGGGAGTTTTCGGTTCAAGAGTATATAAATTGCCAACCAATGTACCAGAACAGATAATCTCCCTATTCCTTTTTATAACCACTTTGTCATTAAAAGAAACAGAATATCCATCCATAAACAATTTAGAAACTGAAATTAAATTCTTTCTAAAAGTAGGTACATAAACACAATTTCTCAAAACCAAAACTTTATTCCTATCAAAAGATAAATAAATGTCTCCCACTGCAATAGCCGCCACCTTTGAAGCATTGCCCATGAAGACGGTAATCTCTCCCTCAGCTAGTCGTCGGGTTTCCTGGAACCCCTGTAATGTATTGCAGACATGATCAGTGGCTCCTATATCTACACACCAGGCACTGGTAGATAACACCGCTAAACATGTTTCAACAACTAAACAAGAAGATATACCTTTGTTCTTTCGGTGAGGACAGTCCGCCTTCCAATGTCCAATCTGCTTGCAAGTGAAGCACTTGCCTTTCGGCTTCTTCACTCCTGCCTGAGGTCCCACTGCCACCTTCTTCACCCCACCTTGCTTCTTCTTCTTCTTACCTTTCGGTTTAGAGGAAGAAACCTTCTGAGCGACCATGGCTTGAGCACTTTGACGAAAAAGCCCCTCTGTCGCTTGGAGTTCTGTCAGAAGCTCCGCCAACGAATACAACCTTTTGTTCATGTTGTAATTGAGGCGGAACTGCTCAAATCTCCTAGGCAGAGACTGGAGAATGATATCGACCTGGGTTTCCCCATCGATCTCAGCTCCGAGGACTTCCATCTCATTAAGATGAGCCATCATCTTGAGAACATGATCCCTTACGGGTGTTCCCTCGATCATGGTGGTCGTCATCAAGTTTCTTATTGCCTCCTGTCTAGCCGCCCTACTCTGATGTCCTAAAAGTTCCTTGAGATTGAACATTATGTCATAAGCTATGGCTATGGCCTGATGCTGATGTTGCAGCACATTTGACATAGATGCCAACATGTAACACAGCGCCATCTCATCTGCCTTGACCCATTTCTTATAATATTCTTTCTCCTTTTCATCAGAGTCATCGGAGGGCTTAAGAGGACAGACCTCGAAGAGTACAAATTTGTACTCCTCCGCAGTTAAAACAATATCCAGATTTCTTTTCCAATCAATGTAGTTTGGTCCAGTAAGCTTATTTTCTTTTGAAATCACAGCAAGTGGGTTGAAAGCCATTTGAAAATCCTAAAAATCACAATGATCAAAATATTAGATTTCAAATATTATTGATTCCTCAAAAACAATAAAATTCCAAAATCAACCAACACCTCAAAACACCGAGAATATCGCATGCCACGATAGTGTCGACGTATACGAATTCTACATTTGTAAGAGGAGGTTTTACCCATTAATTTTATTATCTTGTCAACCTTACTTTTTGACAAATAAAATTAATAGTTGGTTCTTCTTTGGCCCTACAAATAAAAGCAGTGACTCCGATGGGGAGGATACTTTTTATTTGCATCTAAGTGTGCACCATTACACGATACTAAGGGAATTATTTCGGATTATGTGCCTTACCGATGGGGAAGTACACACGCTCCTTAATAATTTCCTATAACCATTATTTGACCTAGTGATCTGCAAACAAACCCATCCGATGGGGAGGAAGGCACTCAGAGCCAACGCGCAAGTCTATTGCATCACACATCAAATTGTAATGGAGGCCGCGGGAATTAATTAAAATGTCCCTCTCCCACTTAGTAAATTGAAAATGAAGAATTTTAAAACATACACAACATGCATATAAAACAAATAAGCAATAAATATGGAAAAAACAGAATTTTTCCAACTATTATGGCATTGTCCTCCAATATGCATCCCGTCGTGTCGCCACCTCGTCGGCTCCATCTTTTCCCGTGCGCAAGTCACCAAACAGATCCGAGCCGAGATTAAGCTATTTTAATTTACATCCATCGATCCTATACTCCACGAAGGAGTGTACAAATAATCTAGATCGAAAGTAAACTAAAATGAGCGGCTAAACAATGCCGTATTTAATTACAAAAATTAAATACTAATCTAGCCTCGTCAACCCCTAGGATTCAAATAATAAATATTTACACACGTCCAATCACATACACACATATGGCCATAATAGTCGGATCTTATGCCTGCAACCAAAGAGTTAAACTACGCATATCCTACTATTATCCGGCACATATAATATATGAAAAAGTGCATAAAAATTAACCGAATCCCAAACACACAAAACCGGAAACCGTGGCTTTGATACCACTTGTTGGGGGTTGCTTCGGAGGCTCATTGGCTCCCATGTCCCCGGATTAAAATTTTCACTAATGAAAGAATTAATCCGGATGGGATGAGTTTCCTTAGCACAAACTATTCTTCTTCGTGCTAACAACTTGAGTGATCGCTTGAACAAACTAGTTGTTCAAGCAACTCAACTCTTCTAGTTGGTTAGCCGCGGAAGAGACGACGGACGGATCGCCGATTTTTGTGTTTGTCTTCGGGGTCCAAGATTATAAAAAATATATACATATGCATAATTGTATAATCAACAATTAAAACAACATGCTCAGATCTGAAAATAAAGTTGTACCACTTTATACATTACAATCTACTACCGTATGTCCTATCCTCCTCGTAGACGACGTGTGGGCGAAGATCCTCCACGAGTAGAAGCCTTCTAGATCGGGTTCTTCTCTTCTTTGTCCGCTGTGAACAAAGAGAAGAACCAACAATACCTTTCCTTTCTAGAACCGACCACCAAGCTAGGGATTTTGATGCAACCGCCGGCCAAGGAACAATGGATGAAGCGCCGGCCACCAATACAAAGGGAACCGCCGGCCACCTTGGAGATTGGAGAAGTGCCGGCCACCAAGGGGAAAGGGAGGAGGAAGTGCGCCGGCCTAGGAATAGAGGAGGAAGATAGATAGGTGCCGCAAACCTTAGGAAGAAGAAGGGTTCTTCTTCTCTTGATGCCACCCAAGCTCCTTCCAAAACCTAGCCGCCCAAGGCCTTGTTCTCCTAGGGTTTCTTGCCGCCCAAGATTGGAGAGGCTAAACCCTAATTTTTCCTTGAACCAATTCAATTCAATTCTTTTGCCGCCCAAGCCTAAGCCCTCTCTTTATAGAATTGGGCTTAAGCCTCCTTCAATCTCCACCGTCGGATCTAGGGATTTAATCTCCACCGTCGGATCTAGGGTTTTATCCCAACCGTCAGATCTAGGGTTTCATCCCAACCGTCGATTCTAGGATTTCATCCTAACCGTCGGATCTAGGGTTTCATCCCAACCATCGATTCTAGGATTTCATCCTAACCGTCGGATCTAGAGATTTAATCCCAACCGTTGGTTCTAGGGTTTCATCCCAACCATCGGATCTAGGGATTTAATCCCAACCATTGGTTCTAGGGTTTCATCCTAACCATCGGATCTAGGGATTTAATCCCAACCGTTGGTTCTAGGGTTTTGTTTTACATTCTTGGATCTAGACTTCATAAGGATTATATTAGGCTACGATAGGGACCATAAGGAGGAGTTGGATCTTGGCCACCCGATGGATCGGAACCACACAAACTTGATCCATCAATGATGTTCCATTCCACTAGAGGATCATCATTGAACTACCTCACCAACCCCCATAAATTAATATGGGCTCCATATATTATTTGTACATTCATATCCCTGTGTTTAAGATATCGAATGTCCATCAATTAATTGATTTACTGACCATCAATTAATTAACATCTAATTTCTCGAGTAGTACCACTCAACCTTATCATCATGTTGACTAAGTCAACCAGCTGGGTTTACATGATGAACCTTATGAGCTTCTCAAGGGGACATCATCAACCTAATATATAGGACACGGTTTCCTCCTATAATCAACGACACACCATGTAAATAATATTATTTCCCAACTTACCGAGCATATTGATTTAATCCATCTAAATCTCACCCTCTGGTAAATCAAAGAAATAAATACTAAGTACATGTGCCCGTTATTATATCGGGATTAAGAGCATGTACAACATAATATGCGAGGTCCGATTCAATTATGTAGTCAGCAATTAATTGAATCACCTCTATGTCGGTCCTACTCAATACACCTAAGTGTACTAGTGTAACTCTATGTTCAAGATAAAATAATACCAAGCTACACTACAACCGTGCCAATGGTTTGTCCACAACCATCTTGGTCGTGAGCCTCTACTTATATTTTACAAGGGACTGATAACATGATCTTCTGTGCCACACCAAGCACCATGTTATCTACAATGTAAAATATTAGACAATATGTGTTGGTGTAGTGAGGCACCGAAATCGAACCTGTGTTTTGTTTATAGCAAAGACACAAGGTTAAGTCTATTTTGTTATCTCATGAGTCTACTTGAGTGTGCAGAAACAGGTTAAGCTTGAGTTGGAGATCTACGACACAGTAAGTGCAAGGTAAGACTCGTGTCCGACGAGCGTAAGTGAGGTCGGATCCTCCGTTTAGGAGTTGATCTTAGGCGACAATCCGACTCAAAACTTTCCATGAAAGTCTAAGTCGAGATCAGATGGTTAGAAACCATCTAAATCCATCACATTTAATATTTCTACATATTGCTTTGAGCTAACCCTTGTTTGAATTCGAAGTTACTCTAATTCGAATTAAAATTAGAATTCGAATTTATTCGAATTCGAATTAAAATTAGAACTCGAATTGAAATAAAATTAAATAACTAAAGTATCCTGAAAATGGGCAAAAGGAAATAAAGCAAGGTGGTAACGTATCCCCCAAATCTTGGTGAGGTGGCCGGTCAAAAGCAATGTGGAAACTTATCCCTCAATTGGTGGTGAGGTGGCCGGATCTCATGTGGGCGGACAAGGCTTCAAATAGAGGGGGGTGCTTCACATCTTAGATACAACAATTATTACAAAGCTCTCAAACGCCTCCACAACGCCGCTCTTCTACGACGACGCCACTACAACGGCGTCGCCAACACGAAGCTTCACCGTTAAAGTGTTGGTAATCGTTTTAGTCGATTAATTTAAGTTGTGTTTTTCGAGCTTTTATATCAAAAAGGAGAGAGGGGCTTGTCTCTCATCCTTGTGTTTTTGTCGAAAGTTTTGTAATCGTAACTCTTACCTCCAACGAGGAGGAGTGTTTTAGTGATTGCCCTCCGTACGTGGTCTAGGACCATTAGGGCCTTGGATTAGCAGCCGGTTGGCTGTGAACCAAGTAAAACTCCTTGTGTCTATCTCTTTTTCGCTGCGTTTATCTCTCACTTATCGTTTTTACAACAAAAGAAAAGAAAAACCATTTTGCGCTATTCACCCCCCCCCCCTCTAGCGCTCATTTCGATCCTACAATTGGTATCAGAGCTGGGGGCACTCAAATTTTGTGAAACCACCAATTTGAGTTATTTTTATTTCTTTTGTTTCCTTTGTTTCTGTCTACGTTAATTTTTGTGTTTTTTTTTAATTTTTCCAAATTTTGTTTTCAGACTTTTCTTTAATTTAATTTTTGTCGCTTTTAATCTTTCTATTGATCATCCTAACAAAAAAAAACTCTTAATTATGATTTTTTAATTCTATTACTGATTAAAATTAGTTTTTCCCAGAATTAAAAATTCTTTCATTTTTTTTAAAACACTTGAATTTTTCAAACCCTAAAATCTTTATATTTCGTTTTATAAAGTTTTCTCGTTAATCTTAGCATTGAATTAAATCTTATTTCCACTAAAATAGATTTTCAATCAATTTACAAAATTTAATCAATTAAAAATCAATTAAAAACTTATTTTAATTTTTAAATCTTGTCTAGAATATAAGTTTGGTTTTTCAATATTTTTTACTTAATTTCAACATTAGATTTTTTTTCTACAAAATAGTTTTTAATTAATTTTCGAAATTAATTAATTAATTATTTTTTTTACAGAATTAAAATTAATTTTCTAATTAGTTAATCTATTGATTGATTTATTTATCTTTTCTTCTTCCCGCACTACTAATCCAAGACGCAAGTCTTGGGACCTTTGTTGTATGTGTGTTTTTTCTTTTCTCTTCTTACCGTTTCGTGTTAATGGCCCATCTCGAGGGTTTTAGCCGTCGACCATTTTACAGCGGTGGCGATTTTTCTTGGAAAGGTCGGATGGAGTGCTTCCTAAAAACCCAAATAGAGATGTGGATTGTGATCCAAACCGGGTTCACCCTTCCTACTAATGAAGAAGGTGAATCCTTGGATTACAATCAGTGGTCCATTACCACTAAACGACAAGTCGAGGCAGATGCAAAGGCGACTCAAATCCTGCAGTGCGGGCTATCCAAGGAGGAGCTGAACTGAGTCGGACCCTTCAACAGCGCAAGAGATCTCTGGACGAGGCTGATCGAGTTACACGAAGGATCGGATCAAGCTAAGTTTTGCAAACGCGATTTGTTGTTCAATAAATTTTACACACTAAAAATGCAGGAACACGAGACGGCAACACAATTGCACGCCCGCGTCTAGTGTAGGGAAATCTCGTATGCCAAATGGCATATGCGCAACGGAAAATAGGATCCCTTCCAAGTGATCCATGCGAAAGCAAACTCGTATAAAATAAATTTCTCTAAACCAAACCTATCTTATAGGAGAGTTCTACCTTTGTTGCGTGCCCTTTGCAATCCCGCTTTTCCTTTCGGTTTGTTGGATCTTTAGCACGTTCAAGTGTCCGTGCCTCTATACGTATCCACACGAGCACGCTCTTGTCTCACAAAAGGAAAACTAGAAGAGCTCTCCTTTACTTCTTGCTAGAGAAGTCCCTAAAGGAGAGGAAGAGAGGGAAAAGGAGAAAGGAAGAAGAAGACTCCTCTTCTTGCTAGCCTACACTCACAAACCCACACAACTAAAGCTTCCACCAAGCTTTCTCACAACCACAACACCAAAAACTCACTATGGCCGGCCACTCCATGGAGCCTTTTATAGGGTTGGAAAAACCCTTCCACCTCCTTCACATTCAATGCAATCCATTGCATTGAGACACACTCAAAAAGGATTTGGCTTCCTTGTTTGGCCGGCCACTTAAGGAGACAAAACCATTTTATTTCCTTCCACCTTAACTAGCTTAGGTGGATGCTTAGGTGGCATGCTTATGTGGCATGCTTATGTGGCATTCTTATGTGGCATTCATGCATGTTGAATTAATCTTATTAATTCAATTAAGCTTATGTTATGATATTGAATTAATCTTATTAATTCAATTAAGCTTATGTTATCATATTGAATTAATCTTATTAAATCAATAAGGTAACATATTGAATTAATCTCATCAATTAGCTAAAATTCTCATTAAGCCTAAAGTCCAAAACCATTTTGTACTTAAGCTTATTCCCAAATTATTCTAGTCAAACTAGAATACTCTAATTCCTCTAATTATCATGCTCTTTGTGTGTGACCCTATAGGCTCTCATAACGTTGGCAGTGGATCTAAACTCTTTTAGATACACAAGCAATGAGCGGCATCTAGCAATACATCATTGCTACCCAAGTTACGAGATAAGTCAAGATCCGACTAACCTTTCCGTGACTACTATAATATATGACCGTGTCCTTCTATCCTTGATATCAGATTGATCAATGAGGCATAGACCATGTCATCCTCGATCAATCTATGTGTTTCTTGATCCCTGAGTAAACTAACTCAAACAAATGAGCTCAATATCTCATATTGACTCATTCGAGCATGGCCATGCGTTTTAGTAGTTCTACTCAATCAAGGGGCCCACCGATATCACTCGCGTCATATGAGAGGGATAGATCCCATCTACATCACTCACATCCCTCCGCATAATTTGTTATATACCCAAAGAATCGCTTTTATGGTCCACCCATTACGGGTGATATTTGACGATACCAAAGTACATAACTCCTTATGTAGGGAACCGTAGTGACTTCGTGTCCGAGGACTATTCATACCAATAGTCACATGAGAAAGTTTATGACACTCATATAACGATCCATGAAACTTTCTCATGGCGGGTCAGTTCAGTATATATTCTCCAATATATACCAATGTGTCAACTTGATATCATATATCCATGACTTGTGAGATCAAGTCATCAATTGACCTACATGCTAGTCTTTATGTATTAATATTGCCCTTGCATATTAATACTCGACTAGGAACATTTAGGAAAGTGTTCTCTACAGCCTCTCATAATCAATTCTGCCAATTGATGTGCTGTAGATAAGAACCTACTTTTCTAGGGCATTATTATATTTAAATTATGGCACAAGCAAGATGTAAATATAATAACCAACTTTGCCTTTATAGAATATGATACAAAATGTTCCCTATTCAACCATCACATGATTGGTTCTAGGGCTTTAACTAACAATCTCCCACTAGCACTAGTACCAATCACTATGATATCTAATACCTAGTGACCTAGTGTGACCATCATGCTTCCTCTGTGCTAAAGCCTTGGTCAATGGATCTGCGATGTTAGCTTCGTACTCTACATATCCTCACATCTCCTCTATCGATGATCTCTCGAATGAGATGGAAGCGCCGATATGTGTTTGGTCCAATGATGTGATCGAGGTTCCTTAGCTCAGGTAATAGCCCCATTGTTGTCACAATAGAGGTCTATTGGATCTGCAATGCTAGGAACTACCCCAAGTTCAGCGATGAACTTGCGGAGCCAAACACCTCCTTTGTCGCATCGATGCTTCAATATACTCGCTCATTGTAGAATCAAGAATCGTGTCTCGCTTGAACTCTTCCAACTCACTCCACCATTCAGCAAAACACGTACTCGATTGCGATCTATAGTCATCCTTGTCCTGCTTGGAAGCTTGCATCATCGTAACCCTTTACAGCTTAGCTCTCATTGCCTCCAAATATCGTGAAATATTCTTTCGCTTCTTCGTAAGTACTTAAGAATATTTTGATCGCTATCCGATGACTTTCACCGATCCGATCGTATCTACTCGTCATGCTCAAAGCATACGACGCCGACGAGTACAAAGCATGGCGTACATGATAGACCCTATAGCCGATGCATAAGGGATCTTATCCATGCGATCTCTCTCCTCCTTAGAAGAGGGACATTGAGTCTTGAAAGACTCACACCATGTGATAAAGGAAACCCTTTCTTAGAATTTTGCATAGCAAAACGATCTAGCACTTTATCAATGTAATGTACTCGACTTAGGCCAAGTAATCTTCTAGATCTATCTCTATAGATCTTGATGCCTAGAATATAGGCACTTCACCTAAGTCCTTCATCGAGAAACAATTCCTAACCACATCTTCACAGATCGGAGTGAGGGAATATCATTTCCGATGAGAAGTATGTCATCTACATACAAGACAAGAAATACAACTGTTCTACTATTTCTCTTGTAGACACAAGGCTCATCTTCATTCTTGATGAAACCAAACTCTTTGATTGCATCATCGAATCAAGATTCCAGAGAGGCTTGCTTTAGTCCATAAATGGACCTTTGCGGTTGCATACCTTTCCAGATGCTTTGATCTTCAAACCTCAGTTGTGTCATGTACACATCTCGAGTAGCTTCCATTCGTAAAAGCGGTTTTGACATCCATCCGCCAGATCTCATAATCATGGTAGGTTGCAATAGCAAGTATGATCCGAATGGATTTAAGCATCGCAATCGGTGAAAAGGTTTCTTCATAGTCAATACCATGAATTTGTTTGAATCCTTTAGCCACCAATCTACCTTTATAGGTATGCTTATTACCATCCATGTCCTTTACTTTAAAGACCCACTTACACCCAATGGGTTTTACCCTTCGTGGATCAACCAAAGTCCATACTTGGTTAGTGTACATGGATTCCATTTCGATCTCATGGCCTCTAGCCATTTCTAACTGGGCTCATCATAGCTTCTGATAGGATGTAGGCTCGCCAAGATCGACAAGCAATACTTCACCGTTGTCATGACCAAGAGAAAAGAATATCTCTCGGGTTGACGACGGATCCTATTAGATCTACGAAGAGGTTGGTCTACTTGAATGTGTTTGCTCCACAACTCTTTGGGCAACAAATTCTCATCCACAACACTTTGTGGTGCCTGCTCATTTTCCATCGAAGCCTTAGTGTTATCATCATCTTGAACTTCTTCAAGATGAATTTTACTCCCACTAGTATTTCTAGAAATAAATTCTCTTTCTAGAAAGACAAGATTTCTGCAACAAACACCTTGCCAAGTGTGGATTGTAAAAGTAATATCCCTTAGTTTCCTTGGGATATCCTACAAAATAACACTTATCCGATTTGGGTCCTAGTTTATCCGAGACTTGACGCCTAACGTAAGCTTCACAACCCCAAATCTTTATAAAAGACATTTTGGGACTCTTCCCACCCATATCGATATGGTGTCTTTTCTACGGCTTTTGATGGAACGCGATTAAGTGTGAAAGCGGCTGTCTCTAGAGATAAACCCCAAAAGGAAGTAGGTAGATCAGTCTGTCTCATCATTGATCGTACCATATCTAATAGAGTACGATTTCTCCTCTCAGATACACCATTCCATTGTGGTGTTCCAGTTGTAGTTAGTTGGGATATTATCCCACACTCATCCAGGTGATCACGAAACTCTTGACTAAGGTATTCACCACCTCGATCTGATCGAAGTAGCTTAACACGCTACCAAGTTGGTTTTGTACTTCATTCTTGAATTCTTTGAACTTTTCAAAGGATTCTCGACTTATGTCTCATCAAATATAAGTAGCCAAATCTACTCATATCATCGTGAAAGTAATAAAGTACTTATAGCCTCCTCCGCTTCGACATTGAAAGGGCCACATACATCAAGATGTATGAGTCCTAACAAATCCGCTTCTCTCTCGCCATGTCCACTAAATGGAGTTTTAGTCATCTTTCCTAAAGACAAGACTGATACCTCATATGATTCAAAATCAAATGAGTCCAATAATCCATCTTTATGGAGTTGGGATATGCGTTTTTCATTTATGTGACCTAGGCGATGCAGAGATATGTCCGTTCAAATCATTCGATTTGAACCGCTTGGTATTTACGTTATAAATTGGGTTTTCTAAATCTAGAACATAGAGACCATTCATAAGTGGTGCATTACAATAGAACATTTCATTTAAATAAATGGAAAACATTTGTCCTTTATTATAAAAGAAAAGTTTTTCTTGTCTAAACAAGATACGTAGAGATTATGTTCTTTGTCAATGCAGGTACATAAAAGCACTCCTCTAGTTCTAAGATAAGCCCAAAGGCAAAGACAAAGAATATGTTCCTACAAATGCACAGAAAGAACTTTTGCGCCATTGCCTACTCGTAGGTCCACTTCGCCTTTGCCATTATTCTACTATTTCTCACCCTCGCACATTAGTACAAATGTGAGATGCACATCCCAGATCTAATACCCATGTAGAAGAAATAGATAGATTAACTTCTATAACGAACGTATACCTGAGGCGTAAGTCCCACTTCTCTTGTTCTTTACTTCCTCAAGGTAGACTTCATAGCTCCGCTTCCAAAGGTCCACTCACCGCAATGGAAGCACCCTTCCTTAGGTACTTTACCTTTACCCTTTGAAGTGGATGAATTGGCCTTGCCTTTGGCTTGGGTCTTACCCTTGCCTTTGCGCTACCTTTGTCCTTCTTGACCATTAGTACATTACTAACTTTCTTCTTGAGATTTGGTTCAGCAGTTCTCAACATGCTGAGAATCTCAGGCAAAGGTTTATCAATTTCATTCATGTTATAATTCATGACGAATTGATTGTATGCTTCCGGCAACGATTGCAGGATAACATCTTGCCACAATTCTTGGCTCAGTGGAAAACCTAGTCTTTCAAGGTTCTCAACGTACCCAATCATTTTGAGTACGTGAGTTCCTACAGGTGTTCCTTCTTGCATCTTGCATGCAAAAAGAGCCTTAGACACTTCAAAACGCTCGTGCCTAGCTTGTCCTTGATATAGTTGTTTCAAATGCTCAACCATATCATAGGCATCCATGTTCTCATGTTGCTTCAAGCTCGAGTTCATGGTGGCAAGCATAAGGCATGACACATCTAATCGCCATCTTGATGCTTCTTATAAGCATCCTTTTCAAAGACGAGTGGTAGGGGCGGGTATTTCAGGGGTAGCCTGCTCTAGGACATATAGTTTGCGTTCTTGCTTGAGGATAATCCTCAAGTTCCTATACCAGTCAAGAAAGATTGCTCCATTGAGCTTGTCCTTCTCAAGGACAGATCGCAAGTTGAGGGGGTGTGTCATGTTAGATGACATGGTCATCTACAACATTAAAATGCAAAGTTAAGTATCATACCTAAATCATTTAATTAGGCCTTTAATTAAATGAGGCTCCCACTAAATTCTTATAGCTACTATTTAGCTATAAATTTATATGGGATAAAGATCCACATCATAATTCGTCTTGAGTTAGCTTTGGCTAATCGCCCAAGACGTAGTATAATTAGGTAGGCAATCTTTTGCCAATTACATCTGATGTAACTCTTTAATAGCTTTGGTTAAGTTTTAGATTAGTTTAGTGTTTATTCCTAAACCAGCTTCCAGGCTGTGGCGAGGCACAGGGGCCTTCTTGGATATCGGAGCAACGACCACTTCTAAGACAAAGCTGATGTTCGGAAATCACACAAAACTAATGTTAACACTTATGTTCAAAGCTAATATATGCCTCTACTTTCTTAACCAATTAAGAAAACACTTAATTAAGTCTTAACCAAGACTGATAGCGGGACATCACGATTGTCCACTCGCACTCTTCCAAGATAAAATGCATTGCTTTGCTTTGGCAAACCCAATAACAAATGATCGAGGAAGTAGTGAGTACCAACTTTGGTAGGCATATCGTTTAGACTTATTAAGAAATAAACATGTATCATATACATATTAGCATACATCACATATAAGCTAAACTAATCATGCATCACATACAAGCTAAACTAACATGCATCACATACATATTAAACTAACGTGTCATGGTTATGGCCCTTATTCTACAATCTTCTCAAGCCAATGAAAAGATTGATTGGTCAACCTAGGGATAGCATCTTCTCCTAAGTGCTTCCTTTTGGTTGTCTTGTGTGTGACTTCCTCCTTGTAACCTCATCTTCCAATGGACCCTCCATCCTTGTTTTGTACATTACAAAGGAGAAATACTGAGTTACATTCGAGTCTAAAACTAATTTTACAACAAGAATATTAGGAGAAAGGCACACACGCAGCCGTATTAAGAATTACAACACACAATCACAAACTCTTGGGACTAGGCCATAACCATGCACCATGTCATTTTAACTTTTAAAGACATTGGATATTTTATTATGTTTGAAAATTTGCTAATGCAATTATCAACTCATAATAAAATTTATCCTACTTCTATATCACATATAAAATAGAGAAACCTATTTTTATACGATCTTCGCAAGTGGCTCGATACCACATAGGGAAATCTCAGATGCCAAATGGCATATAAAGAACTAAAAATAGGATCCTTCCAAGTGATCCATGAAAGCAAACTCAGATAAAATAAATTTCTCTAAACCAAACCTATCTTATAGGAGAGTTCTACCTTTGTTGCGTGCCCTTGTTAATCCCGCTTTTCCTTTGGTTTGTTGGATCTTTAGCACGCTCATGTCCTGCTCTATACGTATCCACACGAGCACGCTCTTGTCTCACAAAAGGAAAACTAGAAGAGCTCTCCTTTACTTCTTGCTAGAGAAGTCCCTAAAGGAGAGGAAGAGAGGGAAAAGGAGAAAGGAAGAAGAAGACTCCTCTTCTTGCTAGCCTACACTCACAAACCCACACAACCAAAGCTTCCACCAAGCTTTCTCACAACCACAACACCAAAAACTCACTATGGCCGGCCACTCCATGGAGCCTTTTATAGGGTTGGAAAAACCCTTCCACCTCCTTCACATTCAATGCAATCCATTGCATTGAGACACACTCAAAAAGGATTTGGCTTCCTTGTTGGGCCGGCCACTTAAGGAGACAACACCATTTTGTTTCCTTCCACCTTAACTAGCTTAGGTGGATGCTTAGGTGGCATGCTTATGTGGCATGCTTATGTGGCATTCTTATGTGGCATTCATGCATGTTGAATTAATCTTATTAATTCAATTAAGCTTATGTTATCATATTGAATTAATCTTATTAATTCAATTAAGCTTATGTTATCATATTGAATTAATCTTATTAAATCAAGAAGGTAACATATTGAATTAATCTCATTAAATCAATTAGCTAAAATTCTCATTAAGCTTAAAGTCCAAAAACCATTTTGTACTTAAGCTTATTCCCAAATTATTCTAGTCAAACTAGAATACTCTAATTCCTCTAATTATCATGCTCTTTGTGTGACTTATAGGCTCATAACGCTGGCAAAGTGGATCTAAACTCTTTTAGATACACAAGCAATGAGCGGCATCTAGCAATACATCATTGCTACCCAAGTTACGAGATAAGTCAAGATCCGACTAACCTTTCCGTGACTACTATAATATATGACCGTGTCCTTCTATCCTTGATATCAGATTGATCAATGAGGCATAGATCGCGGTCATCCTCGATCAATCTATGTGTTTCTTGATCCTCGAGTAAACTAACTCAAACAAATGAGCTCAATATCTCATATTGACTCATTCGAGCATGGCCATGCGCTTTAGTAGTTCTACTCAATCAAGGGGCCCACCGATATCACTCTCGGCCATATGAGAGGATAGATCCCATCTACATCACTCACATCCTCCGCATAATTTGTTATATACCCAAGAATCGCTTTATGGTCCACCTCGTTACGCGTGACGCTGACGATACCAAAGTACATAACTCCTATGTAGGGAACCATAGTGACTTCGTGTCTAAGGACTATTCATACCAATAGTCACATGAGAAAGTTTATGACACTCATATAACGATCCATGAAACTTTCTCATGGGTCAAAGATATATTCTCCAATATATACCCATGTGTCAACTTGATATCATATATCCATGACTTGTGAGATCAAGTCATCAATTGACCTACATGCTAGTCTTTATGTATTAATATTTCCCTTGCATATTAATACTCGACTAGGAACATTTAGGAAAGTGTTCTCTACAGCCTCTCATAATCAATTCTGCCAATTGATGTGCTATAGATAAGAACCTACTTTTCTAGGGCATTATTATATTTAAATTAGCTGGCACAAGCAAGATGTAAATATAATAACCAATCCTTTGCCTTTATAGAATATGATACAAAATGTTCCCTATTCAACCATCACATGATTGGTTCTAGGGCTTTAACTAACATCTAGGACATCGTCAACCAGCTGCATTCAATAGGACAGAAAGTCAAAAATCGAGATCTAATCAGGTATGTTCTAAATTCTTTCCCTAGGACCACCTTGTGGGCATCCATGGTCGATGCCTACAAGGTATCTAAGGACCTAGCTAAAGTTAGAATAGACGAATTATTCTCAGATTTCGAATTACATGAGCAGTCCAACTCGGAACCCGAGAGGGGTATAACCTTGTTTGCAGGTTCAAAAAAGAAGAAAATCGCAAGCAAGCCACCACCAACCGAGAAGGAAGACGAGTCCGAAGAAGAAGTTGACCCGGAGTTGACTGCCGAACTAATGAACCTAGCTCGAAGGATAGCCAAGGGACGAAAGCGAACCACGACTCGACCCAACCAAGGTAAGCCTAAAAGTTCTAATATTAGGTGTTATGAGTGTAACAGGTTTGGACATATCAAGTCCGAGTGCCCCAATCTCAACCACCAAGCACCTAAGCACAAGAAGGCCCTCAACGCGACATGGGAAGAAGCGTCATCCGAAGAAGACGAAGACCACGTCTTCATGGCGAAATCGATTGAGTCAAACACGGAGACCGAACCTGAACTTGAGTCAGAACCTGAGGATTACTCGGACTACGAAGCTACCTTCAAGTCAAGCCACGGATACGCATCCAGTTCAAAAGATACCCTTAAAGTGAGTCGAACTTTATTTAATGTTTTATATAATACGGTTAGGTTTTTGTCTAGGAAATTAGTTAAGTCCAAGTCCAAGGTCGAGACCCTGGTTGAGGAGGTCAAACTCCTCAAACACAAGGTCTCCCTAACCTCTTCGACTAGTCAAGTTCGAGAAGAGGACCCAACTCGAGCTGAAAAGCTCGAAGTTGAGAACTCTCTCTTGAAAAGTCAAGTTGAAGATCTTAGGAACACGTTGGAAAGGTTCACTTCGGGATCCAAAGGACTTGACCTCCTACTTGGATCTCAAAGGGCTGTGTACAACAAGGCTGGACTAGGGTTTAACTCAAACACGACTAATAGGTCATATATGTCGATTGTAAGTCGACATAGGAAACATGTCCAAGCATGGGTCCCTAAGAACTTTTTGATTTCAACTCTAGGATCCAACCCGTACTGGGTTCCCAAGGACCAAATCCACTATGTGGATAGACTGAACCGATTCAACGGTCTAGGGGGAGCCAGTACAAAACATGTTTGTGCTTTAACTTAGAAATTGCATGCTTTTTTTTTTAAACTTGTGAACTCACTTAGAACACGTACATAACCAACTAAAATCCTTCGAAAAGATTGAGCCTCGGAGAGCCTCTTTTCAAAAATAACTAGTTAGGCTAGGAAAAAGTCTTAGGTGAGTCAAGTCATCATTTTCTTGAAAATGGCTTTGTCTAAGGAAGTGGTCGATGATCCGATAAAAGAAGGTCCCTCTGCCTTGCCACGACCTGGAAGCCATGATCTTGAAAAGGTAAACTTGACAAGCCTAGGGTCAAATCCAAATCTAACATAAAATTACTTGAACCTAAATGCACTTAATCAACTTAATTGGAAGTCATCTCACAAAAAACACATAAGTATAACATGCTTGATCATATAGACACAGGTGAGATGACCTAGGTTTAACAACTTACAACCAATTTTTTTTAAAAAAAAATCTAACATCCAATCCAACCACCTTGTGTGTAGGATCAATGGATGTTGGACAGCGGTTGCTCCCGACACATTACCGGGGATCAACTCAAATTCACGAAGCTTCGATTCAAACGACAAGGATCGGTAGCCTTTGGGAATAACGGCAAGCTCAAAATCATCGGATCAGGTGATATCGAGCTTAACTCGAATTTTGTTATTAAAAATGTATTACTTGTAGAGAATTTTGAATATAACCTGCTTAGTGTAAGCCAATTATGTGACAATAACTATAAGGTCATATTTTTAGAAAATGAATGTGTAATTAAAACAAATAAAATAGCTAAAACAATACTCAAAGGAACTAGGACAAATAACATTTATACAATTAACTTAATCAAATCCTCAGCCAAATGTCTTATGACACAGGAAGAGGAATCATGGTTGTGGCACCGACGACTCGGTCACTCGCACCCAAGACTTGTCCACAAGATGAGTCAGAGTGGCTTAGTCAGAGGCTTACCCAACCTCAACAATTTGGTTAATAAAATCTGTAATGCTTGTCAACAAGGAAAACAACCTAGGACACAACACAAGTTAACAAACCAAGAACGAACCTCAAGTGTACTTGAGCTCTTGCATATGGATCTATTCGATTCACATGGAGTCATGTCACTCAATAGAAGTCAATATTGCTTAGTCATAATTGACGACTACTCCAGGTTTACCTGGGTTAGGTTCATCAAACATAAAAATGATACCCTAGATCAATTAATCAATCTATTCAAATTAATCGAGAATCAAAAAACCTTAAGGTTAAAAGACTTAGAAGCGATCATGGTGGTGAATTCGAAAATCAAAGGTTCACCGATCAGAACCTAAACGGATACCACCATGAATTCTCTTGCCCTAGGACCCCTCAACAAAATGGCCTAGTGGAGCGGAAAAACCGAACTCTACAAGAAGCCGCTAGGACCATGTTGAACGAATACGACCTACCTGATAGGTTTTGGGCAGAAGCCGTTAGCACGACTTGCTATGTCCAGAATAGGATCCTTATGGTAAAGAGGCACCTTAAGACCTCGTACGAGATTTATCACAATAAAGTACCCAACATCAAGTACTTTAGGGTATTTGGATGTAAAGTACATATCTTAAACACTAAGAACCACCTAGGGAAATTCATATCCAAAACCTCCACCGGAATCTTCTTAGGATACTCAACCACTAGTAGGGCCTATAGGGTATATAACCATGATACCCTTAAAGTCGAAGAGACTATTAATGTAGTGTTCGATGAAGTACCCGAACCTACAAAACCCTTAATGACCCCAAGTGTTGAGCCAACTGATACCAAACTCGTCTCCGACCCTGAGATCGAGTCTAATCCACATCAACCAACTTCTCTTGACAACCAAGTGACAAGTGATCCGAGTCAAACTAGTGTTCAACCAAGTCACCCCATTGATCAAGCATTAGGTGACACAAACCCAACCCAATCTAGGATTCAGACTAACCACCCTATCGATCAAGTGATAGGAGATCCTAATCTAGGAGTTCGAACTAGAGCATCCTATAGTAACCTTAGTCAAATTTCCTTAATTTCAAAGATAGAACCCAAATCAATTGAACAAGCTCTTCTTGATCTCGATTGGATTATTGCAATGCAAGAAGAGCTAGCTCAATTTACTAGGAATGAAGTGTGGGAATTAGTACCACCACCTAAAGACAAAATGATAATTGGAACAAGGTGGGTGTTTCGAAATAATCTTGATGATAAAGGTGAAGTAGTTAGAAACAAGGCTAGGTTAGTCGCCAAAGGGTTTAGTCAAGTCGAAGGCCAAGATTACGACGAAACCTATGCCCCAGTAGCTAGACTCGAATCCATTCGAATGTTGCTAGCTTATGCCGCACATCGAGGATTTAAGCTGTTTCAAATGGATGTTAAGTCGGCATTCCTAAATGGATACATTAAAGAAGAAGTTTATGTTAGCCAACCCCCCGGATTCGAAAATCTAGATAAACCCGACCATGTTCTAAAACTTAAGAAAGCTCTCTATGGACTTAAACAAGCTCCTCGAGCTTGGTACGAGAGACTTTCAATCCATCTTAAGTCAAAAGGGTTTAACCAAGGCTTAGTTGACCCAACTCTCTTCGTAAAAACCTTAGGTAAAGAAATATTCATAGCTCAAATTTACGTAGACGATATAATTTTTGGAACCTCTAACTCAGCCTTACTAAACGAGTTCGTTTCACTCATGGAAAGTGAGTTCGAAATGAACTTGGTAGGCGAGTTAAGTTTCTTTTTAGGTCTACAAATTAAACAAACTAAGGATGGTATATACCTATATCAACAAAAATACACTAAGGAGTTAATTAAAAGATTTGGAATGCAAGACGCTAAGATAATAAACACCCCAATGACGATTAATGTTAACATAGGAGAAGACCTAGAAACTAAGTCCATTGACTTAAAGTACTATAGGAGCGCGATAGGAAGTCTCCTATACTTAACTACGAGTCGACCCGACATCTTATTCGCAGTAAGTATGTGCGCTAGGTTTCAAACCTGTGCTAAGGAGTCTCACCTAACCCTAGTTAAGCGTATCCTTAGATATCTTAAGGGTACACTTAACGTTGGTATTTGGTACCCTAGATCTACGGAGTTCGAACTAATCGGCTACTCCGATTCGGATTATGCCGGTAGTAAACTCGATAGAAAGAGCACGAGTGGTTGTTGTCAACTACTCAGCTCGAGTCTAGTGAGTTGGTGCAGTAGGAAGCAACATTGTGTTGCCTTATCTACCACCGAAGCCGAATACGTTGCGATGAGTGAGTGTGTAACTCAGCTTCTTTGGATGAAGCACACTCTCCGAGACTTTAGGTTGGACTTCACCAAAACTAAAACTTTTGTAGACAACATAAGTTCGATAAATCAAACTAAGAACCCTATATGTCATTCAAGGACAAAGCATATAGAGGTAAAACACCATTTCATTCGAGAACATGTAGCCAACGGCTCCATACAACTCGAATATGTTGAATCGAAGTCTAACCTAGCAGACCTATTTACTAAACCACTACTCTAAGCCGAATTTAGTCTCTTGAGACGAAAATTGGGCTTGTGCATAATAGAATAGGTTAGCAAAAGTTTTCAAATGTTATTTTCAAAAATTTTATTTTCGAATTTTATTTTTCTTATTTTTTTTCTTTATGCAAATGGAACTAGTTTAGGACTTCCCCTAGATATCATGATCCTATAGATTTAAGGAGCCAACACATCTCACAACACATATTGTTAATGTTTTTGTGTATTAAGCCACCTAGAACGGCGTGAGATGTTAGGACCCTAATCCAGGTTCCAAGATGTAGATCAAGTGCGTCAATATGAACCTCGGAGTATAAATATGCAACTAATATTAACCAACTCTAATCAGGACTTGTTGATAATATCATTTCAATTAAGTCAAACTAGAGTTGAACATTTAGATGAATTATTTTCACATACTATTTTCAAAATCATCATGCTTGGATTAGGGTTTTCTTAAACCCCCCCCCCCCCCTACTTTTTTTCTTGATTTATGTCAAAAGGGGGAGAAAAGGCCAAAGTTAAGGTTCAATAAATTCAAATTTTTGAATTTGATAACTTAACTTAAAACTTTGATTCTGGCCTAAGTTAAGGGGGAGTAAGGTTTAGGTTTCAACTCTTCAGAATTGAAAACTGTAAAGGCCCAAGTTAAGAAATCAAAAGTTAAACCTTTTGAATAATTAACCTTTTGACTTAACTTTTGATTACTTAACTTGCACTTATTTTTGACTCTAAAGAGCCTAAGTTAAGTAATGTCATTTACTTAACTCGTTATCTTTTGTGTTTGGAGAACTAAAAGTATTTTTCAAGTACTCACCCTCGGTCAAGGGGGAGGGTTCCTCTAAGGGGAGAACTTGAGAAATATTTTTACTACTCCTACTTTTGCTTCATGTCTTTACTGTTTCATGCACTTAATTTCCTTAACTTTGTGTGTTTTTTCCATAGATCAAAAAGGGGGAGATTGTTGGTGCAGTGAGGCACCGAAATCGAACCTGTGTTTTGATTATAGCAAAGACACAAGGTCAAGTCTATTTTGTTATCTCATGAGTCTACTTGAGTGTGCAGAAACAGGTTAAGCTTGAGTTGGAGATCTGCAACACAGTAAGTGCAAGGTAAGACTCGTGTCCGACGAGCATAAGTGAGGTCGGATCCTCCGTTTAGGAGTTGATCTTAGGCGACAATCCGACCCAAAACTTTCCATGAAAGTCTAAGTCGAGATCGGATGGTTAGAAACCATCTAAATCCATCACATTTAATATTTCTACATATTGCTTTGAGCTAACCCTTGTTTGAATTCGAAGTTACTCTAATTCGAATTAAAATTAGAATTCGAATTTATTTGAATTTGAATTAAAATTAGAACTCGAATTGAAATAAAATTAAATAACTAAAGTATCCTGAAAATGGGCAAAAGGAACTAAAAGCAAGGTGGCAACTTATCCCCCAAATCTTGGTGAGGTGGCCGGTCAAAAGCAAGGTGGAAACTTATCCCTCAATTGGTGGTGAGGTGGCCGGATCTCAAGTGGGCGGATAAGGCTTCAAATAGAGGGGGGTGCTTCACATCTTAGATACAACAATTATTACAAAGCTCTCAAACGCCTCCACAACACCGCTCTTCTACGACGACGCCACTACAACGAAGTGCTGCCAACACGAAGCTTCACCGTTAAAGTGTTGGTAATTGTTTTAGTCGATTAATTTAAGTTGTGTTTTTCGAGCTTTTATATCAAAAAGGAGAGAGAGGCTTGTCTCTCATCCTTGTGTTTTTGTCGAAAGTTTTGTAATCGTAACTCCTACCTCCAACGAGGTGGAGTGTTTTAGTGATTGCCCTCCGTACGTGGTCTAGAACCATTAGGGCCTTGGATTAGCAGCCGGTTGGCTGTGAACCAAGTAAAACTCCTTGTGTCCATCTCTTTTTCGCTACATTTATCTCTCACTTATCGTTTTTACAACAAAAGAAAAGAAAAATCGTTTTGCGCTATTCACCCCCCCTCTAGCGCTCATTTCGATCCTACAATATGCACACATATATAATAAATATATAAAGTGCAAACAATGATCATGTGATTCTTATTCCAAAATAAAATGTTCATACAAAAAAAACTTAGGCTTTCAGTATACATTCCAACAGAGTCTCTATCCTCAACATGGAAAGTTGAAGTCTTCGAGTTAACTTGCTCCTTAAGTACTTGGACTTCCTTAAGAAGTAAGTCAACTTGATTTTTGACTGCTGGCTCAATCAGTTGACTGCTAGTATGAGCAGTCGACTGGTCAGAGATCCATTGGGGTATGATGATTGCGATTAGGCTTCATCAGGAGGTGTTGGATTCAATCAACAGTGGCAGTAGTCGACTGCTGACAAGCTCAATGGGAAAGTCAACCTATTCTCTATAAAAAGAGGCCTTGGGGAGCTTGAGGGGGCCAATGCTCTCATTCCAATCTTTGCTCTCAAGCTCACCAAGCCTTCTTCGAGCTTTCTAGTGTTTCATAGCCCCTTCTTCTCCATTTTAATTCCATCATCTTGTAAGAAGATGAGTGTGATTGTAAGAAGGCTCCTCCACCTTAGTGATTCCATGAAAAGGAGACTTTAGTGAGAGCTTGCTAGGGTTGATCCACCCTATGGATTATCGTGGATTAGGAGCGTCATCTCCGAACCACGTTAAACATCTTTGTTAGCATTGTATTTTGATTTCATTTTTATTTGTATTATTGTTTTTTTGCTTCCGCTAACATCTTATAGAAATCGAAAGATGCTATTCATCCCCTTCTAGTCATCCAAAAGATCCCTTACATCTTCTACTTGCCTTTTCAAGGCAGAGTTCTCTTTCTCAAGCTTTGCAACTTGAGTGGAGTCTCTATCCTCAACATGGCAAGTTGAAGTCTTCGAGTTAACTTGCTCCTTAAGTACTTGGACTTCCTTAAGAAGTAAGTCAACTTGATTTTCGGACTTGGCTAATTTTCTACCTAGGCATGCTATGATGTTATACAATTTATCTTTTATGGGAGAGTATACCTCATCTTATCCTTCATAAATGGATGTGGATCCACGTCTTCTCTCGGACTCGGAGCTTGATTCGGCCTCGAACTTGTCTGCGACCATGAATGCTACGAAGCTTCTTTTGGGTTCTTTTGCGTCTAACTCCTCCGATGATGATGTTAGTATGAGCCCTTAGTGCCAATTATGAGATGATTCGTGAGGGAAACTTTTGTATCATATCTTATATTAATATAGGCAAACATTGTTTATTATATTTACTTTATGCATGTGCCAGCTAAATAAATATAATAATGCCCTTGAATAGTAGGTTCTTACTCATAGTATATCAATTGGTAGAATTGATTATGAGAAGCTGTAGAGAATACTATTCTTAATATTCCTAGTCAAGTATTAATAGATAAGGGCAATATTAATACATTGAGACTAGTATATAGGTCAATGGATGACTTGATCTCACAAGTCATGGGTATGAGATATCACATTGACACATGGGTATATATATTGGAGAATATATATACTGAATTGACCCACCATGAGAAAGTGCCATGGATCGTTATATGAGTGTCATATACTTTCTCATGTGACTATTAGTATGAATAGTCCTTAGACCTAAACTCACTACGGTTCCGTACATAAGGAATTATGTACTTTGGTATCGTCTAACGTCATACCGTAACAGGGTGAACTATAACAATGATTACTAGGTATGTAATGAATTATGCGAAGGGATGTGAGTGATGTAGATGAGATCTATCCCTCCTATATGACAGGAGTGATATCATTGGCCTCTTGATAGAGTAGGACCACGAAATCCATGATCATGCTCAAATGAGTCAATATGAGATATTAAGCTCATTTGTTTGATTGTGTCTACTTGGGGATCAAGAAACATAAAGATCGATAAGGGGATGAAACAGTTTATGCCTTATTGATCGATCTAAGATATCAGAGATAGAAGGACACCATCATACATGATAATAGCCACGGAAAGGTTGTCAGATCTCGACAATCTTGTAACTTGGGTAGCAATGATGTATTGCTAGATGTCGCTCATTGCTTATGTATCTATAAGGGGTTTTAGACACATTGCTAATATTACAAGAGCCTATAGAGTGACACACAAATGACATTCTATTTTGGAAATGGGTTCTTTTAGTTTGACTAAAAGAACAATGAGAATAATGGATGGTCAAGGCTCGAGTCAAAATCAAGTTGGTTGAGTTAGACTCAAGCGGGTTACTTTTGAGTTAGACTCAAACTAAATTGGATGGATGAAGACTAGATTTGAGTTAGAATCAAGTGAGACTTGAATTAAACTCAATTCACATGCAAAACTCAAGTTAGACTTGAGTTAAACCCAAGTCACATGCAAAACTCAAGTTAGACTTGGTTAAACCCAAATCACATGCAAAACTCAAGTCATGCAAAACTCAAGTTAGACTTGAGTTAAACCCAAGTCACATGAAAAAAGTTTTAATGCATGAATGATGCATTAAAATTGCATTGGATTTAAACGTGAAGAATTGGAAGAGGCTAGTAGCTTTTCAATAATGCATTTGATTACAATTCAATGCATTTGATGCATTGGATTTTCAACATGTAGAATGGGAAGAGGCTAGTGGATTTTCAATGATGCATTGATTTTGGAATTCAAGCATGATAATATAAAATGGACTTCAACATTGAGATTTTTTTTTTTGGGTGAGAGAAAAGAAAAGGGTGAGAAGGTTTTTGGCTTGTGTGTGCAAGTGTTGCCTTGGAAAAAAGAGAGATCCAAGAGTTGGGTGTTCTTTCTTCTTCTTCACTTCTTCATCCTCCTAATTTTGGCTAGTTGTTCTACAAAGGTTGCTAGCACAACCATATTTCCAAAAGGTCTGGGTGTCAGTGTGGATACCTTAGAGATACGATTATCCTTACTGTATTAAATCTGAAAACTTTGGACTAGTAGGATTGCGAAGGGCTCTCTTCAAAGGTATTATACTTTCTTCTAGATAAGATCTAGATGGTTAAAAGAAATTTATATGTTTTCGTTTTCATCTCTAGTGGGATCCAAAACTTTTGTTTCCACTGCGGTTTTGTGAATCGGTTCGCACGCATAGTAGGATCCCAACAGTGGTATCAGAGCCACTTGCGAAACATATATTTTGTTGATGCATTGATTTTGGAATTCAAGCATGATAATATAAAATGGACTTCAACATTGAGATATTGTTTTTTTCAGTGAGAGAAAAGAAAAGGGTGAGAAGGTTTTTGGCTTGTGTGTGCAAGTGTTGCCTTGGGAAAAAGAGAGATCCAGAGTTAGGTGTTCTTTCTTCTTCTTCACTTCTTCATCCTCCTAATTTTGGATAGTTGTTCTACAAAGGTTGCTAGCACAACCATATTTCCAAAAGGGCTGAGTGTCAGTGTGGATACCTTAGAGATACGGTTATCCTTACCGTATTTAGATCCGAAAACTTTGGACTAGCGGGATTGTGAAGGGCTCGCTTCAAAGGTATTACACATCTTCTAGATAGGATCTAGATTGTTAAAAGCAATTTATATGTTTTCTCTTGGATCTCTGGTGGGATCCAAAAATTTTATTTCCGCTGCAGTTTTGCGAATAGGTTCGCACACATAGTAGGATCCCAACAGATGACTCGTCCCAAGTTGCTTTGTGTGCCTTTTTATTCTTTTCATTTTTAGGTTTTTCTTCCTTTTTTAGGTTTGCATATTCTGACTTGTGGTGACCCTTCCCATTGCACTCGTAGCACATGTCTTCTAATCTCGGTCTCGGTTTGTTATCAACTACTTTTTGGCATCTTTCTTTGTGAACTTCTTTTTCCTGTTGAACATCTTCCGGACCATATTCATGATCTCTTCCTCTCCATTTAGTTTCAACTCCGATTCATTTTCGGTTTCACTCTTGTTTTCCATTCCTTTTTCACCCCTAGTTGAACATATAATTAGAGCTATACCGTTCTCGGCTTGACAGAGTTAGCTTGTTTGTGTAGTTCAAGTTTACAAAATAATTCATCTAATTTAATTAAGGAAAGATACTGAGAGAGCTTATAGGCATCGATGATAGATGTTCATAAGGTGTTCCGACGAAATGTCTTAAGGGTGTATCTAATTATGTCCTTATTTTCAATTTGATGACAAATTAGGTGTAGTTCATTTAATATGTCTTTTATCCTAGTGTGAAGCTAACTTGCACTTTCATTTTCTAATATTTTACAATTAAATAATTTATTAAGGAATATATCTCTTTTAGCTATCCTAGTGTCATTAGTGCCTTCATATAATTCTATTAATTTATCCCAAAGATCCTTAGAGTTTTCGATGGGACCGTCCCTATTGAGCTCCTCTTTGGTTTGTCTGCATTGCAAGATGCTAAGGGCCTTGTAATCGACTTGAGCTCTTTTTCTAATGTCCGCAGTTCATTTCTTCATAACTAACAACTAACCCAATTTGTCTACCATAGAAGTAAACCCTTTCCTAATTGAAAACCAAACCTCTTGGTTGGTTTTCAAGAAGCACTCCATTCGCCGCTTCTAATACATAAAGTCCTCTCCGTTAAAGAGAGGAGGGTGAATGATACTATAACCCTCTAAGTGTGATATTTTTATTTAAAAAAATTAAAGAATATTTATTATTTAAAAATATTTCTTGAGTTACAAAAATAGAGTAAGATTAAACTAGTAAAAAAATTGAACTTATACTAAAGCAAGATAGACAAGTATTAGAAAAATTTATCTTAGTGCACAATTTATAAATTAAATCAAGAAAAAAATATAAAGAAAATTTATAGAGCTCACTTTGGTGCTTTCACCAAAATTGGACCACCCCCTTCTGATACTAATTGTGGGATCTCAAGTTCCCAAGAGAGGGGGGGGGGGGGAGAATCTTGCAGAATATAAATTTTCTTAATCTTTTAAAACTTTTTCTCTTATTAAAACTAAATCAAAGTTTACAATGGAAATGTAAATTATGTAAAATAAAATCTACGAGATTTTTTACTTGGTTCGTAATCCTAGCCGAGTTGCTACTCCAAGGCCCATGAGAGTCATCTCGATGAGCAATTCACTAAAAGATCCTCTAACTCGAGAACTCTCGACTTCAGAGGGGTTCGCTTTTTACAAGGATTAGAGGGAAAAGTACAAGTTGCCTTCCCTCTTGATTTTAAGTACAAGTAAGAGAAATGAATACAATTTAACTAAATATACTGACACTTGTAGCTTTTGAAATGGATCTCAGAGTGTCAGATGTGTGGAATATCGATGTGATGATGCTTTTGCAGATGGGAGATTATGACGACAACACTTTGGAGTTGTATGGTTGTTGTTCTTGGAGTTAGCTCTCCATTTCCTATATAGGAACTTTCTATTCGACTGAAATACCCTCCAATCAATTCTAAATCAACCTGTCGATTTGGTATAACGGGCTTCCCAATCGACTGGACCAAGTCCAGTCAACTCCATGATGGCTAGCTCCGCTCCTATGCAGCTCAAAAAGACTTCCTATCCCAGTCGACTAGTTCTCCTTACTCGACTGTCTTGCCATCTCGATTGTATGATCTCCAATTGATCACCAGACTAGGTTACGAACTCCGCATCCCAGTTAACTAGAACATACTCAGTCGACTGGGTATGAGCCGACTAGAAACCTTCCAGTTGCCTGGACACCTACAAAATGAGATTAACAAAACACATAGTATAATATGATATGATAGTAGTAATACTGCCCGATCTTGACTTCTGAGTCTAACACGGACCCTCCATTGGATTGATGGCTAGCTTTGTCCCCACCTGAGGACTCGGCCTCACCTCTTCACTCGAGGCTTACCTGCTGGTTGTTCTACCAGACTTACTTTGCTTGACATCCGATATGACCCACCAAGACTTCATACTAGCTATCTAGTTCCCTGACCCAGTTGGGCTTCCTGTCGATTGTCTTGTCTCCTGACCAACTGGTCTTTTGCCAGATTTTTGTTCCACACAACCCATTTGGACTTCTTGCTTGGTGTCCAATCATCCTGATCTATCAAGTCTTCTGCTTAGTATCCAGTCAACATGACCTACTAGAACTTTCTGTTAATTATGCACACTTAACTGAATGTTAGATGACAAGTTGATCCTAACTTTAACTATGGTTCATACATCAAAACTAAGGAGTGGTGCTTTCTGTACCAACAAGACCTTTTCTTTCTAAAGTTTCTCGTTACTAACCCCTCATGTTAGAAGCTCCTCCCCATCACCGCCTCCATATTATGGCCAATGAGGTTGTGCCTTTGCCTCAAACCTATAAATAACAAGAATTAGAAGCTTATGATAAACAAGGCATTATGCAAAGACCTGTAGGCTACTGAGGATCTCCCTGCAACCCTCCAACACCATTCTTCTATCATTACCATATAAAGTATGTGCATTCTAGCAACCGGTGTTTTGTCCTGCAGAGGGAGTTGGAGCACATCAAGAGGGAGCACCCACATCTGCAACAAAAATTAGGGTTGGGTGCATGAAGGGGGCGTAGACCTCCTGCCCCTCGCCCAGGTCCTTATAATAGAAGATCACAAGCCCTCCTACAACAAAGACAGACGCAACCCAGCCAGAGAACCCACCCTCCAAAGGGAAGGAAAAGCAATGGGACTTTAGGCACTCTGGAACACGTTCGTCTCATGGGTGTTATTAATGTCATTGATGAATGACCCATTAAAGGAGACTCCAATAGAGCTCGGAAGTCTTATTCCCATATAATGGAGAGTTTGACCATTGGAGAAGACAGGGTAACTCAAGAAGTGCCTCAACTAAGCTTCAGGCCAGAAGACTTGTAAGGTATTCTTCTACCTCACACTGATACCTTGGTAATTATAATTTATCTTGCAAACTATGAGGTTTCCTGAGTTCTGGTGGACTGGGGGAGTTCAGTCAACATCCTTTTCCAGGAGGCCTTTAAACAAATGTAGTCGGGTAATGTGCAGCTAGAGGAAGTTTCTACCTCTCTGTTTGGGTTTGTAGGGCATATGGTATAACATATAGGGCAAATATCCCTACTCCTCACCCTAGGGATGAAGCCGAGTCAGAAAACCAACATGACTCCTTTCTTGGTAGTGGATGCTCCTTTAGCCTACAATGCTATACTTGGCCATCCATTCTTATCAGTTTTCTAGGCGATAGCTTCACCCTATCATCAGAAATTTAAATTCCCAGTAGGTTGGCTGGTCGAGGAGGTCAGAGGAGAACAAAAGGCAGCTTGGAGTTGTTATGTCCAGATGGTTCGAGATGATAGAAAAAGACCTCAGGTGAATGATCCCAAAGGAAAGATGCCTATAATTTCTGAAGTATATGTGTTGGAGGAGGGCATGCCCAAAAAAGAGAAAATGGAAGAAGTTGATTCAGTGGAAATAACCCTAGGAAAATTGGCTCAGGTGGTAAAGCAGTTGGCGTGAAGGAGGAGCTCATTGCCTGCTTGCAAAGAAATGAATATATTTTTGCCAAGGATGTACATGACTTGATAGGGATTGATCCTCGAGTTGTAGAGCATCACTTTAAAATCACCCTAGGAGCTCGACAGGTCCAACAAAAGAGGCGACACTTTGGGCCTGAAAAAGGCAAGGTCATTATTAAAGAAGTGAAGAAGTTACTGTAAACGGGGCATGTAAAAGAGATTCAATTTCTTGAGTGGGTGTCAAATGCAGTTCTGGTCCCCAAGCCCTCCAGGCAGTGGTGTATATTTATTGATTTTTGTGATTTAAATAAAGCCTACCCTAAAGATTGCTACCCCTTGCTTGTATTGATCAATTGGTTGATTCTATAGTAGGTTATGAAGTTGTCTCACTCATGGATGCCTTCCAGGGGTATCATCAGATTCCTTTAGCCAAGGAAGATCAGAGGAAAGTTAATTTTGTGACTGTAGGCAGGTTATGTTCTTATGTAGTGATGCCTTTTGGACTTAAGAATGTTGGGCCCACATATCAACGGCTTATGGACAAGATATTTGCCAAACAAAAGGGAAGGAATGTAGAAGTATATGTTGATGATATCCTAGTAAAATCCTAACTTAGTCAAAATTTAATACAATACCTAGAGGAAACATTTGCCACACTCGGGCATTATAATATTAAGTTGAATCCGAAGATGTGCCTGTTCGGAGTGAAGAGTGGAAAGTTTCTAAGGTATATTATTACAGAGAAAGAGTTGGAAGCTAATCCAGAGAAAGTGGAGGCACTATACAATATAAAATCACCCACCAATCGACAAGAGACACAGAAACTCATGGGAAGGATTGTCTCACTATCCCGATTCGTTGCTAGATCAATGGATCGTGGGTTACCCTTCTTTCGGATCCTTAGAAAGGCTACTCGGTTTCAGTGGGATGAGCAGTATGAACAAGCTTTTCATGAATTGAAGAAGTATTTGGCTCAGCTCCCTTTGCTAGCTAAACCTATTCTGGGGGAACCTTGATGTAATTGAGACGTGTTCTAAGGCTATCACCTTATAAGTTATTAATAGAATTCACTATTTAAGTATACATTATCTATGTATTTGATTGGATCTTAAACTCATATACTGAAGTCCACAATATGACGCATAGCATGAGAGAAATTGTCATTGGATCACAATTGGTGGGTATTTCATCATGTATAAATATACAAATATTGAAACTATCCCTAGTCGTTGAATTGATGAGATTGAACATCATCAATTTTGTGAGACTAGCACATGTTATGCTCCTTGATTTATCCAAGCATTCAGTACTCATTGAATGGAAGCATAGGGATGCTGAGAATGAACATATGGATGCTAGTTATAGTAACTAGTTCATTGGAGTCACTAGCTACGAGACTTCATATGATTTTATATGTCATTGAAGATCTCATTGCAGTTTGAGTGCGAGCTTTCAAAGACTTGAGCTATTCAAGTCATCTTGATCATGATGCCTTGTACTTTGACTTCTTCGCAGTCATCTACATAGTAGGTGTAACTCTAGGATGATTGGGAATAAGTCAAAGTGATCGAAGGTGTTTGAATAGCCCACAGAGGATTCACCACTTCTGATAAAGGAGATGTATACCCTAGGCCTCTTGTTAGAATTGTCACTCAGAAGTCTGTGGCCAAAGCAAGCGTGTTAAGAAGATGGTCTTCCTGGGAACATGTAGGAGTAACTTGAATCCACAAGACAAGGAAAATAACTTGGGCTAGGTGTGACGTAGTAAGCCTAGTGGGGTCGAACACAGAGACCATGTCCTGAACCAAGTGGGTATTGGATGAGTGAAAGGAACAAAGCATGAACAACTAAAGCTGCTGAAGGGTTCAAAAAATGTTATGAAGTCGATTTAGACTTTTCGATAAATTGTGGGTCATGATATACTGCTAGGTGCCACTCATAATCTATTCATAATTAAGGAGTTAATTATGAATGGCCAACATAATCGGGAACCTATTGGGTCACACGCACTATAGGTGATCTTGAGATGTATAACAAGTCTGCGAATGAAATTCTCTTGTAGGGTCGATCGATGTGGTTGGCCGGCTATAAAGGGGTGAATAGCCCTCAATCGTTCGATGGTGGAATTTGCTCGTCTACAAAGAATATTAGTGCAACGGAAACAAAACAAGACAAGCAAATATAAATAAGAATACAAATGCTAACAAAGGATGTAACGTGGTTCACGACTGTGCCACTAATCTACGGTCTGATTCGTCCACGGTGAATCACTCCGCAAGCTTCCACTATTCTCTTTTTTGCACCAAGCTAGGTGGAGGTAACCTCTTTACAAGAATTCACTCCTCTTACAAATATGATGTAAATAAAACCAAGTAAGAGGATGGAAAAACTTTAGGGCACTTTGGGAGAAGGTTAGAGCATAAACATTAGCCTCCCAAAGCCCCACACCCTCTCTTTTTATAGAGAGGGTTGATTTCTTCCCGTTGGCCGCCATCAGTCGACTGTTGCCCTTGGCAGTCGATTGCCGCCACTACAATGGCCTCTAAACACATCGGATCGCAACCATTGTAGTCGAACGGATCCCTTGGCAATCGACTGATGTATCCATCAGTTGACTGCTGCCTCCGTAGTCAACTGGTCAATTAGCTACGGGAGGTTCTGTGCCCGCGACATCCTCTGGCAGTCGACTGCCATTCCATGGCAGTCGACTGCTGGGTCTAAACCCATCAATCGAACACCAGTCGAACCCCGTTCGACTTAGAGCAGTCAACTGCCATTTCATGGCAGTCGACTGGTGCCATGTGAAACTCAAACTTAACATCCGTTTGACTTTCCAGCGGTCGGGTAAACATCAACCCTTGCGGTCGAGCCTCCGACACTAATCCATTCGGCCAAGTTCACCTAATGAGCTACATACAATTCACTCATTCTCTCATCTCACTCGAAGTCCCTCGCTGAAGCTCTCTTCGTTCGCGACCATGTCCCTCGGCAGCATTAGACGCACGACTCTGCAATGCTCCTTTGCGTCTCTTGCCTCCAAAGTCTTCTTCTTTGGCTTCGCTTCAAGTCATCTCGTCCAGCGGTCCCTCGGCAACATCAAGCGCACGGCTCTACAATGCTCCTTCTCCGACACAAGCACGAGGTTGTGAGTGGTGAACCCGCCAAAGCTTCATGTGCGAATTACTAAGTCCTGCAAGACTCTAACGCATATATCAAATCACAACATCCTAACTTAAACCCTTTGCCACACACATCAAAACCATATCACGGGTTGATTGCACTAACAATCTCCCCCTTTTTGATGTGTGGCAATCCGTTTAAGTTAGGTAAACATTTGATAAAAATATTAAGGAAAGAAATCATGTAAATAACATGATTAGCAACTCTCCCCCTTAATATATGAAACTCCCCCTAAATGCATTCCCCCTTTACTTAAACATATATCTTTCTACCTCTTTGACACCATCAAAAGGATTAAACAAGGTTTATATGGCATGGCATCAAGTCTAGAGAGAAGCAAAAATCAAAATCACTCAAAAACCTGATAAAATCATGTTACTATGCTCGTGCACAGTACATCAGTCGACTGCTATCAGTATGGCAGTCGACTGGCACAAGGAAATTAGGATTTCTGATTTTCTGGACGAAATTTAGAAATGCACTATAAATTCCAAAAAATTCGAAAAATAGTGAAATTTGGGGAACACATTTCTTGTAAGTATATTTATCAATGAAAAATAGGTTTTCTTGAAAAATCATTATATTTTCAAATATTTGACAAAAATCCCAAAGCTTTAAAAACAACTAGGTTTTTGATCAAGTTAGTGTCATATTTAACACCTAGTTTTGGTTTCAATTGTTTCAAAACATGAACACACAGATTTTAGAGTAAGAAATTGTTTTGAAAACATATGAAATATCCAACCATGATCTTTGGGAAATATGTCTATGAATTAAACATAAGTCTTCTCCATGATTGGTCTATTATTGCTATTTTGACACTTTACATGACCATCTAAATGCCATAGGCATTAGTGGACATTTGTATCATCCTTACATCTCACTCATGCTATGTTTTCAATCAAGGTAGCCTATGGTGAGTGTGAGATGTATCCTAAAGGTATTTGTATATACTTAACCATTATTTTCATGCAATTCTATACAAGGTTAAGTATCATCCTAATATCCAACATGATCATAAAGACATATATTGATGAATTTCATATTATGACCATGAAACAAATGTATTCATCAAATTGTGATCATGCATTAGGTATTACATCTTGATAAGAAGTAAATATCACCTAGAGCATGCTTTGAACCCTAATGCCCATGACTATGGGTCAAATCTCAAGATCATAAATCATGATTTCAAACATACATAGCAATTTCATTAACTATCATGATTTAAGCATTATTATCTATTTATGGGCACATTATTATCACCCAACACTTTTGCTAAAAATGTATAGGTCATGAGTATCACATTACACTAAGTGTTGAGCATGATCTAAGCTATTTAAGGGTGCATTATCATCACCCAACACTATTTCAAAAGTTTGTTCCGCCATCCTAAGTCAACCAAAAATATGATATAGGGAAATTCCATATGGTTGACTATCCTAGGGTTTTCCTAACCCTTAAGGATGGATTTAGGAACCCAAAACAAATTCTTTCCTATGGGGTTCACTGAAAATTCCTTAGGGATTCATTTTCTAGCTATTACCTTCTTTTTGTCATGACCCCTAGCAATTAAGCATTTATAGACCTTTTCATTTTTATTTTCCTTATATCCTAGGCCTTTCTTATTGAAACTATCCCTTTGACTCCCTATAATCATGTTCAATGTATTTGAGCCAATTGTGAATTTTTCTAGGGCTTTGGTCAAATGTGTTGGGATGTATACTGAAAAGTCTACCTTTTGTATGAACATCTTTATTTTGAAATAAGAATCACAAGATCATTATTTGCATTTTTATGGTTATGCAATATTGTCTAATACATTACATTGTAGATAACATGGTGTGTGGTGTCACACGGGAGATCATGTTATCGACTCCTTGTAAAGTATAAGTAAAGGCTCACAACCGAGATGACTTTGGACAAACCATCAGAATGGTTGTAGTGTGATTTGGTATTGGTTTGTCTTGACCATAGAATCACACTAGTGCACTTTGTGTATATTGAGCAGGACCGACTTAGAGGTGATTCGATTTATTGTTGACTACATAATCGAATTGGACCTCAGATATTATATTGTACATGCTCTTAATCCCGATATAATAACGGGCACATATACTTAGTATTCATTTCTTTGATTTACCAATGGGCGAGATTTATAGATTAAATCGATAGGCTCGGTAAGTTGGGAAATGGTATTATTTATATGGTGTGTCATTGATTATAGGAGGAAACCGTGTCCTATATATTAGGATGATGATGTCCCCTTGAGGAGCTCATAAGGTTCATCATGTAAACCCTGCAGGTGGACTTGGTCCGGCATGATGAAAAGGTTGAGTGGTACTACTCATGGAATTAGATGTTGATTAATTAATGGTCAGTAAATTAATTAATCGACGGACATTCGAGATCTTAAACACAGGGAGAAAATGTACATATAATATATAGATCTCATATTATCTTATGGGGGTTGGTGAGGTAGATCAATGATAATCCTTTAGTGGATTGGATTATCAATAATGGATCGGACTTTATGTGGGCTTGATCCATGGGTGGCCAAGATCCAACTCCTCCTCATGGTCCCTATTGTAGCCTATTAAAACCTCATAAAGCTTAGATCCAATGGATGAAAACAAAAATCTAGATCCAAAGCTAGAGATTAAATCTCTAGATCTGACGATTGAGATTAAATCTCTAGATTCGACGATTGAGATTAAATCCCTAGAACCAATGGAGGAGATTAAATCATGTCTTATCCCTAACTCTTTAAAAGGAGGTGATAGGGGTGGGCGGCAACATGATGGATGAGGGGTTAGGGTTTGTCCCTTTGGCGGCAACCAATCCTAATTAGATTAGGATTGGGAGTGGGCCGCTAGGGTTAGGGTTTTGGGATTAGGGTGGGCGGCAACAAGAAGATGAAGCTCCTTTCTTCTTCTTCCTAAGGTTGGCCGACCCCTCTTCTTCTTCCCTCTACCTTGGCCAGAGCTCAACCTATTCTTCTTCCCTTCATCCTTGGCCGGAAATTAGGAGAGCTTAGTTTAGGGTTTGGGCGGCAACAAGGAGAAGGATTTCTTTCCTTTCTCTTCTCCAAGTGTTGGCCGGTGCCCATGCTCTCATGTTTTCTCCTTTGGCCAGTTCCTATACTCCATGTTCTCTTCCTTGGCCGGCGGCAACATCAAGTTTATTGACTTGGTGGCCGGTTCTAGATAGGAAGAAGAGTTTTATTTGATGATCTTCTTTTGTTCGGAGTGAACAAGGAAAGGAAGATTGGTGATCTAGGAGGTTTCAACTTTTGGATGATCGTCGGCCACACGATGTCCAAAAGGAGGAAGGACATACAATAGAAGATCAAGAGGTATAACAAGAGGTATAATCTTATTTATTTTGATTAGTCTTCCTATGTATTATGTTTATAATTGCTTTTCAATTATATGCATGTTTTATTTGGATGTTTACTTTATGTTTGTGGCTAAATAATACTTGGATCCCGAACATAAACACGAAAGCCGGCGATCCATACATCGTCTATTCCACGGCTACTCGTAGAATAGAGGTTGGTCGCTTGAACAATGAGTTTGTTCAAGTGACCTCTCTAAACGAATAGCACGATGATGACTTGATTGTTTGGGAAATCCCTTTTGTCTAGGATTAAATTTTTTTAATCAGGGCACATCGATGGGATCGCCATGAACAAACAACCAAGGTGAAGTGGGAAGCGAAGTTTCCCCTAACGGACTCGATAAGCAAACCCCTTGAAAATGATCTACCTTTTCCCTTAGAGCCCTATTATCCTCAATGCATGCATCATTAACATCAAAAGGCATATATTCATGTGAGCATGCATCATTAAGGCTAGAAGAAATATTATCATTAATATTTAAGCATGCTTTTTCTATTTTTTCTTCTAAGTCCTTAATTTGATCTAGCATGCATTTATTTTTCTTCTTTTCCCTAAACAAGTCCTTAGTGAGGCTAGAAAAAATTGACATAATTTTCTTAGGGGAAAGATTTTTTACCTCACTTACCAAATCCTCTCCCAATGATGAGGATGTAGAAGAAGCTCCCCCTTCACTTGAGCTCTCCTCACTTGAGCTTGCTTCTTCATATTCGGAGGAGGAGGAGTCTAGGTCGTCAAATGCCATTAGGGCAAGGTTTGAGTAGACATGTTCTTCCTCTTCTTCGGATGAGGATGACGAAGAAGAGGGATCATCCCATGTCCTTGCTTTTAGTGCCTTTGCCTTCCCCTTTTCCTTGGCCTTCTTCTCTTCCTTCTTTTTGCTCCCCTTCTTCTTCTTATTTTCTTCTTTCTTTCTCTTCTCCTCTTTGCTCTTGTTCAAGAGGGGACAATTATCCCTTATATCTCCCTCTCCTTGGCAATTATAGCAAATCACCTTCCCCCTTGATCTTCTCCTCCTATCATTAGATTTATTAAATTTAAAATTTTTGAATGCACGCCTTACCTTCCTTACCATATAGGCTTCTTCCGTGCTATCCATGGAGGAGGAGGAGGAGGATGCTTCATCGGAGGAGGAGAGAGTCTCCATCTTCTTCTTCCCCTTGTTTGCCATCAAGGCTTCTCCTCTTGATGGTTGAATTCTAGGCTCTTCTATAATTCCTTCAAGCCTTGTTTCATGGAGCTCCATGGTTGAGAAAAATTCCCCCAAGGTGCTCACTTCTAAATTCTTTGACATGTAGAAGGAGTCCACCATTGAGCTCCATCTTGAGGACCGAGGGAAGACATCTATTGCCTTCATGAGCATGTCCCTATTTGAAAGCTTCTCCCCTACACTAGATAAACCAATTATTATCTCTTTAAACCTAGAGTGTAGTGAGGTTACATTTTCTCCCTTTTCAAGTTTGATATTCGTTAGTTGGGAGCGGAGGAGGTCTCTCCTTCCAAGTTTGGCCTCCGATGTACCTTCATTAAGCTCTACTAGCTTCTCCCACATCTCCTTAGCACTAGATCATTCCCCAATCCAGTTTACTTCTTGTTGGGGGAGTACATTGAGGAGATGGTGCTTAGCCTTAGAATTTGCAAGGTGCTCTTCTCTTTTCTTTTTGGTCCACCTTGAATTGTCTAGTATTCTCCCCTCTTCATCCCTAGGCATCTCGAAACCGTTTTCCATTATCAACATAATATCGAAGTCAATTTCGAAAAATACCTCCATTCGCTTCTTCCACCAAGCGAATTTTCCTTCGAAATTCGGCAGATGAATGTTTGAGATGGCCATCTCTTGATGTAGTGCTTGTGTTGGTGGTTAGTCCTCAACAAGTGCCTTGTCTTTGATACAACTTGTAGGGTCGATCGATGTGGTTGGCCGGCTACAAAGGGGTGAATAGCCCTCAATCGTTCGATGGTGGAATTTGCCCGTCTACAAAGAATATTAGTGCAATAGAAACAAAACAAGACAAGCAAATATAAATAAGAATACAAACGCTAACAAAGGATGTAACGTGGTTCATGGCTGCGCCACTAATCCACGGTCTGATTCGTCCACGGTGAATCACTCCGCAAGCTTCCACTATTCTCTCCTTTGCACCAAGCTAGGTGGACATAACCTCTTTACAAGAATTCACTCCTCTTATAAATACGATGTAAATAAAACCAAGTAAGAGGATGGAAAAACTTTAGGCCACTTTGGGAGAAGGATAGAGCATAAGCATTAGCCTCCCAAAGCCCCACACCCTCTATTTTTATAGAGAGGGCTGATTTCTTCCCGTTGGCCACCATCAGTCGACTGCTACCCTTGGCAGTCGACTACCGCCACTACAACGGCCTTCGAACACGTCGGATTACGACCATTGTAGTCCAACGGATCCCTTGGACGTCGACTGATGTATCCATCAGTCGACGCTCCGTGGCCCGTGGTCGTCACGGCTACGGAGGTTCTATGCGCGACATCCTCGCGGCAAATTGTTGGGCCTAAATCCATCGACCAAACACGGTCGAATCCGTTCGACTTAGAGCGATCATTGTCATTTCATGGCGGTCGTCGGTCTTAAACTTAACATCCGTTTGAGCTTCCGACGATCGGGTAAACCTCAACCCTTGCGATCGAGCCTCCGACACTCAGCCATACGGCCATGTTCACCTAATGAGCTACTTACAATTCACTCATTCTCTCATCTCACTCGAAGTCCCTCACCGAAGTTCTCTTTGTTCGCAGCCACGTCCCTCGGCAACATCAGGCGCACAACTCTACAATGCTCCTTTGTGTCTCTTGCCATCGAAGTCTGCTTCCTTGGCTTCGCTTCAAGTCATCTCGTCTGGCGGTCCCTCGGTAGCATCAAGTGCACGACTCTGCATTGCTCCTTCTCCGACTCAAGCACAAGGTTGTGAGTGGTGAACCCACCAAAGCTTCATGTGCGAATTACTAAGTCCTACAAGACTCCAATGCACATATCAAATCACAACATCCTAACTTAAACCTTTTGCCACACACATCAAAACCATATCACGGGTTGATTGCACTAACAATTCTCATTGAGAGAGGATATGTCTAGTTCGACCAGACCAAAGGGGTTGCAAAACATAGGCTATGGAACATCCTATAGCTTTGTTGGACATGGCATGACCATATCGCACTTAAATGAAGTCAAACGAACCATACAGAGACTCACATGATCGTACCTACCTTGGCAAGGGGCGTGCTTGGCTCTGGCCAGAAAAATGGTTGAATTGGGTTGTGCCCAGATGGACACATGACCAGGTCATGTGGCCTAGCACGATCGTGCCTTTTGGCATGGTCGGGCTGTGTGAATCCACACAGCCGTGTCGCAATTCCATCGATTTTGGAGATTTCTTTTTATAGAAATTTCCTAGCTTATTCTTACCTTAATTATGGGATAATTAAGGTAAGATATTTTCCGTTTAAGCCTCATAAGATGACCTAATCAAGAGATCTATAAATAGATCCCTTGATAATCTCTGGCTAAAGAGTTGTTTAGGTTTGCACTTGGTAGCCATTTTTCCTCTATCCTCTTCGCTTTTCTCCTCCAGTTGGCTAGCACCGATCGGAGACAAAGGCTTGCTGCTCTAGGAGTTGTCTTAGGTGATCCCGGCGTGGATACTATTAGAGGCAAGGCCTGTTGGTCTTGCTTGTGGTTTTGACAGATTCAAAAGAATCTCGAAGGTATAACTTCTCTTTCTCCTTGTGTGTTTTCATGTGATTATGCCAAACAAAGTTTCCTTGGCCCCTAGGGGATGTCTAGGATGGAATAAAAATTGTTTTATTCACTTTATTCCACTACGCATGATCCCGGAATCTCCAACAAGTGGTATCAGAGCCACCTTGTTTGTTTGGCATAGATTGAATGTTGTAGGAGAATATTTAAAGCTTGTTTGATGTTTTAATATACCTGTGCCATGTTTATCTATATGATAGATTAAAGTATGCTTGATTTTACATATAGGATATGTTTGTAACCTAAAAAGGAAATACCGAGGATGTGCCTAGAAACACCAAAGGTGCCGGCCGCATCATTAGAGCCTAAGCATAGCCTCACGTTCACATCGGGAAAATGATTTCCTAATGTGACCTTAGTGTTTCCATATTTAGGTTTATTTTATTTTATAGATGAGACCCATAATAACCTGAAATCCCTCGTGCAAATATTAGGGCTAACACCTTCCATTGATATGGTTGAACCAGAGTTCTTTTTCGTGTTTGGGTTGTTGGACTCTCTCCAAGCCTGGCATGACATCGAGCATGTTCAATTCATATGAGATTCAATGTTTATTTTAAATGGTAAGGACCAGAAGTCAATTTCATGTTTGGGTTGTTAGACTCTCTCCAAGCCTGGCTTGTAAATTGGATGTGTTTAAATTATTTACATTCGATATCACGATTAATGGGCTGACCCTAACTGAAATCATTGATTTTTTGGACTCTTTCCAAGGTCAATGTGGATAGAGGTGCAATTAGGTGATATGCATTGGATGTATATATGTTAATGAGTTAACAACCTAATGTATATGTGAACATTCAATTAGTTGATAGCATAAAGTGATAGTTATATATTTGATATATAATGGGTACTGTTGATACCTAACATTATGACTATGAATGACTTATTGGACTCTCTCCAAGGTTGTTCTTAGTCATAATGGATATCAGCCCACTAAGAGATCACTTACCATCTCTCGAATTCAAAGTGAGGGCTATTGAATTTAATAAAAATATTGGGTGTTTCTTGTTAATGTAAATTGTTTATATTACTATAAATTAATCTCTCTTATACACCTCTATTTGTATGTCTAGGTAGTAATTAGAATAGAATGTCAACCTACATTAATTTACGTTCGATTTTGGACAATAACAAATTGACTGGGCCAAACTTCTTGGACTGACTTCGCAACCTGAGAATTGTTCTCAAGGCTGAAAAGCTAGCTTATGTCCTTGAAGAGGTTCTTCCCAAACCTTTTGCAGACAATGTATCTTGTGACCAAAAGTTCACTTACCAGAAACATGTTGCTGACTCTAAGATGGCGAGTTGCATTATACTAGCGTCGATGTCTCCTGAGTTACAGAAGAAACATGAGCATATGGATGCTAATACAATTGTCTTTCATCTTCGAGAATTGTTCAATGAGAAGGCATGATCTGAAAGGTTCGAGGCCACCCAGCTCCTCTTTCGCTCGAAGATGCAGGAGGGTTCATCTGCAGTACATTTTGCGCTAAAGATAAATATCTATATTGAGCGATTGAGATCATTAGGGTTTTTCATGGACCATGAATTAAGTATTGACTTAATTCTTCATAATTTGACTTGTAGCTATTCACAATTTGTGATGAAAAATCAGATGAATAAGATTGTGTCCACGATTCCTGAATTGATAAATTTGCTCAAAACAGTGGAGTCATTTGTTGTGAAAGAACAAAAGGCGATGATGCTGGTAGACTCCTCAAAGAAAGGTTCTATGAGAAAGTCAAAAACCAAAGCTAAAGGGAAGAAGAAGGCAAATAAGGAAGAAATAACTCCCAAGGGCACCTTCCATCATTGTGGCAAGGATGGTCATTGGAAGAGAAACTACAAGCAGTATCTGGAGTCACTGAAGCAGAAAAAGGCATCTGATGCCCAATCTACTTCAGGTATATATGTTATTGAATGTCATATTGTTCCTTCTAGCACTTGAATATTGGATACTGGGTGTGGCTCACATATATGTAATGACATATAGGGACTTAGGAATAGAAGAAGACTGGTTAAGGGAGAAGCAGATCTAAGGGTTGCTAATGGAGCAAAAGTTCTGTAATAGCCAAGGGTACTTATATGTTGCGACTTCCTATAGGACTAGTCTTAGAGTTGGATGATTGTTTTTATATTCTTGCATTAATAACGAACATTTTTTCTATTTCATGTTTGAATAAGAAAGGTTATCATTTGACTTTTAGTAATAATTGTTGTTACATTACGTTAAATGGTGTTCTTTATGCTACTGGGATATTAAATAATGGAATCTACACGTTAGATACATCCAATGAGATATTCAATATTGAATCAAATAGCAAACACACTAAGCTAAATAATCAATTAAGCTCGCAATTATGGCATTGTCGTCTTGGCCATATAAGCAATGAATGCATGTCCAAACTGCAGAGGCTTGGCATTTTAGAGTCGATTCATTAGACACATGTGTTTCATGGTTAAAAGGAAAGATGACTAAAATACCTTTCAGAGGAAAGGGTGAATGAGTAGTTGAGGTATTGGGCCTTATACATACCGATGTATGCGTACCAATGTCAACTCATGCTATAGGAGGTTATAGCTACTTCGTTACCTTTATCGATGATTATTCATGATATGGGTATTTGTATTTGTTAAGATACAAGTCTGAAGTCTTTGAAAGGTTTAAAGATTTTAGAAAGGAAGTAGAGAAACAACTTGGGAAAAGTATTAAAATACTTCGATCGGATCGAGGTGGTGAATACTTAAGCCAAGAGTTTCAAGATTATCTAAGGGACAATGAAATATTCTCCCAAAGGACTACACCTTACATGCCACAACATAATGGTGAGAATGAAAGGTGAAACCGAACCTTGTTGGACATGGTTAGGTCAATGATGCAACATGCAAGTCTTCCAAAAACCTTTTGGAGTTAGCACTCGAGACCGCTGTTTACTTGTTAAATAGAGTCCCGACTAAGGCAATCTCTACTAATCCATATGAGATATGGAATAGTAGAAAACCTCATTTATCTTATTTGAAGATATGGGGTTGTCCTACTTATGTGAAAAGGACAATATCAGACAAGTTGGAGGCTAAGTATGATAAGTGTTTATTTATTGGTTACCCTAAGGAAATGAGGGGTTACTAATTCTATCATCGCTTGGAACAAAAGGTGTTTATTTCAAGGCATGTTGTATTCCTAGAGAAGGAGTTTCTCTTACAGGAAAAAGTGGGAGTGATGTTGAACTAAGTGTAGTTTAAGAGGCTTCAGTAGACACAGAAGAGATGCTTAGTCAAGAACCACAGCTGATTACTCATTCAGATGAGGTAATAGCTAAACCTGATAATACACCACCTCCTCGTAGATCTAGTAGGGCACGTAGGACTCCTAAGAGATATGAATTTCTCATAAGTGAATCTAATGACGTGTTGCTCATAGATGATGAGTTACCTACTAGTTACGAAGATGCACTGAATAGTTCAGATAGGGAAAGATGGCTAATAGCCATGAAATCAGAAATGGATTCCATGAATGAAAACCAAGATTGAAACCTAGTAGACCCACCCGAAGGCATAACACCTATAGAGTGCAACTGGGTTTTCAAGAAGAAAACTAACATGGATGGTAATATTATTACTTATAAAGCTAGATTAGTGGCAAAAGGCTATCGTCAAAGACAAGGAGTTGACTATGAAGAAACTTTTTCATCAGTAGCTATGCTTAAATCCATTTGGATACTCCTATCCATGGCAGCTCATTTTGATTATGAGATATGACAGATGGATGTGAAAATAGATTTCGTTAATGGAAACTTGTCTGAGGATGTATATATGATACAACCTGAGGGTTTCACATTCATTGACAAGAACAAAGTATGCAAGCTTCAACATTCTATTTATGAATTGTGTTGGGATCGAGGCTCACTAGAGGGGGGGGGGTGAATAGCGAGTAGAAAAAATCTAACTGAAATTTCACTACAAAATAGAGGATTACACAGCGGAAATAGAAACCAAAGCAAAGAGCACAAACACAACAAATACGTACGTATTTATGTGGTTCGGAACTCAGTAGTTCCTACTCCACAGGCAGCACAAAGAAAAGTCTACTATGAATGGATCGGAAAGTTTCTGGAGGTGAAAAACTTCACCTTTTACAAGCTTACAATGCAATAATATAATCAAGAACAATAAGATAAGAACTTGAAATAGGTTACAGATTTGATGTTCAGCTTCTTGCGTTGAAGATGGAGTTGTGGCGCCTGCAAGAAGGAGATCGACAACAATTTGGAGCGCTTGTTGGAGAGGAGGTAAGATGAGAGAAAGGCTTTTTCACTCCTTCAGAATGAATCACAGGAAGCTTGACTAACTCAAATCAAAAAATTGAAGCTCAAGTTCTGCCACTCTTCTTTTTCAGCAAGCCATTTATCTTCCTCTATTGGAACCCTAGAAGTCACGCCCGACCAAAACCTGACCACCTGAGCTTGTCCCCGTAACCACTTCCAACCTTTGGTGGTTTACCGTGAAAGGAAACTGCTCCTCCAACCGGAAATCGACACATTTAATCTTTAATCGAAACAGAAGCATCTCGTTGCCACCTTCGCAGTCGAGCCCGTAGTTGAGTCTGACTCGCGTCTATGCTCAAAAAACACCTATCAGTCGAGCCCGCATTTGACTTTGACTCACGTCTATGCTCGCAAAACACCTATCAGTCGAGCCCACAGTTAAGCCGGGCTCGGTTCTGTGACCGAATTCTATAGCTACCAATTGAGCTGCTACCATATAGACTCAACTGGTATAGGGTTTAGAGTTTGGCGATTAGAGTATACAGTCGAGCCCCAACCAAATCAACTCGATTGGTATAGGGTTTAGAGTTTGCTGATCAGAGTATGCAATCGAGCCCACAGTTCACTAGGGCTCGATTCTGTGTTGTTCCACGTAGTGAGCAGTCGAGCTGGTAGTCAAGCCAGCTCAACTCTATGCTATACCAAATGATAAGTAGTCGAGCTGGCAATCGAACCAGCTCGATTCTGTGCCTTTGTGCAAGAGTGCTAGTCGAGCTGACCCCCATGGAGGCTCGACTGATACGACAAATATTTGAAGCACATGAGTATCTTTCCTAGTAAGCTGCCACTCCTAGAGTTTCAAGCACCCTAGTAAGAGACCAAGCACGTTACGGTGCCTTCTCCAACTAACGAATGCTCTGAGTACCTTAGACAAAGACCGAGCGCGCTTTGATGCCCTCCTTGCCTAATGAGTACTCCATGTACCCTAGCCAAAGAACGAGCAGGTTACGGTGCCCTCTTTGTCTAACGAGTACTCCCAGTACCCTAGCCAAAGAACGAGCACATTACGGTGCCCTCTTTATCTAACGAGTATTGGGCCCATGTACCCTAGTATGAGAACGAGCATGTTACTGTGCCCTCTCTTACTAACGAGTACTCTTATTACCCTAGCCAAAGAACGAGCACGTTACGGTGCCCTCTTTGTCTAACGAGTATTGGGCCCATGTACCCTAGTAAGAGAACAAGCACATTACTGTGCCCTCTCTTACTAACGTGTACACTAGCTAGAGACCGAACACTTCCTTGTGCCCTCTCTAACTCCAATGGAGACCGAGCACGCTACTATACCCTCTCCATCACCAAGCTTCCGGACCTCCGGCCAGCTTGTATTCTTCCCAATGGAGAACGAGCACGTTACTATGCCCTCTCCATCACCAAGCTTCCAGACCTCCGGCCAGCTTGTATTCTTCCCAATGGAGAACGAGCACGTTACTATGCCCTCTCCATCACAAAGCTTCCAGACCTCCGGCCAACTTGTATTCTTCACAATGGAGAACGAGAACATTACTATGCCCTCTCCATCACCAGGCTTCTGAACCTCCAGCCATCTTGTATTCTTCCTCTACCAAGGTTCTCCTTTGGATTTCCATCCATACCAAGGCTTATCCTTGGATTTTTCCCAAGGTCTAATGTCTGTCTAAACATTTAACTTAGTGACCTTCGGTTTGTATCAGTCAAGTAATGTCTTGACTATATCTAGGTCAAACTAGATTTCTATTTCCTTGACTTAAACCTTGTTGTTAAACATTGAAACATTAGATGGGCTTGATTGCACTAACAATCTCTTTCTTTTTGATGTTTGACAACATAGTTTAAGTATAGGTGATATAAATACAGTTCATTTCAATTTTTGAAATATAGAATGAAGTGCAAGAATATTTCATATTAGAAATTTATGATGAAGTGCAAAAATATTTCATATCAGAGATTTATCATGAAGTGTAGAAATTTCACAAGTAATAGAGACTCCATTTGAATAATATCACAAATAGCACAATAACTTGAACCCATACTCTCCCCCTTTGGTAAACAACAAAAAAAAAAAAGTGGAATAAGTTCCTCCCCCTAAAACTCGCTTTCCTAGCTTGTCAGTGCTTTTCTCGGGCTGATTGTTAATCAATCAGTCGAGTCCTTCAGAAAGCAGTCGAGTGAAGTGTTCATTAGTCGACTGGCACCAAGCGATGATCGTGATAGTTACGCTAGGCGATTCTATTAGGGAGGATATGCGAAGTAGTTTCGCGAGCGATTACATTGGCGATTCCACGAGCGATTCTATTAGGCGATTCTACTAGGCGATTATTGCGCGGTAGTTACACCGCCATTCGAGGCGATTCGATCGGTAGGGCGGTTTGTCTTTGCCAGTGAGCCATTTGCCCCTCATTAGTCGACTGCCATTATGGTGGCTCGACTGATAACTGAAAATTTAGTTTTTCAGTTATCTGATATTAACTTTGAAAATTGATAAGTAATTATACGTAACTTTAAAAATTGTGAAATTTTATATGTATAATACTTATGCCACATACAATTGGTGGAAAATATTGGAAAAATATTTTACCCATTAAGGTATCAAAAGGGTTAGTGAAGGGAAAGATTAAAGAATCTTCACATGAAAATATCCTTATGACATTAGTTTGATACTTCACCTTACATTGGGCTATATGAGTTGACACAAATGAGAACACCCAGAAAACTTTAAACACACTTAGATCTTGTTAGGCTTGGGGTATAAAATATAGGAAAAACTCCCCCTAATACGGTGGACTTCCCCAAACCGTAGCTCCCCCTAAATCAAACATTCTTTTAGGGTTGATTAGGTGCACACATAATGATTGCATTAACAATGGTGGGATGGAGTCAAGGCTTTGGTTTGTTCGAGTGGCGCTAACAAGGATTGCACACACAAGAAGAAATTTGATAGACACTAATCGACTCAACCACACATAACCAATAATGTGATCATACAAACAAAAGCGAATTAACCAAAAGTTAACGTTTCAAAAAATTATTTCACAAAAACTGTTTCACAAGAACAACCATAGTTGGAAGTTTAAACATGAAGACAAAAATCCATAGTGCAACCATCCTAGGCAGATTGACACAATTTGATATCTTAATGTGATTCTATTTGTCGGGGGCTAGTGTAGAAGGTCCCTTCGAGTTACTTGTCCAATTGACCAAGACATCTTTGATTTCCATATGCTCTTGAAGGATTTGATCTTGAGTGTGTTGGATTTGAGTCAATTGCTAGTTGGTTTGGAGATGGAAATCTGATATTGTCGCGGTGATTGTGTTCACAAAAGTCTCATGGGCTTCACAAAGTTGAGATAGATGCTCCATCATAGTGGTCAAGTGTTCAGTTTGATTAGGAGCCGGGTGGTGTGGTTCTGCAGCAGGAAGAGCAGGTTCATCCTCTTGATCCATATGCTCCCCAACTTGATGGCCATCCTTCCACTGAATCTCTCCTATAGGGGTGCGAATCATGCCGGCTAGAGATAATTTTCTCCAATGGATATAGTCCATTCTTTTCACCTCCCTCACTTTTCCCCTGGATGTGTTTATGCCTAGGGACTCTAACCAGAATGTGAGGATGTGACCAAAATGCATATAAATATTTGTCTTGACTAGAATGGAGAAATGGATAATACACAAAAACATGTTCAAAGCTATGTTAAAATCAAGGTGGTTTTTGAGAAGGTGGAGAGCCAATAAATGATGTGGCCTAACTTTGGCTTGCCCTTTGGTGACTATGGGTAAAATGCATCTGACAATGACTTTGTATAAGATGTTGTCAGGAGCCGTTAGTACCAGGGCTGACACCAAATTAACTCCATCTCTAGGACGTCTAAATAAGGATTCATGGATCGAATTGAGGTCAAAGCCTTCCAAATTTTCAGGAAGAGTTGGATAGCATTCTAGGTTAGAGAAGGACTCTCTACATCCTAGAAATGATCTCTAGATGGCTGGAGTATGATTGATATAAGTTTTTGTAGGATCGATGAAGTGTGGATGTGACCGGCTAGACGGGGGTGAGTAGCCCTCTTTTATTGGATGACGTAATTCGCTTGTCTACAAAACTAATTAGCACAACGGAAAACAAAACTAAACAAGCAAATCAAAGCAACAAGAATAAAATTAATGCTAACACCAAGTCATAATGTGGTTCACGGCTACGCCGCTAATCCATGATCCCGATTCATCCAAGGTGAATCACTCCTTTGCCAAATCCACTACATCTCTCCTTTGCACCAAGCTAGGTGGAGGTAACCTCTTTATAATCCCTCTTCTTACAATAGAATGGAATAATAGCAAGTAAGAAGAGTGGGAATACTTTAGGGCACTTTGGGAGAAGATTAGAGCATGAACATTAGGCCCCCAAAGCCCCACACCCTTCCTCTTTATAGAGGAAGAGGGTTTCTTCTCGTTGACACAGGAGCAGTCGACTGATGTCCCTATCAATCGACTGGTCCTGTAGTCGTTGCCCAATAACGACTGCTTTCCACGTTGGATTTCATCCAACGACACCGGTATCAGTCGACTGATGCTCGATCAGTCGAGTGCTTGCGAGCTCGACTCCATTCTGTGCCCGAAACACTTGCGACCAGTCGACTGATGCCTTCATCAGTCGACTGGTGGTCTCGTAGTCGACTGTCATTCCATGGCAGTCGACTGTTGGCACTTGAACCAGACTCGAACACTAGTCGATTCACCGTCGATTTAGAGTAGTCGACTACCATAACATGGTAGTCCACTGATGTCAAAAAATTCCATCCGACACTTAGCCAAATGACCAAGTTTCACCTAAGAGTGCTACCCCTCTCCCGGGTTACTTTCACTCACTCTCTTCCCTCGGAGTCCCTCGCCTTTGAAGTTATCTTCGTCCGGCCACGTCCCTCGGATGGGCCAAGCGCACAACTCTACAGTGACATCCTTCGCGTCTCACCCTGAAGTCTACTTCCTCCGGCTTCACTCCAATCTCCTCATCCGGTGGTCCCTCGGATGCTCCAAGGGCACAGCTTCCGCAAAGCCATCCTTCACCGACTAAAGGACCGAGTCATGAAAGGTGAAACTCGCCAAGGCTCCATGTGCGAATTATTAAGCCCTGCAAGACTCCAACGCACATATCAAATCATAATAACAATCTAACTTAAATCCTTTGCCACACACATCAAAACCTTATCATGGCAAGAGATTGCCCTAACAATCTCCCCCTTTTTGATGTGTGGCAATCCGTTTAAGTTAGGTAAAACATTTGATAAACAATTAAGGAAAGAAAGCATGTAAATAACATGATTAGCAACTCTCCCCCTTAATACAAGAAACTCTCCCTAAATATATTCCCCCTTACTTAAACAAATATATTTCTCCCCCTTTGACACCATCAAAAATAATTAACAAAGTTTATACAGCATGACATCAAGTCAAGAGAGAAGAAAAAATCAAAACATGCCTTAAAATTGGATAAAAGAAATTACTGGGCATGTTATCAGGCTACCAGTCAACTGGTTCTGACTACTAGTTAGTAGCACATGCGATTCGGGTTTTTGGGTTTTGGTGGAATGCATTAGAAAATCTATAAAATTCAAAAAATCATGAAATTTGGGGAACATATTTCTTGTAGGTATATTTATCAATGAAAAATAGTTGTCCATGAAAAATCATTATATTTTCAAGTATTTTCCAAAAATCCAAAAGTTTCAAAAGTAACTAGGTTTTTGATCATGTTAGTATCAAGTTTAACACCTAGTTTTGCTTTAAATTGTTTCAAAACATGAACACAGATTTTAAAGTAAGAAATTGTTTTAAAAACATATGAAATATCCAACCATGATCTTTGGGCAATATGTCTATGAATTAAACATAAGCCTTCCCCATGATTGGTCTATTATTGCTATTTTGATACCTTAAATGACCATCTAAATGCCATTGGCATTAGTGGACATTTGTATCATCCTAACATCTCACTCATGCTATGTTTTCAATCAAGGTAGCCTATGGTGAGTGTGAGATGCATCCTAAAAGTATTTGTATATGCTTAACCATTAGTTTCATGCAATTCTATACAAGGTTAAGTATCATCCTATGATTCCACATGATCATAAAGACATATATGAATTAATTTTACATTATGACCATGAAACAAATGTATTCATCAAATTGTGATCATGCATTAGGTATTACATCATGATAATAAGGCAAATATCACCTAAAGCATGATTTATCTATTTATAGGTGCATTATCATCACCTAACACTATTTCAAAAATGTTGTCCTGACATCCTAAGTCAACCAACATATGATTTAGATAAATTCCATATGGTTGACTATCCTAGGGTTTTCTTAACCCTTAAGGATGGATTTTGGAACCCAATATAAATTCTTGCCTATGGGGTTCACTAAAAATTCTTTAGGGATGCATTTTCTAGCTATTACCTTACTTTTATCTTGACCCCTAGCAATTAGACATTTATAGGCCTTTTCATTTTTCTTTTCCTTATATCCTAGGCCTTTCTTGTTGAAGCTTGCCCTTTGGCTCCCAATTATCATGTTAAGGGTATTGGAGCCTATTGTAAATTTTTCTATGGCCTAGGTCAAATAATCTACCTTTTCGCTTAGAGCCCTATTTTCATCCATACATGCATCACTAACATTAAATGACATAAATTCATTGTTGGATTGAAGCGGATCGCTAGAGGGGGGGGTGAATAGCGATAAACCTTTTTTTTTAATTCGTTCGTTAAAACTCGAGTAGACAGTTAATTGCAGTGGAAAGATAAACTATAAATAAATGAGACAAATGTTTTTTTACTTGGTTCGTAGCCTTCGGCTACTACTCCAAGACCCTAGTGATCCTTGATCACGCATGCAGGGCACTACTAATTCACTAAAAACACTCCTCCTCGTTGGAGGTAGGAGTTTGACGATTACAAACAAAACTTCGAAAGACAAGATAGAGAGACAAACCCTCTCTTCTATTAATGTAAAGTGCAACGATAGAAAACCTCGATTAATAAAAGGAATTGCAATATTTAAAGAGACGACAAAATAAGAATATCAACAACTAAAAGAGTAGAAAGTAAACTAGGGTTGTTGACATCACTTCGTCATAGAGTCGTCGGAAAATCGCAGAGTTGTGGAGGTTTGTGAGCACTTAGAGATGATGAAAAACCCTAGGAGAAGCCCTCCTTTTATAGCCTTTAAGCCCCTCATCGAATGGGTCTTCAATCAATAGGAATTGGGCACAAAACTCCTTGAAAAATGGTGATAAAGCTTGACTCCTCGAGGCTGATTTTTGATCATCGGTTGAACTGACCGGTTGAACTAGCCCGGTTGAACTAATGGCTAGGATTTTTGACTACAATAAAGATTTAGCTCAAAATATAAGTGAATTTGACAACCACTTGCCGTCCGATCTCAACATAGACCTTCCATGGGAAGTCTTGGGTCGGATTGTCGCCTAAGGATGTCCCCGTACAAAGGACACGACCTCACTTCACTTTAATCACTCGAGCTTACCTCGATACTTACTATGTCACTTTTGCTTCCGGCCTTCCACTTGATTGCACTAACAATCTCTCCCTTTTTGATGTTTGACAACATAGTTTAAGTATAGGTGATATAAATACAGTTCATTTCAATTTTTGAAATATAGAATGAAGTGCAAGAATATTTCATATTAGAAATTTATGATGAAGTGCAAAAATATTTCATATCAGAGATTTATCATGAAGTGTAGAAATTTCACAAGTAATAGAGACTCCATTTGAATAATATCACAAATAGCACAATAACTTGAACCCATACTCTCCCCCTTTGGTAAACAACAAAAAAAAAAAGTGGAATAAGTTCCTCCCCCTAAAACTCGCTTTCCTAGCTTGTCAGTGCTTTTCTCGGGCTGATTGTTAATCAATCAGTCGAGTCCTTCAGAAAGCAGTCGAGTGAAGTGTTCATTAGTCGACTGGCACCAAGCAGTAGTCGACTGATAGTTCTGCTAGGGCAGTTCTATTAGGGAGGATCTGCCAGGGTAGTTTCGCCAGGCGATTCATTAGCGCTCCACCAGGCGATTCTATTAGAGGCGATTCTACTAGGGCGATTCGCCAGTAGTTCTCGCCACCAGTGTCGGTCGGTAGGCGGTGCCTGTGCCGATTTCCGCCAGGGTGGTTTTGCCGGCAGAGCCATTTGCCCCTCATTAGTCGACTGCCATTATGGTGGCTCGACTGATAACTGAAAATTTAGTTTTTCAGTTATCTGATATTAACTTTGAAAATTGATAAGTAATTATACGTAACTTTAAAAATTGTGAAATTTTATATGTATAATACTTATGCCACATACAATTGGTGGAAAATATTGGAAAAATATTTTACCCATTAAGGTATCAAAAGGGTTAGTGAAGGGAAAGATTAAAGAATCTTCACATGAAAATATCCTTATGACATTAGTTTGATACTTCACCTTACATTGGGCTATATGAGTTGACACAAATGAGAACACCCAGAAAACTTTAAACACACTTAGATCTTGTTAGGCTTGGGGTATAAAATATAGGAAAAACTCCCCCTAATACGGTGGACTTCCCCAAACCGTAGCTCCCCCTAAATCAAACATTCTTTTAGGGTTGATTAGGTGCACACATAATGATTGCATTAACAATGGTGGGATGGAGTCAAGGCTTTGGTTTGTTCGAGTGGCGCTAACAAGGATTGCACACACAAGAAGAAATTTGATAGACACTAATCGACTCAACCACACATAACCAATAACAGATCATACAAACAAAAACAGAATTAACCAAAAGTTAACGTTTCAAAAAATTATTTCACAAAAACTGTTTCACAAGAACAACCATAGTTGGAAGTTTAAACATGAAGACAAAAATCCATAGTGCAACCATCCTAGGCAGATTGACACAATTTGATATCTTAATGTGATTCTATTTGTCGGGGGCTAGTGTAGAAGGTCCCTTCGAGTTACTTGTCCAATTGACCAAGACATCTTTGATTTCCATATGCTCTTGAAGGATTTGATCTTGAGTGTGTTGGATTTGAGTCAATTGCTAGTTGGTTTGGAGATGGAAATCTGATATTGTCGCGGTGATTGTGTTCACAAAAGTCTCATGGGCTTCACAAAGTTGAGATAGATGCTCCATCATAGTGGTCAAGTGTTCAGTTTGATTAGGAGTCGGGTGGTGTGGTTCTGCAGCAGGAAGAGCAGGTTCATCCTCTTGATCCATATGCTCCCCAACTTGATGGCCATCCTTCCACTGAATCTCTCTTATAGGGGTGCGAATCATGCCGGCTAGAGATAATTTTCTCCAATGGATATAGTCCATTCTTTTCACCTCCCTCACTTTTCCCCTGGATGTGTTTATGCCTAGGGACTCTAACCAGAATGTGAGGATGTGACCAAAATGCATATAAATATTTGTCTTGACTAGAATGGAGAAATGGATAATACACAAAAACATGTTCAAAGCTATGTTAAAATCAAGGTGGTTTTTGAGAAGGTGGAGAGCCAATAAATGATGTGGCCTAACTTTGGCTTGCCCTTTGGTGACTATGGGTAAAATGCATCTGACAATGACTTTTTATAAGATGTTGTCGAGCCAGTAGTACTGTGGTCGACACCAAATTAACTCCATCTCTAGGACGTCTAAATAAGGATTCATGGATCGAATTGAGGTCAAAGCCTTCCAAATTTTCAGGAAGAGTTGGATAGCATTCTAGGTTAGAGAAGGACTCTCTACATCCTAGAAATGATCTCTAGATGGCTGGAGTATGATTGATATAAGTTTTTGTAGGATCGATGAAGTGTGGATGTGACCGGCTAGACGGGGGTGAGTAGCCCTCTTTTATTGGATGACGTAATTCGCTTGTCTACAAAACTAATTAGCACAACGGAAAACAAAACTAAACAAGCAAATCAAAGCAACAAGAATAAAATTAATGCTAACACCAAGTCATAATGTGGTTCACGGCTACGCCGCTAATCCATGATCCCGATTCATCCAAGGTGAATCACTCCTTTGCCAAATCCACTACATCTCTCCTTTGCACCAAGCTAGGTGGAGGTAACCTCTTTATAATCCCTCTTCTTACAATAGAATGGAATAATAGCAAGTAAGAAGAGTGGGAATACTTTAGGGCACTTTGGGAGAAGATTAGAGCATGAACATTAGGCCCCCAAAGCCCCACACCCTTCCTCTTTATAGAGGAAGAGGGTTTCTTCTCGTTGACACAGGAGCAGTCGACTGATGTCCCTATCAATCGACTGGTCCTGTAGTCGTTGCCCAATAACGACTACTTTCCACGTTGGATTTCATCCAACGGCACCGATATCAGTCGACTGATGCTCGATCAGTCGAGTGCTTGCGAGCTCGACTCCATTCTGTGCCCGAAACACTTGCGACCAGTCAACTGATGCCTTCATCAGTCGACTGGTGGTCTCGTAGTCGACTGTCATTCCATGGCAGTCGATTGTTGGCACTTGAACCAGACTCGAACACTAGTCGAGTCACCGTCGATTTAGAGTAGTCGACTACCATAACATGGTAGTCCACTGATGTCAGAAAATCCCATCCGACACTTAGCCAAATGACCAAGTTTCACCTAAGAGTGCTACCCCTCTCCCGGGTTACTTTCGCTCACTCTCTTCCCTCGGAGTCCCTCGCCTTTGAAGTTATCTTCGTCCGGCCATGTCCCTCGGATGGGCCAAGCGCACAACTCTGCAGTGACATCCTTCGCGTCTCACCCTGAAGTCTACTTCCTCCGGCTTCACTCCAATCTCCTCATCCGGTGGTCCCTCGGATGCTCCAAGGGCACAGCTTCCGCAAAGCCATCCTTCACCGACTAAAGGACCGAGTCATGAAAGGTGAAACTCGCCAAGGCTCCATGTGCGAATTATTAAGCCCTGCAAGACTCCAACGCACATATCAAATCATAATAACAATCTAACTTAAATCCTTTGCCACACACATCAAAACCTTATCATGGCAAGAGATTGCCCTAACAATCTCCCCCTTTTTGATGTGTGGCAATCCGTTTAAGTTAGGTAAAACATTTGATAAACAATTAAGGAAAGAAAGCATGTAAATAACATGATTAGCAACTCTCCCCCTTAATACAAGAAACTCTCCCTAAATATATTCCCCCTTACTTAAACAAATATATTTCTCCCCCTTTGACACCATCAAAAATAATTAACAAAGTTTATACAGCATGACATCAAGTCAAGAGAGAAGAAAAAATCAAAACATGCCTTAAAATTGGATAAAAGAAATTACTGGGCATGTTATCAGGCTACCAGTCAACTGGTTCTGACTACTAGTTGACTGGCACATGCAGTTCGGGTTTTTCAGGTTTTCAAGGTGGATTTCAGAAATGCATTAGAAAATCTATAAAATTCAAAAAATCATGAAATTTGGGGAACATATTTCTTGTAGGTATATTTATCAATGAAAAATAGTTGTCCATGAAAAATCATTATATTTTCAAGTATTTTCCAAAAATCCAAAAGTTTCAAAAGTAACTAGGTTTTTGATCATGTTAGTATCAAGTTTAACACCTAGTTTTGCTTTAAATTGTTTCAAAACATGAACACAGATTTTAAAGTAAGAAATTGTTTTAAAAACATATGAAATATCCAACCATGATCTTTGGGCAATATGTCTATGAATTAAACATAAGCCTTCCCCATGATTGGTCTATTATTGCTATTTTGATACCTTAAATGACCATCTAAATGCCATTGGCATTAGTGGACATTTGTATCATCCTAACATCTCACTCATGCTATGTTTTCAATCAAGGTAGCCTATGGTGAGTGTGAGATGCATCCTAAAAGTATTTGTATATGCTTAACCATTAGTTTCATGCAATTCTATACAAGGTTAAGTATCATCCTATGATTCCACATGATCATAAAGACATATATGAATTAATTTTACATTATGACCATGAAACAAATGTATTCATCAAATTGTGATCATGCATTAGGTATTACATCATGATAATAAGGCAAATATCACCTAAAGCATGATTTATCTATTTATAGGTGCATTATCATCACCTAACACTATTTCAAAAATGTTGTCCTGACATCCTAAGTCAACCAACATATGATTTAGATAAATTCCATATGGTTGACTATCCTAGGGTTTTCTTAACCCTTAAGGATGGATTTTGGAACCCAATATAAATTCTTGCCTATGGGGTTCACTAAAAATTCTTTAGGGATGCATTTTCTAGCTATTACCTTACTTTTATCTTGACCCCTAGCAATTAGACATTTATAGGCCTTTTCATTTTTCTTTTCCTTATATCCTAGGCCTTTCTTGTTGAAGCTTGCCCTTTGGCTCCCAATTATCATGTTAAGGGTATTGGAGCCTATTGTAAATTTTTCTATGGCCTAGGTCAAATAATCTACCTTTTCGCTTAGAGCCCTATTTTCATCCATACATGCATCACTAACATTAAATGACATAAATTCATTGTTGGATTGAAGCGGATCGCTAGAGGGGGGGGTGAATAGCGATAAACCTTTTTTTTTAATTCGTTCGTTAAAACTCGAGTAGACAGTTAATTGCAGTGGAAAGATAAACTATAAATAAATGAGACAAATGTTTTTTTACTTGGTTCGTAGCCTTCGGCTACTACTCCAAGACCCTAGTGATCCTTGATCACGCACAGAGGGCAATTCACTAAAAACACTCCTCCTCGTTGGAGGTAGGAGTTTGACGATTACAAACAAAACTTCGAAAGACAAGATAGAGAGACAAACCCTCTCTTCTATTAATGTAAAGTGCAACGATAGAAAACCTCGATTAATAAAAGGAATTGCAATATTTAAAGAGACGACAAAATAAGAATATCAACAACTAAAAGAGTAGAAAGTAAACTAGGGTTGTTGACATCACTTCGTCATAGAGTCGTCGGAAAATCGCAGAGTTGTGGAGGTTTGTGAGCACTTAGAGATGATGAAAAACCCTAGGAGAAGCCCTCCTTTTATAGCCTTTAAGCCCCTCATCGAATGGGTCTTCAATCAATAGGAATTGGGCACAAAACTCCTTGAAAAATGGTGATAAAGCTTGACTCCTCGAGGCTGATTTTTGATCATCGGTTGAACTGACCGGTTGAACTGGCCCGGTTGAACTAATGGCTAGGATTTTTGACTACAATAAAGATTTAGCTCAAAATATAAGTGAATTTGACAACCACTTGCCGTCCGATCTCAACATAGACCTTCCATGGGAAGTCTTGGGTCGGATTGTCGCCTAAGGATGTCCCCGTACAAAGGACACGACCTCACTTCACTTTAATCACTCGAGCTTACCTCGATACTTACTATGTCACTTTTGCTTCCGGCCTTCCACTTGATTCCTTTGGCTCCCTCCGAAGTCACTCGAGTGTCGCCAGACCACCGCGGCTTCCTCCAGGTGTCGCTAGCCTTCAGCTCCATCTATAACAATTTTCTGCACACTCGATTCAGCACGTGAGATAATGACATGAGCTTAACTTTGTATCATTTTCTATAATCAAAACTCAGGTTTGACTTAAGTGCCTACTGCACCAACAATCTCCCCCTTTTTGATTTATAGCAAACCCACATACAAAGTTAAGAAAAATAAATTAAGTGCATTAAGAAAAATGAGCAAGAGATATGCATGAATGAGCAGGAGTATAAAAAAGCATGAATGAGCAGGAGTATTTTTTTTTAAGTGCTCCCCCTTGAGGAATCCTCCCCCTTGACCGAGGGTGAGTACTTGAGAAAGAGTTTTAACTCTCCCCCTTGATGTTTGCTACTAAACAAAAGAATTAAGTTACCACAATTACTTAATATTGGCCATAGTTTTTAAAATAAGTTTTAAGTTAAGAAATCAAAAAATTGATTTCTTAACCTTGGCCTTTACTTCCGTTTTGTTAACAAGTTAACTTAAAGTTAAGTAAACCTTTCCGTTTTGTTAACATGAACAAGTTAACTAAGCCTTGGCCATAAAAAAATTATCCCTTAACTTTGGCCTTTTTCTCCCCCTTTTGCCATATATCGAAAAGAGTGAGGGTGTGTGTGGAATAAAAAATAAGTATTAATTTGAAAATGTTCCACATTATTTTGAAAATAATATACTGAAAATAAGTTCATCTATAAAATGTTCGACTCATATTTGGCTTGATTGATATGAAAGATCAACCAGTCCTAATCAGAGTCGGTTATTATGTATGATTATACTCCATGGTTCATAGCAATGCACTAGCTCTACATCTGGAACCAGGAGTAAGGTCCTAACATCTCACGCCCATCTACGTGGCTAAGTACACAAACACATTAGTCCTATGTATTGTGAGATGTACTGACTCCTTAAATCTATAGGTGCATGATATCTAAGGTATGTCCTATGCTAGTTCCATAAAAAATGAAAATTAAGAAATAGTAGTGATATAATTTGCAAAGTCCTATTCTACTACGCACATGCCCAATTTTCATCTTAATAGACTAAATTCGGCTTCGGGTAGGGGTTTAGTAATTTGGTCTGCTAAGTTAGACTTTGATTCGACGTATTTGAGTTGTATGGCTCCGTTGGCCACATGTTCTCGAATGAAATGGTGTTTGACCTCTATATGTTTGGTCCTAGAGTGACATATCGAATTCTTAGTAAGATTAATTGAACTAATGTTATCTACATGAAGTTTCGTGTTCGTAAAGTCTAACTTAAAGTCGCGGAGAGTGTGCTTCATCCAAAGAAGCTGAGTGACACACTCACCCATCACGATGTATTCGGCTTCGGTGGTAGATAAGACAACACAGTGTTGCTTCCTACTGCACCAACTCACTAGACTCGAGCTGAGAAGTTGACAACAACCACTCGTACTCTTTCTATCGAGCTTACTACCGGCATAGTCCGAATCAGAGTAGCCGGTTAGTTCGAACTCGGTAGATCTAGGGTACCAAATATCGACATTAAGTGTACCCTTTAGATATCTAAGGATACGCTTGACTAGAGTTAGGTGAGACTCCTTGGCACAGGTTTGGAACCTTGCGCACATACTTACTGCAAATAGGATATCAAGTCGGCTTGCAGTTAAGTAAAGGAGACTCCCTATTATGCTCCTATAGTATTTTAAATCAATTGAGTTTCTAATTAAATCTTCTTCTATATTAACATTAGTTGTCATTGGGGTATTAATAATTTTAGCGTCTTGCATTCCAAAGCATTTAATTAATTTCCTAGTATATTTGCGTTGATGTAGGTATATTCCATCCTTAGTTTGTTTAATTTGTAGACCTAAGAAGAAGTTTAACTCGCCTACTAAATTCATTTCAAATTCACTTTCCATAAGTGAAATGAACTCATTTAGTAGGATTGAGTTGGTGGTTCCGAAAATAATATCATCTACCTAGATTTGGACTATGAATATGTCTTTACCTAAGGTTTTTACGAAAAGGGTTTGGTCAACTACACCTTGGTTAAAATCTTTGGACTTAAGATAAATCAAAAGTCTCTTGTACCAAGCTCGAGGAGCTTGTTTAAGTCCATAGAGAGCTTTCTTTAACCTAAGGACATGATCGGGTTTGACTAACATAAACTTCTTCTTTAATGTATCCATTTAAGAATGCATATTTCACATCCATTTGAAACAACTTAAATCCTCGATGTGCTGCATATGCTAATAGCATTCGAATGGACTCTAATCTAGCTACTGGGGCATAGGTCTCGTCGTAATCTAAACCTTCGACTTGACTAAACCCTTTAGCAGCTAGTTTAGCTTTATTTCTAACTACTTCACCTTTATCATCAATTTTATTTCTAAACACCCACCTTGTTCCAATGATTGTTTTATCTTTAGGTGGTGGTACTAATTCCCATTCTTCATTCCTAGTGAATTGAGCCAACTCTTCTTGCATTGCAATAATCCAATCGAGATCAAGAAGAGCTTGGTCAATAGTTTTGGGTTCAATTTTAGAAATCAAAGATATTTGACTAAGGTTTCTGTATGAGGCTCTAGTTCGAACTCCTAGACTTGGATCACCTATCACTTGGTCGATAGAGTGACTTGGTTGACTTAGGTTAGGATTAACACTAGACCTGATCTCCGGATCAGAGTTAGGTCTAGTATGAGTCGGCTCGCTAATTGGGGTTTCCGGGGGTTTTGTAGGTTCGTGTCCTTCATCAAATACTACATTGATAGTCTCCTCGACTCTAAGGGTGTCATGGTTATATACTCTATAAGCTCTGCTTGTAGTCAAGTATCCTAGAAAGATTCTGGTCGTGGTTTTGGATGTAAATTTCCCTAGGTAATCCTTAATGTTTAGGATATGTACCTTACACCCAAATACCCTAAAGTACTTGATGTTAGGTATTTTATCGTGATAAATCTCGTATGAGGTCTTAAGGTGCCTCTTTACCATAAGGATCCTATTTTTGACATAGCATGTCGTACTCACGGCTTCCGCCCAAAACCTATCGGGTAGGTTATACTCATTTAACATTGTCCTAGCGGCTTCTTGTAGGGTTGTATTTTTGTCTTCTACTAGGCCATTTTGTTGTGGAGTTCTAGGGCAAGAGAACTCATGGTGGTATCCATTTAGGTTATAGAATTCTGTAAACCTCTGGTTTTTGAATTCACCACCATGATCAGTCCTAAGTCTTTTGATTTTAATGTTTTGTTGATTTCCTATTAACTTAAATAGGTTGATTAATTGATCTAGGGTATCACTTTTGTGTTTGATGAACCTAACCCAAGTAAATCTAGAGTAGTCATCAATAATGACTCAACAGAATTTACTTCCATTAAGTGACTTAGCTCCGTGTGAATCAAATAGATCCATGTGTAGGAGCTCAAGAACACTTTTGGTTCGTTCTTGATTAGTTAGTGATGTTGTGTCCTAGATTGTTCACCTTGTTAACAAGCATTACATATTTTATTATCCAAGTTATTGAGGTTAGGAAAACCTCTGACTAAGTCACTCTAACTCATCTTGTGGATGAGTCTTGGGTGTGAGTGACCGAGTCGTTGGTGCCACAACCATGATTCCTCTTGCCGTATCATAAGACACTTAGTTGAGGAGTTAGTTAAGTTAATAGTGTAAATGTTGTTATTTCTAGTTCCCTTAAGAATTGTTTTAGAGGTTTCGTTTGTATTAATTACGCATTCATTTTCTAGAAATATGACCTTATAGTTATTATCACACAATTGGCTTACACTAAGTAGATTATATTGAAAATAAAACGTTTTGAATAACAAAATTTGAGTTAAGCTCAATATCACCTGATCCGATGATTTTGAGCTTGTCGTTATTTCCGAAGGCTACCGATCCTTGTCGTTTGAATCGAAGCTTCAAAAACTTGAGTTGATCCCCGGTCATGTGTCGGGAGCAACCACTGTCCAACATCCATTGATCCTACACATAAGGTAGTTGGATCGGATATTGGATTTATTAAAGATTGGTTGAAAATTATTAACCTAAATCATCTCACCCATGTCTACATGATAAAACACGTTAACCCTATATGTTCTTGTGAGATGACTTCCAATTTTACTTGATTTAAATTTAATGACTTAAACACTTGTCAACCTTGCGTTAGATTTGGATTTGACCTTAGGCTTATCAAGTCACCTTTTCAAGATCATGGCTTCCAGGTCGTGGCGAGGCACAGAGGCCTTCTTTGATCGGAACAATGACCACTTCCTTAGACAAAGCCATTTTCAAGAAAATAGTAACTTGACTCACCTAAGACCACTTCCTGGTCTAACTAGTCTAGGATATGGCGAGGTAGCTTCAGCTAGTTCCACTCTGTCAAGTGAACTGAACTAGATACGCCTTATCTAGCTCGAATACACGAGACTCCATTTTCCGAGCGTACTATCATCTCGCCGCGTCCTGGTACTATGTTATTAAGTGTTGACGAGTTATAGTCCTATCTAACCATTCTAAAAAAAAAATCCAACTAAATAAAAACCTAAGCATGCAATTTCTATGTTAAAACATAAACAAGTTTCGTATTAGCCCCCCCTGGACCATTGAATCGATTCGGTCTCTCCACATAGTGGATTTGGTCCTTGGGAACCCAGTACTGGTTTGATCCTAAGTTTGAAATCAAGGTGGTCTTAGGGACCCATGCTTTGACACGTTTTTTATGTCGACTTACAATCGACATATATGACTTATTGGTCGTGTTTGAGCTAAACCGTAGCCCGACCTTGTTGTACACGGCCCTTTGCGATCCAAGTAGGAGGTCAAGTCCTTTGGATCCCAAAGTAAACTTTTCCAACGTATTCCTAAGATCTTCGACTTGACTCTTCAAGAGTGAGTTCTCAACTTCGAGTTTTTCAACCCGAGTTGAGTCCTTCTCTTGAACTCGACTAGTCGAAGAGGTTAGGGAGACCTCGTGTTTGAGGAGTTTAACTTCCTCAACCAGAGTCTTGACCTTGGACTAGGACTTAGCTAACTTTCTATTTAAAAACTTAATTGCACTATAAAGTGTATTAATGAGAGACCGACTTACCTTGAGTCTATCTTTTGAACCGGATGCGTATCTGTGGCTTGTCTTGAATAGTGCTTCGCAGTCCGACTCGTCTTCGATTTCCGATTCAAGTTCGGATTCTGACTCCGTCTCCGATTCCACTGGTTTAGCCATGAGTACTCGATCATCGTCTTCTTCCTCGGAAGCTTCTTCCCAAGTAGTGTTGAGTGCCTTTTTGTGTTTTGGTACTTTGCTCTTGAGTTTTGGGCATTCGGATTTTATATGTCCAAACCTGTTGCATTCATAACATCTAATATTTGAACTTTTAGGCTTACCTTCGTTGGGTCGAGTGACGGTTCATTTTCGGCCCTTGACTATCCTCCGAACTAGGTTGACTAGTTCGGCCTCCATTTTCGAGTCGACCTCCGAATCCGACTCATCCTCTTCTTCCTTCGGGGGTGGCTTGCTAGCGGTTTTCTTCTTTGAACCTGCAAATAGTGCTATACCTTTCTCAAGTTCCGAGTTAGACTGCTCATGAAGTTCAAAATAAAAAAAAAAGTTCATCTAACCTAAGTTTATAAAGATCCTTGGAGACCATGTAGGCATCGACCATGGATGCCCACAAGGTAGTCCTCGGAAAGGAGTTTAGGACATACCTTATAAGGTCACGGTTTTCGACCTTTTGCCTGATTGCATGTAGATTGTTGACTATGTCTTGGATGCGGGCATGGAGTTGCGTCGCCGTTTCATGTTCCTGCATTTTTAGATTATATAATTTATTAAATAAAAGGTCGCGCTTACATACATTGGCTTCATCGGTCCCTTCGTGTAGCTCCACTAGCTTTGTCCAAAGGTCCTTTGTGCTTATGAAGGAGCCGACGCGATTTAACTCCTCCTTGGACAAGCCGCATTGGAGGATTTGTGTTGCCTTGGCGTCGGCTTTGACTTGTCGTTTTGTCGCAATGGTCCATTGGTCATAACCCAAGGATTCACCCACTTCGTTAGTCAGAAGTGTGAAACCCGTTTGGATTATGATCCACATCTCGATTTGGGTTTTGAGAAAGCATTCCATCCAACCTTTCCAGTAACGGAAATCATCTCCGTTGTAAAACGGAGGTCGGATGATGCTAAAACCCTCGAGATGGGCCATTTGGAAGGGAAACCTTGCACAAAAAATACCAAAAAAAACATGAAAAAAAGGTTCCAAGACTTCGGCTTGGATTAGTAATGTAGGAAATGAAAAGAAACAAAAGGAATAAACGAGAAATAACCAACTAAAATAAAAGATGAGCACTTACAACCTTCGATGTCCTAAAAATGGTACTAAACGATAGTTTTTCGGGATGAATACAGCTTGTTATGAGGGTTTACCCTCATAAGAAGTGTAGATCTTTCCGAGAGCTTCGTTTTGGTAGGTAGACTATTTCGTGGGTCAACTTGTACGAAAAGTTATGCCTGTTTTACTGTCGGTTACTCCAAAAGCGAATACTTGCAAAACAAAACCAAACGAAGAGTACCAAGACTTCGTCTTGGATTAGTAGTGCGGGAGAAAAATTTAAATGAACAAAAAATAAATCTGTAAAAAATGTTAGATTGGTGGTTTCACCAAATCTAAGCGCCCCCGGCTCTGATACCAATTGTTGGATCGAAGCGGATCGCTAGAGGGGGGGTGAATAGCGATAAACCTTTTTTTTTAATTCGTCCGTTAAAACTCGAGTAGACAGTTAATTGCAGCGGAAAGATAAACTTTAAATAAATGAGACAAATGTTTTTTTACTTAGTTCGTAGTCTTCGGCTACTACTCCAAGACCCTAGTGATCCTTGATCACGCACGGAGGGCAATTCACTAAAAACACTCCTCCTCGTTGGAGGTAGGAGTTTGACGATTACAAAAAAAACTTCGAAAGAAAAGATAGAGGGACAAACCCTCTCTTCTATTAATGTAAAGTGCAACGATAAAAAACGTCGATTAATAAAAGGAATTGCAATATTTAAAGAGACGACAAAATAAGAATATCAACAACTAAAAGAGTAGAAAGTAAACTAGGGTTGTTGACAACACTTCGTCGTAGAGTTGTCGAAAAATCGCAGAGTTGTGGAGGTTTGTGAGCACTTAGAGATGATGAAAAACCCTAGGAGAAGCCCTCCTTTTATAGCCTTTAAGCCCCTCATCGAATGGGTCTTCAACCAATAGGAATTGGGCACAAAACTCCTTGAAAAATGGTGATAAAGCTTGACTCCTCGTGGCTAATTTTTGACCATCGGTTGAACTGGCCGGTTGAACTGGCCTGGTTGAACTGGCCGGTTGAACTGATGGCCAGGATTTTTTACTACAATAAAGAGTTAGCTCAAAATATAAGTGAATTCGACGACCACTTACCGTCCGATCTCAACATAGACCTTCCATGGGAAGTCTTGGGTCGGATTGTCGCCTAGGGATGTCCCCGTACAAAGGACACGACCTCACTTCACTTTACTCACTCGAGCTTACCTCGATACTTACTATGTCGCTTTTGCTTCCGGTCTTCCACTTGATTCCTTCGGCTCCCTCCGAAGTCACTCGAGTGTCGCCCGACCACCACGGCTTTTTCCGGGTGTCGCTTGCCTTAAGCTCCAGCTATATCAATTTTCTGCACACTCGATTCAGCTCGTGAGATAACGACATGAGCTTAACTTTTTATCGTTTGCTATAATCAAAACTCAGGTTTGACTTAGGTGCCTACTGCACCAACATTCATGTGAGCATGCATCATTTAAGCTAGAAGAAATATTATCATTATCATTTAAGCATGTTTTTTCTAGCTTATTTTCTAAATCCTTAATTTGATCTATCATGGTCTTATTTTTCTTATTTGCTCTAAATAAATCCCTAGTTAAGCTAGAAACCAAGGAAACTATTCTTGGGAGTTAGTTTTGTTACCATAGCTTCCATGTCTTCTTCTTCTTCTTCGGATGAGGATGGTGAAGAAGCTCCCCCTTCACTAGAGCTCTCCTCACTCATGCTTGATCCTTCATTTTCGGAGGAGGAGCAATCTAGGTCGTCAAAGGCCATTAGGGCTAAGTTGGTGACAAAGGCATTCTCCTCTTCTGATGATGATGAAGATCATGAGGAGGGGTCATCCCAAGTCCTTGCCTTTAGTGCCTTTGTCTTCCCATTTTCCTTGGCCTTCTTTTTCTTCTTGCTCCCCTTCTTCTTCTTTTCTTCCTTCTTTCTCTTCTCCTCCTTGCTCTTGTTCAAGAGAGGACAATTGTCCCTTACGTGTCTCTCTCCTTGGCAATTGTAGCAAATAATCTTCCCCCTTGGTCTTCTTCTCCTATCACTAGAGTTATTGAATTTAAAACCTTTTAATGCACGTCTTACCCTCCTTACCATATAGGCTTCTTCCGTGCTATCCATGGAGGAGGAGGAAGATGCTTCATCGGAGGAGGAGGGGATCTCCATCTTCTTCTTCACTTTGTGGGCCATCAAGGCTACCCCTCTTGAAGGTTGAATTCTAGGCTCTTCAACTATTCCTTCAAGCCTTGTTTCGTGGAGTTCCATGGTTGAAAAGAACTCCTTCAAGGTGCTCACTTCTAGGTTCTTGGACATGTAGAAGGAGTCCACCATTGAGCTCCATTTCGATGACCGGGGAAAAGCGTCGATTGCTTTCATAAGCATATCCCGGTTCGAAAGTTTTTCTCCTACACTTGTTAGCCCAATTAAAATCTCTTTAAACCTAGAATGCAATGATGTTACCTTTTCTCCCTTTTCTAATTTGATGTTGCTTAATTGGGAGCGGAAGAGGTCTCTCCTTGCAAGCTTGGCTTCCGAAGTGCCTTCATGAAGTTCAACCAATCTCTCCCACATCTCCTTGGCACTTCAGCAATCCCCAATCCGGTTGATCTCTTGTTGGGGGAGCACATTGAAGAGATGGTGCTTGGCTTTTGAGTTTGCAAGGTGCTCTTCCCTTTGCTTTTTCGTCCACCTTGACTTCTCTATTTGTTCACCCTCTTCGTCCCTAGGCATCTCAAAACCGTTTTCCATTATAAGCATAATATCAAAATCAGTTTCAAAGAATACCTCCATTTTCTTTTTCCACCAACAGAATTCGCCTCAAATTTCGAACCATGAATGTTTGAGCTGGCCATCCTTGATTGTGCTTGTTGTGGCGGTTAGTCCTCGACAAGCTTTCCTCGGATCTGATACCACTTGTAGGATCGATGAAGTGTGGATGTGACCGGCTAGAGAGGGTGGGGGGGTGAATAACCCTCTTTCGTTGGATGACGTAATTCGCTTGTCTACAAAACTAATTAGCACAACGGAAAACAAAACTAAACAAGCAAATCAAAGCAACAAGAATAAAATCAAAGCTAACACCAAGTTGTAACGTGGTTCACGGCTACGCCACTAATCCACAATCCCGATTCGTCCAAGGTGAATCACTCCTTTGCCAAATCCACTAGATCTCTCCTTTGCACCAAGCTAGGTGGAGGTAACCTCTTTACAATCCCTCTTCTTACAATAGAATGGAATAATAGCAAGTAAGAAGAGTGGGAATACTTTAGGGAACTATGGGAGAAGATTAGAGCATTAACATTAGACCCCCAAAGCCCCACACCCTTCCTCTTTATAGAGGAAGAGGGTTTCTTCCTGTTGACACAGGAGCAGTCGACTGATGTCCCTATTAGTCGACTGGTCCTGTAGCCGTTGCCCAATAACGGTTGCTTTCCATGTTGGATTTCATCCAACGACACCGGTATCAGTCGACTGATATTGCCATCAGTCGACTGATGCTTTATCAGTCGAGTGCTCGTGAGCTCAACTCCATTCTGTGCCTGAAACACTTGCGACCAGTCGACTGATGCCTTCATCAGTCGACTGGTGGTCTCGTAGTCGACTTCCATTCCATGGCAGTCGACTATTGGCACTTGAATCGGACTCGAGCACTAGTCGAGTCACCATTGACTTAGAGTAGTCGACTACTATAACATGGTAGTCAAGTGATGTCGGGAAATCCCATCCAACACTTAGCCAAATGGCCAAGTTTAACCTAAGAGCACTACCCCTCTCCCGGGTTACATTCGCTCACTCTCATCCCTCAGAGTCCCTCGACTTTGAAGTTATCTTCGTTCGGCCACGTCCCTCGGATGAGCCAAGCGCACAGCTCTACAGTGCCATTCTTCGCGTCTCACCCTGAAGTCTACTTCCTCCGGCTTCACTCCAAGCTCCTTGTCCGACGGTCCCTCAGATGCTCCAAGCGCACGACTTTCGCAAAGCCATCCTTCACCGAGTCAAGGACCGAGTCATGATAGGTGAAACTCGGCAAGGCTCCATGTGCGAATTACTAAGTCTTGCAAGACTCCAACGCACATATCAAATCATAATAACAATCTAACTTAAACCCTTTTCCACACACATCAAAACCTTATCATGGCAAGAGATTGCCCTAACAGTTTTGGCTACCCTTGACTTGTAGATAAGCCTATTATCAGTGGGTTGTAGGTTGTTATAGAATTCGATAAGTAAGTCTTCATTGATATTGTGATCGCAGTAGACTAACTTACTGAGTCTATAATGCTCAACCATCTCGCTAACGTATTATTGGAGAAGAAATGACCATCTATGGACTGGATGCTTAGGAGTTCAAACTCGTGGGTCCTAAAGGTGTGCAAATGATATTCCGAGGGGAAACGATGGTCCAAGCAAGGCCTCTCGTGAGGGCCTAGAGGTGGAGGACTCAGGTTCCTTTCCTTTTTGTCTAGAATGGCATGTGTCAAATATGTCATGCGCACAAGATTGACCCATGAATGAATGTAAGGAATGAAATGATGCATGTCAAGTGGGGAAAGTGATTAGTTTCTTAGAAATCCTCTAAAATCATAAGGAGAGTAAGGAAGAAGTCTTACTTGGGTGCCATAGAACCATGAACAAGTGCTTGCTGTAGCAGACAAATTTTTCCTGCTAGAACCCTATTTGTGGTCGAGTGGTCAGAGATTAGGGTTAGGGTTAAGAGAAAATGCCAAGGAGAAGGAAGAAGATCCTTACCCTAATCTAGAGAAGGCTTGTCTCGAGGTTGTAAAGCTTGGACGGAGATGAAGAGCTCAACTGGCACTTGTCGCAGTCGGGAGAGCACGATTGTTAGGAAGAAAAAATCATGGAATGAAAGGGTTTAGGGTTTAAATCTGCAATACATCATTCGAGGCAATGAGTGGGTTGGCTTGATTGGTAACATCATTCGAGGCGATGATCAAGGTGCTCTTGGTTCTGTATGTGATCGGAAATTGGCCAGTCGAGGCTCCAATTGAAGTGCACTCAATTCTGTGTGTGATCGGAATCGGCCAATCGAGGATCCAGTCGAAACACACTCGATTCTGTGTGTGATCGGAATCTGCCAGTCGAGGCTCCAGTCGAAGCGCACTCGATTCTTAGTGTCGAAACCTCGTGCCAGTCAGGGCGCCGGTCGAGTCTGTCTCAGTTGATAGGCTTAAAAAATTGGGTATCAATATCTAAACACTCCAACTGAGTTTCGTGCAATTCCTAAGGCTTAGGTAAGTGTTAAAAACACTTGATATGATAACCTTACACATTTTTATTGTTTTAAATAATTGGTATCTATGATCTTGGTCTCATAGAGGGTCCAACCAATTTTACTTGGTTGGAATGTCTAGTTATGAGCTTGGAACCACAAACACAAGAATGTGTAATGGTCTTCCCCATAATTAGTCACATTAGTGATTTTTGTCTCGTCAACCTCTCTATCTCAGGGATGCAATGAGCATGTGAAATAGATGTAGGGAATTCTTTATGCCAAATGACATATGCGCAACGGAAAAATTAGGATCCCTTCCAAGTGATCCATGCGAAAGCAAACTCGTATAAAATAAATTTCTCTAAACCAAGCCTATCTTATAGGAGAGGATTACCTTTGTTCCGTGCCCTTGTTAATCCCGCTTCTTCCTTTTGTTTGTTGGATCTTTAGCACGTTCAAGTGTCCGTGCCTCTATATGTATCCACACGAGCAAGCTCTTGTCTCACAAAAGAAAACTAGAGGAGCTCTCCTTTACTTCTTGCTAGAGAAGTCCCTAAAGGAGAGGAAGCTAGGGAAAAAGAGAAGGGAAGAAGAAGACTACTCTTCTTGCTACACTCACAAAAGCCACACAACAATAAGCTATCAAGCTCTCTCCAAGCCTCAAGCTCCCAACAACCACACCAACAATTGCTTTGGCCGGCCACTCCATGGGGTCTTTTATAGGGTTGGAAAAACCCTTTCACCTCCACACATTCAATGCAATCCATTGCATTGGGACATTTGTTTGGCCGGCCACTTAAGGAGACAAAACCATTTTGTTTCCTTCCACCTTATCTAGCTTAGGTGGATGCTTAGGTGGCATGCTTATGTGGCATGCTTATGTGACATTCTTATGTGGCATTCATGCATGTTGAATTAATCTTATTAATTCAATTAAGCTTATGTTATCATATTGAATTAATCTTATTAATTCAATTAAGCTTATGTTATCATATTGAATTAATCTTATTAATTCAATTAAGCTTATGTTATCATATTGAATTAATCTTATTAAATCAATGAGGTAACATATTGAATTAATCTCATTAAATCAATTAGCTAAAATTCTCATTAAGCTTAAAGTCCAAAAACCATTTTGTACTTAAGCTTATTCCCAAATTATTCTAGTCAAACTAGAATACTCTAATTCCTCTAATCATCATGCTCTTTGTGTGTGACCCTATAGGCTCTCATAACGTTGGCAGTGGACCTAAACTCTTTTAGATACACAAGCAATGAGCGGCATCTAGCAATACATCATTGCTACCCAAGTTATGAGATAAGTCAAGATCCGACTAACCTTTCCGTGACTAATATAATATATGACCGTGTCCTTCTATCCTTGATATCAGATTGATCAATGAGGCATAGACCGTGTCATCCTCGATCAATCTATGTGTTTCTTGATCCCTGAGTAAACTAACTCAAACAAATGAGCTCAATATCTCATATTGACTCATTCGAGCATGGCCATGTGTTTTAGTAGTTCTACTCAATCAAGGGGCCCACCGATATCACTCTCGTCATATGAGAGGGATAGATCCCATCTACATCACTCACATCCCTCCGCATAATTTGTTATATACCCAGTAATCGCCTTTATGGTCCACCCTGTTACGGGTGACGTTTTGTAACGCCCGTAAAATTCCTAGCAATTTTACAAGAATTTTTGGCTTGATGATCATGGGCTTTATGTGGGCCTTTTCAAAAATAAAAGAAAATAAGCCGAAAAGGGGTGCAAGGCCTAGGAATTGAACTCCAAACCTCTAGAGATAGCCAAGCCTTATAGATGCACCCACTAACCAGAAGCCCAATAGGATTATATGATTAAGGAAGAGGGGGAAACTATAGATAAGTGGGACTAGGAATAAATGAAGAGGCATGGAAAAGAAAAGAGGAACTTCTCTTCCTCCCCCCCCCTTTATAAAGAAGAGGGAAGGTTGAATTTGGTCACTTCCTCTCTTCTTCTTCCTCTTCTCACCGAAAATCTTGAGCTCCCTCTCCATTTCCTCCATTGGCCGAACCTCCTTCAAGCAAGAATCAAGGGCTAGGGTTGGTTCTTAGGTCATCTTCTCCACCCAAAACAAAGCGAAGGAAGTAAGTATCCCTCACCTGCATACGAGTAGTTGCGATTGAATGTTTGAACAACTTGTATGTTATATTCGGCCAAGCATGTTTTAGTTTACCAATGAAGTTGAAATCTATGTTTAGGAAGGATATGATGATGCTAAGATGGGAAAAGAGGGTTGGTTACAAAGCTAACCCTAGTTGAGCCCTTATGTGTTTCGGCCACCCTAGGAAGTTAGGGTTAGGGTTTCATGAATGCCATGTTTTAATTGCTATATGATGTAGTTAGGGTTTAAAAGGGATTAGGTCAAAAGTTAACCCTAATGAACCCTAAGAACCATTCGGCCAAGTCATGGACTAGGGTCTAAATGAAGCTCCATGTTATGTTTATGCTATGTTCTATAACTAGATGATGATGTTAGGGGTTAAAGTGGATTAGGACAAAAGCTAACCCTAATAAACCCTAAGAACCATTCGGCCAATATGGATCTTGGTGTTTTATTGAAGTTTTATAGCTTGTTTTACTTGTAAGAAATGATGTTAACATGTTAGGGGGTTGAGGATAAAGATCTAAACCCTAAAAAGCCTATAAGGGCCATTCGGCCACCTTTGAGTTTTTAGGTTACAATGAAGTTCATACCATGAATTTTATGGAATTTGTATGCATATGTATGTTACTTGAATTAGGTTAAAGGTCTAAACCCTAAAAGCCTATAAGGGCCATTCGGCCACCTTTGATCTTTTTAGGTTACAATGAAGTTCATACCATGAAGTATGCTATGCTATGTTAATGAAATAAGCTATGTTGTTATGAAATGAAGTATGCTATGCTATGTTAATGAAATAAGCTATGATGTTATGAAATGAAGTATGCTATGCTATGTGAATGAAATGAAGCATGATGTGTTATGAAATGAAGTATGCTATGCTATGTTAAAGAAATAAGCTATGTTGTAAAGTAAGCATATAAGTATTTTACTTTCTGCATGGCTTGTACCAAGACCTTAACAAGGTCCAAAGAAGGGATGGGCTCCTAAGATGCCCTAGGTCGATGGAATAAGACTCGGGCCTAGGATGGGCTTCTATGTATGATTGCCCCTAAGTCGATGGAATAAGATTCGGGCCTAGTACGGGATGGGCTCCAAGATGCCTTAGGTCGATGGAGTAAAACTCGGGCCTAGGATGGGCTTCTACGCTATGACGATTGCCACTAGGTCGATGGAATAAGACTCGGGCCTAGGAACCTATTAGGTTCGAGACTTGCTACCTCGGGCCTATTTAGGGATGCGCGCTATGATAATGAAGAAGTGGTACAATGCCGGGCCCAAATATGTTGAGATCTATATTTACGTACCTAACATATATGTTTTCAAAAGCATCTTGCATATGTATGCCATGATTGTTTACGTTACATGTTATGTTAGATGATATGCCATAATGTTAAGTTACATGTTATGTTAGATGATATGCCATAATGTTTAAGTTACCGGTTATGCTAGATGATATGCCATAATGTTTAAGTTACATGTTATGTTAGATGATATGCCATAATGTTTAAGTTACCTGTTATGTTAGATGATATGCCATAATGTTAAGTTACATGTTATGTTAGATGATATGCCATAATGTTTAAGTTACCTGTTATGCTAGATGATATGCCATAATGTTAAGTTACATGTTATGTTAGATGATATGCCATGATTGTTTACGTTACATGTTATGTTAGATGATATGCCATAATGTTTAAGTTACCTGTTATGCTAGATGATATGCCATAATGTTTAAGTTACATGTTATGTTAGATGATATGCCATAATGTTTAAGTTACCTGTTATGTTAGATGATATGTCATGATGTATAAGTTACATGTTATGTTCGATGGCACGCTATGATGTTAGGTTACTAAGTTACATATGATGCCATGTATGTTATGTTTATGTTACTTAAGCTACAAGTTAAGTTGAAGATGCCATGTATGTTACATGATATATTGATTATATGTTATAAATGCTACAAGTCATGATTAATGATGATGTATGGTTTTTGTGAGTAGGACAGGATCTTACTAAGCCTATGTGCTTATAGTTTATTTTCCTCAGACCGAGATAAGGGTAAGGGATGGATAAACTAAAGGGAGCAGCAGGAGGGGTCAATGTGTGTGGTAGTGGCATGGTGGAGAAGATCCGTTAAGTCTACTTATACATGTATTACCTATAATGATGATGTCTATGGATGTCTTTACTTATGTCTCCCTATGACGATGATGTTATGAACCTACTAAGCCTTAAGTATCTATATATATATATGATGCATGCTTTATGTTGATAAGAAGAAGTAAAGAAGAATGATGCATGCTTTATGTTGATAAGAAGAAGTAAAGAAGAAGTAAGAAGAAGTATCTATGCATGCTATGCTATGAAACATACTCTATGTTAAGAAGAAGTGTTGATGCATATTTATGTTTAAAAGAAAAAAAAAAGTATTTAGGTCTCAAGTCTTCCGCTGTAAGAAATAAGAAGTACATATATATAAAGTCTTCCGCTGTATGAAATGTATGTACGGTCGCGTCACGCACCGCCTCTCCGGACATTTAGAGTCCTCGGAAGGGCGGGCGTGACACGTTTGACGATACCAAAGTACATAACTCCTTATGTAGGGAATCGTAGTGACTTCAGGTCTGAGGACTATTCATACCAATAGTCACATGAGAAAGTTTATGACACTCATATAACGATCCATGAAACATTCTCATGGCGGGTCAGTTCAGTATATATTCTCTAATATATACCCATGTGTCAACTTGATATCATATATCCATGACTTGTGAGATCAAGTCATCAATTGACCTACATGCTAGTCTTTATGTATTAATATTGCCCTTGCATATTAATACTTGACTAGGAACATTTAGAAAGTGTTCTCTACAGCCTCTCATAATCAATTCTGCCAATTGATGTGCTGTAGATAAGAACCTACTTTTCTAGGGCATTACTATATTTAATTTAGCTGGCACAAGCAAGACTTAAATATAATAACCAATCCTTTGTCTTTATAGAATATGATACAAAATGTTCCCTATTCAACCATCACATGATTGGTTCTTAGGGCTATAACTAACAATCTCCCACTAGCACTAGTACCAATCACTATGATATCTAATACCTAGTGACCTAGTGTGACCATCATGCTTCCTCTGTGCCAAAGCCTTGGTCAATGGATCTGCAATGTTAGCTTCGCCGGCACATCTCCTCTATCGATGATCTCTCGAATGAGATGGAAGCACTGCGATATGTGTTTGGTCCGTGATGTGATCGAGGTTCCTTAGCTCGTCTGCAATAGCCCCATTGTTGTCACAATAGAGGTCTATTGGATATGCAATGCTAGGAACTACCCCAAGTTCAGCGATGAACTTACGGGCCAAACGACCTCCTTTCTTGCATCGGATGCAATATATACCATTGTAGAATCAACAAGCTGTGTCTGCTTTGAACTCTTCCACTCACGGCTCCACCATTCGTGCAAAACACGTACCGATTGCGATCTATAGTCATCCTTATGCTTGGAAGCTTGCATCACACTGTAACCCTTCTGACTAGCTCCTCATTGCCTCAAATATCGTGAAATATTCTTTCGTTCTTAAGTATTTAAGAATATTTTTATTTGCTATCCGATGACTTTCACACGGATCCATTAGTATCTACTCGTCATGCTCAAAGCATACGAGGCGTCGGACAGTACAAAGCATGGCGTGCATGATAGACCCTATGGCAACGCATAAGGATCTTATCCATGCGATCTCTCCTCCTTAGAAGAGGGACATTGAGTCTTGAAGACTCACACCATGTGATAAAGGTAGAAATCCTTTCTTGGAATTTTGCATAGCAAAAGCGATCTAGCACTTTATCAATGTATGTACTCGACTTAGGCCAAGTAATCTTTTAGATCTATCTCTATAGATCTTGATGCCTAGAATATAGGCGACTTCACCTAAGTCTTTCATCGAGAAACAATTCCCTAACCACATCTTCACAATTTGAGTGAGGAATATCATTTCCGATGAGAAGTATGTCATCTACATACAAGACAAGAAATACAACTGCTGTTCCCACTATTTCTCTTGTAGACACAAGGTTCATCTTCATTCTTGATGAAACCAAACTCTTTGATTGCATCATCGAATCGAAGATTCCGGCTTGCTTTAGTCCATAAATGGACCTTTGCAGTTTGCATACCTTTCCAAGATGCTTTGGATCTTCAAAACCCTCAGGCTGTGTCATGTACACATCCTCGAGTAGCTTTCCATTCAGAAAAGCGGTTTTGACATCCATCTGCCAGATCTCATAATCGTGGTAGGCTGCAATAGCAAGTATGATCCGAATGGATTTAAGCATCGCAACTGGTGAAAAGGTTTCATCATAGTCAATACCATGAATTTGTTTGAATCCTTTCGCCACCAATCTACCTTTATAGGTATGCTTATTACCATCCATGTCAGTCTTTACTTTAAAGACCCACTTACACCCAATGGGTTTTACCCTTCTGGATCAACCAAGGTCCATACTTGGTTAGTGTACATGGATTCCATTTCGGATCTCATGGCCTCTAGCCATTTCTCGGAATCTGGGCTCATCATAGCTTCTTGATAGGATGTAGGCTCGTCAAGATCGACAAGCAATACATCACCATTGTCAGTGAGAAAAGAATATCTCGGGTTGGCAGCGGATCCTGTCGGATCTACGAAGAGGTTGGTCTACTTGAGCAGTGTTTGTTCCACAACTCTTTGGGCAACAATTTCCTCATCCACAACACTTTGTGGTTCTGTTCATTTTCCATGAAGCCTTAGTGTTATCTCATCTTGAACTTCTTCAAGATGAATTTTACTCCACTAGTTTTCTAGAAATAAATTCTCTTTCTAGAAAGCGACATTTACAGCAACAAACACCTTGCCAAGTGTGGGATTGTAAAAGTATATCCCTTAGTTTCCTTGGGATATCCGACAAAATAACACTTATCCGATTGGGTCCTAGTTTATCCGAGACTTGACGCCTTACATAAGCTTCACAACCCCAAATCTTTATAAAAGACATTTTGGGACTCTTCCCAGTCCATATCGTATATGGTGTCTTTTCTACGGCTTTTGATGGGACGCGATTAAGTGTGAAAGCGGCTGTCTCTAGAGCTAGTCCCCAAAAGGAAGTAGGTAGATCAGTCTGGCTCATCATTGATCGTACCATATCTAATAGAGTACGATTTCTCCTCTCAGATACACCATTCCATTGTGGTGTTCCAGGGGGAGTGAGTTGGGATATTATCCCACACTCAGCCAGTGATCACGAAACTCTTGACTAAGGTATTCACCACCTCGATCCGATCAAGTAGCTTGATACGCTTACCAAGTTGGTTTTGTACTTCATTCTTGAATGCTTTGAACTTTTCAAAGGATTCTGACTTATGTCTCATCAAATATAAGTAGCCAAATCTACTCATATCATCAGTGAAAGTAATAAAGTACTTATAGCCTCCTCTGGCTTCGACATTGAAAGACCCACATACATCAGTATGTATGAGTCCTAACAAGTCTCACGCTCTCTCTACAAGTACACTAAATGGAGGTTTAGACATCTTTCCTAAAGGCAAGATTCGCATACCTCATATGATTCAAAATCAAATGAGTCCAATAATCCATCTTTATGGAGTTGGGATATGCTTTTCATTTATGTGACCTAGGCGATAAAGGTTGAGAGATATGTTTGGTTCGAATCATTCGATTTGAACCGCTTGGTATTTACGTTATAAATTGGGTTTTCTTAAATCTAGAACATAGAGACCATTCATAAGTGGTGCATTACAATAGAACATTTCATTCAAATAAATGGAACAACATTTGTCCTTTATTATAAAAGAAAAGTTTTTCTTGTCTTAACAAGATACAGAAATTATGTTCTTTGTCATTGCAGTACATATAAGCACTCCTCTAGTTCTAAGATAAGCCCAAAGGCAAAGACAAAGAATATGTTCCTACATACAAAGAAGAACTTTATGCGCCATTGCCTACTCGTAGGTCTACTTCGCTTTTTGCCATTTGTCTACTATTTCTCACCCCCTCGATATTATTACAAATGTGAGATGCACATCCTATCTAATACCCATGTAGAAGAAATAGATAGATTAACTTCTATAACGTGTATACCGAGGCGTAAGTCCCACTTCTTTTATTCTTTACTTCCTCAAGGTAGACTTCATAGCCCGCCTAAAGGTCCCCTCACCAAGAATGGAAGCAGCCCCTTCCTTAGGTACTTTACCTTTACCCTTTGAAGTGGATGAATTGGCCTTGCCTTTGGCTTGGGTCTTACCCTTGCCTTCAAGGCTACCTTTGCCCTTCTTGACCATTAGTACGTTGCTAACTTTCTTTTGAGATTGGTTCATAGCTTCTAACATGCCGAGAATCTCGTGCAAAGGTTTATCAATTTCATTCATGTTATAATTCATGAATTGATTATATGCTTCCGCAACGATTGCAGGATAACATCGGTTGCCAATTCTTGGCTGCTGGAAAACCTAGTCTTTCAAGGTTCTCAACGTACCCAATCATTTTGAGTACGTGAGTTCCTACAGTGTTCCTTCTGCATCTTGCATGCAAAAAGAGCCTTAGACACTTCAAACGCTCGTGCCTAGCTTGTCCTTGATATAGTTGTTTCAAATGCTCAACCATATCATAGGCATCCATGTTCTCATGTTGCTTCAAGCTCGAGTTCATGGTGGCAAGCATAAGACATGACACATCTAATGCCATCTTGATGCTTCTTATAAGCATCCTTTTCAAAGACGAGTCGCATGGGCGGGTGTTCCAGGTAGACTCGCTCTAGGACATACAGCTTATGCTCTTGTTTGAGGATAATCCTCAAGTTCCTATACCACCAAGAAAGTTCGCTCCATTGCTTGTCCTTCTCAAGGACAGATCGCAAGTCGAGGGGGTGTCGTGGTTAGATGTCATGGTGATCTACAACATTAAAATGCAAAGTTAAGTATCATACCTAAATCATTTAATTAGGCCTTTAATTAAATGAGGCTCTACTAAATTCTCATAGCTACTATTTAGCTATAAATTTATATGGGATAAAGATCCACATTATAATTCGCCTTGAGTTGCTTTGGCTAATTGCCCAAGACGTAGTATAATTAGGTAGGCAATCTTTGCCAATTACATCTGATGTAACTCTTTAATAGCTTTGGTTAAGTTTTAGATTAGTTTAGTGTTTATTCCTAAACCAGGCTTCGGTGTGGCGAGGCACGAGGGCCTTCTTGGATATCGGAACAACGACCACTTCTAAGACAAAGTGATGTTAAATCACATAAAACTAATTTTAAAACTTATGTTCAAAGCTAATATATGCCTCTACTTTCTTAACTAATTAAGAAAACTTAATTAAGTCTTAACCAAGTTTGATAGCGGGACATCACGATTGTCCACTCGCACTCTTCCAAGATAAAATGCATTGCTTTGCTTTGGAAACCCAATAACAAATGATCGAGAAGTAGTGAGTACCAAGCTTTAGTAGGCATATCGTTTTTGACTTATTAAGAAATAAACATGTATCATATACATATTAGCATACATCACATATAAGCTAAACTAATCATGCATCACATACAAGCTAAACTAACATGCATCACATACATATTAAACTAAGCGTGTCATGGTTATGGCCCTTATTCTACAATCTTCTCAAGCCAATGAAAAGATTGATTGGTCAACCTAGGGATAGCATCTTCTCCTAAGTGATTCCTTTTGGTTGTCTTGTGTGTTGACTTCCTCCTTGTAACCTCATCTTCCAATGGACCCTCCATCTTTGTTTTGTACATTACAAAAGGAGAAATACTCGAGTTACATTCGAGTCTAAAACTAATTTTACAACAAGAATTTTTAGGAGGAAGGCACGACACGCAGGCCGTATTTAAGAATTACAACACACACACATTCACAAACCTTTTGGGACTAGGCCATAACCATGCACCATGTCATTTTAACTTTTAAAAGACATTGGATATTTTATTATGTTTGACAATTGCTAATGCAATTATCAACTCATAATAAAATTTATCCTACTTCTATATCACATATAAAATAGAGAAAACCTATTTTATACGATCTTTCGCAAGTGGCTCTGATACCACTGTAGGGAATTCTTTATGCCAAATGGCATATGCGCAACGGAAAAATTAGGATCCCTTCCAAGTGATCCATGCGAAAGCAAACTCGTATAAAATAAATTTCTCTAAACCAAGCCTATCTTATAGGAGAGGATTACCTTTGTTGCGTGCCCTTGTTAATCCCGCTTCTTCCTTTTGTTTGTTGGATCTTTAGCACGTTCAAGTGTCCGTGCCTCTATATGTATCCACACGAGCAAGCTCTTGTCTCACAAAAGAAAACTAGAGGAGCTCTCCTTTACTTCTTGCTAGAGAAGTCCCTAAAGGAGAGGAAGCTAGGGAAAAAGAGAAGGGAAGAAGAAGACTACTCTTCTTGCTACACTCACAAAAGCCACACAACAATAAGCTCTCAAGCTCTCTCCAAGCCTCAAGCTCCCAACAACCACACCAACAATTGCTTTGGCCGGCCACTCCATGGGGTCTTTTATAGGGTTGGAAAAACCCTTTCACCTCCACACATTCAATGCAATCCATTGCATTGGGACATTTGTTTGGCCGGCCACTTAAGGAGACAAAACCATTTTGTTTCCTTCCACCTTATCTAGCTTAGGTGGATGCTTAGGTGGCATGCTTATGTGGCATGCTTATGTGGCATTCTTATGTGGCATTCATGCATGTTGAATTAATCTTATTAATTCAATTAAGCTTATGTTATCATATTGAATTAATCTTATTAATTCAATTAAGCTTATGTTATCATATTGAATTAATCTTATTAATTCAATTAAGCTTATGTTATCATATTGAATTAATCTTATTAAATCAATGAGGTAACATATTGAATTAATCTCATTAAATCAATTAGCTAAAATTCTCATTAAGCTTAATGTCCAAAAACCATTTTGTACTTAAGCTTATTCCCAAATTATTCTAGTCAAACTAGAATACTCTAATTCCTCTAATCATCATGCTCTTTGTGTGTGACCCTATAGGCTCTCATAACGTTGGCAGTGGACCTAAACTCTTTTAGATACACAAGCAATGAGCGGCATCTAACAATACATCATTGCTACCCAAGTTATGAGATAAGTCAAGATCCGACTAACCTTTCCGTGACTACTATAATATATGACCGTGTCCTTCTATCCTTGATATCAGATTGATCAATGAGGCATAAACCGTGTCATCCTCGATCAATCTATGTGTTTCTTGATCCCTGAGTAAACTAACTCAAACAAATGAGCTCAATATCTCATATTGACTCATTCGAGCATGGTCATGCATTTTAGTAGTTCTACTCAATCAAGGGGCCCACCGATATCACTCTCGTCATATGAGAGGGATAGATCCCATCTACATCACTCACATCCCTCCGCATAATTTGTTATATACCCAGTAATCGCCTTTATGGTCCACCTTGTTACGGGTGACGTTTGACGATACCAAAGTACATAACTCCTTATGTAGGGAACCGTAGTGACTTCAGGTCTGAGGACTATTCATACCAATAGTCACATGAGAAAGTTTATGACACTCATATACGATCCATGAAACTTTCTCATGGCGGGTCGATTCAAGATATATTCTCTAATATATACCCATGTGTCAACTTGATATCATATATCCATGACTTGTGAGATCAAGTCATCAATTGACCTACATGCTAGTCTTTATGTATTAATATTGCCCTTGCATATTAATACTTGACTAGGAACATTTAGAAAGTGTTCTCTACAGCCTCTCATAATCAATTCTGCCAATTGATGTGCTGTAGATAAGAACCTACTTTTCTAGGGCATTACTATATTTAATTTAGTTGGCACAAGCAAGACTTAAATATAATAACCAATCCTTTGCCTTTATAGAATATGATACAAAATGTTCCCTATTCAACTATCACATGATTGGTTCTTAGGGCTATAACTAACAATAGAGTGGTTGATCCTATCATCTCACCCCATTTCTAGCAATACAAAAACAGTTTTGTGATCCTTATCATTTTTATGAGATGATCCCAGGTCTCCCCAATTTAAATTTCCATTTCTCTTGTAAAATGGATTTTTTTTATGTATTACCCTAAGATCATGGAGGGATCCTCCTTCATTTGGAAGCATACATGCCCAACTCTCTTCTCAAATGTCTAAACTCATTTTCGGGAAGAGGTTTGGTGAATATGTCGACTAGGTTAGACTTTGGCTCAATATGGTTGAGTTCAATGTCTCCCCTAGCTACATGATCTTTAATGAAGTGATGTCTCACTTCAATGTGCTTGGTCCTTGAGTGATGAACCGGATTTTTTGTGAGATGTATAGTGCTAATGTTATCACATAGCACTTGTACATTCCTATAGGTCAGTCCATAATCTTATAGGGTGTGTGTTAGCCATAGCAATTGTGATACACATTCTCCTATAGCTACATATTCAGCTTTGGTTGTGGAAAGTGCTACACAGTGTTGTTTAAGGCTTGAACAACTAACCAAGGCCGATCCTAAGAAATGACATCCCCCACTAGTGCTTTTCCTATCCAACTTGCATCCGGCATAGTCGGAGTCGGTATAGCCAACTAAATCAAAAGATTCAGTTCGGGGGTACCACAATCCTACATTGATAGTGCCTTTTAAGTATCTCATAATTCTTTTTACAGCAATCATGTGAGACTCCTTAGCACAAGCTTGAAATCTAGCACACATACCAACAACGAATAAAATATCAGGTCGACTCGCTGTTAAGTACAATAAACTCCCTATGATACTCCTATAATTTTTCAAATCCACTGCCTTCCCTTTCTCATCACTATCTAAATGAGTATTGATAGCTATAGGTGTGCCTACTTCCTTAGTTTTCTCCATATGAAACTTTTTCAGTAACTCCATTACATACTTAGATTGATGTATAAAAATCCCTTCCTTGTTTTGCTTTATCTCAAGTCCTAGAAAGAAGGTCAATTCTCCTACTAGACTCATCTCAAATTCACTTTCCATGTGACCAATAAACTCATTGAGATAATCCCTATTGTTTGAGTCACAAATTATGTCATCAACATAAACCTAGGCTACAAATATGTATTCACCATCCCTTTTCAAGAATAGTCTTGGATCTATCTGTCCTCTCCTAAAACCTTTCTCAATTGGAGAAGGTTGACAACCACTCATACCAAGCACAAGGTGCTTGTTTAAGCCCATAAAGAGCCTTTTTTAGTTTGTAGACGTGGTCTGGGAATTGTGCATTCTCAAACTCTGAGGGTTGTTCAACATAGACTTCCTCTTTGATGACTCCATTCAAGAAGGCTGACTTCACATCCATTTGATATAGTTTGAAGCCTTTGTATGTTGCATAAGCAAGCATTAGTTTAATTGATTCTAGCCTTGCTACAGGGGCATAAGTCTCATCATAGTCTAACCCCTCAATTTGGTTGTAGCCTTAGGCTACTAACCTTGCCTTATTTCTAACTATTTCTCCTCTATGATTTCTCTTATTCTTAAACACCCATTTAGTCCCAATAATAGAGGTTTGAGCAAGTCTAGGGATTAAATCCCAAACTTGATTTCTCTCAAACTGGCCTAACTCATCTTGCATTGCAATGATCCATTCTGGATCAAGCAAAGCTTCATCAACTAACTTGGGCTCTATCTCAAAAATCAAGGCAATTTCATTTCCTTCATTTCTGAAAAATGATCTAGTCCTCACCCCATGTTGGATGCCTCCAATAATTTGGTTTTGGGGATGACTAGTAGTATTCCTAGTGGATCTTGTTACTTGAGGTGGTACGGGTACTACCGAACTCTGTTCAGATTCTCCAACCTCAAGTGATGACCCTTGAGCTCTCACTCTCTCTTCATCAAAATCCACTCTTGCTTCCCCTATAGGGTTGCTATCTCCCAATTCCAGCTTCCTCAATTCCAGCTCAAACTCCACCGATTTTCTATCCGAATAAATATTCATTCCTTTTTCTTCAAACACAACATTAGTTGACTCTTCTACTAGCTTAGTCCTATGGTTGTAGACTCTATAGGCTTTGCTAGTGAGGGAATATCCAATAATGATACCCTCATCAGCTTTTGCAGAAAATTTTCCTAAATGATCCTTGGTATTTAGGATATACATCGTACAACCAAATACCCTAAGGTGCTTGATTGTTGGTGGCTTTCCAAACCAAAGTTCATGCGGTGTTTTTCCTAAGAATCTATGTATCAAAACCCGATTTTGAACATAGCATGTAGTGCTAACTGCTTCAGCCCATAAGAAGTTTGGTAATTGGTATTCGTTTAGCATACTCCTAGCTGCCTCTTGCAAGGCTCTGTTTCTCCTTTCTACAACACCATTTTGCTATAGTGTTCTAGGTGTGGATAATTCATGTTTGTATCCTTTCACTAAGCAAAAGTCCTTAAGTTTAGCATTTTTAAACTCTCCTCCATGATCACTTCTAATGATTTTAATTGTTGAGTTTTTCTCATTCTCAACTCTTCTACAAAAGAAAATGAAGGTATCTACTGTTTGGTCCTTATGTTTAAGAAAATAAGTTCAAGTATATCTAGTGTAATCATCCACAATAACCAAGCAATATCTACTACCATTGATAGATCTAACAGTGTTAGTATCAAACAAATCCATGTGTAGTAAATCTAATGCTTGTAAAGAACTCACAGAATTCTTCCCTTTGTGGAAAGATCTCACTTGCTTTCCCTTTTGGCATGCCCCACCAACCCTATCCTTCTCGTAGGTGATTGAGGGCAATCCTCATACAAGTTCCTTCTTGGCCAAATTCTTGATGTTCTTCATGTTGACATGAGCCAATCTCTTATGCCATAATCAAGACTCTTCTTCCTTGGATATGTAACACTTAAAAGACATGTTAGTAGCACTACTAAATCCAACTTGATAAATATTTTCCTTCCTAGATCCTATTAGCATGGTTTCATTGGTGTCATTGTGGATCACAAGGCATTGAGTTGAGTGAAACTCAACTCTATACCCTGCATTACACAATTGACATACACTCAACAAGTTAAATGCCATCCCTTTAACAGAAAATACATTTCTAATTACAAATTTTTCAGAGATGTTAATGTTACCTACTCGTACAACCTTCAATTTACCATTATTACCAAAGGAAATTGTACCTCGGTCTTTGGCATGAATTGAGGAAAACAAAGAGGAGTTCCATGTCATATGTTTGGAGCACCAGCTGTCCACAAACCATGTAGTTGGATGCCCCCCCTTGACGGGTCCCTACTAAACTCGGAAAATTTGGTCTTTTGTGTAGGGAGTTGCTTCGGAGGCTCATTGGCTCCCATGTCCCCGAATTAAAATTTTCACTAATGAAAGAATTAATCCGGATGGGATGAGCTTCCTTAGCACAACCATTTCGTCATCGTGCTAACAACTTGAGTGGTCGCTTGAACAAACTAGTTGTTCAAGCAACACAACTCTTCTAGTTGGTTAGCCGCGGAAGAGACGACGGACGGATCGCCGATTTTTGTGTTTATCTTCGGGGTCCATGATTATACAATATATATTCATACACATACATGTATAATCAAAACATAAAAGAACATGCTCAGATCTGTAAATAAAGTTAAAAAAAAACTTTATACCTTACGATCTTCTACCGTATGTCCTATCCTTCTCGTGGACGACGTGTGGACGAAGAACCTCCACGAGTAGAAGGCTTCTAGATCGCGTTCTTCCCTTCCTTGTCTGCTGCGAACAAAGAGAAGAACCAACAAATACCTATCCTTTCTAGAACCGACCACAAAATTAGGGAATTTGATGCAACCGCCGGCCAAGGAACAAGTGGATGAAGCGCCGTCCACCAATGGAAGGAGAACCGCCGGCCACCTTGGAGAGATTGAAGGAGTGAACGCCGGCCACCAATGGAGGGAGAACCACCGGCCAAGGAATAAGAGGGAGGCCTAGAGGCTGGGCGCCGGCCAAGTCTTGATGGAGGAAGATGGGCGCCGGCAACAAGGAGAAGAGATGGTTGCCGCCCCCAAGCCTTTGCTCCAAAACCCTAGCCGCCCACTTTTGGAAGAGCCAAACCCTAACTCCAATTCAATTAATTCTTGCCGCCCAAGCTAAAGCCTTCTATTTATAGAATTGGGCTTAAGCCTCCTTTAATCTCCACCGTCGGATCTAGGGATTTAATCTCCACCGTCGGATCTAGGGTTTTATCCTAACCGTCGGATCTAGGGTTTCATCCCAACCGTCGGATCTAGGATTTCATCCCAACCGTCAGATCTAGGGTTTCATTCCATCCGTCGGATCTAGGGTTTTATCCGAACCATTGGATCTAGGGATTTAATCCCAACCGTCGATTCTAGGGTTTCATCCTAACCATCGGATCTAGGGATTTAATCCCAACCGTTGGTTCTAGAGTTTCATCCTAACCATCGGATCTAAGGATTTAATCCCAACCGTTGGTTCTAGGTTTTGTTTTACATTCTTGGATCTAGACTTCACAAGGATTATATTAGGCTACGATAGGGACCATAAGGAGGAGTTGGATCTTGGCCACCCGATGGATCGGAACCACACAAACTTGATCGCTCAATGATGTTCCATTCCACTAAAGGATCATCATTGAACTACCTCACCAACCCCCATAAATTAATATGGGCTCCATATATTATTCGTACATTAATCTCCCCGTGTTTAAGATATCGAATGCCCGTCAATTAATTGATTTACTGACCATCAATTAATTAACATCTAATTCCTCGAGTAGTACCACTCAACCTTATCATCATGTTGACTAAGTCAACTAGCTGGGTTTACATGATGAACCTTAGGAGCTCCTCAAGGGGACATCATCAACCTAATATATAGGACACGGTTTCCTCCTATAATCAACGGCACACCATGTAAATGTTGGATCGAAAGTGTCGCTAGAGGGGGGGGGTGAATAGCGATACGATGTCGTTAAAAAACTTTTGCAATAAGTAAAAAGCAAGTAGAGAGTGCACAGCGGAAATATAAAGTAGACAAGATATTTTTACGTGGTTCACAATCTTTCGATTGCTAATCCACGGCCCTAGTGATCCTTGATCACGTACGGAGGGCAATTCACTAAAACCACTCCTCCTCGTTGGAGGTAGGAGCAACGATTACAAAAAGAAATCAAGGCAAAGGGACACTCCCCCTTTCCTTGTTACGATTAAAGCACAAAGACAATTTAAAGAAGTAGAACTTAAATAAATATACCGACAACTCTTATAAGTAGAAGATGTAGCTTTCGTTGTCGGCGGCACTTCGTCGTAGCAAATGTGAGTAGTAATAACGGCGTTACGACGGCGTGTTGAGAGCTCTTGAATTCTTATCTTTTTTGCTTGGCGTGAACATGTCTATTTATGGATATTGATCTATGAATTTAGACATAGGTAGTGTCCAAGGTGAGGTTCTTATCCCCCAAGTCTTGCTCATCCACATCCTTTGCGCCAACTCAAGGATGAGGTGCTTCATCCAACCACCTTGTGCCACAACTCAAGGATGAGGTGCTTCATCCAACCACCTTGTGCCACCTCCAACCTCCTTGGGCGCCAACTCAAGGATGAGGTGTTTCATCCAACCACCTTGTGCCACCTCCAACCTCCTTGGGCGCCAACTTGTTGGAGCCATTCAACTTGTGCCACATCATGGGAGCCAACCATCTTGTGCCAACTCACCTTATTTTGGGCGTCCACCACAAGGAAGCTTGGTGATGGTTTGGATGTCCACCTTGATGCCACATCACCCTTTGTACCAAAACACGAGTCAAGTCCAAATTCACCCCCTTGAAATTCGAGCTCTTCTCGAGGCTGGAACTTGACTAGCAGTTGACTGTAGTCAAAGGGTGTTGGACTGCAGTACAAGTTAGCTTAAAATATAAAGTACGATGGTTCTAACCATCTGATCTCGACCTAGACCTTCCATTGGAGGTATTGGGTCGGATCTACGCTTAACGACCTTGCTTCGCTTTCACACGAGCTTACCTTGTAGCCTCGCTTCCGGTCTTCACCCGAGTACCTCGGCTTCCTCCGAAGTCCCTCTGGCGTTGCCCGACCACCTCGGTTCCCACCGGGTGTCGCAGACCTTCCGCTCAACTTTAGCATTTCTGCACACTTAATTGAGCTCGTAAGATAACAAATATACCCTTAACTATTGAGCCTTTTGCCATAATCAAAATACCGGTTCGACTTTGGTGCCCACTGCACCAACAGTAAATAATATCATTTCCCAACTTACCGGGCATATTGATTTAATCCATCTAAATCTCACCCTCTGGTAAATCAAAGAAATAAATACTAAGTACATGTGCCCATTATTATATCGGGATTAAGAGCATGCACAACATAATATCCGAGGTCCGATTCAATTATGTAGTCAGTACTAAATTGAATCACCTCTATGTCGGTCCTGCTCAATACACCTATGTGTACTAGTGTAACTTTATGTTCAAGACAAAACAATACCAAGCTACACTACAACCATGCCAATGGTTTGTCCAAAACCATCTTGGTCGTGAGCCTCTACTTATATTTTACAAGAGACTGATAACATGATCTTCTGTGCCACACCAAGCACCATGTTATCTACAATGTAAAATATTAGACAATATGCACACATATATAGTAAATATATAAAGTGCAAACAATGATCATGTGATTCTTATTCCAAAATAAAATGTTCATACAAAAAGAGCTAGGCTTTCAGTATACATTCCAACAATCTCCCACTTATACTAAACGACTATGCCGTCATCACTCTGCCATACATCTGATCCCCATGTCCTCCACATGCCTATCAAACGCTTTCACTGGAAGGGCCTTAGTGAATGGATCCGCCAGGTTATCCTCTGATGCAATCTTGGCGACAACAACTTCTCCTCGCTTTACGATCTCTCGTATAAGGTGGTACTTGCGCTCTATTTGTTTACTCGCCTTATGGGCTCGTGGTTCCTTCGAGTTTGCAACTGCACCACTGTTATCACAATAAATTGTGATAGTTTTGGGCAAACAAGGAATCACATCCAAGTCCATCAAGAAGTTCCTGAGCCATACAACTTCCTTGGCTGCCACATACTCAGCTTCCATGGTAGAGTCCGCCACGCATTTCTGCTTGACACTCCTCCATACTATGGCTCCACCTTCAAAACTAAACACAAACCCCGAGGTAGACTTACTCTTGTCCCTATCTGATTGGAAATCCGAATCTGTGTAACCCATAGGAACTAATTGATCTGCCCAGTAAACCAGCATATAATCCCTAGTCCTTCTCAGGTACTTCAATATATGCTTTACCGCAGTCCAATGTCCCTGTCCAGGATTACTCTGATATCTGCTAACCATGCCCACGATAAAGCAGATATCCGGTCTCGTACATAGCATAGCATACATAAGGCTTCCTACTGCCGAAGCATAAGGAACCGCCTTCATGTCCTCTATCTCCTTTGATGTTTTGGGACACATCTCTTTAGATAAAGGAACTCCATGCCTAAAAGGTAGAAAACCTTTCTTGGAGTTCTGCATGCTAAAACGAGCAAGGATAGTGTCAATGTATGAAGCTTGAGATAAGCACAACATCCTTTTCTTGCGATCCCTTATAACTTTGATCCCAAGGATGTGTCCCACTTCTCCCAAGTCCTTCATGTCAAACTGTTTGGACAACCATACCCTTACGTCTGATAACACTTTGATATTGTTGCCAACTAACAAAATGTCATCTACATATAGTACAAGAAACACCACTACGTTTCCGTCACATCTCTTGTATACACAAGGCTTATCTGGACTTTGAATAAATCCATATGACTGGATTACCTCATCAAAGAGGATGTTCTAAGATCTAGAAGCTTGCTTCAATCCATAAATGGACCGATTAAGCTTACATACAAGATGCTCTTTGCCTTTGGCAATGAATCCCTCTGGTTGCAGCATATAGATGTTCTCCTCAAAACTTCCGTTAAGGAAAGCTGTCTTGACATCCATCTGCCAAATCTCATAATCCATATGAGCAGCTATAGATAAGAGAATCCGGATAGACTTAAGCATAGCTACCGGCGAAAAGGTCTCCTCATAATCGATATCCTCTTTCTGAGTATACCCTTGTGCAATAAGCCTAGCTTTGAAGGTCTCAACCTTCCCGTCTACTCCTCTCTTTCTCTTGTAGATCCACTTGCATCCAATGGTTTTTACACCATCGGGTGGTTCTACTAGCTCCCAGACCTGATTAGAATCCATAGATTCTATCTCTGAATTCATCGCTCTTTGCCAAGATACCGCATCTCTATCTTGGATTGCCTCGTCATATGTCCAGGGATCAGGTTCATGTTCACCAGGGACTAAGTCCAAAGACTCTCCCAAAAACATGAATCTCTCGGGTTGTCTAACAACCCTCCCACTACGACGAGGTGCCTGCTGTGTATGCTCTGTGACACGCGGTGTAGTGACTTGTGGTGTCTCCTCTTGTACCGGTGGTACTAAAGTCGGGACTTCCCCTGTTAACTCCTCAAGAACAATCCTACTCATGGGCTTGTGGTTCATCACATAGTCCTCCTCTAGAAATCTGGCATTCGTACTCACGATCACCTTCTGATCTCTAGGACTATAGAATAAACCACCCTTCGTTCCCTTAGGGTAGCCAACAAACAAGCGTGCTTCTGTACGAGATTCCAACTTACCAGCATCTCCCTTCAGCACATGTGCTGGACTACCCCAAATCCAAATATGTCTTAGACTAGGCTTTCGCCCAGTCCACAACTCTATGGGAGTAGAGGGTACTGACTTGTTAGTAATATATGAGAGATGTCCTAAGGCAATCGCCTTATGTATGAACCATTTATATGATAAATGAAGATTCACTATTTGAGTATACATGTTTAATGTATTTGATTGGATCTTAAACTCATTTACTGAATGTCCACCATTCTCGATTCTACAAAAGATGAGAATTTGTGATTGGATCACAACTAGTGAGTATCTCTACATGTGTAATTGTGATGTATCGAATTATCCCTAGTCGATGAATTGATGGATTTGGACACCATCGCTTTCTGAGACTAGCACGAGGTATACTCTTGGTGTATCCAAGCAACTGATTCTCACGGCCGAGACATAGTGATGTCCGAGTAGACAATATTCAAAATCGCGCCTTAGCAATACGTAACCGAAACGAAGCATAAGACATCATATGGTTCTCTGCATATATAGATATGTCAATGAAGTTCTTACTGTGGCTTAAGTGCGATGTTCCTTTGACTTGCGGTATTCAAGTCATCTTGATCATGGAGACTTATGCTTTGACATCTTAAGCAAACATCTCTAAGGAGATGTGGACCCGGATGATTGGGTATAAGTCGAGTGATCGAAGGTGTTTGAATAGCCTATAAAGGATTCACCACTCCTTGCGAGGAGATGTATACCCATGGCCTCTCGTCGGATTGTTACTAAAGTCTTTGGCCAAAGCATTACATGTTTAGAGTAAGGTACTCTTCGATACATGTGGAGTAACTAGAATCCGTAGGACGAGGAAATGATACTTGGGCTAGGTGTGACGTAGTCAGCCTAGTGAGGACTGACACAATAGACCATGTCCTGAACCAAGTGGGTATAAGATGAGTGAAGGGAATGGGGCATGATTCATTCGAGCTACTGAAGGGTTTCAGAAATAGTTCTGGATCAACCGTTGATCTTTTCGGTTAATTGGGGATCATGATGTACTACTAGGTGCCACTCATGATCGGTCTATAATTAATGGTTAATTATAGACGGCCAACATAAACCGAGAACCTATTTGGTCACACGCACAACGAGTGTAATCCAAAGGATTTAAAACGAGCTTGAGAATGAGATTCTCAGACCGAGAGAAACTATGTTTGGTTGGACCAAACATAAAGCGAGCATGAAATTGTTTCAATCGCAATGGAAGCGTGGATGGGCTGCGTCTTATGAAGACGTAATGGATGGACCAAAATGGTTTGGTTCTAATCCAATGGATAAGAATAAACCAAAGGGTTTGGTTTATTTTAAACGAATGAACCAAAAGTTGGTTCGGTTCGTTTTAACTTAAAATAAACCATCATGGTTTGGTTTATTTTAACTTATCTTAATGGAGCGGGTTAACGGGCTTTATGGATATGATCCATTAACCATTAAGAGAATTAGTTCTCTATAAAAGTGGGCTTAAGGGATTGTTAAACCCTAATAATCCAAAATCCAAACCCTAGCCCCCCCTTGAGTTGCCGCCCACTCCTTGGAGGAGTTTTCGGCGCCAATCCAAGAGCAGCCGCCGCCCAGCCTTGTGCCGCCGTCCAAGACCCTTGCCGGCGTCCAAGCTCCAGCCGGTGAACCTCCGGCGACCCTCCGGCGATCCCCTAAAAGGTTCGGCATCAAGGTGAGCTTTTGTCTCCTTGTTTTGGCCGGCGCCTATCTCCTCCACCAAGCTGTCCAGTTTTCTGGACAGCTTCTTCTCCTCTCATCGGAGCGTCGTTTGGACGACGGTTAGTGCTCCGACAGCGGCTAACATACCGGGGATTTGATCTCCGGTAATCCTCTGAGGTGGAGGACGAAGGATTCGTCAATCGGTTGACGAATACCTCTCCGGAGAAGCAAGTCTTGAGGACTTGTTTTTAGGTCCGAATTTGGATTCGGATCGTGATCATCTCTCTATCACGTCGTCTTCAACACGAGGCTAGTAACCCGTACGAAGACGAAGCTCGTGGCTTGGCGAAGTCATCCCGAGGAGCTCGGCGTGGATACGGATAGAGACGATTCTTACGAGGATCGTTCCGGTTGATGCCGTTCCCGCTACACGTCATACGAAAGGTATAACGTAGTTTAATTTCCTTTTATTGCAATTTTAATTTACGGTTATGTCTACACTTGTTGTAATAGCATGCGTGTGTTGTGTGTGTTGTAATAAATAGGAGTATTTATTATTTTTAATTGCTTCCGCTGTGCTCATGTTTACGAAACATGATCGAACACACACACGCCGCGGTGCCGGAAACCCAACAGTGGTATCAGAGCCCAGGTTGTGTTTCGACATAATCGTAAAAATGGTTTTGCGATAGTCATAATGTATTTCTGGAAGTTTTCTAAATTTTGGAAATTTAGAAGTATTTATGGAAATTTTTCAATTTTGGAAAGTCTAGAAGTATTTATGGAAATCTTCCACTTTTGGAAAGTTGGAAGTATTTATGGCAATTGATATTTTCCATAAATAAAATATTTGATTAGATTCTGGAAATTTGTTTCCTAATTTAATCATGATTTGATTTGGGAAATCAAATCTTAAAATATTTTATTTCCATAAGTAGTTTTAATGATTTAGGAAATTGGTTTCCTAAATAGATTTTCCTTAATCAAATAATTCCATGAATAAAATATGTGATTAGATTTGGAAATTTGTTTCCTAATTTAATTATGATTTGATTTGGAGAATCAAATCTTAAACATATTTTATTTCCATAAATAGTTATGACATACAAGGAAATATATACATGACATAATTGTATGCCATGTAATTGCATTAGATGCATAACATTATGCCATGCGTGTCGTGACATGTAGATGTATGCCATGTATGCCATGCCATGTAGATAATAGTTATTTGCATGCAAAGAGGATGAGACATAAAAACCCTAACTCAATATTAAAGCCTACACCTTCCATTAATATGGTTAGAACCAGAGTTCTGTTTCTTGTTTGGGTTGTTGGACTCACTCCAAGCCCGGCTCGAACCTGAACATGTTCAAATCATTGGAATAGTTTAACTCTAATATGGTAAGAGTCAGAGTTCAATCGTTAGTTTGGGTTGTTGGACTCACTCCAAGCCTGGCTAATTGGTTGAATGCGCTCTAACCATATTAAAACTATTTTGCGATTAATGGGTCGGCTTTAACTTGGAGCATCGATTTGTTGGACTCACTCCAAGGTCGATGTGAAGAGAGGTGAAGTTGGGTGCTATGCATATGATGCATACTTGTTAATGTGTTAACAACCCAATGTATGTGTAAACATTCAATTAGTTGATAGCACATTGTGATAGTTACATATACATGATATGTAATCGGTATACTTGATACCCACCATCATAGCTAAGAATGGCTTGTTGGACTCACTCCAAGGTTGTTCTTATCTATGATGGATATCAGCCCATTCGGAGATGGACCTACGATCTCCCGAAGTGATTTTAAGGGTTTTTGAAATTCAAAAAATGAATGAGATTTATAAATGTATATTGATGCATTTTTAAAATCATCTTTCTCATATATGCTCGTTTTGTATTTCTAAGTTAATATATTGATCATGATGTGTTTGAATTTGCGTTCCATTTTGGATTCAAATAAATTGACTGGGCCGAGCTTCATGGACTAGCTTAGAAGCTTGAGAATTGTTCTCAAGGTTGAAAAGCTTGCAAATGTCCTCGAAGCGCCTCTTCCCGCCCGTCCTAGTGACGATGCAACTCTTGACCAATTGTTGGCCTATCAGAAACATGTGAGTGATTCTGAACAAATGAGTTGCATCATGCTAGCCGCGATGGAACCCAAGCTACGAAAGCAGCATGAGCATATGGATGCTCATATCGTAGTCCTTCATCTTTGTGAGTTGGTTAATGAGCAAGTGAGATTCGAAAGGTTCGAAGTCTCAAAGCTCCTCTTCACCTCTGAGATGCTAGAAGGTTCATCTGTGGTACTGCTTAATATGCTGAAGACTGTGGAGTCTTCTGAGAAGCATGAGCAGGATCTTGTAGTTGATTCCTCGAAGAAAGGTTCCAAGAGGAAGTCAAAGGAACAACAGAAGGGAAAGAAGAGAAGGGCTAAGAAGGTAGAACTAGCTCAAAAGGGCACTTGCCATCATTATGGCAAGTAGGGCTATTTGCGAAGAAAGTGCAAGATTTATCTTGAGTCCGTGAAGAAGGATAGGGCATCGGATGCCTCATCTTCTTCAGAAATCTTTTTTATTGATTGTCATTCTATTTCCTCAGACACTTGGGTATTTGATACTGGGTGTGGCTCACATATATGTAATGACATATATGGGCTAAGGAATAGAAGAAGACTCGTCAAGGGAGAGTCAAATTTACGTGTTGGGAATGGAGCAATGGTTGCTGCACTCGCCATCGGAACGTATTTGTTGGAACTCCCTGTAGGACTTGTCTTAGAACTGGACAATTGCTTGTATGTTCCTTCGTTGATAAAGAACATAATTTCTATTTCTTGTCTAAATAGAAATGGTTTCCATTCGACTTCTAGTAACAATTGTTGTTACATAACTTTGAATGGGGTTCTTTATGGGACTGGAACTTTAAGCAATGGTGTTTATACGCTGACGATCCAAAGGATATTCGCAATATCGAAGCGAGCAACAAGAGTGCTCGAAAGGATAATCAAATAGACTCCTACGTGTGGCATTGTCATCTTGGCCATGTAAGCAAGAAACGCATGTCCGAATTACACCGATGTGGAATTCTGGAATCGTTTGAATTGGATTCATGCGATACATGCGAATCATGCCTAAAAGGCAAGATGACTAAGTTACCTTTTATGGGAAAAGGTGAACGAGTGGGAGAGTTACTAGGTCTAATACATACCGATGTATGTGGACCTATGTCAACTCAAGCTTTAGGAGGCTATAGCTACTTCATTACTTTCACCGATGATCACTCACGGTTTGGGTATGTGTTCTTGATGAAACACAAGTCTGAAGCCTTTGAAAGGTTCAAAGAATTCAGAAATGAAGTAGAGAAACAACATGACAAGAGTATTAAAATACTTTGATCGGATCGAGGTGGTGAATACTTAAGTCAAGAGTTTCTTGATTATCTAAGAGACAATGACATATTGTCTCAATGGACTCCGCCCTATACACCACAGCATAATGGTGTATCCGAGAGGCGTAACCGGACCTTGTTGGACATGGTCAGGTCAATGATGAATCATGCGACTCTTCCCAAGTCCTTTTGGGGTTATGCACTTCAGACAGCTGTTTACTTGTTAAACAGAATGCCTACCAAGATAGTCTCTACTACTCCATATGAGATATGGGCTAGTAAGAAACCTTATGTATCTTACTTGAAGATATGGGGTTGTCCTGCTTATGTGAAGCGGACTGTATCAGACAAACTGGATGCTAAGTCTGATAAATGTCTATTTATTGGATACCCTAAGGAAACAAGGGGTTACCAATTCTATCATCCTGTGGAACAAAAGGTGTTTGTTTCAAGGCATGCTGTGTTTCTAGAGAAAGAGTTTCTCTTGCAAGAAAACAAGGGGAGTGTCGTGAGCTTGAGGAGGCTCGAGAGACTCAAATAGACATTGATGAGATACGGTGAAGCAACAATGACAACTCATAGTGATGAGCAATCGGTCGACCTATTGTAACACCACATCTTCAGAGATCCGTAGAACACGCAATATTCCTGAGAGATATGGATTTCTCGTAAGTGAATCGAACGACGTGTTACTCATTGATGATGAGGAGCCTACCAGTTATGAAGAAGTGCTGACAAGTTCAGAAAGGGATAAGTGGCTTGGTGCCATGAAGTCGAAATGGATTCCATGTATGAAAACCAAGTTTGGAACTTGGTCAACCCACCAAGGGATAAAGCCTATAGGGTGCAAGTGGGTTTTCAAGAAGAAAACCGACATGGATGGTAATGTGATTACCTATAAGGCTAGATTGGTGGCGAAAGGATATCGCCAAAAGCAAGGTGTTGATTATGACGAAACCTATTCTCAGTAGCTATGCTTAAATCCATTCGATGCTCCCGCCATAGCGGCTCATTATGATTATGAGATATGGCGATGGATGTGAAAACCTTTCCTTAATGGAAACTTGCTCGAGGACGGTATATGATACAACCGAGGGTTTCACATCGCTGATAAAACCAAGGTATGCAAATTGCGACGATCCATTTATGGATTGAAGCAAGCATCCAGAGTCGGAATATCCGCTTTGATGAGACGATCAAAAGTTTGATTTCACAAAATCCATACGAACCTTGTGTGTACAAGAAGGTTAGTGGGAGGCAAAGGGTGTTCTAGTATTGTATGTCGATGACATATTACTTATAGGAAACGATGTGTCAATCTTACACCGCTTAAGGTTTGGTTATCCAAGACATTCTCCATGAAAGACCTGGGAGAAGCAACCTACATCCTCGGGATTAAGATCTATAGAGATAGATCGAAACGGTTGCTTGGTCTTTCGCAGTCTACATATATAGACCGAGTGCTAAAGAGGTTTAGCATACCGGAATCCAAGAAAGGTTTCCTACCCATCAGGCATGGGGTACACCTTTCGAAGTCTATGTGTCCGCGCACAGAAGACGAGAGGATTTGCATGAGTAAGATTCCCTATGCATCCGCAATAGGATCTATCATGTATGCTATGTTATGTACGAGGCCCGATGTATCGTATGCTCGAGTGTCACGAGCAGATACCACCGATCCAGGAATGGATCATTGGGACATAAAGACGATCCTTAAGTACTTGAGAAGAACTAAGGATGTGTTCCTAATATATGGAGAAGGGTACATGGTGATACGTGGGTATACGGATAAGCTCCGCATGCAGACAAGGATGATTCCATGTCTCGATCGGTATGTATTCACCTAGAATGGAGGCGCAATAAGTTGGAAAGGTTCCAAGCTTGACACTATAGCGGATTCTCGCCACTAAGGCATTACGCGCATTTTGAAGGCAAAGGAAGCGGTTTGGATCAAGAAGTTCATCTATGAACTTGATGTGGTCTCATCAAGATCCAAACATGGGCTTCGGCCGCTATCATTTGATCGAGAGATCATTAGTAGGAAGGAAATACAAATCGAGAAAATTCCTAACAAAGGAACTTAGCGGATCCTTTGACTAAAGCATTACCTCAAAATAAGCTCGAGGGTCATGTTAGAGCTTATGGTATCGATACCGTGAGCGATTGGCATTAGGCCAAGTGGGAGTCTCGTTAGTAATATATGAGAGATGTCCTAAGGCAATCGCTTTATGTATGAACCATTTATATGATAAATGAAGATTCACTATTTGAGTATACATGTTTAATGTATTTGATTGATCTTAAACTCATTTATCAATGTCCACGATACGATTCACAAAGATGAGAGAATTTGTGATTGATCACAACTAGTGAGTATCTCTACATGTGTAATTGTGATGTATCTAATTATCCCTAGTCGATGAATTGATGGATTTGGACACCATCAATTCGTCGAGACTAGCACGAGGTATACCCTTGGTGTATCCAAGCAAATGATTCTCACCGGGCCGGAGACATAGTGATGTCCTGAGTTGATCGGATGCTAGTTATGGTAACTAGTTCATTGGAGTGACCCGGTAGTAAGACTTATATGGTTCTCTGCATATATAGATATGTCAATGAAGTTCTTCTTGTGGCTTAAGTGCGATGTTCCTTTGACTTGCGGTATTCAAGTCATCTTGATCATGGAGACTTATGCTTTGACATCTTAAGCAAACATCTCTAAGGAGATGTGGACCCGGGATGATTGGGTATAAGTCGTGATCGAAGGTGTTTGAATAGCCTATAAAGGATTCACCACTCCTTGCGAGGAGATGTATACCCATGGCCTCTCGTCGGATTGTTACTAAAGTCTTTGGCCAAAGCATTACATGTTTAGAGTAAGGTACTCTTCGATACATGTGGAGTAACTAGAATCCGTAGGACGAGGAAATGATACTTGGGCTAGGTGTGACGTAGTCAGCCTAGTGGGGACTGACACAATAGACCATGTCCTGAACCAAGTGGGTATAAGATAAGTGAAGGGAATGGGGCACGATTCATTCGAGCTACTGAAGGGTTTCAGAAATAGTTCTGGATCAACCGTTGATCTTTTCGGTTAATTGGGGATCATGATGTACTACTAGGTGCCACTCATGATCGGTCTATAATTAATGGTTAATTATAGACGGCCAACATAAACCGAGAACCTATTTGGTCACACGCACAACGAGTGTAATCCAAAGGATTTAAAACGAGCTTGAGAATGAGATTCTCAGACCGAGAGAAACTATGTTTGGTTGGACCAAACATAAAGCGAGCATGAAATTGTTTCAATCGCAATGGAAGCGTGGATGGGCTGCGTCTTATGAAGACGTAATGGATGGACCAAAATGGTTTGGTTCTAATCCAATGGATAAGAATAAACCAAAGGGTTTGGTTTATTTTAAACGAATGAACCAAAAGTTGGTTCGGTTCGTTTTAACTTAAAATAAACCATCATGGTTTTGTTTATTTTAACTTATCTTAATGGAGCGGGTTAACGGGCTTTATGGATATGATCCATTAACCATTAAGAGAATTAGTTCTCTATAAAAGTGGGCTTAAGGGATTGTTAAACCCTAATAATCCAAAATCCAAACCCTAGCCCCCCCTTGAGTTGCCGCCCACTTCTTGGAGGAGTTTTCGGCGCCAATCCAAGAGCAGCCGCCGCCCAGCCTTGTGCCGCCGTCCAAGACCCTTGCCGGCGTCCAAGCTCCAGCCGGTGAACCTCCGGCGACCCTCCGGTGATCTCCTATAGGTTTGGCATCAAGGTGAGGCTTTTCTCTCCTTGTTTTGGCCGGCGCCTATCTCCTCCACCAAGCTGTCCAGTTTTCTGGACAGCTTCTTCTCCTCTCGTCGGAGCGTCGTTTGGACGACGGTTAGTGCTCCGACAGCGGCTAACATACCGGGGATTTGATCTCCGGTAATCCTCTGAGGTGGAGGACGAAGGATTCGTCAATCAGTTGACGAATACCTCTACGGAGAAGCAAGTCTTGAGGACTTGTTTTTAGGTCCGAATTTGGATTCGGATCGTGATCATCTCTCGATCACGTCGTCTTCAACACGAGGCTAGTAACCCGTACGAAGACGAAGCTCGTGGCTTGGCGATGTCATCCCGAGGAGCTCGGCGTGGATACGGATAGAGACGATTCTTACGAGGATCGTTCCGGTTGATGCCGTTCCCGCTACACGTCATACGAAAGGTATAACGTAGTTTAATTTCCTTTTATTGCAATTTTAATTTACGGTTATGTCTACACTTGTTGTAATAGCATGCGTGTGTTGTGTGTGTTGTAATAAATAGGAGTATTTATTATTTTTAATTGCTTCCGCTGTGCTCATGTTTACGAAACATGATCGATCACACACACGCCGCGGTGCCGGAAACCCAACATGACTTAGATGGAACCAAGTTCAGAATGTGTGCTTCTGTTTCCAGAGAAAACCCCCAGAATGAATCAGGTAACTCAGAATAACTCATCATCGATCTGACCATCTCCATAAGAGTCCTATTCCTTCGCTCCGCCACACCATTCTGTTGGGGTGTGCCAGGTGCGGACAATTGGGATTGAATCCCAGCCTCTGATAAGTAACTCCTAAACTCTCCCAAGAGGTACTCGCCACCACGATCAGATCGTAATGTCTTGATACTTTTACCTTGACGGTTCTCCACATCAGCCTTGAATTCTTTGAACCTGTCAAAGCATTCAGACTTGCGGCGCATCAAGTAAATGTATCCATATCTTGAATAATCATCTATAAAAGAGACGAAATATTCAAAACCACCCCTTGCCTGGATAGACATAGGACCGCACAAATCAGAATGAACCAATTCTAACACATCTTTGGCTCTATACCCCTTGGCCTTGAAAGGCCTCTTGGTCATTTTACCTTCCAAGCAAGATTCGCAGGTTGGGAGATCCTCCACCACTAATGAACCCAAAGGTCCATCAGCTATCAACCTTTGAATTCTACTTAGGTTAATATGACCAAGCCTTAGATGCCAAAGATATGTTTGGTTCATCTGTGAAGGTTCTTTTCTCTTATTAGATTTAGAAGATGAGTTATTTACTTCTATATGCATCATTAGGAGTTTTGGTTCAAGAGTATATAAATTGCCAACCAATGTAGCGAGCAGATAATCTCCTATTCATTTTATAACCACTTTGTCATTAAAAAGCAGAATATCCATCCATAAACAATTTAGAAAGAAATTAAATTCTTTCTAAAAGTAGGTACATAAAGACAATTTCTCAAAACCAAAACTTTATTCCTATCAAAAGATAAATAAACGTCTCCCCCTGATAGCCGCCACCTTTGAAGCATTGCCCATGAAGACGGTAATCTCTCCCTCAGCTAGTCGTCGGGTTTCCTGGAACCCCTGCAAAGTATTGCATACATGATCAGTGGCTCCTATATCTACACACCAGGCACTGGTAGATAACACCGCTAAACATGTTTCAACAACTAAATAAGAAGATATACCTTTGTTCTTTCGGCGAGAGTCCGCCTTCAATGTCGATCTGCTTGCAAGTGAAGCACTTGCCTTTGGCTTCTTCACTCTGCTGAGTCCCCTTTGCCACTTTCTTCACCTTGCTTCTTCTTCTTCTTACCTTTTCGGTTTAGAGGAAGAAACCTTGGCGACCATGGCGAGCACTTTGTGAAAAAGCCCCTCTGCTGGAGTTACATCGAAGCTCCGCCATGAATACAACCTCTTGTTCATGTTGTAGTTGGTGATGCTCAAACTCTAGGCAGATCGGAGAATGATATCGACCTGGGTTTCCCCATCGATCTCAGCTCCGAGGACTTCCATCTCATTAAGATGAGCCATCATCTTGAGAGCATGATCCCTAACGGGTGTTCCCTTGATCATTGCGGTCGTCATCAAGTTTCTCATTGCCTCCTGCCTAGTCGCCCTACTATGATGTCCAAAAAGTTCCTTGAGATTGAACATTATGTCATAAGCAGTGGCTATGGCCTGATGCTGATGTTGCAGCACATTTGACATAGATGCCAAAATGTAACACCGCGCCATCTCATCTGCCTTAACCCATTTCTTATAACGTTCTTTCTCCTTTTCATCAGAGTCATCGGAGAGCTTAGGAGGACAGACCTCGAAGAGTACAAATTTGTACTCCTCCGCAGTTAAGATAATATCCAAGTTTCTTTTCCAATCAATGTTGTTTGGTCCAGTAAGTTTGTTTTCTTTTAAAATCATAGCAAGTGGATTGAAAGACATTTGAAAATCCTAAAAATCACAATGATCAAAATATTAGATTTCAAATATTATTGATTCCTCAAAAATAATAAAATTTCGAAATCAACCAACACCTCAAAACACCGAGAATATCGCATGCCACGATAGTGTGGACGTATACGAATTCTACATTTGTAAGAGGAGGTTTTACCCATTAATTTTATTATCTTGTCAACCTTACTTTTTGACAAATAAAATTAATAGTTGGTTCCTCTTTGGCCCTACAAATAAAAGCAGTGACTCCGATGGGGAGGATACTTTTTATTTGCATCTAAGTGTGCACCATTACACGATACTAAGGGAATTATTTCGGATTATGTGCCTTACCGATGGGGAAGTACACACGCTCCTTAATAATTTCCTATAACCATTATTTGACCTAGTGATCCGCAAACAAACCCATCCGATGGGGAGGAAGGCACTCAGAGCCAACGCGCAAGTTTGTTGCATCACACGTCAAATTGTAATGGAGGCCGCGGGAATTAATTAAAATGTCCCTCTCCCACTTAGTAAATTGAATATGAGAAATTTTAAAACATACACAACATGCATATAAAACAAATAAGCAATAAATATGGAAAAAACAGAATTTTTCCAACTATTATGGCATTGTCCTCCAATATGCATCCCGTCGTGTCGCCACCTCATCCGCTCCATCTTTTCCTATGCGCAAGTCACCAAAGAGATCCGAGCCGAGATTAAGCTATTTTAATTTACATCCATCGATCCTATACTCCACGAAGGAGTGTACAAATAATCTAGATCGAAAGTAAACTAAAATGAGCGGCTAAATAATGTTGTATTTAATTACATAAATTAAATACTAATCTAGCCTCATCAACCCCGAGGATTAAAATAATAAATATTTACACACATCCAATCACATACACACATATGGCCATAATAGTTGGATCTTATGCTTGCAACCAAAGAGTTAAACTACGCATATCCTACTATTATCCAGCACATATAATATATGAAAAAGTACATAAAAATTAACCGAATCCCAAACACACAAAACCGGAAACCGTGGCTCTGATACCAATTGTGGGGAGTTGCTTCGGAGGCTCATTGGCTCCCCTGTCCCCAGATTAAAATTTTCACTAATGAATGAATTAATCCGGATGGGATGAGCTTCCTTAGCACAACCATTTCGTCGTCGTGCTAACAACTTGAGTGGTCGCTTGAACAAACTAGTTGTTCAAGCAACACAACTCTTCTAGTTGGTTAGACACGGAAGAGACGACGGACGGATCGCCGGTTTTTGTGTTTGTCTTCGGGGTCCATGATTATACAATATATATTCATACGCATACATGTATAATCAAAACATAAAAGCACATGCTCAGATCTATAAATAAAGTTAAAAAAAACTTTATACCTTACGATCTTCTACCGTATGTCCTAACCTTCTCGTGGACGACATGTGGACGAAGATCCTCCACGAGTAGAAGGCTTCTAGATCGCGTTCTTCCCTTCCTTGTCCGCTGCGAACAAAGAGAAGAACCAACAAATACCTATCCTTTCTAGAACCGACCACCAAATTAGGGAATTTGATGCAACCGCCGGCCAAGGAACAAGTGGATGAAGCGCCGACCACCAATGGAAGGAGAACCGCCGGCCACCTTGGAGAGATTGAAGGAGTGAACGCCGGCCACCAATGGAGGGAGAACCACCGGCCAAGGAATAAGAGGGAGGCCTAGAGGATGGGCGTCGGCCAAGTCTTGATGGAGGAAGATGGGCGACGGCAACAAGGAGAAGAGATGGTTGCCGCCCAAACCTTTGCTCCAAAACCCTAGCCGCCCACTTTTGGAAGAGCCAAACCCTAACTCCAATTCAATTAATTCTTGCCGCCCAAGCTTAAGCCTTCTATTTATAGAATTTGGCTTAAGCCTCCTTTAATCTCCACCATCGAATCTAGGGTTTTATCCCAACCGTCGGATCTAGGGTTTCATCCCAACCGTCGGATCTAGGATTTCATCCCAACCGTCGGATCTAGGGTTTCATCCCATTTGTCTGATCTAGGGTTTTATCCCAACCGTAGGATCTAGGGATTTAATCCCAACCGTCGATTCTAGGGTTTCATCCTAACCATCGGATCTAGGGATTTAATCCCAACCGTTGGTTCTAGGGTTTCATCCTAACCATCGGATCTAGGGATTTAATCCCAACCGTTGGTTCTAGGTTTTGTTTTATATTCTTGGATCTAGACTTCACAAGGATAATATTAGGCTACGATAGGGACCATAAGGAGGAGTTTGATCTTGGCCACCCGATGGATCGGAACCACACAAACTTGATCCATCAATAATGTTCCATACCATTAGAGGATCATCATTGAACTACCTCACCAACCTCCATAAATTAATATGGGCTCCATATATTATTCGTACATTAATCTCCCCGTGTTTAAGATATCGAATGTCCGTCAATTAATTGATTTACTGACCATCAATTAATTAACATCTAATTCCTCGAGTAGTACCACTCAACCTTATCATCATGTTGACTAAGTCAACCAGCTGGATTTACATGATGAACCTTATGAGCTCCTCAAGGGGATATCATCAACCTAATATATAGGACACGGTTTCCTCCTATAATCAATGACACACCATGTAAATATTATCATTTTCCAACTTATCGGGCATATTGATTTAATCCATCTAAATCTCACCCTCTGGTAAATCAAAGAAATAAATACTAAATACATGTGCCCGTTATTATATCGGGATTAAGAGCATGCACAACATAATATCCAAGGTCCGATTCTATTATGTAGTCAATACTAAATTGAATCACCTCTATGTCGGTCCTTCTCAATACACCTAAGTGTACTAGTGTAACTTTATGTTCAAGACAAAACAATACCAAGCTACACTACAACCATGCCAATGGTTTTTCCAAAACCATCTTGGTCGTGAGCCTCTACTTATATTTTACAAGGGACTGATAACATGATCTTCTGTGCCACACCAAGCACCATGTTATCTACAATGTAAAATATTAGACAATATGCACACATATATAGTAAATATATAAAGTGCAAACAATGATCATGTGATTCTTATTCCAAAATAAAATGTTCATACAAAAAGAGCTAGGCTTTCAGTATACATTCCAACATTTTGGAATCCACAAGTTGGGTCCCTTTGCATCTACTACAAACTTCCTAGGAATCCAAGCCTTAGAAGTTCCAATGACAGATGATTTAGCAGAAATAAAACCAGCAGTGATAGTTCTACCATTACCAGATTTAGACCTAGCATTTCTTGCATCAACAGATTTTCCTTTAGTAGTTTTAGATCCATCAATTCCACCAAAAGAAACTTTAGATCTAGATGCAGGTTTCCTAGACACTAAGGACATATAACTAAATTCCTTTCGTTGTGAATTGAACCCTAGTCCAGCCTTGTTATAGACTGTAAATTGGGCTCCTGAGATAATGTTTAATGTCTTTGATCCATTGGTGAATTTCTCAAGAGTGCACTTGAGATCTTCCACATGTGCCTTTAAGGATGTATTCTCATCCTTGATCTCCTCCAAATGAGGATTTCCAGCACCACTATCATTAGACAGTGTAGTGGTATTCTTAACTAATTCTAATTCAGATTTCAGTAATTTAACCTTAGTTTTGGTTTTTTTCAGAGCATTTGTCAAGCAAGCTATAGTTTCATACAATTTATCTAGATGGGAAGAGTTTACCTGATCATCATCCGAAGATGATGATGAAGAGTCTGAATCTAATTTCTCTCCATCCAAATCTAAGTTTTCAGAATTCTCCAATGCCATTAGAGCCTTTTGCTTTGCTCCCTTCTCCTCACTTTCTTCTTCCGATGAGGAGGATGAGGATGAAGTATCATCCCAAGTAGCCTTCAATGCTTTCGTCCTCTTGGCCTTTTCTTCCTTATTTTTGTACTTAGGGCACTCACTTTTGAAGTGACCTTTTCTATGACAGTGAAAACACTCAACATCAGCTTTATCCTGATTAATTTTAGAACTTTTACCTTTCTTTTTGTTGGTGAAGTATTTCTTCACATTCTTCTTGTTGTATTTTTGGCTTCTTCTCATCAATCTCCTCACAAAGTTAGCCATCTCGCTAGAGGATGACTCATCATCTCCATCCGAATCTGATGATGAAGAGGAGGAAGAAGCTTCCTTCTTCTTCTTGCTCTCCTTGCTGCGATCTCCTGCAATAAAAGCTAGACCATTCTCCTTTGTGCTTCGATTAGCTTGTTCATGCAATTCCAATTCACAAAAAAATTCATCAATCTTAATTGTTGAAAGATCCCGTGATACTTTATAGACATCCACCATAGATGACCACAAAGTATTCTTAGGGAAAGATTTGAGTACATACCTGGCTAAATCCCTATTCTAACCAGCCTCTCCAACCGAATGGAGGTCATTGAGTATTTCTTTAAACCTACCATGCAGTTCACTTACAGTTTCAGTCTCCTTCATGCTGAAATTCAGAAGTTGGTTCAAGTAGAGGTCCCTTTTCGCTGTCCTTGAATCTCTGGTTTCTTCATGTAACTCCATCAACTTCCTCCAAAGTTCTTGAGCACTACTGAAGGGGCCAACTTTGTTGAGTTGGTCCTTGGCTACACTGCATTGCAGAGTTATGGTTGCTTTGGCATTGTCCTAAGCTCTTCTTCTCTGTTCTGGCGACCACAAAAAAGACACTAAAACCCTTCCTTCATCATCGGTTGGTGGTGTGAATCCCTCTGAGACGGAGAACCACATATCCATGTCCATCATCAAGTAGTATTCTATCCGGCTCTTCCAATACTGGAAGTTTTGGCCGTCAAAATACGGGGGTCGAGTTGTGCTGAATCCCTCTAGCGCTGCCATTCCTTGATACTCTGGTGGAGGTAAATCCGATGCAGAGCCCTTGCTCTGATACCACTTGTTGGTATCGAGGCTCGCTAGAGGGGGCGGTGAATAGAGAGTTGAAAAAATCTAACTCAAATTTCACTACAAAATAGAGGATTAAGCAGTGGAAATAGAAAACAAAGCAAAAAGCACAAACACAACCAATACGTAGGTATTTATGTGGTTCGGAACTCGGTAGTCCCTACTCCATGGGCAGCTCAAAAGAAAGTCTATTATGAATGGATTGGAAATTTCCGGAGGTGAAAAACTTCACCTCTTACAAGCTTACAATGCAATAACATAATCAAGAACATTAAGCTAAGAACTTAAAATAGGTTACAGATTTGTTGTTCAGCTTCTTGAGTTGAAGATGGAGTTATGGCGCTTGCAAGAAGGAGATCAACAATAGTTTGGAGCGCTTGTTAGAGAGGAGGTGAGATGAGAGCAAGGCTTTTTCACTCCTTCTCCTTTAGAATGAATCACAGGAAGCTTGACTAACTCAAATCGAAAAACAGAAGCTCAAGTTCCACCACTCTTCATCTTCAGCAAGCCTTTTATCTTCCTCTATTGGAACCCTAGAAGTCATGCCCGACCAAAACCTGACCACCTGAGCTTGTCCCTGTAACCACCTCCAACCTCTGGTGGTTTTCTATGAAAGGAAACTGCTCCTCCAACCGGAAATCATCGCATTTGAATCGTTACTCGAAAAAGAAGCATCCCGTTGATGCCTTCGCAGTCGAGCCTGCAGTTGAGTCTGACTCGCATTTGTGCTCAAAAAACACCTATCAGTTGAGTCCACAGTTGAGTCTGACTCGCATCTGTGCTCATAAAACACTTGTCAATCGAGCTCGCAGTCAAGTTGGGCTCAGTTCTATAATCGAATTCTGTAGCTACCAGTCGAGCTGCTACCAAATCGACTAGACTGGTATAGGATTTAGAGTTTGACGATCAGAGTATAGAGTCGAGTCGCTACCAAATCAACTGGACTGGTATAGGGTTTAGAGTTTATTGATCAGAGTATGCAGTCGTGCCCGGAGTTGACCAGGGCTCGGTTCTATGCTGTTGCACATAGTGAGCAGTCGAGCTGGTAGTCGAACCAGCTCAACACTGTGCTATACCAAACGATAAGTAGTCGAGCTGGCAATCAAACCAACTCGATTCTCTACGTTTGTGCAAGAGTGCTAGTCGAGCTGACCCCCATGGTGGCTCGATTGATACGAAAAATATTTGAAGCACATGAGTATCTTTCCTAGTAAGCTGCCACTCCTAGAGTTTCAAGCACCCTAGTAATAGACCAAGCACGTTATGGTGCCTTCTCCAACTAACGAATGTTGTGAGTACCTTAGATAAAGACCGAGCGTGCTACGACACCCTCCTTACCTAACGAGTACTCCATGTACCCTAGCCAAAGAACGAGCACATTACCGTGCCCTCTTTATCTAATGAGTACTCCCAGTACCCTAGCCAAAGAACGAGAACGTTACAGTGCCCTCTTTGTCTAACGAATATTGGGCCCATGTACCCTAGTAAGAGAACGAGCACATTACTGTGCCCTCTCATACTATCGAGTACTCCTAGTACCCTAGCCAAAGAACGAGCACGTTACGGTGCCCTCTTTGTCTAACAAGTATTGGGCCCATGTACCCTAGTAAGAGAATGAGCACGTTACTGTGGCCTCTCTTACTAACGAGTACACTAGCTAGAGATCGAGCACTTTCTTGTGCCCTCTCTAACTCCAATGGAGACCGAGCACGTTACTATGCCCTCTCCATCACCAAACTTCCAGACCTCCGGCCAGCTTGTATTCTTCCCAATGGAGAACGAGCACGTTACTATGCCCTCTCCATCACCAAGCTTCCGGACCTCCGGCCAGCTTGTATTCTTCCCAATGGAGAACAAGCACGTTACTATGCCCTCTCCATCACCAAGCTTCCGGACCTTCGACCATCTTGTATTCTTCCTCTACCAAGATTCTCCTTTGGATTTCCATCCATACCAAGTCTTATCCTTGGATTTCTCCCAAGGTCTAATGTCAGTCTAAACATTTAACTTAGTGACCTTCAGTTTGTATCAGTCAAGTAATGTCTTGATTATACTCTAGCTCAAACTAGATTTATATTTCCTTGACTTAAACCTTGTTGTTAAACATTGAAATATTAGATGGGCTTGATTGCACTAACAGATTGAAGCAAGCATCCAGGAGTTGTAATATCCATTTTGATGAGGCAATCAAACAATTTGATTTCTCACAAAATCCTAAGGAGCCTTGTGTGTATAAGAAGGTTCGTGGGAGTACGGTCGTGTTCCTAGTATTGTATGTCGATGACATATTAATTATAGGAAATGATATTCATATTTTGCAAACAATCAAGGTCTGATTGTCCAAAATGTTCTCCATTAAAGACATAGAAGAAGCAACCTATATTTTGGGGATTAAGATCTATAGAGATAGATCAAATCAGTTGCTTGGTCTTTCGCAGTCTACATATATAGACAAAGTACTAAAACAGTTTAGCATGGAAGAATCCAAGAAAGGTTTTATTCCCATGAGGCATGTGTTGGTGCAATTGGCCTAGGTCACGATAGACCGGACTCGAGTTTGACTCGAGTAGTATTTTGATGTTAGAAAAAACATATGACATGTGATTGTCATAGAAAGACCAAGTGTGTAGCCTTGGCCACGTAAGTCTAAGTGTGTAGCTTTGGTAGTAAAAGTCCAAGCATGGGGCATTGGAAGTCCAACATGGAGTTGGTGTTAGTGTCATCCCTTAGTGTCGATCATGAGATGATTGATTAGGGATCATATGTATCATATTTCATTAATAACAGGCAAAGATTGATTATTATATTTACTTTAAGTGTGTGCCAGTAAATAAATATAATAATCCCTTGAATAGTAGATTCTAATCTACAGTATATCAATTGGTAGAATTGATTATGAGAAGCTGTAGAGAACACTATTCTTAAACATTCTTAGTTAAGTATTGTATTAAGAGACAAAGAGATATATTGATACATTGAGACTAGCATGTAGGTCAATGGATAACTTGATTTCACAAGTCATGGATATGTGATATCACATTGACACATGGGTATATATATTGGAGAATATATGTACTGAATTGACTCAGCATGAGAAAGTGTCATGGATCATTATATGAGTATCATATACTTTCTCATGTAACTATTGGTATGAATAATCCTTAGACCTGAAGTCACTACGGTTCCCTACATAAGGAGTTATGTACTTTGTTATCGTCTAACGTCACCCGTAATAGGGTGCACTATAACGGCGATTACTGGGTATGTAATTAATTATTCGGAGGGATGTGAGTGATGTAGATGGGATCTATCCCTCCCATATGATGGGAGTGATATCTTTGGCCTCTTGACAGAGTATGACCACAAAATGCATGTCCATGCTCAAATGAATCAATATGAGATATTGAACTCATTTGTTTGAGTGAGTCTACTTGGGGATCAAGAAACATAAAGATCGATAAAGGGATGACACGATTTGTGCCTCATTGATCGATCTAAGATATCAAGGATAGAAGGACACCATCATACATGATAATAGTCACGGAAAGGTTGTCGGATATCAACTTTCTTGTAACTTGGGTAGCAATTATGTATTGCTAGATGTCGCTCATTGCTTATGCATTTAAAAGAGTTTTAGACACATTGCCAACGTTACAAGAGCCTATTGGGCCACACACAAATGACATTCTGATTTAGAGATGGTTCCTTTTAGTTTGACTAAAAGTACAGTGAAGCATATGGCCAAGAATTGAGTTGGACTCAAATTGGTTAAACTTGAGTTAGACTCATGTTAAACCATGGAAGATAAATCATCATGCAAGGGTCATCTATCATCATGCATGATTAATGTGATTAATCATACCAAGGGTCTTGGTATTCATGATGAGGAGATGAGAGGTTCATGCATTGATGAAGGAAAATACCAAGAGTCATGGTATTCAATAGGAGATAGAGGTATTGATGGCAAGTGTTACTAGTGGCTTAAAAGGCTTTTAACATGAAAAGCAATAGGTGGTTTTTTTTGGATTGGACGTGTAAGCCAAGAGAAAAACCAAGATAATAGTTCTCTCCTTCCTCTCCTTCTTCTTCCAAGGGTTCTTGGCATTTGCTAGGGTTGCTAGCACAACATGAGTCCAAAACTACTGAGCATCAGTGTGGATACCTTAGAGATACAGTTATCCTTACCGTATTGAGATCCTACAACGTTTGGATTAGCGGGATTGCGAAGGGCATGCATCAAAAGTATATCTCTTCTTCTAGATAAGATCTAGATAAGAATAAGAAAATGATTTGTATGTTTTGCATGGATCTCTGGGTGGATTTGGTTTATATTATGTTTCCACTGCGGTTGTGCGAAGTATTCGACCGCGATATTGTGAATGTCACAATCCGGATTTTTCCCTACAATTAGCAAGGGAAGTCCAAGTGAGTAGCCTTGGCCACATAAGTCTAAGTGTGTAGCCTTGGCGGTGAAAGACCAAGTTATGAGTACTTGGCATTTGGGAAGTCCAAGGGGTGGTTTGGTGGTGTAAGGCCAAGCGGTAGTCTTGGGAGAGTAAGTCCATATGTAACTTGGTGATGTAGACACCGAGAGCATGACAATAGCCGAAGGAAGCACTTGGAGGCTAACATATGAATGAACAAGTCATAGATGACTTGGAGGGATCAGCACATGGATGAACAAGTCATGGATGACTTGGAGGGATCCGATAGGTGCGAAGTTAGTAGAGGTGGCTTGAAGGCTTAGGTCTAGGCTAAGGGTGTCTTGGGTTAAACCTCATGGATGAGGTGAACTTGGCCAAGTGACTGAGGTCAAGTGTCGGATGCTCAAACATGTTGTTTGACGTTTTACCCGACAGTCGGATGCTTAAACAACTTGTGTTTGAGGTTTTACCCGACAACAATCGACTGGTGGTATGTCCCAGTCGACTGGTGAAAGTCGATTGGTGTTCGAATGCATGAAATGGCCTGGAAGTCGACTTCGATGTTGATGATAGGATCGATGAGTCGTAGTCATGGATTCTGATCATTCTGGTCGAGGACACGACACGCAGAACACTCGATACCGATTGATCGATCGACTACGAGGTTGACAATTGACTGATGGTAACTGGAAGTCGACTGCCAATGTATCCGTTGGTTGGATGCCAACGTAGATTAGGTCATTGTCTTACAATGGCTATAGGAGTAGTCGACTGGGGCCTTATGGAAATCGACTGCTAGGCGCTTAATCAACCCGATGTAGGGAGTTGCTTCAGAGGCTCATTGCCTCCCATGTCCCCGGATTAAAATTTTCACTAATGAAAGAATTAATCCGGATGGGATGAGTTTCCTTAGCACAACCAATTCGTCGTCGTGCTAATAACTTGAGTGATTGCTTGAATAAACTAGTTGTTCAAGCAACACAACTCTTCTAGTTGGTTAGCCGCGGAAGAGACGACGGACGGATCGCCGGTTTTTGTGTTTGTCTTCGGGGTCCATGATTATACAAAATATATACAAATGCACACTTGTATAATCAACACATAAAAGAACATGCTAAGATCAGAAAATAAAGTTGTAAAACTTTTATACCTTACGATCTTCTACCGTATGTCCTATCCTCCTCGTGGACGATGTGTGGGCGAAGATCCTCCACGAGTAGAAGCCTTCTAGATCACATTCATCCCTTCCTTGTTCGTTGCGAACAAAGAGAAGAACAAAACAAAAACCTCCTCCTTTCTAGAACCGGCCACCAATCAAAAGAGCTCGATGTAACCGCCGACCAAGGAGTGAATGGATGAGCGTCGGCCAACTTGTTGCAATGTTGCCGCCGGCCACCTAGAGGTTGGAGAAGCGCCGGCCACCAAGGAGTTGGAGAACCGCCGGCCACCTAGGAGCAAAAGAGGAGGAAGAGGGCCGGCCAAAGCTAGGAGAAGGAAGGAGTGAGCGCTGCCCACCAAGGAGCAAAGGAGGAAACCCTAATCTCCCTTCTAGTTGCCGCCCAAAACCTTTCCAAAAACCCTAGCCCCCTAAAGCACTTGAGAGGCAAAACCCTAATCCAAATGAACTCTTTTTTCCCGCCCAACCTAAGCCCTCTATATATAGAATTGGGCTTAAGCCTCCTTTAATCTCCACCGTCGGATCTAGGGATTTAATCTCCACCGTCAGATCTAGGGTTTTATCCCAACCGTCAGATCTAGGGTTTCATCCCAACCATCAGATCTAGGATTTTATCCCAACCTTCGGATCTAGGGTTTCATCCCAACCGTCAGATCAAGGGTTTTATCCCAACCGTCTGATCTAGAGATTTAATCCCAACCGTCGATTCTAGGGTTTCATCCTAACCATCGGATCTAGGGATTTAATCCCAACCGTTGGTTCTAGGGTTTCATCCCAACCATCGAATCTAGGGATTTAATCCCAACCGTTGGTTCTAGAGTTTTGTTTTACATCCTTGGATCTAGACTTCATGAGGATTATATTAGGCTACGATAGGAACCATAAGGAGGAGTTGGATCTTGGCCACCCGATGGATCGGAACCACACAAACTTGATCCATCAATGGTGTTCCATTTCACTAGAGGATCATCATTGAACTACCTCACCAACCCCCATAAATCAATATGGGCTCCATATATTATTTGTACATTCATCTCCCCGTGTTTAAGATATCGAATGTCTGTCAATTAATTGATTTACTGACCATCAATTAATTAACATCTAACTCCTCGAGTAGTACCACTCAACCTTATCATCATGTTGACTAAGTCAACCAGCTGGGTTTACATGATGAACCTTATGAGCTCCTCAAGGGGACATCATCAACCTAGTATATAGGACACGGTTTCCTCCTATAATCAACGGCACACCATGTAAATAATATCATTTCCCAACTTACCAGGCATATTGATTTAATCCATCTAAATCTCACCCTCTGGTAAATCAAAGAAATAAATACAAGTACATGTGCCCGTTATTATATCGAGATTAAGAACATGTACAATATAATATCCGAGGTCCGATTCAATTATGTAGTCAGCAATAAATTGAATCACCTCTATGTCGGTCCTGCTCAATACACCTAAGTGTACTAGTGTAACTCTATGTTCAAGACAAAACAATACCAAGCTACACTACAACCATGCCAACGGTTTGTCCAAAACCATCTTAGTTGGGAGCCTCTTCTTATATTCTACAAGGAACTGATAACATGATCTTCTGTGCCACACCAAGCACCATGTTATCTACAATGTAAAATATTAGACAATATGCACACATATAATAAATATATAAAGTGCAAACAATAATCATGTGATTCTTATTTCAAAATAAAAATGTTCATACAAAAAGAGCTAGGCTTTCAATATACATTCCAACACCCGAGAGAAGAATAAAAGGAGGAGCTTGGGGAGGTTTTCCACAGTGATTTTTAGGGCAATTTTGGTGGGGAATTGCTGCTGCATTCCAGACTTTCAAGGTCAATCCAAAGCAAGAAACAAGAAAGCAATCCAAAGTTCTTGTGTAAAGTGTTCTTTACTTGTTTTGTGTATTACTTAGTTTTCTTATTGTAATTCATTGTATTACTATTGTAATATTTGTTTAAGGTTTCTCCACCTCCGACTTGTTATTGAGAAAGAGTTTTATTAGTGGTGTTGTCATCACTAGAGCTCATTGAGCTTGCTCCGTGGAGTAGGAACCCTAAGGTTCCGAACCATGTATATCGTTTTGTATTTTTGTTTTGTGATTGTGTATTTGTCTCTATATTCGTATTGTATTTCATATTTCCACTGCGCTAACTGAATTGCAGAGACGAACAAACAATTTCCATCATGCATGTGAGAAAGGTTATTCAACCCCGCTTCTAGCCGGGCCATGATCCTCCAACAAGTGGTGTCACAGCGAGGAGGTTGTCATCGGACTCACTGCCTCAACAACAACCAATTGGCCGACATCAACATCCATCCACCGATGTTCTAGGGAGAATTCTTATGGTGGAAGAAAACGATGGAGATATATTTCGAAACCGATTTCGATACTATGCTAATCATTGAGAATGGTTTTGAAGTGCCTAGGGGTGAAGACAACAAGCCGTTAGAAAAATCAAGATGGACCAAGGAACAATGACAACAATTTAAGACAAACATTAAGGTAACAAAATTGTTAATAAAATTGATGCCTTATGATAACTTGTGCAAGCTAGGTGAATATGGGGATGCTAAGGAGTTGTGGGACAAGTTGGTCAAACTCCATGAACATCCCGAACTGGCTCAATTGGAGAAGGAGGCCGAGGAAGCGTGTTCCTCCTCTCAAGCCCAAGAAAAAACAAGCTCATTCTCACAAAAAAGTGAGGGCTCGGAAGTTGAGAGATGCTCAACATCCGAATCGGAGGAGAGGCAATCTTCCATCCCGAAGAAAGAACAAGAAGAAGCATCCACATTCGGTATAAGTGAAGATCAAGAAGCTTCCACCACCCTAGGTAACTCAAATGCAATTTCTAATAGTAAAGATCATATAATTTGCTTTGAGTGTAGGGAGAAAGGAAATTCAAAGAGTAAGTGCCCAAAATTGGCCAAGGAGAAAGTATCGGCGCCAAAAGTTCAAGTAAAATCAAATGATTTCGGAGTCCTCACTAGGAAAAGCAAAGAGCACATTGTGTGCTTCAAGTGCAATCAACGGGGACACTACTGAAGCCAATGCCCTAGGGGGAGGAAGAAGGGGCATGAAAGAGCTACACAACTAGGGGGGGCTTCCAAAGCAAACCCTAAGGTATATTTTAATGCACCTTCTAGTTTTAGGGTTAAAAAGCATGTTTTTAGTACTCTTGCAATTGTTAATGAAAAGAATGCTAGTAGGAATAAATACTATTGTTTAGGTGCCAAGCATGTAGATTTATCTAAGGACAAACCTAGGAACAACAACTCTAGACCTATTTTACCTAGGGAGAGTATTAGGAGGATAGAAGAGAATTTAGGCATTAACCCTAAGAAGGGTAGGCACATGCCAAAGAAAAAGAGTCTTTTCCAAAAGACTATTGAAAAATCAAAATTGGGAAAATTAGAATTGGAAAATCAAGTTTTAATGTCAAGGCTTGAAAAATTGGAAAAGACCCTAGCAAAAATGACAAACTCATTTAAGGGGTCTAATGGTCAAAATTTAGGACCTAGGAGACAAGAACCATTTAAGGGCAAGAAAGGTTTGGGTCACAAACCTAAGCCCTACCACAATGTTCCATTTGATTATGGAACAATATCTAGGTCTAGAAAAATCAAGGTTAATAGGGAAGTCATCCCTAAGGTTAACCATGGTGTGTGTCTAGTGGCCAAGGGTTCTATAAAACCTAAGAAGACTACTAAGAAGGTTACTAGAGAGGCAATCCCTAAGGTTAATCTTGGTAAGACCCAAATGACTAAGGTTTCAAAGCCAAAAAGGATCATTAGGAAGGTATCTAGAGAAGTTATCCTTAGTGAATACCTTGTTAACCCAAGGAGCTCCAATAGGTATTGGGTTCCTAGGAGCGTGATAGATTCATGCTAGATGGGTTAGGGCGTGTCAACCGTAAGTGGATGGGTAGTTAACCTAACCATAGTAGAGTTGACACTTTAGGATGTGCCAATGTGCTTTGAGAAGTTGAAAATTGATTAAATTGACATAATTAGATCTTAGAAGTCATGGCATGCCATTTTGAGTTTTTGGCACACTAGGGGGATGTTAATATTAAGGCAAAATGGATCTAATTCAAATAATGACAATTTGGACTTAACACTTAGGTATTTTATACCTTAGTATTTTACACTTCTCATGCTTTATTTGCCTTGCCATGTCATGACATCATATTTATTTTTAATCATAGAAAATGTCATGATTTATGCCTAGGAATGTCAGGTTATACTTATGTTAGAATCACATGCCATGACATCATGATTATTGGCACATGCTTATTCTTGTTATCATTTACGTCATAATAATCATTCATGCATTAATTAAAATTGAGTTAAGGACAATGGCATGATTTGAAGTCCCATGCATAAGGGAATCAAATAGTGTTGCCTAGAAAAATGCATGAAAACCTAAATAACCAAAACCCACATCTCACTAAAACACTTGACTTATATGTGTTTCATACACTTAGATACAAGTGAGATGTTAGGAAAATGAAATTAAGGTTTTAAAATCATTTTAAAACCATTTTGAAAAACCTTGGTAAAGTTTATCTTTTGATAGAAATCACTGTTGAATGTGATGAGACAAAGTAGGGTTAAACATTGAAAATTTCAATAGTTTTGAACTTTGTGCCAATCTCACTAGTTTATGGGTATTTTAATTTCTAACTATTTTTCACCCATAATGATTGTTATAAGTAATGTACGTATGAATTTTAAAGATTTTTCAAAATACATATTTTTACTTATGAATTTTGGAAATTCGGTTTTGAAATTTGATTTCTGCACTATGCAAAAATTAGTCGACTGCTATGGATGGCAGTCGACTGGCGTCAACGAAAGTCGACTGGTGACTGTAAGAGTCGACTTCCATAGCTAATTTCGAGTAAATAAGGTTTGTTAGGCCCATGTTTAGCTATGTATAGGTTCCCTAACTGCTCCTAACCCTAGAATATGCTTTGGAGAGCATTGGAAGAGTGGAAATCCATTAAAAATGGATTAAGAGAATTGTTTAGGGTGTATATCGAATTAAGGGAGGTGAAAGTTCAATGTTGAATATTTGCCCTTAATTTCGATTGTTTAGTGTTCCTATTAGCTTAGAGACTCTCCAAGGACATTGTTGGTGCAATGGTCAAGGGGGAGCAAGCCTTTAGTGCAAGGTTACCCATCTTGAGATGATGGATGTATTTCTCCTCATGGGGGGAGAATTGGGGGATTGCCTCTCTTAAGTGATATGAGACTTATCACTAGGAAGAGTGAAGGCATTCTAGATGTGTTATTTTGACCAAGGGGGAGATTGTAAGATCTCATTGGGATATGAGCATTGATACCCTTGGGAGGACAATTTTGATGTATATCAAAAAGGGGAAGAAGGTACCAATTGGGGTTAGTTGGAATTCTCAAAGGTGAGAATTTCCAATTGGGGATAATTGGTAGACTTGAGTTAGGGCACCTAACTCAAAGATGTTTGGGATTTTGTCAAACATCAAAAAGGGGGAGATTATTGGTGCAATCAGCCCAGGTCACGATAGACCGAAATCGAGTTTAACTCGAGCAATATTTTGATGTTAGACAAAACATATGACATGTGATTGTCATGGGAAGACCAAGTGTGTAGCCTTGGTCACATAAGTCCAAGTATATAGCCTTGGCGGTGAAAGTTCAAGCATGGGGCTTGGCATTGGAAGTCCAACATGGTGTTGGCAAGGGAAGTCCAAGTGAGTAGCCTTGGTCATGTAAGTCAAAGTGTGTAGCCTTGGTGATGAAAGTCCAAGTTATGGGTACTTGGCATTTGGGAAGTCCAAGGGGTGGTTTGGCAGCACAAGGCCAAGTGATAGTCTTGGGAGCGTATGTCCATATGTACCTTGATGGTGTAGACACAAAGAGCATGACAATAGCCGAATGAAGCGCCTAGAGGCTAGCGTATGGATGAACAAGTCATGGATGACTTGGAGGGATCCATGCATGGATGAACAAGTCATGGACAAGGGATATGATGTGAGCAAAACATATAGGATTTTAGGAGTAGTTTTCACTCACATCTCGTTACATTTTATGTTAGTTTCATGCATATGTTACTTTGTTTTGCATGCATTTCCTAGTTTCTGGTTTGGAGATATGCTCTTTGTACTTTTGTGTGCAGGATAGTATTTTGTGGGGAAAAGGTCACTTTCTGAGCAAAAGAAGGGCATTTTACAGCTAGATGCAGAAGGGGACACGACCAGGGCATGTGGCAACACACGGTCGTGTCCAAAGGGCGAAATCGGACACCCCAGCGCCACACACGGCCTGGTCGTGTGGAAACACACGGTCGTGTGGCGCTACACGATTCTGACATGAGTCGGTTACTTTCTGGGTTTTAGAGAGATCAAGACTAATGTCTACATAAAGAAGGCTATGGCCAAACCCTAGGGGGGAGGCAAGACGACTGGGACAACACACCGAAGACCTAAAAAGCTTAGGGGACTCGCAACGGGGAGAAAGAACACCACCGGAGATCCGAGTTCTACACTTCAACGCCAGAGAGAAGGTTACATTGGCATTGTAAATTTTGGTTCTTGCACTTTATCTATTATTTATTCGAACATTAACATGTCTTGTGTTTCTCCTCTCCTATATATGGAGTTTCTTCGATTCTAGGATTAGGGAGTAGTTTGTGTGCGTAGGATATGTTGCTTCAAATTGAATTCTGGTATTGAGTTTGAATTTGGAATTGGAATTAGTTTAGACTGATATCTATGTGTATTTGTTTTTCTATCTAGTGTACTTAGCCGATACGAGGGGTGACAACCCTCGTATCTAAGATTTAGCGGATTTATACGAGGAACCTAGGGGTTAGCCTCATCTCCTGTAATCATGGGTAGAAGGATGCGATAAAAATAGAAATGGTTCATCGCAGGGATTGATTCGGCATCCTCGTACTGCCTATCCATTCATTGTAAGGCAAAGATAGCTCCCAATAGATGCGGTGGCTCATCGGGAGAGTGTATGATGTCCCTTCAACAAGACCATAGTTAGACGTTTAGATAATGCCCAGTTGATACCATGTTTTGTGACACACAAGAGAAACCAAAATCCTAGAATCCTTTTAAAAGATCTCGTGGCAAACTCTTTTCTTCTTCCGTGTGACACCGTATTGAGTAGGACCATCAATAACCCTGACATTCACAACCCTTAGAGTCTAGTCCCCAACAATTACATCCACCGAACAAATCGGTGCTCGAATCTCAGTCCATGTGGGATCGATAATCTTTTTATTACTTGACGACATCCGTGTACTTGTGGGCGTTGAGAGCGAGCACATGCTTCGAGTCCTCGACGGTCTTTGTCGCAAGATTTGAGGTCGCGTTCATGCACATCAAGTTTTGGGTGCCATTGTTGGAGACTGATTGATTCAATATCGAATCAAGAAGTGGATAATTGGATCAGATTTAGGATAAGATTTACTTACTTGCTTTATTTCCTTTTTATTTATTTTACTTCAGTTTTAGATTTTCCATATATAGATTTAGTTGTTATTTCATTTTAGTAGTAGTTTTATATCTTTCTATTTGGCTCTTTGATTTTGTTAGTTAAATTAGTTTATTCTTAGTAATAAGCAATACTCCAGATTTTTGTGGCTCGGTTCTTCGTATGCTTAAACGCTTAGGATCAGAAGGCCTGATTTCGATCGATTTAGAAATTGAACGAACCTATCATCATCGGGAGTCGAACAGAAGAGGATGGAGGACCAAGCTGCATCTGAAGTAAATATAGGTAGCCGACCTCTGTGGGATTATGCAGCTCCTAGCGCTAGAGGATTTAGGGTGAGTATAGCTGGACCATCCATTTCGACAAACAACTTTGAACTTAAACCAGCACTCAAACATATGGTCCAGCAGAGTCAATTTGGGGGAGTTGCGACTGAAGACCCGACCCAGCACCTAGAGACATTTTTGGAAATCTGCTCAACGATGAAGATAAATGGAGTCCCTGTGGACGCGATCCACCTGAGCCTATTCCCGTTCACATTGTAGGATATGGCTAAGGCATGGCTTCACTCCCTACCTTCATGAAGCATTATTACATGGGAGCAATGTGAGCAACAATTCCTGAATAAATACTTCCCACCAAGCAAGACTTCTCACATGCGCCATCTTATCACAATCTTCTGTCAGAAGGAGGGGGAGTCCTTATTCAAAGCTTGGGATCGCTACAAGGGGCTACTCTATCAATGCCCTCACCACGAACTGGAAAGGTGGCTAGTGATCCACATCTTCTACAATGGGATCACGTATGCCACAAAGATGTCCCTTAATTCTGCTACAGGAGGAGCACTTATGAACAAGACTATCAAGGATGTAGAGGAGTTGATAGAAGAGGTGGCCCAGAACCACCATCAATGGACTTCTGAACATAGTCACCAAGCTTTTACAGCAGGACACAATGCTATCAACTCCGTGGACTACCTAGCAGTGAGAATGGACGCGCTTAGAAGACGATTCGACTCTTTAAATCCTTCATCTGCATGTGCGGCCATTGGCTTTGGAGAAGGAGTAGCAGCGTATCGAGAGGACTACTGTGGAAAGCAGAGCAGCTTAGAAGAGCAGATCGAGCACTGTAATGCGGTTGGGGACTATAATCAAAGGCCCAACAATCCATACTCCAGTACCTACAATCCAGTATGGAGGAATCACCCGAATTTCTCCTATAAGAATAACTCGGGGAACATTTAACCATCAGGAGGGTATGAGCAGCAACAACAACAGAAGTCTATACTGGAACTGATGATGGAAGACTTCATTGCTACCCAAACTAAGGCCAATGCAGAATTTTGTTGCCAACATCATAAATATGAAGAGTCACTCAGAGACTTGAAGGCCAGTGTCCACGGTCTTACAAGTTACACAAAGATTTTAGAGACACAAGTGGCCCAGATAGCCCAAGCGGTGTCGAAATCTATGGATAGTTCTCCATCAGTACCCGAGCCAAGTCAGCCTAAAGAAGGAATGTGCAGCGAGAGAGAAGCACCGAGAAACAGATTCGCCAAGGGGTGTGCTGCCATGATTTCCACTCTAACAGACCATGCTGAAATCAAAGATAAAATTGTACTCCAGCTTGAGGACCCTGGTAAATTTGTTATCCCCTGCTCAATTTATGGGGAAAGCTTCGATGAAGCGCTGTGCGACATGGGGTCATCGGTTAGCGTGATTCCTTATGCATTTTACCTGTAGATGGGATTGGGTAATATACAACCAATGGGCATAGGGATTCGCATGGAGGATGACACAATCAAGCAACCCGTTGGCATGCTAGCACTGGTGCCTATGGTGATTGAAAATTTCATTATACCCACAGATTTCATCATACTCGACACAGGACCATATCCCTAGAATCCCATTATCTTGGGAAGGCCCTTTCTTGCAACTGCGAGGGCATGCATAGATGTTAAGGCACACAAGACTCCTTAGAGGTAGATGGGGAGATCATCCTCTTCAGCCTATAAGAGTGTAGAGCTCCTTTCCTAGATGACTTCACTTTCAGCAGGTTAAAGCCGAGGCCACTAGATGTTGATTTCGAGATAGATGAATGGAGGTTCACTGAACCTCTGGAGCCAAGTTGATAATGGAGTGTGGTCGAGCTAAACGACCTTAAACAAAGCGCTTCTTGGGAGGCAACCCAAGTTTAGTTTTTAAGTTTTCCTTTGATTGTATTGCATGCATTTAGTTAATTTAAACTTTGATTTCCATTTCATTTAGCATTAGGACTAGAAGAGAACTTTGCTAGGTAAAAATAGTATCAATATTAGCTTACACGGCGAAGCTTATGAGAAAATTCGGATCATTGTGCACAAAAGGAGAGAAAAAAGGGGGACACATAGCCTGGTCGTGTGTTTTCCTATGGCCGTGCCCCACCAACCCGAGGCGCACACGGCCTGACCATGTGTTTACACATAGTCGTGGCACGTAGGGTTAAGTAGGGCACGCCATGGGTTTTCGTCCCATTTGCGCCGTGTGTTTTGATTTTCTTGCTCTAGCCATGTGGATCCTTCTTCCCCACCACCTAGAAGCCTTTCCAACACTCAAGGAAGCTTAAAAGAAGTAAGAATGAGGAGGACCAAGCAAGTGGCATCTCAATCTAGTGCTTCTGGGCGACGAGCAAGGAGAATCGACACCCATTATGCTCCGGAGGAGGGTAACACTCTTCCAACCCTTCTTTTTCGCAACAATGAGCATAGGGATAGATATAACATGCTATCTACTCGCAAAATCACTGCAACTAGGTATCTTGATGAAGATTTACTGGAATCCCTAGGTTTGTTGGGTGACATTCAAGTCCTATTTTTAAAAATAGGATGGGGAGAGATAATGGGGATAAGACACCCAACTTACCCAAGGATTGTTCTAGAGTTTTTAAGTTCTTTAGAAGCCGATGTTTTAACGGGTAGAGAGAGCGAAGAAAGTAGGATTACCTTTAGGATATTCAACATTGAGCATGAATGGACACTACACCAATGGAATTCATGTTTTGGCTTGGCGAGTGGGGAAGAGAGAAGAACCTCTATTGGGTTTAACTCTCGGATCTTTTGGACCGAATTGATAGGGGAGCACGCTTATGACCCTTCTAGGGCAAAAGCATCGCGCCTCCAAAACCCCATTTTCCAATACCTCCACCGAATCATGGCAAGTACTATATTTGGTCGTGGGGAGAGTGACAGTGTAGTGAGAGCTAGCGAGAGGAGTAGCATCGATGTAGGGTCCCATTTCATTAGACACTTAGTGATGATGGGCAAAGCAGCGAGAGGAGAGATTAATGTGGGAGGCCTACTTACCCACATTTTCCATCGGATGAGATACGACTACACTGTGCTAGATAGTATAGAGGGGAGCCCTAAGATCAACCTAGGAGTGTGTATATCCATGAAGATGATTGTAAGAGAGGAACACTGCTTATGCTTTGTAAGGAAAAAACTTGACGGCCCTCAAGCTTCCCGATCCTGATCGTACCACCATCACCACACGCGCCAACTTGTTCTTAGACTTGATAGTGGAGTCCGCGCCATATGAGGGACCATCCACAGTAGCACCCATCTCTCCCCCTTTACATCACTCTCCCTCCAATCCACGCATGTATAGGAGCCCACCTAGTCCACGTCAACATGAGCCTACACCTGCACCACCACCTTTTTCTACTTTAAAGTAGGATGCAGGTACATCGGCCAATGATTTTTCAGAGTTTCGATCATGCCTCAACGATATATATGCCAAGCAACAGACACAGAGGCAGTGATGGGAGGAGCAGAGCGCCTACATGTAGGCTGAGTTTCAGGGCTTTCGGGAGCACTTCCAGTGGGCTGAGGAGTTCTACAACGAGGCCCACATCTACTTCCAGGAGGAGGCTACCCGTCACCAGGCAGAGGTCACCTACCACCATGAGATGCAGCAGCATATGCTAGCCCAGCAGGCACAGTGGGCTAGGAAGGAGGAGTACTGAGTAGCCACTGCATCCACCAACTCTCAGATCGACCACATGTACATGTGACATCAGCGGCTCAGTAGCAGGTTCTCCCAGGATCCCGAGATGCTGAGACTTCTAGACTTTCCACCTCGTCCACTATACTAGAGGTATACTTTCATTTAAATCTAGGGGGGACCCCAAGTTTTGTTTTATTTTGTTTCTAGCAGTAGTTTCTTTCTTGATGTTTGCATTTTAGTTACCATTTATTTATCCATGCATAGGTTGTTCAATTTCTTTCAGCCCTTAGTTTTTGCTATCTATAAGCTACCTCAGTAGTATTTTTAAAAGTTTTCTTCATGAGTTGTTTCCATGGGTAGCTTAACTTCATTTGCCTCATGGTATTTTATTTTATTTGCTCTGAATGAATGTTCTAGACTTACACTGGTTAGCATTTATTTTACACATACACATGCTGAACTTTCTGAAAGGGAGAGTCTAGTGCATACATAGTTGTGATTCATTTCAATAGTCTAGTACTTTGGAATCCACTGGTGACCCTAAGTTTAGCATTTCAGTTACTGGAGATGCTCGGATCATGTAAGTCCATTCGGAAAAATAAAAATCACAGTTAGCTAAAAAAAATAAAAGAGGGAAAAAAAAGAAGAAAAAAAATTATGAGGGATAAAAAACAGTTGCCGTGGGTGGAAATGGTTAGGTGCCCCTTTAAGACCGAGTTAGGTTACAGGGGAAACACCTACCAATTTCTCTCAATACCGAGAACGCCTTTGAGACTTTGTGCTAAATCTAGGGAATGACCCTCGCTTTGGGCAGGTAAGTGCCTAAGAGCCGGAGACCTTAGGAAAGCTAGAGGATGACGACTTAACTTACCATGGAATGAGTATCCCCTAAGAAGATTCGCTTAGCACATGCACGAGAAGCTTAGTGAATTTTTAGAATATATCTATTTTGCTTTGATTGAAAATACCACTTGATAAATCATGTTAACATGCTAAGTATGGAACGATGATTTTTAAAATTTCAAGGCACTAAGGTTTGCTTGAGGACAAGCAAAGATTTAAGTCTGGGGGAATTGATGTGAGCAAAACATATAGGGTTTTAGGAGTAGTTTTCGCTCACATCTCATTACATTTTATGTTAGTTTCATGCATATGTCACTTTGTTTTGCATGCATTTCCTATTTTCTTGTTCGGAGATATGATCTTTGTACTTTTGTGTGCAGGATAGAATTTTGTGAGGAAAAGGTACACTTTACGAGCAAAAGAAGGGCATTTTACAGCTAGATGCAAAAGGGGACACGACCAGGGCATGTGGCTACACACGGTCGTGTCTAAGGGGATAAATCTGCCACCCTAGTGCCACACATGGCCTGGCCATGTGGAAACACACGGTCATGTGGTGCTGCATGATTCCAAAGTTAGTTGGTTATTTTCCAAGTTTCAGAGAGATCAAGGCTAATATCTATATAAAAGAGGTTACGCCCAAACCCTAGGGGGGAGGTAAGATAGCTGGGACGACACACTGAAGCCCTAAAAAGCTTAGGGAACTCGGATTGGGGAGGAAGAACACCACTGGAGATCAGAGGTCAACACTTCAACACTAGAGAGAAGGCCATAATGGCATTATAAATTTCTATTCTTGCACTTTATCTATTATTTATTCGAACATGAACATGCCATGTGTTTCTCCTCTCCTATCTATGGAGTAGTTTCTTCGATTCTAGTATTAGGGAGTAGTTTGTGTGCGTAAGATATGTTGCTTCAAATTGAAATCTGGTATTGAGTTTGAATTTGCAATTGGAATTAGTTTAGACCAATATTTATGTGTATTTGGTTTTCTATCTACATTACTTAGCCGATACGAGGGGTGATAGCCCTTGTATCTAAGATTTAGGGGATTTATACGAGGAACCTAGGGGTTGGCCTCATCTCCTGTAACTGTGGGTAGAAGGATGCGATATAACTGGAAATGGTTCATCGCAGGGATTGATTCGGCATCATCGTACTACCTATCTAGTCCTTGTAAGGCAGAGATAGCTCCCAATAGATGCGGTGGCTCATCAGGAGAGTGTATGATGTTCATTCCACAAGACCATAGTTAGATGTTTAGACAATGCCCAGTTGATAGCATGTTTTGCAACACACAAGAGAAATCAAAATCCTAGAATCCCTTTAAAAGATCTCACGACAAACTCTTTTCTTCCTCCGTGTGACACCGTATTGAGTAGGACCACCGATAACCCTCACATTCACAACCCTTAGAGTCTAGTCCCGAAAAATTACATCCATCGAACAAATCGATAATCTTTTTATTATTTGACAACATCCATAAACTTGTGCATTGAGCGCGAGTGCGCGCTTCGAGTCCTTGAAGGCCTCCGTCGCCAGATTTGTGGTCGCATTCACGCACATTAGGATCCGATAGGCACGAAGCTAGTAGAGGTGGCTAGAAGGCTTAGGTCTAGGCTAAGGGTGTCTTGGGTTAAACCTCATGGATGAAGTGAACTTAGCCAAGTGACTAAGGTCAAGTGTCAGATGCTCAAACATGTTGTTTTAGGATTTACCCGACGATTGAATGCTCAAACAACTTGTGTTTGAGGTTTTACCTGACAACGATCATTGTTGGTATGTCTGTCGCCAAAAAGTCGGTGGTGTTCATCAGGAAATTTCCTTGCGATCATGATCGGCAAGATTGGGCGATCGACTTATGACTTCAGAAATCTACTTCCATGGATGACAATCGACTAATGGTCGAGGACATGAGCACAGAATGCTCGATAGCTGACTGATCAGTAGGTTACGAGGCTGACAGTCGACTGCCAGTGTATCCATTGGCTGGATGCCAATGTGGATTAGGTCTTTGTCTCACAACGACTATATGAGAAGTCGACTAAAGCCTTATGGCAGTCGACTGCTAGGCGCGGAATCATCCCACGACAAGCATAAAAGGAAGAGCTTGGGGAGGATTTCCACAGCGATTTTTAGGGAAATTTTGGAGGGGAATTGTTGCTGCATTCCAGACCTTCAAGGCCAATCTAAAGCAAGCAATAAGCAAGATATCTAAAGTTCTTGTGTATAGTGTTTGTTACTTGTTTTTTGTATTGTTTAATTTTTTTGTTGTAATTTATTGTATTACTATTGTAATCTTTGTACGAGGTTTCTCCACCTCAGACTTGTTGTCGAGAAGGAGTTTTATTAGTGGTGTTGTCATCACTAGAGCTCGTTGAGCTCGCCCCATGGAGTAGGAACCCTAAGGTTTTGAACCATGTATATCGTTGTGTATTTTATGTTGTGATTGTGTATTTGTCTCTATATTCATATTGTATTTCGTATTTCCATTGTACTAACCGAATTGTAGATATGAATGAACAATTTCCATCACGCACATGAGAAAGGCTATTCATCCCCCTTTCTAGCCAGGCCACGATCCTCTAACAGCATGGGATTCACCTTTCGAAGTCTATGTGCCAGTGCATGGAAGATGAGAGGATTCACATGAGTCAGATCCCATATGTGTCAACTATAGGATGGTCATGTATTTTATGTTATGTACGAGGCCCGATGTATCATATCTTTTGAGCATTATGATTAGATACCAGTCAGATCCTGGTATGGACCATTGGGTGGCTGTCAAGACAATCCTTAAGTACTTGAGAAGGACTAAGGATTTATTCTTAGTATATGGAGGAGGTGATATGGTAGTAAGCAGGTATACTGATGCCAGCTTCCAGACAGATAAAGATGATTCTAAATCTCAGTCTGGATACATATTCACCTTTAATGGAGGTGCGGTGAGTTGGAAAAGTTCTAAGCAAGACACCGTTTTTGATTCTACTATAGAGGTAGAGTACATTGCAGCTTCTGAAGCAGCAAAGGAGGGGGTCTGGATCAAGAAGTTCATTTCTGAACTTGGAGTAGTTCCTAGCATTATTGAAGCATTACTAGTTTATTGCGACAACAATGGCGCCATTGCACAGGCGAAGGAACCATAGTCTCATCAGCGATCCAAACATGTACTATGTCGTTACCATCTGATCAGAGAGATTATTGGTAGAAGAGATGTACAGATAGAGAATGTTTTCACTAATAGGAATCTAGCAAATCCCTTGACAAAGCCTCTTCCCCAATAAAAGTTCGAGAGACATATAGAAACCTATGGTATTAGATATCAAGGCGATTGGTTGTAGGTCAAGTGGGAGTTTGATGTAATTGAGAGGTGTCCTAAGACAATCACCTTAGAAGTTATTAATAAAATTCACTATTTGAGCATACATTATCTGTGTATTTGATTGGATCTTAAAATCATATACTAAAGTTCACAATACGATGCATAGCATGAGAGAAATTGTGATTAGATCAAAATTAGTGGGTATCTCATCATGTGTAATTATGCAAGTATTGAAACTATCCCTTGTCGATGAATTAATGAGATTGAACATCATCAATTCTGTGAGACTAGCACATGTTATGCTCCTTGGTTTATGCAAGTATTCAGTACTCACTGAATGGAAGCATAGGGATGCTGAGAGTCAACATGTAGATGCTAGTTATGGTAACTAGTTCATTAGAGTGGTCTGCTATGAGACTTCATATGGTTCTGTATGATGTTGAAGATCTCATTGCAACTTGGGTGCGAGCTTCCTTAGACTTGAGGTATTCAAGTCACCTTGATCATGGCACCTTGTACTTTCACTTCTTCGCATCCATCTACATAGTAGGTGTAACTCCGGAATGATTGGGTATAAGCCAAAGTGATCGAAGGTGTTTGAATAGCCCACAGAGGATTCACCACTCATGATAAAGGAGATGTATACCCTAGGCCTCTTGTTAGGATTTGTTACTGAAAAGTCTGTGTCCAGAGCAAGCATGTTAAGAAGATGGTCTTCTTGGGAACATGTAGGAGTAATGATGTGAGCAAAACATATAGGGTTTTAGGAGTAGTTTTCGCTCACATCTCATTACATTTTATGTTAGTTTCATGCATATGTCAACTTTGTTTTGCATGCATTTCTTATTTTCTGGTTCGGAGATCTTCTCTTTGTACTTTTGTGTGCAGGATAGCATTTCATGGGAAAAGGCACACTTTTGAATCAAAAATAGAGCAATTTTTGGAGCACGAACCTTAGGGAACACGCACTGTCCATGTCCCAAGACTTGGGCATGTTTCTGAAGCGAAATGAATCATAATGGAGGCTCCAGGAAAAGACATGGCCAGGCCGTGTAAAAACACACGATAGTTCCTTTTTCCAGCTCAATTTCAAGCCGAGATTTCATCTATTTTCCATCCTTGCACACGGCTAGGTCGTGTGAAATTCACACGGCCGTGTGGCAGCGCCGTGAATTCAAGGAAATAGGGTTTTTCAAGCATTTATGGAAAGCTAGAGCCGCCTCTATATATAGGAAACTCATCTAAGAGGCGAGGCATCATGAGGGAGCCTCCCTACGGCTCCCAAACCCTAGGGGGGAGGCACGATGGCTGGGACTACACACCGAAGCCCTAAAAAGCTTCGAGAACTTGCAACGGGGAGGAAGAACGTTGTCGGAGATCCAAGTTCTGCACTTCAACGCCAGAGAGAAGCCCACATTGGCATTGAAAACTCTTGTTCTTGCACTTTATTTACTATAGATTCGAACATGAACCTGCCTTGTGATTTTCCTCTCCTATCTATGGAGTAGTTTCTTTGATTCTAGGATTAGGGAGTAGCTTGTGTGTGTATGACATGTTGCTTCAAATTGAATTCTGTTATTGAGTTTGAATTTGCAATTGGGATTTGTTTATACCGATATCTATGTGTGTTTGGTTTTCTACTTATTGTGCTTATGCAATACGAGGGGTGACAACCCTCGTATCTAAGATTTAGGGGATTTATACAAGGAACCGAGGGGTTACCCTGATCTCATGTAACCTTGGGTAAAAGGATGCGATAGAACTAGAAACGGTTCATCGCAGGGATTATTTCAGCATCCTCGTACCACCTATCCTGTCCTTGTAAGTCAGAGATAGCTCTCGATAGATGCAGTGGCTCATCGGAAGAGTGTATGATGTCCCTTCCACAAGACCATAGTTAGACGTTTAGACAATGGCTAGTTGATAACATGTTTTGCGACACACAAGTGAAACTAAAGTCCTAGAATCCCTTTAAAAGATCTCGCGGCAAGCTCCTTCCTTCCTCTATGTGACACCGTGCTAGAGTTTAGTCCACCGACAACCCTCACAATCGCATCCTTTAGATTGGCTTCCGAACAATAACTTCCACTGAATAAATCGGTACTCGAATCTCAGTCCCTGTGGGATCGATAATCTTTTTATTACTTGACGACATCTGTGCACTTGCGGACATTGAGTGCGAGCACGCACTTCGAGTCCTCAACGGTATCCATCGCGATATTTGATGTCGCATTCGTGTGCATGAAGTGTTTGGCGCCGTTGTCGGGGACTGATTGATTCGATATTGAATCGAGAAGTGGATAATTGGATCGGACCTAGGCAAGATTTTTTTTTTCTTGTTTTATTTTATTTTATTTCAGTTTTGTTTATTCAGTTGCTCTTTCCTTATTTATAATTTTTTGCATATAACAATGCATGCTTTTACTCATGATTATAGTCAATTTAATGCTGGAAGTTTTGGTAACATTTATTGTGAGCATTGTGGTGAAACATGACATACTATTAATAATTGTCCGGATATATTCGAACCCTCACAATTTGAACAAGAAGATGTCACCTACAATTACAATGCGTGGCCACAAGATGATTCCTATTTATATAGTTATGACCATGGCTACTTAAACCCTCAATATTGTCCGCCTAAATCCCGACTGGAGCAAATGATGGATGATTTCATGCAAACCCAGCAAGCGGAGAACGCTGAATTCCGACGACAACATTCACAACCAGATACTCAATATTGTTTCCAAAATGAGAACAAGAGCTATGAGTCACCATGCAAATTTTATCAAGAACCAAGTCCCCACCTAGAAGCCCCGCTAGATAATTTTACTAGGGAATGCGAGGAGCATAGGCAACAATTTGTAGAGATTACGGAACGAGATCTAACAAGTGAAGAAAGCAAACGACTAGAAGGTGGCTTTGATGACTGGATCACACCTAATAGGGTGGAGACTCACTTTGAGCAAATGAATGAGGAGGACGTAGATGACATTGGAAGTAAAGAAGGACAATCCATTCAATCACCACTTGAAGAAGAACTTTTGGATTATATAATTGATACTTTAATCAAGGAGTGCATTGCTTCCATCAAAACACCTCCTAACCTCAAGGATCTAGAAGAGCCTACTGTTAGTGAAAGCCCTAGAGCCGATCATGTGATGATTGTTGTATGGACTTGTTATATCATATTCCTATATATATTTATAAAGGAATTTCTTTATGGTTATTATACTTACTTGTATTGGTGCTAAATAAATAAGTATAATAGCGTCCTTGAGTAGAAGGTTCTTATCTATATCAATCGATTGGTTGAATCGATAATGAGATGATATAGAGAATACTACTCTTAATCATTCCTTGTCAAGTATTAATATTCAGGGACAATGTTAATACGAATAGACTACCATGTAGGTCAACTTGATGACTTGGTCTCACAAGTCAAGGATATGAGATATCAAGTTGACACATGGGTATGCATTGGGGAATGTATACCGAAAGACCCATCATGAGAAAGTATCATGTATCGTTATATGAGTGTCATATACTTTCTCATGTGACTATTAGTATGACTATTAGTCCTTGGACCTGAAGTCACCATGGTTCCCTACATAAGGAGTTGCATACTTTGGCTTCATCAAACGTCACCCGTAAATGGGTGAATTATAAAGGCGATTATTGGGTATGTAACAAATTATGTGGAGGGATGTGAGTGATGTAGATGAGATCTATACCTCCTATATGATGGGAGTGATATCATGATTCTTGATAGAGTGAGACCACTAAGTGCATGGCCATGCCCAAATAAGTCAATATGAGATATTGAGCTAATTTGATTAGAGTGAGTCTACTTGGAGTTCAAGATATAGATTGTACAGAGGATGACATGGTCTATGCCTCAATTATTCAATCTAGATGTCAAGGATAGAGGGACATTGTAACATATTGTGAGAGTCACAATTAGTAGTCACAAAGGTGATGTTAGATCTCAACATTCTTGTAATTTGGGTAGCAATGATGTGTTGCTAGATACCGCTCATTGCTTATGTTTATAAATCAGTTTAGGAGCATTGCCAACGTTACAAGAACCTATAGGGTCACACACAAAGGGCAATTAGATAGAGATTAGGTTCATATGATGGACCAAGAGGATTAGGTTCATGTGATGAACCAAATTAGATTAAGAGTAATCAAAATTAGACTAATTGAGTTGAACTCAATTTGATTCAAGTGTTGAATGAGTATAATTTAGATTTGATTCATTGAGTCAATTTAAACTAATGAATAAAGATTTATTAAATTAAATTGACTTGAATCAAAAGTTGGATTTAATCAACCATGGGAGATAAGAGGTCAAGTTTGACTTGACTTGAGAACGTAGATGAAGGGTCAAGTTTGACTTGACCAAATGCCATTTCATGGTGACTTGGCATAGGGCCGGCAAATGATGATGTTCCACATCATCATGGACACATCATGTTGTGCCACCTCATGAGAAAGACCATGAGCCATAGCTCTTGGTATTACATGGATGGTTTTAACCCTTTTTAATGTGGTCGTCCAAAAACATAAGTGAGGAATTGAATTCATCTTCTTCCTCTCTTCTCTTCTTCTCTCCCTCTCCTCCATGGCTGACACCTCCCAACAGTGCTAGCACACTTTAAGTGGTTCTCTCCACACATTTGTCCGTGTAGATACGTGTAGAGGAGTGTACACTTGACACTCTACGAGATCCGACAAACTTTGGACGAGTGGGATAAGCGAAGGCCATTGCTACAAGGGTAACGTTCTTCCCATGTAGATCAAAGGTAGATCTAGAGTAGATAAACATGTACATGTTTTTTTTTATTTATCTTCACTCGGATCTGTGGCCAACATCCGAGGTTTCCGCAACGCAAAAAGCGGGATTTACGACTGAGAGAGTCTATTAGTGGTATCTGTTGGGTTTCCGGCACCACGGCGAGTGTGTGTTCGAACATGTTTCGTAAACATGTGCATAGTGGAAGAAATAAAAATAATAAATCTACATTTATTACATCACACACATCACACACATGCATAGTACAACATGTGTAGACATAACCGTAAATTTAAATTTGCAATAAAAGGAATTTTAACTACGTATACCTTTCGTATCACGTGTAGCGGGAACGACATAAAGCGGAATGATCCTCGCTAGAATCGTCTCTATCCGTATCCACACCAAGTATCCTCGGGATGACTTCGCTAAGTCACGAGCCTCGTCTTCATATGGGTTACTAGCCTCGTGTTGAAGACGATGTGATCGAGAGATGATCACGATCCGAATCCAAATTCGGATCCAAAACCGAGTCCTCAAAACTCGCTTCTCCGGAGAGGTATTCGTCAACCGTTTGACGAATCCTTCGTCCTCCACCTCAGAGGATTACCGGAGATCGAATCCCCGGTAAGTAAGGTGCTGTCGGAGCTCCAAACGTCGTCCAAACGATGCTCCGATGAGAAGCAAACAAGCTGTCCAGAAAACTGGACAGCTTTGGTGGAGGAGTAAGGGCCGGCCAAAAGAAAGGTGGAAGCTCACCTTATTACTGATCCCAAGGAAGATCACCGGAGCACCAACCGGCAGCAGCTCGACGCCGGCGAGGGGGAAGGAAGGCTCTTTCTGGACGCCGGTTGGAAGAGGTGGGCGGCGGCAATGGAGTTGGCGCTGATTAGATGGTGAGGGTGGGCGGCCAAAACTAGGTTAGAGTTTTGAATTAGGGTTTAAGCCCCCTTTTATAGAGAACTAATTCTCTTAATGGTTATTGGATCATAACCATAAGGCCCATTAACCCGCTCCATTAATATAAGTTAAAATAAACCAAACCATGATGGTTTATTTTAAGTTAAACGAACCGAACCAACTTTTGGTTCATTCGTTTAAAATAAACCAAACCCTTTGGTTTATTCTCTTCCATTGGATTAGAACCAAACCATTTTGATTCATCCATTATGTCTTCATAAGACACGGCCCATCCACGCTTCCATTGCGACTGAAACGATTTCATGCTCGCTTCTTGTTTGGTCCAAGCAAACTTAGTTTCTCTCGGTCTGAGAATCCCATTCTCAAGCTCGTTTTAAATCCTTCGGATTACGCTCGTTGTGCAAGTGACCAAATAGGTTCTCAGTTTATGTTGGCCATCTATAATTAACCATTAATTATAGAACGATCATGAGTGACACCTAGTAGTACATGATGATCCCCAATTAATTGAAAAGATCAACGGTTGATCCAGAACTATTTCTGAAACCTTTCAGCAGCTCGAATAAATCGTGCCCCATTCCCTTCACTCATCTTATACCCACTTGGTTCAGGACATGGTCTATAGTGTCAGTCCCCACTAGGCTGACTACGTCACACCTAGCCCAAGTATAATTTCCTCGTCCTACCGATTCTAGTTACTGCACAAGTATCAAAGAGTACCTTACTCTAAACATGTAATGCTTTGGCCAAAGACTTTAGTAACAATCCGACGAGAGGCCATGGGTATACATCTCCTCGCAAGGAGTGGTGAATCCTTTATAGGCTATTCAAACACCTTCGATCACTTCGACTTATACCCAATCATCCCGGGTCCACATCTCCTTAGAGATGCTTGCTTAAGATGTCAAAGCATAAGTCTCCATGATCAAGATGACTTGAATACCACAAGTCAAAGGAACATCGCACTTAAGCTACAGTAAGAACTTCATTGACATATCTATATATGCAGAGAACCATATGAAGTCTTACGGCTGGTCACTCCAATGAACTAGTTACCATAACTAGCATCCATGATCAACTCCGGATATCACAATGTCTCCAGCCAGTGAGAATCAGCTGCTTGGATACATCAAGGAGTATACCTCGTGCTAGTCTCGACAAAATTGATGGTGTCCAAATCCATCAATTCATCGACTAGGGATAATTCTGATACATCACAATTACACATGTAGAGATACTCACTAGTTGTGATCCAATCATAAATTCTCTCATGCTGTGAATCGTATCGTGGACATTCAGTAAATGAGTTTAAGATCCAATCAAATACATGAAAACATGTATACTCAAATAGTGAATCTTCATTTATCATATAAATGGTTCTTAAATAAGGCGATTGTGTTGGATCGATGCGGTTCGCTAGAGGGGGGGGGGTTGAATAGCGATAAAAACTTTTTCTCGTTTCTTTCGTTAAAACTCGAGAGAAAATTAATTGCAGCGGAAATGTAAAGTAAATAGAGACAAATAGGTTTTACTTGGTTCGTAGCCTTCGGCTACTACTCCAAGGCCCTAATGGTCCTTGACCACGCACGGAGGGCAAATACTAAACGAACTCCCTCTCGATGGAGATAGGAGTTAAACGAATACAGAAACTCGAGAAAGACCCAAGGTAGAGGGACACTCCCCCTCTCCTTGATATGATTTAAAGCTTGAAATAAAAACAACTTATACAAATTTAAAGATTATACCGACGACTTCAAAGATTGGAGGTTGAAGCTCTAGTCGTCGTCTCGGTCAGATTAGCCGTCAGTGGAAGCTTTGTAATTGATTTAAAAACCCTAGGTTTGGCCCTATTTTTATAGCCTTTGAGCCCCTCATCGAATGGGTCTTTAGCCAATCACAAATGGGCACAAAACCCCTTGAAAAATGGTGATAACTCTTGAGTACTCGAGGATGATCCTTTGACCAGATGATCGATGACCATCACCACGATGACTATGGCGGATCGATCGAGTGCTAGCGTAGTCACTCGGTGATGGATGACAATGAGTCCTTCAGTTGGCGTACGATCGATGCTGGCTGCAAGGCAAAGTTAGCTTAAGGAAAACTATATTTCGACGGTCGTCGACCGTCCGATCTCGACCTAGACCACCTATGAGATGTCTTGGGTCAGATCTACGCTTAAGTCTTTCCCCGTAACGAGGATACGACCTTACTTTCACTCGCACACACGAGCTTACCTCGATACTTACGTGTTGCTTTTGCTTCCGGCCTTCCACTCAATTCATTCGGCTCCCTCCGAAGTCTCTTGAGTGTCGCCCGACCACTGCGGCTTCCTCCGGGTGTCGCTAGCCTTCAGCTCCAGCGTTGAGACTTTTCTGCAAACTTGATTTAGCTCATGAGATAACAATATATGCTTAACTTTGTATCGTTTGCTATAATCAAAACTTAGGTTCGACTTAGGTGCCTACTGCACCAACAATCTCCCCCTTTTTGATTTATGGCAAACCCACATACAAAGTTAAGTAAATAGCGAGCTTGAATAGTAATAATGTGCATAAAAAATATGAAGATTAAGTTGAAGTAGTAAGGATTTTCTTCAAGTACTCCCCCTTGAGGAAACCTCCCCTTTGACCGAGGGTGAGTCTTGAAGAAAGACCTTAATCCTCCCCCTTGAGGGTTGCTTTAAGTAATTAACATTACTTAAAGTTGGCCTTAGTAAAACGTTTTAATTAAGCCCTTTTTCCCCCTTAAGTAAAACATTAACGACATAAAGTTTAAAAAATAAGTTTAAGTAAAACTTTTGGTTTAAATATGAAGTAAGAGTTAAGTTATCAAAAAAAATTTTTTTTTTTACCCCTTAACTTTGGCCTTTTTCTCCCCCTTTTGCCGTATATCGATAAGAGTAAGGGGTGTGTGGAAAACAAAAAGTGTTAAATTTAAAGTCCAAGCATGTGCCCCATTTTTTTATATAAAAAATAATATACTGAAAATAAGCTCATCTATAAAATGTTCGACTCATATTTGGCTTGATTGATATGTAAGATCAACCAGTCCTGGTCAGAGTCGGTCAGTATGTATGATTATACTCCGTGGTTCATAGCGATGCACTAGCTCTACATCTAGAACCAGGAGTAAGGTCCTAACATCTCACGCCCATCTACGTGGCTAAGTACACAAACACATTAGTCCTATGTGTTGTGAGATGTACTAGCTCCTTAAATCTATAGGTGCATGATATCTAAGGTATGTCCTATGCTAGTTCCATAAAAATGAAATAATAGTAAGAACATATAATTTGCATGTACCTATTCTATTATGCACATGCCCAATTTTCGTCTTAATAGACTAAATTCGGCTTCGGGTAGGGGTTTAGTAAATAGATCTGCCAAGTTAGACTTCGATTCGACGTATTCGAGGTGTATGGCTCCGTTGGCCACATGTTCTCGAATGAAATGGTGTTTGACCTCTATATGTTTGGTCCTAGAGTGACATATCGGATTCTTTGTAAGATTAATTGAACTAATGTTATCTACGTGAAGTTTAGTATTCGTAAAGTCTAACTTAAAGTCGCGGAGAGTGTGCTTCATCCAAAGAAGTTGCGTGACACACTCACCCATCGCGATGTATTCGGCTTCGGTGGTAGATAAAGCAACACAGTGTTGTTTCCTACTGCACCAACTCACTAGACTCGAGCCGAGAAGTTGACAACAACCACTCGTGCTCTTTCTATCGAGCTTACTACCGGCATAATCCGAATCGGAGTAGCCGATTAGTTCGAACTCCGTAGATCTAGGGTACCAAATACCAACGTTAAGTGTGCCCTTAAGATATCTAAGGATACGCTTAACTAGGGTTAGGTGTGACTCCTTAGCACAGGTTTGAAACCTGGCGCACATACTTACTGCGAATAGGATGTCGGGTCGACTCGCAGTTAAGTATAGGAGACTCCCTATTACACTCCTATAGTATTTTAAGTCAATGGACTTACTTTCTAGGTCTTCTCCTATGTTAACATTTATCGCCATTGGGGTGTTTATTACCTTAGCGTCTTGCATTCCAAATCTTTTAATTAACTCCTTAGTGTATTTTTGTTGATATAGGTATATACCATCCTTAGTTTGTTTAATTTGTAGACCTAAAAAGAAACTTAACTCGCCTACCAAGTTCATTTCGAACTCACTTTCCATGAGTGAAACGAACTCATTTAGTAAGGCTGAGTTAGAGGTTCCAAAAATTATATCGTCTACGTAAATTTGAGCTATGAATATTTCTTTACCTAAGGTTTTTACAAAGAGAGTTGGGTCAACTAAGCCTTGGTTAAACCCTTTTGACTTAAGATGGATTGAAAGTCTCTCGTACCAAGCTCGAGGAGCTTGTTTAAGTCCATAGAGAGCTTTCTTAAGTTTTAGAACATGGTCGGGTTTATCTAGATTTTCGAATCCGGGGGGTTGGCTGACATAAACTTCTTCTTTAATGTATCCATTTAGGAATGCCGACTTAACATCCATTTGAAACAGCTTAAATCCTCGATGTGCGGCATAAGCTAGCAACATTCGAATGGATTCGAGTCTAACTACTGGGGCATAGGTTTCGTCGTAATCTAAGCCTTTGACTTGGCTAAACCCTTTGGCGACAAACCTAGCCTTGTTTCTAACTACTTCACCTTTATCATCAAGCTTATTTCGAAACACCCACTTTGTTCCAATTATCGTTTTGTCTTTAGGTGGTGGTACTAACTCCCACACTTCATTCCTAGTAAATTGAGCTACCTCTTCTTGCATTGCAATAATCCAATCGGGATCAAGAAGATCTTGTTCAATTGATTTGGGTTCTATCTTTGAAATTAAGGAAATTTGACTAAGGTTCCTATAGTATGCTCTAGTTCGAACTCCTAGATTAGGATCTCCTATCACTTGATCGATAGGGTGGTTAGTTTGAATCCTAGATTAGGTTGGGTTTGTGTCACCTAATGCTTGATCAATGGGTTGACTTGGTTGAACACTAGTTTGGTTGGAGTCATCTAACACTTGATCAATAGAGTGACTTGGTTGACTTAGGTTAGGATTAACACTAGACCTGATCTCAGAATCAGAGTTAGGTCTAGTATGAATCGGCTCGCTAATTGGGGTTGCCGGGGGTTTTGTAGGTTCGTGTCCTTCATCGAACACTACATTAATGGTTTCCTCGACTCTAAGGGTGTCGTGGTTATATACTCTATAAGCTCTACTTGTAGTTGAGTATCCTAGAAAGATTCCGGTCGTGGTTTTGGATGTAAATTTTCCTAGGTAATCCTTAGTGTTTAGGATATGTACCTTACACCCAAATACTCTAAAGTACTTGATGTTGGGTACTTTATCGTGATAAATCTCGTATGAGGTCTTAAGGTGCCTTTTTACCATAAGGATCCTATTTTGGACATAGCATGCTGTACTCACGGCTTCTGTCCAAAACCTATCCGGTAGGTCGTATTCGTTCAACATCGTCCTAGCGGCTTCTTGTAGAGTTCGGTTTTTCCGTTCCACTAGGCCATTTTGCTGAGGGGGTCCTAGGGCAAGAGAATTCATGGTGGTATCCGTTTAGGTTACAGAAGTCGGTGAACCTTTGATTTTCGAATTCACCACCATGATCGCTTTTAAGTCTTTTAACCTTAAGGTCTTTTTGATTCTCGATTAATTTGAATAGATTGATTAATTGATCTAGGGTATCATTTTTATGTTTGATGAACCTAACCCAGGTAAACCTGGAGTAGTCGTCAATTATGACTAAGCAAAATTGACTTCTATTGAGTGACTTGGCTCCATGTGAATCGAATAGATCCATATGCAGGAGCTCAAGTACATTTGAGGTTCGTTCTTGGTTAGTTAACTTGTGTTGTGTCCTAGGTTGTTTTCCTTGTTGACAAGCATTACAGATTTTATTAACCAAGTTGTTGAGGTTGGGTAAGCCTCTGACTAAGCCACTCTGACTCATCTTGTGGATGAGTCTTGGGTGCGAGTGACCGAGTCGTCGGTGCCACAACCATGATTCCTCTTCCTGTGTCATAAGACATTTGGCTGAGGAATTGATTAAGTTAATTGTATAAATGTTATTTGTCCTAGTTCCTTTGAGTATTGTTTTAGCTGTTTTATTTGTTTTAATTACACATTCATTTTCTAAAAATACTACCTTATAGTTATTGTCATATAATTGGCTTACGCTAAGCGAGTTATATTCAAAATTTCTCTACAAGTAATATATTTTAATAACAAAATTCGAGTTAAGCTCGATATCACCCGATCCGATGATTTTGAGCTTGCCGTTATTCCCAAAGGCTACCGATCCTTGTCGCTTGAATCGCTTTGTGAATTTGAGTTGATCCCTGGCCATGTGTCGGAGCAACACCGTCAACATCCATTGATCCTACACACAAGGTGGTTGGATTGGATGTTAGATTTTTTTTTTTTTAAATTGGTTGTAAGTTGTTAAACCTAGGTCATCTCACCTGTGTCTATATGATCAATCATGTTATACTTATGTGTTTTGTGTGAGATGACTTCCAATTAAGTTGATTATGTGTATTTAGGTTCAAGTAATTTTATGTTAGATTTGGATTTAAACCTAGGCTTGTCAAGTTTACCTTTTCGAGATCATGGCTTCCAGGTCGTGGCGAGGCACAGGGGCCTTCTTTTATCGGATCATCGACCACTTCCTTAGACAAAGCCATTTTCAAGAAAATGATGACTTGACTCACCTAAGACTATCTCCTAGTCTAACTGGTTATTTTTGAAATGAGGCTCCCCGAGGCTCAATCTTTTCGAAGAATTTTAGTTGGTTATGTTTTTGAAAAGAGACTCCCCGAGGCTCAATCTTTTCGAAGAATTTTAGTTGGTTATGTTTTTGAAAAGAGGCTCCCCGAGGCTCAATCTTTTCGAAGTTGATTATGTTCATGTTCTAAGTGAGTTCACAAGTTTTAAAGTACAAACTTTCTAAGTTAAAGCATGCAATTTCTAAGTTAAAGCACAAACATTCTAAGTTAAAACATGCAATTTCTAAGTTAAAGCACAAACATGTTTTGTACTGGCTCCCCCTAGACCGTTGAATCGGTTCGGTCTATCCACATAGTGGATTTGGTCCTTGGGAACCCAGTACGGGTTGGATCCTAGAGTTGAAATCAAAAAGTTCTTAGGGACCCATGCTTGGACATGTTTCCTATGTCGACTTACAATCGACATATACGACCTATTAGTCATGTTTGAGTTAAACCCTAGTCCAGCCTTGTTGTACACGACCCTTTGAGATCCAAGTAGGAGGTCAAGTCCTTTGGACCCGAAGTGAACCTTTCCAACGTGTTCCTAAGATCTTCGACTTGACTTTTCAAGAGAGAGTTCTCAACTTCGAGCTTTTCAACTCAAGTTGAGTCCTTCTCTTGAACTTGACTAGTCGAAGAGGTTAGGGAGACCTCGTGTTTGAGGAGTTTAACCTCCTCTACAAGGGTCTCGACCTTGGACTCGGACTTAGCTAACTTCCTAGACAAAAACCTAACCGTATTATGTAAAGTATTAAATAAAGTTTGACCTACTTTAATGGTATCTTTTGAACCGGATGCGTATCCGTGGCTTGACTTGAAGGTAGCTTCGTAGTCCGAGTCATCCTCAGGTTTTGACTCAAGTTCAGGCTCAGTCTCCGTGTCCGACTCAATTGATTTCGCCATGAAGACGTGGTCTTCGTCTTCTTCGGATGATGCTTCTTCCCATGTCGCGTTGAGGGCCTTCTTGTGCTTAGGTGCTTGGTGGTGAGCTTGGGGCACTCGGACTTGATATGTCCAAACCTGTTGCACTCATAACACCTAATATTGGAACTTTTAGGCTTACCTTGGTTGGGTCGAATCGTGGTTCGCTTTCGTCCCTTGGCTATCCTTCGAGCTAGGTTCATTAGTTTGGCAGTCAACTCCGGGTCAACTTCTTCTTCGGTCTCGTCTTCCTCCTCGGTTGGTGGTGTCTTGCTTGCGGTTTTCTTCTTCATTGAACCTGCAAACAAGGCTATACCCCTCTCGGGCTCCGAGTTAGACTGCTCATGAAGTTCAAAATCCGAAAAGAGTTCATCTAACCTAATTTTAGAAAGGTCCTTGGAGACCTTATAGGCATCGACCATGGATTCCCATAAGGTAGTCCTCGGAAAAGAGTTTAGGACATACCTTATAAGGTCGCGGTTTTCGACCTTTTGCCCAATTGCGTGTAGATTGTTGACTATGTCCTGGACTCGGGCGTGAAGTTTTGTCGCGGACTTGTGTTCCTGCATTTTTAGATTATACAATTTATTGAACAAAAGGTCACGCTTACATACCTTGGCTTCATCGGTCCCTTCGTGTAGCTCCACTAGTTTTGTCCAAAGATCTTTTGCACTTATGAAGGGGCCGACGCAATTTAGCTCCTCCTTGGATAGGCCGCATTGAAGGATTTGCGTTGCCTTAGCGTCGGCTTCGACTTGTTTTTTTGTCGCAATGGTCGATTGGTCATAATCCAAGGAGTCACCCACTTCATTAGTCGGAAGTGTGAAACCCGTTTGGATTATGATCCACATCTCGATTTGGGTTTTAAGAAAGCATTCCATCCGACCCTTCCAATAACGGAAGTCATCTCCATTGTAAAATGGAGGTCGGATGGTGCTAAACCCTTCGATATGGGCCATTATAACAAAGAACACAAGGAGACGAAGGAAAAAAAAAACTAGCAACGACAAAAACACACAAAAAGTACCAAGACTCGCATCTTGGATTAGTAGTGCGGGAGTAAATTTAACAAAGCGAAATAAATCTGAAATAAACAGAAATAAAAGAAAAATAAATCTGTGAAAAATGGCTAGATTGGTGGTTTCACCAAATCTTAGCAACCCCCGGCTCTGATACAAATTGTTGGATCGATGCGGTTCGCTAGAGGGGGGGGGTGAATAGCGATAAAAACTTTTTCTCGTTTCTTTCGTTAAAACTCGAGAGAAAATTAATTGCAGTGGAAATGTAAAGTAATTAGAGACAAATAGGTTTTACTTGGTTCGTAGCCTTCGGCTACTACTCCAAGGCCGTAATGGTCCTTGACCATGCACGGAGGGCAAATACTAAACGAACTCCCTCTCGATGGAGATAGGAGTTAAACGAATACAGAAACTCGAGAAAGACTCAAGGTAGAGGGACACTCCCCCTCTCCTTGATATGATTTAAAGCTTGAAATAAAAACAACTTATACAAATTTAAAGATTATACCGACGACTTCAAAGATTGGAGGTTGAAGCTCTAGTCGTCGTCTCGACAGCGCTTCGTCGTAGGGATGTCGGAGAGTCAGAGCGTATCGGAAGCACTTGGAAGCTTTTTAATTGATTTAAAAACCCTAGGTTTGGCCCTATTTTTATAGCCTTTGAGCCCCTCATCGAATGGGTCTTTAGCCAATCACAAATGGGCACAAAACCCCTTGAAAAATGGTGATAACTCTTGACTACTCGAGGCTGATCCTTTGACGTGATCGATTGATAGCCATCACCCGATCATTGCTGCGGCATCATCGAGTGCTAGCCGTAGTCACTCGGACCGATGGGCGACGATCGAGTCCTTGAGTTAGCGGTCGGCGATCTTGGGCAAAGGCAAAGTTAGCTTAAGGAAAACATTATTTCGACGGTCGTCGACCGTCCGATCTCGACCTAGACCACCTATGAGATGTCTTGGGTCGGATCTACGCTTAAGTCTTTCCCTGTAACGAGGATACGACCTTACTTTCACTCGTACACACGAGCTTACCTCGATACTTACATGTTCCTTTTGCTTCCGGCCTTCCACTCAATTCCTTCGGCTCCCTCCGAAGTCTCTTGAGTGTCGCCCGACCACCGCCGCTTCCTCCGGGTGTCGCTAGCCTTCAGCTCCAGCGTTGAGACTTTTCTGCACACTTGATTTAGCTCATGAGATAACAATATATGCTTAACTTTGTATCGTTTGCTATAATCAAAACTTAGGTTTGACTTAGGTGCCTACTGCACCAACAGATTGCCTTAGGACATCTCTCATATATTACTAACAGACTCCCACTTGGCCTAATGCCAATCGCTACGGTATCCAATACCATAAGCTCTAACATGACCCTCAAACTTACTTTGAGGTAATGCTTTAGTCAAAGGATCCGCTAAGTTCCTTTCAGTGGAAATTTTCTCGATTTGTATATTATTCCTACTGATGATCTCTCTGATAAGATGATAGCGGCGAAGCACATGTTTGGATCATTGATGAGACCACATCAAGTTCAAAGATGAACTTCTTGATCCAAACCGCTTCCTTTGCTGCTTCCAAAGCTGCAATGTATTCTGCCTTAGTGGCAGAATCCGCTATAGTGTCAAGCTTTGAACCTTTCCAACTTATTGCGCCTCCATTCCAAGTGAATACATACCCAGACTGAGACATGGAATCATCCTTGTCTGTCTGGAGATGGCATCCGTATACCCACGTATCACCATGTACCCTTCTCCATATATTATGAACGTATCCTTAGTTCTTCTTAACTACTTAAGGATTGTCTTAACAGTCACCCAATGATCCATTCCTGGATCAGACTGGTATCTGCTCATGACACTCAGAGCATATGATACATCGGGCCTCGTACATAACATAACATACATGATAGATCCTATTGCGGATGCATAGGGAATCTTACTCATGCAAATCCTCTCGTCTTCTGTGCGCAGACACATAGACTTCGAAAGGTGTACCCCATGCCTGATGGGTAGGAAACCTTTCTTGGATTCCGACATGCTAAACCTCTTTAGCACTCGGTCTATATATGTAGACTGCGAAAGACCAAGCAACCATTTCGATCTATCTCTATAGATCTTAATCCCGAGGATGTAGGTTGCTTCTCCCAGGTCTTTCATGGAGAATGTCTTGGATAACCAAACCTTAACTGACTGTAAGATTAAGTAATATGTCATCGACATACAATACTAGGAACACGACTGCACTCCCACTAACCTTCTTGTACACACAAGGTTTGTCTGGATTTTTTGAGAAATCAAACTTTTTGATTGTCTCATCAAAACGGATATTCCAGCTCTTGGATGCTTGCTTCAAACCATATATGGACCGTCACAATTTGCATACCTTGGTTTTATCAACCGATGTGAAACCCTCAGGTTGTATCATATACACATCCTCGAGCAGATTTCCATTAAGGAAAGTTGTTTTCACATCCATCTGCAATATCTCATAATCATAATGAGCTGCTATGGCCAGGAGAATCCGAATGGATTTAAGCATAGCTACAGGCGAATAGGTTTCGTCATAATCAACACCTTGCTTTTGACGATATCCTTTCACCACCAATCTAGCCTTATAGGTAATCACATTACCATCCATGTCGGTTTTCTTCTTGAAAACCCACTTTCACCCTATAGGCTTTATGCCTTCAGGTGGGTCAACCAAGTTCCAAACTTGGTTTTTATACATGGAATCCATTTCCGACTTCATGGCACCAAGCCACTTATCCCTTTCTGAACTTGTCAGCACTTCTTCATAACTGGTAGGCTCCTCATCATCAATGAGTAACATGTCGTTCGATTCACTTACGAGAAATCCATATCTCTCAGGAATGTTGCGTATTCTACCAGATCTACGAAGATGTGGTGTTACAGTAGGTCCAACCGATTGCTCATCACTATGAGTTATCGGCTGTTGTGCTTCACCAGGTATCTCATCAATGTCTATTTGAGTCTCTCGAGCCTCCTCAAGCTCGACGACACTCCCACTGTTTTCTTGCAAGAGAAACTCTTTCTCTAGAAACACAGCATGCCTTGAAACAAATACCTTTTGTTCCACAGGATGATAGAATTAGTAACCCCTTGTTTCCTTAGGGTATCCAATAAATAGACATTTATCAGACTTAGCATCCAATTTGTCTGATACAGTCCACTTCACATAAGCAGGACAACACCATATCTTCAAGTAAGATACATGAGGTTTCTTACCATTCTATATCTCATATGGAGTAGTAGAGACTACCTTGGATGACATTCTGTTTAACAAGTAAACAGCTGTCTGAAGTGCATAGCCCCAAAAGGACTTGGGAAGATTCGCATGATTCATCATTGACCTGACCATGTCCAACAAGGTCCGGTTACGCCTCTCAAATACACCATTATGCTGTGGTGTATATGGCGGAGTCCATTGAGACAATATGTCATTGTCTCTTAGATAATCAAGAAACTCTTGACTTAAGTATTCACCACCTCGATCCGATCGAAGTATTTTTAATACTCTTGTCATGTTGTTTCTCTACTTTATTTCTAAATTCTTTGAACCTTTCAAAGGCTTCAGACTTGTGTTTCATCCAGAACACATACCCAAACCGTGAGTGATCATCGGTGAAGGTAATGAAGTAGTTATAGCCTCCTGAAGCTTGAGTTGACATAGGTCCACATACATCAGTATGTATTAGCCCTAGTAACTCTCCCACTCGTTCACCTTTTCCAGTAAAAGGTAACTTAGTCATCTTGCCTTTTAAGCATGATTCGCATGTATCGTATGAATCCAATTCAAATGATTCCAGAATTCCACATCGGTGTAATTCGGACATGCGTTTCTTGCTTACATGGCCAAGATGACAATGCCACATGTAGGAGTCTAATTGATTATCCTTTCGAGCACGCTTGTTTCTCGCTTCGATATTGAAAATGTCACTGGATACGTCCAACGTATAAACACCATTGCTTAAAGTTCCAGTCCCATAAAGAACTACATTCAAAGTTATGTAACAACAATTGTTACTAAAAGTCAAATGGTACCCATTTCTATTTAAACAATAAATAGAAATGATGGTATTTATCAACGAAGGAACATAAAAGCAATTGTCCAGTTCTAAGACAAGTCCTGTAGGGAGTTTCAACAAATACGTTCCGATGGCGAGTGCAGCAACCTTTGCTCCATTCCCAACACATAAATTTGACTCTCCCTTGATGAGTCTTCTTCTATTCCTTAGCCCATGTATGTCATTACATATATGTGAGCCACACCCAGTATCCAATACCCAAGTGTTTAAGAAAATAGAATGACAATCAATAACGAAGATATCTGAAGAAGATGGGGCATCCGATGCCTTATTCTTCTTCACGAACTCAAGATAAACCTTGCAATTTCTTCGCCAATGGCCCTCCTTGCAATAATGATGGCAAGTGCCCTTTTGAGCTAGCTCTTCCTTTTTAGCCTTTTTCTTTCCCTTTTACTATTCCTTTGACTTCCTCTTAGAACCTTTCTTCGAGGAATCAACTAATAGCACCGTCCCCTGCTCATGCTTCTCAGAAGGCTCCACAGTCTTCAGCATGTTAAGCAGTACCACAGATGAACCCTCTTGCATCTTGAGGTGAAGAGGAGCTTAGAGACTTCGAACCTTTCGAATCTCACTTACTCATCAAACAACTCATAAAGATGAAAGACTAAGGTATGAGCATCCATATGCTCATGCTGCTTCCACAGCTCGGGTACCATCGCATCTAGCATTATGCAGCTTACCAGTTCAAAATCAGTCACATGTTTCTGATAGACCAACAATTGGTCCAGAGTTACATCGTCACTAGGATGGGCGGGAAGAGGCGCTTCGAGGACATATGCAAGCTTTTCACCTTGAGAACAATTCTCAAGTTTCTAAGCCAGTCCAAGAAGTTTGGCATAGTCAATTTATTTGAATCCAAGATAGAGTGCAAATTTAAAGACGTCATGATCAATCTTAGAAATACAAACGAGCATATATGAGAAAGATGATTTTAAAATGCATCAATATACATTTATAAATCCCATTCATTTTTTGAATTTCAAAAACCCCAAAATCACTTCGGGAGATCATAGGTCCATCTCCGAATGGGCTGATATCCATCATAGATATGAACAACCTTGGAGAGAGTCCAACAAGCCATTCATAACTATGACGGTAGGTATCAACTATACCGATTGCATATCACGTATATGCAATTATCACAATGTGCTATCAACTTATTGAATGTTCACACATACATCGGGTTGTTAACACATTAACAAGTATGCATCATATGCATAGCACCCAACTTCACCTCCTTTTACATCGACCTTGGAGAGAGTCCAACAAGCCGATTCTCCAGGTTAAAGCCAACCCATTAATCGAGAAATAGTTTTATTATGGTTAGAGCACATTCAACCAATTAGCCCGGCTTGGAGAGAGTCCAACAACCAAAGCTAATGATTGACCTCTGACTCTTACCATATTAGTATTAAACTATTCCATGGTTTGAACATTTTCGGGTTCGAGCCGGTCTTGGAGAGAGTCCAACAACCCAAACAAGAAACGGAACTCTGGTTCTAACCATATTAATGGAAGGTGTAGGCTTTAATATTGAGTAAGGGTTTTTATGTCTCATCCTCTTTGCATGCAAATAACTATTATCTACATGGCATGACATACATGACATACATCTACATGTCACGACACGCATGGCATAATGATATGCATCTAATGCAATTACATGACATACAATTATGTCATGTACAATATTTCCTTATATGTCATAACTATTTATGGAAATAAAATATATTTAAGATTTGATTCTCCAAATCAAATAATGATTAAATTAGAAAACAAATTTCCAAATCTAATCATATATTTTATTTGTGGAAATAGTAGATTAAGGAAAGTCAATTTAGGAAACTAATTTCCTAAATCATCAAAACTACTTATGGAAATAAAATATTTTTAAGATTTGATTTCCCAAATAAAATCATGATTAAATTATGAAACAAATTTCCAAAATCTAATCAAATATTTTATTTATGGAAAATATCAATTTCCATAAATACTTCCAACTTTCCAAAAGTGGAAAATTTCCATAAATACTTTTAGACTTTCCAAAATTGAAAAAATTTCCATAAATACTTCTAACTTTCCAAAAGTAGAAAATTTCCAGAAATATCATTATGACTATCACAAAACAATTTTACGATTATGTCGAAACACAACCTGGGCTCTGATACCACTGTTGGGTTTCCGGCACCGCGGCCAGTGTGTGTTCGAACATGTTTCGTAAACATGTGCACAGCGGAAGAAATAAAAATAATAAATCTACATTTATTACAAGAAACACATCACACGCATGCACAGTACAACATGTGTAGACATAACCATAAATTTAAATTTGCAATAAAAGGAAAATTTAACTACGTATACCTTTCGTATCACGTGTAGCGGGAACGACATCAACCGGAATGATCCTCGCTAGAATCGTCTCTATCCGTATCCACACCGAGTATCCTCGGGATGACTTCGCTAAGTCACGAGCCTCGTCTTCATACGGGTTACTAGCCTCATGTTGAAGACGATGTGATCGAGAGATGATCACGATCCGAATCCAAATTCGGATCCAAAACCGAGTCCTCAAAACTCGCTTCTCCGGAGAGGTATTCGTCAACCGTTTGACGAATCCTTCGTCCTCCACCTCAGAGGATTACCGGAGATCGAATCCCCGGTAAGTAAGGTGCTGTCGGAGCTCCAAACATTGTCCAAACGACGCTCCGATGAGAAGAAAACAAGCTGTCCAGAAAAATGGACAGCTTTGGTGGAGGAGTAAGGGCCGGCCAAAAGAAAGGTGGAAGCTCACCTTATTACCGAACCCAAGGAAGATCACCGTAGCACCAACCGGCAGCAGCTCGACGCCGGCGAGGGGGAAGGAAGGCTCCTTCTGGACGCCGGTTGGAAGAGGTGGACGGCGGCAATGGAGTTGGCGCCGATTAGATGGTGAGGGTGGGCGGCCAAAACTAGGTTAGAGTTTTGAATTAAGGTTTAAGCCCTCTTTTATAGAGAACTAATTCTCTTAATGGTTATTGGATCATAACCATAAGGCCCGTTAACCCGCTCCATTAATATAAGTTAAAATAAACCAAACAATGATGGTTTATTTTAAGTTAAAATGAACCGAACCAACTTTTGGTTCATTCGTTTAAAATAAACCAAACCCTTTGGTTTATTCTCCTCCATTGGATTAGAACCAAACCATTTTGATTCATCCATTATGTCTTCATAAGACACGGCCCATCCACGCTTCCATTGCGACTGAAACGATTTCATGCTTGCTTCTTGTTTGGTCCAACCAAACCTAGTTTCTCTCGGTCTGAGAATCCCATTCTCAAGCTCGTTTTAAATCCTTCGGATTACGCTCGTTGTGCGTGTGACCAAATAGGTTCTCAGTTTATGTTGGTCGTCTATAATTAACCATTAATTATAGAACGATCATGAGTGGCACCTAGTAGTACATCATGATCCCAAATTAATCGAAAAGATCAACGGTTGTTCCAGAACTATTTCTGAAACCCTCGAATAAATCGTGCCCCATTCCCTTCACTCATCTTATACCCACTTGGTTCAGGACATGGCCTATAGTGTCAGTACCCACTAGGCTGACTACGTCACACCTAGCCCAAGTATCATTTTCTCGTCCTACGGATTCTAGTTACTGCACATGTATCGAAGAGTACCTTACTCTAAATATGTAATGCTTTGGCCAAAGACTTTAGTAACAATCCGACGAGAGGTCATGGGTATACATCTCCTCGCAAGGAGTGGTGAATCCTTTATAGGCTATTCAAACACCTTCGATCACTTCGACTTATACCCAATCATCCCGGATCCACATCTCCTTAGAGATGCTTGCTTAAGATGTCAAAGCATAAGTCTCCATGATCAAGATGACTTGAATACCGCAAGTCAAAGGAACATCACACTTAAGCTACAGTAAGAACTTCATTGACATATCTATATATGCAGAGAACCATATGAAGTCTTACGGCTGGTCACTCCAATGAACTAGTTACCATAACTAGCATCCACGATCAACTCCGGACATCACAATGTCTCCAGCCAGTGAGAATCAGCTGCTTGGATACACCAAGGTGTATACCTCATGCTAGTCTCGACAGAATTGATGGTGTCCAAATCCATCAATTCATCGACTAGGGATAATTCTGATATATCACAATTACACATGTAGAGATACTCACTAGTTGTGATCCAATCATAAATTCTCTCATGTTGTGAATCATATCATGGACATTCAGTAAATGAGTTTAAGATCCAATCAAATACATGGAAACATGTATACTCAAATAGTGAATCTTCATTTATCATATAAATGGTTCATACATAAGACGATTGCCTTAGGACATCTCTCATATATTACTAATAGTATCAGGGCCACGTGCGAAGCATGTACATGTTTATATTTGTAATTTTTGTATTAGATACGAAAAGTTACAGATCTTTAAGTTTTTGTAATTTTCCTAATTTTATAGATTTTGAGAGTATTTTTCTTGTAGAGTCGAACCAACAAGTGTTGGGACACTTGTAGGCTTCAACCACCGAGAAAAACTCTCCGAAACGGTAAGGTATCATTTTTGTTTCTTGGGACAGTGACTTAAGGAGTTGTAAGATCGATATGGGACACTCGTGAGATTCATTTTGCGAGAAGGGGCGCTGCCCTTAACCCCACAAGGGGTATTGTCCTGTGATCGCGTCGGAATATTTCTTAGTGGGACCACTGCGAAGTTATGACTCATAAAATTGAAAAAAAAGGATAAGAAAATTAAAAAAATTTATGTAAAATACATAATTTAGAATTATGTATAATATTTTGATGATCATGGCCCAAAAACCTCAATGTGATTGGATAAAATTGTGTTGTAATTCATAATACGGCTTGTGCACCATTTTTAGTGTTGTGCATGTTGTATATGATATGCGACCTGCGCGTCGTGCCTCCCTTATTATATTCCTGTTGTAAATATATTTTAGACTCGAATGTTACTTGAGTTTCATATTTGTAATGTACAAAATGAAGCGGTGGAAGGTCCACTCGTAGAAGGAGTTACGAGGAGAGTGCTGACGACACATGGCGGTCAAAGGAGGTGCTTGGAGAAGATGCTAACCCAAGGTTGACCGTCAGATCTTCTCATTGGCTTGAGAAGGTAATAGAAGGGCCATGACCTCATCACAATTAATTAATTAGTATGTGTGTGTGTGTGTGTGTGTGTGTGTGTGTGTGTGTGTGTGTTTGCTTGTATGTATGTGATGCATTCTAGTATAGGGTAATTAATGCCTTAATGTATATATGATACACATTCACGATTAGATTAGATCTTAATCAAGTCAACTCGAAATGCCTAGCAAGTTTTGATACTCATCACTACCTCGATCATTTGTTGTTGTTGAATCTGCCAAAGCAGAGCAACGCATATTATCTTGGTGTAGGTGTAATGTCGCTACGGAGTCTCATTGGCTCCCATGTCCCCGAATTAAAATTTTCACTAATGAAAGGATTAATCCGGATGGGATGAGCTTCCTTAACGACACCATTTCGTCGTCGTGCTAACAACTCGAGTGGTCGCTTGAACAAACTAGTTGTTCAAGCAACACAACTCTTCTAGTTGGTTAGCCGCGGAAGAGACGACGGACGGATCGCCGGTTTTTGTGTTTGTCTTCGGGGTCCATGATTATACAATATATATTCATACACACACATGCATAATCATCATATATAAGAACATGCTCAGATCTGAACATAAAGTTAAAATAACTTTATACCTTACGATCTTCTACCGTATGTCCTATCCTTCTCGTGGACGACGTGTGGACGAAGATCCTCCACGAGTAGAAGCCTTCTAGATCGAGTTCTCCTCTACCTTGTCCGCTGCGAACAAAGAGAAAAACCACAAATACCTTTCCTATCTAGAACCGGCCACCAAGCTAGGAAGTTTGATGCAACCGCCGGTCAAGGAATAAATGAAGATGCACCGGCCACCAAAACAAGAGGAGCCGCCGGCCACCTTTGGGAATTGGAGGAAGATGATCTTGCCGGCCACCAATGAGAGGAGAACCGCCGGCAAAGGAAGAAGAGAGTGGCTAAGATGAAGGGCGCCGGCCAAGGAAAGCTTGAATGAATTGGGCGCCGGCAACAATGTTGGATGAAGATGGTTGCCGCCCAACCTAGCTCCAAACCCTAGCCGCCCAACTCTTTTCCAAACCCTAATCCCTATTCGAAAATCTATATCTCTCGCCGCCCAACCCTAAGCCCTTATTTATAGAATTTAGGAGAAAGTTGGTTAGCCAAAATTATAGGAACTAACTCCTATATTCTTGCCGCCCAACCCCTAACTCCTTTAAGATTTGTTGCCGCCCAACCTATGGATGAGCCAAACCCTAATTCTAGAATTTAGGCTTAAGCCTCCTCTAATCTCCACCGTCGGATCTAGGGATTTAATCTCCACCGTCGGATCTAGGGATTTAATCTCCACCGTCGGATCTAGGATTTTATCCCAAACGTCTGATCTAGGATTTCATCCCAACCGTAGGATCTAGGATTTCATCCCAACCGTAGGATCTAGGATTTCATCCCAACCGTTGGATCTAGGATTTCATCCTAACCGTCGGATCTAGGATTTCATCCCAACCGTAGGATCTAGGATTTCATCCCAACCGTCGGATCTAGGATTTCATCCTAACCGTCGGATCTAGGATTTCATCCTAACCATCGGATCTATGGATTTAATCCAACCGTTGGTTCTAGGGTTTCATCCCTACCATCGGATCTATGGATTCAATCCACCCGTTGGTTCTAGGTTTTGTTTTACATTCTTGGATCTAGACTTCACAAGGATTATATTAGGCTACGATAGGGACCATAAGGAGGAGTTGGGTCTTGGCCACCTGATGGATCGGAACCACACAAACTTGATCCATCAATGATGTTCCATTCCACTAGAGGATCATCATTGAACTACCTCACCAACCCCCATAAATTAATATGGGCTCCATATATTATTTATACATTAATCTCCCCGTGTTTAAGATATCGAATATCCGTCAATTAATTGATTTACTGACCATCAATTAATTAACATCTAACTCCTCGAGTAGTACCACTCAACCTTATCATCATGTTGACTAAGTCAACCAGCTGGGTTTACATGATGAACCTTATGAGCTCCTCAAGGGGACATCATCAACCTAATATATAGGACACGGTTTCCTCCTATAATCAACGACACCATGTAAATAATATCATTTCCCAACTTAAGGGCTTATTGATTTAATCCATTTAAATCACCCATGTAAATCAAAGAAATAAATACTAAGTACATGTGCCCGTTATTATATCGGGATTAAGAGTATGTACAACATAATATCCGAGGTCCGATTCAATTATGTAGTCAGCACTAAATTGAATCACCTCTATGTCGGTCCTGCTCAATACACCTAAGTGTACTAGTGTAACTCTATGTTCAAGATAAAACAATACCAAGCTACACTATAACCATGCCAATGGTTTGTCCAAAACCATCTTGGTTGTGAGCCTTTACTTATATTTTACAAGGGACTGATAACATGATCTTCTGTGCCACACCAAGCACCATGTTATCTACAATGTAAAATATTAGACAATATGCACACATATATAATGAATATATAAAATGCAAACAATGATCATGTGATTCTTATTTCAAAATAAAATGTTCATATAAAAAGAGCTAGGCTTTCAGTATACATTCCAACAATCTCCCACTTATACTAAAAGACTATGCCGTCATCTCTTTGCCATACATCTGATCCCCATGTCCTCCACATGCCTATCAAACGCTTTCGCTGGAAGGGCCTTAGTGAATGGATCCGCCAGGTTATCCTCTGATGCAATCTTGGCGACAGCAACTTCCCCTCGCTTCACGATCTCTCGTATAAGGTGGTACTTGCGCTCTATGTGTTTACTCGCCTTATGGGCTCGTGGTTCCTTCGAGTTTGCAACTGCACCACTATTATCACAATAAATTGTAATAGTTCTGGGCAAACCAGGAATCACATCCAAGTCCATCAAGAAGTTCCTGAGCCATACAGCTTCTTTGGTTGCCTCAAAGGCTGCCACATACTCAGCTTCCATGGTAGAGTCCGCCACGCATTTCTGCTTGACACTCCTCCATACTATGGCTCCACCTCCAAAAGTAAACACAAACCCCGAGGTAGACTTACTCTTGTCCCTATCTGATTGGAAATCAATCTGTAACCCATTGTGGACTAATTGATCCGCCTGTAAACCAAAGATATAATCCCTAGTCCTTCTCGTGTACTTCAATATATGCTTTACCGCACCCAATGTCCCCTGTCCAAGATTACTCTGATATCTGCTAACCATGCCCACGGCAAAGCAGATATTCCGTCTCGTACATAGCATAGCGTACATAAGGCTTCCTACTGCCGAAGCATAAGGAACCGCCTTCATGTCCTCTATCTCCTTTGATGTTTTGGGACACATCTCTTTAGATAAAGGAACTCCATGCCTAAAAGGTAGAAATCCTTTCTTGGAGTTCTGCATGCTAAAACGAGCAAGGATAGTGTCAATGTATGAAGCTTGAGACAAGCACAACATCCTTTTCTTGCGATCCCTTATAACTTTGATACCAAGGATGTGTCCCACTTCTCCCAAGTCCTTCATGTCAAACTGTTTGGACAACCATACCCTTACGTCTGATAACACTTTGATATTGTTGCCAACTAACAAAATGTCATCTACGTATAGTACAAGAAACACCACTACGTTTCCGTCACATCTCTTGTATACACAAGGCTCATCCAGACTTTGAATAAATCCATATGACTGGATTACCTCATCAAAACGGATGTTCCAAGATCTAGAAGCTTGTTTCAATCCATAAATGGACCGATTAAGCTTACATACATGATGCTCTTTGCCTTTAGCAATGAATCCCTCTGGTTGCCGCATATAGATGTTCTCCTCAAGACTTTCGTTAAGGAAAGCTGTCTTGACATCCATCTGCCAAATCTCATAATCCATATGAGCAGCTATAGATAAGAGAATCCGGATAGACTTAAGCATAGCTACCGGCGAAAAAGTCTCCTCATAATCGATGCCCTCTTTCTGAGTATACCCTTTCGCAACAAGCCTAGCTTTGAAGGTCTCAACCTTCCCGTCTACTCCTCTCTTTCTCTTGTAAATCCACTTGCATCCAATGGTTTTTACACTATCGGGTGGGTCTACTAGCTCCCAGACCTGATTAGAATTCATAGATTCTATCTCTGAATTCATCGCACTTTGCCAAGATACCGCATCTCTATCTTGGAGTGCCTCTTCATATGTCCAGGGATTAGGTTCATGTTCACCAGGGACTAAGTCCGAAGACTCTCCCAAAAACATGAATCTGTCGGGTTGTCTAACAACCCTCCCACTACGACGAGGTGTCTCCTGTGTATGCTCTGTGACACGCGGTGCAGTGACTTGTGGTGTCTCCTCTTGTATCGGTGGTACTGAAGTCGGGACTTCCCCTGTCATTTCCTCAAGAACAGTCCTACTCGTGGGCTTGTGGTTCATCACATAGTCCTCCTCTAGAAATCTGGCTTTCGTACTCACGATCACCTTCTGATCTCTAGGACTATAGAATAAACCACCCTTCATTCCCTTAGGGTAGCCAACAAACAAGCGCACTTCTGTACGAGATTCCAACTTACCAGCATCTCCCTTCAGCACATGTGCTGGACTACCCCAAATCCGAATATGTCTTAGACTAGGTTTTCGCCCAGTCCACAACTCTGTGAGAGTAGAGGGTACTGACTTAGATGGAACCAAGTTCAGAATGTGTGCTGCTGTTTCCAGAGCAAACCCCCAGAACGAATCAGGTAACTCAGAATAAATCATCATCGATCTAACCATCTCCATAAGAGTCCTATTCCTTCGCTCCGCTACACCATTCTGCTGGGGTGTGCCAGGTGCAGACAATTGGGATTGAATCCCAGCCTCTGATAAGTAACTCCTAAACTCTCCCAAGAGGTACTCGCCACCACGATCAGATCGTAATGTCTTGATACTTTTACCTTGACGGTTCTCCACATCAGCCTTGAATTCTTTGAACCTGTCAAAGCATTCAGACTTGCGGCGCATCAAGTAAATGTATCCATATCTTGAATAATCGTCTATAAAAGAGACAAAATATTCAAAACCACCTCTTGCCTGGATAGTCATAGGACCGCACAAATCAGAATGAACCAGTTCTAACACATCTTTGGCTCTATACCCCTTGGCCTTAAAAGGCCTCTTGGTCATTTTACCTTCCAAGCATGATTCGCAGGTTGGGAGATCCTCCACCACTAATGAACCTAAAAGTCCATCAGCTATCAACCTTTGAATTCTACTTAGGTTAATATGACCAAGCCTTAGATGCCAGAGATATGTTTGGTTCATTTGCGAAGGTTCTTTTCTCTTATTAGATTTAGAAGATGAGCTATTTATTTCTATTTGCATCGTGGGAGTTTTTGGTTCAAGAGTATATAAATTGCCAACCAATGTACCAGAACAGATAATCTCCCTATTCCTTTTTATAACAACTCTGTCATTAAAAGAAACAGAATACCCATCCAAAAACAATTTAGAAACTGAAATTAAATTCTTTCTAAAAGTAGGTACATAAAGACAATTTCTTAAAACCAAAACTTTATTCCTATCAAAAGATAAATAAACGTCTCCCACTGCAATAGCCGCCACCTTTGAAGCATTGCCCATGTAGACGGTAACCTCTCCTCGGCTTAGTCGTCGGGTTTCTGGAACCCCGCAAAGTATTGCAGACATGATCGATGGCTCGATCTACACACCGTAATCGGTAGATAACACCGCTAAACATGTTTCAACAACTAAACAAGAAGATATACCTTTGTTCTTTCGGCGAGGACAATCCGCCTTCCAATGTCCAGTCTGCTTGCAAGTGAAGCACTTGCCTTTCGGCTTCTTCACTCCTTCCTGGGGTCCCATTGCCACTTTCTTCGCTCTACCTTGCTTCTTCTTCTTCTTACCTTTCGGTTTAGAGGAAGAAACCTTCTGAGCGACCATGGCTTGAGAACTCTGACAAAAAAGCCCCTCTGCCGCCTGGAGTTCTGTCAGAAGCTCCGCCAACGAATACAACCTCTTGTTCACGTTGTAGTTGAGGTGGAACTGCTCAAAACTCCTAGGCAGAGACTGGAGAATGATATCGACCTGGGTTTCCCCATCGATCTCAGCTCCGAGGACTTCCATCTCATTAAGATGAGCCATCATCTTGAGAACATGGTCCCTAATGGGTGTTCCCTCGACCATGGTGGTCATCATCAAGTTTCTCATTGCCTCCTGCCTAGCCGCCCTACTCTGATGTCCGAAAAGTTCCTTGAGATTGAACATCATGTCATAAGCTGTGGCTATGGCCTGATGCTGATGTTGCAGCACATTTGACATAGATGCCAAAATGTAACACCGCGCCATCTCATCTGCCTTAACCCATTTCTTATAATGTTCTTTCTCCTTTTCATCAGAGTCATCGGTGGGCTTAGGAGGACAGACCTCGAAGTGTACAAATTTGTACTCCTCCGCAGTTAAGACAATATCCAGGTTTCTTTTCCAATCAATGTAGTTTGGACCAGTAAGTTTGTTTTCTTTTAAAATCACAGCAAGTGGGTTGAAAGCCATTTGAAAATCCTAAAAATCACAATGATCAAAAAAATTATCAGATTTCAAATAATATTGATTCCTCAAAACAATAAAATCCCGAAATCAACCAACACATCAAAACACCGAGAATATCGCATGCCACGATAGTGTGGACGTATACGAATTTTACATTTGTAAGAGGAGGTTTTACCCATTAATTTTATTATCTTGTCAACCTTACTTTTTGACAAATAAAATTAATAGTTGGTTCCTCTTTAGCCCTACAAATAAAAGCAGTGACTTCGATGGGGAAGATATCTTTTATTTGCATCTAAGTGTGCACCATTACACGATACTAAGGGAATTATTTCGGATTATGTGCCTTACCGATGGGGAAGTACACACGCTCCTAAATAATTTCCTATAACCATTATTTGACCTAGTGATCCACAAACAAACCCATCCAATGGGGAGGAAGGCACTCAGAGCCAACGCGCAAGTTTGTTGCATCACACGTCAAATTGTAATGGAGGCCGCGGGAATTAATTAAAATGTCCCTCTCCCACTTAGTAAATTGCAATCGAGGAATTTTAAAACAAACACAACATGCATATAAAACAAATAAGCAATAAATATGGAAAAATCAGAATTTTTCCAACTATTATGGCATTGTTCTCCAATACGCATCCCGTCGTGTCGCCACCTCGTCCGCTCCATCTTTTCCCGTGCGCAAGTCACCAAAGAGTTCTGAGCCGAGATAAATCATATTAATTTACATCCATCGATCCTATACTCCACGAAGGAGTGTACAAATAATCTAGATCGAAAGTAAACTAAAATGAGTGGCTAAACAATGTCGTATTTAATTACAAAAATTAAATACTAATCTAGCCTCGTCAACCCCGAGGATTCAAATAATAAATTTTTACACACATCCATTCACATACATACACATGGCCATAATAGTCGGATCTTATGCCTGCAACCAAAGAGTTCCACTACGCATATCCTACTATTATCCGGCACATATTATATATGAAAAATGCATAAAAATATAACCGAATCCTAAACACACAAAACTGGAAACCGTTGCTCTGATACCATTTTGTAGGTGTAATGTCGCTTCGGAGGCTCATTGGCTCCCATGTCCCCGGATTAAAATTTTCACTAATGAAAGGATTAATCCGGATGGGATGAGCTTCCTTAACGACACCATTTCATCATCGTGCTAACAACTCGAGTGGTCGCTTGAACAAACTAGTTGTTCAAGCAACACAACTCTTCTAGTTGGTTAGCCGCGGAAGAGACGACGGACGGATCGCCGGTTTTTGTGTTTGTCTTCGGGGTCCATGATTATACAATATATATGCATACACACACATGCATAATCATCATATATAAGAACATGCTCAGATCTGAACATAAAGTTAAAATAACTTTATACCTTACGATCTTCTACCGTATGTCCTATCCTTCTCGTGGACGACGTGTGGACGAAGATCCTCCACGAGTAGAAGCCTTCTAGATCGAGTTCTCCTCTACCTTGTCCGCTGCGAACAAAGAGAAAAACCACAAATACCTTTCCTATCTAGAAAGGAAGTTTGATGCACAAGGAATAAATGAAGATGCACCGCCACCAAAACAAGAGGAGCCACACCACCTTTGGGAATTGGAGGAAGATGATCTTGCCACCAATGAGAGGAGAACCCAAAGGAAGAAGAGAGTGGCTAAGATGAAGAAAGCTTGAATGAATTGGAATGTTGGATGAAGATGGTTGCCGCCAACCTAGCTCCGAACCCTAGCCGCCCAACTCTTTTCCAAACCCTAATCCCTATTCGAAAATCTATATCTCTCGCCGCCCAACCCTAAGCCCTTATTTATAGAATTTAGGAGAAAGTTGGTTAGCCAAAATTATAGGAACTAACTCCTATATTCTTGCCGCCCAACCCCTAACTCCTTTAAGATTTGTTGCCGCCCAACCTATGGATGAGCCAAACCCTAATTCTAGAATTTAGGCTTAAGCCTCCTCTAATCTCCACCGTCGGATCTAGGGATTTAATCTCCACCGTCGGATTTAGGGATTTAATCTCCACCGTCGGATCTAGGATTTTATCCCAACCGTCAGATCTAGGATTTCATCCCAACCGTAGGATCTAGGATTTCATCCCAACCGTAGGATCTAGGATTTCATCGCAACCGTTGGATCTAGGATTTCATCCTAACCGTCGGATCTAGGATTTCATCCCAACCGTAGGATCTAGGATTTCATCCCAACCGTCGGATCTAGGATTTCATCCTAACTGTCGGATCTAGGATTTCATCCTAACCATCGGATCTATGGATTTAATCCAACCGTTGGTTCTAGGGTTCCATCCCAACCATCGGATCTATGGATTCAATCCACCCGTTGGTTCTAGGGTTCCATCCCAACCATCGGATCTATGGATTCAATCCACCCGTTGGTTCTAGGTTTTGTTTTACATTCTTGGATCTAGACTTCACAAGGATTATATTAGGCTACGATAGGGACCATAAGGAGGAGTTGGGTCTTGGCCACCCGATGGATCGGAACCACACAAACTTGATCCATCAATGATGTTCCATTCCACTAGAGGATCATCATTGAACTACCTCACCAACCCCCATAAATTAATATGGGCTCCATATATTATTTGTACATTAATCTCCTGTTTAAGATATCGAATGTCCGCCAATTAATTGATTTATCGACCATCAATTAATTAACATCTAACTCCTCGAGTAGTACCACTCAACCTTATCATCATGTTGACTAAGTCAACCAGCTGGGTTTACATGATGAACCTTATGAGCTCCTCAAGGGGACATCATCAACCTAATATATAGGACACGGTTTTCTCCTATAATCAACGACACACCATGTAAATAATATTATTTCCCAACTTACCGGGCTTATTGATTTAATCCATTTAAATCTCACCCACTGGTAAATCAAAGAAATAAATACTAAGTACATGTGCCCGTTATTATATCGGGATTAAGAGTATGTACAACATAATATCCGAGGTCCGATTCAATTATGTAGTCAGCACTAAATTGAATCACCTCTATGTCGGTCCTGCTCAATACACCTAAGTGTACTAGTGTAACTCTATGTTCAAGATAAAACAATACCAAGCTACACTACAACCATGCCAATGGTTTGTCCAAAACCATCTTGGTTGTGAGCCTTTACTTATATTTTACAAGGGACTGATAACATGATCTTCTGTGCCACACCAAGCACCATGTTATCTACAATGTAAAATATTAGACAATATGCACACATATATAATGAATATATAAAATGCAAACAATGATCATGTGATTCTTATTTCAAAATAAAATGTTCATACAAAAAGAGCTAGGCTTTCAGTATACATTCCAACAATCTCCCACTTATACTAAAAGACTATGCCGTCATCTCTCTGCCATACATCTGATCCCCATGTCCTCCACATGCCTATCAAACGCTTTCGCTGGAAGGGCCTTAGTGAATGGATCCGCCAGGTTATCCTCTGATGCAATCTTGGCGACAGCAACTTCCCCTCGCTTTACGATCTCTCGTATAAGGTGGTACTTGCGCTCTATGTGTTTACTCGCCTTATGGGCTCGTGGTTCCTTCGAGTTTGCAACTGCACCACTATTATCACAATAAATTGTGATAGTTCTGGGCAAACCAGGAATCACATCCAAGTCCATCAAGAAGTTCCTGAGCCATACAGCTTCCTTGGCTGCCTCAGAGGCTGCCACATACTCAGCTTCCATGGTAGAGTCCGCCACGCATTTCTGCTTGACACTCCTCCATACTATGGCTCCACCTCCAAAAGTAAACACAAACCCCGAGGTAGACTTACTTGTCCCTATCCGATTGAAATCAGAATCCGTGTAACCCACGTGGACTAATTGATCCGCCTTAAAACCAAAGATATAATCCCTAGTCCTTCTCAGGTACTTCAATATATGCTTTACCGCAGTCCAATGTCCCTGTCCAGGATTACTCTGATATCTGCTAACCATGCCCACGGCAAAGCAGATATCCGGTCTCATACATAGCATAGCATACATAAGGCTTCCTACTGCCGAAGCATAAGGAACCGCCTTCATGTCCTCGATCTCCTTTGATGTTTTGGGACACATCTCTTTAGATAAAGGAACTCCATGCCTAAAAGGTAGAAAACCTTTCTTGGAGTTCTGCATGCTAAAACGAGCAAGGATAGTGTCAATGTATGAAGCTTGAGACAAGCACAACATCCTTTTCTTGCGATCCCTTATAACTTTGATCCCAAGGATGTGTCCCACTTCTCCCAAGTCCTTCATGTCAAACTGTTTGGACAACCATACCCTTACGTCTGATAACACTTTGATATTGTTGCCAACTAACAAAATGTCATCTACGTATAGTACAAGAAACACCACTACGTTTCCGTCACATCTCTTGTATACACAAGGCTCATCCGGACTTTGAATAAATCCATATGACTGGATTACCTCATCAAAACGGATGTTCCAAGATCTAGAAGTTTGTTTCAATCCATAAATGGACCGATTAAGCTTACATACAAGATGCTCTTTGCCTTTAGCAATGAATCCCTCTGGTTGCCGCATATAGATGTTCTCCTCAAGACATCCGTTAAGGAAAGCTGTCTTGACATCCATCTGCCAAATCTCATAATCCATATGAGAAGCTATAGATAAGAGAATCCGAATAGACTTAAGCATAGCTACCGGCGAAAAAGTCTCCTCATAATCGATGCCCTCTTTCTGAGTATACCCTTTCGCAACAAGCCTAGCTTTGAAGGTCTCAACCTTCCCGTCTACTCCTCTCTTTCTCTTGTAGATCCACTTGCATCCAATGGTTTTTACAGCATCGGGTGGGTCTACTAGCTCCTAGACCTGATTAGAATTCATAGATTCTATCTCTGAATTCATCGCACTTTGCCAAGATACCGCATCTCTATCTTGGAGTGCCTCTTCATATGTCCAGGGATTAGGTTCATGTTCACCAGGGACTAAGTCCGAAGACTCTCCCAAAAACATGAATCTGTCGGGTTGTCTAACAACCCTCCCACTACGACGAGGTGTCTCCTGTGTATGCTCTGTGACACGCGGTGCAGTGACTTGTGGTGTCTCCTCTTGTACCGGTGGTACTGAAGTCGGGACTTCCCCTGTCATTTCCTCAAGAACAATCCTACTCGTGGGCTTGTGGTTCATCACATAGTCCTCCTCTAGAAATCTGGCATTCGTACTCACGATCACCTTCTGAACTATAGGACTATAGAATAAACCACCCTTCGTTCCCTTAGGGTAGCCAACAAACAAGCGCACTTCTATACGAGATTCCAACTTACCAGCATCTCCCTTCAGCACATGTGCTGGACTACCCCAAATCCGAATATGTCTTAGACTAGGTTTCACCACCCACAACTCGTGGGAGTAGAGGGTACTGACTTAGATGGAACCAAGTTCGAATGTATATGTCATTGCTTTCCAGAGCAAACCCCCGAATCTAATCAGTAACTCGTAATAACTCATCATCGATCTAACCATCTCCATAAGAGTCCTATTCCTTCGCCTCCGCCACACCATTCTACTGGGTGTGCCAAAGTGACAATTGGGATCAATCCCACCTCTCGATAAGTAACTCCTAAACTCTCCCAAGAGGTACTCGCCACCATGATCGATCGTAATGTCTTGATACTTTTACCTGACGGTTCTCCACATCACCCTTGAATTCTTTGAACTTGTCAAAGCATTGACTTGCGCGCATCAAGTAAATGTATCCATATCTTGAATAATCGCTCTATAAAAGAGACGAAATATTCAAAACCACCTCTTGCCTCGATAGTCATAGGATCAAGACAAATCGAATGAACCAATTTCTAACACATCTTTGGCTCTATACCCTTGGCCTTAAAAGGCCTCTTGGTCATTTTACCTTCCAAGCATGATTCGCAGTTGGGAGATCCTCCACCACTAATGAACCTAAAGTCCATCACCTATCAACCTTGAATTCTACTTAGGTTAATATGACCAAGCCTTAGATGCCAAAGATATGTTTCGTCTATTCATAAGGTTCTTTTCTCTTATTAGATTTAGAAGATGAGCTATTTATTTCTATTTGCATCGTGGGAGTTTTTGGTTCAAGAGTATATAAATTGCCAACCAATGTACTGTATCAGATAATCTCCCTATTCCTTTTTATAACAACTCTGTCATTAAAAGAAACAGAATACCCATCCAAAAACAATTTAGAAACTGAAATTAAATTCTTTCTAAAAGTAGGTACATAAAGACAATTTCTTAAAACCAAAACTTTATTCCTATCAAAAGATAAATAAACGTCTCCCACTGCAATAGCCGCCCCCTTCAAGCATTGCCCATGAAGACGTGAATCTCTCCTCGCCTAGTCGCCGAGTTTCCTAGAACCCCCGCAAAGTATTGCAGACATGATCGCTGGCTCTCAGATCTACACACAGTAATCGTAGATAACACCGCTAAACATGTTTCAACAACTAAACAAGAAGATATACCTTTGTTCTTTCGGCGAGGACAGTCCGCCTTCCAATGTCCAGTCTGCTTGCAAGTGAAGCACTTGCCTTTCGGCTTCTTCACTCCTGCCTGGGGTCCCATTGCCACTTTCTTCGCTCTACCTTGCTTCTTCTTCTTCTTACCTTTCGGTTTAGAGGAAGAAACCTTCTGAGCGACCATGGCTTGAGAACTTTGACGAAAAAGCCCCTCTGCCGCCTGGAGTTCTGTCAGAAGCTCCGCCAACGAATACAACCTCTTGTTCATGTTGTAGTTGAGGCGGAACTGCTCAAAACTCCTAGGCAGAGACTGGAGAATGATATCGACCTGGGTTCCTATCGATCTCACCCGAGGACTTCCATCTCATTAAGATGAGCCATCATCTTGAGAACATGGTCCCTAATGGGTGTTCCTCGATCCATGGTGGTCGCCATCAAGTTTCTCATTGCCTCTCGCCTAGCCGCCTCTACTCGATGTCCGAAAAGTTCCTTGAGATTGAACATCATGTCATAAGCTGTGGCTATGGCCTGATGCTGATGTTGCAGCACATTTGACATAGATGCCAAAATGTAACACCGCGCCATCTCATCTGCCTTAACCCATTTCTTATAATGTTCTTTCTCCTTTTCATCAGAGTCATCGGTGGGCTTAGGAGGACAGACCTCGAAGTGTACAAATTTGTACTCCTCCGCAGTTAAGACAATATCCAGGTTTCTTTTCCAATCAATGTAGTTTGGACCAGTAAGTTTGTTTTCTTTTAAAATCACAGCAAGTGGGTTGAAAGCCATTTGAAAATCCTAAAAATCACAATGATCAAAAATCTTAGATTTCAAATAATATTGATTCCTCAAAACAATAAAATCCCGAAATCAACCAACACCTCAAAACACCGAGAATATCGCATGCCACGATAGTGTGGACGTATACGAATTTTACATTTGTAAGAGGAGGTTTTACCCATTAATTTTATTATCTTGTCAACCTTACTTTTTGACAAATAAAATTAATAGTTGGTTCCTCTTTAGCCCTACAAATAAAAGCAGTGACTCCGATGGGGAGGATACTTTTATTTGCATCTAAGTGTGCACCATTACACGATACTAAGGGAATTATTTCGGATTATGTGCCTTACCGATGGGGAAGTACACACGCTCCTAAATAATTTCCTATAACCATTATTTGACCTAGTGATCCGCAAACAAACCCATCCGATGGGGAGGAAGGCACTCAGAGCCAACGCGCAAGTTTGTTGCATCACACGTCAAATTGTAATGGAGGCCGCGGGAATTAATTAAAATGTCTCTCTCCCACTTAGTAAATTGCAATCGAGGAATTTTAAAACAAACACAACATGCATATAAAACAAATAAGCAATAAATATGGAAAAATCAGAATTTTTCCAACTATTATGGCATTGTTCTCCAATACGCATCCCGTCGTGTCGCCACCTCGTCCGCTCCATCTTTCCCGCAAGAAGTCACCAAAGAGTTCCGAGCCGAGATAAATCATTTTAATTTACATCCATCGATCCTATACTCCACGAAGGAGTGTACAAATAATCTAGATCGAAAGTAAACTAAAATGAGTGGTTAAACAATGTCGTATTTAATTACAAAATTAAATACTAATCTAGCCTCACAACCCCGAGGATTCAAATAATAAATTTTTACACACATCCATTCACATACACACACATGGCCATAATAGTGGATCTTATGCCCGCAACAACCAAAGAGAGTTAAACTACACGCATATCCTACTATTATCCGCACATATAATATATGAAAATGCATAAAAATTAACCAATCCTAAACACACAAAACCGAAACCGTGGCTCGATACTAATCAGGTGTAATGTCGCTCGAGGCTCATTGGCTCCCATGTCCCCTGGATTAAAATTTTCACTAATGAAAGGATTAATCCGGATGGGATGAGCTTCCTTAGCACAACCATTTCATCATCGTGCTAACAACTCGAGTGGTCGCTTGAACAAACTAGTTGTTCAAGCAACACAACTCTTCTAGTTGGTTAGCCGCGGAAGAGACGACGGACGGATCGCCGGTTTTTGTGTTTGTCTTCGGGGTCCATGATTATACAATATATATGCATACACACACATGCATAATCATCATATATAAGAACATGCTCAGATCTGAACATAAAGTTAAAATAACTTTATACCTTACGATCTTCTACCGTATGTCCTATCCTTCTCGTGGACGACGTGTGGACGAATATCCTCCACGAGTAGAAGCCTTCTAGATCGAAGTTCTCCTCTACCTTGTCCGCAAGTAACAAAGAGAAAAACCACAAATACCTTTCCTATCTAGAACCGGCCACCAAGCTAGGAAGTTTGATGCAACCGCCGGTCAAGGAATAAATGAAGATGCACCGGCCACCAAAACAAGAGGAGCCGCCGGCCACCTTTGGGAATTGGAGGAAGATGATCTTGCCGGCCACCAATGAGAGGTGATGGGCGAGCTCCAAAACCCTAGCAAAACCCTAATCCTATTAATCTATATCTGCCAACCCTAAGCCCTTATTTATAGAATTTAGGAGAAAGTTGGTTAGCCAAAATTATAGGAACTAACTACTATATTCTTGGCGCCCAACACATAACTCCTTTAAGATTTGTTGTTGCCCCTAAACCCTATAGAATTTAGGCTTAATCTCCACCGTCGGATCTAGGGATTTAATCTCCACCGCCGGATCTAGGATTTAATCTCCACCGTCGGATCTAGGATTTTATCCCAACCTTTCATCATCTAGGATTTCATCCCAACCGTCGGATCTAGGATTTCATCCCAACTGCGGATCTAGGATTTCATCCCAACCGTCGGATCTAGGATTTCATCCTAACCGTCGGATCTAGGATTTCATCCCAACCATCGGATCTATGGATTTAATCCAACCGCTGGTTCTAGGGTTTCATCCCAACCATCGGATCTATGGATTTAATCCAACCGCTGGTTCTAGGTTTTGTTTTACATTCTTGGATCTAGACTTCACAAGGATTATATTAGGCTACGATAGGGACCATAAGGAGGAGTTGGGTCTTGGCCACCCGATGGATCGGAACCACACAAACTTGATCCATCAATGATGTTCCATTCCACTAGAGGATCATCATTGAACTACCTCACCAACCCCCATAAATCAATATGGGCTCCATATATTATTTGTACATTAATCTCCCCGTGTTTAAGATATCGAATGTCCGTCAATTAATTGATTTACTGACCATCAATTAATTAACATCTAACTCCTCGAGTAGTACCACTCAACCTTATCATCATGTTGACTAAGTCAACCAGCTGGGTTTACATGATGAACCTTATGAGCTCCTCAAGGGGACATCATCAACCTAATATATAGGACACGGTTTTCTCCTATAATCAACGACACACCATGTAAATAATATTATTTCCCAACTTACCGGGCATATTGATTTAATCCATCTAAATCTCACCCACTTGTAAATCAAAGAAATAAATACTAAGTACATGTGCCCGTTATTATATCGGGATTAAGAGCATGTACAACATAATATCCGAGGTCCGATTCAATTATGTAGTCAGCACTAAATTGAATCACCTCTATGTCGGTCCTGCTCAATACACCTAAGTGTACTAGTGTAACTCTATGTTCAAGATAAAACAATACCAAGCTACACTACAACCATGCCAATGGTTTGTCCAAAACCATCTTGGTTGTGAGCCTTTACTTATATTTTACAAGGTACTGATAACATGATCTTCTGTGCCACACCAAGCACCATGTTATCTACAATGTAAAATATTAGACAATATGCACACATATATAATGAATATATAAAATGCAAACAATGATCATGTGATTCTTATTTCAAAATAAAATGTTCATACAAAAAGAGCTAGGCTTTCAGTATACATTCCAACAATCTCCCACTTATACTAAAAGACTATGCCATCACCGCCATACATCCGATCCATGTCCTCCACATGCCTATCAAACGCTACCGAAGGGCCTTAGTGAATGGATCCGCCAGTTATCCTCTCGATGCAATCTTGGCACAAAGAACTTCCCTCGCTTCACGATCTCTCGTATAAGGTGGTACTTGCGCTCTATGTGTTTACTCGCCTTATGGGCTCGTGGTTCCTTCGAGTTTGCAACTGCACCACTATTATCACAATAAATTGTGATAGTTCCAAACCAGAATCACATCCAAGTCCATCAAGAAGTTCTGAGCCATACACCTTCCTTGGCTACCTCGAGGTCGCCACATACTCCTTCCATGGTAGAGTCCGCCACGCATTTCGCTGACACTCCTCCATACTATGGCTCCACCTCCAAAAGTAAACACAAACCCCGAGGTAGACTTACTCTTGTCCCTATCTCGATTGAAAATCCGAATCCGTAACCCACGGACTAATTGATCCGCCTTAAACCAAAGATATAATCCCTAGTCCTTCTCAGGTACTTCAATATATGCTTCACCGCAGTCCAATGTCCCTGTCCAGGATTACTCTGATATCTGCTAACCATGCCCACGGCAAAGCAGATATCCGGTCTCGTACATAGCATAGCGTACATAAGGCTTCCTACTGCCGAAGCATAAGGAACTGCTTTCATGTCCTCTATCTCCTTTGATGTTTTGGGACACATCTCTTTAGATAAAGGAACTCCATGCCTAAAAGGTAGAAAACCTTTCTTGGAGTTCTGCATGCTAAAACGAGCAAGGATAGTGTCAATGTATGAAGCTTGAGACAAGCACAACATCCTTTTCTTGCGATCCCTTATAACTTTGATCCCAAGGATGTGTCCCACTTCTCCCAAGTCCTTCATGTCAAACTGTTTGGACAACTATACCCTTACGTCTGATAACACTTTGATATTGTTGCCAACTAAAAAAATGTCATCTACGTATAGTACAAGAAATACCACTACGTTTCCGTCACATCTCTTGTATACACAAGGCTCATCCGGACTTTGAATAAATCCATATGACTGGATTACCTCATCAAAACGGATGTTCCAAGATCTAGAAGTTTTTTTCAATCCATAAATGGACCGATTAAGCTTACATACAAGATGCTCTTTGCCTTTAGCAATGAATCCCTCTGGTTGCCGCATATAGATGTTCTCCTCAAGACATCCGTTAAGGAAAGCTGTCTTGACATCCATCTGCCAAATCTCATAATCCATATGAGAAGCTATAGATAAGAGAATCCGGATAGACTTAAGCATATCTACCGGCGAAAAAGTCTCCTCATAATCGATGCCCTCTTTCTGAGTATACCCTTTCGCAACAAGCCTAGCTTTGAAGGTCTCAACCTTCCCGTCTACTCCTCTCTTTCTCTTGTAGATCCACTTGCATCCAATGGTTTTTACAGCATCGGGTGGGTCTACTAGCTCCTAGACCTGATTAGAATTCATAGATTCTATCTCTGAATTCATCGCACTTTGCCAAGATACCGCATCTCTATCTTGGAGTGCCTCATCATATGTCCAGGGATTAGGTTCATGTTCACCAGGGACTAAGTCCGAAGACTCTCCCAAAAACATGAATCTGTCGGGTTGTCTAACAACCCTCCCACTACGACGAGGTGCCTCCTGTGTATGCTCTGTGACACGCGGTGCAGTGACTTGTGGTGTCTCCTCTTGTACCGGTGGTACTGAAGTCGGGACTTCCCCTGTCATTTCCTCAAGAACAATCCTACTCGTGGGCTTGTGGTTCATCACATAGTCCTCCTCTAGAAATCTGGCATTCGTACTCACGATCACCTTCTGAACTCTAGGACTATAGAATAAACCACCCTTCGTTCCCTTAGGGTAGCCAACAAACAAGCGCACTTCTATACGAGATTCTAACTTACCAGCATCTCCCTTCAGCACATGTGCTGGACTACCCCAAATCCGAATATGTCTTAGACTAGGTTTTCGCCCAGTCCACAACTCTGTGGGAGTAGAGGGTACTGACTTAGATGGAACTGTAAGGGATCGGATGGCTGGCTAGAGGGGGGGTGAATAGCCCTTTTCGTTTGGATGGCGGTATTTTGCTCGTCTACAAAACGTTAGCGCAAGCGGAATATACAAATATAAATAAAGACAAGAAAAATAGAAACAAGCAATACAAACACCAAGATATAACGTGGTTCACGGCTACGCCGCTAATCCACGGTCCGATTCGTCCACGGTGAATCACTCCGCCAAAACCAATCACTATCGGTCTCTCCTTTGCACAAAGCTAGGTGGAGGTAACCTTTACAACCAAGATCACTCTTCTTACAAATAGAATGGAGTAAAAGCGAGTAAGAAGAGTTTAGAGCTTGTGGGGCACTAGGAAGATTGTTTGGAACTTAAGCATTTACCTCTCAAAGGCTCACACCCTCTCTTTTTATAGAGAGAGCTAACTTCTTCCCGTTGGCCGCCATCACGATCACGCCATGGCGCGATCGCTGCACTACAACGGCCTCGAACACGTCGATGCCGACCGTTGTTGTCCAACGGAACTCTTGGCACGATCACCGGACCTCACCCGATCACGACTTCGTAGTCGACGCCGGGCCGGCTACGAGCGGTTCTGTGGCTAAAACCCTATTGACTACCGATCACGCCGCCAGCAATGATCGTTAGTCTGGCCGATCGCTAACGATGGCGCGATCACGCCACAAACCGATCGCCAGATACCGGCCGAGCTACACTGACTAGTCCGATCGCCATGACATGGCGATCGTGTCGAAACCCATCCGACACTTGGCCAAATGGCCAAGTTTCACCTAAGAGCTACCCTTCCCGGGTTACAATCGCCACTCTCATTTCTGAGTCCTCGCCTCGGTTCTCTTCGCTTCTCGGCCACGCCCCTCAAGATCAGCGACGGCTCGCAATGCTCCTTCGCCTCTTGCCTCAAGTCTACTTCCTCCGGCTTCACTCCAAGCTTCTCGTCCGGCGGTCCCTGGATGCTCCAAGCGCACGGGCTCGCAAAGCTATCCTTCACCGACTCAAGGCACGAGTCATGAGATGTGAAACTTGCCACGGCTCCATGTGCGAATTACTAAGTCCTGCACGACTTCAACGCACATATCAAATCAACATATCAAACTAACTTAAACCCTTTGCCACACCCTCAAAACCATATTACGGCAAGAGATTGCCCTAACAATCTCCCCCTTTTTGATGTGTGGCAATCCGTTTAAGTTAGGTAAAAACATTTGATATAAATTCTAAGGTAAGAAAGCATGTAAAGATAAACATGATATAGCAACATGCAACTCCCTTAATTAGATTTTCTCCCTATCATATATTTCTCCCTTATCATATATTTCTCCCCCTACAATATATTTCTCCCCCTAATGTGATTAACTTAAACATACTTATTACTCCCCCTTTGACACCATCAAAAAGATTAACACTAAGTTATAAGCTCATGGCATCAAGTAAAAAGGAGGAAATAATATGTCAAGTTGATTTAAAAAGTTGAGGCATCAAGTATATTTCTACCACTTGTAGGAGGTTTACAAACTGAATTCGCCTTCAATATACCAATGATCGCTATCAAGATGGCAATGACCGCACAAGAATCAATTTCTGATTTTCTGGATGAAATTCAGAAATGCATTAAATATTCCAGAAAATTCGAAAAATCATGAAATTTGGGGAACATATTTCTCTTAAGTATATCTATCAAGGAAAAATAGTTTTTCATGAAAAATCATTATATTTTACAAGATTTGCCAAAAATCCAAACACTTGAAAAACCACTAGTTTTTGAGCATTCTAGTATCAAGTTAGCTACCTAGTTTTGCATCTAATTGTTTCAAAACATGAATGCATGTATTTTAAGGTAAGAAATTATTTTGAAAACTTTAGAAATATCCAACCATGATCTTTGGGCAATATGTCTATTAATTAAACATAAGCCTTCCCCATGATTGGTCTATTATTGATATTTTGATACTTTAAATGACCATCTAAATGTCATAGGCATTAGTGGACATTTGTATCATCCTAATATCTCACCCATGCTAAATTTGCAATCAAGTTAGCCTATAGTGAGTGTGAGATGCATCCTAGGGGGGGTATTTGTATATATATACTTAACCAATATATTCAAGCAATTCTATCATGGTTAAGTATCAATCTAACAACCTACATGATCATAATGACATATATCAATTAATTTCACATTATGACCATGAAATACATGTTTTCATTAAATTATAACCATGCATTAGGCATTATATGATGATAATAAATAAGTTATCACCTAAAGCATGATTTAAACCTATTTCTCATGATGACGTGCCCAATATCAAAATCATAAGCCATGATTACACATATGCATAGAAATTACATTAATCATCATGATTTAAGCATTATTACCTTTTTATGGGCACGTTATCATCACCCAACACTATCTAAAAATGTTGTCCCGTCATCCTAAGTCAACCAAAATATGATATAGGTCAAGTTCATATGGTTGACTACCTAGAGTTTCTAACCCTTTATGATTGATTTTTGAACACAAAATAGATTTTTACCTATGGTGTTCACTAGAAATTCCTTGGGGATCCATTTCTTATATATTACTTTTTTTTTGTCTTGTCCCTAGCTATTAGGCATCTATAGGCCTTCTCATTTCTTCTCTTTATATCCTAGGCCTTTCTTGTTAAAACTTGCCTTTGGCTCCCTATGATCATATTGAAGTGTTGGAGCCATTGTGAATTTTCCTAGGGCTTTGTTAAATAATCTACCTTTTCCCTTAATGCCTATTTTCCTCTATGCATGCATCACTAACATCTATAGGCACATAATTATAAGGTGAGCATGCATGATCATTGCATGAAGTTGTATCATTATTATTTAAGCATGCATTTTCTAGCTTATTTTCTTATGCCTTAATTTGATCTAGCATGCATTTATTTTCTTCTTTGCTCTAAACAAATCCTAGTTAAACTAGAAATCATAGAAACTATTTTACTAGAGAGGCTTTCGTTACCATAGTTTCCATGTCCTCTTCTTCTTCTTGGATGATGATGATGATGTGGAAGGCTCCCCTTCATGAAATCTCCTCTTGAGCTTGATCCTTCATTTTAGGAGGAGAGGAATCCAAATCATCAAAGGCCATCAAGGCCAAATTGGCGACAGGCATTCTCCTCATCCGATGATGAGGAGGAGGATGAAGGATCATCCCATGTCTTGGCCTTGAATGCTTTGGCCTTCCCTTTTTTCTTTGCCTTCTTCTCCTCTTCCTTCTTTTTCTTGCTCCCCTTTTTCTTCTTTTCTTCTTCTTTTTCCTCTCTTCCTTGCTTTTGTTTAGGAGGACAATTGTCCCTATGTGTCCTCTCCTTGATGTAGCATATCACCTTCCCCCTCGGTCTTCTATTCCTATCATTTGATTTATCAAATCTAAAATTCTTAAATACACGCCTCACCTTCCTTACCATGTAGGCTTCCTCGGTGCTATCCATGGAGTAGGAGGAGGCTTCATCATCGGAGGAGGAGGACTTCCATCTTCTTCTTCCTTGTTTGCCAACAACTCCTCTTGAGGGTTGAATTTTTGGCTCTTCTTGATGGTTTCGTGGAGCTCCATTGTCGAGAAGAACTCCTCAAGGTACTACTTCTAGGTTCTTGGACATGTAGAAGGAGTCCACCATTGCTCCACTTTGAGGACGGGAAGGCATCTATAGCCTTCATGAGCATGTCGGTTGATGCTTCTCCTACACTTGTTGATTAAAATTTCCTTAAACCTGTAAGGGTTACCTTTTCTCCTTTTCTAGTTTTATATTGGATAGTTGGGAGCGGAGGAGGTCTCTCCTTGCTAGCTTTGCCTCAGTGCCTTCATGAAGTTCAATAACTTCTCCACATCTCCTTGGAGCACTCCTATTCTATTTAATTCTTGTTGAGGGATCACATTGTATAGATGGTGCTTGGCCTTTGAATTTGCCAAATACTCTTCTCTTTGTCTTTTGCTCCATCTCGATTTTTCCAACGGCTCCCCATCTTCATTCCTAGGCAACTCGAAACCGTTTTCCATAATTAACAATATTTCAAAATCGGTTTCGAAGAATACCTCCATTCTCTTTTCCACCAAGAGAATTCGCCCGTCAACCGGTGGGTGGATGTTGAGCCGGCCATTTTGATGTAGGGCTTGTGCGGCTTAGTCCTTGACAAACAATCTCGATACCACTTGTAAGGATCGGATGGTGGCTAGAGAGTGAATAGCCCTTTCGTTTGGATAGCGGTATTTTGCTAAATCTACAAAAGCGTTGCGGCGAATATACAAATATAAATAAAGACAAGCAAATAGAAAGCAATACAAACACCAAGATATAACGTGGTTGACTAGCCTAATCCATCAGATTGTCCGCGGTGAATCACTCCGCCAAAACCAATCACTTGGTCTCTCCTTTGCACAAAGCTAGGTGGTAACCTTTACAACCAAGATCACTCTTCTTACAAATAGAATGGAGTAAGCGAGTAAGAAGAGTTTAGAGCTTAATGGGGCACTAGGAAGATTGTTTGGAACTTAAGCATTACCTCTCAAAGGCTCACACCTCTCTTTTTATAGAAGAGCTAACTTCTTCCGTTGGCGCCATCGATTGCATAGCGATCGGCGTCTGACCTCCGAACACGTCGGATCCCGTTGTTATCAGCGGAACTCTTGGCGATCATCCAGACCTCACGATCATTGCGGATCTGCGCCCGGTATACAGCGGTTGGCAAAACCCTATTGACTCCTCTCCTTGATCATTGCCGTCTTCATCGGCCCGCCGATGGCGATCTCGCCACAAAACATCGATCGTATACGGTCGAGCTACACTCGACTTCGAGCGATCAGCCATGTCGTCGGCGGTGTCGAAAAACCATCACTTGGCCATGGCGAGTTTCACCTAAAACTACCCTTCCCGGGTTACAATCGCTCCTCTCATTTCTGGGTCCCTCGCCTTGAAGTTCTCTTCCGTTCTCGGCCACGTCCCTCGCGGCCTTGGTCGGCTCTGCGTGCTCCTTGCGTCTCTTGCCTAAAGTCTACTTCCTCCGGCTTCACTCCAAGCTTCTCGTCCGGCGGTCCCTCGGATGCTCCAAGCGCACGGCTTCCGCAAAGCTATCCTTCACCGACTCAAGGCACGAGTCATGAGATGTGAAACTCGCCACGACTCCATGTGCGAATTACTAAGTCCTGCACGACTTCAACGCACATATCAAATCAACATAACACACTAACTTAAACCCTTTGCCACACCATCAAAACCATATCACGGCAAGAGATTGCCCTAACAGGAACCAAGTTCAGAATGTATCTTTCTTTGTTTCAGACCCCCAGCGAATCGTAACTCGGAATAACTCATCATCGATCGACCATCTCCATAGAGTCCTATTCCTTCGCTCCGCTACACCATTCTGTGGGGTGTGCAGTGCGAACAATTGGGATTGAATCGACCTCGATAAGTAACTCCTAAACTCTCCCAAGAGGTACTCGCCACCATGATCAGATCGTAATGTCTTGATACTTTTACCTTGACGGTTCTCCACATCAGCCTTGAATTCTTTGAACTTGTCAAAGCATTCAGACTTGCGGCGCATCAAGTAAATGTATCCATATCTTGAATAATCGTCTATAAAAGAGACGAAATATTCAAAACCACCTCTCTTACTGGATAGACATAGGACCACACAAATCAGAATGAACCAATTCTAACACATCTTTGGCTCTATACCCCTTGGCCTTGAAAGGCCTCTTGGTCATTACCTTCCAAGCAAGATTCGCGAGTTGGGAGATCCTCCACCACTAATGAACCCAAAGGTCCATCGGCTATCAACCTTTGAATTCTACTTAGGTTAATATGACCAAGCCTTAGATGCAAAGATATGTTTGGTTCATTCTTGAAGGTTCTTTTCTCTTATTAGATTTAGAAGATGAGTTATTTATTTCTATTTGCATCGTGGGAGTTTTTTGGTTCAAGAGTATATAAATTGCCAACCAATGTACGAGCAGATAATCTCCTATTCCTTTTTATAACCACCTTTGTCATTAAAAAAAGCAGAATATCCATCCATAAACAATTTAGAAACTGAAATTAAATTCTTTCTAAAAGTAGGTACATAAAGACAATTTCTCAAAACCAAATATTTATTCCTATCAAAATATAATTAATCGTCTCCCACTGCAATAGCCGCCACCTTTGAAGCATTGCCCATGAAGACGGTAATCTCTCCCTCAGCTAGTCGTCGGGTTTCCTGGAACCCCTGCAAAGTATTGCAGACATGATCAATGGCTCCTGTATCTACACACAGTCTTGTAGATAACACCGCTAAACATGTTTCAACAACTAAACAAGAAGATATACCTTTGTTCTTTGTGAGGGCAGTCCGCCTTCCAATGTCCAGTCTGCTTGCAAGTGAAGCACTTGCCTTTCGGCTTCTTCACTCCTGCCTGAGGTCCCATTGCCACTTTCTTCGCTCCACCTTGCTTCTTCTTCTTCTTACCTTTCGGTTTAGAGGAAGAAACCTTACAGCGACCATGGCTTGAGAACTCGTGAAAAAGCCCCTCTGCGCTTTGGAGTTACATCGGAAGCTCCATGGAATACAACCTCTTGTTCATGTTGTAGTTGGTGGAGCTGCTCAAAACTCCTAAGCGGCGGAGAATGATATCGACACAGGTTTCCCCATCGATCGGCTCAGGGACTTCCATCTCATTAAGATGAGCCATCATCTTGAGAACATGATCCCTAGCGGGTGTTCCCTCGACCATGGTGGTCGTCATCAAGTTTCTCATTGCCTCTGCCTAGCGCCCTACTCGATGTCGAAAAGTTCCTTGAGATTGAACATCATGTCATAGCGTGGCTATGGCACGATCTTTGATGTTGCGGCACATTTGACATAGATGCCAAAATGTAACACCGCGCCATCTCATACGCCTTAACCCATTTCTTATAATGTTCTTTCTCCTTTTCATGAGTCATCGGTGGGCTTAGGAGGACAGACCTCGAAGAAATACAAATTTGTACTCCTCATGATTAAGACAATATCGAGTTTCTTTTTCCAGTATAGTTTTGGACCCGAAAGTTTGTTTTTTTAAAATCAGCAAAGTGGGTTGAAAGCCATTTGAAAATCCTAAAAATCACAATGATCAAAAAAATTATCAGATTTCAAATAATATTGATTCCTCAAAACAATAAAATCCCGAAATCAACCAACACATCAAAACACCGAGAATATCGCATGCCACGATAGTGTGGACGTATACGAATTCTACATTTGTAAGAGGAGGTTTTACCCATTAATTTTATTATCTTGTCAACCTTACTTTTTGACAAATAAAATTAATAGTTGGTTCCTCTTTAGCCCTACAAATAAAAGCAGTGACTCCGATGGGGAGGATACTTTTTATTTGCATCTAAGTGTGCACCATTACACGATACTAAGGGAATTATTTCTGATTATGTGCCTTACCGATGGGGAAGTACACACGCTCCTAAATAATTTCCTATAACCATTATTTGACCTAGTGATCCGCAAACAAACCCATCCGATGGGGAGGAAGGCACTCAGAGCCAACGCGCAAGTTTGTTGCATCACACGTCAAATTGTAATGGAGGCCGCGGGAATTAATTAAAATGTCTCTCTCCCACTTAGTAAATTGCAATCGAGGAATTTTAAAACAAACACAACATGCATATAAAACAAATAAGCAATAAATATGGAAAAATCAGAATTTTTCCAACTATTATGGCATTGTTCTCCAATCGATCCGCGTGTCGCCACCTCGTCCGCTCCATCTTTTCCCGTGCGCAAGTCACCAAAGAGTTCTGAGCCGAGATAAATCATATTAATTTACATCCATCGATCCTATACTCCACGAAGGAGTGTACAAATAATCTAGATCGAAAGTAAACTAAAATGAGTGGCTAAACAATGTCGTATTTAATTACAAAAATTAAATACTAATCTAGCCTCGTCAACCCCGAGGATTCAAATAATAAATTTTTACACACATCCATTCACATACATACACATGGCCATAATAGTCGGATCTTATGCCTGCAACCAAAGAGTTCCACTACGCATATCCTACTATTATCCGACACATATTATATATGAAAAATGCATAAAAATATAACCGAATCCTAAACACACAAAACTGGAAACCGTTGCTCTGATACCATTTTGTAGGTGTAATGTCGCTTCGGAGGCTCATTGGCTCCCATGTCCCCGGATTAAAATTTTCACTAATGAAAGGATTAATCCGGATGGGATGAGCTTCCTAAATTTCATCATCGTGCTAACAACTCAGTGGTCGCTTGAACAAACTAGTTGTTCAAGCAACACAACTCTTCTAGTTGGTTAGCCGCGGAAGAGACGGACGGATTTTTGTGTTTGTCTTCGGGTTCCATGATTATACAATATATATGCATACACACCCTTGCATAATCAGAACAAATAAGAACATTCTCAGATCTTGACATAAAGTTAAAATAACTTTATACCTTACGATCTTCTACCGTATGTCCTATCCTTCTCGTGGAAAGATCCTCCACGAGTAGAAGCCTTCTAGATCGAAGTTCTCCTCTACCTTGTCCAACAAAGAGAAAACCACAAATACCTTTCCTATCTAGAACCGCCACCAAGCTAGGAAGTTTGATGCAACCAAGGAATAAATGAAGATGCACCAAAACAAGAGGAGCCGCCGCCACCGGAAGATGATCTTGCAATGAGAGAAGAAGAGAGTGGCTAAGATGAAGGGCGCAGGAAAGCTTGAATGAATTGGGCGAAGATGGTTGCCGCCCAACCTAGCTCGAACCCTAGCCGCCCAACTCTTCCAAACCCTAATCCCTATTCGAAAATCTATATCTCACCCTAAGCCCTTATTTATAGAATTTAGGAGAAAGTTGGTTAGCCATATTATAGGAACTAACTCCTATATTCTTGCAACCCCTAACTCCTTTAAGATTTGTTGAACCTATGGATGAGCCAAACCTAATTATAGAATTTAGGCTTAAGCCTCCTCTAATCTCCACCGTCGGATCTAGGGATTTAATCTCCACCGTCGGATCTAGGGATTTAATCTCCACCGTCGGATCTAGGATTTTATCCCAACCGTCGGATCTAGGATTTCATCCCAACCGTAGGATCTAGGATTTCATCCCAACCGTAGGATCTAGGATTTCATCCCAACCATTGGATCTAGGATTTCATCCTAACCGTCGGATCTAGGATTTCATCCCAACCGTAGGATCTAGGATTTCATCCCAACCGTCGGATCTAGGATTTCATCCTAGGATTTCATATCTATGGATTCAATCCTTACATTCTTGGATCTAGACTTCACAAGGATTATATTAGGCTAAGATAGGGACCATAAGGAGGAGTTGGGTCTTGGCCACCGGATGGATCGGAACCACACAAACTTGATCCATCAATGATGTTCCATTCCACTAGAGGATCATCATTGAACTACCTCACCAACCCCCATAAATTAATATGGGCTCCATATATTATTTGTACATTAATCTCCCCGTGTTTAAGATATCGAATGTCCGTCAATTAATTGATTTATTGACCATCAATTAATTAACATCTAACTCCTCGAGTAGTACCACTCAACCTTATCATCATGTTGACTAAGTCAACCAGCTGGGTTTACATGATGAACCTTATGAGCTCCTCAAGGGGACATCATCAACCTAATATATAGGACACGGTTTCCTCCTATAATCAACGGCACACCATGTAAATAATATTATTTCCCAACTTACCGGGCTTATTGACTTAATCCATTTAAATCTCACCCACTGGTAAATCAAAGAAATAAATACTAAGTACATGTGCCCGTTATTATATCGGGATTAAGAGTATGTACAACATAATATCAGGTCCGATTCAATTATGTAGTCAAGACTAAATTGAATCACCTCTATGTCATTCTGCTCAATGTTGGGTTTTAAGACTATTCGATCATGTTTCGTAAACAAATAATAAATCTATATTTATTACAACACACACAACACACGCATGCTATTACAACAAGTGTAGACATAACCGTAAATTAAAATTTGCAATAAAGGAAATTAAACTCGTTATACCTTTATATGGCGTGTAGCGGAAACGGCATCAGCGGAGCGATCCTCGTAAGAATCGTCTCTATCCGTATCACGCCGAGCTCCTCGGGATGACCGCTAAGTCACGAGCCGTCTTCGTGCGGGTTACTAGCCTCGTGTTGAAGGCGGCGTGATCGAGAGATGATCACGATCCGAATCCAAATTCGGATCCTAAAAGCGAGTTCTCAAAACTCGCTTCTCCGGAGAGGTATTCGTCAACCGTTTGGCGAATCCTTCGCCGTCCTCCACCTCAGAGGATTACGGAGATCAAATCCCGGTAAGTTAGCGCTGTCGGAGCACTAACCGTCGTCCAAAGCAGCGCTCAGCGAGGAGGAAGCTGTCCAGAAAACTGGACAGCTTTGGTGGAGGAGTAGGCGCCGGCCAAAAAAAGGAGAAAAGCTCACCTTGATGCCGAACCTATAGGAGATCACGGAGGTGGCGGAGTTCACGGCTGAAGCTTGGGCCAACCGGCAAGGGTCTTGGGCGGCACACAAGGTAGGCGGCAAGTAGTTAGGCGTAACAATCCCTTAAGCCCTCTTTTATAGAGAACTAATTCTCTTAATGGTTAATGGATCATATCCATAAAGCCCGTTAACCGCTCCATTAAGATAAGTTAAAATAAACCAAACCATGATGGTTTATTTTAAGTTAAAGCGAACGAACCAACCTTTGGTTCATTCGTTTAATATAAACCAAACCCTTTGGTTTATTCTCATCCATTGGATTAGAACCAAACCATTTTGGTCCATCCATTATGTCTTCATAAGACCACGGCCCATCCACGCTTCCATTGCGGTGAAACAATTTCATGCTCGCTTTATGTTTAGTCGACCAAACATAGTTTCTCTCGATGCGAGAATCCCATTCTCAAGCTCGTTTAAATCCTTTGGATTACACTCGTTGTCGTGTGACCAAATAGGTTCTCGGTTTATGTTGGCCGTCTATAATTAACCATTAATTATAGAGCGATCATGAGTGGCACCTAGTAGTACATCATGATCCCCAATTAGAAAAGATCAGCGGTTGATCGAACTATTTACGAAACCCTTGATGGCTTTCGAATGAATCGTGCCCCATTCCCTTCACTCATCTTATACCCACTTGGTTCAGGACATGGTCTATTGTGCCGATCCCACTAAGTGACTCGTCACACCTAGCCCAAGTATCATTTCCTCGTCCTACAGTTCTAGTTACTCCACATGTATCGAAGAGTACCTTACTCTAAACATGTAATGCTTTGGCAGGCTTTAGTAACAATCCAGGCGAGGCCATGGGTATACATCTCCTCGCAAGGAGTGGTGAATCTTTATAGGCTATTCAAACACCTTCGATCACTGACTTAATACCCAATCATCTCGGTCCACATCTCCTTAGAGATGTTTGCTTAAGATGTCAAAGCATAAGTCTCCATGATCAAGATGACTTGAATACCGCAAGTCAAAGGAACATCGCACTTAAGCCACAAGAAGAACTTCATTGACATATCTATATATGCAGAGAACCATATGAACTCTTACTGAGACTCACCATCTTGCTTGAACCGGCCAAGAAGGAAGATTTATACCGCCAAAGTCAGCAATACGCACCGAACGAAGCAATCACCGCTTGATACACCAAGGATTATACTCGTGCTAGTCTCGTAATCGATGGTGTCCAAATCCATCAATTCATCGACTAGGATAATTTCGATACATCACAATTACACATGTAGAGATACTCACTAGTTGTGATCCAATCACAAATTCTCTCATGCCGTGAATCGATCGTGGACATTCAAGAAATGAGTTTAAGATCCAATCAAATACATTAAACATGTATACTCAAATAGTGAATCTTCATTTATCATATAAATGGTTCATACATAAGCATTGCCTTAGGACATCTCTCATATATTACTAACAGACTCCCACTTGGCCTAATGCCAATCGCATCCAATACCATAAGCACTAACATGACCCTCAAACTTACTTTGAGGTAATGCTTTAGTCAAAGGATCCGCTAAGTTCCTTTCAATTTTCTCGATTTGTATTTCGCTCTATCGATGATCTCTCGATAAGATGATAGCGGCTAAGCACATATTTGGATCGTTGATGAGACCTTGGCTCTTTCGTGCAATTGCTCCATTGTTGTCGCAGAGACAGTATTGCTTCAACAATGGGAATCACACCAAGTTCATGAACGAACTTCTTGATCCAAACCGCTTCTTTGCTCGCCGCAATGTATTCGCCTTAGTGGTAGAATCCGCCATCTCTTGTTTGGAACTTTTCCAACTCATCGCCCTCATTCAAGGTGAACACGATCCAGATCGAGACTTGGAATCATCCTTGTCTGGTTCGAAGTCGCATCCGTATACCCGCGTATCACCATGTCCCTTCTCCATATATTAGGAACACATCCTTAGTTCTTCTCAAGTACTTAAGGATTGTCTTAATAATACCCAATGATCCATTCCGGATCGGATCGTATCCGCCGTGACACTCGTGAGCATACGATACATCGGGCCTCGTACATAACATAGCATACATGATAGATCCTATTGCGATGCATAGGAATCTTACTCATGCAAATCCTCTCGCCTTCCGGCGCGACACATAGACTTCAAAGGTGTACCCATGCACGATGGGTAAGAAACCTTTCTTGGATTCCGACATGCTAAACCTCTTAGCACTCGGTCTATATATGTAGACGAAAGACCAAGCAAACTGCTTCGATCTATCTCTATAGATCTTAATCCCGAGGATGTAGGTTGCTTCTCCTGTGTCTTTCATGGAGAATGTCTTGATAACCAAACCTTCAATCGATCAGAAGATTGAAACATCGCTTTCCTATAAGTAGTATGTCATCGACATACAATACTAGGAACACGATCGCACTCACTAACCTTCTTGTACACACAAGGTTCGCTCGATTTTGTGAGAAATCAAACTTTTGATTGTCTCATCAAACGGATATTCCAAATCGGATGCTTGCTTCAATCCATAAATGGACCGTCGCAATTGCATACCTTGGTTTTATCAACCGATGTGAAACCTCAGTCAGATCATATACACGCCCTAGTAAGTTTCCATTAAGGAAAGTTGTTTTCACATCCATCTTCCATATCTCATAATCATAGCTATGGCCAGGAGCATCCGAATGGATTTAAGATAGCTACAAAGTAATAGGTTTCGGCCATAATCAACACCTTGTTTTTGATTTATATCCTTTCGCCACCAATCTAGCCTTATAGGTAATCACATTACCATCCATGTCGGTTTTCTTCTTGAAAACCCACTTGCACCCTATAGGCTTTATGCCTTCAGGTGGGTCAACCAAGTTCCAAACTTGGTTTTCATACATGGAATCCATTTCCGACTTCATGGCCCCAAGCCACTTATCCCTTTCTGAACTTGTCAGCACTTCTTCATAACTGGTAGGCTCCTCATCATCAATGAGTAACACGTCGTTCGATTCACTTACGAGAAATCCATATCTCTCAGGAATATTGCGTGTTCTACCAGATCTACGAAGATGTGGTGTTACAATAGGTCCAGCCGATTGATCATCACTATGAGTTGTCGGCTGTTGTGCTTCACCAGGTATCTCATCAATGTCTATTTGAGTCTCTCGAGCCTCCTCAAGCTCGACGACACTCCCACTGTTTTCTTGCAAGAGAAACTCTTTCTCTAGAAACACAACATGCCTTGAAACAAACACCTTTTGTTCCACAGGATGATAGAATTGGTAACCCCTTGTTTCCTTAGGGTATCCAATAAATAGACATTTATCAGACTTAGCATCCAATTTGTCCGATACAATTCATTCACATAAGCAGGACAACCCCATATCTTCAAGTAAGATACATGAGGTTTCTTACCATTCCATATCTCATATGGAGTAGTTGAGACTACCTTGGTAGGCATTCTGTTTAACAAGTAAACAGCTGTCTGAAGTGCATAACCCCAAAAGGACTTGGGAAGAGTCGCATGATTCATCATTGACCTGACCATGTCCAACAAGGTCCGGTTACGCCTCTCAGATACACCATTATGCTATGGTGTATAGGGCGGAGTCCATTGAGACAATATGTCATTGTCTCTTAGATAATCAAGAAACTCTTGACTTAAGTATTCACCACCTCGATCCGATCGAAGTATTTTAATACTCTTGTCATGTTGTTTCTCTACTTCATTTCTGAATTCTTTGAACCTTTCAAAGGCTTCAGACTTGTGTTTCATCAAGAACACATACCCAAACCGTGAGTGATCATCGGTGAAGGTAATGAAGTAGCTATAGCCTCCTAAAGCTTGAGTTGACATAGGTCCACATACATCAGTATGTACTAGACCTAGTAACTCTCCTACTCGTTCACCTTTTCCAGTAAAAGGTAACTTAGTCATCTTGCCTTTTAAGCATGATTCGCATGTATCGTATTAATCCAATTCAAACGATTCCAGAATTCCACATCGGTGTAATTCGGACATGCGTTTCTTGCTTATATGGCCAAGACGACAATGCCACATATAGGAGTCTATTTGATTATCCTTTCGAGCACGCTGTTGCTCGCTTCGATATTGAAATGTCACCGATACGCCCAACGATAAAACATCATTGCTTAAAGTTCCAATCCCATAAAGAACTCCATTCAAAGTTATGTAACAACAATTGTTACTAAAAGTCAAATGGTACCCATTTCTATTTAAACAAGAAATAGAAATGATGTTCTTTATCAACGAAGGAACATAAAAGCAATTGTCCAATTCTAAGACAAGTCCTACAGGGAGTTCCAACAAATACGTTCCGATGGCGAGTGCAACAACCTTTGCTCCATTCCCAACACGTAAATTTGACTCTCCTCGACGAGTCTTCTTCATTCCTTAGCCCATGTATGTCATTACATATATGTGAGCCACACCCAAGATCAAATACCCAAGTGTCCGAGGAAATAGAATGACAATCAATAAAGAAGATTTCAAGAAGATGGGGCATCCAATGCCTTATCCTTCTTCATGGACTCAAGATAAATCTTGCACTTTCTTCAAGAATGGCTCTCCTTGCCATAATGATGGCAAGTTTCCTTTGTGCTAGTTCTACCTTCTTAGCCCTTCTCTTCTTTCCCTTCCAGTTCCTTTGACTTCCTCTTAGAACCTTTCTTCGAGGAATCAACTAACAAGACTGCCCCCGCTTCATGCTTCTCGTAAGACTCCACAGCCTCTTCAAAGATATCGAAAGCAAAGACCAGATGAACCTTCTAGCATCTCAGAGGTGAAGAGGAGCTTTGAGACTTCGAACCTTTCGAATCTCACTTGCTCATCAACCAACTCACAAAGATCAAGGACTACGATATGAGCATCCATATGCTCATGCTGCTTTCGTAGCTTGGGTTCCATCGCGGCTAGCATGATGCAACTCATTTGTTCATAATCACTCACATGTTTCTGATAGGCCAACAATTGGTCCAGAGTTGCATCGTCACTAGGACGGGCGGGAAGAGGCGCTTCGAGGACATTTGCAAGCTTTTCAACCTTGAGAACAATTCTCAAGCTTCTAAGCCAGTCCATGAAGCTCGGCCCAGTCAATTTATTTGAATCCAAAATGGAACGCAAATTCAAACACATCATGATCAATATATTAACTAAGAAATACAAAACGAGTATATATGAGAAAGATGATTTTAAAATGCATCAATATACATTTATAAATCCCATTCATTTTTTCGAATTTCAAAAACCCCAAAATCACTTCGGGAGATTGTAGGTCCATCTCCGAATGGGCTGATATCCATCATAGTTATGAACAACCTTGGAGAGAGTCCAACAAGCCATTCATAACTACGACGGTAGGTATCATCTATACCGATTGCATATCCCGTATATGCAACTATCACAATGTGCTATCAACTAATTGAATGTTCACACATACATTGGGTTGTTAACACATTAACAAGTATGCATCATATGCATAGCACCCAAATTCACCTCCCTTTACATCGACCTTGGAGAGAGTCCAACAAGCCGATGCTCCAGGTTAAAGCCAACCCATTAATCAGGACATAGTTTTAATATGGTTAGAGCGCATTCAACCAATTAGCCCAGCTTGGAGAGAGTCCAACAACCAAAGCTAACGATTGACCTCTGACTCTTACCATATTAGTATTAAACTATTCCATGGTTTGAACATATTCAGTTCGAGCCGGCTTGGAGAGAGTCCAACAACCCAAACAAGAAATGTAACTCGTTCTAACCATATTAATGGAAGGTGTAGGCTTTAATATTGATTAAGGGTTTTATGTCTCATCCTCTTTGCATGCAAATAACTATTATCTACATGGCATGGCATACATGGCATACATCTACATGTCACGACACGCATGGCATAATGTTATGCATCTAATGCAATTACATGGCATACAATTATGTCATGTATATATTTCCTTATATGTCATAACTATTTATGGAAATAAAATATGTTTAAGATTTGATTCTCCAAATCAAATCATAATTAAATTAGGAAACAAATTTCCAAATCTAATCACATATTTTATTCATGGAATTATTTGATTAAGGAAAATCTATTTAGGAAACCAATTTCCTAAATCATTAAAACTACTTATGGAAATAAAATATTTTAAGATTTGATTTCCCAAATCAAATCAAGCTTAAATTAGGAAACAAATTTCCAGAATCTAATCAAATATTTTATTTATGGAAAATATCAATTTCCATAAATACTTCCAACTTTCCAAAAGTGGAAGATTTCAATAAATACTTCTAGACTTTCCAAAATTGAAAAATTTCCATAAATACTTCTAAATTTCCAAAATTAGAAAATTTCCAGAAATACATTATGACTATCGCAAAACCATTTTACGATTATGTCGAAACACAACCTGGGCTCTGATACCATCAAGAGTTTCCGATCACGGCTGCAGTGTGTGTTCGATCATGTTTCAGAAACATGAGCACAAATGAAGCAATTAAAAATAATAAATCTATATTTATTACAACACACACAACACACGATGCTATTACAACAAGTGTAGACATAACCGTAAATTAAAATTTGCAATAAAAGAAATTAAACTACGTTATACCTTCCAGATGACGTAGCGGAACGGCATCAACCGAACGATCCTCGTAAGAATCGCCTCTATCCGTGATCCACGCCGAGCCCTCGATGACTTCGCTAAGTCACGAGCTTCGCCTTCGTGACGGGTTACTAGCCTCGTGTTGAAGACGACGCGTGATCGAGAGATGATCACGATCCGAATCCAAATTCGATCCAAACGAAGTTCTCAAAACTCGCTTCTCCGAGAGGTATTCGCCAACCGCTTGACGAATCCTTCGCCCTCCACTCAGAGGATTACCGGAGATCAAATCCTGTAAGTTAGCCGCTGTCGGAGCACTAACCGCCGCATCCAAACGACGCCCGACGAGGAGAAGCTGTCCAGAAAAACTGGACAGCTTGGTGGAGGAGTAGGCGCCGCCCAAAACAAGGAGAGAAAAAGCTCACCTTGATGCCGAACCTATAGGAGATCACCGGAGGGTCGCCGGAGGTTCACCGGCTGGAGCTTGGACGCGCGCAAGGGTCTTGGACGGCGGCACAAGGGCGGCAATGTAGTAGTTGGGCGCAAATCACCAAGGAGGTGGGCGGCAACCTTGGGCGCAACTAGGTTTAGGGTTTTGGATGATTAGGTTTAACAATCCCTTAAGCCCTCTTTATAGAGAACTAATTCTCTTAATGGTTAATGGATCATATCCATAAAGCCTGCTAACCCGCTTCCATTAAGGATAAGTTAAAATAAACCAAACCATGATGGTTTATTTTAAGTTAAAACGAACCTAACCAACCTTTGGTTCATTCGTTTAATATAAACCAAACCCTTTGGTTTATTCTCATCCATTGGATTAGAACCAAACCATTTTGGTCCATCCATTATGTCTTCATAAGACACGCCCATCCACGCCTCATGATCAAACAATTTCATGCTCGCTTATGTTTGGTCCAACCAAACATAGTTTCTCTCGGTCCCGAGAATCCCATTCTCAAGCTCGCTTTAAATCCTTTGGATTACACTCACAGCGTGACCAAATAGGTTCTCGCTTTATGTTGGCCGCCTATAATTAACCATTAATTATAGAACGATCATGAGTGGCACCTAGTAGTACATCATGATCCCCACAATTAACCAAAAAGATCAACGGTTGATCCGTAACTATTTCTCAAACCCTTCAAGAGCTCGAATGAATCGTGCCCCATTCCCTTCACTCATCTTATACCCACTTGGTTCAGTGACATGGTCTATTGTGTCACCCCCACTAGGTCGACTCACGCCACACCTAGCCCAAGTATCATTTCCTCGCCCACGGATTCTAGTTACTGCACATGTATCGAAGAGTACCTTACTCTAAACATGTAATGCTTTAGCCAAAGACTTTAGTAACAATCCGACGAGAGGCCATGGGTATACATCTCCTCGCAAGGAGTGGTGAATCCTTTATAGGCTATTCAAACACCTTCGATCACTTCGACTTATACCCAATCATCCCGGGTCCACATCTCCTTAGAGATGTTTGCTTAAGATGTTAAAGCATAAGTCTCCATGATCAAGATGACTTGAATACCGCAAGTCAAAGGAACATCGCACTTAAGCCACAGTAAGAACTTCATCGACATATCTATATATGCAGAGAACCATATGAAGTCTTACGGCTGGTCACTCCAATGAACTAGTTACCATAACTAGCATCCACGATTAACTCACATCACATCATGTCTCCAAACTGAGAATCACCGCTTGGATACACCAAGGAGTATACCTCGTGCTAGTCTCGACGGAATTGATGGTGTCCAAATCCATCAATTCATCGACTAGGGATAATTCCGATACATCACAATTACACATGTAGAGATACTCACTAGTTGTGATCCAATCACAAATTCTCTCATGCTATGAATCGTATCGTGGACATTCAGTAAATGAGTTTAAGATCCAATCAAATACATTAATCATGTATACTCAAATAGTGAATCTTCATTTATCATATAAATGGTTCATACATAAGGCGATTTCCTTAGGACATCTCTCATATATTACTAACACTCAATACACCTAAGTGTACTAGTGTAACTCTATGTTCAAGATAAAACAATACCAAGCTACACTACAACCATGCCAATGGTTTGTCCAAAACCATCTTGGTTGTGAGCCTTTACTTATATTTTACAAGGGACTGATAACATGATCTTCTGTGCCACACCAAGCACCATGTTATCTACAATGTAAAATATTAGACAATATGCACACATATATAATGAATATATAAAATGCAAACAATGATCATGTGATTCTTATTTCAAAATAAAATGTTCATACAAAAAGAGCTAGGCTTTCAGTATACATTCCAACACTTGGTAGGGTGCAGAGGGACAATCTTGGTCCCGCCTATCAAAGCTTGAGTGAGAATAAGCTCAATTAGATTGAGTGAAACTAGTTAACTCAATTGGATCGGGTAAAACTATATGCATATTCCAACGGTTGGAAAGATAGGATAAGATCACATTTACAATAAATCTTGGGCGATTTAGGCAAAGCTAAATCATGTTTTTTGTAAATGTGGATTTTGATCCTATAAACAAGAGTTGCATAAAGATGTAATTGGTAATTTGTTACCTACCGATCATACTAAGTCTTGGGCGATTTAGCCAAAGCTAACTCAAGGCGTAGTATGATGTGGATCTTATCCCGCGAGAATTATAGCTAGTTGGTATGAATCTAGTAGTGTGGTTTGACCACATCCATGACTCGATTCTACAAAAGTCGTATAATTCAGTGGGAGCATCATTTAATTAAAGGTATAATTAAATGATAAATGGAATATGATATTTACTTTCTGCATTATCTATGTTGTAGATTGCCATGTCGTCAAACACGAACACTCTCTCCTTGCGTTTTGTCCTTGAGAAGGACAAGCTCAATGGAGCTAATTTTTTGGACTGGTACAGGAATCTGAGAATTGTTCTCAAATAAGAAAGAAAATTGTATTCCGAGGCACCTCCGCCATCGCCACGAGCTGACCGAGATGCTTACAAGAAGCATCAAGATGATGCATTAGATGTGTCATGCCTCATGCTCGCGAGCATGAACTCTGAGCTTCAAAAGCAACACGAGTTGATGAATGCTTTTGATATGGTTGAACATCTTTGTCAACTGTATCAAGGACAAGAAAGGCACGAGAGATTCGAGATCTCTAAGGCACTCTTTCAGTGCAAGATGCAAGATGGGACTCCCGTAGGTCCATATGTACTCAAGATGATTGGGTACATAGAAAACCTACAGAGGTTGGGATTCTCACTTAGCCAAGAGCTATCCACTGACTTGATCTTACAATCCTTGCCAGAAAGTTACAATCAATTTGTCATGTATTACAACATCAATGAAACTGATAAGCCACTGCCTGAGATGCTTAGCATGTTGAGAACTGCTAAGCTCAACCTTAAGAAGGAAAAGCCCAACTCCATTTTGGTGGTGCAAAAGAAGAAAGGCAAGGGAAAGCCTAAAAGTAAGGCAAAGTCCAAAGCTAAGGGCAAAGGCAAGGCACTGAAACCTAAAGGAGGGGTTGCCAAGGAAGGTGAATGCTACCACTGTGGTCAGACTGGTCACTGGAAGCGGAACTGCAAAGGATACCTGGAAGATCTTAAGAAGAAGAGAAGTGAGACTTCTACTTCAGGTATATATGTTATAGAAGTCAATCTATCTATTTCTTCATCGTGGGTATTTGATATCGGATGTGCTTCTCACATTTGTACTAATGTATAAGCGCTGAGAAATAGTAGAGCATTGATGAAGGGTGAGGTAGACCTACGAGTAGGCAATGGAGCAAGGGTTGCTGCTATTATTGTATGAACTTATTTTCTATCTTTGCCCTCTGGGGTTGTACTAGAATTAGATGAATGTTTTTATGTGCCTGCTCTCACAAAGAACATCATTTCAGTTTCTTGTTTATACAAGAAAGGCTTTTCATTTATAATAAAGAACAAATGTTGTTCTGTTTATTTAAATGATATGTTCTATTATAGTGCACCTCTGATGAATAGACTCTACATTCTAGACTTTGAGAACCCCATCTATAGCATAAGTACCAAAATATTCAAGTCAAATGAGTTGAACCAAACCTATCTCTGGCATTGTCGCTTAGGTCACATAAATGAGAGTCGCTTATCCCAGCTCCATAAGGATGGGTTGCTGGACTCATTTGATTCTGAATCATATAAGACATGCGAGTCTTGCCTTCTAGGCAAGATGACCAAGACTCCCTTTAGTGGATACAGTGAAAGAGCAACAGACTTGTTAGGACTTATACATAGTGATGTGTGTAGTCCTTTCAATGTAGCTGCTAGAGGTGGTTATAGGTACTTTATTACATTTACTGATGACTTCAGTAGATATGATTATATTTATCTGATGACACATAAGTCAGAGCCTTTGAAAAGTTTAAAGAATTCAAGAATGATGAGAAATCTCCTGGTAGTGCGCCAATGGAACGCATTAATAGCAACATACGCAACTGGAACGAAGTTTGTGACTATCTAGCTGAGTGTGGGATTCTATCCCAACTCACTTCTCCTGGAACACTACAGTGGAATGGTGTATCCGAAAGAAGGAATCATACACTATTAGATATGGTACGTGTTGGAATGTATACTAAAAGCCTAGCTCTTTTTGTATGAACATTTTATTTTGGAATAAGAATCACATGATCATTGTTTGCACTTTATATATTTATATGTGTGCATATTGTCTAATATTTTACATTGTAGATAACATGGTGCTTGGTGTGGCACAGAAGATCATGTTATCAGTCCCTTGTAAAATATAAGTAGAGGCTCACAGCCAAGATGGTTTTGGACAAACCATTGACATGGTTGTAGTGTAGCTTGGTATTGTTTTGTCTTGAACATAAAGTTACACTAGTACACTTAGGTGTATTGAGCAGGACCGACATAGAGGTGATTCAATTTAGTACTGACTACATAATTGAATCGGACCTCGGATATTATGTTGTACATGTTCTTAATCCCGATATAATAACGGGCACATGTACTTAGTATTTATTTCTTTGATTTACCAAAGGGTGAGATTTAGATGGATTAAATCAATATGCCCGATAAGTTGGAAAATGATATTATTTACATGGTGTGCCGTTGATTATAGGAGGAAACCGTGTCCTATATATTAGGTTGATGATGTCCCCTTGAGGAGATCATAAGGTTCATCATGTAAACCCAGCTGGTTGACTTAGTCAACATGATGATAAGGTTGAGTGGTACTACTCGAGGAATTAGATGTTAATTAATTGATGGTCAGTAAATCAATTAATTGACGAACATTCGATATCTTAAACACGGGGAGATTAATGTACAAATAATATATGGAGCCCATATTAATTTATAGGGGTTGGTGAGGTAGTTCAATGATGATCCTCTAGTGGAATGGAACATCATTGATGGATCAAGTTTGTGTGGTTCCGATCCATCGGGTGGCCAAGATCCAACTCCTCCTTATGGTCCCTATCGTAGCCTAATATAATCCTTGTGAAGTCTAGATCCAAGAATGTAAAACAAAACCTAGAACCAACGGTTAGGATTAAATCCCTAGATCCGATGGTTAGGATGAAACCCTAGAACCAACGGTTAGGATTAAATCCCTAGATCCGATGGTTAGGATGAATCCCTAGAATCGACGGTTGGGATTAAACCCTAGATCCGACGGTTGCTATGAAATCCTAGATCCGACGGTTGGGATGAAACCCTAGATCCGACGGTTGGGATAAAACCCTAGATCCGACGGTGGAGATTAAATCCCTAGATCCGATGGTGGAGATTAAAGGAGGCTTAAGCCCAATTCTATAAATAGGGGGCTTAGGCTTGGGCGGCAAGATAATTGATAGGGAATTAGGGTTTGCCTCTTCCAAGAAGTGGGCGGCTAGGGTTTGGGAGCTAGGGTTTTGTTTTGGGCGGCAACCTCCTTCCTCCAAGAAGTTGCCGGCACCCAACCTTCTTCCATCTAGACTTGGCCGGCGCCCATTCTCAAGGCCTCTCTCTTATTCCTTGGCCGGCGGTTCTCCTTCCATTGGTGGCCGGTGCTCTTCCTCCTCCCTTTCTCCTTGGTGGCCGGTGGCAACCCCTCTTCAAGTTGGCCGGCGCTTCATCCACTTTCTCCTTGGCCGGCGGTTGCACCAAATTCCCTAATTTGGTGGCCGGTTCTAGAAAGGATAGGTATTTGTTGGTTCTTCTCTTTGTTCGCAGCGGACAAGGAAGGGAAGAACGCGATCTAGAAGGCTTCTACTCGTGGAGGATCTTCGTCCACACGTCGTCCATGAGAAGGATAGGACATATGGTAGAAGATCATAAGGTATAAAGTTTTTTTTCTTTATTTACAGATCTGAGCATGTTCTTTTATGTTTTGATTATACATGTATGCGTATGAATATATGTTGTATAATCATGGACCCCGAAGACAAACACAAAAACCGGCGATCCGTCCGTTGTCTCTTCCGCGGCTAACCAACTAGAAGAGTTGTGTTGCTTGAACAACTAGTTTGTTCAAGCGACCACTCAAGTTGTTAGCACGACAATGAAATGGTTGTGCTAAGGAAGCTCATCTCATCCAGATTAATTCTTTCATTAGTGAAAATTTTAATCCGGGGACATGGGAGCCAATGAGCCTCCGAAGCAACTCCCTTCAGTACGATCTATGATGAGTCACACAGATCTTCCCATATCCTTTTGGGGATATGCTCTAGACACAGCAGCCTTCACACTTAATCATGTTCCATCCAAAGCTGTGATAAAGACACCATATACGATATGGACAGAAAAAAATCCCAAGATGTCTTCCATGAGGATTTGGGGTTGTGAGGCTTACATTCGACATCAAGTCTCAGACAAACTTGGACCCAAATTCGATAAGTGCTATTTTGTTAGATATCCCAAGGAAACGAAGGGATATTACTTCTACATTCCTAGTGAGTACAAAGTGTTTGTGGCAAAGACTGGGGTATTTCTAGAAAGGGACTTTGTTTCTAGAAAAAATAGTGGGAGAACGTTCAATCTTGAACAAATTCAAGATATGGACCATAACACTGAGGCCTTGATGGAGATTGAACAAGAACCACAAAGTGTTGTGGATGATGAGATTGTTGCATAAAGTGTTGTGGAATAACAACCTGTTCAGGTAGACCTACCTCTTCGTAGGTCTGATAGGGTACGTCGTCAGCCTGAGAGATACTCATTTCTCTTGTCTTACCATGATGATGTTATGCTCGTTGAGAATGAGCCTACCTTCTATCAGGAAGTTTTGATGAGCCCAGATTCTGAGAAATGGCTAGAGGCCATGAGATCTGAGATGTAATCCATGTACACCAACCATGTATGGACTTTGGTTGATCCACCTAAAGGCGTCAAACCCATTGGGAGTAAGTGGGTCTTTAAGAGAAAGACTGACATGAATGGACTTATGCATACCTATAAGGGTCGATTGGTGGCTAAAGGTTTCAAGCAAATTCATGGTATTGACTATGATGAAACCTTTTCTCCAGTTGCGATGTTTAAGTCCATTCGGATCATGCTTGCTATTGCAGCGTACCACGATTATGAGATCTAGCAGATGGATGTCAAAACATTATTTATGAATGGAAACTCCTCCGGCCATCCACTCTAGGCAAGATGATTGGGTATAAGTCAAAGTGGCCGAAGGTGTTTGAATAGTCTACAGAGGATTCACTGCTCCTTGCGAGGAGATGTGTACCCTATGGCCTTTCGTCGGATTGTTACTAAAGTCTTTGGCCAAAGAATTACATGTTTAGAGTATGGTACTCTTGGATACATGTGAAGTAACTAGAATTCGTAGGACGAGGAAGAAATATTTGGGCAAGGTGTGACGTAGTCAGTCTATTGGGGACTGACACTATAAACTTTGTCGTGAACCAAGTGCGTAAAAGATGAGTGAAGGGAACGAGGCACGATTCATTGTAGCTGCTGAATGGTTTTAGAAATGGTTCTGGGATCAACCGTTGATTTTTCGGTTAATTGGGGATCTGATGTACTACTAGGTGTCACTCATGATTGTTCTATAATTAATGGTTAATTATAGAAGACCAACATAAACCTAGAACCTATTTGGTCACATGCACAACGAGCATAATCCAAAGGATTTAAAATGTGTTTGAGAATAGGATTCTCAGATTGAGAAAGACTTGGTTTGGTTGGACCAAACAAAGAGTGAGTATGAAGTTGTTTCAGTCGCATCGGAAGCATGGATGGGCCGAGTCTTATGAAGACATGATGGATGAACCAAATTGGTTTGGTTATAATCCAATGGTGGAAAATAAACTAAAGTGGTTTGGTTTGTTTTAAACGAATGAACCAAAGTTGGTTCTGTAGAGAATTTGCTTCTCGGAGTCTCATTGGCTCCCATGTCCCCGGATTAAAATTTTCACTAATGAAAACTATTCTGGATGGGATGAATTTCCTATGCTAATGACTTGAGCGATCGCTTGAACAAACTAGTTGTTCAAGCAACATAACTCTTCTAGTCGGTTAGCCGCGGAAGAGACGAGGGACGGATCGCCGGTTTTTGTGTTTATCTTCGAGGTCCATGATTATACAAATACATACAAATGTAAACTAGTATAATCAACACATACTAAGATAAGGAACATAATAATAAGAACATGCAAAGATCAATAATAAAAGTTGTAAAACTTTTATACCTCTCGATCTTCTACCATATGTCCTAACCTCCTTGTAGACTTCGTGTGGGCGAAGATCCTCCACAAGTTGAAGCTTCCTAGATCTTCTTCAATCGAAAGAAAGAAGAACTCTCCTTCCCTTCTTGCTTGAGCCAACCACCAATCCACAAAGGATTGATGCCATCGGCCCCAAGAATGGAGAGAACAAAATGGAAACAACCAAGGAACCGAACAAGGGAACAATCCCTAGCTCCTTTGTGTCGCCGGCCAAGAGGAAAAGAAGAGGAGAAGAGGAATAGATCGAGCGCCGACCAAGGAAGAGGGAAGAGATCTAGGAGCCAGCCACCCCTTAGGAAGAAGAAGAGATCTTCTCCTATAGTTGCCGCCCACTCTTCCTTGCAAACCCTAGCCGCCCAACCAAAGCGCCAAACCCTAATCTAATTAGGGTTTCCTCCTTAGGGTTTCTTGCCGCCCAAGCTATTGATAGGAAAAACCCTAATCTCCAAAACCAACCAACATCCTCTTCTTGCCGCCCACCCTAAGCCACCCTTATATAGAGTTAGGGATAAGCCTTGGTTTAATCTCCATCGTCGGATCAAGAGACTTAGTCTCCACCGTCGGATCTTGGGTTTCATCCCAACCGTCGGATCTAGTGTTTCATCCCAACCGTCGGATCTAGGGTTTCATCCCAACCGTCGGATCTAGGGATTTAATCTCCACCGTCAGTTCTAGGGATTTAATCTCAACCGTCGGATTTAGAGATTTAATCTCCACCGTCGGTTCTAGAGATTTAATCTCAACCGTCGGATCTAGAGATTTATTTTCCATCATTGGATCTAGGCTTCATGAGGATTATATTAGGCTACGATAGGGACCATGAGGAGGAGTTGGATCTTGGCCACCCGATGGATCGGAACCACACAAACTTGATCCATCAATGATGTTCCATTCCACTAGAGGATCATCATTGAATTACCTTACCAACCCCCATAAATTAATATGGGCTCCATATATTATTCATACATCCATCTCCCCGTGTTTAAGATATCGAATGTCCGTCAATTGATTGATTTACTGACCATCGATCAATTAACATCTAAGTCGAGGAGTACCACTCAACCTTATCATCATGTTGACTAAGTCAACCTACAGGGTTTACATGGTTGAACCTTATGAGATCCTCAAGGGGACATCATCAACCTAATATATAGGACACGGTTTCCTCCTATAATCAACAACACACCATGTAAATAATATCATTTCCCAACTTACCGGGCATATTGATTTAATCCATACAAATCTCACCCTTTGGTAAATCAAAGAAATAAATACTAAGTACATGTGTCCATTATTATATCGGGATTAAGAGCATGTACAACATAATATCTGAGGTCCGATTCAATTATGTAATCAGCAATAAATTGAATCACCTCTATGTTGGTCCTACTCAATACACCTAAGTGTACTAGTGTAACTCTATGTTCAAGACAAAACAATACCAAGCTACACTACAACCATGCCAATGGTTTTTCCAAAACCATTTTGGTTGTGAGCCTTTACTTATATTCTACAAGGGACTGATAACATGATCTTCTGTGCCACACCAAACACCATGTTATCTACAATGTAGAGTATTAGACAATATGCACACATATAATAAATATAAAGTGAAAACAATGATCAAGTGATTCTTATTTCAAAATAAAATGTTCATACAAAACTTAGGCTTTCAGTATACATCCCAACAGTTTCGGTTCGTTTTAACTTAAAATAGACCAACGCGGTTTGGTTTATTTTAACTTAAGTTATTGGATCGGGTTAACGGATTTTGGTTATGAACCAATATCGTTATGAGAATGTGTTCTATATAAAAACATGACTTAAGGGTTGTTCGTGGACGACTTAAGAAGTTCAAACCCTAGCTGCCCACCTCCTCTCCTCTTCCTCTCCTTGCCGCCCAAGGAGTTGCCGCCCAACCTTGGACACCACCCATTGGAGCTGTTGCTTCTCCTCCTTGACACCTGTAATGCCCGTAAAATTCTAGCAATTTTACGAGAATTTTTGTCTTTACGATGATGGGCTTTATGTGGGCCTTTTTGAAAATAAAAGGAAAATAAGACAAAAAGAGATGCAAGTGTTGGGATGTCCCTTCAGAGGCTCATTGGCTCCCATGTCCTCGGATTAAAATTTTCACTAATGAAAGACTTAATCTGGATGGGATGAGCTTCCTTGGCACAACCTATTCGTCGTCGTGCTAACAACTTGAGTGGTCGCTTGAATAAACTAGTTGTTCAAGCAACACAACTCTTCTAGTTGGTTAGCCGCGGAAAAGACAACGGATGGATCGCCGGTTTTTGTGTTTGTCTTCGGGGTCCATGATTATACAATATATATCCATTCATACACATGCATAATCAAAATATTAAAGAACATATTCAGATCTGTAAATAAAGTTAAAAACTACTTTATACCTTACGATCTTCTATCGTATGTCCTATCCTTCTCGTGGATGACGTGTGGATGAAGATCCTCCACGAGTTGAAGCCTTCTTGATCACTTTCTTCTCTACCTTGTCCGCTGCGAACAAAGAGAAGCAATCACAAATACCTTTCCTATCTAGAACCGACCACCAAATTAGGGAATTTGGTGCAACCTCCGGCCAAGGAGCAAGTGGATGATGCGCCGGCCACCAAATGAATGGAAACCACGGCCACCTTGGAGAGATTGGAGGAAGATGATTGCCGGCCACCAATGGATGGAGAACCGCCGCCAAGGAGCAAGGAAAAGGGAAGAGTGCCCAAAACCAAGGAGGAGAAGAGAGGGATGACCCAAACCCTAGCTTGCCCAAGCTTGCAGCCAAACCCTAGCCGCCCAATGGAAGATGAGCCAAACCCTAACCCTAATTTGAAAACCAATCTCCTTATCTTATCCTTTCCGCCCAACCCTAAGCACCTATTTCTAGAATAGGGCTTAAGCCTCCTTTAATCTCATCCGTCGGATCTAGGGATTTAACCTCCACCGTCGGATCTAGGGTTTTATCCCAACCGTCGGATCTAGGGTTTCATCTCAACCGTCGGATCTAGGATTTCATCCTAATCGTCGGATCTAGGATTTCATCCCAACCGTCGGATCTAGGGTTTTATCCCAACCGTCGGATCTAGGAATTTAATCTCAACCGTCGATTAAAGGGTTTCATCCTAACCATCGGATCTTATGGATTTAATCCCAACCGTTGGTTCTAGGGTTTCATCCTAACCATCGGATCTTAGGGATTTAATCCTAACCGTTGGTTCTAGGTTTTGTTTTACATTCTTGGATCTAGACTTCACAAGGATTATATTAGGCTACGATAGGGACCATAAGGAGGAGTTGGGTCTTGGCCACCCGATGGATCGGAACCACACATACTTGATCCATCAATGATGTTCCATTCCACTAGAGGATCATCATTGAACTACCTCACCAACCCCCATAAATTAATATGGGCTCCATATATTATTTGTACATTAATCTCCCCGTGTTTAAGATATCGAATGTCCGTCAATTAATTGATTTACTGACCATCAATTAATTAACATCTAATTCCTCGAGTAGTACCACTCAACCTTATCATCATGTTGACTAAGTCAACCAGCTGGGTTTACATGATGAACCTTATGAGCTCCTCAAGGGGACATCATCAACCTAATATATAGGACACGGTTTCCTCCTATAATCAACGGCACACCATGTAAATAATATTATTTTCCAACTTACCGGGCATATTGATTTAATCCATCTAAATCTCACCCACTGATAAATTAAAGAAATAAATACTAAGAACATGTGCCCGTTATTATATCGGGATTAAGATCATGTACAACATAATATCCGAGGTCCGATTCAATTATGTAGTCAGTACTAAATTGAATCACCTCTATGTCGGTCCTACTCAATACACCTAAGTGTACTAGTGTAACACTATGTTCAAGATAAAACAATACCAAGCTACACTACAACCATGCCAATGGTTTATCCAAAACCATCTTGGTTGTGAGCCTCTACTTATATTTTACAAGGGACTGATAACATGATTTTCTGTGCCACACCAAGCACCATGTTATCTACAATGTAGAATATTTGACAATATGCACACATATATAATGAATATATAAAATGCAAACAATGATCATGTGATTCTTATTTCAAAATAAAATGTTCATACAGAAAAGAGCTAGGCTTTCAGTATACATTCTAACAATCTCCCACTTATACTAAAAGACTATGTGCATCACTCGCCATACATCCGATCCCCATGTCCTCCACATGCCTATCAAACGCTACCTGAAGGGCCTTAGTGAATGGATCCGCCAGTTATCCTCCGATGCAATCTTAGCGACAACAACTTCTCCTCGCTTACGATCTCTCGATGAGGTGGTACTTGTGCTCTATGTGTTTACTCGCTTATGGGCTCGTGGTTCCTTCGAGTTTGCAATCGCACCACTATTATCACAATAAATTGTGATAGTTCCGGGCAAACCAGAATCACATCCAAGTCCATCAAGAAGTTCCCGAGCCATACATACATACTCACTTCCATGGTAGAGTCCGCCACGCATTTCGCTTGACACTCCTCCATACTATGGCTCCACCTCCAAAAGTAAACACAAACCCCGAGGTAGACTTACTCTTGTCCCTATCCGATTGGAAATCCAATCTGTAACCCACAGGACTAATTGATCCGCCTAAAACCAAAGATATAATCCCTAGTCCTTCTCTGTACTTCAATATATGCTTTACCATACCCAATGTCCTCGTCTCAGATTACTCGATATCTCGCTAACCATGCCCACTATAAAGCAGATATCCGGTCTCAGACATAGCATAGCATACATAAGGCTTCCATCACAAGCATAAGGAACCGCCTTTCATGTCCTCTATCTCCTTTGATGTTTTGGGACACATCTCTTTAGATAAAGGAACTCCATGCCTAAAAGGTAGAAAACCTTTCTTGGAGTTCTGCTAAAACGAGCAAGGATAGTGTCAATATATGAAGCTTGAGAGGTAAGCACAACATCCTTTTCTTACGATCCCTTATAACTTTGATCCCAAGGATGTGTCCCACTTCTCCCAAGTCCTTCATATGTCAAACTGCTTGGACAACCATACTTTACGTCCGATAACACTTTGATATTGTTTCCAACTAACAAAATGTCATCTACGATAGTACAAGAAACACCACTACGTTCCGCTACATCTCTTGTATACACAAGGCTCATCCGACTTTGAATAAATCCATATGACTGGATTACCTCATCAAAGTGGATGTTCCAAGATCTAGAAGCTTGCTTCAATCCATAAATGGACCGATTAAGCTTACATACAAGATGCTCTTTGCCTTTAGCAATGAATCCTCCGTTGTCGTGATATAGATGTTCTCCTCAAGACTTCTAAGGAAAGCCGTCTTGACATCCATCCGCCAAATCTCATAATCCATATGAGCACTATAGATAAGAGAATCCGGATAGACTTAAGATAGCTAAGTAAAAGGTCTCCTCATAATCGATACCCTCTTTCTCGAGTATACCCTTTCGCAACAAGCCTAGCTTTGAAGGTCTAACCTTCCCATCTACTCCTCTCTTTCTCTTGTAGATCCACTTGCATCCAATGGTTTTTACACCATCGGGTGGCTCTACTAGCTCCCAGACTGATTAGAATCCATAGATTCTATCTCAATTCATCGCTTTTGCCAAGATACCGTGATCTCTATCTTGGATTGCCTCGCCATATGTCCAGGATCGTTCATGTTCACTGTGACTAAGTCCAAGACTCTCCCAAAAACATGAATCTATCGTTGTCTAACAACCCTCCCACTACGACGAGGTGCCTCCTGTATGCTCTGTGACACGCAGGTGCTGACTTGTGGTGTCTCCTCTGTACCGTGGTAATCAAGTCGACTTCCCCGCCAACTCCTCAAGAACAATCCTACTGTGGGCTTGTGGTTCATTACATAATCCTCCTCTAGAAATCAAGGCTCGTGCTAACGATCACCTCTCGATCTCTAGGATTATAAAATAAACCACCTTCGCTCCCTTTAGGGTAGCCAACAAACACATATCTTCTGACGAGGTTCCAACTTACCAAAGATCCCTTCAAAGATACATGAGCCGACTCCCCATATCCGAATATGTCTTAGACTAGGCTTTCGCCCAGTCCACAATTCTACAGGGGTAGAAGGTACTATTTAGATGGAACCAAGTTCAGAGTATACATTGTCGTATCCAGATACCCCGTAACGAAACAGTAACTCGTAATAACTCATCATCGATATGACCATCTCCATAAGAGTCCTATTCCTTCGCTCCGCTACACCATTCTGCTGGGGTGTGCCAGGTGCAGACAATTGGGATTGAATCCCAGCCTCTGATAAGTAACTCCTAAACTCTCCCAAGAGGTACTCGCCACCACGATCAGATCGTAATGTCTTGATACTTTTACCTTGACGATTCTCCACATCAGCCTTGAATTCTTTGAACTTGTCAAAGCATTCAGACTTGCGGCGCATCAAGTAAATGTATCCATACCTTGAATAATCGTCTATAAAAGAGACGAAGTATTCAAAGCCACCTCTTGCCTGGATAGACATAGGACCGCACAAATCAGAATGAACCATTTTCAACACATCTTTGGCTCTATACCCCTTGGCCTTGAAAGGCCTCTTGGTCATTTTACCTTCCAAGCAAGATTCGCAGGTTGGGAGATCCTCCACCACTAATGCACCTAAAGGTCCATCACCTATCAACCTTGAATTCTACTTAGGTTAATATGACCAAGCCTTAGATGCCAAAGATATGTTTGGTTCATTTTGAAGGTTCTTTTCTCTTATTAGATTTAGAAGATGAGTTATTTACTTATATGCATCGTGGGAGTTTTTGGTTCAAGAGTATATAAATTGCCAAACCAATGTACTGTAATGATAATCTCCCTATTCCTTTTATAACCACTTGTCATTAAAAGAAATGTAATATCCATCCATAAACAATTTAGAAACTCAAATTAAATTCTTACAAAAATTAGGAACGTAAAGAAAATTAATCAAAACCCAAAATTTATTCCTATAAAAATATAAATAAACGTCTCCCACTGCAATAGCCGCCACCTTCAAGCATTGCCTATGAAGACTAATTTCTCCTCAACTAGTCGTGTTTCGAACCCCGCAAAGTATTGCAGACATGATCGCTGGCTCAGATCTACACACCGTAATCGTAGATAACACCGCTAAACATGTTTCAACAACTAAACAAGAAGATATACCTTTGTTCTTTCCGAGGACACCGCCTTCCAATGTCCAATGGTAAGTGAAGCACTTGCCTTCGCTTCTTCACTCCGCCGAGGTCCCATCGCCACCTTTCTTCGCCTCCACCTTGCTTCTTCTTCTTCTTACCTTTCGTTTAGAGGAAGAAACCTTCCGAGCGACCATGGCTTGAGCACTCGACGAAAAAGCCCTCGCCGCCTGAGTTCTCACAAGCTCCGCCAACGAATACAACCTCTTGTTCATGTTGTAGTTGAGGCGAATCGCCAAAACTCCTAGGCAGAGATCGAGAATGATATCGACTGGTTTCCCATCGATCTCACCCGAGGACTTCCATCTCATTAAGATGAGCCATCATCTTGAGAACATGATCCCTAACGGTGTTCCTCACCATGGTGGTCGCCATCAAGTTTCATTGCCTCCCGCCTAGCCGCCTCTACTCGATGTCCTAAAAGTTCCTTGAGATTGAACATCATGTCATAAGTCGTGGCTATGGCTCGATGTCGATGTTAAAAGACATTCGACATAGATGCCAAAATGTAACACCGCCATCTCATCCGCCTTTAACCCATTTCTTATAACGTTCTTTCTCCTTTTCATGAGTCATCGTGGGCTTAGAGGATAGACTCAAGAGTACAAATTTGTACTCCTCCGCAGCTTAAGACAATATCCGTGTTTCTTTCCAATCAATGTAGTTTGGACCAAAGAAGTTTGTTTTCTTTAAAATCACAAAGAAGTGGGTTGAAAGCCATTTGAAAATCCTAAAAATCACAATGATCAAAATATTAGATTTCAAATATTATTGATTCTCAAAACAATAAAATCCCAAATCAACCAACACCTCAAAACACCGAGAATATCGATGCCACGCATAGTGGACGATACGAAATTCTACATTTGTAAGAGGAGGTTTTACCCATTAATTTTATTATCTTGTCAACCTTACTTTTTGACAAATAAAATTAATAGTTGGTTCCTCTTTGGCCCTACAAATAAAAGCAGTGACTCCGATGGGGAGGATACTTTCATTTGCATCTAAGTATGCACCATTACACGATACTAAGGGAATTATTTCGGATTATGTGCCTTACCGCTGTGGAAGTACACATGCTCCTAGATAATTTCCTATAACCATTATTTGACCTAGTGATCCGCAAACAAACCCGTCCGCAGGGAGGAAGGCACTCAGAGCCAACACACTAGTTTGTTCGCATCACACGTCAAATTGTAATGGAGGCCGCGGGAATTAATTAAAATATCCCTCTCCCACTTAGTAAATTGCAAATGAGGAATTTTAAATCACACACAACATGCATATAAAACAAATAAGCAATAAATATGGAAAAAACAGAATTTTTCCAACTATTATGGTATTGTCCTCCAATATGCATCCCGTCGTGTGGCCACCTCGTCCGATCCATCTTTTCCCGTGCGCAAGTCACCAAAGAGTTCCGAGCCGAGATAAAACATTTTAATTTACATCCATCAATCCTATACTCCACGAAGGAGTGTACAAATAATCTAGATCGAAAGTAAACTAAAATGAGCGGCTAAACAATGCCGTATTTAATTACAAAAATTAAATACTAATCTAGCCTCGTCAACCCCGAGGATTCAAATAATAAATTTTTACACACATCCATTCACATACACACACATGGCCATAATAGTCGGATCTTATGCCTGCAACCAAAGAGTTAAACTACGCATATCCTACTATTATCCGGCACATATAATATATGAAAAATGCATAAAAAATTAACCGAATCCAAAACACACAAAACCGGAAACCGTGGCTCTGATACCAATTGTTGGGATGTCGCTTCGGAGGCTCATTGGCTCCCATGTCCCCGGATTAAAATTTTCACTAATGAAAGACTTAATCCGGATGGGATGAGCTTCCTTGGCACAACCTATTCGTCGTCGTGCTAACAACTTGAGTGGTCGCTTGAACAAACTAGTTGTTCAAGCAACACAACTCTTCTAGTTGGTTAGCCGCGGAAGAGACGACGGACAGATCGCCGGTTTTTGTGTTTGTCTTCGGGGTCCATGATTATACAATATATATCCATTCATACACATGCATAATCAAAATATTAAAGAACATATTCAGATCTGTAAATAAAGTTAAAAACAACTTTATACCTTACGATCTTCTATCGTATGTCCTATCCTTCTCGTGGACGACGTGTGGACGAAGATCCTCCACGAGTTGAAGCCTTCTTGATCACTTTCTTCTCTACCTTGTCCACTGCGAACAAAGAGAAGCAATCACACATCCCTTTCCTATCGAGAACCGACCACCAAATTAGGGAATTTAGTGCAACCGCCGCCAAGGAGCAAGTGGATGATGCGCCCGGCCACCAAATGAATGAAAACGGCCACCTTGGAGAGATTGGAGGAAGATGATTGCCGGCCACCAATGGATGGAGAACCGGCCAAGGAGCAAGGAAAAGGGAAGAGTGCCGCCCAAAACCAAGGAGGAGAAGAGAGGATGACCGGCCAAACTAGCTTGCCGCCAAGCTTGTAGCCTTGAAACCCTAGCCGCCCAATGGAAGATGAGCCAAACCCTAACCCTAATTCGAAAACCAATCTCCTTATCTTCTCCTTGCCGCCCAACCCTAAGCACCTATTTCTAGAATAGGGCTTAAGCCTCCTTTAATCTCATCCGTCGGATCTAGGGATTTAACCTCCACCGTCGGATATAGGGTTTTATCCCAACCGTCGGATCTAGGGTTTCATCTCAACCGTCGGATCTAAGATTTCATCCTAATCGTCGGATCTAGGATTTCATCCCAACCGTCGGATCTAGGGTTTTATCCCAACCGTCGGATCTAGGGATTTAATCTCAACCGTCGATTCTAGGGTTTCATCCTAACCATCGGATATTAGGGATTTAATCCCAACCGTTGGTTCTAGGGTTTCATCCTAACCATCGGATCTTAGGGATTTAATCCTAACCGTTGGTTCTAGGTTTTGTTTTACATTCTTGGATCTAGACTTCACAAGGATTATATTAGGCTACGATAGGGACCATAAGGAGGAGTTGAGTCTTGGCCACCCGATGGATCGGAACCACACATACTTGATCCATCAATGATGTTCCATTCCACTAGAGGATCATCATTGAACTACCTCACCAACCCCCATAAATTAATATGGGCTCCATATATTATTTGTACATTAATCTCCCCGTGTTTAAGATATCGAATGTCCGTCAATTAATTGATTTACTGACCATCAATTAATTAACATCTAACTCTTCGAGTAGTACCACTCAACCTTATCATCATGTTGACTAAGTCAACCAGCTGGGTTTACATGATGAACCTTATGAGCTCCTCAAGGGGACATCATCAACCTAATATATAGGACACGGTTTCCTCCTATAATCAACGACACACCATGTAAATAATATTATTTCCCAACTTACCGGGCATATTGAGTTAATCCATCTAAATCTCACCCACTGGTAAATTAAAGAAATAAATACTACGAACATGTGCCCGTTATTATATCGGGATTAAGAGCATGTACAACATAATATCCGAGGTCCGATTCAATTATGTTGTCAGTACTAAATTGAATCACCTCTATATCGGTCCTACTCAATACACCTAAGTGTACTAGTGTAACTCTATGTTCAAGATAAAACAATACCAAGCTACACTACAACCATGCCAATGGTTTGTCCAAAACCATCTTGGTTGTGAGCCTCTACTTATATTTTACAAGGGACTGATAACATGATCTTCTGTGGCACACCAAGCACCATGTTATCTACAATGTAGAATATTAGACAATATGCACACATATATAATGAATATATAAAATGCAAACAATGATCATGTGATTCTTATTTCAAAATAAAATGTTCATACAGAAAAGAGCTAGGCTTTCAGTATACATTCTGACAGCAAGGCCTAGGAATTGAACCCCAAACCTCTAGAGATAGCCAAGCCCTATAGATGCACCCACTAACCAGAAGCCCAATAGGATTATATCATTAGAGGAATAAGGGAAATTATGGTTAAGTGTAAGGGAGATCAAGGGGCTCTTCAAATGAATAAATAGGGGGAATGAGGGGGCATGAGCTATCCAAATTTCATTTCTCCTCTTCTCTTCTTCTTCCTCACCGAAAACCATCCCTCCCCCTCTCCATTTTCACCCTTTGGCCGAACCCCATCCAAGCAAGGAGAAGGCTAGTTCTTGCCTTCCATAAGGTCATCTACCAACTAAAAGCAAGCGAAGGAAGTATGATTCCCTCACCTGCAGTATATTAGTTTTGTAGGACATGTTACATGAAAGAAATATGAAGCTTTGAGCCCTACATGTTTCGGCCAAACAAGTTTTTGGGCCAGGGTTTCATGAAAATGCTACTAAGGAAATTTTTGTAGGTTGTAAGCTTCATGTAGGAATTTTTAGGTGACAAAAATCCAAGCTTTGAGCCCTACATGTTTCGGCCAACCAAGTTTTTGGGCTAGGGTTTCATGAAAATGCTACTAAGGAAATTTTTGTAGGTTGTAAGCTTCATGTAGGAATTTTTAGGTGACAAAAACTCAAGCTTTAAGCCCTACATGTTTCGGCCAACCAAGTTTTTGGGCAAGGGTTTCATGAAAATGCTACTAAGGAAATTTTTGTAGGTTGTAAGCTTCATGTAGGAATTTGTAGGTGACAAAAATCCAAGCTTTGAGCCCTACATGTTTCGGCATACCAAGTTTTTGGGCTAGGGTTTCATGAAAATGCTACTAAGGAAATTTTTGTAGGTTGTAAGCTTCATGTTGGAGATTTTAGGTGTCAAAAATCCAAGTTTATAGCCATACATGTTTCAGCCAACCTTGGGGTTAGGGTTAGGGTTCCATGAAAATACCCCCTTATGTAGTTATGTTATGTAGTATACCTTCATGAATGAATTTATGTGACAAGAATCAAATTTTAGTACCCCCCTACATGTTTCGGCCAACCTTGGGGTTAGGGCTAGGGTTTCATGTAAACACCCCCTTATGAAGTTATGTTTTGTGGATGCTTATAATATGCCATGAATTATGCTTATGTGATGAACATGTTTATGATGTAATATGCCATGAAATATGCCAATGAGATGAACATGTTTTATGATTTAGTAAGCCAAGAAATATGTTTATGAAATATGCCTATGTGATGAACATGTTGTATGATTTAATATGCCAAGAAATATGTTTATGAAACATGCCTATGTGATGAACATGTTTATGATGTAATATGCCATGAAATATGTCTATGAGATAAACATGTTTTATGATTTAATATGCCATGAATATGCCTGTGAAATATGCTTATGTGATAAACATGTTTATGCTTTAGGACTCCTTTAGGGTACTCTTATGTTATGAATGCATGTATGCTATGAAATGCCTAAGATGGAGATGCTTCCCTTTCAAGTAGGGATTAAGAGCTCTCCTTATGATAAGATAAGATGGAGATGCTTCCCTTTCAAGTAGGGATTAAGAGCTCTCCTTATAATGAGATAAGATGGAGATGCTTCCCTTTCAAGTAGGGATTAAGAGCTCTCCTTATGATAAGATAAGATTGAGATGCTTCCCTTTTTATGTTGGGGATTAAGGGCATTATTTATGATATGACAAGAAAGAAAGGAATTAAGTATTTTACTTTGTAAGAGGTTAAGTACCTGACCCGTCAGGTGGTCGTTAATCAAATCCTTAGGGACATAAGAAGACGTAAGAGGTCTTGCCCTGGTAAGACGTAAGAGGTCTTGCTCTAGTAGGTCTGGTGGCTCGCTACCCCAGCCTATTAGGGAACGCACATTATGTGGTACTTAACCTGGGGCCCCCCATTCAAGTTATGATTTTGTTGAAGTACCTATATGTATATGTTTTGAAAAGAAAGGGCTTGTGTGAAATTATGAATGCTTAAGTCAAGTTTAAGAATGCTTATGATTATGTCCTTGATGCTTGTCTATGATTTATGAAATTATGAATGCTTATGTCAAGTTTAAGAATGCTTATGATTATTTCCTTGATGCTTGTCTATGATTTATGAAATTATGAATGTGTATGTCAAGTTTAAGAATGCTTATGATTATGTCCTTGATGCTTGTCTTTGATTTATGAAATTATGAATGCTCATGTCAAGTTTAAGAATGCTTATGATTATGTCCTTGATGCATGTTTAGGATTTATGAAATTATGAATGCTTATGTTCAAGTTTAAGAATGCTTATGATTATGTCCTTGATGCATGTTTAGGATTTATGAAATTATGAATGCTTATGTTCAAGTTTAAGAATGCTTATGATTATGTACTTGATTCTTGTCTATGATTTATGAAATTATGAATTCTTATGTCAAGTTTAAGAATGCTTATGATTATGTCCTTGATGCTTGTCTATGATTTATGAAATTATGAATGCTTATGTCAAGTTTAAGAATGCTTATGATTATGTCCTTGATGCTTGTCTTTGATTTATGAAATTATGAATGCTCATTTCAAGTTTAAGAATACTTATGATTATGTCCTTGATGCATGTTTAGGATTTATGAAATTATGAATGCTTATGTTCAAGTTTAAGAATGCTTATGATTATGTCCTTGATGCATGTTTAGGATTTATGAAATTATGAATGCTTATGTTCAAGTTTAAGAATGCTTATGATTATGTCCTTGATGCATGTTTAGGATTTATGATATTATGATTGCTTATGTTCCAGTTTAAGAATGCTTATGATTATGTCCTTTATGCATGTTTAGGATGGATGATGTCATGAATACTTATGTTTAATTTATCTCATGCTTAGATTTAATTATGTTTAGCATACTTATGCAAAACTCATGCCATGCTTATGTTTTATTATGTGGGAATGTTGATGATTAGTGTGTTATGAAATACTTATGCTATTTATGGTAGTATGCTCATGTCTTCTAATTGTGTGATGAAGTTGTGGCTTTTGTGAGTAGGCAAGAATCTTACTAAGCTATATGCTTATAGTTTATGTTGTCCATATACTGCAGATAAAGGAAACATGAACTAAGAGGAAGTAGCAGGAGGGGCCAAGTGGGTGTGATAGTGGCATGGTGGAAAAAGACCCTATTACTATCTGCTTATATTTATATGCTCAGTGAACATCTTAAGACATTTGCTTCCGCTTATAAGACTTGAGATTTATTAGTACCATGTTGAATGTTGCTTAGTTATGTTACTGTTCAGTTACTTATAAAAGTTTGATATGCTAGAACTCATGAATGGATATTTTATGTTATGCATGTTATAAAAAGAGATAAGAGATGTCAACATGCTTATTACGAATGTGATAGGTAATGCATGTATAAGAGAAGGTTTATGCCATGAAAACACGTTAAGTACGTAGATTGTGAAATGATCCCTATATGACATGTTATAAAAAAAAAAAGAAAAAGTAGCGCCGCCCTGAGAGCAGATAAGGGCGGGCGTTACAGGTTGCTATCAGAACGGGTTCACCTTTCCACTATCACACATCAAGCCTCCTTCCTGCTATTTGCAAGTAAGTAACTTTATGCATACCTAAGTTTCTTTTATAATGAAGAGTGTCTTCTATCTAGTTAGAAATAATACCTCATCATGTTTTAGTAGAATGGAATCACACTTGTGATTTAGATAGAAATAATACCTCGTCATTTTTTAGTAGAATAGAACCCTACTTGTGACTTAGATAGTAATGATACCTTACCAAGCTTTATATGTTGGGAAACATGTCTCTAACCCAGAAATACCACTAGGAAAAAAAAAACTCCTAAAATTATGAAGATTTGATTTTCGTAATTATTTGTGTAAGGTCTATGCTCATATGAATTGAATTAAGTCGGTTTCGTACGGGTTAGTCGGTTTTGTACTGACTTCATTTTCAATTTCAGATGGCACGGATGATGACCACCATGACCCGTCGTGATGTGTTACGAAACCGACTAAGGGAAGCTATTGAAGAGATAGTTTATAAACCTGATGGTGGGGTCATCGGACACATGAGAAGGCTCGATGGTCTTTTTAGGAGACTCGAGCAGCAGATTAGCTCACATCGACAATTATAGGATATGGGCCTTGGTACGCTCTCTGCCAAATGACTTCATGGTAGTTGCACATCACGTATGGGGCCGCTATGAAGGGCGGATAACATATGCTGAGTTATGTTGGGAACTTCTGGAGCACAAGGTTCAAGAGAAGCCCGTGGTAGAGAATCCGGTGGTAGCTGGCCTCGAGAAGAATGAAGAGAGTACTATAAACAGTCAACTTATTGGCCAGCCTGAGACTACCCTAGTGAGGCCAAGGAAGATAGGACTAAAAATAATTACAACTGCACTAGGGTTTGTCCTAGTGGGAGTCGTAATGAACTATCTTCTCAAGTAGTTTTTTGTTTAGATTAGTAATAAGAAATGTTATATGTTAACATTTTTCCTTCTGGTATGAAAGTATGAATAAGAGATGATAAGTTCGTTTCTTTCGAAATTACTTATGAGTTCATAGTTATGCCCTTCGGAGTAACCAATGCTCCTGCGATGTTCATGGACCTGATGGATCGAGTATTCTCGGCCTTCCTCGACAAATTTGTAATCGTTTTCATCGACGATATTCTTATCTACTCGAGAGATCGAGAAGAGCATGCTGAACATCTGAAGACAGTACTACAGATTCTTCAGAAAGAGCAACTATATGCGAAATTCTCCAAATGTGAGTTCTGGCTCGATCAAGTGTCATTCTTGGGTCATGTCATCTCTAAAGAAGGAATCATGGTAGACCCAATAAAGATTGAAGCTGTGAGGAACTGGAATAGGCCAAGGAATGCGAGTGAAATCAGAAGTTTTCTCGGGCTAGCAGGCTATTATAGAAAGTTTGTAGAGGACTTCTCTAGAATTGCAACCCCTATGATAGCCCTCACCCGAAAGGACCAGCAATACAAATGGACTGAGGACTGTGAGAGGAGTTTTACGGAACTGAAGAGGAGACTAACCAGCGCTCCCATTCTGACTCTCCCTGAAGATAATGAAAGCTTCAATATGTATAGTGACGCTTCTAAACTGGGGCTCGGAGTTGTACTTATGCAAAACGGCAAGGTTGTCGCTTACTCCTCTAGACAGCTCAAGGAGCACGAAAGAAATTATCCTACCCATGATTTAGAACTAGCAGCCGTGGTATTCGCTCTGGAAATATGGAGGCACTACTTATACGGAGCTCGGTGCAGGATTTATACAGACCACCAGAGTCTGAGATATTTCTTCACTCAGAAAGACCTAAATATGAGGCAACGCAGATGGTTCGAGCTAGTCAAAGATTATGATTGTGAGATATTCTATCATCGAGGAAAGGCCAACAAAGTGGCAGATGCACTTAGCAGAAAGTCCTATGCCGCTTTGATGTCCTTATCAATGCTATCTCAGCCCCTGAAAAGGGAAATAATGAATTACGGAATAGAGATTATTTCTGGACAACTTTCCACCATGACGATAGCGCCGACATTGTTCGACGATATATTGGGAAAGCAAGATGGTGATTCAGACATCCAGAAGATCAAACAGGAAGTCCGGGAAGGAAGGGATAATGGATTCCGCATTTTCGACAGCGGATTATTATACCTTCGGGACCGACTATGTATTCCAGATGATCTGGAACTTTGGAAGAAGATACTCAAGGAATCCCATGGAACACCTTATACCATGCATCCTGGATCTACAAAAATGTATCAGGACTTAAGAGATAAATTTTGGTGGTCCGACATGAAAAGAGATGTGGCTCGAAGACGTCAAGACTGTTTGACTGCCCAGAGGGTTAAGGCGAGAACACGAAACACAGGGGATTCTGCGGTAAATCTGATTCCAGAGTGGAAATGGGAAGAAATTTCTATGGATTTCATCTCGGGATTACCCAGAACAACAAATGGTTATGATGCTATATGGGTAATCATAGACCGGTTGACAAAGTCTGCCCATTTCCTGGCAATTAAGATGACCTATCCGGTTGAGCAGCTAGCTAAATTATATGCCAAGGAAATTATCAGATTACATGGAGTGCCTAAGGCTATTATTTCTGATCGTGATGGCCGTTTTACCTCCCATTTCTGGGAATGTGTTCAGAAGGCTCTTAGCACTAAGTTGAGATTCAACACTGCGTTTCATCCTCAGACCGACGGTCAGAGAGAAAGAGTGAACTAGGTGCTGGAAGATATGTTGCGGGCTTGTGCCTTAGACTTTAAGGGGAGTTGGTGTCGATATTTGTGCTTGGCAGAGTTTGCTTACAACAACAGTTACCAGGCTACTATTGGAATGGCACCATATGAAGCTCTATACGGGAGAAAATGCAGGTCTCCTATCTATTGGTATGAGGGTGGTAAAAGGAGGGAAATGGGTCTTCAGGCCGATATTATTGATGATACCACCCGAGCTATATAGAATATTCGTCAGAGAATCGAAACTGCTCAGAGCTGACAAAAGAGCTATGCGGATATGTGGCGTAGACCGTTAGAATTCGAAGTCGGGGACCTGGTATTCCTCAAGGTGGCCCCTATGAAGGGAGTGATGAGATTCGGAAGAAAGGGTAAATTGAGTCCACGCTACGTGGGACCGTATCCGATATTGCAGAGGGTTGGCAAGGTAGCTTACAAGCTGGAGCTACCTCAAGAGATGTCGGATATACACAACGTGTTCCATGTCTCTGTGCTCAAGAAATGCATATCCAGTGCGGACCAAGTGATCGAGCCACAAACAGTACAAGTTCAAGAGGACCTGAGTATGGAAAGTTGGCCTATCCAGATATTAGACCGAGAAGTCAAGAGGCTAAGGAACAAAGAGGTGCCCTTAGTGAAGGTCCTGTGGCAAAATCAACGATACGAGGAAGCTACCTGGGAGCGCGAGGAGGACATGAAGCAGAAGTACCCAGAACTGTTTTAAGTTTCGAGGACGAAACTTTTACAAGGTATGGAGGATTGTAACGCCCGTAAAATTTCTAGCAATTTTACGAGAATTTTTGGCTTTACGATGATGGGCTTTATGTGGGCCTTTTCAAAAATAAAAGAAAATAAGCCAAAAAGAGATGCAAGGCCTAGGAATTTAACCCCAAACCACTAGAGATAGCCAAGCCCTATAGATGCACCCACTAACCAGAAGCCCAATAGGATTATATCATTAGAGGAATAAGGGAAATTATGGTTAAGTGTAAGGGAGATCAAGGGGCTCTTCAAATGAATAAATAGGGGGAATGAGGGGGCATGAGCTATCCAAACTTCATTTCTCCTCTTCTCTTCTTCTTCCTCACCGAAAACCATCCCTCCCCCTCTCCATTTTCACCCTTTGGCTGAACCCCATCCAAGCAAGGAGAAGGCTAGTTCTTGGCTTCCATAAGGTCATCTACCAACTAAAAGCAAGCGAAGGAAGTAAGATTCCCTCACCTGCAGTATATTAGTTTTGTAAGACATGTTACATGAAAGAAATATGAAGCTTTGAGCCCTACATGTTTCGGCCATCCAAGTTTTTGGGCTAGGGTTTCATGAAAATGCTACTAAGGAAATTTTTGTAGGTTGTAAGCTTCATGTAGGAATTTTTAGGTGACAAAAATCAAAGCTTTGAGCCCTACATGTTTCGGCCAACCAAGTTTTTGGGCTAGGGTTTCATGAAAATGCGACTAAGGAAATTTTTATAGGTTGTAAGCTTCATGTAGGAATTTTTAGGTGACAAAAATCCAAGCTTTGAGCCCTACATGTTTCGGCCAACCAAGTTTTTGGGCTAGGGTTTCATGAAAATGCTACTAAGGAAATTTTTGTAGGTTGTAAGCTTCATGTAGGAATTTTTAGGTGACAAAAATCCAAGCTTTGAGCCCTACATGTTTCGGCCAACCAAGTTTTTGGGCTAGGGTTTCATGAAAATGCTACTAAGGAAATTTTTGTAAGTTGTAAGCTTCATGTAGGAGATTTTAGGTGTCAAAAATCCAAGTTTATAGCCATACATGTTTCGGCCAACCTTGAGGTTAGGGTTAGGGTTCCATGAAAATACCCCCTTATGAAGTTATGTTATGTAGTATACCTTCATGAATGAATTTAGGTGACAAGAATAAAATTTTAGTACCCCCCTACATGTTTCGGCCAACCTTGGGGTTAGGGCTAGGGTTTCATGAAAACACCCCCTTATGAAGTTATGTTATGTGGATGATTATAATATGCCATGGATTATGCTTATGTGATGAACATGTTTATGATATAATATGCCATGAAATATGCCTATGAGATGAACATGTTTTATGATTTAATATGCCAAGAAATATGTTTATGAAATATGCCTATGTGATGAACATGTTGTATGATTTAATATGCCAAGAAATATGTTTATGAAACATGCCTATGTGATGAACATGTTTATGATGTAATATGCCATGAAATATGCCTATGAGATGAACATGTTTTATGATTTAATATGCCATGAATATGCCTGTGAAATATGCTTATGTGATAAACATGTTTATGCTTTAGGACCCATTTAGGGTACTCTTATGTTATGAATGCATGTATGCTATGAAATGCCTAAGATGGAGATGCTTTTCTTTCAAGTAGGGATTAAGAGCTCTCCTTATGATAAGATAAGATGGAGATGCTTCCCTTTCAAGTAGGGATTAAGAGCTCTCCTTATAATGAGATAAGATGGAGATGCTTCCCTTTTAAGTAGGGATTAAGAGCTCTCCTTATGATAAGATAAGATTGAGATGCTTCCCTTTTTATGTTGGGGATTAAGAGCATTCTTTATGATATGACAAGAAAGAAAGGAATTAAGTATTTTACTTTGTAAGAGGTTAAGTACCCAACCCGTCAGGTGGTCGTTAATCAAATCCATAGGGACATAAGAAGATGTAAGAGGTCTTGCCCTGTTAAGACGTAAGAGGTCTTGCTCTAGTAGGTCTGGTGGCTCGCTACCCCAACCTATTAGGGAACGCGCATTATGTGGTACTTAACCTGGGGCCCCCCATTCAAGTTATGATTATGTTGAAGTACCTATATGTATATGTTTTGAAAAGAAAGGGCTTGTATGAAATTATGAATTCTTAAGTCAAGTTTAAGAATGCTTATGATTATGTCCTTGATGTTTGTCTATGATTTATGAAATTATGAATGCTTATGTCAAGTTTAAGAATGCTTATGATTATGTCCTTGATGCATGTTTAGGATTTATGATATTATGATTGCTTCTGTTCCAGTTTAAGAATGCTTATGTTTATGTCCTTTATGCATGTTTAGGATGGATGATGTCATGAATACTTATGTTTAATTTATGCCATGCTTAGATTTAATTATGTTTAGCATACTTATGCAAAACTCATGTCATGCTTATGTTTTATTACGTGGGAATGTTGATGATTAGTGTGTTATGAAATACTTATGCTATTTATGCTAGTATGCTCATGTCTTCTAATTGTGTGATGAAGTTGTGGCTTTTGTGAGTAGGAAAGAATCTTACTAAGCTATATGCTTATAGTTTATGTTGTCCATATACTGCAGATAAAGGAAACATGAACTAAGAGGAAGTAGCAGGAGGGGCCAAGTGGGTGTGATAGTGGCATGGTGGAAAAAGACCATATTACTATCTGCTTATATTTATATGCTCAGTGAACATCTTAAGACATTTTCTTCCGCTTATAAGACTTGAGATTTATTAGTACCATGTTGAATGTTGCTTAGTTATGTTACTGTTAAGTTACTTATAAAAGTTTGATATGCTAGAACTCAAGAATGGATATTTTATGTTATGCATGTTATAAAAAGAGATAAGAGATGTCAACATGCTTATTACGAATATGATAGGTAATGCATGTATAAGAGAAGGTTTATGCCATGAAAACACGTTAAGTACGTAGATTGTGAAATGATCCCTATATGACTTGTTATAAAAAAAAAAAAAAAAGTAGCGCCGCCCTGAGAGCAGATAAGGGTGGGCGTTACAGGTTGGTATCATAGCGAGTTCACCTTTCCACTATCAAACATCAAGCCTCCTTCCTACTATTTCCAAGTAAGTAACTTTATGCATACCTAAGTTTCTTTTATAATGAAGAGTGACTTCTATCTAGTTAGAAATAATACCTCATCATGTTTTAGTAGAATGGAATCATACTCGTGATTTAGATAGAAATAATACCTCGTCATTTTTAGTAGAATAGAACCCTACTTGTGACTTAGATAGTAATGATACCTTACCAAGCTTTATATGATGGGAAACATGTCTCTAACCCAGAAATACCACTAGGAAAAAAAAACTCCTAAAATCACGAAGATTTGATTTTCGTAATTATTTGTGTAAGGTCTATGCTCATATGAATTGAATTAAGTCGGTTTTGTACGGGTTAGTCGGTTTTGTACGGACTTCATTTTCAATTTCAGATGGCACGGACGATGACCACCATGACCCGTCGTGATGTGTTACGAAACCGACTGAGGGAAGCTATTGAAGAGATAGTTTATAAACCTGATGGTGGGGTCATCGGACACATGAGAAGGCTCGATGGTCTTTTTAGGAGACTCGAGCAGCAGGAGTTTCCATTACTGGACAATTATAGGATATGGGCCTTGGTACGCTCTCTGCCAAATGACTTCTTGGTAGTTGCACATCACTTATGGGGCAGCTATGAAGGGCGGATAACATATGCTGAGTTATGTTGGGAACTACTGGAGCACAAGGTTCAAGAGAAGCCCGTGGTAGAGAATCTGGTGGTAGCATGGATGGGCCGAGTCTTATGAAGACATGATGGATGAACCAAATTGGTTTGGTTATAATCCAATGGTGGAAAAATAAACAAAAGGGTTTTGGTTTGTTTTAAACGAATGAACCAAAGATGGTTCGATTCGTATTAACTTAAAATAGACCAACACAGTTTGGTTTATTTTAACTTAAGTTATCAGAGCGGGTTAATGGGTTTTGGTTATGAACCAATAACCGCTAGAAAATGGTTTCTTAATGGTTAAGAAACATGCGCTTTATAAAAGCACAATTAGAGGTTGGAGAGCCCTAAGGGTTTCATTAATTTTGGAAAAAAATTTCCTCTCCTCCTCTTCTTGCCGGCACCCGACTTCTTGCCGACGCCCACCACCACCCAAGCTCCACTTGTTGGCATCCAGCAGCTGCCGTCCTCCTCACCTGCCAGCATCTAGCTGCTGTCGGAAGAGCTTCGGTGATCTTCCTTGGCTCCGGCGACAAGGTGAGCACCTAGCTTTCCTTATTTGGCCGGCGCAAGTTCTCCACCAAAGCTGTCCAGTTTTCTGGACAGCTTGTTTTCTTCTTGTTGGAGAGTCATTTGGATGATGTTTGGAGCTTCGACAGTAGTAACCTTGCTGGGGATTCGATCTCCGATAATCCTCATAGGTGGTGGACGAAGGATTCGTCAAACGGTTGACGAATACCTCTCCGGACGAAGGATTCATTTTTGAATCCGAATTTTGATTCGGATTGTGATCTTCTCTCGATCACATCATATTCGACACGAGGCTAGTGACTCATACGAAGATGAGGCTCATGGCTTTGTGAAGTCATCCCGAAGATACTCTGCATGGATACGGATAGAGGTGATTCTAGCGAGATTCGCTTTGGTTGATGTCTTTCCTGCTATACGTGATACGTCAGGTATACGTAGAGTAATTTCCTTTTATTGCAAAATTTGAAACTACGGTTATATCTACAAATGTTGTACTATGCATGCGTGTGGTGTGTGATGTAATAAATTAGATTTATTGCTTTTTATTTCTTTCGTTGCGCACATGTTTACGAAATATGTTCGAACACACACTTGCCGCGGTGCCGAAAACTCAACACTCAAAGCGCCTCTTCCCGCCCGTCCTTGTGATGATGCAACTCTGGACCAATTGTTGGCCCATCAAAAAACATATGAGTGATTCTAAACTAGTGAGTTGCATCATGTTAGTCGCGATGGTACCCGAGCTACAGAAGCAGCATGAACATATGGATGCTCATATCGTAGTCTTTCATCTCTAAGAGTTGTTTGATGAGCATGTGAGATCTGAAAGGTTCAAAGTCTCCAAGCTCCTCTTCACCTCTGAGATGCAAGAAGCTTCATCTGTGGTACTGCTCAACATGCTGAAGACTGTGGCTCCTTCTGTTAAGCATGAGCAAGGGACAATGTTTTTAGCTGATTCCTCGAATAAAGGTTATAAGAGAAAGTCAATGGAACATCAGAAGGGGAAGAAGAAAAGGGTTAAAAAGGCAGAACCAACCCAAAAGGACACTTGCCATCATTGTGGCAAGGAGGGACATTGGCAAAGAAACTGCAAGATTTATCTTGAGTCCATGAAGAAGAATAAGGCATCTGATGCTCCATCTACTTCAGATATCTTCGTTATTGATTGTCATTCTATTTCCTTAGACACTTGGGTATTGGATACCGGGTGTAGTTCATATATATGTAATAACATATATGGGCTAAGGAATAGAAGAAGACTCGTTAAGGGAGAGTCAAATTTACATGTTGGGAATGGAGCAAAGGTTTTTGCGCTCGCCATCGAAACGTATTTGTTGAAACTCCCTACAGGACTTGTCTTAGAACTGGACAATTACTTTTATGGTCCTTTGTTGATAAAGAACATCATTTCTATTTCTTGTTTAAATAGAAATGGATAACATTTGACTTTTAGTAACAATTGTTGTTACATAACTTTGAATGGAGTTCTTTATGGGACTGGATCTTTATGCAATGATATTTATACGTTGGACATATCCAGTGACATTCTCAATATCGAAGCGAGAAACAAGTGTGCTCGAAAAGTTAATCAATTAAACTCCTACATGTGGCATTGTTGTCTTGGTCGTGTGAGCAAGAAACGCATGCCCGAATTACACCGATGTGGAATTTTGGAATCGTTTGAATTAGATTCATACGATACATGCGAATCATGCTTAAAGGGTAAGGTGACCAAGTTACCTTTTACTGGAAAAGGTGAACTGGTGGGTGAGTTGCTTGGTCTAATACATACTGATGTATGCGGACCTATGTCAACTCAAGCTCTATGAGTTATAACTACTTTATTACCTTCACCGATGATCACTCATGGTTTGGGTATATGTTCTTGATGAAACACAAGTCTGAAGCCTTTGAAAGGTTCAAAGAATTCAGAAATGAAGTAGAGAAACAACTTGGCAAGAGTATTAAAATACTTCGATCGGATAGAGGTGGTGAATAGTTTCTAGATTATCTGACGGACAATGGTATATTGTCTCGATGGACTCCGTCGTATACACCATAGCTTAATGGGGTATATGAGAGGAGAAACCGAACCTTGTTAGACATGGTCAAGTCAATGATGAATCATGCGAATCTTCCTAAGTCCTTTTGGGGCTATGCACTTCAGACAGTTGTTTACTTGCTAAACAGAATTCTGACAAAGGTAGTCTATACTACTCCATATGAGATATGGAATACTAAAAAACCTCATTTATCTTACTTGAAGATATGGGGATGTCCTGCTTATGTGAATTGGACTGTATCAAATAAAAAGAATGCTAAGTCTGATAAATGTCTATTTATTGGATACTGTAATCAAACGAGGGGTTACCAATTCTATCATCCTGTGGAACAAAAGGTGTTTGTTTCAAGACATGTTGTGTTTATGGAGAAAGAGTTTCTCTTGCAAGAAAACAGTGGGAGTGGAGTTGAACTTGAGGTTTTTCAAGAGACTCCAATAGACATTGAGGAGATACCTGGTCAAGCACCTCGACCAATGATTCATAGTGATGAGACATCGGCTGAACCTATTGTGACACCACATCTTCATAGATTTGGTAGGACACGCAATATTTCTGAGAGGTATGGATTTCTCGTAAGTGAATCGAACGACGTGTTACTCATTGAATATGAGGAGCCTACCAATTATGAAAAAGTTCTGAAAAGTTCAGAAAGGGACAAATGGATTGAAGCCATGAAGTCGGAAATGGATTCCATGTATGAAAATCAAGTTTAGAACTTGGTGGACCCACTTGAAGGTATTAAGCCTATAGGGTTCAAGTGGGTTTTCAAGAAGAAAACCGACATGAATAGTAATGTGATTACCTATAAGGCTAGATTAGTGGTGAAAGGCTATCGTCAAAAGCAAGATGTTGATTATGATGAGACCTATTCACCAGTAGCTATGCTTAAATCCATTCGGATGCTCCTGGCCATAGCGACTCATTATGATTATGAGATATGGCAGATGGATGTGAAAACGACTTTCCTTAATGGAAACCTACTCTGATGGCATGTTGCTTCAGAGGCTCGTTGGCTCCCATGTCCCCGGATTAAAATTTTCACTAATGAAAACTAATCCGGATGGGATGAGTTTCCTAAGCACAACCAATTCATCGTCGTGCTAACGACTTGATCGATCGCTTGAACAAACAAGTTGTTCAAGCAACCAAGCTCTTCTAGTCGGTTTTTGTGTTTATCTTCGGGGTCCATGATTATACAAATACATATGGGTGTAGACATGTATAATCAACACATACAATCATATTAATAAGAACATGCAAAGATCAATAATAAAACTTGTAAAACTTTTATACCTCTTGATCTTCTATCGTATGCCCTAACCTCCTTGTAGACTTCGTGTGGGCGAAGATCCTCCACAAGTTGAAGCTTCCTAGATCTTCTTCAATCGAAAGAAAGAAGAACTCTCCTTCCCTTCTTGCTTGAGCCAACCACCAATCCACAAAGGATTGATGCCACCGGCCCCAAGAATAGAGAGAACAAGATGGCCAACCATGGAACCGAACAAGGGAACAATCCCTAGCTCCATTGTGCCACCGGCCAAGAGGAAAAGAAGAGGAGAAGAGAAATATGTTGAGTGCCGACCAAGGTAGAGGGAAGCAGAGGAAGGAGTCGGCCACACCCTAGGAAGAAGAAGAGCTCCTCTCCTATAGTTGCCGCCCACCTTCTTGCAAACCCTAGCCGCCCAACCAAAGAGCCAAACCCTAATCTAATTAGGGTTTCCTCCTTAGGGTTTCTTGCCGCCCAAGCTATTCATAGGCAAAACCCTAATCTCCAAAACCAACCAACTTCTTCAACTTACCCTTGTCGCCCACCTTAAGCACCCTTATATAGAGTTGGGCTTAAGCCTTGTTTTAATCTCCACCGTCGGTTCTAGGATTTTAATCTCAACCGTCGGATCTAGAGATTTAATCTCAACCGTCGTAACTAGAGATTTAATCTCCACCGTCGGATCTAGGGATTTAATCTCAACCGTCGGATCTAGAGATTTAATCTCAACCGTCGGATCTCGAGATTTAATCTCCACCATCGGATCTAGGGATTTAATCTCAATCGTCGGATCTAGAGATTTAATCTCAACCGTCAGATCTAGAGATTTAATCTTCACCGTCGGATCTAGGGATTTGTTTTCCATCATTGGATCTAGGCTTCATGAGGATTATATTAGGCTACGATAGGGACCATGAGGAGGAGTTGGATCTTGGCCACCCGATTGATCGGAACCACACAAACTTGATCCATCAATGATGTTCCATTCCACTAGAGGATCATCATTGAATTTCCTCACCAACACCCATAAATTAATATGGGCTCCATACATTATTCGTACATCCATCTCCCCGTGTTTAAGATATCGAATGTCCGTCAATTAATTGATTTACTGACCATCAATCAATTAACATCTAACTCCTCGAGTAGTACCACTCAACCTTATCATCATGGTGACTAAGTCAACCTGCAGGGTTTACATGATGAACCTTATGAGCTCCTCAAGGGGACATCATCAACCTAATATATAGGACACGGGTTCCTCCTATAATCAATGGCACACCATGTAAATAATATCATTTCCCAACTTACCGGGCATATTGATTTAATCCATATAAATCTCACCCTTTGGTAAATCAAAGAAATAAATACTAACTACATGTGTCCGTTATTATATCGGGATTAAGAGCATGTACAACATAATATCCGAGGTCCGATTCAATTATGTAGTCAGCAATAAATTGAATAACCTCTATGTCGGTCCTGCTCAATACACCTAAGTGTACTAGTGTAACTCTATGTTCAAGACAAAACAATACCAAGCTACACTATAACCATGCCAATGGTTTGTCCAAAACCATCTTGGTTGTGAGCCTCTACTTATATTCTACAAGGGACTGATAACATGATCTTCTGTGCCACACCAAGCACCATGTTATCTACAATATAAAGTATTAGACAATATGCACACATATAATAAATATAAAGTGCAAACAATGATCATGTGATTTTTATTTCAAAATAAAAATGTTTATATAAAAGAGCTAGGCTTTCAGTATACATTCCAACAATCTCCCAGTTATACTAAAAGACTATGTTGTCCTCATACTGTCATACATCTGATTCCCCTTCCCTCCACATGCCTATCAAAGCTCTCGCTAGAAGGGCCTTAGTGAAAGGGTCCACCAGGTCATCCTCTGATGCAATTTAGGCGACAGCAACTTCTACCTCCTTTACGATTTCTCATATCAGGTGGTTCTTGCGCTCTATGTGTTTACTAGCCTTATGGGCTCGTGGTTCCTTCGAGTTTGCAACTGCACCATTATTATCACAATAAATTGTGATAGTTCTGGGCAAACCAGGAATCACATCCAAGTCCATTAGGAAGTTTTTGAGCCATACAACTACTTTGCCGCCTCAGAGGCTGCCACATACTCAGCTTCCATGGTGGAATCCGCCATGCATTTCTGCTGGACACTCCTCCATACAATGGCTCCACCTCCCAAAGTAAACACAAAACACGAGGTAGACTTACAGTTATCCCTATCTGATTGGAAATTAGAATCCGTGTAACCCACAAGGACTAATTGATCTACCCGGTAAACCAGCATATAATCCCTAGTCCTTCTCAGGTACTTCAATATATGCTTTACCGCAGTCCAATGTCCATGTCCCGGATTACTCTGATATCTGCTAACCATGCCCATGGCAAAGCAGATATCTGGTCTCGTACATAGCATAGCATACATGAGGCTTCCTACTGCCGAAGCATAAGGAACCGCCTTCGTCTCCTCTATCTCCTTTGATGTTTTGGGACACATCTCTTTAGATAAAGGTACTCCATGCCTAAAAGGTAGAAAACCTTTCTTGGAGTTCTGCATGCTAAAACGAGCAAGGATAGTGTCAATGTATGAAGCTTGAGATAAGCACAACATCCTTTTCTTGCGATCCCTTATCACCTTGATCCCAAGGATGTGTCCCACTTCTCCCAAGTCCTTCATGTCAAACTGTTTGGACAACCATACCCTTATGTCTGATAACACTTTGATATTGTTGCCAACTAACAAAATGTCATCTACGTATAGTTCAAGAAATACCACTATGCTTCCGTCACAACTTTTGTATACACATGGCTCATCCGGACTTTGAATAAATCCATATGACTGGATTACCTCATCAAAATGGATGTTCCAAGATCTCGAAGCTTTCTTCAATCCATAAATGGACCGATTAAGCTTACACACTAGATGCTCTTTTCCTTTAGCAATGAATCCCTCTGGTTGCTGCATATAGATGTTCTCCTCAAGACTTCCGTCAAGGAAAGCTGTCTTGGCATCCATCTTCCAAATCTCATAATCCATATGAGCAACTATAGATAAGAGAATCCGGATAGACTTAAGCATAGCTACTGGCGAAAAGGTCTCCTCATAATCGATACCCTCTTTCTGAGTATACCCTTTCGCAACAAGCCTAGCTTTGAAGGTCTCAACCTTCCCGTCTACGCCTCTCTTTCTTTTGTAGATCCACTTGCATCCAATGGCTTTTACACCATCGGGTGGCTCTACTAGCTCCCAGACCTGATTAGAATCCATAGATTCTATCTCAGAATTCATCGCTCTTTGCCAAGATACCGCATCTTCATCTTGGAATACCTCATCATATGTCCAGGGATCAGGTTCATGTTCGCCAGGGACCAAGTCCGAAGACTCTCCCAAGAACATGAATCTATAAGGCTGTCTCACAATCCTCCCACTACGATGAGGTATCACCTATGTATCCTCTATGACACGTGGTGCAGTGACTTGTGGTATATCCTCTTGTACCGGTGGTACTAAAGTAGCGACTTCCCCTCTTAATTCCTCCAGAACAATCCTACTCTTGGGATTGTGGTTCATCACATAGTCTTCCTCTAGAAATCGGGCATTCGTGCTAACGATCACCCTCTGATCTCTAGGACTATAGAACAAACCACCCTTCGTTCCCTTAGGGTAGCCAACAAACAAGCGTACTTCTGTACGAGATTCCAACTTACCAGCATCTCCATTCAGCACATGTGCTGGACTACCCCAAATCCGAATATGTCTTAGACTAGGCTTTCGCCCAGTCCACAATTCTGTGGGAGTAGAGGGTACTGACTTAGATGGAACCAAGTTCAGAATGTGTGATGTCGTTTCCAGAGAAAACCCCCAGAACGAATTAGGTAACTCATAATAACTCATCATCGATCTGACCATCTCCATAAGAGTCCTATTCCTTCACTCCGCCACACCATTCTGCTGGGGTGTGCCAGGTGCAGACAAAAGGGATTGAATCCCAGCCTCTGATAAGTAACTCCTAAACTCTCCCAAGAGGTAGTCTCCACCACGATCAGATCGTAGTGTCTTGATACTTTTACCTTGACGGTTCTCCACATCAGGCTTGAATTCTTTGAACCTGTCAAAGCATTCAGACTTGCAGTGCATCAAGTAAATGAATCCATACCTTGAATAATCATCTATAAAAGAGACAAAGTAATCTTTGGCTCTATACCCCTTAGCCTTAAAAGGCCTCTTGGTCATCTTACCTTCCAAGCAAAACTCACAGGTTGGGAGATCTTCCACCACTAATAAACCCAAGGGTCCATCAGCTATCAACCTTTGAATTCTACTCAGGTTAATATGACCAAGTCTTAGGTGCCAAAGATATGTCTGGTTCATTTTTGAAGGTTATTTTCTCTTATTAGACTTAGAAGATGAGTTATTCACTTCTATATGCATCGTGGGAGTTTTCGGTTCAAGAGTGTACAAATTGCCAACCAATGTACCAGAACAGATAATCTCCCTATTCCTTTTTATAACAACTTTATCATTAAAAGAAATAGAAAATCCATCCAGAAAAAATTTAGAAACTGAAATTAGACTCTTTCTAAATGTAGGTACATTAAGACAATTTCTCAAAACCAAAAATTTATTCCTATCAAAAGATAAATAAACGTCTCCCACTTAAATAGCCGCCACCTTTGAAGCATTATTGCCCAAGTAATTAGTAATCTCTCCTTCAGCTCGTCGTCGGGTTTCCTGGAACCCCTGCAAAGTATTGCAGACATGATCAGAGGCTCCTGTATCTACACACCAGGTGCTGGTAGATAACACCGCTAACCATGTTTCAACGACTAGAACAAAGGATATACCTTTGTTCTGTTCTGGATTGGGACAGTCCTTCTTCCAATGTCCATCCTGCTTGTAAGTGAAGTACTTGCCTTTCGGCTTCATCACTCCTCCCTGAGATCCTCCCACCACCTTTGCTCCACCTTGTTTCTCCTTCTTCTTGCCTTTCGGCTTAGAAGTAGAAACCTTTTTGAGCAACCATGGCTTGAGGACACTCTTTTGCAATTAAGACAATATCAGGATTCCTTTTCCAATCAACATAATTATGTATAGTAAGTTTATTTTCCTTTAGTATCATAGTAAGTGGACTGAAAGTCATTTTTTTTTGAAAATCCTAAGAATCACAAAGATCATTACTTTAGATTTCAAAAAATTATTGATTCCTCAAACAATAAAATTTCGAAATCAACCAACACCTCAAAATACCGAGAATATCGCATGCCATGATAGTGTGGACGTATACGAATTCTACATTTGTAAGAGGAGGTTTAACCCATTAATTTTATTATCTTGTCAACCTTACTTTTTGACAAATACAATTAATAGTTGGTTCCTCTTTGGCCCTACAAATTAAAGCAGTGACTCCGATGGGGAGGATACTTTTTATTTGCATCTATGTGTGCACCATTACATGATACTAAGGGAATTATCTCGGATTATGTGCCTTACCGATGGGGAAGTACACACGCTCCTAAATAATTTCCTATAGCCATTATTTGACCTAGTGATCCGCAAACAAACTCATCCGATGGGGAGGAAGGCACTCAGAGCCGACACGCAAGTTTGGTGCATCACACGTCAAATTGTAATGGAGGCCGCGAGAATTAATTCAAATGTCCCTCTCCCACTTAGTAAATTGACAGTGAGGAATTTTCAAGCACACACAACATGCATATAAAACAAATCAGCAATAAATATGGAAAAAATCAAAATTTTCCCAACTATTATGGCATTGTTCTCCAATATGCGTCCCGTCATGTCGCCACCTTGTCCGCTCCACCCTTTCCCGTGCGGAAGTCACCAAAGAGATCCGAGCCAAGATAAACTATTTTAATTTACATCCATCGATCCTATACTCCACGAAGGAGTGTATAAATAATCTAGATCGAAAGTAAACTAAATGAGTGGCTAAACAATACCATATTTAATTACAAAAATTAAATACTTATTTAGCCTCGTCAACCCCGAGGATTCAAATAATATACAATCACACACACATGCAATCACATACACACATATATAGCCATAATAGTTGGATCTTATGCATGCAACCAAAAAGTTATCCTACGCACATCCTACTATCATCCGGCATATACAATATATGATAAGTGCATGAAAGCAACCGAATCCAAAACACACAAAACCGGAAACCGTGGCTCTGATACCAGATTGATGGCATGTTGCTTCGGAGGCTAGTTGACTCCCATGTCCCCGGATTAAAATTTTCACTAATGAAAACTAATCCGGATGGGATGAGTTTCCTAAGCACAACCAATTCGTCGTCGTGCTAACGATTTGAGCGATCGCTTGAACAAACTAGTTGTTCAAGCAACAAAGCTCTTCTAGTCGGTCAGCCGCGGAAGAGACAACGGATGGATCGCCGGTTTTTGTGTTTATCTTCGGGGTCCATGATTATAGAAATACATATGGATGTAGACATGTATAATCAACACATACAATCATATTAATAAGAACATGCAAAGATCAATAATAAAACATGTAAAACTTTTATACCTCTTGATCTCCTATCGTATGTCCTAACCTTCTTGTAGACTTCGTGTGGGCGAAGATCCTCCACAAGTTGAAGCTTCCTAGATCTTCTTCAATCGAAAGAAAGAAGAACTCTCCTTCCCTTCTTGCTTGAGCCAACCACCAATCCATAAAGGATTGATGTCGCCGACCCCAAGAATAGAGAGAACAAGATGGCCAACCAAGGAACCGAACAAGGGAACAATCCCTAGCACCTTTGTGCCGCCGGCTAAGAGGAAAAGAAGAGGAGAAGAGGAATAGGTTGAGCACCGACCAAGGTAGAGGGAAGAAGAGGAAGGAGCCGGCCACACCCTAGGAAGAAGAAGAGCTCCTCTCCTATAGTTGCCACCCACCTTCTTGCAAACCCTAGCCGCCCAACCAAAGAGCCAAACCCTAATCTAATTAGGGTTTCCTCCTTAGGGCTTCTTGCCACCCAAGCTATTGTTAGGCAAAACCCTAATCTCCAAAACCAACCAACTTCTTCAACTTACCCTTGCCGCCCACCTTAAGCACCCTTGTATAGAGTTTGGCTTAAGCCTTGTTTTAATCTCCACCGTCGGTTCTAGGGTTTTAATCTCAACCGTCGGATCTAGGGATTTAATCTCAACCGTCGGAACTAGAGATTTAATCTCCACAGTTGGATCTAGGGATTTAATCTCAACCGTCAGATCTAGAGATTTAATCTCAACTGTCGGATCTAGAGATTTAATCTCCACTGTCGAATCTAGGGATTTAATCTCAACCGTCGGATCTAGAGATTTAATCTCAACCGTCGGATCTAGAGATTTTATCTCCACCGTCGGATCTAGGTATTTGTTTTCCATCATTGGATCTAGGCTTCATGAGGATTATATTAGGCTACGATAGGGACCATGAGGAGGAGTTGGATCTTGGCCACCCGATGGATCGGAACCACACAAACTTGATCCATCAATGATGTTCCATTCCACTAGAGGATCATCATTGAATTACCTCACCAACCCCCATAAATTAATATGGGCTCCATACATTATTCGTACATCTATATCCCCGTGTTTAAGATATCGAATGTCCGTCAATTAATTGATTTACTGACCATCAATCAAATAACATCTAACTCCTCGAGTAGTACCACTCAACCTTATCATCATATTGACTAAGTAAACTTGCAGGGTTTACATGATGAACCTTATGAGCTCCTCAAGGGGACATCATTAACGTAATATATAGGATACGGTTTCCTCCTATAATCAACGGCACACCATGTAAATAATATCATTTCCCAACTTACCGGGCATATTGATTTAATCCATAGAAATCTCACCCTTTGGTAAATCAAAGAAATAAATACTAAGTACATGTGGACGTTATTATATCGGGATTAAGAGCATGTACAACATAATATCCGAGGTCCGATTCAATTATATAGTCAGCAATAAATTGAATAACCTCTATGTCGGTCCTGCTCAATACACCTATGTGTACTAGTGTAACTCTATGTTCAAGACAAAACAATACCAAGCTACACTACAACCATGCCAATGGTTTGTCCAAAACCATCTTGGTTGTGAGCCTCTATTTATATTCTACAAGGGACTGATAACATGATCTTCTGTGCCACACCAAGCACCATGTTATCTACAATGTAAAGTATTAGACAATATACACACATATAATAAATATAAAGTGCAAACAATGATCATGTGATTCTTATTTCAAAATAAAAATGTTCATACAAAAGAGCTAGGCTTTCAGTATACATTCCAACATACTCGAGGAGGTGTATATGATACATCCTGAGGGTTTCACATCGGTTGATGAAACCAAGGTATGCAAGCTTTGACGGTCCATATATGGACTGAAGCAAGCATCCAGGAGCTAGAATATCCATTTTGATGAGACAATCAAAAGGTTTGATTTCTTTCAAAATCCAGACGAACCTTGTGTGTACAAGAAGGTTAGTGGGAGTGCAGTCATATTCCTAGTGTTGTATGTCGATGACATATTACTTATAGGAAATAATATATCTGTCTTATAGTAAGTTAAAATTTGGTTATCTAAAACATTCTCCATGAAATACCTGGGAGAAGCATCCTACATCCTTGGGATTATGATCTATAGAGATAGATCGAAATGGTTGCTTGGACTTTCACAGTCTACAAATATAGACCGAGTGCTAAAGAGGTTTACCATGTCTGAATCCAAGAAAGGTTACCTTTCCATCAGGCATGGGATACACCTTTCGAAGTCTTTGTGTTTGTGCACAAAAGACGAGAGGATTTGCATGAATAAGATTCTCTATGCTTCTGCAATACAATCTATCATGTATGTTATGTTGTGTACAAGGCTCGATGTATCATATGCTCTGATTGTCATAAGAAGATACTAGTTCGATCCAGGAATGAATCATTGGGCTCTGTTAAGACAATCCTTAAGTACTTGAGAAGAACTAAGGATGTATTCCTAATATATGGAGAAGGTGATATGGTAATAAGCGGGTATACGAATGCCAGCTTCCAAATAGACAAGGATGATTCCATGTCTCAGTCTAGGTACGTATTCACCTTAAATAGAGGCATAATAAGTTGGAAAGGTTCCAAACAAGACACTATAGTGGATTCTGCCACTAAGACAGAATACATTGCAGCTTCGGAAGAAGCAAAGGAAGTGGTTTGGATCAACAAGTTCATCTTTGAACTTGATGTGGTCTCATCAATGATGCAAACATGTGCTTCGCCATTATCATTTGATCTGAGAGATCATTAGTAGGAAGGAAACACCAATTGAGAAGATTCCTACTGAAAGAAACTTACCAGATCCTTTTACTAAGTCCTTATCTCAAAGTAAGTTTGAGGGTCATGTTAGCGCTTATGGTATTCGATACTGTAGCGATTGGCATTAGGCCAAGTGGGAGTTTGTTGGTAATATATGAGAGGTGTCCTAAGGCAATTGCCTTATGGTTGTACCATTTATTTGATAAATGAAGATTCACTATTTGATTATACATGTTTTCATGTATTTGATTGGATCTTAAACTCATTTACTCAATGTCCGCAATACGATTCACAGCATGAGAGAATTTGTTATTGGATCACAGCTAGTGAGTATCTCTACATGTGTAATTGTGATGTATTGGAATTATCCTTAGTCGATGAATTGATGCATTCGAATGCCATCGATTCTGTTGAGACTAGCACGAGGTGTACTCTATGGTTTATCCAAGTAGTTGTTCCTCATTGGCTAGAGACATTGGGATGTCTGGAGTTAATCGTTGATGCTTGTTATGGTAACTAGTTCATTGGAGTGACTAGATGTAAGACTTCATATGGTTCTCTGCATATTGTAGGGATGTATATTGAAAAGTCTATCTTTTGTCTGAACAACTTTATTTTTAAATAAGAATCACATGATCATTGTTTGCATTTTTATGGTTATGCAATATTGTCTAATCATTACATTGTAGATAACATGGTGTGTGGTGTCACACGGGAGATCATGTTATGGATCCTTGTAAAGTATAAGTGAAGGCTCACAACTGAGATGACTTTGGACAAACCATCGGAATTGTTGTAGTGTGATTTGATATTGGTTTGTCTTGACCATAGAATCACACAAGTGCACTTTGTGTGTATTGAGCAGGACCGACTTAGAGGTGATTCGATTTATTGCTGACTACATAATCGAATCGGACCTCGGATATTATTTTTTACATGCTCTTAATCCCGATATAATAATGGGCACATATACTTAGTATTCATCTCTTTGATTTACCAATGGGCGAGATTTATAGATTAAATCGATAGACTCGGTAAGTTGGGAGACGATATTATTTATATGGTGTGTTGTTGATTATAGGAGGAAATCGTGTCCTATATATTAGGATGATGATGTCCCCTTAAGGAGCTCATAAGGTTCATCATGTAAACCCTGCAGGTGGACTTGGTCCGTCATGATGAAAAAGATTAGTGGTACTACTCATGGAGTTAAATATTGATTAATTAATGTTCAGTAAATTAATTAATCGACGGACATTCGAGATCTTAAACACCGGGAGAAAATGTACAAATAATATATGGAGCCCATATTAACTTATGGGGGTTGGTGAGATAGATCAATGATAATCCTTTAGTGGATTGGATTATCATTAGTGGATCGGACTTTATGTGGGCTTGATCCATGGGTGGCCAAGATCCAACTCCTCCTCATGGTCCCTAATGTCACGCCCGCCCTTCCGGGACCCTCAATGTCCGGAGAGGCGGCGCGTGACGCGACCGTACATACATTTCATACAGCGGAAGACTTTATATATATACTTATTATTTCTTACAGCGGAAGACTTAAGACCTAAATACTTTTTTTTTTCAAACATAAATATGCATTAACACTTCTTCTTAACATAGAGTATGTTTCATAGCATAGCATGCATAGATACTTCTTCTTACTTCTTCTTTACTTCTTCTTATCAACATAAAGCATGCATCATATATATATATAGATACTTAGGGCTTAGTAGGTTCATAACATCATCGTCATAGGGAGACATGTATAAGTAGACTTAACGGATCTTCTCCACCATGCCACTACCACACACATTGACCCCTCCTGCTGCTCCCTTTAGTTTATCCATCCCTTACCCTTATCTGCAAAGATTTAGGGAAAATAAACTATAAGCACATAGGCTTAGTAAGATCCTGTCCTACTCACAAAAACCATACATCATCATTAATCATGACTTGTAGCATTTATAACATATAATCAATATATCATGTAACATACATGGCATCATCAACTTAACTTGTAGCTTAAGTAACATGAGATGATATAGCATGGATCATCCCTAACTTAGCAGCATAACATGAAATATATATATATATGCTTAATCAGCATAATATGCATCATATGTAACTTAGTAACCTAACATCATAGCGTACCATCGAACATAACATGTAACTTAACATTATGGCATATCATCTAACATAACATGTAACTTAAACATTATGGCATATCACCTAACATAACATGTAACTTAAACATTATGGCATATCATCTAACATAACATGTAACCTAAACATTATGGCATATCATCTAACATAACATGTAACTTAAACATTATGGCATATCATCTAACATAACATGTAACTTAAACATTATGGCATATCATCTAACATAACATGTAACTTAACATTATGGCATATCATCTAACATAACATGTAACTTAAACATTATGGCATATCATCTAACATAACATGTAACTTAACATTATGGCATATCATCTAACATAACATGTAACTTAAACATTATGGCATATCATCTAACATGACATGTAACTTAAACATTATGGCATATCATCTAACATAACATGTAACTTAACATTATCAGGTAAACATATGCAAGATGCTTTTGAAAACATATATGTTAGGTACGTAAATATAAATCTCAACATATTTGGGCCCGACATTGTACCACTTCTTCATTATCATAGCGCGCATCCCTAAATAGGCCCGAGGTAGCAAGTCTCGAACCTAATAGGTTTCTAGGCCCGAGTCTTATTCCATCGACCTAGGGGCAATCGTCATAGCGTAGAAGCCCATCCTAGGCCCGAGTCTTACTCCATCGACCTAAGGCATCTTGGAGCCCATCCCGTACTAGGCCCGAATCTTATTCCATCGACCTAGGGGCAATCATACATAGAAGCCCGTACTAGGCCCGAGTCTTATTCCATCGACCTAGGGCATCTTAGGAGCCCATCCCTTCTTGGACCTTGTTAAGGTCTTGGTACAAGCCATGCAGAAGGTAAAATACTTATATGCTTATTTTACTACATATCTTATTTCATTAACATGGCACAGCATACTTCGTTTCGTAACAAATCATGCTTCATTTCATTAACATAGCATAGCATACTTCATTTCATACACCTCATGCTTCATTTCATTAACATAGCATAGCATACTTCATTACATACACATCATGCTTCATTTCATTAACATAGCATAGCATACTTCATTACATACACATCATGCTTCATTTCATTAACATAGCATAGCATACTTCATTACATACACATCATGCTTCATTTCATTAACATAGCATAGCATACTTCATTTCATAACAACATAACCTATTTCATTAGCATAGTATAGCATACTTCATGGTATGAACTTCATTGTAACCTAAAAGACCAAAGGTGGCGAATGGCCCTTATAGGCTTTTTAGGGTTTAGACTTATTCAAGTAACATACAAATGCATATAATTCCATAAAATTCATGGTATGAACTTCATTGCAACCTAGAAGACCAAAGGTGGCGAATGGCCCTTATAGGCTTTTTAGGGTTTAGACTTTTAACCTAATTCAAGTAACATACAAATGCATATAATTCCATAAAATTCATGGTATGGAACTTCATTGAAACCCTAAAAGTAGGGTTTGGCCGAATAGGTCTTTAGGGTTCATTAGGGTTAGCTTTTGTCCTAATCCACTTTAACCCTAACATCATCATCTAGTTATAAAAACATGGCATGGAACTTCATTGAAACCCTAAAAGTAGGGTTTGGCGAATAGGTCTTTAGGGTTCATTAGGGTTAGCTTTTGTCCTAATCCCTTTTAACATGCTTATAACATCATATGTATACCAACATGGATTAAACTTCATTAGGACATCAATATAAGGGGGTGGCGAATGGCCTATGTAGACTTTTAGGTTAGATCTTTATCCTAAACCCTAACATGTTAACATCATTATTTACAAGTAAAACAAGCTATAAAACTTCAATAAAACACCAAAGTCCATATTGGCGAATGGTTCTTAGGGTTTCTAGGGTTAACTTTTGACCTAATCCATTTTTAACCCTAACATCATCATATAGTTTCAAAGCATGGCATATAACTTCATGGAGACACTAAATCATAGTTTTGGCGAATATAACAATATAGGTTTCTTTTTTCAAAAATCGAAATCGGAACTACTCGTATGCGGTGAGGATACTTACTTCTTGCTTGTAGTGTGAAGAAGATGACCTAACACAAACCCTAGCCCTTGCTTCTTGCTTGGAGGAGTTTCGCCAAAGGTGGAGAAGGGCTAGAATTTTGGTGAGGAGAAGAAGAAAAGAGTGGAAGTGACCAAATCCAACCTTCCTCTTCTTTATAAAGGGAGGAGGAAGAGAAGTTCCTCTTTTCTTTTCCATGCCTCTTCATTTACTCTTAGTCCCACTTATCTATAGTTTCCCCCTCTTCCTTAATCATATAATCCTATTGGGCTTACGTTAGTGGGTGCATCTATAAGGCTTGTGTCTCTAGAGGTTTGGGGTTCAATTCTAGGCCTTGCACCCCTTTTTGGCTTATTTCCTTTTATTTTTGAAAAGGCCCACATAAAGCCCATGATCGTCAAAGCCAAAAATTCTGTAAAATTGCTAGGAATTTTATGGCGTTACAATCCTTCATACCTTTAAAAGTTTAGTCCTCGAAACTTAGAACAATTGTGGGTACTTCTGCTTCATGTCCTCCTCGCGTTCCCAGGTAGCTTCCTCGTACCGTTGATTCTGCCACAAGACCTTTACTAAGGGCACCTCTTTGTTCCTTAGCCTCTTGATTTCTCGGTCTAGTATTTGGATAGGCCGACTTTCAATACTCAGGTCCTCTTGAACTTGTACTATTTGTGGCTCGATCACTTGGTCCGTACTGGAAATGCATTTCTTGAGCACAGACATGGAACACGTTGTGAATAGCCGAGCATCTCTTGAGGCGACTCTAGCTTGTATGCTACATTGCCGATCCTCTGCGATATCGGATACGGTCCCATGTAACGTGGACTCGGTTTACCCTTCCTTCAACCTCATTACTCCCTTCATGGGAGCCACTTTGAGAATACTAGGTCCCCAACCTCGAATTCTAATGGTCTCGCCTCTTATCCGCATAGCTCTTTTTGCCGGCTTTGGCAGTTTCAATCCTCTGGCGGATGTTCCGTATAGCTCTGGTGGTGTCGTCGATGAAATCCGTCTGGAGTCCCATCCTCTTCTTTTCACCACCCTCGTACCAGCATATGGGAGATCTACATTTCCTCCCGTATAGAGCCTCGTAAGGTGCCATTACGATAGTAGCTTGGTAGCTATTATTGTAGGCGAATTCTTCCAAACATAAGTATCGACACCAGCTACCTTTGAAATCCAGGGCGCAGGCTCTTAACATATCTTCCAGTACTTGATTTACTCTTTTTCGGCCGTCGTCAGTGCGGGGATGGAAGGCGATCTTGAACAATAAGCTTTGTGCCTAAGGCCTTCGAGCGCATTCGAAATGGGAGATAAGCGACCATCTATCATCGAAATGATGGTCTTAGGAATTCCATGTAGTCTGATAATTTCCTTAGCATATAACTGAGCCAGTTGCTCCGTCGAATAGGTCATCTTGATTGCTAAGAAATGGGCGGACTTAGTCAATCTGTCTACAATTACCCATATAGCATCGTGACCGTTTGTTGTCTTGGGCAATCCTGAGATGAAATCCATAGAAATGTCCTCCCATTTCCATTCTGGAATCTGGATCGGCTGCAGTGTTCCTCCAGGTCTTTGGTGCTCTGCCTTAACCCTTTGGCAGGTCAGGCAAGTACTGACATACTGAGCCACATCTCTTTTCATTCCGAACCACCAGAACTTTCGTTTAAGGTCTTGGTACATCTTGGTGGTTCCAGGATGCATCGCATAGGGAGTTTTGTGAGCTTCCTCAAATATCTCCTCCCGCAATTCTGGATTGTCGGGAATACACAAGCGATCCCTGAGGTAGAGTACTCCACTATCAGAGATCCGGAACCCATCGTCCTTTCCCTCTAGGACCTCTTGCTTGATCCTCTGAAGGCTTGGGTCACGTGCTTGCTTTTCCAGTATATCATCGAACAATGTCGACGCTATCGTCAGGGTCGAGAGCTGTCCGGAGATGATTTCCACCCCGTAACGCATAATCTCTTTTTCTAAGGGTCGAGATAGCATCGAGAGGGACATCAAGGTGGCGCAGGACTTCCTGCTGAGTGCATCAGCCACCTTGTTAGCTTTCCCCGGATGGTAAAGAATCTCGCAGTCATAATCCTTGACGAGCTCGAGCCATCTGCGCTGTCTCATGTTCAGGTCCTTCTGTGTGAAGAAATATTTCAGACTCTGGTGGTCTGTATAGATCCTACACTGAGCTCCATAGAGATAATGCCTCCATGTTTTGAGAGCAAAGACCACGGCTGCTAGCTCTAAATCGTGGGTGGGATAATTACTTTCGTGTTCCTTGAGTTGCCTAGAGGCGTAGGCAATGACCTTGCCATTCTGCATAAGACTCGAGTCCCAACTTGGAAGCATACATGTCGAAGCCTTCGTTCGTCCGGAAGAGCAAGAATTGGGCGTCGGTCTCCTTTTTAACTCTGTGAAACTCCTCTCGCAGTGTCCGTCCACTCATATTTCTTGTCCTTTTACGGTGAGGATGTCATAGAGGCGCAATCACCGAGAAGTTCTCTACAAACTTCCGTAGTAGCTTGCTAGCCAAGAAAACTTCGATTTTTGGCATTCTTTGGTCGGTTCGATTACTCACGGCTTCAATCTTTATTGGGTCTACTATCACTCCGTGCTTGGATATTACGTGACCCAAAAATGATACTTGTTCGCCGAACTCGCATTTGGAGAACTTTGCGAATAATTTGTTTTCCCAAGAATCTGCAATACCACATTCGGTGTTTGCATGCTCCTCGGGGTTCTCGAATATATTAGTATGTCGCCTATGAAGACGACCACAAACTTGTCAAGGAATGCCGAGAATACCCGATTCATCAAATCCATGAATCCATGAGCAGGCGGTGCATTCGTTACTCGAAGGGCATAACTGAACTCGTAATGTCCATACCTTGTCCTGGAAGGCCGTCTTTGGTATATCATCTGGTTTTACTTTTACTTGATGATAGCCGGACCTCAGTCAATCTTTGAGAAGAGGCGGCACCTTTTAGTTGGTCGAACAGTCATCAATCCGCGTAAGGATACCGGTTCTTGATCGTCACCAGTGTTGGCTCATAGTCTATGCACATGCGCATAGACCCATCTTTCTTCTTCACCAGCCAATGGAGCTCCCCATGGAAGCGACTTGGGCTAAGTCCTTGTCGAGTAACTCACAGCTCCCTCAAGTTCCTTTAATTCAGACGCCATACGGTAGGTGCTTTAGAGATCGGGTTAGTACCGAGGAATCAACTCGATCTCGAATTCTACTTCTCTATCCTGGGGCTAACCACGGTAGTTCATCCGAAATACCTCAGGTAGTAGCATACCACTGACATTCTCTAGCTTCCTGGTCCTCATCTTGACTTGTATCAACTACGTGTGCCAAAAACCCGGTGCACCCACTTTCTAACATCCCACGTTTATTGACTCTTCTTCTCGGTTCTCCGATAAATTCGAACTTAGGCTCCGCCTCCGGCTGGAATACCACTTTCCTTTTTCGGCACTCGATCGAAGCACCGTACTTGCTTAGGAAATCCATGCCCAAGATAATGTCATAATCCTGCATGTCGAGCACTATCGGATCGCGATAGAGTTCTCATGCGCATTACGATGGGTGCGCTCGTAACATATGAGTGGAGGGCATTACTTCCCAGGGTAGAGTGGTTAAGAACTTGTGATCTAGAGCTTGCGGTGGTATGTTTATCATTCCGATAAAGTGTCGTAGAAATAAACGAATGTGTTACCCCAGTGTCAAATAATGCAGTAGCATGCTGACAGAAAATGAATATCTGACCTGTGACAACTGTAGTGGCATTTGCCACATCTTCTTGGGTGAGAGAGAATACCCTAGCATCATCATGGTGGTGGGGCTTCTAGTCTCCCTTGGTGGATTGGGGTTCCTTCGATTGCGGCCTGCATCTGATGTAGCCGTGGAGGAGCACTCCTGGGCTGGGTATACGGCTGAGGAGGTGCCTGAACCTGGATAGGACAGTCCTTGATTCTATGCCCTATCCGTCCACAGTTGTAACATCGATTTGTGCCTTGGTAGCATACTCCAGGATGTATCTTCCCGTAGCGCCTGGAGGATCCTGGGTTGCTTGCTCGCTGGACCTCCTTTAGAATTCTCCCATTGTCTCCTCTTGCCAGTGGGGTTCCCTTTCCAAGCACTCTGGTTCCTCTGACCTCCTGACTGGGCCTGTCCCCTGCCTTCACTCAGCGCTTTCTTCTGCTGACTAATGTTGTTCAGGTAATGCTCGGTAATTAAGGCACTACTGAACAGCTCCTCTGCGGTCTGCGGTCTATGAACTCCGCCGGCCACATTCAGAGCTATTTCTGGTCGGAGCATCTTCAGCATGAGTCTGACCCTTTCTCTTCCGTCTTGACCAACTCGGGCACAGCGTGCAAGTCAGTTGAATCTCTTCACTGGCGGTGATAGGTCACCTTGTCGGAAACCAGTGAACTCGTCGTAATGCTTGTTGGTTACCCTCATGTGGAAGAATTCTTCGAAGAATTCGTACTCGAAATCTGTCCATCTCATCTGATTTACTTGTCTCTTGGTTTTAACCCGTTCCCACCACATTCGAGCATCTCCAGACAGGCAGAATGATACACACTTAATCTTCTCGCATTCGGGCCAGTCCAGTAGCTCCACGATGCTTTCCACCGTCTTGAACCAGGCTTGGGCATCCCATGGTTCACCAGTACCAGAGAAATTTTCCGGCTTTAGTCTCTGCCACTGGATCAGGTAAGCTTCCTGTCGAACCATCGGGCCGGGGCCCGTTGGTGGGGCAGTAGGGTTTCCTCGCTGATTCATTAGGGTAGTTATTACTTGTTGTTGTTCTGTGACTTGTCGTTGAAGTTCTGTGACTATGTGTGTAAGGTCATGCGGGGGTGCTAGCTCATCAGTTCTACTACTGCGTCTTCCAGACATGTTTATCTTCATACATTAAGGTAAAACTAGTATAAGTTCCCGTTCGTTGTCCTACACATACTTAGACTAAAGCTAGCATAAAGTCATTTTAAGCTTAAGGCATCATTCATGTTCTCAGGCATAGTTTAAACTTAAGGTATTTTACATCATACAAGAACTAAATAATCTAAAGACATTTCATATCATGCATGGTCAAAATTAACAAAATTTAGAGTATAGACAAAGAATTCTTACTTGGAGCAGCAGGATTTGGAGCTTGATGTGTGTGTAGTGGAAAGCGGATCCGCTCGATACCAACTGTCACGCCTTGCCCTTAGGGACCCTCAATGTCGGAGAGGCGCGTGTGACTCTCATACATTTCATACTAAATGAAGACTTTATATATATACTTCTTATTTCTTACAGCGGAAGACTTAAGACCTAAATACTTTTTTTTTTCAAACATAAATATGCATTAACACTTCTTCTTAACATAGAGTATGTTTCATAGCATAGCATGCATAGATACTTCTTCTTACTTCTTCTTTACTTCTTCTTATCAACATAAATCATGCATCATATATATATATAGATACTTAGGGCTTAGTAGTTTCAAAACATCATCGTCATAGGGAGACATGTATAAGTAGACTTAACGGATCTTCTCCACCATGCCACTACCACACACATTGACCCCTCCTGCTGCTCCCTTTAGTTTATCCATCCCTTACCCTTATCTGCAGTACGAGGGAAAATAAACTATAAGCACATAGGCTTAGTAAGATCCTGTCCTACTCACAAAAACCATACATCATCATTAATCATGACTTGTAGCATTTATAACATATAATCAATATATCATGTAACATACATGGCATCATCAACTTAACTTGTAGCTTAAGTAACATGAGATGATATAGCATGGATCATCCCTAACTTAGCAGCATAACATGAAATATATATATATATGCTTAATCAGCATAATATGCATCATATGTAACTTAGTAACCTAACATCATAGCGTACCATCGAACATAACATGTAACTTAACATTATGGCATATCATCTAACATAACATGTAACTTAAACATTATGGCATATCACCTAACATAACATGTAACTTAAACATTATGGCATATCATCTAACATAACATGTAACCTAAACATTATGGCATATCATCTAACATAACATGTAACTTAAACATTATGGCATATCATCTAACATAACATGTAACTTAAACATTATGGCATATCATCTAACATAACATGTAACTTAACATTATGGCATATCATCTAACATAACATGTAACTTAAACATTATGGCATATCATCTAACATAACATGTAACTTAACATTATGGCATATCATCTAACATAACATGTAACTTAAACATTATGGCATATCATCTAACATGACATGTAACTTAAACATTATGGCATATCATCTAACATAACATGTAACTTAACATTATCAGGTAAACATATGCAAGATGCTTTTGAAAACATATATGTTAGGTACGTAAATATAAATCTCAACATATTTGGGCCCGGCATTGTACCACTTCTTCATTATCATAGTGCGCATCCCTAAATAGGCCCGAGGTAGCAAGTCTCGAACCTAATAGGTTTCTAGGCCCGAGTCTTATTCCATCGACCTAGGGGCAATCGTCATAGCGTAGAAGCCCATCCTAGGCCCGAGTCTTACTCCATCGACCTAAGGCATCTTGGAGCCCATCCCGTACTAGGCCCGAATCTTATTCCATCGACCTAGGGGCAATCATACATAGAAGCCCGTCCTAGGCCCGAGTCTTATTCCATCGACCTAGGGCATCTTAGGAGCCCATCCCTTCTTGGACCTTGTTAAGGTCTTGGTACAAGCCATGCAGAAGGTAAAATACTTATATGCTTATTTTACTACATATCTTATTTCATTAACATGGCACAGCATACTTCGTTTCGTAACAAATCATGCTTCATTTCATTAACATAGCATAGCATACTTCATTTCATACACCTCATGCTTCATTTCATTAACATAGCATAGCATACTTCATTACATACACATCATGCTTCATTTCATTAACATAGCATAGCATACTTCATTACATACACATCATGCTTCATTTCATTAACATAGCATAGCATACTTCATTACATACACATCATGCTTCATTTCATTAACATAGCATAGCATACTTCATTTCATAACAACATAACCTATTTCATTAGCATAGTATACAATTCATGGTATGAACTTCATTGTAACCTAAAAGACCAAAGGTGGCCGAATGGCCCTTATAGGCTTTTTAGGGTTTAGACTTTTAACCTAATTCAAGTAACATACAAATGCATATAATTCCATAAAATTCATGGTATGAACTTCATTGCAACCTAGAAGACCAAAGGTGGCCGAATGGCCCTTATAGGCTTTTTAGGGTTTAGACTTTTAACCTAATTCAAGTAACATACAAATGCATATAATTCCATAAAATTCATGGTATGGAACTTCATTGAAACCCTAAAAGTAGGGTTTGGCCGAATAGGTCTTTAGGGTTCATTAGGGTTAGCTTTTGTCCTAATCCACTTTAACCCCTAACATCATCATCTAGTTATAAAAACATGGCATGGAACTTCATTGAAACCCTAAAAGTAGGGTTTGGCCAAATAGGTCTTTAGGGTTCATTAGGGTTAGCTTTTGTCCTAATCCCCTTTTAACATGCTTATAACATCATATGTATACCAACATGGATTAAACTTCATTAGGACATCAATATAAGGGGGGTGGCCGAATGGCCTATGTAGACTTTTAGGGTTAGATCTTTATCCTAAACCCCCTAACATGTTAACATCATTATTTACAAGTAAAACAAGCTATAAAACTTCAATAAAACACCAAAGTCCATATTGGCCGAATGGTTCTTAGGGTTTCCTAGGGTTAACTTTTGACCTAATCCATTTTTAACCCTAACATCATCATATAGTTTCAAAGCATGGCATATAACTTCATGGAGACCCTAAATCATAGTTTTGGCCGAATATAACAATATAGGTTTCTTTTTTTTTTTCAAAAATAGAAATCGGAACTACTAAATATGCGGTGAGGATACTTACTTCCTTGCTTGTAGTGTGAAGAAGATGACCTAACACAAACCCTAGCCCTTGCTTCTTGCTTGGAGGAGTTTCGGCCAAAGGTGGAGAAGGGCTAGAATTTTGGTGAGGAGAAGAAGAAAAAGAGTGGAAGTGACCAAATCCAACCTTCCCTCTTCTTTATAAAGGGGAGGGGAGGAAGAGAAGTTCCTCTTTTCTTTTCCATGCCTCTTCATTTACTCTTAGTCCCACTTATCTATAGTTTCCCCCTCTTCCTTAATCATATAATCCTATTGGGCTTCTGGTTAGTGGGTGCATCTATAAGGCTTGGCTGTCTCTAGAGGTTTGGGGTTCAATTCTTAGGCCTTGCACCCCTTTTTGGCTTATTTCCTTTTATTTTTGAAAAGGCCCACATAAAGCCCATGATCGTCAAGCCAAAAATTCCTGTAAAAATTGCTAGGAATTTTATGGGCGTTACACCTAATGTAGCCTATTAACACCTCATGAAGCTTAGATCCAATGGATAGAAATAAAACTCTAGATCCAAAGGTAGAGATTAAATCTCTAAGATCCGACGGTTGAGATTAAATCTCTAGATCTGACGGTTGAGATTAAATCCCTAGAACCAATGGTGGAGATTAAAAGGAGGCTTATCCCTAACTCTATAAAAGGAGTTTGAGGGGTTAGCATGGAGATTAATAAAGAGAAGCTAGGGTTTTGGAGGTTGGCGGCAAGAGATAGGAGCTAGGGTTTGGGCTTGGGCGGCACCTAATAAGGAAAGATTTCCTTGCCTTCTGTTGGATCGAGAAGCGTCGCTAGAGGGGGGGGGGGTGAATAGCGATCGTAAATCTTTTCTTTTTCGTTCGTTCAATACGCAAAGTAAGCACAGCGGAAAATAAATGAACACGTTTATTTTACTTGGTTCACAACCCAGCGGTTGCTACTCCAAGGCCCTATCAGTCCTAGACCGCGTACGGAGGGCAAAGCACTAAAACGTCTCCTCCTCGTTGGAGGTAGGAGACAACGATTACAAAAACCGAATACACGAGGATGAGGCAACAAGCCTACCTCACCTCGTTATGAAGATAAAAAACACAGAATATAATATCAAAAATATTACTTGAATCTGCTGCCGACGAAGAAGATCTGAGGTTGTCGTCGCGTCGGCGTTATGACGGTGTTGAAGCGTTGGCGTTGTAGGAGCACTTGATGAATAATTGATGTGATTTGGAGTGGAATCCTCCCCTCCTTTTATAGACTTTGGCCTCTGAAATTGTCTCCTATTTCTTTGGAACGGATCATGGATTTTTCCAAATTTTATCGCTGGCGGCTACAAACGTTATCCGCTTTTGACATAGCGCAAAAGTCGAAGTCGCCATCGATCACGATCGATGCCTCTCATCGGTCCGATGACGCGATCGATGACGATCGATGATGCATCATCACGATCGATGATAACGATCGCCTAATGTCCAAAGGATCATTGCCGCTGGCCACTTCCTGTAAGAAGAGATTAGCTCGGAAAATGATAAATACGACGGTTTCTAACCGTCCGATCTCGACCTAGACCTTCCACAGGAAGTCTTAGTCGAATCGTCGCCTACGGTCATCCCCGTAAAGAGGACACGACCTTACAATCTCTCACTCACACGAGCTTACCTCGATAGTAGCTCTCGCTTCCGGCCTTCCACTCGATTCCTTCGGCTCCCTCCGAATTCACTCAAGTGTCGCCCGACCACCACGGCTTCCTCCGGTGTCGCTAGCCTTCACTCCACTTTAGTACTTTTCTGCACACTTGATTTAGCTCGTGAGATAACAATATAAACTTAACTTTGTGTCTTTGCCATAATCAAAACACAGGTTCGATTATCTAGTGCCCCTGCACCAACAATCTCCCCCTTTTTGATCTATGGCAAACCAACACAAAGTTAAGGGAAATTAAAGCATAAAACACATATAGTAGATGATGAATGTCATTCCCAAAAACTCTCCCTTAACCAAAACTCCCCCTTAACCCTAGGTGAGTTTTGAAAGAGATACTTTAGTTTTCAAAAGCAAATTTTGTGTTTCAAAATGAAATTTTGTGTTACTCCCCTTAACTTTTGCTATTCTCCCCTTTTGCCATAAATCAAAAAGAGTGTTGGGGTTTTTGTATAAAATAGGGGTTTAAAACAATGTCGTTTATGAATGCATCTAGATAAATCAAATATGAGTCCAAGCATGCGCCTAGCAATAGTTAGATAGATTGGTTCGAGGTGTGTCCTCTCGCACCAATAATCTAAAGATTTATAATATAACCCTTAAGATTAGTTTGCTCTCCCCTTAGTCAAATATATGAAGTATAAGAGATGTAGGGGCGCTAAACTTTGGCCTCGAGTTGTTAAGTACAATATTAGAGAAAATAAGTAGTATTTTGAAGGGATTGTTTCAAGTATATTTCAATTATCCTTAACATCTCACCCATTCTATGTGTCTCATAATTTGTTCACCTTATATGTTTTGTGAGATGATTTTAAATTGATTAAAGATAGTCAACCTTGGGTTAGATTCAGATTTAACATTTAGATCGTTAAGTAACTTTTCGAGAAACTGGCTTCCAGGTCGTGGCGAGGCACAGGGGCCTTCTTTGATCGGAACAACGACCACTTCCTTAGACAAAGCAAAATTCAAGAAAATATTACTTAAGTCACTTAGGGTTACTTCTGGTCTAACTAGTTTAGGATCTACGAGGTAGCTTCACTAGTTCCACTCGGTCAAGTGCACCAAGCTAGATACGCCTTATCTAGCTCGAATACAGACTTTGTCTCCTAACGTACTATCATCTCGCGTCCTGATACTATATTATCAAGAGTTGACTAACTAGTTATTTATGAAAAGAGGCTCCCGAGGCTCAATCTTTCAAGGATTTTAGTTGGTTATGTACGTATTCTAAGTAAGTTCACAAGTTAATGTAAATTCTAAGCATGCAATGGTTTTGCTAAGTAAGCGGTATACTATTTTAGTGTTAGCTCCCTAGACCATTGAACCAATAAGGTCTATTCAAATAATGAACTTGATCCTGAGGAATCCAATACTTATTAGTCCTAATATGTGAATTTAATAAAACCTTTGGGACCCATGCTTGGACTCTTTGATGACTACGATTTACGATAGACATATAAGACCTATTCGTAGTCTTTGACTTAAATCCGAGTCCGGCTTTGTTGTACACGGCTCTTTGGGTTCCAAGTAGTGGTTAAGGTTCTTAGATCCCAACGTGAACTTTTCCAACCTAGCCTCGACCTCTTGAACTTGGTCTTTCAAGAGAGAATTCTCCTTCTCAAGTTTTTCAATTTGGGTTGAGTTTCTCTCTTGAACTTGACTAGTTGAAGAGGTTAGAGTAACGCCTCTGCTTGAGGGTTTCAACCTCCTCAAGTAACGACTCAACCCTAGACTCGGACTTAGTTAATTTCCTATTAAGCATTTTAATTGTACTGTAAAGTGTACTAATTAAAGAGAAATCAACCTTAACTTTCCCTTTGGTCCGCTTTGAGTTTTCTCTCGAAATAATCTTGGGTCGGAGTTGGAGTTGTAGTTGGACTCCCGATTCTGACGACTCCTCCGCTTCTTGCCATGTAAGCTATGTCTTCTCTGTTGTCCCAAGTTGCATGGAAGGCTTTCCTTGCTCCCTTTTTCTTTTGGTTCTCATTCTTCAATTTCCTTCTTTCTTGTCGAACTATTCTCCGACAATATTGACTATTATGGCCTCCTCTTCGGATTCGGATTCGTCTTAGGGTTCGAGTTCATCTACTTGCCTAGTAGGTGGCTTGCTTCTTTGTCCTGCAAGTAGAGCAATACCTCTCTCGGCCCGGATCACGTAAGTTTGCTCATGAAGTTCAAAATCGGAAAATAATTCATCTAACCTAAGCTCGATAGGTCCTTAGAGACCTTGTAGGCATCGACCATGGATGCCCACAAGGTAGTCCTAGGAAATGAATTAAGAACGCACCTTAATAGGTCACGGTTTTCGACCTTGTGTCCGATGGTGTGTAGGCCGTTGACAATGTCCTCGACGCGGCGTGTAGTTGTATTGCCGCCTCGTGTTCCCCGCATCTTGAGGTTATACAACTTATTGAAAAGAAGGTCACGTTTACATACCTTAGCATCGGGTGTTCCTTCGTGTAGCTCAATTAATTTATTCCATAGGTCCTTGGCGCTAATGAATGGTCCGATGCGGTTGAGTTCCTCCTTGGACAAGCCGCATTGCAATATTTGGGTTGCTCTTGCATCGGCTTCGATTTGCCTCTTGGTTGCATTTGTCCACTTGTTGAAATCCAAGGGCTCTCCTTGATCATTGGTGGGTAAAGCAAAGCCGGTTTGGATTATTATCCAAGTCTCGACTTGTGTTTTCAAGAAACACTCCATCCGACCTTTCCAATAACGGAAATCATCTCCGTTAAAGAACGGAGGTCGGGTGGTGCTATATCCCTCAATGTGAGCCATTAAGTATCTTGCAAAAACACAAATAAAAACCAAAGAGAATTCCAAGACTTGGTCTTGGATTAGTAATGCGGGAAATAATAGAAAAAAAACAGAAATAAATAAGGAGGATAAAAAACTAAAAAAAATTGAAACTTACGACCTTCGATGTCCCCGAAAGGGTACTAAACGCTGGATTTTGGGGCTGGAAACAGCTTGTTACGGGGGTAAACCCCCAGTAAAAAGTGTAGATCTTTCAGAGAGCTTCGATTTGGTGGGTAGATCGTTTCGTGAGTCCACTCAGAGCAAAAGTTATGCTCGCTTGATCGTGAGGTACTCCAAGGAGATTAGTACTAGCAAAAACACAACCAAAACTATGTACCAAGACTTGGTCTTGGATTAGTAAAAGAAACAAAACCTAAGAAATATACGAATAAAAAAAATACGAAAAGAAAACCAAAACGTGCTAGATTGGTGGTTTCACTAAATCTTAGCGCCCGCCTCGATACCAATTGTTGGATCGAGAAGCCGCCGCTAGAGGGGGTGAATAGCGATCGTAAATCTTTTCTTTTCGCTCGTTCAATACGCATAAGTAAGCACAGCGGAAAATAAATGAACACGCTTATTTTACTTGGTTCACAACCCAGCGGTTGCTACTCCAAGGCCCTATCGGTCCTAGACCGCGTACGGAGGGCAAAGCACTAAAACGTCTCCTCCTCGTTGGAGGTAGGAGACAACGATTACAAAAAACCGAATACACGAGGATGAGGCAACAAGCCTACCTCACCTCGTTATGAAGATAAAAAAACACAGAATATAATATCAAAAATATTACTTGAATCACTGCCACGAAGAAGATCGAGGTTATATTGCGTGTTGAAGCGTTGGCGTTGTAGGAGCACTTGATGAATAATTGATGTGATTTGGAGTGGAATCCTCCCTCCTTTTATAGACTTTGGCCTCAAATTGTCTCCTATTTCTTTGGAACGGATCATGGATTTTTCCAAATTTTATCGCGGCCGCGTCAAACGTTATCCGGACATAGCGCAAAAGTCGAAGTCGCCATCAATCGATGATGCCTCTCATCGATCGATGACAATGATCGATGATATCATCATCATCGATCGATAACGATCGCGCCCAATGTCCAAAGAATGATCACCGCCACTTCCTGCAGTAAGAGATTAGCTCGGAAAATGATAAATACGACGGTTTCTAACCGTCCGATCTCGACCTAGACCTTCCACAGGAAGTCTTAGTCGAATCGTCGCCTACGGTCGTCCCCGTAAAGAGGACACGACCTTACAATCTCTCACTCACACGAGCTTACCTCGATAGTAGCTCTTGCTTCCGGCCTTCCACTCGATTCCTTCGGCTCCCTCCGAATTCACTCAAGTGTCGCCCGACCACCACGGCTTCCTCCGGGTGTCGCTAGCCTTCAGCTCCAGCTTTAGTACTTTTCTGCACACTTGATTTAGCTCGTGAGATAACAATATAAACTTAACTTTGTGTCTTTGCCATAATCAAAACACAGGTTCGATTATCTAGTGCCCCTGCACCAACACCTTCTTCTTCTGCCTCAAGCTGCCAGTGCCCCTTGAGCTCCTTCCAACACTTGGCCGGCAACCAAACTCCCTCTTCTCCTTCTCCTTGGCTGGTGGAAACAAGATATACGGCTTTCCCTTGGTGTCTTGGCCGGTTTCCACCATAATCCTCTCTTCCTTCTTGGCCGACAGAAAAGATCCATCCTTAGAGGTTGTTGGTTGGTTAAAAGAAGGAATAGAGCTTTGTTTCTATTCTTCCTCTTGCTCGGAACGAGCAAGGAAGGAAGATTGGCGATCTAGGAGCTTCAACTTTTGGTAGATCGTCGCCCACACGACGTCCGAATGGAGGAAAGTCATACATTAGAAGATCGAGAGGTATATCTATTCTCTATTCTCTTTTGTTACTTGCTTGTATTTGTTTTTCCAATTATGAGCATGATAAATTCTGTTTGTCGCTAAATAATACTTGGATCTAGAACATAAATACAAAAGTCAGCGATCCGTACATCGTCTATTCCATGGCTACTCGTAGAATAGAGGTTGGTCGCTTGAATAATGAGTTTGTTCAAGTGACCTCTCTAAACGAATAGCACGACGATGACTTGGTTGTTTGGGCAATCCCTTTTATCTAGGATTAAATTTTTTTAATCCGGGGACATCGATGGGATCGCCATGAACAAACGACCGAGGTGAAGTGGGAAGCGAAGTTTCCCCTCACGGACTCGATAAGCAAAACCCTTCAATTGGTATCAGAGCTTCCGAGCAAAACCTTCAATTGGTATCAGATCCAAGGTTTTCGATTTTGTGTGTTTAGGATTCGGTTAATTTTTATACACTTTTCATATATTATATGTGCCGGATAATAGTAGGATATGCATAGTTTAACTCTTTGGTTGCAGGCATAAGATCCGACTATTATTGCCATATGTGTATTTGTGATTGTATGTGTGTAAATGTTTATTTTGTTGAATCCTCGAGGTTGACAAGGCTAGTATTTAATTTTTTGTAAATTAGATACGACATTGTTTAGCCACTCTTTTTATTTTAGTTTACTTTCTATCTATATTTCATGTACACTCCCTCGTGGAGTATAGGATTGATGGATGTAAATTAAAATAGATTTTAGTCTCGGCTCGGATCTCCGGATGGCTCGTACATGGTGTAGGAAGAGTGGCGAGAAGGTGATGCGACAGGAGACATATTGAAGACAAAAGTCATAATAGTAGGAAAATAATTTATTTTTCATATTTATTGTTTTTTGTTTGATATGCATGTTGTAGGCTAGGAAAATTCCTCAATATCAAATTACTAAGTGGGAGAGGGAAAGTTTTATAAATTCCCACAGCCTCCATTACGATTTGACAAGTGATGCAAACAAACTTGTGCGTCAGCTCTGAGTGCCTTCCTCCCCATTGGATGAGTTTGTTTGCGGATCACAAGGTCAAATATGCTTATAAAGAATTATTAAGGAGCGTGTGCACTTCCCCATCGGAAGGCACATAACCCGAGATAATTACCTTGGTACCGAGTAATGGTGAACACTTAGATACAAATATAAGTATCCTCCCCATCGGAGTCACTGCTTTTATTTGTACGGCCAAAGAGGAACCAACTATTAATTTTACTTGTCAAAAATTTAGGTTGACAAGATAGTAAAATTAATGGGTAAAACCTCCTCTTACAAATGTAGAATTCGTATACGTCAACACTATCGTGGCATACGATATTCTCAGTGTTTTGAGGCGTTGGTTGATTTTAAAATTTTATTGTTTAAGGAATCAATAATTTTTTAAAATCTAATGTTTTGATTTATGTGATTCTTAGGTTTTCTTTCAAAATGACTTTCAACCCATTTGCTGTGATACTGAAAGAGAACAAACTTACTAGACCCAACTATGTTGATTGGAAGAGGAATCTAGACATTGTCTTGACTGCTGAGGAATACAAATATGTACTCCTTGAAGAGTGCCCTCCTAAGCCTGTAGAAGATTCTGGGGAAAAGGAGAGAGAGAGTTATAAGAAGTGGGTAATGGCCGATGAGATGGTGCGGTGTTACATGTTGGCATCTATGTCAAATGTACTGCAACATCAGCATCTAGCCATGCCCACAACTTATGATATGATGCTCAATCTCAAAGAGCTTTTCGGACACCAGAATCGGGCTGCGAGGCAAGAAGCTATGAGAAACTTGATGACGAGCACCATAATAGAGGGAACACGCGTGAGGGATCATGTTCTCAAGATGATGGCTCATTTAAATGAGCTAGAGGTCCTAGGAGCTGAGATCGATAGGGAAACCTAGGTCGATATCATACTCTAGTCTCTTCCTAGGAGTTTTGAGCAGTTTCGCCTGAACTACAACATGAACAAGAGGTTGTATTCATTGGCAGAACTTCTGATAGAACTCCAGGCGGCAGACGGGCTATTTCATCAGAGTGCTCAGGCACATGCCATGGTGACCCAAAAGGTTTCTACTTCTAAGCTGAAAGACAAGAAGAAGAAGAAACAAACTGGGGCAAAGGCAGTGGGAGGTACTCAGGGAGGAGTGAAGAAGCCGAAAGGCAAGTGCTTCACTTGTAAGCAGACTGGACACTGTAAGAAGGACTGCCCCAACCACAAGAACAAAGATATATCTTTTGGTCTAATCGTTTAAACATGCTTAGTGGTGTTATCTACCGGCACTTGGTGTGTAGATACGGGAGCCACTGATCATGTCTGCAATACATTGCAGATGACTGGCTGAGGGGGAGATTACCATGTACTTGGGCGATGCCACGTAGGTGACGGATGTTCATTTATCTTTTGAGAAAAATAAACTTTTGGTTCTTAAGAATTGCCTTTATGTACCCTTATTTAGAAAGAATTTAATTTCAGTTTCTAAATTTTTGTGGATGGATATTCTATTTCTTTTAATGACAGTTGTTATTAGAAGGAATACGGACATTATCTGTTCGGGTGCATTGATAGGAAATTTATACACACTTGAACAAAATGCTCCCACGATGCATTTTGAAATTAATAACTCATTTTCTAATTCCAATAAGAGAAAAGAACATTCGAAGATGAACCAAACATATTTTTGGCATCTTAGGCTTGGTTATATTAACCTAAGAAAAATTCAAAGGTTGATAGCTGATGGACCTTTGGGTTCATTAGTGGTGGAGGATTTCCCAACCTGTGAATCTTGCTTGGAGGGTAAAATGACCAAGAGGCCTTTTAAGCCCAAGGGGTATAGAGCCAAAGATGTGCTAGAATTGGTTCATTCAGATTTGTGTGGTCCTATGTCTATCCAGGCTAAAGGTGGTTTTGAGTATTTCGTCTCTTTTATAGACGAGTACTCAAGATATGGATACATTTTCCTGATCCACCGCAAGTCTGAATGCTTTGACAACTTTAAAGAATTCAAGACTGATGTGGAGAAACGTCAAGGTAAAAGTATCAAGACACTACGATCTGATCGTGGTGGTGAGTACCTCTTGGGAGAGTTTAGGAACTACTTATCAGAGGCTGGGATTCAATTCCAATTGACTGCACCTGGCACACCCCAACAGAATGGTGTAGCAGAGCGAAGGAATAGGACTCGTATGGAGATGGTTAGATTGATGATGAGTTATTCTGAGTTGCCAGATTTGTTCTGGGGATATGCTCTAGATACGGCGGTGTACATTCTGAACTTGGTTCCATCTAAATAAGTGTCTTCTACTCCCATAGAGTTGTGGACTGGGTGAAAGCCTAGTCTAAGGCATATTCTGATATGGGGGAGTCTAGCACATGTGCTAAAGGCAGATGCTGGTAAGTTGGAACCTCGTACATAAGTACGCATTTTCGTTGGATATCCTAGAGGAACGAAGGGTGGTTTGTTTTATAGTCCTAGAGATCAGAGGGTGATCGTTAGCACGAACGCCAGATTTCTAGAGGAAGACTATGTGATGAGCCACAAGCCCAAGAGTAAAATTGTTCTGGAGGAATTAAAAGGGGAAGTCACTTCTTTAGTACCACTGGTACAAGAGGATATACCACATGTCACTGCACTGCGTGTCACATAGGATACACAGGTGATATCTCGTCGTAGTGGGAGGGTTGTGAGACAGCCTGATAGATTCATGTTCTTGGGAGAATCTTCTGATTTGGTCCCTGGCGAACACGAACCTGATCCCTGGACATATGACGAGGCAATCCAAGATAAAGATGTAGTATCTTGGCAAAGTGCAATGAATACTGAGATTGAATCTATGGATTCAAATCAGGTCTGGGAGCTAGTAGACCCACCCGATGGTGTAAAAACCATTGGATGCAAGTGGATCTACAAAAGAAAGAGAGGAATAGATGGGAAGGTTGAGACCTTCAAAGTGAGGCTTGTTGCGAAGGGGTATACTCAGAAAGAGGGTATCGATGATGAGGAGACCTTTTCGGCGGTAACCATGCTTAAGTCTATCCGAATTCTCTTATGCATAACAGCTCATATGGATTATGAGGTGTGGAAGATGGATGTCAAGACAGCTTTCCTTAATGGAAGTCTTGAGGAAAACATCTATATGAAGCAACCAGAGGGATTCATTGCTAAAGGCAAAGAGCATCTTGTGTGTAAGCTTAATCGGTCCATTTATGGATTGAAGCAAGCTTCGAGGTCTTGGAACATCCGCTTTGATGAGGTAATCCAGTCTTATGGATTTATTCAAAGTTCGGATGAGTCTTGTGTATACAAGAGATGTGACAGAAATGTAATGGTATTTCTTGTACTATACGTAGATGACATTTTATTGATTGACAACAATATCAAGGTGTTATCGGACGTAAGGGTATGGTTGTCCAAACAGTTTGATATGAAGGATTTGGGAGAGGTGGGACACATCCTTGGGATCAAGGTTATAAGAGATCGCAGGAAAAGGATGTTGTGCTTATGCCAAACTTCATAGACACGATTATGAATCGTTTTAGCATGTAGAACTCCAAGAAGGGTTTTCTACCTTTCAAGCATGGAGTTCCTTTATCTAAGGAGATGTGTCCTAAAACATCTGAGGAGATAAAAGAGATGAAGGTGGTTCCTTATGCTTCGGCAGTAGGAAGCCTCATGTATGCGATGCTATGTACGAGACTAGATATCTGCTTTGCCGTGGGCATGGTCAGCAGATATCAGAGTAATTAAGGACAGGGACATTGGACTGTCGTAAAGCATATATTGAAGTAGTTGAGAAGGACTAGGGATTATATGCTGGTTTACTAGGCATACCAATTACTCCCTGTGGGTTACATGGATTCCAACTTCCAATCTGATAGCGATAATAGTAGGTCTACCTCAGGTTTTGTGTTTACTTTGGGAGGTGGAGCCATTGTATGGAGGAGTGTCAAGCAGAAATGTGTGGCAGACTCCACCATGGAAGCTGAGTATGTGGCAGCCTCTGAGGCAGCCAAAGAAGTTGTGTGGCTTAGGAACTTCCTTATGGACTTGGATGTGATTTCTGGTTTGCCCAGAACAATCACAATTTATTGTGATAATAGTGGTGCAGTTGCAAACTTGAAGGAACCACAAGCCCATAAGGCTAGTAAATACATAGAGTGCAAGTACCACCTGATACGAGAAATCGTAAAGAGAGGAGAAGTTGTTGTGGCCAAGATTGCATCGGAGGATAACCTGGCAAATCCTTTCACTAAGGCCCTTCCGGCGAGAGCTTTTGATAGGCATGTGGAGGGAATGGGGATCAGATGTATGGCAATTTGAGGACAGCATAGTCTTTTAGTATAAGTGGGAGATTGTAGGGATGTATACTGAAAAGTCTATCTTTTGTATAAACATCTTTATTTTGAAATAAGAATCACATGATCATTGTTTGCATTTTTATGGTTATGCAATATTGTCTAATAAATTACATTGTAGATAACATGGTGTGTGGTGTCACATGGGAGATCATGTTATCGACTCATTGTTAAGTGAAGGGTCACAACCGAGATGACTTTGGACAAACCATCGGAATGGTTGTAGTGTGATTTGGTATTGGTTTGTCTTGACCATAGAATCACACTAGTGCATTTTGTGTGTATTGAGTAGGACCGATTTAGAGGTGATTCGATTTATTGCTGACTACATAATCGAATCGGACCTCATATATTATTTTGTACATGCTCTTAATCCCGATATAATAACGGGCACATATACTTAGTATTCATCTCTTTGATTTACCAATGGGGAAGATTTATAGATTAAATCGATAGGCTCGGTAAATTGGGAGATGATATTATTTATATGGTGTGATGTTGATTATATGAGGAAACCGTGTCCTATATATTAGGATGATGATGCCCCCTTGAGGAGCTCATAAGGTTCATCATGTAAACCCTGCAGGTGGACTTGGTCCGGCATGATGAAAAGGTTGAGTGGTACTACTCATGGAGTTAGATGTTGATTAATTAATGGTCAGTAAATTAATTAATCAACGGACATTCGAGATCTTAAATACGGGGAGAAAATGTACAAATAATATATGGAGACCATATTAACTTATGGGGGTTGGTGAGGTAGATCAATGATAATCCTTTAGTGGATTGGATTATCATTAGTGGATCGGACTTTGTGTGAGCTTGATCCATGGGTGGCCAAGATCCAACTCCTCATGCTCCCTAATGTAGCCTATTAACACCTCATGAAGCTTAGATCCAATGGATAGAAACAAAACTCTAGATCCAAAGGTAGAGATTAAATCTCTAAGATCCGATGGTTGAGATTAAATCTCTAGATCCAACGGTTGTGATTAAATCCCTAGAATCAATGGTCGAGATTAAAAGAAGGCTTATCCCTAACTCTATAAAAGGAGTTTGAGGGGTTGGCGTGGAGATTAATCATGAGAAGCTAGGGTTTTGGAGGTTGGCGGCAAGAGATAGGAGCTAGGGTTTGGGCTTGGGAAGCACCTAATAAGGAAAGATTTCCTTGCCTTCTTCTTCTTCCTCAAGCTGTCGATGCCCCTTGAGCTCCTTCCAACCCTTGGTCGGCATCCAAACTCCCTCTTCTCCTTCTCCTTGGCTGGTGGAAACAAGATATAGGGCTTTAACTTGGTGTCTTGGCCGGTTTCCACAATAATCCCCTCTTCCTTCTTGGCCGCCGGCAAAGCTCCATCCTTGGAGGTTGTTGGTTGGTTAAAAGAAGAAATATAGCTTTGTTTCTATTCTTCCTCTTTCTCGAAACAAGAAAGGAAGGAAGATTGGCGATCTAGGAGCTTCAGCATTTGGTAGATCATCGCCCACACAACATCTGAAAGGAGGAAGGTCATACATTAGAAGATCGAGAGGTATATCTATTCTCTATTCTCTTTTGTTACTTGCTTGTATTTGTTTTTCCAATTATGAGCATGATAAATTCTGTTTGTGGCTAAATAATACTTGGATCCCGAACATAAATACAAAAGTCGGTGATCCGTACATCGTCTATTCCATGGCTACTCGTAGAATAGAGGTTGGTCGCTAGAACAACGAGTTTGTTCAAGTGACCTCTCTAAACGAATAGCACGATGATGACTTGGTTGTTTGGGCAATCCCTTTTGTCTACGATTAAATTTTTATAATTCGGGGACATCAATTGGATCGCCATGAACAAACGACCGAGGTGAAGTGGGAAGCGAAGTTTCCCCTCACGGACTCGATAAGCAAAACCCTTCAATTGGTATCAGAGCTTCCAGGCAAAACCTTCACATATATGGATATGTCAATGAATTACTTACTTTAGCTTAAGTGTGATGTTCCTTTGAGTTGCGGTATTCAAGTCATCTTGGTCAAGAAGACTTATGCTTTGACATCTTAAGCAAGCATCTTCGAGGAGACGTGGACCTGGGATGATTGGGTATAAGTCGAAGTGGCCGAAAGTGTTTGAATAGCCTACAGAGGATTCATCATTCCTTTAGAGGAAATATATACCCTATGGCCTCTCATTAGATTTTTACTAAAGTGTTTGGCCAAAGCATTACATGTTTAGAGTATGGTACTCTTGGATAAATGTGAAGTAACTAGAATCCGTAGCAGAGGATGTAATACTTGGGCTAGGTGTGACATAGTCAGCCTAGTGGGGATTGACACTATAGACCATGTCCTGAACCAAGTTGGTATAAGATGAGTGAAGGGAATGGGGCACGATTCATTGTAGCTGCAGAAGGGTTTCAGAAATGGTTCTGGGATAAACCGTTGATTTTCCTATTAATTTAGGGTCATGATGTACTACTAGGTGCCACTCATGATCGTTTTATAATTAATGGTTAATTATAGACGACCAACATAAATCAGGAACCTATTTGGTCACACGCACAATGAGCGTAATTCAAAGAATTTAAAATGAGTTTGAGAATATGATTCTCATATTGAGAGAGACTTGGTTTGGTTAGACCAAACAAAAAGTGAGTATGAAATTGTTTCAGTCGCATCGGAAGCATGGATGGGCCGAGTCTTATGAAGACATGATAGATGAACCAAATTGGTTTGGTTCTAATCCAATGGTGGAAAATAAACCAAAGTGGTTTGTTTTTTTTAAACGAATGAACCAAAGTTGGTTCGATTCATTTTAACTTAAAATAGACCAATGCGGTTTGGTTTATTTTAACTTAAGTTATTGGAGTGGGTTAACTGATTTTCGTTATAAACCAATAACCATTAGGAGAATGTATTCTCTATAAAAACATGTCTTAAGGGTTTTTCGTGGACGACTTAAGAAGTTCAAACCCTAACCGACTACCTCCTCGCCTCTTCCCCTCCTTGCCGCCCAAGGAGTTGCCACCTAACCTTGGATGCCGCCCATTGGAGTTGCTACTTCTCCTCCATGCCGCCGACCACCCACCAGCCACCGGCAACTCCTCCATCCATCCTCTCTTGGCTACCGACGACCAAGGAGCAGCCGACCATTGATTGGTCGGCCATCTCTTCCACCACAAACAATCTGTCCAGTTTCTGGATAGCTTGTTGTTCTCCTCGTGGAGTGGTCATTTGGTCGACGTTTTCCACTCCGTCAATGACCTACTTGTCGGGGATTGGATCTTCGGCAATCCTCATAGGTGGATGACCAAGGTTTCGTCAATTGGTTGACGAAAACAACTTCCGAGAAGCAAGTTCGTGAAGCTCATTTTTAGATCCGAATTTGATTCGGATTGTGATCGTCTCTCAGATCACATGTCTTCAACTCGAAGCTATTGACTTTTACGATGACGAGTGTGGCTTTGTGAAGCTATGTTAAATACGGAAATTTAAAATACTAAATTAAATGGCCAAAAATTAGGAAAAAATAATCCTAGGAATTTTTCAAGATTTTTTGGGAATTTTAGGAATATTTTTTTCCAGAATTTTTCTGGATTTAAATGGAAGTTTTATGATCATTCATTTGGATAAAATAAATAAGTTTTGGTAGAACCTATTTAAGGAAGTTAATAGATGTCATTAACCTAATGGAAAATACCCCGAATAAAATTTTTGGTACAAGATAATATGTCTTAGATTAATGATGATGATGTCTAGGGATTAATTGAACCAAACCTAGATTAAAACTTTTGGATTTAATTAAAACCTAATCTAGGGTTAGGGTTGATTTAATTGGACTGGTCCATTACTCAAACCGATTCAAATTATCCCCATTCGGTTTTATTTCTTCTCTTTCACCGCATATCCCTTTCCTCCTCATTTCTTTCTCGCGCTAGCCGCAATGCCATGGTGCCCTTATCCTCGCCTCATATCCGCCGTCGCTCGTCTCGTCCCGCTCTCGATCACGCGTCGCACCATGAGCTGGCTACTCCAGCTTTCAACGGTGTCGCCAAGCATCCAACACCGCCGTCTTTTTCCTGCGAGCACCCCTGCCCTTTTTCTTCATCGCCCATGCCACTCGCGCATAGCGCCAACAAGCCCGTCGGTGCGACTTGCCCCACACCGCAACCTTGCTCTGTCGCATTTGTCGCTCCTCTTTGCCCTGGTAGTTGCTCCCGGACCGATGCATGCCATCGAACCATCACTTCCGCTAGAAATTTTACCACGGTGTGGCTAATTTCGACGTCTGTCGGGGTGGGAAAGAAGATCGATGGTGGACCCTAAGTGCAGGTGTTGTGGTGGTTGTTCTTTGTTGAGATCCCTCTATGGATTGGGCAGTGGCATTTTTCTGACAGATTGGAGAATTGGGAAGGAGCCTACTGGTGGAGTTTCTAAGGCAGGTATATCTCAGTTGTTTATTTTCTTCAATTGTTGTGCTTGATTTTGGCTATGGTCGCTGTGAATTGGGTTGTAAATGGGCGTGAAGAATAATTCTGGTCTGGCTGTGATTTGGCTATGAATAGGGCGGCTCTTGACCACGAAGGAGCTGTGATGATTGTGGTTGTGGTGGAATTGTGAAGGTGGTTTAAAAGGTTAGAGAATTGTGTTGGGTTGTTATGGTGGGAGATGCTCGGATTTTGCCTTGCATTGAAGCAGAGGGTGATTTTGATAATTGGTTAGAGCCTTGAATGGGTGTATCGTGGTGTTGTACTCATATTCGGTAGATTAAGTGAATACATGTTCGATGTAGAATTTATCTAATTGATGTCGTGTGCTTAGACTTAATGGTAATTATGTTGTATGCAGGACGTGGATATAAGATAGGTCCGTGGGCATGAAGATTTCATTATTACGATCATTTTAGCAGGCGGGTATTTTGACTTATCTTTTTGATATAGTCATATTGATATGCTATTTAGTTATAGCTTACAATAATTTTCTTATTTATCTGCCTTGTATATTATTGTGCCTAGTTGATACATGCATTTGATCAGATTATAGTTATATCTTCCCTGTTTTACTTGGATTATTGATATGTACCTATTGGTTGTGCATATTATTCGGATATGTATTTTAGTTAGTATTACATGCTTTAGTATCATGCACCATCTTGCATGATTGCATGCTGGCTTGATGGGGTTCCTTTGTAGTTGAGCCCGCAACCAGTTACATGGTCTGCACACACTACCACTCATGGGTTAGTGGTACATCAGAAGGGTGTGTGCAGTAGCTCTATCAAGCTCCGCTGGTCTGCTCATGGGTAGCGTTAAGGCAGCGTGGTAGCGGGTAGGGATCCCTCCTTTGGTCTACGACACCGGGAGATGAGATCTTTGCTCCCACACTCTGTTTGGGGTAGGAGGATAGGTGCACTCTGACAACATCTTGTCCACTCGGTCACTCAGGAGCAATGATGGCAGAGTGCACAGTTGTCATAGCCCTACCCACTCGGCTTCACAATCGCGTGTGAGGCAGCTGACTCACGTCAGGGGTGACCATATCATTTGCTGTAACGCTCGTAAAATTTCTAGCAATTTTACGAGAATTTTTGGCTTTACGATGATGGGCTTTATGTGGGCCTTTTCGAAAATAAAAGGAAAAAAAAAGAGATGCAAGGCCTAGGAATTGAACCCCAAACCCCTAGAGATAGCCAAGCCCTATAGATGCACTCACTAACCAGAAGCCCAATTGGATTAGATCATTAGAGGAAGGGGGGAAATTGTAGATAAGTGTGATGGGGGTAAATGAAGAGGCATGGAAAAGAGAAGAGAAACTTCTCTTCCTCCCTTTATAAAGAAGAGGGAAGTTTCCACTTGGCCACTTCTTCTTCTCTTCTTCTTCCTCACCGAAAACCATCTCTCCCCCTCTCCATTTTCACCTTTGGCCGAACCTCATCCAAGCAAGGGAAGGCTAGTTCTTGGCTTCCATTAGGTCATCTACCAACTAAAAGCAAGCGAAGGAAGTAAGATTCCCTCACCTGCAGTATATTAGTTCTTGTAGGACATGATACATGAAAGGAATAGGATGCTTGATACCCTACATGTTTCGGCCAACCAAGTATTTTTGGGCTAGGGTTGCATGAAAATGCTTCTAAGAAAAACTTTGATATGTTGTATGCTTCATGTAGGAATTTTAGGGACAGAATATAAGTCTTGTTGCCCTTGCAAGTTTCGGCCAACCAAGTATTTTTGGGCTAGGGTTGCATGAAAATGCTTCTAAGAAAAACTTTGATATGTTGTATGCTTCATGTAGGAATTTTAGGGACAAAATATAAGTCTTGTTGCCCTTGCAAGTTTCGGCCAACCAAGTATTTTTGGGCTAGGGTTGCATGAAAATGCTTCTAAGGAAATTTTGATATGTTGTATGCTTAATGTAGAAATTTTTAGGTGACAAAAATCCAAGCTTTGTGCCCCTATATGTTTCGGCCACCAATGGTTTTAGGGTTAGGGTTTCATGAAAATACCCCTTATGAAGTTATGTTATGTCATATGCCTTCATGTATGAATTTATGTAACAAGAATCAAATTTTGGTACCCTACATATTTCGGCCAACATTGGTTTAGGGTTAGGGTTTCATGAAAATACCCCTTATGAAGTTGTATTAGGTGGTATGCCTTCAAGTAGGAGTTTATGTAACAAAAATAAAGAAAATGGTGACCTACATGTTTCGGCCAACATTAGGTTTAGGGTTAGGGTTTCATGCAAATACCCCTTATGAAGTTGTATTAGGTTGTATGCCTTCAAGAAATATGTTTATGTGATGAACATGATTATGATTTTTATGTGCCATTAAATAAGTTTATGTGATGAACATGAACCTATGCCTTCAAGAAATATGTTTATGTGATGAACATGATTATGATTTTTATGTGCCATGAAATAAGTTTAGGTGATGAACATGATTATGATTTTTATATGCCATGAAATATGTTATGTGGATGATTATAATATGCCATGAATTATGCCTATGTGATGAACATGTTTATGATGTAATATGCCATGAAATATGCCTTTGAGATGAACATGTTTTATGATTTAATATGCCATGAATATGCCTCTGAAATATGCTTATGTGATAAACATGTTTATGCTTTAGGACCCCTTTAGGGTACTCTTATGTTATGAATGCATGTATGCTATGAAATGTCTAAGATGGAGATGCTTCCCTTTCAAGTAGGGATTAAGAGCTCTCCTTATGATAAGATAAGATGGAGATGCTTCCCTTTCAAGTAGGGATTAAGAGCTCTCCTTATGATAAGTCAAGATTGAGATGTTTCCCTGTTTATGTTGGGGATTAAGAGCATTCTTTATGATATGACAAGAAAGAAAGGAATTAAGTATTTTACTTTGTAAGAGGTTAAGTACCCGACCCGTCAGGTGGTCGTTAATCAAATCCATAGGGACATAAGAAGACGTAAGAGGTCTTGCCCTGGTAAGACGTAAGAGGTCTTGCTCTAGTAGGTCCGTGGCTCGCTACTGACCTATTAGGGAATGCGCATTATGTGGTACTTAACCTGGGGCCCCCCATTCAAGTTATGATTATGTTAAAGTACCTATATGTATATGTTTTGAAAAGAAAGGACTTTTAAGAATGCTTATGATTATGTCCCTGATGCTTGTCTATGATTTATAAAATTATGAATGCTTATGTTAAGTTTAAGAATGCTTATGATTATGTCCCTGATGCTTGTCTATGATTTATGAAATTATGAATGCTTATGTTAAGTTTAAGAATGCTTATGATTATGTCCCTGATGCTTGTCTATGATTTATGAAATTATAAATGCTTATGTTAAGTTTAAGAATGCTTATGATTATGTCCCTGATGCTTGTCTATGATTTATGAAATTATGAATGCTTATGTTAAGTTTAAGAATGCTTATGATTATGACCTTTATGCATGTTAGAATTGAGGAAATTATGAATGCTTATGTCAAGTTTAAGAATGCTTATGATTATGTCCTTTATGCATGTTTAGGGTTGATGATGCCATGAATGCTTATGGTTTAATTTATGCCCTGCTTAGATTTAATTATGTTTAGCATGCTATGTAAATTGTATGTCATGCTTATGTTCTCATTACGTTGGTAAGTTGATGCATAGTGTTGTTATGAAATACTTATGCTATTTATGCTAGTATGCTCCTGCGTTCTATTTGTTTGATGAAGTTTGTGGCTTTTTTGAGTAGGCAAGAATCTTACTAAGCTATATGCTTATAGTTTATGTTGTCCATATACTACAGATAAAGGAAACATGAACTAAGAGGAAGTAGCAGGAGGGGCCAAGTGTGTGTGATAGTGGCATGGTGGAAAATGACCCTATTACTATCTGCCTATATTTATATCCTCCGTGAACACCTTAAGACATTTGCTTCCGCTTATAAGATTTGAGATTTATTAGTACCATGTTGAATGTTCCTTAGTTATGTTACTGATCAATTACTTATAAAAGTTTGATATGATAGAACTCATGAATAGATCTTCATGTTATGCATGTGGTAAAATGAGATAGGATATGGAACATGACAAATTATGATGTGATGCATGTTATAAAAGAAGCTATGATATGTTAACATGATAATTATGAATATGATGTGTGATGCATGCATAAAAGAAGGTTTAGGTCATGATAACATGTCTAAGTATGTAGATTGTGAAATGATCCCTATATGTCATGTTATAAGGAAAAAAAAAGAAAAAGTAGTGCCGCCCTGAGAGCAGATAAGGCCGGGCGTTACATTTGCATCACATGCTTCTTGCATGGATGATATTTGTATTGTTTTTGTTGCATTTTGATTGCTGCCTTGGATGTTGCATATGATTGTCATGCATACAAGATACATATTTGTATTTGGTCTAGCGACTTTATTTCTACTAGTATGGCAAATGCTCCTATATCAGGATAGGAGATTTAGGTAAGTACAATCCTTTGGTATTTCTTTCTTGCATATCCTATATATGAGACTGTACTGACATGATTGTTATTGTTAGTTATATCTTATTATGCATATCGACTATTATCCGCTAAGTTCTTTGAACTTTCCCTGTTGTTGTATATCTATTTCAGGATGAAGCTATCAGGAGAGCCCAACTGGCAAACCCCCTCATCATGGAAGTTTTTCTTGTTATTTGATTTATGATTTTGGATTTTGACTAGAGGATATGTTTAGGACTGGTGTCTGATTTATGTACTCGTGGATGTTTTGGTATGTCCTTATGGACCCTTATTAGGATTTTTATTCGGTTGGATTTGGTTGTGTATTCCTGCCCAGATGGCAGAAGGGGTAAGTCTAGATGTGATAGACTTTTGTTATTTCTTCTGTTTGTTGGCCTGAGGCCTATTTATGTCCTGCGTGTGTAGTTTGGTTTTCGATCGTGTTGACCGATGTATAGTGGTCGTGTAGGCCTTGTATGCAAGATTGGTATTGTCACCCGTACAGGGGAGATGCTGCCGGATTTTCGTCTGGCAGGGACTCCCCCGGAGCATGATAATTTACTTGGTATTAGAGCATAGGTTCCGAGTTCCTTAGGGTCTTTGGGTTTTAGGAGTTCGCCATGTTTAGCAGGTTAACTGGGGTATTTTCTGATTGGTATGGATTTCCAACGATTTTTATGTTTCGGAAATTCTGAAAATTTGAGGTATTATTGACGGGGTCAATTTGGGGATTTGACCGTGATAGGACATCTCCAAACGGCTAACAGGTGAATAAATTCTAGAAAATTTTCTAGATTTAGTGCATATTTATATTGGTTATGCGGTTTACTTAGGGGGTATCATATTTTGTCTAGTATTGTTTTAACCTTATATTTGTTAGACTGTTAGATTTTTTTTTAGGTTGCTGATTTATCGTTAGCATATGGTTATTAATTGCTATTACTGCTATACATAGCTAGTTATCATTGTGATATAAATGATTAGATATTATTGGTAGATGTTTACCTCTTAATTTTTAGACTAGTTGAATAATATGACTAAGATGGATAAATTCGTAGAAGGTATACATATAGGTTCTTTGACTCTCTAGATCCTAGTGCATGATGACATGATTACATTGCTTACATGGTTTAGGGTATATTTGCACTTGATGCTCTATAGCATATTGCTTTGACTTTGTACTGGCATGACCCCTTTAATTATACCCTAATTAATTTCAGCCATTGATTGCTATTAGTATGACTATGCTGTCGTTTATTTAGATAGCGTGTTATGTGTTTATTTGGCTGTGTTATTGCAGTGGATACCATGATGGAGATTAGTAGAGATATAATAACTTAGATGAGGTTATTCCATAGAAGTGGATCTCAAGAATGAAACATTAGTAAAACTCTAGGTGTTGGAACCCTAGGCATAATTACCCGGATGTGCTTATTGGTATATGTTTATCTGTTTACTATTTCAGTTGATATGGTGATCGGACTAGTAGAGGTTGTATGATTAGGATGCGATTAATCCTTAGAGGGTATATAAGATTGTTCATATCTCGACTGCCAACTATATCTCCCATTCTTGGTTGAGAGAGAGACTACAGTAAAGTATCTTTATGGTTACTTTGTATATCTGTGGTCGAATATGTCTCCCATGCATGGTTGAGATAATCTACTGTAAGGTTATATTCTTGCGTTATCCGCTCGGAGTTGGTGATAATCGGATTAGTATGACCTCTGTAGCTAAATAGCTACTTTACATCTTAAGTACACACGAGATATGTTCGTGGTAGCATGTTACATCATGCATGATTAAACTGGTAGAAATGATATAATTTAGGCTTAACTCTCTTGTCGTGCTTGTTAGTAGAGGGGTTGTCTTTATTGGCCTTGATAGGCATTTCCTGGTAGCTGGGGACGAAACCCTATGATTAATCATCTCGACGTGTTTATTAGTAGACTTATGATTTTTATCGACCTTGATAACCGTTCAGGTTAGAATAGTTGGAACCTCTAGACTTAACCATCTCGACTTATTTATTTATAAGTCGATGATCTTTACCGACTTTGGTAAACATTTTGCATTAGAGGTGTTGAAACCCTCGCTTGACCGCCTCAATGGGTTTAATTGTAGATCGATGATCTTTGTCGACGTTGATAGTCGTTCTATGCTGGATGTATTGGATAACCCTAGGCTTAACAACCTAAGATAATCGACTACCCACACGACCTATTAGTTGTAGTATGCTAGTGCGTGCAATCAATAACTAGATATCTATATACTGTCTGTCTATCCACGAGTCCCATTCGTGGTAGCATATAGTTACACGTAGACAGTGCTATTGAGTGTCGACCCACGAGTTACGTTCGCGGTAGCTCATATACAGTTCCCTTTGTGTACGAGAGCCACGAAGCTTTGTCGTGGTATCTGAATGTACATTACTTGTAGATTGCAGTGGTTGTGTAGGTTATACTACTGACCAGGTTAGATGCAGACTGATATTGGTACTCTGAGAGTTGGGTTACTTTAGTTTGTTTTCCTTTGACTTCCATTGTGTGAATTATGATTATGCACTATTGTCTATCCATCCACTGAGTGGTTGTACATACCCCCTCCTCACTTATCCTCTAGATTAACTATTGGAGGACGTGTCCAGTTGACCTACCTTCGTGTCGCTCAGAGAGTCCGTTGCCGTGCTTGTCCCACTGCATCATCGAGATGCCACTTTATTTACTGAATCTGTATTGCATTTTGTTTATGCACTTTGGATTTTTGTCGCAATTTGATTTGGTGTCAAAAAACTGTTTTACTTCAATTGATATATGTTTAGTCGTGCATGCATGCAATTAATTAAAATATTTGTATTTCTATTATTATTTCGAGATTTTTACCAGATCTTGTACATGTATTTCGGAATATTCTCACTAAGGGGCTCCTCCGTCATTTGGATGATGTATATGCCCTCGGGACGCGACAATTTTATTGGTTTACGGTTTTGGTTTGTGAGTTTTGTGTTTCGAGGATTTTCTTTTCCTTGGATATTTGGGAGTTCTCGTGTTTTGGGACCAGGCAAGCTGAAGCATATCTCTGAGCTATAGGAAAAGTATTGTCTTTAGTGTTTACTGTACTTTAGTGGTTAGGAAAAGTATTGACATAGTGAAATTGCCCCTACTCATGGTCGGGAACGAGGTCGACAATGAATTGACCTTGCGAAACCTAACGATGATTTCAGAAGTACGGACTCTTTAGAGGTACCGATTAATCTCGAATTAGAAAGCTAGAGACTTTTAGTCACCCATTTGAAGGTCAAGGAGTAAACCCTCTAAGAATATCAGTCCCTACTAATAGTGATTTGGTTATGGATAAGGTGTGTATACCTACACTGGTCAAGATGAAAAAAGATCATTTTACCTTATTATAGGAGGTGTTGGATGGGATATTTATTTGTCCCAGAATTTCTTCCAGAGAAGATCCAGAACTCTTTGTTAAAAGAGAGATGGATCTTTGAGATTATGTGTCGATTTTCGATGATAGAATGCGGTAGTTGTGGAAGGAAATGAATATCCTTCATTGTGGATAGAGAATCTACTTAGATCAACAATAGGGCACTTGTGTATACTCTAGGATTGATTTATGACTGGTGTGTTGATATTGTAGTGACATGGTGTCATATAATTATCATTGTCGTCATGATGATGGTTATATCATCAGCCTAGAGTAAAGAGAATGCAGGTGTGTAGCGATGACAATCTCATACTTGGTATGAATTGTATGAGTTTATGATTATCTTATTAGACTTATTGATGACTTAGTCGTCCAGGGATTTGGGAAGTCATATATTTTGGATCAGATGTGGTCGTTGGAGTTGCGTAACTTTGCCACTATTGAGGGTGGTAGTTGTAGTTGCGCACTCGGCCACCGTAGATGGTGGTTTCCTAGTATTGATTTGATTATTACCATAGATATGGATAGGATGCTCTAGCGATACTACAATCGCTGACTGGTTGGACCAGGAAGGTGATGGAATTTACTTTGTCTGAAGCTTGTGAAACTAGTTTCAGGGCTCAGATGATGGTTGACTATTGCATCAGTGTTGATTAATCATTCTGGTGTGGATGGAAGGGTAGTGTACATGGATGCATCATTTCGAGGATCGGAGTGATTCCTATGCTATTGAATAAGTCGTATCCTAAGCTTACGGTAGTTAAAGGACTGCGAGATAAGCCGTCATATATATGATGTGGACTTTGCAGTTATTATGTTGTTTTGAAGAGGTGAGGAGCAGAAATGCTCATGGAGTTTTGGCTAGCTACTGGATAGCTACTATAGAGTAGCTAGAAAATGAACGGTTGTAACAAGGAAGTTTGGTCGTGATAGCCTCCCATACACTTACAGAGTGTGTGGTGGAGTGGATTTTGGACGGTAGATGGACTACCGTCTCTGACTCCGAGGAGGATAATGGTTTCCGGAGTTACATTAGTTTAAAGAACAGATGCTTCAGGAAATTTCGATTCCGAAATGGAAGTGGAAGCGTATTATTATGGATTTTTGTGGTGGGTTTGCCTAGGACACGTCAAGGCCATGACGCAATTTGGGTAGTCATTGACCGACTAACCAAATCCTTGCACTTCTTAGCGATTCAGAAGACCGACTCTCTGGATGTTTGGCAGAGTTATATTGTGGGGAGATCATCAGATTGCAGGTTGTTCCTTTGAACATTATATCAGATAGAGATCCTCGTTTCACGTCTCGGTTCTAGTAGAGTCTGCAGCAGGCCTTAGCCACACAACTTTGTTTTAGTACTGCATTCCATCCGCAGATAGATGGACAATCTGAGTGGGCCATTTAGACACTAGATGACTTGCTGAGGTCCTGTGTTATGGATTTCGGGGGCAACTGGGAGGACCACTTGTCGTTAGTGTAATTCACCTACAATAACAGCTATCATTCGGCTATCTAAAAGGCCCCGTTTGAAGCATTTTATGGTAGACAGTGTCGTACACCCTCCCTCTGGGAAAAGGTTGGGGAGGCCCAGTTGCTAGGACCCAGAGAGCTCAGCTTAAGGCAGAGTTGGTCCGTACTATTAGACGTAGGATGGCAGAGGCGCAGGATCGTCAGAAGAGTTATGGAGATCGGAGACAGAGACCTCTGGAGTTCTCTGTTGGTGATCATGTATTTCTGCAAGTCTCACCCACGAAAGGGGTGAAGAGATTTGCCTCCATGGTAAGCTAGCTCCTAGGTAAATTGGTCCGTTTGAGATTTTGGAGAGGATCGGGCGTTAAACACAACGCTACCACCATCTTTGTGGTATTCATGATGTGTTCCATGTGTCCATGCTGAGGAAGTATGTACCAGACTCTACACATATTCTGTCAGATGTGTCAGGATCCATTCAACCTGATGCTACATACGTAGAGGTTCCGGTACGAATTCTGGATCACAATGAACGACAGTTGCGGAATAAGACCGTGCGACTGGTTAAGGTCTGGTGGAGTCACCACACCGATGAGGAGGCTACTTGAGAGCTTGCGGAAAAGATCACAGCTCAATACCCCCACCTGTTTACTGAATGTGCGTGAGATATATATTTTCAGTACTTGTGGTATCTCTTACTCATTATCCATTTGAGTAGGAAATTTGGGGACCAAATTTTTATTAGTGGGGGAGAATGTTAAATATGAAAATTTAAAATACTAACTTAAATGGCCAAAATTTAGGAAAAAATAATCCTAGGAATTTATCAGGATTTTTGGGGTATTTTAGGAATATTTATTTCCAGAATTTATCTGGATTTAAACGGAAGTTTTATGATCTTTCATGGGGATAAAATAAATAGGTTTTGGTAGAACCTATTTAAGGAAGTTAATAGATGTCATTAACCTAATGTACAATACCCCGAATAAAATTTTTAGTACAAGATAATATCTCTTAGATTGATGATGATGATGTCTAGGGATTAATTGAACCAAACCTAGATTAAAACTTTTGGATTTAATTAAAACCTAATCTAGGGTTAGGGTTGATTTAATTGGACCGGTCCATTACTTAAACCGATTCAAATTATCCCCATTTGTTTTTTTTTCTTCTCTTCCGCCGCATATCCCTTTCCTCCTCATTTATTTCTCGCGCCAGCAGCAACGCAGTGGTGCCCTTCTCCTCACCTCATCTCCGCCACCGCTCGTCTCTCCCCTCTCTCGATCGCGCGCCGCATCGTGCGTCGACTACTCCTTCTTGCGACGGCGTCAACGAGCAGCCAACACTGTCGTCTTTTTCCCGGGAGCACCCCTGCACTTTTGCCTCATCACCCACGCCACTCGCGCATAGGGGCAACCAGTCCGTCGATGCGACTTGCCCAACACCGCAACCTCGCTCTGTCACATTTGCTGCTCCTCTTTGCCCTGGTCGTTGTTCCCTCACCGATGCATGCCATCGAGCCATCACTGCCGCTAGAAATTTCACCATGGTCTGGCTGATTCTGGCATCTATCGGGGAGGGAAGGAAGATCGACGTTGGACCCTAAGTCCAGGTGCTGTGGTAGTTGTTCTTTGTTGAGATCCCTCTATGGATTGGGCAGTGGCATTTTTCTGACAGATTGGAGAATTGGGAAGGAGCCTACTGGTGGAGTTTCTAAGGCAGGTATATCTCAGTTGTTTATTTTCTTCAATTGTTGTGTTTGATTTTGGCTATGGTCGCTGTGAATTGGGTTGTAAATGGGCGTGAAGAATAATTCTGGTCTGGCTGTGATTTGGCTATGAATAGGGCGGCTCTTGACCACGAAGGAGCTGTGATGATTATGGTTGTGGTGGAATTGTGAAGGTGGTTTAAAAGATTAGAGAGTTGTGTTGGGTTATTATGGTGAGGAGATGCTCCGGTTTTGCCTTGCATTGAAGCAGAGGGTGATTTTGATAATTGGTTAGAGCCCTAAATGGGTGTATTGAGGTGTTGTACTCATATTTGATAGATTAAGTGAATACAGGTTCGATGTAGAATTTATCTAATCGATGTTGTGTGCTTAGACTTAATGGTAATTATGTTGTATGCAGGACATGGATATGAGACAGGTCCGCGGCCGTGAAGATTTCATTATTACGATCATTTTAGCAGGTGGGTATTTTGACTTATCTTTTTGATATAGTCATGTTGATATGCTAGTTAGTTATAGCTTACAATAAATTTCATGTTTATCTGCCTTGTATGTTATTGTGCCTACTCGATACATGCATTTGATTAGATTATAGTTATACCTTCCCTATTTTACTTGGATCATTGATATGTATCTATTGGTTGTTCATATTATTCGGATATGTATTTTAGTTGGTATTACATGCTTTAGTATCATGCACCATCTTGCATGATTGCATGATGGCTGGACGGGGTTCCTTTGTAGTTGAGCATGACCCGGTTACATAGTCTGTCTGCTCACTCATGGGTTAGTGGTACATCGGGAGGTGTGTGCGATGCTCTGTCGACTCTCATTGGTCGCTCATGGGTAGCGATGAGGCGGCGTGGTAGCGGGCGAGGATCCCTCCTCTGGTCTCGACAGGGAGATGAGCTTTGCTCCCCACTCTGTTTAGGCGGGAGTATAGGTGTACTCCGACAACATCCTGTCCACTCGGTCACTCAGGAGCAGTGATGGCAGAGTGAACAGTTGTCATAGCCCTACCCACTCGACTTCACCATCGCGTGTGAGGCGGCTGACTGGTGTCATGGGTGACCATGTCATTTGCATCGCATGCATCTTGCATGTATGGTATTTGTATTGTGTTTGTTGCATTTTGATTGCAGCCTTTGATGTTGCATATGATTGTCATGCATACAGGATACATATTTGTATTTGGTCTGGCTATTTTATTTCTGCTAGTATGGCACATGCTTCTATATCAGGATAGGAGATTCAGGTAAGTACAATCCTTTCGTATTTCTTTCTTGCATATCCTATATATGAGACTGTACTGACATGATTGTTATTGTTAGTTATATCTTATTATGCTTATCGACTATTATCCGCTAAGTTCTTTGAACTTACCCTGTTGTTGTATATCTATTTCAGGATGAAGCTGTTAGGAGAGTCCAGCTGCAAAACCCCCTCGTCATGGAAGTTTTTCTTAGTATTTGATTTATGGTTTTGGGTTTTGACTAGAGGATATGTTTAGGACTGGTATCTGATTTATGTACTCGTGGATGATTTGGTATGTCCTTTGGAGCCTTATTAGGATTTTTATTCGGTTGGATTTGGTTGTGTATTCCTGCCCATATGGCAGAAGGGGTAAGTCTAGATGTGATAGACTTTTGTTATTTCTTCTGATTGTTGGCCTGAGGCCTATTTAAGACCTGCGTGTGTAGTTTGGTTTCAGATCATGTTAACCGATGTATAGTGGCCGTGTAGGCCTTGTATGCAAGATTGGTATTGTCACCCGTACAGGGGAGATGCTTCCGGATTTTCGTCTGGCGGGGACTCCCCCTGGGTGTGACAAGCTATCCTGATGATACTCTGCATGGATACAGATAGAGGCGATTCTAGCGAGAGTCGCTACGGTTGATGTCATTCCCGCTACACGTGATACGTCAGGTATAACTAGAATAAATTTCCTTTTATTGCAAAATTTTAAATAGCGATTATATCTACACATGTTGTATCCTAGATGCATGTGATGTGTGCATTGTTATAAAATTAGTTTTTTACTTGTTTTTGCTTCCTCTGTGTGTATGTTTGCGAAACTTGTTCGAAAACACACTCGCCGCGGTGGTCGAGGAAACCCAACAAGGTGGAATACAAATGGTTCTTAAACCTTTGGTATTCATAGGATGAATATAAAAGGTTTTTGGATTATTCTTCATGTTTAGTCACCTTTTGATCTTCTTCTCATCCTCTTGGTTGAAACCTATTGCTCTAGTTTTGGGAAAAGATTGAGTGGGTTGCTAGCACAACTCTTTTTCTCCAAAAGAGAGTATTTGTGTAGATACCATAAAGGCGCAACCATTTTGATCGCACTAAGATCCATTGCAAAAGAATTGCTGCCAGGATTGCAAAGGGTTACACATCAAGGGTAATCTATCAACTAGATGTAGTTCTAACAACCATATGTTTTATGTATACACATGGATCTCTAGAAGGATCCAATTTTTCCACTGCATTTGTGATTGTTTTTCACACCAGATCCCTATAACCCAGTAGACTGGACCTCAATTGACTAGAATCCTTTCAGCGACTTGTTCCCTATAGAACAAGATTAGCAAAATACATAATATGAAATGTAATAGCAGTAGTATACTGCCCGATCTCGACTTCTTAGTCTCTTGTGGACTACCGTCAGATCGACACTTAGCTTTGTGCCCTCCTGAAGACTTTGCCTCACCTCTTCACTCGAGGCTTACCTATCGGCTGCTCATTCAGACTTACTATGCTTGACATCTAATTTGACGCATCAGGGCTTCCCACTAGCTATCCAGTCTCCTTGACCCAACTGGACTTCATGTTGGTTGTCCTGTCTCCTGACCCAACAAATCTTTGTTAGTTAAAGCCCTAGAACCAATCATGTGATGGTTGAATAGGGAACATTTTATATCATATTCTATAAAGGCAAAAGATTGGTTATTATATTTACATCTTGCTTGTGCCAGCTAATTTAAATATAATAATGCCCTAGAAAAGTAGGTTCTTATCTACAGCACATCAATTGGCAGAATTGATTATGAGAGGCTGTAGAGAACACTTTCCTAAATGTTCCTAGTCGAGTATTAATATGCAAGGGCAATATTAATACATAAAGACTAGCATGTAGGTCAATTGATGACTTGATCTCACAAGTCATGGATATATGATATCAAGTTGACACATGGGTATATATTGGAGAATATATACTGAACTGACCCGCCATGAGAAAGTTTCATGGATCGTTATATGAGTGTCATAAACTTTCTCATGTGACTATTGGTATGAATAGTCCTCTGACCTGAAGTCACTACGGTTCCCTACATAAGGAGTTATGTACTTTGGTATCGTCAAACGTCACCCGTAACAGGGTGGACCATAAAGGCGATTACTGGGTATATAACAAATTATGCGGAGGGATGTGAGTGATGTAGATGGGATCTATCCCTCTCATATGACGAGAGTGATATCGGTGGGCCCCTTGATTGAGTAGAACTACTAAAATGCATGGCCATGCTCAAATGAGTCAATATGAGATATTGAGCTCATTTGTTTGAGGTAGTTTACTCAGGGATCAAGAAACACATAGATTGATCGAGGATGACACGGTCTATGCCTCATTGATCAATCTGATATCAAGGATAGAAGGACACGGTCATATATTATAGTAGTCACGGAAAGGTTAGTCGGATCTTGACTTATCTCGTAACTTGGGTAGCAATGATGTATTGCTAGATGCCGCTCATTGCTTGTGTATCTAAAAGAGTTTAGATCCACTGCCAACGTTATGAGAGCCTATAGGGTCACACACAAAGAGCATGATAATTAGAGGAATTAGAGTATTCTAGTTTGACTAGAATAATATGGGAATAAGCTTAAGTACAAAATGATTTTTGGACTTTAAGCTTAATGAGAATTTTAGCTAATTGATTTAATGAGATTAATTCAATATGTTACCTTATTGATTTAATAAGATTAATTCAATATGATAACATAAGCTTAATTGAATTAATAAGATTAATTCAATATGATTGAATTAATAAGATTAATTCAATATGATAACATAAGCTTAATTGAATTAATAAGATTAATTCAACATGCATGAATGCCACATAAGAATGCCACATAAGCATGCCACATAAGCATGCCACCTAAGCATCCACCTAAGCTAGTTAAGGTGGAAGGAAACAAAATGGTTTTGTCTCCTTAAGTGGCCGGCCAAACAAGGATATGTCTCAATGCAATGGATTGCATTGAATGTGTGGAGGTGAAAGGGTTTTTCCAACCCTATAAAAGACACCTCAAGTGGCCGGCCAAAAGTGAGCATTGGCTTTGTTGTTGGTGGAAGCTTTGGTTGTGTTAGTGGTGAGAGAGCTTGGTGGAAGCTTTGGTTGTGTGGGTTTGTGAGTGTAGGCTAGCAAGAAGAGAGTCTTCTTCTTCCTTTCTCCTTTTCCCTCTCTTCCTCTCCTTTAGGGACTTCTCTAGCAAGAAGTAAAGGAGAGCTCTTCTAGTTTTCCTTTTGTGAGACAAGAGCGTGCTCGTGTGGATACGTATAGAGGCACGGACACTTGAACGTGCTAAAGATCCAACAAACCGAAAGGAAAAGCGGGATTAACAAGGGCACGCAACAAAGGTAATCCTCTCCTATAAGATCGGTTTGGTTTAGAGAAATTTATTTTATACGAGTTTGCTTTCGCATGGATCACTTGGAAGGGATCCTATTTTTATTCTTGCATATGCCACTTGGCGTATAAAGAATTCCCTACGATGGTATCAGAGCCACTTGCGAAGATCGTATAAAAATAGGTTTCTCTATTTTATATGTGATATAGAAGTAGGATAAATTTTATTATGAGTTGATAATTGCATTAGCAAATTTTCAAACATAATAAAATATCCAATGTCTTTTAAAAGTTAAAATGACATGGTGCATGGTTATGGCCTAGTCCCAAAAGTTTGTGATTGTGTGTTGTAATTCTTAATACGGCCTGCGTGTCGTGCCTTTCTCCTAATATTCTTGTTGTAAAATTAGTTTTAGACTCGAATGTAACTCAGTATTTCTCCTTTGTAATGTACAAAACAAGGATGGAGGGTCCATTGGAAGATGAGGTTACAAGGAGGAAGTCACACACAAGACAACCAAAAGGAAGCACTTAGGAGAAGATGCTATCCTAGGTTGACCAATCAATCTTTTCATTGGCTTGAGAAGATTGTAGAATAAGGGCCATAACCATGACACGTTAGTTTAATATGTATGTGATGCATGTTAGTTTAGCTTGTATGTGATGCATGATTAGTTTAGCTTATATGTGATGTATGCTAATATGTATATGATACATGTTTATTTCTTAATAAGTCTAAACGCGATATGCCTACCAAAGTTGGTACTCACTACTTCCTCGATCATTTGTTATTGGGTTTGCCAAAGCAAAGCAATGCATTTTATCTTGGAGGGGTGCGAGTGGACAATCGTGATGTCCCGCTATCAGTCTTGGTTAAGACTTAATTAAGTGTTTTCTTAATTAGTTAAGAAAGTAGAGGCATATATTAGCTTTGAACATAAGTGTTAACATTAGTTTTGTGTGATTTCCGAACATCAGCTTTGTCTTAGAAGTGGTCGTTGCTCCGATATCCAAGAAGGCCTCTGTGCCTGCACGACACTGAATGGTTTAGGAATAAACACTAAACTAATCTAAAACTTAACCAAAGCTATTAAAGAGTTACATCAGATGTAATTGGCAAAAGATTGCCTACCTAATTATACTACGTCTTGGGCGATTAAAGCTAACTCAAGGCAATTATGATGTGGATCTTTATCCCATATAAATTTATAGCTAAATAGTAGCTATGAGAATTTAGTGGGAGCCTCATTTAATTAAAGGCCTAATTAAATGATTTAGGTATGATACTTAACTTTGCATTTTAATGTTGTAGATCACCATGTCATCTAACACGACACACCCCCTCAACTTGCGATCTGTCCTTGAGAAGGACAAGCTCAATGGAGCAAACTTTCTTGATTGGTATAGGAACTTGAGGATTATCCTCAAGCAAGAACGCATAAACTATATGTCCTAGAACAGTCTACCTGAAATACACGCCCTCATCGTCTTTGAAAAGGATGCTTATAAGAAGCATCAAGATGACGCATTAGATGTGTCATGCCTTATGCTTGCCACCATGAACTCTGAGCTTCAGAAGCAACATGAGAACATGGATGCCTATGATATGGTTGAGCATTTGAAACAACTATATCAAGGACAAGCTAGGCACGAGCGTTTTGAAGTGTCTAAGGCTCTTTTTGCATGCAAGATGCAAGAAGGAACACCTGTAGGAACTCACGTACTCAAAATGATTGGGTACGTTGAGAACCTTGAAAGACTAGGTTTTCCACTGAGCCAAGAATTGGCAACCGATGTTATCCTGCAATCGTTGCAGGAAGCATACAATCAATTCGTCATGAATTATAACATGAATGAAATTGATAAACCTTTGCCTGAGATTCTCAGCATGTTGAGAACTGCTGAACCAAATCTCAAGAAGAAAGTTAGTAATGTACTAATGGTCAAGAAGGACAAAGGTAAGCGCAAAGGCAAGGGTAAGACCCAAGCCAAAGGCAAGGCCAACTCATCCACTTCAAAGGATAAAGGTAAAATACCTAAGGAAGGGGACTGCTTCCATTGCGGTGAGACTGGACACTGGAAGCGGAACTGCAAAGTCTACCTTGAGGAAGTAAAGAATAAAAGAAGTGGGACTTCTGCCTCAGGTATACACGTTATAGAAGTTAATCTATCTATTTCTTCTACATGGGTATTGGATACCGGATGTGCATCTCACATTTGTACTAATGTGCAGGGACTGAGAAATAGTAGAATAATGGCAAAGGGTGAAGTGGACCTACGAGTAGGCAATGGCGCAAAAGTTGCTGCTGTAGCTGTAGGAACATATTCTTTGTCTTTGCCCACTGGGCTTATCTTAGAACTAGAGGAGTGCTTCTATGTACCCGCATTAACAAAGAACATAATTTCTGTATCTTGTTTAGACAAGAAAAACTTTTCTTTTATAATAAAGGACAAATGTTTTTCCATTTATTTAAATGAAATGTTCTATTGTAATGCACCACTTATGAATGGTCTCTATGTTCTACATTTAGATAACCCAATTTATAACGTAAATACCAAACGGTTCAAATCGAATGATTTGAACCAGACATATCTCTGGCACTGTCGCCTAGGTCACATAAATGAAAAACGCATATCCCAACTCCATAAAGATGGATTATTGGACTCATTTGATTTTGAATCATATGAGGTATGCGAGTCTTGTCTTTTAGGAAAGGTGACTAAAACTCCATTTAGTGGACATGGCGAGAGAGCGACGGATTTGTTAGGACTCATACATACTGATGTATGTGGCCCTTTCAATGTCGAAGCCAGAGGAGGCTATAAGTACTTTATTACTTTCACTGATGATATGAGTAGATTTGGCTACTTATATTTGATGAGACATAAGTCAGAATCCTTTGAAAAGTTCAAAGAATTCAAGAATGAAGTACAAAACCAACTTGGTAAGCGTGATTAAGCTACTTGATCGGATCGAGGTGGTGAAGACCTTAGTCCCGAGTTTCGGGATCACCGGGCTGCGTGTGGGATAATATCCCAACTCACTCCACCTGGAACACCACAATGGAATGGTGTATCTGAGAGGAGAAATCGTACTCTATTAGATATGGTACGATCAATGATGAGCCAGACTGATCTACCTACTTCCTTTTGGGGTTTAGCTCTAGAGACAGCCGCTTTCACACTTAATCGCGTTCCATCAAAAGCCGTAGAAAAGACACCATATACGATATGGACCAGGAAGAGTCCCAAAATGTCTTTTATAAAGATTTGGGGTTGTGAAGCTTACGTTAGGCGTCAAGTCTCGGATAAACTAGGACCCAAATCGGATAAGTGTTATTTTGTAGGATATCCCAAGGAAACTAAGGGATATTACTTTTACAATCCCACACTTGGCAAGGTGTTTGTTGCCAGAAATGCTGTCTTTCTAGAAAGAGAATTTATTTCTAGAAATACTAGTGGGAGTAAAATTCATCTTGAAGAAGTTCAAGATGATGATAACACTAAGGCTTCGATGGAAAATGAGCAGGCACCACAAAGTGTTGTGGATGAGGAATTTGTTGCCCAAAGAGTTGTGGAGCAAACACACATTCAAGTAGACCAACCTCTTCGTAGATCTAATAGGATCCGTAACGTCGACCGAGAGATATTCTTTTCTCTTGGACAGCGGTGATGTATTGCTTATCGATCTTGGCGAGCCTACATCCTATAAAGAAGCTATGATGAGCCAGATTAGAAATGGCTAGAGGCCATGAGATCGAAATGGAATCCATGTACACTAACCAAGTATGGACTTTGGTTGATCCACCAAGGGTAAAACCCATTGGGTGTAAGTGGGTCTTTAAAGTAAAAGACATGGATGGTAATAAGCATACCTATAAAGGTAGATTGGTGGCTAAAGGATTCAAACAAATTCATGGTATTGACTATGAAGAAACCTTTTCACGATTGCGATGCTTAAATCCATTCGGATCATACTTGCTATTGCGACCTACCATGATTATGAGATCTGGCGGATGGATGTCAAAACGCTTTTAAGATGGAAAGCTACTCGAGGATGTGTAAATGACACAACCCGAGGGTTTTGAAGATCCAAAGCATCTGAAAGGTATGCAAGCGCAAAGGTCCATTTATGGACTAAAGCAAGCCTCTCTGGAATCTTGATTCGATGATGCAATCAAAGAGTTTGGTTTCATCAAGAATGAAGATGAGCCTTGTGTCTACAAGAGAAATAGTAGAACACAGTTGTATTTCTTGTCTTGTATGTAGATGACATACTTCTCATCGGAAATGATATTCCCTCACTCCGATCTGTGAAGATGTGGTTAGGGAATTGTTTCTCGATGAAGGACTTAGGTGTGCCTATATTCTAGGCATCAAGATCTATAGAGATAGATCTAGAAGATTACTTGGCCTAAGTCGAGTACATACATTGATAAAGTGCTAGATCGTTTTGCTATGCAAAATTCTAAGAAAGGGTTTACGCTTTATCACATGGTGTGAGTCTTTCGAAGACTCAATGTCCCTCTTCTAAGGAGAGAGAGATCGCATGGATAAGATCCCTTATGCATCGGCTATAGGGTCTATCATATGCGCCATGCTTTGTACTCGTCCACGGCGTCTCGTATGCTTTGAGCATGGAGTAGATACCGATCGGATCGGTGAAAGTCATCTGGATAGCGATCAAAAATATTCTTAAGTACTTACGAAGAGCGAAAGAATATTTCACTGATATTTGGAGGCAATGAGAGCTAAGCTGTAAAGGGTTACATGATGCAAGCTTCCAAGCAGACAAGGATGACTAAAGATACGCAATCGAGTGCGTGTTTTGCACGAATGGTGGGTGTGGTGGAAGAGTTGGCGAGGACACGATTCTTGATTCTACAGATAGAGTATATTCTGCGTGAAGCAGCAAAGGAGGTTGTTTGGCTCCGCATGAAGTTCATCGATGAACTTGGGGTAGTTCCTAGCATTGCAGATCCAATAGACCTCTATTGTGACAACAATGGGGCTATTACAGCTAAGGAACCTCGATCACATCGTGGACCAAACACATCTTTGGCGCTTCCATCTCATTCGAGAGATCATCGATAGAGGAGATGTGAGGATATCACAGTACCATGAAGCTAACATCGCGGATCCATTGACGAGGCTTTGGTACGGAGGAAGCATGATGGTCACACTAGGTCACTAGGTATTAGATATCATAGTGATTGGTACTAGTGCTAGTGGGAGATTGTTAGTTAAAGCCCTAGAACCAATCATGTGATGGTTGAATAGGGAACATTTTTTATCATATTCTATAAAGGCAAAAGATTGGTTATTATATTTACATCTTGCTTGTGCGGATAATTTAAATATAATAATGCCCTAGAAAAGTAGGTTCTTATCTACAGCACATCAATTGGCAGAATTGATTATGAGAGGCTGTAGAGAACACTTTCCTAAATGTTCCTAGTCGATTATTAATATGCAAGGGCAATATTAATACATAAAGACTAGCATGTAGGTCAATTGATGACTTGATCTCACAAGTCATGGATATATGATATCTAGTTGACACATGGGTATATATTAGAGAATATATACTGAACTGACCCGCCATGAGAAAGTTTCATGGATCGTTATATGAGTGTCATAAACTTTCTCATGTGACTATTGGTAGGAATAGTCCTCAGACCTGAAGTCACTACGGTTCCCTACATCAGGAGTTATGTACTTTGGTATCGTCAAACGTCACCCGTAACAGGGTGGACCATAAAGGCGATTACTGGGTATGTAACAAATTATGCGGAGGGATGTGAGTGATGTAGATGGGATCTATCCCTTCCATATGACTGGAGTGATATCGGTGGGCCCCTTGATTGAGTAGAACTACTAAAACGCATGGCCATGCTCGAATGAGTCAATATGAGATATTGAGCTCATTTGTTTGAGTTAGTTTACTCAGGGATCAAGAAACACATAGATTGATCGAGGATGACACGGTCTATGCCTCATTGATCAATCTGATATCAAGGATAGAAGGACACGGTCATATATTATAGTAGTCACTGAAAGGTTAGTCGGATCTTGACTTATCTCGTAACTTGGGTAGCAATGATGTATTGCTAGATGCCGCTCATTGCTTGTGTATCTAAAAGAGTTTAGATCCACTGCCAACGTTATGAGAGCCTATAGGGTCACACACAAAGAGCATGATAATTAGAGGAATTAGAGTATTCTAGTTTGACTAGAATAAGATGGGAATAAGCTTAAGTACAAAATGGTTTTTGGACTTTAAGCTTAATGAGAATTTTAGCTAATTGATTTAATGAGATTAATTCAATATGTTACCTTATTGATTTAATAAGATTAATTCAATATGATAACATAAGCTTAATTGAATTAATAAGATTAATTCAATATGATTGAATTAATAAGATTAATTCAATATGATAACATAAGCTTAATTGAATTAATAAGATTAATTCAACATGCATGAATGCCACATAAGAATGCCACATTTGAATGTGGAGGTGAAAGGGTTTTTCCAACCCTATAAAAGACACCTCAAGTGGCCGGCCAAAAGAGAGCATTGGCTTTTGTTGTTGGTGGAAGCTTTGGTTGTGTTAGTGGTGAGAGAGCTTGGTGGAAGCTTTGGTTGTGTGGGTTTGTGAGTGTAGGCTAGCAAGAAGAGGAGTCTTCTTCTTCCTTTCTCCTTTTCCCTCTCTTCCTCTCCTTTAGGGACTTCTCTAGCAAGAAGTAAAGGAGAGCTCTTCTAGTTTTCCTTTTGTGAGACAAGAGCGTGCTCGTGTGGATACGTATAGAGGCACGGACACTTGAACGTGCTAAAGATCCAACAAACCGAAAGGAAAAGCGGGATTAACAAGGGCACGCAACAAAGGTAATCCTCTCCTATAAGATAGGTTTGGTTTAGAGAAATTTATTTTATACGAGTTTGCTTTCGCATGGATCACTTGGAAGGGATCCTATTTTCCATTGCGCATATGCCATTTGGCATACAAGAATTCCCTACAATCTTCATGTCAGATGTCCGATTTTCTGAACCATCTGGACTTCCTGCCTAGTGTTCTGTCCTTCTGATCTATCAAGTCTTCTACCTAGTATCTGCTCAACACAACCTACTAGGACTTCCTTCTCATTATCTAGTATCCGGTCTACCTAACCTACTAGGACTTTTAATACTTTACCTAGTATCTGGTTTGCCTGACCTACTAGGTCTTTCCTGTTAAGCTTACACACTTAACACGTGATGGCATGCTTGGAGGCTCATTGGTTCCCATGTCCCCGGATTAAAATTTTTCACTAATGAAAACTAATCCGGATGGGATGAGTTTCCTAAGCTCAACCAATTCATCGTCGTGCTAACGACTTGAGCGATCGCTTGAACAAACTAGTTGTTCAAGCAACAAAACTCTTCTAGTTGGTTAGCCGCGGAAGAGATGACGGACGGATCGCCGGTTTTTGTGTTTATCTTCGGAGTCCATGATTATACAAATACATATGGATGTAGACATGTATAACCAACACATACAAACATATTAATAAGAACATGCAAAGATCAATAATAAAACTTGTAAAACTTTTATACCTCTCGATCTTCTATCGTATGTCCTAACCTCCTTGTAGACTTCGTGTGGGCGAAGATCCTCCACAAGTTGAAGCTTCCTAGATCTTCCTCAATCAAAAGAAAGAAGAACTCTCCATCCCTTCTAGCTTGAGCCAACCACCAAGCCACAAAATCTTGTTGCCACTGGCCCCAAGAAAAGAGAGAACAAGATGGACAACCAAGGAACCAAACAAAGGAACAATCCCTATCTCCTAGTGCCGCTGGCCAAGAGGAAAAGAAGAGGAGAAGGGGAATAGGTTGAGCGCCGAACAAGGTAGATGGAAGAGAGATAGGTGCCGGCAACACCCTTGGAAGAAGAAGAGCACCTCTCCTATAGTTGCCGCCCACCTTACCTTCCAAACCCTAGCCGCCCAACCAAACACTAATCTCCTTAGGGTTTCCTCCTTAGGGTCTCTTGCCGCCCAAGCTTATGATAGGCAAAACCCTAATCTCCAAAACCATTTTCCTTACTGCCCACCTTAAGCCCCCTTTTATAGTGTTGGACTTAAGCCTTGTTTTAATCTCCACCGTTGGTTGTAGGGATTTAATCTCAACCATCGGATCTAGAGATTTAATCTCAACCGTCGGATCTAGAGATTTAATCTCAACTGTTGGATCTAGGGATTTAATCTCAACCGTTGGATCTAGAGATTTAATCTCAACCGTCGGATCTAGAGATTTAATCTCCACTGTCGGATCTAGGGATTTAATCTCAACCGTTGGATCTAGAGATTTAATCTCAACCTTCGGATCTAGAGATTTAATCTCCACCGTCGGATCTAGAATTTTGTTTTCCATCATTGGATCTAGGCTCCATGAGGTTTATATTAGGCTACGATAGGGACCATGAGGAGGAGTTGGATCATGGCCACCCGATGGATCGGAACCACACAAACTTGATCCATCAATGATGTTCCATTCCACTAGAGGATCATCATTGAATTACCTCACCAACCCTCATAAATTAATATGAGCTCCATACATTATTCGTACATCCATCTCCTCATGTTTAAGATATCGAATGTCCGTCAATTAATTGATTTACTGACCATCAATCAATTAACATCTAACTCCTCGAGTAGTACCACTCAACCTTATCATCATGTTGACAAAGTCAACCTGCAGGGTTTACATGATGAACCTTATGAGCTCCTCAAGAGGACATCATCAACCTAATATATAGGACATGGTTTCCTCCTATAATTAACGGCACACCATATAAATAATATCATTTCTCAACTTACCGGGCATATTTATTTAATCCATATAAATCTCACCCTTTGGTAAATCAAAGAAATAAATACTAAGTACATGTGCCCGTTATTATATCGGGATTAAGAGCATGTACAACATAATATCCGAGGTCTGATTCAATTATGTAGTCAACAATAAATTGAATCACCTCTATGTCGGTCCTGCTCAATACACCTAAGTGTACTAGTGTAACTCTATGTTCAAGACAAAACAATACCAAGCTACACTACAACCATGCCAATGGTTTGTCCAAAACCATCTTGGTTGTGAGCCTCTACTTATATTCTACAAGGGACTGATAGCATGATCTTCTATGCCACACCAAGCACCTTGTTATCTACAATGTAAAGTATTAGACAATATGCACACATATAATAAATATAAAGTGCAAACAATGATCATGTGATTCTTATTTCAAAATAAAAATGTTCATACAAAAGTGCTAGGCTTTTAGTATACATTCCAACAATCTCTCACTTATACTAAAAGACTATGTTGTCATCACAGTGCCATACATCTGATCCCCATGTCCTCCACATGCCTATCAAACACTTTCGCTGGAAGGACCTTAGTGAAAGGATCCGCTAGGATATCCTCTAATGCAATCTTAGCGACAGCTACTTCTCCTCGGTTTACGATTTCTCATATCAGGTGGTACTTGCACTCTATGTGTTTACTCGCCTTATGGGCTCGTGGTTCCTTCGAGTTTGCAACTGCACCACTGTTATCACAATAAATTGTGATAGTTCTGGGCAAACCAGGAATCACATCCAAGTCCATCAAGAAGTTCCTGAGCCATACATCTTCCTTGGCTGCCACAGAGGTTGTCACATACTCAGCTTCCATGGTAGAGTCCGCCACCCATTTCTGCTTGACACTCCTCCATACTATGGCTCCACCTCCAAAAGTAAACACAAACCCCGAGGTAGACTTACTGTTGTCCCTATCTGATTGGAAATCAGAATCCGTGTAACCCACAGAGACTAATTGATCTACCCGATAAACCAGTATATAATCCCTAGTCCTTCTCAGGTACTTCAATATATGCTTTACCGCAGTCCAATGTCCCTGTCTAGGATTACTTTGATATCTGATAACCATGCCCACGGCAAAGCAGATATCTGGTCTCATACATAGCATAACATACATGAGGCTTTCTACTGCCGAAGCATAAGGACCGCCTTCATCTCCTCTATCTCCTTTGATGTTTTGGGACACATCTCTTTAGATAAAGGTACTCCATGCCTAAAAGGTAGAAAACCTTTCTTGGAGTTCTGCATGCTAAAACGAGCAAGGATAGTGTCAATGTATGAAGCTTGAGATAAGCACAACATCCTTTTCTTGCGATCCCTTATCACCTTGATCCCAAGGATGTGTCTCACTTCTCCCAAGTCCTTCATATCAAACTGTTTGGACAACTATACCCTTATGTCTGATAACACTCTGATATTGTTGCCAACTAACAAAATGTCATCTACGTATAGTACAAGAAATACCACTATGTTTCTATCACATCTCTTGTATACACAAGGCTCATCTGGACTTTGAATAAATCCATATGACTGGATTACCTCATCAAAGCGGATGTTCCAAGATCTAGAAGCTTGCTTCAATCCATAAATGGATCGATTAAGCTTACACACAAGATGCTCTTTGCCCTTTGCAATGAATCCCTCTGGTTGCTTCATATAGATGTTTTCCTCAAGACTACCGTTAAGGAAAGCTGTCTTGACAACCATCTGCCAAATCTCATAATCCTCATGAGCAGCAATAGATAAGAGAATCCGAATAGACTTAAGCATAGCTACCGGTGAAAAGGTCTCCTCATAATCGATACCCTCTTTCTGAGTATACCCTTTCGCAACAAGCCTAGCTTTGAAGGTCTCAACCTTCCCGTCTACTCCTCTCTTTCTCTTGTAGATCCACTTGCATCCAATGGCTTTCACACCATTGGGTGGTTCTACTAGCTCCCAGACATGATTAGAATCCATAGATTCTATCTCTGAATTCATCGCTCTTTGCCAAGATACCGCATCTCTATCTTGGAGTGCCTCGTCATATGTCCAGGGATCAAGTTCATGTTTACAAGGGACTAAGTCTGAAGACTCTCCCAAGAACATGAATCTTACGGGTTGTCTAACAACCCTCCCACTATGATGAGGTGCCTCCTATGTATGCTATGGGATATGCGGTGCAGTGACTTGTGGTATTTCCTCTTGTACTGGTGTTACTGAAGATGGGACTTCCCCTGTCAACTCCTCAAGAACAATCCTACTCGTGGGCTTGTGGTTCATCACATAGTCCTCCTCTAGAAATCTGCCATTCGTACTCACAATGACCTTCTGATCTCTAGGACTATAGAATAAACCACCCTTCGTTCCCTTAGGGTAGCCAACAAACAAGCGTACTTCTGTACGAGATTCCAACTTACCAACATCTCCCTTCAACACGTGATGGACTACCCCAAATCTGAATATGTCTTAGACTAGGCTTTCGCCCAGTCCACAATTCTGTGGGAGTAGAGGGTACTGACTTAGATGGAACCAAGTTCAGAATGTGTGCTACCATTTCCAGAGCAAACCCCCAGAACGAATCAGGTAACTCAGAATAACTCATCATCGATCTTACCATCTCCATAAGAGTCTTATTCCTTCGCTCCGCCACACCATTTTGCTGGGGTGTGCCAAGTGCGGACAATTGGGATTGAATCCCAGCCTCTGATAAGTAATTCCTAAACTCTCCCAAGAGGTACACGCGACCACGATCAGATCGTAGTGCCTTGATACTTTTACCTTGACGGTTCCCCACATTAGCCTTGAATTCTTTGAACCTGTCAAAACATTCAGACTTGCGGCGCATCAAGTAAATGTATCCATACCTTGAATAATCGTCTATAAAAGAGACAAAGTATTCAAAGCCACCTCTAGCTTGGATTGACATAGGACCGCACAAATCAGAATGAACCAATTCCAATACATCTTTGGCTCTATACCCCTTAGCCTTAAAAGGCCTCTTGGTCATCTTCCCTTCCAAGCAAGACTCGCAGGTTGGGAGATCTTCCACCACTAATGAACCCAAGGGTCCATCAGCTATCAATTTTTGAATTCTACTCAGGTTAATATGACCAAGTCTTAGGTGCCAAAGATATGTCTAGTTCATTTTTGAAGGTTCTTTTTGTAGGGAATTCTATATGCCAAATGGCATATGCACAACGGAAAAATTAGGATCCCTTCCAAGTGATCCATGCGAAAGCAAACTCGTATAAAATAAATTTCTCTAAACCAAGCCTATCTTATAGGAGAGGATTACCTTTGTTGCGTGTCCTTTGCAATCCCGCTTTTCCTTGGATGTGTTGGATCTTTTAGCACGTTCAAATGTCCGTGCCTCTATATGTATCCACACGAGCAAGCTCTTGTCTCACAAAAGAAAAACAAGAGGAGCTCTCCTTTACTTCTTGCTAGAGAAGTCCCTAAAGGAGAGGAAGAGAGGGAAAAGGAGAAAGGAAGAAGAAGACTCCTCTTCTTGCTAGCCTACACTCACAAACCCACACAACCAAAGCTTCCACCAAGCTCTCTCACAACCACAACAACACAACCAAAGCTTCCACCAACAACAAAGCCAATGCTCTCTTTTGGCCGGCCACTTGAGGTGTCTTTTATAGGGTTGGAAAAACCCTTTCACCTCCACACATTCAATGGAATCCATTGCATTGAGACATATCCTTGTTTGGCCGGCCACTTAAGGAGACAAAACCATTTTGTTTCCTTCCACCTTAACTAGCTTAGGTGGATGCTTAGGTGGCATGCTTATGTGGCATGCTTATGTGGCATTCTTATGTGGCATTCATGCATGTTGAATTAATCTTATTAATTCAATTAAGCTTATGTTATCATATTGAATTAGTCTTATTAATTCAATCATATTGAATTAATCTTATTAATTCAATTAAGCTTATGTTATCATATTGAATTAATCTTATTAAATCAATAAGGTAACATATTGAATTAATCTCATTAAATCAATTAGCTAAAATTCTCATTAAGCTTAAAGTCCAAAAACCATTTTGTACTTAAGCTTATTCCCAAATTATTCTAGTCAAACTAGAATACTCTAATTCCTCTAATTATCATGCTCTTTGTGTGTGACCCTATAGGCTCTCATAACGTTGGCAGTGGATCTAAACTCTTTTAGATACACAAGCAATGAGCGACATCTAGCAATACATCATTGCTACCCAAGTTACGAGATAAGTCAAGATCCGACTAACCTTTCCGTGACTACTATAATGTATGACCGTGTCCTTCTATCCTTGATATCAGATTGATCAATGAGGCATAGACCGTGTCATCCTCGATCAATCTATGTGTTTCTTGATCCCTGAGTAAACTAACTCAAACAAATGAGCTCAATATCTCATATTGACTCATTCGAGCATGGCCATGCGTTTTAGTAGTTCTACTCAATCAAGGGGCCCACCGATATCACTCTCGTCATATGAGAGGGATAGATCCCATCTACATCACTAACATCCCTCCGCATAATTTGTTATATACCCAGTAATCGCCTTTATGGTCCACCCTGTTACGGGTGACGTTTGACGATACCAAAGTACATAACTCCTTATGTAGGGAACCGTAGTGACTTCAGGTCTGAGGACTATTCATACCAATAGTCACATGAGAATGTTTATGACACTCATATAACGATCCATGAAACTTTCTCATGGCGGGTCAGTTTAGTATATATTCTCTAATATATACCCATGTGTCAACTTGATATCATATATCCATGACTTGTGAGATCAAGTCATCAATTGACCTACATGCTAGTCTTTATGTATTAATATTGCCCTTGCATATTAATACTTGACTAGGAACATTTAGGAAAGTGTTCTCTACAGCCTCTCATAATCAATTCTGCCAATTGATGTGCTGTAGATAAGAACCTACTTTTCTAGGGCATTACTATATTTAATTTAGCTGGCACAAGCAAGACTTAAATATAATAACCAATCCTTTGCCTTTATAGAATATGATAGAAAATGTTCCCTATTCAACCATCACATGATTGGTTCGTAGGGCTATAACTAACAATCTCCCACTAGCACTAGTACCAATCACTATGATATCTAATACCTAGTGACCTAGTGTGACCATCATGCTTCCTCTGTGCCAAAGCCTTGGTCAATGGATCTGCGATGTTAGCTTCCGCATCAGATATCCTCACATCTCCTATCGATGATCTCTCGAATGAGATGGAAGCGCCGCAAAGATGTGTTTGGTCCGCGATGTGATCGAGGTTCCTTAGCTCGCAATAGCCCCATTGTTGTCACAATAGAGGTCTATTGGATCTGCAATGCTAGGAACTACCCCAAGTTCAGCGATGAACTTGGAGCCAAAGACCTCCTTTCTTTGCGCATCGATCCGCAATATACTGGCTCATTGTAGAATCAGCAACTGTGTCCTGCTTTGAACTCTTCCAGCTCACAGCTCCACCATTCAGGCAAAACACGTACCCCGATTGTGATCTATAGTCATCCTTGTCTGTTTGGAAGCTTGCATCACTGTAACCCTTTACAGTTAGCTCCTCATTGCCTCCAAATATCAGGAAATATTCTTTCGTCCTTCGTAAGTATTTAAGAATATTTTTGACTGCTATCCAGTGACTTTCACCTGGATCTGACTGGTATCTACTCGTCATACTCAAAGCATACGAGATGTCAGGACGAGTACAAAGCATGGCGTACATGATAGACCCTATAGCAGATGCATAAGGGATCTTATCCATGCGGTCTCTCTCCTCCTTAGAAGAGGGACATTGAGTCTTCGAAAGACTTACACCATGTGATAAAGGCAGAAACCCTTTCTTGGAATTTTGCATAGCAAAATGATCTAGCACTTTATCAATGTATGTACTCTGACTTAGGCCAAGTAATCTTTTTGATCTATCTCTATAGATCTTGATGCCTAGAATATAGGCAGCTTCATCTAAGTCTTTCATCGAGAAACAATTCTCTAACCATATCTTCACAGACTGGAGTGAGGGAATATCATTTCCGATGAGAAGTATGTCATCTACATACAAGACAAGAAATACAACTATGCTCCCACTATTTCTCTTGTAGACACAAGGCTCATCTTCATTCTTGATGAAACCAAACTCTTTGATTGCATCATCGAATCGAAGATTCCAGCTTCGAGAGGCTTGCTTTAGTCCATAAATGGACCTTTGCTTGCCAGATACCTTTCCAGATGCTTTGATCTCCAAAACCCTCAGGTTGTGTCATGTACACATCCTCGAGTAGCTTTCCATTCTTAAAAGCGGTTTTGACATCCATCCGCCAGATCTCATAATCATGGTAGGTCGCAAATAGCAAGTATGATCCGAATGGATTTAAGCATCGAATCGTGAAAAGGTTTCTTCATAGTCAATACCATGAATTTGTTTGAATCTTTAGCCACCAATCTACCTTTATAGGTATGCTTATTACCATCCATGTCCTTTACTTTAAAGACCCACTTACACCCAATGGGTTTTACCCCTTCGTGGATCAACCAAAGTCCATACTTGGTTAGTGTACATGGATTCCATTTCGATCTCATGGCCTCTAGCCATTTCTGAACTGGCTCATCATAGCTTCTTGATAGGATGTAGGCTCGCCAAGATCGATAAGCAATACTTCACCGTTGTTACCAAGAGAAAAGAATATCTCTCGGGTTGACGACGGATCCTATTAGATCTACGAAGAGGTTGGTCTACTTGAACATGTGTTTGCTCCACAACTCTTTGGGCAACAAATTCCTCATCCACAACACTTTGTGGTGCCTGTTCATTTTCCATCGGCCTTAGTGTTATCATCATCTTGAACTTCTTCAAGATGAATTTTACTCCCACTAGTATTTCTAGAAATAAATTCTCTTTCTAGAAAGACAAAGATTTCGCAACAAACACCTTGCCAAGTGTGGGATTGTAAAAGTAATATCCCTTAGTTTCCTTGGGATATCCTACAAAATAACACTTATCCGATTTGGGTCCTAGTTTATCCGAGACTTGACGCCTAACGTAAGCTTCACAACCCCAAATCTTTATAAAAGACATTTTGGGACTCTTCCTCCATATCGATATGGTGTCTTTTCTACGGCTTTTGATGGAACGCGATTAAGTGTGAAAGCTACTCTCTAGAGCTAAACCCCAAAAGGAAGTAGGTAGATCACCTGCTCATCATCGATCGTACTATATCTAATAGAGTACGATTTCTCCTCTCGATACACCATTCCATTGTGGTGTGGAGTGAGTTGGGATATTATCCCACACTCACCAGTGATCACGAAACTCTGACTAAGGTATTCACCACCTCGATCCGATCGAAGTAGCTTAATACGCTTACCAAGTTGGTTTTGTACTTCATTCTTGAATTCTTTGAACTTTTCAAAGGATTCTGACTTATGTCTCATCAAATATAAGTAGCCAAATCTACTCATATCATCAGTGAAAGTAATAAAGTACTTATAGCCTCCTCTGGCTTCGACATTGAAAGGGCCACATACATCAGTATGTATGAGTCCTAACAAGTCCGTCGCTCTCTCGCCATGTCCACTAAATGGAGTTTTAGTCATATTTCCTAAAAGACAAGACTCGCATACCTCATATGATTCAAAATCAAATGAGTCCAATAATCCATCTTTATGGAGTTGGGATATGCATTTTTCATTTATGTGACCTAGGCGACAGTGCCAGAGATATGTTTGGTTCAAATCATTCGATTTGAACCGTTTGGTATTTACGTTATAAATTGGGTTTTCTAAATCTAGAACATAGAGACCATTCATAAGTGGTGCATTACAATAGAACATTTCATTTAAATAAATGGAACAACATTTGTCCTTTATTATAAAAGAAAAGTTTTTCTTGTCTAAACAAGATACGAGATTATGTTCTTTGTCAATGCAGTACATAAAAGCACTCCTCTAGTTCTAAGATAAGCCCAAAGTGGCAAAGACAAAGAATATGTTCCTACACAAAGAAGAACTTTTGCGCCATTGCCTACTCGTAGGTCCACTTCGCCCTTTGCCATTATTCTACTATTTCTCAGTCCCTGCACATTAGTACAAATGTGAGATGCACATCCGGTATCTAATAACCATGTAGAAGAAATAGATAGATTAACTTCTATAACGTGTATACCTGAGGCAGAAGTCCCACTTCTCTTGTTCTTTACTTCCTCAAGGTAGACTTTGCAGTTCCGCTTCCAGTGTCCAGTCTTACCGCAATGGAAGCAGTCCCCTTCCTTAGGTACTTTACCTTTACCCTTTGAAGTGGATGAATTGGCCTTGCTTTTGGCTTGGGTCTTACCCTTGCCTTTGCGCTTACCTTTGTCCTTCTTGACCATTAGTACATTACTAACTTTCTTCTTGAGATTTGGTTCAGCAGTTCTTAACATGCTGAGAATCTCAGGCAAAGGTTTATCAATTTCATTCATGTTATAATTCATGACGAATTGATTGTATGCTTCCGGCAACGATTGCAGGATAACATCGGTTGCCAATTCTTGGCTCAGTGGAAAACCTAGTCTTTCAAGGTTCTCAACGTACCCAATCATTTTGAGTACGTGAGTTCCTACAGGTGTTCCTTCTTGCATCTTGCATGCAAAAAGAGCCTTAGACACTTCAAAACGCTCGTGCCTAGCTTGTCCTTGATATAGTTGTTTCAAATGCTCAACCATATCATAGGCATCCATGTTCTCATGTTGCTTCTGAAGCTCAGAGTTCATGGTGGCAAGCATAAGACATGACACATCTAATGCGTCATCTTGATGCTTCTTATAAGCATCCTTTTCAGCATGAGTGGCCGCAGGGGTAGGTATTTCAGGAGTAGACTGCTCTAGGACATATAGTTTGCGTTCTTGCTTGAGGATAATCCTCAAGTTCCTATACCAGTCAAGAAAGTTTGCTCCATTGAGCTTGTCCTTCTCAAGGACAGATCGTAAGTCGAGGGTGTGTCGTGTTAGATGACATGGTGATCTACAACATTAAAATGCAAAGTTAAGTATCATACCTAAATCATTTAATTAGGCCTTTAATTAAATGAGGCTCCCACTAAATTCTCATAGCTACTATTTAGCTATAAATTTATATGGGATAAAGATCCACATCATAATTGCCTTGAGTTAGCTTTGGCTAATCGCCAAGACGAGTATAATTAGGTAGGCAATCTTGCCAATTACATCTGATGTAACTCTTTAATAGCTTTGTTTAAGTTTTAGATTAGTTTAGTGTTTATTCCTAAACCGACTTCAGTCGTGGGCGAGGCACATGAGGCCTTCTTGGATATCTGAGCAACGACCACTTCTAAGACAAAGCGATGTTCGAAATCACACAAACTAATTTTAACACTTATGTTCAAAGCTAATATATGCCTCTACTTTCTTAACCAATTAAGAAAAACTTAATTAAGTCTTAACTAAGATCGATAGGGACATCACGATTGTCCACTCGCACCCTCCAAGATAAAATGCATTGCTTTGCTTTGGCAAACCCAATAACAAATGATCGAGGAAGTAGTGAGTACCAACTTTGGTAGGCATATCGCTTTAGACTTATTAAGAAATAAACATGTATCATATACATATTAGCATACATCACATATAAGCTAAACTAATCATGCATCACATACAAGCTAAACTAACATGCATCACATACATATTAAACTAAGCGTGTCATGGTTATGGCCCTTATTCTACAATCTTCTCAAGCCAATGAAAAGATTGATTGGTCAACCTAGGGATAGCATCTTCTCCTAAGTGCTTCCTTTTGGTTGTCTTGTGTGTTGACTTCCTCCTTGTAACCTCTTCCAATGGACCCTCCATCTTTGTTTTGTACATTACAAAAGGAGAAATACTGAGTTACATTCGAGTCTAAAACTAATTTTACAACAAGAATTTTAGGAGGAAGGTACACGCAGGCCGTATTTAAGAATTACAACACACACATTCACAAACTTTTGGGACTAGGCCATAACCATGCACCATGTCATTTTAACTTTTAAAGACATTGGATATTTTATTATGTTTGAAAATTGCTAATGCAATTATCAACTCATAATAAAATTTATCCTACTTCTATATCACATATAAAATAGAGAAAACCTATTTTATACGATCTTTCAAGTGGCTCGATACCATAGGGAATTCTATATGCCAAATGGCATATGCAACGGAAAAATTAGGATCCTTCCAAGTGATCCATGCAAAAGCAAACTCGTATAAAATAAATTTCTCTAAACCAAACCTATCTTATAGGAGAGGATTACCTTTGTTGCATGCCCTTGTTAATCCCGCTTTTCCTTTGTTTGTTGGATCTTTAGCACGCTCAAGTGTCCGTGCTCTATATGTATCCACACGAGCAAGCTCTTGTCTCACAAAAGAAAACTAGAGGAGCTCTCCTTTACTTCTAGAGAAGTCCCTAAAGGAGAGGAAGAGAGGGAAAAGGAGAAAGGAAGAAGAAGACTCTCTTCTTGCTAGCCTACACTCACAAACCCACACAACCAAAGCTTCCACCAAGCTCTCTCACAACCACAAAAGCCAATGCTCTCTTTTGGTGCCACCCATGGGTGTCTTTATAGGTTGGAAAACCCTTTCACCTCCACACATTCAATGCAATCCATTGCATTGAGACATATCCTTGTTTGGCCGCCACTTAAGGAGACAAAACCATTTTGTTTCCTTCCACCTTATCTAGCTTAGGTGGATGCTTAGGTGGCATGCTTATGTGGCATTCTTATGTGGCATTCATGCATGTTGAATTAATCTTATTAATTCAATTAAGCTTATGTTATCATATTGAATTAATCTTATTAATTCAATCATATTGAATTAATCTTATTAATTCAATTAAGCTTATGTTATCATATTGAATTAATCTTATTAAATCAATAAGGTAACATATTGAATTAATCTCATTAAATCAATTAGCTAAAATTCTCATTAAGCTTAAAGTCCAAAAACCATTTTGTACTTAAGCTTATTCCCAAATTATTCTAGTCAAACTAGAATACTCTAATTCCTCTAATTATCATGCTCTTTGTGTGTGACCTATAGGCTCTCATAACGCTGGCAAAGGTGGATCTAAACTCTTTAGATACACAAGCAATGAGCGCATCTAGCAATACATCATTGCTACCTAAGTTACGAGATAAGTCAAGATCCGACTAACCTTCCGTGACTACTATAATATATGACCGTGTCCTTCTATCCTTGATATCGATTGATCAATGAGGCATAGACCGCGGTCATCCTCGATCAATCTATGTGTTGATCCCTGAGTAAACTAACTCAAACAAATGAGCTCAATATCTCATATTGACTCATTCGAGCATGGCCATGCGTTTTAGTAGTTCTACTCAATCAAGGGGCCCACCGATATCACTCTCGTCATATGAGAGGGATAGATCCCATCTACATCACTCACATCCCTCCGCATAATTTGTTATATACCCAGTAATCGCCTTTATGGTCCACCCACATGTGACGCTTGACGATACCAAAGTACATAACTCCTTATGTAGGGAACCGTAGTGACTTCGTGTCCGAGGACTATTCATACCAATAGTCACATGAGAAAGTTTATGACACTCATATAACGATCCATGAAACTTTCTCATGGCGGGTCAGTTCAGTATATATTCTCTAATATATACCCATGTGTCAACTTGATATCATATATCCATGACTTGTGAGATCAAGTCATCAATTGACCTACATGCTAGACTTTATGTATTAATATTGCCCTTGCATATTAATACTTGACTAGGAACATTTAGAAAGTGTTCTCTACAGCCTCTCATAATCAATTCTGCCAATTGATGTGCTGTAGACAAGAACCTACTTTTCTAGGGCATTACTATAATTAATTTAGCTGGCACAAGCAAGACTTAAATATAATAACCAATCCTTTGCCTTTATAGAATATGATACAAAATGTTCCCTATTCAACCATCAAATGATTGGTTCTTAGGGCTATAACTAACACTTTTCACTTATTAGACTTAGAAGATAAGTTATTCACTTCTATATGCATCGTGGGAGTTTTCGGTTCAAGAGTGTACAAATTGCCAACCAATGTACCAGAACAGATAATCTCCCTATTACTTTTTATTAAAACTTTGTCATTAAAAGAAATAGAATATCCATCCAAAAATAATTTAGAAACTGAAATTAGAATCTTTCTAAAAGTAGGTACATAAAGACAATTTCTCAAAACCAAAACTTTATTCCTATCAAAAGATAATTAAACGTCTCCCACTGCAATAGCCGCCACCTTTGAAGCATTGCCCATGAAGATGGTAATCTCTCCCTCAGCTAGTCATCGGGTTTCCTGGAACCACTGTAAAGTATTGCAGACATGATCAGTGGCTTCTGTATCTACACAACAGGTACTGGTAGATAACACCGCTAAACATGTTTCAACAACTAAACAAGAAGGTATACCTTTGTTCTTTCAGTGAGGACAGTCCCCCTTCCAATGTCCAGTCTGCTTGCAAGTGAAGCACTTGCCTTTTGGCTTCTTCACTCCTACCTGAGGTCCTACTGCCACTTTCTTTGCTCCACCTTGCTTCTTCTTCTTCTTCCCTTTCGGTTTAGAAGTAGAAACCTTCTGAGCAACCATGGCTTGAGCGCTTTGATGAAAAAGCCCCTCTGCTGCCTGGAGTTCTGTCAGAAGCTCCTCCAACGAATACAACCTCTTATTCATGTTGTAGTTGAGGCGGAACTGCTCAAAACTCCTAGGTAGAGACTGGAGAATGATATCGACCTGGGTTTCCCCATCGATCTCAACTCCGAGGACTTCCATCTCATTCAGATCAGCCATCATCTTGAGAACATGGTCCTTGACGGGTGTTCCCTCGATCATGGTGGTCGTCATCAAGTTCCTCATAGCCTCCTATCTGGCCGCCCTACTCTGATGTCCGAAAAGTTCCTTGAGATTGAACATCATGTCATAAGCCGTGGCCATGGCCTGATGCTGATGTTGCAGCACATTTGACATAGATGTCAAAATGTAACACCGCGCCATCTCATCTGGCTTGATCCATTTCTTATAACTTTCTTTCTCCTTTTCATCAGAGTCATCGGTCGGCTTAGGAGGACAGACCTCGAAGAGTACAAATTTGTACTCCTCTACAGTTAAGACAATATCCAAGTTTCTTTTCCAATCAATATAGTTTGTTCCAGTAAGTTTATTTTCTTTTAATATCATAGCAAGTGGTTTGAAAGCCATTTGAAAAACCTAAGAATCACAATGATCAAAATATTAGATTTCAAATATCATTTATTCCTCAAATAATAAAATTTCGAAATCAACCAACACCTCAAAACACCGAGAATATCGCATGCCACGATAGTGTGGACGTATACGAATTCTACATTTGTAAGAGGAGGTTTAACCCTTTAATTTTATTATCTTGTCAACCTTACTTTTTGACAAATAAAATTAATAGTTGGTTCCTCTTTGGCCCTACAAATAAAAGCAGTGACTCCGATGGGGAGGATACTTTTTATTTGCATCTAAGTGTGCACCATTACACGATACTAAGGTAATTATCTCGGATTATGTGCCTTACCGATGGGGAAGTACACACGCTCCTAAATAATTTCCTATAACCATTATTTGACCTAGTTATCCGCAAACAAACTCATCCGATGGGGAGGAAGGCACTCAGAGCCGACGTGCAAGTTTGTTGCATCACACGTCAAATTGTAATGGAGGCCACGAGAATTAATTAAAATGTCCCTCTCCCACTTAGTAAATTGACAATGAGGAATTTTCAAGCACACACAACATGCATATATAACAAATCAGCAATAAATATGGAAAAAATCAGAATTTTCCCAACTATTATGGCATTCTACTCCAATATGCATCCCGTCGTGTCGCCACCTCGTCCGCTCCACCTTTTCCCGTGCGTAAGTCACCAAAGAGATCCGAGCCAAGACAAACTATTTTAATTTACATCCATCGATCCTATACTCCACGAAAGAGTGTACAAATAATCTAGATCGAAAGTAAACTAAAATTAGTGGCTAAACAATGTCATATTTAATTACAAATATTAAATACTAATTTAGCCTCGTCAACCCCGAGGATTCAAATAATATACAATCACACACACATGCAGTCACATACACACATATATAGCCATAATAGTTGGAACTTATGCTTGCAACCAAAAAATTATGCTACGCACATCCTACTATCATCCGGCATACACAATATATGATAAGTGCATGAAAGTAACCGAATCCAAAACACACAAAACCGGAAACCGTGGCTCTGATACCATTGTGATGGCATGCTTGGAGGCTCGTTGGCTCCCATGTCCCCGGATTAAAAATTTTCACTAATGAAAACTAATCCGGATGGGATGAGTTTCCTAAGCTCAACCAATTCATCGTCATGCTAACGACTTGACCGATCGCTTGAACAAACTAGTTGTTCAAGCAACAAAACTCTTCTAGTTGGTTAGCCGCGGAAGAGACGACGGACGGATCGCCGGTTTTTGTGTTTATCTTTAGGGTCCATGATTATACAAATACATATGGATGTAGACATGCATAACCAACACATACAAAAATATTAATAAGAACATGCAAAAATCAATAATAATACTTGTAAAACGTTTATACCTCTCGATCTTCTATCGTATGTCCTAACCTCCTTGTAGACTTCGTGTGGGCGAAGATCCTCCACAAGTTGAAGCTTCCTAGATCTTCTTCAATCAAAAGAAAGAAGAACTCTCCTTCCCTTCTTGCTTGAGCCAACCACCAAGCCACAAAAGCTTGTTGCTGCCGGCCCCAAGAAAAGAGAGAACAAGATGGCCAACCAAGGAACCAAACAAGGGAACAATCCCTAGCTCCTAGTGCCGCTGGCCAAGAGGAAAAGAAGAGGAGAAGAGGAATAGGTTGAGCGCCGACCAAGGTAGAGGGAAGAGAGATAGGTGCCGACAATACCCTAGGAAGAAGAAGAGCACCTCTCCTATAACACGCATATCAAATCAAAAGTATTTCAAACTTTAACTATAATTCATACATTAAAACTAAGAGTGATGATCCCTTCATCAACATCTTATAATAGCTCGACATGGGCCAAAGCTTACTGTACCCGTGCGGTGGTGGATTGGAGGTGTCGAGTTTACATTAGAATTCACTTTGGAAGAATGCTTGAGTATATTACTACGGGTAGCCGGGGCAATTCTTAAGTCCTCAGATCGGTCCACATTCTTTTTTTAGCTCGGCATTGCCCAAAGCTTACTATCCTCGTATGTTGGTGGAACGGAGGAGTTGGGTTTAAGGTAGAATTCACTTTGCAAGAACAGCGGAGTATATTATCAAGGCTGATCGAGATAGTTCGTAAGTCTTTAAGTTAGTCCACATTCTTATAACAGCTCAGCATTGGTCGAAGCTTACTGTCCCTGTGCGATAGTAGAATGGAGGAGTCGGATTTAAGGTGGAATTTACTTTGAAAGAATGACAGAGTATATTATCACGGCATGCCAAGGCAGTTCATAACTCCTCAAGTCGGTCCACATTCTTATAATAGCTCGACATTGGTCAAAGCTTACTGTCCTTGTGTAGTGGTGGAATGGAGGAGTTGGGTTTAAGGTAGAATTCACTTTAGAAGAATGACAGAGTATATTATCATGGTCGACCAAGGCAGTTCATAATTCCTCAAGTCAGTCCACATTCTTATAGTAGCTCGGCTTGGGTTGAAACGTAATGACCCCATGCGGTGGTGGAATAGAGGAGTTGGATATAAGGTAAAATTCACTTTGGAAGAATGGTGGAGTATATTATCACTATCGGCTGAGGCAGTTCGTAAGTTCTCAAGTCGGTCCACATTCTTATAATATTTCAGCATGAGTCAAAACTTATTGTCCCCCGTGCAGTGGTAGAACAAAGGAGTTAGATTTAAGGTAGGATTCACTTTGGAAGAATGACAGAGTATATTACTACATCTAGTAGAGTAAGTTCATAAGACCTATAGTCGAACTATATGTTCTCACTTAGTTTGTCGTTGGTGGTACCTCAACAACCCTTGTGAGGTGATGTATCAAAGGAGGCAGGGAGAAAGGAAGAAATCACATAGGAATGATGGAAAAACATGCACCTCAATTGGCTGAGGTCATTCATAAGTTCTCAAGGTGGTTTTCATTATCATACAATTCAGTTGATTGTATTACATCAAGCATATTTCTGGAGCTCATTGGCAAATTAATTATATAATCATGCACATTGTACATGGAGGTAAAGCAAAGAATTCTAAAAGTATAATTTCTTGAAAAGAGGTATGCGGTATCAATTATCCAATTTTGAGTTTCTTATGAAGTGTCATGTAAATTATAGAATGACACGACTAGTAACATAACATATTTATTTGAAGCCATAAGAGAAAACACAGTTACTTCGTGAGAAAAAGAGAATATACATCTTAGTGAAAGGAATGTTAAGGGGTGTCCTGAATGATTTTCTCTTCTATTGAGATATCTGAGGGTGGAATGACCAAAGGAGCCATTGTTAGGACCCTTGGAATGGCTAGAGGGAGGGTGATTAGCCTTTCTTGTTTTCTACAAAAATGTTAGCGGAAGCAATACAAATATAAACACAAATTAAAGCAAGAAAAAGCTAACACCGGATGTACGTGGTTCGGAGATGACGCTCCTACTCCACGGCAATCCGTAAGGTGGATTAGCCCTAATAGACCTTCACTAGAACCTCCTTTGGATGAACCAAGGTGGAGAAACCTTTCTTACAATGCTCTCCTCTTCTTTACAATGATGGATGATCAAGAACAAGAGAAGAGGAGGATTTAAATCACTAAAAACACTTGGAAGGCTTGGTGAGCACGAGAGTATAGTTAGGAGAAAGAGCACTAGCTTCACCAAGCCCCCCATGGCCCTTTTTTATAGAAGAGGTGCTGTTTTTCCCGTTGGGCGTCGATCAGTCGATTGATGCATGCCATCGATCATTCGCCGAAACTGAGCCACGAACGCGATCTCGCGAGATTCGTGACGTAATTTCCAACGGCGGTGATCGACCGATCCCTCCATCACGATCGTGATGGGGTGATCGATCAGTGATCAAGCGCAATCAGTGAGGCGTGCGTGGCGATATTTCTCTTGATCAATCGACTGATGTCATTTTGGTCGATCGCAGAATCGATCACGTGATCGATCAGCGGTCGGATGGTCGGGGTTTCATTCGACTCGGTTTCGGTGATACATCGTGTTTCATACTTGATTTTATACCCTAGACCTAGACTTAACCTTCTAGCTCCTCAATAAGCCTTGCGCCTTCAGGATCCCTCCGAGTTTGTGACTTGTTCATCCTTTGCGCTTTGCTTCCAAGAGCTTCCTTCGGTTTCGTCATGTCTTGGGTTGCCAAATGCTTGGACTTTACGCCGCCAAGACTACAAGCTTGGACTTATGCTGCCAAGACTTTTCTTTGGACTTCCTTTGCCAAGGTTCACTTTGGACTTTATGCTGCCAAGACTACAAGCTTGGTCTTATGCCGCCAAGTCCATCCCTTGGACTTCCTTTGCCAAGATCATACTTGGACTTCCTTTTACCAAGTACTTCATCCTTGGATTTCCCTGTCACTTAAACACATTTGTAATTAGATCACAAGATATTGCCTAACTTAGATGATTAGCCAAACATCAAAACATATAAATGCTTGGAGCATTGTTGCACCAACAATCTCCCCCTTTTTGATGTTTGACAATCATTTAAGTTAGGTCTTTAAAGATACACACATAATCATCTAACTTAAGCATTCCTTCTCCCCCTTTGACATACATCAAAAAGAGAAGGATGAAAGAATTAAGAATGTTGGATCTTGGACTAAGGTATTAGATTGAAATTAAGCTCCCCCTTAATCCAAGATAGGATGTAAATTACATTTGAAGCAAAGCATAATCTAAAATTCAAAAGTTAAATCCTAACTTTGCACCAACAATGGTTTTGGGGATAAAAGGATAGAATTTATTGAAACTCTCCCTAAACCATCAGATAAGCGATCCTAAAACTCGTTTATACGCAATATTATCATACTAGAGTGTTAGGACATCAAAAATACACCAAATATCAGAAAATGGGGCTTATTATCAGAAAACCCAGTGTATCAGTCGATTGGTATTCGAACACGATCACATGCCAAATCGAAATTTCAAATTTTTTCACCAAATGCGGTAGAAATTCGAAATCTCGAAAAATCACGAAATTTTGCGTACACATTTCTGAAATCATACTTTATTAAGGAAAAATAATTTGAAAAATATATGTTTTCCAGATTCCAAGATTGATACAAATTTGAAAACTTACAAAAGTTCTAAAGAATTTTCAACCTTTGTATCACTTTTGTGATTCACTTGAAAAATGTTTTCCAAAATATAATGAACATAGTTTTAAATATATATGATTTGGAATTTCCAACCATGTTCTTAGAGCTATGTACTCATTACTTGAATACAAGTCTTCCCAATGGTTGGTCCATAAGGTATTTATGTCTCTAGGTGTGTCATTGACTCATAGTAATGCATCATAACAAGCATGATGAGCCAAGTACACCTTCCCTATCATCTCACATGGTTCTAAGTGTCTCAATACAAAAATCAAGGTTTCTTAAGGCTTTTTGTGAGATGTATCAAGGTATAAGGATAACATATAAACATGGGATCATGCAAACCTAGAATTTTACTCTACAAGGCACATACCAAGCTCTCTCCTTAAAGATGAAAATTCATTTTTGGGAAGAGCTTTGGTGAAGATATCGGCAAGATTGGACTTAGATTCTACATAATTAAGTTCAATGTCCCCTCTTGCCACATGATCTCTTATGAAGTGATGTTTCACTTTAATGTGCTTGGTCCTAGAGTGATGTACCGGATTTTTGGTCAACTTGATGGTACTCACATTATCACAATAAACTTTAATGTTAGAGTAGTGTAGCTCATAGTCCACAAGAGTATGCCTCATCCAAAGTAATTGAGCTACACAACCACCCATAGCCACATATTCGGCTTCGGTGGTTGATAAAGCAACACAATGTTGCTTCCTACTACTCCAACTAACTAGGGAGGACCCAAGAAATTGGCATCCACCACTAGTACTTTTCCTATCAAATTTGCACCCGGCATAATCGGAATCGGTATAACCAAGTAATTCAAATGACCTAGTCCTAGGATACCAAAGTCCTACATTTAGGGTGCCTTTAATATACCTTAATAGTCTTTTGACGGCTACCAAATGTGATTCTTTGGCACAAGATTGGTATCTTGCACACATACCTACCGCAAATAAAATGTCGGGTCTACTAGCGGTTAGGTATAGTAAGCTACCAATCATACTCCTATAAAGTTTAAGATCAATTGATTTACCTTCATGATCACTATCTATCCTAGTGCTAGTGGCCATAGGAGTGGTTACAATTTTGGCATTTTCCAAACCAAATTTCTTGATCATTTCATTTGCATATTTGGTTTGATAAATATGAATACCCTCATTGGTTTGTTTGACTTGTAAACCTAGGAAAAAGGTAAGCTCTCCAACCAAACTCATTTCAAATTCATTTTCCATATTTTTTATAAAGTCTTGAAGAAGATCATCATTTGTTGACCCAAAGATGATATCATCAACATATACTTGAGCTATGAATATATCTTTTAATGTTGACTTTATAAACAAAGTTTGATCTACTTGGCCTCTTCTAAACTCCTTAGAAATTAAGAAGGATGACAATCTTTCATACCATGCCCGGGGAGCTTATTTTAACCCATATAATGCTTACCTAAGCTTACATACATGATTTGGATAATCTATGTTCTCAAATCCGGGTGGTTGCTCTACATATACTTCCTCCTTAATAAAACCATTTAAGAATGCCGATTTAACATCCATTTGATAAAGTTTAAATCCCATGAAGGAAGCATACCCTAAGAGAATCCTAATAGATTCTAACCTTGCCACCGGGGCATAAGTCTCATCATAGTCAAGCCCCTCAACTTGATTGAATCCCCTAGCAACCAACCTAGCCTTATTTCTAGTAATATTTCCTTGATCATCTAGCTTATTCCTAAAGACCCATCTTGTAGTAATTATGGTGCTATCATTGGGTCTAGGCACTAATTCCCACACTTGACTTCTCTCAAATTGAGCCAATTCATCTTGCATTGCCAAAATCCAATCCGGATCATGTAATGCATCATTGATCGACTTGGGCTCAATTTGTGAGATAAGAGCTACTTGACTAGTAGGAGGTCTATGAAATGACCTAGTTCTTACTCCTTGAGATAGATCTCCTACTACTTGGTCAAGTGGATGATCTTGATGAATTCTTAGGTTTCTAGAAGGGGTTTCAATTTGATTATCATTATCTTCCACCCTTCTTTCATCATCGGAGTCTCCTCTTCCTCCCCCTTGATCATTACCCCTAATGGTCAAATTTTGAAGTTTTTGGGTAATGTCTTGATTATTGTCATTAATATCCTTATCAATGGAGGACTTTCTAGGGAAGGTACTAGTAGTTTCATCAAATTGAACATTTGAAGACTCCTCAATCCCTTTGGTTCTCTTATTATAGACTCTATACCCTCTACTTGTGGATGAGTATCCAACTAGGATTCCCTCATCCGCTTTTGATTCAAATTTTCCTAAGTTATCTTTGGTGTTTAGAATATAAACTTTACACCAAAGACTTTGAAATAATGAATTGTGGGTATAGTCCCATTCCATAATTCAAATGGTGTTTTTCCCAAAAACCTATGGATTTGAACCCTATTTTGGATATAGCAAGCGGTATTAACCACTTCCGCCCACAAGTAGCTAGGTAGAGAATATGCATTAAGCATAGTCCTAGCCGCCTCTTTTAGGGCACGATTTCTCCTTTCCACCACCCCATTTTATTAGGGTGTTCTAGGACAAGAGAACTCATGCTTGTACCCTTGCTCTAAACAAAATTGTGAAAATTTTAGATTGTCAAATTCACCACCATGATCACTACGGATCCGGTTGATTTTGAGACTCTTTTCATTTTCAACCCTTTTACTAAATCCTATGATTATTTCTAAGGTATCATCCTTATGTTTCATAAAATAGACCCAAGTATACCTAGAAAAGTCATATACTATAACCAAACAATATTTATTACCATTTAAAGATGGAGTACTATGGCAATCAAATAAGTCAAGATGCAATAATTCTAATGGTAAAGAAGTATTGGTTAGGGTTTTACCTTTGTGTGATGCCTTTGTTTGTTTTCCTTCTTGGCATGCATCACACAATTTGTTCTTGACATACTTGATCTTTGGTAGCCCTTTGACCAACTCCATCTTGGCTACCTTGGCTATGTTTTTCATGTTGATATGCCCCAATCTTCTATGCCATAGCCAACTTTCCTCTTCTTTTGCAACAAAACACTTAGTAGAAATGTTAGAAGCATATGAAAGATCAACATAATAGATATTTGATTTCCTATATCCAACTAACATGCAATCATTTAATTCCTTGTGTCTAATCATGCATTTAGAGGATTCAAAAGAGACATGATAGTTTGCATCACAAAGTTGACTAACACTTAATAAATTAAATTTCATATTTTCAACTAGCAAGACTTTGTGAATAACAATTTTGGGGGATACCTCAATTGTTCCTCTTCCTTATATCTTGAGTTTTCCACTATTCCCAAAAGACACCGCTCCCTTCTTCACATATTTAATTGTGGAGAACTTGCTCACATCCCCGGTCATATGTGTTGAGCAACCGCTATCCACAATCCACATACCTCGCTCTCCTACCTAAATCACATGAAAAACACAAGCTTTTGGTACCCAAACATTTGGACCGGTAACATTAAGTAAAAACTTCTTAGGTACCCAAGCTTTCTTAACCTTACCCTTAATAGTTGCTTTCCTATTTATTAATGAAATGTAAGCAACTTCTTTTTCTTTTGGCTTATAACCTAAACCGGCCTTGTTATAAACCGCTCTTTGTCTACTAAGAATCATATCAAGACACTTTGAGCCATATGAAAATTTTTCTAAACATGCTTTTAATTCACTAACCTCATCCTTAAGTTTGTCATTTTCTTCCTTAAGCATGCAAGAATCAACATGTGAAGGTTTTTCATTTTTAATAGCCTTTAGTTCTACCTTCATGCTCTTAACCTTAGATTTTGACTTATCTAGAGCTTCTTTAAGATACGCAATTGATTTATAGAGAAGCATAACCTTGGGAGAATTCATTACCTCATCGTCACTAGATGACGATTCATCACTTGAAGAATCTTCTTGACTTGATGTGCCGGAATCATCTTCTAATGCCATGAGTGCCACATGGCGTGTGATATGGCAAAGCTCATCATCGGATGAAGAGTCTTCAACACTTGGTGTGTCCCATGTGGTTTGAGCCACCATGGCCTCCTTCTTCTTTTCCTTCTTGTCCTTCTTTTTCTTTTCCTTTTCTTCCTTCTTCTTTAGTTCCGGGCAATTCGGCTTTATATGCCCCTTCTTGTTGCAAGCATGGCAAATCACATTATTGCTAAAACTTGAATTACCATTAAATTTACCTTTTGAGGAATGAGACCCCTTCCTTGCTTCTCTATTCTTGAACTCTCTTGACTTTCTATAAAGCTTCTTGACGAAATTTGCCATTTCACTAGATGAATCCCCATCGCTACTTGACTCATCCTCCGACTCGGATGATGATGAAGCTTCTTTTCTTTCTTGTCCTTCTTTTCAACAAATAGAGCTTACCCCTTTTCCTTAGAGGACATGTTAGTTTGCTCATGTAATTCAAACTCACAAAATAATTCATCAATTTTAATTTGAGATAAATCCCTAGTTACCTTAATGGCATCAACTATAGAGGTCCATAAAGAATTTCTAGGAAATGCTTGTAAGATATACCTTACCAAATCCCGGTTTTCGACTCGCTCACCTATGATATGGAGTCCGTTCACAATTTCCTTGAACCTTCCATGCATTTGACTTACGGTTTCATGCATCTTCATTTGGAAGGCTTGAAGTTGTCCAATTAATAGGTCCTTCTTGGCCCTCTTTGACTCCTTGGAACCTTCATTTAGCTCAATGAGCTTTTCCCATAGCTCCTTGGCGGATTCAAAAGGCCCCACCTTGTTGAGTTGCTCCATTGTGACGCCACATTGGATGGTGAGGACGGCCTTTGCATTTGATTCAAATTTCTTGTTTATTTCTCTTGTCCAATCCTTGCTTGGAATAGGGTGTCCATGTTCATCCACTGGTTCCTCGAAGCCATCTACAACACTATGCCAAATTTCAATATTACTCATAAGATAGTACTTCATCCTACCTTTCCAATACGCAAAGTGACTCCCATCGAAGAGCAGTGGTTTGGCGATGCTATATCCCTCTTGAAGAGCCATTGATGTCTTGGTTGATGGTGAGATCTTCCAAGCTAACCTGGCTCTGATACCACTTGTTAGGACCCTTGGAATGGCTAGAGGGGGGGTGATTAGCCTTTCTTGTTTTCTACAAAAATGTTAGCGGAAGCAATACAAATATAAACACAAATCAAAGCAAGAAAAAACTAACACCCGATGTACGTGGTTCGGAGATGACGCTCCTACTCCACGGCAATCCGTAAGGTGGATTAGCCCTAATAGACCTTCACTAGAACCTCTTTTGGATGAACCAAGGTGGAGAAACCTTTCTTACAATGCTCTCCTCTTCTTTACAATGATGGATGATCAAGAACAAGAGAAGAGGAGGATTTAAATCACTAAAAACACTTGGAAGGCTTGGTGAGCACGAGAGTATAGTTAGGAGCAAGAGCACTAGCTTCACCAAGCTCCCCATGGCCCCTTTTTATAGAAGAGGGGCTATTTTTCCCGTTGGGCGTCGATCAGTCGACTGATGCATGCCATCAGTCGACTGCCGCCGAAGCCAATGACTTCTGAAATGCGATCTCCGCGGAGATTCGTAGCCGCAATTTCCAACGGCGGTGATCGGTCGATCGATCCTCCATCGATCGATCGATAGGGTGATCACCGAGTGATCAAGGCGGCCGATCGAGTGAGATCGCAGATTACGGAGATATTTCTCTTGATCGATCCGATGTCATTTTCACGATCGATCGCGAAATCGCCGATCCGATCCGATCGACTGATGGTCAGGGTTTCATTCTGACTCAGTTGAACGCCTGACCAGTGGACTGATACATCGTATCAGTCGACTGATACTCATCAAGTATGAGTAATTCATACTTGATTTTATACCCTAGACCTAGACTTAACCTTCTAGCTCCTCAATAAGCCTTGCGCCTTCAGGATCCCTCCGAGTCCGTGACTTGTTCATCCTTTGCGCTTTGCTTCCAAGAGCTTCCTTCGGTTTCGTCATGTCTTGGGTTGCCAAATGCTTGGACTTTACGCCGCCAAGACTACAAGCTTGGACTTATGCTGCCAAGACTTTACTTTGGACTTCCTTTGCCAAGGTTCACTTTGGACTTTATGCTGCCAAGACTACAAGCTTGGTCTTATGCCGCCAAGTCCATCCCTTGGACTTCCTTTGCCAAGATCATACTTGGACTTCCTTTTACCAAGTACTTCATCCTTGGATTTCCCTGTCACTTAAACACATTTGTAATTAGATAACAAGATATTTCCTAACTTAGATGATTAGCCAAACATCAAAACATATAAATGCTTGGAGCATTGTTGCACCAACAGCCATTTGGGAGAGGTGGTGCCTTAGTAGAGTCTTGTATGCTTCGTGAGCCATGGCTAGGCTGCGTTGGGTGACCACTAATTCTTGACGCAAAGAGTAAGTGCGAGAAGAAGCATAATGCAAGCTTTCCACTAAGGCTTCTAGTTCTGTTATCCATTGTTGATTTGGACTTGGACGTTCAATGAGAAGAAGTTCATCCATGGGAGTAGGTTGTCATCCATAAAGTAAGGGGTGTTTAGGAATGTAGAGGAGGTATGAAATATGAATAGATGACCAGAGAGAAGGGATATTTATAAAGGAGGAGGTGGTATAATTTTTTCTAGGGAAGAGGCATGGTGGAAGTTGAAGAGTCTCGCATATTAAAAAGGGAGATAAAAGGTTATATCAATTAAGGGTTACTAGGTATAGGGAATACCATACCCACTCTAGTCAAAATTACATGAAGATAAATGCAATAATACTATGAATTTGGCAAACATTTCTATGATACGTTTTCTCATAACATTATAGTATTAGTCGACTGGCACCAAGGAGATGTTAGTTGGGCATAATTAATGTGACGAGGTTCACCTGACCTGATGGTAAAATCCTTAATGGTATTGTAATGCTAATTAAATAGCATAGTTAGCGGAAAAAAAAGAAAAAAAAAAGAGAAGACACTCTTGGTGTAGGAAAATATAATGGTCATATTACATCAAAAGATAATAGTTTCATTATAAAAATTAGAGTCATCACAGGTCAAAGGCCTCTGTAGGGCTATCTGCCCAGGGCATCCTCAACACTTATAAAACTGTCATCTTCTCCCGGAGAAGGATACCCTCAATCTTCAAACTATTTATTGGATCCTTCAAAACCCATTATAAATATGTCAGTAGCCATGTTGCCAAATTTTATTATCATTTCTTGTTCTCACACTTTCCAGCGAGCCTCTTCAATAAATATTTGGGTGGTGAGAGTGGCTTTAAGTTCGTTTCTTTCTTTGGCGATAGGTAATGCCTTCTGACCAAGGGAATCCATAGCTTGGGTGTGTTCTAATTGCAGTGATTGTAATTGATTTGTTAACTCTAGGAGGTCCCTCGGAACTTCAAAAAGCACATAAGAGAAATAATCCAATTGGGTTTGAGCAGAATCATGAATGGTTTAAAGAGTTTTGATGGAAGATAAGGCTTGCATCAGTTCAACAAGGGATTCTTCTCGCCAAGCCTGAGTCTCTCAAAGTTGAATATGGCATTCCTCTAATTTCTTGGCTAGGGTTTCCGTCTGTTGAAACCAATCACTCTAGAGCAACAGTTGGGTGCGTAGTAGGTTGGCCTCACAGAGAACTTCTTGATCACACCCCACATTGGACAGTTTAGCTATAAGAGCAGTACAGGTTTTTCTTAGAGATTCCTCCAAGCTGATTAAGGTTGCTTCGCGTTGTTTGGCTTGGGTTATTTGGTGTGCTATTTGTTTTAGTTGAGTTTCTAAAGAGGTGTGGCAGGCTTCTATGGTAGATTGGTACTTAGCTAAATGACGCACCGCTGCATCATATTCAATAGTTGCATGTATAGGGAAAAAGAAAAAAGTAAGTTAGGACAATTCTCATAGCCAAAGCAAAATCAAGTTAAGAAAAGGATTGTTGGAGGGAATATTGTTGTGAGGTTTAACACAGACATTCCAAAGGACCCTGCACTCCTAACTGGCTAAATAGTTTTACTCCTTGAGGAGTGCATATCCTAAAAGTGGAATGTAGGGTGGTAGTAGTGGGAGTTATTGAAGAAGTAATAGAAGGGAGAACATCCTATACAATAGGGTTATGTTCGATCAGAGTAAAGGAGGATTCGGGAAGGGGAGAGTCAGGTCGGGGGGTGGTTGCGAGGTGGAGAGGAAGTGGTAGGTCCTATTCCTAGATCTGGTGATAAGGGTATAGGAGAGGAGGATATAACAGAATAATTTCCTTCTGGTATGGGGAAAGGGTCTTCGGAAGTAGGGACATCCTCCTCTGAGGGGGAGGGAGGAGGATTGTAGTTACGGAGGCAATGATGAAGAGGAGGAGGACTAGGGGAACAGGAGGGAGAAGTGACCAGAAGGTAGGGCCGAATAGAGAGGCACCATTTTAGTCAGGGTGATTTCCTCTGAGGTAGGGGAATGTTAATGCATATAAGATTTATATATATACACAATGACATGATATTGTCCACTTTGGGCCTAAGCCCTCATGGTTTTATTTTTGGGCTTTATCCAAAAGGCCTCATGCCAATGGAGATATCTTATTATCTTATAAGCACATGATCTTTTCAATGTCTTACAATGTGGGACTTTTATTGTATTCCCTATACTCCCAACAATCTCCCCCCCCCCCCGCCCCCTCAAACGAAGGAGCAGATTGAGCCTCCCTCAAGCCTATCCATCCTTGAAGGACTTCTTCTACTTGATGTCCGATCCTCAACCTACTATGACTTCCTGCCAACTATCTAGTCCTCTTGACCCAATTAGACTTCCTACCAGGTGTCCATTCCTTCTGGCCCAACTAGACTTCTTACTAGTTATTCGGTCCTCCCCACTCAAATGGACTTCCTGCCTGGTGTCTGGTTCTCTTGATCCGTTCGTTCGAGTTTCATGGATTGACATGGACCATGGCTTTGATACAAATTGTTAATGCCTATATATTCGTATATCTTCACAATGATATGATATTGTCCACTTTGGGCATAATCCCTCATGGTTTTGTTTTTGGGCTTTACCCAAAAGCTCTCATGCCAATGGAGATATTTTTTTATCTTATAAGCACCTGATCTTTTCTATGTCTTACCAATGTGGGACATTGATTGCATTCCCTATACTCCCAATAGGGAAGAAGGGCTTGTTGGGATGGTTGAGGTGCAGAAGGTTCTTCCAAGGGTTTGGAGGCTACCCTAGTGGTTGAATCATGAGGAGAGGAGGGGTGGACTGAAGACTTCGCCCGTTTTCATTTTCCTTTCTCTTTCTCGGTCATCGCCTCAAGAACACTCTTCCTGACCTTCTGCATTAGGTCGTCTGCACCACAGAAGAAAGGTATAAGTAGTTAAATGTTAATACTACCTTATATGACAAAAATGCCCATATTGATACACCACCTATTAAAATGGTGTTATCCAAAAATCAAGGGGGATAATCTATGGTGGCCTTGAAGGTGAGCATCTAACAGTAGGTCAGAGTTGTAATGATGATCTTGGAGAACATTCTTAACTTCAAAGAAAGGGCATTGCAGTCGACAATCTTGGAAGGGGGTAGGTCAGGAAGGTTTATTCTCCATGTCTTTGAATAGGGTAGAGGGGAAGGGAGATTAGCAAGAAAGTATAGTTCCTTCCAACCCTTGTGCGATGAGGGCTTATTCTGGTGGAACTGACAGTAAGGGTGGCTAGCGAAGTAGAATAGACCAATTGGAGGATTTAAATTGAAATAGGTTGTGGAACAATAGTGGGGATAAAGGAAGCCCTAGGTGCTTGAAAATGATCACTGTGCCTGCCAAGGTTCGAAATGCATTGGGGGTGATGTAAGCAAAATATATAGGGTTTTTAAAGTAGTTTTAGTACACATCTCATTTCATTTTATACTTGTTTCATGCATATTCTTCCTTGTTTTGAATTAATTTTCTATTTTCTAGTTCGGAGATCAACTTTTGTTAATTTATGTGTAGGACAACATAAATGGAGCAATTTGTGGAGCACGAACCTTAGGAAACATGCACTTTGTGTAAGACATGGGCATCTTTCTTAAGCAAAACGGATCAAAACGGAGGCTCCAGAAATCCACACAGCCAGTCGTCTAAAATCCACAGGCCGTGTTAAATTTCCAGCATGATTTTTAGCCCAGAATTTATTCATTTCCAGCCTTAAACACGTCCGTGTGGCGGCGCTGCAAATTCAAAGAAATAGGATTTTTCCTAGCATTTATGGAAAGCCGGAGTCACCTCTATATATAGGAAACTCGTCTAAGAGGTTGAAGAGGAGGGGAGCCGCCCTAGAGCTCCCAAACCTTAGAGGGGAGGCCCGACAGCTAGAACGGCAAGACAGTGCCCTAAAAAGCACCGGAGACTCGCAACGGGGAGGAAGGAAGCGGTTAGGAGATCTATCCCGATGCTCTGACATTGGGGAGAACAACCAAGACATGCATATTGGTTAAGACAGAGAGTATCTTCTTTTTCTCCTTGTTCTACTTTCATTATAATGATGTTTTCTAAGTTGTCTTGTGTTTATTCTTCCTTTTTTATGGAGTAGATACTTCGATTCTAGGATTAGGGAGTAACTTGTGTTCGTCAACATGTTAGTTCAAATAGTCATTTATCTTCTTTGATTCTATTTGTAGTTTTGTGTTGTTGAGATTTATGAAGTTTTGTTTTGATTCTAATTCTACTTTGCATAGTTGATACAAAGGATGACAACCTTCATATCAAAAACCTAGGAGAATCAAGGATGAGTCTTACAATCATCCTACCTCTCGTAATCGTAGAAGATAGAATATGATAGGATAGAATATGAAACAAAATCCACCTCTACATAGGGATTGTTAGGACATCTTGGTACCCAATAACCTATCTTAACAGAAGGGCCAAAGTAGGAGAGATTAACTCTAGAAGGGTTGAGGGACCTTACTAACAGAGGGCTCCCAACGATATCAACCCCCTAAGCTCTGATGATCTAAAAGGTAAACTTGGTTAAAAATAGGAAGCTCCCGATAGAAGTAAAAGTTCATCGAGCAATTACATATTGATCCTCCCTCAAGATCATAATTGGAGATCTCAACTCACCTAATTGATAGCATGTTCCACGACGCACAAGTGAAACCGAAGTCCTAGAATCCTTTTTTGAGAATTTCGAACCAACCTTCCCTTCCTCCGAGTGACACCGTACTAGAGTTAGGACTAGCGTCAACCTCGCAACCTATACTCTTAGGATATTAATTATGAACAACAACATCCATTGGATAGACGGTAATCCAATCTCAGTCTCTATGAGATCAATAATCTTTTATTACTTGACGACACTCATGCACTTATGGGCGTTGAGCACGAGCATGTACTACAAGTCCCTGACGATTCCTTTTGGAGATTTGAGATGTGTGCTCGTGTGCATCGAGTTTTTGGCACCGTTGCCAGGGACTGTTGATTCGATATCGAATCGAAAGTGGATAGTTTAGATCAACCTAATTTATGTTTATTTCCCTAGTTTTTATTACTTTTTAGTTTAAATTAGTACTAATTTAGATTTTAGTTTTCTTCTAGCTTTAGTTATTTTCTAGCAGCTTTTGTTTTCATTTATTTTCTTAGCACTTGTTTCCCTTTTAGTCTCTTGCTGAGGCACTACTTTTCCTTTCCATGTCTATGATTTCCTGTATATAACGATGCATTCTTTCACTCATGATTATGATCAATTTAATGTTGTGAGTTTTGGTAACATTTATTATGGGCATTGTGGTGAAACATGACATACCATTAACTATTGTGCGGATATATTTGTTCCTTCACAATGTGAACAAGAAAACTTCACCTACGATTACAACCAATGGCCACAAGATGATTCCTATTCATATAGTTATGGCTCTGGCTACTTAAACCCTCAATATTGTCTGCCAAAATTTTGACTTGAGCAGATGATGGACAATTTCGTTCAAAAACAAGCGGCGAACACTGAATTCCAGCGGCGACATTCGTAGACAGAGATGATGCAAAGACAATATTGTTTCCCAAGTAAGAATGAGAGCTATGAATCACCATACGAATTCTATCCATAACCAAGTCCCTACTTAGAAGCCTTGGTAGACAATTTTACTAGGCAATGTGAGGAGCATAGTCAACAATTCACGGAGTTTATGCAATGACAGCGGGCAAAAGAAGAATCAAAATGACTAAAAGTTGACTTTGATGACTAGATTAGACCTAATTTGGTGGAGACTCACTTCAAATGAACAGATGAGGAAGACGTAGATGACATAGGAAGTGAAGAAAGATAATCCATTCAATCAACACTAGAGGGTGAACTTGAGGATTATATAGTTGATACTTTAATCGAGGAGTGCATTGCTTCAATTAAAATACCTCCTAACCTCAAGGACCCAGAGGAGCCTACCTTAACCCTCATCGAAACTTTAGTTGCCAATAACGAAGACCTTTTAGTGATTGGTAATGATAAAATTTCATTTGACATAATAGAATCTACTAATCAATCTTTTGGTGAGGATATTTGTGGTGAGTTACATTATTTACACCATATGGATGAAATGGAATATTATGATCAAACTCTTGATGATTCTTTGAAGATAAGCATGGTCAATCTTGAACCAAGGAAGGCAGCTAATAAATATCTTGCCCATCCACTAGGAATATTTTAGAGATATGGTGATGGAGGACCACAAGGTAAGAGGCATAAAGTGAGCAAGTATCTTGCCCCTCCACGAGCCAAATTTAAGGGATATGGTGATGAAGGACTACAAGGAAAGAGGCATAAAGTGAGCAAATATCTTTCTCCCCCACGAGCAAGATTCAAACGCATTAAGAAAGGGAGGAAAAATCTCCTTGGGCCACTAAAGCCAAGATGAAACATAAGGGTACGGTCGAGCTAGAGACCTTAAACAAGCGCTTCTTGGGAGGCAACCCAAGTTTAAATCTACATGTTTTTAATCTTTTTGCATCAATTCATGTTAGTTTAGACTTTAATTTTTGTCCATTGGAATCATCACAAGTGGTTTAGGGTCAAATAGAACTTTCTAGGTAGAGAGGAGAGCCCTTGTTAGAACCTCAGAAGGAAGCACAGGTGGCCATGTGGATTTCACACGGTCATGCCCAACCGTCAGAAGAGCACATGGTTGGGCGTGTTGAAAGTCTCAGACTATGTTGCACTCCGAAAGAAATCCAGAGTTGCACACGACCATCCGTGTGAATTTCACACTGCCATGCCAAATCCAGAACTTTTTCCAAGCGCCCAATAGGACCTCACATAGTCCACACCACGAACCTACACCGGCACCACCTTCTTTTTCTACCTTTGAGTAGGATGCAAGTACATCAATCTATGATTTCTTCATGTTCCAATCGTACCTCAATGACATTCACACTGAGAAGCAGACATAGGGGCAGCGGTGGGAGGAGCATAGGAACTATACACAGGCGGAGTTTCAGGACCTCCGAGAACATTTCGAGTGGGATGAGGAGTTCTATGGCCAGACTCATGATTATTTTCAGAAGGAGGCTATCTACCGCTAAGTGGTACGACAGTTCATGCGTGATACACGATCACAGTGGGCTAGGGAGGAGGATCACAGAGTCGTCGCTGCGTCCAACAGTTCCTAGGTGTCCACATGTACATGTGGCACCAGTGATTGAGCACTCGATTCTCCAAGGTGCCCGATATGCCGAGACTGTGAGATTTCCCACCTCAACCTCCATACTAGAGGTACGGTATCATTTAAGTCTGGGGACCCCCCAATTTTAATATGCTTTTCTACCAGTGTTAGTTTCTCTTTGAGCGCTTAGTTGTTTGTCACTTTAAGCTGCCTCAGTAATATTTTCAAAAATTTTCACGATTTGTTTCCATGCCATAGATAGCTTAACTTCATTTATCTGGTGGTATTTTATTTTTGGTTGCTTTGATGGATGTTCTAGATAAGCACTTGTTATCTTTTTTCTTTCACTTAAACTTGACGAATATTCAGAAAGAGAAAATCTATTACATACATAGTTATGTTTCATCCCAGTAGTCTAATACTTTTGAATCCATAGGTGACTCTAGATTTACCATTTTAGTTATTGGAGATGCTCAGATTGTGTAAGCCCATTTGGAAAAATCAAAATACTAGTGAGCTAGAGAGGAACAAAGTTCCTTGAAAATAAAAAATAATAAGATAGAAAAAAAGAGAGAAAGAGAAGAAAAAAGAGAGAGAGAAAAAAGAGAGTTAAAAATAGTTGTCGTGGGTGGAAATGGTTAGGTGCCCCTTTGAGACCCAGTTAGGTGACTGGGGAAACATCTACCAATTTCTCTCAATACCGAGTACGCCTTTGAGACTTTATGCTAATTCTAGGGAATGACCCTTACTTAGGGCAGGTAAGTGCCTAAAAGCTGGAGGCCTTAGGAAAGCTATAGGATGATGACTTAACTCATTGTGGAATGAGTATCTCTTAGAAAAATTCTCTTAGCACATGCACGAAAAACTAACCTAGTGAACTTTTAGAACATATCTATTTGCTTTGATTGAAAATACCACTTGATAACTTTAGTTAGCATGCTAAGTATGGAACAATACTTTTAAAATTTCATGACATTGAGGTTTGCTTGAGGACAAGCAAAGATCTAAGTCTGGGGGAATTGATATGAGCAAAATATATAGAGTTTTAACAGTAGTTTTAATACACATCTCATTTCATTTTATACTTATTTCATACATATTCTTCCTTGTTTTGCATTCATTTCTGATTTTCTAGTTCGGAGATCTACTTTTGTTAATTTATGTGTAGGACGACATTTTTGGAGCAAAAATGGAGCAATTTGTGGAGCACGGACCATAGGGAACACACACTAGACATGTCTCAAGACATGGGCATGTTTCTAAAGCAAAACGAATCAAAATGGAGGCTCCATAAATCCACAAGGGGCAACCATGTGAAATCCACACGACTGTGTTAAATTTCCAGCCTGATTTTCAACCCAGATTTCAATGGTTTCCAACCTTAAATGTTGGTGCAATCGACCCAGATCATGATTGACTAGATTCGAGTTTGACTCGAGTAGTATTTTGATGTTTGATGATGAGTTGACCATTGTTTGAAATGGGTTGACTATATGGTTGACATTAGGTTGACCATATGATTGAGAAGTCTAAGTAGGACACTGGGCGCGGAAAGTCTAAGCATTGGTCTTAGCAATGGTAAAGTCCAAGTCTTGAGTACTTGGCATAGAAAGTCCAAGCATGGGTCTTGGCAAGTGAAAGTCCAAGCTTGAGTCTTGGCAATTGGAAAGTCCAACATGGGTTGGCATGGAAAGTCCAAGGGTTGATATTGGCGGTGTAAAGTCCAAGGGTGGAGTCTTGGCAGCATAAGTCCAATGGTTAGCGGCGTAAAGTCCAAGCGTGTATCTTTGCAGCATATGTCCAATGTGCCTTGGCAGTGTAGACCAGCTTAGCATGACAATAGAAGATGGAATCACCTGAAGGCTAGTGTATGGATGAACAAGTCATGGATGACTTGGAGGGATCCAATAGGTGTGAGGATGATGGAGGTGGCTAGAAGGCATAGATCTAGGCTAAGGGTGGTCTAGCAAGTATGAGGGCATCATACATGGGGTAAATCTCATGGTCGAGGTGTACCAGTCGACTGGGGTTATTGACCAGTCGACTGGTCAAGTGTTTGACACTTGGCAGCCGAGTCGACACTGAGCAGTCAATTGGGATTATGATCAGTCGACTGCCTTGAGTCGACTAACGTTCAACTGTAGGAAAATGGCCTTGGCAGTCGACTGTCATGTTATGGCAGTCGACTGGCCTTGAGCAATCAACTGCCATGGAGGGTAGTAGACTATTGCTAGTTTGGTCATGAGGGTAGAATGCTCGGTTGCTGACTGAACAGTTGACTACGAGCTTGAGTAGTCTACTTCTGGGAATGACAGTCGATTGCAGTGTATCCGTTGGCCAGAATGCTGACTTGGATTTGTTAGGGCAATCTCTTGCCGTAATATGGTTTTGATGGTGTGGCAAAGGGTTTAAGTTAGTGGGTTATGTGATTTGATAAGTGCGTTGAAGTCGTGCAGGACTTAGTAATTCGCACATGGAGCCTTGGCGGGTTCACCCTCACAACCTCGGTCCTTGAGTCGGTGAAGGATGACTTTGCGGAAGTCGTGCGCTTGGAGCATCCGAGGGACCGCCGGACGAGATGACTTGAAGTGAAGCCAAGGAAGCAGACTTCGGAGGCAAGAGACGCGAAGGAGCATTGCAGAGCCGTGCGCCTGATGCTGCCGAGGGACGTGGCCGTAAACGAAGAGAGCTTCGGCGAGGGACTTCGAGTGAGATGAGAGAATGAGTGAAATGTAAGTAGCTCATTAGGTGAACTTGGCCGAATGGCTGAGTGTCGGAGACTTGACCGCAAGGGTTAAGGTTTACCCGACCGCCGGAAGCTCAAACTTATGTTAAGTTTGAGTTTCACAGCCGATCGCCATGGAATGGCAATGATCGCTTCCGAGTCGAGTGAGTTCGACCGTATCCGATCGATGGGTTTATGCCCGAATGATCGCTATGGAATGGCAATGACCGGAAGGATATCGCAGGCACAGAACCGCTCGTAGTCGACTGGGCAGTCGACGACGGAGGTAGCAATGATCACGAGGTCCAGAATGATCGTCAAGAGTTCCGTTGGACTACAACGGTCGGGATCCGACGTGTTCGGAGGCCATTGTAGTGACGGCAGTCGACTGCCAAGGGCAGCAGTCGACTGGTGGCAGTCAACGGGAAGAAATCAACCCTCTCTATAAAAAGAGAGGGTGTGAGCCTTTGAGAGGCTAATGCTTATGCTCTAAGTGATCTTCCTAGTGCCCCACAAGCTCTAAACTCTTCTTACTTGTTTTTACTCCATTCTTATTGTAAGAAGAGTGATCTTGATTGTAAAGGTTACCTCCACCTAGCTTGGTGCAAAGGAGAGACCAATAGTGATTGGCTTTGGAGGAGTGATTCACCTCGGACGAATCAGGATCGTGGATTAGCGGCGTAGTCGTGAACCACGTTACATTCTTTGTTAGCGTTTGTTTTTCTCGTATTTCTATTTGCTTGTCTTTATTAGTCTTCCGCTTGCGCTAATTAGTTTTGTAGACGAGCAAATACTGGCATCCAAACGAAAAGGGCTATTCACCCCCCTTTAGCCGGCGCATCGATCCCCTACAAGTGGTATCAGAGCCAAGGAAATCTTGTCGAGGACTAACTGCCACAACAAGCAAATTTTCAAAATGGCCGGCTCCAACATTCATCCTCCGAAGTTTGAAGGAGAATTCACTTGGTGGAAGAAGCGAATGGAGGTATTTTTCGAAACGGATTTTGATATTATGATTACAATGGAATCCGATTTCGTTTTTCCTAGGGATGAAGAAGGGAAGCCAATAGAGAAATCTAGGTGGACCAAAAGGCAAAGGGAAGAGCACCTTGCAAATTCAAAAGCCAAGCATCATCTCTTCAATGTGCTCCCCTAACAAGAAATCAACCGAATAGGAGAATGCCTAAGCGCCAAGGAGATGTGGGAGAAGCTAATTGAGCTTCATGAAGGCACATCCGAGGCGAAGTTAGCAAGGAGAGATCTCCTCCGCTCCCAACTATCCAACATTAAATTAGAAAAGGGAGAAAAGGTAACTTCTTTGCATTCTAGATTCAAAGAAATTTTAAATGGACTAACAAGTGTAGGGGAAAGGCTCTCAAATTGCGATATGATAATGAAGGCCATAGATGCTTTCACACGATCATCCAAGTGGAGTTTAATGGTGGACTCATTTTACATTTCAAAGAATCTAGAGGTAAGTACTCTAGATGAATTTTTCTCCACTATGGAATTACATGAATCTAGGCTTGAAGGAATACAAGAAGAGCCAAAAATACAACCTTCAAGGGGAGTAGCATTATTGGCAAATAAGGGGAAGAAGAAGATAGAGATCCCCTCCTCCTCCGATGATGAAGCCTCCACCTCGTCAATGGATAGCACGGAAGAAGCCTACATGGTAAGGAAGGTAAGGCGTGCATTTAAGAATTTTAGATTTGATAAATCTCATGATAGGAATAGAAGACCAAGGGGGAAGGTCATATGCTACAATTTCCAAGGAGAAGGGCACATAAGGGACAATTGTCCTCTCCTAAAAAAGAGCAAGGAAGAGAGGAAAAAGAAAGAAGAAAAGAAGAAGAAAAAGGGGAGCAAGAAAAATGAGGAGGAGAAGAAGACAAAAGAAAAGGGGAAGACCAAAGCTCTAAAGGCAAGGACTTGGGATGACCCATCCTCATCCTCCTCATCATCATCGAATGAGGAGAATGCCTTTGTCACCAATTTGGCCTTGATGGCCTTTGATGACTTGGATTGTTCTTCATCCGAAAATGAAGGATCAAGCTCAAGAGGAGAGAGCTCAAGTGAAGGGGGAGCTTCTACATCTTCCTCATCCGAAGAAGAAGAAGAGGATATGAAAACTATGGTAACGAAAGCCTCTCCTAAGAAAATAGTTTCCATAATTTATAGTTTAACTAAGGACTTATTTGGAATGAAAAAGAAAAATAAAATCATGCTTAATCAAATTAAGGCATTAGAAAATAAGCTAGAAAATGCATGCTTAAATGATAATATTTCTTCTAGCTTAAATCATGCATGCTCACATGACCTTTATGTGCCATTAGATGTTAGTGATGCATGTATAAATGAAAATAGGGCCTTAAGGGAAAAGGTAGATTATTTAACAAAAGCCCTAGAAAAATTCACAATTGGCTCCAACACATTGAACATGATCTTAGGGAGCCAAAGAGCTAGTTTCAACAAAAATGGCCTAGGTTATAAAGAAAAGAAAAATGAAAAGGCCTATAAATGCCTAATTGCTAGGGGACAAGATAAAAAGAAGGTAATAGCTAGGAAATGGATCCCCAAGGAGTATCTAGTGAACCCTATAGGCAAGAACTTATTTTGGGTTCCAAAATCCATCCTTAAGGGTTAGAAAACCCCTTGGGTAGTCAACCATATGGAATTAACCTATATCATATTTTGGTTGACTTAGGATGGCGGGACAACATTTTTAGAATAGTGTTGGGTGATGATAACGTGCCCATAAATAGGTAATAATGCTTAAATCATGATGATTAATGTAATTCCTATGTATGGTTGCAATCATGATTTATGATTTTAATATTTGACACGTAATCATAAGAAATAGGGTTTAAATAATGCCTTAGGTGATATTTTGTTTATTATCATGATATAATACCTAATGCATGATTATTATTCAATGAATACATGTATTTCATGATCATAATGTAGAATTAATTGACATATGCCTTTATGATCATGAGGATTGTTAGGTTGATACTTAACCTTGATAGAATTGTATGAATATGATGGTTAAGTATATACAAATACCCCCCTAGGATGCATCTCACACTCACTATAGGCTAACTTGATTGCAAACTTAGCATGGGTGAGATGTTAGGATGATACAAATGTCCACTAATGCCTATGGCATTTAGATGGTCATTTAAAGTATCAACATAGCAAATAATAGACCAATCATGGGGAAGGCTTATGTTTAATTCATAGACATATTGCCCAAAGATCATGGTTGGATATTTCATATGTTTTCAAAACAATTTCTTACCCTAAAAATCTATGCATTCATGTTTTGAAACAATTGGAACCAAAACTAGGTGTTAAACTTGATACTTTTATGATAAAAAACCTAGTAGTTTTTAAAGCTTTTCGATTTTTGGCAAAAACATGGAAATATAATGATTTTTCATGAAAATCTAGTTTTCACTGATAGATATACCTAAAAGAAATGTGTTCCCAAAATTTCATGATTTTTTGAATTTTCTGGAATTTTTAATGCATTTCTGAAATTCGCCCAGAAAATCAAAATTTCGGAATCCATTGTGCCAGTCGACTACCATACTGATAGCAGTCGACTGCTAGCCTAAAAAACAGCCAAATATTCTCTAATTTCAGATTTTAATCAAGTTTTTGGTGTTCTCTTTCTACTATACTTGATGCCATGAGTTTATAAATTAGTATTAATCTTTTTGATGGTGTTAAAGGGGGAGAAATGTATGTTTAAGTAAAGGGGAACATAGCTAGGGGGAGAAATGATTATGCTTATGATAGGGGGAGAACATTTTTATGGGGAGTTTCATGGATTAAGGGGGAGTTGCATGTTGCTATATCATGTTTATCTTTACATGCTTTCTTACCTTAGAATTTATATCAAGGGTTTTTACCTAACTTAAACGGATTGCCACACATCAAAAAGGGGGAGATTGTTAGGGCAATCTCTTGCCGTAATATGGTTTTGATGGTGTGGCAAAGGGTTTAAGTTAGTCGGTTATGTGATTTGATATGTGCGTTGAAGTCGTGCAGGACTTAGTAATTCGCACATGGAGCCTTGGCGGGTTCACCCTCACAACCTCGGTCCTTGAGTCGGTGAAGGATGACTATGCGGAAGCCATGCGCTTGGAGCATCCGAGGGACCGCCGGACGAGATGACTTGAAGTGAAGCCAAGGAAGAAGACTTCGGAGGCAAGAGATGCGAAGGAGCATTGCAGAGCCGTGCGCCTGATGCTGCCGAGGGACGTGGCCGCGAACGAAGAGAGCTTCGGCGAGGGACTTCGAGTGAGATGAGAGAATGAGTGAAATGTAAGTAGCTCATTAGGTGAACTTGGCCGAATGACTGAGTGTCGGAGACTTGACCGCAAGGGTTAAGGTTTACCCGACCGCCAGAAGCTCAAACTTATGTTAAGTTTGAGTTGATCGACCGCCATGGAATGGCAATGATCGCTCGAGTCGAGTGAGTTCGACCGTATCCGATCGATGGGTTTATGCCCACGTGATCGCCATGGAATGGCAATGACCGTAGAGGATATCGCGGCACGCAGAACCGCCGTAGCCGATCGGGCAATCGACAGCGGAGGTAATGATCATCGAGTCGGAATGATCGCCAAGAGTTCCGTTGGACTACAGCGGTCGGGATCCGGCGTGTTCGAGGCCGTTGTAGTGATGACTCGATCGCCAAGGGTAGGATCGTGGCGACCAACGGAAGAAATCAGCCCTCTCTATAAAAAGAGAGGGTGTGAGCCTTTGAGAGGCTAATGCTTATGCTCTAAGTGATCTTCCTAGTGCCCCACAAGCTCTAAACTCTTCTTACTTGTTTTTACTCCATTCTTATTGTAAGAAGAGTGATCTTGATTGTAAAGGTTACCTCCACCTAGCTTGGTGCAAAGGAGAGACCAATAGTGATTGGCTTTGGAGGAGTGATTCACCTCGGACGAATCGGGATCGTCGATTAGCGGTGTAGCCGTGAACCACGTTACATTCTTTGTTAGCGTTTATTTTTCTCGTATTTCTATTTGCTTGTCTTTATTAGTCTTCCGCTTGCGCTAATTGGTTTTGTAGACGAGCAAATATCGGCATCCAAACGAAAAGGGCTATTCACCCCCCTCTAGCCGGCGCATCGATCCCCTACAGGATTAAGTCGTTGTGAGACAACGGTATTGTTGGCAGTTGACTGGGGCCTTATGTAGTCAACTACTAGGTAGAAATCAGCCTGAGTTACAACTTTATAAGGAGCTCGAACGGGAGGTTTTTTCCTATGGTTCTTAGGGCGATTTAGAGCGATTTACTGGTGCAATTCAGGGTCTTCAAGTGCAACCCAAGCAACCAAACAAGCAAGCATTCAAAAGATCTTTTGTAAAGTTTTCTTTACTTATTTTTCTTGTAATTGCTTGTATTTCATTGTATTACTGTTGTAATCATCTGTACGAGGTTTCTCCACCTCCGACGTGTTATCGAGAAGGAGTTTATTTATTAGTTCTAGTGTGTGCATCACTAGACCTCACTTGAGCTCGATCCGTGGAATAGGAACTAGGGTTCCAAACCACGTTATATCTTTTGTTGATTGTGTGTTTGTGTTTGTCACATTTTGTATTGCATTATTATTATTTTCACTACGCATAACAAGCTTTGTAGACAAATGCGAACAATTTCAATCATTGACGGACGAATGCGCCATTCACCCCCACTCTACCACTCACCAATGTTCCAACATTAAACACGGACAGCCGTGTGAAATTCACACGGCCATGTGGCAGCGCCACAAATTCAAAGAAATAGGGTTTTCCCTAGCATTTATAGAAAGACGAAGACGAGAGGAGCCGCCCTAGGGCTCCCAAACCCTAAAGGTGAGGCCTGATGGCTAGAAAGGCAAGACAATGCCTTAAAAAGCACTAGAGACTCACAACAAGGAGGAAGGAAGCGGTTAGGAGATCCATCTCGATGCTCCGGCATTGTGGAGAACAATCAAGATACATATATTGGTTAGGACAGAGAGTATTTTCTTTATCTCCTTGTTCTACTTTCATTGTAATGATGTTTTCTAAGTTGTCTTGTGTTTATTCTTCCTTGTTTATGGAGTAGATACTTCGATTCAAGAATTAAGGAGTAACTTGTATTTGTGGACATGTTAGTTCAAATAGTCATTTATCTCCTTTGATTCTATTTGCAGTTTTGTGTTGTTGAGATTTATGAAGATTGTGTTTTGATTCTAATTCTACTTTGTGTAGCCGATACAAAGGGTGACAACCTTCGTATCAAAAACCTAGGAGAATCAAGGATGAGCCTTACAGTCATCTTACCTCCCATAATCACAGAAGATAGAATATGATAGGATAGGATAGGATTTGAAACAAGATCCACCTCTACATAGGGATTGTTAGGAGATCTTGGTACCCAATAACCTATCTTAACAGAAGGGCCAAAGTAGAAGACATTAACTCTAGAAGGGTTGAGAGACCTTAGTGATAGAAGGATACCAATGGTATCAACCCCATGAGATCTAATGATCCGAAAGGTAAACTTGGTTAGGAATAGGTAGCTCTCGGTAGAAGCAAAAGTTCATCGGGCAATCAACGGCAATAAAATTCTTCTATTATCTTCATCATCGTATAATCTCAATTAAACCTTACAGGATATGAGCAAAAGGGGTTAGAGAGAGAAGCTCTGACTTCTCTCTAGAATCCTAGGTGTCTACGGAGGGAGGAGGAGCCTATGGGTAGGACCTTTGTCGGACGGGTGCCTTTTTCCTCCACCTAGGAGGAAGAGGAAGCCTTGGAGGACCAGTTTGGTGTATTGGCCGGAGTAGGGGGTGCTGGGCGGGTTGGCTCTGGTGTAAAAAGGGAGGTGGGGGGTTTCCAGGTTGGAGGTCTTGTTATTTTCATTTCAGTTTTGAAGTTGTGTGTGGTGGGGGTGTTTTCCAGTGAACTTGATGACTGGTCGGCAACCTTGGTCATCTTCTCCATCCAAGCTTGGCGCAAGGAGGATTGGGCAGACAACAAATTCGAAAAGAGCTGGAAAAAGAAAGTTGGTTGTAGGAGTTAATGCAATAAGTGTTGATTTAATTACTTTCCTCTAGTGGTGGCTGTGCTTCCAAGATTGGAGATACCATTCCATACGTGGTGAGCATACTAAATGGCAAAACAAAAGAAATGAAGTGCTGAGATGGAGGGAGGTGAGCAATCTGCACAAGATGAAGAACATGTGGCACCAATCTGCACAACGTGAAAACATATGGCAATAATGGAGAATCAAGATGCTGATGGAGACGTGGCAAGTGAAGATGACATGGAGATTTCATTTGCAAAGGTGGCGAACAAGGCTAGACAGGTGGACAAAAACTTAGAGGCTGGCTTGGACGTGCAGAATGAGGTGGAGGATGTTGCTGATGGGATTGGCGGGGCAGGTGGAAAAAATACTGAGTCGGTGCCAAGGGATATTTCAACACGTTCTTCTCAAGCTATGGTGGCCAGAGGAGGTGTAGAGATGGTGGAGGCTGAACGAATAGGGTTGGACACAAAGAAATAACCGGTGGAAGGCAGCAAAGGATAGGAAGAAGGAAATGCAAGGGAAACTCACAAGGAAGATATTGGCCGGGCAAAACAAGGGAGGTCTTGGGTGAACCTTTTCAAAGACAATCGGAAGATGCAAACGGCAATGAATCTAGATTAATATGAAGTAAAGGGTGGAAAGTTAGACTTTGACTATGATGACATAGATAATGTTGAAGATGCAGTAGGGTTTTGCCTTGTTGGATGTTTCATGGGAGGACACCCTTGGAGGAATGGAGTTCGGATAATAACAGTGCGATGGAAGGTTCCCTACAAGTTTTACAAACATCAAAGTGGGTGGGTGGTCTACAAATTTGAAAAGAAGGAGGATCGTGACAAAGTGTTGCAAGGAGGTCCATACTTTACTTTTGGGGTACCGATGTTCTTGAATGTTATGCCAAAGTGTTTTCTATTTGAGAAGGATGGAAGATTTGTGCTGGCATGGATACAAATTCATGGGCTCCCACCAGACTGTTGGTCTTAAAAGGTACTGATTATGATTGGCTCCGAAGTAGGGAAACCATTGTACACGGATAGATTGACAAGAACTAGGGAGCGATTGGACTATGCAAGACTAATGGTTAAAGTTTCGGCTATTGGGGATCAAACTCATGAGGTTCCTATTTCTTTTCCTACTGGGATTCAAGTGGAGTTGAAAATCATCTATGAAATGGTTCCAGAGTATTGCCAAAAGTGCATGAGAATGGGGCATAGTCAGGATGTATGTAACGGGGGGAAAGAGCTGACTGGTCAACAAACTTATGAAGCAAGACCAAATGTGCAACCGGGGCAGAATACAAAAAAAAAATGGTAGGCAACGATCCCAATCAGCGAGGGGCAGAGGAAGAAGGAGATCGTGGTATGGAACGGAGCAACAACAACAACCGCAATGGAGACCGGCACGTGAAAGACAAGGGTTGAATGAGGAGCGAGTGGTGCAGAATGAACTTGCTATGGTAGCTATGTGCACTCCTCTTCCAATAGCCATTGAGATGCCAAGTGTAGATGGCACCGATCCACAAGAAAAACATCAAACGGCTCAAGAGAAGGATCAACATGTAGAGAAACAGGGGATGGAGAAGGAGGGAACGAATGAGGTATTACCGGAGGCTCGGACAGCTCCACAACAAGCTGGCTAGTCACCCATTGAGGTTGGCATTTGCGATTCGGTTTCAGCACCAAACATAGCTAGAGTGGGAGTGATAGGAAGGACATGTGCAACATCCTCTTCATCTATACCATCCGTCACAACCTCTAAAGTGAACAAGGGAAGAGCATGAATGGAACGACCCCAACAAATGGACGAGTTCTACGGGCGCGAGCAGCCCGAGGAGGTGGACAATGAAGGTGGCTTCATGGAACATTAGGGGCTTTCACAAGTCTCTAAAACAAGGGGGCGTACATCACCTCTTGTAGAGCAAGGATATACAAGTCTTGGCACTAATGGAAACTAAACTCAATGAGGACTCTATTGGGCCTATTACGGGGAGGAGATTTCCAGGTATGCAATATGTGCATAACTTTGAGACTTTTAATAATGGTAGAATATTTCTTCTTTGGGATGAACAGAAGGTTGATATGGGAATAATTAACACTTCGGAGCAACTCATACATACCTATATTCGTTGCCGGATTTCTGGACGGGGTTTCTATGTCAATTTCATATATGGCCTTCACTCGGTGACTACTAAAAGACCGCTTTGGGAGAAACTCACGGAGATGAGGGAAGCTATTTCAGGACCCTGGATGATCATGGGGGATTTCAATTCTATACGATACATTCAGAAAAAGCAAGGGGGTAATCCAGTTTCAAACTATGAGATCAGGGATCTGATAGTGAAAACCCTAGAGTCAATCATGCGATGATTGTTGTATGAACTTTATTGTATCATATTCCTATTTATGAAGGCATGGTTATTATATTTACTTGTATTGGTGCAAAATAACTAAGTATAATAACATCCTTGAGTAGAAGGTTCTTATCTATATCAATCGATTAGTTGAATCGATAATGAGATGATATAGAGAACACTACTCTTAAAATTCCTAGTCAAGTATTAACATTCAGGGATAATGTTAATGCGTAGAGACTAGCATGTAGGTCAACACGATAACTTGATCTCACAAGTCATGGATATGAGATATCAAGTTGACACATGGGTATGCATTGGAGAATGTATACTGAATAACCCACCATGAGAAAGTATCATGGATCGTTATATGAGTGTCATATACTTTCTCATGTGACTATTAGTATGACTATTAGTCCTTGGACCTGAAGACTGTTAGTAATATATGAGAGATGTCCTAAGGCAATCGCCTTATGTATGAACCATTTATATGATAAATGAAGATTCACTATTTGAGTATACATGTTTTATGTATTTGATTGGATCTTAAACTCATTTACTGAATGTCCACGATACGATTCATAGCATGAGAGAATTTGTGATTGGATCACAACTAGTGAGTATCTCTACATGTGTAATTGTGATGTATCAGAATTATCCCTAGTCGATGAATTGATGGATTTGGACACCATCAATTCTGTCGAGACTAGCACGAGGTATACTCCTTGGTGTATCCAAGCGGTGATTCTCCGGTGGAGACATAGTGATGTCGGAGTTAATCGTGGATGCTAGTTATGGTAACTAGTTCATTGGAGTGACCAGCCGTAAGACTTCATATGGTTCTCTGCATATATAGATATGTCAATGAAGTTCTTACTGTGGCTTAAGTGCGATGTTCCTTTGACTTGCGGTATTCAAGCCATCTTGATCATGGAGACTTATGCTTTGACATCTTAAGCAAACATCTCTAAGGAGATGTGGACCCGGGATGATTGGGTATAAGTCGAAGTGATCGAAGGTGTTTGAATAGCCTATAAAGGATTCACCACTCCTTGCGAGGAGATGTATACCCATGGCCTCTCGTCGGATTGTCACTAAAGTCTTTGGCCAAAGCATTACATGTTTAGAGTAAGGTACTCTTCGATACATGTGGAGTAACTAGAATCCGTAGGACGAGAAAATGATACTTGGGCTAGGTGTGACGTAGTCAGCCTAGTGGGGACTAACACAATAGACCATGTCCTGAACCAAGTGGGTATAAGATGAGTGAAGGGAATGGGGCACGAATCATTCGAGCTGCTGAAGGGTTTCAGAAATAGTTCTGGATCAACCGTTGATCTTTTCGGTTAATTGGGGATCATGATGTACTACTAGGTGCCACTCATGATCATTCTATAATTAATGGTTAATTATAGATGGCCAACATAAACCGAGAACCTATTTGGTCACACGCACAATGAGCGTAATCCGAAGGATTTAAAACGAGCTTGAGAATGGGATTCTCAGACCGAGAGAAACAAGGTTTGGTTGGACCAAACATGAAGCGAGCATGAAATCGTTTCAGTCGCAATGGAAGCGTGGATGGGTCGTGTCTTATGAAGACATAATGGATGAACCAAAAATGGTTTGGTTCTAATCCAATGGAGGAGAATAAACCAAAGGGTTTGGATTATTTTAAACGAATGAACCAAAAGTTGGTTCGGTTCGTTTTAACTTAAAATAAACCATCATGGTTTGGTTTATTTTAACTTATCTTAATGGAGCGGGTTAACAGGCCTAATGGTTATGATCCAATAACCATTAAGAGAATTAGTTCTCTATAAAAGAGGGCTTAATAGATAATTAAGCCGTAATAGAAGAGCCCTAAACCTAGTTGCCGCCCACAACCTCTCCTTGGAGAAATTCGGAGCTAACTCTCCTCCTCCTTGCCGCCGCCCACCTTGAGGCTCCAACCGGCGTCCAGAAGGCTGCTTCCTTCCCCCTCGCTGGCGTCGAGCTGCTGCCGGTTAGTGCTCCGGTGATCTCCTTCAAGTTTGGCATCAAGGTGAGCTCTATCTCCCTTGGTTGGCCGGCGCCTATCACCTCTACCAAAGCTGTCCAGTTTTCTGGACAGCTTGTTCTCCTCTCCTCGGAGCGTCGTTTGGACAACGGTTAAAGCTCCGACAGCGGATAACTTACCGGGGATTCGATCTCCGGTAATCCTCTGAGGTGGAGGACGAAGGATTCGTCAATTGGTTGACGAATACCTCTCCGGAGAAGTGAGTTTTGAGGACTCGTATTAGGATCCGAATTTGGATTCGGATCGTGATCATCTCTCGATCACGTCGTCTTCGACACGAGGCTAGTAACCCGTACGAGGACGAAGCTCGTGGCTTAGCGAAGTCATCCCGAGGAACTCGGCGTGGATACGGATAGAGACGATTCTAGCAAGGATCGTTCCGGTTGATGCCGTTCCCGCTACACGTCATACGAAAGATATAACGTAGATAAATTTCCTTTTATTGCAAATTTAAATTTACGGTTATGTCTACACTTGTTGTAATATGCATGCGTGTGTTGTGTGTGTTGTAATAAATGTAGATTTATTATTTTTATTGCTTCATGTGTTCATGTTTTACGAAACATGATCGAACACACACGCCGCATGAGTGGAATCCCAACAAGTATCGAGCCCAGGTTGTGTTTCGACATAATCGTAAAATGGTTTTGCGATAGTCATAATGTATTTCTGGAAATTTTCTAAATTTTGGAAATTTAGAAGTATTTATGGAAATTTTTCAATTTTGGAAAGTCTAGAAGTATTTATGGAAATCTTCCACTTTTGGAAAGTTGGAAGTATTTATTGAAATTGATATTTTCCATAAATAAAATATTTGATTAGATTCTGGAAATTTGTTTCCTAATTTAATCATGATTTGATTTGGGAAATCAAATCTTAAAATATTTTATTTCCATAAATAGTTTTAATGATTTAGGAAATTGGTTTCCTAAATAGATTTTCCTTAATCAAATAATTCCATGAATAAAATATGTGATTAGATTTGGAAATTTGTTTCCTAATTTAATTATGATTTGATTTGGAGAATCAAATCTTAAACATATTTTATTTCCATAAATAGTTATGACATATAAGGAAATATATACATGACATAATTGTATGCCATGTAATTGCATTAGATGCATAACATTATGTCATGCGTGTCGTGACATGTAGATGTATGCCATGTATGTCATGCCATGTAGATAATAGTTATTTGCATGCAAAGAGGATGAGACATAAATCCCTTAAACAATATTAAAGCCTACACCTTCCATTAATATGGTTAGAACCAGAGTTCCGTTTCTTGTTTGGGTTGTTGGACTCTCTCCAAGCCCGGCTCGAACCCGAACATGTTCAAACCATGGAATAGTTTAATACTAATATGGTAAGAGTCAGAGGTCAATCGTTATCTTTGGTTGTTGGACTCTCTCCAAGCTGGGCTAATTGGTTGAATGCACTCTAACCATATTAAAACTATGTCTTGATTAATGGGTTAGCTTTAACCTGGAGCATCGGCTTGTTGGACTCTCTCCAAGGTCGATGTAAAGGGAGGTGAAGTTGGGTGTTATGCATATGATGCATACTTGTTAATGTGTTAACAACCCAACGTATGTGTGAACATTCAATTAGTTGATAGCACATTGTGATAGTTGCATATACGTGATATGCAATCGGTATAGATGATACCTACCATCGTAGTTATGAATGGCTTGATGGACTCTCTCCAAGGTTGTTCATAACTATGATGGATATCAGCCCATTCGGAGATGGACCTACGATCTCCCGAAGTGATTTTGGGGTTTTTGAAATTCGAAAAATGAATGGGATTTATGAATGTATAATGATGCATTTTAAAATCATCTTTCTCATATATGCTCATTTTGTATTTCTAAAATTGATCATGATGTCTTTGAATTTGCGTTCCATTTTGGATTCGAATAAATTGACTGGGCCGAGCTTCTTGGACTGACTTAGAAGCTTGAGAATTGTTCTCAAGGTTGAAAAGCTTGCAAATGTCCTCGAAGCGCCTCTTCCCGCCCGTCCTAGTGACGATGCAACTCTGGACCAATTGTTGGCCTATCAGAAACATGTGAGTGATTCTGAACAAATGAGTTGCATCATGCTAGCCGCGATGGAACCCAAGCTACGAAAGCAGCATGAGCATATGGATGCTCATATCGTAGTCCTTCATCTTTGTGAGTTGGTTGATGAGCAAGTGAGATTCAAAGGTTCAAGTCTCAAAGCTCCTCTTCACCTCGAGATGCTAGAAGGTTGCTCAATAATATCTTTGAAGTGTGAGTCTTACGAGAAGCATGAGGCGTGACAGTCTTTGTTAGTTGATTCCTCGAAGAAAGGTTCTAAGAGGAAGTCAAAGGAACAGCAGAAGGGAAAGAAGAGAAGGGCTAAGAAGGTAGAACTAGCACTAAAGGAAACTTGCCATCATTATGGCAAAGAGAGCCATTTGCGAAGAAAGTGCAAGATTTATCTTGAGTCCGTGAAGAAGAATAAGGCATCGGATGCCCCATCTTCTTCAGATATCTTCGTTATTGATTGTCATTCTATTTCCTCAAACACTTGGGTATTGGATACTGGGTGTGGCTCACATATATGTAAAGACATACATGGGCTAAGGAATAGAAGAAGACTCGTCAAGGGAGAGTCAAATTTGCGTGTTGGGAATGGAGCAAAGGTTGCTGCAGTCGCCATTGGAACACATTTGTTGAAACTCCCTACAGGACTTGTCTTAGAACTGGACAATTGCTTTTATGTTCCTTCGTTGATAAAGAACATCATTTCTATTTCTTGTTTAAATATAAATGGGTACCATTTGACATTTAGTAACAATTGTTGTTACATAACTTTGAATGGAGTTCTTTATGGGACTGGAACTTTAAGCAATGGTGTTTATACGTTGGACGTATCCAGTGACATTTGCAATATTGAAGCGAGCAACAAGCGTGCTCGAAAGGATAATCAAATAGACTCCTACAAGTGGCATTGTCGTCTTGGCCATGCAAGCAAGAAACGCATGTCCGAATTACACCGATGTGGAATTATGGAATCGTTTGAATTGGATTCATACGATACATGCGAATCATGCTTAAAAGGCAAGATGACTAAGTTACCTTTTACAGGAAAAGGTGAATGAGTGGGAGAGTTGCTAGGCCTAATACATAGTGATGTATGTGGACCTATGTCAACTCAAGCTTTAGGAAGCTATAGCTACTTCATTACCTTCACCGATGATCACTCACGGTTTGGGTATGTGTTCTTGATGAAACACAAGTCTGAAGCCTTTGAAAGGTTCAAAGAATTCACAAATGAAGTAGAGAAACAACATGACAAGAGTATTAAAATACTTCGATCGGATCGAGGTAGTGAATACTTAAGTCAAGAGTTTCTTGATTATCTAAGAGACAATGACATATTGTCTCAATGGACTCCGCCATATACACCACAGCATAATGGTGTATCTGAGAGGCGTAACCGGACCTTGTTGGACATGGTCAGGTCAATGATGAATCATGCGACTCTTCCCAAGTCCTTTTGGGGCTATGCACTTCAGACAGCTGTTTACTTGTTAAACAGAATGTCTACCAAGGTAGTCTCAACTACTCCATATGAGATATGGAAGAGTAAGAAACCTCATGTATCTTACTTGAAGATATGGGGTTGTCCTGCTTATGTGAAGCGGACTGTATCAGACAAATTGGATGCTAAGTCTGATAAATGTATATTTATTGGATACCCTAAGGAAACTAGGGGTTACCAATTCTATCATCCTGTGGAATAAAAGGTGTTTGTTTCAAGGCATGCTGTGTTTCTAGAGAAAGAGTTTCTCTTGCAAGAAAACAGTGGGAGTGTCGTCGAGCTTGAGGAGGCTCGAGAGACTCAAATAGACATTGATGAGATACTTGGTGAAGCACAACAGCCGACAACTCATAGTGATGAGCAATCGGCTGGACCTATTGTAATACCACATCTTCGTAGATCTGGAAGAACACGCAATATTCTTGAGAGATATGGATTTCTCGTAAGTGAATCGAACGACGTGTTACTCATTGATGATGAGGAGCCTACCAGTTATGAAGAAGTGCTGACAAGTTCATAAAGGGATAAATGGCTTGGTGCCATGAAGTCGGAAATAGATTCCATGTATGAAAACCAAGTTTGGAACTTGGTTAACCCACCTGAAGGCATAAAGCCTATAGGGTGCAAGTGGGTTTTCAAGAAGAAAACTGACATGGATGGTAATGTGATTACCTATAAGGCTAGATTGATGGCGAAAGGATATCGTCAAAAGCAAGGTGTTGATTATGACGAAACCTATTCGCCTGTAGCTATGCTTAAATCCATTCGGATGCTCCTGGCCATAGCGGCTCATTATGATTATGAGATATGGCAGATGGATGTGAAAATAGCTTTCCTTAATGGAAACCTGCTCGAGGACGTGTATATGATACAGCCTGAGGGTTTCACATCGGTTGATAAAACCAAGGTATGCAATTTGCGACGGTCCATTTATGGATTGATGCAAGCATCCAGGAGCTGGAATATCCGTTTTGATGGGACAATAAAAAAGTTGGTTTCTCACAAAATCCAGACGAACCTTCTGTGTACAAGAAGGTTAGTGGGAGTGCAATCGTGTTCCTAGTATTATATGTCGATGACATATTACTTATAGAAAACGATGTTTCAGTCTTACAGTCAGTTAAGATTTGGTTATCCAAGACATTCTCCATGAAAGACCTGGGAGAAGCAACCTACATCCTCGGGATTAAGATCTAATGTGTCAACTCTAATGTGTCAACTCTGCTATGGTTAGGTTAACTACCCATCCACTTAGGGTTGACACACCCTAACCCATTTAGCGTGAATCGATCACGCTTTTAGGAACCCAATACCTATTGGAGCTCCTTGGGTTAACAAGGTATTCCCTAGGGATAACTTCCCTAGATACCTTTCTAATGACCCTTTTTGGTTTTAAAACCATAGTCTTTTGGGTCTTACTTGGGTCAACTCTAGAGGTGACTCCTCCATTGACTTCTTAGTGGCTACTTTTGATTTCTTTGAGGTGTTAGCCACTAAACACATACCATGGCTAGACTTAGGGATGACTTCTGTTAGAAATATATGAGAGATGTCCTAAGGCAATCGCCTTATGTATGAACCATTTATATGATAAATGAAGATTCACTATTTGAGTATACATGTTTTATGTATTTGATTGGATCTTAAACTCATTTACTGAATGTTCACGATACGATTCACAGCATGAGAGAATTTGTGATTGGATCACAACTAGTGAGTATCTCTACATGTGTAATTGTGATGTATCGGAATTATCCCTAGTCGATGAATTGATGGATTTGGACACCATCAATTCTGTCGAGACTAGCACGAGGTATACTCCTTGGTGTATCCAAGCAGCTGATTCTCACTGGTTGGAGACATAGTGATGTCGGGAGTTAATCGTGGATGCTAGTTATGGTAACTAGTTCATTGGAGTGACCAGCCGTAAGACTTCATATGGTTCTCTGCATATATAGATATGTCAATGAAGTTCTTACTGTTGCTTAAGTGCGATGTTCCTTTGACTTGCGGTATTCAAGTCATCTTGATCATGGAGACTTATGCTTTGACATCTTAAGAAAACATCTCTAAGGAGATGTGGACCCGGGATGATTGGGTATAAGTCGAAGTGATAGAAGGTGTTTGAATAGCCTATAAAGGATTCACCACTCCTTGCGAGGAGATGTATACCCATGGCCTCTCGTCGGATTGTTACTAAAGTCTTTGGCCAAAGCATTACATGTTTAGAGTAAGGTACTCTTCGATACATGTGGAGTAACTAGAATTTGTAGGACGAGGAAATGATACTTGGGCTAGGTGTGACGTAGTCAGCCTAGTGGGGACTGACACAATAGACCATGTCCTGAACCAAGTGGGTATAAGATGAGTGAAGGGAATGGGGCACGAATCATTCGAGCTGCTGAAGGGTTTCAGAAATAGTTCTGGATCAACCGTTGATCTTTTCGGTTAATTAGGGATCATGATGTACTACTAGGTGCCACTCATGATCGTTCTATAATTAATGGTTAATTATAGACGGCCAACATAAACCGAGAACCTATTTGGTCACACGCACAATGAGTGTAATCCGAAGGATTTAAAACGAGCTTGAGAATGAGATTCTCAGACCGAGAGAAACAAGGTTTGGTTGGACCAAACATGAAGCGAGCATGAAATCGTTTCAGTCGCAATGGAAGTGTGGATGGGCCGTGTCTTATGAAGACATAATGGATGAACCAAAATGGTTTGGTTCTAATCCAATGGAGGAGAATAAACCAAAGGGTTTGGTTTATTTTAAACGAATGAACCAAAAGTTGGTTCGGTTCGTTTTAACTTAAAATAAACCATCATGGTTTGGTTTATTTTAACTTATCTTAATGGAGCGGGTTAACAGGCCTAATGGTTATGATCCAATAACCATTAATAGAATTAGTTCTCTATAAAAGAGGGCTTAATAGATAATTAAGCCCTAATAGAAGTGCCCTAAACCTAGTTGCCGCCCACAACCTCTCCTTGGAGAAATTCGGAGCTAACTCTCCTCCTCCTTGCCGCCGCCCACCTTGAGGCTCCAACCGGCATCCAGAAGGCTGCTTCCTTCCCCCTCGCCGGCGTCGAGCTGCTGCCGGTTAGTGCTCCGGTGATCTCCTTCAAGTTTGGCATTAAGGTGAGCTCTATCTCCCTTGGTTGGCCGGCGCCTATCACCTCCACTAAAGCTGTCCAGTTTTCTGGACAGCTTGTTCTCCTCTCGTCGGAGCGTCGTTTGGACAACGGTTAGAGCTCCGACAGCGGCTAACTTACCGGGGATTCGATCTCCGGTAATCCTCTGAGGTGGAGGATGAAGGATTCGTCAATTGGTTGACGAATACCTCTCCGGAGAAGCGAGTTTTGAGGACTCGTATTAGGATCCGAATTTGGATTCGGATCGTGATCATCTCTCGATCACGTCGTCTTCGACACGAGGCTAGTAACCCGTACGAGGACGAAGCTCGTGGCTTAGCGAAGTCATCCCGAGGAACTCGGCGTGGATATAGATAGAGACGATTCTAGCAAGGATCGTTCCGGTTGATGCCATTCCCGCTACACGTCATACGAAAGGTATAACGTAGATAAATTTCCTTTTATTGCAAATTTAAATTTACGGTTATGTCTACACTTGTTGTAATATGCATGCGTGTGTTGTGTGTGTTGTAATAAATGTAGATTTATTATTTTTATTGCTTCTGCTGTGTTCATGTTTACGAAACATGATCGAACACACACACGCCGCGGTGCCGGAATCCCAAAAAAAACACCATGGTTCCCTACATAAGGAGTTACACTCTTTGGCTTCGTCAAACGTCACTCGTAAATGGGTCGACTATAAAGGTCATTACTGGGTATGTAACAAATTATGCGGAGGGATGTGAGTGATGTAGATGGGATCCATCCCTCCTATATGACGGGAGTGACATCGTTATTCTTGATAGAGTGAGACCACGAAGTGCATGACCATGCCCAAATGAGTCAATATGAGATATTGAGCTTATTTGATTAGAGTGAGTCTACTTGGAGTTCAAGATATAGATTGAACCGAGGATGACACGGTCTATGCCTCAATTGGTCAATCTAGATGTCAAGGATAGAGGGACATTGTCACATATTATGAGAGTCAAAATTAGTAGTCACAAATGTGTTGTTGGATCTCAAAATTCTTGTAACTTGGGTAGCAATGATGTGTTGCTAGTTACCGATCATTGCTTATGTTCCTAAATTGGTTTAGGAGCATTGCCAATGTTACAATAACCTATAGGGTCACACACAAAGGGCAATTAGATGGAGATTAGGTTCATATGATGAACCATGTGAAGGGTTTTGCTTATCGAGTCCGTGAGGGGAAACTTCGCTTCCCACTTCGCCTCGGTTGCTTGTTCATGGTGATCCCATCGATGTCTCCGGATTAAAAAATTTAATCCTAGATAAAAGGGATTGTCCAAACAATCAAGTCATCGCCGTGCTATTCGTTTAGAGAGGTCACTTGAACAAACTCATTGTTCAAGCGACCATCCTCTATTCTACGAATAGCTACAGAATAGACGATGTCCGGATCGCCGGTTTTTGTGTATATGTTCGCGATCCAAGTATTATTTAGCCACAAACAGTTTTATATCATGCTCATAATTGAAAAAAAAATAAAAACATGTAACATATAAAAATTAGAGAATCGATATAACTCTCGATCTTCTAATGTATGACCTTCCTCCTTTTGGACGTCGTGTGGGCGATGATCTACCAAAGGTTGAAGCTCCTAGATCGCAAATCTTCCTTCCTTGCTCTACCAAAGCAAGAGGAAGAATTGAAACAAGGCTCTTCTCCTTCTTATAGCCAACCAACAAGCAACAAGAATGATGCTTGTCGCCGGCCAACAAGGAGAAGGAGATTATGGTAGAAACCGGCCAAGACACCAAGGGAAAGCCCTATATCTTGTTTCCACCACCTAAGGAGAAGGAGAAGAGGGTCTTTGGACGCCGACCAAGTGCTGGAAAGAAGGTTGTGGGCGCCGGCCACCAAGGGAGAGGAAGAAGAAAGCAAACTACTTCCTTATTTGGTGCCGCCCAAGCCTCCTAAACCCTAAGCTTCCAAACCCTAATCCTAGCTCTCCTAAATGCCGACCATGGAAGAGGGGAAGAAGAATAGGATGAGCACTTGCCAAGGTAAAGGGAATAAGGAAGGAACCGGCCAAACCTTAGGAAGAAGAAGAAAAACCTCCTCCACTAGTTGCCGCCCACCCATAGCTCCCAAACCCTAGCCGCCCAAACATAATCCAAAACAAACTAGGATTCCTAGCCTCCAAAGGAAGCAAACCCAAATCCCCTTAAGCCATCATCATGTTGCCGCCCACTTTTAATCTATATTTATAGAGTTGGGCTCAAACCATGATTTAATCTCCTCCATTTGTTCTAGGGATTTAATCTCAACCGTCAGATCTAGAGATTTAATCTCAACCGTCGGATCTAGAGATTTAATCGCTACCTTTGGATCTAGAGTTTTATTTCTATCCATTGGATCTAAGCTTTATGAGGTGTTAATAGGCTACATTAGGGATCATGAGGAGGAGTTGGATCTTGGCCACCCATGGATCAAGCCCACATAAAGTCCGATCCATTAATGATAATCCAATCCACTAAAGGATTATCATTGATCTACCTCACCAACCCCCATAAGATAATATGGGCTCCATATATTATTTGTACATTTTCTCCCCGTTTTTAAGATCTCGAATGTCTGTCGATTAATTAATTTACTGACCATTAATTAATCAACATCTAACTCCATGAGTAGTACCACTCAACCTTTTCATCATGCCAGACCAAGTCCACCTACAGGGTTTACATGATGAACCTTATGAGCTCCTCAAGGGGACATCATCATCCTAATATATAGGACACAGTTTCCTCCTATAATCAACAACACAACATATAAATAATATCATCTCCTAACTTACCGAGTCTATCGATTTAATCTATAAATCTCACCCATTGATAAATCAAAGAGATGAATACTAATTATATGTGCCCGTTATTATATTGGGATTAAGAGCATGTACTAAAAAATATCTGAGGTCCGTTTCGATTATGTAGTCAGCAATAAATCATATCACCTCTAAGTCGTTCCTACTCAATACACACAAAGTGCACTAGTGTGATTCTATGGTCAAGACAAACCAATAACAAATCACACTACAACCATTCCGATGGTTTGTCCAAAGTCATCTCGATAGTGAGCCTTTACTTATACTTTACAAGGAGCCGATAACATGATCTCCCGTGTGACACCACACACCATGTTATCTACAATGTAATGTATTAGACAATATTGCATAACCATAAAAATGCAAACAATGATCATGTGATTCTTATTTCAAAATAAAGATGTTCATACAAAAGATTGACTTTTCAGTATACATCCCTACAATCTCCCACTTATACTAAAAGACTATGTTGTCCTCAAACTGTCATACATCTGATTTCCCTTCCCTCCACTTTCGTATCAAAGCTCTCACTAGAAGGGCCTTAGTGAAAAGGGTCTACCAGGTCATCCTCTGATGCAATCTAGGCGACAACAACTTCTACCTCCTTTACGATTTCTCGTATTAGGTGGTACTTGCGCTCTATGTATTTACTCACCTTAAGGGCTCTTGGTTCCTTCGAGTTTGCAACTGCACCATTATTATCACAATAAATTGTGATAGTTATAGACAAACCAGGAATCACATCCAAATCCATCAGGAAGTTCCTAAGCCACACAACTTCTTTGGCCGCCTCAGAGGCTGCCACATACTCAGCTTCCATGGTGGAGTCAGCCACGCATTTCTTCTTGACACTCCTCCATACAATGGCTCCACCTCCCAAAGTTAAAACAAAATCTGAGGTAGACTTACTGTTATCCCAATCAGATTGGAAGTCGGAATCCGTTTAACCGACAGGGAGTAATTGGTCTGCCCGGTAAACTAGCATATATTCCCTAGTCCATCTCAGGCACTTCAATATATGTTTTACTACAGTCCAATGTCCCTATCCTGGATTACTCTGATATTTGCTTACCATGCCCACGGCATAGAAGATATCTGGTCTCATACATAGCATCGCATATATATGAGGTTTCCTTCTACCGAAGCATAATGAACCGCCTTCATCTCCTCTATCTCGTCAGATGTTCTAGGACACATCTCCTTAGATAAAGGAACTCCATGCCTGAAATGTAGAAATTCCTTCTTAGAGTTCCGCATGCTAAAACGATCCATAATCGTGTCTATGTATGAAGTTTGGGATAAGCACAACATCCTTTTCCTGCGATCCATTATAACCTTGATCCCAAGGATGTGTCCCACCTCTCCCAAGTCCTTCATATTAAACTGTTTGGACAACCATACCCTTACGTCCGATAATACCTTGATATTGTTGCCAATCACCAAAATGTTATCTATGTATAGTACAAGAAATACCACTACGTTTCTGTCACATCTCTTGTATACACAAGACTCATCCGGACTTTGAATAAATCCATAAGACTGGATTACCTCATCAAAGTGGATGTTCCAAGACCTCGAAGCTTGCTTCAATCCATAAATGGACCGATTAAGCTTACACACAAGATTCTCTTTGCCTTTAGCAATGAATCCCTCTGGTTGCTTCATATAGATGTTTTCCTCAAGACTTCCATTAAGGAAAGTTGTCTTGACATCCATCTGCCACACCTCATAATCTATATGAGCTGCTATGCATAAGAGAATCTAGATAGACTTAAGCATGGCTACCGGCGAAAAAGTCTCCTCATAATCGATACCCTCTTTCTGAGTATACCCCTTCACAACAAGCCTAGCTTTGAAGGTCTCAACCTTCCCATCTATTCTTCTCTTTCTCTTGTAGATCCACTTGCATCCAATGGTTTTTACACCATCAGGTGGTTCTACTAGCTCCCAGACCTGATTTGAATCCATAGATTCAATCTCAGCATTCATTGCACTTTGCCAAGATACTACATCTTTATCTTGGATTGCCTCGTCATATGTACAGGGATCAGGTTCAAGTTCGCAAGGGACCAAATCAGAAGATTCTCCCAAGAATATGAATCTACCAGGCTGTCTCACAACCCTCCCACTATGATGAGGTATCTCTTGTGTATCCTCTGCGACACACGGTATAGTGACATGTGGTATATCCTTTTGTACCTATAGTACTAAAGAAGTGACTTCCCCTTTTAATTCCTCCAGAATAATTTTACTCTTGGGCTTGTGGCTCATCACATAGTCTTCCTCTAGAAATCTAGCATTCGTGCTAACGATCACCCTATGATCTCTAGGTCTATAAAACAAACCACCCTTCGTTCCTCTAGGATACCCAACGAACATGCGTACTTATGTACGAGGTTCCAACTTACCAGCATCTGCCTTCAGCACATGTACTGGACTCCCCCATATCCGAATATGTCTTATACTAGGCTTTCGCCCAGTCCACAATTCTATGAGAGTAGAAGGCACTGATTTAGATGGAACCATGTTCAGAATGTACACCGCCGTATCTAGAGCATATCCCCAGAACGAATCTGACAATATTAGAATAACTCATCATTGATCTAACCATCTCCATAAGAGTCCTATTCCTTCGCTCTGCTTCACCATTCTCCTGGGGTGTGCCAGGTGCAGACAATTGGGATTGAATCCTAGTCTCTGATAAGGAGTTCCTAAACTCTCCCAAGAGGTATTCGCCACCACGAGCAAATCGTAGTGTCATCCATATCTTGATTAATCGTCTATGAAAAAGACAAAATACTCAAAACTACCTCTAGCCTGGATAAACATAGAACCATACAAATCAGAATGAACCAATTCTAACACATCTTTGGTTCTATACCCCTTAGCCTTAAAAGGCCTCTTGGTCATCTTACCTTCCAAGCAGGATTCGCAGGTTGGGAGATCCTCCACCACTAATGAACCCAAAGGTTCATCAGCTATCAACCTTTGAATTCTGTTTAGGTAAATGTGACCAAGCCTAAGATGCCAAAGATATGTTTGGTTCATCTTCGAAGGTTCTTTTCTCTTATTGGAATTAGAAGATGAGTTATTGATTTCAATTTGCATCGTGGGAGGTTTTGGTTCAAGTGTGTACAAATTTCCTATCAATGTACCTGGACATATATTCTCCCTATTCTTTTTTATAATAACTTTGTCATTAAAAGAAATAGAATATCCATCCATAAACAATTTAGAAATTGAAATTAAATTGTTTCTAAATAAAGGTACATAAAGGTAATTTTCCAGAACCAAAGTTTTATTTTTCTCAAAAAGATAAATAAAACTTCTCCCACTGCAATAGCTGCCACCATTATTGCATTGCCCAAGTAAATGGTAGTCGCTCCCTCAGCTCATCGTCGGGTTTCCTGGAACCTTTGCAAAGTATTGAAGACATGATCAGAGGCTCCCGTATCTACACACCAGGTGCCGGTAGATAATACCGCTAACCATGTTTCAATGACTAGACCAAAGGATATACCTTTGTTCTTGCTTTGGATTGGGACAGTCTTTCTTCCAATGTCCATCCTGCTTGCAAGGGAAGTACTTGCCCTGAGATCCTCCCACCACCTTTGCTCCATCTTGTTTCTTCTTCTTCTTGCCTTTCGGCTTAGAAGTAGAAACCTTCTGAGCAACCATGGCCTGAGCCTGAGCTAGCCTTTCTGTCGACTGGAGAATGATATCGACGTGGGTTTCCCCATCTATCTCAGCTCCAAGGACTTCCAGCTCATTCGTAGGCTTAGGAGGACCCTCTTCGAAGAGTACATATTTGTACTCCTCAGCAGTTAAGACAGTATCTAGATTCTTTTCCAATCAACATAATTTGGGTACAGTAAACTTATTTTCCTTTAGTTTCACAACAAGTGGATTAAAAGTCATTTATGAAAATCCTAAGAATCACATAGATCAATACTTTAGATTTCAAAAAATTATTGATTCCTCAAACAATAAAATTTTAAAATCAACCAACACCTCAAAACACCGAGAATATCGTATGCCACGATAGTGTAGGCGTATACGAATTCTACATTTGTAAGAGGAGGTTTTACCCATTAATTTTACTATCTTGTCAACCTAACTTTTTGACAAGTAAAATTAATAGATAGTTTCTCTTTGGCCCTACAATTAAAAGCAGTGACTCCGATGGGGAGGATACTTATATTTGTATCTAAGTGTTCACCATTACTTGGTACCAAGGTAATTATCTCGGGTTATGTGCCTTACGATGGGGAAGTACACACGCTCCTTAATAATTTCCTATAACCATATTCGACCTTGTGATCTGCAAACAAACACATCCGATGGGGAGGAAGGCACTTAGAGCCGATGCGCAAGTTTGTTTGCATCACTTGTCAAATCGTAATGGAGGCCGTGGGAAAAAAAAATTTCCCTCTCCCACTTAGTAATTTGAAATTGAGGAATTTTCTTAGCCTACGACATTCATATCAAACAAAAAGAAATAAATATGAAAAATAAATTATTTTCCAACTATTATGACTATTGTCTTCAATATGTCTCCCGTCGCAACGCCTTCTCGTCCGCTCCTCCTATGCCATGTACAAGCCATCCGAAGATCCGAGCCAAGACTAAAATCTTTTTTAATTTACATCCATTGATCCTATACTCCATGAGGGAGTGTACATGAAATCTAGATCGAAAGTAAAATAAAATAAAGAGTGGCTAAACAATGTCGTATCAAATTTACAAAAAAATCTAATACTAGCCTCGTCAACCCCGATGATTCAACAAAATAAACATTTACACACATACAATCACATACACACATATGACCATAATAGTCGGATCTTATGCCTGCCACCAAAGAGTTAAACTACGCATATCCTACTATTATCCGACACATATAATATATGAAAAGTGCATAAAAAATTAACCGAATCCTAAACACACAAAACCGGAAACCTTGTCTCTGATACCAATTGAAGGGTTTTGCTTATCGAGTCCGTAAGGGGAAACTTTGTAGGAGATCGGTACGGCCGGCTAGAGGGGGGTGAATAGCCCTTTTCGTTTGGATGTCGTAATTCGTTAATTCTCGTGTGCTCGTCTACAATTGTCGTTAATATACGCAGCGGAATAACAATAGAAATAACAACAACACAAGCACAATCAAATACACAAACATATAGGTGGTTCGGAACCAAATGGTTCCTACTCCACGGGTGAGCTCCTCAAGCTCTAGTTATGCACACGGCACTAACTATAACACTCCTTCTCGACAACACGTCGGAGGTGGAGAAACCTTTCACAAGCAATTACAATGTAATATAGAAATACAAGCAAATACACAAATACAATACAAAAGAAAACTTTCACCGATTGCTTTGATCGCTTTGCTTGTTGCTTGTTTTGATTGGCTCTTGAAGGACTGGAATGCAGCAGCAATTCCCCTCCAATAGCTCCACAAAAGGCTTGGCAAAAACCTCCATCTCGAGCTCCTTTTATAACCTGCATCGAGCTATTTTCACGCCTAGCAGTCGACTGCCAAAAGGCCCCAGTCGACTGCCCCTGTAGCCGTTGTCTCACAACGGCCAGATCTGCGTCGGACAAGTTCCAATGGATCACCTACCAGTCGACTGATAATTCCCATCACCGATCGTGACCTGAGTCGATCGCCTACGGCTTACGGAGCGCTTCGCGGCTCGCGACACTCCCATCACGACTACACATCCTCGGCCGATCACGCCGACTTCCGATCGCATGTCCATGGCAATGGACCGCCAAGCACAAAACCCTAGCCTTACACTACCAAACCCTAGTCGACTTGGACTACCGAACCGACACCTATGCCACGACCGACGGCAAAAAACCTCAAACACCAAGTTGTTTGAGCATCCGATCATCGGGTAAACCCTCAAACATCAAGTTTGAGCCTCCGACACTCAGTCTTAGCCACTTGGCCAAGTCCACCTTATCCCTCATGGAGTTCCCCACCAAATCTCTCTTCCCTCGGCCTACGTCCCTCGGATGCGCCAAGCGCACGACTTCACAACGCCATCCTTCGCGTCTCATGCCCTAGAAGTATGCTTCCCTTTGGGCTCACTCCATTCGCTCCCCGTCCGGCGGTCCCTCGGATGCTCCAAGCGCACGGCTTCGCAATGCCATCCTTCACCGACTCAAGGACCCCGAGCCTAGTGAACTTACCAAGTCCTTAAGACTTCCCATATGCACCAAGCGCACGTCTTCGCAATGCATTTCTCACCAAGCACCAAGCGCACGGCTTCGCAATGCTTTGGATTTCCCATGCCAAGCACCAAACGCACGGCTTCGCAATGCTTTGGACTTTCCCATGCCAAGGCTTCCCCCTTGGACTTCCACACCAAGCTCCATGCTTGCCAACCCCATATTGGACTTTCCCACACCAAGCTCCATGCTTGGATTTTCCATGCCAACACCATGTTGGACTTTCCCACACCAAGCTCCATGCTTGGATTTTCCATGCCAACACCATGTTGGACTTTCCCACACCAAGCTCCATGCTTGGATTTTCCATGCCAACACCATGTTGGACTTTCCCATGACAATCCCATGTCATGAGTTTTGTCTATCATCAAAATACCATCAAGGTACTGCTGGGCCGATTGCACCAACAATCTCCCCCTTTTTGATGATTGACAAAACTACCATCTCAAGTCTACCAATTCTTTCATATTGGCAATTCTCATATCCCAATGAGAATTCCAAAGAATGTGGTAGGCACCCTGCCATGATTAGTTTCAATGTGTGTGGCAAAGGGTTTGCTAGTTTGTCAGGTTTCCGCCCCGCCAATACACTGCCAAAGCTGCACCAGTGTGATTCTATGGAGCAATACGTAACCGGAACGAAGATCCATCTTCCCATGATGGATATCTCCCCCTAGAGGCTTGCACCCCCTTGACCATTGCACCAACAATGTCCTTGGAGAGTCCCAAAGCCAATAGGATCATTAACCAAATCAAAATTAAGGCAAAGTTCAACAATGAACTCACATCCACCTTAAAATTGATACTCACCCTCAACCCAACTCCTAATCCATATCCAATGGATTTCCACCCTCTCTAATGCTCTCCCAAGCATATCCTAGGGTTAGGAGTGGTTAGGGGACCTTAACCTAGCTGAACATGGGCCTAACCAACAAGATTTACCCGAAATCAGCTTGGGCAATGATCAAATCAATCGATCATTTCATCACCGATCGCCAATCCATGGCGTGATCGATAATCGTCATTCATTTTGACATTTCAGAAATGGATTTACGAAATCCATAAGTAAATATACATAAGTTTAAAAATCGTGAGATTTCATATGCATATTACTTATCCTAAACACTATGGGTGAAAAATGTTGGAAAATTATTTTACCCATTAAATTAGGAGATTGATACAAAGTTCAAAAGTTTAGAAAAGCTTCAATAAAGAGCCCTCTTTGTATCATCCCATTCAATGGTGATAGCTATCACAAGATAGGCTTCACCAAGGTTTTTCAAAATGTTTTCAAAATGTTTTCAAAACCTTTATTTTTATTTTCCTAAACATCTCACAAATATCTAGATGTGTAAAAACACATTCAAGGCAATTAATCTAGTGAGATGTGAGTTTTTGTTCTTTAAAATGGTCTCATGCATATTTCTAGGCAATATTATTTGATTCCCATCAAATCATGCCATAGTCCTTAACTCCATTTTAATTCATGCATGATATGATTATGGCATAGATATGATATAGATAAAAACATATGCCAATATCATGATGTCATGGCATGTGAATGAAAATTAAGCATACATGACATACAAACATAAGTCTAAACATTATCATGACATTTTTATAATTAAAAAAAATTTAGAATGATGTCATGACATGGCAAGGCAAATAAAGCATGGCAAGTAAAATATACTACGGTATAGAATACCTAAGTGTTAAAATTAAATTTCCATTTCTAGGAATTAAATTCATTTTGCCTTAATGCCATTCATATCCCTAGTGTGCCAAAGACCCAAAATGACACACCAATACCTCTAAGACCTAAATGTGCAAATCTAAATCATTTTTAACTTCTCAAGCACATTGGCACACCCTAATGTGTCAACTCTGCTATGGTTAGGTTAACTACCCATCCACTTAGGGTTGACACACCCTAACCCATTTAGCGTGAATCGATCACGCTTTTAGGAACCCAATACCTATTGGAGCTCCTTGGGTTAACAAGGTATTCCCTAGGGATAACTTCCCTAGATACCTTTCTAATGACCCTTTTTGGTTTTAAAACCATAGTCTTTTGGGTCTTACTTGGGTCAACTCTAGAGGTGACTCCTCCATTGACCTTCTTAGTGGCTACTTTTGATTTCTTTGAGGTGTTAGCCACTAAACACATACCATGGCTAGACTTAGGAATGACTTCTGTTAGTAATATATGAGAGATGTCCTAAGGCAATCGCCTTATGTATGAACCATTTATATGATAAATGAAGATTCACTATTTGAGTATACATGTTTTATGTATTTGATTGGATCTTAAACTCATTTACTGAATATCCGCGATACGATTCACAGCATGAGAGAATTTGTGATTGGATCACAACTAGTGAGTATCTCTACATGTATAATTGTGATGTATCGGAATTATCCCTAGTCGATGAATTGATGGATTTGGACACCATCAATTCTGTCGAGACTAGCACGAGATATACTCCTTGGTGTATCCAAGCAGCTGATTCTCACTGGCTGGAGACATTGTAATATCCGGAGTTAATCGTGGATGCTAGTTATGGTAACTAGTTCATTGGAGTGACCAGCCGTAAGACTTCATATGGTTCTCTGCATATATAGATATGTCAATGAAGTTCTTACTGTGGCTTAAGTGCGATGTTCCTTTGACTTGCGTATTCAAGTCATCTTGATCATGGAGACTTATGCTTTGACATCTTAAGCAAACATCTCTAAGGAGATGTGGACCCGGATGATTGGGTATAAGTCAAGTGATCGAAGGTGTTTGAATAGCCTATAAAGGATTCACCACTCCTTGCGAGGAGATGTATACCCATGGCCTCTCGTCGGATTGTTACTAAAGTCTTTGGCCAAAGCATTACATGTTTAGAGTAAAGTACTCTTCGATACATGTGCAGTAACTAGAATCCGTAGGATGAGGAAATGATATTTGGGCTAGGTGTGACGTAGTCAGCCTAGTGGGGACTGACACAATAGACCATGTCCTGAACCAAGTGGGTTTAAGATGAGTGAAGGGAATGGGGCACGAATCATTCGAGCTGCTGAAGGGTTTCAGAAATAGTTCTGGATCAACCGTTGATCTTTTCGGTTAATTGGGGATCATGATGTACTACTAGGTGCCACTCATGATCATTCTATAATTAAAGGTTAATTATAGACGGCCAACATAAACCGAGAACCTATTTGGTCACACGCACAACGAGCATAATCCAAAGGATTTAAAACGAGCTTGAGAATGGGATTCTCAGACCGAGAGAAACTAGGTTTGGTGGGACCAAACATAAAGCGAGCATGAAATTGTTTCAGTCGCAATGGAAGCATGGATGGGCTGAGTCTTATGAAGACGTAATGGATGAACCAAAATGGTTTGGTTCTAATCCAATGGAGGAGAATAAACCAAAGGGTTTGGTTTATTTTAAACGAATGAACCAAAAGTTGGTTCGGTTCGTTTTAACTTAAAATAAACCATCATGGTTTGGTTTATTTTAACTTATCTTAATGGAGCGGGTTAACGGGCCTAATGGTTATGATCCAATAACCATTAAGAGAATTAGTTTTCTATAAAAGAGGGCTTAATGGATAATTAAGCCCTAATCCAAGCCCTAGCAAAAGTTGCCGCCCAACCCCATTGAAGGAGTTGCCGCCCAAGCTCCTTGGCCGCCCAGCCCCTTGTGCCGGCGTCCAACTACTTGCCGGTGACCAAGCTTCAGCCGGCGATCCTCCAGCGACCCTCCGGTGATCTTCCTAGGCTTCGGTGAAAAGGTGAGCACTTGCCTTCCTTGTTTTGGCCGGCGCCTACTCCTCCACCAAAGTTGTCCAGTTTTCTGGACAGCTTCTTCTCCTCTCGTCGGAGCGTCGTTTGGATGACGGTTAGAGCTCTGACAGCGGATAACTTACCGGGGATTCGATCTCCGGTAATCCTCTGAGGTGGAGGATGAAGGATTCGTCAATTGGTTGACGAATACCTCTCCGGAGAAGCGAGTTTTGAGAACTCGTATTAGGATCCGAATTTGGATTTGGATCGTGATCATCTCTCGATCACGTCGTCTTCAACACGAGGCTAGTAACCCATACGAAGATGAAGCTCGTGGCTTAGCGAAGTCATCCCGAGGAACTCGGCGTGGATACAGATAGAGATGATTCTAGCGAGGATCGTTCCGGTTGATGTCGTTCCCGCTACACGTCATACGAAAGGTATAACGTAGATAAATTTCCTTTTATTGCAAATTTAAATTTACGGTTATGTCTATACTTGTTGTAATATGCATGTGTGTGTTGTGTGTGTTGTAATAAATATAGATTTATTATTTTTTTTTTCTTCCGCTGTGTTCATGTTTGCGAAACATGATCGAACACACACACGCCGCGGTGCCGGAAACCCAACAGTGGTATCAGAGCCCAGGTTGTGTTTCGACATAATCGTAAAATGGTTTTGCGATAGTCATAATGTATTTCTGGAAATTTTCTAAATTTTGGAAATTTAGAAGTATTTATGGAAATTTTTCAATTTTGGAAAGTCTAGAAGTATTTATGGAAATCTTCCACTTTTGGAAAGTTGGAAGTATTTATGGAAATTGATATTTTCCATAAATAAAATATTTGATTAGATTCTAGAAATTTGTTTCCTAATTTAATCATGATTTGATTTGGGAAATCAAATCTTAAAATATTTTATTTCCATAAGTAGTTTTAATGATTTAGGAAATTGGTTTCCTAAATAGATTTTCCTTAATCAAATAATTCCATGAATAAAATATGTGATTAGATTTGGAAATTTGTTTCCTAATTTAATTATGATTTGATTTGGAGAATCAAATCTTAAACATATTTTATTTCCATAAATAGTTATGACATATAAGGAAATTATATACATGACATAATTGTATGCCATGTAATTTCATTAGATGCATAACATTATGCCATGCGTGTCGTGACATGTAGATGTATGCCATGTATGCCATGCCATGTAGATAATAGTTATTTGCATGCAAAGAGGATGAGACATAAAAACCCTTAATCAATATTAAAGCCTACACCTTCCATTAATATGGTTAGAACCAGAGTTCTGTTTCTTGTTTGGGTTGTTGGACTCTCTCCAAGCCCGGCTCGAACCTGAATATGTTCAAACCATGGAATAGTTTAATACTAATATGATAAGAGTCAGAGGTCAATCGTTATCTTTGGTTGTTGGACTCTCTCCAAGCTGGGCAAATTGGTTGAATGCGCTCTAACCATATTAAAACTATGTCCTGATTAATGGGTTGGCTTTAACCTGGAGCATCGGCTTGTTGGACTCTCTCCAAGGTCGATGTAAAGGGAGGTGAAGTTGGGTGCTATGCATATGATGCATACTTGTTAATGTGTTAACAACCCGATGTATGTGTGAACATTCAATAAGTTGATAGCACATTGTGATAGTTGCATATACGTGATATGCAATCGGTATAGTTGATACCTACCATCGTAGTTATGAATGGCTTGTTGGACTCTCTCCAAGGTTGTTCATATCTATGATGGATATCAGCCCATTCGGAGATGGACCTACGATCTCCCGAAGTGATTTTGGGGTTTTTGAAATTCGAAAAATGAATGGGATTTATAAATGTATATTGATGCATTTTAAAAATCATTTTCTCATATATGCTCGTTTTGTATTTCTAAGATTGATCCTGATGTCTTTGAATTTGCGTTCCATTTTGGATTCAAATAAATTTACTGGGCCGAACTTCTTGGACTGGCTTAGAAACTTGAGAATTGTTCTCAAGGTGAAAAGCTTGTGTATGTCCTCGAAGCGCCTCTTCCCGCCCGTCCTAGTGACGATGCAACTTTGGACCAATTGTTGGCCTATCAGAAACATGTGAGTGATTCTGAACAAATGAGTTGCATCATGCTAGCCACGATGGAACCCAAGCTACGAAAGAAGCATGAGCATATGGATGCTCATATCGTAGTCCTTCATCTTTGTGAGTTGGTTGATGAGCAAGTGAGATTCGAAAGGTTCGAAGTCTCAAAGCTCCTCTTCACCTCTGAGATGCTAGGAGGTTCATCTGTGGTATTGCTCAATATGCTGAAGACTGTGGAGTCTTCTGAGAAGCATGAGCAGGGGACGGTGCTGTTAGTTGATTCCTCGAAGAAAGGTTCTAAGAGGAAGTCAAAGGAACAGTAGAAGGGAAAGAAGAGAAGGGCTAAGAAGGTAGAACTAGCACAAAAGGAAACTTGCCATCATTATGGCAAGGAGAGGCATTTGCGAAGAAAGTGCAAGATTTATCTTGAGTCCGTGAAGAAGAATAAGGCATCGGATGCCCCATCTTATTCAGAAATCTTCTTTATTGATTGTCATTCTATTTCCTCAGACACTTGGGTATTGGATACTGGGTGTGGCTCACATATATGTAATGACATACATGGGCTAAGGAACAGAAGAAGACTCATCAAGGGAGAGTCAAATTTACGTGTTGGGAATGGAGCAAAGGTTGCTGCACTCGCCATCGGAACGTATTTGTTGAAACTCCCTGCAGGACTTGTCTTAGAACTGGACAATTGCTTTTATGTTTTTCCGTTGATAAAGAACATTATTTCTATTTCTTGTTTAAATAGAAATGGGTACCATTTGAATTTTAGTAACAATTGTTGTTACATAACTTTGAATGGAGTTCTTTATGGGACTGGAACTTTAAGCAATGGTGTTTATACGTTGGACGTATCCAGTGATATTTTCAATATCGAAGCGAGCAACAAGCGTGCTCGAAAGGATAATCAAATAGACTCCTACATGTGGCATTGTCGTCTTGGCCATGTAAGCAAGAAACGCATGTTCGAATTACACCGATATGGAATTCTGGAATCGTTTGAATTGGATTCATACGATACATGTGAATCATGCTTAAAAGGCAAGATGACTAAGTTACCTTTTACAGGAAAAGGTGAACGAGTGGGAGTTGCTAGGCCTAATACATAGTGATGTATGTGGACCTATGTCAACTCAAGCTTTAGGAGGCTATAACTACTTCATTACCTTCACCGATGATCACTCACGGTATGGGTATGTGTTCTTGATGAAACACAAGTCTGAAGCCTTTGAAAGGTTCAAAGAATTCAGAAATGAAGTAGAGAAACAACATGACAAGAGTATTAAAATACTTCGATCGGATCGAGGTGGTGAATACTTAAGCCAAGAGTTTCTTGATTATCTAAGAGACAATGACATATTGTCTCAATGGACTCCGCCATATACACCACAGCATAATGGTGTATCTGAGAGGCATAACTGGACCTTGTTGGACATGGTCAGGTCAATGATGAATCATGTGACTCTTCCCAAGTCCTTTTGGGGCTATGCACTTCAGACAGCTGTTTACTTGTTAAAAAGAATGCCTACTAAGGAAGTCTCAACTACTCCATATGAGATATGGAATAGTAAGAAACCTCATGTATCTTACTTGAAGATATGGGGTTGTCCTGCTTATGTGAAGCGGACTGTATCAGACAAATTGGATGCTAAGTCTGATAAATGTCTATTTATTGGATACCCTAATGAAACTAGGGGTTACAAATTCTATCATCTTGTGGAACAAAAGGTGTTTGTTTCAAGGCATGTTGTGTTTCTAGAGAAAGAGTTTCTCTTGCAAGAAAATAGTGGGAGTGTCGTCAAGCTTGAGGAGGCTCGAGAGACTCAAATAGACATTGATGAGATACCTGGTGAAGCACAACAGCCGACAACTCATAGTGATGAGCAATCGGCTGGACCTATTGTAACACCACATCTTCGTAGATCTGGTAGAACACGCAATATTCCCGAGAGATATGGATTTCTCGTAAGTGAATCGAACGACGTGTTACTCATTGATGATGAGGAGCCTACCAGTTATGAAGAAGTGCTGACAAGTTCAGAAAGGGATAAGTGGCTTGGTGCCATGAAGTCGGAAATGGATTCCATGTATAAAAACCAAGTTTGGAACTTGGTTGACTCACCTGAAGGGATAAAGCCTATAGGGTGCAAGTGGATTTTCAAGAAGAAAACCGACATGGATGGTAATGTGATTACCTATAAGGCTAGATTGGTGGCGAAAGGATATCGTCAAAAACATGGTGTTGATTATGACGAAACCTATTCGCCTGTAGCTATGCTTAAATCCATTCGGATGCTCCTGGCCATAGCGGCTCATTATGATTATGAGATATGGCAGATGGATGTGAAAACAGCTTTCATTAATGGAAACCTGCTCGAGGACGTGTATATGATACAGCCTGAGGGTTTCACATAGGTTGATAAAACCAAGGTATGCAAATTGCGACGGTCCATTTATGGATTGAAGCAAGCATCCAGGAGCTGGAATATCCGTTTTGATGAGACAATCAAAAATTTTGATTTCTCACAAAATCCAGACGAACCTTGTGTGTACAAGAAGGTTAGTGGGAGTGCAGTCGTATTCCTAGTATTGTATGTCGATGACATACTACTTATAGGAAATGATGTTTCAATCTTACAGTCAGTGAAGGTTTGGTTATCCAAGACATTCTCCATGAAAGACCTGGGAGAAGCAACCTACATCCTCGGGATTAAGATCTATAGAGATAGATCGAAACAATTGCTTGGTCTTTCGCAGTCTACATATATAGACCGAGTGCTAAAGAGGTTTAGCATGTCGGAATCCAAGAAAGGATTCTTACCCATCAGGCATGGGGTACACCTTTCGAAGTCTATGTGTCCGCGCACAGAAGACGAGAGGATTTGCATGAGTAAGATTCCCTATGCATCCGCAATAGGATCTATCATGTATGCTATGTTATTTACGAGGCCCGATGTATCGTATGCTCTGAGTGTCACGAGCAGATACCAGTCCGATCCAGGAATGGATCATTGGGCGACTGTTAAGACGATCCTTAAGTACTTGAGAAGAACTAAGGATGTGTTCCTAATATATGGAAAAGGGTACATGGTGATACGTGGGTATACGGATGCCAACTCCAGACAGACAAGGATGATTCCATGTTTTTGTCTGGGTATGTATTCACCTGGAATGGAGGCGCAATAAGTTGGAAAGGTTCCAAGCTTGACACTATAGCGGATTCTGCCACTAAGGCAGAATACATTGCAGCTTTGGAAGCAGCAAAGGAAGCGGTTTGGATCAAGAAGTTCATCTCTGAACTTGATGTGGTCTCATCAATGATCCAAACATGTGCTTCGCCGCTATCATCTTATCAGAGAGATCATCAGTAGGAACGAAATACAAATCGAGAAAATTCCCACTGAAAGGAACTTAGCGGATCCTTTGACTAAAGCATTACCTCAAAGTAAGTTTGAGGGTCATGTTAGAACTTATGGTATTGGATACCGTAGCGATTGGCATTAGGCCAAGTGGGAGTCTGTTAGTAATATATGAGAGATGTCCTAAGGCAATCGCCTTATGTATGAACCATTTATATGATAAATGAAGATTCACTATTTGAGTATACATGTTTTATGTATTTGATTGGATCTTAAACTCATTTATCAATGTCCACGATACGATTCACAAGATGAGAGAATTTGTGATTGGATCACAACTAGTGAGTATCTCTACATGTGTAATTGTGATGTATCGGAATTATCCTAGTCGATGAATTGATGGATTTGGACACCATCAATTCGCCGAGACTAGCACGAGGTATACTCCTTGGTGTATCCAAGCGGTGATTCTCACCGGGCCGAGACATTGTGATGTCCGGAGTTAATCGTGGATGCTAGTTATGGTAACTAGTTCATTGGAGTGACCAGCCGTAAGACTTCATATGGTTCTCTGCATATATAGATATGTCAATGAAGTTCTTACTGTGGCTTAAGTGCGATGTTCCTTTGACTTGCGGTATTCAAGTCATCTTGATCATGGAGACTTATGCTTTGACATCTTAAGCAAACATCTCCGAGGAGATGTGGACCCGGGATGATTGGGTATAAGTCGAAGTGATCGAAGGTGTTTGAATAGCCTATAAAGGATTCACCACTCCTTGCGAGGAGATGTATACCCATGGCCTCTCGTCGGATTGTTACTAAAGTCTTTGGCCAAAGCATTACATGTTTAGAGTAAAGTACTCTTCGATACATGTGCAGTAACTAGAATCCGTAGGACGAGGAAATGATATTTGGGCTAGGTCAGCCTAGTGGGGACTGACACAATAGACCATGTCCTGAACCAAGTGGGTATAAGATGAGTGAAGGGAATGGGGCACGAATCATTCGAGCTACTGAAGGGTTTCAGAAATAGTTCTGGATCAACCGTTGATCTTTTCGGTTAATTGGGGATCATGATGTACTACTAGGTGCCACTCATGATCGTTCTATAATTAATGGTTAATTATAGACGGCCAACATAAACCGAGAACCTATTTGGTCACACGCACAACGAGCGTAATCCAAAGGATTTAAAACGAGTTTGAGAATGGGATTCTCAGACCGAGAGAAACTAGGTTTGGTGGGACCAAACATAAAGCGAGCATGAAATCGTTTCAGTCGCAATGGAAGCATGGATGGGCCGAGTCTTATGAAGACGTAATGGATGAACCAAAATGGTTTGGTTCTAATCCAATGGAGGAGAATAAACCAAAGGGTTTGGTTTATTTTAAACGAATGAACCAAAAGTTGGTTCGGTTCATTTTAACATAAAATAAACCATCATGGTTTGGTTTATTTTAACTTATCTTAATGGAGCGGGTTAACGGGCCTAATGGTTATGATCCAATAACCATTAAGAGAATTAGTTTTCTATAAAAGAGGACTTAATGGATAATTAAGCCCTAATCCAAGCCCTAGCAAAAGTTGCCGCCCAACCCCATTGAAGGAGTTGCCGCCCAGCCCCTTGTGCCGGCGTCCAGCTCCTTGCCGGCGACCAAGCTTCAGCCGGTGATCCTCCGGCGACCCTCCGGTGATCTTCCTAGGCTTCGGTGAAAAGGTGAGCACTTGGCTTCCTTGTTTTGGCCGGCGCCTACTCCTCCACCAAAGCTGTCCAGTTTTCTGGACAGCTTCTTCTCCTCTCGTCGGAGCGTCGTTTGGACGACGGTTAGAGCTCTGACAGCGGATATCTTACCGGGGATTCGATCTCCGGTAATCCTCTGAGGTTGAGGACGAAGGATTCGTCAATTGGTTGACGAATACCTCTCCGGAGAAGCGAGTTTTGAGAACTCGTATTAGGATCCGAATTTGGATTCGGATCGTGATCATCTCTCGATCACGTCGTCTTCAACACGAGGCTAGTAACCCGTACGAAGACGAAGCTCGTGGCTTAGCGAAGTCATCCCGAGGAACTCGGCGTGGATACAGATAGAGATGATTCTAGCGTGGATCATTCCGGTTGATGTCGTTCCCGCTACACGTCATACGAAAGATATAACGTAGATAAATTTCCTTTTATTGCAAATTTAAATTTACGGTTATGTCTACACTTGTTGTAATATGCATGCGTGTGTTGTAATAAATATAGATTTATTATTTTTTTTTTGCTTCCGCTGTGTTCATGTTTGCGAAACATGATCGAACACACACGCCGCGGTGCCGGAAACCCAACAACTTCCCTATTAGCCTTGGTTTTCCTAGACCTAGAAATAGTTCCATAATTAAATGGAACATTATGATAAGTCTTCTTGGGCTTAGGTTTGTCACCCAAACCTTCCTTGCCCTTAGACCGTTTTTGAACCTTAGGTCTTGACTTTTGGACATTTGACCCTAGAATTAAATTTTCTATGATTCTAAGGGCTTTCTCCATTCTCTCATGTCTTGACCTCAAGACTTGGTTCTCTAGCTCTAATTTTCCCATTTTTGAATTTTCATTAGGTTTTTGGGAATACCTCTTCTTCTTAGGCATGTCCCTAGACTTTTTGGGATTAATACTCAAATTTTCTTCTACTCTCCTAATTGACTCCCTAGGCAAGATATTTCGAGAATTATGAGTCCTAGGTTTGTCCTTAGTTATATGAACATGCTTGGCACCTAAGCAATAAACCTTATTGTTTCTCGTAGCATGCTTTTCATTGATAATAGCAAGAGAACTAAAATAATTTTTAGCATGCTTTTTGACTTTAGGAATTAAAGGTGCATTAACTAAATGTACCTTAGGGTTAGCTTTAGGAGCTCCCCCTACATGAATTGCACCTTCTTGCCCTTTCTTCCTCCCCCTAGGGCATTGGCTTCGATAGTGTCCCTTTTGGTTGCATTTAAAGCACACAATGTGCTCTTTGCTCTTAATTTTGGGAACACCGGCATCCTTTGACTTTGGATTGACTTTTGGTGTTGATGCCCTTCCCTTAGCCAGTTTAGGGTATTTGCTCTTATAATGCCCTTTCTCCCTACACTCAAAGCATATTATGTGATTTTTATTTAAAATAATAACACTTGAGTTACCTAGGGAGGTGGTGGAGGCCTCTTCATGATCTTCACTTCTCCCGGATGTGAATGCTTCTTGTTCTTGCTCCGGGATGGAAGATTGCCTTTCCTCCCCCTCAATGCTAGAGGTGGAGGTCTCCACCAAGTCATCCACATCTTCAAAAGTGGATGGTGATTCTTCTTCGGCATTCTCCTCTACTTGTGTCGATTGGGAATTTTCTTGGAATTTCATTACCTTATTCCATAATTCCCTTGCATCCCTATAATCACCCAAACTAGACCAAATAGTGTTAGGTAATAAATCACTAAGTAATTTTATTACCTCAAGATTTGTCTTGAAGTCCTTAATTTGGTCTTGGGTCCACCTTGACTTCTCAATTTGCTTGTTGTTTTTATCCCTTGGCATTTCAAAACCGTTTTCTATAATAATCATAAAATCAAAATCGGTTTCTAGGTATACCTCCATCCGTTTCCTCCACCAAGCAAAATCTCCATCGAATTTCGGTGGATGGATGAAGGAGGCCATTTGTAGTGCTCTCGCGGCGGTTAGTCCTTGAGGAGCAGCCTGGCTCTGATACCACTTGGATCAGAGGGGGTGAATAGCCCTTTTCGCTGGATGTCGTAATTGCTCTTTTCGTTATCTACTTTGTCTACGTTAATATACGCAGCGGAATAACAATATAAATAACAACAACACAAGCATAATCAAATACACAAGCATATACGTGGTTCGGAACCAAATGGTTCCTACTCCACGGGTGAGCTCCTTGAGCTCTAGTTATGCGCACGACACTAACTATAACACTCCTTCTCGACAACACGTCGGAGGTGGAGAAACCTCTCACAAGCAACTACAATGTAATATAGAAATACAAGCAAATACACAAATACAATACAAAAGAAAACTTTCACCGATTGCTTTGATCGCTTTGCTTGTTGCTTGTTTTGATTGGCTCTTGAAGGACTAGAATGCAGCAGCAATTCCCCTCCAATAGCTCCACAAAAGGCTTGGCAAAAACCTCCATCTCGAGCTCCTTTTATAACCTGCATCGAGCTATTTTCACTCCTAGCAGTCGACTGCCAAAAGGCCCCAGTCGACTGCCCCTATAGCCGTTGTCTCACAATGGCCAGATCCACGTCGGACAAGTTCCAACGGATCACCTACCAGTCGACTGATAATGCCCATCAGTCGACTGGTGACCTAGTAGTCGATCCCGGCCACGGAGCATTCTGCTCGCCTCCCATCACCGACCATCATCGATCATTGCCATCACTCGCCGATCGTCTGCATCGACTTCGATCGATCGCCATGTCCATGGCAGTCGACTGCCAAGCACAAAACCCTAGCCTTACACCAGTCGAACCCTAGTCGACTTGGACCAGTCGAACCGGCACCTATGCCAATCGACTGACGTCGGGCAAAACCTCAAACACCAAGTTGTTTGAGCATCTGACCGTCGGGTAAACCCTCAAACATCAAGTTTGAGCCTCCAACACTCAGTCTTAGCCACTTGGCCAAGTCCACCTTATCCCTCATGGAGTTCCCCACCAAAGCCCTCTTCCCTCGGCCTACGTCCCTCGAATGCGCCAAGCGTACGACTTCGCAACGCCATCCTTCGCGTCTCATGCCCTAGAAGTATGCTTCCCTTTGGGCTCACTCCATTCGCTCCCCGTCCGGCGGTCCCTCGGATGCACCAAGCGCACGGCTTCGCAATGCCATCCTTCACCGACTCAAGGACCCCGAGCCTAGTGAACTTACCAAGTCCTTAAGACTTCCCATATGCACCAAGCGCACGGCTTCGCAATGCATTTCTCACCAAGCACCAAGCGCACGGCTTCGCAATGCTTTGGATTTCCCATGCCAAGCACCAAGCGCACGGCTTCGCAATGCTTTGGACTTTCCCATGCCAAGGCTTCCCCCTTGGACTTCCACACCAAGCTCCATGCTTGCCATCCCCATGTTGGACTTTCCCACACCAAGCTCCATGCTTGGATTTTCCATGCCAACACCATGTTGGACTTTCCCACACCAAGCTCCATGCTTGGATTTTCCATGCCAACACCATGTTGGACTTTCCCATGACAATCCCATGTCATGAGTTTTGTCTATCATCAAGGTACTGCTGGGTCGATTGCACCAACAAACTTCGCTTCCCACTTCGCCTCGGTTGCTTGTTCATGGCGATCCCATCGATGTCTCCGGATTAAAAAATTTAATCCTAGACAAAAGGGATTGTCCAAACAACCAAGTCATCGTCGTGATATTCGTTTAGAGAGGACACTTGAACAAACTCGTTGTTCAAGCGACCATCCTCTATTCTACGAATAGCTGCGGAATAGACAATGTCCGGATAGCCTGTTTTTGTGTTTATATTCAGAATCCAAGTATTATTTAGCCACAAATAGTTTTATATCATGCTCATAATTTAAAAACAAATACAAACATGTAACATATAAAAAATTAGAGAATCGATATAGCTCTCGATCTTCTAATGTATGACCTTCCTCCTTTCGGACGTCGTGTGGGCGACGATCTACCAAAGGTTGAAGCTCCTAGATCACAAATCATCCTTCCTTGCTCTACCAAAGCAAGTGTAAGAATAGAAACAAGGCTCTTCTCCTTCCTATTGCCAACCAACAAGCAACAAGAAGGATGCTTGCCACCGACCAACAAGGAGAAGGAGATTGTGGTGGAAACCGGCCAAGACACAAAGGGAAATCCCTATATCTTATTTCCACCACCTAAGGAGAAGGAGAAGAGGGTCTTTGGATGCCAGCCAAAAGCTGGAAAGAAGGTTGTGGGTGCCGACCACCAAGGGAGAGGAAGAAGAAAGCAAACTACTTCCATATTTGGTGCCGCCCAAGCCTCCTAAACCCTATGATTACAAACCATAATCCTAGCTCTCCTAAATGCCGACCATGGAAGTGGGGAAGAAAAATAGGATGAGCACCAGCCAAGGTAGAGGGAAGAAGGAAGGAACCTTCCAAACCTTAGGAAGAAGAAGAAAAACCTCCTCCACTTGTTGCCGCCCACCCCTAGCTCCCAAACCCTAGCAGCCCAAACCTAATCCTAAACAAACTAAGATTCCTAGCCTCCAAAGGAAGCAAACCCTAATCCCCTTAAGCCATCATCAAGTTGCCGCCCACTTTTAATCTCTATTTATAGAGTTGGGCTCAAGCAATGATTTAATCTCCTCCATTGGTTCAAGGGATTTAATCTCGACCGTCGGATCTAGAGATTTAATCTCAACCGTCGGATCTAGAGATTTAATCTCTACCTTAGGATCTAGAGTTTTGTTTCTATCCTTTAGATCTAAGCTTCATGAGGTTTTAATAGGCTACATTAGCGACCATGAGGAGGAGTTGGATCTTAGCCACCCATGGATCAAGCCCACATAAAGTCCGATCCATTAATGATAATCCAATCCACTAAAGGATTATCATTGATCTACCTCACCAACCCCCATAAGATAATATGGGCTCCATATATTATTTGTACATTTTCTTCCCATGTTTAAGATCTCGAATGTTCGTCGATTAATTAATTTACTGACCATTAATTAATCAACATGTAACTCCATGAGTAGTACCACTAAACCTTTTCATCATGCCGGACCAAGTCCACCTGTAGGGTTTACATGATGAACCTTATGAGCTCCTCAAGGGGACATCATCATCCTAATATATAGGACACGGTTTCCTCCTATAATCAACGACACACCATATAAATAATATCATCTCCCAACTTACCGAGCCTATCGATTTAATCTATAAATCTCGCCCATTGGTAAATCAAAGAGATGAATACTAAGTATATGTGCCCGTTATTATATTGAGATTAAGAGCATGTACTAAATAATATCTGAGGTCTGATTCGATTATATAGTCAGCAATAAATCGAATCACCTCTAAGTCGGTCCTGCTCAATACACACAATGTGCACTAGTGTGATTCAATGGTCAACACAAACCAATCCCAAATCACACTACTACCATTCCGATGGTTTGTCCAAAGCCATCTCAGTTGTGAGCCTTTACTTATACTTTACAAGGAGCCAATAACATGATCTCCCATGTGACACCACACACCATGTTATCTACAATGTAATGTATTAGACAATATTGCATAACCATAAAAATGTAAACAATGATCATGTGATTCTTATTTCAAAATAAAGAAGTTCATACAAAAGATTGACTTTTCAGTATACATCCCTACACCATGAGGATTAGGTTCATGGGATGAACCAAATTGGATTAAGTGTAATCCAAATTAGACTAATTGAGTTAGACTCAATTGATTCAAGTGTTGAATGAGTCTAATTTAGATTTGATTCATTGAGTCAATTTAAATTAATGAATAGAGATTCATTAAATTAAATTGACTTGAATCAAGTGGTTAGATTTGATCAACCATGGGTGATAAGAGGTCAAGTTTGACTTGACTTGAGAGGGAAGATGAATGGTCAATTTTGACTTGACCAATTGCCATGTCATGGTGACATGTCATGGGGGTCGGCCAATGTTGGTGTTCCACATCATAATTGACTTATCATGTGGTGCCACCTCATGAGGGAGACCAAGAGCCATTTGCTCTTGGAGTTACATGCATGCATGTAACCCCCCAATATTGAAGTGGCCGGCCACTCTCATTAGAGGGAATTCATTTGGTTGTAACTCCATCATCTTCTTCCTAGCTCTCCTCTCAAGTTTTCTCTCCCAATCCCTCATCTTGCCGAAATTCCTAAAGGGTGCTAGCACACTCTAAGGTATTTTCTCCACCATTTGTCCGTGTGGATACCAATAGAGGAGTGTACACTTGACACTCTTGAGTTACGGCAAAGCTTTTGGACGAGCGAGATAAGCGAAGGGCGTCGCTACGAGGGTAGTGCTCTATCTTGTAGATATAAGGTAGGTCTAGGATATTGAAACACATACTTGTTTTATTTTATATATCTTCGGACGGATCCGTGGCCGGGCTTCCGAGGTTTCCGCAATGCAAAAAGCAGTTTTTTTGGCTCGGAAAGTCCAATAGTGGTATCAGAGCCACGTGCGAAGCATGTATGTGTTCTAAATTTATAGTATTTGTATTAGATATAAAAATTACATATTTTTAAGTTTCTGTAAATTTCTAATTTTTATAGATTTTTGGGTATTTTTCTCGAAGAGTCGAAGCAACAAGTGTTGGGACACTTGTAGGCTTCAACCACCGAGAAAAACTCTCCGAAACGGCGAGTTCTCGCTTTAGGTTTTTGGGACAGCGACTTAAGTCACTGTAAGATCAAGTAGGGACACTCGCAAAGTTTATTTTTGCGAGTAGGGGTGCTGCCCCTATCCCCGAAAGGGGCCTTGTCCCGCGATCGTGCCCGGAAACTGCTTAACGGGACCGTTACGGAGAGGTGACTCATAAAATTGAAAAAAAATAGGAAAAATTATAGAAATTTCTATAATATACATAATTTAGAATTATGTATAATTCTGTGATGGGCATGGCCCAAGATGCCCAATATGATTGGATGATAAATGTGTTGTAATTCATAATACATCCTGCGTGCCATTTTTATGGTTGTGCATGTTGTATAGGGTATGCGACCTGTGCGTCGTGCCTCTTCTTTTAAAATTCTAGTTGTAAATAGTTTTATACTCGAATGTAACTCGAGTTTCTTTTTTGTAATGTACAAAATGGAGCGGTGGAAGGTCCACTAGTAGACGGAGTTACGAGAAGGGTGTCGACGACACATGGCGGTCAAAGGAGGCGCTTGGAGAAGCCGCTAACCCTAGTTTGACCATCCGATCTTCTTATTGGCTTGAGAAGACCGTAGTAGGGACATGATCACATCACAATTACTTTATACATATATATATTTATTTATTTGCTTGTATGTATGTGATGCATGCTAGTAAATTTTGCTTGTATGTATATGATGCATGCTAGGATATTTTTCTTCTATGTATATGATGCATGCTAGAATAATGCTTGTATGTATGTGATACATGCTAGTGTAGGATAATAAAGGCCTTTATGTGTATATGATACACATTCACGATTAGATTAGATCCTAATCGAATCAACTCGAAAATGTCTACCAAGTCTTGATACCCATCACTACCTCAATCATTTGTAATTGTTGAATCTACCAAAGCAGAGCAACGCATATTATCTTAGTAGGGTGCGGAGGGACAATCTTGGTCCCACCTATCACAGCTTGGGTTAGAGTAAGCTCAATTATATTGAGTAAAACTAGTTAACTCAATTGGATCGAGTAGAACTATAGGCATATTCCAACCGTTGAAAAGATAGGATAAGATCGCATGTACACTAAATCTTGGGCGATTTAGCCAAAGCTAACTCAAGGTCTTTTGTAAATGTGGGTCTTGATCCTATAAACAAGAGTTGCATAGAGATGTAATCAATAATGTGTTACCTACCGATCATACTAAGTCTTGGGCGATTTAGCCAAAGCTAACTCAAGGCGTAGTATGATGTGGATTTTGTCACGCAAGAATTATAGCTAGTTTGTATGAATGAAGTAATGTGGTTTGACCACATCCATAACTCGATTCTACAAAAGTTCTATAATTCAGTGGAAGCATCATTTGATTAAAGGCCTAATTAAATGATAAAAGAAATATGATATTAATTTTCTGCACTGTGTATGTTGTAGATTACTATATCGACAAACACGAACACTCTCTCCCTGCATTCTGTCCTTGAGAAGGACAAGCTTAATGGAGAAAATTTCCTGGACTGGTACAAGAACCTGAGAATTGTTCTCATCCAAGAAAGGAAACTATACGTCCTGGAGCAACCCATTTCGGAGGTACCTCTGGCCACTGCCTCGCGAACTGACAAAGATGCTTACAAGAAACATCAAGATGATGCATTAGATCTGTCATGTCTCATGCTCGCGACCATGAACTCTAAGCTTCAGAAGCAACACGAGTTCATGAATGCTTATGATATGGTTGAACATCTTCATCAACTATATCAAGGACAAGCAAGGCACGAGAGATATGAGGTCTCTAAGGCATTATTTCAGTCCAAGATGCAAGATGGGACTCCCGTAGGTCCATATGTACTCAAAATGATTGGGTATGTAGAAAACCTACAGAGATTGGGATTCCCACTTGTCCAAGAGCTGGCCACTGACTTGATCGTGTAGTCTTTGCCACAAAGTTACAATCAATTTGTCATGAATTACAATATGAATGAAATTGATAAGCCACTGCATGAGATTGCGCAGCATATTGAGAACTGTTGAGCTCAACCTTAAGAAGGGAAAATCTGACTCCATTTTGATGGTTCAAAAGAAGAAAGGTAAGGGCAAGCCTAAAGGTAAGGGAAAGTCTCAAGCCAAGGGCAAAGGCAAAGAACTGAAACCCAAAGGAGGGGTGGCCAAAGAAGGGGCTTGCTTCCGCTGTAAGGAAGTTGGACACTGGAAGCGTAACTGCAAAGCATACCTGGAAGATCTTAAGAAGAAGAGAAGTGAGACTTCTACTTTAAGTATAAATGTTATAGAAGTCAATCTATCTATTTCTTCATCATGGGTATTAGATACTGGATGTGCATCTCACATTTGTATCAATGTGCAAGCGCTGAGAAATAGCAGGGCATTGAAAAAGGGCGAGGTGGACCTACGAGTAGGCAATGGAGCAAGAGTTGCTGCTGTTGCTGTAGGAACTTATGATCTATCTCTGCCCACTAGGCTTGTACTAGAACTAGATGAATGTTGTTATGTGCCTGCTTTAACTAAGAACATAATTTCAGTTTCTTGTTTGGACAAGAAAGGATTTACATTTATAGTAAAGAATAAATGTTGTTCAGTTTATTTAAATGATATGTTCTATTGTAGTCCACCTCTAATGAACGGACTCTACTTTCTATACTTAGAGAACCCCATCTATAACATAAGTACCAAAAGGTTCAAGTCAAATGAGTTGAACCAAACCTATCTCTGGCATTGTCACTTAGGTCACAAAAATGAGAGTCGCTTATCTCAGCTCTATAAGGATGGGTTGCTGGACTCATTTGATTTTGAATCATATGAGACATGCGAGTCTTGCCTTTTAGGCAAGATGACCAAGACTCCCTTTAGTAGACACAGCGAGAGAGCAAAAGACTTGTTAGGACTTATACATAGTGATGTATACGGTCCTTTCAATGTTTCTGCTAGAGGTGGTTACAGGTACATCATTACATTTACTGATGACTTCAGTAGATATGGTTATGTGTATCTAAAGACACATAAATCTAAATCCTTTGAAAAGTTCAAAGAATTCAAGAATGAAGTACAAAACCAACATGGCAAGAGTATTAAGACACTTTGATCAGATCGAGGTGGTGAATACCTTAGCCATGAGTTTTGTGACTATCTAGCTGAGTGTGGGATTCTATCTCAATTCACTCCTCCTAGAATACCATAGTGGAATGGTGTATTCGAAAGGAGGAATCGTACCCTATTAGATATGGTACGATCTATGATGAGTCACACAGATCTTCCTATATCTTTTTGGGGATATGCTTTAGACACAGTAGCCTTCACACTTAATCGTGTACCATCCAAGGTTGTGATAAAGACTCCATATATGATGTGGACAGGGAGAAATCCCAAGATGTCTTTAATGAGGATTTGGGGTTGTGAGGCTTACATTCAACGTCAAGTCTCAGACAAACTGGGACCCAAATCGGATAAGTGCTATTTTGTTGGATATCCAAAGGAGACGAAGGGATATTACTTCTACATTCCCAGTCAGCACAAAGTGTTTGTGGCAAAGACTGAGGTATTTCTAGAAAGGGATTTTGTTTCTAGAAAAACTAGTGGGAGTACGTTCGATCTTGAAGAAATTCAAAATAATGACCATAGCACTGAGGCCTTGATGGAGGTTGAACAGGAACAACAAAGTGTTGTGGGTGATGATATTGTTGTACAAAGAGTTATGGAACAACCACCTGTTCAGGTAGACCTACCTCTTCGCAGGTCTGATAGGGTACGTCGTCAGCCTGAGAGATACTCATTTCTCTTGTCTGACCATGATGACGTTATGCTCATTGAGAATGAGCCTACCTCCTATCAGGAAGCTGTGATGAGCCCAGATTATGAGAAATGGCTAGAGGCCATGAGATCCGAGATGGAATCGATGTACACCAACCAAGTATGGACTTTGGTTGATCCACGTGAAGGGGTGAAACCCATTGGGTGTAAGTGGGTCTTTAAGAGAAAGACTGACATGGATGGACTTACGCATACCTATAATAGTCAATTGGTGGTTAAAGGTTTCAAGAAAATTCATGGTATTGACTATGATGTAACCTTTTCTCCAGTGGTGATGTTTAAGTCCATTCGGATCATGCTTGCTATTGCATCATACCACGATTATGAGATCTGGCAGATGGATGTCAAAACTGTGTTTCTGAATGGAAACAAGCTCGAGGATGTGTACATGACACAACCTGAGGATTTTGTAGATCTACAGCATACTGGGAAAGTATGCAAGCTGCAAAGGTCCATTTATGGGCTAAAGTAAGCTTCTCGGAGCTGGAAATTTTGATTCAATGATGCGATCAAACAGTTTGGTTTCATCAAGAATGGAGATGAACCCTGTGTCTACAAGAGTGTTAATGGGAACACAGTTGTGTTCCTTGTATTGTATGTGGATGACATACTACTCATTGGGAATGACATCCCTTCGCTACAGTCTATGAATACTTGGCTGGAGACGTGCTTCTCAATGAAGGACTTAGGTGAAGCAGCCTGTATTCTAGGCATCAAGATCTATAGAGATAGATCTAAGAGATTGCTTAGCCTAAGTCAGAGTGCATATATTGACATAGTATTACTACAGTTTGCCATACAGAATTCCAAGAAAGGACTTCTGCCGATGTCACATGGTGTGAGTTTTTCGAAGAATCAAAGTCCCTCTTCTAGAGAGGAGAGAGACTGTATGGATAAGATCTCTTATGCATCTGCTATAGGATCTATCATGTATGTCTTGCTTTGTACTCGTCGTGATGTCTCGTATGCTTTGAGCATGACGAGTAGATACCAGTCAGATCAAGGTGAGCATCACTGGATAGCAGTCAAGAATATTCTTAAGTACTTGAGAAGGACTAAAGAATATTTCTTGATTTTTGGAGGCGATGAGAGGTAGCTGTAAAGGGTTACAGCGATACCATCTTCCAAACTGACTAGGATGATTATAGATCACAGGCAGGGTTCATGTTTTGCTTGAATAGTGGCATTGTGAGCTGGAAGAGTTCGCAGCAGGACACAGTTGCTGATTCTACAACCGAAGTCGAGTATATCGCTGCATCACAGGCAGCAAAGGAGGCAGTTTGGATCCACAAGTTCATTACTGAGCTTGAAGTTGTTCCTAGCATAGCAAATCCTATAGAGATCTATTGTGACAACAATGGAGCTATTGCGCAGGCTAAGAAATCTCGCTCACACCAGCAAACCAAACACATACTACGGCGATTCCATCTCATTCGAGAGATTATCGATAGAGGAGATGTGAAGATTTGCAGAGTACCCACAGAGGCTAACATCGCAGATCCCTTGATCAAGGCTTTGACACAGAAAAAGCATGATGATCACACTAGGTCATTGGGTATTAGATACTACGGTGATTGGCACTAATGCTAATGGGAGATTGTTAGTGAAAGCCCTAGAGCAATCATGGGATGATTGTTGTATGGACTTTATTGTATCATATTCTTATTTATAAAGGCATGGTTATTATATTTACTTGTATTAGTGCCAAATAACTAATTATAATAACGTCCTTGAGTAGAAGGTTCTTATATATATCAATCGATTGGTTGAATCGATAATGAGATGATATAGAGAACACTACTCTTAATAATTCCTAGTAAAGTATTAACATTGAGGGATAATGTTAATGCGTAGAGACTAGCATGTAGGTCAACACGATAACTTTATCTCACAAGTCATCGATATGAGATATCAAGTTAACACATGGGTATACATTGGAGAATGTATACGGAATGACCCGCCATGAGAAAGTATCATGGATTGTTATATGAGTGTCATATACTTCCTCATGTGACTATTAGTCCTTGGACCTGAAGTCACCATGGTTCCCTACATAAGGAGTTACATACTTTGGCTTCGTCAAACATCACCCATAAATGGGTCGACTATAAAGGCGATTACTGGGTATGTAACAAATTATGTGGAGGGATATGATTGATGTAGATGGGATCTATCCCTCCTATATGATGGGAGTGACATCGTTATTCTTGATAGAGTGAGACCACGAAGTGAATGGTCATGCCCAAATGAGTCAATATGAGATATTGAGCTCATTTGATTAGAGTGAGTCTACTTGGAGTTCAAGATATAGATTGTACCGAGGATGACACGGTCTATGCCTCAATTGGTTAATCTAGATGTCAAGGATAGAGGGACATTGTCACATATTGTGAGAGTCACAATTAGTAGTCACAAAGGTGTTGTTGGATCTCAACATTCTTGTAACTTGGGTAGCAATGATGTGTTGCTAGATACCGCTCATTGCTTATGTTCCTAAATCGGTTTAGGAGGATTGCCAACGTTACAAGAACATATAGGGTCACACACAAAGGGCAATCAGATGGAGATTAGGTTCATATGATGAACCATGAGGATTAGGTTCATGGGATGAACCAAATTGGATTAAGTGTAATCCAAATTAGACTAATTGAGTTAGACTGAATTTGATTCAAGTGTTGAATGAGTCTAATTTAGATTTTATTCATTGATTCAATTTAAATTAATGAATAGAGATTCATTAAAACAAATTGACTTGAATCAAGTGGTTAGATTTGATCAACCATGGGAGATAAGAGGTCAAGTTTAACTTGACTTGAGAGGGAAGATGAATGGTCAATTTTGACTTGACCAATTGCTATGTCATGGTGATATGGCATGGGGGCCAGGCAATGATGGTGTTCCACATCATCATTGACTTATCATGTGGTGCCACCTCATGAGGGAGACCAAGAGCCATTGGCTCTTGGAGTTACATGCTTGCATGTAACCCCCCAATATTGAAGTGGCCGACCACTCTCATTAGATGGAATTCATTTGGTTGTAACTCCATCATCTTCTTCCTAGCTCTCCTCTCAAGTTTTCTCTCCCAATCCCTCATCTTTCCAAAATTCCTAAAGGGTGCTAGCACACTCTAAGGTATTTTCTCCACCATTTTTCCGTGTGGATACCAATAGATGAGTGTACACTTGACACTCTTGAGTTCCGGTGAAGCTTTTGGATGAGCTAGATAAGCGAAGGGCGTCGCTACGAGGGTAACACTCTATCTTGTAGATCTAAGGTAGATCTAGGATCTTTAAACACATACATGTTTTATTTTATATATCTTCGTACGGATCCGTGGACGGGCTTCCCTGGTTTCCGCAATGCAAAAAGCAGTTTTTGCGGCTCCGAAAGTCCAACAGGATCTTCAAAGATTTATTCATATATGTGAGATGGTGGATTTGCGATCTATTTGATGTAGGCTCACTTGGTCTAGGAACCGCCTTCATTTCCTTTATCTCCTCAGATATTCTAGGACACATCTCCTTAGATAAAGGAACTCCATGCCTAAAAGGTAGAAAACCCTTCTTAGAGTTCTGCATGCTTAAATGATCCATAATTGTGTCTATGTATGAAGCTTGGGATAAACACAACATCCTTTTCCTGCGATCCCTTACAACCTTGATCCCAAGGATGTGTCCCACTTCTCCCAAGTCCTTCATATCAAACTGTTTGGATAACCATACCCTTACGTCCGATAACACCTTGATAGTGTTGCCAATCATAAAAATGTTATCTACGTATAGTACAAGAAATACCACTACGTTTCCGTCCCATCTCTTGTATACACAATACTCATCCGGACTTTTGAATAAATCCATAAGACTAGATTACCTCATCAAAGCGAATGTTCCAAGACCTCGAAGCTTGCTTCAATCCATAAATTGACCGATTAAGCTTACATACGAGATGTTCTTTTGCCTTTAGCAATGAATCCCTCTGGTTGCTCCATATAGATGTTTTCCTCAAGACTTCCATTAAGGAAAGCTGTCTTGACATCCATCTGCCGCACCTCATAATCCATATGAGCTGCAATGCATAAGAGAATCCGAATAGACTTAAGCATGACTACCGGCGAAAAGGTCTCCTCATAATCGATACCCTCTTTCTGAGTATACCCCTTCGCAACAAGCCTCACTTTGAAGGTCTCAACCTTCCCATCTATTCCTCTCTTTCTTTTGTAGATCCACTTGCATCCAATGGTTTTTGCACCATCGGGTGGTTCCACAAGCTTCCAGACCTGATTTGAATCCATAGATTCATTCTCAGTATTCATTACACTTTGCCAAGATACTGCATCTTTATCTTGGATTGTCTCGTCATATGTCCAAGGAACAGGTTCATGTTCACCAGGGACCAAATCAGAAGATTCTCCCAAGAACATGAATCTATCAGGCTGTCTCACAACCCTCCCACTACGACAAGGTATCTCCTATGTATCCTCTGTGACATGCGGTGCAGTGACTTATGGTATATCCTCTTGTACCAGTGGTACTGAAGAAGTGACTTCCCCTTTTAATTCCTCCAGAACAATTTTACTCTTGGGCTTGTGGCTCATCACATAGTCTTCCTCTAGAAATCTGGCGTTCGTGCTAACGATCACCCTTTGATCTCTAGGACTATAAAACAAACCACCCTTCGTTCCTCTAGGATAGGCAACGAACATGCGTACTTCTGTATGAGGTTCCAACTTACCAACATCTGCCTTCAGCACATGTGCTAGACTCCCCCATATCCGAATATGTCTTAGACTAGGCTTTCGCCCAGTCCACAACTCTGTGGGAGTAGAAGGCACTGATTTAGATGGAACCAAGTTCAGAATGTACACCGCCGTATGTAGAGCATATCCCCAGAACGAATCTGGCAATCTTAGAATAACTCATCATCGATCTAACTATCTTCATAAGAGTCCTATTCCTTCGCTCTGCTACACCATTTTGCTGGGGTGTGCTAGGTGCAGACAATTGGGATTGAATCCCAGCCTCTGATAAGTAGTTCCTAAACTCTCCCGAGAGGTATTCGCTACCACAAGCAAATCATAGTGTCTATGAAAAAGATGAAATATTCAAATCCACTTCTAGCCTGGATAGACATAGGACCACACAAATCAGAATGAACCAATTCTATCACATCTTTGGCTCTATACCCCTTGGCCTTAAAACGCCTCTTGGTCATTTTATCCTCCAAGGAAGATTCACAGGTTGGGAAATCTTCCACCACTAATGAACACAGAGGTCCATCAGCTATCAACCTTTGAATTATGCTTAGGTTAATATGACTAAGCCTAAGATGCCAAAGATCTGTTTGGTTCATCTTCGAAGGTTCTTTTCTCTCATTGGAATTAGAAGATAAGTTATTAACTTTTATTTGCATCGTGGGAGCTTTTGGTTCAAGTGTGTACAAATTTCCTATCAATGTACCTGAACAGATAATGTCCTTATTCCTTTTTATAACAACACTGTCATTAAAACAAATAGAATATTCATCCATAAATAATTTAGAAATTGAAATTAAATTCTTTCTAAATAAAGGTATATAAAGGGAATTTTCCAGAACCAAAGTTTTATTTTTCTCAAAAGATAAATAAAATCTCCCTTTTATATACGCCACCTTATGCATTGCCCAAAATGAACGGTAATCTCCCTCGGCGGTCGTCGGGTTTCCTGGAACCTCTACAAAGTATTGCAGACATGATCAGTGGCTCCCGTATCTACATACCAGGTGCCGGTAGATAACATCGCTAACCATGTTTCAACGACTAGACCAAAGGATATACCTTTGTTCTGTTTCGGATTGGGACAGTCCTTCTTCCAATGTCCATCCTGCTTGCAAGTGAAGTATTTGCCTTGCGGCTTCTTCACTCCTCCCTGAGGTCCTCGCACCACCTTTGCTCCACCTTGTTTATTCTTCTTCTTGCCTTTCGGCTTTAGAAGTAGAAACCGTCTGAGCAACCATGGCCTGAGCCTGAGCAAGCCTTTCTGTCGACTGGAGAATGATATCGACCTGGGTTTCCCCATCGATCTCAGCTCCAAGGACTTCCAGTTCATTCGCAGGCTTAGGAGGACACTCGTTGAAAAGTATATATTTGTACTCCTCAGCAGTTAAGACAATATCTATATTCTTTTTCAATCAACATAATTTGGGTACAATAAGCTTATTTTCCTTTAGTATCACAACAAGTGGACAGAAAGTCATTTTTGAAAATCCTTAGAATCACATAGATCATTACTTTAGATTTCAAAAAAATATTGATTCCTCAAACAATAAAATTTTTAAAATCAACAAACATCTCAAAACACCGAGAATATCGTATGTCACGATAGTGTGGACATATACGAATTCTACATTTGTAAGAGGCGGTTTTATCCATTAATTTTACTATCTTGTCAACCTAACTTTTTGACAAGTAAAATTAATAGTTGGGTTCTCTTCGGCCCTACAAATAAAAGAAGTGACTCTGATGGGGAGGATACTTATATTTGTATCTAAGTGTTCACCATTACTTTGTACCAAGGTAATTATCTCAGGTTATGTGCCTTACGATGGGGAAGTACACACGCTCCTTAATAATTCCCTATAACCATATTTGACATTGTGATCCGCAAACAAACTCATCCGATGGGGAGGAAGGTACTCAGAGCCGACGCGCAAGTTTGTTTGCTTCACATGTCAAATCGTAATGTAGGTCGTGGGAATTTATAAAAATTTCCCTCTCCCACTTAGTAATTTAAAATTGAGGAATTTTCTAGCCTACGACATGCATATCAAACAATAAGCAATAAATATGAAAAATAAATTATTTTTGAACTATTATGGCTTTTGTCTTCAATATGTCTCCTGTCGCATCGCCTTCTCGTCCGCTTCTCCTACGCCATGTACGAGCCATCCGGAGATCCGAGCCGAGAATAAATCTATTTTAATTTACATCCATCGATCCTATACTCCACGAGGGAGTGTACATGAAATCTAGATCAAAAGTAAACTAAAATAAAAGGAGTGGCTAAACAATGCCGTATCTAATTTATAAAAATTAAATAGTAGCCTCGTCAACCCCGAGGATTCAACAAAATAAACATTTACACACATACAATCACATACACACATATGACCATAATAGTCGGATATTATGCCTGCAACCAAAGAGTTAACCTACGCATATCCTACTATTATCCGGCACATATAATATATGAAAAGTGCATAAAAGTAACCGAATCATTAACACACAAAATCGGAAACCTTGGCTCTGATGCCAATTGTAGGGTTGGTTTCATTGATCCGTGAGGGGAAACATCGCTTCCCACTTCACCTCGGGCGCTTGTTCATGGCGATCTCATCGATGTCTCCGGATTAAAAAAAATTAATCCTAGACAAAAGGGATTGTCCAAACAACCAAGTCATCATCGTGCTATTCGTTTAGAGAGGTCACTTGAACAAACTTGTTGTTCAAGTGACCAACCTCTATTCTATGAGTAGCCGCGGAATAGACGATGCCCGGATCGCCGGTTTTTGTGTTTATGTTCGGGGTCCAAGTATTATTTAGCCACATACATAAAGTAAACATCAACATAAAACATGCATATGTTGGGTTTCCAGCACCACGGCGAGTGTGTGTTCGAACATGTTTCGTAAACATGTGCACAGCGAAAGGAATAAAATAATAAATCTAATTTATTACAATACATACATCACAAGCATGCATAGTACAACATGTGTATACATAACCATAAATTCAAATTTTGCAATAAAAGGAAATTTATACTACGTATACCTGACGTATCACGTGTAGTGGGAAAGACATCAACCGAAACGATTCTCGCTAGAATCGTCTCTATCCGTATCCACGCCGAGTATCTTTGGGATGGCTTTACAAAATCATGAGCCTCATCTTCGTACAAGTTACTAACCTCGTGTTGAAGACGATGTGATCTAGAGAAGATCACGATCCGAATCAAAATTCGGATCCGAAAACGAGTCCTTAAAAACTCGTTTCTCCGTAGAGGTATTCGTCAACCGTTTGACGAATCCTTCATCCTCCACCTATGAGGATTACCGGAGATCGAATCCCCAGTAAGGAAGGTGTTGTCGAAGCACCAAACATCGTCCAAACGACGCTCCAACAACAAGGAAACAAGCTGTCCAGAAAACAGGACAGCTTTGGTGGAGACCTTGCGCCGGCCAAAGGGAAGAGGACCGGCTAGTACTTGGTCACTGGAGCCAAGGAGGGTCACCGGAGGATCACCGGTAGCAGCAAGTGGCCGGCGCCAGCAGGTGGTTATCCGGCGGCAAGGAGGTGGCAGCAGCTCCATGAAGTTGGTGGCAACACAATGTTGGGCGGCAACAACAAAAGAGGAGCTAGGGTTTTGGGCAGCAACTCAATGGCTTATCCCCTTAGGTTTTTGGAAAAACCCTTAAGCCGTGTTTTTATAGAGAACACTGTAGGATCGAAATGAGCACTAGAGGGGGGGGGTGAATAGCGCAAAACAATTTTTCTTTTCTTTTGTTGTAAAAACGATAAGTGAGAGATAAACGCAGCGAAAAAGAGATGGACACAAGGAGTTTTACTTGGTTCACAGCCAACCGACTTCTAATCCAAGGCCCTAATGGTCCTAGACCACGTACGAAGGGCAATCACTAAAACACTCCTCCTCGTTGGAGGTAGGAGTTACGATTACAAAACTTTCGACAAAAACACAAGGATGAGAGACAAGCCCCTCTCTCCTTTTTGATATAAAAGCTCAAAAAACACAACTTAAATTAATCGACTAAAACGATTACCAACACTTTAACGATGAAGCTTCGTGTTGGCAGCACTTCGTTGTAGTGGCGTCGTCGTAGAAGAGCGGCGTTGTGGAGGCGTTTGAGAGCTTTGTAATAATTGTTGTGTCTAAGATGTGAAGCACCCCCCTCTATTTGAAGCCTTGTCCGCCCACTTGAGATCTGGCCACCTCACCACCAATTGAGGGATAAGTTTCCACCTTGCTTTTGACCGGCCACCTCACCAAGATTTGGGGGATAAGTTGCCACCTTGCTTTTAGTTCCTTTTGCCCATTTTCAGGATACTTTAGTTATTTAATTTTATTTCAATTCGAGTTCTAATTTTAATTCGAATTAGAGTAACTTCAAATTTAAACAAGGGTTAGTTCAAAGCAATATGTAGAAATATTAAATGTGATGGATATAGATGGTTTCTAACCATCCGAACTCGACTTAGACTTTCATGGAAAGTTTTGGGTCGGATTGTCGCCTAAGATCAACTCCTAAACGGAGGATCCGACCTCACTTACGCTCGTCGGACACGAGTCTTACCTTGCACTTACTGTGTCGCAGATCTCCAACTCAATCTTAACCTGTTTCTGCACACTCAAGTAGACTCATGAGATAACAAAATAGACATAACCTTGTGTCTTTGCTATAATCAAAACACAGGTTCGATTTCGGTGCCTCACTACACCAACAATCTCCCCCTTTTTGATCTATGGCAAAAACACACAAAGTTAAGGAAATTAAGTGCATGAAACAGTAAAGACATGAAGCAAAAGTAGGAGTAGTAAAAATATTTCTCAAGTTCTCCCCTTAGAGGAACCCTCCCTCTTGACCGAGGGTGAGTACTTGAAAAAGACTTTTAGTTCTCCAAACACAAAAGATAACGAGTTAAATAAATGGCATTACTTAACTTAGGTTCTTTAAAGTCAAAAATAAGGGCAAGTTAAGTAATCAAAAGTTAAGTTAAAAGGTTAATTATTCAAAAGGTTTAACTTTTGATTTCTTAACTTGGGCCTTTAAAGTTTTCAATTCCGAAGAGTTGAAACCTAAACCTTACTCCCCCTTAACTTAGGCCAGAATCAAAGTTTTAAGTTAAGTTATCAAATTCAAAAATTTGAATTTATTGAACCTTAAACTTTGGCCTTTTCTCCCCCTTTTGACATAAATCAAGAAAAAAAGAAGGGGGGGGGGGGGTTTTATGAAAACCCTAAGTCCAAGCATGATGATTTTGAAAATAGTATGTGAAAATAATTCATCTAAATGTTCAACTCTAGTTTGACTTGATTGAAATGATATTATCAACAAGTCCTGATTAGAATTGGTTAATATTAGTTGCATATTTATACTCCGAGGTTCATATTGACGCACTTGATCTACATCTTGGAACCTGGAGTAGGGTCCTAACATCTCATGCCGTTCTAGGTGGCTTAATACACAAACACATTAACCCTATGTGTTGTGAGATGTGTTGGCTCCTTAAATCTATAGGATCATGATATCTAGGGGAAGTCCTAAACTAGTTCCATTTGCATAAAGAAAAAAAATAAGAAAAATAAAATTCAAAAATAAAATTTTTGAAAATAGCATTTGAAAACTTTCGCTAACCCATTCTATTACGCACAAGCCCAATTTTCGTCTCAAGAGACTAAATTCGGCTTCGGGTAGTGGTTTAGTAAATAGGTCTGCTAGGTTAGACTTTGATTCATCATATTCGAGTTGTATGGAGCCGTTGGCTACATGTTCTCGAATGAAATGGTGTTTTACCTCTATATGCTTTGTTCTTGAATGACATATAGGGTTCTTAGTTAGATTTATCGAACTTATGTTGTCTACAAAAATTTTAGTTTTGGTGAAGTCCAACCTAAAGTCTCGGAGAGTGTGCTTCATCCAAAGAAGCTGAGTTACACACTCACCCATCGCAACGTATTCGGCTTCGGTGGTAGATAAGGCAACACAATGTTGCTTCCTACTGCACCAACTCACTAGACTCTAGCCGAGTAGTTGACAACAACAACTCGTGCTCTTTCTACCGAGTTTACTACCGGCATAATCCGAATCGGAGTAGCCGATTAGTTCGAACTCCGTAGATCTAGGGTACCAAATACCAACGTTAAGTGTACCCTTAAGATATCTAAGGATACGCTTAACTAGGGTTAGGTGAGACTCCTTAGCACAGGTTTGAAACATGGTCCACATACTTACTGCGAATAGGATGTCGGGTTGACTCGCAGTTAAGTATAGGAGACTTCCTATCGCGCTCCTATAGTACTTTAAGTCAATGGACTTACTTTCTAGGTCTTCTCCTATGTTAACATTAATCGCCATTGGGGTGTTTATTATCTTAGCGTCTTGCATTCCAAATCTTTTAATTAACTCTTTAGTGTATTTTTGTTGATATAGGTATATACCATCCTTAGTTTGTTTAATTTGTAGACCTAAAAAGAAACTTAACTCGCCTACCAAGTTCATTTCGAACTCACTTTCCATGAGTGAAACGAACTCGTTTAGTAAGGCTGAGTTAGAGGTTCCAAAAATTATATCGTCTACGTAAATTTGAGCTATGAATATTTCTTTACCTAAGGTTTTTACGATGAGAGTTGGGTCAACTAAGCCTTGGTTAAACCCTTTTGACTTAAGATGGATTGAAAGTCTCTCGTACCAAGCTCGAGGAGCTTGTTTAAGTCCATAGAGAGCTTTCTTATGTTTTAGAACATGGTCGGGTTTATCTAGATTTTCGAATCCGGGGGGTTGGCTAACATAAACTTCTTCTCTAATGTATCCATTTAGGAATGCCGACTTAACATCCATTTGAAACAGCTTAAATCCTCGATGTGCGGCATAAGCTAGCAACATTCGAATGGATTCGAGTCTAGCTACTGGGGCATAGGTTTCGTCGTAATCTAAGCCTTCGACTTGACTAAACCCTTTGGCGACTAACCTAGACTTGTTTCTAACTACTTCACCTTTATCATCAAGCTTATTTCGAAACACCCACCTTGTTCTAATTATCGTTTTGTCTTTAGGTGGTGGTACTAATTCCCACACTTCATTCCTAGTAAATTGAGCTAGCTCTTCTTGCATTGCAATAATCCAATCGGGATCAAGAAGAGCTTGTTCAATTGATTTGGGTTCTATCTTTGAAATTAAGGAAATTTGACTAAGGTTCCTATAGGATGCTCTAGTTTGAACTCCTAGATTAGGATCTCCTATCACTTGATCGATAGGGTGGTTAGTCTGAATCCTAGATTGGGTTGGGTTTGTGTCACCTAATGCTTGATCAATGGGGTGACTTGGTTGAACACTAGTTTGACTCGGATCACATGTCACTTGGTCGACAAGAGAAGTTGGTTGATGTGGATTAGACTCGATCTCAGGGTCGGAGATGAGTTTGGTATCAGTGGGCTCAACACTTGGGGTCATTAAGGGTTTTATAGGTTCGGGTACTTCATCGAACACTACATTAATAGTCTCTTCGACTTTAAGGGTATCGTGGTTATATACCCTATAGGCCCTACTCGTGGTTGAGTATCCTAAGAAGATTCTGGTGGAGGTTTTGGATTTGAATTTCCCTAGGTGGTTCTTAGTGTTTAAGATATGTACTTTACATCCAAATACCCTAAAGTACTTGATGTTGGGTACTTTATTGTGATATCTCGTACGAGGTCTTAAGGTCTCTCTTTACCATAAGGATCCTATTCTGGACATAGCAAGCCGTGCTAACGGCTTCTGTCCAAAACCTATCAGGTAGGTCGTATTCGTTCAACATGGTCCTAGCGGCTTCTTGTAGAGTTCGGTTTTTCCGCTCCACTAGGCCATTTTGTTGAGGGGTCCTAGGGCAAGAGAATTCATGGTGGTATCCGTTTAGGTTATAGAAGTTGGTGAACCTTTGATTTTCGAATTCACCACCATGATCGCTTCTAAGTCTTTTAACCTTAAGGTTTTTTTGATTCTCGATTAATTTGAATAGATTGATTAATTGATCTAGGGTATCATTTTTATATTTGATGAACCTAACCCAGGTAAACCTGGAGTAGTCGTCAATTATGACTAAGCAATATTGACTTCGATTGAGTGACTTGGCTCCATGTGAATCGAATAGATCCATATGCAGGAGCTCAAGTACACTTGAGGTTCGTTCTTGGTTAGTTAACTTGTGTTGTGTCCTAGGTTGTTTTCCTTGTTGACAAGCATTACAGATTTTATTAACCAAATTGTTGAGGTTGGGTAAGCCTCTGACTAAGCCACTCTGACTCATCTTGTGGACGAGTCTTGGATGCGAGTGACCGAGTCGTCGGTGCCACAACCATGATTCCTCTTCCTGTGTCATAAGACATTTGGCTGAGGATTTGATTAAGTTAATTGTATAAATGTTATTTGTCCTAGTTCCTTTGAGTATTGTTTTAGCAGTTTTATTTGTTTTAATTACACATTCATTTTCTAAAAATATGATCTTATAGTTATTGTCACATAATTGGCTTACGCTAAGCAGGTTATATTCAAAATTCTCTACAAGTAATACATTTTTAATAACAAAATTCGAGTTAAGCTCGATATCACCTGATCCGATGATTTTAAGCTTGCCGTTATTCCCAAAGGCTACCGATCCTTGTCGTTTGAATCGAAGCTTCGTGAATTTGAGTTGATCCCCGGTCATGTGTCGGGTGCAACCGCTGTCCAACATCCATTGATCCTACACACAAGGTGGTTGGATTGGATGTTAGATTTTTTTAAAAAAAAAATTGGTTGTAAGTTGTTAAACCCAGGTCATCTCACCTGTGTCTATATGATCAAGCATGTTATACTTATGTATTTTTTGTGAGATGACTTCCAATTAAGTTGATTAAGTGCATTTAGGTTCAAGTAATTTTATGTTAGATTTGGATTTGACCCTAGGCTTGTCAAGTTTACCTTTTCAAGATCATGGCTTCCAGGTCGTGGCGAGGCACAGGGGCCTTCTTTTATCGGATCATCGACCACTTCCTTAGACAAAGCCATTTTCAAGAAAATGATGACTTGACTCACCTAAGACTATTTCCTAGTCTAACTGGTTATTTTTGAAAAGAGGCTCCCCGAGGCTCAATCTTTTCGAAGGATTTTAGTTGGTTATGTACGTGTTCTAAGTGAGTTCACAAGTTTAAAAAAAGAAAAAAAGCATGCAATTTCTTAGTTAAAGCACAAACATTTTTTGTACTGGCTCCCCCTAGACCGTTGAATCGGTTCGGTCTATCCACATAGTGGATTTGGTCCTTGGGAACCCAGTACGGGTTGGATCCTAGAGTTGAAATCAAAAATTTCTTAGGGACCCATGCTTGGACATGTTTCCTATGTCGACTTACAATCGACATATACGACCTATTAGTCGTGTTTGAGTTAAACCCTAGTCCAGCCTTGTTGTACACGGGCCTTTGAGATCTAAGTAGGAGGTCAAGTCCTTTGGATCCAGAAGTGAACCATTCCAACGTGTTCCTAAGATCTTCAACTTGACTTTTTAAGAGAGAGTTCTCAACTTCGAGCTTTTCAGCTCAAGTTGGGTCCTCTTCTCGAACTTGACTAGTCGAAGAGGTTAGGGAGACCTTGTGTTTGAGGAGTTTGACCTCCTCAACCAGGGTCTCGACCTTGGACTCGGACTTAACTAATTTCCTAGACAAAAACCTAACCGTATTATGTAAAGTATTAAATAAAGTTTGACTCACTTTAAGGGTATCTTTTGAACCGGATGCGTATCCGTGGCTTGACTTGAAGGTAGCTTCGTAGTCCGAGTCATCCTCAGGTTCTGACTCAAGTTCAGGTTCGGTCTCCGTGTCTGACTCAATCGATTTCGCCATGAAGATGTGGTCTTCGTCTTCTTCGGATGACGCTTCTTCCCATGTCGCGTTGAGGGCCTTCTTGTGCTTAGGTGCTTGGTGGTTGAGCTTGGGGCACTCGGACTTGATATGTCCAAACCTATTACACTCATAACACCTAATATTAGAACTTTTAGGCTTACCTTGGTTGGGTCGAGTCGTGGTTCGCTTTCGTCCCTTGGCTATCCTTCGAGCTAGGTTCATTAGTTCGGCAGTCAACTCCGGGTCAACTTCTTCTTCGGACTCGTCTTCCTCCTCGGTTGGTGGTGGCTTGCTTGCGATTTTCTTCTTCTTTGAACATGCAAACAAGGCTATACCCCTCTCGGGTTCCGAGTTGGACTGCTCATGTAATTCGAAATCTGAGAATAATTCATCTATTCTAACTTTAGCTAGGTCCTTAGATACCTTGTAGGCATCGGCCATGGATACCCACAAGGTGGTCCTAGGGAAAGAATTTAGAACATACCTGATTAGATCTCGGTTTTCGACTTTCTGTCCTATTGAATGCAGCTGGTTGACTATGTCCTGGACGCGGGCGTGCAATTGTGTTGTCGTCTCGTGTTCCTGCATTTTTAGTGTGTACAATTTATTGAACAACAAATCGCGTTTGCAAACCTTAGATTGATCCGATCCTTCGTGTAACTCGATCGGCCTCGTCCAGAGATCTCTTGCGCTGATGAAGGGTTCGACTCAGTTCAGCTCCTCCTTGGATAGCCCGCACTGCAGGATTTGAGTCGCCTTTGCATCTGCCTCGACTTTTCGTTTAGTGGTAATGGACCACTGATTGTAATCCAAGGATTCACCTTCTTCATTAGTAGGAAGGGTGAACCCGGTTTGGATCACAATCCACATCTCTATTTGGGTTTTTAGGAAGCACTTCATCCGACCTTTCCAGTAACGGAAATCGTCACCGTTGTAAAACGGTGGTCGGACGATGCTAAAACCCTCGAGATGGGCCATTAACATGAAACGATAAGAAGAGAAAAAAAAACACACAGACAACAAAGGTCCCAAGACTTGCATCTTGGATTAGTAGTGCAGGAAGAAGAAAAGATAAATAAATCAATAAATAGATTAACTAATTAGAAAATTAATTTTAATTCTGTAAAAAAATTAATTAAATAATTAATTTCGAAAATTAATTAAAAACTATTTTGTAGAAAAAAATCTAATGTTGAAATTAAGTAAAAAATATTGAAAAACCAAACTTATATTCTAGACAAGATTTAAAAATTAAAATAAGTTTTTAATTGATTAAATTTTGTAAATTGATTGAAAATCTATTTTAGTGGAAATAAGATTTAATTCAATGCTAAGATTAACGAGAAAACTCTATAAAACGAAATATAAAGATTTTAGGGTTTGAAAAATTCAAGTGTTTAAAAAAAATGAAAGAATTTTTAATTCTTGGAAAAACTAATTTTAATCAGTAATAGAATTAAAAAATTGTAATTAAGAGTTTTTTTTGTTAGGATGATCAATAGAAAGATTAAAAGCGATAAAATTAAATTAAAGAAAAGTCTGGAAAAAAAAATTTAGAAAAATTAAAAAAAAACACAAAAATTAACGTAGACAGAAACAAAGGAAACAAAAGAAATAAAAATTACTCAAATTGGTGGTTTCACCAAATTTGAGTGCCCCCAGCTCTGATAACAATTGTAGGATCGAAATGAGCGCTAGAGGGGGGGGGTGAATAGCGCAAAATGGTTTTTCTTTTCTTTTATTGTAAAAACGATAAGTGAGAGATAAATGCAGCGAAAAAGAGATGGACACAAGGAGTTTTACTTGGTTCATAGCCAACCGGCTGCTAATCCAAGGCCCTAATGGTCTTAGACCACTATGAAGGGCAATCACTAAAACACTCCTCCTCGTTGGAGGTAGGAGTTACGATTACAAAACTTTCGACAAAAACACAAGGATGAGAGACAAGCCCCTCTCTCCTTTTTGATATAAAGCTCGAAAAACACAACTTAAATTAATCGACTAAAACGATTACCAACACTTTAACGGTGAAGCTTCGTGTTGGCAGCACTTCATTGTAGTGGCGTCGTCGTAGAAGAGCGGCGTTGTGGAGGCGTTTGAGAGCTTTGTAATAATTGTTGTGTCTAAGATGTGAAGCACCCCCCTCTATTTGAAGCCTTGTCTGCCCACTTGAGATCCGGCCACCTCACCACCAATTGAGGGATAAGTTTCCACCTTGCTTTTGACCTGCCACCTCACCAAGATTTGGGGGATAAGTTGCCACCTTGCTTTTAGTTCCTTTTGCCCATTTTCAGGATACTTTAGTTATTTAATTTTATTTCAATTCGAGTTCTAATTTTAATTCGAATTCGAATAAATTTGAATTCTAATTTTAATTCGAATTAGAGTAACTTCGAATTCAAACAAGGGTTAGCTCAAAGCAATATGTAGAAATATTAAATATGATGGATTTAGATGGTTTCTAACCATCCGATATCGACTTAGACTTTCATGGAAAGTTTTGGGTCAGATTGTCGCCTAAGATCATCTCCTAAACGGAGGATCCGACCTCACTTACGCTCGTCGGACACGAGTCTTACCTTGCACTTACTGGGTCGCAGATCTCCAACTCAAGCTTAACCTATTTCTGCACACTCAAGTAGACTCATGAGATAACAAAATAAACTTAACCTTGTGTCTTTGCTATAATCAAAATACAGGTTCGATTTCGGTGCCTCACTGCACCAACAAACACATTCTCCTAACGGTTATTGGTTCATAACCAAAACCCATTAACCCGCTTCAATAATTTAAGTTAAAATAAACCAAACCATGTTGGTCTATTTTAAGTTAAAACGAACCGAATCAACTTTTGGTTCATTCATTTAAAACAAACCAAACCCCTTTTGTTTATTCTCCTCCATTGAATTAAAACCAAACCAATTTGGTTCATCCATCATGTCTTCATAAGACACGACCCATCCATGCTTCCATTGCGACTGAAACGATTTCATGCTCACTCCTTGTTTGGTTCAACCAAACCTAGTTTCTATCGGTCTGAGAATCTCATTCTCAAGCTCGTTTTAAATCCTTCGGATTACGCTAATTGTGCGTGTGACCAAATAGGTTCTCGGTTTATGTTTGTTGGTGCAGTAGGCACCTAAGTCGAACCTGAGTTTTGATTATAGTAAACGATACAAAGTTAAGCTCATGTCGTTATCTCACGAGCTGAATCGAGTGTGCAGAAGATTGCTATAGCTGGAGCTAAAGGCTAGCGACACCTAGAGGAAGCCACGATGGTCGGGCAACACCGGGAGGACTTCGGAGGGAGCCGAAGGAATCAGGTGGAGACCGAAAGCAAGGCTTCAAAGGTAAACGTTGAGGTAAGCTCGTGTGAGTGAGCGTAAGTAAGGTCGAGTCCTCCATACGGGGACATCCTTAGGCAACGATCCGACCAAGACTTCCCATGGAAGGTCTATGTTGAGATCGGATGGCAAGTGGCTGTCGAATTCACTTATATTTCGAGCTAACTCTTTATTACCGTCGAAAAGTCTAAAAATCAGTTCAACCAGCCAAAAATTAGTTCAACTGCTAAGCCATCAGTTCAACTGGCCAAGGATCAGTTCAACTTCTGAGCCATCAGTTCAACTGGCCAAGAAATCAGTTCAACCGATGGTCAAAAATCAAGCTCGAGGTGTCAATCTTTATCACCATTTTTCAAGGATTTTTGTGCCCAATTCCTATTGGTTGAATACCCATTCGATGAGGGGCTTAAAGGCTATAAAAGGAGGCCCTAACCTAGGGTTTCTTCATCAATTCTAAGCCTCCAAAATCCTCCACAAAGCTACAACTTCTCTGACAACGAAGTGCTTCTTCTCCGACGTCTAGATTTATTTGTTTTCATTTTATTACGTCGGTTAGAGTTTTATTTCAGTTTAGTACTTTCATTTTTGGAGCTTTTATCGTAACAAGGAGAGGGGGAGTGTCCCTCTACCTCAAGCTTTGTGCTTTACTTGTATCGATTAAACTCCTACCTCTAAAGGGGAGGAGTTCTTTAGTGTTTTTGCCCTCCGTACGTGGTCGAGGACCGCTAGGGCCTTGGAGTAGTAGCCGAAGGCTACGAACCAAGTAAAACTCCTTTGTCTCTTTTTACTTTACATTTACATTTCCGCTGCAATTAATTATCTCTCGAGTTTTAACGAACGAAAAGAAAAGAAAAAGGTTTTATCGCTATTCACCCCCCCTCTAGCGATCCGCTTCGATCCAACAATTGGTATCAGAGCCGGGGGTTGCTACGATTTGGTGAAACCACCAATCTAGCCATTTTACAGATTTTTTTTCTTTTTAATTCTGGTTATTTCAGATTTATTTCGCTTTGTTATTTTTTCTCCCGCACTACTAATCCAAGATGCGAGTCTTGGTACTTTTTTTTTGTGTTTTTGTCGTTGCTAGTTTCTTCGTCTTCGTCTCCTTGTGTCTTTTGTTCTAATGGCCCATCTCGAGGGTTTTAGCACCGTCCGACCTCCATTTTACAATAGATATGACTTCCGTTATTGGAAGGGTCGGATGGAATGCTTTCTCAAAACCCAAATCGAGATGTGGATCATAATCCAAACGGGTTTCACACTTCCGACTAATGAAGTGGGTGACTCCTTGGATTATGATCAATGGACCATTGCGACAAAACGACAAGTCGAAGCCGACGCCAAGGCAACACAAATCCTCCAATGTGGCTTATCCAAGGAAGAGCTAAATCGCGTCGGCCCCTTCATAAGCGCAAAGGACCTTTGGACAAAACTAGTGGAGCTACACGAAGGGACCGATGAAGCCAAGGTATGTAAGCGTGATCTTATATTCAATAAACTATATAACCTAAAAATGCAGGAACACGAGTCTGCGACGCAACTTCACGCCCGAGTCCAAGACATAGTCAACAACCTACACGAAATTGGGCAAAAGGTCGGAAACCGCGATCTTATAAGGTATGTCCTAAACTCCTTTCCAAGGACTACCTTGTGGGCATCCATGGTCAATGCCTACAAGGTCTCCAAGGATCTTTCTAAACTTAGATTAGATGAACTTTTTTCTGATTTTGAACTTCATGAGCAGTCTAATTTGGAACCCGAGAAAGGTATAGCTTTATTTGCAGGTTCAAAGAAGAAAACTGCTAGCAAGCCACCTCCGAAGGAAGAAGAGGATGAGTCGGATTCGAAGGTCGACTCGGAAATGGAAGCCGCACTAGTCAACCTAGTTCGGAGGATAGTCAAGGGCCGAAAACAAGCCGTCACTCGACCCAACGAAGGTAAGCCTAAAAGTTCAAACATAAGATGTTATGAATGCAACAGGTTTGGACACATTAAGTCCGAATGCCCAAAACTCAAGAGCAAGGCACCAAAATACAAAAAGGCACTCAACGCTACTTGGGAAGAAGCTTCCGAGGAAGAAGAAAACGATCGAGTCCTTATGGCTAAACCGGTGGAATCGGAGACGGAGTCAGAACCAGAACTTGAATCGGAAACCGAAGATGAGTCGGACTGCGAAGCATTATTCAAGACAAGCCACGGATACGCATCCGGTTCAAAAGATAAACTCAAGGTAAGTCGCTCTCTTATTACCACACTTTATAGTGCAATTAAGTTTTTAAATAGAAAGTTAGCTAAGTCCGAGTCCAAGGTTGAGACCCTGGTTGAGGAAGTTAAACTCCTCAAACACGAGGTCTCCCTAACCTCTTCGACTAGTCGAGTTCAAGAGAAGGACTCAACTCAGGTTGAAAAACTCGAAGTTGAGAACTCACTCTTGAAAAGTCAAGTCGAAGATCTTAGGAATACGTTGGAAAGGTTTACTTTGGGATCCAAAGGACTTGACCTCCTACTTGGATCGCAAAGGGCCGTGTACAACAAGGTCGGGCTAGGGTTTAGCTCAAACACGACCAATAAGTCGTATATGTCAATCGTAAGTAGACATAAAAATTGTGTCCAAGCATGGGTCCCTAAGACCACCTTAATTTCAAACTTAGGATCAAACCAGTACTGGGTTCCCAAGGACCAAATCCACTATGTGGAGAGACCGAATCGATTCAACGGTCCAGGGGGAGCTAGTACGAAATTTGTTTTTGTTTTAACTTAGAAATTGCATGCTTAGGTTTTTATTTTTCTTTTTAGAATGGTTAGATAGGACTATAACTCGTCAATACTTGATAACATAGTACCGGGATCTGTGGCGAGATGATGATGCACGCTAGGAAGCGGAGTCTTGTGTATTCGGGCTAGATAAGGCGTATCTAGTTCGTGCACTTGACCGAGCGGAACTAGTGAACTACCTCGCCGTATCCTAGACTAGTTAGACCAGAAGTGGTCTTAGGTGAGTCAAGTCTCTATTTTCTTGAAAATGGCTTTGTCTAAGGAAGTGGTCGTTGTTCCGATCAAAGAAGGCCTCTCGTGCCTCCGACCTGGAAGCCATGATCTTGAAAAGGTGACTTGATGAGCCTAAGGTCAAATCCGAATCTAACGCAAGGTTGACAAGTGTTTAAGTCATTAAATTTAATTCAACTAAAATTGGAAGTCATCTCACAAGAACATATAGGATTAACGTGTTTGATCATGTAGACATGGGTGAGATGATTTAGGTTAATAATTTTCAACCAATTTTTAATAAATCCAATATCCGATCCAACTACCTTGCGTGTAGGATCAATGGATGTTGGACAGTGGTTGCTCCCGACACATGACCGGGGATCAACTCAAGTTTTCAAAGCTTCGATTCAAACGACAAGGATCGGTATCCTTCGAAAATAACGACAAGCTCAAAATCATCGGATCAGGTGATATTGAGCTTAACTCAAATTTTGTCATTCAAAACGTTTAATTAGTAGAAAATTTTCAATATAATCTTCTCAGTGTAAGCCAATTGTGTGATAATAATTATAAGGTCATATTTCTAGAAAACAAATGCGTAATTAATACAAACGAAACCTCTAAAACAATTCTTAAGGGAACTAGAAATAACAACATTTACACTATTAACTTAACTAACTCCTCAACTAAGTGTCTTATGACACGGCAAGAGGAATCATGGTTGTGGCACCGACGACTCGGTCACTCACACCCAAGACTCATCCACAAGATGAGTCAGAGTGACTTAGTTAGAGGTTTGCCTAACCTCAATAACTTGGATAATAAAATAGGTAATGCTTGTCAACAAGGTAAACAATCTAGGACACAACATCAACTAACTAGTCAAGAACGAACCAAAAGTGTGCTTGAGCTCCTACACATGGATCTATTTGATTCACACGGAGCTAAGTCACTTAACGGAAGTAAACTCTGCTTAGTAATAATTGATGACTATTCTAGATTTACTTGGGTTAGGTTCATCAAACACAAAAGTGATACCCTAGATCAATTAATCAATTTATTTAAATTAATAGAAAATCAACAAAGCATTAAAATCAAAGACTTAGGACTGATCATAGTGGTGAATTCGAAAACCATAGGTTTACAGAATTCTGTAACCTAAATGGATACCACCATGAGTTCTCTTGCCCTAGAACTCCACAACAAAATGGCCTAGTAGAACGCAAAAATAGAACCCTACAAGAAGCCGCTAAGACAATGCTTAATGAGTATAACCTAACCGATAGGTTTTGGCCCGAAGCCGTGAATACGGCATGCTATGTCCAAAATAGAATCCTTATGGTAAAGAGGCACCTTAAGACCTCATACGAGATTTATCACGATAAAATACCTAACATCAAGTACTTTAGGATATTTAGGTGTAAGGTACATATCCTAAACACTAAGGATTACCTAGGGAAATTTACATCCAAAACCACGACCGGAATCTTTCTAGGATACTCGACTACAAGCAGAGCTTATAGAGTATATAACCACGACACCCTTAGAGTTGACGAGACTATCAATGTAGTATTTGATGAAGGACACGAACCTACAAAACCCCCGGCAACCCCAATTAGTGAACCGACTCATACTAGACCTAACTCTGATCTGGAGATCAGGTCTAGTGTTAATCCTAACCTAAGTCAACCAAGTCACTCTATCGACCAAGTGATTGATGACTCTAACCAAACTAGAACTCAAACGAGTCATCCTATGGATCAAGTTGTAGACTCAAACCCAAATCCAACTAGGACTCAAACGAATCATCCTATCGACCAAGTGATAGGTGATCCAAGTCTAGGAGTTCGAACTAGAGCCTCATACAGAAACCTTAGTCAAATATCCTTGATTTCTAAAATTGAACCCAAAACTATTGACCAAGCTCTTCTTGATCCCGATTGGATTATTGCAATGCAAGAAGAGTTGGCTCAATTCACTAGGAATGAAGTATGGGAATTAGTACCACCACCTAAAGATAAAACAATCATTGGAACAAGGTGGGTGTTTAGAAATAAAATTGATGATAGAGGTGAAGTAGTTAGAAATAAAGCTAGACTAGTTGCTAAAGGGTTTAGTCAAGTCGAAGGTTTAGATTACGACGAGACCTATGCCCCAGTAGCTAGATTAGAGTCCATTCGAATGCTATTAGCATATGCATCACATCGAGGATTTAAGTTGTTTCAAATGGATGTGAAATCTACATTCTTAAATGGATACATTAAAGAATAAGTTTATGTTAGTCAACCCCCCGGTTTCGAAAGTTTAGACAAACCCGATCATGTCCTTAGGTTAAAGAAAGCTCTTTATGGTCTAAAACAAGCTCCTCGAGCTTGGTACGAGAGACTTTCGATTTATCTTAAGTCCAAAGGCTTTAACCAAGGTGTAGTTGACCCAACCCTTTTCGTAAAAACCTTAGGTAAAGACATATTCATAGCCCAAATCTACGTAGATGATATTATTTTCGGAACCACCAACTCAATCCTACTAAATGAGTTCATTTCACTTATGGAAAGTGAATTTGAAATGAATTTAGTAGGTGAGTTAAGTTTCTTTTTAGGTCTACAAATTAAACAAACTAAAGATGGAATATACCTACATCAACGCAAATATACTAGGGAATTAATTAAACGCTTTGGAATGCAAGACGCTAAAATTATTAATACCCCAATGGCAACTAATGTGAATATAGAAGAAGATGTAATCGGAAATTCAATTGATTTAAAATACTATAGGAGCATAATAGGGAGTCTCCTTTACCTAACTGCAAGCCGACCTGATATCTTATTTGCAGTAAGTATGTGCGCAAGGTTTCAAACCTGTGCCAAGGAGTCTCACCTAACTCTAGTCAAGCGTATCCTTAGATATCTAAAGGGTACACTTAATGTCGGTATTTGGTATCCTAGATCTACCGAGTTCGAACTAACCGGCTACTCCGATTCGGACTATGCCGGTAGTAAGCTCGATAGAAAGAGTACGAGTGGTTGTTGTCAACTTCTCGGCTCGAGTCTAGTGAGTTGGTGCGATGGAAGCAACCGTGTTGCTTTATCTACCACCGAAGCCGAATACATCGCGATGGGTGAGTGTGTCACGCAGCTTCTTTGGATGAAGCACACTCTCCGCGACTTTAAGTTAGACTTTACGAATACTAAACTTCACGTAGATAACATTAGTTCAATTAATCTTACAAAGAATCCGATATGTCACTCTAGGACCAAACATATAGAGGTCAAACACCATTTCATTCGAGAACATGTGGCCAATGGAGCCATACAACTCGAATACGTCGAATCAAAGTCTAACTTAGCAGACCTATTTACTAAACCCCTACCCGAAGCCGAATTTAGTCTATTAAGACGAAAATTGGGCATGTGCGTAGTAGAATAGGAACTTGCAAATTATATTTTCTTACTACTATTTCTTAACTTTCATTTTTTATGGAACTAGTATAGGACATACCTTAGATATCATGCACCTATAGATTTAAGGAGCCAATACATCTCACAACACATAGGACTAATGTGTTTGTGTACTTAGCCACGTAGATGGGCGTGAGATGTTAGGACCTTACTCCTGGTTCCAGATGTAGAGCTAGTGCATCGCTATGAACAACGGAGTATAATCATACATACTAACCGACTCTGACCAGGACTGGTTGATCTTTCATATCAATCAAGCCAAATATGAGTCGAACATCTTATAGATGAACTTATTTTCAGTATATTATTTTCAAAATAATGTGGAACATGCTTGGACTTTAAATTTAACACTTATTTTTGTTTTCCACACACACACTCACTCTTTTCGATATATGGCAAAAGGGGGAGAAAAAGGCCAAAGTTAAGGGGTCAAAATTTTTTTTTGATAACTTAACTCTTACTTTATATTTAAACCAAAATTTAACTTTAAGTTTTGAAAACTTATTAAAGGCCAAGTTAAGAGAATTCTTAACTTAAACTTATTTGTGGCATCAACGTTTTACTTATTTTTTACTATGCCCTTAATATTTTACTTAAGGGGGAGAAAGGGCCAAGTTAAGAAGAACTCTTAACTTAAACGTTTTTACTAAAGCCAACTTTAAGTAATGTTAATTACTTAAAGAAACCCTCAAAGGGGAGGATTAAGGTCTTTCTTCAAGACTCACCCTCGGTCAAGGGGGAGGTTTCCTCAAGGGGGAGTACTTGAAGAAAATCCTTACTACTCCAACTTAATCTTCTTTATTTCTTATTTTTAATGCACATTATTCTTCATGCTTGCTATTTACTTAACTTTGTATGTGGGTTTGCCATAAATCAAAAAGGGGGAGATTGTTGGTGCAGTAGGCACCTAAGTCGAACCTGAGTTTTGATTATAGCAAACGATACAAAGTTAAGCTCATGTCGTTATCTCACGAGATTAATCGAGTGTGCAGAAGATTGCTATAACTGAAGCTAAAGGCTAGCGATACCCAGAGGAAGCCGCGATGGTCGGGCGACACCGAAAGGACTTCGGAGGGAGCCGAAGGAATCAGGTGGAGACCGAAAGCAAGACTTCAAAGGTAAATGTTGAGGTAAGCTCATGTGAGTGAGCGTAAGTAAGGTCGAGTCCTCCATACGGGGACATCCTTAGGCGACGATCTGACCAAGACTTCCCATGGAAGGTCTATGTTGAGATCGGATGGCAAGTGGTCGTCGAATTCACTTATATTTCGAGCTAACTCTTTATTACAGTCGAAAAGTCTAAAAATCAGTTCAACCGGCCAAAAATCAATTCAACTGCTAAGCCATCAGTTCAACCGGCCAAGGATCAGTTCAACTGTTGAGCCATCAGTTCAACCAGCAAAGAAATCAGTTCAACCGATGGTCAAAAATCAGCCTCGAGGAGTCAAGCTTTATCACCATTTCTCAAGGAGTTTTGTGCCCAATTCCTATTGGTTGAAGACCCATTCGATGAGGGGCTTAAAGGCTATAAAAGGAGGTCCTAACCTAGGGTTTCTTCATCAATTCTAAGCCTCCAAAAGCCTCCGCAAAGCTACAACTTCTCCGACAACGAAATGCTTCTTCTCCGACGTATAGGTTTATTTGTTTTCATTTTATTACGTCGGTTAGAGTTTTATTTCAGTTTAGTACTTTCATTTTCGGAGCTTTTATCGTAACAAGGAGAGGGGGAGTGACCCTTTACCTCAAGCTTTGTGCTTTACTTGTATCGATTAAAATCCTACCTCTAAAGGGGAGGAGTTCTTTAGTGTTTTTGCCTTACGTACGTGGTCGAGGACCGCTAGGGCCTTGGAGTAGTAGCCGAAGGCTACGAACCAAGTAAAACTCCTTTGTCTCTTTTTACTTTACATTTACATTTCCGCTGCAATTAATTATCTCTCGAGTTTTAACGAACGAAAAGAAAAGAAAAAGGTTTTATCGCTATTCACCCCCCCTCTAGCGATCCGCTTCGATCCAACAATGTTGGCCGTCTATAATTAACCATTAATTATAGAACGATCATGAGTGGAACCTAGTAGTACATCATGATCCCCAATTAATCGAAAAGATCAACGGTTGATCCAGAACTATTTCTGAAAGCCTTCAGTAGCTCGAATGAATCGTGCCCCATTCCCTTTACTCATCATATACCCACTTGGTTCAGGACATGGTCTATAGTGTCAGTCCCCACTAGGTTGACTACGTCACACCTAGCCCAATTATCGTTTCTTCGTCCTACGGATTCTAGTTACTGCACATGTATCGAAGAGTACCTTGCTCTAAATATGTAATGCTTTGGCCAAAGACTTTAGTAACAATCCGACAAGAGGCCATGGGTATACATCTCCTAGCAAGGAGTGGTGAATCTTTTATAGGCTATTCAAACACCTTCTATCACTTTGACTTATACCCAATCATCCCGGGTCCACATCTCCTTAGAGATGCTTGCTTAAGATGTCAAAGCATAAGTCTTCATGATCAAGATGACTTGAATACTGCAAGTCAAAGGAACATCGCACTTAAGCTGCAGTAAGAACTTCATTGACATATCTATATATGCAGAGAACCATATGAAGCCTTACGGTTGGTCACTCCAATGAACTAGTTACCATAACTAGCATCCACGATTAACTCCGGACATCACAATGTCTCCTGCTAGTGAGAATCAGCTGCTTGGATACACCAAGGAGTATACCTCGTGCTAGTCTCGACAGAATTGATGGTGTCCAAATCTATCAATTCATCGACTAGGGATAATTCCGATACAACACAATTACACATGTAGAGATACTCACTAGTTGTGATCCAATCACAAATTCTCTCATGCTGTGAATCGTATCGTGGGCATTCAGTAAATGAGTTTAAGATCTAATCAAATACATGAAAACATGTATACTCAAATAGTGAATCTTCATTTATCATATAAATGGTTCAAACATAAGGTGATTGCCTTAGGACATCTCTCATATATTACTAACAAACTCCCACTTGGCCTAATGCCAATCGCTACGGTATCCAATACCATAGGCTCTAACATGACCCTCAAACTTACTTTGTGGTAATGTCATAGTCAAAGGATCCACTAAGTTCCTTTTAGTGGGGATTTTCTCGATTTGTATTTCCTTCCTACTAATGATCTCTCTAATCAAATGATTGTGGCGAAGCACATGTTTGGATCATTGATGAGACCACATCAAGTTCAGAGATGAACTTCTTGATCCAAACCGCTTCCTTTGCTGCTTCCAAAGCTGCAATGTATTCTGCCTTAGTGGCAGAATCCGCTATAGTGTCAAGCTTGGAACCTTTCCAACTTATTGCGCCTCCATGCCAGGTGAATACATACCCAGACTGAGACATGGAATCATCCTTGTCTGTCTGGAGCTGGCATCCGTATACCCACGTATCACCATGTAACCTTCTCCATATATTAGGAACACATCCTTAGTTCTTCTTTAGTACTTAAGGATTGTCTTAACAGCCACCCAATGATCCATTCCTGGATCAGACTGGTATCTACTCGTGACACTCAGAGCATACAATACATCGGGCCTCGTACATAACATAGCATACATGATAGATCCTATTGCGGATGCATAGGGAATCTCACTCATGCAAATCCTCTCGTCTTCTATTCACGGACACATAGACTTCGAAAGGTGTATCCCATGCCTGATGGATAGGAAACCTTTCTTGGATTTCGACATGCTGAACCTCTTTAGCACTCGGTCTATATATATAGACTGTGAAAGACCAAACAACTGTTTCGATCTATCTCTATAGATCTTAATCCCGAGAATTTAGGTTGCTTCTCCCAGGTCTTTCATGGAGAATGTCTTGGATAACCAAATCTTAACTGACTGTAAGATTGAAACATCGTTTCCTATAAGTAATATGTCATCGACATACAATACTAGGAACACGACTACACTCCCACTAACCTTCTTGTACACACAAGGTTCGTCTGGATTTTGTGAGAAATCAAACCTTTTGATTGTCTCATCAAAATGGATATTCCAGCTCCTGGATGCTTGATTCAATCCATATATGGACCGTCGCAATTTGCATACCTTAGTTTTATCAACCGATGTGAAACCCTCAGGCTGTATCATATACACGTCCTCGAGCAGGTTTCCATTAAGGAAAGTTGTTTTCACATCCATATGTCATATCTCATAATCATAATGAGCCGCTATGCCCAGGAGCATCCAAATGGATTTAAGCATAGCTACAGGTGAATAGGTTTCATCATAATCAACACCTTGTTTTTGACGATATCCTTTCGCCACTAATCTAGCCTTATAGGTAATCACATTACCATCCATTTCGGTTTTCTTCTTGAAAACCCACTTGCACCCTATAGGCTTGATGCCTTCAGGTGGGTCAACCAAGTTCCAAACTTTGTTTTAATACATGGAATCCATTTCCGACTTCATGGCTTTAAGCCACTTATCCCTTTCTGAACTTGTCAGAACTTCTTCATAAGTGGTAGGCTCCTCATCATCAATGAGTAACACGTCGTTCGATTCACTTACGAGAAATTCATATCTCTCAGGAATATTGCATGTTCTACCAGATCTACGAAGATGTGGTGTTACAATAGGTCCAGCCGATTGCTCATCACTATGAGTTGTCGGCTGTTGTGCTTCACCAGGTATCTCATCAATGTCTATTTGAGTCTCTCGAGCCTCCTCAATCTCGACGACACTCCCACTATTTTCTTGCAAGAGAAACTCTTTCTCTAGAAACACAGCATACCTTGAAACAAACACCTTTTGTTCCACAGGATGATAGAATTGGTAACCCCTTGTTTCCTTAGGGTATCCAATAAATAGACATTTATCAGACTTAGCATCCAATTTGTCTGATATAGTCCGCTTCACATAAGTAGAACAACCCCATATCTTCAAGTATGATACATGAGGTTTCATACTATTCCATATCTCATATGGAGTAGTAGAGACTACCTTGGTTGACATTCTGTTTAACAAGTAAACAGCTATCTGAAGTGCATAGCCCCAAAAGGACATGGGAAGATTTGCATGATTCATCATTGACCTGACCATGTCCAACAAGGTCCGGTTACGCCTCTCAGATATACCATTATGCTGTGGTGTATATGGCGGAGTCCATTGAGACAATATACCATTGTCTCTTAGATAATCAAGAAACTCTTGACTTAAGTATTCACCACCTCGATCCGATCAAAGTATTTTAAAACTCTTGTCATGTTGTTTCTCTACTTCATTTCTGAATTCTTTGAACCTTTCAAAGGCTTCAGACTTGTGTTTCATCAAGAACACATACCCAAACCGTGAGTGATCATCGGTGAAGGTAATGAAGTAGCTATAGCCTCCTAAAGCTTGAGTTGACATAGGTCCACATACATCAGTATGTATTAGACCTAGCAACTCTCCGACTCGTTCACCTTTTCCTGTAAAAGGTAAATTATTCATCTTGCCTTTTAAGCATGATTCGCATGTATCATATGAATCCAATTCAAACGATTCCAGAATTCCACATCGGTGTAATTCGGACATGCGTTTCTTGCTTACATGGCCAAGACGACAATGCCACATATAAGAGTCTAATTGATTATCCTTTTGAGCACGCTTGTTGCTCGCTTCGATATTGAAAACATCACTGGATACGTCCAACGTATAAACACCATTGCTTAAAGTTCCAGTCCCATAAAGAACTCCATTCAAAGTTATGTAACAACAATTGTTACTAAAAGTCAAATGGTACTCATTTCTATTTAAACAAGAAATAGAAATGATGTTCTTTATCAACGAAGGAACATAAAAGCAATTGTCCAGTTCTAAGACAAGTCCTGCAGGGAGTTTCAACAAATACATTCCGATGGCGAGTGCAGTAACCTTTGCTCCATTCCCAACACGTAAATTTGACCTCCCTTGACGAGTCTTCTTCTATTCCTTTGCTCATATATGTCATTACATATATGTGAGCCACACCCAGTGTCCAATTGTAGGGAAATCTCGTATGCCAAATGGCATATGCGCAACGGAAAATAGGATCCCTTCCAAGTGATCCATGCGAAAGCAAACTCGTATAAAATAAATTTCTCTAAACCAAACCTATCTTATAGGAGAGGATTACCTTTGTTGCGTGCCCTTGCTAATCCCGCTTTTCCTTTCGGTTTGTTGGATCTTTAGCACGTTCAAGTGTCCGTGCCTCTATACGTATCCACACGAGCACGCTCTTGTCTCACAAAAGGAAAACTAGAAGAGCTCTCCTTTACTTCTTGCTAGAGAAGTCCCTAAAGGAGAGGAAGAGAGGGAAAAGGAGAAAGGAAGAAGAAGACTCCTCTTCTTGCTAGCCTACACTCACAAACCCACACAACTAAAGCTTCCACCAAGCTCTCTCACAACCACAACACCAAAAACTCACTATGGCCGGCCACTCCATGGAGCCTTTTATAGGGTTGGAAAAACCCTTCCACCTCCTTCACATTCAATGCAATCCATTGCATTGAGACACACTCAAAAAGGATTTGGCTTCCTTGTTTGGCCGGCCACTTAAGGAGACAAAACCATTTTGTTTCCTTCCACCTTAACTAGCTTAGGTGGATGCTTAGGTGGCATGCTTATGTGGCATGCTTATGTGGCATTCTTATGTGGCATTCATGCATGTTGAATTAATCTTATTAATTCAATTAAACTTATGTTATCATATTGAATTAATCTTATTAATTCAATTAAGCTTATGTTATCATATTGAATTAATCTTATTAAATCAATAAGGTAACATATTGAATTAATCTCATTAAATCAATTAGCTAAAATTCTCATTAAGCTTAAAGTCCAAAAACCATTTTGTACTTAAGCTTATTCCCATATTATTCTAGTCAAACTAGAATACTCTAATTCCTCTAATTATCATGCTCTTTGTGTGTGACCCTATAGTCTCTCATAACGTTGGCAGTGGACCTAAACTCTTTTAGATACACAAGCAATGAGCGGCATCTAGCAATACATCATTGCTACCCAAGTTACGAGATAAGTCAAGATCCGACTAACCTTTCCGTGACTACTATAATATATGATCGTGTCCTTCTATCCTTGATATCAGATTGATCAATGAGGCATAGACCGTGTCATCCTCGATCAATCTATGTGTTTCTTGATCCCTGAGTAAACTAACTCAAACAAATGAGCTCAATATCTCATATTGACTCATTCGAGCATGGCCATGCGTTTTAGTAGTTCTACTCAATCAAGGGGCCCACCGATATCACTCTAGTCATATGAGAGGGATAGATCCCATCTACATCACTCACATCCCTCCGCATAATTTGTTATATACCCAGTAATCGCCTTTATGGTCCACCCTGTTACGGGTGACGTTTGACGATACCAAAGTACATAACTCCTTATGTAGGGAACCGTAGTGACTTCAGGTCTGAGGACTATTCATACCAATAGTCACATGAGAAAGTTTATGACACTCATATAACGATCCATGAAACTTTCTCATGGCGGGTCAGTTCAGTATATATTCTCCAATATATACCCATGTGTCAACTTGATATCATATATCCATGACTTTTGAGATCAAGTCATCAATTGACCTACATGCTAGTCTTTATGTATTAATATTGCCCTTGCATATTAATACTCGACTAGGAACATTTAGGAAAGTGTTCTCTCTGACCTCTCATAATCAATTCGCGATTGATGATGTCTTTGTAGATAAGAACCTACTTTTCTAGGGCATTATTATATTTAATTTAGCTTGCACAAGCAAGATGTAAATATAATAACCAATCCTTTGCCTTTATAGAATATGATACAAAATGTTCCCTATTCAACCATCACATGATTGGTTCTAGGGCTTTAACTAACAATCTCCCACTAGCACTAGTACCAATCACTATGATATCTAATACCTAGTGACATAGTGTGACAATCATGCTTCCTCTGCCAAAGCATTGGTCAATGGATCTCTGCGATGTTAGCTTCAGGTACTCAGATATCCTCACATCTCCTCTATCGATGATCTCTCGAATGAGATGGAAGCGCCGCGATGTGTTTGGTCCGTGATGTGATCGAGGTTCCTTAGCTGTCTGATAGCCCCATTGTTGTCACAATAGAGGTCTATTGGATCTGCAATGCTAGGAACTACCCCAAGTTCAGCGATGAACTTGCGAGCCAAACGACCTCCTTTCTTTGCATCGGATCGCAATATACTCCATTGTAGAATCGCAAGCGTGTCTGCTTGAACTCTTCCAGCTCACAGCTCCACCATTCAGGCAAAACACGTACCCCGATTGCGATCTATAGTCATCCTTGTCTGTTTGGAAGCTTGCATCACTGTAACCCTTTACAGTTAGCTCCTCATTGCCTCAAATATCAGGAAATATTCTTTCGTTCTTCGTAAGTACTTAAGAATATTTTTGACTGCTATCCAGTGACTTTCACCTGGATCTGACTGGTATCTACTCGTCATGCTCAAAGCATACGAGACGTCAGGACGAGTACAAAGCATGGCGTACATGATAGACCCTATAGCTGATGCATAAGGGATCTTATCCATGCGATCTCTCTCCTCCTTAGAAGAGGGACATTGAGTCTTCGAAAGACTCACACCATGTGATAAAGGCAGAAACCCTTTCTTAGAATTTTGCATAGCAAAACGATCTAGCACTTTATCAATGTATGTACTCTGACTTAGGCCAAGTAATCTTCTAGATCTATCTCTATAGATCTTGATGCCTAGAATATAGGCAGCTTCACCTAAGTCCTTCATCGAGAAACAATTCCCTAACCACATCTTCACAGACTGGAGTGAGGGAATATCATTTCCGATGAGAAGTATGTCATCTACATACAAGACAAGAAATACAACTGTGCTCCCACTATTTCTATTGTAGACACAAGGCTCATCTTCATTCTTGATGAAACCAAACTCTTTGATTGCATCATCGAATCGAAGATTCCAGCTTCGAGAGGCTTGCTTTAGTCCATAAATGGACCTTTGCAGTTTGCATACCTTTCCAGGATGCTTTGGATCTTCAAAACCCTCAGGTTGTGTCATGTACACATCCTCGAGTAGCTTTCCATTCAAAAAAGCGGTTTTGACATCCATCTGCCAGATCTCATAATCATGGTAGGCTGCAATAGCAAGTATGATCCGAATGGATTTAAGCATCGCAACTGGTAAAAAGGTTTCTTCATAGTCAATACCATGAATTTGTTTGAATCCTTTAGCCACCAATCTACCTTTATAGGTATGCTTATTACCATCCATGTTAGTCTTTACTTTAAAGACCCACTTACACCCAATGGGTTTTACCCCTTCAGGTGGATCAACCAAAGTCCATACTTGGTTAGTGTACATGGATTCCATTTTAGATCTCATGGCCTCTAGCCATTTCTCTAATCTGGGCTCATCATAGCTTCTTGATAGGATGTAGGCTCGCCAAGATCGATAAGCAATACTTCACCGTTGTCAGTCAAGAGAAAAGAATATCTCTCGGGTTGACGACGGATCCTATTAGATCTACGAAGAGGTTGGTCTACTTGAACAGGTGTTTGCTCCACAACTCTTTGGGCAACAAATTCCTCATCCACAACACTTTCTGGTGCCTGTTCATTTTCCATCGAAGCCTTAGTGTTATCATCATCTTGAACTTCTTCAAGATGAATTTTACTCCCACTAGTATTTCTAGAAATAAATTCTCTTTCTAGAAAGACAGCATTTCTGGCAACAAACACCTTGCCAAGTGTGGGATTGTAAAAGTAATATCCCTTAGTTTCCTTGGGATATCCTACAAAATAACACTTATCTGATTTGGGTCCTAGTTTATCTGAGACTTGACGTCTAACGTAAGCTTCACAACCCCAAATCTTTATAAAAGACATTTTGGGACTCTTCCCAGTCCATATCGTATATGGTGTCTTTTCTACGGCTTTTGATGGAACGCGATTAAGTGTGAAAGCGGCTGTCTCTAGAGCTAAACCCCAAAAGGAAGTAGGTAGATCAGTCTGGCTCATCATTGATCGTACCATATCTAATAGAGTACGATTTCTCCTCTCAGATACACCATTCCATTGTGGTGTTCCAGGTGGAGTGAGTTGGGATATTATCCCACACTCAGCCAGGTGATCACGAAACTCTTGACTAAGGTATTCACCACCTCGATCTGATCGAAGTAGCTTAATGCGCTTACCAAGTTGGTTTTGTACTTCATTCTTGAATTCTTTGAACTTTTCAAAGGATTCTGACTTATGTCTCATCAAATATAAGTAGCCAAATCTACTCATATCATCAGTGAAAGTAATAAAGTACTTATAGCCTCCTCTGGCTTCGACATTGAAAGGGCCGCATACATCAGTATGTATGAGTCCTAACAAATCCGTCGCTCTCTCGCCATGTCCACTAAATGGAGTTTTAGTCATCTTTCCTAAAAGACAAGACTCGCATACCTCATATGATTCAAAATCAAATGAGTCCAATAATCTATCTTTATGGAGTTGGGATATGCGTTTTTCATTTATGTGACCTAGGCGTGATGCGAGATATATGCGGTTCAAATCATTCGATTTGAACCGTTTGGTATTTACGTTATAAATTGGGTTATCTAAATCTAGAACATAGAGACCATTCATAAGTGGTGCATTACAATAGAACATTTCATTTAAATAAATGGAACAACATTTGTCCTTTATTATAAAAGAAAAGTTTTTCTTGTCTAAACAAGATACAGAAATTATGTTCTTTGTTAATGCGGGTACATAGAAGCACTCCTCTAGTTCTAAGATAAGCCCAGTGGGCAAAGACAAAGAATATGTTCCTACAGCTACAGCAGCAACTTTTGCGCCATTGCCTACTCGTAGGTCCACTTCACTCTTTGTCATTATTCTACTACTTCTCAGTCCCTGCACATTAGTACAAATGTGAGATGCACATCCGGTATCTAATACCCATGTAGAAGAAAAAGATAGATTAACTTCTATAACGTGTATACCTGAGGCAGAAGTCCCACTTCTCTTGTTCTTTACTTCCTCAAGGTAGACTTTGCAGTTCCGCTTCCAGTGTCCAGTCTCACCGCAATGGAAGCAGTCCCCTTCCTTAGGTACTTTACCTTTACCCTTTGAAGTGGATGAATTGGCCTTGCCTTTGGCTTGGGTCTTACCCTTGCCTTTGCGCTTACCTTTGTCCTTCTTGACCATTAGTACATTACTAACTTTCTTCTTGAGATTTGGTTCAGCAGTTCTCAACATGCTGAGAATCTCAGGCAAAGGTTTATCAATTTCATTCATGTTATAATTCATGATGAATTGATTGTATGCTTCCGGCAACGATTGCAGGATAACATCAGTTGCCAATTCTTGGCTCAGTGGAAAACCTAGTCTTTCAAGGTTCTCAACGTACCCAATCATTTTGAGTACGTGAGTTCCTACATGTGTTCCTTCTTGCATCTTGCATGCAAAAAGAGCCTTAGACACTTCAAAACGCTCGTGCCTAGCTTGTCCTTGATATAGTTGTTTCAAATGCTCAACCATATCATAGGCATCCATGTTCTCATGTTGCTTACAGGCTCTCGAGTTCATGGTGGCAAGCATAAGGCATGACACATCTAATGCGTCATCTTGATGCTTCTTATAAGCATCCTTTTCAGCACGAGTGGCCGTAGGGGCGGGTATTTCAGGGGTAGCCTACTCTAGGACATATAGTTTGCGTTCTTGCTTGAGGATAATCCTCAAGTTCCTATACCAGTCAAGAAAGTTTGCTCCATTGAGCTTGTCCTTCTCAAGGACAGATCGCAAGTTGAGGGGGTGTGTCGTGTTAGATGACATGGTGATCTACAACATTAAAATGCAAAGTTAAGTATCATACCTAAATCATTTAATTAGGCCTTTAATTAAATGAGGCTCCCACTAAATTCTCATAGCTACTATTTAGCTATAAATTTATATGGGATAAAGATCCACATCATAATTATTCTTGAGTTAGCTTTGGCTAATCGCCCAAGACGTAGTATAATTAGGTAGGCAATCTTTTGCCAATTACATCTGATGTAACTCTTTAATAGCTTTGGTTAAGTTTTAGATTAGTTTAGTGTTTATTCCTAAACCCCTTCAGGTGGCGAGGCCGAGGGCCTTCTTGGATATCGAACAGCGACCACTTCTAAGACAAAGCGATGTTGAAATCACACAAAACTAATGTTAACACTTATGTTCAAAGCTAATATATGCCTCTACTTTCTTAACCAATTAAGAAAACACTTAATTAAGTCTTAACCAAGACTGATAGCGCGACATCACGATTGTCCACTCGCACCCCTCCAAGATAAAATGCATTGCTTTGCTTTGGCAAACCCAATAACAAATGATCGAGGAAGTAGTGAGTACCAACTTTGGTAGGCATATCGTTTAGACTTATTAAGAAATAAACATGTATCATATACATATTAGCATACATCACATATAAGCTAAACTAATCATGCATCACATACAAGCTAAACTAACATGCATCACATACATATTAAACTAACGTGTCATGGTTATGGCCCTTATTCTACAATCTTCTCAAGCCAATGAAAGATTGATTGGTCAACCTAGGGATAGCATCTTCTCCTAAGTGCTTCCTTTTGGTTGTCTTGTGTGTTGACTTCCTCCTTGTAACCTCATCTTCCAATGGACCCTCCATCCTTGTTTTGTACATTACAAAAGGAGAAATACTCGAGTTACATTAGTCTAAAACTAATTTTACAACAAGAATATTAGGAGAAAGGCACGACACATGCCGTATTAAAATTACAACACACAATCACAAACTCTTTGGGACCATAACCATGCACCATGTCATTTTAACTTTTAAAAGACATTGGATATTTTATTATGTTTGAAAATTTGCTAATGCAATTATCAACTCATAATAAAATTTATCCTACTTCTATATCACATATAAAATAGAAAACCTATTTTTATACGATCTTCTAAGTGGCTCTGATACCCTTTGTAGAAATCTCGTATGCCAAATGGCATATCTTGTGACGGAAAATAGGATCCCTTCCAAGTGATCCATGCGAAAAAGCCGTATAAAATAAATTTCTCTAAACCTATCTTATAGGAGAGGATTACCTTTGTTGCGTGCCCTTGCTAATCCGCTTTTCCTTTGGTTTGTTGGATCTTTAGCACGTTCAAGTGTGCCTCTATCGTATCCACACGAGCACGCTCTTGTCTCACAAAAGGAAAACTAGAAGAGCTCTCCTTTACTTCTTGCTAGAGAAGTCCCTAAAGGAGAGGAAGAGAGGGAAAAGGAGAAAGGAAGAAGAAGACTCCTCTTCTTGCTAGCCTACACTCACAAACCCACACAACTAAAGCTTCCACCAAGCTCTCTCACAACCACAACACCAAAAACTCACTATGGCCGGCCACTCCATGGAGCCTTTTATAGGGTTGGAAAAACCCTTCCACCTCCTTCACATTCAATGCAATCCATTGCATTGAGACACACTCAAAATGGATTTGGCTTCCTTGTTTGGCCGGCCACTTAAGGAGACAAAACCATTTTGTTTCCTTCCACCTTAACTAGCTTAGGTGGATGCTTAGGTGGCATGCTTATGTGGCATGCTTATCTGGCATTCTTATGTGGCATTCATGCATGTTGAATTAATCTTATTAATTCAATTAAGCTTATGTTATCATATTGAATTAATCTTATTAATTCAATTAAGCTTATGTTATCATATTGAATTAATCTTATTAAATCAATAAGGTAACATATTGAATTAATCTCATTAAATCAATTAGCTAAAATTCTCATTAAGCTTAAAGTCCAAAAACCATTTTGTACTTAAGCTTATTCCCATATTATTCTAGTCAAACTAGAATACTCTAATTCCTCTAATTATCATGCTCTTTGTGTGTGACCCTATAGGCTCTCATAACGTTGGCGGTGGACCTAAACTCTTTTAGATACACAAGCAATGGCGGCATCTAGCAATACATCATTGCTACCCAAAGTTCTGAGATAAGTCAAGATCCGACTAACCTTTCCGTGACTACTATAATATATGACCGTGTCCTTCTATCCTTGATATCAGTTGATCAATGAGGCATAGACCGTGTCATCCTCGATCAATCTATGTGTTTCTTGATCCCCGAGTAAACTAACTCAAACAAATGAGCTCAATATCTCATATTGACTCATTCGAGCATGGCCATGCGTTTTAGTAGTTCTACTCAATCAAGAGCCCACCGATATCACTCTCGTCATATGAGAGGATAGATCCCATCTACATCACTCACATCCCTCCGCATAATTTGTTATATACCCGATGTCGCCTTTATGGTCCACCTATTACGGGTGGCGTTTGTGATACCAAAGTACATAACTCCTTATGTAGGGAACCATAGTGACTTAGTGCGAGGACTATTCATACCAATAGTCACATGAGAAAGTTTATGACACTCATATAACGATCCATGAAACTTTCTCATGGCGGGTCAGTTCAGTATATATTCTCCAATATATACCCATGTGTCAACTTGATATCATATATCCATGACTTGTGAGATCAAGTCATCAATTGACCTACATGCTAGTCTTTATGTATTAATATTGCCCTTGCATATTAATACTCGTCTAGGAACATTTAGGAAAGTGTTCTCTACAGCCTCTCATAATCAATTCTGCCAATTGATGTGCTGTAGATAAGAACCTACTTTTCTAGGGCATTATTATATTTAAATTAGCTGGCACAAGCAAGATGTAAATATAATAACCAATCCTTTGCCTTTATAGAATATGATACAAAATGTTCCCTATTCAACCATCACATGATTGGTTCTAGGGCTTTAACTAACACCAATACCCAAGTGTCTGAGGAAATAGAATGACAATCAATAACGAAGATATATGAAAAAGATGGAGCATCTTATGCCTTATTCTTCTTCACGGACTCAAGATAAATCTTGCAATTTCTTCGCTAATGGCCCTACTTGCCATAATGATGGCAAGTGCCCTTTTGAGATGGTTCTGCCTTTTTATCCTTTTTCTTCTTCCCCTTCTGTTATTCCTTTGACTCCCTCTTAGAACCTTTCTTCGAGGAATCAACTAACAACACCGTCCCCTACTCATGCTTCTCAGAAGGCTCCACAGTCTTCAACATGTTGAGCAGTACCACAGATGAACCTTCTTGCATCTCAGAGGTGAAGAGGAGCTTGGAGACATTGAACCTTTCGAATCTCACTTGCTTATCAAACAACTCATAAAGATGAAGGACTACGATATGAGCATCCATATGCTCATGCTGCTTCCGTAGCTTGGGTTCCATCATGGCTAGCATGATGCAACTCATTTGTTCAGAATCACTCATATGTTTCTGATAGGTCAACAATTGGTCCAGAGTTGCATTGTCACTAGGACGGGCAGGAAGAGGCGCTTCGAGGACATTTGCAAGCTTTTCAACCTTGAGAACAATTCTTAAGTTTCTAAGTCAGTATAAGAAGTTCGACCCAGTCAATTTATTTGAATCAAAAATGGAACACAAATTCAAAGACATCATGATCAATCTTAGAAATACAAAATGAGCATATATGAGAAAGATGATTTTAAAATGCATCATTATACATTCATAAATCCCATTCATTTTTCAAATTTCAAAAAACCCCAAAATCACATCGGGAGATCGTAGGTCCATCTCCGAATGGGCTGATATCCATCATAGATATGAACAACCTTGGACAGAGTCCAACAAGCCATTCATAACTACGATGGTAGGTATTAAATATACCGATTGCATATCACGTATATGCAACTATCATAATGTGCTATCAACTAATTGAATGTTCACACATACATCGGGTTGTTAACACATTAACAATGCATCATATGCATAGCACCCAACTTCACCTCCCTTTATATCGACCTTGGAGAGAGTCCAACAAGCCGATGCTCCAGGTTAAAGCCAAGCCATTAATCAAGAAATTGTTTTAATATGGTTAGAGAGCATTCAACCAACTAGCCCGGCTTGGAGAGAGTCCAACAACCAAAGCTAAAGATTGACCTCTGACTCTTACCATATTAGTATTAAACTATTCCATGGTTTGAACATGTTCAGGTTCGAGCTGGGCTTGGAGAGAGTCCAACAACCCGAACAAGAAATGGAACTCTGGTTCTAACCATATTAATGGAAGGTGTAGGCTTTAATATTGAGTTGGGTTTTCGGCACCGCGGCGAGTATGTGTTCGAACATGTTTCGTAAACATGTGCACAACGGAAGGAATAAAATAATAAATCTAATTTATTACAACACACACATCACACACATGCATAGTACAACATGTGTAGACATAACCATAAATTTAAATTTTGCAATAAAAGGAAATTTATACTACGTATACCTGACGTATCACGTGTAGTGGGAAAGACATCAACCGGAACGATTCTCGCTAGAATCGTCTCTATCCGTATCCACGCCGAGTATCTTTGGGATGACTTCACAAAGTCACGAGCCTCGTCTTCGTACAGGTTACTAGCCTCGTGTTGAAGACAATGTGATCGAGAGAAGATCACGATCCGAATCAAAATTCGGATCCAAAATGAGTCCTCAAAAACTCGCTTCTCCGGAGAGGTATTCGTCAACCGTTTGACGAATCCTTCGTCCTCCACCTATGAGGATTACCGGAGATCGAATCCCCGGTAAGGAAGGTTCTGTCGGAGCTCCAAACGTCATCCAAACGACGCTCCGACAACAAGGAAACAAGCTGTCCAGAAAACTGGACAGCTTTGGTGGAGTCCTTGTGCCGGCCAAAGGGAAGAGGACCGGCTAGTCCTTGGTCACCGGAGCCAAGGAGGGTCGCCGGAGGATCACCGGCAGCAGCAAGTGGCCGGTGGCAGTAGGTGGTTGTCCGGCGGCAAGGAGGTGGCAGCAGCTCCATGAAGTTGGCAGCAACACAATGTTGGGCGGCAACAACAAAAGAGGAGCTAGGGTTTTGGGAGGCAACTCACTGGCTTATCCCCTTAGGTTTTTGGAAAAACCCTTAAGCCGTGTTTTTATAGAGAACACATTCTCCTAACGGTTATTGGTTCATAACCAAAACCCGTTAACCCGCTCCAATAACTTAAATTAAAATAAACCAAACCATGTTGGTCTATTTTAAGTTAAAACGAACCGAACCAACTTTTGGTTCATTCGTTTAAAACAAACCAAACCCCTTTTGTTTATTCTCCTCCATTAGATTAAAACCAAACCAATTTGATTCATCCATCATGTCTTCAGAAGACTCGGCTCATCCATGCTTCCATTGCGACTGAAAAGATTTCATGCTCGCTCCTTGTTTGGTTCAACCAAACCTAGTTTCTCTCGGTCTGAGAATCTCATTCTCAAGCTCATTTTAAATCCTTCGGATTACGCTCATTGTGCGTGTGACCAAATAGGTTCTCAGATTATATTGATTATCTATAATTAACCATTAATTATAGAACTATCATGAGTGGCACCTAGTAGTACATCATGATCCCCAATTAACCGAAAAGATCAACGGTTGATCCAGAACTATTTCTGAAACCCTTCAGCAGCAGGAATGAATCGTGCCCCATTCCCTTCACTCATCTTATACCCACTTGGTTCAAAACATGGTCTATAGTGTCAGTCCCCACTAAGTTGACTACGTCACACCTAGCCCAAGTATCGTTTCCTCATCCTACAGATTCTAGTTACTGCACATGTATCGAAGAGTTCCATACTCTAAACATGTAATGCTTTGGCCAAAGACTTTAGTAACAATCTGACGATAGGCCATAGGTATACATCTCCTCGCAAGGAGTGGTGAATCCTTTATAGTCTATTCAAACACCTTCGATCACTTTGACTTATACCCAATCATCTCCGGGTCCACATCTCCTTAGAGATGCTTGCTTAAGATGTCAAAGCATAAGTCTTCATGATCAAGATGAGTTGAATACCGCAAGTCAAAGGAACATCGCACTTAAGCTGCAGTAAGAACTTCATTGATATATCTATATATGCAGAGAAGCATATGAAGTCTTACGGTTGGTCACTCCAATGAACTAGTTACCAGAACTAGCATCCACGATTAACTCCGGACATCACAATGTCTCCATCTAGTGAGAATCAGCTGCTTGGATACACCAAGGAGTATACCTCGTGCTAGTCTCGATAGAACTGATGGTGTCCAAATCTATCAATTCATCGACTAGGGATAATTTTGATACAACACAATTACACATGTAGAGATGCTCACTAGTTGTGATCCAATCACAAATTCTCTCATGTTGTGAATCGTATCGTGGGCATTAGTAAATGAGTTTAAGATCTAATCAAATACATGAAAACATGTATACTCAAATAGTGAATCTTCATTTATCATATAAATGGTTCAAACATAAGGCGATGGTCTTAGGACATCTCTTATATATTACTAACAACATATAATTGAAAAGCAATTATAAACATAATACAAAAGAACACTTATCAAAATAAACAAGATTATACCTCTTCTTATACCTCTTGATCTTCTATTGTATGTCCTTCCTCCTTTTGGACGTCGTGTGGGCGACGATCTTCCATAAGTCGAAGCTCCTAGATCACCAATCTTCCTTCCTTGTTCACTCCGAACAAAGGAAGATCATCAAAAAAAACACTTCTTTCTATCTAGAACTAGCCACCAAGTCAATAGACTCGATGTTGCCGCTGGCCAAGGAAGAGAACATGGAGTATAAGAACCAGCCAAAGGAGAATCAATGAGGGTATGGGCGTCGACCAAAATTTGGAGAAGAGAAAGGAAAGCAATCCTTCTCCTTGTTGCCACCCAAACCCTAAACTAAGCTCTCCTAATTTCCGGCCAAGGATGAAAGGAAGAGGAATAGGTTGAGCTCCGGCAAAGGTAGAGGGAAGAAGGATAGAAGCCGACCAAACCTTTGAAAAAGAAGAAAAGGTCTTCTCCTCATTGTTTCCGCCTACCACCAACACCCAAACCCTAACCCTAGCCGCCCACTCCTAATCCTATCCCAACTAGGATTGTTGCCGCCCAAGGGAAGCAAACCCTAACCTCATCCATCAAGTTGCCACCCACCCCTATCACCTCCTTTTATAGAGTTAGGGATAAGCCATGATTTAATCTCCTCCATTTGTTCTAGGGATTTAATCTCAACCGTCGGATCTAGAGATTTAATCTCAACCGTCGGATCTAGAGATTTAATCTCTACCTTTGGATCTAGAGTTTTGTTTTCATCCATTGGATCTAAGCTTCATGAGGTGTTAATAGGATACAATAGGGACCATGAGGAGGAGTTGGATCTTGGCCACCCATGGATCAAGCCCACATAAAGTCCGATCCATTAATGATTATCCATTCCACTAGAGGATTATCATTGATCTACCTCACTAGCCCCCATAAGTTAATATGGGCTCCATATATTATTTGCACATTTTCTCCCCGTGTTTAAGATCTCGAATGTCCGTCGATTAATTAATTTACTGACCATTAATTAATCAACATCTAACTCCATGAGTAGTACCACTCAACCTTTTCATCATGCCGGACCAAGTCCACCTGTAGGGTTTACATGATGAACTTTATGAGCTCCTCAAGGGGAAATCATCATCTTAATATATTGGACACGGTTTCCTCCTATAATCAACGGTACACCATATAAATAATATCATTTCCCAACTTACCGAGTCTATCGATTTAATCTATAAATCTCGCCCATTGGTAAATCAAAGAAATGAATACTAAGTATATGTGCCCGTTATTATATCGGGATTAAGAGCATGTACAAAATAATATCAGAGGTTCGATTCGATTATGTAGTCAGCAATAAATCGAATCACCTCTAAGTCGGTCCTGCTCAATACACACAATGTGCACTAGTGTGATTCTATGGTCAAGACAAACCAATACCAAATCACACTATGACCATACCAATGGTTTGTCCAAAGTCATCTCGGTTGTGAGCCTTTATTTATACTTTACAAGGAACCGATAACATGTTCTCCTGTGTGACACCACACACCATATTATCTACAATGTAATGTATTAGACAATATGCATTTCCTTAAAAATATGCAAACAATGATCATGTGATTCTTATTTAAAAAATAAAGATGTTCTTACAAAAGATAGACTTTTCAGTATATATCCCAACATATACATCCCAACAGACCTATATCATGTTGTAACGTATTTTATAAAGTTATTGTCAATATCTTGGCAACAAGGTTATCAAAGGTGATGGATTTCTTAATTGATCCGGCTCAAGTGGCCTTTGTGCAAGGGAGAAGAATAAGGGATAATATTTTTCTTACTCAAGATCTTCTAAGAAGATATGCTAGCAAAAGGGTTTCCCCGAGGTGCATGGCTAAAGTGTACTTGAAGAAGGATTTTGATATGATAAATTGGGATTTCCTAATGGAGGTATTGGTTGGTTTTGGGTTTCCCCAACAATATCGTGATTGGATAAAGCAATGTGTGACTACGACAACCTTCTCTATATCTCTTAATGGGGGAGTTTATGGGTTCTTTGGTGGAGGGAGGGGCTTAAGACAAGGTGATCCATTATCTCCATTCCTCTTTCGCTTATGTGTTGAGGTGCTATCAAGAAGGATCAAGGATATTTCGGTTCTTCCATCCTTTCATCACCATCCAAGGTGCAAAGAAATAGGAATCACACATCTCATTTATGCGGATGACCTAATGTTATTTGCAAGAGCGGATGATTCCTCCTTGAGGTTGCATGCGGGATGTTTGGAGAAGTCTGGGAAGGAGGCAGGATTAAGGGCAAATCCCATTAAATCGCAGCTATATATGGTTGGAGTTGATTGTAATACAAAAGAGGAGTTGTTGAAAATTCTAGGCTTCCAAGAGTGGTCTTTTCCCTTTATGTATTTGGGTATTCCATTGGCGGTGAAGAAGTTATGTATTGCAAACTATGGGCCTTTATTAGATGTGATATCGAAAAGGATGAGTGGATGACCAAAGAAGCCTTTGTCATATGCAGGAAGGCTAGAGCTCATAAAGACGGTCATCCAAGGAATGGAATGCTATTGGTTCTCATTACTATCAATACCGGGAGGAGTGATTGACAAAATCAAAGCCATATGCCCATCCAAGGAATGTTTGTATGGGATTCCAAATATCCACCTATAGCATGGGACACTATTTGTATGCCAAAAGAGGATGGTGGTTATGGGCTTCGGAACTTACTTGGGTGGAACAAAGCCTTGCTTACCAAAGTACTATGGGACATCAAATCTAGTGCGAATACAATATGGAAAAAATGGGTGCGACATCATTATGTGAAGAGGGAAGATTTTTGGGAATGGAAAGCAAAGGATTCGGACTCCCCTTTAATCAAGAGGTTAGTAGAAATCAAGGAAGAAATCAAGCAACGCTCAAATGGAGTGGGGGTAGCAAATATGAAATTCATGGAATGGTTTGTCATGGAAAAGAAAGGGGTTTCAAAAGCATATGAGTTCTTTCAAGGCCCTAGTCAAAAACCTCCGTGGGTTCCTACTCTTTGGAGATCCGAAATTATGCCAAAGCACCGATTCATTATGTGGCTACTAATACAAAGGAAAATTCGTACAACAGATAGGATGCCTTATGAGGAGAACAAAATGTGTTCGGTATGTAAGCAAGAAGAAGAAACTATGGATCATCTTTTTTTCAAATGCCCCTTTTCTTGTAGCCTTTGTGATCGGATAAAACAATGGCTTGCCATCAAGTTTCGATTTGAGAAGGTGGAGGAGCTGCTAGACGGTTCAAAGAGGTGATATAAATGAGTGGAACTGAGGGCCAAGGCAAGGTTTCTTGGTATTTCATGCAGCATATATCAAATATGTGCAACTCGGAACAAATGCAAGTATGAAGCCGTGCCATATAACATTGATGGAGTTTTCCGAAAGGTGCAAATTCATGTCCATAGGTTTGTGGATCTTCAAGGACAAGGCTGATGGAAAGCTTGGGAGCGGGAGATGTCCATGGACAATGGAAAGTTTGATTAGTGGTCTGTTTTTTCGGGTTAGATGTTGCAAATGTTTTATGTGGGATGTGGGCTATTTTGTAGTTTTGTGGTTTGTGGACGGAAACTTGTATGGATCTTTGAGAGCTTGTGTTGGATGCTATGGATGTGGAGAGAGTAGGAGTTGTGATGTGAACCCCCTACGTGGGGTGGTATGGTGACCACATGGGTCAGAGATGTTAAGATAATATGTTGTTGAGTCCTATATTGTGATGATGCGTCGATTGAAAGTATTCTCCTCATGAAGAGATTTTATATATAAATGTACCTTTTCAATAAAAAAAAGTTCATCGGGTAATTACATATTGATCCTCCCTCAAGATCATAATTGGAGATCTCAACTCACCTAATTGATAGCATGTTCCACGATGCACAAGTGAAACCAAAGTCCTAGAATCCTTTTTTTAGAACTTCGAACCAACCTTCCCTTCCTCCGAGTGACACCGTACTAGAGTTAAGACTAGCGTCAACCACGCGACCTATACTCTAAGGATATTAATGTTGGAGGATCGGTGGCCCGCTAGAGGGGGGTGAATAGCCTTCTTCATAGATGGTGGAGTTCGATGTCTTCTTGATTGTCTGCGTACAAGGTTAGCACAACGGAAAAATAAAAGACAATGTAAAGAAACAAAGAATACAAACACAAACACCGGTGTGTAACGTGGTTCAGGGACTTGCTGCTAGTCCACGACCCGATTCATTCTAGGTGAATCACGCCTAACCAAATCCACTAGATCTCTCCTTTGCACTAAGCTAAGTGGAGGTAACCTTTCTTACAAGAATCACTCCTCTTATAATAAGATGAAATTAAACACAAGGAAGAGGAGTAAAATTGTGTAGGCACTTAATAGTATGTTTGGAGAAGAAGCATTTTTTTTATCCCAAGGCCCCTTCTTATAGGGAAGAGGACATTCTTCCCGTTGGGAACAGAGCAGTCGACTGATGCATCCATCAGTCGACTGTTGTTGTAGTCGTTGCCTCGCAATGACTTCATCCACATTGGATTCCAACCAACTGCTCCCACATCAGTCGACTAATCTTCCCATTAGTTGACTGATGGAGCCAACAGTCGAGTGGTCGATGAGATTACTCGACTGCCAAAGCTTCTGTGCCCAAACTTGCCTCAATCAGTCGACTGATGGTGTCGGTAGTCGACTGTCATCCCTTGGTAGTCGATTGTTCAGCCAAAACCAGTTCAGTCGAACATCGATCGAGTCCAATCGACCTAGAGCAGTTGAATGCTACCTATAGTGTTGGGATGTATACTGAAAGCCTAGCCTTTGTATGGGCATCTTCATTTTGAAATAAGAATCACATGATCATTGTTTGTATTTTTATAGTTATGCATATTGTCTAATACTTTACATTGTAGATAACATGGTGTGTGGTGTCACACAAAAGATCATTTTATCAGTTCCTTGTAGAGTATAAGTAGAGTCTCACAACCAAGATGGTTTTGGACAAACCATTGGCATGGTTGTACTGCAATTTGGTATTGGTTTATCTTGACCATAGAATTACACTAGTACACTTTGTATGTATTGAGCAACACCGACTTAGAGGTGATTCAATTTATACTGACTATATAATTGAATCGGACCTCGGATATTATGGTGTACATGCTCTTAATCCCGATATAATAATGGGCACATGCACTTAATATTTATTTCTTTGATTTACCACTGGGCCAGATTTATGGGTTAAATCAATAGGCCCGGTAAGTTGGGAAATGATATTATTTACATGGTGTGTCGTTGATTATAGTAGAAAACCGTGTCCTATGTATTAGGATGATGATGTCCCCTTGAGGAGCTCATAAGGATCATCATGTAAATCCTGCAGGTGGGCATTGTCCAGCATGATGATAAGGTTGAGTGGTACTACTCATGGAGTAAGATGTTAATTAATTAATTGTCAGTAAATTAATTAATTAACGAACATTCGATATCTTAAATGTAGGATCGATGGTGGCCGGCTAGAGGGGGGTGAATAGCCCTCTTTTGTCGTATGAACGGAATTGTTTGTCTACAAAGATAATTAACACAACAGAAACAAAACTAAAACAAGCAATTAAACAAGAAACAAAATAGACAATGCTAACATCAAGATATAACATGGTTCACGGCCTCGCCGCTAATCCATGGTCCGATTCATCTCCGGTGAATCACCCCGAAACCTATTCACTATTGATCTCTCCCTTTAGCCTAAGCAAGGTGGAGGTAATCCTTTACAACTCAAGAATACTCCTTCTTTTACAATAGATGTGAAAGAAACTAGAAGAAGGAGTCAATGCTTTATGGGGCACTTAGTAAGATGTTTGGAGCATGAGCATTACCCATCTAAAGGCCCCCACCCTCTCTTTTTATAAACAAGAAGCAATTCTTCCCGTTGGACACTATCAGTCGACTGATGCTTTCATCAGTCGACTGATGTCGACTCCAACGGCTACTGACTAGATCGGATTCGCGGGATCCATGGTCGTTTCTCCAACAGTCGGATGATCAGTCGACTGATGATATCATCAGTCGACTGATGTCGATTTCCAATCGAGTGACCCGCGAGCTCGACTAGCTTTTGTGTCCATGCACAGTGCTATCAATCGACTGCTTCCCTTAAGCAGTCGACTGATGTCGACTTGATTCATCAGCCACACCAGTCGATTGTCGATTGACTTGGAGCAGTCGACTGCCATGACATGGCAGCCGACTGGTGCCGGGTAAAACTCAAACCTTACATCCGTTCGAGTTTCCGGCGATCGGGTAAACCTCAACCCTTGAGGTCGAGCCTCCGACACTCAGCCATTCGGCCAAGTTCACCTAATGAGCTACTTACAATTCACTCATTCTCTCATCTCAATTGAAGTCCCTCGCCGAAGCTCTCTTCGTTCATGGCCACGTCCCTCGGTAGCATCAAGCGCACGACTCTACAATGCTCCTTCACATCTCTTTCCCTCGAAGTCTGCTTCCTTGGCTTCGTTTCAAGTCATCTCATCCGGCGGTCCCTCAGCAGCATCAAGTGCATGGCACTTCAATGCTCCTTCTCCGACTCAAGCACGAGGTTGTGAGTGGTGACACTTGCCTAAGCTCCATGTGCGAATTACTAAGTCCTGCAAGACTCCAACGTACATATCAAATCCAATCATCCAAACTTAAACCCTTTGCCATACACATCACAACCATATCACATGGGTTGATTGCCCTAACAATCTCCCCCTTTTTGATGTGTGACAATCCGTTTAAGTTAGGTAAACAAATAACAATAACATAAGCAAGGAAAGCATGTAAGTAAAAAACATGAGTATAACAACTCCCCCTTAAACATGCAACTCCCCCTTAAGACATGCTAAACTTCCCTCTCAGTATGATTAACTTAAGCTTCCCTATTTCTCTTCCTTTGACACCATCAAAAATATTTTCCAAATGCCATAATCCAAGGTATCAACTCTAAGGAGGAAAAAATATCAAAAACCAAACAAAACCTGATGAAATTAGGTTACTGTGCTCGTGCACAGTATATCAATCGACTGGTTCAGACTACCAGTCAACTGGCACGCAAAATACAGGTTTTCTGATTTTTCTAGAAGAAGTTCATAAATGCACTATAAAATCCAAAAAATTCAAAAAATCATGAAATTTTGAAAACACATTTCTTTTAAAGTCCTTTATCAGTGAAAAATGAATTTTCATGAAAATTACTTATATTTTCAATGATTTACCAAAAACTCAAAAACATCAAAGCCAACTAGTATTATGATCATGTTTGTATCATTTTTAACACCTAGTTTTGTTTTAGATTGTTTCAAAACATGAAAGCACAGATTTTAAAGTAAGAAATGGTTTTAAAAACATATGAAATATCCAACCATGATCTTTGGGCAATATGTCTATAAATTAAACATAAGTCTTCCCCAAGATTGGTCTATTATTGCTATTTTGATACTTAAAATGACCATCTAAATGTCATAGGCATTAGTTGAAGGGTTTTGCTTATCGAGTTCGTGAGAGGAAACTTCGCATCCCACTTCACCTCGGTCGCTTGTTCATGGCGATCCCATCGATGTCCCCGGATTAAAAAAATTTAATCCTATATAAAAGGGATTGCCCAAACAACCAAGTCATCGTCGTGCTATTCATTTAGAGAGGTCACTTGAACAAACTCGTTGTTCAAGTGACCAACCTCTATTCTACGAGTAGCAATGGAATAGACAATGTACGGATCGCGGGTTTTTGTATTTATGTTTGGGATCCAAGTATTATTTAGCCACAAACAGAATTTACCATGCTCATAATTTGAAAAACAAATACAAGCAAATAACAAAAGAGAATAGAGAATAGGTATACCTCTCGATCTTCTAATGTATTACCTTCCTCCTTTCGGACGTCGTGTGGGCCACAATCTACCAAAAGTTGAAGATCCTAGATCACCAATCTTCCTTCCTTGCTCGTTCCGAGCAAGAGGAAGAATAGAAACAAAGCTCTATTCCTTCTTTCAACCAACCAACAACCTCCAAGGAAGGAGCTTGCCGCCGACCAAGAAGGAGGAGGAGATTATGGTGGAAACCGGCCAAGACACCAAGGGAAAGCCCTATATCTTGTTTCCACGACCTAAGGAGAAGGAGAAGAGGGTCTTTCGCCATCGTCCAATGGTTGGAAAGGGCTGGAGGGGCGCCAACAGCATGAGGAAGGAGAAGAAGGCAAGGAATTCTTTCCTTATTAGGTGCCTCCCAAGCCCAAACCCTAGCACCTATCTCTTGCCGCCAACCTCCAAAACCCTAACTTCCCTTGATTACTCCTCCAAGACAACCCCTTGTGCTCCTTTTATAGAGTTAGGGATAAGCCTCCTTTTAATATCCACCATTAGTTCTATGGATTTAATCTCAACCGTCGGATCTAGAGATTTAATCTCAATCGTCGGATCTTAGAGATTTAATCTCTACCTTTGGATCTAGAGTTTTGTTTCTATCCATTGGATCTAAGCTTCATGAGGTGTTAAGAGGCTACATTAGGGACCATGAGGAGGAGTTGGATCTAGGCCACCCATGGATCAAGCCCACATAAATTCTGATCCACTAATGATAATCCAATTCACTAAAGGATTATCATTGATCTACCTCACCAACCCCCATAAGATAATATGGGCTCCATATATTATTTGTACATTTTCTCCCCATTTTTAAGATCTCGAATGTTCATCGATTAATTAATTTACTGACCATTAATTAATCAACATCTAACTCCATGAGTTGTATCACTCAACCTTTTCATCATACCGGACCAAGTCCACCTGTAGGCTTTACATGATGAACCTTATGAGCTCCTCAAGGGGACATCATCATCCTAATATATAGGACACGGTTTCCTCCTATAATCAACGGCACACCATATAAATAATATCATTTCCCAACTTACCGAGCCTATCGATTTAATCTATAAATCTCGCCCATTGGTAAATCAAAGAGATGAATACTAAGTATATGTGCACGTTATTATATCGGGATTAAGAGCATGTACAAAATAATATCTGAGGTCCGATTCGATTATGTAGTCAGCAATAAATCCAATCACCTCTAAGTCGGTCCTACTCAATACACACAAAGTGCACTAGTGTGATTCTATGGTCAAGACAAACCAATACCAAATAACACTACAACCATTTCGATTGTTTGTCCAAAGCCATCTCGGTTGTGAGCCTTTACTTATACTTTACAAGGAGCCTATAACATGATCTCCCGTGTGACACCACACACCATGTTATCTACAATGTAATGTATTAGACAATATTGCATAACCATAAAAATGCAAACAATGATCATGTGATTCTTATTTTAAAATAAAGATATTCATACAAAAGAAACACTTTTCAGTATACATCTCTACAATCTCCCACTTATACTAAAAGACTATGCTGTCCTCAAACTGTCATACATCTGATCCCCATTTCCTCCACATGCCTATCAAAAGATCTCACCTGAAGGGCCTTAGTGAAAGGATCTGCCAGGTTATCCTTTGATACAATCCTGGCCACAACAACTTCTCCTCTCTTTATGATTTCTCGTATCAGGTGGTACTTGCTCTCTATGTGTTAACTAGCCTTTTGGGCTCGTGGTTCCTTCGAGTTTGCAACTACACCACTATTACCACAATAAATTGTGATAGTTCTGGGCAAACCAGGAATCACATCCAAGTCCATCAGGAAGTTCCTGAGCCATACAACTTCTTTGGCCGCCTCAGAGGCTGCCACATACTCAGCTTCCATGGTGGTGTCCGCCATGCATTTCTGCTTGACACTCCTCCATACAAAACCTGAGGTAGACTTATTGTTATCCCTATCAGATTGGAAGTCGGAATCCGTGTAACCCACAAGGAGTAATTGGTATGCCCGAAAAACCACCATATAATCCCTAGTTCTTCTCAGGTACTTCAATATATGCTTTACCGCAGTCCAATGTCCCTGTGCTGGATTACTCTGATATCTGTTGACCATACCGATGGCATAGCAGATATCTAGTCTCGTACATAGCATCGCATACATGAGGCTTCCTACTGCCGAAGCATAAGGAACCACCTTCATCTCCTCTATCTCCTCAGATGATCTAGGACACATCTCCTAAGATAAAGGAACTCCATGCTTGAAGGTAGAAAACCCTTTTTGGAGTTCTGCATGCTAAAACGAACCATAATCATGTCTATGTATGAAGCTTGGGATAAGCACAACATCATTTTCCTACGATCCCTTATAACCTTGATCCCAAGGATGTGTCCCACCTCTCCCAAGTCCTTCATATCAAACTGTTTGGACAACCATACCCTTACGTCCGATAACACCTTGATATTGTTGCCAATCAACAAAATGTCATCAACGTATAATACAAGAAATACCACTACGTTTCCGTCACATCTCTTGTATACACAAGACTCATCCGGACTTTGAATAAATCCATAAGCCTTGATTACCTCATCAAAGCAGATGTTCCAAGACCTCAAAGCTTGCTTCAATCCATAAATGGACCGATTAAGCTTACATACAAGATGCTCTTTGACCATAGCAATGAATCCCTCTGGTTGCTTGATATAGATGTTTTCCTCAAGACTTCCATTAAGGAAAGTTGTCTTGACATCCATCTACCACACCTCATAATCCATATGACCAGCTATGCATAAGAGAATACGGATAGACTTAAGCATGGCTACCGGCGAAAAGGTCTCCTCATAATCGATACCCTCTTTCTGAGTATACCCTTTCGCAACAATCCTCGCTTTGAAGGTCTCAACCTTCCCATCTATTCCTCTCTTTCTTATGTAGATCCACTTGCATCCAATGGTTTTTACACCATCGAGTGGGTCTACTAGCTCCCATACCTGATTTGAATCCATAGATTCAATCTCAGCATTCATTGCACTTTGCCAAGATATTGCATCTTTATCTTGGATTGCCTCGTCATATGTCCAGGGATCAAGTTCATGTTTGCTAGGGACCAAATCAGAAGATTCTCCCAAGAACATGAATCTATCAGGTTATCTCACAACCCTCGTACTACGACGAGGTATCACCTGTGTATCCTCTATGACACACGGTGTAGTGACATGTGGTATATCCTCTTGTATCGGCGGTACTAAAGAAGTGACTTCCCTTTTAATTCCTCCAGAATAATTTTACTTTTGGGCTTGTGGCTCATCACATAGTCTTCCTCTAGAAATCTGGCATTCGTGCTAATGATCACCCTCTGGTCTCTAGGACTATTAAACAAACCACCCTTCATTCCTCTAGGATACCCAACGAACATGCGTACTTTTGTACGAGATTCCAACTTACCAGCATCTGCCTTCAGCACATGTGCTGGACTCCCCTATATCCGAATATGTCTTAGAATAGGCTTTCGCCCAGTCCACAATTTTGTGGGAGTAGAAGGCACTGATTTAGATGGAACCAAGTTCAGAATGTACATCGCCGTATCTAGAGCATATCCCCAGAACAAATCTGGCAACTCAGAATAACTCATCATCAATCTAACCATCTTCATAAGAGTCATATTCCTTCGCTTTGCTACACCGTTCTGCTGGGGTGTGCTAGGTGTAGTCAATTGGGATTGAATCCTAGCCTCTGATAAATAGTTCCTAAAATCTCCCAAGAGGTACTCACCACCATGATCAGATCGTAGTGTCTTGATACTTTTACCTTGATGTTTCTTCACATCAGCCTTGAATTCTTTGAACTTGTCAAAGCATTCAGACTTGCGGTGCATCAGGTAAATGTATCCATATCTTGAATAATCGTCTATAAAAGAGACGAAATACTCAAAACCACCTCTAGCCTGGATAGACATAGGACCACACAAATCAGAATGAATCAATTCTAACACATCTTTGCCTTTATACCCCTTGGCCTTAAAAGGCCTCTTGGTTATCTTACCTTCCAAGCAGGATTCGCAGGTTGGGAGATCCTCCAACACTAATAAACCCAAAGGTCCATCAGCTATCAACCTTTGAATTCTGCTTAGGTTAATTTGACCAAGCCTAAGATGCCAAAGATATATTTGGTTCATCTTTGAAGATTCTTTTCTCTTATTGGAATTAGAAGATTAGTTATTAATTTCAATATGCATCGTGGGAGCATTTTGTTCAAGTGTGTACAAATTTCCTATCAATGCACCCGAACAGATAATGTCCCTATGCCTTCTTATAACAACTCTGTCATTAAAAGAAATAGAATATCCATCCATAAATAATTTAGAAATCGAAATTAAATACTTTCTAAATAAGGGTACATAAAGGAAATTCTTAAGAACAAAAAGTTTATTTTTTCTCAAAAGATAAATTAACATCTCACACTGTAACAGACGCCACCTTCGTGGCATCGTCCAAGTACATGGTAATCTCCCCCTCAGCCAGTCATCTAGTTTCCTGGAACCCCTGCAAACTATTGCAGACATGATCAGTGGCTCCCGTATCTACACACCACATGCCGGTAGATAACACTGCTAAACATGTTTCAACGACTAGACCAAAAGATATACCTTTGTTCTTGCGGTTGGGGCAGTCCTTTTTCTAGTGTTCAGTCTACTTACAAGTGAAACACTTGCATTTGGCTTCTTCACTCCTCCCCGAGTACCTCCCACCGCCTTTGCCTCAGTTTGTTTCTTTTTCTTCTTGCCTTTCGGCTCAGAAGTAGAAACCTTTTGGGTCACCATGGCATGTGCCTGAGCACTCTGACGAAATAGCCCCACTACCGCCTGGAGTTCTGTCAGAAGGTCCGCAAATGAATATAACCACTTGTTCATGTTGTAGTTCAGGCGAAACTGCTCAAAACTCCTAGGTAGAGACTAGAGAATGATATCGACCTGGGTTTCCCCATCAATCTCAGCTCCGAGGACTTCCAACTCATTCAAATGAGCCATCATCTTGAGAACATGATCCCTCATGGGTGTTCCCTCGATCATGGTGGTCGTCATCAAGTTTCTCATGGCTTCTTACCTTGCAGCCCGATTCTGGTGTCCGAAAAGCTCTTTGAGATTGAGCATCATGTCATAAGTTGTGGGCATGGCTTGATGCTGATGTTGTAGTGCATTTGACATAGATGCCAAAATGTAACACCGCGCCATCTCATCGGCCTTTACCCACTTCTTATAACTCTCTCTCTCCTTTTCCCTAGAATCTTCTGCAGGCTTAGGAGGGCACTCTTCGAGGAGTACATATTTGTATTCCTCAGCAGTCATGACAATGTCTAGATTCCTCTTCCAATCAACATAGTTGGGTCCAGTAAATTTGTTCTCTTTTAGTATCACAACAAGTGGGTTGAAATTCATTTTTAAATAAAACCTAAGAATCACATAAATCAAAATATTAGATTTCAAAAAATTATTGATTCCTCAAACAATTAAATTTAAAAATCAATAAACACCTCAAAACACCGAGAATATCGTATGCCACGATAGTGTGGACGTATACGAATTCTACATTTGTAAGAGGAGGTTTTACCCATTAATTGTACTATCTTGTCAACCTAACTTTTTGACAAGTAAAATTAATAGTTGGTTCCTCTTTGGTCCTACAAATAAAAGCAGTGACTCCGATTGGGAGGATACTTATATTTGTATCTAAGTGTTCACCATTACTCGACACCAAGGAAATTATCTCGGGTTATGTGCCTTCCGATAGAGAAGTGCACATGCTCCTTAATAATTTCCTATAACCATATTTGACCTTGTGATCCACAAACAAACTTATCCGATGGGGAGAAAGGCACTCAAAGCCGACGTGCAAGTTTGTTTGCATCACTTGTCAAATCATAATGGTCGCCATGGAAATTTATAAAAATTTCCCTCTCCCACTTAGTGATTTGAAATTGAGGAATTTTCCTAGCCTACGACATGCATATAAAAAAAGCAATAAATATGAAAAATAAATTATTTTCCAACTATTATAGCTTTTGTCTTGAATATGTCTCCTGTCGCAATGCCTTCTCGTCCGCTCCTCCTACGCCATGTACAAGCCATCCGGAGATCCGAGCTGAGACAGTAACCTATTTTAATTTACATCCATCGATCCTATACTCCACGAGGGAGTGTACATGAAATCTAGATCGAAAGTAAACTAAAATAAAGAGTGGCTAAACAATGACGTATCTAATTTACAAAAAAAATCAAATACTAGCCTCGTAAACCCAGAGGATTAAACAAAATATACACATACAATCACATACACACATATGGTCATAATAGTCGGATCTTATGCCTGCAACCAAAGAGTTAAACTACGCATATCCTACTATTATCCGGCACATATAATATATGAAAAGTGCATAAAAATTAACCGAATCCTAAACACACAAAACCGGAAACCTTGGCTCTGATACCAATTGAAGGGTTTTGCTTATCGAGTCCATGAGGGGAAACTTCGCTTCCCACTTCACCTCGGTCGCTTGTTCATGGCGATGCCATTGATGTCCCCGGATTAAAAAAATTTAATCCTACACAAAAGGGATTGCCCAAACAACCAAGTCATCATCGTGCTATTCGTTTAGCGAGGTCACTTGAACAAACTCGTTGTTCAAGCGACCAACCTCTATTCTACGAGTAGCCACGGAATAGATGATGTACGGATCGCCGGTTTTTGTATTTATGTTCAGTATCCAAGTATTATTTAGCCACAAACAAAATTTATCATGCTCATAATTGGAAAAACAAATACAAACAAGTAACAAAAGAGAATAGAGAATAGGTATACCTCTCGATCTTCTAATGTATGACCTTCCTCCTTTCGGACGTCGTGTGGGCGACATTCTACCAAAAGTTGAAGCTCCTAGATCGCCAATCTTCCTTCCTTGCTCATTCCGAACAAGTGGAATAATAGAAACAAAGCTCTATTCTTTTTTTCAACCAACCAACAACCTCCAAGGAAGGAGCTTGGCGTCAGCCAAGAAGGAGGAGGAGATTATGGTGGAAACCGGCCAAGACACCAAGGGAAAGCACTATATCTTGTTTCCACCACCTAAGGAGAAGGAGAAGAGGGTCTTTGGCTGCCAGCCAATGGTTGGATAGGGCTGGAGGGGCGCCAGCACCTTGAGGAAGTAGAAGAAGGCAAGGAATTCTTTCCTTATTAGGTGCCTCCCAAGCCCAAACCATAGCTCCTATCTCTTGCCGCCAACCTCCAAAACCCCAACTTCCCTTGATTACTCCTCCATGCCAACTCCTTGTGCTCCTTTTATAGAGTTAGAGATAAGCTTTCTTTTAATCTCCACCATTGGTTCTAGGGATTTAATCTCAATCGTCGAATCTAGAGATTTAATCTCAACCGTCGGATCTTAGAGATTTAATCTCTAACTTTGGATCTAGAGTTTTGTTTCTATCCATTGGATCTAAGCTTCATGAGGTGTTAATAGGCTACATTAGGGACCATGAGGAGGAGTTGGATCTTGGCCACCCATGGATCAAGCCCACATAAAGTCCGATCCACTAATGATAATCCAATCCACTACAGGATTATCATTGATCTACCTCACCAACCCCCATAAGATAATATGGGCTCCATATATTATTTGTACATTTTCTCCCCATTTTTAAGATCTCGAATGTTTGTCGATTAATTAATTTACTGACCATTAATTAATCAACATCTAACTCCATGAGTTGTACCACTCAACCTTTTCATCATACCGGACCAAGTCCACCTGTAGGCTTTACATGATGAACCTTATGAGCTCCTCAAGGGGACATCATCATCCTAATATATAGGACACGGTTTCCTCCTATAATCAACGGCACACCATATAAATAATATCATTTCCCAACTTACCGAGCCTATCGATTTAATCTATAAATCTCGCCCATTGGTAAATCAAAGAGATGAATACTAAGTATATGTGCACGTTATTATATCGGGATTAAGAGCATGTACAAAATAATATCTGAGGTCCGATTCGATTATGTAGTCAGCAATAAATCCAATCACCTCTAAGTCGGTCCTACTCAATACACACAAAGTGCACTAGTGTGATTCTATGGTCAAGACAAACCAATACCAAATAACACTACAACCATTTCGATTGTTTGTCAAAAGTCATATCGGTTGTGAGCCTTTACTTATACTTTACAAGGAGCCTATAACATGATCTCCCGTGTGACACCACACACCATGTTATCTACAATGTAATGTATTAGACAATATTGCATAACCATAAAAATGCAAACAATGATCATGTGATTCTTATTTCAAAATAAAGATGTTCATACAAAAGATAGACTTTTCAGTATACATCCCTACATTAGTGAACAATTTGTATCATCCTATCATCTCACCCATACTATGTTCTCAATCAAAGTTATCCTTATGATGAATGTGAGATGTTCCTAAAGGTATTTATATACTTAACCTTCAAATTCATGCAATTCTACCCATGGTTAAGTATCACTCTAACATACCACATGATCATAATAACATATATGAATTAATTTTACATTATGATCATGAAACACATGTATTAATCAATTTGTAATCATGCATTAGGTATAAATTCATGATAAAAAGTCAAATATAAGCTAGAGCATGATTTGAACCCTATTTCCCATGATTATATATTAAATGTCAAGATCATAAATCATGATTGCAAACACATATAACAATTACATTAACTATCATGATTTAAGCATTATTATCAATTTATGGGCACATTATCATCACCCAACACTATTTCAAAAATTAAGTCCCGTCATCCTAACTCAACCAAATAATATGATATAAATAAAATCCTTATGGTTGACTATCCTTGGGTTTTCCTAACCCTTAAGGATGGATTTAGGAACCCAATACAAGTTCTTTCCTATTTGGTTCACTAAATATTCCTTAGAGATCCATTTTCTAGCAATTGTCTTATTTTTTCTTTGACCCCTAGCAATCAAACATTTATAGGCCTTTTCATTTGTCTTTCCCTTATAACCTAGGCCTTTCTTATTGAAGCTTGCCCTTTGGCTCCCTATGATCATGTTTAATATATTTGAGCCAATTGTAAATTTTTCTAGGGCTTTGGTCAAATGGTCTACCTTTTCCCTTAAAGCCCTATTTTCCTCAATGCATGCACCATTAACATCAAATGGCATATAGTTATCATGTGAGCATGCATTATCAATACTAGAAACATAATCATTAACATTTAAGAATGCTTTTTCTAGTTTTTCTTCTAAATCCTTAATTTGATCAAGCATGCATTTGTTCTTTTTCTTAGCCCTAAATAAATCCTTAGTAAGGCTAGAAATCATGGAAACTATTTTCTTAGGTAAGAGATTCGTTACCATAGTTTCCATGTCTTCTTCTTCTTCGGATGAAGAGGATGATGATGAGCCTCCCCCTTCACTAGAGCTCTCCTCACTTATGCTTGATCTTTCTTGTTCGGAGGAGGAAGTGTCTAGATCATCAAATAGCATTAGAGCCAAATTTGTGACAAAGGCATTTTCTTCCTCCGATGATGATGATGAAGAGGGATCATCCCATGTCCTTGCTTTTAGTGCCTTGGCCTTCCCCTTTTCTTTGGCCTTCTTCTCTTCTTCCTTTTTCTTCTTGCTCCCCTTCATATTTTCCTCTTTCTTCTTCCTCTCTTCTTTGCTCTTGTTCAAGAGGGGACACACATCTCTTATATGTTCCTCTTGTTGGCAATTATAGCATATGATCTTCCTCTTGTGTCTTCTCCTATTATAAGATTTGTTAAATTTTAAATTTCTTAAAGCATGCCTTACCTTTCTTACCATATAAGCATCTTCATTTCTATTCATAGAGGATGAAGAGGATGCTTCATCGGAGGAGGAGGAAGTCTCTATCTTCTTCTTCTTCCCCTTGTTGGCCACCAAGGCTACTCCTCTAGATGGCTTGATATTTGATTCTTCACTTATTCCCTCAAGCTTTGTTTCGTGAAGCTCCATGGTTGAGAAGAACTCCTCTAAGGTCCTCACATCTAGGTTCTTCAACATGTAGAAGGAGTCCACCATTGAGCTCCATTTTGATGACCGGGGAAAAGCATCGATTGCTTTCATAAGCATATCCCAGTTCGAAAGTTTTTGCCCTACACTTGTTAGCCCAATTAAAATTTCTTTAAAATGAGAGTGTAGTGAGGTTACCTTTTCTCCCTTTTCAAGTTTAATGTTTGTTAGTTGGGAGCGGAGGAGGTCCCTCCTTGCAAGCTTGGCCTCCGAGGTACCTTCATGAAGTTCTACTAGCTTCTCCCATATCTCTTTGGAACTTGCACACTCTCCCATTCAGTTTGTAGGGGGATGCTTCGGAGGCTCATTGGCTCCCATGTCCCCGGATTAAAATTTTCACTAATGAAAGAATCAATCCGGATGGGATGAGCTTCCTTAGCACAACCTATTCGTCGTCGTGCTAACAACTTGAGTGGTCGCTTGAACAAACTAGTTATTCAAGCAACACAACTCTTCTAGTTGGTTAGCCGCGGAAGAGACGACGGACGGATCGCCGGTTTTTGTGTTTGTCTTCGGGGTCCATGATTATACAATATATATTCATACACACACATGCATAATCAAAATATTAAAGAATATATTCAGATCTGTAAATAAAGTTAAAATAACTTTATACCTTACGATCTTCTATCGTATGTCCTATCCTTATCGTGGACGACGTGTGGACGAAGATCCTCCACGAGTAGAAGCCTTCTAGATCTCTTTCTTCTCTACCTTGTCCGCTGTGAACAAAATGAAGAACTCACAAATACCTGTCCTATCTAGAACCAGCCACCAGATTAGGGAATTTGGTGCAACCGCCGGCCAAAGAGCAATGGATGATGCGCCGGCCAACTTGTAAAGGAGTTGCCGCCGGCCACCAAGGAGAAAAGAAGGAGGAAGACCACCGGCCACCAATGGAAGGAGAACCGCCGGCTAAGGAAGAAGAGAAAAGCCTTAAGGATGGGCGCCGGCCAAGTATTGGTGGTGGAAGTTGGGCGCCGGCAACAACTAGAAGGAAGAAGAAAGTTGCCGCCCACTTTTGCTCCAAACCCTAGCCGCCCACTTCTCCAAGAGCCAAACCCTAATTCTCTAATTCAAATCCTTGATTCTTGCCGCCCAACCCTAAGCATCTATTTATAGAATATGACTTAAGCCTCCTTTAATCTCCTCCGTCGGATCTAGGGATTTAACCTCCACCGTCGGATCTAGGGTTTTATCCCAACCGTCGGATCTAGGGTTTCATCTCAACCGTCGGATCTAGGATTTCATCCCAACCGTCGGATCTAGGATTTCATCCCAACCATCGGATCTAGGGTTTTATCCCAACCGTCGGATCTAGGGATTTAATCTCAACCGTTGATTCTAGGGTTTCATCCTAACCATCGGATCTAGGGATTTAATCCCAACCGTTGGTTCTAGTGTTTCATCCTAACCATCGGATCTAGGGATTTAATCCCAACCGTTGGTTCTAGGTTTTGTTTTACATTCTTGGATCTAGACTTCACAAGGATTATATTAGGCTACGATAGGGACCATAAGGAGGAGTTGGGTCTTGGCCACCCGATGGATCGCAACCACACAAACTTGAACCATCAATGATGTTCCATTCCACTAGAGGATCATCATTGAACTACCTCACCAACCCCCATAAATCAATATGGGCTCCATATATTATTTGTACATTAATCTCTCCATGTTTAAGATATCGAATGTCCATCAATTAATTGATTTACTGACCATCAATTAATTAACATCTAATTCCTCGAGTAGTACCACTCAACCTTATCATCATGTTGACTAAGTCAACCAGCTGGGTTTACATGATGAACCTTATGAGCACCTCAAGGGGACATCATCAACATAATATATAGGACACGGTTTCCTCCTATAATCAACGGCACACCATGTAAATAATATTATTTCCCAACTTATCGGGCATATTGATTTAATCCATCTAAATCTCACCCACTGGTAAATCAAAGAAATAAATACTAAATACATGTGCCTGTTATTATATCGGGATTAAGAGCATGTACAACATAATATCCGAGGTCCGATTCAATTATATAGTCAGTACTAAATTGAATCACCTCTATGTCGGTCCTACTCAATACACCTAAGTGTACTAGTGTAACTCTATGTTCAAGATAAAACAATACCAAGCTGCACTACAACCATACCAATGGTTTGTCCAAAACCATCTTGGTTGTGAGCCTTTACTTATATTTTACAAGGTACTGATAACATAATCTTCTGTGCCACACCAAGCACCATGTTATCTACAATGTAAAATATTAGACAATATGCACACATATATAATGAATATATAAAATGCAAACAATGATCATTTGATTTTTATTTCAAAATAAAATGTTCATACAAAAAGAGCTAGGCTTTCAGTATACATTCCAACAATCTCCCACTTATACTAAAAGACTATGCCATCATCACTCTGCCATACATCTGATCCCCATGTCCTCCACATGCCTATCAAACGCTTTCGCTGGAAGGGCCATAGTGAATGGATCCGCTAGGTTATCCTCTGATGCAATCTTGGCGACAGCAACTTCTCCTCGCTTTACGATCTCTCGTATAAGGTGGTACTTGCGCTCTATGTGTTTACTCGCCTTATGGGCTCGTGGTTCCTTCGAGTTTGCAACTGTACCACTATTATCACAATAAATTGTGATAGTTCTGGGCAAACCAGGAATCACATCCAAGTCCATCAAGAAGTTCCTGAGCCATACAACTTCCTTGGCTGCCTCGAGGTCCACATACTCGCTTCCATGGTAGAGTCCGCCACGATTTACGCTGACACTCCTCCATACTATGGCTCCACCTCCAAAAGTAAACACAAACCCCGAGGTAGACTTACTCTTGTCCCTATCCGATTGGAAATCCAACTGTAACCCACAGTGGACTAATTGATCCGCCTTGAAACCAAAGATATAATCCCTAGTCTTTCTCAGGTACTTCAATATATGCTTTACCGCAGTCCAATGTCCATGTCCAGGATTACTCTGATATCTGCTAACCATGCCCACGGCAAAGCAGATATCCGGTCTCGTACATAGCATAGCATACATAAGGCTTCCTACTGCCGAAGCATAAGGAACGGCCTTCATGTCCTCTATCTCCTTTGATGTTTTGGGACACATCTCTTTAGATAAAGGAACTCCATGCCTAAAAGGTAGAAAACCTTTCTTGGAGTCCTGCATGCTAAAACGAGCAAGGATAGTGTCAATGTATGAAGCTTGAGACAAGCACAACATCCTTTTCTTGCGATCCCTTATAACTTTGATCCCAAGGATGTGTCCCACTTCTCCCAAGTCCTTCATATCAAACTGTTTGGACAACCATACCCTTACATCTGATAACACTTTGATATTGTTGCCAACTAACAAAATGTAATCTACGTATAGTACAAGAAACACCACTACGTTTCCGTCACATCTCTTGTATACACAAGGCTCATCCGGACATTGAATAAATCCATATGTCTGGATTACCTCATCAAAGCGGATGTTCCAAGATCTAGAAGCTTGCTTCAATCCATAAATGGACCGATTAAGCTTACATACAAGATGCTCTTTGCCTTAAGCAATGAATCCCTCTGGTTGTCGCATATAGATGTTCTCCTCAAGACTTCCATTAAGGAAAGATGTCTTGACATCCATCTGCCAAATCTCATAATCCATATGAGCAGCTATAGATAAGAGAATCCGAATAGACTTAAGCATAGCTACCGGCGAAAAGGTCTCCTCATAATCGATACCCTCTTTCTAAGTATACCCTTTCACTACAAGCCTAGCTTTGAAGGTCTCAACCTTCCCGTCTACTCCTCTCTTTCTCTTGTAGATCCACTTGCATCCAATGGTTTTTACACCATCGGGTGGTTCTACTAGCTCCCAGACCTGATTAGAATCCATAGATTCTATCTCTGAATTCATCTCTCTTTGCCAAGATACCGCATCTCTATCTTGGATTGCCTCGTCATATGTCCAGGGATCAGGTTCATGTTCACCAAGGACTAAGTTCGAAGACTCTCCCAAAAACATGAATCTCTCGGGTTGTCTAACAACTCTCCCACTACGACGAGGTGCCTCCTGTGTATGCTCTGTGACACGCGGTGCAGTGTCTTGTGGTGTCTCCTCTCGTACCGGTGGTACTGAAGTCAGGACTTCCCCTGTCAACTCCTCAAGAACAATCCTACTCGTGGGCTTGTGGTTCATCACATTGTCCTCCTCTAGAAATCTGGCATTCATACTCACGATCACCTTCTGATCTCTAGGACTATAGAATAAACCACCCTTCGTTCCCTTAGGGTAGCCAACAAACAAGCGTACTTCTGTATGAGATTCCAACTTACCAGCATCTCCCTTCAGCACATGTGCTGGACTACCCTAAATCCGAATATGTCTTATACTAGGCTTTCGCCCAGTCCACAACTCTGTGGGAGTAGAGGGTACTGACTTAGATGGAACCAAGTTCAGAATGTGTGCTGCTGTTTCCAGAGCAAATCCCCAGAACGAATCAGGTAACTCAGAATAACTCATCATCGATCTGACCATCTCCATAAGAGTCCTATTCCTTCGCTCCGCCACACCATTCTGCTGGGGTGTGTCAGGTGCAGACAATTGGGATTGAATCCCAGCCTCTGATAAGTAACTCCTAAACTATCCCAAGAGGTACTCGCCACCACGATCAGATCGTAATGTCTTGATACTTTTACCTTGACGGTTCTCCACATCAGCCTTGAATTTTTTGAACTTGTCAAAGCATTCAAACTTGTGGCGCATCAAGTAAATGTATCCATACCTTGAATAATCATCTATAAAAGAGACGAAGTATTCAAAGCCACCTCTTGCCTGGATAGACATAGGACCACACAAATCAGAATGAACCAATTCTAACACATCATTGGCTCTATACCCCTTGGCCTTAAAAGGCCTCTTGGTCATTTTACCTTCCAAGCAAGATTCGCAGGTTGGGAGATCCTCCACCACTAATGAACCCAAAGGTCCATCAGCTATCAACCTTTGAATTCTACTTAGGTTAATATGACCAAGCCTTAGATGCCAAACATATGTTTGGTTCATTTGCGAAGGTTCTTTTCTCTTATTAGACTTAGAAGATGAGTTATTGATTTCTATATGCATCGTGGGAGTTTTTGGTTCAAGAGTATATAAATTGCCAACCAATGTACTAGAACAGATAATCTCCCTATTCCTTTTTATAACCACTTTGTCATTAAAAGAAACAGAATATCCATCCATAAACAATTTAGAAACTGAAATTAAATTCTTTCTAAAAGTAGGTACATAAAGACAATTTATTAAAACCAAAACTTTATTCCTATCAAAAGATAAATAAACGTCTCCCACTGTAATAGCCGCCACCTTTGAAGCATTGCCCATGAAGATGGTAATCTCTCCCTCAGCTAGTTGTCGGGTTTCCTGGAACACCTGCAAAGTATTGCAAACATGATCAGTGGCTCCTGTATCTACACACCAGGCACTAGTAGATAATACCGCTAAACATGTTTCAACAACTAAACAAGAAGATATACCTTTGTTCTTTCGGCGAGGACAGTCCGCCTTCCAATGTCAAGTCTGCTTGCAAGTGAAGCACTTGCCTTTCGGCTTCTTCACTCCTGCTTGAGGTCCTACCACCACTTTCTTCCCTCCACCTTGCTTCTTCTTCTTCTTACCTTTCGGTTTAGAGGAAGAAACCTTCTGAGCGACCATGGCTTGAGCACTCTAACGAAAAAGCCCCTCTGCTGCCTAGAGTTCTATCAGAAGCTCTGCCAACGAATACAACCTCTTGTTCATGTTGTAGTTGAGGCGGAACTGCTCAAAACTCCTAGGCAGAGACTGGAGAATGATATCGACCTGGGTTTCCCCATCGATCTCAGCTCCGAGGACTTCCATCTCAGTAAGATGAGCCATCATCTTGAGAACATGATCCCTAACGGGTGTTCCCTCGACCATGGTGGTCGTCATCAAGTTTCTCATTGCCTCCTGCCTAGCCGCCCTACTCTGATGTCCGAAAAGTTCCTTGAGATTGAACATCATGTCATAAGCAGTGGTTATGGCCTGATGCTGATGTTGCAGCACATTTGACATAGATGCCAAAATGTAACACCGTGCCATCTCATCTGCCTTAACCCATTTCTTATAACGTTCTTTCTCCTTTTCATCAGAGTCATCGGTGGGCTTAGGAGGACAGACCTCGAAGAGTACAAATTTGTACTCTTCCGTAGTTAAGACAATATCCAGGTTTCTTTTCCAATCAATGTAGTTTGGACTAGTAAGTTTGTTTTCTTTTAAAATCACAGCAAGTGGGTTGAAAGCCATTTGAAAATCCTAAAAATCACAATGATAAAAAATATTAGATTTCAAAAATTATTGATTCCTCAAAACAATAAAATTCCGAAATCAACCAACACCTCAAAACACCGAGAATATCGCATGCCACGATAGTGTGGACGTATACGAATTCTACATTTGTAAGAGGAGGTTTTACCCATTAATTTTATTATCTTCTCAACCTTACTTTTTGACAAATAAAATTAATAGTTGGTTCCTCTTTAGCCCTACAAATAAAAGCAGTGACTCCGATGGGGAGGATACTTTTATTTGCATCTAAGTGTGCACCATTACACGATACTAAGGGAATTATTTCGGATTATGTGCCTTACCGATGGGGAAGTACACACGCTCCTAAATAATTTCCTATAACCATTATTTGACCTAGTGATCCGCAAATAAACCCATTCGATGGGGAGGAAGGCACTCAAAGCCAACGCGCAAGTTTGTTGCATCACACGTCAAATTGTAATGGAGGCCGCGGGAATTAATTAAAATATCCCTCTCCCACTTAGTAAATTGCAATTGAGGAATTTTAAAACTACACGACATGCATATAAAACAAATAAGCAATAAATATGGAAAAAACAGAATTTTTCCAACTATTATGGCATTGTCCTCCAATATGCATCCCGTCGTGTCGCCACCTCGTCCGCTCCATCTTTTCCCGTGCGCAAGTCACCAAAGAGTTCCGAGCCGAGATAAAACATTTTAATTTACATCCATCGATCCTATACTCCACGAAGGAGTGTACAAATAATCTAGATCGAAAGTAAACTAAAATGAGCGGCTAAACAATGCCGTATTTAATTACAAAAATTAAATACTAATCTAGCCTCGTCAACCCCGAGGATTCAAATAATAAATTTTACACACATCCATTCACATACACACACATGGCCATAATAGTCGGATCTTATGCCTACAACCAAAGAGTTAAACTACGCATATCCTACTATTATCTGGCACATATAATATATGAAAAAGTGCATAAAAAATTAACCGAATCCAAAACACACAAAACCGGAAACCGTGGCTCTGATACCATTTGTAGGGGGATGCTTCGGAGGCTCATTGGCTCCCATGTCCCCGGATTAAAATTTTCACTAATGAAAGAATCAATCCGGATGGGATGAGCTTCCTTAGCACAACCTATTCGTCGTCGTGCTAACAACTTGAGTGGTCGCTTGAACAAACTAGTTATTCAAGCAACACAACTCTTCTAGTTGGTTAGCCGCGGAAGAGACGACGGATCGGTTTTTGTGTTTGTCTTCGGGGTCCATGATTATACAATATATATTCATACACACACATGCATAATCAAAATATTAAAGAATATATTCAGATCTGTAAATAAAGTTAAAATAACTTTATACCTTACGATCTTCTATCGTATGTCCTATCCTTCTCGTGGACGACGTGTGGACGAAGATCCTCCATGAGTAGAAGCCTTCTAGATCGCTTTCTTCTCTACCTTGTCCGCTGCGAACAAAGAGAAGAACTCACAAATACCTTTCCTATCTAGAACCGGCCACCAAATTAGGGAATTTGGTGCAACCGCCGGCCAAGGAGCAATGGATGATGCGCCGGCCAACTTGTAAAGGAGTTGCCGCCGGCCACCAAGGAGAAAAGAAGGAGGAAGACCACCGGCCACCAATGGAAGGAGAACCGCCGCCATAGGAAGAAAAGCTCGGATGGGCTACCACGGCCAAGCAGCGGGAAGGAGTAATACGTGGGCGACGACAACAACTAGAAGGAAGAAGAAAGTTGCCGCCCACTTTTGCTCCAAACCCTAGCCGCCCACTTCTCCAAGAGCCAAACCCTAATTCCCTAATTCAAATCCTTGATTCTTGTCGCCCAACCCTAAGCATCTATTTATAGAATAGGGCTTAAGCCTCCTTTAATATCCTCCATCAGATCTAGGGATTTAACCTCCACCGTCGGATCTAGGGTTTTATCCCAACTGTCGGATCTAGGGTTTTATCTCAACTGTCGGATCTAGGATTTCATCCCAACCGTCGGATCTAGGATTTCATCCCAACCGTTAGATCTAGTATTTTATCCCAACCGTCAGATCTAGGGATTTAATCTCAACCGTCGATTCTAGGGTTTCATCCTAACCATCGGATCTAGGGATTTAATCCCAACCGTTGGTTCTAGTGTTTCATCCTAACCATCGGATCTAGGGATTTAATCCCAACCGTTGGTTCTAGGTTTTGTTTTACATTCTTGGATCTAGACTTCACAAGGATTATATTAGGCTACGATAGGGATCATAAGGAGGAGTTGGGTCTTGGCCACCCGATGGATCTGAACCACACAAACTTGATCCATCAATGATGTTCCATTCCACTAGAGGATCATCATTGAACTACCTCACCAACCCCCATAAATCAATATGGGCTCCATATATTATTTGTACATTAATCTCCCCGTGTTTAAGATATCGAATGTCCATCAATTAATTGATTTACTGACCATCAATTAATTAACATCTAATTCCTCGAGTAGTACCACTCAACCTTATCATCATGTTGACTAAGTCAACCAGTTGGGTTTACATGATGAACCTTATGAGCTCCTCAAGGGGACATCATCAACCTAATATATAGGACACGGTTTCCTCCTATAATCAACGACACACCATGTAAATAATATTATTTCTCAACTTTTCGGGCATATTGATTTAATCCATCTAAATCTCACCCACTGGTAAATCAAAGAAATAAATACTAAGTACATGTGCCCATTATTATATCGAGATTAAGAGCATGTACAACATAATATCCGAGGTCCGATTCAATTATATAGTCAGTACTAAATTGAATCACCTCTATGTCGGTCCTACTCAATTCACCTAAGTGTACTAGTGTAACTCTATGTTCAAGATAAAACAATACCAAGCTGCACTACAACCATACCAATGGTTTGTCCAAAACCATCTTGGTTGTGAGCCTTTACTTATATTTTACAAGGTACTGATAACATGATCTTCTGTGCCACACCAAGCACCATGTTATCTACAATGTAAAATATTAGACAATATGCACACATATATAATGAATATATAAAATGCAAACAATGATCATGTGATTCTTATTTCAAAATAAAATGTTCATACAAAAAGAGCTAGGCTTTCAGTATACATTCCAACACAGTTGATCTATTGTTGGGGGAGTACGTTGTACAAGTGATGCTTGTCCTTCGAATTCGCCAAGTACTCCTCTCTTTGTGTCTTGGTCCATCTTGTCTTCTTTATTTTCTCCCCATCTTCATCCCTAAGTATCTCGAAACCGTTTTCCATTATTAATAGAATTTCAAAGTCGGTTTCAAAGAATACCTCCATTCTCTTCTTCCACCAAGAGAATTCTCTCTCGAACTTCGGTGGGTGAATGTTAGAGCCAACCATCCTTGATGTGCTTGTTGCGGCGGTTAGTCCTCGACAAGCTTCCTTTGCTCTGATACCACTTGTAGGATCGATGGTGGATTGCTAGAGGGGGGGTGAATAGCCCTCTTTCATCATATGAACGGAATTGCTTGTCTACAAAGATAATTAATGCAATGGAAACAAAACTAAAACAAGCAATTAAACAAGAAACAAAATAGACAATGCTAACAAACAAGATATAATGTGGTTCACGGCCTCTCCGCTAATCCACGGTCCGATTCGTCTCCGGTGAATCACCCCGAAACCAATCCACTATTGGTCTCTCCCTTTAGCCCAAGCAAGGTGGAGGTAAACCTTTACAACTCAAGAATACTCCTTCTTTTACAATAGATGTGAAAGAAACTAGAAGATGGAGTTTATGCTTTGTGGGACACTTAGTAAAATGTTTGGAGCATGTGAAGGTAGGAAACTTCGCTTCCCACTTCAACTCAGTCGCTTGTTTATGGTGATCCCTTCTACGTCCCCGGATAAAAAAAATTTATCCTTGACAAGGAGGGATCACCAAAGCTACCGTTTCATCGTCGTGCTATTCGATTAGAGTAGTCACTTTAACAACCTTGTTGTTCAAACAACCAACCTCTATTCTACGATTAGCCGCAGAATAGACGATGTACGGATCGCCAGTTTTTGTGTTTGTATTCGGGGTCCAAGTAAATTAGCCACATAACAATAACGTACAACATACAAAGGGACAAAAGGAAAACAAAACAAAAATTTATACCTCTCGATCTTCTATTGTATGTCATTCCTCCTTTTGGACGTCGTGTGGGCAACGATATTCCAAAAGTAGAAGCCTCCTAGATCGCGATCTTCCTTTCCTTGCTCGCTCCGAACAAGAGGAAGTATAGAAACAAAACTCTTCTCCTTCCTTTAACCAACCACCAAGCACCAACCTTGATGCTTGCCGCCGGCCAAGAGGAGAAGAAGGATGGTGGACGCTGGCCAAAACTCCAAGGGAAGAGAACCTAGGCTTTGTTTCCACCGGCCAAGGAGAAGAGGATGGATGCCGGCCAAGGAAGAGGAGAGGCTAGTTGGGCGCCGGCCAAGAAGAATAAGAATAAAAAGGAAAAACTTTCCTTAATTGTGGTCGGCGCCCAACTAGTCTCTCCTCATCCTTGGCCGCCCAAACCCTAATCGTATATTTCTTCTAATTCTCCTTGCTGCCCACACTAATCCCTCCTTTTATAGAGTTAGGCTTAAGCCTTATTTTAATCTCAACTATCGGTTTAGGGATTTAATCTCAATCGTCGAATCTACATATTTAATCTCAACCGTCGGATCTACAGATTTAATCTCAACCGTCGGATCTAGAGATTTAATCTCTACCGTCGGATCTAGAGATTTAATCTCTACCGTCCGATCTAGAGTTTTGTTTTCCATCATTTGATCTAGGCTTCATGAGATTTTAATAGGCTACAATAGGGACCATGAGGAGGAGTTGGATCTTGGCCATCCAATGGATCAAGCCCACATAAAGTCCAATCCATTAATGATAATCCAATCCACTAGAGGATTATCATTGATCTACCTCACCAACCAATATAAGATAATATGGGCTCCATATATTAGTTGCACATATTTCTCCCCGTGTTTAAGATCTCGAATGTCCGTCCATTAATTAATTTACAGACAATTAATTAATCGACATCTAACTCCATGAGTAGTACCACTCAACCTTATCATCATGCCGGACCAAGTCCACCTACAGGGTTTATATGATGAACCTTATGAGATCCTCAAGAGGACAACATCATCCTAATATATAGGACACGGTTTCCTCCTATAATCAATGGTACACCATATAAATAATACCATTTCCCAATTTACCGAGCCTATCGATTTACTCTATAAATCTCGCCCATTGGTAAATCAAAGAAATGAATACTAAGTATATGTGCCCGTTATTATATCGGGATTAAGAGCATATACAACATAATATTTGAGGTCCGATTCGATCATGTAGTCAGCAATAAATTGAATAACCCTAAGTCGGTCCTGCTTAATACACAAAGTGTACTAGTGTGATTCTATGGTCAAGACAAACCAATACCAAATCACACTATAACCATTCCAATGGTTTGTCCAAAGTCATCTTAGTTGTGAGCCTTTACTTATACCTTACAATGGACCGATAACATGATCTCCTGTGCGACACTACACACCATGTTATCTACAATGTAATGTATCAGACAAATATGCATAACCATAAATATGCAAACAATGATCATGTGATTCTTATTTCAAAACTAATAATGTTCATACAAAAGATAGACTTTTCTAGTATACATCACAACAATCTCCCACTTATACTTAAAGACTATGCTGGCCTCAAACTGCCATATATCTGATTCCCATTCCCTCCACATGTCTATCAAAAGCTCTCGTTGGAAGGGCCTTAGTGAAAGGATCTACCAGGTTATCCTTCGATGTAATTTTGGCCACAACATCTTCTCCTCTCTTTACGATTTCTCGTATCAGGTGGTACTTGCGCTCTATGTGTGTTACATACCTTATGGGCTCGTTGTTCCTTTGAGTTTGCAACTGTACCACTATTATCACAATAAATTGTGATAGTTCTGGGAAAACCAGGAATTACATCCAAGTCCATCAAGAAGTTCCTGAGCAACACAACTTCTTTGGCCGCCTCAGAACCATACTCAGCTTCCATGGTGGAGTTTGCCACGCATTTCTGCTTGACACTCCTCCATACAATGGCTCCACCTCCCAAAGTAAACACAAAACCTGAGGTAGACTTACTGTTATCCTTGTCTGATTAGAAATCAGAATCTGTGTAACCCACAGGGAGTAATTGGTCTGACTGGTAAACTAGCATATAATCCCTAGTCATTCTCAGGTACTTCAATATATGCTTTACCACAGTCTAATGTCCCTGTCCTGGATTACTCTGATATCTGCTGACCATGCCCACGTCAAAGGAGATATCTGGTCTCATACATAGCATCGCATACATGAGGCTTCCTACACCCGAAGCCTAAGGAACTACCTTCATCTCCTCTATCTCCTCAGATGTTCTAGGACACATCTCCTTAGATAAAGGAACTCTATGCCTGAAAGGTAGAAAACCTTTCTTAGAGTTTTGATTGCTAAAGCGATCCATAATGGTGTCTATGTATGAACCTTGAGATAAGCACTACATCCTTTTCCTGCGATCCCTTATAACCTTGATCCTAAGGATGTGTCTCAATTCTCCCAAGTCTTTCATATCAAATTTTTTGAACAACCATACCCATACGTCCGATAACACCTTGACATTGTTGCCAATTAACAAAATGTTATCTACGTATAGTACAAGAAACACCACTACGTTTCCGTTACATCTCTTGTATACACAAGACTCATTCAGACTTTGAATAAATCCATAAGACTGGATTACCTCATCAAAGTGGATGTTCCAAGACCTCGAAGCTTGCTTCAATCCATAAATGGACCGATTAAGCTTACACAAAAGATGCTCTTTGCCCTTTGCAATGAATCCCTCTGGTTGCCTCATATAGATGTTTTCCTCAAGACTTTCATTAAGGAAAGCTATCTTGACATCCATCTGTCATACCTCATAATCCATATGAGCAGCAAGACACAAGAGAATTCGGATAGACTTAAGCATGGCTACCGGCGAAAAGGTCTCCTCATAATCGATGCCCTCTTTTTGAGTATACCCCTTAGCAACAAGCCTTGCTTTGAAGGTCTCAACCTTCCCATTTATTCCTCTTTTTCTTTTGTAGATCCACTTACATCCAATGGTTTTTACACCATCGTTTGGTTCTACTAGCTCTCAGACCTGATTCAATCTCAACATTCATTGCGCTTTGCCAAGATACAACATCTTTATCTTGGATTACCTCATCATATGTCCACGGATCAAGTTCATGTTCGCCAGGGACCAAATCAGAAGATTCTCCAAAGAACATGAATCTATCAGGTTGTCTCACAACCCTCCCACTACGACGAGGTATCACCTGTGTATCCTCTGTGACATGCGGTGCAGTGACTTATGGTATATCCTCTTGTACCGATGGTACTGAAGAAGTGACTTCCCCTTTGAATTCCTCCAGAACAATCTTACTCATGTTCTTGTGGTTCATCACATAGTCTTCTTCTAGAAATCTAGCGTTCATGCTAACGATCACCCTCTAATCTCTCGGACTATAAAATAAACCACCTTTCGTTCCTCTAGGATAGCCAACGAACAAGCGCACTTTTGTACGAGGTTCCATCTTACCAGCATCTGCCTTCAGCACATGTGTTGGACTCCCCCATATCCGAATATATCTTAGACTATGCTTTCGCCCAGTCCACAATTCTGTGGGAGTAGAAGGCTCTGATTTAGATGGGAGCAAGTTTAGAATGTACTCTGTCGTATCTAGAGCATATCCCCAGAAAGAATCTGGAAACTCAGAATGACTCATCATCGATCTAACCATCTCCATAAGAGTCCAATTCCTTCGCTCTGTTATGCCATTCTACTGGGGTGTGCCAGGTGCAGACAATTGGGATTGAATCCTAGACTCTGATAAGTAATTCCTAAACTCTCCCAAGAGGTACTCACCACCACGATCAGATCATTGTGTCTTAATACTTTTACCTTGCCGTTTCTCCACATCAACCTTGAATTCTTTGAACTTGTCAAAGCATTCAGACTTGCAGCGCATCAAGTAAATGTATCCATATCTTAAATAATCATCTATAAAAGAGACGAAATACTCAAAACCACCTCAAGCCTTGAAAGACATAGGACCACAAAAATCAGAATGAACCAATTCCAACACATCTTTGGCTCTATACCCCTTGGACTTAAAAGGCCTCTTGGTCATTTTACCCTCCAAGCAAGATTCGCAGGTTGGGAAATCTTCCACCACTAATGAACCCAGAGGTCCATCAGCTATCAACCTTTGAATTCTTCTTAGGTTAATATGACCAAGTCTTTGATGCCAAAGATATGTTTGGTTCATCTTCGAAGGTTCTTTTGTCTTATTGGAATTAGAAGATAAGTTATTAACTTATATTTGCATCGTGGGAGATTTTGGTTCGAGTGTATATAAATTTCCTATCAATGCACCAGAACAGATAACCTCCGTATTCCTTTTTATAACAACTCTGTCATTAAAAGAAATAGAATATCCATCCATAAAAAATTTAGAAACTGAAATTAAATTCTTTCTAAATAAAGGTACATAAAGGCAATTTTTAAGAACCAAAACTTTATTCCTCTCAAAAGACAAATAGACATCTCCCACTGCAACAGCCGCCACCTTTGTGGCATCGCCCAAGTATTCGGTAATCTCCCCCTTAGCTAGTCGTCTAGTTTCCTAGAACCCCTGCAAAGTATTGCAGACATGATCAGTGGCTCCCGTATCAACACACCAAGTGCCGGTAGATAACACCGCTAAAAATGTTTCAACGACTAGACCAAAAGATATACCTTTGTTCTGCTTACGGTTGGGGCAATCCTTCTTTCAGTGTCCAGTCTGCTTACAAGTGAAGCACTTGCCTTTCGGCTTCTTCACTCCTCTCTGAGTTCCACCCATTGCCTTTGCCCCAGTTTATTTCTTATTCTTCTTGCCTTTCGGATTAGAAGTAGAAACCTTTTGGGTAACCATGGCTTGCGCCTGAGCACTCTGATGAAAAAGCCCCTCTGTCGCCTGGAGTTCTGTCAGAAGCTCCGCCAACGAATACAACCTCTTGTTCATGTTGTAGTTCAGGCGAAACTGCTCAAAACTCCTTAGTAGAGACTAGAGAATGATATCGACCTGGGTTTCCCCATCGGTCTCAGCTCCGAGAACTTCCAGCTCATTCAAATAACCCATCATCTTGAGAACATGATCCCTCATGGGTGTTCCCTCATTCATGGTGGTCGTCATCAAGTTTCTCATGGCTTCCTGCCTAGCAGCCCGATTCTGGTGTTCGAAAAGCTCTATGAGATTGAGCATCATGTCATAAGCAGTTGGCATGGCTTGATGCTGATGTTGTAGTACATTTGACATAGATGCCAAAATGTAACACCACGCCATCTCATCGTCCTTAATCCACTTCTTATAACTCTTTTTCTCCTTTTCCCCAGAATCATCCACAGGCTTAGGAGGGCACTCTTCGAGGAGTACATATTTGTATTCCTCAGCAGTCAAGACAATATCAAGATTCCTCTTCCAATCAACATAGTTGGGTCCAGTAAGTTTATTTTCTTTCAGTATCACAGCAAGCGGGTTGAAAGTCATTTTGAAAAACCTAAGAATCACATAGATCAAAGCATTAGATTTCAAAAAATTATTGATTCCTCAAACAATAAAATTTGAAAATCAACCAACACCTCAAAACACTGAGAATATCATATGCCACGATAGTGTGGACGTATATGAATTCTACATTTGTAAGAGGAGGTTTTACCCATTAATTTTATTATCGTGTCAACCTAACTTTTTGACAAATAAAATTAATAGTTGGTTCCTCTTCAGCCCTACAAATAAAAGCAGTGGCTCCGATGGGGAGGATACTTATATTTGTATCTAATTGTTCTCATTACTCGGTACCAAGTTAATTATCTCGGGTTATGTGCCTTCCGATGGGGAAGTACACACGCTCCTTAATAATTTCCTAAAACCATATTCGACCTTGTGATCCACAAACAAACTCATCCGATGGGGAGGAAGGCACTCAGAGTCGACGCACAAGTTTGTTTGCATGACATGTCAAATTGTAATGGAGGTCGTGGGAATTTATAAAAATATCCCTCTCCCACTTAGTAATTTAAAATTGAGGAATTTTGTAGCATACGACATGCATATCAAACAATAAGCAATAAATATGAAAATGAAATATTTTCCAACTATTATGGCTTTTGTCTCCAATATGCCTCCCGTCGTATCATCATCTCGTCCGCTCCTCCCTACACCATGTAAAAGCCATTCGGAGATCCGAGCCGAGAAAAACTATTTTAATTTACATCCATCGATCCTATACTCCACGAAGGAGTGTACATGAAATCTAGATCAAAAGTAAACTAAAATAAAAAGAGTGGCTAAATAATGTCGTATCTAATTTCAAAAATTAAATACTAGCCTCGTCAAGCCCGAGGATTCAACAAAATATACAATTACACACATACAATCACAAACACACATATGGTCATAATAGTTGGATCCAATGCCTGCAACCAAAAAGTTAACCTACGCACATCCTACTATTATCCGGCACATATAATATATGAAAAGTGCATAAAAGTAACTGAATCCTAAACACACAAAACTGAAAACCGTGGCTCTGATACCACTTGAAGGTAGGAAACTTTGCTTCCCACTTCAACTCGGTCGCTTGTTCATGGCGATCCCTTCTACATCCCCAGATAAAAAAAATTTATCCTTGACAAGGAGGGATCACCCAAGCTACCGTTTCATCGTCGTGCTATTAGATTAGAGTAGTCACTTGAACAAACTAGTTATTCAAACAACCAACCTTTATTCTACAATTAGCCGCAGAATATACGATGTACGGATCGTCGGTTTTTGTGTTTGTATTCGGGGTCCAAGTAAATTAGACACATAACAATAACATACAAAATACAAAGGGACAAAAGGAAAACAAAACAAAAATTTATACCACTCGATCTTCTATTGTATGTCCTTCCTCTTTTTGGACGTCGTGTGGGCGACGATCTTCCAAAAGTAGAAGCCTCCTAGATCACGATCTTCCTTTCCTTGCTCACTTCAAACAAGAGGAAGTATAGAAATAAAACTCTTCTCCTTCCTTTGACCAACCAGCAAGCACCAACCTTGATGTTTGCCGCCGACCAAGAGGAGAAGAAGGATGGTGGACTCCGGCCAAAACTCTAAGGGAAGAGACCCTAGGCTTTTTTTACACCAGCCAAGGAGAAGAGGATCAAGAGGTTGGACGCCGACAAAGGAAGAGGAGAGGCTAGTTGGGCGCCGGCCAAGAAGAAGAAGAAGAAAAAGGAAAAACTTTCCTTAATTATGGCTGCCCAAGCCTCCATGCCCAAGTCGCCCAAACCCTAATCGTATCTTGCTTCTAATTCTCCTTACCGCCCACCCTAATCCCTCCTTTTATAGAGTTAGGCTTAATCCTTGTTTTAATCTCGATCATCGGTTCTATGGATTTAATCTCAACCGTTGGATCTAGAGATTTAATCTCAACCGTCGGATCTAGAGAATTAATCTCTACCGTCGGATCTAGAGTTTTGTTTTCCATCATTGGATCTAGGCTTCCTGAGGTTTTAATAGGCTACAATAGGGACCATGAGGAGGAGTTGGATCTTGGCCACCCAATGGATCAAGCCCAGATAAAGTCCGATCCATTAATGATAATCCATTCCACTAGAGGATTATCATTGATCTACCTCACCAACCCCCATAATATAATATGGGCTCCATATATTATTTGCACATATTTCTCCCTATGTTTAAGATCTCGAATGTCTGTCGATTAATTAATTTACTGACAATTAATTAATTAACATCTAACTCCATGAGTAGTACCACTCAAGCTTATCATCATGCTGGACCAAGTCCACCTGTAAGGTTTACATGATGAACCTTATGAGCTCCTCAAGGGGACATCATTATCCTAATATATAGGACATGGTTTCCTCCTATAATCAACGGTACACCATATAAATAATACCATTTTCCAATTTACCGAGCCTATTGATTTAGTCTATAAATCTCGCCCATTGGTAAATCAAATAAATGAATACTAAGTATATGTGCCTGTTATTATATCGGGATTTAGAGCATGTACAATAAAATATCTGAGGTCTGATTTGATTATGTAGTCAGCAATAAATCGAATCACCTCTATGTCGGTCCTGCTCAATACACACAAAATGTACTAGTTTGATTCTATGGTAAAGACAAACCAATACCAAATCACACTACAACCATTCCGATGGTTTGTCCAAAGTCATCTTGGTTGTGAGCCTTTACTTATACCTTACAATGAACCGATAACATGATCTCCTATGTGACACTACACACCATGTTATCTACAATGTAATGTATCAGACAAATATGCATAACCATAAATATGCAAACAATGATTATGTGATTCTTATTTCAAAACTAAAGATGTTCATACAAAAGATAGACATTTTCAGTATACATCCCAACAGCATGAGCATTACCCATCTAAAAGCCCCCACCCTCTCTTTTTATAGAGAAGAAGCAATTCTTCCCGTTGGACACTATCCGTCGACTGATGCTTTCATCAGTCGACTGATGCTTTCATCAGTCGACTGATGTTGACTCAAATTCGCAGGATCCGCGGTCGTTTCTCCAATAGTCAGATGATCACTCGTGATGTCCACTTCTAGTCGAGTGACCCGCGAGCTCGACTAGCTTCTGTGCCCGTGCACAGTGCTATCAGTCGACTGCTTCCCTTAAGCAGTCGACTAATGTCGACTTGATTCATCAGCCACATCAGTCGATTGCCGATCGACTTGGAGCAGTCAACTGCCATGACATGGTAGTCAATTGGTGTCGAGTAAAACTCAAACCTTACATCCATTTGAGCTTCCAACAGTCAGGTAAACCTCAACTTTTGTGGTCCAGCCTCCGACACTTAGCCATTCGGCAAGTTAACCTAATGAGCTACTTACAATTCACTCATTCTCTCATCTCACTTGAAGTCCCTAGCTGAAGCTCTCTTCGTTCGCGGCCATGTCCCTCGGCAACATCAAGTGCACGGCTCTGCAATGCTCCTTCATGTCTCTTTCCCTCGAATTTTGCTTCCTTGGCTTCGCTTCAAGTCATCTCGTCCGACGGTCCCTCGGCAGCATCAAGCGTACCGCTCTGCAATTCTCCTTCTCTGACTCAAGCATGAGGTTGTGAGTGGTGACACTTGCCTAAGCTCCATGTGCGAATTACTAAGTCCTGCAAGACTCCAACGCACATATCAAATCCAATCATCCTAACTTAAATCCTTTGCCACACTCATCAAAACCATATCACATGGGAGATATTTGTACAATTAATATATGGAGCCCATATTTAATTATAGGGGTTGGTGAGGTAGATCAATGATAATCCTCTAGTGGAATGGATTATCATTAATGGATCAGATTTTATATGGGTCGAATCCATTAGGTGGCCAAGATTCAACTCCTCCTCATGGTCCCTATTGTAGCCTATTAAAACCCTCAAGAAGCCTAGATCCAACGGACATGATTAAAAGGAGGATTGGGTGAAATATATATAAGGAGTAGAGGAGGCTTGGGCGGCAATGATAATCTTTGGAGATTAGGGTTTGCTTCCAAGGTTTGGGTGGCAAGCAAAGGTTGTCGTTGGAAGTGGCTAGGGTTTGCTTCTCCTCTTGGGCGGCGGAAACCTAGGATAGCTTCTCCTTTGGCCAGCAGCAACAAGTCATCCTTCTCCATTGTCGACGCCTCCTTACTTTTCTCCTTGGCCGGCGGCAACAAGAGCTTCTCTCTTGGCTAGAACCCATCTCTCTTTCTTTTTCTCCATGGCCAGTGGCAACAACCAAGTCAGGTGGCTTAGTGGTCGACACTAAATAGGAGAAGTGAAGGGTTATGCTTATCGAGTCCGTGAGGGGAAACTTCGCTTCCCACTTCACCTCGGTAACTTGTCCATGGCGATCCCTTCGATGTCCCCGGATTAAAAAATTTAATACTAGACAAAAGGGATTGCCCAAACCACTAAGTCATCGTCGTGCTATTCGTTTAGAGAGGTCACATGAAGAATCTAGTTGTTCAAGCGACTATCCTCTATTCTACGAGTAGCCGCGAAATAGACGATGTCCGGATCGCTAGTTTTTGTGTTTATGCTCGGGATCCAAGTATTATTTAGCCATTTACAGATTTATAACATACTTATAATTGAAAAACAAAAACAACAAACAAACAAAAGAGAAAAGAGAATAGATATACCTCTTGATCTTCTAATGTATGTCCTTCCTCCTTTTGGACGTCGTGTGGGCGACGATCTACCAAAAGCCGAAGCTCCAAGATCGCAAATCTTCCTTCCTTGCTTTTCCAAAGCAAGAGGAAGAATAGAAACAAGGTTCTTCTCCTCCCTAAAACAAACCAACAAGGAGCAAACAAAATCCTTGCCACCGGCCACAAAGAGAAGAAGATGATGATGGAAAACAACCAAGACACCAAGGAAAGCCCTATATCTTGTTTCCACCACCTAAGGAGAGGGAGAAGAGAAGCTTTGGCCTCGGGCCAAGGTTGGAAGAGGGCTAGAAAACAATCTGGATGCCAGCCAATGAAGGAAGAAGAAGAAACAATCACCTTCCTTATTTGGTGCCGCCCTAGCCTCCAAACCCTAACCCTAATCCTATCTCAACTAGGATTCCTTCTCTTGCCACCCAAACCCTAGCTCTCTTGATGATAGTTCACGCCAACTCCCATGCCCTCCTTTTATAGAGTTAGGGATATGCCATGAATTAATCTCCTCCATTGGTTCTAGGGATTTAATCTCAACCGTCGGATCTAGAGATTTAATCTCAACAGTCGGATCTTAGAGATTTAATCTCTACCTATGGATCTTAGAGTTTTGTTTCTATCCATTGGATCTAAGCTTCATGAGGTGTTAATAGGCTACATTAGGGACCATGAGGAGGAGTTGGATCTTGGCCACCCATGAATCAAGCCCACATAAAGTCCGATCCACTAATGATGATCTAATCCACTAAAGGATCATCATTGATCTACCTCACCAACCCCCATATGATAATATGGGATCCATATATTATTTGTACATTTTCTCTCCGTGTTTAAGATCTCGAATGTCCGTCGATTAATTAATTTACTGGCCATTAATTAATCAACATCTAACTCATTGAGTAGTACCACTCAACCTTTTCATCATGCCGGACCAAGTCCACCTGCAGGGTTTACATGATGAACCTTATGAGCTCCTCAAGGGGACATCATGATCGTAATATATAGGACACGGTTTCCTCCTATAATTAACGACACAACATATAAATAATATCATCTCCCAACTTACCGAGCCTATCGATTTAATCTATAAATCTCGCCCATTGGTAAATCAAAGAGATGAGTACTAAGTATATATGCCCGTTATTATATCGAGATTAAGAGCATGTACTAAATATTATCTGGGGTCCGATTCAATTATGTAGTCAGCAATAAATCGAATCACCTCTAAGTCGGTCCTGCTCAATACACACAAAGTGCACTAGTGTGATTCTATGGTCAAGACAAACCAACACCAAATCACACTATAACCATTCCGATGGTTTGTCCAAAGTCATCTCGGTTGTGAGCCTTTACTTATACTTTTCAAGGGTCCGATAACATGATCTCCTGTGTGACACAACACATCATGTTATCTACAATGTAAAGTATTAGACAATATTGCATAACAATAAAAATATGCAAACAATGATCATGTGATTCTTATTCCAAAATAAAGATGTTCATACAAAAGATAGACTTTTCAGTATACATCCCTACAATCTCCCACTTATACTAAAAGACTATGCTGTCCTCAAAGTTTCATACATCTGATCCCCATTCCCTCCACATGTCTATCAAAAGCTCTCACGGGAAGGGTCTTAGTGAAAGGATCTGCCAGGTTATCCTCCGATGAAATCTTTGCCACAGCAACTTCTCCTCTCTTTACGATTTCTCGTATCAGGTGGTACTTGTGCTCTATGTGTTTACTAGCCTTATGGGCTCGTTGTTCCTTCGAGTTTGCAACTGCACCACTAATATCACAATAAATTGTGATAGTTCTGGGCAAACCAGAAATCACATCCAAGTCCATCAGAAAGTTCCTGAGTCATACAGCTTCTTTGGCCGCCTCAGAGGCTGCCACATACTCATCTTCCATGGTGGAGTCTTCCACGCACTTCTGCTTGACACTCTTCCATACAATAGCTCCACCTCCCAATGTAAACACAAAACCTGAAATAGACTTACTGTTATCCCTATCAGATTGGAAGTCAGAATCCGTGTAACCCACATGGAGTAATTGGTCTGCCCGGTAAACCAACATATAATCCCTAATCCTTCTCAGGTACTTCAATATATGCTTTACCGTAGTCCAATGACCCTGTCCTAGATTACTCTGATATCTGCTGACCATGCCCACGACAAAGCAGATATCTGGTCTCGTATAGAGCATCGCATACATGAGGCTTCCTACTGTCGAAGCATAAGGAACCACCTTCATCTCCTCTATCTCCTCAGATGATCTAGGACGCATCTCTTTAGAAAAAGGAACTCCATGCCTGAAAGGTAGAAAACCCTTCTTGGAGTTATGCATGCTAAAATGATCCATAATCATGTCTATGTATGAAGCTTGGGATAAGCACAACATTCTTTTCCTGCGATCCCTTATAACCTTGATCCCAAGGATATGTGCCACCTCTCCCAAGTCCTTCATATCAAACTGTTTGGATAATCATACCCTTATGTCCGATAACACCTTGATATTGTTGCTAATCAACAAAATGTCATCTACGCATAGTACAAGAAATACCACTACGTTTCTGTCACATCTCTTGTATACACAAGACTCATCCAGACTTTGAATAAATCCATAAGATTGGATTACCTCATCAAAGCGGATGTTCCAAGACCTCGAATCTTGGTTCAATCCATAAATGGACCGATTAAGATTACATACAAGATGCTCTTTGCCTTTAGCAATGAATCCCTCTGGTTGCTTCATATAGATGTTTTCCCCAAGACTTCCATTAAGGAAAGCTGTCTTGACATCCATCTGTCACACCTCATAATCCATATGAGCTGTTATGCATAAGATAATTCGGATAGACTTAAGCATGGCTACCGGCGAAAAGGTCTCCTCATAATCGATACCCTCTTTCTGAGTATACCCCTTCGCAACAAGTCTTGCTTTGGAGGTCTCAACCTTCCCATCTATTTCTCTCTTTCTCTTGTAGATCCACTTGCATCCAATGGTTTTTACACCATCGGGTGGTTCTACTAGCTCCCAGACCTGATTTGAATCCATAGAATCAATCTCAGCATTCATTGCACTTTGCCAAGATATTGCATCTTTATCTTAGATTGCCTCGTCATATGTCCAAGGATTAGGTTCATGTTCTCCAGGGACCAAATCAGAAGATTCTCTCAAGAACGTGAATCTATCAGGCTATCTCACAACCCTCCCACTACGACGAGGTATCACCTGTGTATCCTCTGTGACATGCGGTGCAGTGACATGTGGTATATCCTCTTGTACCGGTGGTCCTAAAGAAGTGACTTCCCCTTTTAACTCCTCTAGAGAAATTTTACTCTTGGGCTTGTGGCTCATCACATAGTCTTCCTCTAGAAATCTGGCATTCGTGCTAACGATCACCCTCTAATCTCTAGGACTATAAAACAATCCACCCTTCGTTCCCCCGGGATAGCTAACGAACATGCGTACTTCTGTACGAGGTTCCAACTTACCAGTATCTGCCTTAAGCACATGTGCTGGACTCCCCCATATCCGAATATTTCTTAGACTAGGCTTTCGCCCAGTCCACAACTCTGTGGGAGTAGAAGGCACTGATTTAGATGGAACTAAGTTCAGAATGTACAATGCCATATCTAAAGCATATCCCCAGAACAAATCTGGCAATTCAGAATAACTCATCATCGATCTAAACATCTCCATAAGAGTCTTATTCATTCGCTCTACTACACCCTTCTGCTGGGGTGTGCCAGGTGCAGTCAATTGGGATTGAATCCCAGCCTCTGATAAGTAGTTCCTAAACACTCCCAAGAGGTACTCACCACCACGATCAGATCGTAGTGTCTTGATACTTTTACCTTGACGTTTCTCCACATCAACCTTGAATTCTTTGAACTTGTCAAAGCATTCAGACTTGCGGCGCATCAGGTAAATGTATCCATATCTTGAGTAATCATCTATAAAAGAGACGAAATACTCAAAACCACCTCTAGCCCAACTAGACATAGGACGACACAAATCAGAATGAACCAATTCTAACACATCTTTGGCTCTATACCCCTTGGCCATAAAAGGCCTCTTGGTCATCTTACCCTCCAAGCAAGATTCACGGGTTGGGAGATACTCCAACACTAATGAACCAAAAGGTCCATCAGCTTTCAACCTTTGAATTGTGCTTAGGTTAATGTGACCAAGCCTAAGATGCCAAAGATATGTTTGGTTCATTTTCGAAGGATCTTTTCTTTTATTGGAATTAGAAGATGAGTTATTAACTTCAAATTGCATCGTGGGAGGTTTTGGTTCAAGTGTGTACAAATTTCCTATCAATGCACCCGAACAGATAATGTCCCTATTCCTTCTTATAACAACTCTACCATTAAAAGAAATAGAATATCCATCCATAAACAATTTAGAAACCGAAATTAAATTCTTTCTAAATAAGGGTACATAAAGGCAATTCTTAAGAACCAAAAGTTTATTTTTCTCAAAAGATAAATGAACATCTCCCACTGCAACAGCCGCCACCTTCGTGACATCGCCCAAGTACACGATAATCTCCCCCTCAGCCAGTCGTTTGGTTTCTTGGAACCACTGCAAAGTATTCCAGACATGATCAGTGGCTCCCGTATCTACACACCAGGTGCCGGTAGATAACACCGCTAAACATGTTTCAACGACTAGACCAAAAGATATACCTTTGTTCTTGCGGTTGGGGCAGTCCTTCTTCCAGTGTCCAGTCTGCTTACAAGTGAAGCACTTGCCTTTCTGCTTCTTCACTTCTCCCTAAGTACCTCCCAACGCCTTCACCCCGATTTGTTTCATCTTCTTCTTGCCTTTCGGCTTAGAAGTAGAAACCTTCTGGGTCACCACGGCATGCACCTGAGCACTCTGACGAAATAGTCCCTCTGCAACCTAGAGTTCTGTCAGAAGTTCCGCCAATGAATACAACCTCTTGTTCATGTTGTAGTTCAGGCGAAACTGCTCAAAACTCCTAGGTAGAGACTGAAGTATGATATCGATCTGGGTTTCCCCATCGATCTCAGCTCCTAGGACCTCCAGCTCATTCAAATGAGTCATCATCTTGAGAACATGATCCCTCAAGGGTGTTCCCTCGATCATGGTGGTCGTCATCAAGTTTCTCATGGCCTCTTGCCTCGCTGCCTTGATCCACTTCTTATAGCTCTCTCTCTCCTTTTCCCCAGAATTATCTGTAGGCTTGGGAGGGCAATCTTCGAGGAGTACATATTTGTATTCCTCTGCAGTCAAGACAAGGTCTAGATTCCTCTTCCAATCAACATAGTTGGGTCCAGTAAGTTTGTTCTCTTTCAGTATCACAACAAGTGGGTTGAAAGTCATTTTGAAAGAAAACCTAAGAATCACATAAATCAAAACATTAGATTTCAAAAAATTATTGATTCCTCAAACAATAAAATTTTAAAATCAACCAACACCTCAAAACACCGAGAATATCGTATGCCACGATAGTGTGGACGTATACGAATTATACATTTGTAAGAGGAGGTTTTACCCATTAATTTTACTATCTTGTCAACCTAACTTTTTGACTAGTAAAAGTAATAGTTGGTTCCTCTTTTACCCTACAAATAAAAATAGTGACTCCGATGGGGAGGATACTTATATTTGTATCTAAGTGTTCACCATTACTCGGTACCAAGGTAATTATCTCGGGTTATGTGCCTTACGATGGGCAAGTACACACACCTTAATAATTTCCTATAACCATATTCGACCTTGTGATCCGCAAACAAACCCATCCGATATGGAGGAAGGCACTCAGAGCTGATGCGCAAGTTTGTTTGCATCACTTGTCAAATCGTAATGGAGGTCGTGGGAATTTTAAAAATTTCCTCTCCCACTTAGTAATTTGAAATTGTTGGTAGTTGCTTCGGAGGCTCATTGGCTCCCATGTCCCCGGATTAAAATTTTCACTAATGAAAGAACTAATCCGGATGGGATGAGTTTCCTTAGCACAACCAATTCGTCGTCATGCTAACAACTTGAGTGATCACTTGAACAAACTAGTTGTTCAAGCAACACCACTCTTCTAGTTGGTTAGCCGTGGAAGAGACGACGGACGGATCGCCGGTTTTTATGTTTGTCTTCGGGGTCCATGATTATACAAAATACATAAAAATGTAAACTAGTATAATCAACACATAAAGAACATGCTAAGATCAGAAAATAAAGTTATAAAACTTTCATACCTCACGATCTTCTACCGTATGTTCTATCCTCTTCGTGGACGTCGTGTGGGCGAAGATCCTCCACGAGTAGAAGCCTCCTAGATCACGTTCTTCTCTTTCTTGTTCGCTCCGAACAAAGAGAAGAACTAAACAAAACTCCTTCTCCTTTCTAGAATTGGCCACCAAGCCAAAGGGCTTGATACAACCGCCGGCCAAGGAGTGGCTTATTGAGCACCGGCCAACCTTGAAGCAATGTTGCCGCTGGCCACCAAGATGGGATATGGATGAATGCCGGCCAACCTTGTATCAATGTTGCCGCCGGCCACCAAGGAGAAAGGGAGGAAGAAGAGAACCAACCAAGGATGAGAAGAGGAAGAGGGGCGCCGGCCAAAACCCTAGGGAGAACAAAGATATTGCTGCCCACTTCTAGCCACCCAAAACCCTAAATCTTTTAGGGTTTGTTGCCGCCCACTTCTAGATAGGCAAACCCTAATTTCCAAGCACTATTTTCTTTCCGCCCACGTCTAAGCCCTCTATTTATAGAATTGAGCTTAAGCCTCCTTTAATCTCCACCGTCGGATCTAGGGATCTTATCTCCATCGTCGGATCTAGGGTTTTATCCCAACCGTCGGATCTAGGGTTTCAGCCCAACCGTCGGATCTAGGGTTTCATCCCAACCGTCGGATCTAGGGTTTCATCCCAACCATCGGATCTAGGGTTTCATCCCAACCGTCGGATCTATGGTTTCATCCCAACCGTCGAATCTAGGGATTTAATCCCAATCGTCTGTTCTAGGGTTTTATCCCAACCGTTGGATCTAGAGATTTAATCTCAACCGTCGGTTCTAGGAATTTAATCCCAACCATTAGTTTTAGAGTTTTGTTTTACATCCTTGGATCTTGGCTTCATGAGGATTATGTTAGGCTACGATAGGGACCATGATGAGGAGTTGGATCTTGGCCACCCGATGGATCGGAACCACACAAACTTGATCCATCAACGATGTTCCATTCCACTAGAGGATCATCATTGAACTACCTCACCAACCCCCATAAATTAATATGGGCTACATATATTATTTGTACATCCATCTCCCCATGTTTAAGATATCGAATGTTCATCAATTAATTGATTTACTTGTTAGTAATATATGAGAGATGTCCTAAGGCAATCGCCTTATGTATGAACCATTTATATGATAAATGAAGATTCACTATTTGAGTATACATGTTTTATGTATTTGATTGGATCTTAAACTCATTTACTGAATGTCCACGATACGATTCACAGCATGAGAGAATTTGTGATTGGATCACAACTAGTGAGTATCTCTACATGTGTAATTGTGATGTATCGGAATTATCCCTAGTCGATGAATTGATGGATTTGGACACCATCAATTCTGTCGAGACTAGCACGAGGTACACTCCTTGGTGTATCCAAGCAGCTGATTCTCACTGGCTGGCGACATAGTGATGTCCGGAGTTAATCGTGGATGCTAGTTATGGTAACTAGTTCATTGGAGTGACCAGCCGTAAGACTTCATATGGTTCTCTGCATATATAGATATGTCAATGAAGTTCTTACTGTGGCTTAAGTGCGATGTTCCTTTGACTTGCGGTATTCAAGTCATCTTGATCATGGAGACTTATGCTTTGACATCTTAAGCAAACATCTCTAAGGAGATGTGGACGGAAGATTGGGTATAAGTCAAGTGATCGAAGGTGTTTGAATAGCCTATAAAGGATTCACCACTCCTTGCGAGGAGATGTATACCCATGGCCTCTCGTCGGATTGTTACTAAAGTCTTTGGCCAAAGCATTACATGTTTAGAGTAAGGTACTCTTCGATACATGTGGAGTAACTAGAATCTGTAGGACGAGGAAATGATACTTGGGCTAGGTGTGACGTAGTCAGCCTAGTGGGGACTGACACAATAGACCATGTCCTGAACCAAGTGGGTATAAGATGAGTGAAGGGAATGGGGCACGAATCATTCGAGCTGCTGAAGGGTTTAAGAAATAGTTCTGGATCAACCGTTGATCTTTTCGGTTAATTGGGGATCATGATGTACTACTAGGTGCCACTCATGATCGTTCTATAATTAATGGTTAATTATAGACGGCCAACATAAACCGAGAACCTATTTGGTCACATGCACAACGAGCGTAATCCAAAGGATTTAAAACGAGCTTGAGAATGGGATTCTCAGACCGAGAGAAACTAGGTTTGGTTGGACCAAACATAAAGCGAGCATGAAATCGTTTCAGTCGCAATGGAAGCATGGATGGGCCGTGTCTTATGAAGACATAATGGATGAACCAAAATGGTTTGGTTCTAATCCAATGGAGGAGAATAAACCAAAGGGTTTTGTTTATTTTAAACGAATGAACCAAAAGTTGGTTCGGTTCGTTTTAACTTAAAATAAACCATCATGGTTTGGTTTATTTTACCTTATCTTAATGGAGCGGGTTAACGGGCTTTATGGATATGATCCATTAACCATTAAGAGAATTAGTTCTCTATAAAATAGCGCTTAAACCCTAATCCAAAGCCCTAATCAAGCTTGGCCGCCCAAACCCCTTCCTCTTGTTGGCGTCAACTTCATTGCCGCCGCCCAGCTTGTGTGTTGCCGTCCATCTCCTTGTCGGCGTCCAAGCTTCAGCCGATGAACCCTCCGGCGACCCTCCGGTGATCTTCCTAGGCCTCGGTGAAAAGGTGAGCACTTGGCTTCCTTGTTTTGGCCGGTGAAAAGGTGAGCACTTGGCTTCCTTGCATTAGATGCATAACATTATGCCATGCGTGTTGTGACATGTAGATGTATGTCATGTATGCCATGCCATGTAGATAATAGTTATTTGCATGCAAAGAGGATGAGACATAAAAACCCTTAAACAATATTAAAGCCTACACCTTCCATTAATATGGTTAGAACCAGAGTCCCGTTTCTTGTTTGGGTTGTTGGACTCTCTCCAAGCCCGGCTCGAACCCGAATATGTTCAAACCATGGAATAGTTTAATACTAATATGGTAAGAGTCAGAGGTCAATCGTTAGCTTTGGTTGTTGGACTCTCTCCAAGCTGGGCTAATTGGTTGAATGCGCTCTAACCATATTAAAACTATTTCCCGATTAATGGGTTGGCTTTAACCTGGAGCATCGGCTTGTTGGACTCTCTCCAAGGTCGATGTAAAGGGAGGTGAAGTTGGGTGCTATGCATATGATGCATACTTGTTAATGTGTTAACAACCCGATGTATGTGTGAACATTCAATTAGTTGATAGCACATTGTGATAGTTGCATATACGTGATATGCAATCGGTATAGTTGATACCTACCGTCGTAGTTATGAATGGCTTGTTGGACTCTCTCCAAGGTTGTTCATAACTATGATGGATATCAGCCCATTCGGAGATGGACCTACGATCTCCCGAAGTGATTTTGGGGTTTTTGAAATTTGAAAAATGAATGGGATTTATAAATGTATATTGATGCATTTTAAAATCATTTTCTCATATATGCTCGTTTTGTATTTCTAGGTCAATAAATTAATCATGACGTCTTTGAATTTGCGCACTATTTTGGATTCGAACAAACTGACTGGGCCTAACTTCCTGGACTGGCTTAGAAACCTGAGAATTGTTCTCAAGGCGGAAAAGCTTGCATATGTCCTCGAAGCGCCTCTTCCCGCTCGTCCTAGTGACGATGCAACTCTGGACCAATTGTTGGCCTATCAGAAACATGTGAGTGATTCTGAACAAATGAGTTGCATCATGCTAGCCGCGATGGAACCCAAGCTACGAAAGCAGCATGAGCATATGGATGCTCATATCGTAGTCCTTCATCTTTGTGAGTTGGTTGATGAGCAAGTGAGATTCGAAAGGTTCGAAGTCTCAAAGCTCCTCTTCACCTCTGAGATGCTAGAAGGTTCATCTGTGGTACTGCTCAATATGCTGAAGACTGTGGAGTCTTTTGAGAAGCATGAGCAGGGGACGGTGCTGTTAGTTGATTCCTCGAAGAAAGGTTCTAAGAGGAAGTCAAAGGAACAGCAGAAGGGAAAGAAGAGAAGGGATAAGAAGGTAGAACTAACACAAAAGGAAACTTGCCATCATTATGGCAAGGAGAGCCATTTGCGAAGAAAGTGCAAGATTTATCTTGAGTCTGTGAAGAAGAATAAGGCATCGGATGCCCCATCTTCTTCAGATATCTTCGTTATTGATTGTCATTCTATTTCCTCAAACACTTGGGTATTGGATACTGGGTGTGGCTCACATATATGTAATGACATACATGAGCTAAGGAATAGAAGAAGACTCGTCAAGGGAGAGTCAAATTTGCGTGTTGGGAATGGAGCAAAGGTTGCTGCAGTTGCCATTGGAACGCATTTGTTGAAACTCCCTACAGGACTTGTCTTAGAACTGGACAATTGCTTTTATGTTCCTTCGTTGATAAAGAACATTGTTTCTATTTCCTGTTTAAATAGAAATGGTTTCCATTTGACGTTTAGTAACAATTGTTGTTATATAACTTTAAATGGCATACTTTATGGAACTGGAACCTTGAGTAATGGCATTTATACGTTGGACGTATCCAGTGACATTTTCAATATCGAAGCGAGCAACACGCGTGCTCGAAAGGATAATCAAATAGACTCCTACATGTGGCATTGTCGTCTTGGCCATATAAGCAAGAAACGCATGTCCGAATTACACCGATATGGAATTCTGGAATCGTTTGAATTGGATTCATACGATACATGTGAATCATGCTTAAAAGGCAAGATGACTAAGTTACCTTTTACTGGAAAAGGTGAACGAGTGGGAGAGTTACTAGGTCTAATACATACTGATGTATGTGGACCTATGTCAACTCAAGCATTAGGAGGCTATAGCTACTTCATTACCTTCACCGATGATCACTCACGGTTTGGGTATGTGTTCTTGATGAAACACAAGTCTGAAGCCTTTGAAAGGTTCAAAGAATTAAGAAATGAAGTAGAGAAACAACATGATAAGAGTATTAAAATACTTCAATCGGATCGAGGTGGTGAATACTTAAGTCAAGAGTTTCTTGATTATCTAAGAGACAATGGTATATTGTCTCAATGGACTCTGCCCTATACACCACAGCATAATGGTGTATCTGAGAGGCGTAACCAGACCTTGTTGGACATGGTCAGGTCAATGATCAATCATGCAACTCTTCCCAAGTCCTTTTGGGGCTATGCACTTCTGACATTTGTTTACTTGTTAAACAGAATGGCTACCAAGGTAGTCTCAACTACTCCATATGAGATATGGAATAGTAAGAAACCTCATGTATCTTACTTGAAGATATGGGGTTGTCCTGCTTATGTGAAGCGGACTGTATCAGACAAATTGGATGCTAAGTCTGATAAATGTCTATTTATTGGATACCCTAAGGAAACAAGGGGTTACCAATTCTATCATCCTGTGGAACAAAAGGTGTTTGTTTCAAGGCATGCTGTGTTTCTAGAGAAAGAGTTTCTTTTGCAAGAAAACAGTGGGAGTGTCGTCGAGCTTGAGGAGGCTCGAGAGACTCAAATAGACATTAATGAGATACCTGGTGAAGCACAACAGCCGACAACTCATAGTGATGAGCAATCGGCTAGACCTATTGTAACACCACATCTTCGTAGATCTGGTAGAACACGCAATATTCCTGAGAGATATGGATTTCTCGTAAGTGAATCGAATGACGTGTTACTCATTGATGATGAGGAGGCTACCAGTTATGAAGAAGTGCTGACAAGTTCAGAAAGGTATAAGTGGCTTGGTGCCATGAAGTCAGAAATGGATTCCATGTATGAAAACCAAGTTTGGAACTTGGTTGACCCACCTGAAGGGATAAAGCCTATAGGGTGCAAGTGGGTTTTCAAGAAGAAAATCGACATGGATGGTAATGTGATTACCTATAAGGCAAGATTGGTGGCGAAAGGATATCGTCAAAAACAAGGTGTTGATTATGACGAAACCTATTCGCCTGTAGCTATGCTTAAATCCATTCGGATGCTCCTGGCCATAGCGGCTCATTATGATTATGAGATATGGCAGATGGATGTGAAAATAACTTTCCTTAATGGAAACCTGCTCGAGGGCGTGTATATGATACAGCCTGAGGGTTTCACATCGGTTGATAAAACCAAGGTATGCAAATTGCGACGATCCATTTATGGATTGAAGCAAGCATCCAGGAGCTGGAATATCCGTTTTGATGAGACAATCAAAAAGTTTGATTTCTCACAAAATCCAGACGAATCTTGTGTGTACAAGAAGGTTAGTGGGAGTGTAGTCGTATTCCTAGTATTGTATGTCGATGACATACTACTTATAGGAAACGATGCTTCAATCTTACAGTCAGTGAAGGTTTGGTTATCCAAGACATTCTCCATGAAAGACCTGGGAGAAGCAACCTACATCCTCAGGATTAAGATCTATAGAGATAGATCGAAACGGTTGCTTGGTCTTTCACAGTCTACATATATAGACCGAGTGCTAAAGAGGTTTAGCATGTCGGAATCCAAGAAAGGTTTCTTACCCATCAGGCATGGGGTACACCTTTCGAAGTCTATGTGTCCGCGCACAGAAGACGAGAGGATTTGCATGAGTAAGATTTCCTATGCATCCGCAATAGGATCTATCATGTATGCTATGTTATGTACAAGGCCCGATGTATCGTACGCTCTGAGTGTCACGAGCAGATACCAGTCCGATCCAGGAATGGATCATTGGGCGGCTGTTAAGACGATCCTTAAGTACTTGAGAAGAACTAAGGATGTGTTCCTAATATATGGAGAAGGGGACATGGTGATACGCGGGTATACGGATGCCAACTTCCAGACAGACAACAATGATTCCAGGTCTCAGTCTGGAGATGTATTCACCTAGAATGGAGGGGCAATAAGTTGGAAAGGTTCCTAGCTTGACTCTATAGCAGATTCTACCACTAAGGTAGAATACATTGCAGCTTTGGAAGCAGCATAGGAAGCGGTTTGGATCAAGAAGTTCATCTCTGAACTTGATGTGGTCTCATCAATGATCCAAACATGTGCTTCGCCGCTATCATCTTATCAGAGAGATCATCAGTAGGAACGAAATACAAATCGAGAAAATTTCCACTGAAAGGAACTTAGCGGATCCCTTGACTAAGGCATTACCTCAAAATAAGTTTGAGGGTCATGTTAGAGCTTATGGTATTGGATACCGTAGCGATTGGCATTAGGCCAAGTGGGAGTCTATTAGTAATATATGAGAGATGTCCTAAGGCAATCGCCTTATGTATGAACCATTTATATGATAAATGAAGATTCACTATTTGAGTATACATGTTTTATGTATTTGATTGGATCTTAAACTCATTTACTGAATGTCCACGATACGATTCACAGCATGAGAGAATTTGTGATTGGATCACAACTAGTGAGTATCTCTACATGTGTAATTGTGATGTATCGGAATTATCCCTAGTCGATGAATTGATGGATTTGGACACCATCAATTCTGTCGAGACTAGCACGAGGTACACTCCTTGGTGTATCCAAGCAGCTGATTCTCACTGGCTGGCGACATAGTGATGTCCGGAGTTAATCGTGGATGCTAGTTATGGTAACTAGTTCATTGGAGTGACCAGCCGTAAGACTTCATATGGTTCTCTGCATATATAGATATGTCAATGAAGTTCTTACTGTGGCTTAAGTGCGATGTTCCTTTGACTTGCGGTATTCAAGTCATCTTGATCATGGAGACTTATGCTTTGACATCTTAAGCAAACATCTCTAAGGAGATGTGGACCCGGGAAGATTGGGTATAAGTCGAAGTGATCGAAGGTGTTTGAATAGCCTATAAAGGATTCACCACTCCTTGCGAGGAGATGTATACCCATGGCCTCTCGTCGGATTGTTACTAAAGTCTTTGGCCAAAGCATTACATGTTTAGAGTAAGGTACTCTTCGATACATGTGGAGTAACTAGAACAGGACGAGGAAATGATACTTGGGCTAGGTGTGACGAGTCACCTAGTGGGGATCGACACTATAGACCATGTCCTGAACCAAGTGGGTATAAGATGAGTGAAGGGAATGGGGCACGAATCATTCGAAAGCTGAAGGGTTTAAGAAATAGTTCGATCAACCGCTGATCTTTTCGGTTAATTGGGGATCATGATGTACTACTAGGTGCCACTCATGATCGCTCTATAATTAATGGTTAATTATAGACGGCCAACATAAACCGAGAACCTATTTGGTCACACGCACAACGAGCGTAATCCAAAGGATTTAAAACGAGCTTGAGAATGGGATTCTCAGACCGAGAGAAACTAGGTTTGGTTGGACCAAACATAAAGCGAGCATGAAATCGTTTCAGTCGCAATGGAAGCGTGGATGGGCCGTGTCTTATGAAGACATAATGGATGAACCAAAATGGTTTGGTTCTAATCCAATGGAGGAGAATAAACCAAAGGGTTTGGTTTATTTTAAACGAATGAACTAAAAGTTGGTTCGGTTCGTTTTAACTTAAAATAAACCATCATGGTTTGGTTTATTTTAACTTATCTTAATGGAGCGGGTTAACGGGCTTTATGGATATGATCCATTAACCATTAAGAGAATTAGTTCTCTATAAAATAGGGCTTAAACCCTAATCCAAAGCCCTAATCAAGCTTGGCCGCCCAAACCCCTTCCTCTTGTTGGCGTCAACTTCATTGCCGCCGCCCAGCTTGTGTGCTGCCGTCCATCTCCTTGCCGGCGTCCAAGCTTCAGCCGGTGAACCCTCCGGCGACCCTCCGGTGATCTTCCTAGGCCTCGGTGAAAAGGTGAGCACATGTCTTCCTTGTTTTGGCCGGCGCCTACTCCTCCACCAAGCTGTCCAGTTTTCTGGACTGCTTCTTCTCCTCTCGTCGGAGCGTCGTTTGGACGACGGTTAGAGCTCCGACAGCGGCTAAATTACCGGGGATTCGATCTCCGGTAATCCTCTGAGGTGGAGGACGAAGGATTCGTCAATCGGTTGACGAATACCTCTCCGGAGAAGCGAGTTTTGAGGACTCATCTTAGGATCCGAATTTGGATTCGGATCGTGATCATCTCTCGATCACCTCGTCTTCAACACGAGGCTAGTAACCCGTACGAAGACGAAGCTCGTGGCTTAGCGAAGTCATCCCGAGCAACTCGGCGTGGATACGGATAGAGACGATTCTAGCAAGGATCGTTCCGGTTGATGCCGTTCCTGCTACACGTCATACGAAAGGTATAACGTAGATAAATTTCCTTTTATTGCAAATTTAAATTTACGGTTATGTCTACACTTGTTGTAATATGCATGCGTGTGTTGTTTGTGTTGTAATAAATAGGAGTATTTATTATTTTATTGCATTCGCTGTGTTCATGTTCACGAAACATGATCGAACACACACACACGCTGCGGTGCCGAAAACCCAACATTACTGACCATCAATTAATTAACATCTTACTCCTCGAGTAGTACCACTCAACCTTATCATCATGTTGACTAAGTCAACCAGCTGGGTTTACATGATGAACCTTATGAGCTCCTCAAGGGGACATCATCAACCTAATATATAGGACACGGTTTCCTCCTATAATGAACGGCACACCATGTAAATAATATTATTTCCCAACTTACCGGGCATATTGATTTAATCCATCTAAATCTCACCCTATGGTAAATCAAAGAAATAAATACTAAGTACATGTGCCCGTTATTATATCGGGATTAAGAGCATGTACAACATAATATCCGAGGTCCGATTCAATTATGTAGTCAGCAATAAATTGAATCACCTCTATGTTGGTCTTGCTCAATACACCTAAGTGTACTAGTGTAACTCTATGTTTAAGACAAAACAATACCAAGCTACACTACAACCATGCCAATGGTTTGTCGAAAACCATCTTGGTTGTGAGCCTCTACTTATATTCTACAAGAGACTGATAACATGATCTTTTGTGTCACACCAAACACTATGTTATCTACAATGTAAAATATTAGACAATATGCGCACATATAATAAAGTGCAAACAATGATCATGTGATTCTTATGTCAAAATAAAATGCTCATACAAAAAGAGCTAGGCTTTCAGTATACATTCCAACAATCTCCCACTTATACTAAAAGACTATGCTGTCATCACTCTGCCATACATCTGATCCCCATGTCCTCCACATGCCTATCAAATGCTTTCGCTGGAAGGGCCTTAGTGAATGGATCCGCTAGGTTATCCTCTGATGCAATCTTGGCGACTGCTACTTCTCCTCGCTTTACGATCTCTCGTATCAGGTGGTACTTGTGCTCTATGTGTTTACTTGCCTTATGGGCTCGTGGTTCCTTCGAGTTTGCAACTGCACCACTGTTATCACAATAAATTCTGATAGATCTGGGCAAACCAGGAATCACATCCAAGGCCATCAAGAAGTTCCTGAGCCATACAGCTTCCTTGGCTGCCTCAGAGGCTGCCCCATACTCAGCTTCCATGGTAGAGTCCGCCACACATTTCTGCATGACACTCCTCCATACTATGGCTCCACCTCCAAAAGTAAACACAAACCCCGAGGTAGACTTACTGTTGTCTCTATCTGATTGGAAATCCGAATCTGTGTAACCCACAGGGTCTAATTGATCTGCCCGGTAAACCAGCATATAATTCCTAGTCCTTCTTAGGTACTTCAATATATGCTTCACTGCAGTCCAATGTCCCTATCCAGGATTACTCTTATATCTGCTAACCATGCCCACGACAAAGCAGATATCTGGTCTCGTACATAGCATAGCATACATGTGGCTTCCTACTGCCGAAGCATAAGGAACCGCCTTCATCTTCTCTATCTCCTTTGATGTTTTGGGACACATCTCTTTAGATAAAGGAACTCCATGCCTAAAAGGTAGAAAACCTTTCTTGGAGTTCTGCATGCTAAAACGAGCAAGGATAGTGTCAATGTATGAAGTTTGAGATAAGCACAACATCCTTTTCTTGTGATCCCTTATTACTTTGATCCCAAGGATGTGTCCCACTTCTCCCAAGTCCTTCATGTCAAACTGTTTGGACAACCATACTCTTACGTCTGATAACACTCTGATATTGTTGCCAACTAATAAAATGTCATCTACGTATAGTACAAGAAATACCACTACGTTTCCATCACATCTCTTGTATACACAAGGCTCATCCGGACTTTGAATAAATCCGTATGACTGGATTACCTCATCAAAGCGGATGTTCTAAGATCTAGAAGCTTGCTTCAATCCATAAATGGACCGATTAAGCTTACATACAAGATGCTCTTTGCCTTTAGCAATGAATCCCTCTCGTTGCCGCATATAGATGTTCTCCTCAAGACTTCCGTTAAGGAAAGCTGTCTTGACATCCATCTGCCAAATCTCATAATCCATATGAGCAGCTATAGATAAGAAAATCCGGATAGACTTAAGCATAGCTACCGACGAAAAGGTCTCCTCATAATCGATACACTCTTTCTGAGTATACCCTTTCGCAACAAGCCTAGCTTTGAAGGTCTCAAACTTCTCGTCTACTCCTCTTTTTCTCTTGTAGATCCACTTGCATCCAATGGCTTTTACACCATCGGGTGGTTCTACTAGCTCCGAGACCTGATTAGAATCCATAGATTCTATCTCTGAATTCATCTCTCTTTGCCAAGATACCGCATCTCTATCTTGGAGTGCCTCGTCATATGTCCAGGGATCAGGTTCATGTTCACCAGGGACTAAGTCCGAAGACTCTCCCAAAAACACGAATCTTTCGGGTTGTCTAACAACCCTCCCACTACGACGAGGTGCCGCCTGTGTATCCTCTTGACACGCGGTGCAGTGACTTGTGGTATCTCCTCTTGTACCGGTGGTACTGAAGTCGGGACTTCCCCTGTCAACTCCTCAAGAACAATCCTTCTCGTGGGCTTGTGGTTCATCACATAGTCCTCCTCTAGAAATCTGGCATTCGTACTCATGATCACCTTCTGATCTCTAGGACAATAGAATAAACCACCCTTCGTTCCCTTAGGGTAGCCAACAAACAAGGGTACTTCTGTACGAGATTCCAACTTACCAGCATCTCCCTTCAGCACATGTGCTGGAATACCCCAAATTCAAATATGTCTTAGACTAGGCTTTCGCCCAGTCCACAACTCTGTGGGAGTAGAGGGTACTGACTTAGATGGAACCAAGTTCAGAATGTGTGCTGCTATTTCCAGAGCAAACCCCAGAACGAATCAGGTAACTCAGAATAACTCATCATAGATCTGACCATCTCCATAAAAATCCTGTTCCTTCGCTCCGCCACACCATTCTGCTGGGGTGTGCCAGGTGCGGACAATTGGGATTGAATCCCAGACTCTGATAAGTAACTCCTAAACTCTCCCAAGAGGTACTTGCCACCACGATCAGATCGTAGTTTCTTGATACTTTTACCTTGACGGTTCTCCACATCAGCCTTGAATTCTTTGAACCTGTCAAAGCATTCAGACTTGTAGCGCATCAAGTAAATGTATCCATACCTTGAATAATCATCTATAAAAGAGACGAAGTATTCAAATCCACCTCTAGCCTGGATAGTCATAGGACCGCACAGATCAGAATGAACCAATTCTAACACATCTTTGGCTCTATACCCCTTGGCCTTGAAAGGCCTCTTGGTCATTTTACCTTCCAAGCAAGATTCGCAGGTTTGGAGATCCTCCACTACTAATGAACCCAAAGGTCCATCAGCTATCAACCTTTGAATTCTACTCAGGTTAATATGACCAAGCCTTAGATGCTAAAGATACGTCTGGTTCATTTTCGAAGGTTCTTTTCTCTTATTAGACTTAGAAGATGAGTTATTTACTTCTATATGCATCGTGGGAGTTTTCGGTTCAAGAGTATACAAATTGCCAACCAATGTACCAGAACAGATAATCTCCCTATTCCTTTTTATAACCACTTGGTCACTAAAAGAAACAGAATATGCATCCATAAACAATTTAGAAACTGAAATTAAATTCTTTCTAAAAGTAAGTACATAAAGACAATTTCTCAAAACCAAAACTTTATTCCTATCAAAAGATAAATAAACGTCTCCCACTGCAATAGCCGCCACCTTTGAAGCATTGCCCATGAAGACGGTAATCTCTCCCTCAGCTAGTCGTCGGGTTTCCTGGAACCCCTGCAAAGTATTGCAAACATGATCAGTGGCTCCTGTATCTACACACCAGGCACTGGTAGATAACACCGCTAAACATGTTTCAAAAACTAAACAAGAAGATATACCTTTGTTCTTTCGGCGAGGACAGTCCGCCTTCCAATGTCGAGTCTGCTTGCAAGTGAAGCACTTGCCTTTCAGCTTCTTCTCTCCTGCCTGAGGTCCCACTGCCACTTTCTTTGCTCCACCTTGCTTCTTCTTCTTCTTACCTTTCGGTTTAGAAGAAGAAACCTTCTGAGCAACCATGGCTTGAGCGCTTTGACGAAAAAGCCCCTCTGTCGCCTGGAGTTCTGTCAGAAGCTCCGCCAATGAATACAACCTCTTGTTCATGTTGTAGTTGAGGCGGAACTGCTCAAAACTCCTAGGAAGACACTGGAGAATGATATCGACCTGGGATTTCCCATCGATCTCAGCTCCGAGGACTTCCATCTCATTAAGATGAGCCATCATCTTGAGAACATGATCCCTAACGGGTGTTCCCTTGACCATGGTTGTCGTCATCAAGTTTCTCATAGCCTCCTGTCTTGTAACGCCCATAAAATTCCTAGCAATTTTACAAGAATTTTTAGCTTGATGATCATGGGCTTTATGTGGGCCTTTTCAAAAATAAAAGAAAATAAGCCAAAAAGGGGTGCAAGGCCTAGGAATTGAACCCCAAACCTCTAGAGATAGCCAAGCCCTATAGATGTACCCACTAACCAGAAGCCCAATAGGATATTATCATTAGAGGAAGAGGGGAAATTGTACATAAGTGTGATGAGGAGAAATGAAGAGACATGGAAAGGAGAAGAGAAACTTCTCTTCCTCTCATTATAAAGAAGAGGGAAGGTTCTAATTGGCCACTTCTTCTTCCTTTCTTCTTCTCACCGAAATCTAGAAGGCTCTCCCTCTCCATTCCACTCTTGCCCGAAACTCATCCAAGAAAGAAGCAAGGGCTAGGTTTTGTGTTCCTTAGTTTATCTCACACTACAAGCAAAGCGAAGGATGTAAGTATCCCTCACCTACATACGAGTAGCTTCGATTGATGTTTGTAAAAGAAATCTATATGTTATATCCGGCCAAGCTATGTTTTAGTTTATCAATGAAGTTGTATGCTATGTTTAGGAAGTAGATGATGATGTTAACATGGAAAAAAAAGGGATTAGGTTAAAAGGTAACCCTAATAGCCACTAAAGCCTATTCGGCCAAGCCATGATTCTAGGTTTCAATGAGTTCCATGCTATGTTGTTTTTTTTAACTATATGATGATGCTAGGATTTAAAATGGATTAGGTTAAAGGTTAACCCTAAAGACCTACATGGACCATTCGGCCACCCCTAGATCTTGATGATTCAATGAAGTTTAATCCATATTTTTGTAGGCTTATGATGTTGTTGTTATGTTAAAATGAATTAGGTTAAAGGTTAACCCTAATAGCCACCAAGATCCATTCGGCCAAGCCATGTTTTAGGGTTTTTAATGAAGTTCTATGCTATGATTTTGTAACATATGATGATGTTAGGATTTAAGATGGATTAGGACAAAAGCTAACCCTAAAAACCTACTTGGACCATTCGGCCACCTCTCTATTTTGATGACTCCATGAAGTTTAACCCATGTTTTATATGCATATGAAGTTGTTAGTATGTTAATTGAATTAGGTTAAAAGACTAGCCCTAAAAACCTACTTGGATCATTCGGCCACCATGAATTTTGGGTGATTAAATGAAGTCTAATTCATGTTCTATATGCAAATGAAGTTGTTGTTATGCTAAAATGAATTAGGTTAAAAGATAACCCTAGAAAACCCTATGGACCATTCGGCCATCATGTATTTTTGGGGATTAAATGAAGTTTTAATTCAATTCTTATGTGCATATGAAGTTGTTGTTAAGTTAAATGAATAGGTTAATATGTGTTTTATGTTGGGTGAAGTCATGTTGACTTGTGTTATTAAATAATTCTAGATGAAGATAACATGCCTTAGGTTAGTGTTTACTTACTTTTGATGCCATGCTTTTTGCCATGTCTATGTGTATGCGATATTTAAAATATGTTATGAAATGGAAGAAGATAAGATTATGAAATGAAACAAAATGATATGTTCACGACATGAATGTGACATGATGATGAAATGAAGAATGATATGTTATGAAATGAAGAATGGTATGTTTACGAAATGAAAGATGATATGTTCATGAAGGGAAGCATGATGTGCTATGAAATGAAGTATGCTATGTTTACAAAATGAAATAAGCTATTTTATAAAATAAGCATGTAAGTATTTTACCTTCTGCATGGCTTGTATCAAGACCCTAACAGGGTCCAAGAAGGGATGGGCTCCTAAGATGCCCTAGGTCGATGGAATAAAACTCGGGCCTAGGATGGGCTTCTATCTATGATTGCCCCTAGGTCGATGGAATAAGACTCGGGCCTAGTACGGGATGGGCTCCAAGATGCCTTAGGTCGATGGAGTAAGACTCGGGCCTAGGATGGGCTTCTACGCTATGATGATTGCCCTAGGTCGACGGACTAAGATCGGGCCTAGTAACCTAGTAGGTGTTGGGAATTCTTTATGCCAAATGGCATATGCGCAACGGAAAAAATTAGGATCCCTTCCAAGTGATCCATGCGAAAGCAAACTCGTATAAAATAAATTTCTCTAAACCAAGCCTATCTTATAGGAGAGTTCTACCTTTGTTGCGTGCCCTTTGCAATCCCGCTTTTCCTTGGATGTGTTGGATCTTTTAGCACATTCAAATGTCCGTGCCTCTATATGTATCCACACGAGCAAGCTCTTGTCTCACAAAAGAAAAACTAGAGGAGCTCTCCTTTACTTCTTGCTAGAGAAGTCCCTAAAGGAGAGGAAGAGAGGGAAAAGGAGAAAGGAAGAAGAAGACTCCTCTTCTTGCAAGCCTACACTCACAAACCCACACAACCAAAGCTTCCACCAAGCTCTCTCACAACCACAACAACACAACCAAAGCTTCCACCAACAACAAAGCCAATGCTCTCTTTTGGCCGGCCACTTGAGGTGTCTTTTATAGGGTTGGAAAAACCCTTTCACCTCCACACATTCAATGCAATCCATTGCATTGAGACATATCCTTGTTTGGCCGGCCACTTAAGGAGACAAAACCATTTTGTTTCCTTCCACCTTAACTAGCTTAGGTGGATGCTTAGGTGGCATGCTTATGTGGCATTCTTATGTGGCATTCATGCATGTTGAATTAATCTTATTAATTCAATTAAGCTTATGTTATCATATTGAATTAATCTTATTAATTCAATCATATTGAATTAATCTTATTAATTCAATTAAGCTTATGTTATCATATTGAATTAATCTTATTAAATCAATAAGGTAACATATTGAATTAATCTCATTGAATCAATTAGCTAAAATTCTCATTAAGCTTAAAGTCCAAAAACCATTTTGTACTTAAGCTTATTCCCAAATTATTCTAGTCAAACTAGAATACTCTAATTCCTCTAATTATCATGCTCTTTGTGTGTGACCCTATAGGCTCTCATAACTTTGGCAGTGGATCTAAACTCTTTTAGATACACAAGCAATGAGCGGCATCTAGCAATACATCATTGCTACCCAAGTTACTGAGATAAGTCAAGATCGACTAACCTTTCGTGACTACTATAATATATGACCGTGTCATTCTATACTTGATATCAGATTGATCAATGAGTCATAGACAGTGTCATCCTCGATCAATCTATGTTTTTCTTGATCACTGAGTAAACTAACTCAAACAAATGAGCTCAATATCTCATATTGACTCATTCGAGAATGGCCATGTTTTTTAGTAGTTCTACTCAATCAAGGCCCACCGATATCACTCGTCATATGAGAGGATAGATCCCATCTACATCACTCACATCCCTCATAATTTGTTATATACCCGATGTCGCCTTTATGGTCCACCATTACGGGTGGCGTTTGTGATACCAAAGTACATAACTCCTTATGTAGGGAACCGTAGTGACTTGTGCGAGGACTATTCATACCAATAGTCACATGAGAAAGTTTATGACACTCATATAACGATCCATGAAACTTTCTCATGGCGTCGATTCGGTATATATTCTCTAATATATACCCATGTGTCAACTTCGATATCATATATCCATGACTTGTGAGATCAAGTCATCAATTGACCTACATGCTAGTCTTTATGTATTAATATTGCCCTTGCATATTAATACTTGACTAGAACATTTAGAAAGTGTTCTCTCTGACCTCTCATAATCAATTACGCGATTGATGTCTGTAGATAAGAACCTACTTTTCTAGGGCATTACTATATTTAATTTAGGCACAAGCAAGACTTAAATATAATAACCAATCCTTTGCCTTTATAGAATATGATACAAAATGTTCCCTATTCAACCATCACATGATTGGTTCTTAGGGCTATAACTAACAATCTCCCACTAGCACTAGTACCAATCACTATGATATCTAATACCTAGTGACCTAGTGTGACCATCATGCTTCCTCTGTGCCAAAGCCTTGGTCTGATGGATCTGCGATGTTAGCTTACCTTCGATTACTCTGCATATCCTCACATCTCCTCTATCGATGATCTCTCGAATGAGATGGGCGCCCCTTGATGTATGTGTTTGGTCCTGATGTGATCGAGGTTCCTTAGCACTCTGATAGCCCCATTGTTGTCACAATGAGGTCTATTGGATCTGCAATGCTAGGAACTACCCCAAGTTCACTGATGAACTTGCGGAGCCAAACAACCTCCTTTCTTTGCATCGGATCGCAATATACAAACACATTGTAGAATCGGCAAGCTGTGTCTGCTTTGAACTCTTCGACTCACGGCTCCACCATTCGAGGCAAAACACGTACCCGATTGCGATCTATAGTCATCCTTATGCATTTGGAAGCTTGCATCACTATAACCCTTCTGATTAGCTCCTCATTGCCTCAAATATCGGAAATATTCTTTCGTTCTTCGTAAGTATTTAAGAATATTTTTATTTGCTATCCGATGACTTTCACTGGATCTGAGTATCTACTCGTCATACTCAAAGCATACGAGATGTCAGGACGAGTACAAAGCATGGCGTACATGATAGACCCTATAGCAGATGCATAAGGGATCTTATCCATGCAGTCTCTCTCCTCCTTAGAAGAGGGACATTGAGTCTTCGAAAGACTTACACCATGTGATAAAGCGAAACCCTTTCTTGGAATTTTGCATAGCAAAGCGATCTAGCACTTTATCAATGTATGTACTCTCGACTTAGGCCAAGTAATCTTTTAGATCTATCTCTATAGATCTTGATGCCTAGAATATAGGCACTTCACTAAGTCTTTCATCGAGAAACAATTCCCTAACCATATCTTCACGGTGGAGTGAGGGAATATCATTTCCGATGAGAAGTATGTCATCTACATACAAGACAAGAAATACAATGCTCCACTATTTCTCTTGTAGACACAAGGCTCATCTTCATTCTTGATGAAACCAAACTCTTTGATTGCATCATCGAATCGAAGATTCCGGCTTAGAGGCTTGCTTTAGTCCATAAATGGACCTGCGGTTTGCATACCTTTCCGGGATGCTTTGGATCTTCAAAACCCTCGGGTTGTGTCATGTACACATCCTCGAGTAGCTTTCCATTGAGCGGTTTTGACATCCATCTGCCGGATCTCATAATCATGGTAGGTATGCAATAGCAAGTATGATCCGAATGGATTTAAGCATCATATGGCCCGGTGAAAAGGTTTCTTCATAGTCAATACCATGAATTTGTTTGAATCCTTTAGCCACCAATCTACCTTTATAGGTATGCTTATTACCATCCATGTCAGTCTTTACTTTAAAGACCCACTTACACCCAATGGGTTTTACCCCTTCAGGTGGATCAACCAAAGTCCATACTTGGTTAGTGTACATGGATTCCATTTCGGATCTCATGGCCTCTAGCCATTTCTCAGAATCTGGGCTCATCATAGCTTCTTGATAGGATGTAGGCTCGTCAAGATCGACAAGAAATACTTCACCGTTGTCAGTCAAGAGAAAAGAATATCTCTCAGGTTGACGACGGATCCTATTAGATCTACGAAGAGGTTGGTCTACTTGAACAGGTGTTTGCTCCACAACTCTTTGGGCAACAAATTCCTCATCCACAACACTTTGTGGTGCCTGTTCATTTTCCATCGAAGCCTTAGTGTTATCATCATCTTGAACTTCTTCAAGATGAATTTTACTCCCACTAGTATTTCTAGAAATAAATTCTCTTTCTAGAAAGATAGCATTTCTGGCAACAAACACCTTGCCAAGTGTGGGATTGTAAAAGTAATATCCCTTAGTCTTCTTGGGATATCCTACAAAATAACACTTATCTGATTTGGGTCCTAGTTTATCTGAGACTTGACGTCTAACGTAAGCTTCACAACCCCAAAACTTTATAAAAGACATTTTGGGACTCTTCCCGGTCCATATCGTATATGGTGTCTTTTCTACGGCTTTTGATGGAACACGATTAAGTGAAAGCCAGCATCTCTAGAGCTAAACCCCAAAAGGAAGTAGGTAGATCGATCGGCTCATCATTGATCGTACCATATCTAATAGAGTACGATTTCTCCTCTCGGATACACCATTCCATTGTGGTGTTCGGTGGAGTGAGTTGGGATATTATCCACACTTGGCCGGTGATCACGAAACTCTTGACTAAGGTATTCACCACCTCGATCGATCGAAGTAAGCTTAATCGCTTACCAAGTTGGTTTTGTACTTCATTCTTGAATGCTTTGAACTTTTCAAAGGATTATGACTTATGTCTCATCAAATATAAGTAGCCAAATCTACTCATATCATCAGTGAAAGTAATAAAGTACTTATAGCCTCCTCTGGCTTCGACATTGAAAGGCCCACATACATCAGTATGTATGAGTCCTAACAAGTCTCGCTCTCTCTCCATGTCCACTAAATGGAGTTTTAGTCATCTTTCCTAAAAGACAAGATTAATACCTCATATGATTCAAAATCAAATGAGTCAATAATCCATCTTTATGGAGTTGGGATATCGTTTTCATTTATGTGACCTAGGCGTGATGCGGAGATATGTTTGGTTCAAATCATTCGATTTGAACCGTTTGGTATTTACGTTATAAATTGGGTTTTCTAAATCTAGAACATAGAGACCATTCATAAGTGGTGCATTACAATAGAACATTTCATTCAAATAAATGGAACAACATTTGTCCTTTATTATAAAAGAAAAGTTTTCTTGTCTAAACAAGATCTGAAATTATGTTCTTTGTTAATGCGGTACATATAAGCACTCCTCTAGTTCTAAGATAAGCCCGGTGGGCAAAGACAAAGAATATGTTCCTCTGACTCTGGCGACTTTTGCGCCATTGCCTACTAAATCGTAGGTCCACTTCACCCTTTGCCATTATTCTACTATTTCTCGATCCTGCACATTAGTACAAATGTGAGATGCACATCCGGTATCTAATACCCATGTAGAAGAAATAGATAGATTAACTTCTATAACATGTATACAGTGAAGTCCCACTTCTTTTATTCTTTACTTCCTCGAGGTAGACTTTGCGATTCCGCTTCGGTGTCGATCTCTCACCGCAATGGGGCGATCCCCTTCCTTAGGTACTTTACCTTTACCCTTTGAAGTGGATGAATTGGCCTTGCCTTTGGCTTGGGTCTTACCCTTGCCTTTGCGCTTACCTTTGTCCTTCTTGACCATTAGTACATTCTTGCTTTCTTCTTGAGATTTGGTTGTAGCTTCTTAACATGCCGAGAATCTCGAGCAAAGGTTTATCAATTTCATTCATGTTATAATTCATGACGAATTGATTGTATGCTTAGAACGATTGCAGGATAACATCGGTTGCCAATTCTTGGCTCAGTGGAAAACCTAGTCTTTCAAGGTTCTCAACGTACCCAATCATTTTGAGTACGTGAGTTCCTACAGGTGTTCCTTCTTGCATCTTGCATGCAAAAAGAGCCTTAGACACTTCAAAACGCTCGTGCCTAGCTTGTCCTTGATATAGTTGTTTCAAGTGCTCAACCATATCATAGGCATCCATGTTCTCATGTTGCTTCTGGAGCTCAGAGTTCATGGTGGCAAGCATAAGACATGACACATCTAATGCGTCATCTTGATGCTTCTTATAAGCATCCTTTTCAGCACGAGTGGCCGCAGGGGCAGGTATTTCAGGGGTAGACTGCTCTAGGACATATAGTTTGCGTTCTTGCTTGAGGATAATCCTCAAGTTCCTATACCAGTCAAGAAAATTTGCTCCATTGAGCTTGTCCTTCTCAAGGACAGATCGCAAGTTGAGGGGGTGTGTCGTGTTAGATGACATGGTGATCTACAACATTAAAATGCAAAGTTTAAGTATCATACCTAAATCATTTAATTAGGCCTTTAATTAAATGAAGCTCCCACTAAATTCTCATAGCTACTATTTAGCTATAAATTTATATGGGATAAAGATCCACATCATAATTCGTCTTGAGTTAGCTTTGGCTAATCGCCCAAGACGTAGTATAATTAGGTAGGCAATCTTTTGCCAATTACATCTGATGTAACTCTTTAATAGCTTTGTTTAAGTTTTAGATTAGTTTAGTGTTTATTCCTAAACCAGCTTCCAGGCTGTGGCGAGGCACAGAGACCTTCTTGGATATCGGAGCAACGACCACTTCTAAGACAAAGCTGATGTTCGGAATTCACACAAAACTAATTTTAACACTTATGTTCAAAGCTAATATATGCCTCTACTTTCTTAACCAATTAAGAAAAACTTAACTAAGTCTTAACCAAGATCGATAGCGGGACATCACGATTGTCCACTCGCACCCCTCCAAGATAAAATGCATTGCTTTGCTTTGGCAAACCCAATAACAAATGATCGAGGAAGTAGTGAGTACCAACTTTAGTAGGCATATCGTTTAGACTTATTAAGAAATAAACATGTATCATATACATATTAGCATACATCACATATAAGCTAAACTAATCATGCATCACATACAAGCTAAACTAACATGCATCACATACATATTAAACTAAGCGTGTCATGGTTATGGCCCTTATTCTACAATCTTCTCAAGCCAATGAAAAGATTGATTGGTCAACCTAGGGATAGCATCTTCTCCTAAGTGCTTCCTTTTGGTTGTCTTGTGTGTTGACATCCTCCTTGTAACCTCATCTTCCAATGGACCCTCCATCTTTGTTTTGTACATTACAAAAGGAGAAATACTCGAGTTACATTCGAGTCTAAAACTAATTTTACAACAAGAATTTTAGGAGGAAGGCACGACACGCAGGCCGTATTTAAGAATTACAACACACACACATTCACAAACCTTTTGGGACTAGGCCATAACCATGCACCATGTCATTTTAACTTTTAAAAGACATTGGATATTTTATTATGTTTGACAATTGCTAATGCAATTATCAACTCATAATAAAATTTATCCTACTTCTATATCACATATAAAATAGAGAAAACCTATTTTATACGATCTTTCGCAAGTGGCTCTGATACCACTGTTGGGAATTCTTTATGCCAAATGGCATATGCGCAACGGAAAAATTAGGATCCCTTCCAAGTGATCCATGCGAAAGCAAACTCGTATAAAATAAATTTCTCTAAACCAAGCCTATCTTATAGGAGAGTTCTACCTTTGTTGCGTGCCCTTTGCAATCCCGCTTTTCCTTGGATGTGTTGGATCTTTTAGCACGTTCAAATGTCCGTGCCTCTATATGTATCCACACGAGCAAGCTCTTGTCTCACAAAAGAAAAACTAGAGGAGCTCTCCTTTACTTCTTGCTAGAGAAGTCCCTAAAGGAGAGGAAGAGAGGGAAAAGGAGAAAGGAAGAAGAAGACTCCTCTTCTTGCTAGCCTACACTCACAAACCCACACAACCAAAGCTTCCACCAAGCTCTCTCACAACCACAACAACACAACCAAAGCTTCCACCAACAACAAAGCCAATGCTCTCTTTTGGCCGGCCACTTGAGGTGTCTTTTATAGGGTTGGAAAAACCCTTTCACCTCCACACATTCAATGCAATCCATTGCATTGAGACATATCCTTGTTTGGCCGGCCACTTAAGGAGACAAAACCATTTTGTTTCCTTCCACCTTAACTAGCTTAGGTGGATGCTTAGGTGGCATGCTTATGTGGCATTCTTATGTGGCATTCATGCATGTTGAATTAATCTTATTAATTCAATTAAGCTTATGTTATCATATTGAATTAATCTTATTAATTCAATCATATTGAATTAATCTTATTAATTCAATTAAGCTTATGTTATCATATTGAATTAATCTTATTAAATCAATAAGGTAACATATTGAATTAATCTCATTAAATCAATTAGCTAAAATTCTCATTAAGCTTAAAGTCCAAAAACTATTTTGTACTTAAGCTTATTCCCAAATTATTCTAGTCAAACTAGAATACTCTAATTCCTCTAATTATCATGCTCTTTGTGTGTGACCCTATAGGCTCTCATAACGTTGGCAGTGGATCTAAACTCTTTTAGATACACAAGCAATGAGCGGCATCTAGCAATACATCATTGCTACCCAAGTTACTGAGATAAGTCAAGATCCGACTAACCTTTCCGTGACTACTATAATATATGACCGTGTCCTTCTATCCTTGATATCAGATTGATCAATGAGGCATAGACCGTGTCATCCTCGATCAATCTATGTGTTTCTTGATCCCTGAGTAAACTAACTCAAACAAATGAGCTCAATATCTCATATTGACTCATTCGAGCATGGCCATGCGTTTTAGTAGTTCTACTCAATCAAGGGGCCCACCGATATCACTCTCGTCATATGAGAGGGATAGATCCCATCTACATCACTCACATCCCTCCGCATAATTTGTTATATACCCAGTAATCGCCTTTATGGTCCACCCTGTTACGGGTGACGTTTGACGATACCAAAGTACATAACTCCTTATGTAGGGAACCGTAGTGACTTCAGGTCTGAGGACTATTCATACCAATAGTCACATGAGAAAGTTTATGACACTCATATAACGATCCATGAAACTTTCTCATGGCGGGTCAGTTCAGTATATATTCTCTAATATATACCCATGTGTCAACTCGATATCATATATCCATGACTTGTGAGATCAAGTCATAAATTGACCTACATGCTAGTCTTTATGTATTAATATTGCCCTTGCATATTAATACTTGACTAGGAACATTTAGAAAGTGTTCTCTACAGCCTCTCATAATCAATTATGCCAATTGATGTGCTGTAGATAAGAACCTACTTTTCTAGGGCATTACTATATTTAATTTAGCTGGCACAAGCAAGACTTAAATATAATAACCAATCCTTTGCCTTTATAGAATATGATACAAAATGTTCCCTATTCAACCATCACATGATTGGTTCTTAGGGCTATAACTAACAGTAGGTTCGAGATTTGCTACCTCGGGTCTATTTAGGGATGCGCGCTATGATAATGAAGAAGTGGTACAATGCCGGGCCCAAATATGTTGAGATTTATATTTACATACTTATAATATATGTTTTCAAAAGCATCTTGCATATGTTACCTGATTAGATTGTTATGTTACATGCTATGTTGATGTGTTACTTATGAAGTATGTCATGTTTGATATGCCATGTTTATGTCACTATGATACCTATGATGTATGTTATGTTTGATATGCCATGTTTATGTCACTATGCTACATATGATGTATGTTATGTTTGATATGCCATGTTTATGCTACTATGTTACCTATGATGTATGTTACGTTTGATATGCCATGTTATGTCACTACGTTACACCTGACGTATGTTATGTTTGATAGGTCATACATATATGTCATATGTTATGTTGATTTGCTACGTTACGTATGTTATATGTTATGTTTAACTAAGTCCTAAATGTACATGATATGATGCTATGTTATAGATGATACATGTTATGCTGCCATGCTATGGATGAGACATGTTTTGTTTACTCACGTTACTTATGCTACATGTTAAGTTGATTACGCGATGTATGTTACATGTTATATGGCTTATATGTTATGAATATTACATGCTTATATGTTAGGAATGTTACATGCCATGATTAATGTCGATATATGGTTTTGTGAGTAGGACTGGATCTTACTAAGCCTATGTGCTTATAGTTTATCTTTCCCTCGTACTGCAGATAAGGGTAAGGGATGGATAAACTAAAGGGAGCAGCAGGAGGGGCCAAATGTGTGTGGCAGTGGCATGGTGGAGAAGATCCGTTAGGTCTATATATATATGTTTGCCTATGATGATGATGTCTATGGATGTCCTTACTTATGTCTCCTTATGACGATGATGTTTATGAACCTGAATTAAGCACTAAGTATCTATATATATGATGCATGCTCTATGTTGATAAGAAGAAGTAAAGAAGAAGTAAGAAGAAGTATCTATATATGCTATGGTGCATGCCCTATGTTAAGAAGAAGAAGTATATATATATGTATATGTCAATGCATATGTTTAAAAGAAAAAAAAAATATAGGTCTAAAGTCTTCCGCTGTATGAATTAAGAAGTATGTACAAAGTCTTCCGCTGTATGTAATGTATGTATGTTCGGTCGCGTCATGCGCCGCCCCTCCGGGTTCTGGGTCCGAAAAGGGCGGGCGTGACAGGTTGGTATCAGAGCGGATCTGCCTTTCCACTACACACACATCAAGCTCCAAATCCTGCTGCTCCAAGTAAGAATTCTATGTCTGCTCTAATTTTGTAAATTTGTTTTCCATGTATGATAGGAAATGCTTCTAGCTTAAATATGCATGAAAATATATATGATACCCTTATGCTTGTTCATGTATGATATAAAATACCTCAAGCTTAAATTATGCATGAGAACATGAATGATGCCTTAAGCTTAAAATGACTTTATGCTAGCTGTAGTCTAATTATGCGTAGGTAAACGAACGAAAAACTTATACTAGCTTCGCCTGAGACTACCCAAATGAGGCCAAGGAAGATAGGACTAAACATAATTACAACTGCACTAGGGTTTGTCCTAGTGGGAGTCGTAATAAACTATCTTCTCAAGTAGTTTGGTTCCGATTAGAAATAAGGAATGTTATATTAACATTTTTTTTCTTTTCTGAACGTATGAATAAGAAATGATGAGCTCGTTTCCTATGAGCTCGTTCCCTTTGAAATTAGTGATTGGTTTATTGCATGGGATGTATGTGGTATAGTTGATTGGATTGGGGGCATACAAATGGTGAGTGGAAACGAAGTTGTCGCTTGACATGGTAACCCAATTCAATTTGACATTGAGTCAATCAGAGACTGCATGTGACCTATCGGTCAACGAAGCCGTGAAGAGATTCAGCCGACTCGCATGCCTATACCCAGAGTTGGTCAGCACGGAAAGAGAAAGGGGCAGACTCATGCTGAGGATGCTCCGACCAGAAATAACTCGGAATGTGGCCGGCGGAGCTCATAGACCGCAGACGGCAGAGGAGTTGTTCAGTAGTGCCCTGATTACCAAGAAGGACCTGAACATGAGACAGCGCAGATGGCTCGAACTCGTCAAGGATTATGACTGCGAGATTCTCTACCATCCGGGGAAAGCTAACAAGGTGGCTGATGCACTCAGCAAGAAGTCCTGCGCCACCTTGATGTCTCTATTAGTGTTATCTCGGCCCTTAGAAAAGAGATTATGCGTTACGGGGTTGAAATCATCTCCGGACAGCTCTCGACCATGACGATAGCACCGACGCTGTTCGATGATATACTGGAAAAGCAAGCCCGTGACCCAAGCCTTCAGAGGATCAAGCAAGATGTCTTAGAAGGAAAGGATGACGGGTTTCAGATCTCTGATAGTGGAGTACTCTACCTCAGGGATCGCTTATGTATTCCCGACGATCCAGAATTGCGGAAGGAGATATTTGAGGAAGCTCACAGAACTCCTTATGCGATGCATCCTGGAACCACCAAGATGTACCAAGACACGAAGCGAAAGTTCGGTGGTTCGAATGAAAAGAGATGTGGCTCGATGACTGCGTGACTGCCCGGAGGGTTAAGGCAGAACACCAGAGACCTGGAGGAACACTGCAGCCGATCCAGATTCTAGAATGGAAATGGGAGGACATTTCTTTGGATTTCATCTCAGGATTGCCCAAGACGACAAACGGTTATGATGCTATATGGGTAATTGTGGGCCAGTTGATGAAGTCCGCCCATTTCTTAGCAATCAAGATGACCTACTCGGCGAGCAACAGCTGGCTCGATTATATGCTAAGGAAATTATCGGACTACATGGAATTCCTAAGACCATCATTTGAGAGATGGTCACTTTATTTCCCATTTCGGGAATGTGTTGAAGGCCCTAGGCACGGCTTATTGTTCAAGATCGCCTTCCATCCCCAAACTGGACGAATGTAGACCAAAAGATTAAATCAATCTTGGAGGATATGTTACGAGCTGCGCATACTGGATTTCAAAGGTAGGTAGGTGCCGATACTTATGTTTGGCAATTGCTACAATAATAGCTACCAAGCTACTATTGGAATGACACCCTACGAGGCCCTATACGGGAGGAAGTGTAGATCTCCCATATGCTGGTACGAGGGTGGTGAAAAGAAGAGGATGGGACTCCAGACGGATTTCATCGACGACACCACCCGAGCTATACGGAACATCCGTCAGAGAATTGAAACTGCTCAGAGCCGACAAAAGAGCTATGCGGATATGCGACGTAGACCGTTAGAATTCGAAGTTGGGGACCTAGTATTTCTCAAAGTGGCTCCTATGAAGGGAGTGATGAGATTCGAAAGGAAGGGTAAACTGAGTCCACGCTACGTGGGACCGTATTCGATATTGCAGAGGATTGTCAAGGTAGCTTACAAACTAGAGCTGCCTCAAGAGATGTCGGCTATTCACAACGTGTTCTATGTCTCTGTGCTCAAGAAATGCATTTCCAGTACGGACCAAGTGATCGAGCCACAAACAGTACAAGTTCAAGAGGACCTGAGTATTGAAAGTCGGCCTATCCAGATACTAGACCGAGAAATCAAGAGGCTAAGGAACAAAGGGGTGCCCTTAGTAAAGGTCCTGTGGCAGAATCAATCAGCAGTGTGAGGAAGCTACAGGGAACGCGAGGAGGACATGAAGCGAAGTACCCATTAATTGTTCTAAGTTTCGAGGAAACTTTTAAAAGGTATGAAGGATTAAGCTGTAAAATTCCTAGCAATTTTACAAGAATTTTTGGCTTGATGATCATGGGCTTTATGTGGGCCTTTTCAAAAATAAAAGAAAATAAGCCAAAAAGGGGTGCAAGGCCTAGGAATTGAACCCCAAACCTCTAGAGATAGCCAAGCCCTATAGATGTACCCACTAACCAGAAGCCCAATAGGATATTATCATTAGAGGAAGAGGGGAAATTGTAGATAAGTGTGATGAGGATAAATGAAGAGACATGGAAAGGAGAAGAGAAACTTCTCTTCCTCTCTTTATAAAGAAGAGGGAAGGTTCTAATTGGCCACTTCTTCTTCCTTTCTTCTTCTCACCGAAATCTAGAAGGCTCTCCCTCTCCATTCCACTCTTGGCCGAAACTCATCCAAGCAAGAAGCAAGGGCTAGGTTTTGTGTTCCTTAGTTTATCTCACACTACAAGCAAAGCGAAGGATGTAAGTATCCCTCACCCGCATACGAGTAGCTTCGATTGATGTTTGTAAAAGAAATCTATATGTTATATCCGGCAAAGCTATGTTTTAGTTTATCAATGAAGTTGTATGCTATGTTTAGGAAGTAGATGATGATGTTAACATGGAAAAAAAAGGGATTAGGTTAAAAGGTAACCCTAATAGCCACTAAAGCCTATTCGGCCAAGCCATGATTCTAGGTTTCAATGAGTTCCATGCTATGTTGTTTTTTTAACTATATGATGATGCTAGGATTTAAAATGGATTAGGTTAAAGGTTAACCCTAAAGACCTACATGGACCATTCGGCCACCCCTAGATCTTGATGATTCAATAAAGTTTAATCCATATTTTTGTAGGCTTATGATGTTGTTGTTATGTTAAAATGAATTAGGTTAAAGGTAGGTTAAAGGTTAACCCTAATAGCCACCAAGATCCATTCGGCCAAGCCATGTTTTAGGGTTTTTAATGAAGTTCTATGCTATGTTTTTGTAACATATGATGATGTTAGGATTTAAGATGGATTAGGCTAACCCTAAAAACCTACTTGGACCATTCGGCCACCTCTCTATTTTGATGACTCCATGAAGTTTAACCCATGTTTTATATGCATATGAAGTTGTTAGTATGTTAATTGAATTAGGTTAAAAGACTAGCCCTAAAAACCTACTTGGATCATTCGGCCACCATGAATTTTGGGTGATTAAATGAAATCTAATTCATGTTCTATATGCAAATGAAGTTGTTTTTATGCTAAAATGAATTAGGTTAAAAGATAACCCTAGAAAACCCTATGGACCATTCGGCCATCATGTATTTTTGGGGATTAAATGAAGTTTTAATTCAATTCTTATGTGCATATGAAGTTGTTGTTAAGTTAAATGAATAGGTTAACATTTGTTTTATGTTGGGTGAAGTAATGTTGACTTGTGATATTAAATAATGCTAGATGAAGATAACATGCCTTAGGTTAGTGTTTACTTACTTTTGATGCCATGCTTTTTGCCATGTCTTTGTGTATGCGATATTTAAAATATGTTATGAAATGGAAGAAGATAAGATTATGAAATGAAACAAAACGATATGTTCACGACATGAATGTGACATGATGATGAAATGAAGAATGATATGTTATGAAATGAAGAATGGTATGTTTACGAAATGATAGATGATATGTTCATGAAGGGAAGCATGATGTGCTATGAAATGAAGTATGCTATGTTTGCAAAATGAAATAAGCTATTTTATAAAATAAGCATGTAAGTATTTTACCTTCTGCATGGCTTATACCAAGACCCTAACAGGGTCCAAGAAGGGATGGGCTCCTAAGATGCCCTAGGTCGATGGAATAAGACTCGGGCCTAGGATGGGCTTCTATGTATGATTGCCCCAAGGTCGATGGAATAAGACTCGGGCCTAGTACGGGATGGGCTCCAAGATGCCTTAGGTCGATGGAGTAAGACTCGGGCCTAGGATGGGCTTCTACGCTATGATGATTGCCCTAGGTCGACGGACTAAGATCGGGCCTAGTAACCTAGTAGGTTCGAGATTTTCTACCTCGAGTCTATTTAGGGATGCACGCTATGATAATGAAGAAGTGGTACAATGCCGGGCCCAAATATGTTGAGATTTATATTTACGTACTTATAATATATGTTTTCAAAAGCATCTTGCATATGTTACCTGATTAGATTGTTATGTTACATGCTATGTTGATGTGTTACTTATGAAGTATGTCATGTTTGATATGTCATGTTTATGTCACTATGTTACCTATGATGTATGTTATGTTTGATATGCCATGTTTATGTCACTATGCAACATATGATGTATGTTATGTTTGATATGTCATGTTTATGCTATTATGTTACCTATGATGTATGTTACGTTTGATATGCCATGTTATGTCACTACGTTACACCTGACGTATGTTATGTTTGATAGGTCATACATATATGTCGTATGTTATGTTGATTTGCTACATTATGTATGTTATATGTTATGTTTAACTAAGTCCTAAATGTACATGATATGATGCTATGTTATAGATGATACATGTTATGCTGCCATGCTATGGATGAGACATGTTATATTTACTCACGTTACTTATGCTATATGTTAAGTTGATTACGCGATGTATGTTACATGTTATATGACTTATATGTTATGAATGTTACATGCTTATATGTTAGGAATGTTACATGCCATGATTAATGTCGATATATGGTTTTGTGAGTAGGACTGGATCTTACTAAGCCTATGTGCTTATAGTTTATCTTTCCCTCGTACTGCAGATAAGGGTAAGGGATGGATAAACTAAAGGGAGCAGCAGGAGGGGCCAAATGTGTGTGGTAGTGGCATGGTGGAGAAGATCCGTTAGGTCTATATATATATGTTTGCCTATGATGATGATGTCTATGGATGCCCTTACTTATGTCTCCTTATGACGATGATGTTTATGAACCTGAACTAAGCACTAAGTATCTATATATATGATGCATGCTCTATGTTGATAAGAAGAAGTAAAGAAGAAGTAAGAAGAAGTATCTATATATGCTATGGTGCATGCCCTATGTTAATAAGAAGAAGTATATATATATGTATATGTCAATGCATATGTTTAAAAGAAAAAAAAAATATAGGTCTAAAGTCTTCCGCTGTATGAATTAAGAAGTATGTACAAAGTCTTCCGCTGTATGTAATGTATGTATGTACGGTCGCGTCACGCGCCGCCCCTCCGGGTTCTGGGTACGAAAAGGGCGGGCGTGACATGTCTAGCCGCCCTTCTCTGATGTCCGAAAAGTTCCTTGAGATTGAACATCATGTCATAAGCTGTGGTCATGGCCTGATGCTGATGTTGCAGCACATTTGACATAGATGCCAAAATGTAACACTGCGCCATCTCATCTGCCTTGATCCATTTCTTATAACTTTCTTTCTCCTTTTCATCAGAGTCATCGATGGGCTTAGGAGGACAGACCTCGAAGAGTACAAATTTGTACTCCTCTGCAGTTAAGACAATATCCAAGTTTCTTTTCCAATCAATATAGTTTGTTTCAGTAAGTTTATTTTCTTTTAATATCACAGCAAGTGGGTTGAAAGCCATTTGAAAAACCTAAGAATCACAAGGATCAAAATATTAGATTTCAAATATTATTGATTCCTCAAAACAATAAAATTCCGAAATCAACCAACACCTCAAAACACCGAGAATATCGCTTGCCACGATAGTGTGGACGTATACGAATTCTACATTTGTAAGAGGAGGTTTTACCCATTAATTTTATTATCTTGTCAACCTTATTTTTTGAAAAATAAAATTAATAGTTGGTTCCTCTTTGGCCCTACAAATAAAAGTAGTGACTCCGATGGGGAGGATACTTTTTATTTGCATCTAAGTGTGCACCATTACACGATACTAAGGGAATTATTTCGGATTATGTGCCTTACCGATGGGGAAGTACACACGCTCCTAAATAATTTCCTATAACCATTATTTGACCTAGTGATCCGCAAACAAACCCATCTGATGGGGAGGAAGGCACTCAGAGCCAACGCACAAGTTTGTTGCATCACACGTCAAATTGTAATGAAGGTCGCGGGAATTAATTAAAATGTCCCTCTCCCACTTAGTAAATTGACTATGAGGAATTTTCAATCATACACAACATGCATATAAAAACAAATCAGCAATAAATATGGAAAAAACAGAATTTTTCCAACTATTATGGCATTGTTCTCCAATTCGCATCCCGTCGTGTCGCCACCTCGTCCGCTCCATCTTTTCCCATGCGCAAGTCATCAAAGAGATCCGAGCCGAGATAAACTATTTTAATTTACATCCATCGATCCTATACTCCACGAAGGAGTGTACAAATAATCTAGATCGAAAGTAAACTAAAATGAGTGGCTAAACAATGTCGTATTTAATTACAAAAATTAAATACTAATATAGCCTCGTCAACCCCGAGGATTCAAATAATATACATACAATCACACACAAAACAATCACATACACACAAATAGCCATAATAGTCGGATCTTATGCCTGCAACCAAAAAGTTAGCCTACGCACATCCTACTATTATCCGGCAAACTCAATATATGATATGTGCATGAAAGTAACCGAATCTAAAACACACAAAACCAGAAACCATGGCTCTAATACCACTTGTTGGTAGTTGCTTCGGAGGCTCATTGGCTCCCATGTCCCCGGATTAAAATTTTCACTAATCAAAGAACTAATCCAGATGGGATGAGTTTCCTTAGCACAACCAATTCATCGTCGTGCTAACAACTTGAGTGATCGCTTGAACAAACTAGTTGTTCAAGCAACACAACTCTTCTAGTTGGTTAGCCGCGGAAGAGACAACGGACGGATCACCGGTTTTTGTTTTTGTCTTCGGGGTCCATGATTATACAAAATACATAAAAATGTAAACTAGTATAATCAACACATAAAGAACATGCTAAGATCAGAAAATAAAGTTATAAAACTTTTATACCTCACGATCTTCTACCGTATGTCCTAACCTCTTCGTGGACGTCGTGTGGGTGAAGATCCTCCACGAGTAGAAGCCTCCTAGATCATGTTCTTCTCTTCCGTGTTCGCTCCGAACAAAGAGAACAACTAAATAAAACTCCTTCTCCTTTCTAGAACCGGCCACCAAGCCAAAGGGCTTGATACAACCGCCGGCCAAGGAGTGGCTTCTTGAGCACCGGCCAACCTTGAAGCAATGTTGCCGCCGGCCACCAAGTTAGGATATGGATGAATGCCGGCCAACCTTGTATCAATGTTGCCACCGGCCACCAAGGAGAAAGGGAGGAAGAAGAGAACCGGCCAAGGATGAGAAGAGGAAGAGGGGCGCCGGCCAAAACCCTAGGGAGAACAAAGATCTTGCCGCCCACTTCTAGCCACCCAAAACCCTAACTCTTTTAGGGTTTGTTGCCGCCCACTTCTAGATAGGCAAACCCTAATTTCCAAGCACTATCTTCTTGCCGCCCAAGCCTAAGCCCTCTATTTATAGAATTGGGCTTAAGCCTTCTTTAATCTCCACTGTCAGATCTAGGGATCTAATCTCCACCGTCGGATCTAGGGTTTTATCCCAACCGTCGGATCTAGGGTTTCATCCCAACCATCGGATCTAGGGTTTCATCCCAACCGTTGGATCTATGGTTTCATCCCAACCGTTGGATCTATGGTTTCATCCCAACCGTCGGATCTAGGGATTTAATCCCAACCGTCGGTTCTAGGGTTTCATCCCAACCGTTGGATCTAGAGATTTAATCTCAATCGTCGGTTCTAGAGATTTAATCCCAACCGTTGGTTTTAGAGTTTTGTTTTACATCCTTGGATCTAGGCTTCATGAGGATTATGTTAGGCTACAATAGGGACCATGAGGCGGAGTTGGATCTTGGCCACCCGATGGATCGGAATCACACAAACTTGATCCATCAATGATGTTCCATTCCACTAGAGGATCATTATTGAACTACCTCACCAACCCCCATAAATTAATATGAGCTCCATATATTATTTGTACATCCATCTCCCCATGTTTAAGATATTGAATATCCGTCAATTAATTGATTTACTGACCATCAATTAATTAACATCTTACTCCTCGAGTAGTACCACTCAACCTTATCATCATGTTGACTAAGTCAACCAGCTGGGTTTACATGATGAACCTTATGAGCTCCTCAAGGGGACATCATCAACCTAATATATAGGACACGGTTTCCTCCTATAATCAACGACACACCATGTAAATAATATTATTTCCCAACTTACCGGGCATATTGATTTAATCCATCTAAATCTCACCCTATGGTAAATCAAAGAAATAAATACTAAATACATGTGCCCGTTATTATATCGGGATTAAGAGCATGTACAACATAATATCCGAGGTCCGATTCAATTATGTAGTCAGCAATAAATTGAATCACCTCTATGTCGGTCCTGCTCAATACACTTAAGTGTACTAGTGTAACTCTATGTTCAAGACAAAACAATACCAAACTACACTACAACCATGCCAATGGTTTGTCCAAAACCATCTTGGTTGTGAGCCTCTACTTATATTCTACAAGAGACTGATAACATGATTTTCTGTGCCACACCAAGCACCATGTTATCTACAATGTAAAATATTAGACAATATGCACACATATAATAAAGTGCAAACAATGATCATGTGATTCTTATTTCAAAATAAAATATTAATACAAAAAGAGCTAGGCTTTCAGTATACATTCCAATAGAAATTGAGGAACTTTTCTAGCCTATGACATGCATATCAAACAAAAAGCAATAAATATGAAAAATAAATTATTTTCCAACTATTATGCCTTTTGTCTTAAATATGACTCCCGTTGCATTGCCATCTCGTCCGCTCCTCCTACGCCATGTATGAGCCATCCGGAGATCCAAGCCGAGACTAAAACCTATTTTAATATACATCCATCGATCCTATACTCCACGATGGAGTGTACATGATATCTAGATCGAAAGTAAAATAAAATAAAGAGTGGCTAAACAATGCCGTATTTAATTTATAAAAACTAAATACTAGCCTCATCAACCCTGAGGATTCAACAAAATAAATATTTACACACATACAATCACATACACACATATGGCCATAATAGTCGGATCTTATGCCTACAACCAAAGAGTTAAACTACACATATCCTACTATTATCTGACACATATAATATATGAAAAAGTGCATAAAAATTAACTGAATCCTAAACATACAAAACCGGAAACCTGGCTCCGATACCAATTGAAGGGTTTTGCTTATCGAGTCCGTGAGGGGAAACTTCGCTTCCCACTTCACCTCGGTAGCTTGTCCATGGCGATCCCTTCGATGTCCCCAGATTAAAAAAATTTAATCCTAGAAAAAAGGGATTGCCCAAACCACAAAGTCATCATTGTGCTATTCGTTTAGAGAGGTCACTTGAACAAACTAGTTGTTCAAGCGACCATCCTCTATTCTACGAGTAGCAGCGGAATAGATGATGTCCGGATCGCCGGTTTTTGTGTTTATGCTCGGGATCCAAGTATTATTTTGCCATTTACAGATTTATAACATGCTTATAATTGAAAAACAATAACAAGCAACAAACAAATGAGAAAAGAGAATAGATATACCTCTTGATCTTCTAATGTATGTCCTTCCTCCTTTTGGACGTCGTGTAGGCGACGATCTACCAAAAGTCGAAGCTCCAAGATCACAAATCTTCCTTCCTTGCTTTTCCAAAGCATGAGGAAGAATAGAAACAAGGTTCTCCTCCCTAAAACCAACCAAAAAGGAGCAAACAAAATCCTTGCCGCCGGCCACAAAAGAGAAGAAGATGATGATGGAAAACAACCAAGACACCAAGGAAAGCCCTATATCTTGTTTCCACCACCTAAGGAGAGGGAGAAGAGAAGCTTTGGCCGCCGGCCAAGGTTGGAAGAGGGCTGGAAAACAATCTGGACGCCGGCCAATGAAGGAAGAAGAAGAAACAATCACCTTCCTTATTTGGTGCCGCCCTAGCCACCAAACTCTAACCCTAATCCTATCTCAACTAGGATTCCTTCTCTTGCCACCCAAACCCTAGCTCTCTTGATGATAGTTCATGCCAACTCCCATTCCCTCCTTTAATAGAGTTAGGGATAAGTCATGAATTAATCTCCTCCATTGGTTCTAGGAATTTAATCTCAACCGTCAGATCTAGAGATTTAATCTCAACCGTCGGATCTTAGAGATTTAATCTCTACCTGTGGATCATAGAGTTTTGTTTCTATCTATTAGATCTAAGCTTCATGAGGTGTTAATAGGCTACATTAGGGACCATGAGAAGGAGTTGGATCTTGGCCTCCCATGGATCAAGCTCACATAAAGTCCGATCCACTAATGATGATCCAATCCACTAAAGGATCATCATTGATCTACCTCACCAACCCCCATATGATAATATGGGCTCCATATATTATTTTTACATTTTCTCCCCGTGTTTAAGATCTCGAATGTCCGTCGATTAATTAATTTACTGACCATTAATTAACTAACAACTAACTCCTTGAGTAGTACCACATAACCTTTTCATCATGCCGGACCAAGTCCACGTGTATGGTTTACATGATGAACCTTATGAGCTCCTCAAGAGGGCATCATCATCCTAATATATAGGACACGGTTTTCTCCTATAATCAATGGCACACCATATAAATAATATCATCTCCCAACTTACCGAGCCTATCGATTTAATCTATAAATCTTGCCAATTGGTAAATCAAAGAGATGAGTACTAAGTATATGTGCCCGTTATTATATCGGGATTAAGAGCATGTACTAAATAATATCTGAGGTCTGATTCGATTATGTAGTAAGCAATAAATCGAATCACCTCTAAGTCGGTCTTGCTCAATACACACAAAGTGCACCAGTGTGATTCTATGGTCAAGACAAACCAACACCAAATCACACTACAACCATTCTGATGGTTTGTCCAAAGCCATCTCGGTTGTGAGCCTTTACTTATACTTTTTAAGGGTCCGATAACATGATCTCCTGTGTGACACCACACACCATGTTATCTACAATGTAAAGTATTAGACAATATTGCATAAGCATTAAAAATATGCAAACAATGATCATGTGATTCTTATTCCAAAATAAAGATGTTCATACAAAAGATAGACTTTTCGATATACATCCCTACAAGAAGAATATCTCGTTTATCTTCCCTTATTTGGAGTGAGCAAGGAAGGGAAAATACGTGATCTTGGAGGCTTCAACTCTTGGAAGATCGTTGCCCACACAACATCCAATGGAGGATAGGCCATACAAAAGAAGATCAAGAGGTAAACAAGAGGTATAAACTTGTTTGTTTTGATTTAGTTCTTTTGTATCATTCATGTGGTTAATTTACTTGGACCCCGAACATAAACACAAAAACCGGTGATCCGTACATCATCTATTCCGCGGCTAATCGAGGAAAAGAGTTAGGTTGCTTGAACAATAATTTTGTTTAAACGACCACTCAAATCGAATAGCACAATGATGGATTGGTTGCTATGGTAATCCATCTTTGTCTGGATTAATTTTTTTTATTCCAGGGTCGTATGATAGGATCGCTATGTACAAGCGACCGAAGCGAAGCGAGAAGCAAAGCTTCAACCTTCAAGTGGTATCAGAGCAATGGTTTCTGATTTTGTGTGTTTAGGATTCGGTTACTTTTATGCACTTATCATATATTATGTGTGTTGGATAATACTAGCATTTGCATAGGCTAACTTTTTGGTTGCAGGCATAAGATTCAACTATTATGGCCATATGTGTGTGTATGTGATTGTATGTGTGTAATCGTAATATTATTTAAATCCTCGGGGTTGACGAGGCTAGTATTTAATTTTTGTAATTAAGTATGACATTGTTTAGCCACTCTTTTATTTTAGTTTACTTTCGATCTAAATTTCATGTACACTCCTTTGTGGAGTATAGGTTCGATAGATGTAAATTAAAATAGTTTTTCTCGGCTCGGATCTCTGGATGACTTGTACATGACGTAGGGAGGAGCGGACGAGGTGGCAACACGACTGGAGGCATATTTATTGCTTGCATAGTTAAAATTCCTCAATTTTAAATTACTAAGTGGGAGAGGGATATTTGTTTAAATTCCCGTGGCCTCCATTACAATTTGACATGTGATGCGAACAAACTTACGCGTTGGCTTTCAGTGCCTTCCTTCACATCGGATGAGTTATTTTTGCGGATCACTAGGTCAAATATGATTAAAGTAAATTATTTAGGAGTGTGTGTACTTCCCCATCGGAAGGCACATAATCTGAGGTAATTATCTTTGTATCGGATAATGGTGAACACTTAGATGCAAATAAAAGTATCCTCCCCATCGGAGTCACTGCTTTTATTTGTAGGGTTGAAGAGGAACCAACTATTAATTTTATTTGTCAAAAAGTAAGGTTGACAGGATAATAAAATTAATGGGTAAAACCTCCTCTTACAAATGTAGAATTCGTATACATCCACACTATCGTGGCATACGATATTCTCGATGTTTTGAGGTGTTGGTTGATTTTAAAATTTTATTATTTGAGAAATCAATAAATTTTTGAAATCTAATGTTATGATCTATGTGATTCTTAGGTTTTTCAAAATGACTTTCAACCCACTTGCTGTAATTCTAAAGGAAAATAAACTTACTGGACCTAACTATGTGGATTGGAAAAGGAATCTGGACATAGTCTTGACTGCTAAGGAGTACAAGTATGTACTTCTCATGGAGTGTCCTCCTAAGCCTAGGGATGATTCTGGGGAAAAGGAGAAAGAGAGTTATAAGAAGTGGATCAAGGATGATGAGATGGCGCTGTGTTACATTTTGGCTTCTATGTCAAATGCATTGCAACATCAGTATCAGGCCATGACTACTGCTTATGATATGATGCTCAATATCAAGGAACTTTTTGGACACCAGAATCGGGCTGCTAGGCAAGAAGCCATGAGAAACTTGATGACGACCACCATGGTTGAGGGAACACCCGTGAGGGATCATGTTCTCAAGATGATGGCTCATTTGAATGAGCTAGAAGTCATTGAAGCTGAGATTGATAGGGAAACCTAGGTCGATATCATTCTCCAATCTCTACCTAGGAGTTTTGAGTTGTTTCGCCTGAACTACAACATGAATAAGAGGTTGTATTCATTGGCAGAGCTTCTGACAGAACTCCAGGTGGCAGAGAAGCTTTTTCGTCAAAGTTCTCACCCTTTGGTTGCCCAGAAGGTTTCTACTTCTAAGCCGAAAGGCAAGAAGAAGAAGAAACAAGGCGCATCAAAGGTGGTGGGAGGATCTCAGGGAGGAGTGAATAAGCCGAAAGGCAAGTGCATCACTTGCAAATAGACTATACATTCAAAGGCTGACTGCCCCAATCAGAAGTAGAATAAAGGTATATCTTTTGGTCTAGTCGTTGAAACATATTTAGCGGTGTTATCTACTGACACCTGGTGTGTAGATACGAGAGCCATTGATCATGTCTGCAATACTTTGCAGGGGTTCTAGGAAATAATACGACTAGCTGAGGGGGAGATTACCATCTACATGGGCAATGCTACAAAGGTGGTGGCTATTACAGTGAAAGATGTTTATTTATCTTTTGATAGGAATAAAACTTTGGTTCTGAGAAATTGCCTTTATGTACCTTCATTTAGAAAGAATTTGATTTCCGTTTCTAAATTGTTTTTGGATGGATATTCTATTTCTTTTAATGACAGAGTTGTTATAAAAAGGAATAGGGAGATTATCTGTTCTGGTGCATTGGTAGGAAACTTATATATTCTTGAACCAAAGGCTCCTACGATGCAAATAGAAGTAAATAACTCATCTTCTAAATTTAATAAGAGAAAAGAACCTTTGAAAATAAACCAAATGTATCTTTGGCATCTAAGGTTAGGTCATATTAACCTGAGTATTATTTAAAGGTTGATAGCTGATGGACCTTTGGGTTCATTAGTGGTGGAAGATTTCCCAACCTGCAAATCTTGCTTAGAAGGTAAAATGACCAAGAGGCCTTTTAAGGATAAGGGGTATAGAGCCAAAGATTTGTTGGAATTGGTTCATTCTGATTTGTGTGGTCCTATGTCTATCTAGGCTAAAGGTGGTTTTGAATACTTCGTCTCTTTTATAGATGATTATTCAAGATATGAATACATTTACTTAATGCACCACAAGTCTGAATGTTTTGACAGGTTCAAAGAATTCATGGCTAATGTGAAGAAACATCAAGGTAAAAGTATCAAGACACTACGATCTGATCGTGGTGGTGAGTACCTCTTGGGAGAGTTTAGGAGTTACTTATCAGAGGCTGGGATTCAATCCCAACTGTCTGCACCTGGTACACCCCAGTAGAATGGTGTGGCAGAGCGAAGGAATAGGACTCTTATGGAGATGGTTAGATCGATGATGAGTTATTCTGAGTTACCAGATTTGTTCTGGGGGTATGCTCTGGATACGGCAATGTATATTCTGAACTTGGTACCATCTAAATCAGTACCTTCTACTCCCACAGAATTGTGGACTGGGCGAAAGCCTAGTCTAAGATATATTTGGATTTGGGGGAGTCCAACACATGTGCTGAAGGTAGATACTGGTAAGTTGGAACCTCATACAGAAGAGTGCTTGTTCATAGGCTATAGTAGAGGAACGAAAGGTGGTTTGTTCTATTGTCCTAGATATCATAGGGTGATTGTTAGCAAGAATGCTCAATTTTTAGAGTAAGAATATATGATGAACCACAAGCCCATGAGCAAGATTGTTTTGGAGGAGTTGAGAGAGGAAGGCACTAATTCAGTACCAATGGTACAAGAGAACATACCACAAGTGACTGCACCACATGTCAAAGAGGATACTCAGGTGATATCTCATCATAGTGGAAGGGTTGTTAGATAACCTGAGAGATTTAAGTTCTTGGGAGAATCTTCTGATCTGACAAAGATGTGGTATCTTGGCAAAGGGCGATGAATTCTGAGATAGAATCTATGGATTCAAATCAGGTATGAAAGCTAGTAGAACCACCCAATGGTGTAAAAACCATTGGATGCAAGTGGATCTACAAAAGAAAGAGAGGACCAGACGGGAAGGTTGAGACCTTCAAAGCAAGGCTTGTTGCAAAAGGGTATACTCAAAAAGAGGGTATCGATTATGAGGAGACCTTTTCATCGATAGTCATGCTTAAGTCTATCCGAATTCTCTTATCTATTGCTGCTCATATGGATTATGAGGTTTGGTAGATGAATGTCAAGATAGCTTTCCTTAATGGAAGTCTTGAAGAAAACATCTATATGGAGCAACCAAAGGGATTCATTTCAAAGGGCAAAGAGCATCTTGTGTTCAAGCTTAATCGGTCTATTTATGGATTGAAGCAAGCTTCTAGATCTTGGAACATCCGCTTTGATGAGGTAATCCAGTCATATGGATTTATTCAAAGCCTGGATGAGTCTTGTGTATACAAGAGATGTGACAAAAACGTAGTGGTATTTCTTGTACTATATACGTAGATGACATGTTGCTCATTGGCAACAATGTCAAAGTGTTGTCAGACGTAAGGGTATGCTTGTCCAAACAGTTTGATAAGAAGGACTTTGGAGAAGTGGAACACATCCTTGGGATCAAGGTTATAAGGGATCACAAGAAAAGAATATTGTTCTTATCTCAAGCTTCATACATAGACACTATTTTATCCCGTTTTAGCATGCAGAACTCCAATAAAGGTTTTCTACCTTTTATGCATGAAGTACTTTTATCTAAAGAGATGTGTCCTAGAACATCAAAGGAGATAGAGGAGATGAAGGCGGTTCCTTAAGCTTCGACGGTAGGAAGCCTCATGTATGCTATGTTATGTATGAGGTCGGATATCTACTTTGCGGTGGGCATGGTTAGCAGATATCAGAGTAATCAAGATATGGACATTGGACTGTGGTAAAGCATATATTGAAGTACCTGAGAAGGACTAGGGATAACAGGTAGATCAATTACTCCCTGTGGGTTACACAGATTCTAACTTCCAATCAGATAGGGATAACAGTAAGTCTACCTTGGGTTTTGTGTTTACTTTGTGAGGTGGAGCCATTGTATGGAGGAGTGTCAAGCAGAAAAGTATGGCAGACTCCACCATGGAAGCTGAGTATGTAGCATCCTCTGAGGTAGTCAAAGAAGTTTATGGCTCAGGAACTTCATGATGGACTTGGATGTGATTTCTGGTTTGCCCAGAACTATCACAATTTATTGTGATAATAGTGGTGCAGTTGTAAACTCGAAGGAACCACGAGCCCATAAGGCGAGTAAACACATAGAGTGCAAGTACCACCTGATACGAGAGATCATAAAGCGAGGAGAAGTTGATGTCGCCAAGATTGCATCAAAGGATAAGCTGGCAGATCCTTTCACTAAGGCCCTTCCAGTGAGAGCTTTCGATAGGCATGTGTAGGGAATGGGAATCAGATGCATGGCACTTTAATGGCAGCATAGTCTTTTCGTATAAGTAGGAGATTGTTGGGATGTATACTGAAAGCCTAGTCTTTGTATGAACATCTTCATTTTGAAATAAGAATCACATGATTAATGTTTGCATATTTATAGTTATGCATATTGTCTAATACTTTACATTGTAAATAACATGGTGTGTGGTGTCACACAGAAGATCATGTTATCAGTTCCTTGTAGAGTATAAGTAGAGGCTCACAACCAAGACAGTTTTGGACAAACCATTGGCATGGTTGTAGTGTAATTTGGTATTGATTTATCTTGACCATAGAATTACACTAGTACATTTTGTGTGTATTAAGCAGGATGGACTTAGAGGTGATTCAATTTAAACTGACTATATAATTGAATCAGACCTCGGATATTATGGTGTACATGCTCTTAATCCCGATATAATAATGGGCACATGTACTTAATATTTATTTTTTTGATTTACCAATGGGAGAGATTTATGGGTTAAATCAATAGTCCCGGTAAGTTGGAAAATGATATTATATACATGGTGTGTCGTTGATTATAGGAGGAAACCATGTCCTATGTATTAGGATGATGATGTCCCCTTGAAGAGCTCAAAAGGATCATCATGTAAATCCTGCAGGTGGACATGGTCCAACATGATGATAAGATTGAGTGGTACTACTCATGGAGTTAGATATTAATTAATTAATCATCAGTAAATTAATTAATTAACGAATATTCGATATCTTAAACACGGGGAGATATTTGTACAATTAATATATGGAGCCCATATTTAATTATGGTGGTCGGTGAGGTAGAATAATGATAATCTTCTAGTGGAATGGATTATCATTAATGAATCGGATTTTATGTTGGTCGGATCCATTAGGTGGCCAAGATCCAACTCCTTCTCATGGTCCCTATTGTAGCCTATTAAAACCCTCAAGAAGCCTAGATCCAATGGACATGATTAAAAGGAGGCTTGGGCGAAATCTATATAAGGAGTAGAGGATGCTTAGGTGACAATGATAATCTTTGGAGATTAAGATTTGCTTCCAAGGCTTGGGTGGAAAGAATAGGTTGGCGTTTAAGGTGGCAAGGGTTTGCTTCTCCTCTTGGTCGATGGCAACAAGTCATCCTTCTCTATTAACGATGTCTCCTTCCTTTTCTCCTTGGTCGGCAGCAACAAGAGCTTCTCTCTTGGCCGGCACCCATCTCTCTTTCTTCCCCTCCTTGGTCGGCGGCAACAACCAAGTTAGGTGCCTTGGTGGTCGGCACTAGATTGGAGAAGAAGATCTCGGGTATCTTCCTTTGTTCGGAGTGAGCAAGGAAGGGAAGATGCATGATGTAAAAGGCTTCAACTCTTGGAAGATCATTGCCCACATAACGTCCAAGAGCAGGATAGGTCATACAATAGAAGATCAAGAGGTAAACAAAAGGTATAATCTTGTTTGTTTTGATTTAGTTCTTTTGTATCATGCATGTGGTTAATTTACTTGGACCCCGAAGATAAATACAAAAACCGGTGATTCGTAGATCATCTATTCTGCAGCTAATCGAGGAAAAGAGTTAGGTTGCTTGAACAACAAGTTTGTTCAAGCGACCACTCAAATTGAATAGCACGGTGATGGATTGGTTGCATGGGTAATCCATCTTCGTCTGGATTAATTTTTTTTAATCCGGGGATGTATGATAGGATTACGATGTACAAGCGACCGAAGTGAAGCTTCAACCTTCATATAGCAATTGACTGGTGTCGGGTAAAACCTCAAACCAACCTTTTGGTTGAGCATCCGACACTTGACTTAGCCATTCGGCCAAGTTCACCTATGAGCTACCCCATCCCGGGTTACAATCACTCACTCTCTTCGTCCTGCCACGTCCCTCGGATGCACCAAGCACACGGCTTCGCAATGTCATCCTTCACGTCTCGCCCTAAAGTCTGCTTCCTTTGTTTCACTCTAATTCTTCTCGTCCGACGGTCCCTCGGATGCACCAAGCACATGACTTTGCAATGTCATCCTTCACCGACTCAAGGACTGAGTCATGAGATGGTGATCTTGCCAATGCTTTGTCAAGTTAACCATGTGTGAATTACTAAGTCATACACGACTTCAACACACATATCAAATCCACAAACAACCTAACTTATGAAGGAACGAAGCTTCGCTTCTCGCTTCGCTTCGGTCGCTTGTGCATGACAATCCTATGTATGTCACCAGATTAAAAAAATTAATCCTTTACGAAGACGGATTACCCAAGCAATCGATCCATCATCGTGCTATTCGATTAGAGTGGTCTCTTGAACAAACTTGTTGTTCAAGCAACATAACTCTTTTCCTCGATTAGCTACAGAATAGATGATGTACGGATTGCCGGTTTTTGAGTTTATCTTCGGAGTCCAAGTAAATTAGTCACATGCATTATACAAATGAACTAAATCAAAATAAACAAGATTATACCTCTTGATCTTCTATTGTATATCCTTTCCTCCTCTTGAACGTTGTGTGGGCAACTATCCTCCAATAGTTGAAACCTCCTAGATCTCATTCTTCCCTTCCTTGCTCTCTCCGAATAAAGGGAAGAAGAACCTCTCCCTTCTCCTTTCTTGTTCCGGACACAATCCCTTTGGAGGAAGATCAAACCTCTTCATCCTCTTTGTTGTTGCCGCCGGCCACCAAGGAGAGGGAGATGAATGAGCGATGGCCAATGGAGAAGGAAAACAACCGACCTTGGGTGGAGGAGAAGGTGGCGTCGCCGTTACTTGGAAGAAGATAGGTGGCGCCTAAGAGGAGGTGGTGATGGGCGCCAGCAATAGAGAGAGGATACCAAGAGAAGGCAACCCTAACCCTAATCCTTTCCTTGCTTCTATTGCCGGCCAAGACCAATGAACCAAGCTCTCTTTTTTTCGCCCAAGCCCTAGCCCTCCTTTTATAGAGTTAGGCTTAAGCCTCCTTTCAATATCCATCATCGGATCTAGGCTTTCATGAGGATTTTAATAGGCTACAATAGGGACCATGAGGAGGAGTTGGATCTTGGCCACCCAACGGATCCGGCCCACATAAAATCCGAACCATTAATGATAATCCATTCCACTAGAGAATTATCATTGATCTACTTCACCAACCCCCATAATTAAATATGAGCTCCATATATTAATTATACAAATATCTCCCCGTGCTTAAGATCTCGAATGTTCATCAATTAATTAATTTACTAACAATTAATTAATCAACATCTAACTCCATGAGTAGTACCACTCAACCTTATCATCATGCCGAACCAAGTCCACCTGTAGGGTTTACATGATGATCCTTATGAGCTCCTCAAGGGGAAATCATCATCCTAATATATAGGACATGATTTCCTCCTATAATCAATGGCACACCATATAAATAATATCATTTCATAACTTATCGAGTCTATCGATTTAATCTATAAACCTCGCCCATTGGTAAATCAAAGAAATAAATACTAAGTACATGTGCCCTTATTATATTAGGATTAATAGCATGTACACCATAATATCCGAGGTTCGATTCAATTATGCAGTCAGCAATAAATTGAATCACTTCTAAGTCGGTCCTGCTCAATACACACAAAGTGTACTAGTGTAATTCTATGGTCAAGACAAATCAATACCAAATTACATTACAACCATACCAATGGTTTGTCCAAAACCATCTCGGTTGTTAGCCTCTACTTATACTCTACAAGGAACTGATAACATGATCTCCCGTGTGACACCACACACCATGTTATTTACAATGTAATGTATCAAACAATATACATAACCATAAATATGCAAATAATGATCATGTGATTCTTATTTCAAAAATAAAGATGTTCATACAAAAGATAAACTTTTCAATATACATCCCAACAATCTCCCATTTATACTAAAAGACCATGTTGTCCTCATACTATCATACATCTGATTCCCATTCCCTCCACATGGCTATCAAAAGCTCTTGCTGGAAGGGCCTTAGTGAAAGGATCTGTCAGGTTATCCTCTGATGCAATCTTGGCTAAAACAACTTCTCCTCACTTTATGATTTCTCGTATCAGGTGGTACTTGCGCTCTATATGTTTACTTGTCTTATGGGCTCATGGTTGCTTCGAGTTTGCAACTACACCACTGTTATCACAATAAATTGTGATAGTTCTGAGCAAACCAGGAATCACATCCAAGTCCATCAAGAAGTTCCTAAGACATACAGCTTCTTTAGCTGCCTAAGAGGCTGCCACATACTGAGCTTCCATGGTGGAATCCACCATGCATTTTTGCTTGACACTCCTCCATACAATAGCTCCACCTCCCAAAGTAAACACAAACCCTGAGGTAGACTTACTGTTATCCCTATCTGATTAGAAGTCAGAATCTATGTAACCCACAGGGAGTAATTGATCTGTCTGGTATTCCAGCATATAATCCCTAGTCCTTCTCAGGTACTTCAATATATGTTTTACCACAGTCCAATGTCCCTGTCCTAGATTACTCTAATATCTGCTAGCCATGCCCACAACAAAGAAGATATCCGACCTCGTACATAGCATACCATACATGAGGCTTCCTACTGTCGAAGCATAAAGAATTGCCTTCATCTCCGCTATCTCCTTTGATGTTCTAGGACACATCTCTTTAGGCAAAGGTACTCTATGCCTAAAAAGTAGAAAACCTTTCTTGAGTTCTGCATGTTAAAACGAGCCAAAATGGTGTCTATGTATGAAGCTTGAGATAAGCTCAACATCCTATTCCTGGGATCCCTTATAACCTTGATCCCAAGGATGTGTCCCACTACTCCCAAGTCCTTCATATCAAACTCTTTGGACAACCTACCCTTACATCTGATAACACCTTAACATTATTGCCAATTAACAAAATGTCATCTACGTATAGTACAAGAAATACCACTACGTTTCTGTCACATCTCTTGTATACACAAGACTCATCCGGACTTTGAATAAATCCATAAGAGTGTATTACCTCATCAAACCGGATGTTCCAAGATCTCGAAGCTTGCTTCAATCCATAAATGGACCGATTAAGCTAGCACACAAGATGCTCTTTGCCCTTTGCAATGAATCCCTCTGGTTGCTCCATATAGATGTTTTCCTCAAGACTTCCATTAAGAAAAGTTGTCTTGACATCCATCTGCCACACCTGATAATCCATATGAGCAGCAATACATAAGAGAATCCAGATAGACTTTAGCATGGCTACCGGTGAAAAGGTCTCCTCAAAATCGATACCCTCTTTCTGAGTATACCCTTTCGCAACAAGCCTTGCTTTGAAGGTCTCAACCTTCCCATCTATTCCTCTCTTTCTTTTGTAGATCCACTTGCATCCAATGGTTTTTACACCATTGGGTGGTTTGACTAGCTCCCAGACCCGATTTGAATCCATAGATTCTATCTCAAAATTATTGCACTTTGCCAAGATACAACATCTTTATCTTGGATTGCCTCGTCATATATCCAGGGATCAGGTTAATGTTCGCCAGGGACCAAATCAGAAGATTCTCCCAAGAACATAAATCTATTAGGTTGTGTAACAACCCTCCCACTACGATGAGGTATCACCTGTGTATCCTCTGTGACACGCGGTGCAATCACTTGTGGTATATCTTCTTGTATCAGTGGTACAGAAGTAGCGACTTCTCCTCTCAATTCCTCTAGAACAATCTTACTCATGGGCTTGTGGTTCATCACATAGTCTTCCACTAAAAATCTGGCATTCGTGTTAATGATCACCCTCTGATCTCGAGGACTATTGAACAAACCACCTTTTGTTCCTCTAGGATAGCCTATGAACATGCACACTTCTATACGAGGTTCCAACATACCAACATCTGCCTTCAGCACATATGCTGGACTCCCCCAAATCCGAATATGTCTCAGACTAGGCTTTTGACCAGTCCAAAATTCTATGGGGGTAAAAGGCACTAATTTAGATGGTACAAAGTTCAAAATATACACTGTCGTATCCAGAGCATACCCCCAGAATGAATCTTGCAACTCAGAATAACTCATCATTGATCTAACCATCTCAATAAAAGTCCTATTCCTTCACTCCGCTACACAATTCTGCTGGGGTGTGCCAGGTGCAAACAATTGGAATTGAATTCCAGCCTCTAATAAGTAATTCCTAAACTCTCCCAAGAGGTACTCACCACCACGATTAGATCGTAGTGTCTTGATACTTTTACCTTAACGTTTCTCCACATCAGCCTTGAATTCTTTCAACCTGTCAAAGTATTCAGACTTGCGGCGTATCGAGTAAATGTATCCATATCTTTAATAATCATCTATAAAAGAGACAAAATAATCAAAACCACCTCTAGTCTGGATATACATAGGACCACACAAATCAGAATGAACCAATTCCTGTAGGTTTTGCCCGGAAGCTATGATACCAATTGAAGGGTTTTGCTTATCAAGTCCGTGAGAGGAAACTTCGCTTCCTACTTCACCTTGGTCGTTTGTTCATGGCGATTCCCTCGATGTCCCCGGATTAAAAAAATTTAATCCTAGACAAAAGGGATTGCCCAAACAACCAAGTCATTGTCGTGTTATTCGTTTAGAGAGGTCACTTGAACAAACTCGTTGTTCAAGCGACCATCCTCTATTCTACGAGTAGCCACGGAATAGACAATGTCCGGATCACCGGTTTTTGTGTTTATGCTTGGGATCCAAGTATTATTTAGGCATATACAGATTTATATCATGCTTATATTTGAAAAAAAAATACAAGCAAGTAACTATCCACACAAAACATACATATAATTGAAAAGCAATTATAAACATAATACAAAAGAACACTAATCAAAATAAACAAGATTATACCTCTTGATCTTCTATTGTATGTCCTTACTCCTTTCGGACATCGTGTGGGCGATGATCTACCAAAAGTTGAAGCCTCCTAGATCACCAATCTTCCTTTTCTTGTTCACTCCGAACAAAGGAAGATCCTAAAACAAAACTCATCTTCCTATCTAGAACCGGCCACCGAGTCAATAAACTCGATGTTTCTGCCAGTCAAGGAAGAGAACATGGAGTATAGAAACCAACCAAAGGAGAAACAACAAGGGCATGGGCGTCGGCCAACACTTGGAGAAGAGAAAGGAAAACACTCCTTCTCCTTGTTGCCACCCAAACCCTAAACTAAGCTCTCCTAATTTCCGACCAAGGATAAAGGGGAGAAGAATAGATTGAGCTTTGGCCAAATTAGAGGGAAGAAGGAAGAGGGGTCGGCCAACCTTAGGAAGAGGAAGGAGAAGCTTCCTCCCCTTGTTGCCGCCCACCACCAACACCCAAACCCTAACCCTAGCCACCTACCCATGGGAAGCAACCCTAATGCCATCCATCATAAGCCATAGATGATAGGGAGAAGCTTGGGTGCCGGCAAAACCAAGGAGAGAAGAAGGAGGAAGGGTTTCGGCCACCAAAGGAAGAAGAAGAAAAAAAAACTTTCCTTAATTGTGGCCACCCAAAACTCTTGGTCATTTTACCTTCCAAGAAAGATTTATAGGTTTGGAAATCTTCCACCACTAATGATCCCAGAGGTCCATCAGCTATCAACATTTGAATTCTACTTAGGTTAATATGACCTAACCTTAGATGCCAAAGATATGTTTGGTTCATTTTCGAAGGTTCTTTTCTCTTATTAGATTTAGAAGATGAGTTATTTACTTCTATTTGCATCGTGGGAGCTTTTTGTTCCAGGTTATATAAATTTCCTATCAATGCACCAGAACAGATAATCTCCCTATTCCTTTTTATAACAACTCTGTCATTAAAAGAAATAGAATATCCATACAAAAATAATTTAGAAACATAAATCAAATTCTTTCTAAATAAAGGTACATAAAAGAAATTTTTCAGAACCAAAGTTTTGTTCCTATCAAAAGATAAATAAACATCTCCCACTGCAATAGTCGCCACCTTCGTAGCATCGCCCAAGTAAATGGTAATCTCCCCCTCAGCTAGTCGTCTGGTTTCCTGGAACCCCTTTGTTCTGCTTTTGGTTGGGGCAATCCTTCTTCCAATGTCCAGTCTGCTTGCAAGTAAAGCACTTGCCTTTCAGCTTCTTCACTCCTCCCTGAGATCCTCCCACCACCTTTACTCCACCTTGTTTCTTCTTCTTCTTGCCTTTCGGCTTAGAAGTGGAAACCTCATGAGCAACGATGGCTTGAGCCTGAGAACTCTGACGAAAAAGCCCCTCTGCCGCCTGGAGTTCTGTCAAAAGCTCCGCCAATGAATACAACCTCTTATTCATGTTCTAGTTCAGGAGAAACTGCTCAAACTCCTAGGTAGAGATTGGAGAATGATATCGATCTGGGTTTCTCCATCGATCATAGCTCCAAGGACTTCAAGCTCATTCAAATGAGCCATCATCTTGAGAACATGATCTCTCACGGGTGTTCCCTCGACCATGGTGGCCGTCATCAAGTTACTCATGGCTTCCTGCCTTGCAGCCCGATTTTAGTGTCCAAAAAGTTCCTTGAGATTGAGCATCATGTCATAAGCAGTAGCCATGACTTGATGCTGATGTTGCAATACATTTGACATAGAAGCCAAAATGTAACACCGTGCCATCTCACCAGCCTTTATCCACTTCTTATAACTCTCTTTCTCCTTTTCCCCAGAATCATCTGTAGGCTTAGGAGGACACTCTTCGAATAGTACATATTTGTACTCCTCAACAGTCAAGACTATATCTAGATTCCTCTTCCAATCAACATAATTGGGTCACGTAAGTTTATTTTTTTTAGTATCACAGCAAGTGGGTTGAAAGTCATTTTTGAAAAACCTAAGAATCACATAGATCAAAACTTTAGATTTTAAAAATTTATTGATTCCTCAAACAATAAAATTTTAAAATCAATCAACACCTCAAAAAACCGAGAATATCATATGCCACGTTAGTATGGACGTATACGAATTCTACATTTGTAAGAGGAGGTTTTACCCATTAATTTTATTATCCTATCAACCTTACTTTTTGACAAATAAAATTAATAGTTGATTCCTCTTCAACCCTACAAAAAAAAGCAGTGACTCCGATGGGGAGGATACTCCTATTTGCATCTAAGTGTTCACCATTATCCGATACTAAGGCAATTTATCTCGGATTATGTGCCTTCCGATGGGAAAGTACACACGCTCCTAAATTATGTGAGCAAAACATATAGGGTTTTAGGAGTAGTTTTCGCTCACATCTTGTTACATTTTGTGTTAGTTTCATGCATATGTTACTATATTCTTGCACGCATTGCCTATTTTCTGGTTCGGAGGTCTGCTCATTGTACTTTTGTGTGCAGGTTAGCTTTTCGGGTGAAAAAGATGCATTTTCGAAGCAAAAGAAGGACTTTCACAGCTAGACACAGAGTGGGACACAACCAGGGCATGTGGATTAACACGGTCGTGTCCAATGAGTAAAGATCAGCACCCAAGGGGTACACACAGCCTGGCCGTGTGGAAACACATGGTTGTGTGGCGGCCCGATGGATTTGTGTGACTAGGGATTTTTCTGGATTTTGTAGTGGTCCGAGGCGATGTCAATATAAGGATGGCTCCACCCAAACCCTAGGGGGGAGGCACAACAGCTAGGACGGTACGCCGAAGCTCTAAAAAGCTTCGGTAACTCACAACGGGGAGGAGGAACACCGCCAGAGGTCTACACCTTACAATATAACGTCGGAGAGAAGATCACGAAAGCATTATATATCTCTATTTCTGTGCTTTATTCCTATTGTATTCAAACTTAAACATGCTTTGTGATGTTTCCTTCGTATTTATGGAGTAGTACTTTCGATTCTAGGATTAGGGAGTAGCTTGTGTACATAAACAATGTTGGTTCATGTTTAATTCTAGCCAAGAGTTTGATTTGACAATTGGTAGTTGCTCTTTATTATATCTACGTGTGTTTGGCTTTCTTTCCGCTTTGCTTAGGCGATATGAGGTGGTGACAGCCCTCGCAATCTAAAATTTAGGAGATTTGATTAAGGAACCTAGGGGTAAACCTAATCTTTTGCAACTGTGGGGAAAAGGGTGCGATAGAATCGGAAACGGTCCACCGTAGGGATTGATTTGGCATCCTCGTACCGTCTATCTCGTCCTTATGGGCGGAGATAGCTCCCGTTGAATGCGGCGGCTCTGAGGGGAGAGTGTATGATGTCCCTTCCACAAAACCGTAGGTAAACATCTAGACAACACCAATTGACAACATTGTTCTGTGATACGCAAGTGAAACCAAAGTTCTAGAATCACATTTGAAGACCTCAAGACACTCCTTTCCTCCTCTATGTGACACCGTACAGAGTAGAGTCAACCGACAGCCCTCACCAACCGTAACCTCTTAGAGAACACGTCCGAACAATTATAACCACTAAGTATATTAGTATTCGAATCCCAGTCCCTGTGAGATCGATAATCTTTATTACTTGACAACATCCGTGCACTTGCGGACGTTGAGCGCGAGCGTGCACTTTGAGTCCTCGATGATATCCATTGCGAGATTCGAGGTCACGTCTGTGTGCATCAATATTTATGCACCGTTGCCAGGGACTGTCGATTCAATATCAAATCGAACAGTGGTAAATTGGATCAGACTTAGGATTAGATTATTTGTTTGCTTTATTTTCTTCTTAGTTTACTTAATTTGCTTTAGTTTTATTTTCTATATTTAGATTTTGTTTTTATTTTTAGCAGTAGTTTCCTATTTACTTATTGCATCTTAAATTTTTATTAGGTAGATTGTTTATTTTCTGCTTTTAGGATTAGATTAGCACTCTTAACTTTGTGGTTTGGTTCGTCGTATGCTTAGACGATTAGGGTCGGAAGGTCTAATTCTGATCGACTTAGAGATTGAGTGAACTTTTCACCGTCGAACAGTAGAACAGAGAAAGATGGAGGATCAATCAGCATCCAAGGTGAATATAGGAAGTCAACCTCTACGGGACTACACAGCTCCTAGCGCTAGAGGATTCAGGCCGAGTATAGCTATACCATCTATTTCAGCAAATAACTTTGAGCTGAAGACGATACTTATACATATGGTCCAGCATAGCCAATTCGGGGGAGCTACGACTGAAGACCCGAACCGGCACCTAGAGGCATATCTTGAAATGTGCTCAACAATGAAAATGATCGGAGTCCCTTCTGATGCGATTCGCCTGAGCTTGTTCTCGTTTTCACTGTGGGATAACGCTAAGGCATGGCTTCACTCCATACCCTCTGGCAGCATCACCACATGGGAGCAGTGTGAGCAGCAGTTTCTGAATAAATACTTCCCACCAAGTAAGACTGCTCACATGCACCATCTTATCACGAGCTTTCGCCAAAAGGAGGGGGAGTCCTTGTTTGAAGCTTGGAATCACTATAAGGGGCTACTCTACCAATGCCCCCACCACAGACTGGAGAGGTGGCTGGTGATCCACACTTTCTATAATGGGATCGCTTACGCCACGATGATGTCCCTAGATTCTGCCGCAAGAGGAGCACTAATGAATAGGACCATAGAGGAAGCAGAGGAGCTTATCGAAGAGGTGGCCCAAAACCACTATCAATGGGCTTCCGAATGGGTCAACCCACGCCTGCAGCGGGACATTACCCTGTCAATTCCATGGACTACTATAGAGGGCAGGGGACCTCGGACGAGCAGATTGAGCACTGCGATGCGGTTGGGGACTACAACCCAAGACCCAACAACCAATACTCCAGCACTTCTCATCCGAGATGGAGGAATCACCAAAATTTTCCTTATAAGAATACCTTGGGGAGGTTCCAACCACCGGGAGAGAATGGGCAGCCACACCCCTCTAACACCCGTCTGGAGATTATGATGGAGAACTTCATTCGAATGCAACGGGAGGTGAACACTGAATTTCAGCGACGACATTCACAGACAGATACGATGATCGAGGGGTTGGGTTCATCTGTAAGGGATCTTGACACTAGGCAGAAGTCGCTGGAGATTCAAGTAGCTCAGATCGCGAACCAAATCTCCAGGATACTAGGGAAGCTACTAGGAAGAGCATAGGCCAATCCGGTAGAGCAGTGCCAGGTAGTGATGCTGTGAAGTGGGAGGATCCTGAAAGAGATGTCAGGACGGTCGGTTACTGAAAAGGACCTGGGACCTGAAACACTAGAACCTCTGGGAAGGCTGAGAATGAAAAAGTAAGAGAAACGAACTGGGAGCCTGCTACGAGGGCTCAACCGCCCCATACTGTACCATTCCCACAGCGGTTGATGAATGCAAAGAAAGACACCGAGTTTGGTAAATTCCTGGACATGCTGAAGTCGATCTCAGTAGAGGTACTGATACTCGAAGCATTGCACCAAATGCCCCAGTTTGCTAGGTTCATGAAAGATATTCTAGCGCATCGCAGGAAGGTCGCGGAGTCGGAAACAGTAGGCCTCACAGAGGAATCAAGCGCTTATCTCCGAAACGAAGCTACTCAGAAATTAAAAGATCTGGGTAGCTTCTATATCCCATGTTATATAGGGACGACACTGATTACAAAAGCCTTCTGTGACTTGGGAGCAAGTGTGAGTCTTATGCCCTACACTACTATGACACTACAACTTGCTAACCACACATACCGCTACCCATTGGGGATTTTAGAAGACGTTCCTATTAAGGTGGGGAAGTTTACACTGCCAACTGACTTTGTGGTGATGGAGATGGAAGAGTATCCCAAGATACCCGTCATCCTGGGGCGATCATTTTTAGCGACTGCAGGAATGGTCATTGATGTGAAGAATCACAAGCTGACCCTAAAAGTGGGAGAGGATAAGATGGAATTTGAGCATGTTGGGACAGGAAGTCAGGAATCTGCATCAGGGAAGTATGTGATTCTAGTGAGAGCTAGGAAGGAAGTTGTGTATGAAGATCCCAAGATGGATGAATAGAGGTTCACTCAACCACCAGAGCCAAGTTGATAGTAGAGTGCGGTCGAGCTAAATGACCTTAAACAAAGCGCTTCTTGGGAGGCAACCCAAGTTTAGTTTTAGATTTCCCTTTTTGATTGCATTGCATGCATTTTTTTTATTTTTAGTTTTGATTTCCATTCCATTTAGAGTTAGGTCTAGAAAAGAACTTTGCTAGGCAAAAATGAAATCTAGATTAACCTACACGGCGAAGTGCATGAGAAAATTTGGACCATGGTGCATAAATGAGCGGAAAAAGGGGGACACACGACCTGGCCCTGTGTTTTCCCATGGTCGTGCCCGATTAACCAGAGGCGCACATGGCCTGGCCGTGTATTTTCACACGGCCATGGCACGTGAGGTTAAAAGTGGCGAGCCGTGTGTTTTCATTCCATTTGCGTCGTGTGCTTCAAAAGTTCTTTCCCTAGCCGTGTGATTTCTTCTTCCCCACCATCTAGAAGCATTTTGAAGCTATAAAGAAGCCAAAAGAAACAAAGATGAGGAGGACCAAAACCGAAGCACCCTGATCCGGCACCTCGGAGCGACGAACAAGGAGAGTCAACGCCCCTCAAGCTTCAGAGGAGGGTAACACCCTACCCACTCTACTTTTTCGCAATAATGAACAAAGAGATAGATACAATATGCTCTCTACTCGTAAACTTACTGCTACTAGATACTTAGATGAGGATTTGTTAGAATCTTTAGGGTTGTTGGGAGATATGCAAGCCCTATTTGCAAAAATGGGTTGGGAAGAGATTATGGGAATATAGCACCTATCCTACCCTAGGATAGTTTTGGAATTTTTAAGTTCCTTAGAGGCGGAAATTTTAACGTGTAGAGAGAGCGAGGAGGGAAGGATAACTTTAAGGATTTTTAACATTGAGCATGAGTGGACCCTTCACCAATGGAACTCATGCTTTGGCTTACCAAGTGGGGGAGAGAGAAGAACCCCTATGGGTTCAACTCTCAGGAATGTTGGACTGAGTTGATGGGGGAGCATGCTTATGAACCTTCTAGGGCCAAAGCGTCGCACCTCCAAAACCTCATCTTTCGCTACCCTCACCGCATCATGGCCAGTACTATATTTGGTCGTGGGGAGAGTGACGGTGTAGTTAGAGCTAGCGAGCTACTTTGCCTATGGGATATGCTACGAGAAAGGAGTAGCATCGATGTAGGGTCCCACTTCATCAGACACTTAGTGAAGATGGGTAAAGCAGCATGCAGAGAGATCAATGTGGGAGGCCTACTTACCCACATTTGCTATAGGATGGGGTAAGATTACACAACATTATAAAGTATAGAGGGGAGCCCTAGGATTGACCTAGGAGTATGCATGGCCATTAAGATGATTGTGAGAGAAGAAGACTCCTTATGCTATGTAAGGAAAAATCTTACGATCCTTAGGCTCCCCGACCCAGATCGTACCACCTACATGCGCCAACTGGCGCTTGGACCTGATAGTGGAGTCCCCTCCACATGAGGGACCATCCACATCAGCGCCCATCTCTCCACCTTTATATCACTCTCCCTCCAGTCCAGACATGCATAGGAGCCCACCTAGTCTGCACCGACATGAGCCTACACCTGCACCACCACCTTTTTCTACTTTTGAGCAGGATGCAGGTATGTTGGCCTATAATTTCTCGGAGTTCCAATCGCGCCTCGACGACATTTACACTGAGCAGCAGACGTAGAGGCAGTGATGGGAGGAGCAGAGCGCCTACCAGCAGGCAGAGTTCCAGGGATTCCGGGAGCATTTTTAGCGGGCTGAGGAGTTCTACGATGAGGCCCACATATACTTCCAGGAGGAGGGTATTCATCACCAGGATGAGCGGCCCTACGCAGGAGATCGCGGCACACATGCATGCCCGATGAGCGCGATGGGCTCGGGATGAGGAGCAGCGGCAGCATCCACCGACTCGGATCGACCACATGTATATGTGGCATCAGTGGCTCAACAGCAGTAGGTTCTCTCGGGATTCAGAGATGCCCAGGCTCCCAGACTTTCCACCTCGTCCACCATATTAGAGGTATATTTTCATTGAAGTCTGAGGGGGAGACCCCGAGATTTATTTTTTTTTGTTTTCTAGCAGTAGTTTCTTTTCTGCTATTTTCATTTATTCATGCCTGAGTTGTTGAGTTTCTTTCAATACTTTATTTTTGTTGTCTGTAAAGCTACCTCAGTAGTATTTTTGAAAGTTTCTTGCATGAGTTGTTCCCATAGGTAGCTTAACTCCATTTATCTTGTGGTATTTTATTTTATTCGCTCTATTGAATGTTCTAGACTTACACTGGATAGCTTTGTTTTTGCATTTACACATGTCGAACATCCTGAAAGGGAGAATCTAGTACATACCTAGTTATGATTCACTTCAGTAGTCTAGTACTTTGGAATCCATAGGTGACTCTAGGCTTAGCATTTTAGTTACTGGAGATGCTCGGATTGTGTAAGGCCATTCAGAAAAATCAAAATCCCAGTGAGCGAAAAAAAAAATAAAGAGAGAAAAGAAAAAAAAGAGAAAAAGAGAAAAAGAAATGAAAAAAAAAAGAGATTATGAGGGGATAAAAAACAGTTGTCGTGGGTGGAAATGGCTAGGTTCCCCTTTGAGACCGAGTTAGGTTACTGGGGAAACACCTACCAATTTCTCTCAATATCGAGCACGCCTTTGAGACTTTATGCTAGATCTAGGGAACGACCCTTGCTTTGTGCAGGTAAGTGCCTAAGAGCCCAAAACCTTAGGAAAGCTATGCGGTGATGACTTAACTCACCATGGAACAAGCATCCCCTAAGAATGGTTGGCCTAGCACGAGCACAAGGAGCTAACTTAGTGAATTTTTAGAACATATCTATTTTTCTTTGATTGCAAATATCACCTGATAAATTTAGTTAGCATGCTAATTATGGAACAATATCTTTTTAAAATTTTATGGCACTGAGGTTTGATTGAGGACAAGCAAAGATTTGAGTCTAGGGGAAGTGATGTGAGCAAAATATATAGGGTTTTAGGAGTAGTTTTCGCTCACATCTTGTTACATTTTGTGTTAGTTTCATGCATATGTTACTCTATTCTTGCACGCATTGCCTATTTTCTAGTTCAGAGGTTTGTTCATTGTACTTTTGTGTGTAGGTTAGCTTTTCGGGTGAAAAAGATGTGTTTTCAGAGCAAAAGAAGGACTTTCGCAGCTAGACGCAGAGTGGGACACGACCAGGGCATGTGGATTCACACGGCTGTGTCCAATGGGCAAAGATCAGCACCCTAGGGCCACACACGGCCTGGCCATGTGAAAACACACGGTCGTGTGGCGGCCCGACGGATTTGCGTGACTAGGGATTTTTTCAAATTTTGCAGCAGTCCAAGGCGATGTTTATATAAGGATGGCTCCACCCAAACCCTAGGGGGGAGGCATGACGGCTAGGATGGCACGCCGAAGCCCTAAAAATCTTTGGTAACTCGCAACGGGGAGGAGGAACTCCGTCGGAGGTCCACACCTTGCAATACAACGCCGGAGAGAAGCTCACGAAAGCATTGTATATCTCTATTTCTACGCTTTATTCCTATTGTATTCAAACTTAAACATGCTTTGTGATTCTTCCTTAGTATTTATGGAGTAGTACTTTCGATTCTAGGATTAGGGAGTATCTTGTGTACATAAACAATGTTGGTTCATGTTTAATTCTAGCCAAGAGTTTGATTTGACAATTGGTAGTTGCTCTTTATTATATCTACGTGTGTTTGGCTTTCATTCCGCTTTGCTTAGGCAATTGAGGTGGTGACAGCCCTCGCAATCTAAAATTTAGGAGATTTGATTAAGGAACCTAGGGGTAAACCTGATCTCCTGCAACTGCGCAGAAAAGGGTGCAGTGGAATCGAAAACGGTCCACCGTAGGATTGATTTGGCATCCTCGTACCATCTGTCTTATCTTTGTGGGTGAAGATAGCTCCCGGTGAATGCGGCGGCTCTACGGGAGAGTGTATAATGTCCCTTCCACAAAACCGTAGGTAAACATCTAGACAACACCAATTGACAACATTGTTCTGTGATAGACAAGTGAAATTGAAGTCCTAGAATCACCTTTGAAGACCTCGGCACACTTCTTTCCTCCTCCATGTGACACCGTACAGAGTAGAGTCCACCGACAGCCCTCACCAACCGTAACCTCTTAGAGATCATGTCCGAATAATTATAACCACTAAGTATATTGGTATTTGAATCCCAGTCCCTGTGGGATCGATAATCTTTATTACTTGACGACATCCATGCACTTGCGGGCATTGAGCGCGAACGTGCGCTTTGAGTCCTCGAGGATATCCGTCATGAGATTCGAGGTCGTGTCCGTGCGCATCACTAAATAATTTCCTATAACCATATTTGACCCTGTGATCTGCAAAACAAACTCATCCGATGTGGAGGAATGCACAAAGAGCAGATGCACAAGTTTGTTTGCATCACATGTCAAATCGTAATGGAGGCCATGAGAATTTTAAAAAAATATCCCTCTCCCACTTAGTAATTTAAAATTAGGAATTTTCCAAGCACACAACATGCATATCAAACAAGAAGCAATAAATATGAAAAAAAAAATTCCAACTAATATGGCTTTTGTTTTCCAATATACCTCCCATCGTGTTGCCATCTTGTTCGCTCCTCCCTAAACAATGTACAAGCCATCCGGAGATCCGAGCAGAGAAAATTTATTTTAATTTACATCCATCGATCCTATACTCCACAAAAGAGTGTACATGAAATCTAGATCGAAAGTAAACTAAAATAAAAGAGTGGCTAAACAATGTCGTGCTTAATTACAAAAATTAAATACTAGCCTCGTCAACCCCGAGGATTCGAATAATATTACAATTACACACATTCAATCACATACACACACATATGGCCATAATAGTTGGATCTTATGCCTACAACCAAAAAGTTAGCCTACGCACATCCTACTATTATCTGGCACACATAATATATGATAAGTGCATAAAAGTAACCGAATCCTATACACACAAAACCGGAAACTGTGGCTCTGATACCATTTGAAGGGACGAAGCTTCGCTTCTCGCTTTGCTTTGGTCGCTTGTGCAAGGCGATCCTATCTACGTCCCCGGATTAAAAAAATTAATCCTTGATGAAGACGGATTACCCCAAGCAACCAATCCATCATAGTGTTATTCGATTAGAGTGGTCTCTTAAACAAACTTATTGTTCAAGCAACTTAACTCTTTTCCTCGATTAGCCGTGGAATAGATTATGTACGGATCACCGGTTTTTGTGTTTATCTTCAGGGTCCAAGTAAATTAGCCACATGCATTAAACAAAAGAACTAAATCAAAATAAACAAAATTATACCTCTTGTATACCTCTTGATCTTCTATTGTATATCCTTTCGTCCTCTTGAACGTTGTGTGGGCAACGATCCTCCAAGAGTTGAAACCTCCTAGATCTCGTTCTTCCCTTCCTTGCTCTCTCCAAACAAAGGGAAGAAGAACCTCTCCCATCTTCTCCTTTCTTGTTCCGAACACAATCCCTTTGGAGGAAGATCAAACCTCTTCCTCCTCTTTGTTATTGCCGCCGGCCACCAAGGAGAGGGAGATGAATGAGCGACGACCAATGGAGAAGGAAAACCGCCGACCTTGGGTGGAGGAGAAGGTGGTGCCGCCTTTACTTGGAAGAAGATAGGTGTCGCCTAAGAGGAGGTTGTGATGGGCGCCGACAATAAGGAGAGGATACCAAGAGAAGGCAACCCTAACCCTAATCCTTTCCTTGCTTCTATTGCCACCGAAGACCAATGAACCAAGTTCTCTTTTTTCCGCCCAAGCCCTAGCCCTCCTTTTATAGAGTTAGGCTTAAGCCTCCTTTCAATATCTACCGTTGGATCTAGGATTTCATTTTCCACCATCGAATCTAGGCTTTCATGAGGATTTTAATAGGCTACAATAGGGACCATGAGGAGAAGTTGCATCTTGGCCACCCAATGGATCTAGCTCATATAAAATCCGATCCATTAATGATAATCCATTCCACTAGAGAATTATCATTGATCTACCTCACCAACCTCCATAAATAATGTGGGCTCCATATATTAATTGTACAAATATCTCTCCGTGTTTAAGATCTCGAATGTCCGTCAATTAATTAATTTATTGAAAATTAATTAATCAACATCTAATTCCATGAGTAGTACCACTCAACCTTATCATCATGCCGGACCAAGTCCACCTGCAGGGTTTACATGATGATCCTTATGAGCTCCTCAAGGGAACATCATCATCCTAATATATAGGACACGGTTTCCTCCTATAATCAATAGCACACCTTGTAAATAATATCATTTCCCAACTTACCGAGCCTATCGATTTAATCTATAAATCTCGCTCATTGGTAAATCAAAGAAATAAATACTAAGTACATGTGCCCATTATTATATCGGGATTAAGAGCATGTACACCATAATATCCGATGTCCGATTCAATTTGTAGTCAGCAATAAATTGAATCACCTTTAAGTCGTTCCTGCTCAATACACACAAAGTGTACTAGTGTAATTCTATGGTCAAGACAAATCAATACCAAATTACACTACAACCATACCAATGGTTTGTCCAAAACCATCTCGGTTGTGATCCTCTACTTATACTCTACAAGGAACTGATAACATGATCTCTCGTGTGACACCACACACCATGTTATCTACAATATAATGTATCAGACAATATGCAAACAATGATCATGTGATTCTTATTTCAAAAATAAAGATGTTCATACAAAAGATAGGCTTTTCAGTATACATCCCAACAACTTAAACCTTTGCCACACACATCAAAACACATCATCCATAGTTTGATTGCCCTAACAATCTCCCACTTTTTGATGTGTGGCAACCTTGTTTAAGTTAGGTGAAACATTAATCAAAATACATAAGGAAGGAAAGCATATAAAACATGGATATCAAACATGAATATCAAATCCCCCTTAATACATGCAACTCCCCCTTAACACATGTTAATTCCCTCTAGCATGATTAACTTAAACTCTCATATTTCTCCTCCTTCGACACCATAAAAAACATCTACTATATGTTATATAAGCATGGCATCAAGTCTAGGGAAAAAAATACCAAATTCAGTTTAAAACCTGATAAAATATCTTACTGTGCTCGTGCACAGTACATCAGTCGACTGAATCAGTGCATCAGTCGATTGGCACCTAGATTTAAAAATTTTTGATTTCTGACCCGAATTTCAGAAATGTATTAAAAATTCTAAAATTCATGAAATTTAGGGAACATAATTCTATTAAGTTCCTTTATCAGTGAAAAATAGTTTTCTTTTATGAAAATTCATTCTAATTTTTGGAAGTTTGGCAAAAACTCAAAGGTGTTGAAAATCACTAAAGTTTTTATCAACTTGAAAGCATAGTTTTTCCTTGAAACTTTTCAAAACATGAACATATAGATTATGAAACATAAAATGGTTTTAAAACATTTGAAATATCCAATCATGATCTTTGGGCAATATGTCTATGAATTAAACATTTTCTCTCCCCAAGATTGGTCTACTATTGCTATCATGATACCTATAATGACTCATCAAGATGTTATAATTATAAGTGAGTCATTTGTATCATCCTAACATCTCACCCATGCTATGTTTTCAATCAAGTTAGCCTATAGTGAGTGTGAGATGTACCTAAAGGTATTATACTTAACCATCAATTTTCATGCAATTCTACCAAGGTTAAGTATTTATATCCTAAAACACCCAACATGATTATAAAATCACGTATTATCAATAATGATCAAATATTATCAATTATTGCATATCATGATCATAAATCAAACAATATTCATGATTCCATATTATGATCACATTATCATCACCCAACACTATAAATCAAAAATCATCACCCACATCCTTGTAAGTCAACAATCTTACATGATATAAAATAAGTCCACTCATGGTTGACTATCCTAGGGTTTTCCTACTATCCTAGGGTGATGCGGTGAAGAAGATCTATTCGCTCCCTTTCGATGCGATGAAACACGAAGGAAGCTTAGGGAGTTCTCTCCGACCGCAACAGTAAAGATGAAAGAGTAAAGTCGAGAAACGCAAACTAACACAAACAACAAAACTACGGCGCAGGATGTAACGTGGTTCGGAATAAGGATTCCTACTCCACAGAGGTGAGCTCTCTCACCAGATGCAGTGCCAAAGCACTTTCACTATGAACGTCCTCCTTCACGAAAAGAAAACTTTCGGAGGTGGAGGACAAAACCTCTTACAATCAAATCAATGTTGGATCGAAAGTGTCGCTAGAGGGGGGGGTGAATAGCGATACGGTGTCGTAAAAAAAAAACTTTTGCAATAAGTAAAAAGCAAGTAGAGAGTGCACAGCGGAAATATAAAGTAGACAAGATATTTTTACGTGGTTCACAATCTTTCGATTGCTAATCCACGGCCCTAGTGATCCTTGATCACGTACGGAGGGCAATTCACTAAAACCACTCCTCCTCGTTGGAAGTAGGAGCAACGATCACAAAAAGAAATCAAGGCAAAGGGACACTCCCCCTTTCCTTGTTACGATTAAAGCACAAAGACAATTTAAAGAAGTAGAACTTAAATAAATATACCGACAACTCTTATAAGTAGAAGATGTAGCTTTCGTTGTCGGCGGCACTTCGTCGTAGCAAATGTGAGTAGTAGTAGCGGCGTTACTACGGCGTGTTGAGAGCTCTTGATTTCTTATATTTTTTGCTTGGCGTGAACATGTCTATTTATGGATATTGATCTATGAATTTAGACATAGGTAGTGTCCAAGGTGAGGTTCTTATCCCCAAGTCTTGCTCATCCACATCCTTTGCCAACTCAAGGATGAGGTGCTTCATCCAACCACCTTGTGCCACAACTCAAGGATGAGGTGCTCATCCAACCACCTTGTGCCACCTCAAGGAGGCCTTCACGCCAACTTGTTGGAGCCATCCAACTTGTGCCACATCATGGGAGCCAACCATCTTGTGCCAACTCACCTCATTTTGGGCGTCCAACTTGATGATGGTTTTGGATGTCCACCTTGATGCCACATCACCAAGCTTGGTGATGGTTTGGATGTCCACCTTGATGCCACATCACCCTTTGTACCAAAACACGAGTCAAGTCCAAATTCACCCCCTTGAAATTCGAGCTCTTCTCGAGGCTGGAACTAGACCAGCTGATTGGTAGTAGACGCAGTCAAAGGGTTTTGGACCTCGATACAAGTTAGCTTAAAATATAAAGTACGATGGTTCTAACCAACTGATCTCGACCTAGACCTTCCATTGGAGGTATTGGGTCGGATCTACGCTTAACGTCCTTGCTTCGCTTTCACACGAGCTTACCTTGTAGCCTCGCTTCCGGTCTTCACCCGAGTACCTCGGCTTCCTCCGAAATCCCTCTGGCGTTGCCCGACCACCTCGGTTCCCACCGGGTGTCGCAGACCTTCCGCTCAACTTTAGCATTTCTGCACACTTAATTGAGCTCGTAAGATAACAAATATACCCTTAACTATTGAGCCTTTTGCCATAATCAAAATACTGGTTCGACTTTGGTGCCCACTGCACCAACAATCTCCCCCTTTTTGATTCATGGCAAACCGACACAAAAGTTAAGGAAAAATTAAGCTAGCATAATGATTAAGCATGAATGAGCTAGCATAAAGATTAAATATGAATGAGCTAGCATAATGATTAAATATGAGTGAGAAATATTATTGTTTCAAGTTCTCCCCTTTGAGGTAACCTCCCCCTTGACCGAAGGTGAGTTCTTGAAAAATAATTTTTACTCCCCCTTAATAGTTGCTTAAGTAATCGGAATTACTTAATATAAAAGGTAATAATTTTGTTTACTTTCTTCCCCTTTAATTTTGGTTAATTTTGGTTACTTTTGTGACTTTCTCCCCCTTTTGCCTTAACTCAAAAAGTTTGTAAATATATTTTATGGTTTGTAAGTCCAAGCAAGTTCCCAATATATATATATATATATATATATATATATATATATATATATATATATATATATATATATATATATATTTTAAAAAAATAATAATAAGCTTGAAAATATGTTCATCTAAAATGTACAACTTCGGTTGGACTTGATTGATATAGAATGATCAATAAGTCTTGAAGGAGTTGATTAATTTTAAATAATTATACTCCATGGTTCATGTCGATGCCTTGAATCTACATGCGGAACCGGGGTAAGGTCTAACATCTCACGCCCGTCGTGGCTAAGTACATAAACACATTAGTCCTATGTGTTGTGAGATGTGTTGGCTCCTTAAATCTATAGGTATATGATTTCTAAGGTAAGACTTAGGCTAATTTCATAAAAAGAAGCAAAAATAGAGTACATATATAGAAAAATTTAAATCCTACTCTATTACGCACATACCTAACTTTCGTCTTAATAAACTAAATTACCGGGTAGTGGTTTGGTGAAGATGTCCGCTAGGTTTGATTTGGACTCAACATACTCTAGTTGTATAGTTCCATTAGTTACATGTTCCCTAATGAAGTGGTGTTTAACTTCTATATGTTTTGTCCTAGAATGACATATTGGATTTTTAGTTAAGTTAATTGAACTAATGTTATCTATGTAGGTTTTAATGTGGTTAAAGATTAAGCTAAAGTCTTGGAGAGTGTGCTTCATCCACAGGAGCTGAGAGACACACTCACCCATCGCAACGATTCGGCTGGTGGTAGATAAGGCAACGCAATGCCGCTTCTCATCGCACCAACTCACTAGACTCGAGCCGAGGATTTGACAACAACCACTCGTGCTCTTTCTATCGAGTTTACTACCGGCATAGTCGGAGTCGGAGTAGCCGATTAGATTAAACTCGGTAGATCTAGGGTACCAAATACCTACGTTTAGCGTGCCCTTTAGATATCTAAGGATACGCTTGACTAGGGTTAGGTGAGACTCCTTGGCACAGGTTTGTAACCTTGCGCACATACTTACCGCGAATAAAATGTCGGGTCGGCTCGTGGTTAAGTATAGGAGACTTCCTATTGCGCTCCTATAGTATTTTAGGTCAACGGGTTTTCCTTCTACATCTTCGTTTATATTAACATTAGTTGCTATAGGTGTATTAATTATTTTAGCATCTTGCATTCCAAATCGATTTATTAAGTCCTTAGTATATTTTTGTTGATGTAAATATATTCCATCTTTAGTTTGTTTAATTTGTAAACCTAAGAAGAAACTTAACTCTCCTACTAAATTCATTTCAAATTCACTTTCCATAAGTGAGATGAATTCGTTTAGCAGGATCGAGTTGGTAGTTCCAAAAATTATATCATCTACATAGATTTGTGCTATAAAGATTTCTTTTCCTACGGTTTTTACGAATAAGGTTGGGTCGACTAAACCTTGGTTGAATCCTTTGGACTTAAGATAGATCGAAAGCCTTTCGTACCAAGCTCTTGGGGCTTGTTTGAGTCCATATAGGGCTTTCTTAAGTCTAAGGACATGGTCAGGTTTATCTAGATTTTCGAATCCGGGAGGTTGACTGACGTAAACTTCTTCCTTAATGTATCCATTCAAAAATGCTGACTTGACATCCATTTGAAACAATTTAAAACCTCGATGTGCCGCATATGCTAACAACATTCGGATGGACTCTAGTCTTGCTACGGGGGCGTAGGTCTCATCGTAATCTAAACCTTCGACTTGACTAAACCCTTTTGCGACTAACCTAGCTTTATTTCTAACTACTTCACCTTTATCATCAAGTTTATTTCGAAATACCCACCTTGTTCCAATAATTGATTTTTCTTTAGGTGGTGGTACTAATTCCCAGACTTCATTTCTAGTGAATTGAGCTAGCTCTTCTTGCATAGCAATAATCCAGTCGGGATCAAGAAGTGCTTGTTCAATAGTTTTGGGTTCGATTTTGGAAATTAACGAGATTTGACTAATGTTTCGGTATGAAGCTCTAGTTCGAACCCCTAAATTTGGATCACCTATAACTTGATTGATAGGATGACTTGGGTTAGGGTCATCTATCACTTGGTCGATAGGATGACTTGGGTTAGGACGAGATTCAAGTTCAAGATCAGAGTCGGGTTTGCTATAAGTTGATTTGCTAGTTGGTTTTGTTAAGGATTGAACGGGTTCGTGTCCTTCATCGAAAACTATATTAATGGTTTCTTCGACTCTAAGAGTGTCGTGATTGTATACCCTATAAGCTCTACTGGTGGTTGAGTATCCTAGAAAGGTTCCAGTAGAGGTTTTGGATTTGAATTTCCCTAGGTAATCCTTAGTGTTTAAGATATGTACCTTGCATCCAAATACCCTAAAGTATTTGATGTTCGATATTTTATCGTGATAAATCTCGTACGAGGACTTTTGGTGCCTCTTTACCATAAGGATCCTATTTTGGACATAGCAAGCCGTACTAACGGCCTCTGCCCAAAATCTATCGGGTAGGTTATACTCGTTTAACATTGTCCTAGCGGCTTCTTGTAGGGTTCTATTTTTCCGTTCGACTAACCCATTTTGTTGTGGGGTTCTAGGACATGAAAACTCATGGTGGTATCCGCTTAGGTTACGTAAATCAGAAACCCGTGGTTTTCAATTCACCACCATGATCGCTTCTAAGTCTTTTAATCTTAAGGTTCTTTTGATTTTCGATTAACCTACAAAGATTGATTAGTTGGTCTAGAGTATCATTTTTATGTTTGATAAACCTAACCCAAGTAAATCTAGAATAGTCGTCAATTATGACTAAGCAAAATTGACTACCATTGAGTGACTTAGCTCCATGTGAATCAAATAGATCCATGTGTAGGAGCTCAAGAACACTTTTGGTTCGTTCTTGATTAGTTAATTGATGTTGTGTCCTAGATTGTTTACCTTGTTGACAAGCATTACATATTTTATTATCCAAGTTGTTTAGTTTAGGCAAACCTATAACCAAGCCACTCGACTCATCTTGTGGACGAGTCTTGGAGTGTGTCCTAGTCTTGATTGCCATAACCAAGATTCCTCTTCTTTGTGTCATAAGACACTTGGTTGAGGAGTTGGGTAAATTTATTGTGTAGATGTTGCTATTCCTAGTTCCTTTAAGTATTATTTTAGATGTTGCATTTATCTTGATTACGCATTCATTTTCTAGAAATATGACCTTATAATTGTTATCACACAATTGGCTTACACTAAGTAAATTATATTGAAAGTTTTCTACTAATAAGACATTTTGAATTGTAAAGTTAGAGTTGAGCTCAATATCACCCGATCCGATGATTTTGAGCTTGCCGCTATTTCCAAGGCTACCGATCCTTGTCGCTTGAATCGTAACTCAAAATCTGAGTTGATCCCCGTCATGTGTCGAGCAACCATCGTCAACATCCATTGATCCTACACATAAGGTAGTTGGATCGGATATTGGAATTACTAAAGGGTTGTTTGTAAGTTTTTAAACCTAAATCATCTCACCAATATCTACATGATCAAAACATGTTATTCCTATGTGTTATTGTGAGATGACTTTCAATTTTACTTGATTAATTTTAATGAATTTAAATTAACCAACATTAGGTTAGATTCGATTTAGTCTAAGCTCATCAAGTAATCTTTTCAAGAGATTAGCTTCCAGTGTCGTGGCGAGGCAGAGGCCTTCTTTGATCGGAACAACCACTTCCTTAGACAAAGCTAATTTCAAGAAATTGATAACTCGACTTACTTGAGACTACATCTTGGTCTAACTAGTTATTTTTGAAAAGAGGCTCCCGAGGCTCAATCTTTCGTAGGATTTTAGTTGATTATGAGTCCTATCTAACCATTCTAAAAATAAAGGAAAAACTAAGCATGCAATTTCTAAGACTTAACAAAAATACATTTTGTATTGGCTCCCCCTGGACCATTGAATCGAGTGGGTCTATTCACATAGTGAATTTGGTCCTTGGGAACCCAATACATGTTAGATCCTAAAGTTGAAATCAAAGTGATCTTAGGGACCCATGCTTGGACATTTTTCTTATGTTGGTTTACTATAGACATATATGACTTATTGGTTGTATTTGAGTTAAACCCGAGTCCGGCCTTGTTGTACACGGCCCTTTGTGATCCAAGTAAGAGGTCAAGTCCCTTGGATCCCAAAGTGAACCTTTCCAACGTGTTCCTAAGGTCTTCGACTTGTGTTTTCAAAAGCGAGTTCTCAACTTCAAGCTTTTCAACTTGAGTTGAGTCCTCCTCTTGAATACGAGTAGTCGAAGAGGTTAGGGAGACCTCATGTTTGTGGAGGTTAACCTCCTCAATTAGGGTCTCGACCTTGGACTCGGACTTAGCTAGTTTCTTATTTAAAAATTTAATTGCACCATACAAAGTATTAAGTAACGACCGACTTACCCTTAATGATTCTTTTGAACCGGATACGGATCCGTGGCTTGTCTTGAATGGAAGCTCATCATCGGATTCGACTTGACTCTTCTTCGGTTTCGAGTCGTGCTCGGTCGGCTTGGCCATTAGAGCTTGGATATCGCCTTCTTCCTCCGATAACTCCTCCCAAGTAGCGCTTAGCGCTTTCTGGTCTTTGATGCTATTCTTTAGCTTTGGGCACTCGGACTTGATGTGACCGAACTCGCTGCACTCATAGCATCTAAAATTAGAAGTATTTGAATTAGGTTTAGGCTTACCTTGAGTTGTTGGTCGCTTTCGCCTCTTGATCATCTTCCAACTAGATTGACTAGTTCGGATTCTATTTCGGAGTCTACTTCCGATTCGACTCGCCTTCTTCCTTCGGGGTGGCTTGCTTATGGGCTTCTTCTTCTTGGAACCTCGCAACTAACGCAATACTCTTCTACCGACCACGTTAGTTTGCTCATGTAATTCAAGTTCAAACAATTCGTCTAACCTAATTTTAGAAAGGTCCTTGGAGACCTTGTAGGCATCGACCATGGATGCCCACAAGGTGGTCCTAGGAAACGAGTTAAGAGAATACCTGATAAGGTCGCGATTCTCGACCTTTTGTCCGATGGCATGGAGTTGGTTGACGATGTCTTGGATACGAGCATGTAGTTGAGTTGCGATCTCGTTTTCCTGCATTTTCAAGTTATACAATTTATTTAAAAGTAAATCTCTTTTACATACCTTCGTGTCGTCGGTGCCTTCGTGTAGTTCCACTAGCTTGGTCCATAAGTCCTGTGCACTAATGAAGGGGCCGACGCGGTTGAGCTCTTCCTTGGACAACCCACATTGCAAGATTTGAGTTGCCTTGGCATCGGCTTCTACTTGTTTTTTCATGGAATTTGACCATTGATCGTAACCCAAAGATTCACCATCTTCATTAATAGGAAGTGTGAAACCGGTTTGGATTACGATCCACATCTCGATTTGGGTTTTAAGAAAGCATTCCATCCGACCCTTCCAATAACGAAAGTCATTACCGTTGTAAAACGGGGGTCGGGCGGTGCTAAACCCTTCGAGATGGGCCATTTAAAAACAAGAAGAAGAACGACGAAAAGAATCTTGCAAAACACACACGGAAAGAATATTCCAAGACTTTCGTCTTGGATTAGTAGTGCAGGAAGGAAAGAAACAAATATATATAAACGGTAACTTGCAAAAAGAAATAAACAATCAAATGCGAATGTCGTTGAAGTTCCGGAGGACAACCTTACTCGGGATCTAACCCGAAGGACAAACTTATCCGGATCCTAAAGCCTCTAATGCAATTCTATATGTAGGAGAAGATAAGCAAGTGAAATAATTATACGAAAACAGAAATAAATAAATAAAAAATCTGTGAAAAAGAGAAAAACAAAGCTAGATTGGTGGTTTCACCGAATCTTAGCGCCCCCGGCTCTGATACCAATTGTTGGATCGAAAGTGTCGCTAGCGGGGGGGGGGGTGAATAGCGATACGGTGTCGTAAAAAAAACTTTTGCAATAAGTAAAAAGCAAGTAGAGAGTGCACAGCGGAAATATAAAGTAGACAAGATATTTTTACGTGGTTCACAATCTTTCGATTGCTAATCCACGGCCCTAGTGATCCTTGATCACGTACGGAGGGCAATTCACTAAAACCACTCCTCCTCGTTGGAAGTAGGAGCAACGATCACAAAAGAAATCAAGGCAAAGGACCTCCCTTTCCTTGTTACGATTAAAGCACAAAGACAATTTAAAGAAGTAGAACTTAAATAAATATACCGACAACTCTTATAAGTAGAAGATGTAGCTTCGGTCGGCACTTCGTCGAGCAAATGTGAGTAGTAGTAGGCGTTACGGCGTGTTGAGAGCTCTTGATTTCTTATATTTTTGCTTGGCGTGAACATGTCTATTTATGGATATTGATCTATGAATTTAGACATAGGTAGTGTCCAAGGTGAGGTTCTTATCCCCAAGTCTTGCTCATCCACATCCTTTGCGCCAACTCAAGGATGAGGTGCTTCATCCAACCACCTTGTGCCACAACTCAAGGATGAGGTGCTCATCCAACCACCTTGTGCCACCTCAAGGAGGCCTTCACGCCAACTTGTTGGAGCCATCCAACTTGTGCCACATCATGGGAGCCAACCATCTTGTGCCAACTCACCTCATTTTGGGCGCCCAACTTGATGATGGTTTTGGATGTCCACCTTGATGCCACATCACCTAATTTTGGGGTCCAAGCTTGGTGATGGTTTGGATGTCCACCTTGATGCCACATCACCCTTTGTACCAAAACACGAGTCAAGTCCAAATTCACCCCTTGAAATTTGAGCTCTTCTCGAGGTGGAACTAGACCAATAGCTGATCGTAGTAGACGACTGGTCAAAGGGTTTTGGACTGCAGTACAAGTTAGCTTAAAATATAAAGTACGATGGTTCTAACCAACTGATCTCGACCTAGACCTTCCATTGGAGGTATTGGGTCGGATCTACGCTTAACGTCCTTGCTTCGCTTTCACACGAGCTTACCTTGTAGCCTCGCTTCCGGTCTTCACCCGAGTACCTCGGCTTCCTCCGAAATCCCTCTGGCGTTGCCCGACCACCTCGGTTCCCACCGGGTGTCGCAGACCTTCCGCTCAACTTTAGCATTTCTGCACACTTAATTGAGCTCGTAAGATAACAAATATACCCTTAACTATTGAGCCTTTTGCCATAATCAAAATACCGGTTCGACTTTGGTGCCCACTGCACCAACAATCAAGATACAAGAAAGAGCACATGAAAGGTGAAGACCACTACTCTCCTTCTCCGGCAAAGTGGTAGCTCTCCTTCTTCCCCCAATGCATCTTCATTTCTTGCTGGTTGGAATGATGTGGATCCCCCTTTTCTTTTGTCCTCCTCCTCCCTTTTATTCTCCTCCTCTGATCCGTCATTACCTTGCAAGTTGTCCCCATCGTACACATGGCCACCACGTCCACCTGGAGAATAATTTTGTTACAGATATGAGAAGCGAAGGCTCCTCGGAATATTGTGTGGGGACCCCCCCCCCCTTCTGTTACATAACACCTCTTCATCTACATTTCGGGGAACTAGGTTAGCCTGTCCCTCTCGACCATTTACTTTTGGTCAAACTAACCTAGACCTATAGCTCACGTGTGGCATTGTCCTTGGGTACTTCAGCAGCCCGAACCAACTCCCCTTCTTTCTACACCAAACTACTTCTAGACTGACTAGGCCGAGTCAATTCTTATCCATCTGCTTCTAGGCTTATCAAGCCAAAATGATTCTCGTTCACTTCCTAGCGAAGCGCCCTCCGCCTTCGCTTTGTCATACCAATTACCTCAACTGACTTTCCCCTTCCAATCATCCCAGGCGATTGCGCCCGAACCGTTCTTCCCTTCTTTTTTCGCCGAACCAATTATTTGGTTCGGATAGTGTCTTACATGCGAGCCCTCTTATCCGGTTCACAGAGAAGAGGTAACAGCAGTATCATTAGTCAACCTTCATAAATAGTCAAGAGAAGTTATAAGCTTGACTTTCCAAATGTATAAAGTCTCTATTCCACCCTTTGCTCACTAATTCAAATTCACTCTCCTCTTACAGCCCCACCCTACATATTTGAGGCAACCTAATGGGCCCATGGGCCCCGCTTCTCTTTTTCTCTTGTATAGTCGAACCGTCACGAAAAACCCTATATAAATCACCACCTTTTCCTTTTATGCATGACTTAGCGTGCCTAACAATCCTGTCCTTTCTGCTTCTTCCCTCCAGCGATTTCCTCCGGCGGCATTTCAGCGACCCAGCCCTTCCTTTTCCACATGTTTCTCCTCCAACCCTCGAGTAAGTGTTCTACCCTGTTTTATACCTATGGACCCTAAGACTAATACCTCACCTCCCTGGTACGAGCATACCGTCACACAATTAAACTGCGACCACTATTTCTTTAACCTTAAAGATCAATTCATAGATCCTTCCATAAAATATTGTTTCACGACCAAGACTCATCGACCACATTGTCCTCCCCCTAGTCTGACCTACTTCTTTTCCGAACAGTTCCTTAATGGCTTGTTCCTACCTGCGCCCTCTCTCTATCTAGAAATCTTAGATTTTTATGGGTTGCCTCTAAACCAATTTACCCCCAATTCCTTCCGCATTTTATCGGGGACTATTATAGTATTTCAACACCTAAATCTCCCTCTATCCCCTCAAATATTCCACTGCTTCTTCCAGTTAAAATCCTCCAAGGTAGGCCTTTTTTACCTTTCTAGCCACACGGACTGTCAATTCTTAATGAATATGCCTACTTCCCATAAAGGATGGGAAGAATTGTATTTCTTTGGTCAGCTTCCAGTACCTCTACCCCACTCGGACACCTGGAAGCTAGAACTCCATGAGTTACCTCCTTTCCGTGAAATGAGGACCCAATGTCCTTTCTCAGAGGTGTATAAAGTACTGGGAGAATCCCATTATTGTTGAAACCCTCTAATGAAAACCCCTCTCCTAAGTCACTTCGGGCTATCCCCCTTCCCTTCAACGGCCCCGGCCGCAATAGGTAGGATGACATTCACCCTTCAATATAACTTCTTATTTGCATCAACCATCTTTCTTATCAACGCCTTTTGTAGATAATCTAATGCAGGACGCTCTAGTAAAGGGAGAAGAGATTGAGGCCGCCAAGAAGAAGAAGACCTCAACAAAGAGAGGCAAGTCTGTGGCAGCCCCTTCTTCCCCTCGGAAGAGATTGCGATTGATTAAGGAAAGAGCTCCTGGTTCGTCAGTTCCTCCTCCCTCCTCTTCCTATCAACTTGAATCCCTGCCTCTAACTGTCTATGAACCGAGGATGAGGGATACCACCTTATCCGCCCCATCCTCTTCTTCCCAAGGAGGAGATTCCCTTTCCCATTCTCCTGCTTGATCCTCCCTTCCTCATGATTCTCCCCTACCTTCCCGAACCGAATCCATCTCCGCTCCTATTCCCTCAGAAACACTTACCTCTCCCACCCCTCTTCAGCGTGTTGGTCCCACTCTTCCTTATGAGGGGGGAGATCTTCCCCACCCGAACCCTTCAATGGCTACATTGGGGTCTCAGCTGCAGAACCTTCACCTTTCAGAGGTGAAGTTCTTCAACCAATCAGGCAAACAAGGCCCTTGCGACCAAGTGAGCAAATTGCTGGCTGAGGTAACTACTTTCCCTTTTTTCCTTTAGTGTATATATACGCGTATAAACCACGATATGTCAACACCTGACGATTGCATTTTCTTTTTTTCAGACCTCGGCCAAGCATGACAAAATGATATCTCAAATATCCCAATTTCAATCCAACGTGGAGACGCGCCACTTTGCTTCCTTGGCGCACCAAAAGCAACTCACTCAGCAACTGAGCGAGAAAGAGCAAAAGGAATCAGATCTGAGAGGCCAATGTGAAGACTCCATGACACAATTTGCCTTGGTTCAGAGTGAAAAGGAGGAACTTCAGCGAAAAAATGAAGACCTTGAACAACAACTCTTCCTGTAATCTAGCGAGCTTCAACAGGTGGATCTTCTCACTCACAAATTAACAGGGTATAAAAGACAGCTTAGGGATGCCATTATTTAAGCTGCTGATTCTTCAACTACAATTCAGTAGCTTCGACAAGAATGCCAACGGCTTCAGCAAAAATGCCAAGCATGGGGGGCCACCCAAAAGTCTTGTTTAGAGAAGTGTCAAAAACTCTCTTCAATGGTGGCTACCCTTCCTCAAGCCTTGTCAGCAATGGTTCAACAGCAAACAGAACATCATCGAGAATACTCCGAGGCTCTTTTGGCTCTGGGACAGCGAGCCATACAAGCAACAACCGAGAAAGATTCCCTGGTAGCCCAACTAGTTGAAAGTCAAGCCCAGCTAGCCGCATGTCAAGCTCAATCAGCTAGTTACCAGTCTCAACTGATGGAGCAAGAGGATGACTTGAAGGGACGTTAGGTCAAGAAGGGAGTGGATCTATTCATACTTGGCTTCGACAAGTCCTCGACCTTAAATGCTGAGCGAGGATATCCACCTCCCGGCATAGATACTAGCTATATGAACCCTATTGATGCGTTATCTAAATGCCCCCCAAAGCTCTTTGAATTGTAATTCATAATATCATGCTATTTGTAATGACTATTTTTCCGCTGTTAAAGAATGTTTATATTGACATAGCTTTTTGTTGTTCTTCGTGTACGCCTTGGTGTGGGTCAGGAATTTTAGATTGATTCTCTGCCTTCTTCTTTTTACAATTATTCCCCATTTTCCGTCTCGCCCGGAGTGATTACTTCTTTTGCTCGGGAACCCACGCGGAAGGTCCCATATGATCTTCTCCATATCCGACCCAATTCTAGCTAGGCGAAAAATTAAATTACTTCAGTCTCTTGATCTTCTTCGTCTACCTTGCTGCTCCGGAAATGGTATCGTGATAAGTACCCATGTTGATGTCATTATGATATTAGTCTCTTCATTTTCTTCTCCTTCCCGAGAACGAACGCAGTTCTTCTTCCTTCGATTATAAATTATCATCCCCTCATGTCTTCGTCCTTTCATCTCACTCTCATGGCTTCGACAGAACACCCTATTGAGATTTCCTCATATTCTGAATCTATTGAGCTAAGGGACTGGTCTACTAAAGACACCGAATGATCTGAGACCCGTTCGACGGCTACCTCGGCCTTTCGCCCCCTCCCTCTTCCATCTTTAACTACTACTCCATCCCCTTCGGCAGGGAGGTCCTTCCGAGCGCCCTTCCCTTCCTTCCACAATTGGGTATGGAATCCTCCTCTGACGTGGGAATATACAATAGGAGATCCCCGAGCCTCTGCTGAACTTCCTCCACTTCCGCCAGCCCTAGCTTTCGTTCCAGTCTCTCCGGCGAGGATTCGTCCACCCTCTTTTGATGAAGCTCCACCAGCGATGCCTCCCGCTCAAGGTGATCTTTACAGAGTCATCTTGGCGCCTTCCCCCTCGAAGGAGCCTCCCAACAATTCTCCTATTAAGAATAATCCTAAAAAGCCTACGTAGCTTAAATGATGTAACTGCTCTCAAGTATGTTAATAAAAAGGAAGAAAGGAATTGATGCCAATTCTTGTCGTTTTCCTGTAATGGTAGAGCCTCTTCCATCAGAAAAAATTGCTATCTCATCTGAACATACTCCTTCTTACCGCTTCCATGGAATTCGAACCATCTCTCTGATAGTTATTGTATCGGCGACTTTTCACCTACTGTCTTTACGTTTCCCCTTCTTCACTAGCATTTATTATTTTTATTTCCTTTGCGAATAAATGCACCTTCCTCCTTCATCGTTATAAAGACCTCCAACCATCCTTGCGCAACATCCATCTTCTCTTTTCCCTTCGCCTCGCCATGGAAGAAACTTTCGAACAGGGCAGCAGTTCTTTTCCTTCCGAGGAAAAGACCAAAGAACAATGCTATATTGCTAACTTGGAGGAACATGTGAGATACCTGCAGCGGCGACTGAGGGAAGCTTCTACCGATAACTACTCTTTGCGCCAGCAGCTAGCAGTGTCCCAGAAGGACCTAGCTAAGCATATCTTCCTGCAACAATCTTACCTTCGGCAACTATGGTGCCAACCCCAGCCACGCAAAGAAACTCCGTCAGTTCCTCCCAATAAAGAACTGTAATGCCCTATATATAAGGGTTTGTTTTGCTATTTTCTTCTTGTGAGGGAGTTGTAAGATGTAACCTTTCTTTAATGTAAGCCTTCACCTCTACTTTTCCCGCTTATCTTCTTCTTCCAATATTCTTTGAGCTATAACAAATTCTATCTTCCTCGTACGGACATCAAATAGATACACCGGCTCTTCACACTTTCATTGCCCAGGGATCACGCATATACGTCCCCCGTATGAAAATAAAATGATATATAGCTGAGGGAGTACTCAGCTCTTCCATTTCACGGGGATAAGATAATATGCAATTGAAAAATAAACTCAACTCTTCCGTTCCACCTCCTCACGGGGATGAAATATTATACAGTTGAAGAAATGTTCACCTCTTTCGATCCGCCACCACACGGGGATAAAGATAATATATCGTTGAGGAATGACTCAACTCTTCCGTTTCACGGGGATAAAATAATATGCAGCTGAAGAAATGTTCAGCTCTTCCGATCTGCCACCACACGGGGATAAAGATAATATATAGTTGAAGAATGACTCAACTCTTTCGTTTCATGGGGATAAAATAATATGCAGCTGAAGAAATGTTCAGCTCTTCCGATCCGCCACCACACGGGGATAAAGATAATATATAGTTGAGGAATGACTCAGCTCTTCCGTTTCACGGTGATAAAATAATATGCAACTGAAGAAATGTTCAGCTCTTCCGATCCGTCACCACACAGGGGTAAAGATAATATATAGTTGAGGAATGACTCAACTCTTCCATTTCACGGGGATAAAATAATATACAGCTGAAGAAATGTTTAGCTCTTCCGATCCACCACCACACGGGGATAAAGATAATATATAGTTGAGTAATGACTCAACTCTTCCGTTTCACGGGGATAAAATAATATGCAACTGAAGAAATGTTCAGCTCTTCTGATCCTCCACCACACGGAGATAAAGATAATATATAGTTGAGAGATAAGCTCAACTCTTCCGTTTCATGAGGATAAAATAATATGCAGCTGAAGAAATGTTCAGCTCTTCCGATCTGCCACCACACTGGGATAAAGTAATATACAGCTGAAGAAATGTTCAGCTCTTCCAATCCGCCACCACATAGGGATAAAGATAATATATAGTTGAGAGATAAGCTCATCTCTTCCGTTCTACAGCCACACGGGGATAAACTAATATACAGTTGAGAGATAAGCTCAACTCTTTCGTTCCGCCACCACACGGGGATAAAATAATATGCCGACTAAAGCCTTCTGTGTAAAGAGTGCGCTGCTTTCACGCTGCTATTTTTCTTCCTTCACCTTGAAGGTGAACACCCTCATCCATCCCCTCCTATGAAAACAAGGGCTTTAGTAAATAACGGGCCGTCAGAGCAATAAATCATCATTTTCCTTCTGCTTCGGGCCTCCTTTTTTATAAACTAGGATCCCAATAGCCGTTGCAAGCCCATTCCCCCCTCCTTTTATAGGGGATGCTTCGTCTTTCTTTTCTTCGGTTACCGTCATTCCTTCCGCCTTTTCGTCTCCTTCTTCTTCGTCTGTTCCTCTTTCCGCCGCCATCCACCGGTGCCCTAGTCACCCACCCCTGCATTTTTCTTCTTTCTCCAACGGGCAAGATGCATTCCTCTTTCTACCGAGAAATAGCAAGTCATTACTCACACATCAAATGGGGTGAGGGTCAGCCACCAGCCTCATCTTCGCCCTCACCCTCGTCTACTACCATCCCCCCTTCCCCATCTCTCCCTTCTTCTCCGTCTTCGCCTGAAACCCTTATTACATCCAACCCAGATGAAACCAGAGTAACCAGCCCATCCTCATCTCCCATGTTACTTACAAACCCTAACTCTCCCATTTTCTCCCCCTCCTCCTTGGGTATTCGAAAGTCGCCCACTCTATCATCACAACCTAAAGACGAACCGAGAGAGGTGGTGCGTCAATGCCAGTTGACTACAGACACTTCTGCATCCCCGCCTTCTCTTTCCCCAATGCCTTCCACTGTCCCTAAACCCATGGTAGTTGATATTCATCCACTTCCCATTTCCCCCGCTGCTCATAGCTTGGAGAGCCCTTCACCTTCTATGGACATTAGCCTGGGTCCTTCCACTTCTTGCCCTCACAGCGAAGAGTTCTCCATCCCGATGCTCTCTATACCTTCCTCTCCAAATTCCTCGCCAAACCAATCCCCTTCCCCAACTTCTTGCGTACTAACCTCGCAGCCAACCACATTACCCCCTCCGCCTTAGGCTCTTGATTCTTTTCCTCCCACCTCTATCCCTTTGGGCCTCCTCACCAGTGCTTCGTCTTCTTTTCCCTTCGCACCTACGACACAACCTCTAGCTCCTACCCTTATCCTCCCCATTATAAGTGAGCCTCCACCTTTGGTATCATCTGACCCTTCTTCTTCCCTTTCTGCCTGGGATCTTCGGATCTTAAATTTAGAAGAACTGGTCCCTCAAATGGAAGGCCTGCACCATGCTTTAGAATTGGTATGTTTCTCTAATCAAATTCTTTAACTTTCCTTACTGAATTACTTTTTGTTTCCGACAAATGACTTATAGGCCCTTACCAATTACCAAGAATTGGATCGCTCCCTCCAACAATATCGAGCTCAATCCCTGAAGCTGGAACAACAACAACGGAAGGATTTGATGGCTGCTCAGAATCGAGAGTGCCTCTTATCGCAGCAACTGCAACAATGTCATGAGCAACTCACAGAAGCTCGCTGCCAACATCAAAAAGATGACGAGACTATAGTGGCATTGCAAGAACAATAGCGGGCTCACACAGAGTCACTATCTATCCGACGGGATATTCAGCCGGCACAGTTTGACAAAGAGGCCTCCCCTTCTCGAGAATTAATAAGCCTTTGAGCGCAGGTAATAGAGCTCCTTCAAGAGAAGAAATGAGACTCTGACATCATCGCTCACCTACGGGTTCAGCACCAGAAAGCAGAGGACAAAATAAGGGACCTCCGCACTCGCCTATGCAAGGAGATACAAGAAAACTCCTCCCTCATAACTTCTAGGGTGCATGCTCATGCCCGTATACGTAGGCAAGAAACCTCCCTCCAGAGGCTGGGCAATGAGCTCATCCGCACCAGATCCTACTCCGAGGTGGTAGAGGGAATTTCAGCTTCAATGCGCCATAATATGGTGGATATGATGAACCTTCATAACCAAACTTCCCGAGCCAATGATATCTCAGTCCTGGCAGATGCCATTATGGAAATATCATGGTGCTATAGTGACATGCGCCGAGCCCTCCGGGAGCAACAAGAGAAGTGTCACAGGCTCCATCGGAACCGGAGTCCTGACTGCCCGAATCGGCAGGAGCGGTTAGCCACCCTAATGCGTGCCACCTATCAAGACGGATTTAATGAGGCGGTTCGGCAGTATGTTGATCAAGGACTTCCCCCTGTGAACCATCCCACTCTCTCCTTAAATTGGGAGGTCGGCTTCCAACATTATCCTCCCGATCGGTTTAAGTTATAACTTGATGTATTGCTTCGACACATGGCTCCATTTTTATCTTCTTTTCTTTTTCAAAGTTCGCTACAGGGACTATAATACTACGGTAAATAACTTATCAATCAAACTCGGATTCGCTATACATCTAATCAATACAATGAATTGTCAAGTACATCCCTTCGGGAGCCCCTCAACTTCTTTTCTTTTATCCATCACTCCTTATACAGTGTGAAAAGGTTTCAAGTGGATAGCGTTCCAGGGTCGAGGAAATTCCTTGCCCTGGTCATCCTTTAGATAATATGTTGACCCTGCTACGTGACGCGCCACTTCATAGGGCCCCTCCCAGTTTGGAGCTAACTTTCCAGGATCTCCAGCAGGATTAACTTTACGCATAACCAAATCCCCCTCTTGAAATCTTTGGGGCATCACCTTTTTGTTAAAGGCTTGCTGCACTCTCCGCTTGTAAAACTCCACTCGCCTCCATGCCATCTCCCTCTTTTCTTGCACCAAGTCCAACTCAGTGCTTTAAATAATTTGGTTCTGCTCCGGCTCATAAATTTCCACTCGGGCGCTACTTAAGAGAGCTTCCACCAGAATAATGGCCTCCGTCCCGTATACTAGGCTGAAAGGAGTTTCTCCCGTTACAATTTTTGGTGTGGTTCGGTAGGCCCACAAGATTCCAGGCAGTTCTTCCACCCAGTTCCCCCTTTGAGCCCCCAATTTAGTCTTCAACCCTTGAATAAGAATTCTATTAGTGACTTCAACTTGCCTGTTAGCTTGAGGGTGGGCCACCGAAGTAAAAGCTTGCTAGATATTGAGACTTTGGCACCATTCTTTGATTTTCTTGCCCTGGAATTGTCGTCCATTATCACTGACTAACCTCCGGGGAATACCATACCGACAGACAATATTCTTCCACAGGAATTGTATGACAGCATTCTCCGTAATTTTGGCAAGAGACACTGCTTCCACCCACTTAGAGAAATAATCCACAGCCACCAATAGAAATTTTTTCTGCAATGGTGCCACAGGCATAGGACCCACTATATCCATTCCCCACTGATCAAAAGGGCACGAAGCAACCACAGCTTTCATTAATTCCACCAGTCATTCGGACTGGTTACTATGCCTTTGACAGGCTGAACAAGTTTGCACTATATGGGCAGCATCTTGGTGGAGGGTAGGCCAAAAGTATCCCGCTAACAAGGCCTTCCTTGCCAAATCTCTCCCCCCCCCCAAATGATTACTACAACAACCTTCGTGGATCTCCTGAAGTACCCACTCAACATCCTCCTTTCCCAAACACTTCAGCAGGGGTCGTCCAAAAGATGTCTTGTATAAGTCTCCGTTTAAGAGGGTGAATCATTTGGCTCTGCACATTAAAGCAGATGCCGTCTCTTTTTCTTCGGGAACCTTTCCATGCTGTAGATAAGCTATGATGTCAGTCCTCCAATCAAGGATCAGATCCGGTTCGGGCGAAGCCTCCTCCACATTGCATATCATTAGAGAAGTAGGGATTTCCACGCAGACCGTTTCAAATGATTTCACTCCTTCCATAGCGCTAGCCACCCGAGCCAATTCATCCGCCTTCCCGTTGTTCTCCCTCGGACTTTGCTTCAAGAGGACTTGATGAAAATGAGCTTTTTCTTTCTCGAAAGATTTCAAACACTTTTGTTATCTTTCTTCCCGAATCGTGAAAGAGCCTTGAAGTTATGATATCGCCAGTTGGGAATCCGAGTGGACTATAATCGAAGAAGCCCCTACAGCTTTGGCAGCCTATAACCCCACTAGAATGGCTTCATACTCCACTTCATTATTAGATGCCTGATATCCCTGGCATACGGCTATGAGCATCTCCTCTTTATCAGGGGAAATCAACAAGACTCCAACTCCGCTACCCATGGATCCCGAAGAACCGTCCATAAATACGCTCCATGTATCTAACCCTTCCTCTTATGCTGACGAGCTATTCCCCGAACCAAAAGGTACTTCCGCAAGAAAGTCAGGAAGCACCTGGGCCTTGATAACAGTTTGGGTTGGTAATGAATGTCATACTCGCTTAGCTCTATCACCCATTTAGCCAATCTCCCAGAAAAATTAGGCTTGGTGACCACCTTACCCAATTCACTATGAGTCAAAACAGTGATAGGATGAGCCAAAAAGTATGACCTCAATTTGCGAGCTGTTAGGACCAGAATATATGCCAACTTCTCTAGCTCGGTGTAATGAGATTCAGCCCCCTTTAGGATATGGCTGGTATAATAAATAGGTTGTTGATGAGAACCTTCTTGTTTCAGCAAAACTGAACTGATGGCTCCCTCTGAGATGGCCAAGTACATCCACAATGGCTCTCCTGCCATTGGTTTGCCAGTAATGGAAGTCCAGCTAGATACTTCTTCAACTCTTGGAAAGCCTGCTCGCACTGATCGTCCCATTGAAATTTGGTAGCTTTGCGCAGGATCTTGAAGAAAGGTATCCCTTTGTCCGCTGATTTGGCTATAGATCGAGATAAGGAAACAATCCTCCCCACTAGCTTTTGAGTCTCTTGCAAATTAGTGGGTGACTTCATATTGCACAGTGCTTGCACCTTCTCTGGGTTAGCCTGCAACCCCTTCTCAGTCACTATATACCCCAAAAATTTACCGCTTTTTATCCCAAACAGGCATTTTTTAGGGTTCAGCTTCATATTATACCGCCTAAATGTAGCGAAAGTTTCATTTAGATCCTTAACCAAATTCTGAGTCATTTTTGATTTGTCTAGGATATCGTCCACATAAACTTCCACATTTTTTCCTTTTTGCATCGCGAAGATCTTATCCATGAGCCGTTGGTAGGTGGCCCCCATATTTTTTAGGACGAAGGGCATTACCACATAAGCATACAACCCTCCTGTTGTCACAAAACTAACCTTCTTCTGATCTTCTTTGGCCAAGCGTATCTGATGATATCCCTGGTATACATCCATTAGGGATACCACTTCATATTCTACTGTAGAATCCACCAATTGATCAATACGAGGCAAGGGGTAGCAGTCTTTAGGGCATGCTTTATTCAAATCGCGAAAGTTAATACACATCCTCCACTGCCCAGAAGGCTTGGGGACCAAGACTACATTGGAGACCCACTCGGGGAATTGAATTTCCTTCACATGACCTGCTTTTAACAATTTATCTACTTCCTCGCCTATAACCTTGTCCTTCTCAGGTCCAAAGTGTCGCCACTTCTGTTGGACGGGTCGGACTCCTCTGGTTATGTTGAGATGGTGTTCAGCAACGCGAGGGTCAATTCCCGTAAGGTCATGCACATCTCCTGCGAAGATGTCTTCGTTCTTCTTCATGCAGGCCACCAACTCCTCCTTGGCCTCCAACTGTTGTGCCACCCGTGTGGCCTTTCCCGGAGCTATCTCCACCAGCTCCCCTTCCTCTATCTTGTCTGCTTTGGGAGAAGATTCTTCCAGGATGCAGACATCAGAGATGACGATGGCCTTTCCCTTGGGGTCATCGGTTCGAGCCTTCTTTTGATCATCCCACACCATTTGCACATAACAACTTCTAGCAACTTTCTTCTCGCCTCGGACTTCTTCTACCAACTGTCCGACGGGGGATTTCACCTTCTGGTGGTACGAGGAAGCCACCGCCTGGAAAATGGCAAGAAAAGGACGATCGAGAATGGCATTATAAGTGGACAGAGCGTCCACAATGAGGAAGGGGACTATACTGGTTTTTTGGCTGGGCTTTGTGCCCAGAGTCAGGGGCAATGAAATCTGCCCTATGAGGTGGACCACATGGCCCGCGAAACCGAAGAGGGGTGTGGCCACATCTTCTAGCTGGGTATTTTCCCAGCTGCATCTGTCCAAAGGCCTCCCAGAAGTGGATGTTGACAGAGCTTCCGGAGTCAACCAATACCCTGGCCACTTCGTAGTTGCCTAGGGAAATGCGGATCACTAAGGCATCTATGTGGGGCTACAAGATGCCTCTGAGATCTTCCGGCCCGAACGAGACCGACGGCGCGGGTTGGACATTCTGGTCTGTGACGATGGCCAGACTCTCCATGAGGCGGGCGTATGACTTTCGCGCCCGATTGGAGTCCCCGTTAGTGGGTCCTCCTACAATGACATGAATAACCCCCTGTGTGGGAGCGTCATTTAGATTAGATGATGGGCCCTCACCTGATGGGCCTCCTTGAGAAATAACCTCCTGGGATAGCGTTTGGGGGTCTGGAGGGAAAGTAACTTGCGGTGGATGGTTATACGGTCTGGGACAAGCCGCGTTGGGTCATTGCCCTCGCCGTGCCTGCCCCCCCCCGGTCTGAGGCTGCAATTGTGGGTAGGCGGCTTGGAACCGCTCCAACTCCTCCTGCAGCTTGAAACATCGGCCACTGGTGTGGTCATACTCCATGTGGTATTGCCAAAAAAATGGGGCGGCGGGTTACGTGGTACTCCCCTATATCCTGAGGGTCACTGTAGTAGACCCTGTTGATCATAAAATTCCATCTCCCGCTCCTTCCAAGTCCGCGGGTGAGGAACTGCATCAGCTGCCATGATTTGCAAGGGCAGCATAGGACGAGGGCCTTGTAGTAACATCCGAGGCCTGAGAGCCTCCAGTAAAAGAGGTCGCTCATATCCCCACTGAGGAGGCGCTTGAGGGGCGGCGAGGCGATTCCTTTTGGTAAGGACAGCAGTGGCGGCGCGTTCGACCCTCTGCACTTTCAATCCTTCTTCTTCGTTGATGTACTTTTCCGCATGGCTTAACAGCTCCTCGTAGCTGTTAGCGGGCTTTCTCAAGAGGGAGCTGAGGAAAGGACCTTCCCTCAGCCCGTGTGGGATGGCGACTCTGATAGCATCCAACCTCGCGGAAGGGATGCTTCTGGCGGTGGAAGTGAACCGATGAAGATACCCTCTGAGTGATTTCGAGGGCCCCTGTGTAATGTGCAGCAGGATAGAGGCGTCGTGCTTGTACGCCTTGCAGCTGGCAAACTCTTGACGGAACATCCTCTGAAAGTCAGCAAAATAAGTGATAGACCTCGGGGGCAGGGTGTTGAACCACTTCTGTGCCGAACCGGTTAAAGTGGTCTGGAATACTCGGCACTTGAGGGCATCGGTGTAGCAGTGGAGCGAGGCCACTCCTGCGAACTATGATAGATGTTCTTTCATATCTGTTGAGCCGTCGTACTTGTCTACTTGGGGATTCCAGAAGTATGATGGTGGGATTTCAAAGAGGATGTCCATAGTAAAAGGGCTAGGCTCATATACCTCCTGAGCCCTAGTTGACCGACTTTTGCCTTGTTCTTCTCATCGATTATGGGTCAATGGTATAATGTTCTGATGTGCTCGCCCTCTCATCCCCTCTCCAGGCGATACTTAAATGTTAATGGTTGTACGAGGTGGAGGGGGCACCTCAGGTGGTGGTCCTCGAGAAGAAGGCTCACCAGAGTGAGGATGAACATATCCAGTCCTTCTCCTTTCTCTGGCGAGGGCCTTAGTCACGGCGCTGTCCACCAGAGCTCTAAGCTGTGATGGTAGTATTGTAATGGGGTTTTCCTCCACTGCGGAGGCAACTTGGTGTTGTATCTCTTTTGGCTGCATCTCTACGTTGTTGGTGCAATCGGCCCAGGTCACGATTGACTAGACTCGAGTTTGACTCGAGTGATGTTTTGATGTTTGAAAAAGGGATTTGACAAAATGGATTGACATTGATGTTGGACATTGATGTCGGTTAATATGTTGGGGAGATTGTTTATACAATCGACCCAGGTTATAATTGACTTTGATGGTTGACTAGGGTTGACCATGTGATTATGGGAAAGTCCAAGCATGGGTCTTGGCAAATGGAAAGTCCAACATGGGTTGGCAAGGAAAAGTCCAAGCATGGGTCTTGGCAATGTAAAAGTCCAAGCATGGGTCTTGGCAATGTAAAGTCCAACATTGGTTGGCAAGGAAAGTCCAAGCATGGTCTTGGCATGAAAAGTCCAACATGGGTTGGCAAGGGAAAGTCCAAGCTTGAGTCTTGGCATTTGAGAAGTCCAAGGGTTTGAAGTTGGCAGCGTAAAGTCCAAGCGGGAGTCTTGGCGGCGTAAGTCCAATGTGCCTTGGCGGTGTAGACACCGTTATCATGACATAGCCGATGGAAGCACCTGGAAGCTAGCACGATGGATGAACAAGTCATGGATGACTTGGAGGGATCCGAGAGGCGTGAGGCTGATGGAGGTGGCTAGAAGGCTTAGGTCTAGGCTAAGAGTGGTCTAGCAAGTATGGGGGCACCATACTTGGGTTAAAACCTCATTCTTGAGGTTGTCAGTCGACTGGCATTATGGCCGGTTTGACTGCCGTGAGTCGACTTGAGTTCGATTGCCAGGTTAGAGCTGGGATTGCTCTGGCGATCATCGCTCATGGAAGCCCGATCGGTGATAGCTCGCGATCGACGCTAAGGATGTGAATGACCGCAAGTCGAGTGTCGAGCACGCTCCGCTCATAGCCGAGCGGTCGACTACGGGCGTTGGCAGTCGACTGCCAATGTTGGCAGTCGACTGCCAAGAGATCCGTTGGAGTTTTTCCAGCGTGGATCGATCCGTTGTCTCACGACAACAGTGGCATCAGTCGACTGGTGACTTATGGCAGTCGACTGATAGGCGGAAATCCAGCCCGACGCAGGTTATAAAGGCAGCTCGGAATGAGGGTTTTAGTAGCGATTTCTTGGACATTTTTGAGGCGATTTGCTACTGCAAATCAGGGTCTTCAACCACGATTCAAGCGATCAACAAGCAAGCGATCTAAAGAGTTTTTGTAAAGTGTTCTTTACTTCTCTTGTTTTATTTCCTATTATATTTGCTTGTTGTATTTAGATTATTGTTGTAATCTTATTGTAAGAGGTTTCTCCACCTCCGACTTGTGTCGAGAAGGAGTTATTTGATAGTGGTGTGTGTTTGGCATCGCTAGGGCTCGTTTGAGCCCGATCCGTGGAGTAGGAACCGTTACGGTTCCGAACCACATTATATCATCGTGTTCGTGTGTGATTGTATTTCGTGTATTACTTTTATTATTATTATTCTGCTGCGCTAACACGAATTGTAGACAAGCACACGAACGATTTCCATCTACGTACGGGTCACACGCTATTCACTCTCTAGCGGCGCTAATCTCAACAAGTGGTATCAGAGCCTGGTGGCTCTTCAATGGATTAACAATCGGGAGCAAGGCGCTAGAGGGTAAAAGATGGAAGTCCAAGATCAATTAGGATGGGACATCAACACACCGGTCCCTTATTCATTCTATGGATGAGAAGGTTAAATTCTTGGAAGGCGAGAATTGAAGAGTTTTTGATGATGAGAGACCTTGAGGAATGGTCCGCCTTGATGGAAGGATTTGAGTATCCTAAGGGACCAAAGGGAGGGTTTCTCAAGAAGAAGAAATGGAGTGAGGAGCAACTCCGGCAATTCGAGAAAAATAAGAAGGTAATCAAATTTATATTTGATTTAGTACCTAATGACATCTTGTGTAGCCTAGGTGACTATGTGGATTGTAAAGACACCAAAGAGGTATGGAACATTTTGGCAAAATTCCATGAAGAACCTCATTCAATCAAAGAAGACAAGGAGGATGAAGAAGAGAGCTCATCCTCAAGTGAAAGTGAGGAATCGGAAGAAAGTGAGGAGTCAACTTCCGGATCGGAAGAGAAAATAGAAGAGGTGTGAGAAGCATCCACCTCCGTGATTGAGGGGGAGAGACCATCTACACCGGGGCAACCTCAAGAAGTGCCTTCAACATCCGGTCAAGATGAGGAAGCTCAAAATTCAACTCCGGCACCTACCACGGACCTAGGTAACTCGAGCATTTCAAATAATAATAAAATTCATATTATATGCTTTGAGTGTAGGGAGCAAGGACACTACAAGAGTAAGTGTCCTAAACGGGTTAAGAAGGCTCCACCGACACCAAAAGTCAAGGATGTCGGTTCCCCAAGACCTAAAGGTAAGGAGCACATCATATGCTTCAAGTGCAATTCGAAGGGGCATTATCGAAGTCAATGCCCTAGGGGGAAGAAGAAGGGGCAAGAAGGAGCATCATATGTAGGGGGAGTCTCCAAGACAAACCCTAAGGTATATTTCAATAATGCACCTTCTAGATTTAATAGGCAAAAGCATGCTAGAAATAATTTTAATTCTCTTGCAATTTATGAAAAGCATGCTAATAGGAATGAATATTGCTTAGGAGCTAAAAATATTCACTTAGATAATAGGAAGAAATTTGGGACTAATGTCCCTAAAAATAATTCATCTAAGGATAAACCTAGGTCAAATAACACTAGACCAATTTTACCTAGGGAGACCATTAGAAAGGTGCAAGAGCACCTAGGTATTAACCCTAAATGGACTAGGCATATGCCTAGAAAGTCCCATGCCCATGGTCTAAATCAAAATTCTAAAATCGGGCAATTAGAATTAGAGAACCAAGCCTTGAGGTCAAGGCTTGAGAAATTGGAGAAGACCCTTAAAATTATACAAAATCAATTTAAAGGGTCAAATGATCAAAAGTCAAGGTCCAAAAGTCAAAGTCAACACCAAGGACCTAAGAGTCAAAAGTCAACCAAGGGCAAGCAAGGTTTGGGTCACAAACCTAAGCCTAAGGTAGCTTATCATAGTGTTCCATTAGATTATGGAACACTAACTAGGTCTAGGAAGACCAAGGTCAATAGGGAAGTCATCCCTAGAGTTGACCAAAGGGTGTGTCTAGTGGCTAGGGTTTCTAGGAAACCTAGGGTGGCCACTAAGAAGGTTGCAAGGGGAGTCACCCCTAGAGTCAACCTAGGTAAGACCCAAATGACCAAGGCTGACAAGCCTAGGAGGGTCATTAGAAAGGTATCTAGGGAGGTTATCCCTAGGGAATACCTAATTAACCCTAGGAGCTCAAATAGAGTTTGGGTTTCTAAGAGCGTGATTGATTTCACGCTAGATGGGTTTAGGGTGTGCCAACCTTGATTGGATGGGTAGTTAACTCAACCATGGCAAAGGTGGCATTTTAGGTCATTTTCAAGGTTATGGCTACCTTGGGAATGTGGTTTGATTTGAATCATAAAGGTTTTTAGGATGTGCCAGTATTAATTATGGGTATTTATAAAATGATCGAATTGGCACAATTTAGGATTAGAGGTTTTTTAGTGTGTCATTTTGGGTTTTTGTCACACTAGGGAGATTAGTGATAATATGGCAAAATATATTTAATTATATCAAATGGCAATTATTATTAAAATTTAGGTATTATTATACCTATATATTTTATATGCCATGATTTGTTTGCCATATGCCATGACATGACATCATGTTTACTTTTATCATTTAAATGTCATGATCATGCTTAGAATTAAGTTTTAAATGTCATGTGTTTTTAGATTTTATCATATGTCATGACATCATGATCATTGGCCATGATTTATTTTGCTATCATTATGCCATGATCATTTTTATGCATTTAATTTGATTAAAATTGATTTAAGGACTATGGCATGACTTGGAGTCCCATTTATAAGGGAATCAAATAGAGTTGCCTTAGAAAAATGCATGAAACCCTAGTTTAGGGAGAACAAAACCCACATCTCACATCCAATTGACATGTATGTGTATTCATACACCCTAGATACATGTGAGATGCTAGGATATGAGTTGAGTTCAAGGTGCATAGTTTTTGCATCTAGTTGAACCAAAACTCATCTAATTTTATTGGTGGATCATTGGGAAAGCTTGTGTACAAGTCATGTACTTAGAGCCCATGGAATATGATCCAAAATAAGGTTTTGAAATCATTTTAAAATCAATTTAGAAAACCTTGGTGAAAACATTGATGAAGTTGATACAAAATAGGGCCAAAACATTGAAAATTTCAATGGTTTTGAGTTTTGTATAAAACTCACTATTTTATGGGTAAATTATTTTTCAAACATTTTTCACCCACTGTTTTGGTCATAAGTATTATACGTATCAAATTTCGTGATTTTTCGATATACGTATAATTAGTTATGATTTTCTGAAATTGATTCGATAATGAATTTCGGAAAATTAACTACGATCAATGACCGCCATTGGTGGCGATCGATGTATGTGGCAATCGACCGACATTCTTGTCGAGTCATCGCCAGGTCTGATTTCGGGTTAACAAGGTTGTTTAGCCCATTTTCAGCCATGGTAAAGTTCCCTAACCACTCCTAACCCTAGGATATGCTTTGGGAAGCATTATGAATGGTGAAAATTCATTGGATATGGATTTGGAGAGGTGTTAGGTCAAAGTATCAATTTGAGGTGGTGGAAAGTTCAATGTTGAATTTCCAACCTTAATTTTGATGGTTTAGAGTTCCTATTGGCTTAGGGACTCCCCAAGGACATTGTTGGTGCAATGGTCAAGGGGGAGCAAGCCTTTAGGGGGAGGTATCCATCTTGGGATGATGGATGTGTTTTTCTCCTTGAAAAGGAGAAGTTATTGGGAAAGTATCATCAATTGGGAAAATTGATGATTTTTGATACCCAATTTGGAAATTGGGAGAGTGAATAGGATTGCCTCTCTTGAGTGATATGGGACTTATCACTAGGAAGATGGTAGGCATCCTAGATATTTTTAAATCAAGGGGGAGATTGTAAGATCTCATTGGGACATGAGACATTGACCTCCTTGGAGAGATAACCTTTTTGATGTTAGTCAAAAAGGGGGAGAATGTTTGGGAGAACATTTGGTTTACATTTTCACTAGAATGTTTGGGGGAGAACATTGGTGAGTATTTACCAATTTGGGATAATTGGTAAGGGATTTGAGTTAGTGTTCTAACTCATGATTTGATTTGGTTTTTGTCAAACATCAAAAAGGGGGAGATTGTTGGTGCAATCGGCCCAGGTCACGATTGACCAGACTCGAGTTTGACTCGAGTGATGTTTTGATGTTTGACAAAGGGATTTGACAAAATGGATTGACATTGATGTTGGACATTGATGTCGGTTAATATGTTGGGGAGATTGTTTATACAATCCACCCAGGTTATAATTGACTTTGATGGTTGACTAGGGTTGACCATGTGATTATGGGAAAGTCCAAGCATGGGTCTTGGCAAATGGAAAGTCCAACATGAGTTTGCAAAGGAAAAGTCCAACATGGGTTGGCAAGGAAAAGTCCAAGCATGGGTCTTGGTAATGTAAAAGTCCAAGCATGGGTCTTGGCAATGTAAAGTCCAACATTGGTTGGCAAGGAAAGTCCAAGCATGGTCTTGGCATGAAAAGTCCAACATGGGTTGGCAAGGGAAAGTCCAAGCTTGAGTCTTGGCATTTGAGAAGTCCAAGGGTTTAATGTTGGCAGCGTAAAGTCCAAGCGGGAGTCTTGGCAGCATAAGTCCAATGGTTCACGGCGTAAAGTCCAAGCGGAGTCTTGGCGGCGTAAGTCCAATGTGCCTTGGCGGTGTAGACACCGTTAGCATGACATAGCCGATGGAAGCACCTGGAAGCTAGCGCGATGGATGAACAAGTTATGGATGACTTGGAGGGATCCGAGAGGCGTGAGGCTGATGGAGGTGGCTAGAAGGCTTAGGTCTAGGCTAAGGGTGGTCTAGCAAGTATGGCGGCACCATACTTGGGTTAAAACCTCATTCTTGAGGTTGGCAGTCGACTGGCATTATGGTCGGTTCGACTGCCGTGAGTCGACTTGAGTTCGACTGCCAGGTTAGAGCTGGGATTGCTCTGGCAGTCGACTGCTCATGGGAGCTGATCGATGGCTCTCGCAATGATCGCTAAGGGATGGCGATCGCCCGGTCGAGTGTCGAGCAGACGCTCCGTGGCCGATCGGGCGGCCGATTACGGGCGTTAGCGATCGATCGCCAATGTTGGCGATCGAAAGAGATCCGTTGGAGTTTTTCCAGTGTGGATCGATCCGTTGTCTCACGAAATAGGGCATCGGTCGACCGTGACTTATGGCGGTCGGATCGATAAGCGAAAATCCACCCGACGCAGTTATAAAGTTTTAGTAGCGATTTCTTGGACGTTTTTGAGGCGATTTGCTGCTGCAAATTAGGGTCTTCAACCACGATTCAAGCGATCAACAAGCAAGCGATATAAAGAGTTTTTGTAAAGTGTTCTTTACTTCTCTTGTTGTATTTCCTATTATATTTGCTTGTTGTATTTAGATTATTGTTGTAATCTTATTGTAAGAGGTTTCTCCACCTCCGACTTGTGTCGAGAAGGAGTTATTTGATAGTGGTGTGTGTTTGGCATCGCTAGGGCTCGTTTGAGCCCGATCCGTGGAGTAGGAACCGTTACGGTTCCGAACCACGTTATATCATCGTGTTCGTGTGTGATTGTATTTCGTGTATTGCTTTTATTATTATTATTCCGCTGCGCTAACACGAATTGTAGACAAGCACGCGAACGATTTCCATCTACGTACGGGTCACACGCTATTCACCCCCCCCCTCTAGCGGGCGTCTAATCCCCAACATACGTCTCGCTCAAATGTTCCCACAGACGGCGCCAACTGATGCGGTGAAAAAGATCTGTTCACTCTGTTTCGATGCAATGAAACACGAAGGAAGCTTGCGGGTTCTCTCCGAACACAACAGTAATGATGAAAGAGTAAAGTCGAGAAACGCAAACCAACACAAACAACAAAACAAAGGCGCAGGATGTAATGTGGTTCGGAATAAGGATTCCTACTCCACGGAGGTGAGTTATATCACCAGATGCAGTGCCAAAGCACTTTCACTATGAACGTCCTCCTTCACGAAAAGGAAACTTCTGGAGGTGGAGGACAAAACCTCTTACAATCAAATCAAGATACAAGAAAGAGCACACGAAAGGTGAAGACCACTACTCTCCTTCTCCAATGAAGTGGTAGCTCTCCTTCTTCCCCCAATGCGTCTTATTTTCTTGCTGGTTGGAATGATGCAGATCACCCTTTTCTTCTGTCCTCCTCCTCCCTTTTATTCTCCTCCTCTGATCCGTCGTTACCTCTCAAGCTGTCCCCATCGTACACGTGGCCACCACGTCCACCTGGAGAATAATTCTGTTACAGATACGAGGAGCGAAGGCTCCTCAAAATATTGTGTGGAGACCCCCCTTCTGTTACATAACACCTCTTCATCTACATTTCGGGAAACTAGGTTAGCCTGTCCCTCTCAACCATTTGCTTTTGGTGAAACTAACCTTGACCTATAGCTCACGTGTGGCATAGTCCTTGGGTTCTTCAGCGGCCCGAACCGACTCCCCTTCTTTCTACACCAAACTACTTCTGGACTGACTAGGCCAAGTCAATTCTTATCCATCTGCTTCTAGGGTTATCAAGCCGAACCGATTCTCGTTCACTTCCTAGCGAAGCGCCCTCCGCCTCCACTTTGCCATACCAATTACCTCAACTGACTTTCCCGTGTCAATCGTCTCAGGCGAACCAATTATTTGGTTCGGATATTATCTTACATGCGAGCCCTCTTATCCGGTTCACAGAGAAGAGGTAACAGCAGTATCATAGGGTTTTCCTAACTCTTAAGGATGGACCTGGGAACCAAATACAACTTCTTTCCAATAGGGTTCACCAAATACTTTTTAGAGATCCATTTCCTAGCTACCATTGTAGTTTTGGCTTGACCCCTAGCAATTAGGCAATGGTAGGCCATCTCATTTTTATTTCCCTTATAGCCTAATCCTTTCTTGTTAAAGCTTGCCCTTTGACTCCCAATTATCATGTTCAAAGTATTGGAGCCTATTGTAAATTTTCTAGGGCCTTAGTTAGATGATCTACCTTTTCTCTTAAGACCTTGTTTTCTTCAATACATGCATCATTAACATTAAGAGGAATATAATCATCATGTGAGCATGAATTTGCTAGTTTTTCTTCTAGTTTCCTAATATCATCAAGCATGTATTTATTTTTCTTCTTACTCCTAAATAAATCTTTAGTAAGACTAGAAATCATAGAAACAATTTCATGAGTAGGAAGATTTCTTACCATACTTACCATATCTTCCTCCTCCGATTCCGATGAGAATGAGGATGAAGCTCCCCCTTCACTTGAGCTCTCTTCACTTGAACTTGTTTCTTCTTTTTTCGAGGAGGTGGAGTCCAAGTCTTCTATTGCCATAAGGGCAAGGCTTGTGAAGGCTTGATCTTCCTCCGATGAGGATGGATCATCCCATGTCGCCTTGTGTGCCTTGGCCTTCCCTTTTTCTTTTGATTTTCTTTCTTCTCCCTTTTTCTTGCTCCACTTCTTCTTCTCTTCTTTCTTTCTTCTTTCTTCCTTGGTTTTGTTCAAGAGGGGACAATCATCCCTTATGTGTCCCTCTCCTTGGCAATTATAACAAATAATTTTTCTTCTAGGCCTTCTCCTCCTATCATTAGATTTGTTAAACTTAAAATTTTTCAAAGCACGTCTTACCTTCCTTACCATGTATGCTTCTTCATTGCTATCCATGGAGGAAGAGGAGGATCCTTCATCCAATGAGGAAGGTGAAGACATCTTCTTCTTTCCCTTGTTGGCTACTAGTGCTACTCCCCTCGATTGACTCCTTGGTTCTTCTACTATACCTTCAAGTCTTGTTTCATGATGGTCCATAGTAGAAAAGAATTCCTCTAGTTTACTTACCTCTAGATTCTTTGAAATGTAGAAGGAGCCCACCATTGAGCTCCACTTTGATGACTGGGGGAATGCATCAATTGCTTTCATTATCATGTCCCAGTTGGAAAGCTTTTCACCTACACTTGACAATCCATTAATTATCTCCTTAAACCTAGAATGCAAAGATAATACCTTCTCCCCTTTGTCAAGCTTTATATTGTTAAGTTGGGAGCAGAGAAGGTCCCGTCTTGCAAGCTTGGCTTCTGAGGTGCCTTCATGAAGCTCAATCAACCTCTCCCACATTCCTTGGCGCTAGCACATTCTCCAATTCAGTTGATCTCTTGTTGGGGGAGCACATTGAAGAGGTGGTGCTTGGCCTTTGAATTTGCAAGGTGCTCCTCCCTTTGCTTCTTGGTCCACCTTGACTTCTCTAGTAGTCTTCCCTCATCATCCCTAGGCATCTCGAAACCATTTTCCATTATTAACATAATATTAAAATCGGTTTCAAAGAATACCTCTATACACTTCTTCCACCAAGCGAATTCGCCCTCGAACTTGGATTGATGGATGTTTGAGCCGGCCATCTTTGTTGTCGTGCTTATTGCGGCGGTGAGTCCGATGACAAGCAACCCTAATACCACTTGTTGGAGGATTGGTGGGCGGCTAGGGGGTGTGAATAGCCTTCTTCGTAGATGGTGGAGTTCGATCGCTTCTTAATTGTCTACGTACAAAGTTAGCGCAACGGAATAATAAAAGACAATGCAAAGAAACAAAGAATACAAATGCAACCACCGGTGTGTAATGTTGCACTAAGCTAGGCGGAGGTAACCTTTCTTACAAGAATCACTCCTCTTACAATAAGATGAAATTAAACAAAAGGAAGAGGAGTAAAATCGTGTAGGCACTTGGGAGTATGTTTAGAGAAAAAGCATTTTTTTATCCCAAGTGACCCAAGGCCTTTTCTTATAAGGAAGAGGTCATTCTTCCCGTTGAGCACAGAGCAATAGACTAATGCATCCATGAGTCAACTGCTATTGTAGCCGTTGCCTCACAATGACTTCATCCACATTCGATTCCAACCAACGGCTCCCACATTAGTTGACTAATCTTCCCATCAGTCGACTGATGAAGCCAACAATCAAGTGGTCGATGAGATCACTCGACTTTCAAAGATTCTGTGCTCGAACTTGCCTTGATCAGTCGACTGTCGTCCCTTGGCAGTCGACTGATGGTGTCGGCAGTCGACTGTCATCCCTTGGCAGTCGACCATTCGGCCAGAACCAGTTCAGTCGAACACCGATCGAGTCCAATCGACCTAGAGCAGTTAACTGGTATCGAGTAAAACCTCAAACCAATCTTTGGTTGAGCATCCGACACTTGACTTAGCCATTCGGCCAAGTTCACCTATGAGCTACCCCGTCCAAAGTTACAATTGCTCACTCTCATCTCCCTTGGAGTCCTTCGCCTTGAATCTCTCTTCGTCTAGCCACATCCCTCGAATTCACCAAGCGCACGGCTATGCAATGTCATCCTTCGCATCTAACCCTGAAGTCTGCTTCCTTGGCTTCACTCCAATTCTCCTTGTCCGGTGGTCCCTCGAATGCACCAAGCACACAACTTCGCAATGTCGTCCTTCACCGACTCAAGGACCGAGTCATGAGATGGTGATCTTGCCAATGCTTTGTTAAGATAACCATGTGTGAATTACTAAGTCCTGCACGACTTCAACACACATATCAAATCCACAAACAAACTAACTTAAACCTTTGCCACACACATCAAAACACATGATCCATTGGTTGATTGCCCTAACAATTAATTCCAAACAACAACACCCACTGGAAAGATGATAATCGAATCTCAGTCTTTGTAAGATCGATAATCTTTTATTACTTGACGACACCCGTGCACTTGCGGGCGTTGAACGTGAGCGTGCACTACGAGTCCCTAACGATTTCTATCGGAGATTTGAGAGTCGTGCTCATGTGCATCAAGGAGAAGGAGACCATTCTCCAATTGGCCTAAGAAGAAGAAGTGGTGTTGAGGGGGAGGATGATGGGGTCGTTGGTCAGGTAAGGCAAAGAAACATTTAATTCTTACATTAATATACATTTTTCTGACACTGCGGAAGTAATGGATGTAGGGAAATTATGGATCATGACATTCACAAAATTACGGGTGAATACTTCACACAACCGTAGCAGAAACAAAATAAAAAATAGATCCCTCCAGAGATCCATGCAAAACATATAAGTCTTTTCGATTATCCTACTTTATCTAGATCTTATCTAGAAGAAGAAGTATACCTTCGATGCGAGTCCTTTGCAATCCCGCTAATTCAAGCGCTCCCGGATCTCAATACGGTAAGAACAACCGTATCTCCATGGTATCCACACTGACACTCAGCAGTTTTGGAGTCACATTGTGCTAGAAACCCTAGAAAAACACCAAGAACACTTGGAAGAAAAGAAGGAGAAGAAGGAGAGGAGCTCTTGGCTTGAACCTCCAAACACACAAGACCCTATAGCTTTCACATTAAAAAAATATCAAACCCCCACAAGCCATCAACTCCCTTATCTCCTAATGAATACCATAGCCCTTGGTATTCCCTTTCATCAATGCATAAAACCTCTCATCTCCTCATCATGAATACCAAGACCTTTGTGGTAGGGCAATAAACCCATGTGATGCGGTTATGATGTGTGTGTGGCAAAGGGTTTAAGTTAGGATTGATATGGATTTGATATGTGCGTTGAAGTCATGCATGACTTAGTAATTCGCACATGGATGATGGAGCATTGGCAAGATTCACCTCTCACGACTCGGTCCTTGAGTTAGTGAAAAATGCATTGCGGAGGCCATGCGCTTGGTGAATCCGAGGGACCGCCAGACAAGGAGCATTGGAGTGAAGCCAAAGAAAGTAGGCTTCAGGGCGAGACGCGAAGAATGGCTCTGCGAAGTTGTGCACTTGGCACATCGGAGGGACATGGCCGGACGAAGAGAACTTCGAAGGAGAGGGACTCCAAGGGAATGAGAGTGAGCGAATGTTACCCGGGACGGGCAACTCGTTAGGTGAACTTGGCCAATTGGCTAAGTGTTGGATGGGTTTTTTTGGCACCAGTCGACTGCTATATGTAGCAGTCGACTCGAGACTCGATTGGTGTTCGAGTCAAAGTTTTGGCCAAACAGTCGACTGTCAGCTTGTGGCAGTCGACTACTAGCTCCATCAGTCGACTTCTAAGGGGAGCAGTCGACTGATGTCAAGGGTTTTAGGCACAGAAGCTTTAGTAGTCGAGTGATCACGTCGATCACTCGACTGATAGCTCCATCAATCGACTGATGGGAAAATCAGTCGACTGATGTGGGAGCAGTTGGTTGGAATCCAACATGGAAGGAGCCGTTATAGGGAAACAACTACAGCAGCAGTCGACTGATCGAGACATCAGTCAACTGCTAGCTGCTCAACGGGAAAAAAGGATTCTTCTCTATAAAAAGGAGTCTTGGGTCATCTTGGGACAAAAATGGTTCATTGCTAAACATTACCCAAGTGCCCAAAATGATTTTCCTCCTCTTCCTTGTGTTTAATTTCATCTTTTTGTAAGAGGAGAGAATTCTTGTAAGAAAGGTTACCTCCACCTAGCTTTGTGCAAAGGAGAGAATAGTAAAAAGTTTAAGGTGTGCTTCATCTAGAATGAATCGGTCTGTGGATTAGCGGGAAGGCCGTGAACCATGTTATATCAGTTTGTTAGTATTTCCTCTTGTATTGTCTTTTATATTTTCGCTTGGGCTAATCATATTTGTAGGCAATCAACGAATGAATTTCATCGTACGCGAAAGAGGGCTATTCACACCCTCTAGTCGGCCACTGACAGTCCAACAAGTAATATCAAAGCCATGTTGCTTGTCACTGGACTCACCGCCATAACAAGAACAACAACTACAATGGTCGGCTCCAACATCCATCCGCCAAAGTTCGAGGAAGAATTTGCATGGTGGAAGAAGCGCATGGAGGTATTTTTTGAAACGAATTTTGATATCATGTTAATAATGGAATCCGGTTTCGATATACCTAGGGATGATGAGGGGAAGCCAATAGAAAAATCAAGGTGGACCAAGAAGCAAGGGGTGGAGCACCTTGCAAACTCAAAGGCCTTGAGCACCACCTTTTCATCGTGCTCCCCCAACAAGAGAAAAAATGAATTGGGGAGTGTGCTAGTGCCAAGGAGATGTGGGAGAGATTGATTGTGTTGGTAGTTGCTTCGGAGGCACATTGGCTCCCATGTCCCCGGATTAAAATTTTCACTAATGAAAGAACTAATCCAGATGGGATGAGTTTCCTTAGCACAACCAATTTGTCGTCGTGCTAACAACTTGAGTGATCGCTTGAACAAACTAGTTGTTCAAGCGACACAACTCTTCTAGTTGGTTAGCCGCGGAAGAGACGACGGACGGATCGCCGGTTTTTGTGTTTGTCTTCGGCGTCCATGATTATACAAAGATCTTTGTTCTCCCTAGGGTTTTGGCCGGCGCCCCTCTTCCTCTTCTCATCCTTGGCCGGTTCTCTTCTTCCTCCCTTTCTCCTTGGTGGCCGGCGGCAACATTGATACAAGGTTGGCCGGCATTCATCCATATCCCATCTTGGTGGCCGGCGGCAACATTGCTTCAAGGTTGGCCGGTGCTCAAGAAGCCACTCCTTGGCCGGCGGTTGTATCAAGCCCTTTGGCTTGGTGGCCGGTTCTAGAAAGGAGAAGGAGTTTTGTTTAGTTCTTCTCTTTGTTCGGAGCGAACAAGGAAGAGAAGAACATGATCTAGGAGGCTTCTGCTCGTGGAGGATCTTCGCCCACACGACGTCCACGAAGAGGATAGGACATACGGTAGAAGATCGTGAGGTATAAAAGTTTTATAACTTTATTTTCTGATCTTAGCATGTTCTTTATGTGTTGATTATACTAGTTTACATTTTTATGTATTTTGTATAATCATGGACCCCGAAGACAAACACAAAAACCGGCGATCCGTCCGTCGTCTCTTCCGCGGCTAACCAACTAGAAGAGTTGTGTTGCTTGAACAACTAGTTTTTTCAAGCGATCACTCAAGTTGTTAGCACGACGATGAATTGGTTGTGCTAAGGAAACTCATCCCATCCGAATTAGTTCTTTCATTTGTGAAAATTTTAATCCGAGGACATGGGAGCCAATGAGCCTCCGAAGCAACTACCAACAAGAAGTGGTATCAGAGCCACGGTTTCCGATTTTGTGTGTTTTGGATTCGGTTACTTTCATGCACATATCATATATTGAGTATGCCGGATAATAGAAGGATGTGCGTAGGCTAAATTTTTGGTTGTTGGTATAAGATCCGACTATTATGGCTATTTGTGTGTATGTGATTGTTTTGTGTGTGATTGTATGTATATTATTTGAATCCTCGGGGTTGACGAGGCTAGATTAGTATTTAATTTTTCATATTAAATACGGCATTGTTTAGCCACTCATTTTAGTTTACTTTCGATCTAGATTATTTGTACACTCCTTCGTGGAGTATAGGATCGATGGATGTAAATTAAAATAGTTTATCTCGGCTCGGATCTCTTTGGTGACTTGCGCACGGGAAAAGATGGAGCGGATGAGGTGGCGACACGACGGGATGCGTATTGGAGAACAATGCCATAATAGTTGGAAAAATTCTGTTTTTTCCATATTTATTGCTGATTTGTTTTTATATGCATGTTGTGTATGCTTGAAAATTCCTCATTGTCAATTTACTAAGTGGGAGAGGGACATTTCAATTAATTCCCGCGGCCTCCATTACAATTTGACGTGTGATGCAACAAACTTGCGCGTTGGCTCTGAGTGCCTTCCTCCCCATCGGATGGGTTTGTTTGTGGATCACTAGGTCAAATAATGGTTATAGGAAATTATTTAGGAGCGTGTGTACTTCCCCATCGGTAAGGCACATAATCCGATATAATTCCCTTAGTATCGTGTAATGGTGCACACTTAGATGCAAATAAAAAGTATCCTCCCCATCGGAGTCACTGCTTTTATTTGTAGGGCCAAAGAGGAACCAACTATTAATTTTATTTGTCAAAAAGTAAGGTTGACAAGATAATAAAATTAATGGGTAAAACCTCCTCTTACAAATGTAGAATTCGTATACGTCCACACTATTGTGGCATGCGATATTCTCGGTGTTTTGAGGTGTTGGTTGATTTCAGAATTTTATTGTTTTGAGGAATCAATAATATTTGAAATCTAATATTTTGATCATTGTGATTCTTAGGTTTTTCAAATGACTTTCAACCCACTTGCTGTGATATTAAAAGAAAATAAACATACTGGAACAAACTATATTGATTGGAAAAGAAACTTGGATATTGTCTTAATTGTAGTGGAGTACAAATTTGTACTCTTCGAGGTCTGTCCTCCTAAGCCCACCGATGACTCTGATGAAAAGGAGAAAGAAAGTTATAAGAAATGGATCAAGGCAGATGAGATGGCATGGTGTTACATTTTGGCATCTATGTCAAATGTGCTGCAACATCAGCATCAGGCCATGGCCTCAGCTTATGACATGATGTTCAATCTCAAGGAACTTTTCGGACATCAGAGTAGGGCGGCTAGACAAGAGGCTATGAGAAACTTGATGACGACCACCATGGTCGAGGGAACACCCGTTAGGGATCATGTTCTCAAGATGATGGCTCATCTTACTGAGATGGAAGTCCTCGGAGCTGAGATCGATGGGGAAACCCAGGTCGATATCATTCTTCAGTCTCTGCCTAGGAGTTTTGAGCAGTTCTGCCTCAACTACAACATGAACAAGAGGTTGTATTCGTTGGCGGAGCTTCTAACAGAACTCCAGGCGGTAGAGGGGCTTTTTTGTCAAAGCGCTCAAGCCATGGTTGCTCAGAAGGTTTCTTCTTCTAAACCGAAAGGTAAGAAGAAGAAGAAGCAAGGTGGAGCAAAGAAAGTGGCAGTGGGACCTCAGGCAGGAGTGAAGAAGCCGAAAGGCAAGTGCTTCACTTGCAAGCAGACTGGACATTGGAAGGCGGACTATCCTCGCCGAAAGAACAAAGGTATATCTTCTTGTTTAGTTGTTGAAACATGTTTAGCGGTGTTATCTACCAGTGCCTGGTGTGTAGATACAGGAGCCACTGATCATGTCTGCAATACTTTGCAGGGGTTCCAGGAAACCCGACGACTAGCAGAGGGAGAGATTACCGTCTTCATGGGAAATGCTTCAAAGGTGGCGACTATTGCAGTGGGAGACGTTTATTTATCTTTTGATAGGAATAAAGTTTTGGTTTTGAGAAATTGTCTTTATGTACCATAGGGAGATTATCTGTTCTGGTACATTGGTTGGCAATTTGTATACTCTTGAACTGAAAACTCCCACGATGCATATAGAAGTAAATAACTCATCTTCTAAGTCTAATAAGAGAAAAGAACCTTCGAAAATGAACCAGATGTATCTTTGGCATCTAAGGCTTGGTCATATTAACCTGAGTAGAATTCAAAGGTTGATAGCTGATGGACCTTTGGGTTCATTAGTAGTGGAGGATCTCCCAACCTGCGAATCTTGCTTGGAAGGTAAAATGACCAAGAGGCCTTTCAAGGCTAAGGGGTATAGAGCAAAAGATGTGTTAGAATTGGTTCATTCTGATCTTTGCGGTCCTATGACTATCCAGGCTAGAGGTGGCTTTGAATACTTCATCTCTTTTATAAACGATTATTCAAGGTATGGATACATTTACTTGATGCGCCACAAGTCTGAATGCTTTGACAGGTTCAAAGAATTCAAGGCTGATGTGGAGAACCGTCAAGGTAAAAGTATCAAGACACTACGATCTGATCGTGGTGGCGAGTACCTCTTGGTAGAGTTTAGGAGTTACTTATCAGAGTTTGGGATTTAATCCCAATTGTCCGTACCTGGCACACCCCAGCAAAATGGTGTGGCAGAGCGAAGGAACAGGACTCTTATGGAGATGGTCAGATCTATGATGAGTTATTCTGAGTTACCTGATTCGTTCTGGGGGTTTGCTCTGGAAACGGCAGTACACATTCTTAACTTGGTTCCATCTAAGTCAGTACCCTCTACTCCCACAGAGTTGTGGACTAGGCGAAAGCCTAGTCTAAGACATATTCGAATTTGGGGTAGTCCAACACATGTGCTGAAGGGAGATGCTGGTAAGTTGGAATCTCGTACAGAAGTATGCTTGTTTGTTGGCTACCATAAGGGAATGAAGGGTGGTTTATTCTATAGTCCTAGAGATCAGAAGGTGATCGTGAGTACGAATGCCAGATTTCTAGAGGAGGACTATGTGATGAACCACAAGCCCATGAGTAGGATTTTTCTTGAGGAGTTGACAGGGGAAGTCCCGACTTCAGTACCACCGGTACAAGAGGAGATACCACAAGTCACTGCACCGCGTGTCACAGAGCATACACAGGAGGCACCTCGTCATAGTGGGAGGGTTGTTAGACAACCTGAAAGATTCATGTTTTTGGGAGAGTCTTCGGACTTAGTCCCTGGTGAACATGAACTTGATCCCTGGACATATGACAAGTCACTCCAAGATAGAGATGTGGTATCTTGGCAAAGAGCGATGAATTCAGAGATAGAATCTATGGATTCTAATCAGGTCTGGGAGCTAGTAGAACCACCCGATGTTGTAAAAGTCATTGGATGCAAGTGGATCTACAAGAGAAAGAGAGGAGTAGACGGGAAGGTTGAGACCTTCAAAGCTAGGCTTGTTGCGAAAGGGTATACTCAGAAAGAGGGTATCGATTATAAAGAGACCTTTTCGCCGGTAGCTATGCTTAAGTCTATCCGGATTCTCTTATCTATAGCTGCTCATATGGATTATGAGATTTGGCAGATGGATGTCAAGACAGCTTTCCTTAACGGAAGTCTTGAGGATAACATCTATATGCGGCAACCAGAGGGATTCATTGCTAAAGGCAAAGAGCATCTTGTATGTAAGCTTAATCGGTCCATTTATGGATTGAAGCAAGCTTCTAGATCTTGGAACATCCGCTTTGATGAGGTAATCCAGTCATATGGATTTATTCAAAATCCGGATGAGCCTTGTGTATACAAGAGATGTGATGGAAACGTAGTGGTATTTCTTGTACTATACGTAGATGACATTTTGTTAGTTGGCAACAATATCAGAGTGTTATCAGACGTAAGGGTATGGTTGTCCAAACAGTTTGACATGAAGGACTTGGGAGAAGTGGGAAACATCCTTGGGATCAAAGTAATAAGGGATTGCAAGAAAAGGATGTTGTGCTTATCTCAAGCTTCATACATTGACACTATCCTTGCTCGTTTTAGCATGCAGAACTCCAAGAAAGGTTTTCTACCTTTTAGGCATGGAGTTCCTTTATCTAAAGAGATGTGTCCCAAAACATCAAAGGAGATAGAGGAGATGAAGGCGGTTCCTTATGCTTCGGCAGTAGGAAGCCTCATGTATGCTATGCTATGTACGAGACCAGATATCTGCTTTGCTGTGGGCATGGTTAGCAGATATCAGAGTAATCCTGGACAGGGACATTGGACTGCGGTGAAGCATATATTGAAGTACCTGAGAAGGACTAGGGATTATATGCTGGTTTACCGGGTTGATCAATTAGTCCCTGTGGGTTTCACGGATTCGAATTTCCAATCAGATAGAGACAATAGTAAGTCTACCTCGGGGTTTGTGTTTACTTTTGAAGGTGGAGCCATAGTATAGAGGAGTGTCAAGCACAAATGCGTGGCGGACTCTACCATGGAAGCTGAGTATGTGGCAGCCTCTGAGGCAGCCAAGGAAGCTGTATGGCTCAGAAACTTCTTGATGGACTTGGATGTGATTCCTGGTTTGCCCAGATCTATCACAATTTATTGTGATAACAGTGGTGCAGTTGCAAACTCGAAGGAACCACGAGCCCATAAGGTAAGTAAACACATAGAGCGCAAGTACCACTTGATACGAGAGATCGTAAAGCGAGGAGAAGTAGATGTCACCAAGATTGCATCAGAGGATAACCTGGCGGATCCATTCACAAAGGCCCTTCCAGCGAAAGCGTTTGATAGGCATGTGGAGGACATGGGGATCAGATGTATGGCAGTGTGATGATAGCATAGTCTTTTAGTATAAGTGGGAGATTGTTGGAATGTATACTGAAAGTCTAGCTCTTTTTGTATGAACATTTTATTTTGAAATAAGAATCACATGATCATTGTTTGCACTTTATTATATGTGTGCATATTGTCTAATATTTTACATTGTAGATAACATGGTGCTTGGTGTGGCACAGAAGATCATGTTATCAGTCTCTTGTAGAATATAAGTAGAGGCTCACAACCAAGATGGTTTTGGACAAACCATTAGCATGGTTGTAGTATAGCTTGGTATTGTTTTGTCTTGAACATAGAGTTACACTAGTACACTTAGGTGTATTGAGGGACCGACATAGAGGTGATTCAATTTATTGCTGACTACATAATTGAATCGGACCTCGGATATTATGTTGTACATGCTCTTAATCCCGATATAATAACGGGCACATGTACTTAGTATTTATTTCTTTGATTTACCATAGGGTGAGATTTAGATGGATTAAATCAATATGCCCGGCAAGTTGGGAAATAATATTATTTACATGGTGTGTCGTTGATTATAGGAGGAAACCGTGTCCTATATATTAGGTTGATGATGTCCCCTTGAGGAGCTCATAAGGTTCATCATGTAAACCCAGCTGGTTGACTTAGTCAACATGATGATAAGGTTGAGTGGTACTACTCGAGGAGTAAGATGTTAATTAATTAATGGTCAGTAGATCAATTAATTGACGGACATTCGATATCTTAAACACGGGGAGATGGATGTACAAATAATATATGGAGCCCATATTAATTTATGGGGGTTGGTGAGGTAGTTCAATGATGATCCTCTAGTGGAATGGAACATTGTTGATGGATCAAGTTTGTGTGGTTCCGATCCATCGGGTGGCCAAGATCCAACTCCTCCTCATGGTCTCTATCGTAGCCTAACATAATCCTCATGAAGCCTAGATCCAAGGATGTAAAACAAAACTCTAAAACCAACGGTTGGGATTAAATCCCTAGAACCGACGGTTGAGATTAAATCTCTAGAACCAATGGTTGGGATGAAACCCTAGAACCGACGGTTGGGATTAAATCCCTAGAACCGACGGTTGAGATTAAATCTCTAGATCCAATGGTTGGGATGAAACCCTAGGACCGACGGTTGGGGTTAAATCCCTAGATCCGACGGTTGGGATGAAACCATAGATCCGATGGTTGGGATGAAACCCTAGATCCGACGGTTGGGATGAAACACTAGATCCGACGGTTGGGATGAAACCCTAGATCCGACGGTTGGGATAAAACCCTAGATCCGACGGTGGATATTAGAAACCTAGATCCGACGGTGGAGATTAGATCCCTAGATCCGACGGTGGAGATTAAAGGAAGCTTAAGCCCAATTCTATAAATAGAGGGCTTAGGCTTGGGCGGCAAGAAGATAGTTCTTGGAAATTAGGGTTTGCCTATCTAGAAGTGGGCGGCAACAAACCCTAAAAGAGGTAGGGTTTTGGGTGGCTAGAAGTGGGCGGCAAGATCTTTGTTCTCCCTAGGGTTTTGGCCGGCGCCCCTCTTCCTCTTCTCATCCTTGGCCGGTTCTCTTCTTCCTCCCTTTCTCCTTGGTGGCCGGCGGCAACATTGATACAAGGTTGGCCAGCATTCATCCATATCCCATCTTGGTGGCCGGCGGCAACATTGCTTCAAGGTGGCCGGTGCTCAAGAAGCCACTCCTTGGCCGGCGGTTGTATCAAGCCCTTTGGCTTGGTGTCCGGTTCTAGAAAGGAGGAGTTTTTTTTAGTTCTTCTCTTTGTTCGGAGCGAACAAGGAAGAGAAGAACGTGATCTAGGAGGCTTCTGCTCGTGGAGGATCTTCGCCCACACGACGTCCACGAAGAGGATAGGACATACGGTAGAAGATCGTGAGGTATAAAAGTTTTATAACTTTATTTTCTGATCTTAGCATGTTCTTATGTGTTGATTATACTAGTTTACATTTTTATGTATTTTGTATAATCATGGACCCCAAAGACAAACACAAAAACTGGCGATCCGTCCGTCATCTCTTCCATGGCTAACCAACAAGAAGAGTTGTGTTGCTTGAACAACTAGTTTGGTCAAGCGATCACTCAAGTTGTTAGCACGACGATAAATTGGTTATGCTAAGGAAACTCATCACATCCGGATTAGTTCTTTCATTAGTGAAAATTTTAATCTGGGGACATGGGAGCCAATGAGCCTCCAAAGCAACTACCAACAAATTGAGCTTCATGAAGGCACCCCCTAGGCAAAATTTGTTGGATCGAGAAGCGTCGCTAGAGGGGGGGTGAATAGCGATCGTAAATCTTTTCGACGTTTCATTCGAGTAGACAATTAAACGAGTAAGAGCAGCGGAAAATAAAGGAACACATTTATTTTTACTTGGTTCACAACCCAGCGGTTGCTACTCCAAGGCCCTATCGGTTCTAGACCACGTACGGAGGGCAAAGCACTATATGTTCTCCTCCTCGTTGGAGGTAGGAGACAACGATCACAAAAACCGAATGTACGAGGATGAGGCAACAAGCCTACCTCACCTCGTTACGATTAAAATAAAGAATACAATAAAAATAATTACTTGCTACTGCTGCCGACGAAGGAGATTTGAACTTGTCGTCGCATCGGCGTTATGACAGCGTTGGAGTGTTGGCGTTGTAGGAGCACTTGATGAATAAACTTAATGATCCTTGGAGTTGGAATCCTCCCCTCCTTTTATAGATTTTGGCCTTTGAATATGTCTCCTCTTTTTTCGGAATAGATCACGAAGTTGTCCAAATTTTATCGCGAAGTGGCCACGTCAAACCTTATTCGTTTTGACCTAGCGCAAAGGCTGATTCGTTACCATCACGATCGATGCCTCCCATCGATCGATGAGCATCACGATCGCTTGATGTCCAAAGAATGATCACAAACCGACCACTTCCCTACAGTAAGAGGTTAGCTTGGAAAATGATAAATGCGATGGTTTCTAACCGTCCGATCTCGACCTAGACCTTCCACAGGAAGTCTTAGTCGGATCGCCGCCTACGGTCATCCACATAAAGAGGACACGACCTTATAATCTTTCACTCACACGAGCTTTCCTCGATACTTACCTTGTAGCTCTCGCTTCCGACCTTCCACTCGATTTCTTCAGCTCCCTCCGAAGTCACTCGAGTGTCGCCCCACCACTGCGACTTCCTCCGAGTGTCGCTAGCCTTCAGCTCCAGCTTTAGTACTTTTCTGCACACTCGATTTAGCTCGTAAGATAATGATGTAAACTTAACTTTGTGTCTTTGCCATAATCAAAATACAGGTTCGATTATCTAGTGCCCCTGCACCAACAATCTCCCCCTTTTTGATCTATGGCAAACCAACACAAAGTTAAGGAAATTAAAGCATAAAACAAGTATAGTAGATGATGAATGCCATTTCCACATTTCCAAAAACTCCCCCTTAACCAAAACTCCCCCTTAACCCTAGGTGAGTTTTGAAAGAGATACTTAGGTTTTCAAAATCAAATTTTGTATTTTGTGCTACTCCCCCTTAACTTTCGCTCTTCTCCCCCTTTTTCCATAAATCAAAAAAAAATTGGGGTTTTTGTATCAAATAGGGTTTTAAAAACAATATCATATATGCATGCATCTAGATAAATCAAATATGAGTCCAAACATGCGTCTACCAATAGTTAGATAGATTGGTTCGAGGTGTGTCCCTCTGCACCAATAATCTAAAGGTTTATAATATAACCCTTAGGATTAGTTTTCTTTCCCCCTTAGTCAAATATATGAAGTATAAGAGATGTAGGGGGCGCTAAACTTTGGCCTAAAGAGTCATTAAGTACAATAGTTGAGAAAATAAGTAGTATTTTGAGGATTATTTTAAGTATATTTCAATTATCCTTAACATCTCACCCATTCTATGTGTCTCAGAATTTATTCACCTTATATGTTTTGTGAGATGATTTTAAATTGATTAAAGATAGTCAACCTTGGGTTAGATTCGGATTTAACCTTTAGATCGTTAAGTAACTTTTCGAGAAACTGGCTTCCAGGTCGTGGCGAGGCACAGGGGCCTTCTTTGATCGGAATAACGACCACTTCCTTAGACAAAGCCAAATTCAAGAAAATATCACTTAAGTCACTTAGGGTTACTTCCTGGTCTAACTAGTTTTACTCGGTCAAGTGCACCAAGCTAGATACGCCTTATCTAGCTCGAATACACAAGACTTTGTTTCCCTAACGTACTATCATCTCGCCGCGTCCTGATACTATGTTGTCAAGAGTTGACTAACCATTTACCCTATCTAGCCATTCTAAAAAATAAAGTAAAATATGCAATGGTTTTGCTAAGTAAGCGGGTATACTATTTTAGTATTAGCTCCCCCTGGACCATTGAACCAATATGGTCTATTCAAATAATGAACTTGATCCTGGGGAATCCAAACCTTATTAGTCCTTATATGTGAGTTCAATAAAACCTTTGGGACCCATGCTTGGACTCTTTGATGACTACGATTTACGATAGACATATAAGACCTATTCGTAGTCTTTGACTTAAATCCGAGTCTGGCTTTGTTGTACACGGCTCTTTGGGTTCCAAGTAGTCGATTAAGGTTCTTAGATCCCAATGTGAACCTTTCCAACCTAGCCTCAACCTCTTCAACTCGGTCTTTCAAGAGAGAATTCTCCTCCTCAAGTTTTTCAATTTGGGTTGAGTTTCCCTCTTGAACTTAACTAGTTGAAGAGGTTAGAGTAGCCTCTTGCTTGAGGGTTTCAACCTCCTCAAGTAATGACTCAACCCTAGACTCGGACTTAGTTAATTTCCTATTAAGCATTTTAATTGTATTGTAAAGCGTATGAATTAGTGAGCGGCTAACATTAATTTTCTCTTTTGGTCCGGCTTTGAGTTGCTTCTCGAAGTAGTCCTCGAGTTCGGAGTCAGTGTTATAGTTGGACTCGGCTTCGGATTCTGACTCAGACTCCTCCGGTCTTGCCATGTAAGCTATGTCTTCTTTGTTGTCTCAAGTTGCATGGAAGGCTTTCCTTGCTCCCTTTTTCTTTTGGTTCTTGTACTTCAATTTCCTTCTTTCTTTTCGAACTATTCTCTGCACAACGTTCACTATTGCTTCCACCTCTTCTGATTCGGACTCTGATTCATCTTTGGGTTCGAGTTCATCTACTTGCCTAGTAGGTGGCTTGCTTCTTTGTCGTGCAAGTAGAGCAATACCTCTCTCGGCCCGGACCACGTTAGTTTGCTCGTGAAGTTCAAAATCGGAAAATAATTCGTCTAACCTATGCTTTGAAAGGTCCTTAGAGACCTTGTAGACATCGACAATGGATGCCCACAAGGTAGTCCTAGGGAAAGCATTTAAAGCGTACCTTATAAGGTCCCGGTTCTCTACGGCTTGCCCGATCGAGTGAAGACCATTGACGATGTCTTGGATCCGCGCATGTAATTAGGTGGCGGTCTCGCAATCCTACATCTTTAGATTGTACAGTTTATTTAAAAGTAAATCTCTTTTACATACCTTAGCATCGGGCGTCCTTTCGTATAGATCAATCAATTTGTTCCAGAGGTCTTTGCCGCTAATGAATGGACCGATGCGGTTGAGCTCCTCCATGGACAAGCCACATTGTAATATTTGAGTTGTTCTTGCATCGGCTTCGATTTGCCTCTTGGTTGTATTTGTTCACTTATTGAAATCCAAGGGCTCTCCTTGATCATTGGTGGGTAGAGCAAAGCCAGTTTGGATTATTATCTAAGTCTCGACTTGTGTTTTCAAGAAACATTCCATCCGACCTTTCCAATAACGGAAATCATTTCCGTTAAAGAACGGAGGTCGGGTGGTGCTATACCCCTCAATGTAAGCCATTAAGTCACTTGCAAAAACACGAATAAAAACCAAAGAGAATTCCAAGACTTGATCTTGGATTAGTAGTTCAGGAAATAATAGAAAATAAACATAAATAAATAAGAAGAATAAGAAACTAACAAAAACTAGAAACTTACGACCTTCGGTGTCCCTGAAAGGCTACTGAACGTTGGATTTTGGGGCTGAAAACAGCTTGTTACGAGGTTAAACCATCATAAGAAATGTAGATCTCTCAGTGGGCTTCGATTTGATAGGTAGATCGTGTTGGGCTTTTCCGGGCCGCAAAAACCGCTTTTTGCGTTGCGGAAACCCCGGAAGTCCCGGCCACGGATCCGTGCGAAGAAGTATTAAAACTAATTACATGTATGTGCTTACAAAATCCTCTAGATCTACCTTAGAACTAAGAGATAAGGATGTTACCCTTGATGCGATGCCCTTCGCAAATCCCGCTCGTCCAAAGTCCGCCGGAACTCGAGAGTGTCAAGTGCACACTCCTCTATGGTATCCACACAAGCAATAGGTGGAAGAAAACTCAACCTTGAGTGTGCTAGCACTCCTTGGTTGGTTCGGCCAAAGAGAGGAAGGAGAGGGAGAGCTTGAGAGGAAAATTCCCAAGGAAGAAGATGAAGTAATGAGTGATTACTCACAAAATGAATTTTCACTCACATAACCCCCAAATGGTGGCCGGCCACTTCATGGAGGGGGAGTTACATGCATGCATGTAACTCCCATGACCCTTGGTCTCCCTCATGATGTGGCACTAATTGACCAAGTCAATGATGATGTGGAGCATCATCATTGGCCGGCCATGCCTAGTCATCATCATGACATGGCATTTGGTCAAGTCAAACTTGACCTTTCAACTTCCCTCTCAAGTCAAGTCAAACTTGACCTCTAATCTCCCATGGTTGATCAAATCTAACCACTTGACTCAAGTCAATTTAATATAATGAATCTCTATTCATTAATTTAAATTGATTTGATGAATCAAATCTCAATTAGACTCATTCAACACTTGAATCAACTTGAGTCTAACTCAATTAGTCTAATTTGGATTACTCTTAATCCAATTTGGTTCATCCCATGAACCTAATCCTCATGGTTCATCATATGAACCTAATCTCCATCTAATTGCTCTCATGTGTGTGACCTATAGGCTCTTGTAACGTTGGCAATGTCCCTAAACCGATTTAGGAACATAAGCAATGAGCGGTATCTAGCAACACATCATTGCTACCCAAGTTACAAGAATGTTGAGCTCCAACATCACCTTTGTGACTACTAATTGTGACTCTCACAATATGTGACAATGTCCCTCTATCCTTGACATCTAGATTGACCAATCGAGGCATAGACCGTGTCATCCTCGGTACAATCTAAATCTTGAACTCAAGTAGACTCACTCTAATCAAATGAGCTCAATATCTCATATTGACTCATTTGGGCATAACCATGCCTTGGTCTCACTCTATCAAGAATATCGATGTCACCCCGTCATATAGGAGGATAGATCCCATCTACATCACTCACATCCCTCCGCATAATTTGTTACATACCCAGTAATCGCCTTTATAGTCCACCCATTTACGGGTGACGTTTGACGAAGCCAAAGTATGCAACTCCTTATGTAGGAACCCATGGTGAATTCAGGTCTAAGGACTAATAGTCATACTAATAGCCACATGAGAAAGTATATGACACTCATATAACGATCCATGATACTTTCTCATGGCGGGTCATTCAGTATACATTCTCCAATGCATACCCATGTGTCAACTTGATATCTCATATCCATGACTTGTGAGATCAAGTCATCTTGTTGACCTACATGCTAGTCTCTACGCATTAACATTGTTCCTGAATGTTAATACTCGACTAGGAATGATTAAGAGTAGTGTTCTCTATATCATCTCATTATCGATTCAACCAATCGATTGATATAGATAAGAACCTACTACTCAAGGACATTATTATATTTAGTTATTTGGCACCAATACAAGTAAATATAATAACCATGCCTTTATAAATAGGAATATGATACAATAAAGTCCATACAACAATCATCATATGATTGGCTCTAGGGCTTTCACTAACAATCTCCCACTAGCACTAGTGCCAATCACCGTAGTACCTAATACCCAATGACCTAGTGTGACCATCATGCTTTTTCTGTGCCAAAGCCTTGGTCAAGGGATCTGCGATGTTAGCCTCTGTGGGTACTCTGCAAATCTTCACATCTCCTCTATCGATAATCTCTCGAATAAGATGGAAGCACCGATATATTCGGCCTCTGTTGTAGAATCAGCAACTGTGTTCTGCTTGGAACTATTCCATCTCACAGCGCCACCATTCAAGCAAAACACGAACCCTGACTGCGATCTATAATCATCCTGGTCAGTTTGGAAGCTTGCATCATTTGTAACCCTTCTGACTAGCTCCTCATCGCCTCAAATATCAAGAAATATTCTTTAGTCCTTCTCAAGTACTTAAGAATATTCTTGACCGCTATCCAAATGGACGCTCACCGATCTGATCGTATCTACTCGTCATGCTCAAAGCATACGAGACATCGACGAGTACACAAAGATGGCGCATATGATAGATCCTATAGCGGATGCGTAAGGGATCTTATCCATGCGGCCTCTCTCCTCTCTAGAAGAGGGACTTTGAGTCTTGAAAGACTCACACCATGTGACATCGTGAAGTCCTTTCTTGGAATTACTGCATGGCAAACCAAGTAATACCGTGTCAATGTATGTACTCTGACTTAGGCCAAGCAATCTCTTAGATCTATCTCTATAGATCTTGATGCCTAGAATACAGGCTGCTTCACCTAAGTCCTTCATTGAGAAGCACGTCCCCAGCCAAGTCTTCACGGTGTAGCGAAGGGATGTCATTCCCAATGAGTAGTATGTCATCCACATACAATACAAGGAACACAAGCTGTGTTCCCATTAACCCTCTTGTAGACACAGGTTCATCTTCATTCTTGATGAAACCAAACTGCTTGATCGCATCATCGAATCGAAGATTCCAACTCCGAAGCTTGCTTTAGCCCATAAATGGACCTTTGCGGCTTGCATACCTTCCGATATCTTTGTGGATCTACAAAACCCTCGGGTTGTGTCATGTACACATCCTCGAGTAAGTTTCCATACAAAAATGCGGTTTTGACATCAAACTGCCAGATCTCATAATCGTGGTATGCTGCAATAGCAAGCAAGATCCGAATGGACTTAAACATCGCCACTGGAGAAAAGGTTTCATCATAGTCAATACCATGAATTTGCTTGAAACCTTTAGCCACCAATCGGCCCTTATAGGTATGCGTAAGTCCATCCATGTCAATCTTTCTCCTAAAGACCCACTTACACCCAATGGGTTTGACCCCTTCAGGTGGATCAACCAAAGTCCATACTTGGTTAGTGTACATGGATTCCATCTCGGATCTCATGGCGTCTAGCCATTTCTCAGAATCTGGGCTCATCACAGCTTCCTGATAGGAGGTAGGCTCATTCTCAATGAGCATAACGTCATCATGGTCAGACAAGAGAAATGAGTATCTCTCAGGCTGTCGACGTACCCTATCAGACCTACGAAGAGGTAGGTCTACTTGAACAGGTGGTTGTTCCACAACTCTTTGTGCAACAACCTCATCACCCACAACACTTTGTGGTTCCTGTTCAACCTCCATCAAGGCCTCAGTGCTATGGTCCTTATCTTGAATTTCTTCAAGATCGTAGAGTACTCCACTAGTTTTCTAGAAACAAAATCCTTTCTAGAAAAACCCAGTCTTTACCACAAACACTTTGTCTTGTGGGAATGTAAAGTAATATCCCTTTGTATCCTTGGGATATCCAACAAAATAGCACCTATCGGATTTGGGTCCCGGTTTATCGAGACTTGGCGTCGTCGTAAGCCTCACAACCCCAAATCCTCATAAAAGACATCTTGGGATTTTTCCCCTGTCCATATCGTATATGGTGTCTTTACCGACCTTGGATGGTACACGGTTAAGGGTAAAGGCTCAGCGTCTGTCGAGCATATCCCCAAAAGGATATAGGAAGATCGTGTGACTCATCATAGATCGTACCATATCCAATAGAAGTACGATTCCTCCTTTCGGATACACCATTCCACTTTGTGGTGTTCCAGAGGAGTGAGTTGGGATAGAATCCACACTCGGCCTAGATAGTCCACGAAACTCATGGCTAAGGTATTCACCACCTCGATCTGATCGAAGTATCTTAATACTCTTGCCAAGCTGGTTTTGTACTTCATTCTTGAATTCTTTGAACTTTTCAAAGGATTCAGATTTATGTGTCATAAGATACACATAACCATATCTACTGAAGTCATCATTAAATGTAATGAAGTACCTGTAACCACCTCTAGCAGCAACATTGAAAGGACCACATACATCACTATGTATAAGTCCCAACAAATCTGTTGCTCTTTCGCTATGTCCACTAAAGGGAGTCTTGGTCATCTTGCCTAAAAGGCAAGACTCGCATGTCTCATATGATTCAAAATCAAATGAGTCTAGCAGCCCATCCTTATGGAGCTGAGATAAGCGACTCTCATTTATGTGACCTGCGACAATGCCGAGATAGGTTTGGTTCAACTCATTTGATTTGAACCTCTTGGTACTTATGTTATAGATAGGGCTCTCTAAGTCTAGAAAGTAGAGTCCGTTCATTAGAGGTGCACTACAATAGAACATATCATTTAAATAAACTGAACAACATTTGTTCTTTATTATAAATGAAAACCCTTTCTTGTCCAAACAAGAAACTGAAATGATGTTCTTAGTTAAAGCAGGCACATAACAACATTCTTCTAATTCTAGTACAAGCCCAGAGGGCAGAGATAGATCATAAGTTCCTACAGCAACAGCAGCAACCCTTGCTCCATTGCCTACTCGTAGGTCCACCTCGCCCTTTGTCAATGCCTGCTATTTCTCGACTGCAAATGTGAGATGCACATCCGATCTAATACCCATGATGAAGAAATAGATAGATTGACTTCTATAACATTTATACCAAGTAGAAGTCTCACTTCTCTTCTTCTTAAGATCTTCGGTATGCCTTGCGATTCGCTTCCAGTGTCTGCTTCCTTGCGGAAAAAGCAAGCCCCTTCCTTGGCTACCCCTCCTTTGGGTTTAAGTTCTTTGCCTTTGCACTTGGCTTGGGACTTTCAATTAACTTTAGGCTTGCCCTTTCCTTTCTTTTTCTGAAGCATAAAAATGGTGTCAGATTTACCCTTCTTAAGGTTAATCTCTGCGATTCTCAACATCTTTGAGCATTTGAACAATGGCTTATCAATTTCATTCATGTTATAATTCATGACAAATTGATCGAAGGCTCTTGGCAAAGATTGCAAGATTAGGTCGTGTGCCAACTCTTGGCCAAGTGGAAATCCCGGCCTTTGTAGGTTTTCTCGTACCCAATCATTTTGAGTACATATGTACCTCACGAGTCCTCTTGCATTTTGGACCCAAATAATGCCTTAGAGACTTCATATCTCTCATGCCTAGCTTGTCCTTGATATAGTTGACGAAGATGTCCAACCATATCATAAGCATTCATGAACTCGTGTTGCTTCTGAAGCTCAGAGTTCATGGTCGCGAGCATTAGACATGACACTTCTAATGCATCATCTTGATGCTTCTTGTAAGCATCTTTGTCAGCTTGCGAGGCAGTGGCAGGAGGTGCCTCTGGAATGGGCTGCTCCAGGACGTACATCTTCCTTTCTTAGGTGAGAACAATTCTCAGGTTCTTGTACCAGTCCAGGAAATTTGCTCCATTGAGCTTGTCCTTCTCAAGGACAGATCACAGAGAGAGAGTGTTCGTGTTTGTTGACATAGTAATCTACAACATACAATGCAGAGGATTAATATCATATTCCTTTTATCATTTAATTAGGCCTTTAATCAAATGATGCTCCCACTGAATTATAGGAATTTTGTAGAATCGAGTTATGGATGTGGTCAAACCACTTTTACTAGATTCATACAAACTAGCTATAATTCTTGCGGACAAGATCCACATCATACTAAGCCTTGAGTTAGCTTTGGCTAAATCGCCCAAGACTTAATGCGATCGGTGGGTAACACATTACGATTACATCTCTATGCAACTCTTGTTTATAGGATTAAGACCCACATTTACAAAAGACCTTGAGTTAGCTTTGGCTAAATCGATTTAGTGTAAATGCGATCTTAACCTATCTTTCCAACGATTGGAATATGCCTATAGTTCTACTCGATCCAATTGAGTTAACTAGTTTTGCTCAATCTAATTGAGCTTACTCTAACCCGAGTCGTGATAGGCGGGACCAAGATTGTCCCTCCGCACCCTACCAAGATAATATGCGTTGCTCTGCTTTGGCAGATTCAACAACTACAAATGATCGAGGTAGTGATGGGTATCAAGGCTCGGTAGGCATTTTCGAGTTGATTCGATTATGATCTAATCTAATCGTAATGTGTATCTTATACGCATTTAGGCCTTTATTATCCTATATTAGCATGCATCATATACATACATTCATTATTCTAGCATGCATCATATACATACAAGAAAATTAACCTAGCATGCATCATATACATACAAGCAATTTTTTTTTCTAGCATGCATCACATACATACAAGCATAAATCAATTAAATATATATATATCAACATATATATATATATAATTAAATGTGATATATTCATGGCCCTACTACGATCTTCTCAAGCCAATGAGAAGATCGGACGGTCAACCTAAGGCTAGCGGCTTCTCCAAGCGCTTCCTTTGACCGCCATGTGTCGTCGTCACCCTTCTCGTAAGCTCGTCTTCAAGTGGACTTTCCACCGCTCCATTTTTGTACATTACAAATATGAAACTCGAGTTACATTCGAGTCTAAAACTATTTACAACTAGAATATTAAAAGAAGAGGTGCACGCCTTGGTCGCAAACATTTTACAACACGCACAACCACAAAACGGCACGCAGGCCGTATTATGAATTACAACACACATAATCCAATCCTATTGGGTTATTGGGCCATGACAATCACAGAATCATACATAATTCAAAATTATGTATTTTTACAGAAAATTTCTATAATTTTTCCTAATTTATTTCGAATTTATGAGTCATCTCTCCGAAACGGTCCCGCTAAGCGGTTTCTGGGCGCGATCGCGGGACATGGCCCCTTTCGGGGATAGGGGCAGCGCCCCTACTCGCAAAATAAACTTCGAGTGTCCCTAGCGATCCTACAGCGACTTAAGTCGCTGTCCCAAACCTAAGCGAGAACTCGCCGATTCGGAGAGTTTTCTCGACGGTTGAAGCCTGAGTGTCCCAACACTCGTTGCTTGACTCTCGAGAAAAATACCCAAAAATTCTATAAAATTAGGAAATTTACAGAAACATAAAATCTGTAATTTTTATATCTAATATAAAAATACAAAAAGAAACACATACATGCTTCGCGTGGCTCGATACCCTTTGTTGGGCTTTTAGGGCATGAAAACCGCTTTTTGCGTTGCGGAAACCCCGGAAGTCCCGGCCACGGATCCGTGCGAAGAAGTATTAAAACTAATTACATGTATGTGCTTACAAAATCCTCTAGATCTACCTTAGAACTAAGAGATAAGGATGTTACCCTTGATGCGATGCCCTTCGCAAATCCCGCTCGTCCAAAGTCCGCAGAAACTCGAGAGTGTCAAGTGCACACTCCTCTATGGTATCCACACAAGCAATAGGTGGAAGAAAACTCAACCTTGAGTGTGCTAGCACTCCTTGGTTGGTTCGGCCAAAGAGAGGAAGGAGAGGGAGAGCTTGAGAGGAAAATTCCCAAGGAAGAAGATGAAGTAATGAGTGATTACTCACAAAATGAATTTTCACTCACATAACCCCCAAATGGTGGCCGGCCACTTCATGGAGGGGGAGTTACATGCATGCATGTAACTCCCATGACCCTTGGTCTCCCTCATGATGTGGCACTCATTGACCAAGTCAATGATGATGTGGAGCATCATCATTGGGCGGCCATGCCTAGTCATCATCATGACATGGCATTTGGTCAAGTCAAACTTGACCTTTCAACTTCCCTCTCAAGTCAAGTCAAACTTGACCTCTAATCTCCCATGGTTGATCAAATCTAACCACTTGACTCAAGTCAATTTAATATAATGAATCTCTATTCATTAATTTAAATTGATTTGATGAATCAAATCTCAATTAGACTCATTCAACACTTGAATCAACTTGAGTCTAACTCAATTAGTCTAATTTGGATTACTCTTAATCCAATTTGGTTCATCCCATGAACCTAATCCTCATGGTTCATCATATGAACCTAATCTCCATCTAATTGCTCTCATGTGTGTGACCCTATAGGTTCTTATAGCGTTGGCAATGTCCCTAAACCGATTTAGGAACATAAGCAATGAGCGGTATCTAGCAACACATCATTGCTACCCAAGTTACAAGAATGTTGAGCTCAACATCACCTTTGTGACTACTAATTGTGACTCTCACAATATGTGACAATGTCCCTCTATCCTTGACATCTAGATTGACCAATCGAGGCATAGACCGTGTCATCCTCGGTACAATCTAAATCTTGAACTCAAGTAGACTCACTCTAATCAAATGAGCTCAATATCTCATATTGACTCATTTGGGCATAACCATGCCGTGGTCTCACTCTATCAAGAATATCGATGTCACCCCCGTCATATAGGAGGATAGATCCCATCTACATCACTCACATCCCTCCGCATAATTAGTTACATACCCGATGTCGCCTTTATAGTCCACCCATTTACGGGTGGACGTTTGTGAAACCAAAGTATGCAACTCCTTATGTAGGGAACCATGGTGACTTCAGGTCTAAGGACTAATAGTCATACTAATAGCCACATGAGAAAGTATATGACACTCATATAACGATCCATGATACTTTCTCATGGCGGGTCATTCAGTATACATTCTCCAATGCATACCCATGTGTCAACTTGATATCTCATATCCATGACTTGTGAGATCAAGTCATCTTGTTGACCTACATGCTAGTCTCTACGCATTAACATTGTTCCTGAATGTTAATACTCGACTAGGAATGATTAAGAGTAGTGTTCTCTATATCATCTCATTATCGATTCAACCAATCGATTGATATAGATAAGAACCTACTACTCAAGGACATTATTATATTTAGTTATTTGGCACCAATACAAGTAAATATAATAACCATGCCTTTATAAATAGGAATATGATACAATAAAGTCCATACAACAATCATCATATGATTGGCTCTAGGGCTTTCACTAACAGATCGTTACATGAGTCCACTTGTGCGAAAAGTTATGGTCATTTTACCGTCGGCTACTCCAAGGGAGAATACTTGCAAGCACACAACCAAAAGAAACGTACCAAGACTTTGTCTTGGATTAGTAGTGCGGGAGGAATAAAAACCTAAGAAAGATACGAATTGAAAAATACGAAAAGAAAACCAAAATGTGATATATTGGTGGTTTCACCAAATCTTAGCGCCCCCGCTTTGATACCAATTGTTGGATCGAGAAGCGTCGCTAGAGGGGGGGTGGTGAATAGCGATCGTAAATCTTTTCGATGTTTCATTCGAGAAGACAATTAAACGAGTAAGAGCAGTGGAAAATAAAGGAACATGTTTAATTTTACTTGGTTCACAACCCAGCGGTTGCTACTCCAAGGCCCTATCTGTCCTAGACCGCGTACGGAGGGCAAAGCACTATAACGTCTCCTCCTCGTTGGAGGTACGAGACAACGATCACAAAAACCGAATGTACGAGGATGAGGCAACAAGCCTACCTCACCTCGGTACGATTAAAATAAAGAATACAATAAAAATAATTACTTGCTACTGCTGCCGACGAATGAGATTTGAACTTGTCGTTGCGTCGGCGTTATGACGACGTTGGAGCATTGGCGTTGTAGGAGCACTTGATGAATAAACTTGATGATCCTTGGAGTTGGAATCCTCCCCTCCTTTTATAGATTTTGGCCTCTGAATATGTCTCCTCTTTTTTCGTAACATATCACGAAGTTGTCCAAATTTTATCGCGAAGTGGCCGCATCAAACCTTATCCATTTTGACCTAGCGTAAAGGTTGATTCGTCGCCATCAGTCGATTGATGCCTCCCATCGGTTGACTGATGAGCATCAGTCGACTGCTTGATGTCCAGCAGTCGACTGCCAGCCTGGCCACTTCCCTGCAGTAAGAGGTTAGCTCGGAAAATGATAATTGCGACAGTTTCTAACCGTCCGATCTCGACCTAGACCTTCCACAGGAAGTCTTAGTCGGATCGCCGCCTACGGTCATCCACGTAAAGAGGACACGACCTTACAATCTCTCACTCACACGAGCTTTTCTCGATACTTAACTTGTATCTCTCGCTTCCGGCCTTCATCTTGATTCCTTCGGCTCCCTCCGAAGTCACTCGAGTGTCGCCCCACCACCGCAGCTTCCTCTGGGTGTCGCTAGCCTTCAGCTCCAGCTTTAGTACTTTTCTGCACACTCGATTTAGCTCGTGAGATAACGATGTAAACTTAACTTTGTGTCTTTGCCATAATCAAAACACAGGTTCGATTATCTAGTGCCCCTGCACCAACAAAATTAGCAAGAAGAGATCTCCTCCGCTCACAATTAAACAACATCAAGCTAGATAAAGGGGAGAAGGCAATATCTCTTCATTCTCGCTTTAAGGAGATAATTAACGGTTTAACAAGTGTAGGGGAGAAGATCTCCAATAGAGACATGATCATGAAGGTCATAGATGCCTTCCCCCGATCCTCAAAATGGAGTTCCATGGTAGATTCATTCTACATTTCCAAGAATCTAGAGGTAAGTACTCTATAGGAATTCTTTTCTACTATGAAATTGTATGAAACACGACTTGAAGGTATAGTAGAAGAGCCAAGGAGTCAATCAAGGGGAGTGACACTAGTAGCAAGCAAGGGGAAGAAGAAGAAGGAGATGCCAACTTCATCATCGGATGAAGACTCCTCCTCCTCCTTGGATAACATGGTAAGGAAGGTGAGACGTGTTGGTGCAACAATGCCCCAAGCATTTATATATTTTGATGTTTAGATAATCATCTAAGTTAGGCAATGCTTTGTGATCTAATTGTGAATATGTTTAAGTGACAGGAATATCCAAGTATGAAGACTTGGTAAAAGACAAGTCCAAGTGTGATCTTGGCAAAGAGAAGTCAAAGGAAAGGTCTTGACGACATAAGTCCAAGCATGTAGTCTTGGCGGCGTAAAGTCCAAGCAGTCCTTGGCAAAGAAAGACCAAAGGCAAGTCTTGGTGGCATAAGTCCAAGCATGTAGTCTTGGAGCGTAAAGTCCAAGCGTACTTTGGCAAAGAAGAAACCCAAAGCATGACGAAACCGAAGAAAGCTTTTGAAGGCAAGTGCATGGATGGAGTCGTGGACTCATAGAAATCATGGAGGCGCAAGGCTGATGGAGAAGATAGAAGGTTAAGTCTAGGCTTAGGGTATGTTTTCAAGTATGAATTAGTCATACTTGGGGTGTGCCAGTCGACTGGAACATGGTGTCAGTCGAACTGGCCTTTAAAATGCAGCATTAGAGGTTGGAGGACTGCTGGCAGTCGACTGGGGGTTATCCCAGTCGAACTGCTGAGAGTCGACTCAGACCCGACTGCCGCATACAAGCTGGCAGTCGACTGCCATTATTGGCAGTCGACTGCCACGAACAGAAAGGTCCGTAGCCGGTGGCGGTCGACTCACAGGCGATATCGATCGGTGGAAAATCCCATGAATCTGGTTGTTCATAAGCCGTTAGAATCGGCGGCAGTCGACTGATGTAAGTCATCAGTCGACTGATAGACCTCCAACGGGAAAAAGATGCTCTTTCCTATAAAAAGAGGCCAAGGGGAGCAAGAAGAGCCTAATGCTTGTATTCTGATCATTCTCCTAAGCTCCCACAAGTTTTCCAAGCTTTCTAAGTGTGTTAATTTCCTTCCTCCTCTCAAATCTTCATTGTCATCTTTTGTAAGAAGAGGAGGTTTTGTAAAAGAGAAAGCTTATTAGTGAAGATTGATTTGGGTTGATTCACCTTAAGGATCGCCATGGAGTAGGAGCATTATCTCCGAACCACGTAAAAGGTTCCACGTTAGCATTGCATTTTCGTATCTATTATTATTGTATTTGTTGTGTTTCCACTAATCTTTTTGTAGAAAACGAAAAGAGGCTATTCACCCCCCCCCTCTAGCCATTCAAGGATCCTACAAGTGGTATCAGAGCCCGGATCGCATCGGAAGATCTAACCATCCACCGAAGCATGGCATTTCAAGAGGGATATAGTACGGCGAGGCCTCCATTCTTCGACGACAATGATTTCGGCTATTGGAAAGGTAGGATGGAATACTACCTCATGAATGATATCAAAAATTGGTTTAGTATTGTAGATGGATTCGAAAAGCCGGTCGACAAATTCGGAGCACCACTACCGACAAAAGATTGGACAAGAGAGATGGCAAAGAAAGCATAAGTTAATGCAAAAGCAACGACCACACTTTAATGTGGTCTATCCAAGGAGAAACATTCCAAAGTCGGGCCTTTCAACTCCGCAAAAGAGCTTTGGGAGAAGCTCATCAAATTGAATGAAGGTTCAAAGGAGACTAGAAGAGCCAAAAGAGACCTATTGATAGGTCAACTCCAAAGTTTCACCATGAAGACCAACGAGACCGTGAGCCAAATGCACGGTCACTTCAAGGAAGTAGTCAACGTACTACATGTAATAGGTGAGAAGGTCGACAACCGAGACCTTGTAAGGCATGTACTCTAAGCCTTCCCTAGAACAACCTTATGGGCTTCAATGGTAGATGCCTATAAGGTCTCTAGGGATCTCTCTTTGGTTAAGTTGGATGAGTTATTTTGTGAATTTCAATTACATGAACAAGCTAACACTTCATCCAAAGAGAAGAGTATAGCTCTTTTTGTAGGCAAGAAGGACAAAAATAAGAAGGAGAAGAAAGAAGTGTCCTCCTCATCCGAATCCGAGGAAGATTCATCTAGTAGTGAAGATGAGCTATCGGCAAGCGAGGTGGCTCATTACGTCAAGAAGTTTGGTAGGAGATCAAGGAAACTCACCAAGAAAGATGTGAGGAGGATGTTCCAATCCTCAAGAGGTAAGCCTTAAAATAGTTCAAATTCTTCATCTAATGTAACTTGTTATGGTCGCAATAAGAAAGGGCACATCAAACCAAATTGCCCGGAACTAAAGAAGGAGGAGAAAGAAAAGAAGCATAAGGAGAAGAAGGAAAAGAAGGAAAAGAAGAAGAAAGAAGCAATGGTGGCTCAAACATGGGACACCCTAAGCATGGAGGACACTTCCGATGATGAAGAAGTATGCCATGCCACCCGAAATCTAGCCCTCATGGCTTTAGAGGAAGAATCCGGGAGCTCAAGTGAGGAGTCTTCATCCTCTTCATCAAGCGACGAATCATCATCAAGTGATGATGATGAGGTAAACAACTCCCCTATGGTAGATTTACTTTACAAGACAATTGCATGCCTCCAAAATGCATTGAATAGATCGAAAACTAGGATTAAGGACTTAAAAGTAGAGACTAAATCACTTAAGAGTGTAGAACCATCTTGTGATAAATTATCTTGTGATGATGATGCATGTACCCTTAGGGATGAAAATGATGAATTGAGTAAAGAAATAGGTAACTTAAGAGCATGCTTAGAAAAATTTACTAATGGCTCCAAATACCTAGACATGATAATTAGGAATCAAAGGGTTATTTACAACAAAGCCGGACTAGGATATAGGCCTAAGGAAAAGAAGGTAGCATTTACATCTCTTGTTAGTAGAAAAACCACAATTAAAAGCAAGGGTAGAAAGGCTTGGGTCGCTAAGAAATTTTTAATTGATGCTAGTGGTCCTAAAATTTGGGTACCTAAGGATTGTGTTTTTCATGTGATATAGGTAGAAGAACCAAGCTTGTGGATTGTTGATAGTGGATGTTCAAAACACATGACCGGTGATGAGAGAAAATTCTCCTCTATCAACCACACTAACAAGGGAAAGGTATCATTTGGTAATAGTGGAAACACATAAGATTCTAGGAAAGGGCACAATTGAGGTATCCCCCAACCTTGCCATTCATAAAGTGTTATTAGTCAAAAATATGAAATTTAATTTACTTAGTGTAAGCCAACTATGTGATGCAAATTTTGATGTTAAATTTGACTCCTCAAAATGTTTTATAAGACATAAAACTCTAAATGATTGCATGTTAGTAGGTTTTAGGAAATCAAATATATATTATGTTGATTTGTCCTATGCTACTAATGCTTCTACTAAGTGTCTTATTGCAAAAGTGGAATAAAGTTGGCTTTGGCATAGGAGGCTTGGACACATAAACATGAAGAACATAGCCAAAATAGCAAAAATGAAGTTAGTCAAAGGGTTGCCTAAAGTCAAATTTCTCAAGGACAAAATGTGTGATGCATGCCAAGAAGGGAAACAATCAAAAACATCACACAAAGGTAAAAATTTACTTAGTACCGCTTTACCTTTAGAACTTTTACACATGGACTTATTTGATTGTCATAGTACCCCTTCTATGATTGGTAGTAAATATTTCTTAGTAATAGTGTTGGATCGATTTGAAACGCTAGAGGGGGGGTGAATAGCGTTAAAACTTTCTTTTTGTTCATTCGTCTAAAATCTGAGTAGATAATTAATTTGCAGCGGAAAAGATAAGCAATAAATAAAAGAGACAATTTTTTTTACTTGGTTCATAGCCTTCGGCTACTACTCCAAGGCCCTAGTGGTCCTTGACCACGCACGGAGGGCAAAACACTAAACGAACTCCTCCTCGTTGGAGGTAGGAGTTAATCGATACAAGAACAAAAACTTGAGGTAGAGGGACACTCCCCCTCTCCTCGTTACGATAGAAAAAAAAGAGCTTCGACAAATGTAAATGAACAACGAATCTAAAACTAAAACCGACATACAAAAATAAAGGAAATGAAACCTAGACATCGGAGAAGAAGCACTTCGTTGTCGGTAGCTTTGCGGAGGCTTTTGGAAACTTGGAATTTGATGAAGAAACCCTAGGATTGGCTCTCCTTTTATAGCCTTTGAGCCCCTTTTCGAGAGGAACCCTAGCCAATCACAATTGAGCACCAATCTCCTTGAAATGGGGTGATAAGCCTTGACTCCTCGGTCGATCATTGACCATCGACCGATGGCCATTATCGACCGATCGATGGCAACATCACGAGTCGACTCCGGCAATGACCGATTGACGGCGGTCGAGTCCTCAAGTAGCGATCGGCCCGATTCTGCCGCAAGTCAAAATTAGCTCAAAGAAAACATTATTTCGACGGCCTTCGACCGTCCGATCTCGACCTAGACCATCGATGGGATGTCTTTGGTCGGATCTACGCTTAAGACCATCCCCGTAAGAAGGATATGACCTCACTTACGCTCGCACACACGAGCTTACCTCGATACTTACCATGTCGCTTTTGCTTCCGGCCTTCCACTCGATTCCTTCGGCTCCCTCCGAAGTCACTCGAGTGTCGCCCGACCACCGCGGCTTCCTCCGGGTGTCACTAGCCTTCAGCACTAGCTATAGCAATCTTTTGCACACTCGATTCAGCTCGTGAGATAACGACATGAGCTTAACTTTGTATCGTTTGCTATAATCAAAACTCAGGTTCGACTTAGGTGCCTACTGCACCAACAATCTCCCCCTTTTTGATTTATGGCAAACCCACAAACAAAGTTAAGTAAATAGCAAGCATGAAGAATAATGTGCATTGGAAACAAAAAAAAAAAATAAAGAAGATTAAGTTGGAGTAGTAAGGATTTTCTTCAAGTACTCCCCCTTGAGGAAACCTCCCCCTTGACCGAGGGTGAGTCTTGAAGAAAGACCTTAATCCTCCCTTTGAGGGTTGCTTTAAGTAATTACTTAAAGATGGCCTTAGTAAAATGTTTAAGTTAAGAGTTCTTCTTAACTTGGCCCTTTCTCCCCCTTAAGTAAAACATTAAGGGCATAATGTTTAAAATAAGTAAAACGTTGTTGGCACAAATAAGTTTAAGTTAAGAATTCTCTTAACTTGGCCTTTAATAAGTTTTCAAAACTTAAAGTTAACTTTTGGTTTAAATATAAAGTAAGAGTTAAATCAATTAATTTGACCCCTTAACTTTGGCCTTTTTCTCCCCCTTTTACCATATATCGAAAAGAGTGAGGGTGTGTGTGGAAAACAAGAATAAGTGTTAAATTTAAAGTCCAAGCATGTTCCACATTATTTTGAAAATAATATACTGAAAATAAGTTCATCTATAAAATGTTTGACTCATATCTGGCTTGATTGATAAAAAAGATCAACCAGTCCTGGTCAGAGTCGGTTAGTATATATTATTATACTCCGTGGTTCATGGCGATGCACTAGCTCTACATCTGGAACCAGGAGTAAGGTCCTAACATCTCACGCCCATCTACGTGGCTAAGTACACAAACACATTAGTCCTATGTGTTGTGAGATGTATTGGCTCCTTAAATCTATAGGTACATGATATCTAAGGTATGTCCTATGCTAGTTCCATAAAAATGAAATTAAAGAAATAGTAGTAAGAACATATAATTTGCAAGTTCCTATTCTATTACGCACATGCCCAATTTTCATTTTAATAGACTAAATTCGGCTTCGAGTAGGGGTTTAGTAAATAGGTCTGCTAAGTTAGACTTCGATTCGACGTATTCGAGTTGTATGGCTTCGTTGGCCACATGTTCTCGAATGAAATGGTGTTTGACTTCTATATGTTTGGTCCTAGAGTGACATATCGGATTCTTAGTAAGATTAATTGAACTAATGTTATCTACGTGAAGTTTAGTATTCGTAAAGTCTAACTTAAAGTCGCGGAGAGTGTGCTTCATCCAAAGAAGTTGAGTGACACACTCACCCATCGCGATGTATTCGGCTTCAGTGGTAGATAAGGCAACACAGTGTTGCATCCTACTGCACCAACTCACTAGACTCGAGCTGAGAAGTTGACAACAACCACTCGTGCTCTTTCTATCGAGCTTACTACCGACATAGTCCGAATCGGAGTAGCCGGTTAGTTCGAACTCAGTAGATCTAGGATACCAAATACCGACATTAAGTGTACCCTTTAGATATCTAAGGATACGCTTGACTAGAGTTAGGTGAGACTCCTTGGCACAGGTTTGGAACCTTGCGCACATACTCACTGCAAATAAGATATCAGGTCGGCTTGCAGTTAAGTAAAGGAGACTCCCTATTATGCTCCTATAGAATTTTAAATAAATTGGGTTTCCAATTACATCTTCTTCTATATTAACATTAGTTGTCATTGGGGTATTAATAATTTTAGCGTCTTGCATTCCAAAGCGTTTAATTAATTCCCTAGTATATTTTCGTTGATGTAGATATATTCCATCTTTAGTTTGTTTAATTTGTAATCCTAAGAAGAAACTTAATTCGCCTACTAAATTCATTTCAAATTCACTTTCCATAAGTGAAATAAACTCATTTAGTAGAATTGAGTTGGTGGTTCCGAAAATAATATCATCTACATAGATTTGGACTATGAATATGTCTTTACCTAAGGTTTTTACGAAAATGGTTGGGTCAACTACACCTTGGTTAAAACCTTTGGACTTAAGATAAATCGAAAGTCTCTTGTACCAAGCTCGCGGAGCTTGTTTAAGTCTATAAAGAGCTTTCTTTAATCTAAGGACATGATCGGGTTTGTCTAAACTTCCGAAATCGGGGGGTTGACTAACATAAACTTCTTCTTTAATGTATCCATTTAAGAATGCAGATTTCACATCAATTTGAAACAACTTAAATCCTCGATGTGCTGCATATGCTAATAGCATTCGAATGGACTCTAATCTAGCTACTGGGGCATAGGTCTCGTCGTAATCTAAACCTTCGACTTGACTAAACCCTTTAGCAACTAGTCTAGCTTTATTTCTAACTACTTCACCTTTATCATCAATTTTATTTCTAAACACGCACCTTGTTCCAATGATTGCTTTATTTTTAGGTGGAGGTACTAATTCCCATACTTCGTTCCTAGTGAATTGAGCCAACTCTTCTTGCCTTGCAATAATCCAATCGGGATCAAGAAGAGCTTGGTCAATAGTTTTGGGTTCAATTTTAGAAATCAAGGATATTTGACTAAGGTTTCTGTATGAGGCTCTAGTTCGAACTCCTAGACTTGGATCACCAATCACTTGGTCGATAGGATGATTCGTTTGAGTCCTAGTTGGATTTGGATTTGAGTCTACAACTTGATCCATAGGATGGCTTGTTTGAGTTCTAGTTTGGTTGGAGTCATCTATCACTTGATCAATAGAGTGACTTGGTTGACTTAGGTTAGGATTAACACTAGACCTGATCTCCGGATCAGAGTTAGGTCTAGTATGAATCGGCTCGCTAATTGGGGTTGCCGGGGGTTTTGTAGGTTCGTGTCCTTCATCGAATACTACATTGATGGTCTCCTCGACTCTAAGGGCGTCGTGGTTATATACTCTATAAGCTCTACTTGTAGTCGAGTATCCTAGAAAGATTCCGGTCGTAGTTTTGGATGTAAATTTCCCTAGGTAATCTTTAGTGTTTAGGATATGTACCTTACACCCAAATACCCTAAAGTACTTGATGTTAGGTATTTTATCGTAATAAATCTCGTATGAGGTCTTAAGGTGCCTCTTTACCATAAGGATCCTAAGTTTGAAATCAAGGTGGTCTTAGGGACCCATGCTTGGACACGTTTTTTATGTCGACTTACAATCGATATATACGACTTATTGGTTGTGTTTGAGCTAAACCCTAGCCCGGCCTTGTTGTACACGACCCTTTGTGATCCAAGTAGGAGGTCAAGTCCATTGGATCCCAAAGTAAACCTTTCCAACGTATTCCTAAGATCTTCGACTTTACTTTTCAAGAGTGAGTTCTCGACTTCGAGTTTTTCAACCCGAGTTAAGTCCTTCTCTTGAACTCAACTAGTCGAAGAGGTTAGGGAGACCTCGTGTTTGAGGAGTTTAACTTCCTCAACCAGGGTCTCGACCTTGGACTCGGACTTAGCTAACTTTTTATTTAAAAACTTAATTGCACTATAAAGAGTAGTAATAAGAGACCGACTTACCTTGAGTGTATCTTTTGAACCGGATGCGTATCCATGGCTCGTCTTGAATAGTGCTTCGCAGTCCGACTCGTCTTCGGTTTCCGATTCAAGTTCCGGTTCCGATTCCATCTCTGATTCCACCGGTTTAGCCATGAGGACTCGATCGTTATCTTCTTCCTCGGAAGCTTCTTCCCAAGTAGCGTTAAGTGCCTTTTTGTGTTTTGGTGCCTTGCTCTTGAGTTTTGGGCATTCGGACTTAATGTGTCCAAACCTGTTGCATTCATAACATCTTATGTTTGAACTCTTAGGCTTACCTTTGTTGGGTCGAGTGACGGTTCATTTTCGGCTCTTAACTATCCTCCGAACAAGGTTGACTAGTTCGGCCTCCATTTCTGAGTCGACCTCCGAATCGGACTCATCCTCTTCTTCCTTCGGGGGTGGCTTGCTGGCGGTTTTCTTCTTTCAACCTGCAAATAGTGATATACCTTTCTCGGGTTCCGAGTTAGACTGCTCATGAAGTTTGAAATCAGAAAAAAGTTCATCTAATCTAAGTTTAGAGAGATCCTTGGAGACCTTGTAGGCATCGACCATGGATGCCCACAAGGTAGTCCTCGGAAAGGAGTTTAGGACATACCTTATAAGGTCGCGATTTTTGACCTTTTGCCCGATTGCATGTAGATTGTTGACGATGTCCTGGACGCGGGTGTGGAGTTGCGTCGCCGACTCGTGTTCCTGCATTTTTAGGTTATATAGTTTATTAAATAGAAGATCACGCTTACATACCTTGGCTTCATCGGTCCCTTCGTGTAGCTCCACTAGTTTTGTCCAAAGGTCCTTTGCGCTTATGAAGGGGCCGACGCGATTTAGCTCTTCCTTGGATAAGCCGCATTGAAGGATTTGAGTTGCCTTAGCGTCATCTTCGACTTGTCATTTTGTCGCAATGGTCCATTGGTCATAATCCAAGGATTCACCCACTTCGTCAGTCGGAAGTGTGAATCCCGTTTGGATTACGATCCACATCTCGATTTGGGTTTTGAGAAAGCATTCCATCCGACCCTTTCAATAACGGAAGTCATCTCCGTGTTAAAATGGAGGTCGGACGGTGCTAAAACCCTCGAGATGGGCCATTAGAACAAAAGACACAAGGAGACGAAGACGAAAAACCTAGCAACGACAAAAACACACAAGAAAGTACCAAGACTCGCGTCTTGGATTAGTAGTGCGGGAAAAAAAATTAACAAAATGAAATAAATCTGAAATAAACAGAATTAAAAAGAAAAAAATCTGTAAAATGGATATATTGGTGGTTTCACCAAATCTTAGCAACCCCCGGCTCTGATACCAATTGTTGGATCGATTTGAAACGCTAGAGGGGGGGGTAAATAGCGTTAAAACTTTCTTTTTGTTCGTTCGTCTAAAATCCGAGTAGATAATTAATTTGCAGCAGAAAAGATAAGCAATAAATAAAAGAGACAATTCTTTTTACTTGGTTCATAGCCTTCGGCTACTACTCCAAGGCCCTAGTGGTCCTTGACCACGCACGGAGGGCAAAACACTAAACGAACTCCTCCTCGTTGGAGGTAGGAGTTAATCGATACAAGAACACAAACTTGAGGTAGAGGGACACTCCCCCTCTCCTCGTTACGATAGAAAAAAAAGAGCTTCGACAAATGTAAATGAACAATGAATCTAAAACTGAAACCGACGAACAAAAATAAAGGAAATGAAACCTAGACGTCGGAGAAGAAGCACTTCGTTGTCGGTAGCTTTGCGGAGGCTTTTGGAAGCTTGGAATTTGATGAAGAAACCCTAGGATTGGCCCTCCTTTTATAGCCTTTGAGCCCCTTTTCGAGAGGAACCCTAGCCAATCACAATTGAGCACTAATCTCCTTGAAATGGGGTGATAAGCCTTGACTCCTCGAAGTTGATCATTGACCATCAATCGACTGATGGCCATCATCAGTCGACGGATGGCAACATCAGTCGAGTGCTGACCTCCGGCAGTCGACTGATTGATGGCAGTCGAGTCCTCCAAGCTGGCAGTCGACTGATGCTTGCTGCAAGTCAAAGTTAGCTCAAAGAAAACATTATTTCGACGGCCTTCGACCGTCCGATCTTGACCTAGACCATTGATGGGATGTCTTTGGTCGGATCTATGCTTAAGACCATCCCCGTAAGGAGGATACGACCTCACTTACGCTCACACACACGAGCTTACCTCGATACTTACCATGTCGCTTTTGCTTCTGACCTTCCACTCGATTCCTTCGGCTCCCTCCGAAGTCACTCGAGTGTCGCCCGACCACCACGGCTTCCTCCGGGTGTCACTAGCCTTCAGCTCTAGCTATAGCAATCTTCTGCACACTCGATTCAGCTCGTGAGATAACGACATGAGCTTAACTTTGTATCGTTTGCTATAATCAAAACTCAGGTTCGACTTAGGTGCCTACTGCACCAACAAATAGTAGATGATTTCTCTAGGTTTACTTGGGTATTTTTCTTGAAAAATAAAGATGAGCCCCTAGGAATAATCATAGGATTTAGCAAGAGAGTAAAACATGAAAGAAAACTCAAAATCAACCGGATCCGTAGTGATCATGGTGGAGAATTTGAGAATTCTAATTTCTCAACTTTTTGCTTAGAACAAGGGTACAAGCATGAGTTTTCTTATCCTAGAACACCCCAGCAAAATGGGGTTGTGGAAAGGAAAAATCGTGCCCTACAAGAAGCGGCTAGGACTATGCTAAATGCATATTCTTTACCTAGCTACTTGTGGGCGGAAGCGGTTAACACCACTTGCTATATCCAAAATAGGGTGTTAATTCATAGGTTCCTAGGAAAAACCCCATTTGAATTGTGGAATGGTACAATTCCAACAATTCACTATTTTAAGGTCTTTGGATGCAAAGTTTATATTTTAAATACCAAAGACAACCTAGGTAAGTTTGAGTCCAAAGCGGATGAAGGAATCCTAGTTGGATACTCATCCACTAGTGTAGGTTATAGAATTTACAATAAAAGGACTCAAAAGATTGAGAAATCTTCAAATGTCCAATTTGATGAAACTTCCAATACATACCCTAGGAAATCCCCTATTGATGATGATATTAATAATGAACATCAAGAAATTACCCAACAATTCTAAGATTTAACTTAGGGGGTAATGATCAAGGGGGAGGATTGAATCAAGGGGGAGTAAGAGGTGATTCCGATGATGAGCAAAGGATTGTGATTAATCATGATCAAACTCAAATTAATACACCTCCTAGAACCATAAGATCTCATCAAAATCACCCCTTAGATCAAATTGTGGGTGAATTATCTCAAGGTGTTAGGACTAGGTCATTTCATAGGGATCCCACTAGTCATATAGCTCTAATTTCTCAAATTAAGCCCAAAACCATCAAAGATGCATTACTTGATCCGGATTGGATCTTAGCAATGCAAGATGAATTGGCTCAATTTGAAAGGAGTCAAGTATGGGAGTTAGTTCCTAGACCTAATGAAAACACCATCATTACTACAAGATGGGTCTTTAGGAACAAACTAGATGACCAAGGGAATATTACTAGGAATAAGGCAAGATTAGTTGCAAGGGGCTTTAACCAAGTTGAAGGACTTGACTATGATGAAACATATGCCCCGGTTGCTAGGTTAGAGTCTATTAGAATACTATTAGGGTATGCCTCCTATATGGGTTTCAAACTCCATCAAATGGATGTTAAATTGACATTCCTAAATGGCTTTATTAAGGAAGAGGTATATGTAGAACAACCTCCCGGGTTTGAGAATATGGACTATCCAAACCATGTATACAAGCTTAGGAAAGCTTTGTATGGTTTGAAACAAGCTCCCCGGGCTTGGTATCAAAGATTATCATCTTTCTTAATCTCTAAGGACTTTAAGAGTGTTGGTGCAATCGGCCCAGGTCACGATTGACCAGGACTCGAGTTTGACTCGAGTGATGTTTTGATGTTTCGACAAAAACATATGACAATGTAATTGTCATTTGGTAAAGTCCAAGTCTTGAGTACTTGGCATGGAAAGTCCAAGTGGGACACTTGGCATGAAAAGTCCAACATGGGATTGCAAGGGAAAGTCCAAGCATGGGTCTTGGCAAGGTAAAGTCCAAGTCTTGAGTACTTGGCATGGAAAGTCCAACATGGGTTGGCAAGGAAAGTCCAAGCATGGTCTTGGCATGGAAAGTCCAACATGGGTTGCCAAGAGAAAGTCCAAGGGGATTGATATTGGCTGCGTAAAGTCCAAGAGGGAGTCTTGGCACCATAAGTCCAATAGTTGGCGCCGTAAAGTCCAAGCGGAGTCTTGGCGGCGTAAGTCCAATGTGCCTTGGCGGTGTAGACACCGTTAGCATGACATAGCCGATGGAAGCACCTGAAGGCTAGCGCGATGGATGAACAAGTCATGGATGACTTGGAGGAATCCGAGAGGCGTGAGGCTGATGGAGGTGGCTAGAAGGCTTAGGTCTAGGCTAAGGGTGGTCTAGTAAGTATGGGGGAACCATACTTGGGTTAAAACCTCATGTTTGAGGTGTGCCAGTCGACTGGTGGCATGTGGCAGTCGACTGGACCGAGTCAACTAGGGTTTGACTGCGAGTTGTGGCCTAGCGATCATTGCCGAGTTAGGCGGTCGATGATGGCTCGAGCGATCGATCGTGTAAATGATCGCGGTGCTCGAAATCGCCAGAATGAGTCGAGATCATTGGTCGAGTGAGGACTCCATCAGTCGACTGATGGTCACAATAAGTCGACTGATGAAGGTTCCGTTGGACTTATCCAGCGTGGATCTAGCCGTTGTCTCACGACAACTGTGGCATCAGTCGACTGATGGTCCCGATCAGTCGACTGAAAGACATTTTCTAGCACAGGTTGACGCTATATAAGGAGCTCGTGATGGAGGAAAAGATAGCGATTTTCTTGAGCGAAATTGAAGGGGGAAGTTGGTGCTTTCCAGTCCTTCAAAGCTAGTTCAAGGCAATCAAAGATTAAGCGATCCAAAGCTCTTGTAAAGTGTTTTTCCTTTACTCACATTTGTATTTCATATTGTATTTGCTTGTATTTACTTGTTTATTATTGTAAACATTTGTACGAGGTTTCTCCGCCTCCGACTTGTTGTCAAAAAGGAGTTTATTGATTAGTGGTGTTTGTAGCATCGCTAGGGTTCGTACGAACCCAATCCGTGGAGTAGGAACCGTGTGGTTCCGAACCACGTTATATCATTGTGTTAGCGTGATTGTATATTTCGTTATTGCTTTCATTATCTATATTCCACTGCGCTAACGAAATTGTAGAAACAAACGCGAAAGAATTCCATTGACGCTATTCACCCCCCCTCTAGCCGTTCCAATATTCCTAACAAGTGGTATCAAAGCCCGGGGCTCTTCTACGGATTAACAACCCGGAGTCAAGAAGCTAGAGGGAAGAATATGGAATTTGAGGAAAGATTGAGTGACGACGTCAACATCCCACCTTCCTTCAACCGCGAACATTTTGCGTATTGGAAAGGTAGGATGGAATATTTTCTAATGACGAATATAGAAAATTGGATTGCCGTGACTATAGGTTTTGATGCTCCGAGAGGAGAAAACGACGAAATCCTCATGATGAAGAGATGGATCGAGGAGCAATGGGAAAAATTCAAGACAACCGTTAAGGTAACAAAAATGTTGATTGATTTGATACCTAACGATATTTTGTCCAGATTAGGAAGCTATAGGGATGCCAAGGAGTTGTGGAACAAGTTGATCAAGTTCCACGACAATCCCGAATCGGTCCAAGAAGACTTGGAAGAGGAGGTGACCGAAGAAGAATCATCATCATCCTCACAAGAAAGTGAGGAGTCAACTTCCGGGTCGGAAGAGGTGGAGGAAGTGGAAGAAGCATCCACCTCAAGGATTGAGGGGGAGGAGAGAACCTTCATACCGAAACATCGAGAAGAAGAAGCTTCGACATCCGGTCAAGATGAAGAAGCCCAAAGTCCAATTCCGGTCTCCACCACCATCAGTAACTCAAACACCTCAATTCAAAATAAAAATAACATTATGTGTTTTGAGTGTAGGAAATTTGGGCATTATAAGAGTAAGTGCCCAAAGAAAGTCAAGAAAGCTCCACCGGCACCAAAGGCCAAGGATGCCGGTCCCTCAAGTCAAAAGAGCAAGGAGCATATTATATGCTTCAAGTGCAACTCAAAGGGACATTATCGGAGTCAATGTCCAAGGGGAAAGAAGAAAGGGCAAGAAGGAGCAACACAAGTAGGGGGAGCCTCCAAGGCAAACCCTAAGGTAAAATTTATTAATGCACCTTCAATTTCTAGGGATAAGAAGCATGCTAGGAATAATTTTAATAGTCTTGCTATTGTGCATGAAAAGCATGCTAGAAATAATAGACATATTTGACTAGGAGCTAAGAGTGTTCACTTAGGAAATAAGAAGAAATTTGGGACTAATGTCCCTAAAAATATATTACCTAAGGAAAGCATTAAGAAAATAGGAGAACATCTAGGCTTTAATGCTAAGAAATCTAGACATATGCCTAGAAATAAAAATATCTCAAGAGAAAATGAAAAATAAAAAATTGAGATATTAGAAAAGGAAAATCAAGCCTTGAGATCAAGGCTTGAAAAACATGAAAAGACCCTTAAGGTTATGCAAAATCAAATGCAAGGGTCAATTAGTCAAACTTCTAGGTCCAAAAGTCAAAGTCAACACCTAGGACCTAAGAGTCAAAAGTCAACCAAGGGCAAGCAAGGTTTGGGTCACAAACCTAAGCCTAAGGTGGCTTACCATAGTGTTCCATTTTATTATGGAACACAAACTAGGTCTAGGAAGACTAAGGTCAATAGGGAAGTCATCCCTAGAGTTGACCAAAGGGTGTGTGTAGTGGCTAGGGTTTCTAGGAAACCTAGGGTGGCCACTAAGAAGGTTGCAAGGGGAGTTACCCCTAGAGTCAACCTAGGTAAGACCCAAATGACCAAGGCTAATAAGCCTAGAAGGGTCATTAGGAAGGTATCTAGGGAGGTTATCCCTAAGGAATACCTAATTAACCCTAGGAGCTCAAATCGGTTTTGGGTTCCTAAGAGCGTGATTGATTCACGCTAGATGGGTTTAGGGTGTGCCAACCTTGATTGGATGGGTAGTTAACTCAACCATGGTAAAGGTGGCATGTTAGGTCATTTTCAAGGTTATTGTTACCTTGGAAATACATTTGAGTTTTAATCCTAAAAGTTTTAGGATGTGCCAATATTACTTGAGAAGTTTGATAAAATGATCAAAATTGGCACAATTTAGGCTTAGAGGCTAGTGTGCCATTTTGGGTTTTTGGCACATTTGGGAGAAAAATAGAAATATGGCAAAATATAATTAATTATATGAAATGGCAATAAATATTAAAATTTAGGTATTACTATACCTATATATTTTATATGTCATGCTTTGTTTGCCATATAACATGTCATGACATCATGCTTATTTTTAATCATTCTATATGTCATGTACATGTTTAGGATTAAGGATTAAATGTCATGTGTTTTTAGATTTCATATTATGCCATGACATCATTATTATGAGCATGTATTTATCTATATCATCTCTAATGCCATAATCATTTCATGCATTTAAGATAATTTGATTAAAATTGATATAAGGACTATGGCATGACTTGGAGTCCCATTTATAAGGGAATCAAGTAGAGTTGCCTTAGGAAAATGCATGAAACCCTAGATTAGGAAGAACAACACCCACATCCAATGGACATGTATGTGTATTTATACACCCTAGATACATGTGAGATGCTAGGATATGAGTTAAGTTCATGGTGCATAGGTTTTGCATCTAGATGAACTCAAACTCATCTTATATGATTTGTGGATCATTGGGAGAGCATGTGTACAAGTCATGTACATAGAGCCCAAGGAATATGATCCAAGATAAGGTTTTGAAAGCATTTTAAAATCATTTTAGAAAACCTTGGTGAAGCCTATCTTTTGATAGCAATCACCATTGATGAAGTTGATACAAAGTAGGACCAAAACATTGAAAATTTCAATGGTTGTGAACTTTGTGCCAATTTCACTATTTTACGGGTAAAATAATTTTCAAACATTTTTCACCCATTGTATTAGTCATAAGTATTATACGTATCAAATTTTGTGATTTTTCGATATACGTATAATTAGTTATGATTTTTCAAAACTCATTACTAATAATTGAAAATTGGGATTTTGATTATCGATCATTCGACGCCTAGGTGTCACTAATCGATGAGGTGTCGATCGTGAATCGATTTCAATCACTGATCGGTAGCCTGATTTCGGGGTAAACAAGGTTGTTTAACCCGATTTCAGCCACGGTTATGGCCCCTAATCACTCCTAACCCTATGATATGCTTTGGGAAGCATTATAAAGGGTGAAAATCCATTGGATATGGATTAGGAGAAGTATTTAGGGTTTGTATCAATTTTAAGGTGTTGGAAAGTTCTATATTGAATTTCTAACCTTAATTTTGATGGTTTAGAGTTCCTATTGGCTTAGGGACTGCCCAAGGACATTGTTGGTGCAATGGTCAAGGGGGAGCAAGCCTTTAGGGGGAGGTATCCATCTTGGGATGATGGATGTGTTTTTCTTCTTGAAGAGGAGAAGTTATTGGGAGAATATGACATCAATTGAGAAATTGATGGGACTTTTGAGAGACCCAATTTGGAAATTGGGAGAGTAAATGGGATTGTCTCTCTTGAGTGATATTGGACTTATCACTAGGAAGATGGTAGGCATCCTAAGTATTTTTGGACCAAGGGGGAGATTGTAAGATCTCATTGGGACATGAGACATTGACCCTCTTGGGGAGGAAACCTTTTTGATGTTAGTCAAAAAGGGGGAGAATGTTTGGGGGAGAACATTTGGAGAGTATTTACCAATTTGGGATAATTGGTAAGGGATTTGAGTTAGTGTTCTAACTCAATAATTTGTTTGGTTTTTGTCAAACATCAAAAAGGGGGAGATTGTTGGTGCAATCGGCCCAGGTCACGATTGACCAGGACTCGAGTTTGACTCGAGTGATGTTTTGATGTTTCGACAAAAACATATGACAATGTAATTGTCATTTGGTAAAGTCCAAGTCTTGAGTACTTGGCATGGAAAGTCCAAGTGGAACACTTGGCATGAAAAGTCCAACATGGGTTGGCAAGGGAAAGTCCAAGCATGGGTCTTGGCAAGGTAAAGTCCAAGTCTTGAGTACTTGGCATGGAAAGTCCAACATGGGTTGGCAAGGAAAGTCCAAGCATGGTCTTGGCATGGAAAGTCCAACATGGGTTGGCAAGAGAAAGTCCAAGGGGATTGATATTGGCTGCGTAAAGTCCAAGCAGGAGTCTTGGCAGCATAAGTCCAATGGTTGGCGGCGTAAAGTCCAAGCGGAGTCTTGGCGGCGTAAGTCCAATGTGCCTTGGCGGTGTAGACACCGTTAGCATGACATAGCCGATGGAAGCACCTGAAGGCTAGCGCGATGGATGAACAAGTCATGGATGACTTGGAGGAATCCGAGAGGCGTGAGGCTGATGGAGGTGGCTAGAAGGCTTAGGTCTAGGCTAAGGGTGGTCGAGCAAGTATGGGGGAACCATACTTGGGTTAAAACCTCATGTTTGAGGTGTGCCAGTCGACTGGTGCCATGTTGCAGTCGACTGGACCGAGTCAACTAGGGTTTGACTGCGGGTTGTGGCCTAGCGATCAGCCGGTTAGGCCGATCGATGGCTCAGCGATCGGGATCGTGTAAAGCGGTCTGATGCTCGAGAAATCGGCCACAGAATGGAGTCGAGACTCGACTGGTCGAGTGAGGACTCCATCAGTCGACTGATGGTCACAATCAGTCGACTGATGAAGGTTCCGTTGGACTTATCCAGCGTGGATCTAGTCGTTGTCTCACGACAATAGTGGCATCAGTCGACTGATGGTCCCGATCAGTCGACTGATAGACCTTTTCCAGCACAGGTTGAAGCTCGTGATGGAGGAAAAGATAGCGATTTTCTTGAGCGAAATTGAAGGGGGAAGTTGGTTCTTTCCAGTCCTTCAAAGCTAGTTCAAGGCAATCAAAGATCAAGCAATCCAAAGCTCTTGTAAAGTGTTTTTCCTTTACTCGCATTTGTATTTCATATTGTATTTGCTTGTATTTACTTGTTTATTATTGTAAACATTTGTACGAGGTTTCTCCGCCTCCGACTTGTTGTCGAGAAGGAGTTTATTGATTAGTGGTGTTTGTAGCATCGCTAGGGTTCGTACGAACCCGATCCGTGGAGTAGGAACCGTGTGGTTCCGAACCACGTTATATCATTGTGTTAGCATGATTGTATATTTCGGTATTGCTTTCATTATCTATATTCCGCTGCACTAACGAAATTGTAGAAACAAACGCGAAAGAATTCCATTGACGCTATTCACCCCCCTTCTAGCCGTTCCAATATTCCTAACAAAGTGGGGTAGTATAGATCAAACTCTATTTATAAATTCAACATCAACAGACATCTTTGTAGCCCAAGTATATGTTGATGACATTATCTTTGGGTCAACAAATGATGAACTTCTCCAAGACTTTATTAAGAATATGGAAAAAGAGTTTGAAATGAGTCTTGTTGGGGAATTAAATTTCATCCTAGGATTGCAAGTCAAACAAACAAGTGAAGGAATTTATATTTACCAAACCAAATATGCTAAAGAAATGATTAAGAAATTTGGTTTGGAAAATGCTAAGGTAGTTTCAACTCCAATTGCAACCAATACAAAAATAGATAGTGAAAATGAAGGAAAACAAATTGATCTTACACTCTATAGGAGCATGATTGGTAGCCTTTTGTACCTAACCGCTAGTAGACCCGATATATTATTTGTGGTTGGTATGTGTGCTAGGTACCAATCATGTGCGAAAGAATCTCATTTAGTTGTCGTTAAGAGAATCTTAAGATATATTAAAGGCACACTAAATGTAGGACTATGGTACCCTAGGACTAGGTCTTTTGATTTGGTTGGGTACACCGATTCCGATTATGCCGGTTGCAAATTGGATCGGAAGAGTACTAGTGGTGGATGCCAATTCCTTGGGTCCTCCCTAGTTAGTTAGAGTAGTAGGAAGCAACCTTGTGTTGCCCTATCCACCACCAAAGCCGAATATGTGGCTATGGGTGGTTGTGTAGCTCAACTTCTATGGATGAAACATACTTTAGAGGACTATGAGCTATCTTACTCCAACATAAAAGTATTTTATGATAATGTGAGCACCATAAATTTGACTAAAAATCTAGTGCATCACTCTATGACCAAGCACATTGAAGTGAAACATCACTTCATTAGGGATCATGTGGCTAAGGGGGATATTGAGCTCAATTACATTGAATCTAAGTCCAACCTAGCTGACATCTTTACCAAGCCTCTCCCCGAAATAGAATTTTCATCACTTAGGAGAGAACATGGAATGTGCTTTGCAGAATAGAAGTGTAGGTTTGCATGATCCCATAAAAATCTAGGTTTTATACCTCTAACCATCTCACAATAGACCTAAGAAACCATGATTTGTGTATTTAGCCACCTAGAAATCATGTGAGATGTTAGGAAGATGCACTTGGTTCATCATGCTTGTTATGATGCATTACAATGAACCAAAGTGTCATCTAGAGACATTAATCCTTCATTGGACCAATCATTGGGAAGACTTATGTACAATTAATGTGCATATAGCTCCAAGAATATGATTGGAAATGTCAAATAAAACAAAATTTAAACTATGTCTATCAAACCTTGAGAAACAATTTTCAATCGATAAGCCAAAGTGATACAAAGTTTGCAAAAATATCATAACTTTTGCAAAATCTCATGTTTGTGTCAATATCAAAATCTAGAGGTGATGTAATTTTAAAAAAAAAATTACTTGATAGGAAATGATCTAACAATGTTAACCACAAAATTTCATAATTTTTTTATCTTTATTGAATTAATTATGAAGTTTTTAATCTGGACAAAAAGGCCTATCAGACTGATATCAGTCGACTGGCGCTTATCGCCAGTTCGACAGATACGACGATATCGAACCGGGCTTACCCGGTTCGCTAGTAGTTTGACTGCCATTTATGGAAGTCGATCGCGCGCATGTAAGCACTCAGATGCGATCGCCGCCGATCGATCTCCATCGGGCCGATCACGACTAACGACGATCTGGTTTTGAGTTTCCCACCGGTTCGACTCGCCAAAACTTCCCGACCTTCCTTCTTCTTCCTCTTCCAATGAATTTCCACCGCACTTCTCTCACCGTTCTCCCTCATTTTTCGGCGACTTCACCGACTGGTGCTCCCATTTGAAGTGTTCTCCGACTCGGGGACCACCTCTTCTCACATGGTTCCCGCCCTAGTCTTCACCGCAGACCACTCGCTCGGCTAGGGTTTCGTGGAAACTACCTTCCGGCACCTTTCTTTGATCTTTCACCATGCTGCCTAGGTAAACCCTCATCCCTGCTCACAGTTTGGTTGTTCCTATAGTTTTGTTTCACTAACCGGTGTTTGTTTTGTTGTCTTTGTGTATGCATTCATCATCCTTAACCCACATTGTTCTTTTTGCACATTTAGAATTAAGCATTATGCATCTAAGCGTGCCCGGGTTCCACCGGTCAACGAGGGCCCGTCAAACCCTCCACCCATTGTCGATCCTAGGTTTCCAAACTCCGCACTTGAAAATGCCTTCAATAAAAATAAATTTCAACTCATCCCACCTTGATCAATGGACCCAAATTTTCTTAAGGACAACTGCTTTGATATTGTTCAAATCATCCAATTCTACAAACTTGAATCATTATTCTTTTGTGAACATCATGTCAATATCACCCTTCTTTCTGAATTCTTCAACAATTTGCGACCGGTTGGAGATGGCTTGAGATACTGGACTCGCGTTGCTCAGTGCGATTTGGATTTCAGCCCCCAGATCTGGACGGATTTTCTCGGATGTCGCTCTTCCGAGAATGATTTCATTTTGTATCCATCTTGGAGTGATCCACTTCCACCTCCCTTTGAGGAGATTTCTCTAGACTCACTTCATACTACTTTCTATAATTCTCCTCGTCCTTTAAACACCAATCTCTTTCAATCCCAAGAGCTTTCTGCATCTAACAATGTCCTTTACAAGGTCATTGCTCATTGTATTCTTCCTATAGTTACACGCGGGTTGGCCTTAGTTCGACCTACACACTTCCTTCTCATGCATATCCTCCGTCAGTACTTAGACATCGACAATGGTCTCAACACCTTCCACTGCATTACTAATTTCATAAAGCCAAACAATGGGAAGGTTCATATGCCATTTGGAAATGTCCTTACTCAGTGGCTTAGTTCTGTAGGCATTGATGTCAACATAGGGGTCATTAAAATCATGAATAAAAAATATGACCAGATGACTCATCAGAGCTTCTCCTTGGTGGGCTTGAAGGCCAGCGAGGGGTTCGTTTTCTGGGACCCTGCACGACGACCAGCAGGTGGCGCTCCGGCACCAGAGGAGGGGACTGCTGCAAGCGATGCTGTTCTGCCAAACTCATCCTTCATAGCCCGCTTCGATGCTTTTGTAGAGCGGGTAGATACACGCCTTGAGGAGCTTCGCTTGGGGCAACAGGAGCTTTGTCGGGAGCATCAGGAGCTCCTCTCCCTCGTGAGTGGGATGCATCGTCAGCAACAGGACATTTTGGCGATTCTCCACCGTCCTGCACCCGGACACCCACCTCCTCATGATGGTTCGTCATCTGCACCGATGGATGCTGATGACGACGATCTTTAGCTAGCATGTTTTTTTTTATTTTCTTTTTGGCTGTATGTACGGCACAAACTCAAACTTGTGTAATGATTTTTGGTTAATGAAATGATGTTGTGTTTTTTAGTTCATTTCTATTAGTGCCTACATTACTATAATTTGTTATTTTCATGTTTAGAAATTGAGCACATAGTACTAAGTTATAAATATTGATACGATACAATTCCACTTTTGCTTCATATTTTTATCATTTTGAATATCGTATCAATCCGTTAATCTTATGAGCATGTTTTTCATCTAATATTTTTCATATGTTATATTAGTCAAATAAAATGTGTATGACGAGTTTCGTGATTTTTGGACATCCACGAAATTTTCTATGCGCTTTTAAACCTTGACTGAAAAATTCGGATTTGAATTATCGATATCACGATCATTATTATTGCGGGCGATCGCCAAAGCCGATTGACTAATGACATCTTCACCAAACTTGGAATCAAAAATGATTTTTCATCGGTTAAAAGGTCCAATTTTGGACATTATATCTCCATACTATGATTCCCACAGTATATACATGATAACTTGTATAGAAAGAAGGATTTTCTTTATGCACTGGTTTAGGGGGAGCTACATCCCTTAATTCTATAATTGTTGTTGCAAAGCTAGGACATATTTGCCTATTTTATTGCTTATGCTTTGTTTCACATGTTATTTCCACATCATGAATCATGTCTTGGATTAAGGGGGAGCTTCATATCAATTTTATACCTTCGTTCAAGATGTGTCAATTATAATTCTTTCCTGAACTTATTGGATGCATTATTTTCTTTTTGTTGTATGTCAAAGGGGGAGAAGGGATATTTAAGTTAGAATTCATATTGAAATATGTTTATATGCATGTGTTAAAGACCTAACTTAAATGATTGTCAAACATCAAAAAGGGGGAGATTGTTGGTGCAAAAATGTCCCAAGCATTTATATATTTTGATGTTTGGATAATCATCTAAGTTAGGCAATGTTTTGTGATCTAATTGTGAACATGTTTAAGTGACAGGAAAATCCAAGTATGAAGACTTGGTAAAAGACAAGTCCAAGTGTGATCTTGGCAAAGAGAAGTCAAAGGAAAGGTCTTGGCGGCGTAAGTCCAAGCATGTAGTCTTGGCGGCGTAAAGTCCAAGCAGTCCTTGGCAAAGAAAGACCAAAGGCAAGTCTTGGTGGCATAAGTCCAAGCATGTAGTCTTGGCAGCGTAAAGTCCAAGCGTACTTTGGCAAAGAAGAAACCCAAAGCATGACGAAACCGAAGAAAACTTTTGAAGGCAAGCGCATGGATGGAGTCCTGGACTCAGAGAAATCCTGGAGGCACAAAGCTGATGGAGAAGCTAGAAGGTTAAGTCTAGGTTTAGGGTATGTTTTCATGTATGGATTAGTCATATTTGGGGTGTGCCAGTCGACTGGAACATGGTGTCAGTCGAATTGGCCTTTAAAATGCAGCATTAGAGGTTGGAGGATCGATGGCGATCGGGGTTATCGATCGAGCTAGAATCGACTCATACCCGATCGCGCATACAAGTGGTAGTCAAGCTCGTATTGGCGATCGGCCACGACAGTATCCGTAGCCGGCGATCGGCTATGGGAAATATCGATCTAATCGCCATCGCGTTGGCGATCGGTGATAGTCTTCACGTTGGCGATGATGACGACAAATCCCGCGAATCCGGCTGTTTAGAAGCCATTAGAATCGGTGGCAGTCGACTGATGTAAGTCATCAGTCGACTGATAGACCTCCAACGGGAAAAAAGGCTCTTTCCTATAAAAAGAGGCCAAGGGGAGCAAGAAGAGCCAAATGCTTATATTCTGATCATTCTCCTAAGCTCCCACAACTTTTCCAAGCATTCTAAGTGTGTTAATTTCCTTCCTCCTCTCAAATCTTCATTGTCATCTTTTGTAAGATGAGGAGGTTTTGTAAAAGAGAAAGCTTATTAGTGAAGATTGATTTGGGTTGATCCACCTTAAGGATCGCCGTGGAGTAGGAGCATTATCTCCGAACCACGTAAAAGCTTCCGCATTAGCATTGCATTTTCGTTTCTATATCATTGTATTTGTTGTGTTTCCACTAATCTTTTTGTAGAAAACGAAAAGAGGCTATTCACCCCCCCCCCCTCTAGCCGTTCAAGGATCCTACAAGATGTGCTTTAAAAGGTTTTAAATTTAACAAATCTAATGATAGGAAGAGAAGGCCAAGGAGAAAAATTATATGCTAAAATTGTCAAGGAAAGGGACATATAAGGGATGATTGTCCCCTATTGAACAAGAGCAAAGAGGAAAGGAAAAAGAAAGAAGAGAAGAAGAAGGGGAGCAAGAAGAAGGATGAAGAGAAGAAATCGAAGGAGAAAGGGAAGGCCAAGGCAAATAAGGCTACACGGGATGATCCATCATTCTCATCCGAAGAAGAAGAGGCCTTCACAAACCTTGCTCTAATGGGGATAGATGACTTGGACACCACCTCTTCTGAGGAAGAAGAAAGAAGCACTAGCGAGGAGTGTTGGACCGTCGGTGGCCAGCTAGAGGGGGGTGAATAGCCCTTTTTCGCATACGGTGGAATTTGCACGTTGATTGCTCGTCTACAAACTCGTTAGCACAAGCAGAAATATAAACAATAAAGACAAAGCAATAATGAATGAGACAAACGCTAACAAAGAGATTTAACATAGTTCACGACCTTGTCGCTAATCCACGACCCGATTCGTCCAAGGTGAATCACGCCTTAAGCTTCACTATTCTCTCCTTGGCACCAAGAAAGGTGGAGGTTGTCACGCCCGCCCTTTTCGGACCCAGAATCCGGAAGGGGCGGCGCGTGACGCGACCGTACATACATACTTCTTTTTTTTTTCTTTTAAACATATGCATTGACATATACATATATATATACTTCTTCTTCTTAACATAGGGCATGCATCATAGCATATATAGATACTTCTTCTTACTTCTTCCTTACTTCTTCTTATTAACATAGAGCATGCATCATAACATCTATAGATACTTAGTGCTTAGTTCAAGTTCTTAAACATCATCGTCATACGGAGACATAAGTAAGGACATCCATAAACGTCATCATCATAGGTAAACATATATATATAGACCTAACGGATCTTCTCCAACATGCCACTGCCACACACATTTGGCCCCTCCTGCTGCTCCCTTTAGTTTATCCATCCCTTACCCTTATCTGCAGTACGAGGGAAAGATAAACTATAAGCACATAGGCTTAGTAAGATCCAGTCCTACTCACAAAAACCATATATCAACATTAATCATGGCATGTAACATTCATAATATATAAGCAATATAACATGTAACATACATGGCGTAATCAACTTAACATGTAGCATAAGTAACGTGAGTAAACATAACATGTATCATCCATAACATGGCAGCATAACATGTATCATCTATAACATAGCATCATATCATGTAAATATATGACTTAATTAAACATAACATATAACATACGTAACATAGCAAATCAACATAACATACAACATATTTGTATGACATATCAAACATAACATACATCATATGTAACATAGTGGCATAAACATGGCATATCAAACATAACATACATCATATGTAGCATAGTGGCATAAACATGGCATATCAAACATAACATACATCATATGTAACATAGTGGCATAAATATGGCATATCAAACATAACATACATCATATGAAACATAGTGGCATAAACATGGCATATCAAACATAACATACATCATATGTAACATAGGGGCATAAACATGGCATATCAAACATAACATACATCATATGTAACATAGTGGCATAAACATGACATATCAAACATAACATACATCATATGTAACATAGGGGCATAAACATGGCATATCAAACATAACATACATCATATGTAACATAGGGGCTTAAACATGGCATATCAAACATAACATACTTCATATGTAACATATCAACATGGCATGTAACATAACAATCAAATCATGTAACATATGCAAGATGCTTTTGAAAACATATATTATAGGTACGTAAACATAATCTCAACATATTTGGGCCCGGCATTGTACCACTTCTTCATTATCATAGCGTGCATCCCTAAATAGGCCCGAGGTAGCAAGTCTCGAACCTAATAGGTTACTAGGCCCAATCTTAGTCCGTCGACCTAGGGCAATCGTCATAGCGTAGAAGCCCATCCTAGGCCCGAGTCTTACTCCATCGACCTAAGGCATCTTGGAGCCCATCCCGTACTAGGCCCGAGTCTTATTCCATCGACCTAGGGGCAGTCATACATAGAAGCCCATCCTAGGCCCGAGTCTTATTCCATCGACCAAGGGCATCTTAGGAGCCCATCCCTTCTTGGACCCTGTTACGGTCTTGGTACAAGCCATGCAGAAGGTAAAATACTTATATGCTTATTTTATAAAAGAGCTTATTTCATTTTGCAAACATAGCATACTTCATTTCATAACACATCATGCTTCCCTTCATGAACATATCATCTTTCATTTCGTAAACATACAATTCTTCATTTCATAACATATCATTCTTCATTTCATCATCATGTCATATTCATGTCGTGAACATATCGTTTTGTTTCATTTCATAATCTTATCTTCTTCCATTTCATAACATATTTTAAATATCGCATACACATAGACATGGCAAAAAGCATGGCATCAAAAGTAAGTAAACACTAACCTAAGGCAGGTTATCTTCATCTAGTATTATTTAATATCACAAGTCAACATGAATTCACCCAACATAAAACACATGTTAACCTATTCATTTAACTTAACAACAACTTCATATGCACATAAGACTTGAATTAAAACTTCATCTAATCCCCAAAAATACATGATGGCCGAATGGTCCATTGGGGTTTCTAGGGTTATCCTTCATCCTAATTCATTTAACACAACCACAACTTCATTTGCACATAGAACATGAACTAGACTTCATTTAATCACCCAAAATTCATGGTGGCCGAATGATCCATAGGGTTTTCTAGGGTTATCTTTTAACCTAATTCATTTAACCTAACAACAACTTCATTTGCATATAAAACAAGAATTAGACTTCATTTAATCACCCAAAATTCAGGGTGGCCGAATGATCCATAGGGTTTTCTAGGGTTATCTTTTAACCTAATTCATTTAACATAACAACAACTTCATTTGCATATAGAACATGGATTAAAACTTCATTTAGTCACCCAAAACATAGGTTGGCCGAATGGTCCATGTAGGGTTTTTAGGGTTAACCTTTTACCTAATTCATTTAACATAATAACAACATCATAATCCTACAAAAACATGGATTAAACTTCATTGAATCATCAAGATCTAGGGGTGGCCGAATGGTCCATGTAGGTCTTTAGGGTTAACCTTTAACCTAATTCATTTAACATAATAACAACATCATAATCCTACAAAAACATGGATTAAACTTCATTGAATCATCATGATCTAGGGGTGGCCGAATGGTCCATGTAGGTCTTTAGGGTTAACCTTTAACCTAATCCATTTTAAATCCTAGCATCATCATATAGTTACAAAAAAAACATAGCATGGAACTTCATTGAAACCTAAAATCATGGCTTGGCCAAATAGGCTTTAGTGGCTATTAGGGTTAGCTTTTAACCTAATCCCTTTTTCCATCTTAACATCATCATCTACTTCCTAAACATAGCATACAACTTCATTGATAAACCAAAACATAGCTTGGCCGGATATAACATATAGATTTCTTTTACAAACATCAATCGAAGCTACTCGTATGCAGGTGAGGGATACTTACATCCTTCGCTTTGCTTGTAGTGTGAAGATAACCTAAGGAACACAAAACCTAGCCCTTGCTTCTTGCTTGGATGAGTTTCGGCCAAGGGTGGAAATGGAGAGGGAGAGCTTTAGGATTTCGGTGAGAAGAAGAAGAGAAGAGGAGAAAGTGAAGTTGCTCACTCATGCCTCCTCATCCCCCCCTATTTATTCACCTAAAGAGTCCCTTAATCTCCCTTACACTTAACCATAATTTCCCTTATTCCTCTAATGATATAATCCTATTGGGCTTCTGGTTAGTGGGTGCATCTATAGGGCTTGGCTATCTCTAGAGGTTTGGGGTTCAATTCCTAGGCCTTGTACCCCTTTTTGGCTTATTTTCTTTTATTTTTGAAAAGGCCCACATAAAGCCCATGATCATCAAGCCAAAAATTCTTGTAAAATTGCTAGGAATTTTACGGGCGTTACAATCCTTCATACCTTTTAAAAGTTTCGTCCTCGAAACTTAGAACAATTGTGGGTACTTCTGCTTCATGTCCTCCTCGCGTTCCCAGGTAGCTTCCTCGTACCGTTGATTCTGCCACAGGACCTTTACTAAGGGCACCTCTTTGTTCCTTAGCCTCTTGATTTCTCGGTCTAGTATCTGGATAGGCCGACTTTCAATACTCAGGTCCTCTTGAACTTGTACTGTTTGTGGCTCGATCACTTGGTCCGTCTTGGAAATGCATTTCTTGAGCAGAGACATGGAACACGCTAGAATAGCCGACATCTCTTGAGGCAACTCTAGCTTGTAAGCTACCTTGCCAATCCTCTGCAATATCGGATACGGTCCCACGTAGCGTGGACTCAGTTTACCCTTCCTTCCGAATCTCATCACTCCCTTCATAGGAGCCACTTTGAGGAATACTAGGTCCCCAACTTCGAATTCTAACGGTCTACGTCGCATATCCGCATAGCTCTTTTGTCGGCTCTGAGCAGTTTCAATTCTCTGACGAATGTTCCGTATAGCTCGGGTGGTGTCGTCGATGAAATCCATCTGGAGTCCCATCCTCTTCTTTTCACCACCCTCGTACCAGCATATGGGAGATCTACATTTTCTCCCGTATAGAGCCTCGTAGGGTGTCATTTCAATAGTAGCCTGGTAGCAATTATTGTAGGCGAATTCTGCCAAACATAAGTATCGGCACCAGCTACCTTTGAAATCCAGGGCGCAGGCTCGTAACATATCCTCCAGTACTTGATTTACTCTTTCGGTCTGTCCGTCCGTTTGGGGATGGAAGGCAGTACTTTACAATAGCTTCGTGCCTAGGGCCTTCTAAACACATTCCCATAAATGGGAAATAAAGCGACCATCTCTGTCAGAAATGATGGTCTTAGGAAATCCATGTAGTCTGATAATTTCCCTAGCATATAACTGAGCCACTGTTCACGAATAGGTCATCTTGATTGCTAAGAAATGGGCGGACTTCGTCAATCTGTCCACAATTACCCATATAGCATCATAACCGTTTGTCGTCTTGGGCAATCCTGAGATGAAATCCATAGAAATGTCCTCCCATTTCCATTCTGGAATCTGGATCGGCTACAGTGTTCCTCCAGGTCTCTAGTGTTCTGCCTTAACCTCGCAGTCGTGGTGTAATCGACATCTTGAGCCACATCTCTTTTCATTCCGAACCACGTAACTTTCGCTTTGTGTCTTGGTACATCTTGGTGGTTCCAGGATGCATCGCATAAGGAGTTCTGTGAGCTTCCTCAAATATCTCCTTCCATAATTCTGGATCGTCGGGAATACATAAGCGATCCCTGAAGTAGAGTACTCCACTATCAGAGATCCGAAACCCGTCGTCCTTTCCTTCTAAGACCTCTTGCTTGATCCTCTGAAGGCTTGGGTCACGGGCTTGCTTTTCCAGTATATCATTGAACAGCGTCGGTGCTATCGTCATGGTCGAGAGTTTCCCGGAAATGATTTCAACCCCGTAACGCATAATCTCTCTTTCTAAGGGCCGAGATAACACTGATAGAGACATCAAGGTGGCGCAGGACTTCACGAGTGCATCACCACCTTGTTAGCTTTCCCTGATGGTAGAGAATCTCGTAGTCATAATCTCGACGAGCTCGAGCCATCTGCAGGCCGCCTCATGTTCGTGTAATGCCTGTAATCGTGGCACTACCAACATCTCTCTACGGCTCGCGGCCTATGAGCTCCACCGCCACATTCCGAAGTTATTTCTCGTCGAGCATCTTCAGCATGAGTCCGCCTTTCTCTTCCGTCGACCAACTCGTATAGGCATGCGAAGCAATCTCTTCACGGCCACGACCGATAGGTCACATGCGCCTCGATTGACTAATGTCAAATTGAATTGGGTTACAACATCAAGCAAAGAACTCGCTTTCCACTCATCATTCATATGTCCCCAATCTAATCAACTATACCACATACATCCCATGCAATGAACTAATCACTAATTTCAAAGGAAACGAGCTCATAGGAAACGAGCTCATCATTTCTTATTCATATGTTCAGAAAAGAAAAATGTTAATATATAACATTCCTTATTTCTAATCGGAACAAAACTACTTGAGAAGATAGTTTATTACGACTCCCACTAGGACAAACCCTAGTGCAGTTGTAATTATTTTTAGTCCTATCTTCCTTGGCCTCATTAGGGTAGTCTCAGGCTGGCCAATAAGTTGACTGTTTGTAGAACTCTCTTCATTCTTTTCGAGGCCAGCTACTACAGGGTTCTCTTGAACCTTGTGCTCCAGTAGTTCCCAGCACAACTCAGCATATGTTATCCGCTCTTCATAGCGGCCCCATACGTGATGCGCAACTACCATGAAATCATTTGGAAGAGAGCGTACCAAGGCCCATATCCGATAATTGTCTAGTAACGGAACTCCTGCTGCTTGAGTCTCCTAAAAAGACCGTCGAGCCTTTTTATGTGTCCGATGACCCCACCATCAGGTTTATAAACTATTTCTTCAATAGCTTCCCTCAATTGGTTTCGTAACACATCACGACGGGTCATCGTAGTGATTGTCCGTGCCATCTAAAATTGAAATAAATTAAGTCAAGATAAAACCGACTAACCAAGATTTAAACCGGCTTAATTCAATTTATATGAGCATAGACCATACACAATTAATTACGAAAATCAATTCTTCGTAATTTTAGGAGTTTTTTTTTTTTTGGGTTGATGAGTTCAACTGAACAATCGACTCCCCTAGTTTTTATTCCGAATTCAAGTTGTACTAACAACTATTCGACACTTGGGTTATTATTTAAATTGACCATCGTCAAATTTCTTCGCTGATCAATTTTGATTTACCTAATTTGTCTACCTTTGAACAAATCACAAGTATTTCTTGTGCAGCTAGTATAAGTTTTTTTTTTTTTTCGTTCGTTTCTCTACACGTAATTAAACCAAAGCTAGCATAAAGCTATCATTTGTATATTCATGCATTACTTAAACTAAAGGCTAGGCTAGCATAAGATTATCATATATATATTCATGCATATTTAGACTAAAAACATTTCTTATCATACACTTATCTTCATGTATTAAAGTAAAGCTAGTATAAGTTTTTCGTTCGTTCATCTACGCATAATTAGACTAAAGCTAGCATAAAGTTATCAATCATGTTTTCATGCATATTTAAGCTAAAGGCTTTTCATATCATACATGAACAAAATAAGCTAAGACATTTTATATCATACATGAACAAAATGAGCTAAGGCATTTTATTGTTGGCAACCGTGCTATTTCTCGGAACTCTCATAGGCTCCCATGTCCCCGGATTAAAATTTTCACTAATGAAAACTAATCCAGATGGGATGAGTTTCCTAAGCACAACCAATTCGTTGTCGTGCTAACGACTTGAGCGATCGCTTGAACAAACTAGTTGTTCAAGCAACATAACTCTTCTAGTCGGTTAGCCACGGAAGAGACGACGGACAGATTGCCGGTTTTTGTGTTTCTTATTGGGGTCCATGATTATACAAATACATACAAATGTAAACTAGTATAATCAACATATACTAACATAAAGAACATAAGCTAGCATATCAATAAGAACATGCAAAGAACAATAATAAAAGTTATAAAACTTTTATACCTCTTGATCTTCTATTGTATGTCCTAACCTCCTTGTAGACTTCGTGTGGGCGAAGATCCTCCACAAGTTGAAGCTTCCTAGATCTTCTTCAATCCAAAGAAAGAAGAACTCTCTTTCCCTTCTTTCTTGAGCCAACCACCATTCCACAAAAGGATTGATGCCGCCGGCCCCAAGAATAGAGAGAACATAATGGAAACAACCAAGGTACCGAACTAGGGACAAACCCTTGTTTTGGTGCCGCCGGCCAAGATGGAGTGAAGAGGATAAAGGGAATATGTTGGGAGCCGGCCACGGAGGGAATAGAGGAAGGAGCCGGCCACAACCTAGGAAGAGGAAGAGCTCCTCTCCTATAGTTGCCGCCCACCTTCCTTGCATACCCTAGCCGCCCAACCATAGGAGCCAAACCCTAATTAGGGTTTCCTCCTTGGGTCTTCTTGCCGCCCATCCAAGGTGGAAGGAGGAGATCTAAACCGGCCACCTTTCCTAGGAAGAAGAAGAACTCTTTCACAAGATGCCGCTTACCCTCCTTCCAAACCTTGTCACCATGCAAGGAGCCAAACCCTAATCAAATTAGGGTTTCCTCCTTAGGGTTTCTTGCCGCCCAACCATGGTGGAGAGAAGAGATCTAGGAGCTATCCACCTTCAAGGAAGAAGAAGAGATCTTCCTCAAGTTGCCGCCCACCCTTCTTTCCTTACCTTGGCCGGCCAACCCAAGGAGCCAAACCTTAATTAGTATTTGCTCCTTAGGGTTACTTGCCGCCCAAGCAAAGAGAGGCTAAACCCTTATTTCCATCATCCAACATCAACCACTCTTATCTTTTCCGCCCAACCCATAGCCACCCTTTTATAGAACTTAGGAGAAAATTGGTTATTGATGAGGTAGCCAAAATTATAGGAACTAATTCCCAATTTTCTTGCCGCCCACCTTATCCAACCTTTCCTCTCCCTTTTATATAGAGTTAGGTTTAGGCCTTGGTTTAATCTCCACCGTCGGTTCTAGGGTTTTAATCTCAACCGTCGGATTTAGAGATTTAATCTCAACCGTCGGTTCTAGGGTTTTAATCCCAACCGTCGGATCTAGAGATTTAATCTCAACCGTCGGTTCTAGGGATTTAATCCTAACCATCAGATCTAGAGATTTGTTTTCCATCATTTGATCTAGACTTCATGAGGTTTATATTAGGCTACGATAGGGACAATGAGGAGGAGTTGGATCTTGGCCACCCGATGGATCGGAACCACACAAACTTGATCCATCAATGATGTTCCATTCCACTAGAGGATCATCATCGAACTACCTCACCAATCCCCATAAATTAATATGGGCTCCATATATTATTTGTACATCCATCTCCCCATGTTTAAGACATCGGATGTCCGTCAATTAATTGATTTACTGACCATCAATTAATTAACATCTAACTCCTTGAGTAGTACCACTCAACCTTATCATCATGTTGACTAAGTCAACCTGCAGGGTTTACATGATGAACCTTATGAGCTCCTTAAGGGGACATCATCAATCTAATACATAGGACACGGATTCCTCCTATAATCAACGGCACACCATTTAAATAATATTATTTCCCAACTTACCGGGCATATTGATTTAATCCATAGAAATCTCACCCTCTGGTAAATCAAAGAAATAAATACTAAGTACATGTGTCCGTTATTATATCGGGATTAAGAGCATGTACAACATAATATCCGAGGTCCGATTCAATTATGTAGTCAGCAACAAATTGAATCACCTCTATGTCGGTCCTGCTCAATACACCTAAGTGTACTAGTGTAACTTTATGTTCAAGACAAAACAATACCAAGCTACACTACAACCATGCCAATGGTTTGTCCAAAACCATCTTGGTTGTGAGCCTCTACTTATACTCTACAAGGGACTGATAACATGATCTTCTGTGCCACACCCAAGCACCATGTTACCTACAATGTAAAGTATTAGACAATATGCACATATATAAATATAAAGTGCAAACAATGATCATGTGATTCTTATTTCAAGATAAAATGTTCATACCAAAGAGCTAGGCTTTCAGTATACATCCCAACAATCTCCCACTTATACTAAAAGACTATGCTGTCCTCATACTGCCATACATCTGATTCCCCTTCCCTCCACATGCCTATCAAAGCTCTCGCTAGAAGGGCCTTAGTGAAAGGGTCTACCAGGTCATCCTCTGATGCATGCTTGGCGACAGCAACTTCTACCTCCTTTACGATTTCTCGTATCACGTGGTACTTGTACTCTATGTGTTTACTAGCCTTATGGGCTCGTGGTTCCTTCGAGTTTGCAACTGCACCATTATTATCACAATAAATTGTGATATTTCTGAGCAAACCAGGAATCACATCCAAGTCCATCAGAAAGTTCCTGAGCCACTCATCTTCTTTGGCAACCTCATAGGCTGCCACATACTCAGCTTCCATGGTGGAGTCCTCCACGCATTTCTGCTGGGCACTCCTCCATACAATGGCTCCACCTCCTAAAGTAAACACAAAACCTAAGGTAGACTTACTGTTATTCCTATTTGATTGGAAATTGCAATCCATGCAACCCACAGGGAGTAATTGGTCTGCCCGGTAAACTAGCATATAATCCCTAGTCCTTCTCAGGCACTACAATATATGCTTTATCGATACCCAATGTCCTCACATCGATTACTCTGATATCTGCTAACCATGCCCACGGCAAAGCAGATATCTTGTCTCGTACATAGCATACATGAGGCTTCCTACTGCCAAAGCATAATGAACCGGCTTCATCTCCTTTATCACCTCAGATGATCTAGGACACATCTCCTTAGATAAAAGAACTCCATGCCTGAAGGGTAGAAAACCCTTCTTGGAGTTTTGTATGCTAAAACGATCCAAAACCATGTCTATGTATGAAGCTTGGGATAAGCACAACAACCTTGATCCCCAAGGTTGTGACCCACTTCTCCCAAGTCCTTCATATCATACGCTTGACGACCATACTTTACGCCTCGATAACACTTCGATGTTGTCGCCAACCACCAAAATGTCATCTACGATAGTACAAAAATACCACTACGCTCCTACATCTCTGATATACACATGACACATCCGAACTTTGAATAAATCCATAAGACTGGATTTACTTCCTCAAAGCGGATGTCCCAAGACTTCAAAGCTTGCTTCAGTCCATTAATGGACCGATTAAGCTTATATACAATACGCTCTTTGCCCTTAGCAATGAATCCCTCTGGTTGCTTCAAATAGATGTTTTCCTCAAGACTTCCATTAAGGAAAGCTGTCTTGACATCCATCTATCACACCTCATAATCCATATGAGCTGCAATGCATAAGAGCTCCCAGACTTGACTTGAATCCATAGATTCAATCTCAATATTCATTGGACTTTGCAAAGATGTTGTATTTATATCTTGGATTGCCTCGTCGTATGTCTATGGATCAGGTTCATGTTTGCTAGGGACCAAATCAGAAGATTTGTCCAAAAACATGAATCTAAGAGGTTGTCTAACAACCCTCCCACTACTACGAGGTATCTTCTGTGTATCCTCTATGACACGCGGTGCAGTGACATGTGGTATGTCCTCTTGTACCGGTGGTACTAAAGAAGTGACTTCCCTTTTAACTCCTCCAGAACAATTTTACTCTTGGGCTTGTGGCTTATCACATAGTCTTCCTCTAGAAATCTGGCATTCGTGTTAACGATCACCCTCTGATCTCTAGGACTACAAAACAAGTCAGAATAACTCATCATCGATCTAACCATCTCCATAAGAGTCCTATTCCTTCGTATTGCTACACTGTTCTGCTGGGGTGTGCCAGGTGCAGTCAATTGGGATTGAATCCCAACCTTTGATAAGTAGTTCCTAAACTCTCCCAAGAGGTACTCACCACCACAATTAGATCGTAGTGTCATCTTGAATAATTGTCTATAAAAAAGACAAAATATTCAAAACTACCTCTTGCCTGGATAGACATAGGACCATACAAATCAGAATGAACCAATTCCAACACATCTTTGGATCTATACCCCTTGGCCTTGAAAGGCCTCTTGGTCATCTTACCCTCCAAGCAAGATTCGCAGGTTGGGAGATGCTCCACCACTTATGAACCCAAAGGTCTATCAGCTATCAACCTTTGAATTCTACTTAGGTTAATATGACCAAGCCTAAGATCCCAAAGATATGTTTGGTTCATCTTCGAAGGTTCTTTTCTCTTATTAGACTTAGAAGATGAGTTAATAACTTCTATTTGCATCGTGGGAGCTTGTGGTTCAAGTTATACATTTCCTATCTATGTACCTGAATAGATAATGTCCCTATTCCTTTTATCAAAAGAAATAGATTATCCATCTAGAACAAATTTAGAAACCGAAATTAATTCTTTCTAAATAAGGGTACATAAAGGAAATTCTTAAGAACCGAAACCTTTATTTTTCTCAAAAGATAAATAAAACATCTCCCACTGCAATATCCGCCATCTTCATGGCATTGCCCAAGTAAATGGTAATATCCCCTTTAGCTAGTCATCGGGTTTCCTGGAACTCCTGCAATAGTATTGCAGACATGATTAGTGGCTCTCGTATCTACACACCAGGTGTCGGTAGATAACATCGCTAACCATGTTACAATGACTAGACCAAAGGATATACTTTTGTTCTTCTTTGGATTGGGACAGTCCTTCTTCCAATGTCCATCCTGCTTGCAAGTGAAGTATTTGCCTTTCGACTTCTTCACTCTTCCCTGAGATCCTCCCACCATCTTTGCTTCACCTTGTTTCTTCTTCTTCTTGCCTTTCGGCTTAGAAGTAGAAACCCTTTTGAGCAATGATGGCTTGAGGACACTCTTTGAAGAGTGCATACTTGTACTCCTTAGCAGATAAGACAATATCTTGAATCTTTTCCAATCAACATTATTTAGGTACAGTAAGTTTATTTCCTTTAGTATCACAGTAAGTGGACTGAAAGTCAATTTTGAAAATCCTAAGAATCACAATGATCAAAATATTAGATTTCAAATTTTATTGATTTCTCAAAACAATAAAATTCCGAAATCAACCAACACCTCAAAACACCGAGAATATCGCATGCCACGATAGTGTGGACGTATACGAATTCTACATTTGTAAGAGGAGGTTTTATCCATTAATTTTATTATCTTGTCAACCTTACTTTTTGACAAATAAAATTAATAGTTGGTTCCTCTTTGGCCCTACAAATAAAAGCAGTGACTCCGATTGGGAGGATACTTTTTATTTGCATCTAAGTGTGCACCATTACACGATACTAAGAGAATTATCTCGGATTATGTGCCTTACCGATGGGGAAGTACACACGCTCCTAAAGAATTTCCTATAACCATTATTTGACCTAGTGATCCGCAAACAAACTCATCCGATGGGGAGGAAGGCACTCAGAGCCGACGCGCAAATTTGTTGCATCACATGTCAAATTGTAATGGAGGCCGCGGGAATTAATTAAAATGTCCCTCTCCCACTTAGTAAATTGACAATGAGGAATTTTCAAGCACACACAACATGCATATAAAACAAATCAGCAATAAATATGGAAAAATTATAATTTTTCCAACTATTATGGCATTGTTCTCCAATATGCATCCCGTCGTGTCGCCACCTCGTCCGCTCCTCCTACGCCATGTACGAGCCATCCGGAGATCCAAGCCGAGAATAAAACCTATTTTATTTTACATCCATCGATCCTATACTCCTCGAGGGAGTGTACATGAAATCTAGATCGAAAGTAAAATAAAATAAAGAGTGGCTAAACAATGACGTATTCAATTACAAAAATTAAATACTAATTTAGCCTCGTCAACCCCGTGGATTTAAATAATATACAATCACACACACATGCAATCACATACACACATATATAGTCATAATAGTTGGATCTTATGCCTGCAACCAAAAAGATAGCCTACGCACATCCTACTATTATCCGGCATACACAATATATGATAAATGCGTGAAAGTAACCGAATCCAAAACACACAAAATCGGAAACCGTGGCTCTAATACCATTTGTTGGCAACCGTGCTATTTCTCGGAATGCTCATAGGCTCACATGTCTCCGGATTAAAATTTTCACTAATGAAAACTAATCCGGATGGGATGAGTTTCCTAAGCACAACCAATTCATCATCGTGCTAACGACTTGAGCGATCGCTTGAACAAACTAGTTGTTCAAGCAACATAACTCTTCTAGTCGGTTAGCCGCGGAAGAGACGACGGACAGATTGCCGGTTTTTGTGTTTCTTATTGGGGTCCATGATTATACAAATACATACAAATGTAAACTAGTATAATCAACATATACTAACATAAAGAACATAAGCTAGCATATCAATAAGAACATGCAAAGAACAATAATAAAAGTTATAAAACTTTTATACCTCTTGATCTTCTATCGTATGTCCTAACCTCCTTGTAGACTTCGTGTGGGCGAAGATCCTCCACAAGTTGAAGCTTCCTAGATCTTCTTCAATCCAAAGAAAGAAGAACTCTCTTTCCCTTCTTTCTTGAGCCAACCACCATTCCACAAAAGGATTGATGCCGCCGGCCCCAAGAATAGAGATAACATAATGGAAACAACCAAGGTACCGAACTAGGGACAAACCCTTATTTTGGTGCCGCAGGCCAAGATGGAGTGAAGAGGATAAAGAGAATATGTTGGGCGCCGGCCACGGTGGAGGGAATAGAGGAAGGAGCCGGCCACAACCTAGGAAGAGGAAGAGCTCCTCTCCTATAGTTGCCGCCCACCTTCCTTGCATACCCTAGCCGCCCAACCATAGGAGCCAAACCCTAATTAGGGTTTCCTCCTTAGGTCTTCTTGCCGCCCATCCAAGGTGGAAGGAGGAGATCTAAACCGGCCACCTTTCCTAGGAAGAAGAAGAACTCTTCCACAAGATACCGCTTACCCTCCTTCCAAACCTTGGCCGCCCATGCAAAGGAGCCAAACCCTAATCAAATTATGGTTTCCTCCTTAGGGTTTCTTGCCGCCCAACCATGGTGGAGAGAAGAGATCTAGGAGCTAGCCACCTTCAAGGAAGAAGAAGAGATCTTCCTCAAGTTGCCGCCCACCCTTCTTTCCTTACCTTGGCCGACCAACCCAAGGAGCCAAACCTTAATTAGTATTTGCTCCTTAGGGTTACTTGCTGCCCAAGCAAAGAGAGGCTAAACCCTTATTTCCATCATCCAACATCAACCACTCTTATCTTTTCCGCCCAACCCATAGCCACCCTTTTATAGAACTTAGGAGAAAATTGGTTATTGATGAGGTAGCCAAAAATATAAGAACTAATTCCCAATTTTCTTGTCGCCCACCTTATCCAACCTTTCCTCTCCCTTTTATATAGAGTTAGGTTTAGGCCTTGGTTTAATCTCCACCGTCGGTTCTAGGGTTTTAATCTCAACCGTCGGATTTAGAGATTTAATCTCAACCGTCGGTTCTAGGGTTTTAATCCCAACCGTCGGATCTAGAGATTTAATCTCAACCGTCGGTTCTAGGGATTTAATCCTAACCGTCAGATCTAGAGATTTGTTTTCGATCATTTGATCTAGACTTCATGAGGTTTATATTAGGCTACGATAGGGACCATGAGGAGGAGTTGGATCTTGGCCACCCGATGGATCGGAACCACACAAACTTGATCCATCAATGATGTTCCATTCCACTAGAGGATCATCATCGAACTACCTCACCAACCCCCATAAATTAATATGGGCTCCATATATTATTTGTACATCCATCTCCCCGTGTTTAAGACATCGAATGTCCGTCAATTAATTGATTTACTGACCATCAATTAATTAACATCTAACTCCTCGAGTAGTACCACTCAACCTTATCATCATGTTGACTAAGTCAACCTGCAGGGTTTACATGATGAACCTTATGAGCTCCTCAAGGGGACATCATCAACCGAATACATAGGACACGGATTCCTCCTATAATCAACGGCACACCATGTAAATAATATTATTTCCCAACTTACCGGGCATATTGATTTAATCCATAGAAATCTCACCCTCTGATAAATCAAAGAAATAAATACTAAGTACATGTGTCCGTTATTATATCGGGATTAAGAGCATGTACAACATAATATCCGAGGTCCGATTCAATTATGTAGTCAGCAACAAATTGAATCACCTCTATGTCGGTCCTGCTCAATACACCTAAGTGTACTAGTGTAACTTTATGTTCAAGACAAAACAATACCAAGCTACACTACAACCATGCCAATGGTTTGTCCAAAACCATCTTGGTTGTGAGCCTCTACTTATACTCTACAAGGGACTGATAACATGATCTTATGTGCCACACCCAAGCACCATGTTACCTACAATGTAAAGTATTAGACAATATGCACATATATAAATATAAAGTGCAAACAATGATCATGTGATTCTTATTTCAAGATAAAATGTTCATACCAAAGAGCTAGACTTTCAGTATACATCCCAACATTTATATCATACGTGAACAAAATAAGCTAAAGGCATTTTATATCATACATTAACAAAATAAGCTAAGGAATTTTATATCATACATGAACAAAATAAGCTAAGGCATTTCATATCATACTTGAACAAAATAAGCTAAGGCATTTCATATCAGACATGAACAAAATAAGCTAAGGCATTTCATATCATACATGAACAAAATTAACAAAATTAGAGTAGACATAGAATTCTTACTTGGAGCAGCAGGATTTGGAGCTTGATGTGTGTGTAGTGGAAAGGCAGATCCGCTCTGATACCACCCTGTCACGCCCGCCCTTTTCGGACCCAAAATCCGGAAGGGGCGGCGCGTGACGCGACCGTACATACATACATTACATACAGCGGAAGACTTTATACATACTTCTTTATTTCTTACAGCGGAAGACTTTAGACTTTTTTTTTTCTTTTAAACATATGCATTGACATATACATATATATATACTTCTTCTTCTTAACATAGGGCATGCATCATAGCATATATAGATACTTATTCTTAATTCTTCCTTACTTCTTCTTATTAACATAGAGCATGCATCATAATATCTATAGATTCTTAGTGCTTAGTTCAAGTTCTTAAACATCGTCGTCATACGGAGACATAAGTAAGGACATCCATAAATGTCATCATCATAGGTAAACATATATATATAGACCTAACGAATCTTCTCCACCATGCCACTGCCACACACATTTGGCCCCTCCTGCTGCTCCCTTTAGTTTATCCATCCCTTACCCTTATCTGCAGTACGAGGGAAAGATAAACTATAAGCACATAGGCTTAGTAAGATCCAGTCCTACTCACAAAAACCATATATCGACATTAATCATGGCATGTAACCTTCATAACATATAAGCAATATAACATGTAACGTACATGGCGTAATCAACTTAAAATGTAGCATAAGTAACGTGAGTAAACATAACATGTATCATCCATAACATGGTAGCATAACATGTATCATCTATACCATAGCATCATATCATGTAAATATATGACTTAATTAAACATAACATATAACATACTTAACATAGCAAATCAACATAGCATACAACATATATGTATGACATATCAAACATAACATACATCATATGTAACATAGTGGCATAAACATGACATATCAAACATAACATACATCATATGTAGCATAGTGGCATAAACATGGCATATCAAACATAACATACATCATATGTAACATAGTGGCATAAACATGGCATATCAAACATAACATACATCATATGAAACATAGTGGCATAAACATGGCATATCAAACATAACATACATCATATGTAACATAGGGGCATAAACATGGCATATCAAACATAACATACATCATATGTAACATAGGGGCATAAACATGGCATATCAAACATAACATACATCATATGTAACATAGGGGCATAAACATGGCATATCAAACATAACATACTTCATATGTAACATATCAACATGGCATGTAACATAACAATCAAATCATGTAACATATGCAAGATGCTTTTGAAAACATATATTATAGGTACGTAAACATAATCTCAACATATTTGGGCCCGGCATTGTACCACTTCTTCATTATCATAGCGCGCATCCCCAAATAGGCCCGAGGTAGCAAGTCTCGAACCTAATAGGTTACTAGGCCCGATCTTAGTCCGTCGACCTAGGGCAATCGTCATAGCATAGAAGCCCATCCTAGGCCCGAGTCTTACTCCATCGACCTAAGGCATCTTGGAGCCCATCCCGTACTAGGCCCGAGTCTTATTCCATCGACCTAGGGGCAGTCATACATAGAAGCCCATCCTAGGCCCGAGTCTTTATTCCATCGACCTAGGGCATCTTAGGAGCCCATCCCTTCTTGGACCCTGTTAGGGTCTTGGTACAAGTCATGCAGAAGGTAAAATACTTATATGCTTATTTTATAAAATAGCTTATTTCATTTTGCAAACATAGCATACTTCATTTCATAACACATCATGCTTCCCTTCATGAACATATCATCTTTCATTTCGGAAACATACCATTCTTCATTTCATAACATATCATTCTTCATTTCATCATCATGTCATATTCATGTCGTGAACATATCGTTTTGTTTCATTTCATAATCTTATCTTCTTCCATTTCATAACATATTTTAAATATCGCATACACATAGACATGGCAAAAAGCATGGCATCAAAAGTAAGTAAACACTAACCTAAGGCAGGTTATCTTCATCTAGCATTATTTAATATCACAAGTCAACATGAATTCACCCAACATAAAACACATGTTAACCTATTCATTTAACTTAACAACAACTTCATATGCACATAAGACTTGAATTAAAACTTCATCTAATCCCCAAAAATACATGATGGCCGAATGGTCCATAGGGGTTTCTAGGGTTATCCTTCATCCTAATTCATTTAACACAACCACAACTTTATTTGCACATAGAACATGAACTAGACTTCATTTAATCACCCAAAATTCATGGTGGCCGAATGATCCATAGGGTTTTCTAGGGTTATCTTTTAACCTAATTCATTTAACCTAACAACAACTTCATTTGCATATAAAACAAGAATTAGACTTCATTTAATCACCCAAAATTCAGGGTGGCCGAATGATCCATAGGGTTTTCTAGGGTTATCTTTTAACCTAATTCATTTAACATAACAACAACTTCATTTGCATATAGAACATGGATTAAAACTTCATTTAGTCACCCAAAACATAGGTTGGCCGAATGGTCCATGTAGGGTTTTTAGGGTTAACCTTTTACCTAATTCATTTAACATAATAACAACATCATAATCCTACAAAAACATGGATTAAACTTCATTGAATCATCAAGATCTAGGGGTGGCCGAATGGTCCATGTAGGTCTTTAGGGTTAACCTTTAACCTAATTCATTTAACATAATAACAACATCATAATCCTACAAAAACATGGATTAAACTTCATTGAATCATCATGATCTAGGGGTGGCCGAATGGTCCATGTAGGTCTTTAGGGTTAACCTTTAACCTAATCCATTTTAAATCCTAGCATCATCATATAGTTACAAAAAAAACATAGCATGGAACTTCATTGAAACCTAAACTCATGGCTTGGCCAAATAGGCTTTAGTGGCTATTAGGGTTAGCTTTTAACCTAATCCCTTTTTCCATCTTAACATCATCATGTACTTCCTAAACATAGCATACAACTTCATTGAAAAACCAAAACATAGCTTGGCCGGATATAACATATAGATTTCTTTTACAAACATCAATCGAAGCTACTCGTATGCAGGTGAGGGATACTTACATCCTTCGCTTTGCTTGTAATGTGAAGATAACCTAAGGAACACAAAACCTAGTCCTTGCTTCTTGCTTGGATGAGTTTCGGCCAAGGGTGGAAATGGAGAGGGAGAGCTTTAGGATTTCGGTGAGAAGAAGAAGAGAAGAGGAGAAAGTGAAGTTGCTCACTCATGCCTCCTCATCCCCCACCCTATTTATTCACCTAAAGAGTCCCTTAATCTCCCTTACACTTAACCATAATTTCCCTTATTCCTCTAATGATATAATCCTATTGGGCTTCTGGTTAGTGGGTGCATCTATAGGGCTTGGCTATCTCTAGAGGTTTGGGGTTCAATTCCTAGGTCTTGCACCCCTTTTCGGCTTATTTTCTTTTATTTTTGAAAAGGCCCACCTAAAGCCCATGATCATCAAGCCAAAAATTCTTGTAAAATTGCTAGGAATTTTACGGGCATTATAGAGGTAACCTTTTCTTACAAGATCACTCTTTTTACAATAAGATTTAGATAAAAGCAAGTAAGAAAAATAGGAAAATGTGCTGGCACATGGGAGTATGTTTGGAGTTCAAGCATTAGGCTCCCCAAGTGTCCAAAGGCCCCTTCTTTTAGGGAAGAACTCGTTCTTTCCGGTGGGTGCCTTACAGTCGACTGATGCCTCGATCTGTCGAATGCCCATGTAGCCATTGCCCTATAACGACTTCTTCCACGTTGAATTTCATCCAACGGCTCCCACATCAGTCGACTGATCTTCCCATCAGTCGACTGATGGAGCTAACAGTCGAGTGTTGGAAGCAAGCAGTCGACTATCAACCATTCTGTGCTTGAAACCCTCGCGACCAATCAACTGCTGCCATCAGCAGTCGACTGATGGTTTCAGCAGTCGACTTCCAACACTTGATAGTCCACTGCTGGGACACAAACCAGACTCGAACACCATTCGAGTCAACAATCGACTTGGAGCAGTCGACTGCCATGATATGGCAGTCGACTTATGTCGAGAAAACCCATCCGACACTTAGCCAATTGGCGAAGTTTCACCTAAGCGCTACCCGTCCCGGGTTACATTCGCTCACTCTCATCTTTCCTTGGAGTCCCTCGCCTTTGAAGTTCTCTTCATCTGGCCACGTCCCTCAGATGCACCAAGTGCACGGCTTCGCAGCGCCATCCTTTGTATCTCGCCCTGAAGTCTACTTCCTCCGTCTTCACTCCAATACTCCTCGTCTGGCGGTCCCTCGGATACACCAAGCGCACGACTTTCGCAATGCATTTTTCACCGACTCAAAGACCGAGTCATGTGAGGTGAAACTTGCCAATGCTCCATGTGTGAATTACTAAGTCCTGCATGACTTTAATGCACATATCAAATCTATATAAATCCTAACTTAAACCCTTTTCCACGCACATCAAAACCACATCACATGGGTTGATTGCCCTAACAATCTCTCCCTTTTTGATGTGTGGCAATTCGTTTAAGTTAGGTAAAACAATTACAATAAAAACATAAGGCAAGAAAGCATGTAAATAACATGAGAATAAAAAACTCCCCCTTAAACATGCAACTCCCCCTTACGACATGCTAACTCTCCCCTTAGCATGATTAACTTAAACTCACAATTTCTCCCCCTTTGACACCATCAAAAACCTTATTCAAATGTTATACACGCATGACATCAAGTATAAAGAAGAAAAAATACCCAAAACCAACTCAAAACCTGATAAAATATGTTACTGTGCTCGTGCACAGTACATCAATCGACTGAATCAGAGGATCAGTCGATTGACACTCAGTTTTCAGGATTTCTGATTTTCGAACTCCAATTTCAGAAATGCATTAAAAATTCTAAGAAATTCGAAAAATCATGAAATTTGAAGTACATATTTCTAGTGAGTTTCTTTATCAGTGAAAAATAATTTTTCATGAAAATTTATTTTATTTTTGAAAATTTGGCAAAAACTCAAAAGATGCAAAAATGTCTAAAGTTTGTATCCATTTTAAAGCCTAGTTTTACCTTGAGATTTTTCAAAACATGAACTCACTGTAAATAAGACATAAAATGTTTTTAAATTATTATATACAACTATGATCTATGGCCAATATGTCCATTGATTAAATATTTGCTTTCCCCATAGTTGGTCTATGATTAATCTATTGATACACTTAATGACCCATCTAAATGTCATAAGCATTAGTGGACCATTTGTATCATCCTACCATCTCACCCATTGCTATGTTCTCAATAAAGTTAGCCTTATAGTGGGATGTGAGGTGTTCCTAATGGTATTTACACTTAACCAAATTTTCATGCATTTCTACCCATGGTTAAGTATCATCCTAAAAACGCAATCATGAACATGCATCAAGAATTATCAATCATGATAATAAATCATCAATTATTGCATATCATGATTATAAATTATAAAATTAAGCATGAATCATGATTCAAACATTCAATTCATGGGTTATACATTATCATCACCCAACACTATGTTAAAAATTTATAACCCACACCATGCTATCGTTTTCTAGCTATCGTTTTATTTTTGGCTTGACCCCTAGCAATTAGGCAATTATAGGCCTTTTCATTTTTATTTCCTTTATAACATAAGCCTTTCTTATTAAAGCTTTCCCTTTGGCTCCCTATGATCATGTTCAATGTGTTGGAGCCTATAGTGAATTTCTCTAGGGCCTTAGTTAAATGGTCTACTTTTTCTCTTAAAACCCTATTCTCCTCAATACATGCATCATTAACATTACAAGGCATGTAATCATCATGTGAGCATGCATTATTGATACTAAAAGAAACATTATCATTCACATTTAAATATGATTTTTCTAGCTTTTCTTCTAAGGCCTTAATTTCATTTTTCATGCTTTTGTTTTCCTTTTTAGCCCCAAATAATTCCTTAGTTAAGCTAGAAATCATAGACATAATTTTCTTGGGAGGAAGATTTGTTCACTTACCAAATCCCTTTCCGATGATGAGGATGAAGATGAGAACGCTCCCCCTTCACTCGAGCTCTCCTCCTCGCTAGTGCTTCTTTCTTCTTCCTCGAAGGAGGTGGAGTCCAAGTCATCTATCCCCAATAGGGCAAGGTTTGTGAAGGTCTTCGGATGAGGATGATAGATCATCCCATGTAGCCTTGTGTGCCTTGGCCTTTCCTTTTTCTTTAGTTTTCTTCTCTTCCTCCTTTTTCTTGCTCCCCTTCTTCTTGTCCTCTTTCTTCCTCCTCTCTTCTTTTCTCTTGTTCAAGAGGGGATAATCATCTCTTATATGTCCCTCTCCTTGGCAATTGTAACATATAATTTTCCTCCTTGGCCTTCTCCTCCTATCATTAGATTTTTTAAATTTAAAATTTTTCAAAGCACGCCTTACCTTCCTTACCATATAGGCTTCTTCCATGCTATCCATGGAGAAGGAGGAGTCTTCATCTGATGATGAAGGTGGCGTCTCCTTCTTCTTCTTCCCCTTGTTGGCCATTAAAGCAACTCCCCTTGTCGGCTTGATTTGATCTTCTACTATTCCTTCAAGCCTTGTTTCATGGAGTTCCATGGTGGAGAAGAATTCCTCTAGAGTAGTTATCTCTAGATTCTTGGAGATGTAGAAGGAGTCCACCATTGAGCTCCACTTCAATGACCGGGGGAAGGCATCTATCGCCTTCATAATCATGTCTCAGTTGGAGAGCTTTTCACCTACGCTTGACAAACCAATTATTATCTCTTTAAAGCGTGAATGTAAAGATGTTACCTTCTCCCCTTTATCGAGTTTGATATTGTTGAGTTGGGAGCAGAGGACATCTCTTCTTGCTAGCTTGGCCTCGGATGTGCCTTCATGAAGCTCTACTATCTTCTCCCACATCTCCTTGGCGCTAGCACATTCTCCTATTCGGTTGACTTCTTGTTGAGGGAGTACATTGTATAGATGGTGCTTGGCCTTTGAATTCGCCAAGTACTCCTCTCTTTGCTTCTTTGTCCATCTTGATCTCTCAATTAACTTATCCTCTTCATCCCTAGGTAACTTGAAACCGTTCTCCATTATAAGAATAATATCAAAGTCGGCATCGAAGAATACCTCCATTCTCTTCTTCCATCAAGAGAATTCGCCTTCAAACATTGCCGGATGGATGTTAGAGCCGACCATCATTGTTGTTGTGCTTGTTGCGGTGATGAGTCTGGTGACAAGCGACTTGCCTCTGATACCACTTGTTGGACCGTCGATGGCCGGCTATAAGGGGGTGAATAGCCCTCTTTCGAGTAAGGTGGAATTCGCTCGTTGATTGCTCATCTACAAACTCGTTAGCGCAAGCGGAAATATAAACAATAAAGACAAAGCAATAAGGAATGAGACAAATGCTAACAAAAAGATTTAATGTGGTTCATAGCCTTGTCACTAATCCACGACCCTATTCATCCAAGGTGAATCACGCTTTAAGCTTCACTATTCTCTCCTTGGCACCAAGCAAGGTAGAGGTAACCTTTTCTTACAATACCACTCTTCTTACAATAATATTTAGATAAAAGCAAGTAAGAAGAGTAGGAAAATGTGTTGGCACTTGAGAGTACGTTTGGAGTTCAAGCATTAGGCTCCCCAAGTGTCCAAAGGCCCCTTCTTATAGGGAAGAACTCATTCTTTCCATTGGGAACCTTGCAGTCGACTGATGCCTCGATCAGTCGACTGCCCCTATAGTCGTTGCCCTATAACGGCTTCTTTCACGTTGGATTTCATCCAATGACTCCAACATCAGTCGATTGATCTTCCCATCAGTCAACTGATGGAGCTAACAGTCGAGTGCCAGAAGAAAGCAGTCGACTATCAATCATTATATGCCCGAAACCCTCGTGACCAATAGACTGATGGTTTTGGCAATCGACTGCCAACACTTGGCAGTCAACTGTTGGGACACAAACCAGACTCGAACACCAGTCGAGTCAATAGTCGACTTGGAGCAGTCGACTGTCATGATATGACAGTCTACTAATGTTGGGAAAACCCATCTGACACTTAGCCAATTGGCTAAGTTTCACCTAAGCTCTAATCGTTCCGTGTTACATTCGCTCACTCTCATATTTCCTTGGAGTCCCTCGCCTTTGAAGTTCTCTTCATCCGGCAACGTCCCTCGGATGTGCCAAGCACACGGCTTCGCAGCACCATCCTTCGCGTCTCACCCTGAAGTCTACTTTTTCCGGCTTCACTCCAATGCTCCTCGTTCGACGGTCCATCGGATGCACCAAGCGCACGACTTCTGCAATGCATCTTTCACTGACTCAAAGACCGAGTCATGAGAGGTGAAACTTGCCAATGCTTCATGTGTGAATTACTAAGTCCTGTATGACTTCAACGCACATATCAAATCCATATCAATCCTAACTTAAACCCTTTGCCACACACATCCAAACCACATCACATGGGTTGATTGCCCTAACAAGGAGGAGAGCTCAAGTAAAGGGGGAGCATCCTCATCTTCATCCTCATCATCGGAAGGGGATTGGGTAAGTAAGGTAACGAAATTACCCTCCCATGAAGTAATTTCTATGATTTCTAGCCTTACTAGGGATTTATTTAAGGCTAAGAAGAAAAATAAATGCATGCTTGATGATATTAGAAAATTAGAATAAAAACTAGAAAATGCATGCGTAAATGTTAATGATTATATTCCTCTAGATGTTATTGATGCATGCATTGAGGAAAATAAGGCTTAAAGGGAAAAGGTAGATTTCTTGACTAAAGCCTTAGAAAAGTTCACAATTGGCTCCAACACCCTAAACATGATTATTGGGAGCCAAAGGGTAAGTTTTAATAAGAAAGTCCTAGGATATAAGGGAAACAAAAATGAGAAGGCCTATCATTGCCTAATTGCTAGGGGTCAAGCTAGAAATAAAATGGTAGCTAGAAAATGGATCCCTAAAGAATATTTAGTGAATCCTATAGGAAAAAATTTATATTGGGTTCCCAAATCCATTCTTAAGGGTTAGAAAAACCCTAGGATAGTCAATCATGAGGATTTTATTTATATCATATCATATGGTTGACTTAGGATGGTGTGGGTTATAAATTTTTAACATAGTGTTGGGTGATGATAATGTATAACCCATAAATTGAATGCTTGAATCATGATTCATGCTTAATTTTATATTTTATGATCATGATATGTAATTAGTTATTTATAATCATGATATGCAATAATTGATGATTTATGATCATGATTGATAATTCTTAATGCATGTTCATGATTGGGCTCTTAGGATGATACTTTACCATGGGTAGAAATGCATGAAATTTTGGTTAAGTGTAAATACCTTTAGGAACATCTCACATTCCACTATAAGGTGAATTTGATTGAGAACATAGCATGGGTGAGATGATAGGATTATACAAATGGTCCACTTATGCTTATGACATTTAGATGGGTCATTAAGTGTATCATTAGAGCAATCATAGACCAACTATGGGGAAAGCAAATGTTTAATCAATGGACATATTGCCCATAGATCATAGTTGGATGTTTTAAATGATTTAAAAACATTTCATGTTTCATAAATAGTGAGTTCATATTTTGAAAAATCTCAAGGTAAAACTAGGCTTTAAAATGGATACAAACTTTAGACATTTTTGTAACTTTTGAGTTTTTGCCAAATTTTCAAAAATAAAATAAATTTTTATGAAAAATCATTTTTCACTGATAAAGGAAATCACTAGAAATATATACTTCCAATTTCATGATTTTTTGAATTTTCTATAATTTCTGGTGCATTTCTGAAGTTCATTCGAAAAATGAGAAAATCCTATAAACTGAGTGTCAGTCAACTGATCCTCTGATTTTGTCGACTGATGTACTGTGCACAAGCACAGTAAATTGTTTTATCAGGTTTTGGGTTGGTTTTTGGTATTTTCTTCCATTTCACTTGATGTCATACGTGTATAACATTTGGATAATATTTTTGATGGTGTCAAAGGGGGAGAATGTTAATAGTTTAAGAAAATCATGCTAAGGGGAGAGTTAGCATGTCTTAAGGGGGAGTTGCATGTTTAAGGGAGAGTTTTTATACTCATGTTATTTACATGCTTTCATGCCTTATGTTTTTATTGTAATTGTTTTACCTAACTTAAATGGATTGTCACACATCAAAAAGGGGGAGATTGTTAGGGCAATCAACTCATGTGATGTGGTTTTGATGTGGTTGTGGCAAAGAGTTTAAGTTAGGATTGATATGGATTTGATATGTGCATTGAATTCATGCAAAACTTAGTAATTCGCACATGGATGATGGAACATTGGAAAGACTCACCTCTCATGACTCGGTCCTTGACTCAGTGAAAGATTCATTGCGGAAGCCATGCGCTTGGTGCATCCGAGGGACCGCCGGATGAGGAGCATTGGAGTGAAGCCGAAGGAAGTAGACTTCAGGGTGAGACGCAAAGGATGGCACTACGAAGCCGTGCACTTGGTGCATCCGAGGGATATGGCCGGAAAAAAAGAACTTTGAAGGCGAGGAACTCCAAGGGAATGAGAGTGAGCCAATGTAACCTTGGATGGGTAGGTCGTTAGGTGAACTTGGCCAATTGGCTAAGTGTCGGATGGGTTTTCCCAACACCAGTCGACTGCTATAGGTAGCAATATAATTGACTGCTCTAAGTCGACTGGAGACTCGATTGGTGTTCGAGTCCAAGTTCTGGCCGAACAGTCGACTACCAGCTTATGGGAGTCGACTGCTAGCTCCATCAGTCGACTGCCAAGGGGAGCAATCGACTGATGTCGAGGGTTTCGAGCATAGAAGCTTCAACAATCGAGTGATTGCGTCGACCACTTGATTGATAGCTCCATCAGTCGACTGATGGGACAATCAGTCGACTGATGTGGGAGTCATTGGTTGGAATCCAATGTGGAAGAAGCCATTATAGGGCAACAACTACAGTAGTAGTCGACTGATCGAGGCATCAGTCGACTGCTAGCATCTCAATGGGAAGAAAGGCTCCTTCTCTATAAAAAGGAGCCTTGGGTCATCTTGGGACAAAAATGGTTCATTGCTAAATATCTCCCAAGTGCCTAAAATGATTTTCCTCCTCTTCCTTGTGTTTAATTTCATCTTGTTGTAAGAGGAGAGAATTCTTGTAAGAAAGGTTACCTCCACCTAGTTTTGTGCAATGGAGATATTAGTAGAAAGTTTAAGGCGTGATTCACCTGGAACGAATTGGTCCGTGGATTAGCAGCAAGGTTGTGAACCACATTATATCGGTTTGTTAGCATTGCCTCTTGTATTGTCTTTTATATTTTCGCTTGCGCTAATCATATTTGTAGGCAATCAACGAACGAATTCCACCGTATGCGAAAGAGGGCTATTCACCCCCCTCTACTCGGCCACCGACGGTCCAACACTTTGGTATTCCCTTGCATGATTAATCACATTAATCATGCAAAGTGATAGATGACCCTTGGATTTTCTGCATGATGAATCATCTTCCATGGTTTAACTTGAGTCTAACTCAAGTTCAACCAGCTTGAGTCTAACTCAAGTCTTGGCCATTTGCTCAATTTTTCTTTTAGTCAAACTAAAAGAAACCATCTCCAAAATAGAATGTCATTTGTGTGTGACCCAATAGGCTCTTATAACGTTGGCAATGTGTCTAAAATCCCTTTTAGACGCATAAACAATGAGCGACATCTCGCAATACATCATTGCTACCCAACTTACAAGAAAGTCGAGATCCGACAAACTTTTCGTGACTATTATCATGTATGATGGTGTCCTTCTATCCTTGATATCTTAGATCGATCAATGAGGCATAGACCATGTCATCCCCTTATCGATCTTTGACTTTCTTGATCACCAAGTAGACTCACTCAAACAAATGAGCTCAATATCTCATATTGACTCATTTGAGCATGACCATGCATTTCGTGGTCATACTCTATCAAGAGGCCAAAGATATCACTCCCGTCATATGGGAGAGATAGATCTCATCTACATCACTCACATCCCTCTGCATAATTCGTTACATACCCAATAATCGCCATTATAGTGCACCCTGTTACGGGTGACGTTAGATGATACCAAAGAGCATAACTCCTTATGTAGGGAACCGTAGTGGCTTCGGGTCTAAGGACTATTCATCCCCATTGTCACATGAGAAAGTATATGACACTTATATAACGATCCATGACACTTTCTCATGGCAGGTCAATTCAGTACATATATTCTCCAATATATATACTCATGTATCAATTTGATATCACATATCCATGACTTGTGAGATCAAGTCATCCATTGACCTACATGCTAGTCTCAATGAATCAATATATCCCTTTGTCTATTAATACAATACTTGACTAGGAATATTTAAGTATAGTGTTCTCTACAACTTCTCATAATCAATTCTACCAATTAATATACTGTAGATTGGAACCTACTATTCAAGGGCATTAATTATATTTATTTGGCTGGCACACACATAAAGTAAATATAATAATCAATCTTTGCCTTTTATTAATGAAATATGATACATATGATCCCTAATCAATCATCTCATGATTGGCACTAATGGTTGACACTGACAATTTCCCACTAGCACTAGTGTCAATCACTATAATCTCTAAGACCCAGTGAGCTAGTGTGACCATCATGCTTTCTCTGTGTCAAAGCCTTGGTCAAGGGATCCGCAATGTTAGCATCAGTATCGACTCTGCATATCCGCACATCTCCTCTATCGATGATCTCTCAAATGAGGTGATACCGCAGTTGTATATGTTTGGAATGCTGCTGAGATCGAGGTTCCTTAGCCTGTGTTATAGCCCAGTTGTTGTCACAATAATGCTCTATAGGGCTCATGATGCTAGGAACTACACCATGCTCGGAAACAAACTTCCTGATCCAAACAGTCTCCTTTACTGCATCAGAAGCAGCAATATACTTAGCTTCTGTAGTAGAATCTGCAACTGTGTCTTGCTTTGAACTCTTCTAGCTCACAGCACCACCATTTAAACAAAAGACATATCCTGACTGCAATATGTAATCATCCTTGTTCATTTGGAAGCTAGCATCGTTGTAACCCTTTACAATGAGCTCCTCATTGCCTCCAAATATCAAGAAATATTCTTTAGTTCTTCTCAAGTACTTAAGAATATTCTTGATGGCTATCCAGTGATTTCACCTCGATCTGAGTGGTACCTACTCTTCATGCTTAAAGGATACGAGACATCAGGATGAGTGCATAGCATGATGTACATAATCGACCCTATAGCAGATGCATAAGGGATTTGATCCATGTGTTCCCTTTCTTCCTTAGAAGAAGGGCATTGAGCCTTCGAAAGGCTTACACCATGTGACATTGGTAGAAATCCCTTCTTGGAGTTCTGCATGGCAAAAGGTTTAAGCACCTTGTCAATATATGCACTCTAACATAGGCCAAGCAATCTCTTAGATATATCTCTATAGATCTTAATGCCTAAAATGTAGGCTGCTTCACCTAAGTCTTTCATTGAGAAACAATTCCCAAGCAAAGTCTTCAAAGACTGCAGCATAGGGATGTCGTTTCCAATGAGAAGTATGTCATCAACATACAAGATAAGAAAGATAACTATGCTACCACTAACCCTCTTGTAGACATAGGGTTCATCTTCATTCTTGATGAAACCAAACTGTTTGATCACATCATCGAATCGAAGATTCCAGCTTCTAGATGCTTGCTTTAACCCATAAATGAACCTTTGCAGCTTGCATATCTTACTAGCATGCTTTGGATCTACAAAACACTCAGGTTGTGTCATGTACACATCCTCGAGAAGGTTTCCATTCAGAAATTCAGTTTTGACATCCATTTGTCAGATCTCATAATCGTGGTAAGCTGCAATAGCAAGCATGATCTGAATGGACTTAAGCATCGCAACTGATGAAAAAGTTTCATCATAGTCAATACCATGAATCTGTTTGAAACCTTTAGCTACCAATCACCCTTTATATGTATGCATAAGACCATCCATGTCAGTATTTCTCTTAAAGACCCACTTACACTCAATGGGTTTGACCCATTCAGGTGGATCAACCAAAGTCCATACTTGGTTAGTGTACATGAATTCCATTTCAGATCTCATGGCCTCTAGCCATTTTTCAGAATCTGGGCTCATCATAGCTTCTTGATAGGATGTAGGCTCATTCAACTCAACAAGCATAATGTCATCATTGTTAGACAAGAGAAATGAATATCTCTCAGGCTGACGACGTATTCTATCAGACCTACGAAGAGGTTGGTATACTTGAATGGGTTGTTGCTCCACAACTTCTTGTGCAACAAACTCATCATCTATAACACTTTATGGTGTCTGTTCAATTTCCATTTCAGTGCTATCTTTATCTTGAATTTCTTCAAGATGTATTTTACTCCCACTAGTTCTTTTAGAGATGAACTCTCTTTCTAGAAATACTCTATTTCTAGCGACAAACACTTTGCCTTGCGTGGGTCTGTAGAAGTAATATCCTTTCGTTTCCTTAGGATATCCTACAAAGTAGCACTTGTCTGATTTAGGGCCTAGTTTATCGGAGACTTGACGTCGAACATAAGGCTCACATCCCCAAATCTTCATAAAAGACATCTTGGGACTCTTCCCAGTCCATATCGCATATGGTGTCTTTATAACTATCTTAGATGGAACGCGATTAAGTGTGAAAGCAGTCGTCTCTAAAGCATATCCCCAAAAGAAAGAATAAAGATTTGCGTGACTCACATTGGATCGTACCATATCTAATAATGCACGATTTCTCCTTTCTGATACACCATTCCACTGTGGTGTTCCAGGTGGAGTGAGTTGAGATCTAATCCCAAACTCAATGAGATACTCACAAAAAGCTTGGCTAAGGTATTCCCCACCTTGATCTGATTAAAGCACTTTAATACTCTTACTAAGTTGGCTTTGTACTTCATTCTTGAATTCTTTGAACTTTTCAAAGGATTCAAATTTCTATCTCATAAGATACACATATCCATATCTACTGAAATCATCAGTAAAAGTAATGAAATACTGATAGCCTCCTCTAGCTGCTACATTGAAAGTGTTGGGATGTATACTGAAAAGTCTATCTTTTGTATGAACATCTTTATTTTGAAATAAGAATCGCATGATCATTGTTTGTATATTTTTATGGTTATGCATATTGTCTAATACATTACATTGTAGATAACATGGTGTGTGGTGTCATACGGGAGATCATGTTATCGCCTCCTTGAAAAGTATAAGTAAAGGCTCACAACCGAGATGACTTTGGATAAACCATTGGAATGGTTGTAGTGTGATTTAGTATTGGTTTGTCTTGACCATAGAATCACACTAGTACACTTTGTGTGTATTGAGCAGGACCGACTTAGAGGTGATTCGATTTATTACTGACTACATAATCGAATCGAACCTCAGATATTATATTGTATATACTCTTAATCCCGATATAATAATGAGCACATATACTTAGTATTCATTTCTTTGATTTACCAATGGACGAGATTTATAGATTAAATCGATAGGCACGATAAGTTGGGAAATGATATTATTTATATGGTGTGTCGTTGATTATAGGAGGAAACCGTGTCCTATATATTAGGATGATGATGTCCCCTTGAGGAGCTCATAAGGTTCATCATGTAAACCCTGTAGGTGGACTTGGTCCGGCATGATGAAAAGGTTGAGTGGTACTACTCATAGAGTTAGATGTTGATTAATTAATGGTCAGTAAATTAATTAATCGACAGATATTCGAGATCTTAAACACGGGGAGAAAATGTACATATAATATATGGATCCCATATTAACTTATGGGGGTTGGTGAGGTAGATCAATGATAATTTTTTAGTGGATTGGATTATCATTAATGGATCGGACTTTATGTGGGCTTGATCCATTGGGTTGCCAAGATCCAACTCCTCCTCATGGTTCCTATTGCAGCCTATTAATACCTCATGAAGCCTAGATCCAATGGATGAAAACAAAACTCTAGATCCAAAGGTAGAGATTAAATCTCTAGATCTGATGGTTGAGATTAAATCTCTAGATCCAACGGTTGAGATTAAATCCCTAGAACCAATCGTGGAGATTAAAACAAGGCTTATCCCTAAACTCTATAAAAGGAGGCTTTAGGGTTGGCTTGGAAAAGAATTATAAGTAAGGGGAGGTTTGGAGTTGGCGGCAAGAGGCTTGGAGTTAGGGTTTGGAGCTTGGTGGCACCAAATAAGGAAATTCTTTCCTTGTCTTCTTCTTCTCCATTGGTAGCCGGCGCCCATACCAGCCTTTCCAGCCCTTGGCTGGCATCCAAACCAGCTTCTTCTCCTCTCCTTGCCCAGTGGAAACAAGGCTTAGGGTCCTCCCTTGGAGCTCTTGGCCGACATCCATCTTTCTCCTTCTCCTTGTTGGCCGGCGGCAAGCAACTTGCTTGTTGCTTGTTGGTTGGCTAAAGGAAGGAGAACGGTCTTATTTCTTGTCTTCCTCTTGCTCAGAACGAGCAAGGAATGAAGATTGGTGATCTAGGAGCTTCAACTTTTGGTAGATCGTCACCCACACAACGTCCGAAAGGAGGAAGGACATACGATAGAACATCGAGAGGTATAACACTTAACCATCTTCATATGCAACATGTTTATAATTGTTTTTCAATTATATGAGCATGATATATTCTGTTTTGTGGCTAATATAACTTGGACCCCAAACATAAACACAAAAGTCGCCCATCCGTACATCGTCTATTCCGCGGCTATTCGTAGAATAGAGGTTGGTTGCTTGAACAACAAGTTTATTCAAGTGACTACTCTAATCGAATAGCACGATGATAAAATGGTTGCTTGGGTAATCCCTCGTGTCAAGGATAAAAATTTTTTTATCTGAGGATGTAGAAGGGTTCGCCATGAACAATCGACCGAGTTGAAGTGGGAAGCGAAGTTTCCTACCTTCAACTGGTATCAGAGCCAGGTTTCTGGTTTTGTGTGTTTAGGATTCGGTTACTCTTATGCATTTTTCATATATTATATGTGCCAAATAATAGTAGGATATGCGTAGGTTAACTCTTTGTTTGCAGGCATAGGATCCAACTATTATGGTCATATGTGTGTATGTGATTGTATGTGTGTAATTGTATATTTTTTTTGAATCCTTGGGGTTGACGAGGCTAGTATTTAATTTTTTATAAATTAGATACGACATTGTTTATCCACTCTTTTTATTTTAGTTTACTTTCGATCTAGATTTCATGTACACTCCCTCGTGGAGTATAGGATCGATGGATGTAAATTAAAATAGTTTTTTAGTCTCGGATCTCCGGATGGCTCGTACATGGCGTAGGAGGAGCGGACGAGATGGCGATGTGACGGGAGACATATTAAAGACAAAAGCCATAATAGTTGGAAAATATTTATTTTACATATTTATTGCTTATTGTTTGATATGCTTGTCGTAGGCTAGAAAATTCCTCAATTTCAAATTACTAAGTGGGAGTGGGATATTTTTATAAATTCCCATGGCCTCCATTACAATTTGACATGTGATGCAAACAAACTTGCGCGTCGGCTCTGAGTGCCTTCCTCCCCATCGGATGAGTTTGTTTGCGGATCACAAGGTCGAATATGGTTATACGGAATTATTAAGAAGTGTGTGTACTTCCCCATCGGAAGGCACATAACCCAAGATAATTACCTTGGTACCGAGTAATGGTGAACACTTAGATACAAATATAAGTATCCTCCCCATCGGAGTCACTGCTTTTATTTGTAGGGCCAAAGAGGAACCAACTATTAATTTTACTGGTCAAAAAGTTAGGTTGACAAGATAGTAAAATTAATGGGTAAAACCTCCTCTTACAAATATAGAATTTGTATACGTCCACACTATCGTGGCATACGATATTCTCGGTGTTTTGAGGTGTTGGTTGATTTTAAAATATTATTGTTTGAGGAATCAATAATTTTTGAAATCTAATATTTTGATCTATGTGATTCTTAGGTTTTCTTTCAAAATGACTTTCAACCTGCTTGCTGTGATACTGAAAGAGATTAAACTTACTGGACCCAACTATGTTGATTGGAAGAGGAATCTAGACATTGTCTTGACTGTTGAGGAATACAAATATGTACTCCTCGAAGAGTGCCCTCCTAAGCCTACGGATGATTCTGGGAAAAAGGAGAAAGAGAGTTATAAGAAGTGGATAAAGGCCGATAAGATGGCGCGGTGTTACATTTTGGCATCTATGTAAAATGTACTGCAACATCAACATCAAGTCATGCCCACTGCTTATGACATTATGCTCAATCTCAAAGAGCTTTTCGGACACCAGAATCGGGCTACTAGGCAGGAAGCCATGAGGAACTTGATGACGACCACCATGATCGAGGGAACACCCGTGAGGGATCATGTTCTCAAGATGATGGCTCATTTGAATGAGTTGGAAGTCCTCAGAGCTGAGATCGATGGGGAAACCCAGGTTGATATCATTCTCCAGTCTCTACCTAGGAGTTTTGAGCAGTTTCGCCTAAACTACAACATGAACAAAAGGTTGTATTCATTGGCGAAGCTTTTGACAGAACTCCAGGTAGCAGAGGGGCTATTTCGTCAGAGTGCTTAGCCGCATGCCATGGTGACCCAAAAGGTTTCTACTTCTAAGCCGAAAGGCAAGAATAAGAAGAAAAAAACTAGGACGAAGGCGGTGGGAGGAACTCAGGGAGTAGTGAAGAAGCCGAAAGGCAAGTGCTTCACTTGTAAGCATACTGGATACTAGAAGAAGGACTGCCCCAACCGCAAGCAGAACAAAGGTATATCTTTTGGTCTAGTCATTGAAACATGTTTAGCAGTGTTATCTACCGGCACCTGGTGTGTAGATACGGGAGCCACTGATCATGTCTGCAATACTTTGCAGGGGTTCCAGGAAACCAGACGACTGGCTGAAGGGGAGATTATCGTATACTTGGGCGATGCCACGAAGGTGGCGACTGTTGTAGTGGGAGACGTTTATTTATCTTTTGAGAAAAATAAAGTTTTGGTTCTTAAGAATTGCCTTTATGTACCTTTATTTAGAAAGAATTTAATTTTGGTTTCTAAATTATTTATGGATGGATATTCTATTTCTTTTAATGACAGAGTTGTTCTAAAAAGGAATAGGGAAATTATCTATTCGGGTGCATTGATAGGAAATTTATACACACTTGAACCAAAAGCTCCCACGATGCAAATTGAAGTTAATAACTCATCTTCTAATTCCAATAAGAGAAAAGAACCTCTGAAGATGAACCAAACATATCTTTGGCATCTAAGACTTGGTCATATTAACCTAAGCAGAATTCAAAGGTTGATAGCTGATGGACCTCTGGGTTCATTAGTGGTGGAGGATTTCCCAACCTGCGAATCTTGCTTGGAGGGTAAAATGACCAAGAGGTCTTTTAAGGCCAAAGGGTATAGAGCCAAAGATGTGTTAAAATTGGTTCATTCTGATTTGTGTGGTCCTATGTCTATCTAGGCTAGAGATGGTTTTGAGTATTTTGTCTCTTTTATAGATGATTATTCGAGATATGGATACATTTACCTGATGCGCCGTAAGTCTGAATGCTTTGACAAGTTCAAAGAATTCAAGATTGATGTGGAGAAACGTCAAGGTAAAAGTATCAAGACACTACAATCTGATCGTGGTGGTGAGTACCTCTTGGGAGAGTTTAGGAATTACTTATTAGAGGCTGGGATTCAATCTCAATTGTCTGCACCTGGCACACCCCAGCAGAATGGTGTAGTAGAGCGAAGGAATAGGACTCTTATGGAGATGGTGAGATCGATGATGAGTTATTCTGAGTTGCCAGATTCGTTATGGGGATATGCTCTAGATACGGCGGTGTACATTCTGAACTTGGTTCCATCTAAATCAGTGCCTTCTACTCCCACAGAATTGTGGACTGGGCGAAAGCCTAGTCTAAGACATATTCGGATATGGGGGAGTCCAGCACATGTGCTGAAGGCAGATGCTGGTAAGTTGAAACCTTGTACAGAAGTGTGCATGTTCGTTGGCTATCCTAGAGGAACAAAAGGTGGTTTGTTTTATAGTCCTAGAGATCAAAGGGTGATCATCAGCACGAATGCAAGATTTCTAGAGGAAGACTATGTGATGAACCACAAGCCCATGAGTAAGATTGTTCTGGAGGAATTAAAAGGGGAAGTCACTTCTTCAGTACCACCGGTACAAGAGGATATACCACAAGTCACTGCACCGCGTGTCACAGAGGATACACAGGTGATACCTCGTTTTAGTGGAAGGGTTGTAAGACAACCTAATAGATTCATGTTCTTGGGAGAATCTTCTGATTTGGTCCCTGGCGAACATGAACCTGATCCCTGGACATATTACGAGGCAATCCAAGATAAAGATGCAGTATCTTGGCAAAGTACAATGAATACTGAGATTGAATCTATGGATTCAAATCAGGTCTGGGAGCTAGTGGAACCACCCGATGGTGTAAAAACCATTGGACGCAAGTGGATCTACAAAAGAAAGAGAGGAATAGATGGGAAGGTTGAGACATTCAAAGCAAGGCTTGTTGCGAAGGGGTATACTCAGAAAGAGAGTATCGATTATGATGAGACCTTTTCGTCGGTAGCCATGCTTAAGTGTATCTGGATTCTCTTATGCATTGCAGCTCTTATGGATTATGAGGTGTGGCAGATGAATGTCAAGACAGCTTTCCTTAATGGAAGTCTTGAAGAAAACATCTATATGAAGCAACCAGAGGGATTCATTGCGAAGGGAAAAGAGAATCTTGTATGTAAGCTTAATCGGTCCATTTATGGATTGAAGCAAGCTTCGAGGTCTTAGAATATCCGATTTGATGAGGTAATCTAGTCTTATGGATTTATTCAAAGTCCGGATGAGTCTTGTGTATACAAGAGATGTGACGAAAACGTAGTGGTATTTCTTGTACTATACGTAGATGACATTTTGTTAATTGGCAACATTGTCTGTAATGCCCGTAAAATTCCTAGCAATTTTAAAAGAATTTTTAGCTTGATGATCATGGGCTTTATGTTGGCCTTTTCAAAAATAAAAGAAAATAAGCGAAAAAGGGGTGCAAGGCCTAGGAATTGAACCCCAAACCTCTAGAGATAGCCAAGCCCTATAGATGCACCCACTAACCAAAAGCCCAATAGGATTATATCATTAGAGGAATAAGGGAAATTATGGTTAAGTGTAAGGGAGATTAAGGGACTCTTTAGGTGAATAAATAGGGGGGGGGGGGGGGGGGGAGGATGAGGAGGCATGAGCGAGCAACTTCACTTTCTCCTCTTCTCTTCTTCTTCTCACCAAAATCCTAAAGCTCTCCCTCTCCATTTCCACCCTTGGCTGAAACTCATCCAAGCAAGAAGCAAGGGCTAGGTTTTGTGTTCCTTAGGTTATTTTCACACTACAAGCAAAGCGAAGGATGTAAGTATCCCTCACCTGCATACGAGTAGCTTCGATTGATGTTTGTAAAAGAAATCTATATGTTATATTCGGCCAAGCTATGTTTTGGTTTATCAAGGAAGTTGTATGCTATGTTTAGGAAGTAGATGATGATGTTAAGATGGAAAAAGGGATTAGGTTAAAAGCTAACCCTAATAGCCACTAAAGCCTATTTGGCCAAGCCAGGTTTCAATGAAGTTCCATGTTATGTTTTTTTGTAACTATATGATGATGCTAGGATTTAAAATGGATTAGGTTAAAGGTTAACCCTAAAGACCTACATGGACCATTCGGCCACCCCTAGATCTTGATGATTCAATGAAGTTTAATCCATGTTTTTGTAGGATTATGATGTTGTTGTTATGCTAAATGAATTAGGTTAAAGGTTAACCCTAAAGACCTACATGGACCATTCAGCCACCCCTAGATCTTGATGATTCAATGAAGTTTAATCCATGTTTTTGTAGGATTATGATGTTGTTATTATGTTAAATGAATTAGGTTAAAGGTTAACCCTAAAAACCCTACATGGACCATTCGGCCAACCTATGTTTTGGGTGACTAAATGAAGTTTTAATCCATGTTCTATATGCAAATGAAGTTGTTGTTATGTTAAATGAATGTTAAAAGATAACCCTAGAAAACCCTATGGATCATTCGGCCACCATGAATTTTGGGTGATTAAATGAAGTCTAGTTCATGTTCTATGTGCAAATGAAGTTGTGGTTGTGTTAAATGAATTAGGATGAAGGATAACCCTAGAAACCCCTATGGACCATTCGTCCATCATGTATTTTTTGGGATTAGATGAAGTTTTAATTCAAGTCTTGTGTGCATATGAAGTTGTTGTTAAGTTAAATGAATAGGTTAACATGTGTTTTATGTTGGGTGAATTCATGTTGACTTGTGATATTAAATAATGCTAGATGAAGATAACATGCCTTAGGTTAGTGTTTACTTACTTTTGATGCCATGCCTTTTGCCATGTCTATGTGTATGCGATATTTAAAATATGTTATGAAATGGAAGAAGATAAGATTATGAAATGAAACAAAACGATATGTTCACGACATGAATATGACATGATGATGAAATGAAGAATGATATGTTATGAAATGAAGAATGGTATGTTTACGAAATGAAAGATGATATGTTCATGAAGGGAAGCATGATGTGTTATGAAATGAAGTATGCTATTTTTTCAAATTGAAATAAGCTATGTTATAAAATAAGCATATAAGTATTTTACCTTCTGCATGGCTTGTACCAAGACCCTAATAGGGTCCAAGAAGGGATGGGCTCCTAAGATGCCCTAGGTCGATGGAATAAGACTCGGGCCTAGGATGGGCTTCTATGTATGATTGCCCCTAGGTCGATGGAATAAGACTCGGGCCTAGTACGGGATGGACTCCAAGATGCCTTAAGTCGAAGGAGTAAGACTCGGGCCTAGGATGGGCTTCTATGCTATGACAATTGCCCTAGGTCGACGGACTAAGATCGGGCCTAGTAACCTATTAGGTTCGAGACTTGCTACCTCGGGCCTATTTAGGGATGCGCGCTATGATAATGAAGAAGTGGTACAATGCCGGGCCCAAATATGTTGAGAATTATTTTTACGTACCTATAATATATGTTTTCAAAAGCATCTTGCATATGTTACATGATTAGATTGTTATGTTCACATGCCATGTTGATATGTTACATATGAAGTATGTTATGTTTGATATGCCATGTTTATGCCACTATGTTACATATGATGTATGTTACGTTTGATATGTCATGTTTATGTCACTATGCTACATATGATGTATGTTATGTTTGATATGTCATGTTTACGCCACTATGTTACATATGATGTATGTTACGTTTGATATGCCATGTTTATGTCACTATGCTACATATGATGTATGTTATGTTTGATATGCCATGTTTATGCCACTATGTTACATATGATGTATGTTATGTTTGATATGTCATGTTTATGCCCCTATGTTACATATGATGTATGTTATGTTTGATATGCCATGTTTATGCCACTATGTTACATATGATGTATGTTATGTTTTATATGTCATACATATCTGTTGTATGTTATGTTGATTTTCTATGTTACGTATGTTATATGTTATGTTTAATTAAGTCATATATTTACATGATATGATGCTATGTTATAGATGATACATGTTATGCTTCCATGTTATGGATGATACATGTTATGTTTACTCACGTTGCTTATGCTACATGTTAAGTTGATTACGCCATGTATGTTACATGTTATATTGCTTATATGTTATGAATGTTACATGCCATGATTAATGTCGATATATGGTTTTTCGTGAGTAGGACTGGATCTTACTAAGCCTATGTGCTTATAGTTTATCTTTCCCTCATGAGATAAAGTAAGGGATGGATAAACTAAAGGGGCGGCGGCAGGAGGGCCAAATGTGTGTGGCGGTATGGCATGGTGGAGAAGATCAGATAGGTTTATATATATATATGTTTACCTATGATGATGATGTTTATGGATGTCCTTACATTTCACTTGAACTCACTAAGTATGACATAACGTAAATTTAAATTTGCAATAAAGGAAATTTATCTACGTTATACCTTTCGTATGGCGTGTAGCGGGAACGGCATCAACGGAGCGATCCTCGCTAGAATCGTCTCTATCCGTATCCACGCGAGTTCCTCGGGATGACTTGCTAAGCCACGAGCTTCGTCTTACGTGCGGGTTACTAGCCTCGTGTTGAAGGCGGCGTGATCGAGAGATGATCACGATCCGAATCAAATTCGGATCAAAGCGAGTTCTCAAAACTCGCTTCTCCGGAGAAGGTATTCGTCAAGCGTTTGGCGAATCGCCCGTCCTCCACCTCAGAGGATTACCGAGATCAAATCCCGGTAAGTTAGCGCTGTCGGGCTCTAACGTCGTCAAGCGGCTCCGGCGAGAGGAGAACAAGCTGTCCAGAAAACTGGACAGCTTGGTGGAAAGAAGTAAGCGCCCGGCCAAAACAAGGAAGCCAAAGCTCACCTTTTCAAACCTATAGGAAGATCACCAGAGTCGCAGGAGTTCACCGGCTGAAGCTTGGGCGCCGGCAAGGAGATTGGGCGGCCACAAGTGGTGGCAAGGCGGCGGCAAGGAGTTAGGCGCGCGAAGTCAAGGAGAGGGTTTTGGATTAGGGTTTAAGCCCTATTTTATAGAGAACTAATTCTCTTAATGGTTAATGGATCATATCCATAAAGCCCGTTAACCCGCTCCATTAAGATAAGTTAAAATAAACCAAACCATGATGGTTTATTTTAAGTTAAAACGAACCGAACCATCTTTTGGTTCATTCGTTTAAAATAAACCAAACCCCTTTGGTTTATTCTCATCCATTGGATTAGAACCAAACCATTTTGGTTCATCCATTACGTCTTCATAAGACGCGGCCCATCCACACTTCCATTGCGACTGAAATGATTTAATGCTCGCTTTATGTTTGGTCCAACCAAACCTAGTTTCTCTCGGTCTGAGAATCCCATTCTCAAACTTGTTTTAAATCCTTTGGATTACGCTCGTTGTGCGTGTGACCAAATAGGTTCTCGGTTTATGTTGGCCGTCTATAATTAACTATTAATTATAGAACGATCATGAGTGGCACCTAGTAGTACATCATGATCCCCAATTAACTGAAAAGATCAACGGTTGATCCAGAACTATTTCTGAAACCCTTCAGCAGCTCAAATGATTCGTGCCCCATTCCCTTCACTCATCTTATACCCACTTGGTTCAGGACATGGTCTATAGTGTCAGTCCCCACTAGGCTGACTACGTCACACCTAGCCCAAGTATCATTTCCTCGTCCTATGGATTCTAGTTACTCCACATGTATCGAAGAGTACCTTACTCTAAACATGTAATGCTTTGGCCAAAGACTTTAGTAACAATCCGACGAGAGGCCATGGGTATACATCTCCTCGCAAGGAGTGGTGAATCCTTTATAGGCTATTCAAACACCTTCGATCACTGACTTATACCCAATCATCCGGGTCCACATCTCCTTAGAGATGTTTGCTTAAGATGTCAAAGCATAAGTCTCCATGATCAAGATGACTTGAATACCGCAAGTCAAAGGAACATCGCACTTAAGCCACGAAGAACTTCATTGACATATCTATATATGCAGAGAACCATATGAAGTCTTACAATTTGGTCACTCCAATGAACTAGTTACCATAACTAGCATCCACGATCAACTCCGGACATCACTATGTCTCCAGCCAGTGAGAATCATTTGCTTGGATACACCAAGGAGTATACCTCGTGCTAGTCTCGACAGAATTGATGGTGTCCAAATCCATCAATTCATCGACTAGGGATAATTCCGATACATCACAATTACACATGTAGAGATACTCACTAGTTGTGATCCAATCACAAATTCTCTTATGCTGTGAATCGTATCGTGGACATTCAGTAAATGAGTTTAAGATCCAATCAAATACATAAAACATGTATACTCAAATAGTGAATCTTCATTTATCATATAAATGGTTCATACATAAGGCGATTGCCTTAGGACATCTCTCATATATTACTAACAGACTCCCACTTGGCCTAATGTCAATCGCTACGGTATCCAATACCATAAGCTCGAACATGACCCTCAAACTTATTTTGAGGTAATGCCTTAGTCAAAGGATCCGCTAAGTTCCTTTCAGTGGGAATTTTCTTGATTTGTATTTCGTTCCTACTGATGATCTCTCTGATAAGATGATAGCGGCGAAGCACATGTTTGGATCATTGATGAGACCACATCAAGTTCAGAGATGAACTTCTTGATCCAAACCGCTTCCTTTGCTGCTTCCAAAGCGGCAATGTATTCTGCCTTAGTGGCAGAATCCGCTATAGTGTCTTGTTTGGAACTTTTCCAACTCACTGCGCCCCCATTCAAGGTGAACACGTATCCAGACTGAGACCTGGAATCATCCTTGTCTGTTTGGAAGCTGGCATCCGTATACCCGCGTATCACCATGTCCCCTTCTCCATATATTAGGAACACATCCTTAATTCTTCTCAAGTACTTAAGGATCGTCTTAACAGCCGCCCAATGATCCATTCCTGGATCGGACTGGTATCTGCTCGTGACACTCAGAGCATACGATACATCGGGCCTCGTACATAACATAGCATACATGATAGATCCTATTGCGGATGCATAGGGAATCCTACTCATGCAAATCCTCTCGTCTTCTATGCGCGGACACATAGACTTCGAAAGGTGTACCCCATGCCTGATGGGTAGGAAACCTTTCTTGGATTCCGACATGCTAAACCTCTTTAGCACTCGGTCTATATATGCAGACTGCGAAAGACCAAGCAACCGTTTCGATCTATCTCTATAGATCTTAATCCCGAGAATGTAGGTTGCTTCTCCCAAGTCTTTCATGGAGAATGTCTTGGATAACCAAAACTTCACTGACTGTAAGATTGAAACATCGTTTCCTATAAGTAATATGTCATCGACATACAATACTAGGAATACGACTGCACTCCCATTAACCTTCTTGTACACACAAGGTTCGTCTGGATTTTGTGAGAAATCAAACTTTTTGATTGTCTCATCAAAACGGATATTCCATCTCCTGGATGCTTGCTTCAATCCATAAATGGATCGTCGCAATTTGCATACCTTGGTTTTATCAACCGATGTGAAACCCTCAGGCTGTATCATATACACGTCCTCGAGCAGGTTTCCATTAAGGAAAGTTGTTTTCACATCCATCTGTCATATCTCATAATCATAATGAGCCGCTATGGCCAGGACCATCCGAATGGATTTAAGTATAGCTACAGGCGAATAGGTTTCATCATAATCAACACCTTGTTTTTTACGATATCCTTTCGCCACCAATCTAGCCTTATAGGTAATTGTTGGGTTTCCGGCACCGCGGCGTGTGTGTATTCGATCATGTTTCGTAAACATGAACACAGCGGAAGCAATTAAAAATAATAAATACTCCTATTTATTACAACACACACAACACACGCATGCTTTTACAACAAGTGTAGACATAACCGTAAATTAAAATTGCAATAAAAGGAAATTAACTACGTTATACCTTTCGTATGACGTGTAGCGGGAACGGCATCAACCGGAACGATCCTCGTAAGAATCGTCTCTATCCGTATCCACGCCGAGCTCCTCGGGATGACTTCGCCAAGCCACGAGCTTCGTCTTCGTACGGGTTACTAGCCTCGTGTTGAAGACGACGTGATCGAGAGATGATCACGATCCGAATCCAAATTCGGACCTAAAAACAAGTCCTCAAGACTTGCTTCTCCGGAGAGGTATTCATCAACCGATTGACAAATCCTTCGTCCTCCACCTCAGAGGATTACCGGAGATCAAATCCCCGGTATGTTAGCCGCTGTCGGAGCACTAACCGTCGTCCAAACGACGCTCCGACGAGAGGAGAAGAAGCTGTCCAGAAAACTGGACAGCTTGGTGGAGGATATAGGCGCCGGCCAAAACAAGGAGACAAAAGCTCACCTTGATGCCGAACCTTTTAGGGGATCACCGGAGGGTCGCCGGAGGTTCACCGGCTGAAGCTTGGTCGCCGGCAACAAGTTGGAAGGCTGCACCAAGCTGGGCGGCAACAAGATGTTGGGCGGCCACAATGTGTTGGGCGGCAACTAGATGATTAGGTTTAGGGTTAGGGTTTAATCCCTATTTTATAGAGAACTAATTCTCTTAATGGTTAATGGATCATATCCATAAAGCCCGTTAACCCGCTCCATTAAGATAAGTTAAAATAAACCAAACCATAATGGTTTATTTTAAGTTAAAACGAACCGAACCAACCTTTGGTTCATTCGTTTAATATAAACCAAACCATTTGGTTTATTCTCATCCATTGGATTAGAACCAAACCATTTTGGTCCATCCATTATGTCTTCATAAGACACTGCCCATCCACGCTTCCATTGCGACTGAAACAATTTCATGCTCGCTTTATGTTTGGTCCAACCAAACATAGTTTCTCTCGGTCTGAGAATCCCATTCTCAAGCTCGTTTTAAATCCTTTGGATTACACTCGTTGTGCGTGTGACCAAATAGATTCTCGGTTTATGTTGGCCGTCTATAATTAACCATTAATTATAGAACGATCATGAGTGGCACCTAGTAGTACATCATGATCCCCAATTAACCGAAAAGATCAACGGTTGATCCAGAACTATTTCTGAAACCCTTCAGTAGCTCGAATGAATCGTGCCCCATTCTCTTCACTCATCTTATACCCACTTGGTTCAGGACATGGTCTATTGTGTCAGTCCCCACTAGGCTGACTACGTCACACCTAGCCCAAGTATCATTTCCTCGTCCTACGGATTCTAGTTACTCCACATGTATCGAAGAGTACCTTACTCTAAACATGTATTGCTTTGGCCAAAGACTTTAGTAACAATCCGACGAGAGGCCATGGGTATACATCTCCTCGCAAGGAGTGGTGAATCCTTTATAGGCTATTCAAACACCTTCGATCACTTCGACTTATACCCAATCATCCCGGGTCCACATCTCCTTAGAGATGTTTGCTTAAGATGTGAAAGCATAAGTCTCCATGATCAAGATGACTTGAATACCGCAAGTCAAAGGAACATCGCACTTAAGCTACAGTAAGAACTTCATTGACATATCTATATATGCAGAGAACCATATGAAGTCTTACGGCTGGTCACTCCAATGAACTAGTTACCATAACTAGCATCCACGATCAACTCCGGACATCACTATGTCTCCAGCCAGTGAGAATCAGCTGCTTGGATACACCAAGGAGTATGCCTCGTGCTAGTCTCGACAGAATTGATGGTGTCCAAATCCATCAATTCATCGACTAGGGATAATTCCGATACATCACAATTACACATGTAGAGATACTCACTAGTTGTGATCCAATCACAAATTCTCTCATGCTGTGAATCGTATCGTGGACATTCAAGATAAATGAGTTTAAGATCCAATCAAATACATTAAACATGTATACTCAAATAGTGAATCTTCATTTATCATATAAATGGTTCATACATAAGGCGATTGCCTTAGGACATCTCTCATATATTACTAACAGTAATCACATTACCATCCATGTCAGTTTTCTTCTTGAAAACCCACTTGCACCCTATAGGCTTTATCCCTTCAGGTGGGTCAACCAAGTTCTAAACTTGGTTTTCATACATGGAATCCATTTCCGACTTCATGGCACCAAGCCACTTATCCGTTTCTGAACTTGTCAGCACTTCTTCATAACTGGTAGGCTCCTCATCATCAATGAGTAACACGTCGTTCGATTCACTTACGAGAAATCCATATCTCTCAGGAATATTGCGTGTTCTACCAGATCTACGAAGATGTGGTGTTACAATAGGTCCAATCGATTGCTCATCACTATGAGTTGTCGGCTGTTGTGCTTCACCAGGTATCTCATCAATGTCTATTTGAGTCTCTCGAGCCTCCTCAAGCTCGACGACACTCCCATCGCTTTCTTTGCAAGAGAAACTCTTTCTCTAGAAACACAGATGCCTTGAAACAAACACCTTTTGTTCCACAGGATGATAGAATTGGTAACCCCTTGTTTCCTTAGGGTATCCAATAAATAGACATTTATCAGACTTAGCATCCAATTTGTCTGATACAGTCCGCTTCACATAAGCAGGACAACCCCCTATCTTCAAGTAAGATACATGAGGTTTCTTACTATTCCATATCTCATATGGAGTAGTTGAGACTACCTTGGTAGGCATTCTGTTTAACAAGTAAACAGCTGTCTGAAGTGCATAGCCCCAAAAGGACTTGGGAAGAGTTGCATGATTCATCATTGACCTGACCATGTCCAACAAGGTCCGGTTACGCCTCTCAGATACACCATTATTCTGTGGTATATAGGGCGGAGTCCATTGAGACAATATACCATTGTCTTATAGATAATCAAGAAACTCTTGACTTAAGTATTCACCACCTCGATCCGATCGAAGTATTTTAATACTCTTGTCATGTTGTTTCTCTACTTCATTTCTGAATTCTTTGAACCTTTCAAAGGCTTCAGACTTGTGTTTCATCAAGAACACATACCCAAACCGTGAGTGATCATCGGTGAAGGTAATGAAGTAGCTATAGCCTCCTAATGCTTGAGTTGACATAGGTCCACATACATCAGTATGTATTAGACCTAGTAACTCTCCCACTCATTCACCCTTTCCAGTAAAAGGTAACTTAGTCATCTTGCCTTTTAAGCATGATTCGCATGTATCGTATGAATCCAATTCAAACGATTCCAGAATTCCACATCGGTGTAATTCGGACATGTGTTTCTTGCTTATATGGCCAAGACGACAATGCCACATATAGGAGTCTATTTGATTATCCTTTCGAGCACGCGTGTTGCTCGCTTCGATATTGAAAATGTAACTGGATACGTCCAACGTATAAATGCCATTACTCAAGGTTCCAGTTCCATAAAGTACGCCATTTAAAGTTATATAACAACAATTGTTACTAAACGTCAAATGGAAACCATTTCTATTTAAACAGGAAATAGAAACAATGTTCTTTATTAGAGAAGGAACATAATAGCAATTGTCCAGTTCTAAGACTAGTCCACTAGGGAGCTTCAGCAAATAAGTTCCGATGGCGACCGCAGCAACCTTTGCTCCATTGCCAACTCGCAAATTTGACTCCCCTCTGACAAGTCTTCTTCTATTCCTTAGCCCATGTATGTCATTACATATATGTGAGCCACACCCAGTATCCAATACCCAAGTGTTTGAGGAAATAGAATAACAATCAATAACGAAGATATCTGAAGAAGATGGGGCATCCGATGCCTTATTCTTCTTCACGGACTCATGATAAATCTTGTACTTTCTTCGCAAATGTCTCTCCTTGCCATAATGATGGCAAGTTTCCTTTTGTGCTAGTTCTACCTTCTTAGCCTTTCTCTTCTTTCCCTTCTGCTGTTCCTTTGACTTCCTCTTAGAACCTTTCTTCGAGGAATCAACTAATAGCACCGTCCCCTTCTCATGCTTCTCAGAAGACTCCACAGTCTTCAGCATATTGAGCAGTACCACAGATGAACCTTCTAGCATCTCAGAGGTGAAGAGGAGCTTTGAGACTTCGAACCTTTCGAATCTTACTTGCTCATCAACCAACTCACAAAGATGAAGGACTACGATTATGAGCATCCATATGCTCATGCTGCTTTCGTAGCTTGGGTTCCATCGCGGCTAGCATGATGCAACTCATTTGTTCAGAATCACTCACATGTTTCTGATAGGCCAACAATTGGTCCAGAGTTGCATCGTCACTAGGACGGGCGGGAAGAGGCGCGTCGAGGACATTTGCAAGATTTTTCAACCTTGAGAACAATTCTCAAGCTTCTAAGTCAGTCCAAGAAGCTCGACCTAGTCAATTTATTCGAATCCAAAATGGAACGCAAATTCAAAGACATCATAATCAATTTTAGAAATACAAAACGAGCATATATGAGAAAATGATTTTAAAATGCATCAATATACATTTATAAATCCCATTCATTTTTCAAATTTCAAAAAACCCCAAAATCACTTCGGGAGATCGTAGGTCCATCTCCGAATGGGCTGATATCCATCATAGTTATGAACAACCTTGGAGAGAGTCCAACAAGCCATTCATAACTACGACGGTAGGTATCAACTATACCGATTGCATATCACGTATATGCAACTATCACAATGTGCTATCAACTAATTGAATGTTCACACATACATCGGGTTGTTAACACATTAACAAGTATGCATCATATGCATAGCACCCAACTTCACCTCCCTTTACATCGACCTTGGAGAGAGTCCAACAAGCCAATGCTCCAGGTTAAAGTCAACCCATTAATCGGGACATAGTTTTAATATGGTTAGAGCGCATTCAACCAATTAGCCCAGCTTGGAGAGAGTCCAACAACCAAAGCTAATGATTGACCTCTGACTCTTACCATATTAGTATTAAACTATTCCATGGTTTGAACATATTCGGGTTCGAGCCGGGCTTGGAGAGAGTCCAACAACCCAAACAAGAAACGGAACTCTAGTTCTAACCATATTAATGGAAGGTGTAGGCTTTAATATTGTTTAAGGGTTTTTATGTCTCATCCTCTTTGCATGCAAATAACTATTATCTACATGGCATGGCATACATGGCATACATCTACATGTCACGACACGCATGGCATAATGTTATGCATCAAATGCAATTACATAGCATACAATTATGTCATGTATATATTTCCTTATATGTCATAACTATTTATGGAAATAAAATATGTTTAAGATTTGATTCTCCAAATCAAATCATAATTAAATTAGGAAACAAATTTCCAAATCTAATCACATATTTTATTCATGGAATTATTTGATTAAGGAAAATCTATTTAGGAAACCAATTTCCTAAATCATTAAAACTACTTATGGAAATAAAATATTTTAAGATTTGATTTCCCAAATTAAATCATGATGAAATTAGGAAACAAATTTCCAGAATCTAATCAAATATTTTATTTATGGAAAATATCAATTTCCATAAATACTTCCAACTTTCCAAAGTGGAAGATTTCCATAAATACTTTTAGACTTTCCAAAATTGAAAAATTTCCATAAATACTTCTAAATTTCCAAAATTAGAAAATTTCCAGAAATACATTATGACTATCGCAAAACCATTTTTACGATTATGTCGAAACACAACTTGGGCTCTAATACCACTGTTGGGTTTCCGGCACCGCGGCGTGTGTGTGTTCGATCACGTTTCGTAAACATGAACACAACGGAAGCAATAAAAATAATAAATACTCCTATTTATTACAACACACACAACACACGCATGCATATTACAACAAGTGTAGACATAACCGTAAATTTAAATTTGCAATAAAAGGAAATTTATCTACGTTATACCTTTCGTATGACGTGTAGCGGGAACGACATCAACCAGAACGATCCTCGCTAGAATCGTCTCTATCCGTATCCACGCCGAGTTCCTCGGGATGACTTCGCTAAGCCACGAGCTTCGTCTTCGTACGGGTTACTAGCCTTGTGTTGAAGACGACATGATCGAGAGATGATCACGATCCGAATCCAAATTCGGATCCAAAACGAGTCCTCAAAACTCGCTTCTCCGGAGAGGTATTCGTCAACCGATTGACGAATCCTTCGTCCTCCACCTCAGAGGATTACCGGAGATCAAATCCCCGGTAAGTTATCCGCTGTCGGAGCTCTAACAGTCGTCCAAACGATGCTCCGACGAGAGGAGAAGAAGCTGTCCAGAAAACTGGACAGCTTGGTGGAGGAGTAGGCGCCGGCCAAAACAAGGAAGCCAAGTGCTCACCTTTTCACCGAGGCCTAGGAAGATCACCGGAGGGTCGCCGGAGGGTTCACCGGCTGAAGCTTGGACGCTGACAAGGAGATGAAGGCGGCACAACAAGCTGGGTGGCAGCATAGGGTTGGCGCCGAGCAACTCCAAGGGTGGGCGGCAACTCAAAGGCTAGATTTTGGATTAGGGTTTAAGCCCTATTTTATAGAGAACTAATTCTCTTAATGGTTAATGGATCATATCCATAAAGCCCGTTAACCCGCTCCATTAAGATAAGTTAAAATAAACCAAACCATGATGGTTTATTTTAAGTTAAAACGAACCGAACCAACTTTTGGTTCATTCGTTTAAAATAAACCAAACCCCTTTGGTTTATTCTCATCCATTGGATTAGAACCAAACCATTTTGGTTCATCCATTACGTCTTCATAAGACGCGGCCCATCCACGCTTCCATTGTGACTGAAACGATTTCATGCTCGCTTTATGTTTGGTCCATCCAAACCTAGTTTCTCTCGGTCTGAGAATCCCATTCTCAAGCTCGTTTTAAATCCTTTGGATTACGCTCGTTGTGCGTGTGACCAAATAGGTTCTCGGTTTATGTTGGTCGTCTATAATTAACCATTAATTATAGAACAATCATGAGTGGCACCTAGTAGTACATCATGATCCCCAATTAACCGAAAAGATCAACGGTTGATCCAGAACTATTTCTGAAACCCTTGATCGAATGAATGATTCGTGCCCCATTCCCTTCACTCATCTTATACCCACTTGGTTGGGACATGGTCTATAGTGTCACCCCACTAGGTCGACTACGTCACACCTAGCCCAAGTATCATTTCCTCCGTCTGATTCTAGTTACTCCACATGTATCGAAGAGTACCTTACTCTAAACATGTAATGCTTTGGCCAAAGACTTTAGTAACAATCCGACGAGAGGCCATGGGTATACATCTCCTCGCAAGGAGTGGTGAATCCTTTATAGGCTATTCAAACACCTTCGATCACTTCGACTTATACCCAATCATCTCGGGTCCACATCTCCTTAGAGATGTTTGCTTAAGATGTCAAAGCATAAGTCTCCATGATCAAGATGACTTGAATACCGCAAGTCAAAGGAACATCGCACTTAATCCACAGTAAGAACTTCATTGACATATCTATATATGCAGAGAACCATATGAAGTCTTACGGCTGGTCACTCCAATGAACTAGTTACCATAACTAGCATCCACGATTAACTCCGGACATCACTATGTCTCCACGGTGAGAATCACCGCTTGGATACACCAAGGAGTATACCTCGTGCTAGTCTCGGGAATTGATGGTGTCCAAATCCATCAATTCATCGACTAGGATAATTCCGATACATCACAATTACACATGTAGAGATACTCACTAGTTGTGATCCAATCACAAATTCTCTCATGCTGTGAATCGTATCGTGGACATTCAGTAAATGAGTTTAAGATCCAATCAAATATATAAAACATGTATACTCAAATAGTGAATCTTCATTTATCATATAAATGGTTCATACATAAGGCGATTGCCTTAGGACATCTCTCATATATTACTAACATCCACTACACACACATCAAGCTCCAAATCCTGCCGCTCCAAGTAAGAATTCTATGTCTACTCTAATTTTGTTAATTTTGTTCATGTATGATATGAAAAGCCTTTAGCTTAAATATGCATGAAAACATGAATGATAACTTTATGCTAGCTTTAGTCTAATTATGCGTAGATGAACGAACGAAAAACTTATACTAGCTTTACATTAATACATGAATATAAGTGTATGATAAGAAATGTTTTTAGTCTAAATATGCATGAATATATATATGATAATCTTATGCTAGCCTAGCCTTTAGTTTAATTAATGCATGAATATACAAATGATAGCTTTATGCTAGCTTTAGTTTAATTACGCGTAGAGAAACGAACGAAAAAAAAAAACTTATACTAGCTTCACAAGAAATACTTGTGATTTGGTCAAAGGTAGACAAATTAGGTAAATCAAAATTGATCAGCGAAGAAATTTGACGATGGTCAATTTAAATAATAACCCAAGTGTCGAATAGTTGTTAGTACAACTTGAATTCGGAATAAAAACTAGGGGAGTCGATTGTTCAGTTGAACTCATCAACCAAAAAAAAACTCCTAAAATTACAAAGAATTGATTTTCGTAATTAATTGTGTATGGTCTATGCTCATATAAATCTTGGTTAGTCGGTTTTGTACTGACTTAATTTATTTCAATTTTAGATGGCATGGACAATCACTACGATGACCCGTCGTGATGTGTTACAAAGCCAATTGAGGGAAGCTATTGAAGAAATAGTTTATAAACCTAATGGTGGGGTCATCGGACACATAAAAAGGCTCGATGGTCTTTTTAGGAGACTCGAGCAGCAGGAGTTCCGTTACTAGACAATTATCGGATATGGGCCTTGGTACGCTCTCTTCCAAATGATTTCATGGTAGTTGCGCATCACGTATGGGGCCGCTATGAAGAGCAGATAACATATGAGTTGCCGAACTCTGAGCACAAGGTTCAAGAGAATCCTGTGGTAGCTGGCCTCGAAAAGAATGAAGAGAGTTCTACAAACAGTCAACTTATTGGCCAGCCTGAGACTACCCTAATGAGGCCAAGGAAGATAGGACTAAACATAATTACAACTGCACTAGGGTTTGTCCTAATGGGAGTCGTAATAAACTATCTTCTCAAGTAGTTTTGTTCCGATTAGAAATAAGGAATGTTATATATTAACATTTTTCTTTTCTGAACGTATGAATAAGAAATGATGAGCTCGTTTCCTTTGAAATTAGTGATTAGTTTACTGCATGGGATGTATGTGGTATAGTTGATTAGATTGGGGACATACGAATGATGAGTGGAAACGAAGTTGCCGCTTGATGTTGTAACCCAATTCAATTTGACATTGAGTCAATCAGAGACTGCATGTGACCTATCTGTGCCGTGAAGAGATTCAGCCGACTCGCATGCCTATACCCAGAGTTGGTCAGCACGGAAAGAGAAAGGGGCAGACTCATGCTGAAGATGCTCCGACCAGAAATAACTTGGAATGTGGCCGGCGGAGCTCATAGACCGCAGACCGCAGAGGAGCTGTTCAGTAGTGCCCTGATTACCGAGCATTACCTGAGCGTGAGATAGCGCAGATGGCTCGAGCTCGTCAAGGATTATGACTGCGAGATTCTCTACCATCCGGGGAAAGCTAACAAGGTGGCTGATGCACTCAGCAGGAAGTCCTGCGCCACCTTGATATCTCTATCAGTGTTATCTCGGCCCTTAGAAAAAGAGATTATGCGTTACGGGGTTGAAATCATCTCCGGGCAGCTCTCGACCATGACGATAACACCGACGCTGTTCGATGATATACTGGAAAATCAAGCCCATGACCCAAGCCTTCAGACGATCAAGCAAGAGGTCTTAGAAGGAAAGGATGATGGGTTTCGGATCTCTGATAGTGGAGTACTCTACCTCAGGGATCGCTTATGTATTCTCGACGATCCAGAATTACGGAAGGAGATATTTGAGGAAGCTCACAGAACTCCTTATGCGATGCATCCTGAAACCACCAAGATGTACCAAGACCTGAAACGAAAGTTCTGGTGGTTTGGAATGAAAAGAGATGTGGCTCAAGATGTCAAGATTCACCGACCGCCAGAGGGTTAAGGCGTAACACCGAGACCGAGGAACACCGCATGATCCAGATTCCAGAATGGAAATGGGAGGACATTTCTATGGATTTCATCTCAGGATTGCCCAAGACGACAAACGGTTATGATGCTATATGGGTAATTGTGGACAGATTGACGAAGTCTGCCCATTTCTTAGCAATCAAGATGACCTATTCGACGGAGCAGCTGGCTCAGTTATATGCTAAGGAAATTATCAGACTACATGGAATTCCTAAGACCATCATTTCTGACAGAGATGGTCGCTTTATTTCCCATTTTTGTTCAGAAGGCCCTAGGCACGAAGCTATTGTTCAGTACTACCTTCCATCCCCGCAATTGCAGACAAAGAGTAAATCAAGCATCTTGGAGGATATGTTACGAGCCCGTGCTCGATTTCAAAGGTAGCCGTGCCGATACTTATGTTTGGCAGACTACTACAATAATAGCTACCAAGCTACTATTGGAATGGCACCCTACGAGGCTCTATACGGGAGGAAATGTAGATCTCCCATATGCTGGTACGAGGGTGGTGAAAAAAAGAGGATGGGACTCCAGACGGATTTCATCGACGACACCACCCGAGCTATACGTAACATCCGTCAGAGAATTGAAACTGCTCAGAGCCAACAAAAGAGCCATGCGGATATGCGGCGTAGACCGTTAGAATTCGAAGTTGGGGACCTAGTATTCCTCAAAGTGGCTCCTATGAAGGGAGTGATGAGATTCGGAAGGAAGGGTAAACTGAGTCCACGCTACGTGGGACCGTATCCGATATTACAGAGGATTGGCAAGGTAGCTTACAAGCTAGAGTTGCCTCAAGAGATGTCGGCTATTCACAACGTGTTCCATGTCTCTGTGCTCAAGAAATGCATTTCCAGTACGGACCAAGTGATCGAGCCACAAACAGTACAAGTTCAAGAGGACCTGAGTATTGAAAGTCGGCCTATCCAGATACTAGAGCGAGAAATCAAGAGGCTAAGGAACAAAGAGGTGCCCTTAGTAAAGGTCCTGTGGCAGAATCAACGGTACAAGGAAGCTACCTGGGAACGCGAGGAGGACATGAAGCAGAAGTACCCACAATTGTTCTAAGTTTCGAGGACGAAACTTTTAAAAGGTATGAAGGATTGTAACACCGGTAAAATTCCTAGCAATTTTACAAGAATTTTTGGCTTGATGATCATGGGCTTTATGTGGGTCTTTTCAAAATTAAAAGAAAATAAGCGAAAAAGGGGTGCAAGGCCTAGGAATTGAACCCCAAACCTCTAGAGATAGCCAAGCCCTATAGATGCACCCACTAACCAGAAGCCCAATAGGATTATATCATTAGAGGAATAAGGAAAATTATGGTTAAGTGTAAGGGAGATTAAGGGACTCTTTAGGTGAATAAATAGGGGGGGGATGAGGAGGCATGAGTGAGCAACTTCACTTTCTCCTCTTCTCTTCTTCTTCTCACCAAAATCCTAAAGCTCTCCCTCTCCATTTCCACCCTTGGCTGAAACTCATCCAAGAAAGAAGCAAGGGCTAGGTTTTGTGTTCCTTAGGTTATTTTCACACTACAAGCAAAGCGAAGGATGTAAGTATCCCTCACCTGCATACGAGTAGCTTCGATTGATGTTTGTAAAAGAAATCTATATGTTATATCCGGCCAAGCTATGTTTTGGTTTATCAAGGAAGTTGTATGCTATGTTTAGGAAGTAGATGATGATGTTAAGATGGAAAAAGGGATTAGGTTAAAAGCTAACCCTAATAGCCACTAAAGCCTATTTGGCCAAGCCATGATTTTAGGTTTCAATGAAGTTCCATGTTATGTTTTTTTGTAACTATATGATGATGCTAGGATTTAAAATAGATTAGGTTAAAGGTTAACCCTAAAGACCTACATGGACCATTCGGCCACCCCTAGATCTTGATGATTCAATGAAGTTTAATCCATGTTTTTGTAGGATTATGGTGTTGTTGTTATGCTAAATGAATTAGGTTAAAGGTTAACCCTAAACACCTACATGGACCATTCGGCCACCCCTAGATCTTGATGATTCAATGAAGTTTAATCCATGTTTTTGTAGGATTATGATGTTGTTATTATGTTAAATGAATTAGGTTAAAGGTTAACCCTAAAAACCCTACATGGACCATTCGGCTAACCTATGTTTTGGGTGACTAAATGAAGTTTTAATCCATGTTCTATATGCAAATGAAGTTGTTGTTATGTTAAATGAATGTTAAAAGATAACCCTAGAAAACCCTATGGATCATTCGGCCACCATGAATTTTGGGTGATTAAATGAAGTCTAGTTCATGTTCTATGTGAAAATGAAGTTGTGGTTGTGTTAAAGGAATTAGGATGAAGGATAACCCTAGAAACCCCTATGGACCATTCGGCCATCATGTTTTTTTGGGGATTAGATGAAGTTTTAATTCAAGTCTTGTGTGCATATGAAGTTGTTGTTAAGTTAAATGAATAGGTTAACATGTGTTTTATGTTGGGTGAATTCATGTTGACTTGTGATATTAAATAATGCTAGATGAAGATAACATGCCTTAGGTTAGTGTTTACTTACTTTTGATGCCATGCCTTTTGCCATGTCTATGTGTATGCGATATTTAAAATATTTTATGAAATGGAAGAAGATAAGATTATGAAATGAAACAAAACGATATGTTCACGACATGAATATGACATGATGATGAAATGAAGAATGATATGTTATGAAATGAAGAATGGTATGTTTACGAAATGAAAGATGATATGTTCATGAAGGGAAGCATGATGTGTTATGAAATGAAGTATGCTATGTTTGCAAAATGAAATAAGCTATGTTATAAAATAAGCATATAAGTATTTTACCTTCTGCATGGCTTGTACCAAGACCCTAACAGGGTCCAAGAAGGGATGGGCTCCTAAGATGCCCTAGGTCGATGGAATAAGACTCAGGCCTAGGATGGGCTTCTATGTATGATTGCCCCTAGGTCGATGGAATAAGACTCGGGCCTAGTACGGGATGGGCTCCAAGATGCCTTAGGTCGATGGAGTAAGACTCGGGCCTAGGATGGGCTTCTACGCTATGACGATTGCCCTAGGTCGACGGACTATGATCGGGCCTAGTAACCTATTAGGTTCGAGACTTGCTACCTCGGGCCTATTTAGGGATGCGCGCGATGATAATGAAGAAGTGGTACAATGTCGGGCCCAAATATGTTGAGAATTATGTTTACGTACCTATAATATATGTTTTCAAAAGCATCTTGCATATGTTACATGATTAGATTGTTACGTTCACATGCCATGTTGATATGTTACATATGAAGTATGTTATGTTTGATATGTCATGTTTATGCCACTATGTAACATATGATGTATGTTACGTTTGATATGCCATGTTTATGTCACTATGCTACATATGATGTATGTTATGTTTGATATGCCATGTTTACGCCACTATGTTACATATGATGTATGTTACGTTTGATATGTCATGTTTATGTCACTATGCTACATATGATGTATGTTATGTTTGATATGCCATGTTTATGCCACTATGTTACATATGATGTATGTTATGTTTGATATGTCATGTTTATGCCCCTATGTTACATATGATGTATGTTATTTTTGATATGTCATACATATATGTTGTATGTTATGTTGATTTGCTATGTTACGTATGTTATATGTTATGTTTAATTAAGTCATATATTTACATAATATGATGCGATGTTATAGATGATACATGTTATGCTGCCATGTTATGGATGATACATGTTATGTTTACTCACGTTGCTTATGCTACATGTTAAGTTGATTACGTCATGTATGTTACATGTTATATTGCTTATATGTTATGAATGTTACATGCCATGATTAATGTCGATATATGGTTTTTCGTGAGTAGGACTAGATCTTACTAAGTCTATGTGCTTATAGTTTATCTTTCCCTCGTACTGCAGATAAGGGTAAGGGATGGATAAACTAAAGGGAGCAGCAGGAGGGGCCAAATGTGTGTGGCAGTGGCATGGTGGAGAAGATCCGTTAGGTTTATATATATATGTTTACCTATGATGATGACGTTTATGGATGTCCTTACTTATGTCTCCGTATGACGACGACGTTTAAGAACTTGAACTAAGCACTAAGTATCTATATATGTTATGATGCATGCTCTATGATAATAAGAAGAAGTAAGAAAGAAGTAAGAAGAAGTATCTATATATGCTATGATGCATGCCCTATGTTAAGAAGAAGAAGTATATATATATATATATATATATATATATATATATATATGTCAATGCATGTTTATGTTTTGAAAGAAAAAAAAAATATAAGTCTAAATTCTTCCGCTGTAAGAAAAAAAAAGAAGTATGTATAAAGTCTTCCGCTGTATGTAATGTATGTATGTACGGTCGTGTCACGCGCCGCCCCTCCAGGTTCTGGGTCCGAAAAGGGCGGGCGTGACAATGTCAAGGTGTTATCAGACGTAAAGGTATGATTATCCAAACAGTTTGATATGAAGGACTTGGGAGAAGTGGGACACATCCTTGGGATCAAGGTTATAAGGAATCGCAGGAAAAGGATGTTGTGCTTATCCCAAGCTTCATACATAGACACAATTATGGATCATTTTAGCATGCAAAACTCCAAGAAAGGTTTTCTACCTTTCAGGCATGGAGTTCCTTTATCTAAGGAGATGTGTCCTAGAACATCTGAGGAGATTGAGGAGCTATGTACGAGACTAGATATCTGCTTTGCCGTGGGCATGGTCAGTAGATATCAGAGTAATCCAGGACAGGGATATTGGACTGTGGTAAAGAATATATTAAAGTACCTGAGAAGGACTAGGGATTATATGCTAGTTTACCAAGCAGACCAATTACTCCGTATGGGTTACACAGATTTCGTCTTCCAATCAGATAGGGATAACAGTAAGTCTACCTCAGGTTTTGTGTTTACTTTGGGAGGTGGAGTCATTGTATGGAGGAGTGTCAAGCAGAAATGTATGGCAGACTCCACCATGGAAGCTGAGTATGTGGCAGCCTCTAAGGCGGCCAAAGAAGTTGTGTGGCTCAGGAACTTCCTGATGGACTTGGATGTGATTCCTGGTTTACCCAAAACTATCACAATTTATTGTGATAATAGTGGTGCAGTTGCAAACTCGAAGGAACCACGAGCGCATAAGGCAAGTAAACACATAGAGTGCAAGTACCACCTGATACGAGAAATTATAAAGAGAGGAGAAGTTGCTATGGCCAAGATTGCATCGAAGGATAACCTGGCAGATTCTTTCACTAAGGCCCTTCCGGCGAGAGCTTTTGATAGGCATGTGGAGGGAATGGGAATCAGATGTATGGCAGTTTGAGGACAGCATAGTCTTTTAGTATAAGTGGGAGATTGTTGGGATGTATACTGAAAAGTCTATCTTTTGTATGAACATCTTTATTTTGAAATAAGAATCACATGATCATTGTTTGTATATTTTTATGGTTATGCATATTGTCTAATACATTACATTGTAGATAACATGGTGTGTGGTGTCACACAGGAGATCATGTTATCGGCTCCTTGTAAAGTATAATTAAAGGCTCACAACCGAGATGACTTTAGACAAACCATTGGAATGGTTGTAGTGTGATTTGGTATTGGTTTGTCTTGACCATAGAATAACACAAGTACACTTTGTGTGTATTGAGCAGGACCGACTTAGAGGTGATTCGATTTATTGCTGACTACATAATCGAATCGAACCTCAGATATTATATTGTACATACTCTTAATCCCGATATAATAACGGGCACGTACACTTAGTATTCATTTCTTTGATTTACCAATGGGAGAGATTTATAGATTAAATCGATAGGCTCGGTAAGTTGGGAAATGATATTATTTATATGGTGTGTCGTTGATTATAGGAGGAAACCGTGTCCTATATATTAGGATGATGATGTCCCCTTGAGGAGCTCATAAGGTTCATCATGTAAACCCTGTAGGTGGACTTGGTCCGGCATGATGAAAAGGTTGAGTGGTACTACTCATGGAGTTAGATGTTGATTAATTAATGGTCAGTAAATTAATTAATCGATGGACATTCTAGATCTTAAACACGGGGAGAAAATGTACATATAATATATGGATTCCATATTAACTTATGGGGGTTGGTGAGGTAGATCAATGATAATCCATTAGTGGATTGGATTATCATTAATGGATCGGACTTTATGTGGGCTTGATCCATTGGGTGGCCAAGATCCAACTCCTCCTCATGGTCCCTATTGTAGCCTATTAATACCTCATGAAGCCTAGATCCAATGGATGAAAACAAAACTCTATATCCAAAGGTAGAGATTAAATCTCTAGATCCGACGGTTGAGATTAAATCTCTTGATCTGACGGTTGAGATTAAATCCCTAGAACCAATGGTGGAGATTAAAACAAGGCTTATCCCTAAACTCTATAGAAGGAGGCTTTAGGGTTGGCGTGGAATAAAATTAGAAGCAAGGGGAGGTTTGGAGTTGGTGGCAAGAGGCTTGGAGTTAGGGTTTGGAGCTTGGCGGCACCAAATAAGGAAATTCTTTCCTTATCTTCTTCTTCTCCATTGGTGGTCGGCGCCCATACCAGCCTTTCCAGCCCTTGGCTGCCATCCAAACTAGCTTCTTCTCCTCTCCTTGGCTGGTGGAAACAAGGCTTAGGGTCCTCCCTTGGAGCTCTTGACCGGCATCCATCTTTCTCCTTCTCCTTGTTGGTCGGCGGCAAGCAACTTGCTTGTTGCTTGTTGCTTGTTGCTTGTTGGTTTGCTAAAGTAAGGAGAAGGGTCTTGTTTCTTGTCTTCCTCTTGTTCGGAACGAGCAAGGAAGGAAGATTGGTGATCTAGGAGCTTCAACTTTTGGTAGATCGTCGCCCACACGACGTCCGAAAGGAGGAACGACATACGATAGAAGATCGAGAGGTATAACACTTAACTATCTTCATATGCAACATGTTTGTAATTTTTTTTCAATTATATGAGCATGATATATTCTATTTTGTGTCTAATATAACTTGGACCCCGAACATAAACACAAAAGCCAGTGATCCGTACATCGTCTATTTCGTGGTTATTCGTAGAATAGAGGTTGGTTGCTTGAACAACAAGTTTGTTCAAGTGACTACTCTAATCGAATAGCACGATGATGAAACGGTTGCTTGGGTAATCCCTCGTGTTAAGGATAAATTTTTTTTTATCCGGGGACATAGAAGCGTTCGCCATGAACAAGCGACCGAGTTAAAGTGGGAAGCGAAGTTTCCTACCTTCAGAAAGGCTCACATACATAAGTATGTATGAGTTCTAACAAATCAGTAGCTTGTTCGCTATGTCCACTAAATGGAGTCTTGGTCATCTTGCCTAGAAGACAAGATTCGCATGTCTCATATGATTCAAAATCAAATGAGTTCAGTAATCCATCCTTATGGAGCTGGGATATGCGACTCTCATTTATGTGACCCAGGCGATAATGTCCGAGATATGTTTGGTTCAGATCATTAGATATGAACCGTTTAGTATTTATGTTATAGACTGGGATTTCAAGATCTAGAAGATAGAGACTATTCACAAGGTGTGCACTAAAAAAAACATATCATGTAAATAAATGGAACAACACTTGTCCTTTATTACAAATGAGAAACCATTATTGTCTAAACAAGAAACGAATATAATGTTTTTCATCAAGGCAGGCACATAACAACATTCTTCTATTTCTAAGATAAGCCCAGTAGACAAAGATAAAGAATATATCCCTATAGCGATTGCGGCAACCTTTGCTCCATTGCCTACCCGTAGGTCCACTTCGCCCTTCATCAATGATCTGGTCTTTCGAAGGCCCTACACATTGGTATAAATGTGAGAAGCACAACGGGTATCTAATACCCAAGAAGACGAGATAGATAAATTGACTTTGATAACATGTATACCTAAGGCAGAAGTCTCACTTCTCTTCCTTTTCACCTCTTCCAGGTATAGCTTACATTTTCTCTTACAATGCCCCGTCTCACCACAGTGGAAGCATTCCCCTTCCTTAGACACCCCTCCTTTAGGTTTCAATGCATTTGCCTTGCCTTTGCCTTTGGCTTGGGTCTTACCCTTACCTTTAGACTTCTGCTTGCCTTTTCCTTTGCCTTTGTTCACCATCAAAATGGTAGGCTTCACCTTCTTAAGGTTGAGTTCAGCAGTTCGCAATATGCTCAATATCTCAGGTAAAGGCTTGTTAATTTCTTTCATGTTGTAGTTCATGACAAATTGACTGTAACCTTCTGGCAGTGACTGTAGAACAAGGTCAGTGGCCAGCTCTTGGCCCAATGAAAATCCCAATCTCACTAGGTTCTCAACGTACCCAATCATCTTGAGTACATGAGTGCCTACGGGAGTTCCCTCTTGCATCTTGCATTGAAACAAGGCCTTTGACACTTCGTATCTCTCATGTCTTACTTGTCCCTGATACAGTTGTTTCAGATGCTCAACCATACCATAGGCATTCATGTTCTCATGTTGCTTCTGAAGCTCAGAGTTCATGGTGGCAAGCATAAGGCATGACACAACCAGTGCGTCATCTTGATGCTTCTTATAAGCATCCTTGTCATCACGAGTGGTCGTAGGGGTAGGTGGTTCAGGAATGGACTCTCTAGGACGTACAATTTTTGTTCTTGCTTAAGGACTATCCTCAGGTTCTTGTACTAGTCCAAGAAATTAACTCCAGTGAGCTTGTCCTTATCAAGGACAAATCGCAGAGAGTGTGTGTTTGACGTATTTGATGACATGGTGATCTACAATACAAAAATGCAAAAATGCATCATATTTTAATCATTTAATTAGACCTTTAACTAAATGATTCTTCCACTGGTCACAAAGTGAGACAAGATCTATATTATACCGCATCTTGAGTTAGCTTTGGCTAATCGCCCAAGACTCGTATAAATTAGGTAGGTAACTTGTACCAATTACATCTAATGTAACTCTTGTATATTTAAATGAACAACAATATTTGTTCATTGTGCCCATCGCATGGGATATCTTTCTAGATTACCACTCGTCTTGAGTTAGCTTTGGCTAATCCCCCAAGATTTATATAATGTAGGTAGTTGTCCCATATAAGCTATGCCTCTAAATATATCAATCTAATTGAGAGAGCATAGTTAAGTCAAACACAATGTTTAATAGACGGATATCATGATTGTCCTATCATACTTTACCGAGGTAAATCGAGTAACTTTGCTTTGGCAAACGCACTACGATTGAACAAGGTAATAGTAAGTATTAAACTCTGGTAGACATATAATAAGTGACCTAATTTTTGTCACAACTAACTACGCATGCATCAAATATACAAGCATCACATGCATCATATATACTAGCATCACATGTATCACATACACACATAGCAAATAACGTGACATGGTTATGACCCGAATCTACTATCTTCTCAAGCCAATGAGAAGAGTGAATGGTTAACCTAGGGATGACATCTTCTCCAAGTGTTTCCTTCAGTCATCCTGTGTTGTCGGCATCCTCCTTGTAACTTCAACCTTCAATGGACTTTTTCATTTCTTTATTTTGTACATTACAAAATAAGAATACTTGAGTTACATTCGAGTCTAAGTCTATTTTACAACCAAAAAAATAGAAATGAAGACACGACATGCAGGTCGTATTATGAATTACAACATGCACTTACAACACACAACCACAATCACATTGGGTCCAAGGCTATAACCATGCACCATGCACCATATCATTCATAATGATGTAATTTTATAAAATTTATTATGAATACACACACGAATTTTAAGCCGCTTCACCGTTAAGCCGCAACTCCACGGTGGTCCCGCTAGCTGATTACCGGGAGGGGTCAAGGGGCAGCACTCCTTCTGGGGGGGCCTCAGGAGGTAGCACCCCCAAAGCAAAAAAAAATTTTCAACTCAACTCCTTGAATGAGTTGCTGCCCTTGGTTCATCAATATGAACCCTAGACCCTTGTTTCCGGAGCGTCCTGTGTTCAACACGGTCGGTCCGTGCCAATTGGCATGACCATTCTGGGATGAGAAGAGGCTCCCACGGCCAGGCCGTGTTTTTCAACACGACCATGGGTTGTGAACACGGTCAGGCCATGTTTTTCAACACGGTCATGTGTCACTCTGTTCAACCTCGTTTTTTGCCCCTTATCAATATTCCAAGCCTAAAATTCGTGTACCCATAACACACATGTTTTATATCTCATAGAAAACATGAAAATCTAAATTTATATCCCATATAAATCATCATAATGAAATATACGTTTTGCAAGTGGCTCTGATACCACTATAGGGAAATTTCGGATTGTGACATTCACAAAATCACGGGCGAACACTTCGTACAACTACAGTGGAAACAAAATATAAACCGGATCCCTCCAGAGATCCATGCAAAATATATAAGTCATTTCGATTATCCTACTTTATCTAGATCTTATCTAGAAGAAGAAGTATACCTTCGATACGAGCCCTTCGCAATCCCGCTAATCCAAGCGCTCCCAGATCTCAATACAGTAAGAACAATCGTATCTCCACGGTATCCACAATGGAGACTGTCTATATGGGTGGGGGTGGGTTCGAACCAAGGATCCTTGCTAGGGTTTTGAGAAGGGGGGATCCATATGTAAAGGATGACAAGGAAACAGGAATACCACTTACTTGGAACTAAAGAGGATGACTGGAAAAAGGGATAAAACTTGTTGCGACTGGAAAGGAGACATGGGAGTGAAGCTCCTACTGGCTAGGGTTATGACTGGGGGGAAGAGTTTAAAATCGGAGAAGACGATGAAAGCTACAGTAAAAATGTGGGGCATTGAGAGTTCGAGCGTTAAAATACTCCATTTAAGAATGTAAATGGCCTGGGCCCATTTGTAGGACATTTAGACACTCCATTCCGCCTCAGTAAAACAGAAAGTACGATCATCACGACCCAAGGATAAAGGAATCCCATGAATGGGCGTTAATCATATGAGTCATTGGCAAGCTAGAAGGAAAGGCACAATACCCAAGGAGTGAATAAGAAGAGGTAAAGAAGGGGTGTACCCACGTTACTAACATTAGACAAAATGGTTAGTTTGACTATTTTGGAGGGTGACTAATGATACTGTAATAATATATTTAAGTGGAAAGGAGCAATTCAAAGAGTGAACCGAGTGCTGAACCGGGAAGAAAGTAACTCGAAGAGTGGACCAGATGTCGAGCCAGGAAGGAGAAGCTTGGGATCTAGGCGGAGTATTGAGTCGAGAAGGAGTAGCTCATGAGGCAAGTAGAGTGTTGAGTCAAGAAAGAACAGCTTGGGAGATAGACGAAGTGTTGAGTCGGGAAGGAGCAGCTCAAGAGGCAGGTGGAGTGCCGAATTGGGAAATAACAACTCAGGAAGTAGACAAGGTGCCGAGTCGAGAAGGAGCAACTTAGGAGGTAGGCGGAGTGCCGAGTCGAGAAAGAGCAGCTCGAGAGGCAAGTAGAGAGCCGAATCGGCAAAGAATAACTCGGGAAGCGAGCAAGGTGTCGAGTTGAGAAGGAGTAGCTCGGGAGGTAGACGGAGTGCTAATTCAGGAAGTCAATAGAGAGTTGCACTAAAGAAAGGAATAATCCATCAGTTAAAATAGGATCTCATGAAATATTCCTTTAATGGTTTGTTAGAATTCATTAATACACGTCATCATATTCGGTAAGGGATTAAAGACACCTCATAGGCCCCATAAAAGATTCCTCACATAATAATCCTCTAACGGCCTAACAACACTATCATCTTGACCGACGTGGCTCTCTACATGGACAGTCATCCTCGCAGTCCGTTATACAATAGATGGCCCTAACGCTTCAGGAGATAAAAGGAAGAGACGGAGGAGAGGAGTGGGATCTTTGACCATTCTTACACTAACTATTTTTCTACTACTACATTCATTATCTCTGCTACTATTTTTATTGGTTTCTCTTCCATATACAAGTTTTGACTTAAACATCGGAGGGCAATCGCCAGGAAGGCTGGCAGCTGTCTGACTCGAGTTTAACTTAGGAAGAGAGCAAGAAGGTTTAATGTTGCAGTCCGAGAGAATTCATCCTTGATTACTTAAAATCGAGGAAGAAAAATCCGAGCCACATCACTCAACATGCAGACCATATATATAGTCTAACTAATGTTGTCTCCTATCCATCCTAACTTGTGGACTAAGCATAAGTATGGCTTGACGCAACTCATCCCTTTATGAGTTGTGTTTGGTGCAACCAAAATTTGATAGTCATGTTTACCGTGGTGACAGTAACACATCCACTTGTCCTCTTCAATGTTTAAGCACAATCCTTTAAAAGATTTTTCATATAAAAGAGTATGAGAATTTAGATGCCTCCAAAATAACTTGTAAGGCGTCATCAACATTGTTAGATTCAAGCCATCCAACTGCCTAGCCACCTTGATATATAAAACGTCTTCAAAAAATTTAAAAGTGTTTTCATTAGTAATTTTTCCATCGTCACCAAATTAATTGAACTCCAGGCTACCTTACTGCAAACAAAGTAAATTCTAAAGTTCAGTGAGTCACTCGATCGATATTGGGAATTTATCCATGCGGCACTACGCAAACCAACGATGCACCACCTCCCTCAGTGTTGTCGAGTGAATTTAATATTGCAAGTCCCTTGACCTAGCTTCGACATCTATTAAGAAACTTGGTTAAGTTAGAGGAGATCAAGTCATGAACAAACCAGACGAGTTCATTTATATAGGTGAGATCGCCGAACTGCTTGCATATCAAATGCAGCAACTTAGGATCTTAGTTCAGTCGTCAAATCGGTTGAAGTTCAATTAGTCAGTGCTTGGTGAATGAGATGGCCGGGTTGCTTTGGATCACAGAGGACCAAAGGGGTGAATTTCTCGAATTCCAATACATAGTACTGGCTCTGCGACTTTCATATTACTCTCCCAGTGAGAACCCTTCCATGCTGTTGTTAACTATCACATTGTAGACAAGCCATTCGTTCTGTATCTGAGATTAGTAGTAGTTCATTAAGCTTGGAGGTGTCGGAAAGGACAAGGAGAGTAGGCCACGATTCTGTAAAATATAATGACTATATGTATATACATATTAGATTATCAAAATGAGCATGTACGCACGTGCAACTAATTATTATTTGAATATAGATCTTCTCGTCATTTAAACAATAATTTGAGCCATGCTCTGACCCATCCAACTCCTTCCCTGCGCAACGCTATCTCCTTTCCCTGGACCGTCTTCATAATTAAGGACTTCACATGCAATCTCCACCTACGCAAATTATTGGTGGGGAAAGATCTCGACATAATTGAAAATTTGGATTCTGTGTTCGACTTTTGAGATGCAAAATGCTGCATTTTGGATATTCAGATCGCGCTTTCATACTTGTCTTGTATATAAAATCTGAAAACGGTCTCAACTGTAACTGATTTATAAAATAAATCTGGAAAAGAATTCAAGTTCTGAACATGGCAGTTTTGTGAGGTGTTAACATGTTGATAATGAGAGCAAACTCATAGAAGTATTGATTCTCAAAATTTTATAAAAGAGATGTCATGTTCAAAACTGCCTCAGATGTCTGCAGTGAGGAAATCATGCTTGGAGGTGTGCTATCGTTGCTTTCGAATAGGTCATAAGTTGAATAAATGTGGTGCCCCAACTCAATTTGATCCTGTCTCTGATAAGAAAGTGCAATGTTGTTCAGATGAAATGCTTATATGATTCAATAGTCAATCATCAAGGATCCTGGATTATGAAATTCAGGGGTGAACTTTTGTGACTCGTTCTTCTATGCAGGGAAATATACAAGTTCATCGATCATTCTACTTTGACAGATTTTCTAGAATTTTCATGGATATTTAAGGTGACTAAATGTTCAACCATAATAGTGCAATGTTCAAATATTTGGGCTTTCAACAAGGCCTTGCTGAATACAAACACATCTCGACCTCCTAGGCATTGCACCAATCATCTCTATGTGGGATTGGGCACAGGACTGTGTTAGCAAAACAATGTTTCAATTTTGTAATTGAGTTTGATTATGTTATTTTGATGCATTGGCAATAGAATTTGTGTTATACTTTGCAGGATGACTACGTAGGGATTTAAAAAAGTGCACGTATAATTAATGCAGTTTGTTGACTTGACAAGGTGAAGTTAGATTTTGCTTAATGGCGCATTAAAAACAATGTGGTATCTTGGACATGGAGAATCAGGTGACAAAATTATATTGAATATATTGGTGCATTCGATGGCCTAGGACGAGGTAGACTTTAGGGAATGGAGCATTGATCGGTAGACACAATAACCTGGAGCATTATATTAATCAAATGACATGGAATAAGCATAGGAAGCTTGGTGTGTTTGATGGCTTGGTGGTTTAAACAAAGGATGATGTGGCACAAAATTTTCTGTATCTTCTAAATAAAGGTGTTGAAGAGGACTGGGGTTCTCTCCAGTCACAATAGTAAATAAAAGGATGATGACAAGAGATTTAACATGGTTCGGAATTTAAATTCCTAATCCACGGATAAGCTCTAGAGTGGACTTTGATGCTAGACACCTTCACTACAATCCCTCCTTATCGGAAGTACTTTCAGAGGTGGAGAAATATCTTACGAATAAGAACTTATACAAAGTAAAAGAAATAACACAGATGGTTCTCCCTAACTCTTGCCCCGCCGATGATGCTCCTTTTTCTTGCGGGTCCACCTTCTAATCCCCTTCTAATCCCTCTCTCAAAATTTGTATTTCTCGATGAAGAAGAAACATAAGAAAGAAGTGAAGAAGAAACACGTCGACGTCCTCCCCTCCCTGAAGTAGTGAGACTTGATAGAAAAAATCCTCCCTCCTCTTCTTCCGTCTTCCTTTCTTTTATATCTGTGGCTCCTGAACCCAGCTGTTGTGTAACAAACTGTTCAGATCACCATCCACGTGGAGGGTCATGCAGGTTCAATGAATCATATTGTTATGTCATTAGTGAGTTTGCACTATTAAGAACCTTCTGTGGGGGCCCACGAGATGCCTTAGGTGGTTACGAGATATAACAAACTCCTTACATATTATGGGGTCCTTCCTTTATTTTACCCAAATGTTATTCCTTCAATCAACCATTCTTGCTACTTTTCAGCCTCAATCCTTCTCCCCGAGTCACTATATCTCTAGTTCGGCTCATTTCCCTGAGTCGCTATTTGACGTCATTCTAGCCATCCAGTCGATGTGTTTCTAGCTCAACTCGGCTCCCCAAGTTGCAACCCTCTCATCTCGGCTTAACCTTCCGAGATAAGCTCCACTTTACTCGAATATCTATCCTGAGTTGTAGTCTTATTCATCTGATCTTACTCTCCAAATCATAGCCTTTCATTCTTTCTTCCTCTATTCCCTAAGTCGGGTTATAGTAATATCATTAGCCACCTCCCTACCCCCAAAAAAGTCAGACTAATCCTTTGGTCTGACTCTTCAAGTTATTAGTCTCCCTTAATCGCACTCCCTTGGCAATGACTTAACTGCCTTATGATTCCTTATTGGTTTTACCTAGCTTATTGGGTCGAGATTCCCCTCTTCATTACTCATTCTAAGCATACTAATCATCCTACTGGGTTAATGGGCCCCACTCCCCCATCTTAGCGGTGTATTTAAAAGCTAAAATCCATCGAATTATGTGTGATAACTTCGTCTTCCTCGATTCCAACTCTTCCTCTTCCTTCAGGTGACTCTCGCCGGCGACTATTTCGCACATAAACCTTCGGCATCTAGAAGACTCCTCTCCTCCAACGATCATTTCCTCTCAATCGTAAGTAAGTGTCACCTTGCCTCTCTTGCTATATCTACTTCTCTGAAAAACCCTAGCTCTACCCCATGGTATGAGGACACTCTTTCTCACATAGATAGTTAGCACTACTTCCGCGATGTTAGGGAACTATATATGGACCTATTTATTAAGTGTGCCTACGGCTTAACCCCTCATGGTCTCATCTCCTCCCCCCTCCCCCCTCCTCCCAACTAGATCATCACTGCTTCTTCCTAGGTCAATTAGAGAATGACCTTCTTCTTCTTGTACCCCCCCCCCCCCCCCCCACAAAATCTATTTGAAGCTTTTTAATTTCTACAAAATAGCTATCAATCAACTAGGCCCAATGCCTTCGACTATTAGCGGAGATTGTGATAGTTTTTAAGCACTTAGAGCTCCCTTTATCTCCCTTCATATTTCACTACTTATTTCAACTAAAATATTTTAAAATAGGTATTTTTTACTTTGTCAGTCATCCTGACTATCAATTTCTTACTAATAAACCTTCCTCTCATAAAGGTTAGAGGGAGTTATATTTCTTTGCTCGACTCTCTACCCCTCTTCCTCACTCTGAAACTTGGAAGACCACCCTTCCAGATCTACCCCCCTTTCAGGACTACCGACTCTGATGCCCTTTTATTGAGGTTCACAGGGTGTTGAAAGAACACCATTATAATTCAGACCTCTTACTAGATATCCATATTTTGAGTCACTACGGATTATCCCCCTTCCACGTGGATGCTCCTGTTGTAATTGTTGGGTTTCCCCGACACCGCGGTGGGTGTGTGTTCGAACATATTTCGTAAATATATACACGGTGGAAGAAATAAAATCAATAAACCTAATTTATTACAACACACACATCATATGCATGCAGGATACAACATGTGTAGACATAATCACAATTTCAAATTTTGCAATAAAAGGAAATTACGCTAGTTGTAGTTGACATATCACGTGCAGCGGGAATGACATCAACCGAAGCAATTAATGCTAGAATTGCCTCTATCCATATCCACGCGAGTAGCGTCGAGATAGCTTCGCCAAGCTATGAGCCTCGTCTTCGTAGGAGTCACTAGCCTCGTGTCGAAGACTATGTGATCGAGAGAAGATCACAATCCGAATCAAAATTCGGATGCAAAAATGAGTCCCCAAAATTCACTTCTCCGAAGAGGTATTCGTCAACCGATTGACGAATCCTTGGTCCTCCACCTATGTGGATTGCCGGATAACCAATCCCCGGCAAGAAAGTTGCTATCGGAGCTCCAAACGTCGTCCAAATGACGCTCCGATAAGATGGAAGCAAGCTGTCCAAAAACTGGAGAGCTTGGTGGAGGACTTGCTGCCGGCCAAAGGAAAAGGGTCGACTAGTGCTTGGTAACTGGAGCCAAGGAGGGTCGCCGGAGGATTGCCGACAGTAGCAGGAGGCCGGCGGCAGCAGGTGGTGTCAGTGGTAGTAGCTGGCGTCGGTGGCAAGAGCCCCTTGGGCGGCAGCGGCAAGGAGAATAGAGGAAAGGAGGCTAGGGTTTCCAAAACCCTTGAACCAAATAATTCTCCTCGAAAAACCCTTAAGCTGTGTTTTTATAGAGAACACATTCTCCTAACGCTTATTGGTTCATAACCAAAACACATTAACCCACTCCAATAACTTAAGTTAAAATAAATCAAACCGCATTAGTCTATTTTAATTTAAAATGAACCGAATCAACTTTGGTTCATTCGTTTAAAACAAACCATGTCCCTTTGGTTTATTTTCCACAATTGGATTAGAACCAAACTAATTTGGTTTATCCATCATGTCTTTAAAAGACACGACTCATCCATGCTTCCGTTGTGACTGAAATGATTTCATGATCGGTCCTTGTTTGGTCCAACCAAATCTAGTTTCTCTCGTTCTGAGAATCTCATTCTCAAGCTCATTTTAAATCCTTCGTATTACAATCGTTGTGCATGTGACCAAATAGGTTCCCGATTTATGTTGGCCGCCTATAATTAACCATTAATTATAGAATGATCATAAGTGGCACCTAGTAGTACATCATGATCCCCAATTAACCGAAAAACCAATGGTTGATCCTAGAACCATTTCTGAAACCCTTCAGCAGCTACAATTAATCGTGTCCCATTCCTTTCACTCATCTTTTACCCACTTGGTTAAGGACATGGTCTATTGTTTCAATCCCCACTAGGTTGACTACATCACACCTAGCCCAAGTATTACTACCTCATCCTCCAAATTATAGTTACGACACATGTATCCAAGAGTATCATACTCTAAATATGTAATGCTTTGGCCAAAAACTTTAGTAACAATCCGACGAGAGACCATAGGGTATACATCTCCTTGCAAGGAGTGGTGAATCCTCTATAGGCTATTCAAACACCTTCGACCACTTCGACTTATACCCAATCAATCCGGGTCCACATCTCCTCAGAGATGCTTGCTTAAGATGTCAAAGCATAAGTCTCCATGACCAAGATGACTTGAATACCGCAAGTTGAAGGAACATCACACTTAGGCTGCAGTAAGAACTTCATTGACATATCCATATATGTAGAGAACCATATGAAGTCTTATAGCTAGTCACTCAAATGAACTAGTTACCATAACTAGAATCCACAATCAACTCCAGGCATCCCAATGTCTTCAACCAGTGAGAAACAGCTGCTTGGATAAACTAAAGAGTACCTCATGCTAGTCTCAACATAATCGATGGTGTCCGAATCTATCAATTCATCGACTAGGGATAATTCTAATACATCACAATTACACATGTAGAGATACTCACTAGTTGTGATCCAATCACAAATTCTCTCATGCTGTGAATCGTATTGCGGACATTCAATAAATGAGTTTAAGATCCAATCAAATATATAAAAACATGTATACTCAAATAGTGAATCTTCATTTATCAAATAAATGGTATAACCATAAGGCGATTGCCTTAGGACACCTCTCATATATTACTAACAAACTCCCACTTCGCCTAATACCAATCACCATGGTATCCAATACCATAATCTCTAACATGACCCTCAAACTTACTTTGAGATAAGACCTTAGTTAAAGGGTCCGCTAAGTTTTTTTCAGTGGGAATCTTCTTGATTTGTATTTTCTTCTTACTTATAATCTCTCTGATCAAATGATAGCGGCGAAGCACATGTTTGGATCATTGATGAGACCACATCAAGTTTAGAGATGAACTTCTTAATCCAAACTGCTTCCTTTGCTGCTTTCGAAGCTGCAATATATTCTGTCTCAGTGGTAGAATCCGCTATAGTGTCTTGCTTGGAACTTTTCCAACTTATTGTGCCTCCATTTAAGGTAAATACGTACTCATATTGAGACCTGGAATCATCCTTGTCTGTCTGGAAGCTAGCATCCGTATACCCGCTTATTACCATATCACCTTCTTCATATATTAGGAACACATCCTTAGTTCTTCTTAAGTACTTAAGGATTGTCTTAACAGCCGTCCAATGATCCATTCCTAGATCAGACTGATATCTACTCATGACACTCAGAGTATATGATACATCAGACCTCGTACATAACATAGCATACATGATAGATCCTATTGCGGATGCATAGGGAATCTTGCTTATGCAAATCCTCTCGTCTTTTGTGCGTGGACACATAGACTTCGAAAGGTGTATCCCATGCCTGATGAGAAGGAAACCTTTCTTGGATTCCGACATGCTAAACCTTTTTAGCACTCGGTCCATATATGTAGACTATGAAAGACCAAGCAACTGTTTCGATCTATCTCTATAGATCTTGATCCCGAGGATGTAGGTCGCTTCTCCCAGGTCTTTCATGGAGAATATTTTAGATAATCAAATTTTAACTGACTGTAAGACAGAAACATTGTTTTTTACAAGTAATATATTATCGACATACAATACTTGGAACACGACTACACTCCCACTAACCTTCTTGTACACACAAGGTTCATCCGAATTTTGTGAGAAATCAAACCTTTTGATTGTCTCATCAAGACGGATATTCCAGCTCCTGATGCTTACTTCAGTCCATAAATGGACCATCGAAGTTTGCATACCTTGGTTTTATCAACCGATGTAAAAACCCTCAGGTTGTATCATATACACGTCCTCGAGTAGATTTCCATTAAGGAAAACCATTTTCACATCCGTTTGTCATATCTCATAATCATAATGAGCCGCTATGGTCAGGAGTATCCGAATGGATTTAAGCATAGCTACTGATGAATAGGTCTTGTCATAATCAACACCTTATTTTTGACGATAGCTTTTTGACACTAATCTAGCCTTAAAGGTAATCACATTACCATCCATGTCGATTTTCTTCTTGAAAACCCACTTGCACCCTATAGGCTTAATGCCTTCAGGTGGGTCCACCAAGTTCCAAACTTGATTTTCATATATGGAATCCATTTGCGAATTCATGGATTCAAGTCATTTGCCCCTTTCTGAACTTTTCAGAACTTCTTCATAATTGGTAGGCTCCTCATCATCAATGAGTAACACATCGTTCAATTCACTTACGAGAAATCCATATCTCTGAGGAATGTTGCATGTCCTACCAGATCTATGAAGATGTGGTAGCACAATAGGTTCAGCAGGTGTCTCATCACTATGAGTTATCGGTAGAGGTGCTTGACTAGGTATCTCTTCAATGTCTATTGGAGTCTCTTGAGCCTCCTTAAGCTCAATGACACTCCCACTATTTTCTTACAAGAAAAACTCTTTCTCTAGAAACACAGCATGCCTTGAAACAAACACCTTTTGTTCCATAGGATGATAGAATTGGTAACCCCTCGTTTCCTTAGGGTATCTAATAAATAGACATTTATCAGACTTAGCATCCAATTTATCTAATACAGCCTGCTTCACATAAGCAGGACAACCCCATATCTTCAAGTAAGATAAATGAGGTTTCTTACTATTCCATATCTCATATGGAGTAGTAGAGACTACCTTGGTCGGGACTCTGTTTAACAAGTAAATAGCAGTCTGAAGTGCATAGCCCCAAAAGGACTTAGGAAGATTCACGTGATACATCATCGACCTAACCATGTCCAACTAGGTTCAGTTTCGCCTCTCAGATACACCATTATATTGTGGTGTATACGATGGAGTCCATTGAGACAATATACCATTGTCCCTTAGATAATACAGAAACTCTTGACTCAAGTATTCACCACCTCGATCCGATCGAAGTATTTTAATACTCTTACCAAGTTATTTCTCTACTTTATTTCTGAATTATTTGAACCTTTCAAAGGCTTCAGACTTGTGTTTCATCAAGAATACATACCCAAACTATGAGTGATCATCGGTGAAGGTAATGAAGTAGCTATAGCCTCCTAGATCTTGAGTTGACATAGGTTCGCATACATCAGTATGTATTAGACCAAGCAACTCTCCCACCGGTTCACCTTTTCTCGTAAAAGGTAACTTAATCATCTTTCCTTTTAAGCATGATTTGCATGTATCGTATGAATCTAATTAACACGATTCCAGAATTCCACATCGATGTAATTTGGACATGCATTTCTTGCTCACATGGCCAAGACGACAATGCCACATGTAGAAGTCTAATTGATTATCTTTTTGAGCATGTTTGTTGCTCGCTTCGATATTGAGAATGTCACTGGATACGTCTAACGTATATATATCATTGCACAATCTTCCAGTCCCATAAAGCACGTCATTCAAAGTTATGTAACAACAATTGTTACTAAAAGTCAAATGATACCCATTTCTATTTAAACAAGAAATAGAAATGATGTTCTTTATCAATGAATGAATATAAAAGCAATTGTCCAGTTCTAAGACAAGTCCGGTAGGGAGTCTCAATAAATATGTTCTGATGGTGAGTGCAGCAACCTTTGCTCCATTCCAAACATGTAAATTTGACTCTCCCTTGACAAGTTTTCTTCTATTCCTTAGCCCATGTATGTCATTACATATATGTGAGTCACACCCAGTATCTAATACCCAAGTGTTTGAGGAAATAGAATGACAATCAATAACGAAAATATCTGAAGAAGATGGGACATCTGATGCCTTATTCTTCTTTACGGACTTAAGATAAATCTTGCAGTTTATTCGCCAATGGTCCTCCTTGCCACAATGATGGCAAGTGCCCTTTTGAGCTGGTTATGCCTTTTTAGCCTTTTTCTTCTTCCCTTTCTGTTGTTCCTTTGACTTCCTCTTAGAACCTTTCTTTGAGGAATCAACTAACAGCACCGTTCCCTACTCATGCTCATAGAAGGATTCACAGTCTTCATCATGTTGAGCAGTACCACATATGAACCTTCTTGCATCTCAGAGGTGAAGAGGAGCTTGGAGACTTCGAACCTTTCGGATCTTACTTGCTCATCAAAAAACTCATAAAGATGAAAAACTATGATATGAGCATCCATATGCTCATGCTGCTTCCGCAACTCGGGTACCATCGCGGCTAGCATGATGCAACTCACTAGTTCAGAATCACTCGCATGTTTCTGATAGGCCAACAATTGGTCCAGAGGTGCGTCATCACTAGGACAGGCGGGAAGAGGCTCTTTGAGAACATACGCAAGCTTTTCCACCTTGAGAACAATTCTGAAGTTTCTAAGCCAGTCCAAGAAGTTTGGCCCAATCAATTTATTCGAATTCAAAATAGAGCGCAAATTCAAAGACATCATGATCAAACGATTAACCTAGAAATACAAATCAAGCATATATGAGAAAATGATTTTAAAATGCATCAACATACATTTACAAAATCCCATTCATTTTTCAAATTTCAAAATCCAAAAATCACTTCGGGAGATCGTAGGTCTATCTCCGAATGGGTTGAGATCCAACATAGATATGAACAACCTTCGAGAGAGTCCAACAAGCTATTCATAGCTATGATGATAGGTATCAAGTATACCGATTGCTTGTCACATATATGCAACTATCACAATGTGTTATCAACTAATTGAATGTTCACACATACATTGGGTTATTAACACATTAACAAGTATGCATCATATGCATAGCACCCATCTTCACCTCCCTTCGCATCGACCTTGGAGAGAGTCCAACAAGCCAATGCTCCAAGTTAAAGTTGACCCATTAATTGTGAAATTGTTTTAATATGGTAAGAGAACATTCAACCAATTAGCCCGGCTTGGAGAGAGTCCAAATACCAAAGCTAACGATTGATCTCTAACTCTTACCATATTAGTATTAAACTATTCCATGGTTTGAACATGTTCAGGTTTGAGACGGGCTTGGAGAGAGTCCAACAACCCAAATAAGAAACAGAACTCTGGTTCTAACCATATTAATAGAAGATGTAGGCTTTAATATTATTTTAAGGGTTTTTGGAGTCTCATCCTCTTTACATGCAAATAACTATTATCAAACAGGCATGACATGCATGACATATATATGTGCATCTAATGCATCTACATGTCAATCACTCATAACATAATGTATGCATCTAATGCAATTACATGACATACAATTATGACATGTATAAAATTTCCTCATTTGTCATAACTATTTATGGAAATAAAATATGTTTGAGATTTGATTTCCCAAATCAAATCATGATTAAATTAGAAAATAATTTTCCAAATCTAATCACATATTTTATTTAAGGAAAGTGTTAATTAAGGAAAGTCAAATTTAATTTAGGAAATAAATTTCCTAAATTGTCAAAATTATTTATGGAAATAAAATAAATTTTAGATTTGATTCCCCAAATCAAATCATGATTAAATTAGGAAACAAATTTTCAAATCTAATCACATATATTATTTATGGAAAGTGTAAATTTCCATAAATACTTCTAAACTTTTCAAAATTAGAAAATTTCCATAAATTCTTCTAAACTTTCCAAAAGTATAAAATTTCCATAAATACAATTATGATTATCATAAAATAATTTTACGATTATGTTGAAACACAACTTGGCCCTGATACCACTGTTGGGCTTCCCCGGCACCGCGGCGGGTGTGTATTCGAACATGTTTCATAAATATGTGCACAGCGAAAGAAATAAAAGCAATAAATATAATTTTATTACAACACGCACATTATATGCATGCATGATACAACATGTGTAGACATAATCGCAGTTTCAAATTTTACAATAAAAGGAAATTACGCTAGTTATACCTGATGTATCACGTGCAGCGGGAATGACATCAACCGGAGCAACTTACGCTAGAATTGCCTCTATCCGTATCCACGCTGAGTACCATCGGGATAGCTTCACCAAGCTACGAGCCTCATCTTCATAGGAGTCACTAGCCTCATGTCGAAGACGATGTGATCGAGAGAAGATCACAATCCGAATCAAAATTCGAATGCAAAAATGAGTCCCCAAAACTCGCTTCTCTGAAGAGGTATTCATCAATCGATTGATGAATCCTTGTTCCTCCACCTATGAGGATTGCCGAAGATCTAATCCTCTGCAAGAAAGTTTCTGTCAGAGCTCCAAACACCATCCAAACGATGCTCCGACAAGAAGGAAGCAAGTTGTCCAAAAACTAGACAGCTTGGTGGAGGACTTGGCGCCAGCCAAAGGAAAAGGGTCGGCTAGTCCTTGTTCACTGGAGCCAAGGAGGGCCGCCGGAGGATCACCGGCAGCAGCAGGAGGCCGACACGGCGTGGCGTCTTGGCATTGGCATCGATGAAAGAAGAACCCCTTGAGGAAAGGAGGCTAGGGTTTCCAAAACCCTTAAACCAATTAATTCTCCTCGAAAAACCCTTAAGTCCTGTTTTTATAGAGAACACATTCTTCTAACGGTTATTGGTTCATAATCAAAACCCCTTAATCTGCTCCAATAACTTAAGTTAAAATAAACCAAACCACGTTGGTTTATTTTAAGTTAAAATGAACTGAACCAACTTTGATTCATTCGTTTAAAACAAACCAAACCCCTTTGGTTTATTTTCCACCATTGGATTATAACCAAACTAATTTGGTTTATCTATGATGTCTTCAAAAGACATGGGCCATCCATGCTTCCGTTGCGACTGAAACAATTTCATGCTCGCTCCTTGTTTGGTCTAACCAAATATAGTTTCTCTCGTTCTGAGAATCTCATTCTCAAGCTCGTTTTAAATCCTTCGGATTACGCTCATTGTGCATGTGACCAAATAGGTTCCCGATTTATGTTGGTCATCTATAATTAACTATTAATTATAGAACGATCATGAGTGGCACCTAGTAGTACATCATGATCCTCAATTAATCGGAAAATCAACGGTTTATCCCATAACCATTTATAAAATCCTTCAGCAGCTACAATGAATGATGCCCCATTCCTTTCACTCTTCTTATACCCACTTGGTTCAGGACATGGTTTATTGTTTCAGTCTCCACTAGGTTGACTACATCACACCTAACCTAAGTATTACTTCCTCGTTCTCCGGATTCTAGTTACTGTACATGTATCCAGGAGTATTATACTCTAAACATGTAATGCTTTGGCCAAATACTTTAGTAACAATTCGACTAGAGGCCATAGGGTATACATCTCCTCACAAGGAGTGGTGAATCCTCTGTAGGCTATTCAAACACCTTCGATCACTACGACTTATACCCAATCATCCCGGGTCCACATCTCGTCGGAGATGCTTGCTTAAGATGTTAAAGCATAAGTCTCCATGACCAAGATGAGTTGAATACCGCAAGTCAAAAGAACATTGCACTTAAGCTGCAGTAAGAACTTCATTGACATATCCATATATGCAAAGAACCTATTAGCTAGTCACTCCAATGAACTAGTTACCATAACTAGCATCCAAAATTAACTCCGGACATCCCAATATCTCCAGCCAGTGAGAAATAACTGCTTGGATAAACTAAAGAGTATATCTCGTGCTAGTCTCAATAGAATCGATGGCGTCTGAATCCATCAATTCATCGACTAGGGATAATTCAAATACATCACAATTACACATGTAGAGATACTCACTAGTTGTGATCCAATCACAAATTCTCTCATGCTATGAATCTATTACGGACATTCAGTAAATGAGTTTAAGATCTAATCAAATACATGAAAACATGTATACTCAAATAGTGAATCTTTATTTATCAAATAAATGGTACAACCATAAGGCGATTGCCTTAGGATACCTCTCATATATTACTAACATTAATAGGTAGGATGTTACCAGAATTTTTTGAATGATGTAATCCTTTTAATATTTTCTAATATTTATTAATCCTTTATATTAATACTTGTTATTTTGTATATGTTGTGCTGCAGACAATCTAATGCAAAGGGCCATGGTGAGCGTAGAAAAGCTCATAGCCGAAGAGGCCAAATGAAAATGCACAAGGGGAAAATCCCCTGCATCCTCCTCTTCCCCTTCTATGAAACATTGCCAACATAGGGGAGGTCCTACCACCTCCACAACTCTTCCCCTAGTTTCTCTCTCTAAATCTCCTAGCCCTTCTTATCTCCAACCTTGTCGACACAAATACCTTCTTAATCCTGATCCAACTGAGGAGGGCATCAACCCTTCTAGCGATTCTCCCCTTGTACAAGGAGAGAATTCTCCAATTTTTCCTTCTTCTCCAATTCCCTCTTTCTCAGGTATGGTGATTGACCCCCCTATGTCTTCTCCACCCCAGACTGCACCCTTGGAAATATTACCTACCACTTCCTCACCTCCTGACTATGTTCCCCCTGAACCTTCCTCCCTCGGAGATGAGCCTCCTCTTCCCATGGGGGATATCCTCCCCCTCAGCCCCCGACCACTACTCTTAGGTTGGTTCTTAGACTTTCTACTCCTAAAGAAGTGAAACTATTTAATCAGTTGGGAGTACAGGGTCCCTTTGAATGCCTTCAAAAAAAACTATCAGAGGTACTATGCTTTATCTTTACCCCCATCTTAATATTTATCTCTAAGATATGTCTTCTCCCTACACATGCATCGATAAGCTATAATAAGGCAGCCCAACACTTGGCTGACTATCAGTCGACTATGACAGCTCGCCCTACTACCTCCGAGGTTAAATTGAGATAAATGTCCCAGCAAATAGCCGAGGGCAAGCAGTGAGAAGCTTCCTTAGCCACCTCCGAGAAGAATTTAAAAGGTTACTATGAGGAGTTAAAGATTAAATTGATAACACTAGGGAGCACCAAAGAAAAAGCTCTTAGGGAAGTTGACACCCTTTGCGCTCAATTACTTCTCAAGACTGCCTAAATTCTGAATGCCAATACCCTATCTCAAGAACAAGCAACATGCTAAATTCAACTATGGGAAACTCATGCCAGAAGGTCTGAATCTTTTACCGAGTTGATACAAGCACTATCTACCATCAAGATCTTAGAGTCTTCTCGTGCTTCAAGTTCAGTCCAACTGAATCGTCTTTCCTCTGAGGTATCCACACTCCTTGTAGATCTTTCAGCAATAACCCTTCATGAGATGCAGACACTACAACTAGAGCAACATCAAGCCATCACTTCCTTGGGTCAACAGGCTTTATCTATCGCCAAAGAAAGAGATGAACTGAAAGTTACTCTTGCTATCCAAATAGCTACTGAGGAGGCTCGTTGGAAAGAGCGGGAGCAAGAGCTACTAATGAAATTTAGTGATAAAGGGGCTAAACTGTTCATGCTAGTTTTTGAAGGGTCAAATAAGCAATTTGCAAGTCAAGGATATCCTACCCTAGGAGAAGATACCAATTTTCCGAATGTTGAGGCGGCCATAGACAGTTATCCTAATTCTGTCTTTGATTTGTAAACAACTTCATCTTATGTAAGGGAAATGTCTGTACAAGAAATGTTTTCATAGATTCTGTGTGTATAATCCAATTTATTTCTAAATTTACTAAAATGATGATATCCTTTTAGTTATAACCTAGCTTTACTGTGACTTACTTCTTTATAGCTGAATAAACCTTGCCAAACAGCTTCATGGTGCCAGTTGACTGGCACCCTCCAACTGTAAGAGGTTTTAAATAAATTCATGACTAATATAAAGACCTTTCTCGGACCCTATTTATCCCCCTGTCTCTTCATCTTATCAACCCATAATTTCCTTCTTTTCCGAGAAAATGAATTAATGCTCCCTTCTCCATTATAAATACTCCCTGTAAGATCCTCTACTCTCATACTCCTTTACCCTTCGACCTTATGAATGGCTAACCCTTCGGAGCAAGAAGATAGGGCCCTCTCCCCTAAACCTCTCACGGCAGACCAACAATATATACTGGAGTTAGAAACCTTGGTGAGATATTTGAGGGGTCATCTTCAAATATCATCCACCCACACCTGCTCTCTTCGTCAAGAGTTGACCATTTCTTAACGAAGCTTGACAAGGCTCCGTGCGGCTCACCGAGCTCTTGTAAGACACTGCCTACTAGCTATGCCCCTCCTACCACAACTCCTCCCAGCATCTTGACTGGGGAGAAGATCATTTATGAAGCAACTTAATTCCTTTCCCCAGCATAATCTCTTTGTTCCCTGTCTAGTTGTACTAGTTATCATGACTTTAAATAAAGATATTATAGAAATATGTGATTTTGTAGTGAGCATGACATTATATAAGAAAATTTATTACTGTGCAATTAAAATGGCGTACCTTTTTAAAAAATTATCCCTTTGTGATTCTCCCTCCAAACCCCCTAGTCACCATCACGTAGTTGCATCATTTGTTTGTCAATGCTCTTTCAGAAATTATGACTTGCCCCAAATCACTGTTCTTCTAAAATGAAATGTATTCTGTTTCTCTTCTTAAACCCAGTTCCTCTGATCTTCCATTGCATAAGGATAATAGCTTCGACTGAGGCCAAGCTACAAAAATAGTGACGATCTGACCTAGGGCTTCACCTTGTCAGATCGAAATAATTTTTTTACTTCTGTCATCTTCAATAGTGAACTTACCTTAAACTCATCCCCTTCGATCCACCACCACACGGGGATAATAGGTTCGACTAAGGAGAAGCTGTAAAAATGGTGACGATCTGACCTAGGACTTTGCCTAATTAGATAGAAATGATTTTTTACTTCCGTCATCTTTAATAGTGAACTTACCTTAAACCCATCTCCTCCGATCCGCCACCACATAGGGATAATAGCTTCGGCTAAGGCCAAGCTGTAAAAATAATGACGATCTGACCCAGGGATTCACCTTGTCAGATCGGAATAATTTTTTACTTCCATCGTCGTCAATAGTGAACTTATCTTAAACCCAACTCCTTCGATCCGCCACTGTACGAGGATAATAGCTTCGGCTGAGACCAAGATGTAAAAATAGTGATGATCTAACCCAGGGCTTCGGCTCGTCAGATCATAATGATTTTTTACATCTTCCATCCTCAATAGAGAATTTGCCTTAAACCTAGCTCCTCCGATCCACCACCGCACAAGGATAATATCTTCGACTGAGGCCAAGCTATAAAAATAGTGATGATCTGACCCAGGGCTTCGCCTCGTCAGATAAGAATGATTTTTTACTTCCATCATTTTCAATAGTGAAGTGAACTTACATTAAACCTAGCTCTTGTGATATGCCACTGCACGAGGATAATAGCTTTGGCTGAGGCCAAGTTGTAAAAATAGTGACGATCTAACCCAGAGCTTTGCCTCGTCAGATCGAAATGATTATTTTACTTACGTCATCTTCAATAGTGAACTTACCTTAAACACATCTCTTCTGATCTGGCACCACACAAGGATAATATCTTTGGATGAGGCCAAGCTATAAAAATATGATGATTTGACCCAGGGCTTCGTCTTGTCAGATCGAAATGACTTTTTACTATCGTCATCTTCAATAATGAACTTATCTTAAACCCAAATCTTATGATCCGCCAGCGCACGGGGATAATAGCTTCGACTGAGGCCAAGATGTAAAAATAGAGACGATCTGGCAAAGGGATTTGCCTCGTCAGATCGGAATGATTTTTTACTTCCATTATCTTCAATAGTGAATTTACTTTAAACTCAACTACTCAATCAGCCACCGCACAGGCATAATAGCTTTGGCAGAGGCCAAGTTTTAAAAATAGTGATGATCTAACCCTGGGCTTCACCATGCAAGATCAAAATGATTGTTTACTTTCGTCATCTTCAATAGTGAATTTACCTTAAACTCAACTCCTTCGATCTGCCACCGCACGGGGATAATAACTTTAGTTGAGACCAAGCTGTAAAAATAGTGACGATCTGACCTAGGGCTTTGCCTCGTCAAATCGAAATAATTTTTTACTTCCGTCATCTTCAACAGTGAATATAACATAATCCCAACTCCTCCGATCTGCCACCGAATGGGGATAATAGTTTTGACTAAGGACAAGCTGTAACAATAGTGATGATTTGACCCAGGGCTTCCCCTTATCAGATCGGAATGCTTTTTTACTTCTGTCATCTTCAATAGTGAACATACCTCAAACCCAGCTCCTTCGATCCGCCACTGCACGGGGATAATAGCTTTGGCTAAGGCCAAGCTGTAAAAATAGTGACAATCTTACCCAAGCCTTTACCTTGTCATATTGAAATGAATTTTTTACTTCCGTCATCGTCAACAGTGAATTTACATTAAACTCAACTCCTCCGATCCGCCACCGCAAAGGGATAATAGCTTTGGCTAAGGCCAAGCTATAAAAATTGTGACGATCTGAGCAAAGGCTTCACCTCGTCGGATCGGAATGATTTTTTACTTCCATTATCTTCAACAGTGAATTTACTTTAAACTCAACTCCTACGATCCGTCACTGCCCGGGGATAATAACTTTGGTCGAGGCCAAACTGTAAAATAGTGATGATCTTACCCAAGGCTTCAGCTCGTCAGATCGGAATGATTTTTTACTTCCATCATCTTCAATAGTAAATTTACCTTAAATTCAACTCCTCCGATCCTCCACCGCATGGAGATAATAACTTTGACTGAGGCCAAGCTATAAAAATAGTGACGATCTAACCCAGGGCTTTGCCTCATTAGATCAGAATGATTTTTTACTTCTATCATCTTCAACAGTGAATTTACCTTAAAATCAACTCTTCCAATCCACCATTGCATGGGGATAATAGCTTTGATTATGGCCAAGCTGTAAAAATAGTGACGATATGACCCAGGGATTCAGCTCGTCATATCGTAATATGCAATGGAAACAAACATAAACAATATAAATTGCAAATACAATACAAATCGATTTTATATAGTTCGGAACCCTGGGTTCCTTCTCCACGATATAGCTCCTAACGATAGTGTTGGGAATTGGACATCGCTAGAGGGGGGGGGGTGGTTGAATGGCTGGCGCATCTTCGATCACTTGACGGAATTCGTTCGCGTACTTGCTAAAATTATATTAATATGCAGCAGAAATAGAAAATCCAACACAAATACAAATACACAACCACAAATACACGAGATATAACGTGGTACAGAACCTTAGAGTTCCTACTCCACTGATTGGGCTCGAATGAGCCCTAGCGATGCAAACACCACTAATAATCAAAAACACTCCTTCTCGACAACAAGTCGGAGGCGGAGAACCCACTTACAACAAATTACAAAAGTAATACAAGTAAATACAAGCAATTACAAATGAAATACACAAAAACACGTAAAGAAAACTTTACAAATATGCTTTTGGATGCTTGCTTGTTTGGTTGCTTGAGTTGTACTTGGAGATCCTGAATTGCACCAGCAAATAGCCCCAAATCACCTCAAGGAACCATGCCAAAATCCTCCTCCATGAGCTCCTTTTAAAGATACAACTCGGACTGGATTCCGCCTAACAGTCGAATTATCGCGACCATCAGTCAATTGCTCCTGTATCCGTTGTCTCACAACGACTCGATCCATGCTAGATAAGTTCCAATGGATAGACCATCATTCGACTGATCACACCCATCAGTCGATTGATGTACAGGCAGTCGAGTCGCTGGTCGAGCTTACCTCACATCTGTGACGTTCCCTCACCATCAGTCGACTGTCACTCCATGACAGTCGACTGCTTAAGCCATCAGTCGGCTAGCAGTCGACTGCCAAGGCCTTTGCCACAGTAGAACACTAGTCTACTCACGTAAGTCGACTGGTCATAATCCCAGTCGACTGCTACAAATCGACTCAGCTGCCAAGTGTCAAAACACTTGGCCAATCGACTGGTCCAAAGCCTCAGTCGACTGATAACCTCAACCATGAGGTTTAACCCTAAGTATGATGCCCTCATACTTTCTAGACCACCCTTAGCCTAGACCTAAGCTTTCTAGCCACCTCCATCAGCCTCACGCCTATCAGAGCCCTCCAAGTCATCCATGACTTATTCATCCAGACAATAATCTTCAGGTGCTTCCATCAGCTATTGTCATGCTAAGCCGGTCTATACCGCTAAGGCACATTTGGGCTTACACTGCCAAGACTACCGCTTGGACTTTACGCCACCAAACCATTGGACTTATACTGCCAAGACTCCTGCTTGGACATTACGCCGCCAATATCAACCCTTGGACTTCCCTTGCCAACACATGTTGGATTTTCCATTTGCCAAGACTCAAGCTTTTGCTTTCCCTTGCCAAGACTCATGCTTGGACTTTCCCTGCCAACCCATGTTGGACTTTCTAATTGCTAAGACTCAAGCTTAGACTATACCTTGCCAAAACCCATGCTTGGGCTTTCCATGACAAATACCCAAGACTTGGACTTTCCATGCCAAGTACACAAGACTTAGACTTTCCATTGCCAAGTGCCCCACTTGGACTTCTCCATCATATGGTCAATCCCATGTCAACCATATAGTCAGCCCATTATCAAACAATGGTCAACTTCTTGTCAAACATCAATGTCAAATATCAAAAGACTAACATCAAATCACTACTCGAGTCAAACTCGAGTCTAGTCAATCGTGACTTGGGTCGATTACACCAACAATCTCCCCCTTTTTGATGTTTGACAGAAACCAACATCTTTGAGTCAGAACACTAACTCAATCTAATCCTCCCAATTATCCAAATTGGGAATTCTCAAATTCTTCCTCTTTTTGACATACATCAAAAAGGCTCTCCCCAAGAGTGTCAATGTCTCATATCCCAATGAGATCCGACAATCTCCCCCTTGGTCCAAAAACACCTAGGATGCCTTCACTCTTCCTAGTGATAAGTCCCATATCACTCAAGAGAGGCAATCCTACAAACTCTTTCAATTTCCAAATTGGGCATCTCACATTCTCAAAATTCTCCAAATTCTCCCCCTATGAGGAAAAACACATCCATCATCCCATGATGGATAACCTCCCCCTAAGGCTTGCTCCCCCTTGACCATTGCACCAATAATATTGTTGGAGAGTCCCTAAGCCTATAGGAACACTAGCCAATCAAAATTAAGGGTAAAGATTCAACATTGAACTTTCACCTCCCTTAAAATTTGATACACACCTAAACAATTCTCCTAATCTATATCCAATGGATTTTCACTCTTTATAATACTTTCCAAAGCATATCCTAGGGTTAGGAGCAGTTAGGGTAGTCTATCATAGTTGAAATCAAGCTAAATAAACCTTGTTTACCCGAAATCAGGCTTGACAACCGACTCCTTCAGTCAACAGTCGACTGCCCTTGACCCCAGTCAACTACCATCCATGGCAGTCGACTGATTTTTGCAAATGTAGAAATTTTATTTCAGAAATCAAGATTACAAAAATCATAAGTAATTATACATAGTATGAAATATCACGAAATTTCATATGTATAATACTTATGTCAATCATTATGGGTGAAAAATATTGGTAAAATAAAATACCCATTAAAATAAGAGATTGACACAAAGTTTAAAACTATTGAAAAGTTCAATATTTTGGCCCTACTTTGTGCCAACTCTATCAATGGTGATTACTATCAAAAGATAGACTTCACCAAGGTTTTCTAAAATATTTTTAAAATATTTTTGAAAACCTATATTGAATCATGATCAATGGGCTCAATGCACATGACTTGCACATTAGCTTTCCCCATGATCCACCCATGGTATAAGATGAGTTTGAGTTCATTTAGATGCAAAAACTATGCACCTTGAACTTAACTTATTTCCTAGCATCTTACATGTGTCTAGGGTGTTTAAAAATACACACATGTCAATTTGATGTGAGATGTGGATTTTGTTCATCCTAATCTAGGGTTTCATGCATTTTTCTAAGACAACACTACTTGATTCCCTTATACATGGGACTTCAAGTCATGTCATTTGTCCTTAAATCAATTTTAATTAATGCATGAATGATCATGGCATAAATCATAACATTAATAAGTATGTGCCAATAATTATGATGTCATGACATGTTAATTTAATCTAAACATACATGACATTAAAAGATAACCCTAAGAATGATCATGACATTTTAAATGATTAAAAATAAGAATGATGTCATGACATGTTATATGATAATCAAAGCATGAAAAATAAAATATAAGGCATAATAATACCTAAATTTTAATATTAGTTGCCATTTGTTAGAATTAAATTCATTTTTCCATATTATCACTCTTCTCCCAAGTGTGCTAAAAACCCAAAATGACATACCAAGACCTCTAGACCTAATTTGTGCCAATTTGATCAATTTTCCATACTTCGCAAAATATATTGGCACATCTTAGATATCCTTTAGGATTAAAGATTCAAACTTATTCCCAAGGTACCCATAACCTTGAAAATGACCTAAAATGCCAACTCTGCTATGGTTAGGTTAACTACCTATCCATTTAAGGTTGACACAACCTAACTCATTTAGTGTGAATCGACAACGCTCCTAGGAACCCAATACCTATTGGAGTTCCTTGAGTTTACCAGGTATTCCTTAGGGATGACCTCCCTAGATACCCTCCTAATGACCCTTGATGCACGTGAACACGACCTCAAATCTCGCGAGGGAGACCACCGAGGACTCGAAGTGCACGCTCACGCTCAACGCCTGCAAGTGCACGAATGTCGTTAAGTAATAAAAAGATTTATCGATCCCACAGGGACTTAGATTCAAGTATCGATCTATTCGGTGGACGTTATTGTTCGGAAGTCAAATCTAATGTTTGTGATTGCGAGGGTTGTCGGCGGTCCTAACTCAATACAATGTCACACGGAAGAAGAAAAGGCTTGCTGTGAGTCTTTGAAAAGAATTCTAGGATTTCAGTTTCGCTTGTGTGTCGCAAAACATGCTATCAATTGAGCATTGTCTAAACGTCTAACTATGACCTTGTGGAATGGACATCATACACTCCCCCGATGAGCCTTCGCATCTATCGAGAGCTATCTCTGCCTTACAAGGACGGGATAGGCGGTACGAAAATGCCGAATCAATCCCTGCGACGAATCATTTCCAATTCTATTGCACCCTTCTATCCACAGTTACAAAAGATGAGGCCAACCCCTAGGTTCCTCTTTAATTCCCCTAAGTCTTAGATACGAGGTATGCCACCCCTAGTATCGGCTAAGCACAGTAGATAGAAAATCAAAATACATAGATATTGGTCTAAACTAATATCAATTGCAAATACAAACTCAAGAACAGAATTTAATTCGGAATAATATGTTCTACACACATAAACTACTCCCAAATCCTAGAATAAAAGAAACTACTCCATAAATATGAGAGGAGAAACACAAAGCACGTTCATATTCGAATAAACAATAGATAACATGCAAAGAACAGAAATTACAATGCAATGTGATCTTCTCTCCGGCATTGAAGTGCAAAACTTGGATCTCTGGCATCCTTCTTCCTCCCCATTGTGAGTTCTCGAAGCTTTTTAGGGCTTCGGAGTGCAGTCCCAGCCGTCGTGCCTCCTCCTAGGGTTTGGGCATACCTTTCCATATATAGACACCACGCCGGATCCTCGCAAAATCTAGAAAAACCCCTGGTCGCGTCAAGTTTCCTTGCCGCCACACAACCGTGTGAAAACACATGGCCAGGCCATGTGTAAGGTTGTGGTAGCCATTTTCAATCCGTGGACAGGGCTGTGTGTAGCCACATGCCCAAGACGTGTCCCACTCTGTGTCCAGCTGCCAAATGCCTCCTTTTCACTCTGAAAGCGCACAATTTTCCCCATGGAATGCTACCCTGCACACAAAAGTACAAGGAGCAAATCTCCGAACTAGAAAATAGGAAATGCACACATAATAAAGTAGAATATGCATGAAACAAACATAAAACCAAATGAGATGTGAGCGAAAACTACTCCTAAAACCCTATATGTTTCGCTCACATCAATTCCCCCAGACTTAGATCTTTGCTTGTCCTCATGCAAACCTCAGTGCCATGAAATTTTAAAAAAGTATTGTTCCATACTTATCATGTTAACTAGATTTATCAAGTGGTATTTGCAATCAAAGCAAAATAGATATGTTCTAGAAATTCACTAAGTTAGCTCCTCGTGCTCATGCCAAGCGAATCTTCTTAGGGGATACTCATTCCATGATAAGTTAAGTCGTCATCCTATAGCTTTCTTAAGGTCTCTGGCTCTTAGCACGTACTTGCCCAAAGCGAGGGACGTTCCCTAGATATAGCACAAAACCTCAAAGGCATGCTCGGTATTGAGAGAAATTGATAGGTGTTTCCGCAGTAACCTAACTCGGTCTCAAAGGGGAACCTAACCATTTCCACCCTCGAAAACTAATTTTTTATCCCTCATAATCTCCTTTTCTTATTTCTTTTCTTTTTCATTTATTTTTCTCTCTCTCTCTTTTTTTTCGGCTCACTGGGATTTTGATTTTTCTGAATGGGCTTACACAATTTGAGCATCTCCAGTAACTAAAATGCTAAACTTAGGATCACCTATAGATTCCAAAGTACTAGACTACTGAGATGAATCATAACTAGGTATGTACTAGACTCTCCCGTTCAGAAAGTTCATCATGTGTATGTGTAAAATAAAAGCTAACCAGTGTAAGTCTAGAACATTCATTCTGAGCAAATAAAATAAAATACCATGAGATAAATGAAGTTAAGCTACCCATGGAAACAACTCATGAAGAAAAATTTTAAAAATACTACTGAGGTAGCTTATAGATAGCAAAAACTAAGTACTGAAAGAAACTAAACAACCAATGCATGAATAAATGAATGCTAACTACAATGCAAATATCACGAAAGAAACTACTACTAGAAACAAAATAAAACAAAACTTGGGGTCCCCCCAGACTTAAGCAAAGAATACCTCTAGTATAGTTGTCGAGGTGGAAAGTCTGGTAGCCTCGGCATCTCAGGATCCTGGGAGAACCTGCTGTTGAGCTGTTGATGCCACATGTACATGTGGTCGATCTGAGAGTTTGTGGATGCAGTGGCTGCTCGGTGCTCTTCCTCCCTAGCCCACTGTGCCTGCTGGGCTTGCATATGCTGCCGCATCTCTTGGCAGTAGGTGGCATCCTCCTAGCGACGGGTAGCCTCCTCTTGAAAGTAGATGCGGGCCTCGCAGTAGAACTCCTCGGTCCACTGGAAGTGCTCTCAGAAACCCTAAAACTCTGCCTGTGTGTAGGCATTCTGCTCCTCCCATCGCTGCCTCTACGTCTGTTGCTCGACGTAAATATCGTCTAGGCACGATCGGAACTCCAAAAATTCATAGGCAGATGTACCTACTTTTTGCTCAAAAGTAGAAAAAGGTGGTGGTGCAAGTGCAGGCTCATGTTGATGTGGACTAGGTGGGCTCCTGTGTATGCGTGGACTGGAGGGAGAGTGATGTGAAGGGGGAGAGATGGGTGCCACTGTGAATGGTCCCTCATATGGCGGGGGGACTCCACTATCAGGACTAAGCACCAGTTAGTGCATGTGGTGATGGTGGTACGATCGGGATCGGGGATCCTAATGGCCATCAAGTTTTTCCTTATAAAGCATAGAGAGTGTTCCTCTCTTACAATCATCTTCATGGTCATACACACTCGCAGGTCGATCCTAGGGCTCCCCTCTATGCTATCTAGTGTGGTGTAGTCGTACCCCATCCTATGGTAAATGTGGGTAAGTAGACCCCCCACATTAATCTCTCTTCTCGCTGCTTTGCCCATTTTCACTAAGTGTATAATGAAATGGGACCCTACATCAATGCTACTCCTTTCTTGTAGCATGTCCCATAAGCAAAGCTGCTCACTAACTCTCACTACACTGTCACTCTCCCCACGACCAAAAATAGTACTTGCCATGATTCGGTGTAGGTATTGGAAAATGGGGTTTTGGAGGTGCAATGCTTTGGCCCTAAAAGGGTCGTAAGCCTGCTCTCCTGTCAATTCGGTCCAAAAGATCCGAGAGTTAACCCCAAGAGGGGTTCTTTTCTCTCCCCCACTAGGCAAGCCAAAGCATGTGTTCCATTGGTGTAGTGTCCATTCATGCTCAATGTTAAATATTCTTAAGGTAATCCTACCCTCTTCGCTCTCTCTTCCCATTAAGATTTCTACTTCCAAAGAACTCAAGAATTCTACAACTATCCTAGGGTATGTGGGGTGTCTTATTCTCATTATCTCTTTCAACACCATTTTTGCAAATAGGGCTTGAATGTCACCAGACAAACCTAGAGATTCTAAGAGATCTTCATCAAGGTACCTAGTAGCGGTGACTCTTCTAGTAGAGAGAATATAAAATCTTTCCCTATGCTAATTATTGCGAAAGAGAAGGGATGGAAAGGCATTACCTTCCTCCGGAGCTTGAGGGGCTTTCGTTCTCCTTGTCCTTCGCTCTGAAGCTCCGGATCGAGATGCCACTTGCTTGGTCCTCCTCATCCTTACTCCTTTTGGGCTCCCTTGAGGGTTGGAAAGGCTTCTAGGTGGTGGGGAAAAAGGATCCACACGGCTAGGGCAAGAGAAATCAAAACACATGGTGCATTTGGGTTGGAAACGTACGGCGTGCCTTACTTAACCCCGCGCACCATGACCGTTTGAAAACACACAGTCTGGTTGTGGGCACCTCGGGTTAGTCAGGCATGGCCTTGTGAAAACACACGGCCAGACCATGTGCCCCCCATTTTTCTCCTTTCGTGCACAACGGTCCAAATTTTCTCACACGCTTTACCGCATAAGCTAAAAGTGATTTTTATTTTTACTTAGTAATTTCTTTTTGGTCCTAATTCTAAATGAAATGGAAATCAAAGTTTAAATTAACCAAATGAATGCAATACAATAAAAAGAAAACCTAAAGTCTAAACTTGGGTTGCCTCCCAAGAAACACTTTGTTTATGGTCTTTTAGCTCGACCACACTCCATTATCAACTTGGCTCCGGAGGTTCTGTAAACCTCCATTCATCTATTTCGGGATTGACATTCGGTGGGCTCGACTTTACCCTGCTGAAAGTGAAGCCATCTAGGAAGGGAGTTCTACACTCTGACAGATTGAAGAGGATGATCTCCCCGTCTACCTCTAATGAAATCTTGTGCACTTTTACGTCTATGCACGCCCCCGCAGTCACCAGAAAGGGCCTTCCCAAGATGATGGGATTCTGAGGATCTGGTCCTGTGTCAAGTATAATAAAATCCATAAGTATCATGAAGTTCTCAATGACCACAGGCACATGTGCTAGCATGCCGATGGGTTCCTTGACTGAGTCGTCCCCCATACGAATACCAAGGTTCGCTGGTTGGAGCCCATTCAGTCCTATCTTCAAATAGTATGTGTAGGGCATCACACTTACTGATGACCCTGTAGGAGATCGGATGGCCGGCTAGAGGGGGGTGAATAGCCCTCGTTCGTTGGTTATCGGAATTTGCTCGTCTACAATTAGATTAGCGCAAGCGGAAACAACAATACAAGCAAATTAAACAAATAAAAACAAAGCAAAGGAAATAGACAATGCTAACACAAGATGTAACGTGGTTCACGGCTACGCCGCTAATCCACGGTCCCCGATTCGTCCTCGGTGAATCACTGCGCTCAACCAATCCACTAAATGGTCTCTCCTTTGCACCAAGCTAGGTGGAGGTAACCTTTACAATCAAGATCACTCTTCTTACAAATAGAATGGATTAAAAGCGAGTAAGAAGAATTTAGAGCTTGTGGGGCACTAGGAAGATTGTTTGGAACTTAAGCATTAGCCTCTCAAAGGCTCACACCCTCTCTTTTTATAGAGAGGGCTAACTTCTTCCCGTTAGCGCCATCGATCATTGCCGCCCATGGCGATCTGCCCATCCTAGCGGCCTCCGAACACGTCGGATGCCGACCGTTGTTGTCCAATGGAACTCTTAGCGATCATTGCTGGACCTCACCGATCGGCTGCGACCCGTAATCGGCCGCGATCGGCTACGAGCGGTCTTGGCCAAAACCCTATTGACGATCATTGCGCCTTTGATCGCTATCTTAGCGATCGGCAGCGTATGGCGATCGGCCTGCGCCTACAAACCGATCGATCGTATACGGTTGAGCTACACTCGACTCGAAGCGATCACGCCATTCCATAGCGATCGGTGGTGTCGAAAAACCCATCCGACACTTGGCCAAATGGCCAAGTTTCACCTAAACTACCCTCCCGGGTTACAATCGCTCACTCTCATTTCTGAGTCCTTCGCCGCCGAAGTTCTCTTCGTTCGGCCACGTCCTCGCGACATCGAGCGCCGCGGCTCTGCAATGCTCCTTCGCGTCTCTTGCCTCGAAGTCTACTTCCTCCGGCTTCACTCCAAGCTTCTCGTCCGGCGGTCCCTCGGATGCTCCAAGCGCACGGCTTCCGCAAAGCTATCCTTCACCGACTCAAGGCACGAGTCATGAGATGTGAAACTCGCCATGGCTCCATGTGCGAATTACTAAGTCCTGCACGACTTCAACGCACATATCACATCAACATATCAAACTAACTTAAACCCTTTGCCACACCATCAAAACCATATCACGGCAAGAGATTGCCCTAACAATCTCCCCCTTTTTGATGTGTGGCAATCCGTTTAAGTTAGGTAAAAACATTTGATATAAATTCTAAGGTAAGAAAAGCATGTAAAGATAAACATAATATAACAACATGCAATTCCCCCTTAATCCATGAAATTCTCTATGCAAATTTTCTCCCCCTATCATATATTTCTCCCCCTACATATATTTCTCCCCCTACAATATATTTCTCCCCCTAATGTGATTAACTTAAACATACTTATTTCTCCCCCTTTGACACCATCAAAAAGATTAACACTAAGTTATAAGCTCATGGCATCAAGTATAATGGAGGGAAAAAAATGTCAAGTTGATTTAAAAACTGTAGGAGGCATCAAGTATATTTCTACCACTTGTAGGAGGTTTACAAACTGAATTCAGCCTTCAATATTCTGATTCTGAGGCCACGATCATTGCTATTCGGTATGGGTCGGAGCACAAAGGAATCCAAATTTCTGATTTTCTGGATGAAATTCAGAAATGCATTATAAATTCCAGAAAATTTGAAAAATCATGAAATTTGGGGAACATATTTCTATTAAGTATATCTATCAAGGAAAAATAGTTTTTCATGAAAACTGATTATATTTTCTTGTTTTTGCCAAAAATCCAAAAGTTCTAAAAACCACTAGGTTTTTGATCATTCTAGTATCCATTTTAGCACCTAGTTTTGCATCCAATTGTTTCAAAACATGAATATATGTATTTTAAGGTAAGAAATTGTTTTGAAAACATATGAAATATCCAACCATGATCTTTGAGCAATATGTCTATGAATTAAACATAAGCCTTCCCCATGATTGGTCTATTATTGCTATGTTGATACTTTAAATGACCATCTAAATGCCATAGGCATTAGTGGACATTTGTATCATCCTAATATCTCACCCATGCTAAGTTTGCAATCAAGTTCGCCTATAGTGAGTGTGAGATGCATCCTAGGGGGGTATTTGTATATATATACTTAACCAATATATTCAAGCAATTCTATCATGGTTAAGTATCAACCTAACAACCTACATGATCATAATGACATATATGAATGAATTCTACATTATGATCATGAAACTCATGTTTTCATCAAATTATAATCATGCATTAGGTATTATATGATGATAATAAACAAATTATCACCTAAAGCATGATTTAAACCTGTTTCTAGTGATAACGTGCCAAATTTCAAAATCATAAATCATGATTTAAAACATACATAGGAATTACAACAATCATCATGATTTAAGCATTATTACCTATTTATGGGTACGTTATCATCACCCAACACTATCTAAAAAATGTTGTCCCGTCATCCTAAGTCAACCAAATTATGATATAGGTCAAGTTCATATGGTTGACTACCCTAGGGGTTTTCTAACCCTTAAGGATGGATTTTGGAACCCAAAATAGATTTTTACCTATGGGGTTCACTAGAAATTCCTTGGGGATCCATTTCTTAGCTATTACTTTGTTTTTGTCTTGTCCCCTAGCTATTAGGCATCTATAGGCCTTCTCATTTTTCTTCTCTTTATATCCTAGGCCTTTCTTGTTAAAACTTGCCCTTTGGCTCCCTATGATCATATTCAAGGTGTTGGAGCCAATTGTGAATTTTCCTAGGGCTTTGGTTAAATAATCTACCTTTTCCCTTAATGCCCTATTTTCTTCTATGCATGCATCACTAACATCTAAAGGCACATAATTATCATGTGAGCATGCATCATCATGGCAAGAAGAAGTATCATTATTATTTAAGCATGCATTTTCTAGCTTATTTTCTAATGCCTTAATTTGATCTAGCATGCATTTATTTTCTTCTTTGCTCTAAACAAATCCCTAGTTAAACTAGAAATCATAGAAACTATTTTACTAGGAGAGGCTTTCGTTACCATAGTTTCCATGTCCTCTTCTTCTTCTTCGGATGATGAGGAGGATGATGATGTGGAGGAGGCTCCCCCTTCACTTGAGCTCTCTCCTCTTGTGCTTGATCCTTCATTTTCGGAGGAGGAGCAATCCAAATCGTCAAAGGCCATCAAGGCCAAATTGGCGACAAAGGCATTCTCCTCATCCGATGATGAGGAGGTGGATGAGGAAGGATCATCCCATGTCTTGGCCTTGAATGCTTTGGCCTTCCCTTTTTCTTTTGCCTTCTTCTCCTCTTCCTTCTTTTTCTTGCTCCCCTTTTTCTTCTTCTTTTCTTCTTTCTTTTTCCTCTCTTCCTTGCTTTTGTTTAGGAGAGGACAATTGTCCCTTATGTGTCCCTCTCCTTGGCAATTGTAGCATATCACCTTCCCCCTTGCTCTTCTATTCCTATCATTTGATTTATCAAATCTAAAATTCTTAAATACACGCCTCACCTTCCTTACCATGTAGGCTTCCTCGGTGCTATCCATGGAGGAAGAGGAGGCTTCATCATCGGAGGAGGGGACTTCCATCTTCTTCTTCCCCTTGTTTGCCAACAATGCTACTCCTCTTGAGGGTTGAATTCTTGGCTCTTCTTGAATTCCTTCAAGCCTCGTTTCGTGGAGCTCCATTGTCGAGAAGAACTCCTCCAAGGTACTTACTTCCAAGTTCTTGGACATATAGAAGGAGTCGACCATGGAACTCCACTTTGAGGACCGGGGAAAGGCATCTATAGCCTTCATGAGCATGTCCCGGTTCGATAGCTTCTCACCTACACTTGTTAGCCCAATTAAAATTTCTTTAAACCTAGAGTGTAGTGAGGTTACCTTTTCTCCCTTTTCTAGTTTTATATTGGATAGTTGGGAGAGGAGGAGGTCTCTTCTTGCAACCTTGGCATCCGATGTGCCTTCATGACGCACTACAAGATTCTCCAACATCTCGTTGGCGCTCTAGCATTCTCCGCTCCGGTTGATCACGGGTTGAGGGAGAACATTGAGAAGATGATGTTTTGCCTTTGAGTTTGCAAGGTGCTCCTCTCGTTGCTTCTTATTCCACCTTGACTTCTCTATTGGCTCACCCTTTCATCCCTAGGCAACTCGAAACCATTTTCCATTATAAGCATAATATCGAACTCGGTTTCGAAGAATACCTCCATTCTCCTTTTCCACCAAGAGAATTCGCCGTCGAACTTCGGTGGGTGGATGTTGGAGCCGGCCATTTTTGATGTAGGGCTTGTTGCGGCGGTTAGTCCGGTGACAAGCAACCTCGGCTCTGATACCACTTGTAGGAGATCGGATGGCCGGATAGAGTGGTGTTAATAGCCCTCGGTAGTTGGTTTTCTGAATTTGCTCGTCTACACTTAGATTAGCGCAAGCGGAAACAACAATACAAGCAAATTAAACAAATAAAAACAAAGCAAAGGAAATAGACAATGCTAACACTAGATGTATCGTGGTTCACGTCTACGCCGCTAATCCACGGTCCCCGATTCGTCCTCGGTGAATCACTCCTCTCAACCAATCCACTAAATGGTCTCTCCTTTGCACCAAGCTAGGTGGAGGTAACCTTTACAATCAAGATCACTCTTCTTACAAATAGAATGGAGTAAAAGCGAGTAAGAAGAGTTTAGAGCTTGTGGGGCACTAGAAAGATTGTTTGGAACTTAAGCATTAGCCTCTCAAAGGCTCACACCCTCTCTTTTTATAGAGAGGGCTAACTTCTTCCGTTGGCGCCATCGTCATTGCCGCCCATGGCGATCGTTGCCACTACAACGGCCTCGAACACGTCGGATGCCGACCGTTGTTGTCAGCGGAACTCTTAGCGATCATCGCTGGACCTCACGGTCATGCGACCACGTAATCGAGCCGCTCGGCTACGAGCGGTTCTTGGCCAAAACCCTATTGACGACGCCTTGGCCGATCCAGCTAATCTCTGCGATCGGCAGCGTATACGATCGGCTGCCACAAACCGATCGATCGTATACGGTCGAGCTACACTCGACTCGAGCGATCGCCATTCCATGGCGATCGGCGTGTGTCGGGAAAACCCATCCGACACTTGGCCAAATGGCCAAGTTTCACCTAAGAGCTACCCCTCCCCGGGTTACAATCGCTCACTCTCATTTCTCGGAGTCCTTCGCCTTCGAAGTTCTCTTCGTTCTCGGCCACGTCCCTCGGCAGCATCAGGCGCACGACTCTGCAATGCTCCTTCGCGTCTCTTGCCTCAAAGTCTACTTCCTCCGGCTTCACTCCAAGCTTCTCGTCCGGCGGTCCCTCGGATGCTCCAAGCGCACGGCTTCCGCAAAGCTATCCTTCACCGACTCAAGGCACGAGTCATGAGATGTGAAACTCACCATGGCTCCATGTGCGAATTACTAAGTCCTGCATGACTTCAACGCACATATCACATCAACATATCAAACTAACTTAAACCCTTTGCCACACCATCAAAACCATATCACGGCAAGAGATTGCCCTAACAGACCCCAAGTCGCACAGTGCTTCATCGAAGCTTTCCCCATAAATCGAGCAAGGGATAACAAATTCACCTGGGTGTTCAAGCTGGGGAGGAATTTTATCTTCAATTTTGGCTTGGTCGGGTAGGGTGGAAACCATGGCTACACACCCCTTGGCGAATCTGGTTCTCTGTGCTACTCTCTCACCGCACACTCCTTCTTTAACTTGACTTGGCTCGGGTAATGCTAGAGAGCTCTCCATAGGTTGTGACACAGTTTGGGCTATCTAGGCCACCTATGTCTCCAACATCCTTGTGTGACTTGCAAGACCGTCAACAGTGGCCTTCAAGTCTCTGAGTGACTCCTCTGTTTTCTGATGTCGGTGACAGAACTCTTCATTAACCTTCATTTTGGTAGCAATGAAGTCTTCCATCATCAATTCTAACCTAGACTTTTGTGTTCGCTGCTGCCCATTGCCCTGCTATTGCCCATGCCCTCCTAATGGATGGAAGTTTCCTGAGTTATTCCGATAGGAAAAATTCGGGTGGTTCCTCCATCCGAGATTGTAGGTACTGGAGTATGGGTTGTTGGGCCTTTGATTATAATCCCAAACCGCATTGCAATGCTCAATCTGCTCTTCTGAGCCACCCTGCCTTCCATAGTAGTCCTCCCAAAACGCTGCTGCTCCTTCTCCAAAGTCATTGGTCGCACATGCAAATGTAGGATTTAAAGAGTCGAACCATCTGCTAAGCACGTCCATCCTCAATGCTTGGTGGTCCACTGATTTGATAGCATATTGTCCCGCAGCAGGAGCTAGGTGACTACGTTCGGAAGCCCATTGATGGTGGTTATGGGCCACCTCTTCTATTAGCTCCTCCGCTTCCTCTATAGTCTTGTTTATAAGTGCTCCTCCTGCGGTAGAATCGAGGGACATCTTTGTGTCGTACGTGATCCCATTACAGAAGATATGGATCACCAGCCACCTTTCCAGTCCATGGTGAGGGCATTGGAAAAAGTAGCCCCTTGTAGCGATCCCAAGCTTTAAATTGGGACTCCCCTTTCTTCTAACGGAAGCTTGTGATTAGATGACGCATGTGAGCAGTCTTGCTTGGTGGATATTTATTCAAGAATTGTTACTCACATTGCTCCCATGTAGTAATGCTTCCCAAAGGCAAGGAATGAAGCCATGCCTTAGCCTTATCCCGCAATGAGAACGAGAATAGGCTCAGGCAGATTGCATCTACAGGGACCCCATTTATCTTCATCCTCCAGCAAATTTCCAAAAATGTCTCTGTGTGCTGGTTCGGGTCTTCAGTCGCAGCTCTCCCGAATTGACTCTACTGAACCATGTGTATGAGTGCCAGTTTCAGCTCAAAGTGTTTTGCCAAAATGGATGGTCTAGCTATACTTGGCCTAAATCCTCAAGCGTTAGGGGCTGCATAATCCCGCAGAGGTCAGCTACCTATATTAACTTCGGATGCAGCTTGGTCCACCATCCTCTTCTGTTTAGCTCTTCGATGATGGTAGGTTCGTTCGATTTCTAGATTGATTGGAATCATGCCTTCTGATCCTAGGCATCTAAGCATACGAAGAACCAAGCCATAAAATTAGGAGTATCTACCTAATGTTTATAAACAAGAAATAAACTAATCTAGCTAACTAAATCAAAGAGCCAATAAGAAAATGTAGAACTACTACTAAAATAAAATAAAAACTAAATCTAGATATGGAAAATCTAAAATTGAAGTAAACAAAGTAAAATAAAAAGAAAGTAAAGCAAGTAAATAAATCTAATCCTAAGTCCAATCCAATTATCCACTTCTTGATTCGATATCGAATCAATCAGTCCCCGACAACGGTGCCAAAAATATGATGCACGCGAATGCGACCTCAAATATCATGACAGAGACCGTAAAGGACTCGAAGCGCACACTTGCGCTCAACGCCCACAAGTGCATGGATGTCATCAGATAATAAAAAGATTTATCGATCCCACAGGGACTGAGATTCGAGTGCCGATCTATTCGGTGGACATTATTATTCGAAAGTCAAATATAATGTTTGTGATTGCGAGGTTGTCAATGGTCCTAACTCAATACGGTGTCACACGGAAGAAGAAAAGGCTTGCTGTGAGTCTTTGGAAGGGATTCTAGGATTTCGGTTTCGCTTGTGTGTCGCAAAACATGCTATCAATTGAGCATTGTCTAAACATCTAACTATGGCCTTGTGGAAGGGACATCATACACTCCTCCGATGAGCCTTCGCATCTATCGAGAGCTATATCTGCCTTACAAGGATAGGATAGGCGGTACGAGGATGTCGAATCAATCCCTGCGATGAATCATTTCCAATTCTATCGCACCGTTCTATCCACAGTTACAGGAGATGAGGCCAACCCCTAGGTTTCTCTTTAATTCCCCTAAGTCTTAGATACGAGGGCTGTCACCTCTCGTATCAGCTAAGCACAGTAGATAGAAAACCAAAATACATAGGTATCGTTCTAAACTAATACCAATTACAAATACAAACTCAAGAACAGAATTTAATTTGGAATAACATGTTCTACGCACACACACTACTCCCTAATCCTATAATCTAAGAAACTACTCCATAAATATGAGAGGAGAAACACAAAGCACATTCATATGCGAATAAACAATAGATAACACGCAAAGAATAGAAATTACAATGCAATGTGGTCTTCTCTCCGACGTTGAAGTGCAAAACTTGGATCTCCGACGGCCTTCTTCCTCCCCGTTGTGAGTTCCCAAAGCTTTTTAGGTCTTCATAGTGTCGTCCCATCCGTCATGCCTCCTCCTAGGGTTTGGGCGTAGCTTTCCTTATATAGACATCACGTCGAATCTTCACGAAATCTAGAAAAAACCCCTGGTCAGGTCAAGTTGCCTGGCCGCCACACGACCATGTGAAATCACACGGCCAGGCCATGTGTAAGGCTATGACAGCCATTTTTAAACCCTAGATAGAGCCGTGTGTAGCCACATGCCCAGGTCGTGTCCTACTCTGTGTCCAGCTGCCAAATGTCTCCTTTTCGCTCCGAAAGTGTGTCATTTTCACCATGGAATGCTATCCTACAGACAAAAGTACAAAGAGCAGATCTCTGAACGAGAAAATAGGAAATGCATGAAAAATAAAGTAGAATATGCATGAAACAAACATAAAATGAAATGAGATGTGAGCGAAAACTACTCCTAAAACCCTTTATGTTTGGCTCACATCAACTCTCCTAGGCTTGATAGCCTTGGTCATTGTGGTCTTTCCTAGATTAACTCTAGGTGTAACTCCCCTCTTAACCTTCTTAGTGGCTTCCCTAGGTTTCTTCGAAACCTTAGCCACTAGACACTTGCCATGGTCAACTTTAGGGATGACTTCCCTTGTGACCTTGGTTTTCCTAGACCTAGATTTAGTTCCATAAGGAAATACAACATTGTGGTAATTAGGCATTACCTTCTTGGATATAGCCTTGTTGTTAATGCAGTAAGCATCACTCCTTAGTTTTGATGTATGAACTACAGTTAATAGTTAGGACTCATGTGTGATATAATATAAAGTGTTAAGTATTCAGGCTTAACAAGAAGTCCTAGTAGGTTATGTTAAGTGAATACTAGGCATGAATCTTGATAAATCAGGAGGACCAGACACTAGGCATGAAGTCCAGATGGGTCGCGTGGACCGGACATTTGGCATGAAGACCGCTTGGGTCAGGAGACCAGACAATCAGAAAAAAGTCTAGCTAGGTCAGGCAGACCGGACAGCTGGTGGAAGCCCTGGTGGGTCAGATCGGATGTCAAGAATGGTAAGTTCAGTAGGTAGCCAGTAGGTAAGCCTCGAGTGAAGAGGTGAGGCCGAGTCCTCTGTAGGGGGACAAAGCTAGGCGTCGATCCGACGAAAAATCCGCGTGGAACTTAGTAGTCGAGATCGAGCAGTATTACTACTGCTATCACATTTCATATTATTAGTTTTGTGCTAATTCTATTTTGCAGGGATCAGTCGACTGAATGGATTCAAGTCGACTGAAGTCTAGTCGACTAGAGATGTATCAGTCAACTGGATACCTATTTGGCAGGATCAACAGGTGATCGATCAAAGATCGTGTGATGCAGATGGAAAGGGCTTGAGTCAACTGAAGAGAGAAATTTCCCGATGTGGAGCCGAGTGACATGGAGTCGACTGAAGAGGATTCAGTCGACTGGAAGACCACGAATTCCATATCGACGGGCTGATGTGGAGTCCACTGGAATGCATTCCAGTCGACTAGAAAGAGTTTATAAAAGTTATGCTCGACCAAAACTCAGAATCAACATTCATATACGTCAAAGTGCTGCCAAAATTTCCTCACGAACACAAGAGCTTCAACCATTCAGAAGGACTCTTTTCCGACACCTCAAGCTACATCCACTACTACATCTTGTGTCGGTACAAAGTAGTCATTAACTTTTTTATTTTTGCTTTTAAATTCAATTTAAAGAGAGAGTAGATTGTTACTCTTTTCTTACATTTGTAAAAAGTGAACTCCCTCCGAAGTCGAGAGTTCTCGAATCGGAGGGCATTATAGATATTGCCCATCGAGGTAGTTCGTGGAAGAGCTATGGGCCTTGGAGTAGCAATCCAGTCCGGGTTGTGAACCAAGTAAATTACTGTGTCTCTTATTGCATTTCATTTCCGCTGCGTACTCATATTAAAAGTAACCAAAAAAATTACTAAACACCGAGATTCACTCCCTCTCTCGGTTTACTCAATCCTATAATTGATATCAGAGCAGGGGCGCTCGGAGTTGGTCAAACCACCACCGTGAGCTTTAAGTTGCTTTAGAATAATTTTTATTGCTTTAGAATAATTTTTATTGCTTTATAATAATTTTTATTGCATTATAATAATTTTTATTACATGAGAATAATTTTTATTGTATTAAAATAATTTTTATTGTGTTAAAATAATTTTTTGCATATTAAATTAATTTTTTGCATTTTAAAATTCATTAAACTAATTTTCTGCATATTAAATTAATTTTCCGCATTTTAAAATTCGTTAAAATAATTTAATGCATATTAAATTAATTTTCTGCATTTTAAAATTCGTTAAAATAATTTTATGCATATTAAATTAATTTTTTGCATTTTAAAATTCATTAAAATAATTTTATGCATATTAAATTAATTTTATGCATTTTAAAATTGGTTAAAATAATTTTCTGTATATTAAATTAATTTTCATCATTTTAAAATTCATTAAAATAATTTTTTGCATATTAAATTAATTTTTTGTATTTTAAAATTCATTAAAATAATTTTCTGCATATTAAATTAATTTGTGCATTTTATAATTCGTTAAAACAATTTTCTGTATTTTAAATTCATTTTCAGCATATTTAAATTAAGTAAAATAGTTTTCTACATATTAGGATTTTTTTTAATTCAATTTTTGTCCTTAGAAAATATTTCATTGATAATATCACACTTAGAGGGATACTGTACCGTTCGCCCTTCTCTCTTTAACGAAAAGGACTTTTCCTACTCGAAAAGGTGAATGGAGTGTTATCTGAACACCGACTAGAGGTCTGGTTTTTAATTAGGAAAGGGTTTATAGCTCCGGTAGACGACTCGGGGGAGTTGTTGGAACCGGAGAAATGGACCTCGGATATTAGGAAGAGAGCTCAAGTCGATTACAAGACACTTAACACCTTGCAATGCAGACTTACTAAAGAAGAGCTAAATAGGGTAGGTCCATTTGAAAATTCTAAAGAATTATCGGAGAAGTTAATTGAATTGCATGAGGGTATAAATGACACTAGGATAGCCAAAAGGGACATGCTTTTAAATTAATTATTTAATTGTAAAATGAACAAAAACGAAAACACTAGTCAACTTCATACTAGGATTAAAGATATATTAAATGGATTACATTTAATAGGACACCAAATAGAGAATTGGAATTTAATTAGGTACACTCTTCAGGCATTCCCGAGAAATACCTTATGGACATCGATTGCTGATGCCTATAAGGTATCTAGGGATCTCTCCACAATTAGGTTAAATGAACTATTTTGTGAACTTGAACTACATGAACAAGCTACCTCGGGTCAAACCGAGAATGGTATAGCTTTGATGGCAGGTTCAATTAAAAAGGAAAGAAAAGTGAAGGTTGAGTCCGAAGAAGAGTCAGAGTCGTAAACAAACGGAGAAGAGGAGATTGTAAACATGGTAAGAAAAATGTTCAACCGAAAGAAAAAATTTACAAAGAAAGACCGCAAAAAGGTGGTCGACAATAAGCCGAGACCTCGATCGGAAGTAACCTGCTACGAATGCAATGGAAAAGGACATTACAAGTTGGAGTGCGCAAATTTAAAAAAGGAAGAAAAACCAAAAAAGGAAAAGAAGAAGAAGACTCTTAAGGAAACATGGAATGAGTCGTCATCTGAGGAGTCGGATGCAGAAGAGATGAAGAGAAGCTTCATTGCATTTATGGTAGAATCAAGATCCAGAGCTGAGTTGAGTTTCGAATATGAGTCCGATTCCGAATCCGAGAGAAGCCACGGATTCGTATCCGTTTCTAAAGGTTCAAATGAGGTAACTTCTCCATTAGAAGATAAATTATATAATATCATTGCATGCTTAGGTAGGAAGTTAGCTAAGTCCGAAAATTGAGTCGACTCGTTACTTAAAGAAGTCCAAGTACTTAAGGAGAAAGTCCACTCGAAGACTTCGACTTGCCAATTTAAGGATAGAGACTTAACTCAAGTTGGAAAGCTTGAGGAAGAGAACTCAGTCCTAAAAAGGCAAGTAGAAGATCTAACTGGATCTTTGGAAAAGTTCACTTTGGATTCCAAGTATCTCAACATGATGCTTGGATCTCAGCGAGCTGTGTACAATAGATCTAGACTCGAGTATAAGGCTAGGTCCACCTATAAATCTTACATGTCATTAATTAGCCAAAATGCTAAGAATCGAGTCCAAGCATGGGTTCCTAAGTCTAGCTTATTGAACTAAGTTGGACCAAATCAATTTTGGGTTTCCAAGAGTCAAGTTCACTTAGTGAACAAAACTCAAACTGGCTACCATTTAGGGGGAGCTAACACCTTGCTTGTTTCCTTGTTTAGTTAAACACTTGCATGTTTTAGTTAACTTTTCTTGTTTTAGTTTAACACTTGGTTGCTTTAGTGTACCTTCCTTGTTTTAGTTAAACACTTGAATGTCTTAGTTTAGTTTACTTGCTTAATGTAGAATGTACTAGATAGGAAACAAAGTAGCTTAAACTTGAACAACCTAGTACTAAGACAAGTGAACTGATAGTAAGTTAGGGAAGCTCTTCGAAGTGCATGTCTAGGAAGTGGTCGTTGCTCCGATAATCAAGAAGGCCATGTGACTCGCCACGACATGGTGCACTAAGTTGAGTGGAATTGACCGAAGCTAACTCACTAAGTCTTTAAATAGTTAGACCAAAACTTAATCTAAAGTGAATCAAGTACTTGATTCCTTTATTGACTTTGTCTAGGAAGTGGTCGTTGCTCCGATAATCAAGAAGGCCATGTGCCTCGTCACGACCTGGAAGTCAATATTGGAAAAACCTACTTGACTAGCTCAAACCAAGCCTTAATCTAACAAAAGTTTAAACACTTTGAAATTGCTCATTTAATTTAATAAAGATAAAAGAAATCCTCATCTCACAAAACTCAAAAGGATAAGTGTATTTAAAACCTAGCTTGGGTGAGATGATTTAGGATTAAAACACACTTTAACCAATTTTTTTTAACAACATACTTTATTTAACCTACCTTAATTAACTCAAATATAACAAATATACCTAACTAAAACAAATTATCTTAACCTAATTTAAGTCAACTCAAGTTAATTTACTATACTTAAACTAAATTAATGAAACTGAATAAACTTAATCGCCAAATTAATTAATCTACAAAATTTGAATAATAAGGATAATTAAATAATAATAAATCATAAATTTTTAATACGATAACTCAGTCGACTGAATTGTGTTTAGTCGACGAAATGAGAGTCGACTGAATCAAAATCAGTTGCCTCCAAGTATCAGGAAGGTAAAATACAAATTCAGTCGACTGAAGTCAATTAAGTCGATTGAAATGAACCGGTAGATAAAGTTTGGGCGGCGAAGTAAATGGTAAGAACTATAACAGTCGACTGAAACACTTTCAGTCAACTGGAATATCTTTAGTCGACTGAATTCCATCTATAAGAACAATACCGAACCATGCCAAAACCATTCACCACAGCCGAAATCCCAACTGAAAAACCCTAATTCCAATCTTTCGAAACACTAAGGTCGTCATCTCTCTTTAATATCATTCGAAATGCTGAGGTAATAATTTTTAAACTCAAATTTCAATTATTTTCAATAAATATTTAATATTTGTAATTTAATTAGGGGTAAAAGAAGAGCTATCGAGGTTGAATCATCAACTCCATACATGGATGTTTGGTTCCCTACTGAGGGACATAGGATTAGATTCAAGAGTATTACTTACATTCCTATGCCCACTAGGTATATCAGTAGATCATATTTTAGTAATGCATGCATACTAAGTATGGAGGTCATTGCACACTATGGATTAGAGAAACTAGTCTATTGTAAAAATTCCATTAACATAGACGTATGTGCGGAATTTTTCAATAACTTTACCAAGATTGATGACCTTTCATACTCAACTAGGGTACAAGGTAAGGACTTTGTCTTTACCCTTGACATATTGAGAGAGCATTTAGGACTATTGCATTCGACATGTCCTGTTGCATGTTTTCCATCCTCAGAGTTACCATATGGTGACCCCTACTCTCATATTACATTAGATAGGATTCACATGCATCTTTTTGGTGAAGAAAGAACTTTGTCTGTGAGCATCTTTAGTTCTACTAGACTTCGAGTACAGGACTAGGCCCTATATCGAGTTATAGTAAATTGTATTTTACCACTCACCACTAGGGACATCGCTATGATGCACCCTTTTCATTCATTTTTACTTTATGTACTTAGTCATAGGTTAGATTAAGATATTAGCCTATAGATGTTCCATTCTATCATCTATCATTCCAGGTCAGTCACTAGCAGGAAGGCACACTTGCCTTACTGTCATGTCATCACATCCCTCTTAGTTGCATTAGGGTTTGATGTTACCACAGGTAACATCAAAAAACTTACTGAATATGACATGATAGGATCTAGGCAGTTTGGGTTAGCAAAAGTAGGTTTAGATGACAATAATATCCTTGTATGGAAGAGAGATGGACCTCAGCCTCAGCCCCAGCCTGATCCGGAGCAGGAGCATGAGCCATAGATTGACCCAGACCACCACTCCAAGGACGAGCATCAGGAAGCACCAGGATTTGATAGTTTATCACCATTTATTGGGATTCCGGCAGCTCCGACCATAGCAGAGAGATTATCCAGGTTGGAGGATACGATGCAGTGGCAGCATCTTGAGATGATGTAGATTATGCAGGAGCAGAGAGAGGACCATCGACAGATGATGGATCTTCTTAGGTCTTGGGGCATGGGTCCCTCTCGTCCTCCATCCGCTGATTAGGAGTATTGTGATACTAGAACTTAATGAAATTTTATTAATAAAATCTTGTGTATTGAATTGGGTTATGCTTAGTAGACTAGGAATTTTCTTTTTGCTTACCATTCCGAATTATTTTGAAAAGTGATATTATATTATTTTTTAAGAAAATTAAAAATTATTGTATATTAGGTCAATATAGAATTCATGATCCTATAGATCTAGGTAGCCTTTGCATCTCACAAATACCTAGGTTTACTTGTCTGTGTACTGAGCCACGAAGATGGGCGTGAGATGTTAGGACTGCACCCCTGGTTCCAGATGTAGATCAAGTGTATCGGCATGAACCAACATGAGGTTTACAAAAGCAAATCGATCACTTCGGTGACTGACTGTAATTCAAAGCTTGATGATTTACTCTACATCATTTGAGCTAGAAAAAGTTGGACATTTGCTTTAAGGACAATTTTTAGATGTGTATTTTCAAAAGTTAAATGTAATAGGAATTCATGCTTGGACTTACTCCCTATCACTGTGCATCAAATTAAAAAAAAATGTTTGAAAATTTTGAATTTTTCATGGGGACTTGTGAATATTTTGAAATATTTTTTAAATATTAAATTTTTCAGGGGGAGTTTTTGAAAATGTTTGAAAATTTTTGAATGGGGAGTTTTAAAAAAAAATGTTTGAAAATTTTGAATTTTTAATGGGGACTTGTGAATATTTTTTGAAATATTTTAAAATTATTAAATTTTTCAGGGGGAGAGAAGAGATATAATATACTAACTTTATATATTTAATTTCACCCTTATTTTGATGTATGCCAAAGGGGGAGAGAAGAGATATAAAATTATAAGATATAAATTTAAGAAGAAGAGAGATAAAATTAGAGAAGATGCAAAAATTTGATAAGGATTAATGCATGTCATACATGGTTAAATTTATGCATCTATATTCATTACAAAAGTTGTAAGTTCATTTCTTATAAATGTTAAATATGGAGATTGGTATTTGATTCTCCTAACTTTAACTGATGTGTTATCATACATCAAAAAGGTGGAGATTGTTGATGGAGTAAGCATCACTCCTTAGTTTTGATGTATGAACTAAAGTTAATAGTTAGGACTCACATGTGATCTAATATAAGTGTTAAGTGTGCAGGCTTAATAGGAAGTCCTAGTAGGTCATGTTGACCGGATACTAGGCATGAATCTTGATAGATCAGGAGGACCGGACACCAGACATGAAGTCCAGATGGGTCGTGTGGACCGGATATTTGGCATGAAGACTGGTTGGGTCATGAGACTGGACAAACGACAAAAAGTCTAGCTAGGGCAGGCAGACCGGACAGCTGGTGGAAGCCCTGGTGGGTCAGATCGGATGTCAAGAATGGTAAGTCCGACAGGTAGCCGGTAGGAAAGCCTTGAGTGAATAGGTGAGACCGAGTCCTCTGTAGGGGGACAAAGCTAGGCGTCGATCCGACGAAAAGTCCGCGTGGGACTTAGTAGTCGAGATCGAGCAGTATTACTACTACTATCGCATTTCATATTATTTATTTTGTGCTAATTCTATTTTGCAGGGATAATCCTACTGAATGGATTCAAGTCGACTGAAGTCCAGTCGACTGGAGATATATCAGTCGACTGGATACCTATTTGGTAGGATCAGCTGGTGATCGATCAAAGATCGTGCGACGTAGATGGAAAGGGCTTGAGTCGACTGAAGAGTTTGAGTCGACTTAAGAGAGAAATTTCCCGATGCGGATCCGAGTGACGTGGAGTCGATTGAAGAGGATTCAGTCGAATGGAAGACCATGAATTCCATATCGACGGGGTGATGTGGAGTCGACTGGAATGCATTCTAGTCGACTGAAAAGAGTTTATAAAAGTCGTGCTCAACCATAACTCAGAATCAACATTCATATACATCAAAGTGCTGCCAAAATTTCCTCACGATCACAAGAGCTTCAACCATTCAGAAGGACTCTTTTTTGACACCTCAAGCTGCATCCACTAATACATCTTGTGTCGGTATAAAGTAGTCGTTAACTTTTTTATTTTCGGTTTTAAATTCAATTTAAAGAGAGAGTAGATTGCTACTCTTTTCTTACATTTGTAAAAAGCGAACTCTCTTCGAAGTCGAGAGTTCTTTAATCGGAGGGCATTATAGATATTTTCCATCGAGGTAGTTCGTGGTAGAGCTACGGGCCTTGGAGTTGCAACCCAGTTCGAGTTGTGAACCAAGTAAATTACTGTGCTCTTATTGCATTTCATTTCCACTGCGTACTCATATTAAAAGTAACCAAAAAAATTATTAAACACCGATATTCACCCCCCTCTCTCGGTTTACTCGATCCTACACTTGTGACTCAAACCTTGCCTCCTAGATGGTTCTTGCCTCTTACACCCTTGACTTTGACTCCTAGACCCTTGAATTTGATTTTGTATATTTCTAAGGGTATTATCAAGTTTCTCAAGCCTTGACCTCAAGGCTTGGTTCTCTAATTCTAATCTTCCCAATTTTGTTTTTTCATTAATCTTTTGGAAATGAGACTTCCTAGGTATATGTCTATGGTTCTTGGGATTAATGCCTAGATGATCCTCTACCTTCTTAACACACTGCCTAGATAGGATTTTTCTAGGGTTATTAGTCCTAAATTTCTTCTTATTCCTAAAATTGCAACTCTTAGCACCTAGACAATAAAGTCTATTATTTCTAGCATGCTTTTGTTCATGAATGATAGCAATAGCATTAAAATTGTTCCTAGCATGCTTTTGACTATTAATTGAAGAGGAAGCATACTTAAAGGTTACCTTAGGGTTTGCCTTAGCTCCCTCTATATTTGATGCTCCTTTTTGCCCTTTCTTCTTCCCCGTAGGGCATTGACTTCTATAATGCCCTAGTTGTTGGCACTTGAAGCACACCATATGCTTCTTGCTCTTCCTAATTGGGGAACCAACATCCTTTGATTTTTTGTCAACTTTTGGTGTTGGAGGAGCCTTCTTGACCTTCTTAGGGCACTTTCTTTTATAGTGCCTATATTCCCTACACTCAAAACACATAATATGATTTTTATTATTTATCGAGGTGCTTTAGTGACCTAGGGTGTTGGTAGAATTTTGGACTTCTTCATCTTCTCGACTGGAGGTAGATGGTTCCTCTTGAGTTGGCTCCGGTATTGAAGATGGCATAGTCTTCACCCCTCAATCATAGAGGTGGAGGCTTCCTTTACCTCATCCACCTCTTCCAATCCCGATGTTGATTCCCTATCAACCTCTGAATCCTCACTTTCTTGTGAGGATGATGATGATTCTTCCTCTTCCGAATCTTCTTGAGCTTGAGAGGATGAACACTCCTCCTTGGACTTCTCCTCTACTTCATGAGTCGATGATGGACCTTCATGGAGCTTTGCCAATTTGCTCCAAAGCTCCTTGGCATCTTGATATTCACCTAGTCTCGATAAAATATCATTAGGTATCAAATCTTCTAAAAGTTTTGTTACCATAACTTCGTTCTTGAACTTTAGGCGTTGCTCTTGGGTCCACTTCTTTAATTTGAGGACATCTCCCTTCTTATCCCTCGGGGGTTCGAAGCCTTCCATGATGATGAACCAATTTTTTATGTCCATCATCAAGAATGTCTCCATTCTTGCCCTTCATTGCTCAAACCCTTCTTGTCCATAGAAGGTGTATGGAATTGGGGTGTTGATGTCCCATCCCAATTTTTCTTCAATCTCCATCTTGCCCTCTAGTGTGTTTGCTCCCGCAGATGTGAAGCTGGTGAAGAGCAACCTGCTATGATACAACTTGTTGGGAATTAGACGTCGCTAGATGGGGGGGGGTGAATGGCCTGTCTTCGATCACTTGATGAAATTCATTCGCGTGCTTACTACAATTATATTAGTACACAGCAGAAATAGAAAATACAATACAAATACAAATACATGAGATATAACGTGGTTTGGAACCTTAGAGTTCCTACTCCACGGATTGGGCTCAAATGAGCCCTAGCGATGCAAACACCACTAATAATCAAATACACTCCTTCTCGATAACAAGTCGGAAGTGGAGAAACCTCTTACAACAGATTACAAAAGTAATACAAGTAAATACAAGTAATTTCAAATGAAATACATAAAATCATGTAAAGAAAACTTTATAAATGCACTTTTGGATTCTTTCTTGTTTGGTTGCTTGAGTTACACTTGGAGACCCTGAATTACACCAGCAAATCGCCCTAAATCGCCACAAGGAACCATGCCAAAATCCTTCTCCATGAGCTCCTTTTAAAGATGCAACTCGGGCTGGATTCTACCTAGCAGTCGACTGGTCGTGACAATCAGTTGACTGCTCCTGTAGCCATTGTCTCACAACAACTCGATCCACACTAGATAAGTTCCAACATATAGACCATCAGTCGACTGATCACACCCATCAGTCGACTGATGCACAGGCAGTCAAGTCACTAGTCGAGACTACCTTGTGTCTAAGATGTTCCCTCACCATCAGTCGATTACCACTCCATGGTAGTCGACTGCTCAAGCCATCAGTCGATTGCCCAATGCTGGCAGTCGACTGCCAAGGCCTTTATCGTAGTCAAACTCTAGTCGACTCACGACAGTCGAATGCTACAAGTCGACTCGGCTTCCAAGTGTCAAAACACTGGCCAATCGACTGATCCAAAGCCCCAGTTGACTGATAACCTCAACCATGAGGTTTAAGCCCAAGTAAGATACCCTGATACTTGCTAGACCACCAATAGCCTAGACCTAAGCCATCTAGCCACCTCCATCAGCCTCACACCTATCGGATCCCTCCAAGTCATCCATGACTTGTTCATCCATACTCTAGCCTTTAGGTTCTTCCATCGACTATTATCATGCTAAGCTGGTCTATACCGCCAAGGAACATTTGGGCTTACACTGCCAAGACTACCATTTGTTGGATCAAAGTGGATTGCTAGAGGGGGGGGGGGTGAATAGCGATAAAACTTTTTCATACGAATTCGTTTCAAAACACTTATAGCAGCGGAAAGATAAATAAAAAAATAAAAGAGACAAGTAGATTTTTTACTTGGTTCATAGCCTTCGGCTACTACTCCAAGGCCCTAGTAATCCTTGATCACGCACGAAGGGAAAATCACTAATGAACTCCTCGTTAGAGGTAGGAGTTAATTGGATACAAAAACCATGAAAGAGACTCGAGATAGAGGGACACTCCCCCTCTTCTCGTTACGATAAAACCAAAATAAAAAGATGTACAGAATGGAATTAAACTAAGATTATACCGATGACTCATAGATGAAAAGATGAAACCCTAGTCGTCGTGTCTGTAGAGCTTCGTCGTAGGAATGTCGGAGACTCGTAGCATATGGGAAGCACTTGGAAGCTTTTTAATTGATGAAAAACCCTAGGACAAGCCCTCATTTTATAGCCTTTAAGCCCCTCATCGAATGGGTCTTCAACCAATAGGAATTGGGCACAAAACCTCCTTGAAAAATGGTGATAGAGCTTGACTTCTCGAGGCTGATCCTTGACCATCAGTCGATTGTGATGACCGCAAGCAGTCGACTGATTGACGACAGTCGAGTCCTCCAAGCTGGCAGTCGACTGATGCTAGCTATAGAGCAAAGTTAGCTTAACAAAAACATTATTTCGACGACCGCTGACCATCTGATCTCGACCTAGACTATCTATAGGATGTCTTTGGTCGGATCTACGCATAAGATCATCCCCGTAAGGTGAATGCGACCTCTCTTACTCTCACACACACGAGCTTTACCTCGATACTTACTGTGTCACTTTCACTTCCGACTTTCCACTCGATTCCTTCAGCTTCCTCTGAAATCACTCGAGTATCGCTCGACCACCGCGGCTCACTCTAGGTGTCGCTAACCTTCAGCTCCATCTTTAACATTTTTTTGCACACTCGATTCAGCTCGTGACATAATGATATATCCTTGACTTTGTGTCTTTTGCCATAATCAAAATACAGGTTCGACTTAGGTTCCCCTGCACCAACAATCTCTCCCTTTTTGATCCTATGGCAAATTTACGCAAAGTTAAGGGAAAATATAAAGAAGAAAATGAGTAAGATAAACATTACGCTCATTTGTAGTGAACTCCCTCTTAACCTTCGGTGAGTTTTAAAACAAAAGTTTATTTTTCAAAAATTTAAATTTCGTTCTCCCCCTTAACTTATGCTCTTCTCCCCCTTTTACCATGAATCAAAAAAGGTATGGAGTTTTATATAAAAAGTAGGGGTTTTTTTAATAGAAAAGGTAGCATGCATAAAGATTATCTAACATGAGTCCAAGCATGTGTCTTGATTTAATTTGGTTCGAGGTATAGCCCTCTGTACCAACAATGTAACTTTTTGGAAACTAAGTTTGATATTCAAAATACTTATAAAATTAGCTTTGAGTTCCACAATACTTATATGCTAATAACTTTTGAAAATATATAACCCTTAGGGTTAGTTTTCTCTCTCCCTTAATCAAATATATAAGGTACAGAAGAGTTAGGGGGTGCTAAACATTGACCTAGAAGGTTGTATATTTAGAGTTTTGTCCGAGTATAAATACACGTTTAAGCTTGATAGTTTAAAAAATAGATAACATTTTTGAAAAGATTATGCAAATTGAAATTGTTCCTTAGTCATCTCACCCATTCTAAGTGTCTTAGAATTGGTTCACCTTATATGTTGTGTGAGATGATTCCAATTTTATCTTAATTAAGTTTTAATGATTTGATACTTGTCAACCTTGCGTTAGATTCGGATTTGATCCTAAGCTCATCAAGTCACCTTTTCAAGATCTTGGCTTCCAGGTCATGGCGAGGCAAAGGGGCCTTCTTTGATCGAAAAAACGACCACTTCCTTAGACAAAGCCAATTTCAAGAAAATAGTAACTTGACTCACCTAAGACCACTTCCTGGTCTAACTAGTCTAGGATACGGTGAGGTAGCTTCACCTAGTTCCACTCAGTCAAGTGCACCGAACTAGATACGCCTTATCTAGCCTGAATACACAAGACTCCGCTTTCCTAGCGTACTATCATCTCACCGCGTCCTGGTACTATGTTATCAAGCATTGACGAGTTATAGTCCTATCTAACCATTCTAAAATAAATAAGAGGTTTAGGTTACCAGATATACTATTTTGGTATTATCTCCCCTTGGATCATTGAACTGATATGGCCTGGTGAAGTAATGAACTTGATCCTTGGGAATCCAAAACCTATTGGTCCTTATATGTGAGTTTAATAAAGTTTTCGGGACCCATGCTTAGACTCGATGATGACTACGATTTATGATAGACATGTAAGATATATTCGTAGTCTTTGAGCTATATCCGAGTCCGGCTCTGTTGTACATGGCTCTCTGAGTTCCAAGAAGTCGGTTAAGATTCTTGGACCCCATCGAGAACTTGTTCAATCGAGTTTCAAGCTCTTGGACTCGCCCTTTCAAGAGAGAGTTCTCTTCTTCGAGTTTTTCAACTCGAGTTGAGTCCTCCTCTTGAACTCGACTAGTCGAAGAGTTTAGGCTCTTGTTTGAGGGTTTCAACCTCCTCAACCAAGGACTCGACCCTAGACTCGGATTTAGCTAATTTTCTAGTTAGCAATTTAATTGTATTGTAAAGCGTATGAATTAGTGAGTGGCTAACCTTAATTTTCCCTTTCGGTCCGGCTTTGAGTTGATTCTCGAAGTAGTCCTCTAGTTCGGAGTCGGTGTTGTAGTTAGATTCGGATTCGGATTCTGACTCGAACTCTTCGGGTGTTGCCATGCACGCTATGCCGATGCCTTCTTCATTGTCCCATGTTGCATGAAAAGCTTTCTTTTGATTTGATTTGAATTGTGCCCTCTTTTGGTTCTTTAGTAGCTTCCTTTCCCTCAGAATGATCTTCCGCACTACGTTCACTATTGCTTCCACCTTTTCGGATTCGGACTTTGATTCATCTTCGGGTTCGAGTCCATCTTCTTGCTTGGTGGGTGTCTTGCTTCTTTGTCCTGCAAGTAGAGCAATACCTCTCTCGGCCCGGACCATGTTAGTTTGCTCGTGAAGTTCAAACTCGGAAAATAATTCATCTAACCTAAGCTTTGAAAGGTCCTTAGAAACCTTGTAGGCATCAACCATGGATGCCCACAAGGTAGTCCTAGGAAATGAGTTAAGAACGTACCTTAGGAGGTCACGGTTTTCGACCTTGTGTCCGATGGTGTGTAAGCCGTTGACAATATCCTGGACGTGGGCGTTTAGTTGCGTTGCCGTCTCACATTCCTGCATTTTTAGGTTATACAATTTATTAAGTAGTAAGTCACGCTTACTTAACTTTGCATCATTAGTCCCTTCGTGTAGTTCTATGAGTTTTGTCCACAGATCTTTTGCGCAGATGAAGGGTCCGATGCAGTTGATCTCTTCCTTAGACAAATCGCATTGCAATATTTGGGTTGCTCTTGCATCAGCTTCGATTTGCCTCTTGGTTGCATTGGTCCACTTGTTGAAATCCAAGGGCTCATCTTGATCATTGGTGGGTAGAGCAAAGTCGGTTTGGATGACTATCCAAGACTCGACTTGTGTTTTTAGAAAACACTCCATCCGACCTTTCCAGTAATGGAAAACATCTCCGCTAAAGAACGGAGGTCGGGTGGTGTTGTACCCCTCAATGTGGGTCATAAAGAAAAACTTGCACACACAAACAAACAAACAAAACACAAAACAACTTGCCAAGACTCGAGTCTTGGATTAGTGGTGCGGGAAATAAAAAAAACAAACGAGAAATAGAAGGTTAAACAAAGAGATAAGAAACTTAAACAAAAAGTAAGTACTCACAACCTTCGATGTCCCCGAAAGGGTACTAAACATTGATTTTTGAGGATGAAATAAGCATTTTACGGGGGTATACCCCCAGAAAGAAGTGTAGATCTCTTAGAGAGCTTCGATTTGGTGGGTAGATCGTTTCGTGAGTCCACTTGTAGCAAAAGTTATGCTCGTTTAATCATGAGGTACTCTGAAGGCGATTAATACTTGCAAAAACACAACCAAAAACTATGTACCAAGACTTGGTCTTGGATTAGTTGTGTGGGAGAAATCTTAAAATGATAAATACGAAAAGAAAAATGCTCGACCGGTGGTTGCACCGAATCTGAGCGCCCCCGGCTCTGATACCAATTGTTGGATCGAAGCGGATCGCTAGAGGGGGGTGAATAGCGATAAAACTTTTTCATACGAATTCGTTTCAAAACACTTATAGCAGCGGAAAGATAAATAAAAAATAAAAGAGACAAGTAGATTTTTTACTTGGTTCGTAGCCTTCGGCTACTACTCCAAGGCCCTAGTGATCCTTGATCACGCACGGAGGGCAAATCACTAATGAACTCCTCCTCGTTGGAGGTAGGAGTTAATCGGATACAAAAACCACGAAAGAGACTCGAGATAGAGGGATACTCCCCCTCTTCTCGTTACGATAAAACCAAAATAAAAAAAAGTATAGAATGGAATTAAACTAAGATTATACCGACAACTCGTAGATGAAAAGATGAAACCCTAGTCGTCGTGTCTGCAGAGCTTTATCATAGGAATGTCGGAGACTCGTAGTGTACGGGAAGCACTTGGAAGCTTTTTAATTGATGAAAAACCCTAGGACAAGCCCTCCTTTTATAGCCTTTAATCCCCTCATCAAATGTGTTTTCAACCAATAGGAATTGGGCACAAAACCTCCTTGAAAAATGGTGATAGAGCTTGACTTCTCGAGGCTGATCCTTGACCATCAGTCGACTGATGGTCATCATCAGTCGACTGATGGCAACATCAGTCAAGTGATGACCGCAAGCAGTCGAATGATTGACGACAGTCGAGTCTTCCAAGCTGGCAGTCGACTGATGCTAGCTACAGGGCAAAGTTAGCTTAATAAAAACATTATTTCGACGGCTGTTGACCATCTGATCTCGACCTAGACTATCTATAGGATTTCTTTGGTCGGATCTACGCTTAAGATCATCCCCGTAAGGAGAATGCGACCTCTCTTACTCTCACACACACGAGCTTTACCTCGATACTTACTGTGTCGCTTTCGCTTCCGACCTTCCACTCGATTCCTTCGGCTTCCTTCGAAATCACTCGAGTGTTGCCTGACCACTGTAGCTCCCTCCAGGTGTCGCTAGCCTTCATCTCCAGCTTTAGCACTTTTTTGCAAACTCGATTCAGCTCGTGAGATAATGATATATCCTTGACTTTGTGTCTTTTTCCATAATCAAAATACAGGTTCGACTTAGGTGCCCCTGCACCAACACCATTTGGACTTTACGCCACCAAACCATTAGACTTATGCTGCCAAGACTCCCGCTTGGACTTTACTCCGCCAATATCAACCCTTGGACTTCCCTTGCCAACACATGTTGGACTTTCCATTTGCCAAGACTCAAGCTTGGACTTTCCCTTACCAAGACCCATGCTTGGACTTTCCATGCCAACCCATGTTGGACTTTCCAATTGCCAAGACTCAAGCTTGGACTTTCCCTTGCCAAGACCCATGCTTGGACTTTCCATACCAAGTACACAAGACTTGGACTTTGCATTGCCAAGTGTCCCACTTGGACTTCTCCATCATATGGTCAACCCCATGTCAACCATATTGTCAACCTATTGTCAAACAATGGTCAATTCCTTGTCAAACATCAATGTCAAACATCAAAACATTAACATCAAACCACTACTCGAGTCTGGTCAATCGTGACCTGGGTCGATTGCACCAATAGATAGATCCACTATCCTTTTTCTTTCTCAAAATCTTTTTGGAAGCATAGAAACCTCTTACAACCTTTGTCTTTACAAAAGATGCAACCAAATATAAAATATACAATAGGAATGAACAAACATGAATCAAAACAACTTTACATAATGATATCTTGTTTGTTTGTAGCTTGGTTGCATTGGAATCCCTTTGGAAGGTCTAGAATGCAACATCAACTCCCATTCAAAATCTCCAAGAATCAACACCTTCAAATCATCTCGAAATTCCCTTTTACAGAGTGGTTATCGGGCTGATTTTCGCTTTCCAATCGATTAGTCTTACCTACAAGTCGACTAGTCTCCGACCGTTGCTCGAGCTGACATTTCAACAACTTAATCCACGTTAGATTTTGACCTACTACAGTACACTAGTCAACTGATATACCATAATAGTCGATTGAAAAATATTATGTATGATACTGCAATGTCATCAGTCGACTGGTAAATATTCTATGCACCAAATTTGTCATTTCAGGCCTCATCAGTCGATTGTCAAATCCTACTAGTCAACTGACAAATATTCTTTTTGATTTTGGATTGAAAATACTGATCATAGGCTAAAAATATTGTAGCAATCGATTGGGTACTATAGTAGTCGACTATTACTGTAGCAATCGACTATGGCAAGATAAAAATCAATCTAAGTATTAAAATGACATGTTCTATCCAATCATGTGATACATGATGTCATAATATATAATATAGTACACAAGTCATGACAAGTATGCAAAATAATTAGTTACGACAATACCTAAATCTTCAATTTAATTGTCATTAAATAAAATTATGTCAAACACCAAATTTGACATAATAACGAACCAACTTCCTCGTGTGTGCCAAAATCTTAAACTTGGCACACTATTAACTCTATCCTAATGTGTCACTTTCAATCAATTTAATCTTTAAATTTCATTGACACATCCCAAAATCTTCTTAAGATTCTAAATTCATTTTCAAAGTATTATGATACCTCAAAAATGATTTAAAATGTCAACTCTACTATGGTTATGTTAATTACTTTTTCATTATAAGGTTACACACGCTATACCCATTTAGTGTGAAAGAATCGCACTCTTAGGAATCCAATATCTATTGGAGCTCCTAGAATTTTCTAGGTTTTCACAAGGGATAACCTTCCTCGATACCTTTCTAATGACTCTCCTAGGCTTCATGGAAGTCTTAGTCATTTTAGTCTCATCAAGATTAACTCTAAGGATGACCTCCCTTGTAACCTTGACATTCCTAGACTTCGAATTAGTTCCATAGTTATATGGAACAATATGGTAAGATGGCATGCTCTTTTTAGACCTAACTTTGTATCCCAAACGCTTCTTATCCCTTGATGATTCTTGCCTATCATACCCTAATCTTTGTCCATTTGACCATTTGAATGTATTTTTCATCTTTTTAAGGAACTTTTTTAGTTTATTAAGTCTTGACCTTAATGTTGGTGCAATCGACCCAAAACTCGAATTTGACTCGAACTGTATTTTGATATTAGACAAAATGCATGACATGGGATTGTCACGGGAAGTCCGACATAGGGTTGGCCATGTAAATCCAAGTGTGTATCCTTCGTGGTGAAAAGTTCAAGCATGGGGCTTGGTGTTGGGAAAATCCAAGCATGAGGCTTGATGTGGGAAGTCTTGAGGACTTGGCAAGTTCACTACGCTCGGGGTCCTTGAGTCGGTGAAGGATGACATTACGAAGTCGTGCGTTTGGTCCATCCGAGGGACCGCCAGACGGGGAGCGAATGGAGTGAAGCCCAAGGAAAGCATACTTTGAGGGCAAGAGACGTGAATAATGGCATTGCGAAGTCTTGCGCTTGGTGCATCTGAGGGACATAGGCCAAGGGAAGAGAGCTTCGGTGGGAAACTCCATGAGAGAATGAGGTGGACTTGGCCAAGTGGCTAAGACTGAGTGTCGGAGGCTCAAACGTTGTGTTTGAGGGTTTACCCGATGGTCGGATGCTTAAACAACTTGGTGTTTGAGGTTTTACTTGACATCAGTCAACTGGTATAGGTACTAATTGACTGCTCCAAGTCGCCTTGGGTTCGACTGGTGTAAGACTGTATTTTGTGGCCTGGCAGTCGACTGCAAAGGGATGGCAGTCGACTGCCGAGGGATGACAGTCGACTAATGGAAGTGTCACGGGAACAGAATGCTCCGTAGCCGATTGGGCAGTCGGCTACGAGGTTAGCTGTCGACTGATGGTCATCATCAGTCGACTGATAGAGGATCCGTTGGAACTTCTCCAGCGTGGATCAAACCATTGTGAGACAACGACTACAGGAGCAGTCGACTGGGGCCTTTTGACAGTTGACTACTAGGCACGAAATTATCTCTATGCAGGTTATAAATGGAGCTTGAGATGGAGGATTTTAAAAAGACTTTAAGGATGATTTTGGAGGAGAATTGCTGCTGCATTCCAGACATTCAAAGTCAATCCAAAGCAAGCAACAAGCAAGTGATTCAAAGCGATTTGTATAAAGTATTCTTTACTTGTATTTCGTATTGTGTTTGTATTCTTGCTTGTACTTTAGTATTATTGTTGTAATAGCTTGCACGAGGTTTCACCACCTCCGACGTGTTGTCGAGAAGGAGTTTAGTTAGTGTCATGTGCATAACTAGAGCTCATTGAGCTCGCCCCGTGGAGTAGAAACTATTCGGTTCTGAGCAACGTATATCTTGTGTATGCTTGTATGTGTTGTTAGTATTTTCATTTATATTACTATTTCGTTGTGCTGACGACAATCGTAGACAAGTGGCACAAGAAGAACAAACGATTTCTACCGTACGACGATAAATGGCTATTCACCCCCTCTAGCCGGCCACTGACGTTTCAACAAGTGGTATCAGATATGAGAAGCTTGTCGAGGACTAACCGCCAACACAAGCATGACAAGATGGTCGGCTACAACCTCCAACCACCAAAATTTGAAGGAGATTTTCAATGGTGGAGAAGAAAAATGGAGGTATATCTAGAAACCGATTTTGATATTATGTTAATTCTAGAAAACGGTTTCAAAATACCTAGGGATGAAGAAAATAGGAAAATTGAGAAGTCAAGGTGGACCACGGACCAAATGAAGGATTTCAAGACAAATCTCAAGGTAATTACATTGCTTAGTCATTTGATTCCTAACAATATTTGGTCTAGGCTAGGAGAATATAGGGATGATAAGGACCTATGGGACAAGGTGATCAAATTTCATGAAGAGCCCACATTGGTCCATGAAAAGGAAGAATGCCCATCAACATCCGGATCCGATGATGTTGAGGAATCGCCATCCACCTTCGATGATGTTGATGATTTGGTGGAGACCTCCACCTCTAGCATTGAGGGGGAGGAGAGGTCTTCCATCCCGGAACAAGTTTAAGAAAAAGCTTCAACATCTGGGAGAAGCAAAAATTCCCTAGGTAACTCAAGTATTATGATTATAAATAAAAATCATATAACATGCTTTGAGTGTAGGGAAGAAGGGCACTATAAAAGTAAGTGTCCCAAGAAGGTGAAGAAGACTCAACCGACACCAAAAGCCAAAAATGCCGGAGTCCCCATAATTAGAACCAAGGAGCACATTGTGTGCTTCAAATGCAACCAAAGGGGGCATTATGGAAGCCAATGCCCTAGAAGGAGGAAGAAGGGGCAAGAAAGTGTATCTCATGTAGGGGGAGCTTCCAAAGCTAACCCTAAGATAAATTTAGTTAATGGACCTTCAATTCCTAAGGTTAACAAGCATGCTAAAAATTATTTTAGTTCACTTGCCATGAGTAATGAAAAGCATGCTAGTAGGAATAAATATGTTTGTCCAGGAGCCAAGGATGTTAGTTTATCTAAGGACAAACCTAGACACCATAATTCTAGACCAATCCTATCTAGGGATTCAATTAGGAGAATAGAAGAAAACTTGGGCATTAGCCCCAAGAAATCTAGACATATGCCTAAGAAGAAAAATAATTCCCAAAAATCTAATGATAGATCAAAATTGGGAAGATTAGAGGTGGAGAACCTAGCCTTGAGGTCAAGGCTAGAAAAATTGGAAAAGACCCTTAAAATTATGACAAAATCATTTAAGGGGTCTAGTGATCAAAATTTAAGGCCTAGGAAACAAGAAATGTCCAAGGGCAAGAAAGGTTTGGGTCACAAACCTATGTCCTACCATAATATTCCATTTAATTATGGAACAATTTCTAAGTCTAGAAAAACTAAGGCTAATAGGGAAGCTATCCCTAAGACTAGCCATGGTGTGTGTTTAGTGGCTAAGGACTTACGAAAAACCAAGAAAACCACTAAGAAGGTCAAAGGAGTCACCTCTAGAGTTGATCTAGGAAATACCCAAATGACTAAGGTGTCAAAACCAAAAAGGGTCATTAGGAAGGTATCTAGGGAATTTATTCCTAGTGAATTCCTAGTTAACCCAAGGAGCTCTAATAGGTATTGGGTTCCTAGAAGCATGATCGATTCACGCTTGATAGTTTAGGGTGTGTCAACCCTAAGTGGATAGGTAGTTAACCTAGCCATGGAAGAGTTGACATATTAGGATGTGCCAATGTGGTTTGAGAAGATGAAAAATGATTAAATTGGCACAATTAGGTCTTAGAAGTATTTGTGTGCCATTTTGGGTTTTTGGTACACTAGGGGGATAATGACATTAAGGCAAAAATAGGTTTAATCTTAGAAATGACAATTTGAATTTAACACTTATGTATTTTATACCTTAGTATTTTATAATTGTCATACTTTATTTGCCTTGCCATGACATGATATCATATTTATTTTTATCATATAAAATGTCATGATCATTTTTAGGGTTGTTTTTATATGTCATGTATCCTTATAATTCATTCACATGCTATGGCATCATGATTTTGACATATGTTTTATTCTTGTTATCATTATGTCATAATCATCATTCATGCATAAAAAAAATTAATTTAAGGACTAAGGCATGATTTGAAGTCCCATGCATAAGGGAATCAAAGAATGTTCCCTAGAGATATGCATGAAACCCTAAATAACAAAGTCCCCACATCTCTCTAATATTTGACTTGTATGTGTTTTACACATGTAGATACAAGTGAGATATTTAAGAAAAAGGGATTAAAGATTGTAAAAACATTTTGAAAAACCTTGGTGAAGTCTATCTTTTGATAGCAATCACCATTGAATGGGATGATACAAAGAGGGCTCAATATTGAAGTTTTTCTTAACTTTTGAACTTTGTGTCAATCTCACTAATTTATGGGTAAAATAATTTTCTAATATTTTTCACCCATAGTGTTTGTTATAAGTATTATACATATGTATTTTCAAGATTTTTCAACTTACGTATATTTACTTATCATTTTTGGAATTTCATATCTGATAACTAAAAAACTAGATTTTTCAGTTATCAGTCGACTGCCAAGGATGGCAGTCGATTGATGTGGGAAGGAGTCGATTGGTAGCTGAGACAGTCGACTGATAATGCTGATTTCGGGTAAACCATGGTGGATAGGCCCATGTTCAGCTATGTTTTGGTTCCCTAACCACTCCTAACCCTAGGACATGCTTGGGAGAGCATTTGAAAGGGTGGAAATCCATTGGATATGGATTAGGAGAGGTGTTTAGGGTGAGTATCAGTTTTAAGGTGTATGAGAGTTCATTGTTGAAATTTTCCTTATTTTTGATTGTTTAAATGATCCTATTGTCTTAGGGACTCTCCAAGATATTGTTGGTGCAATGGTCAAGGGGGAGCAAGCCTTTAGGGGGAGATATCCATCATGGGAAGATGAATGTGTATTTTTTCCTCATGGGAGGAAAATTGGGTTGCCTCTCTTAAGTGATATGAGACTTATCACTAGAAAGATTGTAGGTGTGTGTTCCTCCAAGGGAGAGATTGTAAGATCTCATTGGGATATGAGACATTCATACCCTTGGGGAGGACCTTTTTGATGTATGTCAAAAAGGGGGAGAAGTTACCAATTGGGATAGTTGGAATTCTCATTGGGATGTGAGAATTGCCAATTGGGGATAATTGGTAGACTTGGGTTTGAGGTTTTGTCCAACATAAAAAAGGGGGAGATTATTGGTGCAATCGGCCCAGGACTCGAGTTTGACTCGAACTATATTTTGATGTAAGACAAAATGCATGACATGGGATTGTCATGGGAAGTCCGACATAGGGTTGGCCACGTAAATCCAAGTGTGTAGCCTTGGTGGTGAAAAGTCCAAGCATGGGGCTTGATGTTGGGAAAATCCAAGCATGAGGCTTGGTGTGGGAAGTCTTGAGGACTTAGCAAGTTCACTAGGCTCAGGGTCCTTGAGTCGGTGAAGGATGGCAATGTGAAGTCGTGCGCTTGGTGCATCCGAGGGACCGCCTGACGGGGAGCGAATGGAATGAGGCCCAAGGGAAGCATACTTCGAGGGCAAAAGACGTGAAGGATGGCATTGCGAAGCCGTGCGCTTGGTGCATCCGAGGGATGTAGGCCGAGTGAAGAGAGCTTCGGTGGGGAACTCCATGAGAGGATGGGGTGGACTTGGCCAAGTGGCTAAGACTGAGTGTCGGAGGCTCAAACATTGTGTTTGAGAGTTTACCCGACGGTCGGATGCTCAATCAACTTCATGTTTGAGGTTTTACCCAACATCAGTCGACTGGTATAGGTACCAGTAGACTGCTCCAAGTTGACTTGGGTTCGATTGGTGTTAGACTGCATTTTATGGCATGGCTGTCGACTGCCAAGGGATGGCAGTCGACTGATGTCGACAACAGTCGACTGCCGAGGGATGATAGTCGACTGATGGAAGTGTCGTGGGTACAGAATACTCCATAGCCGACTGGGCAGTCAACTATGAGGTCAACAGTCGACTGATGGTCATCATCAGTCGACTGATAGAGGATCCGTTGGAACTTGTCCAGCGTGGATCAAGCAATTGTGAGACAACGACTATAGGAGCCGTCGACTGGGGCCTTTTGGCAGTCGACTGCTAGGCACAAAATCAACTCAATGCAGGTTATAAATGGAGCTCGAGATGGAGGATTTTGAAAAGAATTTAAGCGTGATTTTGGAGGGAAATTGGTGTTGTATTCCAGACCTTCAAAGCCAATCCAAAGCAAGCAAAAAGCAAGTGATTCAAAGCGAGTTGTATAAAGTGTTCTTTACTTGTATTTCGTATTGTATTTGTATTCTTGCTTGTACTTTAGTATTACTGTTGTAATAGCTTGTACGAGGTTTCTCCACCTCCGATGTATTGTCGAGAAGGAGTTTAGTTAGTGTTGTGTGCATAACTAGAGCTCGTTGAGCTCGCCCCGTGAAGTAGGAACCATTCGGTTCCGAACCACATATATCTTGTGTATGCTTGTATGTGTTGCTAGTATTTTCATTTATATTACTATTCCTCTACGCTAACAACAATCGTAGGCAAGTGGCACAAGAAAAACGAACGATTTCCACTGTACGACGGTAAAGGGCTATTCACCCCCTCTAGTCGGACACCGACGTTCCAACACTTAAGACTTGATTTTTTTTCCTCTAATGTCTCAATTTTTAATTTCTCATGCATTTCTTGATTATTTCTATTCCTAGGCATGTGTCTATTTTTCGTAAGGTTATTGTTTAGATTCTTCTCTTCTTTTCTATCCTTAGATAAGTTAGGTCTACCTTGAATCACTTTAAAATTCTCTTTAAAGTAATAAGCCTAGAATTGTTCTTAGGTTCTTGATCATGAGACTGAGCACTTAAACGGTAGCACATAGCTCTAGCAAGCTTTTTATCATGATATATTGAAAGTGCATTATGAAATAATACCTTAGGAGCTCCCCTTAAATTTGAGCTTCCTATCATGTCCTTCCTTGGGTGCGTCCCCCTTGGACATTGATCCCAATAATGCCCATTCTAGTTGCACAAGGAATATACAATGTGTTCTTTGCCTTTGTGTATAAAGGTTCTGACCTCCTTTAGTTTTTCCTTCACCTTGGGCGTCACTTTAACTTTCTTCTTGATTCATTTTGAGAACCTACTCTTATAATGTTCCTTCTCCGTACACTCAAAGAATATAATAAGATCATTATTTTTATGAAATGAGCATGTGTTACCTTTCTTGGTGATAGGGAAAACATGGGCTTGTTCCTCATCGGCTCAGGATATCGTTGGCTTTTCTTGCTTCGGTGTCGAAAACTTATCCTCCTCCTCAATCCTAGATGTGAAGCATTCTACAATCTCTTCCACCTCAGATGTTGAGCACCTCTCATTTTCTAAATCTTCAAGCTCTTGAGATGATAAGTTTTCTTCCTCAAACTCATCATCATTTTGTACCAATGAGGGTTCTTCATGAAACTTGACTATCTTGCTTCATAAATCACTTGAATCTTTGAATATTCCTAATTTGTACAAAATTTCATTAGGTATCAAATTCTCTAAAACTTTGATTACCTTGTCAATTGCCTTGGATCTTAAAATTTTCTCTTCGGTCAATTTGCTCCTTTTGAGAGGTCTTCCCATCATGCCCGTTGGAACTTAAAACCCCTCCATTAAGACAAACCATTCTTCCATTTCCATTTAGATGAACATTTCAGTTCTTGCCTTCTATTGATAAAATCCTCATCCATAAGGAGGTGGAAGTTGAATGCCATATCCGAGTTCGTCATTGAACTCCATTTGTCACAAGAAATCCTTCTTATCCTCTAGCTTTGTGCTCCCTCAACGATTAGTCCAGTCAAGAATGACCGAGCTTTGATACCACTTGTTAGGGCCTTGACATCGCTAGAGGAGGTGAATAGTGATTCATTTTTGTTGGTGTAATCAGCCCAGGTCATGATTGACCAGACTCGAGTTTGACTCGAGTAGTGTTTTAATGTTTGACATTGATGTTCGACAAAATGTATGACAATGTGATTGTCATGGGTACTTGGCATGGAAAGTCTATGTGGGACACTTGGCAATGGGAAAGTCCAAGTCATGGGTACATGGCATGGAAAGTCTAAGTGGGACACTTGGCAATGGGAAAGTCCAACATGGGTTGTCATGGAAAGTCCAAGCATGGGTCTTGGCATGGGAAAGTTCATGCTTGAGTCTTGGAAAATGAAAAGTCCAACATGGGTTGGCAAAGGAAGTCCAAGGGTTGATATTGGCGACGTAAAGTCCAAGGGTGGAGTTTTGACAGCATAAGTCCAATGGTTGATGGCGTAAAGTCTAAGCGGTAGTCTTGGCAGCGTTAGCCCAATGTGCCTTGGTGGGATAGACCATGTTAGCATGACAATAATCGATGGAAGCACCAGAAGGCTAGTGTATGGATGAACAAGTCATGAATGACTTGGAGGGATCCAATAGGCGTGAGGCTGATGAAGGTTGCTAGAAGGCTTAGGTCTAGGCTAAGGGTGGTCTAGCAAATATGAGGGCATCATACTTGAGGTAAACCTCATAGTTGAGGTGTAGCAGTCGATTTGGGTCATAGACCAATCGACTAGTCAAGTGTTTAGACACTTGGCAACCGAGTCGACTTGTAGTAGTCGACTGGGATTATGACCAGTCGACTGCCATGAGTCGATTGGCGATCGACTGCTATCGAGCTACCGTCACAGATGCATGGCACCTCGATTGGTACCTTTTCTGATGCCTCGACTAGTGTCCCAGTCGAGGCAGCGCCTCGACTGGCCTCGGCTATGCTGGCCACAGATGCAAGGCCCCTCAACTTTTTTATCAGTCGACTGCCAATGAAGGGCAGTCGACTTATGGGTTGGTCGCGGGAGCAAAATGGTCAGTAGCCGACTGGTTAGTCGACCACGGCCCTAGCAGTCGACTGTTGTGTAATGGCAATCAACTGTCAGTGTATCTGTTGGCTTTAATGCCGATGTGGATTAAGTCCGTTGTGAGACAACGGTACTATTGTCAGTCGACTGGGGTCTTATAGTAGTTGACTGCCAGGTAGAAATCTAAGTCGCAAGGAGGCTTAAAAGGAGCTTGACGGGAGGGATTTCGGCAGTGTTTTCGTGGGCATTTTTTAGACGATTTGCTAGTGAAAATTAGGGTCTTTAAGCATGGTTCAAGCAATCAACAAGCAAGTATCCAAAGCAATAGTTATAATGTTTTCTTTACGTTGTTTTGTGTATTTCATTTATATTTTCTTGTATTTTGTTTATTATTGTTGTAATAACCTTTGTACGAGGTTTCTCCGCCTCTGACTTGTTGTCGAGAAGGAGTATTTGATTATTAGTGGTGTTTGGCATCGCTAGAGCTCATTCGAGCTCAATCCATGGAGTAGGAACTCTAAGGTTCCGAACCATGTTATATCGACGTGTCATTGTGTTGTGCTTGTATTGAGAATTTATTTTTATTGTTATTATTCTGCTGTGCTAACAAGTGTTGTAGACGATCAAGAACGAACGATTTCCATCGAGCAACGAACTACACGCTATTCACCCCCCCCTCTAACGACGGTCAATTCCCAACAAGTGGTATCAGAGCGAGACTGCTCTTCATTTGGACTAACCACCAAGGGAGCACTGCTAGAGGGTGAAGAAGAAGATGGAGGAGTCAAGTCTTAAATTGGACCACGACATCAATACATCTCCTTCATACGAAATATTTGGAGCTAAGGGATTTGACCAATGGAGGATGCGGATGGAGAATTTTTAATGATGGACATCGAGCAATGGTTCATCATACTATACAAATTTGAACTTCCGAGGGGTCCAAAAGGGGGATATCTCAAGAAGAAGAGATGGACCCAAGACCAGCTCCAAAAATCCAAAATTAATGATAAGGTAATCGATATGTTAGTTGATTCAATACCTAATGATTTATTGTCTAGATTAGGTGAATTTCAAGATGCCAAGGAGATATGAGATAAATTGTCCAAGCTTCATGAAGAACCATCCATGACTCAATTGGAGGAAGAGGCCAAAGAAGCAAGCTCATCCTCACAAAGTAGTGAGGATTCGGAGGTTGAGGAGTGTTCAACATCCGAGGAGGAAGAGGAGGTGGAAGAAGTAGGAGAAGCCTCCACCTCTAGGATTGAGGGGGAGGAGATTATGCCAATTTTCATGCCGAAGCAAGAAGAAGAGCCTTCAACATCCGGAAGAGTTGAAGAAGCTCAAAATTCCCCTATTGACCAAGGTAACTCAAGCATTACATTTAAAAACAAAATTCATATCATATGCTTTGAGTGTAGGGAAGTAGGACATTACAAGAGTAAATGTCCTAAAAGAGTCAAGAAAAATCAATTAACACCAAAACCTAAAGGAAAGTCAAAGGATGCTGGAGTCCTTGCTAGGAAAAGCAAAGAGCACATTGTATGCTTCAAGTACAATCAACGGGGACACTACTGAAGCCAATTCCCTAGGGGGAAGAAGAAGGGGCAAGAAGGAGTTACACAAGTAGGGGGAGCTTCTAAAGCAAACCTTAAGGTATATCTTAATGCACCTTCTAATTCTAGGGTTAAAAAGCATGCTAGAAGTTATTTTATTACTCTTGCAATTGTTAATGAAAAGCATGCTAGTAGAAATAATAGATTTTATTGTTTAGTTGCTAAACATGTAGATTTATCTAAGGACAAACCTAGGAACAACTCTAGACCTATTTTACCTAGGGAGAGTATTTGGAGGATAGAAGAGAATTTAGGCATTAACCCTAAGAAGGGTAGGCACATGCCTACGAAGAAGAGTCTTTCACAAAAGACCAATGAAAAACCAAAATAGGGAAAATTAGAATTGGAAAATTAAGCTTTGAGGTCGAGGCTTAAAAAATTGGAAAAGACCCTAGCAAAAATGGCAAACTCATTTAAAGGGTCTAATGGTAAAAAATTAGGACCTAGGAGAAAAGAACCGTCCAAAGGCAAGAAAGGTTTGGGTAATAAACCTAAGTCCTACCACAATGTTAATTTGGTTATGAAATTAAATCTAGGTCTAGGAAAACCAAGGTTAATAGGGAAGTTATCCCTAAGATTAACCATGGTGTGTGTCTAGTGGCCAAGGGTTCTATAAAACCTATGAAGACCACTAAGAAGGTTACTAGGGAAGCAATCCCTAAGGTTAACTTTGACAAGACCCAAATGACTAAGGCTTCAAAGCCAAAAAGGGTCATTAGGAAGGTATCTAGAGAAGTTATCCCTAGTGAATACCTTGTTAACATAAGGAGCTCGAATAGGTATTGGGTTCCTAAAAGCGTGATCGATTCATGCTAGATGGGTTGGGGTGTGTCAACCCTAAGTGGATAGGTAGTTAACCTAACCATCGTAGAGTTGACACTTTAAGATGTGCCAAAGTATTTTGAGAAGTTGAAAATTGATTAAATTGGAACAACTAGGTCTTAGAGTCATGGTGCGCCATTTTGGGCTTTTGGCATATTTGGGGGATAAGTGATTATATGGGAAAATGAACTTAATCCCAACAAATGACAATTAATATTAAAATTTAGGTATTCTTATACCTTATATTTTATTTTCCATTCTTTGATTGTCATATAACATGTCATGACATCATTCTTATTTTTAATCATATAAAATGTCATGATTATGTTTAGGGTTAGTTTTTATGTCATGTTATGCTTAGGTTTATATTTAATGTCATGATATCATCATTTTTGGCAATGCTTATCTATGTTATCATTTATGTCATAATAATCATTCGTGCATTAATAAAATTGATTTAAGGACTATGACATGACTTGAAGTCCCATGTATAAGGGATCAAGTAGTGTTGCCTTAGAAAATGTATGAGGTCTTAGTTTAGGATGAATAAAATCCACATCTCACATCATATTGACATGTGCGTGTATTAATACACCCTAGACACATGTGAGATGCTAGGAAATGAGTTAAGTTCAAGGTGCATAGTTCTTGCATCTTGATGAACTCAAACTCAACTTATACCATGGAGGAATCATGAGGAAAGCTTATGTACAAGTCATGTGCATTAAGCCTATAGACCATGGTTCAATATAAGGTTTTAAAAACATTTTAATATCATTTTGAAAAACCTTGGTGAAGCCTATCTTTTGATAGCAATCACCATTGATAGAGTTGATACAAAGTAGGGCCAAAACATTGAACTTTTCAATAGCTTTGAACTTTGTATCAAACTCACTAATTTTTGGGTATTTTATTTTTAAAATATTTTTTCCCTATAGTGGTTGGCATAAGTAATGTGTAGTTGAACTTTCATGATTTTTTGAATTTTCTAGAATTATTTATGCATTTCTGAAGATGGTTTAAAATTACAATTTTGATAAAATCCGAAACCAGTCGAGGCGGTGCCTCGACTGGATCTATTTTCACTCAACTGAAAGCTTTCTCAGTCGACTGATGCATAGGTCAGTCGACTATTAACTGAACTAGTTGACTACCAGGCTTGATTTCGGGTAAACAAGGTTTGTTTAGCCAGATTTCAGTTGTATTAGGTTACCCTAACTGCTCCTAACCCTAGGATATGCTTTGGAAAGCATTAGAAAGGGTGAAAATCCATTGGATATAGATTAGTAGAGTTGTTTGGGTGTGTATCATGTTTAAGGTGTGTAAAAGTTCAAGGTTGAACTTTTAACCTTAATTTTGATGGTATAGTGTTCCTATAGGCTTAGAGACTCTCTAAGGACATTGTTGGTGCAATGGTCAAGGGGGAGCAAGCCTTTAGGGGGAGGTTATCCATCATGGGATGATGGATGTGTTCTTTCTCATGAGGGGGAGAATTGGTAGAGTTTATACGAAGCCTCTCTTTTGTGATATGGGACTTATCACTAGGAAGTGTGAAGGCATCCTAGGTGTTTTTTTACCAAGGGGGAGATTGTAAGATCTCATTAGGATATGAGACATTGATACCCTCGGTGAGAACCTTTTAAATGTATGTCAAAAAGGGGGAGAATTGATGAGAGAATTTGGGAATTACCAATTCGAGAGAATTGGTAAGGAGATTTGAGTTAGGTAGCCTAACTCAAAGGTGTTTGTGGTTTTTGTCAAACATAAAAAAAAAGAGAGATTGTTGGTGCAATCGACCCATGTCACGATTGACCGGACTCGAATTTGACTCGAGTAGTATTTTGATGTTTGACATTGATGTTCGACAAAATGTATGACAATGTGATTGTCATGACACACTCCAAGTCATGGGTACTTGGCATGGAAAGTCCAAGTGGGACACTTGGTAATGGGAAAGTCCAAGTCATGAGTACTTGGCGTGGAAGCTCTAAGTGGGACACTTGGCAATGGGAAAGTCCAACATGGGTTATCATGGAAAGTCCAAGCATGGGTCTTGGCAAGGAAAAGTCCAAGCTTGAGTCTTAGCAATGGAAAGTCCAACATGGGTTGGCAAGGGAAGTCCAAGGGTGGAGTCTTGGCAACATAAGTCCAATGGTTGGCGATGTAAAGTCCAAGCGGTAGTCTTGGCAGCGTAAGTCTAATGTGCCTTGGCAGGATATACCATGTTAACACGACAATAACTGATGGAAGCACCAGAAGGCTAGCATATGGATGAACAAGTCATGGATGACTTGGAGGGATATGATAGGCGTGAGGCTGATAGAGGTGGCTAGAAGGCTTAGGTCTAGACTAAGAGTGGTCTAGCAAGTATGAGGGCATCATACTTTGGGTAAACCTCATGGTTGAGGTGTAGCAGTTGACTAGAGTCATAGACCAGTCGACTAGCCACGTGTTTTGACACTTTACAACCGAGTTGACTTGTAGTAGTTGACTTGGATTATGACCAGTCAACTATCGTGAGTCGATTGGCGATTGACTATTGTCGAGCTTCCATCACAGATGAAAGGCGCCTCGACTAGCACCTTGATCGATGTCCCAGTTGAGTTGGCACCTCGACTGGCCTCGGCTGCGGCGGCCAGAGATGCAAGGCACCACAACTAGCACCTCGGCGCTTTATCGATCGCCAATGAAGGCGATCAAGCGATGGGTTGGTTGGTCGTGGAGCATAATGCTTTCGATGGTCGACTAGTCGATCGGCTCTGACCTGGCGATCGGCTTGATTGGGTAATGGCGATCATTGCCAGTGTATCCGTTGGCTTGAATGCCGACATAGATTAATTCCGTTGTGAGACAACGGTACTGTTGGCAGTCGACTGGGGCCTTTTAGAAGTCGACTGCCAGGTGGAAATCCAGGTCACAAGAAGGCTTAAAAGGAGCTCGATGGGAGGGATTTCAGTAGCGATTTCATGGGCATTTTTGAGGCGATTTGCTGGTGCAAATTAGGGTCTTCAAGTGCAATTCAAGAAATCAACAAGCAAGCATCCAAAGCAATAGTTGTAAAGATTTCTTTACGTTGTTTTGTGTATTTCATTTATATTTTCTTGTATTTTGTTTCTTATTTTTATAAGAACCTTTGTACGAGGTTTCTCTGCTCTGACTTGTTGTCGAGGAGTATTTGATTATTAGTGGTGTTTGGCATCGCTAGAGCTCATTCAAGCTCAATCCGTGGAGTAGGAACCCTAAGGTTCCGAACCACGTTATATCAACATGTTATTGTGTTGTGCTTGTATTGTGAATTTGTTTTATTGTTATTATTCCGCTGCGCTAACAAGTGTTTTAGACGATCAAGAACAAATAATTTCCATCGAGCAATGAACTACATGCTATTCAACGCCCCTCTAGCGACGTTCAATTCCCAACAATTTTGATCATCGATCGAGTTCTTGTGTTCTTTCTTGTGTATAAGAAGTTAATATGCAGTAGAAACAAACATAAAAAATATAAATCACAAACATAATACAAATCGATTTTATGTGGGTCGAAATCTCCTGTTCCTACTCCATCACTTATCTCCTAGCGATAGATACATTTTCTTTCTCCTACTCAGAAGCTTTCCTGAGGTGGATAAACCTCTTACAACTTATATCTTTACAAGAGATGCAAATAAATACAAAATATATAATAGGAATGACCAAACATGAATCAAAATAACTTTACATAATGCAATCTTGCTTGTTTGTAGTTTGTTTGATTGGAATGCCTTTGGAAGATCTAGAATGTAGCAGCAACTTCTCTTTAAAGTCTCCAATAATTGGAAACTTCAAATCATCTTAAAATACCCTTTTATAGAGTGGCCATCAGGTTGATTTCTGCCTACCAGACAATTGATCTTACCTACTAGTCTATTGATCTTCGACCGTTGCTCAAGCTAACACTTTAATGGCTTAATTCATGTTAGATTTTGACTTGCTATTGTGCACCTGTTAACTGATATACCATAATAGTTGACTAAAAATATTCTGTGCCTTGCTATAGTATCACCAGTTGATTAGTAAACAATTCATGCATCAAATTTGTCATCTCGGGCCTCATTAGTCGATTGTCAAACTCTACTAGTTGACTACCAAATATTTTTGTTATTTTTGGGTTGAAAATATTGTTCATAGGCTGAAAACACTGTAGCAGTCGACTGATTTTCACAGTCAAGTTCGACGATTGCTCGAACAGCAATACCAGTCGACTGGTAACACCTAAAACTCCCTTGAATCCTTGATTTTAGAGTTTGGGACGCAACAATCTACTAATATATCGTATTAGTCGATTGAAACCTCAGTTTCAGCCATAACCTTGAGCTAACTGTGGCTTCACCAGGTATCCGGTTGACCTCAACCTACTAAGACCTGTCGAGATCTTACTTGCCTAGCATCCGGTCATCATGACCTATTTGGACTTTGCTTGATAAGCATCCAATTACGTTGATCTATCAGGACTCCACCGACACCAAGTATTTGGTCCTCCTTGACCTGCTTGGACTTTTGTTGTCGTAATTAGCATCTGATCAACCTCGATCTGCTAGGATTTTCCATCACCAAACATTTGGTCCTCCTTGACTTGTTTGGATTTTCCATCTCAAGTCAAGTGTTCATCTAACTGTCACTCACTTGGTCTTCATACTTGTCAACTCTCTATTGGACATTCGACCACCAAGTGTCTGGTCCTTCCCGATGCACTTTGATTTCTCAACTTGTCAAGTATACAGTCCACCCTAATCTACTTGACTACTCGCTTATCAACTTCCTATTGGACTTTCTATCACCAAGTGTCAATCCTCCTTTAGTCACTTGGATTTCTCCACTTGTCAAGTATCCGATCAATCTTGACCTATTTGATTTTATGCTCAACCTTGACCTTACATGCATCATCGATCAATCTGACCTAACGATGACTACATCAACAATCACAAAACAATCTCCTTCTTCATCATACAACCTCGGATGTCCAATATTATCCTTCACTCATTATCAACTCATGGTCATATTGTCAAACATTGAAACATAACTGTTGGGGATCTGACGCCCGCTAGAGGGGGGTGAATAGCGTGATACCGTACATAGATAGAATTCTTTTACGTTTGATCGTCTACAATCTTGTTAGCACAGCGGAATAGTAATAACAAATAAATATAACAAGACACACAATCACAACACGATCATATAACGTGGTTCCGAACCACACGGTTCCTACTCCACGGATTGAGCTCTAACGAGCTCTAGCGATGCCAATGCAATCACTAATCAAATAACTCCTTCTCGGAACAATCCGGAGGTGGAGAAACCTCGTACAATAGTGATTACAACAATAATCAAAAGCTACAAGCTAAGACAATGAAATACAAAGCAATACAAGTAAAGAAAACACTTTACAAATGCTCTTGGATGCTTGATCGCTTGGTTGCTTGATGTCAACTTGGAGACCCTGATTTGCAGCAGCAAATCACCCCAAAAGCCTCAAGAAACCGATGCCAAAATCCTTCCCGTCGAGCTCCTTTTATCCTTGCGCGCGACCTGGATTTCCGCCTATCAGTCGACTGCCATAAGCCACCAGTCGACTGATGCCACTGTTGTCGTGAGACAACGGCTCGATCCACGCTGGAAAAACTCCAACGGATCTCTTGGCGCGATCGCCAACATTGGCGGGCCGATCGCTAACGCCGTAGTCGATCGCTCACGGCTACGGAGCGCCTCAGCGGCTCGACACTCGACCGGGCAATGATCATTGCCATCCCTTGGGCAATGATCGCACAGAGCCACCACCGATCACGCGAGAATGAGGTTTTAACCCAAGTATGGTGCCCCATACTTGCTAGACCACCCTTAGCCTAGACCTAAGCCTTCTAGCCACCTCCATCAGCCTCACGCCTCTCGGATCCCTCCAAGTCATCCATGACTTGTTCATCCATCGCGCTAGCCTTCAGGTGCTTCCATCGGCTACGTCATGCTAACGGTGTCTACACCGCCAAGGCACATTGGACTTACGCCGCCAAGACTCCGCTTGGACTTTACGCCGCCAACCATTGGACTTATGCTGCCAAGACTCCCGCTTGGACTTTACGCTGCCAATATCAATCCCCTTGGACTTCCCAAATGCCAAGACTCAAGCTTGGCCTTTCCCTTGCCAACCCATGTTGGACTCTCCATGCCAAGACCCATGCTTGGACTTTCCATTTGCCAAGACCCATGCTTGGACTTCCCTTGCCAAGTGCTCAAGACTTGGACTTTCCTAATTGCCAAGTGTCCCACTTGGACTTTCCATGCCAAGTACCCATGACTTGGACTTTACCTTGCCAAGACCCATGCTTGGACTTTCCCATAATCACATGGTCAACCCTGGTCAACCATCAAGTCAATTATAACCTGGGTCGATTGTATAAACAATCTCCCCAACATATTAACCGACATTAATGTCAAACATCAATGCCAAAACACTTTGTCAAATCCCTTTGTCAAACATCAAAATATCACTCGAGTCAAACTCGAGTCTGGTCAATCGTGACCTGGGCCGATTGCACCAACAATCTCCCCCTTTTTGATGTTTGACAAAAACCAAATAAAACCATGAGTTAGAACACTAACTCAAATCCCTTACCAATTATCCCAAATTGGTAAACACTCACCAAATGTTCTCCCCCAAACATTCAAGTGAAAATGTAAATCAAATGTTCTCCCCCAAACATTCTCCCCCTTTTTGACTAACATCAAAAAGGTTTACTCTCCAAGGAGGTCAATGTCTCATGTCCCAATGAGATCTTACAATCTCCCCCTTGATCAAAAATACCTAGGATGCCTACCATCTTCCTAGTGATAAGTCCCATATCACTCAAGAGAGGCAATCCTATCTCACTCTCCCAATTTCCAAATTGGGTATCAAACACCCATCAATTTTCCCAATTGATGACATTCTCCCAAAAAAAACATCCATCATCCCAAGATGAATATCTCCCCCTAAAGGCTTGCTCCCCCTTGACCATTGCACCAACAATGTCCTTGGAAAGCCCCTAAGCCAATAGGAACTCTAAACCATCAAAATTAAGGTTCTAAGTTCAACATAGAACTTTTACTCACCCTAAATTTGATACTTTGACCTAACACAACTCCTAATCCATATCCAATGGATTTTCACCCTTCATAATGCTTCCCAAAGCATATCCTAGGGTTAGGAGTGGTTAGGAACCTTTACCATAGCTGAACACGGGCTAAACAAACCTTGTTAACCCGAAATCAGACCTGGCAGTCGACTGACGGCAATCGATCGCCACATTTCATCGATCATTGCCACCAATGGCGATCGGTAGTGAATTTTCCAAATTCAATTTATCGTAATCCAATTTCAGAAAATCATAACTAATTATACGTATATTGAAAAATCACGAAATTTGATACGTATAATACTTATGACCAAAACAATGGGTGAAAAATGTTTGAAAAATATTTTACCCATAAAATAGTGAGTTTGATACAAAACTCAAAACCATTGAAATTTTCAATGTTTTGGCCCTATTTTGTATCAACTTCATCAATGGTGATTCCTATCAAAAGATAGACTTCACCAAGGTTTTCTAAATTGATTTTAAAATGATTTCAAAACCTTATTTTGGATCATATCCCTTGGGCTCTAAGTACATGACTTGTACACAAGCTTTCCCAATGATCCACAAATAAAATTAGATGAGTTTTAGTTCATCTAGATGCAAAAACTATGCACCTTGAACTTAACTCATATCCTAGCATCTCACATGTATCTAGGGTGTATAAATACACATACATGTCAATTGGATGTGAGATGTGGGTTTTGTTCTCCCTAAACTAAGGTTTCATGCATTTTCCTAAGGCAACTCTACTTGATTCCCTCATAAATGGGACTCCAAGTCATGCCATAGTCCTTAAATCAATTTTAATCAAATTTTCTTAAATGCATGAATGATTATGGCATTAACGATGATATAAATAAGCATATGCTCATAATCATGATGTCATGGCATAATATGAAATCTAAAAACACATGACATTTAATCCTTAATCCTAACCATGTACATGACATATAAATGATGAGAATGAACATGATGTCATGTCATGGCATATGGCAAATCAAAGCATGGCAAATAAGATATAAAGGTATGTAATACCTAAATTTTAATATTAATTGCCATTTAATATAATTAGATATATTTTGACATATTTCTATTTTTCTCCCAAGTGTGCCAAAAACCCAAAATGGCACACTAACCTCTAAACCTAAATTGTGCCAATTTTGATCATTTTATCAAACTTCTCAAGTAATATTGGCGCATCCTAAAAGCTTTTAGGATTAAGACTTAAATGTATTTCCAAGGCAACCATAACCTTGAAAATAACCTAAAATGCCACCTTTACCATGGTTAGGTTAACTATCCTTCCATTTAAAGTTGGCACACCCTAACCCATTTAGCGTGAATCAAACACGCTCTTAGGAACCCAAAACCGATTTGAGCTCCTAGGGTTAACTAGGTATTCCTTAGGGATAACCTCCCTAGATACCTTCCTAATGACCCTCCTAGGCTTGTTAGCCTTGGTCATTTGGGTCTTACCTAGGTTGACTCTAGGGGTGACTTTCCTTGCAACCTTCTTAGTGGTCACCCTAGGTTTCCTAGAAACCCTAGCCACTAGACACACCCTTTGGTCAACTCTAGGGATGACTTCCCTATTGACCTTGGTCTTCCTAGACCTAGTTTGTGTTCCATAGTCAAATGGAACACTATGATAAGCTACCTTAGGCTTAGGTTTGTGACCCAAACCTTGCTCGCCCTTGGTTGACTTTTGACTCTTAGGTCTTAAGTATTGACTTTGACTTTTTGACCTAGGAGTTTGACCATTAGACCCTTGAACTTGATTTTGTATATTTCTAAGGGTCTTTTCTAATTTCTCAAGCCTTGACCTCAAGGCTTGGTTTTCTAATTCCAATTGCCCAATTGATTTTTGATTGAGTTCTTGGGCATGGGACTTTTTAGGCATATGCCTAGTCCATTTGGGATTAAGACCTAGGTGCTCTTGCACTTTTCTAATGGTCTCCCTAGGTAAAGTTTTTCTAGAGTTATTTGACCTAGGTTTGTCCTTAGATAAGTTATTTTTAGGGACATTAGTCCCAAATTTCTCCCTATTATCTAAGTAAACATTCTTAGCTCCTAAGCAAAAATACTTATTCCTATTAGCATGCTTTTTATAAATTGCAAGTGAATTGAAATCCCTAGCATGCTTTTGCTTGTAAATTGAAGAGGGAGCAAAATTAGAAGTTACCCTAGGGTTTGCCTTAGCTCCCCCTACATATGATGCTCCATTTTGAGTCTTCTTGTCCCCTTTCTTGCATTGACTCCGGTAGTGTCCCGGTTGTCGGCACTTGAAGCATATGATATGCTCCTTGCTCTTGATATTTGGGGAACCGACATCCTTAACTTTTGGAACCGGTGGAGCTTTCCTAATCTTCTTTGGGCACTTGCTCTTATAGTGCCCGGTTTCCCTACACTCAAAACATATTATATGCATTTTATTATTAACACATATGTTTGAGTTACCTAGGTTAATGGAGACCGGAATTGGACTTTGGGCTTCTTCATCTTGACCGGATGTCGAAGCTTCTTCTTGATGTTCCGGTATGGAAGTTCTCTCCTCCCCCTCAATCCTTGAAGTGGATGCTTCTTCCACTTCCTTCACATCTTCCGATCCGGATGTTGATTCCCTATCAACCTCCGAATCCTCACTTCCTTGTGAGGATGATCTCTCTTCTTCACCCTCCTTATCTTCTTGAATTGATGGTGAACTTTCTTGAGCTTGAGAGGGTGAGCACTCCTCTTCTTCTTCTTCTTCTTGGACCATTGATGGGCTTTCATGGAGCTTTGCCAAATCGCTCCATAGCTCCTTAGCATCCATGCATTCACCTAGGCTACACAAGAATTCATTTGGAATTAAATCGAAAATGAATTTGATTACCTTCTTGTTTTTCTCGAATCTTTGGAGTTGATCTTCACTCCATCTCTTCTTCTTGAGGAAACCACCTTTTGGTCCTCTAGGATACTCAAATCCTTCCATTAATAGAGACCATTCCTCGAAGTCCCTCATCATCAAAAAATCTTCAATTCTTCTCTTCCAAGAATCGAAGCCTTCTTGTCCATATAATGAGTAATGGAACGGTGTGTTGATGTCCCAACCTAGCTTGTCTTGGAATTCCATCTTTACCCTCTAGCGTATTGCTCCCGGTTGTTAATCCGTTGAAGAGCCACCAGGCTCTGATACCACTTGTTGGGGATCTGACGCCCGCTAGAGGGGGGGTGAATAGCGTGATACCGTACGTAGATGGAATTCTTTTACGTTTGATCGTCTACAATCTTGTTAGCACAGCGGAATAGTAATAACAAATAAATATAATAAGACACACAATCACAACACGATCATATAACGTGGTTCGGAACCACACGGTTCCTACTCCACGGATTGAGCTCTAACGAGCTCTAGCGATGCCAATGCAATCACTAATCAAATAACTCCTTCTCGGAACAATCCGGAGGTGGAGAAACCTCGTACAATAGTGATTACAACAATAATCAAAAGCTACAAGCTAAGACAATGAAATACAAAGCAATACAAGTAAAGAAAACACTTTACAAATGCTCTTGGATGCTTGATCGCTTGGTTGCTTGATGTCAACTTGAGACCCCGATTTGCAAAGAAATCGCCCAAAGCCTCAAGAAACCGATGCAAAATCCTTCCCGCCGAGCTCCTTTATACTTGCGCGACACTGATTTCCGCCATCACCGACCGCCATAAGCCACCAATGATCGATGCCATGCTGTCGTGAGACAACGGCTCGATCCACGCTTAGAAAAACTAACGGATCTCTTGGCGTCGATCGCTAACATTGGCGATCGCTAACGCCGTAGTCGACCGCTTCCCGGCCACGGAGCATTCGCGGCTCGACACTCGACCGGGCAATGATCGCCAGAGCCACTACCGATCCCGCCAATGAGCGCCGACCGCTGTGGCATTTTCCCCAGTTGGCGGTCGAACTCAAACTGTCGATTTCACGCAATGAACCGCCATAATGCCAGTCGACTGCCAACCTCAAGAATGAGGTTTTAACCCAAGTATGGTGCCCCCATACTTGCTAGACCACCCTTAGCCTAGACCTAAGCCTTCTAGCCACCTCCATCAGCCTCACGCCTCTCGGATCCCTCCAAGTCATCCATGACTTGTTCATCCATCGCGCTAGCCTTCAGGTGCTTCCATCGGCTACGTCATGCTAACGGTGTCTACACCGCCAAGGCACATTGGACTTACGCCGCCAAGACTCCGCTTGGACTTTACGCCGCCAACCATTGGACTTATGCTGCCAAGACTCCCGCTTGGACTTTACGCTGCCAATATCAATCCCCTTGGACTTCCCAAATGCCAAGACTCAAGCTTGGCCTTTCCCTTGCCAACCCATGTTGGACTCTCCATGCCAAGACCCATGCTTGGACTTTCCATTTGCCAAGACCCATGCTTGGACTTCCATTTGCCAAGACCCATGCTTGGACTTCCCTTGCCAAGTGATCAAGACTTGGACTTTCCTAATTGCCAAGTGTCCCACTTGGACTTTCCATGCCAAGTACCCATGACTTGGACTTTACCTTGCCAAGACCCATGCTTGGACTTTCCCATAATCACATGGTCAACCCTGGTCAACCATCAAGTCAATTATAACCTGGGTCGATTGTATAAACAATCTCCCCAACATATTAACCGACATTAATGTCAAACATCAATGCCAAAACACTTTGTCAAATCCCTTTGTCAAACATCAAAATATCACTCGAGTCAAACTCGAGTCTGGTCAATCGTGACCTGGGCCGATTGCACCAACATTAACTTGAGATTAACTTGAGGTCAGTCAATTTTGATCTGAAACTGATTGCACCAATAATCTACACATTGAACCTACAATTGGTTTAAGAAAAAAAAAGACCCTAATTTGAAGGACTAAAACCCTAAGAGTTGTTCTTTATTAGAGCATGCAGATTGATGATTTTTTTATGGGAGTTTGCCACTTTCTCACTTTTACATGGAAAGATTTCTTCAAAGAATACCATAATATTTGGTTCAATGATCATATCATCATGATCCTATTTGAGATCAAGGAATGGAGAGACACCACAATACTCATGGTTGAACTGGTTTGACCAACTGAGTATGGATTAGGTCTTCATAGCTACACTGAGCTGGTAGCCCCTCCTCATCGTGTCGAACTAGTGAGGTATTCTTTGCAGTTCCAATCGATTACCAAACTCGACGAGACCTAGAACCTGAAAGTACTTGCAAATAGGTGAGAGAAAAAAGGGGGTTTAGGGATACCTCAACGAAGCCCTTTCGATGCTCAAGTCATAAAGTCGAGAGAAAGTGGATAATAAAAAATGAGAGTAGTGAGTTTTAGAGATTACTTGATCCCCACACTCTATTGGTGCAATCAGCCTAGGTCACGATTGACCAGACTCGAGTAGTGTTTTGATGTTTGACAATATGGCATGCCCATATATTGACCATATGACTAGTGGATCATTGGGATATCTAAGGTCAAATAGGGCATATTGTGATGAGGAGAGTGTTGGAGCAATTTGCCTCAGGTCAAGGTTGACCAAGCTCGAGTGAGACTCAAGTAGAAGTCCAAGTATGGATACTTAGCAAAGAAAAATCTAGGGTGAAATATTGGCAAGGGAAAGTCCAAGTATAGATACTTTCCAAAGGAAAAGTCCATGGGTGTAATCTTGGCCACGTAAGTTCAAGTGTGTAGTCATGGCGGTGAAAGTCCAAGCATTGAGGCTTGGCAATAGAGAAGCCTTGGAGGTGCGACCTCTTGGTAAAAGAGACCTGGTTAGTATGACATAACCGATTAAAGCTAAGCACTTGATGGCTGACACGAAGGGTGAAGGAGGCATGAAGGACTTGGATGGATCCTAAGGGAGTGAGGCTGATGGAGGTGGCTAAAAGGCTTATGTCAAAGCTAAGGGTATCCAAAGGCATGATATAGTCGATGCAAGCACCTAAAGGCTACTACGAACGGTGAACGAGTAATGGAGGACTCGGAAAGACCCTGAGTGTGTGAGCCTGATGGAGGTGGGTAGAAGGCTTAGGTCTAGGCCAAGGGTGGTTGATCAAGTATGAGGAGATCATACTTAAGTTAAACCTCGTGTTTAAGGTTTATTAACCGACTGATGGCTTTGGCCAGTCAACTGGTCGAATACACAATACTCGAGAGGCCTAGTTGACTCGAGCAGTCGACTTGGGCGATGAGTCAGTCGACTTGTTGAGTAGTCGATTGAGGCTTGATTACTGACTGAGGCTCTGGCAGTCGACTGCTAGGGTTTGGTAGTCGACTGACCTTTGGCAAGCGACTTACAAGGATTGGCAATTGACTAGTCATAAGTGGCCAAAACACAGAAGGTCTCGTAATCAACTATAAGTTGACTACTGGCTTGGCAGTCGACTGATGGTAATGATAGTCGACTGCTCAAGTATACGTTGGGTAGAATCCAAAGTGGATTAATCTATTGTGAGACAATAGATCAATGAGCAGTGAACTGGGGCCTTTTGGCAGTTGACTGCTAGGTGGGAAATCTAGCCCGATGTAGGTCATAAAAGGAGCAACTCGTAGAGGATTTCAGCGATGTTTGGGGCAATTTTGAGGCAATGTGTTGCTGTATTTGAGGTCTTTAAAAGTATCCAAAGCAACCAAATCATCAAGCAAGCAAAGCTCACTTCTTGTAAAGTATTTTAATTCTTTGTTTTATATTTCATTTGTATTTGGTTGTATTTTATTGTTTATTCTTGTAAATGCCTTGTAAGAGGTTTCTCCACCTCCGATGTCATATTGGGAAGGAGAAGTTCATAGTGAGGGTGATGTAATCGAGAGGTGTCCTAAGACAATCGCCTTATAATTTATTAATAAAATTTACTATTTGAGTATACATTATCTATGTATTTGATTGGATCTTAAACTCGTGTACTAAAATCCACAATATGATGCATGACATGAAATAAATTGTGATTGGATCACAATTAGTGGGTATCTTATCATGTGTAATCATGTAAGTATTGAAACTATCCTAAGTCGATGAATTGATGAGATTGGACATCATCGATTCTGTGAGACTAGCACATGTTATGCTCCTTAGTTTATCCAAGCATTCGGTAATCACTGAATGGAAGCATAGGGATGCTAAGAGCGAACATGTGGATGCTAGTTATGGTAACTAGTTCATTGGAGTGACCTACTATGAGACTTCATCGGGTTCTATATGTCGTTGAAGATTTCATTGTAGCTTGAGTGCGAGCTTCCTTAGACTTGAGGTATTCAAGTCATCTTGGCCATGACGTCTTATACTTTAACTTCTTCGTAGCCATCTCCTAGGAGGTGTAACTATGGGATGATTGGGTATAAGCCAAAATGATCGAAGGTGTTTCAATATCCCACAGAGGATTCACCACTCATGATAAAGGAGATGTATACCCTAAGCCTCTTGTCAGCATTGTTATTCAAAAGTCTTTGGCCAAAGCAAACATTTTAAGAAGATGGTCTTCTTGGGAACATGTAGGAGTAACTTGAATCCATTGGACAAGGAAACTAACTTGGGCTAGGTATCACGTAGTCAGCCTAGTGAAGATGAACACATAGACCATGTCCCGAACCAAGTGGGTATAGTATGAGTAAAAGAAACAAGGTTCGAACAACTATATTTGTTAAAGGGTTCAAAAATGTTCTGGAGTCCATCTAGACTTTCTGGTCAATTGGGGGTCATGATGCACTGTTAGGTGTCACTCATGATCTATTCATAATTAAGGGATTAATTATGAATGGCCAACATAACTTGCAACCTATTGGGTCACATGCACTATGGGTGAACTCGAGATTAAAATAAGTCTGAGAATGAGATTCTCGATGAGAGAGGATATATCTGGTTGGACCAGGGCAAGGGGGTGTGAAACAGAGGCTATGGAACCTCCTATGGCCTTGTCGGACTTAGCACGACCATATCACACATAAACGAACTCAAACGAACCATATAGAGCCTCACACAGTCGTGCCTAACCTAGCATAGGTCGTGCCTAGCTCTGAAAAAAAAAATGGCCAAAACCTGGGTTGTGCCTAGAAGGACACACGACTGGTCATGTGTCCTGGCACAACCATGCCTTTTGGTAAGGTTGGCCATGTGTAAGATACAAGGTCATGTCGCAGCTCAGCCGTTTTTGGAGATATCTTTTATGGAATTTTCTTATGTTTTTCTTACCTTAATTATAGGATAATTATGGGAAGATAGGTTCCGTTTAAGCTTCCTAAGATGACCTAATCAAGAGATCCATAAATATATCCCTTGATAATCTTTGGGAGAGAGGTCCTAATCTCTTAGGTTTTCTTCCTTGGTAGCCATTTTTTCTCTCTTCTTCTCTTGTCTCCACTGGTTAGCTAGCACCAATCTGAGACAAAGGCTTGCTACTCTAGGAGTTGTCTCAGGTGATCCCGGCATGGATACTGATAGAGGCAAGGCCGATTAGTCTTGCTTGTTGTTTCGATAGATTCGAAAGAATCTCGAAGGTATAACTTCTCCTTCTCCTTTATGTGTTTACATGTGATTATGTCAAAGCAAGTATTCCTGACCCCTAGGGGATGTCTGGGATGTAATAAAAATTATTTTATTCACTTTATTCCACTGCGCATGATCTCGGAATCTCCAACAAGTGGTATTATAGCCACCTTGTTTGTTTGACATAGATTGCATGTTGTAGGAGACTATTTAAAGCATATTTGATGTTTTAATATACCCGTGCGATGTTTTCCTATATGCAAGATTCGAATATGCATGATTTTACATATTGGATATGTTTGTAACCGAAAAGGAAATACCGAGGATGCACATAGAAACACTAAAGGTAAATATTAGACTAGCCATGCATTGGGGAATAGGTTGCATGGTTTGCGTATCTAATTCCTAAAACAACATGTACGTCAATTGTTGGGTTCACGTTCACATTGAAAAATTTATTTTCTAATGTGACCTTGGGTTTTCCATATTTAGGTTTATTTCCTTTTATAGATGAGACCCATAATAACCTGAAATCCCTCGTGTAAATATTAGGGCTAATACCTTCCATTAATATTGTTGAATGATGCATGTGAACACGACCTCAAATCTCATGACGAAGACTGTCGAGGACTCGAAGCGCGCCCTCGCGCTCAACACCCAAAAGTGCAAGAATGTCCTCAGGTAATAAAAAGATTATTGATCCCACAGTGACTGAGATTCGAGTACCGATTTGGTAAGTGGAGGTTATTGTTCGGAATTCAAATCTAAGGGTTGTGATTGCGAGGGTTGACAGCAATCCCAACTCAATACGATATCACACGGAAGAAGAAAGAAACTAGTTGCGAGTCTTTGAAAGGGATTTTAAGATTTCAGTTTTGTTTGTGTGTCACAGAACACGTTGGCAATGGGTTTTGTCTAGGTTTCTAGCTACGGTTTTGTGGAAAGGACATCATACACTCCCCCGATGAGCCTTCACATTTATTGGAAGCTACCTCTGCCATTACCAGGTTGACCCCTAGACTTAGGATGGGATAGTCGATACAAGGATGCCGAATCGATCCCTGCGACGAGTAGAAAATGGGGCGTGTTTCCTACTCTATCGCATCCTTCTACCCACGGTTATAGGGAGATGAGGCCAACCCCTAGGTTCCTTGTTAATTCTCCTAAATCTTAGATACAAGGGCTGTCACCCCTCATATCGGCTAGCACAGTAGATAGAAAACCAAAACAATAGTTATAACTCTAAACGAAATGCCAATTGCAAATATAAATTCAAGAATAGAATTCAATTTGGAATAACATGTTCTACCCACACAAACTACTCCCTAATCCTAGAATTGGAGAATCTACTCCATAAATAAGAGAGGAGAAACACAAAGCACGATCATGTTGGTATAAACAATAGAAATTAAGCAAAGAACATAAATTACACTGCAATGTGACTCTTCTCTCCGGCGTTGAAGTGCAGAATTTTGATCTCCGAGGGCTTTCTTCCTCCCTATTTCGAGTTCCTGAAGCTTTTTAGGGCGTCGGAGTGTCATCCCGGCCATCGTGCCTCCCCCCTACGGTTTTGGCATAGCCTCCTTTATATAGACATCAGCCTGGATCTCTCTAAAACATGTAAAATAACCGACTTGTGTCGGAATCGCATAGCACCACACGACCGTGTGTTTCCACATGGCCTGCCCATGTGTGGCGCCATGGTGGCCAACTTCGACCCTGGGACATAGCCTTGTGTAGCCACACGCCCTGGTCGTGTCCCCTTTTGCGTCCAGCTGCAAAATGTCCTTTTGCTCCGAAAGTGCATAGTTTTCCCCATGAAATGCTATCCTGCACACAAAAGTACAAAGAGCAAATCTCCGAACCAAAAAATAGGAAATGCATGCAAAATAAAGTAAAATGTACATGAAGCAAACAAAAAATGTAATGAGATGTAAGCGAAAACTACTCCTAAAACCCAATATATTTTGCTCCCATCAATTCCCCCAGACTTAAGTCTTTGCTTGTCCTCAAGAAAACCTCAGTGCCATGAATTTTTAAAAGGATATTGTTCCATACATAGCATGTTAACTATATTTATCAAGTGGTATTTGCAATCAAAGCAAAATAGAGATGTTCTAGAAATTCACTAAGTTAGCTCCTCGTGCTCGTGATAAGCGAATCTTCTTAGGGGATACTCATTCCATGGTAAGTTAAGTCATCATCCTATAGCTTTCCTAAGGTCACCAGCTCTTAGGCACTATCCAAAGTGAGGGTCGTTCCCTAGATGTAGCACAAAGTCTCAAAGGCGTGCTTGGTATTGAGAGAAATTGGTAGGTGTTTCTCCAGTAACCTAACTCAGTCTCAAAGGAGCATCTATCCATTTCCACCCACGGCAACTGCTTTTTTTTCTTGGGATTTTGATTTATTTGAATGGGCTTCCACAATCTGAGCATCTCCAGTAACTAAAATGCTAAATCTAGAGTCACCTATGGATTCCAAAGTACTAGACTACTGAGATGAATCATAACTAGGTACATACTAGATTTTCCCTTTCAGAATATTCATCATGTGTAGGTGTAAAAAGGTAACCAGTGTAAGACTAGAACATTCATTATAGCAAATAAAATAAAATACCATGAGGTAAATGAAGTTAAGCTACCCATGAAAATAACTCATGAAAGTAAACTCTAAGAATACTACTGATGTAGCTTAAAGATAGCAAAAATTAAGTACTGACGAAACTAAAAACTCTATGCATGAACAAATGAATGCTAACTAATAAAAAATGCAAATGACAGGAAAGAAACTACTGCTAGAAATAAAATAAATCAAAACTTGGGGTCCCCCCAGACTTATATGAGTCTGTACCTCTAATATGGTGGTCGAGGTGGGAAGTCCGACAGTCTCGACATATATGTCATCGAGGCGCGATCAGAACTCCAAAAAATCATAGGTAGATGTACTTGCATCCTGCTCAAAAATAGAAAAAGGTGGTGGTGCAGGTGAAGGCTCATGTCGATGTGGACTAGGTGGGCTCCTATACATGCATGGACTGGAGGGAGAGTGGTGTACAGGGGGAGAGATGGGTGCTGATGTGGATGGTCCCTCATATGGCGGGGACTCCACTATCGGGTCTAAGCGCCAGTTGGTGCATGTGGTGATGGTGGTACGATCGGGGTGGGGAGGCTAAGGGATGATAAGTTTTTCCTTACAAAACATAAGGAGTGTCCCTCTCTCACTATCATCTTCATGGCCATACACACTCCTAAGTCGATCCTAGGGCTCCTCTCTATGCTATCTAGTGCGGTGTAGTCGTACCCCATCCTATGACAAATGTGGGTAAGTAGACCCCCCACAATGATCTCTCCTCTCGCCGCTTTGCCCATTTTCACTAGGTGTCTAATGAAATGGGACCCTACATCAATTCTACTCCTTTCTTGTAGCATATCGCACAAGCAAAGTAGCACACTAGCTCGCACTACACCGTCACTCTCCCCACGACCAAAAATAGTACTCGTCATGATTCGGTGTAGGTACTGGAAAATGGGATTTTGGAGGCATGATGCTTTGGCCCTAGAAGGGTCGTAAGCGTGTTCTCCTGTCAATTCGGTCCAAAAGATCCGAGAGTTAAACCCAATAGGGGTTCTTCTCTCTCCCCCACTAGGCAAGCCAAAGCATGTGTTCCATTGGTGTAGTGTTCATTCATGCTCAATGTTGAATAACCTAAAGGTAATCCTACCCTCTTCGCTCTCTCTACCCGTTAAAACCTCAACTTCTAAAGAACTTAAAAACTCTAAAACTATCCTAGGGTAGGTTAGGTGTCTTATCCCCATTATCTCTCCCCACCTCATTTTTGCAAATAAGGCTTGAATATCACCAAACAAACCTAGGATCTCTAAGAGATCCTCATCAAGATACCTAGTAGCGGTGATTCTTCTAGTGGAAAGTATATCAAATCTCTTTCTATGCTTATTATTTCGAAAAAGAAGGGTTGGAAGAGTGTTACTTTCCTCAGGAGCTTGAGGGGCATCCCTTCTCCTTGTTCTTCGCTCTGAAGCACCCGATCAAGATGTCACATGCTTGGTCCTCCTCATCCTTACTTTTTTTTGGCTTCCTTCAAGGTTGGAAAGGCTTTTAGGTGGTGGGGAAGAAGGATACACACAGCTAGGGAAAGAGGAATCAAAGCACATGGCACATTTGGGGTGAAAATGCACGGCTTGGCCTCTTAAACCTCACGTGCCATGGCCGTGTCAAAACACATGGCTAGGCCATGTGAAAACACATTGCTAGGCCATGCGCACCGCTAGAAGGAGGGACATGGCTGTGTGAAAACACATGGCCAGGCCATGTGTCTTTCGTTTCCTTCTCACGGTGTACAACGGTCCGAATTCTCCTCACTCGCTCAGTCGTGTGGGTTTAAAGTGATTTTTCTTTTACCTAGCAGGTTCTTTCTAGTCCTAATTCAAGTTAAAAATGCTAAATAAATGGAATCAAAAGTTCAAATTAAACAAATTAATTCAATACAATGAAAAGAACCTCTAAAAACTAAACTTAGGTTGCCTCCCAAGAAGCGCTTTGTTTAAGGTATTTTAGCTCGACCCTACTCCATTATCTTAGGTTTGCTTCGGAGGTTCTGTGAACCTCGATTCATCCATTTCGGAGTTGACATCCAGTGAGTTCGGCTCTACCCTAATGAAAGTGTAGCTATCTAGGAAGGGTGCTCTACACTCTGACAGATTGAAAATGATGATCTCCCCATCTACCTCTAAGGAGGTCTTGCGTGCCTTTACGTCTATTAATTCTCCCGCAAATGCCAGAAAGGGTCTTCCCAAAATGATGGGATTCTGGGGATTTGGTCATGTGTCCAATATAAAAAAAATCCATGTGTGTCACGAAATTCTCAATGAGCACAGGAACATGTTTTAACATGCTAATGGGCTTCTTGATCGTGTCATCTGCCATGCGAATACCTATGCCCATTGGTTGTATACTGCCTAGCCCCATATCTAGGTAGAATGCGTAGGGCTGTAACGCCCATAAAATTCCTAGTAATTTTACAAGAATTTTTGCATGATTATAATGGGATTTATGTGGGCTTTTTCAAAAAATAAAAAAAATAGAGCCAAAAAGGGATGCATGGCCCAGGAATTGAACCCCAAACCTCTAGTGGATAGCTAAGCCCTAAGATGCATCCAATAACCAGAAGCCCAGCAGGGTTGTGCTATTAGAGGAATATGGGAAATGATAGTTAAGGGTAAGGGAGGCTAAGGGACACCTTCATGTGAATAAATAGGGAATGAGGAGACAAGAGAAAAGCCATTTTTCATTCTCCACTTCTCCTCTTCTTCTTCCTCACCGAAACCTACTCTTCTCCTCTTCCATTTTCCGAAAGCTAGCCAAGCAAGAAGAAGGCTCTAGGTTTGGCATCCCTTAGGGTATTTTTCAACTATTAACAAAGTGAAGGATGTAAGTATCCCCTCACCTGCATACAAGTTGTTTCGATTGATGTTATTATGTAAATCCTTTCATAAACCATTCGGCCAAGACCCTTACTTGTGTTTTCAATGATGGACCATGCCATACCTTGTAGGAATATGATGATGATAGGGTGCTAGATAGGTTTGGTTAAGTGTTTGATCTTAAAAACTCCAAGAAACTTTCGGCCGAGACCATTACTTGTGCTCTCCATGATGATATATGCTATACCTTGTATGAATATGATGATGATAGGTTTCTAGATGGGTTTGGTTAAGTGGTTGATCTTCAAACCCTCCTAGGACTCTCGGCCAAGCCCCTTTGGACCCCTAATGTGTTTTTCTATGCCATGCTCTAGATGAGTTCATGATATGTTTTGATGTTAGATGAAGATAACATGTTCTATGCTAGGCTTTAAATGAGTTCATGCCATGTTTTGATGTTAGATGAAGATAATATGTCCTATGCCATGCTATAGATGAGTTCATGCTATGTTTTGATGTTAGATGAAGATAACATGTTGTTGGCTAACCTAAATTTAAGTGGTTGATCCTTTAAGTTCCTTGAACCATTCAGCCAAGACCCATTTAGGTCTATTATGCTATGATCTATAAGTTGTCATGCTATGTTATGAATATAGATGAAGGTAGTCATGCTATGTTATGAATATAGATGAAGGTAACATGTTGTTAGCTAACCTAAATTTAAGTGGTTGATCTTTTAAGTTCCTTGACCCATTCGGCCAAGACCCATTTAGGTCTATCATGCTATGATCTATAAATTGCCATGTTATGTTTTGAATGTAGATATAGGTAACATGTGAAAGCTAAGCTAGATTTAAGAAATGGATCTTAGGTTTTCTTGAAACTCTCGGCCAAGACTTATCTAAACTCCTAAGTGCCTTCCATGCCATGATTTATATGTGAAAGAATTAATATGTGGTTAGTTAGATCATATATAAGTTGTTTAGGGTTTAAAACTTTGGTATAACTCCATGAAGTTTAGATCACTCCATATATGCTTGTTCATGATGTTTATGCCATGACCAATATGTGTGTGATGTTAACATGATGTTAAGTAGTCCTTGCTCAAGTGGTTTAGCATGATTGGTTTATGTCACTACCATATGTCTATGTTAATAGTAGGGATGCATGATAAATTTCTGCTCATTACCATGTTAAATGTATGATCATGTTATGCTCATTGTCATGTGAATTGTGTGAATATATGATATGTTATAAAGAAGGAACTTGATATGTATGAAAAGAATATGATATGTTATGAAGAAGGAATATGATATGTTATGAAAAGAAAAATGTTATGTTATGAAAAAGGAACATGATATACTATGAAGAATGAACATGATATGCCATGATAAGGAACATGATATGTTTATGAAAAGAAATATGATATGTTATGATATAAAGCATGATAAGTATTTTACTTTCTGCATGGCTTGTACTGGACCCTAACAAGGTCCAAAGAGATGGGCTCCTAAGTTGCCCTAGGCTGACAGACATAGTACGGGCCTAGGATGAGCTTCTATGTTATGATTACCCCTAGGTCGACGGTCATAGTACGGATTGTTGGACTTTCCGAGCCGCAAAAACTATTTTTTGCGTTGCGGAAACCCCGGAAGTCTGGCCACGGATCCGTGCGAAGATATATTAAAATAAAAATATGTATGTGGTAAGTAAACCTAGATCTACCTTAGATCTAGAAGTTGAGAGTATTACCCTCGTAGCGATGCCCTTCGGTTATCCCGCTCGTCCAAACGTATCGCCGGAACTCAAGAGTGTCAAGTGAACACTCCTCTATTGGTATCCACACGGACAAATTGGTGGAGAAAATACCTTAGAGTGTGCTAGCACTCTTTAGGAATTTCGGCCAAGGAGGAGAGGGGAGCTTGAGAGGATGATCCAAGGAGGAAGATGAAGTTGGAGTAACACACAAAATCAATTCCATCTAATGGAATAAGTGGTTGACCACTTCATGGAGGGGGGGGGGGGTTACATGCATGCATGTAACTCCAAGAGCCAATGTCTCTTGGTCTCCCTTATGAGGTGGCACAACTTGATAAGTCAATGATGATGTGGAGCATCATCATTGGCCGGCCATGCCAAGTCATCATCATGACATGACATTTGGTCAAGTCAAACTTGACCTTTCATCTTCCCTCTCAAGTCAAGTCAAACTTGACCTCTTATCTCCCATGGTTGATCAAATCTAACCACTTGACTCAAGTCAATTTGATTTAATGAATCTCTATTCAATAATTTAAATTGACTAAATGAATCAAATCTAAATTAGACTCATTCAACACTTGAATCAAATTGAGTCCAACTCAATTAGTCTAATTAGGATTACTCTTAATCCAATTTGGTTCATCCCATGAACCTAATCCTCATGGTTCATCATATGAACCTAATCTCCATCTAATTGCCCTTTGTGTGTGACCCTATAGGTTCTTGTAACGTTGGCAATGTCCCTAAACCGATTTACGAACATAAGCAATGAGCGGTATCTAGCAACACATCATTCCTACCCAAGTTACAAGAATGTTGAGCTCCAACATCACCTTTGTGACTATTAATTGTGGCTCTCACAATATGTGACAGTGTCCCTCTATCCTTGACATCTAGATTGACCAATTAAGGCATATATCGTGTCATCCTCAGTACAATCTATATCTTGAACTCCAAGTAGACTCACTCTAATCAAATGAGCTCAATATCTCATATTGACTCATTTGGGCATGGTCATGCACTTCGTGGTCTCACTCTATCAAGAATATCGATGTCACCCCCGTCATATAGGAGGGATAGATCCCAACTACATCACTCACATCCCTCCGCATAATTTGTTACATACCCAGTAATCGCCTTTATAGTCCACCCATTTACAGGTGACGTTTGACGAAGCCAAAGTATGCAACTCCTTATGTAGGGAACCATGGTGACTTCAGGTCTAAGGACTAATAGTCATACTAATAGCCACATGAGAAATTATATGACACTCATATAATGATCCATGATACTTTCTCATGGTAGGTCATTCAGTATACATTCTCCAATGCATACCCATATGTCATCTTGATATCTCATATCCATGACTTGTGAGATCAAGTCATCATGTTGACCTACATGCTAGTCTCTACGCATTAACATTGTCCCTGAATGTTAATACTCGACTATGAATGATTAAGAGTAGTGTTCTCTATATCATCTCATTATCGATTCAACCAATCGATTGATATAGATAAGAACCTACTACTCAAGGACATTATTATATTTAGTTATTTGGCACCAATACAAGTAAATATAATAACCATTCCTTTATAAATAGGAATATGATACAATAAAGTCCATTCAATAATCATCACATGATTGACTCTAGGGCTTTCACTAACACGGACCTAGTACGGCATGGGCTCCCAGATGCCCTAGGCCGATGGTCATAAGTACGGGCCTAGGATGAGCTTCTATGTTATGATGATGGCCCCTAGGTCGACGGACATAGTACGGGCCTAGTAACCTAGTAGGTTCGGGATTAGCTACCTTGGGTCTATTTAGGGATGCGCGCTATGATGATGATGATGTGGTACAATGCCGGACCCAATATGTTGAGATTATGTTTAAATACCTATAATATATGTTTTCAAAGAGCATCCTGCATATATCCTTACTTCATGTCTGGATCATTATGATGTTATATTCATGTTATGCTTATGTCTATATGCATGTTATGCTTGTTTATGTTCTTGTATGTTTATATGCATGTTATGTTCGTTTATATGTCGTTGTATGTTTATATGAATGTTATGCTTATATGTGTTATATGATCATGTCACTACTCTATGCTTAATGTTTGACGTATGATTTTTGTGAGTAGGACAGGATATTACTAAGCCTATGTGCTTATAGTTTATGTTCCCTTGTACTGCAGATAAGGGTAAAAGGTGGCTAAACTAAAGGGAGCAGCAGGAGAGGCAAAGTGTGTGTGGTAGTGGCATAGTGGAGGAGATCTATTATGTTTCCTTATGCATGTTTTCCTTTAAGATGTTTTTTATGAACTTGAACTAAGTACTTATGAAATGATGATCCATGCTCTATGTTTAAAAAGAAGTATTTATGAAATGATAACGCATGTTTATGTTTTAAACAAGAAAAAAAAAAGTCTAAAGTCTTCCGCTATAAGAAGTATATGTAGTCTTCCGTTGTAATGCATGTATGTACGATCGCGTCGTGCCGCCCCTCCGAACCCCTGGAAAGGGCGGGCGTGACAAGGGCATCACGCTAACTGATGACCCCAAGTCGCACAGCACATCATCGAAGCTTTCCCCATAAATCGAGCATGGGATAACAAATTCACCAGGGTCCTTAAGATGTGGTGGAATTTTATCTTCAATTACAGCTTGGTTGGGTGGGGTGGAAATCATGGTTGCACACCCCTTGGTTGATCTGTTCTTCTGACCTACTCTTTTGTCGTATATTCCCACCTCCTTGACTTGTCTCGGCTCAGGTAGTGATGGAGAACTATCCATAGATTGCGATAAGGTTTGGGCTATCTGGGCCACTTGTGTTTCTAACATCTTCGTGTGACTTGTAAGACCGTCAACATTGGCCTTCAAATCCTTAAGTGACTCTTCTATTTTCTGATATTGTCGTCGAAACTCTTCATTGGCCTTTGTTTGGGTAGCAATGAAGTCTTCCATCATCAATTCTAGCCTAGACTTTTATGGTTGTTGTTGTCCATTGCCCTGTTGTTGCCCATATCCTTCTGATGGTTGGATGTTCCCCGAGTTATTTCGATATGAAAAGTTTTGGTGATTCTTCCATCTGGGGTTGTAAGTACTGGAGTATGAGTTGTTGGGCCTTCGATTATTGTCCCCAACCGCATCAACATGCTCAATCTGCTCTTCTGAGCCACCCTACCCTCCATAGTAGTCCTCCCGATACGCTGCTACTCCTTCTCAAAAGTCATTCGCTGCACATGCAGAAACAAGATTGAAAGAGTCGAACTGTCTACTAAGCGCATCCAACCTCACTACCATGTGGTCCATGGAGTTGACAACATATTGTTTCACGGCAGGAGTTGGGTGACTATGTTCGGAAGCCCATTGATGGTGGTTTTGGCCCACCTCTTCTATTAGCTTCTCCGCTTCCTCGATAATCTTGTTCATAAGTGCTCCTCCTATGGCAGAATCGAGGGACATCTTTGTGGCGTACGTGATCCCATTATAGAAGATGTGAATCACCAGCCACCTTTCCAGTCCATGGTGAGGGCATTGGTAGAGTAGCCCCTTGTAGCAATCCCAAGCTTCAAATAGGGACTCCCCTTCCTTCTGACGGAAGCTCATTATTAGATGGTGCATGTGAGCAGTCTTGCTTGGTGGGAAGTATTTATTCAAGCACTGCTGCTCACATTGCTCCCATGTAGTAATGCTTCCCGAAGGTAAGGAGTGAAGCCATGCCTTAGCCTTATCCTGCAATGAGAATGGGAATAGGCTCAGGCGGATCGCATTTGCAGGGACTCCATTAATCTACATTATTGAGTAGATTTCCAAAAAAATCTCTAGGTGTCGGTTCGGGTCTTCAGTTGCAGCTCCCCCAAATTGACTCTGCTGGACCATGTGTATGAGTGTCGGTTTCAGCTCAAAGTTGTTTGCTAAAATGGATGGTCCAACTATACTCGGCCTAAAGCCTCTAGCAGTAGGGGCTATGTAATCCCGTAAAGGTCAACTTCCTATATTCACCTCGGATGAAGCTTGGTCCTCCATCCTCTTCTATTCAGCTCTTCGACGATGATAGGTTCGTTCAGTTTCTAGATCGATCGAAATCAGGTATCCCGATCTTAGGCATCTAAGCATATGAAGAACGAAGCCACAAAATTAGGAGTATTACCTAATACTTAATTATAATAGAAAATAGCCAAAACTAATACTAAATTAAATGCAGAAAATTTAACTAAGGGTTAATGCAACGTAATTACTGAAATAAATCTAAACTTACTCTAGATATTAAAAATCTAAAACTGAAGTAAATAAAAATAAATAAAAAAAATAAAAGTAAAGAAAGTAAATAAATCTACCTTAAGTTCGATCCAATTATCTGCTTCTTGATTCGATATAGAATCAAACAGTCCCCAGCAACGGTGCCAAAAACTTGATGCATGCAAATACGACCTCAAATCTCACGATGGAGATCGTTGAGGACTCGAAGCACACACTAGCGCTCGATGCCTGCAAGTGTACGGATGTCATCAAGTAATAAAAAGATTATTGATACGCGCAAACGCGACCTCAAATCTCATGACGGAAACCGTTGAGGATTCGAAGTGTGCGCTCACGTTCAACGCCCGTAAGTGCACGAATGTGGTCAAGTAATAAAAAGATTATCGATCCAACAGGGATTGAGATTCGAGTACCAATTTTTTCGGTGGATGTAATTGTTCGGGACTAGACTCTAAGGGTTGTGAATGTGAAGGTTATCGGTGGTCCTACTCAATATGGTGTGACACGGAGGAAGAAAGGAGTTTGCCGTGAGATCTTTTAAAGCGATTCTAGGGTTTCGATTTTCCTTGTGTGTCGCAAAAAATGCTATCAACTGGGCGTTGTCTAAATGTCTTACTATGGTCTTATGGAAGGGACATCATACACTCTCCCGATGAGCCACCGCATCTATCGGGAGCTATCTTTGCATTACAAGGACTGGATAGGTGGTACGAGGATGCCGAATCAATCCCTGAAATGAACCGTTTCCAGTTCTATCGCATCCTTCTACCCACGGTTACAAGAGATGAGGCCAATCCATAGGTTCCTTGTATAAATCCCCTAAATCTTAGATACGAGGGTTGTCACCCCTCGTATCGGCTAAGCACAGTAGATAGAAAACCAAATACACATAGATATCAGTATAAACTAATTCCAATTGCAAATTCAAACTCAATACCAGAATTCAATTTGAAGCAACATGTCCTACGCACACAAACTAATCCCTAATCCTAGAATCGAAGAAACTACTCCATAGATAGGAGAGGAGAAACACACGACATGTTAATGTTCGAATAAATAATAGATAAAGTGCAAGAACAAAAATTTACAAGGCCAATGTGGCCTTCTCTCTGGCGTTGAAGTGCAGAACTCGAATCTCCGACGATGTTCTTCCTCCCCATTGCGAGTTCCCTAAGCTTTTTAGGGCTTCGGTGTGCCGTCCTAGCCGTCTTTCCTCTCCCCTTGGGTTTGAGCATAGCCTCCTTTATATAGGCATCAACCTTGATCTCTCTGAAACCTGTAAAATAATCGACTCACATCGAAATCGTGCAGTGCCACATGGCCGTGTGTGGCACTGGGGTGGCCGATTTCGCCCCTTGGACACGACCGTGTGTAGCCACACGCCCTGGTCGTGTCCCCTTCTCCGTCTTCCTATAAAATGCCCTTTTTTTGCTCCGAAAGTACTCCTTTTCCCGCACGAAATGCTATCCTGCACACAAAAGTACAAAGAGCAGACCTTCGAACCAGAAAATAGGAAATGCATGCAAAACAAAGTGACATATGCATGAAACTAATATAAAATGTAACGAGATGTGAGCGAAAACTACTCCTAAAACCCTATATGTTTTGCTCACATCAATTCCCCCAGACTTAAATCTTTGCTTGTCCTCAATCAAACCTTAGTGCCATAAAATTTTAAAAATCATTGTTCCATACTTAGCATGTTAACTAGATTTATCAAGTGGTATTTTCAATCATAGTAAAATAGATATGTTCTAAAAATTCACTAAATTTGCTCCTCATTCATGTGCTAAGTGAATCTTCTTGGGGATACTAGTTCCATGGTAAGTTAAGTCATCATCCTATAGCTTTCCTAATGTCTCCGACTCTTAAGCACTTACCTTCCCAAAGCGAGGGTCATTCCCTGGATTTAGCACAATGTCTCAAAGGCGTGCTCGGTATTGAGAGAAATTGGTAGGTGTTTCCCCAGTAACCTAACTCTGTCTCAAAGGGGCACCTAACCATTTCAACCCTCGGAATGTCGGGCTTCTGAGAAAACCTGATGCTCAACCGCTGATGCCACATGTACATGTGGTCGATCTAAGAGCTGGTGGATGCAGCGGCTCTGTGCTCCTCCTCCCGGGCCCACTATGCCTGTTGGGCATGCATGTGCTGCTGAATCTTCCTATGGTGGGCAGTCTCCTCCTGGAAATAAATACAGGCCTCGTCGTAGAACTCCTAGGCCCACTGGAAGTGCTCCCGGAAGCCTTAAAACTTTTCCTGAGTGTAGGCGCTCTACTCATCCCATCGCTGCCTCTGCGTCTACTATTCAGTATATATGTCGTCAAGGCACGATTGCAACTACGAAAAATCATAGGCAGATGTACCTGCATCCTACTCAAAAGTAGAAAAAGGTGGTGGTGCAGGTGCAGGCTCATGTCGACGTGGACTAGGTGGGCTCCTATTCATGTGTGGACTGGAGGGAGAGTGATGTACAGGGGCAAAATGCACGGTGTGGTGCCCCTTTTTCCCTTGCGCAACATGACCGTGTTAAAACACACGGCCATGCTGTGTGCACTATTGGAATGTGGGGCACGACCATGTGAAAATACACAGCTAGGTCATGTGAAAATACACGGCTAGGCCTTGTGCCCCCCGTTTCTCTCTCATGGTGAACAACAGTCTGAATTCTCCTTACACGCTCAGTCGTGTAGGTTCAAAATGATTTTTGTTTCTACCTAGAAAGTCCATTCTAATCCTAAACTATTTGCAAAAATCATAAGTGACCATAAATCAAAGTCTAAATTATACACATGAATGCAGAAAAATTAAAAACATGTAAAATTAAACTTGGGTTGCCTCCCAAGAAGCGCTTGTTTAAGATCTTTAGCTCAACCGTATCGTTATGCTTCAGCTTGGCTCTAATGGCCGAAGGTGATCTTTCTCCCTCCCTAGATGTGTTTGAATCTTGCTCGTGGGGGAGCAAGATACTTACTCACTTTTCGCCTCTTGCCATTTGGTCCTCCATCACTATATCCCTTAAATCTTGCATGGGGAGGGGCAAGATACTTGTTAGCAACTTTACTTGGCTCGAGATTGAGCATGCTTAGCCTCAAAGAATGATTAGGAGTTTGATCATAATATTTAATTTCATCCATATGCTGTAAATAATATAACTCACCACAAATATCTTCACCAAAAGATTGATCAGTAGATTCCAATATGTCGACTGAAATTTTATCATTATCAATCATTAAAAGGGGTTTGTTATTAGTAACTAAAATTTCAGTGAGGATTAAGGTAGGCTCTTCTAGATCCTTGAGGTTAGGATGTATTTTTATTGAAGCAATGCACTCCTCGATTAAAGTGTCCATTATATAATCCTCAAGTTCTTCTCCAAGTGGTGATTGAATGGATTGTCCTCTTTACTTCAAATGTCATCTATGTCCTCCTCATCCATTCACTCAAAGTTATTCTCCACCCTATTAGGTGTGATCCAGTCATCAAAGTCACCTTCTAGTCGTTTGGTTTCTTCTCTTGCTAGATCTCGTTCCATAATCTCCACAAATTGTTGGCTATGCTCCTCTCATTCCCTAGTAAAATTATCTAGAGGGGCTTCTAAGTGGGAACTTGGTTCTAGATAAAATTTGCATGGTGACTCATAGCTCTCGCTCTCATTTTGGAAACAATATTGAGTCTTTGTCTACGAATGTCACCGTCAAAATTCAGCGTTCGCCACTTGTTGCATTTGAATGAAATCTTCCATCATTTGCTCCAATCGGGATTTAGGCAGAAAATATTGAGGGTTTAAGTAGCCATTATCATAACTATATAAATAGGAATCATCTTGTGGCCATGCGTTGTAATTGTAGGTGACATCTTCTTATTCAAATTGTGAAGGTTTGAATATATCCGGACAATTATTAATAGTATGACATGTATCACCACAATGCTCACAATAAATGTTACTAAAACTTAGAACATTAAATTAACCATAATTATGAGTAAAAGCATGCATCGTTATATGCAAGAAATTATAAATAAGGAAAGAGAAACTAAATAAACAAAACTGAACTAAAATAAAATAAAATAAAATAAAACAAGAAAAGTAAATCTTCATGCCTTCCGATCAGTCCCCGACAACGGCGCCAAAAACTTGATGCACAAGAACGCGACCTAAAATCTCGTGATGGAGATCGTCGAGGATTTGAAGCGCACACTCTCGCTCAATGCCCGCAAGTGCACGGATGTCATCAAGTAATAAAAAGATTATTGATCCCACAGGGATTGAGATTCGAGTACCGATTTTTTCGATAGATGTAATTGTTCGAGACTAGACTCTAAGGGTCGTGAATGTGAGGGTTATCGGTGATCCTACTCAATACGGTGTCACACGGAGGAATAAAGGAGTTTGCCGTGAGATCTTTTAAAGGGATTCTATGATTTCAATTTTGCTTGTGTGTCACAAAACATGCTATCAACTGGGCATTGTCTAAATGTCTAACTATGGTCTTGTGGAAGGGACATCATACACTCTCTCAATGAGCCACCACATCTATCGGGAGCTATCTTTGCCTTACAAGGACTGGATTGGCGGTACGAGGATGCTGAATTAATCCCTGCACCAAACCGTTTCTAGTTCTATCGCATCCTTCTACCCACGGTTACAGGAGATGAGGCCAACCCCTAGGTTCCTCGTATAAATCCCCTAAATCTTAGAAATGAGGGCTGCCACCCCTTGTATTGGCTAAGCATAGTAGATAGAAAACCAAATACACATAGATATCGGTCTAAACTAATTCCAATTTCAAATTCAAACTCAATATAAGAATTCAATTTGAAGCAACATGTCCTATGCACACAAACTACTCCCTAATCCTAGAATTGAAGAAACTACTCCATATATAGGAGAGGAGAAACACAAGGCATGTTCATGTTCGAATAAATAATAGATAAATTGCAAGAACAAAAATTTACAATGCCAATGTGGCCTTCCCTTTGGCATTGATGTGGAGAACTCGGATATCCGGCGGTGTTCTTCCTCCACGTTGCGAGATCCCTATGCTTTTTAGGGCTTCAGTGTGCCATCCTAGTCGTCTTGCTTCTCCCCTAGGGTTTGGGCGTAGCCTCTTTTATATAGACATCAGCCTTGATCTCTCTGAAGCATGGAAAATAACCAACTCACGTCGGAATTGCGCAGCACCCCACGACCGTGTGTGGCACTGGGGTGGCCGATTTCGCCCCTTGGACATGACCGTGTGTAGCCACATGCCCTGGCCGTGTCCCCTTCTGTGTCTAGCTACAAAATGCCCTTCTTTTTCTCCGAAAGTGCACCTTTTTCCCCACGAAATGCTATCCTGCACACAAAAGTACAAAGACCATATCTCCGAACTAGAAATAGGAAATACATGCAAAACAAAGTGACATATGTATGAAACTAACATAAAATGTAACAAGATGTGAGTGAAAAATACTCCTAAAACCCTATATGTTTTGCTCACATCAATTATCAATCGCATAGGGACTGAGATTCAAGTACCGATTTGGTAAGTGGAGGTTATTGTTTGGAATTCAGATCTATAGGTGGTGATTGTGAGGGTTGATGGCGGTCCCAACTCAATACGGTGTCACACGGAAGAAGAAAAAAACTAGTTGTGAGTCTTTGAAAGGGATTGTAGGATTTCGGTTTCATTTGTGTGTCACAGAACACGTTGTCAATTTGGTTTTGTCTAGGTTTCTAGCTACGGTTTTGGTGAAAGGACATCATGCACTCCCCCGATGAGCCTTTGCATCTATCGGAAGCTACCTCTGCCATTATTAGGTTGACCCCTAGACTTAGGACGGGATAGTCAGTATCAGGATGCCGAATCGATCTCTACGATGAGTCAAAAATGGGGCATATTTCCTACTCTATAGCATCCTTCTACCCACGGTTATGGGAGATGAGGCCAATCCCTAGGTTCCTCCTTAATTCTCCTAGATCTTAGATACGAGGGTTGTCACCCCTCGTATCGGCTAGCACAGTAGATAGAAAACAAAAATAATAGTTATAACTCTAAACCAAATGACAATTGCAAATATAAATTCAAGAACAGAATTCAATTTGGAATAACATGTTCTATGCACACAAACTACTCCCTAATCCTTGAATTGGAGAATCTACTCCATAAATAAGAGAGGAGAAACAAAAAGCACGATCATGTTCATAAAAACAATAGAAATTAAATAAAATACAAATATTACAATGCAATGTGACTCTTCTCTCCGGTGTTGAAGTGCATAATTTGGATCTCTGATAGCTTTCTTCCTCCCCGTTGCGAGTTCCCAAAGCTTTTTAGGGCGTCGGAGTGTCATCTCGACCATCGTGCCTCCCCACTAAGGTTTGGGCATAGCCTCCTTTATATAGACATCAGCCTGGATCTCTCTAAAACCTGGAAAATAACCGACTCATGTCAGAATCACGCAGCGCCACACGACCATGTGTTTCCACACGACCCGGCCTTGTGGCACCATGGTGGCCAACTTTGATCGTGGGACACGACCGTGTGTAGCCACACGCCCTGGCCATGTCCCCTTTTGTGTCCAGTCGCAAAATATCCTTCTTTTGCTCCGAAATTGCATCGTTTTATCCATGAAATGCTATCCTGCACACAAAAGTACAAAGAGCAGATCTCCGAACCAGAAAATAGGAAATGCATGCAAAACAAAGTAAAATCTGCATGAAAAAAAATATAAAATGTAATGAGATGTGAGCAAAAACTACTCCTAAAACCTTATACGTTTTGCTCACATCATTGAACCAGAGTTCTTTTTCATGTTTGGGTTGTTGGACTCTCTCCAAGCCTGGCATGACATCGAGTATGTTCTATTCATATGAGATTCGATATTTATTTTAAATGGTAAGGACCAGAGGTCAATTTCAAGTTTGGGTTGTTGGACTCTCTCCAAGCTTGGCTTGTAAATTGGATGTGTTCAAACCATTTAAATTCGATCTCACGATTAATGGGTCAGCCCTAACTTAAAGCATTGATTTGTTGGACTCTCTCCAAGGTCAATGTGGACAGAGGTGTAAATAGGTGATATGCATTGGATGTATATATGTTAATGAGTTAACAATCTAATGTATATGTGAACATTCAATTAGTTGATAGCATAAAGTGATAGTTATATATTTGATATATAATGGGTGTTGTTGATGCCTAATGTTATGACTATGAATGGCTTGTTGGACTATCTCTAAGGTTGTTCTTAGTCATAATGGATATCAATCCCTACCATCTCTCGAATTAAAAGTGAGGGCTATTGAATTTGATAAAAATAGTGGGAGTTTCTTATTAATGTAAATTATTTGCATTACTATAAATTCATCTCTCTTATACACCTTTTTGTATATCTAAGTACTAATTAGAACAACATGTCGACCTCCATTAATTTACGTTCTATTTTGGACAATAACAAATTGACTGGGCCAAACTTCTTGGACTGGCTTCGCAACCTGAGAATTGTTCTCAAGGCTGAAAAACTAGCTTATGTCCTTGAAGAGGTTCTTCCCCAACCTCCTGCAGACAATGCATCTGGTGACCAAAAGTTGGCTTGCCAGAAACATGTTGTGACTCTGAGATGGTTTGTTGCATTATGCTAGCGTCGATGTCTCCTAAGTTGTAAAAGCAACATGAGCATATAGATGCTAATACAATTGTCTTTCATCTTTGAGAGTTGTTTGATGAGCAAGCAAGATCATAAAGGTTCGAGGTCACCCATCTCCTCTTTCACTCGAAGATGCTAGAGGATTCATCTGCAGTGCAGTTTGCACAAAGGATGAATGGCTATATTGAGCGATTAGGATCATTAGGGTTTTTCATGGACCATGATTTAAGTATTGACTTAATTCTTCATAATCTGACGAGTAGCTATTCAGAATTTGTGATGAACTATCGGATGAATAAGATTGAGTCCACTATTTATGAGTTTATCAATATGCTCAAAACAGTGGAGTCATCTGTTGCTAAAGAACATAAGGAGGTGATGCTGGTTGACTCCTCAAAGAAAGGTTTTAAGAGGAAGTTCAACACGAAAACCAAAGGGAAGAAAAAGGTAAAGAAGGAAGAATCAACTCCCAAGGGCACCTGCAATCATTGTGGCAAGGATGAGCATTATAAGAGAAACTGCAAGCAGTATATGGAGTCATTGAAGCAAAAAAAGGCATCTGATGCCCAATCTACTTCAGGTATATTTGTTATTGAATGTCATACTGTTTCATCTAACACTTGGGTATTGGATATCGGGTGTGCCTCACATATATGTAATAACATATAGGGGCTCAAGAACAGAAGAAGACTGGTTAAGGAAGAAGCAGATCTAAGGGTTGGGAATGGAGCAAAAGTTGCTGCTATAGCCAAAGGAACTTATATGTTACGACTTATTACGAGACTAGTTTTAGAGTTGGATGATTGTTTTTATATTCCTGCATTAATAAAGAACATTGTCTCTATTTCATGTTTGAATAAGAAAGGTTATCATTTGACATTTAGTAATAATTGTTGTTACATTACATTAAATGATGTTCTTTATGCTATTGAAGAGTTAAATAATGGAATCTACACGTTAGATACATCCAATGAGATATTCAATATCGAATCAAATAGCAAATGTGGTAAGTTAGATAATCAGTTAACCTCGCAATTATTGCATTGTCGTCTTGGCCATATAAGTAATGAACGCATGTCCAAACTGCATAAGCTTGACATTTTGGAGTCTTATGAATTAGATTCATTAGACATATGTGTTTCAACCTTAAAGGAAAGATGACTAAGTTGCCTTTTATTGGAAAAGGTGAACAAGCAGTTGAGGGATTGGGCCTTATACATACCGATGTATGCGGACCAATGTCAACTCATGAAATAGGATGTTATAGCAACTTTGTTACCTTTATCAATGATTATTCACGATATGGGTGAACGTAGGAAACTTCGCTTCCCACTTCAACTCGGTCGCTTGTTCATGGCAATCCCGTCTACATCGCCGGATAAAAAAAAATATCCTTGACAAAGATGGATTACCCAAGCAACCGTTCCATCGTTGTGCTATTCGATTAGAGTAGTCACTTGAACAAACTTGTTGTTCAAGCAACCTACCTTTATTCTTCAAATAGCTGCGGAATAGACGATGTATGGATCACCGGGTTTTGTATTTGTATTCGGGGTCCAAGTAAATTAGCCTCATACAATACATATAATATACAAAGAAACAAAAGGAAAGCAAAACAAGAATTATACCTCTTGTTTACCTCAAGGTCTTCTATCGTATGTCCTATCCTCCTCTTGGACATTGTGTGGGCAACGATCTTCCAAGAGAGAAAGCCTCCTAGATCGTGATCTTCCTTTCCTTGCTCGCTCCGAACAAAAGGAAGAAGAAAAGCACCCTTCTTCTCCTTACTTGCGCCAACCACCAAGGACAAGCTCCTTGGTGTCCCCCGGCCCTAAGGAGAGGGAGAGGTTTGAGCGCCGGTCAACTTCAATGGATGAACGCCAGCAAAGAGCTCCAATGGAAGAAGAAGAAGCTACCCTAGGGAAAGGAGAAGCCGGCAAAGATCAAAGGAGAAGAGGAAACCCTAGTCCTTCTCTTGTGTTGTCGCCGGCCCTTTAACCTAAACCCTAGCTCTCCAAGGTTTCTTGCCACCCAAGCCAAGGGAAACAAAAACCCTAATCTCCCAAAGTATATCCACGCCCAATCCCTAAGCCCTTATTTATAGAGTTGGGCTTGAGCCTCCTTTTAATCTCAACCGTCGGATCTAGAGATTTAATCTCAACGATCGGATCTAGAGATTTAACCTCCACCGTTGGATCTAGAGTTTCATTTTCCATCATCGGATCTAGGCTCCATGAGGGTTTTAATAGGCTACAATATGGACAATGAGGAGGAGTTGGATCTTGGCCATCCAATGGATCAAGCCCACATAAAGTCCGATCCATTAATGATAATCCATTCCCCTAGAGGATTATCATTGATCTACCTCACCAACCCCCATAAGTTAATATGGTCTCCATATATAGTATTTGTACATTTATCTCTCCATGTTTAACATCTTGAATGTCCGTCAATTAATTAATTTACTGACAATTAATTAATGAACATTTAACTCCATGAGTAGTACCACTCAACCTTATCATCATGCCGGACCAAGTCCACTTGCAGGGTTTACATGATGAACCTTATGAGCTCCTCAAGGGGACATCATAATTAATATCATCCTAATATATAGGACACAGTTTCTTCCTATAATCAACGACACACCATATAATTAATATCATTTCCCAACTTATCGAGCCTATCGATTTACTCTATAGATCTCGCCCATTGGTAAATCAAAGAAATAAATACTAAGTATATGTACCCATTATTATATCGTGATTAAGAGCATGTACAACATAATATCCGAGGTCTGATTCAATTATATAGTCAGCAATAAATCGAATCACCTCTAAGTCGGTCCTGCTCAATACACACAAAGTGTACTAGTGTGATTCTATGGTCAAGACAAACCAATACCAAATCATACTACAACCATTCCAATAGTTTGTCCATAACCATCTCGGTTGTGAGCCTTTACTTATATTTTACAAGGAACTGATAACATGATCTCCCGTGTGACACTACACACCATGTTATCTACAATGTAATGTATTAGAAAATATGCATAACCATAAATATGCAAACAATGATCATGTGATTCTTATTTCGAAATTAAAGATGTTCATACAAAAGATAGACTTTTCAGTATACATCCCAACAATGGGTATTTCTATCTGTTAAGATATAAATTTGAAGTCTTTGAAAGGTTTAAATTTTCCAGAAAAAAGTAGAGAAACAACTTGAGAAAAGTGTTAAAGTACTTTGATCAGATTGAGGTGGTGAATACTTAATCCAAGAGTTTCAAGATTATCTAAGGGACAATGGCATCTTGTCCCAAAGGACTCCGCCTTACATGCCACAACATAATGGTGTAGCTGAAAGGTGAAACCGAACCTTGTTAGACATGGTTAGGTCAATGATGCGGCATGCAAGCCTTCCAAAACCATTTTGGAGTTATGCACTCGAGCCCGTTGTTTACTTGTTAAATAGAGTCCCGACTAAGGCAATCTCTACTACTCCATATGAGATGTGGAATAGTACAAAACCTCATTTATCTTATTTGAAGATATGGGATTGTCCTCCTTTTGTGAAGACAACAGTATCAGATAAGCTAGCAGCTAAGTTTGATAAGTGTCTATTTATTGGTTACCCTAAGGAAACAAGGGGTTACCAATTCTATCATCTCTTGGAACAAAATGTGTTTGTTTCAAGGCATGTTGTATTCCTAGAGAAGGAGTTTCTCTTACAAGAAAATAGTGGGAGTGAGATTGAACTAAGCGTAGTTCAAGAGACTCCGATAGACACAGAAGAGATGGCTAGTCAAGAACCACAGCTGATTATTCATTCGGATGAGGTAATAGTTGATCATGATAATACATCACTTCCTCATAGATCTACTATGACATGTAAGACTATTGAGAGATATTGATTTCTCATAAGTGAATCTAATGACGTGTTTCTCATAAAGGATGAGGAACTCACTAGTTACGAAGAGGCACTAAATAGTTTAGACAGGAATAGGTGGCTAATAGCCATGAAATCAGATTGGATTCCATGTATGATAACCAAGTTTAGAACTTGGTAAACCCACCCGAAGGCATAACGCCTATAGGCTACAAGTGGATTTTCAAGAAAAAAACTGACATGGATGGTAAAGTTATTACCTATAAAGCTTGATTAGTAGCAAAAGGCTATCATCAAAGATAAGGTGTTGACTATGACGAAACCTTTTCACCAGTAGCTATTCTTAACTCCATTCGGTTACTCCTAGCTATAGCATCTCATTTTAATTATGAGATATGGAAGATGGATGTGAAAGAAACTTTCCTTAACAGAAACATATCTAAGGATGTATATATGATACAACTTGAGGGTTTCACATCCATTGATAAGAACAAAGTATGCAAGCTTCAACAATCCATTTATGGATTGAAGCAAGCATCCAGGAGTTAGAATATCCATTTTGATGAGGCAATCAAACAGTTTGATTTCTCATAAAATCTTGAGGAGCCCTGTGTGTATAAGATTAGTGGGAGTGCAATCATGTTCCTAGTATTGTATATCGATGACATATTAATTATAGGAAACAATATTCCTATTTTGCAAATAGTCAAAGTCTGGTTGTCCAAAATGTTCTCCAAAAAAGACATGGGAGAAGAAACCAATATTTTGGGGATTAAGATATATAGAGATAGGTTGAATCAATTGCTTGCTCTTTCACATTCTACATACATAGACAAAGTGCAAAAACGATTTATCATGGATGAATCCAAGAAAGGTTTCATTCTAATGAGGCATGGGATTCACCTTTCGAAGTCTATATGCCCACGTACTGAAGACGAGAGGATTAGCATGAGACAGATCCTATATGCATCAGCTATACGATCGGTCATGTATGCTATGTTATGTACGAAGCCTAATGTATCATACTCTTTGAGCATTACAAATAGATACCAGTCGGATCCTGGTATGGACCATTGGATGGCTATCAAGACAATCCTTAAATACTTGAGAAGGACTAAAGATTTGTTCTTGGTATATGGAGGAGGTGATATGGTAGTGAGTAGGTATACTGATGCTAGCTTCCAGACAGATAAGGATGAGTCCAAATCTCAGTATGGATACATATTTATCTTGAATGGAGATGCGGTGAGTTGGAAAAGTTCTAAACAATATACCGTTGCTGATTCTACTATATAGGCAGAGTACATTGCAGCTCCTGAAGTAGCAAAAATGGCAGTATGGATTAAGAAGTTCATTACTGAACTTGGAGTTGTTCCTAGCATTATTGAAGCATTACCGGTTTACTGTGACAATAATAGTGTCATTGCATAGGTGAAGGAACCATGGTCTTATCAGCGATCCAAGCACGTACTACGCCATTTCCATCTGATCAGAGAGATCATAGGTAGAAGAGACATACAAATAGAGAAAGTTCCCACTGATAATAATCTAGTAGATACCTTGACAAAGCCTCTTTCCCCAGAAAAGTTCGAGAGGCATATGGTATTAGATACCAAGGCGATTGGTTGTAGGCCAAGTGGGAATTTGATGAAATTGAGAGGTGTCCTAAGGAAATCACCTTAGAAGTTATTAATAAAATTCACTATTTGAGTATACATTATCTATGTATTTGATTGGATCTTAAACTCATGTACTAAAGTCCACAATATGATGCATAGCATGAAAGAAATTGTGATTGAATCATAATTAGTGGGTATCTTATCATGTGTAATCATGTAAGTATTGAAACTATCCCTAGTTGATGAATTGATGAGATTGAACATCATCGATTCTTTGATACTAGCACATGTTATGCTCCTTGGTTTATCCAATCTTCGGTACTCACTGAATGGAAGCATAGGGATGCTAAGAGTGAACATGTGGATGCTAATTATAGTAACTAGTTCATTGGAGTGACCTGCTATGAGACTTCATAGGGTTCTATATGTCGTTGAAGATCTCATTGTAGCTTGAGTGCGAGCTTCCTTAGACTTGAGGTATTCAAGTCATCTTGGTCATGGTTCCTTATACTTTGAATTCTTCGCATCCATCTCCATAGGAGGTGAAACTCTGGGATGATTGGGTATAAGCCAAAGTGATCGAAGGTGTTTGAATAGCCCACAAAGGATTCACCACTCCTGATAAAAAAGATATATACCCTAGGTCTCTTGTCAGGATTGTTATTCAGAAGTCTATGGTCAGAGCAAACATGTTAAGAAGATGGTCTTCTTGGAAACATGTAGGAGTAACTTGAATCAACAGGACAAGAAAACTAACTTGGGTTAGGTGTGACGTTGTCAGCCTGGTGGGGCGAACACATAGACCATGTCCTGAACCAAGTGAGTATAGGATGGGTTAAAGGAATGAGGCATGAACAACTGTAGCTATTAAAGGGTTCAAAAATGTTCTGGAGTCGATCTAGACTTTTTGATCAATTGAGGGTCATGATGCACTGTTAGGTGCCACTCATGATCTATTTATAATTAAGGGGTTAATTATGAATGGTCAACATAACATGGAACCTATTGGGCCATACACACTACGGGTGATCTCGAGATGTAAACAAATCTGAGAATGAGCTTCTCATTGAGAGAGGATATATCTAGTTTGACCAGGCTAAGGGGGTGCAAAATAGAGGCCATGGAACCTCCTATGGCCTTGTCGGACTTTGCACGACCATATCACACCTAAACGAACTCAAATAGACCATACAAAGCCTCACACAATCGTGCCAAACCTGGCATGGGGGCATGCCTGGCTTTGGCCAAAAAAGGACAAAACCTGGGTTGTGCCTAGAAGGGCACACGGCTAGTCGTGTGTCCTGGCATGGCCGTGCATTTTGGCATGGCTAGCCGTGTGTAAGACACACGGTCGTGTCGCAGCTTTGCCATTTTTAGAGATTTCTATTATGAAAATTTCTTTGATTGTTATTACATTAATTATAGGATAATTATGGTAAGATAGGTTCCATTTAAGTCTCCTAAGATGACCCAATCAAGAGATCTATAAATATATCCCTTGGTAATCTTTGGGAGAGAGGTTCTAATCTCGTAGGTTTTCTTCCTTGGTAGTTGTCTTCCTCTCTCTTCTTCTCTTGTCTCTACCAGTTGGCTAGCACCAATCGGAGACAAAAGCTTGCTACTCTATGAGTTATCTCAGGTAATCCTGGCATGGATACTGATAGAGGCAAGACATGTTGGTCTTGCTTGTTGTTTTGATAGATTCGAAAGAATCTAGAAGGTATAACTTCTCCTTCTCCTTTGTGTGTTTACATGTGATTATGCCAAAGCAACTATTCCTGGCCCCCAAAGGATGTCATGGATGTAATAAAAATTATTTTATTCGCTTTATTCCACTGTGCATTATCCTAGAATCTCCAACGAAGGGTTAGATCACTAGAGCATCATAGTGGAGTATGAACCGTAGGCTCCAAACCACGTAAAAACTCATTGTGTTGTGATTGTGAGTTGTTATTTCTATTTGTTTCCATTGTGCACTAGCAACTTATAGAAAAGAACGATGCAATCAAATAAGAAAAATCATCAGAACGCTATTCACCTCCCTCTATCGCATCAAATCAGTTCCAACACACTCCTCTATTCCCTGCTTTATATAGAAGGGGATGAACGAGGGAAGAGAGACATGATTTGGAGCCTTAACTTTCTGTCGGAGATGTAGAATCCTAGCCTCTTGGGGGGAACCCTAGAGATGTGGAGAGATGGCTTCGTGGTGCAGCGACTTCGTGGAAAGGATAGTTGATGTTGGTGCAAGGGAACAACATAATCAAACCTAGGTTTTAATTATGGTAAAGGTTCAAAGTTAAGCTATTATTGTTATCTCATGAACTGTGTTAAGTTTGCAAAAAATGATTAAACTAAGCTGAAGGTCATCGACACCCGGAGAATCTAAGGATGAGAAACCGAGGTGGTCGGGCGACACCAGGAGAACCTCGTTGGAGTCGAGGAACCTCGGTGGTGGGAAGCTAAGTAATAGGTTAGGAGGACCAAAGGTAAGCATTGAGTGCAGAGTAATGGTGAGGATGTGTCCTCCGTATGGGGACGAACTTAGGCGGCAATTCGACTAAGACTTCCGGGGGAAGGTCTAGGTCGAGATCGGATGGTAAGGAACTGGCGTAATGTCTATTACTCGATATTTCTATGCTAACTCTATGCTGCAAGTGAGTGACCAAGCCAATAGTTGACTAAAGGCTATTGGAAGTTGACAAATCCTTCCATCAGTCGACTGCTGAGGGTCATAAGTCGGCTGCTACTCAAACTAGTCAGCTCGAAGAAAGTCAAGATAAGTTCCACCAAAAGTGGGGGGATGAGGAGCTTTGATCCAGATCTGGATCTTAACAAGCTAGGGTTTGAAGGGCTATAAAAGAAGGGGATTTTCACCCCTTTGGATAATCTATTCTTGCTCCCAAAGTGCTCCAACAACGCCAAGCTTCCGACGACAACACTACACCATTGTAATGCCAATGTCACACCGAGCTTCCTTCTTTTTGTCAGTAGTGTCATTTCATTTAAGTGTTTTTACTTCTTGCATTTGAACTTTCGATTGAAAAGAGGAGAGGCAGGCTTGTTGCCTCTTCCTCTATCTTGTGGTTTTTGTAATCGTCGTCTCCTATCTCCAACGAGGAGAAGACTTTTAGTGGATTGCCCCATTATACGCAGTCTAGGATCGTAGGGCCTTGGAGTAGCAACCTTTCAGTTGTGAACTAAGTAAAAAAAAGTGTTGCTTTATTTTATTGTCTTTACTTCCACTGTGCTTACTCATGTTTTAATGTTGAAAAGAAAAAGTTTTTACGATCGCTATTCTCCCCCCACCCCCTCTAGCAATTCTTCAATCCAATAATTGGTATCAGAGCGGGGGCGCTCAGATTCGGTGCAACCACCGATCTTGCACCGATCTTGCAAGGTCTCTTTTTCTTTTTGTGTTTTTTGTTTAATTTAATTTAAGTTATTATTATTATTTTTTCCACACTACTAATCCAAGACAAAGTCTTGCCAATTCATGTATTTGTCATATTTTTGTTGTGCAAGGTTTTATTGAATGACCCATCTCGAGGGGTTTAGCACCGCCTGACCTCCATTTTTCAACGGAGATGACTTCTGTTACTGGAAGGGTCGGATGGAGTGTTACTTCAAAATCCAAGTCGATATGTGGATAGTCATCGAGACCGACTTCACTCTACCAACCAATGAAGGCGGTGAGTATTTGGAATGCAATAAGTGGACGAATGCCATGAAGTGACAAGTGGAGGCCGATGCAAAAGCTACACAAATTCTTCAATGCGGTCTCTCCAAGGAAGAACTCAACCGATTCAGGCCTTTCATTAGTGCAAAAGATCTATGGAACAAGCTCATTGAGCTACACGAAGGGACGACCGACACAAAGGTATGTAAAAGGGACCTTCTTTTGAATAAGTTATTTAATCTAAAAATGTAGGACCACGAGACAGTGAATCAACTTCATGCAAGGATCCAGGACATAATGAACAGTCTTCACTCAATCGGACGAAGGTGGAAAATCGGGATGTAATAAGGTATGCTTTGAATGCATTTCCTAGGACCACTTTTTGGGCATTTGTGGTTGATGCTTACAAAGTATCTAGAGACTTATCAAAAATTACACTAGATGAGCTATTTTCTGAATTTGAATTGCACGAATAATCTAACTCGGCCCCGATCAACAAAAGTATTGCCATGGTTGTAGGTCAAAGGAAGAAGGTAAAGAGCAAATCACCTCTCGGAGAAGAAGAGGAATATGAAACGGAGATGAACGATGAAATGGAGATCGAGCTAGTAAATCTAGTTTGGAAGATGATCAAGAGCAGAAGACGACCTATCAAGAAATCCAAGGAGAAGTGACACGAGCAAGATTCAAATTACAAATGCAATGAATGCAACAAAAGGGGTCACATCAAATCCGATTGTCTAAGGCTAAAGAACAATCAACCACAAACAAAGAAAGCCTTCGACCAAACTTGGGAAGAGTCGTCGGAGAAAGAAGATGAACTCAACAACCTAGTATTCATGGCCAAACCAATTGAGTCCGAGAATGAATCTGAACTCGAGACAAACTACGAGTCCGAGACCGAGTCTGACTCTAGATCCGACGATGAGCTTCAATTCAAGATAAGCCACGGATCTACATTCGGTTCAAAAGATTCGATCAAGGTAAGTCAGCCCCTAATTGATACTTTATATAGTGCAATTAAATATTTGACTAAGAAGTTAGCTAAGTATGAGTCCATGGTTGGGATCTTGGCTAAGGAGGTTAAACTCCTTAAGCATGAGGTCTCTCTAACCTCTTCGACTAGTCAAGTTCAAGAGGGAAACTCAACTCAAGTTGAAAAACTTGAGGAAGCGAATTCTCTCTTGAAACCACAAGTTCAAGAGCTTATGAAAACATTGGAAAGGTTTATTTTGGGGTCCAAGGGTATTACCCTACTACTTGGATCACAAAGGGTCGTGTACAATAAGGCCGGACTCGGATTTAGATCAACCACAATGAACAAATCGTATATGTCGATTGTTAGTCGAAGTAGAAAAAAAGTCCAAGCATGGGTCCCTAAGACCTTTTTAAATTCACAATTAGGATCAACCAAGTATTGGATTTCCCAAGGACCAAATCCACTACGTGGAAAGATCGCATCGGTTCAATGGTCAAGGGAAAGCTAGTACTAAAATTGTATGCTCTACTTCTTGATTTAGCATTGCATGCTTAGTTACTTTTTGTTTTAATTTTTAGAATGGATAGATAGGATCAATAGTTAGTCAACCTTGATAACATAGTATCAGGATGCGGCGAGATGATAGTACGTTAGGGAAATGAGGTCCTGTATACCCGAGCTACATAAGGAGTATTTAGCTTGGTGCACTCGGCTAAGTGGAACTAAATGAAGCTACCTCGCCACATCCTAAACTAGTTAGACCAGGAAGTACCACTAAGTGACTTAAGTAAACATTTTCTTGAAATTGGCTTTGTCTAAGGAAGTGTCGTTGTTCCGATCAAAGAAGGCCTCTGTGCCTCACCACAATCTGGAAGCCTTTTTTTCGAAAAGTTCACTTAACGATCTAAAGGTTAAATCCGAATCTAACCCAAGGTTGATTATCTTCAAATCATTAAATTTAATCAAGTAAAATTGAAGTCATCTCACAAAACATATAAGGTTAACATGTTTGATCATGTAGAAAGGGTGAGATGATTCCTAGGTTAAAATTTTCAAAAAACCTCAAAATTCCAATATCCGATCCAACTACTATATGTGTAGGATCAATGGATGTTGGATAGTGAGTGCTCCCAACATATGAACAGAGATCGATTGAAGTTTACGAAGCTCAGATTCAAAATCCAAAAATTGGTAGCATTCGGAAACAATGGGAAGCTCAAAATCATTAGATCAGGTGATATTGAGCTAAACTCGAACTTTACAATTCGTCAAGTACTTTTAGTTGAACATTTTGAATTTAATCTCCATAGTGTCAGTCAATTGTGTGACAATAATTATAAGGTCATTTTTCTACCAAATGAATGCTTAATTAAAAATAGTGATTCTTCAAAAACTATACTTAAGGGAACTAGGAATAGCAATATTTACACAATCAACTTACCCAACTCCTCAACCAAGTGTCTAATGACACAGCAAGAGGAATCTTGGTTATGGCACTGACGACTAGACCACTCCAATCCAAGACTCATACACAAAATGAGTCAGAGTGACTTAGTTAGAGGTCTACCCAACCTAAATAATCTAGAAAACAAAATATGTAATGCTTGTCAACAAGGTAATCAAACTAGGACTTCACATCAACTAACTAATCAAGAAAGAACAAAAAGTTTACTTGAGCTCCTACACTTAGACCTTTTTGACTCTCATGGAGCCAAGCCACTAAACTGAAGCCAATACTACCTAGTCATAGTCGATGACTACTCTAGGTTCACATGGGTTAGGTTTTTAAAACATAAGAGTGAAACCTTAGATCAACTCATCAATTTATGCAAACTAATAGAAAATGAAAATAATCTTAAGATTAAGAGAATTAGAAGCGATCATGGTGGTGAATTCGAAAATCATAAGTTCACCGACTTTTGTAACCAAAACGGATACCATCATGAGTTATCCTGCCCTAGGACCCTTCAACAAAACAGTCTAGTTGAACGTAAAAATAGAACCCTACAAGAAGTCGCTAGAACCATGTTAAATGAATTTAATCTACCTATTAGATTTTGGGCAGAAGTGGTCAATACTGCCTGCTATGTCCAAAATAAGATTTTACTACTTAAATGACATAAAAAAATGTCATATGAAATCTATTACGAAAAACTCCCAAACATTAAGTACTTTAGGGTTTTTGGATGTAGGGTACACATATTAAACACTAAAGACTACTTAGGAAAATTCACCTCTAAAACTAGTACCGGAACTTTTCTAGGATACTCAACCACTAGTAGAGCATATAGGGTATACAACAATGAAACCCTAAAAATAGAAGAAACAATTAATATAGTATTTGATGAAGAAAAAAAACTACAAAACCTGAAGTAGAATTAATTAATGAACAAATTGAAAATATACTTGAACCTAACTCACAAAACGAATCTAGTATAGATCCTAACCCAAATCAAACTAGGTTACAAGAAAACCATCCTATTGATCAAGTAATAGGTGACCCTAATTTAGGTGTTCGAACTAGGGCATCCTATAGGAACCTAAGCCAAATCTCACTCATCTATAAAATTGAACCCAAAACAATTGAACAAGCTCTTCTTCACCCCGATTGGATTATAGCTATGCAAGAAGAGTTAGCTCAATTTTCTAGAAGTCAAGTTTGGAAATTAGTACCCCCACCTAAAGGAAAAATGATTATTAGGACTAGTTGGGTATTTCGAAATAAACTTGATGACAAAGGAGAAGTAATCAAGAATAAAGATAGGTTAGTTGCTAAAGGGTTCAGTCAAATCAAAGGACTAGACTATGATGAGGCATATGCACCTGTAGCTAGACTTGAATCAATTAGAATGTTATTAGCCTACGCTGCACATCGAGGATTCAAATGATTTCAAATGGATGTTAAGTCAGCATTTTTGAATGGATTTATTAAGGAAGAAGTTTATGTTAGCCAACCAATTGGATTTAAGAGTCTAGACAAACCTAACCATGTCTTCAAACTTAGAAAAGCCTTATATGGATTAAAGCAAGCTCCTAGAGCTTGGTACGAAAGACATTCAATCTACCTTAAGTCTAAGGGATTTAATCAAGGTTTAGTTGACCCAACCCTTTTTGTAAAATCCATAGGAAAAGAAATCTTCATTGCATAAATTTATGTAGATGACATAATCTTTGGAACAACCAACACATAATTATTAAATGAGTTCATTTCACTAATGGAAAGTGAATTTGAAATGAACTTAGTAGGATAACTTACCTTTTTCTTAAGGTTACAAATCAAACAAATTAGCGAAGGTATTTATTTACATCAACATAAATATGCTAAGAAACTAATTAGTAAGTTTGGAATGCAAAATGCTAAGGAGATTAATACACCAATGGCTACCAATATAAACATAAAAGAAGACTTATATGGAGAAGCAATTGATTTAAAATACTATAGGAGGATGAAATTTGGCAGCGATCCGATTAAGACTTCCGGGGAAGGTCGAAGTCGAGATCGGATGGTAAGGAACTGTCATAATGTCTATTACTCGACATTTTTATGCTAACTCTATGCTGTAGGTGAGTGACCAAGCCAACAGTCGACTAAAGACTATTAGCAGTCGATCGATCCTACCATCAGTCGACTGCTTATGGTCATCAGTCGACTGCTATTCAAACTAGTCAACTCGAAGAAAGTCAAGATAAGCTCCACCAAAAGTGGAGGGATGAGGTGCTTTGACCCAGATCAGGATATCAACGAGCTAGGGTTTGAAGAGATATAAAAGAAGGGGCTTTTCACCCCTTTGGATCATCTATTCATGCTCCCAAAGTGCTCCAACAACGCCAAAATTTTGACGACAACACAACGCCATCGTAATGCCAATGTCGCACTAAGCATCCTTCTTTTCGTCAGTAGTGTCATTTCATTTAAGCGTTTTTACTACTTGCATTTGAGCTTCGATTGTAAAGAGGAGAGGTAGGTGCGTTGCCTCATCCTCTATCTTGTGGTTTTTGTAATCGTCGTCTCCTACCTCCAACGAAGAGGAGACTTTTAGTGGATTGCTTCATCGTACACGGTCAAGGATCGTGGGGCCTTGGAGTAGCAACCTATCCGTTGTGAACCAAGTAAAAACACAAGTGTTGCTTTAATTTATTGTCTATACTTCTACTGTGCTTGCTGTAGGAACTTCGGTTAGCACTAGAGGGGGACGCTTATGGTTGATTGATGGAAATCATTCATGCTTGATTACCTATACTTATCGTTAATGCAGCAGAATACAAATAGAAAATAAAAATACAAATACACAAAGACAATCACAACACATGAATATAACGTGGTTCGGAACATTAGGGTTCCTACTCCACGTATTGAGCTCACATGAGCTCTAGCGAAGCAAACACCACCACTAGTCAATATACTCCTTCTTGAAAACATGTCGGAGGTGGAGAAAACCTCTTACAATAGATTACAAAAGTAATACAAGACAAAACAAGAAAATACAAAGTAAATACAACAAAATAAGTAAAGAACACTTTACAAAATATCTTTTGAATACTTACTTGTTTGATTGCTTGAGTTGCACTTGAATACCATGAGGTGCACCAGCATATCACTCCAAATCGCCCAAGAAATTGCTGCCAAAAACCTTCCCTTCGAGCTCCCTTTAAAGTTGCAACTCAAGCTAATTTTCGCCTAGCAGTCGACTGCTCATACCCATCAATCGACTTTTCTTGTAGTTATTGTTTCACAACGACTCGATCCATGCTAGATAAATTCCAATGGATAGACCATCAGTCGACTGCCTAACCCTAGCAGTCGATTGATGCACAGGCAGTTGATTCGTTGGTCGAGCCTGCCTCGCGTCTGTGGCATTTCCTCATCATTAGTCGACTGCCCTCCATGGCAATCGACTGCTCAAGGGCAGTCGAGGCGCAGTCGAGGCACCTTGCGTCTGTTCGGCCGTAGTCGAGGCGTGTCGAGGTGTCGCCTCAATTAGGACTCTAGTTGAGGTGTCAGTCAAGCTGCCTTGCGACTATGGCCGCAATTCGGCCACAGTCGGTCATCAGTCGACTCCCATCAGTCAACTGTTCATAGTCCCATACAACTGCTCAGTGTTGACTCGGCTACCAAGTGTCAAAATACTTGACTAGTCGACTGGTCCATGACCCCAGTCGACTGATACACCTCAACCATGAGGCTTAACTCAAGTATGATGCCCTCATACTTGCTAGACCACCCTTAGCCTAGACCTAAGCCTTCTAGCCACCTCCATCAACCTCACGTCTATTGGATCCGTCCAAGTCATCCATGACTTGTTCATCCATACGATAGCCTTCAGGTGCTTCCATCGACTATTTTCATGCTAAGCTGGTCTACACCGCCAAGGCACATTGGACATATGCTGCCAAGACACAATCTTGGATTTTACGTCGCCAACCATTGGACTTATACTACCAAGACTCAACCCTTTGACTTTACGCCACCAATATCAACCCTTGGACTTCCCTTGCCAACCCATGTTGGACTTTCTAATTACGAAGACTCAAGCTTGGACTTTTCCTTGCCAACCAATGTTGGACTTTCCAATTGCCAAGACTTAAGCTTGGAATTTGCATGTCAAGTACTCAAGTCTTGGACTTTACCATTTCCAAGAACCATGCTTAAACTTTCCATGCCAAGTGTCCCACTTAGTCTTTTCCATCATATGGTCAACACTATGTCAACCATATAGTCAACCCATTGTCAAACAATGGTCAACTCATCATAAACATCAAAACAAAATATCAAAACACTACTCGAGTAAAACTCGAGTTTGGTCAATCATGACCTGAGCCGATTGCACTAAAAGCACCCCCTTTTTGATGTTTGACAAAAACCAACACCTTTGAGTTAGAACACTAACTCAAACCACTCCTCCTAATTGTCAAAATTGGGAATTCCAAATTCTCTTAATTCTCCCCCTTTTTGATAATCCTCAAAAAGGTTCTCCAGAAGGGTGTCAATGTCTCATATCCCAATGAGATCTTATAATCTCCCCCTTGGTCCAAAAAAATTTAGGATACCTTCACTCCTCCTAGTGATAAGTCCCATATCACTAAAGAGAGACAATCCTTCAAACTATTCAAATTCTCTCCCCTATGAGAAAGAACACATCCATCATCTCATGATGGATAACCTCCCCCTAAAGGTTTTCTCCCCCTTGACCATTGCACCAACAATGTCCTTAGAGAGTCCCTAAGCCTATAGAAACACTAAACCATCAAAATTAAGGTTAAAAGTTCAACCTTGAACTTTCACACACCTTAAAATTGATACACACCCAAACAACTCTCTTAATCCATATCCAATGGATTTTCACCCTTTATAATGCTTTCCAAAGCATATCCTAGGATTAGGAGCAGTTCGGGTAGCCTAACATAGCTAAAATCAGGCTAAACAAACCTTGTTTACCCAAAATTAGCATTGACAGTCAACAAGTTAAGTTAACAGTAGACTGCCCTATGCATCAGTCGACTGAGAAAGCTTCCAGTACAATGATAGGAGCTCCAGTCGAGGCGCTTCCTCGACTAGTTTCTGACATGGTCGAAACTCCATTTTCAGATTATTTTTAGAAATGCATAAATAATTCTATAAAATTTGAAAAATCTGGAAATTTTGACCGCACATTAATTATGCCAAACACTATAGGGGAAAAATAGTTTTCTATGAAAATAACTTTTAAAATCAAAGAATGATACAAAGTTCAAAAGCATTGAAACTTTCAATGCTTTTAGCCAACTTTGTTTCAATTTTCTTAATGGTGATTGCTATCAAAAGATAGGCTTCACCAAGGTTTTTCAAAATGATTTTAAAATGTTTTCAAAACTTTATATTGAACCATGGTCTATGGGATTAATGAACATGACTTGTACATAAGCTTTCCTAATGATTTATATATGGTATAAGATGAGTTTGAGTTCATCTAGATGCAAGAACTATATACCTTGAACTTAACTCATTTCCTACCATCTAACATGTGTCTAGGGTGTATGAAAAAACACACATGTCAATTTGATGTGAGATGTGGGTTTTGTTCATCCTAATCTAAGGTCTCATGCATTTTTCTAAGGCAACTCTATTTGATTCCCATATACATGGGTCTTCAAATCATGCAATTTGTCTTTAAATCAATTTTAAATAATTCATTAATGATGGTTATGGCATAAATGATAACATAAATAAGCATGTTCCAATAATCATGATGTCATGACATAAGATATAAACCTAAACATAAACATGACACCATTAAATAACCTAAGCACAATCATGACATTTATATGATAAAGATGAAATATGATGTCATGACATGGTATATGACAATCAAAGCATGACAAATATAATATAAGGCATAAGAATACCAAAATTTTAATATTAGTTGTCATTTGTTAGGATTAATTCCATTTATCCATATTATCACTCTTCTCCCAAGTATGCCAAAAATCCAAAATGGCACACCAAGACCTCTAGACCTAATTTGTGCCAATTTGATCAATTTATCAAACTTCCAATTTGATCAATTTATCAAACTTCTTAAATGATATTGGCACATCCTAAAATCCTTTAGGATCAATTTAAACTTTATTTTCAAAGTATCTCATAACCTTGGAAATGACCTAAAGTGTCAAATCTGCTATGGTTGAGTTAACTACCCATCCAATCAAGGTTGACACATCCTAACCCATTTAGCGTGAATCGATCACGCTCCTAGGAACCCAATAACTATTGGAGCTCCTTTAGTTTACAAGTATTCATTAGGGATAACTTCCCTAGATACCTTCCTAATGACCCTTCTAGGCTTTGAAGTCTTGGTCATTTGGGTCTTACCAAGGTTAACTCTAGGGGTAACTCCCCTTGTAACCTTCTTAGTGGCTTCCCTACATTTAATGGAAACCTTGGCCACTAGGCACTTACCTTGGTTACCGTTAGGAATGACTTCCCTAGTAACTTTGGCTTTCCTAGACCTAGGTTGAGTTCCATAATCGAATGGAACATTGTGGTAGGTCTCCTTGGGCTTAGGTTTGTGACCCGAAGCAGAATTTAGTCATCTTAGATAGAGATTAGGAATGTGCGTAGTAGAGTAGGAATCAACTCTTCTTTATACTATATTTTTTCTTTTTCATGCTACATGGAACAAGCTTAGGGTTTACCTTAGAAAGCATGCACCTATAGATTTAAGGAGCCAATGTTGGACTCTCCGATTCGCAAAAACCGCTTTTTATGTTGCGGAAACCTCTGAAGTCGGCCATGGATCCATGTGAAGATAAATAAAATAAATTCATGTACATGTTTAGAAACACTAGATCTACCTTAGATCTACATGGGAAGAGCGTTACCCTTGTAGCGATGACCTTCGCTTATCCCGCTCGTCCAAATGGTTGTCGGATCTTGTAGAGTGTCAAGTGTACACCCGTCTACACATATCCACACGGACAAAAGTTGGAGAAGACCACTTAGAGTGTGTTAGCACCCTTGGAGGTCACAACAATGGAGGATGAGGGAGAGAGTAAGAGAGGAGAGGAGGAAGAAGATGAAATCAATTCACCACTAACTCATTCATTCTTTGGCCGACCACATTAAAGAGGGATAAATTCCTCCATGTAATACCAAGAAAAATGGCTCTTGGTCTTCCCCATGAGGTGGCACACCATGATGTGTCCATGATGATGTGGAACAACATCATTGGCTGGCCCCTATGCCAAGTCACCATGAAGTGCCATTTGGTCAAGTCAAACTTGACCCTTCATCTTCCCTCTCAAGTCAATTCAAACTTGGCCTCTTATCTCCCATGGTTGACCAAATCCAACCTTTGATTCAAGTCAATTTAATTTAATGAATCTCTATTCATTAGTTTAAATTGACTCAATGAATCAAATCGAAATTAGACTCATTCAACACTTGAATCAAATTGAGTCCAACTCAATTTGTCTAATTTGGATTACTCTTAATCCAATTTGGTTCATCACATGAACCTAATCCTCTTGGTCCATCATATGAAATTAATCTCCATCTAATTGCCCTTTGTGTGTGACCCTATAGGTTCTTGTAACGTTGGCAATGCTCCTAAACCGATTTAGAAACATAAGCAATGAACGGTATCTAGCAACACATCATTGCTACCCATGTTACAAGAATGTTGAGATCCAACATCACCTTTGTGACTACTAATTGTGACTCTCACAATATATGACAATGTCCCTATATCCTTGACATCTAGATTGAACAATTGAGGCATAGACCATGTCATCCTCTATACGATCTATATCTTGAACTCCAAGTAGACTCACTCTAATCAAATGAGCTCAATATCTGATATTGACTCATTTGGGCATGACCATTCACTTAGTGGTCTCACTCTATCAAGAATCATGATGTCACTCCCGTCATATAGGAGGGATAGATCCCATCTACATCACTCACATTCCTCCGCATAATTTGTTACATACCCAGTAATCACCTTTATAGTCCACCCATTTATCGGTGACATTTGACGAAGCAAAGTATGCAACTCCTTATGTAGGGAACCATGGTGACTTCAGGTCCAAGGACTAATAGTCATACTAATAGTCACATGAGAAAGTATATGACACTCATATAATGATCCATGATACTTTCTCATGGTGGGTCATTTAGTATACATTATCCAATGCATACCCATGTGTCATCTTGATATCTCATATCCATGACTTGTGATATCAAGTCATCGAGTTAACCTACATGCTAGTCTCTTCGCATTAATATTGTCCCTGAATATTAATACTTGACTAGGAATGATTGAGAGTAGTATTCTCTATATCATCTCATTATCGATTAAACCAATCAATTGATATAGATAAAAACCTTCTACTCAAGGACGATATTATACTTAGTTATTTCGCACCAATACAAGTATAATAACCATAAAGAAATGCCTTTATAAATATATATAGGAATATGATACAATAAGTCCATACAACAATCATCACATGATTGGCTCTAGGACTTTCACTAATAGCCAACACATCTCACAACACATAGGTTCAATGTGTTTGTGTACTAAGCCACGTAGATGGGCGTGAGATGTTAGGACCTTACTTCTGATTCCAGATGTAGATCAAGTGCATCAATATGAATCATGGAGTATAATTATTTAAAATAACCACTCTCATCAAGACTTATTGATCATTTTATATAAATTAAGTCAAAAAGAGTTGAACATGCTATTAGTTGAATTTATATTGAAATTATTATTTTCAAAATTAAGGCGAAAGTTAAGGAATCAAAAGTTTTTTAAGTGGACTTAACTTTCTTTAAGTGGCCAAACGTTAAGGGGGAGAGATAAGTTTCTTTTTCAAAAACTCACCTAAGGTCAAGGTGGAGGTAACCTTGAGGGGGAGGATTTAAAAAGAACATATTTTTCAAACTTGCTTACATTTGCTTAATCACACTTACTATTTTACTCATACTAACTTACTCATGTTTACACACTTTCATATTTCTTTCATACTTATTATTCATGCATTCTTATGCTTAGTACTACATGCCTCCTCATGCTTATTTATGCTTAATTTTTCCTTAACTTTGAATCGGTTTGCCATAGATCGAAATGGGGGAGATTGTTGATGCAGGGGGACTAGATAATTGAACCTAGGTTTTGATTATGGCAAAGGTTCAAAGTTAATCTATTATTGTTATCTCATGAGATGTGTTAATTTTGTAGGAAATGATTAAGCTAAGCTGAAGGTCAACGACACCCAGAGAATCTCGGGACGAGAAACTGAGGTGGTCGAGCGACACCAAAAGAACCTCGTAGCAGTCGAGGAACCTCGGTGGTGAACGGAAGCTAAGCAATAGGTCAGATGGAGCAGAGGTAAGCAATGAACGTAGAGTAATGGTGAGGTCGTGTCCTCCATACGGGGACAAAATTAGGCGGCAATCTGACTAAGACTTTCGGGGGAAGGTCTAGGTCTAGATCAGACGGTAAGGAACCGTTGTAATGTCTATTACTCGACATTTCTATGCTAAGTCTATGTTGCAGGTGAGTGACCAAGCCAACAGTCGACTAAAGGCTATTGGCAGTCGATTGATCCTACCATCAGTCTACTGCTAAGTGTCATCAGTCGACTGCTATTCAAACTGGTAATCTTGAAGAAAGTCAAGATAAGCTCCGCCAAAAGTGGAGGGATGTGGAGCTTTGACCCAGATCTAGATCTCAACAAGCTATGGTTTGAAGGGCTATAAAAGAAAGGTCTTTTCACCCATTTGGATCTTCTATTCTTGCTCCCAAATTGCTCCTACAACGCTAAGCTTCTGACGACAACACTATGTCGTCGCAACATCGATGTTGCGCCGAGCTGCCTTCTTTTCGTCCGTAGTGTCATTTCATTTAAGTGTTTTTACTTCTTTCATTTGAGCTTTCGATTGTAAAGAGGAGAGGTAGGCTTATTGCCTCTTCCTCTATCTTATGGTTTTTGTAATCGGCGTCTCCTACCTCCAACAAGGAGGAGACTTTTAGTGGATTGCCCCGTCGTACATGGTCTAGGATCGTGGGGCCTTGGAGTAGCAACCTTTTGGTTGTGAACCAAGTAAAAAAAAAGTGTTGCTTTATTTTATTGTCTTTACTTTCATTGTGCTTGCTGTAAGAACTTTGGTGAACTCTAGAGGGGGGGGTGAATGTCGCTTACGGTTGATTGATGGAAATCACTCATGCTTGATTTCCTATACTTATTGTTAACGCAGCAGAATACAAATAGAAAATACAAATACAAATATACAAAGACAATCACAACACATGAATATAACGTGGTTCAGAACCATAAGGTTCCTACTCCACAGATTGAGCTCAAATGAGCTCTAGGGATGGAAACACCACCACTAGTCAATATACTTCTTCTCGACAACACGTTGGAGGTGGAGAAAAACTGTTATAACATATTACAAAAGTAATACAAGAAGTAAAGAACACTTTATAAAAACTCTTTTGAATGCTTGCTTGTTTGATTGCTTGAGTCACACTTGAAGACCCTGACTTGCACCGACAAATTGCTCCAAATTGCCAAAGAAATTGCTGCCAAAAACCATCCCTTCGAGCTCCCTTTAAAGCTGCAACTCGAGCTAATTTCCACCTAGTAGTCGACTCCTCATCTAGTTGTTGTCTCACAATGACTCGATCCATGGTGGATAAGTTCCAGCTGATAGACCATCAGTCGACTGCCAAACCCTAGCAGTTACTAATGCATAGGCAGTCAAGCCGCTGGTCGAGCCAGCCTCGCATATGTGGCATTTCCTCATCATCAGTCGACTACCCTCCATGGCAGTCGACTGTTCAAGGGCAGTCGAGGCACCAATCGAGGAACTTTGTGTCTTTTCGGCCACAATTGATGCCAGTCGAGGCACCAATCGAGTTGGCTTGTGGTTGTGGCTGCTATTCGGCCGTAGTCGATTGCCAGTCGACTCCCATCAATCAACTGATCATAATCCTAGTCAACTACTCAGTGTCACTCGGCTGCCAAGCGTCAAAATACTTGACCAGTCGACTGGTCCATGATCCCAATCAATTGATACAAAACAACCATGAGGTTTAACTCAAGTATGATGCCCTCATACTTGCTAGACCACCCTTAGCCTATACCTAAGCCTTCAAGCCACCTCCATCAACCTCACGCCTATTGGATCCCTCCAAGTCATCCATGACTTGTTCATCCATACGCTAGCCTTCAGGTTCTTCCATCGACTATTGTCATTCTAACCTAGTCTACACCGCCAAGGAACATTGGACATACACTGCCAAGACACATGCTTGGACTTTAAGTCACAACCATTGGACTTATGCTGCTAAGACTCCACCCTTCGACTTTACACCGCCAATATCAACCCTTGGACTTCCCTTTCCAACCCATGCTGGACTTTTCAATGGCCAAGACTCAAGCTTCGACTTTCCCTTGCCAATCCATGTTGGACTTTCCAATTGCCAAGACTCAAGCTTGGACTTTCCATGCCAAGTTCTCAAGACTTAGACTTTACCATTGCCAAGACCGATGCTTGGACTTTCCATGCCAAGTTTCCAACTTGGACTTCTCCATCATATAGTCAACCTATAGTCAACCCATTGTCAAACAATGGTCAACTCATCATCATACATCAAAACACAACATCAAAACACAACACGAGTCTGGTCAATCGTGACCTTGGTCGATTGCACCAACAATCTCCCCCTTTTTGATGTTTGACAAAAACCAACACTTATAAACCAACACCTTTGAGTTAGAACACTAACTCAAACCACTCCTCCCAATTGTCCAAATTGGGAATTCCAAATTCTCTTAATTCTCTCCCTTCTTGACATACATCAAAAAGTCTCTCCCGAAGGGTGTCTATGTCTCATATCCCAAAGAGATCTTACAATCTCCCCCTTGGTCCAAAAACATCTAGGATTCCTTCACTCCTCCTAGTGATAAGTCTCATATCACTAAAGAGACACTACAACAAAAAGGGAAAATAGAGATGAATTATTTTCGTCGCTAATATCAAAATTTCACCGCTAAATACAATTGCCGACGAAATAATTTCGTCGCTAGAGTCATCGTAATAAGGCTGTCGCAAAGACGAATTAGTGACGAATTAAGGAATTTTCGTCATTAACATTACCAACGAAATCAAAAACATCGCTAAAAATAAAACTTTCGTTGCAAAATGTAGAATGTCGGAAAGAGGAAAATCACCAATATTAGCGAAGAAATATCTTAAATTCGTCGCCAAATATTAGTCAAGTGACCCGATATAGCAGTCGACTGCCAATTTACTGTCCCGCCATAGAATCGGGAGAGACTCGACCATCGACTCGACTAACAGGTTAATGATGAAAAAACCACATTTCGTCGCTAACTATCAGTCAGTTGACGCAAGAAATGACTCGATTGTCTATTTTTGGCCAGCCACAGATTTGAGAGACCCTCGATTGACGACTCGACTAGTGAGTTATTAGCAATGAACTATATAAGTTTCGTCTCTAATGTCCTGTAGCAGGCAAGTGTGTCAACTTGCAGCTTGACTGATACACCAAATTTTAGCGACGAAACTACTAATTTCGTCGCTAACCCTCAATTTCCTAATGTCGTATATCGACAATTAGCGATGAAACGAAAAATATTCATCGCTAACCATCAAAATATAGTTTTCCATAATCCATTCCATTTGTATTCGAAATCCTATAATACAATATCAACCATAATTTAACTTAACAACATACAAGTCAAATATTACAACCAACATATACATTTAAAAACAACTAACATAACATCGAATTTAAGGTCCAAAACATCCAATTTAAACTCCAAAACATCTAATTTAAAATCCATAGTATTCAAATGCAAAAACATTAACTGTTACAAACTCTAAGATGGAGGAGGAGGTGGATCTAAAGATGACTCGTGCACCAATGATTGTAATGCTCCAAGTGCAAGCCGATTCAGAATTGCTTCAAACATATCTTGTCTTGATCTCATTGATGTCAACTCATCTTCGGTGCTAGCTAATCGAGCTTGAGTGTTTGCTTGCTCCTCTTGTGTGGATTGAAGTTGTTCACACAGTGTTGCATTAGTTGTTTTGGAGGAGGAGCTGGCATCTGAAGAAGTGGACCTGACTAGTTTTGGCCCACTTCCAAGTCCTCTAATATATCCAGAGCGAACACCAAGGACTTGATCACAAATCTGATCGGCAATCTGAACAACATCGATATCATCTCTGGTTTCTTGTGATTGGATGTGTTCATCTCGCAGTCTCACCATATCAACCTAAGAATAGTTAAAAATAATTACACCGTCTCAACATATTATTAATATATTTACAAATAATTATCCAAATTTAAAAATAACTTTACTAAATTTGATCGATTATATCTTACGTATGCAGCCTCGGCTCTCTCCCCACTCCATCCTTTTGATGAGATATAATGTGTTGTATTGAAGATAGTAATCCGATCTTTTCTCTTAGACTGATTGGTCTGAAAAATATTATAATGTGTTAATATTAAAAATATCAAACAATATACTGTAACTATAAAGTTTGTACTTACACCTTCGTAACTGTATTGGATGAATGATTTAGAGCCACCTCGATGGGTAAATGGTAGTTGTGCTCAATTTTGGGCATTTATTGCTGATTGTGTCTACAATATAAAAATTTATTAAGATAAAACTTAAAACATGAGTTATATAACAAATATTTTAATTTTTTTAGATTGAGTTACTTGAAATTTCTCTGATTCAAACAAATCACACATATAGTTCCAATCTTCTTGTGTCTCACAATACTCGATCGGCATATGATGTCGGTGCTCGGTAGGGGGAAGATGCAATAGACTCTTATAATGAGTGTGCATCTTATTTCTATTGTCTCTATACCTTGCACTCATTAGCCTGTCCGTCTCCTTTCTTACTGACGTTGCCTCGTCGTCAAAACTGATATCAAAAGCAGCCAAAAAAAATACCAATATTGAAATTTATTAACGAATGATAGTTGATTATATAAATATCAAATTACTTGTACTTACTGCTAATCGGTCATATATCATCTGTTTATTGTCCGCAGGGATATGCTTCCAGCTCTTATCTTGTAAGGGAGCAAACTTTTTAATTGACAACCCTAACTCTGTCATAAAAGCAGCTGCATTTGTAGGGTGACCATCGCTCTTACGGAAGGTAATGAACAATCTACCCCGTTCCTTGATTTATCATCTGAGCCGATCAGAGTGTGTCCCTCATGTCTCTCTACGTGTCAGATGAACTGTAAATTAAAGAATGTTAACAATTAACAAGTTAAATAAATAGCAAACAAAATATGCATATATAAAATCACATAACTAACTAGTAGGAGCAGGAGCACTATCATCGTCAGGCGTAGGCACAACTGGGGGCTGCTCAATCCTCTTAGGCGGCATAGCTGTGACATTAAATATTATATACAGATCAACGTATAATAAAAGATTATATTAAATACAAGAATTATAAATGAAGAACAATATAAATACCATGTAAATACATCTAATCGCTATCATCATCTGAAAAGGATAAATAATCATCCGCCTCACTATCAATTTCACTATCTTCACCCTCAGCAATATGATTAGTTTGAGTGCCTATATCCAGATCAACTTGTGCATTTGCTATATTTATTTGTTGATGCTCAACATCTATTCGACATAGTTGAGTTATCGCTAAGTCTTCACCGACTACTGAAGTTGAATCATTGGATGAAATATCTTGGTTTGGCTCCATATTCAAGATATTTTCACCCTCAAAATCGTTTGATACTTCGTCAACTTCAGTAACTTCGTATATTTCTCGGTGGTGAACCCTTTGCATGATCTTCCAATGACCTCCACGTTTGATATCATTCAAATAATAGACTTGATTTGCTTGGTTTGCCAAAATGAATGGGTCATCATCGTACCATGTTTTAGAAGTGTCAATACACAAGAGATCATACTCTTCCACCAACATTTTTTTTTTTGGATTACATTGGAACCATTTGCACCAAAATAATTGGACTTTATACCTAAAAGAGTAAAATATTTGAACCACATCCTTCAACTCATCAAAAAAATCCAAATTGTCCCCATCGTCAGAGGATGGTACGCTGACCCCACTATTTTGAGTAGTTCTGTGTGAATCACGGGACCTCGTATGATATTGAATCCCATTTACAATGCATGCATCATACAGTTTCACTTCAGCATCAGGTCCCATTGCTAAATAATACAACTCATCTGTGATCTTTGAATTTGTAATATTTTATAGCGCTACAATTTTATTCCTAAACCATAGTGGAAAATCTCTCTCGTGATATTGCATAACTTGATCAGCATGAACCCTTTGGGACATAAGTTATATATGCTCAATGGATAAAAAATTTAATCAATTTAAACTCTGTGAATGAAACAAAAATTAAAGTAATAACTTAATGTAAACACTTACTTTCGATATTAGTCGACTTCTGTATAATTATTGAGAATGTACCAATGTGCTTTCTTAAACAACGACAATGACAACTTCAGACTTTGTTGGTTTCCAAATACTCTTGTTTGCTGTGAGAAAACACTTAATTTGCATATTGTTGATGGAACATCTTTATTCCGTTCCGGCCTAGAAAAACTTGTCTCAATCTGTCTCATATATAAAGAACTGAAAGTCAATGCCTCATTTACAATATACCCCTCTGCAATAGATCCTTCAGGTCGTGCTTTATTACGAACATATTTTTTTAGCCTTCCCAAATATCGCTCAAAGGGATACATCCATCGTGACGAAACAGGCCCAGCCAACATAGCTTCATGTGGTAAATGGACTATCAAATGGACCATAATGTCAAAAAATGCTGGAGGAAATATCCGTTCCATCTTACACAATATCAGGACTATTTGCTCCTCCATTCTACATAAGTCCACTGTGTGTAAAGATCTTGCAGTGATCTTTTTGAAGAAATCACATAGCTCAATTAGTGTGCTACATGTCTTTTGGGAAAAATTTACATACAGTAACTGGAAGTATTCTTTGCAACAATACATAACAATCATGTGATTTTAGTCCATATATCTTTCCTTCATTTTCATTCACATGTCTATATATATTAGCAGCATAACCATCCGGAAATTTAACTGATTTCAAAAATTGACAAAAATCACGCCTTTCTTCCAGTGTCAACGTGTAACTAGCATATGGTTTCCTGAATTTGTCTCCTACCGGTTGTAAATGCAACTCACTCCTTATCCCTATATCTTGCAAATCTAATCTCGTTTTGAGAGTGTCCTTTGACTTTTCATCTATATTTAATAATGTGCCAATTAAAGCATCATAGACATTCTTTTCAATATGCATCACATCTAAATTGTGTCTAAACTTTAAACCTGACCAATATGGTAACTCAAAAAATATACACTTCTTTACCCAATTTGTATCATCCGAAGATCGCTATCGTTTTTTACTGAATAAAGGATGCTTACTGAATGTCAATTGGGGCAATGCATCTAACTGCGCTAAAATCTCATATCCATTCACTAATCATGGTGGTCCTTTTTCAACCTTTCCATTGAAATCTTTATTTCTATGTAATGGGTGGTGCACATCCAAGAATTAACGGTGACCTATGTAGCATATTTTACTCCTTAATCCTTGAGATTTGGTTTCATTCAGACATACTGGACATGCCTTTGGCCCTTTGTGCTCCATCCAGAAACTGTTTCATATGATGGAGAGTCGTGAATGGTCCACATCACAGCAGCATGTAATTGAAAGACTTGTTCAGTCGATGCATCATATTCTTCCACCCTGTCATCGCATAGCTCCTTCAGTTCATTTATCAGAGGTCATAGGTATATATCTATCTCTTTTCTAGGTGATCTAGGCCCAGGAATTAACAGAGACATAATCATATATGGCGGCTTCATCATTTTCCATGGTGGCAAATTATAATTTACAAGTATAACAGGCCACATACTATAAGCATTTGACATATTTCCAAATAGATTAAACCTGTCAGTAGCCAACCCTAAGCGAATATTTCATGGATCTTTTGCAAATATTTCATGTGCATTGGCAAATTCTTTCCATGATTCACTATCAGCTGGGTGTCTTAATACACCATTTGTTTCAACTTGCTTTTCTTTATGCCATCTCATCTCTTTAGCCGTATGCTTCGAAATAAACAACCTCTTAAGTCTCGGTTTCAGAGGAAAATATCGAAATTTTTTTTGAGGATTCTTTTTCTTATTTATCCCTTCGTACTTGTATCTGGGCTCCTTGCACACTAGACATACATCCTTATTCTCGTGCTCATCCCAAAATAATATATAATCATTCTTACAGACATGTATCTTCTCATATGTCAATCCTAACTCATTCAATAATGTTTTGGCTTCATAATAAGAGTTTGGAATCGCATTTGATTTAGGAAATGTCTCTTGCAATAACTGAAGTAACATATCAAAAGATTTATTACTCCAGCCATTTAACACCTTCACATGCATTAGCTTCACCATAAAATTGAAAACCGAAAAACTAGTACAATTGGGATAAAGTTCTTTTTGTGCTTCTTCCAACATTGAAATATAACTTCGTCTACAATCATTTACATTTGTGGTTATATTTATATCATCTGATTGAGAATCATTGTTGGTTATATTTTATGCATTTTGTAAATCAGTAAACATGTCTTCAAAATCATCTACTTCAACATCAAAATCATTCTCATCTTGATTGACAATATTTATACTACCGGATGATGTAGAAACTTCTCCATGAAAGTTCCAGACTTTATATAGTCTATCGAATCCTCACATATACAGATGTCCTCGAACATAATCCAATTCAAACTGAAACAAATTGCCACACCGTCTACATGGACAACGAATTTTCGATAAATTCATACTGATCATGTAATTTTCTGCCATACTCATAAATTGACTCAACCCATTTATATATTCAGGACTAATCCGGTTCTAAATCATTATCCAACTTTTATCCATATTTTTGAACCCTGATTAAACATATATAAAATAATTTATCAACTTAAATGTAGTTATCACATACAAAATAATTAAAAAACTTATAATTTAAACCTCACACAACATAACTTACAATTTGCATTATAACTCCTGTTTGTCATCGAACATTAAAATCTAAGAATAAAAAAATCTAAACTTATCCTATAACCTAAGACTGTGTGTCTTGCGAAAAACAACACACAATGAGTAATTAATCTTACAAAAAATAACACACAATGAGCTCTTAACCAAGTTTGAGATACTATTGTTGAGCACAAGTTGCATGAATTTAAAAGTTGGCTAGCTTTTGATCAGCAAGGTTAGGTAGTGCACTAGTGTAGAAAGATGACTCTCATTCAATTGCACAAATTGAGCTTAATTTTACCATGAATAACTCCAAATCTAAATGATAAAAAACTCTAAATTCTTCATTTAATCCCATTCAAAATCCTAATGATATATGATTAATCTACAATAACCTTAAACCATTAAAAAATTCTAAATTCATTATCTAAATGCTAAATTTATCAAGGGAATTGACTGATGCAATTTCATGTGCGACAAATAGATATCAAAATAAAGTTGTTACCGACCAAGCCGAAAGGCCGAGCTGTCGCCGATGTTGGAGAAGGAGGGCAGAGACTGGAGGTTGGAGGGTCGAGCTAAAGCCAGAGCTGGAGAAGCAGGGAGGAGGCCGGAGCTATCGCCGGAGCCGGTCATGGGAGAAAAGCGCCGAGAATAAGTTGATCACGCATGAGAGGAAGCTAGGGGATGGGACCGGAGCTATCGCCGGAGCTGGTCACCGGAGAGTCGCACGGAGAATCGCCGAAGACTCGTCAGAGAGCAGAAAATTGCCAGAAGAGAGGAAGTCACGTGAAGGAAATGGCAGAATCGGCACGGGGTAGGGTTTTTACACAGATATTAGCGATGAAATATGATTTATTCGTCTCTAATATTTATTAGATTTGCGATGAAAATATAATAATTCATTGCTAAATTGATCATCAGTCGACTAGTGGGATTGACGACTCGACTAGCAGTAATATGGTCGCAGGAACATAATCGAGTTAACTCGACTAGCGCCTCGACTGAATTGTTTGCTATGAAATTTAAATATATCGTCGCTAATATGCAGTCGACTGGCGGGATTGATGACTCGACTTCTTGACATTTGGTCGGCCACATAATCCAGTTTACTCGACTGGCAGCTCGACTGAATAATATGCGACAAATTTTAATCTTTTGTCGCTAAGTACTTTGAGATGAATATCTATTTATTCATCGCTAAGTAAAATTTTACGACGAATATTTTTATATCATCGTTAATTTTTACTATATTGGAGATGAAATCTTAGTTTTTTGTCGCAAATATAAGATTATTTGCGACGACTGATAAATTCACTGTAAATATCTAGTATTAGCGGCGAATAACTAATTCGTCGCTCATATTTCATCTCTATTTTCCATTTTTCTTGTAGCGAGAGGCAATCCTTCAAGCTTTCCAAATTCTACCCTCGATGAGGAAGACCACATCCATTATCCCATGATGGATAACCTCCCCCTAAAGGCTTGCTTCCCCTTGACCATTGTACCAACAATGTCCTTGGAGAGTCCCTAAGCTTATAGGAACACTAAACCATCAAAATTAAGGTTAAAAGTTCAACCTTAACTTTCACACACCTTAAAATTGATACACACCCAAAAAACTCTATTAATCCATATCTAATGGATTTTCACCTTTTATAATGCTTTCCAAAGTATATCCTAGGGTTAGGAGCAGTTATAGTAGCCTAACATAGCTGAAATCAAGCTAAACAGACCTTGTTTACCCGAAATTCGCATTGGCAGACGACTGGTTCAGTTAAAGTAGACTGCCCTATGCATCAGTCTACTGAGGAGGCTTCCAGTCTATTGATAGAAGCTCCAGTGGAGGCACCGCCTCGACTGGTTTCTGACTTTGTCGAAACGTCATTTTCAGATTATCTTTAGAAATGAATAAATAATTCTAGAAAATTCAAAAAATCATGAAATTTCGACCACACATTACTTATGTCAAACACTATAGGGAAAAAATAGTTTTCTATGAAAATAACTTTTAAAATCAAAGAATGATATAAAGTTCAAAAGCATTGAAACTTTCAATTTTTTTAGCCAACTTTGTGTCAATCTTCTCAATGGTGTGATTGCTATCAAAAGATAGGCTTCACCAAGGTTTTTCAAAATGATTTTAAAATATTTTAAAAACCTTATAATGAACCATGGTCTATGGGCTTAGTGTAGATGACTTGTACATAAGATTTCCTCATGATTCATCTATGGTATAAGATGAGTTTGAGTTCATCTAGAAGCAAGAACTATGCACCTTAAACTTAACTCATTTTCTACCATCTAACATGTGTCTAGGGTGTATGAAAATACACACTGTTGGGATGTATACTGAAAAGTCTATCTTTTGCATGAACATCTTTATTTTTGAAATAAGAATCACATGATCATTGTTTGCATTTTTATGGTTATGCATATTGTCTAATACATTACATTGTAGATAACATGGTGTGTGGTGTCACACGGGAGATCATGTTATCGAGTCCTTGTAAAGTATAAGTAAAGACTCACAACCGAGATGACTTTGGATAAACCATTGGAATGATTGTAGTGTGATTTGGTAGTGGTTTGTCTTTACCATAGAATCACACTAGTGTACTTTGTGTGTATTGAGCAGGACCGAATTAGAGGTGATTCGATTTATTGTTGACTACATAATCGAATCGGACCTCAGATATTATATTGTACATACTCTTAATCCCGATATAATAAGGGGCACATATACTTAGTATTCATTTCTTTGATTTACCAATGGCCGAGATTTATAGATTAAATCGATAGGCTCGGTAAGTTTGGAAATTGTATTATTTATATGGTGTGTCGTTGATTATAGGAGGAAACTGTGTCCTATATATTAGGATGATGTTGTCCCCTTGAGAAGCTCATAAGGTTCATCATGTAAACCCTACAGGTGGACTTGGTCCGACATGATGATAAGGTTGAGTGGTACTACTCATGGAGTTAGATGTTGATTAATTAATTGTCAGTAAATTAATTAATCAATGGACATTCGAGATCTTAAACACGGGGAGAAAATGTACAAATAATATATGGAGCCTATATTAACTTATAAGGGTTGGTGAGGTAGATCAATGATAATCCTCTAGTGGAATGGATAATCATTAATGGATCGGACATTATGTGGGCTTGATCCATTGGGTGGGCAAGATCCAACTCCTCCTCATGGTCCCTATTGTAGCCTATTAATACCTCATGAAGCTTAGATCCAATGGATGAAAACAAAACTCTAGATCCAACAGTAGAGATTAAATCTCTAAATCCAATGATTGAGATTAAATCTCTAGATCCGACGGTTGAGATTAAATCCCTAGAACCAATGGTGGAGATTAAAACAAGGCTTAAGCCTAAACTCTATATAAAGGGGCTTATGGCTTGGGCGGCAGGGAGATGGATGGCATTAGGGTTTGTTTCCCTTGGGCGGCAAGCAATCCCATTAGGGTGAGGATTAGGAGTGGGCGGCTAGGGTTTTTGGTGTTGGGGTGGGTGGCAACAAGTGGAGGAGGATTCTTCTTCTTCTTCCTAAGGTTGGCCGACACCTATCCTTCTTCCATATACTTTGGCCGATGCTCAACCTATCCTTCTTCCCTTCTTCTTTGGCAGGCAATTAGGAGAGCTAGGGTTAGGGTTTTGGGCGACAACAAGGTGAAGGGTTGGTTTGCTTTCTCTTCTCCAAGTTTTGGCCGGCGCCCATGCTCCCATTGATTCTCCTTTGGCCGGTTTCCATACTCCATGTTCTCTTCCTTGGTCGGCGGCAACATCGAGTCTATTGACTTGGTGGCCGGTTATAGATAGGAGGAAGTGTTTTGTTTTATGATCTTCCTTTGTTCGGAGTGAACAAGGAAAGGAAGATTGGTGATCTAGGAGGTTTCGACTTTTGGAAGATCGTCGCCCACACGACGTCCAAAAGGAGGAAGGACATACAATAGAAGATCAAGAGGTATAACAAGAGGTATAATCTTGTTTATTTTGATTAGTGTTCTTTTGTATTATGTCTATAATTGTTTTTTAATTATATGCATGTTGTATGTGGTTGTTTACTTTATGTATGTGGCTAATGTAACTTGGACCCTGAACATAAACATAAAAGCGGCAATTCCTACATCGTCTATTCCGCGGCTACTCATAGAATAGAGGTTTGTTGCTTCAACAACAAGTTTGTTCAAGAGACTACTCTAATCGAACATCACGCCGATGACAAGGTTGATTGGGCAATTCCTCTTGTCAAGGATAAATTTTTTTATCCGGAGACGTAGAAGGGATCGCCATGAACAAGCGTCTAAGTAGAAAGGGGAAGTGAAGTTTCCCCTCCCATCAATTGGTATTAGAGCTACGGTTTCCGGTTTTGTGTGTTTAAGATTTGGTTACTCTTATGCATTTTTCATATATTATATGTGCCGGATAATAGTAGGATATGCGTAGGTTAACTCTTTGGTTGCAGGCATAAGATCCGACTATTATTTCCATATGTGTGTGTGTATGTGTGTAAGAGTATATTTTGTTGAATCCTCGGGGTTGATGAGGCTAGTATTTAATTTTTTGTAAATTAGATACGATATTATTTAGCCACTCTTTTTATTTTAGTTTACTTTCGATCTAGATTTCATGTACACTCCCTTGTGGAGTATAGGATCGATGGATGTAAATTAAACTAGTTTTTAGTCTCGACTCGGATCTCCGGATGGCTCGTACATGGCCTAGGAGGAGCGGACGAGAAGGCGATACGAGGGGAGACATATTGAAGACAAAAGCCATAATAGTTGGAAAATTTTTATTTTTCATATTTATTGCTTATTGTTTGATATGCATGTCGTAGGCTAGAAAATTCCTCAATTTTAAATTACTAAGTGGGAGAGGGATATTTTTATAAATTCCCACGCCCTCCATTACGATTTGACATGTGATGCAAACAAACTTGCGCGTCGGCTGTGAGTGCCTTCCTCCCCATTGGATGAGTTTGTTTGCAGATCACAAGGTCGAATATGGTTATAGGAAATTATTAAGAAGCATGCGTACTTCCCCATCGTAAGGCACATAACCCGAGATAATTACCTTGGTACCAAGTAAAGGTGAACACTTAGATACAAATATAAGTATCCTACCCATCAGAGTCATTGCTTTTATTTGTAGGACCGAAGAGAAACCAACTATTAATTTTATTTGTCAAAAAGTTAGGTTGACAAGATAGTAAAATTAATGGGTAAAACCCCCTCTTATAAATGTAGAATTCGTATACGTCCACACGATCGTGGCATACGATATTCTCGGTGTTTTGAGGTGTTGGTTGATTTTAAAATTTTATTGTTTGAGGAATCAATAATTTTTTGAAATCTAAAGTAATGATCTATGTGATTCTTAGGGTTTTCAAAAATGACTTTCAGTCCACTTGCTATAATACTAAAGGAAAATAAACTTACTATACATAATTATGTTGATTGGAAAAAGGAATCTTGACATTGTCTTAACTACTGAGGAGTATAAATATGTACTCTTCGAAGAGTATCCTTCTAAGCCTGCGAATGAGCTGGAAGTCCTTGGAGCTAAGATCAATGGGGAAACCCTGGTCGATATTATTCTCCAATCGACAGAAAGGCTTGCTCAGGCACAGGCCATGGTTGCTCAGAAGGTTTCTACTTCTAAGACGAAAGGCAAGAAGAAGAAGAAACAAGGTGGAGCAAAGGTGGTGGGAGGATCTCAGGGAGGAGTGAAGAAGCCGAAAGGCAAGTACTTCACTTGCAAGCAGGATGGACATTGAAAGAAGGATTGTCCCAATCCGAAGCAAAACAAAGGTATATCCTTTGGTCTAGTCGTTGAAACATGGTTAGCGGTGTTATCTACCAGCTCCTGGTGTGTAGATACGGGAGCCTCTGATCATGTCTGTAATACTTTGTATGGGTTCCAGGAAACCCGACGATGAGCTGAGGGAGAGATTACCGTTTACTTGGGCAATGCCATGAAGGTGGCGGCTATTGCAGTGGGAGATGTTTTATTTATCTTTTGAGAAAAATAAAGTTTTGGTTCTTAATAATTGCCTTTATGTACCTTTATTTAGAAAGAATTTAATTTTGGTTTCTAAATTATTTATGGATAGATATTCTATTTCTTTTAATGACAGAGTTGTTATAAAAAGGAATAGGGGCGTTATCTGTTCAGGTACATTGATAGGAAATCTATACACACTTGAACCAAAACCTCCCACGATGCAAATTGAAGTTAATAACTCATCTTCTAATTCCAATAAGAGAAAAGAACCTTCGAAGATGAACCAAACATATCTTTGGCTTCTTAGGCTTGGTCATATTAACCTAAGCAGAATTCAAAGGTTGATAGCTGATGGACCTTTGGGTTCATTAGTGGTGGAAGATTTCCCAACCTGCAAATCTTGCTTGGAGGGTAAAATGACCAAGAAGCCATTTAAGGCCAAGGGGTATAGAGCCAAAGATGTGTTAGAATTGGTTCATTCTGATTTGTGTGGTCCTATGACTATCCAAGCTAGAGGTGGTTTTGAGTATTTTATCTCTTTTATAGACGATTATTCGAGATATGGATACATTTACTTGATGCGCCACAAGTCTGAATGCTTTGACAAGTTCAAAGAATTCAAGGCTGATGTAGAGAAATGTCAAGGTAAAAGTATCAAGACACTACGATCTGATCGTGGTGGTGAGTACCTCTTGGGAGAGTTTAGGAATTACTTATCAGGGGTTGAGATTCAATCCCAACTGTCTGCACCTGGCATACCCCAGCAGAATGGTGTAGCAGAGCGAAGGAATAGGACTCTTATCGAGATGGTTAGATCGATGATGAGTTATTCTGATTTGCCAGATTCGTTCTGGGGATATACTCTAGATACGGCGGTGTACATTCTGAACTTGGTTCCATCTAAATCGGTGCCTTCTACTCCCACTGAATTATGGACTGGGCGAAAGCCTAGTCTAAGACATATTCGGATTTGGGGGAGTCCAGCACATGTGTTGAAGGCAGATGCTGGTAAGTTGGAACCTCGTACAGAAGTACACATGTTCGTTGGCTATCCTAGAGGAACGAAGGGTGGTTTGTTTTATAGTCCTAGAGATCAGAGGGTGATCGTTAGCACAAACGCCAGATTTCTAGAGGAAGACTATGTGATGAACCACAAGTCCATGAGAAAAATTGTTCTGGAGGAATTAAAAGGGGATGTCACTTCTTCAGTACCATCGGTACAAGAGGATATACCACAAGTCACTCCACCGTGTGTCACAAAGGATACACAGGTGATACCCCGTCGTAGTGGGAGGGTTGTGAGACAGCCTGATAGATTCATGTTCTTGAGAGAATCTTCTGATTTGGTCCCTGGCGAACATGAACCTAATCCCTGGACATATGACGAGGCAATCCAAGATAAAGATGCAGCATCTTTGCAAAGTGCAATGAATATTGAGATTGAATCTATGGATTCAAATCGGGTCTGGGAGCTAGTAGAACCACCCGATGGTGTAAAAACTATTGGATACAAGTGGATCTACAAAAGAAAGAGAGGAATAGACGGGAAGGTTGAGACCTTCAAAGAAAGGCTTGTTGCGAAGGGGTATACTCAAAAAGAGGGAATCGATTATGAGGAGACCTTTTCGCCGGTAGCCATGCTTAAGTCTATCCGGATTCTCTTATGCATTGTAGCTCATATGGATTATGAGGTGTGGCAGATGGATGTTAAGACAACTTTCCTTAATGGAAGTCTTGAGGAAAACATCTATATGAAGCAACCAGAGGGATTAATTGCGAAGGGCAAAGAGCATCTTGTATGTAAGCTTAATTGGTCCATTTATGGATTGAAGCAAGCTTCGAGGTCTTGGAACATCCGATTTGATGAGGTAATCCAGTCTTATAGATTTATTCAAAGTCCGGATGAGTCTTGTGTATACAAGAGATGTAATGGAAACATAGTGGTATTGTACTATACGTAGATGACATTTTGTTGATTGGCAACAATATCAAGGTGTTATCAGACGTAAGGGTATGGTTGTCCAAACAGTTTGATATGAAGGACTTGGGAGAGGTGGGACACATCCTTGGGATCAAGGTTATAAGGGATCGCAGAAAAAGGATGTTGTGTTTATCCCAAGCATCATACATAGACACGATTATGGATCGTTTTAGCATGCAGAACTCCAAGAAGTGTTTTCTACCTTTCAGGCATGGAGCTCCTTTATCTAAGGAGATGTGTCCTAGAACATCTGAGGAGATAGATAAGATGAAGGTGGTTCCTTATGCTTCGATGGTAGGAAGCCTCATGTATGCGATGCTATGTACGAGACCAGATATCTGCTATGCCATGGGCATGGTCAGAATATATCAGAGTAATCCAGGACAAGGACATTGGACTATGGTAAAGCATATATTGAAGTACCTGAGAAGGACTAGGGATTATATGCTGGTTTACCAGGCAGACAAATTACTCCCTGTGGGTTACATGGATTCCGACTTCCAATCTGATAGGGATAACAGTAAGTCTACCTCAGGTTTTGTGTTTACTTTGGGAGGTGGAGCCATTGTATGGAGGAGTGTCAAGCAGAAATATGTGGCGGACTCCACCATGGAAGCTGAGTATGTGGTAGTCTCTGAGGCGGCCAACGATGTTGTGTGGCTCAGGAACTTCCTGATGGACTTGGATGTGATTCCTGGTTTGCCCAGAACTATCACAATTTATTGTGATAATAGTGGTGCAGTTGCAAACTCGAAGGAACCACGAGTCCATAAGGCAAGTAAACACATAAAGCGCAAGTACCACCTGATACGAGAAATCGTAAAGGAGGTAGAAGTTGTTGTCGCCTAGATTGCATCAGAGGATGACCTGGTAGACCCTTTCACTAAAGCCCTTCTAGTGAGAGCTTTGATAGGCATGTGGAGGGAAGGGGAATCAGATGTATGGCAGTATGAGGACAGCATAGTCATTTAGTAAAAGTGGGAGATTGTTGGGAAGTATACTGAAAAGTGTATCTTTTGTATGAACATCTTTATTTTTGAAATAAGAATCAAAAGATCATTGTTTGCATTTTTATGGTTATGCATATTGTCTAATATATTACATTGTAGATAACATGGTGTGTGGTGTCACACGGGAGATCATGTTATCGGCTCCTTGTAAAGTATAAGTAAAGGCTCACAACTGAGATGACTTTGGACAAACCATTGGAATGATTGTAGTGTGATTTGGTATTGGTTTGTCTTGACCATAGAATCACACTAGTGCACTTTGTGTGTATTGAGTAGGACCGACATAGAGGTGATTCGATTTATTGCTAACTACATAATCGAATCAGACCTCAGATATTATATTGTACATACTCTTAATCCCGATATAATAACAGGCACATATACATAGTATTCATTTCTTTGATTTACAATTGGGCGAGATTTATAAATTAAATCGATAGGCTCGGTAAGTTGGGAAATGATATTATTTACATGGTGTGTCGTTGATTGTAGAAGGAAACCGTATCCTATATATTAGGATGATGATGTCCCCTTGAGGAGCTCATAAGGTTCATCATGTAAACCCTGCAGGTGGACTTGGTCCGATATGATGATAAGGTTGCGTGGTACTACTCATGGAGTTAGATGTTGATTAATTAATGGTCAGTAAATTAATTAATCGACGGACATTCGAGATCTTAAACACGAGGATAAAATGTACAAATAATATATGGAACCCATATTAACTTATGGGGGTTGGTGAGGTAGATCAATGATAATCCTCTAGTGGAATGGATAATCATTAATGGATCGGACTTTATGTGGGCTTGATCCATTGGGTGGCCAAGATCCAACTCCTCCTCATGGTCCCTATTGTAGCCTATTAATACCTCATGAAGCTTAAATCCAATGGATGAAAACAAAACTCTAGATCCAACGGTAGAGATAAAATCTCTACATCCGACGATTCAGATTAAATCTCTAGATCCGACGGTTGAGATTAAATCCCTAGAACCAATGGTGGAAATTAAAACAAGGCTTAAGCTTAAACTCTATATAAAGGGGCTTATGGATTGGGCAGCAGGGAGATGGATGGCATTAGGGTTTGCTTCCCTTGGGCGGTAAGCAATCCCTTTAGGGTTAGGATTAGGAGTGGGCGACTAGGGTTTTTGGTGTTGGGGTGGGCGGCAACAAGTGGAGGAGGTTTCTTCTTCTTCTTCCTAAGGTTGGCCGGCACCTATCCTTCTTCCATATACTTTGTCCAGTGCTCAATCTATCCTTCTTCCCTTCTTCTTTGGCCAGCAATTAGGAGAGCTAGGGTTAGGATTTTGGGCGGCAAACAAGGTGAATGGTTGGTTTACTTTCTCCTCTCCAAGTGTTGGTCGGCGCCCATGCTCCCATTGATTCTCCTTTGGCCGATTTCCATACTCCATGTTCTCTTCCTTGGCCGACGGCAACATCGAGTCTATTGACTTGGTGGCCGGTTCTAGATAGGAGGAAGTGTTTTGTTTTATGATCTTCCTTTGTTCGGAGTGAACAAGGAAAGGAAGATTGGTGATCTAGGAGGCTTCGACTTTTGGAAGATCGTCGCCCACACGACATCCAAAAGGAGGAAGGACATACAATAGAAGATCAGGAGGTATAACAAGAGGTATAATCTTGTTTATTTTGATTAGTGTTCTTTTGTATTATGTCTATAATTGTTTTTCAATTATATGCATATTGTATGTGGTTGCTTACTTTATGTATGTGGCTAATATAACTTGGACCCAGAACATAAACACAAAAGCCGATGATCCGTACATCGTCTGTTCCGCGGCTACTCTTAGAATAGAGGTTGGTCACTTGAACAACAAGTTTGTTCAAGTGACTACTCTAATCGAACAGCACGATGATGACAAGGTTGCTTGGGCAATCCCTCTTGTCAGGGATAAATTTTTTTATCCAGGGACGTAGAAGGGATCACCATGAACAAGCGACTAGGTCGAAAGGGGAAGCGAAGTTTCCCCTCCCATCACACACATGTCAATTTGATGTGAGATGTGGATTTTGTTCATCCTAATCTAAGGCCTCATGCATTTTTCTAAGGCAACTCTATTTGATTCCCTTATACTTGGGACTTCAAATCATGTTATTTGTCCTTAAATCAATTTTAATTAATGCATGAATGATGATTATAGCATAAATGATAACATAAATAAGCATGTGCCAATAATCATGATGTTATGACATAAGATATAAACCTAAACATAATCATGACATTTATATGATAAAGATGAAATATAATGTCATGACATGGTATATGGCAATCAAAGCATGACAAACAAAATATAAGACATAAGAATACCTAAATTTTACTATTAGTTGTCATTTTTTAGGATTAATTCCATTTTGCCATATTATCACTCTTCTCCCGAGTGTGCCAAAAATCCAAAATGACACACTAAGACCTCTAGACCTAATTTGTGCAAATTTGATCAATTTATCAAACTTCTTAAATGATATTGGCACATCCTAAAATCCTTTAGGTTCAATTTCAACCTTATTTCCAAAGTATCCCATAACCTTAGAAATGACCTAAAGTGTCAACTCTGTTATGGTTGAGTTAACTACCCATCCAATCAAGGATGCCACATCCTAACCCATTTAGCGTGAATCGATCATGCTCCTAGGAACCCAATACCTATTGGAGCTCCTTTGGTTTACAAGTATTCATTAGGGATAACTTCCCTAGATACCTTCCTAATGACCCTTCTAAGCTTTGAAACCTTGGTCATTTGGGTCTTACGAAGGTTAACTCTAGGGGTAACCCCCCTTGTAACCTTCTTAGTGGCTTTCCTAGGTTTAATGGAAACCTTGGCCACTAGGTACATACCTTTGTTACCCTTAGGGATGACTTCCCTTGTAACCTTGGCTTTCCTAGACCTAGGTTGAGTTCCATAATCAAATGGAACATTGTGGTAGGTCTCCTTGGGCTTAGGTTTGTGAACCGAAGCAGAATTTAGTTTGCTTAGACGGAGATTCGAAATGTGTGTAGTAGAGTGGGACTCAACACTTATTGTACTCTATCTTTTCTTTTTCATACTACATGGAACTATCTTAGGGTTTACCTTAGAAAGCATGCACCTATTGATTTAAAGAACCAACACATCTCACAACACATAGGTTCAATGTATTTGTGTACTGAGCCACGTAGATGGGCGTGAGATGTTAGGACCTTACTCCTGATTTCAGATGTAGGTCAAGTGCATCAATATGAATCATGGAGTATAATTATTTAAAATAACAAAATCTCATCAAGACTTATTGATTATTTTATATCAATTAAGTCAAAAAGAGTTGAACATGTTATTAGTTGAATTTATATTGAAACTATTATTTTCAAAATTAAGGCCAAAGTTAAGGAATTAAAAGTTTTTTAAGTGTACTTAACTTTCTTTAAGTGGCCAAACGTTAAGGGGGAGAGATAAGTTTCTTTTTCAAAAGCTTACCTAAGGTCAAGGGGAGGTAACCTTGAGGGGCAGGATTTAAAAAGAACTTATTATTCATACTTACTTACACTTGCTTAATCACACTTTCTATTTTACTCATACTAACTTACTCATGTTTACACACTTTAATATTTCTTTCATACTTATTATTCATGCGTACTTATGCTTACTACTACATGCTTGCTCATGCTTATTTATGCATAATATTTCCTTAACTTTGAATCGAGTTTCCATAGATAAAAAAGGGAGAGATTGATGGTGCAAGGGCATTAGATAATTGAACCTAGGTTTTGATTATGGCAAAGGTTCAAAGTTAAGTTATTATTGTTATCTCATGAGCTGTGTTAAGTGTGCAGGAAATGATTAAGCTAAGCTAAAGGTCAACGAAACCCAGAGAATCTCAGGACGAGAAACTTAGGTGGTCGGGCGACACCAGGAGAATGTCGTTGGAGTTGAGGAACCTTGGTGGCAACCGGAAGCTAAGCAATAGGTCAGGAGGACTAGAGGTAAGCACTGAGTGCAAAATAATGGTGAGGTCGTGTCCTCCATAGGGGGACAAAATTAGTTGGCGATCCGACTAAGACTTCCGGGGGAAGGTCTAGGTCGAGATTGGATGGTAAGGAACCGTCGTAATGTCTATTACTCGATATTTCTATGCTAACTCTATGTTACAGGTGAGTGACCAAGACAACAGTCGACTGAAGGCTATTGGCAGTTGATTGATCCTACCACCAGTTGACTGTTGAGGGTTATCAGTCAATTGCTATTCAAACAATCAGCTCGAAGAAAGTCAAAAAAAGCTCCACCAAAAGTGGAGGGATGAGGAGCTTTGACCCAGATCTAGATCTCAACGAGCTAGGGTTTGAAGGGCTTTAAAAGAAGGGACTTTTCACCCTTTGGATCATCTATTCTTGCTCCCAATGTGCTCCAAAATGCCATGCTTTTGACGAGAACATTACGTCATCGTAATGCCAACGTCGTGCCGAGCTTCCTTCTTTTCGTCGGTAGTGTCATTTCATTTTAGTGTTCATACTCCACAGATTGAGCTCAAATGAGCTATAGCGATACAAACACCACCACTACTCAATATACTCTTTCTCGACAACATGTCGGAGGTGGAGAAAACCTCTTAAAATAGATTACAAAAGTAATACAAGATAAAACAGTCTAATACAAAGTAAATACAACAAAAGAAGTAAAGAACACTTTATAGAAACTCTTTTTTATGCTTGCTTGTTTGATTGCTTGAGCCACACTTGAAGACCTTGACTTGCACCAATAAATCTCTCCAAATCGCCCAAGAAATTGCTGCCAAAAACCTTCTCTTCGAGCTCCCTTTAAAGCTACAACTCTGGCTGATTTTCGCCTAGCAGTCAACTACTCCTGTAGCCATTGTCTCACAATGACTCGATCCACGCTGGATAAGTTCTAACGGATAGACCATCAGTCGACTGCCAAATCCTAGCAACTGATTGATGCACAAGCAGTCGATCCACTGCTCGAGCCTGCCTCGCATCTGTGGCATTTCCTCATCATTAGTCGACTTCCCTCCATGGCATTCGACTGCTCAAGCTGATCGAGCACAGCCTTGGAGGGGCTCGATCGCATGTCTTGTGTCTATTCAACCCACGGTCAAGGCGGTCGAGTCTTTGCCTCATTGGGACTCTAGAATCTGGCGCCCGGTCGAATACGCCTTCGCGTGGCGTGGCTGATCATGATCGCTAGTCGATTACTTCAAAGTGTACTCCGACCGCTATAACAGCACATGTAACTGAACCGTCCATGACCCTACCATCGATACACTTCAACCATGAGGTTTAACTCAAGTATGATGCCCTCATACTTGCTAGACCACCCTTAGCCTAGACCTAAGCCTTCAAGACACCTCCATCAGCCTCACGTCTATTGGATCCCTCCAAGTCATCCATGACTTGTACATCCATACGCTTGCCTTCATGTGCTTCCATCGACTATTGTGATGCTAAGCTGGTCTACACCGCCAAGGCACATTGGACTTACGCTGCCAAGACACATGCTTGGACTTTACGCCGCTAATGCATACGAATGCGACCTCAAATCCCACGATAGAGATCGTCGAGGACTCGAAGCGCGTGCTTGCGCTGAACGCCCGCAAGTGCATAGATGTTGTCAACTAATAAATAGATTATCGATCCCACAGGGACTGAGATTCGAGTATCAATCTATTTAGTGGATGTTATTGTTCGGAGTTCAGTTCAAATGGTTGCGATTAAGAGGCCTATCGGCGATCCTAACTCTAGTACGATGTCACACGGAGGAAGAGAAGGGTTGCTACGAGTCTTTTAAGGGAATTCTAGGATTTCAGTTTCGCTTGTGATTCGCAGAACATGCTACCAATTGGGTATTATCTTGACGTCTAACTACGGCCTTGAGGAAGGGACATTATACACTCCCCCGATGAGCTTTCGCATCTATCGGAAGCTACCACTGCCATACTAGGTCGACTCGTGGTGTTAGGATGGGGTAGGCGGTACGAGGATGCCGAATCAATCCCTGTAGTGAGACGGAACATATATCATTTCTGACTCTATCGTATCTTTCTATCCACGATTACCAGAGATGAGGCAACCCCTAGGCTCCTCCTTAATTCTCCTAAATCTTAGATATGAGGGATGTCACCTCTCGTATCCGCTACGGACAGTCGAGAGAAAATCAAAACACATAACTATCGATCAAAACCAATACCAATTGCAAATATAAACTCAAGAATCAAAAATATATTTGGAATAACATGTTCTATGCACACAAACTACTCCCTAGTCCTAGAATCAGAATATCTACTCAATGAATATGAGAGGAGAAACACAAAGCATGATCATGTGCAGATATACAATGGAAATTATGCATGGAAAGTAAATTACAATGCAATGTGGCTCTTCTCCCTGACATTGAGGTGCAAAACTTGATCCTCCAGCGACTTTCTTCCTCCCCATTGTGAGTTTTCGAAGCTTTTTAGGGCATCGGAGTGTCATCCCGGTCGTCGTGCCCCCCTCCTAGGGATTGGGCGTAGCTTTCTTTATATAGAAATGAGGTTGGCTCTTCACGAAATCCGGAAAAAGACATAATCGCATCAAAACGGTGGGTCGCCACACAACAGTGTGTTTCCACATTGTTAGGCAGTGTGTGGCCCTGTGGTGGCCAATCTCGAGCTTCAGACACGGCCGTGTGTTGCCACACACCCTGGCCCTGTCCCCTACTGCATCCAGCTTCCAAATGCCCTTCTTTCGCTCCGAAAGTGTGCCATTTTCCTAATGAAATGCTATCCTGCACACAAAAGTACAAAGAGCATATCTCCGAACCAGAAAATAGGAAATGCATGCAAAACAAAGTACGATATGTCACGTCCCGAGGGCAATGTTCGTCATTCAAATGATGAAGGAGCCCCTTAGTGACAATTATTCAGAAATATAATATGGGCATCGGATCTGATAAAAACTTTGAAATAGTACTAAAATAATTACTTTATTTACTGCATGCATGCATGACTAAATATAAATCAACTAAAAGTAAAATACATTTTTTTGACACTAAACCCAATTGCAACAAAATCCAAAATGCGTAAACAAACTACGATAACAATAGAGAAAAAAATCGAACGACATTTCGATCGAATGTTGTGGGACCAGCACGGCCAGGGACTATTTGAGCGACGCAATGGTAAGTCAATTGTACTCGTCCTCTATCAGCTAACCTAGAGGATAGGAGAAGAGGGGGTGAGTACAACCACTCAGTGGGTGGATAGAATAAAGTGCATAATCATAAAGGACATAATGGATATGCTGGACATAATGAACATAATGAAAGTCAAAGAAATAGACAAGAGTAGCTCAAACCTTAGAGTACCCATATCAGTCCGCCACTAACCTGGTCATCAATATAATAAATACACCTGTAAGACATATAACCAACTGCAAATCTACAAACACTAAATACATACCTGAAAATGGTACATACCAAAATCACCTAAACGGACATAAAATTCATCCACTATTATCTTAGAGCGACTTAAGTCACTGTCCCAAAAACCTAAAGCGAGAACTCGCCATTTCGGAGAGTTTTTCTCGATGGTTGAAGCCTACAAATGTCCAAACACTCGTCGGTTCGACTATTCGAGAAAAATACCCAAAAATTATATAAAAATAGGAAATTTACAGAAACATAAAATTATATAATTTTTATATCTAATATAAAATTTACAAAAATAAAACACATACATGCTTCGCACGTGGCTCTGATACCACTGTTGGACTTTCCGAGCCGCAAAATCCGCTTTTTACGTTGTGGAAACCTCGGAAGCCCCGGCCACGGATCCGTGCGAAGTATAAAAAATAAAACTAACATGTATGTGTTTAATGCCTTTAGATCTACTCTAGATCTACATGATAAGAAGTTACCCTTGAAGCGATGCCCTTCGCTTATCCCGCTCGTCCAAATGGATTGCTGGAACTCGAGAGTGTCAAGTGCACACTCCTCTATTGGTATCCACACAAGCAATAGGTGGAGAAAAGACAATCTTGAGTGTGCTAGCACTCCTTAAGGTCTCGGCAATGGAAGATTGGGAGAGAAAGAGAGGAAGAGAGCCAAGGAAGAAGATGATCCAAGGAAGAAGAAGATGTTGTAACTCACCAAAATGAATTCCCCATCTAATGGAGTGGCTGGCCACTTCAAGGCTTGGGAGATTACATGCATGCATGTAACTCCAAGAGCCAATGGCTCTTGGTCTCGCTCATGAGGTGGCACCACATGATAAGTCAATGATGATGTGGAGTATCATCATTGGCCGGCCATGCCAAGTCATCATCATGACATGGGATTTGGTCAAGACAAACTTGACCTTTCATCTTCCCTCTCAAGTCAAGTCAAACTTGACCTCTTATCTCCCATGGTTGATCAAATCCAACCATTTGATTCAAGTCAATTTAATTTAATGAATCTCTATTCATTAATTTAAATTGATTTGATGAATCAAATCTACGAACCAAGTAAAAAATATCTTGTCTCTTTAATTGTTTCATTTATCTTTCCGCTACACTTAATTGTTTTGATACGAATTCAAAAGAAAGAAAAGTTTTATCGCTATTCACCCCTGCCCCTCTAGCGATCCACTTAGATCCAACAGTAAGTACCTCTTGGGAGAGTTTAGGAACTACTTATCAGAGGCTGGGATTCAATCCCAATTAACTACACTTGGCATACCCCAGTAGAACGGTGTAGCAGAGAGAAGGAATTGGACTCTTATGGAGATGGTTAGATCGACGATGAGTTATTCTGAGTTGCCAGATTCATTCTGGGGATATGCTCTAGATACGACGGTGTACATTCTGAACTTGGTTCCATCTAAATCAGTGCCTTCTACTCCCACAGAGTTGTGGACTAGACGAAAGCCTAGTCTAAGACATATTCGGATATGGGGGTGTCCAACACATGTGCTGAAGGCAGATGCTGGTAAGTTAGAACCTCGTACAGAAGTACACATATTCGTTGGCTATCCTAGAGGAAAGAAGGGTGGTTTGTTTTATAGTCCTAGATATCAGAGGGTGATCGTTAGCACGAATGCCAGATTTCTAGAGGAAGACTATGTGATGAGCCACAAGCCCAAGAGTAAAATTTTTCTGGAGGAATTAAAAGGGGAAGTCACTTCTTCAGTACCACCGGTACAAGAGGATATACCACAAGTCACTGCACCGCGTGTCATAGAGGATACACAGGAGATACCTCATCGTAGTGGGAGGGTTGTTAGACAGCCTAATAGATTCATGTTCTTGGGAGAATCTTCTGATTTGGTCCCTAGCGAACATGAACCTGATCCCTGGACATATGATGAGGCAATCCAAGATAAAGATGCAGCATCTTGGCAAAATGCGATGAATACTAAAATTGAATCTATGGATTCAAATCAGGTCTGGGAGCTAGTAGAACCACCCGATGGTGTAAAAACCAATGGATGCAAGTGGATCTACAAAAGAAAGAGAGGAGTAGATGGGAAGGTTGAGACCTTCATGTAGGTTTTTGTGATCAATTCGTGAGGGGAAACTTCGCTTCCCACTTCACCTTGGTTGTTTGTTCATGACGATCCCATCTATGTCCCTGGATTAAAAAAAAATTAACCCTAGACAAAAGGGATTGCCCAAACAATCAAGTCATCATCGTGCTATTCGTTTAGAGAGGTCACTTGAACAAACTCGTTGTTCAAGCGACCAACCTCTATTCTACGAGTAGCCGCGGAATAGACGATGTACGGATCACCGGCTTTTGTATTTATGTGCAAGATCCAAGTATTATTTAGCCACAAACAGAATTATATCATGCTCATAATTGGAAAAACAAATACAAGCAAGTAACAAAAGAGAATAGAGAATAAATATACCTCTCGATCTTCTAATGTATGACCTTCCTCCTTTCAGACGTCGTGTGGGCGACGATCTACCAAAAGTTGAAGCTCCAAGATCGCCAATCTTCCTTCCTTGCTCGTTCCGAGCAAGAGGAAGAATAGAAACAAAGCTCAATTCTATCTTTCAACCAATCAACAACCTCCAAGGATGGAGTTTTCCGCCGGCCAAGAAGGAGGAGGAGATTAATGGTTGCCGGCCAAAAGCTTCAAGGGAGGACCCTAAGCCTTTGTTCCACTGGCCAAGGAGAAGGAGAAGAGGGAGTTTGGATGCCGACCAAGGGTTGGAAGAGCTCCAATGGGCGCCACCAGCTTGTGGAAGAAGAACAACACAAGGAAAATCATTCCTTATTAGGTGTCGCCCAAGCCCAAACCCTAGCTCCTCTTCTTGCCGCCAACTCCAAAACCCTAGCTTCTATTGATTGAAACTCCACGCCAACCCCTTGTACTCCTTTTACAGAGTACAATCAGCTCTATACCAAAAGTCTTATCCCTAAAGACTCCTTTTAATCTCCACCATTGGTTCTAGGGATTTAATCTCAACCTTCGAATCTAGAGATTTAATCTCAACCGTCGGATCTTAGAGATTTAATCTCTACCTTTGGATCTAGAGTTTTGTTTCTATCCATTGGATCTAAGATTCATGAGGTGTTAATAGGCTACATTAGGAACCATGAGGAGGAGTTGGATCTTGGCCACCCATAGATCAAGCCCACATAAAGTCCGATCCACTAATGATAATCCAATCCACTAAAGGATTATCATTGATCTACCTCACCAACCCCCATAAGATAATATGGGATCCATATATTATTTGTACATTTTCTCCCCGTGTTTAAGATCTCGAATGTCCGTCGATTAATTAATTTACTCACCATTAATTAATCAACATCTAACTTTATGAGTAGTACCACTCAACCTTTTCATCATGCCGGTCCAAGTCCACTTGCAGGGTTTACATGATGAACCTTATGAGCTCCTCAAGGGGACATAATCATCCTAATATATAGGACACGGTTTCCTCCTATAATCAATGGCACATCATATAAATAATATCATCTTCCAACTTACCGAGCCTATCGATTTAATCTATAAATCTCGCCCATTGGTAAATCAAAGTGATGAATACTAAGTATATGTGCCCGTTATTATATCGAGATTAAGAGCATGTACATAATAATATCTGAGGTCCGATTCGATTATGTAGACAGCAATAAATCGAATCACCTCTAAGTCGGTCCTGCTCAAAACACACAAAGTGCACTAGTGTGATTCTATGGTCAAGACAAACCAATACCAAATCACACTACAACCATTCCGATGGTTTGTCCAAAGCCATCTCGGTTGTGAGCCTTTACTTATACTTTACAAGGAGCCGATAACATGATCTCCCGTGTGAAACTACACACCATGTTATCTACAAACTAATGTATTAGACAATATTGCATAACCATAAAAATGCAAACAATGATCATGTGATTCTTATTTCAAAATAAATATGTTCATACAAAAGATAGACTTTTCAGTATACATCCCTACAATCTCCCACTTATACTAAAAGACTATGCTATCCTCAAACTGCCATACATCTTATCCCCATTCCCTCCACATGCCTGTAAAAAGCTCTCACCAGAAGGGCCTTAGTGAAAGGATCTGCCAGGTTATCCTCCGATGCAATCATGGCCACAACAACTTCTCCTCTCTTTACGATTTCTCATATCAGGTGGTACTTGCGCTCTATGTGTTTACTAGCATTATGGGCTCGTGGTTCCTTCGAGTTTGCAACTGCACCACTATTATCACAATAAATTGTGATAGTTCTAGGCAAACTAGAAATCACATCCAAGTCAATCAGGAAGTTCCTGAGCCACACAACTTCTTTGGCCGCCTCAGAGGCTGCGACATACTCAGCTTCCATGGTAGAGTCCGCCACGTATTTCTACTTGACACTCCTCCATACAATGGCTCCACCTCCCAAAGTAAACACAAAACCTGAGGTAGACTTACTGTTATCCCTATCAAATTGGAATTCGGAATCCGTGTAACACATAGGGAGTAATTGGTCTACCCGGTAAACCAGCATATAATCCCTAGTCCTTCTCAGGTACTTCAATATATGCTTTACCTCAGTCCAATGTCCCTGTCTTGGATTACTTTGATATCTGCTGACCATGCCCACGGCAAAGCAGATATCTGGTCTCGTACATAGCATCGCATACATGAGGCTTCCTACTGCGGAAGCATAAGGAACCTCCTTCATCTCCTCTATCTCCTCAGATGATCTAGGACACATCTCCTTAGATAAAGGAACTCCATGCCTGAAAGGTAAAAAACCCTTCTTGGAGTTCTGCATGCTCAAATGATCCATAATCGTGTCTATGTATGAAGCTTGGGATAAGCACAACATCCTTTTCCTGTGATCTCTTATAACCTTGATACCAAGGATGTGTCCCACCTCTCCCAAGTCCTTCATATCAAACTGTTTGGACAACCATACCCTTACGTCCGATAACACCTTGATATTGTTGTCAATCAACAAAATGTCATCTACGTATAGTACAAGAAATACCACTACATTTCCGTCACATCTCTTGTATACACAAGACTCATCCGGAGTTTAAATAAATCCGTAAGACTGGATTACCTCATCAAAGTGGATGTTCCAAGACCTCGAAGCTTGCTTCATCCATAAATGGACCGATTAAGCTTACATTCAAGATGCTCTTTGCCCTTCACAATGAATCCCTCTGGTTGCTTCAAAAAGATGTTTTCCTCAAGACTTCCATTAAGGAAAGCTATCTTGACATCTATCTGCCACACCTCATAATCCATATGAGCTGCAATGCATAAGAGAATCCGGATAGACTTAAGCATGGCTACCGGCGAAAAGGTCTCCTTATAATCGATACCCTCTTTCTGAGTATACCCCTTCGCAACAAGCCTTTCTTTGAAGGTCTCAACCTTCCCATCTATTCCTCTCTTTCTCTTGTAGATCCACTTGCATCCAATGGTTTTTACACCATCGGGTGGTTCTACTAGTTCCCAGACCTGATTTGAATCAATAGATTCAATCTCAGTATTCATTGCACTTTGCCAAGATGCTGCATCTTTATCTTGGATTGCCTCATCATATGTCCAGGGATCAGGTTCATGTTCACTAGGGACCAAATTAGAAGATTCTCCAAAGAACATGAATCTATCAGGCTGTCTCACAACCCTCCCACTACGACGAGGTATCTCCTGTGTATCCTCTGTGACACGTGGTGCAGTGACTTGTGGTATATCCTCTTTGTACCAGTGGTACTGAAGAAGTGACTTCCCCTTTTAATTCCTCCAGAACAGTTTTACTCTTGGGCTTGTGGCTCATCACATAGTCTTCCTCTAGAAATCTGGCGTTCATGCTAACGATCACCCTCTGATCTCTAGGACTATAAAACAAACCACCCTTCATTCCTCTAGGATACCCAACGAACATGAATACTTCTGTACGAGGTTCCAACTTACTAGCATCTGCCTTCAGCACATGTGTTGGACTCCCCCATATCCGAATATGTCTTAGACTAGGCTTTCGCCTAGTCCACAATTCTATGGGAATAGAAGGCACTGATTTAGATGGAACCAAGTTCGGAATGTACACCGCCGTATCTAGAGCATATCCCTTGAATGAATCTGGCAACTCAGAATAACTCATCATCGATCTAACCATCTCCATAAGAGTCCTATTCCTTTGCTCTGCTACACCGTTCTGCTAGGGTGTGCCAGGTGCAGTCAATTGGGATTGAATCCCAGCCTCTAATAAGTAATTCCTAAACTCTCCCAAGAGGTACACACCACCACGATAAGATCGTAGTGTCTAGATACTTTTACCTTGACGTTTCTCCACATCAGCCTTGAATTCTTTGAACTTGTCAAAGCATTCAGACTTGCGGCGCATCAGGTAAATGTATCCATATCTTGAGTAATCGTCTATAAAAGAGACGAAATACTCAAAACCACCTCTATCCTGAATAGACATAGGACCACACAAATCAGAATGATCCAATTCTAACACATCTTTGGCTCTATACCCCTTGGCCTTAAAAGGCCTCTTGGTCATTTTACCTTCCAAGCAAGATTCGCAGGTTGGGAAATCTTCCACCACTAATGAACCCAAAGGTCCATCATCTATCAACCTTTGAATTCTGCTTAGGTTAATATGACCAAGCCTAAGATGCTAAAGATATGTTTGGTTCATCTTCGAAGGTTCTTTTCTCTTATTGGAATTAGAAGATGAGTTATTAATTCCAATATGCATCGTGGGAGCTTTTGGTTCAAGTGTGTATAAATTTCCTATCAATGCACCCGAACAAATAATGTCCTTATTCCTTTTTATAACAACTCTGTCATTAAAAGAAGTAGAATATTCATTCATAAACAATTTAGAAACCGAAATTAAATTCTTTCTAAATAAGGGTACATAAAGGCAATTATTAACAACCAAAAGTTTATTTTTCTCAAAAGATAAATGAACATCTCCCACTGCAATAGCCGCCACCTTCGTGGCATCGCCCAAGTACACGGTAATCTCCCCCTCAGCCAGTCGTCTGGTTTCCTCGAACCCCTGTAAAGTATTGCAGACATGATCAGTGTCTCCCGTATCTACACACCAGATGCCGGTAGATAACACTGCTAAACATGTTTCAATGACTAGACCAAAAGATATACCTTTGTTCTTGCGGTTGGGGCAGTCCTTTTTCCAGTGTCTAGTCTGCTTACAAGTGAAGCACTTGCCTTTCAGCTTCTTCACTCCTCCCGGAGTACCTCCCACCGCCTTTGCCCCAGTTTGTTTCTTCTTCTTCTTGCCTTTCGGCTTAGAAGTATAAACCTTTTGGGTCACCATGGCATGTGCCTGAGCACTCTGATGAAATAGCCCCTCTGCCTCCTGAAGTTCTGTCAGAAGTTCTGCCAACGAATACAACCTTGTGTTCATGTTGTAGTTCAGGCGAAACTGCTCAAAACTCCTAGGTGGAGATTGGAGAATGATATCGACTTGGGTTTCCCCATCGATCTCAGCTCCAACGACCTCCAACTCATTCAAATGAGCCATCATCTTGAGGACATGATCCCTCACGGGTGTTCCCTCGATCATGGTGGTCATCATCAAGTTTCTCATGGCTTCTTGCCTCGTAGCCCGATTCTGGTGTCCGAAAAGCTCTTTGAGATTGAGCATCATGTCATAAGTTGTGGGCATGGCTTGATCTTGATGTTGCAGTACATTTGACATAGATGCCAAAATGTAACACCGCGCCATCTCATCGGCCTTTACCCACTTCTTATAACTCTCTCTCTCCTTTTCCCTAGAATCTTCTGGAGGCTTCGGAGGGCACTCTTCGAGGAGTACATATTTGTATTCCTCAGCAGTCAAGACAATGTCTAGATTCCTCTTCCAATCAACATAGTTGGGTTCAGTAAGTTTGTTCTCTTTCAGTATCACAACAAGTGGGTTGAAAGTCAGTTTGAAAGAAAACCTAAGAATCACATAAATCAAAACATTAGATTTAAAAAAATTATTGATTCCTCAAACAATAAAATTTTGAAATCAACCAACACCTCAAAACACCGAGAACATCGTATGCCACAATAGTGTGGACGTATACGAATTATACATTTGTAAGAAGAGGTTTTACCCATTAATTTTACTATCTTGTCAACCTAACTTTTTGACAAGTAAAATTAATAGTTAGCTCCTCTTTGTCCATACAAATAAAAGAAGTGACTCCGATGGAAAGGATACTTATATTTGTATCTAAGTGTTCACCATTACTCGGTACCAAGGTAATTATCTCGGGTTATGTGACTTCCGATGGGGAAGTGCACACGCTCCTTAATAATTCCCTATAACCATATTTGACCTTGTGATCTGCAAACAAACTCATCCGATGGGGAGGAAGGCACTCAGAGCCGACGCACAAGTTTGTTTGCATCACTTGTCAAATCGTAATGGAGGCCATGGGAATTTATAAAAATTTCCCTCTCCCACTTAGTAATTTGAAATTGAGGAATTTTCCTAGCCTACGACATGCATATCAAACAAAAAGCAATAAATATGAAAAATAAATTATTTTCCAACTATTATGGCTTTTGTCTTCAATATGTCTCCCGTCGCATCGCCTTCTCGTCCGCTCCTCCTACGCCATGTACGAGCCATCCGGAGATCCGAGCCGATACTAAAATCTATTTTAATTTACATCCATCGATTCTATACTCCACGAGGGAGTGTATGTGAAATCTAGATCGAAAGTAAACTAAAATAAAAAAATAAAAAGAGTGGCTAAATAATGTCGTATCTAATTTACAATAATTAAATACTAGCCTTGTCAACCCCGATGATTCAACAAAATATACACATACAATCATATACACACATATGACCATAATAGTCGGATCTTATGCCTGCAACCAAAGAGTTAAACTACGCATATCCTACTATTATCCGGCACATATAATATATGAAAAGTGCATAAAAATTAACCGAATCCTAAACACACAAAACCGGAAACCTTGGCTCTGACACCAATTATAGGTTTTTGTGATCAATCCGTGAGGGGAAACTTCGCTTCCCACTTCACCTTGGTTGTTTGTTCATGGCGATCCCATCTATGTCCCCGAATTAAAAAAAATAATCATAGATAAAAGGGATTGCCCAAACAATCAAGTCATCATCGTGCTATTCGTTTAGAGAGGTCACTTGAACAAACTCGTTGTTCAAGCGACCAACCTCTATTCTATGAGTAGCCACAGAATAGACGATGTACGGATCACTGACTTTTGTATTTATGTTTGGGATCCAAGTATTATTTAGCCACAAACAGAATTATATCATGCTCATAATTGGAAAAACAAATACAAGCAAGTAACAAAAGAGAATAGAGAATAGATATACCTCTCGATCTTCTAATGTATGACCTTCCTCTTTTCGGACGTCGTGTGGGCGACGATCTACCAAAAGTTGAAGCTCCTAGATCACCAATCTTCCTTCTTTGCTCTTTCTGAGCAAGAGGAAGAATAAAAACAAAGCTCTATTCCTTCTTTCAACCAATCAACAACCTCCAAGGATGGAGCTTGCCGCCGGCCAAGAAGGAGGAGGAGATTAATGGTTGTCGGCCAAAAGCTTCAAGGGAGGACCCTAAGTCTTCGTTCCACTGGCCAAGGAGAAGGAGAAGAGGGAGTTTGGATTCCGGCCAAGGGTTGGAAGTGTTAGAATGTATACTGAAAGCCTAGCTCTTTTCTGTATGAACATTTTATTTTGAAATAAGAATCACATGATCATTGTTTGCATTTTATATATTCATTATATATGTGTGCATATTGTCTAATATTCTGCATTGTAGATAACATGGTGCTTGGTGTGGCACAGAAGATCATGTTATCAGTCCCTTGTAAAATATAAGAAGAGGCTCACAACCAAGATGGTTTTGGACAAACCATTGGCATGGTTGTAGTGTAGCTTGGTATTGTTTTATCTTGAACATAGAGTTACACTAGTACACTTAGGTGTATTGAGCAGGACTGACATAGAGGTGATTCAATTTAGTACTGACTACATAATTGAATCGGACCTCGGATATTATGTTGTACATGCTCTCAATCCCGATATAATAACGGGCACATGTTCTTAGTATTTATTTCTTTAATTTACCAGTGGGTGAGATTTAGATGGATTAAATCAATATGCCCGGTAAGTTGGGAAATAATATTATTTACATGGTGTGCCGTTGATTATAGGAGGAAACCGTGTCCTATATATTAGGTTGATGATGTCCCCTTGAGGAGCTCATAAGGTTCATCATGTAAACCCAGCTGGTTGACTTAGTCAACATGATGATAAGGTTGAGTGGTACTACTCGAGGAGTTAGATGTTAATTAATTGATGGTCAGTAAATCAATTAATTGATGGACATTCGATATCTTAAACACGGGGAGATTAATGTACAAATAATATATGAAGCCCATATTAATTTATGGGGGTTGGTGAGGTAGTTCAATGATGATCCTCCAGTGGAATGGAACATCATTGATGGATCAAGTATGTGTGGTTCCGATCCATCGGGTGGCCAAGACCCAACTCCTCCTTATGGTCCCTATCGTAGCCTAATATAATCCTTGTGAAGTCTAGATCCAAGAATGTAAAACAAAACCTAGAACCAACGGTTGGGATTAAATCCCTAAGATCCGATGGTTAGGATGAAACCCTAGAACCAACGGTTGGGATTAAATCCCTAAGATCCGATGGTTAGGATGAAACCCTAGAATCGACGGTTGAGATTAAATCCCTAGATCCGACGGTTGGGATAAAACCCTAAATCCGACGGTTGGGATGAAATCCTAGATCCGACGATTAGGATGAAATCCTAGATCCAACGGTTGAGATGAAACCCTAGATCCGACGGTTGGGATAAAACCCTAGATCCGACGGTGGAGGTTAAATCCCTAGATCCGACGGATGAGATTAAAGGAGGCTTAATCCCTATTCTATAAATAGGTGCTTAGGGTTGGGCGGCAAGGATAAGATAAGGAGATTGGTTTTCGAATTAGGGTTAGGGTTTGGCTCATCTTCCATTGGGCGGTTTGCTAAGCTCAGCGGCAAGAAGCTAGGGTTTGGCCGGTCATCCCTCTCTTCTCCTCCTTGGTTTTGGGCGGCACTCTTCCCTTTTCCTTGCTCCTTGGCCGGTGGTTCTCCATCCATTGGTGGCCGGCAATCATCTTCCTCCAATCTCTCCAAGGTGGCCGACGGTTTCCATTCATTTGGCGCATCATCCACTTGCTCCTTGGCCGGCGGTTGCACCAAATTCCCTAATTTGGTGGTCAGTTCTAGATAGGAAAGGTATTTATGATTGCTTCTCTTTGTTCACAGCGGACAAGGTAGAGAAGAAAGTGATCAAGAAGGCTTCAACTCGTGGAGGATCTTCATCCACACGTCGTCCACGAGAAGGATAGGACATACGATAGAAGATCGTAAGGTATAAAGTTGTTTTTAACTTTATTTACAGATCTGAATATGTTCTTTAATATTTTGATTATGCATGTGTATGAATGGATATATATTGTATAATCATGGACCCCGAAGACAAACACAAAAAACCGGCGATCCATCCGTCGTCTTTTCCGCGGCTAACCAACTAGAAGAGTTGTGTTGCTTGAACAACTAGTTTGTTCAAGCGACCACTCAAGTTGTTAGCACGACGACGAATAGGTTGTGCCAAGGAAGCTCATCCCATCCGGATTAAGTCTTTCATTAGTGAAAATTTTAATCCGGGGACATGGGAGCCAATGAGCCTCCGAAGCGACATCCCAACAGGAAGAGCTCCAATGGGCGCCGACAGCTTGTGGAAGAAGAACAACACAAGGAATATCTTTCCTTATTAGGTGCCGCCCAAGCCCAAACCCTAACTCCTTCTTGCAGCCAACTCCAAAACCCTAGCTTCTCTTGATTGAAACTCCATGCCAACCTCTTATCCTCCTTTTATAGAGTTAGGGATAAGCCTCCTTTTAATCTCCACCATTGGTTCTAGGGATTTAATCTAAACCGTCGAATCTAGAGATTTAATCTCAACCGTCGGATCTTAGAGATTTAATCTCTACCTTTGGATCTAGAGTTTTGTTTCTATCCACTGGATCTAAGCTTCATGAGGTGTTAATAGGTTACATTAGGGACCATGAGGAGGAGTTGGATCTTGGCCACCCATGGATCAAGCCCACATAAAGTCCGATCCACTAAGGATTATCATTGATCTACCTCACGAACCCCCATAACATAATATGGGCTCCATATATTATTTTTAAATTTTCTCCCAGTGTTTAAGATCTCGAATGTCCGTTGATTAATTAATTTACTAACCATTAATTAATCAACATCTAACTCCATGAGTAGTACCACTCAACCTTTTCATCATGCCGGACCAAGTCCACCTGCAGGGTTTACATGATGAACCTTATGAGCTCCTCAAGGAGACATCATCATCCTAATATATAGGACACAGTTTCCTCCTATAATCAACGGCACACCATATAAATAATATCATCTCCCAACTTACTTAGTCTATCGATTTAATCTATAAATCTCGCCCATTGGTAAAACAAAGAGATGAATACTAAGTATATGTGCCCGTTATTATATCGGGATTAAGAGCATGTACATAATAATATCTGAGGTCCGATTCGATTATGTAGACAGTAATAAATCGAATCACCTCTAAGTCGGTCCTGCTCAATACACACAAAGTGCACTAGTGTGATTCTATGGTCAAGACAAACCAATACCAAATCACACTACAACCATTCCGATGGTTTGTCCAAAGCCATCTCGGTTATGAGCCTTTACTTATACTTTACAAGGAGCCGATAACATGATCTCCCATGTGACACCACACACCATTTATCTACAATGTAATGTATTAGACAATATTGCATAACCATAAAAATACAAACAATGATCATGTGATTCTTATTTCAAAATAAAGATGTTCATAGAAAAGATAGACTTTTTAGTATACATCCCTACACTTCAAAGCGAGGCTTGTTGCAAAGGGGTATACTCAGAAAGAGGGTATCAATTATGAGGAGACCTTTTCGCCGGTAGCCATGCTTAAGTCTATCCAGATTCTCTTATGCATAGCAGCTCATATAGATTATGAGGTGTGGCAGATGGATGTCAAGACAGCTTTCCTTAATGGAAGTCTTGAGGAAAACATCTATATGTAGCAACTAGAGGGATTCATTGCGAAGGTCAAAGTGCATCTTGTATGTAAGCTTAATCGGTCCATTTATGGATTGAAGCAAACTTTGAGGTCTTGGAACATCCGCTTTGATGAGGTAATCCAGTCTTATGGATTTATTCAAAGTCTGGATGAGTCTTGTGTATACAAGAGATGTGACGGAAACGTAGTGGTATTTCTTGTACTATACGTAGATGACATTTTGTTGATTGCCAACAATATCAAGGTGTTATCGGACGTAAGGGTATGGTTGTCCAAACAGTTTGATATAAAGGACTTGGGAGAAGTTTGACACATCCTGTAACACCCGTAAAATTTCTAGCAATTTTACAAGAATTTTTGGCATGATTATAATGAGCTTTATGTGGGCTCTTTCAAAAAATAAAAGAAAATAAGCCAAAAAGGAATCAAGGCATAGGAATTTAACCCCAAACCACTAGAGATAGTTAAGCCCTAAAGATGCATCCAATAACCAGAAGCTCAGCAGGGTTGTTCTATTAGAGGAATATGGGAAATTATAGTTAGGGTTAAGGGAGACTAAGGGACTCTTCAAGTGAATAAATAGGGGGAATGAGGAGACAAAAGTAACCAAATTGCTTTTCTCTTCTTGTCATCTTCTTACTCACCGAAATCCATTCCTCTCCCTTTCATCCTTTGTCCGAAACCTATCCAAGCAAGAGGAAGGCTAAGTTTGCATCCCTTAGGTTATCTTCCAACCAAAAAGCAAATCGAAGGATGTAAGTATCCCGCTCACCTGCATACAAGTAGTTTTCGTTTGATGTGTTTGTTTTAATCCTCTTGAAACCATTCAGCCAAGACCTTGTTTGAGTTTTTCCATGAAGATCCATGCCATATCTTGTATGAACATGATTAAGATAGGATGCTAGATGAATTAGGTTAAGTGGTTGAACTTTTATGACCTTTAAAATGATTCGGCCAAGACACTTTAGACCCTTATATGTTTTTTTTATACCATGCTATAGCCAAATTCATGCTATGTTTTGATAGTAAAAGAAGATAACATGATGTTTGGTTAACCTATATTTAAGTGGAAGAACCCTAAGCCTTGGACCATTCGGCGATGCCACTTTAGACCCCTATGTGTTCTTTTTTTTTATGCCATGTTTAGATGAGCTTAGGCTAATTTTTGATGCTAGATGAAGATAACATGTTCTATGCTAGGTCTTAAATGAGTTCATGCCATGTTGATGTTAGAAGAAGGTAACATGTTCTATGCTATGTTAGAGATAGGTTCATGCTATGTTTTGATGGTAAATGAAGATAACATGTTGTTTGTTTTAACCTAGATTTAAGTGGATGAACCTTTAAGCCCCTTGAACCATTCGACCAAGTCCATCTAGACCCCTAAGGTGTCCTTCTATGCTATGTTTTGGATGAGTCCATGATGACTTTTGGTGTTAGATGAAGATAACATGCTCTATGCTACGTTTTAAATGAGTTCATGCAATGTTTGATGTTAGAAGAAGATAACATGTTCTATGCTATGTTATAGATAAGTTCATGCTATGTTTTTGATGGTAAATGAAGATAACATGTTGTTTGGTTAACCTATATTTAAGTGGATGAACCTTTAAGCCTTGAACCATTCGGCCAAGGTTTATTTAAAACCCTAAGTGCCCTCCCATGCCATGGTTTATATGTTAAAGAATTAACATGTGGTTAGTTAGACCATATATAAGTTGTTTGGTGTTTAAAACTTTGATAGAACTCCATGAAGTTTAGGTCATTCCATGTATACTTGTTCATCATATTTATACCTTATGCCATGCTTATATGTGTGTGATGTTGCGATCATGTTATGCTTATTACCTCGTAATTGTATGAATGTATGATGTTTTATAAAGAAGGAACATGATATGCATGAAAAGAATATGATATGTTATGAAGAAGAAATATGTTATGGTGAATGATATGTTATGAAGAAGAAATATGTTATGAAAGCTATATAATATGTTATGAAGAAGAAGTAGGTTATGATATGAAGAAGAAAAACATGATATGCCATGATAAGGAATATGATATGTTTATGAAATGAAATATGATATGTTATGGTAAGAAGCATGTATGTATTTTACTTTCTGCATGGCTTGTACCAGGACCTTAACAAGGTCCAAAGGGATGGAATCCTAAGTTGCCCTAAGCCGACGGACTTAGATCGGGCCTAGGATGGGATCCTATGTTATGATTTCCCCTAGGTCGACGGTCATAGTACGAACCTAGTACGGGATCGACTCCCAGATGCCCAAGGCCGACGGACTAAGATCGGGCCTAGGATGAGCTTCTATGTTATGATGATGGCCCCTAGGTCGACGGACTAATATCAGGCCTAGTAACCTAGTAGGTTCGAGATTAGCTACCTCGAATCTATTTAGGGATGTGCGCTATGATGATGATGATGTGGTACAATGTCGGGCCCAATATGTTGAGAGTTATGTTTAAATACCTATGATATAGTTTTTCAAAGAGCATCCTGCACATATGTTTACATGTTATGATGGTTATGTTATATATGTTTACATGCTATGTTTGTTATGTTATATATGTTTACATGTTATGATGGTTATGTTATATATGTTTACATGTTATGTTTGTTATTTTATATATGTTTACATGTTATGATGGTTATGTTATATATGTTTACATGCTATGTTTGTTATGTTATATATGTTTACATGCTATGTTTGTTATGTTATATATGTTTACATGTTATGATGGTTATGTTATATATGTTTACATGCTATGTTTGTTATGTTATATATGTTTACATGTTATGATAGTTATCTTATATATTTTTACATGCTATGATTGTTATGTTATATATGTTTACATGTTAAGATGGTTATGTTATATATGTTTACATGTTATGATGGTTATGTTATATATGTTTACATGCTATGTTTGTTATGTTATATATGTTTACATGTTACGATCGTTATGTTATATATGTTTACATGTTATGATTGATATGTTATATATGTGTTTACATGTTATATGCCTGCTTACGATGTTGTATGTCTACATGTTATTGCCTGCATATGTCTATGCTGATATATTTATATTATGTCTGCTTATGTTATGATGTTATGTCATGTTATGCTTACGTAAGGTTTTGTGAGTAGGATAGGATCTTACTAAGCCTATGTGCTTATAGTTTATGTTCCCTTGTACTGCAGATAAGGGTAAAGGGTGGATAAACTAAATGGAGCAGTAGGAGGGGCAAAGTGTGTGTGGTAGTGGCATGGTGGAGGAGATCTGTTATGTTCTTTATGCATGTTTTCCCTAAGATGATTTAGCTTATGAATTTGAACTAAGTACTTATGAACTGATGATGCATGCCCTATGTTTAAGAAGAAGTGTCTATGAAATAATGATGCATGTTCTCTGTTAAGAAGAAGTATCTATGAAATGACGATGCATGTTTATGTTTAAAAGAAAAAAAATATGTCTAAAGTCTTTCGCTGTAAGAAGTACGAAATATGTATAAAGTCTTCCGCTGTAAGAAGTGTATGTATGTAGGATTGCGTCACGCACCGCCCCTCTGGACCCTTGGAAAAAGGTCGGGCGTGACAGGCTGGTATCAGAGCAGATCTGCCTTTCCACTACACACACATCAAGCTCCAAATCCTGTCGCTTCAAGTAAGAATTTCTATGCCTACTTTATTTCTTTCATGTATGATAACAAATGCCTCTAGCTTAAATATGCCTGAAAATATGTATGCCTGAAATATGTAAGATAACCTTATGCTAGCTTTTAGTTTAACCATGTATAGCTAAATGAACTAGCTTTTAGTTTAACCATGAATTGATAAATGAACGATAAACTTATACTAGCCTTACTCGAATATGTGAAGATAACCATGGTTGGGAGACGCAGTAATAGGGTCGATGAGATAGTAATATATGGAAGACGTAGCAATAGGGTCGATGAGATAGTAATATAGGGAAGACGTAGTAATAGGGTCGATGAGTTAGTAATATATGGAAGACGTAGTAATAGAGTCGATGAGATAGTACCCCCACCAGCTCTTATGCATGTGGTTATTGAACTCCAGTACTGTTGGTGAAGAAGAAAGATGGGTCTATCCGAATGTGCATAGACTATCGAGCGCTAAATAATGTGACAATCAAGAATAGGTACCCTTTACCATGGATTGACAACCTGTTCGACCAATTAAAGGGTGCCACCATCTTCTCTCAGATTGATCTAAGGTCTGGCTATCATTAATTGAAAATGAAACTAGATGATATACCGAAGACGGCTTTCTGAACAAGATACGGACGTTATGAGTTCGTAGTTATGCCTTTTGGAGTGACGAATGCACCTGCTATGATCTAATGAATCGGATCCTTCAGGAAAAAGCAGTTGTATGCAAAGTTCTCCAAACGCGAGTTCTGGCTCAATCAAGTATCATTTTTTGGGACACATTATATCCAAGCAAGGAGTGATGGTAGACCCAACAAAGATTGAAGCTGTGAGTAACTGGAACCAACCAAAGAATGCCAGCGAGATCAAGAGCTTTCTTGGGCTAGCAAGCTACTACAGGAAGTTTGTAGAGAACTTCTCTAGGATTGAAGCCCCTATGACAGTCCTCACCAGAAAGAAGAAGAAATATGAATGGACGGACGCCTGCGAGAGGAGTTTCACAGAATTGAAAAGAAGACTGACCAACACTCCAATCCTTGCTCTTCCGAACAGTAACGAAGGCTTCGACATATACAGTGACGCTTCCAAGTTGGGACTCGGATCTGTACTCATGCAGAATGGCAAGGTCATTGCCTACGCCTCTAGGCAACTCAAGGAACATGAAAGGAATTATCCCACCCATGATTTAGAGCTAGCAGTCGTGGTCTTTGCTCTCAAAACATGGAGGCATTATCTATATGGAGCTCAGTGTAGGATTTATACAGACCACCAGAGTCTGAAATATTTCTTCACACAGAAGGACATGAACATGAGACAACGCAGATGGCTCGAGCTTGTCAAGGATTATGACTGCGAGATCTTCTACCATCCGGGAAAAGCAAACAAGGTGGATGATGCACTCAGCAGGAAGTCCTGCGCCACCTTGATGTCTCTATCAGTGTTATCTCGGCCCTTAGAAAAGGAGATTATGTGTTACGGGGTTGAAATCATTTCCAGATAGCTCTTGATCATGACGATAGCACTGACGCTGTTCTATGATATATTGGAATAGCAAGCCCGTGACCCGAGCATTTAGAGGATCAAGAAAGAGGTCCTAGAAGGAAAGGACGATGGGTTTCGTATCTTTGATAGTGGAGTACTCTACCTCAGGGATCGCTTGTGTATTTTCGATGATCCAGAATTACAGAAGAAGATATTTGAGGAAGCTCACGGAACTCCTTATGCGATGCATCCTAGAACCACCAAGATGTACCAAGACCTGAAAAGAAAATTCTGGTGGTTTAGAATGAAAAGAGATGTGGCTCAGTATGTCAGTACTTGCCTGACCTGCCAGAGGGTTAAAGCAGAACACCAGAGACCTGGAGGAACACTTCAGCCAATCCAAATTCTAGAATGGAAATGGCAAGATATTTCTATGGATTTCATCTCAGGATTGCCAAAGACGACAAATGGATATGATGCTATATGGGTAATTGTGGACCGATTGACAAAGTCTGCCCATCTATTAGCCATCAATATGACCTATTCGACTGAGTAACCGGCTCAATTATATGCTAAGGAAATTATCAGATTACATGGGATTCCTAAGACCATCATTTCTGATAGAGATGGTCGCTTTATTTCCCATTTCTAGGAATGTGTTCAGAAGACCCTTGGCACGAAGCTATTGTTCAATACTGCCTTCCATCTTCAGATGGACGGACAGACCGAAAGGGTAAATCAAGTACTGGAGGATATGTTACGAGCTTGCGCCCTGGACTTCAAAGGGAGCTGGTGCCGATACTTATGCTTGGCAGAATTCGCCTACAATAATAGCTACCAAGCTACTATTGGAATGGCGCCCTACGAGGCTCTATACGGGAGGAAATGTAGATCTCCTATATCTTTGATGCGAGGGTGGTGAAAGAAGAGGATGGGACTCGGACGGACTTCATTGGCGACACCACAGAGCTATCTGAACATCCGTCAGAATTGAAGCTTTCGGGCCAAAGAGCTATGCGGATATGCGGCGTGAACCGTTAAATTGAAGTCGGGGACTAGTATTCCTCAAGTGGCCCCTATGAAGGGAGTGATGAGATTAGGAAGGAAGGGTAAGCCGAGTCAGGTATGCCTATGTGGGACCGTATCCGATATTGCAGAGGGTTGGCAAGGTAGCTTACAAGCTGGAGCTTCCTCAAGAGATGTCGGCTATTCACAACGTGTTCCATGTTTCGATGCTCAAGAAATGCATTTCAAGTGTGGACCAAGTGATCGAGCCATAAACAGTGCAAGTTCAAGAGGACCTGAGTTATGAAAGTCGGCCTATCCAGACACTAGACTGAGAAGTCAAGAGACTAAGGAACAAAGAGGTGCCCTTAGTAAAGGTCCTGTGGCAAAATCAACGGTACGAAGAAGCTACCTGGGAACACGAAGAGGACATGAAACAGAAGTACCCAGAATTATTCTAAGTTTCGGGGACAAAACTTTTAAAAGGTATGAAGGATTGTAACGCCCATAAAATTTATAGCAATTTTATAAGAATTTTTGGCATGATTATAATGGGCTTTATGTGGGCTCTTTCAAAAAATAAAAGAAAAGGAGCCAAAAAGGATGCAAGGCCTAGGAATTGAACCCCATACCTCTAAAGATAGCTAAGCCGTAAAGATGCATCCAATAACCAGAAGCCCAGCAGAGTTGTTCTATTAGAGGAATATGGGAAATTATAGTTAGGGGTAAGGGAGACTAAGGGACTCTTCAAGTGAATAAATAGGGGGAATGAGGAGACATAAGTAACCAAATTGCTTTTCTCTTCTTCTCATCTTCTTCCTCACCGAAATCCATTCATCTCCCTTTCATCCTTTGTCCGAAACCTATCCAAGCAAGAGGAAGGCTAAATTGGCATCCCTTAGGTTATCTTCCAACCAAAAAGCAAAGCGAAGGATGTAAGTATCCCCCTCACCTGCATACAAGTAGTTTTCGTTTGATGTGTTCGTGTTAATCCTCTTGAAACCATTCGGCCAAGACCTTGTTTGAGTTTTTCCATGAAGATCCATGCCATATCTTGTATGAACATGTTGAAGATAGGATGCTAGATGAATTAGGTTAAGTGGTTGAACTTTTATGACCTTTAAAACCATTCGGCCAAGCCACTTTAGACCCTTATATGTTTTTTTTATGCCATGCTATAGCCAAGTTCATGCTATGTTTTGATTGTAAAAGAAGATAACATGATGTTTGGTTAACCTTGATTTAAGTGGATGAACCCTAAGCCTTGGACCATTCGGCCAAGCCACTTTAGACCCCTATGTGTTCTTTTTTTTATGCCATGTTTAGATGAGCTTAGGCTAAGTTTTGATTCTAGATGAAGATAACATGTTCTATGCTAGGTTTTAAATGAGTTCATGCCATGTTGATGTTAGAAGAAGGTAACATGTTCTATGCTATGTTAGAGATAGGTTCATGCTATGTTTTGATGGTAAATGAAGATAACATGTTGTTTGTTTTAACCTAGATTTAAGTGGATGAACCTTTAGGCCCCTTGAACCATTCGACCAAGTCCATCTAGACCCCTAAAGTGTCCTTCTATGCTATGTTTTGGATGAGTCCATGATGACTTTTGGTGTTAGATGAAGATAACATGCTCTATGCTAGGTTTTAAATGAGTTCATGTCATGTTTGATGTTAGAAGAAGATAACATGTTCTATGATATGTTATAGATAAGTTCAAGCTATGTTTTTGATGGTAAATGAAGACAACATGTTGTTTGGTTAACCTAGATTTAAGTGGATGAACCTTTAAGCCTTGAACCATTCGGCCAAGGTTTATTTAAAACCCTAAGTGCCCTCCCATGCCATGGTTTATATGTTAAAGAATTAACATGTGGTTAGTTAGACCATATATAAGTTGTTTGGTGTTTAAAACTTTGATAGAATTCCATGAAGTTTAGGTCATTCCATGTATACTTGTTCATGATGTTTATACCTTATAGCATGCTTGTATGTGTGTGATGTTGTGATCATGTTATGCTTATTACCTCGTAATTGTATGAATGTATGATGTTTTATAAAGAAGGAACATGATATGCATGAAAAGAATATGATATGTTATGAAAAAGAAATATGTTATGGTGAATGATATGTTATGAAGAAGAAATATGTTATGAAAGCCATATGATATGTTATGAAGAAGAAGTAGGTTATAATATGAAGAAGAAAAACATGATATGCCATGATAAGGAATATGATATGTTTATGAAATGAAATATGATATGTTATGATAAGAAGCATGTATGTATTTTACTTTCTGCATGGCTTGTACCAGGACCCTAACAAGGTCCAAAGGGATGGGCTCCTAAGTTGCCCTAGGCCTACGGACTTAGATCGGGTCTAGGATGGGCTCCTATGTTATGATTACCCCTAGGTCGACGGTCATAGTACGAACCTAGTATGGGATGGGCTCCCAGATGCCCTAGGCCGACGGACTAAGATCGGGCCTAGGATGGGCAACTATGTTATGATGATGGCCCCAAGGTCGATGGACTAAGATCGGGCCTAGTAACCTAGTAGGTTCGAGATTAGCTGCCTCGGGTCTATTTAGCGATGCGCGCTATGATGATGATGATGTGGTACAATGTCGGGCCCAATATTTTGAGAGTTATGTTCAAATACCTATGATATATGTTTTCAAAGAGCATCCTGCACATATCTTTACATGTTATGATGGTTATGTTATATATGTTTACATGCTATGTTTGTTATGTTATATATGTTTACATGTTATGATGGTTATGTTATATATGTTTACATGCTATGTTTGTTATGTTATATAAGTTTACATGTTATGATGGTTATGTTATATATGTTTACATGCTATGTTTGTTATGTTATATATGTTTACATGCTATGTTTGTTATGTTATATATGTTTACATGTTATGATGGTTATGTTATATATGTTTACATGCTATGTTTGTTATGTTATATATGTTTACATGTTATGATGGTTATGTTATATATGTTTACATGCTATGTTTGTTATGTTATATATGTTTACATGTTATGATGGTTATTTATATATGTTTACATGTTATGATGGTTATGTTATATATGTTTACATGCTATGTTTGTTATGTTATATATGTTTACATATTACGATCATTATGTTATATATGTTTACATGTTATGATTGCTATGTTATATATGTGTTTATATGTTATATGCCTGCTTACGATGTTGTATGTCTACATGTTATTGCCTGCTTATGTCCATGCTGATATATTTATATTATGTTTGCTTATGTTATGATGTTATGTCATGTTATGCTTACGTAAGGTTGTGTGAGTCGGATAGGATCTTACTAAGCCTATGTGCTTATAGTTTATGTTCCCTTGTACTGCAGATAAGGGTAAAGGGTGGATAAACTAAAGGGAGCAGCAGAAGGGGCAAAGTGTGTGTGGTAGTGGCATGGTGGAGGAGATCTGTTACGTTCTTTATGCATGTTTTCCCTAAGATGATTTAGCTTATGAATTTGAACTAAGTACTTATGAACTGATGATGCATGCCCTATGTTTAAGAAGAAGTGTCTATGAAATAATGATGCATGTTCTATGTTAAGAAGAAGTATCTATGAAATGACGATGCATGTTTATGTTTAAAAGAAAAAAAATATGTCTAAATTCTTCCACTGTAAGAAGTACGAAATATGTATAAAGTCTTCCACTGTAAGAAGTGTATGTATGTAGGATCGCGTCACGCGCCACCCCTTCGGACCATTGGAAAAAGGGCGGGCGTGACACATCCTTGGGATCAAGGTCATAAGGGATCGCAGGAAAAGGATGTTGTGATTATCCCAAGCTTCATACATAGACACGATTATGGAGCATTTTACCGTGCAGAACTCCAAGAAGGGGTTTCTACCTTTCAGGCATGGAGTTCCTTTATCTAAGGAGATGTGTCCTAGAACATCTGAGGAGATAGAGGAGATGAAGGCGGTTCCTTATGCTTCGACAGTAGGAAGCCTCATGTATGCGATGCTATGTACAAGACCAGATATCTTCTTTGTCCTGGGCATGGTCAGCATATATCAGAGTAATCCAGAACAGGGACATTGGACTTCTGTAAAGCATATATTGAAGTACCTGAGAAGGACTAGGGATTATATGCTAGTTTACCAGGCATACCAATTACTCCCTGTAGGTTACACGGATTTCGACTTCCAATCTGATAGGGATAATAGTAAGTCTACCTCAGGTTTTGTATTTACTTTGGGAGGTGGAGCCATTGTATGGAGGAGTGTCAAGCAAAAATGCGTGGCGAACTCCACCATGGAAGCAGAGTATGTGGCAGCCTCTAAGGCAGCCAAAGAAGTTGTGTTGCTCAGGAACTTCCTGATGGACTTGGATGTGATTTATAGTTTGCCCAGAACTATCACAATTTATTGTGATAATAGTGGTGCAGTTGCAAACTCGAAGGAACCACGAGCCAATAAGGCTAGTAAACACATAGAGCCAAGTACCACATGATATGAGAAATCGTAAAGAGAAGAGAAGTTGCTGTGGCCAAGATTGCATCGGAGGATAACCTGGTAGATCCTTTCACTAAGGCCCTTCCGGCGAGAGCTTTTGATAGGCATGTGGAGGGAATGGGGATCAGATGTATGGCAGTTTGAGGAGAGTATAGTCTTTTAGTATAAGTGGGAGATTGTTGGGATGTATACTGAAAAGTCTATCTTTTGTATGAACATTTTTATTTTGAAATAAGAATCACATAATCATTGTTTGCATATTTTTATGGTTATGCATATTGTCTAATACATTACATTATAGATAACATGGTGTGTGATGTCACACGGGAGACCATGTTATCGGCTCCTTGTAAAGTATAAGTAAAGGCTCACAATCGAGATGACTTTGGACAAACCATCGGAATGGTTGTAGTGTGATTTGGCATAGGTTTGTCTTGACCATAGAATCACACTAGTGCACTTTGTGTGTATTAAGCAGGACTGACTTAGTGGTGATTCGATTTATTGCTGACTACATAATCGAATCGGACCTCAGATATTATTTTGTACATGCTCTTAATCCCGATATAATAACGGGCACATATACTTAGTATTTATCTCTTTGATTTACTAATGGGCGAGATTTATAGATTAAATCGATAGGCTTGGTAAGTTGGGAGATGGTATTATTTATATGGTGTGTCATTGATTATAGGTGAAAACCGTGTCCTATATATTAGAATTATGATGTCCCCTTGAGGAGCTCATAAGGTTCATCTTGTAAACCCTACAGGTGGACTTGGTCTGGCATGTTGAAAAGGTTGAGTGGTACTACTCATGGAGTTAGATGTTCATTAATTAATGGTCAGTAAATTAATTAATTGACAGATATTCGAGATCTTAAACACGGAGAGAAAATGTATAAATAATATATAGAGTTCATATTAACTTATGGGGGTTGGTGAGGTAGATCAATGATAATCCTTTAGGTGATTGGATTATCATTAATGGATAAGACTTTATGTGGGCTTGATCCATGGGTGGCCAAGATCCAACTCCTCCTCATGGTCCCTAATGTATCCTATTAACACCTCATGAAGCTTAGATCCAATGGATAGAAACAAAACTCTAGATCCAAAGGTAGAGATTAAATCTCTAGATCCGACGGTTGAGATTAAAACTCTAGATCCGACGGTTGAGATTAAATCCCTAGAACCAATGGTGGAGATTAAAAGGAGGCTTATCCCTAACTCTATAAAAGGAGAACAAGGGGTTGACGTGGAGAATTAATTGAGAGAAGATTGGGTTTTTGGAGTTGGTGGCAAGTGCTTGGAGCTAGGGTTTGGGCTTGGCGGCACCTAATAAGGAATGTTTTTCCTTGTCTTCTTCTTCTTCCTCAAGCTGCCGGCGCCCATTGAAGCCTTTCCAGCTCTTGGCTGGCATCCAAAGTAGGTCCTCTCCTTCTCCGTTGCCGGTGGAACAAAGGCTTAGGGTCCTCCCTTGAAGCTTTTGGCCGGCAACCATTAATCTCCTCTTCCTTCTTGGCCGGCGACAAGCTCCATCCTTGGAGGTTGTCGATTGGTTGAAAGAAGGAAAAGAGCCTTGTTTCTATTCTTCCTCTTGCTCGGAATTAGCAAGGAAGGAATATTGGTGATCTAGGAGCTTCAACTTTTGGTAGATCATCGCTCACACGACGTCCAAAAGGAGGAAGGTCATACATTAGAAGATCGAGTGGTATATCGATTCTCTATTCTTTTTTTGTAACATGTTTGTTTTTGTTTTCCAATTATGAGCATGATATAATCTGTTTGTGGCTAAATAATACTTGGATCCCAAACATAAACATGAAAGCCGACGATCCAGAATCGTCTATTCCGCGGCTACTCGAAGAATAGAGGTTGGTCGCTTGAATAATAAGTTTGTTCAAGTGACCTCTCTAAACGAATAGCACGACGATGACTTGGTTGTTTGAGCAATCTCTTTTGTCTATGATTAAATTTTTTTTAATCCGGGGATATCGATGGGATCGTCATGAACAAACAACCGAGGTGATGTGGGAAGCGAAGTTTCCCCTCACGGATCAATGAAACCAAACCTTCAGTATTGACGAGTTATAGTCCTATCTAAACATTCTAAAAAGAAAAATCAAAATAAATAAAGAATCTAAGCATGTAATTTCTAAGTTAATGCACAAACATGTTTGGTACTGACTCCCCCTGGACCGTTGAATTAGTTCAGTCTCTCCACATAGTGGATTTGGTCCTTGGGAGCCCAGTACTAGTTCGATCCTAAGTTTGAAATCAAAGCGGTCTTAGGGACCCATGCTTGGACACATTTTTTATGTCGACTTACAATCGACATATACGACTTGTTGGTCGTATTTGAGCTAAACCCTAGTCCATCTTTGTTGTACACGGCCCTTTTTGATCCAAGTAGGAGGTCAAGTCCTTTGGATACCAAAGTAAACCATTCCAACGTGTTTCTAAGATCTTCGACTTGTCTCTTCAAGAGTGAGTTCTCAACTTCGAGCTTTTCAACCCGAGTTGAGTCCTCCTCTCAAACTCGACTAGTCAAAGAGGTTAGGGAGACCTCATGTTTGAGAAGTTTAACCTGCTCAACCAGGGTCTCGACTTTGGACTCGAACTTACCTAATTTCCTAGTTAAGAATTTAATTGCACTGTAAAGCGCACTAATAAGAGATCGACTTCACTTGAGTGTATCTTTTGAACCAGATGCGGATCCGTGGCTTGTCTTGAATAGAGCTTCGCAGTCCGATTCGTCTTCGGTTTCAGACTCGTGCTCCGGTTCTGACTCCGTCTCCGATTCAACCAGTTTAGCCATGAAGACATGATCATCATCTTCTTCCTCGGACGTTTCTTCCCACGTAGCGTTGAGTGCCTTCTTGTGTTTCGGTGCTTTGCTCTTGAGCATTGAAAATTCAGACTTGATATGTCCAAACCTGTTGCATTCGTAAGACCTAACATTAGAACTTTTAGGCTTACCTTTGTTGGGTCGAGTGATGGTTCGCTTTCATCCCTTGACCATCCTCCGAACTTGGTTGACTAGTTCGGCCTCCTTTTCCGGGTTGACCTCCGAATCGGACTCATCTTCTTCCTCTTTCGGGGGTGGTTTGCTCGCGGTTTTCTTCTTTGAACCTCCCAAAAGTGCTATACCCTTCTCGAGTTTTGAGTTAGACTGTTCATGGAGTTTGAAATCCGAAAACAACTCATGTAATCTAAGTTTTGAAAGATCCTTGGAGACCCTGTAGGCATCGACCATGGATGCCCACAAGGTGGTCCTAGGAAAAGAGTTTAGTATACCTGATAAGGTCACGGTTTTTGACCTTTTTTCCGATTGCGTGTAGGTTGTTGACGATATCTTAAACTCGAGCGTGAAGTTGCATCGTTGTCTCGTGTTCCTATATTTTTAGATTATATAGCCTATTGAACAAAAGATCGCGCTTACATACCTTGGCTTCATCAGTCCCTTCATGTAATTCGACTAACTTTGTCCATAGGTCTTTGGCACTGATGAATGTGCTGACGCGATTGAGCTCCTCCTTGGACAAGCCGCATTGGAGGATTTGAGTCGCCTTACCGTCGACTTTGACTTGTCTTTTTGTAGCATTGGTCCATTGGTCATAATCCAAAGATTCACCCACTTCGTTAGTCGGAAGTGTGAATCCCATTTGGATTATGATCCACATCTTGATTTGGGTCTTAAGAAAGCACTCCATTCGACCCTTCCAATAACTAAAGTCATCTCCGTTGTAAAACAGAGGTCGGACGGTGCTAAAACCCTCGAGATGGGCCATTGATACAAAAAAAAAAAAGAGTGAAGAATAAAAACCTAGCAACGACACAAACGACCTAAATGTACCAAGACTCGCGTCTTGGATTAGTAGTGCGGGAGAAAAAAAACTAAATGAATGAAAGAAAACAAATTTGAAAAAAACAAAATTAAAAAGAAAAAAATCTGTAAAAAAAACTAGATTGGTGGTTTCACCAAATCTTAGCACCCTCGGCTCTGATACCAATTGTTGGATCAAGCGAATCACTAGAGGGGGGTGAATAGCGATATAAAATCTTTCGTTCATTTCGTTCATTAAAACATGAGTAGACACAACGGAAGATAAAATTAAACAAAAGGGACAATAGAATTTTTTACTTGGTTCGTAGCCTTCGGCTACTACTCCAAGGCCCTAGGGGTCCTTGACCGATCACGGAGGGCAAATCACTAACGAACTCCTCCTCGTTGGAGGTAGGAGTTAATCGGATACAAAAACCACGAAAAGCACGAGGTAGAGGGACACTCCCTGTCTCCTCTTTATAATGAAAACTTTAGAACACAAGTAAAATGAAATACAATAAATACTTTTGTTACCGACGACTTAAAAGGTTGGAGGTTGAAACTCTTGTCGTCGTCTCAGCAGTGCTTCATCGTAGGGATGTCGGAGAGTCGTAGCTTATCGGAAGCACTTGGAGGCGTTTTTAATTGATGAAAAACCCTAAGAGCAGCCCTCCTTTTATAGCCTTTGAGTCCCTTCTTGAGAGGATCTTCAGCCAATCAAATTTAGGCACCAAGCCCCTTGAAATGAGGTGATAAGGCTTGAGTCGCAACACTCAGCAGTCGACTGATTTCAAGTAGTCGAGTGGCTCTTGTGGGCAGTCGACTGATGCTTGCTGATATCAAAAGTTAGCTTAACAAAAACATAATTTTGACGGTCGCCGATCATCCGATCTCGACCTAGACCATCCATGGGATGTCCTTGGTCGGATCTATACTTAAGACCATCCCCGTAAGGAGGATACGACCTCACTTACACTCACACACACACGAGCTTACCTCGATACTTTGTAGCTCTTGATTCCGGCCTTCCACTCAATTCTTTCGGTTCCCTCCGAAGTCACTCGATTGTCGCCCGACCACCGCGGCTTTCTCCGGGTGTTGCTAGCCTTCAGCTCCAGCTTTAGCACTTTTCAGTACACTCGATTTAGCTCGTGAGATAACAATATGAGCTTAACTTTGTATCGTTTGCTATAATCAAAACTCAGGTTCAACTTAGGTGCCTACTGCACCAACAAGAAGCTCCCGTAGCCGACTGGGAAGTCGACTGTCGAGGGAGCAGTCGACTGTTAGGGTTTGGCAGTCGACTAATGAGTTATCCGTTGGAACTTTTCCACATGGATCAAGCTGTTATCTCACAACGTGTCACGCCCCGAGAGTATACCGAGCCAAAAATAATCGGACAACATCTCCCCTATATGTGATACAATATCCTATTGACACAAAGCCTTTCAACCACAATCACATAACATATATATATGGATATAATCCATAAAACATGGCAGAATATATTGACAAAGGATACAAAGACTTAACTAAGCACTCTGAAGTAACTTTGACACAGAAAAATCATAATAAAAACCACGTCCAAACTGAAACCACATCAAAAGCCCAAATACTTACCACACATTTGTATAGCACTAATACGGAAACAATATAGGATAAAATCCCAAAACAAAAATCCATAAGAATACAACAATATGGAAATAATATCCAACCATTCGGCATGAGATGGGATCAGCTAGCGGAGCTCCGAACATCCAAGGAATCTTCTACCTGTGACCTGGGCGGCAAGAAACCCAGGGTCTGGGGTGATGAGTATAAACTCAGGGGTAATATGTAGAAAGTGCATGAACAACATATAGGATAAAGAGATCTACAAGTATACATGTGAAGATCTACAGGTATACAAGAAATGTCCAACAGATATACAGTTCTAAATGTACTAACAACTAACCACCAGTATAGTCATACTCAATGCATATACTAAACTGATCAACTGAACATGAAGTAATGTACTAATGTACCTGACGGTCTGCAACACCACAAGCTATATCATCCTGAATAGGTATACAATAATATAACCCATATAACATACAAGGTCAATCCCATATCCGACCAACACTCAGACATATGAACAGTATATAATCACATGTAATAATAACCCGGTCGATACTACACTATGACATGACACTAATCAAGTGCATACAATAGTCTGGACCAACACATATATCATGCTCAACACACAACAGTATATAATATGCAAATGACATGTATCATGATGTGCAAACATATGTAGCAAACAAATGCAGCATCTCACAGGAATATGTAAAACATATATCGAAAACATGCATACATATATATCAGCAATGCATATGCATGGCCATGTCTGCGGACCCATCCAACCACGACCCCAGAATGGCCAGGGTGACACGACATGACTACTATCCCGACTCCAGCTACCACTACTCTCGAGTGGTCAAGTTGGGTAGTATAACTGGTAGCTAGCCTGCATAGAGCTATATGCTACCCAAGGGGTCCCTGTTGTAAGCGAATCTAGCTATCATTAACCACGAGTGGTCGAGTGCTGCACGACAGGACAAGCTGCACGCCACTCCAACTACCACTGTCTATGGTGGTCGAGCATGACACATCCAATGCTAATCGATCACCAATTACCCTAATCGCATCAAATCATTTCCGAATTCTAGATAATCTCCCAACACAGTCCATCGTACTAGGTTACCACTTCCATCTCGGTACATAACCCTACTGGTCACTAATATTTCACCTTTACTTATTAGCATACCCAACAACAAACTACAAAATCAACCATCGTCTAGGCCCTGAAACCTAGTTTCACAAGCTTCTGACCAAGTGATTCCCATCACCTTCTTGGTCCAACAAGTCAGCGGTATAGTAATGCTAGAGCATCCTATCCACATCTATGGTAAATACCAAATCAATCTAGGGAAACCACAACTTCCCTTAAGATTATGAATATGTCCCATATATCATTCCACCATCTATAGTAAATACCATGAACTGGTCCAATCACTTCCAAAGTACTCGTTTCCTCAAGTCCATGGACAACTAAATCATCGACAAGTCTAACAACATTATCAACATCTCCTAAAATTCATACCAAGTATGAAATGCCATCTTCTACACACCTGCATCCTTTCACTCTAGCTGATGATATATCAATCGTCACACCGACAATGATTATTGTATGACACCCAGTCACTACAATATCAATACACCAATCATAGATCAACCCTAGGGTATACACAGGTGTCCTCTAGCTGAACTAAAAAGATCATCTATCCACAATGAAAGATATCCATTTCCAATAGCTTCAGCATTCCAACATCGATAATCGATGTATAACCTCAAAGGTCCATTATTCTTTAATAAAGAGTTCTAGATCTTCTCAAGAAGAAACACTAGGAAAGATAAATCTTCCATCCAATACCTCATATAATCGCAACTTATGTTCTTCTAATTTCCACAGTATTTAGCAACACTGATACCAATAAAATCATCTCCCAGTATGAGGTCTTCAATATCGGAACTATTCCCTAAATCACCCTCAATCATATATTCCACTTGCCTATACAGAGGTAAGTCCGGGAGTTCATCCGAAACTACATCTGAATACTCTCGAATTATACACACATCCGAGAGACATGTTATACTAACATTCCAACAATTTAACTATCCGTAAGGATATGTCTATAGTAGAAGTATGTCTAGCAAAGGCTAAGGGTATCCCTTGACTTCTTGGTTGTTGATCAACATCTCACCCGACGATAGAGAAAAATCACCAACCCACAAGTCGATGTATAGAAACCCTTCTAATCTATCTAAGAATGTTCTAGACCTAGCTACTTGTAACTACCAGTATCTCTTGATATATCCGCAAATAGGGTAACCTAAAATAATACCCCGAATGGCCAATCCTCGGTCCTCTATATCTCCTATCGAGTAAAGATGTAAACTCATACAACTTCTTTTCTTGATGGCTGAGCTCATGTAGGTGCAAAAGACTACCATGAAGGAAGCAAGGGATACAATAATATCATCCTTGTATGGACTCCTTTTGAATCCGGAAAAAATTCTATGAACTCCTGAGAAATTATATAAGATAATTTCTCAATTAACAAGGATATTTTATTTTATTATTTTTTTCCGGTATCTTACATTCTCCCCCACTAATAAAAATTTGGTCCCCAAATTTTTGACTCATGTACGAGTACGAGATGTCCACAATCATCTCAAGTATCTAGAGAAAAGTCATACACCTTAAGTGACTAAGTGGGGTACTGAGCTCGAATGTTATATTCCAGCTCTTATATACACTCTCAACCAACCTATTAAGAGATAAATAATCATACCATTGTGGAAATATGTGGATCTAATAGGCACTAACTGAAGGTAGGAAACTTCGCTTCCCACTTCAACTTGGTCGCTTGTTCATGGCGATCCCTTTTACATCCCCGGATAAAAAAAAATTATACTTGAAAAGAGGGATTTCCCAAGCAACCTTGTCATTGTCGTGCTATTCGATTAGAGTAGTCACTTGAACAAACTTGTTGTTCAAGCGACCAACCTCTATTCTACGAATAACCGCAGAATAGACAATGTACGGATGACCGGCTTTTGTGTTTATGTTCGGGGTCCAACTATATTTAGACACAAAACAAAATATATCATGCATATATAATTGAAAAACAATTACAAACATGTTGCATATGAAGATGGATAAGTGTTATACCTCTCGATCTTCTATTGTATGACCTTCCTCCTTTTGGACGTCGTGTGGGCGACGATCTACCAAAAGTTGAAGCTCCAAGATCACCAATCTTCCTTCCTTGCTCGCTCTGAACAAGAGGAAGAATAGAAACAAGACCCTTCTCCTTCCTTTAGTCAACCAACAAGCAACAAGCAAGTTGCTTGCCGCCGGCCAAAAAGGAAAAGGATGAGAAAGATGAATGTCGGCCAAAAGCTCCAAGGGAAGGCCTTAAGCTATGTTTCCACCGGCCAAAGAGAAGGAAAAGGGATGCTTTGGATGCTGGCCAAGGGCTGGAAAAGTTGTATGGGATCCGGCCGCCTTAGGAAGAAGAAGATAAGGAAAGAGTTCCCTTATTTGGTGCCGCCAACTCCCTATGCTCCTTGCCGCCCAAAACCCTAGCCTCTCCCCTTGATTCTACTTATCCACGCCAACCCTAAAGCCTCCTTTTATAGAGTTTAGGGGTAAGCCTTGTTTTAATCTCCACCATTGATTCTAGGGATTTAATCTCAACCGTCGGATCTAGAGATTAATCTCAACCGTCGGATATAGAGATTTAATCTCTATCTTTGGAACTAGAGTTTTGTTTTCATCCATTGGATCTAGGCTTCATGAGGTATTAATATTCTACAATAGAGACCATAAGGAGGAGTTGGATCTTGGCCACCCAATGGATCAAGCCCACATAAAGTCCGATCTATTAATGATGATCCAATCCACTAAAGGATTATCATTGATCGACCTCACCAACCCCCATAAGTTAATATAGGCTCCATATATTATATGTACATTTTCTCTCTGTGTTTAAGATATCGAATGTAATTCGATTAATTAATTTATTGACCATTAATTAATCAACATCTAACTCCATGAGTAGTACCACTCAACCTTTTCATCATGCCGGACCAAGTCCACCTGCAGGGTTTACATGTTGAACCTTATGAGCTCCTCAAGGGGACATCATCATCCTAATATATAGGACACAGTTTCCTTCTATAATCAACGGCACACCATATAAATAATATCATCTCCCAACTTACCGAGCCTATTGATTTAATCTATAAATCTCACCCACTGGTAAATCAAAGAGATGAATACTAAGTATATGTGCCCATTATTATATCGGGATTAAGAGCATGTACAAAATAATATTATTTCCCAACTTACCGATCCTATCGATTTAATCTATAAATCTCTCCCATTGGTAAATCAAAGAAATGAATACTAAGTATATGTGCCCGTTATTATATCGGAATTAAGAGCATGTACAATATAATATCTGAGGTTGGATTCGATTATGTAGTCAGCAATAAATCGAATCACCTCTAAGTCGGTCCTGCTCAATACACACAAAGTGTACTAGTGTGATTCTATGGTCAAGACAAATCAATACCTAATCACACTACAACCATTCCAATGGTTTGTCCAAAGCCATCTTGGTTGTGAGCCTAAACTTATACTTTACAAGGAGCCGATAACATGATCTCCCATGTGACACCACACACCATGTTATCTACAATGTAATGTATTAGACAATATGCGTAACCATAAAAATATGCAAACAATGATCATGTGATTCTTATTTCAAAATAGAGATGTTCATAAAAAAGATAGACTTTTCAGTATACATCCCAATAATCAACCACTTATACTAAAAGACTATGTTGTCCTCAAACTGCCATACATCTGATTCTTATTCCCTCCACTTGCCTATCAAAAGCTCTCGCCGGAAGGGCCTTAGTGAAAGGGTCTACCAGGTCATCCTCTGATGCAATCTAGGCGACAACAACTTCTACCTCCTTTACGATTTCTCATATCAGGTGGTACTTGCGCTCTATGTGTTTACTTGCCTTATGGGCTCGTGGTTCCTTTGAGTTTGCAACTACACCACTATTATCACAATAAATTGTGATAGTTCTAGGCAAACAAGGAATCACATCCAAGTCCATCCAGAAGTTCCTGAGCCACACAGCTTCTTTGGCCGCCTCAGAGGTTGTCACATACTCAGCTTCCATGGTGGAGTCTGCCACGCATTTTTGCTTGACACTCCTTCATACAATGGCTCCACCACAGTAAACATAAAACCTGAGGTAGACTTACTGTTATCCCTATCTGATTGGAAGTAAGAATCTGTGTAACCCACAGGGAGTAATTGGTCTCCCTGTAAACTAGCATATAATCCTTAGTCCTTCTCAGGTACTTCAATATATGCTTTACCGCAGTCCAATGTCTCGCTCGGATTACTCGATGTCTCACGACCATGCCCACAAAGAAAGCGTATCCGTCTCTCGTACATTGCATCGCATACATGAGGATTCCTACCGCCGAAGCATAAGGAACCACCTTCATCTCCTCTATCTCCTCAGGTGTTCTAGGACACATCTTCTTAGATAAAGGAACTCCATGCCTGAAAGGTAGAAACCCTTTCTTTGAGTTTTGCATGCTAAAACAATCCATAATTGTGCTTATGTATGATGCTTGGGATAAGCACAACATCCTTTTCCTGCGATCCCTTATATACCTTGATCCCAAGGATGTGTCCCACTTCTCCCAAGTCCTTCATATCAAATTGTTTGGACAATCATACCCTTATATCCGATAACACCTTGACATTTTTGCCAATTAACAAAATGTCATCTACGTATAGTACAAGAAATACCACTACGTTTCTGTCACATCTCTTGTATACACAAGACTCATCCGGACTTTGAATAAATCCATAAGACTGGATTACATCATCAAATCGGATGTTCCAAGACCTCGAAGCTTGCTTCATTCCATAAATGGACCGATTAAGTTTACATACAAGATGCTCTTTGCCCTTCGTAATGAATCCCTCTGGTTGCTTCTTATAGATGTTTTCCACAAGACTTCCATTAAGGAAAGCTGTCTTGACATCCATCTTCCACACCTCATAATCCATATGAGTTGCAATGCATAAGAGAATCCGGATAGACTTAAGCATGGCCACCGGCGAAAAGGTCTCTCATAATCGATACCCTCTTTCTGAGTATACCCCTTGGCAACAAGTCTCGCTTTGAAGGTCTCAACCTTCCCGTCTATTCCTCCCTTTCTTTTGTAGATCCACTTGCATCCAATGGTTTTTACACCATCGGGTGGTTCCACTAGCTCCCAGACCTGATTTGAATCCATAGATTCAATCTCAGTATTCATTGCACTTTGCCAAGATACTGCATCTTTATCTTGGATTGCCTCGTCATATGTCCAGGGATCAGGTTCATGTTTGCCAGGGACCAAATCAGAAGATTATCCCAAGAACATGAATCTATCAGGCTGTCTCACAACCCTCCCACTACGATGAGGTATCACCTGTGTATCCTCTATGACACGCGGTGCAGTGACTTATGGTATATCCTCTTGTACCGGTGGTACTGAAGAAGTGACTTCCCCTTTCAATTCCTCCAGAACAATTTTACTCATGGGCTTGTGGTTCATCACATAGTCTTCCTCTAGAAATCTGGCATTCATGCTAACGATCACCCTTTGATCTCTAGGACTATAAATCAAACCACCTTTCGTTCCCTTAGGATAGCCAACGAACATGCGTACTTCTGTATGAGGTTCCAACTTACCAGCATCCGCCTTCAGAACATGTTCTGGACTCCCCCATATCCGAATATGTCTTAGACGAGGCTTTCCCCCAGTCCACAATTCTGTGGGAGTAGACAACACTGATTTAGATGGAACCAAGTTTAGAATGTATACTGCCATATCTAGAGCATAACCCCAGAACGAATCTGGCAACTCAGAATTACTCATCATCAATCTAACCATCTCCATAAGAGTCCTATTCCTTCGCTCTGCTGCACCATTCTGTTGGGGTGTGCCAGGTGCAGACAATTGGGATTGAATCTCAGCCTCTGATAAGTAATTCCTAAACACTCCCAAGAGGTACTCACCACCATGATCAGATCATAGTATCTTGATACTTTTACCTTGACGTTTCTCCACATCAGCCTTAAATTCTTTGAACTTGTCAAAGCATTCAGACTTGTGGCGCATCAAGTAATTGTATCCATATCTCGAATAATCGTCTATAAAAGAGACGAAATACTCAAAATCACCTCTAGCCTGGATAAACATAGGACCACACAAATAAGAATGAACCAATTCTAACACATCTTTGGCTCTATACCCCTTGGCCTTAAAAGGCCTCTTGGTCATTTTACCCTCCAAGCAAGATTCGCAGGTTGGGAAATCCTCCAACACTAATGAACCCAGAGGTCCATCAGCTATTAACCTTTGAATTCTACTTAGGTTAATATGACCAAGTCTTTGATGCCAAAGATATGTTTGGTTCATCTTTGAAGGTTCTTTTCTCTTATTGGAATTAGAAGATGAGTTATTAACTTCAATTTGCATCGTGGGAGCTTTTGGTTCAAGTGTGTATAAATTTCCTATTAATGCACCCGAACAGATAATGTTTCTATTTCTTTTTATAACAACTCTGCCATTAAAAGAAATAGAATATCCATCCATAAACAATTTAGAAACCGAAATTAAATTCTTTCTAAATTAAGGTTCATAAAGGCAATTCATAAGAACCAAAACTTTATTTTTCTCAAAAGATAAATGAACGTCTCCCACTGCAACAGCCGCCACCATCGTGGCATCGCCTAAGTACACGGTAATCTCCCCCTCAGCCAGTCGTCTGGTTTCCTGGAACCCCTGCAATGTATTGCAGACATGATTAGTGGCTCCTGTATCTACACACCAAGTGTCGGTAGATAACACCGCTAAACATGTTTCAACGACTAGACCAAAAGATATACCTTTGTTCTGCTGGCGGTTGGGGCAGTCCTTCTTCTAGTGTCCAGACTGCTTACAAGTGAAGCACTTGCCTTTCGGCTTCTTCACTCCTCCCTGAGTTCCTCCCACCGCCTTTGCCCCAGTTTGTTTCTTCTTCTTCTTGCCTTTCGGCTTAAAAGTAGAAACCTTTTGGGTCACCATGGCATGTGCCTGAGCACTCTGATGAAATAGACCCTCTGCCGCCTGGAGTTCTGTCAGAAGCTCCGCCAACGAATACAACCTCTTGTTCATGTTATAGTTCATATGAAACTGCTCAAAATTCCTAGGTAGAGACTGGAGAATGATATCGACCTGGGTTTCCCCATCGATCTCAGCTCGAAGGAACTCCAGCTTATTTAAATGAGCCATCATCTTGAGAACATGATCCCTCACGGGTGTTCCCTCGATCATGGTGGTCGTCATCAAGTTCCTCATGGCTTCTTGCCTAGCAGCCCGATTCTGGTGTCCAAAAATCTCTTTGAGATTTGTAGGGGATCGATCGCCTGGCTAGAGGGGGGGTGAATAGCCCTTTGTCGTTGGATGGTGGAATTTGCTCGTCTACACAATCGTTAGCGCAAGCGGAATACTAATAAAGACAAGCAAATAAACAATGAAGAATACAAACAATGCTAACACCAAAATATAACATTGTTCACGGCTACGCCGTTAATCCACGGTCCCTGATTCGTCCTCGGTGAATCACTCCGCAACCAAATCACTATCGGTCTCTCCTTTGCACTAAGCTAGGTGGAGGTAACCCTTACAACTCAAAGACACTCCTTCTTTTACAATAGATGTGAAAGAAAACTAAGAAAAGGAGTTTGAATCTTGTAGAGCACTTGGATGGTCACTTAGAGCATAAGCATTAGCCATCCAAAAGGCCACACCCTCTCTTTTTATAGAGAGGGATGATTTCTTCCTATTGGCCGCCACCAGTCGACTGCTGCCCTTGGCAGTCGACTGTCGCCACTTCAACGGCCTCCAATCATGTCGGATCTCGACTGTTATAGTCCAACGATGTTGGTGATCGTTTGGAAGCTAGAGGGGGGGTGAATGGCGCTTTTTGTTTCTACAAGAGTGATTAGCTGAAGCAAACACAAATAATATATGTAAAAACAAAAAGCAATGCTAACAAAAGCCTTTACGTGGTTCGGAGATAACGCTCCTACACCACAGCGATCCTTAAGGTGGATCAACCCAAGCAATACCACTAAGAAGCTTTCCTTTACAACACAACTCCTCTTCTTTACAAAGAATGAAACTTAAGCTTAGAGAGAAGAGGAGGGGATTTAAGATCACTTAGAAAGCTAGAAAACTCGTGGAGGCTTTGGCGAAGAATCAGAGAATAAGCACTAACCCCAAAAACCCCCACCATCCCTCTTTTTATAGAGAGAGGGATGATTTTCCCGTTGGAGCACAATCAGTCTACTGATGCACAACATCAGTCGACTGCCGACGCGATTAACGGCCTCTGAATAGCCGGATTCGTGGGATTTAGAGTCGTTTCGTCCAACGACATTCTCATCAGTAGACTGATCCCTCCATCAGTCGACTGATGAAGTGATCAGTTGAGTGATCACAAGCCGTAGTCGAGTGGGACTCCATTTTGTACCTGTTTTTGCTTTGATCAGTCGAATGTCACTATTGGCAGTCGAATGCCACTCCCATTATACAAGATCGAGATAGTCGGTTTCACCGACTGGTCGATTTGACGATCTGATACATCATATCAGTCGACTGATACACATCAAGTATGAGTATTGTTGGAGTATGGGGAATACAATCAAAGTCCCACATTGGTAAGACATGGAAAAGATCATGTGCTTATAAGAAAAAAGATATCTCCATTGGTATGAGGCCTTTTGGGTAAAGCCCAAAAACAAAACCATGAGGGCTTGGGCCCAAAGTGGACAATATCATGCCATTGTGGAGATATGTGGATCTTATATGCACTAACAATTGGTATCAGAGCCATGGTCCATGTCAAGCCATGAACCTCGAACGAAGGAAGTTGAACTCCCACGTCCGGATCAAGAGAACTAGAAATCAGGCAGGAAGTCTAGTTGGGTCGGGAGGACCGAACAACTGACAGGAAGTCCTGGTGGGTTGAAGATCGGACATCAAGCAGAGAAAATCCTCCGAGGAGGGATAGGCTTGAGGGGGGGCCCAATGTGGTCCTTCGTTTGAGGGGGGGATTGTTGGAGTATGGGGAATACAATCAAAGTCCCACATTGGTAATACATGGAAAAGATCATGTGCTTATAAGAAAAAAGATATCTCCATTGGTATGAGGCCTTTTGGGTAAAGCCCAAAAACAAAACCATGAGGGCTTGGGCCCAAAGTGGACAATATCATGCCATTGTGGAGATATGTGGATCTTATATGCACTAACAAGTATTTCATACTTGATTTCACCCCCTAGACCTAGACTCAACCTTCTAGCTCTTCCTTAAGCCTTGCGCTTCCAAGATCCCTCCGAGTTTGCGACTTGTTCATCCTTTGCGCTTTGCTTCCAAGAGCTTCCTTCAGTTTTGTCATGTCTTGGGTTTTCCTTTGCCAAGTCATGCTTGGACTTTACGCCGCCAAAACTACATGCTTGGACTTACGCTGCCAAGACTTGCCTTTGGACTTCCTTTGCCAAGGTCCGTTTGGACTTAATGCCGCCAAGACAACATGTTTGGTCTTATGCCGCCAAACCTTTACTTTGAACTTCTCTTGCCAAGATGATACTTGGACTCTGCCTTTACCTATCACTTAATCATGTTCACCATTAGATTACAATTTATTGCCTAACTTAGATGATTATCCAAACATCAAAACATATAAATGCTTGGGGCATTGTTGCACCAATAATCTACCCCTTTTTGATGTTTGGCAATCATTTAAGTTAGGTCTTTTAAAGATACACATAATCACATAATCATATATCCAATTTCTAACTTAAACATTTCTTCTCCCCCTTTGACATACATCAAAAAGAGAAGAAATCATATAATTCATAGAAGAATTGAATATATTATAATCTTGAGCTAAAGTATAGATATGAATTTTAGCTCCCCCTTAATCCAAGATATAGTTCATGATGAGTAAACAAAAACATGTGGAGCAAAAGTCTATCAAGTAATTTGAGGATTTAACTTCCAACTTTGCACCAACAATATAACTTTTTGGAATAAGAAGGTTACGTTATGTGAAACTCCCCCTAAAACACCGCATTAAACAGTCATACAAGTTGTTTATACTCAATATTATCAAGCTATAGTTTTAGATCAACAAGGATTCACTAAATATCAGAAAATGGAGCTAATTTTCCAAAAACACAGTGTATCACATTGGTTTTTCAACTACGATCGCTACATCAGAATTTAAATTTAGCCTTTTTAATCTAAATTCAGAAATGCGTCAGAAATTCCAGAAGCCTCAAAAAAACACAAAATTTTGTGTACACATTTCTGAAATCATACTTTATCAAGGAAAAATATTTTGAAAAATATAAGTTTTCCAGATTTCAATATTGATACAAACTTGGAAAGTAGCAAAAGTTCTAAAATTTTGCAAACTTTGTATCACTTTTGTGTTTCACTTGATAACTATTTTTCAAAGTATGATAAATATAGTTTAAAATATATTTTATTTGATATTTACAATAATTTTCTTGGAGTTATATGCACATCAATTGTGTATAAGCCTTCCCAATGATTGGTCCATTGAAGGATCAATGTCTCTAGATGACACTTTGGTCCATAGTAATACATCATAACAAGCATGATGAACCAAGTGCATCTTCCTAACATCTCACATGTTGTCTAAGTTGCTCAATAAAAAAATAAATCATGGTTTCTTAGGTATTTTGTGAGATGCTCAAAGGTATAAATCCTAGTATTTCTATAGGATCATGCACACCTATACCTTTACTCAACCAAGCACATTCCATGTTCTCTCCTAAGTGATGAAAATTCTACCTCAGAAAGAGCTTTGGTAAATATGTCGGCTAGGTTGGACTTGGATTCAATGTAATTAAGCTCAATGTCCCCCTTTGCCACATGATCTTCAATGAAGTTATGTTTCACTTCAATGTGCTTGGTCCTAGAGTGATGCACTGGATTTTAGGTCAAGTTAATGGTGCTCACATTATCACAAAATACTTTCATGTTGGAGTAAGATAGCTCATAATCTTCTAAGGTATGTTTCATCCATAGTAGTTGAGCTACACAACCACCCATAGCCACATATTCGGCCTTGGTGGTGGATAAAGCAACACAAGGTTGCTTCCTACTACTCCAACTAACTAGGGAGGACCCAAGGAATTGGCATCCACCACTAGTACTCTTCCGATCCAATTTGCAACCGGCATAATCGGAATCGGTGTACCCAATCAAATCAAAAGACCTAGTCCTAGGGTACCATAGACCTACATTTAGTGTGCCTTTAACATATCTTAAAATTCTCTTAACGACAACTAAATGAGATTCTTTAGCACATGATTGATACCTAGCACACATACCAACCACAAATAATATGTCGGGTCTACTAGCGGTTAAGTACAAAAGGCTACCAATCATGCTCCTATAAAGTGTAAGATCTATTTGTTTTCCTTCACTATCACTATCTATTTTAGTATTGGTTGCCATTGGGGTTGAAACTACCTTAGCATTTTCCAAACCAAATTTCTTGATCATTTCCTTAGCATATTTGGTTTAATAAATATAAATACCTTCACTAGTTTGTTTGACTTGCAATCCTAGGAAGAAATTTAATTCCCTAACTAGACTCATTTCAAACTCTTTTTCCATATTTTGAATAAAGTCTTGAAGGAGTTCATCATTTGTTGACCCAAAGATAATGTCATCAACATATACTTGGGCTACAAAGATGTCCTTAGATGTTGACTTTATAAAGAGAGTTTGATCTATACTACCCCTTTTAAAATCCTTAGAAATTAAGAAAGATGATAATCTTTCATACCAAGCCCGGGGAGCTTGTTTCAACCCATATAAAGCTTTCCTAAGCATGTATACATGGTTTGGGTAGTCCATATTTTCAAACCCGGGAGGTTGTTCTACATACACCTCTTCCTTAATAAACCCATTTAGGAATGCCGATTTGACATCCATTTGATGGAGTTTGAAACCCATATAGGAGGCATACCCTAAAAGTATTCTAATGGACTCTAACCTAGCAACCGGGGCATATGTTTCATCATAGTCAAGTCCTTCAACTTGATTAAAACCCCTTGCAACTAATCTTGCTTTATTTCTAGTGATATTTCCTTGGTCATCTAGTTTGTTCCTAAAGACCCATCTTGTAGTAACAATGGTGTTTTCACTTGGTCTAGGAACTAACTCCCATACGTGACTCCTTTCAAATTGAGCCAATTCATCTTGCATTGCTAAGATCCAATCTGAATCAAGTAATGCATCTTTAATTGTTTTGGGCTCAATTTGAGAAATTAGAGCTATATGACTAGTGGGATCCCTATGGAATGACCTAGTCCTAACTCCTTGAGATAATTCACCCATAATTTGATCTAAGGGGTGACTTTGATGAACTCTTATGGTTCTAGGAGGTGTACTAATTTGGTTTTGATCATGATCAACCTCAATCCTATGCTCATCATCGGAATCATCCCTTACTCCCCCTTGATTCAATCCTCCCCCTTGATCATTACCCCATAAGGTTAAATCTTGAAATTGTTGGGTAATTTCTTGATTTTCATTATTAATATCATCATCAATAGGGGATTTCCTAGGGTATGTATTGGAAGTTTCATCAAATTGAACATTTGAAGATTCTTCAATCTTTTGAGTCCTTTTATTGTAAACTCTATATCCTACACTAGTGGATAAGTATCCAACTAGGATTCCCTCATCCGCTTTGGACTCAAACTTACCTAAGTTGTCTTTGGTATTTAATATATAAACTTTACATCCAAAGACCTTAAAATAATGAATTGTTGGAATTGTACCATTCCACAATTCAAATGGAGTTTTTCCTAAAAACCTATGAATCAATACCCTATTTTGGATATAGCAAGCAGTATTAACCGCTTCCGCCCACAAGTAGCTAGGTAAGGAGTATGCATTAAGCATTGTCCTAGCCGCTTCTTGTAGGGCACGATTTTTCCTTTCAACAATCCCATTTTGTTGGTGTGTTCTAGGACAAGAAAACTCATGCTTGTACCCTTGTTCTAAGAAAAAATTTAAAAAATTAGAATTCTCAAATTCTCCACCATGATCACTACGGATCCGGTTGATTTTGAGTTTTCTTTCATTTTCTACTCTTTTGCTAAATCCTATGATTATTCCTAAGGTTTCATCTTTATTTTTTAAGAAAAATACCCAAGTAAAACTAGAGAAATCATCTACTATTACCAAGCAATATTTACTACCAATCATAAAGGGGGTACTATGGCAATCAAATAAATCCATATGTAAAAGTTCTAAGGGTAAAGTGGTACTAAGTAAATTTTTACCTTTGTGTGATGTTTTTGATTGTTTCCCTTCTTGGCATGCATCACACATCTTGTCCTTGAGAAATATGACGTTGGGCAACCCTTTGACTAACTTCATTTTTGCTATTTTGGCTATGTTCTTCATGTTTATGTGTCCTAGCCTCCTATGCCAAAGCCAATTTTCTTCCTCTTTTGCAATAAGACACTTTGTGGAAGCATTAGTAGCATAGGATAAATCAACATAATATATATTTGATTTCCTAAAACCTACTAACATGCAATCATTTAGAGTTTTGTGTCTTATAAAACATTTTGAGGAATCAAATCTAACATCAAAGTTTGCATCACATAGTTGACTTACACTAAGTAAATTAAATTTCATATTTTTAACTAATAGCACTTTATGAATGGCAAGATTGGGGGATACCTCAATTGTGCCCTTTCCTAGAATCTTAAGTTTGCCGCTATTACCAAATGAGACTTTTCCTTAGCTAGTGTGGTTGATAGTGGAGAATTTTCTCTCATCCCCGGTCATATACTTTGAGCACCCACTATCAACTATCCACAAGCTTGGTTCTTCTACCTATATCACATGAAAAACACAATCCTTAGGTACCCAAATCTTAGGACCACTAGCATTAATTATAAATTTCTTAGGTACCCATGCCTTTCTCCCCTTGCTTTTAATTATTGATTTTCTACTAACAAGAGATGTTGTAGATAGCCCTTTGATCCTTAATAATCATGTCTAGGTATTTTGAACCATTGGTGAATTTTTCTAAGCATGCTCTTAATTTACCTATTTCTTTTCTTAACTCATCATTTTCATCCCTAAGAGTACATTCATCAATATCAATAGATGGTTTACCACATGATGAATCTACACTCAAGTGATTTGATCTCTAATTTTATATCCTTAATCCTATTTTTTGATCTATTTAACGCATTTTGTAAACATGCAATAGTCTTGTAAAGTAAATCTACTTTAGGTGAGTTGTTTACCTCATCATCATCACTTGATGATGATTCATCACTTGAAGAGGAAGAAGACTCCTCGCTTGAGCTCCCGACTACTTCCTCCAATCCCATGAGTGCTAGATTCCGGGTGGCATGGCAAACTTCTTCATCGTCGGAAGACTCCTCCATGCTTAGAGTGTCCCATGTTTGTGCCACCATCGCCTGCTTCTTCTTCTTCTCCTTCTTTTTTTTTTCCTTCTCCTCCTTCTTTAGTTCCGGGCAATTTGGCTTTATATGCCCTTTCTTGTTGCAACCAGAACAAGTCACGTTAGAGGTAGAATTTGAATTATTTGAAGATTTACCTCTTGAGGATTGGAACATCCTCTTTACATCTTTCTTGGTGAGTCTCCTTGACTTCCCACCAAACTTCTTGACGTAATGTGCCACCTCGCTTGCCGATAACTCATCTTCACTACTTGATGAGTCTTCCTCGGATTCGGATGAGGAGGACACTTCCTTCTTCTCCTTCTTTCCTACAAAAAGAGTTATACCCTTCTCTTTGGATGAAGTGTTAGCTTGTTCAGGTAATTGAAATTCACAAAATAGCTCATCTAACTTGACTAATGAAAGATCCCTAGAGACCTTACAGGCATCTGCCATTGAAGCCCATAAGGTGGTTCTAGGGAAAGCTTGTAACACATACCTTACAAGCTCTCGATTGTCGACCTTCTCACCTATAACATGTAGTCCGTTGACTACTTCCTTGAAATGCCCTTGCATTTGGCTCACGGTCTCGTTTGTCTTCATGGTGAAGCTTTGGAGTTGGCCAATCAAAAGATCTCTCTTGGCCCTTCTTGTTTCTTTGTATCCTTCGTTGAGTTCGATGAGCTTCTCCCAAAGATCTTTTGCGGAGTTGAAGGCCCCGACTTTAGAGAGTTGCTCCTTGGATAGACCACATTGAAGTGTGGTCATTGCTTTTGCATTTTCTTGTGCTTTCTTGGCCATCTCTCTTGTCCAATCTTTTGTTGGTAGTGGTGCTCCGAATTCGTCGACCGGCTTCTCGAAACCATCTACAACACTAAACCAATTCTCAATATCATTCATTAAGTAATACTCCATCCTACCTTTCCAATATCTGAAGTTGTTGTCGTTGAAGAACGGAGGTCTCGCAGTGCTATACCCCTCTTGAAAAGCCATCTTTGCTCCAGTTAATTGCTAGATCATCCGATGCGATCCGGGCTCTGATACCACTTGTTGGTGATCATTTGGAAGCTAGTGGGGGGGTGAATAGCGCTTTTCGTTTCTACAAGAGTGATTAGCAGAAGCAAACACAAATAATATATGTAAAAACAAAAAGCAATGCTAACAAAAGCCTTTTCGTGGTTCGGAGATAACACTCCTACTCCACGGCAATCCTTAAGGTGGATCAACCCAAGCAATTCCACTAAGAAGCTTTCCTTTACAACACAACTCCTCTTATTTACAAAGAATGAAACTTAAGCTTAGAGAGAAGAGGAGGGGATTTAAGATCACTTAGAAAGCTAGAAAACTCATGGAGGCTTTGGAGAAGAATCAGAGAAAAAGCATTAACCCCAAAAACCCCCCCACCATCCCTCTTTTTATAGAGAGAGGGCTGATTTTCCCATTGGAACACGATCAGTCGGTGATGCGACATCGATCATTTGTCGGCTGATGCGACCTCTGACGGCGAGATTAGCGGGATTCTATCGTTTAGATCAGCGACATTCTCATCGGTCGGTGATCCCTCCATCTGTCGGGATGGAATGATCGATCAGTGATCACAAGTCGTAGTCGAGTGGGACTCCATTCTATGCCTATTTTTTCCTTGATAAGTCAAATGCCATCGCTAGCGGTGATCGATGGCATCATCGATCGACTCCCATTCTCAAGCGATCGGTGATAGTCGAGGTTTCACCGACTCGGTCGACACTTGACGATCGGTGATACATCGTGATGAGTATTTCATACTTGATTTCACCCCCTAGACCTAGACTCAACCTTCTAGCTCTTCCTTAAGCCTTGCGCTTCTAGGATCCCTCCGAGTCCGCGACTTGTTCATCCTTTGCGCTTTGCTTCCAAGAGCTTCCTTCGATTTTGTCATGTCTTGGGTTTTCCTTTGCTAAGGCGTGCTTGGACTTTACGCCGCCAAGACTACATGCTTGGTCTTACGCTGCCAAGACTTGCCTTTGGACTTGCTTTGCCAAGGTCCGTTTGGACTTAATGCCGCCAAGACAACATGTTTGGTCTTATGTCGCCAAACCTTTACTTTGGACTTCTCTTGCCAAGATCATACTTGGTCTTTGCCTTTACCTGTCACTTAATCGTGTTCACCATTGGATTACAATTTGTTGCCTAACTTAGATGATTATCCAAACATCAAAACATATAAATGCTTGGGGCATTATTGCACCAACAAATGGAACACTTGATCGCGATGGATCCCATCGATCGATCTTACCTCGTAGTCGACGCGCCTAGCAACGAGCGGTTCTGCGTAGCCCAAACCCTCTTGATCACCGATCGCTACCTTTGGCCGATCGATGGTCTTGGCAGATCACGCCCCAAAATAACTCAGTCGGATACCAGTCAAACCGCATTCGACTCAGAGCAGTCGACTGATATCGAGAAAACTCATCCGACACATAGCCATTCGGCCAAGTTCACCTAATGAGCTACTTACAATTCACTCATTCTCTCATCTCACTCGAAGTCCCTCGCCGAAGCTCTCTTCATTCGCGGTCACGTCCCTCGGCAGCATCAGGCGCACGACTCTACAATGCTCCTTCACGTCTCTTGGCTCTGAAGTCTTCTTCCTTGGCTTAGCTTCAAGTCGTCTCGTCCGGCGGTCCCTTGGCAGCATCAAGAGCACGGCTCTGCAATGCTCCTTCTCCGACTCAAGCACGAGGTTATGAGTGGTGAACTCGCCAAGGCTCCATGTGTGAATTACTAAGTCCTATAAGACTCCAACGCACATATCAAATCATATTCACCCTTAATACATGAAACTCCCCTTACATATATTCACCCTTATTTAAACATACATTTCTCCCCCTTTGACACCATCAAAAATAATTAACAAAGTTTATACATCATGGCATCATGTCTAGAGAAAAACATATACCAAAACATGCCTTTAAAACGGATACACAATGTTATTGGGCATGTTATCAGACTACCAGTCGACTGGTTCAGACTACCAGTCGACTGGCATGAGCATTCAAACACATTTCTTGTAAGTATATCTATCAATGAAAAATAGTTTTCCATGAAAACTCATTATATTTTCAAGTATTTGCCAAAAATCCAAAAACTTTAAAAACCACTTGGTTTTTGATCATGTTTGTATCCATTTTAACACCTAGTTTTGCTTTAAATTATTTCAAAAAATGAACATACAGATTTTAAAGTAAGAAATTATTTTGAAAACATATGAAATATCCAACCATGATCTTTGGGCAAAATGTCTATGAATTAAACATAAGTCTTCCCCATGATTAGTCTATTATTGCTATTTTGATACTTCAAATGACCATCTAAACACCATAGGCATTAGTGGACATTTGTATCATCCTAACATCTCACCCATGCTAAGTTTTCAATCAAAGTAGCCTATAGTGAGTGTGAGATGCCTCCTAAAGGTATTTGTATATACTTAACCATTATTTTCATGCAATTCTATGAAGGTTAAGTATCATCCTATCATTCCACATGATCATAAAGACGTATATGAATTAATTTCACATTATGATCATGAAACACATGTATTCATTAAATTGTTATCATGCATTAGGTATTACATGATGATAATAAGGCAAATATCACCTAAAGCATGATTTATCTACTTATAGGTGCATTATCATCACCTAACACTATTTCAAAATGTTGTCTCACCATCCTAAGTTAACTAAAAATATGATATAGGTAAAGTCCATATGGTTGACTATCCTAGGGTTTTCCTAACCCTTTAGGATGGATTTAGGAACCCAAAATAAGTTATTTCTTATGGGGTTCACTAAAAATTCCTTAGGGATCCATTTTCTAGATATTACTTTCTTTTTGTCTTGACCCCTAGCTATTAGACATTTGTGTTGGTGCAGGGGCACTAGATAATCGAACCTGTGTTTTGATTATGGCAAAGACACAAAGTTAAGTTTATATTGTTATCTCACGAGCTAAATCAAGTGTGCAGAAAAGTACTAAAGCTGGAGCTGAAGGCTAGCGACACCCGGAGGAAGCCGTGGTGGTCGGGCGACACTTGAGTGAATTCGGAGGGAGCCGAAGGAATCGAGTGGAAGGCCGGAAGCGAGAGCTACTATCGAGGTAAGCTCGTGTGAGTGAGAGATTGTAAGGTCGTGTCCTCTTTACGGGGATGACCGTAGGCGACGATTCGACTAAGACTTCCTGTGGAAGGTCTAGGTCGAGATCGGACGGTTAGAAACCGTCGTATTTATCATTTTCCGAGCTAATCTCTTTGCGGAAGTGGGCGGTGCAATGATCATTCTTGGACATTGGCATCGATCAGCATCGATTGGTGATGAGATGTATCGATCGATCGCTCGATCGATGATGAGGCATCGATCGGTGATGGCGACGATTCGACTTTGCGCTAGGTCAAAAGCGGATAACGTTTGACGCGCGCCGCCAGCGATAAAAATTTGGAAAAATTCATGATCCGTTCCAAAGAAATAGGAGACAAATTCAGAGGCTAAAGTCTATAAAAGGAGGGGAGGATTCATCTCCAAATCACATCAATTATTCATCAAGTGCTCCTACAACGCCAATGCTTCAACACCGTCATAACGCCGACGCGACGACAACCTCAGATCTTCTTCGGACGTGATTCAAGTAATATTTTGATATTATATTCTGTGTTAAATTATCTTCATAACGAGGTGAGGTAGGCTTGTTGCCTCATCCTCGTGTATTCGGTTTTTGTAATCGTTGTCTCCTACCTCCAACGAGGAGGAGACGTTTTAGTGCTTTGCCCTCCGTACGCCGTCTAGGACCGATAGGGCCTTGGAGTAGCAACCGCTGGGTTGTGAACCAAGTAAAATAAACGTGTTCATTTATTTTCCGCTGTGCTTACTTTGCGTATTGAACGAACGAAAAAGAAAAGATTTACGATCGCTATTCACCCCCCCCTCTAGCGACGCTTCTCGATCCAACAATTGGTATCAGAGCGGGGGCGCTAAGATTTGGTGAAACCACCAATCTAGCATGTTTTGGTTTTCTTTTCGTATTTTTCGATTCATATATTTCTTAGGTTTTGTTTCCCGCACTACTAATCCAAGACCAAGTCTTGGTACATAGTTTTTGGTTGTGTTTTTGCTAGTACTAATCTCCTTCAGAGTACCTCACGATCAAACGAGCATAACTTTTGCTACGAGTGGACTCACGAAACGATCTACCCACCAAATCGAAGCTCTCTGAAAGATCTACACTTTTTACAAGGGGGTTTACCCCCGTAACAAGCTGTTTCCAGCCCCAAAATCCAGCGTTTAGTACCCTTTCGGGGACATCGAAGGTCGTAAGTTTCAAATTTTTTTTAGTTTTTTATCCTCCTTATTTATTTCTGTTTTTTTTCTATTATTTCCCGCATTACTAATCCAAGACCAAGTCTTGGAATTCTCTTTGGTTTTTATTTGTGTTTTTGCAAGATACTTAATGGCTCACATTGAGGGATATAGCACCACCCGACCTCCGTTCTTTAACGGAGATGATTTCCGTTATTGGAAAGGTCGGATGGAGTGTTTCTTGAAAACACAAGTCGAGACTTGGATAATAATCCAAACCAGCTTTGTTTTACCCACCAATGATCAAGGAGAGCCCTTGGATTTCAACAAGTGGACAAATGCAACCAAGAGGCAAATCGAAGCCGATGCAAGAGCAACCCAAATATTGCAATGCGGCTTGTCCAAGGAGGAACTCAACCGCATCGGACCATTCATTAGCGCCAAGGACCTATGGAATAAATTAATTGAGCTACACGAAGGAACACCCGATGCTAAGGTATGTAAACGTGACCTTCTTTTCAATAAGTTGTATAACCTCAAGATGCAGGAACACGAGACGGCAACACAACTACGCCCGCGTCGGGACATTGTCAACGGCCTACACACCATCGGACACAAGGTCGAAAACCGTGACCTATTAAGGTACGTTCTTAATTCATTTCCTAGGACTACCTTGTGGGCATCCATGGTCGATGCCTACAAGGTCTCTAAGGACCTATCGAAGCTTAGGTTAGATGAATTATTTTCCGAGTTTGAACTTCATGAGCAAACTAACGTGATCCGGGCGAGAGAGGTATTGCTCTACTTGCAGGACAAAGAAGCAAGCCACCTACTAGGCAAGTAGATGAACTCGAACCCGAAGACGAATCCGAATCCAAAGAGGAGGCCATAATAGTCAATATTGTGCGGAGAATAGTTCGACAAGAAAGAAGGAAATTGAAGAATGAGAACCAAAGGAAAAAGGGAGCAAAGCCTTCCATGCAACTTGGGACAACAGAGAAGACATAGCTTACATGGCAAGAACGGAGGAGTCCGAGTCAATCCGGCCGAGTCCAACTACAACTCCGACTCCGACAAGATTATTTAGAGAGAAAACTCAAAGCGGACCAAAGGGAAAGTTAAGGTTGATTTCTCTTTAATTAGTACACTTTAGTACAATTAAAGCGCTTAATAGGAAATTAACTAAGTCCGAGTCTAGGGTTGAGTCGTTACTTGAGGAGGTTGAAACCCTCAAGCAGAGGCTACTCTAACCTCTTCAACTAGTCAAGTTCAAGAGAGAAACTCAACCCAAATTGAAAAACTTGAGAAGGAGAATTCTCTCGTGAAAGACCAAGTTCAAGAGGTCGAGGCTAGGTTGGAAAAGTTCACGTTGGGATCTAAGAACCTTAACCGACTACTTGGAACCCAAAGAGCCGTGTACAACAAAGCCGGACTCGGATTTAAGTCAAAGACTACGAATAGGTCTTATATGTCTATAAATCGTAGTCATCAAAGAGTCCAAGCATGGGTCCCAAAGGTTTTATTAAATTCACATATTAGGACTAATAAGTATTGGATTCCTCGGGATCAAGTTCATTATTTGAATAGACCTTATTGGTTCAATGGTCTAGGGAGCTAACACTAAAATAGTATACCCTTACTTAGCAAAACCATTGCATGCTTAGAATTTACATTAACTTGTGAACTTACTTAGAATACGTACATAACCAACTAAAATCCTTGAAAGATTGAGCCTCGGGAGCCTCTTTTCATAAATAACTAGTTAGTCAACTCTTGATAATATAGTATCGGATGGCGCGAGATGATAGTACGTTAGGGAGACAAAGTCTCGTGTATTCGAGCTAGATAAAGGCGTATCTAGCTTGGTGCACTTGACCGAGTGGAACTAGTGAAGCTACCTCGCCGTATCCTAAACTAGTTAGACCAGAAGTAACCCTAAGTGACTTAAGTGATATTTTCTTGAATTTGGCTTTGTCTAAGGAAGTGGTGGTTGTTCGATCAAAGAAGGCCTCTGTGCCTCGCCACGACCGAAGCAGTTTCTCGAAAAGTTACTTAACGATCTAAAGGTTAAATCTGAATATAAGCCTAGGTTGTCTATCTTTAATTTATTTAAAATCATCTCACAAATGATATTAGGTGATCTAATTATGAGAGTGATAGTATGGGTGAGATGTTAAGGATTATTGAAATATACTTGTAACAATCCTTCAAAATACTACTTATTTTCTCAACTATTGTACTTAACAACTCGAGGCCAAAGTTTAGCGCCCCTACATCTCTTATACTTCATATATTTGACTAAGGGAGAGCAAACTAATCTTAAGGGTTATATTATAAATCTTTAGATTATTGGTGCAGAGGACACACCTCGAACCAATCTATCTAACTATTGCTAGGCATGCTTGGACTCATATTTGATTTATCTAGATGCATTCATATAAACAACATTGTTTTAAACCCTATTTTATACAAAAACCCCAACACTCTTTTTTGATTTATGGCAAAGGGGAGAAGAGCGAAAGTTAAGGGAGTAACACAAAATTTCATTTTGAAACACAAAATTTGTTTTGAAAACTAAAGTATCTCTTTCAAAACTCACCTAGGGTTAAGGGGAGTTTTGGTTAAGAGGATTTTGGGAATGGCATTCATCATCTACTATATGTGTTTTATGCTTTAATTTCCCTTAACTTTGTGTTGGTTTGCCATAGATCAAAGGGAGATTGTTAGTGCGGGGCACTAGATAATGTCGAACACTGTGTTTTGATTATGGCAAAGACACAAAGTTAAGTTTATATTGTTATCTCACGAGCTAAATCAAGTGTGCGAGAAAAGTACTAAAGGCTGGGTGAAGGCTAGCGACACGGAGGAAGCCGTGGTGGTCGAGGCGACACTTGAGTGGTCGGAGGGCCGAAGGAATCAGTGGAAGGCGGGCGAGAGCTACTATCGAGTAAGCTCGTGTGAGTGAGAGATTGTAAGGTCGTGTCCTCTTTACGGGGGATGACCGTGGCGGCGATCGACTAAGACTTCTGTGGAAGGTCTAGGTCGAGATCGGATGATTAACGTCGTATTTATCATTTTCGAGCTAATCTCTTCTTTGCGAAGTGGCGGTGGCGATCATTGCTGGACATTAGGCGATCATTTCGATCGCTGATCGATGAGATGCATCGATCGTATCATCGATCGATGAGAGGCATCGATCGGTGATGGCGACGATTCAGCTTTTGCGCTAGGTCAAAACGGATAACGTTTGACGCGGCCACTTCGCGATAAAAATTTGGAAAAATTCATGATCCGTTCCAAAGAAATAGGAGACAAATTCAGAGGCTAAAGTCTATAAAAGGAGGGGAGGATTCATCTCCAAATCACATCAATTATTCATCAAGTGCTCCTACAACGCCAACGCTTCAACACCGTCATAACGCCGACGCGACGACAACCTCAGATCTTCTTCGTCGGCAGCAGATTCAAGTAATATTTTTGATATTATATTCTGTGTTTTTTTATCTTCATAACGAGGTGAGGTAGGCTTGTTGCCTCATCCTCGTGTATTCGGTTTTTGTAATCGTTGTCTCCTACCTCCAACGAGGAGGAGACATTTTAGTGCTTTGCCCTCCGTACGCGGTCTAGGACCGATAGGGCCTTGGAGTAGCAACCGCTGGGTTGTGAACCAAGTAAAATAAACGTGTTCATTTATTTTCCGCTGTGCTTACTTTGCGTATTGAACGAACGAAAAAGAAAAGATTTACGATCGCTATTCACCCCCCCCCCCCTCTAGCGACGCTTCTCGATCCAACAATTTGTAGGCCTTTTCATTTTTCTTTTCCTTATAACCTAGGTCTTTCTTGTTGAAGCTTGCCCTTTGGCTCCCTATGATCATGTTCAAGGTGTTGGAGCCTATTGTAAATTTTTCTAGGGCTTTGGTCAAAAAATCTACCTTTTGCCTTATAGCCCTATTTTCATCCATACATGCATCACTAACATTAAATGACATATATTCATGTGAGCATGCATCATCATTATTATCATTAAAACATGTTTTTTCTAATTTTTGTTCTAAACTCATAATTTGCTCAAGCATGCATTTATTCTTTTTCTTTGCTCTAAATAAATCCTTAGTGAGGCTAGAAATCATGGACATTATTTGCTTAGGGGGTAGATTCGTTACCTCACTTACCAAATCCTCTTCCGATGATGAGGATGTAGAGGAGGCTCTCCCTTCACTTGAGCTCTTCTCACTTGAGCTTGATTCTTCATTTTCGGAGGAGGAGCAATCTAGGTCATCAAAGGCCATTAGGGAAAGGTTGGAGTAGACATGTTCTTCCTCTTCGGATGATGATGAGGAAGAAGAATCATCCCATGTCTTTGCTTTGAATGTCTTGGCCTTCCCTTTTTCTTTGGCCTTCTTTTCTTCTTCCTTTTTCTTTTTGCTCCCCTTCTTCTTCTTTTCTTCCTTCTTTCTCTTCTCCTCCTTGCTTTTGTTCAAGAGGGGACAATTGTCCCTTATGTGCCCCTCTCCTTGGCAATTATAGAAAATAATCTTCCCCCCTTGGTCTTCTACTCCTATCATTAGATTTATTAAATTGAAAACCTTTTAAAGCATGCCTTACCCTCTTTACCAAATAGGCTTCTTCCGTGCTATCCATGGAGGAAGAGGAGGATGCTTCATCGGAGGAGGAGGGGATCTCCATCTTCTTCTTCCCCTTATGTGCCATCAAGGCTACTCCTCTTGACGGTTGAAACTTTGGCTCTTCTATTATTCCTTCGAGCCTTGTTTCTTGGAGCTCCATTGTTGAGAAGAATTCCTCCAAGGTGCTAACTTCTAGGTTCTTGGAGATGTAAAATGAGTCCACCATAGAGCTCCATCTTGAGGACCAGGGAAAGGCATCTATGACCTTCATTACCATATCCCGGTTGGAGAGCTTTTCACCTACACTTATCAAGCCGGTTAGAATTTCCTTAAATCTAGAGTGTAGGGATTTTACCTTTTCTCCCTTTTCGAGTTTGATGTTGGATAATTGGGAGCGAAGGACATCTCTCCTTGCTAGTTTCGCCTCGAATGTGCCTTCATGAATTTCTATTAGTTTCTCCCACATTTCCTTGGCGCTAGCACACTCCCCTATCCTATTTACTTCTTGTTGGGAGAGTACATTGTAGAGGTGGTGCTTGGCCTTTGAATTCGCCAAGTACTCCTCTCTTTGTCTTTTACTCCATCTTGATTTCTCCAATAGCTCCCCTTCTTCATTCCTAGGTAATTCAAAATAGTTTTCCATAATCAAAAGAATTTCGAAATCGGTTTCGAAAAATACCTCCATTCTCTTTTTCCACCTAGAGAATTCACCTTCGAATTTTGGTGGGTAAATATTTGAGCCGGCCATTCTTGAATGTGCTTGTTGTGGCGGTTAGACCTCGACAAGCTTTCCTTGGTTCTGATACCACTTGTAGGGGATCGATCGGCCGGCTAGAGGGGGTGAATAGCCATTTGTCATTGGATGGTAGAATTTGCTCGTCTACACAATCGTTAGCGCAAGCAGAATACTAATAAAGACAAGCAAATAAACAATGAAGAATACAAACAATGCTAACACCGAAATATATCGTGGTTCACGGATACGCCGCTAATCCACCATCCCCGATTCATCCTCGGTGAATCACTCCACAACCAAATCACTATCGGTCTCTCCTTTGCACTAAGCTAGATGGAGGTAACCCTTACAACTCAAAGACACTCCTTCTTTTACAATAGATGTGAAAGAAAACTAAGAGAAGGAGTTTGAATCTTGTAGAGCACTTGGATGGTCACTTAGAGCATAAGCATTAGCCATCCAAAAGCCCACACCATCTCTTTTTATAGAGAGGGCTGATTTCTTCCCGTTGGCCGCCACCAGTCGACTGCTGCCCTTGGTAGTCGACTGCCGATGTTAGTCAAAGCCCAAGAGTCAATCATGTGATGATTGTTGTATTGACTTTATTGGATCATATTCCTATTTATAAAGGCATGGTTATTATATTTACTTGTATTGGTGCAAAATAACTAAATATAATAATGTCCTTGAGTAGTAGGTTCTTATCTATATCAATCGATTGGTTGAATCGATAATGAGATGATATAGGGAACACTACTCTTAAACATTCCTAGTCAAGTATTAACATTCAGGGACAATGTTAATGCATAGAGACTAGCATGTAGGTCAACATGATGACTTGATCTCACAAGTCATGGATATGAGATATCAAGTTGACACATGGGTATGCATTAGAGAATGTATACTGAATGACCCGCCATGAGAAAGTATCATGGATCGTTATATGAGTGTCATATACTTTCTCATGTGACTATTAGAATGACTATTAGTCCTTAGACCTAAAGTCACCATGGTTCCCTACATAAGGAGTTGCATACTTTGACTTCGTCAAACGTCACCCGTAAATGGGTGGACTATAAAGGCGATTACTGGGTATGTAACAAATTATGCAGAGGGATGTGAGTGATGTAGATGGGATCTATCCCTCCTATATGACGGGAGTGACATCGATATTCTTGATAGAGTGAGACCACGAAGTGCATGGCTATGCCCAAATGAGTCAATATGAGATATTGAGCTCATTTGATTAGAGTGAGTCTACTTGGAGTTCAAGATTTAGATTGTACCGAGGATGACACGGTCTATGCCTCGATTGGTCAATCTAGATGTCAAGGATAGAGGGACATTGTCATATATTGTGAGAGTCACAATTAGTAGTCACAAAGGTGATGTTGGAGCTCAATATTCTTGTAACTTGGGTAGCAATAATGTGTTGCTAGATACCGCTCATTGCTTATGTTCCTAAATCGGTTTAGGGACATTGCCAATGTTACAAGAACATATAGGGAATCACACATAAGGGCAATTAGATGGAGATTAGGTTCATATGATAAACCATGAGGATTAGGTTCATGGGATGAACCAAATTGGATTAAGAGTAATCCAAATTAGACTAATTGAGTTAGACTCAAGTTGATTCAAGTGTTGAATGAGTCTAATTTAGATTTGATTCATCAAATCAATTTAAATTAATGAATAGAGATTCATTAAATTAAATTGACTTGAATCAAATGGTTGGATTTGATCAACCATGGGAGATAAGAGGTCAAGTTTGACTTGACTTGAGAGGGAAGATGAAAGGTCAAGTTTGACTTGACCAAATGCCATGTCATGATGATGACTTGGCATGGCCGGCCAATGATGATGTTCCACATAATCATGGACACATCATGGGGTGCCACCTCATGAGGGAAACCAAGATCCATTGGCTCTTGGAGTTACATGCCTGCATGTAACCCCCTTATAGTGGGTTATAGATGATGTGAAGTTAAGTTGTGTAACTTCATCTTCTTACTCTTCTCTTCCCTCAAGCTCTCTCTTCCTCATCTAGCCATGAACGTCCAAGGGGTGCTAGCACACTCTAAGGTGTTTTTCTCCACCATTTTTCTGTGTGGATACTTGTAGAGGAGTGTACACTTGACACTCTTGAGTTCCGACAAAGAATTTGGACGAGCGGGATAAGCGAAGGGCGTCGCTACGAGGGTAATGCTCTCACCTTCTAGATATAAGGTAGATCTAGGTTTACTTAAGCTCATACATGTTTTTATTTTTATATACCTTCGCACGGATCCGTGGCCGGGGTTCCGAGGTTTCTGCAACGCAAAAAGCGGTTTTTGTGGCTCGGAAAGTCCAACAGTGGTATCAGAGCCACGTGCGAAGCATGTATGTGTTTCATTTTTTATAATTTTTGTATTAGATATAAAGATTACAGATTTATATGTTTCTTTAAATTTCCTATTTTTATAGAATTTTTGGGTATTTTTCTCGAAGAATCGAAGCAACGAGTGTTGGGACACTTGTAGGCTTCAACCGTCGAGAAAAACTCTCCGAAATGGCGAGTTCTCGCTTTAGGTTTTTGGGACAGCGACTTAAGTAGCTGTAAGATCATTGTAGGGACACTCGCAAAGTTTATTTTGCGAGTAGGGGCGCTGCCCCAATCCCCGAAAGGGGCCTTGTCCCGCGATCGTGCTCGGAAACCGCTTAGTAGGACCATTACGGAGAGGTAACTCATAAAATTGAAAAAAATAGAAAAAATTATAGAAATTTTCTGTAAAAATACATAATTTAGAATTATGTATAATTCTGTGATTTTCATGGCCCAATAACCCGATTATGATTGGATGTGATGTGTTGTAATTCATAATACGGCCTTCGTGCCGTTTTGTGGTTGTGCGTGTTGTATAGTGTATGCGACCTGTGCGTCGTACCTCTTCTTTTGATATTCTAGTTGTAAATAGTTTTAGACTCGAATGTAACTCGAGTTTCATATTTGTAATGTACAAAATGGAGCTGTGGAAAGTCCACTTGAAGACGAGGTTACGAGAAGGGTGACGACAACACATGGTGGTCAAAGGAAGCGCTTGGAGAAGCCGCTAGCCTTAGGTTGACTGTCCGATCTTCTCATTGGGTTGAGAAGATTGTAGTAGGGACATGACTACATCACATTTAATTATATATATATATGTTGAGATATATATATATATATATATATATATATATATATATATATATATATATATATTTAATTGATTTTGCTTGTATGTATGTGATGCATGCTAGTAGAATAATTCTTGTATGTATATGATGCATGCTAGAATAATTTTCTTGTATGTATACGATGCATGCTAGAATAATGATTGTATGTATGTGATGCATGCTAATATAGGATAATAAAGGCCTAAATGCGTATAAGATACACATTTCGATTAGATTAGATCATAATCGAATCAACTCGAAAATGCCTACCGAGCCTTGATACCCATCACTACCTCGATCATTTGTTGTTGTTGAATCTGCCAAAGCAGAGCAACGCATATTATCTTGGTAGGGTGCGAAGGGACAATCTTGGTCCCGCCTATCACGCTTGGGTTAGAGTAAGATCAATTAGATTGAGCAAAACTAGTTAACTCAATTGGATCGAGTAGAACTATAGGCATATTCCAATCGTTGGAAAGATAGGTTAAGATCTCATTTACACTAAATCTTGGGCGATTTAGCCAAAGCTAACTCAAGGTCTTTTGTAAATGTGGGTCTTGATCCTATAAACAAGAGTTGCATAGAGATGTAATTGGTAATATGTTACCCACCGATCGTACTAAGTCTTGGGCGATTTAGCCAAAGCTAACTCAAGGCTTAGTATGATGTGGATCTTGTCCCACAAGAATTATAGCTAGTTTGTATGAATATAGTAAAGTGGTTTGAACACATCCTTAACTCGATTCTACAAAATTCCTATAATTCAGTGGGAGCATCATTTGATTAAAGCCCTAATTAAATGATAAAAGGAATATGATATTAATTCTCTGCATTTTATGTTGTAGATAACTATGTCGACAAACATGAACACTCTCTCTCTGCGTTCTGTCCTTGAGAAGGACAAGCTCAATGGAGCAAATTTCCTGGACTGGTACAGGAACCTGAGAATTGTTCTCACCCAAGAAAGGAAGTTGTACGTCCTGGAGCAGCCCATTCCGGAGGCACCTCCTGCCACTGCCTCGCGAGCTGACAAAGTTTCTTACAAGAAACATCAAGATGATGCATTAGATGTGTCATGTCTAATGCTCGCGACCATGAACTCTGAGCTTCAGAAGCAACACGAGTTCATGAATGCTTATGATATGGTTGGACATCTTCGTCAACTATATCAAGGACAAGCAGGCATGAGAGATATGAAGTCTCTAAGGCATTGTTTGGGTCCAAAATGCAAGATGGGACTCCTGTAGGTCCATATGTACTCAAGATAATTGGGTACGTAGAAAACCTACAAATATTGGGATTCCCACTTGGCCAAGAGCTGGCCACTGACCTAATCTTGCAATCTTTGCCGCAAAGCTACAATCAATTTGTCATGAATTACAACATGAATGAAATTGATAAGTCATCGTGAGATGCTCAAAGATGTTGAGAATCACTGAGCTCAACCTTAAGAAGGGAAAATCGGACGCCATTTTGATGGTGCAAAAGAAGAAAGGCAAGGGCAAGCCTAAAGGTAAAAGAAAGTCCCAAGCCAAGGGCAAAGGCAAGGAATTGAAACCAAATGGAGGGGTAGCCAAGGAAGGGGCTTGCTTCCACTGCAAGGAAGCTGGACACTGGAAGCGTAACTGTAAGGCATACCTGGAAGATCTTAAGAAGAAGAGAAGTGAGACTTCTACTTCAGGTATAAATGTTATAGAAGTCAATCTATCTATTTCTTCATCATAGGTATTAGATACCGGATGTGCATCTCACATTTGTACCAATGTGCAGGCGCTGAGAAATAGCAGGGCATTGACAAAGGACGAGGTGGACCAACGAGTAGGCAATGGAGCAAGAGTTGCTGTTGTTGCTGTAGGAACTTATGATCTATCTTTGCCCTCTGGGCTTGTACTAGAATTAGATGAATGTTGTTATGTGCCTGCCTTAACTAAGAACATCATTTCAGTTTCTTGTTTGGACAAGAAAGGATTTGCATTTATAATAAAGAACAAATGTTGTTCAGTTTATTTAAAAGATATGTTCTATTGTAGTGCACCTCTAATGAACGGACTCTACTTTCTAGACTTAGAGAGCCCTATCTATAACATAAGTACCAAAAGGTTCAAGTCAAATGAGTTGAACCAAATCTATCTCTGGCATTGTCGCTTAGGTCACATAAATGAGAGTCGCTTATCTCAGCTCCATAAGGATGGGATGCTGGACTCATTTGATTTTGAATCATATGAGACATGAAAGTCTTACCTTCTAGGCAAGATGACCAAGACTTCTTTTAGTCGACAGAGCGAGAGAACAACAGACTTGTTAGGACTTATACATAGTGATGTATGTGGCCCTTTCAATGTTGCTGCTAGAGGTGGTTACAAGTACTTCATTACATTTACTGATGACTTCAGTAGTTATGGTTATGTGTATCTCATGACACATAAATCAGAATCCTTTGAAAAGTTCAAAGAATTCAAGAATGAAGTACAAAATCAGCTTGGCAAGAGTATTAAGATACTTCGATCAGATCGAGGTGGTGAATGCCTTAGCCATGAGTTTCGTGACTATTTAACTGGGTGTGGGATTCTATCCCAACTCACTCCTCCTGGAACACCATAGTGGAATGGTGTATCCGAAAGGAGGAATCGTACCCTATTAGATATGGTACGATCTATGATGAGTCACACATATCTTCCTATATCCTTTTGGGGATATTCTCTAGACACAATAGCCTTTACCCTTAACTGTGTACCATCCAAAGTCATGATAAAGACACCATATATGATATGGACAGGGAGAAATCCCAAGATATCTTTCATTAGTATTTGGGGTTGTGAGGCTTACGTTCGACGTCAAGTCTCAGACAAACTGGGACCCAAATCCGATAGGTGCTATTTTGTTGGATATCCCAAGGATACAAAGGGATATTACTTCTACATTTCCAGTTAGCACAAAGTGTTTGTGGCAATGACTGGGGTTTTTCTAGAAAGGGATTTTGTTTCTAGAAAAAACTAGTGGGAGTACGTTCGATATTGAAGAAATTCAAGATAAGGACCATAGCACTGAGGCCTTGATGGAGGTTGAACATGAACCACAAAGTGTTGTGGGTGATGAGGTTATTGCACAAAGGGTTATGGAACAACCACCTGTTCAGGTAGACCTACCTCTTCGCAGATCTGATAGGGTACGTCGTCAGCCTGAGAGATACTCATTTCTCTTGTCTGACCATGATGACGTAATGCTCATTGATAATGAGCCTACCTCCTATCAGGAAGCTGTGATGAGCCCAGATTCTGAGAAATGGCTAGAGGCCATGAGATTCGAGATGGAATCCATGTACACCAACCAAGTATGAACTTTGGTTGATCCACCTGAAGGGGTCAAACCCATTGGGTTTAAGTGGGTCTTTAGGAGAAAGACTGACATGGATGGACTTACGCATACCTATAAAGGTCGAATGGTGGTAAAAGATTTTAAGCAAATTCATGGTATTAACTATGATGAAATCTTTTCTCCAGTGGCGATGTTTAAGTCCATTCGGATCTTGCTTGCTATTGCAGCATACCATGATTATGAGATCTGGAAGATGGATGTCAAAACCGTGTTTCTGAATGGAAACTTACTCGAGGATGTGTACATGACACAACCTGAGGGTTTTGAAGATCCACAACATACTAGGAAAGTATGCAAGATGCAAAGGTCCGTTTATGGGCTAAAGCAAGTTTCTCGGAGCTGGAATCTTCGATTCGATGATGCGATCAAATAGTTTGGTTTCATCAAGAATGAAGATGAATCCTGTGTCTACAAGAGGGTTAATGGGAACGTAGTTGTCTTCCTTGTATTATATGTGGATGACATACTACTCATTGGGAATGACATCCCTTTGCTACAGTCTGTGAAGACTTGGCTGGGGACGTGCTTCTCAATGAAGGACTTAGGTGAAGCAGCCTGTATTCTAGTCATCAAGATCTATAGAGATAGATCTAAGAAATTACTTGGCCTAAGTCAGAGTACATACATTGACACGCTATTACAACGGTTTTCCATGTAGAATTCCAAGAAGGGACTTCTGCCGATGTCACATGGTGTGAGTCTTTCGAAGACTCAAAGTCCCTCTTCTAGAGAGGAGAGATACAGCATTGATAAGACCCCATACGCATTTGCTATAGGATCTATCATGTACGCCATGCTGTGTACTCGTTCTGATGTCTCGTATGCTTTGAGCATGATGAGTAGGTACCAGTCAGATCCAGGTGAGCGTCACTGGATAGCAGTCAAGAATATTCTTAAATACTTGAGAAGGACTAAAGAATATTTCTTGATATTTGGAGGCGATGAGGAGCTAGCTGTAAAGGGTTACAGCGATGCCAGCTTCCAAACTGACTAGGATGATTATAGATCGCAGTCAGGGTTCGTGTTTTGCTTGAATGGTGGCGCTGTGAGCTGGAAGAGTTCCAGGCAGGACACAGTTGTTGATTTTACAACAAGAGGCCGAGTATATCGGCGCTTCCATCTCATTCGAGAGATTATCGACAGAGGAGATGTGAAGATTTGCAGAGTACCCACAGAGGCTAACATCGCAGATCCCTTGACCAAGGCTTTGGCACAGAAAATGCATGATGGTCACACTAGGCATTGGGTATTAGATACTACGGTGATTGACACTAGTGCTAGTGGGAGATTGGTAGTGAAAGCCCTAGAGCCAATCATGTGATGATTGTTGTATGGACTTTATTGTATCATATTCCTATTTATAAAGGCATGGTTATTATATTTACTTGTATTGGTGCCAAATAACTAAATATAATAATGTCCTTGAGTAGTAGGTTCTTATCTATATCAATCGATTGGTTGAATCGATAATGAGATGATATAGAGAACACTACTCTTAATCATTCCTAGTCAAGTATTAACATTCTGGGACAATGTTAATGCGTAGAGACTAGCATGTAGGTCAACATGATAACTTGATCTCACAAGTCATAGATATGAGATATCAAGTTGACACATGGGTATGCATTAGAGAATGTATACTGAATGACCCGCCATGAGAAAGTATCATGGATCGTTATATGAGGGTCATATACTCTCTCATGTGACTATTAGTATGACTATTAGTCCTTAGACCTGAAGTCACCATGGTTCCCTACATAAGGAGTTGCATACTTTGGCTTCGTCAAACGTCACCCGTAAATGGGTGGACTATAAAGGCGATTACTGGGTATGTAACAAATTATGCAGAGGGATGTGAGTGATGTAGATGGGATCTATCCCTCCTATATGACGGGAGTGACATTGATATTCTTGATAGAGTGAGACCACGAAGTGCATGGTCATGCCCAAATGAGTCAATATGAGATATTGAGCTCATTTGATTAGAGTGAGTCTACTTAGAGTTCAAGATTTAGATTGTACCGAGGATGACACGGTCTATGCCTTGATTGGTCAATCTAGATGTCAAGGATAGAGGGACATTTTCATATATTGTGAGAGTCACAATTATTAGTCACAAAGGTGATGTTGGAGCTCAACATTCTTGTAACTTGGGTAGCAATGATGTGTTGCAAGATACCGCTCATTGCTTATGTTCCTAAATCGGTTTAGGGACATTGCCAACGTTACAAGAACCTATAGGGTCACACACATAAGGGCAATTAGATGGAGATTAATTTCATATGATGAATCATGAGGATTAGGTTCATGGGATGAACCAAATTGGATTAAGAGTAATCCAAATTAGACTAATTGAGTTAGACTCAAGTTGATTCAAGTGTTGAATGAGTCTAATTTAGATTTGATTTATCAAATCAATTTAAATTAATGAATAGAGATTCATTAAATTAAATTGACTTGAATCAAATGGTTGGATTTGATCAACCATGGGAGATAAGAGGTCAAGTTTGACTTGACTTGAGAGGGAAGATGAAAGGTCATGTTTGACTTGACCAAATTCCATGTCATGATTGTAGGGGATCGGTTGGCCGGCTAGAGGGGGGTGAATAGCCCTCTTCCAATGGATGTTGGAATTCTCGCGTTCGTTTGCTCGTCTACACAATCATTAGCGAAACCGGAAGCAATAAACTAAGACAAGCAATAAATGAAAATACAAACGCTAACAATAAGATGTAACATGGTTCACAGCTACGCCGCTAATCCACGATCCCGATTCATCCGAGGTGAATCACTCCTCCAAAGCCAATCACTATTGGTCTCTCCTTTGCACCAAGCTAGGTGGAGGTAACCTTTACAATCACGATCACTCTTCTTACAAATAGAATGAAGTAAAAACAAGTAAGAAGAGTTTAGAGCTTGTGGGGCACTAGGAAGATAACTTGGAGCATAAGCATTAGCCTCTAAAAGGCTCACACCCTCTCTTTTTATAGAGAGGGCTAAATTCTTCCCGTTGGCCGCCATCAGTCGACTGCCTCCCTTGGCAGTCGACTGCCGTCACTACAATGGCTTCCGAACACGTCGGATCTCGACCGTTGTAGTCCAACGAAACTCTTGGCAGTCGACTGATGTACCTCATCGATCATTGCCCTCCGTAGTCGAGCCCGATCGACTACGAAACCGATTAATGGCCAAAACCCTATTGATTAGTCGATCGCATTGATTGACCGATCGATAATCTTTGGCAATCGACTACCCGTATGGCGGTCACGCGCCATTCCAATCAGTCGTATACCAGTCGAATTTCATTCGACTCAGATCAGTCGACTACCATGACATGGCAGTCGACTGGTGTCGGGAAAACCCATCCGACACTTGGCCAAATGGCCAAGTTTCACCTAAGAGCTGCCCCTTCCCGAGTTACAATCGCTCACTCTCATTTCTCGGAGTCCCTTGCCTTCGAAGTTCTCTTCGTTCTAGGCCATGTCCCTCGACAGCATCAGGCGCACGGCTCTGCAATGCTCCTTCGCGTCTCTTGCCTCGAAGTCTACTTCCTCCGGCTTCACTCCAAGATTCTCGTCCGGCGGTCCCTCGGATGCTCCAAGCGCACGGCTTCCGCAAAGCTATCCTTCACCGACTCAAGGCACGAGTCATGAGATGTGAAACTCGCCATGGCTCCATGTGCGAATTACTAAGTCCTGCACGACTTCAACGCACATATCAAATCAACATATCAAACTAACTTAAACCCTTTGCCACACCATCAAAACCATATTACGGCAAGAGATTGCCCTAACAATGATGATGACTTGGCATGGCCGGCCAATGATGATGTTCCACATCATCATGAACACATCATGGGGTGCCACCTCGTGAGGGAGACCAAGATCCATTGGCTCTTGGAGTTACATGCATGCATGTAACCCCCTTATAGTGGGTTATGGATGATGTGAAGTTAAGTTGTGTAACTTCATCTTCTTCCTCTTCTCTTCCCTCAAGCTCTCTCTTCCTCATCTAGCTATGAACGTCCAAGGGGTGCTAGCATGCTCTAAGGTGTTTTTCTCCACCATTTGTTCATGTGGATACATGTAGAGGAGTGTACACTTGACACTCTTGAGTTCCGACAAAGCATTTGGACGAGCGGGATAAGCAAAGGGCGTCGCTATGAGGGTAATGCTTTCACCTTCTAGATCTAAGGTAGATCTAGGTTTACTTAAGCACATACATGTATTTATTTTTATATACCTTCGCACGAATCCGTGGCCGGGCTTCCGAGTTTTCTGCAACGCAAAAAGAGGTTTTTGCGGCTCGGAAAGTCCAACAGCCGCCACTTCAACGACCTCCGACCACATCGGATCCCGACCGTTGTAGTCCAACGGAACACTTGGAAGTCGACTGATGGATCCCATCTCGGCCACCTCCGTAGTAATCGCCCGATCGATTCTGGCGATCGGCCCAAGCCCTCTTGATCGATCAGTCGCCTTGGCCGATCGATGTTGATAGAAAACAACTCGATCGGATACTAATGGGGACACTTAGCCATTCGGCCAAGTTCACCTAATGAGCTACTTACAATTCACTCATTCTCTCATCTCACTCGAAGTCCCTCGCCGAAGCTCTCTTCGTTCGTGGCCACATCCCTCGGCAGCATCAGGCGCACGACTCTGCAATGCTCCTTCGTGTTTCTTGCCTCCGAAGTCTGCTTCCTTGGCTTCGCTTCAAGTCGTCTCGTCCGATGGTCCCTCGGCAACATCAAACGCACGACTCTGCAATGCTCCTTCTTCGACTCAAGCACGAGGTTATGAGTGGTGAACCTGCCAAGGCTCCATGTACGAATTAATAAGTCCTGCAAGACTCCAACGCACATATCAAATCATAATATCAATCTAACTTTGACCCTTTGCCACACACATTAAAACCTTATCATGGCAAGAGATTGCCCTAACAATCTCCCCATTTTTGATGTGTGGCAATCCATTTAAGTTATGTAAAACATTTGATAAAATATTAAGAAAGGAAAGCATGTAAGTAAACATGATTAGCAACTCTACCCCTTAATAAATGAAACTCCCCCTACATATATTCCCCCTTACTTAAACAAATATTTCTCCCCCTTTGACACCATAAAAAATAATTAACAAAGTTTATATATCATGGCATCATGTCTAGAGAAAAAATATACCAAAACATACCTTAAAATCGGATACACAATGTTATTGGGAATGTTATCAGACTACCAGTCGACTAGCACGTGCATTTCAGGATTTTTGATTTTCCGCGGTGAATTTCAGAAATGCGTAAAAAATTCTATAAAATTCAAAAAATCATGATATTTGGGGAACACATTTCTTGTATGTATATCTATCAATGAAAAATAGTTTTCCATGAAAACTCATTATATTTTCAAGTATTTGCCAAACATCCAAAAGCTTTAAAAACAACTAGGTTTTTGATCATGTTTGTATCCATTTTAACACCTAATTTTGCTTTCAATTGTTTCAAAACATGAACACACAGATTTTAAAGTAAGAAATTGTTTTGAAAACATATGAAATATCCAACCATGATCTTTGGGCAATATATCTATGAATTAAACATAAGCCTTCCCCATGATTGGTCTACTATTGCTATTTTGATACTTCAAATGACCATCTAAACACCATAGGCATTAGTGGACATTTGTATCATCCTAACATCTCACCCATGCTATGTTTTCAATCAAAGTAGCCTATAGTTAGTGTGAGATGCCTCCTAAAGGTATTTGTATATACTTAACCATTATTTTTATGCAATTATATCAAGGTTAAGTATCATCCTATCATTCCACATGATCATAAAGACGTATATGAATTAATTTCACATTATGATCATGAAACACATGTATTCATTAAATTGTTATCATGCATTAGGTATTACATGATGATAATAAGGCAAATATCACCTAAAGCATGATTTATCTTCTTATAGGTGCATTATCATCACCTCACACTATTTCAAAAATGTTGTCCCGCCATCCTAAGTCAACCAAAAATATGATATAAGTAAAGTCCATATGGTTGACTATGCTAGGGTTTTCCTGTCCCTTTAGGATGGATTTAGGAACCCAAAATAAGTTCTTTCCTAAGGCGTTCACTAAAAATTCCTTAGGGATCCATTTTCTAGATATTACTTTCTTTTTGTCTTAACCCCTAGCTATTAGACATTTGTAAACCTTTTCATTTTTCTTTTCCTTATAACCTAGGCCTTTCTTGTTGAAGCTTGCCCTTTGGCTCCCTATGATCATGTTCAAGGTGTTGAGGCCTATTGTAAATTTTTCTAGGGCTTTGGTCAAATAATCTACCTTTTCCCTTAGAGCTCTATTTTCATCCATACATGAATCACTAACAATAAATGGCATATATTCATGTGAGCATGCATCATCATTATTATCATTAAAACATGCTTTTCCTAATTTTTGTTCTAAATCCTTAATTTGCTCAAACATGCATTTATTCTTTTTCTTTGCTCTAAATAAATCCTTAGTGAGGCTAGAAATCATGGACATTATTTGCTTAGGGGATCGATTCGTTACCTCACTTACCAAATCCTCTTCCGATGATGAGGATGTAGAGGAGGTTCCCCCTTCACTTGAGCTCTCCTCACTTGAGCTTGCTTCTTCATTTTCGGAGGAGGAGCAATCTAGGTCATCAAAGGCCATTAGGGCAAGGTTGAGTAGACATGTATTTCCTCTTCAGATGATGATGAGGAAGAAGAATCATCCCATGTCTTTGCTTTGAATGCCTTGACCTTCCCTTTTTCTTTGGCCTTCTTTTCTTCTTCCTTTTTCTTCTTGCTCCCCTTCATCTTCTTTTCTTCCTTCTTTCTCTTCTCCTCCTTGCTTTTGTTCAATGGGGGATAATTGTCCCTTATGTGTCCTTCTCCTTGGCAATTGTAGCAAATAATCTTCCCCCTTGGTCTTCTACTCCTATCATTAGATTTATTAAATTGAAAACCTTTTAAAGCACGCATTACCCTCCTTACTATATAGGCTTCTTCCGTGCTATCCATGGAGGAAGAGGAGGACGCTTCATCGGAGGAGGAGGGGATCTCCATCTTCTTCTTCCTCTTATGTGCCATCCAGGATACTCCTCTTGACGGTTGAAACTTTGGCTCTTCTACTATTCCTTCGAGCCTTGTTTCGTGGAGCTCAATTGTTGAGAAGAATTCCTCCAAGGTGCTAACTTCTAGGTTCTTGGAGATGTAAAATGAGTCCACCATAGAGCTCCATCTTGAGGACCAGGGAAAGGCATCTATGGCCTTCATTACCATATCCCGATTGGAGAGCTTTTCACCTACACTTGTCAAGCCGGTTAGAATTTCCTTAAATCTTGAGTGTTGGGATTTTACCTTCTCTCCCTTTTCGAGTTTGATGTTGGATAATTGGGAGCAAAGGACATCTCTCCTTGCTAGTTTCGCCTCGGATGTGCCTTCATGAATTTCTATTAGTTTCTCCCAAATTTCGTTGGCGCTAGCACACTCCCCTATCCTATTTACTTCTTGTTGGGGGAGTAAATTGTAGAGGTGGTGCTTGGCCTTTGAATTCGCCAAGTACTCCTCTCTTTGTGTTTTACTCCATCTTCATTTCTCCAATAGCTCCCCTTCTTTATTCCTAGGCAATTCGAAACCGTTTTCCATAATAAAAAAAAAATCGAAATCTGTTTCGAAAAATACCTCCATTCTCTTTTTCCACCAAGAGAATTCGCCTTTGAATTTTGGTGGGTGAATATTTGAGCCGACCATTCTTGAATGTTCTTGTTGTGGCGGTTAGTCCTCGACAAGCTTTCCTTGCCTCTGATACCACTTGTAGGGGATCGAGCGGTCTGCTAGAGGGGGGGTGAATAGCTCTTTGTCGTTAGATGGTGGAATTTGCTTGTCTACACAATCGTTAGTGCAAGCGAAATACTAATAAAGACAAGCAAATAAACAATGAAGAATAAAAACAATGCTAACACCAAAATATAACATGGTTCACAGCTACGCCGCTAATCCACGGTCCCCGATTCGTCCTCGGTGAATCACTCCGCAACCAAATCACTATCGGTCTCTCCTTTGCACTAAGCTAGGTGGAGGTAACCCTTACAACTCAAAGACACTCCTTCTTTTACAATAGATGTGAAAGAAAACTAAGAGAAGGAGTTTCAATCTTGTAGAGCACTTGGATTGTCACTTAGAGCATAAGCATTAGCCATCCAAAAGCCCACACCCTCTCTTTTTATAGAGAGGGCTGATTTCTTCCCGTTGGCCGCCACCAGTCGACTGCAGCCCTTGGCAGTCGACTGTCGCCACTTCAAAGGCCTCCGACCAAGTCGGATCCCGACCGTTGTAGTCCAATGAAACACTTGGCAGTCGACTGATGGATCCCATCAGTCGACTGCTACCTCCGTAGTCGACTGCCCAGTCGGCTATGAGCGGTTCTGTGGCCCAAACCCTCTTGATCAGTCGACTGCTGCCTTCAGCAGTCGACTGATGGTCTTGGCAGTCGACTGCCCACATATGACAGTCGACTGCTGGCCCCAAAACAACTCAGTCAGATACCAGTCGAACGCGTTCGACTCAGAGCAGTTGACTGCCATGTCAAGACAGTCGACTGATGTCGGGAAAACTCATCCGACACTTAGCCATTCGGTCAAGTTCACCTAATGAGCTACTTACAATTCACTCATTATCTCATCTCACTCGAAGTCCCTCGCCGAAGCACTCTTCATTCGCGGCCACGTCCCTCGGCAGCATCAGGCCCACGACTCTGCAATGCTCCTTCGCGTCTCTTGCCTCCGAAGTCTGCTTCCTTAGCTCGCTTCATGTCGTCTCGTCCGGCGGTCCCTCGGCAGCATCAAGCGCACGTCTCTGTATTGCTCCTTCTCCGACTCAAGTACGAGGTTATGAGTGGTGAACCCGCTAAGGTTCCATGTGCGAATTACTAAGTCCTGCAAGACTCCAACACACATATCAAATCATAATATCAATCTAACTTAAACCCTTTGCCACACACATCAAAACCTTATCATGGCAAGAGATTGCCCTGACAATCTCCCCCTTTTTGATGTGTGGCAATCCATTTAAGTTAGATAAAACATTTGATAAAATATTAAGAAAGAAAAGCATGTATGTAAAAATGATTAGCAACTCTCCCCCTTAATACATGAAACTCCCCCTACATATATTCCCCCTTACTTAAACATACATTTATCCCCCTTTGACACCATCAAAAATAATTAACAAAGTTTATACATCATGGCATCATGTCTAGAGAAAAACATATAGCAAAACATGCCTTAAAATCAGATACACAATGTTATTGGGCATGTTATCAGACTACTAGTCGACTGGCATGTGCATTTCAGGATTTCTGATTTTCCGCGGTGAATTTTAGAAATGCGTAAAAAATTCTATAAAATTTAAAAAAACATAAAATTTGGGGAACACATTTCTTTTATGTATATCTATCAATGAAAAATAGTTTTCCATGAAAAATCATTATATTTTAAAGTATTTGCCAAAAAACTAAAAGCTTTAAAAACCACTAGGTTTTTGATCATGTTTGTATCCATTTTAACACCTAGTTTTGCTTTCAATTGTTTCAAAACATGAACACACAGATTTTAAAGTAAGAAATTGTTTTGAAAACATATGAAATATCCAACCATGATCTTTGGGCAATATGTCTATGAATTAAACATAAGTCTTCCTCATGATTGGTCTATTATTGCTATTTTGATACTTCAAATGACCATCTAAACACCATAGGCATTAGTGGACATTTGTATCATCCTAACATCTCACCCATACTAAGTTTTCAATCAAAGTAGCCTATAGTGAGTGTGAGATGCCTCCTAAAGGTATTTGTATATACTTAACCATTATTTTAATGCAATTCTATCCAGGTTAAGTATTATCCTATCATTCCACATGATCATAAAGACGTATATGAATTAATTTCACATTATGATCATGAAACACATGTATTCATTAAATTGTTATCGTGCATTAGGTATTACATGATGATAATAAGGCAAATATCACCTAAAGCATGATTTATCTACTTATAGGTGCATTATCATAACCTAACACTATTTCAAAATGTTGTCTCGCTATCCTAAGTCAACTAAAAATATGATATAGGTAAAGTCCATATGGTTGACTATCCTAGGGTTTTCCTAACCCTTTATGATGGATTTAGGAACCCAAAATAAGTTCTTTCCTATGGCGTTCACTACAAATTCCTTAGGGATCCATTTTCTAGATATTACTTTCTTTTTGTCTTGACCCCTAGCTATTAGACATTTGTAGGCCTTTTCATTTTTCTTTTCCTTATGTTGAAGCTTGCCCTTTGGCTCCCTATGATCATGTTCAAGGTGTTGGAGCCTATTGTAAATTATTCTAGGGCTTTGGTCAAATAATCTATCTTTTCCCTTAGAGCCCTATTTTCATCCATACATGCATCACTAACATTAAATGGCATATAATCATGTGAGCATGCATCATCATTATTATCATTAAAATATGCTTTTTCTAATTTTTGTTGTAAATCCTTAATTTGCTCAAGCATGCATTTATTCTTTTTCTTTGCTCTAAATAAATCCTTAGTGAGGCTAGAAATCATGGACATTATTTGCTTAGGGGGTAAATTCGTTACCTCACTTACCAAATCTTCTTCCGATGATGAGGATGTAGAGGAGGCTCCCCCTTCACTTGAGCTCTCCTCACATGAGCTTGCTTCTTCATTTTCGGAGGAGGAGCAATCTAGGACGTCAAAGGCCATTAGGGCAAGGTTGGAGTAAACATGTTCTTCCTCTTCGGATGATTATGAGGAAGAAGAATCATCTCATGTCTTTGCTTTGAATGCCTTGGCCTTCCCTTTTTCTTTGGCCTTATTTTCTTCTTCCTTTTTCTTCTTGCTCCCCTTCTTCTTCTTTTCTTCCTTCTTTCTCTTCTCCTCCTTGCTTTTTTTCAACTGGGGACAATTGTCCCTTATGTGTCTCTCTCCTTGGAAATTATAGCAAAAAATCTTCCCCCCTGGTCTTCTACTCCTATCATTAGATTTATTAAATTGAAAACCTTTTAAAGCACGCCTTACCCTCCTTACCATATTGGCTTCTTCCGTGCTATCCATTGAGGAAGAGGAGGACGCTTCATCGGAGGAGGAGGGGATCTCCATCTTCTTCTTCTCCTTATGTGCCATCAAGGCTACTCCTCTTGAAGGTTGAAACTTTGGCTCTTCTACTATTCCTTCGAACCTTGTTTCATGGAGCTCCATTGTTGAGAAGAATTCCTCCAAGGTGCTAACTTCTAGGTTCTTGGAGATATAAAATGAGTCCACCATAGAGCTCCATCTTGAGGACCGGGGAAAGGCATCTATGGCCTTCATTACCATATCCCGGTTGGAGAGCTTTTCACCTACACTTATCAAGCTGGTTAGAATTTCCTTAAATATAGAGTGTAGGGCTTTTACCTTCTCTCTCTTTTCGAGTTTGATGTTGGATAATTGGGAGCGAAGGACATCTCTCCTTGCTAGTTTCACCTCGGATGTGCCTTCATGAATTTCTATTAGTTTCTCCCACATTTCCTTGGCGCTAGCACACTCCCCTATCCTATTTACTTCTTGTTGGGGGAGTACATTGTAGCGGTGGTGCTTGGCCTTTGAATTCGCCAAGTACACCTCTCTTTGTCTTTTACTCCATCTTGTTTTCTCCAATATCTCCCCTTCTTCATTCCTAGGCAATTCGAAACTGTTTTCCATAATGAAAAGAATTTCGAAATTGGTTTCGAAAAATACCTCCATTCTCTTTTTCCAACAAGAGAATTCGCCTTGAATTTTGGTGGGTGAATATTTGAGCCGGTCATTCTTGAATGTGCTTGTTGTGGCAGTTTGTCCTTGACAAGCTTTCCTTGGCTCTGATACCACTTGTAGGGGATCGATCGGCCGGCTAGCGGAAGGTGAATAGCCCTTTGTTGTTGGATGGTGAAATTTGCTCGTCTACACAATCATTAGCGCAAGCGGAATACTAATAAAGACAAGCAAATAAACAATGAAGAATACAAAAAATGCTAACACCGAAATATAACATGGTTCACGGCTACGCTGCTAATCCACGGTCCCCGATTCGTCCTCGATGAATCACTTTGCAACCAAATCACTATCGGTCTCTCCATAGCACTAAGCTAGATGGAGGTAACCCTTACAACTCAAAGACACTCCTTCTTTTACAAGTGAAGGAATTTGAATCTTGTAGAGCACTTGGATGGTCACTTAGAGCATAAGCATTAGCCATCCAAAAGCCCACACCCTCTCTTTTTATAGAGAGGGCTGATTTCTTCCCGTTGGCCGCCACCAGTCGACTACTGCCCTTGGCAGTCGACTGTCGCCACATCAACGGTCTACGACCACGTTGGATCCCGACCGTTGTAGTCCAACGGAACACTTTGCAGTGGACTGATGGATCCCATCAGTCGACTGCTGCCTCCGTAGTCAACTGCCCAATCGGCTACGAGTGGTTTGTGGCCCAAACCCTCTTGATCAGTCGACTGCTGCCTTCAGCAGTCGACTGATGGTCTTGGCAGTCGACTGCTGGCCCCAAAACAACTCAGTTGGATACCAGTCGAACCACATTCGACTTAGAGCAGTCGACTGCCATGTCATGGCAGTCGATTGATGTCGGGAAAACTCATCCGACACTTAGACATTCAGCCAAGTTCACCTAATGAGCTACTTACAATTCACTCATTCTATCATCTCACTCGATGTCCCTTGCCGAAGCTCTCTTCGTTCGCGGCCACGTCCCTTGGCATCATCAGGCGCACGACTCTGCAATGCTCCTTCGCGTCTCTTGCCTTCGAAGTCTTCTTCCTTGGCTTCGCTTCAAGTTGTCTCGTCCGACGGTCCCTCGGCAGCATCAAGCAAACGACTCTGCAATGCTCCTTCTCCGACTCAAGCATGAGGTTATGAGTGGTGAACCCGCCAAGGCTCCATGTGCGAATTACTAAGTCCTGCAAGACTCCAACGCACATATCAAATCATAATATCAATCTAACTTAAACCCTTTGCCACACACATCAAAACCTTATCATGGCAAGATATTGCCCTAACAAGATTGAGCATCATGTCATAAGTAGTGGGCATGGCTTGATGCTGATATTGCAGTACATTTGACATAGATGCCAAAATGTAACACCGCGCCATCTCATCGGCCTTTATCCACTTCTTATAACTCTCTTTCTCCTTTTCCCCAGAATCATCCGCAGGCTTAGGAGGGCACTCTTTGAGGAGTACATATTTGTATTCCTCAGCAGTCAAGACAATGTCTAGATTCCACTTCCAATCAACATAGTTGGGTCCAGTAAGTTTATTCTCTTTCAGTATCACAACAAGCAGGTTGAAAGTCATTTTGAAAGAAAACCTAAGAATCACATAGATCAAAACATTAGATTTCAAAAAATTATTGATTCCTCAAACAATAAAATTTTAAAATCATCCAACACCTCAAAACACCGAGAATATCGTATGCCACGATAGTGTGGATGTATACGAATTCTACATTTGTAAGAGGAGGTTTTACCCATTAATTTTACTATCTTGTCAACCTAACTTTTTGACCAGTAAAATTAATAGTTGGTTTCTCTTTGGCCCTACAAATAAAAGTAGTGACTCCGATGGGGAGGATACTTATATTTGTATCGAAGTGTTCACCATTACTAGGTACCAAGGTAATTATCTCGGGTTATGTGCCTTCCGATGGGGAAGTACACATGCTCCTTAATAATTCTCTATAACCATATTCGACCTTGTGATCCGCAAACAAACTCATCCGATGGGGAGGAAGGCACTCAGAGCCGATGCTCAAGTTTGTTTAGATCACATGTCAAATTGTAATGGAGGTCGTGGGAATTTATAAAAATATCCCTCTCCCACTTAGTAATTTGAAATTGAGGAATTTTCTAGCCTACGACATGCATATCAAACAATAAGAAATAAATATGATAAATAATTATTTTCCAACTATTATGGCTTTTGTCTTCAATATGTCTCCCATCGTATCACCATCTCGTCCGCTCCTCCTACGCCATGTACGAGCCATCTGGAGATCCGAGCCGAGACTAAAATCTATTTTAATTTACATCCATTGATTCTTTACTCCATGAAGGAGTGTACATGAAATCTAGATTGAAAGTAAACTAAAATAAAAAGAGTGGATAAACAATGCCATATCAAATTTACAAAAAATCAAATACTATCCTCGTCAACCCCGAGGATTCAACAAAATATACAATTACACACATACAATCACATACACACATATGGCCATAATAGTTGGATCTTATGCCTGCAACCAAAGAGTTAACCTATGCATATCCTACTATTATCCGACACATATAATATATGAAAAATGCATAAGAGTAACCGAATCCTAAACACACAAAACCAGAAACCGTGGCTCTGATACCACTTGAAGGTAGGAAACTTCGCTTCCCACTTCAACTCGGTCGCTTGTTCATGGCGATCCCTTTTACGTCCCTGGATAAAAAAAAATTATCCTTCACAAGAGGGATTTCCCAAGCAACCTTGTCATCGTCGTGCTATTCGATTAGAGTAGTCCCTTGAACAAACTTGTTGTTCAAGCGACCAACCTCTATTCTACAAATAGTCGCGGCATAGACGATGTACGGATCACCGATTTTTGTGTTTATGTTCAGGGTCCAAGTATATTTAGCCACAAAAAAGAATATATCATGCATATATAATTGAAAAACAATTACAAACATGTTGCATATGAAGATGGATAAGTGTTATACCTCTCGATCTTCTATTGTATGACCTTCCTCCTTTCGGACGTCGTGTGGGCGACGATCAACCAAAAGTAGAAGCTCCTAGATCACCAATCTTCCTTCCTTGCTCACTCCGAACAAGAGGAAGAATAGAAACAAGGCCCTTCTCCTTCCTTTAGTCAACCAACAAGCAACAAGCAAGTTGCTTGCTGCCGGCCAACAAGGAAAAGGATGAGAATGATGAATGTCGGCCAAAAGCTCCAAGGGAAGACCTTAAGCTATGTTTCCACCGGCCAAAGAGAAGGAAAAGGGATGCTTTGGATGCTGGCCATGGGCTGGAAAAGCTGTATGGGCACCGACCACCTTGAGGAAGAAGAAGATAAGGAAAGAGTTTCCTTATTTGGTGCCACCAACTCCCTATGCTCCTTGCCACCCAAAACCCTAGCCTCTCCCCTTGATTCTACTTATCCATGACAACCCTAAAGCCTCATTTTATAGAGTTTAGGGATAAGTCTTGTTTTAATCTCTACCATTGGTTCTAGGGATTTAATCTCAACCGTCGGATCTAGAGATTTAATCTCTACCTTTGGATCTAGAGTTTTGTTTCCATCCATTGGATCTAGGCTTCATGAGGTATTAATAGGCTACAATAGGAACCATGAGGAGGAGTTGGATCTTGGCCACCCAATGGATCAAGCCCACATAAAGTCCGATCCATTAATGATGATCCAATCCACTAAAGGATTATTATTGATATACCTCACCAACCCCCATAAGTTAATATGGGCTCCATATATTATATGTACATTTTCTCCCCGTGTTTAAGATCTCGAATGTTCGTTGATTAATTAATTTACTGACCATTAATTAATCAACATCTAACTCCATGAGTAGTACCACTCAACCTTTTCATCATGCCAGACCAAGTCCACATGCAGGGTTTACATGATGAACCTTATGAGTTCCTCAAGGGGACATCATCATCCTAATATATAGGACACGGTTTCCTCCTATAATCAACGGCACACCATATAAATAATATCATTTCCCAACTTACCGAGCATATCGATTTAATCTATAAATCTCGTATATTGGTAAATCAAAGAAATGAATACTAAGTATATGTGCCCGTTATTATATTGGGTTTAAGAGCATGTACAATATAATATCTGAGGTCTGATTCGATTATGTAGTCAGCAATAAATCGAATCACCTCTATGTCGGTCCTGCTCAATACACACAAAGTGTACTAGTGTGATTCTATGGTCAAGACAAACCAATAACTAATTACACTACAACCATTCCAATGGTTTGTCCAAAGTCATCTCGGTTGTGAGCCTATACTTATACTTTACAAGGAGCCGATAACATGATCTCCTGTGTGACACCACACACCATGTTATCTACAATGTAATGTATTAGACAATATGGATAACCATAAAAATATACAAATAATGATCATGTGATTCTTATTTCAAAATAGAGATGTTCATACAAAAGATAGACTTTTCAGTATACATCCCAACACTAACAATTGGTATCAGAGCCATGGTCCATGTCAAGCCATGAACCTCGAACGAAGGAAGTTGAGCTCCCATGTCTAGATCAAGAGAACCAGATACTAGGTAGGAAGTCTAGTTGGGTCGGGAGGACCAAACAACTGGCAGGAAGTCCAGTTGAGCCAAAAGGGCTGGACAACTGGCAGGAAGTCCAGCTGGGTCAGGAGGACTAGATAGTTGGCAGGAAGTCCTGGTGGGTTGAGGATTGGACATCAAGCAGAGGATGTCCTTCAAGGACGGATAGGCTTGAGGGGGGGTCAATGTGGTACTTCATTTGAGGGGGGATTGTTCGAGTATTAGGAATACAATCAAAGTCCCACATTGGTAAGACATGGAAAAGATCATTTGCTTATAAGATGAAAAGATATCTCCATTGATATGAGGCCTTTTGGGTAGAGCCCAAAATTAAAACCATGAGGGCTTAGGCCCAAAGTGGACAATATCATACCATTGTGAAGATATATGAATCTTATAGGCACTTACACAATGGCTACAGGAGCAGTCGACTGCTAGGCGCGGAATCAGCCCGAGACAAGCATAAAAGGAGGAGCTTGGGGATGATTTCCATAGCTATTTTTGGTGAGATTTTGGAGGGGAATTATTGCTACATTCCAGACCTTCAAGAGCAAACCAAAGCAAGCAATAAGCAAGTGATCAAAGCAAAGTGTTGTAAAGTTTTCTTTACTTGTATTTCATATTGTCTTTGTATTTTGCTTGTACTTTTGTATTACGTTTTGTAATTTCTTGTATGAGGTTTCTCCACCTCTAACGTGTTATCGAGGAGTTTGAGTAGTGGTGTGTGCATCACTTGAGCTCGTTGAGCTCACCCCGTGGAGTAGGAACCCTAAGGATTTGAACCACGTATATCATTGTGTTCTTATGTGTGATAGCGTATTATTTCATTTTGCTTTATTATTATTTCTACTATGAACACTAACGAGTATAATAGATAAGCTCGCAAGAACAAACAATTTCCATCAAGCACGTGAAAGGCTATTCAACCCCCCCCCCTTCTAGCCGGGCCATGATCCTTCAACAGTTACAACAAGGGGGAAATTGGAAGATTGTTTTTCATTTAGTGATATATCACTAAGGAAAATGAAGGCATTCAAAATGATTTTTGACCAAGGGGAAGAAGGAATAATCTTATTGAAAATGAGACATGGTAAACCTTGGTGAACTTTTTGATGAGTGTCAAGAAGGGGGAGAAATGGAAGGGGTTAAGTTAGTAGGTTTTTTACCCAAATATACACTAAACCCTAAAAATTTCAAAAATTTGAAATTCTGAATTGGGAACACTTCGTTATTCTTTGGCATAAGAAGAGTCAAGTTGAGTTTATGGGATAACCAAACTTAACGGTATTATCAAACATCAAAAAGGGAAGATTGTTGGTGCAATCGACCAAGGTCACGATTGACCAGACTCGAGTGGGACTCAAGTGAGGTTTTGATGTTCGGCAATGGTTTACAATGTGGTTTGACCACATGACTAGTGGATGGTATGGGACATCCAAGGTCATATGAGGGAGACTATTGAAGAAATCCAAGTCAATCAAGATTGACCAAACACTTGGTGTGGAGAAGTCCAAGTATTCAACTTGGTAAAGAAAAGTCCAAGTATGGATGGAAGACCCGACTGATCAGAGAGATTGAGCTTGGCAAGGGGGAAGTCCCGGAGGTGAGGCCTCTTGGCAAAGGTAGACCGGAGAGCATGATGATAGCCAATGGAAACACTGGAAGGCTAGCACAAGGATGAAGAGTCACAGACTTGAGGGATTCGGGAAGCATGAGGCTGTTGAAAGTGGGTTGAAGGCTTAGGTCTAGGCTTAGGGTGAGTATCAAGTATAAAGTGTTAAACCTCAGTGTAGAGGTATAATAGTCGACTTAAAGTTTGGATCAATCGATTCGACTTCGTTTGTAGGCATACAGAAGCAAGGTGACCTCTACCAGTGCCTCGACTGGGATGTAGTCGAGGCGGCACCTCAAATGGTAAGGTGGAATCGAGTGGTGGGACTTGGAAAGTCGAGATAGTGCTATGGAAGCACTCGACCAATGCCTCGACTAGAGGCCAGTCGAGGCGGCGCCACGACTGGACACTCGACTAGCACCTTTATTTGTCACTCTGGATGGAGGCACAGAAGCGAGGTGCACTCGACCAGCACCTTGACTAGTGGCTAGTTGAGGCGGCGCCTCGACTGGATCACTCGACTGGCGCCTCGGTTGATTCCAGCACAGGTATAAAAACAATCGATCAGAAGCAAGGCTGACTCGACTAACACCTCGATTGGGATATTATTCGATATGGCACCTCGACTGGATAACACAACAGGCACCTCGACTGGTTTTAGAATAGGCCTAAAAATAGTTTATCAGATGCAAGGAAAACTCAACCAGTGCCTCGATTGGCGAGGCGATCGTTACCCCGCAACATTCAGAATCTGAAGGCTTCGACGGGGCTTTTTAAGGAGAGGTTGTGGGCATCTTCAAGAAAGGTTTTGAGGGGAAATTTGAGGCGAGATGCTGCTATATTTCAAGGCCTTCAAAATCATCCCAAAGCAACCAACAAGCAAGGATTCAAAATCCTTAATTTGTAAAGTGTGTTCACTTGTTCTTCCATTTGCTTTTGTTATTGTTGTAGTTGCTTGTTGTGTCTTTTTCATACTGTTATAAGAGTCTTGTATGGGGTTCCTCCACCTTTAATGTGTAATCGAGAAGGAGAAGTGTGATAGTGGTGGTGTGCATCACTAGAGCTCGCTAGGGCTCGCTCGTGGAGTAAAAACTAGGGTTCCGAACCATGTAAAATCCGTGTGTTGTGCTTATGTTATGCTTTGTATTTGTATTTTTACTTGTATTTGTGTTTCCATTGCGTACTTACAATTATAGAAAAGCACGATGAATTCCATAAACGAAATTGACGCGAATTGCGATTCACCACCCCCCCCCCCCTCCACCAGCGACACCAACGATCATACACAAGGATGTCCTAATAATCCCTATGAAGAGTCAGAACATATTTCATTTCCTACTCTATCATATTCTACTATCTACAGTTATCGCAGGGAGGACAACCACAAGGTTCCTCATTGGTTCTCCTCGATTTTTAATACAAAGGTTGTCACCCTTTGTATCGGCTATGTGCACTAGATATAGAATCAAAACATAATTTTTATCAATCCAAACAACACCCATTGCAAATATAAATTCAGTAATAGAAAATATATTCGAACTAGCATGTCCAACATACACAAGCTACTCCCTAATCCTAGAATTGAAGTATCTACTCCATAGATGAAAGAGAATATACACAAGGTGTTGGGGATCGGACGGCCGGCTAGAGGGGGGGTGAATAGCCCTCAATCGTTGGATGTCGGAATTCGCTCGTTCTCGTTGCGTTGCTCCTCTAAAATTCTTGTTAGCGCAGCGGAATAACAATAACAATACTAACAAGATGCACAAATACAAATAAGCACACGCAAACACACACAATATATGTGGTTCGGAACCGAATGGTTCCTACTCCACGGCTGATCTCCTCGAGCTCTAGTTATGCACACAACACTAACTAAACTCCTTCTCAACAACAAGTCGGAGGTGGAGAAACCTCTCACAAGAAATTACAATGTAATATAGAAATACAAATAAGAATACAAATACAATACAAAAGAAACACTTTTCACCGATTGCTTTTGATCACTTGTTTGTTGCTTGCTTTGATTGGCTCTTGAAGAATTTGGAGCAGCAATTCCTCCAATAGCACCACAAAACCATTGCAAAACCTCCATCTCGAGCTCCTTTATAACTCGTGCATCGAATTTTTGCGCCTAGCGATCGACCCAAAAGGCCCAAGTCGACCGCCTGTAGCCGTTGTCTCACAAAGGCCGGATCCACGCCGACAAGTTCCAACGGATCACCGACCGATCATTGCGATCCATGGCGGTCGGATCGTGACCTAGTAGTCGATCGTCGAGTCGGCTACCGCGCTGCTCGCGACACTCCCATCACCGATCGCCATCCCTCGGCGGTCGGCCGACATCGCTGATCGATTGGCACAAAACCCTAGCCTTACCTAGTCGACTTGGATCGATGCACCTATGCAACACCAAGTTGTTTGAGCATCCGACCGTTGGGTAAACCCTCAAACATCAAGTTTGAGCCTTCGACACTCAGTCTTAGCCACTTGGCAAAGACCACCTTATCCCTCATGGAGTTCCCCACCGAAGCTCTCTTCCCTCGGCCTACGTCCCTCGGATGCGCCAAGTGCACGGCTTCGCAACGCCATCCTTCGCGTCTCAAACCCTAGAAGTATGCTTCCCTTTGGGCTTACTCCATTCGCTCCCCGTCCGGCGGTCCCTCGGATGCACCAAGCGCACGACTTCGCAATGCCATCCTTCACCGACTCAAGGACCCCAAGCCTAGTGAACTTACCAAGTCCTCAAGACTTCCCAAATGCACCAAGCGCATGGCTTCGCAATGCATTTCTCACCAAGCACCAAGCGCACGGCTTCGCAATGCTTTGGATTTCCCATGCCAAGGCTTCCCCCTTGGACTTTCACACCATGCTCCATGCTTGGATTTTCCATGCCAACCCCATGTTGGACTTTCCCATGACAATCCCATGTCATGAGTTTTGTCTATCATCAAAATACCATCAAGGTACTGCTGGGCCGATTGCACCAACAATCTCCCCCTACATGAGTTGCACCTTCTTGCCCTTTCTTCCTCCCCCTAGGTCATTGGCTTCGATAGTGTCCATTTTGGTTGCATTTAAAACAAACAATGTGCTCTTTGCTCTTGATTTTGGGAACACCGGCATCCTTTGACTTTGGATTGACTTTTGGTGTTGATGCCTTTTCCTTAGCCAATTTAGGGCATTTGCTCTTGTAATGCCCCTTATCCCTACACTCAAAGCATATTATGTGATTTTTATTTAAAATTACAACACTTGAGTTACCTAGGGAGTTGGTGGAGGCCTCTTCACTTCTTCCGGAGGTAGAAGTTTCATTTTGATCTTGCTCCGGAATCGACATCCTTTCCTCCCCCTCAACGCTAGAGGTGGAGGTCTCCACCAAGTCATCCACATCTTCAAAAGTGGATGGTGATTCTTCTTCGACATTCTCCTCTACTTGTGCCGATTGGGAATTTTCTTGGAATTTCATTACCTTATTCCATAATTCCCTTGCATCCCTAAAATTACCCAATCTAGACCAAATAGTGTTAGGTAATAAATCACTCATCAATTTTATTACCTCAAGATTTGTCTTGAAATCTTTGATTTGGTCTTGGGTCCATTTTGATTTTTCCATGGGCTTGTTTTCTTTGTCCCTAGGCACCTTAAAACCGTTTTCTATAATTAACATCGAATCAAAATCGGTTTCAAGATATACCTCCATCTGTTTCCTCCACCAAGCAAAATCTCCATCGAATTTCGGTGGATGGATGAAGCCGGCCATTTGTAGTGCTCTCGCGGCGGTTAGTCCTTGAAGAGAGACCTCGGCTCTGATACTACTTGTTGGGGATCGGACGGCCGGCTAGAGAGAGGGTGAATAGCCCTCAATCGTTGGATGTCGGAATTCGCTCGTTCTCGTTGCGTTGCTCGTCTACAATTCTTGTTAGCGCAGCGGAATAACAATAATAATACTAACAAGATGCACAAATACAAATAAGCACACGCAAACACACACGATATACGTGGTTCGGAACTGAATGATTCCTACTCCACGGCCGAGCTCCTCGAGCTCTAGTTATGCACACGACACTAACTAAACTCCTCGATAACACGTCGGAGGTGGAGAAACCTCTCACAAGCAATTACAATGTAATATAGAAATACAAACAAGAATACAAATACAATACAAAAGAAACACTTTTCACCGATTGCTTTTGATCACTTGTTTGTTGCTTGCTTTGATTGGCTCTTGAAGGACTGGAATGCAGCAGCAATTCCCCTCTAATAGCTCCACAAAAACCATTGCAAAAACCTCCATCTCGAGCTCCTTTTATAACCTGCATCGAGCTATTTTCGTACTAACGATCGCCAAAAGGCCCGATCGCGCCCCTCAGATTGTTGTCTCACACAGCGGTTAGATCCACGTCGAGACAAGTTCCAACGGATCACCGACCGGATATCGCCGGTCCATGGCGATCAGCGTGACCTAATAATCGGCCCCGATCGGCTACCAGCGTCTGCTCGCGACACTCCCATCGATCATTCTATCGACATCGATCGCGCAAACACAAAATCCTAGCCTTACACCAGTCGAACCCTAGTCGACTTGGATCAGTCGAACCGGCACCTATGCCAGTCGACTGATGTCGGGCAAAACCTCAAACACCAAGTTGTTTGAGCATTCGACCGTCGGGTAAACCCTCAAACATCAAGTTTGAGCCTCCGACACTCAGTCTTAGCCACTTGGCCAAGTCCACCTTATCCCTCATGGAGTTCCCCACCGAAGCTCTCTTCCCTCGGCCTACGTCCCTCGTATGCGCCAAGCGCACGGCTTCGCAACGCCATCCTTCGCGTCTCATACCCTAGAAGTATGCTTCCCTTTGGGCTTACTCCATTCGCTCCCCGTCCGGCGGTCCCTCGAATGCACCAAGCGCACGGCTTCGCAATGCCATCCTTCACCGACTCAAGGACCCCGAGCATAGTGAACTTACCAAGTCCTCAAGACTTCCCAAATGCACCAAGCGCACGGCTTCGCAATGTATTTCTCACCAAGCACCAAGCGCACGGCTTCGCAATGCTTTGGATTTCCCATGCCAAGGCTTCCCCCTTGGACTTCCACACCAAGCTCCATGCTTGGATTTTCCATGCCAACCCCATGTTGGAGTTTCCCATGACAATCCCATGTCATGAGTTTTGTCTATCATCAAAATACCATCAAGGTACTGCTGGGCCGATTGCACCAACACAAGGCATCATAGAATGAATCATTACAATGTAAAGATGTCTAAGAATTAAATCACAGTACTCTTGGTCATTCTATTTAGCGTTGGAGTGCAGATTTCAGTCCTCGAGTCGCTTCCTTCCTTCCCATTGCGAGTCTCCGATGCTTTTCAGGGTACTGTCGTGTTGTTCAAGCCGTCGAGCCTCCCCCTAAGGTTTGGCCATGCCTTCCTTTTTATAGACTTGAAGCCGGCTCTTAATAAATCTCATGAACGTCCAAGTCGCATCGAAATTGCCCAGTGCCACACGGTCATGTGGATTCCACACGACCGATCATGTGGGGCACATGGATGGTTGGCTTTGTTGTTTGGACATGGTTGTGTGGAATTCACATGACCATCCATGTCTACCTCTGTTCCACCCGGTGAATGCCTTCCTTTTGCTCGAAAAATGTGTCGATTCACCTATAAAATGTCGTCCTACACACAAAAACAACAAGACTAGATCTCCAAACCAGAAAATAGGAAATGCATGCAAAACAAAGTAGAATATGCATGAAACAAGGATAAAATGTAACGAGATGTGTGCAAAAACTACTCCTAAAGCCCTATATATTTTTCTCACATCATATTTAGATCATGATATGTTTGACAATGATTATAAACTTCTTCTGCACCTTGAGGGCATCATTCCTTTGTATCATTTGGAGCCAATTTCATGTAATTGTGTAGTTGGATACATATGGTAAGTGATATGACTTAATTATTTTAGCAACTAATTCTACCAAGATTCTATTTTATTTCTATTGTTGTGAACTTGGAATTTGATTTTTTTTTTGTAGCATAACATTCTATGGCCATTCTGTCTTCTTTATGTTTGCAATGGAAGACATCTTTATAAAAAGATAGTGAATGATAGAAAGAAAGATAATTCAGATTTTTTGAATCCACATACACACAACAAAACACGTAAGCTTGAACAGTTTAACCAAAGGATAAGTCTTTTAGCAGATAGGCTAAGTGGTGCATCAATTGATGAACTAGTTTTGGTACCATGTAATATCAGGTAAGTAAGAATTAAAATATCATTTTCAATTGTTTTCTTTCGATAATGTATTGAATTGTATGAAATAATTATGTGTTTATGCATAGTTGCCATTGAATTCTCACGGTCACTGAATCGTACAAAGAGGTTATATATTTGTTGGATCCTTTAAATCATCGCATTCACGATGAGGATTGGAAATATGTAGTGGAAATGTGAGTTAATATTATTTTTTTAAGTATTTAATTTAGTCAATAAAACACTCATATATCAAATATTATTAATGTATAAAGGGCTCTAAGATTGTTTAATTCAAACAAGGGGAGGATGATAGGTTTTTGCACAGCCGAAGCTTCGCTTCTAACTTCACCTCGGTCGCTTGTGCATGGTGATCCTCTCAACGTCCCCGAAAAAAAAATTAATCCAAGACGATGAGGGATTACCCAAGCAACCGATCCATCATCGTGCTATTCGATTAGAGTGGTCTCTTAAAAAAACTAGTTGTTCAAGCAACCTAACTCTTCTCCTCGACTAGCCGTGGAATAGATGATGTACGGATCGCCGGTTTTTGTATTTATCTTCGGGGTCCAAGTAAATTAGTCACATACAATTACATACATAATACAAAAAAAACAAAATGAAACTAAAAAAAGAATTATACCTCTTGTTTACTTCAAGGTCTTCTATTGTATGTCCTTCCTCCTTTTGAACGTTGTGTGGGCGATGATCTTCCAAAAGTCGAAGCCTCCTAGATCACGTTCTTCCCTTCCATGCTCGCAACGAACAAAGGGAAGAATAAAACAAAACTTCTTCTCCTATCTAGAACCGACCACCAAGCCACCTTGCTTGGAGGTTGCCACCCGTCAAGGAGAGGAATAAGGAGCACCGGCCAACCTTGAAGAAAGGTTGCCACCGGCCAAAAGATAGAGAGAGAGAGAGAGAGGGAGGGAGGAGTTGCCGGCCAATCTAGAGAGAGAGAGGGTGAGGCGCTGTTGGCCAAGAAGAGCCAAAACCTAATCTTGCCGCCGCCCAATTGGAAGAAGACCAACCTTAGGTTTCCGCCCACATCTTCTCTCAAGCCAACTCCAAACCCTAGCCGATCAAAACCGTGGAAGCAAAACACTAATCTCCTCAAGATTAGTTGTCGCACGCACCTTGGACTCCTATTTATAGATTTAAGCTTAAGCCTCCCTTTAATCTCCACCGTCGGATCTAGGGATTCAATTCCCACCGTCGTATTTAGGGTTTCATTTTCCACCGTCGGATCTAGGCTTCAAGAGGGTTTTAATAGGCTATAATAGGGACCTTGAGAAGGAGTTAGATCTTGGCCACCCAATGGATCTAGCCCACATAAAGTCTGATCCATTAATGATAATTCATTCCACTAGAGGATTATCATTGATCTACCTCACCAACCCCCATAAATAAATATGGGCTTCATATATTAATTGTACAAATATCTCTCCATGTTTAAGATCTCGAATGTCCGTCAATTAATTAATTTATTGATAATTAATTAATCAACATCTAACTCTATGAGTAGTACCACTCAACCTTATCATCATGCCAGATCAAGTCCACCTGCAGGGTTTACATGATGATCCTTATGAGCTCTTCAAGGGGACATCATCATCCTAATATATAGGACACAGTTTCCTCCTATAATCAATGCCACACCATGTAAATAATATCATTTCCTAACTTACCGAGCCTATCGATTTACTCTATAAATCTCACCCATTGGTAAATCAAAAAAATAAATACTAAGTATATGTGCCCATTATTATATCGGGATTAAGAGCATGTACACCATAATATCTGAGGTTTGATTCAATTATGTAGTCAGTAATAAATTGAATCACCTCTATGTCGATCCTGCTCAATACACACAAAGTGTACTAGTGTAATTCTATGGTCAAGACAAACCAATACCAAATTACACCACAACCATACCAATGGTTTGTCCAAAACCATCTCGGTTGTGAGCCTCTACTTATACTCTACAAGGAACTGATAACATGATCTCCCGTGTGACACTACACACCATGTTATCTACAATGTAATGTATCAAACAATATGCATAACCATAAATATGCAAACAATTATCATGTGATTCTTATTTCAAAAATAAAGATATTCATACAAAAGATAAACTTTTCAATATACATCCCAACAATCTCCCACTTATACTAAAAGACTATGTTGTCCTCATACTGCCATACTTCTGATTCTCATTCTCTCCACATGCCTATCAAAAGCTCTCACTTGAAGGGCCTTAGTGAAAGGATCTACTAGGTCATCCTCTAATGCAATCTAGGCGACAACAACTTCTACCCACTTTATGATTTCTCGTATCAGGTGGTACTTGCGCTCTATGTGTTTACTTGCCTTATGGGCTCGTGGTTCCTTCGAGTTTGTAACTGCACCACTGTTATCACAATAAATTGTGATAGTTCTAGGCAAACTAGGAATCACATCCAAGTCCATCAAGAAGTTCCTGAGCCATACATCTTCTATGGCCGCCTCAGAGGCTTCCACATACTCTGCTTCTATGGTAGAGTCTGCCACACATTTCTGCTTGACACTCCTCCATACAATGGCTCCACTACCCAAAGTAAACACAAAACCCAAGGTAGACTCACTATTATCCCTATCTGATTGGAAGTCGGAATCTGTGTAACCCATAGGGAGTAATTGATCTGCCTGACATATCAACATATAATCCCTAGTCCTTCTCAGGTACTTCAATATATGCTTTACCGCAGTCCAATGTATCTGTCCTGGATTACTTTGATATCTGCTAACCATGCCCACGACAAAGTAGATATCCGGCCTAATACATAACATAGTATACATGAGGCTTCCTACTGCCGAAGCATAAGGAACCGCCATCATCTCCTCTATCTCCTTTGATGTTCTAGTACACATCTCTTTAGATAAAGGAACTCTATGCCTAAAAGGTAGAAAAGCTTTCTTGGAGTTCTGCATGCTAAAATGAGCCAAAATGGTGTCTATGTATGAAGCTTGAGATAAGCACAACATCCTTTTCCTGCGATCCCTTATAACCTTGATCCCAAGGATGTGTCCCACTTCTCCCAAGTCCTTCATATCAAACTGTTTGGACAACCATACTCTTACGTCTAATAACACCTTGACATTGTTGCCAATTAACAAAATGTCATCTACGTATAGTACAAGAAATACCACTACATTTCTATCACATCTCATGTATACACAAGACTCATCCGGACTTTGAATAAATCCACAAAACTGGATTACCTCTTCAAAGCGGATGTTCCAAAATCTCGAAGCTTGCTTCAATCCATAAATGGACCGATTAAGCTTACACACAAGATGCTCTTTGCCCTTTGCAATGAATCCCTCTAGTTGCTCCATATAGATGTTTTCCTCAAGACTTCCATTAAGGAAAGATGTCTTGACATCCATCTGCCACACCTCATAATCCATATGAGCAGCAATACATAAGAGAATCCGGATAGACTTAAGAGTGGCTACGGCGAAAAGGTCTCCTCATAATCGATACCCTCTTTCTGTGTATACCTTTTCGCAACAAGCCTTGCTTTGAAGGTCTCAACCATCCCATCTATTCCCCTCTTTCTTTTGTAGATCCACTTGCATCCAATGGTTTTTACACCATTGGGTGGTTCTACAAGCTCTCAGACCTGATTCGAATCCATAGATTCTATCTCAGAATTCATCGCACTATGCCAAGATACCACATCTTTATCTTGGATTGCCGCATCATATGTCCAGGGATCAGGTTCATGTTCACCAGGGACCAAATTAGAAGATTCTCCCAAGAACATAAATCTATCAGGCTGTCTAACAATCCTCCCACTACGATGAGGTATCATGTGTGTATCCTCTATGATACGTTGTGCAGTCACTTATGGTATATCCTCTTGTATCGGTGGTACTGAAGTAGTGACTTACCCTCTCAATTCATCCAGAACAATCTTACTCATGGGCTTGTGGTTCATCACATAGACTTCCACTAGAAATCTAGCGTTCATGCTAACGATCACCCTTTAATCTCTAGGACTATAAAACAAACCACATTTCGTTCCTCTAGGATAGCCAACAAACATGCACACTTCTGTATGAGGTTCCAACTTACTAGCATCCACCTTCAGCACATGTGAAGGACTCCCCCAAATCCGAATATGTCTTAGACTAGGCTTTTGCCCAGTCCACAATTCTATGGTTGTAGAAGGCACTGATTTAGATGGTACCAAGTTCAAAATATGCATTGCCTTATCTAGAGCATACCCCCAAAATGAATCTGGCAACTCAGAATAACTAATCATCGATCTAACCATCTCCATAAGAGTCCTATTCCTTCGCTCCGCTACACCATTCTGCTGGGGTGTGCCAGGTGCAGACAATTGGGATTGAATCCCAGCCTCTGATAAGCAATTCCTAAACTAACCCAAGAGGTACTCACCACCACGATCAGATCGTAGTGTCTTGATACTTTTACCTTGATGTTTCTCCACATCAGCCTTGAATTCTTTGAACTTGTCAAAGCATTCAGACTTGTGGCGCATCAAGTAAATGTATCCATATCTCGAATAATCGTCTATAAAGGAGACGAAATATTCAAAATCACCTCTAGCCTGGATAGACATAGGACCACACAAATCAGAATGAACCAATTCCAACGCATCTTTGGCTCTATACCCCTTGGCCTTAAAAGGCCTCTTGGTCATTTTACCTTCCAAGCATGATTCGCAGGTTGGGAAATCTTCTACCGCTAATGAATCCAAAGGTCCTTCAACTATCAAACTTTGAATTCTACTTAGGTTAATATGACCTTGTTAGTGAAAGCCCTAGAGCCAATCATGTGATGATTGTTGTATGGACTTTATTGTATCATATTCCTATTTATAAAGGCATGGTTATTATATTTACTTGTATTGGTGCCAAATAACTAAATATAATAATGTCCTTGAGTAGTAGGTTCTTATCTATATCAATCAATTGGTTGAATCGATAATGAGATGATATAGAGAACACTATTCTTAATCATTCCTAGTCGAGTATTAACATTCAGGGACAACGTTAATGCATAGAGACTAGCATGTAGGTCAACATGATGACTTGATCTCACAAGTCATGGATATGAGATATCAAGTTGACACATGGGTATGCATTGGAGAATGAATACTGAATGACCCGCCATGAGAAAGTATCATGGATCGTTATATAAGTGTCATATACTTTCTCATGTGGCTATTAGTATGACTATTAGTCCTCAGACCTGAAGTCACCATGGTTCCCTACATAAGGCGTTGCATACTTTGGCTTCGTCAAACGTCACCCGTAAATGGGTGGACTATAAAGGCGATTATTGGGTATGTAACAAATTATGTGGAGGGATGTGAGTGATGTAGATGGGATCTATCCCTCCTATATGATGGGAGTTACATCGATATTCTTGATAGAGTGAGACCATGATGTGCATGGTCATGCCCAAATGAGTCAATATGAGATATTGAGCTCATTTGATTAGAGTGAGTCTACTTGGAGTTCAAGATTTAGATTGTACCGAGGATGACACGGTCTATGCCTCGATTGGTCAATCTAGATGTCAAGGATAGAGGGACATTGTCACATATTGTGAGAGTCACAATTAGTAGTCACAAAGGTGATGTTGGATCTCAACATTCTTGTAACTTGGGTAGCAATGATGTGTTGTTAGATACCGCTCATTACTTATGTTCCTAAATCGGTTTAGGAGCATTGCCAACATTACAAGAACCTATAGGGTCACACACAAAGGGCAATTAGATGGAGATTAGGTTCATATGATGAACCATGATGATTAGGTTCATGGGATGAACCAAATTGGATTAAGAGTAATCCAAATTAGACTAATTGAGTTAGACTCAAGTTGATTCAAGTGTTGAATGAGTCTAATTTAGATTTGATTCATCAAATCAATTTAAATTAAATGAATAGAGATTCATTAAATTAAATTGACTTGAATCAAATGGTTGAATTTGATCAACCATGGGAGATAAGAGGTCAAGTTTGACTTGACTTGAGAGGGAAGATGAAAGGTCAAGTTTGACTTGACCAAATGTCATGTCATGATGATGACTTGGCATGGCCGGCCAATGATGATGTTCCACATCATCATGAACACATCATGGGGTGCCACCTCGTGAGGGAGACCAAGATCCATTGGCTCTTGGAGTTACATGCATGCATGTAACCCCCTTATAGTGGGTTATGGATGATGTGAAGTTAAGTTGTGTAACTTCATCTTCTTCCTCTTCTCTTCCCTCAAGCTCTCTCTTCCTCATCTAGCCATGAACGCCCAAGGGGTACTAGCACGCTCTATGGTGTTTTTCTCTACCATTTGTCCGTGTGGATACTTGTAGAGGAGTGTACACTTGACACTCTCGAGTTCCGACGAACGTTTTGGACGAGCGGGATTTGCGAAGGGCGTCACATCGAGGGTAACGTCGTTATCATGTAGATCTAAGGTAGATCTAAGATTTGTAGTAAAACCATACATGTTTAGTTTTAATACATCTTCGCACGGATCCGTGGCTGGACTTCCTGGGTTTCCGCAACGCAAAAAGCGGTTTTTACAGCTCGGAAAGTCCAACAGTGGTATCAGAGCCACGTGCGAAGCATGTATGTGTTTTGTTTTTTGTAATTTTTGTATTAGATATAAAAATTACAGATTTATATGTTTCTGTAAATTTCCTATTTTTATAGAATTTTTGGGTATTTTTCTCGAAGAATGGAAGCAACGAGTGTTGGGACACTTGTAGGCTTCAACCGTCGAGAAAAACTCTCCAAAACGGCGAGTTCTCGCTTTAGGTTTTTAGGACAGAGACTTAAGTTGCTGTAATATCATTGTAGGGACACTCGTAAAGTTTATTTTGTGAGTAGGGGCACTGCCCCTATCCCAGAAAGGGGCCTTGTCCCGCGATCGCGCCCGGAAACCGCTTAGTGGGACTGTTACGGGGAGGTGACTCATAAAATTGAAAAAAAATATAAAAAATTATAGAAATTTTCTGTAAAAATACATAATTTATAATTATGTATAATTCTGTGATTTTCATGTCCCAATAACCCCAATTTTATTGGATGATATGTTGTAATTCATAATACGGCCTGTGTGCCATTTTTGTGGTTGTGCGTGTTGTATAGTGTATGCGACCTAAGCATCGTACCTCTTCTTTTGATATTCTAGTTGTAAATAGTTTTAGACTCAAATGTAACTCGAGTTTCATATTTGTAATGTAAAAAATGGAGCGGTGGAAAGTCCACTTGAAGACGAGATTACGAGAAGGGTGACGATGACACATGACAGTCAAAGGAAGCGCTTGGAGAAGCTGCTAGCCTTAGGTTGACCGTCTGATCTTCTCATTGGCTTGAGAAGATTGTAGTAGGGCCATGACTACATCACATTTAATTATATATATATATGTTGATATATATATATTTATTTATTTGATTTTGCTTGTTTGTATGTGATACATGCTAGTAGAATAATGCTAGTATGTATATGATGCATGCTAGGATAATTTTCTTGTATGTATATGATGCATGCTAGAATAATGATTGTATGTATGTGATGCATGCTAATATAGGATAATAAAGGCCTAAATGCGTATAAGATACACATTACGATTAGATTAGATCATAATCGTATCAACTCGAAAATGCCTACCGAGCCTTGATACCCATCACTACCTCGATCATTTGTTGTTGTTGAATCTGCTAAAGCAGAGCAACGCATATTATCTTGGTAGGGTGCAGAGGGACAATCTTGGTCCCGCCTATCATGCTTGGGTTAGAGTAAGCTCAATTAGATTGAGCATACTAGTTAACTCAATTGGATCGAGTAGAACTGTAGGCATATTCCAATCATTGGAAAGATAGGTTAAGATCGCATTTACACTAAATCTTGGGCAATTTAGCCAAAGCTAACTCAAGGTCTTTTGTAAATGTGGGTCTTGATCCTATAAACAAGAGTTGCATAGAGATGTAATCGGTAATGTGTTACCCACCGATTGTACTAAGTCTTGGGCGATTTAGCCAAAGCTAACTCAAGGCTTAGTATGATGTGGATCTTGTCCCGTAAGAATTATAGCTAGTTTGTATGAATCTAGTAAAGTGGTTTGACCACATCCATAACTCGATTCTACAAAATTACTATAATTCAATGGGAGCATCATTTGATTAAAGGCCTAATTAAATGATAAAAGGAATATGATATTAATTCTCTGCATTGTATGTTGTAGATAACTATGTCGACAAACACGAACACTCTCTCTCTGCGTTCTGTCCTTGAGAAGGACAAGCTCAATGGAGCAAATTTCCTGGACTGGTACAGGAACCTGAGAATTGTTCTCACCCAAGAAAGGAAGTTGTACGTTCTGGAGCAGCCCATTCTGAAGGCACCTCCTTCCACTGCCTCGCGAGCTGACAAAGATGCTTACAAGAAGCATCAAGATGATGCATTAGATGTGTCATGTCTAATGCTCGCGACCATGATCTCTGAGCTTCAAAAGCAACACGAGTTCATGAATGCTTATGATATGGTTGGACATCTTCGTCAACTATATCAAGGACAAGCAAGGCATGAGAGATATGAAGTCTCTAAGGCATTGTTTGGGTCCAAAATGCAAGATGGGACTCCCGTAGGTCCATATGTACTCAAGATGATTGGGTACGTAGAAAACCTACAAAGGCTGGGATTCTCACTTGGCCAAGAGCTGGCCACTGACCTAATCTTGCAATCTTTGCCACAAGCCTACAATCAATTTGTCATGAATAATAACATGAATGAAATTGATAAGCCACTGCCTGAGATACTCAGCATGTTGAGAATTGCTGAGCTTAACCTTAAGAAGGGAAAATCTGACGCCATTTTGATGGTGCAAAAAAAGAAAGGCAAGGGCAAGCCTAAAGGTAAGGGAAAGTCCCAAGCCAAGGGCAAAGGAAAAGAACTTAAACCCAAAGGAGGGGTAGCCAAGGAAGGGGCTTGCTTCCACTGCAAGGAAGCTGGACACTGGAAGCGTAACTGCAAAGCATACCTGGAAGATCTTAAGAAGAAGAGAAGTGAGACTTCTACTTCAGGTATAAATGTTATAGAAGTCAATCTATCTATTTCTTCATCTTGGGTATTTGATACCGGATGTCCATCTCACATTTATACCAATGTGCAGGTGCTGAGAAATAGCAGGGCATTGACAAAGGGAGAGGTGGACCTATGAGTAGGCAATGGAGTAAGAGTTGCTGCTATTGTTGTAGGAACTTATGATCTATCTCTGCCCTCTGGGCTTGTACTAGAATTAGATGAATGTTGTTATGTGTCTTCCTTAACTAAGAACATAATTTCGGTTTCTTATTTGGACAAGAAAGGATTTACATTTATAATAAAGAACAAATATTGTTCAGATGATATGTTCTATTGTAGTGCACCTCTAATGAACGGACTCTACTTTCTAGACTTAGAGAGCCCTATCTATAACATAAGTACCAAAAGGTTCAAGTCAAATGAGTTGAACCAAATCTATCTCTGGCATTGTCGCTTAGGTCACATAAATGAGAGTCGCTTATCTCATCTCCATAAGGATGGGCTGCTAGACTCATTTGATTTTGAATCATATGAGACATGCGAGTCTTGCCTTTTAGGCAAGATGACCAAGACTCCCTTTAGTGGACAAAGCGAAAGACCAACAGATGATGTATGTGGCCCTTTCAATGTTGCTGCTAGAGGTGGTTACAGGTACTTCATTACATTTATTGATGACTTTAGTAGATATGGTTATGTGTATCTAATGACACATAAATCAGAATCCTTTGAAAATTTCAGAGAATTCAAGAATGAAGTACAAAACCAGCTTGGCAAGAGTATTAAGATACATCGATCAGATCGAGGTGGTGAATACCTTAGCCATGAGTTTCGTGACTATCTAGCTGAGCGTGAGATTCTATCCCAACTCACTCCTCCTGGAACACCACTGTGGAATGGTGTATCCAAAAGGAGGAATCGTACCCTATTAGATATGGTATGATCTATAATGAGTCACACAGATTTTCCTATATCCTTTTGGGGATATGCTGTAGATACAGCAGCCTTTACCTTTAACCGTGTACCATCCAAGGCTGTCATAAAGACACCATATACGATTTGGACAGGGAGAAATCCCAAGATGTCTTTCATGAGGATTTGGGGTTGTGAGGCTTACGTTCGACGTCAAGTCTCAGACAAACTGGGACCCAAATATGATAGGTCCTATTTTGTTGGATATCCCAAGGATATCAAGGGATATTACTTCTACATTCCCAGTCAGCACAAAGTGTTTGTGGAAAAGACTGGGGTTTTTCTAGAAAGGGATTTTGTTTCTAGAAGAACTAGTGGGAGTATGTTCGATCTTGAAGAAATTCAAGATAAGGACCATAGCACTGAGGCCTTGATGGAGGTTGAACAGGAACCACAAAGTGTTGTGGGTGATGAGGTTGTTGCACAAAGGGTTGTGGAACAACCACCTGTTTAGGTAGACCTACCTCTTCGCAGATCTGATAGGGTACGTCGTCAGCCTGAGAGATACTTATTTCCCTTGTCTGACCATGATGATGTAATGCTCATTGAGGATCAACCTACCTCCTATCAGGAAGCTGTGATGAGCCCAGATTCTGAGAAATGGCTAGAGGCCATGAGATTCGAGATGGAATCCATGTACACCAACCAAGTATGGACTTTGGTTAATCCACCCGAAAGGGTCAAACGCATTGGGTGTAAGTGGGTCTTTAGGAGAAAGACTAACATGGATGGACTTACGCATACCTATAAGGGCCGATTGGTGGCTAAAGGTTTCAAGCAAATTCATGGTATTGACTATGATGAAACCTTTTCTCCAGTGGCAATGTTTAAGTCCATTCGGATCTTCCTTGCTATTGCAGCTTACCACGATTATGAGATATGACAGATGGATGCCAAAACCACGTTTCTGAATGGAAACTTACTCGAGGATGTGTACATGACACAACCCGAGGGTTTTGTAGATCCACAACATACTGGGAAAGTATGCAAGCTGCAAAGGTCCATTTGTGGGCTAAAGCAAGCCTCTCGGAGCTGGAATCTTCGATTCGATGATGCGATCAAACAGTTTGGTTTTATCAAGAATGAAGATGAACCCTGTGTCTACAAGAGGGTTAATGGGAACACAGTTGTCTTTCTTATATTGTATGTGGATGACATACTACTCATTGGGAATGACATCCCTTCGCTATAGTCTATGAATACTTGGCTGGGGACGTGCTTCTTAATGAAGGAGTTAGGTGAAGCAGCCTATATTCTAGGCATCAAGATCTATAGAGATAGATCTAAGAGATTGCTTGGCCTAAGTCAGAGTACATAGATTGACACGGTATTACTACGGTTTGCCATGCAGAATTCCAAGAAGGGACTTCTGCCGATGTCACATGGTGTGAGTTCTTTGAAGACTCAAAGTCCCTCTTCTAGAGAGGAGAGAGACCACATAGATAAGATCTCTTATGCATCTGCTATAGGATCTATCATGTATGACATGCTGTGTACTCGTCTTGATGTCTCGTATGCTTTGAGCATGACGAATAGGTACCAGTCAGATCCAGGTGAGTGTCACTGGATAGAAGTCAAGAATATTCTTAAGTACTTGAGAAGGACAAAAGAATATTTCTTGATATTTGGAGGCAATGAGGAGCTAGCTGTAAAGGGTTACAGTGATTCTAGCTCCCAAACAGACCAGGATGATTATAGATCGCAGTCAGGGTTCGTGTTTTGCTTGAATAGTGGCATTGTGAGCTGGAAGACTTCCAAGCAGGACACAATTATTGATTCTACAACAGAGGCCGAATATATCGGTGCTTCCATTTCATTCGAGAGATTGTCGATAGAGCAGATGTGAAGATTTGCAGAGTACCCACAGAGGCTAACATCACAGATCCCTTGACCAAGGTTTTGGCACAGAAAAAGCATGATGGTCACACAAGGTCATTGGGTATTAGATACAATGGTGATTGGCACTAGTGCTAGTGGGAGATTGTTAGTGAAAGCCCTAGAGCCAATCATGTGATGATTGTTGTATGGACTTTATTGTATCATATTCCTATTTATAAAGGCATGATTATTATATTTACTTGTATTGGTGCCAAATAACTAAATATAATAATGTCCTTGAGTAGTAGGTTCTTATCTATATCAATCAATTGGTTGAATCGATAATGAGATGATATAGAGAACACTATTCTTAATCATTCCTAGTCGAGTATTAACATTCAGGGACAACGTTAATGCGTAGAGACTAGCATGTAAGTCAACATGATGACATGATCTCACAAGTCATGGATATGAGAAATCATGTTGACACATGGGTATGCATTGGAGAATGAATATTGAATGACCCGCCATGAGAGAGTATCATGGATCATTATATGAGTGTCATATACTTTCTCATGTGGCTATTAGTATGACTATTAGTCCTTAGACCTAAAGTCACCATGATTCCCTACATAAGGCGTTGCATACTTTGGCTTCGTCAAACGTCACCCATAAATGGGTGGACTATAAAGGCGATTACTGGGTATCTAACAAATTATGCGGAGGGATGTGAGTGATGTAGATGGGATCTATCCCTCGTTTATGATGGGAGTGACATTGATATTCTTGATAGAGTGAGACCATGAAGTGCATGGCCATGCCCAAATGAGTCAATATGAGATATTGAGCTCATTTGATTAGAGTGAGTCTACTTGGAGTTCAAGATTTAGATTGTACCGAGGATGATACGGTCTATGCCTCGATTGGTTAATCTAGATGTCAAGGATAGAGGGACATTGTCACATATTGTGAGAGTTACAATTAGTAGTCACAAAGGTGATGTTGGATCACAACATTCTTGTAACTTGGGTAGCAATGATGTGTTGCTAGATACTGCTCATTGCTTATGTTCCTAAATCAGTTTAGAAGCATTGCCAATGTTACAAGAACCTATAGGGTCACACACAAAGGGAAATTAGATGGAGATTAGGTTCATATGATGAACCATGAGGATTAGGTTCATGGGATGAAACAAATTGGATTAAGAGTAATCCTAATTAGACTAATTGAGTTAGACTCAAGTTGACTCAAGTGTTGAATGAGTCTAATTTAGATTTGATTCATCAAATCAATTTAAATTAAATAAATAGAGATTCATTAAATTAAAATGACTTGAATCAAATGGTTGAATTTGATCAACCATTGGAGATAAGAGGTCAAGTTTGACTTGACTTGAGAGGGAAGATGAAAGGTCAAGTTTGACTTGACCAAATGCCATGTCTTGATGATGACTTGGCATGGCCGGCCAATGATGATGTTCCACATCATCATGAACACATCATGGGGTGCCACCTCATGAGGGAGACCAAGGGCCATTGACTCTTGGAGTTACATGCATGCATGTAACCCCCTTATAGTGGGTTATGGATGATGTGAAGTTAAGTTGTGTAACTTCATCTTCTTCCTCTTCTCTTCCCTCAAGCTCTCTTCCTCATCTATCCATGAACGTCCAAGGAGTGCTAGCACACTCTAAGGTGTTTTTCTCCACCATTTGTCCGTGTGGATACTTGTAGAGGAGTGTACACTTGACACTCTCGAGTTCCGGCAAACCTTTTGGACGAGCAGGATTTTCGAAGGGCGTCGCATCGAGGGTAACATCCTTATCATGTAGATATAAGGTAGATCTAAGATTTTTAGTAAACACATACACGTTTTAGTTTTAATACATCTTCGCACGGATCCGTGGCCGGACTTCCGGGGTTTCCACAACGCAAAAAGCATTTTTTGCGGCTCGAAAAGTCCAACAAACCTAACCTTAGATGCCAAAGATATGTTTGGTTCATTTTCAAAGGTTCTTTTCTCTTATTTGAATTATAATATGAGTTATTTACTTCTATTTGCATCGTGGGAGCTTTTGGTTCAAGGGTATATAAATTTCCTATCAATGCACCAGAACAGATAATCTCCCTATTCCTTTTTATAACAACTCTGTCATTAAAAGAAATAGAATATCCATCCATAAACAATTTAGAAAACGAAATCAAATTCTTTCTAAATAAAGGTACATAAAGGAAATTTTTCAGAACCAAAACTTTATTCCTCTCAAAAGACAAATAAACATCTCCCACTGCAACAGCTGCCACCTTCGTAGCATCGCCCAAGTAAACGGTAATCTCCACTTCATCCAGTCGTCTGGTATTCTGGAACCCCTACAATGCATTGCAGACATAATCAGTGGCTCCCGTATCTACACACCAGGTGCTGGTAGATAACACAGTTAAACATGTTTCAACGACTAGACCAAAAGATATACCTTTGTTCTGCTTTCGGTTGGGGCAGTCCTTCTTCCAATGTCCAGTCTGCTTGCAAGTGAAGCACTTGCCTTTCGGCTTCTTCACTCCTCCCTGAGATCCTCCTACCACCTTTTCCCCACCTTGTTTCTTCTTCTTCTTGCATTTTGGCTTAGAAGTAGAAACCTTTTGGGCAACCATGGCCTGAGCCTGAGCACTCTGATGAAAAAGCCCCTCTACCGCCTAGAGTTCTGTCAGAAGCTCCGCCAAAAAATACAACCTCTTATTCATGTTGTAATTCAGGCAAAACTGCTCAAAACTCGTAGGTAGAGACTGGAGAATGATATCGACCTAGGTTTCCCCATTGATCTCAGCTCCAAGGACTTCCATTTAAATGAGCCATCATCTTGAGAACATGATCCCTCATGGGTGTTCCCTCGATCATGGTGGTCGTCATCAAGTTCCTCATGGCTTCATGCCTAGCAGCCTGATTCTGGTGTCCGAAAAGCTCCTTGAGATTGAGCATCATGTCATAAGCAGTGGGCATGGCTTGATGCTGATGTTGCAATACATTTGACATCGAACCCAAAATGTAACACCGCACCATCTCATCAGCCTTTATCCACTTTTTATAACTCTCCTTCTTCTTTTCCCCACAATCATCCGTAGGCTTAGGAGGACACTCTTCGAAAAGTACATATTTGTACTCCTCAGCAGTCAAGACAATATCAAGATTTCTTTTCCAATTAACATAATTGGGTCCAGTAAGTTTATTCTCTTTTAGTATCACAGAAAGCAGGTTGAAAGTCATTTTTGAAAAACCTAAGAATCACATAGATCAAAACATTAGATTTCAAAAAAATATTGATTCCTCAAACAATAAAATTTTAAAATCAACCAATACCTCAAAACACCAAGAATATCTTATGCCATGATAGTGTGGACGTATACGAATTCTACATTTGTAAGAGGAGTTTTACCCATTAATTTTTTTATCCTGTCAACATAACTTTTTGACAAATAAAATTAATAGTTGGTTCTTCTTCGGCACTACAAATAAAAGCAGTGACTCCGAAGGGGAGGATATTCTTATTTTCATCTAAGTGTTCACCATTACTCTGAAGGTGGAAACTTCGCTTCCCACTTCAACTCGGTCGCTTGTTCATGGCGATCCCGTATTCGTCCCCGGATTAAAAAAAATTAATCCTTGACAAATAGGGATTACCCAAGCTACCGTTCCATCGTCGTGCTATTCGATTAGAGTGGTCACTTGAACAAACTTGTTGTTCAAGAAACCTACCTCTATTCTTCGAATAGCCGCGGAATAGACGATGTACGGATTGCCGATTTTTGTGTTTGTATTCGGGGTCCAAGTAAATTAGCCACATAATAAAGTATACAACATTCATAGAATAAGAAAAGATTCATAAACAAGCATTATACCTCTTGTTATACCTCTTGATCTTCTATTGTATGTCCTTCCTCCTTTTGGACGTCATGTGGGCGACGATCTTACAAAAGTCGAAGCATCCTAGAACACGTTCTTCCCTTCCTTGCTCCGTCCGAACAAAAGGAAGAATGAAATGAAACTCTTCCCTCTGTAGGACCGGCCACCAAGTCAAGAGACTTGATGTTGCCGTCGGCCAAGGAATAGAAGAAGGAGTGGGCGCTAGCCAAGAGATCCAAGGGAAAAACCCTAACCCTTGTTTCCACCAGCCAAGGAGAAGAGGAAGAAGGGGATGAGCGCCGGCCAAGGTTGAGAGGAGGATGATGGGCGCCAGCTACAACCCTAGAAAGTCTTTCCGCCCAAGACTTCTCCAAACCCTAGCCGCCCAAAGACAAAACCCTAATCTCTCTTGAGTATCCTTGCCGCCCACCCCTTAAGCCTCCTTTTATAGAGCTAGGCTTAAGTCTCCTTTTAATCTCCACCGTCGGATCTAGGTATTTAATCTCAACCGTCGGATCTAGGGATTTAATCTCAACCATCAGATCTAGAGATTTAATCTCCATCGTCGGATCTAATGATTTAATCTCCACCGTCGGATCTAGAGATTTAATCTCCACCGTCGGATCTAGAGTTTCATTTTCCATCTTCAGATCTAGGCTCCATGAGGGTTTTAATAGGCTGCAATAGGGACCATGAGGAGGAGTTGGATCTTGGCCACCCAATGGATCAAGCCCACATAAAGTCCGATCCATTAATGATAATCCATTCCACTAGAGGATTATCATTGATCTACCTCACCAAACCCATAAATAAATATGGCCTCCATATATTATTTGTACAAATGTCTCCCCATGTTTAAGATATCGAATGTCCATCAATTAATTAATTTACTGACAATTAATTATTCAACATCTAACTATATGAGTAGTACCACTCAACCATATCATCATGCCAGACCAAGTCCACCTACAGGGTTTACATGATGAACCTTATGAGCTCCTCAAGGGGACATCATCATCCTAATATATAGGACATGATTTCCTCCTATAATCAATGGCACACCATATAAATAATATCATTTCCCAACTTACCAAGCCTATCGATTTACTCTATAAATCTCGCCCATTGGTAAATCAAAGAAATAAATACTAAGTATATGTGCCCATTATTATATCAAGATTAAGAGCATGTACATCATAATATCTGAGGTCCGATTCAATTATGTAATCAGTAATAAATCGAATCACCTCTAAGTCGGTCCTGCTTAATACACACAAAGTGTACTAGTGTAATTCTATGGTCAAGACAGACCAATACCAAATCACACTACATCCATTCCAATGGTTTGTCCATAACCATCTCGGTTGTGAGCCTTTACTTATACTTTACAAGGAACTGATAATATGATCTCCCGTGTGACACTACACACCATGTTATCTACAATGTAATGTATTAGATAATGTGCATAACCATAAATATGCAAGCAATGATCATGTGATTCTTATTTCAAAAATAAAAATATTCATACAAAAGATAGACTTTTCAGTATACATCCCAACATACTCAATACCAAGGCAATTATCTCGGATTATGTGCCTTCCGATGGGGAAGTACACATGCTTCTAAATAATTTCCTATATCCATATTCGACCCTGTGATCCCCAAAACAAACTCATCCGATGGGGAGGAAGGCACTCACAGCCGACGTGCAAGTTTATTTGCATTACATGTCAAATCGTAATGGAGGTCGTGAGAATTTTAAAAAATATCCCTCTCCCACTTAGTAATTTAAAATTGAGGAATTTTCCTTGCACACGACATACGTATCAAACAAGAAGCAATAAATAAGAAAAAATATTTTCCAACTATTATGACTTTTGTTCTCTAATATGCCTCTCATAGTATCGCCATCTCGTCCGCTCCTCCCTACGCCATGTACAAGCCTCCCTAGATAGAAAGTAAACTAAAATAAAAGAGTAGCTAAACAATGTCGTACTTAATTACAAAAATTAAATACTAGCCTCGTCAACCCCGAGGATTCAAATAATAATACAATTACACACATCCAATCATATACACACACATATGACCATAATAGTTGGATCTTATGCCTGCAACCAAAAAGTTAGCCTACGCACATCCTACTATAATCCGGCATATACAATATATGATAAGTGCATAAAAGTAACCGAATCCTAAACACACAAAAGCGGAAACCGTGACTCTGATACCACTTGAAGGTTTTTGCGGAGCGGAAGCTTCGCTTCTAACTTCACCTCGGTTGCTTATGCATGGCGATCCTCTCAACTTCCCAAAAAAAAATTAATCCAAGACGATGAGGGATTACCATACCAATCGATCCATCATCGTGCTATTCGATTAGAGTGGTCTCTTGAACAAACTAGTTGTTCAAGCAACCTAACTCTTCTCCTCGACTAGCCACGGAATAGATGATGTACGAATCGCCGGTTTTTGTGTTTATCTTCGGGGTCCAAGTAAATTAGCCACATACAATTACATACATAATACAAAGAAACAAAAGGAAACTAAAACAAGAATTATACCTCTTGTTAACCTCAAGGTCTTTTATTTTATGTCCTTCCTTTTTTTGGACGTCATGTGGGCGACGATCTTCCAAAATTCGAAGCCTTCTAGATCACGTTCTTCCCTTCCTTGCTCGCAACGAACAAAGGAAAGAATAAAATAAAACTTCTTCTCCTATCTAGAACCGACCACCAAGCCACCTTGCTTTGTGGTTGCCACCGGACATGGAGAGGAATAAGGAGCGTCGGCCAACCTTGAAGAAAGGTTGCCACCGGCCAAGAGAGAGAGAGAGAGAGAGAGAGAGAGAGAGAGAGAGAGAGGAGTTGCCGGCCAATCTAGAGAGAGAGAGGGTGAGGCACCGCCAGCCAAGAAGAGCCAAAACCTAATCTTGCCGCCGCCCAATTGGAAGAAGACCAACCTTAGGTTGCCACACACCTCTTCTCTCAAGCCAACTCCAAACCCTAGCCAACCAAAACCTTGGAAGCAAAACCCTAATCTCCTCAAGATTAGTTGCCGCACATGCCTTGGACTCCTATTTATAGATTTAGGCTTAAGCCTCCCTTTAATCTCCACCATCAGATCTAGGGATTCAATTTCCACCATCGGATTTAGGGTTTCATTTTCCACCGTCGGATCTAGGCTTCAAGAGGGTTTTAATAGGCTATAATAGGGACCATGAGGAGGAGTTGGATTTTGGCCACCCAATGGATCTAGCCCACATAAAGTCTGATCCATTAATGATAATCCATTCCACTAGAGGATTATCATTGATCTACCTCACCAACCCCCATAAATAAATATAGGCTCCATATATTAATTGTACAAATATCTCCCCGTGTTTAAGATCTCGAATGTCCGTTAATTAATTAATTTACTGATAATTAATTAATCAACATCTAACTCCATGAGTAGTACCACTCAACCTTATCATCATGCCGGACCAAGTCCACCTGCAGGGTTTAAATGATGATCCTTATGAGCTCCTCAAGGGGACATCATCATCCAAATATATAGGACACAGTTTCCTCCTATAATCAATGACACACCATGTAAATAATATCATTTCCCAATTACCGAGCCTATCGATTTACTCTATAAATCTCGCCCATTGATAAATCAAAGAAATAAATACTAAGTACTTGTGCCCGTTATTATATCGGGATTAAGAGCATGTACACCATAATATCCGAGGTCTTATTCAATTAAGTAGTCATCAATAAATTGAATCACCTCTAAGTCGGTCCTGCTCAATACACACAAAGTGTACTAGTGTAATTCTATTGTCAAGACAAACCAATACCAAATTATACTATAACCATACCAATGGTTTGTCAAAACCATCTCAGTTCTGAGCCTCTACTTATATTCTACAAGGAACTGATAACATGATCTTCTGTGTGACACTACACACCATGTTATCCACAATGTAATGTATCAGACAATATGCTTAACCATAAATATGCAAACAATGATCATGTTATTCTTATTTCAAAAATAAAGATGTTCATACAAAAGATAGACTTTTCAGTATACATCCCAACAGAGGAAAGGTAGAAAAAATATTGTGTGAGAAGTTGTATAGGTATTTGTTAATTACCTTAAGGATATATTTTAATGTGTGTAATTGTTATTAACAATTTTTTTCTAATTAAGATAGGTTCCTTGACAACCAGATGCGAAATAATGAGCTTATTATGTGATGACGTTTATGAGACAAATTATTGAAGAAGTTGAAACTATCGAGAGAGATTCACTATGATCAATAGTAAGATTATCTTTGTTTATCATAAATAATTTGAAATAAACTATTTAAAAATTTTCATTGTCAGTGGTGATTGTTGTTTTCATTAACAAAATCTATGTGTGTATTCATAGTTTACAGAAATGACTTACTCTCGAGAAGAAATTGAAGAGGTGCGGTGCAAGTTGGCGGAATGTATACAAGATCATATTGATGAATATGTATGGAATGCTCAATGACATAGTTTCGTAGCCATCTTTTTCTATTTAGTTAAAGTTATATAGATGTTGCACTTGGGGAATTCCATTTATTTGGTTGTGGATGCTTGTGGTTGCAAGCTATTGGGGAATTCCATTTATTTGGTTGGGTATATTTGTGGCTATTATTTGATTATGAAATACTATTTTGTTAGGAGATATTTGTGGTTGTTAGTTGTTGGGGATGCTTATGGTTGTTTGTGGTTGTTAGTGGAATACTTGTTTGTTTGGGAATGTTTGTGGCAGTTAATGGTTGTCAGTTGTTTAGGGATGTTTGTTGTTGTTAATTGATTATGTAATACTTGTTTGTTTGGATATGTTTGTGGTTGTTAGAGTCTGAGTTACATTTGAATAGTCCATTTTCTATTATTTTAAATTGGATTCACTCTCCATACCTATTGCAGACTTTATCTGATCATAAATTATGTGTTTACTACAACTCTTATGAATTAATTATTAGGAATCTATGCAAGGTTTGTATTGATCATCTTAATCATAATGTAATAATTTTATTCCTTGTAGATGAATGTGGAAAGAAACTAAAAGTGAAAATTTTGTTTTGCCAAGGAAACTCAGGTATCTGTGGAGATGCAATCCAGAAAGATTTGTTGTTGCAATCGGCCCAGGTCACAATTGACCAGACTCGAGTTTGACTCGAGTAGTGTTTTACTGTTTGACAAAGGAGTGATCATTGTTTGGAAATGGTTTGGTGAGATGATTGACAAGGGGTTGACCATATCATGGAAAGTCCAAGTGGGACACTTGGCAATGGGAAAGTCCAAGTCTTGAGTACTTGGCAAAGGAAAAGTCCAAGCATGGGTCTTGACATTTGGAAAGTCCAACATGGAGTTGGAATGGAAAGTCCAAGGGTGTAGTCTTAGTCACATAAGTCCAAGTGTGTAGTCTTGGCGGTGAAAGTGCAAGTCATGGGTACTTGGCAATTGGGAAGTCCAAGAGTTGATATTGGTGACGTAAATTCCAAGGGTGGAGTCTTGGCAACATAAGTCCAAAGGTTGGTGGCGTAAAGTCCAAGTGTTGGTCTTGGCAGCATAAGACCAATCTGTAGGATCAAGTGAACCAAGAGAGGGGGTGAATCACGGTGTTTTATAAATTTATTTATTTTCTAAACTTATTTTCTAATAAGAGTATGCAACGAAAATTGAAAGCAATTTAGACACAGACAGTTTACTTGGTTCACAACCCTTAATGGGTTGCTACTCTAAGGCCTGTAGCTCTCCCGAGAGCTTCCTCGTTGGGAAATCACTATAATACCCTCTGATTCGAGAACTCTCGACTTCGTAGGGTTTCACTTTTTACAAGTATAAGAGAAGGGTAACAACCTACCCTCTCTTGAAATTAAATACAAAAGCGAACTAAAAGCAAATTAAGACTACTTTATACCGACATTACTGAAGATTCAGATGCAGGCTCAAGGTGTTGGAAAAGAGTCATTTTTTAAGGTTGAAGCTCTTGTGATCGTGAGGAAATTTTAACAGCACTTCGACATCGATTGAATTGATATCTTGGAACTGGTCGAGCACAACTTTTATAAACTTTTTCCAATCAACTGTAATGCCTTCCACTTGACTCCACATCAGCCCGTCGATATGGAATTCGGGGTCTTCCAGTCGACTGAAACCGCTCCAATCGACTCCACATCACTCGGCTCTGCATCGAAAAATTTCCCTCTTTAGTCGATTTAAACTCTTCAGTCAACTGAAGCCCTTTCCATCAGCATCACACGATCTTCAATCAATCACCTGATGATCCTGCCAAATAGGTATCCAGTCAACTGATACATCTCCAATTGACTAGACTTCAGTCAACTTGAATCCATTCAGCCGACTGATCCTTGCAAAATAGGATTATCACAAAATAGATAATATGAAATGCGATAGTAGTAGTAATAATGCTCAATCTCGACTACTAAGTCCCACATGGATTTTTCGTCGGATCAACGCCTAGCTTTGTCCCCCTACAGAGGAATCGACCTCACCTCTTCACTCGAGGCTTACCTGTCAGACTTACCATTCTTGACATCCGATCTGACCCACCAGGGCTTCCACCAGCTGTCCGGTCTGCCTGACCCAGCTGGACTTTTTGCCGATTTTCTGATCTCCTGACCCAACCGGTCTTAATGTCAAAGCTCCGATCCGCGCAACCCATCTAGACTTCATGCCTTGTGTCCGGTCCTCCTGATCTGTCAAGATATGTGCCTAGTATCCAATCAACATGACCTACTAGGACTTCATTGAGCCTGCACACTTAACACTTATATTAGAACACAAGTGAATCCTAACATTTAACTGTTGTTCATACATCAAAACTAAACAATCTCTCCCTTTTTGATCTATGACAACACATTAGTTAATGTTTGGAGAATGAAATATCAATCTCCATATATTGACATGTATAAGAAATGAACTATCAACTTTTTTCATGAATATTTGATGTATAAATTTAACCATGAATGATATGTATATGTCCTTATCAAAATTTTGCATCTTCTTAACTTTATATCTCTTCTTAAATCTATAATTTTATATCTCTTCTCTCCCCCTTTGGCATACATCAAAATAAAGATTAAGTACAAAATGCCAACATAATATAGTGGAGAGTTGAAGTTTCACAAACATGAGAAATTATCAAACTCAAAAATTAAAATATTTAAACCTTGAAATTTGATTTAATATATGATTTTCAACAATATTTCTATCTTTTCAAAAAATTTCAAAGCTTCCCTTGAATAATAAGTTCTTTTTGTTGGATCGAAGCGAATCGCTAGAGGGGGGGTGAATAACGATAAAACCTTTTTTTTTGTACGTTTGTTAAAATCCGAGTAGATAATTAATTGCAGCGGAAAGATAAACAATAAATAAAGGAGACAAATATTTTTACTTGCTTTGTAGCCTTCGGCTACTACTCCAAGGCCCTAGTGGTCCTTGACCACGCACGGAGGGCAAAACACTAAAGAACTCCTCCTCGTTAGAAGTAGGAGATAATCGTTACAAATAAAAGCAAAAAGCTTGAGGTAGAGGGACACTCCCCCTCTCCTCGTTACGATAAAAGCTCCGAGATTTTAAAGTAATGAACTGAAATGAACAACTTAAACCGACGTAATAAAAAAAACAATTAAACCTAGACATCGGAGAAGAAGCAATTCATTGTCGAAAAGTTGTAGCTTGGCGGAGGCTTTTGGAAGCTTAGAATTGATGAAGAAACCCTAGGATTGGCCCTCCTTTTATAGCCTTCGAGCCCCTTTTCGAGAGGAACTTCACCCAATAGAGTTTTGGCACATGGCTCCTTGAAAAATGGTGATAAGGCTTGACTCCTCGAGGTTGATCCTTGACCATCAGTCGACTGATGGCCATCATCAGTCGACTGATGGCAGCATCAGTCGAATGCTAACCTCCGGTAGTCGATTATTGGACGGCAGTCGAGTCCTCCAAGCTGGCAGTCGACTGATACTAGCTGCAAGGCAAAGTTAGCTTAACAAAAATATTATTTTGATGGCCTCCGACTGTCCGATCTCGACCTAGACCACCTATAGGATGTCTTTGGTCGGATCTACGCTTAAGATCATCCCCGTAAAGAGGATACGACCTTACTTACGCTCGCACACACGAGCTTACCTCGATACTTACTGTGTTGCTTTTGCTTCCGGCCTTCCACTCGATTCCTTCGGCTCCCTCCGATGTCACTCGAGTGTCACCCGACCACCGCGGCCTCCTCCGGGTGTTGCTAGCCTTCAGCTCCAGCTATAGCAATTTTTTGCACGCTCGATTCAGGTCGTGAGATAACGACATGAGCTTAACTTTGTATCGTTTGCTATAATCAAAACTCAGGTTTGACTTAAGTGCCTACTGCACCAACAATTTTTAAAAAAATTTAAAAGTTTCAAAATTTTCAAAGCTCCCCCTGAATAATAACTTATTTTCAAAATTTTTTAAATTTTCAAACTTTTCAAAATTTTCAAAGCTCCCCCTGAAAAATAACTTATTTTAAAAAATTTTAAATTTTCAAAATTTTCAAAGCTCCTCCTGAATAGTAACTTATTTTCAAAATTTTTAAAATTTTCAAACAATTTCAAAATTTTCTAACTCCTTAAATTTTTTCAAAACTCCCCCTTGAATAAAGATTTATAATATTTAATTATTTTATTTCCATACATCAAAACCTAAGTAGTAATTTTAAAAATCTTTAAGCTTTTTAAGACTTAATCTTTTCAAAATAAGTTTTTCTCCCTCTTAATTTAAGTTTTAAATTTTCAATACTCCCCTTAAAATTTCGAAACTTCTCTTTAATTAAACTTTAAGTTTTCAAAAAAATAGTTTCTCATAGATTCTTAGCTAGCTTTAAATTTTTCTGTTTCTCCTTTAAGAATATTTCTTATCCAATTCCAACATAATTTTAGAGAAGATTTTAAAAATTTCATAATTTAGCAAAATATTTTAGGTTCCCCCTATACTCTTGATCTTCCCCTTAAAGTAAACTTGTTATATTTACAATTAATTTCTTTTCAAAATAAAATTTTAAATGTTTAACTCCCCCTAGAATTATATTGATTCTCTTAGAATTAAAGTTGAGTTGATTGAATTAAGTTGAGTTGATTAGAATTGAGTTGAATATGTTGACTGGGGTTGAATTAGTAGAAATATTTAAGTTGAATTGATTAGATTAGTTAGGTTAGGTTGTTTAGTTAAGTTTAGTTAGGTTAAGTTAAGTTTAATTGTTTAGTTTAGTTGTTAAGTTTAGTTATTTAGTTAAGTTGTTTAGTTAGGTATGTTTGTTTAGTTTAATAAATTAAGTTTAAGTATAGTAAATTAAGTTTAATTAAGGTAAGTTGTTAAGATAAATTAATTAGGTTTATTAGGTTGATTTAAGTTAAATTAAACTCAATTAAGTTCTAAATCATCACACCCAAGTTAGGTTTTTAATACACTTATCCCTATGGGTTTTGTGAGATAAGTATTTCTTTTTATCTTAATTAAATTTAATGAGAAATTTCAAAGTGTTTAAACTTGTGTTAGATTCAGGCTTGGTTTGAGCTAGTCAAGTAGATTTTTCTAGTATTGACTTCCAGGTCGTGGCGAGGCACATGACCTTCTTGGTTATCGGAGCAACGACCACTTCCTAGACAAAGTCTATAAAGGAATCAAGTACTTGATTCACTTTAGACTAAGCCTTGGTATAACTAGTTAAATACTTAGTGAGTTAGCTTCGGTCAGTTCCACTCGACTTAGTGCACTAGGTCGTGGCGAGGCACATGACCTTCTTGGTTATCGGAGCAACGACCACTTCCTAGACATGCACTTCGAAGAGCTTCCCTAACTTATTATCAGTTCACTTGTTTTAGTACTAAGTTGTTCAAGTTTAAACTACTTTGTTTCCTATCTAGTCCATTCTAAATTAAGCAAGTAAAGTAAACTAAATCATGCAAGTGTTTAACTAAACAAGGAAACAAGCAAAGTGTTAGCTCCTCCTAAATGGTAGCTAGATTGAGTTTTGTTCACTAAGTGAACTTAACTCTTAGGAACCTAAAATTGATTTGGTCCAACTTGGTTGACTAAGCTAGACTTAGGAACCCAAGCTTGGATTCGACCATTAGCGTTTCTATTAAACAAGGACATATATGATCTATTTGTGTCCTTAGCCTTGTATCCGAGTCCGGACTTGTTGTACATGGCTCGTTGAGAGCTAAGCATCATGTTGAGATACTTGGATCCCGATGTGAATCTTTCCAACGATCTGGTGAGATCTTCTACTTGCCTTTTTAGGACTGAGTTCTCTTTCTCAAGCTTTGCAACTCGAGTTGAGTCTCTATCCTTAATTTGGCATGTCGAAGTCTTTGAGTTGACTTTCTCCTTAAGTACTTGGACTTCCTTAAGTAGCGAGTTGACTCGATTCTCGGACATAGCTAACTTCCTACCTAAGCATGCAATAATGTTATACAATTTATCTTCTAAGGTAGAAGTTACCTCATTTTAACCTTCGGAAATGTATACGGATCCGTGGCTTCTCTCAGACTCGAAATCGGACTTGTACTCGAAACTCGACTCGGCTCCGGATCTCGATTCGGCCATAAATGCAATGAAACTTCTCTTCGTCTCTTCCGTGTCCGACTCCTCCGATGACGACTCATCCCACATCTCCTTAAGCGCCTTCTTCTTCTTTTCTATTTTTGGTTTTTCTTCCTTTTTTAAGTTTGCACACTCCGACTTATAGTGCCCCTTTCCATTGTATTCGTAGAACGTCACTTCTGATTGGGGTCTCGGCTTGTTGTCGACCACCTTTTTGGCATCTTTCTTCGTAAATCTCTTCCTCCGATTGAACTTCTTTCTTACCATATTTACAATCTCCTCTTCTTCGTTTGTTTTCGACTCTGACTTGTCTTCAGACTCACTCTTCACTTTTCTTTCCTTTTTAGTCGAACCTGCCATCAAAGCTATACCATTCTCGGTTTGACCCGAGTTAGCTTGTTGATGTAGTTCAAGTTCACAAAATAGTTCGTCTAACCTAATTGTGGAGAGATCCCTAGAAATCTTATAGGCATCGACAATCGATGTCCATAAGGCATTTCTCGGGAATGCCTTAAGCGTATATCTAATTATGTCCCTACTCTCAATTTAGTGTCCTGTTAAATGCAATCCATTTAATATATCTTTAATCCTAGTATGAAGTTGACTAGCGTTTTCATTTTCATTCATTTTATAATTAAATAATTTATTTAATAGCATGTCTCGTTTGGCTATCCTAGTGTCATTTGTACCCTCATGCAGTTCAATTAATTTTTCCCATAATTCCTTAGAATTTTCAAATGGACCTACCCTATTGAGTTCTTCTTTTGTAAGTCCGTATTGCAAGGTCTTAAGTGCCTTGTAATCGACTTGAGCTCTCTTTCTAATATCCACGGTTCATTTCTCCGGTTCTAACAACTCATCTGAGTCATCTACCAGAGCTATGAACCCTTTCCTAATTAAAAACCAGACCTCTAGGTCGGTCTTCAAGTAGCACTTCATTCGCCTTTTCCAGTTGGAAAAGTCCTCTCCATTGAAGAGAGGACGGCGAACGGTGTTGAATCTCTCACAGTGTAACATTATTAACGAAATATTTTTTAACTAAAGAAAATTAAATCAAATATTTTGTAAGGCAGGAAAAAATTCTAATATTTTTTAAGACAAGAAAAATTAAATCTAATATTTTCTAATCAAAAAATTGATTAAATTAATCTAGATATGAAGAAAATTAATTTTAACTTATTTAAATATACAGAAAAATGATTTTATCTAATTTAAATATGTAAAAAATGTTTTTTAAAATATCTAAAATGCAAAAAAATATTTTTAAAATATCAAAAATGTAGAAAATGATTTCTAAAGTATCTAAAATGCATAATATGATTTTTAAAATATATACAATGCAGAAATTTATTTTTAAAATATCTAAAATATAGAAAATAATTTTCAAAATATCAAAAATGTAGAAAATGATTTTTAAAATACCTAAAATGTAGAAAATGATTTTTAAAATATCTAAAATGCAGAAAATGATTTTTTTTAATATCTAAAATACAGAAATATTTATTTAAATGCAGAAGTAATTATTTAAATGCAGAAATAATTATCTAAATGCATAAATAATTATTTAAATATAGAAATAATTATTTAAATACATAAATAATTATCTAAATGCAAAAGTAATTATTTAAATGTAGAAATAATTATTTAAATGCACAAATAACTATTCTGACAAATGTTAAGTGCTAAAAATATTGTCTAGAAAATATTAAATGCTGGAAAAATAATCTAAAATATTCTAAAGTAAGAGAAAATATTGTAAATTAATCTAAAGCAAAAAATATATTCTAAATTAATCGAAAGCAAGAAAAAAAATAATCTAAATTAATCTAAGGCTCACATTGGTGGTTTCACCAACTCGGAGCACCCCCGCTCTGATACCAATTGTATAATCAAGTGAACTGAGAGAGGGGGTGAATCTCGGTGTTTTATAATTTTATTTATTTTCTATTCTTATTTTCTAATAAGAGTATGCAGCGGAAATTGAAAGCAATTTAGACACAGGCGGTTTACTTGGTTCACAACCCTAAATGGGTTGTACTCCAAGGCACGTAGCTCTCTCAAGATCTACCTCGTTAGGCAATCACTATAATACCCTCCAATTTGAGAACTCTCGACTTCGGAGGGTTTTTATTTTTACAAGTATGAGAGAAGGGTGACAACCTACCCTCTCTTGAAATTAAATACAAAAGCGAACAAAAAGCAAATTAAGACTACTTTATACCGACACTACTGAAGATTCAGATGTAGGCTCAAGGTGTCAGAAAAGAGTCCTTTTTGAAGGTTGAAGCTCTTGTGATCGTGAGGAAATTTTGACATCACTTTGATGTCGATTGAATTGATATCTTGGATCTGGTCGAGCACAACTTTTATAAACTTTTTTCAGTCGACTGGAATACCTTCTAGTCGACTCTACATCAGCTCGTTGATATAGAATTCGTGGTCTTCCAATCGACTGAAACCTCTCCAGTCGACTCCACGTCACTCGCCTCCGCATTGGGAAATTTTCCTCTTTAGTCGACTCAAATTCTTCAGTCGACTGAAGCCCTTTCCATCCGCATCGCACGATCTTCGATCAATCACTAGCTGATCCTACCAAATATGTATCCAGTCAACTGATACATCCCCAATCGACTGGACTTCAGTTGACTTGAATCCATTCAGTCGACTGATCCCTGCAAAATAGGATTAGCACTAAATAGATAATATGAAATGCGATAGCAATAGTAATACTGCTTGATCTCGACTACTAAGTCCCATGCAAACTTTTCGTCAGATCAACGCCTAGATTTGTTCCCCTACAGAGGACTCAGCCTCACCTCTTCACTCGAGGCTTACCTGCCGGCTACCTGCCACACTTACCATTCTTGACATCCGATCTGACCCACCAAGGCTTCCACCAGTTGTCCAGTATGCCTGGCCCAGCTGAACCTTTTGTCAATTGTCTGGTCTCCTGACCGAATCGGTCTTCATTCCAAATGTCCGATCCACACGACCCATCTGAACTTCATGTCTGGTGTCCGGTTCTCCTGATCTGTCAAGATACGTGCCTAGTATCTAGTCAACACGACCTACTGAGACTTCCTGTTAAGCCTGCACACTTAACACTTATATTAAAACACAAGTGAATCCTAACATTTAACTGTGGTTCATACATCAAAACTAAGAAGTGATGCTGTAAAATACCGAAAAAAAAATAAATGTTGGGTAATTCGGAGAATACCCTATGAATTTTTTTTCAGAAATTTTTAGAAATTTTTCTGGACTTAAATGGAGATTTCTGAGACTCTCTTTGTATATAAGCAGTTAAAAGGCTTAACGGGTCTAAAATCCGACCCGTTTATTTCCAAAACCCGACCCGTGTTAGTCTTTCCGTTATGTTCGGCATTCCCTCACAGTACACTATTACTAACCAATCACCCTTTCTTGAAGCTCAAGAATTCCTTACAATGTGTCACTAAAAGTGGCACGGGGAAATACACTCTTCCAACATCACTAATCCATGATCAAGTGATATATTATTTCCCGAAGATTATTTTTTGTATTTATCACCAAATACCAGCTTGATCCCGATAATGGTATGCAAACAACTCTTCTTTCTCGGTATAACATGAGTTAAGTACTCAAAAGTACTCTCAAAGTTATACAACTCAGTACGAACAACTCAGGGATAAAATCCCTATGAAACTCCATCATCAACAATAAGTTCATTACCCACAGGTAATGATCTGACTACCATAGTTAGTAGAAATCTCTAAGACTGTAGTCTCTGATTTCCATAATAAATTTGATGACTTGACCCCTGTTTTCTGACTCGGTATCAGTCGGCTCTCAGAGGTAAATCACCTCCTCGACACAGGTTCAAGACTCACAGACTCAACAGGTCATTCCCGTGGTCAACCCATACCACGGTTCCGAACAATAACCAACACACTACAGGTTATTCCTTGGTATAAGCATCTAAATGCATAGCCAACATAACCGGGAGTATAAACCCTAAAGGTCACTCCGGTTGGTCGCCTCGGTGGACAACCCCTACTACAAGTCTTCATAGGTGTCATAACTCTATTGTATACACCTACTGATCATGTTTAGATAAATATCTACTAAACCATAAATTATCAGGAATTCTTACCTCATGCTGCTTGGAGCTCAGGCCGCTGTCCATCTCATCTCAAAAATCAAAACCAAATAAATCAACTCCCGAGAATCCAAGACTCGACTCAAAAACAACATTTCGGCTCGGTATGCTCTGATACTACTAAAGTTGTCACGCCCCGAGAGCATACCGAGCCGAAAATCAAATGGATGGCACCTCCCCTGTACGTGGCAACATTTCGGGTTAATACAAGGCTCGTAGACCCACAATAACAATAACATAACAAATAAAAATACAACAACATAACGAAACACAGCGGAAACTAATACAACGACATACCCATAACCCCACATATACAATACATCCACATCATGCATACCGGTATGACTAACACACCACAACCACATACAATACATCGAGAAAATCCGAATCTACAAGTCCACAACACAGTACACTACGAAAACTCCAAATGCAATACACGGCCGTCGCAAAGCCCAAAACCAATACGGGAGCCTCGGAGGTGAGATGAGACGATGTCAGCCGGTGGTGCTCCAAGCTGTCACGAAGTCTTCTACCGCTACTGGGCGATGAAAACCTGTGGTCCGTGGGGGGTGGTGAGTAAAACTCAGCAGGTAATAGAAAAACATGTATATATGTCATATCAGATGTATTTTCAACAACATACTCTAGAGGTACAACAGGTATATCAGCATAGTATATTAATACAAGCATATACCGTCTAACCAAATAAACAACATAAAAATGCAGACATACCTGAAGTCTGCCACGCTACTCTGATCTAACCTGAACATATATCAAACATATATATATATAATAGGAAGAGTAGATCAACTCACAATATACTCTATCTACAGGTCAAGATATCTAATGGTCTGTCCAACCCATACCAGTATCTGACACAATCGTATAACAAATGCAAGAGACATACATAAATATGATATACACCCAAATGCAGCAAGCACAGTACAATCAAATGCAACATCACAATAATCATATATATATAGACTGTATCTATATATATATTAATCTCAACCATCCATATATATATATACATACATATATGTATCTATATATGGTAATATGCAAAGCGCCATAAGATACGACAATGCAGCATGCATGGTCATGCCTTCTCACCCCTACTCACTACCACGACCCCAGTGTGGCCTAGGTGGCACGACATGACAATTGTCCCAACTCACACCAACCACTGCTATTGAGTGGCCGAGTGGGCAATATGATCAAGTAGCATATGAGCATAAAAAGCTCGCTACACAATGGGGCTTCCTGCTGTTGGCCACTCCGACTAACACTACCAATGAGTGGTCGAGTACCACGCACCCAGGACAACTGCACGCAACTCCAACTACCACCGTCTATAGTGGTAGAGTGCGGCACAACAGATGCTCTGCCTCACACCGCCATTCCTGGGAGTGCTCTGGGAGGCAAGATGACTGACGACTCTCTCAACCCCAAGAGAGACTATGTCGTCAGAATGCATGCATATGACATGAGTATGTTGTCACTCGTACAACCATCTATCACAGACTCTCTGTTCAACAAAGAGTCGTACCCATCTAATCAATACACTCTCTATCCTGTAGAGATTCGTACTCAACTGATCGATGGACTCTCTATCCTGTAGAGAGTCGTACTCAACTGATCATAACTCTCTCCAATAGAGAGTTTTACTCAACTGATCGATGCACTCTCTATCCAATAGAGAGTCGTACTCGACTGATCATAACTCTCTCTCCAATAGAGAGTCGTACTCGACTGATCATAACTCTCTCTCCAATAGAGAGTCGTACTCAACTGATTGACGCACTCTCTATCCGATAGAGAGTCGTACTCGACTAATCATATCAAGCTGGGACCACCAATCCGCAACGACACTCTAATCACCCTTGTATTAACCCAAAATATTGCCACATACAGGGGAGATGACGTCCATTTGATTTTTAGCTCGGCATGCTCTCGGGGCGTGACAGATGCTCACTGCATCAACATAATGTACCTTGGCGGTGTAGACCAGGTTAGCATGACAATAGCCGATGGAAGCACTTGAAGGGTAGCGTATAGATGAACAAGTCATGAATGACTTGGAGGGATCCAATAGGCGTGAGGCTGACGAAAGTGGGTATAAGGCTTAGGTCTAGGCTAAGAGTGGTCTAGCAAGTATGAGGGCATCATACTTGGGGTTAAACCTCATGTTTGAGGTTATCAGTCGACTAGGGTTTTGTACTAGTCGACTGGTCAAGTGTTTAGACACTTGGCAGCTGAGTCGACACAGAGCAGTTGATTGGGATTTTGACCAGTCGACTGCCGATCGAATACGGTTGAGTTACAGGCACAGACGCAATGCAACTCGACTGGCGCCTCGATTGGAGTCCCAGTCGAAGCAGTGCCTCGATTGGCGATCGACTATGGCCAAGTTACGACCATAAATGCAAGGCAACTCGACTTCCACCTTGATTGGCCTTGAGCAGTCGACTGCCATGGAGGGCAGTTGACTGTTGGTTTTGGTCACGAGCATAGGAATATCAGTAGACAATTGAGCAGTCGGCTACGAGCTTGGCAGTCGACTGATGGTAATGGCAATCGACTATCAATGTATCCATTGGCTGGAATGCCAACATGGATTAAGTCGTTGTGATACAACGGCTACAGGAGTAGTCGACTTATGGGTATGAGTAGTCGACTTCTAGGTGAAAATCAGTCCGAGTTGCAGCTTTAAAAGGAGCACAAAGGGGAGGATTTTAGCAGTAATTTCTTAGGTAATTTGAGGCGATTTGCTGGTGCAAGTCAGGTTCTTCAAGTGTGGCTCAAGCAATCAATAAGCAAGCAATCCAAAGTTCTTAGTGTAAAGTTTTCTTTACTTGTATTTGTGTATTGCTTAGTTTACTTGTTGTATTTTGTTGTATTACTTTTGTAATCACTTGTACGAGATTTCTCCACCTTCGGATTGTTCCGAGAATGAGTGGTTGTATTAGTGGTGGTGTTTGTATTGCTAGGGCTCATTCAAGCTCAACCCATGGAGTAGGAATCCTAAGGTTCCAAATCACGTTATATCTTGTGTTTTGCGTGTGATTGTACATTTGTCTTTTGTATTTCTATATTCTGCTGTGTAAACTAACAAGTTGTAGAGACAAGCACGATCAAATTCCGTTGAATGCACGAACACACCATTCACCCACCACTGTTGGACATTCCGAGCCGCAAAAACCGCTTTTTACGTTGCGGAAACCTCAGAAGCCCGACCACGGATCCGTGCGAAGTATAACAAAAATTACATGTACATGTTTAAAACCTTATATCTACCTTAGATCTATATGAGAAGAGCATTACCCTTGATGTGACGCCCTTCTCTTATCCCCCTCATCCAAATGGCTTGCCGAAACTCGAGAGTGTCAAGTGTACACTCCTCTATTGGTATCCATAGAAGCAATAAGTGGAGAAAATCAACCTAGAGTGTGCTAGCACTCATGGAAGTTTCGGCCAAGGAGGATTTGGAGAGAGCAAGAAGGAGAGGAGGAAGAAGACGATGAAGTTACACACTTAACTTCCCACTTTGATAACACCCATCAAAGTGGTCGGCCACTTCATGGAGGGGGGGGGGGGGGGGTTACATGCATGCATGTAACTCCAAGAGCCAAATGGCTCTTGGTCTCCCTCATGAGGTGCCACCCCAAGATAAGTCCATGATGATGTGGAATATTATCATTGGTTGGCCCCCATGCCAAGTCACCATGACATGGCAATTGGTCAAGTCAAAATTGTCAAAATTGACCATTCATCTTCCCTCTCAAGTCAAGTCAAACTTGACCTCTTATCTCCCATGGTTGATCAAATCTAACCACTTGATTCAAGTCAATTTGATTTAATGAATCTCTATTCATTAATTTAAATTGACTCAATGAATCAAATCTAAATTAGAATCATTCAACCCTTGAATCAAATTGAGTCTAACTCAATTAGTATAATTTGGATTACTCTTAATCCAATTTGGTTCATCCCATGAACCTAATCCTCATGGTTCATCATATGAACCTAATCTCCATCTAATTGCCCTTTGTGTGTGACCCTATAGGTTCTTGTAACATTGGAAATGCTCCTAAACAGATTTAGGAACATAAGCAATGAGCGATATCTAGCAACACATCATTGCTATCCAAGTTACAAGAATGTTGAGATCCAACATCACCTGTGTGACTACTAATTGTGACTCTCACAATGTGTGACAATGTCTCTCTATCCTTGACATCTAGATTGACCAATTGTGGCATAGACCATGTCATCCTTGGTACAATCTATATCTTGAACTCCAAGTAGACTCACTCTAATCAAATAAGCTCAATATCTCATATTGACACATTTGGGCATGGCCATGCACTTCGTGGTCTCACTCTATCAAGAATAACGATATTACTCCCGTCATATAGGAGGGATAGATCCCATCTACATCACTCACATCCCTTCGCATAATTTGTTATATACCCAGTAATCGCCTTTTTAGTCCACCCATTTACGGATGACATTTGACGAAGCCAAAGTATGCAACTCCTTATGTAGGGAACCATGGTGACTTCAGGTTCAAGGATTAATAGTCATACTAATAGTCACATGAGAAAGTATATGACACTCATATAATGATCCATGATACTTTCTCATAGCGGGTCATTAAGTATACATTCTCCAATGCATACCCATGTGTCAACTTGATATCTCATATCCATGACTTGTGAGATCAAGTCATCGAGTTGACCTACATGCTAGTCTCTACGCATTAACATTGTCCTTGAATGTTAATACTTGACTAAGAATGATTAAGAGTAGTGTTCTCTATATCATCTCATTATCGATTCAACCAATCGATTGATATAGATAAGAACCTTCTACTCAAGGACGTTATTATACTTAGTTATTTGGCACCAATACAAGTAAATATAATAACCATGCCTTTATAAATAGGAATATGATACAATAAAGTCCATACAACAATCATCACATGATTGACTCTAGGGCTTTCACTAACAATCTCCCACTAGCACTAGTGCCAATCATTGTAGTATCTAATACTCAATGACCTAATGTGACCATCTTTCTTTCTCTGTGCCAAAGCCTTGGTCAAGAGATCTGCGATGTTAGTCTCTGTGGGTACTCTGCAAATCTTCACATCTCCTCTATCGATAATCTCTCGAATGAGATGAAAGTATCGTTGTATGTGTTTGGTCTGCTACTGTGAGCGAGGTTCCTTAGCCTGCGCAATCGCTCCATTGTTGTCACAATAAAGCTCTATGGGATATGCTATGCTAGGAACCACCCCAAGCTTAGTAATGAACTTGCGGATTCAAACTGCCTCCTTTGCTACCTCAGATGCAATGATATACTCAGCCTCTATTGTAGAATTAGCAACTGTGTCCTGCTTCGAACTCTTCCAGCTCACAGCGCCACCATTTAAGCAAAACACGAACCCTGACTGTGATCTATAATCATCCTGGACAGTTTGGAAGTTGGCATCGCTGTCACCCTTTACAGCTAGCTCCTCATCGCTTCCAAATATCAAGAAATATTCTTTAGTCCTTCTCAAGTACTTAAGAATATTTTTGACTGCTATCCAGTGACGCTCACCTAGATCTGACTAGTATCTACTCGTCATGCTCAAAGCATATGAGACATCAGGACGAGTACACAGCATGGCGTACATGATAGATCCTATAGCAGATGCATAAGGGATCTTATCCATACGGTCTCTCTCCTCTCTAGAAGAGGGACTTTGAGTCTTCGAAAGACTCACACCATGTGACATCGATAGAAGTCCCTTCTTGGAATTCTGCATGGCAAATCGTAGTAATACCGTGTCAATGTATGTACTCTGACTTAGGCCAAGCAATCTCTTATATCTATCTCTATAGATCTTGTTGCCTAGAATACAGGTTGCTTCACCTAAGTCCTTCATTGAGAAGCACATCCCCAGCTAAGTCTTCACAGACTGTAGCGAAGGGATGTCATTCCTAATGAGTAGTATGTCATCCACATATAATACAAGGAAGACAATTATGTTTCCATTAACCCTCTTGTAGACACAGGGTTCATCTTCATTCTTGATGAAACCAAATTATTTGATCGCATCATCAAATTGAAGATTCCAGCTCCGAGAAGCTTGCTTCAGCCCATAAATGAACCTTTGCAGCTTGTATACTTTCCCAGTATGTTGTGGATCCTCAAATCCCTCAGGCAGTGTCATGTACACATCTTCAAGCAAGTTTCCATTTAGAAACGTGATTTTGATATCCATCTACCAGATCTCATAATCATGGTATGCTGCAATAGCAAGCATGATCCGAATGGACTTAAACATCGCCACTGGAGAAAAGGTTTCATCATAGTCAATACCATGAATTTGTTTGAAATCTTTAGCCACCAATCGGCCCTTATAGGTATGTGTATGTCCATCCATGTCAATCTTTCTCTTAAAGTCCCACTTACACCCAATGGGTTTGACGCCTTCAAGTGGATCAACCAAAGTCCATACTTGGTTGGTGTACATGGATTCTATCTCGGATCTCATGGCCTCTAGCCATTTCTCATAATCTGGGCTCATCACAGCTTCCTGATAGGAGGTAAGCTTATTCTCAATGAGCATAACATCATCATGGTCAGACAAGAGAAAAGAATATCTCTTAGGCTGACGATGTACCCTATCAGACCTGCGAAGAGGTAGGTCTACCTGAACAGGTTTTTATTCTACAACTCTTTGTGCAACAATCTCATCACCCACAACACTTTGTGGTTCCTGTTCAACCTCCATCAAGGCCTCAGTGCTATTGTCCTTATCTTGAATTTTTTCAAGATCGAACGTACTCCCACTAGTTTTTCTAGAAACAAAATCTCTTTGTAGAAATACCCCAGCCTTTTCCACAAACACTTTGTGTTGACTGGGAATGTAGAAGTAATATCCCTTCATTTCGTTGGGATATCCAACAAAATAGCACTTATCAGATTTGGGTCCAAGTTTGTCTAAGACTTGACGTCGAACATAAGCCTCACAACCCCAAATCCTCATGAAAGACATCTTGGGATTTCTCCCTATTTATATCATAAATAGTTGTTAGGGCAATCTCTTGCAGTAATATGGTTTTGATGGTGTGGCAAAGGGTTTAAGTTAGTGTGTTATGTTGATTTGATATGTGCGTTGAAGTCGAGCAGGACATAGTAATTCACACATGGAGCCGTGGCGAGTTTCACATCTCATGACTCGTGCCTTGAGTCGGTGAAGGATAGCTTTACGGAAGCCGTGCGCTTGGAGCATCCGAGGGACCGCCGGACGAGAAGCTTGGAGTGAAGCCAAAGGAAGTAGACTTCGAGGCAAGAGACGCGAAGGAGCATTGCAGAGCCGTGCGCCTGATGCTGCCGAGGGACTTGGCCGAGAACGAAGAGAACTTCGAAGGCGAGGGACTCCGAGAGATGAGAGTGAGCGATTGTAACCCGGGGAGGGGTAGCTCTTAGGTGAAACTTGGCCATTTGGCCAAGTGTCGGATGGGTTTCGACACGGTCATTGCCATGTCATGGCGTCGGCCATCGCTAAGTCAGTGGAGTTCGACCGTATACGATCGATCGACGGCGGCGAGCCGATCGCCAAGATTCGATCACCGCCGAAAGCGGCGATCGGGTCAATAGGGTTTTGGCCAGTAACGTCAGTAGCCGTAGGCGTCGACTCAGGCAGGCATCGATCGCTAAGAGTTCTGCTGACTACAACGATCGGGATCCGATGTGTTCGGAGGCCGTTGTACGGCAGATCGCAAGGGCGCGGCAATAGTGGCGGCCAACGGGAAGAAATCAGCCCTCTCTATAAAAAGAGAGGGTGTGAGCCTTTTAGAGGCTAATGCTTATGCTCTAAGTGATCTTCCTAGTGCCCCACAAGCTCTAAACTCTTCTTACTTGTTTTTACTTCATTCTATTTGTAAGAAGAGTGATCTTGATTGTTAAGGTTACCTCCACCTAGCTTGGTGCAAAGGAGAGACCAATAGTGATTGGCTTTGGAGGAGTGATTCACCTCGGACGAATCGGGATCGTGGATTAGCGGCGTAGCCGTGAAACACATTACATCTTATTGTTATCGTTTGTATTTTCATTTATTGCTTTGTCTTTATTGTTTATGCTTCCGCTTGCGCTAACGATTGTGTAGACGAGCAAACGAACGCGAGAATTCCAACATCCATTGGAAGAGGGTTATTCACCCCCCTCTAGCTGGCCGTACCAATCCCCTACAAGAGGTATCAGAGCCGAGAAAAGCTTGTCGAGGACTAACCGCCACAACAAGCAACTTTCAAAATGGCCGGCTCCAACATCCATCCTCCGAAGTTTGAAGGAGAATTCGCTTGGTGGAAGAAGCGAATGGAGGTATTTTTCGAAACGGATTTTGATATAATGATTACAATGGAATCCGGTTTCATTTTGCCTAGGGATGAAGAAGGGAAGCCAATAGAGAAATCTAGGTGGACCAAAAGGCAAAGGGAAGAGCACCTTGCAAATTCAAAAGCCAAGCATCATCTCTTCAATGTGCTCCCCCAACAAGAAATCAACCGAATAGGAGAATGCCTAAGCGCCAAGGAGATGTGGGAGAAGCTAATTGAGCTTCATGAAGGCACATCCGAGGCAAAGCTAGCAAGGAGAGATCTCCTCCGCTCCCAATTATCCAACATTAAATTAGAAAAGGGAGAAAAGGTAATTTCCTTACATTCTCGTTTCAAGGAAATTATAACCGGTTTGTCAAGTGTAGGTGAAAAGCTCTCCAACCGGGATATGGTAATGAAGGCCATAGATGCTTTTCCTCGGTCCTCAAAGTGGAGCTCCATGGTGGACTCATTCTATATCTAAAAGAACTTAGAAGTGAGCACCTTGGAGGAGTTCTTCTCAACAATGGAACTCCACGAAACGAGGCTTGAAGGAATACAAGAAGAGCCTAGAATTCAACCTTCAAGGGGAGTAGCATTGTTGGCAAATAAGGGGAAGAAGAAGATAGAGATCCCATCCTCCTCCGATGATGAAGCCTCCACCTCCTCCATGGATAGCACGGAAGAAGCCTACATGGTAAGGAAGGTAAGGCGTGCATTTAAGAATTTTAGATTTGATAAATCTCTTGATAGGAATAGAAGACCAAGGGGGAAGGTCATATGCTACAATTGCCAAGGAGAAGGGCACATAAGGGACAATTGTCCTCTCTTAAACAAGAGCAAGGAAGAGAAGAAAAAGAAAGAAGAAAAGAGGAAGAAGAAGGGGAACAAGAGAAAGGAAGAAGAAAAGAAGGCAAAGGAAAAGGGGAAGGCCAAAGCATTCAAGGCCAAGACATGGGATGACTCCTCTTCCTCTTCCTCATCCGAGGAAGAAAATGCATTTGTCACCAACCTAGCATTGATGGCATTTGACGACTTGGATTGTTCCTCCACCGAAAATGAAGAATCAAGCTCAAGTGGGGAGAGCTCAAATGAAGGGGGAGCTTCTACATCCTCATCATCCGAAGAAGAAGAGGACATGAAAACTATGGTAACGAAAGCTTCTCCTAAGAAAATAGTTTCTATAGTTTCTCGCTTAACTAGGGATTTATTTAGAGCTAAGAAGAAGAACAAAAGCATGCTAGATCAAATTAAGGATTTAGAAAATAAGCTAGAAAATGCATGCTTAAATGAAAATGTTTCTTCTAGCTTAAATGATGCATGCTCACATGACCTTTATGTGCCATTAGATGTTAGTGATGCATGTATAAATGAAAATAGGGCCTTAAGGGAAAAGGTAGACTATTTGACAAAAGCCCTAGAGAAATTCACAATTGGCTCCAACACATTGAACATGATAATAGGGAGCCAAAGAGCTAGTTTCAACAAAAAGGGCCTAGGCTACAAGGAAAAGAAAAATGAAAAGACCTACAAATGCCTAATAGCTAGGGGACAAGATAAGAAGAAAGTGATAGATAGGAAATGGATTCCTAAGGAATACTTAGTGAACCCAATAGGAAAGAACTTATTTTGGGTTCCAAAATCCATCCTCAAGGGTTAGAAAACCCCTAGGATAGTCAACCATATGGACCTAACCTATATCATATTTTGGTTGACTTAGGATGGCGGGACAACATTTTTAGAATAGTGTTGGGTGATGATAACGTGCCCATAAATAGATAATAATGCTTAAATCATGATGATTAATGTAACTTCTACACATGTTTGCAATCATGATTTATGATTTTGATATTTGGCACATCATCATAAGAAATAGGGTTTAAATAATGATTTAGGTGATATTTTGTTTATTATCATGATACAATACCTAATGCATGATTATTATTCAATGAACACATGTATTTCATGATCATAATGTAAAATTAATTGACATATGCCTTTATGATCATGATGATTGTTAGGTTGATACTTAACCATGATAGAATTGCATGAATACAAGGGTTAAGTATATACAAATACCCCCTAGGATGCATCTCACACTCACTATAGGCTAACTTGATTGCAAACTTAGCATGGGTGAGATGTTAGGATGATACAAATGTCCACTAATGCCTATGGCATTTAGATGGTCATTTAAAGTATCAACATAGCAATAATAGACCAATCATGGGGAAGGCTTATGTTTAATTCATAGACATATTGCCCAAAGATCATGGTTGGATATTTCATATGTTTTCAAAACAATTTATTAATCTAAAATCTATGTATTCATGTTTTGAAACAATTGGATGCAAGACTAGGTGTTAAAATGGATACTCTTATGATCAAAAACCTAGTAGTTTTTAAAGCTTTTGGATTTTTGGAAAATACGTGGAAATATAATGATTTTTCATTAAAACCTATTTTTCACTGATAGATATACTTAAAAGAAATGTGTTACCAAAATTTCATGATTTTTTGAATTTTTTGGAATTTTTAATGCATTTCTAAAATTCACCCAGAAAATCAGAATTTCGGAATCCATTGTGTCAGTCGACTGCCATACTGATAGCAGTCGACTGATAACCTGAAAAATAGCCCAAAATATTTTTTTGATTTCATATTTTAATCAAGTTTTTGGGTTTCTCTTTCTACTATACTTGATGCCATGAGTTTATAAATTAGGATTAATCTTTTTGATGGTGTCAAATGGGGAGAAATGTATGTTTAAGTAAAGGGGAACATATTTAGGGGGAGAAATGATTTTGCTTAAGATAGGGGGAGAATATTTTTATGGGGAGTTTCATGGATTAAGGGGGAGTTGCATGTTGCTATATCATGTTTATCTTTACATGCCTTTCTTACCTTAGAACTTATATCAAATGTTTTTACCTAACTTAAACGGATTGCCACACATCAAAAAGGGGGAGATTGTTAGGGCAATCTCTTGCAGTAATATGGTTTTGATGGTGTGGCAAAGGGTTTAAGTTAGTGTGTTATGTTGATTTGATATGTGCGTTGAAGTCGTGCAGGACTTAGTAATTCGCACATGGAGCCGTGGCGAGTTTCACATCTCATGACTCGTGCCTTGAGTCGGTAAAGGATAGCTTTACAGAAGCCGTGCGCTTGGAGCATCCGAGGGACCGCCGGACGAGAAGCTTGGAGTGAAGTCAAAGGAAGTAGACTTCGAGGCAAGAGACGCGAAGGAGCATTGCAGAGTCGTGCGCCTGATGCTGCCGAGGGACATGGCCGAGAACGAAGAGAACTTCGAAGGCGAGGGACTCCGAGAGATGAGAGTGAGCGATTGTAACCCGGGGAGGGGTAGCTCTTAGGTAAAACTTGGCCATTTGGCCAAGTGTCGGATGGGTTTTTCCGACACCAGTCGACTGCCATGTCATGGCGGATCAAGCTCGCTCGAGTCGAGTGGAGTTCGACCGTATACGATCGATCGATTGTGTAGCGCATGATCGCCATCGTGATCGATCGCCAAGACATCACCGATCAGGCGGCGATGATCGTCAATAGGGTTTTTGCCACAGAACCGTTCGTAGCCGACTGGGCAGTCGACTACGGAGGCATCAGTCGACTGATGAGGTTCATCAGTTGACTACTAAGAGTTCTGTTGGACTACAACGGTTGGGATCCGACGTGTTCGGAGGCCGTTGTAGTGATGGCAGTCGACTGCCAAGGGCGGCAGTCGACTGGTGGCGGCCAACGGGAAGAAATCAGCCCTCTCTATAAAAAGAGAGGGTGTGAGCCTTTTAGAGGCTAATGCTTATGCTCTAAGTGATCTTCCTAGTGCCCCACAAGCTCTAAACTCTCCTTACTTGTTTTTACTTCATTCTATTTATAAGAAGAGTGATCTTGATTATAAAGGTTACCTCCACCTAGCTTGGTGCAAAGGAGAGACCAATAGTGATTGGCTTTGGAGGAGTGATTCACCTCGGACGAATCGGGACCGTGGATTAGTGGCGTAGCCGTGAACCACGTTACATCTTATTGTTAGCGTTTGTATTTTCATTTATTGCTTTGTCTTTATTGTTTATGCTTCCGCTTGCGCTAACGATTGTGTAGACGAGCAAACTAACGCGAGAATTCCAACATCGATTGGAAGAGGGCTATTCACTCCCCTCTAGCCGGCCGTACCGATCCCCTACTATAGTGTCTTTATCATAACTTTGGATGGAACACGGTTAAGTGTGAAGGTTGCTGTGTCTAAAGTATATCCCCAAAAGGATATAGGAAGATCTGTGTGACTCATCATAGATCGTACCATATCTAATAGGGTACGATTCCTCCTTTCGAATACACCATTCCACTATGGTGTTCCAGGAGGAGTGAGTTGGGATAGAATCTCACACTCAGCTAGATTGTCACGAAACTCATGGCTAAGGTATTCACCACCTCGATCTGATCGAAGTATCTTAATACTCTTTCCAAGTTGGTTTTGTACTTCATTCTTGAATTGTTTGAACTTTTCAAAGGATTCTGATTTATGTGTCATCAGATACACATAACCATATCTACTGAAGTCATCAGTAAATGTAATGAAGTACCTGTAACCACCTCTAGCAGCAACATTGAAAGGGCCACATACATCACTATGTATAAGTCCTAACAAGTTTGTTACTCTTTCGCTATGCCCACTAAAGGGAGTCTTGGTCATCTTGCCTATAAGGCAAGACTCGCATGTCTCATATGATTCAAAATCAAATGAGTCCAGCAACCCATCCCTATGGAGCCGGGATAAGCGACTCTCATTTATGTGACCTAAGCGACAATGCCAGAGATAGGTTTGGTTCAACTCATTTGACTTGAACCTTTTGGTACTTATGTTATAGATGGGGCTCTCTAAGTCTAGAATGTAGAGTTTGTTCATTAGAGGTGCACTACAATAGAACATATTATTTAAATAAACTGAACAATATTTGTTCTTTATTATAAATGAAAATCCTTTCTTGTCCAAACAAGAAACCGAAATTATGTTCTTAGTCAAAGCAGGTACATAACAACATTCATCTAGTTCTAGTACAAGCCCAGAGGGCAGAGATAGATCATAAGTTCCTACAGCAACAGCAGCAACCTTTGCTCCAATGCCTACTCGTAGGTCCACCTCGTCCTTCTTCAATGTCTTGATATTTCTCAGCGCTTACACATTGGTACAAATGAGAGATGCACATCCGGTATCTAATACCCATGATAAAGAAATAGATAGATTGACTTCTATAACATTTATACCTGAAGCAAAAGTCTCACTTCTCTTCTTCTTAAGATCTTCCAGGTATGCTTTGCAGTTACACTTCCAACGACCAGCTTCCTTACAGTTGAAGCAAGTCCCTTCTTTGGCCACCCCTTCTTTCGGTTTTAGTTCCTTGCCTTTTCCCTTGGCTTGGGACTTCCCCTTACCTTTAGGCTTGCCCTTGCCTTTCTTCTTTTACACCATCAAAATGGAATCAGATTTTCCCTTCTTAAGGTTGAACTCAGCAGTTCTCAACATGCTGAGCATCTCAGGCAGTGGCTTATCAATTTCATTCATGTTGTAATTCATGACAAATTGATTGTAGCTTTGTGGCAAAGATTACAAGATCAAGTCAGTGGCTAGCTCTTGGCCAAGTTGGAATCTCAACCTCTGTAGGTTTTCTATGTACCCAATCATCTTGAGTACATATGGACCTACGGGAGTCTCATCTTGCACCTTGGACTGAAACAATGCCTTAGAGATCTCATATCTCTCGTTCCTTGCTTGTCCTTGATATAGTTGACGAAGATGTTCAACCATATCATAAGCATTCATGAACTCGTGTTGCTTCTGAAGCTCAGAGTTCATGGTCGCGAGCATGAGACATGACACATCTAATGCATCATCTTGATTCTTCTTGTAAGTATCTTTCTCAGTTCGCGAGGCAGTGGCAGGAGGTGCCTTCGGAATGGGCTGTTCCAGGATGTACAATTTCCTTTCTTGGGTAAGAACGATTCTCAGGTTCCTGTACCAGTCCAAGAAATTAGCTCCATTGAGCTTGTACTTCTCAAGGAAAGAACGCAGGGAGAGAGTGTTCGTATTTGTCGACATGGTAATCTACAACATACACAATGTAGAAAATTAATATCATATTCCATTTATCATTTAATTAGGGCTTTAATCAAATGATGCTCCCACTGAATTATAGGATTTTTGTAGAATCGAGTCATGGATGTGGTCAAACCACATTACCAGATTCATACAAATTAGCTATAATTCTTGTGGGACAAGATCCACATCATACTACGCCTTGAGTTAGCTTTGCATAAATCGCCCAAGACTTAGTATGATCAGTAGGTAACACATTACCGATTACATCTCTATGCAACTCTTGTTTATAGGATCAAGATCCACATTTACAAAAGACCTTGAGTTAGCTATAGCTAAATCGCCCAAGATTCAGTGTAAATGCGATCTTATCCTATCTTTCCAACGGTTGGAATATGCCTATAGTTTTACTCGATCCAATTGAGTTAACTAGTTTTACTCAATCTAATTGAGCTTACTCTCACCCAAGATGTGATAGACGGGACCAAGATTGTCCCTCTGCACCCTACCAAGATAATATGCGTTGCTCTGCTTTGGTAGATTCAACAACAACAAATGATCGAGGTAGTGATGGGTATCAAAACTTGGTAGGCATTTTTGAGTTGATTCGATTAAGATCTAACCTAATCGTGAATGTGTATCATATACGCATCAAGGCCTTTATTACCCTACACTAGCATGCATAACATACATACAAGCAATATACTAGCATGCATCATATACATACAAGCAAAATATTCTAGCATGCATCATATACATACAAGCAAAAATTTACTAGCATGCATCACATACATACAAGCAAAACAAATATATATATATATATATATATATATATATATATATATATATATATATATATATATATATATATATATATATATATATATATATATATATATAATTGTGATGTGGTCATAGCCCTACTAAGAACTTCTCAAGCCAATGAGAAGATCGGACGGTCAACCTAGGGTTAGCGGCTTCTCCAAGCACCTCCTTTGACCGCCATGTGTCGTCGACTCCCTCCTCGTAACTACATTACAAACATGAAACTCGAGTTACATTCGAGTCTAAAACTATTTACATCTAGAATTTTAAAAGAAGAGGCACGACGCGCAGGTCGCATACCTTATACAACATGCACAACTACAAAAACGGCGCGCAAGATGTATTATAAATTACAACCCATTTAACCAATCATATTGGGGTTCTTGGGCTATGACCATCACATAATTATACATAATTCTAAATTATATATTTTACAGAAATTTCTATAATTTTTCCAATTTTTTCAATTTTATGAGTCACCTCTCCGTAACCGTCCAGCTAAGTGTTTTTCGGGCGCGATCGTGGGACAATGCCCCCTTTCAGGGTTAGGGGCAGCGCCCTACTCACAAAATGAACTTTGCGAGTGTCCCATCTTGATCTTACAGCGACTTAAGTCACTGTCCCAAAAACCTAAAGCGAGAACTCGCCGTTTCGAAGAGTTTTTCTCGGTGGTGGAAGCCTACAAGTGTCCCAACACTTGTTGCTTCGACTCTTCGAGAAAAATACACAAAAATATATAAAAATAGGAAATTTACAGAAACTTACAGATCTGTAATTTTTATATCTAATACAAAATTGCAAAACATAAACACCTACATGCTTTGCACGTGGCTCTGATATCACTGTTAGACTTTTTGAGCCGCAAAAACCGCTTTTTGCGTTGTGAAAACCTCGAAAGCCCGGCCACGGATATGTGCGAAGTATAACAAAAATTACATGTACATGTTTAAAACCTTAGATATACATGAGAAGAGCATTACCCTTGATGCGACGCCCTTCGCTTATCCCGCTCGTCCAAATGGCTTGTCGGAACTCGAGAGTGTCAAGTGTACACTCCTCTATTGGTATCCACACAAGCAATAGGTGGAGAAAATCAACCTAGAGTGTGCTAGCATTCATGGAAGTTTCGACCAAGGAGGATTGGGAGAGAGCAAGAAGGAGAGGAGGAAGAAGACGATGAAGTTACACACTTAACTTCCCACTTTGATAACACCCATCAAAGTGGCCAGCCGCTTCATGGAGGGGGGGTTACATGCATGCATGTAACTCCAAGAGCCAATGGCTCTTGGTCTACCTCATGAGGTGGCACCCCATGATAAGTCCATGATGATGTGGAACATTATCATTGGCCGGCCCCCATGCCAAGTCACCATGACATGGCAATTGGTTAAGTCAAAATTGATCATTCATCTTCCCTCTCAAGTCAAGTCAAACTTGACCTCTTATCTCCCATGGTTGATCAAATCTAACCACTTGATTCAAGTCAATTTGATTTAATGAATCTCTATTCATTAATTTAAATTGACTCAATGAATCAAATCTAAATTAAACTCATTCAACACTTAAATCAAATTGAGTCTAACTCAATTAGTCTAATTTGGATTACTCTTAATCCAATTTGGTTCATCCCATGAACCTAATCCTCATGGTTCATCATATGAATCTAATCTCCATCTAATTGCCCTTTGTGTGTGTCCCTATAGGTTCTTGTAACGTTGGCAAAGCTCCTAAACAGATTTAGGAACATAAGCAATGAGCGGTATCTAGTAACACATCATTGCTACCCAAGTTACAAGAATGTTGAGATCCAACATCACCTTTGTGACTACTAATTGTGACTCTCACAATATGTGACAATGTCCCTCTATCCTTGACATCTAGATTGACCAATTGAGGCATAGACGGTGTCATCCTCGGTACAATCTATATCTTGAACTCCAAGTAGACTCACTCTAATCAAATGAGCTCAATATCTCATATTAACTCATTTGGGCATAGTCATGCACTTCGTGGTCTCACTCTATCAAGAATAACGATGTCACTCCCGTCATATAGGAGGGATAGATCTCATTTACATCACTAACATCCCTCTGCATAATTTGTTACATACCCAGTAATCGCCTTTATAGTCCACCCATTTACGAGTGACGTTTGACGAAGCCAAAGTATGCAACTCCTTATGTAGGGAACCATGGTGACTTCAGGTTCAAGGACTAATAGTCATACTAATAGTCACATGAGAAAGTATATGACACTCATATAACGATCCATGATACTTTCTCATGGCAGGTCATTCAGTATACATTCTCCAATGCATACCCATGTGTCAACTTGATATCTCATATCCATGACTTGTGAGATCAAGTCATCGAGCTAACCTACATACTAGTTTCTATGCATTAACATTGTCCCTGAATGTTAATACTTGATTAGGAATGATTAAGAGTAGTGTTCTCTATATCATCTCATTATTGATTCAACCAATTGATTGATATAGATAAGAACCTTCTACTCTAGGATGTTATTATACTTAGTTATTTTGCACCAATACAATTAAATATAATAACAATGCCTTTATAAATAGGAATATGATACAATAAAGTCCATACAACAATCATCACATGATTGGCTCTAGGGCTTTCACTAACACCCCCTTGTCTAGCATTGTACAATCCCCTACAAGTGGTATCAGAGCGAGACTGCTCTTCAAGGGTTGATAACCAAGGGAGCACCGCTAGAGGGAGAAAGAAGATGGAGTTTAAAGAGAAATTGGGATGGGACATCAACACACCAATTCCATACACCCTCTATGGATGAGAAGGCTTCAATCAATGGAAGACAAGGATTGAAGAATTCTTAATGATGAGGGACTTCAAAGATTGGGTCATCTTAATTGAAGGATTCAAATATCCAAGACGGCCAAAGGGAGGATTCCTCAAGATGAAGAAGTGGACTGAGGAACAACTCCAAGAATTCGAGAAAACTAAGAAGGTAATAAAATTCTTGGTTAATTTAATAGCTAATGATATTTTGTGCAAGCTAAAGGATTATATGGATCCAAGGAGCTATGGAGAATGTTGTCAAGATTTCATGAAAAGCCACAACTGGTCCAAGAAGATAAGGAAGAAGAGGAGTGCTCATCCTCTCAAGCTCAAGAAGAAAGCACATCATCGTCATCTCAAGAGTGTGAGGATTCTGAGGTTGAAAGGGAATCAACATCCGGATCAATAGAAAATGTGGAATAAGTAGGAGAAGCCTCCACCTCTAGGATTGAGGGGGAGGAGAGAATTTCTACACTGGAGCAAACTCAAGAGGAATCATCTACCTCCGGTCGAGAAGAAGAGGAAGTTCGAGATTTCCCTATCATGGAAGGTAACTCAAGCACTTTAATTAATAATAAAAATCATATTATGTATTTTGAGTGTAGGGAATATGGGCACTATAAGAGCAAGTGCCTAACAAGGTCAAGAAGGCTCAACTGACGCCAAAGGTCAATGATGTCGGTGTCCCCACTAGGAAGAGCATGGAGCATGTGGTGTGCTTCAAATTCCATCAAAAGGGACATTATAGGAGGCAATTCCATAAGGGAAGACAAGCCTCCAAGGTCTAAGATGGAGCATCACATGTAGAGGGAGCTTCTAAAGCAAACCCTAAGGTATATTTTATTAATGCACCATCAAGCTTTAAGGTTAAAAAGCATGCTAGGCATAATTTTTTTACTATTCATCATGATACAAAGAATGATAAAAATAAATATTTTTATTTAGGTGCTAAAAGTTATAATTTTTTTGTCTAAGGGCAAACCAAGAACAAATAACTCTAAACCTATTCTATCTAGGGAAAGTATTTGAATGATAGAGGATCATCTAGGCATTAATCCTAAGAACCATAGACATATGCCTAAGAAGAAAAATAATGACCAAAGAATAAATGAACAATCAAAATTGGGAAAATTAGAATTAGAAAACCAAGCCTTGAGATCAAGGCTTGAAAAATTGGAAAAGATCCTAGCAAAAATAACAAACTCATTTAAGGGGTCTAATGGTCAAAACTTAGAGTCTAGAAAACAAGAACCATCAAAGGGAAAGAAAGGTTTGGGTCACAAACCTAAGCCCAAGGAGACCTATCATAGATTTCCATTCGATTATGAAACCGTTTATTGGTCTAGGAAAGCCAAGGTTAATAGGGAAGTCATCCCTAAGGTTAACCATGGTGTGTGTCTAGTGGCTAAGGTTTCAAGGAAACCTAGGGAATCCACTAAGAAGGTTACAAGGGGAGTTACCTCTAGAGTTAACCTAGCTAAAACCATAATGACCAAGGCTTCTAAGCCTAGGAGGGTCATTAGGAAGGTATCAAGGGAGGTCATCCCTAGTGAATACCTAATTAACCCAAGGAACTCCAATAGGTATTGGGTTCCTAGGAGTGTGATTCCTTCACACTAAATGGGATAGGTTGTGTCAACCTTGAATGGATGAGTAGCTAACTCAACCATAGCAAAGTTGGCACTTTAGGGCATTTCCAAGGTAATGGGATACTTTGGAAATAAGATTGAATTTAATCCTAAAGGATTTTAGGATGTGCCAATATAATTTATGGAAGTTGAAAAACCAATCAAATTGGTACAATTTAGGGTTAGAGGACTTGGTGTGCCATTTTTGGTTTTTGGCACACTTGGGATAAGTGGTAATATGGAAAAAAAATAACTTAATCATAACAAATGGAAATCTATACTAAAACTTAGGTATTATCATACCTTTATATTTTATTTGTCATGTTTTGTTTGCCATATGTCATGTCATGACATCATAATTCTTTTTAATCATTTAATATGTCATGATAATGCCTAGGATTAATTTTTATGTCATGTTCATACTTAGATTGTATTCATGTGCCATGACATCATGATTATTGGCACATGTTTATTTATTCTATCACTTATTCCATAATCATCATTCATGCATTAATAAAATTGATTTAAGGACTATGGCATGATTAGAAGTCTCATGTATAAGGGAATCAAATAGTGTTGCCTTAGAAAAATGCATGAGACCTTAGTTTAGGATGAACAAAACCCACATCTCACATCACATTGACATATGTGTGTTTTGATACACCCTAGACACATGTGAGGTGTTAGGAAATGAGTTAAATTCAAGGTGCATAGTTCTTGCATCTAGATGAACTCAAACTCATCTTATACCATGGATGAATCATAAGGAAAGCTTATGTACAAGTCATGTGCATTAAGCCCATAGACCATGATTCAATATAAGGTTTTAAAATAATTTTAAAATTATTTTGAAAAAACTTGGTGAAGTCTATCTTTTGATAGTAATCACCATTAATGAAGTTAATACAAAGTAAGCTCAAAACAATGAAGTTTTTTTTTTTGAACTTTGTATTAATCTTACTATTTTATGGGTATTTTATTTTTCAAATATTTTTCGCTCATAATGATTGACCTAAGTATTATACGTATGAAGTTTCATGATTTTTAAAATTACATATAATTACTTATGTTTTTCTAAAATTCAATTTTTGATTTCTGCATTTGCAGAAAATCAGTCGACTGCTATGGTTGACAATCGACTGACGTCAAGGGCGGTCAACTATTGATTGACAAAGTCGACCGCCAGTGTTGATTTTTGGTAAACAAGAATGTTTAGCCCATGTTTCAACTATGTTAGGCTACTCTAACTGCTCCTAACTTTAGGATATACTTTTGAAAGCATTATAAAGGGTGAAAATCCATTGGATATGCATTAGGAGACTTGTTTGGGTGTGTATCAAATGTTAAGGTGAATGAAAGTTCAAGTTTGACCTTTCGACCTTAATTTTGATGGTTTAGTGTTCCTATAGGCTTAGGGACTCTCCAAGGACATTGTTGGTGCAATGGTCAAGGGGGAGCAAGCCTTTAGGAGGAGCAAGCCTTTAGGGGGAGGTTATCCATCATGGAATGATGGATGTGTTCTTTCTCATAAGGGGAAGAATTCGGAGAATTGGGAGAAATTGAAGAATTGCCTCTCTTTAGTGATATGAGACTTATCACTAGGAAGAGTGAAGGCATTCTAGATGTTTTTGGACCAAGTGGAAGATTGTATGATCTCATTGAGATATGAGACATTGATACCCTTGGAGAGAGCCTTTTTGATGTATGTCAAAAAAGGGGACAATGTGAGATTGCACAATCGGAAGAATTGGGAGAGTTTGATTGGTTTGAGTTAGGTGGCCTAACTCAAAAGTTTTTGTAGTTTTTGTCAAACATCAAAAAGAGGGAGATTGTTGGTGCAATCGGCCCAAGTCACAATTGACCAAACTCGAGTTTGACTCGAGTAGTGCTTTGATGTTTGACAAAGGAGTGATCATTGTTTGGCAATGGTTTGGAGAGATGGTTGACAAGGGGTTGAGCATATCATGGAAAGTCCAAGTGAGACACTTGGCAATGGGAAAGTCCAAGTCTTGAGTACTTGGCAAAGGAAAAGTCCAAGTATGGGTCTTGCCATTTGGAAAGTCCAACATGGAGTTGGCATGGAAAGTCCAAGGGTGTAGTCTTAGCCACGTAAGTCCAAGTGTGTAGTCTTGGCGCTGAAAGTCCAATTCATGGGTACTTGGAAATTGGGAAGTCCAAGGATTGATATTGGCGGCGTAAAGTATTAGTTATATATGAGAGGTATCCTAAGGCAATCGTCTTATGGTTGTACCATTTATTAGATAAATAAAGATTCACTATTTAAGTATACATATTTTCATGTATTTGATTGGATCTCAATCTCATTTACTGAATGTCCGCAATGCGAATCACAACATGAGAGAATTTGTGATTGGATCACAATAAGTGAGTATCTCTACATGTGTAATTGTGATGTAGTGGAATTTTCCCTAGTCGATGAATTGATGTATTCAGACACCATCAATTATGTTGAGACTAGCATAAGTTATACTCTTTGGTTTATCTAAGCAGTTGTTTCTCACTGGCTGGAAATATTGGGATGTTCGGAGTTAACCATGGATGCTAGTTATGGTAACTTGTTCATTAGAGTGACTAGTTGTAAGACTTCATACAGTTCTCTGCATATATGGATATGTCAATGAAGTTCTTACTGCAACTTAAGTGCGATATTCCTTTGACTTGTGGTATTCAAGTCATCTTGGTCATGAAGACTTATTCTTTGACATCTTAAGCAAGCATCTCCGAGGATATGTGGACTCGGGATGATTGGGTATAAGTCGAAGTGGCCGAAGGTATTTGAATAGCCTATAGAGGATTCACCACTCCTTACGAGGAGATGTATACCCTATGGCCTCTCGTCAGATTGTTACTAAAGTCTTTAGCCAACGCATTACATGTTTGGAGTATGGTACTCTTGGATACATGTGCAGTAACTAGAATCTGTAGGACGAGGAAGTAATACTTGGGTTAGGTGTGACATAGTCAGCCTAGTAGGGACTAACACAATAGACCATGTTCTGAACCAAGTGGGTATAAGATGAATGAAGGGAACGGGGCACGACTCACTGTAGCTACTGAAAGGTTTCAGAAGTTGTTCTGGGGTCAACTGTTAATTTTCTGATTAATTAGGGATCATGATGTACTACTAGGTGTCACTCATGATCGTTCTATAATTAATGGTTAATTATAGATGACCAACATAAATCGAGAACTTATTTGGTCACACGCACTACGAGTGTTATATGAAGGATTTAAAATGAGTTTGAGAATGGGATTCTCATATTGAGAGAGACTTGGTTTGATTGGACCAAACATAGAGCGAGCATGAAATTGTTTCAGTCGCATCGGAAGCATAGATGGGCCGAGTCTTATGAAGACACGATGGATGAACCAAATCGGTTTGGTTCTAATTCAATGGTGGAATATAAACCAAAGTGGTTTGGTTTGTTTTAAACGAATGAACCAAAATTGGTTCGGTTCATTTTAACTTAAAATAGACCAATGCGGTTTGGTTTATTTTAACTTAAGTTATTGGAGCGGGTTAACGGGTTTTTGGTTATGAACCAATAACCACTAGGAGAAGGTTTCTTGATGGTCAAGAAACATGCACTCTATAAGATAGAGGGTTAAGGGTTTTTCGCGGAGAACTTTGAGAGTTGGAAACCCTAGCCGCCCAACCTCTTCTCCTTGCTCCTTGCCGCCCAACCCCTTGGTGTCGCCCAAGCTTGTTGTGTCGCTACCACCTCCTTGCCACCGGCCAACCACCAGCTGTTGGCAGCCCTCCGACCATACTCAGCTGCCGGCCAACCTCCCTTGGTCGCCGATGACCAAGGAGAAGCCGACTAACTTGTTTGGTCGGCCATCGCCTCCACCAAAACAAGCTCTCCAATTTTGGACAACTTGCTGTCTTCTTCATAGAGAGGTCGTTTGGTCGACGTTTTGTGCTCCAACAGCGACCTATTTGCTGGAGATTGGATCTCCGGCAATCCTCATAAGTGGAGGCTTGAGGTATCCTCAATTGGTTATCTAAAATCGCTTTCAAGAAGCGAGTTTACGAAACTCATTTTTGGATTCGAATTGTGATCGTCTCTCGGATCACAACGTCTTCGACGTGAGGCTAGTAACTCTCGCGTAGATGGGGATCGTAGCTTCGTGAAGTTATCCCGATGATACTCGGAGTGGATACAGATAGAGGCGATACTAGTGAGGGTCGCTTCGGTTGATGTCATTTTTGCTTCACATAATTCGTCAGGTATACCTAGTATAAGTTTCCTTTTATTGCAAAATTTGAAATGGCGATTATGTCTACACTTGTTGTATCCTTGCAAACGTGTGGTGTGTGTGTTGTAATAAATTATTTTATTTCTTGTTTTTGCTTCCGCTGTATGTATGTTTACGAAACCTGTTCGAACACACACCCACATTAGTGTCGAGGAATTCCAATAGTGGTATCAGAGCCCGATTGTGTTCCGACATTATCGTAAAATTATTTTGTCATAGTCATAATTATAATTTTGGAAATTTTCTACTTTTAGAAACTTTAGAAAATTATGGAAATTTTAAATTAGCTAAGAAATTCAAATTAGGAATTTCCAAATGTGATTAGGAAATTATAATTTAGGATATTTATTTCCTAAATTAAATTTGAATTTCCTTAATTAATATTTTCTATAAATAAAATATGTGATTAGATTTAGAAATTTGTTTCCTAATTTAATCAAGATTTGATTTGAGAAATCAAATCTCAAACATATTTTATTTCCAAAATTAGTTATGACATATAAAGAAACTATTTGTACATGTCATAATTGTATGTCATGTAATTGCATTAAATGCATATCATTATGTCATGCGTGTCATGACATGTAAATGCATTAGTTGCATATATGTATATCATGCATGTCATGCCATGTAGATAATAGTTATTTGCATGAAAAGAGGATGAGACCTTAAAACCCTTACACAGTATTAAAGCCTATACCTTCCATTAATATGGTTAGAACTAGAGTTCCGTTTCTTGTTTGGCTTGTTGGACTCTCTCCAAGCCCGGCTCGAACATGAACATGTTCAAACCATTGAAATAGTTTATTACTAATATGGTAAGAGTCAGAGGTCAATCGTTAGTTTGGGTTATTAGACTATCTCCAAGCCTGGCAATTGGTTGAATGTGCTCTAACCATATTAAAACTATTTCGTGATTAATGGGTCGGCTTTAACTTGGAGCATCGATTTGTTGGACTCTCTCCAAGGTCGATGTAAAGGGAGGTGAAGTTGGGTGCTATGCATATGATGCATACTTGTTAATGTGTTAACAACCCAATGTATCTGTGAACATTCAATAAGTTGATAGCACATTGTGATAGTTGCATATATGTGATATGCAATTGGTACACTTGATACCTACCATCGTAGCTAAGAATGGCTTGTTGGACTTGTAGGGATGTATACTAAAAAGTCGATCTTTTGTATGAACATCTTTATTTTCGAAATAAGAATCACATGATCATTGTTTGCATTTTTATGGTTATGCAATATTGTCTAACACATTACATTGTAGATAACATGGTGTATGGTGTCACACGAAAGATTATATTATCAGCTCCTTGTAAAGTATAAGTAAAGGCTCACAACCGAGATGGCTTTGGACAAACCATCGGAATGGTTGTAGTGTGATTTGGTATTGGTTTGTCTTGACCATAGAATCACACTAGTGCACTTTGTGTGTATTGAGCAAGACCGACTTAGAGGTGATTCGATTTATTGCTGACTACATAATCGAATCGGACCTCAGATATTATATTGTACATGCTCTTAATCCCGATATAATAATGGGCACATATCCTTAGTAGTCATCTCTTTGATTTACCAATGGGTGAGATTTATAGATTAAATCGATAGGCTCGGTAAGTTGGGAGATGATATTATTTATATGGTGTGTCGTTGATTATAGGAGGAAACCATGTCCTATATATTAAGATGATGATGTCCCCTTGAGAAGCTCATAAGGTTCATCATGTAAACCCTGCAGGTGGACTTGGTCCTGCATGATGAAAAGGTTGAGTGGTACTACTCATGGAGTTAGATGTTGATTAATTAATAGTCAGTAAATTAATTAATCGACGGACATTCGAGATCTTAAACATGGGGAGAAAATGTACAAATAATATATGGAGCCCATATTAACTTATGGGAGTTGGTGAGGTAGATCAATGATAATCCTCTAGTGGAGTGGATAATCATTAGTGGATCGAACTTTATGTGGGCTTGATCCATGGGTGGCCAAGATCCAACTCCTCCTCATGGTGCCTATTGTAGCCTATTAACACCTCATGAAGCTTATATCCAATGGATAGAAACAAAACTCTAGATCCAAAGGTAGAGATTAAATCTCTAAGATCCGACGGTTGAGATTAAATCTCTAGATCCGATGGTTGAGATTAAATCCCTAGAACCAATGGTGGAGATTAAACCAAGGCTTATCCCTAACTCTATAAAAGGGTGGACTAGGGGTGGGCGGCAAAAGAGAGAATAGAGGAAAGGGGGCTAGGGTTTTGGGCGGCAAGAGCAAGGGAGGATTAGGGTTTTGGGTGGCCACAATTAAGGAAAGATGTTCTTCTTCTTCTTCTTCCTTTGGTGGCCGACACCCTTCTCCCATCATCTCTCCTTGGATTGGCCGGCGCCCAAGCTTCTCCCTTTCATCTATGGCTTATGATGGATGGCATTAGGGTTGCTTCCCTTGGGTGGCAAGCAATCCTAGTTGGGATAGGAATAGGATTGGGCAGCTAGGGTTAGGTTTTGGGGGTTGATGGTGGGCGGCAACAAGTGGAGGAGGAATTCATCTTCTTCTTCCTAAGGTTGGCCGACCCCTCTTCTTCTTTCCTTTACCTTGGCAGGAGCTCGACCTATTCTTCTTCCCTTCATCCTTGGCCAAAAATTAGGAGAGCTTAGTCTAGGGTTTGGGCGGCAACAAGGAGGAGAATTGTTTTTCTTTCTCTTCTCCAAGTGTTGGCCGGCGCCCATGTCCTCTTTGATTCTCCTTTGGTTGGTTTCGATACTCCATGTTCTCTTCCTTGGCCGGCGGCAACATCGAGTTTATTGACTTGGTGGCCGGTTCTAGATAGGAAGATGAGTTTTGTTTTATGATCTTCGTTTGTTCGGAGTGAACAAGGAAAGGAAGATTGGTGATTTAGGAGGCTTCAACTTTTGGTAGATCGTCGCCCACACGACGTCCGAAAGGAGGAAGGACATACAATAGAAGATCAAGAGGTATAACAAGAGGTATAATCTTGTTTATTTTGATTAGTGTTCTTTTGTATTATGTTTATAATTGTTTCTCAATTATATGAATGTTATATGAGGTTGTTTACTTTATATATTCTATTTTGTGGTTAAATATACTTGGACCCCGAACATAAACACAAAAACTGGCGATCCGGACATCGTCTATTCTGCGGCTACTCGTAGAATAGAGGATGGTCGCTTGAACAACGAGTTTGTTCAAGTGACCTCTCTAAATGAATAGCACGATGATGACTTAGTTGTTTGGGAAATCCCTTGTGTCTAGGATTAAATTTTTTAATCTGGGAACATCGATGGGATCGCCATGAACAAACAACCGAGGTGAAGTGGGAAGCGAAGTTTCCCCTCACGGACTCGATAAGCAAAACCCTTCAGGACTATCTCCAAGGTTGTTCTTATCTATGTTGGATATCAACCCATTAGGAGATGGACTTACGATCTCCCGAATTGATTTTAAGGGTTTTTTGTATTCGAAAAAATGAATGGAATTTATAGATGTATGTTGATGCATTTTAAATCATTTTCTCATATATGCTAGATTTGTATATCTAGGCTAATCGATTGATCATGATATCTTTGAATTTGCATTCCATTTTGGATTCGAATAAATTGACTGGGTCAAACTTTTTGAACTGTCTTAGAAACTTGAGAATTATTCTCAAGATTGAAAAGCTTGCGAATGGACTCGAAGAGCCTATTCCCACCTGTCCTAGTGATGACGCAACTCCGAACCAATTATTGGCCTATCAGAAATATGTGAATGATTCTTAACTAGTGAATTGCATCATGCTAGCTGCGATGGTACCCGTGTTGCAGAAGCAGCATGAGTATATAGATGCTCATACCATAGTCTTTCATCTCTATGAGTTGTTTGATGAGAAAGTGAGATCCGAAAGGTTCGAAGTCTCCAAGCTTTTCTTCACCTTTGAGATACAAGAAGGTTCATCTGTGGTACTGCCCAACATGCTAATGGCTATGGAGCCTTCTGTGAAGCATGAGCAGGGGATGGTGTTGTTAGTTGATTCCTCGAAGAAAGGTTCTAAGAGAAAGTCAAATAAACAACAGAAGGGGAAGAAGAAAAAGGCTAAAAAGGTAGAACCAACTCAAAAGGGCACTTGCCATCATTGTGGCAAGAAGGTCCATTGGCGAAGAAATTGCAAGATTTATCTTGAGTCCATGTAGAGGAATAAGCATTTGATGCCCCATATTCTTCAGATATCTTCATTATTGATTGTCATTCTATTTCTTTAGACACTTAGGTATTGGATACCGGGTGTGGCTCACATATATATAATGACATACATGAGCTAAGGAATAGAAGAAGACTCGTCAAGGGAGAGTCAAATTTACATGTTGGGAATGGAGCAAAGGTTGCTACACTCACCATCAGAACGTATCTGTTGAAGCTTCCTACAGTACTTGTCTTAGAACTGGACAATTGCTATTTCGTTCCTTCGTTGATAAAGAACATCATTTTTATTTTTTGTTTAAATAGAAATGGATATCATTTGACTTTTAGTAACAATTGTTGTTACATAACTTTGAATGATGTTCTTTATGGGACTGGAACTTTATGCAATGGAATATATACATTAGACATATCTAGTGACATTCTCAATATCGAAGTGAGCAACAAGCGTGCTCAAAAAGATAATCAATTAGCCTCCTACATGTGGCATTGTCATCTTGCCCATGTAAGCAAGAAATGCATGTCCGAATTACACCGATGTAGAATTCTAGAATCATTTGAATTTGATTCATTCGATACATATGAATCATGCTTAAAAGGCAAGATGACTAAGTTACCTTTTACTGAAAAGGGTGAACCGGTGGGAGAGTTTCTTGGTCTGATACATACTGATGTATGCGGACCTATGTCAACTCATGCTCTAGAAGGCTATAGCCACTTCATTACCTTTATCGATGATCACTCACGATTTGGATATGTGTTCGTGATGAAACACAAATCTGAAGCCTTTGAAAAGTTCAAAGAATTTAGAAATGAAGTAGAGAAACAAATTGGCAAAAATATTAAAATACTTCAATCTGATTAAGGTGGTGAATACTTGAGTCAAAGTTTCTAGATTATCTAAGGGGCAATGGTATATTGTCTCAATGGACTTCGTCGTATACACCACAGCTTAATGGTGTATCTGAGAGGCAAAATCGAATCTTGTTGGACATGGTTAGGTCGATGATGAATCATGTGAATCTTCCCAATTCCTTTTGGGGCTATACACTTCAGACAGTTGTTTACTTGCTAAACAGAGTCCTGACCAAGGTAGTCTCTACTACTCCATATGAGATATGGAATAGTAAGAAATCTCATTTATCTTACTTGAAGATATGGGGTGGTCCTGCTTATGTGAAGCGGACCGTATCAGACAAATTGGATACTATGTTTGGTAAATGTCTATTTATTAGATACCCTAAGGAAATGAAGTGTTACCAATTCTATCATCCTGTATAACAAAAGGTGTTTGTTTCAAGGTATGCTGTGTTTCTAGAGAAATAATTTCTCCTGTAAGAAAATAGTGGGAGTGGCGTTGAACTTGAGGAGGTTCAAGAGACTCCAATAAACATTGAAGAGATACCCGGTCAAGCACCACAATCGATACCTCATAGTGATGAGCCATCGGCTGAACCTACTACGACACCACATCTTCATAGATCTGGTAGAACACACAACATTCCTGAGAGATATGGATTTCTCGTAAGTGAATCGAACAACGTGTTACTCATTGACGATGAGGAGCTGACCAGTTATGAAGAAGTTCTAAAAAGTTAAGAAAGGGACAAATGACTTGAAGCCATGAATTCAAAAATGGATTTCATGTATGAAAATCAAGTTTGGAACTTGGTGGACCCACATGAAGGCATTGTTGGTGCAATCGACCCAAGTCACTGTTGACCAGACTCAAGTTTAACTCGAGTAGTTGTTTGATGTTAGTGTTTTGATGTTTGATAATGAGTTGATCATTGTTTGACAATGGGTTGACTATATAGTTGACATGGGGTTGACCATACAATTGGAAAGTCCAACATGGGTTGGCAAGGGAAAGTCCAAGCTTGAGTCTTGGCAATTGGAAAGTCCAAGCAAGGGTCTTGGCAAGGGAAAGTCCAAGCTTGAGTCTTGGAAAATGGAAAGTCCAACATGGGTTGGCAAGGGAAGTCCAAGGGTTGATATTAGCAGCGTAAAGTCCAAGCGGGAGTCTTGGCAGCATAAGTCCAATGGTTTGGCGGTGTAAATTCCAAGCGTGTGTCTTGGCAGTATAAGCCCAAATGTGCCTTGCTGGTGTAGACCAACTTAGTATGACAATAGCCGATGGAAGCACCTGAAACCTAGTGTATGGATGAACAAGTCATGGATGACTTGGAGGGATCCGATAGGCATAAGGCTGACGGAGGTGGTTAGAAGGCTTAGGTCTAGGCTAAGGGTGGTCTAGCAAGTATGAGGGCATCATACTTGGGGTAAACCTCATGGTTGAAGTGTAGCTGTCGACTGGGGTCATTGACCAGTCGACTGGTCAAGTGTTTTGATACTTGGCAGCCGAGTCAACATGTAGCAGTTGACTAGGATTATGATCAGTCGACTGTCATGAGTCGACTAGCGAACGACTACGGATAGGCTGCTATCATAGACGTAAGGTGCCTCGACTAGCACCTCGACTAGTGTCCCAGTCGAGGCGCCGACTCGACTGCCCTCGGCTGCGACGTCCACAGATGCAAAGCACCTCGATCGGCGCCTCGACTGCTTGATCAGTCGACTGCCAGTGAAGGGCAATTGACTAATGGGTTGGTCGCAAGAGCAGAACTCTCGGTAGCCGACTGGTCAGTCAGCTACAGGCTTGGCAGTCGACTAATGGGTATTGGTAGTCAACTATCAGTGTATCCATTGGCTTGAATGCCGACGTGGATTAAGTCCGTTGTGAGACAATGACACTATTGGCAGTCGATTGGGACCTTATGGCAGTCGACTGCCAGGCGCAAAATCATCCTGATGCAGGTTATAAAATCAGCTCAAAATGAAGGATTTCCTAATGGTTCTTTGAGGCGATTTGGAGGGGCTTTGCTATTGCAATCCAGAACTTCAAGGCTACTCTCAAGCAACCAAAAGCAAGCATTCAAGTTCACATTTTGTAAAGTTCTCTTTACTTGTATTTGTATGGTTTACTTCTATTTTCTTGTATTTCTTTCTTATTGTTGTAAGAATCCTTGTATGAGGTTTCTCCGCCTCCGACTTATTGTCGAGAAGGAGTATTATTGATTAGTGGTGGTGTTTGCATCGCTAGGGCTTATTCGAGCCCAATCCATGGAGTAGGAACCCTAAGGTTCCAAACCACATTATATCTTGTGTATTTATGCATGTGTATTTGTATTGTATTTTCTATTTCCGCTGCGTACTAATATAATTGTAGCAAGCACGCGATCAATTTCCATCGAAGCGACGAACATGCTATTCACCCCCCTTCTAGCGACGTCCAATTCCTAACAAGTGGTATCGAAGAGGGTCACTCTTAACCGGCTTCACATCCGAGGGAGCAAAGGTGCTAGAGGGCAAGATGGATCTTCAAGAGAGATTGGGCGATGACATAGCAATTCCACTCGCCTTCGACTGTGAAGATTTTGTTGGGAAACCAGTCCAAACCTGATGTTCACAACATCGCGGGCGAATACTTCGCACAATCACAGCGGAAATAATAAATTATACACGATCCCACCAGAGATCCATGCAAAACTATATAAATCATTTTCCTTAGTCTAGTCTAGATCGTATCTAGATGAAGAATATACCTTAGGTGCATGCCCTTCGCAATCCCTCTTTTCCAAACACTGTCGGATCTCAATACGGTAAGGGTAACCGTATATCTATGGTATCCACACTGACACCCACACGATTTGGAGTCACATTGTGCTAGTAACCCCTAGCAAAACACCAAGACCTCTTTGGAAGAAGAAGGAGAGGAAGGAGGAAATTGGAGAACTCTTTCTCTTGGCACCTTTTTGCTTGAATGCCCAAACACCAAAAGCCACAAAAGCAATCGTGTCATTCACGTTGAACACCAAAAGAGGCCTTTTAATCCATAGCCTTCAATGCCAACATCTCCTCATTAAGACATCACTTAATACCAAGACCCTTGGTATTCTCCATCATGAATTCTCATCATGAATACCAAGGCTCTTGGTATTCCCATGCATGATTAATCAAATTAATCATGCATGATGATGAATCATCTTCCATGGTTTAACTTGAGTCTAACTCAAGTTTAACCAGTTTGAGTCTAACTCAAATCTTGGCCATATGCTCAATTGTCCTTTTAGTCCAACTAAAAGAAACCTTCTCCAAAACAAAATGTCATTTATTTGTACCCTTATAGGCTCTTATAACGTTTGCAATGTATCTAAAACTCTTTTAGATACATAAGCAATAAGCGACATCTAGCAATACATCATGGCTACCCAAGTTACAAGATCGTCGAGATCTGACAACCTTTTTGTGACTATTATCATGTATGACGATGTCCTTCTATCTCTGATATCTTAGATCGATTAATGAGGCATAGACTGTGTCATCCCCTTATCGATCTTTATGTTTCTTGATCCCCAAGTAGACACACTCAAACAAATGAGCTCAATATCTCATATTGACTCATTTGAGCATGGCCATACATTTCGTGGTCCTACTCTATCAAGAGGCCAAAGATATCACTCCTGTCATATAGGAGGGATAGATCCCATCTACATCACTCATATCCCTCCACATAATTCGTTACATACCCAGTGATCGCCGTTATAGTCACCCTGTTACGGCGTGACGTTAGACAATACCAAAGTACATAACTCCTTATGTAGGGAACCGTAGTGACTCAAGTCTAAGGACTATTCTTACCAATAGTCACATGAGAAAGTATATGACACTCATATAACGATCCATGATATTTTCTCATGGCGGGTCAATTCAGTATATATATTCTCTAATATATATACCTATGTGTCAATGTGATATCACATATCCATGACTTGTGAGATCAAGTCATCCATTGACCTACATGCTAGTCTCAATGTATTAATATTTCCCTTGTATATTAATACTTGACTAGGAATATTTAGAATAGTATTCTCTACAACTTCTCATAATCAATTCTACCAATTGATATACTGTAGATTAGAACCTACTATTCAAGGGCATTATCATATTTATTTTAGCTGACACATACATAAAGTAAATATAATAAATAATCTTTATCTTTTATTAATGAAATATGTTACACATGATCCCTAATCAATCATCTCATGATTGGCACTAAGGGCTGACACTAACAGATTTCGTGTATTGGAAAGGTAGGATGGAATATTTCCTAATGTCCAATATAAAAAATTAGTTTGTCGTGATTATAGGATTCGATGCTCCGAGGGGAAAGAATGGAGAAATCCTCAAGATAAAGAGGTGGACCGAGGAGCAACGGCAAAAATATGAGACAACTGTTAAGGTAACAAAAATGTTAGTAAATTTGATACCTAACTATATTTTATCTAGATTAGGAAGTTATAGGGATGCTAAGGAGTTGTAGAACAAGTTGGTCAAGTTTCACGAAAATTCTGAACCGGTCAAAGAAGACTCGGAAGAGGAAGAATCTTCCTCATCCCCCAAAGCTCAAGAAGAAGAAAGCACATCATCTTCTTCCCAAGAGCTTGAGGTTTCGGAGGTTGATAGGGAATCAAAATCCGGATCGGAAGAGGTGGAAGTGGTAGAAGAAGCCTCCACCTCTAGGATTGAGGGGGATGAAGTTAGATCACCGAAGCCGGAGCAAGAGCAAGAAGTAGCTTCAACCTCCGGAAGAAGTGAAGAATCAACTCTGGCGCCAACCACCATTGACCAAGGTAACTCAAACATGTGTTAATAATAAAGATCATATAATTTTCTTTGAGTGTAGGGAAATCGGGCATTACAAGAGTAAGTGTCCGAAAAGACTCAAGAAGCTTCAACCGGCGCCAAAGGTCAAAGATGTCGGTGCCCCAACACATAAGAGCAAGGAGCACGTGGTGTGCTTCAAGTACAATCAAAGGGGGCATTATAGGAGTCAATGCCTTAGGGGGATGAAGAAGACTCAAGAAGGAGCATCAAATGTAGGGGGAGCCTCTAAGGCAAACCCTAAGGTAAAATTTAGTAATGCACCTTCTTTAAGTAATAGGCAAAAGCATGCTAGGAGTAATCTTGCTATTGTTCATGAAAAGCATGCTAGGAATAACAAATATTATTACCTAGGTGCTAAGAGTCTCAATATTAGAAATAAGGAGAAATTTGGAACTAATAACCCTAGAAAAATCCTATCTAGGGAGTCCATTAAGAAGGTAGAAGACCATTTAGGCATTAACCCTAAGAAGAGTAGGCATATGCCTAGAAGAAATGGTAATGCCCAAAGACCAAATGAAAAATCAAACATTGGGCAATTAGAATTGAAAAATCAAGTCTTGAGGTCAAGACTTGAGAAATTAGAAAATGTTAGTGCCTATAAGATTCACATATCACCACAATGATATGATATTGTCCACTTTGAGCCCAAGCCCTCATGGTTTTGATTTGGGCTTTACTCAAAAGGTCTCATTCCAATGGAGATATCTTTTCATCTTATAAGCACATGATCTTTTCCATGTTTTATCAATGTGGGACTTTGATTGTATTTCCAATACTCCAACAATCCCCCCCCCTCAAATGAAGTACCACATTGAACCCTCCCCCCCCCCCCCTCAAGCCTATACGTCCTCGAAGGACATCCTATGCTTGATGTCCGATCCTTAACCCACTAGGACTTCTTACCAACTGTCTAGTCCTCCTGACCCAGCTGGACTTCCTGCTAGTTATCTAGCCCTTCTGGCTTAATTGGACTTCCTGCCTGATGTCTGGTTCTCTTGATCCGGACATGGGAGCTCAACTTCCTTCGTTCAAGGTTCATGGCTTGCCATGGACCATGGCTCTGATACCAATTGTTAGTACCTATAAGATTCACATATCTCCACAATGGTATGATATTGTCCGCTTTGGGTTCAAGCCCTCATAGTTTTGTTTTTGAGCTTTACCCAAAAGGCCTCATTCCAATGGAGATATCTTTTCATCTTATAAGCACATGATCTTTTCCATATTTTATCAATGTGGGACTTTGATTGTATTTCCAATACTCCAACAGAAAAGACCCTTAGGAAAATGCAAAATCAAAGCCTAGGGTCTAGGAAGCAAGGTCCAACCAAGGGCAAGAAATGTTTGCATCACAAACCTAAGCCCAAGGAGACCTATCATAGTGTTCCTTTCGATTATGGAACACACACTACAAGAAAAATGGAAAATAGCGACGAAATATTAGCGACGAATTAGTTATTCGTCGCTAACAGTAGATATTTACAACAATTTTATCAATAGTCATAAATAATTATATATTTGCGACGAAACAATAAAATTTCATCACCAATATAGTATATATTAATGACGATATAAAAATATTTGTCATAAATTTCTTTTAGCGACGAATAAATATATATTCATCGTAAATTATTTGCAACGAAATATTAAATTTCGTCGCAAATATTTCAGTCGCGCCGTCAGTCGAGTAAAATGAATTCTGTGGCCGCCCAAATGTCCGACAGTCTAGTCGTCATTCCCGCCAGTCGACTAAACATTAGCGACAAAATATTTAATTTTCGTCGCAAACATTTCAGTCGAGGTGCCAGTCGAGTTAACTCGATTTTGTACTGTACCTGTGGCCAAATGTCATGCAGTTGAGTCGTCAATCCCACCAGTCGACTGAAGATTCGCGACGAAATATTTCAATTTCGTCGCAAATAGTTCAGTCGAGGCGCCAGTCGAGTTAACTCAATTTTGTATCTGGGGCCAAATTACTGTCGGACGAGTCGTAAAGCAATATTAGTGACGAATTATTGAGTTTTCGTCGCCAATTAATCAAATAGTCGAGTCCTCAATCCCGCTAGTCAACTGAATTTTAGCAACGATATATTTAAATTTCGTCGCTAACATACCAGTCGAGGCACCAATCGAGTTAACTCGATTCTGTGGTCCGAGTTTAGCTACGAAAAGTATTATTCACCGGCAATATTCCATATATTAGCGACGAAAATTAAATTTTTCATCGCTAAGATAATAAATATTAACGATGAAATAATATATTTCATCGCTAAGATACGTAAAAAAAACCCTCACCACCGTCGATTTCCCCCAAAACTCCGCGCATGACTCCTCTCTTCCTCCTCTCCGGCGATTCCCGCTCTTGGCATTTCTTCCGCTCCGACTCCCCTACTCCGGCAATTCCTCCGCTTCCAACCGCTCCGACTCCTGAAGGGTTTTGTTTATCGAGTCCGTGAGAGGAAACTTCGCTTCCTACTTCACCTTGGTCGTTTGTTCATGGTGATCCCCTCGATGTCCCCGGATTAAAAAAATTTAATCCAAGACAAAAGGGATTGCCCAAACAACCAAGTCATCGTCGTGCTATTCGTTTAGAGAGGTCACTTGAACAAACTCGTTGTTCAAGCGACCATCCTCTATTCTATGAGTAGCCGTGGAATAGACGATGACTTGGTTGTACATTTACCTCACCAACCCCTATATGATAATATGGGCTCCCTATATTATTTATACATTTTCTCCCCGTGTTTAAGAACTCGAATGTACATCGATTAATTAATTTACTGACCATTAATTAATCAACATCTAACTCCATGAGTAGTACCACACAACCTTTTCATCATGCCGGACCAAGTCCACCTGCAGGGTTTACATGATGAACCTTATGAGCTCCTCAAGGGGACATCATCATCCTAATATATAGGACACAGTTTCCTCCTATAATCAACGGCACACCATATAAATAATATCATCTCCCAACTTACCGAGCCTATCGATTTAATCTATAAATCTCGCCCATTGGTAAATCAAAGAGATGAATACTAAGTATATGTGCCCGTTATTATATCGGGATTAAGAGCATGTAGAAAATAATATCTGAGGTTCGATTCGATTATGTAGTCAGCAATAAATTGAATCACCTCTAAGTCGGTCCTGCTCAATACACACAAAGTGCACTAGTGTGATTCTATGGTCAAGACAAACCAATACCAAATCACACTGTAACCATTCCGATGGTTTGTCCAAAGCCATCTTGGTTGTGAGCCTTTACTTATACTTTACAAGGAGTCGATTAACATGATCTCCCGTGTGACACCACACACCATGTTATCTACAATGTAATGTATTAGACAATATTGCATAACCATAAAAATGCAAACAAAGATCATGTGATTCTTATTTCAAAATAAAGATGTTCATACAAAAGATAGACTTTTCAGTATACATCCCTACAATCTCCCACTTATACTAAAAGACTATGTTGTCCTTAAACTGGCATACATCTGATTCCCCTTCCCTCCACATGCCTATCAAAGCTCTCGCTAGAAGGGCCTTAATGAAAAGGGTCTACCAGGTCATCCTCTGATGCAATCTAGGCGACAACAACTTCTACCTCCTTTACGATTTCTCATATCAGGTGGTACTTGCGCTCTATGCATTTACTTACCTTATGGGCACGTGGTTCCTTCGAGTTTGCAACTGCACCACTATTATCACAATAAATTGTGATAGTTCTGAGCAAACTAGGAATCACATCCAAGTCCATCAGGAAGTTCCTGATCCACACAGCTTCTTTGGCCGCCTCAAAGGCTGCCACATACTCAGCTTCCATGGTGAAGTCCGCCACGCATTTCTGCTTGACACTCCTCCATACAATGGTTCCACCTCCCAAAGTAAACACAAAATCTGAGGTAGACTTACTGTTATCCCTATCTGGTTGGAATTCACAATCCATGTAACCCACACGGAGTAATTGGTCTGCCCAGTAAACTAGCATATAATCCCTAGTCCTTCTCAGGCACTTCAATATATGCTTTACCACAGTCCAATGTCCCTGTCTTGGATTACTCTGATATCTGCTGACCATGCCCACAACATAGCAGATATCTGGTCTCGTACATAACATTGCATACATGAGGCTTCCTACTGCCGAAGCATAAGGAACCGCCTTCATCTCCTCTATCTCCTCAGATGATCTAGGACACATCTCCTTAGATAAAGGAACTCCATGCCTGAAAGGTAGAAAATCTTTCTTGGAGTTCTACATGCTAAAACAATCCAAAATCGTGTCTATGTATGAAGCTTGGGATAAGCACAACATCCTTTTCCTGCGATCCCTTATAACCTTGATCCCAAGGATGTGTCCCACCTCTCCCAAGTCCTTCATATCAAATTGTTTGGACAACCATACCCTTACGTTCGATAACACCTTGATATTGTTGACAATCAACAAAATGTCATCTACGTATAGTACAAGAAATACCACTACGTTTCCGTCACATCTCTAGTATACACAAGACTCATCCACTACAAAAAAATGAGGCATTTGGATCGGAATTTTAGAAGCGGTTGGGAAAATGGTGGTAAAGGAGGGGCTTTTAGAAGCGATTTTCTTAACCGGTGCTAATACCGCTTCAATTGAATTTCTTTTTGAAGCGGATGATTTTTCGATTCTGTTGAATATGTTTAGAATCGGTTAACAAACGGTTCTATATAAATTTTATAGGAGCGGTTATTAACCGCTCCTATTGCTTTAGGAGCGGTTATAACCGCTCCTAATACCACTTCAATTTATTATTTTTCGAATCGGATAATCTTCCGGTTCTGTTTAAGATATTTAGAATCGGTAATTATAACCGCTCCTAATACCGCTTCAATTGAACATTTTTTTTTAATTTTTCCGATTCTGTTCAGTTTATTTAGAATCGATTTGTATAATAATTTTAGGATCGTTTAATAACCGATCCCAATTCTTTAGGAGCGGTTAATAACCGCTCCTAAAGGTTTATAAAAAGAGGAGCGGTTACCCTAAGCAGCTGTACGTCTTGGATTAGAGGGGTGGTCATATCATAGATTTTATTTTCCAAAAAATCCTAGCTAGCCGGTTTGGATTTAAGGAGTGTATTATTTTTCAATTTCTTCTCTCTGTTTCAGCAGTCTTCTATATTCTAGTGGTCCATCAAATCAGTTGCGCCCTAGTTTCATCTGGCCTTCTACTTCTTTGTCATAAGCCTTTGATTTTGTTTGTGGAGGTAATTTCTTTGTTTAATTTTTATTATGTGATAAATTTTTTAAGTATTAATGGTGACAAAATTATAATCGATTAGAGTTTGTCTTTTTTTATGAATCCTTTGATTTATCTTTTTTCAAGTTATTTGTATTGTTTTTCAAATTTATTATTATATTTTGTGTATTATATTTTGTTTATTATGCTAAGCTTTATTTTCAAATTTTTTCCCTCTAAATTGAATAATATAAAAGATTTCTCGTGATTTTTTTATTTTATGAAATCATTCTATTTATATATTTGAAAATTTATATTTAGGAATTGTATTTTTATGTTTGTTAAATTCCTTAAAATTGGTATGTGTTTATCTACAAATGTTTATTTAATTTTGATATATCATATTTCAATGTGTAAATGTTTAAAAATTATTGAACAAGATCAAATCATGCAGAAGGAATGGATGGCTGCCCCACATGGCAGTCTTGAGTATCGAGTGGGAATTCTATATTTTTTACGTTATGTATTTGGTGATGCAACTCAAGAAGTGACAAGACCATGTCCTTGTTGCAAATGCATAAACTCATTGAGTCATGATCGAGAGACAATACATGAGCATCTGATGATAAATGGTATCTTACAAGATTATCGAATATGGAATTTTCATGGAGAAAATCTAATTGTACAAGATCATGATAACAACCAACTTCGAGATTTAGCGCAACAAGTTCCTGAAGTAACTAGCCATGAACCCTTCGTAGAAGAAATGTTGAATGATGCATTTGGAATGCATGAAGGATCTGCAAGTAATGAAAACTGTACTGGAGCATCGACTAGTCATATACCGATGGAGTCTAGTGTGAAAGATTTTTATCGACTAATAGAGGAAGGGAAACAACAACTATATACCGGATGCACAGAGTTTTCTAAACTGACATTCCTTATTGAGTTATTTCAATTAAAAGTTAGTGGAAAATGGAGTGATAAGTCATTTATAGCATTGTTGGACTTCCTTCGTCGAGTACTTCCAGCTGAAGCTCAAGTGCCTAAGTCTTTTTATGAAGCAAAGAAATTAATTTCTAGTTTAGGACTTCATTATGAAAAAATACACGCTTGTCCAAATGATTGCATGATTTATTGGGGGGAAAGTGAGAATGAACAGGCTTGCAAAGTGTGTAACCTTTCAAGATGGAAAAATTTACAGAAATCATCTAGGAGGTCATATAAAGGTGGAAAAAAACGTCTTGTGGTTAATATTCCAGCAAAAGTCTTTTGGTATTTTCCATTGAAACCAAGATTGCAACGATTATTCATGTCATCCAAGACGTCTGAAAGTATGCAATGGTATTTCAAAAAACGAGTTTTGGATGGAAATCTAAGGCATCCAGCTGATTCTCGAGCGTGGAAGGAATTTGATGAACGACATTGTGAATTTGCATCTGATCCTAGAAATGTACGCTTGGGCCTTGCTTCTGATGGTTTTAATCCATTTAAAAATCAAAGCACTGCACATAGTACTTGGCCTATTATTTTGATGCCTTATAATTTGCCACCTTGGGAATGCATGAAGCCTCATTCTATTATTTTATCCACCCTTATTCCAGGTCCAAAAGCACCTGGAAATGATATCGATGTGTATTTACGTCCTCTATTGACTGAATTAAAAGATTTGTGGGAAAATGGAATTGCCACATTTGATGTTTGTAACAAAGAAATGTTTCAAATGCGGGCTGCATTAATTTGGACAGTTAGTGACTTTCCTGGTTTGGGATGTTTGTCTGGATGGAATACATATGCCAAGAATGCATGTCCAACTTGTGCTGATAAGACAGATGCATTGTACCTAAAACATGGCAAAAAGTGGTCATTCAGAGGGCATCGTCGTTTTCTACCACTAGATTCAGAAATTCGAACAATGTTAATTTATGGGCAACCAGAACAACGCGAGTTAGATTTGGCTCCATTATTTGGATCTGACGTTCTACGAATGACCTTAAACAAGAATGTGATTTTTGGTAAGAGTAATGCATCAAAACCAAATGTGAGAATGAAAACAGGGTCAATTGAACAAATGTGGAGAAAACAAAGTATATTTTTTAGTCTGCCATACTGGGAATTTAATTTGATCCGACATAATTTGGACCCTATGCATATTGAAAAAAATGTTTGCGACAACATTATTGGAACACTTTTAGATGATTCCAACAAGAGTAAAGATAATTATGTTGCACGTAGAGATTTAAAGATTTTGGGTATTATGAAACAACTATGGCCCCGAACACAATCAGATGGTAGAGAGTATTTGCCACCTCCATGTTATTCTATGTGTAAAGCTGAAAAAAAGATATTTTGTTCAATATTGAAAGATATTCATGTCCCTGATGGTATGTCATCTGATATTTCAAAGTGTGTGGATGTTGGACGTTGCAAGATTATGGGCTTGAAAAGCCATGATTGTCATATCATGATGGAACAATTCCTTCCAATTGCTCTTCGTCGGGTGTTGTCAAAAAAGGTAACTGCTCCACTTATTGTTTTGTGTGAATATTTTAGAACAGTGTGTGCAAAGTCCCTACAAGAAGAAGAATTACAAAAGGCTGAAGAAGGAGTTGTTTTGGTTTTATGTCAATTGGAGAGAATATTTCCACCATCTTTTTTCACAATAATGGTTCATTTGGTGGTACATTTAGCGTATGAAGCCAGAATTGCTGGGCCTGTACATTATCGATGGATGTATCCAATAGAAAGGTACCTGGGAAAACTTAAAAATTTTGTCAGAAATAAAGCACGACCAGAGGCCAACATTGCAGAGGCATATTTAGCAGATGAATGTGTTGTGTTTTGTTCACGTTATATAGAGGGTAACATCTCATTCAACAATCATGGAACACGACATAAAGAGACACCAAATATTGACTTTCCCACACTTTCGATGTTTCCACAAGTAGGGCGACCAACAAAAGGACTTCAAGTACTTACCTTGGATGACAAAACTTTAACTCAAGGTCATAGATATATATTATCTAATTGTACAGCCTTGCAACCATATCGTGAGTAAGTATTACATGTTGAATACCATATTCTATCTCATTTTTTTTTCATAATGTTTTAATTTTTCTAATTATATATTAGTGTTGACATTGAACAGTGAATTAAAAAATGAACTGAAGAGAAGACATAGATATGGTCGTCGCCCAAGTAATTCTCAATTAGATGATATGGTTAGAATGCAATTTCCAGAATGGTTTGCAAAACGAGTAAGTAATATTTGTTATTTATTTTTTATTACAGATTCATAATAAATAGACTTGTGACTTTTTTCTTTACAAATTATATGTGTACCTTACAGGTTGATCGAGTAAATGAACGGATTGATGACTTAGATCTTAGGGTGCTTTCACGTGGTCCAAATCCAGTAGCATTTATTTATCATGGATTCAACATAAATGGTTTTGCATTTCGCACGGTCCAAATTTGATACTTTGACCTAACACTTCTCCTAATCCATATCCAATGGATTTTCACCCTTTATAATGCTTCCCAAAGCATATCCTAGGGTTAGGAGTGATTAGGAACCTTTTCCATCGCTGAACACGGGCTAAACAAACCTTGTTAACTCGAAATCAGACCTGGCAGTCGACTCCTGATAGTAATCAGTCGACTGCCACTCACATCAGTCGATTGCCACACAGGGCAGTCGACTGATAACTGAAAATCTCAATTTTCAGCTATCAGAAATGAATTTTGAAAATTCATAAATAATTATACGTAATTCGAAAAATCGTGAAAATTCATACGTATAATACTTATGACCAATACAATGGGTGAAAAATATTTGAAAATTATTTTACCCAAAAAATAGTGAGTTTGATACAAAACACAAAAGTGACTAAAAACTTTAAAGTTTAAGCTCACTTTGTATCAATCTCATCAATGGTGATTGCTATCAAAAGATAGACTCCACCAAGGTTTTTCAAATTAATTTTAAAATGTTTTCAAAACCTTATTTTGGATCATATTCCTTGGGCTCTATGTACATGACTTGTACACATGCTCTCCCAATGATCCACCTATAAAATTAGATGAGTTTTGGTTCAACTAGATGCAAAAACTATGCACCTTGAACTCAACTCATATCCTAGCATCTCACATGTATCTAGGGTGTATAAATATACATACATGTCAATTGTATGTGAGATGTGGGTTTTGTTCTCCCTAAACTAGGGTTTCATGCATTTTTCTAAGGCAACTCTACTTGATTCCCTTATAAATGGGACTCCAAGTCATGCCAAAGTCCTTAACTCAATTTTAATCAAATGCATGAATGATTATGGCATTAATGAATATATAAATAAACATATGCTCATAACCATGATGTCATGACATAATATGAAATCTAAAACACATGGCATTTAAATCCTTAAACCTAAGCATAATCATGACATATAAAATGATTAGAAATACACATGATGTCATGACATGGCATATGGCAAAAAAGGCATGGCATATAAAATATATAGGTATAGTAATACCCAAATTTTAATATTAATTGCCATTTGATATAATTAGATATATTTTGCCATATTATCATTAATCTCCCTAGTGTGCCAAAAACCCAAAATGGCACACTAACCTCTAAACCTAAATTGTGTCAATTTAATTGATTTTTCTTAAATTCAAAAGTGCATTGGCACATCCTAAAATCTTTTAGGATATTGATTCAAATCTATTTCCAAGGCAACCATAACCTTGAAAACATCCTAAAGTGCCACCTTTACCATGATTGAGTTAACTACCCATCCAATCAAGGTTGGCACATCCTAAACCCACCTAGCATGAATCAATCACGCTCTTAGGAACCCAAAACCGATTTGAGCTCCTAGGGTTAATAAGGTATTCCTTAGGGATAACCTCCCTAGATACCTTCCTAATGACCCTCCTAGGCTTATTAGCCTTGGTCATTTGGGTCTCACCTAGGTTGACTCTAGGGGTAACTCCCCTTGCAACCTTCTTAGTGGCCACCCTAGGTTTCCTTGAAACCCTAGCCACTAGGCACACCCTTTGGTCAATTCTCGGGATGACTTCCCTATTGACCTTGGTCTTCCTAGACCTAGTTTGTGTTCCATAGTCAAATGGAACACTATGATAAGCCACTTTAGGCTTAGGTTTGTGACCCAAACCTTGCTTGCCCTTGGTTGACTTTTGACTCTTAGGTCCTAGGTGTTGACTTTGACTTTTGGACCCTTGATTTTGACCACTAGACCCTTTAAATTGATTTTGTATCTTATTTAGGGTCTTTTCAAGTTTTTCAAGCCTTGACCTCAAGACTTGATTTTTCTTTTCTAGTTGCCCAAATTTAGAATTTTGATTTAAATCTTGGGCATTGGACTTCCTAGGTATATGCCTAGTCCATTTAGGATTTAGATCTAGATGTTCTCCTATTTTCCTAATTGATTCCTTAGGTAAAATATTTTTAGGGACATTAGTCCCAAATTTTTCCTTAGTCCTAAGGTAAACATTTTTAGCACCTAAGCAAAAGTATTTATTTCTATTAGCATGCTTTTCATGGCAAATTGCTAGAGAATTGAAATTTCTAGCATGCTTTTGTCTATTAACTAAAGAAAGAGCATTGTTAACTTGATATACCTTAGGGTTAGCCTTAGTAGCTCCCCCTACTTGTGATGCTCCCCTTTGCCCCTTCTTCTCCTCCTTCGGGCATTGACTCCGGTAATGACCCGGTAGTCGGCATTTGAAGCAAATCACTTACTCCTTGCTCTTTTTCATTGAGGCACCGGTCTCCTTGACTTTTGGCACGGGTGGAGTCTTCTTAACCTGTTTAGGACACTTACTCTTGTAGTGTCCTTTCTCCCTACACTCAAAGCATATAATATTCATTTTATTATTAATTGACATGCTTGAGTTACCTAGGGTGGTTGTGGTGGTCGGAGTGGATTCTTGAGCTTGCTCTTCCTCTCTACCGGATGTAGATGGATCTTCTTATTGCTCCGGTATCGAGGATGCCCTAATCTCCTCCTCAATCCTAGAAGTGGATGCTTCTTCCACTTCCTCCACCTCTTCCGATTCGGATGTTGATTCCCTATCAACCTCCGAATCCTCACTTCCTTGTGAGGATGATCTCTCTTCTTCACCCTCCTTATCTTCTTGAATTGATGGTGAACTTTCTTGAGCTTGAGAGGGTGAGCACTCCTCTTCTTCTTCTTCTTCTTCTTGGACCGATGATGAGTTTTCATGGAGCTTTGCCACTTGGCTCCATAACTCTTTAGCATCTACATAATTACCTAACATACACAAGATATTGTTAGGCATTAAATCAATTAAAAATTTTATCACCTTATCATTTTTCTCGGATGCTTGAACTTGCTCTTCGGTCCATCTTTTCTTTTTGAGGAATCCACCTCTTGGTCCTCTTGGATATTCAAATCCATCCATCAAAATGGACCATTCCTCAAAGTCTCTCATCATAATAAAATCCTCAATTCTTCCCTTCCAAGAATTGAATCCTTCTCGTCCATATAGGGTGTAGGGCACCGGTGTGTTGATGTCCCAACCTAATTGATCTTGGACTTCCATCTTCACCCTCTAGCTTCTTTGTCCTAGCTCCCGGCGGTTAGTCCGTAGAAGAGCCCCGGGCTCTGATACCACTTGTTGGAGATCATTTGGAAGCTAGAGGGGGGGGGTGAATAGCGTTGTGACCATATGAAGAAGGAATTCGATCGTGATTGTGTCTACAATTTCGTTAGCGCAGCGGAATATAGAAATGAAAGCAATAACGAAATACAACAATCACAAACACAAAGATATAACGTGGTTCGGAACCGAACGGTACCTACTCCACGGATCGAGCTCTAAAGAGCCCTAGTGATGCACACGCACTCACTAATCACAAATAACTCCTTCTCGGAACAATCCGGAGGTGGAGAAACCTCGTACAAGGATTACACTAAGTAATACACAAGATACAAGCAAATACAAGTAAGAAATACAATGCAAGTAAAGGAAAAACAACTTTATAAGAGCTTTGGATTGCTTGATCATTGATTCCCTTGAACTAGCTTTGAAGGACTGGAAAACACCAACTTCGCCCTTCAATTTCGCCCAAGAAAATCGCTGCTAAAACCCTCCTTCCGAGCTGCCTTTATAACCTACGTCGGGCTAGATTTCCGCCTATCAGTCGACTGCCATAAGTCACCAGTCGACTGATGCCACTGTTGTCGTGAGACAACGGATCGATCCACGCTGGAAAAACTCCAACGGATCTCTTGGCGATCCCAACATTGGCGATCATTGCCGGCCACGTATCGGCCCGATCGGCTCACGGAGCATTCTGCTCGCGGTGAACTAGCGATTATCGCCCTTAGCGATCGTATCGTGACATCGGCCGATTTGCTCCCATGAGCGGTCATTGGAGCAGTTCCAGCTCTTAAACGGCAGTCGAACTCAAGTCGACTCACGGAAGTCGAACCGGCCATAATGCCAGTCGACTGCCAACCTCAAACATGAGGTTTAAACCAAGTATGGTGCCCCCATACTTGCTAGACCACCCTTAGCCTAGACCTAAGCCTTCTAGCCACCTCCATCAGCCTCACGCCTCTCGGATCCCTCCAAGTCATCCATGACTTGTTCATCCATCGTGCTAGCCTCTAGGTGCTTCCCTCAACTATGTCATGCTAACGGTGTCTACACCGCCAAGGCACGTTGGACTTACGCCGCCAAGACTCTGCTTGCACTTTACTCTGCCAAAATCAATCCCCTTGGACTTCCAAATGCCATGACTCAAGCTTGGACTTTCCCTTGCCAACCCATGTTGGACTTTCCATGCCAAGACCCATGCTTGGACTTTCCATTTGCCAAGACCCATGCTTGGACTTCTCATTTGCCAAGACCCATGCTTGGACTTCTCATGCCAAGTACTCAAGACTTGGACTTTCCCAAATGCCAAGTACCCATGACTTGGACTTTCCATGCGCCAAATGTCTCACTTGGACTTTTCATGCCAAGTACTCAAGACTTAGACTTTACAAAATGCCAAGTGTCCCACTTGGACTTTCCATGCCAAGTACCCATGACTTGGACTTTCCCTTGCCAAGACCCATGCTTGGACTTTCCCATAATCACATGGTCAACCCCAGTCAACCATTAAGGTCTTCCTCGAGTCAAACTCGAGTCCGGTCAAACATGACCCGGGTCGATTGCTCCAACAATCTCCCCAACATATTAACCAACATTAATGTCAAACATCAATGTCAAACCACTTTGTCAAATCCCTTTGTCAAACATCAAAACATCACTTGAGTCAAACTCGAGTCTGGTCAATCGTGACCTGGGCCGATTGTGTTGGGTTTCCGGCACCGCGGCGTGTGTGTGTTCGATCATGTTTCGTAAACATGAGCACAGCGGAAGCAATAAAAATAATAAATACTCCTATTTATTACAACACACACAACACACGCATGCTATTACAACAAGTATAGACATAACCGTAAATTAAAATTGCAATAAAAGGAAATTAAACTACGTTATACCTTCCGTATGACGTGTAGCGGGAAAGGCATCAACCGGAACGATCCTCGTAAGAATCGTCTCTATCCGTATCCACACCGAGCTCCTCGGGATGACTTCGCTAAGTCACGAGCTTCGTCTTCGTACGGGTTACTAGCCTCGTGTTGAAGACGACGTGATCGAGAGATGATCACGATCCGAATCCAAATTCGGATCCAAAACGAGTTCTCAAAACTCGCTTCTCCGGAGAGGTATTCGTCAACCGTTTGACGAATCCTTCGTCCTCCACCTCAGAGGATTACCGGAGATCAAATCCCCGGTAAGTTAGCCGCTGTCGGAGAACTAACCGTCGTCCAAACGACGCTCCGACGAGAGGAGAAGAAGCTGTCCAGAAAACTGGACAGCTTGGTGGAGGAGATAGGCGCCGGCCAAAACAAGGAGACAAAAGCTCACCTTGATGCCGAACCTTTTAGGGGATCACCGGAGGGTCGCCGGAGGTTCACCGGCTGGAGCTTGGACGCCGGCAAGGGTCTTGACGGCAGCACAATCAAGCTGGGCGGCAAGGAGCTTGGGCGGCACAACCAGGTTGGGCGGCAACTCCTTGGAGGCTAGGGTTTTGATTTTGGATTAGGGTTTAACAATCCCTTAAGCCCACTTTTATAGAGAACTAATTCTCTTAATGGTTAATGGATCATATCCATAAAGCCCGTTAACCCGCTCCATTAAGATAAGTTAAAATAAACCAAACCATGATGGTTTATTTTAAGTTAAAACGAACCAACTTTTGGTTCATTCGTTTAAAATAAACCAAACCCTTTGGTTTATTCTTATCCATTGGATTAGAACCAAACCATTTTGGTCCATCCATTACGTCTTCATAAGACGCAGCCCATCCACGCTTCCATTGCGACTGAAACAATTTCATGCTCGCTTTATGTTTGGTCCAACCAAACATAGTTTCTCTCGGTCTGAGAATCTCATTCTCAAGCTCGTTTTAAATCCTTTGGATTACACTCGTTGTGCGTGTGACCAAATAGGTTCTCGGTTTATGTTGGCCGTCTATAATTAACCATTAATTATAGAACGATCATGAGTGGCACCTAGTAGTACATCATGATCCCCAATTAACCGAAAAGATCAACGGTTGATCCAGAACTATTTCTGAAACCCTTCAGTAGCTCGAATGAATCGTGCCCCATTCCCTTCACTCATCTTAGACCCACTTGGTTCAGGACATGGTCTATTGTGTCAGTCCCCACTAGGCTGACTACGTCACACCTAGCCCAAGTATCATTTCCTCGTCCTACGGATTCTAGTTACTCCACATGTATCGAAGAGTACCTTACTCTAAACATGTAATGCTTTGGCCAAAGACTTTAGTAACAATCCGACGAGAGGCCATGGGTATACATCTCCTCGCAAGGAGTGGTGAATCCTTTATAGGCTATTCAAACACCTTCGATCACTTGACTTATACCCAATCATCCGGGTCCACATCTCCTTAGAGATGTTTGCTTAAGATGTCAAAGCATAAGTCTCCATGATCAAGATGACTTGAATACGCAAGTCAAAGGAACATCGCACTTAAGCCCGCGATAAGAACTTCATTGACATATCTATATATGCGAGAGAACCATATGAAGTCTTACGGTGGTCACTCAATGAACTAGTTACCATAACTAGCATCCACGATCAACTCGGACATCACTATGTCTCCGGCCCGGTGAGAATCGGGCTTGGATACACCAAGGAGTATACCTCGTGCTAGTCTCGTGAGAATTGATGGTGTCCAAATCCATCAATTCATCGACTAGGATAATTAGATACATCACAATTACACATGTAGAGATACTCACTAGTTGTGATCCAATCACAAATTCTCTCATCTTTGTGAATCGTATCGTGGACATTCATAAATGAGTTTAAGATCCAATCAAATACATTAAACATGTATACTCAAATAGTGAATCTTCATTTATCATATAAATGGTTCATACATAAGGCGATTGCCTTAGGACATCTCTCATATATTACTAACAGACTCCCACTTGGCCTAATGTCAATCGCTACGGTATCCAATACCATAAGCACCAACATGACCCTCAAACTTACTTTGAGGTAATGCTTTAGTCAAAGGATCCGCTAAGTTCCTTTCAGTGGGAATTTTCTCGATTTGTATTTCGTTCCTACTGATGATCTCTCTGATAAGATGATAGCGGCGAAGCACATGTTTGGATCATTGATGAGACCACATCAAGTTCATAGATGAACTACTTGATCCAACCGCTTCCTTTGCCGCCTAAAGTCGCAACATATTCTCGCCTTAGTGGCGTAATCCGCTATAGTGTCAAGCTTGGAACCTTTCCAACTTATTGCGCCCATTCTAGGTGAATACATACCTGCATCGAGACATGGAATCATCCTTGTCTATCCGAGTCGCATCCGTATACCCACGTATCACCATGTACCCTTCTCCATATATTAGAACACATCCTTAGTTCTTCTCAAGTACTTAAGGATCGTCTTAACAGCCGCCCAATGATCCATTCCTGGATCGGACTGTTATCTGCTCGTGACACTCAGAGCATACGATACATCGGGCCTCGTACATAACATAGCATACATGATAGATCCTATTGCGGATGCATAGGGAATCTTAATCATGCAAATCCTCTCGTCTTCTGTGCGCGGACACATAGACTTCGAAAGGTGTACCCCATGCCTGATGGGCAGATAACCTTTCTTGGATTCCGACATGCTAAACCTCTTTAGCACTCGGTCTATATATGTAGACTGCGAAAGACCAAGCAACCGTTTCGATCTATCTCTATAGATCTTAATCCCAAGGATGTAGGTTGCTTCTCCTGTGTCTTTCATGGAGAATGTCTTGGATAACCAAACCTTAATCGATCAGAAGATTGACACATCAAGCTTTCCTATAAGTAAAATGTCATCGACATACAATACTAGGAACACGAATGCACTCCCACTAACCTTCATGTACACACAAGGTTCGTCTCGATTTTGTGAGAAATCAAACATTTTGATCGTCTCATCAAAAGCGGATATTCGACTCTGGATGCTTGCTTCAATCCATAATTGGATCGTCGCAACTTGCATACCTTGGTTTTATCAACCGATGTGAAACCCTCAGGCTGTATCATATACACATCCTCGAGCAGGTTTCCATTAAGGAAAGCTGTTTTCACATCCATCTGCCATATCTCATAATCATAATGAGTTTCTATGGCCAGGAGCATCCGAATGGATTTAAGCATAGCTACAGGCGAATAGGTTTCGTCATAATCAACACCTTGCTTTTGACGATATCCTTTCGCCACCAATCTAGCCTTATAGGTAATCACATTACCATCCATGTCGGTTTTCTTCTTGAAAACCCACTTGCACCCTATAGGCTTTATGCCTTCAGGTGGGTCAACCAAGTTCCAAACTTGGTTTTCGTACATGGAATCCATTTCCGACTTCATGGCACCAAGCCACTTATCCCTTTCTGAACTTGTCAGCACTTCTTCATAACTGGTAGGCTCCTCATCATCAATGAGTAACACGTCGTTCGATTCACTTACGAGAAATCCATATCTCTCAGGAATATTACGTGTTCTTCCAGATCTACGAAGATGTGGTGTTACAATAGGTCCAGCCGATTGCTCATCACTATGAGTTGTCAATTGTTGTGCTTCACCAGGTATCTCGTCAATGTCTATTTGAGTCTCTCGAGCCTCCTCAAGCTCGACGACACTTCCACTGTTTTCTTGCAAGAGAAACTCTTTCTCTAGAAACACAGCATGCCTTGAAACAAACACCTTTTGTTCCACAGGATGATAGAATTGGTAACCCCTTGTTTCCTTAGGGTATCCAATAAATAGATATTTATCAGACTTAGCATCCAGTTTGTCTGATACAGTCCGCTTCACATAAGAAGGACAACCTCATATCTTCAAGTAAGATACATGAGGTTTCTTACCATTCCATATCTCATATGGAGTAGTTGAGACTACCTTGGTAGGCATTCTGTTTAACAAGTAAACAGCTGTCTGAAGTGCATAACCCCAAAAGGACTTGGGAAGAGTTGCATGATTCATCATTGACTTGACCATGTCCAACAAGGTCCTAAGTACGCCTCGGATACACCATTATGTTGTGGTGTATAGGGCGGAGTCCATTGAGACAATATGCCATTGTCTCTTAGATAATCAAGAAACTCTTGACTTAAGTATTCACCACCTCGATCCGATCGAAGTATTTTAATACTCTTGTCATGTTGTTTCTCTACTTCATTTCTGAATTCTTTGAACCTTTCAAAGGCTTGGACTTGTGTTTCATCAAGAACACATACCCAAACCGTGAGTGATCATCGGTGAAGGTAATGAAGTAGCTATAGCCTCCTAATGCTTGAGTTGACATAGGTCCACATACATGTACTAAACCTAGTAACTCTCCCACTCGTTCACCTTTTCCAGTAAAAGGTAACTTAGTCATCTTGCCTTTTAAGCATGATTCGCATGTATCGTATGAATCCAATTCAAACGATTCCAGAATTCCACATCGGTGTAATTCGGACATGCGTTTCTTGCTTATATGGCCAAGACGACAATGCCACATATAGGAGTCTATATATGATTATCCTTTCGAGCACGCTTGTTGCTCGCTTCAATATTGAAAATGTCACTGGATACGTCCAACGTATAAACACCATTGCTTAAAGTTCCAGTCCCATAAAGAACTCCATTCAAAGTTATGTAACAACAATTGTTACTAAAATCCAAATGGTACCCATTTCTATTTAAACAAGAAATAGAAATGTTGTTCTTTATCAACAAAGGAACATAAAAGCAATTGTCCAGTTCTAAGACAAGTCCTGCAGGGAGTTTCAACAAATATGTTCCGATGGCGAATGCAGCAACCCTTGCTCCATTCCCAACTCGTAAATTTGACTCTCCCTTGACTAGTCTTCTTCTATTCCTTAGCCCATGTATGTCATTACATATATGTGAGCCACACCCAGTATCAAATACCCAAGTGTCTGAGGAAATAGAATGACAATCAATAAAGAAGATTTCTGAAGAAGATGGGGCATCCGATGCCTTATCCTTCTTCACGGACTCAAGATAAATCTTGCACTTTCTTCGCAAATAGCTCTCCTTGCCATAATGATGGCAAGTTTCCTTTTGTGCTAGTTCTACCTTCTTAGCCCTTCTATTCTTTCCCTTCTGCTGTTCCTTTGACTTCCTCTTAGAACCTTTCTTCGAGGAATCAACTAACAAAGACTGCCCCTCGCTCATGCTTCTCGAAGACTCCACAGCCTTCAAAGATATTGAGCAAGACTACGGATGAACCTCCTAGCATCTCAGAGGTGAAGAGGAGCTTTGAGACTTCAAACCTTTCGAATCTCACTTGCTCATCAACCAACTCACAAAGATGAAGCACTACGATATGAGCATCCATATGCTCATGCTGCTTTCGTAGCTTGGGTTCCATCGTGGCTAGCATGATGCAACTCATTTGTTCAGAATCACTCACATGTTTCTGATAGGCCAACAATTGGTCCAGAGTTGCATCGTCACTAGGATGGGCGGGAAGAGGCGCTTCGAGGATATACACAAGCTTTTCACCTTGAGAACAATTCTCAAGTTTCTAAGCCAGTCCAAGAAGTTCGGCCCAGTCAATTTATTTGAATCCAAAATGGAACGCAAATTCAAAGACATCAGGATCAATCTTAGAAATACAAAACGAGCATATATGAGAAAGATGATTTTAAAATGCATCAATATACATTTATAAATCCCATTCATTTTTCGAATTTCAAAAACCCTTAAAATCACTTCGGGAGATCGTAGGTCCATCTCCGAATGGGCTGATATCCATCATAGATAAGAACAACCTTGGAGTGAGTCCAACAAGCCATTCTTAGCTATGATGGTGGGTATCAAGTATACCGATTACATATCATGTATATGTAACTATCACAATGTGCTATCAACTAATTGAATGTTTACACATACATTGGGTTGTTAACACATTAACAGGTATGCATCATATGCATAGCACCCAACTTCACCACTCTTCACATCGACCTTGGAGTGAGTCCAACAAATCGATGCACCAAGTTAAAGCCGACCCATTAATCGCGAAATAGTTTTAATATGGTTAGAGCGCATTCAACCAATTAGCCAGGCTTGGAGTGAGTCCAACAACCCAAACTAACGATTGATCTCTGACTCTTACCATATTAGAGGTAAACTATTCCAATGATTTGAACATGTTCAGGTTCGAGCCGGGCTTGGAGTGAGTCCAACAACCCAAACAAGAAACAGAACTCTGGTTCTAACCATATTAATTGAATGTGTAGGCTTTAATATTGTTTAAGGGTTTTATGTCTAATCCTCTTTTCATGCAAATAACTATTATCTACATGGCATGGCATACATGGCATACATCTACATGTCATTACACGCATGGCATAATGTTATGCATCTAATGCAATTACATGGCATACAATTATGTCATGTATATAATTTCCTTATATGTCATAACTATTTATGGAAATAAAATATGTTTAAGATTTGATTCTCCAAATCAAATCATAATTAAATTAGGAAACAAATTTCCAAATCTAATCACATATTTTATTCATGGAATTATTTGATTAAGGAAAATCTATTTAGGAAACCAATTTCCTAAATCATTAAAACTACTTATGGAAATAAAATATTTTAAGATTTGATTTAAATCAAATCATGATTAAATTAGGAAACAAATTTCCAGAATCTAATCAAATATTTTATTTATGGAAAATATCAATTTCCATAAATACTTCCAACTTTCCAAAAGTGGAAGATTTCCATAAATACTTCTAGACTTTCCAAAATTGAAAAATTTCCATAAATACTTCTAAATTTCCAAAATTAGAAAATTTCAAGAAATACATTATGACTATCGCAAAACCATTTTACGATTATGTCGAAACACAACCTGGGCTCGATACCATCAAGGTTTCCGATCAAAGGCAGGTGTGTTCGATCATGTTTCGTAAACATGAGCACAATGAAGCAATTAAAATAATAAATCTATATTTATTACAACACACACAACACACGCATGCTATTACAACAAGTGTAGACATAACCGTAAATTAAAATTGCAATAAAAGGAAATTAAACTACGTTATACCTTCCGTATGACGTGTAGCGGGAACGGCATCAACCGGAACGATCCTCGTAAGAATCGTCTCTATCCGTATCCACGCCGAGCTCCTCGGGATGACTTCACTAAGTCACGAGCTTCGTCTTCGTACGGGTTACTAGCCTCGTGTTGAAGACGACGTGATCGAGAGATGATCACGATCCGAATCCAAATTCGGATCCAAAACGAGTTCTCAAAACTCGCTTCTCCGGAGAGGTATTCGTCAACCGTTTGACGAATCCTTCGTCCTCCACCTCAGAGGATTACCGGAGATCAAATCCCCGGTAAGTTAGCCGCTGTCGGAGAACTAACCGTCGTCCAAACGACGCTCCGACGAGAGAAGAAGAAGCTGTCCAGAAAACTGGACAGCTTGGTGGAGGAGATAGGCGCCGGCCAAAACAAGGAGACAAAAGCTCACCTTGATGCCGAACCTTTTAGGGGATCACCGGAGGGTCGCCGGAGGTTCACCGGCTGGAGCTTGGACGCCGGCAAGGGTCTTGACGGCAGCACAATCAAGCTGGGCGGCAAGGAGCTTGGGCGGCACAACCAGGTTGGGCGGCAACTCCTTGGAGGCTAGGGTTTTGATTTTGGATTAGGGTTTAACAATCCCTTAAGCCCACTTTTATAGAGAACTAATTCTCTTAATGGTTAATGGATCATATCCATAAAGCCCGTTAACCCGCTCCATTAAGATAAGTTAAAATAAACCAAACCATGATGGTTTATTTTAAGTTAAAACGAACCGAACCAACTTTTGGTTCATTCATTTAAAATAAACCAAACCCTTTGGTTTATTCTTATCCATTGGATTAGAACCAAACCATTTTGGTCCATCCATTACGTCTTCATAAGACGCAGCCCATCCACGCTTCCATTGCGACTGAAACAATTTCATGCTCGCTTTATGTTTGGTCCAACCAAACATAGTTTCTCTCGGTCTGAGAATCTCATTCTCAAGCTCGTTTTAAATCCTATGGATTACACTCGTTGTGCGTGTGACCAAATAGGTTCTCGGTTTATGTTGGCCGTCTATAATTAACCATTAATTATAGAACGATCATGAGTGGCACCTAGTAGTACATCATGATCCCCAATTAACCGAAAAGATCAACGGTTGATCCGAACTATTTTCGAAACCCTTGATGCTCGAATGAATCGTGCCCCATTCCCTTCACTCATCTTATACCCACTTGGTTCGGGACATGGTCTATTGTGTCATCCCCACTAAGGTGACTCGTCACACCTAACCCAAGTATCATTTCCTCGTCCTACGGATTCTAGTTACTCCACATGTATCGAAGAGTACCTTACTCTAAACATGTAATGCTTTGGCCAAAGACTTTAGTAACAATCCGACGAGAGGCCATGGGTATACATCACATCGCAAGGAGTGGTGAATCCTTTATAGGCTATTCAAACACCTTCGATCACTTCGACTTATACCCAATCATCCCGGGTCCACATCTCCTTAGAGATGTTTGCTTAAGATGTCAAAGCATAAGTCTCCATGATCAAGATGACTTGAATACCGCAAGTCAAAGGAACATCGCACTTAAGCCACAGTAAGAACTTCATTGACATATCTATATATGCAGAGAACCATATGAAGTCTTACGGCTGGTCACTCCAATGAACTAGTTACCATAACTAGCATCCACGATCAACTCCGGACATCACTATGTCTCCAGCCAGTGAGAATCAGCTGCTTGGATACACCAAGGAGTATACCTCGTGCTAGTCTCGACAGAATTGATGGTGTCCAAATTCATCAATTCATCGACTAGGGATAATTCCGATACATCACAATTACACATGTAGAGATACTCACTAGTTGTGATCCAATCACAAATTCTCTCATGCTGTGAATCGTATCGTGGACATTCAGTAAATGAGTTTAAGATCCAATCAAATACATAAAACATGTATACTCAAATAGTGAATCTTCATTTATCATATAAATGGTTCATACATAAGGCGATTGCCTTAGGACATCTCTCATATATTACTAACAGATTGCACCAATAGAATACTGCAAAGATGCTCTTTCTCCATTATCAGATTTAGATGAGTTTACAATTCTTCCACTCTTTTCAAGCTGAGAAGAAGATTTTCGGAATTTAATAGGCTTGGATTTTAATTAGCACTACTGTCTTTTTTTCGTCCATTTAGAAAAAAATGGTACCAAAAATATAGGTTTGGAAAAGAATGAATCAAAGATTAACTTTTAGAAGCGGTCAAAAAATGACCGGTTCTATTGGGAACCTTTAGAAGCGGTTTTTGACCGCTCCTAAAGGCCGATACCCGGTTCGCCTCGAAAGGTTATTGGCAACCTTTAGAAGCGGTATATTTTGATCGGTACTATTGGTAACATTTAGAAGCGGTAAATTTTGACCGGTTCTATAGACAATATTACAGGAGCGGTTTTCGCCCGCTCCTAAAGGTTTACTGGTTTCCCTCTCTCGCCGAAAGATTATTAGCAACCTTTAGAAGCAGTATATTTTGACCGATTCTATTGGCACTTTTCAGGAGCGGTTTTTGACCGCTCCTATAGGTCGTCCTTTAGGTTACCGGTTTCGCTCTTCTTCGACGAAATTTTTTTCGTATTCCCACGGCTATATCTCCGTCTCGCGTTAAGCTCCCGAAATCCGTCTCCCATCTTGAAAAAACCTAACTTCCTTTCCCCTTACGAGCCCGCTGTCCGTCTCGCAATCATCTCCTCAGTTCGCCGCCGGTCGCAGTTCATCTCCACAATCATCTCCTCAGTTCACCGCCGGCCGTAGTTCGTCTCCACAATCATCTCCTCAGTCCGCACCGCAGTCTGCCGGCCGCAATCCGTATCCGCAATCCGTCGGTCAAAGTCCATCTCGGCAGTTCGTCTCCCTGATTCGCCGATCGTAGTCCGCCCGCCGCGATCACTTCGCGCATCATCCGCCGGCCCACCGGCCTGATCACTTGGCCAGCCCATCCACCGGCCGCTTGATCAAGTAATATTTTGCCCTAAAACTTTACACCCCAATTCTTCAACTATCCACCCTTCTTCACGTAATATTTCGCCCTAAAACTTTGAAGTGGTTCTTATTCAAGTTTATATTGGATCAATATCACAAATCAACATAAAGAGCGACATAAAATCAACAAACATAACATTATCTTCTAGTACTCTGAGTTCGTGTAGTAGATTTATTTCACTGCAGCCACAGATAGAAGAAACTTATAATTTCATTAAACTCCAACTTTTTTCCAGAAAATAACTGCTACACTTCCATGGATTTAGCTTAACAAGCTGTAAAGTGGGCTAGGTTACAGTCGCATTTCTATTAATCATCTAATTCAAAAGAATAATTTAGTGAATCAAATACTATATCAACATAGAACTTCCAAATCAGCAAAAAGCCTGTAGTATTTGTTACATATATTGGAGTTTGGTTTTTGTAAACTCTAATCGTTATGGTATACAAACTCAAATAGCATTATTTAACAGCATCTGCAAGTAGAAGAAACTTGCTAATTTTCACTAAACAAGAGTGAATGCGCAATTTGCTCTTGGAAAAATCATGTGCATCTCATTCACCTTCAAAGCATCTAGTCTAAGAAAGAAGATTCAATGTTCACACATCTTGTTATCCATGAGCAGAGAAAGTGGAAGTTGCACTCAATTATATTCTTTACTCGAATTAGTGATATAGTTTTTGATTGGTCTGATAGTAATTGCAATAGATGGTTTCACCATAACATATGTTTGTCCACTTGGTGGAAGGACTGGCATTTCATTGTTCTCATCGTATTTGAGACCTTGGAATATGTTTACTTTGCTAGTGTAGAAAGGCATGCAGAATCTATATTGATGACTGCATAACAAGAAATCTTATTGTGTTATTGTGTTATTGTAAATAAAAATAAATATATTATGAGAGGGGACGAGGTGTGGTGGAAAAGGAGAGAAATTAAATTCACTCAACAAGTTTCAGGAAAAAATAATGTTGCTCTCCTCCAATCATTATTTTGATTTTTGTTTCCATTTAAGTTTCAGTTCAAATTTGGATTGTTGGTATAAACTTTCATCCTTAGTGGGTGTGTGTGCTCACATTTTATTAACTATAGATTTTGTTAATTGTTCATCATGAAAATATCACCAGGTTGATTATGCTTTTCACCTTTTTGGCAATCTTTTAATTGTTGTCACTTTGATTTCTTATTATTTTGTTTAGCTTACCATATTATATGCTACTCTTATGCTACCTATGCAATGGGAAATAGGATAATTTTTCTATTAGTTTGTAACTGATTTCTATATTATTTTTAGGTAACTTTCGAAAATGGCAAACAAAAGAATCAAGCTACTCCAAAATAGTCAAAGACGATCTAGGGGAGAAGAATCAATTAATAGAAGAGTTGATGATGAAAATGAATCACAAGACACAACATCCCATTCACCATTAGAGATACAAAATGATACACAAAATCATGAGGTTAATAAGCAAGGTGAAATTTTTTTTTGGATATGAATAGTGATTAGTTTTTGCAACACCAAGTGAAAATTATATTTTTCAGAGGAAAATGAGGCCATGTCTTCATCCCAAGCTCAACAAAGAAGACGTGGAAAGACTATTATGAGAGATATTCATGCTTTACATCCTGATCATGTGCTAGTAGTGAAATTCAATGAAAGGGGACAACCTTACGATGATTTACAACCGACATTTGCAAATTTTATTGGGACTATTGCACGAAATGGACTTGTGTTGCCTCTAAACTTTTTAGGTTGGAGAAAAATGCCGACAAATCGCTTGAATGATGCATGGGACCTTGTTACTGTAAGTTGACAAGTGTTAATTTCAAATTTGAATTTAAAGCATGCACATATTTAATTTTTTTTTTATAGGCACGTTTTTGTATCCCCAATCGCCATAGAAAAGTTATAATGCAAATGATGGAAACCGCATGGAGACAGTGGAGGACTGAAGTGAAAGCTACATCTTATGATTCTAATACTCCACTAGAAGAGCTTGTTGCAATACGACCCATTCCTCATGGGTTGACATTTCAAACTTGGGAAGTTTTATGTAACTATTGGAAGTCTACTGAGGTACAATTAGTATTAATTGTTTTTTACATATGTTTATAGATGTTATAATTTATTATAAATTTTTGTGTCAGAGAACTTCAAAAATCAATAGAGAAAATGCAAACGAAAAGAAAGGGACCCATGCACAAGGATGCACTAGTATTCCATCGTTGGAATATAAGTTTGTAAGAATCAAAATTATTTTTTTTCTTCTTTACAGTTAGTTTCTCACTGCTCATTTATTGTTTTAAACTTTAATTCTCTTATCCTTGGTGTTAAATGTGAATTTATTACCCTATTAGTCTCAAGAGAATGGCAGAAAATCGAGTCGTATTGAAATACAACAATTAAGTCGAAGAAGTAAAAAGAAAGGAGGTGCTCCTATTGACGATGAGGCAATACGAGTTGAGGTAAGAATAATATATTTTACTCCTTAAGTTGTCTTTTAAATATTTTTTCATTCTATTAACATTTTATTTTCTTGTTAGAATTTACTTAAAGAGGCTGTAGATTGTCACCTCCAAGATAAACCTGAAGGAACACAACGAATAGAAGTACACGAGGAGGCATTTCGGTAACAATTTACTTATAATTTAATTTATTTTTTTATAGAAGTTAAATATAGTTCAACTTTAATTATGTTTTTTATATAGTGAGGTTTTTGGACCCGAGCACTCTGGTCGAGTTAGATGTTTAGGAGTTGGTGCTCTACCTAGCCAAGTGTTCCCAGAGCAATGTAAACGCAACTCAATGTACTGGCAAGATTTGAAGGGAGTTGCTTCGGAGGCTCATTGGCTCCCATGTCCCCGGATTAAAATTTTCACTAATGAAAGAATTAATCCAGATGGGATGAGCTTCCTTAGCACAACCAATTCGTCGTCGTGCTAACAACTTGAGTGGTCGCTTGAACAAACTAGTTGTTCAAGCAACACAACTCTTCCGTTGGTTAGCCGCGGAAGAGACGACGGACGGATCGCCGGTTTTTGTGTTTGTCTTCGGGGTCTATGATTATACAATATATATTCATACACACACATGCATAATCAAAACAAATAAGAACATGCTCAGATCTGTACATAAAGTAAAAATAACTTTATACCTTACGATCTTCTACCGTATGTCCTATCCTTCTCGTGGACGACGTGTGGACGAAGATCCTCCACGAGTAGAAGCCTTCTAGATCACTTTCTTCTCTACCTTGTCCGCTGCGAACAAAGAGAAGAAACCACAAATACCTTCCTATCTAGAACCGGCCACCAAATTATGGAACTTGGTGTAACCGCCGGCCAAGGAACTATTGGATGATGCGCCGACCAACTTCAATAAGTGTTGCCGCCGGCCACTTTGGAGAATGGGGAGGAGGAAGAGAACCGACCACCAATGGGAGGAGAACCACCGGCCAAGGAAGAAGGTAGAGGGCTCTAAGATGGGCGCCGGCCAAGGAATGAGAGAGGAGGATGGGCGCCGGCAATCAACTTGAAGGAAGAAGCTTGCCGCCCAAACTTTGCTCCAAAACCCTAGCCGCCCAATGAACCCTAGCCGCCCACTTGTGGATGAACCAAACCCTAACTCCAATTCCTTGATCCTTTTTGCCGCCCAACCCTAAGCATCTATTTATAGAATAGGGCTTAAGCCTCCTTTAATCTCCACCGTCGGATCTAGGGATTTAATCTCCACCGTCGGATCTAGGGTTTTATCCCAACCGTCGGATCTAGGGTTTAATCCCAACCATCGGACCTAGGATTTTATCCCAACCATCGGATCTAGGGATTTAATTGTTGGCAATCGTGCGATCTCTCGGAAGCTCATAGGCTCCCATGTCCCCGGATTAAAATTTTCACTAATCCGGATGGGATGAGTTTCCTAAGCACAAACAATTCATCGTCGTGCCAACGACTCGAGCAATCGCTTGAACAAACTAGTTGTTCAAGCAACCAAACTCTTCTAGTCGATTAGCCGCGGAAGAGACGACGGACGGATCGCCGGTTTTTGTGTTTCTTATTCGGGGTCCATGATTATACAAATACAAGCAAATGTAAACTAGTATAATCAACATATACTAACATAAAGAACATAAGCTAGCATATCAATAAGAACATGCAATAACAATAATAAAAGTTATAAAACTTTTATACCTCTTGATCTTCTATCGTATGTCCTAACCTCCTTGTAGACTTCGTGTGGGCGAAGATCCTCCACAAGTTGAAGCATCCTAGATCTTCTTCAATCCAAAGAAAGAAGAACTCTCTTTCTCTTCTTGCTTGAGCCAACCACCAATCCACAATAGGATTGATGCCACCGGCCCCAAGAATAGAGAGAACAAAATGGAAACAACCAAGGAACCGAACTAGGGACAAACCCTAGTTTTGGTGCCGCCGGCCAAGATGGAGTGAAGAGGAGAATAGGAAATCGGTTGAGCCCCGACCAAGGTAGAAGGAAGAGAAGGTAGGAGTCGGCCAAACCTTAGGAAGAAGAAGAACCCTCCTCCTATATTTGCCGCCCACCTTAGCTTCCATAACCTAGCCGCCCAACCTCCTAACCTCCTAGGGTTTCTTGCCGCCCAACCAAAGATAGGCAAAACCCTAACTCCCTTAGGGTTTCTTGCCGCCCACTTTAGGTTTGGCAAAACCCAAATCTCCAAAACCAAATCATCAACCTAGATCAAAAGGAGAAGCATGGGCGCCGGCCAAACCATGGAGGAAGGAGGAAGAAGGATGCCGGCCACCATTAGGAAGAAGAAGAAGAAGCTCCCTCTCCTTTTGTGGCCACCCAAAAATCCTAGCTCCTCCACTTGATTGCCGCCCAAGCCAAAGCCCCTCAATTAGGTTTTCCATGTTCCAACATCATCTTGCCGCCCACCCTAAGCCACCCTTTTATAGAGTTAGGGTTTTGGGCCTTGGTTTAATCTCCACCGTCGGTTCTAGGGTTTTAATCTCAACCGTCGGGTCTAGAGATTTAATCTCAACCGTCGGTTCTAGGGATTTAATCCCAACCGTCGGATCTAGAGATTTAATCTCAACTGTCGGTTCTAGGGTTTTAATCCCAACCGCCGGATCTAGAGATTTAGTCTCCACCGTCGGTTCTAGGGATTTAATCCCAACCGTCGGATCTAGAGATTTGTTTTCCATTATTTAATCTAGACTTCATGAGGTTTATATTAGGCTACGATAGGGACCATGAGGAGGAGTTGGGTCTTGGCCACCCGATGGATCGGAACCACACAAACTTGATCCATCAATGATGTTCCATTCCACTAGAGGATCATCATCGAACTACCTCACCAACCCCCATAAATTAATATGGGCTCCATATATTATTTGTACATCCATCTCCCCGTGTTTAAGATATCGAATGTCCGTCAATTAATTGATTTACTGACCATCAATTAATTAACATCTAACTCCTCGAGTAGTACCACTCAACCTTATCATCATGTTGACTAAGTCAACCTGCAGGGTTTACATGATGAACCTTATGAGCTCCTCAAGGGGACATCATCAACCTAATACATAGGACACGGATTCCTCCTATAATCAACGGCACACCATGTAAATAATATCATTTACCAACTTACCAGGCATATTGATTTAATCCATAGAAATCTCACCCTCTGGTAAATCAAAGAAATAAATATTAAGTACATGTGCCCGTTATTATATCGGGATTAAGAGCATGTACAACATAATATCCGAGGTCCGATTCAATTATGCAGTCAGCAATAATTTGAATCACCTCTATGTCGGTCCTGCTCAATACACCTAAGTGTACTAGTGTAACTCTATGTTCAAGATAAAACAATACTAAGTTACACTACAACCATGCCAATGGTTTGTCCAAAACCATCTTGGTTGTGAGCCTCTACTTATACTCTACAAGGGACTGATAACATGATCTTCTGTGCCACACCCAAGCACCATGTTATTTACAATGTAAAGTATTAGACAATTTTGCATAATCATAAAAATATGCAAACAATGATCATGTGATTCTTATTTCAAAATAAAGATGTTCATACCAAAGAGCTAGGCTTCTCAGTATACATCCCAACAATCTCCCACTTATACTAAAAGACTATGCTGTCATCATACTGCCATACATCTGATTCCCCTTCCCTCCACATGCCTATCAAAGCTCTCGCTAGAAGGGCCTTAGTGAAAGGGTCTACCAGGTCATCCTCTGATGCATGCTAGGCGACGTCAACTTGTACCTCCTTTACGATTTTTCGTATCAGGTGGTACTTGCACTCTATGTGTTTACTAGCCTTATGGGCTCGTGGTTCCTTCGAGTTTGCAACTGCACCATTATTATCACAATTAATTGTGATAGTTCTGGGCAAACTAGGAATCACATCCAAGTCCATCAGGAAGTTCCTGAGCCACACAGCTTCTTTGGCTGCCTCATAGGCTGCCACATACCCAGCTTCCATGGTAGAGTCCACCACGCATTTCTGCTTGACACTCTTCCATACTATGGCTCCACCTCCAAAAGTAAACACAAACCCTGAGGTAGACTTACTGTTATCCCTATCAGATTGGAAATCAGAATCCGTGTAACCCACAGGGAGTAATTGGTCTGCCCGGTAAACTAGCATATAATCCCTAGTCCTTCTCAGGCACTACAATATATGCTTTACCGCAGTCCAATGTCCCTGTCCTGGATTACTCTGATATCTGCTAACCATGCCTACGGCAAAGCAGATATCTGGTCTCGTACATAGCATACATTAGACTTCCTACCACCGAAGCATAAGGAACTGCCTATATCTCCTCTATCTCTTCAGATGATCTAGGACACATCTGCTTAGATAAAGGAACTTCATGCCTGAAGGGTAGAAAACCCTTCTTGGAGTTTTGTATGCTAAAACAATCCCAAACCATATCTATGTATGAAGCTTGGGATAAGCACAACAACCTTGTTCCCAAGGTTGTGACCCACTTCTCCCAAGTCCTTCATATCATACTGTTTGGACGACCATACCCTTACGTCTGATAACACTTCGATGTTGTCGCCAACCACCAAAATGTCATCTACGTATAGTACAAAAATACCACTAAATTTCCGTCACATCTCTGATATAGACAAGACCCATCCGAACTTTGAATAAATCCATAAGACTGGATTTACTACCTCAAAGCGGATGTCCCAAGACTTCAAAGCTTGCTTCAGTCCATTAACGGACCGATTAAGCTTATATACAATATGCTCTTTGCCCTTAGCAATGAATCCCTCTGGTCGCTTCATGTAGATGGATTCCTCAAGACTTCCACTAAGGAATGTTGTCTTGACATCCATCTGTCACGCCTCATAATCCATATGAGTTGCTATGCATAAGAGCTCCCAGACATGTCTTGAATCCATAGATTCAATCTCAGTATTCATTGCACTTTGCAAAGATGCTGTATTTATATCTTGGATTGCCTCGTCGTATGTCTAGGGATCAGGTTCATGTTTACTAGGGACCAAATCAGAAGATTTATCCAAAAACATGAATCTGAGAGGCTGTCTCACAACCCTCCCACTATGATGAGGTATCATCTGTGTATCCTCTGTGACACGCGGTGCAGTGACATGTGATATATCCTCTTGTACCGGTGGTACTAAAGAAGTGACTTCCCTTTTTAACTCCTCCAGAACAATTTTACCCTTGGGCTTGTGGCTCATCACATAGTCTTCCTCTAGAAATCTGGCATTCATGTTAACGATCACCCTCTGATCTCTAGGACTATAAAACAATTCAGAATAACTCATCATCGATCTAACCATCTCCATAAGAGTCCTATTCCTTCGTACTGCTACACTGTTCTGCTGGGGTGTGCCAGCTGCAGTCAATTGGGATTGAATCCCAACCTCTGATAAGTAGTTCCTAAACTCTCCCAAGAGGTTGTCACCACCACGATCAGATCGTAGTGTCATCCACATCTTGAATAATCATCTACAAAAGAGACGAAATATTCAAGATTACCTCTTGCCTAGATAGCCATAGGACCACACAAATCAGAATGAACCATTTCTAACACATCTTTGGCTCTATACCCCTTGGCCTTAAAAAGGCCTCTTGGTCATCTTACCCTCCAAGCAAGATTCGTAGGTTGGGAGATCCTCCACCACTAATAAACCCAAAGGTCTATCAGCTATCAACCTTTGAATTCTGCTTTGGTTAATGTGACCAAGCCTAAGAAGCCAAAGATATGTTTGGTTCATCTTCGAAGGTTCTTTTCTCTTATTGGAATTAGAAGATGAGTTATTAACTTCTATTTGCATCGTGGGAGCTTGTGGTTCAAGTTATAAATTTCCTATCTATGTACCTGAATAGATAATGTCCCTATTCCTTTTATAACAAATCTGTCATTAAAAGAAATAGAATATCCATCGAAAAACTATTTAGAAACCGAAATCAATTCTTTCTAAATAAGGGTACATAAAGGAAATTCTTAAGAACCAAAAACCTTTATTTTTCTCAAAAGATAAATAAAACATCTCCCACTGCAATAGCCGCCATCTTTATGGCATTGCCCAAGTAAATGGTAATCTCCCCTTCAACTAGTCATCGGGTTTCCTGGAACCCCTGCAAATTGTTGCAAACATGATTAGTGGCTCCCGTATCTACTCACCAGGTGCCGGTAGATATCACCGCTAATAATGTTTCAATGACTAGTCCAAAAGATATACCTATGTTCTATTTTGGATTGGGACAGTCCTTCTTCCAATGTCCATCCTGCTTGCAAGTGAAGTACTTGCCTTTCAGCTTCTTCACTCTTCCCTGAGATCCTTGCACCATCTTTGCTTCACCTTGTTTCTTCTTCTTCTTGCCTTTCGGCCTAGAAGTAGAAACTCTTTTGAGCAATGATGGCTTGAGGACACTCTTCGAAGATTGCATACTAGCAGATAAGACAATATTTGGATTCATTTCCAATCAATATAATTTGGGTACAATAAGTTTATTTCCTTTAGTATCAAAATAAGTGGACTGAAAGTCAATTTTGAAAATCCTAAGAATCACATAGATCATTACTTTAGATTTCAAAAAATTATTGATTCCTCAAACAATAAAATTTCGAAATCAACCAACACCTCAAAACACCGAGAATATCGCATGCCACGATAGTGTGGACGTATACGAATTATACATTTGTAAGAGGAGGTTTTACCCATTAATTTTATTATCTTGTCAACCTTACTTTTTGACAAATAAAATTAATAGTTGGTTCCTCTTTGGCCCTACAAATAAAAGCAGTGACTCCGATGGGGAGGATACTTTTTATTTGCATCTAAGTGTGCACCATTACACGGTACTAAGGGAATTATTTCGGATTATGTGCCTTACCGATGGGGAAGTACACACACTCCTAAATAATTTCCTATAACTATTATTTGACCTAGTGATCCGCAAACAAACTCATCCGATGGGGAGGAAGGCACTCAGAGCCGACGCGCAAGTTTGTTGCATCACACGTCAAATTGTAATGGAGGCTGCGGGAATTAATTAAAATATCCCTCTCCCACTTAGTAAATTGAAAATGAGGAATTTTCAAGCACACACAACATGCTTATTATTACTGTAGATTTCAATAAAAATTATTGATTACTCAAACAATAAAATTTTGAAATCAACCAACACCTCAAACACCGAGAATATCGCATGCCACGATAGTGTGGACATATACGAATTCTACATTTGTAAGAGGAGGTTTAACCCATTAATTTTATTATCTTGTCAACCTTACTTTTTGACAAATAAAATTAATAGTTGGTTCCTCTTTGGCCCTACAAATAAAACTACTTTTTATTTGCATCTAAGTGTGAACCATTACACGGTACTAAGGGAATTATTTCGGATTATGTGCCTTACCGATGGGGAAGTACACACGCTCCTAGATAATTTCCTATAACCATTATTTGACCTAGTGATCCGCAAACAAACTCATCCGATGGGGAGGAAGGCACTCAGAGCCGACGCGCAAGTTTGTTGCATCACACGTCAAATTGTAATGGAGGCCGCGGAAATTAATTAAAATATCCCTCTCCCACTTAGTAAATTGAAAATGAGGAATTTTCAAGCACACACAACATGCATACAAAACAAATCAGCAATAAATATGGAAAAATCAGAATTTTTCCAACTATTATGGCATTGTTCTCCCATATGCGTCCCGTCGTGTCGCCACCTCATCCGCTCCATCTTTTCCCGTGCGCAAGTCACCAAAGAGTTCCGAGCCGAGATAAAACATTTTAATTTACATCCATCGATCCTATACTCCACGAAGGAGTGTACAAATAATCTAGATCGAAAGTAAACTAAAATGAGTGGCTAAACAATGCCGTATTTAATTACAAAAATTAAATACTAATCTAGCCTCGTCAACCCCGAGGATTCAAATAATATACAATCACAAACACATGCAATCACATACACACATATATAGCCATAATAGTTGGATCTTATGCCTGCAACCAAAAAGTTAGCCTACGCACATCCTACTATTATCCGGTATACACAATATATGATAAATGCGTGAAAGTAACCGAATCCAAAACACACAAAACCGGAAATCGTGACTCTGATACCACTTGTTGGCAATCGTGCTATCTCTCGGAAGCTCATAGGCTCCCATGTCCCCGGATTAAAATTTTCACTAATCCGGATGAGATGAGTTTCCTAAGCACAACCAATTCGTCGTCGTGCCAACGACTCGAGCAATCGCTTGAACAAACTAGTTGTTCAAGCAACCAAACTCTTCTAGTCGATTAGCCGCGGAAGAGACGACGGACGGATCGCCGGTTTTTGTGTTTCTTATTCGGGGTCCATGATTATACAAATACATGCAAATGTAAACTAGTATAATCAACATATACTAACATAAAGAACATAAGCTAGCATATCAATAAGAACATGAAAAGAACAATAATAAAAGTTATAAAACTTTTATACCTCTTGATCTTCTATCGTATGTCCTAACCTCCTTGTAGACTTCGTGTGGGCGAAGATCCTCCACAAGTTGAAGCATCCTAGATCTTCTTCAATCCAAAGAAAGAAGAACTCTCTTTCTCTTCTTGCTTGAGCCAACCACCAATCCACAATAGGATTGATGCACTTGACCCCAAGAATAGAGAGAACAAAATGGAAACAACCAAGGAACCGAACTAGGGACAAACCTAGTTTTGGTGCACTTGGCCAAGATGGAGTGAAGAGGAGAATAGGAAATCGGTTGAGCCCCGACCAAGGTAGAAGGAAGAGAAGGTAGGAGTCGGCCAAACCTTAGGAAGAAGAAGAACCCTCCTCCTATATTTGCCGCCCACCTTAGCTTCCATAACCTAGCCGCCCAACCTCCTAACCTCCTAGGGTTTCTTGCCGCCCAACCAAAGATAGGCAAAACCCTAACTCCCTTAGGGTTTCTTGCCGCCCACTTTAGGTTTGGCAAAACCCAAATCTCCAAAACCAAATCATCAACCTAGATCAAAAGGAGAAGCATGGGCGCCGGCCAAACCATGGAGGAAGGAGGAAGAAGGATGCCGGCCACCATTAGGAAGAAGAAGAAGAAGCTCCCTCTCCTTTTGTGGCCACCCAAAAACCCTAGCTCCTCCACTTTCTTGCCACCCAAGCCAAAGCCCCTCAATTAGGTTTTCCATGTTCCATCATCATCTTGCCACCCACCATAAGCCACCCTTTTATAGAGTTAGGGTTTTGGGCCTTGGTTTAATCTCCACCGTCGGTTCTAGGGTTTTAATCTCAACCGTCGGATCTAGAGATTTAATCTCAACCGTCGGTTCTAGGGATTTAATCCCAACCATCGGATCTAGAGATTTAATCTCAACTGTCGGTTCTAGGGTTTTAATCCCAACCGTCGGATCTAGAGATTTAGTCTCCACCGTCGGTTCTAGGGATTTAATCCCAACCGTCGGATCTAGAGATTTGTTTTCCATTATTTGATCTAGACTTCATGAGGTTTATATTAGGCTATGATAGGGACCATGAGGAGGAGTTGGGTCATGGCCACCCGATGGATCGGAACCACACAAACTTGATCCATCAATGATGTTCCATTCCACTAGAGGATCATCATCGAACTACCTCACCAACCCCCATAAATTAATATGGGCTCCATATATTATTTGTACATCCATCTCCCCGTGTTTAAGATATCGAATGTCCGTCAATTAATTGATTTACTGACCATCAATTAATTAACATCTAACTCCTCGAGTAGTACCACTCAACCTTATCATCATGTTGACTAAGTCAACCTGCAGGGTTTACATGATGAACCTTATGAGCTCCTCAAGGGGACATCATCAACCTAATACATAGGACACGGATTCCTCCTATAATCAACGGCACACCATGTAAATAATATCATTTACCAACTTACCGGGTATATTGATTTAATCCATAGAAATCTCACCCTCTGGTAAATCAAAGAAATAAATATTAAGTACATGTGCCCGTTATTATATCGGGATTAAGAGCATGTACAACATAATATCCGAGGTCTGATTCAATTATGCAGTCAGCAATAAATTGAATCACCTCTATGTCGGTCCTGCTCAATACACCTAAGTGTACTAGTGTAACTCTATGTTCAAGATAAAACAATACCAAGCTACACTACAACCATGCCAATGGTTTGTCCAAAACCATCTTGGTTATGAGCCTCTACTTATACTCTACAAGGGACTGATAACATGATCTTCTGTGCCACACCCAAGCAACATGTTATTTACAATGTAAAGTATTAGACAATTTTGCATAATCATAAAAATATGCAAACAATGATCATGTGATTCTTATTTCAAAATAAAGATGTTCATACCAAAGAGCTAGGCTTTTCAGTATACATCCCAACATTAATCCAAACCGTCGATTCTAGGATTTCATCCTAACCATCGGATCTAGGGATAAATCACAACCGTTGGTTCTAGGGTTTCATCCAACCATCGGATCGAGGGATTTAATCCCAACCGTTGGTTCTAGGTTTTGTTTTACATTCTTGGATCTAGACTTCACAAGGATTATATTAGGCTACGATAGAGACCATAAGGAGGAGTTGGGTCTTGGCCACCCGATGGATCGGAACCACACAAACTTGATCCATCAATGATGTTCCATTCCACTAGAGGATCATCATTGAACTACCTTACAAACCCCCATAAATCAATATGGGCTCCATATATTATTTATACATTAATCTCCCCGTGTTTAAGATATCGAATGTCCGTCAATTAATTGATTCACTGACCATCAATTAATTAACATCTAATTCCTCGAGTAGTACCACTCAACCTTATCATCATATTGACTAGGTCAACCAGCTGGGTTTACATGATGAACCTTATGAGCTCCTCAAGGGGACATCATCAACCTAATATATAGGACACGGTTTCCTTCTATAATCAACGACACACCATGTAAATAATATTATTTCCCAACTTACCGGGCATATTGATTTAATCCATCTAAATCTCACCCTCTGGTAAATCAAAGAAATAAATACTAAGTACATGTGCCCGTTATTATATCGGGATTAAGAGCATGTACAACATAATATCCGAGGTCCGATTCAATTATGTAGTCAGTACTAAATTGAATCACCTCTATGTCGGTCCTACTCAATACACCTAAGTGTACTAGTGTAACTCTATGTTCAAGATAAAACAATACCAAGCTACACTACAACCATGCCAATGGTTTGTCCAAAACCATCTTGGTTGTGAGCCTCTACTTATATTTTACAAAGTCTTGATAACATGATCTTACATGCCACCAAGCACCATGTTATCTACAATGTAAAATATTAGACAATATGCACACATATATAATGAATATATAAAATGCAAATAATGATCATGTGATTCTTATTTCAAAATAAAATGTTCATACAAAAAGAGCTAGACTTTCAGTATACATTCCGATAATCTCCCACTTATACTAAAAGACTATGCTGTCATCACTCTGCCATACATCTGATCCCCATGTCCTCCACATGCCTATCAAACGCTTTTATTTGGAAGGGCCTTAGTGAATGGATCCGGTTATCCTCTCGATGCAATCTTGGCGACAACAACTTCTCCTGCTTTACGATCTCGTATGAGGTGGTACTTGCTCTATGTGTTACTTGCCTTATGGGCTCGTGGTTCCTTGAGTTTGCAAGCTGCACCACTATTATCACAATAAATTGTGATAGTTACGGGCAAACCGGGAATCACATCCAAGTCCATCAAGTTCTGAGCCATCTGACTTCCTTGCATTTGCCTCGGAGGCCACATACTCGACTTCCATGGTAGAGTCCATACGCATTTCTTCTTGACACTCCTCCATACTATGGCTCCACCTCCAAAGTAAACACAAACCCAGGTAGACTTACTCTTGTCCCTATCGATTGGAAATCCGAATCAGTGTAACCCACGGGGACTAATTGATCTGCGATAAACGACATATAATCCTAGTTCTTCTCGGGTACTTGATATATGCTTTCTGCGATCGATGTCACTGTCGAGGATTACTCGATATCGCTAACCATGCCCGCGGAAGCGGATATCGGTCTAAATACATAGCATAGCATACATAAGGCTTCCCTCTGTAGAAGCATAAAGGAACCGCCTTCATGTCCTCTATCTCCTTTGATGTTTTGGGACACATCTCTTTAGATAAAGGAACTCCATGCCTAAAGGTAGAAAACCTTTCTTGGAGTTCTGCATGCTAAAGCGAGCAAGGATAGTGTCAATGTATGAAGCTTGAGATAAGCACAACATCCTTTTCTTGCGATCCCTTATAACTTTGATCCCAAGGATGTGTCCACTTCTCCCAAGTCCTTCATATCAAGCTGTTTGGACAACCATACCCTTCGTCGATAACACTTTGATATTGTTGCCAACTAACAAAATGTCATCTACGTATAGTACAAGAAACACCACTACGTTTCCGTCACATCTCTTGTATACACAAGGCTCATCCGGACATTGAATAAATCCATATGACTGGATTACCTCATCAAAGCGGATGTTCCAAGATCTAGAAGCTTGCTTCAATCCATAAATGGACCGATTAAGCTTACATACAAGATGCTCTTTGCCTTTAGCAATGAATCCCTCAGTTGCGCATATAGATGTTCTCCTCAAGACTTAGTTAAGGAAAGGCTGTCTTGACATCCATCTGCCAAATCTCATAATCCGTATGAGCGGCTATAGATAAGAGAATCGGATAGACTTAAGCATAGCTAGTGAAAAGGTCTCCTCATGTCGATACCCTCTTTACGAGTATACCCTTTGCAACAAGCCTAGCTTTGAAGGTCTCAACAACTTCAAAGTCTACTCTCTCTTTCTCTTGTAGATCCACTTGCATCCAATGGTTTTACACCATCGGGTGGCTCTACTAGCTCCCAGAACTGATTAGAATCCATAGATTCTATCTCCAATTCATCGCTCTTGCCAAGATCGCATCTCTATCTTGGATTGCCTCGTCATATGTCCAGGATCAGTTCATGTTCACTGTGACTAAGTCCAAGACTCTCCCAAAAACATGAATCTGTCGGGTTGTATAACAACCCTCCCACTACGATGAGGTGCCTCCTGTGTATGCTTTGTGACACGCGGTGCAATGACTTGTGGTGTCTCCTCTTGTACCGGTGGTACTGAAGTCGGGACTTCCCCTGTCATTTCCTCAAGAAAAATCCTACTCGTGGGTTTGTGGTTCATCACATAGTCCTCCTCTAGAAATCTGGCATTCATACTCACGATCACCTTCTGATCTCTAGGACTATAGAATAAACCACCCTTCGTTCCCTTAGGGTAGCCAACAAACAAGCGCACTTCTGTATGAGATTCCAACTTACCAGCATCTCCCTTCAGCACATGTGCTGGACTACCCCAAATCCGAATTTGTCTTAGACTAGGCTTTCGCCCAGTCCACAACTCTGTGGGAGTAGAGGGTACTGACTTAGATGGAACTAAGTTCAAAATGTGTGCTGTTATTTCCAGAGCAAAACCCCAGAACGAATCAGGTAACTCAGAATAACTCATCATAGATCTGACCATCTCCATAAGAGTCCTGTTCCTTCGCTCCGCCACACCATTCTGCTGGGGTGTACCAGGTGCGGTCAATTGGGATTGGATCCCAGCCTCTGATAAGTAGCTCCTAAACTCTCCCAAGAGGTACTTGCCACCACGATCAGATCGTAATGTCTTGATACTTTTACCTTGACGGTTCTCCACATCAGCCTTGAATTCTTTGAACCTGTCAAAGCATTCAGACTTGCGGCGCATCAGGTAAATATATCCATATCTTGAATAATCGTCTATAAAAGAGACGAAATATTCAAAACCACCTCTTGCCTGGATAGACATAGGACCACACAAATCAAAATGAACCAATTCTAACACATCTTTGGCTCTTTACCCCTTAGCCTTGAAAGGCCTTTTGGTCATTTTACCTTCCAAGCAAGACTCGCAGGTTGGGAGATCCTCCACCACTAATGAACCCAAAGGTCCATCAACTATCAACCTTTGAATTCTACTTAGGTTAATATGACCAAGCCTTAGGTGCCAAAGATATGTTTGGTTCATTTGCGAATGTTCTTTTCTCTTATTAGGTTTAGAAGATGAGGTATTTACTTCTATTTGCATCGTGGGAGTTTTTGGTTCAAGAGTATATAAATTGCCAACCAATGTACCAGAATAGATAATCTCCCTATTCCTTTTTATAACCACCTTGTCATTAAAAGAAATAGAATATCCATCCATAAACAATTTAGAAACTGAAATTAAATTCTTTCTAAAAGTAGGTACATAAAGACAATTTCTTAAAATCAAAAATTTATTCCTATCAAAAGATAAATAAACGTCTCCCACTGCAATAGCCGCCACCTTTGAAGCATTGCCCATGAAGACGGTAATCTCTCCCTCAGCTAGTCGTCGGGTTTCCTGGAACCCCTGCAAGGTATTGCAGACATGATCAGTGACTCCTGTATCTACACACCAGGCACTGGTAGATAACACCGCTAAACATGTTTCAACAACTAAACAAGAAGATATACCATTGTTCTTTCGGATCCTTCTAATGTCCACCGCTTGCAAGTGAAGCACTTGCCTTCTGGCTTCTTCACTCCTCGAGGTCCTGTTGCCACCTTCTTCGCTCCACCTTGCTTCTTCTTCTTCTTACCTTCGGTTTAGAGGAAGAAACCTTCCGAGCGACTCATGGCTTGAGAACTCGACGAAAAATCCCTCTGCCTCGAGTTCACCGTAAGCTCCGCCAGCGAATACAACCTCTTGTTCATGTTGTAGTTGAGGCGGAACTGCTCAAAACTCCTAGGCAGAGACTGGAGAATGATATCGACCTGGGTTTCCCCATCGATCTCACCTCCGAGGACTTCCATCTCATTAAGATGAGCCATCATCTTGAGAACATGATCCCTAACGGGTGTTCTCTTGACCATGGTGGTCGTCATCAAGTTTCTCATTGCCTCCTGCCTAGCCGCCCTACTCTGATGTCCGAAAAGTTCCTTGAGATTGAACATCATGTCATAAGCTGTGGCTATGGCCTGATGCTGATGTTGCAGCACATTTGACATAGATGTCAAAATGTAACACCGCGCCATATCATCTGCCTTAACCCATTTCTTATAACGTTCTATCTCCTTTTCATCAGAGTCATCTGAGGGCTTAGGAGGACAGACCTCGAAGAGTACAAATTTGTACTCTTCCGCAGTTAAGACAATATCCAGGTTTCTTTTCCAATCAATGTAGTTTGGACCATTAAGTTTGTTTTCTTTTAAAATCACAGCAAGTGGGTTGAAAGCCATTTTAAAATCCTAAAAATCACAATGATCAAAATATTATATTTCAAATATTATTGATTCCTCAAAACAATAAAATCCTGAAATCAACCAACACCTCAAAACACCGAGAATATCGCATGCCACGATAGTGTGGACGTATACGAATTCCACATTTGTAAGAGGAGGTTTTACCCATTAATTTTATTATCTTGTCAACCTTACTTTTTGACAAATAAAATTAATAGTTGGTTCCTCTTTATCCCTACAAATAAAAGCAGTGACTCCGATGGGGAGGATACTTTTATTTGCATCTAAGTGTGCACCATTACACGATACTAAGGGAATTATTTCGGATTATGTGCCTTACCGATGGGGAAGTACACATGCTCCTAAATAATTTCCTATAACCATTATTTGACCTAGTGATCCGCAAACAAACCCATCCGATGGGGAGGAAGGCACTCAAAGCCAACGCGCAAGTTTGTTGCATCACACGTCAAATTGTAATGGAGGCCGCGGGAATTAATTAAAATATCCATCTCCCACTTAGTAAATTGCAATCGAGGAATTTTAAATATACACAACATGCATATAAAACAAATAAGCAATAAATATGAAAAAAACAGAATTTTTCCAACTATTATGGCATTGTCCTCCAATATGCTTCCCGTCGTGTCGCCACCTCGTCCGCTCCATCTTTTCCCGTACGCAAGTCACCAAAGAGTTCCGAGCCGAGATAAAACATTTTAATTTACATCCATCGATCCTATACTCCACGAAGGAGTGTACAAATCATCTAGATCGAAAGTAAACTAAAATGAGCAGCTAAACAATGCCGTATTTAATTACAAAAATTAAATACTAATCTAGCCTCGTCAACCCCGAGGATTCAAATAATAAATTTTTACACACATCCATTCACATACACACACATGGCCATAATAGTCGGATCTTATGCCTGCAACCAAAGAGTTAAACTACGCATATCCTACTATTATCCGGCACATATAATATATGAAAAAGTGCATAAAAAAATTAACCGAATCCAAAAAACACAAAACCGAAAACCGTGGCTCTGATACCAATTGAAGGGAGTTGCTTCGGAGGCTCATTGGCTCCCATGTCCCCGGATTAAAATTTTCACTAATGAAAGAATTAATCCGGATGGGATGAGCTTCCTTAGCACAACTAATTCGTCGTCGTGCTAACAACTTGAGTGGTCGCTTGAACAAACTAGTTGTTCAAGCAACACAACTCTTCCGTTGGTTAGCCGCGGAAGAGACGACGGAGGGATCGCCGGTTTTTGTGTGTCTTCGGGGTCCATGATTATACAATATATATTCATACACACACATGCATAATCAAAACAAATAAGAACATGCTCAGATCTGTACATAAAGTTAAAATAACTTTATACCTTACGATCTTCTACCGTATGTCCTATCCTTCTCGTGGACGACGTGTGGACGAAGATCCTCCACGAGTAGAAGCCTTCTAGATCACTTTCTTATCTACCTTGTTCGCAACGAACAAAGAGAAGAAACCACAAATACCTTCCTATCTAGAACCGGCCACCAAATTTGCTCCTCATTCAAGGCTCGACGCCAGGTGGGCCAGAAACAAAAGTCTTTTTCTCGATGCAAATCTGAAGTACACCAACTCTACTCTCACTAGGAACAAAGGAAGATTCAAAGCAAAACTTTCAGACGTGGTACTTATGCCGGCCACACGGTTATTAAACTCCTTCCTAGCAATACGTAAACTGGAACGAAGTCGCTGCAATCAACTTGAAGGAAGAAGCTTGCCGCCCAAACTTTGCTCCAAAACCCTAGTCGCCCAATGAAACCTAGCCGCCCACTTGTGGATGAACCAAACCCTAACTCCAATTCCTTGATCCTTTTTGCCGCCCAACCCTAAGCATCTATTTATAGAATAGGGCTTAAGCCTCCTTTAATCTCCACCGTCGGATCTAGGGATTTAATCTCCACCGTCGGATCTAGGGTTTTATCCCAACCGTCGGATCTAGGGTTTAATCCCAACCGTCGGATCTAGGATTTTATCCCAACCGTCGGATCTAGGGATTTAATCCCAACCGTCGATTCTAGGATTTCATCCTAACCATCAGATCTAGGGATTTAATCCCAACCGTTGGTTCTAGGGTTTCATCCAACCATCGGATCTAGGGATTTAATCCCAACCGTTGGTTCTAGGTTTTGTTTTACATTCTTGGATCTAGACTTCACAAGGATTATATTAGGCTATGATAGGGACCATAAGGAGGAGTTGGGTCTTGGCCACCCGATGGATCGGAACCACACAAACTTGATCCATCAATGATGTTCCATTCCACTAGAGGATCATCATTGAACTACCTCACCAACCCCCATAAATCAATATGGGCTCCATATATTATTTGTACATTAATCTCCCCGTTTTTAAGATATCGAATGTTCGTCAATTAATTGATTCACTGACCATCAATTAATTAACATCTAATTCCTCGAGTAGTACCACTCAACCTTATCATCATGTTAACTAAGTCAACCAGCTGGGTTTACATGATAAACCTTATGAGCTCCTCAAGGGGACATCATCAACCTAATATATAGGACATGGTTTCCTTCTATAATCAACGACACACCATGTAAATAATATTATTTCCCAACTTACCGGGCATATTGATTTAATCCATCTAAATCTCACCCTCTGGTAAATCAAAGAAATAAATACTAAGTACATGTGCCCATTATTATATCGGGATTAAGAGCATGTATAACATAATATCCGAGGTCCGATTCAATTATGTAGTCAGTACTAAATTGAATCACCTCTATGTCGGTCCTACTCAATACACCTAAGTGTACTAGTGTAACTCTATGTTCAAGATAAAACAATACCAAGCTACACTACAACTATGCCAATGGTTTGTCCAAAACCATCTTGGTTGTGAGCCTTTACTTATATTTTACAAGGTACTGATAACATGATCTTCTGTGCCACACCAAGCACCATGTTATCTACAATGTAAAATATTAGACAATATGCACACATATATAATGAATATATAAAATGAAAATAATGATCATGTGATTCTTATTTCAAAATAAAATATTCATACAAAAAGAGCTAGGCTTTCAGTATACATTCCAACAAGATTATCACTCTAATTCAGATTTAACAAATAAATTTAGGGAAATGGGAGAGAAAATTAAAGAAATGGAGTTGCGAGAAGCACAATGACAGACGGAAATAGAGGAGATGAGAAGACAGATGCAAGAAAATAATCAGTTTCAAAATTTTACACGAGTAATGCTAAATATGATGTCTGGAAGTGTAGGGGGCTCTCGTGGACCTGAATTTTTACCGGCACAAGTAATAACATTTCTCACACAAACAAAATAACGGCAAAAAAGTATTTTTATAATTAAGTACATGATATCAAATTTATTTATTTTTGTAGATGGCAGCTATATTTACAAATATTATGCAACAACAATTTCCATCGACTGCGGAAGAAAATAGATATAGATCCTCCCCATCACCAGAACCAGATGACTAGAGAGAATTTTGAATGCAATCGTTGAGGTTGGTATTTAAATACATATGTTTCTATTAGAGTATTTAATATTTTTATTTTTAAATACATATGTTTCTATACTTGCCATATCTGAACCCAACTCCTTTTGGTAGTATTACACTGCCACAATGTTTGAAATGATTTTTAACTAATAATTTGTTTTCTAAGAAATGTGGTTAACTTGCCTCTGAAGAACAATATTGTAGTTCAACAAACTAGGATTTGAATCAATTTTGGTGAACTAGATAGAATTATCATGTTCTTGTGTTTTATTTAATTACTTTGTTTCATTTTTCATGTAAACATTATATCAGGTATAGGATTTTCAGAATTATATGAATTGATGATATTACATTATATCAAGTATATGGACACCAATAATATTATATGAATTTTTAGTAGTGAAGTGAATTCCTTTTTCCCCTTGTTAAAGCTGACTCTGATTTTATCTGATCTGAGATTTTTTGTTCTGAAAATTGCTTTTCTGTAAAGTGCTCATTGAGATTTGATTTATTTCATAATCTTATACAGGATTTTGTTGGAGCCTTTATCCATCTCTTTATGATATTGCATTGTGTTCTCTTGTAGTTTCTACTTTATATTTCTTCATATCTCCTTTACTTCTCAGAATTGCATAAATTTGCTCACCGATTATTTATGATCTGTAGATTAGATCTATTGTTCACGCATACCTCAGCCATCACAAAATTACTACCTCAGCCACCACTAGCAGATTATTTATGATCTGCTAGTGGTTGTTAATATTTATGATCTGTAGATTAGATCTATTGTTCTTGTACTCCAGAGATTGCAACCTCTTGGAACTTTCTCAGCTCCTGCAAATAGATAAGTCTAATATCCGTAGTTTACACACAAGTAATTATGCTAGGAATAAGTTTTCGAGCGACATTTTCATCTCTCAAAAAACAAAAAAAGAAAAAAAAATGTACCATGGGAGTTGTGTAGCAAGGAAAATTTTATGGTTTTTTAGGAAAGAGGTCATTCATCAGTAAAGGATGAGAGTTGTCTGATGAGTTGCTTTGTTCATGTAGAAAAATCATAGTGTATTGGGCCATCTGTGAAATATATATATATATAATAAATGAACAAAAAATTTATGGCTTTGGAGTTGTTGAGAGTTCTTCATTGCTTCTTTTGAGCATATCCACTGTCATACACGTTGAAGGTCTATTTATAGGCCATCTGATGCACCATAGACAAATTGTTATCCATTTTCTTGCAATCTCCTCGTCTTCATTGTTCATACAAGAATTATAATTTGATCAACCATGTTGATACAATGATAAACTCAATATGTAAGTAGATTTCATTAGTATTCTCTAAGGCATTGATGTATTTCCTTAAATCTACCATTTCCAACACCATCATTCCATAGCTGTAAACATCACACTTGCTGGTCACAACTCCAAAGTTGTTAAAGAAGATTACGAGTCTTAATCATCGAAATAGTATTTCTTTTATTAAGCACAATTTGGTTAACCCAAAAGCTGAGGTCTTTGAACAAAGTCTTTGTCTAAGAGAATATTACAAGGCTTGATGTTGAAATGAACTATTTGGGTGTTACACCCCCAATGTAGGTATTCTAGACCTCTTGCTATCCTTATTGCAATCTCATAAAATCTTTTGCAAATAAGTGGTGTTCTTACATTAGATTTCACGGCATAAATAAATTTCTCTAAAGATCCATGCGAGGTGAAATCATATATGCATCCTCTTTGATCCTCGTAAGCAAAAACCTATTGAGGTAACAATGTTACCATAAGAGATTCTACTAATCTTGGCTACCTCATTCACAAAATTTTTCTCTGTTTCCTTTGGATTCAAGTAGGATCTTTATGGAGAGATATCCTTGTGCAGTGTCGATCTGCCTCGTCCAAGCTTGTGGTGAAGGAATTGGTGATGCTCTTCTTATCGGCATATTTATACCTTCTTATCGACATATTTATACCTTTCCGAAAGCGAGGTATCGTGAACATTTTGGCGAGCGATTATAAGTTAATGATTTTGTGGTTCCACTCCGCTCTATTCTTGTGCGATAAATCATTCTGATTTTGTGATGGTTTGTGACTTGTCCATTGTGAACATGGTGGTAGTGATGATGATAATGGCGGTGATGGTGATCTTGTGCAGAACATGATCTTTGGATCTCCCTTGGTCTGTTCTTGATCTTTGTTACATTCTCCCGTTTTCTTGCACAGATTCTGGTTTCTTGAAGCTCAAAACTGAGCAGGATGGAAAGGTGAGGTATCGTGCATAATTATCGATGCAGATGTCTTATCCTTGTGCACCGCTGGTTTCATGGCATTCTTGGTTGTGGATCCCATGTCATTGTTGTTTTTGATGCCATTTGAACCTTGCTTCAGGTAGCCACATTTAAACCAGAAATAATATTAGACTCCATCTTAATTGCTTCGGTTATCAATCGAAGCCTACATGATCATCTATTCTTTTATCTTCACATGTTGTTGCAACCTTGTGCGCAATTCTATCATATTCGCTTTTATCCCAATCAAATGGCCTGATCTGATGCTCCTTCATCAGACAAGACTAAGCTTAAATTTTCCTTATTTCAGGTTGAATTTAACGACTGCAAAAGGAATCCTTCATACAAGTTTTTTGGTCATGAGAAGCGGATGTTGCAAAAGGAATCCTTCATACAAATTTTTATCAAAATCTGCCATTGAGATGTATTAACATTAGTGTGGAGTAAAATATATTGAGATGCATTCCGAGTAAAATATAGTGTGGAGTAAAATGTTAATGAGATGTATTAACATTTTGAACTTAAACATGAATATTATGTGTTAGTTTGATAATACAATAAATTTGTTTTGTGAAGTGAAATGTGAATATTGTAAATTAATTTAATTTGGTATTGTATCAATATGATATGAGATCATTGTTCAAACACGATATTAGAAGCGCTTATAATCTCTCTTAAAAATATGATTATAGAATCGGCCGTAACCGTTTCTAAAATTATGCTTGAGATATATATACATTAGGAGCGGTTTTTAACCGCACCTAAACCTTTGTCTATTGGATCGCCATACAAACACATTAGGAGCGGTTAAAACCGCTCCTAAAACTCTGTTTATTACATCGACGAGCAGACACATTAGGAGTGGTTTTAACTGCCTTTAAAATGTATGTTTATAGATGAGGTCATAAGTGTTTGTGATGTTTGTACAATAGCAGCGGTTGTAAACTGATTCTATAGGTCTCCAACACAAGCGGTCACAAGTGTTTGTGATGTTTGTACAATAAGAGCGGTTGAAAATGCTTTAGAACCGGTTATAAACCGTTTCTATAGATCTCCAACACAACCGGCTCTTTATTTTGAACCACCGGTTTTTTTTACCGCTTCGGTTGTCTTTAGCATCGCCATTATCTACAACGGTTATAAACCGATTCTAATTATTTAGAAGTGGTTGATAAGTGGTTCTAAAGGCTTTTTATAACCGCTTCTAAAGGGTTTTTTTTGTAGTGATCCGGACTTTGAATAAATCCATAAGACTGGATTACCTCATCAAAGCGGATGTTCCAAGACCATGAAGCTTGCTTCAATCCATAAATGGACCGGTTAAGCTTACATACAAGATGCTCTTTGCTAAGATACTGTATCTTTATCTTGGATTGCCTCGTCATATGTCCAGGGATCAGGTTCATGTTCGCCAGGGATCAAATCAAAAGACTCTCCCAAGAACATGAATCTATTAGGCTGCCTCACAACCCTTCCACTACGACGAGGTATCACCTGTGTATCCTCTGTGACACGCGGTGCAGTGACTTGTGGTATATCCTCTTGTACCGGTGGTACTGAAGAAGTGACTTCCCCTTTTAATTCCTCCAGAACTATTTTACTCTTGGGCTTGTGGTTCATCACATAGTCTTCCTCTAGAAATCTGGCGTTCGTGCTAACGATCACCCTCTGATCTCTAGGACTATAAAACAAACCACCCTTCATTCATCTAGGATAGCCAACGAACATGCGTACTTCTATACGAGGTTCCAACTTACCAGCATCTGCCTTCAGCACATGTGCTGGACTCCCCATATCCAAATATGTCTTAGACTAGGCTTTCGCCCAATCCACAACTCTGTGGGAGTAGAAGGCACTGATTTAGATGGAACCAAGTTCAGAATGTGTTGGATCGAGCGGATCGCTAGAGGGGGGGGGGGTGAATAGCGATAGAAATTTTTCGTTCAAAATCGTTCGTTAAAATGCGAGTAGACACAGCGGAAGATAAAAACAAAACAAGCGAGGCAATAGACACAAGGGTTTTACTTGGTTCGTAGCCGAAGGCTACTACACAAAGGCCCTAGTGGTCCTTGACCACATACGGAGGGCAAACTACTAAAGAACTCCTCCTCGTTGGAGGTAGGAGTTAGACGGATACACAAAATGACAAAAGCTCGAGGTAGAGGGACACTCCCCCTCTCCTTGTTATAATGAAAGCTTTACTAAAAAATAAACTGAAATACAATTTAAACTTTCATTACCGACGACTTCAAAGGTTGGAGGTTGAAGCTCTAGTCGTCGTCTCGGCAGCGCTTCGTCGTAGGGATGTCGGAGAGTCAGAGCGTATCAGAAGCACTTGGAAGCCTTTTTAATTGATGAAAAACCCTAAGACAAGCCCTCCTTTTATAGCCTTTGAGCCCCTCATCGAATGGGTCTTCAACCAATCACAAATGGACACAAAACCTCATTGAAATGGGGTGATAAGCCTTGACTCCTCGAAGCTGATCATTGACCATCAGTCGACTGATGGCCATCATCGATCGATGGGCATCATCGATCGAGTGCCGATAGTAAACGATTGGTGATGGGCGATGAGTCCTCCAAGCCGGGCAATGATCGATGCTAGCTGCAAGGCAAAGTTAGCTCAAAGAAAACATTATTTCGACGGCCTTCAATCGTCCGATATCGACCTAGACCATCGATGGGATGTCTTTGGTCGGATCTACGCTTAAGACCATCCCCGTAAGGAGGATACAACCTCACTTACGCTCGCACACACGAGCTTACCTCGATACTTACCATGTCGCTTTTGCTTCCGGCCTTCCACTCGATTCCTTCGGCTCCCTCCGAAGTCACTCGAGTGTCACCCGACCACCTCACAGTTCCTCCGGGTGTCTTCTAATCCGACTCGACTTTTCAGCTCGTGAGATAACGACATAAGTTTAACTTTGTATCGTTTGCTATAATCAAAACTCAGGTTCGACTTAGGTGCCTACCGCACCAACAATCTCCCCCTTTTTGATTTATGGCAAACCAACATACAAAGTTAAGTAAATAGCAAGCATGAAGAATAATGTGTATTAGAAACAAACAACAAAATAATAAAGAAGATTAAGTTGGAGTAGTAAGGATTTTCTTCAAGCATTCCCCCTTGAGGAAACCTCCCCCTTGACCGAGGGTGAGTCTTGAGGAAAGACCTTAATCCTCCCCCTTTGAGGGTTTCTTAACATTACTTAAAGTTGGCCTTAGTGAAACGTTTAAGTTAAGAGTTCTTCTTAACTTGGCCCTTTCTCCCCCTTAAGTAAAACATTAAAAAAGAGTAAAACGTTGATGGCACAAATAAGTTTAAGTTAAGAATTATCTTAACTTGGTCTTAATAAGTTTTCAAAACTTAAAGTTAACTTTTGGTTTAAATATAAAGTAAGAGTTAAGTTATAAAAAAAAAAATTTTACCCCTTAACATTGGCTTTTTCTCCCCCTTTTGCCATATATCGAAAAGAGTGAGGGTATGTGTGGAAAACAAAAATAAGTGTTAAATATAAAGTCCAAGCATGTTCCACATTATTTTGAAAATAATATACTGAAAATAAGTTCATCTATAAAATGTTCGACTCATATTTGGCTTGATTGATATGAAAGATCAACCAGTCCTGGTTAGAGTCGGTTAGTATGTATGATTATACTCCGTGGTTCATAACGATGCACTAGCTCTACATCTGGAACCAGGAGTAAGGTCCTAACATCTCACGCCCATCTACGTGGCTAAGTACACAAACACATTAGTCCCATGTGTTGTGAGATGTATTGGCTCCTTAAATCTATAGGTGCATGATATCTAAGGTATGTCCTATACTAATTCCATAAAAAATGAAAATTAAGAAATAGTAGTAAGAAAATATAATTTGTAAGTTTCTATTCTACTACGCACATGCCCAATTTTCGTCTTAATAGACTAAATTCGGCTTCGGGTAGGGGTTTAGTAAATAGGTCTGCTAAGTTAGACTTTGATTTGACGTATTCGAGTTGTATGGCTCCGTTGGCCACATGTTCTCGAATGAAATGGTGTTCGACCTCTATATGTTTGGTCATAGAGTGACATATCAGATTCTTTGTAAGATTAATTGAACTAATGTTATCAACGTGAAGTTTAGTATTCTTAAAGTCTAACTTAAAGTCGCGGAGAGTGTGCTTCATCCAAAGAAGCTGCGTGACACACTCACCCATCACGATGTATTCGGCTTCGGTGGTAGATAAAGCAATACAGTGTTGCTTCCTACTGCACCAACTCACTAGACTCGAGCCGAGAAGTTGACAACAACCACTCGTACTCTTTCTATCGAGCTTACTACCGGTATAGTCCGAATCAGAGTATTCGATTAGTTCGAACTCGGTAGATCTTGGGTACCAAATACCGACATTAAGTGTACCCTTTAGATATCTAAGGATACGTTTAACAAGAGTTAGGTGAGACTCCTTGGCACAGGTTTGGAACCTTGCGCACATACTTACTGCAAATAGGATATCAGGTCAGCTTGCAGTTAAGTAAAGAAGACTCTCTATTATGCTCCTATAGTATTTTAAATCAATTGAGTTTCCAATTAAATCTTCTTCTATATTGACATTAGTTTCCATTGGGGTATTAATAATTTTAGCATCTTGCATTCCAAACCGTTTAATTAATTCCCTAGTATATTTGCGTTGATGTAGGTATATTCCATCTTTAGTTTGTTTAATTTGTAGACCTAAAAAGAAGCTTAACTCACCTACTAAATTCATTTCAAATTCACTTTCCATAAGTGAAATGAACTCATTTAGTAGGATTGAGTTGGTGGTTCCGAAAATAATATCATCTACGTAGATTTGGGCTATGAATATGTCTTTACCTAAGGTTTTTATGAAAAGAGTTGGGTCAACTACACCTTGGTTAAAACCTTTGGACTTAAGATAAATCGAAAGTCTCTCGTACCAAGCTCGAGGAGCTTGTTTAAGTCCATAAAGAGCTTTCTTTAACCTAAGGACATGATCGGGTTTTTTTAAACTTTCGAAACCAGGGGGTTGACTAATGTAAACTTCTTCTTTAATGTATCCATTTAAGAATGCATATTTCACATCCATTTGTAAGAATTTAAATCCTCGATGTGCTGCATATGCTAATAGCATTCGAATGGTCTCTAATCTAGCTACTGGGGCATAGGTCTCGTCGTAATCTAAACCTTCGACTTGACTAAACCCTTTAGCAACTAGTCTAGCTTTATTTCTAACTACTTCACCTTTATCATCAATTTTATTTCTAAACACCCACCTTGTTCCAATGATTGTTTTATCTTTAGGTGGTGGTACTAATTCCCATACTTCGTTCCTAGTGAATTGAGCCAACTCTTCTTGCATTGCAATAATCCAATCGGGATCAAGAAGAGCTTTGTCAATAGTTTTGGGTTAAATTTTAGAAATCAAAGATATTTGACTAAGGTTTCTGTATGAGGCTCTAGTTCGAACTCCTAGACTTGGATCACCTATCACTTGGTCGATAGGATGATTCGTTTGGGTCCTAGTTGGATTTGGGTTTGAGTCTACAACTTGATCCATAGGATGGCTTGTTTGAGTTCTAGTTTGGTTGGAGTCATCTATCACTTGGTCGATAGAGTGACTTGGTTGACTTAGCTTAGGATTAACACTAGACCTGATCTCCGGATCAGAGTTAGGTCTAGTATGAGTCGGCTCGCTAATTGGGGTTGCCGGGGGTTTTGTAGGTTCGTGTCCTTCATCAAATACTACATTGATAGTCTCCTCGACTCTAAGGGTGTCGTGGTTATATACTCTATAAGCTCTGCTTGTAGTCGAGTATCCTAGAAAGATTTCGGTCGTGGTTTTGGATGTAAATTTCCCTAGGTAATCCTTAGTGTTTAGGATATGTACCTTACATCCAAATACCCTAAAGTACTTGATGTTAGGTATTTTATCGTGATAAATCTCGTATGAGGTCTTAAGGTGCCTCTTTACCATAAGGATTCTATTTTGGACATAGCATGTCGTACTCACGGCTTCCGCCCAAAACCTATCGGGTAGGTTATACTCATTTAACATTGTCCTAGCGACTTCTTGTAGGGTTCTATTTTTGCGTTCTACTAGGACATTTTGTTGTGGAGTTCTAGGGCAAGAGAACTCGTGGTGGTATCCATTTAGGTTACAGAATTCTGTAAACCTATGGTTTTCGAATTCACCACCATGATCAGTCCTAAGTCTTTTGATTTTAATGCTTTGTTGATTTTCTATTAACTTAAATAGATTGATTAATTGATCTAGGGTATCATTTTTGTGTTTGATGAACCTAACCCAAGTAAATCTAGAATAGTCATCAATTATGATTTAGCAGAATTTACTTCCGTTAAGTGACTTAGCTCCGTGTGAATCAAATAAATCCATGTGTAGGAGCTCAAGCACACTTTTGGTTCGTTCTTGACTAGTTAGTTGATGTTGTGTCCTAGATTGTTTACCTTGTTGACAAGCATTACATATTTTATTATCCAAGTTGTTGAGGTTAGGCAAACCTCTGACTAAATCACTCTGACTCATCTTATGGATGAGTCTTGGGTGTGAGTGACCGAGTCGTCGGTGCCACAACCGCGATTCCTCTTGCCGTGTCATAAGACACTTAGTTGAGGAGTTAGTTAAGTTGATAGTGTAAATGTTGTTATTTCTAGTCCCTTTAAGAATTGTTTTAGAGGTTTCGTTTGTATTAATTACGCATTCATTTTCTAGAAATATGACCTTATAGTTATTATCACCCAATTGGCTTACACTAAGTAAATTATATTGAAAATTTTCTACTAATAAAACATTTTGAATAACAAAATTTGAATTGAGCTCAATATCACCTGATCCGATGATTTTGAACTTGTCGTTATTTCCGAAAGCTACCGATCCTTGTCGTTTGAATTGAAGCTTCGAAAACTTGAGTTGATCCCCGGTCATGTGTCGGGAGCAACCACTGTCCAACATCCATTGATCCTACATGCAAGGTAGTTGGATCGGATATTGAATTTATTAAAAATTGGTTGAAGATTATTAACCTAAATCATCTCACCCATGTCTATATGATCAAATATGTTAATCCTATATGTTCTTGTGAGATGACTTCCAATTTTTTAGTTGAATTAAGTTTAATGACATAAACACTTGTTAACCTTGCGTTAGATTCGGATTTGACCTTAGGCTCATCAAGTCACCTTTTCAAGATCATGGCTTCCAGGTCGTGGCGAGGCACAGAGGCCTTCTTTGATCGAAACAACGACCACTTCCTTAGACAAAGCCATTTTCAAGAAAATAGAGACTTGACTCACCTAAGACCACTTCATGGTCTAACTAGTCTAGGATACGGCGAGGTAGCTTCAGCTAGTTCCGCTCGGTCAAGTGCACTGAACTAGATACGCCTTATCTAGCCCGAATACACAAGACTCCACTTTCCTAGCGTACTATCATCTCGTCGCGTCCTGGTACTATGTTATCAAGTATTGACGAGTTATAGTCCTATCTAACCATTCTAAAAAGGAAAATCAAACTAAATAAAAACCTAAGCATGCAATTTCTAAGTTAAAACACAAACAAATTTCGTACTAGCTCCCCCTGAACCGTTGAATCGATTCGGTCTCTCCACATAGTGGATTTGGTCCTTGAACACCCAGTACTGGTTTGATCCTTAGTTTGAAATCAAGGTGGTCTTAGGGACCCATGCTTGGACACATTTTCTATGTCTACTTACGATTGACATATACGACTTATTGGTCGTGTTTGAGCTAAACCCTAGCCCGACCTTGTTGTACATGGCCCTTTGCGATCCAAGTAGGAGGTCAAGTCCTTTGGATCCCAAAGTAAACCTTTCCAATGTATTCCTAAGATCTTCGACTTGACTTTTCAAGAGTGAGTTCTCAACTTCGAGTTTTTCAACTCGAGTTGAGTCCTTCTCTTGAACTCGACTAGTCGAAGAGGTTAGGGAGACCTCGTGTTTGAGGAGTTTAACTTCCTCAACCAGGGTCTCGACCTTGGACTCGGACTTAGCTAACTTTTTATTTAAAAACTTAATTTCACTATAAAGAGTAGTAATAAGAGACCGACTTACCTTGAGTGTATCTTTTGAACCGGATGCGTATCCGTGGCTTGTCTTGAATAGTGTTTCGTAGTCCGACTTGCCTTCGGTTTCTGATTCTGGTTCCGGTTCTGACTCCGTCTCCGATTCCACCGGTTTAGCCATAAGGACTCGATCGTTGTCTTCTTCCTCGGAGGCTTCTTCCCAAGTAGCGTTGAGTGCCTTTTTATGTTTGGTTGCCTTGCTCTTGAGTTTTGGGCACTCGGACTTAATGTGTCCAAACCTGTTGCATTCATAACATCTTATGTTTGAACTTTTATACTTACCTTCGTTGGGTCGAGTGACGGCTCATTTTTGTCCCTTGACTATCCTCTGAACTAGGTTGACTAGTTCAGCTTCCATTTCCGAGTCAACCTCCGAATCCGACTCATCCTCTTCTTCCTTCGGGGGTGGCTTGCTTGCGGTTTTCTTCCTCGAACCTGCAAAAAGTGCTATACCCTTCTCGGGTTCCGAGTTAGACTGCTCATGAAGTTTGAAATCAGAAAAAAGTTCATCTAACCTAAGTTTAGAAAGATCCTTGGAGACCTTGTAGGCATCGACCATGGATGCCCACAAGGTAGTCCTCGGAAAAGAGTTTAGGACATACCTTATAAGGTCGCGGTTTTCAACCTTTTGCCCGATTGCGTGTAGGTTGTTGACTATGTCTTGGACACGGGCGTGGAGTTGTGTCGCAGACTCGTGTTCCTGCATTTTTAGGTTATATAGTTTATTGAATAGAAGATCACGCTTACATACCTTGGCTTCATCGGTCCCTTCGTGTAGCTCCACTAGTTTTGTCCAAAGGTCCTTTGCGCTTATGAAGGGGCCGACGCGATTTAGCTCTTCCTTGGATAAGCCGCATTGAAGGATTTGAGTTGCCTTAGCATCGGCTTCGACTTGTCTTTTTGTCGCAATGGTGCATTGGTCATAATCCAAGGATTCACCCACTTCGTTAGTCGAAAGTGTGAATCCCATTTGGATTATGATCCACATCTCGATTTGGGTTTTGAGAAAGCATTCCATCCGACCCTTCCAATAACGGAAGTCATCTCCATTGTAAAACGGAGGTCGGACGGTGCTAAAACCCTCGAGATGGGCATTTAGAACAAAAGACGCAAGGAGACGAAGACGAAGAAACTAGCAACGACAAAAACACACAAAAAAGTACCAAGACTCGCGTCTTGGATTAGTAGTGCGGGAGTAAAAGTAACAAAGTGAAATAAATCTGAAATAAACAGAATTAAAAAGAAAAAAAAATCTGTAAAATGGCTAGATTGGTGGTTTCACCAAATCTTAGCAACCCCCGGCTCTAATACCAATTGTTGGATCGATTTGAAACGCTAGAGGGGGGGTGAATAGCGTTAAAACTTTCTTTTTTCGTTCGTTCATTTAAAATCCAAGTAGATAATTAATTTGCAGCAGAAAAGATAAGAAATAAGTAAAAGAGACAATTCTTTTTACTTGGTCCGTAGCCTTCGGCTACTACTCCAAGGCCCTAGTGGTCCTTGACCACGTACGGAGGGCAAAAGCACTAAAGGAACTCCTCCTCGTTGGAGGTAGGAGTTAATCGATACAAGAAGGAAAGAACTTGAGGTAGAGGGACACTCCCCCTCTCCTCGTATACGATAAAAGCTCCAAAATATTTAAAGAAATGAACTTAAAATAAAAGCTAAGGCCGATGTTACAATAAGAAAGAAATTAAGACCTAGACGTCGGAGAGAAAGCACTTCGTTGTCGGAAAGGTTGTAGCTTGGCGGAGGCTTTTGGAAGCTTTAGAATTGATGAATAAACCCTAGGATTGACCCTCCTTTTATAGCCTTTGAGCCCCTTTTCGAGAGGAACCCTAGCCAATCAAAATTGAGCACCAATCTCCTTGAAATGAGGTGATAAGCCTTGACTCCTCGAAGATGATCATTGACCATCAATTGACTGATGGCCATCATCAGTCCACTGATGGTAGCATCAGTCGAATGTTGACCTCAGGCAGTCGACTGTTTGACGGCAGTCGAGTCCTCCAAGCTGGCAGTCGACTGATGCTAGCTGCAAGGCAAAGTTAGCTCAAAGAAAACATTATTTCGACGGCCTTCGATCGTCCGATCTCGACCTAGACCATCGATGGGATGTCTTTGGTCGGATCTACACTTAAGACCATCCCCGTAAGAAGGATACGACCTCACTTATGCTCGCACACACGATCTTACCTCGATACTTACCATGTCGCTTTTGCTTCCGGCCTTCCACTCGATTCCTTCGGCTCCCTCCGAAGTCACTCGAGTGTCGCCCGACCACCCGGCTTCTTCCAGGTGTCACTAGCCTTTAGCTCCAGCTTTAGCAATCTTTTGCACACTCGATTCAGCTCGTGAGATAACGACATGAGCTTATCTTTGTATCATTTGCTATAATCAAAACTTAGGTTCGACTTAGGTGCCTACTGCACCAACACTAGCTTGTTTTCCCAGCTTTTTCTAGCCATTGTCCGGCATCCAAATTTCTCCTCTCCTTCTCCTTGAGTGGTGGAAACAAGACTTAGGGGTTTCCCTTGGTGTCTTGGTTGGTTTCCATCATCATCTCCTTCTCCTTGTTGGTCGGCGGCAAGGTTTGTCTTTTCTCCTTGTTGGTTGGCTTTAGGAAGGAGAAGAACCTTGTTTCTATTCTTCCTATTGCTTTGGAAGAGCAAGGAAGGAAGATTTGCGATCTTGGAGCTTCGACTTATGGTAGATTGTCGCCCACACGACGTCCGAAAGGAGGAAGGTCATACATTAGAAGATCGAGAGGTATACCTATTCTCTATTCTCTTTTGTTACTTGCTTGTTTTTGTTTTTCAACTCTGAGCATGATATAAATCTGTATATGGTTAAATAATACTTGGATCCTGAGCATAAACACAAAAACCGGCGATCCGGACATCGTCTATTCCGCGGCTACTCATAGAATAGAGGATGGTCGCTTGAACAACGAGTTTGTTCAAGTGACCTCTCTAAATGAATAGCACGATGATGACTTGGTTGTTTGGGCAATCCCTTTTGTCTAGGATTAAATTTTTTTAATCTGGGGACATCGAGGGGATTGCCATGAACAAACAACCAAGGTGAAGTAGGAAGCGAAGTTTCCTCTCACAGACTCGATAAGCAAAACCCTTCAATTGGTATCAGAGCCAAGGTTTTTGATTTTGTGTGTTTAGGATTCAATTAATTTTTATGCACTTTTCATATATTATATGTGCCGGAAATAGTAGGATATGCGTAGTTTAACTCTTTGGTTGTAGGAATAAGATCCGACTATTATGGCCATATGTGTGTATGTGATTGTATGTGTATATTTTGTTGAATCCTTGGGGTTGACGAGCCTAGTATTTGATTTTTTGTAAATTAGATACGACATTGTTTAGCCACTATTTATTTTATTTTACTTTCGATCTAGATTTCTGTTGGGATGTCGCTTCGGAGGCTCATTGGCTCCCATGTCCCCGGATTAAAATTTTCACTAATGAAAGACTTAATCCGGATGGGATGAGCTTCCTTGGCACAACCTATTCGTCGTCGTGCTAACTGTTGGGTTTCCGGCACCGCGGCATGTGTGTGTTCGATCATGTTTTGTAAACATGAGCACAGCGGAAGCAATTAAAAATAATAAATCTATATTTATTACAACACACACAACACACGCATGCATATTACAACAAGTGTAGACATAACCGTAAATTAAAATTTGCAATAAAAGAAAATTATCTACGTTATACCTTTTGTATGACGTGTAGCGGGAACGGCATCAACCGGAACGATCCTCGTAAGAATCGTCTCTATCCGTATCCATGCCGAGCTCCTCGGGATGACTTCGCTAAGCCACGAGCTTCGTCTTCGTACGGGTTACTAGCCTCGTGTTGAAGACAACGTGATCGAGAGATGATCACGATCCAAATCCAAATTCGGATCCAAAACCGAGTCCTCAAAACTCGATTCTCCGGAGAGGTATTCATCAACCGTTTGACGAATCCTTCGTCCTCCACCTCAGAGGATTACCGGAGATCAAATCCCCGGTAAGTTAGCCGCTGTCGGAGCACTAACCGTCGTCCAAAGACGCTCCGACAACAAAGAAACAAGCTGTCCAGAAAAACTGGACAGCTTTTGGTGGAGGAATAGAGGCCGGCCAAAGGAGATGTGGAGCTCACCTTATCACCGAACCCACAAGAGATCACCGGAGGGTCGCCGGAGCATCACCGGCTGAAGCTTGGATGCCGACGGCAAGGAGGTGGCAGCAGCTCCATGAAGTTGGCGGCAACACCATGTTGGGCGGCAACAACAAAAGGAGGCTAGGGTTGGGCGGCCAAAACTTCATTAGGGTTTTTGGGTTAGGGTTTATCCCCTATTTTATAGAGAACTAATTCTCTTAATGGTTAATGGATCATATCCATAAAGCCCGTTAACCCGCTCCATTAAGATAAGTTAAAATAAACCAAACCATGATGGTTTATTTTAAGTTAAAACGAACCGAACCAACTTTTGGTTCATTCGTTTAAAATAAACCAAACCCTTTGGTTTATTCTCATCCATTGGATTAGAACCAAACCATTTTGGTCCATCCATTATGTCTTCATAAGACACGGCCCATCCATGCTTCCATTGCGACTGAAACAATTTCATGCTCGCTTTATGTTTGGTCCAACCAAACATAGTTTCTCTCGGTCTGAGAATCCCATTCTCAAGCTCGTTTTAAATCCTTCGGATTACACTCGTTGTGCGTGTGACCAAATAGATTCTCGATTTATGTTGGCCGTCTATAATTAACCATTAATTATAGAATGATCATGAGTGGCACCTAGTAGTACATCATGATCCCCAATTAACCGAAAAGATCAACGGTTGATCCAGAACTATTTCTGAAACCCTTCAGTAGCTCGAATGAATCGTGCCCCATTCCCTTCACTCATCTTATACCCACTTGGTTCAGGACATGGTCTATAGTGTCAGTCCCCACTAGGCTGACTACGTCACACCTAGCCCAAGTATCATTTCCTCGTCCTACGGATTCTAGTTACTTCACATGTATCGAAGAGTACCTTACTCTAAACATGTAATGCTTTGGCCAAAGACTTTAGTAACAATCCGACGAGAGGCCATGGGTATTCATCTCCTCGCAAGGAGTGGTGAATCCTTTATAGGCTATTCAAACACCTTCGATCACTTCGACTTATACCCAATCATCCCGGGGCCACATCTCCTCAGAGATGTTTGCTTAAGATGTCAAAGCATAAGTCTCCATGATCAAGATGACTTGAATACCGCAAGTCAAAGGAACATCGCACTTAAGCCACAGTAAGAACTTCATTGACATATCTATATATGCAGAGAACCATATGAAGTCTTACGGTGGTCACTCCAATGAACTAGTTACCATAACTAGCATCCACGATTAACTCGGACATCACTATGTCTCCGGCCCGGTGAGAATCAATTGCTTGGATACACCAAGAGTATACCTCGTGCTAGTCTCGGCATGGTGTCAAATCCATCAATTCATCGACTAGGGATAATTTAGATACATCACAATTACACATGTAGAGATACTCACTAGTTGTGATCAATCACAAATTCTCTCATCTTGTGAATCGTATCGTGGACATTGATAAATGAGTTTAAGATCCAATCAAATACATTAAACATGTATACTCAAATAGTGAATCTTCATTTATCATATAAATGGTTCATACATAAGGCGATTGCCTTAGGACATCTCTCATATATTACTAACAGACTCCCACTTGGCCTAATGCCAATCGCTACGGTATCCAATACCATAAGCTCTAACATGACCCTCAAACTTATTTTGGGGTAATGCTTTAGTCAAAGGATCCGCTAAGTTCCTTTCAGTGGGAATTTTCTCGATTTGTATTTCGTTCCTACTGATGATCTCTCTGATAAGATGATAGCGGCGAAGCACATGTTTGGATCATTGATGAGACCACATCAAGTTCATAGATGAACTACTTGTCCAAACCGCTTCTTTTGCTGCTTCCAAAGCTGCAACGTATTCTGCCTTAGTGGCAGAATCCGCTATAGTGTCAAGCTTGGAACCTTTCCAACTTATTGCGCCTCCATTCTAGGTGAATACATACCCAGACTGAGACATGGAATCATCCTTATGCATGCGAGCCGTATCCGTATACCCACGTATCACCATGTACCCTTCTCCATATATTAGGAACGCATCCTTAGTTCTTCTTAAGTACTTAAGGATCGTCTTAACAGTCACCCAATGATCCATTCTGGATCGGTATTCTGCTCGTGACACTCGAGCATACGATACATCGGGCCTCGTACATAACATAGCATACATGATAGATCCTATTGCGGATGCATAGGGAATCTTACTCATGCAAATCCTCTCGTCTTCTGTGCGCGGACACATAGACTTCGAAAGGTGTACACCATGCCTGATGGGTAGGTAACCTTTCTTGGATTCCGACATGCTAAACCTCTTTAGCACTCGGTCTATATATGTAGACTGCGAAAGACCAAGCAACCGTTTCGATCTATCTCTATAAATCTCAATCCCGAGGATGTAGGTTGCTTCTCCCAGGTCTTTCATGGAGAATGTCTTGGATAACCAAACCTTTACTGACTGTAAGATTGAAACATCGTTTCCTATAAGTAGTATGTCATCGACATACAATACTAGGAATACGACTGCACTCCCACTAACCTTCTTGTACACACAAGGTTCGTCTGGATTTTGTGAGAAATCAAACTTTTTGATTGTCTCATCAAAACGGATATTCCAACTCCTGGATGCTTGCTTCAATCCATAAATGGACCGTCGCAATTTGCATACCTTGGTTTTATCAACCGATGTGAAACCCTCAGGCTGTATCATATACACGTCCTCGAGCAGGTTTCCATTAAGGAAAGTTGTTTTCACATCCATCTGCCATATCTCATAATCATAATGAGCCGCTATGGCCAGGAGCATCCGAATGGATTTAAGCATAGCTACAGGCGAATAGGTTTCGTCATAATCAACACCTTGTTTTTGACGATATCCTTTCGCCACCAATCTAGACTTATAGGTAATCACATTACCATCCATGTCGGTTTTCTTCTTGAAAACCCACTTGCACCCTATAGGCTTTATCCCTTCAGGTGGGTCAACCAAGTTCCAAACTTGGTTTTCATACATGGAATCCATTTCCGACTTCATGGCTTCAAGCCACTTATCCCTTTCTGAACTTGTCAGCACTTCTTCATAACTGGTAGGCTCCTCATCATCAATGAGTAACACGTCGTTCGATTAAACTTCAGAAATCCATATCTCTCGGGAATATTGCGTGTTCTACGGATCTCTGAAGATGTGGTGTGTTACAATAGGTCCCGGTAGATTGCTCATCACTATGAGTTGTCTTGTGCTTCACCAGTATCTCATCAATGTCTATTTGAGTCTCTCGAGCCTCCTCAAGCTCGATGACACTCCCCTTGTTTTCTTGCAAGAGAAACTCTTTCTCTAGAAACACGGCCTTGAAACAAACACCTTTTGTTCCACGGGATGATAGAATTGGTAACCTTGTTTCCTTAGGGTATCAATAATAGACATTTATCGGACTTAGCATCCAATTTATGCGTCTGATCCGCTTCACATAAGCGGGACAACCCCATATCTTCAAGTAAGATACATGAGGTTTCTTACTATTCCATATCTCATATGGAGTAGTTGAGACTACCTTGGTAGGCATTACATTTAACAAAGTAAATGCGGTATGCAAAGCCCCAAAGGACTTGGGAAGAGTTGCATGATTCATCATTGACTGACCATGTCCAACAAGGTCGATTCGCCTCTCGGATACACATTATCTTTGTGGTGTATAGGGCGGAGTCCATTGAGACAATATACCATTGTCTCTTAGATAATCAAGAAACTCTTGACTTAAGTATTCACCACCTCGATCCGATCGAAGTATTTTAATACTCTTGTCATGTTGTTTCTCTACTTCATTTCTGAATTCTTTGAACCTTTCAAAGGCTTGGACTTGTGTTTCATTAAGAACACATACCCGTAGTGATCATCGGTGAAGGTAATGAAGTAGCTATAGCCTCCTAAAGCTTGAGTTGACATAGGTCCACATACATCGGTATGTATTAGACCTAGTAACTCTCCCACTCGTTCACCTTTTCCAGTAAAAGGTAACTTAGTCATCTTGCCTTTTAAGCATGATTCGCATGTATCGTATGAATCCAATTCAAACGATTCCAGAATTCCACATCGGTGTAATTCGGACATGCGTTTCTTGCTTATATGGCCAAGACGACAATGCCACATATAGGAGTCTATTTGATTATCCTTTCGAGCACGCGTGGTGCTCGCTTCGATATTGAAAATGTCACTGGATACGTCCAACGTATAAACACCATTGCTTAAAGTTCCAGTCCCATAAAGAACTCCATTCAAAGTTATGTAACAACAATTGTTACTAAAAGTCAAATGGTACCCATTTCTATTTAAACAAGAAATAGAAATGATGTTCTTTATCAACAAAAAAACATAAAAGCAATTGTCCAATTCTAAGACAAGTCCACAGGAGTTCAACAAATACGCGTTCCGATGGCGAGTGCAAAGAACTCGTTGCTCCATTCCCAACACGTAAATTTGACTCTCTCCGACGAGTCTTCTTCTATTCCTTAGCCCATGTATGTCATTACATATATGTGAGTCACACCCAGATCAAATACCCAAGTGTCCGAGGAAATAAAATGACAATCAATAAAGAAGATTTCAAGAAGATGGGGCATCCGATGCCTTATCCTTCTTCACGGACTCAAGATAAATCTTGCACTTTCTTCAAGAATGGCTCTCCTTGCCATAATGATGGCAAGTTTCCTTTTGTGCTAGTTCTACCTTCTTAGCCCTTCTCTTCTTTCTTTCCTTCATGCTCCTTTGACTTCCTCTTAGAACCTTTCTTCGAGGAATCAACTAACAAAGACTGGCCCCTCGCATGCTTCTCAAGACTCCATTTCAAAGATATTGAGCAAGACCACGGATGAACCTCCTAGCATCTCAAAGGTGAAGAGGAGCTGAGACTTGAACCTTTCAATCTCACTTGCTCATCAACCAACTCACAAAGATGAAGGACTACGATATGAGCATCCATATGCTCATGCGCTGTAGCTTGGGTTCCATCGTGGCTAGCATGATGCAACTCATTTGTTCGTAATCACTCACATGTTTCGATAGGCCAACAATTGGTCCAGAGTTGCATCCTCACTAGGATAGGGAAGAGGCGCTGAGGACATTTGCAAGCTTTTCAACCTTGAGAACAATTCTCAAGCTTCTAAGCCACCCATGAAGCTACCCTACTAATTTATTCGAATCCAAAATGGAACGCAATTCAAAGACATCATGATCAATCTTAGAAATACAAAATGAGCATATATGAGAAAGATGATTTTAAAATGCATCAATATACATTTATAAATCCCATTCATTTTTCGAATTTCAAAAACCCCAAAATCACTTCGGGAGATCGTAGGTCCATCTCCGAATGGGCTGATATCCATCATAGTTATGAACAACCTTGGAGAGAGTCCAACATGCCATTCATAACTACGACGGTAGGTATCAACTATACCGATTGCATATCACGTATATGCAACTATCACAATGTGCTATCAACTAATTGAATGTTCACACATACATCGGGTTGTTAACACATTAACAAGTATGCATCATATGCATAGAACCCAACTTCACCTCCCTTTACATCGACCTTGGAGAGAGTCCAACAAGCCGATGCTCCAGGTTAAAGCCAACCCATTAATCGGGACATAGTTTTAATATGGTTAGAGCGCATTCAACCAATTAGCCCAGCTTGGAGAGAGTCCAACAACCAAAGCTAACGATTGACCTGTGACTCTTATCATATTAGTATTAAACTATTCCATGGTTTGAACATATTTAGGTTCGAGCCGGGATTGGAGAGAGTCCAACAACCCAAACAAGAAACAGAACTCTGGTTCTAACCATATTAATGGAAGGTGTAGGCTTTAATATTGATTAAGGGTTTTTATGTCTCATCCTCTTTGCATGCAAATAACTATTATCTACATGGCATGGCATACATGGCATACATCTACATGTCACGACACGCATGGCATAATGTTATGCATCTAATGCAATTACATGGCATACAATTATGTCATGTATATAATTTCCTTATATGTCATAACTATTTATGGAAATAAAATATGTTTAAGATTTGATTCTCCAAATCAAATCATAATTAAATTAGGAAACAAATTTCCAAATCTAATCACATATTTTATTCATGGAATTATTTGATTAAGGAAAATCTATTTAGGAAACCAATTTCCTAAATCATTAAAACTACTTATGGAAATAAAATATTTTAAGATTTGATTTCCCAAATCAAATCATGATTAAATTAGGAAACAAATTTCCAGAATCTAATCAAATATTTTATTTATGGAAAATATCAATTTCCATAAATACTTCCAACTTTCCAAAAGTGGAAGATTTCCATAAATACTTCTAGACTATCCAAAATTTAAAAATTTCCATAAATACTTCTAAATTTTCAAAATTTAGAAAATTTCCAGAAATACATTATGACTATCGCAAAACCATTTTACGATTATGTCGAAACACAACCTGGGCTCTGATACCATCGTTGGTTTCAAGACTCGGCAGGTGTGTTCGATCATGTTTCGTAAACATGAACACAGCGGAAGCAATTAAAAATAATAAATCTATATTTATTACAACACACACAACACACGCATGCATATTACAACAAGTGTAGACATAACCGTAAATTAAAATTTGCAATAAAAGAAAATTATCTACGTTATACCTTCCGTATGACGTGTAGTGGGAACGGCATCAACCGGAACGATCCTCGTAAGAATCGTCCCTATCCGTATCCACGCCGAGCTCCTCGGGATGACTTCGCTAAGTCACGAGCTTCGTCTTCGTACGGGTTACTAGCCTCGTGTTGAAGACGATGTGATCGAGAGATGATCACGATCCGAATCCAAATTCGGATCCTAAAACGAGTTCTCAAAACTCGCTTCTCCGGAGAGGTATTCACAACCGCTTGACGAATCCTTCGCCCTCCACTCAGAGGATTACCGGAGATCAAATCCCGTAAGTTAGCCGCTGTCGAGCACAACCGCCGCCCAAACGACGCCCGACAACAAAGAAACAAACTGTCCAGAAAAAACTGGACAGCTTTTGGTGGAGGAATAGAGGCCGGCCAAGGAGAGATGGAAGCTCACCTTATCACCGAACCTAGAGGAGATCACCGGAGGGTCGCGAGCATCGCCGGCTGAAGCTTGGATGCGGCGGCAAGGAGGTGGCAGCAGCTCCATGAAGTTGGCGGCAACACCATGTTGGCGGCAACAACAAGGAGGCTAGGTTGGCGGCCAAAAACTTCATTAGGGTTTTTGGGTTAGGGTTTATCCCCTATTTTATAGAGAACTAATTCTCTTAATGGTTAATGGATCATATCCATAAAGCCCGTTAACCCGCTCCATTAAGATAAGTTAAAATAAACCAAACCATGATGGTTTATTTTAAGTTAAAACGAACCGAACCAAATTTTGGTTCATTCGTTTAAAATAAACCAAACCCCTTGGTTTATTCTCATCCATTGGATTAGAACCAAACCATTTTGGTCCATCCATTATGTCTTCATAAGACACGGCCCATCCATGCTTCCATTGCGACTGAAACAATTTCATGCTCGCTTTATGTTTGGTCCAACCAAACATAGTTTCTCTCGGTCTGAGAATCCCATTCTCAAGCTCGTTTTAAATCCTTCGGATTACACTCGTTGTGCGTGTGACCAAATAGGTTCTCGGTTTATGTTGGCCGTCTATAATTAACCATTAATTATAGAACGATCATGAGTGGCACCTAGTAGTACATCATGATCCCCAATTAACCGAAAAGATCAACGGTTGATCCAGAACTATTTCTGAAACCCTCGCAAGAGTTTTTCAGAAGGAGTGGTGAGTCCTTATAGGCTATTCAAACACCTTCGAGAGGCCATGGGTATACATCTCCTCGCAAGGAGTGGTGAATCCTTTATAGGCTATTCAAACACCTTCGATCACTTCGACTTATACCCAATCATCCCGGGTCCACATCTCCTCAGAGATGTTTGCTTAAGATGTCAAAGCATAAGTCTCCATGATCAAGATGACTTGAATACCGCAAGTCAAAGGAACATCGCACTTAAGCCACAGTAAGAACTTCATTGACATATCTATATATGCAGAGAACCATATGAAGTCTTACGGCTGGTCACTCCAATGAACTAGTTACCATAACTAGCATCCACGATCAACTCCGGACATCACTATGTCTCCAGCCAGTGAGAATCAGCTGCTTGGATACACCAAGGAGTATACCTCGTGCTAGTCTCAACAGAACTGATGGTGTCCAAATCCATCAATTCATCAACTAGGGATAATTCCGATACATCACAATTACACATGTAGAGATACTCACTAGTTGTGATCCAATCACAAATTCTCTCATGCTGTGAATTGTATCGTGGACATTCAGTAAATGAGTTTAAGATCCAATCAAATACATAAAACATGTATACTCAAATAGTGAATCTTCATTTATCATATAAATGGTTCATACATAAGGCGATTGCCTTAGGACATCTCTCATATATTACTAACACTAACAACTTGAGTGGTCGCTTGAACAAACTAGTTGTTCAAGCAACACAACTATTCTAGTTGGTTAGCCGCGGAAAAGACGACGGATGGATCGCCGGTTTTTGTGTTTGTCTTCGGGGTCCATGATTATACAATATATATCCATTCATACACATGCATAATCAAAATATTAAAGAACATATTCAGATCTGTAAATAAAGTTAAAAACAACTTTATACCTTACGATCTTCTATCGTATGTCCTATCCTTCTCATGGACGACGTGTGGACGAAGATCCTCCACGAGTTTAAGCCTTCTTGATCACTTTCTTCTCTACCTTGTCCGCTGCGAACAAAGAGAAGCAATCACAAATACCTTTCCTATCTAGAACCGACCACCAAATTAGGGAATTTGGTGCAACCGCCGGCCAAGGAGCAAGTGGATGATGCGCCGGCCACCAAATGAATGGAAACCGTCGGCCACCTTGGAGAGATTGGAGGAAGATGATTGCCGGCCACCAATGGATGGAGAACCGCCGGCCAAGGAGCAAGGAAAAGGGAAGAGTGCCGCCCAAAACCAAGGAGGAGAAGAGAGGGATGATCGGCCAAACCCTAGCTTGCCGCCAAAGCTTGTAGCCGCCCAAACCCTAGTCGCCCAATGGAAGATGAGCCAAACCCTAACCCTAATTCGAAAACCAATCTCCTTATCTTCTCCTTGCCGCCCAACCCTAAGCACCTATTTATAGATTAGGGCTTAAGCCTCCTTTAATCTCATCCGTCGGATCTAGGGATTTAACCTCCACCGTCAGATCTAGGGTTTTATCCCAACCGTCGGATCTAGGGTTTCATCTCAACCGTCGGATCTAGGATTTCATCCTAATCGTCGGATCTAGGATTTCATCCCAACCGTCGGATCTAGGGTTTTATCCCAACCGTCGGATCTAGGGATTTAATCTCAACCGTCGATTCTAGGGTTTCATCCTAACCATTGGATCTTAGGGATTTAATCCCAACCGTTGGTTTTAGGGTTTCATCCTAACCATCGGATCTTAGGGATTTAATCCCAACCGTTGGTTCTAGGTTTTGTTTTACATTCTTGGATCTAGACTTCACAAGGATTATATTAGGCTACGATAGGGACCATAAGGAGGAGTTGGGTCTTGGCCACCCGATGGATCGGAACCACACATACTTGATCCATCAATGATGTTCCATTCCACTAGAGGATCATCATTGAACTACCTCACCAACCCCCATAAATTAATATGGGCTCCATATATTATTTGTACATTAATCTCCCCGTGTTTAAGATATCGAATGTCCATCAATTAATTGATTTACTGACCATCAATTAATTAAAATCTAACTCCTCGAGTAGTACCACTCAACCTTATCATCATGTTGACTAAGTCAACCAGCTGGGTTTACATGATGAACCTTATGAGCTCCTCAAGGGGACATCATCAACCTAATATATAGGACACGGTTTCCTCCTATAATCAACGGCACACCATGTAAATAATATTATTTCCCAACTTACCGGGCATATTGATTTAATCCATCTAAATCTCACCCACTGGTAAATTAAAGAAATAAATACTAAGTACATGTGCCCGTTATTATATCGGGATTAAGAGCATGTACAACATAATATCCGAGGTCCGATTCAATTATGTAGTCAGTACTAAATTGAATCACCTCTTTGTCGGTCCTACTCAATACACCTAAGTGTACTAGTGTAACTCTATGTTCAAGATAAAACAATACCAAGCTACACTACAACCATGCCAATGGTTTGTCCAAAACCATCTTGGTTGTGAGCCTCTACTTATATTTTACAAGGGACTGATAACATGATCTTCTGTGCCACACCAAGCACCATGTTATCTACAATGTAGAATATTAGACAATATGCACACATATATAATGAATATATAAAATGCAAACAATGATCATGTGATTCTTATTTCAAAATAAAATGTTCATACAGAAAAGAGCTAGGCTTTCAGTATACATTCTAACAATTTCATGTACACTCCCTCGTGGAGTATAGGATCGATGGATGTAAATTAAAATAGGTTTTAGTCTCGGCTCGGATCTCCGGATGGCTCGTACATGGCGTAGGAGGAGCGGACGAGATGACGATGCGATGCGATGGGAGACATATTGAAGACAAAAGCCATAATAGTTGGAAAATAATTTATTTTTCATATTTATTGCTTTTTGTTTGATATGCATGTCGTAGGCTTGGAAAATTCCTCAATTTTAAATTACTAAGTGGGAGAGGGAAATTTTTATAAATTCCCACGGCCTCCATTAAGATTTGACAAGTGATGGAAACAAACTTGCGCGTCAGCTCTGAGTGCCTTCCTCCCCATCGGATGAGTTTGTTTGCATATCACAAGGTCGAATATGGTTATAGGAAATTATTAAGGAGCGTGTGTACTTCCCCATCGGAAGGCACATAACCCGAGATAATTACCTTGGTACCGAGTAATGGTGAACACTTAGATACAAATATAAGTATCCTCCCCATCGGAGTCACTGCTTTTATTTGTAGGGCCAAAGAGGAACCAACTATTAATTTTACTTGTCAAAATGATAGGTTGACAAGATAGTAAAATTAATGGGTAAAACCTCCTCTTACAAATGTAGAATTCGTATACGTCCACACTATTGTGGCATACGATATTCTCGGTGTTTTGAGGTGTTGGTTGATTTTAAAATTTTATTGTTTGAGGAATCAATACTTTTTTGAAATCTAATGTTTTGATTTATGTGATTCTTAGATTTTCTTTCAAAATGACTTTCAACCGACTTGTTGTGATACTGAAAGAGAACAAACTTACTGTACCCAAATCGACAGAAAGGCTTGCTCAGGCTCAGGCCATGGTTGCTCAGAAGGTTTCTACTTCTAAGACGAAAGGCAAGAAGAAGAAGAAACAAGATGGAGCAAAGGTGGTGGGAGGATCTCAGGGCAAGTACTTCACTTGCAAGCAGGATGGACATTGGAAGAAGGATTGTCCCAATCCGAAGCAAGAACAAAGGTATATCCTTTAGTCTAGTTGTTGAAACATGGTTAGCGGTATTATCTACCGACAACTGGTGTGTAGATACGACAGCCACTGATCATGTCTATAATACTTTGTAGGGGTTCCAGGAAACCCGACGACAAGCTGAGAGAGAGATTACCATTTACTTCGGCAATGCCAAGAAAGTGGCATCTATTGCAGTGGGAGATGTTTTATTTATCTTTTGAGAAAAATAAAACTTTGGTTCTGAAAAATTCCCTTTATGTACCTTTATTTAGAAAGAATTTAGTTTCAGTTTCTAAATTGTTTATGGATGGATATTCTATTTCTTTTAATGATAGAGTTGTTATAAAAAGGAATAGGGAGAATATCTGTTCAGGTACATTGATAGAAAATTTTGTATACACTGGAACCAAAAGCTTCCACGATGCATATTGAAATTAATAACTCATCTTCTAATTCCAATAAGAGAAAAGAACCATCAAGACGTAATCCAATACAGCAATACGTAACTGAAACGAAGTACATTAACCTAAGCAGAATTCAAAGGTTGATAGATGATGGACCTTTGGGTTCATTAGTGGTGGAGGATCTCCTAACCTGCGAATCTTGCTTGGAGGGTAAGATGACAAAGAGGCCTTTTAAGGCCAAGGGGTATAGAGCCAAAGATGTGTTAGAATTGGTTCATTCTGATTTGTGTGGTCCTATGTCTATCCAGGATAGAGGTGGTTTTGAGTATTTTATCTTTTTTATAGACAATTACTCAAGACATGGATACATTTACCTAATGCACCGCAAGTCTGAATGCTTTGACAAGTTCAAAGAATTCAAGGCTCATGTGGAGAAATGTCAAGGTAAAAGTATCAAGACACTACGATATGATCGTGGTGGTGAGTACCTCTTGGGAGAGTTTAGGAATTACTTATCAGAGGTTGGGATTCAATCCCAATTGACTGCACCTGGCACACCCCAGCAGAATGGTGTAGCAGAGCGAAGGAATAAGACTCTTATGGAGATGGTTAGATCGATGATGAGTTATTCTAAGTTGCCAGATTCGTTCTGGTAATATGCTCTGGATACAGCGGTATACATTCTGTTGGTGCAGTAGGCACCTAAGTCGAACCTGAGTTTTGATTATAGCAAACGATACAAAGTTAAACTTATGTCATTATCTCACGAGCTGAATCGAGTGTGCAGAAGATTGCTAAAGCTGGAGCTGAAGGCTAGCGACACCCGGAGGAAGCCGGGTGGTCGGGCGACACTCGAGTGACTTCAGAGGGAGCCAAAGGAATCGAGTGGAAGGCCGGAAGCAAAAGCGACATGGTAAGTATCGAGGTAAGCTCGTGTGTGTGAGCATAAGTGAGGTCGTATCCTCCTTACGGGGATGGTCTTAAGCGTAGATCCGACCAAAGACATCCCATCGATGGTCTAGGTCAAGATCGGACGGTCGAAGGCCGTCGAAATAATGTTTTCTTTGAGCTAACTTTGCCTTGCAGCTAGCATCGATCATTGCCCGGCTTGGAGGAATCGTGCCCTTCATTAATCTCTACTATCGGCCTTTCGGTGATGCTACCATTAGTCGACTGATGATGGCCATCAGTCGACTGATGGTCAATGATCGGCTTCGAAGAGTCAAGGCTTATCACCCCATTTCAAGGAGGTTTTGTGTCCATTTGTGATTGGTTGAAGACCCATTCGATGAGGGGCTCAAAGGCTATAAAAGGAGGGCTTGTCTTAGGGTTTTTCATCAATTAAAAAGGCTTCCAAGTGCTTCCGATACACTCCAGACTCTCGACATCCCTACGACAAAGCCTGAGGGGCGACGACTAGAGCTTCAACCTCCAACCTTTGAAGTCGTCGATACTTGAAAGTTTAAATTGTATTTCAGTTTATTTTTAGTAAAGCTTTCATTATAGAGGAGAGAGTGTCCCTCTACCTTGAGCTTTTGTCATTTGTGTATCCGTCTAACTCCTACCTCCAAGCGAGGAGGAGTTCTTTAGTAGTTGCCCTGCATGCGTGGTCAAGGACCACTAGGGCCTTGGAGTAAGTAGCCTTGGGCTATGAACCAAGTAAAACCACAGTGTCTATTGTCTCGCTTGTTTTGTTTTATCTTCATTGTGTCTACTACGCATTTTAACGAGCGATTTTGAGCGAAAAATTTCTATTACTATTCACCCCCTCTAGCGATCCGCTCGATCCAACAATTGGTATCGAGTAAGGCGCTCAGATTCGGTGCAATCACCAATCGAGCAATTTTCTTTTCGTATTTATTGTTTTAAGATTTCTCCCACACTACTAATCCAAGACCAAGTCTTGGTACATAGTTTTTGGTTGTGTTTTTTGCAAGTACTAATCGCCTTCGGAGTACCTCACGATCAAACGAGCATAACTTTTGCTACAAGGGGACTCACGAAACGATCTACCCACCAAATCGAACCCCCGTAACAAGCTGTTTTCATCCTCAAAAATCGACGTTTAGTAGCCTTTCGGGGACATCGAAGGTTGTGAGTACTTACTTTTTATTTAGTTTCTTATTTCTTTGCTTAACTTTCTATTTCTCGTTTGTTTCTTTTTATTTCCCGCACCACGAATCCAAGGCGAAGTCTTGGAACCCTTTTTCGTGTTTTTTGTATTTTTTTTGTGCAAGGTTTTCCTTCCAAATGGCCCATCTTGAGGGTTTTAGCACCGTCCGACCTCCGTTTTACAACGGAGATGACTTTCGTTATTGGAAGGGTCGGATGGATTGCTTTCTTAAAACCCAAATCGAGATGTGGATCATAATTTAAATGGGATTCACACTTTCGACTAACGAAGTGGGTGAATCCTTGGATTATGACCAATGGACCATTGCGACAAAAAGACAAGTCGAAGCCGACGCTAAGGCAACTCAAATCCTTCAATGCGGCCTATCCAAGGAGGAGCTAAATCACGTCGGCCCCTTCATAAGCGTAAAGGATCTTTGGACAAAACTAGTGGAGCTACACGAAGGGACCGATGAAGCCAAGGTATGTAAGCGTGATCTTCTATTCAATAAACTATATAACCTAAAAATGCAGGAACACGAGTCCGTGACACAACTCCACGCCCGTGTCCAAGACATAGTCAACAACCTACACGCAATCGGGCAAAAGGTCGAAAACCGCGACCTTATATGGTATGTCCTAAACTCTTTTCCGAGGACTACCTTGTGGGCATCCATGGTCGATGCCTACAAGGTCTCCAAGGATCTTTCTAAACTTAGGTTAGATGAACTTTTTACGATTTGAACTTCATGGCGGTCTAACTCGGAACGAGAAGGTATAGCACTTTTGCGAGGTTCGAGGAAGAAAACATAAGCAAGCCACCCAGAAGGAAGAAGAGGATGAGTCGGATTGGAGGTCGCTCGGAAATGGAGCCGAACTAGTCAACCTAGTTAGGAGGATAATCAGGGCGAAAACGAGCCGTCACTCGACCCAACGAAGGTAAGCCTAAAAGTTCAAACATAAGATGTTATGAATGCAACAAGTTTGGACACATTAAGTCCGAGTGCCCAAAACTCAAGAGCAAGGCAACCAAACATAAAAAGGCACTCAACGCTACTTGGGAAGAAGCCTCCGAGGAAGAAGACAACGATCGAGTCCTTATGGCTAAACCGGTGGAATCGGAGATGGAGTCGGAACCGGAACCAGAATCAGAAACCGAAGACGAGTCAGACTACGAAATACTATTCAAGACAAGCCACGGATACGCATCCGGTTCAAAAGATACAATCAAGGTAAGTCGGTCTCTTATTACTACTCTTTATAGTGCAATTAAGTTTTTAAATAAAAAGTTAGCTAAGTCCGAGTCCAAGGTCGAGACCCTGGTTGAGGAAGTTAAACTCCTCAAACACGAGGTCTCCCTAACCTCTTCGACTAGTCGAGTTCAAGAGAAGGACTCAACTCGAGTTGAAAAACTCGAAGTTGAGAACTCACTCTTGAAAAGTCAAGTCGAAGATCTTAGGAATACATTGGAAAGGTTTACTTTGGGATCCAAAGGACTTGACCTCCTACTTGGATCGCAAAGGGCTGTGTACAACAAGGTCGGGCTAGGGTTTAGCTCAAACACGACCAATAAGTCATATATGTCAATCGTAAGTAGACATAGAAAACGTGTCCAAGCATGGGTCCCTAAGACCACCTTGATTTCAAACTTAGGATCAAACCAGTACTGGGTTCCCAACGACCAAATCCACTATGTGGAGAGACCGAATCGATTCAACGGTCCAGGGGGAGCTAGTACGAAATTTGTTTGTGTTTTAACTTAGAAATTGCATGCTTAGGTTTTTATTTAGTTTGATTTTCCTTTTTAGAATGGTTAGATATGACTATAACTCGTCAATACTTGATAACATAGTACCAGGATGCGGCGTGATGATAGTACGCTAGGAAAGTGGAGTCTTGGGTATTCGGGCTAGATAAGGCGTATCTAGTTCGGTGCACTTGACTGAGTGGAACTAGCTGAAGCTACCTCGCTGTATCCTAGACTAGTTAGACCAGGAAGTGGTCTTAGGTGAGTCAAGTCTCTATTTTCTTGAAAATGGCTTTGTCTAAGGAAGTGGTCGTTGTTCCGATCAAAGAAGGCCTCTGTGCCTCGCCACGACCTGGAAGCCATGATCTTGAAAAGGTGACTTGATGAGCCTAAGGTCAAATCCGAATCTAACGCAAGGTTGACAAGTGTTTAAGTCATTAAACTTAATTCAACTAAAAAATTGGATGTCATCTCACAAGAACATATAGGATTAACATGTTTGATCATATAGACATGGGTGAGATGATTTAGGTTAATAATCTTCAACCAATTTTTAATAAATTCAATATCCGATCCAACTACCTTGCATGTAGGATCAATGGATGTTGGACAGTGGTTGCTCCCGACACATGACCGGGGATCAACTCAAGTTTTCGAAGCTTCAATTCAAACGACAAGGATCAGTAGCTTTCGGAAATAACTGCAAGTTCAAAATCATCGGATCAGGTGATATTGAGCTCAATTCAAATTTTGTTAATCAAAATGGTTTATTAGTAGAAAATTTTCAATATAATTTACTTAGTGTAAGCCAATTGTGTGATAATAACTATAAGGTCATATTTCTAGAAAATGAATGTGTAATTAATACAAACGAAACCTCTAAAACAATTCTTAAAGGGACTAGAAATAACAACATTTATACTATCAACTTAACTAACTCCTCAACTAAGTGTCTTATGACACGGCAAGAGGAATCGTGGTTGTGGCACCAACGACTCGGTCACTCACACCCAAAACTCATCCACAAGATGAGTCAGAATGATTTAGTTAGAGGTTTGCCTAACCTCAAAAACTTGGATAATAAAATATGTAATTCTTGTCAACAAGGTAAACAATCTAGGACACAACATCAACTAACTAGTCAAGAACGAACCAAAAGTGTGCTTGAGCTCCTACACATGGATCTATTTGATTCACACGGAGCTAAGTCACTTAACGGAAGTAAATTCTGCTTAGTCATAATTGATGACTATTCTAGATTTACTTGGGTTAGGTTGATCAAACACAAAAATGATACCCTAGATCAATTAATCAATCTATTTAAGTTAATAGAAAATCAACAATGCATTAAAATCAAAAGACTTAGGACTGATCATGGTGGAGAATTCAAAAACCATAGGTTTACAGAATTCTGTAACCTAAATGGATACCACCACGAGTTCTCTTGCCCTAGAACTCCACAACAAAATGGCCTAGTAGAACGCAAAAATAGAACCCTACAAGAAGCCGCTAGGACAATGTTAAATGAGTATAACCTACCCGATAGGTTTTGGGCGGAAGCCGTGAGTACGGCATGCTATGTCAAAAATAGAATCCTTATGGTAAAGAGGCACCTTAAGACCTCATACGCGATTTATCACGATAAAATACCTAACATCAAGTACTTTAGGGTATTTGGATGTAAGGTACATATCCTAAACACTAAGGATTACCTAGGGAAATTTACATCCAAAACCACGATCGGAATCTTTCTAGGATACTCGACTACAAGCAGAGCTTATAGAGTATATAACCACGACACCCTTAGAGTCGAGGAGACTATCAATGTAGTATTTGATGAAGGACACGAACCTACAAAACCCCCGGCAACCCCAATTAGTGAGCCGACTAATACTAGACCTAACTTTGATCCGGAGATCAGGTCTAGTGTTAATCCTAACATAAGTCAACCAAGTCACTCTATCGACCAAGTGATAGATGACTCCAACCAAACTAGAACTCAAACAAGCCATCCTATGGATCAAGTTGTAGACTCAAACCCAAATCCAACTAGAACCCAAACGAATCATCCTATCGACCAAGTGATAGGTGATCCAAGTCTAGGAGTTCGAACTAGAGCCTCATACAGAAACCTTAGTCAAATATCTTTGATTTCTAAAATTGAACCCAAAACTATTGACCAAGCTCTTCTTGATCCCGATTGGATTATTGCAATGCAAGAAGAGTTGGCTCAATTCACTAGGAACGAAGTATGGGAATTAGTACCACCACCTAAAGATAAAACAATCATTGGAACAAGGTGGGTGTTTAGAAATAAAATTGATGATAAAGGTGAAGTAGTTAGAAATAAAGCTAGACTAGTTGCTAAAGGGTTTAGTCAAGTCGAAGGTTTAGATTACGACGAGACCTATGCCCAGTAGCTAGATTAGAGTCCATTCGAATGCTATTAGCATATGTAGCACATCGAGGATTTAAATTCTTTCAAATGGATGTGAAATCTGCATTCTTAAATGGATACATTAAAGAAGAAGTTTACGTTAGTCAACCCCCCGGTTTCGAAAGTTTAAACAAACATGATCATGTCCTTAGGTTAAAGAAAGCTCTTTATGGACTTAAACAAGCTCCTCGAGCTTGGTACGAGAGACTTTCGATTTATCTTAAGTCCAAAGGTTTTAACCAAAGTGTAGTTGACCCAACTCTTTTCGTAAAAACCTTAGGTAAAGACATATTCATAGCCCAAATCTACGTAGATGATATTATTTTCGGAACCACCAATTCAATCCTACTAAATGAGTTCATTTCACTTATGGAAAGTGAATTTGAAATGAATTTAGTAGGTGAGTTAAGCTTTTTTTTAGGTCTACAAATTAAACAAACTAAAGATGGAATATACCTACATCAATGCAAATATACTAGGGAATTAATTAAACGGTTTGGAATGCAAGATGCTAAAATTATTAATACCCCAATGACAACTAATGTCAATATAGAAGAAGATTTAATCGGAAACTCAATTTATTTAAAATACTATAGGAGCATAATAGGGAGTCTCCTTTACTTAACAGCAAGCCGACCTGATATCCTATTTGCAGTAAGTATGTGCGCAAGGTTCCAAACCTGTGCCAAGGAGTCTCACCTAACTCTAGTTAAACGTATCCTTAGAAATCTAAAGGGTACACTTAATGTCAGTATTTGGTACCCTAGATCTACCGAGTTCAAACTAATCGGCTACTCTGATTCGGACTATGCCAGTAGTAAGCTCGATAGAAAGAGTACGAGTGGTTGTTGTCAACTTCTCGGCTCGAGTCTAGTGAGTTGGTGCAGTAGGAAGCAACACTGTGTTGCTTTATCTACCATCGAAGCCGAAAACATCGCGATGGGTGAGTGTGTCACGCAGCTTCTTTGGATGAAGCACACTCTCCGTGACTTTAAGTTAGAATTACGAATACTAAACTTCACGTTGATAACATTAGTTCAATTAATCTTACAAAGAATCCGATATGTCACTCTAGGACCAAACATATAGAGGTCGAACACCATTTCATTCGAGAACATGTGGCCAACGGAGCCATACAACTCGAATACGTCGAATCAAAGTCTAACTTAGCAGACCTATTTACTAAACCCCTACCCGAAGCCGAATTTAGTCTATTAAGACGAAAATTAGGCATGTGCGTAGTAGAATAGGAACTTGCAAATTATATTTTCTTACTACTATTTCTTAATTTTCATTTTTTATGGAATTAGTATAGGACATACCTTAGATATCATACACCTATAGATTTAAGGAGCCAATACATCTCACAACACATAGGACTAATGTGTTTGTGTACTTAGCCACGTAGATGGGCGTGAGATGTTAGGACCTTACTCCTGGTTCCAAATTTAGAGCTAGTGCATCGTTATGAACCACGGAGTATAATCATACATACTAACCGACTCTAACCAGGACTGGTTGATCTTTCATATCAATCAAGCCAAATATGAGTCAAACATTTTATAGATGAACTTATTTTCAGTATATTATTTTCAAAATAATGTGGAACATGCTTGGACTTTATATTTTACACTTATTTTTGTTTTCCACACACACCCTCACTCTTTTCGATATTTGGCAAAAGGGGGAGAAAAAGGGCATAGTTAAGGGGTCAAAATTTTTTTTATATAACTTAACTCTTACTTTATATTTAAACCAAAAATTAACTTTAAGTTTTGAAAACTTATTAAGACCAAGTTAAGATAATTCTTAACTTAAACTTATTTGTTCCATCAACGTTTTACTCATTTTTAATGTTTTACTTAAGGGGGAGAAAGGGCCAAGTTAAGAAGAACTCTTAACTTAAACGTTTTACTAAGGCCAACTTTAAGTAATGTTAAGAAACCCTCAAAGGGGGAGGATTAAGGTCTTTCCTCAAGACTCACCCTCGGTCAAGGGGGAGGTTTCCTCAAGGGGGAATGCTTGAAGAAAATCCTTACTACTCCAACTTAATCTTCATTATTTTTTTGTTGTTTGTTTCTAATACACATTATTCTTCATGCTTGCTATTTACTTAACTTTGTATGTGGGTTTGCCATAAATCAAAAAGGGGGAGATTGTTGGTGCAGTAGGCACCTAAGTCGAACCTGAGTTTTGATTATAGAAACCATACAAAGTTAAACTTATGTCGTTATCTCACGAGCTGAATCGAGTGTGCAGAAGATTGCTAAAGCTGGAGCTGAAGGCTAGCAACACCCGGAGGAAGCCGGGTGGTCGGGCAACACTCGAGTGACTTCGGAGGGAGCCGAAGGAATCTAGTGGAAGGCCGGAAGCAAAAGCAACATGGTAAGTATCGAGGTAAGCTCGTGTGTGCGAGCGTAAGTGAGGTCGTATCCTTCTTATGGGGATGGTCTTAAGCGTAGATCCGACCAAAGACATCCCATCGATGGTCTAGGTCGAGATCGGACGGTCGAAGGCCGTCGAAATAATGTTTTCTTTGAGCTAACTTTGCCTTGCAGCTAGCATCGATCATTGCCGACTTGGAGGACTCATTTGCCCTTCATCGATCGTATCTACTATCGGCCTTTCGACTAATGTTACCATCGATCGGTGATGATGGCCATCGATCGTGATGGTCAATGATCAGCCCAGTCAAGGCTTATCACCCCATTTCAAGGAGGTTTTGTGTCCATTTGTGATTGGTTGAAGACCCATTCGATGAGGGGCTCAAAGGCTATAAAAGGAGGGCTTGTCTTAGGGTTTTTCATCAATTAAAAAGGCTTCCAAGTGCTTCCGATACGCTCCGACTCTCCGACATCCCTACGACAAAGCGCTACCGAGACGACGACTAGAGCTTCAACCTCCAACCTTTGAAGTCGTCGGTAACGAAAGTTTAAATTGTATTTCAGTTTATTTTTTAGTAAAGATTTCATTATAACGAGGAGAGGGGGAGTGTCCCTCTACCTCGAGCTTTTGTCATTTTGTGTATCCGTCTAACTCCTACCTCTAACGAGGAGGAGTTCTTTAGTAGTTTGCCCTCCGTACGTGGTCAAGGACCACTAGGGCCTTGGAGTAGTAGCCTTCGGCTACGAACCAAGTAAAACCCTTGTGTCTATTGTCTCACTTGTTTTGTTTTTATCTTCCACTGTGTCTACTCGCATTTTAACGAACGATTTTGAACGAAAAATTTCTATCGCTATTCACCCCCCCCTCTAGCGATCCGCTCGATCAAACACATTCTGAACTTGGTTCCATATAAATCAGTGCCTTCTACTCCCACAGAGTTGTGGATTGGGCGAAAGCCTAGTCTAAGACATATTCGGATATGGGGAGTCCAGCACATGTCATGAAGGCAGATGCTGGTAAGTTGGAACCTCGTATAGAAGTACGCATGTTCGTTGGCTATCCTAGAGGAACGAAGGGTGGTTTGTTTTATAGTCTTAGAGATCATAGGGTGATCGTTAGCACGAACGCCAGATTTCTAGAGGAAGACTATGTGATGAACCACAAGCCAAGAGTAAAATAGTTCTGGAGGAATTAAAAGGGGAAGTCACTTCTTCAGTACCACCGGTACAAGAGGATATACCACAAGTCACTGCACCGCGTGTCACAGAGGATACACAGGTGATACCTCGTCGTAGTGGAAGGGTTGTGAGGCAGCCTAATAGATTCATGTTCTTGGGAGAATCTTTTGATTTGATCCCTGGCGAACATGAACCTGATCCCTGGACATATGACGAGGCAATCCAAGATAAAGATAAAGTATCTTAGCAAAGAGCATCTTGTATGTAAGCTTAACCGGTCCATTTATGGATTGAAGCAAGCTTCGTGGTCTTGGAACATCCACTTTGATGAGGTAATCCAGTCTTATAGATTTATTCAAAGTCCGGATGAGTCTTGTGTATACTAGAGACGTGACGGAAACGTAGTGGTATTTCATGTACTATACGAAACCCCCGGCAACCCCAATTAGCGAGCCGATTCATATTAGACCTAACTCTGATCCGGAGGTCAGGTCTAGTGACCTAAGTCAACCAAGTCACTCTATTGATCAAGTGATAGATGACTCCAACCAAACTAGAACTCAAACAAGCCATCCTATGGATCAAGTTGCAGACTCAAACCCAAATCCAACTAGGACTCAAACAAATCATCCTATCGACCAAGTGATAGGTGATCCAAGTCTAGGAGTTCGAACTAGAGCCTCATACAGAAACCTTAGTCAAATATCTTTGATTTCTAAAATTGAACCCAAAACTATTGACCAAGCTCTTCTTGATCCCGATTGGATTATTGCAATGCAAGAATAGTTGGCTCAATTCACTAGGAACGAAGTATGGGAATTAGTACCACCACCTAAAGATAAAACAATCATTGGAACAAGGTGGGTGTTTAGAAATAAAATTGATGATAAAGGTGAAGTAGTTAGAAATAAAGCTAGACTAAAGGGTTTAGTCAAGTCGAAGGTTTATATTACGACGAGACCTATGCCCCATTAGCTAGATTAGAGTCCATTCGAATGCTATTAGCATATGCAGCACATCGAGGATTTAAATTGTTTCAAATGGATGTGAAATCTACATTCTTAAATGGATACATTAAAGAAGAAGTTTACGTTAGTCAACCCCCCGGTTTCGAAAGTTTAGACAAACCCAATCATGTCCTTAGATTAAAGAAAGCGCTTTATGGACTTAAACAAGCTCCGCGAGCTTGGTACGAGAGACTTTCGATTTATCTTAAGTCCAAAGGCTTTAACCAAGTTGTAGTTGACCCAACCCTTTTCGTAAAAACCTTAGGTAAAGACATATTCATAGCCCAAATCTACGTAGATGATATTATTTTCGGAACCACCAACTCAATCCTACTAAATGAGTTTATTTCACTTATGAAAAGTGAATTTGAAATGAATCTAGTAGGCGAATTAAGTTTCTTCTTAGGATTACAAATTAAACAAACTAAAGATGGAATATACCTACATCAACGTAAATATACTAGGGAATTAATTAAACTCTTTGGAATACAAGACGCTAAAATTATTAATACCCCAATGGCAACTAATGTTAATATAGAAGAAGTAATTGGAAACCAAATTGATTTAAAATACTATAGGAGCATAATAGGGAGTCTCCTTTACTTAACTGCAAGCCGACCTGATATCTTATTTGCAGTGAGTATGTGCGCAAGGTTTCAAACCTGTGCCAAGGAGTCTCACCTAACTCTAGTTAAGCGTATCCTTAGATATCTAAAGGGTACACTTAATGTCGGTATTTGGTATCCAAGATCTACCGAGTTCGAACTAACCGGCTACTCCGATTCGGACTATGCCAGTAGTAAGCTCGATAGAAAGAGCACGAGTGGTTGTTGTCAACTTCTCAGCTCGAGTCTAGTGAGTTGGTGCAGTAGGAAGCAACACTGTGTTGCCTTATCTACCACCGAAGCCGAATACATCGCGATGGGTGAGTGTGTCACTCAACTTCTTTGGATGAAACACACTCTCCGCGACTTTAAGTTAGACTTTAAGAATACTAAACATCACGTAGATAACATTAGTTCAATTAATCTTACTAAGAATCCGATATGTCACTCTAGGACCAAACATATAGAAGTCAAACACCATTTCATTCGAGAACATGTGGCCAACGGAGCCATACAACTCGAATACGTCGAATCGAAGTCTAACTTAGCAGACCTATTTACTAAACCCCTACCCGAAGCCGAATTTAGTCTATTAAGACAAAAATTGGGCATGTGCGTAATAGAATAGGAACTTGCAGATTATATTTTCTTAGTACTATTTCTTAAATTTCATTTTCATGGAACTAGCATAGGACATACCTTAGATATCATGCACCTATAGATTTAAGGAGCCAATACATCTCACAACACATAGGACTAATGTGTTTGTGTACTTAGCCACATAGATGGGCGTGAGATGTTAGAACCTTACTCCTGGTTCCAGATGTAGAGCTAGTGCATCGCCATGAACCACGGAGTATAATCATACATACTAACCGACTCTGACCAGGACTGGTTGATCTTTTATATCAATCAAGCCAAATATGAGTCGAACATTTTATAGATGAACTTATTTTCGATATATTATTTTCAAAATAATGTGGAACATGCTTGGTCTTTAAATTTAACACTTATTTTTATTTTCCATATACACCCTCACTCTTTTCGATATATGGCAAAAGGGGGAGAAAAAGGCCAAAGTTAAGGGGTAAAATTTTTAAATTTTTTTGTTTAACTCTTACTTTATATTTAAACCAAAAGTTAACTTTAAGTTTTGAAAACTTATTAAAGGCCAAGTTAAGAGAATTCTTAACTTAAACTTATTTGTGCCATCAACGTTTTACTTGTTTTTAATGTTTTACTTAAGGGGGAGAAAGGGCCAAGTTAAGAAGAACACTTAACTTAAACATTTTACTAAGGCCAAATTTAAGTAATTACTTAAAGCAACCCTCAAGGGGAGGATTAAGGTCTTTCTTCAAGACTCACCCTCGGTCAAGGGGGAGGTTTCCTCAAGGGGGAGTACTTGAAGAAAATCCTTACTACTCCAACTTAATCTTCTTTATTTTTTGTTTGTTTCTAATGCACATTATTCTTCATGCTTGCTATTTACTTAACTTTGTATGTGGGTTTGCAATAAATCAAAAAGGGGGAGATTGTTGGTGCAGTAGGCACCTAAGTCGAACCTAAGTTTTGATTATAACAAACGATACAAAGTTAAGCTCATGTCGTTATCTCACGAGCTGAATCGAGTGTGCAGAAGATTGCTAAAGCTGGAGCTAGGGTTCCTCTCGAAAAGGGGCTCAAAGGCTATAAAAGGAGGGCCAATCCTAGGGTTTATTCATCAATTCTAAAGCTTCCAAAAGCCTCCGCCAAGCTACAACCTTTCCGACAACGAAGTGCTTTCTCTCCGACGTCTAGGACTTAATTTCTTTCTTATTGTAACGTCGGCTTTAGCTTTTATTTTAAGTTCATTTCTTTAAATCTTTCGGAGCTTTTATCGTATACGAGGAGAGGGGGAGTGTCCCTCTACCTCAAGTTCTTTCATTCTTGTATCGATTAACTCCTACCTCCAACGAGGAGGAGTTCCTTTAGTGCTTTTGCCCTCCGTACGTGGTCAAGGAATACTAGGGCTTGGAGTAGTAGCCGAAGGCTACGAACCAAGTAAAAAGAATTGTCTCTTTTACTTATTGCTTATCTTTTCCGCTGCAAATTAATTATCTACTCGGATTTTAAACGAACGAACGAAAAAAGAAAGTTTTAACGCTATTCACCCCCTTCTAGCATTTCAAATCGATCCAACAGCTGGATGCCGGCCACCTTGAAGGAAGAAGAAGAAAGCAATTACCTTCCTTATTTGGTGCCGCCACCCTCCAAAAACCTTAACCCTAGCTTTGCCGCCAACATCAAAACCTTAGCCTCTCTTGATTTTTCCTCCACACCAACCCATCAAGATCCTTTTATAGAGTTAGGGATAAACCTCCTTTTAATCTCTACCATTGGTTCTAGGGATTTAATCTCAACCGTCGGATCTAGAGATTTAATCTCAACCGTCGGATCTTAGAGATTTAATCTCTACCTATGGATATAGAGTTTTGTTTCTATCAATTGGATCTAAGATTCATGAGGTGTTAATAGGCTACATTAGGGACCATGAGGAGGAGTTGGATCTTGGCCACCCATGGATCAAGCCCACATAAAGTCCGATTCACTAATGATAATCCAATCTACTAAAGGATCATCATCGATCTACCTCACCAACCCCCATATGATAATATGGGCTCCCTATATTTTTTGTACATTTTCTCCCCGTGTTTAAGATCTCGAATGTCTGTCGATTAATTAATTTACTAACCATTAATTAATCAACATCTAACTCCATGAGTAGTACCACTCAACCTTTTCATCATGTCAGACCAAGTCCACCTGCAGGGTTTACATGATGAACCTTATGAGCTCCTCAAGGGAACATCATCATCCTAATATATAAGACACGGTTTCCTCCTATAATCAACGACACACCATATAAATAATATCATCTCCCAATTTACCGAGCCTATCGATTTAATCTATAAATCTCGCCCATTGGTAAATCAAAGAGATGAATACTAAGTATATGTGCCCGTTATTATATCGGGATTAAGAGCATGTACAAAATAATATCTGAGGTCCTATTCGATTATGTAGTCAGCAATAAATTGAATCACCTCTAAGTCGGTCCTGCTCAATACACACAAAGTGCACTAGTGTGATTCTATGGTCAAGACAAACCAATACCAAATCACACTACAACAATTCCAATGGTTTTTTCCAAAGTCATCTCAGTTGTGAGCCTTTACTTATACTTTACAAGGAGTCGATTAACATGATCTCCCATGTGACACCACACACAATGTTATCTACAATGTAATGTATTAGACAGTATTGCATAACCATAAAAATGCAAACAATGATCATGTGATTCTTATTTCAAAATAAAGATGTTCATACAAAAGATAAACTTTTCAGTATACATGTAACGCCCGCCCTTATCTGCCCTCAGGGCGATGCTACTTTTTTTTTTTTTTAACATAACATATATGGATCATTTCACAATCTACATACTTAAACATGTTATCATGGCTTAAACATTCTTTTATACATGCATCACATATCATATTCATAATTAGCAGGTTAACATATCTTATCTTATTTTATAACATGCATAACATGAAGATTCATTCATGAGTTCTAACATATCAAACTTTCTTAAGTAATTGAACAGTAATATAACTAAGCAACATCCAACATGGTACTAATAAATCACAAGTCTTATAAGTGGAAGCAATGTCTTAAGTTGTTCATTGAGCACATAAATATAAGCAGATAGTAATAGGGTCTTTCTCCACCATGCCACTATCACACACACTTGGCCCCTCCTGCTACTTCCTCAAGTTCATGTTTCCTTCGTCTGCAGTATATGGACAACATAAACTATAAGCATATAGCTTAGTAAGATTCTTGCCTACTCACAAAAGCCACAAACTTCATCAAATAATTAGACAACATGAGCATACTGTTGGGATCTAATATGCAAAATAGCATATGCGCAACGGAAAAATAGGATCCCTTCCAAGTGATCCTTGCGAAAGAAAACCTCGTACAAAATAAATTTCTCTAAACCTATCTTATAGGAGAATATTACCTTTGTTGCATGCCCTTTGTAATCCCGCTACTCCTTCGATGTGTTGGATCTTTTAGCACGTTCAAGTGTCCGTGCCTCTATATGTATCCACACGAGCAAGCTCTTGTCTCACAAAAGAAACTAGAAGAGCTCTCCTTTACTTCTTGCTAGAGAAGTCCCTAAAGGAGAGGAAAGTAGGGAAAGAGAGAAAGGAAGAAGAAGACCACTCTTCTTGCTAGCCTACACTCACAAAAACCACACAACCAAAGCCTCTCCCACCAAGCTCTCACCAAGCCTCAAGCTTCCACACTTCAACTCCATTGGCCGGCCACCCCATGGGGTGTTTTATAGGATTGGAAAAACCTTTCATCTCCTATCACATTCAATGCAATCAATGGCATTGAAAGATAATCAAACAAGAAGTTATACTCCTTGTTTGGCCGGCCACATGTGGGGGAAATCCAAAGGTCAAAACCCTTTGTCTCCTTCCACTTCATCAAGCTTAGGTGGCATGCTTATGTGGAATGCTTAGGTGGCATGCTTATGTGGCATTCATGGATGTTGAATTAATCTTATTAATTCAATAAGCTTATGTTATCATATTGAATTAATCTCATTAAATCAATAAGGTAACATATTGAGTTAATCTTATTAAATCAATTAAGCTTAGCATATTGAATTAATCTCATTAAATCAATAAGCTAAAATTCTCATTAAGCTTAAAGTCCAAAAACCATTTTGTACTTAAGCTTATTCCCAAACTATTCTAGTCAAACTAGAATGCACTAATTCTTCTAATCATCATGCTCTTTGTGTGTGACCCTATAGGCTCTCATAACGTTGGCAGTGGATCTAAACTCTTTTAGATACACAAGCAATGAGCGGCATCTAGCAATACATCATTGCTACGAAATAAGTCAAGTTCCGACTAACCTTTCCGTGACTACTATAATGTATGACCGTGTCCTTCGATCCTTGATATCAGCTTGACACATGAGGCATAGACCGTGTCATCCTCGATCAATCTATGTGTTTCTTGATCCCTGAGTAAACTAACTCAAACAAATGAGCTCAATATCTCATATTGACTCATTCGAGCATGGCCATGCGTTTTAGTAGTTCTACTCAATCAAGGGGCCCATAGATATCCCTCCCGTCATATGGGAGGGATAGATCCCATCTACATCACTCACATCCCTCCGCATAATTTGTTATATACCCAGTAATCGCCTTTATGGTCCACCCTGTTACGGGTGACGTTTGATGATACCAAAGTACATAACTCCTTATGTAGGGAACCGTAGTGACTTCAGGTTTGAGGACTATTCATACCAATAGTCACATGAGAAAGTTTATGACACTCATATGACGATCCATGAAACTTTCTCATGGCGGGTTAGTTCAGTATATATTCTCTAATATATACCCATGTGTCAACTTGATATCATATATCCATGACTTGTGAGATCAAGTCATCCATTGACCTACATGCTAGTCTTTATGTATTAATATTGCCCTTGCATATTAATACTTGACTAGGAACATTTAGGAAAGTGTTCTCTACAGCCTCTCATAATCAATTCTGCCAATTGATGTGCTGTAGATAAGAACCTACTTTTCTAGGGCATTATTATATTTAATTTAGCTGGCACAAGCAAGATGTAAATATAATAACCAATCCTTTGCCTTTATAGAATATGATACAAAATGTTCCCTATTCAACCATCACATGATTGGTTCTAGGGCTATAACTAACAATCTCCCACTAGCACTAGTACCAATCACTATAATATGTGATACCTAGTGACCTAGTGTGACAATCATTCTTCCTCTGTGCCAAAGCCTTGGTCAGTGCATCTGCGATGTTAGCTTCTGTTGGTACTCTTCATATCCTCACATCTCCTCTATCGATGATCTCTCGAATGAGATGGAAGCGCCGCAGTATGTGTTTGTTCCGCTGACGTGATCGAGGTTCCTTAGCCTGTGCAATAGCCCCATTGTTGTCACAATAGAGGTCTATTGGATCTGCAATGCTAGGAACTACCCCAAGTTCACTGATGAACTTGCGGAGCTAAACAGCCTCCTTTGCTGCATCAGATGCAGCAATATACTCGACTTCTGTTGTAGAATCAGCAACTGTGTCCTGCTTCGAACTTTTCCAGCTCACAGCTTCACCATTCAGGCAAAATACATACCCCGATTGCGATCTATAGTCATCCTTGTCTGTTTGGAATCTTGCATCACTGTAAACCTTTACAGTTAGCTCCTCATTGCCTCAAAATATCAGGAAATATTCTTTCGTTCTTCGTAAGTATTTAAGAATATTTTTGACTGCTATCCAGTGACTTTCACCTGGATCCGACTGGTATCTACTCGTCATGCTCAAAGCATACGAGACGTCAGGACGAGTACATAGCATGGCGTACATGATAGACCCTATAGCAGATGCATAAGGGATCTTATCCATGCGATCTCTCTCCTCCTTAGAAGAGGGACATTGAGTCTTCGAAAGACTCACACCATGTGATAAAGGCAGAAATCCTTTCTTGGAATTTTGCATAGTAAAATGATCTAGCACTTTATCAATGTATGTACTCTGACTTAGGCCAAGTAATCTTTTAGATCTATCTCTATAGATCTTGATGCCTAGAATATAGGCAGCTTCACCTAAGTCTTTCATCGAGAAACAATTCCCTAACCACATCTTCACGGTGGGTGAGGGAATATCATTTCCGATGAGAAGTATGTCATCTACATACAAGATAAGAAATACAACTGTGCTCCCACTATTTCTCTTGTAGACACAAGGTTCATCTTCATTCTTGATGAAACCAAACTCCTTGATTGCATCATCGAATCGAAGATTCCAGCTTCGAGAGGCTTGCTTTAGTCCATAAATGGACCTTTGCAGTTTGCATACCTTTCCAGGATGCTTTGGATCTTCAAAACCCTCAGGCTGTGTCATGTACACATCCTCGAGTATCTTTCCATTCAGAAAAGCGGTTTTGACATCCATCTGCCAGATCTCATAATCGTGGTAGGCTGCAATAGCAAGTATGATCCGAATGGATTTAAGCATCGCAACGGGTGAAAAGGTTTCATCATAGTCAATACCATGAATTTGTTTGAATCCTTTAGCCACCAATCTACCTTTATAGGTATGCTTATTACCATCCATGTCAGTCTTTACTTTAAAGACCCACTTACACCCAATGGGTTTTACTCCTTCAGGTGGATCAACCAAAGTCCATACTTGGTTAGTGTACATGGATTCCATTTCGGATCTCATGGCCTCTATCCATTTCTCGGAATCTGGGCTCATCATAGCTTCTTGATAGGATGTAGGCTCGTCAAGATCGACAAGCAATACTTCACCGTTGTCAGTCAAGAGAAAAGAATATCTCTCGGGTTGACGACGGATCCTATCAGATCTACGAAAAGGTTGGTCTACTTGAACAGGTGTTTGCTCCACAACTCTTTGGGCAACAATTTCCTCATCCACAACACTTTGTGGTGCCTGTTCATTTTCCATCGAAGCCTTAGTGTTATCTTCATCCTGAATTTCTTCAAGATAAATTTTACTCCCACTAGTTTTTCTAGAAATAAATTCTCTTTCTAGAAAGACAGCATTTCTGGCAACAAACACCTTGCCAAGTGTGGGATTGTAAAAGTAATATCCCTTAGTTTCCTTGGGATATCCTACAAAATAACACTTATCTGATTTGGGTCCTAGTTTATCTGAGACTTGACATCTAACATAAGCTTCACAACCCCAAATCTTTATAAAAGACATTTTGGGACTCTTCCCAGTCCATAACGTGTATGGTGTCTTTTCTACGGCTTTTGATGGGATGCGATTAAGTGTGAAAGCAGCTGTCTCTAGAGCTAAACCGCAAAAGGCAAGACTCGCATACCTCATATGATTCAAAATCAAATGAGTCCAATAATCCATCTTTATGGAGTTGGGATATGCGTTTTTCATTTATGTGACCTAGGCGACAGTGCCAGAGATATGTTTGGTTCAAATTATTCGATTTGAACCGTTTGGTATTTACGTTATAAATTGGGTTTTCTAAATCTAGAACATAGAGACCATTCATAAGTGGTGCATTACAATAGAACATTTCATTTAAATAAATGGAACAACATTTGTCCTTTATTATAAAAGAAAAGTTTTTCTTGTCTAAACAAGATACAGAGATTATGTTCTTTGTTAATGCAGGTACATAAAAGCACTCCTCTAGTTCTAAGATAAGCCCAGTGGGCAAAGACAAAGAATATGTTCCTACAGCTACAGCAGCAACTTTTGCGCCATTGCCTACTCGTAGGTCCACTTCGCCTTTTGCCATTAGTCTACTATTTCTCAGTCCCTACACATTAGTACAAATGTGAGATGCACATCCGGTATCTAATACCCATGTAGAAGAAATAGATAGATTAACTTCTATAACGTGTATACAGGCGAAGTCCACTTCTTTTCTTCTTTACTTCCTCAAGGTAGACTTTGCGATTCGCTTCCGATGTCGATCTTACCGCCAATAAAGCGATCCCTTCCTTAGGTACTTTACCTTTACCCTTTGAAGTGGATGAATTGGCCTTGCCTTTGGCTTAGGTCTTACCCTTGCCTTTGTGCTTACCTTTGCCCTTGTTGACCATTAGTCGTTACTAACTTTCTTCTTGAGATTGGTTGTGATTCTTAACATCTTTGAGAATCTCGAGCAAAGGTTTATCAATTTCATTCATGTTATAATTCATAGCCGAATTGATTATATGTTTAAAGCGATTGCGAGGATAACATCGATTGCCAATTCTTGGCTCGATGGAAAACCTAGTCTTTTTGAGTTCTCAGCGTACCCTATCATTTAAATGCGTGAGTTCCTACAGTGTTCCTTCTTGCATCTTGCATCACAAAGATCCTTAGACACTTCAAAACGCTCGTGCCTAGCTTGTCCTTGATATAGTTGTTTCAAATGTTCAATCATACCATAGGCATCCATGTTCTCATGTTGCTTCTGAAGCTCAGAGTTCATGGTGGCAAGCATAAGACATGACACATCTAATGCGTCATCTTGATGCATCTTATAAGCATCTTTTTCAAAGACGAGTGGCGTTTAGGAGAGTGTATCCTCTAGGACATACAGTTTATGTTCTTGCTTGAGGATAATCCTCAAGTTCCTATACCAGTCTAGAAAGTTAGCTCCATTGAGCTTGTCTTTCTCAAGGACAGATCGCAAGTTGAGGGGGTGTGTCGTGTTAGATGACATGGTGATCTACAACATTTAAAATGCAAAATTTAGTATCATACCTAAGTCATTTAATTAGGCCTTTAATTAAATGAGGCTCCCACTAAATTCTCATAGCTTTGATATGAGCTAATCATTGATGTAGGCAAACACATTTTGCTTATATGATTAGCTTCTATTTAGCTATAAATTTATATGGGATAAAGATCCACATCATAATTCATCTTGAGTTAGCTTTGGCTAATCGCCCAAGACGTAGTATGACTAGGTAGGCAATCTTTGCCAATTACATCTGATGTAACTCTTTAATAGCTTTGGTTAAGTTTAGATTAGTTTAGTGCTTATTCCTAAACCAGCTTCCAGGCTGTGGCGAGGCACAGAGGCCTTCTTTGATATCAGAACAACGACCACTTTCTAAGACAAAGCTGATGTTCGAAAATCACACAAAACAAATCTTTAAAACTTATGTTCAAAGCTAATATATGCCTCTACTTTCTTAATTAATTAAGAAAAACTTAATTAAGTCTTAACCAAGTTTGATAGCGGGACATCACGATTGTCCACTCGCACTCTTCCAAGATAAAATGCATTGCTTTGCTTTGGCAAACCCAATAACAAATGATCGAGGAAGTAGTGAGTCATTTAGACTTATTAAGAAATAAACTTAAACATGCATCACATACATATTAGCATACATCACATATAAGCTAAATTAACATGCATCACATACATATTAAACTAAGCGTGTCATGGTTATGGCCCTTATTCTACAATCTTCTCAAGCCAATGAGAAGATTGATTGGTCAACCTAGGGATAGCATCTTCTCCCAAGTGCTTCCTTTTGGTTGTCTTGTGTTGTTGACTTCCTCCTTGTAACGTTATCTTCCAATGGACACTCCATCTTTGTTGTATATTACAAAAGGAGAAATACTCGAGTTACATTCGAGTCTAAAGCTAATTTTACAACAAGAATGTTAGGAGAAAGGCACGACATGCAGGCCGTATTAAGAATTACAACACACACATTCACAAACCATTTGGGACTAGGCCATAACCATGCACCATGTCATTTTAGCTTTTAAAAGACATCGGATATTTTTATTATGTTTGAAAAATTGCTAATGCAATTATCAACTCATAATAAAATTTCTCCTACTTCTCTATCATATATAAAATAGAGAAAACCTATTTTTATACGATCTTTACTTAAGTGGCTACGATACCCTTTGACCCAGATGCAAAATAGCATATGCAAGAACGGAAAAATAGGATCCTTCCAAGTGATCCATGAAAGAAAACCTCGTACAAAATAAATTTCTCTAAACCTATCTTATAGGAGAATATTACCTTTGTTGCGTGCCCTTTGTAATCCCGCTACTCCTTGGATGTGTTGGATCTTTTAGCACGTTCAAGTGTCCGTGCCTCTATATGTATCCACACGAGCAAGCTCTTGTCTCACAAAAGAAACTAGAAGAGCTCTCCTTTACTTCTTGCTAGAGAAGTCCCTAAAGGAGAGGAAAGTAGGGAAAGAGAGAAAGGAAGAAGAAGACCACTCTTCTTGCTAGCCTACACTCACAAAAACCACACAACCAAAGCCTCTCCCACCAAGCTCTCACCAAGCCTCAAGCTTCCACACTTCAACTCCATTGGCCGGCCACCCCATGGGGTGTTTTATAGGATTAGAAAAACCTTTCATCTCCTATCACATTCAATGCAATCAATGGCATTGAAAGATAATCAAACAAGGAGTTATACTCCTTGTTTGGCCGGCCACATGTGGGGGAAATCCAAAGGTCAAAACCCTTTGTCTCCTTCCACCTCATCAAGCTTAGGTGGCATGCTTATGTGGCATTCATGGATGTTTAATTAATTTTATTAATTCAATAAGCTTATGTTATCATATTGAATTAATCTCATTAAATCAATAAGGTAACATATTGAGTTAATCTTATTAAATCAATTAAGCTTAGCATATTGAATTAATCTCATTAAATCAATAAGCTAAAATTCTCATTAAGCTTAAAGTCCAAAAACCATTTTGTACTTAAGCTTATTCCCAAACTATTCTAGTCAAACTAGAATGCACTAATTCTTCTAATCATCATGCTCTTTGTGTGTGACCCTATAGGCTCTCATAACGTTGGCAGTGGATCTAAACTCTTTTAGATACACAAGCAATGAGCGGCATCTAGCAATACATCATTGCTACCCAAGTTACGAGATAAGTCAAGATCCGACTAACCTTTCCGTGACTACTATAATGTATGACCGTGTCCTTCTATCCTTGATATCAGATTGACCAATGAGGCATAGACCGTGTCATCCTCGATCAATCTATGTGTTTCTTGATCCCTGAGTAAACTAACTCAAACAAATGAGCTCAATATCTCATATTGACTCATTCGAGCATGGCCATGCATTTTAGTAGTTCTACTCAATCAAGGGGCCCATAGATATCCCTCCCGTCATATGGGAGGGATAGATCCCATCTACATCACTCACATCCCTCCGCATAATTTGTTATATACCCAGTAATCGCCTTTATGGTCCACCCTGTTACGGGTGACGTTTGATGATACCAAAGTACATAACTCCTTATGTAGGGAACCGTAGTGACTTCAGGTTTGAGGACTATTCATACCAATAGTCACATGAGAAAGTTTATGACACTCATATGACGATCCATGAAACTTTCTCATGGCGGGTTAGTTCAGTATATATTCTCTAATATATACCCATGTGTCAACTTGATATCATATATCCATGACTTGTGAGATCAAGTCATCAATTGACCTACATGCTAGTCTTTATGTATTAATATTGCCCTTGCATATTAATACTTGACTATGAACATTTAGGAAAGTGTTCTCTACAGCCTCTCATAATCAATTCTGCCAATTGATGTGTTGTAGATAAGAACCTACTTTTCTAGGGCATTATTATATTTAATTTAGCTGGCACATGCAAGATGTAAATATAATAACCAATCCTTTGCCTTTATAGAATATGATACAAAATGTTCCCTATTCAACCATCACATGATTGGTTCTAGGGCTATAACTAACAATCTCCCACTAGCACTAGTAACAATCACTATAATATCTGATACCTAGTGACCTAGTGTGACCATCATGCTTTCTCTGTGCCAAAGCCTTGGTCAGTGGATCTGTGATGTTAGCTTCTGTTGGTACTCTGCATATCCTCACATCTCCTCTATCGATGATCTCTCGAATGAGATGGAAGCGCCGCAGTATGTGTTTGGTCCGCTGACGTGATCGAGGTTCCTTAGCCTGTGCAATAGCCCCATTGTTGTCACAATAGAGGTCTATTGGATCTGTAATGCTAGGAACTACCCCAAGTTCACTGATGAACTTGCGGAGCTAAACAGCCTCCTTTACTGCATCAGATGAAGCAATATACTTGGCTTCTGTTGTAGAATCAGCAACTGTGTCCTGCTTTGAACTTTTCCAGCTCACAGCTCCACCATTCAGGCAAAACACGTACCCCGATTGCGATCTATAGTCATCCTTGTCTGTTTGGAATCTTGCATCACTGTAACCCTTTACAGTTATCTCCTCATTGCCTCAAAATATCAGGAAATATTCTTTCGTTCTTCGTAAGTATTTAAGAATATTTTTGACTGCTATCCAGTGACTTTCACCTGGATCCGACTGGTATCTACTCATCATGCTCAAAGCATACGAGACGTCAGGACGAGTACATAGCATGGCGTACATGATAGACCCTATAGCAGATGCATAAGGGATCTTATCCATGCCATCTCTCTCCTCCTTAGAAGAGGGACATTGAGTCTTCGAAAGACTCACACCATGTGATAAAGGCAGAAATCCTTTCTTGGAATTTTGCATAGCAAAACGATCTAGCACTTTATCAATGTATGTACTCTGACTTAGGCCAAGTAATCTTTTAGATCTATCTCTATAGATCTTGATGCCAAGAATATAGGCAGCTTCACCTAAGTCTTTTATCGAGAAACAATTCCCTAACCACATCTTCACAGACTGGAGTGAGGGAATATCATTTCCGATGAGAAGTATGTCATCTACATACAAGATAAGAAATACAACTGTGCTCCCACTATTTCTCTTGTAGACACAAGGTTCATCTTCATTCTTGATGAAACCAAACTCCTTGATTGCATCATCGAATCGAAGATTCCAGCTTCGAGAGGCTTGCTTTAGTCCATAAATGGACCTTTGCAGTTTGCATACCTTTCCAGGATGCTTTGGATCTTCAAAAACCCTCAGGCTGTGTCATGTACACATCCTCGAGTAACTTTCCATTCAGAAAAGCGGTTTTGACATCCATCTGCCATATCTCATAATCGTGGTAGGCTGCAATAGCAAGTATGATCCGAATGGATTTAAGCATCGCAACTGGTGAAAAGGTTTCATCATAGTCAATACCATGAATTTGTTTGAATCCTTTAGCCACCAATCTACCTTTATAGGTATGCTTATTACCATCCATGTCAGTCTTTACTTTAAAGACCCACTTACACCCAATGGGTTTTACTCCTTCAGGTGGATCAACCAAAGTGCATACTTGGTTAGTGTACATGGATTCCATTTCGGATCTCATGGCCTCTAGCCATTTCTCGGAATCTGGGCTCATCATAGCTTCTTGATAGGATGTAGACTCGTCAAGATCGACAAGCAATACTTCACCGTTGTCAGTCAAGAGAAAAGAATATCTCTCGGGTTGACGACGGATCCTATCAGATCTACGAAGAGGTTGGTCTACTTGAACAGGTGTTTGCTCCACAACTCTTTGGGCAACAATTTCCTCATCCACAACACTTTGTGGTGCCTGTTCATTTTCCATCGAAGCCTTAGTGTTATCATCATCTTGAACTTCTTCAAGATGAATTTTACTCCCACTAGTATTTCTAGAAATAAATTCTCTTTCTAGAAAGACATCATTTGTGGCAACAAACACCTTGCCAAGTGTGGGATTGTAAAAGTAATATCCCTTAGTTTCCTTGGGATATCCTACAAAATAACACTTATCTGATTTGGGTCCTAGTTTATCTGAGACTTGACATCTAACATAAGCTTCACAACCCCAAATCTTTATAAAAGACATTTTGAGACTCTTCCCAGTCCATAACGTGTATGGTGTCTTTTCTACGGCTTTTGATGGACGCGACATGTGAAAGCTACTGCCTCTAGAGCTAAACCCCAAAAGGAAGTAGGTAGATCTCTGCTCATCATCGATCGTTCATATCTAATAGAGTATTTCTCCTCTCGATACACCATTCCATTGTGTGTGGAGTGAGCTGATATTATCCCACACTCACCAGTGATCACGAACCTGACTACAGGTATTCACCACCGATCTGATCGTGATCACGCCACAATCTGGTTTTAGCAAATACGTAACTGATTCTTGAATTCTTTGAGTTTTTCAAAGGATTCTGACTTATGTCTCATCAAATATAAGTAGCCAAATCTACTCATATCATCAGTGAAAGTAATAAAGTACTTATAGCCTCCTCTGACTTCGACATTGAAAGGGTCACATACATCAGTATGTGTGAGTCCTAACAAGTCCGTCGCTCTCTCGCCATGTCCACTAAATGGAGTTTTAGTCATCTTTCCTAAAACACAAGATTTGCATACCTCATATGATTCAAAATCAAATGAGTCCAATAATCCATCTTTATGGAGTTGGGATATGCGTTTTTCATTTATGTGACCTAGGCGACAGTGCCAGAGATATGTTTGGTTCAAATTATTCGATTTGAACCGTTGGGTATTTACGTTATAAATTGGGTTTTCTAAATCTAGAACATAGAGACCATTCATAAGTGGTGCATTACAATAGAACATTTCATTCAAATAAATGGAAAAACATTTGTTCTTTATTATAAAAGAAAAGTTTTTCTTGTCTAAACAAGATACAGAGATTATGTTCTTTGTTAATGCAGGTACATAAAAGCACTCCTCTAGTTCTAAGATAAGCCCAGTGGGCAAAGACAAAGAATATGTTCCTACAGCTACAGCAGCAACTTTTGCGCCATTGCCTACTCGTAGGTCCACTTCGCCTTTTGCCATTAGTCTACTATTTCTCAGTCCCTGCACATTAGTACAAATGTGAGATGCACATCCGGTATCTAATACCCATGTAGAAGAAATAGATAGATTAACTTCTATAACGTGTATACCTGAGGCAGAAGTCCCACTTCTTTTCTTCTTTACTTCCTCAAGGTAGACTTTGCAGTTCCGCTTCCAGTGTCCAGTCTCACCGCAATGGAAACAATCCCCTTCCTTAGGTACTTTACCTTTACCCTTTGAAGTGGATGAATTGGCCTTGCCTTTGGCTTGGGTCTTACCCTTGCCTTTGCTCTTACCTTTGCCCTTGTTGACCATTAGTACGTTACTAACTTTCTTCTTGACATTCGGTTCAGCAGTTCTTAACATGCTGAGAATCTCAGGCAACGGTTTATCAATTTCATTCATGTTATAATTCATGACGAATTGATTATATGTTTCCGGAAATGATTGCAGGATAACATCGGTTGCCAATTCTTGGCTCAGTGGAAAACCTAGTCTTTCAAGGTTCTCAATGTACCCTATCATTTTAAGTACATGAGTTCCTACAGGTGTTCCTTCTTGCATCTTGCATGCAAAAAGAGCCTTAGACACTTCAAAACGCTCGTGCCTAGCTTGTCCTTGATATAGTTGTTTCAAATGTTCAATCATACCATAGGCATCCATGTTCTCATGTTGCTTCTGAAGCTCAGAGTTCATGGTGGCAAGCATAAGACATGACACATCTAATGCGTCATCTTGATGCTTCTTATAAGCATCTTTTTCAGCACGAGTGGCCATACGGGCGGGTGTATCAGGGATAGACTGCTCTAGGACATACAGTTTACGTTCTTGCTTGAGGATAATCCTCAAGTTCCTATACCAGTCTAGAAAGTTAGCTCCATTGAGCTTGTCTTTCTCAAGGACAGATCGCAAGTTGAGGGGGTGTGTCGTGTTAGATGACATGGTGATCTACAACATTTAAAATGCAAAATTTAGTATCATACCTAAGTCATTTAATTAGGCCTTTAATTAAATAAGGCTCCCACTAAATTCTCATAGCTTTGATATGAGCTAATCATTGATGTAGGCAAACACATTTTGCTTATATGATTAGCTTCTATTTAGCTATAAATTTATATGGGATAAAGATCTACATCATAATTCGTCTTGAGTTAGCTTTGGCTAATCGCCCAAGACGTAGTATGACTAGGTAGGCAATCTTTTGCCAATTACATCTGATGTAACTCTTTAATAGCTTTGGTTAAGTTTAGATTAGTTTAGTTCTTATTCCTAAACCAGCTTCCAGGCCGTGGCGAGGCACAGAGGCCTTCTTTGATATCGGAGCAACGACCACTTTCTAAGACAAAGCTGATGTTCGGAAATCACACAAAACAAATCTTTAAAACTTATGTTCAAAGCTAATATATGGCTCTACTTTCTTAATTAATTAAGAAAAACTTAATTAAGTCTTAACCAAGTTTGATAGCGGGACGTCACGATTGTCCACTCGCACTCTTCCAAGATAAAATGCATTGCTTTGCTTTGGCAAACCCAATAACAAATGATCGAAGAAGTAGTGAGTCGTTTAGACTTATTAAGAAATAAACTTAAACATGCATCACATACATATTAGCATACATCACATATAAGCTAAATTAACATGCATCACATAGATATTAAACTAAGCATTTCATGGTTATAGCCCTTATTCTACAATCTTCTCAAGCCAATGAGAAGATTGATTGGTCAACCTAGGGATAGAATCTTCTCCCAAGTGCTTCCTTTTGGTTGTCTTGTGTTATTGACTTCCTCCTTGTAACGTTATCTTCCAATGGACACTCCATCTTTGTTGTATATTACAAAAGGAGAAATACTCGAGTTACATTCGAGTCTAAAGCTAATTTTACAACAAGAATGTTAGGAGAAAGGCACGACACGCAGGCCGTATTAAGAATTACAACACACACATTCACAAACCTTTTGGGACTAGGCCATAACCATGCACCATGTCATTTTAACTTTTAAAAGACATCGGATATTTTTATTATGTTTGAAAAATTGCTAATGCAATTATCAACTCATAATAAAATTTCTCCTACTTCTATATCATATATAAAATAGAGAAAACCTATTTTTATACGATCTTTCGCAAGTGGCTCTGATACCAATGTTGGGATCTGATATGCAAAATAGCATATGCGCAACGGAAAAATAGTATCCCTTCCAAGTGATCCTTGCGAAAGAAACCTCGTACAAAATAAATTTCTCTAAACCTATCTTATAGGAGAATATTACCTTTGTTGCGTGCCCTTTGTAATCCCGCTACTCCTTGGATGTGTTGAATCTTTTAGCACGTTCAAGTGTCCGTGCCTCTATATGTATCCACACGAGCAAGCTCTTGTCTCACAAAAGAAACTAGAAGAGCTCTCCTTTACTTCTTGCTAGAGAAGTCCCTAAAGGAGAGGAAAGTAGGGAAAGAGAAAAAGGAAGAAGAAGACCACTCTTCTTGCTAGCCTACACTCACAAAAACCACACAACCAAAGCCTCTCCCACCAAGCTCTCACCAAGCCTCAAGCTTCCACACTTCAACTCCATTGGCCGGCCACCCCATGGGGTGTTTTATAGGATTGGAAAAACCTTTCATCTCCTATCACATTCAATGCAATCAATGGCATTGAAAGATAATTGTTTGGCCGGCCACATGTGGGGGAAATCCAAAGGTCAAAACCCTTTGTCTCCTTCCACCTCATCAAGCTTAGGTGGCATGCTTATGTGGCATGCTTAGGTGGCATTCATGGATGTTGAATTAATCTTATTAATTCAATAAGCTTATGTTATCATATTGAATTAATCTCATTAAATCAATAAGGTAACATATTGAGTTAATCTTATTAAATCAATTAAGCTTAGCATATTGAATTAATCTCATTAAATCAATAAGCTAAAATTCTCATTAAGCTTAAAGTCCAAAAACCATTTTGTACTTAAGCTTATTCCCAAACTATTCTAGTCAAACTAGAATGCACTAATTCTTCTAATCATCATGCTCTTTGTGTGTGACCCTATAGGCTCTCATAACGTTGGCAGTGGATCTAAACTCTTTTAGATACACAAGCAATGAGCGGCATCTAGCAATACATCATTGCTACCCAAGTTACGAGATAAGTCAAGATCCGACTAACCTTTCCGTGACTACTATAATGTATGACCGTGTCCTTCTATCCTTGATATCAGATTGACCAATGAGGCATAGACCGTGTCATCCTCGATCAATCTATGTGTTTCTTGATCCCTGAGTAAACTAACTCAAACAAATGAGCTCAATATCTCATATTGACTCATTCGAGCATGGCCATGCGTTTTAGTAGTTCTACTCAATCAAGGGGCCCATAGATATCACTCCCGTCATATGGGAGGGATAGATCCCATCTACATCACTCACATCCCTCCGCATAATTTGTTATATACCCAGTAATCGCCTTTATGGTCCACCTGTTACGGGTGACATTTGACGATACCAAAGTACATAACTTTTTATGTAGGGAACCGTAGTGACTTCAGGTTTGAGGACTATTCATACCAATAGTCACATGAGAAAGTTTATGACACTCATATGACGATCCATGAAACTTTCTCATGGCGGGTCAGTTCAGTATATATTCTCTAATATATACCCATGTGTCAACTTGATATCATATATCCATGACTTGTGAGATCAAGTCATCAATTGACCTACATGCTAGTCTTTATGTATTAATTTTGACCTTGCTTATTAATACTTGACTAGGAACATTTAGGAAAGTGTTCTCTATAGCCTCTCATAATCAATTCTGTCAATTGATGTGCTGTAGATAAGAACCTACTTTTATAGGGCATTATTATATTTAATTTAGCTGGCACAAGCAAAATGTAAATATAATAACCAATCCTTTGCCTTTATAGAATATGATACAAAATGTTCCCTATTCAACCATCACATGATTGGTTCTAGGGCTATAACTAACACATATTAGCATAAACAACATAAGTAGTGCATAACAACACTACACATCAGCATACTAACGTAATGAAACATAAGCATGGCATAAAATTTACATAAGCATACATGACATCATCAAACCTAAACATGCATAAAGGTCATAATCATAAGCATTCTTAAACTTAACCATAATCATTCATAACATCCTCAATTCTAACATGCATAAAGGTCATAATCATAAGCATTCTTAAACTTGAACATAAGCATTCGTAATATAATAAATCCTAAACATGCATAAAGGACATAATCATAAGTATTCTTAAACTTGAACATAAGCAATCATAATATCGTAAATCCTAAACATGCATCAAGAACATAATCATAAGCATTCTTAAACTTGAACATAAGCAATCATAATATCGTAAATCCTAAACATGCATAAAGCACATAATCATAAGCATTCTTAAACTTGAACATAAGCATTCATAATATCATAAATCCTAAACATGCATAACGGACATAATCATAAGCATTCTTAAACTTGAACATAAGCATTCATAATTTCATAAATCCTAAACATGCATCAAGGACATAATCATAAGCATTCTTAAACTTGAACCTAAGCATTCATAATATCATAAAATCCTAAACATGCATAAAGGACATAATCATAAGCATTCTTAAACTTAAACCTAAGCATTCATAATATCATAAAATTCTAAACATGCATAAAGGACATAATCATAAGCATTCTTAAACTTAAACATAAGCATTCATAATATCATAAAATTCTAAACATGCATAAAGGACATAATCATAAGAATTCTTATCATAAGGAGAGCTCTTAATCCCTACTTAAAAAGGGAAGCATCTCCGTCTTATCTTATCATAAGGAGAGCTCTTAATCCTTACTTGAAAGAGAAGCATCTCCGTCTTATCTTATCATAAGGAGAGCTCTTAATCCCTACTTGAAAGGGAAGCATCTCCGTCTTATCTTATCATAAGGAGAGCTCTTAATCCCTACTTGAAAGGGAAGCATCTCCGTCTTATCTTATCATAAGGAGAGCTCTTAATCCCTACTTGAAAGGGAAGCATCTCCGCTTATCTTATCATAAGGAGAGCTCTTAATCCCTACTTGAAAGGGAAGCATCTCCGTCTTATCTTATCATAAGAAGAGCTCTTAATCCCTACTTGAAAGGGAAGCATCTCCTTAGACATTTCATAGCATGTATGCATTCATAACATAAGAATACCCTAAAGGGGTCTTAAAGCATAATCATGTTCATCACATAAGCATATTTCATGGCATATTAAAATCATAAACATGTTCATCACATAGGCATAATTCATGGCATATTAAAAATCATAAACATGTTCATCACATAGGCATACTTCATGACATATGAAAATCATAAACATGTTCATCACATAGGCATATTTCATGACATATGAAAATCATAAACATGTTTATCACATAGGCATAATTCATGACATATTAAAATCATAAACATGTTCATCACATAGGCATATTTCATGACATATTGAATCATAAACATATTCATCACATAGGCATAGTTCATGACATATTAAAATCATAAACATGTTCATCACATAGGCATATTTCATGACATATTGAATCATAAACATATTCGTCACATAGGCATAGTTCATGACATATTAAACTCATAAACATGTTCATCACATAGGCATAATTCATGACATATTAAAATCATAAACATGTTCATCACATAGGCATATTTCATGACATATTGAATCATAAACATATTCATCACATAGGCATAGTTCATGACATATTAAAATCATAAACATGTTCATCACATAGGCATATTTCATGACATATTGAATCATAAACATATTCATCACATAGGCATAGTTCATGACATATTAAAATCATAAACATGTTCATCACATAGGCATATTAAAATCATAAACCATGTTCATCACATAGGCATACAATATATCCTAATTTCCTAAGGGGTGTTTTCATGCAACCCTAGCCCTAAAACCATTGTTGGCCGAAACTTGGAGGGTACCCAAAATTTTATTTTTGGTTTCATAAATTCATACATGAAGGCATACAACATAACATAACTTCGTAAGAGGTGTTTCCATGAAACCCTAGCCCTAAAACCAATGTTGGCCGAAACTTGGAGGGTACCAAAATTTGATTCTTGTTACATAAATTCATACATGAAGGCATACAACATAACATAACTTCATAAGGGGTGTTTTCAGGAAACCCTATCCCAAAAACCTTGGTTGGCCGAAACATGTAGGGGCACAAAGCTTGGATTTTTGTCACCTAAAAATTCCTACATGAAGCATACAACCTATAAAAATTTCCTTAGAATCATTTTCATGCAACCCTAGCCCAACAACCTTGTTTGGCCGAAACTTGTAAGGTATCAAGCATTGTATTTTTGTCACCTAAAATTCCTACATGAAGCATACAACATCTCATAATTTCCTTAGAAGCATTTTCATGCAACCCTAGCCCCAAAAACCTTGTTTGGCCGAAACATGTAGGGGCTCAAAGCTTGGATTTTTGTCACCTAAAACTTCCTACATGAAGCATACAACCTATAAAAATTTCCTTAGAATCATTTTCATGCAACCCTAGCCCAACAACCTAGTTTGGCCGAAACTTGTAAGGTATCAAGCATTGTATTTTTGTCACCTAAAATTCCTACATGAAGCATACAACATCTCATAATTTCCTTAGAAGCATTTTCATGCAACCCTAGCCCCAAAAACCTTGTTTGGCCGAAACATGTAGGGGCTCAAAGCTTGGATTTTTGTCACCTAAAACTTCCTGCATGAAGCATACAACCTATAAAAATTTCCTTAGAATCATTTTCATGCAACCCTAGCCCCAACAACCTTGGTTGGCCGAAACATGTAGGGTATCAAGCATCATATTCTTTCATGTATCTACAAGAACAAATATACTGCAGGTGAGGGAATCTTACATCCTTCGCTTTGCTTTGAGTGGGAAGATGACCTAAGGAAACAAAACCTAGCCTTCTCCTTGCTTGGATGGGGTTTTGACCAAAGGATGAAGAGGGAGCTCTAGAATTCAGTGAGGAAGAAGAAGAGAAGAGGGAGAAGTGGAGAAGTGGCCTTTCTCTTGTCCCTTCATTCCCTATTTATTCTCTTGAATTGTCCCTTAGCCACCCTTACCCTTAACTATCATTTCCCTTATTCCTCCAATAATAACATCTCATTGGGCTTCTAGTTAGTGGATCCATCTATAGGGCTTGGCTATCTCTAGAGGTTTGGGGTTCAATTCCTAGGCCTTGCATCCTTTTTTGGCTCATTTTCTTTTATTTTTGAAAGAGCCCACATAAAGCCCATTATAATCATACAAAAATTATTATAAAATTTCTAGAGCTTGGGATGAAAAGAGAGGAAAGGGAAATGGGGAATTCGGCCAAGGATGAGGAAGAAGGAGAATGAAGAAGGAAAGTAGGGTTTTACTTCCTCTCTTTTCTTAATTCTCCTCTTTAATACCTAGGGAATGAACACTCTCCATCCTTTCATGGGAGGGGATGAACCAACTCCTCATCTTCCCATCTATATTCTTTGTATATTCTTTATATATCTTATCCATAAATTATCCTAGGGTCTAGTTGTGTCAAGGCTACCTCCCTATTAGGAGGTTCATGGTTCAAATCCTACCTATAACCATCTTTTATTTTTATTTTATTCTAAACCTTTTATGACCTTAAAACCTATATAATTACTTGGCATAGTTTAGAATTTTATGGGCGTTACAATACATCCCTACAACTCCGACGTCCTCCCAGTCCGACTATGACGTCCTGTAGCTTTCTCGGCTCTGACCTTCGGCTTGTCTCCGGCTTTGACTCCGACGTCCTGTTGCTCATCTCCACCTCCGACGTTTTGCGGCTCATCTCCAGCTCCGACGCCCTGCGGCTCGTGCAGCTCATCTCCAGCTCGATCGGCCTTCGTCTTAACTTCGGCGTTCGACTTAGGTTTTCTACTCAACTAAGTAATTTTTTTAAACAAATATATAAGGTTAAGTTTATTAATCGTGCCTAAGTTGATAGCTAGTTAGTGATAGAATTGTTTAAAAGTGAATAGATGTATGCAATAATTTTAGAATATGCTATACATTCTTTCATATACACAAATCCATTATAGATATGTTGATGATTACGTTACTAAGTTAGCTCATATATAGTTATATCTATCTACCTTTTCATCTCTATTGTTTTAGCTAGAAGCAAAAGGGCATTAGGATGCTAGCAATTCTCCATGGGTGCAATTTTTTTTCTATATATGCACATACTCTTTATATTTCATTTGTCGGTATACTAAGATATATCAAGTTTATTGGATAATGGTACGGTATTTTGATACTCAGATTAAATAATTTGACAATTAATATATGTTTAACCGGGGTTCAAAAATATGGATAAAATTTAGATAACGAATCAGAATCGGATTAGTCCTGAATATATAAATGGGTTGAATCAATTTATGAGTATGGCAGAAAATTACATGATCTGTCTAAATTTATCAAAAATTCATTGTCCATGTTGACGGTGTGGTAATTTTTTTCAGTTTGAATTTGATTATGTGCGAGGACATCTGTATAGGTGGGGATTTGATAGACTATATAAAGTCTGAAACTTTCATGGAGAAGCTTCTACATCATCCGGTAGTATAAATATTATCAATCAAGATGAGAATGATTTTGATGTTGAATTAGATGAGTTTAAAGATGATTTTGAAGACATGTTTACTGATTTACAAAATACAGAAAATATAACCAATAACGAGCCTCGATCAGATGATATAAATGTAAACACAAATGCAAATGATTGTAGACAAAGTTATATTTCAATGTTGGAAGAAGCACAAAAAGAACTATATCCCAATTGTACTAGTTTTTTGATTTTCAATTTTGTGGTGAAGCTAATGCATGTGAAGGTGTTAAATGGCTGTAGCAATAAATCTTTTGATATGTTACTTCTGTTATTGCATGAGGCATTTCCTAAACCGAATGCGATTCCAAACTCTTATTATGAAGCTAAAAATTATTGAAAGAGTTAGGATTGACATATTAGAAGATACATGTATGTAAGAATGATTGTATATTATTTTGGGATGAGCACGCGAATAAGGATGCATGTCCAGTGTGCAAGGAGACCAGATACAAGTACGAAGGGATGAATAAGAAAAAGAATCCTCACAAAATTGTTCAATATTTTCCTCTGAAACCGAGACTTAAGAGGATATTTATTTCGAAGCATACGGCTAAAGAGATGAGATGGCATAAAGAAAAGCGAGTTGAAACAGATGGTGTATTGAGACACCCAGCTGATAGTGAATCATGGAAAGAATTTACCAATGCACATGAAATATTTGCAGGTGATCCACGAAATGTTCATTTAGGGTTGGCTATTGATGGGTTTAATTCATTTGGAAACATGTCAAATGCTTATAGTATGTGGCCTATTATACTTGTGAATTATAATTTGCCACCATGGAAAATGATGAAGTTGCCATATATGATTATGTCTCTTTTAATTCTTGGGCCAAGATCACCTGGCAAAGAGATAGATGTATACCTACGACCTTTGATAAATGAACTAAAGGAGCTATGGAATGACAGGGTGGAAGCATATGATGCATCGACTGAACAAGTCTTTCAATTACATGCCGCTGTGATGTGGATGATCGAACGATTTTTATTGTCACAATATCGTTCCCAAATTATTTACTGAACCCCCTAACTACACTAATGCAGTATAGGACTGACTCGGATCATCTCCCAACGAACCTAATAGCTGGACGTTTGTTTTTAAAAAGAAGTAAACACTGGGGGTTTTTACAATTTATCAAAACAATTATTTGAAAGCTATCCTAATGCAAGAACGATTCAACCCTGCACCACACTGTAACTATACGATACAATGGACAAATAATTCTTGTTAACAAAAATGAAAATTAAACATGCAAAAAATTAAACCTACTACCAATTATTAATTCTCGAGAAGCTAACCTAATGTGCAAAAGTAAGTAATCACGCACCGCACTGTCACTATACAGTACAATGATCAAGAAACAAATGTGAACAATTCAACCAAGCACCGCACTGTCACTATACGGCACAGTGATCAAACAATCACTAAAAAACTAAACTAATAGACATAAAATAATTCAACCAAGCACCGCACTGTCACTATACGACACAGTGGTCAAGAAACAAAAGTGAACAATTCAACCAAGCATCACACTGTCACTATACGGTACAGTGATCAAACAGTCACTGAAAACTAAATGTAAGGAAAGTAAGTAATTCAACCAGGCACCGCACTGTCACTATATGGTGCACTGGCCAAATGTAAATGAAATCTAAACTAATAATGAAAGCAATTCAACCAAGCACCGCACTGCCACTATACGGTACACAAGCCAAATGTAAATGAAACTAAACTAAACATAATCAAACATATCACAATTAAAACTTTAACTACGACTCGAGTTAAAACACAACTTAGAATACAAAATAAAATACAAGGTAAACCGTAGATTAAAACACAAGTTATAAACACTAGTGAAAATACAGATTACGAACACTAGTAAAAACACAATTCAAAGCCACTGGTGAAATCACATATTAAAAACACTAGCGAAAACACAATTGAAAACACTAATGCAAACAAAATGTAAGAACACCAGTGATAACACAAATGAAAACACAAGTGCAAATACAAATGAAAACACAAAATGAACCACAGAATAAAAATTAACCAACTCTCGTCTACAACTCCGAGAAAGGAACCACCCTCTCCGGTTACCCACGACAGATCTGGATAGCTTCTAACGGGTTCAATGGCATGCATCTCTTGTCAGAATAATCATCCGATGAAAGCTGGAATTGGTGGAATGGATCACTGCTCCGGTGATGGACTTCGGAACTACCGCTACCACGGCAGCCAGTGATGGAATGCAGAGGCAAAGCAGCACGAATCACGGCCTCAAAAATGGAAGGAACTGGAGTTGTGATCATCTACAAGCCTTCACCAATGCTGGAAATAGGGTTCTGCCATCGGAATTAAGGAATCGAAGGGCTTCCGAAATCTGGAAATACATGTTGCCGCTACCACGACAGTAGAAGGTCACCCCCAGCCTTCTGTGACCACGTCTAGCTGGGGTAGCTTAACTCTGGTTGCCAGCCATCAAAGAAGCGCCGGTGAAGATGGCCAGAAACCCCTCTCAGGTGAAGCTGACCATCTGCCCAACCTCAGACTAAGCTCTACCGAAAATAAGGAAATGAAGATGAAGGAGACACCACAGAGAATGCAAGATCTGTCGCCGGAAACTTCTGTGGAGGAATCGCCGCCAACGCTGCGCGTTGGAGAGTAGGAAGAAGCTGCGCGGAGAAGATTAGGAAATAGGAAAGAGGAAATGCCACCACCGGCCTTGGTGGAAGAAGGGAACAGCCGGCGGTGCTTCGGACGCGTGGCGTAGAGGAGAGCCGTGGGTGTCGCGCATTGGACAGGAAGCTGCATGATTCGGGAAGAAGAAGAAAACTACGTTGCGCATTCTGGATTCTATGTGCGCTACATGGAGAAGATTAGGAAATGGTGTAAGCCGTCCGATCCAATAAGACACCACATCCTAGCCATTGATGAAAGCTAGGGTTGATTTCTTTGATTAAGGCTTTGATTGTTGCTCTAACCCTCTTCAAATCCAACGATTGAGATTAATCTAGCTCGAATACAACGCTGATCTGACTCTCTTTTAATCACAGCTAAGCAACAAATGATGGATCAGGATCAGGATCAATGGCTGCGATTTCTCCACTTAGGCCCCTTTTCATGTTTCATATAAAATCACAGTCAACTCGTGAAACATAATACTGAAGTTATAGGAATTAACGATTAATTGCAAATAGATCCAATATGGAAAAACATACTGAATAACACTAAGTACCCCATCAAAGAGTCTAAAATATCTAATCCATGAAGTAAAACAGCGCGATAAAAATGAAGCTATCAAATTACCCCACACTTATTTTTGCGCGTCCCGAGCAATAATAAAAACAAAGAAACACTGACTCCCTAACTCGTTCCCCAAACAATAGCCAGATCAAAAATTCAGAGATAAGAAAAATAAGTTATTTAGGATCATCATATTGATCAGGATCTAGGGTAGTCAAAAGATCCAACTCCTACAACAATAAACATGTATGATGATTTACAGTCAAATCAAATAAACTAAGCCTGATACAAAACCTCCCAAAATGGATAAATGCACTGATGCTCACATAATAACGTAGGAGTGGGGCGCCCTCAAAACAACATGTAATCCTATACTACCATATGCTTGTTTATCGTCTACTTCTCTACTGCTATCAATACATCTCATACATGAATCAAAAGGATTTATCAAGAATCAAAACTAGATCAAAAGTAGATTGCAGACAAAGTATACAAAGAGAAGTACAAGACAAAGGTACAATGGATAGGGAGCAATAGAAGAATTGGAGAAATAACCTGATTAGTTGCTCTGTGAAATGCTCAGTAACCAGCAATATGGGAAGAGACTAGGACAATTGGAAACTTTAGAATTGGATTCAGGATCAAATGGCTCTATCCAACACATTACAATTCCATTTTCCTTCATTACAATTGCACATTTTTTCTTTTTCTTTTTTTTTTTACAAAAGAAACATGAATGGAGCCATTTTTTTTTTACAGAAAATCAAGTACTAATCACAGGCAAATATATCTCAAGACCAATGACTTCTGAAAACTATGCCTTCATATCATGTTTCCAACAAAAATACTATAGTTCCTCCCCCACACTTAAAAATTTTGTCCGTCTCGGACAATACAACCCATCAAACTATTCCTCCAACATGGAAAACAATAGATATACAAAAGATAATCCACAAAGATACAAAGACAATGGATAGAAAATGAAGAGATATGACAAGTAAGACATGGAATAAGTAAGTATCACGTGGATTAGACAAGCAAACCAAGTCAGAAAATAGTCAAGAATGATATCCTTCATCATATTCATACAAGTAAATGTTACTGCAGTTTTGAAAAGACTCAAAACAAGTTCTAGAGTAACAAGGATCACATGTGTTATCACACAAAAGTGGGTAGATGATAAGAATGGCTTGCAACCTCACTAGGTGAATAAAACATCAAGGTTAGTCTATCAATAAAACGTTCACCATAATAACAAGTGACTGCATGCAAGTGAAGTCTCCAATCATACACAAAAATCCATAATTTGATGATCAAACTTAACTAATTTTTACCACCTCTAAAATGATACTAAGGCATGCATAGAGAATATTATTTGACTCAGCAACAGACAAACAAACCAAGGTAAACAGGCAAACAAGCAATTAACTCATACAAATTATTTCGAACATTAAAGGAAGAAAATAAATGTAGTAAAAAAAAGAACACACTCCCCTTTCATGTCAAAGAAGAAGCATCATCATGTCTAGCCCCACTATATTCTCCAGAATAGACTTGATCTCTTTGCATAAAATGGCCTGCATCTATTACGAAAGTGAGACCCTTGATCACTAATGATCGCTCTAGGTACTCCAAATCTGCAAAATATGTGAGACCTAACAAAATCCACAACAACTAGAGAATCATCAATCCTGGTGGGAATGTCCACCCATTTAGAAACATAACATATGCCAAAAGAATATATGAAAATTAAAAAGATACAAGACACTGACCCATAAAATCAATACCCCAAATATCGAAAATCTCACAGAATAACAAGGATTGTTGAGGCATTTCATTTCTACGTCCTATGTTCCCTGTTCATTGACATCGATCACAAGACTTGTAAAATTTAGAGGCATCATAAAATAGGGTGGGTCAATATAAACCAGACTCTAAAACTTTCCTAGAAGTTCTTTGGGGTCCAAAATTCCCCCCACAGGCCAGAGAATGACAAAAAATAAGTAAGTATGGAATGAAACTCATAATCAGGTACACATCATCTTATTATCTGATCACTACAAAATTTTCAAAGATAAAGATCATTCCATACATAATACTTAGCATCCCTTTTCAATTTCTGGACATGTGCATGAGTAAAAACAATGAAGGTACAACACGGCAACTAAATAAATAGCAAGATCTACATACCATAGTGTCTTACCCAACAGGTGAAAAAGTTTCTCATCTGGAAAAGAAGCTGCTATGGGGATGGGCTCGATCTCCATCACAATCTTAGTCAAGCTGAAATACCACATCCTTCTACAAGAAGTTGGTCAAGGGTAGGGCAATCTTACTGAAGTCTCTGATAAAAAGTCTATAGAAACCTGCATGACCTAGAAAAGCACAAACTTCCTGCATAGAAGCGGGATAAGATAAAAAAGATATAACATGAATTTTAGCAGGATTTACTTCAATACCATACACAGAGATAATATGACCTAAGATATCCCATGCTTGACCATGAAATGACATTTCTCACAAACATCTGATAGAAGTGATTCTTGGGGTGTCACCTGAAGAGCGCAAGTCCCTACACATTCCATATCCTGTCTACATAAAAGGGTCCACAGATAGGACCTAAAGACAAATCATCATCACATTAGAATCATCAGAATCAATAAAATAACAAAAAAATGTAGAAGGTGCAGAGATATCCAAATGAAAAACTGATTCAGAATTAAAATCCATGCAATCCAGCTCATCAGCTATACGTACGCTAAGAATGGAATGATCCTTCATCGGTTGCTTCATAGCATCCAAAATACTGAACCGAACTATAGTATCTCATACCTCCATAGAAAGAGTACAACTTCTTGTGAACACACTGATCTTTACAAAACTTGGCATACTTGGGAATCTTCTAGCTCTTGGAATTCTCTAGCCTTTTCTTCAACAACCCTCTTCCTAGGTAGCACTGGTCTCTAAGGGAAGGGTTGCATAAGACTCAAATAGATTATCGCTTGAAGACCTAGTCATCACCACAACAAATACAACAATAAGTAACAAATAGAAATGATAAGGAAGACACTAATAACAAAAGAAAAAAAACAAACTAACTACAGTTTAAAGACAAACGAACACCATTTTATTCCCCGGCAATGACGCCAAAATTTGATCGAACGATTTTTATTGTCGCAATATCGTTACAAAATTATTTACCGAACCCCCTAAATACACTAATGCTGTATAGGACTGACTCGGATCCTCTCCCAACGAACCAAATAGCTGGACATTTGTTTTTAAACAGAAGTAAACACTGGGCGTTTTTAGAATTTATCAAAACAATTATTTGAAAGCTATCCTAATGCAAGAACGATTCAACCCTGCACCGCATTGCCACTATACAATACAATGAACAAATAATTCTGGTTTACAAACATGGAAATTAAACATGCAAAAAGTAAACCTAACTACCAATTATTAATTCTCGGGAAGCTAACCAAATGTGCAAAAGTAAGTAATCACGCACCGCACTGTCACTATATGGTACAATGATCAAGAAACAAATGTGAACAATTTAACCGAGCACCGCACTGTCACTATACGGCACAGTGGTCAAGAAACAAAAGTGAACAATTCAACCAAGCACCACACTATCACTATATGGTACAGTGATCAAACAGTCACTGAAAACTAAATGCTAGGAAAGTAAGCAATTCAACCAGGCACCACACTGTCACTATATGGTACACTGGCCAAATGTAAATGAAATCTAAACTAATAATAAAAGCAATTCAACCAAGCATCGTACTGTCACTATACGGTACACAGGTCAAATTTAAATGAAACTAAACTAAACATAATCAAACATAACACAATTAAAACTATAACTACGACTCGAGTTAAAACACAAGTTAGAATACATAATAAAATACAAGGTAAACCGCAGATTAAAACACAAGTTAAAAACACTAGTGAAAATACAGATTACGAACACTAGTAAAAACACAATTAAAAGCCACTGGTGAAAGCACATATTAAAAACACTAGCGAAAACACAATGTAAGAACACCAGTGACAACACAAATGAAAACACAAGTGTAAATACAAATGAAAACACAAAATGAACCACGGAATAAAAATTAACCAACTCTCATCCATAACTCTCGGAAACAAACCACCCTCTCCGGTTACCCACGACAGATCTGGACAGCTTCTAATGACATCAATGGCAAGGATCTCTCGTCAGAATAATCCTCCGACAAAACCTGAAATTGGTGGAACGGATCACTACTCCGGTGATGGACTTCGGAACTGCTGCTATCACAGCAGCCAGTGGATGAATGTGGAGGTGAAGCAGTATGAATCACGGCTGCAAAAATGGAAGGAACTAGAGCTGTGACCGTCTATAAGCCTTCACCGATGCTGGAAATAGGGTTATGCTGTCGGAATTTAGGAATCGAAGGGCTGTCGGAATCTGGAAATACATGTTGTCGCTACCACGGCAGTAGAAGGTCACCCCCAGACTTCTGCGACCATGTCCAGGTGGGGTAGCTCAGCTCCGGTTGCCAAGCATCATAGATGCACCGGTGAAGATGGCCAAAAACCCCTCTCCGGTGAAGCTGGCCATCTTCCCAACCTCAGACTAAGCTCTGTCGGAAATAATGAAATGAAGATGAAGGAGACACCTCTGAGACAGCCAGATCTGTCGCCGGAAACTATTGTGGAGGAATCGCCGGCAGTGCCGTGCGTTGGAGAGGAGGAAGAAGCTGCGCGGAGAAGATGAGGATATAGGAAATAGGAAATGCCACCGCCGACCTTGGTGGAGGAAGGGAACAGCCGGAGGTGCTTCGGACGCGTGGCATAGAGGAGAGTCGTCGGCGTCGCACGTTGGAGAGGAAGCTACTTGATTCGGGAAGAAGAAGAAAACTGCCCTGCGCGTTCTGGATTCTGTGTGCGCTGCGTGGAGAAGATTAGTAAATGGTGTAAGTCGTCCGATCCAATAAGCCACCACATCCTAGCCATTGATGAAAGCTAAGGTTGATTTCTTTGATTAAAGCTTTGATTGCTGCTCTAACCCTCTTCCAATCCAATGGCTGAGATTAATCTAGCTCGAATCCAACGCTGATCTGGCTCTCTTTTAATCATGCCTAAGCAACAAATGACGTATCAGGATCTGGATCAACGGATGTGATTTCTCCACTTAGGCCCTTTTTCATGTTTCCTATAAAATCACAGTCAACTCGTGAAAAATAATACTAAAGTTATAGGAATTAACGATTAATTGCAAATAGAACCAATATCGAAAAACATACTGAATAACACTAAGTACCCTATCACAGAGCCTAAAATATCTAATCCATGAAGTAAAACAGCATGATAAAAATGAAGATATCAAATTCCCCCACACTTATTTTTGTGCGTCCCGAACAATAATAAAAACAAAGAAACACTGACTCCCTAACTCGTTCCCTAAACAATACCCAGATCAATAATTCAGAGATAAGAAAAATAAGTTACTTAGGATCATCAAATTGATCCGGATCTAGGGTAGTCAAAAGATCCAACTCCTACAACAATCAAAATGTATGATGATTTACAGTCAAATCAAATAGACTAAGCCTGATACAAAACCTCCCAAAATGGATATATGCACTGATGCTCACATAATAACGTAGGAGTGGGGCGCCCTCAAAATAACATGTAATCCTGTACTACCATATGCTTGTTTATCATCTACTTCTCTACTGCTATCAATACATCTCATACATGAATCAAAAGGATTTATCAAGAATCGAAACTAGATCAAAAGTAGACTGCAGATAAAGTATACAAAGAGAAGTAGAAGACAAAGGTACAATGGATAGGGAACAATAGAAGAATTGGAGAAATAAACTAGATGAGTTGCTATGTGAAATGCTCAGTAACCAACAATATGGGAAGAGACTAGGACAATTGGAAACTTTAGAAATGGATTCAGGATCAAATGGCTCTACCCAACACATTGCAATTCCATTTGCCTTCATTACAATTGCACATTTTTTCTTTTTCTTTTTTTTTTCTTTTTTTTTTACAAAAGAAACATGAATGGAGCTATTTTCTTTTTGCAGAAAATCAAGTACTAATCACAGGCAAATATATCTCAAGACCAATGACTTCTGAAAACTATGCCTTCATATCATGTTTCCAACAAAAATATTATAGTTCCTCCCCCACACTTAAAAATTTTTTCCGTCTCGGACAATACAACCCATCAAACTATTCCTCCAACATGGAAAACAATAGATATACAAAAGATAATCCACAAAGATACAAAGACAATGGATAGAAAATGAAGAGATATGACAAGTAAGACATGGAATAAGTAAGTATCACGTGGATTAGACAAGTAAACCAAGTCAGAAAATAGTCAAGAATGAAATCCTTCATCATATTCATACTAGTAAATGTTACTGCAGTTTTGAAAAGACTCAAAACAAGTTCTAGAGTAACAAGGAACACATGTGTTATCACACAAAAGTGGGTAAATGATAAGAATGGCTTGCAACCTCACTAGGTGAATAAAACATCAAGGTTAGTCTATCAATACAACGTTCACCATAATAACAAGTGACTGCATGCAAGTAAAGTCTCCAATCATACACAAAAATCCACAATTTAATGATCAAACTTAACTAATTTTTACCACCTCTAAAATGATACTAAGGCATGCATAGAGAATATTATTTGACTCAGCAACAGACAAACAAACCAAGGTAAATAGGCAAACAAGCAATTAACTCATACAAATTATTCCGAACATTAAAGGAAGAAAATAAATGCAGTAAATAAAAGATCACACTCCCCTTTCATGTCAGAGAAGAAGCATCATCATGTCTAGCCCCACTATATTCTCTAGAATAGACTTGATCTCTTTGGTTAAAATGGCCTGCGTCTATTACGAAAGTGAGACCCTTGATCACTAATGATCTCCCTAGGTACTCCAAATCTGCAAAATATGTTAGACCTAACAAAATCCACAACAACTAGAGAATCATCAGTCCTTGTGGGAATGACCTCCACCCATTTAGAAACATAACATATGCCAAAAGAATATATGAAAATTCAAAAGATACAAGACACTGACCCATAAATTAAATACCTCAAATATCAAAAATCTCACAGAATAACAAGGATTGTTGAGGCATTTCATTTCTACGTCCTATGTTCCTTGTTCGTTGACATCGATCACAAGACTTGTAAAATTCAGAGGCATCATAAAATAGGGTGGGTCAATACAAACCAGACTCTAAAACTTTCCTAGCAGTTCTTTGGGGTTCAAAATTCCCCCCACAAGCTAGAGAATGACAAAAAATAAGTAAGTATGGAATGAAACTCATAATCAGGTACACATCATCTAATGATCTGATCACTACAAAATTTTCAAAGATAAAGATCATCCCATACATAATACTTAGCATCGCTTTTCAATTTCTGGACATGTGCATGAGTAAAAACAATGAAGGTACAACACGGCAACTAAATAAATAGCAAGATCTACATACCATAGTGTCTTACCCTATAGGTGAAAAAGTTTCTCATCTGGAAAAGAAGCTGCTATGGGGATGGGCTCGATCTCCATCACAATCTTAGTCAAGCTGAAATACCACATCCTTCTACAACATGTTGGTCAAGGGTAGGGCAATCTTACTGAAGTCTCTGATAAAAAGTCTATAGAAACCTGCATGACCTAGAAAAGCACAAACTTCCTGCATAGAAGCGTGATAAGATAAAGAAGATATAACATGAATTTTAGCAGGATTTACTTCAATTCCATACACAGAGATAATATGACCTAAGATATCCCATGCTCGACCATGAAATGACATTTCTCACAAACATCTGATGGAAGTGATTCTTGGGGTGTCACCTGAAGAGCGCAAGTCCCTACACATTCCATATCCTGTCTACATAAAAGGGTCCACAGATAGGACCTAACGACAAATCATCATCACATTAGAATCATCAGAAACAATAAAATAACAAAAAAATATAGAAGGTGCAGAGATATCCAAATGAAAAACTGATTCAGAATTAAAATCCATGTAATCCAGCTCATCAGCTATACCTACGCTAAGAATGGAATGATCCTTCATCGGTTGCTTCATAGCGTCCAAAATACTGAACCGAACTACAGTATCTCATACCTTCATAGAAAGAGTACAACTTCTTGTGAACACACAGATCTTTACAAAACTTGGCATACTTGGGAATCTGCTAGCTCTTGGAATTCTCTAGCCTTTTCTTCAACAACCCTCTTCCTAGGCTGCACTGGTCTCTAAGGGAAGGGTTGCATAAGACTCAAATAGATTATCGCCTGAAGACCTAGTCATCACCACAACAAATACAACAATAAGTAACAAATAGAAATGATAAGGAAGACACTAATAACAAAAGAAAAAAAACAAACTAACTACAGTTTAAAGACAAACGAACACCATTTTATTCCCAGGCAACGACGCCAAAATTTGATCAAACGATTTTTATTGTCGCAATATCGTTACAAAATTATTTACCGAACCCCCTAACTACACTAATGTTGTATAGGACTGACTCGGATCCTCTCCCAACGAACCAAATAGTTGGACATTTGTTTTTAAACAGAAGTAAACACTGGGGGTTTTTAGAATTTATCAAAACAATTATTTGAAAGCTATCCTAATGCAAGAACGATTCAACCCTGCACCGCATTGCCACTATACGATACAATGAACAAATAATTCTGGTTTACAAACATGGAAGTTAAACATGCAAAAAGTAAACCTAACCACCAATTATTAATTCTCGGGAAGCTAACCAAATGTGCAAAAGTAAGTAATCACACACCGCACTGTCACTATATGGTACAATGGTCAAGAAACAAATGTGAACAATTCAACCGAGCACCGCACTGTCACTATACGACACAGTGGTCAAGAAACAAAAGTAAACAATTCACCCAAGCACCAGACTATCACTATACGGTACAGTGATCAAACAATCACTGAAAACTAAATGCAAGGAAAGTAAGCAATTCAACCAGGCACCGCACAGTCACTATATGGTACACTGGCCAAATGTAAATGAAATCTAAACTAATAATGAAAGCAATTCAACCAAGCACCGCACTGTCACTATACGGTACACAGGTCAAATTTAAATGAAACTAAACTAAACATAATCAAACATAACACAATTAAAACTCTAACTACGACTCGAGTTAAAACACAAGTTAGAATACATAATAAAATACAAGGTAAACCGCTGATTAAAACACAAGTTAAAAACACTAATGAAAATATAGATTACGAACACTAGTAAAAACACAATTCAAAGCCACTGGTGAAAGCACATATTAAAAACACTAGCAAAAACACAATTGAAAACACTAATGCAAACACAATGTAAGAACACCAGTGACAACACAAATGAAAACACAAGTGTAAATACAAATGAAAACACAAAATGAACCACGGAATAAAAATTAACCAACTATCGTCCACAACTCACGGAAAGGAACCACCCTCTCCTGTTACCCACGATAGATCTGGACAGCTTCTAACGACTTCAATGGCAAGGATCTCTCGTCAGAATAATCCTCCGACAAAACCTGAAATTTGTGGAACGGATCACTGCTCCGGTGATGGACTTCGGAACTGCTGCTACCACAGCAGCCAGTGGATGAATGTGGAGGCGAAGCAGTATGAATCACGCCAGTAAAAATGGAAGGAACTGGAGCTGTGATTGTCTACAAGCATTCACCGATGCTGGAAATAGGGTTCTGCTGTCGAAATTTAGGAATCGAAGGGTTGTCGGAATCTGGAAATACATGTTGCTGCTACCACAACAGTAGAAGGTCACCCCCAGCCTTCTGCGACCATGTCCAAGTGGGGTAGCTCAGCTCCGGTTGCCAGGCATCATAGAAGCACCGGTGAAGATGGCCAAAAATGTCTCTCCTGTGAAGCTGGCTATCTGCCCAACCTCAGACTAAGCTCTGCCGGAAATAATGAAATGAAGATGAAGGAGACACCTTCGAGACTGCCAGATCTGCTGCCGGAAACTATTATGGAGGAATCGCCGACAGTGTCGCGCGTTGGAGAGGAGGAAGAAGCTGCGCGGAGAAGATGAGGAAATAGGAAATAGGAAATACCACCGCCGACCTTGGTGGAGGAAGGGAACGGCCGGAGGTGCTTCGGACGCGTGGCGTAGAGGAGAGCCGTCGGTGTCGCACGTTGGAGAGGAAGCTACGTGATTCGGGAAGAAGAAGAAAACTGCCCTGCGCGTTCTGGATTCTGTGTGCGCTGCATGGAGAAGATTAGTAAATGGTGTAAGTCGTCCGATCCAATAAGCCACCACATCCTAGCCATTGATGAAAGCTAAGGTTGATTTCTTTGATTAAGGCTTTGATTGCTGCTCTAACCCTCTTCCAATCCAACGGCTGAGATTAATCTAGCTCGAATCCAACGCTGATCTGGCTCTCTTTTAATCATGCCTAAGCAACAAATGATGGATCAGGATCTGGATCAACGACTGTGATTTCTCCACTTAGGCCCTTTTTCATGTTTCCTATAAAATCACAGTCAACTCGTGAAAAATAATACTGAAATTATAGGAATTAACGACTAATTGCAAATAGATCCAATATGGAAAAAGATACTGAATAACACTAAGTACCCTATCAAAGAGCCTAAAATATCTAATCCATGAAATAAAACAGCGCGATCAAAATGAAGCTATCAAATTCCCACACACTTATTTTTGTGCATCCCGAACAATAATAAAAACAAAGAAACACTGACTCCCTAACTCGTTCCCCAAACAATACCCAGATCAATAATTCAGTGATAAGAAAAATAAGTTACTTAGGATCATCAAATTGATCAGGATCTAGGGTAGTCAAAAGATCCAACTCCTACAACAATCAAAATGTATGATAATTTACAGTCAAATCAAATAGACTAAGCCAGATACAAAACCTCCCAAAATGGATAAATGCACTGATGCTCACATAATAACGTAGGAGTGGGGCGCCCTCAAAACAACATGTAATCCTGTACTTCCATATGCTTGTTTATCGTCTACTTCTATACTGCTATCAATACATCTCATACATGAATCAAAAGGATTTATCAAGAATCGAAACTAGATCAAAAGTAGACTGCAGATAAAGTATACAAAGAGAAGTACAAGACAAAGGTACAATGGATAGGGAACAATAGAAGAATTGGAGAAATAAACCTGATGAGTTGCTATGTGGAATGCTTAGTAACCAGCAATATGGGAAGAGACTAGGACAATTGGAAACTTTAGAATTGGATTCAGGATCAAATGGCTCTATCCAACACATTGCAATTCCATTTGCCTTCATTACAATTGCACATTTTTTCTTTTTTTTTTCTTTTTTTTTTTTATAAAAGAAACATGAATGGTGCCATTTTTTTTTTTTGCAGAAAATCAAGTACTAATCACAGGCAAATATATCTCAAGACCAATGACCTCTGAAAACTATGCCTTCATATCATGTTTCCAATAAAAATACTATAGCTCCTCCCCCACACTTAAAAATTTTGTCCGTCTCGGACAATACAACCCATCAAACTATTCCTCCAACATGGAAAACAATAGATATACAAAAGATAATCCACAAAGATACAAAGACAATGGATAGCAAATGAAGAGATATGACAAGTAAGACATGGAATAAGTAAGTATCACGTGGATTAGACAAGCAAACAAAGTCAGAAAAGAGTCAAGAATGAAATCCTTCTTCATATTCATGGAAGTAAATGTTTCTACAGTTTTGAAAAGACTCAAAACAAGTTCTAGAGTAACAAGGATCACATGTGTTATCACACAAAAGTGGGTAGACGATAAGAATGGCTTGCAACCTCACTAGGTGAATAAAACATCAAGGTTAGTCTATCAATAAAAAGTTCACCATCATAACAAGTGACTGCATGCAAGTGAAGTCTCCTAACATACACAAAAATCCACAATTTGATGATCAAACTTAACTAATTTTTACCACCTCTGAAATGATACTAAGGCATGCATAGGGAATATTATTTGACTCAATAACAGACAAACAAACCTAGGTAAATAGGCAAACAAGCATTTAACCCATACAAATTATTTCGAAAATTAAAGGAAGAAAATAAATGCAGTATATAAAAGAACACACTCCCCTTTCATGTCGGAGAAGAAGCATCATCATGTCTAGCCCCACTATATTCTCCAGAATAGACTTGATCTCTTTGCTTAAAATGGCCTACGTCTATTACGAAAGTGAGACCCTTGATCACTAATGATCGCCCTAGGTACTCCAAATCTGCAAAATATGTGAGACCTAACAAAATCCACAACAACTAGAGAATCATCAGTCCTGGTGGGGATGACCTCCACCCATTTAGAAACATAATCATATGCCAAAAGAATATATGAAAATTCAAAAGATACAAGACACTGACCCATAAAATCAATACCCCAAATATCGAAAATCTCACAGAATAACAAGGAAATTTGAGGCATTTCATTTCTACGTCCTATGTTCCCTGTTCGTTGACATCGCTCACAAGACTTGTAAAATTCAGAGGCATCATAAAATAGGCTGGGTTAATACAAACCAGACTCTAAAACATTCCTAGAAGTTCTTTGGGGTTCAAAATTCCCCCCACAAGCCAGAGAATGACAAAAAATAAGTATGGAATGAAACTCATAATCAGGTACACATCATCTAATGATCTGATCGCTACAAAATTTTCAAAGATAAAGATCATCCCATACATAATAGCTAGAATCACTTTTCAATTTTTGGACTTGTGCATTAGTAAAAAAAATAAAGGTACAACACGGTAACTAAATAAATAGCAAGATCTGCATACCATAGTGTCTTACCCTATAGGTGAAAAAGTTGCTCATCTGGAAAAGAAGCTGCTGTGGCTGTGGGTTCGATCTCCATCACAATCCTAGTCAAGCTGAAATACAACCTCCTTCTGCAACAAGTTGGTCAAGGGTAGGCCAATCTTACTGAAGTCTCTGATAAAAAGTCTATAGAAACCTGCATGACCTAGAAAATCACAAACTTCCCGCACAGAAGTGGGATAAGATAAAGAAGATATAACATGAATTTTAGCAGGATCAACTTCAATACCATACACAGAGATAATATGACCTAAGATATCCCATGCTCGACCATGAAATGACATTTCTCACAAACATCTGATGGAAGTGATTCTTGTTAGTAATATATGAGAGATGTCCTAAGGCAATCGCCTTATGTATAAACCATTTATGTGATAAATGAAGATTCACTATTTGAGTATACATGTCTTATGTATTTGATTGGATCTTAAACTCATTTACTGAATGTCCACGATACGATTCACAGCATGAGAGAATTTGTGATTGGATCACAACTAGTGAGTATCTCTACACGTGTAATTGTGATGTATCGGAATTATCCCTAGTCGATGAATTGATGGATTTGGACACCATCAATTCTGTCGAGACTAGCACGAGGTATACTCCTTGGTGTATCCAAGCAGCTGATTCTCACTGGCTGGAGACATAGTGATGTCCGGAGTTAATCGTGGATGCTAGTTATGGTAACTAGTTCATTGAGTGACCAGTAAGACTTCATATGGTTCTCTCGCATATATAGATATGTCAATGAAGTTCTTACTGTGGCTTAAGTGCGATGTTCCTTTGACTTGCGGTATTCAAGTCATCTTGATCATGGAGACTTATGCTTTGACATCTTAAGCAAACATCTCCGAGGAGATGTGGACCCGGGATGATTGGGTATAAGTTGAAGTGATCGAAGGTGTTTGAATAGCCTATAAAGGATTCACCACTCCTTGCGAGGAGATGTATACCCATGGCCTCTCGTCGGATTGTTACTAAAGTCTTTGGCCAAAGCATTACATGTTTAGAGTAAGGTACTCTTCGATACATGTGGAGTAACTAGAATCAGAGGACGAGAAATGATACTGGGCTAGGTGTGACGAGGTACTTAGTGGGACCGACACAATAGACCATGTCCTGAACCAAGTGGGTATAAGATGAGTGAAGGGAATGGGGCACGATTCATTCGAGCTGTGAAGGGTTTGAAATAGTTCGGATCAACTGCTGATCTTTTGGTTAATTGGGGATCATGATGTACTACTAGGTGCCACTCATGATCGTTCTATAATTAATGGTTAATTATAGACGGCCAACATAAACCGAGAACCTATTTGGTCACACGCACAACGAGTGTAATCCAAAGGATTTAAAATGAGCTTGAGAATGGGATTCTCAGACCGAGAGAAACTATGTTTGGTTGGACCAAACATAAAGCGAGCATGAAATTGTTTCAGTCGCAATGGAAGCGTGGATGGGTCGTGTCTTAAGAAGACGTAATGGATGGACCAAAATGGTTTGGTTCTAATCCAATGGATAAGAATAAACCAAAGGGTTTGGTTTATTTTAAACGAATGAACCAAAAGTTGGTTCGGTTCGTTTTAACTTAAAATAAACCATCATGGTTTGGTTTATTTTAACTTATCTTAATGGAGCGGGTTAACGGGCTTTATGGATATGATCCATTAACCATTAAGAGAATTAGTTCTCTATAAAAATGGACTTAAGGGATTGTTAAACCCTAACTAATCAATCAAAACCCTAGCCTCCAAGGAGTTGCCGCCCAACCTGGTTGTGCCGCCCAACCTCCTTGCCGCCCAGCTTGATTGTGCTGCCATCTAGCTCCTTGCCGGCGACCAAGCTTCAGCCGGTGAACCTCCGCGACCCTCCGGTGATCTCCTATAGGTTTGGCATCAAGGTGAGGCTTTTCTCTCCTTGTTTTTGCCGGCGCCTACTCCTCCACCAAGCTGTCCAGTTTTCTGGACAGCTTCTCCTCCTCTCGTCGGAGCGTCGTTTGGACGACGGTTAGTGCTCCGACAGTGGCTAACATACCGGGGATTTGATCTCCGGTAATCCTCTGAGGTGGAGGATGAAGGATTCGTCAAACGGTTGACGAATACCTCTCCGGAGAAGCGAGTTTTGAGAACTCGTTTTGGATCCGAATTTGGATTCGGATCGTGATCATCTCTCAATCACGTCGTCTTCAACACGAGGCTAGTAACCCGTACGAAGACGAAGCTCGTGACTTAGCGAAGTCATCCCGAGGAGCTCGGCGTGGATACGGATAGAGACGATTCTTACGAGGATCGTCGCTGATGCCGTTCCGCTACACGCCATAATGGAAGGTATAACGTAGTTTAATTTCCTTTATTGCAATTTTAATTTACGGTTATGTCTACACTTGTTGTAATAGCATGCGGTGTTGTGTGTGTTGTAATAAATAGGAGTATTTATTATTTTTATTGCTTCACTGTGCTCATGTTTACGTAAACATGATCGAACACACACGCACAAGTGCGAAAACCCAACAAAGGGTATCAGAGCTGTTGTGTTTCACATAATCGTAAAAATGGTTTATAGTCATAATGTATTTCTGAAATTTTCTAAATTTTGGAAATTTAGAAGTATTTATGGAAATTTTTCAATTTTGGAAAGTCTAGAAGTATTTATGGAAATCTTCCACTTTTGAAAGTTGAAGTATTTATGGAAATTGATATTTTCCATAAATAAAATATTTGATTAGATTCTGGAAATTTGTTTCCTAATTTAATCATGATTTGATTTGGGAAATCAAATCTTAAAATATTTTATTTCCATAAGTAGTTTTAATGATTTAGGAAATTGGTTTCCTAAATAGATTTTCCTTAATCAAATAATTCCATGAATAAAATATGTGATTAGATTTGGATATTTGTTTCCTAATTTAATTATGATTTGATTTGGAGAATCAAATCTTAAACATATTTTATTTCCATAAATAGTTATGACATATAAGGAAATATATACATGACATAATTGTATGCCATGTAATTGCATTAGATGCATAACATTATGCCATGCGTGTCGTGACATGTAGATGTATGCCATGTATGCCATGCAATGTAGATAATAGTTATTTGCATGCAAAGAGGATGAGACATAAAAACCCTTAATCAATATTAAAGCCTACACCTTCCATTAATATGGTTAGAACCAGAGTTCTGTTTCTTGTTTGGGTTGTTGGACTCTCTCCAAGCCCTACTAACTCAATATGTTCAAACCATGGAATAGTTTAATACTAATATGGTAAGAGTCAGAGGTCAATCGTTAGCTTTGGTTGTTGGACTCTCTCCAAGCTGGGCTAATTGGTTGAATGCGCTCTAACCATATTAAAACTATGTCCCGATTAATGGGTTGGCTTTAACCTGGAGCATCGGCTTGTTGGACTCTCTCCAAGGTCGATGTAAAGGGAGGTGAAGTTGGGTGCTATGCATATGATGCATACTTGTTAATGTGTTAACAACCCGATGTATGTGTGAACATTCAATTAGTTGATAGCACATTGTGATAGTTGCATATACGGGATATGCAATCGGTATAGATGATACCTACCGTCGTAGTTATGAATGGCTTGTTGGACTCTCTCCAAGGTTATTCATAACTATGATGGATATCAGCCCATTCGGAGATGGACCTACGATCTCCCGAAGTGATTTTGGGGTTTTTGAATTCGAAAAATGAATGGGATTTATAAATGTATATTGATGCATTTTTAAAATCATCTTTCTCATATATGCTCGTTTTGTATTTCTAAATTAATATATTGATCATGATGTGTTTGAATTTGCGTTCCATTTTGGATTCAAATAAATTGACTGGGCCGAGTTTCATGGACTGGCTTAGAAGCTTGAGAATTATTCTCAAGGTTGAAAAGCTTGCAAATGTCCTCGAAGCGCCTCTTCCAGCCCGTCCTGGTGACGATGCAACTCTGGACCAATTGTTGGCCTATCAGAAACATGTGAGTGATTCTGAACAAATGAGTTGCATCATGCTAGCCGCGATGGAACCCAAGCTACGAAAGCAGCATGAGCATATGGATGCTCATATCGTAGTCCTTCATCTTTGTGAGTTGGTTGATGAGCAAGTGAGATTCGAAAGGTTCGAAGTCTCAAAGCTCCTCTTCACCTCTGAGATGCTAGAAGGTTCATCTGTGGTACTGCTCAATATGCTGAAGACTGTGGAGTCTTCTGAGAAGCATGAGTAGGGGACGATGCTATTAGTTGATTCCTCGAAGAAAGGTTCTAAGAGGAAGTCAAAGGAATAGCAGAAGGGAAAGAAGAGAAAGGCTAAGAAAGTAGAACTAGCACAAAAGGAACTTGCCATCATTATGGCAAGGAGAGCCATTTGCGAAGAAAGTGCAAGATTTATCTTGAGTCCGTGAAGAAGGATAAGGCATCGGATGCCCCATCTTCTTCAGAAATCTTCTTTATTGATTGTCATTCTATTTCCTCAGACACTTGGGTATTTGATACTGGGTGTGGCTCACATATATGTAATGACATACATGGGCTAAGGAATAGAAGAAGACTCGTCAAGGGGAGAGTCAAATTTACGTGTTGGGAATGGAGCAACGGTTGCTGCACTCGCCATCGGAACGTATTTCTTGGAACTCCCTGTAGGACTTGTCTTAGAACTGGACAATTGCTTTTATGTTCCTTCGTTGATAAAGAACATCATTTCTATTTCTTGTCTAAATAGAAATGGGTTCCATTTGACTTTTAGTAACAATTGTTGTTACATAACTTTGAATGGAGTTCTTTATGGGATTGGAACTTTAAGCAATGGTGTTTATACGCTGACGATCCAAAGGACATTTCAATATCGGGCGAGCAACACGCGTGCTCGAAAGGATAATCAAATAGACTCTATATGTGGCATTGTCGTTTTGGCCATAAGCAAGAAACGCATGTCCGAATTACACCGATGTGGAATTCGAATCGTTTGAATTAGATTCATACGATACATGCGAATCATGCTTAAAAGGCAAGATGACTAAGTTACCTTTTACTGGAAAAGGTGAACGAGTGGGAGAGTTACTAGGTCTAATACATACTGATGTATGTGGACCTATGTCAACTCAAGCATTAGGAGGCTATAGCTACTTCATTACCTTCACCGATGATCACTCACGGTTTGGGTATGTGTTCTTGATGAAACACAAGTCTGAAGCCTTTGAAAGGTTCAAAGAATTCAGAAATGAAGTAGAGAAACAACATGACAAGAGTATTAAAATACTTTGATCGGATCGAGGTGGTGAATACTTAAGTCAAGAGTTTCTTGATTATCTAAGAGACAATGGTATATTGTCTCAATGGACTCCGCCCTATACACCACAAAGATAATGGTGTATCCGAGAGGCGAATCGATCTTGTTGGACATGGTCGTCAATGATGAATCATGCGACTCTTCCCAAGTCCTTTGGGGTTATGCACTTCGCATATTGCTTTGTTAAATGTAATGCCTACCAAGGTAGTCTCAACTACTCCATATGAGATATGGAATGGTAAGAAACCTCATGTATCTTACTTGAAGATATGGGATTGTCGCTTATGTGAAGTGATCAGTATCGCATAAACCGGATGCTAAGTCCGATAAATGTCTATTTATTGATACCCTAAGGAAACAAGGGGTTACTAATTCTATCATCCTGTGGAACAAAAGGTGTTTGTTTCAAGGCATGCCGTGGTTTCTAGAGAAAGAGTTTCTAAAGAAAATAGTGGGAGGTCGCCGAGCTTGAGGAGGCTCGAGAGACTCAAATAGACATTAATGAGATACCGGTGAAGCACAACACCGATAACTCATAGTGATGAGCAATCTACCGACCTATTGTAACACCACATCTTCAGAGATCCGCAGAACACGCAATATTCCCGAGAGATATGGATTTCGTAAGTTTAATCGAACGACGTGTTACTCATTGATGATGAGGAGCCTACCAGCTTATGAAGAAGTCCGATAAGTTCGTAGAAGGGATAAGTGGCTTGGTGCCATGAAGTCGAAATGGATTCCATGTACGAAAACCAAGTTTGGAACTTGGTTGACTCCACCAAGGCATAAAGCCTATAGGGTGCAAGTGGGTTTTCAAGAAGAAAACCGACATGGATGGTAATGTGATTACCTATAAGGCTAGATTGGTGGCGAAAGGATATCGTCAAAAACAAGGTGTTGATTATGACGAAACCTGTTCGCCTGAAGCTATGCTTAAATCCATTCGGATGCTCCTGGCCATAGCGGCTCATTATGATTATGAGATATGGCAGATGGATGTGAAAACAGCTTTCCTTAATGGAAACTTGCTCGAGGACGTGTATATGATACAGCCTGAGGGTTTCACATCGGTTGATAAAACCAAGGTATGCAAGGTGCGACGATCCATTTATGGATTGAAGCAAGCATCCAGGAGCTGGAATATCCGTTTTGATGAGACGATCAAAAAGTTTGATTTCTCACAAAATCCGCATTTAACCTTGTGTGTACAAGAAGGTTAGTGGGAGGCAAATGCTGTTCCTAGTATTGTATGTCGATGACATATTACTTATAGGAAACGATGTTGTCAATCTTACAGCTAAGGTTTGGTTATCCAAGACATTCTCCATGAAAGACGGGAGAAGCAACCTACATCCTGGGATTAAGATCTATAGAGATAGATCAAACGGTTGCTTGGTCTTTCGCAGCCTACATATATATAGACCGAAAAAAGAGGTTTAGCATGTCGGAATCCAAGAAAGGTTATCCGCCCATCGTGCATGGGGTACACCTTCAAGTCTATGTGTCCGCGCACAGAAGACGAGAGGATTTGCATGAGTAAGATTCCCTATGCATCCGCAATAGGATCTATCATGTATGCTATGTTATGTACGAGGCCCGATGTATCGTATGCTTTGAGTGTCATGAGCAGATACCAGTCTGATCCAGGAATGGATCATTGGGTGACTGTTAAGACGATCCTTAAGTACTTAAGAAGAACTAAGGATACGTTCCTAATATATGGAGAAGAGTACATGGTGATACGTGGGTATACGGATGCCGATCCGCATGCATAAGGATGATTCCATGTCTTAGTCCGGGTATGTATTCACCGAAATGGAGGCGCAATAAGTTGAAAGGTTCCAAGCTCGATGACTATAGCGATTCTCGCCATTAAGGCAGTATTACAAAGCCAGGACAGAACATGGCAATACGTAACTGAAACGGGTTCATCTCTGAACTTGATGTTGTCTCATCAATGATCCAAACATGTGCTTCGCCGCTATCATCTTGTCAGAGAGATCATAAGTAGGAACGAAATACAAATCGAGAAAATTTCCACTGAAAGGAACTTAGCGGATCCTTTGACTAAAGCATTACCTCAAAGTAAGTTTGAGGGTCATGTTAGAGCTTATGGTATTGGATACCGTAGCGATTGGCATTAGGCCAAGTGGGAGTCTGTTAGTAATATATGAGAGATGTCCTAAGGCAATCGCCTTATGTATAAACCATTTATGTGATAAATGAAGATTCACTATTTGAGTATACATGTCTTATGTATTTGATTGGATCTTAAACTCATTTACTGAATGTCCACGATACGATTCACAGCATGAGAGAATTTGTGATTGGATCACAACTAGTGAGTATCTCTACATGTGTAATTGTGATGTATCGGAATTATCCTAGTCGATGAATTGATGGATTTGGACACCATCACACGTCGAGACTAGCACGAGGTATACTCCTTGGTGTATCCAAGCGGTGATTCTCACCGGGCCGGAGACATAGTGATGTCCGGAGTTAATCGTGGATGCTAGTTATGGTAACTAGTTCATTGGAGTGACCAGCCGTAAGACTTCATATGGTTCTCTGCATATATAGATATGTCAATGAAGTTCTTACTGTGGCTTAAGTGCGATGTTCCTTTGACTTGCGGTATTCAAGTCATCTTGATCATGGAGACTTATGCTTTGACATCTTAAGCAAACATCTCCGAGGAGATGTGGACCCGGGATGATTGGGTATAAGTTGAAGTGATCGAAGGTGTTTGAATAGCCTATAAAGGATTCACCACTCCTTGCGAGGAGATGTATACCCATGGCCTCTCGTCGGATTGTTACTAAAGTCTTTGGCCAAAGCATTACATGTTTAGAGTAAAGTACTCTTCGATACATGTGGAGTAACTAGAATCCGTAGGACGAGGAAATGATACTTGGGCTAGGTGTGACGTAGTCAGCCTAGTGGGGACTGACACAATAGACCATGTCCTGAACCAAGTGGGTATAAGATGAGTGAAGGGAATGGGGCACGATTCATTCGAGCTGCTGAAGGGTTTCAGAAATAGTTCTGGATCAACCGTTGATCTTTTCGGTTAATTGGGGATCATGATGTACTACTAGGTGCCACTCATGATCGTTCTACAATTAATGGTTAATTATAGACGGCCAACATAAACCAAGAACCTATTTGGTCACACGCACAACGAGTGTAATCCAAAGGATTTAAAACGAGCTTGAGAATGGGATTCTCAGACCGAGAGAAACTATGTTTGGTTGGACCAAACATAAAGGGAGCATGAAATTGTTTCAGTCGCAATGGAAGCGTGGATGGGCTTCGTCTTATGAAGACGTAATGGATGGACCAAAATGGTTAGGTTCTAATCCAATGGATAAGAATAAACCAAAGGGTTTGGTTTATTTTAAACGAATGAACCAAAAGTTGGTTCGGTTCGTTTTAACTTAAAATAAACCATCATGGTTTGGTTTATTTTAACTTATCTTAATGGAGCGGGTTAACGGGCTTTATGGATATGATCCATTAACCATTAAGAGAATTAGTTCTCTATAAAAATGGACTTAAGGGATTGTTAAACCCTAACTAATCAATCAAAACCCTAGCCTCCAAGGAGTTGCCGCCCAACCTGGTTGTGCCGCCCAACCTCCTTGCCGCCCAGCTTGATTGTGCTGCCGTCTAGCTCCTTGCCGGCAACCAAGCTTCAGCCGGTGAACCTCCGGCGACCCTCCGGTGATCTCCTATAGGTTTGGCATCAAGGTGAGGCTTTTCTCTCCTTGTTTTGGCCGGCGCCTACTCCTCCACCAAGCTGTCCAGTTTTCTGGACAGCTTCTTCTCCTCTCGTCGGAGCGTCGTTTGGACGACGGTTAGTGCTCCGACAGCGGCTAACTTAACGGGGATTTGATCTCCGGTAATCCTCTGAGGTGGAGGACGAAGGATTCGTCAAACGGTTGACGAATACCTCTCCGGAGAAGCGAGTTTTGAGAACTCGTTTTGGATCCGAATTTGGATTCGGATCGTGATCATCTCTCGATCACGTCGTCTTCAACACGAGGCTAGTAACCCGTACGAAGACGAAGCTCGTGACTTAGCGAAGTCATCCCGAGGAGCTCGGCGTGGATACGGATAGAGACGATTCTTACGAGGATCGTTCCGGTTGATGCCGTTCCCGCTACACGTCATACGGAAGGTATAACGTAGTTTAATTTCCTTTTATTGCAATTTTAATTTACGGTTATGTCTACACTTGTTGTAATAGCATGTGTGTGTTGTGTGTGTTGTAATAAATAGGAGTATTTATTATTTTTATTGCTTCCGCTGTGCTCATGTTTACGAAACATGATCGAACACACACACGCCGCGGTGCCGGAAACCCAACAATTCTTGGGGCGTTGCCGGAAGAGCACAAGTCCCTACACATTCCATATCCTGTCTACATAAAAGGGTCCACAGATAGGACCTAACAACAAATCATCATCACATCAGAATAATCAGAATCAATAAAATAACAATAAAATGTAGAAGGTGCAAAGATATCCAAATGAAAAACTGATTCAGAATTAAAATCCATGCAATCCAGCTCATCAGCTATACCTACGCTAAGAATGGAATGATCCTTCATCGGTTGCTATCCAAAATACTGAACCAAACTACAGTATCTCCTACCTCCATAAAAAGAGTACAACTTCTAATGAACACACAGATCTTTACAAAACATGGCATACTTGGGAATCTGCTTGCTCTTGGAATTTTCTAGCCTTTTCTTCAACAACCCTCTTCCTAGACTGCACTGGCCTCTGAGGGAAGGGATGCATAAGACTCAAATAGATTATCGCCTGAAGACCTAGTCATCACCACAACAAATACAACAATAAGTAACAAATAGAAATGATAAGGAAGACAATAATAACAAAAGAAAAAAAAACAAACTAACAATAGTTTAAAGACAAATGAACACCATTTTATTGCCCGACAACAGTGCCAAAATTTGATCGAATGATTTTTATTGTCGCAATACCATTCCCAAATTATTTACCGAACCCCCTAACTACACTAATGCATTATAGGACTGAGTCGGATCATCTCCCAACGAACCTAATAGCTGGATGTTTATTTTTAAACAGAAGTAAACACAGGGGGTTTTACAATTTATCAAAACAATTATTTGAAAGCTATCCTAATGCAAGAACGATTCAACCCTGCACCGCATTGTCACTATACGATACAATGGAAAAATAATTCTGGTTAACAAACATAGAAATTAAACATGCAAAAATTAAACCTAACTACCAATTATTAATTCCCGAGAAGCTAACCTAATGAGCAAAAGAAAGTAATCACGCATCGCACTGTCACTATACGGTATAATGATCAAGAAACAAATGTGAACAATTCAACCAAGCACCACACTGTTACTATACGGCACAGTGATCAAACAGTCACTAAAAACTAAACTAACAGACATAAAATAATATTCGGATGTATACTGAAAGCCTAGCTCTTTTGTATGAACATTTTTATTTTGAAATAAGAATCACATGATCATTGTTTGCACTTTATATTTATTATATGTGTGCATATTGTCTAATACTTTACATTGTAGATAACATGGTGCTTTGTGTGGCACAGAAGATCATGTTATCAGTCCCTTGTAGAATATAAGTAGAGGCTCATAACCAAGATGATTTTGGACAAACCATTGGCATGGTTGTAGTGTAGCTTGGTATTGGTTTGTCTTGAACATAGAGTTACACTAGTACACTTAGGTGTATTGAGCAGGACCGACATAGAGGTGATTCAATTTATTGCTGACTACATAATTGAATCGGACCTCGGATATTATCTTGTACATGCTCTTAATCCCGATATAATAACGGGCACATGTACTTAGTATTTATTTCTTTGATTTACCAAAGGGTGAGATTTAAATGGATTAAATCAATATGCTCGGTAAGTTGGGAAATGATATTATTTACATGGTGTGCCATTAATTATAGGAGGAAACCGTGTCCTATATATTAGGTTGATGATGTCCCCTTGAGGAGCTCATAAGGTTCATCATGTAAACCCTGTAGGTTGACTTAGTCAACATGATGATAAGGTTGAGTGGTACTACTCGAGGAGTTAGATGTTAATTGATTGATGGTCAGTAAATCAATTAATTGACGGACATTCGATATCTTAAACATGGGGAGATGGATGTGCAAATAATGTATGGAGCCCATATTAATTTATGGGGGTTGGTGAGGTAATTCAATGATGATCCTCTAGTGGAATGGAACATCATTGATGGATCAAGTTTGTGTGGTTCTGATCCATCGGGTGGCCAAGATCCAACTCCTCCTCATGGTCCCTATTGTAGTCTATTAAAACCTCATGGAGCCTAGATCCAATGATGGAAAACAAAACTCTAGATCCGACGGTGGAGATTAAATCTCTAGATCCGACGGTTGAGATTAAATCTTTAGATTCGACGGTTGAGATTAAATCCCTAGAACCAACGGTGGAGATTAAAACAAGGCTTAAGCCTAACTCTATAAAAGGGGGCTTAAGGTGGGCGGCAAGGTTGGTTGTTTTTGGAGATTAGGGTTTTGCCTATCATTAGCTTGGGCGGCAAGAAATCCTAGGAAGGTTAGGGTTTGGTTGGGCGGCTAGGGTTTGGGAGGTAGAGTGGGCGGCAACAATAGGAGAGGTTCCCTTCTTCTTCCAAAGGGGTTGCTGGCACCTATCTCTCTTCCCCTACCTTGGTCGGTGCTCAACCTATTCATCTTCTCCTCTTCACTCCCTCTAGGGCGGGTGGCACAAAGGCGTTGTAGGGTCTTCTATTGCTCCCCTTTAGCCGGTATTTCTCTCATCCTTTTCCTCTTGGCCAGCGGCACTAGGAGCTAGGGATTATTCCCTTGTTTGGTTCCTTGGTTGGCCATCTTGTTCTCTCTTTTCTTGGGGCCGGCGGCATCAAACTTTTGTGGCTTGGTGGTTGGCTCAAGAAAGAAGGGAAGGAGAATACTTCTTTCTTTTGATTGAAGAAGATCTAGGAAGCTTCAACTTGTGGAGGATCTTCACCCACACGAAGTCTACAAGGAGGTTAGGACATACGATAGAAGATCGAGAGGTATAAAAGTTTTACAAGTTTTATTATCGATCTTTGCATGTTCTTATTAATATGTTTGTATGTGTTGATTATACATGTCTACATCCATATGTATTTGTATAATCATGGACCCCGAAGATAAACACAAAAATTGGCGATCCGTCCGTCGTCTCTTCCGCGGCTAACCGACTAGAAGAGTTTTGTTGCTTGAACAACTAGTTTGTTCAAGCGATCACTCAAGTTGTTAGCACGACGACGAATTGGTTGAGCTTAGGAAACTCATCCCATCCGGATTAGTTTTCATTAGTGAAAATTTTAATGACAGGGGACATGGGAGCCGACGAGCCTCCTAGCATGCCAACAAATAATTCAACCAAGCACCACACTGTCACTATATGGCACAGTGGCCAAGAAACAAAAGTGAACAATTGAACCTAGCACTGCACTGTCACTATACGATACAGTGATCAAATAGTCACTGAAAACTAAATGCAAGGAAAGTAAGCAATTCAACCAGGCACCGCACTGTCACTATACGGTAGACTGGCCAAATGTAAATGAAATCTAAACTAATAATGAAAGCAATTCAACAAAGCACTTCACTGTCACTATACGGTACACAGGTCAAATGTAATTGAAACTAAACTAAACATAATCAAACATAACACATTTAAAACTCTAGCTACGACTCGAGTTAAAACACAAGTTAGAATACAGAATAAAATATAAGGTAAACTGCAGATTAAAACACAAGTTAAAAAAAAAAGTGAAAACACAGATTACGAACACTAGAAAAACACAATTCAAAGCCACTGGTGAAAGCACATATTAAAAACACTAGCAAAAACACAATTGAAAACACTAATGCAAACACAATGTAGGAACACCAGTGACAACACAAATGAAAACACAAGTGCAAATACAAATGAAAACACAAGTGCAAATACAAATGAAAACACAAAATGAACCATCGAATAAAAATTAACCAACTCTCGTCCACAACTCTCGGAAATGAACCGCCCTCTCCGGTTACCCACGACAGATCTGGATAGCTCCTAACGGCTTCAATGGCATGGATCTCTTGTCAGAATAATCTTCCGACGAAAGAGAGAATTGGTGGAATGGATCACTGCTCCGGTGATGGACTTCAGAACTGCCACTACCATGGCAGCCGGTGGATGAATGCAAAGGAAAAGCAGCACGAATCACGGCCACGAAAATGGAACGAACTGAAGCTATGATCATCTACAAGCCTTCATCGGTGCTGGAAATAGGGTTCTACCGTCGAAATTAAGGAATCAAAGAACTGCGAAAATTTGGAAATATATGCTGCCACTACCACGGCAGTAGAAGGTCACCCCCAACCTTCTGCGACCACATCCAGCTAGGGTAGCTCAGCTCCGATTGCCAGACATCATAGAAGCGCCGGTGAAGATGGCCAAAAACCCCTCTCCGGTGAAGTTGGTCATCTGCCCAACCTCAGACTAAGCTCTATCAGAAATAAGGAAATGAAGATGAAGGAGACACCGCCGAGACTGCCAGATCTTCCGCCGAAAACTACTATGGAGGAATCACCGCCAGCGTCGCGCGTTGGAGAGGAAGAAGAAGCTGCACGGAGAAGATGAGGAAATAGGAAATAGGAAATTCCATCGCTGGCCTTGGTGGAGGAAGGGAACGACCGGAGGTGCTTCGAACGCATGGCGTAGAGGAGAGCCACCGGCGTCGTGCGTTGGAGAGGAAGTTGCGCAATTCAAAAAAAAAAAGAAAACTGCGCTGCGCGTTCTGGATTCTGTGTGCGCTGCGTGGAAAAGATTTGGAAATGGTGTAAGTCATTCGATCCAATAAGCCACCACATCCTAGCCATTGATGAAAGCTAGGGTTGATTTCTTTGATTAAGGCTTTGATTGCTTCTCTAACCCTCTTCCAATCCAATGGTTGAGATTAATCTAGCTCGAATCCAATGCTGATCTGGCCCTCTTTTAATCATGGCTAAGCAACAAATGATGGATCAGGATCTGGATCAATAGCTATGATTTCTCCACTTAGGCCACTTTTCATGTTTTCTATAAAATCACAGTCAACTCGTGAAAAATAATACAAAAGTTATAGAAATTAACGATTAATTGCAAATAGATGCAATATGGAAAAACATACTAAATAACACTAAGTACCCCATCAAAGAGCCTAAAATATCTAATCCATGAAGTAAAACAGCGCAATAAAAATGAAGCTATCAGTGGACCATTCACGACTTTCCAGCATACGGAACAGTTTCTGGATGGAGCACCAAGGGCTATAAGGCATGTTCAGTATGTCTGAATGAAACCAAATATCAAGGATTAAGGAGTAAAATATGCTACATATGTCACCGTCGATTCTTGGATGTGCACCACCCATGGCGTAGAAATAATGATTTCAATGGAAAGGTTGAAAAAGAAGGACCACCACAATTAATGAATGGATATAAGATTTTAGCGCAGTTAGACGCCTTGCCCCAATTAACATTCAGTAAGCATCCTTTATTCAGTAAAAAATGGCAGCAATCTTCGAATGATACAAATTGGGTAAAGAAGTCTCTATTTTTTGAGTTACCATATTGGTCAGGTTTAAAATTGAGACACAATTTAGATGTGATGCATATTGAAAAGAATATCTGTGATGCTTTAATTGGCACATTATTAAATATAGATGGAAAGTCAAAGGACCCTCTCAAAGCAAGATTAGATTTACAAGATATGGGGATAAGGAGTGAGTTGCATTTACAACCGTTAGGAGACAAATTCAGGAAGTCGTGTGCAAGTTGCACGTTGACACTGGAAGAAAGGCGTGAATTTTATAAATTTTTTAAATCAGTTAAGTTTCCAGATGGGTATGTTGCTAATATATCTAGACATGTGAATGCAAATGAAGGAAAGATATATGGACTGAAATCACATGATTGTCATGTATTGTTGCAAAGAATACTTCCAGTTGATGTACGTAAATTTTTCCCAAATGACATATGTAGCCCACTGATTGAGATATGTGATTTCTTCAAAAAGATCACTGCAAGATCTTTACACACAACGGACATATGTAAAATGGAGGAGCAAATAGTCCTAATAGTGTGTAAGATGGAACGAATATTTCCTCCGGCATTTTTTGACATTATGGTCCATTTGACAGTTCATTTACCTCGTGAAGCTATGTTGGCTGGGCCAGTTTCGTCACGATGGATGTATCCCTTTGAGCGATATTTGGGAAGGCTAAAAAAATATGTTCATAATAAAGCATGACCTAAAGGATCTATTGCAGAGGGGTATATTGTAAATGAGGCCTTGACTTTCAGTTCGTTATATATGAGTTAGATTCAGACAAGTTTTTCTAGGCCGGAATGGAATAAAGATGTCCAACCATTGAAATGTAGATTAAGTGTTTTCTCACGTGAAACAAGAGTCTTTGGCAACCAACAAAGTTTGAAATTTCCATTGTCATTGTTTAAGAAAGCACATTGGTACATTCTGAACAATTGTAAAGAAGTTGACCGATATTGAAAGTAAGTTCTTACATTAAGTTATTACTTTAATTCTATTCCATTCACAGAGTTTAAATTAATTAAGTTTTATATAGTGAGCATCTATAACTTGTGTCCTAAAAGGTTCATGCTGATCAAGTGATGCAATATCACGAGTGAGATTTCCCATTGTGATTTAGGGATAAAATTGTCTCGCTAAAAAATATTACGCATTCAAAGATCACAGATGAGTTGTATTATTTAGAAATGGGACCCGATGTTGAAGTCCAATTGTATGATGCATGCATAGTAAATGGGATTTGATATCATACGATGTCCCATGATTCACGCATAACTACTCAGAATAGTGGGGTCAGTGTACCATCCTCTGATGATGGGGACAACTTGGATTTTTTTAGTGTGTTGAAGAATGTGGTTCAAATATTTTACTCTTTCAGGTATAAAGTTCAATTATTTTGGTGTGAATGGTTCCAATGTAATAAAAAAAAAATCGATGGTGGAAGAGTATGGTCTCTTGTGTATTGACACTATTAAAAAATGGTATGATGATGATCCATTCATTTTGGCTAACCAAGCAAATCAAGTGTATTATTTGAATGATATCAAATGTGGAGGTCATTGGAAGGTCGTGCAAAGGGTTCCGCACTGCGATATATATGAAGTAATTGAAGTTGAGGAGGTATCTAAAGATTTTGAGGGTGGTAATATCTTGATCATAGAGACAAACCAGGAAATTTCATTCAATGATTCAACTTCAGTAGTCGGTGAAGACATAGCAATAACTCATCTTTGTCGATTAGATGTTGAGCATAACCAAATTAATATGGCAAATGCACAAGTGGATCTGGATATGGGCGCTCAAAGTAATCGTATTGCTGATGGTTAAGATAGTGAAAGTGACAGTGAGGCAGATGATTATTTATCCTTTTCATATGATGATAGTGATTAGATGTATTTACACGGTATTTATATTGTTCTTCATTTATATTTCATGTATTTAATATAATCTTTCTTTTATACGTTGATCTGTATATAATGCTTTTGTCACAGCTATGCCGCCTAAAAGAATTGAGCCCCCTCCAGTTGTGCCTATGCTAGACGATGATAGTACTCCTGCTCCTACGGGTTAGTTATGTGCTTTTAAGTTTGTATATATATTTTGTTTCTTATATATTTAACTTTGTAATTGTTAACATTCTTTTATTTACAGGTCATCCGACACGTAGAGAGACACGGGGCACACACTCGGATCGGCTCCGACGGCAAATAGAGGAACGGGGTAGATTACCCATTACCTTCCGTAAGAGCGATGATCAACCTATAGGGACAAATGCAGCTGCTTTTATGACAGAGTTAGGTCTGTCAATTAAGAAGTTCGCCCCATACAAGCTAAGAGCTGGAAGTATATCCCTGAGGATAATAAACAGATGATATATGATCGATTATCAGTAAGTACGAGTATTTTTCTATTTAAAAAATCAACCATCATTCATTATTAAATTTCAATATTGGAATTTTGTTCAGGCTGCTTTTGATATCAGTTTTGCCGAGAAGGCAACGTCGGTGAGGAAGGAAATCGATAGATTAATGAGTGCACGGTATAGAGATAATCGAAATAAGATGCAAACTCATTATAAGAGTCTACTGTATTTTCCCCCCACCGAGCGGCGACATCATATGCCGAGGGAGTTTTGTGAGATGCAGGAAGACTGGGACTATATGTGCGATCTATTTGAATCAGAAAAATTTTAGGTAACTAATCTATACCAATTATCTGAGTTATATATAAATTAAAATATGTGCAACTCATGTTTTATGTGTTATCTTAACAAATTTTGATATTATAGACACGATCTGCAATAAATGCCCAAAATCGAGCACAACTACCCTTTACCCATCGAGGTGGCTCAAAATCATTCATCCAGTACAGTTACGACGGTGTAAGTATAAATTTTATAGTTACAGTATATTGGTTGGTATTTTTAATATTAACACATTATATTATTTTTCAGCCCGTTCAGTCTCAGAGAAAAGATCGAATTACCGTCTTTAATACAACCCACTGTACCTCATCAAAAGGATGGAGTGGGGAGAGACCTGAGGCTGCATACGTAAAATATACTCCATAAAATTTAGTAAAGTTTTTTTTAATATTAGTAATTCTTGGTAAAATTATTGATAATGTGTTTGTTATTCTTAGGGTGATATGGTGAGACTACGAGATGAAAACATCGAGTCTCAAGAAATCGGAGATGACATGGATGCAGTTCAGATTACAAATCAGGTGTGTGATCAAGTCCTAGGTGTTCGCTCTGGATATATTAGAGGACTTGGAAGTGGGCCAAAACTAGTTAGATCCACTTCTTCAGATGCCAGCTCCTCATCCAGAATAACTAACGCAGCACTGCATGAAAAACTTCAGTCCACCAAAGAGGAGCTAGCAAACACTAAAGCTCGATTAGCTAGCAACGAAAAAGAGTTGGCATCAATGAGATCGAGACAAGATATGTTTGAAGCAATTCTGAATCGGCTTGCAGCTGGAGCATTTCATTCATTGATGCATGAGTCATCTTCAGCTCCATCTCCTCTTCCATCTTAGAGTTAGTGAACTTGTGAATTTGAGTGTGTGTTTGCAAATTAATACTATGAATTTATTAAATTTCATGTTATAGACTTTAAATTTGATGTTATGTTAGTTGTCTTTAAATGTATATGTAGGTTTTATTGTTTTAGTTGTATGTTGATAAGTTATATTGTGTGGTTGATATTGTATTATAGGATTTCGAATACAAATAAAAAGGATTCTAGAAAAAAAAATTTTGTTGGTGATCAACGAAATTATAAAGATTCGTCGCTAACTGTCGATATACAACTTCGGGATTTTGAGGTTTAGCGATGAAACTTGACAAATTTGTCACTAACTGTCGATATTTGGAGTATCGGTCGACTCGCCAATTGAGGCGTTCGACTGTTATAGGATTTAGCGATGAAAATTATATATTTTCATCGCAAAAGCACATCCAGTCGAGGCGCCAGTCGAGGAGCTGCTGCTTCTATGGCTAGCCCAAGATTAGACATTAGCGACAAAATTTTTTATATCGTGCAAAGTGTCTCCAGTCGAGGCGCTAGTCGCCTGGGTAAAAATAAGCAGTTAGCGATGATTTTTGTATATTTCGTCGCTAATATCTATGATTTTCCTATTTTCCGGTGTCGAGGTTTTGCGACGAAATAATTTTTTTTAGCAACATTTTTACTTCCGTCGGTAATATTAATGACGAATATATTCTAAATCGTCACTAATGTATCTTAGCGACAGTCCTATTACGACGAGTCTAGCGACCAAAGCTTTTCGTCGTAAACGTTATTTAGCAGCGAAGTTTTTCTATTAGCAACGAAAAAGTTTCATCGCTAAATCCCCTTTTTCTTGTAGTGACAATCTAGGTCTAAGAAGACCAAGGTTACTAGGGAAGTTATCCCTAAGGGTAACCAAGGTGTTGGATCGAGAAGCGTCGCTAGAGGGTGGTGAATAGCGAGCGTAAAACTTTTCTTTTCGTTCGTTCGATATACGAGCAAGCATAGCAGAAAAATAAAAAGGACAAGTTTATTTTTACTTGGTTCACAACCCAGCGGTTGCTACTCCAAGGCCCCGCGATCCTTGACTGCGTACGAAGGGGCAATCCACTATAAGGTCTCCTCTTCGTTGGAGGTAGGAGACAACAAACACAAAACCAAAAGCACGAGGATGAGGCAACAAGCCTACCTCACCTCGTTACGATTAAAACAAAGAATATAGTAAACAAAAATATTACTTGCAACTGTTGCCGACGAAGAAGATGAAAGGTTGACGTCGCGTCGGAGTTATGACGGTGTTGGAGCTTTGGCATTGTAGGGGCACTTAAGAATAATCTTGATTGATATTTGGGTTGGTGTCCGCCCCCCCCCCCCCCCCCCCCCTTTTTATAGAGTTTTGCCTTGGAATAAGTCTCCTCATCTTTTAAAACTGATCACAGGGTGGTACCATATTTTATCGTGAAGTGGCCGTGTCAAATATTATCTATTTTGACCTAGCGTAAAAGGCTGATTCGTCGCCATCAGTTGACTAATGCCTTCCATTAGTCGGCTGATGTGCATCAGTCGACTACCCAATGGTTAGCAGTCGACTGCAAGCCTAGCCACTTTCCTACAGTAAGAGGTTAGCACGGAAAATGGTAAATGCGACCGTTTCTTACCGTCCGATCTCGACCTAGACCTTCCACTGGAAGTCTTAGTCGGCTCGCCGCCTACGATCGTTCCCATACAAAGGACACGACCTTACCATCTCTCTTCACACTCGTGCTTACCTCTGGTCCTTTATGACCTATTGCTTTACTTCTGATCTTCCACCTAGGTTCTTCGACTCCCACGAAGTTCCCTCGGTGTCGGCCGACCACCATGGTTTCCTGACTCGGGATTCTCCGAGTATCGTTGACCTTCAGCTTAGCTTAACCATTTCCTGCACACTTAATTTAGCTCATGAGATAACAATATGACCTTAACTTTGGATCTTTGCCATAATCAAAACCTAGGTTCGATTATCTAGTGTCCCTGCGCCAACAATCTCCCTCTTTTTGATCTATGGCAAACCAATACAAAGTTAAGAGAAAAATTGAAGCATAAAACAAGTAGAGTAAATGTTGAATTCCATTTTCAAAAACTCCCCCTTAACCCTAGGTGAGTTTTGAAAGAGATAATTTGATTGTCAAAATTAAATTTTGTGTTACTCCCCCTTAACTTTCACTCTTCTCCCCATTTTGCCATAAATAAAAAAAATTGGGGTTTTTTATATAAAATAGGGGTTTAAAAACAACATCGTATATGCATGCATCTAGATAAATCAACTATGAGTCCAAGCATGTGTCTAGCAGTAGTAAGATAGATTGGTTTGAAGTGTGTCCCTCTGCACCAATAATCTAAAGGTTTGTAATATAACACATAGGGTTAGTTTTCTCTCCCCCTTAGTCAAATATATGAAGTATAAGAGATGTAGGGGGCGCTAAACTTTGGCCTAGAGAGTTGTAGATAATCGTTAAATACAATAGTTGAGAAAATAAGTAGCATTTTGAAAAGGTTATATTTCAATTATTTTTAACATCTCACCCAATCTATGTGTCTCAGAATTTGTTCACCTTATATCTTTTGTGAGATGATTTGAAATTGATTAAAGATAGTCAACCTTGGGTTAGATTCGAATTTAACCTTTAGATCGTTAAGTAACTTTTTGAGAAACTGGCTTCCAAGTCGTGGCGAGGCACAGGGGCCTTCTTTGATCGGAATAATGACCACTTCCTTAGACAAAGCCAAATTCAAGAAAATATCACTTAAGTCACTTAGGGTTACTTCCTGATCTAACTAGTTTAGGATACAGCGAGGTAGCTTCAGCTAGTTCCACTCGATCAAGTGCACCAAGCTAGATACGCCTTATCTAGCTCGAATACACGAGACTTTATTTCCCTAATGTACTATCATCTCGCCGCGTCCTGATACTATGTTTTCAAGAGTTGACTAACTATTTTTTCTATATAGCCGTTCTAAAAATTAAAATAAAATAACTAATCATGCAATAGTTTTGCTAAGGAAGCTGGTATACTATTTTAGTGTTAGCTCCCCCTAGACCATTGAACCAATATGGTCTATTCAAATAATGAACTTGATCCTGGGGAATCCGATACTTATTAGTCCTTATATGTGAGTTCAATAAACCCTTTGGGACCCATGCTTGGACTCTTTGATGATTATGATTCACAATAGACATGTAAGATATATTCGTACTCGTTGACCTAAATCCGAGTCTGACTTTGTTGTACATGGCTCTTTGGGTTCCAAGTAGCCGGTTAAGGTTCTTAGATCCCAACGTGAACCTTTCCAACCTAGCCTCGACCTCTTGAACTCGGTCTTTCAAGAGAGAATTCTCCTCCTCAAGTTTTTCAATTTGGGTTGAGTTTCCCTCTTGTACTTGACTAGTTGAAGAGGTTAGAGTAGCCTCTTGTTTGAGGGTTTCAACCTCCTCAAGTAACGACTCAACCCTAGACTCGGACTTAGTTAATTTCCTAGTAAGCATTTTAATTGTAAGGTAAAGTGTACTAATTAAAGAGCGGCTAACCTTGACTTTCCCTTTTGGTCCGACTTTGAGTTTCCTCTCGAAGTAGTCTTCGGGGTCGGAGTCGGAGTTGTAGTTGGATTCAGCTTTGGATTCTGACTCGGACTCCTCCGGTCTTGCCATGTAAGCTATGTCGATGCCTTCTTCTCCGTTGTCCCAAGTTGCATGGAAGGCCTTTCCTTGCTCCCTTTTTCTTTGGTCGCCTCCTTGACTTGAATTGCTCTTGGTTCTTGTTCTTCAATTGCCTTCTTTCTTGTCGAACTATTCTCCACACCATGTTGACTATTGCGGCCTCCTCTTCATATTCAGATTCGAGTTCATCCTCAGGTTCGGATCCATCTTCTTGCTCGGGAGGTGGCTTGCTCTTCTCCTTTCTTCTTCGTCCTGCAAGTGGAGCAACACCTCTCTCGACCGAGACCGCGTTAGTTTATTCATGTAACTCAAATTCCAAAAACAATTTGTCTAACCTAATCTTAGATAAATCTTTAGATACCTTGTAGACATCAACCATGGATGCCCACAAGGTGGTCCTAGGAAAAGCATTAAGAGTGTACCTTATTATATTCTGATTTTCTACCTTTTATCCGATGGCATGTAGGTCGTTCAGAATGTCTTGGATCCGTACATGGAGTTGTGAAGCAGTCTCGTGATCCTGCATCTTTAGATTATATAGTTTATTTAAAAGTAAATCTCTTTTACATACCTTAGCATCAGACGTCCCTTCGTGTAGATCAATTAATTTGTTCCAGAGGTCTTTGGCACTAATGAATGGTCCAAGTCGATTGAGCTCCTCCTTGGACAAGCTGCATTGGAATATTTGGGTTGTTCTTGCATCGGCTTCAATTTGCCTCTTGGTTGCATTGGTCCCCTTATCGAAATCCAAGGGCTCCCCTTGATCATTGGTGTGTAGAGCAAAGCCTGTTTGGATTATTATCATAGTCTCAACTTGTGTTTTCAAGAAACACTCCATCTGACCTTTCCAATAATGGAAATCATTTCCATTAAAGAACGGAGGTCGGGTGGTGCTATACCCCTCTATGTGAGGCATTAAATATCTTGCAAAACATGAATAAAAACCAAAAGGAATTCCAAGACTTGGTCTTGGATTGTAATGCAGGAAATAATAAGAAATAAATAGAAATAAATAAGAAGAATAAGAAACTAACAAAAACTAGAAACTTACGACTTTCGATGTCCCCGAAAGGGTACTAAATGTCGATTTTTGGGGATGAAAACAGCTTGTTACGAGGGTAAACATGTGAAAAAAGTTTTGTGAGTCTACTTGTGTGAAAAGTTATGGTCGTTTTACCATCGGCTACTCCAAAAGAGAATACATGCAAATACACAACCAAAAGAAAAGTACCAAGACTTCGTCTTGGATAAGTAGTGCGGGAGGAAAAAAAACTAAAAAAATGTAATTGAAAAATACAAAAAGAAAACCAAAAAGTGCTAGATTGTTGGTTACACCAAATCTTAGTGCCCCCGCTCTGATACTAATTGTTGGATAGAGAAGCGTCACTAGAGGGGGGTGAATAGCGAGCGTAAAACTTTTCTTTTCGTTCGTTCGATATACGAGCAAGCACAGCGAAAAAATAAAAAGGACAAGTTTATTTTTACTTGGTTCACAACCTAGTGGTTGCTACTCCAAGGCCCCGTGATCCTTGACCGCGTACAAAGGGGCAATCCACTATAAGGTCTCCTCCTAGTTGGAGGTAGGAGACAACAAACACAAAACCAAAAGCACGAGGATGAGGCAACAAGCCTACCTCAACCCGTTACGATTAAAACAAAGAATATAGTAAACAAAAATATTACTTGTTATTGTTGCCGATGAAGAAGATGAAAGCTTGACATCGCATCAGTGTTATGACGATGTTGGAGCTTTGGCGTTGTAGGAGCACTTAAGAATAACCTTGATTGATATTTTGGTTGGATTCCTCCCCTCCTTTTATAGAGTTTTTCCTTGGAATAAGTCTCCTCATCTTTTAGAACTGATCACGAGGTGGTACCATATTTTTGTTGGGTTTCCGGCACCGCGGCGTGTGTGTGTTCGATCATGTTTCGTAAACATGAGCACAGCGGAAGCAATTAAAAATAATAAATCTATATTTATTACAACACACACAACACACGCATGCTATTACAACAAGTGTAGACATAACCGTAAATTAAAATTTGCAATAAAAGGAAATTAAACTACGTTATACCTTCCGTATGACGTGTAGCGGGAACGGCATCAACCGGAACGATCCTCGTAAGAATCGTCTCTATCCGTATCCACGCCGAGCTCCTCGGGATGACTTCGCTAAGTCACGAGCTTCATCTTCATACGGGTTACTAGCCTCGTGTTGAAGACGACGTGATCGAGAGATGATCACGATCCGAATCCAAATTCGGATCCTCAAACGAGTTCATAAAACTTGCTTCTCCGGAGAGGTATTCGTCAACCGTTTGACGAATCCTTCGTCCTCCACCTCAGAGGATTACCGGAGATCGAATCCCCGGTAAGTTAGCCGCTGTCGGAGCTCTAACCGTCGTCCAAACGACGCTCCGACGAGAGGAGAACAAGCTGTCCAGAAAACTGGACAGCTTTGGTGGAGGTGATAGGCGCCGGCCAACCAAGGGAGATATAGCTCACCTTGATGCCAAACTTGAAGGAGATCACCGGAGCACTAACCGGCAGCAGCTCGACGCCTGCGAGGGGGAAGGAATCAGCCTTCTAGACGCCGGTTGGAGCCTCAAGGTGGGCGGCGGCAAGGAGGAGGAGAGTTAGCTCCGAATTTCTCCAAGGAGAGGTGGGAGGCAACTTAGGGTTGTGGATTAGTTAGGGTTTTACAATCCCTTAAGCCCACTTTTATAGAGAACTAATTCTCTTAATGGTTAATGGATCATATCCATAAAGCCCGTTAACCCGCTCCATTAAGATAAGTTAAAATAAACCAAACCATGATGGTTTATTTTAAGTTAAAACGAACCGAACCAACTTTTGGTTCATTCGTTTAAAATAAACCAAACCCTTTGGTTTATTCTTATCCATTGGATTAGAACCAAACCATTTTGGTCCATCCATTATGTCTTCATAAGACACGCCATCCACGCTTCCATTGCGCATCAAACAATTTCATGCTCGCTTATGTTTGGTCCAACCAAACATAGTTTCTCTCGATAGAATCCCATTCTCAAGCTCGTTTAAATCCTTTGGATTACACTCGTTGTGCGTGTGACCAAATAGGTTCTCGGTTTATGTTGGCCGTCTATAATTAACCATTAATTATAGAACGATCATGAGTGGCACCTAGTAGTACATCATGATCCCCAATTAAGAAAGATCAAGCGGTTGATCCGTAACTATTTACGAAACCCTTCAAGATGCTTCGAATGAATCGTGCCCCATTCCCTTCACTCATCTTATACCCACTTGGTTCAGGACATGGTCTATTGTGTCAGTCCCCACTAGGCTGACTACGTCACACCTAGCCCAAGTATCATTTCCTCGTCCTACGTATTCTAGTTACTCCACATGTATCGAAGAGTACCTTACTCTAAACATGTAATGCTTTGGCCAAAGTCTTTAGTAACAATCCGACGAGAGGCCATGGGTATACATCTCCTCGCAAGGAGTGGTGAATCCTTTATAGGCTATTCAAACACCTTCGATCACTTTGACTTATACCCAATCATCCCGGGTCCACATCTCCTTAGAGATGTTTGCTTAAGATGTCAAAGCATAAGTCTCCATGATCAAGATGACTTGAATACCGCAAGTCAAAGGAACATCGCACTTAAGCCACAGTAAGAACTTCATTGACATATCTATATATGCAGAGAACCATATGAAGTCTTACGGCTGGTCACTCCAATGAACTAGTTACCATAACTAGCATCCACGATTAACTCCGGACATCACTATGTCTCCAGCCAGTGAGAATCAGCTGCTTGGATACACCAAGGAGTATACCTGCTAGTCTCGGCATGAATTGATGGTGTCCAAATCCATCAATTCATCGACTAGGATAATTCCGATACATCACAATTACACATGTAGAGATACTCACTAGTTGTGATCCAATCACAAATTCTCTCATCTTTGTGAATCGTATCGTGGACATTGATAAATGAGTTTAAGATCCAATCAAATACATTAAACATGTATACTCAAATAGTGAATCTTCATTTATCATATAAATGGTTCATACATAAGGCGATTGCCTTAGGACATCTCTCATATATTACTAACAGACTCCCACTTGGCCTAATGCCAATCGCTACGGTATCCAATACCATAAGCACCAACATGACCCTCAAACTTACTTTAAGGTAATGCTTTAGTCAAAGGATCCGCTAAGTTCCTTTCAGTGGGAATTTTCTCGATTTGTATTTCGTTCCTACTGATGATCTCTCTGATAAGATGATAGCGGCGAAGCACATGTTTGGATCATTGATGAGACCACATCAAGTTCAGAGATGAACTTCTTGATCCAAACCGCTTCCTTTGCTGCTTCCAAAGCTGCAACGTATTCTGCTTTAGTGGCAGAATCCGCTATAGTGTCAAGCTTGGAACATTTCCAACTTATTGCGCCTCCATTCTAGGTGAATACATACCCAGACTAAGACATGGAATCATCCTTGTCTGTATGGATCTGGCATCCGTATACCCACGTATCACCATGTACCCTTCTCCATATATTAGGAACACATCCTTAGTTCTTCTCAAGTATTTAAGGATCGTCTTAACAGCCGCCCAATGATCCATTCCTGGATCGGACTGGTATCTGCTCGTGACACTCAGAGCATACGATACATCGGGCCTCGTACATAACATAGCATACATGATAGATCCTATTACGGATGCATAGGGAATCTTACTCATGCAAATCCTCTCGTCTTCTGTGCGCGGACACATAGACTTCGAAAGGTGTACCCCATGCCTGATGGGCAGATAACCTTTCTTGGATTCCGACATGCTAAACCTCTTTAGCACTCGGTCTATATATGTAGACTGCGAAAGACCAAGCAACCGTTTCGATCTATCTCTATAGATCTTAATCCCAAGGATGTAGGTTGCTTCTCCCAGGTCTTTCATGGAGAATGTCTTGGATAACCAAACCTTAACTGACTGTAAGATGGACACATCATTTCCTATAAGTAATATGTCATCGACATACAATACTAGGAACACGACTGCACTCCCACTAACCTTCTTGTACACACAAGGTTCGTCTGGATTTTGTGAGAAATCAAACTTTTTGATCGTCTCATCAAAATGGATATTCCAGCTCCTGGATGCTTGCTTCAATCCATAAATGGACCGTCGCAATTTGCATACCTTGGTTTTATCAACCGATGTGAAACCCTCAGGCTGTATCATATACACGTCCTCGAGCAGGTTTCCATTAAGGAAACCTGTTTTCACATCCATCTGCCATATCTCATAATCATAATGAGCCGCTATGGCCAGAAGCATACGAATGGATTTAAGCATAGCTACAGGCGAATAGGTTTCGTCATAATCAACACCTTGTTTTTGACGATATCCTTTCGCCACCAATCTAGCCTTATAGGTAATCACATTACCATCCATGTCGGTTTTCTTCTTGAAAACCCACTTGCACCCTATAGGCTTTATGCCTTTAGGTGGGTCAACCAAGTTCCAAACTTGGTTTTCGTACATGGAATCCATTTCCGACTTCATGGCACCAAGCCACTTATCCCTTTCTGAACTTGTCAGCACTTCTTCATAACTGGTAGGCTCCTCATCATCAATGAGTAACACGTCGTTCGATTCGCTTACGAGAAATCCATATCTCTTAGGAATGTTGCGTGTTCTACCAGATCTACGAAGATGTGGTGTTACAATAGGTCCAGCCGATTGCTCATCACTATGAGTTGTCGGCTGTTGTGCTTCACCAGGTATCTCATTAATGTCTATTTGAGTCTCTCGAGCCTCCTCAAGCTCGACGACACTCCCACTGTTTTCTTGCAAGAGAAACTCTTTCTCTAGAAACACAGCATGCCTTGAAACAAACACCTTTTGTTCCACAGGATGATAGAATTGGTAACCCCTTGTTTCCTTAGGGTATCCAACAAATAGACATTTATCAGACTTAGCATCCAATTTGTCTGATATTGTCCGCTTCACATAAGCAGGACAACCCCATATCTTCAAGTAAGATACATGAGGTTTCTTACTATTCCATATCTCATATGGAGTAGTTGAGACTACCTTGGTAGGCATTCTGTTTAACAAGTAAACAGCTGTCTGAAGTGCATAGCCCCAAAAGGACTTGGAAAGAGTCGCATGATTCATCATTGACCTGACCATGTCCAACAAGGTCCGGTTACGCCTCTCAGATACACCATTATGCTGTGGTGTATAGGGCGGAGTCCATTGAGACAATATGCCATTGTCTCTTAGATAATCAAGAAACTCTTGACTTAAGTATTCACCACCTCGATCCGATCGAAGTATTTTAATACTCTTGTCATGTTGTTTCTCTACTTCATTTCTGAATTCTTTGAACCTTTCAAAGGCTTCAGACTTGTGTTTCATCAAGAACACATACCCAAACCGTGAGTGATCATCGGTGAAGGTAATGAAGTAGCTATAGCCTCCTAAAGCTTGAGTTGACATAGGTCCACATACATCGGTATGTATTAGACCTAGTAACTCTCCCACTCGTTCACCTTTTCCCGTAAAAGGTAACTTAGTCATCTTGCCTTTTAAGCATGATTCGCATGTATCGTATGAATCCAATTCAAACGATTCCAGAATTCCACATCGGTGTAATTCGGACATGCGTTTCTTGCTTACATGGCCAAGACGACAATGCCACATGTAGGAGTCTATTTGATTATCCTTTCGAGCACTCTTGTTGCTCGCTTCGATATTGCAAATGTCACTGGATACGTCCAACGTATAAACACCATTGCTTAAAGTTCCAGTCCCATAAAGAACCCCATTCAAAGTTATGTAACAACAATTGTTACTAAACGTCAAATGGAAACCATTTCTATTTAAACAAGAAATAGAAATGATGTTCTTTATCAACAAAGGAATATAAAAGCAATTGTCCAGTTCTAAGACAAGTCCTGCAGGGAGTTTCAACAAATACGTTCCGATGGCGAGTGCAGCAACCATTGCTTCATTCCCAACATGTAAATTTGACTCTCCCTTGACGAGTCTTCTTCTATTCCTTAGCCCATGTATGTCATTACATATATGTGAGCCACACCCAGTATCCAATACCCAAGTGTCTAAGGAAATAGAATGACAATCAATAAAGAAGATTTCTGAAGAAGATGGGGCATCCGATGCCTTATCCTTCTTCACGGACTCACGATAAATCTTGCACTTTCTTCGCAAATGGCTCTCCTTGCCATAATGATGGCAAGTTTCCTTTTGTGCTAGTTCTACCTTCTTAGCCCTTCTCTTCTTTCCCTTCTGCTGTTCTTTTGACCTCCTCTTAGAACCTTTCTTCGAGGAATCAACTAACAGCACTGTCCCCTGCTCATGCTTCTCAGAAGACTCCACAGTCTTCAGCATATTGAGCAGTACCACAGATGAACCTCCTAGCATCTCAGAGGTGAAGAGGAGCTTTGAGACTTCGAACCTTTCGAATCTCACTTGCTCATCAACCAACTCACAAAGATGAAGGACTACGATATGAGCATCCAAATGCTCATGCTGCTTTCGTAGCTTGGGTTCCATCATGGCTAGCATGATGCAACTCATTTGTTCAGAATCACTCACATGTTTCTGATAGGCCAACAATTGGTCCAAAGTTGCATCGTCACTAGGACGGGCGGGAAGAGGCGCTTCGAGGACATACACAAGCTTTTCACCTTGAGAACAATTCTCAAGTTTCTAAGCCAGTCCAAGAAGTTCAGCCCAGTCAATTTATTTGAATCCAAAATGGAACGCAAATTCAAACACATCATGATCAATATATTAACTTAGAAATACAAACGAGCATATATGAGAAAGATGATTTTTAAAATGCATCAATATACATTTATAAATCCCATTCATTTTTTGAATTTCAAAAACCCCAAAATCACTTCGGGAGATTGTAGGTCCATCTCCGAATGGGCTGATATCCATCATAGTTATGAACAACCTTGGAGAGAGTCCAACAAGCCATTCATAACTACGACGGTAGGTATCATCTATACCGATTGCATATCCCGTATATGCAACTATCACAATGTGCTATCAACTAATTGAATGTTCACACATACATCAGGTTGTTAACACATTAACAAGTATGCATCATATGCATAGCACCCAACTTCACCTCCCTTTACATCGACCTTGGAGAGAGTCCAACAAACCGATGCTCCAGGTTAAAGCCAACCCATTAATCAGGACATAGTTTTAATATGGTTAGAGCGCATTCAACCAATTAGCCCAGCTTGGAGAGAGTCCAACAACCAAAGCTAACGATTGACCTCTGACTCTTACCATATTAGTATTAAACTATTCCATGGTTTGAACATATTCAGGTTCGAGCTGGGCTTGGAGAGAGTCCAACAACCCAAACAAGAAACAGAACTCTGGTTCTAACCATATTAATGGAAGGTGTAGGCTTTAATATTGATTAAGGGTTTTTATGTCTCATCCTCTTTCCATGCAAATAACTATTATCTACATGGCATGGCATACATGGCATACATCTACATGTCACGACACGCATGGCATAATGTTATGCATCTAATGCAATTACATGACATACAATTATGTCATGTATATAATTTCCTTATATGTCATAACTATTTATGGAAATAAAATATGTTTAAGATTTGATTCTCCAAATCAAATCATAATTAAATTAGGAAACAAATTTCCAAATATAATCACATATTTTATTCATGGAATTATTTGATTAAGGAAAATCTATTTAGGAAACCAATTTCCTAAATCTTTAAAACTACTTATGGAAATTAAATATTTTAAGATTTGATTTCCCAAATCAAATCATGATTAAATTAGGAAACAAATTTCCAGAATCTAATCAAATATTTTATTTATGGAAAATATAAATTTCTATAAATACTTCCAACTTTCCAAAAGTGGAAGATTTCCATAAATACTTCTAGACTTTCCAAAATTGAAAAATTTCCATAAATACTTCTAAATTTCAAAAATTTATAAAACTTCCAGAAATACATTATGACTATCGCAAAACCATTTTTACGATTATGTCGAAACACAACCTGGGCTCTGATACCACTGTTGGGTTTCCGGCACCGCGGCGTGTGTGTGTTCGATCATGTTTCGTAAACATGAGCACAGCGGAAGCAATTAAAATAATAAATCTATATTTATTACAACACACACAACACACGCATGCTATTACAACAAGTGTAGACATAACCGTAAATTAAAATTTGCAATAAAAGGAAATTAAACTACGTTATACCTTCCGTATGACGTGTAGCGGGAACGGCATCAACCGGAACGATCCTCGTAAGAATCGTCTCTATCCGTATCCACGCCGAGCTCCTCGGGATGACTTCGCTAAGTCACGAGCTTCGTCTTCATACGGGTTACTAGCCTCGTGTTGAAGACGACGTGATCGAGAGATGATCACGATCCGAATCCAAATTCGGATCCTCAAACGAGTTCACAAAACTTGCTTCTCCGGAGAGGTATTCGTCAACCGTTTGACGAATCCTTCGTCCTCCACCTCAGAGGATTACCGGAGATCGAATCCCCGGTAAGTTAGCCGCTGTCGGAGCTCTAACCGTCGTCCAAACGACGCTCCGACGAGAGGAGAACAAGCTGTCCAGAAAACTGGACAGCTTTGGTGGAGGTGATAGGCGCCGGCCAACCAAGGGAGATAGAGCTCACCTTGATGCCAAACTTGAAGGAGATCACCGGAGCACTAACCGGCAGCAGCTCGACGCCTGCGAGGGGGAAGGAATCAGCCTTCTAGACGCCGGTTGGAGCCTCAAGGTGGGCGGCAAGGAGGAGGAGAGTTAGCTCCGAATTTCTCCAAGGAGAGGTGGGAGGCAACTTAGGGTTGTGGATTAGTTAGGGTTTAACAATCCCTTAAGCCCACTTTTATAGAGAACTAATTCTCTTAATGGTTAATGGATCATATCCATAAAGCCCGTTAACCCGCTCCATTAAGATAAGTTAAAATAAACCAAACCATGATGGTTTATTTTAAGTTAAAACGAACCGAACCAACTTTTGGTTCATTCGTTTAAAATAAACCAAACCCTTTGGTTTATTCTTATCCATTGGATTAGAACCAAACCATTTTGGTCCATCCATTATGTCTTCATAAGACACTGCCCATCCACGCTTCCATTGCGACTGAAACAATTTCATGCTCGCTTTATGTTTGGTCCAACCAAACATAGTTTCTCTCGGTCTGAGAATCCCATTCACAAGCTCGTTTTAAATCCTTTGGATTACACTCGTTGTGCGTGTGACCAAATAGGTTCTCGGTTTATGTTGGCCGTCTATAATTAACCATTAATTATAGAACGATCATGAGTGGCACCTAGTAGTACATCATGATCCCCAATTAACCGAAAAGATCAGCAGTTGATCGAACTATTTCGAAACCCTTGAGCTCGAATGAATCGTGCCCCATTCCCTTCACTCATCTTATACCCACTTGGTTCAGGACATGGTCTATTGTGTCATCCCCACTAGGTGACTCGCCACACCTAGCCCAAGTATCATTTCCTCGTCACATTCTAGTTACTCCACATGTATCGAAGAGTACCTTACTCTAAACATGTAATGCTTTGGCCAAAGTCTTTAGTAACAATCCGGAGAGGCCATGGGTATACATCTCCTGCAAGGAGTGGTGAATCCTTTATAGGCTATTCAAACACCTTCGATCACTTGACTTATACCCAATCATCCGGGTCCACATCTCCTTAGAGATGTTTGCTTAAGATGTCAAAGCATAAGTCTCCATGATCAAGATGACTTGAATACCGCAAGTCAAAGGAACATCGCACTTAAGCCACGAAGAACTTCATTGACATATCTATATATGCAGAGAACCATATGAAGTCTTACATGGTCACTCCAATGAACTAGTTACCATAACTAGCATCCACGATTAACTCGGACATCACTATGTCTCCGGCCCGGTGAGAATCAGGCTTGGATACACCAAGGAGTATACCTCGTGCTAGTCTCGGCGAAATTGATGGTGTCCAAATCCATCAATTCATCGACTAGGATAATTCCGATACATCACAATTACACATGTAGAGATACTCACTAGTTGTGATCCAATCACAAATTCTCTCATCTTTGTGAATCGTATCGTGGACATTCAGTAAATGAGTTTAAGATCCAATCAAATACATTAAACATGTATACTCAAATAGTGAATCTTCATTTATCATATAAATGGTTCATACATAAGGCGATTGCCTTAGGACATCTCTCATATATTACTAACAATTTTATCGTGAAGTGGTTGCGTCAAATATTATCCATTTTGACCTAGCGCAAAAGGTTGATTCGTCGCCATAAGTCGACTGATGTCTTCCATCAATCGACTAATGTGCATCAATCGACTGCCCAATGGCCAGGAGTCGACTACCAGCCTGGCCACTTCTCTGCAGTAAGAGGTTTGCATGAAAAATGGTAAATGCGATGGTTTCTTACCATCCGATCTTGACCTAGACCTTCCACTGGAAGTCTTAGTCGGATCGCCATCTACGGTCATCCTCGTACACAGGACACGACCTTACCATCTCTCTTCGCACTCGTGCTTACCCCTGGTCCTTTATGACCTATCGCTTTGCTTCCGGTCTTCCACCTAGGTTCTTCGACTCCCACGAAGTTCCCTTGGTGTCGCCCGACCACCACGGTTTCCCGACTCTGGATTCTCCAGGTGTCGTTGACCTTCGGCTTAGCTTAACCATTTCCTGCACACTTAATTTAGCTCATGAGATAACAATATGACCTTAACTTTGGATCTTTGCCATAATCAAAATCTAGGTTCGATTATCTAGTGCCCCTGCACCAACACAAGGTGTGTGCTTTGTGGCAAAGGTTTCCATGAAACCTAGGGAGGTCACTAAGAAGGTTACAAGGGGAGTCACCCCTAGAGTTAACCTAGGCAAGACCACAATGACCAAGGCTACCAAGCCTAGGAGGGTCATTAGGAGGTATCTAGGGAGGTTATCCCTAAGGAATACCTAGTAAACCCAAGGAGCTCCAATAGGTATTGGGTTCCTAGGAGCATCATCGACTCACGCTAAATGGGTTAGGTTATGTCAACCTTGAATGGATGGGTAGTTAACCTAACCATAGCAAAGTTGACACTTTAGGTCATTTTCAAGGTATTGTGACACTTTGGAAATGTGGTTAGAATTTAATCCTAAAGGATTTTAGGATGTGCTAATATTATTTAAGAAGTTTGATAAATTGATCAAATTGGCACAGACTAGGTTTAGAGGTCATGGTGTGTCATTTTGAATTTTGGCACACTTGGGAGATAGGTGATAATATGGTAAAATGGAATTAATCCTGACAAATGACAACTAATATTAAAATTTAGGTATTTTTATGCCTTATATTTTATTTTTAATGCCTTGATTGTCATATAACATGTCATGACATCATTCTTATTTTTAATCATATAAAATGTCATGATCATGCTTAGGGTTTATCTTTTATGTCATGTGTATTTAGATTTAATCATATGTCATGACATCATGATTATTGGCACATGTTTTATTTATGTTATCATTTATGCCATAATCATCATTCATGCATTTAGGATTAATGAAAATTGATTTAAGGACTATGGCATGACTTGAAGTCTCATGTATAAAGGAATCAAGTAGTGTTGCCTTAGAAAAATACATGAGGCCTTAGATTAGGATGAACAAAACTCACATCTCACATCACAATGACATGTGTGTGTTTTCAAACACCCTAGACACATGTGAGATGCTAGGAAATGAGTTAAGTTCAAGGTGCATAGTTTTTGCATCTAGATGAACTCAAACTCATCTTTTACCATGGATGAATCATGAGCAAAGCTTATGTACAAGTCATGTGCACTAAGCTCATAGACCATGGCTCAATATAAGGTTTTAAAAACATTTTTAAAACCTTGGTGTAGTCTATCTTTTGATAGAAGTCACCATTGATAGAGTTGATACAAAGTAGGGTCAAAACATTGAACTTTTCAATGGTTTTGAACTTTGTGTCAATATCATTATTTTATGGGTATTTTATTTTTCCAATATGTTTCACCCATAATAATTGACTTAAGTATTATACATATGAATTTTCTTATTATGTATAATTACTTATGATTTTTTTTAAATTCAATTTTTTAAGTTGTTTTCTACAAACTGCAAAAATCAGTCAATTGCCAAGTGTGGCAGTCGACTGGAACCAAGAGCAGTCAAGGCAGCGCCTCGATTGCAGCTGCTTTCACTCGATTGGCCTTAGGTGCATGATCGGTAGCCTGAAAGAGTCAATAGCTTGATTTTCAGTTATTTATCTTGATTTCAGCTATGTTAGGCTACCCTAACTGCTCCTAACCCTAGGACATGCTTTAGAAAGCATTGGAAAGTGTGAAAATCCATTGGATATAGATTAGGAGAGTTGTTTATGATATGTATCAATTTTAAGATGTGTGAAAGTTCAAGGTTGAACTTTTAGCCTTAATTTTGATGGTTTAGTATTCCTATAGGCTTAGGTACTCTCCGAGGACATTGTTGGTGCAATGGTCAAGGGGGAGCAAGCCTTTAGGGGGAGGTTATCCATCATGGGATGATGGATGTGTTCTTCCTCATGAGGGGGAGAATTCGGAGAATTTGGAGAAGTGAGGATTGCCTCTCTTTAGTGATATGAGACTTATCACTAGAAAGAGTGAAGGCATCCTAGATGTTTTTGGACTAAGGGGCAGATTGTAAGATCTCATTGGGATATGAGACATTGACAACCTTGGTGAGAGCCTTTTTAATGTATGCCAAAAAGGGAGAGAATTGGGAGAAGTTGAGATTCCCAATTTGGACAATTGGGACGATTGGATTGAGTTAGTGTTGTAACTCAAAGATGTTGGTTTTTGTCAAACATTAAAAAGGGAGAGATTGTTGGTGCAATCGGAAGAGTTGCTTGGTCTTTCACAGTCTACATATATAGATCGAGTGCTAAAGAGATTTAGCATGTCGGAATCCAAGAAAGGTTTCATTCCCATCTGGCATGGGATACACCTTTCAAAGTCTATGTGTCCGCGCACAGAAGACGAGAGGATTTGCATAAGTAAGATCCCCTATGAATCCGCAATAGGATCTATCATGTATGATATATTATGTACGAAGCTCGATGTATCATATGCTCTGAGTGTCATGAGCAGATACCAGTCTCATCTAGGAATGGATCATTGGGCAGCTGTTAAGACAATCTTAAGTACTTGAGAATAACTAAGGATGTGTTTCTAATATATGGAGAGGGTGATATGGTAATACGCGGGTATACGGATGCCAGCTTCCAGACAAACAAGGATGATTCCAGGTCTCAATCTGGGTACATATTCACCTTGAATGGAGGTGCAATAAGTTGGAAAGGTTCCAAGCAAGACGCTATAACGGATTCTGTCACTGAGGCATAATACATTGTTGCTTCGGAAGCAGCAAAGGAAGCGGTTTGGATCAAGAAGTTCGTCTTTGAACTTGGTGTGGTCTCATCAACGATCCAAACATGTGCTTCATCACTATCATCTAATCAAATAGATCATCAGTAGGAAGGAAATACAAATCGAGAAGATTCCCACTAAAAGGAACTTAGCGAATCCTTTTCTAAGGCCTTATCTCAAAGTAAGTTTGAGGGTCATGTTAGAGCTTATAGTATTGGATACCATGGCGATTGGCATTAGGCCAAGTGAGAGTTTGTTAGTTATATATGAGAGATATCCTAAGGTAATTTCCTTATGGTTGTACCATTTATTGGATAAATGAAGATTCACTATTTGAGTATACATGTTTTCATGTATTTGATTGGATCTTAAACTCAATTACTTAATGTCCACAATGCGATTCACAGCATGAGAGAATTTGTGATTGGATTACAACTAGTGAGTATCTCTACATGTGTAATTGTGATGTATTGGAATTATCCCTAGTCGATGAATTGATGTATTCTGACACCATAAATTCTGTTGAGACTAGCATGAGTTATACTCTTTGCTTTATCCAAACAGTTGTTTCTCACTGGCTAGAGACATCGGGATGTTCGGAGTTAACCGTGGATGCTAGTTATGGTAACTAGTTCATTGGAGTGACTAGCTGTAAGACTTCATATGGTTCTCTGCATATATAGATATGTCAATGAAGTTCTTACTGCAGCTAAAGAGCGATGTTCCTTTGACTTGCAGTATTCAAGTCATCTTGGTCATGAAGACTTATGTTTTGATATCTTAAGCAAGCATCTCCGAGGAGATGTGGACCCGAGATGATTGGGTATAAGTCGAAGTGGTCGAAGGTGTTTGAATAGCCTACAGAGGATTCACTACTCCTTACGAGGAGATGTATACCCTATGGCCTCTCGTCGGATTGTTACTAAAGTCTTTGGCCAAATCATTACATGTTTGGAATATGGTACTCTTGGATTCATGTGCAGTAACTAGAATCCGTATGACGAGGAAGTAATACTTGGACTAGGTGTGACATAGTTAGCCTAGTGGGGACTGACACAATAGACCATATCCTGAACCAAGTGGGTATAAGATAAGTGAAGGGAACGGAGCACGACTCATTGTAGTTGCTGAAAGGTTTCAGAAGTTGTTCTGGGGTCAACCATTGATTTTTCGGTTAATTAGGGATCATGATGTACTACATGGTGTCACTCATGATCGTTTTATAATTAATGGTTAATTATAGGTGACCAACATAAACTGGGAAACTATTTGGTCACACGCACTACGAGTATTATCCAAAGGATTTAAAACGAGTTTGAGAATGAGATTCTCAGATCGAGAGAGACTTGGTTTGGTTGGACCAAACATGGAGCGAGCATGAAATTGTTTCAGTCACATCGAAAGCATGGATGGGTCGAGTCTTATGAAGACATGATGGATGAACCAAATCGGTTTGGTTTTAATGCAATGGTGGAAAATAAACGAAAGTGATTTGGTTTGTTTTAAACGAATGAACCAAAATTGGTTCGATTTTTAATTTAAAATAGACCAACGCGGTTTGGTTTATTTTAACTTAAGTTATTGGAGTGGGTTAATGGGTTTTTGGTTATGAACCAATAACCACTAGGAGAAGATTTCTTGATGGTCATGAAACACGCTCTCTGTAAGATAGAGGGTTAAGGGTTTTTCGCGGAGAACTTTGAGAGTTGGAAACCCTAGCCGCCCAACCTCTTCTCCTTGCTCCATGCCGCCCAACCCCTTGGTGTCGCCCAAGCTTGTTGTGTCACCACCTTCTCCTTACTGCCGGCCAACCACCAGCCATCGGTAGTCCTCCGGTCATCCTCATTGGTCGGCCAACCTCCCTTGGGCGCCGCTGACCAAGGAGCAGCTGGCCAACTTATTTGACCGACCATCTGCTCCACCAAAACAAGTTGTCCAGTTTTGGATATCTTATTGTCCTCTTCATAGAGAGGTCATTTGGTCGACGTTTTGCGCTCCGACAGTGACCTATTTTCCATGGATTGTATCTCCGACAATTCTCATAGGTGGAGGGTTGAGGTATCATCAATTGGTTGACGAAAACTGCTTTCGAGAAGCGAGTTTATGAAACTCATTTTTGGATTCAAATTAGATTCGAATTATAACCGTCTCTCAAACCACAACATCTTCGACATGAGGATAGTAACTCTCATGAAGATGGGGCTCATAGCTTGGTGAAGTTATCACGATGATACTCGGTGTGGATACGGATAGAGGCGATACTAGCGAGGGTCACTTTAGTTGATGTCATTTACACTTCACATAATTTGTCAGGTATACCTAGTATAAGTTTCCTTTTATTGTAAAATTTGAAATAACAATTATGTCTACACTTGTTGTATCCTTGCATGTGTGTGATGTGTGTGCTGTAATAAATTTGTTTATTGCTTGTTTATACTTCCGTTTTGTGCATATTTACGAAATATGTTTGAACACACACCCACGTCGGTGCTGGGGAATCCCAACATAAAGTCCAAGGGTGGAGTCTTTGTAGCATAAGTGAAATGGTTGCCGATGTAAAGTCCAAGCGTTGGTCTTGGCATCATAAGCCCAATGTACCTTAGCGGTGTAGACCCGATTAGCATGACAATAGCCAATGGAAGCATCTGAAAGCTAGCATATAGATGAACAAGTCATGGATGACTTGGAGGGATCCAATAGGCGTGAGGCTGACAGAAGTGGCTAGAAGGCTTAGATCTAGGCTAAGGGTGGTCTAGCAAATATGAGGGCATAATACTTGGGGTTAAGCCTCATGTTTAAGGTTATCAGTCGACTAGGGTTTTGTATCAGTCGATTGGTTAAGTGCTTTGACACTTGGCAACCGAGTCGACACAGAGAAGTCAACTAGGATTATGACCAATCGACTGCCATGATTCGACTGGCGATCGACTGCGATCGAGTTGCAAGCATAGACACAAGGCGACACCACTGGTGCCTCGATTGGAGTCCCAGTCGAGGTAATGCCTTGACTAGACTCAACTGGCAATCGACTGCGATTGAGTTGGGCCACAAACGCAAGGCGACTCGACTGGAGTCCTAGTAGAGGTGGCGCCTCGACTAGAGTCCCAGTCGAGGTGGCGCCTCAATTGTCCTTGAGTCGTTGACTGCTATGGAGGGCAATCAATTGTTGGTTTTGGTCGCGAGCACAGGAAGCTCGGTAGACGATTGAGCAATCGGCTACGAGCTTGGCAGTCGACTGATGGTAATGGCAGTTAATTTCTTGTGTATCCATTGGCTAGAATGCCAATGTGGATTATGTCATTGTGAGACAATCTGACGGACGGTCGGTGATGGGTATGAGAAGTCGACTGCTAGGCGAAAATCAGCCCGAGTTGCTACTTTAAAAGGATCACTAAGGAGAGGATTTTAGCAGTGATTTCTTAAGCAATTTGAAGCGATTTGCTAGTGCAAGTCAGGGTCTTCAAGTACGGCTTAAGCAATCAACAAGCAAGCAATCCAAAGTTCTTAGTGTATAGTTTTCTTTACTTGTATTTGTGTATTACTTAGTTTACTTATTGTATTTCGTTGTATTACTTTTGTAATCACTTGTATGAGGTTTCTCCACCTTCGGATTGTTCCGAGAAGGAGTGGTTGTATTAGTGGTGGTGTTTGCATCGCTAGGGCTCATTCGAAATCAACCCGTGGAGTAGGAACCCTAAGGTTCGGAACCACGTTATATCTTGTGTTTTGCGTGTAATTGTGCATTTGTCTTTTGTATTTCTATATTCCACTGTACAAACTAACAAGTTGTAAAGACAAGCACGATCAAATTGCATTGAACGCACGAACACGTCAATCCCCCCCTCTAGCGACGTACGATCCCCTACAAGATTCAATCCAAGAAGCAAGATAGGTTGTAACTAATATGCATGTCTAGTATATATAGGTTTTTTTCTTAATTTTTTAAACTTAACATGGATCCAAATTTTATGAATTATGACTTCAAACTTTCCGTTTTCCATTATTTGTAGATTATGCAACATTTATGTTTCAATTGTAAGAAGATTGATTAGTTGTATATTAATAATATTTTAATTGGTGTTATTTATATGGGTTTAATTAAGTAGTTTTGTAATATATCAGAAAAAAAATTAATTAATTAAATATAATATAATTTAAAACAAGAAAAATAAAATAAATTTATTTATTTTAAGGAAATTAGTTATTTATTAGTATTTTAGTTGAAAATGGGATAAGATTTTATTAGATTTATCTAAGTCTAACTAATTTATCCAACTCGTTGATTAAGTCAATTAATATAAGGTTATATTAATTAAACATTTATTAGAAATTTCGAGATAAAAATTGTTAGAACTCGGTTAAAAGAATTAATAAAGTTGATTAATTCAAAGCTTGGTTTATAACGGTTAAAAAAATTAATCAAGTTGATTAATTCGAAGCTTAGTTTATAGCTAAACCTAAAATTTGTAGGACTTAATTAAAAGAATTAATCAAGTTCATTAATTCAATGAAACTTAGGTTATAAATAAACCTAGGGATTACGGTATTAATCTGATTCCATTAGCCTCCACCTCGCTTCTTTGGCACCGCCTCCCCTTGCGCACGCACCTTCGCCAGCCTCCTTCACGCACGCACCTTCGCCAGTCTCCCTTATGCACGCACCGCGTGCCCACATCTGCCATTGTCACCGCAAGAGTCGGTTGCCCTCCGGGTCGCATCGCGACTATGACCTACCTGTCGTGCACCGCGAAGCTTCGGTCATTGCCCTCCATCATCGCCATAGTCTTCGCCAATGACGTGAGTCATCTTAAGCATGGAAGCCTCACCTTTAGAGAATGGCGACCGTGTTCATTGATCGCTAACAGAGTCGCAACAGCTACGCGACTGTCGACCGGCGACAATCGCACCTCCACCTTATTCCACCTTGAAATCGTCGGTGTGCGGGTCGCCTTCGTCGTTGAAGCCACTTTGGGCACTGCCAGAAACTCTGTCGCCATTTCTCACTCAGCTGAAGACTGAAATCTAGCTATCGTCGGTTGACGCCACAAAATAGAGGAGGAGAACTGTCGGCTTTAGCTAATTTGGGTTAGGTAGGTAATTAATTTAGCAATTGGGTTAGTTCTTGACTTAGGTTAGTGTTTGATTAATTCATATTTAATTAATTAATTATCTTATGATTAATTAATCAAATTTTGATCAACTGATTTAGTGGGCTAGAGAAAATGAATGGATATCTTTGGGTTAATTAAGGTGGGGAAAGGATTAATTAATATGTTTACAATTAAATTAGATAACTGATGGTTCTGTTAACGATGGTTTAATTATAGCAGGGTTGGAAGCGGAAGCACATTCTCGGATTTAGAGATAGTTAAGATGCTCTATCGTCATAGGTGGGTATTTCTACGATCACTTTAGAATTTAGTGCATGGTTATATTGGTTATGTGGTTTAATTATGTTATATTGTAGTTACCCTTTATGTTATTGCTAGAATTGCTTTGATACAATATTTGCTAATTCCTTGGATTCTAGGTTGCTTGCTTATCATTAGCATGTAGTTATTGATTGATATTAATATTATATGTGCCTATTTATTGCTGAGATATAAATTGGTAGATATTGCTGGTAGATACTTACCTATTATTTATTGAATTGGTATCATGAATGGACTAGTGAAATAGTATAATTAAGATTAGATTAATCGTAGAGGATATATAAATTTTCTCTTATCTTGGTTGTCAACTATGTCTCCCATTCATGGTTGAGAGGGTATACAGTAAAGGATATATAGTTTTTCTCTTATCTCAGCTGTCAACTATGTCTCCCATTCGTGGTTGAGAGGGTCTGCAGTAGAGGATATATAACTTTTCTCCTATCTCGACTGCAAGTTATGTCTCCCATTTGTGGTTGAGAGGGTCTGCAGTAGAGGTTCCCTATGTTGGTGCAATCGGCTCAGGTTACGATTGATTAGACTCGAGCTAGACTCAAGCGATATTTTGATGTTCAACAAAACGTATGACAATGTGATTGTCAAGGGAAAGTTCAAGTCTTGAGTACTTGGCATGAGAAGTCCAAGTGGAACACTTGGCAATGGGAAAGTCCAAGTCATGGGTACTTGGCATGGAAACTCCAAGCATGGGTCTTGGCAAGGGAAAGTCCAAGCTTGAGTCTTGGCATTTGGAAAGTCCAACATTGGGTTGGCATGGAAAGTCCAAGGGTGTAGTCTTGGCCACATATGTCCAAGGGTGTAGTCATGGCGGTGAAAGTCCAAGTCATGGGTACTTGGCCTTTGTGAAGTCCAAGGGTTGATATTGGCGGCATAAAGTCCAAGGGTGGAGTCTTGGCAGCATAAGTCCAATGATTGGCGGTGTAAAGTCCAAGCGTGGTCTACGCAGCGTAAGTCCAATGTGCCTTGGGGTATAGACACCGTTAGCATGACAATGTTGGGGGATCGAAATGGCCGGCTAGAGGGGGGTGAATAGCCCTCGTTCGTTGGATGGTGGAATTTACTCATTCTCGTTGCGTGCTCGTCTACAATTCTTGTTAGTGCAGTAGAATAACAATAATAATACTAACAAGATACACAAATACACACAAGCACATGCGATACACAAAGATATACGTGGTTCGGAACCGAATGGTTCCTACTCCACGAGATGAGCTCAACGAGCTCGTGTTATGCGCACGACACTAACAACACTCCTTATCGACTACACGTCGGAGGTGGAGAAACCTCTCACAAGCTATTACAACAAGTAATATGAAATACAACAAGTAATACAAAGACAATCCAAAAGAGAACTTTTACACAATTGTTTTGATCACTTTCTTGTTGCTTGCTTTTGCTTGCTCTTGAAGGTCTGGAATGCAATAGCAATTCCCCTCCAAAGTCACCTCAAAAGCCTTGGCGAAATCCTCCAACTCGAGCTCCATTTATCGATCATTGATCGTGACCATCAATCGACTGGTCCCGTAGTCGTTGTCTCACAACGGCCAGATCCACGTTGGTTAAGTTCCAACGGATCACACATCAGTCGACTGATGGCACCCATCAGTCGACTGATCATCCATCAGTTGAGTGCTGGCGAGCTCGACTCCATTCATGCGTGCCGCGGTGTCATCGATCATTGCCATCCCTCGGTTGTCGACCGATTCTCCCATGATCATTGCCCTCCTCGACGATCGTGATCACCTAACTTGGTTCAGTCGAACACTGGTCGAACCCATACTACCTAGAGCAGTCGACTGGCACCTATGCAGTCGACTGATGTCGGCTAAAACCTCAAACACAAAGTTGTTTGAGCGTCCGACACTCAGTCTTGGCCACTTGGCCAAGTCCACCTTATCCCTCATGGAGTTCCCCACTGAAGCTCTCTTCCCTCGGCCTACGTCCCTCGGATGCGCCAAGCGCACGGCTTCGCAACGCCATCCTTCATGTCTCATGCCCTAGAAGTATGCTTCTCTTTGGGCTCACTCCATTCGCTCCCCGTCCGACGGTCCCTCGGATGCACCAAGCGCACGACTTCGGAATGCCATCCTTCACCGGCTCAAGGACCCGAGCCTAGTGAACTTGCCAAGTTCTCAAGATTTCCCAAATGCACCAAGCGCACGGCTTCGCAATGCTTTGGATTTTTCCTTGCCAAGCACTAAGCGCACGGCTTCGCAATGCTTTGTACTTTCCCATGCCAAGCACCAAGCGCACGACTTCGCAATGCTTTGGACTTTCCCATGCCAAGCACCAAGCGCACGGCTTCGCAATGCTTTGGACTTTCCCATGCCAAGACTTCCCCCTTGGACTTCCACACCAAGCTCCATGCTTGGATTTTCCATGCCAACCCCATGTTGGACTTTCCCATGACAATCCCATGTCATGAGTTTTGTCTATCATCAAAATACTATCAAGGTACTGCTCGAGTCAAACTCGAGTCAACCTGGGCCGATTACACCAACAATCTCTCCCTTTTTGATGATTGACAAAACTACCATCTCAAGTCTACCAATTCTCCCATATTGGCAATTCTCATATCCCAATGAGAATTCCAACGAACCCTAATTGGTAACTTGGTAACTTCTCCCCCTTTTTGACATTACATCAAAAAGGTCCTCCCCAAGGGTATGAATGTCTCATACCCCAATGAGATCTTACAATCTCTCCCTTGGAGGAACACATGCCTATAATCTTTCTAGTGATCCCACATCACTTAAAGAGAGGCAACCCAATTTTCCTCCCATGAGGAAATACACATCCATCTTCCCATGATGGATACCTTCCCCTAGAGGCTTGCTCCCCCTTGACTATTGCACCAACAATGTCCTTGGAGAGTCCCTAAGCCAATAGGAACATTAACCAAATCAAAATTAAGGCAAAGTTCAACAATGAACTCTCTTCCACCTTAAAATTGATACTCACCCTCAACCCAACTCCTAATCCATATCCAATGGATTTCCACCCTCTCTAATGCTCTCCCAAGCATATCCTAGGGTTATGAGTGGTTAGGGGACCAAAACATGGCTAAACATGGGCCTAACTATCAAGTTTCGACCACGATACTGGGCCGATCGATTGGACTTACCATCGATCGACTTCCATTACAGCCGATCGATAATCGTGATTCTCAGCTTTTCAATTTCAGAAATGGATTTTCAAAATCCATAAGTAAATATACATAATTTTAAAAATCTTGAAAATGCATACATATAATACTTATCCTAAACACTATGGGTAAAAAATATTAGAAAATTATTTTACCCATTAAATTAGGAGATTGATACAAAGTTCAAAATTTAAGAAATGCTTCAATAAAGAGCCATCTTTGTATCATCCCATTCAATGGTGATAGCTATCAAAAGATAGGCTTCACCAAGGTTTTTCAAAATGTTTTCAAAATATTTTCAAAACCCTTAATTTCTTTTCCCTAAACATCTCACCAATATCTAGATGTGTAAAACACATACAAGTCAAATTTTTGTGAGATGTGGGTTTTGTTTTGTTTATGTTCTCATGCATATTTCTAGGCAACATTAATTTGATTCCCTTCAAGTTGTGCCATAGTCCTTAACTCCATTTTAAACTATGCATGATATGATTATGGCATAAATATGATTTAGATAGAAACATATGCCAATATCATGATGTCATGGCATGTGAATGAGAACTAAGCATTCATGACATCTAAACATAAATTTAAACATGATCATGACATTTTTATAGATAAAATGAGAATGATGTCATGACATGGTACGACAAACAAATCATGGCAAGTAAAATATACTAAGGTATACAATACCTAAGTGTTAAAATTAATTTGCCATTTCTAGGAATTACATTCATTTTGCCTTAATGCCATTCATTTCCCTAGTGTGCCAAAAACCCAAAATGACACACCAATACCTCTATGACCTAATTGTGCCAATTTAGATCATTCTAAACTTCTCAAACACATTGGCACATCCTAATGTGTCAACTCTACTATGGTTAGGTTAACTACCCATCCATTTAGGGTTGACACACCCTAACCCATCTAGCGTGAATCAATCACACTTTTAGTAACCCAATACGTATTGGAGCTCCTTGGGTTAACAAGGTATTCCCTAGGGATAACTTCCTTAGATACCTTTCTAATGACCCTTTTTGGCTTTGAAGCCTTAGTCAAATGGGTCTTACTTGGGTCAACTCTAGAGGTGACTCCTCCATTGACCTTCTTAGTGGCTACATTTGATTTCTTTGAGGTGTTAGCCACTAAACACATACCATGGCTAGACTTAGGGATGACTTCCTATTAGCCTTGGTTTGTCTAGACCTAGAAATAGTTCCATAATTAAATGGAACATTATGATAAGTCTTCTTGGGCTTAGGTTTGTGACCCAAACCTTCCTTGCCCTTAGACCGTTTTTGAACCTTAGGTCTTGACTTTTGGGCATTTGACCCTAGAATTTAATTTTCTATGATTCTAAGGGTTTTCTCCATTCTCTCAAGTCTTGACCTCAAGACTTGGTTCTCTAGCTCTAATTTTCTCATTTTTGAATTTTCATTAGGTTTTTGGGAAGGCCTCTTCTTCTTAGGCATGTGCCTACACTTTTTGGGATTAATACCCAAATTTTCTTCTATTCTCCTAATTGACTCCCTAGGTAAAATAGATCTAGTGTTTTGAGTCCTAGGTTTGTCCTTAGAGAAACTAACATGCTTAGCACCTAAGCAATAAACCTTATTGTTTCTCCTAGCATGTTTTTCATTGATAATAGCAAGAGAACTAAAATAATTCTTAGCATGCTTTTTGACTTTAGGAATTAAAGGTGCATTATTTAAATGTACCTTAGGGTTAGCTTTACGAGCTCCCCCTACATGAGTTGCACCTTCTTGCCCTTTCTTCCTCCCCCTAGGGCATTGGCTTCGGTAGTGTCCCTTTTGATTGCATTTGAAGCACACAATGTGCTCTTTGCTCTTGATTTTTGGAACACCAGCATCGTTTGACTTTGGGTTGACTTTTGGTGTCGATGCCTTCTTCTTAGCCAATTTAGGGAATTTGCTCTTGTAATGCCCTTTCTCCCTACACTCAAAGCATATTATGTGATCTTTATTTAAAATAATAACACTTGAGTTACCTAGAGAGTTGGTTGAGGCCTCTTCACTTCTTCCGGAGGTAGAAGCTTCATTTTGATCTTGCTCCGGAATTGAAATCCTTTCCTCCCCCTCAACGCTAGAGGTGGAGGTCTCCACCAAATCATCAACATCATCAATAATAGATGGTGCTTCTTCTTCGGCATTATCCTCTACATGTGCCAATTGGGAGTTTTCTGGATATTCCATTATCTTCTCCCATAATTCCTTTGCATCCCTATAGTCACCCAAACTAGACCGAATTTTGTTAGGTAACAAATCACTAAATAATTTTATAACCTCGAGATTTATCTTGAAGTCCTTAATTTGGTCTTGGGTTCACCTTGACTTTTCAATTTACTTGTTGTATTTGTCCCTAGGCATCTCAAAACCATTTTCTACAATAATCATTTAATCAAAATTGGTTTCGAGATATACCTCCATCTATTTCCTCCACCAAGCAAAATCTCCATCGAATTTTGGTGGATAGATGAAGTCGGCCATTTTGTAGTGCTCTCGCGGCAGTTAGTCCTTGAAGAGTGACCTCGGCTCTGATACCACTTGTTGGGGGATCGAAACGGCCGGCTAGAGGTGGGTGAATAGCCCTTGTTCGTTGGATGGTGGAATTTACTCGTTCTCATTGCGTGCTCATCTACAATTCTTGTTAGAGCAGCGGAATAACAATAATAATACTAACAAGATACACAAATACACACAAGCACATGCAATACACAAAGATATATGTGGTTCGGAACTGAATGGTTCCTACTCCACGGGATGAGCTCAACGAGCTCGTGTTATGCGCACGACACTAACAACACTCCTTATCGACTACACGTCGGAGGTGGAGAAACCTCTCACAAGCTATTACAACAAGTAATATGAAATACAACAAGTAATACAAAAGAGAACTTTTACACAATTATTTTGATCGCTTTCTTATTGTCGTAGCCGTTGTCTCACAACGGCCAGATCCACGTTGGTTAAGTTCCAACGGATCACACATCAATCGACTGATGGCACCCATCAGTCGACTGATCATCCATCAGTCGAGTGCTGGCAAGCTCGACTCCATTCTATGCCCGTGCACAGTGTCATCAGTCGACTGCCATCCCTCGGCAGTCGACTGATTCTCCCAACAGTCGACTACCCTCCCTCGGCAGTCGACTTATCAGCCAGACTTGGTTCAGTCGAACACTTGTCGAACCCATACGACCTAGAGCAGTCAACTGTCACCTATGTCAGTCGACTGATGTCGGCTAAAACCTCAAACACAAAGTTGTTTGAGCGTCCGACACTGAGTCTTAGCCACTTGGCCAAGTCCACCTTATCCCTCATGGAGTTCCCCACTGAAGCTCTCTTCCCTCGGCCTACGTCCCTCGGATGCGCCAAGCGCACGGCTTCGCAACGCCATCCTTCGCATCTCATGCCCTAGAAGTATGCTTCCCTTTGGGCTCACTCCATTCGCTCCCCGTCCGGCGGTCCCTCGGATGCACCAAGCGCACGGCTTCGCAATGCCATCCTTCACCGACTCAAGGACCCGAGCCTAGTGAACTTGCAAAGTTCTCAAGACTTCCCAAATGCACCAAGCGCACGGCTTCGCAATGCATTTCTCACCAAGCACCAAGCGCACGGCTTCGCAATGCTTTGGATTTTGCCATACCAAGCACCAAGCGCACGACTTTGCAATGCTTTGGACTTTCCCATGCCAAGCACCAAGCGCACGGCTTCGCAATGCTTTGGACTTTCCCATGCCAAGCACCAAGCGCACGACATCGTAATGCTTTGGACTTTCCCATGCCAAGGCTTCCCCCTTGGACTTCCACACCAAGCTCCATGCTTGGATTTTCCATGCCAACCCCATGTTGGACTTTCCCATGACAATCCCATGTCATGAGTTTTATCTATCATCAAAATACTATCAAGGTACTGCTCGAGTCAAACTCGAGTCAACCTGGGCCGATTGCACCAATAGACAATAGCCGATGAAAGCACCTGAAGGTTAGCGTATGGATGAACAAGTCATGGATGACTCGGAGGGATCTGATAGGTGTGAGGCTGATGAAGGCGGCAAGAAGGCTTGGGTCTAGACTATGGGTGGTCTAGCTAGTATGAGGGCATCATACTTGGTGTTAAACCTCATAATTGAGGTTTATCAGTCGACTGGTCAAGTATGAGGTGTCAGTTGACCATAGTCTCAGTCGACTGATACACCTCAAACATGAGGTTTTAACCCAAGTATGGTGCCCCCATACTTGTTCATCCATATGCTAGCCTTCATATGCTTCCAACCTTCAGGCCTAGACCTAAGCCTTCTAACCACCTCATGTTCATCCATAAACCTTTTAACCCAGTCGACCTAGACCTAAGCCTTCTAACCACCTCCGTCAGCCTCACGCCTATCGGATCCCTCCAAGTCATCCATGACTTGTTCATCCATATGCTAGCCTTCAGGTGCTTCCATCAACTATGTCATGCTAAGTTGATCTATACCGCCAAGGCACATTGGACTTACACTGCCAAGACTCCGCTTGGACTTTACGCCGCCAACCATTGGACTTATGCTGCCAAGACTCCACCCTTGGACTTTACGCCGCCAATATTTCCCTTGGACTTCTTAATTGCCAAGACTCAATCTTTGACTTTCCCTTGTCAACCCATGTTGGACTTTCCATGCCAAGACTCATGCTTGGACTTTCCTTGCCAAGACCCATGCTTGGACTTTCCTTGTCAACCCATGTTGGACTTTTCATGCCAAGACTCAAGCTTGGACTTTTCATGCCAAGTACACAAGACTTAGACTTCTCTCATGACAATGGTCAAACCATCGTCAAACATCAAATAATAACCTGGGTCGATTGGTACAACAATCTCCCCAACACATGTCAGACATAAATGTTAGACATCAATGTCAAATATCAAACTACTACTCGAGACAAACTCGAGTCTGGTCAATCGTGACCTGGGCCGATTACACCAATATCTCTCCCTTTTTATGTTTGACATAAAACATCCTTGAGTTAGGCCTCTAACTCAAATTCCCTTATCAATTTTCCCAAATTGGTAATTTTACTTTCTCTCCCTTTTCGACATACATCAAAAAGGTTCTCCCCAAGGAGGTCAATATCTCATATCCTAATGAGATCTTACAATCTCCCTCTTTGTCCAAAAACACCTAGGATGCCTACAATATTTCTAGTGATAAGTCTCATATCACTCAAGAGAGGCACTCCTATGAAGTCTCTCAATTTCCAAAATGGGTATCTCAAATTCTCATTTCTTCCCCTCATGATAAAAATAACATCCATAATCCCATGATGGATACCTCCCCCTAAAGGCTTGCTCCCCCTTGACCATTGCACCAACAATGTCCTTGGGAAGTCCCTAAGCCTATAGGAACTCTAAACTATCAAAATAAAGGTTAAAAGTTCAACATTGAACTCTCCCACACCTTAAATTGATACATCACCTTAACAACTCTCCTAATCCATATCCAATAGATTTTCACCCTTTCTAATGCTTTCCAAAGCATATTCTAGTGTTAGGAGTGGTTAGGGAACCCTAACCTAGGTGAAACATGGGCTAAACATCCTTGTTTACCCAAAATCAGCTCTAGCTGTCGACTATATCAGTCAATAGTCAACTGCCCCTCATCATCAGTCAACTGCCATCCATGGCAGTCGACTGATAACTTAAAATTTTGATTTTCAATTATTAGAAATGAATTTCAGAAATGCATAAGTAATTATATGTAACTTGAAAAATCGTGAAACTTCATACGTATAATACTTATTACAAATACAATGGGTGAAAAATATTTGAAAAATAATTTACCCATAAAATAGTGAAATTGACACAAAGTTTAAAAGTGAAGAAAACTTCATTGTTTTGAGCTCACTTTGTATCAACTTCATCAATGGTGACTTCTATTAAAAGATAGACTACACTAAGGTTTTTCAAAATGATTTTAAAATAGTTTTAAAGCCTTATATTGGATCATATTCTTTGGGCTTAATATACATGGCTTGAACATAAGCTTTCCCAATGATCCATCACTAATATAAGATGAGTTTGAGTTCATCTAGATGCAAAAATTATGCACCTTGAACTTAACTCATATCCTAGCATCTCACATGTATCTAGGGTGTATCAATACACATACATGTTAATGTAATGTGAGATGTGGGTTTTGTTTATCCTAATCTAGGGTTTCATGCATTTTCCTAAGGCAACACTACTTGATTCCCTTATACATGGGACTTCAAGTCATGTCATATGTCCTTAATTCAATTTTATTAATGCATGAAATGATCATGACATAAATGATGATATAAATGAGCATGACCAATGATCATGATGTCATGTCATATGATTAAATTTAAATCTACATGACATTAAAAGACAAACCCTAAATATAATCATGACATTTATATGATTTAAATGAATATGATGTCATGACATGTTATATGGCAAATCAAACATGGCAAATACAATATAAAGGTATATAAATACCTAAATTTTAATGTTAATTGTCATTTGTTATTATTAAGTTCATTTTGCCATATTGTCAATTATCCCCCAAGTGTGCAAAAAATCCAAAATGGCACACTAAGACCTCTAAACCTATGTTGTGCCAATTTGATCAATTTTTCATAATTCCATAAATTATATTGGCACATCCTAAAATCTTTTAGGATTATAATCAAAACACATTTCCAAGGTACCAATTACCTTGAAAATGACCTAAGGTGCCACCTTTAACATGGATAGGTTAACTACTCATCCATTTAAGATTGGCACACCTAAACCCATTTAGCGTGAATCAATCACGCTCCTAGGAACCCAATACCTATTGGAGCTTCTTAGGTTTACTAGGTATTCGCTAGGGATAACTTCCCTAGATACCCTCCTAATGACCCTTCTAGGCTTGGTAGCCTTGGTCATTTGGGTCTTGCCTAGGTCAACCCTAGAGGTAATTCCTCCTTTAACCTTCTTAATGACTTCCCTAGGTTTCCTTGAAACCCTAGCCACTAGGCACACACCTTGGTTACCTTTAGGGATGACTTCCCTAGTAACCTTGGTTTTCCTAGACCTAACTTGAGTTCCATAATCGAATGGAATGCTATGGTAGGTCTCCTTGGGCTTAGGTTTGTGACCCAAACCTTTCTTGCCCTTAGTTGACCTTTGTCTCCTAGGCCTTTGACTTTGACCATTTGACCCTTTAAATTGATTTTGTATATTCGTAAGGGTCTTTTCCATTTTCTCAAGCCTTGACCTCAAGACTTGATTTCCCTTTTCTAATATCTTAATTTTTGATTTTTCATTAACTCTTGAGATATTCTTATTTCTAGGCATATGTATAACCCATTTTGGGTTGATGCCTAGGTGATCTTCTATCTTCCTAATTGTTCCCCTAGGAAAGATAGGTCTAGAATTGTTTGATCTAGGTCTGTCCTTAGGTAAAATTATTTTAGGGACATTAGTCCCAAATGTCTCCTAATTTGAAATGTTATATGATTTGGCGCCTAGACAATAAAATTTATTTCTAGCATACTTTTGTTCATGAGTAATAGCAATAGAATTCCTAGCATGCTTTTGCTTATTAATTAAAGAAGGTGCATTATTGAATTTTACCTTGGGATTTACCTTAGAGGCTTCCCCTACTTGTGATGCTCCTTCTTGGACCTTCTTGTTCCTGGAAGGCATTGACTCCTATAATGCCCTTGGACAACATCTCCCCTGTACGTGGCAACATCTCGTGTTAATACAAGGCCCGTAGGCCCACAATAACAACAACACATATAAAAATGTAACTAAACCACAACAACATAACAAACTAACTACAACAAATACACAGCGGAAACAACACAACAACAATACAATCCCACACACATGCATACTGGTATGACTAACACCAAAACTAAGAACCACCGTAACAAAACCAGAAAAAAAATACAACAACCATAGTAAATCACGAAAACTCCAAAAACACTACACCCATGCAGAAAGCCCAAAACGACAACCAGAGTCTCGGAGATGAGATGAGATGTCAACCAGCGGTCTCCAAGCCGTCACAAAGACTTATACCTATTACCTGGGCAACAGAAAACCCCAGGGTCTGTGGTGATGAGTAAAACTCAGCAAGTAATAGAAAAACATGTATATATCAAATATCACATGTAATTCAACAACATAATCTAGAGGTACCACAGGTATATCAGCATAGTATATAAATACAAGCATATACCGTCTAACCAAATGAACAACATAAAATGCATACATACCTGAAAGTCTGCTATGCTACTCTAATCCAACCTGAGCATATATCCAACATATATATAACAGGAAGAGTAATACCAACTCACCATACAACAGGTCAAGGTATCTAATGGTCTGTCCAATACATATACAAGTATCCGACACAACCATATAACAGATGCAAGAAGCATGCATGAATATGATGTACAACCAAATGCAGCAAGCATAGTACAATCAAATGCAACATCAAAATAAGCATATATATATAGACTACATCTATATATATATATTAATCACAACCATCCATATATATATATACACACATATATGTATATATATATGGTAATATGCAAAGTGCCAAAATATACGGCAATGTAGCATGGATGGTCATGCCTGCGCACCCCTACTCGCTACCACGACCCCAGTGTGGCCTAGGTGGCACGACATTGTTGGGTTTCCGGCACCGCGGCGTGTGTGTGTTAGATCATGTTTCGTAAACATGAACATAGCGGAAGCAATAAAAATAATAAATACTCCTATTTATTACAACACACACACCACACGCATGCATATTACAACAAGTGTAGACATAACCGTAAATTTAAATTTGCAATAAAAGGAAATTTATCTACGTTATACCTTTCGTATGATGTGTAGCGGAAACGACATCAACCGGAACGATCCTTGCTAGAATCGTCTCTATCCGTATCCACGCCGAGTTCCTCGGGATGACTTCGCTAAGCCACGAGCTTCGTCTTCGTACGGGTTACTAGCCTCGTGTTGAAGACGACGTGATCGAGAGATGATCACGATCCGAATCCAAATTCGGATCCTAAGACGAGTCCTCAAAACTCGCTTCTCCGGAGAGGTATTCGTCAACCGATTGACGAATCCTTCGTCCTCCACCTCAGAGGATTACCGGAGATCGAATCCCCGGTAATTTAGCCACTGTCGGAGCTCTAACCGTCGTCCAAACGACGCTCCGACGAGAGGAGAAGAAGCTGTCCAGAAAACTGGACAGCTTGGTGGAGGAGTAGGCGCCGGCCAAAACAAGGAAGCCAAGTGCTCACCTTTTCACCAAGGCCTAGGAAGATCACCGGAGGGTCGTCGGAGGGTTCACCGGCTGAAGCTTGGACGCCGGCAAGGAGATGGACGGCAGCACACAAGCTGGGCGGCGGCAATGAAGTTGACGCCAACAAGAGGAAGGGGTTTGGGCGGCCATGCTTGATTAGGGCTTTGGATTAGGGTTTAAGCCCTATTTTATAAAGAACTAATTCTCTTAATGGTTAATGGATCATATCCATAAAGCCCGTTAACCCGCTCCATTAAGATAAGTTAAAATAAACCAAACCATGATGGTTTATTTTAAGTTAAAACGAACCGAACCAACTTTTGGTTCATTCGTTTAAAATAAACCAAACCCTTTGGTTTATTCTCCTCCATTGGATTAGAACCAAATCATTTTGGTTCATCCATTATGTCTTCATAAGACACGGCTCATCCACGCTTCCATTGCGACTGAAACGATTTCATGCTCGCTTTATGTTTGGTCCAACCAAACCTAGTTTCTCTCGGTCTGAGAATCCCATTCTCAAGCTCGTTTTAAATCCTTTGGATTACGCTCGTTGTGCATGTGACCAAATAGGTTCTCGGTTTTTGTTGGCCATCTATAATTAACCATTAATTATAGAACGATCATGAGTGGCACCTAGTAGTACATCATGATCCCCAATTAACCGAAAAGATCAACGGTTGATCCAGAACTATTTCTGAAACCCTTCAGCAGCTCGAATGATTCGTGACCCATTCCCTTCACTCATCTTATACCCACTTGGTTCAGGACATGGTCTATTGTGTCAGTCCCCACTAGGCTGACTACGTCACACCTAGCCCAAGTATCATTTCCTCGTCCTACGGATTCTAGTTACTCCACATGTATCGAAGAGTACCTTACTCTAAACATGTAATGCTTTGGCCAAAGACTTTAGTAACAATCCGACGAGAGGCCATGGGTATACATCTCCTCGCAAGGAGTGGTGAATCCTTTATAGGCTATTCAATCACCTTCGATCACTTCGACTTATACCCAATCATCCCGGGTCCACATCTCCTTAGAGATGTTTGCTTAAGATGTCAAAGCATAAGTCTCCATGATCAAGATGACTTGAATACCGCAAGTCAAAGGAATATCGCACTTAAGCCATAGTAAGAACTTCATTGACATATCTATATATGCAGAGAACCATATGAAGTCTTACGGCTGGTCACTCCAATGAACTAGTTACCATAACTAGCATCCACGATTAACTCCGGACATCACTATGTCTCCAGCCAGTGAGAATCAGCTGCTTGGATACACCAAGGAGTATACCTCGTGCTAGTCTCGACAGAATTGATGGTGTCCAAATCCATCAATTCATCGACTAGGGATAATTTTGATACATCACAATTACACATGTAGAGATACTCACTAGTTGTGATCCAATCACAAATTCTCTCATGCTGTGAATCGTTTCGTGGACATTCAGTAAATGAGTTTAAGATCCAATCAAATACATAAAACATGTATACTCAAATAGTGAATCTTCATTTATCATATAAATGGTTCATACATAAGGCGATTGCCTTAGGACATCTCTCATATATTACTAACAGACTCCCACGTGGCCTAATGCCAATCGCTATGGTATCCAATACCATAAGCTTGAACATGATCCTCAAACTTATTTTGAGGTAATGCCTTAGTCAAGAGATCCGCTAAGTTCCTTTTAGTGGGAATTTTCTCGATTTGTATTTCGTTCCTACTGATGATCTCTCTGATAAGATGATAGCGGCGAAGCACATGTTTGGATCGCTGATGAGACCTTGGCTCTTTCGCCTGTGCAATTGCTCCATTGTTGTCGCAGTAGACCGGTATTGCTTCAACAATGGCCGGAATCACACCAAGTTCATGAACGAACTTTTTGATCCAAACCGCTTCCTTTGCTGCTTCCGAAGCTGCAATGTATTCTGCCTCAGTGGTAGAATCCGCTACAGTCTCTTGTTTGGAACTTTTCCAACTCACTGCGCCACCATTCAAGGTGAACACGTATCCAGACTGAGACCTGGAATCATCCTTGTCTGTCTGGAAGCTGGCATCCGTATACCCGCGTATCACCATGTCCCCTTCTCCATATATTAGGAACACATCCTTAGTTCTTCTCAAGTACTTAAGGATCGTCTTAACAGCCGCCCAATGATCCATTCCTGGATCGGACTGGTATCTGCTCGTGACACTCAGAGCATACGATACATCGGGCCTCGTACATAACATAGCATACATGATAGATCCTATTGCGGATGCATAGGGAATCTTACTTATGTAAATCCTCTCGTCTTCTGTGCGCGGACACATAGACTTCGAAAGGTGTACCCCATGTCTGATGGGTAGGAAACCTTTCTTGGATTCCGACATGCTAAACCTCTTTAGCACTCGGTCTATATATGTAGACTGCGAAAGACTAAGCAACCGTTTCGATCTATCTCTATAGATCTTAATCCCGAGGATGTAGGTTGCTTCTCCCAGGTCTTTCATGGAGAATGTCTTGGATAACCAAACCTTCACTGACTGTAAGATTGAAACATCGTTTCTTATAAGTAGTATGTCATCGGCATACAATACTAGGAATACGACTGCACTCCCACTAACCTTCTTGTACACACAAGGTTCGTCTGGATTTTGTGAGAAATCAAACTTTTTGATTGTCTCATCAAAACGAATATTCCAGCTCCTGGATGCTTGCTTCAATCCATAAATGGATCGTCGCAATTTGCATACCTTGGTTTTATCAACCGATGTGAAACCCTCAGGCTGTATCATATACACGTCCTCGAGCAGGTTTCCATTAAGGAAAGCTATTTTCACATCCATCTGCCATATCTCATAATCATAATGAGCCGCTATGGCCAGGAGCATCCGAATGGATTTAAGCATAGCTACAGGCAAATAGGTTTCGTCATAATCAACACCTTGTTTTTGACGATATCCTTTCGCCACCAATCTAGCCTTATAGGTAATCACATTACCAACCATGTCGGTTTTCTTCTTGAAAACCCACTTGCACCCTATAGGCTTTATCCCTTCAGGTGGGTCAACCAAGTTCCAAACTTGGTTTTCATACATGGAATTCATTTCCGACTTCATGGCACCAAGCCACTTATCCCTTTCTGAACTTGTTAGCACTTCTTCATAACTGGTAGGCTCCTCATCATCAATGAGTAACACGTCATTCGATTCGCTTACGAGAAATCCATATCTCTCAGGAATATTGCATGTTCTACCAGATCTACGAAGATGTGGTGTTACAATAGGTCCAGCCGATTGCTCATCACTATGAGTTGTCGGCTGTTGTGCTTCACCAGGTATCTCATCAATGTCTATTTGAGTTTCTCGAGCCTCCTCAAGCTCGACGACACTCCCACTGTTTTCTTGCAAGAGAAACTCTTTCTCTAGAAACACAGCATGCCTTGAAACAAACACCTTTTGTTCCACAGGATGATAGAATTGATAACCCCTTGTTTCCTTAGGGTATCCAATAAATAGACATTTATCAGACTTAGCATCCAATTTATCTGATACAGTCCGCTTCACATAAGCAGGACAACCCCATATCTTCAAGTAAGATACATGAGGTTTCTTACTATTCCATATCTCATATGGAGTAGTTGAGACTACCTTGGTAGGCATTACATTTAACAAATGCAATTATGCAAGTGCATTGCCCCAAAGGACTTGGGAAGAGTTGCATGATTCATCATTGACTGACCATGTCCAACAAGGTCGATTATGCCTCTCGGATACACCATTATCTTTGTGGTGTATAGGGCGGAGTCCATTGAGACAATATACCATTGTCTCTTAGATAATCAAGAAACTCTTGACTTAAGTATTCACCACCTCGATCCGATCGAAGTATTTTAATACTCTTGTCATGTTGTTTCTCTACTTCATTTCTGAATTCTTTGAACCTTTCAAAGGCTTCAGACTTGTGTTTCATCAAGAACACATACTCAAACCGTGAGTGATCATCGGTGAAGGTAATGAAGTAGCTATAGCCTCCTCATTCTTGAGTTGACATAGGTCCACATACATCAGTATGTATTAGACCTAGTAACTCTCCCACTCGTTCACCTTTTCCAGTAAAAGGTAACTTAGTCATCTTGCCTTTTAAGCATGATTCACATGTATCGTATGAATCCAATTCAAACGATTCCAGAATTCCACATCGGTGTAATTCGGACATGCGTTTCTTGCTTATATGGCCAAGACGACAATGCCACATGTAGGAGTCTATTTGATTATCCTTTCGAGCACGCATGTTGCTCGCTTCGATATTGAAAATGTCACTGGATACGTCCAACGTATAAATGCCATTACTCAAGGTTCCATTTCCATAAAGTATGCCATTTAAAGTTATATAACAACAATTGTTACTAAACGTCAAATGGAAACCATTTCTATTTAAACAGGAAATAGAAACAATGTTCTTTATTAGAGAAGGAACATAATAGCAATTGTCCAGTTCTAAGACTAGTCCACTAGGGAGCTTCAGCAAATAAGTTCCGATGGCGACCGCAACAACCTTTGCTCCATTGCCAACTCGCAAATTTGACTCCCCTCTGACAAGTCTTCTTCTATTCCTTAGCCCCTGTATGTCATTACATATATGTGAGCTACACCCAGTATCCAATACCCAAGTGTCCAAGGAAATAGAATGACAATCAATAACGAAGATACCTGAAGAGGATGGGGCATCGGATGCCTTCTTCTTCTTCATGGACTCAAGATAAATCTTGCAGTTTCTTCGCCAGTGGCCTTCCTTGCCACAGTGATGGCAAGTGCCCTTTTGCGCTGATTCCGCCTTCTTTGCCTTTTTGTTCTTTCCTTTCTTACATTCTTTTGCCTTCCTCTTAGAACCCTTCTTTGAGGAATCAACTATGAGAACCGCATTCTCCTCATGCTTCACAGAAGGCTCCACAGTCTTCAGCATATTGAGGAGCTCGGGAATGGTGGATTCCAATTTGTTCATCCGATAGTTCATCACAAATTGCGAGAAACTCTTGGGTAAACAATGCAGAATTAAGTCAATACTTAACTCATGATCCATCACAAAACCGAGGGTAGCTAGCCGCTCGATGTACCCATTCATCTTTAGCACAAAGCGCACTCTGAGATGAACTTTCTTGCATCTTCGTGGTGAAGAGGGCCTAGAGACCTCGAACCTTCCGGATCTCGCTTGCTCATCGAACAACTCATGAAGATGGAAGACCATAGTATTAGCATCCATATGCTCATGCTTTGCTTTTCCTCGGTACCATCGCCGCTAGCATGATGCAACTCGCCTCGAGAATCGCCACATGTACGATAGACCAACATTTGGTGCAGGTTTCATCGTCCTTAGGGCCCGATCGGGAAGAGGCTCTTGAGGACATATGCAAGCTTTTCCGCCTTGAGAACAATTCTCGAGTTTCTAAGCGATCCGAAGTTAGGCCCGGATCGGTTTGTTCGAATCCAAAATAGTGCGCCAAATTCAAAGCGTCATGATCAATTTATTGACCTAGAAATACAAAGCGAGCATATATGAGAAAATGATTTTAAAATGCATCAATATACATTTATAAATCCCATTCATTTTTAATTTCAAAAACCCCAAAATCACTTCGGGAGATCGTAGGTCCATCTCCGAATGGGATGATATCCATCATAGTTATGAACAACCTTGGAGAGAGTCCAACAAGCCATTCATAACTATGACGGTAGGTATCTACTAAACCGATTGCATATCACATATATGCAACTATCACAATGTGCTATCAACTAATTGAATGTTCACACATACATCGGGTTGTTAACACATTAACAAGTATGCATCATATGCATAGCACCCAACTTCACCTCCCTTTACATCGACCTTGGAGAGTCCAACAAGCCGATGCTCGGGTTAAAGCCAACCCATTAATCGGAAATAGTTTTAATATGGTTAGGCGCATTCAACCAATTAGCCCAGCTTGGAGAGTCCAACAACCAAAGCTAACGATTGACCTCGACTCTTACCATATTAGTATTAAACTATTCCATGGTTTGAACATATTGGGTTAGTAGCCGGGCTTGGAAAGTCAACAACCCAAACAAGCGGAACTCTGGTTCTAACCATATTAATGGAAGGTGTAGGCTTTAATATTGTTTAAGGGTTTTATGTCTCATCCTCTTTGCATGCAAATAACTATTATCTACATGGCATGGCATACATGGCATACATCTACATGTCACGACACGCATGGCATAATGTTATGCATCTAATGCAATTACATGGCATACAATTATGTCATGTATATATTTCCTTATATGTCATAACTATTTATGGAAATAAAATATGTTTAAGATTTGATTCTCTAAATCAAATCATAATTAAATTAGGAAACCAATTTCCAAATCTAATCACATATTTTATTCATGGAATTATTTGATTAAGGAAAATCTATTTAGGAAACCAATTTCCTAAATCATTGAAACTACTTATGGAAATAAAATATTTTAAGATTTGATTTCCCAAATCAAATCATGATTAAATTAGGAAACAAATTTCCAGAATCTAATCAAATATTTTATTTATGGAAAATATCAATTTCCATAAATACTTCCAACTTTCCAAAAGTGGAAGATTTCCATAAATACTTCTAGACTTTCAAAAATTGAAAAATTTCCATAAATACTTCTAAATTTCCAAAATTAGAAAATTTCCAGAAATACATTATGACTATCGCAAAACCATTTTACGATTATGTCGAAACACAACCTGGGCTCTGATACCACTATTGGGTTTTAAACGCATGGCGTGTGTGTTCGATCATGTTTCGTAAACATGAACACAGCAGAAGCAATAAAAATAATAAATACTACTATTTATTACAACACACACAACACACGCATGCATATTACAACAAGTGTAGACATAACCGTAAATTTAAATTTGCAATAAAAGGAAATTTATCTACGTTATACCTTTCATTATGGCGTGTAGCGGAAGCGGCATCAGCGAGCGATCCTTGCTAGAATCGTCTCTATCCGTATCCGCGCCGAGTTCCTCGGGATGACTTACCGCTAAGCCCGCGAGCCGTCTTACGTGCGGGTTACTAGCCTCGTGTTGAAGGCGGCGTGATCGAGAGATGATCACGATCCGAATCCAAATTCGGATCCTAAGCGAGTTCCTCAAAACTTCGCTTCTCCGGAGAGGTATTCGTCAAGCGATTGGCGAATCGCCGTCCTCCACCTCAGAGGATTACGGAGATCGAATCCCGGATAAGTTAGCAGCTGTCGGGCTCTAACACGTCGTCAAGCGGCGCTCAGGCGAGAAGGAGAAGAAGCTGTCAGAAAACTGGACAGCTTGGTGGAAGGAAGTAGCGCGGCCAAAACAAAGCCAAGTGCTCACCTTGATGCCGAGGCCTATAGGAAGATCACCGGAGGAGGGTCGCGGAGGTTCACCGGCTGAGCTTAGGCCTTGCAAGGAGATGGACGGCGACACACGGCGGCGACAATGAAGTTGACGCCAACAAGAGGAAGGGGTTTGGGCGGCCAAGCTTGATTAGGGCTTTGGATTAGGGTTTAAGCCCTATTTTATAGAGAACTAATTCTCTTAATGGTTAATGGATCATATCCATAAAGCCCGTTAACCCGCTCCATTAAGATAAGTTAAAATAAACCAAACCATGATGGTTTATTTTAAGTTAAACGAACCGAACCAACTTTTGGTTCATTCGTTTAAAATAAACCAAACCCTTTGGTTTATTCTCCTCCATTGGATTAGAACCAAACCATTTTGGTTCATCCATTATGTCTTCATAAGACACGGCCCATCCACGCTTCCATTACGACTGAAACGATTTCATGCTCGCTTTATGTTTGGTCCAACCAAACCTAGTTTCTCTCGGTCTGAGAATGCCATTCTCAAGCTCGTTTTAAATCCTTTGGATTACGCTCGTTGTGCGTGTGACCAAATAGGTTCTCGGTTTATGTTGGCCGTCTATAATTAACCATTAATTATAGAACGATCATGAGTGGCACCAAGTAGTACATCATGATCCCACATTAACAGAAAAGATCAACGGTTGATCCAGAACTATTTCTGAAACCCTTCAGCAGCTCGAATGATTCGTGCCCCATTCCCTTCACTCATCTTATACCCACTTGGTTCAGGACATGGTCTATAGTGTCAGTCCCCACTAGGCTGACTACGTCACACCTAGCCCAAGTATCATTTCCTCGTCCTACGGATTCTAGTTACTCCACATGTATCGAAGAGTACCTTACTCTAAACATGTAATGCTTTGGCCAAAGACTTTAGTAACAATCCAACGAGAGGCCATGGGTATACATCTCCTCGCAAGGAGTGGTGAATCCTTTATAGGCTATTCAAACACCTTCGATCACTTCGACTTATACCCAATCATCCCGGGTCCACATCTCCTTAGAGATGTTTGCTTAAGATGTCAAAGCATAAGTCTCCATGATCAAGATGACTTGAATACCGCAAGTCAAAGGAATATCGCACTTAAGCCACAGTAAGAACTTCATTGACATATCTATATATGCAGAGAATCATATGAAGTCTTACGGCTGGTCACTCCAATGAACTAGTTACCATAACTTGCATCCACGATTAACTCCGGACATCACTATGTCTCCAGCCAGTGAGAATCAGCTGCTTGGATACACCAAGGAGTATACCTCGTGCTAGTCTCGACAGAATTGATGGTGTCCAAATCCATCAATTCATCGACTAGGGATAATTCGATACATCACAATTACACATGTAGAGATACTCACTAGTTGTGATCCAATCACAAATTCTCTCATGCTGTGAATCGTATCGTGGACATTCAGTAAATGAGTTTAAGATCCAATCAAATACATAAAACATGTATACTCAAATAGTGAATCTTCATTTATCATATAAATGGTTCATACATAAGGCGATTGTCTTAGGACATCTCTCATATATTACTAACAGACATGACAATTGTCCCAAATCAACACCAACCACCGATCTAGAGTGGCTGAGTGGGCAGTATGATCAAGTAGCGTATGAGCGTAAAGAGCTCGCTACACAACGGGGGTCCCTGCTGCTGGCCACTCTGACTGACACTACCAATGAGTGGTCGAGTGTCACGCACCCAGGAAAACTACACGCAACTCCAACTACCACCGTCTATAGTGGTAGAGTGCGGCACAACAGATACTCTGCCCTCGCACCAGTTACTCCTCTGGGAGTAATCTAGGAGGCAAGATGATTGACGACTCTCTCTACCCCAAGGGAGATTATGTCGTCAGAATGCATGCAAATGACATGAATGTGTTGTCACACGTACAAACATCTACCACAGACTCTCTGTTCAACAAAGAGTCGTACCCATCTGATCAATACACTCTCTATCCTGTAGAGAGTCGTACTCAACTGATCGATGACTCTCTACCCTATAGAGAGTCGTACTCAACTGATCATAACTCTCTATCAAATAGAGAGTCGTACTCAACGGATCGACACACTCTCTAACCTGTAGAGAATCATACTCGACTAATCATATCAAGCTGGGACCACCGATCCGTAGCGACACACTAATCACCCTTCACTTAACCATTACACAACACATGGTTGGTAATAAGTATGCAACATAGGGGTATTGGAATAAATCCTAGATTTAGGGCATTACCTACCTATGGATGAACCTTTACCCAATTTACAAATCAGGTTATCATCCATACTCCAACATCTACACCCTGCTAAACATTTAGGTCTATTTACATCACATCTATAACCCTAAACATAATAAAGGAAATGTGATATCAACCTTTGAGTAAATATAGCCAACGACAAGTATCAAACATAAGATAAATAAGAGCAGGGTCAAGATAATATGAACACCTAACATGCTCATATCTATATCTAAATCTAAATGCAATTACATCTACCTGACCAGGGTAGGATATTACCCACCTATTATGTAGTTCGTGCTGATTGTATTCACATCCACGAACCTGCCTCGTTTCAAGTCCTGAAACCGTAGAATATCAATATAATCAGAAGAACCCTAGTCTCCACTAACTACCAATATAATCCAATAATGACATATCCAGATTAGTTTACTAAATTAAACTGATACACAACTATGAACAATCAAATCTCTACTTACCAAGCCTTGTTTCCATCTGTTCAACTTCTTGATCCTCATCAAATCTGAATCCAACAATCAGATTGGAAATGAATTCCAACATTGATCCTCATCAGATCTGAATCTAACAATAAGATTTGAAATGAATTCCAACATTGATCTACCAATCCTACAAAGATACTATCATATCACCATTCGTTAACTACCCTTACTTCGAGTTCCTCATACACATTTCAACCAGTCATAATTCAAATGTCATTTCCATAACATTTAGATTCAAGCTTACCTTGTCTCATTTCCACTGGTCCACAACAAAGTTAGATCAAACCTTCTGCTGAATAGGACTCCATTTAGCTCACTTTATCACCTAAAATCAATCACCAATCCCCTCTAAAATAGCTATTTATATCCCCAATTCATAGAATAGAAATCTAAACAAGCTTACCTTCCCTAGCTTCCTTCTGATCGATCGATCCACGGATCCGAGTATTGAAGCGCAGTGACTGCGGGTCACCAATCGCAATACAGGGCAAGTGATCAACAAGGCGAAGCCACCGGTGAGCTAGCTGCCGATGAAGTTGGCTAGCCACTAGATCTAGTAGTGGCAACTAGGTTGTTAGGGGTGACTGCAGCTGATTGCAGTTGATGTTCACGGCGACCCAAAAAGGCAACCGAAATGGCAGGCAACGACAGTCGCAGCTCCAACTCGCAGCGATGCACGAACATGGAAGCACAGGGGACTGCAACAACTGAGATCGGAAGAAAAAGACACCAACATCGAACGAGAATCCCCAACCCTCGCAGCGACGAGGTGGCAGATCAACTGCAGCGACGGTGCACGTGAGGTTGGGCTCAACGGCGATCCAACTTACGGCGGCTGAAGGCGAAAGAGAAGAGAAAAGGATCAGTCTAGATCGGGCTGTATCGGGCAGAGATCGACACTGACGACAATAGCTCTCTCTCGCGGTGGCGACGAGTGGTGTGGCAAGCAATGCAACGATGGAGATTGGCACTACGACGGTGCGGTAGGGTGCGCAACGAACGGCTCGAGGAGGTAGCCATCAGCGGTGGCAACAAACTCGAGCCGGAGATCAGCGAGTAGAGAAGAGAATCGGCGATCTAAGGAGTGGCGACGACAACTAGCTCGGGCCAGCGATCGCTGGATCAGCACCGGTGACAGGGAGGAGGAGATCACGTTGCGTGGAGAAGTAAAGAAGGAGAGGAATCGACTGGCGCAAATGGGAAAAAGAGAAATTACGAAACGAAAATAAAGAGGAAACCGCAGTGAAGAGAAAATGGTAGAAGGGAAAAGGGTCGGGTTTTTGGGGATAACAGGTAAGATTTTTAGACCCTATAAGCAGATAACCCAAACAGGCTTTCCCAAAGCCTATTAAATCTTTCCCTAAAAATACCGTAGAAACTCCATTTAATTTCAGAAAAATTTCTAAAAATTCTTGCAAAATTCTATAAGACAATTTCTTAATTAACAAGGATATTTTCTGTTATTATTATTATTATTATTATTTTTCAGTAATTTACATTCTCCCCTACTAATAAAAATTTGATCCCCAAATTTCGTACTAACATGTAAAAATTACTTCAAGCAAGTTTTCGAAAGGACCACATATATTCCTCATGTGAACAGATGAGGATATCTAGCTCGGATAGTATCTTCTAGCTCCCACATAGCCTCCTCTCGGTATGATGTTGTCATCCATCCTTTACGAGTTAGATGATTTTCGTCTCACTATTGTCGCTCCTTGCGACCAAAAATTTGCACTGGAATCTCCTCATAGGTCACCTTAGACTGAGGTAGAATCGGAACCCCTAATAACTCTCATCCGATGACATGCACCAACTCTGCATCATGTTGGATACTTTGTGGCCTCCAATAGCTGTCATTCCCCTACTTCCTCTCAGTACATAGGAGATCTACACGGTCTACCGTATTGGGCCTCAGAAGAAGTCATCTGAATGGATGAGGGATAACTATTCTTATAGTCAAATTCCACTAAAGGAATGTAGTTCTCCCAACTACCTCCATAATCCATGACACAGGATCTTAATAGATCCTTCAGAGTCTAAATGGTACGCTCCGACTGTTCTTCCGTCCACGGATGAAATGTAGTACTGAGTCGAAGCTCTATGCCTTTGGTCTGATGTAGACTCCGTCAAAATAGCACGATAAATCGCGAATCTCTATCCGATATGGTACTTAAAAGTACCCCATGCAATCCGATAATCTTTCGACAATATAACTCTGTCGGATGATCCAACAAGTCTATTCCACGCATAGACAGAAAGTGAGCTGATTTGGTTAGTCGATCCATGATCACCCAAATCACATCATGTCTTTTACGGGTTCTAAGCAATCCCATAACGACACCAATAGTGATATGCTCTCACTTCCATTCCGGAATCGGAATTTCCTAGAGCAATCCAGCGAGTTTATGATCTTCAACCTTTACTTATTGGCATACTAAATATCCAGCAACAAAGTCTACGGTATCTCTCTTCATACCGTTCCCACCAATATAAACATCTCAAATCTCGGTACATCTGAGTACCACCAAGATGCATAGCAAATCTCGAATGATGTGCCTCCTTTAGCAACTCTTTCTTAAATGATACAACTCCGGAACCCACTATCCTCATCAGAGACGGGGAATTATCCTCTCAAAAGAGAAATCCATCAACCATCCAAGATACACTTCACCACACACTCTGTAAGTGCATGGGAGACTGTAGCGACCAATCTCCCTTGTTGCAACTGTTCATGTTCCAACAACTCAATAGTAGCTACCCAGTAGCTAGTCAAAATCCCATAAGCATTCCTACTCCATATCGCTATTAAACGAGAACATATCTGTTAAAACCACATCACGTGTATAACAGCTTATCTCGTAGTTTCTTAACTGACGTAGGCATATGATACGCCTCATTTAACTGCATCGGATTCACTCCCATCCCTGAAACGATGCATTTTCGTACCACATCCTTTTATCCACCCCGGAATGATTAACTAATACTCACGTAAAAGTTAACCGTCATCTAAGTCCTATAAACTGGTTTCATTAGCTTCCGACTAAATGATTTCCATCATCACCATTGTCAAACATGTCCGTGGTATAGTAATGCTAAAACATTCTATCCACATATACAGTAGTAACCAAATCATACATGGCAAACCACAATCTACGGTGGTCGAGTGAGCAACTCCAACTACCACAATCAATAGTGGCCAAGTTATGCAACTCTAACAACCACAAACTGATCCAATCGTGTCCAGGATACACGATTCTCAAATCCATTGGCGACTAAATCGTTAATTAGTCTAACAACTTAATCAAAACTCATACAATTCATACCAAGTATGAAATAGTCATCTCTACACACCTGCATCCCCTTTACTCTACGCTGATGATATATATTAATCATCACAACGACAATGATAATTGTATGACACCATGTCACTACAATATCAACCCTCCAGTCGAAAATCAACCCTAGAGTATACGCAGGTGTCCTTAGCTGATCTAAATAGATCATCTATCCACAACGAAGGATATTTTCTTTCAACAACTACTGTATTCCATCATCGATAATCAATGCGTACTTTCAAAGGTTCATCTCTCTTTCAACAAAGAGTTTCGGATCTTCTCAAGGAGGAATACTGGGATAGATAAATATCCCCTCCAACATCTCCTATAATCGCAACTCACGTTCTTCTAATTTATATAGTGTTTAACAACACTGATACTAACAAAATTATCACTCATATGAAGTATTCAATATCGACACTATCTCCAAAATCACTCTGATAGTCTATTCCACTTGCCTATGCAACGGCAAGGCTAGGGGTTCGTCTAAAACTACATTCGAAGGCTCTCAGATTATACGCACATCCAAGAGACATATCATATCATAATCTCAACCATTTGACCATATGTAAGGATATGTCTATCCAAGTCTAAGGGCATCCCTTAACTTCTTAATTGTTGGTTCACATCTCACCTGACGGTAGAGATACCACAGACCCACAAGTCGATATATAGGAACCCTTCTAATACAACTGAGAATGTTCTAGATAAAGATACCTGTAAACTACAAGTATCTCCCAATATATTAACCCAGAGGGTATACTAAAGTAATACCCTTAACGATCAATTATCTGCCGATCCGATCCAAAGGCTCCCCGCAGGTCTCGGCCTTTCTCCGAAGAGAACCAGATCAGATCCAACAGTTCGCGACAAAGAGGTTGCATTTCTACGATGAATGATTCGAGGGTTTTTTCTAGATCATCCGATCCTATCACTTAATCCTATGAGCTACAACTGTAGAATACAAAATAGATACGACCATCATTGTATACTCTCTCCTCTGTACTAAGCCAATCCACATCTGGGGTAACTGTTTGTTGTTGTCTGCTGCGTCTTCTACGATGTCTTCTGCTGATGCTGCTTCTGTGCTGAAGGGTAGTATTAAGGAACTCCAACCACACCTGAGGTAGTAGGTTGCTGCTGATGAAATATCCCAATCTTCTGTGCTGATCTCTCCTATCGAGACGATGTATCTACCTCTTGGAATACCATCGATAGTCTTCAACTAAGTCTTCAAAGTACACCTCCTCCACTGTATTAGTTGCTCACAATAGCAACAAATGAACTGATCCAAAGGATAATCTGACTTCACGTGTCTTCGTGATCTACACTACACGCACACAATCCCTTCGAAGTTTTTGTTCTGATTTTGCTGATATCCACGAGAACATCCTGATGATCTGCGGTTGGTCTTCTATAATCGAAAAATGGCTCAAAGCCTATGACTCCGATCTTGCTCCTTTTATCCAACAATCGAAGACTTCTGACTCTATTAAGTTGACCTGCAATATTTGCTTATCGGTCTCCAACTCTTAAACCCTTGTACGGAGTCATTTCTAAACTCCTATCTCAATCCAACGTCTTCCGACAGGAACTGGTAGAAGATCCCGGCATCCTAATCCAACTATAAGCCAATAACTCTGGGAGGATTAAATCATCCATTCATCTTCTTGAGCTATTAGGTGGTCGTAACCTCTGCAAGTCTCACGACTCTGCACAGTACACTATTACTAACCGTTCACCCTTTCTTGAAGCTCAAGAATTCCTTACAATGTGTCACTAAAAGTGACACGAGGAAATACTCTCTTTCAACATCACTAAACCATGATCAAGTGATATATTATTTCTCAAAGATTATTTTCTGCATTTATCACCAAATACCGGCTTGATCCCGATAATGGTATGCAAACAACTCTTCTTTCTTGGTATAACATGAGTTAAGTACTCAAAAGTACTCTCAAAGTTATACAACTCAGTATGAACAACTTAGGGATAAAATCCCTATGAAACACCGTAATCTAGCCTTCCACTATCTTCATCAACAATAGCCTACTTGTCTTATCCATTACCCATTAGGTAATGATCTGACTAGTACTGTTTGTGAAAATCCTCGAGACTATAGTCTTTGATTTTTTTTTCTTTACAAGAAATGTGACGACTTGACCCCTATTTTCCGACTTGGTATCAGTCGGCTCTCAAAGGTAAATCACCTTTTCGACACAGGTTCAAGACTCACAGACTTAACAGGTCATTTTCGGGGTCAACTCATACCACGGTTACGAACAATAACTAACAAACTACAGGTTATTCCCTATTATATACACTAACAGCATAGCCAAAAAATTGGGAGTATAAACCCTATCGACAACTCCGGTTGGTTGCCTCGGTGGACGACCTCTAATACAAGTCTGCACAGGTATAATATCTCTAACAGTATACACTTGTTAATCAAGTCTAGATAAGTATCCAACTAAAAAAATAAGTCATTAGGAATACTTACTTCGTGCTTCTTGTAGCCTAGGCCGCTGTCCATCTCATCTCAGAAAACCAAAACCGAAACAAATTGACTCCCGAGAATCCAAGACTCGACACAAAACAACATTGTATTGCATCGCAGAACCTAGGGCTCTGATACCACTAAAGTTGTCATGCCCCGAGAGTATGTCGTGCCGAAAAGCAAACGGACAGCATCTCCCCTGTACGTGACAACATCTCGTGTTAATACAAGGCCTGTAGGCCCACAATAACAACAACACATATAAAAATGTAACCAAACCACAACAACATAACAAACTAACTACAACAAATACACAGCAGAAACAACACAACAACAATACAATCCCACACACATGCATACCGGTATGACTAAAACCAAAACTAAGAACCACCGTAACAAAACCAGAAAAAAAAGATACAACAACCATAGTACATCACGAAAACTTCAAATACACTACACCGATGCGGAAAGCCCAAAATGACCACCAGAGTCTCAGAGATGAGATGAGATGTCAGCCAATGGTCTCCAAGCCATCACGAAGACTTTTACCTATTACCTGGGCGACAGAAAAACCCAGGGTCCGTGGTGGTGAGTAAAACTCAGCAGGTAATAGAAAAATATGTATATATCAAATATCACATGTAATTCAACAACATAATCTAGAGGTACCATAGGTATATCAACATAGTATATAAATACAAGCATATACCATCTAACCAAATGAACAACGTAAAATGCATACATACCTGAAAGTCTTCTACGCTACTCTGATCCAACCTGAGCATATATCCAACATATATATAACAGGAAGAGTAATACCAAATCACCATACTATAGGTCAAGGTACCTAATGGTCTGTCCAACACATATACAAGTATCCGACACAACCGTATAACAGATGCAAGAAGCATACATGAATATGATGTACAACCAAATGCAGCAAGAATAGTACAATCAAATGCAACATCACAATATGCATATATATATAGACTGCATCTATATATATATATATATATATTAATCACAACCATCCATATATATATATATATATACATGCATATATGTGTATATATATGGTAATATGCAAAGTGTCATAAGATACGGCAATGCAGCATGCATGGTCATGCCTGTGCACCCCTACTCGCTACCACGACCCTAGTGTGGCCTAGGTGGCATGACATGACAACTGTCCCAACTCAACACCAACTACCGCTCTAGAGTGGCCGATGTTGGAATGTATACTGAAAGCCTAGCTCTTTTTGTATGAACATTTTATTTTGAAATAAGAATCACATGATCATTGTTTGCACTTTATATTTATTATATGTGTGCATATTGTCTAATATTTTACATTATAGATAACATGGTGCTTGGTGTGGCATAGAAGATAATGTTATCAGTTCCTTGTAGAATATAAGTAGAGGCTCACAACCAAGATGGTTTTGGACAAACCATTGGCATGGTTGTAGTGTAGCTTGGTATTGTTTTGTCTTGAACATAGAGTTACACTAGTACACTTAGGTGTATTGAGCAGGACTGACATAGAGGTGATTCAATTTATTGCTGACTACATAATTGAATTGGACCTCGGATATTATGTTGTACATGCTCTTAATCCCGATATAATAACGGGCACATGTACTTAGTATTTATTTCTTTGATTTACCAGAGGGTGAGATTTCTATGGATTAAATCAATATGCCCGGTAAGTTGGGAAATTATATTATTTACATTGTGTGTCGTTGATTATAGGAGGAAATCGTGTCCTATATATTAGGTTGATGATGTCCCCTTGAAGAGCACATAAGGTTCATCATGTAAACCCTGCAGGTTGACTTAGTCAACATGATGATAAGGTTGAGTGGTACTACTCGAGGAGTTAGATGTTAATTGATTGATGGTCAGTAAATCAATCAATTGACAGACATTCGATATCTTAAATACGGGGAGATGGATGTACAAATAATATATGGAGCCCATATTAATTTATGGGGGTTGGTAAGGTAATTCAATGATGATCCTCTAGTGGAATGGAACATCATTGATGGATCAAGTTTGTGTGGTTCCGATCCATCGGGTGGCTAAGATCCAACTTCTCCTCATGGTCCCTATCGTAGCCTAATATAATCCTCATGAAGCTCTAGATCCAAGGATGTAAAACAAAACTCTAGAACCGACGGTTAAGATTAAATCTCTACATCCGACGGTGGAGATTAAATCTCTATAACCGACGGTTGAGATTAAATCTCTAGAACCGACGATTGAGATTAAATCCCTAGAACCGACGGTTGAGATTAAATCCCTAGATCCAACGGTTGGGATAAAACCCTAGATTCGACGGTTGGGATGAAACCCTAGATCCGACGGTTGGGATGAAACCCTAGATCCGACGGTTGGGATGAAACCCTAGATCCGACGGTTGTGATGAAACCCTAGATCCGACGGTTGGGATGAAAACCCTAGATCCAACGGTGGAGATTGAAAGGAAGCCTAAGCCTAACTCTATAAATAAGGCTCTAAGGTGGGCGGAAACAACTTAATGAAAAGGTTGTTAGTTTTCCTTGAGAGAATAGGGTTTTGCATACCTAAGCTTGGGCGGCAAGAAACCCTAAGGAAGCTTTTGGTTGGGCGGCTAGGGTTTGGATTTAGGAGTAGGCGGCAACAAGAGGAGAAGATCCCTTCTTCTTCCTAAGGTGTGGCCGGAGCCTATCCCTCTTCTTCCTTTCAACCTTGGCCGACGCTCTTCCCTCCTTCCTTTTCTCCTTGGCCTGTGGAAACAAGGGCTAGGTTTTATCCCTGGAGATCTTGGCGGGCGCCCTCTTCTTTTCTCCTTGGTGGCCGGTGGCAACTATTCTTCAAGGTTGGCCGATGCTCAAGAAGCTACTCCTTGGCCGACGGTTATATCAAGTTCCTTGGATTGGTGGTCGGTTCTAGATAGGAGAAGGAGTTTTCGTTTGGTTCTTCTCTTTGTTCAGAGCGAGCAAGGAAGGGAAGAACGTGATCTAGGAAACTTCAACTCGTGGAGGATCTTCACCCACACGACGTCCACGAGGAGGATAGGACATACGATAGAAGATCGAGAGTATGTGTTGATTATACTAGTTTACATTTGTATGTATTTGTATAATCATGGACCCCGAAGACAAACACAAAAACCGGCGATCCGTCCGTCGTCTCTTCCACGGCTAATCAGCTAGAAGAGTTGTGTTGCTTGAACAACTAGTTTGATCAAGCGATCGCTCAAGTCGTGTAATGCCTGTAAAATTTCTAGCAATTTTACGAGAATTTTGGCTTTATGATGATAGGCTTTATGTGGGTTTTTTGGGAAAAATAAAAGAAAATAAGCCAAAAGAAAAAAAAAAATGCAAAGCCTAGGAATTGAACCCCAAACCTCTAGAGATAGCCAAGCCCTATAGATGCACCCACTAACCATAAGCCCAATAGAATTATATCATTAGAGGAAGAGGGGAATTTATAGATAAGTGGAAGAAGGGTAAGTGAAGAGGCATGACAAAGAAAAGAGAAACTTCTCTTCCTCCCTTTATAAAGAAGAAGGAAGTTTCCTTTTTGCCATTTTCTTCCTCTCCTCTTCATCCTCACCGAAACCAACCCCCCCTTCTTCTTCCTTTGGCCGAGACCCTCCCTTTCAAGCTAGGAGAAAGCTAGGTGACTCCCATTAGGTCATCTCTCAAGCAAAGCGAAGGATGTAAGTTTCCCCTCACCTGCAGTGTATTAGTTTCGTAAGTTAAATTCCATGTAAGAACGATGAAGTTGTAGCCCTTGTAGGTTTCGGCCAATCAAGTTTTCTTGGGCTAAGATTCATGAAAATGTTTCTAGGGAACTTCTATAGGATGTATGCTCACTATAGGACCCTTTTAAGGGACAAAAATTCCAACTTGGTGCCCTTATAGGTTTCGGCCACCAAGGCCTTTTAGGGTTAGGGTTTTTTTTTTTTTGACAACTCCCTCTTAGGAAGTTAGGCCATGATAATTCTTATGAATGAATTTTAGGGGACAAAACCTAAGCTTGAACCCATTCCATGTTTCGGCCAACCCATATAATTAGGGTTAGGGTTGCATGAAAATGTTCCTAATGACACTAGGTTAAGTAATAATGCTTGATGAATGGACTTTAGAGGACAAAACCTAAAGTTTGAACCCATTCCATGTTTCGGCCAACCCATATAATTAGGGTTAGGGTTTCATGAAACTGTTCCTAATGACACTAGGGTAAGTAATAATGCTTATGAATGAACTTTAGGGGACAAAAGTCCAAGGATCTAACCTTACAAGATTCGGCCAAGCAATGGAAGTAGGGTTAGGGTTGCATGAAACTATCTCTAATGATACTATGATTAGTTATAAGGCTTCATGAGTGAACTTTAGGGGACAAAACCCAAGCTCAAGCCCCTTACAAGATTCGGCCAACCCATGGTTTTAGGGTTAGGGTTTCATGAAAACACCCCCCCCCCCCCCCCCACATGTAGTTGTGCTAAGGGTATGGTTTTGTTTGTTTATATGTCATGAACTATGCTTGTGTGATGTATATGGTTATGATTCAATGCAATAAGAAATAAGCTTAGGTGATGAACATGATTATGATATAGTATGCCATGAAACATACCTAGATGTGGATCATGTTTTGTGATTTAATATGCCATGATCATGCCAAGGAAATAGGCTTCATGTTATGATGTAATGAACCATGAAATAGGCTTAGGTGATGAACAGGTTTTTATGATTTAATATGCCTTGAATATGCTTAGGAAACATGCTACATGTTGATGATGTAATGTGCCATGAAATATGCTTAGGTGATGAACATGTTTTTGTGATTTAATATGCCATGAATATGCCAAGGAAATATGCTTCATGTTTATGATGTAATGTGCCACGAAATATGCTTGTATGATGAACATGTTTATACTTTAGGACCCCTTTAGGGTACTCTTATGTTATGAATGCATGTGTCCTCATGATAAGATGGAGATGCTTCCCTTTCAAGTAGGGACCAAGAGCTCTCCTTATGACAAGATGGAGATGCTTCCCTTTCAAGTAGGGATCAAGAGCTCTCCTTAAGATAAGATAAAATGGAGATGCTTCCCTTTCAAGTAGGGATCAAGAGCTCTCCTTATGATAAGATAAGATTAAGATGCTTCCCTTTTTATGTTGGGGATCAAGAGCATTCTTTATATTATGACAAGAAAAGAAAGGAATTAAGTATTTTACTTTGCAAGAGGTTAAGTACCCGACCCGTCAGGTGGTCGTTAATCAAATCCATAGGGACATAAGAAGACGTAAGAGGTCTTGCCCTGGTAAGACGTAAGAGGTCTTGCTCTAGTAGGACTGGTGGCTCGCTACCCCAGCCTACTAGGGAACGCACATTATGTGGTACTTAACCTGGGGCCCCCCAAACAAGTTATGATGATTTTGAAGTATCTATAAGTATATGTTTTGCAAAGGAAAGACTTTTATGATTTTTGTGTAAGCTCATGTTAAATACTCTGAATGCTTGCAAACTATGTTCTTTATGCATGCTAGATGTTATGAAGTTATGATGATTTTGAAGTATCTATAAGCATATGTTTTGAAAAGGAAAGACTTTTATGATTATTGTGTATGCTCATGTTAAATACTCTGAATGCTTGCAAACTATGTTCTTTATGCATGCTAGATGTTATGAAGTTATGATGATTTTGAAGTATCTATAAGTATATGTTTTGAAAAGGAAAGACTTTTATGATTATTGTGTATGCTCATGTTAAATACTCTAAATGCTTGCAAACTATGTTCTTTATGCATGCTAGATGTTATGAAGTTATGATGATTTTGAAGTATCTATAAGTATATTTTTTGAAAAGGAAAGACTTTTATGATTATTGTGTATGCTCATGTTAAATACTCTGAATGCTTGCAAACTATGTTCTTTATGCATGCTAGATGTTATGAAGTTATGATGATTTTGAAGTATCTATAAGTATATGTTTTGAAAAGGAATGACTTTTATGATTATTGTGTATGCTCATGTTAAATACTCTGAATGCTTGCAAACTATGTTCTTTATGCATGCTAGATGTTATGAAGTTATGATGTTTAGAGTTAAGTTTAGGAACGTTGCGACTATGTACTTCATGCTAGTTTAGAATTTATGATGCGGTGAATGTTACGGGTAAGATTATGAATACTTGCGATTATGTTCTTTCTACAAGTTTAGGATTTATGTTATTACAAATGTTTATGTCCAAGTTAAACAAATGCTTATGATTATGTCCTTTATGCATGATTGGATTTCCCTGATGAATGGTCATGGTTAAGTTGAAGAATGTTTGTGCCTACATACTTTATGTAGGTTTAAGATGTAGGATGTTACGGATGCTTAGGTTAGGAATGCTTATTGTTAAGTTTTAAAACTCTTATGAATATGTCTTTCCTGCATGCTTAGTTTTATGTAGTTATAATGCTTATGTTCAAATTATGCCCTGCTTAGATTAATTATGCTTAACTGGCTTATGAACAATTCTATGCCATGCTTAGTTTTTTTATTACATGGATATGTTGCTGATTAGTGTTGCTATGAAATACTTAGGTCCTTTATGCTAGTATGCTCATGTTCTAATTGCTTGATGAAGTTGTGGCTTTTGTGAGTAGGCAAGGATCTTACTAAGCTATATGCTTATAGTTCATGTTGTCCATATACTGCAGATAAAGGAAGTCTGCGCTAGAGGAAGTAGCAGGAGGGGCCAAGTGTGTGTGATAGTGGCATGGTGGAAGAAGACCCTATACTATCTGCTTGTATTTATATGCTCTAAGAACAACTTAAGACATTGCTTCCGCTTATAAGACTTGTGTTTAATGAGTATCATCTACTTAAGAAGGTTGGAGATGTTAGAACTCATGAACGAATCTTTATGTATGCATGTTATGAAAGATATGTTAACATGCTAATGATGAATATGATATGTGATGCATGTGCAAAAGAATGTTTAAGTTATGATGACCTGTTAAAGTACGTAGGTTGTGAGAGGATCTATATGTAGTATGTTTTAAAAAAAAAAAGGGAGTAACAGTAGCGCCGCCCTGAGAGCAGATAAGGGCGGGCGTTACAGGTGGTATCAGAGCGGGTTCACCTTTCCACTATCACACATCAAGCCTCCATCCTGCTATTTCCAAGTAAGTAATTTTATGCCTACTTAAGTTTCCTTTATAATAAAGAATGTTTTCTATCTAGAATGAAATAATACCTTATCCTGCTTTAGTAGAATGGACTCACGCTTGAGATTTAGATAGAAATAATATCTCGTCCTGTTTAGTATAATAGAATCCTAGTTGTGACCTAGATAGTATACCTGACCAAGCTTTATGCGAGAGAAACATGACTCTAACTTAGAAGTATCACAAGGAAGGATACCTTACCTTGCGAGATTAAGGATTGTTCTTTTGGTTTAAGCTTAAATATTCATGAATCCATGTAGGGTAATCTTATGCTAGCCTTAGTTTAATCAAACTCCTAAAATTACGAAGATTTGATTTTCGTAATTTGTTGTGAAAGGTCTATGTTCATCTGAATTGAATTAAGCCGGTTTCGTACGGGTTAGTTAGTTTTGTACTGACTTCATTTATTTCACCTTGAGATGGCATGGACGATGACTACCATGACCCGTCGTGATGTGTCACGAAACCGATTAAGGGAAGCTATTGAAGAGATAGTCTATAAACCAGATGGTGGGGTCTTCGGACACATAAGAAGGCTCGATGGTCTTTTTAGGAGACTCGAGCGGCAGGAGTTTCCGTTACTGGACAATTATAGGATATGGGCCTTGGTCCGCTCCCTGTCAAATGAGTTCATGGTAGTTGCACATCACGTGTGGGGCCGTTATGAAGGGAGGATAACCTATGCGGAGTTGTGCTGGGAACTGCTGGAGCACAAGGTTCAAGAGAAGCCGGTGGTAGCTGGCCGCGAGAGGAAGGAGGAGGGTTCTGTAAGCAGTCCACTTATTGGCCAGCCGAAGACCACCCTAGTGAGGCCAAGGAAGATAGGACTAAAAATAATTACAACCGCACTAGGGTTTGTCCTAGTGGGAGTCATAATGAACTATCTTCTCAAATAGTTCTGTGGTTTAATTTGGAAATAAGGAATGTTATATGTTAACATTTTTCCTTCTGGTTGGAAAATATGAATAAGAGATATGAATAAGAGATGACAAGTCATTCCTTCTAAAAGAAAAAAAAAAAATTTTTGATGAGTTCATTGCATGGGATGTGTAGGGTATAGTTGAACTATGTTGGGTAGACCGGAACATACGAATAAGGAGGGTAAACGAAATTGCCGCTTTGATGTCCTTACCGATGCTATCTCAACCCCTGAAAAGGGAAGTAAGGAATTACGGGATAGAGATTATTTCTGGACAACTTTCCACCATGACTATAACGCCGACGTTGTTCGACGATATAAAGGGAAAGCAAGATGGTGATTCAGACATCCAGAAGATCAAACAAGAAGTACTGGAAGGAAGGGATAATGGGTTCCGCATTTCCAACGGCGGACTATTATACCTTCGGGACCGACTATGTATTCCGGACGATCCGGAATTACGGAAGAAGATACTCGAGGAATCCCATGGAACACCTTATACCATGCACCCTGGGTCTAATAAAATGTATCAGGACTTAAGGGATAAATTTTGGTGGTCCGGCATGAAAAGGGAGGTGGCTCGATGCGTCAACACTGTCGACCGCGGAAGGTGAAAGCGAGACACACGTAACACGGGGATTCTGCGATCGATACGATTCCAGTGGAAATGGGAAGAACTATCTATGGATTTCATCTCAGGATTACCCAAAACAACAAATGGTTACGATGCTATATGGGTAATCATAGACCGGTTGACAAAGTCTGCCCACTTCCTGGCAATTAAGATGACCTATTCGGTCGAGCAGCTAGCTCAATTATATGTCAAGGAAATTATCAAATTACATGGAGTGCCTAAGGCTATTATTTCTGACCGTGATGGCCGTTTTACCTCCCATTTTTGGGAATGTGTTCAGAAGGCTCTTGGCACTAAGTTGAGATTCAGCACTGCGTTTCATCCTCAGACCGACGGTCAGACGGAAAGAGTGAACCAGGTGCTGGAAGATATGCTGCGGGCTTGTGCTCTAGACTTTAAGGGGAGCTGGTGTCGATATTTGTGCCTGGCAGAATTTGCTTACAACAACAGTTACCAGGCTACCATTGGAATGGCACCCTATGAAGCTCTATACGGGAGAAGATGTAGGTCTCCTATCTGTTGGTACGAGGGTGGTGAAAGGAGGGAAATGGGTCTTCAGGCCGATATTATTGACAATACCACCCGCGCTATACAGACTATCCGTCAGAGAATCGAAGCTGCTCAGAGCCGACAAAAGAGCTATGCGGATATGCGGCGTAGACCGTTAGAATTCGAAGTCGGGGACCTGGTATTCCTCAAAGTGACCCCTATGAAGGGAGTGATGAGATTCGGAAGGAAGGGTAAACTGAATCCACGCTACGTGGGACCGTATCCGATATCGCAGAGGGTGGGCAAGGTAGCATACAGGCTGGAGCTGCCTCAAGAGATGTCGGCTATACACAACGTGTTCCATGTCTCTATGCTCAAGAAATGCGTATCCAGTGCGGACCAAGTGATCGAGCCACAAACAGTACACGTTCATGAGGACCTGAGTGTTGAAAGTCGGCCTATCCAAATATTAGACCGAGATGTCAAAAGGCTAAGGAACAAAGAGGTGCCCTTAGTAAAGGTCCTGTGGCAGGATTCGCAATATGAGGAAGCTACCTGGGAACGAGAGGAGGACATGAGGCAGAAGTACCCAGAATTGTTTTAAGTTTCGAGGACGAAACTTTTACAAGGTATGAGGGATTGTAACGCCCGTAAAATTTCTAGCAATTTTACGAGAATTTTGGCTTTATGATGATAGGCTTTATGTGGGTTTTTTTGGGAAAAATAAAAGAAAATAAGCCAAAAGAAAAAAAAAAGATGCAAAGCCTAGGAATTGAACCCCAAACCTCTAGAGATAGCCAAGCCCTATAGATGCACCCACTAACCATAAGCCCAATAGAATTATATCATTAGAGGAAGAGGGGAATTTATAGATAAGTGGAAGAAGGGTAAGTGAAGAGGCATGACAAAGAAAAGAGAAACTTCTCTTCCTCCCTTTATAAAGAAGAAGGAAGTTTCCTTTTTGCCATTTTCTTCCTCTCCTCTTCATCCTCACCGAAACCAACCCCCCCTTCTTCTTCCTTTGGCCAAGACCCCCCCTTCAAGCTAGGAGAAAGCTAGGTGACTCCCATTAGGTCATCTCTCAAGCAAAGCGAAGGATGTAAGTTTCCCCTTACCTGCAGTGTATTAGTTTCGTAAGTTAAATTCCATGTAAGAACGATGAAGTTGTAGCCCTTGTAGGTTTCGGCCAATCAAGTTTTCTTGGGCTAAGATTCATGAAAATGTTTCTAGGGAACTTCTATAGGATGTATGCTCACTATAGGACCCTTTTAAGGGACAAAAATTCCAACTTGGTGCCCTTATAGGTTTCGGCCACCAAGGCCTTTTAGGGTTAGGGTTTTTTTTTTTGACAACTCCCTCTTAGGAGGTTAGGCCATGATAATGCTTATGAATGAATTTTAGGGGACAAAACCTAAGCTTGAACCCATTCCATGTTTCGGCCAACCCATATAATTAGGGTTAGGGTTGCATGAAAATTTTCCTAATGACACTAGGTTAAGTAATAATGCTTGATGAATGGACTTTAGGGGACAAAACCTAAAGTTTGAACCCATTCCATGTTTCGGCCAACCCATATAATTAGGGTTAGGGTTTCATGAAACTGTTCCTAATGACACTAGGGTAAGTAATAATGCTTATGAATGAACTTTAGGGGACAAAAGTCCAAGGATCTAACCTTACAAGATTCGGCCAACCAATGGAAGTAGGGTTAGGGTTGCATGAAACTATCTCTAATGATACTATGATTAGTTATAAGGCTTCATGAGTAAACTTTAGGGGACAAAACCCAAGCTCAAGCCCCTTACAAGATTCGGCCAACCCATGGTTTTAGGGTTAGGGTTTCATGAAAACACCCCCCCCCCCACATGTAGTTGTGCTAAGGGTATGGTTTTGTTTGTTTACATGTCATGAACTATGCTTGTGTGATGTATATGGTTATGATTCAATGCAATAAGAAATAAGCTTAGGTGATGAACATGATTATGATATAGTATTCCATGAAACATACCTAGATGTGGATCATGTTTTGTGATTTAATATGCCATGATCATGCCAAGGAAATAGGCTTCATGTTATGATGTAATGTGCCATGAAATAGGCTTAGGTGATGAACAGGTTTTTATGATTTAATATGCCTTGAATATGCTTAGGAAACATGCTACATGTTGACGATGTAATGTGCCATGAAATATTCTTAGGTGATGAACATGTTTTTGTGATTTAATATGCCATGAATATGCCAAGGAAATATGCTTCATGTTTATGATGTAATGTGCCACGAAATATGCTTGTATGATGAACATGCTTATACTTTAGGACCCCTTTAGGGTACTCTTATGTTATGAATGCATGTGTCCTCATGATAAGATGGAGATGCTTCCCTTTCAAGTAGGGACCAAGAGCTCTCCTTATGACAAGATGGAGATGCTTCCCTTTCAAGTAGGGATCAAGAGCTCTCCTTAAGATAAGATAAAATGGAGATGCTTCCCTTTCAAGTAGGGATCAAGAGCTCTCCTTATGATAAGATAAGATTAAGATGCTTCCCTTTTTATGTTGGGGATCAAGAGCATTCTTTATATTATGACAAGAAAAGAAAGGAATTAAGTATTTTACTTTGCAAGAGGTTAAGTACCCGACCCGTCAGGTGGTCGTTAATCAAATCCATAGGGAGATAAGAAGACATAAGAGGTCTTGCCCTGGTAAGACGTAAGAGGTCTTGCTCTAGTAGGACTGGTGGCTCGCTACCCCAGCCTACTAGGGAACGCGCATTATGTGGTACTTAACCTGTGGCCCCCCAAACAAGTTATGATGATTTTGAAGTTCTATAAGTATATGTTTTGAAAAGGAAAGACTTTTATGATTATTGTGTATGCTCATGTTAAATACTCTGAATGCTTGCAAACTATGTTCTTTATGCATGCTAGATGTTATGAAGTTATGATGATTTTGAAGTATCTATAAGTATATATTTTGAAAAGGAAAGACTTTTATGATTATTGTGTATGCTCATGTTAAATACTCTGAATGCTTGCAAACTATGTTCTTTATGCATGCTAGATGTTATGAAGTTATGATGATTTTGAAGTATCTATAAGTATATGTTTTGAAAAGGAAAGTCTTTTATGATTATTGTGTATGCTCATGTTAAATACTCTGAATGCTTGCAAACTATGTTCTTTATGCATGCTAGATGTTATGAAGTTATGATGATTTTGAAGTATCTATAAGTATATGTTTTGAAAAGGAAAGACTTTTATGATTATTGTGTATGCTCATGTTAAATACTCTGAATGCTTGCAAACTATGTTCTTTATGCATGCTAGATGTTATGAAGTTATGATGATTTTGAAGTATCTATAAGTATATGTTTTGAAAAGGAAAGACTTTTATGATTATTGTGTATGCTCATGTTAAATACTCTGAATGCTTGCAAACTATGTTCTTTATGCATGCTAGATGTTATGAAGTTATGATGATTTTGAAGTATCTATAAGTATATGTTTTGAAAAGGAAAGACTTTTATGATTATTGTGTATGCTCGTGTTAAATACTCTGAATGCTTGCAAACTATGTTCTTTATGCATGCTAGATGTTATGAAGTTATGATGATTTTGAAGTATCTATAAGTATATGTTTTGAAAAGGAATGACTTTTATGATTATTGTGTATGCTCATGTTAAATACTCTGAATGCTTGCAAACTATGTTCTTTATGCATGCTAGATGTTATGAAGTTATGATGTTTAGAGTTATGTTTAGGAACGTTGCGACTATGTACTTCATGCTAGTTTAGAATTTATGATGCGGTGAATGTTACGGGTAAGATTATGAATACTTGCGATTATGTTCTTTCTACAAGTTTAGGATTTATGTTATTACAAATGTTTATGTCCAAGTTAAACAAATGCTTATGATTATGTCCTTTATGCATGATTGGATTTCCCTGATGAATGGTCATGGTTAAGTTGAAGAATGTTTGTGCCTACATACTTTATGTAGGTTTAAGATGTAGGATGTTACGGATGCTTAGGTTAGGAATGCTTATTGTTAAGTTTTAAAACTCTTATGAATATGTCTTTCCTGCATGCTTAGTTTTATGTAGTTATAATGCTTATGTTCAAATTATGCCCTGCTTAGATTAATTATGTGGCGGCTTATGAACAATTCTATGCCATGCTTAGTTTTTTTATTACATGGATATGTTGCTGATTAGTGTTGCTATGAAATACTTAGGTCCTTTATGCTAGTATGCTCATGTTCTAATTGCTTGATGAAGTTGTGGCTTTTGTGAGTAGGCAAGGATCTTACTAAGCTATATGCTTATAGTTCATGTTGTCCATATACTGCAGATAAAGGATGTCTGCGCTAGAGGAAGTAGCAGGAGGGGCCAAGTGTGTGTGATAGTGGCATGGTGGAAGAAGACCCTATACTATCTGCTTGTATTTATATGCTCTAAGAACAACTTAAGACATTGCTTCCGCTTATAAGACTTGTGTTTAATGAGTATCATCTACTTAAGAAGGTTGGAGATGTTAGAACTCATGAACGAATCTTTATGTATGCATGTTATGAAAGATATGTTAACATGCTAATGATGAATATGATATGTGATGCATGTGCAAAAGAAGGTTTAAGTTATGATGACCTGTTAAAGTACGTAGGTTGTGGGAGGATCTATATGTAGTATGTTTTAAAAAAAAAAAAGGGAGTAACAGTAGCGCCGCCCTGAGAGCAGATAAGGGCGGGCGTTACAAGTCGTTAGCACGACGACGAATTGGTTGAGCTTAGGAAACTCATCCCATCCGGATTAGTTTTCATTATTGAAAATTATAATCAGGGGACATGGGAGCAAATGAGCCTCCGAGAAGCAAATTCCCTACAAATTGGTATCAGACCCACGGTTTCCGGTTTTGTGTGTTTTGGATTCGGTTACTTTCATGCACATATCATATATTGAGTATGCCGGATAATAGTAGGATGTGTGTAGGCTAACTTTTTTGGTTGCAGGCATAAGATCTGACTATTATGGCTATATGTGTGTATGTGATTGTTTGTGTGTTATTGTATGTATACCATTTGAATCCTCGGGGTTGACGAGGATAGATTAGTATTTAATTTTTGTAATTAAATACGACATTGTTTAGCCGATCATTTTAGTTTACTTTCGATCTAGATAGTTTGTACACTCCTTCGTGGAGTATATGATCGATGGATGTAAATTAAAATGATATATCTCGGATCGAATCTCTTTTGTGGCTTGCACACGGAAAAGGTGGAGCGGACGAGGTGGCGACACGACGGGATGCATATTGGAGAACAATGCCATAATAGTTGGAAAAATTCTGATTTTTCCATATTTATTGCTGATTTGTTTTATATGCATGTTGTGTGTGCTTGAAAATTCCTCATTTTCAATTTACTAAGTGGGAGAGGGACATTTTAATTAATTCCCATGACCTCCATTACAATTTGACGTGTGATGCAACAAACTTGCGTGTCGGCTCTGAGTGCCTTCCTCCCTGCGGATGGGTTTGTTTGCAGATCACTAGGTCAAATAATGGTTATAGGAAATTATCTAGGAGCGTGTGTACTTCCACAGCGGTAAGGAACATAATCCGAAATAATTCCCTTAGTATCGTGTAATGGTGCACACTTAGATGCAAATAAAAGTATCCTCCCCATCGGAGTCACTGCTTTTATTTGTAGGGCCAAAGAGGAACCAACTATTAATTTTATTTGTCAAAAAGTAAGGTTGATAAGATAATAAAATTAATGGGTAAAACCTCCTCCTGCAAATGAAGAATTCGTATACGTCCACACTAGCGTGGCATGCGATATTCTCGGTGTTTTGAGGTGTTGGTTGATTTCGGAATTTTATTGTTTTGAGGAATCAATAATATTTGAAATATAATATTTTGATCATTGTGATTCTTAGAATTTTCAAATGGCTTTCAACCCACTTGCTGTTATATTAAAAGAAATAAACTTACTGTACCCAAATAATATTGATTGGAAAAGAAATTTGGATAGTGTCTTAACTGTCGATGAGTGTCCTCCTAGGCCTGCGGATGATTCTGGGGAAAGGAACTTTTCGGATAGCAGAATCGGGCTGCTAGGCAAGAAGCCATGGTTGCTCAGAAGGTTTCTACTTCTAAGCCGAAAGGCAAGAAGAAGAAGAAACAAGGTGGAGCAAAAGTGGCGGGTGGACCTCAGAGAGGAGTGAAGAAGCCGAAAGGCAAGTGCTTCACTTGTAAGCAGACTGGACATGGGAAGAAAGACTTCCCTAACCTAAAGCAGAACAAAGGTATATCTTTTGGCTTGGTCGTTGAAACATGTTTAGTGGTGTTATCTACCGGTACCTGGTGTGTAGATACGGTAGCCACTGATCATGTCTGCAATTCTTTGGAGGGGTTCCAGGAAACCCGACGACTAGCTGAAGGAGAAATTACCGTCTACATGGGCAATGCTACAAAGGTGGCGGCTATTGCAGTGGGAGACGTTCATTTATCGTTTGATAGAAATAAAGTTTTGGTTTTGAGAAATTGTCTTTATGTACCTACATTTAGAAAGAATTTGATTTCGGTTTCTAAATTGTTTATGGATGGATATTCTATTTCTTTTAATGACAGAGTTGTTATAAAAAGAAATAGAGAGATTATTTGTTCAGGTACATTGGTTGGCAATTTGTATACTCTTGAACCAAAGCTCCCACGATGCATATAGAAGTAAATAACTCATCTTCTAATTCCAATAAGAGAAAAGAACGTTCGAAGATGAACCAGACATATCTTTGGCATCTAAGGCTTGGTCATATTAACCTGAGTAGAATTCAAAAGTTGATAGCTGATGGACCTTTGGGTTCATTAGTGGTGGAGGATCTCCCAACCTGCGAATCTTGCTTGGAAGGTAAAATGACCAAGAGGCCTTTCAAGGCCAAGGGGTATAGAGCCAAAGATGTGTTAGAATTGGTTCATACTGATTTGTGCGGTCCTATGTCTATCCAGGCTAGAGGTGGTTTTGAATATTTCGTCTCTTTTATAGACGATTATTCAAGATATGGATGCATTTACTTGATGCGCCGCAAGTCTGAATGCTTTGACAGGTTCAAAGAATTCACGGCTGATGTGGAGAACTGTCAAGGTAAAAGTATCAAGAGCCTACGATCTGATCGTGGTGGTGAGTACCTCTTGGGAGAGTTTAGGAATTACTTATCAGAGGCTGGGATTCAATCCTAATTGTCTGCACCTGGCACACCCCAACAGAATGGTGTAGCGGAGCGAAGGAATAGGACTCTTATGGAGATGGTTAGATCGATGATGAGTTATTCTGAGTTGTCATATTCGTTACGGGGTATCTATTTGGATCTGAGAATGTATATTCGAACTTGGTTTCATCTAAATCAGATGCCTTCTACCCCAGTAGAATTGTGGATCTGGACAAAGCCTAGTCTGAGACATATTGGATATGGGGAGTCTAGCACATGTCTTTGAAGGTCGATCTTGGTAAGTTGGAACCTCGTACAGAAGTATGCATGTTCGTGGGCTACCCTAAAGGAACGAAAGGTGGTTTGTTTTATAATCCTAGAGATCAGAGGGTGATCGTTAGCACGAACGCCCGATTTCTAGAGGAAGACTATGTGATGAACCACAAGCCCAAGAGTAGGATTGTTCTAGAGGAATTAAGAGGGAAAGTCGCTACTTCAGTACCACCGGTACAAGAGGATATACCACAAGTCACTGCACCGCGTGTCACAGAGGATACATAGGTGATACCTCATCGTAGTGGGAGGGTTGTTAGACAGCCTGATAGATTCATGTTCTTGGGAGAATCTTCAGATTTGGTCCCTGGAGAACATGAACCTGATCCCTGGACATATGACGAGGCACTGCAATATAGAGATGCGGTATCTTGGCAAAGAGCGATGAATTCAGAGATAGAATCTATGGATTTTAATCATGTCTGGGAGCTAGTAGAACCACCCGATGGTGTGAAAGCCATTGGATGCAAGTGGATCTACAAGAGAAAGAGAGGAGTAGACGGGAAGGTTGAGACCTTCAAAGCTAGGCTTGTTGCGAAAGGGTATACTCAAAAAGAGGGTATCGATTATGAGGAGACCTTTTCGCCGGTAACTATGCTTAAGTCTATCCTGATTCTCTTATCTATAGCTGCTCATATGGATTATGAGATTTGGCAGATGGATGTCAAGACATCTTTCCTTAACGGAAGTCTTAAGGAGAACATCAATATGCAACAACCAGAGGGATTCATTGCTAAAGGCAAAGAGCATCTAGTATGTAAGCTTAATCGGTCCATTTATGGATTGAAGCAAGCTTCGAGATCTTGGAACATCCGTTTTGATGAGGTAATCCAGTCATATGGATTTATTCAAAATTCGGATGAGCCATGTGTATACAAAAGATGTGACGGAAACGTAGTGGTATTTCTTGTACTATACGTAGATGACATTTTGTTAGTTGGCAACAATATCAGAGTGTTATCAGACGTAAGGGTATGGTTGTCCAAACAGTTTGACATGAAGGACTTGGGAGAAGTGGGACACATCCTTGAGATCAAAGTTATAAGGGATCGCAAGAAAATGATGTTGTGCTTATCTCAAGCTTCATACATAGACACTATCCTTGCTCGTTTTAGCATGCAGAACTCCAAGAAAGGTTTTCTACCTTTTAGGCATGGAGTATCTTTATCTAAAGAGATGTATCCCAAAACATCAAAGGAGATAGAGGAGATGAAGGCGGTTCCTTATGCTTCGGCAGTAGGAAGCCTCATGTATGTTATGCTGTGTACGAGACCAGATATCTGCTTTACCGTGGGCATGGTTAACAGATATCAGAGTAATCCTGGACAGGGACATTGGACTGCGGTAAAGCATATATTGAAGTACCTGAGAAGGACTAGAGATTATATACTGGTTTACCGGGCAGATCAATTAGTACCTGTGGGTTAAACGGATTCTGATTTCCAATCAGATAGGGATAATAGTAAGTCTACCTCAGGGTTTGTGTTTACTTTTGGAGGTGGGGCCATAGTATGGAGGAGTGTCAAGCAGAAATGTGTGGCGGACTCTACCATGGAAGCTGAGTATGTGGCAGCCTCTGAGGCAGCCAAGGAAGCTGTATGGCTTAGGAACTTCTTGATGGACTTGGATGTGATTCTTGGTTTGCCCAGAACTATCACAATTTATTGTGATAACAGTGGTGCAATTGCAAACTCGAAGGAACCATGAGCCCATAAGGCGAGTAAACACATAGAGCTCAAGTACCACCTGATACGAGAAATCGTAAAGCGAGGAGAAGTAGTTGTCGCCAAGATTGCATCAGAGGATAACCTGGCGGATCCATTCACTAAGGTCCTTCCAGCGAAAGCGTTTGATAGGCATGTGGAGGACATGGGGATCAGATGTATGGCAGTGTGATGACAGCATAGTCTTTTAGTATAAGTGGGAGATTGTTGGAATGTATACTGAAAGCCTAGCTCTTTTTGTATGAATATTTTATTTTGAAATAAGAATCACATGATCATTGTTTGAACTTTATATTTATTATATGTGTGCATATTGTCTAATATTTTACATTGTAGTTAACATGGTGCTTGGTGTGGCACAGAAGATCAAGTTATCAGTTCCTTGTAGAATATAAGTAGAGGCTCACAACCAAGATGGTTTTGGATAAACCATTGGCATGGTTGTAGTGTAGCTTGGTATTGTTTTGTCTTGAACATAGAGTTACACTAGTACATTTAGGTGTATTGAGCAGGACCGACATAGAGGTGATTCAATTTATTGTTGACTACATAATTGAATCGGACCTCGGATATTATGTTGTACATGTTCTTAATCCCGATATAATAACGGGCACATGTACTTAGTATTTATTTCTTTGATTTACCAGAGGGTGAGATTTCTATGGATTAAATCAATATGCCCGGTAAGTTGAGAAATGATATTATTTACATGGTGTATCGTTGATTATAGGAGGAAACCGTGTCCTATATATTAGGTTGATGATGTCCCCTTGAGGAGCTCATAAGGTTCATCATGTAAACCCTGCAGGTTGACTTAGTCAACATGATGATAAGGTTGAGTGGTACTACTCGAGGAGTTAGATGTTAATTGATTGATGGTCAGTAAATCAATCAATTGACGGACATTCGATATCTTAAACACGGGGAGATGGATGTACAAATAATATATGGAGCCCATATTAATTTATAGGGGTTGGTGAGGTAATTCAATGATGATCCTCTAGTGGAATGGAACATCATTGATGGATCAAGTTTGTGTGGTTCCGATCCATCGGTTGGCCAAGATCCAACTCCTCCTCATGGTCCCTATCGTAGCCTAATATAATCCTCATGAAGCTCTAGATCCAAGGATGTAAAACAAAACTGTAGAACCGACGGTTAAGATTAAATCTCTAGAACCGACAGTTGAGATTAAATGCCTAGAACCGATGGTTGAGATTAAATCCCTAGATCCGAAGGTTGGGATGAAACCCTAGATCCGACAGTTGGGATGAAACCCTAGATCCGACGGTTGGGATGAAACCCTAAATCCGACGGTTGGGATGAAACCCTAGATCTGACGGTTGGGATGAAACCCTAGATCCGACGGTTGGGATGAAAACCCTAGATCCGACGGTGGAGATTGAAAGGAAGCCTAAGACTAACTCTATAAATAAGGTTCTAAGGTGGGCGGCAACAACTTAATGAAAAGGATGTTAGTTTTCCTTGAGAGATTAGGGTTTTGCCTACCTAAGCTTGTGCGGAAGAAACCCTAAGGAAGCTTTTGGTTGGGCGGCTAGGGTTTGGATTTAGGAGTAGGCGGCAACAAGAGGAGAAGATCCCTTCTTCTTCCAAAGGTGTGGCAAGAGCCAATCCCTCTTCTTCCTTTCAACATTGGCCGGCGCTCTTCCCTTCTCCCTTTTCTCCTTGACCGGTGGAAACAAGGGCTAGGTTTTAACCTTGGAGCTCTTGGCCGGCGCCCTCTTCTTTTCTCCTTGGTGGCCGGCGGCAACTATTCTTCAAGGTTGGCCGGTGCTCAAGAAGCTAATCCTTGGCTGGCGGTTATATCAAGTTCCTTGGCTTGGTCGTCGGTTCTAGATAGGAGAAGGAGTTTTTCGTTTGGTTCTTCTCTTTGTTCGGAGCGAGCAAGGAAGGGAAGAACGTGATCTAGGAAGCTTCAACTCGTGGAGGATCTTCTCCCACACGACGTCCACGAGGAGGATAGGACATACGATATAAGATTGAGAGTATGTGTTGAGTATACTAGTTTACATTTGTATGTATTTGTATAATCATGGACCCCGAAGACAAACACAAAAATCGGCGATCCGTCCGTCGTCTCTTCTGCGGCTAATCGGCGAGAAGAGTTGTGTTGCTTGAACAACTAGTTTGTTCAAGTGATCGCTCAAGTCGTTAGCACGACAACGAATTGGTTGAGCTTAGGAAACTCATCCCATCCGGATTAGTTTTCATTAGAGAAAATTTTAATCCGGGGACATGGGAGCCAATGAGCCTCCGAGAAGCAAATTCCCTACAACCTAGTGGGCAGTATGATCAAGTAGCATATGAGCGTAAAGAGCTAGCTACACAATGGGGGTCCCTGCTGCTGGCCACTCTGACTAACACTACCAATGAGTGGTCAGTGCCACGCACCCAGGACAACTACACGCAACTCCAACTACCACCGTCTATAGTGGTAGAGTGCGGCACAACAGATGCTCTGCCGTCACAATAGTTACTCCTCGGGGAGTAACTTGGTAGGCAAGATAACTGATGACTCTCTCAACCACATGGGAGACTATATCGTCAGAATGCATGCAAATGACATGAATGTGCTGTCACACGTACAGACATCTACCACAGACTCTCTATTCAAGAAAGAGTCGTACCCATCTGATCAATACACTCTCTATCTTATAGAGAGTCGTACTCAACTAATCGACGGACTCTCTATCCTATAGAGAGTCATATTCAACTGATCATAACTCTCTATCAAATATAGAGTCTGTCACGCCCGCCCTTCCGGGACCCTAAATGTCCGGAGAGGCGGCGCGTGACGCGACCGTACATACATTTCATACAGCGGAAGACTTTATATATATATATATATATATATACTTCTTCTTTCTTACAGCGGAAGACTTAAGACCTAAATATTTTTTTTGATTCTTTTAAACATAAATATGCATTAACACTTCTTCTTAACATAGAGTATGTTTCATAGCATAGCATGCATAGATACTTCTTCTTACTTCATAAGGCATTCTTCTTTACTTCTTCTTATCAACGTAAAGCATGCATCATATATATATATAGATACTTAGGGCTTAGTAGGTTCATAACATCATCGTCATAGGGAGACATAAGTAAAGACATCCATAGGCATCATCATCATAGGTAATACACGTATAAGTAGACTTAACGGATCATCTCCACCATGCCACTACCACACACATTGACCCCTCCTGCTGCTCCCTTTAGTTTATCCATCCCTTACCCTTATCTGCAGTACGAGGGAAAGATAAACTATAAGCACATAGGCTTAGTAAGATCCTGTCCTACTCACAAAAAATCATACATCATCATTAATCATGACTTGTAGCATTTATAACATATAATCAATATATCACGTAACATACATGGCATCATCAACTTAACTTGTAGCTTAAGTAACATGAGATAATATAGCATGGATCATCCCTAACTTAGCAGCATAACATGAAATATATATATATACTTAATCAGCATAATATGCATCATAGGTAACTTAGTAACCTAACATCATAGCGTACCATCGAACATAACATGTAACTTATACATCATGACATACCATCTAACATAACAGGTAACTTACACATTATGGCATATCATCTAGCATAACAGGTAACTTAGATATTATGGCATATCATCTAACATAACATGTAACTTAAACATTATGGCATATCACCTAACATAACATGTAACTTAACATTATGGCATATCATCTAACATAACAGGTAACTTAAACATTAAGGCATATCATCTAACATAACATGTAACTTAAACATTATGGCATATCACCTAACATAACAGGTAACTTAAACATTAAGGCATATCATCTAACATAACATGTAACTTAAACATTATGGCATATCATCTAACATAACATGTAACTTAAACATTATGGCATATCACCTAACATAACAGGTAACTTAAACATTAACAGGTAAACATATGCAAGATGCTTTTGAAAACATATATGTTAGGTACGTAAATATAATTCTCAACATATTTGCGCCCGGCATTGTACCACTTCTTCATTATCATAGCGCGCATCCCTAAATAGGCCCGAGGTAGCAAGTCTCGAACCTAATAGGTTCCTAGGCCCGAGTCTTATTCCATCGACCTAGGGGCAATCGTCATAGCGTAGAAGCCCATCCTAGGCCCGAGTCTTACTCCATCGACCTAAGGCATCTTGGAGCCCATCCCGTACTAGGCCCGAATCTTATTCCATCGACCTAGGGGCAATCATACATAGAAGCCTATCCTAGGCCCGAGTCTTATTCCATCGACCTAGGGCATCTTAGGAGCCCATCCCTTCTTGGACCTTGTTAAAGTCTTGGTACAAGCCATGCAGAAGGTAAAATACTTACATGCTTATTTTACAACATAGCTTATTTCTTTAACATAGCATAGCATACTTCATTTCATACACATCATGCTTCATTTCATTAACATAGCGTAGCATACTTCATTTCATAACAACATAGCTTATTTCATTAACATAGCATAGCATACTTCATTTCCTACACATCATGCTTCATTTCATTAACATAGCATAGCATACTTCATTTCATACACATCATGCTTCATTTCATTAACATAGCATAGCATACAATTCATGGTATGAACTTCATTGTAACCTAAGAGACCAAAGGTGGCCGAATGGCCCTTATAGGCTTTTTAGGCTTTAGACTTTTAACCTAATTCAAGTAACATACATAGGCATACAAATTCCATAAATTTCATGGTATGAACTTCATTGTAACCTAAAAGACCAAAGGTGGCCGAATGGCCCTTATAGGCTTTTTAGGGTTTAGACTTTTAACCTAATTCAAGTAACATACATAGGCATACAAATTCCATAAATTTCATGGTATGAACTTCATTGTAACCTAAAAGACCAAAGGTGGCCGAATGGCCCTTATAGGCTTTTTAGGGTTTAGACTTTTAACCTAATTCAAGTAACATACATAGGCATACAAATTCCATAAATTTCATGGTATGAACTTCATTGTAACCTAAAAGACCAAAGGTGGCCGAATGGCCCTTATAGGCTTTTTAGGGTTTAGACTTTTAACCTAATTCAAGTAACATACATAGGCATACAAATTCCATAAATTTCATGGTATGAACTTCATTGTAACCTAAAAGACCAAAGGTGGCCGAAACACATAAGGGGCTCAACTAGGGTTCTTGTTACCCAACATTCATTCATGAGCCTTATAACCTAGCATAGCATCATTAGGGACATTTTCATGCAACCCTAACCCTAATTCCCTAGGGTGGCCGAAACACATAAGGGCTCAACTAGGGTTAGCTTTTGGTCCTAATCCATTTTTAAATCTTAACTACATCATATAGTGAATAAAACATAGCATGTAACTTCATGTAAAACCCCAATCCTAGCTTGGCCGAATAGGTCTTGGTGGCCATTAGGGCTAGCTTTTTAACCAAACCTCTTTTCCCATCTTAGCATCATCATATATTTCCTAACATAGATTACAAACATAGATTACCACTTCATTGATAAACCAAAACATGCTTGGCCGGATCTAACATATAGGTTGTTCAAACATTCAATCGAAACTACTCGTATGCAGGTGAGGGATACTTACTTCCTTCGCGTTGCTTTTTGGTGGAAGGAAAACCTAAGGAAGAACCAACCCTAGCCTTCTCTTGCTTGGATGAGATTCGGCCAAAGGTGGAGAAGAAGCTAGAATTCGGTGAGGAGAAGAAGAAGAAGGGTGGAAGTGACCAAATCCAATCTTCCCTCTTCTTTATAAAGGGGGGAGGAAGAGAAGTTCCTCTTTTCTTTTCCATGCCTCTTCATTTACTCTTAGTCCCATTTATCTATAGTTTCCCCCTCTTCCTTAATCATATAATCCTATTGGGCTTCTGGTTAGTGGGTGCATCTATAAGGCTTGGCTATCTCTAGAGGTTTGGGGTTCAATTCCTAGGCCTTGCACCCCTTTTTGGCTTATTTTCTTTTATTTTTAAAAAGGCCCACATAAAGCCAATGATCATCAAGCCAAAATTTCTGTAAAATTGCTAGGAATTTTATGGGCGTTACAATCCTTCATACCTTTAAAAAGTTTCATCCTCGAAACTTAGAACAATTGTGGGTACTTCTGCTTCATGTCCTCCTCGCGTTCCCAGGTAGCTTCCTCGTACCGTTGATTCTGCCACAGGACTTTTACTAAGGGCACCTCTTTATTCCTTAGCCTCTTGATTTCTCGGTCTAGTATTTGGATAGGCCGACTTTCAATACTTAGGTCCTCTTGAACTTGTACTGTTTGTGGCTCAATCACTTGGTCTCATCTTTGAAATGCATTTCTTGAGCACAGAGACATGGAACACGTTGTGAATAGCCGACATCTCTTGAGGCAGCTCTAGCTTGTAAGCTACATTGCCGATCCTCTGCGATATCTGATACGGTCCCACGTAACGTGGACTCAGTTTACCCTTCCTTCCGAATCTCATTACTCCCTTCATGGGAGCCACTTTGAGGAATACTAGGTCCCCAACCTCGAATTCTAATGGTCTACGCCTCTTATCCGCATAGCTCTTTTGTCGGCTTTGGGCAGTTTCAATCCTCTGGCGGATGTTCCGTATAGCTCTGGTGGTGTCTTCGATGAAATCCGTCTGGAGTCCCATCCTCTTCTTTTCACCACCCTCGTACCAGCATATGGGAGATCTACATTTCCTCCTGTATAGAGCCTCATAAGGTGCCATTCCAATAGTAGCTTGGTAGCTATTATTGTAGGCGAATTCTGCCAAATATAAGTATCGACACCAGCTACCCTTGAAATCCGTATGCGCGGGCTCTTAACATATCTTCGATTGATTTACTCTTTTTTCCGTCGTCTGCAGGGATGGAAGGCGATCTTGAACAATAGCTTTGTGCCCAAGGCCTTACGACGCATTCCCAGAAATGGGATATAAAGCGACCATCTCTGTCAGAAATGATGGTCTTAGGAATTCCATGTAGTCTGATAATTTCCCTAGCATATAACTGAGCCAGTTGCTCCGTCGAATAGGTCATCTTGATTGCTAAGAAATGGGCGGACTTAGTCAATCTGTCTACAATCACCCATATAGCATCGTAACCGTTTGTCGTCTTGGGCAATCCTGAGATGAAATCCATAGAAATGTCCTCCCATTTCCATTCTGGAATCTGGATCGGCTGCAGTGTTCCTCCAGGTCTTTGGTGCTCTGCCTTAACCCTTTGGCAGGTCAGGCAAGTACTGACATACTGAGCCACATCTCTTTTCATTCCGAACCACCAGAACTTCCGTTTAAGATCTTGGTACATCTTGGTGGTTCCAGGATGCATCGCATAGGGAGTTCTGTGAGCTTCCTCAAATATCTCCTCCCGCAATTCTGGATTGTCGGGAATACACAAGCGATCCCTGAGGTAGAGTACTCCACTATCAGAGATCCGGAACCCGTCGTCCTTTCCCTCTAGGACCTCTTGCTTGATCCTCTGAAGGCTTGGGTCACGTGCTTGCTTTTCCAGTATATCATCGAACAACGTCGGCGCTATCGTCAGGGTCGAGAGCTGTCCGGAGATGATTTCCACCCCGTAACGCATAATCTCTTTTTCTAAGGGTCGAGATAGCATCGAGAGGGACATCAAGGTGGCGCAGGACTTCCTGCTGAGTGCATCAGCCACCTTGTTAGCTTTCCCTGGATGGTAAAGAATCTCGCAGTCATAATCCTTGACGAGCTCGAGCCATCTGCGCTGTCTCATGTTCAGGTCCTTCTGTGTGAAGAAATATTTCAGACTCTGGTGGTCTGTATAGATCCTACACTGAGCTCCATAGAGATAATGCCTCCATGTTTTGAGAGCAAAGACCACGGCCGCTAGCTCTAAATCGTGGGTGGGATAATTCCTTTCGTGTTCCTTGAGTTGCCTAGAGGCGTAGGCAATGACCTTGCCATTCTGCATAAGTACAGCTCCGAGTCCCAACTTGGAAGCGTCACTGTACATGTCGAAGCCTTCGTTACTGTCCGGAAGAGCAAGAATTGGAGCGCTGGTCAGTCTCCTTTTTAACTCTGTGAAACTCCTCTCGCAGGTGTCCGTCCACTCATATTTCTTGTCCTTTACGGTAAGGATCGTCATAGAAGCGGCAATCACGAGAAGTTCTCTACAAACTTCCGGTAGTAAGCTTGCTGGCCCAAGAAAACTTCGATTTTTTGGCATTCCTTGGTCGGTTCGATTACTCACGGCTTCAATCTTCATTGGGTCCACCATCACTCCGTGCTTGGATATTCGTGACCCAAAAATGATACTTGTTCAAGCGAACTCGCATTTGGAGAACTTTGCGAATAGCTATTTTTCGAAGAATCTATGCAATACCACATTCGGTGTTCTGCATGCTCCTCGGGGTTCTCGAATATATTAGTATGTCGTCTATGAAGACGATCACAAACTTGTCGAGGAATGCCGAGAATACTCGATTCATCAAATCCATGAACAGGGCAGGTGCATTCGTTACTCCGAAGGGCATAACTACGAACTCGTAATGTCCATACCTTGTCCGAATCGTCTTTGGTATATCATCCGGTTTTACTTTTACTTGATGATAGCGGGACCTCAGTCAATCTTAGAAGAAGACGGCGGCACCTTTTAGTTGGTCGAGCAGTCATCAATCAGTGGTAAAGGATCTGGTTCTTGATCGTCCGCAGTGTTGGCTCGGTAGTCTATGCACATGCGCATAGACCCATCTTTCTTCTTCACCAGCGACCGGAGCTCCCCATGGAGAAGCGACTTGGGCAATAAGTCCCCTGTCGAGTAACTCTGTAGGTCACTGAAGTTCCTTTAATTAGTGTAGGTAAGGTGCTTTAGAGATCGGGTTAGTACGAGAATCAACTCGATCTCAAATTCTACTTCTCTATTTGGGGCTAACCACGGTAGTTCATGCGGAAATACCTCGGTAGTCGCATACCACTCGACATTCTCTAGCTTACGGTCCTCATCTTGACTTGTATCAACTCGTGTGCCAAAAACCCGATTGCACCCATGTCTAACATCTTACGTGCTGTATCATAAAATCTTATTGACTCTCCTTCTCGGTTCTCGATAAATTCGAACTTAGGCTCCGCCTCTACAGAATACCACTTTCCTTTTTACTCGATCGAAGCCGTACTTGCTTAGGAAATCCATGCCCAAGATAATGTCATAATCACGCATGATCGAGCACTATCGGATCGCGAGAGAGTTCTCTCGTGCGCAATTACGATGGAGTGCGGCTCGCGGCAAAGATATGAGTGGAGGGCATTACTTCCCCCGAGGGTAGAGTGGTTAAGAACTTGTGATCTAGAGCTTGCGGTGGTATGTTTATCATTCCAGTAAAGTGCGTAGAAATAAACGAATGTGTTGCCCCAGTGTCAAATAATGTAGTAGCATGCTGACAGAAAATAATTATCTGACCTGTGACAACTGTAGTGGCATTTGCCACATCTTCTTGGGTGAGAGAGAATACCCTAGCATCTGTCATAGCTGGTGGGGCTTCTAGTCTCCCTTGGTGGATTGGGGTTCCTTCGATTGCGGCCTGCATCTGATGTAGCTGTGGAGGAGCACTCCTGGGCTGGGTATACGACTGAGGAGGTGCCTGAACATAGATAGGACAGTCCTTGATTCTATGCCCTGTCCGTCCACAGTTGTAACATCGATTTGTGCCTTGGTAGCATACTCCAGGATGTATCTTCCCGCAGGTAGCGCACAGAGGGATCCTGGGTTGCTTGCTCGCTGGACCTCCTTTAGAATTCTCCCATTGTCTCCTCTTGCCAGTGGGGTTCCCTTTCCAAGCACTCTGGTTCCTCTGACCTCCTGACTGGGCCTGTCCCCTGCCTTCACTCAGCGCTTTCTTCTGCTGACTAATGTTGTTCAGGTAATGCTCGGTAATCAAGGCACTACTGAACAGCTCCTCTGCGGTCTGCGGTCTATGAACTCCGCCGGCCACATTCAGAGCTATTTCTGGTCGGAGCATCTTCAGCATGAGTCTGACCCTTTCTCTTTCCGTGCTGACCAACTCTGGGCACAGGCGTGCAAGTCGGTTGAATCTCTTCACGGCTTCGCTGACCGATAGGTCACCTTGTCGGAAACCAGTGAACTCGTCGTAATGCTTGTTGGTCACCCTCATGTGGAAGAATTCTTCGAAGAATTCGTACTCGAAATCTGTCCATCTCATCTGATTTACTTGTCTCTTGGTTTTAACCCGTTCCCACCACATCCGAGCATCTCCCGACAGGCAGAATGATACACACTTAATCTTCTTGCATTCGGGCCAGTCCAGTAGCTCCACGATGCTTTCCACCGTCTTGAACCAGGCTTGGGCATCCCATGGTTCACCAGTACCAGAGAAATTTTCCGGCTTTAGTCTCTGCCACTGGATCAGGTAAGCTTCCTGTCGAACCATCGGGTCGGGGCCCGTTGGTGGGGCAGTAGGGTTTCCTCGCTGATTCATTAGGGTAGTTATTACTTGTTGTTGTTCGGTAACTTGTTGGAGTTACGTGACTATGTGTGTGTAAGGTCATGCGGTGCTAGCTCATCAGTTCTACTACTGCGTCTTCCAGACATGTTTATCTTCATACATTAAGGTAAAACTAGTATAAGTTCTCGTTCGTTGTCCTACACATACTTAGACTAAAGCTAACATAAAGTCATTTTAAGCTTAAGGCATCATTCATGTTCTCATGCATAGTTTAAGCTTAAGGTATTTCATATCATACATGAACAATCATAAGGGTATCATACATATTTTCGTGCATGTTTAAGCTAGAAGCATTTCCTATCATACATGAATCAAGCATAAGGGAAAGGCATTTTATATTATACATGAACTAAATAATCTAAAGATATTTCATATCATGCATGATCAAAAAAACTAACAAAATTAAAGCATAGACATAGAATTCTTACTTGGAGCAGTAGGATTTGGAGCTTGATGTGTGTGTAGTGGAAAGGCAGATCCGCTCTGATACCAACTTTATCCACGCCACGCCCTTAGGGACCCTAACTGTCCGGAGAGGCGGCGCGTGACGCGACCGTACATACATTTCATACAGCGGAAGACTTTATATATATATATATATATATATATATATATATATATACTTCTTCTTTCTTACAGCGGAAGACTTAAGACCTAAATATTTTTTTTGATTCTTTTAAACATAAATATGCATTAACACTTCTTCTTAACATAGAGTATGTTTCATAGCATAGCATGCATAGATACTTCTTCTTACTTCATAAGGCATTCTTCTTTACTTCTTCTTATCAACGTAAAGCATGCATCATATATATATATAGATACTTAGGGCTTAGTAGGTTCATAACATCATCGTCATAGGGAGACATAAGTAAAGACATCCATAGGCATCATCATCATAGGTAATACACGTATAAGTAGACTTAACGGATCATCTCCACCATGCCACTACCACACACATTGACCCCTCCTGCTGCTCCCTTTAGTTTATCCATCCCTTACCCTTATCTGCAGTACGAGGGAAAGATAAACTATAAGCACATAGGCTTAGTAAGATCCTTTCCTACTCACAAAAAATCATACATCATCATTAATCATGACTTGTAGCATTTATAACATATAATCAATATATCACGTAACATACATGGCATCATCAACTTAACTTGTAGCTTAAGTAACATGAGATAATATAGCATGGATCATCCCTAACTTAGCAGCATAACATGAAATATATATATATACTTAATCAGCATAATATGCATCATAGGTAACTTAGTAACCTAACATCATAGCGTACCATCGAACATAACATGTAACTTATACATCATGACATACCATCTAACATAACAGGTAACTTACACATTATGGCATATCATCTAGCATAACAGGTAACTTAGATATTATGGCATATCATCTAACATAACATTTAACTTAAACATTATGGCATATCACCTAACATAACATGTAACTTAACATTATGGCATATCATCTAACATAACAGGTAACTTAAACATTAAGGCATATCATCTAACATAACATGTAACTTAAACATTATGGCATATCACCTAACATAACAGGTAACTTAAACATTAAGGCATATCATCTAACATAACATGTAACTTAAACATTATGGCATATCACCTAACATAACAGGTAACTTAAACATTAACAGGTAAACATATGCAAGATGCTTTTGAAAACATATATGTTAGGTACGTAAATATAATTCTCAACATATTTGGGCCCGGCATTGTACCACTTATTCATTATCATAGCGCGCATCCCTAAATAGGCCCGAGGTAGCAAGTCTCGAACCTAATAGGTTCCTAGGCCCGAGTCTTATTCCATCGACCTAGGGGCAATCGTCATAGCGTAGAAGCCCATCCTAGGACCGAGTCTTACTCCATCGACCTAAGGCATCTTGGAGCCCATCCCGTACTAGGCCCGAATCTTATTCCATCGACCTAGGGGCAATCATACATAGAAGCCCATCCTAGGCCCGAGTCTTATTCCATCGACCTAGGGCATCTTAGGAGCCCATCCCTTCTTGGACCTTGTTAAGATCTTGGTACAAGCCATGCAGAAGGTAAAATACTTATATGCTTATTTTACAACATAGCTTATTTCTTTAACATAGCATAGCATACTTCATTTCATACACATCATGCTTCATTTCATTAACATAGCGTAGCATACTTCATTTCATAACAACCTAGCTTATTTCATTAACATAGCATAGCATACTTCATTTCCTACACATCATGCTTCATTTCATTAACATAGCATAGCATACTTCATTTCATACACATCATGCTTCATTTCATTAACATAGCATAGCATACAATTCATGGTATGAACTTCATTGTTACCTAAGAGACCAAAGGTGGCCGAATGGCCCTTATAGGCTTTTTAGGGTTTAGACTTTTAACCTAATTCAAGTAACATACATAGGCATACAAATTCCATAAATTTCATGGTATGAACTTCATTGTAACCTAAAAGACCAAAGGTGGCCGAATGGCCCTTATAGGCTTTTTAGGGTTTAGACTTTTAACCTAATTCAAGTAACATACATAGGCATACAAATTCCATAAATTTCATGGTATGAACTTCATTGTAACCTAAAAGACCAAAGGTGGCGAATGGCCCTTATAAACTTTTAGGGTTTAGACTTTAACCTAATTCAAGTAACATACATAGGCATACAAATTCCATAAATTTCATGGTATGAACTTCATTGTAACCTAAAAGACCAAAGGTGGCGAATGGCCTATATAGGCTTTTTAGGGTTTAGACTTTTAACCTAATTCAAGTAACATACATAGGCATACAAATTCCATAAATTTCATGGTATGAACTTCATTGTAACCTAAAAGACCAAAGGTGGCCGAAACACATAAGGGGCTCAACTAGGGTTCTTGTTACCCAACATTCATTCATGAGCCTTATAACCTAGCATAGCATCATTAGGGACATTTTCATGCAACCCTAACCCTAATTCCCTAGGGTGGCCGAAACACATAAGGGCTCAACTAGGGTTAGCTTTTGGTCCTAATCCATTTTTAAATCTTAACTACATCATATAGTGAATAAAACATAGCATGTAACTTCATGTAAAACCCCAATCCTAGCTTGGCCGAATAGGTCTTGGTGGCCATTAGGGCTAGCTTTTTAACCAAACCTCTTTTCCCATCTTAGCATCATCATATATTTCCTAACATAGATTACAAACATAGATTACCACTTCATTGATAAACCAAAACATGCTTGGCCGGATCTAACATATAGGTTGTTCAAACATTCAATCGAAACTACTCGTATGCAGGTGAGGGATACTTACTTCCTTCGCGTTGCTTTTTGGTGGAAGGAAAACCTAAGGAAGAACCAACCCTAGCCTTCTCTTGCTTGGATGAGATTAAGCCAAAGGTGGAGAAGAAGCTAGAATTCGGTGAGGAGAAGAAGAAGAAGGGTGGAAGTGACCAAATCCAATCTTCCCTCTTCTTTATAAAGGGGGGAGGAAGAGAAGTTCCTCTTTTCTTTTCCATGCCTCTTCATTTACTCTTAGTCCCATTTATCTATAGTTTCCCCCTCTTCCTTAATCATATAATCCTATTGGGCTTCTGGTTAGTGGGTGCATCTATAAGGCTTGGCTATCTCTATAGGTTTGGGGTTCAATTCCTAAGCCTTGCACCCCTTTTTGGCTTATTTTCTTTTATTTTTAAAAAGGCCCACATAAAGCCCATGATCATCAAGCCAAAATTTCTGTAAAATTGCTAGGAATTTTACGGGCGTTACAGAGTCATACTCAACGGATCGACACACTCTCTATCCTGTAGAGATTCGTACTCGACTAATCATATCAAGCTGGGAACACCTGTCCGTAGCGACACACTAATCACCCTTCACATAACCATTACACAACACATGGTTTGTAATAAGTATGCAACATACAGGTATTAGAATAAATCCTACATTTAGGGCATTACCTACCCACGGATGAACCTTTACCCAATTTACAAATCAGGTTATCATCCATACTCCAACATCTACACCCTGCTAAACATTTAGCTCTATTTACATCACATCTATAAACCTAAACATAATAAAGGAAATGTGATATCAACCTTTGAGTAAATATAGCCAACGACAAGTATCAAGCATAAGATAAATAAGAGCAGGGTCAAGATAATATGAACACCTAACATGCTCATATCTATATCTAAATCTGAATGCAATTACATCAACCTGACCAGGGTAGGATATTACCCACCTATTATGTAGTTCGTGCTGATTGTATTCACATCCGTGAACCTGACTCATTTCAAGTTCTGAAACCATAGAATACCAATATAATCAGAAGAACCCTAGTCATCACTAACTACCAATATAATCCAATAATGACATATCCAGATCAGTTTACTAAATTAAACTGATACACAACTATGAACAATCAAATCTCTACTTACCAAACCTTGTTTCCATCTGTTCAACTTCTTGATCCTCATCAGATCTGAATCCAACAATCAGATTGGAAATGAATTCCAACATTGATCTACCAATCCTACAAAGATATTGTCATATCACCATTCGTTAACTACCGTTACTTCGAGTTCATCATACACATTTCAACCAGTCGTAATTCAAATGTCATTTCCATAACATTTAGATTCAAGCTTACCTTGTCTCATTTCCACTGGTCTACAACAAAGTTAGATCAAACCTCCTGCTGAATAGGACTCCATTAAACTCACTTTATCACCTAAAATCAATCACCAATCCCCTCTAAAATAGCTATTTATATCCCCAATTCATAGAACAGAAATGTAAACAAGCTTACCTTCCCTAGCTTCCTTCTGATCGATCGATCCACGGATCCGAGTATTGAAGCACAGTGACTGCTGGTCACCCATCGCAATACAGGGCAAGTGATCAACAAGGCGAAGCCACTGGTGAGCTAGCTACCGATGAAGTTGGCTAGCCACCAGATCTAGCAGTGGCAACTGGGTTGTTCGGGGTGACTGCAGCAGATTGTAGTGGATGTTCACGGTGACCCAAAAAGGCAACTGAAATGGCAGGCGATGACAGCTGCAACTCCAACTCACAGCGATGCACGAACATGGAAGCATAGGGGACTGCAACAACTGAGATCGGGAGAAAAAGACACCAACATCGAATGAGAATCCCCAACCCTCATGGCGATAAGGTGGCGGTGGTGGCAGATCAACTGCAGTGACGATGCATGTGAGGCTGGGCTCGACGGCGATCCAACTCACGGTGGCTAAAGGCGAAAGAGAAGAGAAGGGGATCAGTCTGGATCAGGCGGAGATCAGCATCGATGACAACAACTCTCTCTCACGGCGGCGACGAGTGGTGCAGCAAGCGGCGTGACGACGGTGATCTGCACGACGGCGGTGCGGTAGGGTGCGCGACGAACAGCTCGAGGAGGCAGCCATCAGCGACGGCAACAAACTCAAGGAGGAGATCAGTGAGTAGAGAAGAGAATCGGCGATCTAAGGAGCGACGATGACAACTAGCTCAGGCCGACGATCGCTGGATCAGCATCGACGACTGGGAGGAGGAGATCGTGTTGCATGGAGAAGTCAAGAAGAAAAGGAATCGACTGACGCAAATGGAAAAGAGAGAAATCGCGAAATGGAAATAAAGAGGAAACTGCAACGAAGAGAAAACGGTAGAAGGGAAAAGGATCGAGTTTTTGAGGATAACGGGTAGGATTTTTAGACCCAATAAGCAGATAACCCAAATAGGCTTTCCCAAAGCCTATTAAATCTTTCCCTAAAAATACCGTAGAAACTCCATTTAATTTTAGAAAAATTTGTAAAAATTCCTGAAAAATTCTTTAAGACAATTTCTTAATTAACAAGGATATTTTCTGTTATTATTATTTTTTTTCAGTATTTTACATCCTTAGTTTTCTCTTGACTTTTAGGTGTCGATGGTGACTTCTTGACCTTCTTTGGGCACTTACTCTTATAATGCCCTTGTTCCCTACACTCAAAGAAAATTATGTGATTTTTAATTTTACTAAAATTGCTTGAGTTACCTAGGTCAATGGCAGCCGGATTTTGAGTTTCTTCATCTTGACCGGATGTTGAAGGCTCTTCTTCTTGCTCCGGCATGGAAGGTAATCTCTCCTCCCCCTCAATCCTAGAGGTGGAGGCTTCTTCCAATTCCACCTCCTCTTCCACCGATCCGGAAGTTAACTCCTCTTCAACCTCCAAATCCTCACTTTCTTGTGAGGAAGAGCTTGCTTCTTCTTGTATGGGTTTGGATTTTTCGTGAAGCATTGCCAATTTTCTCCATAGATTCTTGGCATCTTGAAATTCACCTACTTTGGACAATAACTCGTTAGGTATCAAATCAACTACTATATTGATTACCTTGTTATTCATTTCGTATTTTTGGAGTTGGTCTTGAGTCCATCTCTTCTTCTTGAGATATCCTCCCTTCGGCCCTCTTGGCAATTCCAAGCCTTCCATCAAGGCAGTATAACTCAATGTCCATCATCATCATAAAATTCTCCATCCGAGTCCTCTATTGCTCAAACCCTTCTTGTCCATAGAAGGTATACGAGACCGGAGTGTTGATGTCCCATCCCAAATTCTCTTGAAATCCCATCTTCTTCCCCTAGTGGTGCTCTCTTGGTTGTTAATCCTTGAAGAGCGGCCTTGCTTTGATACCAATTGTTGGGACCTTTGTGGCCGCTAGAGGGGGTGAATAGCATCGTCGCTTGTTGATGGATTACGATCGCGTTCATCTCTACAACACTTGTTAACGCAGCGGAATATATAATAATAAAAGTAAATACAACACAAGCACAAGAGACAACATGATATAACATGGTTCAGAACTGAATGGTTCCTACTCCACGGATTGGGCTCGTAAGATCCCTAACGATGCCAATCACACACCACTACTGAATAAACTCCTTCTCGACAATAAGTCGAAGGTGGAGAAACCTCGTACAATGCATTATAACAGTAATAAAAACAAATACAAGCTAATACAAGTAAACTACATAAATACAAGTAAAGAAACACTTTACAATTGTGAACTTGGATGCTTGCTTTGTGATTGCTTGAGTTGCACTTAGAGACCCTGAATTGCAGTAGAAAATCACCCCAAATAAGCTCAAGAATTTTTTTTAAAATCCTCCCCATGAATTGCTTTTATAACATGCATTCGGGCTAATTTTTTGCCTAGCAGTCGACTGATCGGGACCATCAGTCGACTGCCCCTCTAGACGTTGTCTCACAACAACAAGAGCCACATTGGATAAGTTCCAACGGATAGACCATTAGTCGACTGATCATACCCATCAGTCAACTAATGACTTAATCAGTCGAGTGCTCAGGCTGATCATTCGAGTGGAGAGCTTACTGTGCTCGAATTCCCGACCAACAATCGATTGATCTCCAGATCAATCGACTAATCATGCCATCAGTCAACTGTCCAATGATGGCAGTCGATTGCTAGGCCAATTCTAGCAGTTGAACTCTAGTCGACTCCCATCTGTCGATTGACCATAGTCCCAGTCGACTGATACACCTCAAGCATGAGGTTTTAACCCAAGTATGGTGCCCCCATACTTGCTAGACCACCCTTAGCTTAGACCTAAGCCTTCTAGCAACCTCCATTAGCCTCACACCTATCGGATCCCTCCAAGTCATTCATGACTTATTCATCCATACGCTAGCCTTCAGGTGCTTCCATCGGCTATGTCATGCTAAGTTAATCTATACCGCCAAGGCACATTTGACTTATGCTGCCAAGACTCCGCTTGGACTTTACACCGCCAACCATTGGACTTATGCTGCAAAGACTCCACCCTTGGACTTTACGCCGCCAATATTCCCCTTGGACTTCTCAATTGCCAAGACTCAAGCTTGGACTTTCCCTTGCCAACCCATGTTGGACTTTCCATGCCAAGATCCATGCTTGGACTTTCCTTTCCAAGACCCATGCTTGGACTTTCCTTGTCAACCCATGTTGAACTTTCTATGCCAAGACTCAAGCTTGGACTTTTCATGCCAAGTACATAAGACTTGGACTTCTCTCATGATAATGGTCAAACCATCGTCAAACATCAAAACACTACTCGAGTTAAACTCAAGTCTGGTCAATCGTGACCTGAGCCGATTGCACCAACAGTTACCCCTAGAGTTAACCTAGGTAAGACCACAATAACCAAGGCTACCAAGCCTAGGAGGGTATCTAGGGAGGTCATCCCTAAGGAATACCTAGTCAACCCAAGGAGCTCAAATAGGTTTTAGGTTCCTAGGAGCGTGATTGATTCACACTAAATGGGTTAAGGTGTGCCAACATTAAATGGATGGGTAGTTAACCTAACCATTGTAAAGGTGTCATTTTAGGTCATTTTCAAGGTTATGGATACCTTGGAAATAGGTTTGAATTTAAATCCTAAAAGATTTTAGGATGTGCCAATACTATGTAAGAAGTTAAATTGATCAAATTGGCAAAATTTAGGTCTTAGAGTCTTGGTGTGTCATTTTTTATTTTTGACACACTTGGGGGATAAGTGACATTAAGGCAAAATTGGATGTAATTCTAGAAATGGCAATTTGGGCTTAACACTTAGGTATTTAATACCTTAGTATTTTACATTTGCCATGCTTTGTTTGTCTTGCCATGTCATGACATCATGTTTATTTTTTATCATTTATATGTAATGATCATGCTTAGGTTTTAGTTTTAATGTCATGAATGCTTAGGTTATATCATATGTCATGACATCATGATCATTGGTCATGTTTATTTATGTCATCATTTATGCCATGATCATTCATGCATTTAAAGTAATTAAAATTGATTTAAGGACTATTCCATGACTTGAAGTCCCATGTATAAGAGAATCAAGTAGTGTTGCCCTAGAAAATGCATGAAACCCTAGTTAGGATGAACAAAACTCACATCTCACCTCAAATTGACATGTGTGTGTTTTCAAACACCCTAGATACACATGAGATGCTAGGAAATGAGTTAAGTTCAAGGTGCTTAATTTTTGCATCTAGATGAACTTAAACTCAACTTATACTATAGATGAATCATGAGGAAAGCTTGTGTACAAGTCATGTGCTTTAAGCCCATAGACCATGGTTCAATATAAGGTTTTAAAACTAATTCAAAATCATTTTGAAAAACCTTAGTGTAGTCTATCTTTTGATAGAAGTCACCATTGATGATGTTGATACAAAGTGAGCTCAAAACAATGAAGTTTTTCTCATTTTTAAACATTGTATCAATTTCACTATTTTGTGGGTAAATTATTTTTCAAATATTTTTCACCCATTTTATTGGTTATAAGTATTATACGTATGAATTTTCATGATTTGTCAAGTTACGTATAATTACTTATGCATTTTCATTTTTCATTTTTGAAATCTAATTTCTACATTTTGCAGATATCAGTCGACTGTCGCTTGATGGCAGTCGATTGATACATAGGGCAGTCGACTGATTATTGTTAGAGTCGACTATCAGAGGTTATTTCGGGTAAACAAGGATATTTAGCCCATGTTTCATCTATGTTAGGGTTCCCTAACTGCTCCTAACCCTAGGATATGCTTTGAAAAGCATTGGAAAGGGTGAAAATCCATTGGATATGGATTAAGAGAGTTGTTAGGGTGATGTATCAATTTTAAGGTGTGGAAAAGTTCTAGATTGAACTTTTACCCTTAATTTTGATGGCTTAGTGTTCCTATAGGCTTAGGGACTCTCCAAGAACATTGTTGGTGTAATGGTCAAGGGGGAGCAAGCCTTTAGGGGGAGGTATCCATCATGGGATGATGGATGTGTTTTTTCTCACAAGGGGGAGAAATGGGAATGTGAGATGCCCAATTTGGAAATTGGGATAATTTATAGGAAGTCTCTCTTGAGTGATATGTGACTTATCACTAGGAATAGTGAAGGCATCCTAGGTGTTTTTGGATCAAGGGGGAGATTGTAAAATCTTATTGGGATATGAGACATTGACCTCCTTGGGGAGAACCTTTTTGATGTATGTCAAAAAGGGGGAGAAGTTAAGATTCCCAATTTGGACAATTGGGATAATTAGATTGAGTTAGTGTTCTAACTCAAAGGTATGTGGTTTTGTTAAACATTAAAAAGGGGGAGATTGTTGGTGCAATTGACCCAGGTCATGATTGACCAGATTCGAGTTTGTCTCGAATGATATTTTGATGTTCGACAAAATGTATGACAATGTGATTGTCAAGGAAAAGTCCAAGTCTTGAGTACTTGGCATGAGAAGTTCAAGTGGGACACTTGGCAATGGAAAAGTCAAAGTCATGGGTACTTGGCATGGAAAGTCCAAGCATGGGTCTTGGCAAGGGAAAGTCCAAGCTTGAGTCTTGGCATTTGGAAAGTCCAACATTGGGTTGGCATGGAAAGTCCAAGGGTGTAGTCTTGGCCACATAAGTCCAAGGGTGTAGTCTTAGCGATGAAAATCCAAGTCATGGGTACTTGGCATTTGGGAAGTCCAAGGGTTGATATTGGTGGCATAAAGTTCAAGGGTGGAGTCTTGGCAGCATAAGTCCAATGATTTGTGGCGTAAAGTCCAAGCGTGGTCTTGGCAGCGTAAGTCGAATGTGCCTTGGTGGTGTAGACACTGTTAGCATGACAATAGCCGATGGAAGCACTTGAAGGCTAGCATATGGATGAATAAGTCATGGATGACTTGGAGGGATCCGATAGGCGTGAGGCTAATAGAGGTGGATAGAAGGCTTGGGTCTAGGCTATGGGTGGTCTAGCAAGTATGAGAGCATCATACTTGGTGTTAAACCTCGTGGTTGAGGTTTGTCAGTCGAATAAGGTTATGGACCAGTCGACTGGTCAAGCATTTTGACACTTGGCAGCTGAGTCGACACTCAGCAGTCGACTAGGATTATGACCAGTCGTGTCACGCCCCGAGGGAGTCCCCGCCAGACGAAAATACGACAACATCTCCCCTGTATAGGTGACAATACCAATTTTTCATACAAAGCCTACACGGCCACTATACATCGGTCAACACAACCAGAATCCAAACAACCCATGCAGGTAATAATTAGGCCTCAGGCCATCAATCAAAGTAAATAAATAAATAGTCTACAATAACTAGACTTACCCCTTCTGCCATCTGGGCAGGAATACCCAACCAAAACCAATCGAAATAAAATACAAATAAAGGTCCATAAGGACACAAAATATCCACGAGTACATAACTCAAACTCCAGTCCTAAATATATCTTCTAATAAAAATCCAAATCCATAAAACAAATAACCAATAAAATCTATCACGACGAGGGGGTTTGGCAGCTGGACTCTCCTGACAACTTCATCCTGAAATAGATATAAATCAACGGGGTAAGTTCAAAGAACTCAGCAGATATAGTCGATATGCAAAGTAAGATATAGCTAACAATAACAATCATGTTAGTACAGTCTCACATATAGGGTATACAAGAAAGAAATACAAAAGGACTGTACTTACCTAAATCTCCTACCTTGATATAGGAGCATGTGCCATACTATAAGAGATAAAGTCATCACCATATACAAATATGAATCATGTATGCATGGCAATCATATGCAACATCCAAGGCATCAATAAAAATGCAACAAACACAATACAAATGCTATCCATGCAAAATTCATGCGGTGCAAATGACATGGTCACCCTTGATGCCAGTCAGCCGCCTCACACGCGATGGTGAAGCCGAGTGGGTAGGGCTATGACAATTGTGCATTCTGCCATCACTGCTCCTGAGTGACCGAGTGGACAGGATGCTGTTGGAGTACACCTATCCTCCTGCCCCAAACAGAGTGGGGGAGCTAAGCTCTCATCTCCTGGTGTCATACACCAGAGGAGGGATCCCTGCCCGCTACCACGCTACCTCATCACTACCCATGAGCGGACCAACGGAGCCTGACAGAGCAACTGCACACACCCTCCTGATGTACCACTAACCCATGAGTGGTAGCGTGTGCAGGCCATGTAACTGGTTGCGGTCTCAACTATAAAGCAACCCCGTCCAGCCAGCATGCAATCATGCAAGATGGTGCATGATACTAAAGCATGTAAATCCAACTAAAACACATATCCGAATAATATGCACAACCAATAAGTACATATCTATGATCCAAGTAAAATAGGAAAAGTATAACCATAAACCGATCAAATGCATGTATCAAGTAGGCACAAAAACATGCAAAGCAGATAAACATGAAAATTATTGCAAGCTATCCTAACTAGCATATCAACATGACTATATCTAAGAGATAAGTCAAAATACCCGCCTGATAAAATAAATGTCCGCAAGAATGAAATCGTCACGGTCGAGGACCTGCCTCGTGACCGAAACCTGCATACAACATAACTATTGTTAAGCACAAAAATGCAATCCACCGACAAATCGAATACTTAATCGATTTCATTCATAACCCAATTAACCCAAACCAATTTCCAATTCCACTAATTTATCTAACCCTTTCACCTAATAATGGTCTTTTCGTCCAATCACACTTGTACAACACCCAAAGTAAATCCATCCCCAAATCGAGCCTAAATCTTGATTAGCTTTAGATCTAACATCATAATCATAACAAACACTAGACCAACTATATAATAGTGTACATCCAACCATCCAATATCAATCGAACAACACCAAAATCATGCTTACCGACCCTAGGATCCCACCGGCAGCTGATACTCCCAACTCGCAGCCCACTTCGTGGTCGAGAACCTCAAAACTGACTCCCTCGATAGTAACCTCCAAACACATATCATAACTCCGACTCATAGCTAGTTATAGCCCTTTCACAGTCGGCCAAAACCCCACATCACAGCAGAGGAACATGAAAGGAATTATCCCACCCACGATTTAGAGCTAGCGGTCGTGGTCTTTGCTCTCAAAACATAGAGGCATTATCTATATGGAGCTCAGTGTAGGATTTATACAGACCACCAGAGTCTGAAATATTTCTTCACACAGAAGGACCTAAACATGAGACAATACAGATGGCTCGAGCTCGTCAAGGATTATGAATACGAGATCTTCTACCATCCAGGAAAAGCAAACAAGGTGGCTGATGCACTCAGCAGGAAGTCCTACGCCACCTTGATGTCTCTATCAGTGTTATCTCGGCCCTTAGAAAAGGAGATTATGCGTTACGGGGTTGAAATCATTTTCGGATAGCTCTCGATCATGACGATAGCACCGACGTTGTTCTATGATATATTGGAAAAGCAAGTCCGTGACCCGAGCATTCAAAGGATCAAGCAAGAGGTCCTAGAAGGAAAGGATGATGGGTTTCGTATCTCTGATAGTGGAGTACTCTACCTCAAGGATCGCTTGTGTATTCCCGATGATCCAGAATTACGGAAGAAGATATTTGAGGAAGCTCACGGAACTCCTTATGCGATGCATCCTAGAACCACCAAGATGTACCAAGACCTGAAAAGAAAATTCTGGTGGTTCGTAATGAAAAGAGATGTGGCTCAGTATGTCAGTACCTGTCTGACCTGCCAGAGGGTTAAAGCAGAACACCAGAGACCTGGAGGAACACTGCAGCCAATCCAGATTCTAGAATGGAAATGGTAAGATATTTCTATGGATTTCATTTCAGGATTGCCAAAGACGACAAATGGATATGATGTTATATGGGTAATTGTTGACCGATTGACGAAGTCTGCCCATCTCTTAGCCATCAATATGACCTATTCGACTGAGCAACCGGCTCAATTATATGCTAAGGAAATTATCAGATTACATGGGATTCCTAAGACCATCATTTCTGACAGAGATGGTCGCTTTATTTCCCATTTCAAGGAATGTGTTCAGAAGACCCTTGGCACGAAGCTATTGTTCAGTACTGCCTTCCATCCTCCGACGGACAGACAGACCGAAAGGGTAAATCAAGTACTGGAGGATATGTTACGAGCTTGCACCCTGGATTTCAAAGGGAGCTGGTGCCGATACTTATGCTTGGCAGAATTCGCCTACAACAATAGCAACCAAGCTACTATTGGAATGGCGCCCTACGAGGCTCTATACGGGAGGAAATGTAGATCTCCTATATGCTGGTACGAGGGTGGTGAAAGAAGGGGATGGGACTCCATACAGACTTCATTGACGACACCACTCGAGCTATACAGAACGTCTGCCAAAGAATTGAAACTGCTCAGAGCCGGCAAAAGAGCTATGCAGATATGCTGCGTAGACCGTTAGAATTCGAAGTCGGGGACCTGGTATTCCTCAAAGTGTCCCCTATGAAAGGAGTGATGAGATTCAGAAGGAAGGGTAAGCTGAGTCCGCCCTATGTGGGACCGTATCCGATATTGCAGAGGGTTGGCAAGGTAGCTTACAAGCTGGAGCTTCCTCAAGAGATGTCGGCTATTCACAACGTGTTCCATGTTTCGATGCTCAAGAAATGCATTTCAAGTGTGGACCAAGTGATCGAGCCACAAATAGTGCAAGTTCAAGAAGACCTGAGTTATGAAAGTCGGTCTATCCAGATACTAGACTGAGAAGTCAAGAGACTAAGGAACAAAGAGGTGCCCTTAGTAATGGTCCTGTGGCAAAATCAACGGTACGAAGAAGCTACCTGGGAACGCGAAGAGGACATGAAACAGAAGTACTCAGAATTGTTCTAAGTTTCAGGGATGAAACTTTTAAAAAGTATGAAGGATTGTAACGCCCGTAAAATTTATAGCAATTTTACAAGAATTTTTGGCATGATTATAATGGGTTTTATGTGGGCACTTTCAAAAAATAAAAGAAAAGGAGCCAAAAAGGATGCAAGGCCTAGGAATTGAACCCCAAACCTCTAAAGATAGCTAAGCCCTAAAGATGCATCCAATAACCAGAAGCCCAGCAGGGTTGTTCTATTAGAGGAATATGGGAAATTATAGTTAGGGGTAAGGGAGACTAAGGGACTCTTCAAGTGAAAAAATAGGGGGAATGAGGAGACATAATTAACCAAATTGCTTTTCTCTTCTTCTCATATTCTTCCTCACCGAAATCCATTCCTCTCCCTTTCATCCTTTGTCCGAAACCTATCCAAGCAAGAGGAAGGCTAAGTTGGCATCCCTTAGGTTATCTTCCAACCAAAAAGCAAAGCGAAGGATGAAAGTATCCCCCTCACCTGCATACAAGTAGTTTTCGTTTGATGTGTTTGTGTTAATCCTCTTGAAACCATTCGGCCAAGACCTTGTTTGAGTTTTTCCATGAAGATCCATGCCATATCTTGTATGAACATGATGAAGATAGGATGCTAGATGAATTAGGTTAAGTGGTTGAACTTTTATGACCTTTAAAACCATTCGGCCAAGCCACTTTAGACCCTTATATGTTTTTTTTATGCCATGCTATAGCCAAGTTCATGCTATGTTTTGATAGTAAAAGAAGATAACATGATGTTTGGTTAACCTTGATTTAAGTGGATGAACCCTAAGCCTTGGACCATTCGGCCAAACCACTTTAGACCCCTATGTGTTCTTTTTTTTATGCTATGTTTAGATGAGCTTAGGCTAAGTTTTGATGCTAGATGAAGATAACATGTTCTATGCTAGGTTTTAAATGAGTTCATGCCATGTTGATGTTAGAAGAAGGTAACATGTTCTATGCTATGTTAGAGATAGGTTCATGCTATGTTTTATGGTAAATGAAGATAACATGTTGTTTGTTTTAACCTAGATTTAAGTGGATGAACCTTTAGGCCCCTTGAACCATTCGACCAAGTCCATCTAGACCCCTAAGGTGTCCTTCTATGCTATGTTTTGGATGAGTCCATGATGACTTTTGGTGTTAGATGAAGATAACATGCTCTATGCTAGGTTTTAAATGAGTTCATGTCATGTTTGATGTTAGAAGAAGATAACATGTTCTATGCTATGTTATAGATAAGTTCATGCTATGTTTTTGATGGTAAATGAAGACAACATGTTGTTTGGTTAACCTAGATTTAAGTGGATGAACCTTTAAGCCTTGAACCATTCGGCCAAGGTTTATTTAAAACCCTAAGTTCCCTCCCATGCCATGTTTTTATATGTTAAAGAATTAACATGTGGTTAGTTAGACCATATATAAGTTGTTTGGTGTTTAAAACTTTGATAGAACTCCATGAAGTTTAGGTCATTCCATGTATACTTGTTCATGATGTTTATACCTTATAGCATGCTTGTATGTGTGTGATATTGTGATCATGTTATGCTTATTACCTCGTAATTGTATGAATGTATGATGTTTTATAAAGAAGGAACATGATATGCATGAAAAGAATATGATATGTTATGAAGAAGAAATATGTTATGGTGAATGATATGTTATGAAGAAGAAATATGTTATGAAAGCCATATGATATGTTATGAAGAAGAAGTAGGTTATGATATGAAGAAGAAAAACATGATATGCCATGATAAGGAATATGATATGTTTATGAAATGAAATATGATATGTTATGATAAGAAGCATGTATGTATTTTACTTTCTGCATGGCTTGTACCAGAACCCTAACAAGGTCCAAAGGGATGGGCTCCTAAGTTGCCCTAGGCCGACGGACTTAGATCGGGCCTAGGATGGGCGCCTATGTTATGATTGCCCCTAGGTCGACGGTCATAGTACGGACCTAGTACGGGATGGGCTCCCAGATTCCCTAGGCCGACGGACTAAGATCGGGCCTAGGATGGGCTTCTATGTTATGATGATGGCCCCTAGGTCGACGGACTAAGATCGGGCCTAGTAACCTAGTAGGTTCGAGATTAGCTGCCTCGGGTCTATTTAGTGATGTGTGCTATGATGATGATGATGATGTGGTACAATATCGGGCCAAATATTTTGAGAGTTATGTTCAAATACCTATGATATATGTTTTCAAAGAGCATCCTGCACATATATTTACATGTTATGATGGTTATGTTATATATGTTTACATGCTATGTTTGTTATGTTATATATGTTTACATGTTATGATGGTTATGTTATATATGTTTACATGCTATGTTTGTTATGTTATATATGTTTACATGTTATGATGGTTATGTTATATATGTTTACATGCTATGTTTGTTATGTTATATATGTTTACATGCTATGTTTGTTATGTTATATATGTTTACATGTTATGATGGATATGTTATATATGTTTACATGCTATGTTTGTTATGTTATATATGTTTACATGTTATGATGGTTATGTTATATATGTTTACATGCTATGTTTGTTATGTTATATATGTTTACATGTTATGATGGTTATGTTATATATGTTTACATGTTATGATGGTTATGTTATATATGTTTACATGCTATGTTTGTTATGTTATATATGTTTACATGTTACGATCGTTATGTTATATATGTTTACATGTTATGATTGCTATGTTATATATGTGTTTATATGTTATATGCCTGCTTACGATGTTGTATGTCTACATGTTATTGCCTGCTTATGTCTATGCTGATATATTTATATTATGTCTTCTTATGTTATGATGTTATGTCATGTTATGCTTACGTAAGGTTTTGTGAGTAGGATAGGATCTTACTAAGCCTATGTGCTTATAGTTTATGTTCCCTTATACTGCAGATAAGGGTAAAGGGTGGATAAACTAAAGGGAGCAGCAGGAGGGGCAAAGTGTGTGTGGTAGTGGTATGGTGGAGGAGATCTGTTATGTTCTTTATGCATGTTTTCCCTAAGATGATTTAGCTTATGAATTTGAACTAAGTACTTATGAACTGATGATGCATGCCCTATGTTTAAGAAGAAGTGTCTATGAAATAATGATGCATGTTCTATGTTAAGAAGAAGTATCTATGAAATGACGATGCATGTTTATGTTTAAAAGAAAAAAAATATGTCTAAAGTCTTCCACTATAAGAAGTACGAAATATGTATAAAGTCTTCCGCTGTAAGAAGTGTATGTATGTAGGATCGCGTCACGCGCCACCCCTCCGGACCCTTGGAAAAAGGGCGGGCATGACACATCCTTGGGATCAAGGTCATAAGGGATCGCAGGAAAAGGATGTTGTGCTTATCCCAAGCTTCATACATAGACACGATTATGGAGCGATTTAGCATGCAGAACACCAAGAAGGGGTTTCTACCTTTCAGGCATGGAGTTCCTTTATCTAAGGAGATGTGTCCTAGAACATTTGAGGAGATAGAGGAGATGAAGGCGGTTCCTTATGCTTCGGCAGTAGGAAGCCTCATGTATGCGATGCTATGTACAAGACCAGATATCTTCTTTGTCGTGGGCATGGTCAGCATATATCAGAGTAATCGAGAATAGGGCTATTGGACTTCTGTAAAGCATATATTGAAGTACCTGAGAAGGACTAGGGATTATATGCTAGTTTACCAGGCAAACCAATTACTCCCTGTGGGTTACACAGATTTCGACTTCCAATCTGATAGGGATAATAGTAAGTCTACCTCAGGTTTTGTGATTACTTTGGGAGGTGGAGCCATTGTATGGAGAAGTGTCAAGCAGAAATACGTGGCGAACTCCACCATAGAAGCTGAGTATGTGGCAGCCTCTAAGGCAGCCAAAGAAGCTGTGTGGCTCAGGAACTTCTTGATAGACTTGGATGTGATTTCTGGTTTGCTCAGAACTATCACAATTTATTGTGATAATAGTGGTGACGTTGCAAACTCAAAGGAACCACAAGCCCATAAGGCTAGTAAACACATAGAGCGCAAGTACCACCTGATACGAGAAATCGTAAAGAGAGGAGAAGTTGTTGTGGCCAAGATTGCATCGGAGGATAACCTGGAAGATCCTTTCACTAAGGCCCTTCCGGCGAGAGCTTTTGATAGGCATGTGGAGGGAATGGGGATCAGATGTATGGCAGTTTGAGGATAGCATAGTCTTTTAGTATAAGTGGGAGATTGTTGGGATGTATACTGAAAAGTCTATCCTTTGTATGAACATTTTTATTTTGAAATAAGAATCACATAATCATTGTTTGCATATTTTTATGGTTATGCATATTGTCTAATACATTACATTGTAGATAACATGGTGTGTGAGGTCACACGGGAGACCATGTTATCGGCTCCTTGTAAAGTATAAGTAAAGGCTCACAATCGAGATGGCTTTGGACAAACCATCGGAATGGTTGTAGTGTGATTTGGTATTGGTTTGTCTTGACCATAGAATCACACTAGTGCACTTTGTGTGTATTGAGCAGGACTGACTTAGTGGTGATTCGATTTATTGCTGACTACATAATCGAATCGGACCTCAGATATTATTTTGTACATGCTCTTAATCCTGATATAATAACGGGCACATATACTTAGTATTCATCTCTTTGATTTACTAATGGGCGAGATTTATAGATTAAATCGATAGGCTTGGTAAGTTGGGAGATGATATTATTTATATGGTGTGTCATTGATTATAGGAGGAAACCGTGTCCTATACATTAGGATTATGATGTCCCCTTGAGGAGCTCATAAGGTTCATCATGTAAACCCTACAGGTGGACTTGGTCCGGCATGATGAAAAGGTTGAGTGGTACTACTCATGGAGTTAGATGTTAATTAATTAATAGTCAGTAAATTAATTAATTGACAGACATTCGAGATCTTAAACACGGGGAGAAAATGTATAAATAATATATAGAGTTCATATTAACTTATTGGGGTTGGTGAGGTAGATCAATGATAATCCTTTAGTGGATTGGATTATCATTAATGAATCAGACTTTATGTGGGCTTGATCCAAGGGTGGCCAAGATCCAACTCCTCCTCCTGGTCCCTAATGTAGCCTATTAACACCTCATGAAGCTTAGATCCAATGGATAGAAACAAAACTCTAGATCCAAAGGTAGAGATTAAATCTCTAGATCCGACGGTTGAGATTAAAACTCTAGATCCGACGGTTGATATTAAATCCCTAGAACCAATGGTGGAGATTAAAAGGAGGCTTATCCCTAACTCTATAAAAGTAGAACAAGGGGTTGACGTGGAGAATTAATTGAGAGAAGCTTGGGTTTTTGGAGTTGGTGGCAAGTGCTTGGAGCAAGGGTTTGGGCTTGGCGGCACCTAATAAGGAAAGTTTTTCCTTGCCTTCTTCTTCTTCCTCAAGCTGTCGGCGCCCATTGAAGCCTTTCCAGCTCTTGGCTGGCATCCAAAGTAGGTCCTCTCCTTCTCCTTGGCCGGTGGAACAAAGGTTTAGGGTCCTCCCTTGAAGCTTTTGGCCGGCAACCATTAATCTCCTCTTCCTTCTTGGCCAGCGGCAAGCTCCATCCTTGGAGGTTGTTGGTTGGTTAAAAGAAGGAAAAGAGCCTTATTTCTATTCTTCCTCTTGCTCGGAATGAGCAAGGAAGGAATATTGGTGATCTAGGAACTTCAACTTTTCGTAGATCATCGCCCACAGGACGTCCAAAAGAAGGAAGGTCATACATTAGAAGATCGAGAGGTATATTGATTCTCTATTCTCTTTTGTAACATGTTTGTTTTTGTTTTTCAATTATGAGCATGATATAATATGTTTGTGGCTAAATAATACTTGGATCCCAAACATAAACATAAAAGTCGGCGATCCAGAATCGTCTATTCCACGGCTACTCGAAGAATAGAGGTTGGTCGCTTGAATAATAAGTTTGTTCAAGTGACCTCTCTAAACGAATAGCACGATGATGACTTGGTTGTTTGAGCAATCTCTTTTGTCTAGGATTAAATTTTTTTTAATCCGGGGATATTGATGGGATCACCATGAACAAACAACCGAGGTGAAGTGGGAAGCGAAGTTTCCCCTCACGGATCAATGAAACCAAACCTTCAGTATTGACGAGTTATTGTCCTATCTAAACATTCTAAAAAGAAAAATCAAAATAAATAAAGAACCTAAGCATGTAATTTCTAAGTTAATGCACAAACATGTTTGGTACTAACTCCCCCTGGACCGTTGAATTAGTTCAGTCTCTCCACATAGTGGATTTGGTCCTTGGGAACCCAGTACTAGTTCGATCCTAAGTTTGAAATCAAAGCGGTCTTAGGGACCCATGCTTGGACACATTTTTTATGTCGACTTACAATCGACATATACGACTTGTTGGTCGTATTTGAGCTAAACCCTAGTCCATCTTTGTTGTACACGACCCTTTTTGATCCAAGTAGGAGGTCAAGTCCTTTGGATACCAAAGTAAACCATTCCAACGTGTTCCTAAGATCTTCGACTTGTCTCTTCAAGAGTGAGTGCTCAACTTCGAGCTTTTCAACCCGAGTTGAGTCCTCCTCTCAAACTCGACTAGTCAAAGAGGTTAGGGAGACCTCATGTTTGAGAAGTTTAACCTGCTCAACCAGGGTCTCGACCTTAGACTCAAACTTACCTAATTTCCTAGTTAAGAATTTAATTGCACTATAAAGCGTACTAATAAGAGATCGACTTAACTTGAGTGTATCTTTTGAACCAGATGCGGATCCGTGGCTTATCTTGAATAGAGCTTCGCAGTCCGATTCGTCTTCGGTTTCAGACTCGTGCTCCGGTTCCGACTCCATCTTCGATTCAACCAGTTTAGCCATGAAGACACGTTCATCATCTTCTTCCTCGGACGCTTCTTCCCACATAGCATTGAGTGCCTTCTTGTGTTTCGGTGCTTTGCTCTTGAGCTTTGGAAATTCAGACTTGATATGTCCAAACCTGTTGCATTCGTAACACCTAACATTTGAACTTTTAGGCTTACCTTTGTTGGGTCGAGTGATGGTTCGCTTTCATCCCTTGACCATCCTCCGAACTAGGTTGACTAGTTCGGCCTCCTTTTCCGGGTTGACCTCCAAATCGGACTCATTTTCTTCCTCTTTCGGGGGTGGTTTGCTCGCGGTTTTCTTCTTTGAACCTGCCAAAAGTGCTATACCCTTCTCGGGTTCTGAGTTAGACTGTTCATGGAGTTTGAAATCCGAAAACAACTCGTCTAATCTAAGTTTTGAAAGATCCTTGGAGACCCTGTAGGCATCGACCATGGATGCCCACAAGGTGGTCCTAGGAAAAGAGTTTAGTATACCTGATAAGGTCACGGTTTTTGACCTTTTTTCCGATTGCATGTAGGTTGTTGACGATATCTTGAACTCGAGCGTGAAGTTGCATCGTTGTCTCGTGTTCCTGTATTTTTAGATTATATAGCCTCTTGAACAAAAGATTGCACTTACATACCTTGGCTTCATCAGTCCCTTCATGTAATTCGACCAACTTTGTCCATAGGTCTTTGGCACTGATGAATGGGCCGATGCGATTGAGCTCCTCCTTGGACAAGCCGCATTGGAGGATTTGAGTCGCCTTAGCGTCGGCTTTGACTTGTCTTTTTGTAGCATTGGTCCATTGGTCATAATCCAAAGATTCACCCACTTCGTTAGTCGGAAGTGTGAATCCCATTTGGATTATGATCAACATCTCGATTTGGGTCTTAAGGAAGCACTCCATCCGACCCTTCCAATAACTAAAGTCATCTCCATTGTAAAACGGAGGTCGGACGGTGCTAAAACCCTCGAGATGAGCCATTGATACAAAAAAAAAAGAGAGTGAAGAATAAAAACCTAGCAACGACACAAACGACCGAAATGTACCAAGACTCGCATCTTGGATTAGTAGTGCGGGAGAAAAAAAAACTAAATTAATGAAAGAAAACAAATTTGAAATAAACAAAATTATAAAGAAAAAATTCTGTAAAAAAAACTAGATTGGTGGTTTCACCAAATCTTAGCACCCTCGGCTCTGATACCAATTGTTGGATCAAGCGAATCGCTAGAGGGGGGTGAATAGCGATATAAAATCTTTCGTTCATTTCGTTCGTTAAAACACGAGTAGACACAGCGGAAGATAAAATTAAACAAAAGGGGCAATAGAATTTTTTACTTGGTTCGTAGCCTTCGGCTACTACTCCAAGGCCCTAGGGGTCCTTGACCGATCACGGAGGGCAAATCACTAACGAACTCCTCCTCGTTGGAGGTAGGAGTTAATCGGATACAAAAACCACGAAAAGCACGAGGTAAAGGGACACTCTCTGTCTCCTCTTTATAATGAAAACTTTAGAACACAAGTAAAATGAAATACAATAAATACTTTTGTTGCCGACGACTTAAAAGGTTGGAGGTTGAAGCTCTTGTCGTCGTCTCAGCAGCACTTCATCGTAGGGATGTCGGAGAGTCGTAGCTTATCGGAAGCACTTGGAGGCGTTTTTAATTGATGAAAAACCCTAAGAGTAGCCCTCCTTTTATAGCCTTTGAGTCCCTTCTCGAGAGGATCTTCAGCCAATCAAATTTAGGCACCAAGCCCCTTGAAATGAGGTGATAAGGCTTGACTCCTCGAAGTTGATCCTTGACCATCAGTCGACTGATGGCCATCATCAGTCGACTGATGGCAGCGCCAATCGAGTCGCAACACTCAGCAGTCGACTGATTTCAAGCAGTCGAGTGGCTTTTGTGGGCAGTCGACTGATGCTTGCTGATATCAAAAGTTAGCTTAACAAAAACATAATTTCGACGGTCGCCGATCGTCCGATCTCGACCTAGACCATCCATGGGATGTCTTTGGTCAGATCTACGCTTAAGACCATCCCCGTAAGGAGGATACGACCTCACTTACACTCTCACACACACGAGCTTACCTCGATACTTTGAAGCTCTTGATTCTGGCCTTCCACTCGATTCCTTCGGCTCCCTCCGAAGTCACTCGATTGTCACCCGACCACCGCAGCTTTCTCCAGGTGTTGCTAGCCTTCAGCTCCAACTTTAGCACTTTTCAGCACACTCGATTTAGCTCGTGAGATAACAATATGAGCTTAACTTTGTATTATTTGCTATAATCAAAACTCAGGTTCGACTTAGGTGCCTACTGCACCAACAAGAAGCTCCCGTAGCCGACTGGGAAGTCGACTGTCGAGGGAGCAGTCGACTGTTAGGGTTTGGCAGTCGACTAATGAGTTATCCGTTGGAACTTTTCCAGCATGGATCAAGCTGTTATCTCACAACGTGTCACGCCCCAAGAGTATACCGAGCCAAAAATAATCGGACAACATCTCCCCTATATGTGATACAATATCCTATTGACACAAAGCCTTTCGACCACAATCACATAACATATATATATGGATGTAATCCATAAAACATGGCAGAATATATTAACAAAGGATACAAAGACTTAACTAAGCACTCTGAAGTGACTTTGACACAGAAAAAATCATAATAGAAACCACATCCAAACTGAAACCACATCAAAAGCCCAAATACTTACAACACATTTGTATACCACTAATACGGAAACAATATAGGATAAAATCCCAAAACAAAAATCCATAAGAATACTACAACATGGAAATAATATCCAACCATTCGGCATGAGATGGGATCAGCTAACGGAGCTCCGAACATCCAAGGAATCTTCTACCTGTGACCTGGGCGGTAAGAAACCCAGGGTCTGGGGTGATGAGTATAAACTCAGGGGTAATATGTAGAAAATGCATGAACAACATATAGGATAAAGAGATCTACAAGTATACATGTGAAGATCTACAAGTATACAAGAAATGTCCAACAGATATACAGTTCTAAATGTACTAACAACTAACCACCAGTATAGTCATACTCAATGCATATACTAAACTGATCAACTGAACATGAAGTAATGTACTAATGTACCTGACGGTCTGCAACACCACAAGCTATATCATCCTGAATAGGTATACAATAATATAACCCATATAACATACAAGGTCAATCCCATATCCGACCAACACTCAGACATATGAACAGTATATAATCACATGTAATAACAACCCGGTCGATACTACACTATGACATGACACTAATCAAGTGCATACAACAGTCTGGACCAACACATATATCATGCTCAACACACAACAGTATATAATATGCAAATGACATGTATCATGATGTACAAACATATGTAGCAAACAAATGCAGCATCTCACAGGCATATGTAAAACATATATCGAAAACATGCATACATATATATCAGCAATGCATATGCATGGCCATGTCTGCGGACCCGTCCAACCACGACCCCAGAATGGCCAGGGTGGCACGACATGACTACTATCCCGACTCCAGCTACTACTACTCTCGAGTGGTCAAGTTGGGTAGTATAACTGGTAGCTAGCCTCCATAGAGCTATATGCTACCCACGGGGTCCCTGCTGTAAGCAAATCTAGCTATCATTAACCACGAGTGGTCGAGTGCTGCACGACAGGACAAGTTGCACGCCACTCCAACTACCACTGTCTATGGTGGTCGAGCATGACACATCCAATGCTCTGCCCTCAACCCTACTACCACTACCCCGAGTGGCTAGGGAGGCAGGATGACTGATGACCCTCTCAACCACAAGGGAGACCTAATCGCCAGCATGCATGCAATGTAATTATGTATAGCTCCACACACGTATCCTCGCAACACTCCCTATCCCACGGGGAGTCCTGGTTAACCAAAAGTCAACTATGCAAGGACTACTGATCCACAAGACACTCTCTCTACCACACATAGAGTCATACTCAACTGACAGTCAACTACGCTAGGACCTCCAGTCCGTAGCGAGATACTATCGACAATCCATATAACCATACACATATATATGATCCATAATGGATATACAATCATGCTAGGACCTCCAGTCCATAACCACATACTGACACTCACACACTTATCTATGCACAGATAAATAGATCCACCATAGATACATAACTAATATGTATACAATACAGAAATTGACTTTATAATCTAATCCATCACCTAACCCTAGTGATGTAACACGGTAACCCAATCTGAGGTGACAAAGGTAACCCTAACCACATGTACTCAACTGAACATCCATCAGCTAACACACAATAGGGTTTGTAGTTCATATCCATGATAGATACACGATGAAGTAACAACAATATATCTCATAGGTCAAAGGCAGTACAAGCATATGATTAAATAAGAGTGGATTTAAGATCAAAGTAATAGCATAAGTTCAAATTCAGGCACCATATTCAGATCAAACTACCTGACTAGGGTAGATATTACCCACTTTTTATGAACCACGTGTTGATAATCCTCACAATCGTGGACCTGCTTCATATCCCAAACCTGCACAAAATAGCAAACTATGATTAAGTACAAGCACCAGACAAATATATGAACTAAACACTACTTCATTTCTATGTTCGCATTCTTTCCTCAAATATGAGTCAACAACCCCGATTATCCCAATCTGATACACCATAACCGAACTCACAATAGATCACCAACATCCCCAAAATCAACCGCAACATAATTGAAAGTCTAAACAACATCTAAATCAACCTGCATATTCACAGATCACCCAACATCCTTACCTTCTTTTCCAGCACAACCAAGACCACAAATCTGCTCGTCGGATGTCGAACAATCGACCATCGTTGCCTACCAATCCAAATACTAAGCAGCAAATACATGAAAACCATAGTGATAAAACAAGTGGTTGGCATCGAGATCACCACTTACCTCAACTAGCGACAACAGGAAGCAGTGAGGCCCTCCGACGATCATCGTGTAGAGAAACAGATCCACAAGCTGTGCCGATGATGAAATGACAGAAGAGGAGAGGTGACAGCGGGCTGAGCTCGAGCGTCGATGGTGGAAGATCTGAGCTCAAGCGACAGTGATGATGAGTAGCTCCGACAGGGCTGGTGACGGAGAGCTCCAACAGTGGTGATAAGGTAGCATCGGGCAGAGATTGACTAGCTCGGCGTCGACGGTGGCAAATCATCGGAAGAGGTGAGCTGTGACAACGAAATAGGGGAAGGGAAGAGCTGCACGATCGGGAGAAGACTAGCTACCGGCTGGAAGGGAAGAACCCTTGTGTGGTCGGCGCTAGAGAACTCCGACAGCGATGAGTGGAAGCACAGGGAAGACGCGATTGGAAATGAGGAAGCATCGACGATGGAGAGGAAGAGATCGACACAAATCGAAGCTGGGGAATCTCGTGTAGGAGAAATGGGAAGAGGAAGAAATTGTAGAAAGCAAGAATGAGATTTGGGTTTGGGTTCGGGTTTGTTAAAGGCCAACTGGTTCAGTTGGGCTAGCGCAGGTTTAGCTTAAATCAAATCTAGGTTTAACCCAATCTCCCATTTAAGCTCTAATCTTCCTCGTATAGACTCCTTTCGAATCCAAAAAAATTTCTATGAACTCCTGAGAAATTATATAAGACTATTTCTCAATTAACATGGGATATTTTATTTTATTATTATTATTATTTTCTGGTATCTTACATTCTCCCCCACTAATAAAAATTTAGCCCCCAAATTTCTGACTCATGTAAGAGTACAAGATGTCCACAATCATCTCAAGTATCTGGAGAAAAGTCATACACCTTAAGTGACTAAATGGGGTATTGAGCTCGAATATTATATTCCAGCTCTTATATACACTCTTAACCAACCTATTAAGAGATAAATAATCGTACCAGAGTGGAGCTCTATACTCGTGACCGGTGGGAGACTTTGCCAGATCTGTAAGGTAAATCATGATCACTATCAGAAATGATACTCAAGGATACTCCATGGATATAATTCCATCAAGTAATCCAATGAAATACACCTTACGGCTCTGAAGAAAATGAGTCGACTTAGCTAATCGATCACCAATTACCCTAATCGCATCAAATAATTTCCGAATTCTAGATAATCTCCCAACACAGTCCATCGTACTAGGCTACCACTTCCATCTCGGTACATAACCCTACTGGTCACTAATATTTCACCTTTACTTATTAGCACACCCAACAACAAACTACAAAATCAACCATCGTCTAGGCCCTGAAACCTAGTTTCACAAGCTTCTGACCAAGTGATTCCCATCACCTTCTTGGTCCAACAAGTCAGCGGTATAGTAATGCTAGAGAATCCTATCCACATCTATGGTAAATACCAAATCAATCTAGGGAAACCACAACTTCCCTTAAGATTATGAATATGTCCCATATATCATTCCACCATCTATAGTAAATACCATGAACTGGTCCAATAACTTCCAAAATACTCGTTTCCTCAAGTCCATGGACGACTAAATCGTCGACAAGTCTAACAACATTATCAACATCTCCTAAAATTCATACCAAGTATGAAATGCCATCTTCTACACACCTGCATCCTTTCACTCTAGCTGATGATATATCAATCGTCACACCGACAATGATTATTGTATGACACCTAGTCACTACAATATCAATACACCAATCATAGATCAACCCTAGGGTATACACAGGTGCCCTTTAGCTGAACTAAACAGATCATCTATCCACAATGAAAGATATCCATTTCCAATAGATTCAGCATTCCAACATCGATAATCGATGTATAACCTCAAAGGTCCATCTTTCTTTAACAAAGAGTTCCAGATCTTCTCAAGAAGAAACACTAGGAAAGATAAATCTTCCATCCAATACCTCATATAATCGCAACTTATGTTCTTCTAATTTCCACAGTATTTAGCAACACTCATACCAATAAAATCATCTCCCAGTATGAGGTCTTCAATATCGGAACTATTCCCAAAATCACCCCCAATCACATATTCCACTTGCCCATACAGAGGCAAGTCTGGGAGTTCATCCGAAACTACATCTGAATACTCTCGAATTATACACACATCCGAGAGACATGTTATACTAACATTCCAACAATTTAACTATCCGTAAGGATATGTCTATAGTAGAAGTATGTCTAGCAAAGGCTAAGGGTATCCCTTGACTTCTTGGTTGTTGATCAACATCTCACCTGACGGTAGAGAAAAATCACCAACCCACAAGTCGATGTATAGAAACCCTTCTAATCTATCTAAGAATGTTCTAGACCTAGCTACTTGTAACTACCAGTATCTCTTGATATATCCGCAAATAGGGTAACCTAAAATAATACCCCAAATGGCCAATCCTCGGTCCTCTACATCTCCTATCGAGTAAAGATGTAAACTCATACAACTTCTTTTCTTGATGGCTGAGCTCATGTAGGTGCAATAGACTACCATGAAGGAAGCAAGGGATACAATAATATCATCCTCGTATGGACTCCTTTTGAATCCGGAAAAAATTCTATGAACTCCTGAGAAATTATATAAGATATTTTCTCAATTAACAAGGATATTTTATTTTATTATTTTTTTCCGGTATCTTACATTCTCCCCCACTAATAAAAATTTGGTCCCCAAATTTTTGACTCATGTACGAGTACGAGATGTCCACAATCATCTCAAGTATCTGGAGAAAAGTCATACACCTTAAGTGATTAAGTGGGCTACTAAGCTCGAATGTTATATTCCAGCTCTTATATACACTCTCAACCAACCTATTAAGAGATAAATAATCATACCATTGTGGAAATATGTGGATCTTATAGGCACTAACTGAAGGTAGGAAACTTCGCTTCCCACTTCAACTTGGTCACTTGTTCATGGCGATCCCTTTTACATCCCCGGATAAAAAAAAATTATCCTTGACAAGAGGGATTGCCCAAGCAACCTTTTCATTGTCTTGCTATTCGATTAGAGTAGTCACTTGAACAAACTTGTTGTTCAAGTGACCAACCTCTATTCTACGAATAGCCGTGGAATAGACGATGTACGGATGACTGGCTTTTGTGTTTATGTTCGGGGTCCAACTATATTTAGCCACAAAACAAAATATATCATGCATATATAATTGAAAAACAATTACAAACATGTTGCATATGAAGATGGATAAGTGTTATACCTCTCGATCTTCTATTGTATGACCTTCCTCCTTTCGGACGTCGTGTGGGCGACGATCTACCAAAAGTTGAAGCTCCAAGATCACCAATCTTCCTTCCTTGCTCGCTCCGAACAAGAGGAAGAATAGAAACAAGACCCTTCTCCTTCCTTTAGTCAACCAACAAGCAACAAGCAAGTTGCTTGCCACCGGCCAAAAAGGAAAAGGATGAGAAAGATGAATGCCAGCCAAAAGTTCCAAGGGAAGACCTTAAGCTATGTTTCCACCGGCCAAAGAGAAGGAAAAGGGATGCTTTGGACGCTGGCCAAGGGCTAGAAAAGTTGTATGGGAGCCGGCCACCTTAGGAAGAAGAAGATAAGGAAAGAGTTTCCTTATTTGGTGCCGCCAACTCCCTATGCTCCTTGCCACCAAAAACCCTAGCCTCTCCCCTGTATTCTACTTATCCACGCCAACCCTAAAGCCTCCTTTTATAGAGTTTAGGGGTAAGCCTTCTTTTAATCTCCACCATTGGTTCTAGGGATTTAATCTCAACCGTCGGATCTAGAGATTTAATCTCAACCGTCGAATATAGAGATTTAATCTATACCTTTGGAACTAGAGTTTTGTTTCCATCCATTGGATCTAGGCTTCATGAGGTATTAATAGGCTACAATAGAGACCATGAGGAGGAGTTGGATCTTGGCTACCCAATGGATCAAGCCCACATAAAGTCCGATCCATTAATGATGATCCAATCCAGTAAAGGATTATCATTGATCTACCTCACCAACCCCCATAAGTTAATATGGGCTCCATATATTATATGTACATTTTCTCTCCGTGTTTAAGATCTCGAATGTTCGTCGATTAATTAATTTACTGACCATTAATTAATCAACATCTAACTCCATGAGTAGTACCACTCAACCTTTTCATCATGCCGGACCAAGTCCACCTGCAGGGTTTACATGTTGAACCTTATGAGCTCCTCAAGGGGACATCATCATCCTAATATATAGGACACGGTTTCATCCTATAATCAACGGCACACCATATAAATAATATCATCTCCCAACTTACCGAGCCTATCGATTTAATATATAAATCTCACCCAATGGTAAATCAAAGAGATGAATACAAAGTATATGTGCCCGTTATTATATCGGGATTAAGAGCATGTACAAAATAATATTATTTCCCAACTTACCGATCCTATCGATTTAATCTATAAATCTCGCCCATTGGTAAATCAAAGAAATGAATACTAAGTATATGTGCCCGTTATTATATCAGGATTAAGAGCATGTACAATATAATATCTGAGGTCTGATTCGATTATGTAGTCAGCAATAAATCGAATCACCTCTAAGTCGGTCCTGCTCAATACACACAAAGTGTACTAGTGTGATTCTATGGTCAAGACAAATCAATACCTAATCACACTACAACCATTCCAATGGTTTGTCCAAAGCCATCTTGGTTGTGAGCCTATACTTATACTTTACAAGGAGCCGATAACATGATCTCCCGTGTGACACCACACACCATGTTATCTACAATGTAATGTATTAGACAATATGCATAACCATAAATATATGCAAATAATGATCATGTGATTCTTATTTCAAAATAGAGATGTTCATACAAAAGATAGACATTTCAGTATACATCCCAATAATCAACCACTTATACTAAAAGACTATGCTGTCCTCAAACTGCCATACATCTGATTCTTATTCCTTCCACATGCCTATCAAAAGCTCTCGCCGGAAGGGCCTTAGTGAAAGGGTCTACCAGGTCATCCTCTGATGCAATCTAGGCGACAACAACTTCTACCTCCTTTACGATTTCTCGTATCAGGTGGTACTTGTGCTCTATGTGTTTACTTGCCTTATGGGCTCGTGGTTCCTTTGAGTTTGCAACTGCACCACTATTATCACAATAAATTGTGATAGTTCTAGGCAAACAAGGAATCACATCCAAGTCCATCCAGAAGTTCCTGAGCCACACAGCTTCTTTGGCCGCCTCAGAGGTTGTCACATACTCAGCTTCCATGGTGGAGTCCGCCATGCATTTTTGCTTGACACTCCTCCATACAATGGCTCCACCAAAGTAAACATAAAACTTGAGGTAGACTTACTGTTATCCCTATCTGATTGGAAATCAGAATCTGTGTAACCCACAGGGAGTAATTGGTCTCCCTGGTAAACTAGCATATAATCCTTAGTCCTTCTAAGGTACTTCAATATATGCTTTACCGCAGTCCAATGTCTCTGCCATGGATTACTCTGATATCTGCTGACCATGCCCACAGCAAAGCAGATATCTGGTCTCATACATTGCATCGCATACATGAGGCTTTCTACCGCCGAAGCATAAGGAACCGCCTTCATCTCCTCTATCTCCTCAGATATTCTAGGACACATCTCCTTAGATAAAGGAACTCCATGCCTGAAAGGTAGAAAACCTTTCTTAGAGTTTTACATGCTAAAACGATCCATAATTGTGCTTATGTATGAAGCTTGGGATAATCACAACATCCTTTTTCTGTGATCCCTTATAACCTTGATCCCAAGGATGTGTCCAACTTCTCCCAAGTCCTTCATATCAAACTGTTTGGACAATCATACCCTTATATCCGATAACACCTTGACATTGTTGCCAATTAACAAAATATCATCTACGTATAGTACAAGAAATACCACTACATTTCCGTCACATCTCTTGTATACACAAGACTCATCCGGACTTTGAATAAATTCATAAGACTGGATTACCTCATCAAATCGGATGTACCAAGACCTCAAAGCTTGCTTCATTCCATAAATGGAACGATTAAGCTTACATACAAGATGCTCTTTTCCCTTCGCAATGAATCCCTCTGGTTGCTTCTTATAGATGTTTTCCTCAAGACTTCCATTTAGGAAAGATGTCTTGACATCCATCTTCCACACCTCATAATCCATATGAGTTGCAATGCATAAGAGAATCCGGATAGACTTAAGCATGGCTATCGGCGAAAAGGTCTCTCATAATCGATACCCTCTTTCTGAGTATACCCCTTCGCAACAAGCCTCGCTTTGAAGGTCTCAACCTTCCCGTCTATTCCTCTCTTTCTTTTGTAGATCCACTTGCATCCAATGGTTTTTACACCATCGGGTGGTTCCACTAGCTCCCAGACCTGATTTGAATCCATAGATTCAATCTCAGTATTCATTGCACTTTGCCAAGATACTGCATCTTTATCTTGGATTGCCTCATGATATGTCCAGGGATCAGGTTCATGTTTGCCAGGGACCAAATCAGAAGATTCTCCCAAGAACATGAATCTATCAGGCTGTCTCACAACCCTCCCACTACGATGAGGTATCACCTGTGTATCCTCTGTGACACGCGGTACAGTGACTTGTAGTATATCCTCTTGTCCCGGTGGTACTGAAGAAGTGACTTCCCCTTTCAATTCCTCCAGAACAATTTTACTCATGGGCTTGTGGTTCATCACATAGTCTTCCTCTAGAAATCTTGCATTCGTGCTAACGATCACCCTTTGATCTCTAGGACTATAAATCAAACCACCTTTCATTCCCTTAGGATAGGCAATGATCATGCGTACTTCTGTACGAGGTTCCAACTTACTAGCATCTGCCTTCAGCACATGTTCTGGACTCCCCCATATCCAAATATGTCTTAGACGAGGCTTTCGCCCAGTCCACAATTCTGTGGGAGTAGACAGCACTGATTTAGATGGAACCAAGTTTAGAATGTATACTTCCATATCTAGAGCATATCCCAAGAACGAATCTGGCAACTCAGAATAACTCATCATCGATCTAACCATCTCCATAAGAGTCCTATTCCTTCACTCTGCTACACCATTCTGTTGGGGTGTGCCAGGTGCAGACAATTGGGATTGAATCTCAGCCTCTGATAAGTAATTCCTAAACACTCCCAAGAGGTACTCACCACCATGATCAGATCGTAGTATCTTGATACTTTTACCTTGACGTTTCTCCACATCAGTCTTAAATTCTTTGAACTTGTCAAAGCATTCAGACTTGTAGCGCATCAAGAAAATATATCCATATCTCGAATAATCGTCTATAAAAGAGACGAAATACTCCAAACCACCTCTAGCCTGGATAGACATAGGACCACACAAATAAGAATGAACCAATTCTAACACATCTTTGGCTCTATACCCCTTGGCCTTAAAAGGCCTCTTGGTCATTTTACCCTCCAAGCAAGATTCGCAGGTTGGGAAATCCTTCAACAGTAATGAACCCAGAGGTCCATCAGCTATCAACCTTTGAATTCTACTTAGGTTAATATGACCAAGTCTTTGATGCCAAAGATATGTTTGGTTCATCTTTGAAGGTTCTTTTCTCTTATTGGAATTAGAAGATGAGTTATTAACTTCAATTTGCATCGTGGGAGCTTTTGGTTCAAGTGTGTATAAATTTCCTATTAATGCACCCGAACAGATAATGTTTCTATTCCTTTTTATAACAACTCTGTCATTAAAAGAAATAGAATATCCATCCATAAACAATTTAGAAACCGAAATTAAATTCTTTCTAAATTAAGGTTCATAAAGGCAATTCTTAAGAACCAAAACTTTATTTTTCTCAAAAGATAAATGAACGTCTCCCACTGCAACAGCCGCCACCTTCGTGGCATCGCCTAAGTACACGGTAATCTCCCCCTCAGCCAGTCGTCTGGTTTCTTGGAACCCCTGCAATGTATTACAGACATGATCAGTGGCTCCCGTATCTACACACCAAGTGTCGGTAGATAAAACCGCTAAACATGTTTCGACGACTAGACCAAAAGATATACCTTTGTTCTGCTGGCAGTTGGGGCAGTCCTTCTAGTGTCCAGTCTTCTTACAAGTGAAGCACTTGCCTTTCGGATTCTTCACTCCTCCCTGAGTTCCTCCCATCGCCTTTGTCCCAGTTTGTTTCTTCTTCTTCTTGCCATTCGGCTTAGAAGTAGAAACCTTTTGGGTCACCATGGCATGTGCCTAAGCACTCTGACGAAATAGGCCCTCTGCCGCCTGGAGTTCTGTCAGAAGCTCCGCCAACTAATACAACCTCTTGTTCATGTTATAGTTCATATGAAACTGCTCAAAATTCCTAGGTAGAGACTGGAGAATGATATCGACCTGGGTTTCCCCATCGATCTCAACTCGAAGGACCTCCAGCTCATTCAAATGAGCCATCATCTTGAGAACATGATCCCTCACGGGTGTTCCCTCGATCATGGTGGTCGTCATCAAGTTCCTCATGGATTCTTGCCTAGCAGCCAGATTCTGGTGTCCGAAAATCTCTTTGAGATTTGTAGGGGATCGATCACCCGGCTAGAGGGGGGTGAATAGCCCTTTGTCGTTGGATGGTGGAATTTGCTCATCTACACAATCGTTAGCGGAAGCGGAATACTAATAAAGACAAGCAAATAAACAATGAAGAATACAAACAATGCTAACACCGAAATATAAAGTTGTTCACGGCTACGCCGCTAATCCACGGTCCCTGATTCGTCCTCGGTGAATCACTCCGCAACCAAATCACTATCGATCTCTCTTATGTACTAAGCTAGGTGGAGGTAACCCTTACAACTCAAAGACACTCCTTCTTTTACAATAGATGTGAAAGAAAACTAAGAGAAGGAGTTTTAATCTTGTAGAGCACTTGGATGGTCACTTAGAGCATAAGAATTAGCCATCCAAAAGCCCACACCCTCTCTTTTTATAAAGAGGGTTGATTTCTTCCTGTTGGCCACCACCAGTCGACTGCTGCCCTTGGCAGTCGACTGCCGCCACTTCAACAGCCTGCGACCATGTCGGATCCCGACTGTTGTAGTCCAACGGTGTTGGTGATCGTTTGGAAGCTAGAGGGGGGGGGGTAAATGGCGCTTTTCATTTCTACAAGAGTGATTAGCGGAAGCAAACACAAATAATATATGTAAAATTAGAAAGCAATGCTAACAAAAGCCTTTACGTGGTTCGGAGATAACGCTCCTACACCACGGCGATCGTTAAGGTTGATCAACCCAAGCAATTCCACTAAGAAGCTTTCCTTTACAACACAACTCCTCTTCTTTACAAAGAATGAAACTTAAGCTTAGAGAGAAGAGGAGGGGATTTAAGATCACTTAGAAAGCTAGAATACTCGTGGAGGCTTTGGCGAAGAATCAGAGAATAAGCATTAACCCCAAAAACCCCCACCAACCCTCTTTTTATAGAGAGAGGGCTGATTTTTCCGTTGGAGCACGATCAGTCTACTGATGCACAACATCAGTCGACTGCCGGCACGATTAACGGCCTCTGAACAGCCGGATTCACGGGATTTAGAGTCATTTCGTCCAATGACATTCTCATCAGTAGACTGATCCCTCCATCATTCGACTGATGAAGTGATCAGTCGAGTGATCACAAGCCGTAGTCGAGTGGGACTCCATTATGTGCCTATTTTTGCCTTGATCGATCGCCATGTTGGCGATCGTGATGGCATCATCGATTCTCATTGCTATAAGGCGATCGATAGTCGGTTTCACCGACTCGGCCGAAAGACTGACCGGCCGATGATACATCATATCAGTCGACTGATACACATCAAGTATGAGTATTTCATACTTGATTTCACCCCGTAGACCTAGACTCAACCTTCTAGCTCTTCCTTAAGCCTTGTGCTTCCAGGATCCCTCTAAGTCTGCGACTTGTTCATCCTTTGTGCTTTGCTTCCAAGAGCTTCCTTCAGTTTTGTCATGTCTTGGGTTTTCCTTTGCCAAGGTGTGCTTGGACTTTACGCCGCTAAGACTACATGCTTGGACTTACGCTGCCAAGACTAGCCTTTGGACTTCCTTTGCCAAGGTCCGTTTGGACTTAATGCCGCCAAGACAACATGTTTGGTCTTATGCCGCCAAACCTTTACTTTGGACTTCTCTTGCCAAGATCATACTTGGATTTTGCCTTTACCTGTCACTTAATCATGTTCACCATTAGATTACAATTGTTTGCCTAACTTAGATGATTATCCAAACATCAAAACATATAAATGTTTGGGGCATTGTTGCACCAATAATCTCCCCCTTTTTGATGTTTGGCAATGATTTAAGTTAGGTCTTTTAAAGATACACATAATCACATAATCATATATCCAATTTCTAACTTAAACATTTCTTCTCCCCCTTTGACATACATCAAAAAGAGAAGAAATCATATAATTCATAGAAGAATTGAATATATTATAATCTTGAGCTAAAGTATAGATATGAATTTTAGCTCCCCCTTAATCCAAGATATAGTTCATGATGAGTAAACAAAAACATGTGGAGCAAAAGTCTATCAAGTAATTTGAGGATTTAACTTCCAACTTTGCACCAACAATATAACTTTTTGGAATAAGAAGGTTACGTTATGTGAAACTCCCCCTAAAACACCGCATTAAACAGTCATACAAGTTGTTTATACTCAATATTATCAAGCTATAGTTTTAGATCAACAAGGATTCACTAAATATCAGAAAATGGAGCTAATTTTCCGAAAACACAGTGTATCAATGATTGGTTTTCGAACCAATGATCATTGCTATCTCAGAATATCTAAATTCAGCCTTTTCAGTCTAAATTTAGAAATGCGTCAGAAATTCCAGAAGCCTCAAAAAATCACAAAATTTTGTGTATACATTTCTGAAATCATACTTTATCAAGGAAAAATATTTTGAAAAATATAAGTTTTCCAGATTTCAATATTGATACAAACTTGGAAAGTAGCAAAAGTTCTAAAATTTTGCAAACTTTGTATCACTTTTATGTTTCACTTGAAAACTGTTTTTCAAAGTATGATAAATATAGTTTAAAATATGTTTTATTTGACATTTCCAATCATGTTCTTGGAGCTATATGCACATCAATTGTGTATAATCCTTCCCAATGATTGGTCCATTGAAGGATCAATGTCTCTAGTTGACACTTTGGTCCATAGTAATGCATCATAACAAGCATGATGAACCAAGTGCATCTTCCTAACATCTCACATGTTGTCTAAGTTTCTCAATACAAAAAAAAATCATGGTTTCTTAGGTATTTTGTGAGATGCTCAAAGGTATAAATCCTAGTATTTCTATAGGATCATGCACACCTATACCTTTACTCAACCAAGCACATTCCAAGTTCTCTCCTAAGTGATGAAAATTCTACCTCGGGAAGAGCCTTGGTAAATATGTCTGCTAGGTTGGACTTGGATTCAATGTAATTAAGCTCAATGTCCCCCTTTGCCACATGATCTCTAATGAAGTTATGTTTCGCTTCAATGTGCTTGGTCCTAGAGTGATGCACCGGATTTTTGGTCAAGTTAATGGTGCTCACATTATCACAAAATACTTTCATGTTGGAGTAAGATAACTCATAATCTTCTAAGGTATGTTTCATCCATAGTAGTTGAGCTACACAACCACCCATAGCCACATATTCGGCCTTGGTGGTGGATAAAGCAACACAAGGTTGTTTCCTACTACTCCAACTAACTAGGGAGGACCCAAGGAATTGGCATCCACCACTAGTACTCTTTCGATCCAATTTGCAACCGGCATAATCGGAATCGGTGTACCCAATCAAATCAAAAGACCTAGTCCTAGGGTACCATAGACCTACATTTAGTGTGCCTTTAACATATCTTTAAATTCTCTTAACGGCAACTAAATGAGATTCTTTAGCACATGATTGATACCTAGCACACATACCAACCGCAAATAATATGTCGGGTCTACTAGCGGTTAAGTACAAAAGGCTACCAATGATGCTCCTATAAAGTGTATGATCTATTTGTTTTCCTTCACTATCACTATCTATTTTAGTATTGGTTGCCATTGGGGTTGAAACTACCTTAGCATTTTCCAAACCAAATTTCTTGATCATTTCCTTAGCATATTTGGTTTAATAAATATAAATACCTTTACTAGTTTGTTTGACTTGCAATCCTAGGAAGAAATTTAATTCCCTAACTAGACTCATTTCAAACTCTTTTTCCATATTTTGAATAAAGTCTTGAAGGAGTTCATCATTTGTTGACCCAAAGATAATGTCATCAACATATACTTAGGCTACAAAGATGTCCTTAGATGTTGACTTTATAAAGAGAGTTTGATCTATACTACCCCTTTTAAAATCCTTAGAAATTAAGAAAGATAATAATCTTTCATACCAAGCTCGGGGAGCTTGTTTCAACCCATATAAAGCTTTCCTAAGCTTGTATACATGGTTTGGGTAGTCCATATTTTCAAACCCGGGAGGTTGTTCTACATACACCTCTTCCTTAATAAACCCATTTAGGAATGCCGATTTGACATCCATTTGATGGAGTTTGAAACCCATATAGGAGGCATACCCTAAAAGTATTCTAATGGACTCTAACCTAGCAACCGGGGCATATGTTTCATTATAGTCAAGTCCTTCAACTTGATTAAAACCTCTTGCAACTAATCTTGCTTTATTTCTAGTGATATTTCCTTGGTCATCTAGTTTGTTCCTAAAGACCCATCTTGTAGTAACAATGGTGTTTTCACTTGGTCTAGGAACTAACTCCCACTCTTGACTCCTTTCAAATTGAGCCAATTCATCTTGCATTGCTAAGATCCAATCCGGATCAAGTAATGCATCTTTAATTGTTTTGGGCTCAATTTGAGAAATTAGAGCTATATGACTAGTGGGATCCCTATGGAATGACCTAGTCCTAACTCCTTGAGATAATTCACCCATAATTTGATCTAAGGGGTGACTTTGATGAACTCTTATGGTTCTAGGAGGTGTACTAATTTGGTTTTGATCATGATCAACCTCAATCCTATGCTCATCATCGGAATCATCCCTTACTCCCCCTTGATTCAATCCTCCCCCTTGATCATTACCCCCTAAGGTTAAATCTTGAAATTGTTGGGTAATTTCTTGATTTTCATTATTAATATCATCATCAATAGGGGATTTCCTAGGGTATGTATTGGAAGTTTCATCAAATTGAACATTTGAAGATTCTTCAATCTTTTGAGTCCTCTTATTGTAAACTCTATATCCTACACTAGTGGATGAGTATCTAACTAGGATTCCCTCATCCGCTTTGGACTCAAACTTACCTAAGTTGTCTTTGGTATTTAATATATAAACTTTACATCCAAAGACCTTAAAATAATGAATTGTTGGAATTGTACCATTCCACAATTCAAATGGAGTTTTTCCTAAAAACCTATGAATCAATACCCTATTTTGGATATAGCAAGCAGTATTAACCGCTTCCGCCCATAAGTAGCTAGGTAAAGAGTATGCATTAAGCATTGTCCTAGCCGCTTCTTGTAGGGCACGATTTTTTCTTTCCACAACCCCATTTTGTTGGGGTGTTCTAGGACAAGAAAACTCATGCTTGTACCCTTGTTCTAAGCAAAAAGTTGAAAATTTAGAATTCTCAAATTCTCCACCATGATCACTACGGATCCGGTTGATTTTGAGTTTTCTTTCATTTTCTACTCTTTTGCTAAATCCTATGATTATTCCTAAGGTTTCATCTTTATTTTTCAAGAAAAATACCCAAGTAAACCTAGAGAAATCATCTACTATTACCAAGCAATATTTACTACCAATCATAGAGGGGGTACTATGGCAATCAAATAAATCCATATGTAAAAGTTCTAAGGGTAAAGCGGTACTAAGTAAATTTTTACCTTTGTGTGATGTTTTTGATTGTTTCCCTTCTTGGCATGCATCACACATCTTGTCCTTGAGAAATTTGACTTTGGGCAACCCTTTGACTAACTTCATTTTTGCTATTTTGGCTATGTTCTTCATGTTTATGTGTCCTAGCCTCCTATGCCAAAGCCAATTTTCTTCCTCTTTTGCAATAAGACACTTTTTGGAAGCATTAGTAGCATAGCATAAATCAACATAATATATATTTGATCTCCTAAAACCTACTAACATGCAATCATTTAGAGTTTTGTGTCTTATAAAACATTTTGAGGAATCAAATCTAACATCAAAGTTTGCATCACATAGTTGACTTACACTAAGTAAATTAAATTTCATATTTTTAACTAATAGCACTTTATGAATGGCAAGATTGGGGGATACCTCAATTGTGCCCTTTCCTAGAATCTTAAGTTTACCGCTATTACCAAATGAGACTTTTCCTTTGCTAGTGTGGTTGATAGTGGAGAATTTTCTCTCATCCCTGGTCATATACTTTGAGCACCCACTATCAACTATCCACAAGCTTGGTTCTTCTACCTATATCACATGAAAAACACAATCCTTAGGTACCCAAATCTTAGGACCACTAGCATTAATTATAAATTTCTTAGGTACCCATGCCTTTCTCCCCTTGCTTTTAATTATTGATTTTCTACTAACAAGAGATGTAAATGCTACCTCTTTTTCCTTAGGCCTATATCCTAATCCGGCCTTGTTGTAGATAGCCCTTTGATCCTTAATAATCATGTCTAGGTATTTTGAACCATTGGTGAATTTTTCTAAGCATGCTCTTAATTTACCTATTTCTTTTCTTAACTCATCATTTTCATCCCTAAGAGTACATTCATCAATATCACTAGATGGTTTACCACATGATGAATCTACACTCTTAAGTGATTTGATCTCTAATTTTAGATCCTTAATCCTATTTTTCGATCTATTTAACGCATTTTGTAAACATGCAATAGTCTTGTAAAGTAAATCTACTTTATGTGAGTTGTTTACCTCATCATCATCACTTGATGATGATTCATCGCTTGAAGAGGAAGAAGACTCCTCACTTGAGCTCCCGGCTACTTCCTCCAATGCCATGAGTGCTAGATTCCGGGTGGCATGGCAAACTTCTTCATCGTCGGAAGACTCCTCCATGCTTAGAGTGTCCCATGTTTATGCCACCATCACCTCCTTCTTCTTCTTTTCCTTCTTTTTCTTTTCCTTCTCCTCCTTCTTCTTTAGTTCCGGGCAATTTGGCTTTATATGCCCTTTCTTGTTGCAACCAAAACAAGTCATGTTAGAGGTAGAATTTGAATTATTTGAAGATTTACATCTTGAGGATTGGAACATCCTCTTTACATCTTTCTTGGTGAGTCTCCTTGACTTCCCACCAAACTTCTTGATGTAATGTGCCACCTCGCTTGCCGATAACTCATCTTCACTACTTGATGAGTCTTCCTCAGATTCGGATGAGGAGGACACTTCCTTCTTCTCCTTCTTTCCTACAAAAAGAGCTATACCCTTCTCTTTGGATGAAGTGTTAGCTTGTTCATGTAATTGAAATTCACAAAATAGCTCATCTAACTTGACTAATGAAAGATCCATAGAGACCTTATAGGCATCTACCATTGATGCCCATAAGGTGGTTCTAGGGAAAGCTTGTAACACATACCTTACAAGGTCTCGATTGTCGACCTTCTCACCTATAACATGTAGTCCGTTGACTACTTCCTTGAAATGCCCTTGCATTTGGCTCACGGTCTCGTTTGTCTTCATGTTGAAGCTTTGGAGTTGGCCAATCAAAAGATCTCTCTTGATCGTTCTTGTTTCTTTGGATCCTTCGTTGAGTTCGATGAGCTTCTCCCAAAGCTCTTTTGCAGAGTTGAAGGGCCCGACTTTAGAGAGTTGCTCCTTGGATAGACCACATTGAAGTGTGGTCGTTGCTTTTGCATTTTCTTGTGCTTTCTTGGCCATCTCTCTTGTCCAATCTTTTGTCGGTAGTGGTGCTCCGAATTCGTCGACCGGCTTCTCAAAACCATCTACAACACTAAACCAATTCTCAATATCATTCATTAAGTAATACTCCATCCTACCTTTCCAATATCCGAAGTTGTTGCCGTCGAAGAACGGAGGCCTCGCCGTGCTATACCCCTCTTGAAAAGCCATCTTTGCTCCGGTTGATTGCTAGATCTTCCGATGCGATCCGGGCTCTGATACCACTTGTTGGTGATCGTTTGGAAGCTAGAGGGGGTGAATAGCGCTTTTCATTTCTACAAGAGTGATTAGCGGAAGCAAACACAAATAATATATGTAAAAACAAAAAGCAATGCTAACAAAAGCCTTTACGTGGTTCGGAGATAACACTCCTACTCCACGGCGATCCTTAAGGTGGATCAATCCAAGCAATTCCATTAAGAAGCTTTCCTTTACAATACAACTCCTCTTCTTTACAAAGAATGAAACTTAAGCTTAGAGAGAAGAGGAGGGGATTTAAGATCTCTTAGAAAAACCCCCCCACCAGCCCTCTTTTTATAGAGAGAGAGCTGATTTTTCCATTGGAGCACGATCAGTCGACTGATGCACAACATCAGTCGACTGCCGGCACGATTAACGGCCTCTGAACAGCCAGATTCATGGGATTTACAGTCATTTCGTCCAACGACATTCTCATCAGTCGACTGATCCCTCCATCAGTCGACTGATGAAGTGATCACAAGCCGTAGTCGAGTGGGACTCCATTCTACTGTTTTGCCTTGATCGATCTCGTATCCTTGGTCGGCCGATCGATAGCATCATCAGTCGACTGCCATTGCCAAGGCAGTCGACTGATAGTCAGGGTTTCACCCTGACTCAGTCGAGCACTTGACCAGTCGACTGATACACATCAAGTATGAGTATTTCATACTTGATTTCACCCCCTACACCTAGACTCAACCTTCTAGCTCTTCCTTAGCCTTGCGCTTCAAGGATCCCTCCGAGTCCGCGACTTTTTCATCCTTTGCGCTTTGCTTCCAAGAGCTTCCTTCGGTTTTGTCATGTCTTGGGTTTTCCTTTGCCAAGGCGTGCTTGGACTTTACGCCGCCAAGACTACATGCTTAGACTTACGCTGCCAAGACTTGCATTTGGACTTCCTTTGCCAAGGTCCGTTTGGACTTAATGCCGCCAAGATAACATGTTTGGTCTTATGCCGCCAAACCTTTACTTTGGACTTCTCTTGCCAAGATCATACTTGGACTTTGCCATTACCTGTCACTTAATCATGTTCACCATTAGATTACAATTTGTTGCCTAACTTAGATGATTATCCAAACATCAAAAAAAATAAATGCTTGGGGCATTATTGCACCAACAAACGGAACACTTGGTAGTCGACTGATGGATCCCATCAACGATTCACGCTCCGTAGTCGGCCTAGTCGCTACGAGCGATATGGCCCAAACCCTCTTGATCGATCATTGCTACCTTTAGCGATCGATGGTCTTGGCAATGACTCATCGGCCCCAAAATAACTCAGTCGGATACCAGTCGAACCGCGTTCGACTCAGAGCAGTCGATTGATGTCGAGATAACTCATCCCAGACTTAGCCATTCGGCCAAGTTCACATAATGAGCTACTTACAATTCACTCATTCTCTCATCTCACTCGAAGTCCCTCGCCGAAGCTCTCTTCATTCGCGGCCACGTCCCTCGGCAGCATCAGGCGCACGACTCTACAATGCTCCTTCGCGTATCTTGCCTCCGAAGTCTTCTTCCTTGGCTTAGCTTCAAGTCGTCTCGTCCGACGGTCCCTCGGCAGCATCAAGCGCACTGCTCTGCAATGCTCCTTCTCCGACTCAAGCACGAGGTTATGAGTGGTGAACCCGCCAAGGCTCCATGTGTGAATTACTAAGTCCTGCAAGACTCCAATGCACATATCAAATCATAATATCAATCTAACTTAAACCCTTTGCCACACACATCAAAACCTTATCATGGCAAGAGATTGCCTTAACAATCTCCCCCTTTTTGATGTATGGCAATCCGTTTAAGTTAGGTAAAACATTTGATAAAATACTAAGAAAGGAAAGCATGTAAGTAAACATGATTAGCAACTCTCTCCCTTAATACATGAAACTCCCCTTACATATATTCGCCCTTACTTAAACATACATTTCTCCCCCTTTGACACCATCAAAACTAATTAACAAAGTTTATACATCATGGCATCATGTCTAGAGAAAAACATATACCAAAACATGCCTTAAAATCGGATACACAATGTTATTGGGCATGTTATCAGACTACCAATGATCAGTAGTTGAACTACCACGATCCAGCGTCGCATTCGATTTACGATTTTCCGGTGAATTTCAGAAATGCGTAAAAAATTCTATAAAATTCAAAAAATCATGAAATTTGGGGAACACATTTCTTGTAAGTATATCTATCAATGAAAAATAGTTTTCCATGAAAAATCATTATATTTTAAAGTATTTGCCAAGAATCCAAAAGCTTTAAAAACCACTAGGTTTTTGATCATGTTTGTATCCATTTTAACACCTAGTTTTGCTTTCAATTATTTCAAAAAATGAACACACAGATTTTAAAGTAAGAAATTGTTTTGAAAACATATGAAATATCTAACCATGATCTTTGAGCAATATGTCTATGAATTAAACATAAGTCTTCCCCATGATTGGTCTATTATTGCTATTTTGATACTTCAAATGACCATCTAAACACCATAGGCATTAATGGATATTTGTATCATCCTAACATCTCACCCATGCTATGTTTTCAATCAAAGTAGCCTATAGTGAGTGTGAGATGCCTCTTAAAGGTATTTGTATATACTTAACCATTATTTTCATGCAATTCTATCAAGGTTAAGTATTATCCTATCATTCCACATGATCATAAAGACGTATATGAATTAATTTCACATTATGATCATGAAACACATTTATTCATTAAATTGTTATCATGCATTAGGTATTATATGATGATAATAAGGCAAATATCACCTAAAGCATGATTTATCTACTTATAGGTGCATTATCATCACCTAACACTATTTCAAAATGTTGTCTCGCCATGCTAAGTCAACTAAAAATATGATATAGGTAAAGTCCATATAGTTGACTATCCTAGGGTTTTCCTAACCCTTTAGGATGGATTTAGGAACCCAAAATAAGTTCTTTCCTATGGGGTTCACTAAAAATTCCTTAGGAATCCATTTTCTAGATATTACTTTCTTTTTGTCTTGACCCCTAGGTATTAGACATTTGTAGGACTTTTCATTTTTCTTTTCCTTATAACCTAGGCCTTTCTTGTTAAAGCTTGCCCTTTGGCTTCCTATGATCATGTTCAAGGTGTTGGAGCCTATTGTAAATTTTTATAGGGCTTTGGTCAAAAATTCTACCTTTTCCCTTATAGCCCTATTTTCATCTATACATGCATCACTAACATTAAATGGCATATATTCATGTGAGCATGCATCATCATTATTATCATTAAAACATATTTTTTCTAATTTTTGTTCTAAATCCATAATTTGCTCAAGCATGCATTTATTCTTTTTCTTTGCTCTAAATAAATCCTTAGTGAGGCTAGAAATCATGGACATTATTTCCTTAGGGGGTAGATTCGTTACCTCACATACCAAATCCTCTTCCGATGATGAGGATGTAGAAGAGGCTCCCCCTTCACTTGAGCTCTTCTCACTTGAGCTTGCTTCTTCATTTTCGGAGGAGGAGTAATCTAGGTCATCAAAGGCCATTAGGGCAAGGTTGGAGTAGACATGTTCTTCCTCTTCGGATGATGATGAGGAAGAAGAATCATCCCATGTCTTTGCTTTGAATGCCTTGGCCTTCCCTTTTTCTTTAGCCTTCTTTTCTTCTTCCTTTTTCTTTTTGCTCCCCTTCTTCTTCTTTTCTTCCTTCTTTCTCTTCTCCTCCTTGCTTTTGTTCAAGAGGGGACAATTGTCCCTTGCTTGTCTACAATTGTCGTTAATATACGCAGCGGAATAACAATAGAAATAACAACAATACAAGCACAATCAATACACAAGCATATACGTGGTTCGGAACCGAATGGTTCCTACTCCACGGGCGAGCTCACTGAGCTCTAGTTATGCGCACAACACTAACTAAACTCCTTCTCAACTACATGTTGGAGGTGGAGAAACCTCTCACAAGAAATTACAACAGTAATATACAAATACAAATACAATACAAAAGAAACACTTTTCACCGATTGCTTTTGATCACTTGTTTGTTGCTTGCTTTGATTGGCTCTTGAAGGACTAGAATGCAGCAGCAATTCCCCTCCAATAGCTCCACAAAAACTATGGTAAAAACCTCCATCTCGAGCTCCTTTTATAACCTGCATCGAGCTGTTTTCGCGCCTATGATCCGCTAAAGGCCCCAGCTGATCACCCTCGTAGCCGCTGTCTCACACAACGCCGATCCACGCCGATAAGTTCCAACGGATCACCTACCATCGATGATGCCCATCACGATCGACCTAGTAGTCGATCGCCTACGGCTATGGAGTGTTCTGCTCGCGACATACACCAAGTTGTTTGAGCATCTGACCGTCGGGTAAACCCTCAATCATCAAGTTTGAGCCTCCGACACTCAGTCTTAGCCACTTGGCCAAGTCCACCTTATCCCTCATGGAGTTCCCCACCGAAGCTCTCTTCCCTTGGCATACGTCCCTCGGATGCGTCAAGCGCACGACTTCGCAATGCCATCCTTCGCGTCTCATACCCTAGAAGTATGCTTCCCTTTGGGCTCACTCCATTCGCTCCCCGTCCGACGGTCCCTCGGATGCACCAAGCGCACAACTTCGCAATGTCATCCTTCACCGACTCAAGGACCTGAGCCTAGTGAACTTGCCAAATTCTCAAGACTTCCCAAATGCACCAAGCGCACGGCTTCGCAATGCATTTCTCACCAAGCACCAAGCGCACAGCTTCGCAGTGCTTTGGATTTCCCAAGCACCAAGCGCACGGCTTCGCAATGCTTTGGACTTTCCCATGCCAAGGCTTCCCCCTTGGACTTCCACACCAAGCTCCATGCTTGGATTTTCCATGCCAACCCCATGATGGACTTTCCCATGACAATCCCATGTCATGAGTTTTGTCTATCATCAAAATACTATCAAGGTACTGCTCGAGTCAAACTCGAGTCAACCTGGGCCGATTGCACCAACAATCTCCCCCTTTTTGATGATTGACAAAACTACCATCTCAAGTCTACCAATTCTCCCATATTGGCAATTCTCATATCCCAATGAGAATTCCAACGAACCCTAATTTGTAACTTGGTAACTTCTCCCCCTTTTTGACATTACATCAAAAAGGTCCTCCCCAAGGGTATGAATGTCTCATATCCCAATGAGATCTTACAATCTCTCCCTTGGAGGAACACATGCCTACAATCTTTCTAGTGATCCCATATCACTTAAAGAGAGGCAACCCAATTTTCCTCCCATGAGGAAATACTCATCCATCTTCCCATGATGGATACCTCCCCCTAGAGGCTTGCTCCCCCTTGACCATTGCACCAACAATGTCCTTGGAGAGTCCCTAAGCCAATAGGAACATTTAACTAATCAAAATTAAGGCAAAGTTCAACAATGAACTCTCTTCCACCTTAAAATTGATACTCTCCCTAAACACCTCTCCTAATCTATGTCCAATGGATTTCCACCCTTTCTAATGCTCTCCCAAGCATATTCTAGGGTTAGGAGTGGATAGAGGACCTTAACCTAGCTGAATATGGGCCTAACCAACAAGATTTACCCGAAATCAGCTTGGGCAGTCGACTGAAATCAGAAATTAGTCGGCTGCCACCCCCATCAGTTGACTGTCATCCATGGCAGTCGACTGATAACTGCATTTGCAATTTTCAGCATTTCAGAAATGAATTTCCGAAATCCATAAGTAAATATACATAAGTTTAAAATTCTTGAAATTTGGTATGTATATTACTTATCATAAACACTATTGGTGAAAAATATTGGAAAATTATTTTACCCATTAAATCAGGAGATTGATACAAAGTCTAAAATTTAAGAAAAGCTTCAATAAAGAGCCCTCTTTGTATCATCCCATTCAATGGTGATAGCTATCAAAAGATAGGCTTCACCAAGGTTTTTCAAAAAGTTTTCAAAATATTTTTAAAACCTTTATTTTCTTTTTCCTAAACATCTCACCAATATCTAAATGTATAAAACACATACAAGTCAAAAATCTTAGTGAGATGTGGGTTTTTTGTTCTTTATGTTCTCATGCATATTTCTAAGGCAACATAATTTAATTCCCTTCAAATTGTGCCATAGTCCTTAATTTCATTTTATTTAATGCATGATATGATTATGGCATAAATATGATATAGATAAAAGCATATGCCAAAATCATGATGTCATGGCATGTAAATGACATTTAAGCATACATGACATATAAAAATAAATCTAAACATTGTCATGACATATTTAGAGATACAAATGAGAATGATGTCATGACATGGCAAGGCATTAAATAAATAAAGCATGGCAAGAAAAATATACTAAGGTATAAAATACCTAAGTGTTAAAATCAATTTGCCATTTCTATGGATTAAATTCACTTTGCCTTAAACCATTCATTTCCCTAGTGTGCCAAAAACCCAAAATAGCACACCACGACCTCTATGACCTAATTGTGCCAACATAAATCATTCTAAACTTCTCAAACACATTGGCACATCCTAATGTGTCAACTCTACTATGATTAGGTTAACTACCCATCCATTTAGGGTTGACACACCCTAACCCATCTAGCGTGAATCAATCACGCTTTTAGGAACCCAATACCTATTGGAGCTCCTTGGGTTAACAAGGTATTCCCTAGGGAAAACTTCCCTAGATACCTTTCTAATGACCCTTTTTGGCTTTGAAGCCTTAGTCAAATGGGTCTTACTTGGGTCAACTCTAGAGGTGACTCCTCCATTGACCTTCTTAGTGGCTACATTTGTTTTCCTTAAGTCCTTAGCCACTAAACACATACCATGGCTAGACTTAGGGATGACTTCCCTATTAGCCTTAGTTTGTCTAGACCTAGATGATGTTCCATAATTAAATGGAACATTATGGTAGGACATAGGTTTGTGACCCAAACCCTTCTTGCCCTTAGATGTTTCTTGTTTCCTAGGTCTTGACTTTTGTGCATTAGACCCCTTAACCGAGTTTGATATTATTGCTAGGGTCTTCTCCAATTTTTCTAGCCTTGACCTCAAGTCTTGGTTTTCTAACTCTAATTTTCCCAATTTTGAATTTTCATTAGGTTTAGGGGAAATGTTCTTCTTCTTAGGCATGTGTCTACCCTTCTTAGGGTTAATGCCTAGATGGTTTACAACTCTCCTAATGGACTCTTTAGGTAAAATAGGTCTAGAATTATGAGTCCTAGATTTATCCTTAGTTATATGAACATACTTGGCACCTAGACAATACACCTTATTATTTCTCTTAGCATGCTTTTCATTGATAATAGCAAGAGAACTAAAATAATTTTTTGCATGCTTTTTGACTTTAGGAATTAAAGGTGCATTATTTAAATATACCTTAGGGTTAGCTTGGGAAGCTCCCCCTACATGAATTACACCTTCTTGCCCTTTCTTCCTCCCCCTAGGGCATTGGCTTCGGTAGTGTCCCCGTTGGTTGCACTTGAAGCACACAATGTGCTCTTTGCTTCTAGTTTTGGGAACACTGGCATCCTTTGACTTTAGGTTGACTTTTGGTGTCGATGCCTTTTCCTTAGCCAATTTAGGGCATTTGCTCTTGTAATGCCCCTTCTCCCTACACTCAAAGCATATTATGTGATTTTTATTTAAAATTACAACACTTGAGTTACCTAGGGAGTTGGTGGAGGCCTCTTCACTTCTTCCGGAGGTAGAAGCTTCATTTTGATCTTGCTCCGGAATCGAAATCCTTTCCTCCCCCTCAACGCTAGAGGTGGAGGTCTCCACCAAGTCATCCACATCTTCAAAAGTGGATGGTGATTCTTCTTCGACATTCTCCTCTACTTGTGCCGATTGGGAATTTTCTTGGAATTTCATTACCTTATTCCATAATTCCCTTGCATCCCTAAAATTACCCAATCTAGACCAAATAGTGTTAGGTAATAAATCACTCATCAATTTTATTACCTCGAGATTTGTCTTGAAATCTTCGATTTGGTCTTGGGTCCATTTTGATTTTTCCATGGGCTTGTTTTCTTTGTCCCTAGGCATCTTAAAACCGTTTTCTATAATTAACATCGAATCAAAATCGGTTTCAAGATATACCTCCATCCGTTTCCTCCACCAAGCAAAATCTCCATCGAATTTTGGTGGATGGATGAAGTCGGCCATTTGTAGTGCTCTCACGGCGGTTAGTCCTTGAAGAGCGACCTTGGCTCTGATACCACTTGTAGGGAGATCGGGACGGCCGACAAGAGGGGGGTGAATAGTCCTCGTCTGTTGGATGTCATAATTCGTTCGTTCTCGTGTGCTTGTCTACAATTGTCGTTAATATACGCAGCGGAATAACAATAGAAATAACAACAATACAAGCACAATCAATACACAAATATATATGTGGTTCGGAACCGAATGGTTCCTACTCCACGGGCGAGCTCACCGAGCTCTAGTTATGCGCACGACACTAACTAAACTCCTTCTCGACTACACGTCGGAGGTGGAGAAACCTCTCACAAGAAATTACAACAGTAATATACAAATACAAACAAGAATACAAATACAATACAAAAGAAACACTTTTCACCGATTGCTTTTGATCACTTGTTTGTGGCTTGCTTTGATTGGCTCTTGAAGGACTGGAATGCAGCAGCAATTCCCCTCCAATAGCTCCACAAAAACCATGGAAAAAACCTCCATCTCGAGCTCCTTTTATAACCTGCATCGAGTTGTTTTCGCGCTAGCATGATCGGCCGCCAAGGCCCGATCATTGCCCCTATGCTGCGTTATCTCACAACGCGGCGGATCCACGCCGGACAAGTTCCAACATATCACCTACCGGTCGGATGATGCCCATCATTCGATTGGTGACCTAATAAGTCGGCCGATCGGCTATGCACGTATCATGTTCGCGACACTCCCATCAGTCATTGCCATCCCTCGGTCATTCTCGCGATCATCGCCGATCGCATGGCAGCCAAGCCTAAAACCCTAGCCTTACACCAGTCGAACCCTAGTCGGCTTGGATCAGTCGAACCGGCACCTATGCCAGTCGACTGATGTCGGGAAAAACCTCAAACACCAAGTTTTTTGAGCATCCGACCGTCGGGTAAAGCCTCAATCATCAAGTTTGAGCCTCTGACACTCAGTCTTAGCCACTTGGCCAAGTCCACCTTATCCCTCATGGAGTTCCCCACCTAAGCTCTCTTCCCTCGGCCTACGTCCCTCGGATGCGCCAAGCGCACGGCTTCGCAACGCCATCCTTCGCGTCTCATACCCTAGAAGTATGCTTCCCTTTGGGCTCACTCCATTCGCTCCCCGTCCGGCGGTCCCTCGGATGCACCAAGTGCACGGCTTCGCTATGCCATCCTTCACCGACTCAAGGACCCGAGCCTAGTGAACTTGCCAAGTTCTCAAGACTTCCCAAATGCACTAAGCGCACGGCTTTGCAATGCATTTCTCACCAAGCACCAAGTGCACGGCTTCGCAGTGCTTTGGATTTCCCAAGCACCAAGCGCACGGCTTCGCAATGCTTTGGACTTTCCCATGCCAAGGCTTCCCCCTTGGACTTCCACACCAAGCTCCATGCTTGGATTTTCCATGCCAACCCCATGTTGGACTTTCCCATGACAATCCCATGTCATGAGTTTTGTCTATCATCAAAATACTATCAAGGTACTGCTCGAGTCAAACTCGAGTCAACCTGAGTCGATTGCACCAACAGACTTGGCATGGCCGACCAATGATGATGTTCCACATCATCATGGACACATCATGGGGTGCCACCTCATGAGGGAGACCAAGAGCCATTGGCTCTTGGAGTTACATGCATGCATGTAACCCCTTTATAGTGGGTTATGGATGATGTGAAGTTAAGTTGTGTAACTTCATCTTCTTCCTCTTCTCTTTCCTCAAGCTCTCTCTTCCTCATCTAGCCTTGAACGTCCAAGGGGTGCTAGAACACTCTAAGGTATTTTTCTCCACCATTTGTCCATGTGGATACTTGTAGAGGAGTGTACACTTGACACTCTTGAGTTCCGACAAAGCTTTTGGACGAGCGGGATAAGCGAAGGGCGTCGCTATGAGGGTAATGCTCTCACCTTCTAGATCTAAGGTAGATCTTGGTTTACTTAAGCACATACATGTTTTTATTTTTATATACCTTCGCACGGATCCGTGGCCGGGCTTCCGAGGTTTCCGCAACGCAAAAAGCGATTTTTGCGGCTCGGAAAGTCCAACAGTGGTATCAGAGCCACGTGCGAAGCATGTATGTGTTTCATTTTTTGTAATTTTTGTATTAGATATAAAGATTACAGATTTATATGTTTCTGTAAATTTCCTATTTTTATAAAATTTTTGGGTATTTTTCTCGAAGAATCGAAGCAACGAGTGTTGGGACACTTGTAGGCTTCAACCGTCGAGAAAAACTCTCCGAAATGGCGAGTTCTCGCTTTAGGTTTTTGGGACAGCGACTTAAGTAGCTGTAAGATCATTGTAGGGATACTCGCAAAGTTTATTTTGTGAGTAGGGGCGCTGCCCCAATCCCCGAAAGGGGCCTTGTCCCGCGATCGCGCCCGGAAACCGCTTAGCAGGACCATTACGGAGAGGTGACTCATAAAATTGAAAAAAAATAGAAAAAATTATAGAAATTTTCTGTAAAAATACATAATTTAGAATTATGTATAATTCTGTGATTTTCATGGCCCAATAACCCCAATATGATTGGATGTGATGTGTTGTAATTCATAATATGGCCTGCATGTCGTTTTGTGGTTGTGCGTGTTGTATAGTGTATGCGACCTGCGCGTCGTACCTCTTCTTTTGATATTCTAGTTGTAAATAGTTTTAGACTCGAATGTAACTCATGTTTCATATTTGTAATGTACAAAATGGAGTGGTGGAAAGTCCACTTGAAGACGAGGTTACGAGAAGGGTGACGACAACACATGGCGGTCAAAGGAAGCGCTTGGAGAAGTCGCTAGCCTTAAGTTGACCGTCCGATCTTCTCATTGGCTTGAGAAGATCGTAGTAGGGCCATGACTACATCACATTTAATTATATATATATATGTTGATATATATATATATATATATATTTAATTGATTTTTCTTGTATGTATGTGATGCATGCTAGTAGAATAATGCTTGTATGCATATGATGCATGCTAGAATAATTTTCTTGTATGTATACGATGCATGCTAGAATAATGATTGTATGTATGTGATGCATGCTAATATAGGATAATAAAGGCCTAAATGCGTATAAGATACACATTTTGATTAGATTATATCATAATCGAATCAACTCGAAAATGCCTACCGAGCCTTGATGCCCATCACTACCTCGATCATTTGTTGTTGTTGAATCTGCCAAAGCAGAGCAACACATATTATCTTGGTAGGGTGCGGAGGGACAATCTTGGTCCCGCCAATTACACTTGGGTTGGAGTAAGCTCAATTAGATTGAGCAAAACTAGTTAACTCAATTGGATCGAGTAGAACTATAGGCATATTCCAATCGTTGGAAAGATAGGTTAAGATCTCATTTACACTAAATCTTGGGCGATTTAGCCAAAGATAACTCAAGGTATTTTGTAAATGTGGGTCTTGATCCTATAAACAAGAGTTGCATAGAGATGTAATCGGTAATATGTTACCCACCGATCGTACTAAGTCTTGGGCGATTTAGCCAAAGCTAACTCAAGGCTTAGTATGATGTGGATCTTGTCCCGCAAGAATTATAGCTAGTTTGTATGAATCTAGTAAAGTGGTTTGAACACATCCATAACTCGATTCTACAAAATTCCTATAATACAGTGGGAGCATCATTTGATTAAAGGGCTAATTAAATGATAAAAGGAATATGATATTAATTCTCTGCATTGTATGTTGTAGATAACTATGTCGATAAACACGAACACTCTCTCTCTGCGTTCTGTCCTTTAGAAGGACAAGCTCAATGGATTTCCTGGAATGGTACAGGAACCTGAGAATTGTTCTCGCCCAAGAAAGGAAATTGTACGTCCTGAAGTAGCCCATTCCGGAGGCACCTCCTGCCACTGCCTCGCGAGCTGATAAAGATGCTTACAAGAAACATCAAGACGATGCATTAGATGTGTCATGTCTAATGCTCGCGACCATGAACTCTGAGCTTCAGAAGCAACACGAGTTCATGAATGCTTATGATATGGTTGGACATCTTCGTCAACTATATCAAGGACAAGCAAGGCATGAGAGATATGAAGTCTCTAAGGCATTGTTTGGGTCCAAAATGCAAGATGGGACTCCCGTAGGTCCATATGTACTCAAGATGATTGGGTACATAGAAAACCTACAAAGACTGGGATTCCCACTTGGTCAAGAGCTGGCCACTGACCTAATCTTGCAATCTTTGCCGCAAAGCTACAATCAATTTGTCATGAATTACAACATGAATGAAATTGATAATCCACTGCCTGAGATGCTCAGCATGTTGAGAACTGCTGAGCTCAACCTTAAGAAGGGAAAATCTGACGCCATTTTGATGGTGCAAAAGAAGAAAGGCAAGGGCAAGCCTAAAGGTAAAGGAAAGTCCCAAGCCAAGGGCAAAGGCAAGGAATTGAAACCCAAAGGAGGGGTAGCCAAGGAAGGGGCTTGATTCCACTGCAATGAAGCTGGACACTGGAAGCGTAACTGCAAGGCATACCTGGAAGATCTTAAGAAGAAGAGAAGTGAGACTTCTAATTCAGGTATAAATGTTATAGAAGTCAATCTATCTATTTCTTCATCATAGGTATTAGATACCGGATGTGCATCTCACATTTGTACCAATGTGCAGGCGCTGAGAAATAGCAGGGCATTGACAAAGGGCGAGGTGAACCTACGAGTAGGCAATGGAGAAAGAGTTGCTGCTATTGCTGTAGAAACTTATGATCTATCTTTGCCCTCTGGGCTTGTACTAGAATTAGATGAATGTTGTTATGTGTCTTCCTTAACTAAGAACATCATTTCAGTTTCTTGTTTGGACAAGAAAGGATTTGCATTTATAATAAAGAACAAATGTTGTTCAGTTTATTTAAAAGATATGTTCTATTGTAGTGCACCTCTAATGAACGGACTCAACTTTCTAGACTTAGAGAGCCCTATCTATAACATAAGTACCAAAAGGTTCAAGTCAAATGAGTTGAACCAAACCTATCTCTGGCATTGTCGCTTATGTCACATAAATGAGAGTCGCTTATCTCAGCTCCATAAGGATGGGCTGCTAGACTCATTTGATTTTGAATCATATGAGACATGCGAGTCTTGCCTTTTAGGTAAGATGACCAAGACTCCCTTTAGTGGACACAGTGAAAGAGCAACAGACTTGTTAGAACTTATACATAGTGATGTATGTGGTCCTTTCAATGTTGCTGCTAGAGGTGGTTACAAGTACTTCATTACATTTACTGATGACTTCAGTAGATATGGTTATGTGTATCTCATGACACATAAATCAGAATCCTTTGAAAAGTTCAAAGAATTCAAGAATGAAGTACAAAATAAGCTTGGCAAGAGTATTAAGATACTTCGATCAGATCGAGGTGGTGAATACCTTAGCCATGAGTTTCGTGACTATCTAGCTGAGTGTGGGATTCTATCCCAACTCACTCCTCCTGGAACACCACAGTGGAATGTTGTATTCGAAAGGAGGAATCATACCCTATTAGATATGGTACGATCTATGATGAGTCACACAGATCTTCCTATATCCTTTTGGAGATATGCTCTAGACACAACAGCCTTTACCCTTAACTGTGTACCATCCAAGGCTGTGATAAAGACACCATATACGATATGGACAGGGAGAAATCCCAAGATGTCTTTCATGAGGATTTGGGGTTGTGAGGCTTACGTTCGACGTCAAGTCTCAGACAAACTGGGACCCAAATCCGATAGGTGCTATTTTGTTGGATATCCCAAGGATACAAAGGGATATTACTTCTACATTCCCAGTCAGCACAAAGTGTTTGTGGCAATGACTGGGGTTTTTCTAGAAAGGGATTTTGTTTCTAGAAAAACTAGTGGGAGTACGTTCGATCTTGAAGAAATTCAAGATAAGGACCATAGCACTGAGGCCTTGATGGAGGTTGAACAGGAACCACAAAGTGTTGTGGGTGATGAGGTTGTTTGCACAAAGGGTTATGGAACAACCACCTGTTCAAGTAGACCTACCTCTTCGCAGATCTGATAGGGTACGTCGTCAGCCTGAGAGATACTCATTTCTCTTGTCTGACCATGATGACATAATGCTCATTGAGAATGAGCCTACCTCCTATCAGGAAGCTGTGATGAGCCCAGATTCTGAGAAATGGCTAGAGGCCATGAGATTCGAGATGGAATCCATGTACACCAACCAAGTATGGACTTTGGTTGATCCACCTGAAGGGGTCAAACCCATTGGGTGTAAGTGGGTCTTTAGGAGAAAGACTGACATGGATGGACTTACGCATACCTATAAGGGTCGATTGGTGGCAAAAGATTTCAAGCAAATTCATGGTATTAACTATGATGAAATCTTTTCTCCAGTGGTGATGTTTAAGTCCATTCGGATCTTGCTTGCTATTGCAGCATACCATGATTATGAGATCTGGAAGATGGATGTCAAAACCGCGTTTCTGAATGGAAACTTACTCGAGGATGTGTACATGACACAACCTGAGAGTTTTGAAGATCCACAACATACTGGGAAAGTATGCAAGCTGCAAAGGTCCATTTATGGGCTAAAGCAAGCTTCTCGAAGATGGAATCTTCGATTCGATGATGCGATCAAACAGTTTGGTTTCATCAATAATGAAGATGAACCCTGTGTCTACAAGAGGGTTAATGGGAACACAGTTGTCTTCCTTGTATTATATGTGGATGACATACTACTCATTGGGAATGACATCCCTTCGCTACAGTCTGTGAAGACTTGGCTGGGGACGGGCTTCTCAATGAAGGACTTAGGTGAAGCAGCCTGTATTCTAGGCATCAAGATCTATAGAGATAGATCTAAGAAATTGCTTGGCCTAAGTCAGAGTACATACATTGACACGGTATTACAACGATTTGCCATGTAGAATTCCAAGAAGGGACTTCTGTCGATGTCACATGGTGTGAGTCTTTCGAAGACTCAAAGTCCCTCTTCTAGAGAGGAGAGAGACTGCATGGATAAGACCTCATACGCATCTGCTATAGGATCTATCATGTACGCCATGCTGTGTACTCATCCTGATGTCTCGTATGCTTTGAGCATGATGAGTAGGTACCAGTCAAATCTAGGTGAGCGTCACTGGATAGCAGTCAAGAATATTCTTAAGTACTTGAGAAGGACTAAAGAATATTTCTTGATATTTGGAGGCGATGAGGAGCTAGCTGTAAAGGGTTACAGCGATGCCAGCTTCCAAACTGACCAAGATGATTATAGATCACAGGCAGGGTTCGTGTTTTGCTTGAATGGTGGCGCTGTGAGCCGGAAGACTTCCAGGCAGGACACAGTTGCTGATTCTACAACAAGAGGCCAAGTATATCGACGCTTCCATCTCATTCGAGAGATTATCGATAGAGGAGATGTGAAGATTTGCAGAGTACCCACAGAGGCTAACATCGCAGATCCCTTGACCAAGGCTTTGGCACAGAAAAAGCATGATGGTCACACTAGGTCATTGGGTATTAGATACTACGGTGATTGGCACTAGTGCTAGTGGGAGATTGTTAGTGAAAGCTCTAGAGCCAATCATGTGATGATTGTTGTATGGACTTTATTGTATCATATTCCTATTTATAAAGGCATGGTTATTATATTTACTTGTATTGGTGCCAAATAACTAAATATAATAATGTCCTTGAGTAGTAGGTTCTTATCTATATCAATCGATTGGTTGAATCGATAATGAGATGATATAGAGAACACTACTCTTAATCATTCCTAGTCAAGTATTAACATTCAGGGACAATGTTAATGCGTAGAGACTAGCATGTAGGTCAACATGATGACTTGATCTCACAAGTCATGGATATGAGATATCAAGTTGACACATGGGTATGCATTAGAGAACGTATACTGAATGACCCGCCATGAGAAAGTATCATGGATCGTTATATGAGTGTCATATACTTTCTCATGTGACTATTAGTATGACTATTATTCCTTAAACCTGAAGTCACTATGGTTCCCTACATAAGGAGTTGCATACTTTGGCTTCGTCAAACGTCACCCGTAAATGGGTGGACTATAAAGGCGATTACTGGGTATGTAACAAATTATGCGGAGGGATGTGAGTGATGTAGATGGGATCTATCCCTCCTATATGGAGTGACATCGATATTCTTGATAGAGTGAGACCACGAAGTGCATGGCCATGCCCAAATGAGTCAATATGAGATATTGAGCTCATTTGATTAGAGTGAGTCTACTTGGAGTTCAAGATTTAGATTGTATCGAGGATGACACGGTGTATGCCTCGATTGGTCAATCTAGATGTCAAGGATAGAGGGACATTGTCATATATTTTGAGAGTCACAATTAGTAGTCACAAAGGTGATGTTGGAGCTCAACATTCTTGTAACTTGGGTAGCAATGATGTGTTGCTAGATACCGCTCATTGCTTATGTTCCTAAATCAGTTTAGGGACATTGCCAACGTTACAAGAACCTATAGGGTCACACACATAAGGGCAATTAGATAGAGATTAGGTTCATATGATGAACCATCAGGATTAGGTTCATGGGATGAACCAAATTGGATTAAGAGTAATCTAAATTAGACTAATTGAGTTAGACTCAAGTTGATTCAAGTGTTGAATGAGTCTAATTTAGATTTGATTCATCAAATCAATTTAACTTAATGAATAGAGATTCATTAAATTAAATTGACTTGAATCAAATGGTTGGATTTAATCAACCATGGGAGATAAGAGGTCAAGTTTGACTTGACTTGAGAGGGAAGATGAAAGGTCAAGTTTGACTTGACCAAATGCCATGTCATGATGATGACTTGGCATGGCCGGCCAATGATGATGTTCCACATCATCATGGACACATCATGGGGTGCCACCTCATGAGGGAGACCAAGAGCAATTGGCTCTTGGAGTTACATGCATGCATGTAACCCCCTTATAGTGGGTTATGGATGATGTGAAGTTAAGTTGTGTAACTTCATCTTCTTCCTCTTCTCTTACCTCAAGCTCTCTCTTCCCCATCTAGCTATCAACGTCCAAGGGGTGCTAGCACACCTTATTTTTATATACCTTCACACGAATCCGTGGCCGGGCTTCCGAGGTTTCCGCAACGCAAAAAGCGGTTTTTGCGACTCGGAAAGTCCAACAGTCGCCAACTCAACGGCCTCCGACCACGTCGGATCCCAACCGTTGTAGTCCAACGGAACACTTGGAAGTCAACTGATGGATCCCATCAGTCGACAGATGCCTTCGTAGTCGACTGCCCAGTCGGCTACAAGCGGTTATGTGGCCCAAGCCCTCTTGATCAGTCGAGTGCTGCCTTCCGCCGTCGACTGATGGTCTTGGCAGTCGACTGCCCACATACGGAAGTCGACTGTTGGCCCCAAAACAACTCAGTCAGATACTAATCGAACCACGTTCGATTTAGAGTAGTCGACATATGTCAGGAAAACTCATCCGACACTTAGCCATTCGACCAAGTTCACTTAATGAGCTACTTATAATTCACTCATTCTCTCATCTCACTCGAAGTCCCTCGCCGAAGCTCTCTTCGTTCGCGGCCACATCCCTCGGCAGCATCAGGCGCACGACTCTGCAATGCTCCTTCGTGATTCTTGCCTCCGAAGTCTGCTTCCTTGGCTTCGTTTCAAGTCGTCTCGTCCGACGGTCCCTCGGCAGCATCAAGCGCACGGCTCTGCAATGCTCCTTATCCGACTCAAGCACGAGGTTATGAGTGGTGAACCCGCCAAGGCTCCATGTGTGAATTACTAAGTCCTGCAAGACTCCAACACACATATCAAATCATAATATCAATCTAACTTAAACCCTTTGCCACACATATCAAAACCTTATCATGGCAAGAGATTTCCCTAATAATCTCCCCCTTTTTGATGTGTGGCAATCCGTTTAAGTTAGGTAAAACATTTGATAAAATATTAAGAAAGGAAAGCATGTAAGTAAACATGATTAGCAACTCTCCCCCTTAATACATGAAACTCCCCCTACATATATTCCCCCTTACTTAAACAAACATTTCTCCCCCTTTGACACCATCAAAAATAATTAACAAAGTTTATACATCATGACATCATGTCTAGAGAAAAAAATATACCAAAACATGCCTTAAAATCGGATACACAGTGTTATTGGGAATGTTATCAGACTACCAGTCGACTGGCACGTGCATTTCAGGATTTCTGATTTTCCGCGATGAATTTCAGAAATGCGTAAATAATTCTATAAAATTCGAAAAATCATGAAATTTGGGGAACACATTTCTTGGAAGTATATCTATCAATGAAAAATAGTTTTCCATGAAAACTCATTATATTTTCAAGTATTTTCCAAAAATCCAAAAGCTTTAGAAACCACTAGGTTTTTGATCATGTTTGTATCCATTTTAACACCTAATTTTGCTTTCAATTGTTTCAAAACATGAACACAAAGATTTTAAAGTAAGAATTTGTTTTGAAAACATATGAAATATCCAACCATGATATTTGGGCAATATGTCTATGAATTAAACATAAGTCTTCCCCATGATTGATCCACTATTGCTATTTTGATACTTCAAATGACCATCCAAACACCATAGGCATTAGTGGACATTTGTATCATCCTAACATCTCACCCATGCTAAGTTTTCAATCAAAGTAGCCTATAGTTAGTGTGAGATGCCTCCTAAAGGTATTTGTATATACTTAACCATTATTTTCATGCAATTCTATCAAGGTTAAGTATCATCCAATCATTCCACATGATCATAAAGACGTATATGAATTAATTTCACATTATGATCATGAAACACATTTATTCATTAAATTGTTATCAAGCATTAGGTATTACCTGATGATAATAAGGAAAATATCACCTAAAGCATGATTTATCTTCTTATAGGTGCATTATCATCACCTAACACTATTTCAAAAATGTTGTCCCGCCATCCTAAGTCAACCAAAAATATGATATAGGTAAAGTCCATATGGTTGACTATCCTAGGGTTTTTCTAACCCTTTAGAATGGATTTAGGAACCCAAAATAAGTTCTTTCCTATGGCGTACACTAAAAATTCCTTAGGGATCCATTTTTTAGATATTACTTTCTTTTTGTCTTGACCCCTAGCTATTAGACATTTGTAGGCCTTTTCATTTTTCTTTTCCTTATAACCTAGGCCTTTCTTGTTGAAGCTTGCCCTTTGGCTCCCTATGATCATGTTCAAGGTGTTGGAGCATATTGTAAATTTTTCTAGGGCTTTGGTCAAATAATCTACCTTTTCCCTTAGAGCTCTATTTTCATCCATACATGCATCACTAACAATAAATGGCATATATTCATGTGAGCATGCATCATCATTATTATCATTAAAACATGCTTTTTCTAATTTTTGTTCTAAATCCTTAATTTGCTAAAGACTGCATTTATTCTTTTTCTTTGCTCTAAATAAATCCTTAGTGAGGCTAGAAATCATTGACATTATTTGCTTAGGGGATAGATTCGTTACCTCACTTACCAAATCCTCTTACGATGATGAGGATGTAGAGGAGGCTCCCCCTTCACTTGAGCTCTCTTCACTTGAGTTTGCTTCTTCATTTTCGGAGGAGGAGCAATCTAGGTCATCAAAGGCCATTAGGGCAAGGTTGGAGTAGACATGTTCTTCCTCTTCGGATGATGATGAGGAAGAAGAATCATCTCATGTCTTTGCTTTGAATGTCTTGGCCTTCCCTTTTTCTTTGGCCTTCTTTTCTTCTTCCTTTTTCTTCTTGCTCCCCTTCATCTTCTTTTCTTCCTTCTTTCTCTTCTCCTCCTTGCTTTTGTTCAAGAGGGGATAATTGTCCCTTATGTGTCCTTCTCCTTGGCAATTGTAGCAAATAATCTTCCCCCTTGGTCTTCTACTCCTATCATTAGATTTATTAAATTGAAAACCTTTTAAAACACGCCTTACCCTCCTTACTATATAGGCTTCTTCCGTGCTATCCATGGAGGAAGAGGAGGACGCTTCATCGGAGGAGGAGGGGATCTCCATCTTCTTCTTCCCCGTATGTGCCATCAAGGCTACTCCTCTATAAGGTTGAAACTTTGGCTCTTCTACTATTCCTTCGAGCCTTGTTTCGTGGAGCTCCATTGTTGAGAAGAATTCCTCCACGCTGCTAACTTCTAGGTTCTTGGAGATGTAAAATGAGTCCACCATAGAGCTCCATCTTAAGGACCAGGGAAAGACATCTATGGCCTTCATTACCATATCCCGATTGGAGAGCTTTTCACCTACATTTGTTAAGCCGGTTAGAATTTCCTTAAATCTAGAGTGTTGGGATTTTACCTTCTCTCCCTTTTCGAGTTTGATGTTGGATAATTGGGAGCAAAGGACATCTCTCCTTGCTAGTTTCGCCTCGGATGTGCCTTCATGAATTTCTATTAGTTTCTCCCACATTTCCTTGGCGCTAGCACACTCCCCTATCCTATTTACTTCTTGTTGGGGGAGTACATTGTAGAGGTGGTGCTTGGCCTTTGAATTCGCCAAGTACTCATCTCTTTGTGTTTTACTCCATCTTCATTTCTCCAATAGCTCCCCTTCTTTTTTCCTAGGCAATTTGAAACCGTTTTCCATAATCAAAAAAATTTCGAAATCAGTTTCGAAAAATACCTCCATTCTCTTTTTCCACCAAGAGAATTCGCCTTTGAATTTTGGTGGGTGAATATTTGAGTCGGCCATTCTTGAATGTTCTTGTTGTGGCGGTTAGTCCTCGACAAGCTTTCCTTGGATCTGATACCACTTGTAGGGGATCGATCGGCCGACTAGAGGGGGGTGAATAGCCCTTTATCGTTGAATGGTGGAATTTGCTCGTCTACACAATCATTAGCGCAAGCGAAATACTAATAAAGACAAGCAAATAAATAATGAAGAATACAAACAATGCTAACACCAAAATATAACGTGGTTCACGGCTACGCCGCTAATCCACGGTCCCCGATTCATCCTCGGTGAATCACTCCGCAACCAAATCACTATCGGTCTCTCCTTTGTACTAAGCTAGGTGGAGGTAACTCTTACAACTCAAAGACACTCCTTCTTTTACAATATATGTGAAAGAAAACTAAGAGAAGGAGTTTGAATCTTGTAGACCACTTGGATGGTCACTTAGATCATAAGCATTAGCCATCCAAAAGCCCACACCCTCTCTTTTTATAGAGAGGGTTGATTTCTTCCCGTTAGCGCCACGGTCATCACGCCCTTGGCGATCATTCTTCACGCCACTTTAAAGGCCTCCGACCAAGTCGGATCCCGACCGTTGTAGTTCAACAGAACACTTGGCAGTTGAATGATGGATCCCATCAATCGACTACTACCTCCGTAGTCGACTGCCCAGTCGACTATAAACGATTCTGTGGCCCAAACTCTTTTGATCGATCGCATTCCGCCTTGTGATCAAGCGATAGTCTTAGCGATCGACCGCCTACATACGGCGATCATTGCGCCCTAAACAACTATGTTGGAAACGGTCGAACGCGTTCGACTCGAGCGATCGGCGCCATGTCACGGATCGGTGATGTCGAGAAAACTCATCCGACACTTAGCCATTCGGCCAAGTTCACCTAATGAGCTACTTACAATTCACTCATTCTCTCATCTCACTTGAAGTCCCTCGCCGAAGCACTCTTCGTTCGCGGCCACGTCCCTCGGCATCATCAGGCACACGACTCTGCAATGCTCCTTCGCATCTCTTGTCTCCGAAGTCTTCTTCCTTAGCTTCGCTTCATGTCGTCTCATCCGGCGGTCCCTCGGCAGCATCAAGCGCACGACTCTTCATTGCTCCTTCTCCGACTCAAGAACGAGGTTATTAGTGGTGTACCCGCCAAGGTTCCATGTGCGAATTACTAAGTCCTGCAAGACTCCAACGCACATATCAAATCATAATATCAATCTAACTTAAACCCTTTGCCACACACATCAAAACCTTATAATGGCAAGAGATTGCCCTAACAATCTCCCCCTTTTTGATGTGTGGCAATCCGTTTAAGTTAGATAAAACATTTGAAAAAATATTAAGAAAGAAAAGCATGTAAGTAAACATGATTAGCAACTCTCCCCCCTAATACATGAAACTCCCCCTACATATATTCCCCCTTACTTAAACAAACATTTATCCCCCTTTGACACCATCAAAAATAATTAACAAAGTTTATACATCATGGCATCATGTCTAGAGAAAAACATATACCAAAACATGCCTTAAAATCGGATACACAATGTTATTGGGCATGTTATCAGACTACTAGTCGACTGGCACGTGCATTTCAGGATTTCTGATTTTCCGTGATGAATTTCAGAAATGCATAAATTTTTTTATAAAATTCAAAAAATCATGAAATTTGGGGAACACATTTCTTTTAAGTATATCTATCAATGAAAAATAGTTTTCCATGAAAAATCATTATATTTTCAAGTATTTGCCAAAAATCCAAAAGCTTTAAAAACCACTAGGTTTTTGATCATGTTTATATCCATTTTAACACCTAGTTTTTCTTTCAATTGTTTCAAAACATGAACACACAGATTTTAAAGTAAGAAATTGTTTTGAAAACATATGAAATATCCAACCATGATCTTTGGGCAATATGTCTATGAATTAAACATAAGTCTTCCCCATCATTGGTCTATTATTGCTATTTTGATACTTCAAATAACCATCTAAATACCATAGGCATTAGTGGACATTTGTATCATCCTAACATCTCACCCATGCTAAGTTTTCAATCAAAGTAGCCTATAGTGAGTGTGAGATGCCTCCTAAAGGTATTTGTATATACTTAACCATTATTTTCATGCAATTCTATCAAGGTTAAGTATCATCCTATCATTCCACATGATCATAAAGACGTATATGAATTAATTTCACATTATGATCATGAAACACATGTATTCATTAAATTGTTATCATGCATTAGGTATCACATGATGATAATAAGGCAAATATCACCTAAAGCATGATTTATCTACTTATAGGTGCATTATCATCACCTAACACTATTTTAAAATGTTGTCTCGCTATCCTAAGTCAACTAAAAATATGATATAGGTAAAGTCCATATGGTTGACTATCCTAGGGTTTTCCTAACCCTTTAGGATGGATTTAGGAACCCAAAATAAGTTCTTTCCTATGGAGTTCACTAAAAATTCTTTAGGGATCCATTTTCTAGACATTACTTTCTTTTTGTCTTGACCCCAAGCTATTAGACATTTGTAGGCCTTTTCATTTTTCTTTTCCTTATGTTGAAGCTTGCCCTTTGGCTCCCTATGATCATGTTCAAGGTGTTGGAGCCTATTGTAAATTGTTCTAGGGCTTTGGTCAAAAAATCTACCTTTTCCCTTAGAGCCCTATTTTCATCCATACATGCATCACTAACATTAAATGGCATATAATCATGTGAGCATGCATCATCATTATTATCATTAAAATATGCTTTTTCTAATTTTTGTTGTAAATCCTTAATTTGCTCAAGCATGCATTTATTCTTTTTCTTTGCTCTAAATAAATCTTTAGTGAGGCTAGAAATCATGGACATTATTTGCTTAGGGGGTAAATTCGTTACCTCACTTGCCAAATCCTCTTCCGATGATGAGGATGTAGAGGAGGCTCCCCCTTCACTTGAGATCTCCTCACTTGAGCTTGCTTCTTCATTTTCGGAGGAGGAGCAATCTAGGACGTCAAAGGCCATTAGGGCAAGGTTGGAGTAGACATGTTCTTCCTCTTCGGATGATAATGAGGAAGAAGAATCATCCCATGTCTTTGCTTTGAATGCCTTGGCCTTCCCTTTTTCTTTTGCCTTCTTTTCTTCTTCCTTTTTCTTCTTGATCCCCTTCTTCTTCTTTTCTTCCTTCTTTCTCTTCTCCTCCTTGCTTTTGTTCAAGAGGGGACAATTGTCCCTTATGTGTCTCTCTCCTTGGCAATTGTAGCAAATAATCTTCCCCCTTGGTCTTCTACTCCTATCATTAGATTTATTAAATTGAAAACCTTTTAAATCACGCCTTACCCTCCTTACCATATTGGCTTCTTCCGTGCTATCCATGGAGGAAGAGGAGGACACTTCATCGGAGGAGGAGGGGATCTCCATCTTCTTCTTCCCCTTATGTGCCATCAAGGCTACTCCTCTTGAAGGTTGAAACTTTGGCTCTTCTACTATTCCTTCGAGCCTTGTTTCATGGAGCTCAATTGTTGAGAAGAATTCCTCCAAGGTGCTAACTTCTAGGTTCTTGGAGATGTAAAATGAGTCCACCATAGAGCTCCATCTTGAGGACCGGGGAAAGGCATCTATGGCCTTCATTACCATATCCCGGTTGGAGAGATTTTCACCTACACTTGTCAACCTGGTTAGAATTTCCTAAAATATAGAGTGTAGGGCTTTTACCTTGTCTCCCTTTTCGAGTTTGATGTTGGATAATTGGGAGCGAAGGACATCTCTCCTTGCTAGTTTTGCCTTGGATGTGCCTTCATGAATTTCTATTAGTTTCTCTCACATTTCCTTGGCGCTAGCACACTCCCCTATCCTATTTACTTCTTCTTGGGGGAGTACATTGTAGCGGTGGTGCTTGGCCTTTGAATTCGCCAAGTACACCTCTCTTTGTCTTTTACTCCATCTTGATTTCTCCAATAGCTCCTCTTCTTCATTCCTAGGCAATTCGAAACCGTTTTCCATAATGAAAAGAATTTCGAAATTGGTTTCGAAAAATACCTCCATTCTCTTTTTCCACCTAGAGAATTCTCCTTCGAATTTTGATGGGTGAATATTTGTGCCGGTCATTCTTGAATGTGCTTGTTGTGGCGGTTAGTCCTCGATAAGCTTTCCTTGGCTCTGATACCACTTGTAGGGGATCGATCGATCGGCTAGCGGGGGGTGAATAGCCCTTTGTCGTTGGATGGTGGAATTTGCTCGTCTACACAATCATTAGCGCAAGTGGAATACTAATAAAGACAAGCAAATAAACAATGAAGAATACAAACAATGCTAACACCGAAATATAACATGGTTCACGGCTACGCCGCTAATCCACGGTCCCCGATTCGTCCTCGATGAATCACTCCGCAACCAAATCACTATCGGTCTCTCCATTTCACTAAGCTAGATGGAGGTAACCCTTACAACTCAAAGACACTCCTTTTACAATTGATGTGAAAGAAAACAAAGTGAAGGAGTTTGAATCTTGTAGAGCACTTGGATGGTCACTTAGAGTATAAGCATTAGCCATCTAAAAGCCCACACCCTCTCTTTTTATAGAGAGGGCTGATTTCTTCCCGTTGGCCGCCACCAGTCGACTACTGCTCTTGGCAGTCGACTGTCGCAACTTCAACGGCCTCCGACCACATCGGATCCCGACCGTTGTAGTCCAACGGAACACTTGGCAGTCGACTGATGGATCCCATCAGTCGACTGCTGCCTCCGTAGTCAACTGCCTAGTCGGCTACGAGTGGTTTGTGGCCCAAACCCTCTTGATCGATCGACCTCGCCTTGTGATCGGTCATATCTGGCGATCAAGCTGCGGCCCTAAAACAACTCAGTTGAATACCAGTCGAACCACATTCGACTTAGAGCAGTCGACTGCCATGTCATGGCAGTCGATTGATGTCGGGAAAACTCATCCGATACTTAGCCATTCTGCCAAGTTCACTTAATAAGCTACTTACAATTCACTCATTCTCTCATCTCACTCGAAGTCCCTTGCCGAAGCTCTCTTCGTTCGCGGCCACGTCCCTCGGCAGCATCAGGCGCACGACTCTGCAATGCTCCTTCGCGTCTCTTGCATCCGAAGTCTTCTTCCTTGGCTTCGCTTCAAGTTGTCTCATCCGACGATCCCTCGGCAGCATCAAGCGCACGACTCTGCAATGCTCCTTCTCCGACTCAAGCACGAGGTTATGAGTGGTGAACCCGCCAAGGCTCCATGTGCAAATTACTAAGTCTTGCAAGACTCCAACGCACATATCAAATCATAATATCAATCTAACTTAAACCCTTTGCCACACACATCAAAACCTTATCATGGCAAGAGATTGCCCTAACAAGATTGAGCATCATGTCATAAGTAGTGGGCATGGCTTGATGCTGATATTGCAGTACATTTGACATAGATGCCAAAATGTAACACCGCGCCATCTCATCGGCCTTTATCCACTTCTTATAACTCTCTTTCTCCTTTTCCCCAGAATCATCTACAGGCTTAGGAGGGCACTCTTTGAGGAGTACATATTCGTATTCCTCAGCAGTCAAGACAATGTCTAGATTCCACTTCCAATCAACATAGTTGGGTCCAGTAAGTTTATTCTCTTTCAGTATCACAGCAAGCAGGTTGAAAGTCATTTTGAAAGAAAACCTAAGAATCACATAGATCAAAACATTAGATTTCAAAAAATTATTGATTCCTCAAACAATAAAATTTTAAAATCAACCAACACCTCAAAACACCGAGAATATCGTATGCCACGATAGTGTGGATGTATACAAATTCTACATTTGTAAGAGGAGGTTTTACCCATTAATTTTACTATCTTGTCAACCTAACTTTTTGACCAGTAAAATTAATAGCTGGTTTCTCTTTGTCCCTACAAATAAAAGTAGTGACTCCGATGGGGAGGATACTTATATTTGTATCGAAGTGTTCACCATTACTCGGTACCAAGGTAATTATCTCGGGTTATGTGCCTTCCGATGGGGAAGTACACACGCTCCTTAATAATTCCCTATAACCATATTCGACCTTGTGATCCGCAAACAAACTCATCCGATGGGGAGGAAGGCACTCAGAGCCGATGCGCATGTTTGTTTAGATCACATGTCAAATCGTAATGGAGGCCGTGGGAATTTATAAAAATATCCCTCTCCCACTTAGTAATTTGAAATTGAGGAATTTTCTAGCCTACGACATGCATATCAAACAATAAGCAATAAATATGAAAAATAATTATTTTCCAACTATTATGGCTTTTGTCTTCAATATGTCTCCCGTCGTATCACCATCTCGTCCGCTCCTCCTACGCCATGTACGAGCCATCTGGAGATCCGAGCCGAGACTAAAATCTATTTTAATTTACATCCATCGATTCTATACTCCATGAGGGAGTGTACATGAAATCTAGATCGAAAGTAAACTAAAATAAAAAGAGTGGCTAAACAATGTCGTATCAAATTTACAAAAAATCAAATACTAGCCTCGTCAACCCCGAGGATTCAACAAAATATACAATTACACACATACAATCACATACACACATATGGCCATAATAGTTGGATCTTATGCCTGCAACCAAAGAGTTAACCTATGCATATCCTACTATTATCCGACACATATATTATATGAAAAATGCATAAGAGTAACCGAATCCTAAACACACAAAACCAGAAATCGTGGCTCTGATACCACTTGAAGGTAGGAAACTTCGCTTCCCACTTCAACTCGGTCGCTTGTTCATGGCGATCCCTTTTACATCCCCGGATAAAAAAAAATTATCCTTGACCAGAGGGATTGCCCAAGCAACCTTGTCATCGTCGTGCTATTCGATTAGAATAGTCCCTTGAACAAACTTGTTGTTCAAGCGACTAACCTCTATTCTACAAATAACCGTGGAATAGACGATGTACGGATCACCGACTTTTGTGTTTATGTTCAGGGTCCAAGTATATTTAGCCACAAAATAGAATATATCATGCATATATAATTAAAAAACAATTACAAACATGTTGCATATGAAGATGGATAAGTGTTATACCTCTCGATCTTCTATTGTATGACCTTCCTCCTTTCGGACGTCGTGTGGGCGACGATCTACCAAAAGTTGAAGCTCTAGATCACCAATCTTCCTTCCTTGCTCACTCCGAACAAGAGGAAGAATAGAAACAAGGCCCTTCTCCTTCCTTTAGTCAACCAACAAGCAACAAGCAAGTTTCTTGCTGTCGGCCAACAAGGAAAAGAATGAGAATGATGAATGCCGGCCAAAATGTCCAAGGGAAGACCTTAAGCTATGTTTCCACCGGCCAAAGAGAAAGAAAAGGGATGCTTTGGATGCCGGCCATGGGCTGGAAAAGCTGTATGGGCGCCGGCCACCATGAAGAAGAAGAAGATAAGGAAAGAGTTTCCTTATTTGGTGCCGCCAACTCCCTATGCTCCTTGCCACCCAAAACCCTAGCCTCTCCCCTTGATTCTACTTATCCATGCCAACCCTAAATCCTCATTTTATAGAGTTTAGGGATAAGTCTTGTTTTAATCTCTACCATTGGTTCTAGGGATTTAATCTCAACCGTCGGATCTAGAGATTTAATCTCTACCTTTGGATCTAGAGTTTTGTTTCCATCCATTGGATCTAGGCTTCATGAGGTATTAATAGTCTACAATAGGGACCATGAGGAGGAGTTGGATCTTGGCCACCCAATGGATCAAGCTCACATAAAGTTCGTTCCATTAATGATGATCCAATCCACTAAAGGATTATCATTGATATACCTCACCAACACCCATAAGTTAATATGGGTTCCATATATTATATGTACATTTTCTCCCCGTGTTTAAGATCTCGAATGTTCGTTGATTAATTAATTTACTGACCATTAATTAATCAACATCTAACTCCATGAGTAGTACCACTCAACCTTTTCATCATGCCGGACTAAGTCCACATGCAAGGTTTACATGATGAACCTTATGAGTTCCTCAAGGGGACATCATCATCCTAATATATAGGACACGGTTTCCTCCTATAATCAACGACACACCATATAAATAATATCATTTTCCAACTTACCGAGCATATCGATTTAATCTATAAATCTCGTCTATTGGTAAATCAAAGAAATGAATACTAAGTATATGTGCCCATTATTATATTGGGATTAAGAGCATATACAATATAATATTTGAGGTCTGATTCGATTATGTAGTCAGCAATAAATCAAATCGCCTCTAAGTTGGTCCTGCTCAATACACACAAAGTGTACTAGTGTGATTCTATGGTCAAGACAAACCAATAACTAATCACACTACAACCATTCCAATGGTTTGTCTAAAGTCATCTCAGTTGTGAGCCTATACTTATACTTTACAAGGAGCCGATAACATGATCTTTCGTGTGACACCACTCACCATGTTATCTATAATGTAATGTATTAGACAATATGCATAACCATAAAAATATGCAAACAATGATCATGTGATTCTTATTTCAAAATAGAGATGTTCATACAAAAGATAGACTTTTCAGTATACATCCCAACACTAACAATTGGTATCAGAGCCATAGTCCATGTCAAGCCATGAACCTCAAACGAAGAAAGTTGAGCTCCCATGTCTAGATCAAGAGAACCAGATACTAGGCAGGAAGTCTAGTTGGGTCGGGAGGACCAAACAACTGGCAGGAAGTCCAGTTGAGCCAAAAGGGCTGGACAACTGGCAGGAAGTCCAGCTGGTTCAGGAGGACTAGATAGTTGGCAGGAAGTCCTGGTGGGTTGAGGATTGGACATCAAGCAGAGGATGTCCTTCAAGGACAGATAGGCTTGAGGGGGGGTCAATGTGGTCCTTCGTTTGAGGGGGGATTGTTGGAGTATTGGGAATACAATCAAAGTCCCACATTGGTAAGACATGGAAAAGATCATTTGCTTATAAGATGAAAAGATATCTCCATTGGTATGAGGCCTTTTGGGTAGAGCCCAAAAATAAAACCATGATGGCTTAGGCCCAAAGTGGACAATATCATACCATTGTGAAGATATATGAATCTTATAGGCACTTACACAACAGCTACAGGAGCAGTCGACTGCTAGGCGCGGAATCAGCCCGAGACAAGCATAAAAGGAAGAGCTTGGGGATGATTTCCATAGCAATTTTTGGTGAGATTTTGGAGGGGAATTACTGCTACATTCCAGACCTTCAAGAGCAAACCAAATCAAGCAATAAGCAAGTGATCAAAGCAAAGTGTTGTAAAGTTTTCTTTACTTGTATTTCATATTGTCTTTGTATTTTCCTTGTACTTTTGTATTACGTTTTGTAATTTCTTGTATGAGGTTTCTCCACCTCTAACGTGTTATCAAGGAGTTTGAGTAGTGGTGTGTGCATCACTCGAGCTCATTGAGCTCACCCCGTGGAGTAGGAACCCTAAGGTTTTGAACCACGTATATCATTGTGTTCTTATGTGTGATAGCGTATTATTTCATTTTGCTTTATTATTATTTCTATTGTGCACACTAAGGAGTATCATAGATAAGCTCGCAAGAACGAACAATTTCCATCAAGCACGCGAAAGGCTATTCAACCCCCCCTTCTAGCCGGGCCATGATCCTTCAACAGTTACGACAAGGGGGAAATTGGAAGATTGTTTTTCATTTAGTGATAGATCACTAAGGAAAATGAAGGCATTCAAAATGATTTTTGACCAAGGGGAAGAAGGAATAATCTTATTGAAAATGAGACATGGTAAACCTTGGTGAACTTTTTGATGTGTGTCAAGAAGGGGGAGAAATGGAAGGGGTTAAGTTAGTAGGTTTTTTACCCAAATATACACTAAACCCTAAAAATTTCAAAAATTTGAAATTCTGAATTGGGAACACTTCATTATTCTTTGGCATAAGAAGAGTCAAGTTGAGTTTATGGGATAACCAAACTTAACGGTATTGTCAAACATCAAAAAGGGGAGATTGTTGGTGCAATCGACCAAGGTCACGATTGACCAGACTCGAGTGGGACTCAAGTGAGGTTTTGATGTTCGGCAATGGTTTACAATGTGGTTTGACCACATGACTAGTGGATGGTATGGGACATCCAAGGTCATATGAGGGAGACTATTGAAGAAATCCAAGTCAATCAAGATTGACCAAACACTTGGTGTGGAGAAGTCCAAGTATTGAACTTGGTAAAGAAAAGTCCAAGTATGGATGGAAGACCCGACTGATCAGGGAGATTGAGCTTGGCAAGGGGGAAGTCCCGGAGGCGAGGCCTCTTGGCAAAGGTAGACCAGAGAGCATGATGATAGCCAATGGAAACACTTGAAGGCTAGCACAAGGACGAAGAGTCACAGACTTGAGGGATTCGGGAGGCGTGAGGCTATTGAAAGTGGGTTGAAGGCTTAGGTCTAGGCTTAGGGTGAGTATCAAGTATGAAGGGATCATACATGGGGTGTTAAACCTCGGTGTAGAGGTATAACAGTCGACTTAAAGTTTGGATCAATCGATTCGAGTTCGTTTGTAGGCATAAAGAAGCAAGGTGACCTCAACCAGTGCCTCGACTTGGATGTAGTCGAGGCAGCACCTCAAATGGTAAGGTGGAATCGAGTGGTGGGACTTGGAAAGTAGAGATAGTGCTATGGAAGCACTCGACTAGTGCCTCGATTAGAGGCCAGTCGAGGCGGCGCCACGACTGGACACTCGACTAGCACCTTGATTGGTCACTCTGGATGGAGGCACAGAAGCGAGGTGCACTCGACCAGCACCTTGACTAGTGGCTAGTTGAGGCGGCACCTCGACTGGATCACTCGACTGGCACCTCGATTGATTCCAGCACAGGTATAAAAACAATCGATCAGAAGCAAGGCTGACTCGACTAACACCTCGATTGGGATATTATTCGATATGGCACCTCGACTGGATAACACAACAGGCACCTCGACTGGTTTTAGAATAGGCCTAAAAATAGTTGATCATATGCAAGGAAAACTCAACCAGTGCCTCGACTGGTGAGGCGATCGTTACCCCGCAACATTCAGAATCGGAAGGCTTCGACGGGGCTTTTTAAGGAGAGGTTGTGGGCATCTTCAAGCAAGGTTTTGAGGGGAAATTTGAGGCGAGATACTGCTATATTTCAAGGCCTTCAAAATCATCCCAAAGCAACCAACAAGCAAGGATTCAAAATCCTTAATTTGTAAAGTGTGTTCACTTGTTCTTCCATTTGCTTTTGTTATTGTTGTAGTTGCTTGTTGTGTCTTTTTCTTACTGTTATAAGAGTCTTGTAAGGGGTTCCTCCACCTTTAATGTGTAATCGAGAAGGAGAAGTGTGATAGTGGTGGTGTGCATCACTAGAGCTCGCTAGGGCTCGCTCGTGGAGTAGGAACTAGGGTTCTGAACCACATAAAATCCGTGTGTTGTGCTTATGTTGTGCTTTGTGTTTGTATTTTTACTTGTATTTGTGTTTCCATTGCGTACTTACAATTATAGACAAGCACGATGAATTCCATAAATGAAATTGATGCAAATTGCGATTCACCCCCCCCCTCTAGCGACACCAACGATCCTACATAAGGATGTCCTAATAATCCCTATGAAGAGTCAGAACATATTTCATTTCCTACTCTATCATATTCTACTATCTACAGTTATCGCAGGGAGGACACCCGCAAGGTTCCTCATTGGTTCTCCTCGATTTTTGATACAAAGGTTGTCACCCTTTGTATCGGCTATGTGCACTAGATATAGAATCAAAACATAATTTTTATCAATCCAAACAACACCCATTGCAAATATAAATTCAGTAATAGAAAATATATTTGAACTAGCATGTCCAACATACACAAGCTACTCCCTAATCCTAGAATTGAAGTATCTACTCCATAGATGAATGAGAATAGACACAAGGCATCATAGAATGAATCATTACAATGTAAAGATGTATAAGAATAAAATCACAGTACTCTTGGTCATTCTATTTAGCATTGGAGAGCAGATTTCAGTCCTCGAGTTGCTTCCTTCCTTCCCATTGTGAGTCTCCGATGCTTTTCAGGGTATTGTCGTGTTGTTCAAGCCGTCGAGCCTCCCCCTAAGGTTTGGGCATGCCTTCCTTTTTATAGATGTGAAGTCGGCTCTTCATAAATCCCATGAAAATCCTAGTCGCATCGAAATTGCCCAGTGCCACATGGTCATGTGGATTCCACATGACCGGTCGTGTGGGGCACAAGGATGGTTGGCTTTGTGGTTTGGACATGGTTGTGTGGAATTCACACGACCATCCATGTCTGCCTCTGTTCCACCCGGTGAATGCCTTCCTTTTGCCCAAAAAATGTGTCGATTCACCTATAAAATGTCGTCCTACACACAAAAACAACAAGACTAGATCTCCAAACCAGAAAATAGGAAATGCATGCAAAACAAAGTAGAATATGCATGAAACAAGGATAAAATGTAACCAGATGTGTGCAAAAACTACTCCTAAAGCCCTATATATTTTTCTCACATCATATTTAGATCATGATATGTTTGACAATGATTATAAACTTCTTCTGCACCTTGAGGGCATCATTCCTTTGTATCATTTTGGAACCAATTTCATGTAATTGTGTAGTTGGATACATATGGTAAGTGATATGACTTAATTATTTTAGCAACTAATTCTACCAAGATTCTATTTTATTTCTATTGTTGTGAACTTGGAATTTGTTTTTTTTTTGTAGCATAACATTCTATGGCCATTCTGTCTTCTTTATGTTTGCAATGGAAGACATCTTTATAAAAAGATAGTGAATGATAGAAAGAAAGATAAATTCAGATTTTTTGAATCCACATACACACAACAAAACACGTAAGCTTGAACAGTTTAACTAAAGGATAAGTCTTTTAGCAGATAGGCTAAGTGGTGCATCAATTGATGAACTAGTTTTGGTACCATGTAATATCGGGTAAGTAAGAATTAAAATATCATTTTCAATTTTTTTCTTTCGATAATGTATTGAATTGTATGAAATAATTATGTGTTTATGCATAGTTGCCATTGAATTCTCACGGTCACTGAATCGTACAAAGAGGTTATATATTTGTTGGATCCTTTAAATCATCGCATTCACGATGAGGATTGGAAATATGTAGTGGAAATGTGAGTTTTTATTATTTTTTAAGTATTTAATTTAGTCAATAAAACACTCATATATCAAATATTATTAATGTATAAAGGGCTCTAAGATTGTTTAATTCAAACAAGGGGAGGATGATAGGTTTTTGCGCAGCCGAAGCTTCGCTTCTAACTTCACCTCGGTCGTTGTGCATGGTGATCCTCTCAATGTCCCCGAAAAAAAAATTTAATCCAAGACGATGAGGGATTACCCAAGCAACCGATCCATCATCGTACTATTCGATTAGAGTGGTCTCTTAAATAAACTAGTTGTTCAAGCAACCTAAGTCTTCTCCTCGACTAGCCGTGGAATAGATGATGTACGGATCGCCGGTTTTTGTATTTATCTTCGGGGTCCAAGTAAATTAGTCACATACAATTACATACATAATACAAAAAAAACAAAAGGAAACTAAAAAAAGAATTATACCTCTTGTTTACCTCAAGGTCTTCTATTGTATGTCCTTCCTCCTTTTGGACGTCGTGTGGGCGATGATCTTCCAAAAGTCGAAGCCTCCTAGATCACGTTCTTCCCTTCCTTGCTCGCAACGAACAAAGGGAAGAATAAAACAAAACTTCTTCTCTTATCTAGAACCGACCACCAAGCCACCTTGCTTGGAGGTTGCCACCGGCCAAGGAGAGGAATAAGGAGCACCGGCCAACCTTGAAGAAAGGTTGCCACCGGCCAAAAGAGAGAGAGAGAGAGAGAGGGAGGAGTTGTCGGCCAATCTAGAGAGAGAGAGGGTGAGGCGCTGTTGGCCAAGAAGAGCCAAAACCTAATCTTGCCGCCGCCCAATTGGAAGAAGACCAACCTTAGGTTGCCGCCCACCTCTTCTCTCAAGCCAACTCCAAACCCTAGCTGATCAAAACCTTGGAAGCAAAACACTAATCTCCTCAAGATTAGTTGTCGCACGTGCCTTGGACTCCTATTTATAGATTTAGGCTTAAGCCTCCCTTTAATCTCCACCGTCGGATCTAGGGATTCAATTCCCACCGTCATATTTAGGGTTTCATTTTCCACCGTCGGATCTAGGCTTCAAGAGGGTTTAAATAGGCTACAATAGGGACCATGAGAAGGAGTTAGATCTTGGCCACCCAATGGATCTAGCCCACATAAAGTCTGATCCATTAATGATAATCCATTCCACTAGAGGATTATCATTGATCTACCTCACCAACCCCCATAAATAAATATGGGCTTCATATATTAATTGTACAAATATCTCTCCATGTTTAAGATCTCGAATGTCCGTCAATTAATTAATTTACTGATAATTAATTAATCAACATCTAACTCCATGAGTAGTACCACTCAACCTTATCATCATGCCAGATCATGTCCACCTACAGGGTTTACATGATGATCCTTATTAGCTCCTCAAGGGGACATCATCATCCTAATATATAGGACACAGTTTCCTCCTATAATCAACGACACACCATGTAAATAATATCATTTCCCAACTTACCGAGCCTATCGATTTACTCTATAAATCTCGCCCATTGGTAAATCAAAAAAATAAATACTAAGTACATGTGCCCATTATTATATCGGGATTAAGAGCATGTACACCATAATATCCGAGGTCTGATTCAATTATGTAGTCAGTAATAAATTGAATCACCTCTATGTCGATCCTGCTCAATACACACAAAGTGTACTAGTGTAATTCTATGATCAAGACAAACCAATACCAAATTACACCACAACCATACCAATGGTTTGTCCAAAACCATCTCGATTGTGAGCCTCTACTTATACTCTACAAGGAACTGATAACATGATCTCCCGTGTGACACTACACACCATGTTATCTACAATGTAATGTATCAAACAATATGCATAACCATAAATATGCAAACAATGATCATGTGATTCTTATTTCAAAAATAAAGATATTCATACAAAAGATAAACTTTTCAATATACATCCCAACAATCTCCCACTTATACTAAAATACTATGTTGTCCTCATACTGCCATACTTCTGATTCCCATTCCCTCCACATGCCTATCAAAAGCTCTCACTTGAAGGGCCTTAGTGAAAGGATCTACTAGGTCATCTTCTAATGCAATCTAGGTGACAACAACTTCTACCCACTTTACGATTTCTCATATCAGGTGGTACTTGCGCTCTATGTGTTTACTTGCCTTATGGGCTCGTGGTTCCTTCGAGTTTGTAACTGCACCACTGTTATCACAATAAATTGTGATAGTTCTGGGCAAACTAGGAATCACATCCAAGTCCATCAAGAAGTTCCTGAGTCATACATCTTCTATGGCCGCCTCAGAGGCTGCCATATACTCAGCTTCCATGGTAGAGTCTGCCACACATTTCTACTTGACACTCCTCCATACAATGGCTCCACTTCCCAAAGTAAACACAAAACCCGAGGTAGACTCACTGTTATCCCTATCTGATTGGAAGTCAGAATCTGTGTAACCCACAGGGAGTAATTGATCTGCCTGATATACCAACATATAATCCCTAGTCCTTCTCAGGTACTTCAATATATGCTTTACCGCATTCCAATGTCCCTGTCCTGGATTACTTTGATATCTGCTAACCATGCCCATGACAAAGCAGATATCCGGCCTCATACATAACATAGTATACATGAGGCTTCCTACTGCCGAAGCATAAGGAACCGTCATCATCTCCTCTATCTCCTTTAATGTTCTAGTACACATCTCTTTAGATAAAGGAACTCCATGCCTAAAAGGTAGAAAATCTTTCTTGGAGTTCTGCATGCTAAAACGAGCCAAAATGGTGTCTATGTATGAAGCTTGAGATAAGGACAACATCCTTTTCCTGTGATCCCTTATAACCTTGATCCCAAGGATGTGTCCCACTTCTCCCAAGTCCTTCATATCAAACTGTTTGGACAACCATACTCTTACGTCTAATAAAACCTTGACATTGTTGCCAATTAACAAAATGTCATCTACGTATAGTACAAGAAATACCACTACATTTCTGTCACATCTCATGTATACACAAGACTCATCCGGACTTTGAATAAATCCACAAAACTGGATTACCTCATCAAAGAGGATGTTCCAAAATCTCGAAGCTTGCTTCAATCCATGAATGGACCGATTAAGCTTACACACAAGATGCTCTTTGCCCTTTGCAATGAATCCCTCTGGTTGCTCCATATAGATGTTTTCCTCAAGACTTCCATTAAGGAAAGATATCTTGACATCCATCTTCCACACCTCATAATCCATATGAGCAGCAATACATAAGAGAATCTGGATAGACTTAAGAGTGGCTACGGTGAAAAGGTCTCCTCATAATCGATACCCTCTTTCTGAGTATACCTTTTCGCAACAAGCCTTGCTTTGAAGGTCTCAACCTTCCCATCTATTCCCCTCTTTCTTTTGTAGATCCACTTGCATCCAATGGTTTTTACACCATTGGGTGGTTCTACAAGCTCTCAGACCTGATTCGAATCCATAGATTCTATCTCAGAATTCATCGCACTATGCCAAGATACCACATCTTTATCTTGGATTGCCGCGTCATATGTCCAGGGATCAGGTTCATGTTCACCAGGGACCAAATCAGAAGATTCTCCCAAGAACATAAATCTATCAGGCTGTCTAACAATCCTCCCACTACGATGAGGTATCATGTGTGTATCCTCTGTGATATGCTGTGCAATCACTTATGGTATATCCTCTTGTATCGATGGTACTGAAGTAGTGACTTCCCCTCTCAATTCATCCAGAACAATCTTACTCATGGGCTTGTGGTTCATCACATAGTCTTCCTCTAGAAATCTAGCGTTCATGCTAATGATCACCCTTTGATCTCTAGGACTATAAAACAAACCACATTTTCGTTCCTCTAGGATAGCCAACGAACATGCACACTTCTGTATGAGGTTCCAACTTACTAGCATCCACCTTCAGCACATGTGAAGGACTCCCCCAAATCCGAATATGTCTTAGACTAAGCTTTCTCCCAGTCCACAATTTTATGGTTGTAAAAGGCACTGATTTAGATAGTACCAAGTTCAGAATATACACTGCCTTATCTAGAGCATACCCCCAAAATGAATCTGGCAACTCAGAATAACTCATCATCGATCTAACCATCTCCATAAGAGTCCTATTCCTTCACTCCGCTACACCATTCTGCTGGGGTGTGCCAGGTGCAGACAATTGGGATTGAATCCCAGCCTCTGATAAGCAATTCCTGAACTCACCCAAGAGGTACTCACCACCACGATCAGATCGTAGTGTCTTGATACTTTTACCTTGATGTTTATCCACATCAGCCATGAATTCTTTGAACTTGTCAAAGCATTCAGACTTGTGGCGCATCAAGTAAATGTATCCATTTCTCGAATAATCATCTATAAAGGAGACGAAATATTCAAAATCACCTCTAGCATGGATAGACATAGGACCACACAAATCAGAATGAACCAATTCCAACACATCTTTGGCTCTATACCCCTTGGCCTTAAAAGGCATCTTGGTCATTTTACCTTCTAAGCATGATTCACAGGTTGGGAAATCTTCCACCACTAATGAATCCAGAGGTCCATCAACTATCAAACTTTGAATTCTACTTAGGTTAATATGACCTTGTTAGTGAAAGCCCTAGAGCCAATCATGTGATGATTGTTGTATGGACTTTATTGTATCATATTCCTATTTTAAAGGCATGGTTATTATATTTACTTATATTGGTGCCAAATAACTAAATATAATAATGTCCTTGAGTAGTAGGTTATTATCTATATCAATCAATTGGTTGAATCGATAATGAGATGATATAGAGAACACTATTCTTAATCATTCCTAGTCGAGTATTAACATTCAGGGACAACGTTAATGCGTAGAGACTAGCATGTAGGTCAACATGATGACTTGATCTCACAAGTCATGGATATGAGATATCAAGTTGACACATGGGTATGCATTGGAGAATGAATACTGAATGACCCACCATGAGAAAGTATCATGGATCGTTATATGAGTGTCATATACTTTCTCATGTGGCTATTAGTATGACTATTAGTCCTTAGACCTGAAGTCACCATGGTTCCCTACATAAGGCGTTGCATACTTTGGCTTCGTCAAACGTCACCCGTAAATGGGCGGACTATAAAGGCGATTACTGGGTATGTAACAAATTATGCGGAGGGATGTGAGTGATGTAGATGAGATCTATCCCTCCTATATGTTGGTGCAATCGGCCCAAGTCATGATTGACCGGGACTCGAGTTTGACTCGAGTGATGTTTTGATGTTCGACAAAAATATATGACAATGTAATTGTCATGGGAAAGTCCAAGTCTTGGGTACTTGGCATGTAAAGTCCAAGCATGGGTCTTGGCAATGGAAAGTCCAACATGGGTTGGCAAGGGAAAGTCCAAGCATGGTCTTGGCATTTGAGAAGTCCAACATGGGTTGGCAAGGGAAAGTCCAAGTTTGAGTCTTGGCATGAGAAGTCCAAGGGGTTTGATATTGGCTGCGTAAAGTCCAAGCGGGAGTCTTGGCAGCGTAAGTCCAATGGTTGGCAGCGTAAAGTCCAAGCGGAGTCTTGGCGGCGTAAGTCCAATGTTCCTTGGCGGTGTAGACACCGTTAGCATGACATAGCCGATGGAAGCATCTGAAGGCTAGCGCGATGGATGAACAAGTCATGGATGACTTGGAGGGATCCGAGAGGTGTGAGGCTGATGGAGGTGGCTAGAAGGCTTAGGTCTAGGCTAAGGGTGGTCTAGCAAGTATGGGGGAACCATACTTGGGTTAAAACCTCATGTTTGAGGTGTGCCAGTCGACTGGTGTCATGTGGCAGTCGACTGGACCGAGTCAACTAGGGTTTGACTGCGGGTTATGGCCTAGCAGTCGACTGCCATAGGTGGGCAGTCGATGGCTGGCAATGACCGATCCCCACATCCGATCGGTGGTGCTCGAGAAATCGGCCATAGAATGGAGTCGAGACTCGACTGGTCGAGTGAGGACTCCATCAGTCGACTGATGGGTATGATCAGTCGACTGATGGTAGATCCGTTGGACTTATCCAACGTGGATCTAGCCGTTGTCTCACGACAACAGTGGCATCAGTCGACTGATGGTCCCGATCAGTCGACTGATCGACTTTTTCCAGCACAGGTTGAAGCTATAAAAGGAGCTCGTGATGGAGGAAATTGGCATCGGTTTCTTGAGGGTTTTGGGGCGATTTGTTGTTGCAAATCAGGGTCTCCAAGGTGATTTCAAGCAACCAAGCAATCAAGCAATCCAAAGGCAATCATAAAGTAGTTTTCTTTACTTGCATTGTATTTCATTATTGTAACTGCTTGTATTTGTATCTTATTGTTGTAAGATTACTTGTAAGGGGTTTCTCCACCTTTGACTTGTGTCGAGAAGGAGTTTTTGTGATTAGTGAGTGCGTGTGCATCACTAGAGCTCGTAGAGCTCGATCCGTGGAGTAGGAACCGTGCGGTTCCGAACTACGTTACATACTCATGTTCGTGTGTAATTGTCTATTTCGTTATTTTTATCATTATCTATATTCCGCTGCGCTAACGAAATTGTAGACACGAACGAGAACGAATTCCATCCACGCATGGGCAAAATGCTATTCACCCCCCCCTCTCTAGCGACATCAAATCTCCTACAATTGGTATTAGAGCCTGGGGCTCTTCAACGGATTAACAACCGGGAGCAAGACGCTAGAGGGTAAAAGATGGAAGTCCAAGATCAATTAGGTTGGGACATCAACACACCGGTGCCCTATACCCTATATGGACGAGAAGGATTAAATTCTTGGAAGGGAAGAATTGAGGATTTTATTATGATGAGAGACTTTGAGGAATGGTCCATTTTGATGGATGGATTTGAATATCCAAGAGGACCAAGAGGTGGATTCCTCAAAAAGAAGAGATGGACCGAAGAGCAAGTTCAAGCATCCGAGAAAAATGATAAGGTGATAAAATTTTTAATTGATTTAATGCCTAACAATATCTTGTGTATGTTAGGTAATTATGTAGATGCTAAAGAGTTATGGAGCCAAGTGGCAAAGCTCCATGAAAACTCATCATCGGTCCAAGAAGAAGAAGAAGAAGAAGAGTGCTCACCCTCTCAAGCTCAAGCAAGCACATCATTATCTAAAGAGCTTGAGGATTCGGAGGTTGATAGGGAGTCAACTTCCAGATCGGTGGAGGAAGTGGAAGAAGCATCCACTTCAAGGATTGAGGGGGAAGAGAGAACCTCCACACCGGAACATCAAGAAGAAGCTTCGACATCCGGTCAAGATGAAGAAGCCCAAAGTCCAATTCCGGTCCTTATTAACCTAGGTAACTCAAACACTCTAATTTCAAATAAAAATAATATTATGTGTTTTGAGTGTAGGGAATTTGGGCACTATAAGAGCAAGTGCCCAAAGAAGATTAGGAAAGCTCCACCGGCACCAAAAGTCAAGGATGCCGGTTCCCCAACACCTAAAGGAAAGGAGCACATCATATGCTTCAAGTGCAATTCAAAGGGGCATTATCGGAGTCAATGTCCTAGGGGGAAGAAGAAGGGGCAAGAAGAAGCATCACAAGTAGGGGGAGCTAAGGCTAACCCTAAGGTACATTTTAGTAATGCATCTTCTAATTTAAATGCTAAAAATCATGCTAGGAACGTTAATTCTCTTGCAATTTATGAAAAGCATGCTAATAGGAATAAATATTTTTGCTTGGAGCTAAGAGAGTCCATGTAGGAAATAGGGAGAAATTTGGGACTAATGTCCCTAAAAACAACTTATTTAAGGACAAACCTAGGTCAAATAACTCAAGATCAATTTTACCTAGGGAAACAATTAGAAAGGTGCAAGAGCACCTAGGTCTAAACCCTAAATGGACTAGGCATATGCCTAGGAAGTCCAATGCCCAAGATTTAAATCAAAATTCTAAAATTGGGAAATTAGAAAAGGAAAATCAAGTCTTGAGGTCAAGGCTTGAAAAACTTGAAAAGACCCTTAGGAATATACAAAACCAATTTAAAGGGTCTAATGGTCAAAGTCAAAGGTCTAAAAGACAAAGTCAACACCAAGGACCTAAGAGTCAAAAGTCAACCAAAGGCAAGCAAGGTTTGGGTCACAAACCTAAGCCTAAGGTAGCTTACCATAGTGTTCCATTTGATTATGGGACACAAACTAGGTCTAGGAAGACCAAGGTCAATAGGGAAGTCATCCCTAGAGTTGACCAAAGGGTGTGCCTAGTGGCTAGGGTTTCTAGGAAACCTAGGGTGGCCACTAAGAAGGTTGCAAGGGGAGTTACCCCTAGAGTCAACCTAGGTAAGACCCAAATGACCAAGGCTAACAAGCCTAGGAGGGTCATTAGGAAGGTATCTAGGGAGGTTATCCCTAAGGAATACCTAATTAACCCTAGGAGCTCAAATCGATTTTGGGTTCCTAAGAGCGTGATTGATTCATGCTAGGTGGGCTTAGGATGTGCCAACCTTGAGTGGATGGGTAGTTAACTCAACCATGATAAAGGTGGCATTTTAGGTTATTTTCAAGGTTATGGATACCTTGGAAATAGGGTTGAATTATAATCCTAAAAGATTTTAGGATGTGCCAATATTAGTTATGAAGTTTGATAAAATGATCAAATTGGCACAATTAGGGTTTAGAGTGTTAGTGTGCCATTTTGGGTTGTTGGCACACTAGGGAGATTAATGATAATATGGCAAAATATATCTAACCATATCAAATGGCAATTAATATTAAAATTTAGGTATTACTATACCTATATATTTTATATGTCATGCTTTGATTGTCATATGTCATGTCATGACATCATGCCTAGTTCTATGATTTTATATGTCATGTTCATGTTTAGGATTAAGGTTTCAAATGTCATGTGTTTTTAGATTTCATCTTATGCCATGACATCATGATTATGAGCATATGCTTATTTATATCATTTCTTATGCCATGATCATTTCATGCATTAAATTGATTGAAAATTGAGTTAAGGACAATGGCATGACTTGGAGTCCCATTTATAAGGGAATCAAGTAGAGTTGCCTTAGAAAATGCATGAAACCCTAGATTAAATGAACCAAAACCCACATCTCACATCCAATGGACATGTATGTGTATTTATACACCCTAGATACATGTGAGATGCTAGGATATGAGTTAAGTTCAAGGTGCATAGTTTTTGCATCTAGTTGAACTCAAATTCATATTAACCCAACATGTGGATCATTGGAAAAGCTTGTGTACAAGTCATGTACATAGAGCCCAGGGAATATGATCCAAAATAAGGTTTTAAAAATGTTTTAAAATCATTTTGAAAACCTTGATGAAGTCTATCTTTTGATAGCAATCATCATTGATAGAGTTGATACAAGATAGGGCAAAAACATTGAAAATTTCAATAGTTTTGAGTTTTGTATCAAACTCTTTATTCTATGGGTAAAATATTTTTCAAACATTTTTCACCTATTGTATTAGTCATAAGTATTATACGTACCAAATTTTGTGATTTTTCGATATACATATAATTATTTATGATTTTCTAAAATTCAAAATTTTAGTTATCAAATGTCGCTTCTATTGGTGGCTGATCGGTGATGGAGGTGCGATCGATTTCTGAATCACTCAACTGATTGCCTGATTTCGGGATAACCAAGGTTGTTTCACCCGATTTCAACTGCGGTTAAGGTCCCTAACCACTCCTGACCCTAGGATATGCTTTGGGAAGCATGATCAAGGGTGAAAATCCATTGGATATGGATTAGGAGAGGTGTTTAGGGTTTGTATCAATGTTAAGGTGTTGGAAAGTTCAATGTTGAATTTCTAACCTTAATTTTGATGGTTTAGAGTTCCTATTGGCTTAGGGACTTCCCAAGGACATTGTTGGTGCAATGGTCATGGGGGAGCAAGACTTTAGGGGGAGTTATCCATCTTGGGATGATGGATGTGCTTCTCCTCTTGAAGGGGAGAAGTTATAGGGAGAATATTATCAATTGGGAAAATTGATGGGATGTTTGAGAAACCCAATTTGGAAATTGGGAGAGTGTATAGGATTGCCTCTCTTGAGTGATATGGGACTTGTCACTAGGAAGATGGTAGGCATCCTAGATATTTTTAGACCATGGGAGAGATTGTAAGATCTCATTGGGACATGAGACTTTGACCTCCTTGGAGATAATCTTTTTGATGTTAGTCAAAAAGGGGGAGAATGTTTGGGGGAGAACATTTGGAGAATGTTTAAGTTTACCAATTTGGAATAATTGGTAAGGGATTTGAGTTAGTGTTCTAACTCAATGTTTTGTTTGGTTTTTGTCAAACATCAAAAAGGGGGAGATTGTTGGTGCAATCGGCCCAGGTCACGATTGACCAGGACTCGAGTTTGACTCAAGTGATATTTTAATGTTCGACAAAAATATATGACAATGTAATTGTCATGGGAAAGTCCAAGTCTTGGGTACTTGGCATGTAAAGTCCAAGCATGGGTCTTGGCAATGGAAAGTCCAACATGGGTTGGCAAGGGAAAGTCCAAGCATGGTCTTGGCATTTGAGAAGTCCAACATGGGTTGGCAAGGGAAAGTCCAAGTTTGAGTCTTGGCATGAGAAGTCCAAGGGGTTTGATATTGGCTGCGTAAAGTCCAAGCGGGAGTCTTGGCAGCATAAGTCCAATGGTTGGCGGCGTAAAGTCCAAGCGGAGTCTTGGCGGCGTAAGTCCAATGTGCCTTGGCGGTGTAGACACCGTTAGCATGACATAGTCGATGGAAGCACCTGAAGGCTAGCGCGATGGATGAACAAGTCATGGATGACTTGGAGGGATCCGAGAGGCGTGAGGCTGATGGAGGTGGCTAGAAGGCTTAGGTCTAGGCTAAGGGTGGTCTAGCAAGTATGGGGGAACCATACTTGGGTTAAAACCTCATGTTTGAGGTGTGCCAGTCGACTGGTGCCATGTGGCAGTCGACTGGACCGAGTCAACTAGGGTTTGACTGCGGGTTATGGCCTAGCAGTCGACTGCCAGAGGTGGGCAGTCGACTGATGGCTCGAGCAGTCGACTGATCCCCACATCAGTCGACTGGTGCTCGAGAAATCGGCCACAGAATGGAGTCGAGACTCGACTGGTCGAGTGAGGACTCCATCAGTCGACTGATGGGTATGATCAGTCGACTGATGGTAGATCCGTTGGACTTATCCAATGTGGATCTAGCCGTTGTCTCACGACAACAGTGGCATCAGTCGACTGATGGTCCCGATCAGTCGACTGATCGACTTTTTCCAGCACAGGTTGAAGCTATAAAAGGAGCTCGTGATGGAGGAAATTGGCATCGGTTTCTTGAGGGTTTTGGAGCGATTTGTTGTTGCAAATCAGGGTCTCCAAGGTGATTTCAAGCAACCAAGCAATCAAGCAATCCAAAGGCAATCGTAAAGTAGTTTTCTTTACTTGCATTGTATTTCATTATTGTAATTGCTTGTATTTGTATCTTATTGTTGTAAGATTACTTGTAAGGGGTTTCTCCACCTCCGACTTGTGTCGAGAAGGAGTTTTTGTGATTAGTGAGTGCGTGTGCATCACTAGAGCTCGTAGAGCTCGATCCGTGGAGTAGGAACCGTGCGGTTCCGAACCACGTTACATACTCATGTTCGTGTGTAATTGTCTATTACGTTATTTTTATCATTATCTATATTCCGCTGTGCTAACGAAATTGTAGACACGAACGAGAACGAATTCCATCCACGTACGGGCAAAACGCTATTCACCCCCCCTCTAGCGGCGTCAAATCTCCTACACTATATGACGAGAGTGACATCGATATTCTTGATAGAGTGAGACCATGAAGTGCATGGTCATGCCCAAATGAGTCAATATGAGTTATTGAGCTCATTTGATTAGAGTGAGTCTACTTGGAGTTCAAGATTTAGATTGTACCGAGGATGACACGGTCTATGCCTCGATTGGTCAATCTAGATGTCAAGGATAGAGGGACATTGTCACATATTGTGAGAGTCACAATTAGTAGTCACAAAGGTGATGTTGGATCTCAACATTCTTGTAACTTGGGTAGCAATGATGTGTTGCTAGATACCGCTCATTGTTTATGTTCCTAAATCGGTTTAGGAGCATTGCCAACATTACAAGAACCTATAGGGTCACACACAAAGGTCAATTAGATGGAGATTAGGTTCATATGATGAACCATGAGGATTAGGTTCATGGGATGAACCAAATTGGATTAAGAGTAATCTAAATTAGACTAATTGAGTTAGACTCAAGTTGATTCAAGTGTTGAATGAGTCTAATTTAGATTTGATTCATCAAATCAATTTAAATTAAATGAATAGAGATGCATTAAATTAAATTGACTTGAATCAAATGGTTGAATTTGATCAACCTTGGGAGATAAGAGGTCAAGTTTGACTTGACTTAAGAGGGAAGATGAAAAGTCAAGTTTGACTTGACCAAATGTCATTTCATGATGATGATTTGGCATGGCTGGCCAATGATGATGTTTCACATCATCATGAACACATCATGGGGTGCCACCTCATGAGGGAGACCAAGAGCCATTGGCTCTTGGAGTTACATGCATGCATGTAACCCACTTATAGTGGGTTATGGATGATGTGAAGTTAAGTTGTGTAACTTCCTCATCTTCCTCTTCTCTTCCCTCAAGATCTCTCTTCCTCATCTAGCCATGAACATCCAAGGGGTGCTAGCACACTCTAAGGTGTTTTTCTCCACCATTTGTCTGTGTGGATACTTGTAGAGGAGTGTACACTTGACACTCTCGAGTTCTGGCGAACCTTTTGGACGAGTGGGATTTGCGAAGGGCGTCGCATCGAGGGTAACGTCCTTATCATATAGATCTAAGGTAGATCTAAGATTTTTAGTAAACACATACGTGTTTTAGTTTTAATACATCTTCGCACGGATCCATGGCTAGACTTCCGGGGTTTCCACAATGCAAAAAGCGGTTTTTGCGGCTCGGAAAGTCCAACAGTGGTATCAGAGCCACGTGCGAAGCATGTATGTGTTTCGTTTTTTGTAATTTTTGTATTAGATATAAAAATTACAGATTTATATGTTTCTGTAAATTTCCTATTTTTATATAATTTTTGGGTATTTTTCTCGAAGAATGGAAGCAACGAGTGTTGGGACACTTGTAGGCTTCAACTGTCGAGAAAAACTCTCCAAAATGGCGAGTTCTCGCTTTAGGTTTTTAGGACAGAGACTTAAGTTGCTGTAACATCATTGTAGGGACACTCGTAAAGTTTATTTTGTGAGTAGGGGTGCTGCCCCTATCCCAGAAAGGGGCCTTGTCCCGCGATCACGCCCGGAAACCGCTTAGCGGGACCGTTACGGGGAGGTGACTCATAAAATTGAAATAAAATAGGAAATATTATAGAAATTTTCTGTATAAATACATAATTTAGAATTATGTATAATTATATGATTGTCATGGCCCAATAACCCCAATTTGATTGGATGATGTGTTGTAATTCATAATACGGTCTATGTGTCATTTTTGTGGTTGTGCGTGTTGTATAGTGTATGCGACTTGTGCGTCGTACCTCTTCTTTTGATATTCTAGTTGTAAATAGTTTTAGACTCGAATGTAACTCGAGTTTCATATTTGTAATGTAAAAAATGGAGCGGTGGAAAGTCCACTTGAAGACGAGATTACGAGAAGGGTGACGACGACACATGGCGGTCAAAGGAAGCGCTTGGAGAAGCCGCTAGCCTTAGGTTGACCGTCCGATCTTCTCATTGGCTTGAGAAGATCGTAGTAGGGCCATGACTACATCACATTTAATTATATATATATATGTTGATATATATATATTTATTTATTTGATTTTGCTTGTATGTATGTGATACATGCTAGTAGAATAATGCTTGTATGTATATGATGCATTCTAGGATAATTTTCTTGTATGTATATGATGCATGCTAGAATAATGATTGTATGTATGTGATGCATGCTAATATAGGATAATAAAGGCCTAAATGCGTATAAGATACATATTACGATTAGATTAGATCATAATCGTATCAACTCGAAAATGTCTACCGAGCCTTGATACCCATCACTACCTCGATCATTTGTTGTTGTTGAATCTGCCAAAGCAGAGCAACGCATATTATCTTGGTAGGGTGCGGAGGGACAATCTTGGTCCCGCCTATCACGCTTGGGTTAGAGTAAGCTCAATTAGATTGAGCATAACTAGTTAACTCAATTGGATCGAGTAGAACTATAGGCATATTCCAATCATTGGAAAGATAGGTTAAGATCGCATTTACACTAAATCTTGGGCGATTTAGCCAAAGCTAACTCAAGGTCTTTTGTAAATGTGGGTCTTGATCCTATAAACAAGAGTTGCATAGAGATGTAATCGGTAATGTGTTACCCACCGATCGTACTAAGTCTTGGGCGATTTAGCCAAATCTAACTCAAGGCTTAGTATGATGTGGATCTTGTCCAGCAAGAATTATAGCTAGTTTGCATTAAATCTAGTAAAGAGGTTTGACCACATCCATAACTCGATTCTACAAAATTCCTATAATTCAGTGAGAGCATCATTTGATTAAAGGCCTAATTAAATGATAAAAGGAATATGATATTAATTCTCTGCATTGTATGTTGTAGATAACTATGTCGACAAACATGAACACTCTCTCTCTGCGTTCTATCCTTGAGAAGGACAAGCTCAATGGAACAAATTTCCTGGACTGGTACAGGAACCTGAGAATTGTTCTCACCCAAGAAAGGAAGTTGTACGTCCTGGAGCAGCCCATTCCGGAGGCACCTCCTGCCACTGCCTCGCGAGCTGACAAAGATGCTTACAAGAATCATCAAGATGATGCATTAGATGTGTCATGTCTAATGCTCGCAACCATGAACTCTGAGCTTCTGAAGCAACACGAGTTCATTAATGCTTATGATATGGTTGGACATCTTCGTCAACTATATCAAGGACAAGCAAGGCATGAGAGATATGAAGTCTCTAAGGCATTGTTTGGGTCCAAAATGCAAGATGGGACTCCCGTAGGTCCATATGTACTCAAGATGATTGGGTACGTAGAAAACCTACAAAGGTTGGGATTCCCACTTGGCCAAGAGCTGGCCACTGACCTAATCTTGCAATCTTTGCCACAAGTCTACAATCAATTTGTCATGAATAATAACATGAATGAAATTGATAAGCCACTGCCTGAGATACTCAGCATGTTGAGAACTGCTGAGCTTAACCTTAAGAAGGGAAAATCTGATGCCATTTTGATGGTGCAAAAGAAGAAAGGCAAGGGCAAGCCTAAAGGTAAGGGAAAGTCCCAAGCCAAGGGCAAAGGCAAAGAACTTAAACCCAAAGGAGGGGTAGCCAAGGAAGGGGCTTGCTTCCACTGCAAGGAAGCTGGACACTGGAAGCGTAACTGCAAAGCATACCTGGAAGATCTTAAGAAGAAGAGAAGTGAGACTTCTACTTCAGGTATAAATGTTATAGAAGTCAATCTATCTATTTCTTCATCTTGGGTATTAGATACCAGATGTGCATCTCACATTTATACCAATGTGCAGGTGCTGAGAAATAGCAGGGCATTGACAAAGGGAGAGGTGGACCTACGAGTAGGCAATGGAGCAAGAGTTGCTGCTGTTGTTGTAGGAACTTATGATCTATCTCTGCCCCTCTGGGCTTGTACTAGAATTAGATGAATGTTGTTATGTGTCTGCCTTAACTAAGAACATAATTTCGGTTTCTTGTTTGGACAAGAAAGGATTTACATTTATAATAAAAAACAAATGTTGTTCAGATGATATGTTCTATTGTAGTGCACCTCTAATGAACGGACTCTACTTTCTAGACTTAGAGAGCCCTATCTATAACATAAGTACCAAAAGGTTCAAGTCAAATGAGTTGAACCAAACCTATCTCTAGCATTGTCGCTTAGGTCACATAAATGAGAGTCGCTTATCTCAGCTCCATAAGGATGGGCTGCTAGACACATTTGATTTTGAATCATATGAGACATGCGAGTCTTGCCTTTTAGGCAAGATGACCAAGACACCCTTTAGTGGACAAAGCGAAAGAGCAACAGATTTATTAGGACTTATACATAGTGATGTATGTGGCCCTTTCAATGTTGCTGCTAGAGGTGGTTACAGGTACTTCATTACATTTACTGATGACTTCAGTAGATATGGTTATGTGTATCTCATGACACATAAATCAGAATCCTTTGAAAAGTTCAGAGAATTCAAGAATGAAGTACAAAACCAGCTTGGCAAGAGTATTAAGATACTTCGATCAGATCGAGGTGGTGAATACCTTAGCCATGAGTTTCTTGAGTATCTAGCTGAGCGTGAGATTCTATCCCAACTCACTCCTCCTGGAACACCACTGTGGAATGGTGTATCCGAAAGGAGGAATCGTACCCTATTAGATATGGTATGATCTATAATGAGTCATACAAATCTTCCTATATCCTTTTGGGGATATGCTCTAGATACAGCAGCCTTTACCCTTAACCGTGTACCATCCAAGGCCATCATAAAGACACCATATACGATATGGACAGGGAGAAATCCCAAGATGTCTTTCATGAGGATTTGGGGTTGTGAGGCTTACGTTCGACGTCAAGTCTCAGACAAACTAGGACCCAAATCCGATAGGTGCTATTTTGTTGGATATCCCAAGGATATCAAGGGATATTACTTCTACATTCCCAGTCAGCACAAAGTGTTTGTGGCAAAGACTGGGGTTTTTCTAGAAAGGGATTTTGTTTCTAGAAGAACTAGTGGGAGTATGTTCGATCTTGAAGAAATTCAAGATAAGGACCATAGCACTGAGGCCTTGATAGAGGTTGAACAGGAACCACAAAGTGTTGTGGGTGATGAGGTTGTTGCACAAAGGGTTGTGGAACAACCACCTATTCAGGTAGACCTACCTCTTCGCAGATCTGATAGGTTACGTCGTCAGCCTGAGAGACACTTATTTCTCTTGTCTGACCATGATGACGTAATGCTCATTGAGAATGAGCCTACCTCCTATCAGGAAGCTGTGATGAGCCCAGATTCTGAGAAATGGCTAGAGGCCATGAGATTCGAGATGGAATCCATGTACACCAACCAAGTATGGACTTTGGTTGATCCACCCGAAGGGGTCAAACCCATTGGGTGTAAGTGGGTCTTTAGGAGAAAGACTAACATGGATGGACTTACGCATACCTATAAGGGTCGATTGGTGGCTAAAGGTTTCAAGCAAATTCATGGTATTGACTATGATGAAACCTTTTCTCCAGTGGCAATGTTTAAGTCCATTCGGATCTTGCTTGCTATTGCAGCATACCACGATTATGAGATATGGCAGATGGATGTCAAAATCGTGTTTCTGAATGGAAACTTACTCGAGGATGTGTACATGACACAACCTGAAGGTTTTGTAGATCCACAGCATACTGGGAAAGTATGCAAGCTGCAAAGGTTCATTTATGGGCTAAAGCAAGCCTCTCGGAGCTGGAATCTTCGATTCGATGATGCGATCAAACAGTTTGGTTTCATCAAGAATGAAGATGAACCCTGTGTCTATAAGAGGGTTAATGGGAACACAGTTGTCTTCCTTATATTGTATGTGGATGACATACTACTCATTGGCAATGACATCCCTTCGCTACAGTCTATGAAGACTTGGCTGGGGACGTGCTTCTCAATGAAGGACTTAGGTGAAGCAGCCTGTATTCTAGGCATCAAGATCTATAGAGATAGATCTAAGAGATTGCTTGGCCTAAGTCAGAGTACATACATTAACATGGTATTACTACGGTTTTCCATGCAGAATTCCAAGAAGGGACTTCTGCCGATGTCACATGGTGTGTCTTTCGAAGACTCAAAGTCCCTCTTCTAGAGAGGAGAGAGACCGCATGGATAAGATCCCTTATGCATCTGCTATAGGATCTATCATGTACGCCATGCTGTGTACTCATCCTGATGTCTCATATGCTTTGAGCATGATGAATTGGTACCAGTCAGATCCAGGTGAGCGTCACTGGATAGCAGTCAAGAATATTCTTAAGTACTTGAGAAGGACTAAAGAATATTTCTTGATATTTGGAGGCAATGAGGAGCTAGCTGTAAAGGGTTACAGTGATGCTAGCTTCCAAATAGACCAGGATGATTATAGATCATAGTCAGGGTTCGTGTTTTGCTTGAATAGTCACGCTGTGAGCTGGAAGAGTTCCAAGCATAACACAGTTATTTATTCTACAACAAAGGCCGAATATATCGGTGCTTCCATCTCATTCGAGAGATTGTCGATAGAGCAGATGTGAAGATTTGCAGAGTACCCACAAAGGCTAACATTGCAGATCCCTTGACCAAGGCTTTGGCACAGAAAAAGCATGATGGTCACACTAGGTCATTGGGTATTAGATAAAATGGTGATTGACACTAGTGCTAGTGGGAGATTGTTAGTGAAAGCCCTAGAGTCAATCATGTGATGATTGTTGTATGGACTTTATTGTATCATATTCCTATTTAAAAAGGCATGGTTATTATATTTACTTGTATTGGTGCCAAATAACTAAATATAATAATGTCCTTGAGTAGTAGGTTCTTATCTATATCAATAAATTGGTTGAATCGATAATGAGATGATATAGAGAACACTATTCTTAATCATTCCTAGTCGAGTATTAACATTCAGGGACAACATTAATGCGTAGAGACTAGCATGTAAGTCAACATAATGACTTGATCTCACAAGTCATGGATATGAGATATTAAGTTGACACATGGGTATGCATTGGAGAATGAATATTGAATGACCCACCATGAGAAATTATCATGGATCGTTATATGAGTGTCATATACTTTCTCATGTGGCTATTAGTATGACTATTAGTCCTTAGACTTGAAGTCACCATGATTCCCTACATAAGGCGTTGCATACTTTGGCTTCGTCAAACGTCACCCGTAAATGGGTGGACTATAAAGGTGTTTACTGGGTATGTAACAAATTATGCTGAGGGATGTGAGTGATGTAGATGGGATCTATCCCTCCTATATGACGGGAGTGACATCGATATTCTTGATAGAGTGAGACCATGAAGTGCATGGTCATGCCCAAATGAGTCAATATGAGATATTGAGCTCATTTGATTAGAGTGAGTCTACTTGGAGTTCAAGATTTAGATTGTACCGAGGATGACACGGTCTATGCCTCGATTGGTCAATCTAGATGTCAAGGATAGAGGGACATTGTCACATATTATGAGAGTCACAATTAGTAGTCACAAAGGTGATGTTGGATCACAAAATTCTTGTAACTTGGATAACAATGATGTGTTGCTAGATACCGGTCATTGCTTATGTTCCAAAATCGGTTTAGGAGCATTGCCAACGTTACAAGAACCTATAGGGTCACACACAAAGGGCAATTAGATGGAGATTAGGTTCATATGATGAACCATGAGGATTAGGTTCATTGGATGAACCAAATTGGATTAAGAGTAATCCAAATTAGACTAATTGAGTTAGACTCAAGTTGATTCAAGTGTTAAATGAGTCTAATTTAGATTTAATTCATCAAATCAATTTAAATTAAATGAATAGAGATTCATTAAATTAAATTGACTTGAATCAAATGGTTGAATTTGATCAACCATGGGAGATAAGAGGTCAAGTTTGACTTGACTTGAGAGGGAAGATGAAAGGTCAAGTTTGACTTGACAAAATGCCATGTCATGATGATGACTTGGCAGGGTCGGCCAATGATGATGTTCCACATCATCATGAACACATCATGGGGTGCCACCTCATTAGGGAGACCAAGGGCCATTGGCTCTTGGAGTTACATGCATGCATGTAACCCCCTTATAGTGGGTTATGGATGATGTGAAGTTAAGTTGTGTAACTTCATCTTCTTCCTCTTCTCTTCCCTCAAGCTCTCTCTTCCTCATCTAGCCATGAACGTCCAAGGGGTGCTAGCACACTCTAAGGTGTTTTTCTCCACCATTTGTCCGTGTGGATACTTGTAGAGGAGTGTACACTTGACACTCTCAAGTTTCGGCGAACCTTTTGGACGAGCGGGATTTGCGAAGGGCGTCGTATCGAGGGTAACGTCCTTATCATGTAGATCTAAGGTAGATCTAAGATTTTTAGTAAACACATACATGTTTTAGTTTTAATACATCTTCGCACGGATCTGTGGCCGGACTTCCGGGGTTTCCGCAACGCAAAAAGTGGTTTTTGCGGCTCGGAAAGTCCAACAGACCTAACCTTAGATGCCAAAGATATGTTTGGTTCATTTTCAAAGGTTCTTTTCTCTTATTAGAATTATAATATGAGTTATTTACTTCTATTTGCATCGTGGGAGCTTTTGGTTCAAGGGTATATAAATTTCCTATCAATGCACCAGAACAGATAATCTCCCTATTCCTTTTTATAACAACTCTGTCATTAAAAGAAATAGAATATCCATCCATAAACAATTTAGAAACCGAAATCAAATTCTTTCTAAATAAAGGTATATAAAGGCAATTTTTCAGAACCAAAACTTTATTCCTCTCAAAAGACAAATAAACATCTCCCACTGCAACAGCCGCCACCTTCGTAGCATCGCCCAAGTAAACGGTAATCTCCACCTCATCCAGTCGTCTGGTATTCTGGAACCCCTGTAATGTATTGCAGACATAATCAGTGGCTCCCGTATCTACACACCAGGTGCCGGTAGATAACACTACTAAACATGTTTCAACGACTAGACCAAAAGATATACCTTTGTTCTACTTTCGGTTGGGGCAGTCCTTCTTCCAATGTTCAGTCTGCTTGTAAGTGAAGCACTTGCCTTTCGGCTTCTTCACTCCTCCCTGAGATCCTCCTACCACCTTTTCCCCACCTTGTTTCTTCTTCTTCTTGCATTTTGTCTTAGAAGTAGAAACCTTTTGGGCAACCATGGCCTGAGCCTGAGCACTCTGATGAAAAAGCCCCTCTACCGCCTAGAGTTCTGTCAGAAGCTCCGCCAACTAATACAACCTCTTATTCATGTTGTAATTCAGGCAAAACTGCTCAAAACTCCTAGGTAGAGACTGGAGAATGATATCGACCTAGGTTTCCCCATCGATCTCAGCTCCAAGGACTTCCAGCTCATTTAAATGAGCCATCATCTTGAGAACATGATCCCTCATGGGTGTTCCCTCGATCATGGTGGTCGTCATCAAGTTCCTCATGGCTTCATGCCTAGTAGCCTGATTCTGGTGTCCGAAAAGCTCCTTGAGATTGAGCATCATGTCATAAGCAGTGGGCATGGCTTGATGCTGATGTTGCAATACATTTGACATCGAACCCAAAATGTAACACCGCACCATCTCATCAGCCTTTATCCACTTCTTATAACTCTCCTTCTTCTTTTCCCCACAATCATCCACAGGCTTAGGAGGACACTCTTCGAAAAGTACATATTTGTACTCCTCAGCAGTCAAGACAATATCAAGTTTTCTTTTCCAATCAACATAATTGGGTCCAGTAAGTTTATTCTCTTTTAGTATCACAGAAAGCAGGTTGAAAGTCATTTTTGAAAAACCTAAGAATCACATAGATCAAAACATTAGATTTCAAAAAATTATTGATTCCTCAAACAATAAAATTTTAAAATCAACCAACACCTCAAAACACCGAGAATATCTTATGCCATGATAGTGTGGACGTATACGAATTCTACATTTGTAAGAGGAGTTTTACCCATTAATTTTATTATCCTGTCAACATAACTTTTTGACAAATAAAATTAATAGTTGGTTCCTCTTCGGCACTACAAATAAAAGCAGTGACTCTGAAGGGGAGGATATTCTTATTTTCATCTAAGTGTTCACCATTACTCTGAAGGTGGAAACTTCGCTTCCCATTTCAACTCGGTTGCTTGTTCATGGCGATCCCGTATTCATCCCCGGATTAAAAAAAATTAATCCTTGACAAATAGGGATTACCCAAGCTACCGTTCCATCATCGTGCTATTCGATTAGAGTGGTCACTTGAACAAACTTGTTGTTCAAGAAACCTACCTCTATTCTTCGAATAGCCGCGGAATAGACGATGTACGGATCGCTGGTTTTTGTATTTGTATTCGGGGTCCAAGTAAATTAGCCACATAATAAAGTATACAACATTCATAGAATAAGAAAAGATTCATAAACAAGCATTATACCTCTTGTTATACCTCTTGATCTTCTATTGTATGTCCTTCCTCCTTTTGGACGTCATGTGGGCGACGATCTTCCAAAAGTCGAAGCATCCTAGAACACGTTCTTCCCTTCCTTGCTCCGTCTGAACAAAAGGAAGAATGAAATGAAACTCTTCCCTCTCTAGGACCGGCCACCAAGTCAAGAGACTTGATGTTGCCACTGGCCAAGGAATAGAAGAGGGAGTGGGCGCCAGCCAAGAGCTCCAAGGGAAAAACCCTAACCCTTGTTTCCACCAGCCAAGGAGAAGAGGAAGAAGGGGATGAGCACCGGCCAAGGTTGAGAGGAGGATGATGGGCACCAGCTACAACCCTAGAAAGTCTTTCCGCCCAAGACTTCTCCAAACCCTAGCCGCCCAAAGACAAAACCCTAATCTCTCTTGAGTATCCTTGCCGCCCACCCCTTAAGCCTCCTTTTATAGAGCTAGGCTTAAGTCTCCTTTTAATCTCCACCGTCGGATCTAGGTATTTAATCTCAACCGTCGGATCTAGGGATTTAATCTCAACTGTCAGATCTAGAGATTTAATCTCCATCGTCGGATCTAGAGATTTAATCTCCACCGTCGGATCTAGAGATTTAATCTCCACCGTCGGATCTGGAGTTTCATTTTCCATCTTCAGATCTAGGCTCCATGAGGGTTTTAATAGGCTACAATAGGGACCATGAGGAGGAGTTGGATCTTGGCCACCCAATGGATCAAGCCCACATAAAGTCCGATCCATTAATGATAATCCATTCCACTAGAGGATTATCATTGATCTACCTCACCAACCCCATAAATAAATATGGGCTCCATATATTATTTGTACAAATGTCTCCCCATGTTTAAGATATCGAATGTCCATCAATTAATTAATTTACTGACAATTAATTATTCAACATCTAACTATATGAGTAGTACCACTCAACCATATCATCATGCCGGACCAAGTCCACCTAAATGGTTTACATGATGAACCTTATGAGCTCCTCAAGGGGACATCATCATCCTAATATATAGGACATGATTTCCTCCTATAATCAACACCACACCATATAAATAATATCATTTCCCAACTTACCGAGCCTATCGATTTACTCTATAAATCTCGCCCATTGGTAAATCAAAGAAATAAATACTAAGTATATGTGCCCGTTATTATATCAAGATTAAGAGCATGTATATCATAATATCCGAGGTCCGATTCAATTATATAGTCAGCAATAAATCGAATCACCTCTAAGTCGGTCCTGCTTAATACACACAAAGTGTACTAGTATAATTCTATGGTCAAGACAGACCAATACCAAATCACACTACATTCATTCGAATGGTTTGTCCATAACCATCTCGGTTGTGAGCCTTTACTTATACTTTACAAGGAACTGATAATATGATCTCCCGTGTGACACTACACACCATGTTATCTACAATGTAATGTATTAGATAATGTGCATAACCATAAATATGCAAGCAATGATCATGTGATTCTTATTTCAAAAATAAAGATGTTCATACAAAAGATAGACTTTTCAGTATACATCCCAACATACTCGATACCAAGGCAATTATCTCGAATTATGTGCCTTCCGATGGGGAAGTACACATGCTTCTAAATAATTTCCTATAACCATATTCGACCCTGTGATCCCCAAAACAAACTCATCCGATGGGGAGGAAGGCACTCACAGTTGACGTGCAAGTTTATTTGCATTACATGTCAAATCGTAATGGAGGTCATGAGAATTTTAAAAAATATCCCTCTCCCACTTAGTAATTTAAAATTGAGGAATTTTCCTTGCACACAACATACGTATCAAACAAGAAGCAATAAATAAGAAAAAATATTTTCCAACTATTATGGCTTTTGTTCTCTAATATGCCTCCCATAGTATCGCCATCTCGTCCGCTCCTCCCTACGCCATGTACAAGCCTCCCTAGATCGAAAGTAAACTAAAATAAAAGAGTGGCTAAACAATGTCGTACTTAATTACAAAAATTAAATACTAGCCTCGTCAACCCCGAGGATTCAAATAATAATACAATTACACACATCCAATCATATACACACACATATGGCCATAATAGTTGGATCTTATGCCTGCAACCAAAAAGTTAGCCTACGCACATCCTACTATAATCTGGCATATACAATATATGATAAGTTCATAAAAGTAACCGAATCCTAAACACACAAAACCGAAAATTGTGACTCTGATACCACTTGATAGGTTTTTGCGGAGCTTCACCTCGGTCGCTTGTGCATGGCGATCCTCTCAACATCCCCAAAAAAAATTAATCCAAGACGATGAGGGATTACCCAACCAATCGATCCATCATCGTGCTATTCGATTAGAGTGGTCTCTTGAACAAACTAGTTGTTCAAGCAACCTAACTCTTCTCCTCGACTAGCCACAGAATAGATGATGTACGGATCGCCGGTTTTTGTGTTTATCTTCGGGGTCCAAGTAAATTAGCTACATACAATTACATACATAATACAAAGAAACAAAAGGAAACTAAAACAAGAATTATACCTCTTGTTAACCTCAAGGTCTTCTATTGTATGTCCTTCCTCCTTTTGGACGTCATGTGGGCGATGATCTTCCAAAATTCGAAGCCTCCTAGATCACATTCTTCCCTTCCTTGCTCGCAACGAACAAAGGAAAGAATAAAATAAAACTTCTTCTCCTATCTAGAACCGACCACCAAGCCACCTTGCTTTATGGTTGCCACCGGCCAAGGAGAGGAATAAGGAGCGCCGGCCAACCTTGAAGAAAGGTTGCCACCGGCCAAAAGAGAGAGAGAGAGAGAGAGAGAGAGAGAGAGAGAGAGAGAGAGAGGAGTTGCCAGCCAATCTAGAGAGAGAGAGGGTGAGGCACCGCCAACCAAGAAGAGCCAAAACCTAATCTTGCCGCCGCCCAATTGGAAGAAGACCAACCTTAGGTTGCCGCCCACCTCTTCTCTCAAGCCAACTCCAAACCCTAGCCGACCAAAACCTTGGAAGCAAAACCCTAATCTCCTCAAGATTAGTTGCCACACATGCCTTGGACTCCTATTTATAGATTTAGGCTTAAGCATCCCTTTAATCTCCACCATCAGATCTAGGGATTCAATTCCCACCGTTGGATTTAGGGTTTCATTTTCCACCGTCGGATCTAGCCTTCAAGAGGGTTTTAATAGGCTACAATAGGGACCATGAGGAGGAGTTGGATCTTGGCCACCCAATGGATCTAGCCCACATAAAATCTGATCCATTAATAATAATCCATTCCACTAGAGGATTATCATTGATCTACCTCACCAACCCCCATAAATAAATATAGGCTCCTTATATTAATTGTACAAATATCTCCTCGTGTTTAAGATCTTGAATGTCCGTTAATTAATTAATTTACTGATAATTAATTAATCAACATCTAACTCCATGAGTAGTACCACTCAACCTTAACATCATGCTGGACCAAGTCCACCTGCAGGGTTTACATGATGATCCTTATGAGCTCCTCAAGGGGACATCATCATCCAAATATATAGGACACGGTTTCCTCCTATAATCAACGACACACCATTTAAATAATATCATTTCCCAATTACCGAGCCTATCGATTTACTCTATAAATCTCGCCCATTGATAAATCAAAGAAATAAATACTAAGTACTTGTGCCCGTTATTATATCGGGATTAAGAGCATGTACACCATAATATCTGAGGTCCGATTCAATTATGTAGTCATCAATAAATTGAATCACCTCTAAGTCGGTCCTGCTCAATACACACAAAGTGTACTAGTATAATTCTATTGTCAAGACAAACAAATACCAAATTACACTATAACCATACCAATGGTTTGTCCAAAACCATCTCAGTTCTGAGCCTCTACTTATATTCTACAAGGAACTGATAACATGATATTCTGTGTGACACTACACACCATGTTATCCACAATGTAATGTATCAGACAATATGCTTAACCATAAATATGCAAACAATGATCATGTTATTCTTATTTCAAAAATAAAGATGTTCATACAAAAGATAGACTTTTCAGTATACATCCCAACAGAGGAAAGGTAGAAAAAATATTGTGTGAGAAGTTGTATAGGTATTTGTTAATTACCTTAAAGATATATTTTAAAGTGTGTAATTGGTATTAACAATTTTTTTCTAATTAAGATAGGTTCCTTGACAACCAGATGCGAAATAATGAGCTTATTATGTGATGACGTTTATGAGACAAATTATTGAAGAAGTTGAAACTATCGAGAGAGATTCACTATGATCAATAGTAAGATTATCTTTGTTTATCATAAATAATTTGAAATAAACTATTTAAAAATTTTCATTTTCAGTGGTGATTGTTGTTTTCATTAACAAAATCTATGTGTGTATTCATAGTTTACAGAAATGACTTACTCTCGAGAAGAAATTGAAGAGGTGCGGTGCAAGTTGGCGGAATGTATACAAGATCATATTGATGAATATGTATGGAATGCTCAATGACATAGTTTCGTAGCCATCTTTTTCTATTTAGTTAAAGTTATATAGATGCTACACTTGGGGAATTCCATTTATTTGGTTGTGGATGCTTGTGGTTGCAAGCTATTGGGGAATTCCATTTATTTGGTTGGGTATATTTGTGGCTATTATTTGATTATGAAATACTTGTTTGTTTGGAGATATTTGTGGTTGTTAGTTGTTGGGGATGCTTATGGTTGTTTGTGGTTGTTAGTGGAATACTTGTTTGTTTGGGAATGTTTGTGGCAGTTAATGGTTGTCAGTTGTTTAGGGATGTTTGTTGTTGTTAATTGATTATGTAATACTTGTTTGTTTGGGTATGTTTGTGGTTGTTAGAGTCTGAGTTACATTTGAATAGTCCATTTTCTATTGTTTTAAATTGGATTCACTCTCCATACCTATTGTAGACTTTATCTGATCATAAATTATGTGTTTACTACAGCTCTTATGAATTAATTATTAGGAATCTATGCAAGGTTTGTATTGATCATCTTAATCATAATGTAATAATTTTATTCCTCGTAGATGAATGTGGAAAGAAACTAAAAGTGAAAATTTTGTTTTGCCAAGGAAACTCAGGTATATGAGGAGATGCAATCCAGAAAGATTTGTTGTTGCAATCGGCCCAGGTCACGATTGACTAGACTCGAGTTTGACTCGAGTAGTGTTTTAATGTTTGACAAAGGAGTGATCATTGTTTGGAAATGGTTTGGTGAGATGATTGACAAGGGGTTGACCATATCATGGAAAGTCCAAGTGGGACACTTGGCAATGGGAAAGTCCAAGTCTTGAGTACTTGGCAAAGGAAAAGTCCAAGCATTGATCTTGACATTTGGAAAGTCCAACATGGAGTTGGAATGGAAAGTCCAAGGGTGTAGTCTTAGTCACGTAAGTCCAAGTGTGTAGTCTTGGCGGTGAAAGTGCAAGTCATGGGTACTTGGCAATTGGGAAGTCCAAGAATTGATATTGGTGACATAAAGTCCAAGGGTGGAGTCTTGGCAACATAAGTCCAAAGGTTGGCAGCGTAAAGTCCAAGTGTTGGTCTTGGCAGCATAAGACCAATCTGTAGGATCAAGTAAACCAAGAGAGGGGGTGAATATCGGTGTTTTATAAATTTATTTATTTTCTAAACTTATTTTTATATAAGAGTATGCAGCAAAAATTGAAAGCAATTTAGACACAAATAGTTTACTTGGTTCACAAGCCTAACTGGGTTGCTACTCTAAGGCCTGTAGCTCTCCCGAGAGCTTCCTCGTTGGGCAATCACTATAATACCCTCTGATTCGAGAACTCTCGACTTCGGAGGGTTTCGCTTTTTACAAGTATAAGAGAAGGGTAACAACCTACCCTCTCTTGAAATTAAATACAAAAGTGAACTAAAAGCAAATTAAGACTACTTTATACCGACATTACTGAAGATTCAGATGCAGACTCAAGGTGTCGGAAAAGAGTCATTTTTGAAGGTTGAAGCTCTTGTGATCGTGAGGAAATTTTAACAGCACTTCGACATCGATTGAATTGATATCTTGGAACTGGTCGAGCACAACTTTTATAAACTTTTTCCAATCAACTGTAATGCCTTCCACTTGACTCCACATCAGCCCGTCGATATGGAATTCGTGGTCTTCCAGTCGACTGAAACTGCTCCAGTCGACTCCACATCACTCGGCTATGCATCGAAAAATTTCCCTCTTTAGTCGATTTAAACTCTTCAGTCGACTGAAGCCCTTTCCATCAGCATCACACGATCTTCAATCAATCACCTGCTGATCCTGCCAAATAGGTACCCAGTCAACTAATACATCTCCAATTGACTAGACTTCAGTCAACTTGAATCCATTCAGCCGACTGATCCCTGCAAAATAGGATTATCACAAAATAGATAATATGAAATGCGATAGTAGTAGTAATAATGCTCGATCTCGACTACTAAGTCCCACGTAGATTTTTCGTCGGATCAACGCCTAGCTTTGTCCCCCTACAGAGGAATCGGCCTCACCTCTTCACTCGAGGCTTACCTGTCGGACTTACCATTCTTGACATCCGATCTGACCCACCAGGGCTTCCACCAGCTGTCCGGTCTGCCTGACCCAGCTGGACTTTTTGCCGATTTTCTGATCTCCTGACCCAACCGGTCTTAATGTCAAATGTTCGATCCGCGCAACCCATCTAGACTTCATGCCTTGTGTCCGGTCCTCCTAATCTGTCAAGATATGTGCCTAGTATCCAATCAACACGACCTACTAGGACTTCATTGAGCCTGCACACTTAACACTTATATTAGAACACAAGTGAATCCTAACATTTAACTGTGGTTCATACATCAAAACTAAACAATCTCTCCCTTTTTGATCTATGACAACACATTATTTAAAGTTTGGAGAATCAAATATCAATCTCCATATATTGACATGTATAAGAAATGAACTATCAACTTTTTTCATGAATATTTAATGTATAAATTTAACCATGAATGATATGCATATGTCCTAATCAAAATTTTGCATCTTCTTATTTATATCTCTTTTTAAATCTATAATTTTATATCTCTTCTCTCCCCCTTTGGCATACATCAAAATAAAGATTAAGTACAAAATGCCTGTTAGTTAAAGCCCTAGAACCAATCATGTGATAGTTGAATAGGGAACATTTTGTATCATATTCTATAAAGGCAAAGGATTGGTTATTATATTTACATCTTGCTTGTGCCAGCTAATTTAAATATAATAATGCCCTAGAAAAGTAGGTTCTTATCTACAGCACATCAATTGGCAGAATTGATTATGAGAGGCTGTAGAGAACACTTTCCTAAATGATCCTAGTCGAGTATTAATATGCAAGGGCAATATTAATACATAAAGACTAGCATGTAGGTCAATTGATGACTTGATCTCACAAGTCATGGATATATGATATCAAGTTGACACATGGGTATATATTGGAGAATATATACTGAACTGACCCGCCATGAGAAAGTTTCATGGATCGTTATATGAGTGTCATAAACTTTCTCATGTGACTATTGGTATGAATAGTCCTTAGACACAAGTCACTACGGTTCCCTACATAAGGAGTTATGTACTTTGGTATCGTCAACGTCACATGTGAGGTGGACCATAAAGCGATTCGGGTATGTAACAAATTATGCGGAGGGATGTGAGTGATGTAGATGGGATCTATCCCTTCCATATGACGGGAGTGATATCGGTGGGCCCCTTGATTGAGTAGAACTACTAAAACGCATGGCCATGCTCGAATGAGTCAATATGAGATATTGAGCTCATTTGATTGAGTTAGTTTACTCAGGGATCAAGAAACACATAGATTGATCGAGGATGACACGGTCTATGCCTCATTGATCAATCTGATATCAAGGATAGAAGGACACGGTCATATATTATAGTAGTCACGGAAAGGTTAGTCGGATCTTGACTTATCTCAGAACTTGGGTAGCAATGATGTATTGCTAGATGTCATTGCTTGTGTATCTAAAAGAGTTTAGATCCACCGCCAACGCGTTATGAGAGCCTATAGTCACACACAAAGAGCATGATAATTAGAGGAATTAGAGTATTCTAGTTTGACTAGAATAATTTGGGAATAAGCTTAAGTACAAAATGGTTTTGGACTTTAAGCTTAATGAGAATTTTAGCTAATTGATTTAATGAGATTAATTCAATATGTTACCTTATTGATTTAATAAGATTAATTCAATATGATAACATAAGCTTAATTGAATTAATAAGATTAATTCAATATGATAACATAAGCTTAATTGAATTAATAAGATTAATTCAACATGCATGAATGCCACATAAGCATGCCACATAAGCATGCCACCTAAGCATCCACCTAAGCTAGATAAGGTGGAAGGGGACAAAATGGTTTTTGTCTCCTTAAGTGGCCGGCCAAAACAAAAGGGGTCTCAATGCAATGGATTGCATTAAATTGTAGGAGGTGAAAGGGTTTTGCCAACCCTATAAAAGGCCCCATGGAGTGGCCGGCCAAAGCATCATAGCAATTGTTGTTGTGGTTGTGGAGTGTGGTTGTTGGGAGCTTGAGGCTTGGAGAGAGCTTGAGAGCTTATTGTTGTGTGGCCTTTTGTGAGTAGCAAGAAGAGTAGTCTTCTTCTTCCCTTCTCTTTTCCCTAGCTTCCTCTCCTTTAGGGACTTCTCTAGCAAGAAGTAAAGGAGAGCTCCTCTAGTTTTCTTTTGTGAGACAAGAGCGTGCTCGTGTGGATACGTATAGAGGCACGGACACTTGAACGTGCTAAAGATCCAACAAACCGAAAGGAAAAGCGGGATTGCAAAGGGCACGCAACAAAGGTAGAACTCTCCTATAAGATAGGTTTGGTTTAGAGAAATTTATTTTGTACGAGTTTGCTTTCGCATGGATCACTTGGAAGGGATCCTATTTTCCGTTGCGCATATGCCATTTGGCATACGAGAATTCCCTACAATGCCAACATAATATAGTGGAGAGTTGAAGTTTCACAAACATGAGAAATTATAAAACTCAAAAATTAAAATATTTCAACCTTGAAATTTGATTTAATATATGCTTTTCAACAATATTTCTATCTTTTCAAAAATTTTCAAATCTTCCCTTGAATAATAACTTATTTTTGTTGGATCGAAGTGAATCATTAGAGGGGGGGGGTGAATAGCGATAAAACCTTTTTTTTGTTCGTTCGTTAAAATCTGAGTAGATAATTAATTGCAGCGGAAAGATAAGCAATAAATAAAGGAGACAGATATTTTTACTTGGTTTGTAGCCTTCGACTACTACTCCAAGGCCCTAGTGGTCCTTGACCACGCACGGAGGGTAAAACACTAAAGAACTCCTCCTCATTAGAGGTAGGAGTTAATCGTTACAAATAAAAGCAAAAAGCTTGAGGTAGAGGGACACTCCCCCTCTCCTCGTTATGATAAAAGCTCCGAGATTTGAAAGTAATGAACTGAAATGAACAACTTAAACCGACGTAATAAAAAGAAAACAATTAAACCTAGACGTCGGGGAAGAAGCAATTCGTTGTCGGAAAGTTGTAGCTTGGCGGAGGCTTTTGGAAGCTTAGAATTGATGAAAAAACCCTAGGATTGGCCCTCCTTTTATAGCCTTCGAGCCCCTTCTCGAGAGGAACTTCACCCAATAGAGTTTTGGCACATGGCTCCTTGAAAAATGGTGATAAGGCTTGACTCCTTGAGGCTGATCCTTGACCATTAGTCGACTGATGGCCATCATCATCGATCGATGATGATCGATCGAATGCTAACCTCCTAATCGATCATTGACTCAATGAGTCCTCCAAGCCGGGCAATGACCGATACTAGCTGCAAGGTAAAGTTAGCTTAACAAAAACATTATTTTGACGGCCTCCGACCGTCCGATCTCGACCTAGACCACCTATAGGTTGTCTTTGGTCAGATTTACGCTTAAGATCATCCCCATAAACAGGATACGACCTTACTTACGCTCACACACACGAGCTTACCTCGATACTTACTGTGTTGCTTTTGCTTCCGGCCTTCCACTCGATTCCTTCGGTTCCCTCCGAAGTCACTCGAGTGTCGCCCGACCACCGCGGCATCCTCTGGGTGTCGCTAGCCTTCAGCTCCAGCTATAGCAATTTTTTGCACACTCGATTCAGCTCGTGAGATAACGACATGAGCTTAACTTTGTATCGTTTGCTATAATCAAAACTCAGGTTTGACTTAGGTGCCTACTGCACCAACAATTTTTAAAAAAATTTAAAAGTTTCAAAATTTTCAAAGCTCCCCCTGAATAATAACTTATTTTCAAAAAATTTAAAATTTTCAAACTTTTCAAAATTTTCAAAGCTCCCCCTGAAAAATAACTTATTTTAAAAAATTTTAAATTTTCAAAATTTTCAAAGCTCCTCCTGAATAGTAACTTATTTTTAAAATTTTTAAAATTTTCAAACAATTTCAAAATTTTCTAACTCCTTAAATTTTTTCAAAACTCCCCCTTGAATAAAGATTTATAATATTTAATTATTTTATTTCCATACATCAAAACCTAAGTAGTAATTTTAAAAATCTTTAAGCTTTTTAAGACTTAATCTTTTCAAAATAAGTTTTTCTCCCTCTTAATTTAAGTTTTAAATTTTCAATACTCCCCTTAAAATTTTGAAACTTCTCTTTAATTAAACTTTAAGTTTTCAAAAAAATAGTTTCTCATAGATTCTTAGCTAGCTTTAAATTTTTCTGTTTCTCCTTTAAGAATATTTCTTATCCAATTCCAACATAATTTTAGAGAAGATTTTAAAAATTTCATAATTTAGCAAAATATTTTAGGTTCCCCCTAGACTCTTGATCTTCCCCTTAAAGTAACCTTGTTATATTTACAATTAATTTCTTTTCAAAATAAAATTTTAAATGTTTAACTCCCCCTAGAATTATATTGATTCTCTTAGAATTAAAGTTGAGTTGATTGAATTAAGTTGAGTTGAATATGTTGACTGGGGTTGAATTAGTAGAAATATTTAAGTTGAATTGATTAGATTAGTTAGGTTAGGTTGTTTAGTTAAGTTTAGTTAGGTTAAGTTAAGTTTAATTGTTTAGTTTAGTTGTTAAGTTTAGTTATTTAGTTAAGTTGTTAAGTTAGGTTGTTTAGTTAGGTATGTTTGTTTAGTTTAATAAATTAAGTTTAAGTATAGTAAATTAAGTTTAATTAAGATAAGTTGTTAAGATAAATTAATTAGGTTTATTAGGTTGAGTTAAGTTAAATTAAACTCAATTAAGTACTAAATCATCTCACCCAAGCTAGGTTTTTAATACACTTATCCCTATGGGTTTTGTGAGATAAGTATTTCTTTTTATCTTAATTAAATTTAATGAGAAATTTCAAAGTGTTTAAACTTATGTTAGATTCAGGCTTGGTTTGAGCTAGTCAAGTAGATTTTTCTAGTATTGACTTCCAGGTCATGGCAAGGCACATGACCTTCTTGGTTATCGGAGCAACGACCACTTCCTAGACAAAGTCTATAAAGGAATCAAGTACTTGATTCACTTTAGACTAAGCCTTGGTATAACTAGTTAAATACTTAGTGAGTTAGCTTCGGTCAGTTCCTTTCGACTTAGTGCACCAGGTCGTGGCGAGGCACATGGCCTTCTTGGTTATCAGAGCAACGACCACTTCCTAGACATGCACTTCGAAGAGCTTCCCTAACTTACTATCAGTTCACTTGTTTTAGTACTAAGTTGTTCAAGTTTAAACTACTTTGTTTCCTATCTAGTCCATTCTAAATTAAGTAAGTAAAGTAAACTAAAGCATGCAAGTGTTTAACTAAACAAGGAAACAAGCAAAGTGTTAGCTCCTCCTAAATGGTAGCTATATTGAGTTTTGTTCACTAAGTGAACTTGACTCTTAGGAACCTAAAATTGATTTGGTCCAACTTGGTTAACTAAGCTAGACTTAGGAACCCAAGCTTGGATTCGATCATTAGCGTTTCTATTAAACAAGGACATATATGATCTATTTGTGTCCTTAGCCTTGTATCCGAGTCCGGACTTGTTGTACATGGCTCGTTGAGACCTAAGCATCATGTTGAGATACTTGGATCCCGATGTGAATCTTTCCAACGATCTGGTGAGATCTTCTACTTGCCTTTTTAGGACTGAGTTCTCTTTCTCAAGCTTTGCAACTCGAGTTGAGTCTCTATCCTTAATTTGGCAAGTCGAAGTCTTCGAGTTGACTTGGTCCTTAAGTACTTGGACTTCCTTAAGTAGCGAGTAGACTCGATTCTCGGACGTAGCTAACTTCCTACCTAAGCATGCAATAATGTTATACAATTTATCCTCTAAGGGAGAAGTTACCTCATTTGAACCTTCGGAAATGGATACGGATCCGTGGCTTCTCTGAGACTCAGAATCGGACTTGTACTTGAAACTCGACTCGGCTCTGGATCTCGATTCGGCCATAAATGCGATGAAACTTCTCTTCGTCTCTTCCGTGTCCGACTCCTCCGATGACGACTCATCCCACATCTCCTTAAGCGCCTTCTTCTTCTTTTCTATTTTTGGTTTTTCTTCCTTTTTTAAGTTTGCACACTCCGACTTATAGTGCCCCTTTTCCATTGTATTCGTAGCATGTCACTTCCGATCGGGGTCTCGGCTTGTTGTCGACCACCTTTTTGGCATCTTTCTTCGTAAATCTCTTCCTCCGATTGAACTTCTTTCTTACCATATTTACAATCTCCTCTTCTTCATTTGTTTCCAACTCTGACTTGTCTTCAGACTCACTCTTCACTTTTCTTTCCTTTTTAGTCGAACCTGCCATCAAAGCTATACCATTCTCGGTTTGACCTGAGTTAGCTTGTTCATGTAGTTCAAGTTCACAAAATAGTTCGTCTAACCTAATTGTGGAGAGATCCCTAGAAATCTTATAGGCATCGACAATCAATGTCCATAAGGCATTTCTCGGGAATGCCTTAAGCGTATATCTAATTATGTCCCTATTCTCAATTTAGTGTCCTGTTAAATGCAATCCATTTAATATATCTTTAATCCTAGTATGAAGTTGACTAGCATTTTCATTTTCATTCATTTTATAATTAAATAATTTATTTAATAGCATGTCTCGTTTGGCTATCCTAGTGTCATTTGTACCCTCATGCAATTCAATTAATTTTTCCTATAATTCCTTAGAATTTTCGAATGGACCTACCCTATTGAGTTCTTCTTTGGTAAGTCCGCATTGCAAGGTCTTAAGTGCCTTGTAATCGACTTGAGCCCTCTTTCTAATATCCACGGTCCATTTCTCCGGTTCTAACAACTCATCCGAGTCATCTACCAGAGCTGTGAACCCTTTCCTAATTAAAAACCAGACATCTAGGTCGGTCTTCAAGTAGCATTTCATTCGTCTTTTCCAGTTGGAAAAGTCCTCTCCATTGAAGAGAGGAGGGCGAACGGTATTGTATCTCTCTAAGTGTAACATTATTAACGAAATATTCTTTAACTACAGAAAATTAAATCAAATATTTTGTAAGGCAGGAAAAAATTCTAATATTTTCTAAGACAAGAAAAATTAAATCTAATATTTTCTAATCAAAAAATTGATTAAATTAATCTAGATATGAAGAAAATTAATTTTAACTTATTTAAATATACATAAAAATGATTTTATCTAATTTAAATATGTAAAAAATGTTTTTTAAAATATCTAAAATGAAAAAAATTATTTTTAAAATATCTAAAATGTAGAAAATGATTTCTAAAGTATCTAAAATGCATAATATGATTTTTAAAATATATACAATGCAGAAATTTATTTTTAAAATATCTAAAATATAGAAAATAATTTTCAAAATATCTAAAATTTAGAAAATGATTTTTAAAATACCTAAAATGTAGAAAATGATTTATAAAATATCTAAAATTCAGAAAATGATTATTTTTAATATCTAAAATACAGAAATATTTATTTAAATGCAAAACTAATTATTTAAATGCAGAAATAATTATCTAAATGCAGAAATAATTATTTAAATACAGAAATAATTATTTAAATACATAAATAATTATCTAAATGCAGAAGTAATTATTTAAATGTAGAAATAATTATTTAAATGCACAAATAACTATTCTAACAAATGTTAAGTGCTAAAAATATTGTCTAGCAAATATTAAATGCTGGAAAAATAATCTAAAATATTCTAAAGAAAGAGAAAATATTGTAAATTAATCTAAAGCAAAAAAAAATATTCTAAATTAATCGAAAGCAAGAAAAAAAATAATCTAAATTAATCTAAGGCTTACATTGGTGGTTTCACCAACTCGGAGCACCCCCGCTCTGATACCAATTGTATAATCAAGTGAACCGAGAGAGGGGGTGAATCTCGGTGTTTTATAATTTTATTTATTTTCTTTTCTTATTTTCTAATAAGAGTATGCAGCGGAAATTGAAAGCAATTTAGACACAGGTGGTTTACTTGGTTCACAACCCTAAATGGGTTGTACTCCAAGGCCCGTAGCTCTCTCGAGAGCTACCTCGTTGGGCAATCACTATAATACCCTCCAATTTGAGAACTCTCGACTTCGAAGGGTTTTGATTTTTTTTTTTATTTACATCAGGTATCAGGTACGATTTCTCTTCCCTACTAATCCTGATGGCTGACCGGCCCCGCCCCAAGGCCTTTAACGAGAGTCCCCACCGGTCAACGAGGGTAAATCAGGAGACGCGCGTCCCGCTACATTAGAGCCCATGCTACGCCAATGGGCCGACCACGCTGCACAGAAAGGACATCGAGCATCGCTATTCTCGCAGCGCTCAGCCGAATCGAACCAGAGGGGGTCTTCGTAGCTTAGTCGCGGGGCAAACCGTGATGGGTAAACTTTTTAGAGTTGCCGCCACCTCCCCCGAAGGAGCCCCCTCATCAGAAACCCCGAAGGATTTTTGGGTGAAACGGTTCAACTTTCCCTATTGGAGCGTACCCAGTCAAGACCCGCCGGACACTGCTCGTTAAATCCCACATATTCGTGGGTTTTGATTTTTACAAGTATGAGAGAAGGGTGACAACCTACCCTCTCTTGAAATTAAATACAAAAGCGAACAAAAAGCAAATTAAGACTACATTATACCGACACTACTGAAGATTCAGATGTAGGCTCAAGGTGTCGGAAAAGAGTCCTTTTTGAAGGTTGAAGCTCTTGTGATCGTGAGGAAATTTTGACATCACTTCGATGTCGATTGAATTGATATCTTGGATCTGGTCAAGAACAACTTTTATAATTTTTTTTCAGTCGACTGGAATACCTTCTAGTCGACTCTACATCAGCTCGTTGATATAGAATTCGTGGTCTTCCAATCGACTGAAACCTCTCCAGTCGACTCCACGTCACTCTCCTCCGCATCGGAAAATTTTCCTCTTTAATCGACTCAAATTCTTCAGTCGACTGAAGCCCTTTCCATCCACATCGCACGATCTTCGATCAATCACTAGCTGATCCTACCAAATAGGTATCCAGTCAACTAATACATCTCCAATCGACTGGACTTCAGTTGACTTGAATCCATTCAGTCGACTGATCCCTGCAAAACAGGATTAGCACAAAATAGATAATATGAAATGCGATAGCAATAGTAATACTGCTCGATCTCGACTACTAAGTCCCATGCAAACTTTTCGTCAGATCAACGCCTAGATTTGTTCCCCTACAGAGGACTCGGCCTCACCTCTTCACTCAAGGCTTACCTGCCGACTACCTGCCAGACTTACCATTCTTGACATCCGATCTGACCCACCAAGGCTTCCACCAGTTGTCTAGTATGCCTGACCCAGCTGGACCTTTTGTCAATTGTCTGGTGTCCTGACCCAATCGATCTTCATTCCAAATGTCCGATCCACACGACCCATCTGAACTTCATGTCTGGTGTCCGGTTCTCCTGATCTGTTAAGATACGTGCCTAGTATCTAGTCAACACGACCTACTGGGACTTCCTGTTAAGCCTGCACACTTAACACTTATATTAGAACACAAGTGAATCCTAACATTTAACTGTGGTTCATACATCAAAACTAAGGAGTGATGCTGTAAAATACTGAAAAAATAATAATAAATGTTGGGTAATTCGGAGAATACCCTATGAATTTTTTTCAGGAATTTTTAGAAATTTTTCTGGACTTAAAATGAGATTTCTGAGACTCTCTTTGTTTATAAGGAGTTAAAAGGCTTAACGGGTCTAAAATCAGACCCATTTATTTCCGAAACCCGACCCGTGTTAGTCTTTCCGTTCCATTCGGCATTCCCTCACAGTACACTATTACTAACCGATCACCCTTTCTTGAAGCTCAAGAATTCCTTACAATGTGTCACTAAAAGTGACACGGGGAAATACACTCTTCCAACATCACTAATCCATGATCAAGTGATATATTATTTCCCGAAGATTATTTTCTGTATTTATCACTAAATACCGGCTTGATCCCGATAATGGTATGCAAACAACTCTTCTTTCTCGGTATAACATGAGTTAAGTACTCAAAAGTACTCTCAAAGTTATACAACTCAGTACGAACAACTTAGGGATAAAATCCCTATGAAACTCCATAACCTAGCCTTCCGCTATCTGCATCAACAATAGTCTACCAGTCTGTTCATTATCCACAGGTAATGATCTGACTAGAACAGTTAGTGGAAATCTCTAAGACTGTAGTCTCTGATTTCCATAATAAATGTGACGACTTGACCCCTGTTTTCTGACTCGGTATCAGTCGGCTCTCAGAGGTAAATCACCTCCTCGACACAGGTTCAAGACTCACAGACTCAACAGGTCGTTCCCGTGGTCAACCCATACCATGGTTCCGAACAATAACCAACACACTACAGGTTATTCCTTGGTATAAGCATCTAAATGCATAGCCAACATAACCGGGAGTATAAACCCTAAAGGTCACTCCGGTTGGTCGCCTCGATGGACGACCCCTACTACAAGTCTGCACAGGTGTCATAACTCTATTGTATACACCTACTGATCAAGTTTAAATAAATATCTACTAAACCATACATTATCAGGAATTCTTATCTCATGCTGCTTGGAGCTCAGGCCGCTGTCCATCTCATCTCAAAAATAAAAATCGAATAAATCAACTCCCGAGAATCCAAGACTCGACTCAGAAACAACATTTCAGCTCAGTATGCTCTGATACCACTAAAGTGTTGGGAGTATGGGGAATACAATCAAAGTCCCACATTGGTAAGACATGGAAAAGATCATGTGCTTATAAGAAAAAAGATATCTCCATTGGCATGAGGCCTTTTGGGTAAAGCCAAAAAACAAAATCATGAGGGCTTAGGCCCAAAGTGGACAATATCATACCATTGTGGAGATATGTGGATCTTATAGGCACTAACAATTGGTATCAGAGCCATGGTCCATGTCAAGCCATGAACCTCGAACGAAGGAAGTTGAGCTCCCACGTCCGGATCAAGAGAACCAGACATCAGGAAGGAAGTCTAGTTGGGTCGGGGGGACCAAACAACTGGCAGGAAGTCCTGGTGGGTTGAAGATCGGACATCAAGCAGAGAAAATCCTTCGAGGAGGGATAGGCTTGAGGGGGGGCCCAATGTGGTCCTTCGTTTGAGGGGGGGATTGTTGGGAGTATGGGGAATACAATCAAAGTCCCACATTGGTAAGACATGGAAAAGATCATGTGCTTATAAGAAAAAAGATATCTCCATTGGCATGAGGCCTTTTGGGTAAAGCCAAAAAACAAAATCATGAGGGCTTAGGCCCAAAGTGGACAATATCATACCATTGTGGAGATATGTGGATCTTATAGGCACTAACATAAAGTTGTCACGCCCCGAGAGAATACCGAGCCAAAAATCAAATGGACGGCACCTCCCCTATACATGGCAACATTTCGAGTTAATACAAGGCCCGTAGGGCCACAATAACAATAACATAACAAATAAAAACACAACAACATAACGAAACACAGCGGAAACTAATACAATGACATACCCATAACCCCACATATACAATACATTCACATCATGCATACCGGTATGACTAACACACCACAACCACATACAATACATCGAGAAAATCCGAATCTACAAGTCCACAACACAGTACACTACGAAAACTCCAAACACAATACACGGCGGTCGCAAAGCCCAAAACCAATACGGGAGCCTCGGAGGTGAGATGAGACAATGTCAGTCGGCGGTGCTCCAAGCTATCACGAAGTCTTCTACCTGTTACCTGGGCGACAAAAAACCCAGGGTCCGTGGGGGGGGTGGTGAGTAAAACTCAGCAGGTAATAGAAAAATATGTATATATGTCATATCACATGTATTTTCAACAACATACTCTAGAGGTACAACAGGTATATCAGCATAGTATATAAATACAAGCATATACCGTCTAACCAAATAAACAACATAAAAATGTAGACATACCTGAAGTCTGCCACGCTACTCTGATCCAACCTGAACATATATCAAACATATATATATATATATATAACAGGAAGAGTAGATCAACTCACAATATACTCTAGCTACAGGTCAAGATATCTAATGGTCTGTCCAACCCATACCAGTATCTGACACAATCGTATAACAAATGCAAGAGACATGCATGAATATGATGTACACCCAAATGCAGCAAGCACAGTACAATCAAATGCAACATAACAATAATCATATATATATATAGACTGTATCTATATATATATTAATCTCAACCATCCATATATATATATATACATACATATATGTATCTATATATGGTAATATGCAAAGCGCCATAAGATATGGCAATGTAGCATGCATGGTCATGCCTGCTCACCCCGACTCGCTACCACGACCCCAGTGTGGCCTAGGTGGTACGACATGACAATTGTCCCAACTCACACCAACCACTACAATAGAGTGGCCGAGTGGGCAGTATGATCAAGTAGCATCTGAGCGTAAAAAGCTCGCTACACAACGGGGGTCCCTGCTACTTGCCACTCCGACTAACACTACCAATGAGTGGTCGAGTACCACGCACCCAGGACAACTGCATGCAACTCCAACTACCACCGTCTATAGTGGTAGAGTGCGGCACAACATATGCTCTGCCCTCACACCAGTTACTCCTCGGGGAGTGCTCTGGGAGGCAAGATGACTGACGACTCTCTCAACCCCAAGGGAGACTATGTCGTCAGAATGCATGCATATGACATGAGTATATTGTCACTCGTATAACTATCTACCACAGACTCTCTGTTCAATAAAGAGTTGTACCCATCTAATCAATACACTCTCTATCCTGTAGAGAGTCGTACTCAACTGATCGACGGACTCTCTATCCTGTAGAGAGTCGTACTCAACTGATCATAACTCTCTCTCCAATAGAGAGTCGTACTCAACTGATCGACGCACTCTCTATCCAATAGTGAGTCATACTCGACTGATCATAACTCTCTCTCCAATAGAGAGTCATACTCGACTGATCATAACTCTCTCTCAAATAGAGAGTCGTACTCCACTGATCAACGCACTCTCTATCTGATAGAGAGTCGTACTCGACTAATCATATCAAGCTGGGACCACCGGTCCGCAGCGACACTCTAATCACCCTTGTATTAACTCGAAATATTGCCACGTACAGGGGAGATGTCATCCATTTGATTTTCAGCTCGGCATGCTCTCGGGGCATGACATATGCTCACTGCATCAACACAATGTACCTTGGCGGTGTAGACTAGGTTAGCATGACAATAGCCGATGGAAGCAGTTGAAGGGTAGCGTATGGATGAACAAGTCATGGATGACATGGAGGGATCCAATAGGCGTGAGGCTGACGAAAGTGGCTATAAGGCTTAGGTCTAGGCTAAGAGTGGTCTAGCAAGTATGAGGGCATCATACTTGGGGTTAAACCTCATGTTTGAGGTTATCAGTCGACTAGGGTTTTATACTAGTCGACTGGTCAAGTGTTTAGACACTTGGCAGCCGAGTCGACACAGAGTAGTTGATTGGGATTATGACAAGTCGACTGTCGATCGAATACGATTGAGTTGCAGGCACAGACACAAGGCAACTCGATTGGCGCCTCGATTGGAGTCCCAGTCGAAGCAGTGCCTCGACTGGCAATCGACTATGGCCAAGTTACGACCATAAATGCAAGGCAACTCGACTGCCACCTCGATTGGCCTTGAGCAGTCGACTGCCATGGAGGGCAGTTGACTATTGGTTTTGGTCACGAGCACAGGAATATCAGTAGACAATTGAGCAGTCGGCTACGGGCTTGGTAGTCGATTGATGGTAATGGCAATCGACTGTCAATGTATTCGTTGGCTGGAATGCCAACATGGATTAAGTCATTGTGATACAACGGCTACAGGAGTAGTCGACTTATGGGTATGAGTAGTCGACTGCTAGGTGAAAATCAGTCCGAGTTGCAGCTTTAAAAGGAGCACAAAGGGGAGGATTTTAGCAATAATTTCTTAGGTAATTTGAGGCGATTTGCTGGTGCAAGACAGGGTCTTCAAGTGTGGCTCAAGCAATCAATAAGCAAGCAATCCAAAGTTCTTAGTGTAAAGTTTTCTTTACTTGTATTTGTGTATTGCTTAGTTTACTTGTTGTATTTTGTTGTATTACTTTTGTAATCACTTGTACGAGATTTCTCCACCTTCGGATTGTTCCGATAATGAGTGGTTGTATTAGTGGTGGTGTTTGTATTGCTAGGGCTCATTCAAGCTCAACCCATGGAGTAGGAACCCTAAGGTTCCAAATCACGTTATATCTTGTGTTTTGCGTGTGATTGTACATTTGTCTTTTGTATTTCTATATTCTGCTGTGAAAACTAACAAGTTGTAGAGACAAGCACGATCAAATTCCGTTGAATGCACGAACGCACCATTCACCCCCCCCCCCCCCATGTTGGACTTTCCGAGCCGTAAAAACCGCTTTTTACGTTGCGAAAACCTCAAAAGCCCCACCACGGATCCGTGCGAAGTAAAACAAAAATTACATGTACATGTTTAAAACCTTAGATCTATCTTAGATCTACATGAGAAGAGCATTACCCTTGATGTGATGCCCTTCGCTTATCCCGCTCATCCAAATGGCATGCCGGAACTCGAGAGTGTCATGTGTACACTCCTCTATTGGTATCCACAGAAGCAATAAGTGGAGAAAATCAACCTAGAGTGTGCTAGCACTCATGGAAGTTTCGGCCAAGGAGGATTGGGAGAGAGCAAGAAGGAGAGGAGGAAGAAGACGATGAAGTTACACACTTAACTTCCCACTTTGATAACACCCATCAAAGTGGTCGGCCACTTCATGGAGGGGGGGTTACATGCATGCATGTAACTCCAAGAGCCAATGGCTCTTGGTCTCCCTCATGAGGTGGCACCCCATGATAAGTCCATGATGATGTGGAACATTATCATTGGTCGGCCCCCATGCCAAGTCACCATGACATGGCAATTGGTCAAGTCAAAATTGTCAAAATTGACCATTCATCTTCCCTCTCAAGTCAAGTCAAACTTGACGTCTTATCTCCCATGGTTGATCAAATCTAACCACTTGATTCAAGTCAATTTGATTTAATGAATCTCTATTCATTAATTTAAATTGACTCAATGAATCAAATCTAAATTAGAATCATTCAACCCTTGAATTAAATTGAGTCTAACTCAATTAGTCTAATTTGGATTACTCTTAATCCAATTTGGTTCATCCCATGAACCTAATCCTCATGGTTCATCATATGAACCTAATCTCCATCTAATTGCCCTTTGTGTGTGACCCTATAGGTTCTTGTAACGTTGGAAATGCTCCTAAACAGATTTAGGAACATAAGAAATGAGCGATATCTAGCAACACATCATTGCTATCCAAGTTACAAGAATGTTGAGATCCAACATCACCTTTGTGACTACTAATTGTGACTCTCACAATGTGTGACAATGTCTCTCTATCCTTGACATCTAGATTGACTAATTGAGGCATAGACCATGTCATCCTCGGTACAATCTATATCTTGAACTCCAAGTAGACTCACTCTAATTAAATGAGCTCAATATCTCATATTTACACATTTGGGTATGGCCATGCACTTCGTGGTCTCACTCTATCAAGAATAACAATATCACTCCCTTCATATAGGAGGGATAGATCCCATCTACATCACTCACATCCCTTCGCATAATTTGTTATATACCCAGTAATCGCCTTTTTAGTCCACCCATTTACGGATGACATTTGACGAAGCCAAAGTATGCAACTCCTTATGTAGGGAACCATGGTGACATCAGGTTCAAGGATTAATAGTCATACTAATAGTCACATGAGAAAGTATATGACACTCATATAAAGATCCATGATACTTTCTCATGGCGGGTCATTCAGTATACATTCTCCAATGCATACCCATGTGTCAACTTGATATCTCATATCGATGACTTGTGATATCAAGTCATCGAGTTTACCTACATGCTAGTCTCTACGCATTAACATTGTCCTTGAATGTTAATACTTGACTAGGAATGATTATGAGTAGTGTTCTCTATATCATCTCATTATCGATTCAACCAATCGATTGATATAGATAAAAACCTTCTACTCAAGGACGTTATTATACTTAGTTATTTGGCACCAATACAAGTAAATATAATAACCATGCCTTTATAAATAGGAATATGATACAATAAAGTCCATACAACAATCATCACATGATTGACTCTAGGGCTTTCACTAACAATCTCCCACAAGCACTAGTGCCAATCATTGTAGTATCTAATACCCAATGACCTAATGTGACCATCATTCTTTCTCTGTGCCAAAGCTTTGGTCAAGGGATCTGCGATGTTAGTCTCTGTGGGTACTCTGCAAATCTTCACATCTCCTCTATCGATAATCTCTCGAATGAGATGGAAGTATCGTAGTATGTGTTTGGTCCGCTGCTGTGAGCGAGGTTCCTTAGCCTGCGCAATCGCTCCATTGTTGTCACAATAAAGCTCTATGGGATTTGCTTTGCTAGGAACCACCCCAAGCTTAGTAATGAACTTGCAGATCCAAACTGCCTCCTTTGCTACCTCAGATGCAATGATATACTCAGCCTCTATTGTAGAATTAGCAACTGTGTCCGTCTTCGAACTCTTCCAGCTCACAGCGTCACCATTTAAGCAAAACACGAACCCTGACTGTGATCTATAATCATCCTGGTCAGTTTGGAAGCTGGCATCATTGTAACCCTTTACAGCTAGCTCCTCATCGCTTCCAAATATCAAGAAATATTCTTTAGTCCTTCTCAAGTACTTAAGAATATTTTTGACTGCTATCCAGTGACGCTCACCTAGATCTAACTAGTATCTACTCGTCATGCTCAAAGCATACGAGACATCAGGACGAGTACACAGCATGGCGTACATGATAGATCCTATAGCAGATGCATAAGGGATCTTATCCATACGGTCTCTCTCCTCTCTAGAAGAGGGACTTTGAGTCTTCGAAAGACTCACACCATGTGACATCGGTAGAAGTCCCTTCTTGGAATTCTGCATGGAAAATCGTAGTAATACCATGTCAATGTATGTACTATGACTTAGGCCAAGCAATCTCTTAGATCTATCTCTATAGATCTTGATGCCTAGAATACAGGCTGCTTCACCTAAGTCCTTCATTGAGAAGCACGTCCCCAGCTAAGTCTTCACAGACTGTAGCAAAGGGATGTCATTCCTAATGAGTAGTATGTCATCCACATATAATACAAGGAAGACAACTATGTTCCCATTAACCCTCTTATAGACACAGGGTTCATCTTCATTCTTGATGAAACCAAATTATTTGATCGCATCATCGAATCGAAGATTCCAGCTCAGAGAAGCTTGCTTCAGCCCATAAATGGACCTTTGCAGCTTGCATACTTTCCCAGTATGTTGTGGATCCACAAAACCCTCAGGCAGTGTCATGTACACATCTTCAAGCAAGTTTCCATTCAGAAATGCGGTTTTGATATCCATCTGCCAGATCATATAATCGTGGTATGCTGCAATAGCAAGCATGATCCGAATGGACTTAAACATCGCCACTGGAGAAAAGGTTTCATCATAGTCAATACCATGAATTTGTTTGAAACTTTTAGCCACCAATCAGCCCTTATAGGTATGCGTATGTCCATCCATGTCAATCTTTCTCTTAAAGTCCCACTTACACCCAATGGGTTTGACGCCTTCAGGTGGATCAACCAAAGTCCATACTTGGTTGGTGTACATGGATTCTATCTCGGATCTCATGGCCTCTAGCCATTTCTCATAATCTGGGCTCATCACAGCTTCCTGATAGGAGGTAGGCTCATTCTCAATGAGCATAACATCATCATGGTCAGACAAGAGAAAAGAATATCTCTTAGGCTGACGACATACCCTATTAGACCTGCGAAGAGGTAGGTCTACCTGAACAGGTTGTTATTCCATAACTCTTTGTGCAACAATCTCATCACCCACAACACTTTGTGGTTCTTGTTCAACCTCCATCAAGGCCTCAGTACTATTGTCCTTATCTTGAATTTTTTCAAGATCGAACGTACTCCCACTAGTTTTTCTAGAAATAAAATCTCTTTGTAGAAATACCCCAGCCTTTGCCACAAACACTTTGTGTTGACTGGGAATGTAGAAGTAATATCCCTTCATTTCGTTGGGATATCCAACAAAATAGCACTTATCGGATTTGGGTCCCAGTTTGTCTGAGACTTGACGTCAAACGTAAGCCTCACAACCCCAAATCCTCATGAAAGACATCTTGGGATTTCTCCTTGTTTATATCATATATGGTGTCTTTATAACAACCTTGGATGGTACACGGTTAAGTGTGAAGGCTGTTGTATCTAAAGTATATACCCAAAAGGATATAGGAAGATCTGTGTGACTCATCATAGATCGTACCATATCTAATATAGTACGATTCCTCCCTTCGGATACACCATTCCACTATGGTGTTCCAGGAGGAGTGAGTTGGGATAGAATCTCACACTCAGCTAGATAGTCACGAAACTCATGGCTAAGGTATTCACCACCTCGATCTGATCGAAGTATCTTAATACTCTTGCCAAGTTGGTTTTGTACTTCATTCTTGAATTGTTTGAACTTTTCAAAGGATTCTGATTTATGTGTCATCAGATACACATAACCATATCTACTGAAGTCATTAGTAAATGTAATGAAGTACCTGTAACCACCTCTAGCAGCAACATTGAAAGGGCCACATACATCACTATGTATAAGTCCTAACAAGTCTGTTACTCTTTCGCTATGTCCACTAAAGGGAGTCTTGGTCATCTTGCCTATAAGGCAAGACTCGCATGTCTCATATGATTCAAAATCAAATGAGTCCAGCAACCCATCCCTATGGAGCCGGGATAAGCGACTCTCATTTATGTGACCTAAGCGACAATGCCAGAGATAGGTTTGGTTCAACTCATTTGACTTGAACCTTTTGGTACTTATGTTATAGATGGGGCTCTCTAAGTCTAGAATGTAGAGTTTGTTCATTAGAGGTGCACTATAATAGAACATATCATTTAAATAAACTGAACAATATTTGTTCTTTATTATAAATGAAAATCCTTTCTTGTCCAAACAAGAAACCAAAATTATGTTCTTAGTCAAAGCAGGCACATAACAACATTCATCTAGTTCTAGTACAAGCCCAGAGGACAGAGATAGATCATAAGTTTCTACAGCAACAGGAGCAACCCTTGCTCCAATGCCTACTCGTAGGTCCACCTCGCCCTTCTTCAATGTCTTGCTATTTCTCAGCGCTTACACATTGGTACAAATGTGAGATGCACATCCGGTATCTAATACCCATGATAAAGAAATAGATAGATTGACTTCTATAACATTTATACCTGAAGCAAAAGTCTCACTTCTCTTCTTCTTAAGATCTTCCAGGTATGCTTTGCAGTTACACTTCCAGTGTCCAGCTTCCTTACAGTGGAAGCAAGTCCCTTCTTTGGCCACCCCTTCTTTCGGTTTCAGTTCCTTGCCTTTTCCCTTGGCTTGGGACTTCCCCTTACGTTTAGGCTTGCCCTTGCCTTTCTTCTTTTACACCATCAAAATGGAATCAGATTTTCCCTTCTTAAGGTTGAACTCAGCAGTTCTCAACATGCTGAGCATCTCAGGCAGTGGCTTATCAATTTCCTTCATGTTGTAATTCATGACAAATTGATTGTAGCTTTGTGGCAAAGATTGCAAGATCAAGTCAGTGGCTAGCTCTTGGCCAAGTGGGAATATCAACCTCTGTATGTTTTCTATGTACCCAATCATCTTGAGTACATATGGACCTATGGGAGTCTCATCTTGCATCTTGGACTGAAACAATGCCTTAGAGATCTCATATCTCTCGTTCCTTGCTTGTCCTTGATATAGTTGACGAAGATGTTCAACCATATCATAAGCATTCATGAACTCGTGTTGCTTCTGAAGCTCAGAGTTCATGGTCGCGAGCATGAGACATGACACATCTAATGCATCATCTTGATTCTTCTTGTAAGCATCTTTCTCAGTTTGCGAGGCAGTGGCAGGATGTGCCTTCAGAATGGACTGCTCCAGGATGTAGAGTTTCCTTTCTTGGGTAAGAACGATTCTCAGGTTCCTATACCAGTCCAAGAAATTAGCTCCATTGAGCTTGTCCTTCTCAAGGACAGAACGCAGGGAGAGAGTGTTCGTATTTGTCGACATGGTAATCTATAACATACACAATGCAGAAAATTAATATCATATTCCATTTATCATTTAATTAGGCCTTTAATCAAATGATGCTCCCACTGAATTATAGGATTTTTGTAGAATCGAGTCATGGATGTGGTCAAACCACATTACCAGATTCATACAAATTAGCTATAATTCCCGTGGGACAAGATCCACATCATACTACGCCTTGAGTTAGCTTTGCCTAAATCGCCCAAGACTTAGTATGATCGGTAGGTAACACATTACCGATTACATCTCTATGCAACTCTTGTTTATAGGATCAAGATCCACATTTACAAAAGACCTTGAGTTAGCTTTGGCTAAATCGCCCAATATTCAGTGTAAATGTGATCTTATCCTATCTTTCCAACGGTTGGAATATGCCTATAGTTTTACTCGATCCAATTGAGTTAACTAGTTTTACTCAATCTAATTGAGCTTACTCTCACCCAAGTTGTGATAGACGGGACCAAGATTGTCCCTCTACACCCTACCAAGATAATATGCGTTGCTCTGCTTTGGCAGATTCAACAACAACAAATGATCGAGGTAGTGATGGGTATCAAAACTTGGTAGGCATTTTTGAGTTGATTCGATTAAGATCTAATCTAATGGTGAATGTGTATCATATACGCATCAAGGCCTTTATTACCCTACACTAGCATGCATCACATACATACAAGCAATATACTAGCATGCATCATATACATACAAGCAAAATATTCTAGCATGCATCATATACATACAAGCAAAAATTTACTACCATGCATCACATACATACAAGCAAAACAAATATATATATATAAATATATATATATATATATATATATATATATATATATATATATATATATATATATATATATATATATATATATATATATATATATATATATAATTGTGATGTGATCATGGCTCTACTACGATTCTCAAGCCAATGAGAAGATCGGACGGTCAACCTAGGGTTAGCGGCTTCTCCAAGCACCTCCTTTGACCGCCATGTGTCGTCGGCTCCCTCCTCGTAACTACATTACAAACATGAAAATCGAGTTACATTCGAGTCTAAAACTATTTACAACTAGAATTTTAAAAGAAGAGGCACGACGCGCAGGTCGCATACCCTATACAACATGCACAACTACAAAAACGGCGCGCAAGCCGTATTATGAATTACAACACATTTAACCAATCATATTGGGGTTCTTGGGCTATGACCATCACAGAATTATACATAATTCTAAATTATATATTTTACATAAATTTATATAATTTTCCCTATTTTTTCAATTTTATGAGTCACCTCTCCATAACGGTCTCGCTAAACATTTTTCGGGGCGATCGTGGGACAATGCCCCTTTCAGGGTTAGGGGCAGTGCCCTACTCACAAAATGAACTTTGCGAGTGTCCCATCTTGATCTTACAGTGACTTAAGTCACTGTCCCAAAAACCTAAAGCGAGAACTCGCCGTTTCGGAGAGTTTTTCTCGGTGGTTGAAGCCTACAAGTGTCCCAACACTTGTTGCTTTGACTCTTTGAGAAAAATACCCAAAAATCTATAAAAATAGGAAATTTACAGAAACTTACAGATATGTAATTTTTATATCTAATACAAAACTACAAAACATAAACACCTACATGCTTCGCACGTGGCTCTGATACTACTGTTGGACTTTCCGAGCCGCAAAAACCGCTTTTTGTGTTGCAAAAACCTCAGAAGCCCGGCCACGGATCCGTGCGAAGTATAACAAAAATTACATGTACATGTTTAAAACATTAGATATACATGAGAAGAGCATTACCCTTGATGCGACGCCCTTCGCTTATCCCGCTCGTCCAAATGGCTTGTCGGAACTCGAGAGTGTCAAGTGTACACTCCTCTATTGGTATCCACACAAGCAATAGGTGGAGAAAATCAACCTAGAGTGTGCTAGCATTCATGGAAGTTTCGGCCAAGGAGGATTGGGAGAGAGCAAGAAGGAGAGGAGGAAGAAGACGATGAAGTTACACACTTAACTTCCCACTTTGATAACACCCATCAAAGTGGTCGGCCACTTCATGGAGGGGGGGGGGGGTGGTTACATGCATGCATGTAACTCCAAGAGCCAATGGCTCTTGGTCTACCTCATGAGGTGGCACCCCATGATAAGTCCATGATGATGTGGAACATTATCATTGGCCAGCCCCCATTCCAAGTCACCATGACATGGCAATTGGTTAAGTCAAAATTGATCATTCATCTTCCCTCTCAAGTCAAGTCAAACTTGACCTCTTATCTCCCATGGTTGATCAAATTTAACCACTTGATTCAAGTTAATTTGATTTAATGAATCTCTATTCATTAATTTAAATTGACTCAATGAATCAAATCTAAATTAAACTCGTTCAACACTTAAATCAAATTGAGTCTAACTCAATTAGTCTAATTTGGATTACTCTTAATCCAATTTGGTTCATCCCATGAACCTAATCCTCATGGTTCATCATATGAATCTAATCTCCATCTAATTGCCCTTTGTGTGTGACCCTATAGGTTCTTGTAACATTGGCAATGCTCCTAAACAGATTTAGGAACATAAGCAATGAGTGGTATCTAGTAACACATCATTGCTACCCAAGTTACAAGAATGTTGAGATCCAACATCACCTTTGTGACTACTAATTGTGACTCTCACAATATGTGACAATGTCCCTCTATCCTTGACATCTAGATTGACCAATTGAGGCATAGACCGTGTCATCCTCGGTACAATCTATATCTTGAACTCCAAGTAGACTCACTCTAATCAAATGAGCTCAATATCTCATATTGACTCATTTGGGCATGGTCATGCACTTCGTGGTCTCACTCTATCAAGAATAACAATGTCACTCCCGTCATATAGGAGGGATAGATCCGATTTACATTACTCACATCCCTCTGCATAATTTGTTACATACCCAGTAATCGCCTTTATAGTCCACCCATTTACGAGTGACGTTTGACGAAGCCAAAGTATGAAACTATTTATGTAGGGAACCATGGTGACTTCAGGTTCAAGAACTAATAGTTATACTAATAGTCACATGATAAAGTATATGACACTCATATAACGATCCATAATACTTTCTCATGGTAGGTCATTCAGTATACATTCTCCAATGCATACCCATGTGTCAACTTGATATCTCATATCCATGACTTGTGAGATCAAGTCATCGAGCTAACCTACATACTAGTTTCTATGCATTAACATTGTCCCTGAATGTTAATGCTTGATTAGGAATGATTAAGAGTAGTGTTCTCTATATCATCTCATTATCGATTCAACCAATTGATTGATATAGATAAGAACCTTCTACTCAAGGACGTTATTATACTTAGTTATTTGGCACCAATACAATTAAATATAATAACCATGCCTTTATAAATAGGAATATGATACAATAAAGTTCATACAACAATCATCACATGATTGGCTCTAGGGCTTTCACTAACACTCCCTTGTCTAGCGTTGTACGATCCCCTACAAGTGGTATCAGAGCGAGACTGCTCTTCAAGGGTTGATAACAAAGGGAGCACCGCTAGAGGGAGAAAGAAGATGGAGTTTAAAGAGAAATTGGGATGGGACATCAACACACCAATTCCATACACCCTCTATGGATGAGAAGGCTTCATTGAATGGAAGACAAGGATTGAAGAATTCATAATGATGAGGGACTTCAAAGATTGGGTCATCTTAATGGAAGGATTCAAATATCCAAGACGGCCAAAGGGAGGATTCCTTAAGATGAAGAAGTGGACTGAGGAACAACTCCAAGAATTCGAGAAAACTAAGAAAGTAATAAAATTCTTGGTTAATTTAATAGCTAATGATATTTTGTGCAAGATAAGGGATTATATGGATCCAAGGAGCTATGGAGAAAGTTGTCAAGATTTCATGAGAAGCCACAACCGGTCCAAGAAGATAAGGAAGAAGAGGAGTGCTCATCCTCTCAAGCTTAAGAAGAAAGCACATCATCGTCATCTCAAGAGTGTGAGGATTCTGAGGTTGAAAGGGAATCAACATCCGGATCAATAGAAAAGGTGGAATAAGTAGGATAAGCCTCCACCTCTAGGATTGAGGGGGAGGAGAGAATTTCTACACTGGAGCAAACTCAAGAGGAATCATCTACCTCCGGTCGAGAAGAAGAGGAAGTTCGAGATTTCCCTATCATGGAAGGTAACTCAAGCACTTTAATTAATAATAAAAATCATATTATGTGTTTTGAGTGTAGGGAATATGGGCACTATAAGAGCAAGTGCCTAAGAAGGTCAAGATGGCTCAACCGACGCAAAAGGTCAAGGATGCCGGTGTCCCCACTAGGAAGAGCATGGAGCATGTGGTGTGCTTCAAATTCCATCAAAAGGGACATTATAGGAGCCAATTCCATAAGGGAAGACAAGCCTCCAAGGTCCAAGATGGAGCATCACATGTAGAGGGAGCTTCTAAAGCAAACCCTAAGGTATATTCTATTAATGCACCATCAAGCTTTAAGGTTAAAAAGCATGCTAGGGATAATTTTTTTACTATTCATCATGATACAAAGAATGCTAAAAATAAATATTTTTATTTAGGTGCTAAAAGTTATAATTTTTTTGTCTAAGGGCAAACCAAGAACAAATAACTCTAAACCTATTCTATCTAGGGAAAGTATTAGAATGATAGAGGATCATCTAGGCATTAATCCTAAGAACCATAGACATATGGCTAAGAAGAAAAATAATGCCCAAAGAATAAATGAACAATCAAAATTGGGAAAATTAGAATTAGAAAACCAAGCCTTGAGGTCAAGGCTTGAAAAATTGGAAAAGACCCTAGCAAAAATAACAAACTCATTTAAGGGGTCTAATGGTCAAAACTTAGAGTCTAGAAAACAAGAACCATCAAAGGGAAAGAAAGGTTTGGGTCACAAACCTAAGCCCAAGGAGACCTAGCATAGAGTTCCATTCGATTATGGAATCGTTTATAGGTCTAGGAAAGCCAAGGTTAATAGGGAAGTCATCCCTAAGGTTAACCATGGTGTGTGTCTAGTGGCTAAGGTTTCAAGGAAACCTAGGGAATCCACTAAGAAGGTTACAAGGGGAGTTACCTCTAGAGTTAACCTAGCTAAAACCATAATGACCAAGGCTTCTAAGCCTAGGAGGGTCATTAGGAAGGTATCAAGGGAGGTCATCCCTAGTGAATACCTAATTAACCCAAGGAGCTCCAATAGGTATTGGGTTCTTAGGAGTGTGATTCCTTCACACTAAATGGGATAGGTTGTGTCAACCTTGAATGGATGAGTAGCTAACTCAACCATAGCAAAGTTGGCACTTTAGGGCATTTCCAAGGTAATGGGATACTTTGGAAATAAGATTGAATTTAATCCTAAAGGATTTTAGGATGTTCCAATATAATTTATGGAAGTTGAAAAATCAATCAAATTGGTACAATTTAGGGTTAGAGGACTTGGTGTGCCATTTTTGGTTTTTGGCACACTTGGGATAAGTGGTAATATGGAAACAAATAACTTAATCATAACAAATGGAAATCTATACTAAAACTTAGGTATTATCATACCTTTATATTTTATTTGTCATGTTTTGTTTGCCATATGTCATGTCATGACATCATAATTCTTTTTAATCATTTAATATGTCATGATAATGCCTAGGATTAATTTTTATGTCATGTTCATACTTAGATTGTATTCATGTGCCATGACATCATGATTATTGGCACATGTTTATTTATGCTATCACTTATGCCATAATCATCATTCATGCATTAATAAAATTGATTTAAGGACTATGGCATGATTAGAAGTCTCATGTATAAGGGAATCAAATAGTGTTGCCTTAGAAAAATGCATGAGACCTTAGTTTAGGATGAACAAAACCCACATCTCACATCACATTGACATATGTGTGTATTGATACACCCTAGACACATGTGAGGTGTTAGGAAATGAGTTAAATTCAAGGTGCATAGTTCTTGCATCTAGATGAACTCAAACTCATCTTATACCATGGATGAATCATGAGGAAAGCTTATGTACAAGTCATGTGCATTAAGCCCATAGACCATGGTTCAATATAAGGTTTTAAAATCATTTCAAAACCATTTTGAAAAAACTTGGTGAAGTCTATCTTTTGATAGTAATCACCATTAATGAAGTTGATACAAAGTAAGCTCAAAACAATGAAGTTTTTTTTTTGTTTTTGAACTTTGTATTAATCTTACTATTTTATGGGTATTTTATTTTTCAAATATTTTTCACTCATAATGATTGACCTAAGTATTATACGTATGAAGTTTCATGATTTTTAAAATTACATATAATTACTTATGTTTTTCTAAAATTCAATTTTTGATTTCTACATTTACAGAAATCAGTCGACTGCTATGGATGACAATCGACTGACGTCAAGGGAGGTCAACTATTAATTGACAAAGTCGACTGCCAGTGCTGATTTTGGGTAAACAAGAATGTTTAGCCCATGTTTCAACTATGTTAGGCTACTCTAACTGCCCCTAACTCTAGGATATACTTTGGAAAGCATTATAAAGGGTGAAAATGTTAGTGCTTATAAGCTCCACATATCTCCACAATGGTATGATATTGTCCACTTTGGGTCTAAGCCCTCATGGTTTTATTTTTGGGCTTTACCCAAAAGGCCTCATACCAATGGAGATATCTTTTTTCTTATAAGCACATGATCTTTTCCATGTCTTACCAATGTGGGACTTTGATTGTATTCCCCATACTCCCAACAATCCCCCCCTCAAACGAAGGACCATATTGGGCCCCCCCTCAAGCCTATCCCTCCTCGAAGGATTTTCTCTGCTTGATGTCCGATCTTCAACCCACCAGGACTTCCTGCCAGTTGTTCGGTCCCCCCGACCCAACTAGACTTCCTTCCTAATGTCTGGTTCTCTTGATCCGGACGTGGGAGCTCAACTTCCTTCGTTCGAGGTTCATGGCTTGACATGGACCATGGCTCTGATACCAATTGTTAGTGCTTATAAGCTCCACATATCTCCACAATGGTATGATATTGTCCACTTTGGGTCTAAGCCCTCATGGTTTTATTTTTGGGCTTTACCCAAAAGGCCTCATACCAATGGAGATATCTTTTTTCTTATAAGCACATGATCTTTTCCATGTCTTACCAATGTGGGACTTTGATTATATTCCCCATACTCCCAACAGAAAATCCATTGGATATGCATTAGGAGACTTGTTTGGGTGTGTATCAAATGTTAAGGTGAATGAAAGTTCAAGTTTGACCTTTCGACCTTAATTTTGATGGTTTAGTGTTCCTATAGGCTTAGGGACTCTCCAAGGACATTGTTGGTGCAATGGTCAAGGGGGAGCAAACCTTTAGGAGGAGCAAGCCTTTAGGGGGAGGTTATCCATCATGGAATGATGGATGTGTTCTTTCTCATAAGGGGAAGAATTTGGAGAATTGGGAGAAATTGAAGAATTGCCTCTCTTTAGTGATATGGGACTTATCACTAGGAAGAGTGAAGGCATTCTAGATGTTTTTGGACCAAGTGGAAGATTGTATGATCTCATTGAGATATGAGACATTGATACCCTTGGAGAGAGCCTTTTTGATGTTTGTCAAAAAAGGGGACAATGTGAGATTGCACAATCGGGAGAATTGGGAGAGTTTGATTGGTTTGAGTTAGGTGGCCTAACTCAAAAGTTTTTGTAGTTTTTGTCAAACATCAAAAAGAGGGAGATTGTTGATGCAATCGGCCCAAGTCACAATTGACCAAACTCGAGTTTGACTCGAGTAGTGCTTTGATGTTTGACAAAGGAGTGATCATTGTTTGGCAATGGTTTGGGGAGATGGTTGACAAGGGGTTGAGCATATCATGGAAAGTCCAAGTGAGACACTTGGCAATGGGAAAGTCCAAGTCTTGAGTACTTGGCAAAGGAAAAGTCCAAGTATGGGTCTTGCCATTTGGAAAGTCCAACATGGAGTTGGCATGGAAAGTCCAAGGGTGTAGTCTTAGCCACGTAAGTCCAAGTGTGTAGTCTTGGCGCTGAAAGTCCAAGTCATGGGTACTTGGCAATTGGAAAGTCCAAGGATTGATATTGGCGGCGTAAAGTGTTAGTTATATATGAGAGGTATCCTAAGGCAATCGTCTTATGGTTGTACCATTTATTAGATAAATGAAGATTCACTATTTAAGTATACATATTTTCATGTATTTGATTGGATCTTAATCTCATTTACTGAATGTCCGCAATGCGAATCACAACATGAGAGAATTTGTGATTGGATTACAATAAGTGAGTGTCTCTACATGTGTAATTGTGATGTATTGGAATTATCCCTAGTCGATGAATTGATGTATTCGGACACCATCAATTATGTTGAGACTAGCATAAGTTATACTCTTTGGTTTATCTAAGCAATTGTTTCTCACTGGCTGGACACATTGGGATGTTCAGAGTTAACCATGGATGCTAGTTATGGTAACTAGTTCATTAGAGTGACTAGCTGTAAGACTTCATATAGTTCTCTGCATATATGGATATGTCAATGAAGTTCTTACTGCAACTTAAGTGCGATGTTCCTTCGACTTGTGGTATTCAAGTCATCTTGGTCATGAAGACTTATGCTTTGACATCTTAAGCAAGCATCTCCGAGGATATGTGGACTCGAGATGATTGGGTATAAGTCGAAGTGGCCGAAGGTATTTGAATAGCCTATAGAGGATTCACCACTCCTTATGAGGAGATGTATACCCTATGTCCTCTCGTCGGATTATTACTAAAGTCTTTAGCCAACGCATTACATGTTTGGAGTATGGTACTCTTGGATACATGAGCAGTAACTAGAATCTGTAGGACGAGGAAGTAATACTTGGATTAGGTGTGACATAGTCAGCCTAGTGGGGACTAACACAATAGACCATGTCCTGAACCAAGTGGGTATAAGATGAATGAAGGGAACGGGGCACGACTCATTGTAGCTACTGAAAGGTTTCAGAAGTTGTTCTGGGGTCAACTGTTAATTTTCTGATTAATTAGGGATCATGATGTACTATTAGGTGTCACTCATGATCGTTCTATAATTAATGGTTAATTATAGACGACCAACATAAATCGAGAACTTATTTGGTCACACGCACTACGAGTGTTATACGAAGGATTTAAAATGAGTTTGAGAATGGGATTATCATATCGAGAGAGACTTGGTTTGGTTGGACCAAACATAGAGCGAGCATGAAATTGTTTCAGTCGCATCGGAAGCATAGATGGGCCGAGTCTTATGAAGACATGATGGATGAATCAAATCCGTTTGGTTCTAATCCAATGGTGGAATATAAACCAAAGTGGTTTGGTTTGTTTTAAACGAATGAACCAAAATTGGTTCGGTTCATTTTAACTTAAAATAGACCAATGTGGTTTGGTTTATTTTAACTTAAGTTATTAGAGCGGGTTAACGGGTTTTTGGTTATGAACCAATAACCACTAGGAGAAGGTTTCTTGATGGTCAAGAAACATGCTCTCTATAAGGTAGAGGGTTAAGGGTTTTTCGCGGAGAACTTTGAGAGTTGGAAACCCTAGCCGCCCAACCTCTTCTCCTTACTCCTTGCCGCCCAACCCCTTGGTGTCGCCCAAGCTTGTTGTGCCGCTACCTCCTCCTTGCCGCCGGCCAACCACCAGCTGTTGGCAGCCCTCCGGCCACACTCAGCCGCCGGCCAACCTCCCTTGGCCGTCGATGACCAAGAAGAAGTCGGCCAACTTGTTTGGTCGGCCATCTCCTCCACCAAAACAAGCTGTCCAATTTTGGACAACTTGCTGTCTTCTTCATAGAGAGGTCGTTTGGTTGACATTTTGTGCTCCAATAGCGACCTATTTGCTGGAGATTGGATCTCCGGCAATCCTCATTAGTGGAGAGTTGAGATATCCTCAATTGGTTATCGAAAATCACTTTCAAGAAGCGAGTTTACGAAACTCATTTTTGGATTCGAATTGTGATCGTCTCTCGGATCACAACGTCTTCGACGCGAGGCTAGTAACTCTTGCGTAGATGGGGATCGTAGCTTGGTGAAGTTATCTCGATGATACTCGGAGTGGATACAGATAGAGGCGATACTAGTGAGGGTCGCTTCGGTTGATGTCATTTCTGCTTCACATAATTCGTCAGGTATACCTAGTATAAGTTTCCTTTTATTGCAAAATTTGAAATGGCGATTATGTCTACGCTTGTTGTAACCTTGTAAACATGTGGTGTGTGTGTTGTAATAAATTAGTTTATTTCTTGTTTTTGCTTCCGCTGTATGTATGTTTACGAAACGTGTTCGAACACACACCCACGTTAGTGCCGAGGAATTCCAACAGTGGTATCAGAGTCTGATTGTGTTCCGACATAATCATAAAATTATTTTGTCATAGTCATAATTATAATTTTGGAAATTTTCTACTTTTAGAAACTTTAGAAAATTATGGAAATTTTAAATTAGCTAAGAAATTCAAATTAGGAATTTCCAAATGTGATTAGGAAATTAGAATTTAGGATATTTATTTCCTAAATTAAATTTGAATTTTCTTATTAATATTTTCTATAAATAAAATATGTGATTAGATTTAGAAATTTGTTTCCTAATTTAATCAAGATTTGATTTGAGAAATCAAATCTCAAACATATTTTATTTCCAAAATTAGTTATGACATATAAGGAAACTATTTGTACATGTCATAATTGTATGTCATGTAATTGCATTAAATGCATATCATTATGTCATGCGTGTCATAACATGTAAATGCATTAGTTGCATATATGTATATCATGCATGTCATGCCATGTAGATAATAGTTATTTGCATGAAAAGAGGATGAGACCTTAAAACTCTTACACAGTATTAAAGCCTATACCTTCCATTAATATGGTTAGAACCAGAGTTCCATTTCTTGTTTGGGTTGTTGGACTCTCTCCAAGCCCAGCTCGAACATGAACGTGTTCAAACCATTGAAATAGTTTATTACTAATATGGTAAGAGTTAGAGGTCAATCGTTAGTTTGGGTTATTAGACTATCTCCAAGCCTGGCTAATTGGTTGAATGTGCTCTAACCATATTAAAACTATTTCGCGATTAATGGGTCGGCTTTAACTTGGAGCATCGATTTGTTGGACTCTCTCCAAGGTCGATGTAAAGGGAGGTGAAGTTGGGTGCTATGCATATGATGCATACTTGTTAATGTGTTAACAACCCAATGTATGTGTGAACATTCAATAAGTTGATAGCACATTGTGATAGTTGCATATATGTGATATGCAATTGGTACACTTGATACCTACCATCGTAGCTAAGAATGGCTTGTTGGACTTGTAGGGATGTATACTGAAAAGTCGATCTTTTGTATGAACATCTTTATTTTTGAAATAAGAATCACATGATCATTGTTTGCATTTTTATGGTTATGCAATATTGTCTAATACATTACATTGTAGATAACATGGTGTGTGGTGTCACACGGGAGATCATGTTATCAGCTCCTTGTAAAGTATAAGTAAAGGCTCACAACCGAGATGGCTTTGGACAAACCATCGGAATGGTTGTAGTGTGATTTGGTATTGATTTGTCTTGACCATAGAATCACACTAGTGCACTTTGTGTGTATTGAGCAAGACCGACTTAGAGGTGATTCGATTTATTGCTGACTACATAATTGAATCGGACCTCAGATATTATATTGTACATGCTCTTAATCCCGATATAATAATGGGCACATATACTTAGTAGTCATCTCTTTGATTTACCAATGGGTGAGATTTATAGATTAAATCGATAGGCTCGGTAAGTTGGCAGATGATATTATTTATATGGTGTGTCGTTGATTATAGAAGGAAACCATGTCCTATATATTAGGATGATGATGTCCCCTTGAGGAGCTCATAAGGTTCATCATGTAAACCCTGCAGGTGGACTTGGTCCAGCATGATGAAAAGGTTGAGTGGTACTACTCATGGAGTTAGATATTGATTAATTAATGGTCAGTAAATTAATTAATCGACGGACATTCGAGATCTTAAACACGGGGAGAAAATGTACAAATAATATATGGAGCCCATATTAACTTATGGGAGTTGGTGAGGTAGATCAATGATAATCCTCTAGTGGAATGGATAATCATTAGTGGATCGGACTTTATGTGGGCTTGATCCATGGGTGGCCAAGATCCAACTCCTCCTCATGGTCCCTATTGTAGCCTATTAACACCTCATGAAGCTTAGATCCAATGGATAGAAACAAAACTCTAGATCCAAAGGTAGAGATTAAATCTCTAAGATCCGACGGTTGAGATTAAATCTCTAGATCCGACGGTTGAGATTAAATCCCTAGAACCAATGGTGGAGATTAAACCAAGGCTTATCCCTAACTCTATAAAAGGGTGGACTAGGGGTGGGCGGCAAAATAGAGAATAGAGGAAAGGGGGCTAGGGTTTTGGGCGGCAAGAGCAAGGGAGGATTAGGGTTTTGGGTGGCCACAATTAAGGAAAGATGTTCTTCTTCTTCTTCTTCCTTTGGTGGCCGGCACCCTTCTCCTATCATCTCTCCTTGGCTTGGCCGGCGCCCAAGCTTCTCCCATTCATCTATGGCTTATGATGGATGGCATTAGTGTTGCTTCCCTTGGGTGGCAAGCAATCCTAGTTGGGATAGGAATAGGATTGGGCGGCTAGGGTTAGGTTTTGGGGATTGATGGTGGGCGGCAACAAGTGGAGGAGGGATTCATCTTCTTCTTCCTAAGGTTGGTCGGCCCCTCTTCTTCTTCCCTCTACCTTGGCCGGAGCTCAACCTATTCTTCTTCCCTTCATCCTTGGCTGAAAATTAGGAGAGCTTAGTCTAGGGTTTGGGCGGCAACAAGGAGGAGGATTGTTTTTCTTTCTCTTCTCCAAGTGTTGGCCGGCGCCCATGTCCTCTTTGATTCTCCTTTGGTTGGTTTCAATACTCCATGTTCTCTTCCTTGGCCGGTGGCAACATTGAGTTTATTGACTTGGTGGCCGGTTCTAGATAGGAAGATGAGTTTTGTTTTATGATCTTCATTTGTTCGGAGTGAACAAGGAAAGGAAGATTGGTGATTTAGGAGGCTTCAACTTTTGGTAGATCGTCGCCCACACGACGTCCGAAAGGAGGAAGGACATACAATAGAAGATCAAGAGGTATAACAAGAGGTATAATCTTGTTTATTTTGATTAGTGTTCTTTTGTATTATGTTTATAATTGTTTCTCAATTATATGCATGTTATATGAGGTTGTTTACTTTATATATTCTGTTTTGTGGTTAAATATACTTGGACCCCGAACATAAACACAAAAACCGGCGATCCGGACATCATCTATTCCGCGGCTACTCGTAGAATAGAGGATGGTCGCTTGAACAACGAGTTTGTTCAAGTGACCTCTCTAAATGAATAGCACGACGATGACTTAGTTGTTTGGGAAATCCCTTGCGTCTAGGATTAAATTTTTTAATCTGGGGACATCGATGGGATCGCCATGAACAAACGACCGAGGTGAAGTGGGAAGCGAAGTTTCCCCTCACGGACTCGATAAGCAAAACCCTTCAGGACTCTCTCCAAGGTTGTTCTTATCTATGTTGGATATCAACCCATTTGGAGATGGACTTACGATCTCCCGACTTGATTTTAAGGGTTTTTTGTATTTGAAAAAATGAATGGAATTTATAGATGTATGTTGATGCATTTTAAATCATTTTCTCATATATGCTCGATTTGTATATCTAGGCTAATCGATTGATCATGATATCTTTGAATTTGTATTCCATTTTGGATTCGAATAAATTGACTGAGTCAAACTTTTTGGACTGGCTTAGAAACTTGAGAATTATTCTCAAGATTGAAAAGCTTGTGAATGTCCTCGAAGAGCCTCTTCCCGCCTGTCCTAGTGATGACGCAACTCCAGACCAATTGTTGGCCTATCAGAAATATGTGAGTGATTCTGAACTAGTGAATTGCATCATGCTAGCTGCGATGGTACCCGAGTTGCAGAAGCAGCATGAGTATATAGATGCTAATACCATAGTCTTTCATCTCTATGAGTTGTTTGATGAGCAAGTGAGATCCGAAAGGTTCGAAGTCTCCAAGCTTTTCTTCACCTTTGAGATACAAGAAGGTTCATCTGTGGTACTGCTCAACATGCTAATGACTATGGAGCCTTCTGTGAAGCATGAGCAGGGGATGGTGTTGTTAGTTGATTCCTCGAAGAAAGGTTCTAAGAGAAAGTCAAATAAACAACAGAAGGGGAAGAAGAAAAAGGCTAAAAAGGTAGAACCAACTCAAAAGGGCACTTGCCATCATTGTGGCAAGGAGGTCCATTGGCGAAGAAATTGCAAGATTTATCTTGAGTCCATGTAGAGGAATAAGCATTTGATGCCCCATATTCTTCAGATATCTTTATTATTGATTGTCATTCTATTTCTTTAGACACTTAGGTATTGGATACCAGGTGTGGCTCACATATATATAATGACATACATGAGCTAAGGAATAGAAGAAGACTCGTCAAGGGAGAGTCAAATTTACGTGTTGGGAATGGAGCAAAGGTTGCTACACTCACCATCAGAACGTATTTGTTGAAGCTTCCTACAGTACTTGTCTTAGAACTGGACAATTGCTATTTCGTTCCTTCATTGATAAAGAACATCATTTCTATTTTTTGTTTAAATAGAAATGGATATCATTTGACTTTTAGTAACAATTGTTGTTACATAACTTTGAATGATGTTCTTTATGGGACTGGAACTTTATGCAATGGAATATATACGTTAGACATATCTAGTGACATTCTCAATATCGAAGTGAGCAACAAGCGTGCTCAAAAAGATAATCAATTAGCCTCCTACATGTGGCATTGTCATCTTGCCCATGTAAGCAAGAAATGCATGTCCGAATTACACCGATGTGGAATTTTTAGAATCGTTTGAATTTGATTCATTCGATACATGTGAATCATGCTTAAAAGGCAAGATGACTAAGTTACCTTTTACTGAAAAGGGTGAACCGGTGGGAGAGTTGCTTGGTCTAATACATACTGATGTATGCGGACCTATGTCAACTCATGCTCTAGGAGGATATAGCTACTTCATTACCTTTATCGATGATCACTCACGATTTGGATATGTGTTCTTGATGAAACATAAATCTGAAGCCTTTGAAAAGTTCAAAGAATTTAGAAATGAAGTAGAGAAGCAACTTGGTAAAAATATTAAAATACTTCAATCTGATTAAGGTGGTGAATACTTTAGTCAAAGTTTCTAGATTATCTAAGGGCAATGGTATATTGTCTCAATGGACTCCGTCGTATACACCACAGCTTAATGGTGTATCTGAGAGGCAAAATCGAATCTTGTTGGACATGGTTAGGTCGATGATGAATCTGTGAATCTTCCCAATTCCTTTTGGGGCTATGCACTTCAGACAGTTGTTTACTTGCTAAACAGAGTTCTGACCAAGGTAGTCTCTACTACTCCATATGAGATATGGAATAGTAAGAAATCTCATTTATCTTACTTGAAGATATGGGGTGGTCCTGCTTATGTGAAGCGGACCGTATCAGACAAATTGGATACTAAGTTTGGTAAATGTCTATTTATTAGATACCCTAAGGAAATGAGGTGTTACCAATTCTATCATCCTGTATAACAAAAGGTGTTTGTTTCAAGGCATGCTGTGTTTCTAGAGAAATAATTTCTTCTGTAAGAAAATAGTGGGAGTGGCGTTGAACTTGAGAAGGTTCAAGAGACTCCAATAAACATTGAAGAGATACCCGGTCAAGCACCACAATCGATACCTCATAGTGATGAGCCATCGGCTGAACCTACTGCGACACCACATCTTCATAGATCTGGTAGAACACGCAACATTCCTGAGAGATATGGATTTCTCGTAAGTGAATCGAACAACGTGTTACTCATTGACGATGAGGAGCTGACCAGTTATGAAGAAGTTCTAAAAAGTTCAGAAAGGGACAAATGGCTTGAAGCCATGAATTCAAAAATGGATTCCATGTATGAAAATCAAGTTTGGAACTTGGTGGACCCACATGAAGGCATTGTTGGTGCAATCGGCCCAAGTCACTATTGACCAGACTCAAGTTTAACTCGAGTAGTGGTTTGATGTTAGTGTTTTGATGTTTGACATTGATGTTTGATAATGAGTTGATCATTGTTTGACAATGGGTTGACTATATAGTTGACATGGGGTTGACCATACAATTGGAATGTCCAACATGGGTTGGCAAGGGAAAGTCCAAGCTTGAGTCTTGGCAATTGGAAAGTCCAAGCATGGGTCTTGGCAAGGGAAAGTCCAAGCTTGAGTCTTGGAAAATGGAAAGTCCAACATGGGTTGGCAAGGGAAGTCCAAGGGTTGATATTAGCAGCGTAAAGTCCAAGCGGGAGTCTTGGCAGCATAAGTCCAATGGTTTGGCGGTGTAAATTCCAAGCGTGTGTCTTGGCAGTATAAGCCCAAATGTGCCTTGCTGGTATAGACAGCTTAGTATGACAATAGCCGATGGAAGCACCTGAAACCTAGTGTATGGAAAAACAAGTCATGGATGACTTGGAGGGATCCGATAGGCATAAGGCTGACGGAGGTGGTTAGAAGGCTTAGGTCTAGGCTAAGGGTGGTCTAGCAAGTATGAGGGCATCATACTTGGGGTAAACCTCATGGTTGAGGTGTAGCAGTCGACTGGGGTCATTGACCAGTCGACTGGTCAAGTGTTTTGATACTTGGCAGTCGAGTCAACATGTAGCAGTCGACTAGGATTATGATCAGTCGACTGTCATGAGTCGACTAGCGAACAACTGCGGACAGGCTACTGTCATAGACGGAAGGTGCCTCGACTAGCACCTCGACTGGTGTCCCAGTCGAGGCGCCGGCTCGACTGACCTCGGCTGCGACATCCACAGATGCAAAGCACCTCGATCGGTGCCTCGACTGCTTGATCAGTCGACTGCCAGTGAAGGGTAGTGGACTAATGGGTTGGTCGCAAGAGCAGAACTCTGGCCGTCGATCGTCACCACTACTGCGCGATCGACTAATGGGTATTGGTAGTCAACTGTCAGTGTATCCGTTGGCTTGAATGTCGACGTGGATTAAGTCCGTTGTGAGACAATGACACTATTGGCAGTCGACTGGGACCTTATGGCAGTCGACTGCCAGGCGCAAAATCATCCTGATGCAGGTTATAAAAGCAGCTCAAAATGAAGGATTTCCTAATGGTTCTTTGAGGCGATTTGGAGGGGCTTTGCTACTGCAATCCAGACCTTCAAGCCTACAATCAAGCAACCAAAAGCAAGCATTCAAGTTCACATTTTGTAAAGTTCTCTTTACTTGTATTTGTATGGTTTACTTATATTTTCTTGTATTTCTTTCTTATTGTTGTAAGAATCCTTGTATGAGGTTTCTCCGCCTCCGACTTATTGTCATGAAGGAGTATTATTGATTAGTGTTGGTGTTTGCATCACTAGGGCTTATTCTAGCCCAATCCATGGAGAAGGAACCCTAATGTTCCAAACCACATTATATCTCGTGTATTTTTGCATGTGTATTTGTATTGTATTTTCTATTTCCACTACGTACTAATATAATTGTAGCAAGCACGCGATCAATTTCCATCGAAGCGATGAACATGCTATTCACCCCCCTTCTAGCGACGTCCAATTCCTAACAAGTGGTATCGAAGAGGGTCGCTCTTCACCGGCTTCACATCCGAGGGAGCAAAGGTGCTAGAGGGCAAGATGGATCTTCAAGAGAGATTGGGCGATGACATAGCAATTCCACTCGCCTTCGACTGTGAAGATTTCTTTGGGAAACCGGTCCAAACCAGATGTTCACAACATCGCGGGCGAATACTTCGCACAATCGTAGAGGAAATAATAAATTATACACGATCCCACCAGAGATCCATGCAAAACTATATAAATCATTTTCCTTAGTCTAGTCAAGATCTTATCTAGATGAAGAATATACCTTAGGTGCGTACCCTTCGCAATCCCACTTTTCCAAACACTGTCGGATCTCAATACGGTAAGGGTAACCGTATATCTATGGTATCCACACTGACACCCACACGATTTGGAGTCACGTTGTACTAGCAACCCCTAGCAAAACGCCAAGACCTCTTTGGAAGAAGAAGGAGAGGAAGGAGGAAATTGGAGAACTCTTTCTCTTGGCACCTTTTTGCTTGAACGCCCAAACACCAAAAGCCACAAAAGCAATTGTGTCATTCACGTTGAACACCAAAAGAGGTCTTTTAATCCATAGCCTTCAATGCCAACATCTCCTCATTAAGACATCACTTAATACCAAGACCCTTGGTATTCTCCATCATGAATTCTCATCATGAATACCAAGGCTCTTGGTATTCCCATGCATGATTAATCAAATTAATCATGCATGATGATGAATCATCTTCCATGGTTTAACTTGAGTCTAACTCAAGTTTAACCAGTTTGAGTCTAACTCAAATCTTGGCCATATGCTCATTTGTCCTTTTAGTCCAACTAAAAGAAACCTTCTCCAAAACAAAATGTCATTTATGTGTGACCCTATAGGCTCTTGTAACGTTGGCAATGTATCTAAAACTCTTTTAGATACATAAGTAATGAGTAGCATCTAGCAATACATCATTGCTACCCAAGTTACAAGATCGTCGAGATCTGACAACCTTTTTGTGACTATTATCATGTATGACGATGTCCTTCTATCTCTGATATCTTAGATCGATTAATGAGGCATAGACCGTGTCATCCCCTTATCGATCTTTATGTTTCTTGATCCCCAAGTAGACACTCAAACAAATGAGCTCAATATCTCATATTGACTCATTTGAGCATGGCCATACATTTCGTGGTCCTACTCTATCAAGAGGCCAAAGATATCACTCTTGTCATATAGGAGGGATAGATCCCATCTACATCACTCACATCCCTCCACATAATTCGTTACATACCCAGTGATCGCCGTTATAGTCACCCTGTTACGGCGTGACGTTAGACAATACCAAAGTACATAACTCCTTATGTAGGGAACCGTAGTGACTCAAGTCTAAGGACTATTCATACCAATAGTCACATGAGAAAATATTTGACACTCATATAACGATCCATGATACTTTCTCATGGAGGGTCAATTCAGTATATATATTCTCTAATATATATACCTATGTGTCAATGTGATATCACATATCCATGACTTGTGAGATCAAGTCATCCATTGACCTACATGCTAGTCTCAATGTATTAATATTTCCCTTGTATATTAATACTTGACTAGGAATATTTAGAATAGTATTCTCTACAACTTCTCATAATCAATTCTACCAATTGATATACTGTAGATTAGAACCTACTATTCAAGGGCATTATTATATTTATTTTAGCTGACACATGCATAAAGTAAATATAATAAATAATCTTTGTCTTTTATTAATGAAATATGATACACATGATCCCTAATCAATCATCTCATGATTGGCACTAAGGGTTGACACTAACAGATTTCGTGTATTGGAAAGGTAGGATGGAATATTTCCTAATGTCCAATATAGAAAATTAGTTTGTCGTGATTATAGGATTCGATGCTCCGAGGGGAAAGAATGGAGAAATCCTCAAGATGAAGAGGTGGACCGAGGAGCAACGGCAAAAATATGAGACAACTGTTAAGGTAACAAAAATGTTAGTAAATTTGATACCTAACTATATTTTATCTAGATTAGGAAGTTATAGGGATTCTAAGGAGTTGTGGAACAAGTTGGTCAAGTTCCATGAAAATTCTGAACCGGTCAAAGAAGACTCGGAAGAGGACAAATCATCCTCATCCTCCAAAGCTCAAGAAGAAGAAAGCACATCATCTTCTTCCCAAGAGCTTGAGGATTCGGAGGTTGATATGGAATCAACATCCGGATCGGAAGAGGTGGAAGTGGTAGAAGAAGCCTCCACCTCTAGGATTGAGGGGGATGAAGTTAGATCACCGAAGCCGGAGCAAGAGCAAGAAGTAGCTTCAACCTCCGGAAGAAGTGAAGAATCAACTCTGGCGCCGACCACCATTGACCAAGGTAACTCAAACACGTGTTAATAATAAATATCTTATAATTTTCTTTGAGTGTAGGGAAATCGGGCATTACAAGAGTAAGTGTCCGAAAAGAGTCAAGAAGCTTCAACCGGCGCCAAAGGTCAAAGATGTCGGTGCCCCAACACATAAGAGCAAGGAGCACGTGGTGTGCTTCAAGTACAATCAAAGGGGGCATTATAGGAGTCAATGCCTTAGGGGGATGAAGAAGACTCAAGAAGGAGCATCAAATGTAGGGGGAGCCTCTAAGGCAAACCCTAAGGTAAAATTTAGTAATGCACCTTCTTTAAGTAATAGGCAAAAGCATGCTAGGAGTAATCTTGCTATTGTTCATGAAAAGCATGCTAGGAATAACAAATATTATTGCCTAGGTGCTAAGAGTTTCAATATTAGAAATAAGGAGAAATTTGGAACTAATAACCCTAGAAAAATCCTATCTAGGGAGTCCATTAAGAAGGTAGAAGACCATTTAGGCATTAACCCTAAGAAGGGTAGGCATATGCCTAGAAGAAATGGTAATGCCCAAAGACCAAATGAAAAATCAAAGATTGGGCAATTAGAATTGAAAAATCAAGTCTTGAGGTCAAGACTTGAGAAATTAGAAAATATTAGTGCCAATAAGATTCACATATCACCACAATGGTATGATATTGTCCACTTTGAGCCCAATCCCTCATGGTTTTTTTTTGGGCTTTACTCAAAAGGTCTCATTCCAATGGAGATATCTTTTCATCTTATAAGCACATGATCTTTTCCATGTTTTATCAATGTGGGACTTTGATTGTATTTCCAATACTCCAACAATCCCCCCCCCCCTCAAACGAAGTACCACATTGACCCCTCCCCCCCCCCCCTCAAGCCTTTACGTCCTCGAAGGACATCCTATGCTTGATGTCCGATCCTTAACCCACCAGGACTTCTTACCAACTGTCTAGTCCTCCTGACCCAGCTGGACTTCCTGCCAGTTGTCCAACCCTTCTGGCTTAATTGGACTTCCTGCCTGATATCTGGTTCTCTTGATCCGAACATGGGAGCTCAACTTCCTTTGTTCAAGGTTCATGGCTTGACATGGACCATGACTCTGATACCAATTGTTAGTGCCTATAAGATTCACATATCTCCACAATGGTATGATATTGTCCACTTTGGGCTCAAGCCCTCATAGTTTTGTTTTTGAGCTTTACCCAAAAGGCCTCATTCCAATGGAGATATCTTTTCATCTTATAAGCACATGATCTTTTCCATATTTTATCAATGTGGGACTTTGATTGTATTTCCAATACTCTAACAGAAAAGACCCTTAGGAAAATGCAAAATCAAAGCCTAGGGTCTAGGAAGCAAGGTCCAACTAAGGGCAAGAAATGTTTGCATCACAAACCTAAGCCCAAGGAGACCTATCATAGTGTTCCTTTCGATTATGGAACACACACTACAAGAAAAATGGAAAATAGCGACGAAATATTAGCGACGAATTAGTTATTCGTCGCTAATAGTAGATATTTACAACGATTTTATCAATAGTCATAAATAATTATATATTTGCGACGAAACAATAAAATTTCATCGCCAATATAGTATATATTAACGACGATATAAAAAAATTTGTCGTAAATTTCTTTTAGCGAAGAATAAATATATATTCATCATAAATTATTTGCGACGAAATATTAAATTTCGTCGCAAATATTTCAGTCGCGTCGTCAGTCGAGTAAAATGAATTCTGTGGTTGCCCAAATGTCCGGCAGTCGAGTCGTCATTCCCGCCAGTCGACTAAACATTAGCGACAAAATATTTAATTTTCGTCGCAAACATTTCAGTCGAGGTGCCAGTCGAGTTAACTCGATTTTGTACTGTACCTGCGGCCAAATGTCATGCAGTCGAGTCGTCAATCCCACCAGTCGACTGAAGATTAGCGACGAAATATTTTAATTTCGTCACAAATAGTTCAGTCGAGGCGCTAGTCGAGTTAACTCAATTCTGTATCTGGGGCCAAATTACTGTCGGACGAGTCGTAAAGCAATATTAGCGACGAATTATTGAGTTTTCGTCGCTAATTAATCAAATAGTCGAGTCCTCAATCCCGCTAGTCAACTGAATTTTAGCAACGATATATTTAAATTTCGTCGCTAACATACCAGTCGAGGCACCAATCGAGTTAACTCGATTCTGTGGTCCGGGTTTAGCTACGAAAAGTATTGTTCGTCGGCAATATGCCATATATTACCGACGAAAATTAAATATTTCATCGCTAAGATAATAAATATTAACGACGAAATAATATATTTCATCGCTAAGATACGTAAAAAAAACCCTCACCACCGTCGATTTCCCCCAAAACTCCGTGCACGACTCCTCTCTTCCTCCTCTCCGGCGATTCCTACTCTTGGCATTTCTTCCGCTCCGACTCTCCTACTCCGGCAATTCCTCCGCTTCCAACCGCTCCGACTCCTGAAGGGTTTTGCTTATCGAGTCCGTGAGAGGAAACTTCGCTTCCTACTTCACCTTGGTCATTTGTTCATGGCGATCCCCTCGATGTCCCCGGATTAAAAAAATTTAATCCAAGACAAAAGGGATTGCCCAAACAACCAAGTCATCGTCGTGTTATTCGTCTAGAGAGGTCACTTGAACAAACTCGTTGTTAAAGCGACCATCCTCTATTCTTTGAGTAGCCGTGGAATAGACGATGACTTGGTTGTACATTTACCTCACCAACCCCTATATGATAATATGGGCTCCCTATAATATTTGTACATTTTCTCCCCGTGTTTAAGATCTCGAATGTCCGTCGATTAATTAATTTACTGACCATTAATTAATCAACATCTAACTCCATGAGTAGTACCACTCAACCTTTTCATCATGCCGGACTAATTCCACCTGCAGGGTTTACATGATGAACCTTATGAGCTCCTCAAGGGGACATCATCATCCTAATATATAGGACACGATTTCCTCCTATAATCAACGGCACACCATATAAATAATATCATCTCCCAACTTACCGAGCCTATCGATTTAATCTATAAATCTCACCCATTGGTAAATCAAAGAGATGAATACTAAGTATATGTGCTCGTTATTATATCGGGATTAAGAGCATGTACAAAATAATATCTGAGGTTCGATTCGATTATGTAGTCAACAATAAATTGAATCACCTCTAAGTCGGTCCTGCTCGATATACACAAAGTGCACTAGTGTGATTCTATGGTCAAGACAAACCAATACCAAATCACACTGTAACCATTCCGATGGTTTGTCCAAAGTCATCTCGGTTGTGAGCCTTTACTTATACTTTACAAGGAGTCGATTAACATGATCTGTCGTGTGACATCACACACCATGTTATCTATAATGTAATGTATTAGACAATATTGCATAACCATAAAAATGCAAACAAAGATCATGTGATTTTTATTTCAAAATAAAAATGTTCATACAAAAGATAGACTTTTCAGTATACATCCCTACAATCTCCCACATATACTAAAAGACTATGCTGTCCTCAAACTGTCATACATCTGATTCCCCTTCCCTCCACATGTCTATCAAAGCTCTCGCTAGAAGGGCCATAATGAAAAGGGTCTACCAGGTCATCCTCTGATGCAATCTAGGCGACAGCAACTTCTACCTCCTTTACGATTTCTCGTATCAGGTGGTACTTGCGCTCTATGCATTTACTTACCTTATGGGCACGTGGTTCCTTCGAGTTTGCAACTGCACCACTATTATCACAATAAATTGTGATAGTTTTGAGCAAACTAGGAATCACATGCAAGTCCATCAGGAAGTTCCTGAGCCACACAGCTTCTTTGGCTGCCTCAGAGGCTGCCACATACTCAGCTTCCATGGTGGAGTCCGCCATGCATTTCTGCTTGACACTCTTCCATACAATGGCTCCACCTCCCAAAGTAAACACAAAACCTGAGGTAGACTTACTGTTATCCCTATCTGGTTGGAATTCGCAATCCATGTAACCCACACGGAGTAATTGGTCTGCCCGATAAACTAGCATATAATCCCTAGTCCTTCTCAGACACTTCAATATATGCTTTACCGTAGTCCAATGTCCCTGTCTTGGATTACTCTGATATCTGCTGACCATGCCCACGGCATAGCAGATATCTGGTCTCGTACATAGCATTGCATACATGAGGCTTCCTACTGCCAAAGCATAAGGAACCGCCTTTATCTCCTCTATCTCCTCAGATGATCTAGGACACATCTCCTTAGATAAAGGAACTCCATGCCTGAAAGGTAGAAAATCCTTCTTGGAGTTCTACATGCTAAAACGATCCAAAATCGTGTCTATGTAAGCACAAATCTTTTTCCTGTGATCCCTTATAACCTTGATCCCAAAGATGTGTCCCACCTCTCCCAAGTCCTTCATATCAAATTGTTTGGACAACCATACCCTTACATTCGATAACACCTTGATATTGTTGCCAATCAACAAAATGTCATCTACGTATAGTACAAGAAATACCACTACATTTCCGTCACATCTTTAGTATACACAAGACCCATCCGGACTTTGAATAAATCCATAAGACTGGATTACCTCATTAAAGCGGATGTTCCAAGACCACGAAGCTTGCTTCAATCCATAAATGGACCGATTAAGCTTACATACAAGATGCTCTTTGCTAAGATACTGTATCTTTATCTTGGATTGCCTCGTCATATGTCCAGGGATCAGGTTCATGTTCGCCAGGGATCAAATCAGAAGATTCTCCCAAGAACATGAATCTATTAGGCTGCCTCACAACCCTTCCACTACGACGAGGTATCACCTGTGTATCCTCTGTGACACACGGTGCAGTGACTTGTGGTATATCCTCTTGTACCGGTGGTACTGAAGAAGTGACTTCCCCTTTTAATTCCTCCAGAACTATTTTACTCTTGGGCTTGTGGTTCATCACATAGTCTTCCCCTAAAAATCTGGCGTTCGTGCTAACGATCACCCTCTGATCTCTAGGACTATAAAACAAACCACCCTTCGTTCCTCTAGGATAGCCAACGAACATGCATACTTCTGTACAAGGTTCCAACTTACCAGCATCTGCATTCAGCACATGTGCTGGACTCCCCATATTCGAATATGTCTTAGACTAGGCTTTCGCCCAATCCACAACTCTGTGGGAGTAGAAGGCACTGATTTAGATGGAACCAAGTTCAGAATGTACACCGCCGTGTCTAGAGAATATCCCCAGAATGAATCTAGCAACTCAGAATAACTCATCATCGATCTAACCATCTCCATAAGAGTCTTATTCCTTCGCTCTGCTACACCATTCTGCTGGGGTGTGCCAGGTGCAGTCAATTGGGATTGAATCCCAGCCTCTGATAAGTAATTCCTAAACTCTCCTAAGAGGTACTCACCACCACGATCAGATCGTAGTGTCTTGATACTTTTACCTTGACGTTTCTCCACATCAGCCTTGAATTCTTTGAACTTGTCAAAGCATTCAGACTTGCGGCGCATTAGGTAAATGTATCCATATCTTGAGTAATCGTCTATAAAAGAGACAAAATACTCAAAACCACCTCTAGCCTGGATAGACATAGGACAACACAAATCAGAATGAACCAATTCTAACACATCTTTGGCTCTATACCCCTTGCCCTTAAAAGGCCTCTTGGTCATCTTACCCTCCAAGCAAGATTCGCAGGTTAGGAGATCCTCCACCACTAATGAACCCAAAGGTCCATCAGCTATCAACCTTTGAATTCTGCTTAGGTTAATGTGACCAAGCCTAAGATGCCAAAGATATGTTTGGTTCATCTTCGATGGTTCTTTTCTCTTATTGGAATTAGAAGATGAGTTATTAATTTCAATATGCATCGTGAAAGCTTTTGGTTCGAGTGTATACAAAATTTCCTATCAATGTACTTGAACAGATATTCTCCCTATTCCTTTTTATAATAACTCTATCATTAAAAGAAATAGAATATCCATCCATAAACAATTTAGAAACTGAAACTAAATTCTTTCTAAATAAAGGTACATAAAGGGAATTTTCCAGAACCAAAGTTTTATTTTTCTCAAAAGATAAATAAAACATCTCCCACTGCAATAGCTGCCACTTTCGTGGCATTGCCGAAGTAAACGTTAATCTCTCTCTCAGCTCATCGTCGGGTTTCCTGGAACCCCTACAAAGTATTACAGACATGATCAGTGGCTACCGTATCTACACACCAGGTGCCGGTAGATAATACCGCTAACCATGTTTCAACAACTAGACCAAAGGATATACCTTTGTTCTTGCTTCGGATTGGGACAATCCTTCTTCCAATGTCCATCCTGCTTGCAAGTGAAGTACTTGCCCTGAGATCCTCCCACCACCTTTGCTCCATCTTGTTTCTTCTTCTTCTTGCCTTTCGGCTTAGAAGTAGAAATCTTCTGAGCAACCATGGCCTGAGCCTGAGCAAGCCTTTCTGTCGATTGGAGAATGATATCGACCTGGGTTTCCCCATCGATCTCAGCTCCAAGGACTTCCAGCTCATTCGCAGGCTTAGGAGGACCCTCTTCGAAGAGTACATATGTGTACTCCTCAGCAATTAAGACAATATCTAGATTCTTTTCCAATCAACATCATTTGGGTACAGTAAGTTTGTTCTCTTTCAGTATCACAGCAAGTGGGTTGAAAGTCATTTTGAAAGAAAATCTAAGAATTACATAAATCAAAACATTAGATTTCAAAAAATTATTGATTCCTCAAACAATAAAATTTTAAAATCAACCAACACCTCAAAACACCGAGAATATCGTATGCCACGATAGTATGGACGTATACGAATTCTACATTTGTAAGAGGAGGTTTTACCCATTAATTTTACTATCTTGTCAATGTAACTTTTTGACAAGTAAAATTAATAGTTGGTTCCTCTTTGGCCCTACAAATAAAAGCAGTGACTCTGATGGGGAGGATACTTATATTTGTATCTAAGTGTTCACCATTACTCGGTACCAAGGTAATTATCTCGGGTTATGTGCCTTCCGATGGGGAAGTACAAACACTCCTTAATAATTTCCTATAATCATATTCGACCTTGTGATCTGCAAACAAACTCATCCGATGGGGAGGAAGGCACTCAGAGCTGACGCGCAAGTTTGTTTCCATCACTTGTCAAATCTTAATGGAGGCCGTGGGAATTTATAAAAAATTCCCTCTCCCACTTAGTAATTTAAAATTGAGGAATTTTCCTAGCCTACGACATGCATATCAAACAAAAAGCAATAAATATGAAAAATAAATTATTTTCCAACTATTATGGCTTTTGTCTTCAATATGTCTCCCATCGCATCGTCATCTCGTCCGCTCCTCCTACGCCATGTACGAGCCATCCGGAGATCCGAGCCGAGACTAAAACCTATTTTAATTTACATCCATCGATCCTATACTCCACGAGGGAGTGTACATGAATTCTAGATCGAAAGTAAAATAAAATAAATAGTGGCTAAACAATGTAGTATCTAATTTACAAAAAATCAAATACTAGCCTCGTCAACCCCGAGGATTCAACAAAATATACACATACAATCACATACACACATATGACCATAATAGTCGGATCTTATGCCTGCAACCAAAGAGTTAAACTACGCATATCCTACTATTATCCGGCACATATAATATATGAAAAGTGCATAAAAATTAATTGAATCCTAAACACACAAAATCGGAAACCTTGGCTCTGATACCAATTGAAGGGTTTTGCTTATCGAGACCGTGAGAGGAAACTTCGCTTCCTACTTCACCTTGGTTGTTTGTTCATGGCGATCCCCTCGATGTCCCCAGATTAAAAAAATTTAATCCTAGACAAAAGGGATTTCCCAAACAACCAAGTCATCGTCGTGCTATTCATTTAGAGAGGTCACTTGAACAAACTCGTTGTTCAAGCGACCATCCTATATTCTATGATTAGCCGCGGAATAGACGATGTCCGGATCGCCGGTTTTTGTATTTATACTCGGGATCCAAGTATTATTTATCCATATACAGATTTATATCATGCTCAGAGTTGAAAAACAAAAACAAGCAAGTAACAAAAGAGAATAGAGAATAGGTATACCTCTCAATCTTCTAATGTATGACCTTCCTCCTTTCGGATGTCGTGTGGGCGACGATCTACCAAAAGTCGAAGCTCCAAGATTGAAAATATTCCTTCCTTGCTCTTCCAAAGCAATAGGAGGAATAGAAACAAGGTTCTTCTCCTTCCTAAAGCCAACCAACAAGGAGCAAAGACAATCCTTGTCGCCGGCCAACAAGGAGAAGGAGATGATGATGGAAACCAACCAAGACACCAAGGGAAACCCCTAAGTCTTGTTTCCACCACTCAAGGAGAAGGAGAGGAGAAATTTGGATGCTGAACAATGGCTAGAAAAATCTGGGAAAAAAAGCTGGATGCCGGCCACCTTGAAGGAAGAAGAAGAAAGCAATTACCTTCCTTATTTGGTGTCGCCACCCTCCAAAAACCCTATCCCTAGCTTTGCCGCCAACTTCAAAACCTTAGCCTCTCTTGATTCTTCCTCCACACCAACCCATCAAGATCCTTTTATAGAGTTAGGGATAAACCTCCTTTTAATCTCTACCATTGGTTCTAGGGATTTAATCTCAACCGTCGGATCTAGAGATTTAATCTCAACCGTCGGATCTTAGAGATTTAATCTCTACCTATGGATCTAGAGTTTTGTTTCTATCCATTGGATCTAAGCTTCATGAGGTGTTAATAGGCTACATTAGGGACCATGAGGAGGAGTTGGATCTTGGCCACCCATGGATCAAGCCCACATAAAGTCTGATCCACTAATGATAATCCAATCTACTAAAGGATCATCATCGATCTACCTCACCAACCCCCATATGATAATATGGGCTCCCTATATTATTTGTACATTTTCTTCCCGTGTTTAAGATCTCGAATGTCTGTCGATTAATTAATTTACTGATCATTAATTAATCAACATCTAACTCCATGAGTAGTACCACTCAACCTTTTCATCATGTCGGACCAAGTCCACCTGCAGGGTTTACATGATGAACCTTATGAGCTCCTCAAGGGGACATCATCATCCTAATATATAGGACACGGTTTTCTCCTATAATCAACGGCACACCATATAAATAATATCATCTCTCAACTTACTGAGCCTATCGATTTAATCTATAAATCTCGCCCATTGGTAAATCAAAGAGATGAATACTAAGTATATGTGCCCGTTATTATATCGGGATTAAGAGCATGTACAAAATAATATCTGAGGTCCTATTCGATTATGTAGTCAGCAATAAATCCAATCACCTCTAAGTCGGTCCTGCTCAATACACACAAAGTGCACTAGTGTGATTCTATGGTCAAGGCAAACCAATACCAAATCACACTACAACCATTCCGATGGTTTTTTCCAAAGTCATCTCAGTTGTGAGCCTTTACTTATACTTTACAAGGAGCCGATTAACATGATCTCCCATGTGACACCACACACCATGTTATCTACAATGTAATGTATTAGACAATATTGCATAACCATAAAAATGCAAATAATGATCATGTGATTCTTATTTCAAAATAAAGATGTTCATACAAAAGATAGACTTTTCAGTATACATCCCTACAACTCCGACGTCCTCCCAGTCCGACTCCGACGTCCTGCCGCTTTCTCGGCTCCGACCTTCGGCTTGTCTCCAGCTTTGACTCTGACGTCCTGTGGCTCATCTCCACCTCCGACGTTTTGCGGCTCATCTCCAGCTCCGACGCCCTACGGCTCATGCGGCTCGTCTCCAGCTCGATCGGCCTTCGTCTCAACTTCGGCGTTCGACTTAGGTTTTCTACTCAACTAAGTAATTTTTTTAAACAAATATATAAGCTTAAGTTTATTAATCGTGCCTAAGTTGATAGCTAGTTAGTGATAGAATTGTTTAAAAGTGAATAGATGTATGCAATAATTTTAGAATTTGCTATACATTCTTTCATATACACAAATCCATTATAGATATGTTGATGATTACGTTACTAAGTTAGCTCATATATAGTTATATCTATCTACCTTTTCATCTCTATTGTTTTAGCTAGAAGCAAAAGGGCATTAGGATGCTAGCAATTCTCCATGGGTGCAATTTTTTTTCTATATATGCACATACTCTTTATATTTCATTTGTTGGTATACTAAGATATATCAAGTTTATTGGATAATGGTATGGTATTTTGATACTCAGATTAAATAATTTGACAATTAATATATGTTTAACCAGGGTTCAAAAATATGGATAAAATTTAGATAACGAATCAGAATCGGATTATTCCTGAATATATAAATGGGTTGAATCAATTTATGAGTATGGAAGAAAATTACATGATCTGTCTAAATTTATCAAAAATTCATTGTCCATGTTGACGGTGTGGTAATTTGTTTCAGTTTGAATTTGATTATGTGCGAGGACATCTATATAGGTGGGGATTCGATAGACTATATAAAGTCTGAAACTTTCATGGAGAAGCTTCTACATCATCCGGTAGTATAAATATTATCAATCAAGATGAGAATGATTTTGATGTTGAAGTAGATGAGTTCGAAGATGATTTTGAAGGCATGTTTACTGATTTACAAAATACAGAAAATATAACCAATAACGAGCCTCGATCAGATGATATAAATGTAAACACAAATGCAAATGATTGTAGACAAAGTTATATTTCAATGTTGGAAGAAGCACAAAAAGAACTATATCCCAATTGTACTAGTTTTTCGATTTTCAATTTTGTGGTGAGCTAATGCATGTGAAGGTGTTAAATGGCTGGAGCAATAAATCTTTTGATATGTTACTTCTGTTATTGCATGAGGCATTTCCTAAACCGAATGTGATTCCAAACTCTTATTATGAAGACAAAAATTATTGAAAGAGTTAGGATTGACATATGAGAAGATACATGTATGTAAGAATGATTGTATATTATTTTGGGATGAGCACGCGAATAAGGATGCATGTCCAGTGTGCAAGGAGACCAGATACAAGTATGAAGGGATGAATAAGAAAAATAATCCTCAAAAATTTTTTCAATATTTTCCTCTGAAACCGAGACTTAAGAGGATATTTATTTCAAAGCATACGGCTAAAGAGATGAGATGGCATAAAGAAAAGCGAGTTGAAACAGATGGTGTATTAAGACACCCAGCTGATAGTGAATCATGGAAAGAATTTACCAATGCACATGAAATATTTGCAGGTGATCCACGAAATATTCATTTAGGGTTGGCTACTGATGGGTTTAATCCATTTGGAAACATGTCAAATGCTTATAGTATGTGGCCTATTATACTTGTGAATTATAATTTGCCACCATGGAAAATGATGAAGCCGCCATATATGATTATGTCTCTGTTAATTCTTGGGCCTAGATCACCTGGCAAAGAGATAGATGTATACCTACGACCTCTGATAAATGAACTAAAGGAGCTATGGAATGACGGGGTGGAAGCATATGATGCATCGACTGAACAAGTCTTACAATTACATGTCGCTATGATGTGGATGATCGAACGATTTTTATTGTCGCAATATCGTTCACAAATTATTTACCGAACCCCCTAACTACACTAATGCAGTATAGGACTGACTCAGATCATCTCCCAACGAACCTAATAGCTGGACGTTTGTTTTTAAAAAGAAGTAAACACTGGGGGTTTTTACAATTTATCAAAACAATTATTTGAAAGCTATCCTAATGCAAGAACGATTCAACCCTGCACCACACTGTAACTATACGATACAATGGACAAATAATTCTTGTTAACAAACATGAAAATTAAACATGCAAAAAGTAAACCTAACTACCAATTATTAATTCCCAGGAAGCTAACCTAATGTGTAAAAGTAAGTAATCACGCACCGCACTGTCACTATATGGTACAATGATCAAGAAACAAATGTGAACAATTCAACCAAGTACCGCACTGTCACTATACGGCACAGTGATCAAACAATCACTAAAAAACTAAACTAACAGACATAAAATAATTCAACCAAGCACCGCACTGTCACTACTACAAAAGTGAACAATTCAACCAAGCACCGCACTATCACTATACGGTACAGTGATCAAACAGTCACTGAAAACTAAATGTAAGGAAAGTAAGTAATTCAACCAGGCACCGCACTGTCACTATACGGTACACTGGCCAAATGTAAATGAAATCTAAACTAATAATGAAAGCAATTCGACCAAGCACCGCACTGTCACTATACGGTACACAGGTCAAATGTAAATGAAACTAAACTAAACATAATCAAACATAACACAATTAAAACTTTAACTACGGCTCGAGTTAAAACAAAAGTTAGAATACGTAATAAAATACAAGGTAAACCGCAGATTAAAACACAAGTTAAAAACACTAGTGAAAATACAGATTACGAACACTAGTAAAAACAAAATTCAAAGCCACTGTGAAATCACATATTAAAAACACTAGCGAAAACACAATTGAAAACACTAATGCAAACACAATGTAAGAACACCAGTGACAACACAAATGAAAACACAAGTGCAAATACAAATGAAAACACAAGTGCAAATACAAATGAAAACACAAAATGAACCACAGAATAAAAATTAACCAACTCTCGTCTACAACTCCGAGAAAGGAACCACCCTCTCCAGTTACCCAGACAGATCTGGATAGCTTCTAACGGGTTCAATGGCATGCATCTCTTGTCAGAATAATCCTCTGACGAAAGTTGGAATTGGTGGAACGGATCACTGCTCCGGTGATGGACTTCGGAACTGCCGCTACCACGGCAGCCGGTGATGGAATGCGGAGGCAAAGCAGCACAAATCACGGTCGCAAAAATGGAAGGAACTGGAGCTGTGATCATCTACAAGCCTTCACCAATGCTGGAAATAGGGTTCTGCCATCGGAATTAAGGAATCGAAGGGCTGCCGAAATCTGGAAATACATGTTGCCGCTACCATGACAGTAGAAGGTCACCCCCATCCTTCTGTGACCACGTCTAGCTGGGGTAGCTCAGCTCTGGTTGCCATGCATCAAAGAAGCGCCGGTGAAGATGGCCAGAAACCCCTCTCAGGTGAAGCTCACCGTCTGCCCAACCTCAGACTAAGCTCTATCGGAAATAAGGAAATGAAGATGAAGGAGACACCACAGAGACTGCAAGATCTGTCGCCGGAAACTGTTGTGGAGGAATCGCTGCCAACGCTGTGCGTTGGAGAGGAGGAAGAAGCTGCGCGGAGAAGATGAGGAAATAGGAAAGAGGAAATGCCACCGCCGGCCTTGGTGGAGGAAGGGAACAGCCGGCGGTGCTTCGGACGCGTGGCGTAGAGGAGAGCCATGGGCGTCGTGCATTGGACAGGAAGCTGCACAATTTGGAAAGAAGAAGAAAACTACGTTGCGCATTCTGGATTTTGTGTGCACTACGTGGAGAAGATTAGGAAATGGTGTAAGCCGTCCGATCCAATAAGACACCACATCCTAGCCATTGATGAAAGCTAGGGTTGATTTCTTTGAGTAAGGCTTTGATTGCTGCTCTAACCCTCTTCCAATCCAACGATTGAGATTAATCTACCTCGAATCCAACGCTGATCTGGCTCTCTTTTAATCACGGCTAAGCAACAAATGATGGATCAGGATCAGGATCAACGGCTGCGATTTCTCCACTTAGGCCCCTTTTCATGTTTCCTATAAAATCACAGTCAACTCGTGAAAAATAATACTAAAGTTATAGGAATTAACGATTAATTGCAAATAGATCCAATATGGAAAAACATATTGAATAACACTAAGTACCCCATCAAAGAGTCTAAGATATCTAATCTATGAAGTAAAATAGCGCGATAAAAATGAAGCTATCAAATTCCTCCACACTTATTTTTGCGCGTCCCGAACAATAATAAAAACAAAGAAACACTGACTCCCTAACTCGTTCCCCAAACAATAGCCAGATCAAAAATTCAGAGATAAGAAAAATAAGTTACTTAGGATCATCAAATTGATCCGGATCTAGGGTAGTCAAAAGATCCAACTCCTACAACAATCAACATGTATGATGATTTACAGTCAAATCAAATAAACTAAGCTTGATACAAAACCTCCCAAAATGGATAAATGCACTGATGCTCACATAATAACGTAGGAGTGGGGCGCCCTCAAAATAACATGTAATCCTATACTACCATATGCTTGTTTATCGTCTACTTCTCTACTGCTATCAATACATCTCATACATGAATCAAAAGGATTTATCAAGAATCAAAACTAGATCAAAAGTAGACTGCAGACAAAGTATACAAAGAGAAGTACAAGACAAAGGTACAATGGATAGGGAGCAATAGAAGAATTAGAGAAATAACCTGATTAGTTGCTCTGTGAAATGCTCAGTAACCAGCAATATGGGAAGAGACTAGGACAATTGGAAACTTAAGAATTGGATTCAGGATCAAATGGCTCTATCCAACACATTACAATTCCATTTGCCTTCATTACAATTGCACATTTTTTCTTTTTCTTTTTTTTTTTACAAAAGAAACATGAATGGAGCCATTTTTTTTTTGTAGAAAATCAAGTACTAATCACAGGCAAATATATCTCCAGACCAATGACTTCTGAAAACTATGCCTTCATATCATGTTTCCAACAAAAATACTATAGTTCCTCCCCCACACTTAAAAATTTTGTCCGTCTCGGACAATACAACCCATCAAACTATTCCTCCAACATGGAAAACAATAGATATACAAAAGATAATCCACAAAGATACAAAGACAATGGATAGAAAATGAAGAGATATGACAAGTAAGACATGGAATAAGTAAGTATCACGTGGATTAGACAAGCAAACAAAGTCAGAAAATAGTCAAGAATGAAATCCTTCATCATATTCATACAAGTAAATGTTACTGCAGTTTTGAAAAGACTCAAAACAAGTTCTAGAGTAACAAGGATCACATGTGTTATCACACAAAAGTGGGTAGATGATAAGAATGGCTTGCAACCTCACTAGGTGAATAAAACATCAAGGTTAGTCTATCAATAAAACGTTCACCATCATAACAAGTGACTGCATGCAAGTGAAGTCTCCAATCATACACAAAAATCCACAATTTGATGATCAAACTTAACTAATTTTTACCACCTCTAAAATGATACTAAGGCATGCATAGAGAATATTATTTGACTCAGCAACAGACAAACAAAACAAGGTAAACAGGCAAACAAGCAATTAACTCATACAAATTATTCCGAACATTAAAGGAAGAAAATAAATGCAGTAAATAAAAGAACACACTTCGCTTTCATGTCATAGAAGAAGCATCATCATGTCTAACCCCACTATATTCTCTAGAATAGACTTTATCTCTTTGCTTAAAATGGCCTGCGTCTATTACAAAAGTGAGACCCTTGATCACTAATGATCGCCCTAGGTACTCCAAATCTACAAAATATGTGAGACCTAACAAAATCCACAACAACTAGAGAATCATCAGTCCTAGTGGGAATGACCTCCACCCATTTAGAAACATAACATATGCCAAAACAATATATGAAAATTCAAAAGATACAAGACACTGACCCATAAAATCAATACCCCAAATATCGAAAATCTCACAGAATAACAAGGATTGTTGAGGCATTTCATTTCTACGTCCTATGTTCCCTGTTCGTTAACATCGATCACAAGACTTGTAAAATTCAGAGGCATCATAAAATAGGGTGGGTCAATACAAACCAAACTCTAAAACTTTCCTAGCAGTTCTTTGGGGTCCAAAATTCCCCCCACAAGCCAGAGAATGACAAAAAATAAGTAAGTATGGAATGAAACTCATAATCAGATACACATCATCTAATGATCTGATCACTACAAAATTTTCAAAGATAAAGATCATCCCATACATAATACTTAGCATCACTTTTCAATTTCTGGACATGTGCATGAGTAAAAACAATGAAGGTACAACACGGCAACTAAATAAATAGCAAGATCTACATACCATAGTGTCTTACCCTACAGGTGAAAAAGTTTCTCATCTGGAAAAGAAGCTGCTATGGGGATGGGCTCGATCTCCATCACAATCTTAGTCAAGCTGAAATACCACATCCTTCTACAACAAGTTGGTCAAGGGTAGGGCAATCTTACTGAAGTCTCTGATAAAAAGTCTATAGAAACCTGCATGACCTAGAAAAGCACAAACTTCCTGCATAGAAGCAGGATAAGATAAAGAAGATATAACATGAATTTTAGCAGGATTTACTTCAATACCATACACAGAGATAATATGACCTAAGATATCCCATGCTCGACCATGAAATGACATTTCTCACAAACATCTGATGGAAGTGATTCTTGGGGCGTCGTCTGAAGAGCGCAAGTCCCTACACATTCCATATCCTGTCTACATAAAAGGGTCCACAGATAGGACCTAACGACAAATCATCATCACATTAGAATCATCAGAATCAATAAAATAACAAAAAAATGTAGAAGGTGCAGAGATATCCAAATGAAAAATTGATTCAGAATTAAAATCCATGCAATCCAGCTCATCAGCTATGCCTACGCTAAGAATGGAATGATCCTTCATCGGTTGCTTCATAGCGTCCAAAATACTGAACCGAACTACAGTATCTCATACCTCCATAGAAAGAGTACAACTTCTTGTGAACACACAGATCTTTACAAAACTTGGCATACTTGGGAATCTGCTAGCTCTTGGAATTCTCTAGCCTTTTCTTCAACAACCCTCTTCCTAGGCTGCACTGGTCTTAAGGGAAGGGTTGCATAAGACTCAAATAGATTATCGCCTGAAGACCTAGTCATCACCACAACAAATACAACAATAAGTAACAAATAGAAATGATAAGGAAGACACTAATAACAAAAGAAAAAAAACAAACTAACTACAGTTTAAAGACAAACGAACACCATTTTATTCCCCGGCAACGACGCCAAAATTTGATCGAATGATTTTTATTGTTGCAATATCGTTACCAAATTATTTACCGAACCCCCTAACTACACTAATGTTGTATAGGACTGACTCGGATCCTCTCCCAACGAACCAAATAGCTGGACATTTATTTTTAAACAGAAGTAAACACTGGGGGTTTTTACAATTTATCAAAACAATTATTTGAAAGCTATCCTAATGCAAGAGCGATTCAACCCTGCACCGCATTGCCACTATACGATACAATGAACAAATAATTCTGATTTACAAACATGGAAATTAAAAATGCAAAAAGTAAACCTAACTACCAATTATTAATTCTCGGGAAGCTAACCAAATGTGCAAAAGTAAGTAATCACGCACCGCACTGTCACTATATGGTACAATGATCAAGAAACAAATGTGAACAATTTAACCGAGCATCGCACTGTCACTATACGACACAGTGGTCAAGAAACAAAAGTGAAGAATTCAACCAAGCACCACACTATCACTATATGGTACAGTGATCAAACAGTCACTGAAAACTAAATGCAAGGAAAGTAAGCAATTCAACCAGGCACCGCACTGTCACTATATGGTACACTGGCCAAATGTAAATGAAATCTAAACTAATAATGAAAGCAATTCAACCAAGCACCGCACTGTCACTATACGGTACACAGGTCAAATTTAAATGAAACTAAACTAAACATAATCAAACATAACACAATTAAAACTCTTACTACGACTCGAGTTAAAACACAAGTTAGAATACGTAATAAAATACAAGGTAAACCGCAGATTAAAACACAAGTTAAAAACACTAGTGAAAATACAGATTACGAACACTAGTAAAAACACAATTCAAAGCCACTGGTGAAAGCACATATTAAAAACACTAGCGAAAACATAATTGAAAACACTAATGCAAACACAATGTAAGAACACCAGTGACAACACAAATGAAAACACAAGTGTAAATACAAATGAAAACACAAAATGAACCACGGAATAAAAATTAACCAACTCTCGTCCACAACTCTCGGAAAGGAACCACCCTCTCCTGTTACCCACGACAGATCTGGACAGCTTCTAACGACTTCAATGGCATGGATCTCTCGTCAGAATAAACCTCCGAAAAAACCTGAAATTGGTGGAACGGATCACTGCTCCGGTGATGGACTTCGGAACTGCCGCTACTACAGCAGCCAGTGGATGAATGTGGAGGCGAAGAAGTATGAATCACGGCCGCAAAAATGGAAGGAACTGGAGCTGTGATCATCTACAAGCCTTCACCGATGCTGGAAATAGGGTTATGCTATTGGAATTTAGGAATCGAAGGGTTGTCGAAATCTAGAAATACATGTTGCCGCTACCACGGCAGTAGAAGGTCACCCCCAGCCTTCTGCGACCATGTCCAGGTGGGGTAGCTCAGCTCCGGTTGCTAGGCATCATAGAAGCATCAGTGAAGATGGCCAAAAACCCCTCTCCGAGGAAGCTGGCCATCTGCCCAACCTCAGACTAAGCTCTGCCAGAAAAAATGAAATGAAGATGAAGGAGACAACTCCGAGACTACTAGATCTGCCACCGGAAACTATTGTGGAGGAATCGCCGGCAGTGCCGTGCGTTGGAGAGGAGGAAGAAGCTGCGTGGAGAAGATGAGGAAATAGGAAATAGGAAATGCCACCGCCGACCTTGGTGGAGGAAGGGAACGGTCGGAGGTGCTTCGGACGCGTAGCGTAGAGGAGAGCCGTCGGCGTCGCACGTTGGAGAGGAAGCTACGTGATTCGGGAAGAAGAAGAAAACTGCCCTGCGTGTTTTGGATTCTGTGTGCGCTGCGTGGAGAAGATTAGTAAATGGTGTAAGTCGTCCGATCCAATAAGCCACCACATCCTAGCCATTGATGAAAGCTAAGGTTGATTTCTTTGATTAAGGCTTTGATTGCTGCTCTAACCCTCTTCCAATCCAACGGCTGAGATTAATCTAGCTCGAATCCAACGCTGATCTGGCTCTCTTTTAATCATACCTAAGCAACAAATGATGGATCAGGATCTGGATCAACGGCTGCAATTTCTCCACTTAGGCCCTTTTTCATGTTTCCTATAAAATCACAGTCAACTTGTGAAAAATAATACTGAAGTTATAGGAATTAACGATTAATTGCAAATAGATCCAATATGGAAAAACATACTGAATAACACTAAGTACCCTATCAAAGAGCCTAAAATATCTAATCCATGATGTAAAACAGTGCGATAAAAATGAAGCTATCAAATTCCCCCACACTTATTTGTGCGCGTCCCGAACAATAATAAAAACAAAGAAACACTGACTCCCTAACTCGTTCCCCAAACAATACCCAGATCAATAATTCAGAGATAAGAAAAATAAGTTACTTAGGATCATCAAATTGATCCGGATCTAGGGTAGTCAAAAGATCCAACTCCTACAACAATCAAAATGTATGATGATTTACAGTCAAATCAAATAGACTAAGCCTGATACAAAACCTCCCAAAATGGATAAATGCACTGATGCTCACATAATAACGTAGGAGTGGGGCGGCCTCAAAACAACATGTAATCCTGTACTACCATATGCTTGTTTATCGTCTACTTCTCTACTGCTATCAATACATCTCATACATGAATCAAAAGGATTTATCAAGAATCAAAACTAGATCAAAAGTAGACTGCAGATAAAGTATACAAAGAGAAGTACAAGACAAAGGTACAATGGATAGGGAACAATAAAAGAATTGGAGAAATAAACCTAATGAGTTGCTATGTGAAATGCTCAGTAACCAGCAATATGGGAAGAGACTAGGACAATTGGAAACTTTAGAATTGGATTCAGGATCAAATGGCTCTATCCAACACATTGCAATTCCATTTGCCTTCATTACAATTGCACATTTTTTCTTTTTCTTTTTTTTTTTTTTTTTTTTTTACAAAAGAAACATGAATGGTGCCATTTTTTTTTTGCAGAAAATCAAGTACTAATCACAGGAAAATATATCTCAAGACCAATGACCTCTGAAAACTATGCCTTCATATCATGTTTCCAACAAAAATACTATAGCTCCTCCCCCACACTTAAAAATTTTGTTTGTCTCGGACAATACAACCCATCAAACTATTCCTCCAACATGGAAAACAATAGATATAAAAAAGATAATCCACAAAGATACAAAGACAATGGATAGCAAATGAAGAGATATGACAAGTAAGACATGGAATAAGTAAGTATCACGTGGATTAGACAAGCAAACCAAGTCAGAAAAGAGTCAAGAATGAAATCCTTCATCATATTCATACAAGTAAATGTTACTGCAGTTTTGAAAAGACTCAAAACAAGTTCTAGAGTAACAAGGATCACATGTGTTATCACACAAAAGTGGGTAGATGATAAGAATGGCTTGCAACCTCACTAGGTGAATAAAATATCAAGGTTAGTCTATCAATAAAAAGTTCACCATCATAACAAGTGACTGCATGCAAGTGAAGTCTCCAATCATACATAAAAATCCACAATTTGATGATCAAACTTAACTAATTTTTACCACCTCTGAAATGATACTAAGGCATGCATAGGGAATATTATTTGACTCAACAACAGACAAACAAACCTAGGTAAACAGGCAAACAAGCAATTAACCCATACAAATTATTCCAAACATTAAAGGAAGAAAATAAATACAGTATATAAAAGAACACACTCCCCTTTCATGTCGGAGAAGAAGCATCATCATGTCTAGCCCCACTATATTCTCCAGAATAGACTTGATCTCTTTGCTTAAAATGGCCTACGTCTATTATGAAAGTGAGACCCTTGATCACTAATGATCGCCCTAGGTACTCCAAATCTGCAAAATATGTGAGACCTAACAAAATCCACAACAACTAGAGAATCATCAGTCCTGGTGGGGATGACCTCCACCCATTTAGAAACATAATCATATGCCAAAAGAATATATGAAAATTCAAAAGATACAAGACACTGACCCATAAAATCAATACCCCAAATATCGAAAATCTCACAGAATAACAAAGATTGTTGAGGCATTTTCATTTCTACGTCCTATGTTCCCTGTTCATTGACATCACTCACAAGACTTGTAAAATTCAGAGGCATCATAAAATAGGCTGGGTTAATACAAACCAGACTCTAAAACTTTCCTAGAAGTTCTTTGAGGTTCAAAATTCCCCCCACAAGCCAGAGAATGACAAAAAATAAGTATGGAATGAAACTCATAATCATGTACACATCATCTAATGATCTGATCACTACAAAATTTTCAAAGATAAAGATCATCCCATACATAATACTTAGAATCACTTTTCAATTTCTGGACTTGTACATGAGTAAAAAAAATAAAGGTACAACACGGCAACTAAATAAATAGCAAGATCTGTATACCATAGTGTCTTACCCTATAGGTGAAAAAGTTGCTCATCTGGAAAAGAAGCTGTTGTGGGGGTGGGCTCGATCTCCATCACAATCCTAGTCAAGCTGAAATACAACCTCCTTCTGCAAAAAGTTGGTCGAGGGCAGGGCAATCTTACTGAAGTCTCTGATAAAAAGTTTGTAGAAACCTGCATGACCTAGAAAAGCACAAACTTCCCGCACAGAAGTGGGATAAGATAAAGAAGATATAACATGAATTTTAGCAGGATCTACTTCAATACCATACACAGAGATAATATGACCTAAGATATCCCATGCTCGACCATGAAATGACATTTCTCACAAAAATATGATGGAAGTGATTCTTGGGGCGTTGCCTGAAGAGCACAAGTCCCTACACATTCCATATCCTGTCTACATAAAAGGGTCCACAGATAGGACCTAACAACAAATCATCATCACATCAGAATCATCAGAATCAATAAAATAATAATAAAATATAGAAGGTGCAGAGATATCCAAATGAAAAACTTATTCAGAATTAAAATCCATGCAATCCAGCTCATCAGCTATACCTACGCTAAGAATGGAATGATCCTTCATCGGTTGCTATCCAAAATACTGAACCAAACTACAGTATCTCCTACCTCCATAGAAAGAGTACAACTTCTAGTGAACACACAGATCTTTACAAAACTTGGCATACTTGGGAATGTGCTAGCTCTTGGAATTTTCTAGCCTTTTCTTCAACAACCCTCTTCCTAGACTGCACTAGCCTCTGAGGGAAGGGTTGCATAAGACTCAAATAGATTATCGCCTGAAGACCTAGTCATCACCACAACAAATACAACAATAAGTAACAAATAGAAATAAATGGAAGACACTAATAACAAAAGAAAAAAAAAACAAACTAACAATAGTTTAAAGACAAATGAACACCATTTTATTCCCCGGAAACAGTGCCAAAATTTGATCGAATGATTTTTATTGTCGCAATACCATTCCCAAATTATTTACCGAACCCCCTAACTACACTAATGCATTATAGGACTGACTCGGATCATCTCCCAACGAACCTAATAGCTGGATGTTTATTTTTAAACAGAAGTAAACACAGGGGGTTTTTACAATTTATCAAAACAATTATTTGAAAGCTATCCTAATGCAAGAACGATTCAACCCTGCACCGCATTGTCACTATACGATACAATGGACAAATAATTCTGGTTAACAAACACGGAAATTAAACATGCAAAAATTAAACCTAACTACCAATTATTAATTCCCAGGAAGCTAACCTAATGTGCAAAAGTAAGTAATCACGCATCGCACTGTCACTATACGGTACAATGATCAAGAAACAAATGTGAACAATTATACCAAGCACCGCACTGTTACTATACGACACAGTGATCAAACAGTCACTAAAAACTAAACTAACGGACATAAAATAATGTTGGGATGTATACTGAAAGCCTATCTCTTTTGTATGAACATTTTTATTTTGAAATAAGAATCACGTGATCATTGTTTGCACTTTATATTTATTATATGTGTGCATATTGTCTAATACTTTACATTGTAGATAACATGGTGCTTGGTGTGGCACAGAAGATCATGTTATCAGTCCCTTATAGAATATAAATAGAGGCTCACAACCAAGATGGTTTTGGACAAACCATTGGCATGGTTGTAGTGTAGCTTGGTATTGGTTTGTCTTGAACATAGAGTTACACTAGTACACTTAGGTGTATTGAGCAGGACCGACATAGAGGTGATTCAATTTGTTGCTGACTACATAATTGAATCGGACCTCGAATATTATGTTGTACATGCTCTTAATCCCGATATAATAACGGGCACATGTACTTAGTATTTATTTCTTTGATTTACCAAAGGGTGAGATTTAAATGGATTAAATCAATATGCCCGGTAAGTTGGGAAATGATATTATTTACATGGTGTGCCGTTAATTATAGGAGGAAACCGTGTCCTATATATTAGTTTGATGATGTCCCCTTGAGGAGCTCATAAGGTTCATCATGTAAACCCTGCAGGTTGACTTAGTCAACATGATGATAAGGTTGAGTGGTACTACTCGAGGAGTATAGGATCGATGGATGTAAATTAAAATAGTTTATCTTGGCTCGGATCTCTTTGGTGATTTGCGCACGGGAAAAGGTGGCGCGGACAAGGTGGCGACACGACGGGACATGGGAGCCGACGAGCCTCCTAGCATGCCAACAAATTGGTATCAGAGCCATGGTTTCCGGTTTTGTGTGTTTTGGATTCGGTTACTTTCATGCACTTATCATATATTGTATATGTCGGATGATAGTAGGATGTGCGTAGGATAACTTTTTGGTTGCAGGCATAAGTTCCAACTATTATGGCTATATATGTGTGTATGTGATTGCATGTGTGTGTGATTGTATATTATTTGAATCCTCGGGGTTGACGAGGCTAAATTAGTATTTAATTTTTGTAATTAAATACGGCATTGTTTAGCCACTCATTTTAGTTTACTTTCGATCTAGATAATTTGTACACTCCTTCATGGAGTATAGGATCGATGGATGTAAATTAAAATAGTTTATCTTGGCTCGGATCTCTTTGGTGACTTGCGCACGGGAAAAGGTGGAGTGGACGAGGTGGCGACACGACGGAACGCATATTGGAAAACAATGCCATAATAGTTGGGAAAATTCTATTTTTTTTCCATATTTATTGCTGATTTGTTTTATATGCATGTTGTGTGTGCTTGAAAATTCCTCACTGTCAATTTACTAAGTGGGAGAGGGACATTTTAATTAATTCCCGCGACCTCCATTACAATTTGACGTGTGATGCAACAAACTTGCGCGTCGGCTCTGAGTGCCTTCCTCCCCATCGGATGAGTTTGTTTGCGGATCACTAGGTCAAATAATGGTTATAGGAAATTATTTAGGAGCGTGTGCACTTCCCCATCGGTAAGGCACATAATCCGAGATAATTCCCTTAGTATCGTGTAATGGTGCACACTTAGATGCAAATAAAAAGTATCCTCCCCATCGGAGTCACTGCTTTTATTTGTAGGGCCAAAGAGGAACCAACTATTAATTTTATTTGTCAAAAAGTAAGGTTGACAAGATAATAAAATTAATGGGTTAAACCTCCTCTTACAAATGTAGAATTTGTATATGTCCATACTATCGTGGCATGCGATATTCTCGGTGTTTTGAGGTGTTTGTTGATTTTGAAATTTTATTGTTTGAGGAATCAATGATATTTGAAATCTAATATTTTGATCATTGTGATTCTTAGGTTTTTTTTCAAATGGCTTTCAACCCACTTGCTGTGATATTGAAAGAAAATAAACTTACTGGAACAAATTATATTGATTGGAAAAGAAATTTGGATATTGTCTTAACTGCAGAGGAGTACAAATTTGTTCTCTTCGAGGTCTGTCCTCCTAAGCCCACCGATGACTCTAATGAAAAGGAGAAAGAGAGTTATAAGAAATGGATTAAGGCAGATGAGATGGCGCGGTGTTACATTTTGGCATCTATGTCAAATGTGCTGCAACATCAGCATCAGGCCATGGCCACGGCTTATGACATGATGCTCAATCTCAAGGAACTTTTCGGACATCAGAGTAGGGTGGCCAGACAGGAGGCTATGAGGAACTTGATGACAACCACCATGATCGAGGGAACACCCGTCAGGGACCATGTTCTCAAGATGATGGCTCATCTGAATGAGATGGAAGTCCTCGGAGCTGAGATCGATGGGGAAACCCAGGTCGATATCATTCTCCAGTCTCTGCCTAGGAGTTTTGAGCAGTTCCGCCTCAACTACAACATGAAAAAGAGGTTGTATTCGTTGGCGGAGCTTCTGACAGAACTCCAGGCGGTAGAGGGGCTTTTTTGTCAAAGCGCTCAAGCCATGGTTGCTCAGAAGGTTTCTACTTCTAAACCGAAAGGGAAGAAGAAGAAGAAGCAAGGTGGAGAAAAGAAAGTGGCAGCAGGACCTCAGGCAGGAGTGAAGAAGCCAAAAGGCAAATGCTTCACTTGCAAGCAGACTGGACATTGGAAGGCAAACTATCCTCGCCGAAAGAACAAAGGTATATCTTCTTGTTTAGTTGTTGAAACATGTTTAGAGGTGTTATCTACCAGTACCTGGTGTGTAGATACAGGAGCCACTGATCATGTCTGCAATACTTTGCAGGGGTTCCAGGAAAACCGATGACTAGCTGAGGGAGAGATTACTGTCTTCATGTGCAATGCTTCAAAGGTGGCGGCTATTGCAGTGGGAGATGTTTATTTATCTTTTGATAGGAATAAAGTTTTGGTTTTGAGAAATTGTCTTTATGTACCTACTTTTAGAAAGAATCTAATTTCAGTTTCTAAATTGTTTCTGGATGGATATTCTGTTTCTTTTAATGACAAAGTTGTTATAAAAAGGAATAGGGAGATTATCTATTCTGGTACATTGGTTGGCAATTTGTACACTCTTGAACCGAAAACTCCCACGATGCATATAGAAGTGAATAACTCATCTTCTAAGTCTAATAAGAGAAAAGAACCTTCGAAAATGAACCAGACATATCTTTGGCACCTAAGACTTGGTCATATTAACCTGAGTAGAATTCAAAGGTTGATAGCTGATGGACCCTTGGGTTTATTAGTGGTGGAAGATCTCCCAACCTGCGAGTCTTGCTTGGAAGGTAAGATGACCAAGAGGCCTTTTAAGGCTAAGGGGTATAGAGCCAAAGATGTATTGGAATTGCTTCATTCTAATTTGTGCGGTCCTATATCTATCCAGGCTAGAGGTGGCTTTGAATTCTTTGTCTCTTTTATAGATGATTATTCAAGGTATGGATACATTTACTTGATGCGCCGCAAGTCTGAATGCTTTGACAGGTTCAAAGAATTCAAGGCTGATGTGGAGAACCGTCAAGGTAAAAGTATCAAGACACTACGATCTGATCATGGTGGCGAGTACCTATTGGGAGAGTTTAGGAGTTACTTATCAGAGGATGGGATTCAATCCCAATTGTCCGCACCTGGCACACCCCAGCAGAATGGTGTGGCAGAGCGAAGAAATAGGACTCTTATGGAGATGGTCAGATCGATGATGAGTTATTCTGAGTTACCTGATTCGTTCTGGGGGTTTGCTCTGGAAACGGCAGCACACATTCTGAACTTGGTTCCATCTAAGTCAGACTTACCCTCTCCCAGGTGTGTGGTGGCGAAAACCTAGTCTAAGACATATTCGGATTTGGGGTAGTCCAGCACATGTGCTGAAGGGAGATGCTGGTAAGTTAGAATCTCGTACAGAAGTACGCTTGTTTGTTGGCTACCCTAAGGGAACGAAGGGTGGTTTGTTCTATAGTCCTAGAGATCAGAAGGTGATCGTGAGTACGAATGCCAGATTTCTAGAGGAGGACTATGTGATGAACCACAAGCCCACGAGTAGGATTGTTCTTGAGGAGTTGAAAGGGGATGTCCCGACTTCAGTACCACCGGTACAAGAGGAAATACCACAAGTCACTGCACCGCGTGTCACAGAGCATACACAGGAGGCACCTCGTCGTAGTGGGAGGGTTGTTAGACAACCCGTGAGATTCATGTTCTTGGGAGAGTCTTCGGACTTAGTCCCTGGTAAACATGAACCTGATCCCTGGACATATGACGAGGCACTCTAAGATAGAGATGCGGTATCTTGGCAGAGAGCGATGAATTTAGAGATAGAATCTATGGATTCTAATCATGTCTGGGAGCTAGTAGAACCACCCGATGGTGTGAAAGCCATTGGATGCAAGTGGATCTACAAGAGAAAGAGAGGAGTAGACGGGAAGGTTGAGACCTTCAAAGCTAGGCTTGTTGCGAAAGGGTATACTCAGAAAGAGGGTATCGATTATGAGGAGACCTTTTCACCGGTAGCTATGCTTAAGTCTATCCGGATTCTCTTATCTATTGCTGCTCATGAGGATTATGAGATTTGGCAGATGGATGTCAAGACAGCTTTCCTTAACGGAAGTCTTGAGGAAAACATCTATATGAAGCAACCAGAGGGATTCATTGCAAAGGGCAAAGAGCATCTTGTGTGTAAGCTTAATCGGTCCATTTATGGATTGAAGCAAGCTTCTAGATCATGGAACATCCGCTTTGATGAGGTAATCCAGTCATATGGATTTATTCAAAGTCCGGATGAGCCTTGTGTATACAAGAGATGTGATAGAAACATAGTGGTATTTCTTGTACTATACGTAGATGACATTTTGTTAGTTGGCAACAATATCAGAGTGTTATCAAACGTAAGGGTATGGATGTACAAACAGTTTGATATGAAGGACTTGGGAGAAGTGGGACACATCCTTGGGATCAAGGTGATAAGGGATCACAAGAAAAGGATGTTGTGCTTATCTCAAGATTCATACATTGACACTATCCTTGCTCGTTTTAGCATGTAGAACTCCAAGAAAGGTTTTCTGTTGGGAGTATGGGGAATACAATCAAAGTCCCACATTGGTAAGACATGGAAAAGATCATGTGCTTATAAGAAAAAAGATATCTCCATTGGTATGAGGCCTTTTGGGTAAAGCCCAAAAATAAAACCATGAGGGCTTAGACCCAAAGTGGACAATATCATACCATTGTGGAGATATGTGGATCTTATATGCACTAACAATTGGTATCAGAGCCATGGTCCATGTCAAGCCATGAACCTCGAACGAAGGAAGTTGAGCTCCCACGTCCAGATCAAGAGAACCAGACATCAGGAAGGAAGTCTAGTTGGGTCGGGGGGACCGAACAACTGGCATGAAGTCCTGGTGGGTTGAAGATCGGACATCAAGCAGAGAAAATCCTTCGAGGAGGGATAGGCTTGAGGGGGGGCCCAATGTGGTCCTTCGTTTGAGGGGGGGATTGTTGGGAGTATGGGGAATACAATCAAAGTCCCACATTGGTAAGACATGGAAAAGATCATGTGCTTATAAGAAAAAAGATATCTCCATTGGTATGAGGCCTTTTGGGTAAAGCCCAAAAATAAAACCATGAGGGCTTAGACCCAAAGTGGACAATATCATACCATTGTGGAGATATGTGGATCTTATATGCACTAACATTTTCTACCTTTTAGGCATGGAGTACCTTTATCTAAAGAGATGTGTCCCAAAACATCAAAGGAGATAGAGGAGATGAAGGTGGTTCCTTATGCTTCGGCAGTAGGAAGCCTCATGTATGATATGCTATGTACGAGACTAGATATCTGCTTTGCCATGGGTATGGTTAGCAGATATCAAAGTAATCCTGGACAGGGACATTGGACTACGGTAAAGCATATATTGAAGTACCTGAGAAGGACTAGGAATTATATGTTGGTTTATCGGGCAGATCAATTAGTCCCTATGGGTTACACGGATTCTGATTTCCAATCAGATAGGGACAACAGTAAGTCTACCTCGGGGTTTGTATTTACTTTTGGAGGTGGAGCCATAATATGGAGGAGTGTCAAGCAGAAATGCGTGGCGGACTCTACCATGGAAGATGAGTATGTGGCAGCCTCTGAGGCAGCCAAGGAAGCTATATGGCTCAGGAACTTCTTGATGGACTTGGATGTGATTCCTGGTTTGCCCAAAACTATCACAATTTATTGTGATAACAGTGGTGCAGTTGCAAACTCGAAGGAACCACGAGCCCATAAGGCGAGTAAACACATAGAGCGCAAGTACCACCTGATACGAGAGATCGTAAAGCGAGGAGAAGTAGTTGTCGCCAAGATTGCATCAGAGGATAACCTGGAGGATCCATTCACTAAGGCCCTTCCAGCGAAAGCATTTGATAAGCATGTGGAGGACATGGGGATCATGTTAGTGCATATAAGATCCACATATCTCCACAATGGTATGATATTGTCCACTTTGGGCCCAAGCCCTCATGGTTTTTGTTTTTGGGCTTTACCCAAAAGGCCTCATACCAATGGAGATATCTTTTTTCTTATAAGCACATGATCTTTTCCATGTCTTACCAATGTGGGACTTTGATTGTATTCCCCATACTCCCAACAATCCCCCCCTCAAACGAAGGACCACATTGGGCCCCCCCTCAAGCCTATCCCTCCTCGAAGGATTTTCTCTGCTTGATGTCCGATCTTCAACCCACCAGGACTTCCTGCCAGTTGTTCGGTCCCCCCGACCCAACTAGACTTCCTTCCTGATGTCTGGTTCTCTTGATCCGGACGTGGGAGCTCAACTTCCTTCGTTCGAGGTTCATGGCTTGACATGGACCATGGCTCTGATACCAATTGTTAGTGCATATAAGATCCACATATCTCCACAATGGTATGATATTGTCCACTTTGGGCCCAAGCCCTCATGGTTTTTGTTTTTGGGCTTTACCCAAAAGGCCTCATACCAATGGAGATATCTTTTTTCTTATAAGCACATGATCTTTTCCATGTCTTACCAATGTGGGACTTTGATTGTATTCCCCATACTCCCAACAGATCAGATGTATGGCAGTGTGATGATAGCATAGTCTTTTAGTATAAGTGGGAGATTGTTGGGATGTATACTGAAATCTTAGCTCTTTTGTATGAATATTTTTATTTTGAAATAAGAATCACATGATCATTGTTTGCACTTTATATTTATTATATGTGTGCATATTGTCTAATACTTTACATTGTAGATAACATGGTGCTTGGTGTTGCACAGAAGATCATGTTATCAGTCCCTTGTAGAATATAAGTAGAGGCTCACAACCAAGATGGTTTTGGACAAACCATTGGCATGGTTGTAGTGTAGCTTGGTATTGGTTTGTCTTGAACATAGAGTTACACTAGTACACTTAGGTGTATTGAGCAGGACCGACATAGAGGTGATTCAATTTATTGCTGACTACATAATTGAATCGGACCTCGGATATTATGTTGTACATGCTCTTAATCTCGATATAATAACGGGCACATGTACTTAGTATTTATTTCTTTGATTTACCAAAGGGTGAGATTTAAATGGATTAAATCAATATGCTCGGTAAGTTGGGAAATGATATTATTTACATGGTGTGTCGTTAATTATAGGAGGAAACCATGTCCTATATATTAGGTTGATGATGTCCCCTTGAGGAGCTCATAAGGTTCATCATGTAAACCCTGCAGGTTGACTTAGTCAACATGATGATAAGGTTGAGTGGTACTACTCGAGGAGTTAGATGTTAATTGATTGATGGTCAGTAAATCAATTAATTGACGGACATTCGATATCTTAAACACGGGGAGATGGATGTACAAATAATGTTTGGAGCCCATATTAATTTATGGGGGTTGGTGAGGTAATTCAATGATGATCCTCTAGTGGAATGGAACATCATTGATGGATCAAGTTTGTGTGGTTCCGATCCATCGGGTGGCCAAGATCCAACTCCTCCTCATGGTCCCTATTGTAGCCTCTTAAAACCTCATGGAGCCTAGATCCAATGATGGAAAACAGAACTCTAGATCCGATGATGGAGATTAAATCTCTAGATTCGACGGTTGAGATTAAATCTCTAGATCCGACGGTTGAGATTAAATCCCTAGAACCAACGGTGGAGATTAAAACAAGGCTTAAGCCTAACTCTATAAAAGGGGGCTTAAGGTGGGCGGCAAGGTTGGTTGTTTTTGGAGATTAGGGTTTTGCCTATCATTAGCTTGGGCGGCAAGAAATCCTTGGAAGGTTAGGGTTTGGTTGGGCGGCTAGGGTTTGGGAGGTGGAGTGGGCGGCAACAATAGGAGAGGTTCCCTTCTTCTTCCAAAGGGGTTGCCGGCACCTATCTCTCTTCCCCTACCTTGGTCGGCGCTCAACCTATTCATCTTCTCCTCTTCACTCCCTCTAGGGGCGGCGGCACAAAGGCATTGTAGGGTCTTCTATTGCTCCCCTTTGGGCGGTCTTTCTCTCATCCTTTTCCTCTTGGCCGGCGGCACTAGGAGCTAGGGATTATTCCCTTGTTTGGTTCCTTGGTTGGCCATCTTGTTCTCTCTTTTCTTGGGGCCGGCGGCATCAAGCTTTTGTGGCTTGGTGGTTGGCTCAAGCAAGAAGGGAAGGAGAATACTTCTTTCTTTTGATTGAAGAAGATCTAGGAAGCTTCAACTTGTGGAGGATCTTCACCCACATGAAGTCTACAAGGAGGTTAGGACATACGATAGAAGATCGAGAGGTATAAAAGTTTTACAAGTTTTATTATCGATCTTTGCATGTTCTTATTAATATGTTTGTATGTGTTGATTATACATGTCTACATTCATATGTATTTGTATAATCATGGACCCCGAAGATAAACACAAAAACTGGCGATCCGTCCGTCGTCTCTTCCGCGGCTAACCGACTAGAAGAGTTTTGTTGCTTAAACAATTAGTTTGTTCAAGCGATCGCTCAAGTCGTTAGCATGACGACGAATTGGTTGAGCTTAGGAAACTCATCCCATCCGGATTAGTTTTCATTAGTGAAAATTTTAATGACAGGGGACATGGGAGCCGACGAGCCTCCTAGCATGCCAACAAATAATTCAACCAAGCACCACACTGTCACTATACGGCACAATGGCCAAGAAACAAAAGTGAACAATTCAACCTAGCACTGCACTGTCACTATACGGTACATTGATCAAATAGTCACTGAAAACTAAATGCAAGGAAAGTAAGCAATTCAACTAGGCACCGCACTGTCACTATACGGTACACTGGCCAAATGTAAATGAAATCTAAACTAATAATGAAAGCAATTCAACCAAGCACTGCACTGTCACTATATGGTACACAGGTCAAATGTAATTGAAACTAAACTAAACATAATCAAACATAACACAATTAAAACTCTAGCTACGACTCAAGTTAAAACACAAGTTAGAATACAGAATAAAATATAAGGTAAACTGAAGATTAAAGCACAAATTAAAAACACTAGTGAAAACACAGATTACGAACACTAGTAAAAACACAATTCAAATCCACTGGTGAAAGCACATATTAAAAACACTAGCGAAAACACAATTGAAAACACTAATGCAAACACAATGTAGGAACACCAGTGACAACACAAATGAAAACACAAGTGCAAATACAAATGAAAACACAAGTGCAAATACAAATGAAAACACAAAATGAACCATCGAATAAAAATTAACCAACTCTCATCCACAACTCTCGGAAAGGAACCACCCTCTCTAGTTACCCACGACAGATTTGGATAGCTCCTAACGGCTTCAATGGCATGGATCTCTTGTCAGAATAATCCTCTGACGAAAGATAGAATTGGTGGAATGGATCATTGCTCCGGTGATGGACTTCAGAACTGCCACTACCATGGCAGCCGGTGGATGAATGCGAAGGCGAAGCAGCACGAATCACGGCCACGAAAATGGAACGAACTGAAGCTATGATCGTCTACAAGCCTTCATCGATGCTGGAAATAGGGTTCTACCGCCGAAATTAAGGAATAGAAGAACTGCCGAAATTTGGAAATACATGCTGCCACTACCACGGCAGTAGAAGGTCACCCCCAACCTTCTGCGACCACATCCAACTGGGGTAGCTCAGCTCCGATTGCCAGACATCATAGAAGTGCCAGTGAAGATGGCCAAAAACCCCTCTCCAATGAAGTTGGTCGTCTGCCCAACCTCAGACTAAGCTCTGTCGGAAATAAGGAAATGAAGATGAGAGATCGCCGGATCTTCCAAAAACTACTATGGAGGAATCACCGCCAGCGTCGCGCGTTGGAGAGGAAGAAGAAGCTGCGCGGAGAAGATGAGGAAATAGGAAATAGGAAATGCCACCGCTGGACTTGGTGGAGGAAGGGAACGACTGGAGGTGCTTCGAACGCGTGGCATAGAGGAGAGCCGCCGGTGTCGCACGTTGGAGAGGAAGTTGCGCGATTTGGGAAAAAGAAGAAAACTGCGCTGCGCATTCTGGATTCTGTGTGCGCTGTGTGGAAAAGATTTGGAAATGGTGTAAGTCATTCGATCCAATAAGCCACCACATCCTAGCCATTGATGAAAGCTAGGGTTGATTTCTTTGATTAAGGCTTTGATTGCTTCTCTAACCCTCTTCCAATCCAACGGCTGAGATTAATCTAGCTCGAATCCAACGTTGATATGGCCCTCTTTTAATCACGGCTAAGCAACAAATGATGGATCAGGATCTGGATCAATAGCTGTGATTTCTCCACTTAGGCCACTTTTCATGTTTCCTATAAAATCACAGTCAACTCGTGAAAAATAATACTAAAGTTATAGGAATTAACGATTAATTTCAAATAGATGCAATATGGAAAAACATACTAAATAACACTAAGTACCCCATCAAAGAGCCTAAAATATCTAATCCATGAAGTAAAACAGCGCGATAAAAATGAAGCTATCAGTGGACCATTCACGACTTTCCAGCATACGGAACAGTTTCTGGATGGAGCACCAAGGGCTATAAGGCATGTCCAGTATGTCTGAATGAAACCAAATATCAAGGATTAAGGAGTAAAATATGCTACATATGTCACTGTCGATTCTTGGATGTACACCACCCATGGCGTAGAAATAATGATTTCAATGGAAAGGTTGAAAAAGAAGGACCACCACAATTAATGAATGGATATAAGATTTTAGCGCAGTTAGACGCCTTTCCCCAATTAACATTCAGTAAGCATCCTTTATTCAGTAAAAAATGGCAACAATCTTCGAATGATACAAATTGGGTATAGAAGTCTCTATTTTTTGAGTTACCATATTGGTCAGGTTTAAAATTGAGACACAATTTAGATGTGATGCATATTGAAAAGAATATCTGTGATGCTTTAATTGGCACATTATTAAATATAGATGGAAAGTCAAAGGACCCTCTCAAAGCAAGATTAGATTTACTAGATATGGGGATAAGGAGTGAGTTGCATTTACAGCCGTTAGGAGACAAATTCAGGAAGTCGTATGCAAGTTACACATTGACACTGGAAGAAAGGCGTGAATTTTATAAATTTTTGAAATCAGTTAAGTTTCCAGATGGGTATGCTGCTAATATATCTAGACATGTGAATGCAAATGAAGGAAAGATATATGGACTGAAATCACATGATTGTCATGTATTGTTGCAAAGAATACTTCCAGTTGTTGTACGTAAATTTTTCCCAAACGACATATGTAGCCCACTGATTGAGCTATGCGATTTCTTCAAAAAGATCACTGCAAGATCTTTACACACAGTGGACATATGTAAAATGGAGGAGCAAATAGTCCTAATAGTGTGTAAGATGGAACGAATATTTCCTCTGGCATTTTTTGACATTATGGTCCATTTGACAGTTCATTTACCTCGTGAAACTATGTTGGCTGGGCCAGTTTTGTCATGATGAATGTATCCCTTTGAGCGATATTTGGGAAGGCTAAAAAAATATGTTCGTAATAAAGCACGACCTGAAGGATCTATTGCAGAGGGGTATATTGTAAATGAGGCCTTGACTTTCAGTTTGTTATATATGAGTTAGATTAAGAAAAGTTTTTCTAGGCCGGAATGGAATAAAGATGTCCAACCATTGAAATGTAGATTAAGTGTTTTCTCATATGAAACAAGAGTCTTTGGAAACCAACAAAGTTTGAAATTGCCATTGTCATTGTTTGAGAAAGCACATTGGTACATTCTGAACAATTGTAAAGAAGTTGACCGATATTGAAAGTAAGTTCTTACATTAAGTTATTACTTTAATTCTATTCCATTCACAGAGTTTAAATTAATTAAGTTTTATATAGTGAGCATCTATAACTTGTGTCCCAAAAGGTTCATGCTGATCAAGTGATGCAATATCACGAGTGAGATTTCCCATTGTGATTTAGGGATAAAATTGTCTCACTAAAAAATATTACGCATTCAGAGATCACAGATGAGTTGTATTATTTAGCAATGGGACCCGATGTTGAAGTCCAATTGTATGATGCATGCATAGTAAATGGGATTTGATATCATACGATGTCCCGTGATTCACGCATAACTACTCAGAATAGTGGGGTCAGTGTACCATTCTCTGATGATGGGGACAACTTGGATTTTTTTAGTGTGTTGAAGAATGTGGTTCAAATATTTTACTCTTTCAGGTATAAAGTTCAATTATTTTGGTGTGAATGGTTCCAATGTAATCAAAAAAAAATCGATGGTGGAAGAGTATGGTCTCTTTTGTATTGACACTATTAAAAAATGGTATGATGATGATCCATTCATTTTGGCTAACCAAGCAAATCAAGTGTATTATCTGAATGATATCAAATGTGGAGGTCATTGGAAGGTCGTGCAAAGGGTTCCGCACCGTGATATATATGAAGTAACTGAAGTTGAGGAGGTATCTAAAGATTTTGAGGGTGGTAATATCTTGATCATGGAGCCAAACCAGGAAATTTCATTCAATGATTCAACTTCAGTAGTCGGTGAAGACTTAGCAATAACTCATCTTTGTCGATTAGATGTTGAGCATAACCAAATTAATATGGCAAATGCACAAGTGGATCTGGATATGGGCGCTCAAAGTAATCGTATTACTGATGGTTAAGATAGTGAAAGTGACAGTGAGGCAGATGATTATTTATCCTTTTCAGATGATGATAGTGATTAGATGTATTTACACGGTATTTATATTGTTCTTCATTTATATTTCATGTATTTAATATAATCTTTCTTTTATACGTTGATCTGTATATAATGCTTTTGTCACAGCTATGCCGCCTAAAAGAATTGAGCCCCCTCCAGTTGTGCCTATGCCAGATGATGATAGTACTCCTGCTCCTATGGGTTAGTTATGTGCTTTTAAGTATGTATATATATTTTGTTTCTTATATATTTAACTTGGTAATTGTTAACATTCTTTTATTTATAGGTCATCCGGCACGTAGAGAGACACGGGGCACACACTCGGATCGGCTCCGATGGCAAATAGAGGAATGGGGTAGATTACCCATTACCTTCCGTAAGAGCGATGGTCACCCTATAGGGACGAATGCAGCTACTTTTATGACAGAGTTAGGTCTGTCAATTAAGAAGTTCACCCCATACAAGCTATGAGCTGGAAGTATATCCATGAGGATAATAAACAGATGATATATGATCGATTATCAGTAAGTATGAGTATTTTTCTATTTAAAAAATCAACCATCATTCATTATTAAATTTCAATATTGGAATTTTCTTCAGGCTGCTTTTGATATCAGTTTTGCCAAGGAGGGAACGTCGGTGAGGAAGGAAATCGATAGATTAATGAGTGCACGGTATAGAGATAATCGAAACAAGATGCACACTCATTATAAGAGTCTACTGCATTTTCCCCCCACCGAGCAGCGACATCATATGCTGAGGGAGTTTTGTGAGATGCAGGAAGACTGGGACTATATGTGCGATCTGTTTGAATCAGAAAAATTTCAGGTAACTAATCTATACCAATTATTTGAGTTATATATAAATTAAAATATGTGCAACTCATGTTTTATGTGTTATCTTAACAAATTTTGATATTATAGACACGATCGGCAATAAATGCCCAAAATCGAGCACAACTACCCTTTACCCATCGAGGTGGCTCAAAATCATTCATCCAGTACAGTTACGACGGTGTAAGTATAAATTTTATAGTTACAGTATATTGGTTGGTATTTTTAATATTAACACATTATATTATTTTTCAGCCTGTTCAATCTCAGAGAAAAGATCGAATTACCGTCTTTAATACAACCCACTGTACCTCATCAAAAGGATGGAGTGGGGAGAGACCCGAGGCTGCATACGTAAAATATACTCCATAAAATTTAGTAAAGTTTTTTTTAATATTAGTAATTCTTGGTAAAATTATTGATAATGTATTTGTTATTCTTAGGGTGATATGGTGAGACTGCGAGATGAAAACATCCAGTCTCAAGAAATCGGAGATGACATCGATGCAGTTCAGATTGCAGATCAGGTGTGTGATCAAGTCCTAGGTGTTCGCTCTGGATATATTAGAGGACTTGGAAGTGGGCCAAAACTAGTTAGATCCACTTCTTCAGATGCCAGCTCCTCATCCAGAACAACTAACGCAGCACTGCATGAAGAACTTCAGTCCACCAAAGAGGAGCTAGCAAACACTAAAGCTCGATTAGCTAGCAACGAAAAAGAGTTGGCATCAATGAGATCGAGACAAGATATGTTCGAAGCAATTCTGAATCAGCTTGCACCTGGAGCATTGCATTCATTGATGCATGAGTCATCTTCAGCTCCATCTCCTCTTCCATCTTAGAGTTAGTGAACTTGTGAATTTGAGTGTGTGTTTGCAAATTAATACTATGAATTTATTAAATTTCATGTTATAGACTTTAAATTTGATGTTATGTTAGTTGTCTTTAAATGTATACGTAGGTTTTATTGTTTTAGTTGTATGTTGATAAGTTATATTGTGTGGTTGATATAGTATTATAGGATTTCGAATATAAATAAAAAGGATTCTAGAAAAAAAAAATTTGTTGGTGAGCAACGAAATTATAAAGATTCGTCGCTAACTGTCGATATACAACTTTGGGATTTTGAGGTTTAGCGATGAAACTTGACAAATTTGTCACTAATTGTCGATATTTGGAGTATCGGTCGACTCGCCAGTCGAGGCATTCGACTGTTATAGGATTTAGCGATGAAAATTATATATTTTCGTCGCAAAAGTACATCCAGTCGAGGCGCCAGTCGAGGAGCTGCTGCTTCTGTGGCTAGCCCAAGATTAGACATTAGCGACAAAAAATTTTATATCGTGCAAAGTGTCTCCAATCGAGGCGCTAGTCGCCTGGGCAAAAATAAGCAGTTAGCAACGATTTTTGTATATTTCGTCGCTAATATCTATGATTTTCCTATTTTCCGGTGTCGAGGTTTTGCGACGAAATAATTTTTTTTAGCGACGTTTTTACTTCCGTCGGTAATATTAATGACGAATATATTCTAAATCGTCGCTAATGTATCTTAGCGACAGTCCTATTACGACGAGTCTAGCGACGAAAGTTTTTCATCATAAACGTTATTTAGCAGCGAAGTTTTTCTATTAGCAATGAAAAAGTTTCATCACTAAATCCCCTTTTTCTTGTAGTGACAATCTAGGTCTAAGAAGACCAAGGTTACTAGGGAAGTTATCTCTAAGGGTAACCAAGGTGTTAGATCGAGAAGCGTCGCTAGAGGGTGGTGAATAGCGAGCATAAAACTTTTCTTTTTGTTCGTTCGATATACAAGCAAGCACAGTGGAAAAATAAAAAGGACAAGTTTATTTTTACTTGGTTCACAACCCAGCGGTTGCTACTCCAAGGCCACGCGATCCTTGACTACGTACGAAGGGGCAATCCACTATAAGGTCTCCTCTTCGTTGGAGGTAGGAGACAACAAACACAAAACCAAAAGCACGAGGATGAGGCAACAAGCCTACCTCACCTCGTTACGATTAAAACAAAGAATACAGTAAACAAAAATATTACTTGCTGCTGTTGCCGACGAAGAAGATGAAAGCTTGATGTCACGTCGGAGTTATGACGGTGTTGGAGCTTTGGCGTTGTAGGGGCACTTAAGAATAATCTTGATTGATATTTGGGTTGGAGTCCTCCCCCCCCCCCCCCTTTTATAGAGTTTTGCCTTGGAATAAGTCTCCTCATCTTTTAAAACTGATCACAGGGTGGTACCATATTTTATCGTGAAGTGGCTGTGTCAAATATTATTCGTTTTGACATAGCGTAAAAGGTTGATTCGTCGCCATCAGTCGACTAATGCCTTCCATCAGTCGACTGATGTGCATCAGTCGACTACCCAATGGCTAGCAGTCGACTGCCAGCCTAGCCACTTCCCTGCAGTAAGAGGTTAGCACGGAAAATGGTAAATGCGACCGTTTCTTACCGTCCGATCTTGACCTAGACCTTCCACTGAAAGTCTTAGTCGGCTCGCCGCCTACGATCATCCCCATACAAAGGACACGACCTTACCATCTCTCTTCACACTCGTGCTTACCTCTGGTCCTTTATGACCTGTCGCTTTGCTTCTGATCTTCCACCTAGGTTCTTTGACTCCCACGAAGTTCCCTCGGTGTCGCCCGACTACCATGTTTTCCTGACTCGGGATTCTCCGGGTATCGCTGACCTTCAGCTTAGCTTAACCATTTCCTGCACACTTAATTCAGCTCATGAGATAACAATATGACCTTAACTTTGGATCTTTTCCATAATCAAAACCTAGGTTCGATTATCTAGTGTCCCTACGCCAACAATCTCCCTCTTTTTGATCTATGGCAAACCAATACAAAGTTAAGAGAAAAATTGAAGCATAAAACAAGTAGAGTAAATGTTGAATTCCATTTTCAAAAACTCCCCCGTAACCCTAGGTGAGTTTTGAAAGAGATAATTTGATTGTCAAAATTAAATTTTGTGTTACTCCCCCTTAACTTTCACTCTTCTCCCCATTTTTCCATAAATAAAAAAAATTGGGGTTTTTTATATAAAATAGGGGTTTAAAAACAACATCGTATATGCATGCATCTAGATAAATCAACTATGAGTCCAAGCATGCGTCTAGCAGTAGTAAGATAGATTGGTTTGAAGTGTGTCCCTCTGCACCAATAATCTAAAGGTTTGTAATATAACACTTAGGGTTAGTTTTCTCTCCCCCTTAGTCAAATATATGAAGTATAAGAGATGTAGGGGGCGCTAAACTTTGGCCTAGAGAGTTGTAGATAATCGTTAAATACAATAGTTGAGAAAATAAGTAGCATTTTGAAAAGGTTATATTTCAATTATTTTTAACATCTCACCCAATCTATGTGTCTCAGAATTTGTTCACCTTATATGTTTTGTGAGATGATTTGAAATTGATTAAAGATAGTCAACCTTGGGTTAGATTCGAATTTAACCTTTAGATTGTTAAGTAACTTTTCGAGAAACTGGCTTCCAGGTCGTGGCGAGGGAAAGGGGCCTTCTTTGATCGGAACAACGACCACTTCCTTAGACAAAGCCAAATTCAAGAAAATATCACTTAAGTCACTTAGGGTTACTTCCTGATCTAACTAGTTTAGGATACATCGAGGTAGCTTCAGCTAGTTCCACTCGGTCAAGTGCACCAAGCTAGATACACCTTATCTAGCTCGAATACACGAGACTTTATTTCCCTAATGTACTATCATCTCGCCGTGTCCTGATACTATGTTGTCAAGAGTTGACTAACTATTTTTCCTATATAGCCGTTCTAAAAATTAAAATAAAATAACTAATCATGCAATAGTTTTGCTAAGGAAGCGAGTATACTATTTTAGTGTTAGCTCCCCCTAGATCATTGAACCAATATGGTCTATTCAAATAATGAACTTGATCCTGGGGAATCCAATACTTATTAGTCCTTATATGTGAGTTCAATAAACCCTTTGGGACCCATGCTTGGACTCTTTGATGACTACTATTCACAATAGACATGTAAGATCTATTCATACTCATTGACCTAAATCCGAGTCTGACTTTGTTGTACATGGCTCTTTGGGTTCCAAGTAGCCGGTTAAGGTTCTTAGATCCCAACGTGAACCTTTCCAACCTATCCTCAATCTCTTGAACTCGGTCTTTCAAGAGAGAATTCTCCTCCTCAAGTTTTTCAATTTGGGTTGAGTTTCCCTCTTGTACTTGACTAGTTGAAGAGGTTAGAGTAGCCTCTTGCTTGAGGGTTTCAACCTCCTCAAGTAACGACTCAACCCTAGACTCAGACTTAGTTAATTTCCTAGTAAGCATTTTAATTGTAAGATAAAGTGTACTAATTAAAGAGCGGCTAACCTTGACTTTCCCTTTTGGTCCGGCTTTGAGTTTCCTCTCGAAGTAGTCTTCGGGGTCAGAGTCGGAGTTGTAGTTGGATTCGGCTTCAGATTCTGACTCGGACTCCTCCGGTCTTGCCATGTAAGCTATGTTGATGCCTTCTTCTCCGTTGTCCCAAGTTGCATGGAAGGCCTTTCCTTGCTCCCTTTTTCTTTGGTCGCCTCCTTGACTTGAATTGCTCTTGGTTCTTGTTCTTCAATTGCCTTCATTCTTGTCGAACTATTCTCCGCACCATGTTGACTATTGCGGCCTCTTCTTCGGATTCAGATTCGAGTTCATCCTTAGGTTCGGATCCATCTTCTTGCTCGAGAGGTGGCTTGCTCTTCTCCTTTCTTCTTCGTCCTGCAAGTGGAGCAACACCTCTCTCGACCGAGACCGCGTTAGTTTATTCATGTAACTCAAATTCCAAAAACAATTTGTCTAACCTAATCTTAGATAAATCTTTAGATACCTTGTAGACATCAACCATGGATGCCCACAAGGTGGTCCTAGGAAAAGCATTAAGAGTGTACCTTATTATATTCTGATTTTCTACCTTTTATCCGATGGCATGTAGGTCGTTCAGAATGTCTTAGATCCGTACATGGAGTTGTGAAGCGGTCTCGTGATCCTGCATCTTTAGATTATATAGTTTATTTAAAAGTAAATCTCTTTTACATACCTTAGCATCAGACGTCCCTTCGTGTAGATCAATTAATTTGTTCCAGAGGTCTTTGGCACTAATGAATGGTCCAAGTCGATTGAGCTCCTCCTTGGACAAGCTGCATTGGAATATTTGGGTTGTTCTTGCATCGGCTTCGATTTGCCTCTTGGTTGCATTGGTCCACTTATCGAAATCCAAGGGCTCCCCTTGATCATTGGTGGGTAGAGCAAAGCTGGTTTGGATTATTATCATAGTCTCAACTTGTGTTTTAAAGAAACACTCCATCCGACCTTTCCAATAATGGAAATCATTTCCGTTAAAGAATGGAGGTCGGGTGGTGCTATACCCCTCTATGTGAGGCATTAAATATCTTGCAAAACATGAATAAAAACCAAAAGGAATTCTAAGACTTGGTCTTGGATTGTAATGCGGGAAATAATAAGAAATAAACAGAAATAAATAAGAAAAATAAGAAACTAACAAAAACTAGAAACTTACGACCTTCGATGTCCCCAAAAGGGTACTAAATGTCGGTTTTTTGGGATGAAAACAGCTTGTTACGAGGGTAAACTTGTGAGAAAAGTTTTGTGAGTCCACATGTGTGAAAAGTTATGGTCGTTTTACCATCGGCTACTCCAAAAGAGAATACTTGCAAACACACAACCAAAAGAAAAGTACCAAGACTTCGTCTTGGATATGTAGTGCGGGAGGAAAAAAACTAAAAAAATGTAATCGAAAAATACAAAAAGAAAACCAAAACGTGCTAGATTGGTGGTTTCACCAAATCTTAGTGCCCCTGCTCTGATACCAATTATTGGATCGAGAAGCGTCACTAGAGGGGGGTGAATAGCGAGCATAAAACTTTTCTTTTCGTTCGTTCGATATACGAGTAAGCACAGCGAAAAAATAAAAAGGACAAGTTTATTTTTACTTGGTTCACAAACCAGCGGTTGCTACTCCAAGGCCCCATGATCCTTGACCGCGTACAAAGGGGAAATCTACTATAAGGTCTCCTCCTCGTTGGAGGTAGGAGACAACGAACACAAAACCGAAAGCACGAGGATGAGGCAACAAGCCTACCTCACCTCATTATGATTAAAACAAAGAATATAGTAAACAAAAATATTACTTGTTATTGTTGTCGATGAAGAAGATGAAAGCTTGACGTCGCATCGGTGTTATGACGATGTTGGAGCTTTGGCGTTGTAGGAGCACTTAAGAATAACCTTGATTGATATTTGGGTTGGATTCCTCCCCTCCTTTTATAGAGTTTTTCCTTGGAATAAGTCTCCTCATCTTTTAGAATTGATCACGAGGTGGTACCATATTTTATCGCAAAGTGGTCACGTCAAATATTATCCATTTTGACCTAGCGCAAAAGGTTGATTCGTCGCCATAAGTCGACTGATGTCTTCCATCAATCGACTAATGTGCATCAATCGACTGCCCAATGGCCAGGAGTCGACTGCCAGCCTGGCCACTTCTCTGCAGTAAGAGGTTAGCATGAAAAATGGTAAATGCGATGGTTTCTTACCGCCCGATCTCGACCTAGACCTTCCACTGGAAGTCTTAGTCGGATCGCCGTCTACGGTCGTCCCCATACAGAGGACATTACCTTACCATCTCTCTTATCACTCGTGCTTACCCCTGGTCCTTTATGACCTATCGCTTTGCTTCCGGTCTTCCACCTAGGTTCTTTGACTCCCACGAAGTTCCCTCGGTATCGCCCGACCACCACGGTTTCCCGACTCTGGATTCTCCAGGTGTCGCTGACCTTCGGCTTAGCTTAACAATTTCCTGCACACTTAATTTAGCTCATGAGATAACAATATGACCTTAACTTTGGATCTTTGCCATAATCAAAACCTAGGTTTGATTATCTAGTGCCCCTGCACTAACACAAGGTGTGTGCTTTGTGGCAAAGGTTTCCATGAAACCTAGGGAGGTCACTAAGAAGGTTACAAGGGGAGTCACCCCTAGAGTTAACCTAGGCAAGACCACAATGACCAAGGCTACCAAGCCTAGAAGGGTCATTAGGAGGTATCTAGGGAGGTTATCCCTAAGGAATACCTAGTAAACCCAAGGAGCTCCAATAGGTATTGGGTTCCTAGGAGCGTCATAGACTCACGCTAAATGGGTTAGGTTATGTCAACCTTGAATGGATGGGTAGTTAACCTAACCATAGCAAAGTTGACACTTTAGGTCATTTTCAAGGTATTGTGACACTTTGGAAATGTGGTTAGAATTTAATCCTAAAGGATTTTAGGATGTGCTAATATTATTTAAGAAGTTTGATAAATTGATCAAATTGGCACAGACTATGTTTAGAGGTCATGGTGTGCCATTTTGAATTTTGGCACACTTGGGAGATAGGTGATAATATGGTAAAATGGAATTAATCCTAACAAATGACAACTAATATTAAAATTTAGGTATTTTTATGCCTTATATTTTATTTGTCATGCCTTGATTGTCATATAACATGTCATGACATCATTCTTATTTTTAATCATATAAAATGTCATGATCATGCTTAGGGTTTATCTTTTATGTCATGTGTATTTAGATTTAATCATATGTCATGACATCATGATTATTGGCACATGTTTTATTTATGTTATCATTTATGCCATAATCATCATTCATGCATTTAGGATTAATGAAAATTAATTTAAGGACTATGGCATGACTTGAAGTCTCATGTATAATGGAATCAAGTAGTGTTGCCTTAGAAAAATACATGATGCCTTAGATTAGGATGAACAAAACTCACATCTCACATCACAATGACATGTGTGTGTTTTCAAACACCCTAGACACATGTGAGATACTAGGAAATGAGTTAAGTTCAAGGTGCATAGTTTTTGCATCTAGATGAACTCAAACTCATCTTTTACCATGGATGAATCATGAGAAAAGCTTATGTACAAGTCATGTGCACTAAGCTCATAGACCATGGTTCAATATAAGGTTTTAAAAACATTTTTAAAACCTTGGTGTAGTCTATCTTTTGATAGAAGTCACCATTGATAGAGTTGATACAAAGTAGGGCCAAAACATTGAACTTTTCAATGGTTTTGAACTTTGTGTCAATATAATTATTTTATGGGTATTTTATTTTTCCAATATGTTTCACCCATAATAATTGACTTAAGTATTATACATATGAATTTTCATGATTTTTTGTATTATGTATAATTACTTATGATTTTTTTTAAATTCAATTTTTGAAGTTGTTTTCTACAAACTGCAGAAATCAGTTGATTGCCAAGTGTGGCAGTCGACTGGAACCAAGAGCAGTCAAGGCGGCGCCTCGACTGCAACTGCTTTCACTCGACTGGCCTTAGGCGCAGTCGACTTGTAGCTGAAAGAGTCAACTGTCAGGCTTGATTTCGGATAAACAAAAGTTATTTAGCTTGATTTCAGCTATGTTAGGCTACCCTAACTGCTCCTAACCCTAGGACATGCTTTAGAAAGCATTGGAAAGTGTAAAAATCTATTGGATATAGATTAGGAGAGTTGTTTATGATATGTATCAATTTTAAGATGTGTGAAAGTTCAAGGTTGAACTTTTAGCCTTAATTTTGATGGTTTAGTATTCCTATAGGCTTAGGTACTCTCCGAGGACATTGTTGGTGCAATGGTCAAGGGGGAGCAAGCCTTTAGGGGGAGGTTATCCATCATGGGATGATGGATGTGTTCTTCCTCATGAGGGGGAGAATTTGGAGAAGTGAGGATTGCCTCTCTTTAGTGATATGATACTTATCACTAGAAAGAGTGAAGGCATCCTAGATGTTTTTGGACTAAGGGGCAGATTGTAAGATCTCATTGGGATATGAGACATTGACAACCTTGGTGAGAGCCTTTTTAATGTATGCCAAAGAGGGAGAGAATTGGGAGAAGTTGAGATTCCCAATTTGGACAATTGGGATGATTGGATTGAGTTAGTGTTGTAACTCAAAGATGTTGGTTTTTGTCAAACATTAAAAAGGGAGAGATTGTTGGTGCAATCAGAACAGTTGCTTGGTCTTTCACAGTCTACATATATAGACCGAGTGCTAAAGAGGTTTAGCATGTCGGAATCCAAGAAAGGTTTCATTCCCATCAGGCATGGGATACACCTTTCAAAGTCTATGTGTCCGCGCACAGAAGACGAGAGGATTTGCATGAGTAAGATCCCTTATGCATCCGCAATAGGATCTATCATGTATGATATATTATGTACGAAGCTCGATGTATCGTATGCTCTGAGTGTCACGAGCAGATACTAGTCTCATCTAGGAATGGATCATTGGGCAGCTGTTAAGACAATCTTAAGTACTTGAGAAGAACTAAGGATGTATTTCTAATATATGGAGAGGGTGATATGGTAATACGCGGGTATACAGATGCCAGCTTGCAGACAAACAAGGATGATTCCAGGTCTCAATCTGGGTACATATTCACCTTGAATGGAGGTGCAATAAGTTGGAAAGGTTCCAAGCAAGACGCTATAACGGATTCTGTCACTGAGGCATAATACATTGTTGCTTCGGAAGCAGCAAAGGAAGCGGTTTGGATCAAGAAGTTCGTCTCTGAACTTGGTGTGGTCTCATCAACGATCCAAACATGTGCTTCATCACTATCATCTAATCAAATAGATCATCAGTAGGAAGGAAATACAAATCGAGAAGATTCCCACTAAAAGGAACTTAGCGAATCCTTTTCTAAGGCCTTACCTCAAAGTAAGTTTGAGGGTCATGTTAGAGCTTAGAGTATTGGATACCATGGCGATTGGCATTAGGCCAAGTGAGAGTTTGTTAGTTATATATGAGAGGTATCCTAAGGTAATCTCCTTATGGTTGTACCATTTATTGGATAAATGAAGATTCACTATTTGAGTATACATGTTTTCATGTATTTGATTGGATCTTAAACTCAATTAATTAATGTCCACAATGTGATTCACAGCATGAGAGAATTTGTGATTGGATCACAACTAGTGAGTATCTCTACATGTGTAATTGTGATGTATTGGAATTATCCCTAGTCGATGAATTGATGTATTCTGACACCATAAATTTTGTTGAGACTAGCATGAGTTATACTCTTTAGTTTATCCAAACAGTTGTTTCTCACTGGCTAGAGACATCGGGATGTTCGGAGTTAACCGTGGATGCTAGTTATGGTAACTAGTTCATTGGAGTGACTAGCTGTAAGACTTCATATGGTTCTCTGCATATATGGATATGTCAATGAAGTTCTTACTGCAGCTAAAGAGCGATGTTCCTTTGACTTGCAGTATTCAAGTCATCTTGGTCATGAAGACTTATGTTTTGATATCTTAAGCAAGCATCTCCGAGGAGATGTGGACCCGAGATGATTGGGTATAAGTCGAAGTGGCCGAAGGTGTTTGAATAGCCTATAGAGGATTCACTACTCCTTACGAGGAGATGTATACCCTATGGCCTCTCGTCGGATTGTTACTAAAGTCTTTGGCCAAATCATTACATGTTTGGAATATGGTACTCTTGGATACATGTGCAGTAACTAGAATCCGTATGACGAGGAAGTAATACTTGGACTAGGTGTGACGTAGTCAGCCTAGTGGGGACTGACACAATAGACCATATCCTGAACCAAGTGGGTATAAGATGAGTGAAGGGAACGGAGCATGACTCATTGTAGCTGCTGAAAGGTTTCAGAAGTTGTTCTGGGGTCAACCATTGATTTTCCGGTTAATTAGGGATCATGATGTACTACATGGTGTCACACATAATCGTTTTATAATTAATGGTTAATTATAGGTGACCAACATAAACTGGGAAACTATTTGGTCACACGCACTACGAGTATTATCCAAAGGATTTAAAATGAGTTTGAGAATGAGATTCTCAGATCGAGAGAGACTTGGTTTGGTTGGACCAAACATGGAGCGAGCATGAAATTGTTTCAGTCACATCGAAAGCATGGATGGGTCGAGTCTTATGAAGACATGATGGATGAACCAAATCGGTTTGGTTTTAATCCAATGGTGGAAAATAAACGAAAGTGATTTAGTTTATTTTAAACGAATGAACCAAAATTGGTTCGATTTTTAATTTAAAATAGACCAACGCGATTTGGTTTATTTTAACTTAAGTTATTGGAGTGGGTTAACGGGTTTTTGGTTATGAACCAATAACCGCTAGGAGAAGATTTCTTGATGGTCATGAAACACGCTCTCTGTAAGATAGAGGGTTAAGGGTTTTTCGCGGAGAACTTTGAGAGTTGGAAACCCTAGCTGCCCAACCTCTTCTCCTTGCTCCTTGCCGCCCAACCCCTTGGTGCCGCCCAAGCTTGTTGTATCGCCACCTCCTCCTTGCTGCCGGCCAACCACCAGCCATCGGTAGTCCTCCGGTCATCCTCATTGGTCGGCCAACCTCCCTTGGGCGCCGCTGACCAAGGAGCAGCTAGCCAACTTATTTGGCCGACCATCTCCTCCACCAAAACAAGTTGTCCAATTTTGGATATCTTATTGTCCTCTTCGTAGAGAGGTCGTTTGGTCGACGTTTTGCGCTCCGACAGTGACTTATTTGCCATGGATTGTATCTCCGACAATCCTCATAGGTGGAGGGTTGAGGTATCATCAATTGGTTGACGAAAACTGCTTTCGAGAAGCGAGTTTACGAAACTCATTTTTGGATTCAAATTAGATTCGAATTATAACCGTCTCTCAGACCACAACATCTTCAACATGAGAATAGTAACTCTCATGAAGATGGGGCTCGTAGCTTGGTGAAGTTATCACGATGATACTCGGTGTGGATACGGATAGAGGCGATACTAGCGAGGGTCACTTCAGTTGATGTCATTTACGCTTCACATAATTTGTCAGGTATACCTAGTATAAGTTTCCTTTTATTGTAAAATTTGAAATAACAATTATGTCTACACTTGTTGTATCCTTTCATGTGTGTGATGTGTGTGTTGTAATAAATTTGTTTATTGCTTGTTTATACTTCCGTTGTGTGCATATTTACGAAATATGTTCGAACACACACCCACGTCGGTGCTGGGGAATCCCAACATAAAGTCCAAGGGTGGAGTCTTTGTAGCATAAGTGAAATGGTTGCCGATGTAAAGTCCAAGCGTTGGTCTTGGCATCATAAGCCCAATGTACCTTAGCGGTGTAGACCCGGTTAGCATGACAATAGCCAATGGAAGCATCTGAAAGCTAGCATATGGATGAACAAGTCATGGATGACTTGGAGGGATCCAATAGACGTGAGGCTGACGGAAGTGGCTAGAAGGCTTAGATCTAGGCTAAGGGTGGTCTAGCAAGTATGAGGGCATCATACTTGGGGTTAAGCCTCATGTTTGAGGTTATCAGTCGACTAGGGTTTTGTATCAGTCGACTGGTCAAGTGCTTTGACACTTGGCAGCCGAGTCGACACAGAGAAGTCGACTAGGATTATGACCAATCGACTGCCGTGATTCGACTGGCGATCGAGTTGCAAGCATAGACACAAGGCGACACCACTGGCGCCTCGATTGGAGTCCCAGTCGAGGCAATGCCTCGACAAGACTCAACTGGCAATCGACTACGATTGAGTTGGGCCACAAACGCAAGGCGACTCGACTGGAGTTCTAGTAGAGGTGGCGCCTCGACTAGAGTCCCAGTCGAGGTGGTGCCTCAATTGTCCTTGAGCCGTCGACTGCTATGGAGGGCAGTCAATTGCTGGTTTTGGTCGCGAGCACAGGAAGTTTGGTAGACGATTGAGCAATCGGCTACGAGCTTGGCAGTCGACTGATGGTAATGGCAGTCAATTGCTTGTGTATCCATTGGCTAGAATGCCAATGTGGATTATGTCATTGTGAGACAACGGCTACAGGACCAGTCGACTGATGGGTATGAGAAGTCGACTGCTAGGCGAAAATCAGCCCGAGTTGCTACTTTAAAAGGATCACTAAGGAGAGGATTTTAGCAGTGATTTCTTAAGCAATTTGAAGCGATTTGCTAGTGCAAGTCAGGGTCTTCAAGTACGGCTCAAGCAATCAACAAGCAAGCAATCCAAAGTTCTTAGTGTATTGTTTTCTTTACTTGTATTTGTGTATTACTTAGTTTACTTATTGTATTTCGTTGTATTACTTTTGTAATCACTTGTACGAGGTTTCTCGACCTTCGGATTGTTCCGAGAAGGAGTGGTTGTATTAGTGGTGGTGTTAGCATTGCTAGGGCTCATTCGAAATCAACCCGTGGAGTAGGAACCCTAAGGTTCCGAACCACGTTATATCTTGTGTTTTGCGTGTAATTGTGCATTTGTCTTTTGTATTTCTATATTCCGCTGTACAAACTAACAAGTTGTAAAGACAAGCACGATCAAATTTCATTGAACGCACGAACACGTCAATCCCCCCCTCTAGCGACGTACGATCCCCTACAAGATTCAATCCAAGAAGCAAGATAGGTTGTAACTATTATGCATGTCTAGTATATATAGGTTTTTTGCTTAATTTTTTAAACTTAACTTGGATCCAAATTTTATGAATTATGACTTCAAACTTTCCGTTTTCCATTATTTGTAGATTATGCAACATTTATGTTTCAATTGTAAGAAGATTGATTAGTTGTACTTTAATAATATTTTAATTGGTGTTATTTATATGGGTTTAATTAAGTAGTTTTGTAATATATCAGAAAAAAAAATTAATTAATTAAATATAATATAATTTAAAAACGAGAAAAATAAAATAAATTTATTTATTTTAAGGAAATTAGTTATTTATTAGTATTTTAGTTGATAATTTCGGGATAAGATTTTATTAGATTTAGCTAAGTCTAACTATTTTATCCAACTCGTTGATTAAGTCAATTAATATAAGGTTATATTAATTAAACATTTATTAGAAATTTCGAGATAAAAATTGTTAGGACTCGGTTAAAAGAATTAATAAAGTTGATTAATTCAAAGCTTGGTTTATAACGGTTAAAAAAATTAATCAAGTTGATTAATTCGAAGCTTAGTTTATAGCTAAACCTAAAATTTGTAGGACTTAATTAAAAGAATTAATCAAGTTCATTAATTCAATGAAACTTAGGTTATAAATAAACCTAGGGATTACGGTATTAATCTGATTCCATTAGCCTCCACCTCGCTTCTTTGGCACTGCCTCCCCTTGCGCACGCACCTTCGCCAGCCTCCTTCACGCACGCACCTTCGCCAGTCTCCCTCATGCATGCACCGCGTGCCCACATCTGCCGCTATCACCGCAAGAGTCGGTTGCCCTCCGGTCAGCCGCTGCCACTGTGACCTACCCCCTGTCGTGCACCGCGGAAGCTTTCAGTCGCGAGCTGCCCTCCGCCGCTGCCATAGTGCTGCCAGCCGACGGAGTCATCTTAAGCATGGCCGCCTCACCTTTAGACAATGGCGACCTCGTTCGTTGATCACTAATAGAGTCGCAACAGCTACGCGACTGTCGACCGGCGACAATCGCACCTCCACCTCATTCCACCTTGAAATCGTCGACGTGCGGGTTGCCTTCGTCGTTGAAGCCACTTTGGGCACTGCCAGAAACTCTGTCGCCATTTCTCACTCACAAGAGAAAATCTAGCTATCGGTTTGGACGCCACAAAGCAGGAGGAGAACGCATGACTTTAGCTAATTTGGGTTAGGTAGGTAATTAATTTAGCAATTGGGTTAGTTCTTGACTTAGGTTAGTGTTTGATTAATTCATATTTAATTAATTAATTATCTTATGATTAATTAATCAAATTTTGATCAACTGATTTAGTGGGATAGAGAAAATGAATGGATATCTTTGGGTTAATTAAGGTGGGGAAAGGATTAATTAATATGTTGACAATTAAATTAGATAACTGATGGTTCTGTTAACGATGGTTTAATTATAGCAGGGTTGGAAGAGGAAGCACATTCTCGGATTTAGAGATAGTTAAGATGCTCTATCGTCATAGGTGGGTATTTCTACGATCACTTTAGAATTTAGTGCATGGTTATATTGGTTATGTGGTTTACTTATGTTATATTGTAGTTACCCTTTATGTTATTGCTAGAATTTCTTTGATACAATATTTGCTGATCCCTTGGATTCTAGGTTGCTTGCTGATCATTAGCATGTAGTTATTGATTGATATTAATGTTATATGTGCCTATTTATTGCTGAGATATAAATTGGTAGATATTGCTGGTAGATACTTACCTATTATTTATTGAATTGGTATCATGAATGGACTAATGAAATAGTATAATTAAGATGAGATTAATCGTAGAGGATATATAAATTTTCTCCTATCTTGCCTGTCAACTATGTCTCCCATTCATGGTTGAGAGGGTCTACAGTAAAGGATATATAATTTTTCTATTATCTCGGCTGTCAACCATGTCTCCCATTCGTGGTTGAGAGGGTCTGCAGTAGAGGATATATAACTTTTCTCCTATCTCGGCTGCAAGTTATGTCTCCCATTTGTGGTTGAGAGGGTCTGCAGTAGAGGTTCCCTATGTTGGTGCAATCGGCTCAGGTCACGATTGGCTAGACTCGAGTTTGACTCAAGCGATATTTTGATGTTCAACAAAACGTATGACAATGTGATTATCAAGGGAAAGTCCAAGTCTTGAGTACTTGGCATGAGAAGTCCAAGTGGGACACTTGGCAATGGGAAAGTCCAAGTCATTGGTACTTGGCATGGAAACTCCAAGCATGGGTCTTGGCAAGGGAAAGTCCAAGCTTGAGTCTTGGCATTTGGAAAGTCCAACATTGGGTTGGCATGGAAAGTCCAAGGGTGTAGTCTTGGCCATGTAAGTCCAAGGGTGTAGTCATGGCGGTGAAAGTCCAAGTCATGGGTACTTGGCATTTGTGAAGTCCAAGGGTTGATATTGGCGGCGTAAAGTCCAAGGGTGGAGTCATGGCAGCATAAGTCCAATGATTGGCGGTGTAAAGTCCAAGCGTGGTCTAGGCAGTGTAAGTCCAATGTGCCTTGGGGTATAGACACCATTAGCATGACAATGTTGGGGGATCGAAATGGCCGGCTAGAGGGGGTGAATAGCCCTCGTTCGTTGGATGGTGGAATTTACTCGTTCTCGTTGCGTGCTCGTCTACAATTGTTGTTAGCGCAGTGGAATAATAATAATAATACTAACAAGATACACAAATACACACAAGCACATGCAATACACAAAGATATACGTGGTTCGGAACCGAATAGTTCCTACTCCACAGGGTGAGCTCAACGAGCTCGTGTTATGCGCACGGCACTAACAACACTCCTTATCGACTACACGTCGGAGGTGGAGAAACCTCTCACAAGCTATTACAACAAGTAATATGAAATACAACAAGAAATACAAAGACAATACAAAAGAGAACTTTTACACAATTGTTTTGATCGCTTTCTTGTTGCTTTCTTTTGCTTGCTCTTGAAGGTCTGGAATGCAACAGTAATTCCCCTCCAAAGTCACCTCAAAAGCCTTGGCGAAATCCTCCAACTCGAGCTCCATTTATAACACATCGATTGATCGTGACCATCAGTCGACTAGTCCCGTAGTCGTTGTCTCACAACGGCCAGATCCACGTTTGTTAAGTTCCAATGGATCACACATCGGGCCGATCGATGGCACCCATCGATCGTGATCATCCATCGATCCGAGTCTTTGGCAAGATCGACTCCATTTCTGCTGCAGTGTCATCAGTCGACTTCCATCCCTCGGCAGTCGACTGATTCTCCCAACAGTCGACTGCCCTCCCTCGGTAGTCGACTGATCAGCCAGACTTGGTTCAGTCGAACACTGGTCAAACCCATACGACCTAGAGCAGTCGACTGGCACCTATGTCAGTCGACTGATGTCGGCTAAAACCTCAAACACAAAGTTGTTTGAGCGTCCGACACTCAGTCTTAGCCACTTGGCTAAGTCCACCTTATCCCTCATTGAGTTCCCCACCGAAGCTCTCTTCCCTCGGCCTACGTCCCTCAGATGCGCCAAGCGCACTGCTTCGCAACGCCATCCTTCGCGTCTCATGCCCTAGAAGCATGCTTCCCTTTGGGCTCACTCCATTCGCTCCTCATCCGGCGGTCCCTCGGATGCACCAAGCACACGACTTCGCAATGCCATCCTTCACCGACTCAAAGACCCAAGCCTAGTGAACTTGCCAAGTTCTCAAGACTTCCCAAATGCACCAAGCGCATGGCTTCGCAATGCATTTCTCACCAAGCACCAAGCGCATGGCTTCGCAATGCTTTGGACTTTCCCATGCCAAGCACCAAGCGTACGGCTTTGCAATGCTTTAGACTTTCCCATGCCAAGCACCAAGCGCACGGCTTCGCAATGCTTTGGACTTTCCCATGCCAAGGCTTCCCCCTTGGACTTCCACACCAAGATCCATGCTTGGATTTTCCATGCCAACCCCATGTTGGACTTTCCCATGACAATCTCATGTCATGAGTTTTGTCTATCATCAAAATTCTATCAAGGTACTGCTCGATTTAAACTCGAGTCAACCTGGGTCGATTGCACCAACAATCTCCCCCTTTTTGATGATTGACAAAACTACCATCTCAAGTCTACCAATTCTCCCATATTGGCAATTCTCATATCCCAATGAGAATTCCAACGAACCCTAATTGGTAACTTGGTAACTTCTCCCCCTTTTTGACATTACATCAAAAAGGTCCTCCCCAAGGGTATGAATGTCTCATACCCCAATGAGATCTTACAATCTCTCCCTTGGAGGAACACATGCCTACAATCTTTCTAGTGATCCCATATCACTTAAAGAGAGGCAACCCAATTTTCCTCCCATGAGGAAATACACATCCATCTTCCCATGAAGGATACCTCCCCCTAGAGGCTTGCTCCCCCTTGACCATTGCACCAACAATGTCCTTGGAGAGTCCCTAAGCCAATAGGAACATTAACCAAATCAAAATTAAGGCAAAGTTCAACAATGAACTCTCTTCCACCTTAAAATTGATACTCACCCTCAACCCAACTCCTAATCCATATCCAATGGATTTCCACCCTCTCTAATGCTCTCCTAAGCATATCCTAGGGTTAGGAGTGGTTAGGGGACCAAAACATGGCTAAACATGGGCCTAACTAGTCGGATACTAGTCATTGGACTTACCATCGATCATTGCCATTCGATGATCAGCAATCTTGTCTGTAGTTTTTCAGTTTCAGAAATGGATTTTCGAAATCCATAAGTAAATATACATAATTTTAAAAATCTTGAAAATGCATACGTATAATACTTATCCTAAACACTATGGGTGAAAAATATTAGAAAATTATTTTACCCATTAAATTAAGAGATTGATACAAATTTCAAAATTTAAGAAAAGCTTCAATAAAGAGCCATCTTTGTATCATCCCATTCAATGGTGATAGCTATCAAAAGATAGCTTCACCAAGGTTTTTCAAAATGTTTTCAAAATATTTTCAAAACCCTTAATTTCTTTTCCCTAAACATCTCACCAATATCTAGATGTGTAAAACACATACAAGTCAAATTTTTGTGAGATGTGGGTTTTGTTTTGTTTATGTTCTCATGCATATTTCTAGGCAACATTAATTTGATTCCCTTCAAGTTGTGCCATAGTTCTTAACTCCATTTTAAACTATGCATGATATGATTATGGCATAAATATGATTTAGATAAAAACATATGCCAATATCATGATGTCATGGCATGTGAATGAGAACTAAGCATTCATGACATCTAAACATAAATTTAAACATGATCATGACATTTTTATAGATAAAATGAGAATGATATCATGACATGGTACGGCAAACAAATCATGGCAAGTAAAATATACTAAGGTATAGAATACCTAAGTGTTAAAATTAATTTGCCATTTCTAGGAATTACATTCATTTTGCCTTAATGCCATTCATTTCCCTAGTGTGCCAAAAACCCAAAATGACACACCAATACCTCTATGACCTAATTGTGCCAATTTAGATCATTCTAAACTTCTCAAACACATTGGCACATCCTAATGTGTCAACTCTACTATGGTTAGGTTAACTACCCATCCATTTAGGGTTGACACACCCTAACCCATCTAGCGTGAATCAATCACGCTTTTAGGAACCCAATACCTATTGGAGCTCCTTGGGTTAACAAGGTATTCCCTAGGGATAACTTCCCTAGATACCTTTCTAATGACCCTTTTTGGCTTTGAAGCCTTAGTCAAATGGGTTTTACTTGGGTCAACTCTAGAGGTGACTCCTCCATTGACCTTCTTAGTGGCTACATTTGATTTCTTTGAGGTGTTAGCCACTAAACACATACCATGGCTAGACTTAGGGATGGCTTCCCTATTAGCCTTGGTTTGTCTAGACCAAGAAATAGTTCCATAATTAAATGGAACATTATGATAAGTCTTCTTGGGCTTAGGTTTGTGACACAAACCTTCCTTACCCTTAGACCATTTTTGAACCTTAGGTCTTGACTTTTGGGCATTTGACCCTAGAATTGAATTTTCTATGATTCTAAGGGCTTTCTCCATTCTCTCAAGTCTTGACCTCAAGACTTGGTTCTCTAGCTCTAATTTTCCCATTTTTGAATTTTCATTAGGTTTTTGGGAAGGTCTCTTCTTCTTAGGCATGTGCCTAGACTTTTTGGGATTAATACCCAAATTTTCTTCTATTCTCCTAATTGACTCCCTAGGTAAAATAGATCTAGTGTTTTGAGTCCTAGGTTTGTCCTTAGAGAAACTAACATGCTTAGCACCTAAGCAATAAACCTTATTGTTTCTCCTAGCATGCTTTTCATTGATAATAGCAAGAGAACTAAAATAATTCTTAGCATGCTTTTTGACTTTAGGAATTAAAGGTGCATTATTTAAATGTACCTTAGGGTTAGCTTTAGGAGCTCCCCCTACATGAGTTGCACCTTCTTGCCCTTTCTTCCTCCCCCTAGGGCATTGGCTTCGGTAATGTCCCTTTTGATTGCATTTGAAGCACACAATGTGCTCTTTGCTCTTGATTTTGGGAACACCGGCATCGTTTGACTTTGGGTTGACTTTTGGTGTCGATGCCTTCTTAGCCAATTTAGGGCATTTGCTCTTGTAATGCCCTTTCTCCCTACACTCAAAGCATATTATGTGATCTTTATTTAAAATAATAACACTTGAGTTACCTAGGGAGTTGGTGGAGGCCTCTTCACTTCTTCCGGAGGTAGAAGCTTCATTTTGATCTTGCTCCAGAATTGAAATCCTTTCCTCCCCCTCAACGCTAGAGGTGGAGGTCTCCACCAAATCATCAACATCATCAAAAATAGATGGTGCTTCTTCTTCGGCATTATCCTCTACATGTGCCGATTGGGAGTTTTCTTGAAATTCCATTATCTTCTCCCATAATTCCTTTGCATCCCTATAGTCACCCAAACTAGACCGAATTTTGTTAGGTAACAAATCACTAAATAATTTTATTACCTCGAGATTTGTCTTGAAGTCCTTAATTTGGTCTTGGGTCCACCTTGACTTTTCAATTTGCTTGTTGTATTTGTTCCTAGGCATCTCAAAACCATTTTCTACAATAATCATATAATCAAAATTGGTTTCGAGATATACCTCCATCCGTTTCCTCCACCAAGCAAAATCTCCATCGAATTTTGGTGGATGGATGAAGCCGGCCATTTTGTAGTGCTCTCGCGGTGGTTAGTCCTTGAAGAGCGACCTCGGCTCTGATACCACTTGTTGGGGGATCGAAACGGAAAGCTAGAGGGGGTGAATAGCCCTCGTTCGTTGGATGGTGGAATTTACTCGTTCTCGTTGCGTGCTCGTCTACAATTCTTGTTAGCGCAGTGGAATAACAATAATAATACTAACAAGATACACAAATACACACAAGCACATGCAATACACAAAGATATATGTGGTTCGGAACCGAATGGTTCCTACTCCATGGGGTGAGCTCAACGAGCTCATGTTATGCACACGACACTAACAACACTCCTTATCGACTACACGTCGGAGGTGGAGAAACCTCTCACAAGCTATTACAACAAGTAATATGAAATACAATAAGAAATACAAAGACAATACAAAAGAGAACTTTTACACAATTGTTTTGATCGCTTTCTTGTTGCTTGCTTTTGCTTGCTCTTGAAGGTCTGGAATGCAACAGCAATTCCCCTCCAAAGTCACCTCAAAAGCCTTGGCGAAATCCTCCAACTCGAGCTCCATTTATAACCTGCATCAAGCTATTTTCGCGCACATCAGTCGACTGATCGTGACCATCAGTCGACTAGTCCCGTAGTCGTTGTCTCACAACAGCCAGATCCACGTTGGTTAAGTTCCAACGGATCACACATCAGTCGACTGATGGCACCCATCAGTCGACTGATCATCCATCAGTCGAGTGCTGGCGAGCTCGACTCCATTCTGTGCCCGTGCATAGTGTCATCAGTCGACTGGCATCCCTCGGCAGTCGATTGATTCTCCCAACAATCGACTGCCCTCCCTCGACAGTCGACTGATCAGCCAGACTTGGTTCAGTCGAACACTGGTTGAACCCATACGACTTAGAGCAGTCGACATGCACCTATGCCAGTCGACTGATGTCGGCTAAAACCTCAAACATAAAGTTGTTTGAGCCTCCGACACTCAGTCTTAGCCACTTGGCCAAGTCCACCTTATCCCTCATGGAGTTCCCCACCAAAGCTCTCTTCCCTCGGCCTACGTCCCTCGGATGCGCCAAGCGCATGGCTTCGCAACGCCATCCTTCACGTCTCATACCCTAGAAGTATGCTTCCCTTTGGGCTCACTCCATTCGCTCCCCATCCGGCGGTCCCTCGGATGCACCAAGCGCACGGCTTCGCAATGCCATCCTTCACCGACTCAAAGACCCAAGCCTAGTGAACTTGTCAAGTTCTCAAGACTTCCCAAATGCACCAAGCGCACGGCTTCGCAATGCATTTCTCACCAAGCACCAAGCTCACGGCTTCGCAATGCTTTGGATTTTCCCATGCCAAGCACCAAGCGCACGGCTTCGCAATGCTTTGGACTTTCCCATGCCAAGCACCAAGCGCACGGCTTCGCAATGCTTTGGACGTTCCTGTTGGATCGAAAGTGTCGCTAGAGGGGGGGGTGAATAGCGATACGGTGTCGTTAAAAACTTTTGCAATAAGTAAAAAGCAAGTAGAGAATGCACAGCGGAAATATAAAGTAGACAAGATATTTTTACGTGGTTCACAATCTTTCGATTGCTAATCCACGGCCCTAGTGATCCTTGATCACGTACGGAGGGCAATTCACTAAAACCACTCCTCTTCGTTGGAAGTAGGAGCAACGATTACAAAAAGAAATCAAGGCAAAGGGACACTCCCCCTTTCCTTGTTACGATTAAAGCACAAAGACAATTTAAAGAAGTAGAACTTAAATAAATATACCGACAACTCTTATAAGTAGAAGATGTAGCTTTCGTTGTCGGCGGCACTTCGTCGTAGCAAATGTGAGTAGTAGTAGCGGCGTTACGACGGCGTGTTGAGAGCTCTTGAATTCTTGTAATTTGCTTGGCTTGAACATGTCTATTTATGGATATTGATCTATGAATTTAGACATAGGTAGTGTCCAAGGTGAGGTTCTTATCCCAACTCAAGGATGAGGTGTTTCATCCAACCACCTTGTGCCACCTCCAACCTTCTTGTGCGCCAACTCAAGGATGAGGTGTTTCATCCAACCACCTTGTGCCACCTCCAACCTCCTTGGGCGCCAACTTGAGGATGAGGTGTTTCATCCAACCACCTTGTGCCACCTCCAACCTCCTTGGGCGCCAACTTGTTGGAGCCATTCAACTTGTGCCACATCATGGGAGCCAACCATCTTGTGCCAACTCACCTTATTTTGGGCGTCCACCACAAGGAAGCTTGGTGATGGTTTGGATGTCCACCTTGATGCCACATCACCCTTTGTACCAAAACACGAGTCAAGTCCAAATTCACCCCCTTGAAATTCGAGCTCTTCTCGAAATTTGGAACTTGACTAGCAGGTTGGTAGTCAAAGGGTTTTGGATCGATACAAGTTAGCTTAAAATATAAAGTACGATGGTTCTAACCATCTGATCTCGACCTAGACCTTCCATTGGAGGTATTGGGTGGATCTCGCTCAACGACCTTGCTTCGCTTTCACACGAGCTTACCTTGAAGCCTCGCTTCTGGTCATCACCCGAGTACCTCGGCTTCCTCAGAAGTCCCTCTGGCGTTGCCCGACCACCTCGGTTCCCACCGGGTGTCGCAGACCTTCCGCTCAACTTTAGCATTTCTGCACACTTAATTGAGCTCGTAAGATAACAAATATACCCTTAACTATTGAGCCTTTTGCCATAATCAAAATACCGGTTCGACTTTGGTGCCCACTGCCCACTGCACCAACAATCTCCCCCTTTTTGATTCATGGCAAACCGACACAAAAGTTAAGGAAAAATTAAGCATAACAGTAAGCTAGCATAATGATTAAGCATGAATGAGCTAGCATAAAGATTAAATATGAATGAGCTAGCATAATGATTAAGCATGAATGAGCTAGCATAAAGATTAAATATGAATGAGCTAGCATAAAGATTAAATATGAATGAGCTAGCATAATGATTAAATATGAATGAGCTAGCATAATGATTAAGTATGAATGAGCTAGCATAAAGATTAAGCATGAGTGAGCTAGCATAAAGATTAAGCATGAATGAGCTAGCATAAAGATTAAATATGAATGAGCTAGCATAAAGATTAAATATGAATGAGCTAGCATAATGATTAAGCATGAATGAGCTAGCATAAAGATTAAATATGAATGAGCTAGCATAAAGATTAAATATGAATGAGCTAGCATAATGATTAAATATGAATGAGCTAGCATAATGATTAAGTATGAATGAGCTAGCATAAAGATTAAGCATGAGTGAGCTAGCATAAAGATTAAGCATGAGTGAGAAATATTATTGTTTCAAGTTCTCCCCTTTGAGGTAACCTCCCCCTTGACCGAAGGTGAGTTCTTGAAAAATAATTTTTTCTCCCCCTTAATAGTTGCTTAAGTAAACGGAATTACTTAATATAAAAGGTAATAATTTTGTTTACTTTCTTCCTTACTTTTGTGACTTTCTCCCCCTTTTGCCTTAACTCAAAAAGTTTGTAAATATATTTTAAGGTTTGTAAGTCCAAGCAAGTTCCCAATATAAATATATATATATATATATATATATATATATATATATATATATATTAAGGAAAATATGTTCATCTAAAATGTACAACTCCGGTTGGACTTGATTGATATAGAATGATCAATAAGTCTTGAAGGAGTTGATTAATAATTATACTCCATGGTTCATGTCGATGCACTGAATCTACATCTGGAACCAGGAGTAAGGTCCTAACATCTCACGCCCGTCTACGTGGCTAAGTACACAAACACATTAGTCCTATGTGTTGTGAGATGTGTTGGCTCCTTAAATCTATAGGTATATGATTTCTAAGGTAAGACTTAGGCTAATTTCATAAAAAGAAGCAAAAGTAGAGTACATATATAGAAAAATTTAAATCCTACTCTATTACGCACATACCTAACTTTCGTCTTAATAAACTAAATTCGGCTTCGGGTAGTGGTTTGGTGAAGATGTCCGCTAGGTTTGATTTGGACTCAACATACTCTAGTTGTATAGTTCCATTAGTTACATGTTCCCTAATGAAGTGGTGTTTAACTTCTATATGTTTTGTCCTAGAATGACATATTGGATTTTTAGTTAAGTTAATTGAACTAATGTTATCTATGTAGGTTTTAATGTTGTTAAAGATTAAGCTAAAGTCTTGGAGAGTGTGCTTCATCCACGAGTGAGAGACACACTCACCCATCATAGCGTATTCGGTGGTAGATAAGGCAAGCAATCTTTGCTTCCTCTTGCACCAACTTACTAGACTCGAGAGGATTTGACAACAACCACTCGTGCTCTTTCTATCGAGTTTACTACAGGCATAGTCGGAGTCGGAGTATCCGATTATATTAAAATCGTTTTATCTAGGTTACAACATACCTACGTTTAGCGTGCCCTTTAGATATCTAATGATACGCTTGACTAGGGTTAGGTGAGACTCCTTGGCACAGGTTTGTAACCTTGCGCACATACTTACCGCGAATAAAATGTCGGGTCGGCTCGCGGTTAAGTATAGGAGACTTCCTATTGCGCTCCTATAGTATTTTAGGTCAATGGGTTTTCCTTCTACATCTTCGTTTATATTAACATTAGTTGCCATAGGTGTATTGATTATTTTAGCATCTTGCATTCCAAATCGATTTATTAAGTCCTTAGTATATTTTTGTTGATGTAAATATATTCCATCTTTAGTTTGTTTAATTTGTAAACCTAAGAAGAAACTTAACTCTCCCACTAAATTCATTTCAAATTCACTTTCCATAAGTGAGATGAATTCGTTTAGCAGGATCGAGTTGGTAGTTCCAAAAATTATATCATCTACATAGATTTGGGCTATAAAGATTTCTTTTCCTATGGTTTTAACGAATAAGGTTGGGTCGACTAAACCTTGGTTGAATCCTTTGGACTTAAGATAGATCGAAAGCCTTTCGTACCAAGCTCTTGGGGCTTGTTTGAGTCCATATAGGGCTTTCTTAAGTCTAAGGACATGGTCAGGTTTATCTAGATTTTGAATCCGGAGGTTGGTAGCGTAAACTTCTTCCTTAATGTATCCATTCAAAAATGCTGACTTGACATCCATTTGAAACAATTTAAAACCTCGATGTGCGGCATATGCTAACAACATTCGGATGGACTCTAGTCAGCTCTGGCGTAGGTCTCATCGTAATCTAAACCTTCGACTTGACTAAACCCTTTTGCGACTAACCTAGCTTTATTTCTAACTACTTCACCTTTATCATCAAGTTTATTTCGAAATACCCACCTTGTTCCAATAATTGATTTTTCTTTAGGTGGTGGTACTAATTCCCAGACTTCATTTCTAGTGAATTGAGCTAGCTCTTCTTGCATAGCAATAATCCAGTCGGGATCAAGAAGTGCTTGTTCAATAGTTTTGGGTTCGATTTTGGAAATTAACGAGATTTGACTAAGGTTTCGATATGAAGCTCTAGTTGAACCCTAAATTTGGATCACCTATAACTTGATTGATAGGATGATTTGTTTGAGTCTTAGTGTGACTCGGGTTAGGGTCATCTATCACTTGGTCGATAGGATGACTTGGGTGAGTTCTAGTTTGACTTGGGTTAGAGTCATCTATCACTTGGTCGATAGGATGACTTGGGTTAGACAGAGATTCAAGTTCAAGATCAGTCGGGTTCGCTATAAGTTGATTTGCTAGTTGGTTTTGTTAAGGATTGAGCAGGTTCGTGTCCTTAAATCGAAAACTATATTAATGGTTTCTTCGACTCTAAGAGTGTCGTGATTGTATACCTATAAGCTCTGGTGGTTGAGTATCCTAGAAAGGTTCGATGAGGTTTTGGATTTAAATTTCCTAGGTAATCCTTAGTGTTTAAGATATGTACCTTGCATCCAAATACCTAAAGTACTTGATGTTCGGTATTTTATCGTGATAAATCTCGTACGAGGACTTTTGGTGCCTCTTTACCATAAGGATCCTACACATAAGGTAGTTGGATCGGATATTGGAATTACTAAAGGGTTGTTTGTAAGTTTTTAAACCTAAATCATCTCACCAATATCTACATGATCAAAACATGTTATTCCTATGTGTTATTGTGAGATGACTTTCAATTTTACTTGATTAATTTTAATGAATTTAAATTAACCAACATTAGGTTAGATTCGGATTAGTCTAAGCTCATCAAGTAATCTTTTCAGAGATTAGCTTCCAGGTCGTGGCGAGGCACAGAGGCCTTCTTTGATCGGAACAACGACCACTTCCTTAGACAAAGCTAATTTCAAGAAATTGATAACTCGACTTACTTGAGACTACGTCTTGGTCTAACTAGTTATTTTTGAAAAGAGGCTCCCGAGGCTCAATCTTTTAAATAGGATTTTAGTTGGTTTATTTTTGAAAAGAAAGAGGCTCCCGAGGCTCAATCTTTTGATTTTAGTTGGTTATGAGTCCTATCTAACCATTCTAAAAATAAAGGAAAAACTAAGCATGCAATTTCTAAGACTTAACAAAAATACATTTTGTATTGGCTCCCCTGGACCATTGAATCAGTGGGTCTATTCACATAGTGAATTTGGTCATAGGAACCCAATACATGTTAGATCCTAAAGTTGAAATCAAAGTGGTCTTAGGGACCCATGCTTGGACATTTTCTTATGTTGGTTTACTATAGACATATATGACTTATTGGTTGTATTTGAGTTAAACCCGAGTCCGGCCTTGTTGTACACGGCCCTTTGTGATCAAGTAAGAGGTCAAGTCCTTGGATCCCAAAGTGAACCTTTCAACGTGTTCCTAAGGTCTTGACTTGTGTTTTCAAGCGAGTTCTCAACTTCAAGCTTTTCAGCTTGAGTTGAGTCCTCCTCTTGAATCTGAGTAGTCGAAGAGGTTAGGGAGACCTCATGTTTGAGAAGGTTAACCTCCTCAATTAGGTCTCGACCTTGGACTCGGACTTAGCTAGTTTCTTATTTAAAAATTTAATTGCACCATACAAAGTATTAAGTAACGACCGACTTACCCTTAATGATTCTTTTGAACGGATCACGGATCAGTGGCTTGTCTTGAATGGAAGCTCATCGCCGGATTCGGACTCGGACTCTTCTTGATTTGAGTCGTGCTCGTCGGCTTGGCCATTAGAGCTTGGATATCGTCTTCTTCCTCCGACAACTCCTCCCAAGTAGCGTTTAGCGCTTTCTTAGTCTTTGATGCGTTATTCTTTAGCTTTGGGCACTTTCGGACTTGATGTGGCCGAACACTTTGCACTCACTAAAATTAGAAGTATTTGAATTAGGTTTAGGCTTACCTTGAGTTGTTGGTCGTTTCGTCTCTTGATCATCTTCGAACTAGATTGACTAGTTCGGATTCTATTCGAGTCTACTTCCGATTCGGACTAAATCTTCTTCCTTGGGGTGGCTTGCTTGCGGGCTTCTTCTTCTTGGAACACTGCAACTAACGCAATACTCTTCTCGGCTGGACCACGTTAGTTTGCTCATGTAATTCAAGTTCGAAAACAACGTCTAACCTAATTTTAGAAAGGTCCTTGGAGACCTTGTAGGCATCGACCATGGATGCCCACAAGGTGGTCCTAGGAAGCGAGTTAAGAGAATACGATAAGGTCGCGATTCTCGACCTTTTGTCCGATGGCATGGAGTTGGTTGGCGATGTCTTGGATCTGAGCATGTAGTTGAGTTGCGGTCTCGTTTTCCTGCATTTTCAAGTTATACAATTTATTTAAAAGTAAATCTCTTTTACATACCTTCGTGTCGTCGGTGCCTTCGTGTAGTTCCACTAGCTTGGTCCATAAGTCCTTTGCACTAATGAAGGGCGGCGGTTGAGCTCTTCCTTGGACAACCCACATTGCAGATTTGAGTTGCCTTGGCATCGGCTTCTACTTGTTTTTCATGGAATTTGACCATTGATCGTAACCCAAAGATTCACCATCTTCATTAATAGGAAGTGTGAAACCGGTTTGATTACGATCCACATCTCGATTTGGGTTTTAAGAAAGCATTCCATCCGACCCTTCCAATAACGAAAAGTCATTACCGTTGCTAAAACGGGGGTCGGGCGATGCTAAACCCTTCGAGATGGGCCATTTAAAAACAAGAAGAAGAACGACGAAAAGAATCTTGCAAAACACACACGGAAAGAATATTCCAAGACTTTCGTCTTGGATTAGTAGTGCGGGAAGTAAAAAAAGATATATAAAATGTAACTTGCAAAAAGAAATAAACAATCAAATGCGAATGTCGTTGAAGTTCCGGAGGACAACCTTACTCGGGATCTAACCCGAAGGACAACCTTATCCGGATCCTAAAGCCTCTAATGCAATTCTATATGTAGGAGAAGATAAGCAAGTGAAATAATTATACGAAAACAGAAATAAATAAATAAAAAATCTGTAAAAAAAAAAAAAAAACAAAGCTAGATTGGTGGTTTCACCGAATCTTAGCGCCCCCGGCTCTGATACCAATTGTTGGATCGAAAGTGTCGCTAGAGGGGGGGGTGAATAGCGATACGGTGTCGTTAAAAACTTTTGCAATCAGTAAAAAGCAAGTAGAGAATGCACAGCGGAAATATAAAGTAGACAAGATATTTTTACGTGGTTCACAATCTTTCGATTGCTAATCCACGGCCCTAGTGATCCTTGATCACGTACGGAGGGCAATTCACTAAAACCACTCCTCCTCGTTGGAGGTAGGAGCAACGACGATTACAAAAGAAATCAAGGCAAAGGACACTCTTTCCTTGTTACGATTAAAGCACAAAGACAATTTAAAGAAGTAGAACTTAAATAAATATACCGACAACTCTTATAAGTAGAAGATGTAGCTTTGTAGCAAATGTGAGTAGTAGTAGCGTAATTTGCTTGGCTTGAACATGTCTATTTATGGATATTGATCTATGAATTTAGACATAGGTAGTGTCCAAGGTGAGGTTCTTATCCCAACTCAAGGATGAGGTGTTTCATCCAACCACCTTGTGCCACCTCCAACCTTCTTGTGCGCCAACTCAAGGATGAGGTGTTTCATCCAACCACCTTGTGCCACCTCCAACCTCCTTGGGCGCCAACTTGAGGATGAGGTGTTTCATCCAACCACCTTGTGCCACCTCCAACCTCCTTGGGCGCCAACTTGTTGGAGCCATTCAACCTGCCACATCATGGGAGCCAACCATCTTGTGCCAACTCACCTTATTTTGGGCGTCCACCACAAGGAAGCTTGGTGATGGTTTGGATGTCCACCTTGATGCCACATCACCCTTTGTACCAAAACACGAGTCAAGTCCAAATTCACCCCCTTGAAATTGAGCTCTTCTCGAGGTCGAACTTGACTAGCAGTTGGTATAGTCAAAGGGTTTTGGACTAGATACAAGTTAGCTTAAAATATAAAGTACGATGGTTCTAACCATCTGATCTCGACCTAGACCTTCCATTGGAGGTATTGGGTCGGATCTACGCTTAACGACCTTGCTTCGCTTTCACACGAGCTTACCTTGTAGCCTCGCTTCCGGTCTTCACCCGAGTACCTCGGCTTCCTCCGAAGTCCCTCTGGCGTTGCCCGACCACCTCGGTTCCCACCGGGTGTCGCAGACCTTCCGCTCAACTTTAGCATTTCTGCACACTTAATTGAGCTCGTAAGATAACAAATATACCCTTAACTATTGAGCCTTTTGCCATAATCAAAATACCGGTTCGACTTTGGTGCCCACTGCACCAACAGTTCCCATGCCAAGCACCAAGCGCACGGCTTCGCAATACTTTGGACTTTCCCATGCCAAGGCTTCCCCCTTGGACTTCCACACCAAGCTCCATGCTTGGATTTTCCATGCCAACCCCATGTTGGACTTTCCCATGACAATCCCATGTCATGAGTTTTGTCAATCATCAAAATACTATCAAGGTACTGCTCGAGTCAAACTTGAGTCAACCTGGGCCGATTGCACCAACAGACAATAGCCGATGAAAGCACCTGAAGGCTAGCGTATGGATGAACAAGTCATGGATGACTTGGAGGGATCTGATAGGTGTGAGGCTGATGAAGGTGGCAAGAAGGCTTGGGTCTAGACTATGGGTGGTCTAGCTAGTATGAGGGCATCATACTTGGTGTTAAACCTCATAATTGAGGTTTATCAGTCAACTGGTCAAGTATGAGGTGTCAGTCGACCATAGTCTCAGTCGACTGATATACCTCAAACATGAGGTTTTAACCCAAGTATGGTGCCCCCATACTTATTCATCCATATGCTAGCCTTCAGATGCTTCCAACCTTCAGGCCTAGACCTAAGCCTTCTAACCACCTCATGTTCATCCATAAACCTTTTAACCCAGTCGACCTAGACCTAAGCCTTCTAACCACCTCCGTCAGCCTCACGCCTATCGGATCCCTCCAAGTCATCCATGACTTGTTCATCCATATGCTAGCCTTCAGGTGCTTCCATCAACTATGTCATGCTAAGTTGATCTATACCGCCAAGGCACATTGGACTTACACTGTCAAGACTCCGCTTGGACTTTACGCCACTAACCATTGGACTTATGCTGCTAAGACTCCACCCTTGGACTTTACGCCGCCAATATTTCCCTTGGACTTCTCAATTGCCAAGACTCAAGCTTGGACTTTCCCTTGCCAACCCATGTTGGACTTTCCATGCCAAGACTCATTCTTGGACTTTCCTTGCCAAGACTCATGCTTGGACTTTCCTTGCCAACCCATGTTGGACTTTCCATGCCAAGACTCAAGCTTAGACTTTTCATGCCAAGTACACAAGACTTAGACTTCTCTCATGACAATGGTCAAACCATCGTCAAACATCAAATAATAACCTAGGTCGATTGGACCAACAATCTCCCCAACAAATGTCAGACATCAATGTTAGACATCAATGTCAAATATCAAAATACTACTCGAGACAAACTCGAGTCTGGTCAATCGTGACCTGGGCCGATTGCACCAATAATCTCTCCCTTTTTATGTTTGACAAAAAAACATCCTTGAGTTAGGCCCCTAACTCAAATTCCCTTATCAATTTTCCCAAATTGGTAATTTTACTTTCTCTCCCTTTTTGACATACATCAAAAAGGTTCTCCCCAAGGAGGTCAATATCTCATATCCTAATGAGATCTTACAATCTCCCTCTTTGTCCAAAAACACCTAGGATGCCTACAATATTTCTAGTGATAAGTCTCATATCACTCAAGAGAGGCACTCCTATGAAGTCTCTCAATTTCCAAAATGGGTATCTCGAATTCCCATTTCTTCCCCTCATGATAAAAATAACATCCATAATCCCATGATGGATACCTCCCCCTAAAGGCTTGCTCCCCCTTGACCATTGCACCAACAATGTCCTTGGGAAGTCCCTAAGCCTATAGGAACTCTAAACTATCAAAATAAAGGTTAAAAGTTCAACATTGAACTTTCCCACACCTTAAATTGATACATCACCTTAACAACTCTCCTAATCCATATCCAATAGATTTTCACCCTTTCTAATGCTTTCCAAAGCATATCCTAGTGTTAGGAGTGGTTAGGGAACCCTAACCTAGGTGAAACATGGGCTAAACATCCTTGTTTACCCAAAATCAGCTCTAGCAGTCGACTATATCAGTCAATAGTCAACTTCCTCTCATCATCGATCATTGCCATCCATAGCGATCGATAATCAAAATTTTGATTTTCAGTTATCAGAAATGAATTTCAGAAATGCATAAGTAATTATATGTAACTTGAAAAATCGTGAAACTTCATACGTATAATACTTATTACCAATACAATGGGTGAAAAATATTTGAAAAATAATTTACCCATAAAATAGTGAAATTGACACAAAGTTTAAAAGTGAAGAAAACTTCATTTTTTTGAGCTCACTTTGTATCAACTTCATCAATGGTGACTTCTATTAAAAGATAGACTACACTAAGGTTTTTCAAAATGATTTTAAAATAGTTTTAAAGCCTTATATTGGATCATATTCTTTGGGCTTAATGTACATGGCTTGAACATAAGCTTTCCCAATGATCCATCACTAATATAAGATGAGTTTGAGTTCATCTAGATGCAAAAACTATGTACCTTGAACTTAACTCATATCCTAGCATCTCACATGTATCTAGGGTGTATCAATACACATACATGTTAATGTAATGTGAGATGTGGGTTTTGTTTATCCTAATCTAGGATTTCATGCATTTTTCTAAGGCAACACTACTTGATTCCCTTATACATGGGACTTCAAGTCATGTCATATGTCCTTAATTCAATTTTATTAATGCATGAAATGATCATGACATAAATGATGATATAAATGAGCATGGCCAATGATCATGATGTCATGTCATATAATTAAATTTAAATCTACATGACATTAAAAGACAAACCCTAAATATAATCATGACATTTATATGATTTAAATGAATATGATGTCATGACATGTTATATGGCAAATCAAACATGGCAAATACAATATAAAGGTATATAAATACCTAAATTTTAATGTTAATTGTCATTTGTTATTATTAAGTTCATTTTGCCATATTGTCAATTATCCCCCAAGTGTGCAAAAAATCCAAAATGGCACACTAAGACCTCTAAACCTAAGTTGTGCCAATTTGATCAATTTTTCATAATTCCATAAATTATATTGGCACATCTTAAAATCTTTTAGGATTATAATCAAAACACATTTCCAAGGTACCCATGACCTTGAAAATGACCTAAGGTGCCACCTTTAACATGGTTAGGTTAACTACTCATCCATTTAAGATTGGCACACCTAAACCCATTTAGCGTGAATCAATCACGCTCCTAGGAACCCAATACCTATTGGAGCTTCTTAGGTTTACTAGGTATTCGCTAGGGATAACTTCCCTAGATACCCTCCTAATGACCCTTCTAGGCTTGGTAGCCTTGGTCATTTGGGTCTTGCCTAGGTCAACCCTAGAGGTAATTCCTCCTTTGACCTTCTTAATGACTTCCCTAGGTTTCCTTGAAACCCTAGCCACTAGGCACACACCTTGGTTACCTTTAGGGATGACTTCCCTAGTAACCTTGGTTTTCCTAGACCTAACTTGAGTTCCATAATCGAATGGAATGCTATGGTAGGTCTCCTTGGGCTTAGGTTTGTGACCCAAACCTTTCTTGCCCTTAGTTGACCCTTGTCTCCTAGGCCTTTGACTTTGACCATTTGACCCCTTAAATTGATTTTGTATATTCCTAAGGGTCTTTTTCATTTTCTCAAGCCTTGACCTCAAGACTTGATTTTCCTTTTCTAATATCTCAATTTTTGATTTTTCATTAACTCTTGAGATATTCTTATTTCTAGGCATATGTATAACCCATTTTGGGTTGATGCCTAGGTGATCTTCTATCTTCCTAATGGTTCCCCTAGGAAGGATAGGTCTAGAATTGTTTGATCTAGGTCTGTCCTTAGGTAAAATTGTTTTAGAGACATTAGTCCCAAATTTCTCCTAATTTGAAATGTTATATGATTTGGCGCCTAGACAATAAAATTTATTTCTAGCATGCTTTTGTTCATGAGTAATAGCAATAGAATTCCTAGCATGCTTTTGCCTATTAATTAAAGAAGGTGCATTATTGAATTTTACCTTGGGATTTACCTTAGAGGCTTCCCCTACTTGTGATGCTCCTTCTTGGACCTTCTTGTTCCTCGAAGGCATTGACTCCTATAATGCCCTTTTTGTTGACATTTGAAGCAAATAACATGCTCCTTGCTTTTTTTAGTGGGGGCACCGGCATCCTTTGTCATGCCCCGAGAGTATGTCGTGCCAAAAAGCAAATGGACAGCATCTCCCCTGTACGTGGCAACATCTCGTGTTAATACAAGGCCCGTAGGCCCACAATAACAACAACACATATAAAAATGTAACCACAACAACATAACAAACTAACTACAACAAATACACAGCGGAAACAACACAACAATTATACAATCCCACACACATGCATACCGGTATGACTAACACCAAAACTAAGAACCACCGTAACAAAACCAGAAAAAAAAATACAACAACCATAGAAAATCACGAAAACTCCAAATACACTACACCCATGCGGAAAGCCCAAAACGACCACCAGAGTCTCGGAGATGAGATGAGATGTCAGCCAGCGGTCTCCAAGCCGTCATGAAGACTTATACCTATTACCTGGGCAAAAGAAAACCCCAGGGTCTGTGGTGGTGAGTAAAACTCAGCAGGTAATAGAAAAACATGTATATATCAAATATCACATGTAATTCAACAACATAATCTAGAGGTACCATAGGTATATCAGCATAGTATATAAATACAAGCATATACCGTCTAACCAAATGAACAACGTAAAATGCATACATACCTGAAAGTCTGCTATGCTACTCTGATCCAACCTGAGCATATATCCAACATATATATAACAGGAAGAGTAATACCAACTCACCATACTACAGGTCAAGGTACCTAATGGTCTGTCCAATACATATACAAGTATCCGACACAACCGTATAACAGATGCAAGAAGCATGCATGAATATGATGTACAACCAAATGCAGCAAGCATAGTACAATCAAATGCAACATCAAAATAAGCATATATATATAGACTACATCAATATATATATATTAATCACAACCATCCATATATATATATATATATATATATATATATATATATATATATATATATATATATATATATATATATATATATATATATATATATATATATATATACATGCATATATGTATATATATATGGTAATATACAAAGTGCCAAAAGATACAGCAATGTAGCATGCATGGTCATGCCTGTGCACCCCTACTCGCTACCACGACCCCAGTGTGGCCTAGGTGGCATGACATGACAATTGTCCTAACTCAACACCAACCACCGCTCTAGAGTGGCTGAGTGGGCAGTATGATCAAGTAGCGTATGAGCGTAAAGAGCTCGCTACACAACGGGGGTCCCTGCTGCTGGCCACTCTGACTGACACTACCAATGAGTGGTCGAGTGTCACACACCCAGGACAACTACATGCAACTCCAACTACCACCATCTATAGTGGTAGAGTGCGGCACAACAGATGCTCTGCCCTCGCACCAGTTACTCCTCGGGGAGTAATCTGGGAGGCAAGATGATTGACGACTCTCTCAACCCCAAGGGAGACTATGTCGTCAGAATGCATGCAAATGACAAGAATGTGCTGTCACACGTACAAACATCTACCACAGACTCTTTGTTCAACAAAGAGTCGTACCCATCTGATCAATACACTCTCTATTCTGTAGAGAGTCGTACTCAACTGATCGATAGACTCTCTACCCTGTAGAGAGTCGTACTCAACAGATCATAACTCTCTATCAAATAGAGAGTCGTACTCAACGGATCGACACACTCTCTATCCTGTAGAGAGTCATACTCGACTAATCATATCAAGTTGGGACCACCGGTCCGTAGCGACACACTAATCACTCTTAACTTAACCATTACACAACACATGGTTGGTAATAAGTATGCAACATACGGGTATTGGAATAAATCCTACATTTAGGGCATTACCTACCTATGGATGAACCTTTACCCAATTTACAAATCAGGTTATCATCCGTACTCCAACATCTACACCCTACTAAACATTTAGGTCTATTTACATCACATCTATAACCCTAAACATAATAAAGGATATGTGATATCAACCTTTGAGTAAATATAGCCAACGATAAGTATCAAACATAAGATAAATAAGAGCAGGGTCAAGATAATATGAACACCTAACATGCTAATATCTATATCTAAATCTGAATGCAATTACATCTACCTGACCAGGGTAGGATATTACCCACCTATTATGTAGTTCGTGTTGATTGTATTCACATCCATGAACCTGCCTCGTTTCAAGTCCTGAAACCGTAGAATATCAATATAATCAGAAGAACCCTAGTCTCCACTAACTACCAATATAATCTAATAATGACATATCTAGATTAGTTTACTAAATTAAACTGATACATAACTATGAACAATCAAATCTCTACTTACCAAGCCTTGTTTCCATCTGTTCAACTTCTTGATCCTCATCAAATCTGAATCCAACAATCAGATTGGAAATGAATTCCAACATTGATCCTCATCAGATCTGAATCTAACAATCAGATTGGAAATGAATTCCAACATTGATCTACCAATCCTACAAAGATACTATCATATCACCATTCGTTAACTACCCTTACTTCGAGTTCCTCATACACATTTCAACCAGTCATAATTCAAATGTCATTTCCATAACATTTAGATTCAAACTTACCTTGTCTCGTTTCCACTGGTCCACAACAAAGTTAGATCAAACCTTCTGCTGAATAGGACTCAATTTAGCTCACTTTATTGTTGGTGCAGTGGGCACCAAAGTCGAACCGGTATTTTGATTATGGCAAAAGGCTCAATAGTTAAGGGTATATTTGTTATCTTACGAGCTCAATTAAGTGTGCAGAAATGCTAAAGTTGAGCGGAAGGTCTGCGACACCCGGTGGGAACCGAGGTGGTCGGGCAACGCCAGAGGGACTTCGGAGGAAGCCGAGGTACTCGGGTGAAGACCGGAAGCGAGGCTACAAGGTAAGCTCGTGTGAAAGCGAAGCAAGGTCGTTAAGCGTAGATCCGACCCAATACCTCCAATGGAAGGTCTAGGTCGAGATCAGATGGTTAGAACCATCGTACTTTATATTTTAAGCTAACTTGTACTGCAGTCCAAAACCCCTTGACTACAGTCAACTGCTAGTCAAGTTCCAGCCTCGAGAAGAGCTCGAATTTCAAGGGGGTGAATTTGGACTTGACTCGTGTTTTGGTACAAAGGGTGATGTGGCATCAAGGTGGACATCCAAACCATCACCAAGCTTCCTTGTGGTGGACGCCCAAAATAAGGTGAGTTGGCACAAGATGGTTGGCTCCCATGATGTGGCACAAGTTGAATGGCTCCAACAAGTTGGCGCCCAAGGAGGTTGGAGGTGGCACAAGGTGGTTGGATGAAACACCTCATCCTTGAGTTGGCGCCCAAGGAGGTTGGAGGTGGCACAAGGTGGTTGGATGAAACACCTCATCCTCAAGTTGGCGCCCAAGGAGGTTGGAGGTGGCACAAGGTGGTTGGATGAAACACCTCATCCTTGAGTTGGCGCACAAGAAGGTTGGAGGTGGCACAAGGTGGTTGGATGAAACACCTCATCCTTGAGTTGGGATAAGAACCTCACCTTGGACACTACCTATGTCTAAATTCATAGATCAATATCCATAAATAGACATGTTCAAGCCAAGCAAATAACAAGAATTCAAGAGCTCTCAACACGCCGTCGTAACGCCGCTACTACTACTCACATTTGCTACGACGAAGTGCCGACAACGAAAGCTACATCTTCTACTTATAAGAGTTGTCGGTATATTTATTTAAGTTCTACTTCTTTAAATTGTCTTTGTGCTTTAATCGTAACAAGGAAAGGGGGAGTGTCCCTTTGCCTTGATTTCTTTTTGTAATCGTTGCTCCTACCTCCAACGAGGAGGAGTGGTTTTAGTGAATTGCCCTCCGTACGTGATCAAGGATCACTAGGGCCGTGGATTAGCAATCGAAAGATTGTGAACCACGTAAAAATATCTTGTCTACTTTATATTTCCGCTGTGCACTCTCTACTTGCTTTTTACTTATTGCAAAAGTTTTTTAACGACATCGTATCGCTATTCACCCCCTCTAGCGACACTTTCGATCCAACAATTGGTATCAGAGCCGGGGGCGCTAAGATTCGGTGAAACCACCAATCTAGCTTTGTTTTTTTTTTTTACAGATTTTTTATTTATTTATTTCTGTTTTCGTATAATTATTTCACTTGCTTATCTTCTCCTACATATAGAATTGCATTAGAGGCTTTAGGATCCGGATAAGGTTGTCCTTCGGGTTAGATCCCGAGTAAGTTTGTCCTCCGGAACTTCAACGACATTCGCATTTGATTGTTTATTTCTTTTTGCAAGTTACATTTTATATATCTTTTTACTTCTCAAGACTACTAATCCAAGACGAAAGTCTTGGAATATTCTTTCCGTGTGTGTTTTGCAAGATTCTTTTCGTCGTTCTTCTTCTTGTTTTTAAATGGCCCATCTCGAAGGGTTTAGCACAGCCCGACCCCCGTTTTACAACGGTAATGACTTTCGTTATTGGAAGGGTCGGATGGAATGCTTTCTTAAAACCCAAATCGAGATGTGGATCGTAATCCAAACCGGTTTCACACTTCCTATTAATGAAGATGGTGAATCTTTGGGTTACGATCAATGGTCAAATTCCATGAAAAAACAAGTAGAAGCCGATGCCAAGGCAACTCAAATCTTGCAATGTGGGTTGTCCAAGGAAGAGCTCAACCGCGTCGGCCCCTTCATTAGTGCAAAGGACTTATGGACCAAGCTAGTGGAACTACACGAAGGCACCGACGACACGAAGGTATGTAAAAGAGATTTACTTTTAAATAAATTGTATAACTTGAAAATGCAGGAAAACGAGACCGCAACTCAACTACATGCTCGTATCCAAGACATCGTCACCCAACTCCATGCCATCGGACAAAAGGTCGAGAATCGCGACCTTATCAGGTATTCTCTTAACTCGTTTCCTAGGACCACCTTGTGGGCATCCATGGTCGATGCCTACAAGGTCTCCAAGGACCTTTCTAAAATTAGGTTAGACTAATTGTTTTCGGAACTTGAATTACATGAGCAAACTAACGTGGTCGTGCCGAGAAGAGTATTGCGTTAGTTGCGAGTTCCAAGAAGAAGAAGCCCGCAAGCAAGCCACCCCGAAGGAAGAAGGCGAGTCGAATCGGAAGTAGACTCGAATAGAATCCGAACTAGTCAATCTAGTTCGGAAGATGATCAAGAGACGAAAACGACCAACAACTCAAGGTAAGCCTAAACCTAATTCAAATACTTCTAATTTTAGATGCTATGAGTGCAACAGGTTCGGTCACATCAAGTCCGAGTGCCCAAAGCTAAAGAATAACGCATCAAAGACCAAGAAAGCGCTAAACGCTACTTGGGAGGAGTTGTCGGAGGAAGAAGACGATATCCAAGCTCTAATGGCCAAGCCGACCGAGCACGACTAAATCGAAGAAGAGTCCGAGTCCGAATCCGATGATGAGCTTCCATTCAAGACAAGCCACGGATCCGTATCCGGTTCAAAAGAATCATTAAGGGTAAGTCGATCGTTACTTAATACTTTGTATGGTGCAATTAAATTTTTAAATAAGAAACTAGCTAAGTCCGAGTCCAAGGTCGAGACCCTAATTGAGGAGGTTAACCTTCTCAAACATGAGGTCTCCCTAACCTCTTCGACTACTCGTATTCAAGAGGAGGACTCAACTCAAGTTGAAAAGCTTGAAGTTGAGAACTCGCTTTTGAAAACACAAGTCAAAGACCTTAGGAACACGTTGGAAAGGTTCACTTTGGGATCCAAGGGACTTGACCTCTTACTTGGATCACAAAGGGCCGTGTACAACAAGGCCGGACTCGGGTTTAACTCAAATACAACCAATAAGTCATATATGTCTATAGTAAACCAACATAAGAAAAATGTCCAAGCATGGGTCCCTAAGACCACTTTGATTTCAACTTTAGGATCTAACATGTATTGGGTTCCCAAGGACCAAATTCACTATGTGAATAGACCCACTCGATTCAATGGTCCAGGGGGAGCCAATACAAAATGTATTTTTGTTAAGTCTTAGAAATTGCATGCTTAGTTTTTCCTTTATTTTTAGAATGGTTAGATAGGACTCATAACCAACTAAAATCCTGCGAAAAGATTGAGCCTCGGGGAGCCTCTTTTCAAAAATAAACCAACTAAAATCCTAACTAGTTAGACCAAGACGTAGTCTCAAGTAAGTCGAGTTATCAATTTCTTGAAATTAGCTTTGTCTAAGGAAGTGGTCGTTGTTCCGATCAAAGAAGGCCTCTGCCTCGCCACGACCGAAGCTAATCTCTTGAAAAGATTACTTGATGAGCTTAGACTAAATCGAATCTAACCTAATGTTGGTTAATTTAAATTCATTAAAATTAATCAAGTAAAATTGAAAGTCATCTCACAATAACACATAGGAATAACATGTTTTGATCATGTAGATATTGGTGAGATGATTTAGGTTTAAAAACTTACAAACAACCCTTTAGTAATTCCAATATCCGATCCAACTACCTTATGTGTAGGATCCTTATGGTAAAGAGGCACCAAAAGACCTCGTACGAGATTTATCACGATAAAATACCGAACATCAAGTACTTTAGGGTATTTGGATGCAAGGTACATATCTTAAACACTAAGGATTACCTAGGGAAATTTAAATCCAAAACCTCTACTGGAACCTTTCTAGGATACTCAACCACCAAGAGAGCTTATAGGGTATACAATCAATCACGACACTCTTAGAGTCGAAGAAACCATTAATATAGTTTTCGACGAAGGACACGAACCCGTTCAATCCTTAACAAAACCAACTAGCAAATCAACTTATAGCGAACCCGACTCTGATCTTGAACTTGAATCTCGTCCTAACCCAAGTCATCCTATCGACCAAGTGATAGATGACTCTAACCCAAGTCAAACTAGAACTCACCCAAGTCATCCTATCGACCAAGTGATAGATGACCCTAACCCGAGTCACACTAAGACTCAAACAAATCATCCTATCAATCAAGTTATAGGTGATCCAAATTTAGGGTTCGAACTAGAGCTTCATATCGAAACCTTAGTCAAATCTCGTTAATTTCCAAAATCGAACCCAAAACTATTGAACAAGCACTTCTTGATCCCGATCGGATTATTGCTATGCAAGAAGAGCTAGCTCAATTCACTAGAAATGAAGTCCGGGAATTAGTACCACCACCTAAAGAAAAATCAATTATTGGAACAAGGTGGGTATTTCGAAATAAACTTGATGATAAAGGTGAAGTAGTTAGAAATAAAGCTAGGTTAGTCGCAAAAGGGTTTAGTCAAGTCGAAGGTTTAGATTACGATGAGACCTACGCCCCCGTAGCCAGACTAGAGTCCATCCGAATGTTGTTAGCATATGCTGGACATCGAGGTTTTAAATTGTTTCAAATGGATGTCAAGTCAGCATTTTTGAATGGATACATTAAGGAAGAAGTTTACGCTACCAACCTCCTGATTCAAAATCTAGATAAACCCGACCATATCCTTAGACTTAAGAAAGCCCTATATGGACTCAAACAAGCCCCAAGAGCTTGGTACGAAGGCTTTCGATCTATCTTAAGTCCAAAGGATTCAACCAAGGTTTAGTCGACCCAACCTTATTCGTTAAAACCGTAGGGAAAAGAAATCTTTATAGCCCAAATCTATGTAGATGATATAATTTTGGAACTACCAACTCGATCCTGCTAAACGAATTCATCTCACTTATGGAAAGTGAATTTGAAATGAATTTAGTGGGAGAGTTAAGTTTTTTCTTAGGTTTACAAATTAAACAAACTAAAGATGGAATATATTTACATCAACAAAAATATACTAAGGACTTAATAAATCGATTTGGAATGCAAGATGCTAAAATAATCAATACACCTATGGCAACTAATGTTAATATAAACGAAGATGTAGAAGGAAAACCCGTTGACCTAAAATACTATAGGAGCGCAATAGGAAGTCTCCTATACTTAACCGCGAGCCGACGACATTTTATTCATGTAAGTATGTGCGCAAGGTTACAAACTCGTGCAAGGAGTCTCACCTAACCCTAGTCAAGTATCCTTAGATATCTAAAGGGCACGCTAAACGCGTAGGTATTTGGTACCCTAGATCTACCGAGTTTAATCTAATCGGCTACTCCGACTCGACTATGCCGTAGTAAACTCGATAGAAAGAGCACGAGTGGTTGTTGTCAAATCCTCTACCGAGTCTAGTAAGTCGCAAGAGGAAGCAAAGATTGCGCTGCCTTATCTACCACCGGGAATACGCTATGGGTGAGTGTGTCTCTCACCGTGGATGAAGCACACTCTCCAAGACTTTAGCTTAATTCTTTAACAACATTAAAACCTACATAGATAACATTAGTTCAATTAACTTAACTAAAAATCCAATATGTCATTCTAGGACAAAACATATAGAAGTTAAACACCACTTCATTAGGGAACATGTAACTAATGGAACTATACAACTAGAGTATGTTGAGTCCAAATCAAACCTAGCGGACATCTTCACCAAACCACTACCCGGCAATTTAGTTTATTAAGACGAAATTTAGGTATGTGCGTAATAGAGTAGGATTTAAATTTTCTATATATGTACTCTACTTTTGCTTTTTTATGAAATTAGCCTAAGTCTTACCTTAGAAATCATATACCTATAGATTTAAGGAGCCAACACATCTCACAACACATAGGACTAATGTGTTTGTGTACTTAGCCACGTGAACAGGCGTGAGATGTTAGGACCTTACTCCTGGTTCAGATGTAGATTCGTGCATCGACATGAACCATGGAGTATAATTATTTAAATTAATCAACTCCTTCAAGACTTATTGATCATTCTATATCAATCAAGTCCAACCGAGTTGTACATTTTAGATGAACATATTTTCAAGCTTATTATTATTTAAAAAATATATATATATATATATATATATATATATTTATATTGGGAACTAGCTAGGACTTACAAACCTTAAAATATATTTACAAACTTTTTGAATTAAGGCACAAGGGGGCGAAAGTCACAAAAGTAAGGAAGAAAGTAAACAAAATTATTACCTTTTATATTAAGTAATTCCGTTTACTTAAGCAACTATTAAGGGGAGTAAAATTATTTTTCAAGAACTCACCTTCGGTCAAGGGGAGGTTACCTCAAAGGGAGAACTTGAAAAATAATTTTTCTCACTCATGCTTAATCTTTATGCTAGCTCACTCATGCTTAATCTTTATGCTAGCTCATTCATACTTAATCATTATGCTAGCTCATTCATATTTAATCATTATGCTAGCTCATTCATATTTAATCTTTATGCTAGCTCATTCATATTTAATCTTTATGCTAGCTCATTCATGCTTAATCATTATGCTAGCTCATTCATATTTAATCTTTATTTTTCCTTAACTTTTGTGTCGGTTTGCCATGAATCAAAAGGGGAGATTGTTGCGCAGTGGGCACCAAAGTCGAACCGGTATTTTGATTATGGCAAAAGGCTCAATAGTTAAGGGTATATTTGTTATCTTACGAGCTCAATTAAGTGTGCGAAATGCTAAAGTTGAGCGGAAGGTTGCGACACCGGTGGGAACCGAGGTGGTCGGGCAACGCCGAGAGGACTTGAGGAGGAAGCCGAGGTACTCGGGTGAAGACCGGAAGCGAGGCTACAAGGTAAGCTCGTGTGAAAGCGAAGCAAGGTCGTTAAGCGTAGATCCGACCCAATACCTCCAATGGAAGGTCTAGGTCGAGATCAGATGGTTAGAACCATCGTACTTTATATTTTAAGCTAACTTGTATTGCAGTCCAAAACCCCTTGACTACAGTCAACTGCTAGTCAAGTTCCAGCCTCGAGAAGAGCTCGAATTTCAAGGGGGTGAATTTGGACTTGACTCGTGTTTTGGTACAAAGGGTGATGTGGCATCAAGGTGGACATCCAAACCATCACCAAGCTTCCTTGTGGTGGACGCCCAAAATAAGGTGAGTTGGCACAAGATGGTTGGCTCCCATGATGTGGCACAAGTTGAATGGCTCCAACAAGTTGGCGCCCAAGGAGGTTGGAGGTGGCACAAGGTGGTTGGATGAAACACCTCATCCTTGAGTTGGCGCCCAAGGAGGTTGGAGGTGGCACAAGGTGGTTGGATGAAACACCTCATCCTCAAGTTGGCGCCCAAGGAGGTTGGAGGTGGCACAAGGTGGTTGGATGAAACACCTCATCCTTGAGTTGGCGCACAAGAAGGTTGGAGGTGGCACAAGGTGGTTGGATGAAACACCTCATCCTTGAGTTGGGATAAGAACCTCACCTTGGACACTACCTATGTCTAAATTCATAGATCAATATCCATAAATAGACATGTTCAAGCCAAGCAAATAACAAGAATTCAAGAGCTCTCAACACGCCCGTCGTAGCCGCTACTACTACTCACATTTGCTACGACCGAAGTCGCCCGACAACGAAAGCTACATCTTCTACTTATAAGAGTTGTCGGTATATTTATTTAAGTTCTACTTCTTTAAATTGTCTTTGTGCTTTAATCGTAACAAGGAAAGGGGGAGTGTCCCTTTGCCTTGATTTCTTTTTGTAATCGTTGCTCCTACCTCCAACGAGGAGGAGTGGTTTTAGTGAATTGCCCTCCGTACGTGATCAAGGATCACTAGGGCCGTGGATTAGCAATCGAAAGATTGTGAACCACGTAAAAATATCTTGTCTACTTTATATTTCCGCTGTGCACTCTCTACTTGCTTTTTACTTATTGCAAAAGTTTTTTAACGACATCGTATCGCTATTCACCCCCCCCCTCTAGCGACACTTTCGATCCAACATTTATCACCTAAAATCAATCACCAATCCCCTCTAAAATAGCTATTTATATCCCCAATTCATAGAATAGAAATCTAAACAAGCTTACCTTCCCTAGCTTCCTTCTGATCGATCGATCCACGGATCTGAGTATTGAAGCGCAGTGACTGCGGGTCACCAATCGCAATACAGGGTAAGTGATCAACAAGGCGAAGCCACCGGTGAGCTAGCTGCCGATGAAGTTGACTAGCCACTAGATCTAGCAGTGGCAACTGGGTTGTTCAGGGTGACTGCAGCTGATTGCAGTTGATGTTCACGGTGACCCAAAAAGGCAACCGAAATGGCAGGCAACGACAGTTGCAGCTCCAACTCGCAGCGATGCACGAACATGGAAGCACAGGGGACTGTAACAACTGAGATCGGGAGAAAAAGACACCAACATCGAATGAGAATCCCCAACCCTGGCAGCGATGAGGTGGCTGTGGTGGCAGATCAACTGCAGCGACGATGCACGTGAGGCTGGGCTCGACGGCGATCCAACTCACGGTGGCTGAAGGCGAAAGAGAAGAGAAAGGGATCAGTCTGGATCGGGTTGTATCGGGCGGAGATCGACACTGACGACAACAGCTCTCTCTCACGGTGGCGACGAGTGGCGTGGCAAGCAGTGCAACGATGGCGATCGACACTACGACGGTGCGGTAGGGTGCGCAACGAACGGCTCGAGGAGGCAGCCAACAGCGGTGGCAACAAACTCGAGCCGGAGATCAGCGAGTAGAGAAGAGAATCAGTGATCTAAGGAGTGGCGACAACAACTAGCTCGGGCCGCCGATCGCTGGATCAGCACCGGTGACAGGGAGGAGGAGATCGCGTTGCATGGAGAAGTAAAGAAGGAGAGGAATCGACCGGCGCAAATGGGAAAGAGAGAAATTGCGAAACGGAAATAAAGAGGAAACCACAGCGAAGATAAAATGGTAGAAGGGAAAAGGGTCGGGTTTTTGGGGATAACGGGTAGGATTTTTAGACCCTATAAGCAGATAACCCAAACAGGCTTTCCCAAAGCCTATTAAATCTTTCCCTAAAAATATCGTAGAAACTCCATTTAATTTTAGAAAAATTTCTAAAAATTCCTGAAAAATTCTATAAGACAATTTCTTAATTAACAAGGATATTTTCTGTTATTATTATTATTATTATTATTATTATTATTATTATTCGGTATTTTACATTCTCCCCTACTAATAAAAATTTGATCCCCAAATTTTGTACTAACATGTAAAAATTACTTCAAGCAAGTTTCCAAAAGAACCACATATATTCCTCATGTGAACAGATGAGGATATCGAGCTCGGATAGTATCTTCTAGCTCCCTCATAGCCTCCTCATCGGTATGATGTTGTCATCCAACCTTTACAAGTTGGATGATTTTCATCTCACTACTGTCGCTCCTTGCGACCAAAAATTTGCACTGGAATCTCCTCATAGGTCGCCTTAGACTGAGGTAGAATCGGAACCCCTAATAACTCTCATCCGATGACATGCACCAACTCTGCATCATGTTGGATACTTTGTGGCCTCCAATAGTTGTCATTTCCCTACTTCCTCTCAGTACATAGGAGATCTACATGGTCTACCGTATTAGGCCTCAGAAGAAGTCATCTGAATGGATGAGGGATAGCTATTCTTATAGTCAAATTCCACTAAAGGAATGTAGTTCTCCCAACTACCTCCATAATCCATGACACAGGATCATAATAGATCCTTCAGAGTCTAAATGGTACGCTCCGACTGTTCTTCCGTCCACGGATAAAATGTAGTACTAAGTCGAAGCTCTATGCCTATGGTCTGATGTAGACTCCGTCAAAATAGCAAGATAAATCACGAATCTCTATCCGATATGGTACTTAAAAGTACCCCACGCAATCCGATAATCTTTCGACAATACAACTCTGTCGGATGATCCAACAAGTCTATTCCACGCATAGACAGAAAGTGAGCTGATTTGGTTAGTCGATCCATAATCACCCAAATCACATCATGTCTTTTACGGGTTCTAAGCAATCCCATAACGACACCAATAGTGATATGCTCTCACTTCATTCCGGAATCGGAATTTCCTAGAGCAATCCAGCGAGTTTCTGATCTTCAGCCTTTACTTATTGGCATACTAAATATCCAGCAACAAAGTCTACGGTATCTCTCTTCATACCGTTCCCACCAATATAAACATCTCAAATCTCGGTACATCTGAGTACCACCAAGATGCATAGCAAATCCCGAATGATGTGCCTCCTTTAGCAACTCTTTCTTAAACGATGCAACTCCGGAATCCACTATCCTCATCAGAGACGGGGAATTATCCTCTCAAAAGAGAAATCCATCAACCATCCAAGATACACTTCACCACACACTCTGTAAGTGCATGGGAGACTATAGCGACCAATCCCCCTTGTTGCAACTGTTCATGTTCCAACAACTCAATAGTAGCTACCCAGTAGCTAGTCAAAATCCCATAAGCATTCCTGCTCCATATCGCTATTACACGAGAACATATCTGTTAAAACCACATCACGTGTATAACAGCTTATCTCGTAGTTTCTTAACTGACGTAGGCATATGATACACTTCATTTAACTGCATCGGATTCACTCCCATCCCTGAAACGATGCATTTCCGTACCACATCCTTTTATCCACCCCGGAATGATTAACTAATACTCACGTAAAAGTTAATCGTCATCTAAGTCCTATAAACTGGTTTCATTAGCTTCCGACTAAATGATTTCCATCATCACCATTGTCAAACAAGTCCGTGGTATAGTAATGCTAAAACATTCTATCCACATCTACAGTAGTAACCAAATCATACATGGCAAACCACCATCTATGGTGGTCGAGTGAGCAACTCCAACTACCACAATCAATAGTGGCCAGGTTACGCAACTCTAACAACCACAAACTGATCCAATCGTGTCCAGGATACACGATTCTCAAATCCATTGGTGACTAAATCGTTAATTAGTCTAACAACTTAATCAAAACTCATACAATTCATACCAAGTATGAAATAGTCGTCTCTACACACCTGCATCCCCTTTACTCTACACTGATGATATATATTAATCATCACAATGACAATGATAATTGTATGAGACCATGTCACTACAATATCAACCCTCCAGTCGAAAATCAACCCTAGAGTATACGCAGGTGTCCTTAGCTGATCTAAATAGATCATCTATCCACAACGAAGGATATTTTCTTTCAACAACTACTATATTCCATCATCGATAATCGATGCGTACTTTCAAAGGTTCATCTCTCTTTCAACAAAGAGTTTCGAATCTTCTCAAGGAGGAATACTGGGATAGATAAATATCCCCTCCAACATCTCCTATAATCGCAACTCACGTTCTTCTAATTTATATAGTGTTTAACAACACTGATACTAACAAAATTATCACTCATATGAAGTATTCAATATCGACACTATCTCCAAAATCACTCTGATAGCCTACTCCACTTGCCTATGCAACGGCAAGGCTAGGGGTTCGTCTGAAACTACATCCGAAGGCTCTCGGATTATACGCACATCCAAGAGACATATCATATCATAATCTCAACCATTTGACCATCTGTAAGGATATGTCTATCCAAGTCTAAGGGCATCCCTTAACTTCTTAATTGTTTGTTCACATCTCACCTGACGGTAGAGATACCACTGACCCACAAGTCGATATATAGGAACCCTTCTAATACAACTGAGAATGTTCTAGATAAAGATACCTGTAAACTACAAGTATCTCCCAATATATTAACCCAGAGGGTATACTAAAGTAATACCCTTAACGATCAATTATCTGCCGATCCGATCCAAAGGCTCCCCGCAGGTCTCAGCCTTTCTCCGAAGAGAACCAGATCAGATCCAACAGTTCACGACAAAGAGGTCGCATTTCTGCGATGAATGATCCGAGGGTTTTTTCTAGATCATCCGATCCTATCACTTAATCCTACGAGCTACAACTGTAGAATACAAAATAGATACGACCATCATCATATACTCTCTCCTCTGTACCAAGCCAATCCACATCTGGGGTAACTGTTTGTTGTTGTCTGCTGCGTCTTCTATGATGTCTTCTACTGATGCTACTTCTGTACTGAAGGGTAGTATTAAGGAACTCCAACCACACTTGAGGTAGTAGGTTGCTGCTGATGAAATAACCCAATCTTCTGTGCTGATCTCTGCTATCGAGACGATGTATCTACCTCCTGGAATACCATCGATAGTCTTCAACTGAGTCTTCAAAGTACACCTCCTCCACTGTACTAGTTGTTCACAATAGCAACAAATGAACTGATCCAACGGATAATCTGACTTCACGTGTCTTCGTGATCTACACTACACGCACACAATCCCTTCGAAGTCTTTGTTCTAATTTTGCTGATATCCACGAGAACATCCTGATGATCTGCGGTTGGTCTTCTATAATCGAAAAATGGCTCAAAGCCTATGACTCCGATCTTGCTCCTTTTATCCAACAATCGAAGACTTCTGACTCTATTAAGTCGACCTGCAATCTTTGCTTATCGGTCTCCAACTCTTAAACCCTTGTACGGAGTCATTTCTAAACTCCTATCTCAATCCAACGTCTTCCGACAGGATCTGGTAGAAGATCCCGGCATCCTAATCCAACTATAAGCCAATAACTCTAGGTGGCTTAAATCATCCATTCATCTTCTTGAGCAATTAGGTGGTCGTAACCTCTGTAAGTCTCACGACTCTGCATAGTACACTATTACTAACCGTTCACCCTTTCTTGAAGCTCAAGAATTCCTTACAATGTGTCACTAAAAGTGACACGAGGAAATACTCTCTTTCAACATCACTAAACCATGATCAAGTGATATATTATTTCTCAAAGATTATTTTCTACATTTATCACCAAATACCGGCTTGATCCCGATAATGGTATGCAAACAACTCTTCTTTCTCGGTATAACATGAGTTAAGTACTCAAAAGTACTCTCAAAGTTATACAACTCAGTATGAACAACTCAGGGATAAAATCCCTATGAAACACCATAATCTAGCCTTCCGCTATCTGCATCAACAATAGCCTACTTGTCTTATCCATTACCCATTAGGTAATGATCTGACTAGTACTGTTAGTGAAAATCCTCGAGACTATAGTCTTTGATTTTTTTTTCTTTACGAGAAATGTGATGACTTGACCCCTATTTTCCGACTTGGTATCAGTCGGCTCTCAAAGGTAAATCACGTTTTCGACATAGGTTCAAGACTCACAGACTTAACAGGTCATTTTCGGGGTCAACTCATACCACGGTTACGAACAATAACCAACAAACTACAGGTTATTCCCTATTATATACACTAACAGCATAGCCAAAAAATTGGGAGTATAAACCCTATCGAAAACTCCAGTTGGTTGCCTCGGTGGACGACCACTAATACAAGTCTGCACAGGTATAATATCTCTAACAGTATACACTTGTTAATCAAGTCTAGATAAGTATCCAACTAAAAAAATAAGTCATCAGGAATACTTACTTTGTGCTTCTTGTAGCTCAGGCCGCTGTCCATCTCATCTCAGAAAACCAAAACCGAAACAAATTGACTCCCGAGAATCCAAGACTCGACACAAAACAACATTGTATGGCATCGCAGAACCTAGGGCTCTGATACCACTAAAGTTGTAATGCCCCGAGAGTATGTCATGCCGAAAAGCAAACGGACAGCATCTCCTCTGTACGTGACAACATCTCGTGTTAATACAAGGCCTGTAGGCCCACAATAACAAAAACACATATAAAAATTTAACCAAACCACAACAATTTAACAAACTAACTACAACAAATACACAGCAGAAACAACACAACAATAATACAATCCCACACACATGCATACCGGTATGACTAAAACCAAAACTAAGAACCACCGTAACAAAACTAGAAAAAAAAGATACAACAACCATAGTACATCACGAAAACTCCAAATACACTACACCCATGCGGAAAGCCCAAAACGACCACCAGAGTCTCGGAGATGAGATGAGATGTCAGCCAACGGTCTCCAAGCCATCACGAAGACCTCTACCTATTACCTGGATGACAGAAAAACCCAGGGTCCGTGGTGGTGAGTAAAACTCAGCAGGTAATAGAAAAATATGTATATATCAAATATCACATGTAATTCAACAACATAATCTAGAGGTACCATAGGTATATCAACATAGTATATAAATACAAGCATATACCGTCTAACCAAATGAACAACGTAAAATGTATACATACCTGAAAGTCTGCTACGCTACTCTGATCCAACCTGAGCATATATCCAACATATATATAACAGGAAGAGTAATACCAAATCACCATACTATAGGTCAAGGTACCTAATGGTCTGTCCAACACATATACAAGTATCCGACACAACCGTATAACAGATGCAAGAAGCATACATGAATATGATGTACAACCAAATGTAGCAAGAATAGTACAATCAAATGCAACATCACAATATGCATATATATAGACTGCATCTATATATATATATTAATCACAACCATCCATATATATATATATATATATATACATGCATATATGTATATATATATGGTAATATGCAAAGTGTCATAAGATACGGCAATGCAACATGCATGGTCATGCCTGTGCACCCCTACTCGCTACCACGACCCCAGTGTGGCCTAGGTGGCACGACATGACAACTATCCCAACTCAACACTAACCACCGCTCTAGAGTGGTCGATGTTGGAATGTATACTGAAAGCCTAGCTCTTTTTGTATGAACATTTTATTTTGAAATAAGAATCACATGATCATTGTTTGCACTTTATATTTATTATATGTGTGCATATTGTCTAATATTTTACATTGTAGATAACATGATGCTTGGTGTGGCACAGAAGATCATGTTATCAGTTCCTTGTAGAATATCAGTTCCTTATTTTGAGGAGCTCATAAGGTTCATCATGTAAACCCTGCAGGTTGACTTAGTCAACATGATGATAAGGTTGAGTGGTACTACTCGAGGAGTTAGATGTTAATTGATTGATGGTCAGTAAATCAATCAATTGACGGACATTCGATATCTTAAACACGGGGAGATGGATGTACAAATAATATATGGAGCCCATATTAATTTATGGGGGATGGTGAGGTAATTCAATGATGATCCTCTAGTGGAATGGAACATCATTGATGGATCAAGTTTGTGTGGTTCCGATCCATCGGGTGGCCAAGATCCAACTCCTCCTCATGGTCCCTATCATAGCCTAATATAATCCTCATGAAGCTCTAGATCCAAGGATGTAAAACAAAACTCTAGAACCGACGGTTAAGATTAAATCTCTAGATCCGACGGTGGAGATTAAATCTCTATAACCGACGGTTGAGATTAAATCTCTAGAACCGACGGTTGAGATTAAATCTCTAGAATCGATGGTTGAGATTAAATCCCTAGATCCGACGGTTGGGATGAAACCCTAGATCCGACGGTTGGGATGAAACCCTAGATCCGACGGTTGGGATGAAAACCCTAGATCCGACGGTGGAGATTTAAAGGAAGCCTAAGCCTAACTCTATAAATAAGGCTCTAAGGTGGGCGGCAACAACTTAATGAAAAGGTTGTTAGTTTTCCTTGAGAGATTAGGGTTTTGCCTACCTAAGCTTGGGCGGCAAGAAACCCTAAGGAAGCTTTTGGTTGGGCGGCTAGGGTTTGGATTTAGGAGTAGGCGGCAACAAGAGGAGAAGATCCCTTCTTCTTCCTAAGGTGTGGCCGGAGCCTATCCCTCTTCTTCCTTTCAACCTTGGCCGGCGCTCTTCCCTTCTCCCTTTTCTCCTTGGCCGGTGGAAACAAGGGCTAGGTTTTATCCTTGGAGCTCTTGGCCGGCGCCCTCTTCTTTTCTCCTTGGTGGCCGGCGGCAACTATTCTTCAAGGTTGGTCGATGCTCAAGAAGCTACTCCTTGGCCGGTGGTTATATCAAGTTCCTTGGCTTGGTGGTCGGTTCTAGATAGGAGAAGGAGTTTTCGTTTGGTTCTTCTCTTTGTTCAGAGGGAGCAAGGAAGGGAAGAACGTGATCTTGGAAGGTTCAACTCGTGGAGGATCTTCGCCCACACGACGTCCACGAGGAGGATAGTGTTGGTGCAATCGTCCCAGGTCATGATTGACCAGGACTCGAGTTTTGACTCAAGTGATGTTTTGATGTTTCGACAAAAACATATGACAATGTAATTGTCATGGGAAAGTCCAAGTCTTGTGTACTTGGCATGGAAAGTCCAAGTGGAACACTTGGCATTTGGTAAAGTCCAAGTCTTGAGTACTTGGCATGAAAAGTCCAAGTGGGACACTTGGCACATGAAAAGTCCAAGCATGGGTCTTGGCAATGTAAAAGTCCAACATTGGTTGGCAAGGGAAAATCCAAGCATGGTCTTGGCATTTGAGAAGTCCAACATGGGTTGGCAAGGGAAAAGTCCAAGCATGGGTCTTGGCAATGTAAAATCCCAATATGGGTTGGCAAGGGAAAGTCCAAGCTTGAGTCTTGGCATGAGAAGTCCAAGGGGTTTGATATTGGCTGCGTAAAGTCCAAGCGGGAGTCTTGGCAGCATAAGTCCAATGGTTGGCGGCGTAAAGTCCAAGCGGAGTCTTGGCGGCGTAAGTCCAATGTGCCTTAGCGGTGTAGACACCGTTAGCATGACATAGCCGATGGAAGCACCTAGAGGCTAGCGTGATGGATGAACAAGTCATGGATTACTTGGAGGGATCCGAGAGGCGTGAGGCTGATGGAGGTGGCTAGAAGGCTTAGGTCTAGGCTAAGAGTGGTCTAGCAAGTATGGGGGCACCATACTTGGGTTAAAACCTCATTTTTTAGGTTGGCAGTCGACTGGCATTATGGTCGGTTCGACTATCGTGAGTCGACTTGAGTTTGACTGCCAGTTTAGAGCTGGAAATACTGGCGTCACGCTCATTGGAGCGATCCGATCAGTGTCGGCGATACGATCGCTAAGGGTCGTGAATCGACCGATCCCAATATCGAGCTAACGCTCTGTAGCCGACCGCTAATCGGCATGAACGCGCGATCGCGCCAATGTTGGCAGTCGACTGCCAAGAGTCCCGTTGGAACTTGTCCGACGTGGATTGAGCCGTTGTCTCACGACAACAGTGGCATCAGTCGACTGGTGACTTATGGCAGTCGACTGATAGGCGGAAATCCAGCCCGATGCAGGTCAAAAAGAGGAGCTCGTGGAGGATTTCATTATCAGTTCTTGGGGAGCTTTCTTGAGGCGATTTGAAGGCAATTTGTAGGTGCATTTCAGGGCCCTTCAACCTCATCCAAGCAACCAACAAGCAAAGCACTCAAACCCTAGTTTTGTAAAGTGTTCTTTACATTTCCTTTGTATTTGCTTGTATTTCTTTCGTTTATTGTTGTAAACGTTTGTACGAGGTTTCTCCGCCTCCGACTTGTTGTCGAGAAGGAGTTTATTGATTAGTGATTGCATTGGCGTTGCTAGAGCTCGTTAGAGCTCAATCTGTGGAGTAGGAACCGTTCGGTTCCGAACCACATTATATCCTTGTGTTCGTGATTGTATCTTTTCGTTATTTCTTTTATTATTTCTATTCCGCTATGCTAACGAAATTGTAGAGACAAACGCGATCGATTTCCATCCACGTACAGGCAAACGCTATTCACCCCCCCCCCTCTAGCGGCGTCAAATTTCCAACAGATAGAACATACGATAGAAGATCGAGAGTATGTGTTGATTATACTAGTTTACATTTGTATGTATTTGTATAATCATGGACCCCGAAGACAAACACAAAAACCGGCGATCCGTTCGTCGTCTCTTCCACAGCTAATCGGCTAGAAGAGTTGTGTTGCTTGAACAACTAGTTTGTTCAAGCGATCGCTCAAGTCGTTAGCATGATGACGAATTGGTTGAGCTTAGGAAACTCATCCCATCCGGATTAGTTTTCATTAGTGAAAATTTTAATCAGGGGACATGGGAGCCAATGAGCCTCCGAGAAGCAAATTCCCTATAAATTGGTATCAGAGCCACGGTTTCCGGTTTTGTGTGTTTTGGATTCGGTTACTTTCATGAACATATCATATATTGAGTATGCCGAATAATAGTAGGATGTGCGTAGGCTAACGTTTTTGGTTGCAGGCATAAGATCTGACTATTATGGCTATATGTGTGTATGTGATTGTTTGTGTGTGATTGTATGTATACCATTTGAATCCTCGGGGTTGACAAGGCTAGATTAGTATTTAATTTTTGTAATTAAATACGGCATTGTTTAGCTGATCATTTTAGTTTACTTTCGATCTAGATAGTTTGTACACTCCTTCGTGGAGTATAGGATCGATGGATGTAAATTAAAATGATATATCTCGGATCGAATCTCTTTTGTGGCTTACGCACGGAAAAGGTGGAGCGGACGAGGTGGCGACACGACGGGACGCATATTGGAGAACAATGCCATAATAGTTGGAAAAATTCTGATTTTTCCATATTTATTGATGATTTGTTTTATATGCATGTTGTGTGTGCTTGAAAATTCCTCATTTTCAATTTACTAAGTGGGAGAGGGACATTTTAATTAATTCCCACGGCCTTCATTACAATTTGACGTGTGATGCAACAAACTTGCATGTCGGCTCTGAGTGCCTTCCTCCCTGTGGATGGGTTTGTTTGCGGATCACTAGGTCAAATAATGGTTATAGGAAATTATCTAGAAGCGTGTGTACTTCCACAGCGGTAAGACACATAATCCGAAATAATTCCCTTAGTATCGTGTAATGGTGCACACTTAGATGCAAATAAAAGTATCCTCTCCATCGGAGTCACTGCTTTTATTTGTAGGGCCAAAGAGGAACCAACTATTAATTTTATTTGTCAAAAAATAAGGTTGACAAGATAATAAAATTAATGGGTAAAACCTCCTCTTGCAAATGAAGAATTCGTATACGTCTACACTAGCGTGGCATGCGATATTCTCGGTGTTTTGAGGTATTGGTTGATTTCGGAATTTTATTGTTTTGAGGAATCAATAATATTTGAAATCTAATATTTTGATCATTGTGATTCTTAGAATTTTTCAAATGGATTTCAACCCACTTGCTGTGATATTAAAAGAAATAAACTTACTGTACCCAAATAATATTGATTGGAAAAGAAATTTGGATAGTGTCTTAACTGTCGATGAGTGTCCTCCTAGGCCTGCGGATGATTCTGGGGAAAAGGAACTTTTCGGATACCAGAATCGGGCTGCTAGGCAAGAAGCCATGGTTGCTCAGAAGGTTTCTACTTCTAAGCCAAAAGGCAAGAAGAAGAAGAAACAAGGTGGAGCAAAAGTGGTGGGTGGACCTCAGAGAGGAGTGAAGAAGCCGAAAGGCAAGTGCTTCACTTGTAAGCAGACTGGACATGGGAAGAAAGACTTCCCCAACCTAAAGCAAAACGGGAGCCACTGATCATGTCTGCAATTCTTTGCAGGGGTTCCAGGAAACCCGACGACTAGCTGAAGGAGAAATTACCGTCTACATGGGCAATGCTACAAAGGTGGCTGCTATTGCAGTGGGAGACGTTCATTTATCGTTTGATAGAAATAAAGTTTTGGTTTTGAGAAATTGTCTTTATGTACCTACATTTAGAAAGAATTTGATTTCGGTTTCTAAATTATTTATGGATGGATATTCTATTTCTTTTAATGACAGAGTTGTTATAAAAAGAAATAGAGAGATTATCTGTTCAGGTACATTGGTTGGAAATTTGTATACTCTTGAACCAAAAGCTCGCACGATGCATATAGAAGTAAATAACTCATCTTCTAATTCCAATAAGAGAAAAGAACCTTCGAAGATGAACCAGACATATCTTTGGCATCTAAGGCTTGGTCATATTAACCTGAGTAGAATTCAAAGGTTGATAGCTGATGGACCTTTGGGTTCATTAGTGGTGGAGGATCTCCCAACCTGCGAATCTTTCTTGGAAGGTAAAATGACCAAGAGGCCTTTCAAGGCCAAGGGGTATAGAGCAAAAGATGTGTTAGAATTGGTTCATACTGATTTGTGTGGTCCTATGTCTATCCAGGCTAGAGGTGGTTTTGAATATTTCGTCTCTTTTATAGACGATTATTCAAGATATGGATGCATTTACTTGATGCGCCGCAAGTCTGAATGCTTTGACAGGTTCAAAGAATTCAAGGCTGATGTGGAGAACTGTCAAGGTAAAAGTATCAAGACCCTACGATCTGATCGTGGTGGTGAGTACCTCTTGGGAGAGTTTAGGAATTACTTATCAGAGGCTGGGATTCAATCCCAATTGTCTGCACCTGGCACACCCTAGCAGAATGGTGTAGCGGAGCGAAGGAATAGGACTCTTATAGAGATGGTTAGATCGATGATGAGTTATTCTGAGTTGCCATATTTGTTCTGGGGGTATGCGCTGGATACGACAATGTATATTCTGAACTTGGTTCCATCTAAATCAGTGCCTTCTACCCCCGTAGAATTGTGGACTGGGCGAAAGCCTAGTCTGAGACATATTCGGATATGGGGGAGTCCAGCACATGTGCTGAAGGCTTATACTGGTAAGTTGGAACCTCGTACAGAAGTATGCATGTTCGTGGGCTACCCTAAAGGAACGAAAGGTGGTTTGTTTTATAATCCTAGAGATCATAGGGTGATCGTTAGCACGAACGCCCGATTTCTAGAGGAAGACTATGTGATGAATCACAAGCCCAAGAGTAGGATTGTTCTGGAGGAATTAAGAGGGAAAGTCGCTACTTCAGTACCACCGGTACAAGAGGATATACCACAAGTCACTGTACCGTGTGCCACAGAGGATACACAGGTGATACCTCATCGTAGTGGGAGGGTTGTTAGACAGCCTGATAGATTCATGTTCTTGGGAGAATCTTCTGATTTGGTCCCTGGTGAACATGAACCTGATCCCTGGACATATGACGAGGCACTCCAATATAGAGATGCGGTATCTTGGCAAAGAGCGATGAATTTAGAGATAGAATCTATGGATTCTAATCATGTCTGGGAGCTAGTAGAACCACCCGATGGTGTGAAAGCCATTGGATGCAAGTGGATCTACAAGAGAAAGAGAGGAGTGTTGGTGCAACAATGCCCCAAGCATTTATATATATTTTGATGTTTGGATAATAATCTAAGTTAGGCAATGTTTTATGATCTAATTGTATACATGTTTAAGTGACAGGAAAATCCAAGTATGAAGACTTGGTAAAAGACAAGTCCAAGTGTGATCTTGGCAAAGAGAAGTCAAGGAAAGGTCTTGGCAGCATAAGTCCAAGCATGTAGTCTTGGCGGCGTAAAGTCCAAGCAGTCCTTGGAAAATGAAGACCAAAGGAAAGTCTTGGCGGCATAAGTCCAAGCATGTAGTCTTGGCGGCGTAAAGTCCAAGCGTACTTTGGCAAAGAAGAAACCCAAAGCATGACGAAACCGAAGGAAGCTTTTGAAGGCAAGCGCATGGATGGAGTCGTGGACTCAGAGAAATCCTAGAGGCGCAAGGCTGATGGAGAAGCTAGAAGGTTAAGTCTAGGCTTAGGTTATGTTTTCAAGTATGAATTAGTCATACTTGGAGTGTGCCAGTCGACTGGAACATAGTGTCGGTCGAACTGGCCCTTAAAATCTGACATTAGAGGTTGGAAGCGAAATAGCGTAGCCGTGGCGGTCGATCACTGGCGATCGATCGAGCCCGCCGATGTTGGCGGTCGGCGATCGAATCTTCCGTTAGCGATAGTGACGGCAAATCCGCAAATCCGGTACATTTAGAAGCCGTTAGAATCGTGAGGTCGGTGATGTAAGTCATCAGGTGATCGAGACTCAACGGAAAAAGGGCTCTTTCCTATAAAAACAGCCCAAGGGGAGCAAGAAGGGGCTAATGCTTATATTCTGATCTTTCTTCTAGGCTCCTACAAGTTTTCCAAGCTTTCTAAGTGTATTAATCTCCTTTCTCCTCTCAAATCTTCATTGTCATCTTTTGTAAGAAGAGGAGGTCTTTGTAAAGAGAAAGCTTCTTAGTGAAATTGCTTGGGTTGATCCACCTTGTGGAGTAGGAGCGTTATCGCCAAACCACGTAAAGGCTTTGTTAGCATTGTTTTTGTTTTTACATATATTACTTGTGTTTGCTTCCGCTAATTACTCTTGTAGAAACGAAAAGAGCTATTCACCCCCCCCCTCTAGCTTTCAAACGATCCCTAACAAGTGGTATCAGAGCCCGGATCGCATCGGAAGATCTAGCAATCAACCGGAGCAAAGATGACATTTCAAGAGGGGTATAGCATGGCGAGGCCTCTGTTCTTCAACGACAACAATTTTGGATATTGGAAAGGTAGGATGGAGTATTATTTAATGAACGATATTGAAAATTGGTTTAGTATTGTAGATGGTTTTGAGAAGCCGGTCGACGAATTCGGAGCACCACTATCGACAAAGGATTGGACAAGAGAGATGGCCAAGAAAGCACAAGCGAATGCAAAAGCAACGACCACACTTCAATGTGGTCTATCCAAGGAGCAACTATCTAAGGTCGGGCCATTCAACTCCACAAAAGAGCTTTGGGAGAAGCTCATCGAACTCAACGAAGGATCCAAAGAGACAAGAAGGGCCAAGAGGGATCTTTTGATTGGCCAACTCCAAAGCTTCACTATGAAGACAAATGAAACGGTGAGCCAAATGCACGGGCGCTTCAAGGAGGTAGTCAACGGACTACACGTTATAGGTGAAAAGGTCGACAACCGAGACCTTGTGAGGTATGTACTACAAGCCTTCCCTAGGACCACCTTATGGGCCTCAATGGTAGATGCCTATAAGGTCTCTAGGGATCTTTCATTAGTTAAATTAGATGAGTTATTTTGTGAATTTCAATTGCATGAACAAGCTAACACTTCATCCAAAGAGAAGGGTATAGCTCTTGTTGTAGGAAAGAAGGAGAAGAAGAAAAAGGAAAAGAAGGAGGTGTCTTCCTCATCCGAATCCGAGGAGGACTCATCAAGTAGTGAGGATGAGTTGTCGGCAAGTGAGGTAGCACACTACGTCAAGAAATTTGGTGGGAAGTCAAGGAGGCTCACCAAGAAAGATGTGAAGAGGATGTTTCAATCCTCAAGAGGTAAATCTTCTAACAATTCAAATTCTATTTCTAACGTGACGTGTTTTGGTTGCAACAAGAAAGGGCATATAAAGCCCAATTGCCCGGAACTAAAGAAAAAGGAGGAGAAGGATAAGAAGAAGAAGGAAAAGAAGAAGAAGGAGGCGATGATGGCACAAACGTGGGACACTCTAAGTATGGAGGAGTCTACCGACAATGAAGAAGTTTTCCATTCAACCCGGAACTTGGCCCTCATGGCATTGGAAGAAACCGGAAGCTCAAGCGAGGAGTCTTCTTCCTCTTCAAGTGATGAATCATCATCAAGTGATGATGATGAGGTAAATGACTCACCCAAAGTAGATTTACTTTATAAGACTATTGCATGTTTACAAAATGCTTTAAATAGATCAAAAACTAGGATTAAGGATCTAAAATTAGAAATCAAATCATTTAAGAATATAGATGCATCATGTGATAAACCATCTAGTGATGATGATTGTACTCTTAGGGATGAAAATGATGAGTTAAGAAAAGAAATAAGTAAATTAAGAACATGCCTAGAAAAGTTCACTAATGGTTCCAAATATCTAGATATGATTATTAAGGACCAAAGGGCAATTTACAATAAGGCCGGTTTAGGATATAGACCTAAGGAGAAAGAGGTAGCATTTGCATCCCTAGTTAGTAGAAAATCCATGATTAAAAGCAAGGGAGAAAAGCATGGGTACCAAAGAAATTTATAATTAATGCTAGTGGTCCTAAGATTTGGGTACCTAAGGATTGTGTTTTTCATGTGACATAGGTAGAAGAACCAAGCTTGTGGATAGTTGATAGTGGGTGCTCAAAGCATATGACCGGGGATGAGAGAAAATTCTCCACTATCAACCACACTAGCCAAGGAAAAGTGTCTTTTGGTAATAGCGGCAAACTTAAAATTTTAGGAAAGGGCACCATTGAGGTATCTCCCAATCTTTCGATTCATAAAGTTCTATTAGTTAAAAATATGAAATTTAACTTACTTAGTGTAAGCCAATTATGTGATGCAAATTTTGATGTTAAGTTTGATTCCTCAAAATGCTTTATAAGACACAAAACTATAAATGATTGCATGTTAGTAGGCTTTAGAAAATCAAATATATATTATGTTGATTTATCTTATGCTACTAATCCTTCCACTAAGTGTCTTATTGCAAAAGAGGAAGAAAGTTGGCTTTGGCATAGGAGACTAGGTCACATAAACATGAAGAATATAGCCAAAATAGCAAAATTGAAGCTAGTCAAAGGATTGCCTAGAGTCAAATATCTCAAGGACAAGATGTGTGATGCTTGTCAAGAAGGGAAACAATCAAAAACATCACACAAAGGTAAAAATTTACTTAGTACCGCTTTACCATTAGAATTGCTACATATGGATTTATTTGATTGCCATAGTACCCCATCTATAATTGGTAGTAAATATTGCTTGGTAATAGTAGATGATTTTTCTAGGTTTACTTGGGTGTTTTTCTTGAAAAATAAGGATGAAACCTTAGAAATAATCATAGGATTTAGCAAAAGAGTAGAAAATGAAAGAAAACTCAAAATCAACCGGATCCGTAGTGATCATGGTGGAGAGTTTGAGAATTCTAACTTTTCAACTTTTTTCTTAGAACAAGGGTACAAGCATGAATTTTCTTGTCCTAGAACACCCCAACAAAATGGGGTTGTGGAAAGAAAAAATCGTGCCCTACAAGAAGCGGCTAGGACAATGCTTAATGCATATTCCTTACCTAGCTACTTAGGGCGGAAGCGTTAATACCTCTTGCTATATCCAAAATAGGGTATTAATTCATAGGTTTTTAGGAAAAACTCCATTTGAATTGTGGAATGGTACAATTCCAACAATTCATTATTTTAAGGTCTTTGGATGTAAAGTCTATATCTTAAATACCAAAGACAACCTAAGTAAATTTAAGTCCAAAGCGGATGAGGGAATCCTAGTTGGATACTCATCCACTAGTGTAGGATATAGAGTTTACAATAAAAGGACTCAAAAGATTGAAGAATCTTTAAATGTTCAATTTGATGAAACTTCAAATACATACCCTAGAAAATCCCCTATTGATGATGACATAAATAATGAAAATCAAGAAATTACCAAACAATTTCAAGATTTAAACTTAGGGGGTAATAATCAAGGGGGAGGATTGGATCAAGGGGAAATAAGGGATGATTCCGATAATGAACATAGAATTGAAGTAAATTATGATCAAACTCAACTTGATACACCTCCTAGAACCATAATAGTTCATCAAAGTCACCCATTAGATCAAATTGTGGGTGAATTATCTCAAGGAGTTAGGACTAGGTCATTCCATAGGGACCCCACTAGTCATATAGCTCTAATTTCTCAAATTGAGCCCAAAAACATTAAAGATGCATTACTTGATCCGGATTGGATCTTAGCAATGCAAGATGAATTGGCTCAATTTGATAGGAGTCAAGTGTGGGAATTAGTTCCTAGACCAAGTGAAAATACTATTATTACTACAAGATGGGTCTTTAGGAACAAACTAGATGACCAAGGAAATATCACTAGAAATAAAGCACGATTAGTTGCAAGGGGTTTTAATCAAGTTGAAGGACTTGATTATGATGAAACATATGCCCCGATTGCTAGATTAGAGTCCATTAGAATACTTTTAGCATATGCCTCCTATATGGGTTTCAAACTCCATCAAATGGATGTCAAATCGGCATTCCTAAATGAGTTTATTAAGGAAGAGGTGTATGTAGAACAACCTCCCGGGTTTGAAAATATGGACTACCCAAACCATGTATACAAACTTAGGAAAGTCTTATATGGTTTGAAACAAGCTCCCCGGGCTTGGTATGAAAGATTGTCAACCTTCCTAATCTCCAAGGATTTCAGAAGGGGTAGTATAGATCAAACTCTCTTTATAAAGTCAACATCTAAGGACATTTTTGTAGCCCAAGTATATGTTGATGACATTATCTTTGGGTCAACAAATGATGAGCTTCTTGAAGACTTTATTCAAAATATGGAAAAAGAGTTTGAGATGAGTCTAGTTGGAGAATTAAATTTCTTCCTAGGTTTGCAAGTTAAACAAACTAGTGAAGGAATTTACATTTATCAAACCAAATATGCTAAGGAAATGATTAAGAAATTTGGTTTAGAAAATGCTAAGGTAGTGTCAACTCCAATGGCAACCAATACCAAAATAGATAGTGATAGTGAAGGAAAACAAATAGATCTTACCCTTTATAGGAGCATGATTGGTAGCCTCTTGTATTTAACCGCTAGTAGACCCGACATATTATTTGCGGTTGGTATGTGTGCTAGGTATCAATCATGTGCTAAGGAATCTCTTGTTAAAAGAATTTTAAGATATGTCAAGGGCACACTAAATGTAGGTCTATGGTACCCTAGGACTAGGTCATTTGAATTACTTGGGTATACCGATTCCGATTATGCCGGGTGCAAATTGGATAGGAAAAGTACTAGTGGTGGATGCCAATTTCTTGGGTCCTCCCTAGTTAGTTGGAGTAGTAGGAAGCAACATTGTGTTGCTTTATCAACCACCGAAGCCGAATATGTTGCTATGGGTGGTTGTGTAGCTCAACTATTATGGATGAAACATACCTTAGAAGATTATGAGCTAACTTACTCCAACATGAAAGTACTTTGTGATAATGTGAGCACCATTAACTTGACCAAAAATCCGGTGCATCACTCTAGGACCAAGCACATTGAAGTGAAACATCACTTCATTAGAGACCATGTGGCTAAGGGGGACATTGAGCTTAATTACATTGAATCTAAGTCCAACCTAGCCGACATCTTTACCAAGCCTCTCCCCGAAATAGAATTTTCATCACTTAGGAGAGAACTTGGGATGTGCTTTGTAGAATAGAAGTGTAGTTTTGCATGATTCTATAGAAATACTAGGATTTATACCTTTAACCATCTCACAAAACACTTAGGAAACCATGATTTTTGTATTGAGCCACCTAGATAGCATGTGAGATGTTAGGAAGATGCACTTGGTTCATCATGCTTGTTATGATGCATTACTATGAACCAAAGTGTCATCTAGAAACATTAATCCTTCATTGGACCAATCATTGGGAAGGCCTATGTACAATTAATGTGCATATAGCTCCAAGAATATGATTGGAAATGTCAAATAAAATAAAATATAAACTATGTCTATCAAACCTTGAGAAACAATTTCCTATTGATAAGCCAAAGTGATACAAAGTTTTGCAAAAATATCATAACTTTTGCAAAATTTCAAGATTGTGTCAATATCAAAATCTAGAGGTAATATAATTTTAAAATAATTTTTCCTTGATAGGAAATGATCTAACAATATTACCCACGGAATTTCGTGATTTTTTTATCTTTATTGAATTACTTATGAATTTTTAAATCTGGCCAAAAAGGCTATCAGACTAATATCAGTCGACTGGTACCTAACGCCAGTTCGACTGATACGCCGATATCGAACCGGGCTTACCCGGTTCGTTATCAGTTCGACTGCCATTTATGGCAGTCGATTGACGCGCATGTAATCGCTCGATGCGATCGGGTCACCGATCGATAACCATCACCGACCGCCATTTATGGCAATACGACCGACGCGCATGTAATCGCTCAGTATGCGATCGCTGTTCGATCGATCACCATCAATTCGACTACCGACTAATGGCAGTCGACTGGTGTCGCAGTTTTTAGGGCTTTCCACCGGTTCGACTCGCCAGAACCTCTCGATTTCTCTCTTCTTTTCCTCTTCCGACGACCTTCCACCGCACATCTTAGCCGTTCTCCTTTGTTTTTCGGCGACTTCATCGACACGTGATCTCATTTGGAGTGCTCTCCAACTCGAGGACCTTCTCTTGTCACTCCGTTCGCGCTCTAGTTCCCAGTCACTCGGCTAGGGTTCCGTGGTCCGGCACTGATCTTTGTTCACCATGCCGCCTAGGTATATTTTCGTTCCTGATCAATGTTTGTTTTGTTCCTATGATTGTATTTCACTAACCCATGCTTGTCTTGTTGCCTCTGTCCATGCATCATCAACCTACATTGTGCATTTTTTTTGTGTTGTCTTTTCACCCATTTAGAATTAAGCACTTTGCTACTAAGCGCACCCGGGCACCTCCGACCAATGAGGGCCCGTTAAACCCTCAACCCTCTGTTGATCCTCGATTTCCAAATTCCGCCCTTGAAAGTGCTTTCCATAAAAACAAATTCCAACTTATTCCACCTAGATCAATGGATTCCAAGTTTCTTAAAGACTACTATTTCGACATTGTCCAAATCGTCCAATATTACAACCTTGAGTCTTTAGTTTTCTGTGAACATCACGTAAATATCACCCTTCTCTCTGAATTTTTCAACAACCTACGACCGGCTGGAGATGGGCTGAGATACCGGACTCGCGTTGCTCAGCGCGATCTGGATTTCAGTCCCCAGATCTGGACCGATTTTCTCGGATGTCTTCCTTCCGAGAATGATTTCACTCTATATCCATCTTGGAGTGAACCTCTTCCATCTCCCTTTGAGGAGATTTCTTTAGATTCCCTTCATGATACTTTCTATCACTATCCTCGACCTTTGAACACCAATTTATTTCAATCACAAGAACTTTCTGCCTCTGACAATGTCCTTTATAAGGTCGTTGCTCATTGTCTTCTCCCCATAGTTACCCGTGGTTTGGCCTTGGTTCGCCCTCCACACTTACTTCTCATGCATTTCTTTCGTCAATACTTAGACATTAACATTGGTCTCAATACCTTCCAATGCATCATTCATTTCATAAGGCCAAACAATGGGAAGATTCACATACCATTTGGAAATGTCCTCACTCAATGGCTCAGCTCTGTAGGCATTGATGTCAATATAGGAGTCATTAAAATCATGAATAGAAAATATGATCAGATGACTCGACGGAGTTTCTCATTGGCGGGCCTGAAGGCCGACAGAGGATCCGCTCTCCGGGACCCAAAGACGGCGGTAGCAGTGCCGCCCACCAGAGGATGTCACGCATGAGCCGAGGGTGGTGTTGTAGGTGTTCTTGAGGGACTAATGCGAGAGAGGCTGCTGCGAGCGTCTTGTTCTACCAGACACATCCCTCAGTGCCCGCTTCGATGCTTTTGCGGAGCAGGTGGACACACGTTTTGAGGAGCTGCGCCTAGAGCATCAGGAGCTCCTCTCCCTCGTGAGAGAGGTGCATCGGCAGCAGCAGGACATCTTGGCGATTCTCCGCCCTGCTGCACCTGGACACCCACCTCACGATGGTTCGTCCTCTGCACCGATGGATGCTGAGGACGACGATCGTTAGCTCGCTTGTTTTCTTTGTTATTTTCTTTTTGGCCGTATGTACGGCATAAACTCCTACTTATGTAATGACTTTTGATTAATGAAATGAAATTGTGTTTCTTTTTATTCACTTCTATTAGTGCCTACAATTTGTTATTTGTCAAGTTTAGAAGTTGAGCATATAGTACGAAGTTATGAATATTGATACGATACAATTACACTTTTTGCGTCATAATTTTGTTATTTTAAATATCATATCAATCCATTAATCCGATGAACATGTTTTTCGTCTAATATTTTTCATATGTTATATTAGTCGAATAAAATGTGTATGCCAAGTTTCGTGATTTTTGGACACCCACGTAATTTTCTACGCATTTTCAAACCTTGACTGAAAAACTCGAAATTCAGATTTGTCTGATATCACGATCATTGTATCGTGCGATCGGCCATGGTCGACGATTAGCTGATCACCTATTCCAGTCGAACCGGTGTCACTGCTTTGGAATGGAAAGCGGTTTTTCATCGGTTAAAAGGTTCAATTTTGGACATTATACGATTTCCACAGTATATACATGATACCTTGTATGGAAAGGCGGATTTTCTTGGTGCACTGGTTTAGGGGGAGCTACATCCCTTATTTATATAATTGTTGGTGCAAGGCTAGGACATATTTGCCTATTCTATTGCTTATGGTTTGTTTCACATGTTATTTACACATCATGAAACATGTCTTGGATTTAGGGGGAGCTTCATATCAATTTTATACCTTTGTTCAAGATGTGTCAATTATAATTCCTTCCTGCACTTATTGGATAACCTCTTCTCTTTTTGTTGTATGTCAAAGGGGGAGAAGGGATATTTAAGTTAGAATTCATATTGAAATATGTTTATGTGTTAAAGACCTAACTTAAATGATTGTCAAACATCAAAAAGGGGGAGATTGTTGGTGCAACAATGCCCCAAGCATTTATATATATTTTGATGTTTGGATAATCATCTAAGTTAGGCAATGTTTTGTGATCTAATTGTATACATGTTTAAGTGACAGGAAAATCCAAGTATGAAGACTTGGTAAAAGACAAGTCCAAGTGTGATCTTGGCAAAGAGAAGTCAAGGAAAGGTCTTGGCAGCATAAGTCCAAGCATGTAGTCTTGGCGGCATAAAGTCCAAGCAGTCCTTGGAAAATGAAGACCAAAGAAAAGTTTTGGCGGCATAAGTCCAAGCATGTAGTCTTGGCGGCGTAAAGTCCAAGCGTACTTTGGCAAAGAAGAAACCCAAAGCATGACGAAACCGAAGGAAGCTTTTGAAGGCAAGCGCATGGATGGAGTCGTGGACTCAGAGAAATCCTAGAGGCGCAAGGCTGATGGAGAAGCTAGAAGGTTAAGTCTAGGCTTAGGTTATGTTTTCAAGTATGAATTAGTCATACTTGGAGTGTGCCAGTCGACTGGAACATGGTGTCGGTCGAATCGCCTTAAAATACAAAGATTAGAGGTTGGAAGGTGTTATCGATCGATCGGGGTTATCCTAGTCGAACCGGTGACAATCGACTCGACTGATGCGGCATATAAGGTGGCGATCGATCGCCATTATTGGCGTCGATCGCCTAATAACGTAGCCGAGCCGATGGCCACGGCTCGACGATATCGATCGCGCTGGCGCGTGATCGATAGTCTTCCCGTTGGCGATGACGACGGTAAATCCCGCAAATCTGGTTGTTTAGAAGCCGTTAGAATCGGCGGTAGTTGACTGATGTAAGTCATCAGTCGACTAATAGACCTCCAACGGGAAAAAGGGGCTCTTTCCTATAAAAAGAGCCCAAGGGGAGCAAGAAGGGGCTAATGCTTATATTCTGATCTTTCTTCTAGGCTCCTACAAGTTTTCCAAGCTTTCTAAGTGTATTAATCTCCTTTCTCCACTCATATCTTCATTGTCATCTTTTGTAAGAAGAGGAGGTCTTTGTAAAGAGAAAGCTTCTTAGTGAAATTGCTTGGGTTGATCCACCTTAAGGATCGCCGTGGAGTAGGAGCGTTATCTCCGAACCACGTAAAGGCTTTGTTAGCATTGTTTTTTTTTTTTACATATATTACTTGTGTTTGCTTCCGCTAATTACTCTTGTAGAAACGAAAAGAGCTATTCACCCCCCCCCCCCTCTAGCTTTCAAACGATCCCTAACAAGGAGTAGACGGGAAGGTTGAGACCTTCAAAGCTAGGCTTGTTGCGAAAGGGTATACTCAGAAAGAGGGTATCGATTATGAGGAGACCTTTTCGCCGGTAGCTATGCTTAAGTCTATCCGAATTCTCTTATCTATAGCTGCTCATATGGATTATGAGATTTGGCAGATGGATGTCAAGACATCTTTCCTTAACGAAAGTCTTGAGGAGAACATCTATATGCAACAACCAGAGGGATTCATTGCTAAAGGCAAAGAGCATCTAGTATGTAAGCTTAATCGGTCCATTTATGGATTGAAGCAAGCTTCGAGATCTTGGAACATCCATTTTGATGAGGTAATCCAGTCATATGGATTTATTCAAAATCCGAATAAGCCATGTGTATACAAAAGATGTGATGGAAACGTAATGGTATTTCTTGTACTATACGTAGATGACATTTTGTTAGTTGGCAACAATATTAGAGTGTTATCAGACGTAAGGGTATGGTTGTCCAAACAGTTTGACATGAAGGACTTGGGAGAAGTGGGACACATCCTTGGGATCAAAGTTATAATGGATCGCAAGAAAAGGATGTTGTGCTTATCTCAAGCTTCATACATAGACACTATCCTTGCTCGTTTTAGCATGCAGAACTCCAAGAAAGGTTTTCTACCTTTTAGGCATGGAGTATCTTTATCTAAAGAGATGTGTCCCAAAACATCAAAGGAGATAGAGGAGATGAAGGCAGTTCCTTATGCTTCGGCAGTAGGAAGCCTCATGTATGCTATGCTATGTACGAGACCAAATATCTGCTTTGTTGTGGGTATGGTTAGCAGATATCAGAGTAATCCTGGACAGGGACATTGGACTGTGGTAAAGCATATATTAAAGTACCTGAGAAGGACTAGGGATTATATGCTGGTTTACCGGGCAGATCAATTAGTACCTGTGGGTTACACGGATTCTGATTTCCAATCAGATAGGGACAACAGTAAGTCTACCTCAGGGTTTGTGTTTACTTTTGGAGGTGGAGTCATAGTATGGAGGAGTGTCAAGCAGAAATGCGTGGCAGACTCTACCATGGAAGCTGAGTATGTGGCAGCCTCTGAGGCAGCCAAGGAAGCTGTATGGCTCAGGAACTTCTTGATGGACTTGGATGTGATTCCTGGTTTGCCCAGAACTATCATAATTTATTGTGATAATAGTGGTGCAGTTGCAAACTCAAAGGAACCACGAGCCCATAAGGCGAGTAAACACATAGAGTGCAAGTACCACCTGATACGAGAAATCGTAAAGCGAGGAGAAGTAGTTGTCGCCAAGATTGCATCAGAGGATAACCTGGCGGATCAATTCACTAAGGCCCTTCCAGCGAAAGCGTTTGATAGGCATGTGGAGGACATGGGGATCAGATGTATGGCAGTGTGATGACAACATAGTCTTTTAGTATAAGTGGGAGATTGTTGGAATGTATACTGAAAGTCTAGCTCTTTTTGTATGAACATTTTATTTTGAAATAAGAATCACATGATCATTGTTTGCACTTTATATTTATTATATGTGTACATATTGTCTAATATTTTACATTGTAGATAACATGGTGCTTGGTGTGGCACAGAAGATCATGTTATCAGTTCCTTGTAGAATATAAGTAGAGGCTCACAACCAAGATGGTTTTGGACAAACCATTGGCATGGTTGTAGTGTAGCTTGGTATTGTTTTGTCTTGAACATAGAGTTACACTAGTACACTTAGGTGTATTTAGCAGGACCGACATAGAGGTGATTCAATTTGTTGCTGACTACATAATTGAATCGGACCTCGAATATTATATTGTACATGCTCTTAATCCCGATATAATAACGGGCACATGTACTTAGTATTTATTTCTTTGATTTACCAGAGGGTGAGATTTCTATGGATTAAATCAATATGTCCGGTAAGTTGGGAAATGATATTATTTACATGGTGTGCCGTTGATTATAGGCGGAAACCGTGTCCTATATATTAGGTTGATGATGCTTGGTGTGGCACAGAAGATCATGTTATCAGTTCCTTGTGGACATTCGATATCTTAAACACGGGGAGATGGATGTACAAATAATATATGGAGCTCATATTAATTTATGGGGGTTGGTGAGGTAATTCAATGATGATCCTCTAGTGGAATGGAACATCATTGATGGATCAAGTTTGTGTGGTTCCGATCCATTGGGTGGCCAAGATCCAACTCCTCCTCATGGTCCCTATCGTAGCCTAATATAATCCTCATGAAGCTCTAGATCCAAGGATGTAAAACAAAACTCTAGAACTGACGGTTAAGATTAAATCTCGAAATCCGACGGTGGATATTAAATCTCTAGAATCAACGGTTGAGATTAAATCTCTAGAACCGACGGTTGAGATTAAATCCCTAGAACCGACGGTTGAGATTAAATCCCTAGATCCGACGGTTGGGATGAAACCCTAGATCCAATGGTTGGGATGAAACCCTAGATCCGACGGTTGGGATGAAACCCTAGATCTGATAGTTGGGATGAAACCCTAGATCCGACGGTTGGGATGAAACCCTAGATCCGACAGTTGGGATGAAACCCTAGATCCGACGATTGGGATGAAACCCTAGATCCAACGGTTGGGATGAAAACCCTAGATCCGACGGTGGAGATTGAAAGGAAGCCTAAGCCTAACTCTATAAATAAGGCTCTAAGGTGGGCGGCAACAACTTAATGAAAAGGTTGTTAGTTTTCCTTGAGAGGTTAGGGTTTTGCCTACCTAAGCTTGGGCGGCAAGAAACCCTAAGGAAGCTTTTGGTTGGGCGGCTAGGGTTTGGATTTAGGAGTAGGCGGCAACAAGAGGAGAAGATCCCTTCTTCTTCCTAAGGTGTGGCCGGAGCCTATCCCTCTTCTTCCTTTCAACCTTGGTCGGCGCTCTTCCCTTCTCCCTTTTCTCCTTGGCCGGTGGAAACAAGGGCTAGGTTTTATCCTTGGATCTCTTGGCCGGCGCCTTCTTCTTTTCTCCTAGGTGGCCGGCGGCAACTATTCTTCAAGGTTGGCCGGTGCTCAAGAAGCTACTCCTTGGCCGACAGTTATATCAAGTTCCTTGGCTTGGTGGCCGATTCTAGATAGGAGAAGGAGTTTTCGTTTGGTTCTTCTCTTTGTTCGAAGCGAGCAAGGAAGGGAAGAACGTGATCTAGGAAACTTCAACTCGTGGAGGATCTTCGCCCACACAACGTCCACGAGGAGGATAGGACATACGATAGAAGATTGAGAGTATGTGTTGATTATACTAGTTTACATTTGTATGTATTTGTATAATCATGGACCCCGAAGACAAACACAAAAATCGGCAATCCGTCCGTCGTCTCTTCCGCGGCGAATCGGCTAGAAGAGTTGTGTTGCTTGAACAACTAGTTTGTTCAAGCGATTGCTCAAGTCGTTAGCACGATGACAAATTGGTTGAGCTTAGGAAACTCATCCAATCCGGATTAGTTTTCATTAATGAAAATGTTAATCCGGGGACATGGGAGCCAATGAGCCTCCGAGAAGCAAATTCCCTACAGCCGAGTGGGCGTATGATCAAGTAGCATATGAGCGTAAAGAACTCGCTACACAACGGTGGTCCCTGCGGCTGGCCACTCTGACTAACACTACCAATGAGTGGTCAGTGCCAGGCACCCAGGACAACTGCACGCAACTCCAACTACCACCGTCTATAGTGGTAGAGTGCGGCACAACAGATGCTCTGCCGTCACACTAGTTACTCCTCGGGGAGTAACCTAGGAGGCAAGATAACTGATGACTCTCTCAACCCCAAGGGAGACTATATCATCAGAATGCATGCAAATGACATGAATGTGTTGTCACACGTACAGACATCTACCACAGACTCTCTATTCAACAAAGAGTCATACCCATCTGATCAATACACTCTCTATCCTGTAGAGAGTCGTACTCAACTGATCGACGGACTCTCTGTCCTATAGAGAGTCGTACTCAACTGATCATAACTCTCTATCAAATAGAGAGTCATACTCAACGGATCGACACACTCTCTATCCTGTAGAGATTCGTACTCGACTAATCATATCAAGCTGGGAACACCTGTCTGTAGCGACACACTAATCACCCATCACTTAACCATTACACAACACATGGTTAGTAATAAGTATGCAACATACGGGTATTAGAATAAATCCTACATTTAAGGCATTACCTACCCACGGATGAACCTTTACCCAATTTACAAATCAGGTTATCATCCGTACTCCAACATCTACACCCTGCTAAACATTTAGGTCTATTTACATCACATCTATAAACCTAAACATAATAAAGGAAATGTGATATCAACCTTTGAGTAAATATAGCCAACGACAAGTATCAAGCATAAGATAAATAAGAGTAGGGTCAAGATAATATGAACACCTAACATGCTCATATCTATATCTAAATCTGAATGCAATTACATCTACCTGACCAAGGTAGGATATTACCCACCTATTATGTAGTTCGTGCTGATTGTATTCACATTCGTGAACCTGCCTCGTTTCAAGTTCTGAAACCATAGAATACCAATATAATCAGAAGAACCCTAGTCGTCACTAACTGCCAATATAATCCAATAATGACATATCCAGATCAGTTTACTAAATTAAACTGATACACAACTATGAACAATCAAATCTCTACTTACCAAGCCTTGTTTCCATCTGTTCAACTTCTTGATCCTCATCAGATCTGAATCCAACAATCAGATTGGAAATGAATTCCAACATTGATCTACCAATCCTACAAAGATATTGTCATATCACCATTCGTTAACTACCGTTACTTTGAGTTCATCATACACATTTCAACCAGTCGTAATTCAAATGTCATTTCCATAACATTTATATCCCCAATTCATAGAACAGAAATCTAAACAAGCTTACCTTCCCTAGCTTTCTTCTGATCGATCGATCCACGGATCCGAGTATTGAAGCGCAGTGACTGCGGGTCACCAATCGCAATACAAGGCAAGTGATCAACAAGGTGAAGCCACCGGTGAGCTAGCTACCGATGAAGTTGGCTAGCCACCAGATCTAGCAGTGGCAACTGGGTTGTTCGGGGTGACTGCAGCTGATTGTAGTGGATGTTCACGGCGACCCAAAAAGGCAACTGAAATGGCAGGCGACGACAGCTACATCTCCAACTCATAGCGATGCACGAACATGGAAGCATAGGGGACTGCAACAACTGAGATCGGGAGAAAAAGACACCAACATCGAACGAGAATCCCCAACCCTCACGGCGACAAGGTGGCGGTGGTGGCAGATCAACTGCAGCGACGATGCACGTGAGGCTGGGCTCGACGGCGATCCAACTCACGGTGGTTGAAGGCGAAAGAGAAGAGAAGGGAATCAGTCTGGATCGGGTTGGATCGGGCGGAGATCGGCATCGACGACAACAGCTCTCTCTCACGGCGGCGACGAGTGGTGCGGCAAGCGGCGCGACGACGGCGATCTGCACGACGGCGGTGCGGTAGGGTGCGCGACGAACGGCTCGAGGAGGCGGCCATCAGCGGTGGCAACAAAATCAAAGAGGAGATCAGTGAGTAGAGAAGAGAATCGGCGATCTAAGGAGCGACGACGACAACTAGCTCAGGCCGACGATCGCTAGATCAGCACCGACGACTGGGAGGAGGAGATCTTGTTGCGTGGAGAAGTCAAGAAGAAGAGGAATCGACCGGCACAAATGGGAAAGAGAGAAATCGCGAAACGGAAATAAAGAGGAAACTGCAACGAAGAGAAAATGGTAGAAGGGAAAAGGATCGGGTTTTTGGGTATAACTGGTAGGATTTTTAGACCCTATAAGCAGATAACCCAAATAGTCTTTCCCAAAGCCTATTAAATCTTTCCCTAAAAATACTGTAGAAACTCCATTTAATTTCAGAAAAATTTGTAAAAATTCCTGAAAAATTCTATAAGACAATTTCTTAATTAACAAGGATATTTTTTGTTATTATTATTATTTTTTTAGTATTTTACATCCTTAGTTTTCTCTTGACTTTTAGGTGTCGGTGGTGACTTCTTGACCTTCTTTGGGCACTTACTCTTATAATGCCCTTGTTCCCTACACTCAAAGCAAATTATGTGATTTTTAATTTTACCAAAATTTATTGAGTTACCTAGGTCAATGGCGGCCAGATTTTGAGCTTCTTCATCTTGACCGGATGTTGAAGGCTCTTCTTCTTGCTCCGGCATGGAAGGTAATCTCTCCTCCCCCTCAATCCTAGAGGTGGAGGCTTCTTCCAATTCCACCTCCTCTTCCACCAATCCAGAAGTTAACTCCTCTTCAACCTCCGAATCCTCACTTTCTTGTGAGGAGGAGCTTGCTTCTTCTTGTGTGGGTTTGGATTTTTCGTGAAGCATTGCCAATTTTCTCCATAGATTCTTGGCATCTTGAAATTCACCTACTTTGGACAATAACTCGTTATGTATCAAATCAACTACCATATTGATTACCTTGTTATTCATTTCATATTTTTGGAGTTGGTCTTGAGTCCATCTCTTCTTCTTGAGATATCCTCCCTTCGGCCCTCTTGGCAATTCCAAGCCTTCCATCAAGGCAGTATAACTCAATGTCCATCATCATCATAAAATTCTCCATCCGAGTCCTCTATTGCTCAAACCCTTCTTGTCCATAGAAGGTATACAAGACCGGAGTGTTGATGTCCCATCCCAAATTCTCTTGAAATCCCATCTTCTTCCCCTAGTGGTGCTCTCTTGGTTGTTAATCCTTGAAGAGCGGCCTTGCTTTGATACCAATTGTTGGGACCTCGGTGGCCGCTAGAGGGGGTGAATAGCATCGTCGCTTGTTGATGGATTACGATCGCGTTCATCTCTACAACACTTGTTAACGCAACGGAATATATAATAATAAAAGTAAATACAACACAAGCACAAGAGACAACATGATATAACATGGTTCAGAACTGAATGGTTCTTACTCCACGGATTGGGCTCGTAAGAGCCCTAACAATGCCAATCACACACCACTACTGAATAAACTCCATCTCGACAACAAGTCGAAGGTGGAGAAACCTCGTACAATGCATTATAACAGTAATAAAGACAAATACAAGCTAATACAAGTAAACTACATAAATACAAGTAAAGAAACACTTTACAATTGTGAACTTGGATGCTTTCTTTGTGATTGCTTGAGTTGCACTTGGAGACCCCGAATTGCAGCAGAAAATCACCCCAAATAAGCTCAAGAATTTTTTTTTTAAATCCTCCCCATGAATTGCTTTTATAACATGCATTCGGGCTAATTTTTTGCCTAGCAGTCGACTGATCGGGACCATCAGTCGACTGCCCCTCTAGCCGTTGTCTCACAACGACAAAGGCCACGTTGGATAAGCTCCAACGGATAGACCATCAGTCGACTGATCATGCCCATCAGTCGACTGATCATGCCCATCAGTCGACTAATGTCTTAATCAGTCGAGTGCTCAGGCTGATCACTCGAGTGGAGAGCTTACTGTGCTCGAATTCTCGACCAACAATCGATTGATCTCCAGATCAATCGACTAATCAGGCCATCAGTCAACTGCCCAATGATGGCAGTCGATTGCTAGGCCAATTCTAGCAGTCGAACTCTAGTCGACTCCCATCTATCGATTGACCATAGTCCCAGTCGACTGATACACCTCAAGCATGAGGTTTTAACCCAAGTATGGTGCCCCCATACTTGCTAGACCACCCTTAGCTTAGACCTAAGCCTTCTAGCCACCTCCATTAGCCTCACACCTATTGGATCCCTCCAAGTCATCCATGACTTATTCATCCATACGCTAGCCTTCAGGTGCTTCCATCGACTATGTCATGCTAAGTTAATCTATACCGCCAAGGCACATTTGACTTATGCTGCCAAGACTCCGCTTGGACTTTACACCGCCAACCATTGGACTTATGCTACCAAGACTCCACCCTTGGACTTTACGCCTCCAATATTCCCCTTGGACTTCTCAATTGCCAAGACTCAAGCTTGGACTTTCCCTTGCCAACCCATGTTGGACTTTCCATGCCAAGATCCATGCTTGGACTTTCCTTTCCAAGACCCATGCTTGGACTTTCCTTGTCAACCCATGTTGGACTTTCTATGCCAAGACTCAAGCTTGGACTTTTCATGCCAAGTAAATAAGACTTGGACTTCTCTCATGATAATGGTCAAACCATCGTCAAACATCAAATACTAACCTAGGTCGATTGCACCAACAATCTCCCCAACACATGTCAAATATCAATGTCAGACATTAATGTCAAACATCAAAACACTACTCGAGTTAAACTCGAGTCTGGTCAATCGTGACCTGAGCCGATTGCACCAACAGTTACCCCTAGAGTTAACCTAGGCAAGACCACAATGACCAAGGCTACCAAGCCTAGGAGGGTCATTATGAGGGTATCTAGGGAGGTCATCCCTAAGGAATACCTAGTCAACCCAAGGAGCTCAAATAGGTTTTAGGTTCTTAGGAGCGTGATTGATTCACACTAAATGGGTTAAGGTGTGCCAACATTAAATGGATGGGTAGTTAACCTAACCATTGTAAAGGTGGCACTTTAGGTCATTTTCAAGGTTATGGATACCTTGGAGAAAGGTTTGAATTTAAATCCTAAAAGATTTTAGGATATGTCAATACTATGTAAGAAGTTTGATAAATTGATCAAATTGGGAAAATTTAGGTCTTAGAGTCTTGGTGTGTCATTTTTTATTTTTGGCACACTTGGGGGATAAGTGACATTAAGGCAAAATTGGATGTAATTCTAGAAATGGCAATTTGGGCTTAACACTTAGGTATTTAATACCTTAGTATTTTACATTTGCCATGCTTTTTTTGTCTTGCCATGTCATGACATCATGTTTATTTTTTATCATTTATATGTCATGATCATGCTTAGGTTTTAGTTTTAATGTCATGAATGCTTAGGTTATATCATATGTCATGACATCATGATCATTGGTCATGTTTATTTATGTCATCATTTATGCCATGATCATTCATGCATTTAAAGTAATTAAAATTGATTTAAGGACTATGTCATGACTTGAAGTCCCATGTATAAGGGAATCAAGTAGTGTTGCCCTAGAAAATGCATGAAACCCTAGTTAGGATGAATAAAACTCACATCTCACATCAAATTGACATGTGTGTGTTTTCAAACACCCTAGACACACATGAGATGCTAGGAAATGAGTTAAGTTCAAGGTGCTTAATTTTTGCATCTAGATGAACTTAAACTCAACTTATACTATAGATGAATCATGAGGAAAGTTTGTGTACAAGTCATGTGCTTTAAGCCCATAGACCATGGTTCAATATAAGGTTTTAAAACTAATTCAAAATCATTTTGAAAAACCTTAGTGTAGTCTATCTTTTGATAGAAGTCACCATTGATGATGTTGATACAAAGTGAGCTCAAAATAATGAAGTTTTTCTCATTTTTAAACTTTGTATCAATTTCACTATTTTGTGGGTAAATTATTTTTCAAATATTTTTCACCCATTTTATTGGTTATAAGTATTATACGTATGAATTTTCATGATTTGTCAAGTTACGTATAATTACTTATGCATTTTCATTTTTCATTTTTGAAATCTAATTTCTACATTTTGCAGATATCATCGATCGTGTAAACGATGGCGTCGATTGATACATATAGTCAATCGGGATTCTTGTCGAGTTTATTTCGGGTAAACAAGGATATTTAGCCCATGTTTCAGCTATGTTAGGGTTCCCTAACTGCTCCTAACCCTAGGATATGCTTTGAAAAGCATTGGAAAGGGTGAAAATCCATTGGATATGGATTAAGAGAGTTGTTAGGGTGATGTATCGATTTTAAGGTGTGGGAAAGTTCAAGATTGAACTTTTACCCTTAATTTTGATGGTTTAGTGTTCCTATAGGCTTAGGGACTCTCCAAGAACATTGTTGGTGTAATGGTCAAGGGGGAGCAAGCCTTTAGGGGGAGGTATCCATCATGGGATGATGGATGTGTTTTTTCTCACAAGGGGGAGAAATGGGAATGTGAGATGCCCAATTTAGAAATTGGGATAATTTATAGGAAGTCTCTCTTGAGTGATATGTGACTTATCACTAGGAATAGTGAAGGCATCCTAGGTGTTTTTGGACCAAGGGTGAGATTGTAAGATCTCATTGGGATATGAGACATTGACCTCCTTGGGGAGAACCTTTTTGATGTATGTCAAAAAGGGGGAGAAGTTAAGATTCCCAATTTGGACAATTAGGATAATTAGATTGAGTTAGTGTTCTAACTCAAAGGTATGTGGTTTTGTCAAACATCAAAAAGGGGGAGATTGTTGGTGCAATTGACCCAGGTCACGATTGACCAGATTCGAGTTTGTCTCGAACGATATTTTGATGTTCGACAAAATGTATGACAATGTGATTGTCAAGGAAAAGTCCAAGTCTTGAGTACTTGGCATGAGAAGTCCAAGTGGGACACTTGGCAATGGAAAAGTCAAAGTCATGGGTACTTGGCATGGAAAGTCCAAGCATGGGTCTTGGCAAGGGAAAGTCCAAGCTTGAGTCTTGGCATTTGGAAAGTTCAACATTGGGTTGGCATGGAAAGTCCAAGGGTATAGTCTTGGCCACGTAAGTCCAAGGGTGTAGTCTTGGCGATGAAAATCCAAGTCATGGGTACTTGGCATTTGGGAAGTCCAAGGGTTGATATTGGTGGCATAAAGTTCAAGGGTGGAGTCTTGGCAGCATAAGTCCAATGATTGGTGGCGTAAAGTCCAAGCGTGGTCTTGGCAGCGTAAGTCCAATGTGCCTTGGTGGTGTAGACACTGTTAGCATGACAATAGCCGATAGAAGCACTTGAAGGCTAGCATATGAATGAATAAGTCATGGATGACTTGGAGGGATCCGATAAGCGTGAGGCTAATAGAGGTGGATAGAAGGCTTGGGTGTAGGCTATGGGTGGTCTAGCAAGTATGAGAGTATCATACTTGGTGTTAAACCTCATGGTTGAGATTTGTCAGTCGACTAGGGTTATGGACCAGTCAACTGGTCAAGCATTTTGACACTTGGAAGCCGAGTCGACACTCAGCAGTCGACTAGGATTATGACCAGTCGTGTCACGCCCCGAGGGAGTCCTCGCCAGACGAAAATCTGGCAGCATCTCCCCTGTATAGGTGACAATACTAATTTTTCATACAAAGCCTACATGGCCACTATACATCGGTCAACACAACCAGAATCCAAACAACCCATGCAGGTAATAATTAGGCCTCAGGCCATCAATCAAAGTAAATAAATAAACAGTCTACAATAACTAGACTTACCCCTTCTGCCATCTGGGCAGGAATACCCAACCAAAACTAATCGAAATAAAATCCAAATAAAGGTCCATAAGGACACAAAATATCCACGAGTACATAACTCAAACTTCAGTCCTAAACATATCTTCTAATCAAAATCCAAATCCATAAAACAAATAACCAATAAAATCTATCACGACGAGGGGGTTTGGCAGCTGGACTCTCCTGACAGGTTCATCCTGAAATAGATATAAATCAACGGGGTAAGTTTAAAGAACTCAGCAGATATAGTCGATATGCAAAGTAAGATATAGCTAACAATAACAATCATGTCAGTATAGTCTCACATATAGGGTATGCAAGAAAGAAATACAAAAAGACTGTACTTACCTGAATCTCCTACCTTGATATAGGAGCATGTGCCATACTATAAGAGATAAAGTCATCACCATATACAAATATGAATCCTGTATGCATGGCAATCATATGCAACATCCAAGGCATCACTAAAAATGCAACAAACACAATACAAATGCTATCCATGCAAAATTCATGCGGTGCAAATGACATGGTCACCCCTGACGCCAGTCAGCCGCCTCACACGCGATGGTGAAGCCGAGTGGGTAGGGCTATGACAATTGTGCATTCTGCCATCACTGCTCCTGAGTGACCGAGTGGACAGGATGCTGTTGGAGTACACCTATCCTCCTGCCCCAAACAGAGTGGGGGAGCTAAGCTCTCATCTCCTGGTGTCATACACTAGAGGAGGGATCCCTGCCCGCTACCACACTACCTCATCGCTACCCATGAGTGGACCAGCGGAGCCTGACAGAGCAACTACACACACCCTCCTGATGTACCACTAACCCATGAGTGGTAGCGTGTGCAGGCCATGTAACTGGTTGCGGGCTCAACTATAAAGCAACCTCGTCCAGCCAGCATGCAATCATGCAAGATGGTGCATGATACTAAAGCATGTAAATCCAACTAAAACACATATCCGAATAATATGCACAACCAATAAGTGCATATCTATGATCCAAGTAAAACAGGAAAAGTATAACCATAAATCGATCAAATGCATGTATCAAGTAGGCACAAAAACATGCAAAGCAGATAAACATGAAAATTATTGCAAGCTATCCTAACTAGCATATCAACATGACTATATCTAAGAGATAAGTCAAAATACCCACCTGATAAAATAAATATCCACAAGAATGAAATCGTCACGATCGGGGACCTGCCTCGTGACCGAAACCTGCATACAACATAACTATTGTTAAGCACAAAAATGCAATCCACCGACAAATCGAATACTTAATCGATTTTGTTCATAACCCAATTAACCCAAACCAATTTCCAATTCCACTAATTTATCTAACCCTTTCACCTAATAATGGTCTTTTCGTCCAATCACACTTGTACAACACCCAAAGTAAATCCATCCCCAAATCGAGCCTAAATCTTGATTAGCTTTAGATCTAACATCATAATCATAACAAACACTAGACCAACTATATAATAGTGTACATCCAACCATCCAATATCAACCGAACAACACCAAAATTGTGCTTACCGACCCTAGGATCCCACCGGCAGCTGATACTCCCAACTCGCAGCCCACTTCGTGGTCGAGAACCTCAAAACTGACTCCCTCGATAGTAACCTCCAAACACATATCATAACTCCGACTCACAGCTAGTTATAGCCCTTTCACAGTCGGCCAAAACCCCACATCACAGCAACTCCTCTTGAACAGACAAAAGAAAAAAAAATAGAAACAAGATATATATCAAAATTTGGAAGCTCCCCTCAGCGGTATCTCCTCGGTGCGGGCGGAGACTGGCTGGAGAACAGCCAACGCTGGCAGAGGATAGCACACGCCGTCTATGGCAAAGGAGGCAGGCGCTCGTCGTCTAGGGCAGAGGAGGTTGGCACAATCCTGTTGCAGCGGCTGTGGTCGGTGAGCACGCAGAGGGGCATCAGGGCGACAGCGAAAAGGCGCTGCGACGGCACTTGTAGAGGGACGGCTGACCGCAAGACCCCGGCGGCTGTGGACACGAGGAAGAGAAGAGGCTTGCGGCGGCTCAGAGGCAAGGAGCCGACGGCCTGGGCACCGAGAAGGCGGCGGTTAGAGGTGAGGAGGGAGGCGTTGGCTGCTGTGGAGAAATCGGTGACCGCAAGGCCCAGGCGCGAGAAAGAGAAAGCCTCAGGAAGAAGGGTCGTGCAGTGAAATGTCGTGGAAGAAAAAGAAAACCGGCGTCGCGTTGCGTGGAAACCGATCGCGAGAGGAAGAGGTGGTCGCGAGGGGAAAAATCGACAACGGCGCGAATCGGGAAAACTAAACCTAGGTTTAGTTATTTGAAAACTTTAGGTTAATATCGCCTATTAATCCTCTTAAATAGACCCCACCTAAAACCTATTTATTTTATCCCCGTAATAATCTCGTACGGACTCCATTTAAATCCAGAAAAAATCTGGAAAAATTCCTAAAATTTCCTAAAAATCCCAAAAAATTTCCAGGATATTTTTTCTAAATTATTTGGCCATTTAATTTAATATTTGAAATTTTCAGTATTTAACAAGTCGGCTGCCGTGAGTCGAATAGGGTTCGACTACGGCAAAATGGCCTAACGATCATTTCGGACATTGATTGCAGTCGTCGATGGTGGATGGTAGATGACTGATGGTTGAGTTTACGAATATAGAATGCTCGATAGTCGACTGGGTAGTCGACTACGGTGTTGGCAGTCAACTTCCAACTGATCTGTTGGAGTTTTTCCAGCGTGGATCAAGCCGTTGTCTCACAACGATATTGTTGGTAGTCGACTGGGGCCTTATGACAGTCGACTGTCAGGTGCAAAATTAGCTCGTTGCAAGTTAAAATGAGCAGTTCATGGGAGATTTTGGCATTGGTTCTTTGGGTGCTTTCTTGAGGCGAATTGCATGTGCATTTCAAGGTCCTTCAAGCTCATTCAAGCAACCAACAAACAAGCGCTCAAAACCCTAGTTTGTAAAGTGTTATTTACATTTCACTTTGTATTTGCTTGTATTTACTTTGTAATACTATTGTAATCATTATGCAAGGTTTTTCCACCTCCAACATTTGTCGATAAGGAGTGATTGAGTAGTGGTGTGTGTTTGCATCGTTAGGGCTCATTCGAGCCCAATCCGTGGAGTAGGAACCTTGAGGTTCCAAACCACATTATATCCTCATGTTGTGATTGTGTTTCTATATTTTGTATTGTATTATTTCTATTTCCAATGCGTATAACAAGTTTTGTAGCAAGCACGATCGAGATCCATTGCACGACGAATACGAGCTATCCACCCCCCCCCCTCTAGAGGGCGCATAGGTCCTAACACCCTACTTTTGAACTATGGTTGCTTTGTATACCTATGGTCGATCATGTCTCCCATTCATGGTTGAGAGAATCTACCATAGAGTTATACTCTTGCACTACCCATTCGGAGTTAGTGATAGTTGGATTCGTATGTCGTCAATAGCTAGATAGCTACTTGGCATTTTGACTGCCCACGAGACCCGTTAGTGGTAGCATGTTGTTGCGTGCAGTCCATAGCTAGATAGATATATACTCTGTCTTCCCACGAGTCCCGTTAGTGGTAGCTTGTCATTACCCATAGACACTGAGTCTTTTATTGCCTGTCTACCCATGAGTCTCATTCGTAGTAGCATGTGGTTGCACGTAGATAGTGCTCTATATATTGTCTATCTACCCATGAGTCTCATTCGTGGTAGCATGTCGTTGCCCACAAATAGTGCCCTTTGTATTACCTCAAGAGCCATGAGGCTTTATTGTGGTATCTTGATACTTGTTTCTTGTAGATTCGCAGTTGTTTGTGTATGTTGCAGGTGCATTAATTATATTGCTGACCATATTTGTAGCAGACTGATATTGGTACTCTGAGGTTTGGGTTACTCTAGTTTGTTTCCTTTGATCTCCATTATGTTTATTATGTCCATTATAATTATGCACTATTTTCTATGCACCCACTGAGTGGTTGTACTCACTCCCTCTTCTCTTATCCTCCAGGTTAGCTGATAGAGGATGTGCCCAGTCGACTTACCTTTGCATCGCTCAAAGAGTCCCTTGCCATGCTAGTCTCACTGCATCGTCGAGATGTCGATTTGCTTCTCTTTATTGTTATCACATTTTGTTTACAAACTTGGATTTTGTCACAATTGGATTTTGTGTCATAAATATATTTTACTTTTAATTTATTTATATTTTAATCGTGCATGCATGTAGTTAATAAAATAATTATATTCTATTATTATTTAGAAAGTTTTTCCCAGATCTGGTTCCAACGATGTATTTTGAAATATTGTCACTAAGGGGCTCCTCCGTCATTTGAATGATGATTATGCCACTGGGGTATGACAATTTTATTGGTATCAGAGCTTAGGTTTGCGATTTCGATTTGTGGGCTTTGTGTTTCGAGTTTTCTTTGCATTTTTTTTGGAGTTTTGTGTTTTGGGACCAAGCAAGCTGAAGGACATCTCTGAGCTATAGGAAAAGTACTTGTCTGTGTTGGGCAATCAACCCAAGTATGAACTTGGTTTTGATGTGTGTGGCAAAGGGTTTAAGTTAGGATGTTTATGTGGTTTGATGTGTGTGTTTAAGTTGTGCAGGACTTAGTGGATCACACATGGGTTACTTGATGAAGCATTGGCAAGTTCATCGTCTCATAGCTCAGGTTCTTGAGTCGGTGAAGGATGGCACGGGGAGAAGCTGAGGGCTTGGTGCATCCGAGGGACCGTCGGACGAGGAGCAATTGGAGTTAAGCCAAAGGAAGCAGACTTCAGGGCGAGATGTAAAGGATGGCATGAGAGAAGCTGTGAACTTAGTGCATCCGAGGGACGTAGACCGGAGGAAGAGAGCTTCGGTGAGGGACTCCATGGGTGATGAGAAATTGAGCGATTTTAACCCAGGTCGAGGTAGCTCAATGTAGGTGGATATGGCCAAATGTCTAAGATCAAGTGTCAGATGCTCAAACATGGTGTTTGAGATTTTACTCGACGGTCGAATGCTCAAACAAGTTTTACCCGATAATAATCGACTGATATAGATATCAGTCGACTGGTTTGAGTTGACTACTAGTTGACCGGTGTCAACTAGGGTTTTGTGGCCCAACATCGATTGCCAAGGGCTAGAAGTCGACTGTCAAGGGCTAGCAGTCGACTGATATAAGTGGCCATAGGCACAGAAACATTTTGAGTTGACTGATTGCTTGGAGCAATCGACTGATGGCTCGATCAGTCAACTACTAGTGTGATCAGTCGATTGCCCAATTTGTCGTTGGGCTATGACAACCACGAATCAGGTGTGTTCAGAAGTCATTGGAATGGCAGCAGTCGACTGATGGCATGCAACAGTCGACTGTTGCATGCCCAATGGAAAAATTACCCTCCTCTCTATAAAAGGGGGGTTTGGGTGCCTTGGAGAGGCTAATGCTTTAACTCCTAAGTATACTCCAAGTTCTCTCAACGTTCTTACTCTCCTATTCCTTGTTTCTATCTCCATCGTATTGTAAGAGGAAGAGATTGTGTAAGAAGGTTTCTTCTCCACCTTGGTTGAGCTAAGGAGAAGGTTTAGTGGATTGATTGAGGGAGTGATCCACCTAAAGGATTGTCCGTGAATTAGTGGCAAGTGTGTGAACCACGTTACATCACTTGTGTTTACATTTTTCTCTCCTTATCTTTGTTTTAGTTTAATTGTCTTTGTTTTTATTATTTCACTACATTAACAAAGATTGTAGACAATCAAGAACGCAAGAACGAGCGAGTTCCATCAAGATTCAAAGGCTATTCATCCCCCCTTCTAGTCGATCCACGATTCTCCAACAATTGGTATCAGAGCCGAGGAGCTTGTCAACGGATTCACCGCCGCAACAAGCAAATCAACGAAATGGCCGGCATGAACATCCATCCACCGAAATTTGAAGGACACTTCTCATGGTGGAAGAAGAGGATGGAGGTATTTTTCGAAACCGACTTCGATATAATGTTAATCATGGAAAGTGGTTTTGAGATGCCTAGGGATGAAGAAGGGAAGCCAATACAAAAATCAAGATGGACCAAGAAGCAAAAGGAGGAGCACTGATAACGGGTAATTTTGTGTTTTCCAACGAGTATAATCGATAGAATAGCAAACTTAGGATTTCTAATTATTGCTAATCCTACTGAATGGGGGTTTGGAATTTACAAGACTAATCCTACTGAATGAAAGACAATACATGTAATTAAAGCATTAATCTAACTAACTATGATGACAATGAAATCAAAGAAGATCTAAACTAAGCATGCAAAGGAAAGCATTCAAAACAAGAGCATTAAAAACATAAAGAAAGTGCAGGAATTTGAACAACAATTAAAATGCAAACTAATATGCGTGTAAAGGAAAACATGAAATAAATCATCTAACCTAGTATTAAATACGTCTAACTAATGAAATAACACTTAAACAGACAAGTAATCAAACTAACAAACACTTAAACTAAGCATTGTAATTAAACTACAACTAAACTACCAAATGAAACTACTAATTAAATCTAAGACAAACTACGAAATAGCTACAATGTAAACTATAAGACAACTACGAACTAACTACAAATTAGACTACAGTTAAATTATAAACTAACTACAAATTAAACTACAAATTAACTACAACGACAATTTTGGGGGTTTTTGACAAGTTCAATTCACGAATCCAAACATAACATAAAGTAAACAACCAATGCAATAACTATAGTAAAATGTAGATGAAAATGAAACGTGAATTTCAAATATAAGGACTTCTCTCTCCGACTAAAAACAACCCATACAGCTTCCTCCGGCAGTGGATGTAAAATTTCTTGTCGGAAATCCTCCGGCAAGTGCTGAATTGATGCATAAAATGAGTCCTTTTCTCCGGTGGATGGCGCGGAGCTATAGAAGACTAGTGCGGTTGCTAGGATTCAAACCCGAGTCTCTCAGTTATAGCCGAGTATACTCACCACTATACTACAAAGACACTGAAACCTGATAGTCTATGGATGACTCTGTGAAGGTGGAGCAGCCCATAGTTCTACCGCCGGGAATCGAACCCAAGTCTCTCGATTGTAGCCGAGTATACTCACCACTATACTACACCGGAACTGCCTATGCTGCGTGGAGAGGATGGAACCGGAGCTGTGATCATTTAAAGATCTTCAACAGTGCTAGAAATGGAAAACTGCCATCGGAAATGGGCAAATCAAGGGTTGTCAGAGCTGGAATAGGTGATGTCGCGACCACGGCAGTAGAAGATAACCCCAGCCTTCTGAAATCACGTCCAACTGGGTCACTCACCTCCGATTGCTAGGCGTTAAAGGAACACCGATGAAGATGTCGAACTCCCAGCTACTCAGTGAAGCTATAGTCTGCCTAAGTGCATATCTTTGCTCCGCCACTCGGTGAAGCTTCGGATGGGTGGAAGGTGGAGGAAAGTGGTCGCTAGAGTCTACTGTCGGCACTATCGCCGCCGAGAGGAGGGAAAGTCCGCCCCTCATGCGTGGAAGGAAGGCATCCACCGGCTCGCGCAATGGAGGAGAAGCTCACTGTGTTGCACGTTCTTCTATCTGTCTCCGCCTCCTCGCGGCGAGGAAGAAGTGTCTCCACCGCTCCTCGCACGCGAGGAAGAAGAAGCCTGCATCGCTCTCTGCTACTGCGCCGCGCGATGGAGTAAATGTTGGATTTTTGGGTGATTTTCGATGACCGTCCGATCAAAGCCTCTTCAATCTCAGCCATCCATTAGAGCTAGGGTTTAATTTTCTGGATTAATCGAGCTAGATGTGCAACCAACGACTCAGATTCCTCCGATTTTGAATGAACGGATCTGATAAATCTGAAGGGATAATCACAATCGGTTAAATCTGGATGAAGGGCTCAGATGTCCATATCTAAATGTATAGACTGGATCTCTCCAAATCTAGATAGATTCCTTAGAATTAACCGCTTTTCTTGGACGGTCCATATTGCTCAAATATGGTCCCTTAATTGAATTGTCTCTAATATGGATGAAGGGTCCAAATTAATCTAGTTTGAAATGCCCATTATAACATTGGATTAGGCCATATTTGATCTAACACGAGTCTAGTCCATTGGCTCATCTTGATCTCCTACAAATAAGGTATAAAATTTGCGTATGAATCCACAAATTTAGAAGAATTTACAATAAGGTCCAAAATAAATCCAAAGTCATAAAACATGTTAATAATCAACAATAAATCACTCGAGTGGATAAAAATATGGATATTAAGGACCAAAATAATGCAATAAAATGGTAGTGATCAATTCCCCCACACTTATTCTTGCGCGTCATGAGCAAGCAAAGAAAACTAAAAATAAATTGAAGGTATATTTCCCTAGAAATTCCCAAGCATACATAGAAGATCGTGAAAGAAAGTTATCTAGGATTGTCAACTCTCAAAGACTCAAGCAATCATGGACTCAAATTTTACACAGGTTAACAAACATGGTGACTTCAATCCATCCTGAATAGACTATGAATGATTAAGCCTCACAAGATAAGTGGTGGTTTCTCTCACTCTCATAAGCAGATAATAGTGGAGTTCACTCAAGCTACTCATGGTTTATGCACTACCATATGCTTGCTTTTCTTCTACCTTCACCACTATATACACATAAGAATGCACAATCACTGAAGGCTTATTAGGAATGTAAGGGAAACATAAATACAAGAAAAATGAAAATATGTGCGAAAGGAAAGAAAGATAAGAAATAAAATAGCTAAAGAAATGCAAGAAGATATGGAAATACTGGAATGCTACATAGATGAGTACAAGAAAGCAATGCCCCAAAAGTTTTCATCCAAGCTAGCTTTTTGTAGTTCACTAAGCATGTAAAAAACCCCTATCACTTTCACAATACAAATCCATAGATGATATACAATAAATCTCTCAAAAGTTGCAATAAGGGATGTCTATCACAAAATATTATCACATAAATAAAGAACTGCACAACATGTCAAAGATTTTTTTTATTGCCTTTATTGTTTTGGCCAAATGATTTTTTTTCAATTTTTTTTTCAAATTTTTTTACCCTGACATGCAGTGCACTTCCCTATGCTCTAAAAACCATCAAGCTCAGCTATAAAAATAAAAACATGACTTGTCCATGGTGATCAAGCACAATATGTCTATGCTTACATTAAATTCTCCTGAGCTACTCTCTCTCCCCCACACTTAAACTTTTGTTCCTCTCGGACAAAAACTCATCATGGAACATCCAATATTCCACATCCAAGAATAGAAATGGAAGAGAAATGACATGATGAAAATGTAGAAAAGATAATGGAATAAATAATGAAAATGACATGACATGTGATAAGAAAATTATTTGAATAGCATGTGACAACAAAAGAAATAAAGGGAAACAAGTGAGATTGTCTTCATAGTAATCATGCAAACCTATGATTGTGTGATCTTGAAAGAATCAAAGCAAGTTCTAGAGTTACAATAACCACAAGTGAACCACACACAAGCAATAAAAATAGGCACAATCCTCACTAGGAATGAAAAAAAATCATCTAAATCTATCAACACATAATCCATCACCAAGAAGTAGTCATATGCAATCAAATAATCCATTCATAATAATAAATCCCTGAAACTCGACAATCAAATTTAATTATCTTTCACGACTTCTAAGATGATATAAAAGAATGCATAGGAATTTTTTTTCAAAACACCGACAAAACAAAAACTCAACAAATGAAACCTAACAACTAAAACAAAAACAAATAAAGTAAAATAAAGTAAAAGAAGTGTATATACAATGAAAAGAAAAGTAGATGAGATAGAACAAACTCCCTTGAGGTCCTGGCAGTTGGAGGCGGTTCAGTAAGAATATTCAAGTTGGGAGTGGGATGGATCTAATGGAGGTGAGTGCTCTCTTGATGTGATCAAGGTAGTTCCATACTCTCCCTCCGAAATGATCATCGCCACATCATATGTAATCTCTGGAGGTCGAAGGCATTTCAGCAAAAGTATCCAACCTTGGGGATGGATTACTGCGTTTTTTGTTAGGGCTTTCGTCAGTAACATTCTTGTTGGAGACTCTATCTCAGGTGGGAGTGTCCAGTCTGGGGGTGTCCAGCTATCCCCCACTCCTGTGCCAACATCCTCAACATTTGAAACAACAGTAACTTCATCAATGAAATCACATCCATCAATGTCCTAAAGCACATCACACCACAATGGTTCATAGGAGTCCTATTGAGTAGTATGCCTATCACCCATTCCACACTCCATCTCCCTAAGCGCATCGATATCCACAAAAGTGGTCTCTGACGGAGGCTGAATGAACTCTTATGTTGCATCTAGATGAAGGATGTTGCAATTTGATCTAGTTGTTTGATCAATGATGCTAAATGTCAACGTAGTCTCCATACTTCTTGTAAGATAATAGAAAAATAAAATAATAATAAAGTTTAAAATGAAATAAATAAAATAAATTTATGTATTTTATTAAAAGGGATTAATAAAAATAAAACCTAGGTTTTTATTTATTTATAAAGTTGTAGTTCGGATGATTAGGGATCGATACCAGTTTTTCCCGTCGCGCTGATTTTCTTCCTCGCGACTTTCTCTCCGCGATTCTTCCCCTCGCGGCGGTTTCCTTCGCAAAAACCTCCTCGCTGCAGCCGATAGCCCAAATATCATCGCCGCAGCACCCTTTTTCTCGTGCCCAACCCCATGGTGCCGCCCTCCTCGCCTCTGACCGCCGCGCGCTGCACCCCTCCTTTCTCCGTGAGTTTCCCCTCTTCACCGTTGTCGCCCGAGCTAGCCTTGCCGACCTCAGCCGCCCGGGTCCTTGCGGTCGGCCGCTCCTCCGCAAGCGTCGACAATGCCGCCCTTCCCTGTGTCCAGGCTGCAGATCGAGCATGTAGTCACCTTCTCCACTCAGTCCCATCACGACACGTCCATAGCCACCGCAGCACCGCCGCCTCATCTCGCCATTGCAGTTAGTCTACGACGCCAACCACAACGCCTTTCTCCTATTCATTGCCGATCTCTCTAATTTTTTTCCCCCTTTCCAGTTCGTCAACACCGCGTGCTAATTTTAGGGCTTGGATTTCTGCCGGAACAGACGGTGGCTCGGCAGCGATTGCACGCTATTCGGATCTAGGGTTGCAAGTTCCGTCGGAGCAGGTAAGCAGTCGAGCTAGGTTTCTGTCGATCGGTGCCAGAAGAGGTGAGCGCTGCTCTGCTCCTTATTTTGGATGGTTGTGACTTCTTTTGTTTTAGCGAGGATCCTTGTTGGGCAGGTGATTGTGAACATCGATCGCAGCCGACGAACAGAGGAGTTGAGGATATTGGTTGTCGGTGGAATCCCAAGGCAGGTAGGCAGCATTCATAGCATGATTTGATTGTGTTATTTATTATATTTAGTGGAGATTTGATTGTTGGTTGATTGCGGATAAATTTTGGGTTATGGGATGGATCTACTTTGGGTGAGTTAGTTGTGAGGTTTTGTTTGGATGTTGTACACATGATGATAGGGGTTGTGAAATCATATTCGAGTAATTGGATGAAAAGACGGTTATATTAGGTGGAAGGTGATCGAGATTTTATTAAGCCTTTGTGTTAATTGGTTATGTAATAAATCGAATAAGTATTCGATTTGGCGGTGGATTGAATTTTTGTGTTTAATAATAGTTATGTTGTATGCAGGTTTCGATCATGAGGCAGGTTCACGGGCGTGACGATTTCATTGTTTTCTCGAGCATTTTATCAGGCGGGTATTTTGACTTATCTTTTAGATATAGTCATGTTGATATGCTAGTTAGTATAGTTTGCAATAATTTTTATGTTTAACTGCCTTGTATGTTATTGTGCCTACTTGATTCATGCATTTGATCAGCTTGTGGTTATATCTTTCCTGTTTTACTTGGATCATTGATATGTACCTAGTTGTTGTGCATATTATTCGGATACATATTTTAGTTGGTATTACATGCTTAGTGTCATGCACCATCTTGCATGATTGCATGCTGGCTGGACGGGGTTCCTTTGTAGTTGAGCCCGCAGCCAGTTACATGGTCTGCACACGCTTCCACTCATGGGTTAGTGGTACATCAGGAGGGTGTGTGCAGTAGTTCTGTCAGGCTCCGATGTTTTGCTCATGGATAGCGATGAGGCAGCATGGTAGCGGGCAGGGATCCCTCCTCTGGTCTACAACACCGGGAGATGAGAGCTTTGCTCCCCCACTCTGTTTGGGGAAGGAGGATAGGTGTACTCCGACAGCATCCTGTCCATTCGGTCACTCAGGAGCAGTGATGGCAGAGTGCACAGTTGTCATAGCCCTACCCACTCGGCTTCACCATCGCGTGTGAGGCGGCTGACTGGCGCCAGGGGTGACCATGTCATTTGCATCGCATGCATTTTGCATGGATGGCATTTGTATTGTGTTTGCTGCATTTTGATTGCTGCCTTGGATGTTCATATGATTGTCATGCATACATGATACATATTTGTATTTGGTCTAATGACTTTATTTCTGCTAGTATGGCACATGCTCCTATGTCAAGATAGGAGATTCAGGTAAGTACAGTCTTATCATATTTCTTTCTTACATATCCTATATATGAGACTGTACTGGTATGATTGTTATTGTTAGTTATATCTTACTATGCATATCGACTTTTATCCGCTGAGTTCATTGAACTTACCCTGTGGTTTTATATCTATTTCAGGATGAAGCTGTCAGGAGAGTCCAGCTGCCAAACCCCCTAGTAATGAAAGTTTTCTTGTTATTTGATTTATGATTTTGGATTTTGACTAGAAGATATGTTTAGGACAGATGTTTGATTTATGTGCTCGTGGATGTTGTGGTATGTCCTTATGGACCTCTATTCGAATTTTTATTCGATTGGATTTGGTTGTGTATTCCTGCCCAGATGGCAGAAGGGGTACGTTATCTGCTCGGAGTTGGTGATAATCGGATTCGTATGACGTCTGTAGCTAGATAGCTACTTTACATCTTAAGTACCCACGAGATCTATTCGTGGTAGCATGTTGTAGCATGCATGATTGAACTGGTAGAAATGGTATAATTTAGGCTTAACCCTCTTGCCAGGCTTGTTAGTAGATTTGTTGTCCTTATTGGCCTTGATAGGCATTTCCTGTTAGCTGGGACGAAACCCTAGACTTAACCATCTCAACGTATTTATTTATAAGTCGATGATCTTTACGGACTTTGGTAAACATTTCATATTAGAGGTGTTGAAACCCTCGCTTGACCGCATCAATGGGCTTAATTATAGATTAATGATCTTTATCGACTTTAATAGACGTTCTATGTTAGATGTATTGAATAACCCTAGGCTTAACAACCTAGGATAATCGACTGTCCATGCGACCCATTAGTGGTAGCATGTTGTTGCGTGCAGTCAATAACTAGATATCTATATATGCTCTCTGCCCACGAGACCCATTCGTAGTAGCATGTCATTGCCCGCAGACATTGATTCTTTCTACTGCCTGTCTATCCACGAGTCTCATTCGTGGTAGCATGTAGTTGCGCGGAGACAGTGCTTAGTATATTGATTGTCGACCCACGAGCTCCGTTCGCAGTAGCTCATAGATAGTTCCCTTTGTATTACCTCGAGAGCCACGAGGCTTTGTCGTGGTATCTAGATGTGCATTGCTCGTAGATTGCAGTTGTTGTATATGTTGCAGGTATATTTGTTATACTGCTGACCAGGTTAGTTGCAGACTAATATTGGTACTCTGAGAGTTGGGTTACTCTAGTTTGTTTCCTTTGACTTCTATTATGTGCATTATGATTATGCACTATTTGTCTATCCATCCACTGAGTGGTTGTACTTACCCCCTCCTCACTTATCCTCTAGGTTAACTGATGGAGGACGTGTCTTGTTGACCTACCTTCATGTCGCTCAGAGGGTTCCTTGCCGTGCTTATCCCACTGCATCATCGAGATGTCTCTTTATTTACTTTATCGATATTGCATTTTGTTTATGCACTTTAGATTTTTTCACAATTTGATTTGGTGTCATAAAACTATTTTACTTTAATTGATTTATGTTTAGTCGTGCATGTATGCAGTTAATAAAATACTGGTATTTCTATTATTATTTCGAGGTTTTTACCAGATCTGGTCCATGTATTTCTAAATATTGTCACTAAGGGGCTCCTCCGTCATTTGGATGACGGATATGCCCCCGGGACGTGACAATTTCATTGGTTTACAATTTTAGTTTGTGGCTTTTGTGTTTCGAGGATTTTCTTTTCCTTGGATTTTTGGGAGTTCTCGTGTTTTGGGACCAAACAAGCTGAAGGATATCTCTGAGCTATAGGAAAAGTATTGTCTTTAGTGGTTACTGTACTTTTCTTAGGTAATAGGAAGTTGTCATTATGTTCTTGTTAGGTACTTACTCATTGTAGGAAATGCTACCTAGTGAAATTGCCCTTACTCATGGTCGTGGACGAGGTTGACCTCGAAAGTGACCTATTGATGTTGCGGGTCCTACCCTCGAGCTTGAAAAGATATACTCTTTAAAGATGTCGACTGATGTCGAATAAGGAAGCTAGGGAATTGGCCTGCTAGCCACCTATTTGAAGGTCAAGGAGTAAACCCTAAGAGAATATCAATCCCTACTATTAGTGATTTGGTTATGGATAAGGCGTGTATACCTACACTGGTCAGGACGATGAAAGATCATTTTATCTTATTATAGGAAGAGTTGGATGGGATATTTATCTGTCCCAGTATTTCTTTTAGTGAAGATCCAAAACTCTTTATTAAAAGATAGACGGACCTTTGAGGTTATGCATCGATTATCGATGATAGAATGTGGTAGTTGTAGAAGGAAATGAATATCCTTCAATGTGGATAGAGGATCTATTTAGATCAGCTATAGGACACTTGTGTATACTCTAGGATTGATTTATGACTGGTGTGTTGATATTGTAGTGACATGGTGTCATACAATTATCATTGTCGTTGTGATGATTGTTATAGCATAAGCCTAGAGTAAAGAGAATGCAGGTGTGTAGCGACGATAATTTCATACTTGGTATGAATTGTATGAGTTTTTGATTATCTTATTAGACTTATTGATGACTTAGTCGTCCAGGGATTTGGGAAGTCGTGTATTCTGGAAACGATTGGATCAGATGTGGTCGTTGGAGTTGTGTAACTTGGCCACTGTTAATGGTGGTAGTTGGAGTTGTGCACTCAGCCACTGTAGATGGTGGTTTCTTGGTATTGATTTGATTATTATTATAGATATGGATAGGATGCTCTAGCGGTACTACATCGCTGACTGGTTGGATCAGGAAGGTGATGGAATTTACTTGGTCTGAAGCTTGTGAAACTAGTTTTAGGGTTCAGACGATGGTTGACTTTTACGCCAGTGTTGATTAATCATTCTAGTGTGGATAGAAGGGTAGTGTACATGGATGCATCATTTCGGGGATCGTAGCGATTCCGATGCTATTGAATAAGACGTATCCTAAGCTTATGGCAGTTATAGAACTACGAAGTAAGCCGTCATATATATGACGTGAACTTAGCAGTTATTATGTTGTTTTGTAGAGGTGATGAGCAGGAATGCTCATGGGGTTTTGGCTAGCTACTGGATAGCTACTATAGAGTAGCTGGAACATGAACGGTTGTAACACGGGAGTTTGGTCATTATAGCCTCCCATGCACTTACAGAGTGTGTGGGGGAGTGGATTTTGGACGGTAGATGGACTTCTCTTGTGAAAAGATAATTCCTCGTCTCTGACTCCGAGGAGGATAGTGGGTTCTAGAGTTGCATTAGTTTAAGTAAGAGATGCTTCACGAAATTCCGATTCCAGAATGGAAGTAGAAGCATATCATTATGGATTTTGGGGGCAGTTGAGAGGACCACTTGCCCTTAGTGGAATTCACCTGCAACAACAGCCATCATTCGACTATCCAAATGGAACCGTTTAGAGCATAGTATAGTAGACAGTGTCGGATACCCACCCTCTGGGAGGAGGTTGGGGAGGCCCAGTTGCTAGGACCCAGAGAGCTCAGCATGTGGCAGAGTTGGTCCATACTATTAGATGAAGGATGGCAGAGGCGCAGGATCGTCAGAAGAGTTATGCCGATCGGAGATGGAGACCTCTGGAGTTCTCTGTTAGTGACCATGTATTCTTGCGAGTTTCACCCACGAAAGGGGTGAAGAGATTTGGACTCCGTGGTAAGCTAGCTCCAAGGTACATTGGTCCATTCGAGATTTTGGAGAGGATCAGAGCAGTCGCTTACCACCTAGCGCTACCACCATCCTTGATGGTTATTCATGATGTGTTTCATGTGTCCATGCTGAGGAAGTATGTGTCAAACCCTACACATATTCTGTCAGATGTGTCAGGTTCCATTCAACCTGATGCTACTTACGAAGAGGTTTCGGTACGGATTCTGGATCACAAAGAACAACAGTTGCGGAACAAGAGTGTGCAACTTGACAAGGTCGGGTGGAGTAACCACACCGATGAGAAGGCTACTTGGGAGCTTGAGGAAAAGATCAGAGCTCAATACCCCCACCTATTTACTTAAGGTGCGTGAGATATATATTTTCAGTACTTGTGGTAGCTCTTACTCATTATGCATTTGAGTAGGAAATTTGGAGACTAAATTTTTATTAGTGGGGGAGAATGTAAGATACTAAAAAAATAAAATAATAATAATAAGTTTTAAAATGAAATAAATAAAATAAATTTATGTATTTTATTAAAAGGGATTAATAAAAATAAAACCTAGGTTTTTATTTATTTATAAAGGGGTAGTTCGGATGATTAGGGATCGATCCCAGTTTTCTCCGTCACGCCGGTTTTCTTCCTCGCGACTTTCTCTCCGTGATTCTTCCCCTCGCGATCGTTTCCTTCGCGAAAACCTCCTCGTCGCAGACGGTAGCCCAAATCTCGCCGCCGCAGCGCCCTTTTTCCCGTTCCCAACCCCACGGCGCCACCCTTCTCGCCTCTGACCACCACGCGCCGCACCCCTCCTTTCTCCGCGAGTTTCCCCTCTTCACCGTTGCCGCCCAAGCCAGCCTTGTCGACCTCAGCCGCCCGGGTCCTTGCGGTCGGCTGCTCCTCCGCAAGCATCGGCAATGTCGCCCTTCCCTGTGTCAAGGCCGCCGATCGAGCATGCAGCCGCCTTCTCCACTCAGTCTCATCGCAATGCGTCCGTAGCCACCGCAGCGCCGCCGCCTCATCTCTCCATTGAGGTTAGTCTATGACGCCAACCACAGTTCCTTTCTCCTATTCATCGCCGATCTCTCTTCTTTTTTCCCCCTTTCCAGTTCATCGACACCGCGTGCTAATTTTAGGGCTTGGATTTATGCCGGAACAGACGGTGCTCGGCAGCGGCTGCACGCTATTCGGATCTAGGGCTGCAAGTTCCGTCGGAGCAGGTAAGTGGGCGAGATAGGTTTCTGTCGATCGGTGTCGGAAGAGGTGAGCGCTGCTCTGCTCCTTATTTTGGATGGCTGTGACTTCTTTTGTTTTAGCGAGGATCCTTGTTGGGCAGGTGATTGTGAACATCGATCGCAGCCGACGAACAGAGGAGTTGAGGATATTAGTTGCAGGTGGAATTTCAAGGCAGGTAGGCAGCATTCATAGCATGATTTGATTGCGTTATTCATTATATTCAGTGGAGATTAGATTGTTGGTTGATTGCGGATAAATTTTGGGTTGTGGGATGGATCTACTTTGAGTGAGTTAGCTGTGAGGTTTTGTTTGGATGTTGTACACATGATGATAGGGGGTGTGAAATCATATTCGAGTAATTGGATGAAAAGATGGTTATATTAGGTGGAAGGTGATCGAGATTTTATTAAGCCGTTGGGTTAATTGGTTATGTAAGAAATCGAATAAATATTCGATTTGGCGGTGGATTGTATTTTTGTGCTTACAATAGTTATGTTGTATGTAGGTTTCGGTCACGAGGCAGGTTCACGAGCGTGATGATTTCGTTATTTTTTCGAGCATTTTATCAGGCGGGTATTTTGACTTATCTTTTAGATATAGTCATGTTGATATGCTAGTTAGTATAGCTTGCAATAATTTTTATGTTTAACTGTCTTGTATGTTATTGTGCCTACTTGATTCATGCATTTGATCAGCTTGTGGTTATATCTTTCCTATTTTACTTGGATCATTGATATGTACCTAGTTGTTGTGCATATTATTCGGATACATATTTTAGTTGGTATTACATGCTTAGTGTCTTCACCATCTTGCATGATTGCATGCTGGCTGGACGGGGTTCCTTTGTAGTTGAGCCCGCAGCCAGTTACATGGTATGCACAGCTGCCACTCATAGGTTAGTGGTACATCAGGAGAGTGTGTGAAGTAGCTCTATCAGGCTCTGCTGGTCCGCTCATGGGTAGCGATGAGGCAGTGTGGTAGCGGGCAGGGATCCCTCCTCTGGTCTATGACACCGGGAGATGAGAGCTTTGCTCCCCCACTTTGTTTGGGGCAGGAGGATAGGTGTACTCCGACAGCATCCTATCCACTCGATCACTCAGGAGCAGTGATGGCAGAGTGCACAGTTGTCATAGCCCTACCCACTCGGCTTCACCATCGCGTGTGAGGCGGCTGACTGGCGTCAGGGGTGACCATGTCATTTGCATCGCATGCATTTTGCATGGATGGCATTTGTATTGTGTTTTTTGCATTTTGATTGCTGCCTTGGATGTTGCATATGATTGCCATGCATACAGGATACATATTTGTATTTGGTCTGACGACTTTATTGCTGCTAGTATGGCACATGCTCCTATGTCAGGATAGGAGATTCAGGTAAGTACAGTCTTATCATATTTCTTTCTTGCATATCATATATATGAGACTGTACTGGCATGATTGTTATTGTTAGTTATATCTTACTATGCATATCGACTTTTATCCGCTGAGTTCATTGAACTTACCCCATGGTTTTATATCTATTTTAGGATGAAGCTGTCAGGAGAGTCCAGCTACCAAACCCCTTAGTCATTAAAGTTTTCTTGTTATTTGATTTATGATTTTGGATTTTGACTAGAAGATATGTTTAGGACAGGTGTTTGATTTATGTGCTCGTGGATGTTGTGGTATGTCCATATGGACCTCTATTCGAATTTTTATTCAATTGGATTTGGTTGTGTATTCCTGTCCAGATGGAAGAAGGGGTAAGTCTAGATGTGATAGAATTTTGTTATTTACTTTGATTGGTGGCCTGAGGCCTATTTATGACCTACGTGTGTAGTTTTGTTCCAGTCGTGTTGACCGATGTATAGTGGTCGTGTAGGTCTTGTATGTAAGTTTCATATTGTAACCCGTACAGGGGAGATGCTGTCGGATTTTTGTCTGGTGGGGACTCCCTCAGGGCGTGACACTACTGATTATACAGATCCATGTTTCTCAGAAAAGAGAATTCTTGGTCTTTCCTGAAATATCAACAAACTGTTAGGGCAATCTCTTGCCGTAATATGGTTTTGATGGTGTGGCAAAGGGTTTAAGTTAGTGGGTTATGTGATTTGATATGTGCGTTGAAGTCGTGCAGGACTTAGTAATTCGCACATGGAGCCTTGGCGGGTTCACCCTCACAACCTCAGTCCTTGAGTCGGTGAAGGATGACTTTGCGGAAGCCGTGCGCTTGGAGCATCCGAGGGACCGCCGGACGAGATGACTTGAAGTGAAGCCAAGGAAGCAGACTTCGGAGGCAAGATATGAGAAGGAGCATTGCAGAGCCGTGCGCCTGATGCTGCCGAGGGACGTGGCCGCGAACGAAGAGAGCTTCGGCGAGGGACTTCGAGTGAGATGAGAGAATGAGTGAAATGTAAGTAGCTCATTAGGTGAACTTGGCCGAATGGCTGAGTGTCGGAGACTTGACCGCAAGGGTTAAGGTTTACCCGACCGCCGGAAGCTCAAACTTATGTTAAGTTTGAGTTCGAATGGTATCTTTGAGTTTTATGCCAGCCGATCATGCCATGGAATGGCGATCGCCGACGCTGAGGATATCGCGGCATTAATCGCCGTAGCCGATCAAGGGCCGATCACGGCAAAGCAATGATCGGTGAGGTCCATCAGTCGACTGCCAAGAGTTCCATTGGACTACAACGGTCGAGATCCGACGTGTTCGGAGGTCATTGTAGTGACGGCAGTCGACTGCCAAGGGCAGCAATCGACTGGTGGCAGCCAACGGGAAGAAATCAGCCCTCTCTATAAAAAGAGAGGGTGTGAGCCTTTGAGAGGCTAATGCTTATGCTCCAAGTGATCTTCCTAGTGCCCCACAAGCTCTAAACTCTTCTTACTTATTTTTACTCCATTCTTATTGTAAGAAGAGTGATCTTGATTGTAAAGGTTACCTCCACCTAGCTTGGTGCAAAGGAGAGACCAATAGTGATTGGCTTTGGAGGAGTGATTCACCTCGGACGAATCGGGATCGTGGATTAGCGGCGTAGCCGTGAACCACGTTACATTTTTTGTTAGCGATTGTTTTCTCGTATTTCTATTTGCTTGTCTTTATTAGTCTTCCGCTTGCGCTAATTAGTTTTGTAGACGAGCAAATACCAACATCCAAACGAAAAGGGCTATTCACCCCCCTCTAGCCGGCCGTATCGATTTCCTACAAGTGGTATCAGAGCCAAGGAAAGCTTGTCGAGGACTAACCGCCACAACAAGCAACTTTCAAAATGGCCGGCTCCAACATTCATCCTCCGAAGTTTGAAGGAGAATTCGCTTGGTGGAAGAAGCGAATGGAGGTATTTTTCGAAACGGATTTTGATATTATGATTACAATGGAATCCGGTTTCGTTTTGCCTAGGGATGAAGAGGGGAAGCCAATAGAGAAATCTAGGTGGACCAAAAGGCAAAGGGAAGAGCACCTTGCAAATTCAAAAGCCAAGCATCATCTCTTCAATGTGCTCCCCCAACAAGAAATCAATCGAATAGGAGAATGCCTAAGCACCAAGGAGATGTGGGAGAAGCTAATTGAGCTTCATGAAGGCACATCCGAGGCGAAGCTAGCAAGGAGAGATCTCCTCCGCTCCCAACTATCCAACATTAAATTAGAAAAGGGAGAAAAGGTAACCTCTTTGCATTCTAGATTCAAAGAAATTTTAAATGGACTAACAAGTGTAGGGGAAAGGCTCTCAAATCGCGATATGATAATGAAGGCCATAGATGTTTTCCCCCGATCATCCAAGTGGAGTTCAATGGTGGACTCATTTTACATTTCAAAGAATCTAGAGGTAAGTACTCTAGATGAATTTGTTGGGTTTCCGGCACCGCGGCGTGTGTGTGTTCGATCATGTTTCGTAAACATGAACACAGCGGAAGCAATAAAAATAATAAATACTCTTATTTATTACAACACACACAACACACGCATACATATTACAACAAGTGTAGACATAACCATAAATTTAAATTTGCAATAAAAGGAAATTTAACTACGTTATACCTTTCGTATGACGTGTAGTGGGAACGGCATCAACCGGAACGATCCTCGCTAGAATCGTCTCTATCCGTATCCACGCCGAGTTCCTCGAGATGACTTCGCTAAGCCACGAGCTTCGTCTTCGTACGGGTTACTAGCCTCGTGTTGAAGACGACGTGATCGAGAGATGATCACGATCCGAATCCAAATTCGGATCCTAATACGAGTTCTCAAAACTCGCTTCTCCGGAGAGGTATTCGTCAACCGATTGACGAATCCTTCGTCCACCACCTCAGAGGATTACCGGAGATCGAATCCCCGGTAAGTTATCTGCTGTCGGAGCTCTAACCGTCGTCCAAACGATGCTCCGACGAGAGGAGAAGAAGCTGTCCAGAAAACTGGACAGCTTGGTGGAGGAGTAGGCGCCGGCCAAAACAAGGAATCCAAGTGCTCACCTTTTCACTGAGGCCTAGGAAGATCACCGGAGGGTCGCCGGAGGATCACCGGCTGAAGCTTGGTCGCCGGCAAGGAGCTGGACGCCGACACATGGGGCTGGGCGGCCAAGGAGCTTGGGCGGCAACTCCTTCAATGGGGTTGGGCGGCAACTAGGTTTAGGGCTCTTCCAATTAGGGCTTAATTATCCATTAAGCTCTCTTTTATAGAGAACTAATTCTCTTAATGGTTATTGGATCATAACCATTAGGCCCGTTAACCCGCTCCATTAAGATAAGTTAAAATAAACCAAACCATGATGGTTTATTTTAAGTTAAAACGAACCGAACCAACTTTTGGTTCATTCGCTTAAAATAAACCAAACCCTTTGGTTTATTCTCCTCCATTGGATTAGAACCAAACCATTTTGGTTCATCCATTATGTCTTCATAAGACACGGCCCATCCACGCTTCCATTGCGACTGAAACGATTTCATGCTCGCTTTATGTTTGGTCCAACCAAACCTAGTTTCTCTCGGTCTGAGAATCCCATTCTCAAGCTCGTTTTAAATCCTTTGGATTACGCTCGTTGTCGTGTGACCAAATAGGTTCTCGGTTTATGTTGGCCGCCTATAATTAACCATTAATTATAGAACGATCATGAGTGGCACCTAGTAGTACATCATGATCCCCAATTAACCGGAAAAGATCAACGGTTGATCCGTAACTATTTCAAAACCCTTCAGAGCTCGAATGATTCGTGCCCCATTCCCTTCACTCATCTTATACCCACTTGGTTCGACATGGTCTATAGTGTCAGATCCCCACTAGGTCGACTACGCCACACCTAGCCCAAGTATCATTTCCTCGTCCCTACGGATTCTAGTTACTCCACATGTATCGAAGAGTACCTTACTCTAAACATGTAATGCTTTGGCCAAAGACTTTAGTAACAATCCGACGAGAGGCCATGGGTATACATCTCCTCGCAAGGAGTGGTGAATCCTTTATAGGCTATTCAAACACCTTCGATCATTTCGACTTATACCCAATCATCCCGGGTCCACATCTCCTCGGAGATGTTTGCTTAAGATGTCAAAGCATAAGTCTCCATGATCAAGACGACTTGAATACCGCAAGTCTAAGGAACATCGCACTTAAGCCACAGTAAGAACTTCATTGACATATCTATATATGCAAAGAACCATATGAAGTCTTACGGTTGGTCACTCCAATGAACTAGTTACCATAACTAGCATCCACGATTAACTCCGGACATCACAATGTCTCCAGCCAGTGAGAATCAGCTGCTTGGATACACCAAGGAGTATACCTCGTGCTAGTCTCGACAGAACTGATGGTGTCCAAATCCATCAATTCATCGACTAGGGATTATTCCGATACATCACAATTACACATGTAGAGATACTCACTAGTTGTGATCCAATCACAAATTCTCTCATGCTGTGAATCGCATCGTGGACATTCAGTAAATGAGTTTAAGATCTAATCAAATACATGAAACATGTATACTCAAATAGTGAATCTTCATTTATCATATAAATGGTTCATACATAAGGCGATTGCCTTAGGACATCTCTCATATATTACTAACAGAATTTTTCTCCACTATGGAATTACATGAATCTAGGCTTGAAGGAATACAAGAAGAGCCAAAAATACAACCTTCAAGGGGAGTAGCATTGTTGGCAAATAAGGGGAAGAAGAAGATAGAGATCCCCTCCTCCGATGATGATGAAGCCTCCACCTCCTCCATGGATAGCACGGAAGAAGCCTACATGGTAAGGAAGGTAAGACGTGCATTTAAGAATTTTAGATTTGATAAATCTCATGATAGGAATAGAAGACCAAGGGGGAAGGTCATATTCTACAATTGCCAAGGAGAGGGGCACATAAGGGACAATTGTCCTCTCCTAAACAAGAGCAAGGAAGAGAGGAAAAAGAAAGAAGAAAATAAGAAGAAAAAGGGGAGCAAGAAAAAGGAGGAGGAGGAGAAGAAGACAAAAGAAAAGGGGAAGACCAAAGCTCTAAAGGCAAGGACTTGGGATGACCCATCCTCATCCTCCTCATCATCATCGGATGAGGAGAATGCCTTTGTCACCAATTTGGCCTTGATGGCCTTTGATGACTTGGATTGCTCTTCATCCGAAAATGAAGGATCAAGCTCAAGAGGAGAGAGCTCAAGTGAAGGGGGGGCTTCTACATCCTCCTCATCCGAAGAAGAAGAAGAGGATATGGAAACTATGGTAACGAAAGTCTCTCCTAAGAAAATAGTTTCCATAATTTCTAGTTTAACTAAGGACTTATTTGGAATGAAAAAGAAAAATAAAAGCATGCTTAATCAAATTAAGACATTAGAAAATAAGCTAGAAAATGCATGCTTAAATGATAATATTTCTTCTAGCTTAAATGATGCATGCTCACATGACCTTTATGTGCCATTAGATGTTAGTGATGCATGTATAAATGAAAATAGGGCATTAAGGGAAAAGGTAGATTATTTAACCAAAGCCCTAGAGAAATTCACAATTGGCTCCAACACATTGAACATGATCTTAGGGAGCCAAAGAGCTAGTTTCAACAAAAAGGGCCTAGGCTACAAGGAAAAGAAAAATGAAAAGGCCTACAAATGCCTAATAGCTAGGGGACAAGATAAGAAGAAAGTAATAGCTAGGAAATGGATCCCCAAGGAGTATCTAGTGAACCCAATAGGCAAGAACTTATTTTGGGTTCCAAAATCCATCCTTAAGGGTTAGAAAACCCCTAGGGTAGTCAACCATATGCAATTGACCTATATCATATTTTGGTTGACTTAGGATGGTGGGACAACATTTTTAAATAGTGTTGGGTGATGATAACGTGCCCATAAATAGATAATAATGCTTAAATCATGATGATTAATGTAATTGCTATGTATATGTGAAATCATGATTTATGATTTTAATATTTGGCACAAAATCATGAGAAATAGGGTTGAATCATGCTTTAGGTGATGCTTTGCTTATTATCATCATATAATACCTAATGCATGATTATTATTCAATGAATACATGTATTTCATGATCATAATGTAAAATTAATTGACATATGCCTTTATGATCATGATGATTGTTAGGTTGATACTTAACCATGATAGAATTGCATGAATACAAGGGTTAAGTGTTGGTGCAGTGAGGCACCGAAATCGAACCTGTGTTTTGATTATAGCAAAGACACAAAAGTTAAGTCTATTTTGTTTTCTCACGAGCTGAATCGAGTGTGCAGAAGATTGATATAGCTGGAGCTGAAGGCTAGCGACACCCGGAGGAAGCCGCGGTGGTCGGGCGATACTCGAGTTACTTCGGAGGGAGCCGAAGGAATCGAGTGGAAGGCCGGAAGCAAAAGCGACACGTAAGTATCGAGGTAAGCTCGTGTGTGCGAGAGTAAGTAAGGTCGTATCCTCTTTACGGGGATGATCTTAAGCGTAGATCCGACCAAAGACATCTTATAGATGGTCTAGGTCGAGATCGGATGGTCGACGACCATCGAAATTATGTTTTTATTGAGCTAACTTTGACTTGCAGCAAGCATCACCGACCGACTGGAGGACTCGACGCTGTATCACCGATCGCAGAAGGTTATCAATCGACCGATGTCGCCATCGATCCGATCGATGATGGCCATCAATCGACTGATGGTCAATGATCAGATTCGAGGAGTCAAGGCTTATCACTCCACCTCAAAGCGGTTTGGTGTCCATTTGTGATTGGTTGAAGACCCACTCGAAAAGGGGCTCAAAGGCTATAAAAGGAGGGCCAAACCTAGGGTTTCATCAACAATTCTAAGCTTCCAAAAAGTCTCCGCAAAGCTACCGACAACAACGTGCTTCTTCTTCTCCGACGTCTAGGTTTCATTTCCTTTATTTTTGTACGTCGGCTTTAATTTTAGTGTCGTTGCTCATTTACATTCTTCGAAGCTTTTTTATCATAACGAGGAGAGGGGAGTGTCCTCTACCTCAAGTTTTTTGTATCGATTAACTCCTACCTCCAACGAGGAGGAGTTTGTTTATAATTTGCCCTCCGCGGCGTGGTCAAGGACCACTAGGGCCTTGGAGTAGTAGCCTACGGCCACTGAACCAAGTAAAACCTTTGTCTCTCTTGTTTTTACATTTACATTCCGCTGATTAATTATCTCTTGAGTTTTTAACACGAACATCGAAAAGAAAAATTTTCTATCGCTATTCACCCCCCCCCACTATCGCTCAAATCGATCCAACAATTGGTATCAGAGCCGGGGGCGCTTAGATTTTGTGAAAACACCAGTCTAACATTTTTTTCTTCCAGATTTGTTTTTCGCTTAAATTTTTCTCCTCAAGACTACTAATCCAAGACGAAGTCTTGGTACTCTTCGTTTGATTTTGTTTTGCAAGTATTCGCTTTTGGAGTAGCCGACGGTCAAACGGGCATAACTTTTCGTACAAGTTGACCCACGACACGGTCTACCTACCAAATCGAAGCTCTCGCAGAGATCTACACTTCTTATGGGGGTTTACCCCTGTAACAAGCTGTTTTCATCCTCAAAAATCAACATTTAGTAGCCTTCGGGACATCAAGGTTGTGAGTACTTACTTTTATTTAGTTTCTTATTTCTTTGCTTAACGCTCTATTTTTCGCTTATTTCTTTTATTTCCAAGACTACTAATCCAAGACGCAAGTCTTGGTACTTTCGTGTGTTTTTGTTGTTGCTAGGTTTTCATTTTAGTCTCCTTGTCTTTTTGTTCTAATGGCCCATCTCGAGGGTTTTAGCACCGTCCGACCTCCGTTTTACAACGGGGATGATTTCCGTTACTGGAAAGGTCGGATGGAATGCTTTCTCAAAACCCAAATCGAGATGTGGATCATAATCCAAACGGGTTTCACACTTCCGACTAATGAAGTGGGTGACTCCTTGGATTATGATCAATGGACCGTTGCAACAAAACGACAAGTCGAAGCCGATGCCAAGGCAACACAAATCCTCCAATGCGGCTTGTCCAAGGAGGAGCTAAATCGCGTCGGCCCCTTCATAAGCGCAAAGGATCTTTGGACAAAGCTAATCGAGTTACACGAAGGATCGGATCAAGCTAAGGTTTGCAAACGTGATTTGTTATTCAATAAATTGTACACACTAAAAATGCAGGAACACGAGTCCGCGACGCAACTCCACGCCCGTGTCCAAGACATAGTCAACAACCTACACGCAATCGGGCAAAAGGTCGAAAACCGCGACCTTATTAGGTATGTTCTAAACTCTTTTCCGAGGACTACCTTATGGGCATCCATGGTTGATGCCTATAAGGTCTCCAAGGACCTTTCTAAAATTAGGTTAGACGAACTCTTTTCGGATTTCGAATTACATGAACAATCCAACTCGGAACCCGAGAGGGGTATAGCCTTATTTGCAGGTTCAAAGAAGAAGAAAATCGCAAGCAAGCCACCACCACCCGAGGAGGAAGATGAGTCCGAAGAAGAAGTTGACCCGGAGTTGACTGCCGAACTAATGAACCTAGCTCGAAGGATAGCCAAGGGACGAAAGCGAACTACGACTCGACCCAACCAAGGTAAGCCTAAAAGTTCTAATATTAGGTGTTATGAGTGTAACAGGTTTGGACATATCAAGTCCGAGTGCCCTAAGCTCAACCACCAAGCACCTAAGCACAAGAAGGCCCTCAACGCGACATGGGAAGAAGCGTCATCCGAAGAAGACGAAGACCACGTCTTCATGGCGAAATCAATTGAGTCGGACACGGAGACCGAGCCTGAACTTGAGTCAGAACCTGAGGATGACTCGGACTACGAAGCTACCTTCAAGTCAAGCCACGGATACGCATCCGGTTCAAAAGATACCCTTAAGGTGAGTCGAACCTTATTTAATACTTTACATAATACGGTTAGGTTTTTGTCTAGGAAGTTAGCTAAGTCCGAGTCCAAGGTCGAGACCCTGGTTGAGGAAGTTAAACTCCTCAAACACGAGGTCTCCCTAACCTCTTCGACTAGTCAAGTTCAAGAGAAGGACTCAACTCGGGTTGAAAAACTCGAAGTTGAGAACTCACTCTTGAAAAGTCAAGTCGAAGATCTTAGGAATACGTTGGAAAGATTTACTTTGGGATCCAAAGGACTTGACCTCCTACTTGGATCGCAAAGGGCCGTGTACAACAAGGCCGGACTAGGGTTTAGCTCAAACACGACCAATAAGTCGTATATGTCAATCGTAAGTAGACATAAAAAATGTGTCCAAGCATGGGTCCCTAAGACCACTTTGATTTCAACTCTAGGATCCAACTCGTACTGGGTTCCCAAGGACCAAATCCACTATGTGGATAGACCGAACCGATTCAACGGTCTAGGGGGAGCCAGTACAAAACATGTTTGTGTTTTAACTTAGAAATTGCATGCTTAGATTTTTTTTGTTGTTTTTGTTTTTTTTTTCGTGAACTCACTTAGAACATGTAAATAATCAACTAAAATCCTTTGAAAAGATTGAGCCTCGGGGAGCCTCTTTTCAAATAATCAACTAAAATCCTTCGAAAAGATTGAGCCTCGGGGAGCCTCTTTTCAAAAAATAACTAGTTAGACGAGGAAATAATTTTAGGTGAGTCAAGTCATCATTTTCCTGAAAATGGCTTTGTCTAAGGAAGTGGTCGATGATCCGATAAAAGAAGGCCCCTGTGCCTCGCCACGACCTGGAAGCCATGATCTTGAAAAGGTAAACTTGACAAGCCTTGGGTTAAATCCAAATCTAACAAAAAATCACTTGAACCTAAATCTACTTGAACCTAAATTCACTTAATCAATTTAATTGGAAATCATCTCAACATAAAATCACTTGAACCTAAATCAATTTAATTGGAAATCATCTCAACATAAAATCACTTGAACCTAAATTACTTGAACCTAAATCCACTTAATCAACTTAATTGAAAGTCATCTCAAAAAACACATAAGTATAACATGCTTGATCATATAGACTCCGGTGAGATGACCTAGGGTTAACAACTTACAACCAATTTTCTTAACAAAAATCTAACATCCAATCCAACCACCTTGTGTGTAGGATCAATGGATGTTGGACAGCGGTTGCTCCCGACACATGACCGGGGATCAACTCAAATTCGCAAAGCTTCGATTCAAACGACAAGGATCGGTAGCCTTTGGGAATAACGGCAAGCTCAAAATCATCGGATCAGGTGATATCGAGCTTAACACGAATTTTGTTATTAAAAATGTATTACTTGTAGAGAATTTTGAATATAACTTACTTAGTGTAAGCCAATTGTGTGATAATAACTATAAGGTTATATTTCTAGAAAATGAATGCGTAATTAATACCAACGAAACCTCTAAAACAATTCTTAAAGGAACTAGAAATAACAACATTTATACGATCAACTTAACCAACTCCTCAACTAAGTGTCTTATGACACGGCAAGAGGAATCATGGTTGTGGCACCGACGACTCGGTCACTCACACCCGAGACTCATCCACAAGATGAGTCAGAGTGGCTTAGTCAGAGGCTTACCCAACCTCAACAACCTGGTTAATAAAATCTGTAATGCTTGTCAACAAGGAAAACAACCTAGAACACAACACAAGTTAACTAACCAAGAACGAACCTCAAGAGTACTTGAGCTCCTGCATATGGATCTATTCGATTCACATGGAGCCAAGTCACTCAATAGAAGTCAATATTGCTTAGTCATAATTGACGACTACTCCAGGTTTACCTGGGTTAGGTTCATCAAACATAAAAATGATACCCTAGATCAATTAATTAATCTATTCAAATTAATTGAGAATCAAAAAGACCTTAAGGTTAAAAGACTTAGAAGCGATCATGGTGGTGAATTCGAAAATCAAAGGTTCACCGACTTCTGTAACCTAAACGGATACCACCATGAATTCTCCTGCCCTAGGACCCCTCAGCAAAATGGCCTAGTGGAGCGGAAAAACCGAACGCTACAAGAAGCCGCTAGGACCATGTTGAACGAATACGACCTACCCGATAGGTTTTGGGCGTTAGCACTACTTGCTATGTCCAAAATAGGATCCTTATGGTAAAGAGGCACCTTAAGACCTCGTACGAGATTTATCACGATAAAATACCTAACATCAAGTACTTTAGGGTATTTGGGTGTAAGGTACATATCCTAAACACTAAGGATTACCCAGGGAAATTTACATCCAAAACCACGACCGGAATCTTTCTAGGATACTCGACTACAAGTAGAGCTTATAGAGTATATAACCACGACACCCTTAGAGTCGAGGAGACTATCAATGTAGTGTTCTATGAAGGACATGAACCTACAAAACCCCCGGCAACCCCAAAAAGCAAGCCGATTCATACTAGACCTTACTCGATCCGAGATCGTGTCTAGTGTTAATCCTAACCTAAGTCAACCTAGTCACTCTATTGATCAAGTGATAGATGACTCCAACCAAACTAGTGTTCAACCAAGTCACCACATTGATCAAGCATTAGGTGACACCCAACCCAATCTAGGATTCGACTAACCACCCTATCGATCAAGTGATAGGAGATCCTAATCTAGGAGTTCGAACTAGAGCATCCTATAGGAACCTTAGTCAAATTTCCTTAATTTCAAAGATAGAACCCAAATCAATTGAACAAGCTCTTCTTGATCCCGATTGGATTATTGCAATGCAAGAAGAGCTAGCTCAATTTACTAGGAACGAGGTGTGGGAATTAGTACCACCACCTAAAGACAAAACGATAATTGGAACAAGGTGGGTGTTTCGAAATAAGCTTGATGATAAAGGTGAAGTAGTTAGAAACAAGGCTAGGTTAGTCGCCAAAGGTTTTATCCAAGTCAAAGGCTTAGATTACGACGAAACCTATGCCCCGGTAGCTAGACTCGAATCCATTCGAATGTTGCTAGCTTATGCCGCACATCGAGGATTTAAGCTATTTCAAATGGATGTTAAGTCGGCATTCCTAAATGGATACATTAAAGAAGAAGTTTATGTTAGCCAACCCCCAGGATTCGAAAATCTAGATAAACCCGACCATGTTCTAAAACTTAAGAAAGCTCTCTATGGACTTAAACAAGCTCCTCGAGCTTGGTTCGAGAGACTTTCAATCCATCTTAAGTCAAAAGGGTTTAACCAAGGCTTAGTTGACCCAACTCTCTTTGTAAAAACCTTAGGTAAAGAAATATTCATAGCTCAAATTTACGTAGATGATATAATTTTTGGAACCTCTAACTCAGCCTTACTAAATGAGTTCGTTTCGCTCATGGAAAGTGAGTTCGAAATGAACTTGGTAGGCGAGTTAAGTTTCTTTTTAGGTCTACAAATTAAACAAACTAAGGATGGTATATACCTATATCAACAAAAATACACTAAGGAGTTAATTAAAAGATTTGGAATGCAAGACGCTAAGGTAATAAACACCCCAATGGCGATAAATGTTAACATAGGAGAAGACCTAGAAAGTAAGTCCATTGACTTAAAGTACTATAGGAGCAATAGGAAGTCTTCTATACTTAATCATGAGTCGACCCGACATCCTATTCGCAGAAGTATGTGCGCCGTGTTTCAAACCTGTGCTAAGGAGTCTCACCTAACCCTAGTTAAGCGTATCCTTAGATATCTAAAGGGTACACTTAATGTCGGTATTTGGTATCCTAGATCTACCGAGTTCGAACTAATCGGCTACTCCGATTCGGATTATGCCGGTAGTAAACTCGACAGAAAGAGCACGAGTGGTTGTTGTCAACTACTACTCGAGTCTAGTGAGTTGGTGCGGTAGGAAGCAACATTGTGTTGCCTTATCTACCACCGGCCGAATACGTTGCGATGGGTGAGTGTGTAACTCACTTCTTTGGATGAAGCACACTCTCAGACTTTAGGTTGGACTTCACCAAAACTAAAATTTTTGTAGACAACATAAGTTCGATAAATCTAACTAAGAACCCTATATGTCACTCTAGGACAAAGCATATAGAGGTAAAACACCATTTCATTCGAGAACATGTAGCCAACGGCTCCATACAACTCGAATATGTTGACTCGAAGTCTAACCTAGCAGACATATTTACTAAACCACTACCCGAAGCCGAATTTAGTCTCTTGAGACAAAAATTAGGCATGTGCGTAATAGAATAGGAACTTACAAATTATATTTTCTTACTACTATTTCTTACATTTTGATGGAACTAGCATAGGACATACCTTAGATATCATGCACCTATAGATTTAAGGAGCCAGTACATCTCACAACACATAGGACTAATGTGTTTGTGTACTTAGCCACGTAGATGGGCGTGAGATGTTAGGACCTACTCCAGTTCCAAGATGTAGATCAAGTCGTCAATATGAACCTCGGTATAAATATGCAACTAATATTAACCAACTCTAATCAGACTTATTGATAATATCATTTCAATCAAGTCAAACTAGAGTTGAACATTTAGATGAATTATTTTCACATACTATTTTTAAAATCATCATGCTTGGACTTAGGGTTTTCTTAAAACCCCCCCACTTTTTCCTTGATTTATGTCAAAAGGGGGAGAAAAGGCCAAAGTTAAGGTTCAAGAAAAGGCCAAAGTTAAATTTCAAATTTTTGAAATTGATAACTTAACTTAAAACTTTGATTCTGGCCTAAGTTAAGGGGGAGTAAGGTTTAGGTTTCAACTCTTCGGAATTGAAAACTTTAAAGGCCCAAGTTAAGAAATCAAAAGTTAAACCTTTTGAATAATTAACCTTTTGACTTAACTTTTGATTACTTAACTTGCACTTATTTTTGACTCTAAGAAGCCTAAGTTAAGTAATGTCATTTACTTAACTCATTATCTTTTGTGTTTGGAGAGCTAAAAGTCTTTTTCAAGTACTCACCCTCGGTCAAGGGGGAGGGTTCCTCTAAGGGGAGAACTTGAGAAATATTTTTACTACTCCTACTTTTGCTTCTTGTCTTTACTGTTTCATGCACTTAATTTCCTTAACTTTGTGTTTTTGCCATATATCAAAAAGGGGGAGATTGTTGGTGCAGTGAGGCACCGAAATCGAACCTGTGTTTTGATTATAGCAAAGACACAAAAGTTAAGTCTATTTTGTTTTCTCACGAGCTGAATCGAGTGTGCAGAAGATTGATATAGCTGGAGCTGAAGGCTAGCGACACCCGGAGGAAGCCGCGGTGGTCGGGCGATACTCGAGTTACTTTGGAGGGAGCCGAAGGAATCGAGTGGAAGGCCGGAAGCAAAAGCGACACGTAAGTATCGAGGTAAGCTCGTGTGTGCGAGAGTAAGTAAGGTCGTATCCTCTTTACGGGGATGATCTTAAGCGTAGATCCGACCAAAGACATCTTATAGATGGTCTAGGTCGAGATCGGATGGTCGATCGAAATTATGATTTTATTGAGCTAACTTTGACTTGCAGCAAGCATCACGATCGCTTGAGGACTCATTCGCAGTGTATCGACGATCGGCTGAAGGTTATCAATCGACGATCGATGTCGCCATCATCGATCGATGATGGCCATCAGTCGACTGATGGTCAATGATCAGATTCGAGGAGTCAAGGCTTATCACTCCACCTCAAAGCGGTTTGGTGTCCATTTGTGATTGGTTGAAGACCCACTCGAAAAGGGGCTCAAAGGCTATAAAAGGAGGGCCAAACCTAGGGTTTCATCAACAATTCTAAGCTTCCAAAAAGTCTCCGCAAAGCTACCGACAACAACGTGCTTCTTCTTCTCCGACGTCTAGGTTTCATTTCCTTTATTTTTGTACGTCGGCTTTAATTTTAGTGTCGTTGCTCATTTACATTCTTCGAAGTTTTTTTTATCGTAACGAGGAGAGGGGGAGTGTCCCTCTACCTCAAGTTTTTTTGTATCGATTAACTCCTACCTCCAACGAGGAGGAGTTTGTTTAGTAATTTGCCCTCCGTGCGTGGTCAAGGACCACTAGGGCCTTGGAGTAGTAGCCTACGGCTACGAACCAAGTAAAACCTTTGTCTCTCTTGTTTTTACATTTACATTCCGCTGCGATTAATTATCTCTTGAGTTTTTTAACACGAACATCGAAAAAGAAAAATTTTCTATCGCTATTCACCCCCCCCCTCTAGCGCTCAAATCGATCCAACATTAAGTATATACAAATACCCCCTATGATGCATCTCACACTCACTATAGGCTAACTTGATTGCAAACTCAGCATGGGTGAGATGTTAGGATGATACAAATGTCCACTAATGCCTATGGCATTTAGATGGTCATTTAAGGTATCAAAATAGCAATAATAGACCAATCATGGGGAAGGCTTATGTTTAATTCATAGACATATTGCCCAAAGATCATGGTTGGATATTTCATACATTTTCAAAACAATTTCTTAATCTAAAATCTATGTATTCATGTTTTGAAACAATTCAAAGCAAGACTAGGTGTCAAAATGGATACTCTTATGATCAAAAACCTAGTAGTTTTTAAAGCTTATGGATTTTTGGCAAATACGTGAAAATATAATAATTTTTCATGAAAACCTATTTTTCACTGATAGATATACTTAAAAGAAATGTGTTCCCAAAATTTCATGATTTTTCGAATTTTTTGGAATTTTTAATGCATTTCTGAAATTACAAAATCGAATTTGAATCCATTGTATGCCGATCACATATCGATAGCAAATGATCGATAACCTAAAAAACAGCCCAATATTTTCTGATTTCATATTTTAATCAAGTTTTTGGGTTTCTCTTTCTACTATACTTGATGCCATGAGTTTACAAATTAGGATTAATCTTTTTGATGGTGTCAAAGGGGGAGAAATGTATGTTTAAGTAAAGGGGAACATATTTAGGGGGAGAAATGATTATGCTTATGATAGGGGGAGAACATTTTTTATATGGGGAGTTTCATGGATTAAGGGGGAGTTGCATGTTGCTATATCATGTTTATCTTTACATGCTTTTCTTACCTTAGAATTTATATCAAATGTTTTTACCTAACTTAAACGGATTGCCACACATCAAAAAGGGGGAGATTGTTAGGGCAATCTCTTGCCATAATATGGTTTTGATGGTGTGGCAAAGGGTTTAAGTTAGTGGGTTATGTGATTTGATATGTGCATTGAAGTCGTACAGGACTTAGTAATTCGCACATGGAGCCTTGGCGGGTTCACCCTCACAACCTCGGTCCTTGAGTCGGTGAAGGATGACTTTGCGGAAGCCGTGCGCTTGGAGCATCCGAGGGACCGCCGGATGAGATGACTTGAAGTGAAGCCAAGGAAGCAGACTTCGGAGGCAGGAGACGCGAAGGAGCATTGCAGAGCCGTGCGCCTGATGCTGCCGAGGGGCGTGGCCGCGAACGAAGGGAGCTTCGGCGAGGGACTTCGAGTGAGATGAGAGAATGAGTGAAATGTAAGTATCTCATTAGGTGAACTTGGCCGAATGGCTGAGTGTCGGAGACTTGACCGCAAGGGTTAAGGTTTACCCGACCGCCGGAAGCTCAAACTTATGTTAAGTTTGAGTTTTACATACACCGATCGCCAAGTCATGGCGGATCGATCTATCGAGTGAGTTCGAATGGTATCCGACTGATGGGTTTATGGTTTTATATGATCGGCCGCATGGAATGGCATTATCGCCGGAGGATATCGCGGGCGCAGAACCGCCATAGCCGATTAGGCGTCGACTACAAAGAATGATCGTGAGGTCCATCAGTCGACTGCCAAGAGTTCCGTTGGACTACAACGGTCGGGATCCGACGTGTTCGGAGGCCGTTATAGTGACGGCAGTCGACTGCCAAGGGCAGCAGTCGACTGGTGGCGGCCAACGGGAAGAAATCATCCCTCTCTATAAAAAGAGATGGTGTGAGCCTTTGAGAGGCTAATGCTTATGCTCCAAGTGATCTTCCTAGTGCCCCCACAAGCTCTAAACTCTTCTTACTTGTTTTTACTCCATTCTTATTGTAAGAAGAGTGATCTTGATTGTAAAGGTTACCTCCACCTAGCTTGGTGCAAAGGAGAGACCAATAGTGATTAGCTTTGGAGGAGTGATTCACCTCGGACGAATCGGGATCGTGGATTAGCGGCGTAGCCGTGAACCACGTTACATTCTTTGTTAGCGATTGTTTTCTCGTATTTCTATTTGCTTGTCTTTATTAGTCTTCCGCTTGCGCTAATTAGTTTTGTAGACGAGCAAATACCGACATCCAAACGAAAAGGGCTATTCACCCCCCTCTAGCCGGCCGTATCGATTTCCTACACAAACAAATCAAAAGACACAGGAAGTAGACATGACAAAATACATGGATATACAGAAAATGAAAAAATGAAGCCCTAAACATTTTTTTTAGAAAAAATGGGTAAACAATACTAAGTCTACAAAGCATCATTACACTCCCCGACAACGGCACCAAAAATTTGATAACGGGTAATTTTGTCATCTGGTTGATAATTATCATTTTGTCGTATTATTTTGGACCTTAATATCACTGTTTTTATCCTTTCTAGTGATTATTTATCATTTATTATCATGTTTTATGAGTTAGATTTATTTTTGGACTTTATTATAAATTCTCTTTAATTTTGGACTTATATGCAAATTTTACATCCTAATTGTAGGAGATCGAGATGATCCACTGGACTAGACTCAAATTCGATCAAATATGGCTTCATCTAAGGGCATAAAGGACATTTTGAGCTGGAGGAATCTGAGCTCTTCATCAAGATCAGAAGCAATGTAATCAAAGGGCTCAGATCTGTTTAATCCTGACTGTCCGATGAGATCTGATTGATCTGAGTCATCTATTTAAATCTAATAAGATTAGATCCGTACATAAAGATCCACACGTCTCAATCTTCCATCCAGATCAAGTTGATCACGATCGGCCTTTCAGATTGATCAGATCCATCCATTCAAAGCCGGAGAATTCTCAGTCGTTGGATGCACATCCCTTAATTTGATTAATCAAGGCAATTAACCTAGCTTCAGTTGGACGGCTGAGATTTGATCTAGCTTAGATCAGATGGCCATGAAAAATGAAGCTTATATATCAACATTTTCCCCTTTCACGCGAGATCAGCCGGCACATCCCTTCTTCCACGATTTTCGCCCAACGCAACCACCACTGCGCTCGCTAGCCCTTTCCTCGCTGGTCGCCGGAGAGGAAAGGGGATTCCCTCCTTCTCCAGTGACCGGTGGTCCACTCCATCACTGTCGGCAGCCACCGACTCCATCACAGCCGGCACATCCCTTCTTCTGTGATTTTCGCCCGACGCCCCTATCACGCCTCCACCGCTGGCAGCTTCTCCACCGCCTACAGCCATCGGAGTGAGGATTCTCCTCTGATTGATCTAGCCTCCGATCAGTCCAGCCGCTCCACAGAACCTCCAGCAAGCCCATCACAGCTCCGGCAGCTCACCATCAACAGCCCTTTCGGGCAGTTTTTCCATCACTTCCTGTTAGGGCAATCAACCCGTGATATGGTTTTGATGTGTGTGGCAAAGGGTTTAAGTTATGATGTTTGGATTTGATATGTGCATAGGAGTCTTGCAGGACTTAGTAATTCGCACATGGAGCATTGGTGAGTTTCACCTCTCATGACTCAGTCCTTGAGTCGGTAAAGGGTGGTTTTGTGGAAGTCGTGCGCTTGGAGCATCCGAGGGACTGCCGGACGAGGAGATTGGAGTGAAGCCAGAGGAAGTAGACTTCAGGGCGAGACGCGAAGGATGGCGCTACAGAGCCATGCTCTTGGCGCATCCAAGGGACATGGCCGGACGCAGACAACTTTAAAGGCGAGGGACTCCAAGGGATGAGAGTGAGCGAATGTAACCTGGGAAGGGGTAGTGCGCTTAGGTGGAACTTGGCCAATTGGCTAAGTGTCGGATGGAATTTCCCGACATCAGTCGACATCAGTCGGATGGGACTACTCTAAGTCGACTGTGACTCGACTAGTGTTCAAGTCCAATTCATGTGCCAACAGTCGACTGCCATGGATTGGCAGTCGACTACGAGACCACCAGTCGACTGATGAAGGCATCAGTCGACTGGTCGCAAGGGTTTCAGGCACAGAATGGAGTGTCCACTTCTGGCACTCGACTGATAGCTCTATCAGTCGACTGATGGCAAGATCAGTTGGCTGATGTGGGAGCCATTGGAATCCAATGTGGAAGCAGCCGTTATTGGGCAACGGCTACGGGATCAGTCGACTGATCGGTGCATCAGTCGACTGCTCCTGTGTCAACGGGAAGAAACCCTCTTCTTCTATAAAAAGAAGAGGTGTGGGCTCTTGGAAGGCTAATGTTCATGCTCTAAACTCTCCCAAAGTGCCCTAAACATTTTCCATCCTCTTACTTAGTTTTATTTACATTATATTTGTAAGAAGAGTGTTCTTGTGTAAAGAGGTTACCTCCACCTAGCTTGGTGCAAAGGAGAGAATAGTGAAAGCTTGTGGAGTGATTCACCGTGGACGAATCGGACCGTGGATTAGCGGCAAGGCCGTGAACCACGTTACATTGCGGTGTTAGCGTTTGTGTTTCTATTCTTCCTTTGCTTTGTCTTTATTTGTGTGTATTTGTATATTCTGCTTGTGTTAATAGTTTTGTAGATGAGCAATGATTAAGAACGACTTCCACCGTCTACGACAAAGGCTATTCACCCCCCTCTAGCTGGCCACCGATCGACCCTACAAGTGGTATCAGAGCCAAGTCGCTTGTCGAGGACTAACCGCCACAACAAGCACTTCATCAAGAGATGGTCGGCTCTAATATTCATCCGTCGAAGTTCGAGGGGGAATTCGCTTGGTGGAAGAAGAGAATTGAGGTATTCTTTGAAACCGATTTCGAAATTATGCTTATAATGGAAAATGGTTTTGAAATGCCTAGGGATGAAGAGGTGAAAATACTAGACAAATCAAGGTGGACTAAAAAGCAAAGAGAGGAGCACCTTGCAAATTCAAAGGTTAAGCACCATCTCCTCAATGTACTCCCCCAACAAGAAGTAAACCAGATTGGGAAATGCTCTAGTGCCAAGGAGATGTGGGAGAAACTTATAGAGATTCATGAAGGCACATCCGAGGCCAAGCTTGCAAGGAGAGATGTACTTCGCTCCCAACTATCAAATATCAAACTTGAAAAGGGAGAGAAGGTAAAATCCCTACACTCTAGGTTTAAGGAAATTCTAACCGGTTTGACAAGTGTAGGGGAAAAGCTCTCCAACTGGGATATGGTAATGAAGGCTATAGATGTCTTTCCCCGGTCCTCAAGATGGAGCTCAATGGTGGACTCTTTTTACATCTCCAAGAACCTAGAAGTTAGCACCTTGGAGGAATTCTTCTCAGCCATGGAGCTCCACGAAATAAGGCTTGAAGGAGTAGTAGAAGAGCCAAAACTTCAACCATCAAGGGGAGTGGCACTATTGGCCAACAAAGGGAAGAAGAAGATGGAGACTCCCTCCTCCTCTGATGAAGCATCCTCTTCCTCCTCCATGGATAGCACGGAAGAAGCTTATATGGTAAGGAAGGTAAGGCGTGCTTTGAAAAATTTTAAATTTAATAAATCTAATGATAGGAGGAGAAGACCAAGGGGGAAGGTAATTTTCTACAATTGCCAAGGAGAGGGACACATAAGGGATAATTTTCCTCCCTTAAACAAGAGCAAAGAAGAGAGGAGAAAGAAAGAAGAAAAGAAGAAGAAGGGGAGCAAGAAGAAGGAAGAGGAGAAGAAGGCCAAAGAAAATGGGAAGGCCAAGGCACTAAAGGCAAGGACATGGGATGACCCCTCTTCATCATCATCATCATCGGAAGAGGAGAATGCTTTTGTCACCAACCTTTCTTTGATGGCGTTTGATGACCTAGACACTTCCTCCTCCGAAAATGAAGAAGCAAGTTCAAGTGAGGAGAGCTCTAGTGAAGGGGGAGGCTCTTCATCATCCTCCTCATCCGAAGAAGAAGACATAGAAACTATGGTAACGAATCTCTCACCCAAGAAAATAGTTTCCATGATATCTAGCCTCACTAAGGACTTGTTTAGGGCAAAGAAAAAGAACAAATGCATGCTAGATCAAATTAAGGACTTAGAAGAAAAATTAGAAAAAGCATGCTTAAATATTAATGATAACATTTTTTCTAGCCTTGATGATGCATGCTCACATGACTATATGACATTTGATGTTAATGATGCATGTATGAATGAAAATAGGGCTTTAAGAGAGAAAGTAGATCATTTAACCAAGGCCCTAGAAAAATTCACCATAGGCTCCAACATTCTTAATATGATCATAGGAAGCCAAAGAGCAAGCTTCAATAAGAAAGGCCTAGGATATAAAGAAAATAAAAATGAAAAAGCCTATAAATGCTTAATTGCTAGGGGTCAAGATAAAAAGAAAACAATAGCTAGAAAATGGATCCCTAAGGAATTTTTAGTGAACCCCATAGGAAAGAACTTGTATTGGGTTCCTAAATCCATCCTTAAGGGTTAAGAAAACCCTAGGATAGTCAACCATAAGGATTTCACCTATATCTTATGTTTTGGTTGACTTAGGATGGCGGGACTTAATTTTAGAAATAGTGTTGGGTGATGATAATGCACCCATAGATAGTTTAAATCATGCTCAACACTTAGTGTTATTTGATACTCATGACCTATACATGTTTAGCATAGTGATGGGTGATGATAATGTGCCCATAAATTGATAATAATGCTTAAATCATGATAGTTAATGTAATTGTTATATATGTTTGCAATCATGATTTATGATCTTGATATTTGACACATAGTCATGGGCATTAGGGTTTAAATCATGCTTTGGGTGATACTTTACTTATTATCATAATTCATACCTAATGCATGATCACAAATTGATGAATACAATTGTTTCATGATCATAAGGTGAAATTAATTCATATATATCTTTATGATTATGTGGGTTGTTAGGATGATACTTAACCTTATATAGAATTGCATGAAATTGAAGGTTAAGTATATACAAGTATCTTTAGGATACATCTCACACTCACTATAGGCTACCTTGATTGAAAACTTAGCATGGGTGAGATGATACGATGATACTAATGGTCCACTAATGTCTATGGCATTTAGATGGTCATTTAAAGTGTCAAAATAGCAATAATAGACCAATCATGGGGAAGGCTTATGTTTAATTCATAGACATATTGCCCAAAGATCATGGTTGGATATTTCATATATTTTAAAAACAATTTCTTACTTTAAAATCTATGTGTTTATGTTTTGAAACAATCCAAAGCAAAACTAGGTGTTAAAATTGATACAAACTTGATCAAAACCCTAGTTGTTTTTGGAGCTTTTGGATTTTTGGCAATTTTTTGAAAATATAATGATTTTTCATGAAAAACTATTTTTCACTGATAAAGGACCTTAAAAGAAATGTGTTCCCCAAATTTCATAATTTTTTGAATTTTATAGAATTTTTAACGCATTTCTGAAATTCACCCTGAAAATTAGAAAAATCCAAAATCAGAGTGTCAGTCGACTGGCAGTCTGAACCAGTCGACTGATCGACTGATAACATGCCCAGTAACTTCTTTTATCTGATTTTAAGGCATGTTTTGGCTTTTGTTTTTCTCTAAACTTGATGTCATGCTTATATAAACTTTGTTTAATATTTTTGATGGTGTCAAAGGGGGAGAAATATATATGTTTAAGTAAGGGGGAATTGTATTTAGGGGGAGTTTCATGTATTAAGGGGGAGAGTTGATAATCATGTTTATTTACATGCTTTCTTACCTTAGTATTTTTATCAAATGTTTTACCTAACTTAAACGAATTGCCACACATCAAAAAGGGGGAGATTGTCAGGGCAATCAATCCGTGATATGGTTTTGATATGTGTGGCAAAGGGTTTAAGTTAGGATGTTTGGATTTGATATATGCGTTGGAGTCTTGCAAGACTTAGTAATTCGCACATGGAGTATTGGCGAGTTTCACCTCTCATGACTCAGTCCTTGAGTCGATGAAGGATGGCTTTGCGGAAGTCGTGCGCTTGGAGCATCCGAGGGACCGTCGGACGAGGAGATTGGAGTGAAGCCAGAGGAAGTAGACTTCAGGGCTAGACGTGAAGGATGGTGCTACAGAGTCATGCGCTTGGCGCATTCGAGGGACATGGCCGGACGAATACAACTTCAAAGGCGAGGGACTCCAAGGGATGAGAGTGAGCGAATATAACCCGGGAAGGGGTAGTGCGCTTAGGTGGAACTTTGTCAATTGGCTAAGTGTCGGATGGGATTTCCCGACACCAGTCGACTACCATGTAATGGTAGTCGACTACTCTAAGTCGACTATGACTCGACTAGTGTTTGAGTCCGGTTCATGTGCCAACAATCGACTGCCATGGATTGGCAGTCGACTGCGAGACCACCAATCGACTGATGAAGGCGTCAATTGACTGGTCACTAGGCTTTCAGGCACAGAATGGAGTGTCCGCTTTTGACACTCGACTGATAGCTCCATCAGTCGACTGATGGCAAGATCAGTCGACTGATGTGGGAGCCGTTGGATGGAATCCAACATGGAAGCAGTCGTTATTGAGCAACGGCTACTGGATCAGTCGATTGATCGGTGCATCAGTCGACTGCTCCTGTGTCAACGGGAAGAAACCCTCTTCTTCTATAAAAAGAAGAGGTGTGGGCTCTTGGGAGGCTAATGTTCATGCTCTAAACTCTCCCAAAGTGCCCTAAACATTTTCCATCCTCTTACTTGGTTTTATTTACATTATATTTGTAAGAGGAGTGTTCTTGTGTAAAGAGGTTACCTCCACCTAGCTTGGTGCAAAGGAGAGAATAGTGAAAGCTTGCGGAGTGATTCACCGTGGATGAATCGGACCGTGGATTAGCGGCAAGGTCGTGAACCACTTTACATTTCGGTGTTAGCGTTTGTGTTTCTATTCTTCCTTTGCTTTGTCTTTATTTGTGTGTATTTGTATATTCCGCTTGCGCTAATAGTTTTGTAGATGAGCAACGATTAAGAACGACTTTCATCGTCTACGACAAAGGCTATTCACCCCCCTCTAGCCGGCCACTGATCGACCCTACACTTCCGGCAACTCTTTCTTGATCGATCAACACCTATTTTCTAGCAAGATTTCATTTTAATTGTTGGTTGTTTAGTTTGTGTGAATTCTTGTAGTCAAATTCAATCCTCCATGTTTAGATTGCACGAACTCTGTTTAATTTTTTTTCATGCTTACATGATGTTTGATGAAATGTCTCTTTGGGTAATTAGGTCGTAGTTAGTTAGGTTAGATTTAGTTTCATGCTTTACTTTAATTGCTCTCTTTTAATCATGTTCATGCAGTAGATTTCGTTGATGCATAGCTTATTTCATTAGGTTGTTAGTTAAATCTTTTCTTCCCTTGAGCTCTAGCAGCCGCCTCCACCTTGCGTCCATCCATTTTCCTCCACGGATTCGAGGAGGAACCACTTCATCGAGAGATTTTGGTGACGTCCTCCATCTCCACAGCTCGTCCACCTTCTCTTTCGGATTCGAGGAGGAGTTCGCCTCGATGACACTTTTTTGAGCTCAATCGGATCCACAAGAGTTCGGAGCATCCATCAAACTACTGGATTCAGGAGTTTACACCATTCCACATCCACTACCGTTTGCGGAGTCTCGATCAAGCTTCATTGGACTTAGTCGGAGAAACTTGTTCATTCACCGGGCCTATCTTGGGTTGATCAGATTAGTTCCTCTTTCAGTTTTTATTACTTTAATTCTTGCTTTGTTTGATTTAGTTGCATGTTAGTTTAGAGTTTTAATTACTTTGCAACCGTAGATTAGAGCTCAAATCCCAAACCCCCATCTTCAATAGAAAACCCAAAGCAATAATTAGAAATTCTAAGTTTACTATTCTATCGATTACACTCGTTGGAAAATGATCCAGACCATCCACTATGCTATATTAGTGTAGTTAGGGGATTCGGTAATTAATTTGGAATGGTACCATGACACAAATACCGTGTTCATCAAATTTTGGTGTTGTTGCCAAGGATCGAACCCGGGCCACCTGCGTGACAGGCGGGAATACTCACCACTATACTATAACTTTGATTATTTATCGATTATTATCATGTTTTATGAGTTGGATTTATTTTTAGACCTTATTATAAATTCTCCTTAATTTTGGACTTATATGCAAATTTTACATCTTAATTGTAGGAGATCGAGATGAGCCACTGGACTACACTCAAATTCGATCAGTGGTACCATTTCAAATTATTTACCGAACCCCCTATACACTAATATAGCATAGTGAATGGCCCGGATCATTTCCCAACGAGTGAAATCGATAGAATAGTAAACTTAGGATTTCTAATTATTGCTAATCCTACTGAATGGGGGTTTGGAATTTACAAGACTAATCCTACTGAATAAAAAAAATACAAGTAATTAAAGCATTAATCTAACTAATTATGATGACAATGAAATTAAAGAATATCTAAACTAAGCATGCAAAGGAAAGCATTCAAAATAAGAGCATTAAAAACATAAAGAAAGTGCAGGAATTTGAACAACAATTGAAATGCAAACTAACATGCGTGTAAAGGAAAACATGAAATAAATCTAACCTAGTATTAAATACGTCTAACTAATGAAATAACACTTAAACAGACAAGTAATGAAACTAACAAACACTTAAATTAAGCATCATAATTAAACTACAACTAAACTACCAAATGAAACTACTAATTAAATCTAAGACAAACTACGAAATAGCTACAATGTAAACTACAAGACAACTACGAACTAACTACAAATTAGACTACAGTTAAACTACAAACTAACTACAGATTAAACTACAAATTAACTACAACAATAATTTTGGGGGTTTTTGACAAGTTCAATTCACGAATCCAAACATAACATAAAGTAAACAACTAATGCAATAACTGTAGTAAAATGTAGATGAAAATGAAACATGAATTCCAAATATAAGGATCGACGATCCTCTACACACGAAGCAGGGACTTCTCTCTCTGGCGAACAACAATCCAAACAGCTTCCTCCGGTGGTGGATGCAGAATTTCTTGCCAAAAATCCTTCGGCAAGTGCTGAATTGATGGATAAAGCGAGTCCTTTTCTCTAGTGGATGGCTCGGAGCTACAAAAGACTAGTACAGTTGTCGAGATCTGAACCCGGGTCCCTCGGTTGTAGCCGAGTATACTCACCACTATACTACAATGACACCAAAACCTGACAGCCTATGGATGACTCTGTGAAGTTGGAGCAGCCTATAGTTCCGCCGCCGGGAACCGAATCCGAGTCTCTCGGTTGTAGCCGAGTATACTCACCACTATACTGCAACGGAACTGCCTGTGTTGCATGGATAGGATGGAACCGGAGTTGTGATCGTCTAAAGATCTTCAATAGTGCTGGAAATGGAAAATTGCCATCGTAAATGGGGAAATCAAGGGATGTCGGAGCTGGAATAGGTGATGCCACGACCACGGCAGTAGAAGATAACCCCAGCCTTCTGAAATCACGTCCAACTGTGTCGCTCAGCTCCGATTGCCATGCGTGAAAGGAACACCGGTGAAGATGCTGAACTCCCAGACGCTCAGTGAAGCTGCAGTCTGCCTAAGTGCATATCTCTGCTCCGCCACTTAGTGAAGCTTCGGATGGGTGGAAGGTGGAGGAAAGTGGTCGTTGATGTCTACTGTCGGCACTGTCACCGCCAAGAGGAGGGAAAGCTCCACCGCTCACGCATGGAAGGAAGGCGTCCGCCAGCTCGCACGATGGAGGAGAAGCTCACTGTGCTATGCATTCTTCTGTCTGTCTCTGCCTGCTCGCACACGAGGAAGAAGCATCGCCACCGCTCCTCGTGCATGAGGAAGAAGAAGCTTGCATCGCTCTCTGCTGCTGCGCCGCGCGATGGAGTAAATGTTGGATTTTTGGGTAATTTTCGGTGACTGTCCAATTAAAGCCCCTTCAATCGTCCATTAGAGCAAGGGTTTAATTTCCTAGATTAATCGATTAAGCTGATTGTGCATCCAATGGCTCAGATTCCTCCGATTTTGAATGAACGGATCTGATAAATCTGAAGGGATAATCACGATTGGTTGAATCTGGATGAAGGGCTTAGATGTCTAGATCTAAATGTACAGACTGGATCTCTTCAGATCTGGATAGATGGCTCAGAATCAACTGGTTTCCTCGGACGGTCCATATTGCTTAGATCTGATCCCTTGATTGAATTGCCTCTGATCTGGATGAAGGGTCTAGATTAATCCAGTTTGAAATGCCCATTGTAATATTGGATTAGACCACATTTGATCTAACTCGAGTCTAGTCCATTAGCTCATCTTGATCTCCTACAAATAAGGTATAAAATTTGCATATAAGTCCACAAATTTAGGAGAATTTACAATAAGGTCTAAAATAAATCCAAACTCATAAAACATGTTAACAATCAACAATAAATCACTTGAGTGGATAAAAACATGGATATTAAGGACCAAAATAATGCAATAAAATGGTAGTGATCAAGCACCTAGCAAATTCAAAGGCAAAGCACCATCTCTTCAATGTGCTATCTCAACAAGAGATCAATCGGATTGGAGAATGTTTTAGCACCAAGGAGATGTGGGAGAAGCTAATTGAGCTTCATGAAGGCACCTCCATAGCCAAATTAGCAAGAAGGGACATTCTCCGATCGCAATTAAGTAACATCAAATTGGAAAAAGGAGAGAAGGTATTGTCCCTACATTCTAGATTTAAGGAGATAATTAATGGTTTGTCTAGTGTTGGGGAAAAGCTATCCAACCGAGACATGATAATGAAAGTCATTGATGCATCCCCCCGATCATCAAAATGGAGCTGCATGGTGGATTCCTTTTATATCTCAAGGAATCTAGAGGTAAGTAGTCTAGAAGAATTATTTTCTACCATGGAACTTCATGAAACTCATCTTGAAGGAATAATAGAAGAACCAAGCACTCAATCAAAGGGAGTAGCGCTAGTGGCAAACAAGGGGAAGAAGAAGAAGTCCTCACCTTCTTCATCTGACAATGACTCACAATCTTCCATGGGTACCGATGAAGAAGCGTATATGGTAAGAAAGGTAAGATATACTTTAAAAAGGTTTAAATTTAACAAATCTAATGATATGAGAAGGAGGACTAGAAAGATCATTTGCTACAATTTCCAAGGAGAAGGATACATGAGGGATGAGTATCCTCTATTGAACAAGAGCAAGGAAGAAAAGAAGAAGGATAATAAGAAGAAAGGCAAGAAGAAAGAAGAAAAGAAATCAAAGGAAAAAGAGAAGTCTAAACCCCAGAACCTAAAAACCACATGGGACGACTCATCCTCATCAGAAGAAGAAATCGTCTCCCATTTTGCGCTCATGGGAATAGATGACATAGCATCCACCTCATCCGAACAAGAAGAAGGAAGCACAAGTGAGGAGGAGAGCTCAAGTGTAGGGGGAGCATCATCATCAGAATCGGAGGAAGAAGATTGGATAAGTGAGGTAAAAAATCTCCCTACTCAAGATGTTATTAGAATGATTTCAAGTTTAACTAGGGATTTATTTAGGACTAAGAAGAAAAATAAATGCATGCAAAATGAAATTATAAATCTAGAAGAAAAACTCAAAAATGCATGCTCACATGATGATGTTGTTTCTTCTAGCATTAATGATGCATATTTTGAAGAAAATAAGGTTTTAAGGGAAAAGGTAGATTATCTTAGCAAAGCCCTTGAAAAATTTACCATAGGCCCAAATACTTTGAACATGATCATTGGGAGCCAAAGGGCAAGTTTCAACAAAAAGGGCTTAGGATACAAGGGATCTAAGAATGAAAAGGCATATCATTGTTTAATTGCTAGGGGGCAATCAAAAATCACAATGGTAGCTAGGAAATGGATCCCTAAGGAATACTTGGTGAACCCTATTAGAAAGAACTTATATTGGATTCCCAAGTCAATCCTTAAAGGTTAGAAAAACCTAGGATAGTCAACCATATTTGAAATTATTTAATATCCTTCTAATGGTTGACTTATGATGATAATGGGTGGTACTTGATTTATAATCATGATGGACATTTTGGATATTACTTAACCTTGGATAGTATTGAATGAAATGTTTGGTTAAGTATAAATACCTAAGTTACATCTCACATACACTATAAGAAAAACTTGATTGAAAACATAACAATGGGTGAGATGTTAGGTTCATACAAATGATTCACTAATGCTTATGGCATTTTGATGAGTCATTAGATATATCATTACATAGCAATCATAGGCCAACTATGGGGAAAGCAAATGTTTAATTCATGGACATCTTGCTCAAAGATTATAGTTGGATATTTTTAATGGTTTTAAAACATTTCATGTTTTGAAAACTGTAAGTTTATGTTTTGAAATGTTTTAAGGCAAAACCTAGCTTTTCAAGTTGATACAACTTTAGAGACTTTTGAAACTTTTGAGTTTTTGCAAAATGTTTGAAAATTGAACATATTTTCATGAAAAATCATTTTTCCTTGATAGAGGGACTCATTAGAATTGTGTTCCCTAATTTTCATGATTTTTTAAATTTTCATGAATTTTTAATGCATTTCTAAAGTTGGCTTCAGAAATCAGAAATGCTTGATATCAGGTACCGGTCGACTGCCACTTAGCGTCAGTCGATAGATAGAACTGTGCACGGGCACATCAGCTTGGTTTTTGAGTTTTTAAGCCTGTTTTGGTGTTTTTCTTCCCTTAGATATTGATACTTCATTGTATGACATATGTATGATGTTTTTGATGGTGTCAAAGTGGGAGAAGTGTTATAGTTTAAGTTAATCATGATTATGTGTTAAGGGGGAGTTTGATTTCCATGTTTGATTTACATGCTTACTTTCCTTAAGTTGTTTTTACCTAACTTAAACATATTGTCACACATCTAAAAGGGGGAGATTGTTAAGGCAATCAACCCAAGTATGATCTTGGTTTTTATGTGTGTGGCAAAGAGTTTAAATTAGGATGTTTATGTGGTTTGATGTGTGCATTTAAGTTGTGCAGGACTTAGTGGATCACACATGTGTTACTTGATGAAGAATTGGCAAGTTTATCATCTCATAGCTTGGGTTCTTGAGTCGGTGAAGGATGGCACGGGGAGAAGCTAAGGGCTTGGTGCATCTGAGGGACCGTCGAACGAGGAGCAATTAGAGTGAAGCCAAAGGAAGCATACTTCAAGGCGAGACACAAAGAATGGCATGAGAGAAGCCATGAGCTTAGTGCATCCGAGGGACATAGGCCGGAGGAAGAGAGCTTCGGTAAGGGACTCCATGGGTGATGAGAGATTGAGCGATTGTAACCCGGGTCGGGGTAACTCAATGTAGGTGGACTTGGCCAAATGGCTAAGATCAAGTGTCGGATACTCAAACATGGTGTTTGAGGTTTTACCCGACGGTTGGATGCTCAAACAACTTGTGTTTTGAGATTTTACTCGACAACAGTTGACTGATATAGATATCAGTCGACTGGTCTGAGTCGACTTCTAGTTGACTGGTGTCAACTAGGATTATGTGGCCCAACAGTCGGTTGCCAAGGGTTGGCAGTCGACTGCTCCACCATCAGTCGACTACCAATGGCTAGCAGTCAGCTGGTATAAGTGGACGTGGGCACAAAAACATTTTGAGTTGATTGATTGCTTGGAGCAATCAACTGATGGCTTGATCAGTCGACTGCCCAATGTGTCGTTGGGTTGTGACGACCGTGAATTAGGCATGGTCAAAAGTTGTTGGAATGGAAACAATCGACTGATGGAATGCAGCAATCGACTACTGCATGCCCAATGGGAAAATTACCCTTCTCTCTATAAAAGGAGGGCTTGGGTGCCTTGGAGAGGCTAATGCTTTAACTCCTAAGTATACTCCAAGTGATCTCAACGTTTTTACTCTCCTCTTCCTTGTTTCTATCTCTATCATATTGTAAAAGGGAGAGATTGTGTAAGAAGGTTTCTTCTCCACCTTGGTTGAGCTAAGGAAAAGGTTTAGTGGATTGATTGAGGGAGTGATCCGCTTAACGAATTGTCCATGGATTAGCGACAAGGGTCATGAACCACATTACATCACTTGTATTTGCATTTCTCTCTCCTTATCTTTGTTTTAGTTTAATTGTCTTTGTTTTTATTATTACACTGTGTTAACAAAGATTGTAGATGATCAAGCACGCAAGAATGAGCGAGTTCCATCGAGCTTCAAAGGCTATTCATCCCCCCTTCTAGTCGGGCCACGATCCTCCAATAGTCTATAGTGGTCACTGTAATTTCCTTATGTAATAGGAAGTTATCATTATGTTTTGTTAGATACTTATATATTTTCTCATGGTAGGAAATGCTACCTAGTGAAATTTCCCCTACTCATGGTCGTGGACGAAGTCGACCTCGAAAGCGACCTATTGACATTGCGGGACCTAACCCTGATTTTAGAAGTATAGACTCTTTGGAGGCATCGATTGATGTCGAGATAGGAAGCCAGGGTTAGGCCGACCAGCCACCCCTTTGGAGGTCAAGGAGTAACCCCTCAGAGAGTATCAATCCCTACTACTAGTGATTTAGTCATAGATAAGACATGTATACTGTATACCTACACTGACCAAGACGATGAAGGATCATTTTACCATATTTTAAGGGATATCGATCCATGGGTTGCTCGTTCATGGATGGACAATCTCGAAGACTCATTTGTATACATAACTTGCATGGATGCAGAAAAGGTGGAGCTTGTTTTGTATCATTTACAAGATCAGGCCATCACATGGTGGAAAATGCAACAGATGATTTTCGGAGAACAGAGCATCAAGTGGAAACTATTATGAGAGGCTTTTGAGAGATAATATTTTCTGACCTCTTATGGTATATGTTGTCGTCAGGAGTTTCTGAATCTTAAGCAAGGCGATCGAAGCATCATGGATTGCAATGTAGAATTTAGTCGACTTGTAGAATTTTACCCCACTTAGGAGCCCAGGACTATGATCGTATGCTCCAGTTCACCCAAGGTCTTATAGCTTATATCCGGATTAGAATGTCTGAATCTCTCATTGGTACTTATTGAAAAATGTTAGACCAAGCGATACTGATTGAGATGACCCAACAACAAGTAACTCAAGAGAAGGAATCATAGAGACAAATATTGAAGATAATCTCAGATGGAGGATAAGCATCTTGGTTGTCAGAAAGAGCAAAGTCATACTCAAAGGTCACGATCTAGCACTGGAGGAGCCTCTCAACTAGTGAAGTTAGCTCGAACATCCTCTGAGTCTACCAGTAGAAGCGATCACATGACACTAGTTTGGTAAGATGTTATTATTGTAGATTAGTTTTAATGACACTATCAAGGGAAACTCTAACATCCCACTACGAAGTAAAAGAGTTGCCCTTATATTTTGGTAGTCATATCTTGACATGAGATTAGACTACCATACACTTAGAGTAAGAGATTCTAATATATAGAAAATCAACACAAATGCACTAGATATCACACTTGCTGAAGATGAGAAGACTAGTAACCAATTTAAGATATGGATCAGAGTGGCGCAGCAGGAGCATGGTGGGCCCATACCCCACAGAGAAATTGTATAAGAGAAGTTTACATTAAGACAATTTTGGAATGTTAATATTAGAATAAGTTGGGAGAATGACATAACATTAGGGTTAACTAACAGTTGAAGTACATAATGACATTCATATTTCATTAATATGAAAGTATGTACTTAACTTATTTATATTGTGAAGGATATAGTTGGAGTTCCAAATCATATTCCAGATACAAAGAATGTTGATTATAAAGCAAGGTCATCTGTTGGATAGAGTTTGGACGCTAACGAGATTCTGATGAAGAAACTACTTAGAGTAAAATAACGACATGCAGATAGGATATCTTTATTAGGATATATCGAGTAGGAAATTTGGGGACCAAATTTTTATTAGTAGGAAAGAATGTAATATATCAAAAAAAATTAAATTAATTAAATATAATATAATAATAATATAAATTAAAACGAGACAAATAAAATAAATTTATTTATTTTAAGGAAATTAGTTATTTATTAGTATTTTAGTTGATAATTCCGAGATAAGATTTTATTAGATTTAGCTAAGTCTAATTATTTTATCTGACTCATTGATTAAGTCAATTAATATAAGGTTATATTAATTAAACATTTATTAGAAATTTTGGGATAAAAATTGTTAGGACTCGGTTAAAAAAATTAATCAAGTTGATTAATTTGAAGCTTGGTTTATAACGGTTAAAAGAATTAATCAAGTTGATTAATTCGAAGAAACTTAGGTTATAAATAAACCTGGGGATTATGGTATTAATCTGATTCCATTAGCCTCCACCTCTCATCTTTGGTGTCGCCTCCCCTCGTGCACGCACCTTCGCCAGCCTCCCTCACTCATGCACCTTTTCCAGCCTCCCTCGCGCACGCACCATGTGCCCACCTCTGCCCCCGTCGCCGTAAGCGTCGATCGCCCTCTGGTCAGCCGCCGCCACCGCGACCTGCCCCCTGCCTTGCACCGCAGAAGCTTTTAATCGTGTGCCCCCTCCACCACTGTCATAGTGCTGCCAGCCAACGAAGTTGTCTTAGGTGTGGCCAGCCTCACCTCCAGAAAGTGGCGACCTCGCTGGTCGATCGTCGACGGAGTCGCGGCAGCTCTGCGACTGTCGACTCGCGGCAACCTCACCTCCACCTGATTCCACCTCGAAATCGGCAGCGTGCGGGTCGCCTTCACCGTCGAAGCCACTTCGGCTATTGCCAGGAATTCCGCCGCCATCTCCCGCTCAGCTGAAGACTGAAATTCGGTGACCGTCGATTGACGCTGCAAAATAGATGAGGAGAACTGTCGGCTTTAGCTGATTTGGGTTAGGTAGGTAATTAATTTAGTAGTCGGGTTAGTTATTGACTTAGGTTAGTATTTGATTATTCCAGATTTAATTAATTAATTAGCTTATGATTAATTAATCAAATTTTGATCAACTGATTTAGTGGGCTAGAGAAAAATGAATGGATATCTTTGAGTTAATTAAGGTGGGGAAAGGATTAATTAAAATGTTGACAATTAAATTAGATAACTTATGGTTGTGTTAACGATGGTTTAATTATAGAAGGGTTTGAAGCGAAAGCACATTCTCGGATTTAGAGATAGTTAAGACATTGCCGTCAAAGGTAGGTGGTTCTGTGATCTCTTTAGAATTTAGTGCATGGTTATATTGGTTATGTGGTTTACTTATGTTATATTGTAGTTACACTTTACGTTATTGCTAGAATTGCTTTGATACTATATTTGTTGAACTCTTGGATTCTAGGTTGTTTTCTCATCATTAGCATATAGTTAATGATTGATATTACTATTATATGTATCTATTTATTGCTGAGATATAAATTGGTAGATATTGCTAGTAGATGTTTACCTATTATTTGTTGGATTAGTATCATGATTGGACTAGTGAAATAGTATAATTAAGATGAGATTAATCATAGAGGATATATAAATTTTCTCCTATCTAGGCTACCAGCTATTGTTGGTGCAATCGACCCAGGTCACGATTGACCAGACTCGAGTTGGACTCGAGTAGTATTTTGATGTTTGACATTGATGTCTGACAACTGTTGGGGAGATTGTTTGTGTAATCGACCCAGGTCATATTCGATGTTTGACGATAGTTTGACCATTGTCATGGGAAAGTCCAAGCTTGAGTCTTGGCATGGAAAGTCCAACATGGGTTGGCAAGGAAAGTCCAAGCATGGATCTTGGCAATTGGAAAGTCCAAGGGGAATATTGGCGGCATAAAGTCCAAGGGTGGAGTCTTGGCAGCATAAGTCCAATGGTTGGTGGCGTAAAGTCCAAGCGGAGTCTTGGCAGCGTAAGCCCAATGTGCCTTGGTGGTGTAGACCATATTATCATGACAATAGCTGATGGAAGCACCTGAAGGCTAGCGTATGGATGAAAAAGTCATGGATGACTTGGAGGGATCCGATAGGCGCAAGGCTGACAGAGGTGGCTAGAAGGCTTAGGTCTAGGCTAAGGGTGGTTTAGCAAGTATGGGACACTATACTTGGGGTTAAAACCTCATGTTTGAGGTGTATCAATCGACTGGGACTATGGTCAGTCGATTGATGAGAGTCAACCAGAGTTTAACTATTGGAATTGCCCTAGCGATCAGCAATGCCGATCGGAATGGGCGATCAATCGATGGTTCGATTGGCCGATCACGGAGATCACCGATCGTCGAATTTAGAGACGAGAATGTTCTGAGTCAATCTGTTAGGGTTTGATAAGTGATGACCCGATCGGTTGGTGATGATTGATATCCATTGGAACTTATCCAACGTGGCTTATGCCATTGTGAGATAACGGCTACAGGAGCAGTCGACTGATGGTCCCGATCAGTCGACTGCTAGGCGAAAATCAGCCCGAATGCAGGTTATAAAAGAAGTTCATGGGGAGGATTTTTGGCAAGGTCTCTTGAGGAGTTTTGGGGCGATTTGCTACTGCAATTCAGGGTCTCCAAGTGCAACTCAAGCAATCACAAAGCAAGCATCCAAGTTCACAATTGTAAAGTGTTTCTTTACTTGTATTTGTGTAGTTTACTTGTATTCGCTTGTATTTGTCTTTATTACTATTGTAATTCATTGTACAAGGTTTCTCCACCTCCGACTTGTTGTCGAGAAGGAGTTTATTTGATTAGTGGTGTTGTACGCATCACTAGAGCTCATTTAAGCTCAATCCCTGGAGTAGCAACCATTCGGTTCTGAACCACCTTATCATGTGTCTTGTGCATTATAGTTGTGTTTGTTGTGTATTTCTATTATTTCCGCTGCGCTAAAAAACATCGTAGAAAATCAAGCATGCGGGAACGATCAAATTCCGTGAAGCGGCAAACGACACTATTCATCACCCCCCTCTAGCGGGCCCATAGGTCTCTACAATTGGTATCAGAGCTTGGAGCTCTTCTACGGACTAACACCCAGGAGAAAAAGACGCTAGAGGGAAAGATGGAATTAGAAGACAAATTGGGATGGGACATCAACACCCCAATTCCGTATGCGCTTTATGGACGAGAAGGCTTCAATTCATGGAAGGAAAGAATTAAAGACTTCATCATGATGAGGGACTTTGAAGAATGGTCCATTTTGGAGGGATTTAACTATCCTAGAGGACCAAAGGGAGGTTTCCTCAAGATGAAGAGATGGACCGAGAAACAACTCCAAGGGTTTGAGAAAAATTAGAAGGTAATGAAATTCTTGATTGATTTAATACCTAACAATATTATATCTAGTTTAGAGGACTACATGGATGTCAATGAGCTATGGAGCCAAGTGACAAGATTCCATGAAGACCCATCACCGGTTCAAGAGGAGGAGGAGCCCAAAGAAGTAAGTTCATCATTCTCACAAGAAAGTGAGGATTCAGAGGTTGACAGGGAATCAACATCCAGATCGGAATCGGTGGAAGAGATGGAAGTAGAAGAAGTCTCCACCTCTAGGATTGAGGGGGAGGAAGTTAGATCACCTTCCATGCCGGATCAAGAGGTAGCCTCAACATCTGGGAGAGATGAAGAAGAACCAACTCCAGCACCGACCACCTCAAGCACATCATTTCAAAATAAAATTCATATAATTTATTTTGAGTGTAGGGAATATGGACAATATAAGAGAAAGTGTTCTAAAAAGGTCAAGAAGGCTCAACGGGCTCCAAAGGTCAAGAATGTTGGTGTCCCCACAATTAAAAGCAAGGAGCATGTGATTTGCTTCAAGTGTCAACAAAATGGGCATTATAGGAGGCAATGCCCTAGGGGGAAGAAAAAGAGCCAAGAAGGAGCATCACAAGTAGGGGAAGCCTCTAAGGCAAATCCTAAGGTAAAATTTAATAATGCTCATTCATTAAGTTATAGGCAAAAGCATGCTAGAAATAATTGTACTAATCTTACTATTACTCATGAACAAAAGCATGCTAGGAATAATAGATTTTATTGTTTAGGAGCTAAGCATGTCCACATTAGGAATAAGGAGAAATTTGGGACTAATGTCTCTAAAACAATTTTACCTAAGAACAAACCTAGATCAAACAATTCTAGACCTATCCTTCCTAGGGAGACCATTAGGAAGATAGAAGATCACCTAAGCATCAACCCTAAATGGACTAGACATATGCCTAGAAATAAGAATATCTCAAGAGTTAATGAAAAATAAAAAATTGAGATATTAGAAAAGGAAAATCAAGTCTTGAGGTCAAGACTTGAGAAATTAGAAAAGACCCTTAGGAATATACAAGATCAAATTAAAGGGTCAAATGATCAAAAATCTAGGTCAAGGAGTCAAAACCTAGGTTTTAGGAAGCAAGAACCATCAAAGGGCAAGCTTAAGCCCAAAAAGACCTATCACAATGTTCTATTCAATTATGGAACTCAAGCTAAGTCTAAAAAAGCCAAGGTCAATAGGGAAGTCATCCCTAAGGTTGACCAAGGTAGGTGCTTAGTGCCTAGGGCTTCAAGGAAACCTAGGGAAGTCATTAAGAGGGTTACAAGGGGAGTTACCCCTAGAGTTAACCTAGGTAAGACCCAAATGACCAAGGCTACCAAGCCTAGAAGGGTCATTAGGAGGGTATCTAAGGAAGTTATCCTTAAGGAATACATAGTAAATCCAAGGAGCTCCGATAGGTATTAGGTTCCTAAGAGCGTGATCGATTCATGCTAGATGGGTTTAGGTGTGCCAACTTTAAATGGATGGGTAGTTAACCTAACCATGGTAAATGTGACACTTTAGGTTATTTTCAAGGTTATGGATACCTTGGAAATAGGTTTGAGTATTAAATCCTAAAAGAGTTTAGGATGTGCCAATATTATTTAAGAATTATGAAAAATCAATCAAATTGGCACATACTAGGTTTAGAGGTCATAGTGTTCCATTTTGGATTTTTGGCACACTTGGGGGATAAGTGACATTAAGGCAAAATTGGATTTAATTCTAGAAATGGCAATTTGAGCTTAACACTTAGGTATTTAGTACCTTAGTATTTTACACTTGTCATGCCTTGTTTGCCTTGCTATGTCATGACATCATGTTTATTTAAATCATATAAATGTCATGATATTACTTAGGTTTAAGGTTTTATGTCATGTATGCTTAGACTCCATTTTATACCATAACATCATGATTATGAGCACATGTTTATTTATATCATCATTAATACCATAATCATTCATGCATTTAATGAAAATTGATTTAAGAACTATGGCATGACTTGAAGTCCCATGTATAAGGGAATCAAGTAGTGTTACCTTAGAAAAATGCATGAAATCCTAGATTATGATGAACAAAACCCACATCTCACATTACATTGACATGTATATGTATTGATACACCCTAGATACATGTGAGATGTTAGGATATGAGTTAAGTTCAAGGTACATAGTTTTTGCATCTAGATGAACTCAAACTCATCGTATATTATTTATGGATCATTGGGAAAGCATATGTTCAAGTCATGTACATTAAATCCAAAGAATATGATCCAATATAAGGTTTTAAAATAATTTTAAAATCATTTTGAAAAACCTTGGTGAAATCTATCTTTTGATAGCAATCACCATTGATGATGTTGATGCAAAGTGAGCTCAAACATTGAAGTTTTTCTTCACTTTTGAACTTTGTATCAATTTTACTATTTTATGGGTAAATTATTTTTTCACATATTTTTCACCCATTGTATTGCTTATAAGTAATGTACGTATGAATTTTCATGATTTTTCAAAATATGTAGAATTACTTATGAATTTCCAAAATTGCAATTTCTAATAAATCGAAAATTCGGAAATTTGGAGTTATCAATAAACTAACATGTGATTAGCGGTAACTCATTGATGTGAAATAAAATTTGATCATTCTCCACCCGACATCACGGAGTCGATTGTCGAAGGTGATTTTGGATAAACAAGGATATTTAGCCCATGTTTCAACTATGTTAGGATTTTCTAACTGCTCCTAACCCTAGGATATGCTTTGGAAAGTATTAGAAAGAGTAAAAATCCATTGAATATGGATTAGGAGAGTTGTTAGGGTGATGTATCAATTTTAAGGTGTGGGAAAGTTCAATGTTGAACTTTTAATCTCATTTTTTATGGTTTAGTGTTCCTATTGGCTTAGGGACTTCCCAAGAACATTGTTGGTGCAATGGTCAAGGGAGAGTAAGCTTTTAGGGGGAGGTATCCATCATGGGATGATGGATGTATTTTTCCTCATGAGGGAGAGAAATGGGAATTTGAGTTGCCCAATTTGGAAATTAGGAGAGTTCATAGGATTGTCTCTCTTAAGTGATATGGGACTTATCACTAGGAAGAGTGAAGGCATCCTAGGTGTTTTGGACCAAGGGGAAGATTGTAAGATCTCATCGAGATATGAGACATTGACCTCCTTGGGAGAACCTTTTTGATGTATGTAAAAAAGGGGGAGAATGTTAGAGTTACTAGTTTGGGAAAATTGATAAGGGAATTTGAGTTAGGGGTCTAACTCAAAGGTGTTTGGTTTTTGTCAAGCATAAAAAAGGGAGAGATTGTTGGTGCAATCGACCTCAATCACGATTGACCAGACTCGAGTTGGACTCGAGTAGTGTTTTGATGTTTGACATTGATGTATGACAAGTGTTGGGGAGATTGTTGGTGCAATCGACTCAGGTAATATTTGATGTTTGACGATGGTTTGACCATTATCATGGGAAAGTCCAAGCTTGAGTCTTGGCATGGAAAGTCCAACATGGGTTGGTAAGAAAAGTCCACCATGGGTTGTCAAGGAAAGTCCAAGCATGGGTCTTGGCAATTGGAAAGTCCAAGGGGTATATTGGCGGCGTAAAGTCCAAGGGTGGAGTCTTGGCAGCATAAGTCCAATGGTTGGCGGTGTAAAGTCCAAGCGGAGTCTTGGCAGCGTAAGCCCAATGTGCCTTGGTGGTGTAGACCACATTAGCATGACAATAGCTGATGGAAGCACATGAAGGCTAGCGTATGGATGAAAAAGTCATGGATGACTTGGAGGGATCCGATAGATGCGAGTCTGACGGAGGTGGCTAGAAGGCTTAGGTCTAGGCTAAAAGTGGACTAGCAAGTATGGGGACACCATACTTGGGGTTAAAACCTCATGTTTGAGGTGTATCAGTCAACTGGGACTTTGGTCAGTCGACTGATGAAAGTCGACTAGAGTTCGACTGATGAGAGTCGACCGGCCGATTAGCGATCGTGATGATGGCAACCGATCGGCGATCTAGAGACCAGTCGATTGCTGGTTAGGAATTCGGGGACAGAATGTTCCCGAGTCGACTGTTAGGGTTTGACAGTCGAGTGATGACCCGATCAGTCGACTGATGGTCTATCCGTTGGAACTTATCCAATGTGGCTCATGCCGTTATGAGACAACGACTACAGGAGCAGTCAACTGATGGTCCCGATCAGTCGACTGCTAGGCAAAAATCAGCCTGAATGCAGGTTATAAAATTAGTTTGTGGGGAGGATTTTTGTCAAGGTTTCTTGAGGAGTTTTGGAGTGATTTGCTGCTGCAATGCGGGGTCTCCAAGTGCAACTCAAGCAATCACAAAGCAAGCATCCAAGTTCATAATTGTAAAGTGTTTCATTACTTGTATTTGTATAGTTTACTTGTATTCGCTTGTATTTGTCTTTATTACTATTGTAATTCATTGTACAAGGTTTCTCCACCTCCGACTTGTTGTCGAGAAAGAGTTTATTTGATTAGTGGTATTGTGCGCATCGCTAGAGCTCGTTTGAGCTCAATCCGTGGAGTAGGAACCATTCGGTTCTGAACCATCTTATATCGTGTGTCTTGTGCATTATAGTTGTGTTTATTGTGTATTTCTATTATTTTCGTTGTGCTAAAAAACATCGTAGAAAATCAAGCACGCGAGAATGATCAAATTCCGTGAAGCGGCGAACGATGCTATTCACCCCCCTCCCCCTCCCCCTCTAGCGGGCACACAGGTCTCTACAGCTATGTCTCTCATTCGTGGTTGAGAGGATCTACAGTAGAGAATATATAACTTTTCCCCTATCTCGGCTACCATCTATGTCTCCCATTTGTGATTGAGAGGGTCTGCAGTAGAGGATATATAAATTTTCTCCTATCTCAGCTGCCAACTATGTCTCCCATTTGTGGTTGAGAGGGTCTGTAGGTGAGGTTCCCTACTTTTGAACTATAGTTACTTTGTATACCTGTGGTCGATCATGTCTCTCATTCATGGTTGAGAGAATTTACGGTAGCGTTATACTCTTGCACTACCCATTCGGAGCTAGTGATAGTTGGATTCGTATGTCGTCAATAGCTAGATAGATACCTGACATCTTGACTGCCCACGAGACTCGTTCGTAGTAGCATGTTGTTGCGTGCAGTCCATATCTAGATAGCTATATACTCTATCTGCCCACGAGTCTCGTTCGTGGTAGCATGTCATTGCCCGCAGACATTGAATCTTTTATTGCCTGTCTACCCACGAGTCTCATTCATGGTAGCATGTCGTTGCCCGGCGATAGTGCCCTTTGTATTACCTTGAGAGTCATGTGACTTTGTTGTAGTATCTTGATACTTATTGCTTATAGATTTGCAGTTGGTTGTGTATGTTGCAGGTACATTTATTATATTATTGACTAGGTCTGTAGCGAACCTATATTGGTACTCTGAGGTTTGGGTTACTCTAGTTTGTTTCCTTTGATCTCCATTATATTCATTATGTTCATTATGATTATGCACTATTTTTTATCCACTCAATGAGTGATTGTACTCACCCACTCTTCTCTTATCCTCTAGGTTAGCTGATAGAGGACGTGTCCAGTCGACTTACCTTCACATCGCTCAGAGAGTTCCTTGTCGTGCTGGTCCCACTGCTTCATCGAGATGTTGATTTGCTTCTCTTTATTGTTATCGCATTTTGTTTACATACTTGGATTTTTGTCGCAATTAGATTTGGTGTCATAAATATATTTTACTTTTAATTGATTTATATTTTAGTCATGCATGCATGTAGTTAATATAATAATTGTATTCTATTATTATTTCGAAAGTTTTTCCCAAATCTAATTCCAGCGATGTATTTCGGAATATTGTCACTAAGGGGCTCCTCCGTCATTTGGATGACGATTATGCCCCTAGGCGTGACAAGTTTATCATGTAATATAATAAACAACGATTTTTATTTATTGATAAAAATTGATATTCATTTCAAATGACAACACTTTTTATCTATTGTAAAAAATGTTGTCTATACTAAAAAGATAACACTTTTAATCCACTGCAAAACCATTGTCTTTGTTAAAAGGACAACACTTTAAATTCATTGTAAAAGCGTTGTCTTTTCTAACAATGACAATGTTTTTTATCCATTGTAAAAGTGTTGTCTTTGTAGCAAGGACAACGCTTTTCATTTGCTATAAAAGCTTTGTCTTTGCGAAAACAAACAATGCTTTTTTCCGTTGCAAAAGCATTATCTTTACTATAAAAGACAACATTTTTTATCCATTGTCATTGACCAGACTTTTAATAATAGTGCTTTTAAGAACGCTTTTTCAGCCATAGACAACGGATAAAAAATATTGTCTATGACTTTTTTTTCTCGTAATGGATCTTCTTGACCACTATTGGTCTTCTCAAGTGCGCACATGGCGATTCACTTGGAATATTTTGGTCCCCTCAATATATAGCAAAGAAAGAATATGTAAGAGCAAATGGAGGCTCCATGCAGCGTTTGTCCCTTGAAAATTCTCCAAGGAATATTATAGGTGGTCAAACTTGGTTGACGAGCAAATGTTTGAGATACTATATAAAACCCTCGAAGGTAAAAGCGAAGGGGGAATAATTCTTTTTCTATTCTGTTACATGAAGACTATTCTTCTTTCCCAAATTATTGTTCTTCTCTTCTACTTCTCGTCTTTAGAAAATATTGACTTGAGCATCGGAGAAGCTGCACTAGTAAAACTAATCCATCTCTAGCGCTAGCTCTTTGTACATGCAGACTGAAGACTATAGTGATTCCCTTGAAAAGTGATTACTTAGTCGGTCCGAGATAGAAAAAGAAAAGGAGTACTCCGAGCATACAAACAAAGAGAACACCATCAATGGGTATAAATAGTGATACCGCCATTACCTCTTCTCTATGAACTAGATAGGAGGGCTCACAGGCAAGGCGTTACCCGAACCAATTAGCGGGTTCAGCAGAGAAAAAAGAGAGGAACGGTTCGGGCACAAGCGCTTGAAATAATCGGCACGGGAAAGCTAGTGAAGAAAATCGACATGGCAAAGCGAAAGGCAGGAGGAGGCACTTTGTTGGGAAATAAGCCAGAATCGGTTCAGCCCAGATAAGCCTAGAGGCAGACAGGACGGATAAGAATCGGTTCGGCCCGATAAGCTTAGAGGCAGACGGAACGGATAAGAATCGGCTCGGCCTAGGCAGTCCAGAGGTCGTTCTGTGAGGGAAGAAGGAGAGTGGGTTCGGGCTGGTGGGGAGCCCAAAGGTTATACCATCCATGAGCTATAGACCTAAGTTAGTTTCACCAAAAGTGGATGGCTGAGGGGGACAGGTTAACCTAGTTTCCTGAAATGTAGATGAGGAGGTGTTATGTAACAGAAGGAGAGGTCCCCACATAATATTCCGAGGAACCTTCGCCCCTCGTATCTGTAACAGAATTATTCTTCCGGTGGATGTGGTGGCCACGTGTACAATGGGGATAGCCCGCGAGGTAGCGATGGATCAGAGAAGAAGGATAAAAGGGAAGAGGAGGACAGAAAGAAGGGGATCTGAATTATTCCAACAAGCAAGAAACGAAGACGCAGGAGGAGGAGAGCTACCACTACCTCGCTGGAGAAGGAGAGTAGTGTCCTTCGCTGTCACATCGCGTGTACTCTTTCTTGTATTGGGATTAAACTGTAAGAGGTTTTCTCCTCCGCCTCGGGAAGTTTCCTTTCCGAAAAGGGGGACGTTCATAGTTGAAATTGCTTGGGCATTGTCCCCGGTGAGAGAGCTCACCTCCGTGGAGTAGGAATACTTATTCCGAACCACGTTACATCCTGTGTTCTAGTTTTCATTGCCTATCTTGGTTTTGCATTTCTTTGCTTCATCTTCTCATCTTTACTGTTGCGGCCTCTGAGAAACTCCCACCCCCGAAGCTCCCTTCGTGCTTCATCGCATCGAAAGGAGGTAAATGAATTTTCTTCGCCGCATCAGTTGGCGACGTCTATGGGAACATTTGACTTGGACGTCAAGATGCAGCCAGAAGAGATACAACAGCCAGTTGCCTCCGCAGCAGAGGAAAACTCCATTACCATTTTGCCATCACAGTTGAGGCTCTGGTAGATGACGCTGTTACTGAGGCCCTCGCTAGAGAAAGAAGAAGAACCGGATATCTTCATCCTCATTCCAGTGAACCTTCTTCTCGAGGCCCACCCCCAGAGATGCTTCCTCCATCTCGTACAGCCATTAATGTTGAAGTAGTGCTTGGAGAAGGACTTGGGGGGAGAACACCTCAGAATACTATACCCTTAACCCAGACTTGACGGGAAGAACAGGGTGAAAGTCGGTCGACCAGGCCTCCAGAGGTTTATGAACCCAGTCCTTTTACCATGGACATCCTCTCTGAAATCCCCCCATCCTACTTCCAGAATCCCCAAGTAGATAAGTATGATGGCTCGACGGATCCCGAAGAGCATCTATCGCAGTTCGATGGAGCAGCCTTGCTCCACTGTTATACCAATGCCCTCAAATGCTGAGTCTTCCGGACCATCTTAACCAGTTCGGCACAAAAATGGTTTAATACTCTGCCCCCGGGATCCATCACTTGTTTCGCTGATTTTCAGGTGTTCGGCCGGGAGTTCGCCAGCTGCAAGGTGTATAAGCATGATGCCTCTATCTTAATGCACATCACGCAGGGGCCCTCAGAATCACTCAGAGGGTATCTTCATTGGTTCACCTCTACAGCTAGGGGTATTCCTTCTGCCAGATCAGAATCTTTCAGAGTTGCTATTCCGCACGGGCTGAATGAAGGCCCCTTCCTCGCCTCCTTTGAGATACCGCTAACAATGGCGAGGAGTCTAAGTCATGCGAATAATTCATCCGCGAGGAGGAAGGATCGCACGAGAGTCAACGATCGGGCAGCTGCAAAGAAAGAACCGCCGCCTCAAGTACCCCCTCATCGAGGATATGCGCGACTCCTTCAACTGGAGGCTCCTAGGCCTCGGTTATTGTTACAGGGCGCTCGCCCTACGCCGCCATTACAAATTATGGCCGCCGATGCACCCCCTCCCAAGAGGACTTGGAGGGAGCGGGAGATGGAATTCTATGATCAACAGGGTCTACTGCAGCGACCCTTAGGATATAGGGGGATACCACATAACCCCCCTGCCCCATTTTTCTACCAATATCATATGGAGTATGGTCATGCTAGTGGTCGATGTTTCAAGCTACAGGAGGAGCTGGAGCGCCTCTGAACCGCATACCCACAATTGCGATTTCAAACAGAAGGGCCAGCACGGCGAGGGCAACGACCCAATATGGCCCGCCCAAGGTCGTATAACCAACAACCGCAAGTTACTTTCCCCCAAACGCTGTCCCAGGAGGTTGTTTCTCAAGAAGGCCCATCAAGTGAGGGCCCCTCATCCAATCTAAATAATGCTCCCACACGGGGGGTTATTCATGTCATAGCCGGAGGACCCACTGACGGAGACTCTAACCGGGCGCGAAAGTCATACGCCCGTCTCATGGAGAGTCTGGCCATCATCACCGACCAGACTGTTCAAACTGCACCGCCCATTTCATTCGGGTTGGAGGATCTCCAAGGCGTCCTGCTGCCCCACACGGACGCTTTAGTTATTCGAATATCCCTGGCCAATTACGAAGTGGCCAGGGTGCTGGTCGACTCAGGAAGCTCTGTCAATATCCTCTTCCAGGAAGCTTTTGGATAGATGCAGCTGGGAAATGCCCAGCTAGAAGATGTGGTCACGCCCCTCTTTGGGTTCGCAGGGCATGTGGTCCACCCCATAGGGCAAATTTCACTGCCCCTGACTCTGGGCGTAAAGCCCAGCCAAAAACCAGTATAATCCCTTTCCTCATCGTGGATGCTCTGTCCACTTATAATGCCATTCTTGGTCATCCTTTCCTTACTATTTTTCAGGCAGTGGCTTCCCCATATCACCAGAAGTTGAAATTCCCAGTTGGATAGTTGGTGGGGGAAGTCTGAGGGGAACAGAAGGCTGCCAGAAGCTATTATGTGCAGATGGTTCGGGATGACCAGAAGAAGGCCCGAACCGATGATCTCAAAGGGAAAGCTATCATCATTTCCGATGTCTACATCCTAGAAGAATCCCCCCCTCAAAGCAGACAAAATAGAGGAAGGAGAGCTGGTGGAGATAGCTCCGGGAAAAACCACATGGGTGGCGCAGTAGCTGGAGGCCAAGGAGGAGCTGGTGGCCTTCTTAAAGAAGAACGAAGACATCTTTGCCGGATATGTGCATGATCTCACGGGAATTAACCCCCGTGTGGCTGAACACCATCTCAACATAACTAGAGGAGTTCGACCTGTCCAATAGAAGCACCGACACTTTGGACCTGAGAAGGATAAGGTCATAGCTAAAGAAGTGGACAAATTGTTAAAGGCGGGTCATGTGAAGGAAATCCAATTTCCCGAGTGGGTTTCCAATGTAGTCTTGGTCCCCAAGCCTTCTAAGCAGTGGAGGATGTGTATTGATTTTCGTGATTTGAATAAAGAGTGCCCTAAAGACTGTTACCCCTTGCCTCGTATTGATCAGTTAGTAGATTCTACAGTAGGGTATGAAGTGGTGTCCTTGATGGATGCATACCAAGGATACCATCAAATACCCTTGGCTAAAGAAGATCAAAAGAGGGTTAGCTTTGTGACGGCAGGAGGGTTATACGCCTATGTGGTAATGCCCTTCGGCTTAAAGAACGCAGGGGCCACCTATCAGCGACTCATGGACAAGATTTTTGTGGAGCAGAAAGGAAAAAATGTGGAGGTTTATGTGGATAACATCCTAGTCAAATCAAAAACCACTCAGGATTTGGTCAAGGATTTAACTAAAACCTTCGCTACATTAAGACGGTATAATATGAAGCTGAATCCTAAAAAATACCTGTTTGGGGTAAAAAGCGGCAGATTCTTGGGGTACATAGTAACTGAGAAGGGGTTGCAGGCTAACCCTGAGAAGGTGCAAGTGCTGTGCAATATGAAGTCACCCACTAATTTGCGAGAGACTCAAAAGTTGGTGGGCAGGATTGTTTCCTTATCCCGATTTATAGCCAAATCGGCGAACAAAGGGTTACCTTTCTTCAAGATTCTGTGTAAAGCTACCAAATTTCAGTGGGACGATCAATGCGAGCATGCTTTCCAGGAATTGAAGAAATATTTGGCTGGGCTCCCACTGTTAGCCAAACCAGCAGCTGGAGAACCATTGTGGATGTATTTGGCTGTCTCGAAGGGAGCTATCAATTCGTTTTTGCTGAAACAGGAAGGTTCTCACCAGCAGCCTATTTATTATACCAGTCATATTCTGAAGGGGGGCTGAATTTCGTTATACAGAGCTAGAGAAGTTGGCATATATTCTAGTTCTGACTACCCACAAATTGAGGTCATACTTTCTGGCTCATCCCATCACTGTTCTAACTCACAGTGAACTGGGTAAGGTCGTTACTAAGCCTAACTTCTCCAGAAGATTGGCCAAATGGGTGGTAGAATTAAGTGAATATGATATTCACTACCAACCCCGAACCGTTATCAAGGCCCAGGCGCTCGCGGATTTTCTAGCGAAGGTACCTTTTGGCTCGGAAGATGGCTCGTCAACAAAAGAGGAAGGATCAGATGCCTGGAACATATTTGTAGACGGTTCTTCAGGATTTATGGGTAGTGGTGTTGGTGTTTTGTTAATTTCTCCTGATAAAGAGGAAACCCGCATAGTCGTACGCCTGGGGTATCGGGCATCCAATAATGAGGCGGAGTATGAAGTCATTCTAGCGGGATTGCAGGCTGCCAAGGCTGTAGGGGCTTCTTCAATTATAATCCATTCAGATTCCCAACTGGTGATATCACAACTTCAAGGTTCTTTCGCGGTCCAAGAAGAAAGGTTGCACAAGTATTTGAAAGCTTTCGAGAAAAAAAAAGCTCAGTTTCAGCAAGTCCTCTTGAAGCAAATTCCAAGGGAGAATAATGGGAAGGCAGATGAATTGGCTCGGGTGGCTAGCGCTATGGAAGGAGTGAAATCATTGGAAACGGTCCATGTGGGAATCCCTACCTCCCTAGCGATATGCAATGTGGAGGAAGCGGCACCCGAATCAGACCTAATCCCTGATTGGAGGACCGACATCATAGCTTATTTACAGCATGGAAAGGTCCCTGAAGAAAAAGGAGCGGCATTTGCTTTAATGTGTAGAGTCAGACGATTCACCCTCTTAAACGGAGACTTATACAAGATATCTTTCGGACGACCCTTATTGAAATGTTTAGGAAGTGAGGATGCTAAATGGGTACTCCGGGAGATTCATGAAGGTTGTTGTAGTAATCATCTGGGGGGAGAGCTTTAGCAAGGAAGGCCCTATTAGCAGGATATTTTTGGCCTACCCTCCAACCAGATGCCGCTCGGATAGTGCAAACTTGCCCTGCTTGTCAAAAGCATAGCAATCGGTCCGAGCAGCCGGCTGAATTAATGAAAGTTGTGGTCGCTTCATGTCCTTTTGATTAATGGGGAATGGATATAGTGGGTTCGATGCCCGTGGCACCTTTGCAGAAGAAATTTTTATTGGTGGACGTAGATTACTTCTCCAAGTGGGTGGAAGCAAAGCCTCTTGCCAACATTACCGAGAATGCTATAGTCCAATTCCTATGGAAGAATATTGTTTGTCGATATGGTATTCCTCGGAGGATAGTTAGTGATAATGGACGTCAATTCCAGGGAAAAAAGATTAAAGAATGTGTTGGTGCAGTGAGGCACCGAAATCGAACCTGTGTTTTGATTATAGCAAAGACACAAAAGTTAAGTCTATTTTGTTTTCTCACGAGCTGAATCGAGTGTGCAGAAGATTAATATAGCTGGAGCTGAAGGCTAGCGACACCCGGAGGAAGCCACGGTGGTCGGGCGATACTCGAGTTACTTCGGAGGGAGCCGAAGGAATCGAGTGGAAGGCCGGAAGCAAAAGTGACACGTAAGTATCGAGGTAAGCTCGTGTGTGCGAGAGTAAGTAAGGTCGTATCCTCTTTACGGGGATGATCTTAAGCGTAGATCTGACTAAAGACATCTTATAGATGGTCTAGGTCGAGATCAGATGGTCGACGACCATCGAAATTATTTTTTTATTGAGCTAACTTTGACTTGAAGCATCGCATCATTGCCCGGCTTGGAGGACTCATTGCCGTGTATCGATCGGCTGCCAGAAGGTTATCAATCGGTCGATCGCCATCGATCGTGATGATGTCCATCAGTCTGATGGTCAATGATCGGTCCAGTCAAGGCTTATCACTCCACCTCAAAGCGGTTTGGTGTCCATTTGTGATTGGTTGAAGACCCACTCGAAAAGGGGCTCAAAGGCTATAAAAGGAGGGCCAAACCTAGGGTTTCATCAACAATTCTAAGTGATCAAAAGCCTCAGATTCTGTGCAACTCTCGACAACGAAGTCCTTCCATTCCGAGCGTCTAGGTTTAACTTTCTTTATTATTGTACGTCGGTCTTAGTTTTTGTTATCAGTTTGTCATTTATATTTCCGGAGCTTTTATCATATACGAGGAGAGGGGGAGTGTCCCTCTACCTCAAGTTCTTGTGGTTTCTTCTTGTATCGATTAACTCCTACCTCTAACGAGGAGGAGTTCCTTTAGTGCTTTTGCCCTCCGTACGTGGTCAAGGACCACTAGGGCCTTGGAGTAGTAGCCTTGACTCTGAACCAAGTAAATCTCTTGTGTCTATTGTCTCCTTTACTTTTTGTTTTGCTTATCTTTCCGCTGCATATAAGTTTTCTTTTAAAACGAGTTCATACGAGAAAAATTTTCTTTCGCTATTCACCCCCCCCTCTAGCGAACCGCATCGATCCAACAATTGGTATCAGAGCCGGGGGTGCTTAGATTTGGTGAAACCACCAATCTAACATTTTTTTTACATATTTGTTTTTCGTTCGTTTAAATTTTTCTCCCGCACTACTAATCCAAGACGAAGTCTTGGTACTCTTCGTTTGATTTTGTTTTGCAAGTATTCGCTTTTGGAGTAGCCGACGGTCAAACGGGCATAACTTTTCGTACAAGTTGACCCACGACACGGTCTACCTACCAAATCGAAGCCCTCACAGAGATCTACACTTCTTACTGGGGTTTACCCCCGTAACAAGCTGTTTTCATCCTCAAAAAACGACGTTTAGTAGCCTTTCGGGGACATCGAAGGTTGTGAGTACTTACTTTTTATTTAGTTTCTTATTTCTTTGCTTAACTTTCTATTTTTCGTTTATTTCTTTTTATTTCCCTTTTACTAATCCAAGGCGCAAGTCTTGGTACTTTAAATGTGTTTTTGTTGTTGCTAGGTTTTCATTTTAGTCTCCTTGTCTTTTTGTTCTAATGGCCCATCTCGAGGTTTTAGCACCGTCGATCTCCATTTTACAACGGAGATGATTTCCGTTCTTAAAGGTCGGATGGAATGCTTTCTCAAAACCCAAATTGAGATGTGGATCATAATTCAAACGGGTTTCACACTTCCGACCAATGAAGTGGGTGACTCCTTGGATTATGATCAATGGACCGTTGCAACAAAACGACAAGTCGAAGCCGACGCCAAGGCGACACAAATCCTCCAATGTGGCCTATCCAAGGAGGAGCTAAATCGCGTCGGCCCCTTCATAAGCGCAAAGGATCTTTGGACAAAACTAATCGAGTTACACGAAGGATCGGATCAAGCTAAGGTTTGCAAACGTGATTTGTTGTTCAATAAATTGTACACACTAAAAATGCAGGAACACGAGTCCGCGACGCAACTCCACGCCCGTGACCAAGACATAGTCAACAACCTACACGCAATCGGGCAAAAGGTCGTGACCTTATAAGGTATGTCCTAAACTCTTTTCCGAGGACTACCTTATGGGCATCCATGGTTGATGCCTATAAGGTCTCAAGGATCTTTCTAAAATTAGGTTAGATGAACTCTTTTCCGATTTGAATTACATGAACAATCCAACTCGGAACCCGAGAGGGGTATAGCCTTGTTTGCAGGTTCAAAGAAGAAGAAAATCGCAAGCAAGCCACCACCAACCGAGGAGGAAGACGAGTCCGAAGAAGAAGTTGACCCGGAGTTGACTGCCGAACTAATGAACCTAGCTCGAAGGATAGCCCAGGGACGAAAGCGAACCACGACTCGACCCAACCCCGGTACGCCTAAAAGTTCTAACATTAGGTGTTATGAGTGCAACGAGGTTTGGACATATCAAGTCCGAGTGCCCCAAGCTCAACCACCAAGCACCTAAGCATAAGAAGGCCCTCAACGCGACATGGGAAGAAGCGTCATCTGAAGAAGACAAAGACCACGTCTTCATGGAGAAATCAATTGAGTCGGACCACGGAGGCCGAACTTGAGTCGAACACGAGGATGACTCGGACTCTGAGCTACCTTCAAGTCAAGCCACGGATCATCCGGTTCAAAAGATACCCTTAAGGTGAGTCGAGCTTTATTTAATACTTTACATAATACGGTTAGGTTTTGTCTAGGAAGTTAGCTAAGTCGAGTCCAAGGTCGAGACCCTTGTTGAGGAGGTTAAACTCCTCAAACACGAGGTCTCCTAACCTCTTCGACTAGTCGAGTTCAGAGAAGGACTCAAATCGAGTTGAAAAGCTCGAAGTTGAGAACTCTCTTGAAAGTCAAGTCGAAGATCTTAGGAACACGTTGGAAGGTTCGCCGGGATCGAAGGACTTGACCTCCTACTTGGATCTCAAGGGCGTGTACAACAATTTGGACTAGGTTTAACTCGAAACACGACTAATAGGTCGTATATATCGATTGTAAGTCGACATAAGAAACATGTCAAGCATGGGTCCCTAAGAACTTTGATTTCAACTCTAGGATCCAACCCGTACTGGGTTCCCAAGGACCAAATCCACTATGTGGATAGACCGAACCGATTCAACGGTCTAGGGGGAGCCAGTACAAAACATGTTTGTGCTTTAACTTAGAAATTGCATGTTTTAACTTAGAATGTTTATGCTTTAACTTAGAAATTGCATGCTTTAACTTAGAAAGTTTGTACTTTAAAACTTGTGAACTCACTTAGAACAAAAACATAACCAACTAAAATTTTTGAAAAGATTGAGCCTCGGGAGCCTCTTTTCAAAAACATAACCAACTAAAATTCTTGAAAAGATTGAGCCTCGGGAGCCTCTTTTCAAAAATAACTAGTTACGAGGAAATAATTTTAGGTAAGTCAAGTCATCATTTTCTTGAAAATGGCTTTGTCTAAGGAAGTGGTCGATGATCCGATAAAAGAAGGCCCTGTGCCTCGTCACGACACGAAGCCATGATCTTGAAAAGGTAAACTTGACAAGCCTAGGTTAAATCCAAATCTAACATAAAATTACTTGAACCTAAATCCACTTAATCAACTTAATTAGAAGTCATCTCAAATAAACACATAAGTATAACATGCTTGATCATATAGACTCCGATGAGATGACCTAGGGTTAACAACTTACAACCAATTTTCTTAACAAAAATCTAACATCCAATCCAACCACCTTGTGTGTAGGATCAATGGATGTTGGACAGCGTGATTGCTCGACACATGGCCGGGGATCAACTCAAATTCAAAAGCGACAAGGATCGGTAGCCTTTGGGAATAACGGCAAGCTCAAAATCATCGGATCAGGTGATATCAAGCTTAACACGAATTTTGTTATTAAAAATGTATTACTTGTAGAGAATTTTGAATATAACTTACTTAGTGTAAGCCAATTGTGTGATAATAACTATAAGGTTATATTTCTAGAAAATGAATGCGTAATTAATACCAACGAAACCTCTGAAATAATTCTTAAAGGAATTAGAAATAACAACATTTATACGATCAATTTAACCAACTCCTCAACTAAGTGTCTTATGACACGGCAAGAGGAATCATGGTTGTGACACCGACGACTCGGTCACTGCAAGACTCGGGTCCACAAGATGAGTCGAATGGCTTAGTCGAGGCTTACCCAACCTCAACAACTTGGTTAATAAAATGTAATGCTTGTCAACAAGGAAAACAACCTAGGACACAACACAAGTTAACTAACCAGAAGCAGACCTCAAGTGTACTTGAGCTCGCATATGGATCTATTCGATTCACATGGAGCCAAGTCACTCAATAGAAGTCAATATTGCTTAGTCATAATTGGCGACTACTCGAGTTTACAGGTTAGGTTCATCAAACATAAAAATGATACCCTAGATCAATTAATCAATCTATTCAAATTAATCGAGAATCAAAAAGACCTTAAGGTTAAAAGACTTAGAAGCGATCATGGTGGTGAATTCGAAAATCAAAGGTTCACCGACTTCTGTAACCTAAATGGATACCACCATGAATTCTCTTGCCCTAGGACCCCTCAGCAAAATGGCCTAGTGGAGCGAAAAAACCGAACTCTACAAGAAGCCGCTAGGACCATGTTGAACGAATACGACCTACCCGATAGGTTTTGGGCGGGTAGTGCTAGCACTTGCTATGTCCAAAATAGGATCCTTATGGTAAAGAGGCACCTTAAGACCTCGTACGAGATTTATCACGATAAAATACCTAACATCAAGTACTTTAGGGTATTTGGGTGTAAGGTACATATCCTAAACACTAAGGATTACCTAGGAAAATTTACATCCAAAACCACGATCGGAATCTTTCTAGGATACTCGACTACAAGTAGAGCTTATAGAGTATATAACCACGACACCCTTAGAGTCGAGGAGACTATCAATGTAGTATTCGATGAAGGACATGAACCTACAAAACCCCCGGCAACCCCAATTAGCGAGCCGATTCATACTAGACCTTACTCTGATCCGGAGATCAGGTCTAGTGTTAATCCTAACCTAAGTCAACCTAGTCACTCTATTGATCAAGTGATAGATGACTCCAACCAAACTAGTGTTCAACCAAGTCACCCCATTGATCAAGCATTAGGTGAGACAAACCCAACCCAATCTAGGACTCAGACTAACCACCCTATCGATCAAGTGATAGGAGATCCTAATCTAGGAGTTCGAACTAGAGCATCCTATAGGAACCTTAGTCAAATTTCCTTAATTTCAAAGATAGAACCCAAATCAATTGAACAAGCTCTTCTTGATCCCGATTGGATTATTGCAATGCAAGAAGAGCTAGCTCAATTTACTAGGAACGAAGTGTGGAAATTAGTACCACCACCTAAAGACAAAACGATAATTGGAACAAGGTGGGTGTTTCGAAATAAGCTTGATGATAAAGGTGAAGTAGTTAGAAACAAGGCTCGTTTAGTCGCCAAAGGATTTAGCCAAGTCGAAGGCTTAGATTACTGAAACCTATGCCCATAGCTAGACTCGAATCCATTCGAATGTTGCTAGCTTATGGCGCACATCGAGGATTTAAGCTGTTTCAAATGGATGTTAAGTCGGCATTCCTAAATGGATACATTAAAGAAGAAGTTTATGTTAGCCAACCCCCCGGATTCGAAAATCTAGATAAACCCGACCATGTTCTAAAACTTAAGAAAGCTCTCTATGGACTTAAACAAGCTCCTCGAGCTTGGTACGAGAGACTTTCAATCCATCTTAAGTCAAAAGGGTTTAACCAAGGCTTAGTTGACCCAACTCTCTTTGTAAAAACCTTAGGTAAAGAAATATTCATAGCTCAAATTTACGTAGATGATATAATTTTTGGAACCTCTAACTCATTTACTAAATGAGTTCGTTTGCTCATGGAAAGTGAGTTCGAAATGAACTTGGTAGTAGTTAAGTTTCTTTAGGTCTACAAATTAAACAAACTAAGGATGGTATATACCTATATCAACAAAAATACACTAAGGAGTTAATTAAAAGATTTGGAATGCAAGACGCTAAGGTAATAAACACCCCAATGGCGATAAATGTTAACATAGGAGAAGACCTAGAAAGTAAGTCCATTGACTTAAAGTACTATAGGAGCGCAATAGGAAGTCTTCTATACTTAGCTGAGTCGACCCCGACATCCTATTCGCGAGTAGTATGTGCGCCAGGTTTCAAACCTGTGCCAAGGAGTCTCACCTAACCCTAGTTAAGCGTATCCTTAGATATCTAAAGGGTACACTTAATGTCGGTATTTGGTATCCTAGATCTACCGAGTTCGAACTAATCGGCTACTCCGATTCGGATTATCTGCGTAAACTCGATAGAAAGAGCACGAGTGGTTGTTGTCAACTACTCTAGTGAGTTGGTGCAGTAGGAAGCAACATTGTGTTGCCTTATCTACCACCGAAGCCGAATACATCGCGATGGGTGAGTGTGTCACTCAGCTTCTTTGGATGAAGCACACTCTCCGCGACTTTAAGTTAGACTTTACGAATACTAAACTTCACGTAGATAACATTAGTTCAATTAATCTTACAAAGAATCCAATATGTCACTCTAGGACCAAACATATAGAAGTCAAACACCATTTCATTCGAGAACATGTGGCCAACGGAGCCATACAACTCGAGTACGTCGAATCGAAATCTAACCTAGTAGACCTATTTACTAAACCCCTACCCGAAGCCGAATTTAGTCTATTAAGACGAAAATTGGGCATGTGCGTAATAGAATAAGAACTTGCAAACTATATTTTCTTACTACTATTTCTTATTTTTCATTTTGATGGAACTAGCATAGGACATACCTTAGATAACATGCACCTATAGATTTAAAGAGCCAGTACATCTCACAACACATAGGACTAATGTGTTTGTGTGCTTAGCCACGTAGATGGGCGTGAGATGTTAGGACCCTACTCCAGGTTCCAAGATGTAGATCAAGTGCATCAATATGAACCTCGGAGTATAAATATGCAACTAATATTAACCAACTCTAATCAGGACTTGTTGATAATATCATTTCAATCAAGTCAAACTAGAGTTGAACATTTAGATGAATTATTTTCACATACTATTTTTAAAATCATCATGCTTGGACTTAGGGTTTTCTTAAAACTCCCCCCACTTTTTCCTTGAGTTATGTCAAAAGGGGGAGAAAAGGCCAAAGTTAAGGTTCAAGAAAAAGGCCAAAGTTCAATTTCAAATTTTTGAAATTGATAACTTAACTTAAAACTTTGATTCTGGCCTAAGTTAAGGGGGAGTAAGGTTTAGGTTTCAACTCTTCGGAATTGAAAACTTTAAAGGCCCAAGTTAAGAAATCAAAAGTTAAACCTTTTGAATAATTAACCTTTTGACTTAACTTTTGATTACTTAACTTGCACTTATTTTTGACTCTAAGAAGCCTAAGTTAAGTAATGCCATTTACTTAACTCATTATCTTTTGTGTTTGGAGAGCTAAAAGTCTTTTTCAAGTACTCACCCTCGGTCAAGAGGGAGGGTTCCTCTAAGGGGAGAACTTGAGAAATATTTTTACTACTCCTACTTTTGCTTCTTGTCTTTACTGTTTCATGCACTTAATTTCCTTAACTTTGTGTGTTTTTGCCATATATCAAAAAGGGGGAGATTGTTGGTGCAGTGAGGCACCGAAATCGAACCTATGTTTTGATTATAGCAAAGACACAAAAGTTAAGTCTATTTTGTTTTCTCACGAGATGAATCGAGTGTGCAGAAGATTAATATAGCTGGAGCTGAAGGCTAGCGACACCCGGAGGAAGCCACGGTGGTCGGGCGATACTCAAGTTACTTCGGAGGGAGCCGAAGGAATCGAGTGGAAGGCCGGAAGCAAAAGCGACACGTAAGTATCGAGGTAAGCTCGTGTGTGCGAGAGTAAGTAAGGTCGTATCCTCTTTACGGGGATGATCTTAAGCGTAGATCCGACCAAAGACATCTTATAGATGGTCTAGGTCGAGATCAGATGGTCGACGACCATCGAAATTATGTTTTTATTGAGCTAACTTTGACTTGCAGCAAGCATCAGTCGACTGCCAGCTTGGAGGACTCGACTGCCGTGTATCGATCGCCGCGAAGGTTATCGATCGGGATCTTGCCATCGATCGATGATGTCCATCGATCGGTGATGGTCAATGATCGATTCGAGGAGTCAAGGCTTATCACTCCACCTCAAAGCGGTTTGGTGTCCATTTGTGATTGGTTGAAGACCCACTCGAAAAGGGGCTCAAAGGCTATAAAAGGAGGGCCAAACCTAGGGTTTCATCAACAATTCTAAGTGCTCAAAAGCCTCCGTTACGCTGCAACTCTACGACAACGAAGTCCTTCCATTCCGACGTCTAGGTTTAACTTTCTTTATTATTGTACGTCGGTCTTAGTTTTTGTTATCAGTTTGTCATTTATATTTCCGGAGCTTTTATCGTATACGAGGAGAGGGGGAGTGTCCCTCTACCTCAAGTTCTTGTGGTTTCTTCTTGTATCGATTAACTCCTACCTCTAACGAGGAGGAGTTCCTTTAGTGCTTTTGCCCTCCGTACGTGGTCAAGGACCACTAGGGCCTTGGAGTAGTAGCCTTCGGCTACGAACCAAGTAAATCTCTTGTGTCTATTGTCTCCTTTACTTTTTGTTTTGCTTATCTTTCCGCTGCATATAAGTTTTCTTTTAAAACGAGTTCATACGAGAAAAATTTTCTTTCGCTATTCACCCCCCCCTCTAGCGAACCGCATCGATCCAACAGAATGGTGCCAGAGTCTCAATATTCAGCAAGTCTTCACTTCGGTAGCCCACCCTCAAGCTAATGGGCAAGTTGAAGTCACTAATAGGATTCTCATTCAAGGGTTGAAGACTAAGCTGGGGGCTCAGAGGGGAAACTGGGTTAAAGAATTGCCCGGAATCCTGTGGGCCTACCGAACCATGCCAAAAACTGCAACGGGAGAGACTCCTTTCAGTTTAGTATACGGGACGGAAGTTGTTATTCCGGTCGAAGCTCTTTTAAGCAGCGCCCGAATACAAATGTACGAGCCAGAGCAGAACCAAATTATTCGAAGCACCGAGTTGGACTTGGTGGAAGAAAGGTGGGAGACAGCACGGAGGCGAGCAGAGTTTTACAAGCGGAGAGTGCAGTAAGCCTTTAATAAGAAGGTGACGCCTCGAAGATTTCAGGAGGGGGATTTGGTTCTACGTAAAGTTAATCCCGTTGGAGATCCTAGAAAGTTAGCTCCAAACTAGGAAGGACCCTATGAAGTAACGCGTCGTGTAGCGGGATCAGCATATTATTTGAAAGATGACCAGGGCAAAGAATTTCCACGACCCTGGAACGCCATTCATTTGAGACCTTTTCACACTATATAAGAAGTGGTGGATAGAAGAAAAGGAGTTGTGAGGCTCCCGAAGAAGTGTACTTCATAACTGGTTGTATTAATTAGCTTTGTAGCAAACCCAAATTTGATTGATGAGCCATTTACAGTAGTGTTACAGTACCTATAATAAACTATGAAAAAGAAAAAGGGATGAAAAAGGGGGTCCTGTTCCGGAGCCATACATCAAGTTATAATTTGAACCGGTCGGGAGGATAGCGTTGAAAGCCAACTTCCTAATTTAAAGAAAAAGTAGGGTAGTTTGCGGGAGGAAGTCCTTGATCAGCATATTGCTGAACCGCTTCGTTAAACTCATCTTGATATGTGGCACACAGCAAGATGGTTAACCGCTCCTGCCGATTCGAGCGGTCAGGACTCCGGTCCCGGTGAAGTCTGTGGCATTTTTCTTGTTGCTCCCGGAGAGCTCGGCTCATGTCTCTATAATGCCTGGATACTTCCATAATGGCGTCTGCTAAGACTGAAATATTGTCGGCTCGGGAAGTTTGGTCCTGCTGGATAAGGCATGTCATCTCCATTATGTTCTGACGTATCGAAGCTGGAATTCCATCTACCGCTTCAGAGTAGGATTTGGTGCAGACAAGCTCAGTGCTCAGCCTCTGAAGGGAGGTTTCTTGCCTGCGTAGATGAGCGTGAGCATGCGCCCTAGAATTTATGAGGGAAGAGTTTTCTTGTACCTCCTTGCACAGGCGAGTGCGGAGGTCCCCTATTTTATTCTCCGCCTTCTGGTGCTGAACCCGAAGACGGGCAATGGTGTTCGAATCTCGTTGCTTCCCCTGAAGGAGCTCCGCCACCTGATCCCGAAGATTTATCAAATCTTGAGAGGGGGAAGACTCCTGATCAGGATGTGTCAGCTGAATATCCCGCAGAAGTAAGGAGGGTTCCGTGCCAGCTCTCTGTTGTTCCTGTAATGCCGCTATAGTATCGGCATCTTTTTGAAGTTGGTGGCGAGCTTCTGCCAGTTGCTTCTGACATTGTTGTAGTTGTTGCGATAGAAGATATTCTCGATGTTGGGCAGCCACCAAATCCTCCCGTTGTTGTTGTTCCAACTTTAGAGATCAAGTTCGATATTGCTGGAGGGAGCGATCTAACTCTTGATAGTTGGTCAGGGCCTGTACGCCGATTGTTGAAAGGAAATTATACAGTAAGAAAAGTTAAAGAAGTTGATTGAAGAAACATACCAATTCCAGAGCATGGTGCAAGCCTTCCATCCGGGGAGCCAGTTCTTCTAAATTCAATATTCGAAGACTCCGAGGGGAAAGGGAAGAAGAAGGGGCAGACAATGTTAAAGGTGGGGGTTCACTGATAAGAGGAGGAATAGGGGTGGTAGCCATAGTTTGAAGTGGGGGTTCGAAGGGGAGAGAAGGAGGAGCATTGGCTAGAAGGTTCACTGGGGATGAGGTCGGGGGCAAAGAAGTTGTGAAAGGGAATTGATTTGGCGAGGAATCCGGAGAGGATGATATGTTGAGCATAGGGCTGGAAGAGTCTTCGTTGGGAAGGCGAGAAGTAGAAGGAGGTGGGCTAGCGCCCATAGGAGGTGAAAGGCTCTTCAGGCGAAGGGCGGAAGGGGAAATAGGTCGTGGGGGAATGTCGATTACCATGGGTTCAAAGATGGAAGCGTGTTCCGGGGAAAAAGAAGGCAAGGATGCACAAGTATCTGTTGTTGATGGACATGGACGCACGATCTCTCTAGAACCATCCTCAGGTTGTGATGAGGGAGGAGGTGATGCCTGCATACCCGAAGTGGAATGGAAGGAAAGGGGAGATTTAGGGTTTGTCGGTTGCACCGGGGAGGAGGATGGGCTGATTATTGCAGTTTTGCATGGGGTGGATGTAGCAGGGGTTTCAGACGGAGGTGGAGGAGAAAATAGAGATGTGATAAGGGGGATGGTGGTAGACGTGGGCGAAGGCGAAGATGAAGCTGGCAACTGACCATCACCCTATTTGACCCATGGGTAACGGCTTGCTATTTCAAGAAAGAATGAGGAATGCATCCTGTCCATGGGAGAAGGAAGGAAAAGGCTAAAGGGGATGATTGGGGGCATTGGAAGATGGCGGCGGAAAGAAGAACAGATGCAGAAAAGGGAGACGAGAAGGCGGAAGGGATGAAGATAACTAAAGAGAGGAAGATGAAGCATCCCCTATAAAAGGAGAAAGAAATGGGCTGATAATAGCTATTGGGCTCCTAGTTAGTAGAAAGGGAGGCCCTAAGCAGAAGAGTAATGAAGATTTATTTCTTTGATGGCCCGCTTTATAATAAAACCCTTGTTTTCAATAGAGGGGATGGATGAGGGTGTTCTCTTCGAGACGAAAGAAGGAAGAGTAGCGGTGGAAGAGCAGCGCATTTTTTATGCTGAAGGTCATTGGGAAAATATATATTATTTTATCCCCGTGTGGTGGCGGAACAGAAGAACTGAGGTCTCCTCAGTTATATATCGTTTTTATCCCCACAAAACGGAAGAAGTTGAGTTCATTATTCAACAATATATTATTTTATCTCTGTGTGGTGGCGGATGGGAAGAACTCAGGTCTCCTCAGTTATATATCATTTTTATCCCCGCGAAGCGGAAGAAGTTGAATTCATTATTCAACTATATATTATTTTATTCTTGTGTGGTGGTGGAACGGAAGAACTAAGGTCTCCTCAGTTATATATCATTTTTATCCCTACGAAGCGGAAGAAGTTGAATTCATTATTCAACTATATATTATTTTATCCCCGTGTGGTGGTGGAACGGAAGAACTGAGATCCCCTCAGTTATATATCATTTTTATCCCCGCGAAGCGGAAGAAGTTGAATTCATTATTCAACTATATATTATTTTATCCCCGTGTGGTGGTGGAATGGAAGAACTGAGATCTCCTCAGTTATATATCATTTTTATCCCCGCGAAGCGGAAGAAGTTGAATTCATTATTCAACTATATATTATTTTATCCCCGTGTGGTGGCGGAACGGAAGAACTGAGATTTCCTCAGTTATATATCATTTTTATCCCGCAAGAAGTTAATTCATTATTCAACTATATATTAATTTATCCTGTGTGGTGGCGGAGCGGAAGAACTGAGATTTCCTCGATTATATATCATTTTATCCCGCGAGAAGTTAATTCATTATTCAACTATATATTATTTTATCCCGTGGTGGTGGAGCGGAAGAACCGAGATATCCTCGGTTATATATCATTTTTATCCCATGAAGCGAAGTTGAATTCATTATTCAACTATATATTATTTTATCCCGGTATGGTGGCGGAACGGAAGCACTGAGCATTCCTCAGTTATATATCATTTTATCCCCGCTGGCGAAGTTGAATTCATTATTCAACTATATATTATTTTATCCCCGTGTAGTGGTGGAACGGAAGAACTGAGATCTCCTCAGTTATATATCATTTTTATCCCCGCGAAGTGGAAGAAGTTGAATTCATTATTCAACTATATATTATTTTATCTCCGTGTGGTGGTGGAACGGAAGAACTGAGATCCCCTCAGTTATATATCATTTTTATCCCCACGAAGCGGAAGAAGTTGAATTCATTCTTCGACTATATATTATTTTATCCTCGTGTGGTGGTGGAACAGAAGAACTGAGATCTCCTCAGTTATATATCATTTTTATCCCCGCGAAGCGGAAGAAGTTGAATTCATTCTTCAACTATATATTATTTTATCCCCGCGTGGTGGCGGAACGGAAGAACTGAGATTTCTTCAATTATATATCATTTTTATCCCCGTGAAGCAGAAGAAATTGAATTCATTATTCAACTATATATTATTTTATCCCTGTGTGGCGGTAGAGCGGCAGAGTCGGGTCATTTATGTTGGTGTAATCGGCCCAGGTTGACTCGAGTTTGACTTGAGCAGTACCTTGATAGTATTTTGATGATAGACAAAACTCATGACATGGGATTGTCATGGGAAAGTCCAACATGGGGTTGGCATGGAAAATCCAAGCATGGAGCTTGGTGTGGAAGTCCAAGGGGGAAGCCTTGGCATGGGAAAGTCCAAAGCATTGCGAAGTCGTGCGCTTGGTGCTTGGCATGGGAAAGTCCAAAGCATTGCGAAGCCATGCGCTTGGTGCTTGGCATGGGAAATCCAAAGCATTGCGAAGCCGTGCGCTTGGTGCTTGGTGAGAAATGCATTGCGAAGCCGTGCGCTTGGTGCATTTGGGAAGTCTTGAGAACTTGGCAAGTTCACTAGGCTCGGGTCCTTGAGTCGGTGAAGGATGGCATTGCGAAGCTGTGCGCTTGGTGCATCCGAGGGACTGTCGGACGGGGAGCGAATGGAGTGAGCCCAAAGAAAAGCATACTTCTAGAGCATGAGACTCGAAGGATGGCGTTGCGAAGCCGTGCGCTTGGCGCATCCGAGGGACGTAGGCCGAGGGAAGAGAGCTTCGATGGGGAACTCCATGAGGGATAAGGACTTGGCCAAGTGGCTAAGAATGAGTGTCGGACGCTCAAACAACTTTGTGTTTGAGGTTTTAGCCGACATCAGTCGACTGCCATAGGTGCCAGTCGACTGCTCTAGGTCGTGTGGGTTCGACCAGTGTTCGACTGAACCAAGTTCGTTGATCACCGACCGCCGAGGAGGGCGGTTGATCGTTAGAGAATCGCACTACCGAGGGATGGCAATGATCGATGACACTGCGGCACGAGAATGGAGTCGAGCTCACCACTCGATCGATGGATGATCGATGGGTGCCATCCCATTGGAACTTAACCAGCGTGGATCCGCCGTTGTGAGACAATGGCTACGGGACGATCGACCGATGGTCACGATCACCGATCGATCGTGATGTCTTGAAAATAGCTTGATGCAGGTTATAAAAGGAGCTCGAGTTGGAGGATTTCGCCAAGCCTTTTGTGGAGCTATTGGAGGGGAATTGCTGCTGCATTCCAGTCCTTCAAGAGCCATCTAAAGCAAGCAACAAGCAAAGTGATCAAAGCAATCGGTGAAAGTTTTCTTGTGTATTGTATTTGTGTATTTGCTTGTATTTACAGTACATCGTTGTAATTGCTTGTGAGAGGTTTCTCCACCTCCGACGTGTAGTCGAGAAGGAGTTTGAGTATTGCCGTGTGCATCTCTAGAGCTCGTTGAGCTCGCCCCGTGGAGTAGGAACCCTAAGGTTCCGAACCACGTATAATAACGTATTTGGTGTGCTTGTATTGTTGTTAGTATTATTGTTATTTCTATTGTTATTCCGCTGCGTATATTAACGACAATTGTAGACGAGCACACGAGAACGAACGAATTATGACATCCAACGAATGAGGGTTATTCACCCCCCTCTAGCCGGCCGTTTCGATCCCTCAACAAGTGGTATCAGAGTCAAGGTCGCTCTTCAAGGACTAACTGCCGCGAGAGCACTACAAAATGGCCGGCTTCATCCATCCACCGAAATTCGATGGAGATTTTGCTTGGTGGAGGAAACGGATGGATGTATATCTCGAAACCAATTTTGATTATATGATTATTGTAGAAAATGGTTTTGAGATGCCTAGGGACAAATACAACAAGCAAATTGAAAAGTCAAGGTGGACCCAAGACCAAATTAAGGACTTCAAGACAAATCTCGAGGTAATAAAATTATTTAGTGATTTGTTACCTAACAAAATTTGGTCTAGTTTGGGTGACTATAGGGATGCAAAGGAATTATGGGAGAAGATAATGGAATTTCAAGAAAACTCCCAACCGGCACATATAGAGGATAAAGCCGAAGAAGAAAGACCATCCACTTTCGAAGATGTGGATGACTTGGTGGAGACCTCCACCTCTAGCATTGAGGGGGAAGAGAGGCAATCTTCCATCCCGGAGCAAGAACAAGAAGCATCCACATCCGAGAGAAGTGAAGATCAAGAAGAGGCCTCCACCACCTCCCTAGGTAACTCAAGTGTTATTATTTTAAATAAAAATCACATAATATGCTTTGAGTGTAGGGAGAAAGGTCACTACAAGAGTAAATGCCCTAAATTGGCTAAGGAAAAGGCATCAACACCAAAAGACAACCCAAAGTCAAAGGATGTCGGTGTTCCCTCAATTAAGAGCAAAGAGCACATTGTGTGCTTCAAGTGCAACCAACGGGGACACTACCGAAGCCAATGCCCTAGGGGGAGGAAGAAAGGGCAAGAAGGTGCAACTCATGTAGGGGGAGCTCCTAAAGCTAACCCTAAGGTACATTTAGTTAATGCACCTTCAATTCCTAAAGTCAAAAAGCATGCCAAAAATTATTTTAGTTCTCTTGCAATTATAAATGAAAAGCATGCTAAGAGAAATAATAAGGTTTATTGCTTAGGTGCCAAGCATGTTCATAAAACTAAGGATAAACCTAGGACTCATAATTCTAGAAATATTTTACCAAAAGAGTCCATTAGGAGAATTGAAAATCACCTAAGTGTCAACCCCAAGAAATCTAGGCACATGCCTGGAAAGAGTCCTTCCCAAAGAAAGAATGAAAATTCAAAATTGGGAAGATTAGAGGTGGAAAATCAAGCCTTGAGGTCAAGGCTAGACAAATTGGAGAAGACCCTAGCAATAATCAAAAATTCGTTTCAAGGGTCAAATACACAAAAGTCAAGGCCTATGAAACAAGAAATATCTAAGGGCAAGAAGGGTTTGGGTCACAAACCTATGTCCTACCATAATGTTCCATTTAATTATGGAACCACATCTAGGTCTAGGAAAACCAAGGCTAATAGGGAAGTCATCCCTAAGTCTAGCCATAGTATGTGTTTAGTCGCTAACACCTCAAAGAAATCAAATGTAGCCACTAAGAAGGTCAATGGAGGAGTCACCTCTAGAGTTGACCCAAGAAAGACCCAAAAGACTATGGTTTCAAAACCTAAAAGGGTCATTAGGAAGGTATCTAGGGAATTTATCCCTAGGGAATACCTTGTTAACCCAAGGAGCTCCAATAGGTATTGGGTTTCTAGAAGCGTGATCGATTCACGCTAAATGGGTTAGGGTGTGTCAACCCTAAGTGGATGGGTGGTTAACCTAGCCATTGTGAGTTGACACATTAGGGTGTGCCAATATGGTTTGAGAAGTTAAAAATGATTTAAATTGGCACAATTAGGTCTTAGAGGTATTGGTGTGCCATTTTGGGTTTTTGGCACACTAGGGAAATGAATGGTTTAAGGCAAAGTGAATTTAATCCCTAGAAATGGAAAATTGATTTTAACACTTAGGTATTTTATACCTTAGTATATTTTTCTTGCCATGCTTTATTTGCCTTGCCATGTCATGACATCATTTTCATTTTTATCTCTAAAAATGTCATGATCATGTTTAGACTTATCCTTATATGTCATGTATGCTAAAACATCATTCACATGCCATGACATCATGATTTTGGCATATGCTCTTATTTATATTATATCTATGCCATAATCATATCATGCATATAAATAAAATGAAATTAAGGACTATGGCATGATTTGATGGGAATCAAATTATGTTGCCTTAGAAATATGCATGAGAACATAAAGAACAAAAAACCCACATCTCACTAAGATATTTGACTTGTATGTGTTTTACACATCTAGATATTGGTGAGATGTTTAGGAAAAAGAAAATAAAGGTTTGAAAACATTTTGAAAAACCTTGGTGAAGCCTATCTTTTGATAGCTATCACCATTGAATGAGATGATACAAAGATGGCTCTTTATTGAAGCTTTTCTTAAATTTTGAACTTTGTATCAATCTCCGAATTTAATGGGTAAAATAATTTTCTAATATTTTTCACCCATAGTGTTTAGGATAAGTATTATACGTATGAATTTTCAAGATTTTTAAAATTACGTATATTTACTTATGGATTTCGAAAATCCATTTCTGAAACTAGAAAATCAGCATTTCGATTATCGATCATTGCCGGGAGGCGGTCGTGATGAAATGTCGATCGGCCGGTTTACGATCTGATCGACAATGCTAATTTCAGGTAAACCTTGTTGGTTAGGCCCATGTTCAGTTGTGTTTTGGTCCCCTAACCACTCCTAACCCTAGGATATGCTTGGGAGAGCATTAGAGAGGGTGGAAATCCATTAGATATGGATTAGGAGTTGGGTTGAGGGTGAGTATCAATTTTAAGGTGGATGAGAGTTCATTGTTGAACTTTGCCTTAATTTTGATTTGGTTAATGTTCCTATTGGCTTAGGGACTCTCCAAGGACATTGTTGGTGCAATGGTCAAGGGGGAGCAAGCCTCTAGGGGGAGGTATCCATCTTGGGAAGATGGATGTGTATTTCCTCATGGGAGGAAAATTGGGTTGCCTCTCTTTAAGTGATATGGGATCACTAGAAAGATTGTAGGCATGTGTTCTTCCAAGGGAGAGATTGTAAGATCTCATTGGGATATGACATTCATACCCTTGGGGAGGACCTTTTTGATGTAATGTCAAAAAGGGAGAGAAGTTACCAAGTTACCAATTAGGGAGAATTGGTAGACTTGAGATGGTAGTTTTGTCAATCATCAAAAAGGGGGAGATTGTTGGTGCAATCGGCCCAGGTTGACTCGAGTTTGACTCGAGCAGTACCTTGATAGTATTTTGATGATAGACAAAACTCATGACATGGGATTGTCATGGGAAAGTCCAACATGGGGTTGGCATGGAAAATCCAAGCATGGAGCTTGGTGTGGAAGTCCAAGGGAGAAGCCTTGGCATGGGAAAGTCCAAAGCATTGCGAAGTCGTGCGCTTGGTGCTTGGCATGGGAAAGTCCAAAGCATTGCGAAGCCATGCACTTGGTGCTTGGCATGGGAAATCCAAAGCATTGCGAAGCCGTGCGCTTGGTGCTTGGTGAGAAATGCATTGCGAAACCATGCGCTTGGTGCATTTGGGAAGTCTTGAGAACTTGGCAAGTTCACTAGGCTCGGGTCCTTGAGTCGGTGAAGGATGGCATTGCGAAGCTGTGCGCTTGGTGCATCCGAGGGACCGCCAGACGGGGAGCGAATGGAGTGAGCCCAAAGAAAAGCATACTTCTAGGGCATGAGACGCGAAGGATGGCGTTGCGAAGCCGTGCACTTGGCGCATCCGAGGGACGTAGGCCGAGGGAAGAGAGCTTCGGTGGGGAACTCCATGAGGGATAAGGACTTGGCCAAGTGGCTAAGAATGAGTGTCGGACGCTCAAACAACTTTGTGTTTGAGGTTTTAGCCGACATCAGTCGACTGGCATAGGTGCCAGTCGACTGCTCTAGGTCATGTGGGTTCGACCAGTGTTCGAATGAACCAAGTCTGGCTGATCGATTAGGAGAAGCGATCATTGGGAGAATCGATCGACCTCTGAGGGATGGCGGATCGGTGATGACCGCTGCATGGGCACAGAATGGAGTCGAGCTCACCAGCACTCGACTGATGGATGATCAGTCGACTGATGGGTGCCATCAGTCGACTGATGTGTGATCCATTGGAACTTAACCAACGTGGATCTGGCCGTTGTGAGACAATGGCTACGGGACCAGTCGACTGATGGTCACGATCAGTCGACTGATGTGCGCGAAAATAGCTTGATGCAGGTTATAAAAGGAGCTCGAGTTGGAGGATTTCGCCAAGCCTTTTGTGGAGCTATTGGAGGGGAATTGCTGCTGCATTCCAGTCCTTCAAGAGCCATCTAAAGCAAGCAACAAGCAAAGTGATCAAAGCAATCGGTGAAAGTTTTCTTGTGTATTGTATTTTTGTATTTGCTTGTATTTCTATATTACTGTTGTAATTGCTTGTGAGAGGTTTCTCCACCTCCGACGTGAAGTCGAGAAGGAGTTTGAGTATTGCCGTGTGCATCTCTAGAGCTCGTTGAGCTCGCCCCGTGGAGTAAGAACCCTAAGGTTCCGAACCACGTATATGCTTGCGTATTTGGTGTGCTTGTATTGTTGTTAGTATTATTGTTATTTCTATTGTTATTCCGCTGCGTATATTAACGACAATTGTAGACGAGCACACGAGAACGAACGAATTATGACATCCAACGAATGAGGGTTATTCACGCCCCTCTAGCTGGCCGTTTCGATCCCCCAACAAGTGGTATCAGTGTCGAGGTCGCTCTTCAAGGACTAACTGCCGCGAGAGCACTACAAAATGGCCGGCTTCATCCATCCACCGAAATTCGATGGAGATTTTGCTTGGTGGAGGAAACGGATGGAGGTATATCTCGAAACCAATTTTGATTATATGATTATTGTAGAAAATGGTTTTGAGATGCCTAGGGACAAATACAACAAGCAAATTGAAAAGTCAAGGTGGACCCAAGACCAAATTAAGGACTTCAAGACAAATCTCGAGGTAATAAAATTATTTAGTGATTTGTTACCTAACAAAATTTGGTCTAGTTTGGGTGACTATAGGGATGCAAAGGAATTATGGGAGAAGATAATGGAATTTCAAGAAAACTCCCAACCGGCACATATAGAGGATAATGCTGAAGAAGAAAGACCATCCACTTTCGAAGATGTGGATGACTTGGTGGAGACCTCCACCTCTAGCATTGAGGGGGAGGAGAGGCAATCTTCCATCCCGGAGCAAGAACAAGAAGCATCCACATCCGGGAGAAGTGAAGATCAAGAAGAGGCCTCCACCACCTCCCTAGGTAACTCAAGTGTTATTATTTTAAATAAAAATCACATAATATGCTTTGAGTGTAGGGAGAAAGGTCACTACAAGAGTAAATGCCCTAAATTGGCTAAGGAAAAGGCATCAACACCAAAAGACAACTCAAAGTCAAAGGATGTCGGTGTTCCCTCAATTAAGAGCAAAGAGCACATTGTGTGCTTCAAGTGCAACCAACGAGGACACTACCGAAGCCAATGCCCTAGGGGGAGGAAGAAAGGGCAAGAAGGTGCAACTCATGTAGGGGGAGCTCCTAAAGCTAACCCTAAGGTACATTTAGTTAATGCACCTTCAATTCCTAAAGTCAAAAAGCATGCCAAAAATTATTTTAGTTCTCTTGCAATTATAAATGAAAAGCATGCTAAGAGAAATAATAAGGTTTATTGCTTAGGTGCCAAGCATGTTCATATAACTAAGGATAAACCTAGGACTCATAATTCTAGAAATATTTTACCAAAAGAGTCCATTAGGAGAATTGAAAATCACCTAAGTGTCAACCCCAAGAAATCTAGGCACATGCCTGGAAAGAGTCCTTCCCAAAGAAAGAATGAAAATTCAAAATTGGGAAGATTAGAGGTGGAAAATCAAGCCTTGAGATCAAGGCTAGACAAATTGGAGAAGACCCTAGCAATAATCAAAAATTCGGTTCAAGGGTCAAATACACAAAAGTCAAGGCCTATGAAACAAGAAATATCTAAGGGCAAGAAGGGTTTGGGTCACAAACCTATGTCCTACCATAATGTTCCATTTAATTATGGAACCACATCTAGGTCTAGGAAAACCAAGGCTAATAGGGAAGTCATCCCTAAGTCTAGCCATGGTATGTGTTTAGTCGCTAACACCTCAAAGAAATCAAATGTAGCCACTAAGAAGGTCAATGGAGGAGTCACCTCTAGAGTTGACCCAAGAAAGACCCAAAAGACTATGGTTTCAAAACCTAAAAGGGTCATTAGGAAGGTATCTAGGGAATTTATCCCTAGGGAATACCTTGTTAACCCAAGGAGCTCCAATAGGTATTGGGTTTCTAGAAGCGTGATCGATTCACGCTAAATGGGTTAGGGTGTGTCAACCCTAAGTGGATGGGTGGTTAACCTAGCCATTGTGAGTTGACACATTAGGGTGTGCCAATATGGTTTGAGAAGTTAAAAATGATTTAAATTGGCACAATTAGGTCTTAGAGGTATTGGTGTGCCATTTTGGGTTTTTGGCACACTAGGGAAATGAATGGTTTAAGGCAAAGTGAATTTAATCCCTAGAAATGGCAAATTGATTTTAACACTTAGGTATTTTATACCTTAGTATATTTTTCTTGCCATGCTTTATTTGCCTTGCCATGTCATGACATTATTTTCATTTTTATCTCTAAAAATGTCATGATCATGTTTAGACTTATCCTTATATGTCATGTATGCTAAAACATCATTCACATGCCATGACATCATGATTTTGGCATATGCTCTTATTTATATTATATCTATGCCATAATCATATCATGCATATAAATAAAATGAAATTAAGGACTATGGCATGATTTGATGGGAATCAAATTATGTTGCCTTAGAAATATGCATGAGAACATAAAGAACAAAAAACTCACATCTCACTAAGATATTTGACTTGTATGTGTTTTACACATCTAGATATTGGTGAGATGTTTAGGAAAAAGAAAATAAAGGTTTGAAAACATTTTAAAAATATTTTGAAAAACCTTGGTGAAGCCTATCTTTTGATAGCTATCACCATTGAATGGGATGATACAAAGATGGCTCTTTATTGAAGCTTTTCTTAAATTTTGAACTTTGTATCAATCTCCGAATTTAATGGGTAAAATAATTTTCTAATATTTTTCACCCATAGTTTTTAGGATAAGTATTATACGTATGAATTTTCAAGATTTTTAAAATTACGTATATTTACTTATGGATTTCGAAAATCCATTTCTGAAACTAGAAAACTGCATTTGCGATTATCGATCGCCAGGAGGCCAATCGATGATGTCATCGATCGGTTTTGACGATCGATCGACAATCGATTTCGAGTAAACCTTGTTGGTTAGGCCCATGTTCATGTGTTTTGGTCCCTAACCACTCCTAACCTAGGATATGCTTGGGAGAGCATTAGAGAGGGTGGAAATCCATTGGATATGGATTAGGAGTTGGGTTGAGGGTCAGTATCAATGTTAAGGTGGATGAGAGTTCATTGTTGAACTTTGCCTTAATTTTGATTTGATTAATGTTCCTATTGGCTTAGGGACTTTCCAAGGACATTGTTGGTGCAATGGTCGAGGGAGCAAGCCTCTAGGAGAGTATCCATCATTTGGAAGATGGATGTGTATTTCCTCATGGGAGGAAAATTGGGTTGCCTCTCTTTAAGTGATATGGGATCACTAGAAAGATTGTAGGCATGTGTTCCTCAAGGAGAGATTGTAAGATCTCATTGGGATATGAGACATTCATACCCTTGGGGAGGACCTTTTTGATGTAATGTCAAAAAGGGGGAGAAGTTACCAAGTTACCAATTAGGGTTCGTTGGAATTCTCATTGGGATATGAGAATTGCCAATATGGGAGAATTGGTAGACTTGAGATGGTAGTTTTGTCAATCATCAAAAAGGGGGAGATTGTTGGTGCAATCGGCCCAGGTTGACTCGAGTTTGACTCGAGCAGTACCTTGATAGTATTTTGATGATAGACAAAACTCATGACATGGGATTGTCATGGGAAAGTCCAACATGGGGTTGGCATGGAAAATCCAAGCATGGAGCTTGGTGTGGAAGTCCAAGGGGGAAGCCTTGGCATGGGAAAGTCCAAAGCATTGCGAAGCCGTGCGCTTGGTGCTTGGCATGGGAATGTCCAAAGCATTGCGAAGCCATGCACTTGGTGCTTGGCATGGGAAATCCAAAGCATTGCGAAGCCGTGCGCTTGGTGCTTGGTGAGAAATGCATTGCGAAGCCGTGCGCTTGGTGCATTTTGGAAGTCTTGAGAACTTGGCAAGTTCACTAGGCTCGGGTCCTTGAGTCGGTGAAGGATGGCATTGCGAAGCTGTGCGCTTGGTGCATCCGAGGGACCGCCGGACGGGGAGCGAATGGAGTGAGCCCAAAGAAAAGCATACTTCTAGGGCATGAGACGCGAAGGATGGCGTTGCGAAGTCGTGCGCTTGGCGCATCCGAGGGACGTAGGCCGAGGGAAGAGAGCTTCGGTGGGGAACTCCATGATGGATAAGGACTTGGCCAAGTCGCTAAGAATGAGTGTCGAACGCTCAAACAACTTTGTGTTCGATCACCGACTACCGGGGAGGGCAATGATCGTGGGAGAATCACCGACTACGAGGGATGGCAATGATCGATGACATTGTGCACGGGCACAGAATGGAGTCAAGCTCACTAGCACTCGACTGATGGATGATCAGTCGACTGATGGGTGCCATCAGTCGACTGATGTGTGATCCATTGGAACTTAACCAACGTGGATCTGGCCGTTGTGAGACAATGGCTACGGGACCCGATCCGATGGTCACGATCAATGACCGATGTGCGAAACAAAGATGCACGTTATAAAAGGAGCTCGAGTTGGAGGATTTCGCCAAGCCTTTTGTGGTGCTATTGGAGGGGAATTGCTGCTGCATTCCAGTCCTTCAAGAGCCATCTAAAGCAAGCAACAAGCAAAGTGATCAAAGCAATCGGTGAAAGTTTTCTTGTGTATTGTATTTTTGTATTTGCTTGTATTTCTATATTACTGTTGTAATTGCTTGTGAGAGGTTTCTCCACCTCCGACGTGTAGTCGAGAAGGAGTTTGAGTATTGCCGTGTGCATCTCTAGAGCTCGTTGAGCTCGCCCCGTGGAGTAGGAACCCTAAGGTTCCGAACCACGTATATGCTTGCGTATTTGGTGTGCTTGTATTGTTGTTAGTATTATTGTTATTTCTATTGTTATTCCGCTGCGTATATTAACGACAATTGTAGACGAGCACACGAGAACGAACGAATTACGACATCCAACAAACGAGGGCTATTCACCCCCCTCTAGCCGGCCGTTTCGATCCCCCAACAATTTAGCGACTCTATATTATTATATTCCTAGTAGGATAAAGGGGCTGAAGAGCCGAAGTATGCCTCAGATATGTGTCATTTTATTGTGGTATGAGGAAGGTAAAATGGGGCATAACTTAAGAAATGATGGAAGAAGAAGACAAGCGGGGAAAGTTCATTGCTTTAGAAAAATTATACATTCTAATTCTTTTTACAAAAGGAAAATAAAAGACCCTTATATATATAGGGTATTACAGTTCTTTGTTAGGAGGAGCTGACGGAGTTTCTTTGCGCGGCGGAGGTTGGTACATTAGTTGCCGAAAGTAAGATTGTTGCAGGAAGATCTGCTTAGATAGTTCGTTCTGGGACCTTGCTAGCTGTTGGCGCAAAGAGCAGTTGCTGACAGAAACCTCCCTCAACCGCTGCTGCAAATACCTAACTTGTTCTTCCAGGTTAGCAATATAGCGTTGCTCATTCACATTTTCTTCAGCCGGAAAGGAACTGCTGCTTTGCTCAGACATTTTGTCCATGGCTGGGGGAAAAGAAAGAGAAAGATGGATGTTATACAGCCGGGGCTGGAGGTCCTTATAATGATGGAGAAGAAGGGAGCATTTATTAGATAAGGAATGCTAGTAAAGAGGGGGAAACGTAACGACAGTAGGTGAAAAGTCGCTGGTACAGTAATTGTAAGGAAAAAGGGTCTGAATCCCCTGGAGATGGCAAAAGGAAGTATGTTCAGGCGAGATTACAGCCTTTCTGAGGACAGAAACCCTACCTCCACAGGAAAACGACAAAAACAAACACCAATTCCCTCCTTCATTTTTATTAACATACTTAAAATGATTACATCGTTTAATCTATGAAGGTTTTCTATAATTGCTCTTAACAGAAGAAGTGGGAGAAGGCTTCTCGGGAGGGGAAGAGGCCAAGATGACCCTATAGAGCTCGCCTTGAGCAGAAGGAATGACTAGTGGACCTTCATCAAAGGGAGGCGGACGGATCCTCTTCGAGGAGACTGGAATGACTGGTGGACCTTCATCAAAAGGAGGCGGACGGATCCTCGCCGGGGAGACTAGAATGAAGGCCAGGGCCGGTGGAAGTGGGGGAAGTTCAGCAGAGGCTCGGAGATCTCCCACTGTGTACTCCCATGTTAAAGGAGGGTTCCACACCCGATTGCAGAAACAAGGGAAGGGTGCTCGATAAGACCTCCCCGTGGGAGGGGAGGGAGTTGTGGTGTGGGGCGGAAAAGGAAGGGGGTGGAAAGATGAGGTCGCTGTCGAGCGGGTTTCAGAATCTTCAGCGTCTCCGGAAAGCCAGTCCCACAACTCGAAAGACTCAGAGTCCGAAGAAATCTTAATTGTTGGTGCAGGGGCACTAGATAATCGAACCTGTGTTTTGATTATGGCAAAGACACAAAGTTAAGTTTATATTGTTATCTCACGTGCTAAATCAAGTGTGCAGAAAAGTACTAAAGCTGGAGCTGAAGGCTAGCGACACCCGGAGGAAGCCGTGGTGGTCGGGCGACACTTGAGTGAATTCGGAGGGAGCCGAAGGAATCGAGTGGAAGGCCGGAAGCGAGAGCTACTATCGAGGTAAGCTCGTGTGAGTGAGAGATTGTAAGGTCGTGTCCTCTTTACGGGGACGACCGTAGGCGACGATTCGACTAAGACTTCCTGTGGAAGGTCTAGGTCGAGATCGGACGGTTAGAAACCGTCGCATTTATCATTTTCCGAGCTAATCTCTTACTGCAGGGAAGTGGCCGGTGTACGATCATTCTTGGACATTAGGCGGATCGATATCGCTGATCGATGAGATGCATCGATCGTGATCATCGATCGATGAGAGGCATCGATCGATGATGGCGATGACTACTGCGCTATGTCAAAACGGATAACGTTTGACGCGGTCACTTCGCGATAAAATTTGGAAAAATCCATGATCCGTTCCAAAGAAATAGGAGACACTTTCAGAGGCCAAAGTCTATAAAAGGAGGAGGATTCTCCAAATCACATCAATTATTCATCAAGTGCTCCTACAACGCCAACGTAACGCGACGCGACGACAACCTCATCTTCTTCGCTTCAGCAGATTCAAGTAATATTTTTGATATTATATTCTGTGTTTTTTTATCTTCATAACGAGGTGAGGTAGGCTTGTTGCCTCATCCTCGTGTATTCGGTTTTTGTAATCGTTGTCTCCTACCTCCAACGAGGAGGAGACGTTTTAGTGCTTTGCCCTCCGTACGCGGTCTAGGACCGATAGGGCCTTGGAGTAGCAACCGCTGGGTTGTGAACCAAGTAAAATAAACGTGTTCATTTATTTTCCGCTGTGCTTACTTTGCGTATCGAACGAACGAAAAAGAAAAGTTTTACGGTCGCTATTCACCCCCCCCTCTAGCGACGCTTCTCGATCCAACAATTGGTATCAGAGCGGGGGCGCTAAGATTTGGTGAAACCACCAATCTAGCACGTTTTGGTTTTCTTTTCGTATTTTTTGATTCATATATTTCTTAGGTTTTGTTTCCCGCACTACTAATCCAAGACCAAGTCTTGGTACATAGTTTTTGGTTGTGTTTTTGCTAGTACTAATCTCCTTCGGAGTACCTCACGATCAAACGAGCATAACTTTTGCTACGAGTGGACTCACGAAACGATCTACCCACCAAATCGAAGCTCTCTGAAAGATCTACACTTTTTACATGGGGTTTACCCCCGTAACAAGCTGTTTCCAGCCCCAAAATCCAGTGTTTAGTACCCTTTCGGGGACATCGAAGGTCGTAAGTTTCAAATTTTTTTTAGTTTTTTATCCTCCTTATTTATTTCTGTTTTTTTTCTATTATTTCAGATTACTAATCCAAGACCAAGTCTTGGAATTCTCTTTGGTTTTTATTTGTGTTTTTGTAAGATACTTAATGGCTCACATTGAGGGATATAGCACCACCCGACCTCCGTTCTTTAACGGAGATGATTTCCGTTATTGGAAAGGTCGGATGGAGTGTTTCTTGAAAACACAAGTCGAGACTTGGATAATAATCCAAACCGGCTTTGCTTTACCCACCAATGATCAAGGAGAGCCCTTGGATTTCAACAAGTGGACAAATGCAACCAAGAGGCAAATCGAAGCCGATGCAAGAGCAACCCAAATATTGCAATGCGGCTTGTCCAAGGAGGAACTCAACCGCATCGGACCATTCATTAGCGCCAAGGACCTATGGAATAAATTAATTGAGCTACACGAAGGAACACCCGATGCTAAGGTATGTAAACGTGACCTTCTTTTCAATAAGTTGTATAACCTCAAGATGTGAACACGAGACCAACAATACAACTACACGCCTTGCGTCAGACATTGTCAACGGCCTACACACCATCGGACACAAGGTCGAAAACCGTGACCTATTAAGGTACGTTCTTAATTCATTTCCTAGGACTACCTTGTGGGCATCCATGGTCGATGCCTACAAGGTCTCTAAGGACCTATCGAAGCTTAGGTTAGATGAATTATTTTCCGAGTTTGAACTTCATGAGCAAACTAACGTGATCCGGTCCGAGAGAGGTATTGCTCTACTTGGACAAAGAAGCAAGCCACCTACTAGGCAAGTAGATGAACTCGAACCCAAGACGAATCCAATCCGAAGAGGAGGCCATAATAGTCAACTTTGTGCGGAGAATAGTTCGACAAGAAAGAAGGAAATTGAAGAATGAGAACCAAAAGAAAAAGGGAGCAAGGAAAGCCTTCCATGCAACTTGGGACAACAGAGAAGACATAGCTTATATGGCAAGAACGGAGGAGTCCGAGTCAGAATCCGAAGCCGAGTCCAACTACAACTCCGACTCTGACCCCGAAGATTATTTCGAGAGAAAACTCAAAGCCGGACCAAAAGGGAAAGTCAAGGTTGATTTCTCTTAATTAGTACACTTTACAATACAATTAAAATGCTTAATAGGAAATTAACTAAGTCCGAACTAGGTTGAGAGTCGTTACTTGAGGAGGTTGAAACCCTCAAGCAAGAGGTTACTCTAACCTCTTCAACTAGTCAAGTTCAAGAGAGAAACTCAACCCAAATTGAAAAACTTGAGAAGGAGAATTCTCTCTTGAAAGACCAAGTTCAAGAGGTCGAGGCTAGGTTGGAAAAGTTCACGTTGGGATCTAAGAACCTTAACCGACTACTTGGAACCCAAAGAGCCGTGTACAACAAAGCCGGACTCGGATTTAAGTCAAAGACTACGAATAGGTCTTATATGTCTATCGTAAATCGTAGTCATCAAAGAGTTCAAGCATGGGTCCCAAAGGTTTTATTAAATTCACATATTAGGACTAATAAGTATTGGATTCCTCAGGATCAAGTTCATTATTTGAATAGACCTTATTGGTTCAATGGTCTAGGGGGAGCTAACACTAAAATAGTATACCCGCTTACTTAGCAAAACCATTGCATGCTTAGAATTTCTGTTAACTTGTGAACTTACTTAGAATGCATATAACCAACTAAAATCCTTGAAAAGATTGAGCCTCGGGAGCCTCTTTTCATAAATAACTAGTTAGTCAACTCTTGATAATATAGCATCGGCGAGAGATGATAGTACGTTAGGGAGACAAAGTCTCGTGTATTCGAGCTAGATAAGGCGTATCTAGCTTGGTGCACTTGACCGAGTGGAACTAGCTGAAGCTACCTCGCCGTATCCTAAACTAGTTAGACCAGGAAGTAACCCTAAGTGACTTAAGTGATATTTTCTTGAATTTGGCTTTGTCTAAGGAAGTGGTCGTTGTTCCGATCAAAGAAGGCCCCTGTGCCTCGCCACGACCTGGAAGCCAATTTCTCGAAAAGTTACTTAACGATCTAAAGGTTAAATCTGAATCTAACCCAAGGTTGACTATCTTTAATCAATTTAAAATCATCTCACAAAACATATAAGGTGAACAAATTATGAGACACATAGAATGGGTGAGATGTTAAGGATAATTGAAATATACTTGAAACAATCCCTTCAAAATACTACTTATTTTCTCAACTATTGTACTTAACAACTCGAGGCCAAGTTTAGCACCCTACATCTCTTATACTTCATATATTTGACTAAGGGGAGAGCAAACTAATCTTAAGGGTTATATTATAAATCTTTAGATTATTGGTGCGAGGGACACACCTCGAACCAATCCATCTAACTATTGCTAGACATGCTTGGACTTATATTTGATTTATCTAGATGCATTCATAAACGACATTGTTTTAAACCCTATTTTATACAAAAACCCCAACACTCTTTTTGATTTATGGCAAAAGGGAGAAGAGCGAAAGTTAAGGGGAGTAACACAAAATTTGTTTTTGAAAACTAAAGTATCTCTTTCAAAACTCACCTAGGGTTAAGGGAGTTTTGGTTAAGGGAGAGTTTTGGGAATGGCATTCATCATCTACTATATGTGTTTTATGCTTTAATTTCCCTTAACTTTGTGTTGGTTTGCCATAGATCAAAAAGGGGGAGATTGTTGGTGCAGGGGCACTAGATAATCGAACCTGTGTTTTGATTATGGCAAAGACACAAAGTTAAGTTTATATTGTTATCTCACGTGCTAAATCAAGTGTGCAGAAAAGTACTAAAGCTGAGTCAAGGCTAGCGACACCCGGAGGAAGCCGTGGTGGTCGGGCGACACTTGAGTGAATTCGGAGGAGCCAAGGAATCAGTGGAAGGCCTAAGCGAGAGCTACTATCGAGGTAAGCTCGTGTGAGTGAGAGATTGTAAGGTCGTGTCCTCTTTACGGGGACGACCGTAGGCGACGATTCGACTAAGACTTCCTGTGGAAGGTCTAGGTCGAGATCGGACGGTTAGAAACCGTCGCATTTATCATTTTCTGAGCTAACCTCTTCTGCAGGAAGTGGTTAGCCGGTGATCAGCTGGACATTGGGCGCCGATCGTTATCGTTGGTGATGAGATGCATCGATCGATCCCGATCGATGAGAGGCATCATCGATCGATGGCGATGACTTTTTTGCGCTATGTCAAAACGGATAACGTTTGACGCGGTCACTTCGCGATAAAATTTGGAAAAATCCATGATCCGTTCCAAAGAAATAGGAGACAATTTCAGAGGCCAAAGTCTATAAAAGGAGGGGAGGATTCCACTCCAAATCACATCAATTATTCATCAAGTGCTCCTACAACGCCAACGCTTCAACACCGTCATAACGCCGACGCGACGACAACCTCAGATCTTCTTCGTCGGCAGCAGATTCAAGTAATATTTTTGATATTATATTCTGTGTTTTTTATCTTCATAACGAGGTGAGGTAGGCTTGTTGCCTCATCCTCGTGTATTCGGTTTTTGTAATCGTTGTCTCCTACCTCCAACGAGGAGGAGACGTTTTAGTGCTTTGCCCTCCGTACGCGGTCTAGGACCGATAGGGCCTTGGAGTAGCAACCGCTGGGTTGTGAACCAAGTAAAATAAACGTGTTCATTTATTTTCCGCTGTGCTTACTTTGCGTATCGAACGAACGAAAAAGAAAAGTTTTACGGTCGCTATTCACCCCCCCCCTCTAGCGACGCTTCTCGATCCAACATTAATGGGGTGTCCCGCTGAAGCCATGAGAGTAAGGTGGAAGGACGAAGACATGGAGGGTGATAATTTATAGTTGAGGGAAAGAAACTGCAGTAGTTCTTGGGAAGGGGAAGAAGGTGAAGAGACTGATATCGTAATTGCAGCAGCATAGGTACTTATCAAGACATCGTTTCCGAAGCGGTAAGAGACACAGTGAAGATCAACAGGTGAAAGTCATTTAATTTTTGGCCAAGCCAAAATTGGGTCGGATATGAACAGGACCCTCCGAGACTTTCTGAGTAAGTCCCCAAACTAACGAGGTGATTGCGCCATGCGACACAAGAAAAGAAACGTCAGCGTAAAAAGAGAAAAGCACAAAATTTGTTCAGAATTCTCAAGGAGGCATACAAAGAGAGCCACAAAAAGCTATGTTAATATAATTACTTTTTAGCACTAAGAAAAGGGTCATTACAAGGAATAGGATGTTGGAAGTTATAATTCAAACAACTCGGGGGGACACTTGGATAATGCATCTATAGGATTTAAATAGCTGGTGTCCGTGCCTGGAGGCAGATACCCCCGTTCAGCATTTAGAGCTGAGGACGAAGCCCAGGATGAACAGGTCCACCCCCTTCTTGACATATCATCCTTTTAGATCAGCCTTCTATTCCTGTAGCTGGGACTGGCAACTGGTTAGCTGAGCCTGACAATTAGCCAGCTGGGTTTGATTTTCAGTCAGCTGGGCCGCCAAGGCATCCTTCTCAGTGGCTGCTTGTATGGCTTGTCGTCCCAGAGTTGAAAGGGCTTCGGAGTATTCTTTATGAAGGGCAGACTGTTGCCGAGCCGCTGCTGACAGAGCTTGAGGAAGAGCAGCCACCATGGAGGAGAGTTCTTGGCACTTCTCTATGCAAGATTTCCTAGTGGCTTCCCAGGCTTGGCGTTCCAGTCGAAGCAGTTAGCGTTCTTGCTGGAGCTGTTCGATAGCAGTCGAAGAATCGGCGGCTTTAATGATGGCGTCCCCGAGCTGCCTCTTATACTCTTTTAGTTCATGGGCGAGGATATCCACCTGCTGCAATTCGCTAGACTGGAGGAAAACTTGTTGTTTGAGGTCTTCATTTCTTCGCTGAAGTTCCTCCTTTTCACTTTGGATCAGGGCCAATTGTGTCATAGCATCTTCACATTGGCCCCTCAGGTCAGATTCTTTCTTTTCTCTCTCGCTCAACTGCCGAACGAGTTGCTTCTGTTGCACTAGAGAGGCGAAGTGGCGTGCCTCTACGCTGGACTGAAATTGAGCCAGGTTATCTACCATTTTATTGTGCTGGGTTGAGGCCTAGAGGAAAGAAAGCACTATTAGTATATGCTGACACACAGAGATACGTACAGTAAAGAGGAGAAGGGGACAGTAGGTACCTCAGCCAGCAATTTGCTTACTTGTTCGCAAGGACCTTGCACGCCTGATTGGTTGAAAAATTTTACCTCCGAAGGGTGGCGGATCTGCAGCAAAGATCCCAATGTAGCCCTTGAGGGGGTCGGAAGGGGAAGATCCTCTCCTTCGGAGGGAAGCATGGGTCCGACGCGCTGAAGAGGGGCGGGAGAAGTAAGGGTGTCGGAGGGGATAGGAGCAGAGATGGACTCGGTTCAGGAAGGCAAGGGAGAATCATGTGAAGGGGGGATGAATGGGGAGAATGGGAAGGAGAGTCCCCTCCTTGAGGAGATGAAGAGAGGATAGATAAGGTAATATCCTTTTTCCTCGGTTCGTAGATGGTTAAGGATCGTGAACCAGGTTGACCAGAAGAGGGAGGGGGAAGAGCAGATGAACTCGGGGCTCCTTTCTTAACGAGCCGCAGTTTTTTCCGGAGGAGAAGAAGGAGCTGCCACCGATTTACCCCTCTTTGTTGAGGCCTTCTTCTTCTTGGCAGCCTCAATCTCTTCTCCTTTTACCAAAGCGTCCTGCATTAGATTATCTGTAAAATGTATTGGTGAGAAAGATGAATAATGCAGGGAGAAAGTTATATAGAAAGGTAAGTGTCATCTTACCTATAGCAACTGAGGTCGTTGAAGGGAGGGGGGATAGTCCGAAGTGGCTCAGAAGGGGAGTTTTCATTAGGTGATTCGAACAATAATGCGACTCTCTCAAGACTCTATAAACTTCTGAGAAAGGGCATTGGGTCCTCATTTCTCGGAAGGAATGCAGTTCGGGAAGTTCTAACTTCTAGGTATCCGAGTAGGGTAAAGGTGCTGGAAGTTGTACAAAGTGTTAGAATGTATACTGAAAGCCTAGCTCTTTTTGTATGAACATTTTTATTTTGAAATAAGAATCACATGATCATTGTTTGCACTTTATATATTTATTATATGTGTGCATATTGTCTAATATTTTACATTGTAGATAACATGGTGCTTGGTGTGGCACAGAAGATCATGTTATCAGTATCTTGTAGAATATAAGTAGAGGCTCACAACCAAGATAGTTTTGGACAAACCATTGGCATGGTTGTAGTGTATCTTGGTATTGTTTTATCTTGAACATAGAGTTACACTAGTACACTTAGGTGTATTGAGCAGGACCGACATAGAGGTGATTCAATTTATTGCTGACTACATAATTGAATCGGACCTCGGATATTATGTTGTACATGCTCTTAATCCCGATATAATAACGGGCACATGTACTTAGTATTTATTTCTTTGATTTACCAAAGGGTGAGATTTAAATGGATTAAATCAATATGCCCGGTAAGTTGGGAAATGATATTATTTACATGGTGTGCCATTGATTATAGGAGGAAACTGTGTCCTATATATTAGGTTGATGATGTCCCCTTGAGGAGCTCATAAGGTTCATCATGTAAACCCAGCTGGTTGACTTAGTCAACATGATGATAAGGTTGAGTGGTACTACTCGAGGAGTTAGATGTTAATTAATTGATGGTCAGTAAATCAATTAATTGACGGACATTCGATATCTTAAACACGGGGAGATGGATGTACAAATAATATATGGAGCCCATATTGATTTATGGGGGTTGGTGAGGTAGTTCAATGATGATCCTCTAGTGGAATGGAACATCATTGATGGATCAAGTTTGTGTGGTTCCGATCCATCAGGTGGCCAAGATCCAACTCCTCCTTATGGTCCCTATCGTAGCCTAATATAATCCTCAAGAAGCCTAGATCCAAGGATGTAAAACAAAACTCTAAAACCAACGGTTGGGATGAAACCCTAGATCCGATGGTTGGGATGAAACCCTAGATCTGATGGTTGGGATGAAACCCTAGATCCGACAGTTGGGATGAAACCCTAGATCCGACGGTTGGGATGAAACCCTAGATTCGACGGTTGGGATAAAACCCTAGATCCGACGGTGGAGATTAAATCCCTAGATCCGACGGTGGAGATTAAAGGAGGCTTAAGCCCAATTCTATAAATAGAGGGCTAAGGGTTGGGCGGCAATGATGGTTCTCTTGGATTAGGGTTTTGCCTCTCAAGTGTTTTAGGCGGCTAGGGTTTTGGAAGTGGTTTGGGCGGCAACAAGAAAGGAGATTAGGGTTTCCTTCTTTTCTCCTTGGTGGCCGGCGCTCACTCCCTCTTCTTCCTTGCTTTGGATGGCCCTCTTCCTCCTCCTTTGCTCCTTGGTGGCCGGCAGTTCTCCAACTTCTTGGTGGCCGGCGCTTCTCCAACTTCTAGGTGGCCGGCGGCAACATTGTCACAAGGTTGGCCGGCGCTCAACCATTCACTCCTTGGCCGGCGGTTACATCGAGCTCCTTGGCTTGGTGGCCGGTTCTAGAAAGGAGAAGGAGTTTTTCTTGGTTCTTCTCTTTGTTCGCAGCGAACAAGGAAGGGAAGAACGCGATCTAGGAGACTTCTACTCATGGAGGATCTTCGCCCACACGACGTCCACGAGGAGGATAGGACATACGGTAGAAGATCGTGAGGTATAAAAGTTTGACAACTTTATTTTCTGATCTTAGCATGTTCTTTTATGTGTTGATTATACAAGTGTGCATTTGTATATATTTTGTATAATCATGGACCCCGAAGACAAACACAAAAACTGGCGATCCGTCCGTCGTCTCTTCCGCGGCTAACCAACTAGAAGAGTTGTGTTGCTTGAACAACTAGTTTGTTCAAGCGATCACTCAAGTTGTTAGCACGATGACGAATTAGTTGAGCTAAGGAAACTCATCCCATCCGGATTAGTTCTTTCATTAGTGAAAATTTTAATCCGGGGACATGGGAGCCAATGAGCCTCCGAAGCAACTCCCTACAAGTGGTATCAGAGCCATGGTTTTCGGTTTTGTGTGTTTTGGATTCGGTTACTTTCATGCACATATCATATATTGAGTATGTCGGATAATAGTAGGATGTGCGTAGGCTAACTTTTTGGTTGCAGGCATAAGATCCGACTATTATGGCTATTTGGTTGTATGTGATTGTTTTGTGTGTGATTGTATGTATATTATTTGAATCCTCGGGGTTGACGAGGCTAGATTAGTATTTAATTTTTGTAATTAAATACGGCATTGTTTAGCCGCTCATTTTAGTTTACTTTCGATCTAGATTATTTGTACACTCCTTCGTGGAGTATAGGATCGATGGATGTAAATTAAAATGATATATCTCGACTCGAATCTCTTTGGTGACTTGCGCACGGGAAAAGATGGAGCGGACGAGGTGGCGACACGACGGGATGCGTATTGGAGAACAATGCCATAATAGTTGGAAAAATTCTGTTTTTTTTTTCATATTTATTGCTTATTTGTTTTATATGCATGTTGTGTATGCTTTAAAATTCCTCATTTTCAATTTACTAAGTGGGAGAGGGATATTTTAATTAATTCCCGCGGCCTCCATTATAATTTGACGTGTGATGCAACAAACTTGTGTGTCGGCTCTGAGTGCCTTCCTCCCTGCGGACGGGTTTGTTTGCGGATCACTAGGTCAAATAATGGTTATAAGAAATTATCTATGAGCATGTGTACTTCCACAGCGGTAAGGCACATAATCCGAAATAATTCCCTTAGTATCGTGTAATGGTGCACACTTAGATGCAAATAAAAGTATCCTCCCCATCGGAGTCACTGCTTTTATTTGTAGGGCCAAAGAGGAACCAACTATTAATTTTATTTGTCAAAAAGTAAGGTTGACAAGATAATAAAATTAATGGGTAAAACCTCCTCTTACAAATGTAGAATTCGTATACGTCCACACAGCGTGGCATGCGATATTCTCGGTGATTTGAGGTGTTGGTTGATTTCGGAATTTTATTGTTTTGAGGAATCAATAATATTTGAAATATAATGTTTTGATCATTGTGATTCTTAGGTTTTTCAAATGGCTTTCAACCCACTTGCTGTAATATTAAAAGAAAATAAACTTACTGGAACAAACTACATTGATTGGAAAAGAAATCTGGATATTGTCTTAACTGCAGAGGAGTACAAATTTGTACTCTTCGAGGTCTGTCCTCCTAAGCCCACCGATGACTCTGATGAAAAGGAGAAAGAAAGTTATAAGAAATGGATCAAGGAAGATGAGATGGCGCGGTGTTACATTTTGGTATCTATGTCAAATGTGCTGCAACATCAGCATCAGGCCATGGCCACAGCTTATGACATGATGTTCAATCTCAAGGAACTTTTCGGACATCAGAGTAGGGCGGCTAGACAAGAGGCGATGAGAAACTTGATGACGACCACCATGATCGAGGGAACACCCGTTAGGGATCATGATCTCAAGATGATGGCTCATCTTAATGAGATGGAAGTCCTCGGAGCTGAGATCGATGGGGAAACCCAGGTCGATATCATTCTCCAGTCTCTGCCTAGGAGTTTTGAGCAGTTCCGCCTCAACTACAACATGAACAAGAGGTTGTATTCGTTGGCGGAGCTTCTGACAGAACTCCAGGCGGCGGAGGGCCTTTTTCGTCAAAGCGCTCAAGCCATGGTCACTCAGAAGGTTTCTTCCTCTAAACCGAAAGGTAAGAAGAAGAAGAAGCAAGGTGGAGCGAAGAAAGTGGCAGTGGGACCTCAGGCAGGAGTGAAGAAGCCGAAAGGCAAGTGCTTTACTTGCAAGCAGACTGGACATTGGAAGGCGGACTGTCCTCGCCGAAAGAACAACGGTATATCTTCTTGTTTAGTTGTTGAAACATGTTTAGCGGTGTTATCTACCAGTGCCTAGTGTGTAGATACAGAAGCCACTGATCATGTCTGCAATACTTTGCAGGGGTTCCAGGAAACCCGACGACTAGCTGAGGGAGAGATTACCGTCTTCATGGGCAATGCTTCAAAGGTGGCAGCTATTGCAGTGGGAGACGTTTATTTATCTTTTGATAGGAATAAAGTTTTGATTTTGAGAAATTGTCTTTATGTACCTACTTTTAGAAAGAATTTAATTTCAGTTTCTAAATTGTTTATGGATGGATATTCTGTTTCTTTTAATGACAAAGTGGTTATAAAAAGGAATAGGGAGATTATCTGTTCTGATACATTGGTTGACAATTTATATACTCTTGAATCGAAAACTCCCACGATGCATATAGAAGTCAATAACTCATCTTCTAAGTCTAATAAGAGAAAAGAACCTTCGCAAATGAACCAGACATATCTTTGGCATCTAAGGCTTGGTCATATTAACCTAAGCAGAATTCAAAGGTTGATAGCTGATGGACCTTTGGGTTCATTAGTGGTGGAGGATCTCCCAACCTGCGAATCTTGCTTGGAAGGTAAAATGACCAAGAGGTCTTTCAAGGGCAAGGGGTATAGAGCCAAAGATGTGTTAGAATTAGTTCATTCTGATTTGTGCGGTCCTATGTCTATCCAGGCAAGAGGTGGTTTTGAATATTTCGTCTCTTTTATAGACGATTATTCAAGATATGGATATATTTACTTGATGCGCCGCAAGTCTGAATGCTTTGACAGGTTCAAAGAATTCAAGGCTGATGTGGAGAACCATCAAGGTAAGAGTATCAAGACCCTACGATCTGATCTTGGTGGTGAGTACCTCTTGGGAGAGTTTAGGAATTACTTATCAGAGGTTGGGATTCAATCCCAATTGTCTGCACCTAGCACACCCCAGCAGAATGGTGTAGCGGAGCGAAGGAATAGGACTCTTATGGAGATGGTCAGATCGATGATGAGTTATTCTGAGTTACCTATTTCGTTCTGGGGGTATGCGCTGGATACGGCAATGTATACTCTGAACTTGTTTCTATCTAAATCAGTACCTTCTACTCCTGTAGAATTGTGGACTGGGCGAAAGCCTAGTCTGAGACATATTCGGATATGGGGGAGTCCAACACATGTGCTGAAGGCTGATGCTGGTAAGTTGGAACCTCGTACAGAAGTGTGCATGTTTGTTGGCTACCCTAAGGGAACGAAAGTTGGTTTGTTTTATAATCCTAGAGATCAGAGGGTGATCGTTAGCACGAACACCAGATTTCTAGAGGAGGATTATGTAATGAACCACAAGCCCAAGAGTAGGATTGTTCTTGAGGAGTTGATAGGGGAAGTCCCGACTTCAGTACCACCGGTACAAGAGGAGATACCACAAGTCACTGCACCGCGTGTCACAGAGCATACACAGGAGGCACCTCGTCGTAGTGGGAGGGTTGTTAGACAACCCGAGAGATTCATGTTTTTGGGAGTCTTCGGACTTAGTCCCCGTGAACATGAACCTGATCCTGGACATATGACGAGGCACTCCAAGATAGAGATCTGATTCTTGGCAAAGAGCGATGAATCAGAGATAGAATCTATGGATTCTAATCAGTCCGAGCTAGTAGAGTCACCCGATGGTGTAAAAGCCATTGGATGCAAGTGGATCTACAAGAGAAAGAGAGGGGTAGACGGGAAGGTTGAGACCTTCAAAGCTAGGCTTGTTGCGAAAGGGTATACTCAGAAAGAGGGCATCGATTATAAGGAGACCTTTTCGCCGGTAGCTATGCTTAAGTCTATCCGGATTCTCTTATCTATAGCTGCTCATATGGATTATGAGATTTGGCAGATGGATGTCAAGACAACTTTCCTTAACAGAAGTCTTGAGGAGAACATCTATATGCGGCAACCAGAGGGATTCATTGCTAAAGGCAAAGAGCATCTTGTATGTAAGCTTAATCGGTCCATTTATGGATTGAAGCAAGCTTCTAGATCTTGGAACATCCGCTTTGATGAGGTAATCCAGTCATATGGATTTATTCAAAGTCCGGATGAGCCTTGTGTATACAAGAGATGTGACGGAAACGTAGTGGTGTTTCTTGTACTATACGTAGATGACATTTTGTTAGTTGGCAACAATATCAAAGTGTTATCAGACGTAAGGGTATGGTTGTCCAAACAGTTTGACATGAAGGACTTGGGAGAAGTGGGACACATCCTTGGGATCAAAGTTATAAGGGATCGCAAGAAAAGGATGTTGTGTTTATCTCAAGCTTCATACATTGACACTATCCTTGATCGTTTTAGCATGCAGAACTCCAAGAAAGGTTTTCTACCTTTTAGGCATGGAGTACCTTTATCTAAAGAGATGTGTCCCAAAACATCAAAGGAGATAGAGGACATGGAGGCGGTTCCTTATGCTTCGGCAGTAGGAAGCCTCATATATGTTATGCTATGTACGAGACCAGATATCTGCTTTACCGTGGGCATGGTTAGCAGATATCAGAGTAATCCTGGACAGGGACATTGGACTGCGGTAAAGCATATATTGAAGTACCTGAGAAGGACTAGGGATTATATGCTGGTTTACCGGGCAGATCAATTAGTCCCTGTGGGTTACACGGATTCGGATTTCCAATCAGATAGGGACAAGAGTAAGTCTACCTCGGGGTTTGTGTTTACTTTTAGAGGTGGAGCCATAGTATGGAGGAGTGTCAAGCAGAAATGCGTCGCGGACTCTACCATGGAAGCTGAGTATGTGGCAGCCTCTGAGGCAGCCAAGGAAGCTGTATGGCTCAGGAACTTCTTGATGGACTTGGATGTGATTCCTGGTTTGCCCAGAACTATCACAATTTATTGTGATAACAGTGGTGCAGTTGCAAACTCGAAGGAACCACGAGCCCATAAGGCGAGTAAATACATAGAGCGCAAGTACTACTTGATACGAGAGATCGTAAAGCGAGGAGAAGTAGCTATCGTCAAGATTGCATCAGAGGATAACCTGGCGGATCCATTCACTAAGGCCCTTCCAGCGAAAGCGTTTGATAGGCATGTGGAGGACATGGGGATCAGATGTATGGCAGTGTGAAGACAGCATAGTCTTTTAGTATAAGTGGGAGATTGTTGGAATGTATACTGAAAGTCTAGCTCTTTTTGTATGAACATTTTTATTTTGAAATAAGAATCACATGATCATTGTTTGCACTTTATATATTTATTATATGTGTGCATATTGTCTAATATTTTACATTGTAGATAACATGGTGCTTGGTGTGATACAGAAAATCATGTTATCAGTATCTTGTAGAATATAAGTAGAGGCTCACAACCAAGATGGTTTTGGACAAACCATTGGCATGGTTGTAGTGTAGCTTGGTATTGTTTTGTCTTGAACATAGAGTTACACTAGTACACTTAGGTGTATTGAGCAGGACCGACATAGAGGTGATTCAATTTATTGCTGACTACATAATTGAATCGGACCTCGGATATTATGTTGTACATGCTCTTAATCCCGATATAATAACGGTCACATGTACTTAGTATTTATTTCTTTGATTTACCAAAGGGTGAGATTTAAATGGATTAAATCAATATGCTCGATAAGTTGGGAAATGATATTATTTACATGGTGTGCCGTTGATTATAGGAGGAAACCGTGTCCTATATATTAGGTTGATCATGTCCCCTTGAGGAGCTCATAAGGTTCATCATGTAAACCCAGCTGGTTGACTTAGTCAACATGATGATAAGGTTGAGTGGTACTACTCGAGGAGTTAGATGTTAATTAATTGATGGTCAATAAATCAATTAATTTATGGACATTCGATATCTTAAAAACGGGGAGATGGATGTACAAATAATATATGAAGCCCATATTGATTTATGGGGGTTGGTGAGGTAGTTCAATGATGATCCTCTAGTGGAATGGAACATCATTGATGGATCAAGTTTATGTGGTTCCGATCCATCGGGTGGCCAAGATCCAACTCCTCCTTATGGTCCCTATCGTAGCCTAATATAATCCTCAAGAAGCCTAGATCCAAGGATGTAAAACAAAACTCTAAAACCAACGGTTGGGATGAAACCCTAGATCCGACGATTGGGATGAAACCCTAGATCCGACGGTTGGGATGAAACCCTAGATCCGTGTGTTGGGATGAAACCCTAGATCCGATGGTTGGGATGAAACCCTAGATCCGACGGTTGGGATGAAACCCTAGATCCGACGATTGGGATGAAACCCTAGATCCGACGGTTGGGATAAAACCCTAGATCCGACGGTGGAGATTAAATCCCTAGATCCGACGGTGGAGATTAAAGGAGGTTTAAGCTCAATTCTCTAAATAGAGGGCTAAGGCTTGGGCGGCAATGATGGTTCTCTTGGATTAGGGTTTTGCCTCTCAAGTGTTTTAGGCGGCTAGGGTTTTGGAAGTGGTTTGGGCGGCAACAAGAAAGGAGATTAGGGTTTCCTTCTTTTCTCCTTGGTGGTCGGCGCTCACTCCCTCTTCTTCCTTGCTTTGGATGGCCCTCTTCCTCCTCCTTTGCTCCTTGGTGGCCGGCGGTTCTCCAACTTCTTGGTGACCGGCGCTTCTCCAACTTCTAGGTGGCCGGCGGCAACATTGTCACAAGGTTGGCCGGCGCTCAACCATTCACTCCTTGGCCGGCGGTTACATCGAGCTCCTTGGCTTGGTGGCCGGTTCTAGAAAGGAGAAGGAGTTTTGCTTGGTTCTTCTCTTTGTTCACAGCGAACAAGGAAGGGAAGAACGCGATCTAGGAGGCTTCTACTCATAGAGGATCTTCGCCCACACGACGTCCACGAGGAGGATAGGACATACGGTAGAAGATCGTGAGGTATAAAAGTTTGACAACTTTATTTTTTGATCTTAGCATGTTCTTTTATGTGTTGATTATACAAGTGTGCATTTGTATATATTTTGTATAATCATGAACCCCGAAGACAAACACAAAAACCGGTGATCCGTCCGTCGTCTCTTCTGCGGCTAACAAACTAGAAGAGTTGTGTTGCTTGAACAACTAGTTTGTTCAAGCGATCACTCAAGTTGTTAGCATGACGACGAATTGGTTGAGCTAAGGAAACTCATCCCATCTGGATTAGTTCTTTCATTAGTGAAAATTTTAATCCGGGGATATGGGAGTCAATGAGCCTCCGAAGCAACTCCCTACACAAAGAAGTACAATTCTTCCCATCCCTTATGGGAAGTAGGCATGTTCACTAGGAATTGGCAGTCTGGACGGCTGGACAGATAAAAAAGGCCTGCCTTTGAAGATTTCAATTGAAAGAAGCAATGAAATATTTCAGGGGTTAAAGAGAGGTTTAGATGTTGAAACACTATAGAGGCCCCCGACATAATCCGAAAGGAATTAGGGGTGAATTGGTTCAAGGGTAGTCCATAAAAGTTTAAAATGTCTAAATAGATAGAAGGTGCTGGTAGGGACAGGTCGTTGAGAAACTGTTCGGAGAAGAAACAAGTTAGACCAGGAGGAGGACAATTTGGTCGGTGCATCTTGGTCGTAAAGCAGCATTTTAGGGAAGGATCTATAAACTTGTCCTTAAGGTTAAAGAAATAATGGTCGCGGTCTAGTTGGGTTATGGTATGCTCATACCACGCAGGTGAGGGGATGGTCTTAGGGGTCATAGGTATAAAGCAGGACAGAGTACTTACTTAGGGGGTTAGAAGAAGAACGTATAAGAAGAAGAGGGTTGGGTTGTTGAAACGCCGCCGGTGAAAATCGCAGGAAAGAAGAAGTGGAAGGGACGGTATTGTTGGGCACACTAAGTAATACCTAAAAGAAATAGACGGAAGTTTATATAGGGTTTTTGTGACGGTTCGATTATAGGGGAGAAAAGGAGAAGCGGGACCCATGGGCCCATTAGGCCGCCTCAAGTATATGTGGTAAAGCTGTAAGAGAGGAGTAAATTTCAATTAATAAGCCAAGGATGGAGTATGAACCGTATATAGTTGGAAAGTCAAGCTTATAACTTCGCTTGACTATTTTTTAGGGTTGACTAATGATACCGCCGTTACCTCTTCTCTATGAACTAGATAGGAGGGCTCACAGGCAAGGCGTTACCCGAACCAATTAGCGGGTTCAGCGGAGAAAAAAGAGAGGAACGGTTCGGGTGCAAGCGCCTGAAATAATCGGCACGGAAAAGCTAGTGAAGAAAATTGACACGGCAAAGCGAAGGCGGGAGGAGACACTTCGTTGGGAAATAAACCAGAATCGGTTCCGCCCAGATAAGCCTAGAGGCAGACTGGACGGATAAGAATCGGTTCGGCCCGATAAGCCTAGAGGCAGACGAAACGGATAAGAATCGGCTCGGCCTAGGCAGTCCAGAGGTCATTCGGTGAGGGAAGAAGGAGAGTGGGTTCGGGCTGGTGGGGAGCCCAAAGGTTATACCATCCGTGAGCTATAGACCTACGTTAGTTTCACCAAAAGTGGATGGCTGAGGGGGACAGGCTAATCTAGTTTCCTGAAATGTAGATGAGGAGGTGTTATGTAACAAAAGGAGAGGTCCCCACATAATATTCCGAGGAGCCTTCGCCCCTCGTATCTGTAACAGAATTATTCTCCAAGTGGACGTGGTGGTCACGTGTACGATGGGGATAGCCCGCGAGGTAGCGATGGATCAGAGAAGAAGGATAAAAGGGAAGAGGAGGACAGAAAGAAGGGGATCTACATTATTCCAACAAGCAAGAAACGAAGACGCAGGAGGAGGAGAGCTACCACTACCTCGCCGGAGAAGGAGAGTAGCGACTTTCGCTGTCACATCGCGTGTACTCTTTATTGTATTGGGATTAAACTGTAAGAGGTTTTCTCCTCCGCCTCGGGAAGTTTCCTTTCCGAAAAGGAGGACGTTCATAGTTAAAAGTGCTTGGGCATTGCCCCCGGTGAGAGAGCTTACCTCCGTGGAGTATGAATACTTATTCCAAACCACATTACATCCTGTGTTATAGTTTTCATTGTCTGTATTGGTTTTGCATTTCTTTGCTTCATCTTCTCATTTTTACTGTTGCGGCCTGTGAGAAACTCCCACCCCCGAAGCTCCCTTCGTGCTTCATCACATCGAAAGGAGGTAAACGAATTTTCCTCGCCGCATCAAATAGTTAAAAGCTACTTACGATTATCATGACCATGATATTGAAGAAATTAGGATCCATTCATCCATTTTAGTCATTACTTGTCGGCAAAGTCAGCTCGGAGTATTTAAAGGTCCTGGGTAAAGCAATATAAATTGAGCCCTCTTATATATGAAAAAAGAATTAATAAAATTTAAACCCTTTACTTGTGATATTTTAATGAATAACTTTTGGACCGACATTCCATTTGCTTTGGCTCAGGTCGGCCCTGCTTGTCGAAGAGAACATAGGGATCGTGGAGGGACTATATACGGATCATAGGTCACGTTTGCTTATAGCCAATAATTAACCACGTGGATAGCAGCGGTTATATTTTAAGAAGACCTGTACATGAGTCTAATGTGGTGAGAGGTAGCGGCGAGATGTAGTGAGTTTAGAAAGCTTCGCTAGGAGTGAAGAGCTGGGGGAACTAAAGCTCGAAGTGGAGAGCTTGGGGAACTAAACTCGAAGTGAAGAACTATGGAAACCGAGCCCCGACGGAGTGGAGAGCTTAGGAAATTGAGTCTGAAGCAGAGAGCTCGAGGAATTAAAATTGGAGTAGAGTCGAGGGAGCCGATCTCAACCTTAGCATAGTATACGTTCATTTGCAGAACTCAGAGGTGTCAAAGTACTGATCTAATCCGATATCACTCGTACAATTTTAAAGATTAATTTCTCACCCATTTGATTGAAAAATCAATCTACTCACGAAACAGTCCATCTATACATATCCCTATTCAATAATTTAGTCACAAGAATTAATTTTGAAAGACCAGCTGTACAAATCTTACATAGCTGCAGGGACGAGACGGAGACGACGACGACGACGTCTCTCTCTGCAGTTGTTTGAAGGCTGAAGTAAGGCCTGTGATGCATGCACGTCCAGTGTCGTTTGCGAACTGAAAGGGAGAAATTAGAATTTAGAATTTGGAAGAGGCCGACCAAGATTGGATCTGCAGTCCCTTATCCCCCTTTGGATCACTCAACGCTATGCGTCGATATCACAAATTCATTTCACAGGGCCGGAGACACGAGGTTGTCTCCCCCACTACATCGACTATCCTACATTATATATATATATATATATATATATTTCATATTCTATATATCAATCATGACAAACATTAACATTCACATCACAAACAAAAATATTTAATTAATATGGCATGTGGATTGTGAAGGAAGCAACAAGCAGATGATTCCTACGGATCAATCTGCATGCCACTGGGCCAGTGGATGGGAAGGATAAACTATAAAATTGTAATCATGGAACCACTATTAAATCAATAGATCAGGTGCGTGAGACAGAGTAAATATATTATAAAAAAAACCCCAACTTATCATTTCGCCAAATAAATATTTAAATATTATTAAATTAAACTTTTTTATTTAATGTCAATACGATCGCTCACTATATTTTATCAAACAAAATCAAAACCAATATAATTAATATATAGAACCAATTAGGAAAAAAAATTACCAGGGTATAATCGTTGAGTTCAACCGACAACCAGCTTCACCGTCATACATCTGCGTCACTTTTGGAGATGCATGCGCCTCTCTGGGAGTATAAATAGTCTTGACTCCATTGATGAAACTCAAAATCATCACTAAGTTCCGTTACAATTGATGTCTCAGACTACCACAACTCTCATTTTGGATCATCATAACTCCACGTAGCTCAAACTAATTAAATTGCCTAAGAAGATTTTTCTCATTTTCGATCAAACCCTCTTCCACTTAAGTGACGTGAATGAACATAATTAAACACCTCTTCTTTTTTTTTTTTAGTTTCAAACATCTTTTTTTAATATTAATTTCTCATTTTGTTAAATTTCAATGATAAATATTTCTTAGATATTCCTAAACTAATTTACAAATCAATATTTTTTTAAAAAAATAAAAAATAAAATACTCGTAAGGGTCTCTTACACTTCAAACAAATTTGCTAAATTAAAAATTAATGTACACTGTAAAAAATTAACAGCACTTAACATAGCTTATGTTGCCTAAATTCAAACTTATATCGGCAAATTATCAAACACAGCTCTTAAAGTTCGGAATTGCCCAAAAAGCATATCATAGTTTCAGATTTACCAAATCGCGTACCTAATTCCCCTTTTATCCCTCCTGCCAAACAGACCTGTGGCAATTTAATGATGAGAGTAAATTTTCATGCATCCGAGCCACTATTGAAAATTCAGAACCATCTAAACGTGGTGTTGGGAATTCAAATTCCAGCACCACAGTATTCCTGGGAATATAATTCTCAGCACCACATTTTTTTTATCTGATTTCTAATTTATATCAGTCTGATTTCTGAAATATTACTGTGAATACCTAATAAAACCTCGAATATCAGAAATTTTGGCCACGGATACACAGAGGGACACTACTAAAACTCAATGGACTTGGATTGGATCGAAAAAGAGGTGAATAGGACCATCAATGGGTTTTGACCGAAACCCATTGATGGACCTAGAGGAGTCCAAATTTCAAAATCTTGACACAGACCGAAAAATCTTACAACATAAATTTTTGATATGTCGAGGAAACTTAGTTTTAATCATCTTATCTCCCAATTTTAACTTGTGTCGAAAAAAAGATGGTACTGTAAGTTAAGAAACTGATGGTAGTGGTGCTGGAATTTACAATTCGGCACCGCGGTATCGGATTGGAATTCCCAGCCACGGTGTGTTCAATCCTGCACCACCACGCGGTGGTCTTTGGAATTCATTCAGCACTACAATGGTGTTGAAATTTCAATTCGACACCACGTGATGGAATGGAACAACTTAGTAGCGATGTCGAAACGAGATGAAGAACCACTGTGGAATTCCAGCACCTCAATTTTTATATCACGAAAAATTATTTATGGTTTTACCTAATGTAAATTTATTATCGTTTTTTAATTTATTTGAAAAGCTGTCACGGTGTCTTCAAATGAGTATTTATTTATTTTCCTTATATTTTGCAATAGATGTGTTTTTCTATTTAAAAAAAAACGTTGTCGAAAATTAGTACGGGTCTCTAACATGAGAAAAATTGCATAAAAGCATTTAATTTTGAGTTGGTCTTTCTATAACTTGGATGATAAAATCTTTCTTCATCTCGTTTCTAATACTGCTACTAAGTTGTTTCAATTCCAGTATCACAGTGGTGTTGCAATCTCTACACCACCACTGTGGTGCTGGAATTGGAACAACTTAGTAGCAGTATCAGAAACGAGATGAATAATCACTGTGGAATTCTAGCACCTCAATTTTTATATCACGAAAAACTATTTGTGGTTTTACCTAATGTAAATTTATTACCGTTTTTTAATTTATTGGAAAAGCTGTCACGGTGTCTTCAAATGAGTATTTATTTATTTTTCTTATATTTTGCAATAGATGTGTTTTTCTATTTAAAAAAAAATCGTTGTCGAAAATTAGTACGAGCCTCTAACATCAGAAAAATCGCATAAAAGCATTTAATTTTGAGTTGGCCTTTCTATAACTTGGATGATAAAATCTTTCTTAATCTCGTTTAAATCTCTTCTAAATTGTTCCAATTTGATATCAACGTAGTATTGGAATTAAATTTCGACCACCGCTGTGCGAGATTGAATTTCCAAAGACTACGATGGTGGTCCGATTGCAATACCACTGTGGTGTTGGAAATTCCAATTCCAACACCACAGTGGTGCTGGAATTCGCAATTTCAGCACCACAATGGTGGTGCAGGGATTGCAACACCACTGTGGTGCTGGGAATTCCAATCCCAGCACCACAATGGTGCTGGAATTGTGAATTTCAGCACCACAGTGGTGCTGAAATTGCGAATTCCAGCACCACTATCGTCAGTTTCTCAACTTTCAGTATCATCTTTTTTTCGACACAAGTTAAAATTGGGAGATAAGAGGATTAAAACTAAGTTTCCTCGACATATCAAAAATTTATGTTGTAAGATCTTTCAGTTTATGTCAAGATTTCGAAATTTGGACTCCTCTAAGTCCATCAATGGGTTTCGGTCAAAACTCATTGATGGTCCTATTCACCTTTTTTTCAATCCAATCCAAGTCCATTGAGTTTGAGTAGTGTCCCTCTGTGTATCCGTGACCAAAATTTCTGATATTTAAGATTTTATTAGGTATTCACAGCAATATTTCAGAAATCAGACCGATATAAATTAGAAATCAGATAAAAAAAAGGTGGTGTTGGGAATTATATTCTCAGGAATAATGTGGTGCTGAGATTTGAATTCCCAGCACCACGTTTAGATGGTTCGGAATTTTCAATAGTGGCTCGGATGCATGAAAATTCTCTCTCATCATTAAATTGTCGCAGGTCTGTTTGGCAGGAGGGGTAAAAGAAGAATTATGTACGCGATTTGATAAATCTGAAACTATGGTACGTTTTTTGGGCAATTCCGAACTTTAAGAGTTGTGTTTGGTAAATTGCCGAACTTATATAAAAGTAAGGTGTTATAGATTAGAAAGTAATAATCTTAAATTGGAAGTGGCTCGTGTTTAATTTTTGTCACTAGATCATGCCGCTTAGTTTGCAAATGAGTCATTTTTTATATGTCATATGTCGTGCAAGTTGTTTTTAACCTATAAGATCAAACTCTCAAGTTTATGCAAAATTAATTTATATGTTAGATAGCCATTATCAACCATATCAAATTATTTAAAGGATCTTAAATACCTTTCTAGTTGATAAGTTGTACTACGAGATAATTTACTAGACTAATTTATATCATTTGTTGCCGTGCAAATTGATCTACAAATCAACATAATTATAGAAATTTCAAAACTGTAAATTAATGTAAAATAAAATAAAATTGGAGAAAGTTAAATGTCTAGTTAACTTTTGTTTCGAAGTAAATAGATTTTCAAACCAGCTTTCGTTTCTATTTGGTAAGAAGTTTGAAAACTCAATTATAATCTGCTAAAAAAAATTATATCTGAAGATTGATTTTGTATAAAACTTAATATTGTAATATGGAGTGGATTTGATTTTTTAAAAAAAAAGATACGTGGTAAAAATTAATAGTGGTCGAGTAATTTTCTTTTCCTTTTTATTTTCCCTACAAAAATGGCCAACCGTCGCTGGTGATACAATACATAGTCGCATATCGAGGATCATCTCAAACACTAATCATGAAACAAATTCGGCTCTTCTTAATGAACTACGACCTGATTAATAAACACGGCAATCCACGTAAATTACTCAAATTAACAACCATTTAAATTTCATAATCCCATCTAAATTTATTAATCTTCCCTTGAGCAGAACCTGTGCGCAGCAGTCTGATCCCACGCCTCGCAACTCATACATAGCCCGGCGGCGGCCAATCGAAGTAGCCGTTGTAACCGGAGGCTGAGATTTCAGACACGGCCGTGGTGGTCCGGTTGGTGGAAGCGGAGGCGGCGGTGGCCTGCTCGAGCGCCTGCACCTGCCCCTTGAGGAACTTCATGTAGTGGATGGCCTCGTCGAGCATGGACGCCGTGTCCATCTTCGTCCCCCCGGGCACCATCTGCTGCAAGATCCGAATCCTCTCGCTGATCCGCTCCCTCCGGTGCCGCGCCGCCACGCTCTGCGGCTCCGTCGATATCCGCACGTTCCGCCGCTTGGGCGGGCGCACCGACTCAGGGTCGATGTGGATCGGCTGCATCGCCGCCATGTGGAAGATCATCTCCCGCATGGCCGCCACCGACGTCACTCCGCCCCCGACGATAAGCGGCGACATGAACTGGTCTTGGTAATTAGGCAACCCGATCGCAAAAGAGGACGGCGGAGGAGATTGCTGTAGCGATATCGATGCCGGCATATCCGCCATCATGGCGGCCATCTGCAGGTCCATCTGGGAGGATCCCAAGTAGTCAACATCCATGGTCACTTGATCTCCTGCCATTATTCTGGAGCAGGGAGAGGAAGAAGGAGGGATGGGTGAAGTGAGGAGAAGAGGAGTTGCACTTGGAGTTGCAGCAGAGGAATAATTGAGGAGCAAAAGCAATAACCAGCCCTTAGCCTTGGCAAAACTCTCCCCTTAGAAGGTAGCTTTATATAACCATCTCCGCTCCCACTACGAGCTATCTTTTCTTTATATTAATAGTAAAAAAAAAGGAAAATAGATCAATATGACACAACGATTTTTTAAATTGTCATATTCTTTTGAAAAAAATTTGCATACCATGCAAAACTTTAATGAAAATCTTGCAATTCTACCGTTAAAATGCTTATGTGACATGTACACGACATGAAGCCACTCTATAAGATATTGGCGTGGGCCCTATATTTGTTGCAGGAAAGAAAAGGATAGTAATTAGAGCGGTGAAGAAACTAGGATTATTGTTTGTTTAATGTTAATATCCACGTAAAGTCACTACATCAATATTTTATTACTATATCATATAATTGTCTTGTACTGTTTGTTTTACGTTGCATTAATTATATAATATAAGAACATCCTAATTGTAAATATCTCACTTTTGTATTACATGAGTTCTTTATCATATAGCTAGTAGTGATAATGAAAAATGTCAAGTAAAAGTAATAAAATCTCATTCTACTTAATTAATTTAACTATTTAAAATGTATTTTTAAAATTTGCATGCAATCAATTTATTAATTATCATGTATGCATGTTGTGTGCATACGATAGAAAAATTACTATTTGCACAAGAGAAGAGAGGAGAAAAAGGTGATAAAGCAGTTACATCTAGATATATATCTTTTAATTTTATTTGTTAAATTAAAAAAAAAGATAAAACAATAAAAATAAATAAATTATACGGTAAATAAATAAAATATTTTTCATTAATTTATTGACCCAAAAAGAATAAAATTTGATGTGATCATCTCTGTCAAAAACATGAATTTACTTCATGGTTGATGCGCATGCAGCTGTCGGGTAGTTGTTTTTTTCTGGTTGTCGAGGTTGATTCCTGACTCGATTGTTATAAAAGAATGTCAACTTGTGTTATATAATTAGTTACTAGTGGAAGCATGATTTCTGCATGGCAACGCTGCTCCTCAATCTCGCAGTACTCAAAGCTACTTTAATTTCTTGGCTCGCCTCAAAATCTCAGACAGGGTTACCGAGGAAATCATAATATATATAATTAGGTGTTCAATTTTACATTTTTTATCGGATTAATTTAAAATACAATTTTTATAAATAGGTCTAAAATTATGTGCCTGATGCGGGTATGGGAAAAAATCTGGTCGCTCCGTTTTCAATGCAGTGGAGCACTGAAGGAGGTCTCAGAGTATTCTCTCCGGCCGTAATCAGTAAAGAATACGAGGATGAAGTAGATGAAACGCAAGAAACTGACGCCAGCAATCGAGATTCAGACACAAGATGTAACGTGGTTCGGAATAAGGATTCCTACTCCACGGAGGTGAGTTTCCACACCAGATGCGGTGCCCAAGCACTTTCACTATGAAGGTCCTCCTTTACAGAAAGCAAGTTTTTGCAGGTGGAGGAGAAAGACCTCTTACAATGATATTACAAGACGAGGAAAATACAAGAGATGTAGCAATGGCCGATCTCCGTCCTTCTTCTCCGGCGAGATGATTGTTCCCTTTTTTTCCTTCTCCTCTTGCCTCTTCTTCTCTCTTGCTGCGTCGGAATGATTGCGGGATCCCCTCTTCCTCTTTCCTCCCTCCCTTTTATCTTTCCTTTTCCTTCATCGTAACGTCGCAGGCTATCTCCATCGTACACGTGACCACCACCTTCACCTGAAGAATAATTCTGTTACAGATATGAGGAGTGAAGACTCCTTGGAATATTGCGTGGGGTCTCCCAAGTCGTTGCCTAACACCTCCTCCTCTACTTTTCGGGTAACTAGGTTAGACTATCTCCCTCAACCATCCGCTTTGAGTGAAGCTAACTTAGGTCTATAGCCCACGGGCGCCCTAGCCCTAGGGTTCCTCATCAACCCGAACCAATTCCTCTTTTTCCCGTGCCAAACTTCCCTCGTATCGATCAGGTTAAGTCAACTCTTTATCCATCCCATCGGCTTCTGGAATTATCTAGCTGAACCAATTCTTGTTCCACTCTTAGCGAAGTGTCTTCCGTCTCTTCTTTATCGTATCCATTGCTTCTGCTAACTCTCCCGTGCTAATTGCTTTAGATATTCTCCCGTACCAATGGCTTCTGATATTCGCGCCCGAACCGATAGCTTCTGATATTTGTACCCAATAGCCTCTGATATCAATCCGAACCAATTCCTCTTTTCCCCATGTCAAATTCCCTTTGTATTGATCAGATTGGACCGACCTCTTGGCAAAGCGCCTTCCTTCTCTCCTTGGCCTTGTCGATTGCTTTCGCTAACTCTCCCATACCAATGGCTTCTGACATTCGCCCGTGCCAATCTTCCTTTTCTCCCTTAGCGGAGCCGTGTATTTCGGATCGGATCTAGGGTCACCTGCTAACCCCTCTATCGGGGATTATGTAGAGAAGGTGCCAGTAGTATCATTAGTCAACCCCGAAAAATAGTCAAGCGAAGTTATAAGCTTGACTTTCCTAATGTACATAAAGTTTCTGACCTATTCTTCATTTCTCGACTTAAATCCATCCGTTCCCTTATAACTCCCCCCAGTATATTGAAGGAGGCCCGCTGGGCCCGTGGGCTCCGCTTCTCCTTCTCCTTCTGTGCAGCTGAATCATCGCAGAAAACCCTATATAAACCCTCGCCTTCTTCTTTTAGGTATCGTTTAGTGTGCTTGATAATCCAGTTTGTTCTTCTTCTCCCATGATTCTCATTGGCGGTGTTGCGGCGACCCAGTTCTTCCTTTCCTCACACAATTCTTCTTTAACCCCCGAGTAAGTGTTCTGCTTTGTTCATACCCATGGCTCCTAGGACCACCTCTTCACCCACCTGGTATGAACATACCATAACCCAGTTAGATTGTAACCATTACTTCTTTAATATTAAGACCGACTACATAGACCCTTCTATAAAATGCTGTTTCACGACTAAACTGCATCGGCCTCATAATCCTCCTCCCGGTTTGACATGCTTTTTCTCTGAACAATTTCTTAACGGCCTATCCCTGCCGGTACCACAGGTCTATTTGGACCTCCTAAACTTCTATGGACTACCTCTGAATCAATTCACCCCCAACTCCTTCCGGATTCTATCGGGAGCCCACATAGTGTTTCAACACTTGAACCTCTCTTTGACCCCCGAAATATTCCATTGCTTCTTCCAGTTAAAATCTTCTAAGGCATGTCTCTTTTATTTATCTAGCCGTTCAGGCTGTCAATTCTTGGTGAACCTGCCTACTTCCCACAAGGGTTGGGAAGCACTATACTTCTTTGCACAGCTTCTAGAGCCTTTACCCTATTCCGATACTTGGAAGGTAGACCTTCCCGAATTGCCCCCCTTCCGGGAAATGAGGACCAAATGTCCCTTTCCGGAAGTGTATAGAGTTTTAGGAGAGTTACATTACTGCTCAAACCAGCTGGTAGAAATTCCCCTCTTAAGCCACTTTGGATTGTCTCCTCTACCTTTGACGACTTTGGTTGTTGTAGGTAGGGTGACATTTATCCTGCAATGTGACTTCTTTTTTAGGTCATTCATCTTTCTTACCGGTATATCTTGTAGATAATCTGATGCAGAAGGCTTTGGTGGAAGGGGAGTTGATCGAGGCTGCCAAGAAGAAGAAGGCATCAACTAAAAGAGGCAAATCCACAGAGTCTGGCCACCTCCTCGTAAAAACCTGCAGCTCATCAAGAAAGGAGCCTCCAGCCATCGACTGCTCCTCATCTTCGGCTCAACTAGGGTCTCAGCCTCTAACCATTTATGAGCCAAGAAGAGGAGGCAGTACCTCTCCTGTCCCTTCTCCCTCTCTTCAAGGAGGGGATTCTCCCTCCCATTTTCTTCATTCCTCCCCTTCTGCACAAAATTCACCTCCACCTTCTCATATAGAGTCCCTCCCAGCTCCTGTTCCTTCTGACCCAAGAACTGCTCCCACCCCCCTTCTCCATATCAGACCTCCCTCCTCCTCTGAAGGGGAAGACCCCTTCCTTCCTGTTCCTTCGAGGGCCACGTTGGGGTCCCTGCTGCAAATTCGGCACCCCTCGGAGGTGAAATTCTTTAATCAGTCGGGCGTACAAGGCCCATGCGAGCAAGTGAGCAAACTACTGACTAAGGTATCTATTACTTCTCCTCTTTCCCTTTACCGCAAGTATTACTATATGCCAATGTATAATGACGGTTTTCTTTCCTGCAGGCCGCCACTCAGCATAGCAAAATGGTAACTCGGTTGGCCCACTTTCAATTTACTGTGGAAACTCGCCACTTCGCCTCGGTGACACAACAGAAGAATCTCGTTCGGTAGTTAAGCGAACAAGAGGCGAAGGAGGCTGATATAAGGGGCCAATGTGAGGAGGCGATGGTACAATTAGCCTTGGTTAGGAGCGAGAAGGAAGAATTGCAGCGAAAGAACGAGGAATTGGAGCAGCGAATTTTCCTCCAATCCAGTGAGCTGCAACAAGTAGATGACTTGGCCCGGGAGTTGAAAGAATATAAAGGGCACCTTGGGGAGGCCATGATCAAAGCTGCGGACTCTTCAACCGCCATTCTACAGCTACAGCAGGAGCGCTACAGGCTCCAATTGGAGCGTCAATCTTGGGAGGCTACCAAGAGATCTTATATTGAAAAATGCCAGGAGCTGTCTTCTATAGTGACATCTTTCCCTCAAGCTTTATCAACGGCAGCTCAGCAGCAATCCATCCTTCACCAAGAATATTCAAAGGCCCTCTCGACTTTAGGTCGTCAGGCCATACAAGCGGCCATTGAAAAAGATGCTCTGGCGGCTGAACTGGCGAAAAGTCGAGCTCAACTAGCCAAATGCCAAGATCAGATGAAAGAGCAGGAGGCTGATCTTAAAAGACGATACGTGAAGAAGGGGGTAGATTTGTTTGTATTAGGCTTTGAGGGGTCCTCGACTCAAAACGCCGAGCAGGGATACCCGCCTCCCGGCACGGACACTAGTTACTTGGATCCGGTAGGGGCGTTAGCTAAGTGTCCGCCCGATCTCTTCGAACTGTGACTTATAACATTTTCTTTTTTAGTAATTTCTCTGATGGCTTCTTGCTTGCTTCTGAACGATAACTTTGTCCATATAACTAACTATCATCATCTTATTATGCTCCTTGAGGGGTTGGGAACTCTGAGCCAATTTTAAATTGATCTTTCATGTCGTTATCTCAGTACAATAACCTCGTCGGTTCGGGCTTATGGGAGAGATCTCGAATATCGTTATTCCCCTCCGCTCTAATTTTGGTTTGGGGATTCGCTTGAAAGGTCTTTACCTGATATCATTCATATCTGTCCCGATTCTGGTTCGGGAATTCGCTTTAAATAGCTCTTGCCTGTTGATCTTCCCTATCTCTCTTACTGCTTTGGAAACGATATCAATCTCTTCGTCTTCTTTCCCCTTTCCCAGAACCTCTGTTGCCCCTTTTCTTCCATTATAAATCCTTCGTCCCCCATGTCTTCTTCCTGCTATCCCACTATCATGGCTTCAGCAGGGCATCCTATCGAAATTTCTTCAGAGTCGGAATCTTTTGAACTACAAGACTGGGTCTCTGAGGATATGGAAGATTCAGAGAGCCGCTCAACTGCTACTTCAGCCCTCCGCCCCCTTCTGCTCCCGTCTCTCCCTCTAACTCCAACTCCTCCTACAGGGAGGTCCTTCCGCGCTCCTTTCCCCTCCTTCCGTAACAGGGTGTAGAATCCTCCCTTCACATGGGAGTATACAGTGGGAGATCCTCGCGCTACCACTGAACTTCCCTCACTTCCACCAGCGCTGGCTTTCGTCCCAGTTCCCCTGGCAAAGGTTCATCCTTCTCCTTTTGATGAAGGTCCACCAGTTCTTCCTCCTCCTCAAGGCGAACGCTTCAGAGTTATATTGGCTCCTTCTCCCCCCAAAGAGACATCTCCCGCTTCATCTGTTAGGAGTAATCATGGAAAATCTTTGTAGATCAAGTTAATGTAATCGTTTCAAATATGTTAACAAAAAATAAGGGAGACAAATGATATCTATTTTTGTCTTTTTCCGGTAGAAGTAAGGTTTCTGTCTTCCAAAAGGACGGTAATCTGATCCGAACATACCTTCTTCTATCATTTCTCGGGGATTCGGACCTTCTTAATTACAATTGTGGTCCCGTCGACCTTCCCACTACTGCCCCCACGTTTCCTCTTCTTTACTGGCATTTATGGTTCCTACTTCTCCTACCAATAAATGCACTATTCTCCTTCGTCGCTATAAAAATCCTCGACCTTTACCTGATAGCTTCCTCATTCTCCTTTTTCCCTCTGCTTGCCATGGACAGAAAATCGGAACAAGGCAGCAGTTCCTCGCCTTCTAAAGAACAGATAAATGATCGTCGATACATAGCTATCTTGGAGGAACAAGTGAAGTGTTTACAACAACAGCTGGAGGAAACTTTCGCCAATAATTGCTCCCTGCGCCAACAACTGGTTGGGTCCCAAAAGGAACTGGCCAAGCAGACCTTCCTGCAGCAATCCTATCGGCGTCAACTATGGTGCCAACCTCAACCATACAAGGGAACTCCCTCGGTCCCTCCTAACAAAGAACTGTAACGCCCAAGATATATAAGGGTTGCTGTTTGTTATTTTCCCTTGTAGATGACTTAGAATATGTAATTCTCTCACATCAATGAACTTTCCTAGTTTGTCTCCCTTCTCCAGTATCTTCTGAGTTGTACCACTCTTTACTCCTTTTGTATTCGCGTGGACTCACACAGGACTGAGGCATATTTCGGCTCTTCCGTCTTTTCAATTTGCCGGGTATGTAGAACCCTTAAATAAGTCAACCATGCTATCTTCCGCTCTGCCTTGCGGGGATAGAAAGTTATACATAGAGTAAATAATAACCGAAGGATATCGGTTCTTCCGTTCCACCACCACACGGGGATATCTTCCGCTCTGCCTTGCGGGGATAGAAATTTATACATAGAGTAAATAATAACCGAAGGATATCGGTTCTTCCGTTCCACCACCACACGGGGATATCTTCCGCTCTGCCTTGCGGGGATAGAAATTTATACATAGAGTAAATAATAACCGAAGGATATCGGTTCTTCCGTTCCACCACCACACGGGGATATCTTCCGCTCTGCCTTGCGGGGATAGAAATTTATCTATAGAATAAATAATAACCGAAGGATATCGGTTCTTCCGTTCCACCACCACACGGGGATATCTTCCGCTCTGCCTTGCGGGGATAGAAATTTATACATAGAGTAAATAATAACCGAAGGATATCGGTTCTTCCGTTCCACCACCACACGGGGATATCTTCCGCTCTGCCTTGCGGGGATAGAAATTTATATGTATAGCGCCAGGGCAATTAGCATAAAGGAGACAACGCCTTCATATCATTCCTCTTTGGTTCTCCTCTTGAAGGGGGGAACGCCTATGTCCGCCCCTTCCCCTGCAGATGGGGGGCTTTAATACATAATGGGTCATTTAGAAATATAAACCCTTCTTTCCCTTTCACCACAGACGAGAAGCCCACTAATGGCTGCAAGCCCATTCTTCCCCCTTTTATAGGGGGTTCTTTTGTCTTCGTTTCTTCTGCCATCCTCCTCCCTTCGCCTTTTGGTCTCCTTTTTCTTCATCTGTTTGCTCCTCCGCCGCCAAACCTCGTTTCCTCGATTCTTTCTTCCCAGCCCCTCTTTTCCTTTTATTTTTAGACCCCCAAGATGCATTCTAACTTCTTCCAGGAGATAGCGGGCCGCTACCCGAATCGCAAACGGGATGCTGGTCAGCCTTTCGCTTCTTCTTCCTCTTCACCTTCCCCGATCACCACCATACCTGATTCACCTCGTCGTTCTCCCTCTCCTCCTCCGGCGACCCTCACTACCCCAATCCCGGAGGAATCCATGGTCATTAGTCTCTCCTCACTTCCTCCGGTCTTTACAAGCCCTAACTTTCCCACTCTTTCTCCTTCCGCCAACGACGTTCAGAAATCGCCTTCTTCTTCCCTGCAACCTGGGGAAGGTGTATTCCCATGTCAGCCAATGACAGAGGATGGATCACCCCTGTCTTCTCTTTCCCCGGCCCGTCCTTCCTTTTCTGAACCCATGGCGGTTGATATTCCTTCACTGCCAACTTTTCCCTGGCTCATCGCCTGAAGAATCCCTCTCCTCCTATGGGCCCTGACCAGGGTCCCTCTACCTCTTGCATCCCCATCGAAGGCTCCTCCAGCCCAATGCTCATCATCTCGTCTTCTCAAGATCCCTCCTCCGATCAGCCTCCTTCCGTCTTTCCTTCCAAACTCAACCCCCAATCAGGCGTGACACATATCCTCCCTGCAACTCCGGATATGCCGCCCCTGACTACCACCTCCATGGGCCGTCCAAATGATGCACTTCCCTCTTTCCATTCTCAACCAATGGATACCGCCCCCATTTTCCCCTTTATAAGTGAGGTTCCTCCTTCAGCATCTTCCGTCCCGTCTTCTTCTCTTTCTCCCAGGAGTCTTCGGATCCTGAACTTAGAGGAAGTGGTTCCTCGCATAAAAGGCCTGCGTCATGCTCTGGACTTGGTATGTTTTCTTACTCAGCTTCCTTAGCTTTGTCTAGCTGACCAATTTCTTTTCCCACGGCCGGTATGTAGGCCCTGACCAACCATCAAGAATTGGATCGCTCTCTTCATCAATACCAAGCTCAAGCCCAAGAATGGGAGCGACAACAACGGGAAGGCTTGGCGAATGCCCAGAATCGAGAACGACTCCTGCTACAACAATTGTACCTGTGCCAAGAGCAATTAGCCGAAGCTCGCCAGCAAATTCAGAAGGATGCTGACACTATTGCAGCATTAAAGGAGCAACCACGTCCAGGTGCAGAGCCACTCGTCCCCCAGCAGGAAGTCCAGTCGGCCTCTCTTGATGCAGAATCTTCCTCGGCTCAAGAGTTACTACGTCTTCAAGGGCAGGTAGCAGAGCTCCTCAAGGGGAAGCAACAGGATTCTGACGCCATCGTTCGTCTTCAAGTTCAATATCGGCGAGCACAGGACAAGATAGGGGACCTCAAGGAGGTACAAGAAAACTCATCCCTCATAAATTCCAGGACGCATGCTCACGCACGCCTACGCAGGCAAGAAACTTCCCTCCAGAGGATGAGCACTGAACTTGCCCGAACCAGATCTTATTCCGAAGCAGTGGAGGGGATTTCAGCTTCCATGCGTCAAAATATGGTGGAGATGACGCACCTTGTGCAGCAGGACCAAAGTTCCCGAGCCGATGATGTCTCTATCTTGGCCGATGCTATTATGGAGGTGTCGCGTCACTATGTGGACGTGCGTCGAAATCTTCAAGAACAACAAGAAACATGCGAGAGGCTGCATCGAGAGCGAAGCCCTGACCGTCCGAACCGCGAGGAGCGGCTCATCATTTTAATGCGCGCCACCTATCAAGACGGATTTAATGAAGCGGTTCGGCAGTATGCCGCCCAAGGGTTACCTCCTCCCACTTATCCTTCATTTTCCTTAAATTGGGAGGCTGGTTTTCGACGTTATCCTCCCGACCGGTTTAAGCTGTAATTTAATATCCCATTTTGAAACGGGAATTTCCTTTCTGTTTTTCCTCTTCTTCTTCAAGATGTATTGATAATACTATATTGCCCTTATAAATAACCCCTTAATGGAATTTGGAGAATACTTAGCATCTAATTAACGCAATCAATTCAAGAAACACCCCCTTCGGAGTTTCATAATTTCCCTTCTTCTATTCCATATTTCTTATACAGTGTGAAAGAGTTTTAAATGAAGGGCATTCCAAGGTCGTGGAAGCTCTTTGCCTTGGTCATCTTTCAGATAATATGCTGACCCTGCTACGCAGCGCGTTATTTCATAGGGTCCTTCCCAGTTGGGAGCCAGCTTTCCAGGGTCTCCAGCGGGATTGACTTTACGCAAAACCCAATCCCCTTCTTGAAATCTCCGAGGCATCACTTTCTTATTAAAGGCTCGCTGCACTCTTTGCTTGTACAATTCCGCTCGCCTCTGTGCCATCTCCCGCCTTTCCTCCACCAAGTCCAATTCAGTGCTTCAGATAAGTTGGTTCTGATTTGGTTCGTATGCCTTTATCCGAGCGCTATTCAACAGAACCTCGACCGGAATAACGGCTTCCGCCCCGTATACCAAACTAAAGGGAGTTTCTCCTGTTGCTGTCTTGGGTGTGGTTCGATAGGCCCACAGGACGCCGGGTAACTCTTCTACCCAGTTTCCCCTCTGAGCACCCAACTTGGTCTTTAATCCTTGAATGAGGATCCTGTTAGTTACTTCCACCTGCCCATTCGCTTGAGGATGGGCTACCGAAGTGAAAGCCTGTTGAATGTTAAGACTTTAGCACCATTCTTGGATCTTTTTTCCATGGAACTGTCGTCCATTGTCACTGACTATTTTTCGAGGGATACCATACCGACAAATGATATTTCTCCATAAGAACTGTATTACGGCATTCTCAGTAATTTTGGCTAAAGGCTCTGCCTCCACCCACTTGGAAAAATAATCCACAGCTACCAATAAAAACTTCATCTGTAAAGGTGCCGTTGGCATCGGGCCTACTATATCCATTCCCCATTGATCGAAAGGACAAGAAGAGATTACGGCTTTCATTAACTCAGCTGGCCGTTCAGAACGATTGTTATGCTTCTGACAAGCGATGCAGGTTTGCACTATATGAGCAGCATCTTGCTGAAGAGTAGGCCAAAAGTATCCTGCCAATAAGGCCTTTCTTGCTAAAGCTCTCCCTCCTAGATGATTGCTACAGCATCCTTCATGGATCTCCCGGAGTACCCATTCCGCATCCTCATTTCCCAGGCATTTTAACAAGGGTCGCCCAAAAGAGGTCTTGTATAGGTCTTCATTTAAGAGGATGAACCGTTTGGCTCGGTTTATTAAAGTGGATGCCGCTATTTTCCCTTCAGGGATCTTCCCGTGCCGTAAATAAGCTATGATGTCGGTCCTCCAATCAAGAGTTAGGCTTGATTTGGGTATGTCTCCCTCCACGCTGCATATTGCTAAGGAAGTATGAATTCTCATATGGATCGCTTCCGAGGATTTTATTCCTCCCATAGCGCTAGCCATCCGAGCCAATTCATCTACCTTCCCGTTATGCTCCCGTGGGATTTGCTTCAAGAGGACCTGACGAAATTGAGCTTTTTCTTTCTTAAAAGTCTTCAAATACTTATGCAGCCTTTCCTCCCGAACCGCAAAAGAACCTTGAAGTTGTGATATTACCAACTGGGAATCCGAGTGGATCACAATGGAAGAAGCCCCTTTGCTTTAGCGACTGCGATCCACTAGAATGGCTTCATATTCCGCTTCATTATTAGATGCCCGATATTCCAGGCGAACTGCTAATCGAGTTTCTTCACCCTCCGGGGAAATTAATAAAATACCAATGCCGCTGCCTGTAGATCCTGAAGAACCGTCTACGAATATATTCCATGCCTCTGATCCCTCCTCCTTTATTGCCGAACCATCTTCCGCGCCGCAAGGTACCTCTGCCAGAAAATCAGCGAGTGCTTGGGCCTTGATAACCGTTCGAGGTTGGTAGTGAATATCATACTCGCTTAGTTCTACCACCCATTTGGCTAATCTTCCAGAGAAATTTGGCTTAGTTACGACCTTACCCAATTCGCTGTGTGTTAGAACGGTGACGGGATGAACCAAAAAGTACGGCCTTAATTTGCGGGCGGTTAGTACTAGGATATATGCCAACTTCTCTAGCTCCGTATAACGGAATTCCGCCCCCTTCAGGATATGGCTGGTATAATAAATAGGTTACTGGTGAGAACCTTTTTGTTTCAATAATACCGAACTAACGGCTCCCTCCGAGACGGCCAGATACATCCATAATGGTTCTCCAGGTATTGGTTTGGCTAGCAGGGGGAGTCCAGCCAAATATTTCTTCAACTCCTAGAAAGCCTGTTCACATTGATCATCCCACTGAAATTTAGCACTTATGAAAATCTTGAAAAAGCGTACTTGTCCGCCGATCTGGCTATAAATCGGGATAAAGAAACAATCCTGCCCACCAACTTTTGGGTCTCTCGCAGATTAGCAGGTGATTTCATGTTGCATAGGGCTTGCACTTTCTCAGGGTTGGCTTGCAACCCCTTCTCCGTCACTATGTACCCCAAGAACTTGCCACTCTTTACCCCGAACAGACATTTGTTAGGGTTTAGTTTCATATTAAACTGCCTTAATGTAGCGAAGGTTTCATTTAAGTCCTTGACTAAATCCCGAGTGATCTTCGATTTGACCAAGATGTCATCCACGTATACCTCCACATTCTTCCCTTTCTGCTCCGCGAAGATTTTGTCCATAAGGCGCTGATAGGTGGCTCCTGCATTTTTTAGTCCGAACGACATTACCACATAAGCATATAACCCCCCCGCAGTCACAAAGCTAACCCTCTTTTGATCTTCTTGGGCCAAAGGTATTTGATGATATCCTTGATATGCATCCATTAAGGACACCACTTCATATCCCACAGTAGAATCCACCAGTTGATCAATATGAGGCAAGGGGTAGCAGTCTTTAGGGCATGCTTTATTCAAATCACGGAAATCGATACATATCCTCCATTGCCCCGAAGGCTTGGGGACCAAGACTACATTAGAAACTCATTCGGGGAACTGGATTTCCTTTACATGACCCGCTTTTAGTAGTTTGTCCACTTCTTCTGCTATGACTTTGTCCTTTTCTGGTCCAAAATGTCGCCTCTTCTGTTGGACGGGTCGGGCTTCTTTAATGATATTGAGATGGTGTTCCGCCACTTGAGGATGGATCCCCGTGAGATCATGCACATCTTTTGCAAAGGTGTCTTCATTCTCCTTCAGGCAAGCCACCAGCTCTTCTTTGACATCCAGCTGTTGTGCTATCCGTGTGGCCTTTCCTGGAGCGATTTCCACCAGTTCTCCCTCCTCTATTTTATTAGCCTTGGGGGGAGATTCCTCCAGGACGCAGACATCAGTGATGATGACAGCTTTGCCTTTGAGGTCCTCAGTTCGGGCTTTCTTCTGATCGTCCCGAACCATTTGTCTGCAATGCTTGACTTCGAGGCCTTACATTCTCCACGAACTTCTCCCACCGATTGACCTCTGGAAATTTTAGCTTCGGTGGTACGGAAGCCACGGCTGAAAAGGGTGAGAAAGGGCCTTGAGAATAGCGTTATAAGTGGACGGAGCGTCCACGATAAGGAAAGGAATTATACTGGTTTTTTGGCTGGGCTTTACGCCTAGAGTTAAAGGCAATGAAATCTGCCCCATCGCGTGGACCACGTGCCCTGCGAATCCGAAGAGGGGAGTGGCCACCTCTTCTAGTTGGGCATTTCTCAGCTGCATCTATCCGAAGGCTTCCTGGAAGAGGATGTTGACAGAACTTCCCGAGTCGACCGATGCAGGGCCACTTCATAATTGGCGAGGATATCTGAAAACTAAAGCGTCCGTGTGGGCTGAGGACACCTTGCAGATCTTCTGGCCCGAACGAAACGGGTGGTGCCACTTGAATAGTATGGTCGGTGACGATGGCCAAACTCTCCATGAGACGGGCGTACGACTTCCGCGCCCGGTTAGAGTCCCCGTCGGTAGGTCCTCCAGCTATAACATGAATAATTCTCCGTGTGGGAATGTCATCTAGATTGGATGAAGGACCCTCACCTGATGGACCTTCTTGAGAGACAACCTCCTGGGATGGCGTTTGGGGAAAAGTGACCCGGGGTTGTTGATTATACGGCCCTGGACGGGTTACATTGGGTCGGGGGCCTCGGGCCACGACCTCCTAAACCTTACTTGCGGATATGCGGTATGGAGGCGATCCAATTCTTCTTGTAACGAAACATCGACACCTCGTGGTCGTATTCTGTATGATATTGGCAAAAGAACGGGGCTGGGGGGTTACGCGGGATCCCCCTGTATCCTAAGGGTCGTTGTAGCAGACCCTGCTGGTCGTAAAATTCCATTTCACGTTCTTTCCATGTCCGCACAGGAGGAAGCGCTTCAGCGGCCATGATTTGTAATGGCGGGGTGGGGCGAACACCTTGCAGCATTGGACGAGGCCTCGGAACCTCCTGTCGAAAAGGTCTTGTATACTCCCGCCGAGGGGGTGCTTGAGGAGCAGCGGGACGAACTCTTTCAGTTGGGACTGCTGCGGCAGTCCGTTCGGCCCTCCGTACCTTTAATCCTTCTTCTTCGTGGATAAACTGCTCCGCATAGTTCAGTAGCTCTTCGTAACTATCCGTAGGTTGTCTCAACAAGGAACTGAGGAAGGGTCCCTCCTTCAGCCCGTGCTGAATAGCGCCTCTGAAAGATTCAGATCGGGTGGCGGGGATTCCCCTAGCTGCAGAAGTGAATCGATGAATATACCCCCTAAGGGATTCCGAAGGTCCCTGGGTAATATGCATTAACATAGATGCGTCTTGTTTATACGCCTTGCAGCTGACAAATTCTCGACTGAACATTCTCTGGAAGTCAGCGAAACAGGTGATAGACCCCGGGGGCAGAGTAGTAAACCACTTTTGCGCCGAGCCAGTCAGGGTGGTTCGGAAGACTCGGCACTTGAGAGCGTCAGTATAACAGTGAAGCGAGGCCGCTCCGTCGAATTGCGATATGTGCTCTTCAGGATCCGTCGAACCATCATACTTATTGACCTGAGGGTTCCGGAAGTAGGATAGAGGGAGCTCAGTGAGAATGTCCATCGTGAAGGGACTGGGCTCGTATAATTCCGGGGGTCGGGTTGATTGACTTTCACCCTGTTCCTCTCTGCGCGTTTGGGTAAATGCATAGTATTCTGAGGCGTTCTTTGTAACGCCCGTAAAATTCCTAGCAATTTTATAGAAATTTTTGGCTTGATGATCATGGGCTTTATGTGGGCCTTTTTAAAAATAAAAGAAAATAAGCCAAAAAGGGGTGCAAGGCCTAGGAATTGAACCCCAAACCTCTAGAGATAGCCAAGCCTTATAGATGCACCCACTAACCAGAAGCCCAATAGGATTATATGATTAAGGAAGAGGGGGAAACTATAGATAAATGGGACTAAGAGTAAATGAAGAGGCATGGAAAAGAAAAGAGGAACTTCTCTTCCTCCCCCCTTTATAAAGAAGAGGGAAGATTGGATTTGGTCACTTCCACCCTTCTTCTTCTTCTCCTCACCGAATTCTAGCTTCTTCTCCACCTTTGGCCGAATCTCATCCAAGCAAGAGAAGGCTAGGGTTGGTTCTTCCTTAGGTTTTCCTTCCACCAAAAAAAAAAAGCAACGCGAAGGAAGTAAGTATCCCTCACCTGCATACGAGTAGTTTCGATTGAATGTTTGAACAACCTATATGTTAGATCCGGCCAAGCATGTTTTGGTTTATCAATGAAGTGGTAATCTATGTTTGTAATCTATGTTAGGAAATATATGATGATGCTAAGATGGGAAAAGAGGTTTGGTTAAAAAGCTAGCCCTAATGGCTACCAAGACCTATTCGCCAAGCTAGGATTGGGGTTTTACATGAAGTTACATGCTATGTTTTATTCACTATATGATGTAGTTAAGATTTAAAAATGGATTAGGACCAAAAGCTAACCCTAGTTGAGCCCTTATGTGTTTCGGCCACCCTAGGGAATTAGGGTTAGGGTTGCATGAAAATGTCCCTAATGATGCTATGCTAGGTTATAAGGCTCATGAATGAATGTTGGGTAACAAGAACCCTAGTTGAGCCCCTTATGTGTTTCGGCCACCCTAGGGAATTAGGGTTAGGGTTGCATGAAAATGTCCCTAATAATGCTATGCTAGGTTATAATGCTCATGAATGAATGTTGGGTGACAAGAACCCTAAGAAGCCTAAAAGGGCCATTCGACCACCCTTGGTTGTTTCTTTTCTTTGTGTGTTTCAATAAAGTTTACACCATGAAGTGTATGCATATGTATGTTAATTGAATTAGTTAAAAGTCTAAACCCTAAAAAGCCTATAAGGGCCATTCGGCCACCTTTGGTCTTTTAGGTTACAATGAAGTTCATACCATGAAATTTATGGAATTTGTATGCCTATGTATGTTACTTGAATTAGGTTAAAAGTCTAAACCCTAAAAAGCCTATAAGGGCCATTCGGCCACCTTTGGTCTCTTAGGTTACAATGAAGTTCATACCATGAAATTTATGGAATTTGTATGCCTATGTATGTTACTTGAATTAGGTTAAAAGTCTAAACCCTAAAAAGCCTATAAGGGCCATTCGGCCACCTTTGGTCTCTTAGGTTACAATGAAGTTCATACCATGAAATTTATGGAATTTGTATGCATATGTATGTTACTTCAATTAGGTTAAAAGTCTAAACCCTAAAAAGCCTATAAGGGCCATTCGGCCACCTTTGGTCTCTTAGGTTACAATGAAGTTCATACCATGAATTGTATGCTATGCTATGTTAATGAAATGAAGCATGATGTGTATGAAATGAAGTATGCTATGCTATGTTAATGAAATGAAGCATGATGTGTAGGAAATGAAGTATGCTATGCTATGTTAATGAAATAAGCTATGTTGTTATGAAATGAAGTATGCTACGCTATGTTAATGAAATGAAGCATGATGTGTATGAAATGAAGTATGCTATGCTATGTTAAAGAAATAAGCTATGTTGTAAAATAAGCATATAAGTATTTTACCTTCTGCATGGCTTGTACCAAGACCTTAACAAGGTCCAAGAAGGGATGGGCTCCTAAGATGCCCTAGGTCGATGGAATAAGACTCGGGCCTAGGATGGGCTTCTATGTATGATTGCCCCTAGGTCGATGGAATAAGATTCGGGCCTAGTACGGGATGGGCTCCAAGATGCCTTAGGTCGATGGAGTAAGACTCGGGCCTAGGATGGGCTTCTACGCTATGACGATTGCCCCTAGGTCGATGGAATAAGACTCGGGCCTAGGAACCTATTAGGTTCGAGACTTGCTACCTCGGGCCTATTTAGGGATGCGCGCTATGATAATGAAGAAGTGGTACAATGTCGGGCCCAAATATGTTGAGAATTATATTTACGTACCTAACATATATGTTTTCAAAAGCATCTTGCATATGTTTACCTGTTAATGTTTAAGTTACCTGTTATGTTAGGTGATATGCCATAATGTTTAAGTTACATGTTATGTTAGATGATATGCCTTAATGTTTAAGTTACCTGTTATGTTAGATGATATGCCATAATGTTAAGTTACATGTTATGTTAGGTGATATGCCATAATGTTTAAGTTACATGTTATGTTAGATGATATGCCATAATATCTAAGTTACCTGTTATGCTAGATGATATGCCATAATGTGTAAGTTACCTGTTATGTTAGATGGTATGTCATGATGTATAAGTTACATGTTATGTTCGATGGTACGCTATGATGTTAGGTTACTAAGTTACCTATGATGCATATTATCTTTGATTAAGTATATATATATATTTCATGTTATCGCTAAGTAAGGGATGGATAAACTAAAGGGAGGCGTGAGAGGGTCAATGTGTGTGGTAGTGGCATGGTGGAGAAGATCCGTTAAGTCTACTTATACGTGTATTACCTATGATGATGATGCCTATGGATGTCTTTACTTATGTCTCCCTATGACGATGATGTTATGAACCTACTAAGCCCTAAGTATCTATATATATATATATGATGCATGCTTTACGTTGATAAGAAGAAGTAAAGAAGAATGCCTTATGAAGTAAGAAGAAGTATCTATGCATGCTATGCTATGAAACATACTCTATGTTAAGAAGAAGTGTTAATGCATATTTATGTTTAAAAGAATCAAAAAAAAATATTTAGGTCTTAAGTCTTCCGCTGTAAGAAAGAAGAAGTATATATATATATATATATATATATAAAGTCTTCCGCTGTATGAAATGTATGTGTATATGCGTCACACGCACTCTCCGACATTTAGGATCCTGGAAGGGCTGGCGTGATAGTTGGTATCGAGCGGATCCGCTTTTCCACTACACACACATCAAGCTCCAAATCTCACGCTCCAAGTAAGAATTCTATGTCTATGCTTTAATTTTGTTAGTTTTTTTGATCATGCATGATATGAAATATCTTTAGATTATTTAGTTCATGTATAATATAAAATGCCTTTCCCTTATGCTTGATTCATGTATGATAGGAAATGCTTCTAGCTTAAACATGCACGAAAATATGTATGATACTCTTATGATTGTTCATGTATGATATGAAATACCTTAAGCTTAAACTATGCATGAGAACATGAATGATGCCTTAAGCTTAAAATGACTTTATGTTAGCTTTAGTCTAAGTATGTGTAGGACAACGAACGGGAACTTATACTAGTTTTACCTTAATGTATGAAGATAAACATGTCCGAAGACGCAGAGTAGAACCGATGAGCTAGCACCCCGCATGACCTTACACACATAGTCACGTAACTCCAACGCGACAAGTTACGTAACAACAACAAGTAATAACTACCCTAATGAATCAATCGAAACCTCATCGCTTCACCAACGGCCCGCCCGATGGTTCGACAGAAGCTTACGATCCAGCTGGCGAGACTAAAGCCGAAAATTTCTTCGCATCGTGAACCATGGGATGCCAAAGCCTGGTTCAAGACGATGGAAAGCATCGTGGAGCTCGGATGGCCCGAATGCGAGAAGATTAAGTGTGTATCATTCTGCCTGTCGGGAGATGCTCGGATGTGGTGGGAACGGGTTAAAACCAAGAGACAAGTAAATCAGATGAGATGGACAGATTTCGAGTACGAATTCTTCGAAGAATTCTTCCACATGAGGGTGACCAACAAGCATTACGACGAGTTCACTGGTTTCCGACAAGGTGACCTATCGGTCAGCGAAGCCGTGAAGAGATTCAACCGACTTGCACGCCTGTGCCCAGAGTTGGTCAACACGGAAAGAGAAAGGGTCAGACTCATGCTGAAGATGCTCCGACCAGAAATAGCTCTGAATGTGGCCGGCGGAGTTCATAGACCGCAGACCGCAGAGGAGCTGTTCAGTTGTCACGCCCGCCCTTCCGGGACCCTAAATGTCCGGAGAGGCGGCGCGTGACGCGACCGTACATACATTTCATACAGCGGAAGACTTTATATATATGTACTTCTTATTTCTTACAGCGGAAGACTTGAGACCTAAATACTTTTTTTTTTCCTTTTAAACATAAATATGCATTAACACTTCTTCTTAACATAGAGTATGTTTCATAGCGTAGCATGCATAGATACTTCTTCTTACTTCTTCTTTACTTCTTCTTATCAACATAAAGCATGCATCATATATACACATAGATACTTAAGGCTTAGTAGGTTCATAACATCATCGTCATAGGGAGACATAAGTAAAGACATCCATAGACATCATCATTATAGGTAATACATGTATAAGTAGACTTAACGGATCTTCTCCACCATGCCACTACCACACACATTGACCCCTCCTGCTGCTCCCTTTAGTTTATCCATCCCTTAACCTTATCTGCAGTACGAGGGAAAATAAACTATAAGCACATAGGCTTAGTAAGATCCTGTCCTACTCACAAAAACCATGCATCATCATTAATCATGACTTGTAGCATTTATAACATATAATCAATATATCATGTAACATACATGGCATCATCAACTTAACTTGTAGCTTAAGTAACATAAACATAACATACATGGCATCATATGTAACTTAGTAACCTAACATCATAGCGTGCCATCGAACATAACATGTAACTTATACATCATGACATATCATCTAACATAACATGTAACTTAACATTATGGCATATCATCTAACATAACATGTAATGTAAACAATCATGGCATATCATCTAACATAACTTGTAACGTAAACAATCATGGCATATCATCTAACATAACTTGTAACGTAAACAATCATGGCATATCATCTAACATAACTTGTAACGTAAACAATCATGGCATATCATCTAACATAACATGTAACTTAACATCATGGCATATCATCTAACATAACTTGTAACTTATCATTATGGCATATCATCTAACATAACATGTAACTTAACATCATGGCATATCATCTAACATAACTTGTAACTTAACATTATGGCATATCATCTAACATAACATGTAACGTAAACAATCATGGCATATCATCTAACATAACTTGTAACGTAAACAATCATGGCATATCATCTAACATAACATGTAACTTAACATCATGGCATATCATCTAACATAACTTGTAACTTAACATTATGGCATATCATCTAACATAACATGTAACTTAACATTATGGCATATCATCTAACATAACATGTAACGTAAACAATCATGGCATACATATGCAAGATGCTTTTGAAAACATATATGTTAGGTACGTAAATATAGATCTCAACATATTTGGGCCCGGCATTGTACCACTTCTTCATTATCATAGCGCGCATCCCTAAATAGGCCCGAGGTAGCAAGTCTCGAACCTAATAGGTTCCTAGGCCCGAGTCTTATTCCATCGACCTAGGGGCAATCGTCATAGCGTAGAAGCCCATCCTAGGCCCGAGTCTTACTCCATCGACCTAAGGCATCTTGGAGCCCATCCCGTACTAGGCCCGAATCTTATTCCATCGACCTAGGGGCAATCATACATAGAAGCCCATCCTAGGCCCGAGTCTTATTCCATCGACCTAGGGCATCTTAGGAGCCCATCCCTTCTTTGGACCTTGTTAAGGTCTTGGTACAAGCCATGCAGAAAGTAAAATACTTATATGCTTATTTTACAACATAGCTTATTTCTTTAACATAGCATAGCATACTTCATTTCATAACAACATAGCTTATTTCATTAACATAGAATAGCATACTTCATTTCATACACATCATGCTTCATTTCATTAACATAGCATAGCATACTTCATTTCATAACAACATAGCTTATTTCATTAACATAGCATAGCATACTTCATTTCATACACATCATGCTTCATTTCATTAACATAGCATAGCATACTTCATTTCATAACAACATAGCTTATTTCATTAACATAGCATAGCATACTTCATGGTATGAACTTCATTGTAACCTAAGGAGATCAAAGGTCAATGGCCCTTTATAGGCTTTTTAGGGTTTAGACCTTTAACCTAATTCAAGTAACATACATATGCATACAAATTCCATAAAATTCATGGTATGAACTTCATTGTAACCTAAAAACTCAGAGGTGGCCGAATGGCCCTTATAGGCTTTTTAGGGTTTAGATCTTTATCCTCAACCCCCTAACATGTTAACATCATTTCTTACAAGTAAAACAAGCTATAAAACTTCAATAAAACACCAAGATCCATATTGGCCGAATGGTTCTTAGGGTTCATTAGGGTTAGCTTTTGTCCTAATCCACTTTAACCCCTAACATCATCATCTAGTTATAGAACATAGCATAAACATAACATGGAGCTTCATTTAGACCCTAGTCCATGACTTGGCCGAATGGTTCATGGAGACCTTTGGGGTTAGATCTTTATCCTAATCCTCTAACATGCTATCATCATCATTTGCAAGTAAAGCAAGATATAAACTTCAACAAAAACACCAAAAAACCCATGTTGGCAGAATGGTCCATAGGGTTTCCTAGGTTTAACTTTTGACCTAATCCCTTTTAAACCCTAACTACATCATATAGCAATTAAAACATGGCATTCATGAAACCCTAACCCTAATTTCCTAGGGTGGCCGAAACACATAAGGGCTCAACTAGGGTTAGCTTTTTAACCAACCCTCTTTTCCCATCTTAGCATCATCATATCCTTCCTAAACATAGATTTCAACTTCATTGGTAAACTAAAACATGCTTGGCCGAATATAACATACAAAGTTGTTCAAACATTCAATCGCAACTACTCGTATGCAGGTGAGGGATACTTACTTCCTTCGCTTTGTTTTGGGTAGAGAAGATGACCTAAGAACCAACCCTAGCCCTTGCTTCTTGCTTGAAGGAGGTTCGGCCAATGGAGGAAATGGAGAGGGAGCTCAAGATTTTCGGTGAGAAGAGGAAGAAGAAGAGAGGAAGTGACCAAATTCAACCTTCCCTCTTCTTTATAAAGGGGGGAGGAAGAAAAGTTCCTCTTTTCTTTTCCATGCCTCTTCATTTACTCCTAGTCCCACTTATCTATAGTTTCCCCCTCTTCCTTAATCATATAATCCTATTGGGCTTCTGGTTAGTGGGTGCATCTATAAGGCTTGGCTATCTCTAGAGGTTTGGGGTTCAATTCCTAGGCCTTGCACCCCCTTTTTGGCTTATTTCCTTTTATTTTTGAAAAGGCCCACATAAAGCCCATGACCATCAAGCTAAAAATTCTTGTAAAATTGCTAGGAATTTTACGGGCGTTACATCAGTAGTGCCTTGATTACCAAGCATTACCTGAACAACATTAGTCAGCAGAAGAAAGCGCTGAGTGAAGGCAGGGGACAGGCCCAGTCAGGAGGTCAGAGGAACCAGAGTGCTTGGAAAGGGAACCCCACTGGCAAGAGGAGACAATGGGAGAATTCTAAAGGAGGTCCAGCGAGCAAGCAACCCAGGATCCCTCTGTGCGCTACCTGCGGGAAGATACATCCTGGAGTATGCTACCAAGGCACAAATCGATGTTACAACTGTGGACGGACAGGGCATAGAATCAAGGACTGTCTATCTGTGTTCAGCACCTCCTCACCAGATACCCAGCCCAGAGTGCTCCTCCACGGCTACATCAGATGAGCCGCAATCGAAGGAACCCTAATCCACCAAGGGAGACTAGAAGCCCCACCTATGGCGGAGATGCTAGGGTATTCTCTCTCACCCAAGAAGATGTGGCAATGCCTACCGGTTTATCAGCAGTCGGATAATTATTTTCTGTCAGCATGCTACTACATTATTTGACACTGGGGCAACACATTCGTTTATTTCTACGCACTTTACTGGAATGATAAACATACTACCGCAAGCTCTAGATCACAAGTTCTTAACCACTCTACCCTCGGGGGAAGTAATGCCCTCCACTCATATGCTGCGAGCCGCACCCATCAGAATTGCAGACAGAGAACTCTACTGCGATCTGATAGTGCTCGACATGCAGGATTATGACATTATCTTGGGCATGGATTTCCTAAGCACGCTTCGATCGAGTGCCGAAAAAGGAAAGTGGTATTCCAGCCGGAGGCGGAGCCTAAGTTCGAATTTATCGGAGAACCGAGAAGGAGAGTCAATAAGATTTTATCAGCCCTACAGGCACGTAAGATGTTAGACAGTGGGTGCACTGGGTTTTTGGCACACGTAGTTGATACAAGTCAAGATGAGGACCAGAAGCTAGAGAATGTCAGAGTGGTATGCGACTACCCCGAGGTATTTCCAGATGAACTACCAGGGTTAGCCCCAGATAGAGAAGTAGAATTTGAGATCGAGTTGATTCCTGGTACTAACCCGATCTCTAAAGCACCTTACCGTATGGCGCCGACTGAATTAAAGGAACTTCAGGGACAGCTACAGGAGTTACTCGACAAGGGACTTATTCGCCCAAGTCGCTCTCCATGGGGAGCTCCAGTGCTGTTGGTGAAGAAGAAAGATGGGTCTATGCGCATGTGCATAGACTACCGAGCGCTGAACACTGTGACGATCAAGAACCGGTATCCTTTACCGCGGATTGATGACCTGTTCGACCAACTAAAAGGTGCCGCCGTCTTCTCTAAGATTGACCTGAGGTCCGGCTATCATCAAGTAAAAGTAAAACCAGATGATATACCAAAGACGGCCTTCCGGACAAGGTATGGACATTACGAGTTCGTAGTTATGCCCTTCGGAGTAACGAATGCACCTGCCCTGTTCATGGATTTGATGAATCGGGTATTCTCGGCATTCCTCGACAAGTTTGTGATCGTCTTCATAGACGACATACTAATATATTCGAGAACCCCCGAGGAGCATGCAGAACACCTGAATGTGGTATTGCAGATTCTTCGAGAAAAGACTATTCGCAAAGTTCTCCAAATGCGAGTTACGGCGAACAAGTATCATTTTTGGGTCACGTAATATCCAAGCACGAGTGATGGTGGACCCAATGAAGATTGAAGCCGTGAGTAATCTGAACCGACCAAGGAATGCCAAATAAATCGGAAGTTTTCTTGGGCTAGCAAGCTACTACGGAAGTTTGTAGAGAACTTCTCGGATTGCCGCTATATGACCTCCTTACGAAAGGACAAGAAATATGAGTGGACTGACACTGCGAGAGGAGTTTCACAGAGTTAAAAAGGAGATCGACCCGCGCCCAATTCTTGCTCTTCCGGACAAGAACGAAGGCTTCGACATGTACAAAGGACGCTTCAAGTTGGGACTCGAGTCAGACTTATGCAGAATGGCAAGGTCATTGCCTACGCCTAGGCAACTCAAGGAACACGAAAGGAATTATCCCACCCACGATTTAGAGCTAGCGGCCGTGGTCTTTGCTCTCAAAACATGGAGGCATTATCTCTATGGAGCTGGATCTATACGGACCACCAGTCTGAAATATTTCTTCACACGTAAGGACTGAACATGAGACAAAGAGATGGCTCGAGCTCTCAAGGATTATGATCTGAGATTCTTTACCATCCAGGAAAGCTAACAAGGTGGCTGATGCACTCAGCAGGAAGTCCTGCGCCACCTTGATGTCCCTCTCGATGCTATCTCGACCCTTAGGAAAAGAGATTATGCGTTACGGGGTGGAAATCATCTCCGACAGCTCGACCTGACGATAGCGCCGATGTTGTTCGATGATATCTTTGGAAAAGCAAGCACGTGACCCAAGCCTTGGAGGATCAAGCAAGAGGTCCTAGAGGGAAAGGACAACGGGTTCGGATCTCACGATAGTGGAGTACTCTACCTCCGAGATCGCTTGTGTATTCCCGACAATCCAGAATTGCGGGAGGAGATATTTGAGGAAGCTCACAGAACTCCCTATGCGATGCATCCTGGAACCACCAAGATGTACCAAGATCTTAAACGGAAGTTCTGGTGGTTCGGAATGAAAAGAGATGTGGCTCAGTATGTCAGTACTTGCCTGACCTGCCAAAGGGTTAAGGCAGAGCACCAAAGACCTGGAGGAACACTGCAGCCGATCCAGATTCCAGAATGGAAATGGGAGGACATTTCTATGGATTTCATCTCAGGATTGCCCAAGACGACAACGCATTTATGCTATATGGGTGATTGTAGACAGATTGACTAAGTCCGCCCATTTCTTAGCAATCAAGATGATCTATTCGACGGAGCAACTGGCTCAGTTATATGCTAGGGAAATTATCAGACTACATGGAATTCCTAAGACCATCATTTCTGACAGAGATGGTCGCTTTATATCCCATTTCTGGGAATGCGTTCAGAAGGCCTTAGGCACAAAGCTATTGTTCAGTACTGCCTTCCATCCCCAGACGGACGGACAGACCGAAAGAGTAAATCAAGTACTGGAAGATATGTTAAGAGCCTGCGCCCTGGATTTCAAGGGTAGCTGGTGTCGATACTTATATTTGGCAGAATTCGCCTACAATAATAGCTACCAAGCTACTATTGGAATGGCACCTTACGAGGCTCTATACGGGAGGAAATGTAGATCTCCCATATGCTGGTACGAGGGTGGTGAAAAGAAGAGGATGGGACTCCAGACGGATTTCATCGACGACACCACCAGAGCTATACGGAACATCCGCCAGAGGATTGAAACTGCCCAAAGCCGACAAAAGAGCTATGCGGATAAGAGGCGTAGACCATTAGAATTCGAGGTTGGGGACCTAGTATTCCTCAAAGTGGCTCCCATGAAGGGAGTAATGAGATTCGGAAGGAAGGGTAAACTGAGTCCACGTTACGTGGGACCGTATCCGATATCGCAGAGGATCGGCAATGTAGCTTACAAGCTAGAGCTGCCTCAAGAGATGTCGGCTATTCACAACGTGTTCCATGTCTCTGTGCTCAAGAAATGCATTTCCAGTACAGACCAAGTGATCGAGCCACAAACAGTACAAGTTCAAGAGGACCTAAGTATTGAAAGTCGGCCTATCCAAATACTAGACCGAGAAATCAAGAGGCTAAGGAATAAAGAGGTGCCCTTAGTAAAAGTCCTGTGGCAGAATCAACGGTACGAGGAAGCTACCTGGGAACGCGAGGAGGACATGAAGCAGAAGTACCCACAATTGTTCTAAGTTTCGAGGACGAAACTTTTTAAAGGTATGAAGGATTGTAACGCCCGTAAAATTCCTAGCAATTTTACAGAAATTTTTGGCTTGATGATCATGGGCTTTATGTGGGCCTTTTTAAAAATAAAAGAAAATAAGCCAAAAAGGGGTGCAAGGCCTAGGAATTGAACCCCAAACCTCTAGAGATAGCCAAGCCTTATAGATGCACCCACTAACCAGAAGCCCAATAGGATTATATGATTAAGGAAGAGGGGGAAACTATAGATAAATGGGACTAAGAGTAAATGAAGAGGCATGGAAAAGAAAAGAGGAACTTCTCTTCCTCCCCCCTTTATAAAGAAGAGGGAAGATTGGATTTGGTCACTTCCACCCTTCTTCTTCTTCTCCTCACCGAATTCTAGCTTCTTCTCCACCTTTGGCCGAATCTCATCCAAGCAAGAGAAGGCTAGGGTTGGTTCTTCCTTAGGTTTTCCTTCCACCAAAAAAAAAAAGCAACGCGAAGGAAGTAAGTATCCCTCACCTGCATACGAGTAGTTTCGATTGAATGTTTGAACAACCTATATGTTAGATCCGGCCAAGCATGTTTTGGTTTATCAATGAAGTGGTAATCTATGTTTGTAATCTATGTTAGGAAATATATGATGATGCTAAGATGGGAAAAGAGGTTTGGTTAAAAAGCTAGCCCTAATGGCCACCAAGACCTATTCGGCCAAGCTAGGATTGGGGTTTTACATGAAGTTACATGCTATGTTTTATTCACTATATGATGTAGTTAAGATTTAAAAATGGATTAGGACCAAAAGCTAACCCTAGTTGAGCCCTTATGTGTTTCGGCCACCCTAGGGAATTAGGGTTAGGGTTGCATGAAAATGTCCCTAATGATGCTATGCTAGGTTATAAGGCTCATGAATGAATGTTGGGTAACAAGAACCCTAGTTGAGCCCCTTATGTGTTTCGGCCACCCTAGGGAATTAGGGTTAGGGTTGCATGAAAATGTCCCTAATAATGCTATGCTAGGTTATAATGCTCATGAATGAATGTTGGGTGACAAGAACCCTAAGAAGCCTAAAAGGGCCATTCGGCCACCCTTGGTTGTTTCTTTTCTTTGTGTGTTTCAATAAAGTTTACACCATGAAGTGTATGCATATGTATGTTAATTGAATTAGTTAAAAGTCTAAACCCTAAAAAGCCTATAAGGGCCATTCGGCCACCTTTGGTCTTTTAGGTTACAATGAAGTTCATACCATGAAATTTATGGAATTTGTATGCCTATGTATGTTACTTGAATTAGGTTAAAAGTCTAAACCCTAAAAAGCCTATAAGGGCCATTCGGCCACCTTTGGTCTCTTAGGTTACAATGAAGTTCATACCATGAAATTTATGGAATTTGTATGCCTATGTATGTTACTTGAATTAGGTTAAAAGTCTAAACCCTAAAAAGCCTATAAGGGCCATTCGGCCACCTTTGGTCTCTTAGGTTACAATGAAGTTCATACTATGAAATTTATGGAATTTGTATGCATATGTATGTTACTTGAATTAGGTTAAAAGTCTAAACCCTAAAAAGCCTATAAGGGCCATTCGGCCACCTTTGGTCTCTTAGGTTACAATGAAGTTCATACCATGAATTGTATGCTATGCTATGTTAATGAAATGAAGCATGATGTGTATGAAATGAAGTATGCTATGCTATGTTAATGAAATGAAGCATGATGTGTAGGAAATGAAGTATGCTATGCTATGTTAATGAAATAAGCTATGTTGTTATGAAATGAAGTATGCTACGCTATGTTAATGAAATGAAGCATGATGTGTATGAAATGAAGTATGCTATGCTATGTTAAAGAAATAAGCTATGTTGTAAAATAAGCATATAAGTATTTTACCTTCTGCATGGCTTGTACCAAGACTTTAACAAGGTCCAAGAAGCGATGGGCTCCTAAGATGCCCTAGGTCGATGGAATAAGACTCGGGCCTAGGATGGGCTTCTATGTATGATTGCCCCTAGGTCGATGGAATAAGATTCGGGCCTAGTACGGGATGGGCTCCAAGATGCCTTAGGTCGATGGAGTAAGACTCGGGCCTAGGATGGGCTTCTACGCTATGACGATTGCCCCTAGGTCGATGGAATAAGACTCGGGCCTAGGAACCTATTAGGTTCGAGACTTGCTACCTCGGGCCTATTTAGGGATGCGCGCTATGATAATGAAGAAGTGGTACAATGCCGGGCCCAAATATGTTGAGAATTATATTTACGTACCTAACATATATGTTTTCAAAAGCATCTTGCATATGTTTACCTGTTAATGTTTAAGTTACCTGTTATGTTAGGTGATATGCCATAATGTTTAAGTTACATGTTATGTTAGATGATATGCCTTAATGTTTAAGTTACCTGTTATGTTAGATGATATGCCATAATGTTAAGTTACATGTTATGTTAGGTGATATGCCATAATGTTTAAGTTACATGTTATGTTAGATGATATGCCATAATATCTAAGTTACCTGTTATGCTAGATGATATGCCATAATGTGTAAGTTACCTGTTATGTTAGATGGTATGTCATGATGTATAAGTTACATGTTATGTTCGATGGTACGCTATGATGTTAGGTTACTAAGTTACCTATGATGCATATTATGCTGATTAAGTATATATATATATTTCATGTTATGCTGCTAAGTAAGGGATGGATAAACTAAAGGGAGCAGCAGGAGGGGTCAATGTGTGTGGTAGTGGCATGGTGGAGAAGATCCGTTAAGTCTACTTATACGTGTATTACCTATGATGATGATGCCTATGGATGTCTTTACTTATATCTCCCTATGACGATGATGTTATGAACCTACTAAGCCCTAAGTATCTATATATATATATGATGCATGCTTTACGTTGATAAGAAGAAGTAAAGAAGAATGCCTTATGAAGTAAGAAGAAGTATCTATGCATGCTATGCTATGAAACATACTCTATGTTAAGAAGAAGTGTTAATGCATATTTATGTTTAAAAGAATCAAAAAAAAATATTTAGGTCTTAAGTCTTCCGCTGTAAGAAAGAAGAAGTATATATATATATATATATATAAAGTCTTCCGCTGTATGAAATGTATGTACGGTCGCGTCACGCGCCTCCTCTCCGGACATTTAGGGTCCCGGAAGGGCGGGCGTGACATTCTTCCCCCCAGTCCGCCTCCAGGCAATACTTCCCCATTGGCGGTTGTACGAGAGGGAGGAGGCATTTCTGGGGGTGGGCCTCTGGAAGAAGGTTCCCCGGAGTGCGGATGCAGATATCCGGTCCTTCTTCTTTCCCTGGCGAGGGCTTCTGTAATAGCGTCATCCATCAGGGCCTTCAGCTGCGATGGTAGAAGGGTGATGGGGCGCTCCTCCGCTGCAGAAGTATCAGGTTGTTGTATTTCTTCAGGTTGCATCTCGACGTCCAGCTCAAATGTTTCCCACAGACGGCGCCAACTGATGCGAGTATGGGAAAAAATTTGGTCGCTCCGTTTTCAATGCAGTGGAGCACTGAGGGAGGTCCCAGAGGATTCTCCCCGGCCGTAATCAGTAAAGAATACGAGGATGAAGTAGATGAAACGCAAGAAACTGACGCCAGCAATCGAGATTCAGACACAAGATGTAACGTGGTTCGGAATAAGGATTCCTACTCCACAGAGGTGAGTTTCCTCACCAGATGCGGTGCCCAAGCACTTTCACTATGAAGGTCCTCCTTTACAGAAAGCAAGTTTCCGCAGGTGGAGGAGAAAGACCTCTTACAATGATATTACAAGACGAGGAAAATACAAGAGATGTAGCAATGGCCGATCTCCGTCCTTCTTCTCCGGCGAGATGATTGTTCCCTTTTTTCCTTCTCCTCTTGCCTCTTCTTCTCTCTTGCTGCGTCGGAATGATTGCGAGATCCCCTCTTCGTCTTTCCTCCCTCCCTTTTATCTTCCCTTTTCCTTCATCGTAACGTCGCAGGCTATCTCCATCGTACACGTGGCCACCACCTTCACCTGGAGAATAATTCTGTTACAGATATGAGGAGTGAAGACTCCTTGGAATATTGCGTGGGGCCTCCCAAGTCGTTGCCTAACACCTCCTCCTCTACTTTTCGGGTAACTAGATTAGACTATCTCCCTCAACCATCCGCTTTGAGTGAAGCTAACTTAGGTCTATAGCCCACGGGCGCCCTAGCCCTAGGGTTCCTCATCAACCCGAACCAATTCCTCTTTTTCCCGTGCCAAACTTCCCTCGTATCTATCAGGTTAAGCCAACTCTTTATCCATCCCATCGACTTCTGGAATTATCTAGCTGAACCAATTCTTGTTCCACTCTTAGCGAAGTGTCTTCCGTCTCTTCTTTATCGTATCCATTGCTTCTGCATCGTATCCATTGCTTCTGCTAACTTTCCTGTGCCAATTGCTTTAGATATTCTCCCGTACCAATGACTTCTGATATTCGCGCCCGAACCGATAGCTTCTGATATTTGTACCCAATAGCCTCTGATATCAATCCAAACCAATTCATCTTTTCCCCATGTCAAATTCCCTTTGTATTGATCAGATTGGACCGACCTCTTGGCAAAGCGTCTTCCGTCTCTCCTTGGCCTTGTCGATTGCTTTCGCTAACTCTCCCGTACCAATGGCTTCTGACATTCGCCCGTGTCAATCTTCCTTTTCTCACTTAGCGGAGCCGTGTATTTCGGATCGGATCTAGGGTCACCTGCTAACTCCTCTATCGGGGATTATGTAGAGAAGGTACCAATAGTATCAGTGCCCTTTGGCAAGGGCTTAGTGCAAGGATGTTAATATAATAAAAGTGGATAATACTTGTGAAACTCAGGCTTCCAATAGTATTTGCCACTGAAATACAATTAGCTTTAATTTGCTCCGACACTTCACAACTCAAAACTCTCTTAACTTCACTCGCATATGCTCAGTCGTAAGAGACAACGTAACCCCACACTGCTTTCTAACTCAACTCAATTGAATTCCAAGCAGCTCGACTGTACCAAGCTCAAACCATAACTCATCTCGACATAACTCATTCTCGACAAGGCCTTCTCAAGCCACTCCCAAACTGTGGATACGATTAAGTTTATCTCAGAGTCCAGCAGAATTTTTTATCTTACAATTCTGTTGCAATAATAAACGTAGGCGATCCCCCAAAAAATAAAAGATTAAAAAAAAAAACCCCAAACTAGTGCAGTTTTGGAACTCTTGATTGAATTTGGTAATGAAAAAACAAGAATGGAGAATGAAGAGGACACTGCCATGTCTGCTCTCCTAATTAATACTTCGACGAGCCACAAGGTGGTGCTCCTGTTCCCATAACATCTTTTATCTTATTTTATGTCTCAATCGTTTTAAAAGCCAACTTTGTTTCTTGCTTAATTTGCTATAAAAAAACTGTCAATATATGATCCAATTAACGATCGAACACAACGAAAATATAAGGATTTTACGTCCAATTTTACAATGAATTTTAATTCAAAATTAATGAAATTTACAACGAAACTATTTACGTTATAAATAGATCGTCGCAAAATTTTGTAAAGAAAATCAAATTCCATCGTAAAATTTTGCAATAAATTTTTACTTTCGTCGCAAAATTTTGCAACGAAAATAAATTTCGTTGTAAAATTTTACGACGAAAATATGATTTCGTCGTAAAATTCGGTAAATATTCACGCCATTAACAGTCATCAATAGTGTTAGCAGTCAACTGTTGTAATTCACCAGTCGACTAAAGATCTAGAATTTTGCGACGGACAAATTTCATCAATTGACTGACATTGGCCCAGTCGACTAAAAAATAATCTGTGGTCTGTTACAGTATCACCAGTCGACTAGTGTTGCTATAGAAGATCACAGATTATTTTTTAGTAGACCGTCTAATCGATTGGGCCAACATCAGTCAACTAATTATCAGATGCAGTCGACTGATACTATGTCTGTTGGGAGTGTGTGAGCGATATGTCGACTGATGATCCTAGACAGTCGACTGATGGCAAGAATTTTGCGACGAAAATTTACAACAAATTTCTAATTCGTTTGCAAAACTTTGCAACAAAATAGCGACGATTTTTGCAACGAAACTTAATTCGTTGGAAGTTTGTGACAAAATTTTTTTTTTCTAAATTTTGTAATTAATTTGTGACGATTTAATAATTCGTCGTAAATTTCATTATAGATTTGTAATAAAATATTTTCGTTATTAAAATTCATCGCTATTTTGATATTTTTTTAGTGGAAATAAAATTAAAAACTGATTAAAATTTTCGGTTGCAAATTAACTAAGAAAAAAATCATTCTCTCATTATTTTTTCCCATTTTTATTTTAATTTTTTTCATTAGCGATTAGTTTTTAAAATCTATCATTATTTTGTGACTAATAATTTTAAGACCGACAAAATAACGAATGATTAATAATTTCGATTGTTTTTTTTTCGCTTTTACCTTTCGCTTTCACTTTTCACCTTGTGTTTCTCTCGTAGTCAATATAGATCTCAATCCTTCCTTCTCCTTCCTCTACAATAACTGTCCTTCCCTTTCGTCAATGAAAGATCCGACCTTCGCCGGCCCGCACAAGGCGACCTCCCCTAGCGCAGCTTTGCACAAGGCGATCGGCCCTGGCCACTACATGCTAGCATCTAGGTGCCCATGCATGTGCACGTCCGAACTCGACAGTACTAGGTTCGGGCGTGTGCAGTGCCATATCCAAGCGTGTGAAGTGTCCAATCCAACCGCCCCTACGCACTTCGTGTGGTCACCTATGGCCGCGTCTAGGCACCCTTGGCCGGGGGCTCCGAGTGATATAGCGTGCGCATCCGAGTGCCCCTATAGTGAGCGACTCCTGTTTTTCTTGTGCGACAACACTTGGTCAAGCGCTTCGGGTGCTCATGGTCGCACTAGGTGGTCGGTCATTGCTAGTGGTGGTGCATAAGGTAGCTGCTTGTGCCCGCATAAGAAGACATCATAAGTTGGTTAACGTTAAGTATATATGCTCATAACTCGTTACTTTCAATTCTATAATCATAGGTCGTAAACTTCTAGCTCATCGATCACTGCCTTTTGACCATGTAACAGCCTACAATCGCATGACATAGTTGTAAAAGTAATCTTTTTTTATTGATATGTTTGGTACATAAATAGGGTATTTATAGATATATTACAAGACCAAATCAATTGAAATATTCAAATAAATAAATTAGATAAGAAAAATTTATCCTATCTAATAAGTTTTTTTTAAAAAATATATAAATATATACGTTTACAACAATATATTTAAAAGTTTATATATATTTTTTAAACAATATATTACAACAATAATTTTTTTAAAAGTTTATATATATTTAAAAATTTATTAGGTTAAATAATTCTTCCCTAAACTTCTCCGTCGTTCCTACTTCCCAAAAACCTTCGCCGTTCCTACTTCCCAAAAAACCTCCGCAGTTCTCCGTTGCACGCTCGTCCATCCCTTCTTCTTCCGCGCCGCCTTCTCACGATTGCTCGCCCTCTATTCGTTCTCTTCCTTTTCCGTCGATCATTGCTCGACCTCGGTCCGTCGGCCTTTGTCCATCGTTCAGCATCTTGATTCCGTCCCAACAGGTTCAGCGTCATAAACTCTTGCTTTATGGTTATCATGTTGTGCCTTCAAACCTTTATTGGTTAAGAAGGTTTGAGTTGGATTGTTTGGTCAACCAAACATTCATAAATGAAAAAATTTCAAGAAAATAGACTGAAATGGTATTTTCTTCATTTGTTTTTGTCCATTGAACATGTGGAATTAAGTTTAAAAATTGAATGGTCACATATGGAGAAATTCATTTGTTTCTGTCCATTGAACCTTAATCTCATTGTCACAGATAATCCGGTATCTGCTCATGCAGAAAATCCAGTTAGTGTTCCAACCTTATTCTTCATGAAGATTATTCACCTTATATCATCCTTTGTACATCGTATTTATCTATTCTAGAAGTTATTCTCTCGGTATTCTATAATATAAAATGTCTGTTTCTAAATTTAGTTTAAATTTTTTACTTTATAGTGTCTTCCAACCCCTGAAATTTATATTTAATTCACTGAACAACTGCTTTGTCTGTATTTATCATTAGTTTCTACTAAAGATGATATTTATCTGTCTCCATATATTGATCTTTATTTTAGTTTGAAGTCATTCTCTCCATTTTCTATAATATGAAAAGCCAATTTCTAACTTTAGCTTAGGTGGACAGCCATATCATATACAAATTTAAGTTACTTCATATTACCTTCTTATCCTGGAAATATAAATTTGATACATTGAAGCATCTACTGCTGCTTTATTAATGATCTAGTGGTGTTAAGTATTATGAAGGTTTATTTAATTGTCAATTGATGTTTTTATGCACTAGAATGGACAAAGAATGGATGTTCAAGGATAGATTATCACCTGAGTATGCGTATGGAGTAGAGTCCTTGCAATTTGCAGTATAAAATTCTGGTAATTCTAATGCAATATCTTGTCCATGTGCCATGTGTGGTAACCTAAGAAGGAACAATATTGATGTCACAAGGGCTCATTTAAGAAGTAATGGTATGGATTTAACATACGTAGTGTGGATATGACATGGAGAAAAACCCTCATTTATCAACTTAATGAATGATAGTGAACAAGGCCAACAAGGTGAACATAATTTCTTTGAATAACAATAATGTGAATAATTGGTGTTTTATCTTAGTGTGGAAATTATATTTAATTTTAAATCCTACGTTAATGTTTTGGTTTGTCTTTGTGTCACCTTGTGTTACTTTGGACTGAAACTAGATTTTTTTCCCATAAATTTGCTATATCTTATGGGATTGCTTTATTTTATTTGTCACTCAATTATTTCTGTTTTGGTAGATGATACTGCTTTATCTATTATCTGTTATCTATAAATGATATTCTTTATCCCATAAATTTGATGATGTTTTACCACACCGCCATCAAATCTGGTTTGGTAAATGATACTGCTTTATATGTCAGATCATTTTGTAACACAATCATGAAATGCCAGTTTGATCCTTTGTGATAGTCGCTGCACCTCCAAATTTACCAACCCTTAAAGGAGATTGTAAGAATTTCAACATTGTGTTGCTTACTTGTTATTTGTTTTTCTTAATATTTGCACATATTTTTTACAATTGTGTTGCTGTCAAGCTAATTTTATAATTTTTTGTTATCATCAATGCTGTGTTGCTATCTTTGAGACCATCAATGTTAACTAGCCTTGTCTTTAAATGTATAGGGGTGGATTAAATATAACTATTTCAAGTATTTATCATATTAATTGATTTGTCTGTGTTTGTATTGTACGTATTTGCATTTTTTTTTCAATTAAATTATAAGATCATGCTTATGGGATACCCATTTTCTTTTGCTCTTGTTGCGTTCATTTCCACACGATGTTTACTTTTTCCTTGATCATACCTTTCAATTTCTCTTAGATTCATCTCAGAGTATTAGTTCCTCATAAAAAGTTTCTCATTTGAACTATATATTATCTTATCGACAGGGAAATGTAATCAGAGAGAAGGTTGCTGACGGACTGAACCCTGGTTTGGTGGTCTTGCTTGTTATCGGTGGACTTGTGTTGTTGTTTCTTATTGGCAATTATGCACTCTATACCTACGCACAGAAAACCCTTCCGCCTAAGAAAAAGAAGCCCTTGTCCAAAAAGAAGATAAAGAGGGAAAGACTCAGGCAGGGGGTCAGTGCCATTGGAGAATAAACATGTCTCACTAAATGAAGTGGGAGAGCCCGATCGACTGCACTAGGTTTGGTTCCATGTCTACGCCTTGGAAACTGAGTTTTGTTGTGGCTATGTGTAACCGTTGGATTTTTCCTATTCCACTGACATCGATCTAATTTTCAAACTGTTGTAGTTTAACTAGTCATCTCCTAGTATTTATCATATTTGATAATTTTTTTTTGTCATGTGTAATTTATGTATCAAATTTTACTATCAGAATAACTACTATAATTTTTTCCATCACAGGTTCCCCTTCAACCGGATAGAGCTCAATGAGGTTATTTTGTTTTGCGATATATGAGAGAGATAATTGAAGGCGCCGCATCCTTTGACAAGTCTTCCCTACGATCAATAGTAATATTAGATATATTTTCAAATTTTCTTATCGATACCATAGTGTTTAATTACATTTTCATTCATTTATTCACATGCAGTTCGCAAAATCTGTGATAGCTGTAAAGGAAATTGATGAAGTACGTTCGGAGTGGGTTGAATGCATACAAGATCACATATCTAATGATTAGGAGAGATTTAAGTGTACATACCTCTTTTGGTTACATGTGGTAATCTATAAGTGTTTTGTTTATTATGCATAATACTTTTGGTGCATATGATGTGTAGTTGTTTTGCCACAGTACTTTTTAATATATATGTTTCTAAGAGTGATCATTTAAAATGTGATGTGACCTTGTACTTTACATTGCTACAAGTGCGAGTGTATATGTGTTTTCTATAATTCTTTTTGATGTTGTATGATTTATATTAAAAACACAATACTATAAATCTACAACGGTTTATTGTGTTCTAGAGTAACCGTTGAGAAATGACAACGGTGAAAAACCGTTGTCTATGAGCAAAAAAATCCATGGGTCGGTCAAAGACAACGGTGAAAGGCCGTTGTAGATTTAAGGAAAAGACAACGGTGAAAAACCGTTGTCTATGAGCAAAAAAATCCGTGGTAAATCGACCCGTTGTGAAAAGTGGTTCGGTCAAAGACAACGGTTAAAAACCGTTGTCTTATCCTTGAAACGACAACGGTTTTTCACTGTTATCTTTGCCCGAACCACTTTTCACAATGGATCGATTTACCACGGATTTTTTTACTAATAGACAACGATTTTTCACCGTTGTCTATTCGATTTTTTGTTGTAGTGGTGACTTTTCTTGTTTGAGCATTTGTTTAGTAATGTTGTATGAAACTTGTGCAACTAAAGATTCTTTAGTTGAACTTTCCCATTTATATGCCTACCACTAATCCCCAACCTAAATTGCTATGTCGTTAATACCTAAAGTGAAATTAATTTATTAGATATCCTTAGTTTACTTTGGATTTTTTTTTTAAAATAAGGATATATATATCCTTTATGTATACGTATACATAAAGTTTACCATAAGCTCAACTATTTTGATTGTAACTTGTGAATCATTATGAACAAAAAATCATTTATCACATATATCGTTTAGGCTTCAATGATGTATTGAGCTAGCTTTTATTTCAACAATACACATGTCTATATTTATGTTGTTATTTATATGTATTATGTGTAAATTAATTGTTTTTCACTTTCAATAATATTGCATTTTTATTCCTCTTTATGTTACAATGAAAATGAATAAAGCTTAGACACATGCTAGATTAGTGAATGAATTTATAAATATAGAATATCTTGATGGAGTTGAAGAGTTTATGCACTGTGCTAAGAATCATCCAAACTGTATGAACGATTATAAATGATATTTTCCGTGTTCTCGTTGCAAATATAGAAATATAACTTTTTGTGATGAAGATATTATGAAAATATATCTAGGCAAATATGATTTTGTTCCAAATTATTACAGCTGATATAATTATGGAGAGTCGTATTTGTATGAGTCGATCAAACATTTTGTTGGCCCATCGTCTGGCCCCATTGCTCGAGAGGAATCATTTAATGACAACACAATGGAATCGATGATTAACGATGTGATAAATGCACTTGATCATTCGAACAACCATTTAATGACAACACAATGAAATCGATGATTAATAATGAGATAAATACACTTGATCATATGAACATGAATGGATGAGATACCAATACCTACCATCCAAAAATTATATGACATGTTAAAGGCCAGTGAAAAAGAAGTTTTGGTTATTCCCAACTATCCATTGTTGCTAGACTATTAAGCATCAAGACAACACATCATTTCTTTGAATGATATTTATAATGATATTTGTCAATTGATATCAGAGTTACTTACTATTATATATGAAGCACACAGGGGTTACGAAGCACATGACTGGATCACACTATATTGTAGAACATGCAATAAAGTTGATGGGTTTAGAATAAACTCATATAAGTAGTTCTTTAAAATTATCAACGAACTTATTTTAATTTATTTGTGTAGGAAGATACTATACAATAATAAACTGATAGTTGAGAGTTATTTCACAAATAGCCATCAACGAAAAGATAATACTTTTATCAATGCTCGATCGCAAGCTATAGATATAAGTATCAAAACTTTATTACCTCTCAAATTTAACAATAACTAGGTTTATTAATTGTATATTATATATTAATAATATTTTCTTCTATATAGGAGGATATGACTGCAAGTATTACACAAACAGCTCAACCTATAGATGGGAGAGCCACACATTCCCTCAGTTGATGCCATAAATGACTTGTATTTTGAGGGTTTTGTTGGAATAAAGAAGAGATGCATCTAAGGCCTAAGCTGCCAGGCTAGTGTGAAGGCAGGCGTTAGCCAACTTGAGCTTTAGCTCGGAGCCCAATTTAATTTTTTATTATATACAATAGTTTATTAACTTTAAATTTTCAACTAAAATTTCAAAATTATGCCAGGACTCTCTTTTTATGATCAAAATTTTAGCCCGGACGAGGAACCATTTAATGACAACACAATAGAATCACTAATTAATGATGTGATAAATACAATTGATCATTCAAATATGGATGATATACCAACACCTACTATTTAAAAACTATATGACATGTTCAAAGCCAATAAAAAAAAGAAGTTTTGGTCATTCCCAATAATCCATTGTTGCTAGTTAAGCATCAAGACAAAATATCATTTCTCTGAATCATATTTATAAAGATATTTGTCAATTGATGTCAGAATTACTTTCTATTATGAAGCACATAAGGGTTAGGAAGCACGTGACTGAATCACGCTATATTGTAAAGCATGCAACTAAATTGATGAGTTTAGAATAAACTGATATAAGTAGTTCTTTAAAATTATCAACCAACTTATTTTAATTTGTTTGTGTAGGAAGAAACTATACAATAACCAACTGATAGTTGAGAGTTATTTCGCAATAGCCATCAATGAAAGGATGATACTTTTGTCAATGCTCGATCGCAAGCTATAGGTATAAGTATCAAAACTTTATTACCTCTCAAATTTAACAATAACTAGGTTTATTATTTGTATAATATATATCAATAATATTTTTTTCTATGTGGAAGGATATGATTGCAAGTATTACACAGACATCTCAACCTATTATAGATGGGAGAGGCACACACATTCCATCAGTTGATTCCGACTTGTATTTTGAGATTTTCGGTGGAATAAAGAAGAGATGGCTCTAAAGCCTAAGTTCCCAGGCAAGGGTGAAGATATCTTAATCTAAATCTATTGATCAGTAGATAATGATTATATATAACTACTTGAGCATTTTAGATATTTTAAAACTATGTGATGGAATTAAATTTTTTTAAACTATGTGATGTGGCTATAATTATTTGACATTTAGATGTGTTTTGGAACATAACTATTTATGAATATTTTTGGAAAAATATTTACATTGTGATATTGATGATTATGATATTGATAGTAAATGTTATTCTGATTTGATGTAAATATTATAAATGTGTATATGTACAATAAAAAAATCAAAGTTGTATTGGTTTTAAGTTGCATTGGTTTTATTAGTTCAAATAGAGACCAACATAATTAATTTGTCACAGATTTTATACTGATGTAAAAATTCTCAGTTGTTAATTTTTGTGATCGATATTCAAAAAATGATCACTAATTTAAAAATAAAAAATTAAATTTTTATCACTAATTTATTAATTGATATATTAAAAATGATCATAAACTTAGCAATTGAATTTCATACTTTGATCATTAAATTCAGCGACTAAATTGAAATTAATTGTTAAATTTGCAACCGACCTATTATAAATGATCATTGAAAATTAGCAACGAAGGAAATAAAGATAATCCAATTCTTCAACTTAAAAGTAAATATGTGTAATAGTTGATTTATTGCACGTCGATGGAGATGAACCACTATAAAAAAATTACTTTTTGGCGACGAACTTTGACAACGAATTATTTTCGTTGCAAATCTGCAATAAAATTAGCGACGAATTTTATGTTTTGTCTCAAATTTGTAACGAAATTTCCGACGAAAAAAAATTTGTTGAGAAAAATAAAAAATTTCCAACATTCAAATTTCGTTGCAAAATTCGTCGCATAATGGCGACGAAAAATAATTTTCGTCGCCAATTAGCGACGAAATAATAAATTCGTCGCACATTTCTGCAACGAATTCAAAATTCGTTGCGAAATCTGCGACGAATTTTTTTTCGTCGCTAATTTAGCGATGAAATCATAATTCGTCGCATATTTTTTATTTTATTAAAAAAAAGGAAAAGTTCTCGTGAACGAGTTTTTTTTAAAATAAATTTGCAACGAATCAGAGGATTCGTTGCAAAATTTGCAACGAATCAGAGGATTCGTTGCAAACTCTTATTTTTAGAAAAAAAAAATTAAAAATTCGTCGAAGCCGGTTAAGTGACTTAGAGAGTTCGGAATGAGATGAAACAAGTTCTGTGTTCGTCTAGTTCCCCTGATTATATATATATATTTAAAAATAAATTTTACCGAAAATATTGCGATACGTGATTTTTTGAACGTGAATTAGATTTCTCAGACAGACCGATATTCGAAAATTCCCGGATTAAAATATTTTTGACGATGTTTATATAATGAGGAGAACTAGACGAACATATTGACACTGATTTTATCTCATTCGGAGATCTATAAGTTAGTTAACGAGTTTTAAGTATTTTATTTTTTTTAAAATAAAAAATTATTTGCAATGAATCTGTGGATTCGTTGCTAATTTTGCAACGAATCCACAGATTCGTTGCTAGAATCCATGATTCGTTGTAATTTTGCAACGAATCTAGGATTCGTTGCAATATTGCAACGAATCCTGGATTCGTTGCAATCTTTTTAAATTTATAAAAAAAAAATATTAAAAAAATCAGAACGTTTTCAAATTTTTTAATTTAAAAAAAAAAATTGCAACGAATCACAAATTTTTTAATTTTTTTTTAAAAAAAATCTGCAACGAATATTTGGATTCGTTGCAAATTTGCAACGAATCCAAAGATTCGTTAGAAATTTTTTTTAACTTTTCCCCCGGTGTCCTAATTCCCGATTCCCTAAGTGTTTTCTTCCTTTCGCGCCTGACAGTTCCGCCACGCCGACGCCTTCCGCGCCAAGACATCGTCTGGCAAATGAGGTCGCCGAGCCCGCCACACCCGCCCGCCGCCCATGAGAGCCCGAGGCCGCGAGCGCTGCCGCCGCCGTCGTCACGTCACAGGCCCTCAGCGGCCAGGCGAGCCGTTCGGCCACGAGGTCGGCCGCGCCGAGCCGCCGCCGCCGCCGGCACCCGCCGAGGCCGCCGCCGCCTCGGCCGCCGTCCCCTCGTCCGGCCGCCGTCCCCTCGTCCGGCCTTGTCAGATTCTATCTTTTATGTAATTTCTAATGTTTTCATGCCATACCACAGAAATTAGATGTCCAAACTTGGAAGCTGATATGGGGACCTGTTTATGCTATGGCATTCTATTAGATTAGATCCTTATTGCTAAGATGCATCATTGGTCCTGCAATTTGCAGCTGAATTTTTTTTTTTTTTCTCTTATGCACTTCAGACTGGAGCTTGGAAGAATTTGAAAAACTGGTTCACCAGGTACAATGGACATGCTAAGTTGTTGTTTTTCCTGCACTCCCTGGTCGTTGCTTTAACCACTTTGCTTATCTGAACTAGGCATTTAAAGATGTTATCTCAGTGAACCTTCCAATGTTCCCAGTTGCTGGAGATTCTATGGCAGGGAAAAGGAGACTGAATCGAGGATTTGCTTTTGTGCAATTCTCTTCTCATGCTGTAAGATGTTGAATAATACAATATGGAGTTTCTAAATTGACATGCATTTTGTGCTAATTGAAATAGTACTCTTCAGTCCTACGCAACTTACTATACATTTTCCTATATTTTTTCTTCTTTCACTTTTATCAGTAGATGGCTTAGATGTGTAGAGTTTTTATATCTATATTCTGTGACATCATTCCATTATTTATCTTGCAGGTCTTCGAAAATGGTCACTATTTGTTAGTACTTTTTTTTAAAATTTATTTTCCTTCTTTCTTGTACTTTCAAATGACCTTGAGAGTTGAGAATTCAAATAGATGCCAGTGATGAAGGGAGATTGATTACTGCTCATTCCTTGCTATTCTTATCATTGTTTGTCTTCTACTGGGATACTGGAGTTGCTATCATTTAACTGCCAATTTTTGCTCTAAACATGTTGCATGATGATCAAGAACCCATCCTGATTGTGGAATTGCAGAGGATTGGATTTTCATATCTTCTTTATGCAAAATATTTAATACACTATGTTTTTGACCATTATGTCCATAAATGAAGTTGTCAACAATTTTATTATCATTCAACTCCCTGTAGAGGATGCTTCAAAAAGACTTGTTGGTTGTGTATCTGTTGCATGGACATCAGAGGCGCTCTGATACAGATAGGTTGTGCTGACAACTTGAAGTTGGGATCCATTGGCAGATCTACTGAATACTCTTACCCTCATGTATCTTTGATCATTGTAACGTTGCTCGGCTCATGTATGATATCATATGATCGAAAAATAATTTTCACCTGTCTCTTATTATTGTTAAATCACTGATGGATAACTCTATCTAATCAATTTGGGCTATCTGTGCCAAGCATTAAGAACTTAAAGCATTGATATCACAATTGTCTTGCACCCCATCTAAATCTCCAATTGTTGATATATGATCAGTAGATATCATATCACCCATATTATGAGGATGTACGATATCAGAACAACTACGAATTGGTCAGTTCCAGATATTTTCAATTTTTTATCATATAAGATGCATGAGGAAGTTAGCTTTGAATATTTAACACTTAATGATCTTAGAACTTTTTGATGAAATCTCTGTACTAATGTGAGGACCAACCAAATATTTGTCCTTCTACACGATATCCACAGTGCTATCTAGCTACATCTAACCATCAAATATCAGGGCATTTGTTGCTGTTTGATAATCCTGTTGCTTGTATCTGATTGAATTTTGGCGACGAACTTTGGCAACGAATTTATAGATACTTTCGTTCGCACTTTCCAAAAAAAAGATAAGACTTAGAGTGGAGATAGAGCTAGAGCAATTAAGGTTTGAATTAATCTTTAAATTTACTTTATAACTTTAATTCTGTTAGTTATGTATATGCTCTGATTAAAATTTTAATTTTGTATAGGAGAGATATGATCAGTTATCCTCATCTTAGAGAATTTCAGGAGATGACGGTGATAATGAGGGGTCTGAGCCATTTGTTAGTAATAATTTGGATTTATGACTTGAGGCGAGTGGAGGAGCAAAAGGGGGAAGGATATTAGGTATGCGTTCTCTGAGCAGAATGCATAATGTTCCTCGTAGATCTATTTCTTCTACTCCACCAGCAGTAGCGGCACAGATACATAACTTAACTGAGGAGGTTAGCAATTTGAAGGGCATAATACTTGAAAGAGATCAGCAAATTCTAGAAATACAACAACAAAACTCACAAAGGGATCAAGAAATGATAGAAATGCGACGACAACAAGCCTTTCTTATGCGACAGTTTCAGCAATTTAGTTCCGGTCCAAGTCATATTCCTCCTAGTAATGATGATGATGGTGGCGACGATGATGATATTATATGCATGTTTGTAAATAGTACTTTTAAATTTTTTTAGTTTATTGAGTTTATTAATCCTTCATTTTTTTAATTTTTGATTAGTACTTTTTATTTTGCTTTAAACAGGAATGATGAAGTCAATCCTTATGCCGGTTGAAAATGCACATCTGAGTAAGTCTTTGCATATTTATTTTCGTGTTAGTATATAGTTTTTTTTTAATGTATGATACTTTTTGTTTGTTTCTTTTCTAATGCAGGTAGAAGAATGTCGGCCGTTGCTTAGCAGATGCACTTTTCTTTTTTCTTTTGCATGTGTTGAGATCTTTTGCGTGGACATTGTTATTTGGATATCAGAACTATGTTGATGTTTGAAATGTTGTATGATATAACTTTGTTATTTGGAATGTTGTATTATTCTTAACTTATTGTGTTAGTTTGTATTTATTTGGATATGAAATATTTTTGGATATTATTGAATGTTATTTTGTTGTATTGAATGTGTGTGTGTTTTGTTTGTATTGAATGTATTTATTTGGATATCAGAACTTATTGTGTTTTGTTTTGTGTGTGTGAAATTTGTATATACGATAGAATATCGAAACGGATGGAACCTATTAAATTTTTTTTTATTTAGCGACAAATTTAGCGACAAAAATACAAATTCGTTGCTAAATTATGGGAATTCTACGACGAATTTTGTGACAAATTTTATTTTCGTCGCAAATTAGCGACGAATTTAGCAACGAAACTAACCTGCGACAAATTCTGCAACGAATTTTGCGACGATATTTCCGACGAAAATTTAATTCGTCGCAAATTTTTGCGACGAAAGAAAAATTCGTCGGAAAATTGCGACGAATTTTGTGACGAATTCAGCGACGATTTTTGCGATGAATTTTTATCAGTCGCAAATTTAGCAACGAAAGTGTTATTTCGTCGCGAATTTTCTGTGATGAATTTATTTTTTCATTGTAAAGTTTTGCGACAATTTTTTTTTTCATCGCGAAAATTAGCAACGAAAAAGTTAATTCGTCGCAAATATTTGCGACGAATTTTTAATTCGTCGCAAATTTGCGACGAATTTTTATTTCGTCGTAAATTTTTGCGACGAAATTTTGAATTCGTCGTAACTTCTGCAACGAAATTAGCGACAAAAATTTAAATTCGTCGCTAAAATTCGTCGCAAGAATTCGTCGTTATTTTTGTCGCTAATATTTGTGACGATTTATCCGCAACGAAAATATTTTTGTCACTAAATTCGTCGCTAATTTATTTTGCAACGATTTTTTTTTTAAAATTCGTCGCTAATGACTATATTTTTTGTAGTGAACTTCTCCAATTAACATACTTCCATCAATAATATTGTTATTATGGATTACAACAATATGCATAATATATAAAAAATTGTAAGTACTTACAGATTTCTTACGTGTTCCAAGTTCTTCAATCTACTGGGAGCTTTCGAAAAAAATCCCAGGAACTGTGCTTGTTATCTGAAGATCAATTACATAATCAATCTACTCTCTCTATTCACTAACCAAGTTCGTGACAATGCCTTGGAAGTTCTGGAAAACTCTCTCGACCTCTTGCATACACAATGCAACTCGCTACACCTCTTCTCTTTAACTTGTGTAGGGTCGATGGTGGCCGGCTAGAGGGGGGTGAATAGTCTTTGACGTAGACGGTGGAAGTCGTTCGTTCGTTGCTCGTCTACAAACACTATTAGCGCAAGCGGAATATACTAATATAGACAATTAAAGATAAAGCAAAGTAAAGAGCAATTCGCTAACAAAAGGATGTAACGTGGTTCACGGCCTCGCCGCTAATCCACGACCCGATTCGTCCAAGGTGAATCACTCCTTTGCCAAATCCACTAGATCTCTCCTTTGCACCAAGCTAGGTGGAGCTAACCTCTTTACAATCCCTCTTTTTACAATAGAATGGAATAATAGCAAGTAAGAAGAGTGGGAATCCTTTAGGGCACTTTGAGAGTTGTTAGGAGTTAAAACATTAGGCTCCCAAATGCCCTCACCCCTTCTTTTTATAGAAGAAGAGGGTTTCTTCCTGTTGACACAGGACCAGTCGACTAATGCTACGATCAGTCGACTGATCCCGTAGCCGTTGCTCAATAACGACTTCTTCCATGTTAGATTCCATCCAACGACTCCCACATCAGTCGACTTATCTTACCATTAGTCGACTGATTGAGCTATCAGTCGAGTGCCGGAAGCGAACACTCCATTCTGTGCCTGAAACCCTTGCGACCAGTGGACTGATGCCTTCATCAGTCGACTGATGGTCTCGCAGTCGACTGCCAATCCATGACAGTTGACTGTTGGCACATGAACCGGACTCGAACACTAGTTGAGTCACAGTCGACTTAGAGTAGTCGACTACCATTACATGGCAGTCGACTAATATCGGGAAATCCCATCTGACACTTAGCCAATTGGCCAAGTTCCACCTAAGCGCACTAACCCTTCCCGGGTTACATTCGCTCACTCTCATCCCTTGGAGTCCCTCGCCTTTGAAGTTGTCTTCGTCCGACCACATCCCTCGGATGCGCCAAGCATACGGCTCTGCAGCGCCATCCTTCGCGTCTCGCTCTGAAGTCTACTTCCTCCGGCTTCACTCCAATCTTCTCGTCCGGCGGTCCCTCGGATGCTCCAAGCGTACGACTTTCGCAAAGCTATCCTTCACCGACTCAAGGACCGAGTCATGAGAGGTGAAACTCGCCAATACTCCATGTGCGAATTACTAAGTCCTGTAAGACTCCAACCCACATATCAAATCCAAACATCCTAACTTAAATCCTTTGCCACACACATCAAAACCATATCACGGGTTGATTGCCCTAACAATCTCTCACTTTTTGATGTGTGACAATCCGTTTAAGTTAGGTAAACATTTGATAAAAATATTAAGGTAAGAAAGCATGTGAATAAACATGATTATCAACTCTCCCCCTTAATATATGAAACTCCCCCTAAATGCAATTCTCCCCTTACTTAAACATGTATATTTCTCCCCCTTTGACATCATCAAAAATATTAAACAAGGTTTATACAAGCATGACATCAATTATAGGGAACAAAAATTACCAAAACATGACTTAAATCTAATAAAAGAAAGTTACTCGGCATGTTATCAGTCGATCAGTTGACTGGTTCAGACTACCAGTCGACTGGCACTCTGATTTCGAATTTTTCTGATTTTCAGGGTGAATTTCAGAAATGCATTAAAAATTCTATAAAATTCAAAAAATCATGAAATTTGGGGAACATATTTCTTGTAATTATCTTTATCAATGAAAAATAGGTTTTCATGAAAAATCATTATATTTTCGAAAATTAGCTAAAAATCCAAAAGCTTCAAAAATAACTAGGTTTTTGATCAAGTTAGTATCAATTTTAACACCTAGTTTTGCTTTGGATTGTTTCAAAACATGAACACATAGATTTTAAAATAAGAAATTATTTTGAAAATATATGAAATATCCAACCATGATCTTTGGGCAATATGTCTATGAATTAAACATAAGCCTTCCCCATGATTGGTCTATTATTGCTATTTTGATACTTTAAATGACCATCTAAATGCCATAGACATTAGTGGACCATTAGTATCATCCTAACATCTCACTCATGCTAAGTTTTCAATCAAGGTAGCCTATGGTGAGTGTGAGATGTTCCTAAAGGTATTTGTATATTACTTAACCATTAATTTCATGCAATTCTATACAAGGTTAAGTATCATCCTAACATACCACATGATCATAAAGACATACATGCATTGATTTCACATTATGATCATGAAACACATATATCTATCAATTTGTAATCATGCATTAGGATATAAAATCATGATAATAATTCAAGTATCACCTAAAGCATGATTTAAAACCTTATTGCCCATGATTATCTATCAAATATCAAGATCATAAATCATGATTGCAAACATATATACCAATTACATTAACTATCATGATTTAAGCATTATTATCAATTTATGGGCACATTATCATCACCCAACACTATGCTAAAAATTTAGTCCCGCCATCCTAAGTCAACCAAAACATAAGATATAGGTGAAATCCTTATGGTTGACTATCCTAGGATTTTCCTAACCCTTAAGGATGAATTTAGGAACCCAAAACAAATTCTTTCCTATGGAGTTCACTAAAAATTCCTTAGGGATCCATTTTCTAGCTATTATTTTCTTTTTATCTTGACCCCTAGCAATTAAACATTTATAGGCCTTTTTATTTTTATTTTCCTTATATCCTAGGCATTTCTTATTGAAGCTTGCCCTTTGACTCCCTATGATCATGTTAAGGGTGTTGGAGGCAATAGTGAATTTTTCTAGGGCCTTGGTTAAATGATCTACTTTCTCTATTAAAGCCCTATTTTCCTCTATGCATGCATCATTAACATTAAATGACATATAAAGATCATGTGAGCATGCATCATCATGACTAGAAGTAATATTATTATTAATATTTAAGCATGCTTTTTCTAATTTTTCTTCTAAATCCTTAATTTGATCTAGCATGCATTTGTTCTTTTTCTTTGCCCTAAACAAGTCCTTAGTGAGGCTAGATATCATGGAAACTATTTTCTTGGGTGAGAGATTCGTTACCATAGTTTCCATGTCCTCTTCTTCCGATTTCGATGATGATGAGGATGAAGCTCCCCCTTCACTTGAGCTCTCCTCACTAGTGCTTCTTTCATCTTGCTCGGAGGAGGAGGTGTCTAGGTTATCAAATGTCATTAGTGACAAATTTGTGACAAAGGCATTTTCTTTCTCCGATGATGATGATGATGAGGGGTCATCCCATGTCCTTGCCTTTAGTGCCTTGGCCTTCCCTTTTTCTTTGGCCTTCTTCTCTTCTTCCTTTTTCTTCTTGCTCCCCTTCTTCTTCTTTTCTTCTTTCTTTCTCCTCTCTTCTTTGCTCTTGTTCAAGAGGGGACAATTATCCCTTATGTGTCCCTCTCCTTGGCAATTATAGCAAATTACCTTCCCCCTTGGTCTCCTTCTCCTATCATTAGATTTATTAAATTTAAAATTCTTCAAAGCATGCCTTACCTTCCTTACCATGTATGCTTCTTCGGTACTATCCATGGAGGAGGAGGAGGTTGCTTCATCGGAGGAGGAAGGAGTCTCCATCTTCTTCTTTTTCCCTTTATTTGCTACTAGGGCTACTCCTCTTGATGGCTTGATACTTGATTCTTCAATTACTCCCTCAAGCCTTGTTTCATGGAGCTCCATGGTTGAGAAGAACTCCTCCAAGGTGCTAACTTCTAAATTCTTTGACATGTAGAAGGAGTCCACCATTGAGCTCCATTTTGATGACCGGGGAAAAGCATCGATTGCTTTCATAAGCATATCCTAGTTCGAAAGTTTTTCTCCTACACTTGTTAGCCCAATTAAAATTTCTTTAAACCGAGAATGTAGTGAGGTTACCTTTTCTCCCTTTTCAAGTTTAATATTGGTTAGTTGGGAGCGGAGGAGGTATCTTCTTGCAAGCTTGGCCTCCGAGGTACCTTCATGAAGCTCTACTAGCTTCTCCCACATCTCTTTAGCACTTGCACATTCCCCTATCCAGTTGATCTCTTGTTGAGAGAGCACATTGTACAAGTGATGCTTGGCCTTCGAATTTGAAGTACTCATCTCTTTGTCTCTTGGTCCATTTAGTCTTCTCTATTTGCTCCCCATCTTCATCCCTAGGTATTTCAAAGCCATTTTCCATTATTAATAGAATTTCGAAATCAGTTTCAAAAAATACCTCCATTCGCCTCTTCCACCAAGCGAATTCCCCCTCGAACTTCGGCGGATGAATATTAGAGCCGACCATCTCTTGATGAAGTGCTTGTTGTGGCGGTTAGTCCTTGACAAGCGACTTGGCTCTGATACCACTTGTAGGGTCGATGGTGGCTGGCTAGAGGGGGGTGAATAGCCTTTGACGTAGACGGTGGAAGTCATTCGTTCGTTGCTCATCTACAAACACTATTAGCGCAAGCGGAATATACTAATATAGACAATTAAAGACAAAGCAAAGTAAAGAGCAATTCGCTAACAAGAGGATGTAATGTGGTTCACGGCCTCGCCGCTAATCCATGACCCGATTCGTCCAAGGTGAATCACTCCTTTGCCAAATCCACTAGATCTCTCCTTTGCACCAAGCTAGGTGGAGGTAACCTCTTTACAATCCCTCTTTTTACAATAGAATGGAATAATAGCAAGTAAGAAGAGTGGGAATCCTTTAGGGTACTTTGAGAGTTGTTGGGAGTTAAAGTATTAGGCTCCCAAATGCCCTCACCCCTTCTTTTTATAGAAGAAGAGGGTTTCTTCCCGTTGACACGGGACCAATCGACTGAAGCCCTGATCAGTCGACTGATCCCGTTGTCGTTGCCCAATAACGGCTTCTTCCACGTTGGATTCCATCCAATGGCTCCCACATCAGTCGACTGATCTTACCATCAGTCGACTGATGGAGATATCAGTCGAGTGCCGGAAGCGAACACTCCATTCTGTGCCCGAAACCCTTGCGACCAGTCGACTGATGCCTTCATCAGTCGACTGCTGATCTCGCAGTCGACTGCCAATCCATGACAGTCGACTGTTGGCATATGAACCGACTCGAACACTAGTCGAGTCACAATCGACTTAGAGTAGTCGACTACCATTACATGGCAGTCGACTGATATCGGGAAATCCCATCCGACACTTAGCCAATTGGCCAAGTTCCACCTAAGCGCACTACCCCTTCCCGGGTTACATTCGCTCACTCTCATCCCTTGGAGTCCCTCGCCTTTGAAGTTGTCTTCATCCGGCCACGTCCCTCGGATGCGCCAAGCGCACGGCTCTGTAGTGCCATCCTTCGCGTCTCGCCCTGAAGTCTACTTTCTCCGACTTCACTCCAATCTCCTCGTCCGACGGTCCCTCGGATGCTCCAAGCGCACGACTTCCGCAAAGCTATCCTTTACCGACTCAAGGATCGAGTCATGAGAGGTGAAACTCGCCAATGCTCCATGTGTGAATTACTAAGTCCTGCAAGACTCCAACGCACATATCAAATCCAAACATCCTAACTTAAACCCTTTGTCACACACATCAAAACCATATCACGGGTTGATTGTCCTAACAACTTGGACATTCTTTTATAGGTGGAACCATGTCTTTTCATTACCCGTGTCCTTTCGTTTTTGCCGGAATGCACTAAGTGCACTTCATGCACAATGTTTGTGTAGTTACTGCATGTAGCAGTAACATCTCTTTAAGTGTACTAATACTAACATCTCCCACTCGTCCAAATTATGTCATAAAGAAAAATGACCACAAAGACTAGATAGTCACATAACTAATAGAAAAGATCCTCAGTTGCAAAGATCAGATAATAATAGAGAGTCACAGAGACTATAGTTACAAAGACCAGATAGAACATCCAATTCATATTTAAGAAAAATAGTTCGTGCGACAACAAACATACTGAGCAATCAATGCTAAAAAAATTGTTACACCTTACATAGTTTGCTCATTGAACGATCGATGCTAAAAAAATTATTACACCTTACTTAGTTGCTCAACAAATGATACTTAGCCACTCTTTAATTGGCACACAATAGTTTCTCCAGGTGGCACGCAACCACTCTCTAAGAGACATCAATGATTTTCTATTTACCTAGATTAAATTATTTACATCAATATGAACATTTCTAATTTCTCATAATGACCATTATGTCAAGACCATGTTAATGGGTTGACTAGTGAATAATCCTCAAATATGTAAATCTTTTTAATCTTTCTTTTTAGCTAGAATTCATTCATTTCAATCAGTTGCTTTCCTAGTCATGTTCTATAGACTGAATCATTCATAGTTAATAAGTTTACAAGCTAAAGTAGCAAATTTTGATTAAAACTTCAAGAAGACAGCTAAAAAGTCACTCAAGGTAAATAGTGAGATTAACATATAATTTCAAAGGATTCACATAGTAGAGAAATAAGGATCCATTCTTCTACTACCCTTATTATCGTATCAACTCATGTGGTATGAATCACATGTTATGATGTTATTCTCTTTACTAAAAAAAGTGCATGTTTTCCTCAAATTAACATCGTACAAATTTCGATCTAGGCGTAACCAATGTCTAATCTTAAATTGAACTCATGAATTCTTATCTGGCTTCAAACAGGTACAGTAAATGGTAAGTTCATTTACTTTGATCATCAATCAAATGATCTCATCTTGATACAACTATCAAGGCGACCCCAGCTTATAGATACATATTCATTCACAGCTATACAAGTTGTCTTATAAGCCATGGTCTTACCTCGATTTATACTTAACAAATAGAGATGACTGTCCATATGAGAGGATCAATCTTAATCTGCCAACATGCTCACTAAGACTTTAATAGAATGTAACATGAACATATACATTGAATAGATTATGACATTTCACAATCAAATTATTTTACAATATCTGATTGTCTTTACCATTTTGTTACATTCTCCAAAGTCCCAAAGACTTCACATGTCCATGATAAGACTCTTTTTGTCAATGACTTAGTACAAGGAACTACAAGTATAACACGTGTAGGTATATACTCAAGAATCACTTTTTTCTTAGCAACAATATCCCTTATAAAGTTATACTTTATAGCTATGTGCTTACCCTTGCTATGATATTTGGGATCCTTTGAAAAAGCTATAGAAGCTTGACTATCACAGAAGACAATAACAGGACTCTCACTGTTCTCAACAATCTTCAGATGCTTCAGAAATCTCCTTAATCAGACAGTTTCTTGCACAGTCGTTGAACATGCTAATATTCAGTTTTCATTGTTAACAAGTCTACACAAGCCTATTACTTGTTGTTCCATGAGATGACGCCACCATTCAACAAGAATACATAACATGATGTAGATTTTCGATAAACCATGTCCCCAACCCAATTTGCATTTGAATAGCCCTTTAGGCTCATATCTTATCCTTGAAATAGAAATAATAATCTATTATCACTTTCATATATCTAAATATCCTCTTTACCGCTTTTAAGTGTCTCAGTCTTTAGTTTGACTGGAATCGACTGACTAATATTAGTGCAATCGGCCTATGTCACGATTGACCGGACTCGAGTATGACTCGAGTAGTATTTTGATGTTTGACAATGGGTTGACCATTGTTTGACAATGGGTTGACTATATGATTGACATGGGATTGACCATATGATGGAGAAGTCCAAGTGGGACACTTGGCATGGGAAAGTCTAAGTCTTGAGTACTTGGCATGGAAAGTCCAAGCATGGGTCTTAGCATGGAAAGTCCAAGCATGAGTCTTGGCAATGGTAAAGTCCAAGTCATGGGTACTTAGCAATTGGAAAGTCCAAGCATGGGTCTTGACATTTAGAAAGTCTAACATGGAGTTGGCAAGGAAACTCCAACATGGAGTTAGCAAGGAAAGTTCAAGGGTGTGATATTAGCAGCGTAAAGTCCAAGCGGTGGTCTTGACAGCATAAGTCCAATGTTTGGCGACGTAAAGTCCAAGCGTATGTCTTGGCAGCATAAGCCCAAATGTACCTTTATGGTGTAGACCCGATTAGTATGATAATAGCCGATGGAAGCACTTGAAGGCTAGTGTATAAATGAACAAGTCATGAATGACTTGGAGAGATCCGATAGGTGTGAGACTGATACAAGTGCCTAGAAAGCTTAGGTCTAGGCTAAGATTGGTCTAGCAAGTATGAGGAGATCATACTTGGGGTAAACCTCATGGTTGAGGTTTAGCAATCGACTGGGTTTATGGACCAGTCGACTGGTCAACTATTTTGACACTTGGCAGCCGAGTCAACTCTGAGTAGTCGATTGGGATTATGACTAGTCAATTGGCGATCGACTATGATAGAGTGACATTGGTAGTTGACTGACAGCTTGGGACAGTCGACTAGCCTTGAGTAGTCGACTGCCATGAAGGGCAATCGACTGCTGCTTGCAACCACGAGCATAGAAAGCTCGATAGACGACTGAACAGTCGACTACAGGCTTGGCAATCAACTGCTGGTAATGACAATCGACTGCCAGTGTATCCATTGGTTGGAATGCCAACATGGATTAAGCCCATTGTGAGACAATGGAACTGTAGGCAGTCGATTGGGGCTTTTTGGCAGCCGACTGCTAGGCGCAGAATCATCCCGATGTAGGTCATTAAAGGAGCAATTCGTGAAGGATTTCTGCCATGGTTTTTTGAGCGGTTCCTTGGGAGATTTAAGGCGAAGTGCTAGTGCATTTTAGAGTCTTCAAGAGGAGCCCAAGCAATCCAACAATCAAGCAAAAAAATTCTTCATTGTAAAGTTTTCTTTACTTATATTTTATTGTATTTGCTTGTATTTATCTTGTTTATTGTTGTAAACATTGTACGAGGTTTCTCCACCTCCGGATTGTTCTGAGAAGGAGTTTATGTGTGGTGGTTTTCATCACTAGAGCTCATTTGAGCTCACCCCGTGGAGTAGCAACCCTAAGGTTCCGAACCACATTACAATGCCTTATCTCTTGTGAGTGTCTGTTTTGTGTTGTGTTTATTTCTATTTGTATTCCCCTATGCACATTAACATATTGTAGACAAACACGAATGAATTCCATCATCGAAGCATAACCGTTATTCACCCCCCTCTAGTGACGCCCGATTCCTCTACAACTAAGACAACAATATAACTGATATCGAGATGTGTACACAACATAGTGTACATCAAACTACACTGGCATATGGTCTTTTTTTTTTTCCATTTCATCTATTACTTCAGAAGTCTTGGGACACGTACTTTTGCTCATAACAGTACCTTTTGCTATTGGTGTTTATTCAATGTTGTAATTAGACATATTGAAATGTAGTAACATTTTACTTATATAGTATCTTGAGACAAACACAAACCTTTTAGATTGATCTCTCATGATCTTTACTCCTAAGATATACTCAACTTCTCCCATATCTATTATATCAAATTGTGATGAAAGCCATATTGGTGCAATCGACCCAGGTCACGATTGACCGGACTCGAGTTTGACTCGAGTAGTGTTTTGATGTTTGATGATGAGTTGACTATATGGTTGACTTGGAGTTGACCATATATTGGAAAGTCTAAGTGTGTAGCCTTGGCGGTGAAAGTCCAAGTGATGGGTACTTGGCATTTGGAAATTCCAAGTGTGTAGCCTTGGCCATATAAGTCCAAGTGTATAGCCTTGGCCACATAAGTCCAAGTGTGTAGCCTTCGCGGTGAAAGTCCAAGTCATGAGTACTTGGCAATTGGGAAGTCAAAGTGTGTAGCCTTAGCCACGTAAATCCAAGTGTGTAGCCTTGGTGGTGAAAGTCTAAGTCATGGGTAATTGGCATTTGGGAAGTCCAAGGGTTGATGTTGGCGGCATAAAGTCCAAGAGTGGAGTCTTGGCAGCATAAGTCCAATGTGCCTTGGCGGTATAGACCTGGTTAGCATGACAATAGCTGATGGAAGCACTTGAAGGCTAGCGTATGGATGAACAAGTAATGGATGACTTGGAAGGATCTGATAGGTGCAAGAGGTGGCTAGAAGGCTTAGGTCTAGACTAAGGGTGGTCTATCAAGTATGAGGGCATCATACTTGGGTTAAACCTCATTGTTGAGGTTTATCAGTTGACTGGGATCATTACAAGTCGATTGATGGGAGTCAACCGATGATCGACTGCAACCAAGTGGCATTGGCAGTCGACTGCTAGCCTTGGGAAGTCGACTGACCTTGAGCAGTCAACTACCATGGAGGGAAATTGATTGATGGTTTTGGTCATGAGTACAGAAAGCTCGGTTGCCAACTGAGCAGTCATCTACGGGCTTGGCAGTCGACTGATGGTAATGATAGTTGACTGCCAGTGTATCCGTTGGAATTTTTCTAGCGTGGATTGAACCATTGTGAGACAATGACTACAGGGGCAGTCGACTGGGGTCATATGACAGTCAACTTCTAGGTGCAAAATTAGCTCAATGCAGGTTATAAAAGGAGCTCGAGTTGGAGGATTTTGTAGTGATTTTTAGGGAGATTTTGAAGGGGAATTGCTGCTGCATTCCAGACCTTCAAGAGCAAACCAAAGAAAGCAACAAGCAAGAGTTTAAAGCAATTGTTGTAAAGTGTTCTTTACTTATGTTTCATTATTGTCTTTGTATTTGCTTGTATATTTCTGTATTATTGTTGTATTTGCTTGTACGAGGTTTCTCAACCTCTGACGTGTTGTCGAGAAGAAGATTTAGTAGTGGTGTGTGCAACACTAGAGCTTGTTGAGCTCACCCCGTGGAGTAGGAACCATAAGGTTCCAAACCACGTTATATCGATTGTCTCTTGTGTGTGTTGTGTCCTTGATTTCATTTATGCTTTACTATTATTTCTGCTGCACATATTAACGAGTATTATAGACAAGCACGTAAGCACGATCGAATTCAATCAAGCGACGAAAAAGGCTATTCATCTCCCCTTCTAGCAGGGCCATCAATATAACACCCCCGCCCTCTCTTCTCACTCTATAGTAGAGGAGGTGTTACCCTCATACTTTACTTATAAACCAAACATGTCTTAATTATTCCATGAACTCACTTACACTATTTACTAATTTAACTAATACATGATTTAAACAGAAGGGTGTCAACAACTCATAACAAGGTCTAAACATGGTTTTGATAACAAGTATCATAATACTCTTAACTTGAAACAGCGGAAGATAGAGAAATAACTCAACCTATAAAATAGCGACACACGACCGTGTTGAAAAACACGGCCTGACCGTGTGTCCCACCCACGACCATGTTGAAAAACACGGCTTGGCCATGTGCGCCTTTGTTCACCCCATAATAATAGTCAAGCACATAACATGAACTCTAGAACACTAGCACATTCAAGGTCTTAACATAACATAATACTAGCAAGTTCAACATTCTTAAACACAACATAACCATTAGTTGTTGTCATAGTTCTTAATATAACATAAATTCTAGCAAGTTCAGAATTATAATCCACTGTTCTGCCACCACACACACCAATCACTTCATCCGCTGTCCCTTCTTACTCAAGCCTTGCTTTACCCTTATTTGAAGTATAACGAATGTAAACTATAAGCAATGAAGCTTAGTAAGTGTTAGGACCTGTGCACCCGCTAGAGGGGGGGGGGGAGGTGAATAGCGTCAAGCTAGTGCGTGATGGAAATCATTCGCGTACTTATCTACAATTTTCGTTAGCGCTCGGAAACAAAGATAATAAAGCAATAACGAAAACACAAACACACAAATGCAAGGATATAACGTGGTTCGGAACCGAACGGTTCCTACTCCATGGATCGAGCTCTAAAGAGATCTAGTGATGCACACGCACTCACTAATCACAAATACTCCTTCTCGACACAAGTCAGAGGCGGAGAAACCTCGTACAATAGATTACAACAGTAATACAAAGAAAATACAAGAAACTACACTAAAATGCACGAAAAGAAAACTTTACACCGAGCTTTTAAATGCTTGCTTGCTAGGTTGATCGAGTAGCACTTGGAGACCCTGAATTGCAGCAGCAACTCACCCCAAATCGCCTCAAAGAACCATGCCATTTTTCTCCATCACGAGCTCCTTATAAAGCTTCAACCTGTGCTAGAAAAAGTTGATCAGTCGACTGGTCGGGACCATCAGTCGACTGATGCCATTGTTGTCGTGAGACAACGGCTAGATCCACGTTGGATAAGTCCAACGGATCCATCATCAGTCGACTGATGGAGCCTTCACTCGACCAGTCGAGTCTCGACTCCATTCTGTGCCCGATTTCATGAGCACCGGATCGATCACAAGATCGCCGACCGCTCGATCAATCACCGATCGCCCACCTATGGCAGTCGACTGCTAGGGCAATTCCAGCAGTCAAACCCTAGTTGACTCAGGCCAGTCGATTTCCACATGGCACCAGTTGACTGGTACACCTCAAACATGAGGTTTTAGCCCAAGTATGGTTCCCCTATACTTGCTAGACCACCCTTAGCCTAGACCTAAGCCTTCTAGCCACCTCCATCAGCCTCACACCTCTCGGATCCCTCCAAGTCATCCATGACTTGTTCATCCATCGCGCTAGCCTTCAGGTGCTTCCATCGGCTATGTCATGCTAACGGTGTCTACACCGCCAAAGCACATTGGACTTACGCCGCCAAGACTCCGCTTGGACTTTACGCTGCCAACCATTGGACTTATGCCGCTAAGACTTCACCCTTGGACTTTACGCCGCCAATATCAAACCCCTTGGACTTCTCAAATGCCAAGTGTCCCACTTGGACTTTCCCATGATAATTACATTGTCATATGTTTTTGTCTAACATCAAAACATCTCTCGAGCCAAGCTCGAGTCCTGGTCAATCGTGACCTGGGTCGATTGCACCAACAATCTCCCCCTTTTTGATGTTTGACAAAAACCAAACAAACCATTTGAGTTAGACCATCTAACTCAAAAAATCCTTACCAATTATCTCAAATTGGTAATCTTAACTTTCTCCCCCTTTTTGACATACATAAAAAAGGTTATCTCTCCAAGGAGGTCAATGTCTCATGTCCCAATGAGATCTTACAATCTCTCCCTTGATCCAAAAATACCTAGGATGCCTACTATCTTCCTAGTGATAAGTCCTATATCACTCAAGAGAGGCAATCCTATCCACTCTCACAATTTCCAAATTGGGTATCTCAAAATCTCATTTTTCCTTCCCATGAGGAAAAATACCATCCATCATCCCATGATGGATACCTCCCCCTAAAGGCTTACTCCCCCTTGACCATTGCACCAACAATGTCTTTGGGAAGTCCCTAAGCCAATAGGAACTCTAAACCATCAAAGATAAGGTTAGAAATTCAACATTGAACTTTCCAACACCTTAAATTTGATACAAACCCTAAACAACTCTCCTAATCCATATCCAATGGATTTTCACCCTTTATAATGCTTCCCAAAGCATATCTTAGGGTTAGGAGTGGTTAGGGACCTTAATCGCAGCGGAACACGGGCTAAACAAACCTAGTTTTCCCGAAATCAGAATTGACAATAACTCGATGGATTACGATCATTGCCACTACATCACCAAGCAAGTCACCTCAGGTCGATCGATAATCAAAATTTCGAATTTCAATTATCAGAGTCAAATTTTAGAAAATCATAAGTAATTCTACATATATTGAAAAATCACGAAATTTGATACGTATATTACTTATAGTCAATACAATGGATGAAAAATAATAGAAAAATATTTTACCCATAAAATACTGAAATTGATACAAAATTCAAAAGTGAAGAAAACTTCTAAGTTTTGGCTCACTTTGTATCAATCTCATCAATGGTGATTGCTATCAAAAGATAGACTTCACCAAGGTTTTTCAAAAGGATTTTAAAATATTTTCAAAACCTTATTTTGGATCATATTCCTTGGACTCAATGTACATGACTTGTACACAAGCTTTCCCAATGATCCACCTCTCATATAAGATGAGTTTGAGTTCACCTAGATGCAAAAACTATGCACCTTGAACTTAACTCATATCCTAGCATCTCACATGTATCTAGGGTGTATAAATACACATACATGTCAATGTGATGTGAGATGTGAGTTTCGTTCTCCCTAATCTAGGGTTTCATGCATTTTCTAAGGCAACTCTACTTGATTCCCTTATAAATGGGACTCCAAGTCATGTCATTGTCCTTAAATCAGTTTTAGTCAATTTAAATGCATGAAATGATCATGACATAATGATAACAATAATTAAACCATGACCAATGATCATGATGTCATGACATAATATGAAATCTAAAAACACATGACATTAATCCTTAATCCTAAACATGATCATGACATATTAAATAATAAAAATAAACATGATGTCATGTCATGACATATGGCAAATCAAAGCGTGGCAAATAAGAAGTGTAGGTATAATAACACCTAAATTTTAATATTAATTTCCATTTGACATAATTAAATTTATTTGCCATATTATCACTTTTCTCCCTAGTGTGCCAAAAACCCAAAATGACACACTATAACCTCTAATCCTAAATTGTGCCAATTCAATTGATTTTTCAGAATCCCAAAAATACATTGGCACATCCTAAAATCTTTTAAGATTACAATATCAAATCTATTTTCAAGATACCCATAACCTTGAAAATTTCCTAAAGTACCATCTTTATCATGGTTGAGTTAACTACCCACCCAATCAAGGTTGACACACCCTAAACCCATCTAGCGTGAATCAATCACGCTCTTAGGAACCCAAAACCTATTTGAACTCCTAGGGTTAACTAGGTATTCCTTAGGGATAACCTCCCTAGATACCTTCCTAATGACCCTCCTAGGCTTGTTAGCCTTGGTCATTGTGGTCTTACCTAGGTTGACTCTAGAGGTAACTCCCCTTGCAACATTCTTAGTAGCCACCCTAGGTTTTCTAGAAACCCTAGCCACTAGGCACAAACCTTGGTCAACTCTAGGGATGACTTCCCTATTGACCTTGGTCTTCCTAGATCTAGATTGTGTTCCATAATCAAATGGAACACTATGATAAACCACCTTAGGCTTAGGTTTGTGACCCAAACCTTTCTTGCCCTTGGTTGACTTTTGTCTTTTAGGTCCTAAGTGTTGACTTTGAGATTTTGACCCTTGACTTTGACCATTAGACCCTTGAAATTGATTTTGTATCTTATTTAGGGTCTTTTCCAATTTCTCAAGCCTTGATCTCAAGGCTTGATTTTCTAATTCTAATTGCCCAATTTTAGAATTTTGATTTGGTCTTTGGGCATTATCCTTTCTAGGCATATGCCTAGTCCATTTAGGATTAAAACCTAGGTGCTCTTGTATTTTCCTAATATATTCCCTAGGTATGATTTTTCTAGGGACATTAGTCCCAAATTTCTCCTTATCTCCTAAGTGAACACTTTTAGCACCTAAACACAAATATTTATTTTTAGCATGCTTTTCATGATGAATTGCAAGAGAATTAAAATTCCTAGCATGCTTTTGACTTTTAAATTTAGAAGGTACATTATTAAAATATACCTTAAGGTTTGCCTTAGAGGCTCCCCCTACTTGTGATGCTCCCCTTTGAGTCTTCTTCTCCCCCTTTGGGCATTGATTTCGGTAGTGTCCCGGTTGCCGACATTTGAAGCAAATCACTTGCTCCTTACTTTTGGTTGTTGGGGGACCGCCATCCTTAACTTTTGGTGCCGTTGGAGCTTTTATTACTCTCTTTGGGCATTTGCTCTTGTAATGCCCACTTTCTCTACACTCAAAGCAAATTATATGATTTTTATTTAAACCTAAATTGCTTGAGTTACATAGGGTATTTGTGGTGGTAGGTGCCGGAGTTGGATTTTGAGCTTCTTCATCTTGACCGGATGTCGAAGCTTCTTCTTGATGTTCCGGTGTAGAAGTTCTCTCCTCCCCCTCAATCCTTGAGGTGGATGCTTCGTCCACTTCCTCCACCGATCCGGAAGTTGACTCCCTATCAACTTCCGACTCCTCAAGCTCTTTAGATGGCGATGTGCTTGCTTGAACTTGAGAGGGTGAGCACTCTTCTTCTTCTTCTTCTTCTTGGACCGATGATAAATTTTCATGGAGCTTTGCCACTTGGCTCCATAGCTTCTTGGCATCTACATAATTACCTAACATACACAAGATATTGTTAGGCATTAAATCAATTAAAAATTTTATCACCTTATCATTTTTCTCGGATGCTTGGACTTGCTCTTTGGTCCATCTCTTCTTTTTGAGGAATCCACCTCTTGGTCCTCTTGGATATTCAAATACATCCATCAAAATGGACCATTCCTCAAAATCTCTCATCATAATAAAATCTTCAATTCTTCTCTTCCAAGAATTGAAGCCTTCTCGTCCATATAGGGTGTAGGGCACCGGTGTGTTGATGTCCATCCTAATTGTTCTTGGACATCCATCTTCACCCTCTAGTGTGCTCCCTTAGTTGTTAAACCTTGAAGAGCGGCCTCGCTCTGATACCACTTGTTAGGACCTGTGCACCCACTAGAGGGGGGGGGGGGGGTGAATAGCGTCAAGCTAGTGCATGATGGAAATCGTTGGCGTGCTTGTCTACAATTTTCGTTAGCGCAGCGGAAACAAAGATAATAAAGCAATAACGAAAACACAAACACAAGGATATAACGTGGTTCGGAACTGAACGGTTCATACTCCACGGATCGAGCTCTAAAGAGCTCTAGTGATGCACACACACTCACTAATCACAAATACTCCTTCTCGACACAAGTCGGAGGCAGAGAAACCTCGTACAATAGATTACAACAGTAATACAAAGAAAATATAAGCAACTACACTAAAATGCACGTAAAGAAAACTTTACACCGAGCTTTTGAATGCTTGCTTGCTAGGTTGATCGAGTAGCACTTGGAGACCATGAATTGCAGCAGCAACTCGCCCCAAATCGCCTCAAAGAACTATGCCATTTTCCTCCATCATGAGCTCCTTATAAAGCTTCAACCTATGCTGGAAAAAGTTGATCAGTCGACTGGTCGGGACCATCAGTCGACTGATGCCACTATTGTCGTGAGACAACGGCTAGATCCACGTTGGATAAGTCCAACGGATCCATCATCAGTCGACTGATGATACCTATCAGTCGACTGATGGAGCCTTCACTCGACCAGTCGAGTCTCGACTCCATTCTGTGCCCAATTTCATGAGCACCAGTCGACTGATCACAAGATCAGTTGACTGCTCAGCCAATCAGTCGACTTCCCACCTATGGCAGTCGACTGCTAGGGCAATTCCCGCAGTCAAACCCTAGTTGACTCAGGCCAGTCGACTGCCACATGACACCAGTCGACTGTCACACCTCAAACATGAGGTTTTAGCCCAAGTAAGGTTCCCCCATACTTGCTAGACCACCCTTAGCCTAGACCTAAGCCTTCTAGCCACCTCCATCAGCCTCACACCTCTCGGATCCCTCCAAGTCATCCATGACTTGTTCATCCATCCCGCTAGCCTTCATGTGCTTCCATCGGCTATGTCATACTAACGGTGTTTACACCGCCAAGGCACATTGGACTTACGCTACCAAGACTTCGCTTGGACTTTACGCTGCCAACCATTGGACTTATGCTGCCAAGACTTCACCCTTGGACTTTACGCCGCCAATATCAAACCCCTTGGACTTCTCAAATGCCAAGTGTCCCACTTGGACTTTCCCATGATAATTACATTGTCATATGTTTTTGTCTAACATCAAATCATCTCTCGAGCCAAGCTCGAGTCCTGGTCAATCGTGACCTGGGTCGATTGCACCAACAGTAAGTACCTCCTATTCTCACAAAACATCACATTAAGAAAAACATGCTATTAGAATACTTGCATGCAACATATGCTCAAACTTGCCATTAAGAAAATTCTGCATTAACCATTTAGAAACACTTGTACATAACACAATGGTTCAATTTGAATTGCATGAACTTTCTATATTAAACATTTAGAAACACTTGTACATAACACAAGGGTTCAACTTGAAATGCACAACTTGCAATACATGATCTTTAAATATGCTTCTCTTGTAGAAACACATGAATAAACTTAAGCTTGTAACCTTTGTGCTTTGGTTAACTTTAGAAACCATATATACATATATACTTTAAAATACTAATCATCCTTGTTTGGGAAGCCCGACATAGTACCAATTTGCGCACAACCCTAATAGAATTCGGGATAGCTAGCCACCGAACTTATTAGGGCAACTTACTAAGGGCGGTCTAGGGCCCATGGGCGATCTAAGAGCCTGGTACATGCCACTTTAAAATAAAATACTTTCTTTATATATGACATATTGATTTTGTCATATAATAACATTTAACATGATCATACTCTAAAAACTCATATAGGAAGCCTTTCACGACATTTGATCATGCTCTTTGTCCCTAAAACTTGTAGGGGAAGCATCCTTGCGATCTTATGTCTTGCTTCCAAAGAAATATACCTAAAATACCCATAAATACGAACAACCATAATCTGAACATAAACATATAAATCTGAACAAAACATGATAATAGAAGCAAGATGCACAAATCAAAAGTTACTTATACTATAGGGGAGAAATAGCATCTTTGTGATCTTATGTCTTGTCTAAAACGAAATATACCTTTCCTATAAATCTGAACACACACATATAATCTGATCAAAACATGTAATCTAACAAAACATAGGAAAAAGAAGCTAGATAAAACAATCGAAGAGCTATTTATACTGCAGGTGAGAGATACTTACATCCTCTCGCTATCTTACTAATATACCACTAGGGTTTTTGTGAGATGAAGACCTTCCCTTGTTCCTTAGCCTTAGGAGTGATCCTCTAGCATATACTAAGCCCTTGAAATCTCTCTTGAGAACCCTAACCAAGAGCCCTTAGGGATCGGATGAGAAGGCAAAACAAGGAGATGGAGATTCTAGGTTTCGGTGGAGAAGGAGGAAGAAGGATGAAGAGAATTTTCGGTGGAGAGGGGAGAAGGAGGAAGAAAATTTCAGTTTTCCCTCTCTTAATTCCCCTTTAATACTTAGGGAGATGAAAAGAAAACTCCTCATCTTCTCATACTTTTATTATATAATCTTTGTACATTCTAGACAAGAATTCTCCTATGGCCTCGTGGTATCAAGGCTATCTCACAATTAGGAGGTTCATGGTTTGAATCCTAGCTATAACGAACCATATTTTATTTTATTTTTTTTCTGAACCTTGTTTGGGCATTCAAACTCTACATAACCACTTTGAACAACTTAGAATTTTATGGTCATTACAATCCTTCATACCTTATAAAAGTTTCATCCTCAAAACTTAAAACAACTTTAGATACTTTTGTTTCATGTCATCCTCGCATTCCCAAGTTGCTTTTTCGAACTTTTGATTTTTCCATATGACTTTCACTAAGGGTACTTCTTTGTTTCTCAATTTCTTGATTTCTTGATCTATTATCTGAATAGGTCGACTTTCATAACACAAATCTTCTTGAACTTGTATCATCTGTGGCTCAATCACATGGTCTGCATCAGGAATGTACTTTTTCAGCATTGAGACATGAAATACATTGTAAATCGCTGACATTTCTTGAGGTAGCTCTAACTCATAAGCTACTTTGCCAACTCTTTTTATGATCCGGTAAGGTCCTACATAATGTGGACTCAGCTTGCCTTTCTTCCTAAATCTCATCACCCCTTTCATAGGAGCTACTTTAAGAAATACAGAATCTCCAGCTTCGAATTCAAGTGACCTATGTCGTACATCAGCATAACTTTTCTGCCGACTCTGAGCAGTCTCTATTTTTTGGCAGATGCTCTTTATAGCTTTGGTGGTGTCATCTATAAAGTTTGTCTTGAGCCACATTTCTTTCTTCTCACCACCTTCATACCAACAAATGGGAGACCTACACTTTCTTCCATATAAAGCTTCATAGGGTGTCATTCCAATTGTAGCTTGGTAGTTGTTATTGTAAGCAAACTTTGCCAAACATAGGTATTTGCACCAGCTTTCTTTAAAATCTAAGGCACAAGCTCGTAGCATGTTCTCTAGAATTTTATTTACTCGTTCAGTTTGCTCATCTGTTTGAGGATGGAATGTTATGCTAAATCATAGTTTAGTGCTAAGGGCCTTCTGAACACACTCCCAAAAGTGTGAAGTAAATCGGCTATTTCTATCAGAAATGATGGTCTTAGGAACTCCATGCAATCTGATCCCCTCCTTAACATACAACTGAGCTAGTTGTTCCATTGAGTACGATATTTTGATTGCCAAAAAATGGGCAGATTTTGTCAATCTATCAACAATCACCCAAATAGCATCATAACCATTAGTTGTTTTGGGTAGTCCTACTATGAAATCCATAGTTATATCTTCCCACTTCCATTCTGGGATCTGAATAAACTGCAGAACTCCTCCAGGTCTCTGATGTTCTGCTTTGACTCGTTGACATGTTAGATAGGTGTTGACATATTTAGCCACATCCCTTTTCATACCGAACCACCAGAACTTTTCTTTTAAATCTTGATACATCTTGGCAGATCCAGGATGCATTGAATATGGGGTCCCATGAGCTTCTTCTAAAATTCTCTTTCTTAATTCTAGATCGTTGGGAATACATAAGCGTTCACCGAGATATAGTACCCCACTGTTAGAGACACGAAATCCTTCATCCTTTCCCTCTTGGATCTCTTGCTTGATCCTTTGGATGCTTGGATCTTCATCTTGCTTTGCTAGTATATCATCAAACAGTGTTGGCACTATCGTCATGGTAGAAAGCTATATAGAAATAATCTCAGCCCCAAAATTCAACATCTCTTTCTCCAATGGTTGGGATAATGAAGATAAGGACATTAAGGTGGCACAAGATTTCCTGCTCAGTGTGTCTGCTACTTTGTTTGCCTTTCAAGGATGGTAGAAGATTTCACAGTCATAATCTTTAACCAGCTCAAGCCATCTACGTTGTCTCATGTTTAAATCCTTCTGAGTGAAGAAATATTTCAGACTCTAGTGATCTATATAGATCTTGCTCTGTACTTCATACAAATAATGTCTCCAAATTTTGAGAGCGAAGACTACTGCTGCCAACTCAAGGTCATGAGTGGGATAATTCTTTTCATAATCCTTTAGTTGTCTAGATGTATAGGCAATGACTTTACCATTATGCATAAGAATAGCTCCGAGTCCCATTTTGGATGCATCACTATACATATCAAAGCTTGCATTACTTTCTAGAAGGGTAAGAATTGAAGCACTTGTTAATCTCCTCTTTAGTTCAAGGAAACTTGTCTCACAAATCCTCGGTCCATTCAAACTTTCTGTTCTTTTTGGTAAGAACCGATCAGTGGTGAAGCTATCCTTGAGAAGTCTTCTATAAATTTTCTATAGTACCCTGCTAATCCAAGGAAACTTCTGATTTCACTGACATTCTTTGGTCGACTCCAGTTACTAACACCTTCTATCTTTGTCGGATCTGTTGGTGCAGGGGCACTAGATAATCGAACCTTAGTTTTGATGATGGCAAAGATTCAATGTTAAGCTATTTTGTTATCTCATGTGATATGTTAAGTGTGCAGAAAGTGTTTAAGCTAAGCCAAAGTTCGAGCGACACCTGGAGAATCTCGAGTAGAGAAACCGTGGTGATTGGGCAACACCAGGAGAACCTCAGAGAGTCGAGAAACCTCGGTGGTGATCGAAAGCTAAGCGATAGGTCAGGAGGACCAAAGGTAAGCTCCGGGTGTGGAGCGGTGGTAAGGACGCGTCCTCAGTTAGAGGACAATCCTAGGCATCGATCCGACTAAGACTTCCGGAGGAATGCCGAAGTCGAGATCAGACAGTTAAAGGACTGTCACACTGCATGGTATTATGCATCTATTGTGCTAACCTTGTGTTACAGGAATTCTCAAGTGCAGCAGTCGACTGGAGATGTCATCAGTTGACTGAATGTCATTAGTCGACTGCTAAGAGGATCAATCGACTGATGTCGACGAATCAACCTAGTAGACAAGGTCAAAGAGATAGAGATTGATGCTGCCACCTCAAGATAAGATCCACGAGTTTTGAATCTGGATCGGGACAAATTCCAAGACACAAATCTATAAAAGGAGGAGAGGACTCAAACCCAAATTCAAGAATCTCTCAAGTGCTCGTGCTTGTTGGAGATCGAACGGCCGGCAAGAGGGGGGTGAATAGCCCTCTTACGTTGCGTGGTGGAATTCTCTCGTTCGTTTGCTCGTAAAGAAGATGTAACGTGGTTCATGGCTACGCCGCTAATCCACGATCCCGATTCGTCCGAGGTGAATCACTCCTTCAAACCCAATCACTATTGGTCTTTCCTTTGCACCAAGCTAGGTGGAGGTAACCTTTACAAATCAAGCACACTCCTTTTACAATAGATGTGAAAGAAAGCTAGGAGAAGGAGTTTGAATCTTGTGGAGCACTTGGATGGTCATTTAGAACTTGAGCATTAACCTCCCAAAGCCCCACTCCCTCTCTTTTTATAGAGAGGAAGATTTTCTTCCTGTTGGCCGCCACCAGTCGACTGCTACCCTTTGTCAATCGACTGCCGCCACTACAAACGCCTCCGAACATGTCGGATCTCGACCGTTGTAGTCCAACTAACACTTGGCGCGATCGATGGACTCACCACGATCACGCTTCGTGAGTTGATCGCCCACGGCTACGAGAGGTTCCTGCGTGTTCATGCAGATCCTTCGGTACGATCGCCATTCCATGGCATAGCCGATCACGGGCATAAACCCATCACGGATACCAATGAACACTACTGACTGAGCAATGATCGCCATTACATGGCAACGATCGGTGTTGCGGTGAAACTCAAACTTAACATAAGTTTGAGCTTCCGACGATCGGGTAAACCTTAACCCTTGCGGTCAAGTCTCCGACACTCAGCCATTCGGCCAAGTTCACCTAATGAGCTACTTACATTTCACTCATTCTCTCATCTCACTTGAAGTCCCTCGCCGAAGCTCTCTTCGTTCGCGGCCACGTCCCTCGGCAGCATCAGGCGCATAGCTCTGCAATGCTCCTTCGCGTCTCTTGCCTCCGAAGTCTGCTTCCTTGGCTTCACTTCAAGTCAACTCGTCCGGCGGTCCCTCGGCAGCATCAAGCGCACGACTCTGCAATGCTCCTTCTCCGACTCAGGCACGAGGTTGTGAGGGTGAACCCGCCAAGGCTCCATGTGCGAATTACTAAGTCCTGCAAGACTCCAACGCACATATCAAATAATAATACCAACCTAACTTAAACCCTTTGCCACACACATTAAAACCTTATCATGGCAAGAGATTGCCCTAACAATCTCCCCCTTTTTGATGTGTGGCAATCCATTTAAGTTAGGTAAAAACATTTGATATAACTTTTAAGGTAAGAAAGCATGTAAACATAAACATGATATAGCAACATGCAACTCCCCACATAAATTTCTCCCCCTATCACAATTAACTTAAACATAATTATTTCTCCCCCTTTGACACCATCAAAAATATTAATACTAAGTTATAAACTCATGACATCAAGTATAAAGAGAAACACACATTAAAATCAATCAAAACCTAATAAAATCAGGTTACTGTGCTTGTTCACAGTCCATCAGTCGACTGCTATCAGTATGGCAGTCGATTGGCACAAAGGAAACCAAATTTCTGATTTTTTGGATGAATTTCAGAAATGCATTAAAAAATCCAGAAAATTCGAAAAATCATGAAATTTTAGGGAACATATTTCTTGTAAGTATATCTATCAATGAAAAATAGTTTTTCAGGAAAAATCATTATATTTTCCTAGATTTGCCAAAATTCCAAAAGCTTTAAAAACCACTAGTTTTTGAGCATGTTAGTATCCATTTTAACACCTAGTTTTGTATCCAATTGTTTCAAAACATGAATACACAGATTTTAAAGTAAGAAATTATTTTGAAAACTTATGAAATATCCAACCATGATCTTTGGGCAATATGTCTATGAATTAAACATAGGCCTTCCCCATGATTGGTCTATTATTGCTATTTTGATACCTTAAATGACCATCTAAATGCCATAGGCATTAGTGGACATTTGTATCATCCTAACATCTCACTCATGCTAAGTTTTCAATCATGGTAGCCTATGGTGAGTGTGAGATGCATCCTAGGGGGTATTTGTATATACTTAACCATTATATTCATACAATTCTATCAAGGTTAAGTATCAACCTAACAATCCTCATGATCATAAAGGCATATATCAATTAATTCTACATTATAATCATGACACATGTATTCATTGAATTGTTATCATGCATTAGGTATTATGTCATGATAATAAACAAATTATCACCTAAAGCATGATTTAACCCTATTTCTCATGATGATGTGCCAAATTTCAAAATCATAAATCATGATTGCAAACATACATAGCAATTACATTAATTATCATGATTTAAGCATCATTAACTATTTATGGGCATGTTATCATCACCCAACACTATTCTAAAAATGTTGTCCCGCCATCCTAAGTCTACCAAAATATGATATAGGTTAATTGCATATGGTTGACTATCCTAAGGTTTTCCTAACCCTTAAGGATGGATTTTGGAACCCAAAATAGATTTTTGCCTATGGGGTTCACTAAATACTCTTTGGGGATCCATTTCCTAGCTATTACTTTCTTCTTATATTGTCCCCTAGCTATTAAACATTTATAGGCCTTTTCATTTTTCTTTTCTTTATAACCTAGGCCTTTTTTGTTAAAGCTAGCTCTTTGGCTCCCTATAATCATGTTCAAGGTGTTTGAGCCAATTGTGAATTTCTCTAGAGCTTTTGTCAAATAGTCTACCTTTTCCCTTAAAGCCCTATTTTCTTCTATACATGCATCACTAACATCTAAAGGCATATAGTTATCATGTGAGCATGTATCATTTAAGCTAGAAGAAATATTATCATCATTTAAGCATGCTTTTTCTAGTTTATTTTCTAAGTCCTTAATTTGATCTAGCATGCTTTTGTTCTTCTTCTTAGCTCTAAACAAATCCCTAGTTAAGCTAGAAACCATGGAAACTATTTTCTTAGGAGTTAGATTCGTTACCATAGTTTCAATGTCCTCTTCTTCTTCTTCGGATGAGGAGGATGTAGAGGCTCCCCCTTCACTTGAGCTCTCTCCACTTGAGCTTGATTCTTCATTCTCGGTGGAGGAGCAATCCAAGTCATCGAAAGCCATCAATGCAAGGTTGGAGTAGACATGCTCTTCTTCATCGGATGAAGAAGAGGAAGAAGGGTCATCCCATGTCTTTGCTTTGAATGCCTTGGCCTTCCCCTTTTCCTTTGTCTTCTTCTCCTCTTTCTTCTTGCTCCCCTTCTTCTTCTTCTTTTCTTCCTTCTTTTTCTTCTCTTCCTTTCTCTTGTTTAGGAGGGGACAATTGTCCCTTATGTGTCCCTCCCCTTGGCAATTGTAGCAAATGATTTTCCCCCTTGGTCTTCTATTCCTATCATTTGATTTGTTAAATCTAAAACCTTTTAAAGCACGTCTTACCCTCCTTACCATATAAGCTTCTTCCGTGCTATCCATGGAAGAGGAGGAAGACGCTTCATCATCATCAGAGGAGGGAATCTCTATCTTCTTCTTCCCCTTGTTTGCCATCAAAGCTACTCCTCTTGATGGTTGTATTTTTGGCTCTTCTTGTATTCCTTCAAGCCTAGATTCATGTAATTCCATAGTGGAGAAAAATTCATCTAGAGTACTTACCTCTAGATTCTTTGAAATGTAAAATGAGTCCACCATTGAACTCCACTTGGATGATCGGGGGAAAGCATATATGGCCTTCATTATCATATCGCGATTGGAGAGCCTTTCTCCTACACTTGTTAGTCCAATTAAAATTTCTTTGAATCTAGAATGCAAAGAAGTTACCTTTTCTCCCTTTTCAAGCTTGATATTTGAAAGTTGGGAGCGGAGGAGGTCTCTTCTTGCTAGCTTTGCCTCCGAAGTGCCTTCATGAAGCTCTACTAGCTTCTCCCACATCTCCTTGGCACTTAGGAATTCTCCGATTCTATTTATTTCTTGTTGAGGAAGCACATTGTATAGATGGTGTTTGGCTTTTGAGTTTGCAAGGTGCTCCTCTCTTTGCCTCTTGGTCCATCTTGACTTTTCTATTGGCTTCCCCTCTTCATCCCTAGGCAAAACGAAACCGGATTCCATTGTAATCATAATATCAAAATCCGTTTCGAAAAATACCTCCATTCGCTTCTTCCACCAAATTAATTCGAAGGGTGAATGTTTGAGCCGACCATTTTGAATGTTGCTTGTTGTGGCGGTTAGTCCTCGACAAGCTTTCCTTGGCTCTGATACCACTTGTTGGAGATCGAACGGCTGGCTAGAGGGGGGGTGAATAGCCCTATTACGTTGCGTGGTGGAATTCTCTCGTTCGTTTGCTCGTAAAGAAGATGTAACGTGGTTCACGGCTACGCCGCTAATCCATGATCCCGATTCGTCCGAGGTGAATCACTCCTTCAAAGCCAATCACTATTGGTCTCTCCTTTGCACCAAGCTAGGTGGAGGTAACCTTTACAAATCAAGCACACTCCTTCTTTTACAATAGATGTGAAAGAAAGCTAGGAGAAGGAGTTTGAATCTTGTGGAGCACTTGGATGGTCGTTTAGAACTTGAGCATTAACCTCCCAAAGCCCCACTCCCTCTCTTTTTATAGAGAGGAAGATTTTCTTCCGTTAGCGCCACCATGCGCCTTTGTCGATCGTGCCACTACAACGGCCTCCGAACACGTCAGATCCCGACCGTTGTAGTCCAATGGAACACTTGGTAGTCGACTGATGGTCCTCACTACGATCGCCTCCGTAGTCGACGCCCACGGCCGAAGCTGCTCGCGGTCTACTTGATCCTCTCGTAGTCGATCGCCATTCCATGGTAGTCAATCACGGGCATAAACCCATCGATCGGATACCAATAACACTACTGACTAGAATGATCGCCATTACATGGCAGTCGACTGGTGCCGTGTGAAACTCAAACTTAACATAAGTTTGAGCTTCCGGCGGTCGGGTAAACCTTAACCCTTGTGGTCAAGTCTCCGACACTCAGCCATTCGGCCAAGTTCACCTAATGAGCTACTTACATTTCACTCATTCTCTCATCTCACTTGAAGTCCCTCGCCGAAGCTCTCTTCGTTCGCGGCCACGTCCCTCGGCAGCATCAGGCGCACGACTCTGCAATGCTCCTTCGCGTCTCTTGCCTCCGAAGTCTGCTTCCTTGGCTTCACTTCAAGTCATCTCGTCCGGCGGTCCCTCGGCAACATCAAGCGCACGGCTCTGCAATGCTCCTTCTCCGACTCAGGCACGAGGTTGTGAGGGTGAACCCGCCAAGGCTCCATGTGCGAATTACTAAGTCCTGCAAGACTCCAATGCACATATCAAATAACAATACCAACCTAACTTAAACCCTTTGCCACACACATCAAAACCTTATCATGGCAAGAGATTGCCCTAACAGTGCTCTCTACAATGCTACTCCGACCGTGCACCATCTTCTAATTAATTGTCAGTATTCTTATTATCTTTTTGTACTTAATTTGTATAAGGACCGGTAAGGTTGTTACCAATCTTATAATCATTGTAATCATCTTATCTCTTACCTCCAACGAGGAAGAGACTTTTAGTGATTGCCCTTCGAAAGCGATCAAGGATCGCAGGGCCTTGGATTAGCAGCTGGTGGGCTGTGAACTAAGTAAACAAGCTTTGTGTCTTTCTTGTGTTTATCTTTTAGTTTTCCACTGCGTACTTGGTTTTAATCATCAAAAAAGAAAAGTTTTCACGATCGCTATTCACCCCCCTCTAGCGATTCATTTTGATCCAATAATTGGTATTAGAACGGGGGCGCTCATATTCGGTGCAACCACCGGTCGAGCATTTTCTTTTCTTTGTTTTTATTTTTATTTTTAATTATCTCCCGCACTACTAATCCAAGGCCAAGTCTTGGAACTTTTTGGTTTGTGTTTTTTTTTGCGAGTATTGAAAGATCGTTGACCGAGCTAACCATGGAAGAGTATCGCTCAACGCCTAAAGGTAACAATGTCAATTTAAATTTTAAATTCCATATTATTTGCTTCAAGTGCAGGGAGAGAGGACACTATAAAAATAAGTTTCCTACTCGTAAGACTCGAATGACGCAACCAGAGACAAAGGAGACACCATTACCAGGAGTCTGGAAGAACAAGGAGCACATCAAGTGCTTTGGGTGCAAAAGATTCGGTCACTACAAGAATCGGTGTTCGGAGAAAAATGTTAGTAAAATTAATAATTTTGAAAAGTTGAGTTTTAGAATAGTTGATAATTTAGATAAATTGTGTAATTGTTGTCAATTAATTAATACAATTAATAATTCAACTAATAAAAAATTAATTAATTCAGATTTAATTAGTTTAAATAATAATATTAACAATATCATAGAAGAAAATGATCAAATTAATCTAACATTTGATAAAATTAAACAAGAGATTAATCAAATTTTTAGTTTAATCAAAATAGATCTAGATCAAGTTAAGGATAAAATCAACCTAGGACTTAATCAGAATAATCAAACCCTTGATCAGAATAATCAAACCATAGTACAGAATCATCAAATACTAGATCTGATTAATCTAGATAATTCCAAATTAAAAAATTCTATTTTGAAAAATTCAACCATAAAAAATTCGAAATTAACTTTAAAAATTTCAAAGATAATTTAAATAATTTAAATAATAATTCTATCTTTAAAAACTCTAACAATCTAATCTTAAATAATTCTAAAAATAATTCTACCTTTAAAAACTCTAACAATCTTATCTTAAATAATTCTACCTTTAAAAACTCTAACAATCTTATCTTAAATAATTCTAATAATAATTCTACCTTTAAAAACTCTAACAATCTTATCTTAAATAATTCTAATAATAATTCTACCTTTAAAAACTCTAACAATCTTACCTTAAAAAAGTCTAATAATATTATTTTAAAAAATTCTAATAATCCTATTTTAAATAATTCACAATCTAAATTAATTAAAAATTTCAAATTAGATAATCAAACAAATAAAATTAATTATAATAGAGTACCATTTGATTATACACAAATTAATAATCTAATAATTAAACCTTCAACTTTTAAAAATTCAACTAATAAATATGTAGACTTGGGTTACAAGTCTAAGCTAACCAAAAATCAAGACACTAAATTTTGTAAACCTAATTATAATAAAGTATATTATAACTATGGGACAAATAAAAGTCTACCCAAGAAAACAACCATTTCTTTATATTGATTGAATGTAGCTTGCTCATGCATACATATCATTATCATGCTTATTTTGTCATGTCATACATACTAGTTTTAAATTAACTCTCATAAGAATGGTTAGATAGAAAATAATTAATTAATCTTGACAACATAGTATAAGGACGCAGTGAGATGATAGTACGTTAAGGAAATGAAGTCAAGTGTATCCGAGTTGGATAAGGAGTATCTAGCTTGGTGCATTTAACTAAGTGGAACTAACTGAAACTACCTCACCCCATCCTAAACTAGTTAGACCAGGACTTAACCCTAAGTGAATTAAGTGTGTAATTTTCTAAGTTGGCTTTGTCTAAGGAAGTGGTTGTTGTTCTAATCAAAGAAGACCCTTGTGCCTCGCCATGACCTGGAAGCCCTCTTTTGAAATGTTCACTTAACTAACTAAAGGTCAAATCTGAATCTAACCCAAGGTTAATTAATTTCTAAGGCATTAAATTAAATTCATCTCACAATACCTATAAGGATAACTTGGTTGATTATGTAGAATGAGTGAGATGGTAAGGACAACAAATTAAAAATAGTTTTGAAAATGATTTCAAAATTTATATACACAAATAGATTCTTAAAACTATTTTTATTGGTTGCCATGATTGTTGTGTGTAGTTATATGTAGTTTTCAAAACAACTATGCTTCTTAAAGTGATGGTTAGTTGACCAATATTGAACGTCTAAATCCTAAGGTCAACTTTAGACACCTAGACCCTTTGTACACTTAGGTGAGCCTTCCTTGTGGCTAACAAGGATGTCCTAAGAGTTTGTCAAACAAAAGGGGAGACCCTCTAGGTAAGCCTTCCTTGTGGCTAACAAGGATGTTAGGTTAAGGGGGAGGTTCTAATTGGATAATCATCATATAAGTTGTTAAAAAATATCTTTTTTTTTTAAAATCGCAAATACTTTCTAAATTTAAATCCTAATTTTGATAATATGCCAAGGGGGAGAGAAGACTTAAGTTGGACAAACTTAGTATCTAGCTACCTCTAGTTTGCCATAAAACTCAATAGACATGAGCTTTTAAAATGTTTTTTTTTAAAATTCTTTCTCAAAATTTTATAACAATGTTAAAGGTTAGGGGGTCACATCCTAACCTAGGATATACATTGTTGGTGAAGGATCTAGAAACCTAAACTCTTAAGCATTAAAGGAAGTTAAAAAAATTCTATTTCTTGGCAAATGTTAACCTTAACAATGCACCCCTTATAAAGTTATTTTTGATATATGTCAACGGGGGAGAGAGGATAAAGTTAAGAGGTTACTTACTTTTATTTCCAAAATGTAATTTTTTTTAAAACTCACCTAGGGTTAAGGGGGAGGTACCCTTAAGGGGGAGGTTTTGAAAAATGATTGTTTACTACTTACTGCTTATTTTTTCTTAACTTTGAATTGGTTTTCCATAGATCAAAAAGGGGGAGATTGTTGGTTCAGGGGCACTAGATAATCAAACCTTAGTTTTGATGATGGTAAAGATTCAAAGTTAAGCTATTTTGTTATCTCATGTGATATGTTAAGTGTGCAAGAAGTGTTTAAGCTAAGCAAAAGGTCGAGCGACACTCGGAGAATCTCGAGTCGAGAAACCGTAGTGATCGGGCGACACCAGGAGAACCTCGGGGAGTTGAGGAACCTCGATGGTGATCGAAAGCTAAGTGATAGGTCAGGAGGACCAAAGGTAAGCTCCGGGTGTGGAGCGGTGGTAAGGACGTGTAACACCCCCCCAGTCTTTCCACTCTCTACTAGGGGAGATGTCATTACTTTACTATCTTATTCTTAAATTCTTCCCTTTTTTCTTACTCTGACACTATACTTTAATCATCACCTCATATTACCATCATTCCAAAATTCATGTAATATACTAACGCAATATGCTAACAACTAAAATGATCATAAGGACCTTGACATCACTTAAACAATAACCAATTCAAGATCTGTTGGTGCAGTGGGCACCTAAGTCGAACCTAAGTTTTGATTATAGCAAACGATACAAAGTTAAGCTTATATTGTTATCTCACGAGCTAAATCAAGTGTGCAGAAAAGTCTCAATGTTGGAGCTGAAGGCTAGCGACACCCGGAGGAAGCCGCGGTGGTCGGGCGACACTCGAGTTACTTAGGAGGGAGCTGAAAGTATCTAGTGGAAGGCCGGAAGCAAAAGCGACACGTAAGTATCGAGGTAAGCTCGTGTGTGCGAGCGTAAGTGAGGTCGTATCCTCTTTACGGGGATGATCTTAGGTGACGATCCGACCTAAGACTTCCCATGGAAGGTCTATGTTGAGATCGGACGGCAAGTGGCCGTCGAATCCGCTTATATTTTGAGCTAACTCTTTATTGTAGTCAAAAATCCTGGCCATCAGTTCAACCGGCCAGTTCAACCAACCGGCCAGCCAACTGCCACTCAATCGTGGTCAAAAATCAGCCTCGAGGAGTCAAGCTTTATCACCATTTTTCAAGGAGTTTTGTGCCCATTTGTGATTGGTTGAAGACCCATTCATTGAGGGGCTTAAAGGCTATAAAAGGAGGGCCAAACCTAGGGTTTCATCCTCAATTCTAAGTGCTCAAAAGCCTCGATTCTGCAACTCTCAGGCGACTCTACAACCTAGCTTAAAGTTTCTTTTGTTTAGTTGTTGGTATAATCTTAATTTGTTATTGCTTTCAATATTGCAATTCTTTTTAATCGAGGCTTTTCGTTGCATTTTACTTTAATAGAAGAGAGGGTTTGTCTCTCTATCTTTTTGCTTCGAAGGCTTTTGTAATCGTGAAACTCCTACCTCCAACGAGGAGGAGTGTTTTAGTGAATTGCCCTCCGTACGGTCTAGGACCGTTAGGGCCTTGGAGTAGTAGCCAAGGCTCACCAAGTAAAAAAAAACTATTTGTCTCATTTAGTTTTTATTTACATTTCCGCTGCATTTAATTGTCTATCGAACGATTTAAAAGAAAAGTTTTTATCGCTATTCACCCCCCCCTCTAGCGATCCGCTTCGATCCAACAATTGGTATCAGAGCCGGGGGTTGCTAAGATTTGGTGAAACCACCAATCTAGCCATTTTTCACAGATTTATTTTTCTTTTATTTCTGTTTATTTCTGATTTATTTCGCTTTGTTAAATTTACTCCCGCACTACTAATCCAAGACGCGAGTCTTGGTACCTTGTTTTGTGTTTTTGTCGTTGCTAGTTTCTTCGTCTTCGTCCCTTTTTGTCTTTTGTTCTAATGGCCCATCTCGAGGGTTTTAGCACCGTCCGACCTCCGTTTTACAATGGAGATGACTTCCGTTATTGGAAGGGTCGGATGGAATGCTTTCTCAAAACCCAAATCGAGATGTGGATCATAATCCAAACGGGTTTCACACTTCCGACTAATGAAGTGGGTGACTCCTTGGATTATGATCAATGGACCATTGTGACAAAACGACAAGTCGAAGCCGACGCCAAGGCAACACAAATCCTCCAATGCGGCTTGTCCAAGGAGGAGTTAAATCGCGTCGACCCCTTCATTAGTGCAAAGGACCTTTGGACAAAGCTGATCGAGTTACACGAAGGATCGGATCAAGCTAAGGTTTGCAAACGTGATTTGTTGTTTAATAAATTGTACACACTAAAATTGCAGGAATACGAGTCCGCGACGCAACTCCACGCCCGTGTCCAAGACATAGTCAACAACCTACACGCAATCGGGCAAAAGGTCGAAAACCGCGACCTTATAAGGTATGTTCTAAACTCTTTTCCGAGGACTACCTTGTGGGCATCCATGGTCGATGCCTACAAGGTCTCCAAGGACCTTTCTAAACTTAGATTAGATGAACTCTTTTCGGATTTTGAATTACATGAGCAGTCCAACTCGGAACCCGAGAGGGGTATAGCCTTGTTTGCAGGTTCAAAGAAGAAGAAAATCGCAAGCAAGCCACCACCAACCGAGGAGGAAGATGAGTCCGAAGAAGAAGTTGACCCGGAATTGACTGCCGAACTAATGAACTTAGCTCGAAGGATAGCCAAGGGATGAAAGCGAACCACAACTCGACCCAACCAAGGTAAGCCTAAAAGTTCTAATATTAGGTGTTATGAGTGTAACAGGTTTGGACATATAAAGTTCGAGTGCCCCAAGCTCAACCACCAAGCACCTAAGCACAAGAAGGCCCTCAATACGACATGGGAAGAAGCGTCATCCGAAGAAGACGAAGACCACGTCTTCATGGCAAAATCGATTGAGTCCGACACAGAGACCGAACCTGAACTTGAGTCAGAACTTGAGGATGACTCGGACTACGAAGCTACCTTCAAGTCAAGCCACGGATACGCATCCGGTTCAAAAGATACCCTTAAGGTGAGTCGAACCTTATTTAATACTTTACATAATATGGTTAGGTTTTTGTCTAGGAAGTTAGCTAAGTCCGAGTCCAAGGTCGAGACCCTGGTTGAGGAAGTTAAACTCCTCAAACACGAGGTCTCCCTAACCTCTTCGACTAGTCGAGTTCAAGAGAAGGACTCAACTCGGGTTGAAAAACTCGAAGTTGAGAACTCACTCTTGAAAAGTCAAGTCGAAGATCTTAGGAATACGTTGGAAAGGTTTACTTTGGGATCCAAAGGACTTGACCTCCTACTTGGATCGCAAAGGGCCGTGTACAACAAGGCCGGACTAGGGTTTAGCTCAAACACGACCAATAAGTCGTATATGTCAATCGTAAGTAGACATAAAAAATGTGTCCAAGCATGGGTCCCTAAGACCACTTTGATTTCAACTCTAGGATCCAACTCGTACTGGGTTCCCAAGGACCAAATCCACTATGTGGATAGACCGAACCGATTCAACGGTCTAGGGAGTCAGTACAAAACATGTTTGTGTTTTAACTTAGAAATTGCATGCTTAGATTTTTTTCTTTTCGTGAACTCACTTAGAACACGTAAATAACCAACTAAAATCCTTGAAAGATTGAGCCTCGGGAGCCTCTTTTCAAATAACCAACTAAAATCCTTGAAAGATTGAGCCTCGGGAGCCTCTTTTCAAATAATCAACTAAAATCCTTGAAAGATTGAGCCTCGGGAGCCTCTTTTCAAAAATAACTAGTTAGACGAGGAAATAATTTTAGGTCAAGTCATCATTTTCTTGAAAATGGCTTTGTCTAAGGAAGTGGTCGATGATCCGATAAAAGAAGGCCCTGTGCCTGCGCCACGACGAAGCCATGAATCTTGAAAAGGTAAACTTGACAAGCCTAGGGTCAAATCCAAATCTAACATTACTTAAACATAAATGCACTTAATCAACTTAATTGGAAGTCATCTCACAAAGAACACATAAGTATAACATGCTTGATCATATAGACTCCGGTGAGATGACCTGGGTTTAACAACTTACAACCAATTTTTTTAAAATATAATAATCTAACATCCAATCCAACCACCTTGTGTGTAGGATCAATGGATGTTAGACAATGTTGCTTCTCGATACATGACCGGGATCAACTCAAATTCACGGCTCGATTCAAACGACAAGGATCGGTAGCCTTTTGGGAATAACGGCAAGCTCAAAATCATCGGATCAGGTGATATCGAGCTTAACTCGAATTTTGTTATTAAAAATGTATTACTTGTAGAGAATTTTGAATATAACCTGCTTAGCGTAAGCCAATTATGTGACAATAATTATAAGGTCGTATTTTTAGAAAATGAATGTGTAATTAAAACAAATGAAACAGCTAAAACAATACTCAAAGGAACTAGGACAAATAACATTTATACAATTAACTTAATCAATTCCTCAGCCAAATGTCTTATGACACAGGAAGAGGAATCATGGTTGTGGCACCGACGACTCGGTCACTCGCACCCAAGACTCGTCCACAAGATGAGTCAGAGTGGCCTAGTCAGAGGCTTACCCAACCTTAACAATTTGGTTAATAAAATCCTGAATGCTTGTCAACAAGGAAAACAACCTAGGACAAAACACAAGTTAACTAACCAAGAACGAACCTCAAGTGTACTTGAGCTCCTGCATATGGATCTATTCGATTCACATGGAGCCAAGTCACTCAATAAAAGTCAATATTGCTTAGTCATAATTGATTTACTACCTGTGTTTACTCGGTTAGGTTCATCAAACATAAAAATGATACCCTAGATCAATTAATCAATTTATTCAAATTAATCAAGAATCAAAAAAACCTTAAGGATAAAAGAATTAGAAGTGATCATGGTGGTGAATTCGAAAATCAAAGGTTCACCGACTTCTGTAACCTAAACGGATACCACCATGAATTCTCTTGCCCTAGGACCCCTCAACAAAATGGCCTAGTGGAGCGGAAAAACCGAACTCTACAAGAAGCCGCTAGGACCATGTTGAACGAATATGACCTACCCGATAGGTTTTGGGCAGAAGCCGTGAGTACGCCATGCTATGTCCAAAATAGAATCCTTATGGTAAAGAGGCACCTTAAGACCTCATACGAGATTTATCATGATAAAATACCTAACATCAAGTACTTTAGGGTATTTGGGTGTAAGGTACATATCCTAAACACTAAGGATTACCTAGGGAAATTTACATCCAAGACCACGACCGGAATCTTTCTAGGATACTCGACTACAAGTCGAGCTTATAGAGTATATAACCACGACACCCTTAGAGTCGAGGAGACTATCAATGTAGTATTTGATGAAGGACATGAACCTACAAAACCCCCAGCAACCCCAATAAGCGAGCCAAATCAAACTAGACCTAACTCTGATCCAGAGATCAGGTCTAGTGTTAATCCTAACCTAAGTCAACCAAGTCACTCTATTGATCAAGTGATAGATGACTCCAACCAAACTAATGTTCAACCAAGTCACCCCATTGATCAAGCATTAGGTGACACAAACCCAACCCAATCTAGGATTTAGACTAACCACCCTATCGATCAAGTGATAGGAGATCCTAATCTAGGAGTTCAAACTAGAGCATCCTATAGGAACCTTAGTCAAATTTCCTTAATTTCAAAGATAGAACCCAAATCAATTAAACAAGCTCTTCTTGATCCCGATTGGATTATTGCAATGCAAGAAGAGCTAGCTCAATTTACTAGGAATGAAGTGTGGGAATTAGTACCACCACCTAAAGACAAAACGATAATTGGAACAAGGTGGGTGTTTCGAAATAAGCTTGATGATAAAGGTGAAGTAGTTAGAAACAAGGCTAGGATAGTCGCCAAAGGGTTTAGTCAAGTCGAAGGCTTAGATTACGACGAAACCTATGCCCCAGTAGCTAGACTCGAATCCATTCGAATGTTGCTAGCTTATGCCGCACATCGAGGATTTAAGCTGTTTCAAATGGATGTTAAGTCGGCATTCTTAAATGGATACATTAAAGAAGAAGTTTATGTTAGCCAACCCCTGATTCAAAATCTAGATAAACCCGACCATGTTCTAAAACTTAAGAAAGCTCTCTATGGACTTAAACAAGCTCCTCGAGCTTGGTACGAGAGACTTTCAATCCATCTTAAGTCAAAAGGGTTTAACCAAGGATTAGTTGACCCAACTCTCTTCGTAAAAACCTTAGGTAAAGAAATATTCATAGCTCAAATTTACGTAGACGATATAATTTTTGGAACCTCTAACTCAGCCTTACTAAACGAGTTCGTTTCACTCATGGAAAGTGAGTTTGAAATGAACTTAGGCGAGTTAAGTTTCTTTTAGGTCTACAAATTAAACAAACTAAGGATGGTATATACCTATATCAACAAAAATACACTAAGGAGTTAATTAAAAGATTTGGAATGCAAGACGCTAAGATAATAAACACCCCAATGGCGATTAATGTTAACATAGGAGAAGACCTAGAAAGTAAGTCCATTGACTTAAAGTACTATAGGAGCGCGATAGGAAGTCTCTTATACTTAACTGCGAGTCGACCCGACATCCTATTCGCAGTAAGTATGTGCGCCAGGTTTCAAACCTGTGCTAAGGAGTCTCACCTAACCCTAGTTAAGCGTATCCTTAGATATCTTAAGGGTACACTTAACGTTGGTATTTGGTACCCTAGATCTACGGAGTTCGAACTAATCGGCTACTCCGATTCGGATTATGCCGGTAGTAAACTCGATAGAAAGAGCACGAGTAGTTTTTGTCAACTACTCGGCTCAAGTCTAGTGAGTTGGTGCAGTAGGAAGCAACATTGTGTTGTCTTATCTACCACCGAAGCCGAATACGTTGCGATGGGTGAGTGTGTAACTCAGCTTCTTTGGATGAAGCACACTCTCCGAGACTTTAGGTTGGACTTCACCAAAACTAAAATTTTTGTAGACAACATAAGTTTGATAAATCTAACTAAGAACCCTATATGCCATTCAAGGACAAAGCATATAGAGGTAAAACACCATTTCATTCGAGAACATGTAGCCAACGGCTCCATACAACTCGAATATGTTGACTCGAAGTCTAACCTAGCAGACATATTTACTAAACCACTACCCGAAGCCGAATTTAGTCTTTTGAGACGAAGATTAGGCATGTGCGTAATAGAATAGGAACTTACAAATTATATTTTCTTACTACTATTTCTTACTTTTTTTTTCATGGAACTAGCATAGGACATACCTTAGATATCATGCACCTATAGATTTAAGGAGCCAATACATCTCACAACACATAGGACCAATGTGTTTGTGTACTTAGCCACGTAGATGGGCGTGAGATGTTAGGACCTTACTCTTGGTTCCAGATGTAGAGCTAGTGCATCGCTATGAACCATGGAGTATAATCATACCGACTCTGACCAGGACTGGTTGATCCTTCATATCAATCAAGCCAAATATGAGTCGAACATTTTATAGATGAACTTATTTTCAGTATATTATTTTTAAAAATAAAAATGTGGAACATGCTTGGACTTTAAATTTAACATTTATTTTGTTTTCCACACACCTCTTACTCTTTTCGATATACGGCAAAAGGGGGAGAAAAAGGACAAAAGTTAAGGGGTCAAAATTTTTTTTTTAACTCTTACTTCATAATTAAACCAAAAGTTAACTTTAAGTTTTGAAAACTTATTTAACTTTTAAAGGCCAAGGTTAAGAAATCATTTGGTTTCTTAACTTAAAACTTATTTTAAACACTATGGCCAATATTAAGTAATTTCTGCCATTTAATTCTTTTCTTAGTAGCAAATATCAAGGGGGAGAGTTAAAACCCTTTCTCAAGTACTCACCTCGGTCAAGGGGAGGATTCTCAAGGGGGAGCACTTGAAAAGAATTTTTATATACTCCTACTCATTCATGCATAATCTCATACTTATTTTTGTCTTAACTTTATGTGGGTTTGCCATAAATCAAAAAGGGGAGATTGTTGGTGCAAGGCACCTAAGTCGAACCTAAGTTTTGATTATAGCAAACGATACAAAGTTAAGCTTTATATTGTTATCTCACGAGCCAAATCATGTGCGTAAAAGTCTCAATGCCGAGTCAAGGCTAGCGACACCCGAGGAAGCCATGTGGAGTGGGCGACACTCGAGTTACTTCGTGAGGGAGCCGAAGGAATCGAGTGGAAGGCCGAAGCAAAAGCGACACGTAAGTATCGAGGTAAGCTCTGTGTGCGAGCGAAGTGAGGTCAGATCCTCTTTACGGGATGATCTTAGGCGATGATTCACCGCAAAGACTTCCCATGGAAGGTCTATGTTGAGATCGGACGGCAAGTGGCCGTCGAATCCGCTTATATTTTGAGCTAACTCTTTATTGTAGTCAAAAATCCTGGCCATCAGTTCAACCGGCCAGTTCAACCGGTGGTCAAAATCAGCCTCGAGGAGTCAAGCTTTATCACCATTTTTCAAGGAGTTTTGTGCCCATTTGTGATTGGTTGAAGACCCATTCGTTGAGGGGCTTAAAGGCTATAAAAGGAGGGCCAAACCTAGGGTTTCATCCTCAATTCTAAGTGCTCAAAAGCCTCCGTTACGCTGCAACTCTCCGACGACTCTACAACAACGAAGTGCTGCCAACAACCCTAGCTTAAAGTTTCTTTTGTTTAGTTGTTGGTATAATCTTAATTTGTTATTGCTTTCAATATTGCAATTCTTTTTAATCGAGGCTTTTCGTTGCATTTTACTTTAATAAAAGAGAGGGTTTGTCTCTCTATCTTTTTGCTTCGAAGGCTTTTGTAATCGTAAAACTCCTACCTCCAACGAGGAGGAGTGTTTTAGTGAATTGCCCTCCGTACACGGTCTAGGACCGTTAGGGTCTTGGAGTAGTAGCCGAAGGCTACGAACCAAGTAAAAAAACTATTTGTCTCATTTAGTTTTTATTTACATTTTCGCTACATTTAATTGTCTATCGAACGATTTAAAAGAAAAGTTTTTATCGCTATTCACCCCCCCTCTAGCGATCCGCTTCGATCCAACAAGATCTTCACATAACGTGCGAGTATTAAGACTAACCCAATATGACTCTAGCATCCTTTGGTCTCAACCATAAACAATCCAGTTGAACTTCAGCAATATCAAAAAAATAATTAGAAACTTAAAATCTGGTTTAGACATCTGCACTTAGGATCTTTTATTTTCACTGTTCCGTCGCCACACACTCCAAGCACTTCATCCGCCATGCCACCTTACTGAAGCTTTTCTTTACCTTTATTTGTAGTATAAGAAAATGCAAATTGTAAGCAATAATGCTTAGTAAGTACTTGCTATGCTCACAAAAATATGCAACGTATGAAATCATGCAACTAGTTCTCTTACCCTTGATACATTGATACACATGCAAGCATAACTGGAAATCATAACTCTGAATACATGTCTCTTGTATAAACCATGCTCTTAAGTATTTTAAAACTTGAAAACAGTGTATCTGAACTGGAATAATTTACTTTGAAAACTTTTACTTGTACTTATACTGATACTTTAAATTAATAATCATCCTGAATATAGGCCCGACATAGTACCAATGCGCGCTTTCCTAATAGGCCGGGGTGGCCAACCACCGAACCTACTAGGGTAACTGAAACTGCGGGCCTTGTCCCATGGGCGAAACTGATGCCAGGTACATGCCCTGTCAAAAGTAAAATACTTTCTTTATACTTATATTCTTATACATACTGAAAGAATGCTCTTAATCCCCTAAATCACGAATGGGGAGCACCATAAAGATCATTATTCTATTGACCCCCAAAACTGAAATGAGGAGCATACTAAAGATCGTTGTGCTCTTAATCCCCAATTCGAACGGGGAGCATCTTTAAAATTTTCCTTATAAAGGAAATATTTTTACATCTTACTCTACATCATGCATATAATTGTAAGCTACAACTTATCTACAACATGCATGATCATAAGTCACATTCTTATCATGGATCTAAATAGGATACCGAATTAACCACGACATAACGGGTAAAATCATGTAACAAAAAAAACACCATGCATAACTGGAAATAACATGCACATAAAAACATATCAAGGACATATGATAACTACATAAATTGCAGGTGAGGAATACTTACTTCCTATGTTTTTTCACCAATTTATACCGTTAGATTTCGTAAAGAGAAGACCTCCTACGTGTTCCTTTGCTTTATCGTGATCCTCTACCAAGTCCTTGAGGAGATCCCTCTTGAAAATCCCCTCTTGAATTATCCCATGGTGGAGAAATTATAGAGGCTCTCCTTTTTTTCTTTTGTTTTCCTCGGTGGAGAGAGGATCGACATTTGGAGAGGAGAGGAGGAGGAGAGGTTGGTCGGCGGGTGGAAGAGAAGAGGAATGGCTTGAAAAAAAATGAGAGAGAGAGAGAAAGAAGAGGCGTGGGTGGGTGGCGCCAAGAGCTTAGGGAAGAGAAAATATATATAACTAGGGTTTTTCCTTAACCTAATTACCCCCTTTAAATGATTAGCCAAATTAACCAACTTCTTCCTTTTTCCTGCCTATTGATATATTCTATTATATCATACTCATTGGTAATCTTATGACTTAGTGGTAGGAAGCCTATTCCCCCAAACCAAGGGTTCATGGTTCGAGCCCCGGCTAACGAACCATTTATTCGACTTCTTTTTTTTATTCTGATTCTTATTTCTATTATATTTTTTTTCCTATTGTTATTTCTATTTTCCTATAAATAAAAAAATTATAAGAACTAAAATTTGGGCTGTTACAATCCCTTATACCTTATAAAAATTTCATCCTCGAAACTTAGAACAGCTCGGGATACTTTTGCTTTATGTCATCCTCACGTTCCCAGGTTGCTTCTTCAAACCTTTGACTTTGCCATAAGACTTTTACTAATGGTACTTCTTTATTTCTTAGTTTCTTGACTGCTCAATCTATTATCTGAATAGGTCGACTTTCATAGCTTAGATCTGTCTGAATCTGTACCGTCTGTGGCTCAATCACTTGGTTGGTATCTAGGATGTGCTTCTTAAGCATTGAAACATGAAATACATTGTGGATAGCTGACATCTCCTATGGTAGCTCTAGCTCATAAGCTAATTTACCAACTCTCTTGGTGATCAGGTAAGGGCCTACATATCTGGGACTTAACGTGCCATTCTTCCCAAACCTCATTACCCCTTTCATAGGAGCTATCTTAATGAACACCGAATCCCCGACTTGGAACTCTAGGGGTCTACATCGGACATCAGCGTAACTCTTCTACCAACTCTAGGCAGTCTCGATTTTTTGGCGTATGTTCTTTATAGCTTTGGTGGCGTCATCTATAAAATCAGTCTTGAGTCCCATTTCTTTCTTCTCGCCACCCTCATACCAACAGATAGGTGATTTGCATCTCCTTCTATACAAGGCTTCATAAGGTGCCATTCCAATTATGGTTTGACAACTATTATTATAGGCAAACTCTGCCAAACACAAATATTTGCACCAGCTTCCTTTAAAATCTAAGGCACAAGCTCTTAGCATATCCTCCAAAATCTGATTCACCCTTTCTGTTTACCCATCTATCTGAGGATGAAATGCAGTGCTGAATCGTAGCTTAGTGCCGAGGGCTGTCTGAACACACTCCCAGAAGTGTGAAGCAAAGTGACTGTCTCTATCAAAGATAATGGTCTTAGGTACTCCATGCAGTCTAATCACTTCCTTGACATATAACTGGGCTAACTATTCCATGGAGTATGATACATAAGCGCAGAACCTCGGGGAGTCGAGGAACCTCGGTGGTGACCAAAAGATAAGCGATAGGTCAGGAGGACCAAAGGTAAGCTCCAGGTGTGGAGCGGTGGTAAGGATGCGTCCTCGGTTAGAGGGAAATCCTAGGCGTCGATTCGACTAAGGCTTCCGGAGGAATGCCGAAGTTGAGATCGGACAGTCAAAGGACTGTCACACTATATGGTATTATGCATATATTGTGCTAACCTTGTGTTGCAGGAATTCTCAGGTGCAGCAATCGATTGGAGATGTCATCAATCGACTGAATGTCATCAGTCGACTGCTAAGAGGATCAGTCGACTGATGTCGATGATTCAGCCCAGTGCACAAGGTCAAAGAGATAGAGATTGATGTCGCCACCTCAGGATAAGATAAGCCGCCACCTCAAGATAAGATCCACGAGTTTTGGATCTAGATTGGTACAAATTCCAAGGCATAAATATATAAAAGGAGGGGAGTGTTGGTGCAATGGGCCCAAGTCACGATTGACCAGGACTCGAGCGTGGCTCGAGAGATGTTTTGATGTTAGACAAAAACATATGACAATGTAATTGTCAAGGAAAAGTCCAAGCATGGGTCTTGGCAGAAAAGTCCAACATGGGTTGGCAAGGGAAAGTCCAAGCTTGAGTCTTGGCATTTGAGAAGTCCAAGGGGTTGACATTGGCGGTTTAAAGTCCAAGGGTGAAGTCTTGGCAACATAAGTCCAATGGTTGGCAGCGTAAAGTCCAAGCGGAGTCTTGGCGGCGTAAGTCCAATGTGCCTTGGCGGTGTAGACACCGTTAGCATGACATAGCTGATGGAAGCACCTGAAGGCTAGCGCGATGGATGAACAAGTCATGGATGACTTGGAGGGATCCGAGAGGCGTGAGGCTGATGGAGGTGGCTAGAAGGCTTAGGTCTAGGCTAAGGGTGGTCTAGCAAGTATGGGGGAACCATACTTGAGCTAAAACCTCATGTTTGAGGTGTGCCAGTCGACTGGTGCCATGTGGCAGTCGACTGGACTGAGTCAACTAGGGTTTGACTGCGGGAAGTGGCCTAGCAGTCGACTGCCATAGGTAGGCAGTCGACTGATTGGCTGAGCAGTCGACTGATCTTGTGATCAGTCGACTGGTGCTCGTGAAATCGGGCACAGAATGGAGTCGAGACTCGACTGGTCGAGTGAAGGCTCCATCAGTCGACTGATGGGTATCATCAGTCGACTGATGATGGATCCGTTGGACTTATCCAGCGTGGATCTAGCCGTTGTCTCATGACAACAGTGGCATCAGTCGACTGATCGACTTTTTCCAGCACAGGTTGAAGCTATAAAAGGAGCTCGTGATGGAGGAAAAAGCTATGGTTTCTTGAGGGCTTTTGGGGCGATTTGCTGTTGCAAATCAGGGTCTTCAAGTTGATTTTAAGCTACCAAGTGATCAAGCATTCAAAGAGCAATTGTAAAGTAGTTTTCTTTACTTGCATTGTATTTCACTATTGTATTTGCTTGTATCCATTTAGATTTTTGTTGTAATCTTTTGTACGAGGTTTCTTTGCCTCCGACTTGTGTCGAGAAGGAGTATTTGTGATTAGTGATTGCATTGGCGTCGCTAGAGCTCTTTAGAGCTCGATCCGTGGAGTAGGAACCGTTCGGTTCCGAACCACGTTATATCTTTGTGTTCGTGGTTGTTTCAATTCGTTATTGCTTTTATTATAACTATTCCGCTACGCATAACGAGTTTTGTAGAGACGATCACGATTGAATTCCATCAATGAATGGTAACGCGCTATTCACCCCCCCTCTAGCATCCAATTGATCCCCAACAGGGAGGACTCAAACCCAAATTCACGAATCTCTCAAGTGCTCGTGCTCTCTACAATGCTACTCCGACTGTGCGCCATCTTCTGATTAATTATTGGTATTCTTATTATCTTTCTGTACTTAATTTGTATAAGGACCGATAAGGATGTTACCGGCCTTATAATCATTGTAATCATCTTGTCTCTTACCTCCAACGAGGAAGAGATTTTTAGTGGTTGCATTTCGGAAGTGATCAATGATCGCAGGGCCTTGGATTAGCAGCCAGTGGGCTGTCAACCAAGTAAAAAAGATTTATGTCTTTCTTGTGTTTATCTTTTAGTTTTCCACTATGTACTTGGTTTTAATCATCGAAAAAGAAAAGTTTTCATGATCGCTATTCACCCCCCTCTAGCAATTCATTTCGATCCAACAGGATCTACCTTAACCCCATATTTTTGAAGGTAGGAAACTTCGCTTCCCACTTCAACTCGGTTGCTTATTCATGGCGATCCCTTCTACATCCCCGGATAAAAAAATATATCCTTGACAAGAGGGATTGCCCAAGCAACCTTGTCATCGTTGTGCTATTCGATTAGAGTAGTCACTTGAACAAACTTGTTGTTCAAGCGACCAACCTCTATTCTACGAATAGCCGCAGAATAGACGATGTACGGATCGCCGACTTTTGTGTTTATGTTCGGGGTCCAAGTATATTTAGCCACAAAACAGAATATATCATGCATATATAATTGAAAACAATTACAAACATATTACATATGAAGATAGATAAGTGTTATACCTCTCGATCTTCTATTGTATGACCTTCCTCCTTTCGGACGTCGTGTGGGTGACGATCTACCAAAAGTTGAAGTTCCTAGATCACCAATCTTCCTTCCTTGCTCATTCCAAGCAAGAGAAAGAATAGAAACAAGACCCTTCTTCTTCCTTTAGTCAACCAACAAGCAACAAGCAAGTTGCTTGCTGCCGGCCAACAAGGAAAAGGGTGAGAAAGATGAATACCGGCCAAAAGATCCAAGGGAAGACCTTAAGCTATGTTTCCACCGGCCAAAGAGAGGAGAAGAGGCTGGTTTGGACACCGGCCAAGGGCTGGAAAAGGCTTATGGGCGTCAGCCACCTTGAGGGAGAAGAGAAGAAAGGAAACTCTTTTCTTATTTGGTGCCGCCAACACCCAATGCTCCTTGCCGCCCAAAACCCCAGCCTCTCCCCTTGATTCTAATTAATTTCCATGCCAACCCTAGCCTCTTTTTTTATAGAGTTAGAGATAAGCCTTGTTTTAATCTCCACCATTGGTTCTAGGGATTTAATCTCAACCGTTGGATCTAGAGATTTAATCCAACCGTCGGATCTAGAGATTTAATCTCTACCTTTGGATCTAGAATTTTGTTTTCATCCATTGGATCTAAGCTTCATGAGGTATTAATAGGCTACAATAGGGACCATGAGGAGGAGTTGGATCTTGGCCACCCAATGAATCAAGCCCACATAAAGTCCGATCCATTAATGATAATCCAATCCACTAAAGGATTATCATTGATCTACCTCACCAACCCCCATAAGTTAATATGGGCTCCATATATTATATGTACATTTTCTCCCCGTGTTTAAGATCTCGAATTTCCGTCGATTAATTAATTTACTGACCATTAATTAATCAACATCTAACTCCATGAGCAGTACCACTCAACCTTTTCATCATGCTGGACCAAGTCCACCTGCAGGGTTTACATGATGAACCTTATGAGCTCCTCAAGGGGACATCATCATCCTAATATATAGGACACGATTTCCTCCTATAATCAACGACACACCATATAAATAATATCATTTCCCAACTTACCGAGCATATCGATTTAATCTATAAATCTCGCCCATTGGTAAATCAAAGAAATGAATACTAAGTATATGTGCCCGTTATTATATCGGGATTAAGAGTATGTACAATATAATATCTGAGGTCCGATTCGATTATGTAGTCAGCAATAAATCAAATCACCTCTAAGTTGGTCATGATCAATACACACAAAGTGTACTAGTGTGATTTTATGGTCAAGACAAACCAATACCAAATCACACTACAACCATACCAATGGTTTGTCCAAAGCCATCTCGGTTGTGAGCCTATACTTATACTTTACAAGGAGCCGATAACATGATCTCCCGTGTGACACCACACACCATGTTATCTACAATGTAATGTATTAGACAATATGCATAACCATAAAAATATGCAAACAATGATCATGTGATTCTTATTTCAAAAATAAAGATGTTTATACAAAAGATAGACTTTTCAGTATACATCCCAACAATCTCCCACTTATACTAAAAGACTATGCTGTCCTCAAACTGCCATCATCTGATCCCCATTCTTTTCACATGCCTATCAAAAGCTCTCGTATGAAGGGGCTTAGTGAAAGGATCTGCCAGGTTATCTGGATTACTCTGATATCTGCTGATCATGTCCACGGAAAAGCAGATATCTGGTCTCGTACATAGCATCACATACATGAGGCTTCCAACCACCGAAGCATAAGGAACCGCCTTCATCTCCTCTATCTCCTCAGATGTTCTAGGACACATCTCCATAGATAAAGGAACTCCATGCTTGAAAGGTAGAAAAACTTTCTTGGAGTTTTGCATGCTAAAACGATCCATAATTGTGTCTATGTATGAAGCTTGGGATAAGCACAACATCCTTTTCCTGCGATCCCTTATAATCTTGATCTCAAGGATGTGTCCCACTTCTCCCAAGTCCTTCATATCAAACTGTTTGGACAACCATACCCTTACGTCCGATAACACCTTGACATTGTTGCCAATTAACAAAATGTCATCTACGTATAGTACAAGAAATACCACTACATTTCCGTCACATCTCTTGTATACACAAGACTCATCCAGACTTTGAATAAATCCATAATACTGGATTACCTCATCAAATCGGATGTTCCAAGACCTCGAAGATTGCTTCAATCCATAAATGGATCGATTAAGCTTACATACAAGATGCTCTTTGCCCTTCGCAATGAATCCCTCTGGTTTCTTCATATAGATGTTTTCCTCAAGACTTCCATTAAGGAAAGTTGTCTTGACATCCATCTGCCACACCTCATAATCCATATGAGCTGCTATGCATAAGAGAATCCGGATAGACTTAAGCATGGCTATTGGCAAAAAGGTCTCCTCATAATCGATACCCTCTTTCTGAGTATACCCCTTCGCAACAAGCCTCGCTTTGAAGGTCTCAACCTTCCCATCTATTCCTCTCTTTCTTTTGTAGATCCACTTGCATCCAATGGTTTTTACACCATCGTGTGATTCCACTAGCTCCCAGATCTGATTTGAATCCATAGATTTAATCTCAGCATTCATTGCACTTTTCCAAGATACAACATCTTTATCTTGGATTGCCTCATCATATGTCCAGGAATCAGATTCATGTTCGCCAGGGACCAAATCAGAAGATTCTCCCAAGAACATGAATCTATTAGGCTGTCTAACAACCCTCCCACTACGACAAGGTATCACCTGTGTATCCTCTGTGACACGCGGTGCAGTGACTTATGGTATATCCTCTTGTACCGATGGTACTGAAGAAGTGACTTCCCCTTTCAATTCCTCCAGAACAATCTTACTCATGGGCTTGTGGTTCATTACATAGTTTTCCTCTAGAAATCTGGCGTTCATGCTAACGATCACCCTCTGATCTCTAGGACTATAAAATAAACCACCCTTCGTTCCTCTAGGATAGCCAACCAACATGCTACTTCTGTACGAGATTCCAACTTACCAGCATCCGCCTTCAGCACATGTCCTGGACTCCCCCAAATCCGAATATGTCTTAGACTAGGCTTTCGCCCAGTCAACAATTCTGAGGGAGTAGAAGGCACTGATTTAGATGGAACCAAGTTCAGAATGTACACCGCCGTATCTAGAGCATATCCCTAGAATGAATCTGGCAACTCAGAAAAACTCATCATCGATCTCACCATCTCCATAAGAGTCCTATTCCTTTGCTCTGCTACACCATTCTACCAGGGTGTGCCAGGTGCAGACAATTGAGATTGAATCCCAGCCTCTGATAAGTAATTCCTAAACTCTCCCAAGAGGTACTCACCACCACGATCAGATCGTAGTGTCTTGATACTTTTACCTTGACGTTTCTCCACATCAGTCTTGAATTCTTTGAACTTGTCAAAGCATTCAGACTTACGGCGCATCAGGTAAATGTATCCATATCTCGAATAATCGTCTATAAAAGAGATGAAATACTCAAAACCACCTCTAGCCTGGATAGACATAGGACCACACAAATCAGAATGAACCAATTCTAACACATCTTTGGCTCTATACCCCTTGGACTTAAAAGACCTCTTGGTCATTTTACCCTCCAAGCAAGATTCGCAGGTTGGGAAATCCTCCACCACTAATGAACCCAGAGGTCCATCAGCTATCAACCTTTGAATTTTGCTTAGGTTAATATGACCAAGTCTTATATGCCAAAGATATGTTTGGTTCATCTTCGAAGGTTCTTTCTCTTATTGGAATTAGAAGATGAGTTATTAACTTCAATTTGCATTGTGAGAGCTTTTGGTTCAAGTGTGTATAAATTTTCTATCAATGCACCCGAATAGATAATGTCCCTATTCCTTTTTATAACAACTCTGTCATTAAAAGAAATAGAATATCCATCCATAAACAATTTAGAAATCGAAATTAAATTCTTTCTAAATAAAGGTACATAAAGGCACATAAAGGAAATTCTTAAGAACCAAAACTTTATTTTTCTCAAAAGATAAATGAACGTCTCCCACTGCAACAGTCGCCACCTTTGTGGCATCGCCTAAGTACACGGTAATCTCCCCCTCAGCCAGTCGTCTGGTTTCCTGGAACCCCTGCAAAGTATTGCAGACATGATTAGTGGCTCCCGTATCTTCACACCAGGTGCCCGTAGATAACATCGCTAAATATGTTTCAACGACTAGACCAAAAGATATACCTTTGTTCTACTTGCGGTTGGAGCAGTCCTTCTTCCAGTGTCCAGTCTGCTTACAAGTGAAGCACTTACCTTTCGGCTTCTTCACTCCTCCCTGAGTTCCTCCCACCGCCTTTGCCCCAGTTTGTTTCTTCTTCTTCTTGACTTTCGGCTTAGAAGTAGAAACCTTTTGGGTCACCATGGCATGTGCCTGAGCACTCTGACGAAATAGCCCCTCTACTGCTTGGAGTTCTGTCAGAAGCTCCGCCAACGAATACAACCTCTTGTTCATGTTGTAGTTCAGGCGAACCTACTCAAAACTCCTAGGTAGAGACTGGAGAATGATATCGACCTAGGTTTCCCCATCGATCTCAGCTCCAAGGACCTCCAACTCATTCAAATGAGCCATCATCTTGAGAACATGATCCCTCACGGGTGTTCCCTCGATCATGATGGTCGTCATCAAGTTTCTCATGGCTTCCTGCCTAGCAACCCGATTCTGGTGTCTGAAAAACTCTTTGAGATTGAGCATCATGTCATAAGCAGTGGGCATGGCTTGATGCTGATGTTGCAGTACATTTGACATAGATGCCAAAATGTAACACCGCGCCATCTCATCGACCTTTATCCACTTCTTATAACTCTCTTTCTCCTTTTCCCCAGAATCATCCGCAGGCTTAGGAGGGCACTCTTCGAGGAGTATATATTTGTATTCCTCAACAGTCAAGACAATGTCTAGATTCCTCTTCCAATCAACATAGTTGGGTCCAATAAGTTTATTCTCTTTCAGTATCACAATAAGCGGATTGAAAGTCATTTTGAAAGAAAACCTAAGAATCACATAGATCAAAATATTAGATTTCAAAAATTATTGATTCCTCAAACAATAATATTTTAAAATCAACCAACACCTCAAAACACCGAGAATATCGTATGCCACGATAGTGTGGACGTATACGAATTCTACATTTGTAAGAGGAGGTTTTACCCATTAATTTTACTATCTTGTTAACCTAACTTTTTGACCAGTAAAATTAATAGTTGGTTCCTCTTTGGCCCTACAAATAAAAGCAGTGACTCCGATGGGGAGGATACTTATATTTGTATCTAAGTGTTCACCATTACTTAGTACCAAGGTAATTATCTCGAGTTATGTGCCTTCCGATGGGGAAGTACACACGCTCCTTAATAATTCCCTATAACCATATTCGACCTTGTGATCCGCAAACAAACTCATCCGATGGGGAGGAAGGCACTCAGAGCCGACGCGCAAGTTTGTTTGCATCACATGTCAAATTGTAATGGAGGCCATGGGAATTTATAAAAATATCCCTCTCCCACTTAGTAATTTGAAATTGAGGAATTTTCTAGCCTACGACATGCATATCAAACAATAAGCAATAAATATAAAAAATAAATATTTTCCAACTATTATGGCTTTTGTCTTCAATATGTCTCCCATCGCATCGCCATCTCGTCCGCTCCTCCTACGCCATGTACGAGCCATCCGGAGATCCGAGCTGAGACTAAAAAACTATTTTAATTTACATCCATCGATCCTATACTCCACGAGAGAGTGTACATGAAATCTAGATCGAAAGCAAACTAAAATAAAAAGAGTGGCTAAACAATGCCGTATCTAATTTACAAAAAATTAAATACTAGCCTCGTCAACCCCGAGGATTCAACAAAATATACAATTACACACATACAATCACATACACACATATGGCCATAATAGTTGGATCCGATGCCTGCAACCAAAGAGTTAACCTACGCATATCCTATTATTATCCGACACATATAATATATGAAAAACGCATAAGAGTAATCGAATCCTAAACACACAAAACCGGAAACCGTGGCTCTGATACCACTTGAAGGTAGGAAACTTCGCTTCCCACTTCAACTCGGTCACTTGTTCATGGAGATCCCTTCTACATCCTCGGATAAAAAAATTTATCCTTGACAAGAGGGATTGCCCAAGCAACCTTGTCATCGTCATGCTATTCGATTAGAGTAGTCACTTGAACAAACTTGTTGTTCAAGCGACCAACCTCTATTCTAAGAATAGTTGCGGAATAGACGATGTACGGATCGCCGACTTTTGTGTTTATGTTCGGGGTCCAAGTATATTTAGCCACAAAATAGAATATATCATGCATATATAATTGAAAACAATTACAAACATGTTACATATGAAGATAGATAAGTGTTATACCTCTCAATCTTCTATTGTATGACCTTCCTCCTTTCGAACATCGTGTGGGCGACGATCTACCAAAAGTTGAAGCTCCTAGATCACCAATCTTCCTTCCTTGCTCGTTTCGAGCAAGAGGAAGAATAGAAACAAGACCCTTCTTCTTCCTTTAGTCAACCAACAAGCAACAAGCAAGTTGCTTGCCGCCGGCCAACAAGGAAAAGGGTGAGAAAGATGAATACCGGCCAAAAGCTCCAAGGGAAGACCTTAAGCTATGTTTCCACCGACCAAAGAGAGGAGAAAAGGCTGGTTTGGACGCCGACCAAGGGCTGGAAAAGGCTTATGGGCGCCGGCCACGTTGAGGGAGAAGAGAAGAAAGGAAACTCTTTCCTTATTTGGTGCCGCCAACACCCAATGCTCCTTGCCGCCCAAAACCCTAGCCTCTCCCCATGATTCTAATTAATTTCCATGCCAACCCTAGCCTCTCCTTTTATAGAGTAAGGGATAAGCCTTGTTTTAATCTCCACCATTGGTTCTAGGGATTTAATCTCAACCGTCGGATTTAGAGATTTAATCTCAACCGTCGGATCTAGAGATTTAATATCTACCTTTGGATCTAGAGTTTTTTTTTCATCCATTGGATCTAAGCTTCATGAGGTATTAATAGGCTACAATAGGGACCATGAGGAGGAGTTGGATCTTGGCCACCCAATGGATCAAACCCACATAAAGTCCGATCCATTAATGATAATCCAATCCACTAAAGGATTATCATTGATCTACCTCACCAACCCCCATAAGTTAATATGGTCTCCATATATTATATGTACATTTTCTCCCCGTGTTTAAGATCTCAAATGTCCATCGATTAATTAATTTACTGACCATTAATTAATCAACATCTAACTCCATGAGTAGTACCACTCAACCTTTTTATCATGTCGGACCAAGTCCACCTGCAGGGTTTACATGATGAACCTTATGAGCTGCTCAAGGGGACATCATCATCCTAATATATAGGACACAGTTTCCTCCTATAATCAATGACACACCATATAAATAATATCATTTCCCAACTTACCGAGCCTATCAATTTAATCTATAAATCTCGTCCATTGGTAAATCAAAGAAATGAATACTAAGTATATGTGTCCGTTATTATATCGGGATTAAGAGTATGTACAATATAATATCTGAGGTCCGATTCGATTATGTAGTCAGCAATAAATCGAATCACCTCTAAGTCGGTCCTGCTCAATACACACAAAGTGTACTAGTGTGATTTTATGGTCAAGACAAACCAATACCAAATCACACTACAACCATACCAATGATTTTTCCAAAACCATCTCGGTTGTGAGCCTATACTTATACTTTACAAGGAGCTGATAACATGATCTCCCGTGTGACACCACACACCATGTTATCTACAATGTAATGTATTAGACAATATGTATAACCATAAAAATATGCAAACAATGATCATGTAATTCTTATTTCAAAAATAAAGATGTTTATACAAAAGATAAACTTTTCAATATACATCCCAACACTTTTGAAATAATGTGACCCAGGAAAGATACTCGATCGAGCCAAAATTCACACTTGGAGAACTTGGCATACAATTATCTCTGCTGAAGGGTCTGTAACACTGTATTCAAGTGTTCAACATGTTCTTCCTGAGTTCTCGAGTAAATAAGGATATCATCAATGAATACAATCATAAACTTGTCAAGGAATGCCTTAAAAACCCGATTCATTAAGTCTATAAATGTTGCTAGAGCATTTGTCACTCCAAAAGGCATGACCACAAACTCATAGTGTTCATACCTCATTCGGAAAGTTGTTTTCGGTACATCATTCTCTTTAACTTTTACTTGATAATATCCAGACAGCAAGTCAATCTTGAAGAAAACTGTAGCTCCCTTCAATTTATTGAACAAATCATCAATCCTTGGCAAAGGATATCTATTTTTGATTGTCACTTTATTCAGTGCTCGCAGTCTATGCACATTCTCATAGACCTATCTTTCTTCTTCACGAATAATACCGGAGCTCCCCATGGTGAGTGACTAGGGAGAATGAATCCCTTGTCGAGTAACTCCTGTAATTGTTCCTGAAACTCTTTCAGTTCTACCAGAGCCATACGATAGGGTGCTTTTGAGATTGGTTTGGTACCAGGAATAAGTTCAATCTCAAACTTGATTTCTCTGTTAGGAGCTAACCCTGGCAACTCATCAGGGAATACTTCTGGGTATGTAACAACCCAAATTTTAGTTCTTATATTTTTTTTTATTTAGAGGAAAATAGAAATAAGAAAAGAAAAAAAATATAATAGAAATAAGAATCGGAATAAAAAAAAATTCAAATAAATGATTCATTAGCCGGGGCTCGAACCATGAACCATTGGTTTGGGAGAATAGGCTTCCTACCGCTAAGTCATAAGATTACCAATGAGTAGGATATAATAGAATATATCTATAGGCAGGAAAAAGGGAGAAGTTGGTTAATTTGGCTAATCATTTAAAGGGGTAATTAAGTTAAGGAAAACCCTAGTTTATTTTTTTCCTTTCCCTAAATCCCTGGCACTGCCCACCCACGCTCTCTCTCCCTCTTCTCTCCAAACGCCGGCCACGCCCACCCATGCCTCTCTCTCCCTCTTCTCTCCAAACACCGACCACCTCTTCTGTATTCAGCGTTATGATGACTTGGAGTGTCAATGATAATTAACGCATTCCAATAATTTTCTAGGATAAGAAATAACGAGGTTTAATTGGTTAGCTTTGGATAATCAGTAAAGGCTTGAGTGTAAAGTATAGAGAAAGTTGATATTATGAATTATTGTGCATTTAGTGATTGGATAGTGATAGAGTTATGCAGCGGGGTGGGGATAGTACTAAAGATCAATAAACGTTGAGCATTGTAGTTAAAGAGGTAAGTATTGCTCACCTGCAGTATAAGTAGTTATCGTATGTCCTTGATATGTTTTTATGTGCATGTTATTTCCAGTTATGCATGGTGTTTTTTTTGTTACATGATTTTACCCGTTATGTCGTGGTTAATTCGGTATCCTGTTTAGATCCATGATAAGAATGTGACTTATGATTATGCATGTTGTAGATAAGTTGTAGCTTACAATTTTATGCATGATGTAGAGTAAGATGTAAAAATATTTCTTTTATAAGGAAAATTTTAAAGATGCTCCCCGTTAGAATTGGGGATTAAGAGCACAACGATCTTCAGTATGCTCCCCATTTCAGTTTTGGGGGTCAAGAGCATAATGATCTTTATGGTGCTCCCCATTCGTGATTTAGGGGATTAAGAGTATTTTTTCAGTATGTATATGAATATAAGTATAAAGGAAGTATTTTACTTTTGACAGGGCATGTACCGGGCATCAGTTTCGCCCACGGGCTAAGGCCCTCAGTTTGAGTTACCCTAGTAGGTTCGGTGCTTGGCCACCCCGACCTATTAGAAAAGTGCACATTGGTACTATGTCGGACCCATATTCAGGATGATTATTAATTTGAAGTATGAGTATAAGTAAAAGTAAAAGTTTTCAAAGTTAATTATTCTAGTTCAGATACACTGTTTACAAGTTTTAAAATACTTAAGAGCATGGTTTATACAAGAGACATGTATTCAGAGTTATGATTTCTAATTATGCTTGCATGTGTATCAATGTATCAAGGGTAAGAGAACTAGTTGCATGATTTCATACGTTGCATATTTTTGTGAGCATAGAAAGTACTTACTAAGCATTATTGCTTACAGTTTGCATTTCCTTATACTGCAGATAAAGGTAAAGAAATGCTTCAGTATGGTGGCATAGCGGATGAAGTGCTTGGAGTGTGTGGCGACGGAACAGTGGAAATAAAAGATCTTAAGTGCAGATGTCTACACCAGATTTTAAGTTTCTATTTTTTTTGATATTGTTAAAGTTCAACTGGATTGCTTATCGTTGAGACCAAAGAATGCTAGAGTCATGTTGGGTTAGTCTTAATACTTGCATGTTATGTGAAGATCTTGAAATGGTTATTGTTTAAGTGATGTCAAGGTCCTTATGATCATTTTAGTTATTAGCATATTGCGTTAGTATATTGCTCGAATTGAGGAATGATAGTAACATGGTGTGATGATTAAAGTATAGCGTCAGAGTAAGAGTAGAAAGTACAAATATGTAACAATCTCTTTCTTATGGGAGGGGTGGTATAGTTGGTATCAGAGTAAGATAAGGAAGAATTAAAGAAACATACAGTAAAGTAGTGACATCTCCCCTAGTAGAGAGTGGAAAGAATAGGGGGGGGGTGTTACAAGATGGTATCAGAGCGGGTTCCGCCCTTCCGTCACACACACATCGAGCATCAGTCTTGCCGCCTCTAGGTAAGCAAGTATTTATCTTCTTTATTTACTTTATGAGTAGTAAGGAATGCTTTTTTTAAGTTAAACACGCTCACCTAGAATGTTCTCTTTGAGTTAAACATGCTTACATATATATATATGAAGATGATAGACAGTAAGTAATAGAGCATACCTAGATATGTATATGAAGATGAAAAAAAAATAGTGATAATATCCTGATAGTAGTTTCACTTTATCATCTTATGAAGAGCAAGAAATGCCTCGAGAAAGACCCCGTGGAGGATAAGAAATGAATGAAGAAGTACCACCACCTGCTTGGATGCAGATAGTCACTCAGCTCCAACAGCAAGTGGCAGAGCAGCAGTAGGTCATCAATACCTTGATGACGAATCAGCAAGAAAATCATGTTACTCAGCCAGGGACTCAGAATGTCATTCCAACTGCATCTTCTACCCCACCAGACCCACCAATAGCTCCAGTGGGAGGGGTGAGACAAGAGGCCTATTTGATTCAATGGCAAAAGCTGAAGCCAGAGAGTTTTGTCAATGCCAGTGAACCATGGGATGCTCAGGCATGGTTCAAGATAGTAGAGAGCATAGTGGAACTGCTGGACTAGCCTGATAATGAGAAAGTCAAGTGCGTCTCGTTCTGTCTGATCAGAGATGCTAGAATGTGGTGGGAGCGAGTAAAGACCAAGAGGGTGGTGAACCAAATGTCATGGACGGACTTTGAGACGGAGTTCTTCCATATGCGAGTCACCAATAAGCATTATGATGAGTTCATGAAGTTCCGACAAGGGGATTTATCAGTAGATGAAGCGGTAAAGAAGTTTAATAGGTTGGCTCGCTTATGCCCGGAACTGGTCAGTACTGAGAGTTAGGTTGATGCTAAATATGTTAAGACCGGAGATAGCTCTGAATGTGGCTAGGGGAATTAATAGACCATAGACGACTAAAGAGATAATCAATAGTGCACTAATCATAGAGCATTACATGAATAGTATCAAGCACCAGAAGCTAGCCTCGACAGAAAGCAAAAGTCAGGGAAGTTCAGGAGGTCAGAAACCTCAGAGCGGTAATTCGAACTGGAAGCAAAACAACAATGGCAAGAGGAAACAGTGGAATAATGCAAAGGGAGGTTCAACCAGTAAGCAACCTACGTATCCCACATGTTCTAAGTGTGGGAGGAAGTATCCAGAAGTTTGCTGCTAGGGCGTGAGCGAGTGTTATATATGTGGTGTCAAGGGACACTTCGCCAAATAGTGCCCCACCAAGACCAATCTACCTCCGCCACAGTCTACTCAATATGGAGGTAGACCAGCTCAGCTACATCAGATGCAGGGAGCACTGGAGGGTCCTTACATCAGCCAAGGAAGATTGGAGGCCCCATCAGTTACACCTAATGCCCGAATCTTCTCCCTCACCAAGGGAAAGGTAGCAAATGCTTCTACAGTAGTCACATGTCAGATATCTATCCTTAGTCAGCATGCTACCATTGTTGGGTTTCCGGCACCGCGGCGTGTGTGTGTTCGATCATGTTTCGTAAACATGAGCACAGCGGAAGCAATAAAAATAATAAATACTCCTATTTATTACAACACACACAACACACGCATGCTATTACAACAAGTGTAGACATAACCGTAAATTAAAATTGCAATAAAAGAAATTTAAACTACGTTATACCTTCCGTATGACGTGTAGCGGGAACGGCATCAACCGGAACGATTCTCGTAAGAATCATCTCTATCCGTATCCACGCCGAGCTCCTCGGGATGACTTCGCCAAGCCACGAGCTTCGTCTTCGTACGGGTTACTAGCCTCGTGTTGAAGACGACGTGATCGAGAGATGATCACGGTCCGAATCCAAATTCGGACCTAAAACAAGTCCTCAAGACTTGCTTCTCCGGAGAGGTATTCGTCAACTGATTGACGAATCCTTCGTCCTCCACCTCAGAGGATTACCGGAGATCAAATCCCCGGTATGTTAGCCGCTGTCGGAGCACTAACCGTCGTCCAAACGACGCTCCGACGAGAGGAGAAGAAGCTGTCCAGAAAACTGGACAGCTTGGTGGAGGAGTAGGCGCCGGCCAAAACAAGGAGAGAAAAGCCTCACCTTGATGCCAAACCTATAGGGGATCACCGGAGGGTCGCCGGAGGTTCACCGGCTGGAGCTTGGACGCCGACAACGACTTGGACGGCTGCACACAAGCTGGGCGGTGGCTGCTCTTTGGGTTGGCGCCGAAATCCTTCAACAAGGGTGGGCGGCAACACAAGGGGGGAGGCTAGGGTTTTGATTAATTAGGGTTTAACAATCCCTTAAGCCCACTTTTATAGAGAACTAATTCTCTTAATGGTTAATGGATCATATCCATAAAGCCCGTTAACCCGCTCCATTAAGATAAGTTAAAATAAACCAAACCATAATGGTTTATTTTAAGTTAAAACGAACCGAACCAACTTTTGGTTCATCCGTTTAAAATAAACCAAACCCTTTGGTTTATTCTTATCCATTGGATTAGAACCAAACCATTTTGATCCATCCATTACGTCTTCATAAGACGCAGCCCATCCACGCTTCCAGTGCGACTGAAACGATTTCATGCTCGCTTTATGTTTGGTCCAACCAAACCTAGTTTCTCTCGGTCTGAGAATCCCATTCTCAAGCTCGTTTTAAATCCTTTGGATTACGCTCGTTGTGCGTGTGACCAAATAGGTTCTCGGTTTATGTTGGCCGCCTATAATTAACCATTAATTATAGAACGATCATGAGTGGCACCTAGTAGTACATCATGATCCCCAATTAACCAAAAAGATCAACGGTTGATCCAGAACTATTTCTGAAACCCTTCAGTAGCTCGAATGAATCGTGCCCCATTCCCTTCACTCATCTTATACCCACTTGGTTCAGGACATGGTCTATTGTGTCAGTCCCCACTAGGCTGACTACGTCACACCTAGCCCAAGTATCATTTCCTCGTCCTACGGATTCTAGTTACTCCACATGTATCGAAGAGTACCTTACTCTAAACATGTATTGCTTTGGCCAAAGACTTTAGTAACAATCCGACGAGAGGCCATGGGTATACATCTCCTCGCAAGGAGTGGTGAATCCTTTATAGGCTATTCAAACACCTTCGATCACTTCGACTTATACCCAATCATCCCGGGTCCACATCTCCTTAGAGATGTTTGCTTAAGATGTCAAAGCATAAGTCTCCATGATCAAGATGACTTGAATACCACAAGTCAAAGGAACATCGCACTTAAGCCACAGTAAGAACTTCATTGACATATCTATATATGCAGAGAACCATATGAAGTCTTACGGCTGGTCACTCCAATGAACTAGTTACCATAACTAGCATCCACGATTAACTCGGACATCACTATGTCTCCGGTGAGAATCACCGCTTGGATACACCAAGGAGTATACTGCTAGTCTCAATGTAATTGATGGTGTCCGGATCCATCAATTCATCGACTAGGATAATTCCGATACATCACAATTACACATGTAGAGATACTCACTAGTTGTGATCCAATCACAAATTCTCTCATGCCGTGAATCGTATCGTGGACATTCGAAATGAGTTTAAGATCCAATCAAATACATAAAACATGTATACTCAAATAGTGAATCTTCATTTATCATATAAATGGTTCATACATAAGGCGATTGCCTTAGGACATCTCTCATATATTACTAACAGACTCCCACTTGGCCTAATGTCAATCGCTACGGTATCCAATACCATAAGCACCAACATGACCCTCAAACTTATTTTGAGGTAATGCCTTAGTCAAGGGATCCGCTAAGTTCCTTTCAGTGGGAATTTTCTCGATTTGTATTTCGTTCCTACTGATGATCTCTCTGATAAGATGATAGCGGCGAAGCACATGTTTGGATCATTGATGAGACCACATCAAGTTCAGAGATGAACTTCTTGATCCAAACCGCTTCCTTTGCTGCTTCCAAAGCTGCAATGTATTCTGCCTTAGTGGCAGAATCCGCTATAGTGTCAAGCTTGGAACCTTTCCAACTTATTGCGTCTCCATTCCAGGTGAATACATACCCAGACAAAGACATGGAATCATCCTTGTCTGTCTGGAGCTGGCATCCGTATACCCACGTATCACCATGTACCCTTCTCCATATATTAGGAACACATCCTTAGTTCTTCTCAAGTACTTAAGGATCGTCTTAACAGCCACCCAATAATCCATTCCTGGATCAGACTGGTATCTGCTCGTGACTCTCAGAGCATACGATACATCGGGCCTCGTACATAACATAGCATACATGATAGATCCTATTGCGGATGCATAGGGAATCTTACTCATGCAAATCCTCTCGTCTTCTGTGTGCGGACACATAGACTTCGAAAGGTGTACCCCATGCCTGATGGGCAGATAACCTTTCTTGGATTCCGACATGCTAAACCTCTTTAGCACTCGGTCTATATATGTAGACTGCGAAAGACCAAGCAACCGTTTCGATCTATCTCTATAGATCTTAATCCCAAGGATGTAGGTTGCTTCTCCCAGGTCTTTCATGGAGAATGTCTTGGATAACCAAACCTTCACTGACTGTAAGATTGAAACATCGTTTCCTATAAGTAGTATGTCATCGACATACAATACTAGGAATACGACTGCACTCCCACTAACCTTCTTGTACACACAAGGTTCGTCTGGATTTTTGTGAGAAATCAAACTTTTTGATCGTCTCATCAAAACGGATATTCCAGCTCCTGGATGCTTGCTTCAATCCATAAATGGATCGTCGCAATTTGCATACCTTGGTTTTATCAACCGATGTGAAACCCTCAGGCTGTATCATATACACGTCCTCGAGCAAGTTTCCATTAAGGAAAGCTGTTTTCACATCCATCTGCCATATCTCATAATCATAATGAGCCGCTATGGCCAGGAGCATCCGAATGGATTTAAGCATAGCTACAGGCGAATAGGTTTCGTTATAATCAACACCTTGCTTTTGACGATATCCTTTCGCCACCAATCTAGCCTTATAGGTAATCACATTACCATCCATGTCGGTTTTCTTCTTGAAAACCCACTTGCACCCTATAGGCTTTATGCCTTCAGGTGGGTCAACCAAGTTCCAAACTTGGTTTTCGTACATGGAATCCATTTCCGACTTCATGGCACCAAGCCACTTATCCCTTTCTGAACTTGTCAGCACTTCTTCATAACTGGTAGGCTCCTCATCATCAATGAGTAACACGTCGTTCGATTCGCTTACGAGAAATCCATATCTCTCAGGAATATTGCGTGTTCTACCAGATCTACGAAGATGTGGTGTTACAATAGGTCCAAATTGATTGCTCATCACTATGAGTTTTCACCGTGCTTCACTGTATCTCATTAATGTCTATTTGAGTCTCTCGAGCCTCCTCAAGCTCGACGACACTCCCACTGTTTTCTTGCAAGAGAAACTCTTTCTCTAGAAACACAGCATGCCTTGAAACAAACACCTTTTGTTCCACAGGATGATAGAATTGGTAACCCCTTGTTTCCTTAGGGTATCCAATGAATAGACATTTATCAGACTTAGCATCCAGTTTGTCTGATACAGTCCGCTTCACATAAGCAGGACAACCCCATATCTTCAAGTAAGATACATGAGGTTTCTTACCATTCCATATCTCATATGGAGTAGTTGAGACTACCTTGGTAGGCATTCTGTTTAACAAGTAAACAGCTGTCTGAAGTGCATAACCCCAAAAGGACTTGGGAAGAGTTGCATGATTCATCATTGACTTGACCATGTCCAACAAGGTCCGGTTACGCCTCTCAGATACACCATTATGCTGTGGTGTATAGGGCGGAGTCCATTGAGACAATATGCCATTGTCTCTTAGATAATCAAGAAACTCTTGACTTAAGTATTCACCGATCCGATCGAAGTATTTTAATACTCTTGTCATGTTGTTTCTCTACTTCATTTCTGAATTCTTTGAACCTTTCAAAGGCTTCAGACTTGTGTTTCATCAAGAACACATACCCAAACCGTGAGTGATCATCGGTGAAGGTAATGAAGTAGCTATAGCCTCCTAATGCTTGAGTTGACATAGGTCCACATACATCAGTATGTATTAGACCTAGTAACTCTCCCACTCGTTCACCTTTTCCAGTAAAAGGTAACTTAGTCATCTTGCCTGTTAAGCATGATTCGCATGTATCGTATGAATCCAATTCAAACGATTCCAGAATTCCACATCGGTGTAATTCGGACATGCGTTTCTTGCTTATATGGCCAAGACGACAATGCCACATATAGGAGTCTATTTGATTATCCTTTCGAGCACTCTTGTTGCTCGCTTCGATATTGCAAATGTCACTGGATACGTCCAACGTATAAACACCATTGCTTAAAGTTCCAGTCCCATAAAGAACCCCATTCAAAGTTATGTAACAACAATTGTTACTAAATGTCAAATGGAAACCATTTCTATTTAAACAAGAAATAGAAATGATGTTCTTTATCAACAAAGGAATATAAAAGCAATTGTCCAGTTCTAAGACAAGTCCTGCAGGGAGTTTCAACAAATACGTTCCGATGGCGAGTGCAGCAACCGTTGCTCCATTCCCAACACGTAAATTTGACTCTCCCCTTGACGAGTCTTTTTCTATTCCTTAGCCCATGTATGTCATTACATATATGTGAGTCACACCCAGTATCAAATACCCAAGTGTCTGAGGAAATAGAATGACAATCAATAAAGAAGATTTCTGAAGAAGATGGGGCATCCGATGTCTTATCCTTCTTCACGGACTCAAGATAAATCTTGCACTTTCTTCACAAATGGCTCTCCTTGCCATAATGATGGCAAGTTTCCTTTTGTGCTAGTTCTACCTTCTTAGCCCTTCTCTTCTTTCCCTTCTGCTGTTCCTTTGACTTCCTCTTAGAACCTTTCTTCGAGGAATCAACTAACAACACCGTCCCCTGCTCATGCTTCTAAAGACTCCTCGCCTTTCAAAGATATTGAGCAGTACCACAGATGAACCTCCTTGCATCTCAGAGGTGAAGAGGAGCTTTGAGACTTCGAACCTTTCGAATCTCACTTGCTCATCAACCAACTCACAAAGATGGACTACGATATGAGCATCCATATGCTCATGTTTCTTTCGTAGCTTGGGTTCCATCGTGGCTAGCATGATGCAACTTATTTGTTCAGAATCACTCAAATGTTTCTGATAGGCCAACAATTGGTCCAGAGTTGCATTGTCACTAGGACGGGCGGGAAGAGGCGCTTCGAGGACATTTGCAAGCTTTTCAACCTTGAGAACAATTCTCAAGCTTCTAAGCCAGTCCATGAAACTCGGCCCAGTCAATTTATTTGAATCCAAAATGGAACGCAAATTCAAACACATCATGATCAATATATTAATTTAGAAATACAAAACGAGCATATATGAGAAAGATGATTTTAAAAATGCATCAATATACATTTATAAATCCCATTCATTTTTCGAATTTCAAAAACCCCAAAATCACTTCGGGAGATTGTAGGTCCATCTCCGAATGGGCTGATATCCATCATAGTTATGAACAACCTTGGAGAGAGTCCAACAAGCCATTCATAACTACGACGGTAGGTATCATCTATACCGATTGCATATCACGTATATGCAACTATCACAATGTGCTATCAACTATTTGAATGTTCACACATACATCGGGTTGTTAACACATTAACAAGTATGCATCATATGCATAGCACCCAACTTCACCTCCCTTTACATCGACCTTGGAGAGAGTCCAACAAGCCGATGCTCCAGGTTAAAGCCAACCCATTAATCAGACATAGTTTTAATATGGTTAGAGCGCATTCAACCAATTAGCCCAGCTTGGAGAGAGTCCAACAACCAAAGCTAACGATTGACCTCTCGACTCTTACCATATTAGTATTAAACTATTCCATGGTTTGAACATATTCAGTTCGAGCCGGGCTTGAGAGAGTCCAACAACCTGCAAACAAGAAATGTAACTCGGTTCTAACCATATTAATGGAAGGTGTAGGCTTTAATATTGATTAAGGGTTTTTAATGTCTCATCCTCTTTGCATGCAAATAACTATTATCTACATGGCATGGCATACATGGCATACATCTACATGTCACGACACGCATGGCATAATGTTATGCATCTAATGCAATTACATGGCATACAATTATGTCATGTCTATATTTCCTTATATGTCATAACTATTTATGGAAATAAAATATGTTTAAGATTTGATTCTCCAAATCAAATCATAATTAAATTAGGAAACAAATTTCCAAATCTAATCACATATTTTATTCATGGAATTATTTGATTAAGGATAATCTATTTAGGAAACCTATTTCCTAAATCTTTAAAACTACTTATGGAAATAAAATATTTTAAGATTTGATTTCCCAAATCAAATCATGATTAAATTAGGAAACAAATTTCCAGAATCTAATCAAATATTTTATTTATGGAAAATATAAATTTCCATAAATACTTCCAACTTTCCAAAAGTGGAAGATTTCCATAAATACTTCTAGACTTTCCAAAATTAAAAAATTTCCATAAATACTTCTAAATTTCCAAAATTTAGAAAACTTCCAGAAATACATTATGACTATCGCAAAACCATTTTACGATTATGTCGAAACACAACCTGGGCTCTGATACCATCAAGGTTTCCAAGACCAAGGCAGGTGTGTGTTCGATCATGTTTCGTAAACATGAGCACAGCGGAAGCAATAAAAATAATAAATACTCCTATTTATTACAACACACACAACACACGCATGCTATTACAACAAGTGTAGACATAACCGTAAATTAAAATTGCAATAAAAGAAATTTAAACTACGTTATACCTTCCGTATGATGTGTAGCGGGAACGGCATCAACCGGAACGATTCTCGTAAGAATCGTCTCTATCCGTATCCACGCCGAGCTCCTCGGGATGACTTCGCCAAGCCACGAGCTTCGTCTTCGTACGGGTTACTAGCCTCGTGTTGAAGACGACGTGATCGAGAGATGATCACGGTCCGAATCCAAATTCGGACCTAAAACAAGTCCTCAAGACTTGCGTCTCCGGAGAGGTATTCGTCAACCGATTGACGAATCCTTCGTCCTCCACCTCAGAGGATTACCGGAGATCAAATCCCCGGTATGTTAGCCGCTGTCGGAGCACTAACCGTCGTCCAAACGACGCTCCGACGAGAGGAGAAGAAGCTGTCCAGAAAACTGGACAGCTTGGTGGAGGAGATAGGCGCCGGCCAAAACAAGGAGAGAAAAGCCTCACCTTGATGCCAAACCTATAGGATCACCGAGGGTCGGAGGTTCACCGGCTGGAGCTTGACGCCGACAACGACTTGGACGGCTGCACACAAGCTGGGCGGTGGCTGCTCTTTTGGGTTGGCGCCTAAATCCTTCAACAAGGGTGGGCGGCAACACAAGGGGGGAGGCTAGGGTTTTGATTAATTAGGGTTTAACAATCCCTTAAGCCCACTTTTATAGAGAACTAATTCTCTTAATGGTTAATGGATCATATCCATAAAGCCCGTTAACCCGCTCCATTAAGATAAGTTAAAATAAACCAAACCATAATGGTTTATTTTAAGTTAAAACGAACCGAACCAACTTTTGGTTCATTCGTTTAAAATAAACCAAACCCTTTGGTTTATTCTTATCCATTGGATTAGAACCAAACCATTTTGGTCCATCCATTACGTCTTCATAAGACCCAGCCCATCCATGCATCCATTGCATCAAACAATTTCATGCTCGCTTTATGTTTGGTCCAACCAAACATAGTTTCTCTCGGTCTGAGAATCCCATTCTCAAGCTCGTTTTAAATCCTTTGGATTACACTCGTTGTGCGTGTGACCAAATAGGTTCTCGGTTTATGTTGGCCGTTTATAATTAACCATTAATTATAGAACGATCATGAGTGGCACCTAGTAGTACATCATGATCCCCAATTAATCGAAAAGATCAACGGTTGATCCAGAACTATTTCTGAAACCCTTCAGTAGCTCGAATGAATCATGCCCCATTCCCTTCACTCATCTTATACCCACTTGGTTCAGGACATGGTCTATTGTGTCAGTCCCCACTAGGCTGACTACGTCACACCTAGCCCAAGTATCATTTCCTCGTCCTACGGATTCTAGTTACTCCACATGTATCGAAGAGTACCTTACTCTAAACATGTATTGCTTTGGCCAAAGACTTTAGTAACAATCCGACGAGAGGCCATGGGTATACATCTCCTCGCAAGGAGTGGTGAATCCTTTATAGGCTATTCAAACACCTTCGATCACTTCGACTTATACCCAATCATCCCGGGTCCACATCTCCTTAGAGATGTTTGCTTAAGATGTCAAAGCATAAGTCTCCATGATCAAGATGACTTGAATACCGCAAGTCAAAGGAACATCGCACTTAAGCCACAGAAGAACTTCATTGACATATCTATATATGCAGAGAACCATATGAAGTCTTACTACCGGTCACTCCAATGAACTAGTTACCATAACTAGCATCCACGATTAACTCCGGACATCACTATGTCTCCAGCCAGTGAGAATCAGCTGCTTGGATACACCAAGGAGTATACCTCGTGCTAGTCTCAACAGAATTGATGGTGTCCAGATCCATCAATTCATCGACTAGGGATAATTCCGATACATCACAATTACACATGTAGAGATACTCACTAGTTGTGATCCAATCACAAATTCTCTCATGCTGTGAATCGTATCGTGGACATTCAGTAAATGAGTTTAAGATCCAATCAAATACATAAAACATGTATACTCAAATAGTGAATCTTCATTTATCATATAAATGGTTCATACATAAGGCGATTGCCTTAGGACATCTCTCATATATTACTAACAACCTTACTGTTTGATACTGGGGTAACCCATTCCTTCATGTCTATGGCATTTGCTAATAAGATAGATATAACTTCGAATATCTTAGATATTTAGTTTTTAACGACCCTACCTTCGGGTGAAATAATGACATCTACACACTGGTTGCGTGCCGTGTCAGTCAGAATTTCAGATAGAGAGCTTTATAGTGATCTGGTCTTGCTGGACATGCATGACTATGATGTCATCTTTGGAATGGACTTTCTGAGCAAGTATGGTGCTTCCATTGAGTGTCGTAAGCGAAGAGTAGTATTCCAACCCGAGACCGAGGCCAAATTTTGTAGGGGATCAATTGGCCGGCTAGAGGGGGGTGAATAGCCTTCTTCCAATGGATGTTGGAATTCTCTTGTTCGTTTGCTCGTCTACACAATCGTTAGCGCAAGCGGAAGCATAAACAATAAAGACAAAGCAATAAATGAAAATACAAATGCTAACAAAGAATGTAACGTGGTTCATGGCTACGCCGCTAATCCACGATCCCGATTCGTCCGAGGTGAATCACTCCTCCAAAGCCAATCACTATTGGTCTCTCCTTTGCACCAAGCTAGGTGGAGGTAACCTTTACAATCAAGATCACTCTTCTTACAAATAGAATGGAGTAAAAATAAGTAAGAAGAGTTTAGAGCTTGTGGGGCACTAGGAAGATCACTTGGAGCATAAGCATTAGCCTCTTAAAGGCTCACAACCTCTCTTTTTATAGAGAGGGCTGATTTCTTCATCATTGCCGCCCTTGGCGATCCGTACATCGTCCTACAACGACCTCACGAACACATCGGATCCCGACCGTGTAGTCCAACGGAACTCTTGGCGATCGGTGATGGACCTCATCACGATCATTTGCCTCCGTAGTCGACGCCCGGTCGGCTCACGAATAGTTCTGGCCAAAACCCTATTGACCCGATCTCATTCGCCTTGATCGGTGGTCTGGATGCCGATCACGCATGTGGCGATCACGCTACACTCGATCGATTGTATACTAGTCGAACTCCATTCGACTTCGGGCGATCGCCAACGTGACATGACATCGGTAGTGTCGTCGAAAACCCATCCGACACTTGGCCAAATGGCCAAGTTTCACCTAAGAGCTACCCCTCCCCAGGTTACAATCGCTCACTCTCATTTCTCGGAGTCCCTCGCCTTCGAAGTTCTCTTCGTTCTCGGCCACGTCCCTCGGCAGCATCAGGCGCACGACTCTGCAATGCTCCTTCGCGTCTCTTGCCTCGAAGTCTACTTCCTCCGGCTTCACTCCAAGCTTCTCGTCCGGCGGTCCCTCGGATGCTCCAAGCGCACGACTTCTGCAAAGCTATCCTTCACCTACTCAAGGCACGAGTCCTGAGATGTGAAACTTGCCACGGCTCCATGTGCGAATTACTAAGTCCTGCACGACTTCAACGCACATATCAAATCAACATAATACACTAACTTAAACCCTTTTCCACACCATCAAAACCATATTACGGCAAGAGATTGCCCTAACAATCTCCCCCTTTTTGATGTGTGGCAATCCGTTTAAGTTAGGTAAAAACATTTGATATAAATTTCAAAGGAAAGAAAGCATGTAAACATAAACATGATATAGCAACATGCAACTCCCCCTTAATCCATGAAACTCCCCCTTAATTTCTCCCCCTATCATAATTAACTTAAACATAATTATTTCTCCCCCTTTGACACCATCAAAAATATTAATACTAAGTTATAAACTCATGGCATCAAGTATAAAGAGAAACATATATTAAAATCAATCAAAACCTGATAACTTGTTCATTAGCCCATCATCATTGCTATCGGTATGGCAATGATCGGTAGCACAAAGGAATCTGAATTTCTGATTTTCTGGATGAATTTCAGAAATGCATTATTAATTCCAGAAAATTCAAAAAATCATGAAATTTGGGGAACATATTTCTTTTAAGTATATCTATCAATAAAAAATAGTTTTTCAAGAAAAAAACATTATATTTTCCGAGATTTGCCAAAATTCTAAAGGCTTTAAAAACTACTAGGTTTTTGATCATAAGAGTATCCATTTTAACACCTAGTCTTGCATCCAATTGTTTCAAAACATGAATACATAGATTTCAGGGTAAGAAATTGTTTTGAAAACATATGAAATATCCAACCATGATCTTTGGGCAATATGTATATGAATTAAACATAAGCCTTCCCCATGATTGGTCTATTATTGCTATTTTGATACTTTAAATGACCATCTAAATGCCATAGGCATTAGTGGACATTTGTATCATCCTAACATCTCACCCATGCTAAGTTTGCAATCAAGTTAGCCTATGGTGAGTGTGAGATGCATCCTAGGGGGTATTTGTGTATACTTAACCAATATATTCATGCAAATCTATCAAGGTTAAGTATAAAACTAATAATCCTCATGATCATAAAGGCATATATGAATGAATTCTACATTATGATCATGAAACTCATGTATTCATCAAATAATAGTCATGCATTAGGTATTATAAGATGATAATAAACAAAGTATCACCTAAAGCATGATTCAACCCTATTTCTCATGATTACGTGCCAAATATTAAAATCATAAATCATGATTACACAGCAAGTACATTAATCATCATGATTTAAGCATTATTATCTATTTATGGGCACGTTATCATCACCCAACACTATTCTAAAAATGTTATCCCGTCATCCTAAGTCAACCAAAATATGATATAGGTCAATTCCATATGGTTGACTACCCTAGGGTTATCCTAACCCTTAAGGATGGATTTTGGAACCCAAAATAAGTTCTTTCCTATTGGGTTCACTAAGTATTCCTTGGAGATCCATTTCCTAGCTATTACTTTCTTCTTATCTTGTCCCCTAGCTATTAGGCATTTGTAGGCCTTTTCATTTTTCTTTTCCTTGTAGCCTAGGACTTTTTTATTGAAGCTAGCTCGTTGGCTCCCTATAATCATATTCAAGGTGTTGGAGCCTATAGTGAATTTTTCTAGGGCTTTGGTTAAATAGTCTACCTTTTCCCTTAAAGCCCTAATTTCCTCTATGCATGCATCATTAACATTAAATGGCATATATTCATGTGAGCATGCATCATTTAGGCTAGAAGAGACATTATCATTTAAGCATGATTTTTCTAGTTTATTTTCTAAATCCTTAATTTGATCTAGCATGCTTTTGTTCTTCTTCTTAGCTCTAAATAAATCCGTAGTTAAGTTAGAAACTATGGAAACTATTTTCTTAGGAAAAGCTTTCGTTACCATAGTTTCCATGTCCTCTTCTTCTTCGGATGATGAGGATGTAGAAGCTCCCCCTTCATTTGAGCTCTCCCCACTTGAGCTTGATCCTTCATTTTCGGATGAAGAGCAATCCAAGTCATCAAAGGCCATCAAGGCCAAATTGGTGACAAAGGCATTCTCCTCATCCGATGATGATGAGGAGGATGAGGATGGATCATCCCAAGTCCTTGCCTTGAGAGCTTTAGCCTTTCCCTTTTCCTTTGTCTTCTTCTCCTCTTCCTTCTTTTTCTTGCTCCCCTTTTTCTTCTTATTTTCTTCTTTCTTTTTCCTCTCTTCCTTGCTCTTGTTTAAGAGAGGACAATTGTCCCTTATGTGCCCCTCTCCTTGGCAATTGTAGCATATGACCTTCCCCCTTGGTCTTCTATTCCTATCATGAGATTTATCAAATCTAAAATTCTTAAATGCACGTCTTACCTTCCTTACCATATAGGCTTCTTCGGTGCTATCCATGGAGGAGGAGGAAGACGCTTCGTCATCGGAGGAGGAGGGGATTTCCATCTTCTTCTTCCCCTTGGTCGCTATCAAAGCTACTCCTCTTGAGGGTTGAATTCTAGGCTCTTCTTGTATTCCTTCAAGCCTAGTTTCGTGGAGCTCCATCGTTGAGAAAAATTCCTCCAAGGTACTTACTTCCAAGTTCTTGGAGATGTAAAACGAATCCACCATGGAGCTCCATCTTGAGGACCGGGGAAAGGCATCTATGGCCTTCATTACCATATCCCGGTTGGAGAGATTTTCTCCTACACTTGTTAGCCCAATTAATATTTCTTTAAATCTAGAATGTAGGGAAGTTACCTTTTCTCCCTTTTCTAATTTGATGTTGGATAGTTGGGAGCGGAGGAGATCTCTCCTTGCTAGCTTCGCCTCAGATGTGCCTTCATGAAGCTCAATTAGCTTCTCCCACATCTCCTTGGCGCTTAGGCATTCTCCTATTCGGTTGATTTCTTGTTGGGGGAGCACATTGAAGAGATGATGCTTGGCTTTTGAATTTGCAAGATGCTCTTCCCTTTGCCTTTTGGTCCACCTAGATTTCTCTATTGGCTTCCCCTCTTCATCCCTAGGCAAAACGAAACCGGATTCCATTGTAATCATAATGTCAAAATTCGTTTCGAAAAATACCTCCATTCGCTTCTTCCACCAAGCGAATTCTCCTTCAAACTTCGGAGGATGGATGTTGGAGCCGGCCATTTTGAAAGTTGCTTATTGTGGCGGTTAGTCCTCGACAAGCTTTCCTTGGCTCTGATACCACTTGTAGGGGATCAATTGGCCGGCTAGAGGGGGGTGAATAGCCTTCTTCCAATGGATGTTGGAATTCTCTCGTTCGTTTGCTCGTCTACACAATCGTTAGCGCAAGCGGAAGCATAAACAATAAAGACAAAGAAATAAATGAAAATACAAATGCTAACAAAGAATGTAACGTGGTTCACGGCTACGCTGCTAATCCACGATCCCGATTCGTCCGAGGTGAATCACTCCTCCAAAGCCAATCACTATTGGTCTCTCCTTTGCACCAAGCTAGGTGGGGGTAACCTTTACAATCAAGATCACTCTTCTTACAAATAGAATGGAGTAAAAACAAGTAAGAAGAGTTTAGAGCTTGTGGGGCACTAGGAAGATCACTTGGAGCATAAGCATTAGCCTCTTAAAGGCTCACACCCTCTCTTTTTATAGAGAGGGCTGATTTCTTCCCGTTGGCCGCCACGATCATCGCCCTTGGCGATCGCCATCACTAGCGGCCTCCGAACACGTCGGATCCCGGCCGTTGTAGTCAACGGAACTCTTGCGATCGGATCGATGGACCTCATCGATCATTGCGCCTCATCAATCGACTTCTAGTCGGCTACGAGCGGTTCTAATGGACAAAACCCTATTGACGATCATTGCGCCTTGGCCGATCGGGGTAATCTTGGCGATCGATTGCCCACGTATGGCGATCGGCCGCGCCACTCGATCGATCGTATACCAGTCTAACTCCATTCGACTCAGAGCAGTCGACTGTCATGACATGGCAGTCGACTGGTGTCGGGAAAAACCCATCCGACACTTGGCCAAATGGCCAAGTTTCACTTAAGAGCTACCCCTCCCCGGGTTACAATCGCTCACTCTCATTTCTCGGAGTCCCTCACCTTCGAAGTTCTCTTCGTTCTCGGCCACGTCCCTCGGCAGCATCAGGCGCACGGCTCTGCAATGCTCCTTTGCGTCTCTTGCCTCGAAGTCTACTTCCTCCGGCTTCACTCCAAGCTTCTCGTCCGGCGGTCCCTCGGATGCTCCAAGCGCACGGCTTCCGCAAAGCTATCCTTCACCGACTCAAGGCACGAGTCCTGCGATGTGAAACTTGCCACGACTCCATGTGCGAATTACTAAGTCCTGCACGACTTCAACGCACATATCAAATCAACATAATACACTAACTTAAACCCTTTGCCACACCATCAAAACCATATTACGGTAAGAGATTGCCCTAACAAATTTGAGTTTATGGGAGAACCAAGGAAGAAGACTAAGAAGTTCTTGTCTGCCATGGGATCTCAGAAGATGTTAGCTGGTGGATGCACTGGGTATTTAGCACATATAATTGATACTAAGCAAGAAAGAAGCCAAAAGCTAGAAGACATTCCAATTGTATGTGACTACCTGAGAGTATTTCCTGACAAGCTGTCAGAACTAGCACCTAGAAGGGAAGTTGAGTTTGAGATCGAGCTTATTTCTGGTACCCACCCAATCTCAAAAGAACCCTATCATATGGCTCCAACTGAATTAAAAGAGCTTCAGAAACAATTACGGGAGTTGCTAGACAAGGGATTCATCCACCCTAGTCATTCCCCGTGGGGAGCTCCGATGTTGTTCGTGAAAAAGAAAGATGGGTCTATGAGGATGTGCATAGACTACCGAGCCTTGAATCAAGTGACGATCAAGAACAAATATCCTTTGCCAAGGATAGAGGATTTATTTGATCAATTGAGGGGAGCCACAGTCTTCTCCAAGATTGACTTGCGGTCTGGTTATCATCAAGTAAGAGTTAAAGAGGATGATATACCAAAAATAGCCTTCCGAACAAGGTATGGACACTATGAGTTCGTGGTCATGTCCTTCGGAGTGACAAATGCACCCGCTATGTTTATGGACTTGATGAATCGGGTATTTAAGGAGTTCCTTGACAAGTTTGTGGTCGTCTTCATTGACGACATCCTTATCTACTCGAGAACCCAGGAGGAACATGCCGAACACTTGAAGACAGTCTTACAGACCCTTCAGCAAAGACAGTTATATGCAAAGTTCTCCAAGTGTGAGTTTTGGCTCAATCGAATATCGTTTTTGGGTCATGTTATTTCAAAAGATGGAGTTATGGTAGACCCGACAAAGATAGATACGGTAAGAAATTGGGGTCAACCAAAGAATGCCAGTGAAGTCAGAAGTTTCCTCAGATTAGTGGGGTACTACTGGAAGTTTGTGGAAAACTTCTCAGGGATAGCTTCACTGTTGACGGTTCTTACCAGAAAGAACAAAAAGTTCGAATGGACCGAAGATTAATAAAAGAGCTTCCTTGAATTAAAGAGAAGACTCAGAAGTTCTCCAGTGCTTACCCTTCTAGAAAGTAATGAGGGATTTGACATGTATAGTGATGCGTCCAAGATGGGACTCGGAGCAGTACTTATGCAGAAGGATAAAGTCATTGCTTATGCATCTAGGCAACTCAAGGACTACGAAAAGAATTACCCCACTCATGACCTTGAGTTAACAGTAGTGGTCTTTGCTCTGAAAGTTTGGAGACATTATCTATATGGAGTCCAATGCAAGATTTACACAGATCACCAAAGTATGAAGTATTTCTTCACTCAGAAGGATCTGAATATGCGACAGTGCAAATGGGTTGAGCTAGTAAAGAACTATGACTATGAAATCCACTACCATCCTGGAAAGGCAAACAAAGTAGTAGACGAACTGAGTAGAAAATCATGCGCCACTTTGATGTCTAGCAACACTATACCAACCACTAGAGAAAGAGATAATGAATTTTTGGGTTGAGATCATTTCTGGACAGCTCTCGGCCTTGAGCATAGTACCTACACTTTTTGGGGATATATTATCAAGACAAGACAAAGATCCTAGAATCCAAAGGATCAAGCAAGAGATCCAAGAAGGAAAAGATGAAGGATTCTGTGTCTCTGATAGTGGGGTATTATATTTGGGAGAATGCCTATGTATCCCCAAGGACCCAGACTTAAGAAAGAAGATCCTAGAAGAAGCTCATGGGACCCCATATTCGATGCATCTTGGATCCACCAAGATGTATCAAGATATGAAAGGGAAATTCTGGTGGCTTGGTATGAAGAGGGACGTGGCTAAGTATGTTAGCACTTGTCTGACATGTAAGAGAGTGAAAGCAGAACACCAGAGACCAGGAGGAGTTCTACAACCTATCCAGATTCCAGAATGGAAGTGGGAGGAAATATCCATGGATTTCATAGTAGGACTGCCCAAAACAACCAATGACTATGATTCTATTTGGGTAGTTGTCGATAGATTGACAAAGTTTGCTCACTTCATGCCTATCAGAATATCATACTCCATGGAATAGTTAGCCCAGTTATATGTCAAGGAAGTGATTAGACTGCATGGAGTACCTAAGACTATTATCTCTGATAGAGATAGTCGCTTCACTTCACACTTCTGGGAGTGTGTTCAGACAACCCTCGGCACTAAGATACGATTCAGCACTGCATTTCATCCTCAGACAGATGGGCAAAAACAAAGGGTGAATCAGATTTTAGAGGATATGCTAAGAGCTTGTGCCTTAGATTGTAAAGGAAGCTGGTGCAAATATTTGTGTTTGGCAGAGTTTGCCTATAATAATAGTTATCAAACTACAATTAGAATGACATCTTATGAAGCCTTGTATGGAAGGGGATGCAGATCACCTATCTGTTGGTATGAGGGTGGCGAGAAGAAAGAAATGGGACTCAAGACTGATTTTATAGATGACGCCACCAAAGCTATAAAGAACATATGCCAAAGGATAGAGACTGCCCAGAGTCAGCAGAAGAGTTACGTCGATGTCAAGCCTTGGACCCTAGAGTTCCAAGTCGGAGATTCAGTGTTCATTAAGGTAGCTCCTATGAAAGGGGTAATGAGGTTTGGGAAGAAAGGCAAGTTAAGTCCCAGATATGTAGGCCCTTACTTGATCACTAAGAGAGTTGGTAAAGTAGCTTATGAGCTAGAGTTACCACAGGAGATGTCATCTATTCACAATGTATTTCATGTTTCAATGCTTAAGAAGCATGTCCCAGATACCAACAAGTGATTGAGCCACAGGCGGTACAGATTCAGATAGATCTAAGATATGAAAGTCGACCTATTCAGATAATAGATCGAGTAGTCAAGAAACTAAGAAATAAAGAAGTACCATTAGTAAAAGTCTTATGACAAAGTCAAAGGTTTGAAGAAGCAACCTGGGAATGTGAGGATGACATGAAGCAAAAGTACCCCAAGCTGTTCTAAGTTTTGAGGATGAAACTTTTATAAGGTATAAGGGATTGTAATGTAACAGCCAAAATTTTAGTTCTTATAAAAAATCGAATAAATGGTTCGTTAGCCGGGGCTCGAACCATGAATCCTTGGTTTGGGGGAATAGACTTCCAACCACTAAGTCATAAGATTCCCAATGAGTAGGATATAATAGAATATATCTATAGGCAGGAAAAAGGGAGAAGTTGGATAATTTGGCTAATCGTTTAAAGGGGTAATTAAGTTAAGGAAAACCCTAGTTTATTTTTTTCCTTTCCCTAAATCCCTGGCGCTGCCCACCCACGCTCTCTCTCCCTCTTCTCTCCAAACACTGGCCATGCCCACCCACGCCTCTCTCTCCCTCTTCTCTCCAAACGTCGACCACCTCTTTTGTATTCAGCATTATGATGACTTGGAGTGTCAATGATAATTAATGCATTCCAATAATTTTCTAGGATAAGAAATAACGAGGTTTAATTGGTTAGCTTTGGATAGTCAGTAAAGGCTTGAGTGTAAAGTATAGAGAAAGTTGATATTATGAATTATTGTGCATTTAGTGATTGGATAGTGATAGAGTTGTGTGGCGGGGTGGGGATAGTACTAAAGATCAATAAACGTTGAGCATTGTAGTTAAAGAGGTAAGTATTGCTCACCTGCCGTATAAGTAGTTGCCGTATGTCCTTGATATGTTTTTATGTGCATGTTATTTCCAGTTATTCATGGTGTTTTTTTTGTTACATGATTTTACCCGTTATGTCGTGGTTAATTCGGTATCCTGTTTAGATCCATAATAAGAATGTGACTTATGATCATGCATGTTGTAGATAAGTTGTAGCTTACAATTATATGCATAATGTAGAGTAAGATGTAAAAATATTTCCTTTATAAGAAAAATTTTAAAGATGCTCCCCGTTCGAATTGAGGATTAAGAGCACAATGATCTTCAGTATGCTTCCCATTTCAGTTTTGAGGGTCAAGAGCATAATGATCTTTATGGTGCTCCCCATTCGTGATTTAGGGGATTAAGAGCATTTTTTTCAGAATGTATAAGAATATAAGTATAAAGGAAGCATTTTACTTTTGACAGGGCATGTACCGGGCATTAGTTTCGCTCACGGGCCAAGGCCCTCAGTTTCAGTTACCCTAGTAGGTTCGGTGGTTGGCCACCCCGGCCTATTAGGAAAGCGCGCATTGGTACTATGCCGGGCCCATATTCAGAATGATTATTAATTTGAAGTATCAGTATAAGTACAAGTAAAAGTTTTCCAAGTTAATTATTCCATTTCAGATACACTGTTTACAAGTTTATAAATACTTAAGAGCATGGTTTATACAAGAGACATGTATTCAGAGTTATGATTTCCAATTATGTTTACATGTGTATCAATGTATCAAGGGTAAGAGAACTAGTTGCATGATTTCATACGTTGCATGTTTTTGTGAGAATAGAAAATACTTACTAAGCGTTATTGCTTACAGTTTGCATTTCCTTATACTGCAAATAAAGGTAAAGAAAAGCTTCAGTAATGTGGCATAGCGAATGAAGTTCTTGGAGTGTGTGGCGATGGAATAGTAGAAATAAAAGATCCTAAGTGCAGATGTCTAAACCAGATTTTAAGTTTCTAATTTTTTTTGATATTGTTGAAGTTCAACTGGATTGCTTATGGTTGAGACCAAAGAATGCTAAAGTCATGTTGGGTTAGTCTTAATACTTGCATGTTATGTGAAGATCTTGAAATGGTTATTGTTTAAGTGATGTCAAGGTCCTTATGATCATTTTAGTTGTTAGCATATTGCATTAGTATATTGCTCGAATGATAGTAACATGGTGTGATGATTAAAGTATAGCGTCAGAGTAAGAGTAGAAAGTACAAAATCTGTAACGATCTCTTTCTTATGGGAGGGGTGGTATAGTTGGTATCAGAGTAAGATAAGGAAGAATTAAAGAAACAGACAGTAAAGTAGTAAAATCTTCCCTAGTAGAGAGTGGAAAGACTAGGGGGGTGTTACAAAGTAGTTACATACAACTCGGACTTCTTCGAGCTTTTGGCCTCTCTCTTGCTTTGTATCCTCCACATGTGCTAGATACTCAGTGCATCCGCTGACTAACATCTTTTGAGCTTTTATGGCAGATAAGAACTTCTTAGTTCTTTTCTTTGGTTCTCCTATAAATTCAAATTTAGACTCTGCCTCAGGTTGGAATACGACTCTTCGCTTACGACACTCAATGGAAGCATCGTACTTGCTCAGAAAGTCCATTCCCAAGATGACATCATAATCATGCATGTCCAACATTATCAGATCACTATAAAGTTTTCTTTCTAAAATTCGGACTGGTGCAGCACATAACCAATGCGTAGATGTCATTACCTCTCCCGAAGGCAATGTCATTACAAACTTAAGATCCAGGACATCTAGAGGTATATTTGTCTTCTTAGCAAATATCATGGAAATAAACGAATGGGTTGCCCCAGTATCAAATAGTACAGTAGCATATTGATTAAAGATAAGTATCTGACCTGTGATAACAGTAGAAGCATTTGCTACATCTTCTTTAGTGAGAGAGAAGATCCGAGCATTCGGTGTAACTGGTGGGCCCTCCAATCTTCCTTGACTAATGTGAGGGCCCTCCAGTGCTACAGATTTACCCCCATACTGATTTGACTGTGGTGGAGGTGGATTGGTCTTGGTAGGGCAATTTCTGGCCAAGTGTCCCTCTAAGCCACATGTATAACACCTGCTCGTGCCCTGGCGGCAAACTCCTGGATGTATCTTCCCACATTTAGAACATGTAGGATACTTAGGTCGCTTGCTTGATGAACCTCCGTTTGGGTTATTCCATTGCTTCCTCTTGCCGTTGTTATTTCCCTTCGAGTTAGAATTATTGCTCTAAGATTTCTAACCTCCAAAACTTCCATAACTTTTGTTTTCAGTCGAGGCCTAATTCTATCGCTTAATGTTGTTTAGGTAATGCTCTGTGATTAAAGGACTACTGACTAACTCCTTTACAGTCTGCGATCTATTAATTCCGCTGGCCACATTCAGAGCTATCTCAGGTCTAAGCATTTTGAGCATAAGTCTAACCCTTTGTCGTTCCGTGCTGACTAGCTCTGGACATAAGCGAGCTAGTCTATTGAATTTATTCACGGCTTTATTAACTGACAAGTCCCCTTGTCGGAATTACATGAACTCATCGTAGTGCCTATTCGTGACTCGCATATGGAAGAACTCTTCAAAGAACTGTGTTTTAAAGTCAGCCCAAGTCATCTGATTAATCACTCTTTTTGCCTTTACCCGTTCCCACCATATTCTGGCATCTCCAGCTAAACAAAATGATGCACATTTGACTTTCTCATTTTCAGGCCAATCCAACAGTTCTACAATACTTTCTAATGTCTTGAACCAGGCTCGAGCATCCCATGGTTTACTTGTACCAGCAAAACTCTCTGGCTTCAACTTTTGCCATTGAATTAAGTACGCCTCTTGCCTCACCCCCACCACTGGGGCTATTGGGGGAATTGGTGGGGCAAGGGGTGTAGCCGATATGACATTCTGAGCAACTGGTGGAGTAATAGGATTATCTTGTTGGTTCACCATCAAGGTATTGATAACTTGTTGCTGCTCTGCAACTTGATGCTAAAGCTGAGTGACTATTTGTATCAAGTCAGGTGGTGGTACTTGATAGAGCGGTGAATTAGTGTCGCAATACCGTTCCCAAATTATTTACCGAACCCCCTAACTACACTAATGCAGTATAGGACTGACTTGGGTCATCTCCCAACGAACCTAATGGCTGGACGTTTATTTTTAAACAGAAGTAAACACTGGGGGTTTTCACAATTTATCAAAACAATCAAAATGCAAAATCAAAAGCAAACATGGGAATTAAGCATGCAAGAAGTAAATCTAACTACCAAATAACAAGTAACAAACAACTATCCTAATGCGCAAAAGTAAGTGATCACGCACCGCACTGTCACTATACGGTACAATGATCGAACAAATGTGAACAATTCAACCATGCACCGCACTGTCACTATACGACACAGTAGTCAACGATCACGAAAAACTAAACTAATGAGATAAAAGTAAGTGACCAAGCACCGCACTGTCACTATACGGCACAGTGATCAAATAAATGTGAACAATTCAACCATGCACCGCACTGTCACTATACGACACAGTAGCTAAACATTCACTAAAAATGCAGTAAACAAAATGCAAGAAACGAAATGCAATTCAACCAGGCACCGCACTGTCACTATACGGTACACTGGTCAAATGTAAATGAAACTAACCTAACAACTAAAGCATAACACAAATCAAACTCTAACTCGAGTTAAAACACAAGTTAGAATACAGAATAAAATACAAGTTAAACCGATTAAAATACAAAGTAAGATACTAGTGAAAACACAAGTTACGAACACTAGTAAAAACACAATTCAAGGCCCTTTGGTGAAAGCACATATTAAAAACACTAGCGAAAACACAATTGAAAACACTAATGCAAACACAATGTAATAACACCAGTGACAACACAAATGAAAACACAAGTGCAAATACGAAGGAAAACACAAGTGCAAATGCAAATGAAAACACAATCAATCAATGTGAATCACAATAAAATAAATCAGCATCAACCACAAACACCGGAGAGGTACCACCTCTCCGGTGACTCCTCTGACAATACCAAACAGCTCAAAGGGTCTCAGGATGCGGATCTCTCGTCGGATTTCGATGAGAGGTGACTCGATTCGGTAATCCACAGCTCCGATGATGGATGCGATGCTCCCGCTACCACGGCAGCAGGTTGAATGGCTCTGCGGAGATGGGCAGCGAATCACGCCGCTATTGTGGATGGGATCGGGCTGGGAATGAAGGGTATCATCGCCATCGGGCCGAAGCATTGAAGACCGCCATTGGATCGAAAGAAGTGATCTTTGCCGGGCCGGGAATATATTCTGCCGCTACCACGGCAGTAGCAAATCACCTCCAGCCTTCTGCGACCACGTCCAGCTGGAATGCTCAGCTCCGGTGGTAATGGATCGGAAGATCGCCGGTGAAGACGCACGCACTCCCCTGCTCGGTCGATGGGCTGCCGCCGCCCAAATGCTGCTGCGAGCTCCGCCTGACCGAAGAGGGAAAAGTACGCGGGATGGACTGGGTGGGAAGACCACAGGATTCTTTGGAATTATCGCCGAGTGCTATGTGGAGTATGCCGCGCTATCGCCGCCTGTTTTGTCGCATGTATTTATTAGCGAAGGAAGAAGTTGGGTTTATTAAGTGATTTTCCTGAGCCGTCCGATTGTGCCAGATATGATCTCAGCCGCCCAAATATAGCTAGGTTAAATGAATCCAATTAATCTCCTAAGCATCTTTGTGATCCAAGCGGTGTGATCAATGAATTGCGATGGGCCGGATCGATCCGTGCGAAGGTATAATCATGATCCAAGCGGTCGGATGAGCGGCCAAGGCGTGTAGATCTTAATGTACGGGCGGATCGCTCCGGATCGGATGGATGGCTCAAAATCAATCACTTTCCTCGGACGGTCCATAATGCTCGATTTGATCCGGATCGATCGCCAGTGATTGCTCAATTAGATCCTCATTAGATGTTCCTACAAAATCGCATGAAATTCATGAAAAATACTGAAATTATAGAATTAATCGCAAATAGGCTCAATATGTAAAAACATCCCAAATAACAATAATTATCCCATCAAAGAGCCTAAAAGATCTAATCACAAGTAAAAATAGCGCAATAAAAATGCGATTATCAAAATTCCCCACACTTATTTTTGCGGCCCCTGCAATAACAAAAACAAAGACACATTAACTCCTTAACTCATTCCCTAGTAATACCTAGATCAATAATTGAGAAAAAAAATAAGTTACTTAGGATCACCAAATTCATCAGATCTAGGTATTCAAAAGATCCAACTCCTTACAACAATCAACATGTATGATGATTTACATCAAATCAAATAGACTAAGCGATACAAAACCTCCCAAAATGGATATATGCACTGATGCTCACATAATAACATAGGAGTGGGGCGCCCTCAAAACAACATGCAATTTTGTACTACCATATGCTTGCTTATCATCTACTTCTCTACTGCTATCAATACATCTCATACATGAATCAAAAGGATTTATCAGAATCGAGAATGAGATCAAAAGTAGACAATGGATAAAGTATGCAAAAGTAGTACAAGACAAAATACAAATGAATAGGAAACAAGAGAAGAATTGGAGAAATAAATCGATGAGTTGCTCTGAAATACTCATTAACGACAATATGGGAAGAGGCTATGATAATTGGAAACTTTAGAATTGATTCAGGCTCAAATGGCTCTATCCAACACATTGCAATTCAATTTGCCTGCATTACAATTGCACATTTTTTTTTTTACAAAAGAAACATCAATGGCGCCATTTTTTTTTCCTTTTTTTTTTTTTTTTGTGCAGAAACTCAAGTACTAATCACAGACAAATATATCTCAGAATCAATGACCTCTGAAAACTATATCTTCCATATCATAATTCAAAAAAAAAAAATATAAAAACGCCCCCACAATTAAAATTTTGTCCAGTCTCGGACAATACAACCCATCAAACTATTCCTCCAACATGGAAAGCAATAGATATGAAAAAGATAATCCACAAAGATACAAAGACAATGGATAGCAAATGAAGAGGTATGACAAGTAAGACATGGAAGATGGAAGTATCAAGTGGATTAGACAATCAAACCAAGTCAAGAAAAGAGTCAAGAATGAAATCCTTCATCATATTCATGCAAGTAAATGTTACTGCAGTTTTGAAAAGACTCAAAGCAAGTTCTAGAGTAACAAGAATCACATGTGTTATCACACAAAAGTGGGTAGATGATAAAAATGGCTTGCAACCTCACTAGGTGAATAAACATCAAGCTTAGACTATCAATAAAAAGTTCACCATCATAACAAGTGACTGCATGCAAGTGAAGTCTCCTATCACACACAAAAATCCATAATTTGATGATCAAACTTAACTAATTTTTACCACCTCTGAAATGATACTAAGGCATGCATAGAGAATATTATTTGACTCAACAACAGACAAACAGACCTAGGTAAACAGGCAAACAAACACACAACCCATACAATTTATTCCGAACATGAAAGGAAGAAAATAAATGCAGTAAATAAAAGAACACACTCCCCTTTCATGTCGGAGAAGAAGCATCATCATGTCTGACCCCACCGTATTCTCCAGTATATACTTGATCTCTTTGCTCGACACTTCATGAGTCTGTTGCAAAAGTGAGACCCTTGATCGCTAATGATCGCCCTGGGAACTCCAAATCTGCAAAATATGTGAGACCTAACAAAATCCACAACAACTAGAGAATCATCGATCTGGTGAGGATGACCTCCATTTAGAAATATAATCATATGCCAAAAGAATATATGGAAATCCAAAAGATACAGGAAAAGGACCCATAAAATCAATACCTCAAATATCAAAAATCTCACAAAATAACAAAAGTTTTTGAGGCATTTCATTTCTACGTCCTATGTTCCCTGTTCGTTGACATCGCTCACAAGACTTGTAGAATTCAGAGACATCATGAAATAAGGTGGGCCAATACAAATCAAACTATAAAACTTTCCTAGCAGTTCTTTGGGGTCCAAAATACCCCCCACAAGCCAGAGAATAACAAAAAGTAAATACATATGGAATGAAACTCATAATCAAGTGCACATCATCTAATAATCTGATCATTACAAAATTTTCAATGATAAAGATCATCCCATACATAATACTTGGCATCACTTTTCAATTTCTGGACTTGTGCATGAGTAAAATGTGAAGGTACAACACGACAATTAAATAAATAGCAAGATCTGCATACCATGGTGTCTTACCCTACATTGAAAAAGTTGCTCATCCGGAAAGAATCTGCTATGGGGTGGGCTCGATCTCTATCGCAATCTGTCAACCGGAAATACCACCTCATGCAACAATTTGGTCAAGGGTAGGGCAATCATTTGAAGTCTCTGATAAAATGTTTGTAGAAACCTGCATGACCTACAAAAGCACAACTTCCCGCACAGAAGCGGGGTAAGATAAAGAATATATAGCATGAATTTTAACAGGATCTACTTCAATATCATACACAGAGATAATATAATCGAAGATATCCCATACTCGACCATGAAATAACATTTCTCACAAACATCTGATGGAAGTGATCCTTGGGGCATCGCCTGAAGAGCGCTAGTCCCTACACAAATCCATATCCCGGTCTACATAAAAAGAGGGCCCACAGATAGGTCCTCCATAGAAAGAGTACAACTTCTCGTGAAACAAAACCTCGGCATACTTGGGAATCTGCTTCCCTAGCCTTTTTCTTCAACAACCCCCTTCCTAGGCTGGGCCTCTGAGGGAAGAGAAAAACTGCAAAATTCAAATAGATGATCACCTGAAGACCTAGTCATCCACACAAATATAATGAGAAACAAATATAAATGATAAGAAAGACAATAATAACAAAATAAAAGAAAACAAACAAACAAACTACGGTTTAAAGACAAGCGAACCCATTAGAGTTCCCCGAGCGGCCTTAAAATTTGATAAAACGGTGAATTAGTGTCGCAAATGCGTTCCCCAAATTATTTACCGAACCCCCTAACTACACTAATGAAGTATAGGACTGACTCGGGTCATCTCCCAACGAACCTAATGGCTGGACGCTTGTTTTTAAACAGAAGTAAACACTGGGGGTTTTCACAATTTATCAAAACAATCAAAATGCAAAATCAAAAGCAAACATAGAATTAAGCATGCAAGAAGTAAATCTAACTACCAAATAACAAGTAAAAACAACTATCCTAATGCGTAAAGTAAGTGATCACGCACGCCTTTGTCACTATATGGTACAATGATCGAACAAATGTGAACAATTCAACCATGCACCCTTTGTCACTATCGACCGCGATGATCAACGATCCTTTAAAACTAAACTAACAGACGAAAGAAAGCGACCAAGCACCGCCTTTGTCACTATACGGCCATGATCAAATAAATGTGAACAATTCAACCATGCACCGCCTGTCACTATCGACCACAGTAGCTAAACATTCACTAAAAATGCGATAAGCGAAATGCAAGAAGCGAAATGCAATTCAACCGGGCACCATACTTTGTCACTATACGATACAATGTCAAATGTAAATGAAACTAACCTAACAACTAAAGCATAACACAAATCAAACTCTAACTCGACCCGAGTTAAAACACAAGTTAGAATACTGAGAATAAAATACAAGTTAAGCAGATTAAAATACAAAGTAAGATACTAGTGAAAACACAAATTCTGAACACTAGTAAAAACACAATTCAAGGCCTTTGGTGAAAGCACATATTAAAAACACTAGCGAAAACACAATTGAAAACACTAATGCAAACACAATGTAATAACACCAGTGACAACACAAATGAAAACACAAGTGCAAATACGAAGGAAAACACAAGTGCAAATGCAAATGAAAACACAATACTGAATCAACAGTAATCACAATAAAATAAATCAGCATAACCCACAAACAGAAGAGGTACCACCCTCTCCGGTGACCTCGACAATACCAAAGCGGCTCAAAGGGTCTCGGGATGCGGATCTCTGGCCGGATTTGATGAGAGGTGAATCGATCGGTAATCCACACTCAGATGATGGATGCGATGCTACCGCTACCGGCGGCGAGTTGAATGGCTCTGCGGAGATGGTACAGCGTGAATCACGGCGCTATTGTGGATGGGATCGGGCCGGGAATGAAGGGTATCATCGCCGCCATTTGGAAGCATTGAAGACCGCCATTGGATCGAAAGAAGTGATCTTTGCGGGCTGGGAATATATTACGCGCTACACGGCGTAGCAAATCACCTCGACCTTCTCGACCACGTCCAATTTGGAATGCTCGGCTCGGTGGTAATGGATCGGAAGATCGCGGTGAAGACGCACTCCTGCTCGGTCGATGGGGTGCCGTCGCCCAAATCTTTCCTGCGAGCTCACTTTGACCAGAAGAGGAAAAGTCAGCGGGATGGAATGGGTGAGGAAGACCACAGGATTCTTTGGAATTATCGCCAGTGCTATGTGGGTGTCGCCGCGCCGCCAGAGGCAGACCTTTGTTTTATCATGTATTTATTAGCGGGGAAGAAGTTGGGTTTATTAAGTGATTTTCCTGAGCCGTCCGATTGTGCCAGATATGATCTCAGCCGCCCAAATATAGCTAGGTTAAATGAATCAATTAATCTCCTAAGCATCTTTGTGATCCAACGGCTGTGATCAATCTGAATTGCAATGGACGGATCTGATCCGTCTGAAGGTATAATCACGATCCAACGGTCCAGATGAACGGCCAAGACGTGTAGATCTTAATGTACGGGCCGGATCGCTCCAGATCCAGATGGATGGCTCAAAATCAATCACTTTCCTCGGATGGTCCATAATGCTCAGATTTGATCTGGATCGACGGCTGTGATTGCTCCAATTAGATCCTCATTAGATGTTCCTACAAAATCGCATGAAATTCATGAAAAATACTGAAATTATAGGAATTAATGTAATTAATCGCAAATAGGCTCAATATGTAAAAACATCCCTGTTAGGGCAATCTCTTGCCGTGATATGGTTTTGATGGTGTGACAAAGGGTTTAAGTTAGTTTGATATGTTGATGTGATATGTGCGTTGAAGTCGTGCAGGACTTAGTAATTCGCACATGGAGCCGTGGCGAGTTTCACATCTCATGACTCGTGCCTTGAGTCGGTGAAGGATAGCTTTGCGGAAGCCGTGCGCTTGGAGCATCCGAGGGACCAGCCGGACGAGAAGCTTGGAGTGGCCGGAGGAAGTAGACTTGAGGCAAGAGGCGAAGGAGCATTGCGAGCCGTCGCTGATCTTTGCCGAGGGGCGTGGCGAGCGAAGAAGAAGGCGAGGACTCAGAAATGAGTGGCGGATTGTAACCGGGAAGGGTAGCTCTTAGGTGAAACTTGGCCCATTTGGCCAAGTGTCGGATGGGTTTTCAGACACGGTCATTGCCATGTCATGGCGATCGGCTCAGTCAGTGAGTTCTGGTATCTGGCCCGGATTGTGGCGGCGATCGGCCCCATCGATGGGCGATCATTGCCAAGACCATCGATCATTCTTGAAAAGCGGTGATCGGATAGATAAGGGTTGACCGCGAGAACCGTTCGTGGCCGTAGGCGGTCGACTACGGAGGCGTGATCGTGATGAGTCCATCGGATCGAGCCAAGATCCGTTGGACTACAGCGGTCGGGATCCGGCGTGTTCGGAGGCCCGTTGTAGTAATGATCGCCAGCGGGATCGGTGATGGCGGCAAGCGGGAAGAAGTTAGCCCTCTCTATAAAAGAAGTGTAAGCCTTTGAGAGGCTAATGCTCATACTCCAAACAATCTTCCTAGTGCCCCACAAGCTCTAAACTCTTCTTACTTGTCTTTACTTCAATCCTATTGTAAGAAGAGTGATCTTGGTTGTAAAGGTTACCTCCACCTAGCTTTGTGCAAAGGAGAGACCGATAGTGATTGGTTTTGAAGGAGTGATTCACCGTGGATGAATCGGACCGTGGATTAGCGGCGTAGCCGTGAACCACGTTATATCTCGGTGTTTGTATTGCTTGTTTATATTTTGCTTGTCTTTACTTATAGTTGTATATTCCGCTTGCGCTAATGTTTTTGTAGACGAGCAATTTACGGCGTCCAACGTACGAGGGCTATTCACCCCCCTCTAGCCGGTCATATCGATTCCTTACAAGTGGTATCAGAGCCAGGTTGCTTGTCACCGGACTAACCGCCGCAACAAGCCCTACATCAAAAATGGCCGGCTCCAACATCCATCCTCCGAAGTTTGAAGGAGAATTCGCTTGGTGGAAGAAGTGAATGGAGGTATTTTTCGAAACGGATTTTGATATAATGATTACAATGGAATCCGGTTTCGTTTTGCCTAGGGATGAAGAGGGGAAACCAATCGAAAAATCAAGATGGACCAAAAGGCAAAGGGAAGAGCACCTTGCAAACTCCAAAGCCAAGCACCATCTCTTCAATGTGCTCCCTCAACAAGAAATCAACCGAATAGGAGAATGCCTAAGCGCCAAGGAGATGTGGGAGAAGCTAATTGAGCTTCATGAAGGCACATCCGAGGCAAAGCTAGCAAGGAGAGATCTCCTCCGCTCCCAACTATCCAACATCAAATTAGAAAAGGGAGAAAAGGTAATTTCTTTGCATTCTAGATTCAAAGAAATTTTAAATGGACTAACAAGTGTAGGGGAGAAGCTATCAAACTGGGATATGGTAATGAAGGCCATAGATGCCTTTCCCCGGTCCTCAAAATGGAGCTCCATGGTGGACTCATTTTATATCTCCAAGAACCTAGAAGTAAGTACCTTGGAGGAATTTTTCTCAACAATGGAGCTCCACGAAACTAGGCTTGAGGGAATACAAGAGGAGCCTAGAATTCAACCCTCAAGAGGAGTAGCATTATTGGCAAGTAAGGGGAAGAAGAAGATGGAAATCCCCTCCTCCTCCGATGACGAAGCGTCTTCCTCCTCCATGGATAGCACCGAAGAAGCCTATATGGTAAGGAGGGTAAGACGTGCATTTAAGAATTTTAGATTTGATAAATCTAATGATAGGATGAGAAGACCAAGGGGGAAGGTCATATGCTATAATTGCCAAGGAGAAGGGCACATAAGGGACAATTGTCCTCTCCTAAACAAGAGCAAGGAAGAAAGGAAAAAGAAAGAAGAAAAGAAGAAGAAAAAGGGGAGCAAGAAAAAGAAGGAAGAGGAGAAGAAAACAAAGGAGAAGGGAAAGGCTAAGGCTCTCAAGGCAAGGACTTGGGATGACCCATCCTCATCCTCCTCCTCATCATCGGATGAGGAGAATGCTTTTGTCACCAATTTGGCCTTGATGGCCTTTGATGACTTGGATTGCTCTTCATCCGAAAATGAAGAATCAAACTCAAGAGGAGAGAGCTCAAATGAAGGGGGAGCTTCCACATCCTCATCATCCGAAGAAGAAGAGGACATGGAAACTATGGTAACCAATCTCTCACCTAGTAAAATAGTTTCTATGATTTCTAGTTTAACTAAGGATTTATTTAGGGCAAAGAAGAAAAATAAATGCATGCTTGAACAAATTAAGGACCTAGAACAAAAATTAGAAAAAGCATGCTTAAATGATAATATTTCTTCTAGCTTAGATGATGCATGCTCACATGATTATATGCTTTTGGATGTTAATGATGCATGCATAGAGGAAAATAGGGCTTTAAGGGAAAAGGTAGATTATTTAACAAAAGCCCTAGAGAAATTCACTATAGGCTCCAACACTCTTAACATGATAATTGGGAGCCAAAGGGCAAGTTTTAACAAGAAGGGCCTAGGATATAAAGAGAAGAAAAATGAAAAGGCCTATAAATGCCTAATAGCTAGGGGACAAGATAAAAAGAAAGTAATTGCTAAGAAATGGATCCCCAAGGAATATTTAGTGAACCCAATAGGAAAGAATCTATTTTGGGTTCCAAAATCCATCCTTAAGGGTTAGAATAACCCTAGGGTAGTCAACCATATGAACTTGACCTATATCATAATTTGGTTGACTTAGGATGACGGGACAACATTTTTTAGATAGTGTTGGGTGATGATAACGTACCCATAAATAGGTAATAATGCTTAAATCATGATGATTGTTGTAATTCCTATGTATGTTTTAAATCATGATTTATGATTTTGAAATTTGGCACGTTATCACTAGAAATAGGTTTAAATCATGCTTTAGGTGATAATTTGTTTAATATCATCATATAATACCTAATGCATGATTATAATTTGATGAAAACATGAGTTTCATGATCATAATGTAGAATTAATTTATATATGTCATTATGATCATGTAGGATGTTAGGTTGATACTTAACCATGAAAGAATTGCATGAATATATGGGTTAAGTATATACAAATACCCCCTAGGATACATCTCACACTCACTATAGGCTAACTTGATTGCAAACTTAGCATTGGTGAGATATTAGGATGATACAAATGTCCACTAATGCCTATGGCATTTAGATGGTCATTTAAAGTATCAACATAGCAATAATAGACCAATCATGGGGAAGGCTTATGTTTAATTCATAGACATATTGCCCAAAGATCATGGTTGGATATTTCATATGTTTTCAAAACAATTTCTTATCCTAAAATACATGTATTCATGTTTTGAAACAATTGGATGCAAAACTAGGTAGCTAACTTGATACTAGAATGATCAAAAACCTAGTGGTTTTTTTAGAACTTTTGGATTTTTGGCAAAAACAAGAAAATATAATGAGTTTTCATGAAAAACTATTTTTCATTGATAGATATACTTAAAAGAAATATGTTCCCAAAATTTCATAATTTTTCAAATTTTCTGGAATTTATAATGCATTTCTGAATTTCGTCCAGAAAATCAGAAATTTGGACTCTTTTGTGCCAGTCGACTGCCATACTGATAGCAGTCGACTGGTGGCCTGTAAATCAGAATATTGAAGGCCGAATTCAGTTTGTAAACCTCCTACAAGTGGTAGAAATATACTTAATGCCATCAACAAGTGGTACCTAGTTTTTAAATCAACTTGACATATTTTCCCTCCATTATACTTGATGCCATGAGCTTATAACTTAGTGTTAATCTTTTTGATGGTGTCAAAGGGGGAGAAATAAGTATGTTTAAGTTAATCACATTAGGGGGAGAAATATATTGTAGGGGGAGAAATATATTGTAGGGGGAGAAATATATGATAGGGGGAGAAAATTTGCATAGAGAATTTCATGGATTAAGGGGGAATTGCATGTTGTTATATCATGTTTATCTTTACATGCTTTCTTACCTTAGAATTTATATCAAATGTTTTTACCTAACTTAAACGGATTGCCACACATCAAAAAGGGGGAGATTGTTAGGGCAATCTCTTGCCGTGATATGGTTTTGATGGTGTGGCAAAGGGTTTAAGTTAGTTTGATATGTTGATGTGATATGTGCGTTGAAGTCATGCAGGACTTAGTAAATCGCACATGGAGCCGTGGCGAGTTTCACATCTCATGACTCGTGCCTTGAGTCGGTGAAGGATAGCTTTGCGGAAGCCGTGCGCTTGGAGCATCCGAGGGACCGCCGGACGAGAAGCTTGGAGTGAAGCCGGAGGAAGTAGACTTCGAGGCAAGAGACGCGAAGGAGCATTGCAGAGCCGGCGCCGATGTCGCCGAGGACGTGGCGAGAACGAAGAGAACTTCAAGGCGAGGGACTCAGAAATGAGAGTGAGCGATTGTAACCCGGGAAGGGTAGCTCTTAGGTGAAACTTGGCCATTTGGCCAAGTGTCGATGGGTTTTCGACACCCGATCCTAGCCATGACATGGCGGCCGATCGCTTCCGAGTCGAGTGAGTTCGACCGTATACGATCGATCGATCAGGCCAGCAGTGATCGCATACGTGGGCGGGCCGATCGCAGATCATCGGGCCGATCAGGCAAGGCGGAATGCGATCGATAGATAAGGGTTCGGCCAGAACCGTTCGTAGCCGATCGGCCGACTACGGAGGCGTGATGATCGATGAGGTCCATCGCGACCGCCAAGAGTTCCGCTTGACTACAGGTCGGGATCCGACGTGTTCGGAGGCCGCTAGATTGTAGTAGCCGATCGCTAAGGGCGCAATGATCGATGGCGGCAAACGGGACGAAGTTAGCCCTCTCTATAAAAAGAGAGGGTGTAAGCCTTTGAGAGGCTAATGCTCATACTCCAAACAATCTTCCTAGTGCCCCACAAGCTCTAAACTCTTCTTACTTGTCTTTACTTCAATCCTATTGTAAGAAGAGTGATCTTGGTTGTAAAGGTTACCTCCACCTAGCTTTGTGCAAAGGAGAGACCGATAGTGATTGGTTTTGGCGGAGTGATTCACCGTGGACGAATCGGACCGTGGATTAGCGGCGTAGCCGTGAACCACGTTATATCTCGGTGTTTGTATTGCTTGTTTATATTTTGCTTGTCTTTACTTATAGTTGTATATTCCGCTTGCGCTAACGTTTTTGTAGACGAGCAATTTACGGCGTCCAACGTACGAGGGCTATTCACCCCCCTCTAGCCGGTCATATCGATTCCTTACAATCCCAAATAACAATAATTATCCCATCAAAGAGCCTAAAAGATCTAATCACAAGTAAAAATAGCGCAATAAAAAATGCAGTTATCAGTACTGCTTCATTTGTCCTCTGGTTTCCATTGGTCCGTGTTCTAGCCAATTTTCTTCATAAAGTAAGACCAATATAAGACTACTACTATTACTTAATTTCTATCATCATCACCTACACATATAAGCATGTTTAATAAAACATTCTTTACTAGTATAGAAGGAGGTAAAACATATATGTACTTTCTTACTTGGAAGCGACAGGATTGATGCTTGATGTGTGTGTGGCGGAAGGGCGGAACCCGCTCTGATACCATAATGCAACACCCCCCTCTCTTCTCACTCTATAGTAGAGGAGGTATTACCCTTATACTTTACTTATAAACCAAACATGTCTCAATTATTCCATGAATTCACTTACACTATTTACTAATTTAACTAATACCTGATTTAAATAGAAGGGTGTCAACAACTCGTAACAAGATCTAAACATGGTTTTGATAACAAGTATCATAATACTCTTAACTTGAAACAGCGAAAGATAGAGAAATAACTCAACCCATAAAATAGCGACACACAGCCATGTTGAAAAACATGACCTGGCCATGTGTCCCACCCACGACCGTGCTGAAAAACATGGCCTAGTCATGTGTGCCTATGTTCACCCCATAATAATAGTCAAGCACATAACATGAACTCTAGAACACTAGCACGTTCAAAGGTCTTAATATAACATAATACTAGCAAGTTCAACATTCTTAAACACAACATAACCATTAATTGTTTTCAGAGTTCTTAACATAACATAAATTCTAGCAAGTTCAGAATCGTAATCCACTGTTCTGCCACCACACACACCAATCACTTCATCCGCTACCCCCTCTTACTCAAGCCTTACTTTACCCTTATCTGCAGTATAAGGAATGCAAACTATAAGCAATGAAGCTTAGTAAGTACCTCCTATTCTAACAAAACATCGCATTAAGAAAAACAAGCTATTAGAATACTTGCATGCAACATATGCTCATACTTGCCATTAAGAAAATTTTGCATTAACCATTTAGAAACACTTGTACATAACACAATGGTTCAACTTGAAATGCATGAACTTTCTATATTAAACATTTAGAAACACTTGTACATAACACAAGGGTTCAAATTGAAATGCATGAACTTGAAATACACAACTTGCAATACAAGATCTTTAAATATGCTTCGCTTGTAGAAACATGCACATGAGATATACTTAAGCTTGTAACCTTTGTGCTTTGGTTAACTTTAGAAACCATATATACATATATACTTTAAAATACTAATCATCTTTGTTTGAGCAGCCTGACATAGTACCAATTTGCACGCAACCCTAATAGAATTCGGGGTAGCTAGCCACCGAACTTATTAGGGCAACTTACTAAGGGCGGTCTAGGGCCCATGGGTGATCTAAGGGCCCGGTACATGCCACTTTAAAGTAAAATACTTTCTTTATATATGAAATATTGATTATTCCATATAATAACATTTAATATGATCATACTCCAAAAACTCATATAGGAAGCCTTTCACGACATTTGATCATGCTCTTTGTCCCCAAAACTTTTAAGGGAAGCATCCTTGCGATCTTATGTCTTGCTTCTAAAGAAATATACCTAAAATACCCATAAATCCGAACAACCATAATCTGAACAGAAACATATAAATCTGAACAAAACATGATAATAGAAGTAAGATGCACACCTCGAAAGTTACTTATACTATAGGGGAGAAATAGCATCTTTGTGATCTTATGTCTTGTCTAAAATGAAATATACCTTTACTATAAATCTGAACACACATATATAATCTGATCAAAACATGTAATCTAACAAAACATAGGAAAAAAAAGCTAGATAAAACAATCGAAGAGCTACTTATACTGCAGGTGAGAGATACTTACATCCTCTCGCTATCTTACTAATATACCGCTAGGGTTTTTGTGAGATGAAGACCTTCCCTTGTTCCTTAGCCTTAGGAGTGATCCTATAGCATATACTAAGCTCTTGAAACCTCTCTTGAGAACCCCAACCAAGAGCCCTAAGGTATTGGATGAGAAGGCAAAACAAGGAGATGGAGTTTCTATGTTTCGGTGGAGAAGGAGGAAGAAGGATGAAGAGAATTTTCGATGGAGAGGGGAGAAGGAGGAAGACAATTTCAGTTTTCCCTCTCTTAATTCCCCTTTAATACTTAGGGAGATGAAAAGAAAACTCGTCATCTTCTCCTACTTTTATTATATAATCTTTGTACATCCTAGACAAGAATTCTCCTATGGCCTAGCGGTATCAAAGCTATCTCACAATTAGGAGGTTCATGGTTCGAATCCTAGCTAAACAAACCATATTTTATTTTTATTTTATTTTTTTTGAACCTTTTTCGGGCATTCAAACTCTAGATAACCACTTTGAACAACTTAGAATTTTACGGGCATTACAATCGATCCCCAACAAGTGGTATTAAAGCAAGAATCTTTTCAACGGACTCATCGCTGCAACAAGCAAATCAATAATGGCTGGCATGAACATCCACCCACCGAAGTTTGATGGAGATTTCTCATGGTGGAAGAAAAGGATGGAGGTATTTTACGAAACCGATTTCAATATCATGATTATAATGGAAAGTGGTTTCGAGATGCCTAGGGATGAAGAAGGCAAGCTAATAGAAAAATCAAGATGGACCAAGAAGCAAAAGGAGGAGCACCTAGCAAATTCAAAGGCCAAGCATCATCTCTTCAACGTGCTTCCTCAACAAGAGATAAACCGAATAGGAGAATGCTCAAGTGCTAAGGAGATGTGGGAGAAGCTAATTGAGCTTCATAAGGGCATATCCGAAGCAAAATTAGCAAGATGAGACCTTCTCCGATCTCAACTCAATAACATCAAATTAGATAAAGGAGAAAAGGTATTGTCTTTACATTCTAGATTTCAGGAAATTATACATAGCTTGTCAAGTGTAGGGGAAAAGCTATCAAATCGAGACATGATAATGAAAGTCATTGATGCATTCCCTCGAACTTTAAAATGGAGCTCCATGGTTGATTCTTTCTATATCTCAAAGAATCTAGAGGTTAGTACTTTAGAAGAATTTTTCTCAACTATGGAACTTCATGAAACTCACCTTGAAGGAATAATTGAAGAACCAAGCAACCAATCAAGGGGAGTAGCACTAGTGGCAAACAAGGGAAAGAAGAAGAAGACCACACCCTCTTTATCGGATGACGAGTCGCATTCTTCAATGGATAGTGATGAAGAGGCGTACATGGTAAGAAAGGTAAGGCATGCTTTAAAAGGTTTTAAATTTAACAAATCTAATGATAGGAGAAGGAGAAGGAAGATCATATGCTGCAATTGTTAGGAATGATGCGCCCGCTAGAGTGGGGGGGGGGGTGAATAGCGTCGTCGATGCTTGATGGAATTCGTTCGTGATCATGCTTGCTACAAATATATTAGTACGGAGCGAAAATAGAAAATATAAAATACAAATACACAAACACAATCAAGACACAAGGATATAACATTGTTCGGAACCAAATGGTTCCTACTCTACGGATCGGGCTCTAAAAGCCCTAGCAATGCAAACACGCACTACTAATCACAAATACTCCTTCTCAGAATAATCCAGAGGTGGAGAAACCTCTTACAAGATATTACAACAGTAATATAAGTAAAACAACAAGCAAATATAAATGAATACAACAAAAGAAAGCCAAGAACACTTTACAACAATTCTTTTGGAAGCTTGTTGTTGATTGCCTTGGACTAGCCTTGAAGACCCTGATTTGCAATAGAAAATCACTCCAAATCGTCCAAGAAAACCGATGCCAAAATCCTTCTTCCAAGTTGCCTTTATAATCTGCAATCAGGCTGGATTTTCACCTATCAGTCGACTGGTCGGGATCATCAGTCGACTGGTGCCACTGTTATCGTGAGACAACGGTTAGATCCATGCTGGAAAAATCCAACGGATCCATCATCAGTCGACTGATAGAGCCTTCACTCGATTGTTAACCCCAACAGTCGAGTCTGACTCTATTCTGTGCCCAAATTCTCGAGCATCGGTGGACTGATCGCCAGATTAGTCGACTGATCAGGCAAGCAGTTAACTGCCAAAGGTTGGCAGTCGACTTCTAGGGAAATTCCCGTAGTCAAACCCTAGTTGACTCCCACCAGTCGACTACCCATAGGTCCCAGTCGACTGATACACCTCAAACATGAGGTTTTAACCCAAGTATGGTGCCCCCATACTTGCTAGATGATGTGAGCAAAATATATAGGGTTTTAGGAGTAGTTTTTGCTCACATCTCATTACATTTTTATGTTAGTTTCATGCATATGTCACTCTATTTTGCATGCATTTCCTATTTTCTGGTTCGAAGGTATGCTCTTTGTACTTTTATGTGCAGGATAGCATTTCGAAGGAAAAGGCGCACTTTCGGAGCAAAAGGACATTTTGCAGCTAGACGCAGAATGGAACACGACCAGGGCATGTGGCTACACACGACCGTATCCAATGGGTGAGATCATCCACCCTAGGGCCGCACACGGCCTGGCCATGTGTTTCCACACGATCGTGTGGCGGCCCGCCAGATTTGTGCGACTAGGGTTTTTCCGGATTTTACAGCGGTCTGAGGTAATGTCTATATAAGGATGGCTCCGCCCAAACCCTAGGGGGAGGCACAATGGCTAACACAGCACGCCAAAGCCCTAAAAAGCTTCGGGAACTCACAACGGGGAGGAGGAACGCCGCCGGAGGTCCACACCTTGCACTTCAACGTCGGAGAGAAGACCACAAAAGCATTGTAATCCTTTGTTCCTGCGTTTTATTCCTTATGTATTCGAACATAAACATGCTTTGTGATTCTTCCTTCATATACATGGAGTAGTACTTTCGATTCTAGGATTATGGAGTAGCTTGTGTGCACATTACCATGTCGGTTCATATTAAATTCTGCCTTTGAGTTTGATTTGACAATTGGTAGTTGTTTTTACTATACCTATGCGTGCTTGGTTTTCTATCTGCTGTGCTTAGGCGATACGAGGTGTGATAGCCCTCCTATTTAAGATTTAAGAGATTTTATACAAGGTACCTAGGGGTAAACCTGATCTCCTATAACTGTGGGTAGAAGGGTGCAGTGGAATCGGAAACTGTTCATTGTAGGGATTGATTTGACATCCTCGTGTGATAGCTCCCGGTAGATGTGGTGGCTCATCGGGAGAGTGTATGATGTCCCTTCCACAAAACCATAGATAAACATCTAGATAACACCAATTGAAAACATTGTTTTGTGATACACAAGCAAAACCGAAGTCCTATAATCATCTTTGAAGACCTCGGCACACGCCCTTCCTCCTCCGTGTGACACCGTATATTGTAAAGTCCACTGACAACCCTCACCAATTGAAACCTCTTAGAGTTATGTCCGAACAATTACAACCACTGAATATATTGATATTCGAATCCCAGTCCATGTGGGATCGATAATCTTTATTACTTGACGACATCCATGCACTTGCGGGCGTTGAGCGCGAGCACGCGCTTTGAGTCTTTGACAATCTCCATCGCGAGATTTAAGGTCGCGTTCATGCGCATCAAGTTTTTGGCGCCGTTGCTGGGGACTGATTGATTCGATATCAAATCGAACAGTGGTAAATTGGATCGGATTTAGGATTAGATTTATTTACTTGCTTTATTTTCTTTTTAGTATTTCTTCATTTGCTTTAGTTCTATATTTTCCATATTTAGATTTAGTTTTTACTTTTAGCAGTAGTTTCCTATTTCATTATTGCATCTTAGATTTTGCTTAGCTAGATTGTTTTATTTTTTGCTCTTAGAATAGGGTAGCACTCCTAATTTTTGCGGCTCAGTTCTTCGTATGCTTAGACGCTTAGGATCGGGAGGCCTGATTTCGATCGACGTAGAAATCGAATGGACCTTTCATCACCGGAAAGCAGAGCAATGAAGGATGGAGGATCAAGCCGCATCCGAAGTGAACATAGGTAGCTGACCTCTGTGGGATTACGCAGCTCCTAGCGCTAGAGGATTTAGGCTGAGTATAATTGGACCATCTATTTCGGTGAATAACTTTGAACTTAAACCAGCACTTATACATATGGTCCAGCAGAGTCAATTCGGGGTAGCTGCGACTGAAGACCCGAACCGACACCTAGAGGCATTTTTAGAAATCTACTCAAATATGAAGATGAATGGAGTCCCTGCTGATGTGATCTGCCTGAGCCTATTCCCGTTCTTATTATGTAATAAGGCTAAGGCATGGATTCACTCCCTACCTTCGGTAAGCATCACTACATGGGAGCAATGTGAGCAGTAGTTCTTGAACAATACTTTTCACCAAGCAAGACTACTCACATGCGCCATCTTATCACGAGTTTCCGCCAGAAGGAGGGGGAGTCCTTATTCGATGCTTGGGATCGCTACAAGGGGCTACTCTACTAATGCCCCTACCACGGACTAGAAAGGTGGCTGGTGATCCACATTTTCTACAATGAGATCACTTATGCCACGAAGATGTCCCTAGATTCTACCGCAGGAGGAGCACTAATGAATAAGACCATAGAGGAAGCGAAAGAGATGATTGAAGAAGTGGCTTAGAACCACCATCAATGGGCTTCCGAACGTGGTCAACCAACACCTACAGCGGGATGATACACTGTCAACTCCATGGACCACCTAGCAGCAAGGATGGATGCGCTCAGCAGATGATTCGAATCTATGAATCCTTCATCTACATGCGCTGCCATTGACTTTGGAGAGGGAGCAACAGCATATCGAGAGGACCACCATGGAGGGCAGGGAACCCTAGACGAGCAGATCTAGCACTACGACCCAAGGCCTAATAATCCATACTCCAGCATTTCTCATCTGGGGTGGAGGAACCACCAAAATTTTCCTTATAAGAATAACTTGGGGAGGTTCCAACCACCAGGAGAGAATGGGCAGCCATGACCCTCTAACACCCGTCTGGAGAATATGCTGGAGAACTTCATTCGAACGCAACGGGAGGCGAACACTGAATTTCAGCGACAACATTCGTAGACAGATACGATGATCGAAGGGTTGGGGTCATCGGTAAGGGATCTTGACACCAGGCAGAAGTCGCTAGAGATTCAAGTAGCTCATATCGCAAACCATATCTCCAGGATACCAGGAAGCTACCAGGGAGAGCAGAGGTCAATCCGGTAGAACAATGCAAGACAGTGACACTGTGAAGAGGGAGGGTTCTAAAAGAGATGACAGGATGGTCAACTTCTGAAAGGGACCTGGGACCTGAAACACTAGAACCTCTTGGAAAGATTGAGAATGAAAAAGCCGGAGAAATGAACCGGGAGCATGCTGCAAGGGCTCAACCACCCCTTACTGTATCGTTCCCGCAACGATTGACCAATGCAAAGAAAGATGCTGAGTTTGGTAAATTTCTGGACATGCTGAAATTGATCTCAGTAGAGGTATCGATACTTGAAGCACTGCACCAAATTCCCTAGTTCGCTAGGTTCATGAAAGATATTCTAGCGCACCGTAGGAAGTTCGCAAAGTCGGAAACAATGGCCCTCACGGAGGAGTCAAGCGCTTATCTCCGAAACGAGACTACGTATAAACTAAAAGATCCGGGGAGTTTCTATATTCCATGTTATATAGGAACGATGCTAATTAGCAAAGCCTTCTGTGACCTGGGAGCAAGTGTGAGTCTTATGCCCTACACCTTATGCAAAAAGCTAGGGTTAGGAAATTTAAAATTCACTACTATGACACTACAACTGGCGGACCACACATACCGCTACCCATTGGGGGTTTTAGAAGATGTTCTCATTAAGGTGGGAAACTTTACACTGCCAATTGACTTTGTTGTCATGGAGATGGAAGAGGATCCAAAGATACCCGTCATCCTAGGGCAACCATTTCTAGCGACTGCAGGAATGGTCATTGATGGAAAAAATCACAAGCTGACCCTAAAAGTGGGAGGGGATAAGATGGAATTTGGGCCTGCTAGAACGGGAAGTCAAGAACCTGCATCGGGGAAGTATGTGATTCCAACAAGAGCTAAGCCAGGGTCACCGGATGAAGATCTCGAGATGGATGAATGGAGGTTCACTGAACCTCCAGAGCCAAGTTGATAGTGGAGTGCGGTTGAGCTAAACGACCTTAAATAAAGCATTTCTTGGGAGGCAACCCAAGTTTAGTTTTAGATTTCCCCTTGATTGTATTGCATGCATTTGTTAGATTTTAGTTTTGATATCCATCTCATTTAGAGGTAGGACTAGAAAAGAACTTTTCTAGGTAAAAATGAAATCCATATTAGCCTACATGGCGAAGTATATGAGAAAATTCGGACCGTGGTGCATAAAGGGGCGAAAAATGGGGACACACGGACTGGCCGTGTGTTTTCCCACGGCCATGCCCGATCGACCCGAGGCTCACACAGCCTGGCTGTGTGTTTTCACACGGCCATGTCGCGCGAGGTTAAAAGGAGTGAGCCATGTGTTTTCACCCCATTTGCACCGTGTGCTTCGAAAGCTCTTGCCCTACCCGTGTGGTTTCATCTTCCCCACCATCTAGAAGAACTTTTAACCTCTAAGGAAGCCAAAAGAAGCAAGGATGAGGAGGACCAAGCATGTAGCACCTCGATCCGACGCCTCAGAGCAACGAACAAGGAGAGCCGATGCCCCTCAAGCTCCGGAGGAGGGTAACGCCCTACCCACTCTTCTTTTTCGCAACAATGAACATAGAGATAGATATAATATACTTTCTACTCGTAAACTCACTGCTACTAGGTACTTAGATGAAGATTTGCTAGAGTCTTTAGGGTTGTTGGGTGATATTCAAGCCCTATTTGCAAAAGTGGGTGGGAAGAGATGATGGGAATAAGGCACCCAACCTACCCTAGGATAGTTCTAGAGTTTTTGAGTTCCTTAGAGGCGAAAATTTTAATGGGTAGAGAGAGCGAAGAGGGTAGGATAACTTTTAGGATTTTTAACAATGAGCGCGAATGGACCATTCACCAATGGAATTCATATTTTGGCTTGCCGAGTGGGGGAGAGAGAAGAATCCCTATTGGGTATAACTCTCGGATAGTTTGGACTGAGTTGACGGGGGAGCACGCTTATGACCCATCTAGGGCCAAAGCATTGTGCCTCCAAAATCTCATTTTCCGATACCTCCACCGCATCATGGCCAGTACTATATTTGGTCATGGGGAGAGTGATGGTGTAGTTAGAGCTAGCGAGTTGCTTTTCCTCTGGGACATGCTACAAGAAAGGAGTAGAATCGATGTAGGGTCCCACTTCATCAGACACTTAGTGAAGATGGGCAAAGCAGCACGAGGAGAGATTAATGTGGAAGGCCTACTTATGCACATTTGCCATAGGATGGGGTACGATTATACTGCATTAGAGAATATAGAGGGGAGCCCTAGGATCGACCTAGGAGTGTGCATGGCTATGAAAATGATTGTGAGAGAAGGAGACTCCTTATGCTTTGTAAGGAAAAATCTGACAGCCTTTAGGCTCCCCGACTCTGATCATACCACCATCACTATACGCGCCAACTGGCATTTAGACCTGATAGTGGAGTCCCCTCCCCATGAGGGACCATCCACATTGGCACCCATCTCTCCACCTTTATATCACTCTCCCTCTAGTCCACACATGCATAGGAGCCCACCTAGTCCACGCTGACATAAGCCTGCACCTGCATCACCACCTTTTTCTACTTTTGAGCAGGATGCAGGTATGTCGGCCTATGATTTCTTAGAGTTCCGATCACACCTCGACGATATATACGCCGAGCAGTAGATGCAGAGGCAGTGATGGGAGGAGCAGAGCGCCTACACGCAGGCGGAGTTCCAGGGTTTCCGAGAACACTTCTAGCGGGCTGAGGAGTTCTACGACGAGGCCCGCATATACTTCCAGGAGGAGGTTGTTCATCGCCAGGATGAAGCTGCCTACCATAGGGAGATGCGGCAGCACATGCATGCCCAGCAGGCGTAGTGGGCTAGGGAGGAAGAGCACCGAACAACCGCTGCATCCACCAGCTCTCAGATCGATCACATGTACATGTGGCATCAGCGGCTCAGCAGCAGGTTCTCCCAGGATCCAGAGATGCTGAGGCTCCCAGACTTTCCACCTCGTCCACCATACTAGAGGTATATTTTCATTTAAGTCTGGGGGAGCCCAAAGTCTATTTTGTTTTGTTTCTTAGTAGTAGTTTCTTTTCTGGTGTTTTCATTCATTTATTCATGCATGGGTTGTTGAGTTTCTTTTAGTACTTAGTTTTTGTTATTTGTAAAGCTGCCTCAGTAGTATTTTTAAAAGTCTTCTTCATGAGTTGTTTCCATGAGTAGTGTAACTTCATTTATCTCGTGGTATTTTATTTTATTTGCTCTAATGAATGTTCTAGACTTACACTAGTCAGCTTCTATTTTTACACCTACACATGTCGAACACTCTAAAAGTGAAAATATAGTACATACCTAGTTATGATTCATCTCAGTAGTCCAGTATATATTCCAAACCTAAGTGCCAAGTTGGGACCATTATATGAAAAGACTTCGATTCATGGCGATAAAAGAATGAAGCCATCAGATTGGGTCTTAGTCAAGGAAATTAAAGACCAAATTCAGCAACTGCTAGACTTAGAATTGCCACCCGAACAAGCATATATTATACTTGAAACTGATGGATGCATGACAGGATGGGGTGGAGTGTGCAAATGTAAGAAATCAAAGTATGATTCAAGAAGTACTGAAAAGGTCTGCGCGTACGCTCATGGTAAATTTCTGGTGGTTAAATCAGTTATTGATGCAAAAATATTTACTGCTATGGAGACTATGAGTGCTTTGAAGATCCATTACTTGGACAAAGAAGAAATTACCCTGAGAACAGATTGTTAGGCAATAATTTGGAATCCATATGTGACTATAGGTTTAGCATTTTAGTTACTGGAGATGCTCGAATTGTGTAAGGCCATTCGAAAAAATCAAAATCCCGGTGAGTAGAAAAAAAAAGAGAAAGGAAAGAAGGAAAAAAGATTATGAGAAAAAAAAAACAGTTGTCGTGGTTGGAAATGGTTAGGTGCCCCTTTGAGACCGAGTTAGGTTACTAGGGAAACACCTACCAATTTCTCTCAATACCGAGCACGCCTTTGAGTCTTTGTGCTAGATCTAGGGAACGACCCTCGCTTTGGGCAGGTAAGTGCCTAAGAGCTGAAGACCTTAGGAAAGCTATAGGATGATGATTTAACTTACCATGAAACGAGTATCCCCTAAGAAGATTCGCTTAGCACGTGCACGAGAAGCTAACTTAGTGAATTTCGTAGAACATATCTATTTTTCTTTGATTGAACATATCTAAGTATGGAACAATATCTTTTTAAAATTTCATGGCACTGAGGTTTGCTTGACACATTCAAGACACAGTACTGATAGAAACGGTTAATTAGTTGTCGCAATACCGTTCCCAAATTATTTACCGAACCCCCTAACTACACTAATGCAGTATAGGACTGACTCGGGTCATCTCCCAACGAACCTAATGGCTGGACGTTTATTTTTAAACAGAAGTAAACACTGGGGTTTTTTACAATTTTCAAAACAATTATTCAAAGCTAACCTAATGCAAGAACGATTCAACCTTGCACCGCACTGTCACTATACGATGCAATGGTCAAACAATTCTGGTAAACAAACCAACATGGAAATTAAATTTGCAGAAAGTAAATCTAACTAATGCGCAAAAGTAAGTAATCACGCACCGCACTGTCACTATACGGTACAATGATCACGAAACAAATGTGAACAATTTAACCATGTACCGCATACTTTGTCACTATCTGACGATGTCAAACAGTCACTAAAAATTACAATAAATGAAATGCAATAAACGAAAACAATTCAACCAGACACCGCACTGTCACTATACGATGCATGGATTGGACAATTTTAGTAGCTAGGGTTAGTGTATCAGCAACAAGAAATTAAACTAACCTACAAATGCACGACGAACAAAATTAACAACTAAGCAATAATCAAACCTATAGAATTAACATTGCAAGTCAACAAACAAAAAAACATAGCAAAACAAATATCCAATTAAATGGACTGAATCAAATATAAGTAATCGGTAACCCCACGATGGCGACAATAACCCGAACAACCCTCTCCGACGGTGAATGCGAAGCTGCCCTCGGCGGGAAGGATGGACATCTGATCGAATCGATCAACGCTCGGCAATCTGGATTCACCGGATAGTGAAGGAATCTTCACCGGCGATGGTGATGGAATCGCAAGCACGGCTAGTGGATGACTCGTGAAATGGAGCGGCCTATTCCGGTAACGAATGGAGTGGATTCGCCGAGGAATCAAGGAATCACTGCGCTCGCCCCGGATCATTGCGCATGGCAGATCTGTATCTGCCGTCGAGTCGGATGGGATTACCGGATCTCGGAAGGGAGGTCGCCGGAATGGGATCTTGGTATCGCCGGACGTGGGGAAGAAGACTCTGCCGCGCGTGGAAATGGGGAAAAAAAATGCCTCGGCTCGAGTTGCTGCTGCTCGTCGCGAAATGGAAGGACCTCCTTCTACGCGTCGCTGTCGGTTGCTTGTGCAATCCCGCCGTCGGTCGCATGACTGCGGAAGAAGCCGTCGGCTGCCGCTAGCGAGGAAGAAGACCGCCGCCACGCAACGAGTTCTGTCGAGCTCCTTCTGTCGATTCTACCTTCTGTTCGATGAGGTAAGGCTTTATTAAATGAAATTTGTGAACCGTCCGATCACTTCTCCCACGATCTCAGCCGTCCATTTGAAGCTAGGGCTTGATGATATATTAACTGCTTAATTAGGCTGCTCCATCCAACGGCTGAAATTAGTCTGATTTGCAATGGACGGATCTGATCCATCTGAAGGTATAATCACGATCCAACGGTCCGGATGAACGGCCAAGACGTGTAGATCTTAATGTACGGGCCGGATCGCTCCAGATCCAGATAGATGGCTCAGAATCAATCACTTTCCTCGGACGGTCTATAATGCTCAGATCTGAACCCTGGATTTGATTTGCCTTCTAATCTGGATGAAGGGCTCAGATTAAATCATTTTGAAATGTCCATTACGACCCCAAATGAAGCCATATTTGATCTAACTTGAGTCTAGTCTAGTGGCTCATCTCGATCTCCTACAAATAAAGATAACATTCGCAAATAAATCCAAAATATAGGAGAATTTACAAAAAGGTCCAAAATGAATCCAAACTCATAAAACATGCAAATAATCAATAATAAATCACTCGAGAGGATAAAAACAGTGATATTAAGGACCAAAATAATACAACAAAATGACAGTTATCAATTCCCCCACACTTATTTTTGCGCGTCCCGAGCAATAATGAAAATAAAGAAACACTAACACCCTCACTCATTCCCCTAGCAATACCTAGATCAGTAATTCAGAGACAGAAAAAATAAGTTACTTAGGATCACTAAATTCATCAGGATCTAGGGTATTCAAAAGATTCGACTCCTACAACAATCAACATGTATGATGATTTACAGTCAAATCAAATAGACTAAGCCTGATACAAAACCTCCCAAAATGGATATATGCACTGATGCTCACATAATAATGTAGGAGTGGGGCGCCCTCAAAACAACATGCAATTTTGTACTACCATATGCTTGCTTATCATCTACTTCTCTACTGCTATCAATACATCTCATACATGAATCAAAAGGATTTATCATGAATCAGAATAAGATTAAAAGTAGAGTGCAGATAAAGTATGCAAAGAGAAGTACAAGACAAAGGTACAAATGAATAGAGAACAAGAGAAGAATTGGAGAAATAAACCTGATGAGTTGCTCTGTGAAATACTCAGTAACCAACAATATGGGAAGAGGCTAGGATAATTGGAAACTTTAGAATTAGATTCAGGATCAAATGACTCTATCCAACACATTACAATCTCATTTGCCTGCATTACAATTGCACAATTTTTTTTTTTTTTTTTTTTACAAAAGAAACATCAATGGCGCCATTTTTTTTTCTTTTCCTTTTTTTTTTGGTGCAGAAACTCAAGTACTAATCACAGACAAATATATCTCAGAACCAATGACCTCTGAAAACTATATCTTCCATATCATATTTCCAACAAAAATAATATAACTCCTCCCCCACACTTAAAATTTGGCCGTCTCGGACAATACAACCCATCAAACTATTCCTCCAACATGGAAAGCAATAGATATGAAAAAGATAATCCACAAAGATACAAAGACAATGAATAGCAAATGAAGAGATATGACAAGACATGGAATAAATAAGTATCACGTGGATTAGACAAGCAAACCAAGTCAGAAAAAGAGTCAAGAATGAAATCCTTCATCATATTCATGCAAGTAAATGTTACTGTAGTTTTGAAAAGACTCAAAGCAAGTTCTAGAGTAACAAGAATCACATGTGTTATCACACAAAAGTGGGTAGATGATAAAAATGGCTTGTAACCTCACTAGGTGAATAAACATCAAGCTTAGACTATCAATAAAAAGTTCACCATCATAACAAGTGACTGCATGCAAGTGAAGTCTCCTATCATACGCAAAAATCCATAATTTGATGATCAAACTTAACTAATTTTTACCATCTCTGAAATGATACTAAAGCATGCATAGAGAATATTATTTGACTCAACAACAAACAAACAAACCTAGGTAAACAGGCAAACAAACACACAACCCATACAATTTATTCCGAACATGAAAGGAAGAAAATAAATGTTGTAAATAAAAGAACACACTCCCCTTTCATGTTGGAGAAGAAGCATCATCATGTCTGGCCCCATCGTATTCTCTAGAATAGACTTGATCTCATTGCTTAACACTTCATGAGGCTGTTGCTAAAGTGATACCCTTGATCGCTAATGATAATGCAAAATATGTGAGACCTAACAAAATCCACAACAACTAGAGAATCATCAGTCCTGGTGGGGATGACCTCCACCCATTTAGAAACATAATCATATGCCAAAAGAATATATGGAAAACCAAAAGATACAGGAAAAGGACCCATAAAATCAATACCTCAAATATCGAAAATCTCACAAAATAACAAAAGTTTTTGAGGCATTTCATTTCTACGTCCTATGTTCCCTGTTCGTTGACATCGCTCACAAGACTTGTAGAATTCAGAGACATCATGAAATAAGGTGGGTCAATACAAATCAAACTCTAAAACTTTTCTAGCAGTTCTTTGGGGTCCAAAATACCCCCCACAAGCCAAAGAATAACAAAAAGTAAATACATATGGAATGAAACTCATAATCAAGTGCACATCATCTAATAATCTGATAATTACAAAATTTTCAATGATAAAGATCATCCCATACATAATACTCGGCATCACTTTTCAATTTCTGGACTTGTGCATGAGTAAAATGTGAAGGTACAACACGGCAACTAAATAAATAGCAAGATCTGCATACCATGGTGTCTTACCCTACAGGTGAAAAAGTTGCTCATCTAGAAAAGAATCTGCTATGGGGGTGGGCTCGATCTCTATCACGCAATCTGTCAAATTTGAAATACCACCTCATACACTTCAATTTGGTCAAGGAGTAGGGCAATCCAGTGAAGTCTACGATAAAATGTCATAAAACACATGACCTAAGCACAAACTTCACTTGCGAGGCGGGGTGAGATAAAGAATATATAGCATGAATTTTAGCAGGATCTACTTCAATACCATACACAGAGATGATAATATAACCTAAGATTATCCCATGCTCGACCATGAATTGACATTTCTCACAAACATCTGATGGAAGTGATCCTTGGGGCATCGCCTGAAGAGCGCTAGTCCCTACACAATCCATATCCCTGTCTACATAAAAAGAGGGCCCACAGATAGGTCCTAACAACAAATCATTATCAACATCAGAATCAACAGAATCAATAAAATCATAACAAAATATAGAAGGTGCAGAGATATCCAAATGAAAAATAGACTAAGAAATAAAATTCATGCAATCCAACTCATCAGCTATAACCACGCTAAGAATAGAATGATCTTCCATCAGGTACCTCATAGCGTCCAAAATACTGAACCGAACTACAGTATCTCCTACCTCCATAGAAAGAGTACAACTTCTCGTGAAACAAAACCTCGGCATACTTGGGAATCTGCTTCCCTAGCCTTTTCTTCAACAACCCCCTTCCTAGGCTGGGCCTCTGAGGGAAGAGAAAAACTGCTGCATAAAACTCAAGTAGATTATCGCCTGAAGACCTAGTCATCCACACAAACAAATAAAATGAGCAACAAATATAGATAATAAGAAAGACAATAATAACAAAAGAAAAAGAAAACAAACAAACAAACTACGGTTTAAAGACAAACGAACCCATTAGAATTCCCCGGCAACGGCGCCAAAATTTGATAGAAACGGTTAATTAGTTGTCGCAATACCGTTCCCAAATTATTTACCGAACCCCCTAACTACACTAATGCAGTATAGGACTGACTCGGGTCATCTCCCAACGAACCTAATGGCTGGACGTTTGTTTTTAAACAGAAGTAAACACTGGGGGTTTTTACAATTTTCAAAACAATTATTCAAAGCTAACCTAATGCAAGAACGATTCAACCTTGCATCGCACTGTCACTATACGATGCAATGGTCAAACAATTCTGGTAAACAAACCAACATGGAAATTAAATCTGCAGAAAGTAAATCTAACTAATGCGCAAAAGTAAGTAATCACGCACCGCACTGTCACTATACGGTACAATGATCACGAAACAAATGTGAACAATTTAAACCGCCTTTGTCACTATCACGACACGAGAGTCAAACATTCACTAAAAAATGCAATAAATGAAATGCAATAAACGAAAGCATAACGGACCGGCTACTATACTAAGAATCGATCGAATGTAAAGGAAATCTAACCTAATAATGAAAGCACTCCAACCAGGCACCGCACTGTCACTATACGATGCATGGATTGGACAATTTTAGTAGCTAGGGTTAGTGTATCAGCAACAAGAAATTAAACTAACCTACAAATGCACGACGAACAAAATTAACAACTAAGCAATAATCAAACCTATAGAATTAACATTGCAAGTCAACAAACAAAAAAACATAGCAAAACAAATATCCAATTAAATGGACTGAATCAAATATAAGTAATCGGTAACCCCACGATGGCGACAATAACCCGAACAACCCTCTCCGACGGTGAATGCGAAGCTGCCCAACCAGCGCAGCAGGAAGGACATCTGACGAATGCGATCATGCTCCAATCTGGATTCACCGTACAGTGAAGGGAATCTTCACCGGCGATGGTGATGGAACTGTCCAACCAGCACAGCTAGTGGATGACTCCGGCGAAATGGAACGGCCTATTCCAGCCGCCGGAATGGAGTGGATTCGCCGGAAAAGGGAATCACCGGAATCCTGCCTCGCCCCGCTTCGGATCAGCTGCCGCAACCAGCGCATCTGTATCTGCCGTCGAGGGTCGGATGGGATTACCGCCGGATCTCGGAAGGGAGGTCGCCGGAATGGGATGCCGGACTGTCGCCGCCGGACGTGGGGAAGAAGACTCTGCCGCGCGTGGAAATGGGGAAAAAAAATGCCTCGGCTCGAGTTCTTCGCTCGTCGCGCGAAATGGAAGGACCTCCTTCGCAGCGTCGCCGCCAGGTACTGTGCAATCCGCGGCCGCCCGGTCGCCGCAGCGGAAGAAGCGCGCCATTGCGCTCGCGAGGAAGAAGACCGCCGCCGCGCAACGAGTTCTGTCGAGCTCCTTCTGCCGATTCTGCCTTCTGTTCGATGAGGTAAGGCTTTATTAAATGAAATTTGTGAACCGTCCGATCACTTCTCCCACGATCTCAGCCGTCCATTTGAAGCTAGGGCTTGATGATATATTAACTGCTTAATTAGGCTGCTCCATCCAACGGCTGAAATTAGTCTGATTTGCAATGGACGGATCTGATCCATCTGAAGGTATAATCACGATCCAACGGTCCGGATGAACGGCCAAGACGTGTAGATCTTAATGTACGGGCCGGATCGCTCTAGATCCAGATAGATGGCTCAGAATCAATCACTTTCCTCGGACGGTCTATAATGCTCAGATCTAAACCCTGGATTTGATTTGCCTTCTAATCTGGATGAAGGGCTCAGATTAAATCATTTTGAAATGTCCATTACGACCCCAGATGAAGCCATATTTGATCTAACTTGAGTCTAGTCCAGTGACTCATCTCGATCTCCTACAAATAAAGATAACATTTGCAAATAAATCCAAAATATAGGAGAATTTACAAAAAGATCCAAAATGAATCCAAACTCATAAAACATGCAAATAATCAATAATAAATCACTCAAGAGGATAAAAACAGTGATATTAAGGACCAAAATAATACAACAAAATGACAGTTATCACCGTGGTGTATGTTGTTTGCAGATGATATTGTTTTGGTAGATGAGACACGTGAAGGAGTAAATGTTAAACTAGAATCTTGGCGGAAAACACTAGAAGTGAAAGGTTTTAAGCTTAGTAGAGTAAAGACAGAATATATGAAATTTAAATTTAGCAATATTAGACGTAATGAGGCAAGTGTTAAGATAGGAGATGATGAGTTATCTGGAACTGAGAGCTTTAAATATTTGGGATCATTTTTACAAGATGATGGAGGGATTGAGAGAGATGTCTTGCATAGAATACAAGCAGGATGGTTGAAATGGAGGAAAGCGTCAGGTGTTTTATGTGATCGTAAAGTGCCTCTAAAACTTAAAGGAAAGTTCTACAAAATGGCGATTAGACCTGCTATGTTATATGGAGCTGAATGTTGGGCTACGACTCGAGCACATGAGCAAAAGATGAGAGTTGTAGAGATGAGGATGTTAAGGTGGATGTGCGGACATACGAAGATGGATAGGATAAGAAATGAAAGCATTAGAGAAAAAGTTGGTGTTGCATCTATTGAAGGAAAGCTTCGAGAGACACGTTTAAAGTGGTACAGACATGTACTTAGATGACCAATAAATGCTCCAGTTAGGCAATGTGAAATGATGCCAAATAGACACATCAAACGAGGAAGAGGAAGACCAAAAAAGACTTGGTTAGCAACAATAAAACAAGATGAAATTTATTTAAATATTGATGATGATATAGTAGGGGACAAAGTTCAATGGCGTAGAAGGATCCATATAGCCGACCCCACCTAGTGGGATAAGGCTTTGTTATTGTTATTGTTGTTGTTGAGGTTTGCTTGAGGACAAAAAAAGATTTAAGTCTGGGGAAAGTGATGTGAGCAAAACATATAGGGTTTTATGAGTAGTTTTCGCTCACATCTCATTATATTTTTATGTTAGTTTCATGCATATGTCACTCTATTTTGCATGCATTTCCTATTTTCTAGTTCGGAGGTCTGCTCTTTGTACTTTTGTGTGCAGGATAACATTTCGGGGGAAAAAGGTGCACTTTCGGAGCAAAAGAAGGACATTTTGCAGCTAGATGCAGAATGAGACACGACCAGGGCATGTGGCTACACACGGTCGTGTCCAATGGGCAAGATCAGACACCCCAGGGCCGCACATGGCCTGGCTGTGTGTTTCCACATGGGCGTATTGTGGCCCACCAGATTTGCGCGACTAGGGTTTTTCCGGATTTTGCAGCGGTCCAAGGTGATGTCTATATAAGGATGGCTCCGCCCAAACCCTAGGGGGGAGGCACAATGGCTAGGATGGCACACCGAAGCCCTAAAAAGCTTCGGGAACTCGCAACGGGGAGGAGGAACGCCGCCGGAGGTCCACACCTTGCACTTCAATGCTGGAGAGAAGTCCACGAAAGCATTGTAATCCTTTGTTCCTGCATTTTATTCCTTATGTATTCGAACATAAACATGCTTTGTGATTCTTCCTTTATATACATGGAGTAGTACTTTCGATTCTAGGATTAGGGAGTAGCTTGTGTGCACATTATAATGTTGGTTCATGTTAAATTCTACCTTTGAGTTTGATTTGACAATTGGTAGTTGTTTTTACTATATCTATGCGTGTTTGGTTTTCTATCTGCTATGCTTAGGCGATACGAGGTGTGACAACCCTCGTATTTAATATTTAGGGAATTTTATATAAGGAACCTAGGGGTAAACCTGATCTCCTATAACTGTGAGTAGAAGGGTGCAGTGGAATCAGAAACGGTTCATCGTAGGGATTGATTTGGCATCCTTGTATCGTCTATCCCGTCCTTTAAGGCGGAGAAAGCTCCCGGTAGATGCGGCGGCTCATCGGGAGAGTGTATGATGTTCCTTCAACAAAACCATAGATAAACGTCTAGACAACACCAATTGACAACATTGTTTTGTGATACACAAGCAAAACTGAAGTCCTAGAATCACCTTTGAAGACCTCGGCACACTCCCTTCCTCCTCCATGTGACACCGTATAGAGTAAAGTCCACCGACAGCCCTCACCAATCAAAACATCTTAGAGTTATGTCCGAACAATTAAAACCACTGAATATATTGATATTCGAATCCCAGTCCCTGTGGGATCGATAATCTTTATTACTTGACGACATCCATGCACTTGTGGGCGTTGAGTGCGAGTGCACGCTTTGAGTCTTCGATGGTCTCCATCGCGAGATTTGAGGTCGCGTTCGTGCGCATCACTAGACCACCCGTAGCCTAGACCTAAGCCTTCTAGCCACCTCCGTCAGCCTCGTGCCTATCGGATCCCTCCAAGTCATCCATGACTTATTCATCCATACGCTAGCCTTCAGGTGCTTCCATCGGCTATTTTCATGCTAACGGTGTCTACACCGCCAAGGCACATTGGACTTACGCTGCCAAGACTTTGCTTGGATTTACGCTGCCAACCATTGGACTTATGCTGCTAAGACTCCCGCTTGGACTTTATGCTGCCAATATCAAACCCCTTGGACTTTTCAAATGCCTAGACTCATGCTTGGACTTTTCCCTTGCCAACCTATGTTGGACTTTCCCTTGCCAAGACCCATGCTTGGACTTTACATGCCAAGTACTCAAGACTTGGACTTTTCCCATGACAATGGTCAAACCATCGTCAAACATCAAATACTAACCTGGGTCGATTGTGCCAATCTCCCCAACACATGTCAGACATCAATGTCAAACATCAAAACACTTACTCGAGTCAAACTCGAGTTCGGTCAATCATGACCTGGGCCGATTGCACCAACAATCTCTCCCTTTTTGATGTTTGACAAAAACACCCTTGAGTTAGGCCCCTAACTCAAATTCTCTTACCAATTATCTCAAATTGGTAATTTTAAAATTCTCCCCCTTTTTGACATACATCAAAAAGGTTCACCCAAGGAGGTCAATGTCTCATATCCAATGAGATCTTACAATCTCCCCCTTGGTTCAAAACCTCTAGGATGCCTACAATCTTCCTAGTGATAAGTCTCATATCACTCAAGAGAGGCAATCCTACACACTCTCCCAATTTCCAAATTGGGTATCTCAAAATCCCATTTCTCCCCCCATGAGAAAAAAATAACATCCATCATCCCATGATGGATACCTCCCTCTAAAGGCTTGCTCCCCCTTGACCATTGCACCAACAATGTTCTTGGGAAGTTCCTAAGCCAATAGAAACTCTAAACCATCAAAAATAAGGTTAAAAGTTCAACATAGAACTTTCCCATACCTTAAATTTGATACATCATCCTAACAACTCTCCTAATCCATATCCAATGGATTTTTACCCTTTATAATGCTTTCCAAAGCATATCCTAGGGTTAGGAGTGGTTAGGAACCCTTGCCATAGCTGAAAATGGGCTAAACATTCATGTTTTCCTGAAATCGGATTGACAATAACTTTATCGAGCATCACGATCGTATTATACCCATCGATCGCAACAAGGGCGATCAATCGATAATCGAAAATATGATTTTCAATTATCAAAATTGAAATTCAGAAATTAATAAATAATTATATGTAATTCGAAAAATCATGAAACTTCATACTATAATACTTATAACCAATACAATGGGTGAAAAATGTTTAAAAAATATTTTACCCATAAAATAGTAAAATTGACACAAAGTTCAAAAGTGAAGAAAAACTTTAATGTTTTAGCTCACTTTGTATCAACTTCATCAATGGTGATTGCTATCAAAAGATAGACTTCACCAAGGTTTTCTAAAATGATCTTATAATATTTTTGAAAACCTATATTGGATCATGTTCTTTGGGCTTAATGTACATGACTTGAACATAATCTTTCCCAATGATCTACATTGATATAAAATGAGTTTTAGTTCATCTAGATGCAAAAACTATGCACCTTGAACTTAACTCATATCCTAACATCTCACATGTATCTAGGGTGTATAAATACACATACATGTCAATGTGATGTGAGATATGAGTTTTGTTCTCCTAATCTAGGGTTTCATGCATTTTTCTAAGGCAACCCTACTTGATTCCCTTATACATGAGACTTCAAGTCATGCCATAGTCCTTAAATCAATTTTAATCAAATTAAATGCATGAATGATCATAGCATAAATGATAGCATAAATAATGCATGACCAATGATCATGATGTCATGACATATGATATAATCTAAATATACATGACATTAAAAAACTTATCCTAAACATGATCATGACATATTAAATGATTGAAAGTAGATATGATGTCATGACATGTTATATGGCAAATCAAGCATGGCAAATAAAATATAAGGTATATAATACCTAAATTTTAGTATTTGTTGCCATTTGTTATTATTAATCTCATTTTGCCATATTGTCAATTATCTCCCAAGTGTGCCTAAAAACCCAAAATGACACACTAAGACCTCTAAACCTAAATTGTGCCAATTTGATTGATTTTTCATAATTCCAAAAATATATTGGCACATCCTAAAAACTTTTAGGATATAAAATTCAAATCTATTTCCAAGGTATCCATAACCTTGAAAATAACCTAAAGTGCCATCATTACCATGGTTAGGTTAACTACCCATCCATTTAAAGTTGGCACAACCTAATCCATTTAGCGTGAATCGATAACGCTCCTAGGAACCCAAAACCTATTTGAGCTCCTTGGGTTAATTAGGTATTCCTTAGGGATAACCTCTCTAGATACCTTCCTAATGACCCTTCTAGGCTTGTTAGCCTTGGTCATTGTAGTCTTACCTAGGTTAACTCTAGGGGCGACTCCCCTTGTAACCTTCTCAGTGGCCTCCCTAGGTTTCCTTGAAACCCTAGCCACTAGGTACACACCATGGTCAACTCTAGGGATGACTTCCCTATTGACCTTGGTTTTTCTAGACCTAGTTTGAGTTCCATAATCAAATGGAACATTGTGATAGGTCTTTTTGGGCTTAGGCTTGCCCTTAGATGGTTCTTGTTTCCTAGGTCTTTGACTTTGACTTCTAGACTCTAGGCTTTGACTATTTGACCCTTTAAATTGATTTTGTATATTTCTAAGGGTTTTTTCTAATTTCTCAAGCGTTGACCTCAAGGCTTGGTTTTTCAACTCTAATTGTCCAATTTTTGATTTTTCATTTGGTCTTTGGGCATTACCATTTCCTCTAGGCATATGCCTACCCTTCTTAGGGTTAATGCCTAAATGACTTTCTATTTTCCTAATGCTTTTCTTAGGAAGAGTTTTTCTAGGGACATTAGTCCGAAATTTCTCCTTATTTTAAATGTTTACACTCTTAGCACCTAAACAAAAATTTTTGTTATTCCTAGCATGCTTTTCATGAGTAATAGCAACATTATTAACATAAATCCTAGCATGCGTTTGCCTATAAATTGAAGTAGAAGCATTATTGAATTTTACCTTAGGGTTTGCCTTAGAGGCTTTCCCTACATGTGATGCTCCCTCTTGAGTCTTCTTGCTCCCCCTAGGGCATTGACTCATATATTGCCCCTTTTGATGACATTTGAAGCAAATGACATGCTCCTTGCTCTTTTGCATTGAGGCTCCGGTCTCCTTGACCTTTGGCACGGGTGGAGCCTTCTTGACCTTCTTAAGACACTTGCTCTTGTAGTGTCCATTTTCCCTACATTCAAAGCATATAATATGAATTTTACTTTTGATTGACATGCTCGAGTTACCTAGGTCCACGGTGGAAGTCTCTTGAGCTTGTCCATCTTCTCAACCGGAAGTGGATGCTTCCTCTTGATCATGCTCCGGAGTGGAAATTCTCTCCTCCCCCTCAATCCTAGAGGTGGAGGTTTCTTCTACTTCTTTCACATCCTCTTCCACTGATCCGGAAGTTGACTCCTCTTCAACTTCCAACTCCTCACTTTCTTGTGAGGATGAGCTCTCTTCCTCCTCTTCCTTTTTTTCTTGGACCGGTTCGGGATTTTCATGATATTTTGCCAACTCGCTCCAAAGTTCCTTGGCATCCTTGTAATCCCCTAGGCTACAAAAGATATCATTAGGAATCAAATCAAAAATAAATTTGACTACCTTCTTATTTTTATCAAACTCTTTGAGTTTCCCCTCGGTCCATTTCTTCTTCTTGAGGAAGCCTCCCTTTGGTCCTCTTGGATATTCGAATCCTTCCATCAAAATGGACCACTCCTCAAAGTCCCTCATCATCAAATAAGTCTTTAATCCTTGCCTTCCATTGGTTGAAGCCTTCTCGTCCATAGAAAGCATATGGGATTGGGGTGTTGATGACCCAACCCAAATTCTCTTGAATTTCCATCTTGTTCCTCTTCACCCTCTAGTATCTTGGCTCCAGGTTGTTAATCTGTAGAAGAGCCCCGGGCTACGATACCAATTGTTAGGAACGATGCACCCGCTAGAGGGGGGGGGGGTGCATGGCGTCGTCGATGCTTGATGGAATTTGTTCGCGATTGTGCTTGCTACAAATATATTAGTACGCAGCGGAAATAGAAAATATACAATACAAACATACAAACACGATCAAGACACAAGGATATAACGTGGTTCGGAGCCGAGTGGTTCATCCTCCACGGATTGGGCTCTAAAAGCCCTAACAATGCAAACACACACTACTAATGACAAATACTCCTTCTCAGAACAATCTGGAGGTGGAGAAACCTCTTACAAGATATTACAACAGTAATATAAGTAAAACAACAAGCAAATACAAATGAATACAACAAAAGAAAGACAAGAACACTTTACAATAATCTTTTGGAAGCTTGCTTGTTGATTGCCTTAGACTAGCCTTGAAGACCCTAATTTGCAACAACAAATCGCTATAAAGCGTCCAAGAAAACCAGAGCCAAAATCCTTCTTCCGAGGTGCCTTTATAACCTACAATTGGGCTAGATTTTTGCCTATCAATCGACTGGTCGGGACCATCAGTCGACTGGTGCCACTATTGTCATGAGACAATGACTAGATCCACGCTGGAAAAATCCAACGAATCCATCATCAGTCGACTGATAGAGCCTTCACTCGACTATTAACCCCAACAGTCGAGTTCGACTCCTTTCTGTGCCTGAATTCTCGAGCATCAGTCGATTGATCGCCAGATCAATTGACTGATTAGGCAAGCAGTTAACTGCACCAGGCTGGCAGTCGACTGCTAGGCCAATTCTCACAGTCAAACCCTAGTTGACTCCCACCAGTCGACTGCCCATAGATCCCAGTCGACTGATACACCTCAAACATGAGGTTTTAACCCATGTATGGTGCACCCATACTTGCTAGACCACCCGTAGCCTAAACCTAAGCCTTCTAGCCACCTCCGTCAACTTCGTGTCTATCGAATCCCTCCAAGTCATCCATGACTTGTTCATCCATATGCTAGCCTTAAGGTGCTTTCATCGACTATTGTCATGCTAACAGTGTCTACACCACCAAGGCACATTGGACTTACGCTGCCAAGACTCCGCTTGGACTTTATGTCGCCAACCATTGGACTTATTCTGCCAAGACTCCTGCTTGGACTTTACGCTGCCAATATCAAACCCCTTGGACTTTCCAAATGCTAAGACTCAAACTTGGACTTTTCGCTTGCTAACCTATGTTGGACTTTCCCTTGCCAAGACCCATGCTTGGACTTTACATGCCAAGTACTCAAGACTTGGACTTTTCCCATGACAATGGTCAAACCATCGTCAAACATCAAATACTAACCTGGGTCGATTGTGCCAATCTCCCCAACATATGTCAGACATCCATGTCAAACATCAAAACACTTACTTGAGTCAAACTCGAGTCCGGTCAATCGTGACCTGGGCCGATTGCACCAACAACAATTGCTAAGGAGAAGGACACATGAGGGATGAGTGTCCTCTATTGAATAAGAACAAGGAAGAAAAGAAGAAGAATGACAAGAAGAGAGAAAGAAAGAAAAAAGAAGAGAAGAAGTTAAAAGAAAAGGAGAAGAAGTCAAAATCCTCCCGAAACTTAAAAGCCACATGAGAATCATCCTCATCAGAAGAAGAAATAGATGTCATCTCACACTTTGCACTCATGGGAGTAGATGATGAAGCCTCCACCTCATTCGAACAAGAAGAAGGAAGCACAAGTGAGGAGGAGAGTTCAAGTGTAGGGGGAGCACAATCGTCGAATTCGGAAAAAGATTGGGTAAGTGAGGTAAAGAATCTCCTTACTCAAGATGTTGTTTCAATGATTTCAAGTTTAACAAGGGATTTATTTAGAACTAAGAAGAAAAATAAATGCTTAAAAAATGATATTAGAAATCTAGAAGAAAAGATTAAGAATGCATGTTCACATGATAATATTTCTTCTTCTAGTACAAATGATGCATGTTTAGAAGAAAATAGGATTTTAAGGGAAAGGTAGAATACCTTAGCAAAGCCCTTGAAAAATTTACCATAGGCTCAAATACTTTGAAAATAATTATAGGGAGCCACAGGGCAAGTTTAAATAAGAAGGGTTTAGGATATAAGGGATCAAAGAATGAAAAATGATTCCATTGTCTAATTGCTAGAGGGCAATCAAAAACAACAATGGTAGCTAGGAAATGAATCCCTAAGGAATACTTGGTAAACCCTATTGGAAAGAATCTATATTGGGTACCCAAGTCAATCCTTAAAGGTTAGAAAAATCTAGGATAGTCAACCATATTTGAATTTATTTCATATCTTGCTAAATGGTTGACTTATGGTGATAATGGGTTATACTTAACCTTGGATAGCATTGCATGAAATTTTTGGTTAAGTAGAACTACTTTAGTTACATCTCACAACCCACTATAAGGATAACTTGATTGATAACCATAGCCATGGGTGAGATGTTAGGTTGATACAAATGATTCACTAATGCTTATGACATTTTGATGAGTCATTTGATGTATGATGATATAGCAATTATTGACGAACTATGGGGAAAGCAAATATTTAACTCATGAACATCTTGCCTAAAGATCATAGTTGGATATTCTTTATAATTTAAAAACATTTCAAGACCATTTTAAAAAATCTTGGTGAAGTCTATCTTTTGATATCAATCACCATTGAAGGAGATGAATCAAAGTAGGGTCAAAATATTGAACTTTTCAATAATTTTGAACTTTGTGCCAATCTGATTATTTTATGGGTATTTTATTTTTTAAATAATTTTCACCCATAATTATTGACTTAAGTATTATACATATGAATTTTCATGAATTTTTGATTTATATATTACTTATGAATTTCAGAATTTCATTTCTAAATTTTGATTTCTGCATAGTGCAGAAATTAGTCGACTGCCATGGATGGCAGTCGACTAGCCTTAAGGGCAGTCGACTGGTAGCTGACGAAGTCGACTGCCAATGTTGATTTTGGGTAAACAAGGTATGTTTAGCCCATGTTCAACTATTTCTAGGTTCCCTAACTGCTCCTAACCCTAGGATATGCTTTGGAAAGCATTAGAATGGTGGAAATCCATTGGATATGAATTAGGAGAGTTATTTAGGGTAATGTATCAATTTTAAGGTGTGTGGAAGTTCAAGTTTGAACCTTTCCCCTTAATTTTGATGGTTTAGTGTTCCTATAGGCCTAGAGACTCTCCAAGGATATTGTTGGTGCAATGGTCAAGGGAAGTAAGCCTTTAGGGGGAGGTTATCCATCATGGGATGATGGATGTGTTCTTCCTCATGAGGGGGAGAATGAGGATTGCCTCTCATTTAGTGATATGGGACTTATCACTTGGAAGAGTGAAGGTATCATAGATGTTTTTGGACAAAGGGGAAGATTGTAAGATCTCATTGGGATATGAGACATTGACACCCTTGGGGAGAGCCTTCTTGATGCATGTCAAAAAGGGGGAGAATGTGAGATTTACCAATTTGGGAGAATTAGGAGATTTGAGTTAGGCTACCTAATTCAAAGGTGTTTGTGGTTTTTGTCAAACATCAAAAAGGGAGAGATTGTTGGTGCAATCGACCCAGGTCACGATTGACCGGACTCGAGTTTGACTTGAGTAGTGTTTTGATGTTTGACGATGAGTTGACTATATGGTTGATTTGGGGTTGACCATATGTTGGAAAGTCCAAGTGTGTAGCCTTGGCCACGTAAGTCCAAGTGTATAGCCTTGGCGGTGAAAGTCCCAATGATGGGTACTTGGCATTTGGAAAGTCCAAGTGTGTAGCTTTGGCCACGTAAGTCCAAGTGTGTAGCCTTCACGGTGAAAGTCTATGTCATGGGTACTTGGCAATTGGGAAGTCTAAGTGTGTAGCCTTGGCCACGTAAGTCCAAGTGTGTAGCCTTGGTGGTGAAAGTCCAAGTCATGGGTACTTGGCATTTGGAAAGTCCAAGTATGGTTCCTTGTCCACATAAGTACAAGTGTGTAGCCTTGGTGGTGAAAGTCCAAGTCATGGGTACTTGGCATTTGGGAAGTCCAAGGGTTGATGTTGGCAGTGTAAAGTCCAAGAGTGGAATCTTGGCAGCATAAGTCCAATGTGCCTTGGCGGTATAGACCCGGTTAGCATGACAATGGCCGATGAAAGCAACTAAAAGCTAGCGTATGGATGAACAAGTCATGGATGACTTGAAGGGATCTGATAGGCACAAGAGGTGGTTAGAAGGCTTAGGTCTAGGCAAAGGGTGGTCTAGCAAGTATGAGGGCATCATACTTGGGTTAAACCTCATTGTTGAGGTTTATCAGTCAACTGGGATCATTACCAGTCGACTGATGGGAGTCGATCGACGATCGACTGCGGCCAAATGGCATTGGCAGTCGACTTTTATGGAGGGCAGTCGACTGATGGTTTTGGTCGTGAGCATAGAAATCTTTGTAGCCGACTGAGCAGTCGACTGATAGTAATGGTAGTTGACTGCTAGTGTATCCGTTTGAGTTTTTCTAACGTGGATTGAGGCATTGTGAGACAACGACTATAGGGGCAGTCGACTGGGGTCATATGGTAGTCGACTACTGGTCGCAAAATCAGCTCAATGCAAGTTATAAAAGGAGCTAGAGTTGGAGAATTTTGTAGGGATTTTTGGAGAGATTTTGAAGGGGAATTGCTGCTGCATTCTAGACCTTTAAGAGCAAACCAAAGAAAGCAACAAGCAAGAGTTTAAAGCAATTGTTGTACAGTGTTCTTTAATTATGTTTCATTATTGTCTTTGTATTTTCTTGTATATTTTTTGTATTACTGTTGTATTTGCTTGTACGAAATTTCTCAACCTTCGATGTGTTGTCGAGAAGGAGATTTAGTAGTGGTGTGTGCAACACTAGAGCTCATTGAGCTTGCCCCATGGAGTAGGAACCCTAAGGTTCCGTACCACGTTATATCGATTGTCTCTTGTGTGTGTTGTGTCCTTGATTTCATTTATGCTTTACTATTATTTCCGCTGCACATATTAACGAGTATTGTAGACAAGCACGCAGACACGACCAAATTCAATTAAGTGACGAAAAAGGCTATTCATCCCCCCTTCTAGCAGGGCCATTGATCCCCAACAAGCCACTCTTTGACTTCTATCATAAATCCTATGTCATTTTCAGCTATCAGCATATCATCAACATATAATGATAAAATGACAAACTTTTCTTTTTTCTTTTCTCAGGAAAACACAATGATCCTTATTAATCATTTCTAAACCACAAGATAAAATGACTTCATTAAATATTATGTTCCTTTGTCTTGACGTTTGCTTTAGCCCATATATAGAATTTTTAAATCTACATACTTTATCCTCTTATCCTTCAGCAATGAAACCTATTGATTGTATCATATAAATTTCTTCGTCAAGATCACCATTAAAGAAAGCGGTTTTTACATCCATTTGATGTAATTCCAAGTCATAATGCACTACAAAAGCTAAAATAACTCGTATTGGCATCAATTTCACTATAGAAGAAAATGTCTTTTCATAGTCAGTACCCTCTAGTTTGGTATATCCTTTTACAACCAAGTGAGCTTTGTATCAATTAATTGATCCATCTACTTTTCTTTTAATCTTGATAATCCACTTATTCCCAATAAACCTTTGGTATGGAGGAAGATCGACTAATTCCCAAACTTGATTCTTTATCATAGACTCTATCTCTTCTTTCATTGTAGATTTCTACTTTTCTCTAACATTATATCCCAATGCTTTCTCAAAAGATCGAGGTTCATCATTGTCAGCAGGGAGTATCATCAATTCCTCATTCTCAATATCACACCTCTTCTTAGGTTTAAACTTACGAACACTTCGTCGTAAGTTAGGTTGCCGAGAAGTCAACTCATGACTTGGCAAAATACTGTCACTCAGTTGACTAGACTCAAACATCCCTCGTGACAACTCTTTTGTTGATAATCTATCATCCTCCTCAAATAGAGGAATCGATTTATCAACGTCACCTCTTGATGGGAATTCTGTTTCAAGAAAAATAACATCTCTCGACTCTATTTCGAAGATAGTTTCATCTTGTTGCTCACCAATAAAAACATAATATTTAGAAGTGTCAGAATATCTTATAAAGATTCATTTCTTATCTCTAGGTCTTAGTTTTCCATATTTGTGAGAACTTTCAAGAACATAGGAAGCTGACCCCAGGGTCTCAGATTACTCAAATATGGTTTTCTATCTGTTCAGTGTGCATATGGGGTAGATGGAACATATTTAGAAGACACTCTATTAAGTATATAGGCCACTTCTAACAATGCATATCCCCAATAGAAAATTAACAAATTAGCCTAAGCCATCATAGACCTAACCATTTTAAGGAGTCCTATTTTTTCTTTCAATAATTCCATTTTACTATGGAGTTCTTTGGATTATCAGTGTCTATTGATCCCTTTATCATTACAAATTGTCTTGATTAGACAAATATTCATCTCTACGGTCAGTGCGTAAGGTCTTAACCTTACATTCCATTTGATTCTCAACTTCATTCATATAACCAATGAAGCAGATTTATGAGAAATCTAATACATATGACCAAATCGAGTGAAATCATCAATAAATGTAATAAAATAAAAACCTCCATGCTTAGCCTTCACATTCATTTGACTACAAATATTCGAATGAATTAATTGCAATGGTGAATCAACTCTAATAACCTTACTAAATGATTTCCTAGTTGTTGTTGATGCAGGGAGCATCACTCCTTAGTTTTGATGTATGAACCATAGTTAAAGTTAGGAACTACTTATGTTCTAATATACACATTAAGTGTGCAGTCTTAACAGGAAAACCCTAGTAGGTCAGGCAGACCGGATACTAGGAAAAATATTGAAAGTCCTAGTAGTTCGTGTTGACCGGATACTAGGCAAAAGACTTGACAGATCAGGAGGACCGGACACCAAACAGAAAGTCTAAATGGGTCAGGAGACTGGACATCTAGAATGAAGACTGATTGGGTCAGGAGATCGGAACACCGACATGAAGCCTAGTTGGGCTAGGGAGACCGGACAACTGGCTGAAGTCCTGGGGGGTCAGATTAGATGTTAAGCATGGTAAGTCTGGCTGAGCAGTCAACAGGTAAGCCTCGAGTGAAGAGGTGAGACCAAGTCCTCAGGTGAGGACAAAGCTAGGCGTCGATCCGACGGATAGTCCACTTGGGACTAAGAAGTCAAGATCGAATAATATTACTACTGTTGTTTCATTTCATACTATATTTTGTACTAACATTGTTTTATAGGTATCCAGTCGATTGATTGATTTCCAGTCGACTGAGGTCCAATCGACTAGATATGGTCAAGTCGACTGGGATGCCAAGTTGGCAACACAAGTTGGTGATCGATTGGAGATTTGGCAATCAAGATGGAAAGAACTCTAGTCGAATGGGGATATCCAATCGACTGGGATAGGTAATTTTTCGAACTGCACAGGAGTAGAGCCAAGTGACCTTGAGTCAACTGGACCAGGTCCAATCGATTGAAAACCTGAAATACCAAATCAACAGATTGATTTGGATTCGACTGAAGGGTGTTCAAGTTGACTGGAAAGTGCTTATAAAAGAAATAGAGGACCAGCTCTGAATTATCATTTGCTCATATCTCGAAGTGTTGTCGCCATAGTTCATCACACCAAAGCTTCAACCATCCTCTGACACTATGAACTCGACTTCCATTTGAAGGGTTTGTTTCATTGATCCGTGAGGGGAAACTTCACTTCCCACTTCACCTTGGTTGTTTGTTCATGCAATCCCATCAATGTCCCCAGATTAAAAAAAAATTAATCCAAGACAAAAGGGATTGCCCAAACAATCAAGTCATCATCGTGCTATTCGTTTAGAGAGGTCACTTGAACAAACTTGTTGTTCAAGCGACCAACCTCTATTCTACGAGTAGCCGCGAAATAGACGATGTCCAGATCGCCAACTTTCATGTTTATGTTCGGGATCCAAGTATTATTTAGCCATAAACAGAATATATCATGCTCATAATTGAAAAATAAAAACAAACATGTTACAAAAGAGAATAGAGAATCGATATACCTCTCGATCTTCTAATGTATGACCTTCCTCCTTTCGGACATCGTGTGGGCGACGATCTACCAAAAGTTGAAGCTCCTAGATCACCAATCTTCCTTCCTTGCTCGTTCCAAGCAAGAGGAAGAATAGAAACAAAGCTTCTTTCCTTCTTTCAACCAACCACTAACATCCAATGTTGGAGCTTGCCGCCGGCTAAGAAGGAAGAAGAGATTAAGGTGGAAAATGGCCAAGACACCAAGGGAAATCCCTAAATCTTGTTTCCACCACCCAAGGAGAAGGAGAAGAGGGTCTTTGGCTGCCGGCCAATGGCTGGAAAGGGCTGGAAAAATCTGCTGGATGCCGACCACCTTGAAGGAAGAAGAAGAAAGGAAAATACTTCCTTATTTGGTGCCGCCCAAGCCTCCTAAACCCTAAGCCTCCAAACCCTAATCCTATCTCAATTAGGATTCATTAGTTGTTGCCCACCCCTTGCCCTCCTTTTATAGAGTTAGGGATAAGCCATGGTTTAATCTCAACCGTCGGATCTAGAGATTTAATCTCAACCGTCGGATCTAGAGATTTAATCTCAACCGTCGGATCTAGAGATTTAATCTCTACCTTTGGATCTAGAGTTTTGTTTCTATCCATTGGATCTAAGGTTTTGTTTCTATCCATTGGATCTAAGCTTCATGAGGTTTTAATAGGCTACATTAGGGACCATGAGGAGGAGTTGGATCTTGGCCACCCATGGATCAAGCCCACATAAAGTCCGATCCATTAATGATAATCCAATCCACTAAAGGATTATCATTGATCTACCTCACCAACCCCCATAAGTTAATATGGGCTCCATATATTATTTGTATATTTTCTCCCCGTGTTTAAGATCTCGAATGTCCGTCGATTAATTAATTTACTGACCATTAATTAATCAACATCTAACTCCATAAGTAGTACCACTCAACCTTTTCATCATGCCGGACCAAGTCCACCTGCAGGGTTTACATGATGAACCTTATGAGCTCCTCAAGGGGACATTATCATCCTAATATATATGACACGGTTTCCTCCTATAATCAATGGCACACCATATAAATAATATCATCTCCCAACTTACCAAGCCTATCGATTTAATCTATAAATCTCACCCATTGGTAAATCAAAGAGATGAATACTAAGTATATGTGCCCGTTATTATATCGGAATTAAGAGCATGTACAAAATAATATATGAGGTCCGATTCGATTATGTAGTCAGTAATAAATTGAATCACCTCTAAGTCGGTCCTGCTCAATACACACAAAGTGCACTAGTGTGATTCTATGGTCAAGACAAACCAATACCAAATCACACTACAACCATTCCGATGGTTTGTTTAAAGCCATCTCAGTTGTGAGCCTTCACTTATACTTTACAAGGAGCTGATAACATGATCTCCTGTGTGACACCACACACCATGTTATCTACAATGTAATGTATTAGACAATATTGCATAACCATAAAAATGCAAACAATGATCATGTGATTCTTATTTCAAAATAAAGATGTTCATACAAAAGATAGACTTTTCAGTATACATCCCTACAATCTCCCACTTATACTAAAAGACTATGCTGTCCTCAAACTGCCATACATCTGATTCCTATTCCCTCCACATGCCTATCAAAAGCTCTCGCCAGAAGGGCCTTAGTGAAAGGATCTGCCAGGTTATCCTCTGATGCAATCTTGGCCACAACAACTTCTCCTCTCTTTACGATTTCTCGTATCAGGTGGTACTTGCGCTCTATGTGTTTACTAGCCTTATGGGCTCGTGGTTCCTTCGAGTTTGCAACTGCACCACTATTATCACAATAAATTGTGATAGTTCTGGGCAAACCAAGAATCGCGTCCAAGTCCATCAGGAAGTTCCTGAGCCACACAACTTCTTTGGCCGCCTCAGAGGCTGCCACACACTCAGCTTCCATGGTGGAGTCCGCCACGCATTTCTTCTTGACACTCCTCCATACAATGGCTCCACCTCCCAAAGTAAACACAAAACCTGAGGTAGACTTACTGTTATCCCTATCAGATTGGAAGTCGGAATCCGTGTAACCCACAGGGAGTAATTAGTGCGCATATAATCCTAGTCCTTCTCGGGTACTTGATATATGCTTTCTGGATCCAATGTCCTATCTGGATTACTCTGATATCTGCTAACCATGCCCACGACATAGCAGATATCTGGTCTCGTACATAGCATCACATACATGAGGCTTCCTACCGCCGAAGCATAAGAAACCACCTTCATCTCCTCTATCTCCTTAGATGTTCTAGGACACATCTCTTTAGATAAAGGAACTCCATGCCTAAAAGGTAGAAAACCCTTCTTGGAATTCTGCATGCTAAAACGATCCAAAATCATGTCTATGTATGAAGCTTGGGATAAGCACAACATCCTTTTCCTGTGATCTCTTATAACCATGATCCCAAGGATGTGTCCCACCTCTCCCAAGTCCTTCATATCAAACTGTTTGGACAACCATACCCTTATGTCCGATAACACCTTGATATTGTTGCCAATCAACAAAATACCATCTACATATAGTACAAGAAATACCACTACATTTCCGTCACATCTCTTGTATACACAAGACTCATCCGGACTTTGAATAAATCCATAAGACTGGATTACCTCATCAAAGCGGATGTTCCAAGACCTCGAAGCTTGCTTCAATCCATAAATGGACCGATTAAGCTTACACACAAGATGCTCTTTGCATTTAGCAATGAATCCCTCTGGTTGCTTCATATAGATGTTTTCCTCAAGACTTCCATTAAGGAAAGCTATCTTGACATCCATCTGCCACACCTCATAATCCATATGAGCTGTTATGCATAAGAGAATCCGGATAGACTTAAGCATGGCTATCGGCGAAAAGGTCTCCTCATAATCGATACCCTCTTTCTGAGTATACCCCTTCGTAACAAGCCTCTCTTTGAAGGTCTCAACCTTCCCATATATTCCTCTCTTTCTCTTGTAGATCCACTTGCATCCAATTGTTTTTACACCATCGGGTGGTTCTACTAGCTCCCAGACCTGATTTGAATCCATAGATTCAATCTCAGTATTTATTGCACTTTGCCAAGATGCTGCATCTATATCTTGGATTGCCTCGTCATATGTCCAGGGATCAGGTTTATGTTCACCAGGGACCAAATCAGAAGATTCTCCTAAGAACATGAATCTATCAGGCTGTCTCACAACCCTCCCACTACGACGAGGCATCACCTGTGTATCCTCTGTGACACGCAGTGCAGTGACATGTGGTATGTCTTCTTGTACCGGTGGTACTAAAGAAGTGACTTCCCCTTTTAATTCCTCAAGAACAATTTTACTCTTGGGCTTGTGCCCTATCACATAGTCTTCCTCTAGAAATTTGGCCTTCATGCTAACGATCACCTTCTGATCTCTAGGACTATAAAATAGACCACCCTTCGTTCCTCTAGGATAGCCAATGAACATGCGTATACATGCGAGGTTCCAACTTACGGACATCGCCTTGCATGTCTTTGGACTCCCCCATATCCGAATATGTCTTAGACTAGGCTTTCACCCAGTCCACAACTCTGTGGGAGTAGAAGGCACTGATTTAGATGGAACCAAGTTCAGAATGTACACCGCCGTATCTAGAGCATATCCCCAGAACGAATTTGGCAACTCAGAATAACTCATCATCGATCTAACCATCTCCATAAGAGTCCTATTCCTTCGCTCTGCTACACCGTTCTGCTGGGGTGTGCAAGGTCCAAACAATTGGGATTGAATCCCAGCCTCTGATAAGTAGTTCCTAAACTCTCCCAAGAGGTACTTACCACCACGATCAGATCGTAGTATCTTGATACTTTTACCTTGACGTTTCTCCACATCAGCCTTGAATTCTTTGAACTTGTCAAAGCATTCAGACTTGTGGTGCATCAGGTAAATGTATCCATATCTTGAGTAATCATCTATAAAAGTGACGAAATACTCAAAACCACCTCTAGCCTGGATAGACATAGGACCACACAAATCAAAATGAACCAATTCTAACACATCTTTGGCTCTATACCCCTTGGCCTTAAAAGGCATCTTGGTCATTTTACCCTCCAAGCAAGATTCGCAGGTTGGGAAATCTTCCACCACTAATGAACCCAAAGGTCCATCAACTATCAACCTTTGAATTCTGCTTAGGTTAATATGACCAAGCCTAAGATGCCAAATATATGTTTGGTTCATCTTCGAAGGTTCTTTTCTCTTATTGGAATTAGAAGATTAGTTATTAACTTCAATATACATCGTGGGAGCTTTTGGTTCAAGTGTGTATAAATTTTCTATCAATGCACCCGAACAGATAATGTCCCTATTCCTTCTTATAACAACTCTATCATTAAAAGAAATAGAATATCCATCCATAAATAATTTAGAAACCGAAATTAAATTCTTTCTAAATAAGGGGACATAAAGGCAATTCTTAAGAACCAAAAGTTTATTTTTCTCAAAAGATAAATGAACATCTCCCACTGCAACAGCCGCCACCTTCATGGCATCACCCAAGTACACGGTAATCTCCCCCTCAGCCAGTCGTCTGGTTTCCTGGAACCCCTGCAATGTATTGCAGACATGATCAGTGACTCCCCCAGGTTCCAGTAGATAACACCGCTAAACATGTTTCAACGACTAGACCAAAAGATATACCTTTGTTCTTGCGGTTGGGGCAGTCCTTCTTCCAGTGTCCAGTCTGCTTACAAGTGAAGCACTTGCCTTTCGGCTTCTTAACTCCTCCCTGAGTACCTCCCACCGCCTTTGCCCCAGTTTGTTTCTTCTTCTTCTTGCTTTTAAGCTTATAAGTAGAAACCTTTTGGGTCACCATGGCATGTGCCTGAGCACTCTGACGAAATAGCCCCTCTGCCGCCTGGAGTTCTATCAGAAGTTCCGCCAATGAATACAACCTCTTGTTCATGTTGTAGTTCAGGCGAAACTGCTCAAAACTCCTAGGTAGAGACTGGAGAATGATATCGACCTGGGTTTCCCCATCGATCTTAGCTCCGAGGACATCCAACTCATTCAAATGAGCCATCATCTTGAGAACATGATCCCTCACAGGTGTTCCCTCGATCATGGTGGTCATCATCAAGTTTCTCATGGCTTCTTGCCTCGCAGCCCGATTCTAGTGTCCGAAAAGCTCTTTGAGATTGAGCATCATGTCATAAGCTGTGGGCATGGCTTGATGCTGATGTTGCAGTACATTTGACATAGATGCCAAAATGTAACACCGCGCCATCTCATCGGCCTTTACCCACTTCTTATAACTCTCTCTCTCCTTTTCCCCAGAATCTTCTGCAGGCTTAAAAGGGCACTCTTCGAGGAGTACATATTTGTATTCCTCAGCAGTCAAGACAATGTCTAGATTCCTCTTCCAATCAATATAGTTGGGTCCAGTAAGTTTGTTCTCTTTCAGTATCACAGCAAGTGGGTTGAAAGTCATTTTGAAAGAAAACCTAAGAATCACATAAATCAAAACATTAGATTTCAAAAAATTATTGATTCCTCAAACAATAAAATTTTAAAATCAACCAACACCTCAAAACACCGAGAATATCGTATGCCACGATAGTGTGGACGTATACGAATTCTACATTTGTAAGAGGAGGTTTTAACCATTAATTTTACTATCTTGTCAACCTAACTTTTTGACAAGTAAAATTAATAGTTGGTTTCTCTTTGGCCCTACAAATAAAAGCAGTGACTCCGATGGGGAGGATACTTATATTTGTATCTAAGTGTTCACCATTACTCGGTACCAAGGCAATTATCTCGGGTTATGTGCCTTCCGATGGAGAAGTGCACATGCTCCTTAATAATTCCATATAATCATATTTGACCTTGTGATATGCAAACAAACTCATCCGATGGGGAGGAAGGCACTCAGAGCCAACGCGCAAGTTTATTTGCATCACATGTCAAATTGTAATAGAGGCCGTGGGAATTTATAAAAATTTCCCTCTCCCACTTAGTAATTTGAAATTGAAGAATTTTCCTAGCCTACGACATGCATATCAAACAAAAAGCAATAAATATGAAAAATAAATTATTTTCCAACTATTATGGCTTTCGTCTTCAATATGTCTCCCGTCGCATCGCCTTCTCGTCTACTCCTCCTACGCCATGTACGAGCCATCCGGAGATCCGAGCCGAGACTAAAATCTATTTTAATTTACATCCATCGATCCTATACTCCACGAGGGAATGTACATGAAATCTAGATCGAAAGTAAACTAAAATAAAAAGAGTGACTAAACAATGTCGTATCTAATTTACAAAAAATTAAATACTAGCATCGTCAACCCCGAGGATTCAACAAAATAAACATTTACACACATACAATCACATACACACATATGGCCATAATAGTCGGATCTTATGCCTGCAACTAAAGAGTTAACCTACACATATCCTACTATTATTTGACACATATAATATATGAAAAGTGCATAAAAATTCATCGTCGTGCTATTCGTTTAGAGAGGTCACTTGAACAAACTTGTTGTTCAAGCGACCAACTTCTATTCTACGAGTAGCCGCGGAATAGACGATGTCCGGATCATCGGCTTTCGTGTTTATGTTCAGGATCCAAGTATTATTTATCCATAAACAGAATATATCATGCTCATAATTGAAAAACAAAAACAAACATGTTACAAAAGAGAATAGAGAATCGATATACCTCTCGATCTTCTAATGTATGACCTTCCTCCTTTCGGACGTCGTGTGGGCGACGATCTACCAAAAGTTGAAGCTCCTAGATCGCCAATCTTCCTTTCTTGCTCGTTCCAAGCAAAGAGGAAGAATAGAAACAAAGCTCCTTTCCTTCTTTCAACCAACCACCAACATCCAATGTTGGAGCTTGCCGCCGGCCAAGAAGGAAGAAGAGATTAAGGTGGAAACCGACCAAGACACCAAGGGAAAGCCCTAAATCTTATTTCCACCACCCAAGGAGAAGGAGAAGAGGGTCTTTGGCCTCCGGCCAATGGCTGGAAAGGGCTGGAAAAATCTGCTGGACGTCGACCACCTTGAAGGAAGAAGAAGAAAGGAAAATACTTCCTTATTTGGTGCTACCCAAGCCTCCAAAACCCTAAGCCTCCAAACCCTAAGCCTATCTCAATTAGGATTCATTAGTTGTCACCCACACCTTGCCCTCCTTTTATAGAGTTAGGGATAAGCCATGGTTTAATCTCCACCATTGGTTCTAGGGATTTAATCTCAATCGTCGGATCTAGAGATTTAATCTCAACCGTCGGATCTAGAGATTTAATCTCTACCTTTGGATCTAGAGTTTTGTTTCTATCCATTGGATCTAAGGTTTTGTTTCTATCCATTGGATCTAAGCTTCATGAGGTTTTAATAGGCTACATTAGAGACCATGAGGAGGAGTTGGATCTTGGCCACCCATGGATCAAGCCCACATAAAGTCCGATCCATTAATGATAATCCAATCCACTAAAGGATTATCATTGATCTACCTCACCAACCCCCATAAGTTAATATGAGCTCCATATATTATTTGTATATTTTCTCCCCATGTTTAAGATCTCCAATGTCCGTCGATTAATTAATTTACTGACCATTAATTAATCAACATCTAACTCCATGAGTAGTACCACTCAACCTTTTCATCATGCCGGACCAAGTCCACCTGTAGGGTTTACATGACGAACCTTATGAGCTCCTCAAGGGGACATCATCATCCTAATATATATGACATGATTTCCTCCTATAATCAATGGCATACCATATAAATAATATCATCTCCCAACTTACCGAGCCTATCGATTTAATCTATAAATCTCGCCCATTGGTAAATCAAAGAGATGAATACTAAGTATATGTGTCCGTTATTATATCGGGATTAAGAGCATGTACAAAATAATATCTGAGGTCCAATTCGATTATGTAGTCAGCAATAAATCGAATCACCTCTAAGTCGGTCATGCTCAATACACACAAAGTGCACTAGTGTGATTCTATGGTCAAGACAAACCAATACCAAATCACACTACAACCATTCCGATGGTTTGTCCAAAGCCATCTCGGTTGTGAGCCTTCACTTATACTTTACAAGGAGCCGATAACATGATCTCCCGTGTGACACCACACACCATGTTATCTACAATGTAATGTATTAGATAATATTGCATAACCATAAAAATGAAAACAATGATCATGTGATTCTTATTTCAAAAAAAAGATGTTCATACAAAAGATAGACTTTTCAGTATACATCCCTACACCATTTGTATTAGTGTCGGTATACTTTTATTGCTTACTTTTCACTTTGTTGTACTTAAATTCAAAAGGATAGGTGGTTATACCTTTTCCTTTACTTTTTGTAAAGAGAAAAATTCTCTAAGTTCGAGAGTTCTCGAATCGGAGCACTTTATTGAATGGTCATCGAGGTGACTCTCGGAGAGTCACAGACCTTGGACTAGCAACTCGATTCGGATTATGACCAAGTAAAAATAAAATTGCATATTTACTTTTCTAGCTTTACATTTCCGCTGTATACTCTTATATTTCGAAAAGAAAAGAAAAGTTTTTAAAGGTAAAAAGAAAATTTTATAACTTCCGAGATTCACCTCCCTCTCTCAGAAATCTCGATCCTACAATTGATATCAGAGCGGGGGGTGCTCCGATTTTGGTGAAACCACCAAAGTGAGCATAAAATTTTCTTTACATTTACCTCTGCAATAATCTTAATTTTTAGATTATTTTTTCATATACTTGTCAAACTTGTTTAAGTATAAATTTCATTTTTGCACTAGTATAACCTCACTCCATCTTTGTAACTCTAGGAATATTTTTTAATAATAAAATATTCTATAAATTCTTGAAAAATTCAACAATATCGCATTTAGAGGGTTTTAGCACTGTTTTCTCTCCTCTCTTTAATGGAGAGGACTTTTCCTATTGGAAGAGGCAAATGAAGTACTTCTTGAAAACCGACCTCGAGGTTTGGTTTTCGATTAGGAAAGGTTTTGTTCCTCCTGTAGATGACTCAGAAGAGTTGTTAGATTTGGAGAAATGGATCGCAGATAATAGGAAACAAGATCAATTTGATTACAAGGCCCTTAACGCCTTGCAATGCAAACTTACAAATGAGGAACTAGATCGAGTCGGATTATTAAAAAATTCAAAAGAATTATGGGAAAAATTAATTTAAATGCAAGAACATGCTAACTTGGGTCAAACAGAGAAAGGTATAGTTTTGATGGTAGGAACAAACAAAAATGGAAAGAAATCCAAATCGAGGATAAGGAAAAGGAAAGAGGCATAAAGGCAACCTTGCACAAATCATCATCGGAAGAGTTGGACGTTAAAATATCAAAGACATGCTTCATAGCGCTCATGGCGGCTAACGAGTCTAAAGCTGAGTCAAGACATGAGTCCAAGTCCGAGTGTGATACAAGCCACAGATCTGCATCCATTTTCGAAGGTTCAAATGAGGTAACTTCTCCATTAGAAGATAAACTATATAACATCATTTCATACCTAGGTAAGAGATTAGCTAAGTCCAAGAATTGAGTAGACTCACTCCTTAAGGAAGTTCAAGTACTTAAGGAGCAAGTCAACTCGAAGACTTCGACTTTCGACTTGCCAAGTTGAGGATAGAGACTCAACTCGAGCTGCAAAGCTTGAGGAAGAGAATTCGGTCGTAAAAAGGCAAGTAGGATATCTCACCGGAATATTAGAAAGGTTTACCTCGGGCTCCAAGTATCTCAACATGATGCTTGGGTCTCAACAAGTCATGTACAACAAATCTGGACTCGGATGCAAGGCTAAATTATCCTATAAATCATACATGTCATTACTTAGCCGAAATGCTAAGAGTCGAGTCCAAGCATGAGTTCCTAAGTCTAGCTTAGTCAACCAAGTTAGACTGAACCAATTTTGGGTTCCCAAGAGTCAAGTTCACTTAGTGAACAAAACTCAACTAAGTTATCACTTAGGGGGAGCTAGTCACCTGCATGTTTCTTTAATTAGTTAAACTCTTACATAAATAGTTTACTTTACTTGCTTAATTTAGAATGGACTAGATAGGAAATAAAGTAGTTTAAACTTAAATAACCTAGTACTAAGACAAAGTGAACTGATAGTGTCATTATTTCCAGGATAGTATGTGAAGTTCCAGGGCAGTATGTATATTTCCAGAACTGTGTGAACAGTTTCAAGGTGGGATGAGTAGTTCCAGAGCAGTGAGATTAATGCCAGGGGAGTATGTGTAGTTCCAGAGTAGTGTCATTATTTTCAGGATAATATGTGCAGTTCTAGGGCAGTATATATATTTCCAAGACAGTGTGAATAGTACCAGGGCAGTATGTGCAGTTCCAGGACAATATGTACAATATTAGGGCAATATGTGCAGTTCCAGGGCAGTAGTTCCAGAGCAGTGCGATTAATGCTAAGGCAGTATGTGTAGTTCCAGAACAATGTCATTATTTCCAGGGCAGTTTGTGCATTTCCAGTGTAGTATGTGTATCTCTAGGACAGTATATGTATTTGCAAGGAAGGGTGAATTTCCAGAGCAGTATGTGTATCTCCAGGATAGTGGGTGCAGTTCTAAAGCGCATATTTCCAGGACAGTATGGTCAATTCTAGAGCAGTATGTATAGTTGTAGAGTAGGTTATGTACTTCTAGGATAGTCTATATGCTTCCAGGGGGATTAGTACATCTGTCGAACGTGGGGTGAAATGAGAAGAGGGGTGTGCCGAGGGATAGGAGGTAACAATGAAAGTTTAAAGATGGTTAGTTTAATATAATCACATGTATCCTTATATTTTATTTAAAATTAACACATGGTAGAAGATATTTTGAATTAGGAGCGAGAAAGACAGTTAGGAGGACAGCTTGGCTAAGGGCATTTAAGTAAATGCACTGCAAGGAGAAGGCGGGATGACTCATCTATAAAAAGGGCAGAGGACGACGGGATCGGGGATGGTTGTTTCTTCTCTATTTGATATATCTGAGATCTCTCTTCCTTTCCAGTTCATTACTTTCTTCTCATACTCATACTCATACTAACTTGATCGTCGGAGTGGCCGCGCTGGGAATCCGGCCAACCCTTAGCACTCTTCTTTAGCATGCCAAACTCAGCTCAGGTCCTAAAGATTAAAGGTGATTCTTACAGCTCATCTTTTCCCCTCCAGGCCTCTCTTTTGCGGTGTCAGATCCAGCCATTCGTATGGAGAGGAAGGGGGATCTCGGTGATCCAAAGAAGTAAGCACCATCAAATTAGCGCCATCTGTGGGAACCTGAACAAAAAGTCATAATGGTCAATACTAGAAGGATGTTGAAGGAGCCAGCAGAAGAAGAGAAGTCCGTATCTAGTACTTCCTGTTGGAAATTGGACATCGCTAGAGGGGGTGAATAGCATGTGGTACGTCGATGGATTTTGATCACGTTCATCTCTACAACACTTGTTAACGCAGTGAAAATAATAATAACAATAATGAAAGACAACAAACATAACCACGACATGCAAATATAACGTGGTTCTGAACCTTAGGGTTCCTACTCCATGGATTGAGCTCAATGAGCTCTTGTGATGCACTCACCACTAATAAAACTCCTTCTCGACAACACGTCAGAAGCGGATAAACCTTGTACAAGTGTTTACAACAATAAATGAAATACAACAACCAAATACAAATGAAATACACAAAAACATGTAAAGAAAACTTTACAAATGCAGTTTTGGATGCTTGCTTGAGCTGCACTTGGAGACCCTGAATTGCACCAGAAAATCACCCCAAATCGCCCTAAGAAATCATGGCAAAAACCTCCTCCATGAGCTTCTTTTATAACCTGCATTCGATCTAGATTTTGCCTAGCAGTCGACTAATTGCGACCATCAGTCGATTGCTCCTGTAACCGTTGTCTCACAATGACTCAATCCACATTGGATAAGTTCCAACGGATATAATGGCAGTGGACTTCCATTACCAAGCAGTCAACTTCCAGGGTCGTAGCCGACTGACCGGTCGACTGCCAAGCATTCTGCTCCTGCAAGCCTGACCAATAGTCAACTGCCATCCATAGCAGTTGACTGCTTAGGCCATCAATCGACTGCCCAATGTTGGCAGTCGACTGCCAGGCCATTTTCTATAGTCGAACACCAGTCAACTCTGATTAGTTTGACTGGCCATAAACCCAGTCGACTGCCAAGAGTCAACTCGGTTGCCAAGTATCAAAACACTTAACCAATCGACTGGTCCAAAGCCTCAGTCGACTGATAACCTCAACCATGTGGTTTAACCTCAAGTATGAAGCCCTCATACTTGCTAGACCACCCTTAGCCTAGACCTAAGCCTTCTAGCAACCTCCGTCAACCTCACGCCTATCGGATCCCTCCAAGTTTTCCATGACTTGTTCATCCATACGCTAGCCTTCAAGTGCTTCCATCGGCTATTGTCATGCTAAGCTGGTCTATACCACCAAGGCACATTGGGCTTACGCTGCCAAGACTACCTCTTGGACTTTACGTCGCCAACCATTAGACTTATGCTGCCAAGACTCCACCCTTAGACTTTACGCCACCAATATCAACCCTTGGACTTCCCTTGCCAACCCATGTTGGAGTTTCCATTTGCCAAGACTCAAGCTTGAACTTTCCCTTGCCAAGACCCACGCTTGGACTTTCCATGCCAAGTACCCATGACTTGGACTTTTCATTGCCAAGTACCCATGACTTGGACTTTCCATTGCCAAGTACCCATAACTTGGACTTTCCCATGACAATCACATTGTCATACATTTTGTCGAACATCAATGTCAAACATCAAAAAACTACTCGAGTCAAACTCGAGTTCGGTCAATCGTGACCTGGGTCGATTGCACCAACAATCTCCCCCTTTTTGATGTTTGAAAAAAACCACAAATACCTTTGAGTTAGGCCACCTAACTCAAATCTCCTTACCAATTCTCCCAAATTGGTAATTCCGTTAATTCTCCCCCTTTTGACACACATTAAAAAGGTTCTCCCCAAGGAGGTTAATGTCTCATATCCTAATGAGATATTACAATCTCCCCCATGGTCAAAAAATATATAGGATGCCTTCACTCTTCCTAGTGATAAGTCCCATATCACTCAAGAGAGACATGTAGGGGTTCGATCGGCCGGCTAGAGGGGGGTGAATAGCCCTCTTTTGTTGGATAACGAAATTTGCTCGTCTACAAAAGATTAGCGCAACGGAAACAACAAGACAAGCAAATAAACAATAAAGAAGAATACAAACAACGCTAACAAGATAGTATAACGTGGTTCACGGTTGTGCCGCTAATCCATGGTCTCCGATTCGTCCTCGGTGAATCACTCCGCCAAAACCAATCCACTATTGGTCTCTCCTTTGCACCAAGCTAGGTGGAGGTAACCTTTACAAATCAAGATCACTCTTCTTACAATAGAAATGATGTAAAAGAAAGTAAGAAGAGTTTAAAGCTTGTGGGGCACTTGGATGATCACTTAAAGCATAAGCATGAGCCTCTCAAAGCCCCACAACCTCTCTTTTTATAGAGAGAAAGCTTTTCTTCCCGTTGGCCGCCACCAGTCGATTGCTGCCCTTGGCAGTCTACTGTCGCCACTCCAACGGCCTCCGAACACGTCGGATCCCGACCGTTGTAGTCCAATGGAACACTTGGCAGTCAACTAATGGACCTCATCAGTCGACTGCTGCCTCCGTAGTCGACTGCCCAGTCGGCTATGAGCGATTCTGTACTCGCGACATCTTCTGGCAGTCGATTGCCAATTCATGGCAGTCCACTGCTGGGTATAAACCCATCAGTCGGATACCAGTCGAACCCATTCGACTCAGAGCAGTCGACTGCCATTCCATGGCAGTCGACTGATGTCAGGAAAACTCATCCGACACTTAGCCATTCGGCCAAGTTCACCTAATGAGCTACTTACAATTCACTCATTCTCTCATCTCACTCGAAGTCCCTCGCCAAAGCACTCTTTGTTCGCGGCCACGTCCCTCGGCAGCATCAGGTGCATGACTCTACAATACTCCTTCGCGTCTCTTGCCTCCGAAGTCTGCTTCCTTGGCTTCGCTTCAAGTCATCTCGTCCGGCGGTCCCTCGACAGCATCAAGCGCACGACTCTGCAATGCTCCTTCTCCGACTCAAGCACGAGGTAGTGAGTGGTGAACCCGCCAAGACTCCATGTGCGAATTACTAAGCCCTGCAAGACTCCAACGCACATATCAAATCATAATCACAACCTAACTTAAACCCTTTGCCACACACATCAAAACCTTATCATGGCAAGAGATTGCCCTAACAATCTCCCCCTTTTTGATGTGTGGCAATCCGTTTAAGTTAGGTAAAACATTTGATAAAACATTAAGAAAGGAAAGCATGTGAATAAACATGATTAGTAACTCTCCCCCTTAATACATGAAACTCCCCCTAAATATGTTCCCCCTTACTTAAACACATAGTTTTCTCCCCCTTTGACACCATCAAAAAGATTAAAAACAAGTTTATATATCATGGCATCAAGTCTAGAGAGAAACATAACCAAAAACATGCCTTAAAACCGTGTATCAGAAATTGTTGGGCTGTTTTTCAGGTAAGCAGTCGACTGCTATCAGTATGGCAGTCGACTGGCACAATGAATTCCGAAATTCTGATTTTCTGGACGAATTTCAGAAATGCATTATAAATTTCAAAAAATTTGAAAAATAGTGAAATTTGGCGAACACATTTCTTGTAGTTATATTTATCAGTGAAAAATAGTTTTCCGTGAAAAATCATTATATTTTCAAGTATTTGCCAAAAATCCAAAAGCTTTAAAAACCACTAGTTTTTGAGCATGTTAGTATCCATTTTAACACCTAGCCTTGCTTTGGATTGTTTCAAAACATGAATACACAGAATTTAAAGTAAGAAATTGTTTTGAAAACATAAGAAATATCCAACCATGATCTTTGGGCAATATGTCTATGAATTAAACATGAGCCTTCCCCATGATTGATCTATTATTGCTATTTTGATACTTTAAATGACCATCTAAATGCCATAGGCACTAGTGGACATTTGTATCATCCTAACATCTCACTCATGCTAAGTTTTCAATCAAGGTAGCCTATGGTGAGTGTGAGATGTATCCTAAAGGTATTTGTATGTACTTAACCATTATTTTCATGCAATTTTATCAAGGTTAAGTATCATCCTATCAATCCTCATGATCATAAAGACATATATGAACTAATTTCACATTATGATCATAAAACAAATGTATTCATCAAATAATAATCATGCATTAGATATTAAATATGATAATAAGAAAATATCACCTAAAGCATGATTTAAACCATATTTCTCATGATTATGTACCAAATATCAAAATCATAAATCATGATTTCAAACATACATAGCAATTTCATTAACTATCATGATTTAAGCATTATTATCTATTTATTGGCACATTATCATCACCCAACACTATTTTAAAAATGTTGTCCCGCCATCCTAAGTCAACCAAACTATGATATAGGTCAAGTCCATATGGTTGACTATCCTAGGGTTTTTCTAACCCTTAAGGATGGATTTTGGAACCCAATACAAATTCTTGCCTATGGGGTTCACTAGAAATTCCTTAGGAATCCATTTTCTAGCTATTACCTTCTTCTTATCTTGTCCCCTAGAAATTAGGCATTTATAGGCCTTTTCATTTTTCTTTTCCTTATATCCTAGGCCTTTTTTGTTAAAACTTGCTCTTTGGCTCCCTATGATCATGTTCAAAGTGTTTGAGCCAATAGTGAATTTTTCCAGGGCTTTTGTCAAATAGTCTACCTTTTCTCTTAAAGCCCTATTTTCTTCTATGCATGCATCATTAACATCTAATGGCACATAAAGATCATGTGAGCATGCATCATCATTATTATCATTAAGACATGCTTTTTCTAATTTTTCTTCTAATTCCTTAATTTGATCAAGCATGCTTTTATTCTTTTTCTTTGCTCTAAATAGGTCCTTAGTGAGGCTAGAAATCATAGAAATTATTTTACTAGGTGAAAGGTTAGTTACCATAGTTTCCATGTCCTCTTCTTCGGATGAGGAGGTAGAGGAGGCTCCCCATTCACTTGAGCTCCCTTCATTTGAACTTGATCCTTCATTTTCGGAGGAGGAACAATCCAAGTCGTCAAATGCCATCAATGCTAAGTTGGTGACAAATGTGTTTTCTTCCTCGGATGATGATGATGAGGAGGAGGAAGGGTCATCCCATGTCTTTGCTTTGAATGCCTTGGCCTTCCCTTTTTCTTTGGCCTTCATTTCTTCTTCCTTTTTCTTCTTGCTCCCCTTTTTCTTCTTGCTCCCCTTTTTCTTCTTCTTTTCTTCTTTCTTCTTCCTCTCTTCTTTGCTCTTGTTTAGGAGAGGACAATTGTCCCTTATGTGTCCCTCTCCTTGGCAATTGTAACAAATGACCTTTCCCCTTGGTCTTCTCCTCCTATCATTAGATTTATTAAATTGAAAACCTTTTAATCCACGCCTTACCCTCCTTACCATATATGCTTCTTCCGTGCTATCCATGGAGGAGGAGGAGGATGCTTCATCATCGGAGGAGGAGGGGATCTCTATCTTCTTCTTCCCTTTGTTTGCCAAAAATGCTACTCCTCTTGAAGGTTGGATTCTTGGCTCTTCTATTATTCCTTCAAGTCTTGTTTCATGAAGCTCCATTGTTGAGAAGAACTCCTGCAATGTGCTCACTTCCAAGTTCTTGGACATGTAGAAGGAGTCCACCATTGAACTCCATTTCGATGACCGGGGAAAAGCGTCGATTGCTTTCATAAGCATATCCCGGTTCGAAAGTTTTTCTCCTACACTTGTTAGTCCAATCAAAATTTCTTTAAACCTAGAATGCAATGAGGTTACCTTTTCTCCCTTTTCTAATTTTATGTTAGATAGTTGGGAGCGGAGGAGGTCTCTTCTTGCAAGCTTGGCCTCCGAGGTACCTTCATGGAGCTCTACTAGCTTCTCCCACATCTCCTTTGCACTAGAGCATTCCCCTATCCTATTCACCTCTTGTTGGGGAAGTGATGTGTGTAAATCATGCTATATTTTCACTACTCCATATGCATGCATTTTATCTCATTTCATGTCCTAGGCATGTATTTTATCATGATTTAGTTAAGTTTAGCATATTTTGGATGAAGAGACTGCTTTTGGGTGTTTTTCATGTTAACAGGGCGAAGAAGCAGGCGTATCAAAACAACACAGGCGTGTTATCAGTGACACGTCCGTGTCAGGAGTTCCAGCGCTCAACACGCCCCGATTCGCCACCCGACCGCCCGTTCAAAACAACATAGGCGTGTTATTAGTGACACGTCCGTGTCAGGAGTTCCAACGCTCAACACGCCCCAGTTCAGCCTTCGACACGCCCCGTTCAAGCACAACACGGTCGGTGGGAAATGCGCGACACGCCTGTCCCCTCATTTGGCATGGGCGTGTTGTCCTGATTCCAGATTTCCTTTTCTGCGAGCAACTCGACGAAGCCACGATCTTCGTCTCAATTAAAGGAAAATCTTTTGCCTTAATTAAAGAGGAGGCCAAGGCTATAAAAGAGGAGATATTCTAACCCTAAGAGGGGACGGCAGAGGGTCAAAAGGATGATAGAAGAAGGAAGGAGTCAACGACAGAGGAACACAGATGGCACTAAGTATCGTAATTTCTTTCTCTAGCAATTCTTGTTTGACCATAGAGTAGTGTCTTGTAATCTTAGGATGGGGGAGTAGCCCTTGACGATTTATGATGAATGATGTAATCTATACTACTTGAATTATTGTTTGTTTTGATCTGTTTTTGGATTCTTATTGATAAATCTAAGGAGCTAAGGGGAAGTACCTAACTAAGTTTCCGAAACCCAGAACCAACTAGGGATAAACTCCTGTCAAGTAGCGTTAGTGTATCTATGAGGGCTTGCGGGGGTCTCGTGACAGGTCCCCTTAGCTGATTATGGTCCCGTGTGCAAACCTATCGTGAAAAGGAAATTTAGACTCTAAAGGAACTCTTATGGACTTAATGGATCTATCAAATCCAATTTTTACCAAGTAACGGAGGTAAGACTAGGGAGGTTTGCGGGGGTCTCGTGACAGGTCCCCTTAGCTGATTATGATCCCCTACGCTCGAATACCGTGATAGGTAAATTGAGTTTGATAGGTACAGTTAGCGTAGACCTCAAAAGGGGCCATTGATTTACCTTAGGATAGGTTCCATCAAAACAACTCTAATAGGGGTAGGAAAGAATTAAATCACCTTATAAATCATCGACGTGGTGAAACCCATATCTTGAGATTCTCCTCAACTAATGACTTTTAGCTCGTTCTTCTCATTCGTTGTTCTTGACTGCTCAGTTTCTTTACTTAATCCACAAATTGATTGACTAAATAACTTGGTATCATGATCATTCGGTAATTGTCCCAATCCCTGTGGGATCGATATTTTTATTACTTGACGACAACCGTGCACTTGCAAAAAATAACACATCAAGTTTTTGGCGCCGTTGCCGGGGATTGGCACTCAATATTGAATTGAGCGTGATTTAGTTAATCTAGATTTCTATTTTTGTTCCTATTCTTTGTGTCTATTCTGAACTCTTATTTTGGGAGCCTCTCTTGTTGTTGCATGCACAGACTTAATAGGGAAATTCTCGATATTGATACTGAGATAGAGAGAACGTTCCTTGCTAGAAGACGATTTCAGCAACGTCAGGAAGACAATCTGACCTCCGACATGGCTGACCAGAACGAGAATAAACCTTTAAGGGATTATGCAGCACCTAGTACAAGGGGATTGAGATCGAGTATTAGAAGACCCCCTATTGAAGCGAACAATTTTGAATTGAAACCGGCTCTACTATCCATGGTCCAACAACATCAATTCGGAGGAGCACCCACTGAAGATCCAAATCTGCACTTGGAAGTATTTTTGGAATTTTGCGAAACTTTAAAACTGAATGGAGCCTCAGCTGATGCTATTAGATTGCACTTGTTTCCTTTCTCATTGCGGGACAAAGCTAGAGCTTGGCTACACTCTCTTCCAGCAGATTGCATAACTACCTGGGATCAGCTGAAGCAAAGATTTTTAGACAAGTATTTTCCACCCAGCAAAACTGCAAGTCTTCGTCATCAAATCACTAATTTTGCGCAAAAGGATGGAGAAACATTATTTGAAGCCTGGGACAGATTTAAGGGATTACTACAGCAATGCCCTCATCATGGGCTGGAGAAGTGGCTCATTGTTCATACTTTCTACAATGGAATCTCGTATGCTACTAAAGTTTCTCTTGATTCTGCTGCAGGAGGAGCTCTTATGAACAAAACATTAGATGAAGCATTTGAGATCATCGAGAATGTGGCAATGAATTCTCACCAATGGGCTACAGAACGAGGATATCAAACTAAAATGCCAGGTAAGTTTGAGGTAAGTACCCTTGATCTACTCAGTGCAAAAGTCGATGCGTTAACTCAAAAGCTCGAACATTTTAATGTATCAGCTGTAAACTCATCTAATGTCACTTGCGAGATCTGTGGTGTAACAGGACATGTAGCGATGAATTGCCAAATCCTACACGCACCATCATCAGGAGTTGGGATTGAGCAAGTAGATGCGCTAAATAATTTTAATCAGAAGCCTAATGGTGGCAACCCTTATTCGAACACGTACAATCCCGGTTGGAGGAATCATCCCAACTTTTCGTATAGAGCCAACCAAAATTCTTCTGGACAGAACAGTTTTGGAGCACCTTCGGGATTTCAGCCAGGACCCAAGTCAAGCTTAGAAAAGATGATGGAGAATTTTATTATGTGTCAGGGGAAGATAAATGATGAATTTCGATAGCATATTGTAGAATCAAATCGGCAACATCAAGTTTTTGGCGTCGTTGCCGGGGATCGAACCCGGGTCACCCGCGTGACAGGCGGGAATACTTACCACTATACTACTACCACTGTTACATGCTCCTCGACTTTTCTTTTATTGGTTAAGATATACTTCAAGAACTTGGAGTATGTAGGCATTTGTTGAAGAGCTTCTGTAAAAGGTATATTGATATATAGCTTCCTAATTACCTCAAGGAACATACCAAATTGTTCATCCAATTTTTCCTTAATCGGCCTTTGAGGGAATGGGATAGGAGGCTTATATGTTCTTGGTTCCTTATTCGGCATGCCTATGTCGTTCGGCACATGCCAGTCATGTTGGCTGCTGGAGTGACCCGACACGGGTGTGTCAGCTGACACGCGCTCGTGGGCATTCTCTTCCCCAAGCGTGTCGTTGTCTTCTTCCAACTCTGACACGCTCGTGTCCTTTAGCACAGGGGCCGCTTGTTGAGCTCTGTCTCCTTCTAAAATCCTTCCACTTCTCAAGCTTATGGAATTACAATGCTCAGCTAGGTTTACTTCTGAATTTCCAAGAAATCTACCGGGCGTCCTTGATGCTTAGCTGGCAATTTGGGAAATTTGATTTTCTAGCATTCTTGTGTGATTAGTCAAATTATCAACCTTGCCTCCCAATTGCTTGATTGCCTCGGTATTATTTTGATGTTTGTTGTAGGATTGACAGTTTCCAGTCAATAGCACTAGAAGGAGCACTAGAACAAACTTATCTTAATAAGCTCGAAGGGGATTTTGAGGATAAAGAGTTGGAGATTTCCGACCCCAACCTCACACCACAGGTAGAACTTAAGCCTCTTCCATCAACACTCAGGTATGAATTTCTTGGTGAAAACTCTACTTATCCCGTGATCATTAATGCTAATCTGAGCAATGCAGAGACCGAAAACCTGATTGAGGTATTAAAAACACACAAGAACGTCATTGGATACAAGATTGATAACATTAGGGGAATTAGTCCATCGGTTTGCATGCACAGAATTCTACTAGAAGAAAATTTTAAAACCTCTATAGAGCATCAAAGAAGGCTGAACCCAGCCATGAAAGAGATAGTTAAGAAAGAGGTCATGAAATTGCTAGATGCAGGAATTATCTACCCAATATCCGATAGCGAATGGGTAAGTCCTGTCCATGTTGTGCCAAAGAAAGGGGGATAACGGTAATAAGGAATGCTACGAATGAGTTAATCCCCATAAGAGCGGTTACGGGATGGAGAATGTGTATTGATTATAGGAAATTGAATAAGGAAACTAGAAAGGACCACTTTCCCATCCCATTTATTGACTAAATGCTAGACCGGTTGGCAAACCACTCGCATTTACATTTAGATGGATACTCCGGTTTCTATCAAATCCCTATTTATCCTAATGACCAAGAGAAAACAACTTTCACCTGCCCATATGGTACTTTTGCTTTCAGAAGAATGCCTTTTGGACTATGCAATGCACCCGCCACTTTTCAGAGGTGTATGACTTCAATTTTTTCTGATATGATCGAGAATATAATGGAAGTATTCATGGATGATTTTTCTGTATATGGTGCAGATTTTGATATGTGTTTATCTAATTTGGTCAAGGTCTTGCAGAGATGCGAGGAAATGAATTTAATGCTTAATTGGGAGAAGTGCCACTTCATGGTGCGAGAAGGCATAGTACTTGGGCACCTAGTTTCACACCGTGGTATCGAGGTGGACATTGCTAAAACTGAAGTGATCAAGAAGTTGCCTCCTCCAACTGATGTCAAGGGAGTGCATAGTTTCCTAGGACATGCAGGGTTCTACCGATGGTTCATCAAGGACTTCTCAAAAATTTCAAAGCCATTAACTAATTTGCTTGCTAAAGATGCTGTGTTTCACTTTGATAATCCTTGTCTTGATGCATTTTCCAGGTTAAAGGAAGCATTAACAACCGCCCCAATAATGCAACCTTCATATTGGAGTCTCCCTTTTGAAATTATGTGTGATGCAAGTGATTTTGCTGTGGGCGCAGTGATGGGACAAAGGAAGGATCGCAAGGTGTATGCAATTTACTACGCCAGTAAAACATTGGATGAAGCACAAATGAATTATGCTACCATAGAGAAGGAACTCTTGGCTATAGTATTTGCTTTCGACAAGTTCAGATCTTATATCATAGGGACCAAGGTGATAGTTTACACAGATCATGCAACCATTAGATACTTGCTGAGTAAAAAGGAATCTAAGCCAAGACTTATCCGGTGGATACTTCTTCTACAAGAGTTTGATTTGGAAATCCGAGATAAGCAAGGAACGGAGAACGTAGTTGCAGACCATCTATCGAGGCTTCATCAAGAATCAAATGCGGGAAGAGCCGATGATCTTGCTATAAATGATTTCTTCCCGGATGAGCAGCTACTAGCGGTCAGGACAATCAAGGCTCCGTGGTATGCTGATTTTGCCAACTACCTAGCTTGCGGGATAATACCTTCTCACATGAGTTATCATCAGAGGAAGAAGTTTCTTTCAGATGTAAAGCATTATGTGTGGGACGAACCATTCCTGTTCAAGCAAGGGGCGGATGCTATATATCGAAGATGTATATCCGAAGAAGAGATTGAGGATATATTGTATCCTTTGTCATTCTTGACATATGGGGTCACATGAGCCTGCGACAAGATCGGCAAAGGTTTTGCAAGCAGGATTTTATTGGCCTCATATTTTTAGAAACTCTCGGAATTATATGACGACTTGTGACCGCTGTCAAAGGACCGGGAACGTATCAAGGAGACATGAGATGCCTTAAAATTCGATATTGGAAGTCGAATTGTTCGACGTCTGGGGAATTGACTATATGGGACCCTTCCCTACTTCCTATAAAAATACCTATATACTGGTGGCAGTGGACTATGTGTCTAAATGGGTTGAGGCTCTACCATCCCCCTCTTGTGATGCAAAAACAGTCATAAAGCTCTTTAAAAGTATAATATTTCCAAGATTTAGAATACCAAGAGCAGTAATAAGTGATGGAGGCTCACACTTTATCGAAAGACAATTTGAAAGCCTTCTCAAGAACTATGGAGTAACCCATAAACTAGCCTCACATATCATCCACAAACGAGCGGGCAAGTAGAAGTTTCAAATAGGGAAATCAAGACTATCTTGGAGAAAACAGTATCAAGATCAAAGAAGGATTGGTCTTTAAGACTTGACGATGCTCTATGGGCCTATCGAACTGCTTACAAGACACCCATTGGAATGACTCCATTTCGATTAGTTTATGGAAAACCATGTCATCTTCCAGTTGAAATAGAGCACAGGGCATATTGGGCAATTAAATGGCTTAATTTTGACCTAAAGAAAGCCGGAGAGAAAAGAAAACTGCAGCTAAATGAACTTGAAGAACTACGCCTTGATGCTTATGAACATGCAAGGTCTTACAAGGAGAAAACGAAGAGGTGGCATGACAAGAATATCATGCGCAGAGAATTCCATCAAGGAGACTTGGTATTACTATTCAACTCAAGATTGAAACTCTTTCCTGGGAAGCTGAATTTCATTTGGTCGGGGCCATATCGTTTTGTAAAGGTTTATCCTCATGGAGCTATTGATTTATCTAGTGAGTCTACAGGAATCTTAAAAGTAAATGGTCAAAGACTTAAGAGATACTTCGCAAACAATTCTACTGAGCTGATTGGGGAGGAAGAGGGGCAGAGCACACTCCTCGAGCCATATCCCCAAAACTATGGAGTAACTGAGGGGTCAAGCTAACGACCTTAAACAAGCGCTTCTTGGGAGGCAACCCAAGCTATTTTCATTTTTTTTAGTCATTTTATTTTATTTTATTTTGATTTTTATATTTTTTTCAGGTTTACAGGACACGACATGTTAAACGTGCATCCGCTGCGTGCAGTTGACACGACCGACCTATCTTAGAATGACACAAGCGTGTTGAGGTTACCCGAAGACAACACAGGTCGAGCGTGCTGCTGAGCATGCCCATGTCGCACCTTTCTCACCTGCGGCACACCTGGGCCGGATGGAGGCATGCCTTGGCTGGACGGAAGCACGCCTATGTCACGCTTAAATGGGTCGGGTATTTGCGTAAGAGGATGCCCGACACGCCTATGTTGCGGATAGCCCTCTAAAGCCGGCCCGAGCACGCCCTAATTTTCCACTCACGATACAAGCTTGAAGCAGCTGCCGCCGGTCTCTCTCGAGCAGCCGAGGAGCTAACCTGCTGTCTCTCCCTCCCTAATCACCATGAGTAAGCGAGTGAAGACTAGAGGAGGAGCTTCTTCCACCTCGGCAAGGGACAAGGGAAAGAGAAAAGCTCAGGATTTGGGTAACGATCCTCCTCCGACCTCCTGCCATCCATATGGAATTGTTTTTAGGGATGAGGTTATGAAGTCTAAATTCAGTAAGCTTGAAAAAAGGAAGTTAGTATCTACAAGAACTATAGACTTTTACACGTTGACCACCCTAGGGTTAAGAGATGACATAACTTGGTTGACCAATAGGATAGGCTGGACCGAATTCATCACGCATCATCATCTTACTTACCCTAGTATCACTCTTGAATTCCTTAGCTCCCTGTCTGCTGAAATACTGCAAGGAAAGGATTGTGAGGAAGGAAAAATCAAATTTAGATTAATGAACCATGAGTTTACCCTTTCTTTAAGTGATTTTAATATGATATTTGATTTTCCTTGCGGAGGGGAGAGGCAAATTCATAGACATTTTATTGATCATCAATTTTGGAGATTAATTTCTGATAACCCTCGCCCTTATGATGCATCTAGGTCTAAATCATTTAACATCCCTAATCCTACTTTTCGTTATCTCCTTAGGTTTATGGCTAATACAATCTCTGGAAGATATGATAGTGCAGGGGTGGCTAGGCAGAGTGAGTTACAATTTTTATGGGCCATGCTAAATGAAGTTAATATTGATTTTGGAGCCCATATAGTTAGACATTTAGTTAAGGTTAGTAATATCCCATCTGGGGTCATAGTCATAGGTGGTATCATCACTAGGATTGCTGTGGCCTTAGGATGTGAATTGGATGACCTTGAATATTGTCCTGCTAGCCCTAGATTGGATTTGGATGCTTGTATAAATATGAAGATGATTGAGGCATGTGACGAGGGGTATCGTTTGGTGTTAAGAAATGGAATTAAAATCCCTCTTCCAAACCACACGAGCGGATGGTATGCGTAATTCATCCAATTGGCTTTTTAGAGATGTCCAGGGACCCTTTCCTACCCCCACTGCCCATGCTCCATCACCCTCTCCTAGGGAGCCATCTCACATAGCCCCTGAGCCATCACATTCAACTCCTGAACCCCCACGGTTTCCTACTGACAATGTTTCTGTAGGGTACTCTTCTTTTGATTTTTTAGAATTCCGATCATCATTCGAAGCTTTCAGGGTCGAGCATACCTCGCACATAGGTGTGTCGGATCGGTATGCCCAAGCTACAGAGGAGCACCATCATATGGTGACACAATATTTGGATATGGCAACTGATTTTTACAGGAGAGCTGATGAGTTTTTCACTGCTGAGTCCGCCCAGAGGGAAGATGATGATAGATTTCGACAGGAGTCCCGGGAGTTTTACCAGGAGCAGTGACGTAGGTGGGCAGAGGAGGATGCTAGTAGCGAAGACGATGACCATTGAGTTTGATAGGTACAGTTAGCGTAGACCTCGAAAGGGGCCGTTGATTTACCTTAGGATAGGTTCCATCAAAACAACTCTAATAGGGGTAGGAAAGAATTAAATCACCTTATAAATCGTCGACGTGGTGAAACCCATATCCTGAGATTCTCCTCAACTATTGACTTTTAGCTCGTTCTTCTCATTCGTTGTTCTTGACTGCTCAGTTTCTTTGCTTAATCCACAAATTGATTGAATAGATAACTTGGTATCATGATCATTCGGTAATTGTCCCAATCCCTGTGGGATCGATATTTTTATTACTTGATGACAACCGTGCACTTGCGGAAAATAACACATCAGGAAGCACATTGTATAGGTGGTGCTTGGCCTTTGAATTTGCCAAGTATTCTTCTCTTTGCCTCTTGCTCCACCTTGCTTTCTCCAATGGCTCCCCATCTTCATTCCTAGGCAACTCGAAACCATTTTCCATAATTAATAAAATTTCAAAGTTGGTTTCAAAGAATACCTCCATTCTCTTTTTCCACCAAGAGAATTCGCCTTCGAATTTTGGTGGGTGAATGTTTGAGCCGGCCATCCTTGAATGTGCTTGTTGTGGCGGTTAGTCCTCGACAAGCGTTCCTTGGCTCTGATATCACTTGTAGGGGTTCGATCGGCCGGCTAGAGGGGGGTAAATAGCCCTCTTTCGTTGGATAACGAAATTTGCTCATCTACAAAAGATTAGTGCAATGAAAACAACAAGACAAGCAAATAAGCAATAAAGAAGAATACAAACAATGCTAACAAGATAGTATAACGTGGTTCACGGCTACACCGCTAATCCACGGTCCCCGATTCATCCTCGGTGAATCACTCCGCCAAAACCAATCCACTATTGGTCTCTCCTTTGCACCAAGCTAGGTGGAGGTAACCTTTACAAATCAAGATCACTCTTCTTACAATAGAAATGAAGTAAAAGCAAGTAAGAAGAGTTTAAAGCTTGTGGGGCAATTGGATGATCACTTAAAGCATAAGCATTAGCCTCTCAAAGCCCCACACCCTCTCTTTTTATAGAGAGGAAGCTTTTCTTCCCATTGGCTGCCACCAGTCGACTGCTGCCCTTGGTAGTCGACTGCCGCCACTCCAACAGCCTCTGAACATGTCGGATTCCTACCATTGTAGTCCAACGTAACACTTGGCAGTCGACTGATGGACCTCATCAGTCGACTGCTGGGCATAAACCCATCAGTCGGATACCAGTCGAACTCATTCGACTCAGAGCAGTCGACTGCCATTCCATGGCAGTCGACTGATGTCGGGAAAACTCATTCGACACTTAGCCATTCGGCCAAGTTCACCTAATGAGCTACTTATAATTCACTCATTCTATCATCTCACTCGAAGTCCCTCGCCGAAGCTCTCTTCGTTCGCGGCCACGTCCCTCGGCAGCATCAGGCGCACGACTCTGCAATGCTCCTTCGCATCTCTTGCCTCCGAAGTCTGCTTCCTTGGCTTCGCTTCAAGTCATCTCGTCCGGCGGTCCCTCGGCAGCATCAAGCGCACGACTCTACAATGCTCCTTCTCCGACTCAAGCACGAGGTAGTGAGTGGTTAACCCGCTAAGACTCCATGTGCGAATTACTAAGCCCTGTAAGACTCCAACGCACATATCAAATCATAATCACAACCTAACTTAAACCCTTTGCCACACACATCAAAACTTATCATGGCAAGAGATTGCCCTAACAAGACAATCTTATAAACTCTCCCAATTTCCAAATTGGGCATCTCACATTCCCATTTCTCTCCCTCATGAGGAAGAACACATCCATCATCCCATGATAGATACCTCCCCATAAAGGCTTGCTTCCCCTTGACCATTGTACCGACAATGTCCTTGGATAGTCCCTAAGCCTATAGGAACACTAAACTATCAAAATTAAGGTTAAAAGTTCAACCTTGAACTTTCACACACCTTAAAATCGATACACACCCTAAACAACTCTCCTAATCCATATCCAATGGATTTTCACCCTTTCCAATGATTTCCAAAGCATATCCTTGGGTTAGGAGCAGTTAGGGTAGCCTAATTTAGTTGAAATCAGGCTAAACAAACCTTGTTTACCCGAAATCAGGTCTAGCAGTCGACTCGGCGGTCGTGATCATTCTTTGTAATTCAATTTTTAGAAATGGATTTTTGAAATACATAAGTAATTATACGTAGTTTAAAAAATAGTGAAACTTCATATGTATACTTATAACAATCATAATGGGTGAAAAAAAATTTGAAAAAAAATACCCATTAAATAATGAGATTAACACAAAGTTCAAAACCATTGAAAAGTTCAATATTTTGGCCCTACTTTGTATCAACTCCATCAATGGTGATTGCTATCAAAAGATAGACTACACCAAGGTTTTCTAAAATAATTTTAAAGTATTTTTGAAAATCTATATTGGATCATGATCAATGGGCTCAATGCACATGACTTGCACATTAGCTTTCCTTATGATCCACCATGGTATAAGATGAGTTTGAAGATGCAAAAACTATGCACCTTGAACTTAACTCATTTTCTAGCATCTCACATGTGTCTAGAGTGTTTGAAAATACACACATGTCAATTTGATGTGAGATTTGAGTTTTGTTCATCCTAATCTAAGTCTCATGCATTCTCTAAGGCAACACTACTTGATTCCCTTATACATGGGACTTCAAGTCATGTCATAATCCTTAAATCAATTTTATTAATGCATGAAATATTATTATGGAATAAATGATAACATAAATAAAGTAAATGCCAATAATCATGATGTCATGGCATAAATATAAACCTAAGCATACATAACATAAAAAAAAACTAAGCATGATCATGACATATTATATGATAAAAATAAATATGATGTCATGACATGTCATATGACAAATCAATCATGGAAAACACAATATAAAGGAATAAAAATACCTAAATTTTAGTGTTAATTGTCATTTGTTAGAATTAAATCCATTTTGTCATATTATCATTAATCCCCCAAGTGTGCCAAAAACCCAAAATGGCACACCATGACTCTATGACCTAACTTGTGCCAATTTGATCAAATTATCAAAATCCTTAAATGATATTGGTACATCCTAAAATCCTTTACGATTACAGATCAACCTCCATCTCCAAGGTACCCATAACCTTGAAAATGTTCTAGAGTGTCAACTCTACCATGGTTAAGTTAACTACCCATCCACTTGTTGGTGCAGTAGGCACCAAATAATTGAACCTGAGTTTTGATTATGGCAAAGACCTAAAGATAAGGTCATATTGTTGTCTAACGAGTTGAACCAAGTGTGTAGGAATAGATAAGTTGACCTGAAGTTCGGCGACACCCGAAGAATCCCGAGTCGGGGAACCATGGTGGTCGGGCGACACCGGAAGAACTTCGGAGGGAGCCGAAGAACCCAGGTGGAGACCAGAAGAAAAGCAGTCACAAAGGACCTAAGGTAAGCTCGTGTGTGATTGAAGGTAAGGTCAAGTCTTTCGTACGGGGACGTCCTTAGGTGGCGATCCGACTAAGACTTCCCATGGAAGGTCTAGGTCGAGATTGGACGGTAAGTGGTCGTTAAATTTACCTTCATTACTTTCATTTTGAGCTAACTCGTTGTTGTTGCTAGATACCCTAGCCAACAGTTGACTGCTAGCTATTAGCAGTCGACTAATGGTGGCATCAGTCGACTGGTAGGGTTCATCAGTTGGCTGTCATTCAAATTTCAGCTTTGATAAGAGTCAAACCTCATCCCCTTATCTTGGGGTGAGGTGGCTTTCTTGATAGAATCTCAAGCTCAACGTCCACTAGGTTGAAAGGTTATAAAATTAGGAGTGTTTCACACCATTTTCAATCATTCCAAGCCTTTGAAACGCTCCCGTAATGTCTCTCTTCTACTACGACTCTACGACGCCGAAGTACTACCGAAATGCCAATGACATGAGCTCAACCTCCATTTGCCTAGTCGTCGGTATCAGTTCATTTTGTCGTAATCTTTAAACATTGTATTTCAATTCTTTATCAAGATTTTATCATAACGAGGAGAGGGGGTTTGTCTCTCTACCTCGAGATTTTCAAAGTTTTGTAATCGTTGTCTCCTACCTTCAATGAGGAGGACAAGTTTTAGTGAATTGCCCTCCGTACGCGGTCTCGGACTGCTAGGGCCTTGATTAGTAGCCTGTAGGTTGTGAACCAAGTAAAACCAAGCCTTGTTCATTTACTTTCTACTGTGCATTTTACTCTTGCTTGTGTTTTAATCGTATCGACGAAAATAATTCACGTGTGCTATTCACCCCCCCCTCTAGCGCTCTTTTTACGATCCAACACCACTGACACACCCTAACCCATTTAGCGCGAATCGATCACGCTCCTAGAAACCCAATACTTATTGGAGCTCCTTGGATTTATTAGGTATTGCTTAGGGATAACTTCCCTAGATACCCTCCTAATGACCCTTCTAGATTTGGTAGCCCTTGGTCATTTGGGTCTTGCCTAGGTTAACTCTAGGGGTGACTTCCCTTGTAACTTTCTTAGTGGCTTCCCTAGGTTTTCTTGAAACCTTAGCCACTAGGCACTTGTCATGGTTAACCTTAGGGATAACTTCCCTAGTAACCTTGGCTTTCCTAGACCTAGTACTAGTTCCATAATCAAATGGAACATTGTGGTAAGTAGACACTGCCTTCTTGGACATAGGCTTGTGACCCAAACCTTGCCTCCTAGATGGTTCTTGCCTTTTACACCCTAGGTTTTGACTATTTGACCCTTTAATTGAATTTTTCATCTTCCTAAAGGTCTTCTCCAATTTATCAAGCCTTGACCTCAAGGCTTGATTTTCAAACTCCAATTTTTCTAATTTAGTGGGCCCATTATTTCTTTGAATTGATTTGTTCTTTCTAGGCATATGTCTAGAATTCTTGGAGTTAAAGCCTAGATGGTTCTCTATCTTCCTAATACTTTCCTTAGGTAAAATTATTTTAGGGACATTAGTCCCAAATTTCTCCTTATTCCTAAAATGGAAAGACTTTGCACCTAAGCAATAAAGTTTACTATTTTTTGTATGCCTTTGTTCATGAGCAATAGCAATAAAATTCCTAGCATGCTTTTGCCTATTAATTAAGGAAGGAACATGATTAAAGGTTACCTTAGGGTTTGCCTTAGCTCCCCCTACATGTGATGCTCCTTCTTTTCTTTTAGGGCATTGACTTCTATAGTGCCCCGGTTGTTGGCATTTGAAGCACACCACGTGCTCCTTGCTCTTAATGGTTGAGGCACCGGGTTCCTTGGTCTTTGGCACCGGTGGAGCCTTCTTGACTTTCTTAGGACACTTGCTCTTGTAGTGTCCTACTTCCCTACACTCAAACAATATGATATGGATTTTATTTTTAAAAGTAATGCTTGAGTTACCTAGGCCAATGGTGGACGAAATTGATTCTTCTTCATCTTTCTCGGATGTTGAGGCTACTTCTTGATTTTTCTCTTGTTCCGGAGTAGATGGCCTAATCTCCTCCCCCTCAATCCTAGAGGTGGAGGCTTTTTCTACTTATTCCAACGATCCGAAAGTTGACTCCTTCTCAACTTCTGAATCCTCACTTTCTTGTGAGGATGAGCTTGTTTCTTCGGCCTCCTCAGATTGAGCCGATGAGCATTCCTCTTCTTCCTCCTCTTCTTGGACCGGTTGCGGGTTCTCATGGAATCTTGCCACTTGGCTCCATAGGTCCTTGGAATCCATGTAATCCCCTACATTACACAAAATGTTATTAGGGATTAAATCAACTAAGATTTTTATTATCTTTGTATTTTTCTCAAATTCTTGGAGTTGTTCTCCGGTCCACTTCTTCATTTTGAGGAAATCTCCCTTTGGCTCTCTTGGATAATTAAATCCTTCCATCAAGATGGCCCATTCTTCAAAGTCCCTTATCATGACGAAGTCTTCAATCTTTGCCTTCCACTGATTGAAGCCTTCTCGTCCATAGAGTGCCTATGGGACCGGAGTGTTGATGTCCCATCCTTGTCTTTCTTCAAACTCCATTTTCTTCTTCACCCTCTAGCGGTACTCTCTTGGAGGTTAGTCTAAATGAAGAGCAGCCTCGCTCTAATACCACTTGTTGGAAATTGAACATTGCTAGAGGCGGGTGAATAGCGTGTGGTACGTCGATGGATTTTAATCACATTCGTCTCTACAACACTTGTTAACGTAGTGGAAATAATAATAAAAATAATGAAAGACGACAAACACAACCACAACACGCAAATATAACGTGGTTTGGATCCTTAGGTTTCCTACTTCACGGATTGAGCTCAACGAGCTCTAGTGATGCACTCACCACTAATAAAACTCCTTCTCGACAACACGTTGGAGGCGGAGAAACCTCGTACAAGTGTTTACAATAATAAATGAAATAAAACAATAAAATACAAATGAAATACACAAAAACACATAAAGAAAATTTTACAAATGTGCTTTTGGATGCTTGCTTGTTTGGTTGCTTGAGCTGCACTTGAAGACCCTGAATTACACCAGCAAATTGCCCCAAATCACCCTAAGAAACTATGGAAAAAACTTCCTCCATGAGCTACTTTCATAACCTGCATTCGGGCTAGATTTCACCTAGCAGTCGACTGATCGCGACCATCAGTCGATTGCTCCTGTAGCCATTGTCTCACAACGACTCAATCCACGTTGGATACTTCTAACGAATACACTGACAGTCGACTACCATTACCCAGCAATCGACTACCAGGGCCATAGCCGACTAACTGTTGGTGCAATCGGCCCAGGTAGATGATAGTATTTTGATGATAGACAAAACTTATGACATGGGATTGTCATGGAAAAGTCTAACATGGTGTTGGCATGGGAAAGTCCAAAGCATTGCGAAGCCATACGCTTGGTGCTTGGCATGGGAAATGCATTGCGAAACCGTGCGCTTGGTGCATATGGGAAGTCTTGAGGACTTGGTAAGTTCACTAGGCTCGGGGTCCTTGAGTCGGTGAAGGATGGCATTGCGAAGTCGTGCGCTTGGTGCATCCGAGGGACCATCGGACGAGGAGCGAATGGAGTGAACCCAAAGGGAAGCATACTTCTAGGGTATGAGACGCAAAGGATGGCGTTGCAAAGCCGTGCGCTTGGCGCATCAGAGGGACATAGGCCAAGGGAAGAGTGCTTCGGTGGGGAACTCCATGAAGGATAAGGTGGACTTGGCCAAGTGGCTAAGACTGAGTGTCGGAGGCTCAAACTTGATGTTTGAGGGTTTACCCGACGGTCGGATACTCAAACAACTTGGTGTTTGAGGTTTTCCCCGACATCAGTCGACTGCCATAGGTGCCGATTCGACTGATCCAAGTCAACTAGGGTTCGACTGGTGTAAGGCTAGGGTTTTGTGCGGGCCATCGCCATGGATCGCAATGACGATCAGATCGGATAGCAGCCGATCGCCGAGGGATGGCATGATCGATGGGAGTGTCGCGCCCATAGCCGATTGAGCCGTTGGAACTTGTTTGACGTGGATCCGCCATTGTGAGACAACGCTACAAGGGCAATGATCGGGCCTTTTGGCGATCATTATAGGCCAAAATAGCTCGATGCAGGTTATAAAAGGAGCTCGAGATGGAGGTTTTTGCCATGCCTTTTCTGAAGCTATTGGAGGGGAATTGCTGCTGCATTCCAGACCTTCAAGAGTCATCTAAAGCAAGCAACAAGAAAGCGATCAAAGCAATTGTGTAAAAGTTCTCTTTTGTATTGTCTTTGTATTTCTTCTTGTATTTCATATTACTTGTTGTAATAGCTTGTGAGAGGTTTCTCCACCTCCGACGTGTAGTCGAGAAGGAGTTTAGTTAGTGTCGTGCGCATAATTAGAGCTCGGTGAGCTCGCCCGTGGAGTAGGAACCATTCGGTTCCGAACCACGTACATGCTTGTGTATTGCTTGTGATTGTCGTGTGTTGTTAGTATTGTTATTATTATTATATTTCGCTGCGCTAACAACAATCGCAGACAAGCAACGCAACGAGAACGAGCAAATTCCGGCATCCAACGATCGAGGGCTATTCACCCCCCTCTAGCCGGCCGTTCGATCTCCAACAAGTGGTATCAGAGCTGAGGTCACTCTTCAAGGACTAACCACTTCAAGAGCACTATAAGATGGCCGGCTACAATCTCCAACCCCCAAAATTCGAAGGAGATTTTCTATGGTGGAAAAGAAAAATAGAGATATATCTAGAAACCGATTTTGATTTTATGCTAATCTTAGAAAACGGTTTCAAATTGCCTAGGGATGAAAGAAATAGGCAAATTGAGAAGTCAAGATGGACCCAAGACCAAATAAAGGACTTCAAGACAAATCTTGAGGTAATTAAATTGCTTGGTGATTTGTTAACTAATCATATTTGGTCTAGTTTGGGTGACTATAGGGATGCAAAGGAATTATGGGAGAAGATAATGAAATTTCAAGAAAGTTCCCAATCGGCACAAGTAGAGGAAGATGCTGTGGAAGAAAGCCCATCCACATTTGAAGATGTTGATGATTTGGTGGAGACTTCCACCTCTAGCATTGAGGGGGAGGAAAGGATTTCCACTCCGGAGCCAAGCCAAAATGAAGCATCTACCTTCGGAAGAAATGACCAAGAGGCTTCCACCAACTCCCTAGGTGACTCATGTATTATAATTAATCATAAAGATTATATTATTTGTTTTGAGTGTAGGGAGAAAGGGCATTACAAGAGCAAATGCCCAAAATTGGCTAAGAAAAAGGCATCGACACCAAAAGTCAACCTAAAGTCAAAGGATGTTCCCAAAACTAGAAGCAAAGAGCACATTGTGTGCTTTAAATGCAATCAAAAGGGGCACTACCGAAGCCAATGCCCTAGGGGGAGGAAGAAAGGGCTAGAAGGTGTATATCATGTAGGGGGAGCTCCAAAAGCTAACCCTAAGGTACATTTTGTTAATGCACCTTCAATTCCTAAAGTCAAAAAGCATGCCAAAAATTATTTTAATTCTCTTGCTATTATCAATGAAAAGCATGCTAGGAGAAACAATAAGGTTTATTGCTTAGGTGCTAAGCATGTTAGTTTCTCTAAGTATAAACCTAGGACTCATAATTCTAGAAATATTTTGCCTAGGGAATCAATTAGGAGAGTAGAAGAAAATTTGGGTATTAATCCCAAAAAGTCTAGGCACATGCCGAAAAGGAAAAGGTCTTTCCAAAAACCTAATGAAAATTCAAAAATGGAAAAATTAGAGCTAGAGAACCAAGTCTTGAGGTCAAGACTTGAAAGAATGGAGAAAACCCTTAGAATAATAGAAAATTCAATTCTAGGGTCAAATGCCCAAAAGTCAAGACCTAGGGTTCAAAAACGGTCTAAGGGCAAGGAAGGTTTGGGTCACAAACCTAAGTCCAAGAAGACTTATCATAATGTTCCATTTGATTATGGAACTATTTCTAGGTCTAGGAAAACCAAGGCTAATAGGGAATCTATCCCTAAGACTAGCCATGGTGTGTGCTTAGTGGCTAAGGACTTAAGGAAAACCATGAAAGCCACTAAGGAGGTCAATGGAGGAGTCACCTCTAGAGTTGACCTAGGAAAGACCCAAAGACTATGGCTTTCAAAACCAAAAAGGGTCATTAGGAAGGTATCTAGGGAAGTTATCCCTAAGAAATACCTTGTTAACCCAAAGAGCTCCAATAGGTATTGGGTTCCTAGAAGCGTGATCGATTCACGCTAGATGAGTTAGGGTGTGTCAACCCTAAGTGGATAGGTAGTTAACCTAACCATAGTAGAGTTGACACATTAGGATGTGCCAATATGCTTGAGAAGTAAAAAAAAATGATTAAATTGGCACAATTAGGTCATAGAGGTCATGGTGTGCCATTTTAGGTTTTTGGCACACTAGGGAAATGAATGGCATTAAGGCAAAACTGAAATAACTTAAAGAAATGGCAATTTGGGTTTAACACTTAGGTACTTTATACCTTAGTCTATTTTGCTTGCTATGCTTTATTTGCCTTGCCATGTCATGACATCATTCTCATTTGTATCTCTAAATATGTCATGATAATGTTTAGATTTATTTTTATATGTCATGTATGCTTAAATGTCATTTACATGCCATGACATCATGATTTTGGCATATGCTTTTATCTATATCATATTTATGCCATAATCATATCATGCATTAAATAAAATGAAATTAAGGACTATGGCACAATTTGAAGGGAATCAAATTATGTTGCCTTAGAAATATGCATGAGAACATAAAGAACAAAAAACCCACATCTCACTAAGATTTTTGACTTGTATGTGTTTTACACATTTAGATATTGGTGAGATGTTTAGGAAAAAGAAAATAAAGGTTTTAAAAACATTTTGAAAACTTTTTGAAAACCTTGGTGAAGTATCTTTGATAGCTAATACCATCAATATGGGATGATACAAAGAGGGCTCTTTATTGAAGCTTTTCTTAAATTTTGGACTTTGTATCAATCTCCTAATTTAATGGGTAAAATAATTTTCCAATATTTTTTTACCCATAGTGTTTATGATAAGTAATATACATACCAAATTTCAAGAATTTTAAACTTATGTATATTTACTTATGGATTTCGAAAATCCATTTCTGAAATGCTAATATGGATCAATGATCATGATGGGGGTGGTAAATTATCGATTGATTTCGATTTGATGATTGCCCAAGATGATTTCGGGTAAATCTTATTGGTTAGGCCCATGTTCAACTAGGTTAAGGTCCCCTAACCACTCCTAACCCTAGGATATGCTTGGGAGAGCATTAGAGAGGGTGGAAATCCATTGGACATGGATTAGGAGAAGGGTTTTAGGGAGAGTATCAACTTTAAGGTGGAAGAGAGTTCATTGTTGAACTTTGCCTTAATTTTGATTTGGTTAATGTTCCTATTGGCTTAGGGATTCTCCAAGGACATTGTTGGTGCAATGGTCAAGGGGGAGCAAGCCTCTAGGGGGAGGTATCCATCATGGGAAGATGGATGTGTATTTCCTCATGGGAGGAAAATTGGGTTGCCTCTCTTAAGTGATATGGGATCACTAGAAAGATTAAGGGCATGCCAAGGGGAAGATTGTAAGATCTCATTGGGATATGAGACATTGAAACCCTTGAGGACCTTTTTGATGTAATGTCAAAAAGGGGGGAGTTACCAAGTTATCAATTAGGGTTTGTTGGAATTCTCATTGGGATATGAGAATTGCCAATATGGGAGGATTGGTAGACTTGAGATGGCAGTTTTGTCAATCATCAAAAAGGGGGAGATTGTTGGTGCAATCGGCCCAGGTAGATGATAGTATTTTGATGATAGACAAAACTTATGACATGGGATTGTCATGGGAAAGTCCAACATGGTGTTGGCATGGGAAAGTCCAAAGCATTGCGAAGCCGTGCGCTTGGTGCTTGGCATGGGAAATGCATTGCGAAGCCGTGCGCTTGGTGCATATGGGAAGTCTTGAGGACTTGGTAAGTTCACTAGGCTCGGGGTCCTTGAGTCGGTGAAGGATGGCATTGCGAAGTCGTGCGCTTGGTGCATCCGAGGGACCGCCGGACGGGGAGCGAATGGAGTGAGCCCAAAGGGAAGCATACTTCTAGGGTATGAGACGCGAAGGATGGCGTTGCGAAGCCGTGCGCTTGGCGCATCCGAGGGACGTAGGCTGAGGGAAGAGAGCTTCGGTGGGGAACTCCATGAGGGATAAGGTGGACTTGGCCAAGTGGCTAAGACTGAGTGTCGGAGGCTCAAACTTGATGTTTGAGGGTTTACCCGACGGTCGGATGCTCAAACAACTTGGTGTTTGAGGTTTTGCCCGACATCAGTCGACTGGCATAGGTGTCGGTTCGACTGATCCAAGTCGACTAGGGTTCGACTGGTGTAAGGCTAGGGTTTTGTGCTTGGCAGTCGACTGCCATGGACTGGCAGTCGACTGATGTCGACAGCAGTCGACTGCCGAGGGATGGCAGTCGACTGATGGGAGTGTCGTGAGCACAGAACGCTCCGTAGCCGACTGGGCAGTCGACTACTAGGTCACCAGTCGACTGATGGGCATCATCAGTCGACTGGTAGGTGATCCGTTGGAACTTGTCTGACGTGGATCTGGCCGTTGTGAGACAACGGCTACAGGGGCAGTCGACTGGGGCCTTTTGGCAGTCGACTGCTAGGCGCGAAAATAGCTCGATGCAGGTTATAAAAGGAGCTCGAGATGGAGGTTTTTGCCATGCCTTTTGTGAAGCTATTGGAGGGGAATTGCTGCTGCATTCCAGACCTTCAAGAGCCATCTAAAGCAAGCAACAAGAAAGCGATCAAAGCAATTGTGTAAAAGTTCTCTTTTGTATTATCTTTATATTTCTTCTTGTATTTCATATTACTTGTTGTAATAGATTGTGAGAGGTTTCTCCACCTCTGACGTGTAGTCGAGAAGGAGTTTAGTTAGTGTTGTGCGCATAACTAGAGCTCGGTGAGCTCGCCCGTGGAGTAGGAACCATTCGGTTCCGAACCACGTACATGCTTGTGTATTGCTTGTGATTGTCGTGTGTTGTTAGTATTGTTATTATTATTGTATTTCGCTGTGCTAACAACAATCGTAGACAAGCAACGCAACGAGAACGAGCAAATTCCGGCATCCAACGATCGAGGGCTATTCACCCCCCTCTAGCCGGCCGTTTGATCTCCAACACTAACCAGTCGGCTACCAAGTATTCTGCTCCCACAACCCTGACCAGTAGTCGACTGCCATCCATAGCAGTCGTCTGCTCAGGCCATCAATCGACTTCCCAAATGTGGCAGTCGACTTCTAGGCCATTTTCTACAGTTACACACCAGTCGACTATGATCAGTTCGACTGACCATAATCCCAATCGACTGCCAAGAGTCAAATCGATTGCCAAGTGTCAAAACACTTGACCAATCGACTGGTCCAAAGCCCCAGTTGACTGATAACCTCAACCATGAGGTTTAACCCCAAGTATGATGCCCTCATACTTGCTAGACCACCCTTAGCCTAGACCTAAGCCTTCTAGCCACCTTCGTCAGCCTCAAGCTTATCGGATCCCTCTATGTCATCCATGACTTATTCATCAATATGCTAGCCTTCAGGTGCTTTCATCGGCTATTGTCATGCTAAGCTGGTCTATACCACCAAGGCACATTGGGCTTACACTTCCAAGACTACCGCTTGGACTTTACACCACCAACCATTGGACTTATGCTGCCAAGACTCCATCCTTGGACTTTACGCCGCCAATATCAACCCTTGGACTTCCCTTGCCAACCCATGTTGGACTTTCCATTTGCCAAGACTCAAGCTTGGACTTTCCCTTGCCAAGACCCATGCTTGGACTTTCCATGCCAAGTACTCATGACTTGGACTTTCCATGCGAAGTACCTATGACTTGGACTTTCCAGTGCCAAGTACCCATGACTTGGACTTTCTATTGCCAAGTACCCATGACTTGGACTTTCCATTGCAAAGTATCCATGACTTGGACTTTCCCATGACAATTACATTATCATATATTTTATCGAACATCAATGTCAAACATCAAAACACTACTCGAGTCAAACTCGAGTCCAGTTAATCATGACCTGGGCCGATTGGACCAACACTTCCTAGGGGGTACAAGTAAAAGGCATCGGGAACCCCTATATAAGGATGATCTTATGCAGATTATGGTGGAGATGATGGACCAACTGTCACAAAAGGCCACCCCGAAGAAGGTTAAAGAAGATATCTCTGATAGTGATTCTGAGGAAGAAGGGGGTAAGATTTCTCAATTAAAGAAAGGTTCTGGTGCTTGTAAAAAAGGGAAGGGGAAGGAAAAATTGGTGGCTCCTTAGAGGGTGTACCACCAGAAGGGGAAGTCCTTACTATAGGCACTATTGTACATATAGATGAGGAAACTCCTTTTGTTGAAAGTATCTTGAACGATGAATTACCTTGACATTTAAGGCTTCCTCAAATATCTGAATATGCCAGCTCTTCCGATCCTAAAGATCATTTAAGGAAATTTGAAAATGCTGCTCTGTTATATCGTTATACTAATGGGGTTAAATGTCGGGTATTCCTTACTACCTTGACGGGACCGACAGAACAATGGTTTAGTGATTTGAAACCAAAGAGCATTACATCCTTTAAGGATTTCTCCACATTATTTGTAAGGTATTTTTCTAGTTCTAAGAAATATTTGTTGTTGGGATCGTTGTGACCGCTAGAGGAGGGGTGAATAGCATCGTTGATGCTTGATGGATTTCGTTTGCAATTGCCTCTACAAATCGTGTTAGTGCGCAGCAGAATAATAATAAAAACAATAACACGATACACAATCACAAACACAAGAATATAATGTGATTCTGAACCGAATGGTTCCTACTCCACGGATCGGGCTCTAAAAGCCCTAGCAATGCAAACACGCACTACTAATCCAATAAACTCCTTCTCGACAATAAGTTGGAGGTGGAGAAACCTCGTACAATGAATTACAACAAGTAATACAAAGTAAACAAGCAAATACAAGATGAAAATACAAAACAATGTAAAGAAAACTTTACAACTATTGCTTTGGAATGCTTGCTTGTTGATTGCCTTGGACTAGCCTTGAAGACCCTAATTTGCAACAACAAATCGCTCCAAATCGCCCAAGAAAATCGCTACCAAAATCCCTCTTTCGAGTTGCTTTTATAACTTGCAATCGGGTTAGATTTTTGCCTATCAGTCGACTGCACGGGACTATCAGTCGACTGATGCCATTGTTGTCGTGAGACAACGACTACATCCATGCTGAAAAAATCTAATGGATACACCATCAGTCGACTGACCATACCCATCAGTCGACTGATGGCTCAATCAGTCGAGTGGTCACGCCGATCACTCGACTAGAGAACCTTCTGTGCTCGAAATCCCAAGCACCAATCGACTGATCACCAAATAAGTCGACTGCTCGGGCCAGTAGTAGACTGCTCACCTCTAGCAGTCGACTGCTAGGGCACTCCCTACAATTAAACCCTAGTTGACTCACACCAGTCGACTGCCATAAGGTACCAATCGACTGATACACCTCAAACATGAGATTTTAACCTAAGTATGGTGCCCCCATACTTGCTAGATCACCCATAGCCTTGACCTAAGCCTTCTAGCCACCTCTGTCAGCCTCGTGCCTATCGGATCCCTCCATGTCATCCATGACTTGTTCATCCATACTCTAGCCTTCAGGTGCTTCCATCGGCTATGTCATGCTAACGGTGTCTACACCGCCAAGGCATATTGGACTTACGCTGCTAAGACTCCTGCTTGGACTTTACGTTGCCAACCATTGGACTTATGTTGCCAAGACTTCACCCTTGGACTTTACGCCGCCAATATCAAACCCCTTAGACTTCTCAAATGCCAAGACTCAAGCTTGGACTTTCCCTTACCAACCCATGTTGGACTTTCCATGCCAAGACCCATGCTTGGACTTTACATGCCAAGTACTCAAGACTTGGACTTTCCATGACATGGTCAACCCTAATCAACCATCACAATCTCCCTCAAGTCAAACTCGAGTCTTGTCAATCATGACCCGGGTCGATTGCACCAACAATCTCCCCAAAACATTATCAGACATTAATGTCAAACCTTCATGTCAAACATCAAAACATCGCTCGAGTCAAACTCGAGTCTGGTCAATCGTGACCTAGGCTAATTGCACCAACATTTGCCTCAGCCCTTAAGTCTTTTTTATCTTAAACAAAAAGATCCAGAAAGTTTGTGGCAATATGTGCATAGATTTACACAAACTGCTCGTGAAATTCCTGCCTTGGAGCCAGGTATGATGATGGGAGCTTTTACCTAGGCGCTCAGGGAGGGGGATTCTTTAAATCTTTGGCTAAGAGGTCTCCCATAAGCTTCGAAGATCTGTTGTCCTGGGCTGAAAAGTTTATAAATTTAGAGGATGCTTAGAAATCTCGACGAACTTCACAGGATTTCAGGGTAATGGAAAGACTAGAAAGGAGGATTCAATGGGTGAGGCTTGTGTGCCCTGTAGAGGACAGAACTTTGTATGCTTCTCCGCTCTGATTTTCTACAGAGAGGTCTATGAAAATTTATATAGAGCAGAGGTTGCTGCGGAGACCCTTTGGAGATGACAGAGGGCCTAGAAGATTGCCATCTCCTACTTTCTGTGCTTTTCATCAAGAATATGGACATAATACTCAGAATTGTCAATAGTTGGATTTAGAATTAAAGAGAATAATGGGAGCTCATTCTCATATCTAGAATTTGGTTATGAATCCAGCTCCTTATCAGCAGGGGTTCAGAAGAAGAAATTATAGAAGATGTAATCCCATACCTCTTGTAAATTGACCTGTGCAGTGTGTACAGATATGAGAAATAGTGCTCGATCGGGTTGAGCCTACTAATCAAACCCTTGTGAGAGGTTCCATCAACATGATATCTGGTGGCTCCACTAATGAGGATTCTAATAGGGCATGAAAAAGGCATAGTAGGGAGGAGTGTGCAACTATTGTTGTTCTTCCCATGACCAAAAGACCCGTAATAAGCTTTGACGATAATGATTTAGGGGGATTGATAACTCCTCACACTTATGCTCTGGTCATTCGAGCTCTCATTGCCAATTTCAATGTAGGGAGAGTTTTTGTTGATCCAGGTAGTTCAGTGGATATTTTGTATTGGACAACTCTAGAACAAATGGAAGTTGCCGTCACTGATCTACAACCAGTAGGAACTTCTTTGTTTGGGCTCTCTGGGCATGAAGTGCTACCAATGGCCCAAATTAAATTACCTTTGTCCTTGGGGGAAGAACCAAGAAGAAGGATGGTACTTATCAATTTCACTGTGGTGGATATGCCTTCTTCCTATAATGCTATCCTAGGAAGACCTATTTTGAGCAGTTTATAGACTGTGGCTTCCTCCTACCATCAGAAGCTTAAGTTTCCTGTAGGGAGTGAAGTAGGAGAGGTAAGAGGTGACCAGCAACTCTCCCGTAGATGTTATGTGGATGCTATCAGGACAAGGCAAAAAGGAAATTTTGTTAATAAATCTCTACAAAAATCTAACTACGGAGATACCGTGTGTTTCTTTCAAAAGGGGTTGCTGAAGAGATAGGAGAACCTGATAAAGAGGTGATTGTATTAGATGATAAGTGTGTTGAACATGTTACCTTTATAGCCCGGGATCTTCCCGTGCAACTTAAAGCAGGCTTAATACAATGCCTTATCACAAATATGGACATTTTTGCATGGTCTCCGCAAGACTTATTAGGAATTGATCCTAACGTCATGGAGCATAAATTGTATATCTTACCTATTTCAGTTCCTATAAAGCAGAAGCGTCATCATTATGGAGCAGGGAAAGATGCTATCATTAAAGAAGAAATAGGTAAATTGCTGAAGGTTGGGCATATCAAAGAAGTACAATATCCTACTTGGTTGTCTAATGTGGTGTTGGTGCCTAAGCCATCAGGGAAATGGAGAATGTGTGTGGACTTTAGAGATCTTAATAAAGCTTGTCCTAAGGATTGCTATCCTTTGCCCTGCATTGATCAGTTAGTAGATTCCACTGCTGGGTATCCATTTATTTCAATGATAGATGCTTACCAGGGATATCATCAAATATCGTTAGCCCGAGAAGATCATAATAAGGTCAGTTTTATTACAGTTGAGGGAACTTTCTGTTATGTAGTTATGCCTTTTGGATTAAAAAATGTTAGGGCTACTTACCAAAGGTTAATGGATAAAATCTTTGAAAAGCAATTCGGAAGGAATGTGGAGGTATATGTGGATGATATTCTGGTTAAAACTCTATATGTTGGGCAGTTAATAACTGATCTGGAGGAAACCTTTGGTACTCTGCGTCAATATAAAATGAAGTTGAATCCAGAAAAGTGTGTATTTGGGGTGACGCAGGGTCATTTTTTACGAGATGTGGTCACTGAACAAGGTATAAGGGCTAATCATATTAAGATTGAAGTCATTCAACAAATGCAACCTCCAAGAAATTTGAAGGAGGTACAGAGGTTATTAGGCAGGATTACCACCCTGTCGAGGTTCATATCCCGATCGGCAGATAGGAGTCTCCCTTTCTTCAAGATATTAAAGAGGGCTACACGGTTCCAGTGGGATGAGCATTGTGATAAAGCCTTTCAATCTCTGAAGGAATATTTAGTGGAGCCTCCTTTCCTAGCTAAGCCTCAACCTGGAGAAGTGTTATGGGTATATCTGGCTCTTTTAGAGGTGGTTGTAAGCTCAGTATTGATTCGAGAGGACAAGGGCCAACAACATCCAATCTATTATATTAGCTATCTGTTGAAGGGGGGGGGATTGAAGTTCGTTATACCAATTTGGAGAAATTAACCTGGGGTCTAGTTTTGACTGCTCGAAGGCTGCGACCTTATTTTTTATCTCATCCTTTAGTGGTACTCACTAACACTCCCATGGGGAGAATACTTACTCATCTGGAAGCTAGGGGGAAACTTATTAAATGGGCCACTGAACTCAGTGAGTATGACATTACCTATCAGCCACGTACGCCTATTAAAGCACAAGCATTAGTTGACTTTTTAGTGGAAACTATACACAAGGAAGAATGTGAACCATGGATGGTATATGCAGATGAGTCTTCTAAAAAAGAGGGTTGCGGGGTAGGAGTAATTCTGATTTCACCGCAATGAGAAGATGTTAAGATGGCAGTTATACTATTTAAAGCCTCTAATAATGAAGCTGAATATGAGGCTTTACTGATAGCTTTGCAAGCTGCTAAAAATGTAGGGGTAGAGCGGTGATTGTACATATGGATTCTCAGTTAGTAGTACAGCAAACTGTGGGGGGATTTGAGGTTAAGGATGATAAGTGCCGAAAATACTGTGAATTAGTAGAAAAGGCTAAAGGGGATTTTTCAAAAGTATTGATAAAGAAAATAACCAGGATAGAAAATTAGAAAGCTGATGAGTTGGCTCAGTTGGCTAGTTCACTGGGGAATTGGGGTACTCGAGACATAATTGCGCAGATTGAACTATTGCCATAGAATGAAAGATTGGGAGAGGTCATAGAAGATGACTAGAGGAAGGAGTTGGTTTCGTTCTTTACAAATAAGAGGGTGCCGGACGACCCTGTAAAAGCTCGAAAATTTAAGAAGCAAGCAATTCATTTATGTATGATAAAAGGAATTTTGTATAAAAGGACTTGTACCAGGCCTTTGCTGCATTGTTTGGGGAAGACAGAAGCAAGTTATGTGCTGAAAGAAGTACATGAAGGAGCTTGTGGCAGTCACATAGGGGGTCGAGCATTAGCGTGGAAGGTATTATTAGCTGGATATTTTTGGCCCACTCTGATGAAGGACTCTATACAGTTGGTACGACAATGTGAGAGCTATCAGAAGCATCACAATTGGCAACATCAACCTATTGAATGTATGAAGGAAGTAGTAGAGGCTTGCCTTTTTGACCAATGGGGTATGGATATAGTATGGCCTTTCCCGCTCAGGACGGGGCAAAAGAAATTCTTATTGGTAGCTATAAATTATTTCTCTAAGAAGTGGAAGCTGAACCATTAGCTTGTATCACTGAGCAGATGGTGTTAAAAATTTTATGGAGGAATATTGTATGTCACTTTGGTATCCCTCGAAGACTGATATATGATAATGGGTGGCAATTTTAGGGTAAAAAGTTAGCAAAATGGTGCCAATACTTCAAAATTGAACAGGTATTCACATTTGTGGCTTATCCCCAGAGTAACGGGCAAGTTGAGGTAACTAATAGAGAATTGGTGTATGGGTTAAAAACTAAATTGGAGCATATAGGAGGTAGTTGAGTGGAGGAGTTACCTAGCGTTCTATGGTCTTTTTGAACTACTTCCAGGAGAGCAACAAGGGCCACTCCCTTTAGTATGGTGTATGGTTCAGAGGTTGTGCTACGTGTAGAGGTTGGAATAGAATTTGCACGGGTGCTGAGTTATTTCCCAGACGACAATAGCACGGTTCGAAGTATGGAATTGGACTTGATTTAGGAAAAGAGGGATATGGCCGCATATAATGCTGAAAGATACAGGGCACAGGTAATTAAATCCTATAATAAAAAGGTAGTACCTCATTCTTTTCAGGTAGGAGATTTGGTGTTAAAGAAGGTGCTACCTGAAGGAGCTAAGGGCAAGCTGGGACCTAAATGGGAAGGACCCTTTCAAGTGGAAAGATGAGTGGGAGTGGGGGCTTACTATTTGAAGGATGCCCAAGGAAGATTGTTATCAAGACCTTGGAATGTATATCATTTGCGACCCTATTTTAGTGGATAAGATGTTGTGAAACTTATGTTTTTTTTTCAAGAAAGAAAAAGTGTGTTGTTGTCATTTAGTTTTTGTAAGAATGTATTGGTAAGTTTTGTCAATAACTTTAGGAAAAGCATGACTATTTGTTTTTAAAGGGATTTTGCATTATTCGTAAGGCAAGAGCATCACTGAAACTTTTGAAAGGATATGCATATATGGGAAATTTTTGTTATTGCGTAGTACATAACACTTAGCATATAAAACGGAAAATACTTGGTTCTTCATAAAATGGAAAATAACTGGAACGACTTTTTGTGTAAAAAACTAAGGGGAGGAAGATCCCACAGAGGAATCTCCCCTGATTACTACGAGAACATCTTCTTCGGGAGCTGGAACGATGCGGTTGTCAAAGGAAGGGAATGGGGAACGAAAGGGCCCTGCAAAAAGTTGAGGACGATATGCGGAGGTTGTTGTGGAATGAGTTTGTGATTCAAGGGAAGAATTGGTGTCAGAGCTTATAAAAATGGGATGGGAAGGGGAAGCCATGGAGGGAGGAGAGGGTAAAGATAAAAAAAAAGGAAAAGATGATGGAGGAAGAGTAGGGGTTCAGTTTTTATAGGAAAAAGCTAAGGGAGGAAGATGAGGGGATAAGTGAGGGTTCCTAGGAGTTATAAATGATACCGAGGAGGTTGAAAATTTAAGGTGTTATTAATGTGAATAGTAGCATCTTGGAAATATAAATCTTGGGGTTGGTGGGAAGAGAAGGGTTATTTATGGAATTATGCATGTGACAGAGTGATGGCCTACTGCCTGAGCCGTAACGGTGGTAAGGGAGAGGATGGTTTGCAGATATATGTGTTTGATCGAGCAGTGGTCTATTTTTTTTTAAGTGGTAAGGATGTTTGCAAAGAAGGGTTGTTTTGGTAATAACATTTGTTTGAAGAGGCATTTATTTCCTGAGCAGCTTTAATAAGGAGTTATTTCCTGGACAGTTTTAGTCCTGATAGGATGTTATTGTTGGATCGAAATGAGTGCTAGAGGGGGGTGAATAGAGCAAAACAATTTTCTCTTTCGTTCGATTAAAGACACGAGTATGCAGCAGAAAATAAATAAGACAAAACTATTTTTTTTACTTGGTTCACAACCTTCCAGCTGCTAATCCAAGGCCCTAATGGTCCTAAACCACGAACGGAGGGCAATTCATGAAAATACTCCTCCTCGTTGGAGGTAGGAGTTGACGAATACAAGAAAACGAAAAAGACAAGAGGTAGAGAGACACTTCCTCTCTCCTCGTTACGATAAAGCCTCAGAGATAAAGACAATTACAAAGATATTGAACTGAAAACAAAACTAATACCGATGACTTGAGGATTTGGAGTTAGTTTATTGTTGTCTCGGCGATGCTTCGTCGTCGTAGTATCGTCGGAGAGTAGCGGCGTCGGGGAGGCACTTTGGAGGCTTTTGAATTGATCAAAATGGTGTGGAGAACCCCTTCTTTTATAGCCTTGAGAAACCCTAATCGTTGAGATGAAGTTTCATGAGGTGATGTCACCTATCCCTTGAGAAATGATGATAATCTTTGACTCTTCTCGAGGCTAAAATTTGAACATCAATCAACTGCTCACCCTCATCAGTCGACTGATACAAGCCATCAGTCAACTATTGGCTAGGGTTTTTGACTGCATTGGAAAGTTAGCTCAAAATGAAACTAAAATAAGTGCTTTCGATGGTCACCGACCATCCGATCTCGACGCAGACCTTCCATGGGATGTCTTAGTCGGATCGTCACCTAAGGACATCCCTGTACGGAGGACATGACCTTACTTACGCTCACTCACATGAGCTTACCTCAACCTTTTACCTTTGAAGCTTCGCTTTCGGTCTCCATCTGATTTCTTCGGCTCCCTCCAAAGTCCTCCAGGTGTTGCCCCACCACCACGGTTCCCTCCGGGTGTCGCTGACCTTCAGCTTTAGCTTAGCAATTCTGTACACTTGTTTTAGCTCATGAGATAACAAACTTTGTATCTTTGCCATAATTAAAATATTGGTTCGATTATCTGGTGCCCCTGCACCAACAGTTATTTTAATAAAGGGAAAAGGCATAAAATGTGATTAGCTAAAATTTTGAGCACTTCGTGTTTAAAAAGTGATCGGGAAAGATTCATTAATAAAGATATAAGATGTGAGTTATTAATGCCCTAGGTTCAACTAAAGGAAACATGCTAGAATGTATAGTTTTTTGGGGAAAAAGGTGATAAAAACAAGTTAAATGGTCAATGGTAAACAAGTCACATTTTATCATCAGGAGGAAATGGAAAAGATAGTAGTTCAGGGGGAGTACGGTAAATGGTACTCCCCATATCTAAAAAGCTAAGAGAGTGCCCGGGAGGAGGGTAGCCAGCTACCTTGAATTGCGCGGTGCAGTCCTGAAAGCCCCATTGTAGGAAAGCAAGTCCTCTATCTAGGAATAGATCATTGATAGCAGATGAAGTCCAGAGGGGTTCTTGAGCAATGTTGTTTCTTTCTGAAAGTGGTCGAGACTTCATGATATCTAATGAATTCTGTAAGAAGGTGGTATGGAATTGAAGAGCTGATAATTCTGCTCGATCACCTTGAGCTTTTATAAGAGAGGCTTGCAATTCTCTTTCGAGTTTATGATAGGCTTGTTGTAGTGATGATTATCTAGTTTGATACTGTTGTATTTCCTTTTTAAGAATGTCAGTATATTGAATTCATTGGTTATTTAGGTGGCTTATGCTGTTGATGCCCTAAAAAAGGAAATATTAGTATTGGGAAAGGGGAATTGTAGTAAGATAGGGTGCTAACCTCGTTGATGTTGGATAATAAAAAATTTGGGAGATTGAGTAGGGAGAAGGAGGAAACAGGTGTTGGAGGAGTTTGGCAAATGGGAAGAGGTTGAAGGAGTGATAGTTGGTGGGACGGGGGTAGAGCAATATTGTTGTGGGATGATGCAAGGTTTTGGTCAGCAGCCTACAGTGGGAGAGACTCTGGAATAAGAGATGTAAGTTAAGTTTTACAAGTGTAAAAATGGTATGTGAAAATATAGTTGAGGTTGGGGACTTACCAAGTGTGCTAGTCGACTCCAAGGGGTAACTATTTCTAATCAGTGATATTGTAGATTTGGTTAAAAGATGGGTTAAATCGAATTGTTCCTCTGAGAATGATAGTGTAATTTTCTGGTATTCTTCATTGTCTCGATAGTAGCTTATGTTGGTGCAATCGGCCCAGGTCACGATTGACTAGGACTTGAGTTTGACTCGAGTGATGTTTTGATGTTTCGACAAAAACATATGACAATGTGATTGTCATGGGAAAGTCCAAGTGGGACACTTGGCATTTGGGAAAGTCCAAGTCTTGAGTACTTGGCATGTAAAGTCCAAGCATGGGTCTTGGCAAGGAAAAGTCCAAGCATTGGTCTTGGCATGGAAAGTCCAACATGGGTTGGCAAGGGAAAGTCCAAGCTTGAGTTTTGGCATTTGAGAAGTCCAAGGGGTTTGATATTGGTGGCGAAAAGTCCAAGTGGGAGTCTTGGCGGGATAAGTCCAATGGTTGGCGGCATAAAGTCCAAGCAGAGTCTTGGCGGCGTAAGTCCAATGTACCTTGGCAGTGTAGGCATCGTTAGCATGACATAGCCGATGGAAGTACCTGAAGTCTAGCGCGATGGATGAACAAGTCATGGATGAGTTGGAGGGAACCAAGAGGTGTGAGGCTGATGGAGGTTGCTCGAAGGCTTAGGTCTAGGCTTAGGGTGGTCTAGCAAGTATGGGGGAACCATACTTGGGATAAAACCTCATGTTTGAGGTGTGCCAGTTGACTGGTGTCATATGACAGTCGACTAGTGAGAGTCAACTAGGGTTTCGCGCAGAGTGGGCAATGATCGATCGGCAAGCGATCGGCCCGATCGTGTGATCAGTCGACTTGTGCTTGGGTTTTAAAGCACAGAATGGAGTCTCACTCGACCGCTGCGGTCAGCAGTCGAGTGATGGCTTGATTAGTCGACTGATAGTCATAATCAGTCGACTGATGATGGATCCGTTGGATTTTTCCAACGTGGATCTAGCCGTTGTCTCACGACAACAGTGACATTAGTTGACTGATGGTGCCGAGCAGTCGACTGATTGGCATTTTCCAGCACAGGTTGAAGCTTTAAATGGAGCTCGTAAAGGAGGAAAAAAAAGGTTCTTTGAGGTGTTTTGGGGCGAGTTGCTGTTGCAATTCAGGGTCTCCAAGTGCTACTCGATCAACCTAGCAAGCAAGCATTCAAAAGCTCAGTGTAAAGTTTTCTTTACTTGTATTTTAGTGTAGTTGCTTGTATTCTTATTGTATTATTGTTGTAATCATTTGTACGAGGTTTCTCCACCTCCGACTTGTGTCGAGAAGGAGTATTTGTGATTAGTGAGTGTGTGTGCATCACTAGAGCCCTTTAGAGCTCGATCTGTGGAGTAGGAACCGTTCGGTTCCGAACCACATTATATTCTTGTGTTCGTATTTGTCTTATTTCATTATTTCTTTTATTATTATTCCACTGCGCATAATGAGTTTTGTAGAGACGAACGCAGAATGTATTCCATTGACGCATAGCACGACGCTATTCACCCCCCTCTAGCATTCCAACGATCTCCAACAAGTGGTATCAGAGCGAGGTCGCTCTTCAAGGTTTAACAACTAAGGGAGCATGCTAGAGGGAAGATGGAATTCCAAGACAAGTTTGGATGGGACATCAATACTCCACCATCATATGACCGAGAAGATTTTTCGGCGTGAAGGGCAAGAATGGAGACATTCTTGATGATGGACATAGAGGATTGGTTCATCCTCATAGAAGGCTTTGAGCCTCCTAGGGACAAGAAAGGAGAAGTCCTCAAGTTAAAGAAATGGACCCAAGAGCAAAGGCTAAAATTCAAGACTGAAGCCAAGGTAACAAAACTTTTAGAAGATTTGATACCTAATGATGTTTTGTCTAGGCTAGGTGAATATCTAGATGCCAAGGAGCTATGGGAAAAATTGGCAAAATTCCATGAAGAGCTTCACTCAATTCAAGAAGAAAAGGAAGAGGAGGAAGAGAGTTCATCCTCACAAGCAAGTGAGGATTCGAAAGTTGATAGGGAGTCAACCTCCGAATCGGTGGAAGAAGTGGAAAAAGCATCCACCTCTAGGATTGAGGGGGAGGAAGTTAGACCATAAAGAGCAAAGTCAAGAAGAAGTTTCTACTTCCGGTCAAGAAGAAGAGCAAGCTCAAGCTTCCACCACGGCCCTAGGTAACTCAAATATATCAATTTGTAATAAAAATCATATCATATGTTTTGAGTGTAGGGAAGCTGGGAACTACAAGAGCAAGTGCCCAAAGAAAGTAAAGAAAGCTCCTCCGGTGCCTAAAAGTCAAAGGATGTCGGTCGCCCAACAACTAAAAGCAAAGAGCACGTGATGTGCTTCAAATGCCGACTACCGGGACATTATCGGAATCAATGCCCGAAGGGGGAAAAGAAGAGGCAAAATGGAGCATCACAAGTAGGGGGAGCCACTAAGGCAAACCCTAAGGTATATCTAAATAATGCTCCTTCTTTAGTTAATAGACAAAAGCATGCTAGGAATTTTAATTCTCTTGCAATTTATGAAAAGCATGCTAGAAATAATAGATATATTTATTTAGGTGCCAAAAATGTTAATATTTCAAAGAAGTAGAAATTTGGGACTAATGTCCCTAGAAAAGTTTTACCTAGGGAGTCTATTAGGAAAATAGGAGAAGACCTAGGTCTTAATCCCAAAAGGACTAGGCATATGCCTAGAAAGGACAATGCCCAAAGACCAAATCAAAATTCAAAAATTGGGCAATTAGAATTAGAAAATCAAGCCTTGAGGTCAAGGCTTGAGAAATTGGAAAAGACCCTTGCAAATATGCAAAATCAATTTAAAGGGTAAAATGGTCAAACTTCTAGGTCTAGAACTCAAAGTCAACACCTAGGGCAAAAGAGAGAAAAGTCAACCAAGGGCAAGAAGGGTTTGGGTCACAAACCTAAGCCTAAGGTGACTTATCATAGTGTTCCATTTGATTATGGAACACAAACTAGGTCTAGGAAGACCAAGGTCAATAGGGAAGTCATCCCTAGAGTTGACCAAGGTATGTGCCTAGTGGCTAGGATTTCAAGGAAACGTAGGATGACCACTAAGAAGGTTGCAAGGGGAGTTACCCCTAGAGTCAACCTAGGTAAGACCCAAATGACCAAGGCTACCAAGCCTAAGAGGGTCATTAGGAAGGTATCTAGGGAGGTTATCCCTAAGGAATACCTAATTAACCCTAGAAGCTCAAATAGGTTTTGGGTTCCTAAGAGCGTGATTGACTCATGCTAGATGGGTTTAGTGTGTGCCAACCTTGATTGGATGGGTAGTTAACTCAACCATGGCAAAGGTGGCACTATAGGTAATTTTCAAGGTTATGGATGTTAGTAATATATGAGAGATATCCTAAGGCAATCGCCTTATGTTTGAACCATTTATATGATAAATGAAGATTCACTATTTGAGTATACATGTTTTCATGTATTTGATTAGATCTTAAACTCATTTACTGAATGTCCACGATACGATTCACAGCATGAGAGAATTTGTGATTGGATCACAACTAGTGAGTATCTCTACATGTGTAATTGTGATGTATCGGAATTATCCCTAGTCGATGAATTGATGGATTAGGACACCATTGATTCTGTCGAGACTAGCACAAGGTATACTCCTTGGTGTATCCAAGCAACTGATTCTCACTGGCTGGTGACATTGTGATGTCCAGAGTTAATTGTGGATGCTAGTTATGGTAACTAGTTCATTGGAGTGACCAGCCGTAAGACTTCATATGGTTCTCTGCATATATAGATATGTCAATGAAGTTCTTACTGCAGCTTAAGTGCGATGTTCCTTTGACTTGCGGTATTCAAGTCATCTTGATCATAAATACTTATGCTTTGACATCTTAAGCAAGCATCTTTGAGGAGGTGTGGACCCGAGATAATTGGGTATAAGTCAAAGTGATCGAAGGTGTTTGAATAGCCTATAAAGAATTCACCACTCCTTGCGAGGAGATGTATACCCATGGCCTCTCGTCAGATTGTTACTAAAGTCTTTGGCCAAAGCATTACATGTTTAGAGTAAGGTACTCTTCGATACATGTGCATTAACTAGAATCCGTAGGACGAGGAAATGATACTTGGGCTAGGTGTGATGTAGTCAGCCTAGTGGGGACTGACACTATAGACCATGTCCTGAACCAAGTGGGTATAAGATGAGTGAAGGGAATGGGGCACGATTCATTCGAGCTGCTGAAGGGTTTCAGAAGTAGTTCTGGATCAACCATTGATCTTTTCGGTTAATTGGGGATCATGATGTACTACTAGGTGCCACTCATGATCGTTCTATAATTAATGGTTAATTATAGACGGCCAACATAAACCGAGAACCTATTTGGTCATACGCACAACGAGCGTAATCCGAAGGATTTAAAACGAGCTTGAGAATGAGATTCTCAAACCGAGAGAAACTAGGTTTGGTTAGACCAAACATGGAGCGAGCATGAAATCGTTTCAGTCACAATGGAAGCGTGGATGGGCCATGTCTTATGAAGACATGATGGATGAACCAAATTGGTTTGGTTCTAATCCAATAGAGGAGAATAAATCAAAGGGTTTGATTTGTTTTAAACGAATGAACCAAAGTTGGTTCGATTTGTTTTAACTTAAAATAAACCATCATGGTTTGGTTTATTTTAACTTAAATTAATGGAGTTGGTTATTGGGATTTTGGTTATGATCCGATAACCATTATGAGAATTTGTTCTCTATAAAATAGGGCTTAAGGGTTTTTGTTAAGCCCTAATCTATGAGTTGCCGCCCAACCCCCTCTCCTCTCCAAGTCTAGTCGGCGCCAACCCTATTGCCGCCGCCCAGCTCCCTTGTCGGCGTCCAGAAGGTGCTGTCCTTCCCTCTTTCCAGCATCGAGCTACTGCCGGAGGAGCTCCGGTGATCTCCTTTGGGTCCGGCGACAAGGTGAGCCTCAACCTTCCTTATTTGGCCGGCCCCTATTCCTCCACCAAAGCTGTCCAGTTTTCTTGACAGCTTGTTTCCTTCTCGTCGGAGTGTCATTTGGATGACGTTTGGAGCTCCGACAGTGGTAGCCTTTCCGGGGATTCGATCTCCGGTAATCCTCATAGGTGGAGGACGAAGGATTCGTCAAACGGTTGACGAATACCTCTCCGGAGAAGCGAGTTTTTGAGGACTCATTTTGGATCCGAATTTTGATTCGGATCGTGATCTTCTCTTGATCACATCGTCTTCAACACGAGGCTACTAACCCATACGAAGACGAGGCTCGTGACTTTGTGAAGTCATCCCGAAGATACTCGGCGTGGATACGGATAGAGACGATTCTAGCGAGAATCGTTCCGGTTGATGCCTTTCCCGCTACACATGATACGTCAGGTATACGTAGTTTAAGTTTCCTTTTATTGCAAAATTTGAATTTACGGTTATGTCTACACATGTTGTACTATGCATGCATGTGATGTGTGTGTTGTAATAAATTAGATTTATTATTTTATTCCTTCCGCTGTGCACATGTTTACGAAACATGTTCGAACACACACTCGCCGCGGTGCCGGAAACCCAACAGTGGTATCAGAGCCCAGGTTGTGTTTCAACATAATCATAAAATTATTTTGCGATAGTCATAATGATATTTCTGGAAATTTTCTACTTTTGGAAAGTTAGAAGTATTTATGAAAATTTTTAATTTTGGAAAGTCTAGAAGTATTTATGGAAATCTTCTACTTTTGGAAAGTTGGAAGTATTTATGGAAATTGATATTTTCCATAAATAAAATATTTGATTAGATTTGGAAATTTGTTTCCTAATTTAATCTTGATTTGATTTGGGAAATCAAATCTTAAAATATTTTATTTCCATAAGTAGTTTTGTTGATTTAGGAAATTGGTTTCCTAAATTGACTTTCCTTAATCAACTATTTTCACAATTAAAATATGTGATTAGATTTGGAAATTTGTTTCCTAATTTAATCATTATTTGATTTGGAGAATCAAATCTTAAACATATTTTATTTCCATAAATAGTTATGACATATAAGGAAATTTTGTACATGACATAATTGTATGCCATGTAATTGCATTAGATGCATATCATTATGCCATGCGTGTCGTGACATGTAGATGTATGTCATGTCATGTAGATAATAGTTATTTGCATGCAAAGAGGATGAGACATAAAAACTCTTACTCAATATTAAAGCCTACACCTTCCATTAATATGGTTAGAACCAGAGTTTCGTTTCCTGTTTGGGTTGTTGCACTCTCTCCAAGCCCGGCTCGAACCCGAACATGTTCAAACCATGGAATAGTTTAATACTAATATGGTAAGAGTCAGAGGTCAATCGTTAGCTTTGGTTGTTGGATTCTCTCCAAGCTGGGCTAATTGGTTGAATGAGCTCTAACCATATTAAAACTATTTCTCGATTAATGGGTTGGCTTTAACCTGGAGCATCGGCTTGTTGGACTCTCTCCAAGGTCAATGTTAAGGGAGGTGAAGTTGGGTGCTATGCATATGATGCATACTTGTTAATGTGTTAACAACCCGATGTATGTGTGAACATTCAATTAGTTGATAGCACATTGTGATAGTTGCATATACGTGATATGCAATCGGTATATTTGATACCTACCATCGTAGTTATGAATGGCTTGTTGGACTCTCTCCAAGGTTGTTCATATCTATGATGGATATCAGCCCATTCGGAGATGGACCTACGATCTCCCGAAGTGATTTTGGGGTTTTTGAAATTCAAAAAATGAATGGGATTTATAAATGTATGTTGATGCATTTTAAAATCATTTTCTCATATATGCTCATTTTGTATTTCTAAGTTAATCGATTGATCATGATGTCTTTGAATTTGCGTTCCATTTTGTATTCGAATAAATTGACTGTGTCGAACTTCTTGGACTGGCTTAGAAATTTGAGAATTGTTCTCAAGGTGGAAAAGCTTGCGTATGTCCTTGAAGAGCCTCTTCCCGCCCGTCCTAGTGATAACGCAACTCTAGACCAATTGTTGGCTTATCAGAAACATATAAGTGATTCTGAACAAGTGAGTTGCATCATGCTAGCCGTGATGGAACCCAAGCTGCGGAAGCAGCATGAGCATATGGATGCTCATACCATAGTCCTTCATCGTTATGAGTTGTTTGATGAGCAAGTGAGATTCGAAAGGTTCGAAGTCTCCAAGCTCCTCTTCACCTCTGAGATGTAAGAAGGTTCATCGGTGGTACTGCTCAACATGCTGAAGACTTTGGAGCCTTCTGAGAAGCATGAGCAGGGGACGGTGTTATTAATTGATTCCTCGAAGAAAGGTTCTAAGAGAGAGTCAAAGGAACAACAAAAGGGGAAGAAGAAAAAGGCTAAAAAGGCAAAACCAGCTCAAAAGGGTACTTGCCATCATTATGGCAAGGAGGGCCATTGGCGAAGAAATTGTAAGATTTATCTTGAGTTCGTGAAGAAGAATAAGGCATCTGATGCCCCATCTTCTTCAGATATCCTCATTATTGATTGTCATTCTATTTCCTCAAACACTTGGGTATTGGATACTGGGTGTAGCTCACATATATGTAATGACATACATGGGATAAGGAATAGAAGAAGACTCGTCAGAGGGGAGTCAAATTTGCGAGTTGACAATGGAGCAAAGGTTGCTGCGGTCGCCATCGGAACTTATTTGCTGAAGCTCCCTAGTGGACTAGTCTTGGAACTGGACAATTGCTATTGTGTTCCTTCTCTAATAAAGAACATTGTTTCTATTTCCTGTTTAAATAGAAATGGTTACCATTTGATGTTTAGTAACAATTGTTGTTATATAACTTTGAATGGCGTACTTTATGGAACTGGAACTTTGAGCAATGACATTTATACGTTGGACGTATCCAATGATATTTTCAATATCGAAGCGAGCAACAAGCGTGCTCTAAAGGATAATCAATTATACTCCTACATGTGGCATTGTTGTCTTGGCCATGTAAGCAAGAAACGCATGTCCGAATTACACCGATGTGGAATTCTGGAATCGTTTGAATTAGATTCATATGATACATGCGAATCATGCTTAAAAGGCAAGATGACTAAGTTACCTTTTACAGGAAAAGGTGAACGAGTGGGAGAGTTACTAGGTCTAATACATACTGATGTATGTGGACCTATGTCAACTCAAGCTTTAGGAGGCTATAGCTACTTCATTACCTTCACCGATGATCACTCACGATTTGGGTATGTGTTCTTTGATGAAACACAAGTCTGAAGCCTTTGAAAGGTTCAAAGAATTCAGAAATGAAGTAGAGAAACAACATGACAAGAGTATTAAAATAGTTCGATCTGATAGAGGTGGTGAATATTTAAGTCAAGAGTTTCGTGATTATCTAAGAGACAATGGTATATTGTCTCAATGGACTCTGCCATATACACCACAGCATAATGGTGTATCTGAGAGGCGTAACCGGACCTTGTTGGACATGGTCAGGTCAATGATGAATCATGCGAATCTTCCCAAGTCCTTTTGGGGCTATGCACTTCAGACAGCTGTTTACTTGTTAAACAGAATGCCAACCAAGGTAGTCTCTACTACTCCATATGAGATATGAAATAGTAAGAAACCTCATGTATCTTACTTGAAGATATGGGATTGTCCTGCTTATGTGAAGCAGACTGTATCAGACAAATTGGATGCTAAGTCTGATAAATGTCTATTTATTGGATACCCTAAGGAAACAAGGGGTTACCAATTCTATCATCCTGTGGAACAAAAGGTGTTTGTTTCAAGGCATGCTGTGTTTCTAGAGAAAGAGTTTCTCTTGCAAGAAAATAGTGGGAGTGTCATCGAGCTTGAGGAGGCTCGAGAGACTCAAATAGACATTGATGAGATACCTGGTGAAGCACAACAGCCGATAACTCATAGTGATGAGCAATCAGCTGGACCTATTGAAACACCACATCTTCGTAGATCTGGTAGAACACGCAATATTCCTGAGAGATATGGATTTCTCGTAGGTGAATCGAACGACGTGTTACTCATTGATGATGAGGAGCCTACCAGTTATGAAGAAGTGCTGACAAGTTCAGAAAGGGATAAGTGACTTGATGCCATGAAGTCGCAAATGGATTCCATGTATGAAAATCAAGATTGAACTTGGTTGACCCACCTGAAGGCATCAAGCCTATAGGGTGCAAGTGGGAAGAAAACCGACATGGATGGTAATGTGATTACCTATAAGGCTAGATTAGTGGCGAAAGGATATCGTCAAAAACAAGGTGTTGGTTATGACGAAACCTATTCGCCTATAGCTATACTTAAATCCATTCGGATGCTCCTGGCCATAGCGGCTCATTATGATTATGAGATATGGTAGATGGATGTGAAAACAACTTTCCTTAATGGAAATCTGCTCAAGGACGTGTATATGATACAACCTGAGGGTTTCACATCGGTTGATAAAACCAAGGTATGCAAATTGCGACGATCCTATATGGATTGAAGCAAGCATCCAGGAGCTAGAATATCTGTTTTGATGAGACAATCAAAAGGTTTGATTTCTCACAAAATCTAGACGAACCTTATGTGTACAAGAAGGTTAGTGGGAGTGCAGTCTTGTTCCTAGTATTGTATGTCGATGACATATTACTTATAGGAGACGATGTTTCAGTCTTACAGTCAGTTAAGATTTGGTTATCCAAGACATTCTCCATGAAAGACCTGGGAGAAGCAACCTACATCCTCGGGATTAAGATCTATAGAGATAGATCGAAACGGTTGCTTGGTCTTTCGCAGTCTACATATATAGACCGAGTGCTAAAGAGGTTTAGCATGTCGGAATCCAAGAAAGGTTTCCTACCCATCAGGCATGGGATACACCTTTCGAAGTCTATGTGTCCGAGCACAGAAGACGAGAGGATTTGCATAAGTAAGATTCCCTATGCATCCGCAATAGGATCTATCATGTATGCTATGTTATGTACGAGGCCCGATGTATCGTATGCTCTGAGTGTCACGAGTAGATACCAGTGTAATCCAGGAATGGATCATTGGGTGGCTGTTAAGATGATCCTTAAGTACTTAAGAAGAACTAAGGATGTGTTCCTAATATATGGAGAAGGGGACATGGTGATACGTGGGTATACGGATGCCAGCTTCCAGACAGACAAGGATGATTCCAGGTCTTAGTCTGGATACGTGTTCACTTTGAATGGGGGCACAGTGAGTTGGAAAAGTTCCAAACAAGACACTGTAGCGGATTCTACCACTGAGGCAGAATACATTGCAGCTTCAGAAGCAGCAAAGGAAGCGGTTTTGATCAAGAAGTTCATTTATGAACTTGGTGTGATTCCAGCCATTGTTGAAGCAATACCAGTCTACTGCGACAATAATGGAGCAATTGCACAGGTGAAAGAGCCATGGTCTCATTAACGATTCAAACATGTGCTTCGCCGCTATCATCTTATCAGAGAGATCATCAGTAGGAAGGAAATACAAATCGAGAAAATCCCACTGAAAGGAACTTAGTGGATCCTTTGACTAAGACATTACCTCAAAGTAAGTTTGAGGGTCGTATTAGAGCTTATGGTATTGGATACCGTAGCGATTGGCATTAGGCCAAGTGGGAGTTTGTTAGTAATATATGAGAGATGTCCTAAGGCAATCGCCTTATGTTTGAACCATTTATATGATAAATGAAGATTCACTATTTGAGTATACATGTTTTCATTTATTTGATTAGATCTTAAACTCATTTATTGAATGTCCACGATACGATTCACAACATGAGAGAATTTGTGATTGGATCACAACTAGTGAGTATCTCTACATGTGTAATTGTGATGTATCAGAATTATCCCTAGTCGATGAATTGATGGATTAGGACACCATTGATTCTATCGAGACTAGCACGAGGTATACTTCTTGGTGTATCCAAGCAGCTGATTCTCACTGGCTGGTGACATTGTGATGTCCGGAGTTAATTGTGGATGCTAGTTATGGTAACTAGTTCATTGGAGTGACCAGCCGTAAGACTTCATATGGTTCTCTGCATATATAGATATGTCAATGAAATTCTTACTGCAGCTTAAGTGTGATGGTCCTTTGACTTGCAGTATTCAAGTCATCTTGATCATAAAGACTTATGCTTTGACATCTTAAGCAAGCATCTCTGAGGAGATGTGGACCCGGAATGATTGGGTATAAGTCGAAGTGATCGAAGGTGTTTGAATAGCCTATAAAGGATTCACCACTCCTTGCGAGGAGATGTATACCCATGGCCTCTCGTCGTATTGTTACTAAAGTCTTTGGCCAAAGCATTACATGTTTAGAGTAAGGTACTCTTCGATACATGTGCAGTAACTAGAATCCGTAGGACGAGGAAATGATACTTGGGCTAGGTGTGACGTAGTCAGCCTAGTGGAGACTGACACTATAGACCATGTCCTGAACCAAGTGGGTATAAGATGAGTGAAGGGAATGGGGCACGATTCATTCGAGCTGCTAAAGGGTTTCAGAAGTAGTTCTAGATCAACCGTTGATCTTTTCGGTTAATTGAGGATCATGATGTACTACTAGGTGCCACTCATGATCGTTCTATAATTAGTGGTTAATTATAGACGACCAACATAATCCGAGAACCTATTTGGTCACACGCACAATGAGTGTAATCCGAAGGATTTAAAACGAGCTTGAGAATGAGATTCTCAAATCGAGAGAAACTAGGTTTGGTTGGACCAAACATGGAGCGAGCATGAAATCATTTCAGTCGCAATGGAAGCGTGGATGGGCCGTGTCTTATGAAGACATGATGGATGAACCAAATTGGTTTGGTTCTAATCCAATGGAGGAGAATAAACCAAAGGGTTTGGTTTGTTTTAAACGAATGAACCAAAGTTGGTTCGGTTCGTTTTAACATAAAATAAACCATCATGGTTTGGTTTATTTTAACTTAAATTAATAGAGCAGATTAACGGGCTTTTGGTTATGATCCGATAACCATTAAGAGAATTTGTTCTCTATAAAATAGGGCTTAAGGGTTTTTGTTAAGCCCTAATCTATGAGTTGCCGCCCAACCCCCTCTCCTCTCCATATCTAGTCGGTGCCAACACTATTGCCGTTGCCCAGCTCCCTTGCTGGCGTCCAGAAGGTGTTGTCCTTCCCTCTTGCCGGCGTCGAGCTACTGCCGGAGGAGCTCCGGTGATCTCCTTTGGGTCCGGCGACAAGGTGAGCCTCAACCTTCCTTATTTGGCCGACCCCTATTCCTCCACCAAAGCTGTCCAGTTTTCTAGATAGCTTGTTTCCTTCTCGTCGGAGCGTCATTTGGACGATGTTTGGAGCTCCGACAGCGGTATCCTTGCCGGGGATTCAATCTCCGGTAATCCTCATAGGTGGAGGACGAAGGATTCGTCAAACGGTTGATGAATACCTCTCCGGAGAAGCGAGTTTTTGAGGACTCATTTTGGATCCGAATTTTGATTCGGATCGTGATCTTCTCTCGATCACATCGTCTTCAACACGAGGCTAGTAACCCATATGAAGACGAGGCTCGTGACTTTGTGAAGTCATCCCGAAGATACTCGGCGTGGATACGGATAGAGACGATTCTAGCGAGAATCATTCCGGTTGATGTCTTTCCCGCTACACGTGATACGTCAGGTATACGTAGTTTAAGTTTCCTTTTATTGTAAAATTTGAATTTACGGTTATGTCTACACATGTTGTACTATGCATGCGTGTGATGTGTGTGTTGTGTGTATTGTAATAAATTAGATTTATTATTTTATTCCTTCCGCTGTGCATATGTTTACGAAACATGTTCGAACACACACTCGCCGCGGTACCAGAAACCCAACAATGGATACCTTAGAAATAAGTTTGATTCTTAATCCTAAAAGAATTTTAGGATGTGCCAATATATTTTTGGAATTATGAAAAATCAATTAAATCGACACAATTTAGGTTTTTAGGTCATAGTGTGTCATTTTGGGTTTTTGGCACACTAGGGAAAAAAGTGACAATATGGCAAAATATACTTAATTATATTAAATGACAACTAATATTGAAACTTAGGTATCCTTATACCTATACTTTTTATTTTCCATGCCTTGATTGCCATATAATATGCCATGACATTATATCTATTTTTAATCATTTAAAATGTCATGATCATGTTTAGGGTTAGGTTAAATGTCATGTGTTTTTAGATTATATCATATGTCATGACATCATGATCATTGGCCATGCTTCATTATACTATCATTTATGCCATGATCATACTTCATGCATTTAAATTGATGAAAATTGATTTAAGGACTTTAGCATGACTTGGAATCCCATTTATAAGGGAATCAAGTAGTGTTGCCTTAGAGAATGCATGAAACCCTAGATTAGGATGAACAAAATCCACATCTCACATCACATTGACATATATGTGTATTTATACACCCTAGATACATGTGAGATGCTAGGATATGAGTTAAGTTCAAGGTGCATAGTTTTTGCATCTAGATGAACTAAAACTCATCTAATTTCATTTGTGGATCTTTGGGAAAGCTTGTGTACAAGTCATGTACATTGAGCCCAAGGAATATGATCCAAAATAAGGTTTTGAAAACATTTTAAAATCCGTTTGAAAAATCTTAGTGCAGTCTATCTTTTGATAGCAATCACCATTAATGAGATTGATACAAAGTGAGCTAAAACTTTGAAGTTTTTATTCACTTTTGGATTTTGTATCAATTTCGATATTTTATGGGTAAAATATTTTTCTAACATTTTTCACCCATTGTATTGGTCATAAGTATTATATGTATGAAATTTCATGATTTTTTAAATTACACATAATTATTTATGATTTTTTGAATTTCATTTCTGATAATTGAAATTCTGATATTTCAGTTATCAGTCGATTGCCCTGGGTGGCAGTCGACTGATGAGGGTGTCAGTCGACTGGTAGCTGAGAGAGTTGACTGCCAATGTTGATTTCGGGAAAACAAGGTATGCTTAGCCCGTGTTCAGCTGCGGTTAAGGTCCCTAACCACTCCTAACCCTAGGATATACTTTGGGAAGCATTATAAAGGGTGAAAATCCATTGGATATGGATTAGGAGAGGTGTTAGGATTATGTATCAAATTTAAGGTGTGGAGAGTTCATATTTGAACTTTGAACCTTATTTTTGATGGTTTAGAGTTCCTATTAGCTTAGGGACTTCCCAAGGACATTGTTGGTGCAATGGTCAAGGGGGAGCAAACCTTTAGGGGGAGGTATCCATCAATGGATGATGGATGTTATTTTTTCCTCATGAGGAGGAAAAATAGGATTTTGAGATACCCAATTTGGAAATTGGGAGAGTGTATAGGATTGCCTCTCTTGAGTGATATGAGACTTATCATTAGGAAGATGGTAGACATCCTAGGTATTTTTGGACTAAGGGGGAGATTGTAAGATCTCATTGGGACATGAGACATTGATCTTCTTGAAGAAATAACCTTTTTGATTTAGTCAAAAAGTGGGAGAATGTTTTGGGAGAGAATTTAGAATTACCAATTTGGGATAATTGGTAAGGGATTTGAGTTAGTGTTCTAACTCAATGGTTTGTTTGGTTTTTGTCAAACATCAAAAAGGGGGAGATTGTTGGTGCAATCGACCCAGGTCACGATTGACCAGGACTCAAGTTTGACTCGAGTGATGTTTTGTAATTTCGACAAAAACATATGACAATGTGATTGTCATGGGTAAGTCCAAGTGGGACACTTGGCATTTGGGAAAGTCCAAGTCTTGAGTACTTGGCATGTAAAGTCCAAGCATGGGTCTTGGTAAGGAAAAGTTCAAGCATTGGTCTTGGCATGGAAAGTCCAACTTGGGTTGGCAAGGGAAAGCCCAAGCTTGAGTCTTGGCATTTGAGAAGTCCAAGGGGTTTGATATTGGCGACGTAAAGTCCAAGCAGGAGTCTTGGCAGCATAAGTCCAATGGTTGGCGGCGTAAAGTCCAAGCGGAGTCTTGGCGGCATAAGTCCAATGTGCCTTGGCGGTGTAGACACCGTTAGCATGACATAGCCGATGGAAGCACCTGAAGGCTAGCGTGATGGATGAACAAGTCATGGATGAGTTGGAGGGATCCAAGAGGTGTGAGGCTGATGGAGATGGCTAGAAGGCTTAGGTCTAGGCTAAGGGTGGTCTAGCAAGTATGGGGGAACCATACTTGGGCTAAAACCTCATGTTTGAGATGTGCCAGTCGACTGGTGCCATATGACAGTCGACTAGTGAGAGTCAACTAGGGTTTGACTATGGGAATTGGCCTAGCAGTCGATTGCCAGAGGTGGGTAGTTGACTGATCGGCCAAGCAGTCGATTGATCGTGTGATCAGTCGACTGGTGCTTGGGTTTTGGAGCACTGAATGGAGTCTCACTCAACCGCTGCGGTCAGTAGTCGAGTGATGGCTTGATCAGTCGAATGATGGTCATAATCAATCGACTGATGATGGATCCGTTGGATTTTTTCAGCATGGATCTAGCCGTTGTCTCATGACAACAGTGGCATCAGTCGACTGATGGTCCCGAGCAGTCGACTGATCGGCATTTTCTAGCACAGGTTGAAGCTTTAAATGGAGCTCGTGAAGGAGGAAAAAAAAGGTTCTTTGAGGTGTTTTGGGGCGAGTTGTTGCTGCAATTCTGGGTCTCCAAGTGCTACTCGATCAACCTAGCAAGCAAGCATTCAAAAGCTCGATGTAAAGTTTTCTTTGCTTGCATTTTAGTGTAGTTGCTTGTATTCTTATTGTATTATTGTTGTAATCATTTGTACGAGATTTCTCCACCTCCGACTTATGTCGAGAAGGAGTATTTGTGATTAGTGAGTGCTGTTAGTGAAAGTCCTAGAGTCAATCATGTGATGATTGTTGTATGGACTTTATTGTATCATATTCCTATTTATAAAGGCATAGTTATTATATTTACTTGTATTGGTGCCAAATAACTAAATATAATAATGTCCTTGAGTAGTAGGTTCTTATCTATATTAATCGATTGGTTGAATCGATAATGAGATGATATAGCGAACACTACTCTTAATCATTCCTAGTCAAGTATTAACATTCAGGGACAATGTTAATGCATAGAGACTAGCATGTAGGTTAACACGATGACTTGATCTCACAAGTCATGGATATGAGATATCAAGTTAACACATGGGTATGCATTGGAGAATGTATACTGAATGACCCACCAGGAGAAAGTATCATGGATCGTTATATGAGTGTCATATACTTTCTCATGTGGCTATTAGTATGACTATTAGTCCTTAGACCTGAAGTCACCATGGTTCCCTACATAAGGAGTTGCATACTTTGGCTTCGTCAAACGTCACCCGTAAATGGGTGGACTATAAAGGCGATTACTAGGTATGTAACAAATTATGCGGAGGGATATGAGTGATGTAGATGGGATCTATCCCTCCTATATGATGGTGGTGACATCGATATTCTTGATAGAGTGAGACCACGAAGTGCATGGCCATGCCCAAATGAGTCAATATGAGATATTGAGCTCATTTGATTAGAGTGAGTCTACTTGGAGTTCAATATATAGATTGTACCAAGGATGACATGGTGTATGCCTCAATTGGTCAATCTAGATGTCAAGGATAGAGGGACATTGTCACATATTGTGAGAGTCACAATTAGTAGTCACAAAGGTGATGTTGGATCTCAACATTCTTGTAACTTGGGTAGCAATGATGTGTTGCTAGATACCGCTCATTGCTTATCTTCCTAAATCAGTTTAGGGGCATTTCCAATGTTACAAGAACCTATAGGGTCACACACAAAGGGCAATTAGATGGAGATTAGGTTCATATGATGAACCATGAGGATTAGGTTCATGGTATGAACCAAATTGGATTAAGAGTAATCCAAATTAGACTAATTGAGTTAGACTCAATTTGATTCAAGTGTTGAATGAGTCTAATTTAAATTTGATTCATTGAGTCAATTTAAATAAATGAATAGAGATTCATTAAATCAAATTGACTTGAATCAAGTGGTTAGATTTGATCAACCATGGGAGATAATAGGTCAAGTTTGACTTGACTTGAGAGGGAAGATGAATGATCAATTTTGACTTGACCAATTGCCATGTCATGGTGACTTAGCATGGGGCCGGCCAATGATGATGCTCCACATCATCATGGATACATCATGGGGTGCCACCTCATGAGGGAGACCAAGAGCCATTGGTTCTTGGAGTTACATGCATGCATGTAACCCCCTTATAGTGGGTTATGAAAGTGTGAAGTTAAGTTGTGTAACTTCATCTTCTTCCTTGGTTCTTCCTCTCTTGCTCTCCCAATCCTTCTTGGCCAAAATTTCCATGAGTGCTAGCACACTCTAGGTTGAGTTTCTCCACCATTTGTCTGTGTGGATACCAATAGAGGAGTGTACACTTGACACTCTTGAGTTCCGGCAAGCCATTTAGACGAGCGACATAAGAGAAGGGCGTCGCTTCAAGGGTAATGATCTCACCTTATAGATCTAAGGTAGATCTAGGGTTTTTAGTAAACACATACATGTTTTAGTTTTAATACATATTCGCACGGATCCGTGGCCAGACTTCCGGGGTTTCCGCAACGCAAAAAGCGATTTTTGCGGCTCGGAAAGTCCAACAAGTGCGTGTGCATCACTAGAGCTCTTTAGAGCTCGATCCGTGGAGTAGGAACCATTCGGTTCCGAACCACGTTATATTCTTGTGTTCGTGTTTGTCTTATTTTGTTATTGCTTTTATTATTATTCCGCTGCGCATAATGAGTTTTGTAGAGACAAACGCGAATGTATTCCATCGACGCATAGCACGATGCTATTCACCCCCCCCCCCTCTAGCATTCCAACGATCTCCAATAGCTTAAGGAGGGTCGAGGAGGAGTAGTTAACCATGTGGAAGAGAAAGGAAAAGGAGAAGCAGAATGCACAAAGAAATAATGTTCTTTCCAGCCTTTATGGGAAGAAGGAATGCCTATGAGAAATTGGAAGTCTGATCGGGCTTGAAAATAGAATATGCCTATTTCAGATGATTTTATTTGAAAAAAGCAATTGAAAAGGAAGGCTGAGGGAGTAATTGATAGAAAGAAGGTGGTAAGGTAAAGGCCTAGCATGAATCGAAAAGAATTGGGAGGGAAAAGGGATAAATGGAGGGTAGGCAGAAAATTGATAGAAAGAAGGGTTTCTTGGCAGGATTGAAGGAGGAAGAAGTTTCTATATTTATAGAGGAGGTAAAGGGATAAATGGGAGGGAAATAATAACTTTTCTCGCTTGATATAGTGAAGTGGTAAGTCTGGGATGGGGTGACATAGGTTTGTTACGGTGAAGATGGAGGGTAGGCAGAAAATTTAGTTTTAGTAAGGTAAGATGGGTGTATAATAGTTTCTATTACAGGATATTTAGGCAGGATAATTTGAGAATAACGAATGATCCTTTTTGGGCAGGGAGTTTTTGGAATGTATTCTGTTTGATATATCTGTTTAAATAAGTAAAAGAGTATAATGAAAGGGTTCCTTTTTATACACAGGCTGGCAGTATAATTAATACGGAGTGTATTTTTTACAAAAGGGATTAAGGGACCTGTGTAAGGCAATGCAAAATAGTACAGATATGAGCATATTTCAAATGAAAAGACATTCATTATCAAGGATGTTCAGAGTATACAAAATTGATTCAGAAATTGAAATGTATTTCTTTGAAATATTACAAAAATAGGTTATTGCTCTAAGTCAATATCAAAGTCAGTCAGTAAGGCTTTTGGAGGAATACTGTTATATGTTTCTTCTAGGTCAATTTCATGGTAAGGTGCACCAGGTATAAAGTACTTCTTCTCATTGGCCTGGTGTAGGGCACCCTCGAATCCTCTTTGGAAATATTTGTTTAGTTGCTTGGAGAATCTTTTTAGGAGTCTGGTCTGCTCTATTGCCCATCTTTCACCTTCTGTCTCTTTTAATTCAGATAGCTCTTGGTGTAGGTGGTTGGCTCTGATTATTTGGTCATGGGCAGTAGTGGCTAGTATGTTGAAGTGTTGCTTTAGAATGTTGAATTTAAACTGGAATTCATCCAAATTAGCATAAATGGTTGCTTTCAGAGCCAGGTGGGCGTCTATAACATCTTCTAAAGGTTGAAACAATTCGCCAGAATGAAGGTGCCAGTTGATCACCTTCTATTTACATTTATTAAGTTCAGATTACTGGAGGGATATAGTGTGCTCTGATTTTTTTAAGCTGCTCTTGTAGTCGCCCTATGTGAGTATCCTTTAAGTATAGGTCTTTTTCATTTGCTTGCATTCAGTCTCGGTCAGTAGAGAGAGATGCAACTTGGAGTTGTAGCCAATTTATTTGTTGTTGAAGCTCATTTTCTCTAGTTGTTCGATCGGGGGAGGTTGGAATGTTAGTCTGTATACCCATGTTTTGTGTGATTTCTACAGAACTAGCTTGAAGGCCTGGGGGAGATATGGAAGGCATGGATGGTGTGATCACGAGTGGTGGTGGCTCTACGGAAAAGGTGGAGGGTTGACTAAATTGATTCTGGTGGTCATTATACCATTGTTCAAAAGATTGAAGTCTCAAGGTACTCTAAAAATTGGAAATGAATATGTAATACAAACTATTAGTGTATGGAATTAAATCATTAATTAAGAAACTTACTGTCCGAAGGCTCTCTTTTAGTTCTTGAATAAAAGAGGGGATATCAGGAGAAAGGGGGTGGTGAGTGGGTTCTTGTAAAGGTGAATCTGATATAGGGGGGATGTTATCAGAAGGAAAGTTAGGAGGAGTTGAAGAAGGAGGAATGAAAAGAGGCATAACAAGAAGGGTGGAAAGTAGATGGCTGGGATAGGAATCTGATACAGCCTATACCAGTAAGTCAAAGGGGGTGGAGGTTGTAAGTTCAGAGGTGGGGTGGCTGGTATAAAGTGGGGGTTTTGGTTGTCTGGTGGGGAATAAAGACATTAGGGGATGGTCATCTGCTGAGGAGGAAGAGGGCGAAGAGGAAAGGTTAATAGGTTCGATAGGGGTGTCAGAAGGAGGACTGGGTGTAGGTGAGTCAGAGGGACGAGGATTCAATGGAAGAATAGTAGAAATAGGATCAGAAGAAAATGCAGGGAGTATGAAGAGAAAGAGGTTGGGGATTGGTTCTATTTGAGGAGGAAGGGAGATATTAGTGAACATATGGGGGAGGGGGGTGGTTGATCTGGTTCATCAAAAGTAATGATGGGGACTTGTGTTAATATGGGAAGGACCTGTGGCAAAGAAATATATGTAATACTGTTAAGAATTGTAAACATATTAGTTGTAAGTGGTAAAGGTTACTTACTGAGGTAAGTGGTTCGGGGGCGGAGGATGATGTAATATTTGATCTTTTTCTCTTCCTCTGTTTATTGGCTAAGGTCCTGGCAATGGTTGTGTCCATTATGTCTTCTGCAAGGATAAAAGGTGATTAGGAATTATGAATTCAGTAAGAGTGCAGGATCTGATAGTAATATTTCAATTTATGACACGAAGTAAAAAATGATAAGACAGGGGTTGTGTAGGGTTGTTAATTAAGGATTTTGATACATGGTGCTAGAGGAATATGATGAGAAAATATGGTATGTTGTTGGTTTACAGCTTAAGGAGTAAAATGATAGTATTTTTTATAAAGGAAATTACTATATAAAAAGAAAGGGGGAAGGAAAGCTTACCGATGGGATGAGCATTCAGTAAGGGAATGGGGGATAGCCCATAATAAAATAAAATGGGCTCTTTTATGAGTTTTGCGATGCTGAAATACTTGTTCTTCAATTTGGCTTCAATAGAGGGGAAGTCGATGGTAACTTTAACAATTTTTGGGTCAGGGAGATCTGGAAGGACAATTTTCCTGCGAGAAGAAAAGGGAAGAGGAGGATCTGCAGCAATGAAAAAGTAGAGCTTTTTCAACCCTTATTGGAGGAGGGTATGTTAGTTAGGAACTAGTAACCTTGATGGGCCATGAAATAGAAAACACCATGGTCGGCCATTTTCAGTTGGTAGAGGCAGTGGAATATGTGGGGTACTTGTGGGATGTTGAGGTGATGGAAGACAATAATGGTGCCTACTAGGATGCGAAGAGAGTTGGGTGTTAATTGGTTGACGAGAATGCCATAGAAGAAGAGAATATGATAGAGAGATTTTGGGAGGGGGAGACGGAGGCCTCCTTCCAGTTGCCCTATGAATAGGTTGCTGGTTCTAGCCGGAGGTAGATGGGGGCACTGGGATTGATTGGGGATGACAATGGTGGAATCTTCGGGGAGGTATTTAGGGTCACGACGGAAGAAAGAATGGTTGAAGGAGTGTTGGATAGGTGTAATTTTGTACCAAGGAGCGGTGGAGGATGATGAGGCCATGGAGGAGAGGGAGTTGTTAGAGAATTGAGGGTTTCAAGGAAGGGGTTAGGGTTTTTTGAGAAGAATCGCAGGGGAACGGGGGAGTTAGCAAGAGCAAAAGGGGTATTTATTAGTTAGGCGTGGGTTACGTTAAGGTATTTTTTAATTAATATTTTTGGAGGAAGTTTTCTTTGATTTTGGTGCTTATTATGGAATTTAGAGGCTGATGGAAATGATTTTGGGAAGGTTATTAATTTTTCCAGAGGATTTCAGGTTATCTAATGATTTGTGGTAGAAGGGCATGATGTGTTTGGTATAATCTGGGGTTATGTGACATTTTTATATAAAAAGCCATTGATATTTTTGTATATATTTATGTTCTTTTTGGCAGTTGTTAATGACATGTGTGAACAGTTATTATGCTTGGTGGGAGTTCCTTTTTTTTATTTTAATGGTATTATTTCTATGGTATGACAAGTTTGGTGCTATTCTTTTAAGTACTGGAAACTAATTCAGGCTCTGTGCTTACTATAACAGCTTAAGGGCTAGATAGCTTTACGCCCTCACAGGGAACTATAATGCCTCTATATGACATATGTAAAGGATTCTTAGGGTTCTCCTATAAAAGCCTAAAGTCTAGATAGCTTTATACCCTCACGGGGAACTATAAGGCCTCTATATGGCATATGTAAAGGATTCTTATAGCTCTCCTATAATGGCCTAAGGGCTAAATAGCTATTTTCCATCATGGGGAACTATAACACTAGATATAATGGGCAGGTAACATGCTAACACGGCTAAACGCCTCCTACAATATTTTAAGGCATAAACACCTCCTACAGTATTTTAAGGCATAAACGCCTCCTATAGTATTCTAAGGCATAAATGCCTCCTATAGTATTCTAAGGCATAAATGTCTCCTACAGTATTCTAAGGCATTCATACAAAAATTAGGGCATAAGTACCTCATTCAAAGTCTTAAGTATGAAATATCACATATGGTAGTCATGGTGCAGTGCCTCATACAGTATGCAGGGATCCATGTGGGGTGTATCAGTATGGTAGATGTGGTTATGGAAGATTAATATGATAGTATTTGCACATTCATGGGAACTTGCAAAACTTCATTTGACTTCGCTCTGCAGTTTTAATAAAATGGGGAAACTTATGATGGGTATGGGGTCTTTTTCTTTTCAGCTAAAATAGAGGAATTTTTTGTTGCAGACACTTGTAAAACATTACTCGACTTCACTCTTCAGTTTTAATAAAGAGGAGGAACTTATGATGGGGTCAGGATTTCCAGGGCAGTATAAGCAGTTTTAGAGTAGTATGTGTGTGTCCAGGGTGGTATAATTATTTCCAAGGCAGTATAAGCATTTCCAGGGTAGTATAGGCAGTTCCAGAGCAGTTTGAGTGTGCCCAGGGTGGTATAAGCATTTCTAGGGCAGTATAAGTAGTTCCAGGGCAGTATGTGTGTGGCCAGGGTGGTATAAGCAGTTTTAGGGCAGTATAAGTGGTTCCAGAGTAGTATATGTGTGTCTTGGACAATGTAAAGTCGTGCCAGGGCAGTATGTATATTTCCAGGACTGTGTGAACAGTTCTAGGGTGGTATGAGTAGTTCCAGAGTAGTGAGATTAATGCCAGGGCAGTATGTGTAGTTCCAGAGCAGTGTCATTATTTCCAGGACAGTATGTATATTTTCAGGACTATGTGAACAGTTCCAGGGTGGTATGAGTAGTTCCAGAGCAGTGAGATTAATGTCAGGGTAGTATGTGTAGTTCCAGAGTAGTGTCATTATTTTCAGGACAGTATGTGCAGTTCCAAGGAAGTATGTATATTTCTAGGACTGTGTGAACAATTCCAGGGTGGTATGAGTAGTTCCAGAGCAGTGAGATTAATGTCAAGGCAGTATGTGTAGTTCTAGAGCAGTGTCATTATTTCCAGGATAGTATGTGCGTTCAAGCGATGTATATTTCGGCAATATATGCGATTCGGGCGGTATGTACAGTACCAAGGCAGTATGTGCAGTTCCAGGGCAGTAGTTCCAGAGTAGTGCGATTAATGCTAGGGCAGTATGTGTAGTTCCAGAGTAGTGTCATTATTTCCAAGGCAGTATGTGCATTTCCAGAGCAATATATGTATTTCTAGGACAGTATATGCATTTTTAGGGCAGGGTGAATTTCAGAGCAGTATGTGTATCTCCAGGATAGTGTGATGTTCCATGGCAGTGGGTGCAGTTCCAGAACACGTATTTCCAAGGTAGTATGGTCAATTCCAGAGCAATATGTATAGTTGCAGAGCAAGTTATGTACTTCTAGGATAGTCTATATGCTTCCATGGCAGTTAGTACATCTGCCGAACGTGGGGTGAAATGAGAAGAGGGGTGTGCCGAGGGATAGGAGGTAACAATGAAAGATTAAAGATGGTTAGTTTAATATAATTACATGTATCCTTATATTTTATTTAAAATTAACATGTGGCAGAAGATATTTTGAATTAGGAGTGGGAAAGACAGTTAGGAGGATAGCTTGGCCAAGGGCATTTAAGTAAATGCACTACAAGAAGAAGGCGGGATGGCTCATCTATAAAAGGGGCAGAGGACGACGGGATTGGAGATGGTTGTTTCTTCTCCATTTGGTATATCTGAGATCTCTCTTCTTTTCCAGTTCATTACTTTCTTATCATACTCATACTAACTTGATCGTCGGAGTGGCTGCGCCGGGAAGCCAGCCAACCCTTAGCACTCTTCTTTGGCGTTCCAAACTCAGCTCAGGTCCTAAAGATTAAAGGTTATTCTTACAGCTCATCTTTTCCCCTCCAAGTCTCTCTTACACGGTGTCAGATCCAGCCATTCATAAGGAGAGGAAGGGGGATCTCGGTGATCCAAAGAAGTAAGCACCATCAGATAGTAAGTTAAAGAAGCTCTTCAAAGTTCATGTCTAGGAAGTGGTCCACTTGATATCCAAAGAAGGTCATATGCCTCGCCATGACCTAGTGCACTAAGTTGAGTGGAACTAACTGAAGTTAACTCACTAAGTCTTTAACTAATTAGACCAAAGCCTAGTCCAAAGCGAGTCAAGTACTTTATTCCTGAATCAAGTTTGTCTTAGGAAGTGGTCCATCTGATAACCAAGAAGGTCATATAACTCGCCACTACTTGGAAGTCGATTTTGGAAAAACTTACTTGATTAGCCTAAGCTAAACTTGAATCTAACACATGTTTAAAAACTTTGAAATTTTTATAAGAATGAATCATCATCTCACAAAATCCATAGGATTAACATGTGTTGAAACTTAGATTGGGTGAGATGAATAAGATCATTTTAATCAACTCAACCATAATCAACTCAATTCTAATCAACTCAACTCTAATCAACTCAACCCTAATCAACTCAATTGTAATAAACTCAAATCAACTCAACTCTAATCAACTTAATCCTAAGTAAATCGATATAATTCAAAGGGGAAGTTAGTTTAACATTATTCAAACTTTCAAAACATTCATGTACTCAATATATCTTTTAGGATCCATGTTTGGAAAAGTCTTTAAGTAAGATTGAATTTTTACATGCATAAGCATGAGACTAAGGGGGAGTTAATATATTTTTGAAAATTTTATTTTGAAAACTTAAAATAAAAACATAATTCTAGGGGGAGTTTCACATTCAAAATTTTATCCTAAGTATTTTCAAAAGAACTTAAATGTAAGTCAAGTGATTCACTTGAACTTGAAATTGGACTTATCAATCTAAGCCATTCTTATTTACTTAATAATTAATCAACATCCTTCCTAAGTAACTTAGCTTTATTAATTGGGAAGATGAGAGTTGGCTAAGCCAAGTCTAAATTTAAAAAGTTTACAAATCATGATAGGATCTATGTTTAAAGTCTTTGAAAGATCAAAGCAAATTTAAATTGCATCATTAATGAGAAACTACATTTTTGAAAATCTATAAAGTGCATTTTAGTATGGGTCATTTTCAAATTAATGAAAAAGAGAGCAACCTCTTAGAAAACTAATTTCAAGGTATAAAAAGTATTACTTTTACTCAAGTTTTGATGTATAAGGAAACTATAACATTTAAAAGTTTAAGGGTAGGTTAATTTTAAAAAGAATATTTCTATAATATTTTTGGGAAGTACTTAAGCTTATGAAAACTTTGTTTTAAACTTAAGCATTTGAACTTAAGAACTTAAATACCAAAGCTAAAGCTTAAATTGTGAGTTTTTATAGGAACAATGGGTAAAGTATATGCATCATTCCTAAGTGGCTTAGGGGGAGGAATTTATAAAGAGTTTTTAAAGGAGAGAAATATTTTCGAAAATTTTGTCGAAAACTTTATTTTGAAATATTTTTGAAAGTTTACTTGCAAAAATCTAGAAAATTATGAGAAGCATAGGTTAAGAGGGAGCTTCAATACTTTTTGAAAAGTCTCAAGATTAAACATGTATACTACTTTGTCCAATCATAAGTATAAATTCATGCTTGAACAACTATTATTGCATTTTTCATTTTACATTATTAAAAGCTTGAATTGAGGGGGAGAGAATTTTTTTTTCAAAATTCTTAATTGCATGGCTTGAATTTATGAGGGAGGAAACACTTTCAAAATTGAAAGCTTTAATTACCGGGGGGGGGGGACAATTAAAGAGGAAATTAAAAGATTTTCAAAATACTTAGTTTTTTTTAGGGAGAGAAATTTTTATGGCATTTTCAAAATCTTTGAAATTTTCTTATATTTTGAAACACTTATATACTTTTTGAAAGCATAGTTTCAAAAACTTAACTTGAAAATCTTATATGACTTAGCTTACTTTGACAAGCTCATTTTGAAAAACTTAGCTTGAAAAACAAGTGATTTTTGAAAAAGTTTGAAAAGCCTAAATACTTTAAAATGCTTTGAGAAGCTTTAGTGTGTTGAGAAACTTAAGTATTCTAAAGGACTTTGAGAAGCATAAGTATGTTGAAAAGCTTAGGTACTTTGAAATGCTTATGTAGTAAAGCTATGAAAATTCATACACTTAGTTTTTATCTTAAAACCAATCTTGCCTATTTTGAAAGATAATACTTTGAAATCACTTGTGTGAAATTCTCAAACCATGATTTTTGGCATTTGAAAGATAATAGTTTTTTATGTATGCCAAAGGGAGAGAGAGGTTTAAAGTGAGTATCAAAAAGAGAGAAGTAAAATTTAAAGTTAATACACTTACTTGATATTAAGAATGCATTTCATGGCTTCATTCATTGCATATGAATTTAAATTTATACTTTAGTTTAATGCATTGCATGTGAATATATGAATATATGTTGAATTTGATGCATTGCAATTTGATTCTCCTAACTTTAACTGATGTGTTGTCATACATCAAAAAGAAAGAGAGATTGTTGATAAAGGGAGCATCACTCCTTAGTTTTGATGTATGAACCATAGTTAAAGTTAGAAACTACTTGTGTTCTAATATATGTGTTAAGTGTGCAGGCTTAACAGGAAAGCCCTAGTAGGTCAAGCAGACCGGATACTTGGAAAAGTATTGAAAGTTCTAGTAGGTCATGTTGACCGGATACTAGGTAGAAGATTTGATAGATCAGAAAAATCGGGCACCAAGCAAGAAGTCCAGATGGGTCAAGAGATCGAACATCTAGCATGAAGACCGGTTGGGTTAGGAGACCGGACAACTAGCATGAAGCCCAGTTGGGTTAGGGAGATCGGACAACTGGTGGAAGTCCTGTTGGGTCAGATCAGATGTCAAGCATGGTAAGTTCGGCTGAGAAGCCGACAGGTAAGTCTCGAGTGAAGAGGTGAGACCGAGTCCTTAGGTGGGGACAAAGCAATCGTCGATCCGACGGATAGTCTGTGTGAGACTAAAAAGTTGAGATCGGGCAGAATTACTACTGCCTGTTAAGGATTCGGTGACTGATAGAGGGGGTGAATAGCTCGTCGATGCTTGATGGAATTCGTTCACGATTGTGTCTACAAGTCATGTTAGTGTGCAGCGGAATAATAACAATAAAACCAATAACACGATACAAACACGCAAACACAACGATATAATGTGGTTCTAAATCGAACGGTTCCTACTCCACGGATCGAGCTCTAAAGAGCTCTAGCGATGCCACAAACACCACTAAACAATAAACTCCTTCTCGAAACAATCCATTGGAGGCGGACAAACCTCATACAATAACTCTTACAACAGTAAGAAACAAATACAAGCAAGATACAAATGAAATACACAACAAGTAAAGAAAACAACACTTTACAATTGCTCTTTTGATTACTGCTTGATCATTGCTTGAAATGCACTTGGAGACCCTGATTTGTAGCAGCAAATTGCCCCAAAACTCCTCAAGAACCAATTGCAAAATCCTCCTCCATGAGCTTCCTTTATAGCTGCTGGCTGGGTTGGATTTTGCCTATTAGTCGACTGATTGGGACCATCAGTCGACTGATGACACTGTTGCTGTGAGACAACGGTGCAATCCACGCTGGAAAAATTCAACGGATAAGACATCAGTCGACTGATCGAGTCTTCACTTGACTGCTAACCCCAGCAGTCGAGTCCGACTCCATTTTGTGCCTGAAATACCGAGCACCAGTCGACTGATCACAAGATCGGTCGACTGCTCGGTCCAGCAATCGATTGCCCACCTCTGGCAGTCGACTACTAAGGCACTCCCCACAGTCAAACCCTAGTTGACTCACACCAGTCGACTGTCACATGGTACCAGTCGATTGATACACCTCAAACATGAGGTTTTAACCCAAGTATGGTTCCCCGATACTTGCTAGACCACCCTTAGCCTACACCAAAGCCTTCTAGCTACCTCCGTCGGCCTCACGCCTATCGGATCCCTCCAAGTCATCCATGACTTGTTCATCCATACGCTAGCCTTCAGGTGCTTCCATCGGCTATGTCATACTAACGGTGTCTACACCGCCAAGGCACATTGTACTTACGCTCCAAGACTCTGCTTGACTTTACGCCGCCAACCATTGGACTTATGCTGCCAAGACTTCACCCTTGGACTTTACGCCGCCAATATCAAACCCCTTGGACTTCTCGAATGCCAATACTCAAGCTTGGACTTTACCTTGCCAACCCATGTTGGACTTTCCATGCCAAGACCCATGCTTGGACTTTTCCTTGCCAAGACCCATGCTTGGACTTTACATGCCAAGTACTCAAGACTTGGACTTTTTATGACATGGTCAACCCCAGTCAACCATCAAAATCCCCCTCGAGTCAAACTCGAGTCCGGTCAATCATGACCCGGGTCGATTGCACCAACAATCTCTCCAAAAATATTATCAGACATCAATGTCAAACATCAATGTCAAACCTTCATGTCAAACATCAAAATATCGCTCAAGTCAAACTCGAGTCCGGTCAATCGTGACCTGGGCCGATTGCACCAACATTTCCTTTTCATTTCATACTATGTTTTGTACTAACACTGTTTTGTAGGTATCCAGTCAACTTATTGATTTCCAGTCGACTGAGGTCCAGTCGACTAGATATGGTCTAGTCAACTGGGATGCCAAGTTGGTAACATAGGTTGGTGATCGATTGGAGATTTGGCGACCAAGATGGCAAGAACTCTAGTAGACTGGGATAAGTAATTTCCCGAACTACGCAGGAGCGGAGCCAGACAACCTGGAGTCGACTGGACCAAGTCCAATCAACTGGAAAGCCTGAATACTAAATCGACGGACTGATTTGGAGTCGATTGGAGGGTGTTTCAGTCGATTGAAAAGTGCTTATAAAAGAAATGGAAGACTAGCTCCAAATTATCATTTGCTTATACCTCGAAGTGTTGTCACCATCGTTCGTCATGCGAAAGCTTCAACCATCCTCCGACACTATGAACTCAACTTCTATTTGTTTTAGTATCGGTATATTTTCATTGCTTACTTTTCGCTTTGTTGTACTTAAATTCAAAAGGATAGGTGGTTGTACATTTTCCTTTACTTTTTGTAAAGAGCAAAATCCTTCGAGTTCGAGAGTTCTCGAATCAGAGCACTTTAATGGATTTTCCATCGAGGCGACTCTCGGAGAGTCACAGGCCTTGGACTAGTAACCCGATTTGGGTTGTGAACCAAGTAAAAATAAAATTATGTATTTACTTTTCTAGCTTTACATTTCAACTGCATACTCTTATATTTTGAAAATAAAAGTTTTAAAGGGTAAAAAGAAAATTTTATAACTTCCAAAATTCAACCCCCTCCTCTCTCGAAAATCTCGATCCTACAGTTGCTTTTCCAGTAAGACAATACTCACATATAGATAAGTTAATCTTAGCATGAGTGCCCAATAGGCCCTCTCTCGCTAATCGATTCATATGTTCTTGTCCTAAAGTCATAATCTAGCATGTCAAATATCATTAGTTATATCTACATCACTAATAGGAATAATGTTTGAAAAACAACCATCAATAGCACAATTGACATTTGGCTCTATATCAAGAACCATGAACCATTAGTTAAAAAATTGTATCCTATTAACACAGACTCAATATTAAGTTTAACACAACGACTGTAAAATTTTACAATATGCCAAATTAAGAAGACAAGTAATGGAAACTAATCTTTGTCGAATCTTAGAAGCATACAGGACATCATGTAGAAACAAGATTCGTCCACCACGAAGGTTGAGTTTGCAAGTGCCAACTCCTTTGACTTCAACCCTTGCATTATTTCCTACATATATCTACTTGTTGTCGGCTGGAACTCGATAGCACTCCACAAATATAACTCGCTCTCGAGCTAAATAGTTGGTAGCTCTTGAATCTATAATCCATAAAGGATAAGAATCATCTACCAATGCAGAACTAGCAACATTATGCTTAGGAAAAGAAGACAAACTTGGATTTACCTTTTTTGACTCAGTACACTCCCAAACGAAATGACCCTTCTTGCCACAATTAAAGCAAGTCAACTTGCTTTTAGATTTCTTCTCAGTTGTCTTTTCTTTTGTTTTGTTTGGGCCCTATCCTACAACTGCACTAGCTTCCTTTCCCTTTTCCTTCTTGAGCCACTTTTTCTTCTTGGGTCCTGAAGATCCCCTAGAATCGACATATACATATGTTAAATATTGAAAATTTAAAATATTAAATTAAATGGCCAAAGAATTTAGAAAATAATCTTGAAATTTCAGGAATTTTAGGAATTTTTCTGGATTTAAATAGAGTCCGTACGAGATAATTACGGGGATAAAATAAATAGCCTTTGGTGGAGTCTATTTAAGGGGGGGGGGGTTAATAGATGGTATTAACCTAAGCAAAACCTAGATTTTTTCCTTTTTTTTTATTTTCTCCGATGCGACCCCTTTTCCTCCTTCGACAGTTCCTCTCGCGCGACCTTCTCTCCACCGTCGATAGTTCCTCTCGCGCGAGCTCTTCTCCGCCGACGACCAGGCCGCCGCCACCCACAACATCGTCCGACGCCGAGGGTGCGCCATCATCGCTGCTCACCGGCAGCGCTCATCTTAACTTCTCCTCGCGCCCGCAGCCAACGGACCACCGAGCCCCTTCTTCCTCGCGTCGCCCGACTCGCACACGCGTCAGTTCCTCACATCTGCCCACCGCCTGTTGCTTTCCAGTCAGCATCCGATGCCGCTCCTCTCCCTTCATCCTCGTGCGCACCTACTGCCAGGGAGTCATCGCTGCGTGCTGATTTGGGGCGGAGGTTGTGATCTCTACAGTGGTCGCCGGAGCTAGTGAATTTGGGGTTGCCGGTGCTGGGGAGTGCTCTGTCGGTGGTTGTCGAGAATAGGGGATTTTCGTGAAGGTTTAGGGCAGCGACTGGAGTTGGCGGGGGGTTTTCTGACGAACAAGGAAGATTTGGGGAAAATGTTGCTGGAGGAGTTTTCTAGGGCTGGTAAGCTTGATTACACTTCCTCTTATCTATAAATTTCTAGATTTTGGATGTGTGTCAAGGTTGAGTGATTCGAGGGCTTCGATTTAGGGTGTGTTGGTGTAGTTCCTATATCCTATACGGGCAATTGATGGTGATCGAGGATTGTGATAGTGGATTGGCTTTATTCCAGATCGGCCTTGGACTATTGTATCAGACTATGACTTTGATTGTGATAGAATCTTGGATGTGGAGATGGTTAGCACAGACTGCACATACAAGAGGTATTATGTTTGTTTATTTTAGGAGATTCAAGATATGGATTTAAGTTCGATTTATTACCCTCGTTGGACTTATCATAGAACTTGGTAATAATTATATTTTACATGTAGGCCTTTGATGGAGGTAGATTCTATAATGCAAAGACAATCGATATTCTACAGATCAGGCGGGTATTTTGACTTATCTTTTAGATATAGTCATTTTGATATGCTAGATAGTATAGCTTGTAATAATTTTCATGTTTATATGCCTAGTATGTTATTATTGCTACTTGATACATGCATTTGATCAGTATGATTATATCTTTCCTGTTTTACTCGGATCATGGATATGTACTTATTGATTGTACATATTATTCGGATAGGTATTTTTAGTGGGATGTACATATTTTAGTATCATGCACTATCTTGCATGATTGCATGCTGGCTGGACGAGGTTCCTTTATAGTTGAGCTCGCAACCAGTTACATGGCCTGCACACGCTGCCACTCATGGGTTAGTGGTACATCAGGAGGGTGTGTGTAATTTCTCTGTTAGGCTCCGCTGGTCCGCTCATGGATAGCGATGAGGCAGCGTGGTAGCGGGCAGGGATCTCTCCTCTGGTCTATGACACCCGGAGATGAGAGCTTAACTCCCCCACTCTGTTTGGGGCAGGAGGATAGGTGTACTCTGACAGCATCCTGTCCACTCGGTCACTCAGGAGTAGTGATGGCAGAGTGCACAGTTATCATAGCCCTACCCACTCGGCTTCACCATTGCCTGTGAGGTGGCTGACAGGTGTCAGGGGTGACCATGTCATTTGCACGGCATGCACTTTGCATGGATAACATTTGTATTGTGTTTGTTGAATTTTTATTGATGCCTTGGATGTTGCATATGATTGTCATGCATACAGGATTCATATTTGTATTTGGTGATGACTTTGTCTCTTATAGTATGACACATGTCCACATATCAGGGCAGGAGATTCAGGTAAGTACAATCCTTTTGTATTTCTTGCTTGCATACCCTATTTATATGAGACTGTACTGGCATGATTCTTATTGTTAGCTATATCTTGCTATGCATATCGACTATTATCCGCTAAGTTCTTTGAACTTACCTCATTGCTTTACATCTGTTTCAGGTTGAAACTGCCAGGAGAGTCTAGCTGCCAATCTCCCCTCGTTGAAATGGATAGGTTTTATTAGTCTTATGGTTTTGGTTTTTAACTAGATGAAGTGTGTAGGATTAGTGTTTATTTTGGTTATGTACTTGTGGAGGTTTGGAGATATTTGTTGTGTCCTTATGGACTATTCGATTGGTTTGGTTGTATATTCCTGCTCAGATGGCAGAAGGGGAAAGTCTAGATATAGTAGACTGTTGCTATTTACTTGGATTCATGTCCAAAGGCCAATTTATTATCTGCGTGTGTAGTTTTTGTTCCGGTCATATTGACCGATGTATAGTGGCCGTGTAGGCCTTTTATGCAAGTTCAATATTGTCACCCGTATAAGGGAGATGCTGTCGGATTTTCGTCTGGCAGGGACTCCCCCGGGGCATGACAATTTATTTGGTATCAGAGCGTAGGTTTCCGAGTTTCTTAGGGTCTTTGGGTTTTCGGAGTTTGCTTCGTTTGGCAGGTTAACTGGGGTATTTTCAGAGTTGTACGGATTTCCAATGATTTTTATGTTTCGGAAATTCGAGGTATTATTGACGAGGTTAATTTGGGGATTTGGCGACGACAGGACATCTCCAGATGGCTAACAGGTAAATTCTAGAAAAAAAATTAGATTTAGTGCATATTTGTATTGGTTATATTGGTTATGCGGTGGTATCATATTTTGTCTAGTATTGTTTTAACCTTATATCTGTTAGACTGTTAGATTTTTAGGTTGTTGGTTTATCGTTAGCATATGGTTATTAATTGCTATTACTGCTATACGTAACTAGTTATCATTGTGATATAAATGATTAGATATCATTGGTAGATGTTTACCTCTTACTTTTTGGACTAGTATTAGGATTGGACTAGCATTGTGATTAGACTAGTTGAATAATATGACTAAGATGGATAAATTCGTAGAAGGCATGATGACATGATTACATTGCTTACGTAGTTTAGGGTATATATAGGCATCTGATGCTTTATTTAGGATTGCCTTGACTTTGTTCTGGCATGACCTCTTTAGTTATACCCTAATTAAAATTTCATCCATTGATTGCCATTAGTATGACTATGCTGTTGTTTATTAGACAGTGTGTTATATGTTTATATGGTTGTGTTTTTGCGGTGGATACCATGATTAAGACTAGTAGAGGTAGAATAACTTAGATGAGGTTATTCTGTAGAAGCGGATCTCAGGAATGAAACAACATTAGTAGAACCCTAGGTGTTGGAACCCTAGGCGTAATAACCCGGATGTGCTTAATGATATATGGTTATCCATTTACTGTTTCAGTGATATGGTGATCGGACTAGTAGAGTTCGTATGGTTAGGATGCAATTAATCCTTACTATATTCCCCATTCTTGGTTGAGAGAGAGTCTGTAGTAGAGTCTCTCTATAGGTAGGTGCTTTGTATATTTGTGGTCAATCATGCCTCCCAATCATGGTTGAGATGACCTACTGCAAAGTTATATTCTTGCATTATTCGTTCAGAGTTGGTGAAAATCGGATTCGTATGATGCTTGTAGCTAGATAGCTACTTTACGTCTTAAGTACCCACGAGATATGTTCGTGGTAGTAGGTTGGGGCATTAATGATTGAACTGGTAGGATGGTATAATTTAGGCTTAACCCTCTTGACGGGCTTGTTAGTAGATTTGTTGTCTTTATTGTCCTTGATAGGTGTTTCCTGTTAGCTGGGACGAAACCTTATGAGCAATCGTATCGACGTGTTTGTTAGTGGACTTGTGATTTTTATCGACTTTAATAATCGATCATGTTAGAAGGGTTGGAACCCTAGACTTAACCATCTCGACTTATTTATTAATAAGTCGATAATCTTTACCGGCTTTGGTAAACATTTCGTATTAGAGGTGTTGAAACCCTCGCTTGACCGCCTCAATGGGTTTAATTGTAGATCGATGATCTTTGTCGACGTTGAAAGTCGATTTATGCTGGATGTATTGGATAACCCTAGGCTTAACAACCTAGGATAATTGACTACCCACGCGACCTATTAGTGGTAGTATGCTAATGCCTGCAGTCGATAACTAGATACCTATATACTGCCTATCTATCCACGAGTCCCATTCGTGGTAGCATGTAGTTGCACGTAGATAGTGCTATTGATTGTCCACCGATGAGTTACGTTCGCGGTAGCTCATAGATAGTTCCCTTTGTATTACCTCGAGAGCCATGAGGCTTTGTCGTGGTATCTGGATGTGCACTGCTTGTTGTAGTGGTTGTGTATGTTTCAGGTATATTTATTATACTGCTGATCAAGTTAGTTGCAGACTGATATTGGTACTCTGAGGGTTGGGTTACTCTAGTTGTTTCCTTTGACTTCCATTATGTGCATTATGAGTATGCACTATTGTCTATCCATCCACTGAGTGGTTGTACTTACCCCCTCCTCACTTATCCTTTAGGTTAACTGATGGAGGACGTGTCCTGTTGACCTACCTTCGAGTCGCTCAGAGAGTTCCTTGCCGTGCTTATTCTACTGCATCGTCGAGATGCCGCTTTGTTTACTTTATCGGTATTGCATTTTTGTTATGCACTTTGGATTTTGTCGCAATTTGTTTTGGTGTCATAAAAACTATTTTACTTTAATGGATATATATTTAGTCGTGCATGCATGCAGTTAATAAAATACTTATATTTCTATTATTATTTCGAGGTTTTTACCAGATCTGGTCCAGGTATTTCTAAATATTGTCACTAAGGGGCTCCTCTGTCATTTGGATGATGGATATGCCCCCAGGACGTTACAAGTTTATTGGTTTGCGATTTTGGTTTGTGGGTTTTGTGTTTCGAGGATTTTCTTTTCCTTGGATTTTTGGGAGTTCTCGGGTTTTGGGACCAGGCGAGCTGAAGGATATCTCTGAGCTATAGGAAAAGTGTTGTCTTTAGTAGTTAGTAAAAGTATTGACTTAGTGAAATTGCCCCTACTCATGGTCGGGGACGAGGTCGAGGACGTAGTGACCTTGCGGAACCTAACGATGATTTCAGAAGTACGGATTCTTTAGAGGTGCCAATTGATGACGAATTAGGAAACTAAGGATTTGGCCTGCTAGCCACCAATTTGAAGGACAAGGAGTAAACCCTCAGAGAATATCAGTCCCTACTGTTAGTGATTTGGTTATGGATAAGGCGTGTATACCTACACTGGTCAAGACGATGAAAGATCGTTTTACCTTATTATAGGAGGTGTTGGATGGGATATTTATCTGTCCCAGTATTTTTCTAGAGAAGATCCGGAACTCTTTGTTAAAAGAGAGATGGACCTTGGAGGTTATACATCGATTATCGATGATAGAATGCGGTAGTTGGGGAAGGAAATAAATATCCTTCATTTTGGATAGAGGACCTATTTAGATCAGCTATAGGACACCTGTGTATACTCTAGGATTGATTTATGACTGGTTGGTTGATATTGTAGTGACACGGTGTCATACAATTATCATTGTCATTGGGATGATTGTTATATCATCAGCCTAGAGTAAAGAGAATGCAGTTGTATAGCGATGACAATTTCATACTTGGTATGAATTGTATGAGCTTGTGATTATCTTATTAGACTTATTGATGACTTAGTCGTCCAGGGATTTGGGAAGTCGTGTATTTTGGACACGATTGGCTCAGTTGTGGTCGTTGGATTGTGTAACTTGGCCACTGTTGAGGGTGGTAGTTTGGAGTTGCGCACTCGGTCACCGTTGATGGTAGTTTTCTTGGTATTGATTTTATTATTACTATAGATATGGATAGGATGCTCAAGCGGTACTACATCGCTGACTGGATGGATCAGGAAGGTGATGGAATTTACTTGGTCTGAAGCTTGTGAAACTAGTTTCAGGGTTCAGACGATGGTTGACCTTTACATCAGTGTTGATTAATCATTCTGGTTTGGATGGAAGGGTAGTGTACATGGATGTATCGTTTCGGGGATCGTAGCGGTTCCGATGCTATTGAATAAGACGTATCCTAAGCTTACGGCAATTAAAGGACGGTGAGATAAGCCGTCATATATATGACGTGGACTTCGCAGTTATTATGTTGTTTTGAATAGGTGAGGAGAGAAATGCTCATGGAGTTTTGGGCTAGCTACTGGATAGCTACTATAGAGTAGCTGGAACACAAACGGTTGTAACAAGGAAGTTTGGTCGCGATAGCCTCCCATGCACTTACAGGGTGTGTGGGGGAGTGGATTTTATACGGTAGATGGACTTCTCTTGTGAAAAGATATTTCCTCATCTCTGACTCCGAGGAGGATAATAGTTTCCGGAGTTGCATTAGTTTAAGGAACAGATGCTTCAGAAAAATTCCGATTTCAGAATGGAAGTGGAAGCGTATTACTATGGATTTTGTGGTGGTTTTGCCTAGGACACATCAAGGCTATGACGCGATTTGGGTAGTCGTTGACCAACTAACCAAATCCGCGCACTTCTTAGCGATTCAGAAGATCGACTCTTTGGATCGTTTGACAGAGTTATATTGTCGGGATATCATCAGATTGCATGGTGTTCCTTTGAGCATTATATCAGATAAAGATCCCCGGTTCACGTCCCGATTCTGGCAGAGTCTGCAGTAGGACTTAGGCACACAGCTCCGTTTTAGTACTGCAATCCATCCATAGACAGGTGGACAGTCTGAGCGGACCATTTAGACTCTAGAGGATTTGCTAAGGTCCTGTGTTATGGATTTCGGGGACAACTGGGAGGACCACTTGCCATTAGTGGAATTCGCCTACAACATCAGCTATCATTCGGCTATCCAAATTGTTGGATCGAAAGTGTCGCTAGAGGGGGGGGGGGTGAATAGCGATACGGTGTCGTTAAAAACTTTTGCAATAAGTAAAAAGCAAGTAGAGAATGCACAGCGGAAATATAAAGTAGACAAGATATTTTTACGTGGTTCACAATCTTTCGATTGCTAATCCACGGCCCTAGTGATCCTTGATCACGTACGGAGGGCAATTCACTAAAACCACTCCTCTTCGTTGGAAGTAGGAGCAACGATTACAAAAAGAAATCAAGGCAAAGGGACACTCCCCCTTTCCTTGTTACGATTAAAGCACAAAGACAATTTAAAGAAGTAGAACTTAAATAAATATACCGACAACTCTTATAAGTAGAAGATGTAGCTTTCGTTGTCGGCGGCACTTCGTCGTAGCAAATGTGAGTAGTAGTAGCGGCGTTACGACGGCGTGTTGAGAGCTATTGAATTCTTGTTATTTGCTTGGCTTGAACATGTCTATTTATGGATATTGATCTATGAATTTAGACATAGGTAGTGTCCAAGGTGAGGTTCTTATCCCCCAAGACTTGTTCATCCACATCCTTTGCGCCAACTCAAAGATGAGGTGTTTCATCCAACCACCTTGTGCCACCTCCAACCTCCTTGTGCGCCAACTCAAGGATGAGGTGTTTCATCCAACCACCTTGTGCCACCTCCAACCTCCTTGGGCGCCAACTTGAGGATGAGGTGTTTCATCCAACCACCTTGTGCCACCTCCAACCTCCTTGGGCGCCAACTTGTTGGAGCCATTCAACTTGTGCCACATCATGGGAGCCAACCATCTTGTGCCAACTCACCTTATCTTGGGCGTCCACCACAAGGAAGCTTGGTGATGGTTTGGATGTCCACCTTGATGCCACATCACCCTTTGTACCAAAACACGAGTCAAGTCCAAATTCACCCCCTTGAAATTCGAGCTCTTCTCGAGGCTGGAACTTGACTAGCAGTTGACTGTAGTCAAAGGGTTTTGGACTGCAGTACAAGTTAGCTTAAAATATAAAGTACGATGGTTCTAACCATTTGATCTCGACCTAGACCTTCCATTGGAGGTATTGGGTCGGATCTACGCTTAACGACCTTGCTTCGCTTTCACACGAGCTTACCTTGTAGCCTCGCTTCCGGTCTTCACCCGAGTACCTCGGCTTCCTCCGAAGTCACTCTGGCGTTGCCCGACCACCTCGGTTCCAACCGGGTGTCGCAGACCTTCCGCTCAACTTTAGCATTTCTGCACACTTAATTGAGCTCGTAAGATAACAAATATACCCTTAACTATTGAGCCTTTTGCCATAATCAAAATACCGGTTCGACTTTGGTGCCCACTGCACCAACAATCTCCCCCTTTTTGATTCATGGCAAACCGACACAAAAGTTAAGGAAAAATTAAGCATAACAGTAAGCTAGCATAATGATTAAGCATGAATGAGCTAGCATAAAGATTAAATATGAATGAGCTAGCATAATGATTAAGCATGAATGAGCTAGCATAAAGATTAAATATGAATGAGCTAGCATAAAGATTAAATATGAATGAGCTAGCATAATGATTAAATATGAATGAGCTAGCATAATGATTAAGTATGAATGAGCTAGCATAAAGATTAAGCATGAGTGAGCTAGCATAAAGATTAAGCATGAGTGAGAAATATTATTGTTTCAAGTTCTCCCCTTTGAGGTAACCTCCCCCTTGACCGAAGGTGAGTTCTTGAAAAATAACTCCCCCTTAATAGTTGCTTAAGTAAACGGAATTACTTAATATAAAAGGTAATAATTTTGTTTACTTTCTTCCTTACTTTTGTGACTTTCTCCCCCTTTTGCCTTAACTCAAAAAGTTTGTAAGTCCAAGCAAGTTCCCAATATAAATATATATATATATATATATATTTTTTTAAATAATAATAAGCTTGAAAATATGTTCATCTAAAATGTACAACTCCGGTTGGACTTGATTGATATAGAATGATCAATAAGTCTTGAAGGAGTTGATTAATTTTAAATAATTATACTCCATGGTTCATGTCGATGCACCAATCTACATCCGAACCGGGGAGTAAGGTCCTAACATCTCACGCTCATCTACGTGGCTAAGTACACAAACACATTAGTCCTATGTGTTGTGAGATGTGTTGGCTCCTTAAATCTATAGGTATATGATTTCTAAGGTAAGACTTAGGCTAATTTCATAAAAAGAAGCAAAAGTAGAGTACATATATAGAAAAATTTAAATCCTACTCTATTACGCACATACCTAACTTTCGTCTTAATAAACTAAATTCGGCTTCGGGTAGTGGTTTGGTGAAGATGTCCGCTAGGTTTGATTTGGACTCAACATACTCTAGTTGTATAGTTCCATTAGTTACATGTTCCCTAATGAAGTGGTGTTTAACTTCTATATGTTTTGTCCTAGAATGACATATTGGATTTTTAGTTAAGTTAATTGAACTAATGTTATCTATGTAGGTTTTAATGTTGTTAAAGATTAAGCTAAAGTCTTGGAGAGTGTGCTTCATCCACAGGAGCTGAGAGACACACTCACCCATCGCAACGTATTCGGCTTCGGTGGTAGATAAGGCAACGCAATGCTGCTTCCTACTGCACCAACTTACTAGACTCGAGCCGAGGATTTGACAACAACCACTCGTGCTCTTTCTATCGAGTTTACTACCGGCATAGTCGGAGTCGGAGTAGCCGATTAGATTAAACTCGGTAGATCTAGGGTACCAAATACCTACGTTTAGCGTGCCCTTTAGATATCTAAGGATACGCTTGACTAGGGTTAGGTGAGACTCCTTGGCACAGGTTTGTAACCTTGCGCACATACTTACCGCGAATAAAATGTCGGGTCGGCTCGCGGTTAAGTATAGGAGACTTCCTATTGCGCTCCTATAGTATTTTAGGTCAACGGGTTTTCCTTCTACATCTTCGTTTATATTAACATTAGTTGCCATAGGTGTATTGATTATTTTAGCATCTTGCATTCCAAATCGATTTATTAAGTCCTTAGTATATTTTTGTTGATGTAAATATATTCCATCTTTAGTTTGTTTAATTTGTAAACCTAAGAAAAAACTTAACTCTCCCACTAAATTCATTTCAAATTCACTTTCCATAAGTGAGATGAATTCGTTTAGCAGGATCGAGTTGGTAGTTCCAAAAATTATATCATCTACATATATTAGGTATATAAAGATTTCTTTTCCTACGGTTTTAACGAATAAGGTTAGTCGACTAAACCTTGGTTGAATCCTTTGGACTTAAGATAGATCGAAAGCCTTCGTACCTAGCTGTTGGGGCTTGTTTGAGTCCATTTAGGGCTTTCTTAAGTGTATGGACATGGTCAGGTTTATCTAGATTTTCAATCCGGAGGTTGGACTGCGTAAACTTCTTCCTTAATGTATCCATTCAAAAATGCTGACTTGACATCCATTTGAAACAATTTAAAACCTCGATGTGCATATGCTAACAACATTCGGATGGACTCTAGTCTGCTACGGCGTAGGTCTCATCGTAATCTAAACCTTCGACTTGACTAAACCCTTTTTGACTAACCTAGCTTTATTTCTAACTACTTCACCTTTATCATCAAGTTTATTTGAAATACCCACCTTGTTCCAATAATTGATTTTTCTTTAGGTGGTGGTACTAATTCCCAGACTTCATTCCTTGTGAATTGAGTCAGCTCTTCTTGCATAGCAATAATCCGATCGGGATCAAGAAGTGCTTGTTCAATAGTTTTGGGTTCGATTTTGGAAATTAACGAGATTTGACTAAGGTTTCGATATGAAGCTCTAGTTCGAACCCTAAATTTGGATCACCTATAACTTGATTGATAGGATGATTTGTTTGAGTCTTAGTGTGACTCGGGTTAGGGTCATCTATCACTTGGTCGATAGGATGACTTGGGTGAGTTCTAGTTTGACTTGGGTTAGAGTCATCTATCACTTGGTCGATAGGATGACTTGGGTTAGGGCGAGATTCAAGTTCAAGATCAGTCGGGTTCGCTATAAGTTGATTTGCTAGTTGGTTTTGTTAAGGATTGAAGCGGGTTCGTGTCCTTCGTCGAAAACTATATTAATGGTTTCTTCGACTCTAAGAGTGTCGTGATTGTATACCCTATAAGCTCTCGTGGTTGAGTATCCTAGAAAGGTTCAGAGAGGTTTTGGATTTGAATTTCCCTAGGTAATCCTTAGTGTTTAAGATATGTACCTTGCATCCAAATACTCTAAAGTACTTGATGTTGGTATTTTATCGTGATAAATCTCGTCTGAGGTCTTTTGGTGCCTCTTTACCATAAGGATCCTATTTTGGACATAGCAAGCCGTACTAACGGCCTCGCCAAAATCTATCGGGTAGGTTATACTCGTTTAACATTGTCCTAGCGGCTTCTTGTAGGGTTCTATTTTTCGTTCGACTAACCCATTTTGTTGTGGGGTTCTAGGACATGAAAACTCATGGTGGTATCCGCTTAGGTTACGTAAATCAGTAAACTGTGGTTTCGAATTCACCACCATGATCGCTTCTAAGTCTTTTAATCTTAAGGTTCTTTTGATTTTGATTAACCTACAAAGATTGATTAGTTGGTCTAGGGTATCATTTTTATGTTTGATAAACCTAACCCAAGTAAATCTAGAATAGTCGCCAATTATGACTAAGCAAAATTGACTACCATTGAGTGACTTAGCTCCATGTGAATCAAATAGATCCATGTGTAGGAGCTCAAGAACACTTTTGGTTCGTTCTTGATTAGTTAATTGATGTTGTGTCCTAGATTGTTTACCTTGTTGACAAGCATTACATATTTTATTATCCAAGTTGTTTAGTTTAGGCAAACATATAACAAGCCACTCGACTCATCTTGTGGACGAGTCTTGGGTGCGAGTGTCCGAGTCTTGATTGCCATAACCAAGATTCCTCTTCTTTGTGTCATAAGACACTTGGTTGAGGAGTTGGGTAAATTTATTGTGTAGATGTTGCTACTCCTAGTTCCTTTAAGTATTATTTTAGATGTTGCATTTATTTTGATTACGCATTCATTTTCTAGAAATATGACCTTATAATTGTTATCACACAATTGGCTTACACTAAGTAAATTATATTGAAAGTTTTCTACTAATAAGACATTTTGAATTGTAAAGTTAGAGTTGAGCTCAATATCACGATCCGATGATTTTGAGCTTGCCGCTATTTCAAGGCTACCGATCCTTGTCGTTTGAATCGTAACTTCAAAATTTGAGTTGATCCCGGTCATGTGTCGGAGCAACCATCCAACATCCATTGATCCTACACATAAGGTAGTTGGATCGGATATTGGAATTACTAAAGGGTTGTTTGTAAGTTTTAAACCTAAATCATCTCACCAATATCTACATGATCAAAACATGTTATTCCTATGTGTTATTGTGAGATGACTTTCAATTTTACTTGATTAATTTTAATGAATTTAAATTAACCAACATTAGGTTAGATTCGATTTAGTCTAAGCTCATCAAGTAATCTTTTCAAGAGATTAGCTTCAGTGTCGTGGCGAGGCACTGAGGCCTTCTTTGATCGGAACAACGACCACTTCCTTAGACAAAGCTAATTTCAAGAAATTGATAACTCGACTTACTTGAGACTACGTCTTGGTCTAACTAGTTATTTTTGAAAAGAGGCTCCCCGAGGCTCAATCTTTTCGTAGGATTTTAGTTGGTTTATTTTTGAAAAGAGGCTCCTCGAGGCTCAATCTTTTCGCAGGATTTTAGTTGGTTATGAGTCCTATCTAACCATTCTAAAAATAAAGGAAAAACTAAGCATGCAATTTCTAAGACTTAACAAAAATACATTTTGTATTGGCTCCCCCTGGACCATTGAATCGAGTGGGTCTATTCACATAGTGAATTTGGTCCTTGGGAACCCAATACATGTTAGATCCTAAAGTTGAAATCAAAGTGGTCTTAGGGACCCATGCTTGGACATTTTTCTTATGTTGGTTTACTATAGACATATATGACTTATTGGTTGTATTTGAGTTAAACCCTAGTCCGGCCTTGTTGTACACGGCCCTTTGTGATCCAAGTAAGAGGTCAAGTCCCTTGGATCCCAAAGTGAACCTTTCCAACGTGTTCCTAAGGTCTTCGACTTGTGTTTTCAAAAGCGAGTTCTCAACTTCAAGCTTTTCAACTTGAGTTGAGTCCTCCTCTTGTATACGAGTAGTCGAAGAGGTTAGGGAGACCTCATGTTTGAGAAGGTTAACCTCCTCAATTAGGGTCTCGACCTTGGACTCGGACTTAGCTAGTTTCTTATTTAAAAATTTAATTGCACCATACAAAGTATTAAGTAACGACCGACTTACCCTTAATGATTCTTTTGAACCGGATACGGATCCGTGGCTTGTCTTGAATGGAAGCTCATCATCGGATTCTCGGACTCGGACTCTTCTTCGGTTTCGAGTCGTGCTCGGTCGGCTTGGCCATTAGAGCTTGGATATCGCCTTCTTCCTCCGACAACTCCTCCCAAGTAGCGTTTAGCGCTTTCTTAGGTCTTTGATGCGTTATTCTTTAGCTTTGGGCACTCGGACTTGATGTGACCGAACACTGTTGCACTCATAGCATCTAAAATTAGAAGTATTTGAATTAGGTTTAGGCTTACCTTGAGTTGTTGGTCGTTTTGTCTCTTGATCATCTTAGAACTAGATTGACTAGTTCGGATTCTATTCGAGTCTACTTCCGATTCGGACTCGACTTCTTCCTTCGGGGGTGGCTTGCTTGCGGGCTTCTTCTTCTTGGAACCTGCAACTAACGCAATACTCTTCTCGGCCTGGACCACGTTAGTTTGCTCATGTAATTCAAGTTCAAAACAATTGCCTAACCTAATTTTAGAAAGGTCCTTGGAGACCTTGTAGGCATCGACCATGGATGCCCACAAGGTGGTCCTAGGAAAGCGAGTTAAGAGAATACGATAAGGTCGCGATTCTCGACCTTTTGTCCGATGGCATGGAGTTGGTTGTGATGTCTTGGATACGAGCATGTAGTTGAGTTGCGGTCTCGTTTTCCTGCATTTTCAAGTTATACAATTTATTTAAAAGTAAATCTCTTTTACATACCTTCGTGTCGTCGGTGCCTTCGTGTAGTTCCACTAGCTTGGTCCATAAGTCCTTTGCACTAATGAAGGGGCCGACGCGGTTGAGCTCTTCCTTGGACAACCCACATTGCAAGATTTGAGTTGCCTTGGCATCGGCTTCTACTTGTTTTTCATGGAATTTGACCATTGATCGTAACCCAAAGATTCACCATCTTCATTAATAGGAAGTGTGAAACCGGTTTGGATTACGATCCACATCTCGATTTGGGTTTTAAGAAAGCATTCCATCCGACCCTTCCAATAACGAAAGTCATTACCGTTGTAAAACGGGGGTCGGGCGGTGCTAAACCCTTCGAGATGGGCCATTTAAAAACAAGAAGAAGAACGATTTAAAAGAATCTTGCAAAACACACACGAAAGAATATTCCAAGACTTTCGTCTTGGATTAGTAATCTTGAGAAGTAAAAAGATATTTAAAATGTAACTTGCAAAAAGAAATAAACAATCAAATGCGAATTTCGTTGAAGTTCCGGAGGACAACCTTACTCGGGATCTAACCCGAAGGACAACCTTATCCGGATCCTAAAGCCTCTAATGCAATTCTATATGTAGGAGAAGATAAGCAAGTGAAATATTTATACGAAAACTGAAATAATTAAATATATAATCTGTAAAAAAGAAAAACAAAGCTAGATTGGTGGTTTCACGAATCTTAGCGCCCGACTCGATACCAATTGTTGGATCGAAAGTGTCGAGAGCTAGAGTGAATAAGCGATACGGTGTCGTTAAAAACTTTTGCAATAAGTAAAAGCAAGTAGAGAATGCACAAGGAAATATAAAGTAGACAAGATATTTTTACGTGGTTCACAATCTTTCGATTGCTAATCCACGGCCCTAGTGATCCTTGATCACGTCACGGAGAACAATTCACTAAAACCACTCCTCTTCGTTGGAAGTAGAGCAACGATTACAAAAGAAATCAAGGCAAAGGACACTCCCCTTTCCTTGTTACGATTAAAGCACAAAGACAATTTAAAGAAGTAGAACTTAAATAAATATACCGACAACTCTTATAAGTAGAAGATGTAGCTTTTTCGTTGTCGGCACGCCGTCGTAGCAAATGTGAGTAGTAGTAGCGGCGTTACGACGGCGTGTTGAGAGCTCTTGAATTCTTGTTATTTGCTTGGCTTGAACATGTCTATTTATGGATATTGATCTATGAATTTAGACATAGGTAGTGTCTAAGGTGAGGTTCTTATCCCCCATGAATTTTTAATCCACATCCTTTGCGCATACTATAGGATGAGGTGTTTCATCCAAGCACCTTGTGCCACCTCCAACCTCCTTGTTCGCCAACTCAAGGATGAGGTGTTTCATCCAACCACCTTGTGCCACCTCCAACCTCCTTGGGCGCCAACTTGAGGATGAGGTGTTTCATCCAACCACCTTGTGCCACCTCCAACCTCCTTGGGCGCCAACTTGTTGGAGCCATTCAACTTGTGCCACATCATGGGAGCCAACCATCTTGTGCCAACTCACCTTATCTTGGGCGTCCACCACAAGGAAGCTTGGTGATGGTTTGGATGTCCACCTTGATGCCACATCACCCTTTGTACCAAAACACGAGTCAAGTCCAAATTCATCCCCTTGAAATTCGAGCTCTTCTCGAGGCTGGAACTTGACTAGCAGTTGACTGTAGTCAAAGGGTTTTGGACTGCAGTACAAGTTAGCTTAAAATATAAAGTACGATGGTTCTAACCATTTGATCTCGACCTAGACCTTCCATTGGAGGTATTGGGTCGGATCTACGCTTAACGACCTTGCTTCGCTTTCACACGAGCTTACCTTGTAGCCTCGCTTCCGGTCTTCACCCGAGTACCTCGGCTTCCTCCGAAGTCCCTCTGGCGTTGCCCGACCACCTCGGTTCCCACCAGGTGTCGCAGACCTTCCGCTCAACTTTAGCATTTCTGCACACTTAATTGAGCTCGTAAGATAACAAATATACCCTTAACTATTGAGCCTTTTGCCATAATCAAAATACCGGTTCGACTTTGGTGTCCACTGCACCAACACAAATGGCCCTGTTTGAAGCATCGTAGGGTAGACAGTGTCGTACACCCACCCTCTGGGAGGAGGTTAGGGAGGCCCAGTTACTACGACCCCAGAGAGCTCAGCATGAGGTAGAGTTGGTTCGTACTATCAGACGTAGGATGGAAGAGGCGTGGGATCGTCAGAAGAGTTATGCAGATCGGAGACAGAGACCTCTAGAGTTCTCTATTGGTGATCATGTATTCTTGTGAGTCTCACCCATGAAAGGGGTGAAGAGATTTGACCTCCGTGGTAAGCTAGCTCCAAGGTACATGGGTCCTTTTGAGATTTTGGAGAGGATCGGAGCAGTCGCTTACCGTCTAGCGCTACCACCATCTTTGTCGAGTATTCATGATGTGTTTCATATATCCATGATGAGGAAGTATGTGCCAGACCCTATACATATTCTGTCAGATGCGTCAGGTTCCATTTAACCTGATGCTACTTACGCAGAGGTTCCGGTACGAATTCTGGATCGTAAGGTATGACAATTGTGGAACAAGACGGTGCGACTCATTAAAGTCGGGTGGAGTCACCACACCGATGAGGAGGTTACTTGGGAGCATGAGGAAAAGATCAGAGCTCAATACCTCAACCTATTTACTTAAGGTACGTGAAATATATTTTTCAGTACTTGTGGCATTTCTTGTTAGTTATAGCCCTAGAACCAATCATGTGATGGTTGAATAGGGAACATTTTGTATCATATTCTATAAAGGCAAAGGATTGGTTATTATATTTACATCTTGCTTGTGCCAGCTAAATTAAATATAATAATGCCCTAGAAAAGTAGGTTCTTATCTACAGCACATCAATTGGCAGAATTGATTATGAGAGGCTGTAGAGAACACTTTCCTAAATGTTCCTAGTCAAGTATTAATATCCAAGGGCAATATTAATACATAAAGACTAGCATGTAGGTCAATTGATGACTTGATCTCACAAGTCATGGATATATGATATCAAGTTGACACATGGGTATATATTAGAGAATATATACTGAACTGACCCGCCATGAGAAAGTTTCATGGATCGTCATATGAGTGTCATAAACTTTCTCATGTGACTATTGGTATGAATAGTCCTCAAACCTGAAGTCACTACGGTTCCCTACATAAGGAGTTATGTACTTTGGTATCGTCAAACGTCACCCGTAACAGGGTGGACCATAAAGGCGATTACTGGGTATATAACAAATTATGCAGAGGGATGTGAGTGATGTAGATGGGATCTATCCCTCCCATATGACGGGAGTGATATCTGTGGGCCCCTTGATTGAGTAGAACTACTAAAACGCATGGCCATGCTCGAATGAGTCAATATGAGATATTGAGCTCATTTGTTTGAGTTAGTTTACTCAGGGATCAAGAAACACATAGATTGATCGAGGATGACACGGTCTATGCCTCATTGGTCAATCTGATATCAAGGATAGAAGGACACGGTCATACATTATAGTAGTCACGGAAAGGTTAGTCGGATCTTGACTTATCTCATAACTTGGGTAGCAATGATGTATTGCTAGATGCCGCTCATTGCTTGTGTATCTAAAAGAGTTTAGATCCACTGCCAACGTTATGAGAGCCTATAGGGTCACACACAAAGAGCATGATGATTAGAAGAATTAGTGCATTCTAGTTTGACTAGAATAATTTGGGAATAAGCTTAAGTACAAAATGGTTTTTGGACTTTAAGCTTAATGAGAATTTTAGCTTATTGATTTAATGAGATTAATTCAATATGCTAAGCTTAATTGATTTAATAAGATTAATTCAATATGTTACCTTATTGATTTAATGAGATTAATTCAATATGATAACATAAGCTTATTGAATTAATAAGATTAATTCAACATCCATGAATGCCACATAAGCATGCCACCTAAGCTTGATGAGATGGAAGGAGACAAAGGGTTTTGACCTTTGGATTTCCCCCACATGTGGACGGCCAAGCAAGGAGTATAACTCCTTGTTTGATTATCTTTCAATGCCATTGATTGCATTGAATGTGATAGGAGATGAAAGGTTTTTTCAATCCTATAAAACACCCCATGGGGTGGCCGGCCAAATGAGTTGAAGTGTGGAAGCTTGAGGCTTGGTGAGAGCTTGGTGGGAGAGCCTTTGGTTGTGTGATTTTTGTGAGTGTAGGCTAGCAAGAAGAGTGGTCTTCTTCTTCCTTTCTCTCTTTCCCTACTTTCCTCTCCTTTAGGGACTTCTCTAGCAAGAAGTAAAGGAGAGCTCTTCTAGTTTCTTTTGTGAGACAAGAGCTTGCTCGTGTGGATACATATAGAGGCACGGACACTTGAACGTGCTAAAAGATCCAACACATCCAAGGAGAAGCGGGATTACAAAGGGCACGCAACAAAGGTAATATTCTCCTATAAGATAGGTTTAGAGAAATTTATTTTGTACGAGGTTTTCTTTCGCAAGGATCACTTGGAAGGGATCCTATTTTTCCGTTGCGCATATGCTATTTTGCATATCAGATCCCTACAGTGGTATCAGAGCCACTTGCGAAAGATCGTATAAAAATAGGTTTTCTCTATTTTATATATGATATAGAAGTAGGATAAATTTTATTATGAGTTGATAATTGCATTAGCAATTTTTCAAACATAATAAAAATATCCGATGTCTTTTAAAAGTTAAAATGACATGGTGCATGGTTATGGCCTAGTCCCAAAAGGTTTGTGAATGTGTGTGTTATAATTCTTAATACGGCCTGCGCGTCGTGCCTTTCTCCTAAAATTCTTGTTGTAAAATTAGCTTTAGACTCGAATGTAACTCGAGTATTTCTCCTTTTGTAATATACAACAAAGATGGAGTGTCCATTGGAAGATGACGTTACAAGGAGGAAGTCAACAACACAAGACAACCAAAAGGAAGCACTTAGGAGAAGATGCTATCCCTAGGTTGACCAATCAATCTTCTCATTGGCTTGAGAAGATTGTAGAATAAGGGCCATAACCATGACACGCTTAGGTTAATATGTATGTGTTGCATGTTAATTTAGCTTATATGTGATGTATGCTAATATGTATGTGATGCATGTTAAAGTTTATTTCTTAATAAGTCTAAACGATATGCCTACCAAAGTTTGGTACTCACTACTTCCTCGATCATTTGTTATTGGGTTTGCCAAAGCAAAGCAATGCATTTTATCTTGGAAGAGTGCGAGTGGACAATCATGATGTCCCGCTATCAAACTTGGTTAAGACTTAATTAATTTTTTCTTAATTAATTAAGAAAGTAGAGGCATATATTAGCTTTGAACATAAGTTTTAAAGATTTGTTTTGTGTGATTTCCGAACATCAGCTTTGTCTTAGAAAGTGGTCATTGCTCCGATATCAAAGAAGGCCTCTGTGCCTCGCCACGGCCTGGAAGTTGGTTTAGGAATAAGCACTAAACTAATCTAAACTTACCCAAAGCTATTAAAGAGTTACATCAGATGTAATTGGCAAAAGATTGCCTACCTAGTCATACTACGTCTTGGGCGATTAGCCAAAGCTAACTCAAGACGAATTATGATGTGGATCTTTATCCCATATAAATTTATAGCTAAATAGAAGCTAATCATATGAGCAAAATGTGTTTGCCTACATCAATGATTAGCTCATATCAAAGCTATGAGAATTTAGTGGGAGCCTCATTTAATTAAAGGCCTAATTAAATGACTTAGGTATGATACTAAATTTTGCATTTTAATGTTGTAGATCACCATGTCATCTAACACGACACACCCCCTCAACTTGCGATCTGTCCTTGAGAAAGACAAGCTCAATGGAGCTAACTTTCTAGATTGGTATAGGAACTTGAGGATTATCCTCAAGCAAGAACGTAAACTGTATATCCTAGAGCATTCTATCCCTGAAACACCCGCCCCTGCGGCCACTCATGCTAAAAAAGATGCTTATAAGAAGCATCAAGATGACGCATTAGATGTGTCATGTCTTATGCTTGCCACCATGAACTCTGAGCTTCAGAAGCAACATGAGAACATGGATGCCTATGGTATGGTTGAACATTTGAAACAACTATATCAAGGACAAGCTAGGCACGAGCGTTTTGAAGTGTCTAAGGCTCTTTTTGCATGCAAGATGCAAGAAGGAACACCTGTAGGAACTCACGTACTTAAAATGATAGGGTACGTTGAGAACCTTGAAAGACTAGGTTTTCCACTGAGCCAAGAATTGGCAACCGATGTTATCCTGCAATCGTTGCCGGAAACATATAATCAATTCATCATGAATTATAACATGAATGAAATTGATAAACCTTTGCCTGAGATTCTCAGCATGTTAAGAACTGCTGAACCGAATCTCAAGAAGAAAGTTAGTAACGTACTAATGGTCAACAAGGGCAAAGGTAAGCGCAAAGGCAAGGGTAAGACCCAAGCCAAAGGCAAGGCCAATTCATCCACTTCAAAGGGTAAAGGTAAAGTACCTAAGGAAGGGGACTGTTTCCATTGCGGTGAGACTGGACACTGGAAGCGGAACTGCAAAGTCTACCTTGAGGAAGTAAAGAAGAAAAGAAGTGGGACTTCTGCCTCAGGTATACACGTTATAGAAGTTAATCTATCTATTTCTTCTACATGGGTATTAGATACCGGATGTGCATCTCACATTTGTACTAATGTGCAGGGACTGAGAAATAGTAGAATAATGGCAAAGGGCGAAGTGGACCTACGAGTAGGCAATGGCGCAAAAGTTGCTGCTGTAGCTGTAGGAACATATTCTTTGTCTTTGCCCACTGGGCTTATCTTAGAACTAGAGGAGTGCTTTTATGTACCTACATTAACAAAGAACATAATCTCTGTATCTTGTTTAGACAAGAAAAACTTTTCTTTTATAATAAAGGACAAATGTTGTTCCATTCATTTGAATGAAATGTTCTATTGTAATGCACCACTTATGAATGGTCTCTATGTTCTAGATTTAGAAAACCCAATTTATAACGTAAATACCAAATGGTTCAAATCGAATAATTTGAACCAAACATATCTCTGGCACTATCGCCTAGGTCACATAAATGAAAAACGCATATCCCAACTCCATAAAGATGGATTATTGGACTCATTTGATTTTGAATCATATGAGATATGCGAATCTTGTCTTTTAGGAAAGATGACTAAAACTCCATTTAGTGGACATGGCGAGAGAGCGACGGACTTGTTAGGACTCATACATACTGATGTATGTGGCCCTTTCAATGTCGAAGCTAGAGGAGGCTATAAGTACTTTATTACTTTCACTGATGATATAAGTAGATTTGGCTACTTATACTTGATGAGACATAAGTCAGAATCCTTTGAAAAGTTCAAAGAATTCAAGAATGAAGTACAAAACCAACTTGGTAAGTGTATTAAGCTACTTCGATCAGATCGAGGTGGTGAATACCTTAGTCAAGAGTTTCGTGATCACCTGGCTGAGTGTGGGATAATATCCCAACTCACTCCACCTAGAACACCACAATGGAATGGTGTATCTGAGAGGAGAAATCGTACTCTATTAGATATGGTACGATCAATGATGAGCCAGACTGATCTACCTACTTCCTTTTGGGGTTTAGCTCTAGAGACAGCTGCTTTCACACTTAATCGCGTCCCATCAAAAGCCGTAGAAAAGACATCATACACGTTATGGACTGGGAAGAGTCCCAAAATGTCTTTTATAAAGATTTGGGGTTGTGAAGCTTATGTTAGACGTCAAGTCTCAGATAAACTAGGACCCAAATCAGATAAGTGTTATTTTGTAGGATATCCCAAGGAAACTAAGGGATATTACTTTTACAATCCCACACTTGGCAAGGTGTTTGTTGCCAGAAATGTTGTCTTTCTATAAAGAGAATTTATTTCTAGAAAAACTAGTGGGAGTAAAATTCATCTTGAAGAAATTCAGGATGAAGATAACACTAAGGCTTCGATGGAAAATGAACAGGCACCACAAAGTGTTGTGGATGAGGAAATTATTGCCCAAAGAGTTGTGGAGCAAACACCTGTTCAAGTAGACCAACCTCTTCGTAGATCTGATAGGATCCGTCGTCAACCCAAGAGATATTCTTTTCTCTTGACTGACAACGGTGAAGTATTGCTTGTCGATCTTGACGAGCCTACATCCTATTAAGAAGCTATGATGAGCCCAGATTCCGAGAAATGGCTAGAGGCCATGAGATCCGAAATGGAATCCATGTACACTAACCAAGTATGGACTTTGGTTGATCTACCTGAAGGAGTAAAACCCATTGGGTGTAAGTGGGTCTTTAAAGTAAAGACTGACATGGATGGTAATAAGCATACCTATAAAGGTAGATTGGTGGCTAAAGGATTCAAACAAATTCATGGTATTGACTATGATGAAACCTTTTCACCAGTTGCGATGCTTAAATCCATTCGGATCATACTTGCTATTGCAGCCTACCACGATTATGAGATCTGGCAGATGGATGTCAAAACCATTTTTCTGAATGGAAAGCTACTCGAGGATGTGTACATGACACAGCCTGAGGGTTTTGAAGATCCAAAGCATCCTGGAAAGGTATGCAAACTGCAAAGGTCCATTTATGGACTAAAGCAAGCCTCTCGAAGCTAGAATCTTCGATTCGATGATGCAATCAAGGAGTTTGGTTTCATCAAGAATGAAGATGAACCTTGTGTCTACAAGAGAAATAGTGGGAGCATAGTTGTGTTTCTTATCTTATATGTAGATGACATACTTCTCCTCGGAAATGATATTCCCTCACTCCAGTCTGTGAAGATGTGGTTAGGGAATTGTTTCTCGATGAAAGACTTAGGTGAAGCTGCCTATATTCTAGGCATCAAGATCTATAGAGTAGATCTAAAAGATTACTTGGCCTAAGTCAGAGTACATATATTGATAAAGTGCTAGATCATTTTGCTATGCAAAATTCCAAGAAAGGATTTCTGCCTTTATCACATGGTGTGAGTCTTTCGAAGACTCAATGTCCCTCTTCTAAGGAGGAGAGAGATCGCATGGATAAGATCCCTTATGCATCTGCTATAGGGTCTATCATGTACGCCATGCTATGTACTCGTCCTGACGTCTCGTATGCTTTGAGCATGACGAGTAGATACCAGTCGGATCCAGGTGAAAGTCACTAGATAGCAGTCAAAAATATTCTTAAATACTTACGAAGAACGAAAGAATATTTCCTGATATTTGGAGGCAATGAGGAGCTAACTGTAAAGGGTTACAGTGATGTAAGCTTCCAAACAGACAAGGATGACTATAGATCGCAATCGGGGTACGTGTTTTGCCTGAATGGTGGAGTTGTGAGCTGGAAAAGTTTGAAGGTGACACGCTTGCCGATTCTACAATGAGTATATCGTGATCCGATGCAAAGAAAGGAGGCTGTTTGGCTCCGCAAGTTCATAAGTGAACTTGGGGTAGTTCCTAGCATTGCAGATCCAATAGACCTCTATTGTGACAACAATGGGGCTATTGTACAGGCTAAGGAACCTCGATCACGTCAGCGGACCAAACACATACTGCGGCGCTTCCATCTCATTCGAGAGATCATCGATAGAGGAGATGTGAGGATATGCAGAGTACCAACAGAAGCTAACATCGCAGATCCAATCGACCAAGGCTTTGTACGCACAGAGGAAGCATGATGGTCACACTAGGTCACTAGGTATCAGATATTATAGTGATTGGTACTAGTGCTAGTGGGAGATTGTTAGTTATAGCCCTAGAACCAATCATGTGATGGTTGAATAGGGAACATTTTGTATCATATTCTATAAAGGCAAAGGATTGGTTATTATATTTACATCTTGCTTGTGCCAGCTAAATTAAATATAATAATGCCCTAGAAAAGTAGGTTCTTATCTACAGCACATCAATTGGCAGAATTGATTATGAGAGGCTGTAGAGAACACTTTCCTAAATGTTTCTAGTCAAGTATTAATATGCAAGGGCAATATTAATACATAAAGACTAGCATGTAGGTCAATTGATGACTTGATCTCACAAGTCATGGATATATGATATCAAGTTGACACATGGGTATATATTAGAGAATATATACTGAACTGACCTGCCATGAGAAAGTTTCATGGATCATCATATGAGTGTCATAAACTTTCTCATGTGACTATTGGTATGAATAGTCCTCAAACCTGAAGTCACTACGGTTCCCTACATAAGGAGTTATGTACTTTGGTATCATCAAACGTCACCCGTAACAGGGTGGACCATAAAGGCGATTACTGGGTATATAACAAATTATGCGGAGGGATGTGAGTGATGTAGATGGGATCTATCCCTCCCATATGACGGGAGTGATATCTGTGGGCCCCTTGATTGAGTAGAACTACTAAAACGCATGGCCATGCTCGAATGAGTCAATATGAGATATTGAGCTCATTTGTTTGAGTTAGTTTACTCAGGGATCAACAAACACATAGATTGATCGAGGATGACACGGTCTATACCTCATTGGTCAATCTGATATCAAGGATAGAAGAACACGGTCATACATTATAGTAGTCACGGAAAGGTTAGTCGGATCTTGACTTATCTCGTAACTTGGGTAGCAATGATGTATTGCTAGATGCCGCTCATTGCTTGTGTATCTAAAAGAGTTTAGATCCACTGCCAATGTCATGAGAGCCTATAGGGTCACACACAAAGAGCATGATGATTAGAAGAATTAGTGCATTCTAGTTTGACTAGAATAATTTGGAAATAAGCTTAAGTACAAAATGGTTTTTGGACTTTAAGCTTAATGAGAATTTTAGCTTATTGATTTAATGAGATTAATTCAATATGCTAAGCTTAATTGATTTAATAAGATTAATTCAATATGTTACCTTATTGATTTAATGAGATTAATTCAATATGATAACATAAGCTTATTGAATTAATAAGATTAATTCAACATCCATGAATGCCACATAAGCATGCCACCTAAGCTTGATGAGGTGGAAGGAGACAAAGGGTTTTGACCTTTGGATTTCCCCCACATATGGCCGGCCAAGCAAGGAGTATAACTCCTTGTTTGATTATCTTTCAATGCCATTGATTGCATTGAATGTGATAGGAGATGAAAGGTTTTTTCAATCCTATAAAACACCCCATGGGGTGGCCGGCCAAATGAGTTGAAGTGTGGAAGCTTGAGGCTTGGTGAGAGCTTGGTGGGAGAGCCTTTGGTTGTGTGGTTTTTGTGAGTGTAGGCTAGCAAGAAGAGTGGTCTTCTTCTTCCTTTCTCTCTTTCCCTACTTTCCTCTCCTTTAGGGACTTCTCTAGCAAGAAGTAAAGGAGAGCTCTTCTAGTTTCTTTTGTGAGACAAGAGCTTGCTCGTGTGGATACATATAGAGGCACGGACACTTGAACGTGCTAAAAGATCCAACACATCCAAGGAGAAGCGGGATTACAAAGGGCACGCAACAAAGGTAATATTCTCCTATAAGATAGGTTTAGAGAAATTTATTTTTTACGAGGTTTTCTTTCGCAAGGATCACTTGGAAGGGATCCTATTTTTCCGTTGCGCATATGCTATTTTGCATATCAGATCCCTACATTTCTTACTCGTTATGCATCTGAGTAGGAAATTTGGGGACCAAATTTTTATTAGTGGGGGAGAATGTTAAATACTGAAAATTTAAAATATTAAATTAAATGGCCAAAGAATTTAGAAAATAATCTTGGGAATTTTTCGAGATTTTTAGGAAATTTTAGGATTTTTTCCGGATTTTTTCTGAATTTAAACGGAGTCCGTACGAGATAATTACGGGGATAAAATAAATAGACTTTGGTGGAGTCTATTTATGGGGGGGGTTAATAGATGGTATTAACCTAAGAAAAACCTAGATTTTTTTCCTTTTTTTTTTATTTTCTCCGACGCGACCCCTTTTCCTCCTTCGGCAGTTCCTCTCGTGCGACCTTCTCTCCGCCGTTGACAGTTCCTCTCGCGCGAGCTCTTCTCCACCGACGACCAAGCCGCCGTCACCCACAGCGTCGTCCGACGCCGAGGGCGCGCCGTCGTTGCTGCTCACTGGCAGCGCTCGTCTTCGCTTCTCCTCGTGCCCGCAGCCAACAGACCACCGAGCCCCTTCTTCCTCACGTCGCCCGACTCACACACGCGTCGGTTCCTCGCATCTGCCCGTGCCTGTTGCTTTCCAGTCAGTGTCTGATGTCGCTCCTCTCCCTTCATCCTCGCGCGCACCTGCTGCCAGGGAGTCATCGCTGCGTGCTGATTTGGGGCGGAGGCTGTGATCTCTGCGGTGGTCGCCGGAGCTAGTGAATTTGGGGCTGCCGGTGCTGGGGAGTGCTCTGTCGGTGGTTGTCGGGAATAGGGGATTTTTGCGAAGGTTTAGTGCAGCGACTGGCGTTGGCGTCGGGTTTTTCGACGAACAAGGCAGATTTGGGGAAAATGTTGTCGAAGGAGTTTTCTAGGGCTGGTAAGCTTGATTACACTTCCTCTTATCTATAAATTCCTAGATTTTGAATGTGTGTCAAGGTTGAGTGATTCGAGGGCTTCGATTTAGGGTGTGCTGGTGGAGTTCCTATATCCTATACGAGCAATTGATGGTGATCGAGGATTGTGATAGTGGATTGGCTTTATTCTAGATCAGCCTTGGACTATTGTATCAGACTATGACTTTGAATGTGATAGAATCTTGGATGTGGAGATGGTTAGCACAGACTGCACATATAAAAGGTATTATGTTTGTTTATTTTAGGAGATTCAAGATATGGATTTAAGTTCGATTTATTACCCTCGTTGGACTTATCATAGAACTTGGTAATATTTATATTTTACCTGTAGGCCTTTGATGGAGGTAGATTCTATGATGCAAAGACAATCGATATTCTACAGATCAGGCGGGTATTTTGACTTATCTTTTAGATATAGTCATGTTGATATGCTAGATAGTATAGCTTGCAATAATTTTCATGTTTATATGCCTAGTATGTTATTGTGCCTACTTGATATAAGCATTTGATCAGTATGATTATATCTTTCCTGTTTTACTCGGATCATGGATATGTACTTATTGATTGTACATATTATTCGGATAGGTATTTTTAGTTGGATGTACATGCTTTAGTATCATGCACCATCTTGCATGATTGCATGCTGGCTGGACGGGGTTCCTTTATAGTTGAGCTCGCAGCCAGTTACATGGCCTGCACACGCTGCCACTCATGGGTTAGTGGTATATCAGGAGGGTGTGTGCAGTTGCTCTGTCAGGCTCTGCTGGTCCGCTCATGGGTAGCGATGAGGTAGCGTGGTAGTGGGCATGGATCCCTCCTCTGGTCTATGACACCGGGAGATGAGAGCTTAGCTACCCCACTCTATTTGGGGCAGGAGGATAGGTGTACTCCGACAACATCCTGTCCACTCGGCCACTCAGGAGTAGTGATGGCAGAGTGCACAGTTGTCATAGCCCTACCCACTTGGCTTCACCATCGAGTGTGAGGCGGCTGACTGGCGTCAGGGGTGACCATGTCATTTGCACGGCATGCACTTTTCATGGATAGCATTTGTATTGTGTTTGCTGCATTTTTATTGATGCCTTGGATGTTGCATATGATTTCCATGCATACAGGATTTATATTTGTATATGGTGATGACTTTGTCTCTTATAGTATGGCACATGCACCCGTATTAGGGCAAGAGATTTAGGTAAGTACAGTCCTTTTGTATTTCTTGCTTGCATACCCTATTTATATGAGACTGTACTGGCATGATTCTTATTGTTAGCTATATCTTGCTGTGCATATCGACTATTATCTGCTAAGTTCTTTGAACTTACCCCGTTGTTTTACATCTGTTTCAGGTTGAAACTACCAGGAGAGTCCAGCTGTCAATCCCCCCTCGTTGAAATGGATAGGTTTTATTGGTCTTATGGTTTTGGTTTTTAACTAGATGAAGTGTGTTGGATTTGTGTTTATTTTGGTTATGTACTTGTGGAGGTTTGGAGATATTTGTTGTGTCCTTATGAACTATTCGATTGGTTTGGTTGTATATTCCTGCTCAGATGGAAGAAGGGGTAAGTCTAGATATAGTAGACTGTTGCTATTTACCTGGATTAATGGCATGAGGCTAATTTATTATCTGCGTGTGTAGTTTTTGTTCCGGTCATGTTGACCGATGTATAGTGGGCGTGTAGGCCTTTTATTCAAGTTCCATATTGTCACCCGTACAGGGGAGATGTTGTCAGATTTTCGTCTAGCGGGGACTCCCCCGGGGCGTGACAACATAAGCATGTCTAGAAATCCTTGAGGATTTAACTCTCTATGCCTCTAGTTCAACATTGCGTGAAACATCAGTGAAAGTCTTTGTACTCTCACCATGAGTCAAGTTCTGTTTCATGGTCTTCTAAGAATCTGAAACTGAACAGATCAATGGCTGAACCTGTTGGTCATCGGTCAACTCATGACGAGCAATTTTAAACTCCCGAATCATATTTGACATCTCTCTCAAGTGTTGAACTATGGATACATTCAGACACTTCTTGTAGCTATTGAAGATTGCTCAAACTACTCCACTATACTTTTCCCTAAGGGCTACCCAAATAGCATAAGCTGAAAGATATGGCTCATACTCAAAAATCAGGTCACTACCATTGAGCTAATCAATATTCCTTTAGAAGTGGAGCCCTTTTTCTTCCATGCCTTGTAGGCATCAAGGTCTCGTTTCTGTTGTGTTGTCGGACCATCAATAAGTTCCTCCATAACCTGATGAACAACCTCTAGAACCTCTTATTTCTTAAGAACATATTGTATCTTGAGGTGCTAGATTTTGTAGTTATCCCCATTCAGTTTCTCACTCTTTTTGAGTTCAGTTATGATATTTTTAGTTGTCATAATCTACCATAAAATAAACACATTATTTAGTTATTCAGTGTAAGCCATATGTATCCAATTTCCGATTGACTCAATGTAAACCTTAATTGGTTTACAAAATCAAGTGGGAACTATATTTCTCCTCATCATTTGTATGTTCCAATGAGATGAACATTGATTAACTATATTACATATATCACATCTAATAAACTAATAATTAATAAGTCATGATATTAAAAATAAAATGAATTAATCATGATCAGAAAATGAACTAATCATTTCTTATTCAAAAATTTGTTAACACATAACATACTTTTGGAAAGACTGTTAACAGATACCTTTCATTATTCATAACCTAAACAACTCTAATAGACTAGATAGGTCACTACCACTCCTACCAGGACAAACACTAGTGTTGTAGTAATGATTACAAATCCTATCTGTCTAGGCTCCACTAGGGCATACTCAGGTTGACTGACCATAGAATTCTCTTCAATCTCCTCAGGACCCTCCTAATCCACATGGTGTAGTAGCTCCAGGCAAACTCACCACATGTAATGCACCCTTCGTAGCACCCCCATACGTGATGTGCAACTACACCGAGATCATTCGGTAAAGAACACAAACAATGCCCAAATCCGATAGTTATCTAGGATCGGAAACTCCTACATCTCGAGTCTCTAATAAAGATGATCGAATCTCCCAATGTGTCCCCTGACTCCATAAGCAGGATTATAAACTATCCCCTGGATAGCTTCCCTCATCTTATTTCGTAGTAAATCACGACGAGTCATCGTACAAATCATCCATGCCACTGAAATTGAGATTAACCAAGTTAGTACAAAACCAACTAACCAGTACAAAATCGACTTAATTCAATTTATACATGCATAGAACTAACACAAATAATCAAGAAAAATAAATCTTCTTGATTTTAGGAGTTTTCGATAGATAGGTCCTATTGACTAGTCGACTCCATTGACAACTATTAACTTCAGAAAATAAATTCTGAGTCATCTTGGATTTTAATCAGGTACATTCCCAATGACTCCTGAATCAACCTCAGCCAAAACCAATTTGGCAAGCACCTATGGTGCCCCGAGCATCTTCCCTAGTTAACTAAGTCTAGTCTAAGTTGTTTATACCGTGTTCATGTTCTAACAACTACTCGATGCTTTAGTTATGAATTTAGTCAACCAAGGTCACCCTGCTAGTCAGCAAATGCCGACTTAGCTACTCGACTAGATCACTTGGCCAATTCCCGGGTACCTCCATCGCATCATGTTCTCAATCCCGAGCGAAGAGCATTATGCACCTCCTCACTCAAGCACCACGTGCAAATGTTGGAGTACCACACCCATCGCAGGCAACGCGTTCCTTACCTGAGTAGCCCGAGTACCGAGCACCGCCCGAAGTGCACTCCTCACCCGAGCAACCGAGAGCCCGAGCACCGCACTCATCTGGAATAGCATGTTCCTCACCCGGGCACCGTGCAAAGTGCTCCTTGCCAAGCACCACATGCTCCAGCACCATGTGCTCGAGCACCGCATGCCTAAGCATTGCGCCTGTGCTCCGTGCTGAGCTTCGCATGCTCGAGAACTGTGCCTGTGATCCGTACCAAGCACCTTGCAATTTGGATCCCGAGCACTAAGCGCTGCGCGCTCCTCACCCCATCACTTCGAGCACAGAGCATCATGTAGTCCTCGCTTGAGCACCCTGAGCATCGAGCATCGCATGCTCCTCACTCGAGCACCCCCAACATCGAGCGTCGAGCAACACGTGCCGAGGACTGTGCACTAAACACTGCATGTTGAGCACTGCATCACACGATCTCTACCTTTTCCCCAAGCACCTTTGTATTCTGACTTGAACAACCGAGCCCACACAGCACCACACCCTTCTCGTTCCTCAGTGTTGAGCACCTAAAGTCCATGGTCGAGGCATTCCTCGCTCGCAACAACCTTTCTAACTCACACTGTGTACAGAATGTTGGAATCTTTATAATGGCTAGAGGGGGGGTGAATAGCGCGTGTTCGTTCGTTGATGGAATTCGATAGTGATCATTTCTACAATTTCGTTAGTACGTAGCGAAAATAGAAATAATACAATAACAAAACACAATCACAACACAATAACACGAATATTTAACGTGGTTCGGAACCGAACGGTTCCTACTCCACGGATCGGGTTCGCACGAACCCTAGCGATGCCAATAACATACCACTATAATAACACTCCTTCTCAGAACAATCCGGAGGCGGAGAAACCTTGTACAATAATGATTACAACAATAATCAAATAGATACAAGCAAATATAATGAAATACAAATGCAAGTAAAGGAAAAACACTTTACAAGAGCTTTGGATTGCTTGATCGCTAGGTTGATCGAGTAGCACTTGAAGACCCTGAATTGCAAAAGCAACTCACACCAAATCGCCTCAAAGAACCATGCCAATTTCCTCCATCACGAGCTCCTTTTATAGCTTCAACCTGTACTGGAAAAAGTCGATCAGTCGACTGATCGGGACCATCAGTCGACTGATGCCACTGTTATCATGAGACAACGGCTAGATCCACGCTGGATAAGTCCAATGGATCTACCATCAGTCGACTAATCAAACCCATCAGTCGACTGATGGTGTCCTCACTCGACTGTTGGTCCCAGCGGTCGAGTGAGACTACACTCTGTGGCCGAATTCTCGAGCACCAGTCGATTGATCATGTAATTAGTCGACTGCTCGAGCTATCAGTCGACTGCCATCCTCTGGCAGTCGACTGCTAGGCCACTTCCCACAGTCAAACCCTAGTTAACTCGGTCCATTCGACTACCACATGGCACCAGTCGACTGGCACACCTCAAACATGAGGTTTTAGCTCAAGTATGGTGCCCCCATACTTGCTAGACCACCCTTAGCCTAGACCAAAGCCTTGTAGCTACCTCCATCAGCCTCACGCTTCTTGGATCCCTCCAAGTCATCCATGACTTGTTCATCCATCGCACTAGCCTTCAGGTGCTTCAATCGACTATGTCATGCTAACGGTGTCTACACCGCTAAGGCACATTAGACTTACGCCGCCAAGACTCCGCTTGGACTTTACGCCGCCAACCATTGGAATTATACTGCCAAGACTCCCGCTTGGACTTTACGTAGCCAATATCAAACCCCTTGGACTTCTCATGCCAAGACTCAAGCTTGGACTTTCCCTTGCCAACTCATGTTGGACTTCTCAAATGCCAAGACCATGCTTGGACTTTCCCTTGCCAACCCATGTTGGACTTTTACATTGCTAAGACCCATGCTTGGACTTTTCATGTGCCAAGTGTCCCACTTGGACTTTTCATGCCAAGTACTCAAGACTTGGACTTTACCAAATGCCAAGTGTTCCACTTGGACTTTCCATGCCAAGTACCCAAGACTTGGACTTTCCCATGACAATTACATTATCATATGTTTTTGTCGAACATCAAAACATCACTCGAGTCAAACTCGAGTCCTGGGCCGATTGCACCAACAATCTCCCCCTTTTTGATGTTTGACAAAAATCAAACAAATCATTGAGTTAGAACACTAACTCAAATCCCTTACCAATTATCCCAAATTGGTAATCTTAAACATTCTCCAAATGTTCTCCCCCAAACATTCTCCCCCTTTTTGACTAACATCAAAAAGGTTTTCTCTCCAAGGAGGTCAATGTCTCATGTCCCAATGAGATCTTACAATCTCCCCCTTGGTCCAAAAATACCTAGGATGCCTACCATCTTCTTAGTGATAAGTCTCATATCACTCAAGAGAGGCAATCCTATACACTCTCCCAATTTCCAAATTGGGTTTCTAAAAATCCATCAATTTTCCCAATTGATAACATTTTCCCCTTCAAGAAAAAAGAAAAACACATCCATCACTCCAAGATGGATACCTCCCCCTAAAGGCTTGCTCCCCCTTGACCATTGCACCAACAATGTCCTTTGGAAGTCCCTAAGCCAATAGGAACTCTAAACCATCAAAATTAAGGTTAGAAATTCAACATTGAACTTTCCAACACCTTAACATTGATACAAACCCTAAACAACTCTCCTAATCCATATCCAATGGATTTTCACCCTTTATAATGCTTCCCAAAGCATATCCTAGGGTTAGGAGTGATTAGGGACCTTAACCATAGCTGAAATCGGGTTAAGCAACCTTGGTTACCCTGAAATCAGGCTACTAGTCGAATGATTCAGACATCAATCGACTTGCACCTCCATCAGTCGACTGCCACCAATGGCAGTCGACTGATAACTGAAATTTCCGAATTTTAGTTATCAGAATCGAATTTCAGGAAATCATAAATAATTATACGTATATCGAAAAATCATGAAATTTGATACGTATAATACATATGACCAATACAATGGGTGAAAAATGTTTGAAAAATATTTTACCCATAAAATAGCGAAATTGATATAAAATCCAAAAGTGACTAAAAACTTTAAAGTTTAAGCTCACTTTGTATCAATCTCATCAATGGTGATTGCTATCAAAAGATAGACTTCACCAAGGTTTTTCAAAATGATTTTAAAATGTTTTCAAAACCTTATTTTGGATCATATTCCTTGGGCTCAATGTACATGACTTGTACACAAGCTTTCCCAATGATCCACCATTGAAATAAGATGAGTTATAGTTCATCTATATGCAAAAACTATGCACCTTGAACTTAACTCATATCCTAGCATCTCACATGTATCTAAAGTGTATAAATACACATACATGTCAATTGGATGTGAGATGTGGGTTTTGTTCTTCCTAATACTAGGGTTTCATGCATTTTTCTAAGGCAACTCTACTTGATTCCCTTATAAATGGGACTCCAAGTCATGCCATTGTCCTTAAATCAATTTCAATCAAATTATCTTAAATGCATGAGTGATTATGGCATTAGAGATGATATAGATAAACACATTCTCATAATCATGATGTCATGGCATAATATGAAATCTAAAAACACATGACATTTAATCCTTAATCCTAAACATGTACATGACATATAGAATGATTAAAAATAAGCATGATGTCATGGCATGTTATATGGCAAACAAAGCATGACATATAAAATATATAGGTATAGTAATACCTAAATTTTAATATTAATTGTCATTTCATATAATTAATTATATTTTGCCATATTTCTATTTTTCTCCCAAGTGTGCCAAAAACCCAAAATGACACACTAACCTCTAAACCTAAATTGTGCCAATTTTGATCATTTTATCAAACTTCTCAAGTAATATTGGCACATCCTAAAACTTTTAGGATTAAGACTCAAATGTATTTCCAAGGTAACCAACATTGAAAATATCCTAAAGTGCCACCTTTATCATGGTTGAGTTAACTACCCATCCAATCAAGGTTGGCACACCCTAACCCCATCTAGCGTGAATCAATCACGCTCTTAGGAACCCAAAACCTATTTGAGCTCCTAGGGTTAATTAGGTATTCCTTAGGGATAACCTCCCTAGATACCTTCCTAATGACTCTCCTAGGCTTATTAGCCTTGGTCATTTTGGTCTTACCTAGGTTGACTCTAGGGGTAACTCCCCTTGTAACCTTCTTAGTGGCCACCCTAGGTTTCCTAGAAACCTTAGCCACTAGGCACAAACTATGGTTACTCTTAGGGATAGCTTCCCTAGTAACTTTGGTCTTCTTAGACTTAGTTTGTGTTCCATAATCAAATGAAACACTATGGTAAGTCACCTTAGGCTTAGGTTTGTGATCCAAACCTTGCTTGCCCTTGGTTGACTTTCGACTTTGAGGTCCTAGATGTTGACTTTGAGATCTAGACTTAGACTTTTGATCATTAGACCCTTTAAATTGAGTTTGTATATTCCTAAGGGTCTTTTCTAGTTTCTCAAGCCTTGACCTCAAGGCTTGGTTCTCCAATTCTAATTGCCCAATTTTTGAGTTTTGATTTAAACCATGGGCATTGTCCTTTCTAGGCATATGCCTAGTCCATTTAGGGTTAAAACCTAAGTGTTCTTGTATTTTCCTAATAAATTCCTTAGGTAAGGTTTTTCTAGGGACATTAGTCCCAAATTTCTCCTTATTTCCTAAGTGGACCTTTTTAGCACCTAAACAAAAATGTCTATTACTTCTAGCATGCTTTTCATGTACAATAGCAAGAGAATTAAATCTTCTAGCATGCTTTTGCCTATTAACTGAGGAAGGTGCATTATTGAAATATACCTTAGGGTTTGTCTTGGAGGCTCCCCCTACTTGTGTTGCTCCTTCTTGCCCTTTCTTCTTCCCCCTTGGGCAATGACTCCGGTAATGCCCCTTTGAGTTGCACTTGAAGCATATGATATGCTCCTTGCTCTTTTGACTTTGGGGACCGACATCCTTGACTTCTGGTGCCGGTTGAGCCTTCTTTACCCTTTTTGGGCACTTACTCTTGTAGTGCCTGGATTCCCTACACTCAAAGTAAATTATATGATTTTTGTTTTAAAATCGAATTGCTTTGAGTTACCTAGAGTGGTTGTAGGACCCGGAGTGGATTCTTTATCTCTCCCGGAGGTGGATGGCTCCTCTTGAGATTGCCCCGGTGTGGAGGATGGTCTCTCCTCCTCAATCCTAGAAGTGGATGTTTCTTCCCCTTCTTCCACCTTTTCTTTCTTCGATCCGGAAGTTGACTCCATCTCAACTTCTGATTCCTCACTTTCACTTGAGGATGAACTCTCTTTTTCATCCTCCTCTTCCAAGTCTTCTTTGACCGATTCGGGATTGTCGTGGAACTTGACCATCTTGTTCCACAACTCCTTGGCATCCTTATAGCTTCCTAATCTAGACAAAATGTCGTTAGGTATCAAATTAATCAACATTTTTGTTACCTTAACGGTTTTCTTGAATTTTTGAAGTTGCTCCTCGGTCCATCGCTTCATTTTGAGGATTTTGTCGTTCTCTCCTCTCGGAGCATCAAAACCTATAATCACGGCAAACCAATTTTCTATATTGGTCATTAGAAAATATTCCATTTTACCTTTCCAATACGCGAAATGTTCGCGGTCGAAGGAAGGCGGAACGTTGATGTCGTCACCCAATCTCTCCTTGAATTCCATCTTGTTCCTCTAGCGTGCTCCCTTGGTTGTTAATCCGTAGAAGAGCCCCGGGCTCTAATACCACTTGTTGGGATCTTTGTAATGGCTAGAGGGGGGTGAATAGCGCGTGTTCGTTCATTGATGGAATTCGATCGTGATCGTCTCTACAATTTCGTTAGTACGCAGTGGAAATAGAAATAATACAATAATGAAACACAATCACAATACAATAACACGAATATTTAACGTGGTTCGGAACCGAACGATTCCTACTCCACGGATCGGGTTCGCACGAACCCTAGCGATGTCAATCACACACCACTATAATAACACTCCTTCTCGGAACAATCCGGAGGCGGAGAAACCTCGTACAATAATGATTACAATAATAATCAAATAGATACAAGCAAATATAATGAAATACAAATGCAAGTAAAGGAAAAACACTTTACAAGAGCTTTGGATTGCTTGATCGCTAGATTGATCGAGTAGCACTTGGAGACCCTGAATTGCAGCAACAACTCGCCCCAAATCGCCTCAAAGAACCATGCCAATTTCCTCCATCACGAGCTCCTTTTATAGCTTCAACCTGTGCTGGAAAAAGTCGATCAGTCGACTGATCGGAACCATCAGTCGACTGATGCCACTGTTGTCGTGAGACAACAGCTAGATCCATGCTAGATAAGTCCAACGGATCTACCATCAGTCGACTGATCAAACCCATTAGTCGACTGATGGTGTCCTCACTCGACTGCTGGTCTCAGCGGTCGAGTGAGACTACACTCTATGGCCGAATTCCCGAGCACCAGTCGACTGATCATGCAATCAGTCGACTGCTTGAGCCATCAGTCGACTGCCATCCTCTTGCAGTCGACTGCTAGGCCACTTCCCGCAGTCAAACCCTAGTTGACTCGGTCCAGTCGACTGCCACATGGCATCAGTCGACTGACACACCTCAAACATGAGGTTTTAGCCCAAGTATGGTGCCCCCATACTTGCTAGACCACCCTTAGCCTAGACTTAAGCCTTCTAGCCACCTCCATCAGCCATACGCTTCTCAGATCCCTCCAAGTCATCCATGACTTGTTCATCCATCGCGCTAGCCTTCAGGTGCTTCCATCGGCTATGTCATGCTAACAGTGTCTACACCGCCAAGGCACATTGGACTTACGCCGCCAAGACTCCGCTTGGACTTTACGCCGCTAACCATTGGACTTATGCTCCCAAGACTCCCGCTTGGACTTTACGCAGCAAATATCAAACCCCTTGGACTTCTCATGCCAAGACTCAAGCTTGGACTTTCCCTTGCCAACCCATGTTGGACTTCTCAAATGCCAAGACCATGCTTGGACTTTCCCTTGCCAACCCATGTTGGACTTTTACATTGTTAAGACTCATGCTTGGACTTTTCATGTGCCAAGTGTCCCACTTGGACTTTTCATGCCAAGTACTTAAGACTTGGACTTTACCAAATGTCAAGTGTTCCACTTGAACTTTCCATGCCAAGTACCCAAGACTTGGACTTTCCCATGACAATTACATTGTCATATGTTTTTGTCGAACATCAAAACATCACTCGAGTCAAACTCGAGTCCTGGGCCGATTGCACCAACACAGAACTCTCGTTTTCGAGATTTCTTCCATTGTTCATCGTCTTCTTCACAAAGAACCCGTGAACAATGACTCATGCATAATTGTAATCTCATATTAGAGGCTCTGATACCAATGTTATTATGGATTACAACAACATGCATGAAAATATAAAAAACTATAAACACTTACATATTTCTCATTTGTTTCAAGTTCTTTGATTTGCTCGAAGCTTTCGGAAACCTTGGGAACTGTGCTTGTCATATGTAGAGCAATTACAGAATCAAAATACTCTCTTTATTCACCAACTAAGTTTTCGACAGTACTTTGGAAGTTGAAAAATTCTCTCGACCTTTTTTATACACAACGCAACTCACTATCCCTCTTCTCTTTAACTAGGACTTTCTTTTATAGGTGGAACCATATCTTTTCATTACCCGCGTCCCTTTCGTTTCCACTAGAATGCACTAAGTGTTAGACGTGGGCAGTTCCACGAACTGCGATGGCAGTTCGTGGAACCGCCATCACGCACGCACGACATAAGCCGTGCGTGCTCTCCTTCCTTGATAAGGTGGTGCGTCCAAGGTGGTGGGGGTTCGGCTGCTAGACGAAGGGCTGCTCGGCAAAGAGGGTGTGAAGCGATTGAAGAAGTGTCCGGCGATCTTGGTTTGTGGAAACAGAGGGAACTTCCACCGTGATATTTCCTCCGACGCAAGTCCATACTCCAACCGGGTAAAATTGAACGAAGAACAGGTATATATTGTTACAACATTGGTATCAGAGCAATTAAATTCTGAATTTATTTCATACCTGTGTGATACCCTCGTCGGAGAAGACAACCGGAACAGAATTCTTTGTTCTGATTAAATCGATGCGCGGCGCGGTCGCGGTCGCCGGCATACGGTCACTCGAAAGCGACGCGGAGCTTACGCCCTTCCGATGACCTCGGAAACGGCATGACCGCCGATGCCTCGGCGTTGCATGGATCCGGCCGCAGGCGCGGAGGCGACGGCGATGGCACTGTTGTCGAAGCGCAGGCGCGCGCTGTCGCTCGCGATTGGCGACGTCCTCTGAGGCGGTCAAACGCGGGCGATGGAGGCAACGGCGCCGGAGGCAGCGGGCCGCTGGCGCGGAGGTGACGGCCTCTGACGTGGCCGACACGCCCATGCCGATTGAAGGCACAGGCGTGTCGCGGCCGACACGCCCATGCCGATTGAAGGCATAGGCGTGTCGCGGCCGACACACCCATGCCGCACAGGGCGTGTCGTGGTCGACACGCCCATGCCGCACAGGGCGTGTCGCGGCCGACACGCCATGCCGGCACAGGCGTGTCGCGGCCGACACGCCATGCCGCAAGACAGCGCAGCGCGCCAACACGGACGGTTTGCTAACAGGCGGTTGAGTCGAACTCCTGACACGGACGTGTCAATGACGACACGCCTGTGTTGTTTTGATACGCCGCCCTGTTAACACGAAAAACTCATAAATAAATAATTTTTTTTTGTTTTGTACAGATTATAAAATTTATTTTTGAATAACTCAAAGATAGGACTAGATTATGACTGTCTATGGGTCAAAATTGATTGATCAATGGGTCAATTAATTATAGCCTAAAATTCAAGAAGTTTAGTTCTTCTTGATAAATGGGTATTTGTTCTGTGCCTTGATTAATTGAAATATACCGGTATTTGTACTGGTTTTGTCGGTTATGTACTGACATGATTTATTTCAATTTTACAGATGGTGCGGATGTATACCACTATGACCCGGCGCGATGTGTTGCACAACCGGTATAGGGAGGCTATCGAAGATTTGGACTATGACCCTTACCATGGAGTCGTTGGACACATTGGGAAGCTGGACAGACTGTTCTGGAAGCTCGAGATGCAGGAGTTTCCAGTTTTAGACAACTACAGGATTTGGGCGTTGATTCGTTCATTGCCCGATAATCTTGCTGACGCGGCACGACAATTTTGGGGGTTACATGAAGGATGCATTTCATATACCCGGTTGTGCACAGAGCTGATAAACTACGCTGACTGTGAAGAGGATCCTGAAGAAGACCCTGTGGAGGATTTTGATTCTCGAATAGTAAGGTCTTTGAAGGACTCTGTATCAGGGCAGCATGTGTTGCCTGTGAGTGTCCCAGCAGAGAGTACTGTAGTTGAGTCCAGACGGAGGGGACATGTCATGATTACTGCTGCGCTAGGGCTTGTCCTAGTGGGAGCAGTAATCGCTTATCTAGTCTATTAGGAGTTATTTTAGTTTATGAGTAGGAAGAATGTAATCTGTTACATTCTTAGTAGACATTGTTATTTGTTAACATTGTACAGCATGTTTTAATGATGTGTTCATTTAATGATTAGTTCATATGATGCTGTTGACTCTACATGATGCATGATTATTGAATATGCCCTTGATTAGTTCAAATGAGTATATAATGATATGTTCATTTAATGTGTAATATCATGCTGTAATAATGATTAATATCATTAAGTGGGATGTATGTAATAAAATATATCAATCTAAGTCTGATTGGCACATACAAATGATGAGTGATAACGCAGTTGTCACTTGATTTTGTAAACCAGATCAGATTTATCTTGAGTTTATTTTTGAGATTACATACATAAAAGTATACACTGAGTAACTAAATAATGTGTTTATTTATGTTAGGTTATGGCAACCAAAAACATCATAGCTGAACTGAACAAAGGTGAAAAACTTAATGGGGATAACTATAAAATATGGCACCTCAAGATTCAGTATGTTCTTGAGGAACAAGAAGTCCTAGAGGCTGTTAATCAGGTTGTGATGGAACCTGTTGAGAGTAATACAACACAGTACAGACGTGACCTTGATACCTATAAGGTATGGAAAAGGAAGGATTCCACTGCTAAGGGCATATTGATAAGTTCAATGGTGGATGACCTAGTGTTAGAGTATGAGCAATATCCTTCAGCTCATGCAGTCTGGGTAGCCCTTAGAGAGAGATACAGTGGAATAAGTCTCAGTAAGCTTCACACCGATGATCGTGTTCGACACTACAAGAAGCCATCGTAACGATGGTTCAACATCTCGTGGAGATGTCTAATATGATTCGAGTGAAATCGGTCATGAGTTGACCGATGAACAAACAGAGTTCAAAGCGGTTATTCGTTCTCTTCCCGATTCTTGGGAGACCATGAAGCAGACCTTAACTCACAGTGAGAGTATTAAGACTTTTGCTGATGTCTCACGGCATGTGGAGCTGGAGGCTGAGAGAGTAGAATCCGTAAGGATTTCAGGCCAAGCATATTTGGCTGCCGGTTCTGCTGGATCATCTGGATCCAAGAAAAAATGGTACAAGAAGGGAAAGGGAAAGAATAAAACGCGCTATCACCTGGGAAGGATCAAATCAAGAAGAAGAAGACAGGGAAGAAACCTAAAAGCAAGTTATCTTGCTTTAATTGTGGCAAGAAGGGCCACTTTGCTCGGGAATGTACTGAGCCTAAGAAGGTAACTTCTAATCTGTCTTCTAAGCATTTTGTTGCTAGTACTGTGTTGATGGCTGATTCTTATCCTTTGTGGATTATAGATTCGGGAGCAACCAACCATGTAGCTCGAGAGCGGGTTACATATGTTGAGTACCACCGGGTACCTGCTGGCAACAAATGGATCTATGTAGGAAACAATGCAAGAGTCGAAGTCAAGGGAGTCGGCACTTGTAAACTTAACCTTCGTGGTGGAAGTACTTTGTTTCTGCATGATGTCTTGTATGCTCCAGAGATTCGAAGGAATCTTGTATCTGTTACTTGTCTTCTTGATTTGGGGTACTCTGTAAAATTTTTCAGTCGCTGTGTAGAACTTAAGATTGACTCTGTGTCAATCGGATATGGTTATTTATCTAATGGTTTTATGGTACTAGATGTGGTGCCTGATGTGAATTGTGCAATTCATAGTTGTTTTTCAAACATTGCTCTTACTAGTAATGCGGATATATCTGATGAGGTTTGGCATGCTAGATTGGGACATATAAAACAAGATCGCACGAATCGATTAGCTAGAGAGGGTTTATTGGGCTCTCGTGCTAAGATTAGCTTGTCTATATGTGAGCATTGTCTTGCTGGAAAAGCAACTAGGAAACCATTTGGAAAGGCTATTAGAGCAGACTTGCCATTGCAATTGATTCATTCGGATATTTGTGGTCCGATGAGTGTGAAGGCTAGGCATGGAGCTTCCTACTTCATTACATTTATTGATGATTTCACTAGGTATGGTCATGTGTATTTGATTTCTCAAAAATCTGAAGCGTTGGATTATTTCATTCGTTATTTGAACGAAGTTGAGAATCAAACAGAACGTAAGGTTAAGGCCTTGCGCACTGACCGTGGGGGTGAATATCTGTCTGATTTGTTCAAGACGACATGTAATGATAAGGGGATTATTAGACAGCTAACGATCCCAGGAACTCCACAGCAAAATGGGGTTGCTGAAAGAAGAAATAGGACTCTTCTTGAAATGGTTAGGTCTATGATGGCGCAGGCTAATTTGCCAGTCTCCTATTGGGGAGATGCATTACTAGCTGCGGCCTATATACTTAACAAAGTGCCTTCAAAGTCAGTTCCATCAACCCCATATGAACGTTGGACGGGCAAAAAATCAGATTTGAGCAATCTGAGACCCTGGGGGTCAGCTGCCTACGTTCATAATAGTTCTCACAAATATGGAAAACTAGGACCTAGAGGTAAGAAGTGTATCTTTATAAGATATTCTGATACCTCAAAAGGTTATATTTTTATAGGTGAGCAACAAGATGGGACAATCTCTGAGATTGAGTCGAGAGATGCCACTTTTCTCGAAACTGAGTTCCCAACAAGAGGTGAAGTTGATAAGACAGTTCCTCTTTATGAGGAGGATGAGTCGTTATCAACAAGTCAGATGTCCAGTGGGATACCTGAACCTAGTCAACCGAGTGGGAGTAATGTGCCTGATCACGGGGTGACTTCTCAGCTAACTTACGGAAAAGTATTCGTAAGATCATACCTAAAAGGAGGTTTGATATTGAGAATGAGGCAATGATGACACTCCCAGTTGACGAAGATGAACCTCAATCAGTTGAGGATGCGTTGGGATGTAGGGTTAGAGATAAGTGGAAAAGTGCAATGGAAGAAGAGATGGAGTCAATGATTCGGAATCAAGTTTGGGAGTTAGTCGATCTTCCTCCTGGCCGAAGGGCCATTGGGAATAAGTGGATTCTCAAAATAAAGAGGAAGTCTGATGGATCGATTAACCGATACAAGGCTCGTTTGGTTGCAAAAGGATTTACCCAAAGAGAGGGTATTGACTTTGAAGAGACATTTTCTCCCGTAGTGAAGTTTGTGTCAATCCGAGTTATTTTGGCCTTTGTGGCGCATTATGACTTGGAATTACATCAGATGGATGTTAAAACCGCTTTCCTTAACGGTGAGCTTGATGAGGAAATCTATATGGTTCAGCCAGAAGGTTTCGTTGCTTTAGGCCAAGAGGATAAAGTATGTAGATTGAAGAAATCTATATATGGGCTGAAGCAAGCGTCAAGACAATGGAACATAAGATTTAACAAAGTGGTTTTTTCTTATGGTTTCGAAATGATCAATGAGGATCATTGCGTTTTCCTAAAGAAGGAAAAAGGAAAGTATGTCATTTTATCATTATATGTTGATGATATGCTGATAGCAGGAAATGACATAGGTTTTATTGAAGAAGTCAAAAAGTGGTTGTCTTCTCAATTTGACACAATAGATATGGGAGAAGCTGAATACATCTTAGGGGTTAAGATCATCCGGGATCGATCAAAGAGACTTTTGGGTCTGTCACAAGAGTCTTATATTACTAAGATGTTACAACATTTCAACATGTCTGACTGCAACTGTGAACAGACACCTATTGCGAAAGGTACTGTTTTGAGCAAAAGTATGAGTCCCAAGACTCCAGCTGAAATAGCCGACATGAATAAAAAAATCATATGCCAGTGCCATAGGTAGTTTAATGTATACTATGTTGTGTACTATCGCATATTATGCAAGGCTTAGTCACTTGCCCACCAAACCTGAGATCGAGACACTGGAAGGCAGTGAAAAGGATTTTCAGATATCTGAAGGCGATGACAGATTATTGTCCCTGTTATCAAGGGTCAGATATGAGCCTAAAGGGCTATTCAGATGCAGATTGGGCTGGGGACCTGGATGATAGAAAATCAACATCAGGCTATGCATTCTTGTTGAATGGTGGCGCCATCTCCTGGAACAGCAAGAAACATGCCTTGTGGCCTTATCCACAATGGAAGCTGAATATGTGGCATGTTCAGCAGCTGTACAAGAAGCAGTCTGGTTGAGAAGGTTCCTAAAGCATTGAGAAGCGTGGGGAGTCGAAGGATCTATTGTGATACTAAGCTGCGATAGCTTTTTCCAAGGATCCCAAATATCACAGCAAGGGCAAGCATATTGCTATAAAATACAACTTTATCAGGGATATTGTTGCTAAAAGGAAGGTGATTCTTGAGTATATCCCTACACGAGCTATGCTTGCAGATCCTTTTACTAAGCCAATGACTAGAGAGTCATTTAATGAGCATGTAAAGTCTATGGGACTTCGTAGAATGTAACAGTCTTGTAATGACAATTGAATATAATGATTTGATTGTTTAAAATGCTAGTCATAATCTATTCAGTGTATGTTATGTTACATTCTAGTGATAAGATCTCGATAAGCATGTTGGTAGGTAGTGATTGGTCCTCTCACATGGACAATCATCTCTATTTGTTGCGTATGAATAGAGGTAAGACCGATGCTTATAGGTCAACCTATGTGGTTGTTAGCTTTGGAAGCTGTAAAATTTGTTACATTCCTATAAGTTAGGGTCGTCTTGATATTTGTATCAAGAGAAGATCATTTTGTGGTAAATGATCGAAGTAAATGAACCCACCATTTACTATGCCTATTTGTGAGCCAGATAAGGATTCATGTGTTGAATTTTGGATTAGACATTGGGAATGTCTAGATCGAAATCTGTACGATGTTAATTTGAGGAAAACATGCGCTCTTTATTGGTAAAGAGGAAGACATCGTAGCATGTGAATCATATCACATGTGCTAAGACGACACTAAGGGTAGTAGGAGAAAGGATCCCTGCTTCTCTACTATGTGAGCCCTTTGAGATTATATGTTGATCTCAATATTTGCCCTTTGTGACTATTTATGTGTCTACTTGAAGTTTTAATCAAGGTTTGCTACTTTAGCATGTCTACCTATGACTATGGATGATTCGGTCTATGGAACATGACTAAGAAAGCGATTGATTAAAATGAATAGATTCACACTAAAAAGGAAGATTAAATAGATTTACATCTAATAAGAATTATTCACTGGTCGACCCATTTTTGTTGTGTATGGAAATGATTGTGAATATTTGGAATATGAGACATTCTCTTGACATTATGGTCAATCTAAGGGATTAGAGATGTTCATATTGATGTAAATGAGATTATTTAATCTGGGTAAAAAGCAAGACATGAATGTTTCAGGTAAACGGTTATGTACCACCAGAAATATGATTTTGTATCATCTGGAAAATGACTGTGTGTCACCTGGGAAATGGCTGTGTGCCATAAGATAAATGGTTTTGTACCACCTGGAGATGACTCTGTGTCATCGGGAGAATGATTATGTATCATATGAAGAGTGGATAAGTTAGGCGTAACAACTTCTCTTAGCATGTATCACTCTATGAGCAGCTATATAAGGTGTAACAACTTTCTTAGCATTTGAATGCTCAATATGCTTGCTGTCGCACGAACCATTTTCTAATTTGATGTTTCATTTAGTCTTTGTGACTATTAATCTATGTTCTATTAGTCTTTTGAGACAATAGATGTTGCTTCGGTTTAGTCTATGTGACTAAACACCTCTTCTAAAATGGTCTCTGTGATCATTTAGTCTATGTGAATAAACGTCTCTTTCTAAAATGGTCTGTGTGATCATTTTTGTCTGTGTGACATACCTTGGACGAGTGGGAGACGTTAGACGTGGGCAGTTCCACGAACTGCGATGGCAGTTCGTGGAACCGCCATCACGCACGCACGGTCCGTGCTCTCCTTCCTTGATAAGGTGGCGCGTCCAAGGTGGTGGGGGTTCGGCTGCTCGGCAAAGAGGGTGTGAAGCGATTGAAGAAGTGTCCGGCGATCTTGGTTTGTGGAAACAGAGGAAACTTCCACCGTGATATTTCCTCCGACGCAAGTCCATACTCCAACTGGATAAAATTGAACGAAGAACAGGTATATATTGTTACAACACTAAGTGCATGCACAACGTTTGTGCAGTTACTGCATGTAGCAGTAACATCTCTTTAAGTGCAGTAGTAATGCTAACAAATATATCTTCAAAATTCCCATCATACTTATCATGGAAATTTCGGCCAGTAGACAGCCCAAATTTGATGGTTCAGTATTGCAACAAATCAAATAAATTTCCCAAAATGCCATCTATCGAAGTTCTTGGACTTAGAGAACTGATGGTCTGCCACAGTATAATACGTTGAGGTTATCCTTTCTGCTGTAGGACGCTGGACGCCAGACTGCTATAGATTAATGGTGAGTTTTCATGGGGATTTATCATAGAGTGGAGCAATGTCATTGAAGGGGCTCTATATGCACCGGGGTTAATTGTACAATACAATATTGATATGGAATTACCACGTACTATTGAAGTGCAGGTGCTAAAAATCAAATTTGATGTATTTGCTGAAGTGTTGGCTTCTGATAAAACTCCAGCATGCAGAAATACAAAGTGCAAGAATTCCCTGTGAAAGTGCAAGGACACTCAATGTCAGGTTTTGTGAGGTAAAAGAGCTGACAAGGAGGATTCAAGTTTTAACCAAAGTCTATCAATGGCGCCACAGGAAACACGAGCAGAGGGACCTTAGGATACACTACTATACTTCCAAACAGAGAATATGACCGTGGAAACAACAAGCATATGTGGTCATGCTTTCATTCTGATATTTATTCTTGCATGACAATCTTCAAGATGAAGCTGAGTTGATGTTTCAAGGTGCTGAATAAAGAAGATATGATACAGGCGACGACAGAAAGCTATCTCAGTGGATTGGGAAGATAGAATGAGCTATCAAAGCCTTGAATAAGAGAAGGGTAAAAATTGCTGGTGGTTGACTTATATATAATTATCGTAACGCATCTGATTATGTAGCAATGATTCAAATCCGATTAAGTGATTTAATTATATTTTTATTAGTGGATTTATATTATTGGATGTGGGTTAATAAATTTAGATTCATATGTGTAGAACCTTTTAGCCCGTACCATTAGCATTGATAGGTCGTTAATGGATTAGGATAAGCTATATATATAGAGTGTGATCTCCGCAAGAGAGAGAGAGAGAGTAACGAATGTCTATCTCTTTTCCCCCATAGGGCAGAGCATTTGGTGTCGTTGCTCTCGCACCTATAGAAGATCTCGCCCTTGTGTTGTTTCAACATCAGATCTTCATATCCTTACGGTGATGATGTTTCCGGATTCAGGTGCATGTTTACTACTTTCATTATGTTTTTGTTGTATTTTTTTTGCATGATTGTTATAGATCATTTGATAATATCATATGTTCAAATCGTTTTGTTTTTATTTTTCTGAATACATATGTGGATGCACAATCCATGATTGAAAGATCCATCAATTTGTATCAGAGCACAAGATTAGGTGTCATTAATCGTACAACATTAAGATGTGGTGTTTTTATGATTTTGGTCCAAATGTTTGCATTTTGCATTAAATCTTTATTTAACACATTTAAACATGTTTAATCATCGAATCTAAAGGTTAGGAATCTTAGATTTTGCATCGAATTTAAGTTATTCATGTTTTTCAATGAATAATACAAAGAACGATGGCATAACAGTTGTCGTTTTCATCGAAACCGATGCATTTTGATCCGTAGGAATTAGTTCACATAGACATCAGTCGATGGATATGGACCATCAATCAACTGCGGGTCGAAAAATCACTACAACAAAAATTCAAAAAGACAACGGTGAAAAATCATTGTCTATGATCCAAAAAATCCATGGTAAATCGACGCGTTGAGAAAGATAGGGCGATGAAAGACAACGGTGAAAAACCGTTGTCGATTTAAGGAAAAGATAATGATTTTTCACCGTTGTCTTTGAGCACCTCGCCTTTCTTAACACGTCAATTTACCACAGATTTTTTGGATCATAGACAATAATTTTTCACTGTTGTGTTTCAACTGAAAGTACAACGGATTATAACTGTTGTCTTTGAGTGTCCTATCTTTCTCAACGCGTGGATTTACCATGATTTTTTTTAGCATAAACAACGATTGTTAACCGATGTCATTTGTATTGTCATTGTTATTTTAACCATTGTCGTTTCTCAACGGTCACTCTAAACCGTTGTCATATTATAGTGTTGTATTTTTAATATACATCATACAATAACATCAAAAAGAATTATAGAAAATATATATACACTCGCACTTGTAGCAAAGTAAAGTACAAGCTCACATCATCTCATTTTAAATGATCACTTTTAAAAAATGATCACTTTTAAAAATATATATAAAAAAGTACTCGTAGCAAAATAATTACACATCATATGCTTATACTACATCAAAAGAATTATCCATAACCAAAACAATTATACATTACCACATTTAACCAAATAAGGTATGTACACTTAAATTTCCTAATCATCAGATATGTGATCTTGTATGCATTCAGCCCACTCCGAACGTACTTCATCAATTTTCTTTGCAGCTATCACAGATTTTGCAAATTGCATGTGAATAAATGAATGAAAATGTAAACACTTTAAGTACTATGTGATAATTAACTGTACAAATCATTTTACAAATATATTTCAATAAGAAAATTTGAACCGATAACTAGTTAACATACAGAAAATGTATGAACCTGATACACAAAGTGTTAATTTATAAGAAACATAAAAGACAGTGAATCAGTGAATCATTATTGAAAAAGATGAGATTTAAAGATTAAGAGGACATGCATACTTTTGTCTTCAAGTTACTCAGTTTTGATCCCAGAGAAAGTCCAGCAATTGTTCCACCACTAAAAGGTTGGAAGTAAAAGTTATATAACTTCAGCATAAAATCACATATCTAAATACAAAAACATAAGTGTAATTATCCATGAAGTAACAGAAAACAAAGTGAAATTAAATAAACTATATCAAAGCAATTTAGAAATAACCTGCGCAATTAAATAAATCCAACCACCACCTCGATCGACACAGAGATGTATAGTTGGTTTACTTCCACATCATGGAAGCACTCAGTGCCCCATTCATTGATTCCAATTGATAAAAGAGGGGACGAAGTAGGACAAAATCCATGGATTAAAAGATATACCAAAATGTTGTTGGAAATGTGAATGGAAACAAAGAAATGGAAGGATAGAGAAATCCTCTTATGGAGGAGTTTAGTTCTACATTGGAAGTTGAGAGACAACTTGATTGATTTATAATGTATCACAAGCATTATAGTTGTGAACATATACAAGGGAAGAGGCTCTCTCTCATGCGTGGGTGTGCAGGGGGAGTGCGAATTTAGGGCTCGGATTGCACTACCGCAAGACGAGTCGTGTGCGAGCGCGACCTACACGCGTCGAATGTACGACCGGTCGAGGCATAATTTGCCCAAGTGGATCCAACCAACCTTTTACTAATCCGTTCCATTTTTTGTAACGTATGCATTGATACTTAGCGTTGAAACGGTCGAGTTTGAGTTTATTTGTAGACGTTTCAAAAGCGAGCCATTAATTCAATTACATAATTAATTGGAGATATGCTACGAAGTTATAAAAGAGGAAGCATTGGAGATATGAGTGGAGTTTTTTTTTCTCTAGTCTCTCCTCCCTTCCTCCCCCCTGCTTTCCTGATAGCTTCCTGTGTGCGCTCAGTTCGTCGGAAAGACGATCTGAGCTTCATCGTCTCCCGGTTCCATCGTTGTATCCTGGAAAACAGTCATCCATCACCCTCGAAAGCACGTAAGAGGGGACGAATCTGTTTTAAGGACACTGTGGAAACCACAGGCCTCGACACCAAGTGGTGCTGCGGAACAACCGAGCGCCTCTCCGCTCTGCTCAACCGGCTCTGCTCAACTGGTTCTGCCTAACCAGTTCTGCCACTCCGCTCTGCTCAACCGGTTCTGCCTAACCAATTTTTCCACTTCGCTCTGCCTGCGGTTCTCAGAACCCGCTCGCCACTCGGGTTTTGCGAACATTCATCACTCCGTTCGCCACCGGGTTACGCCGAACCGTTCTACCACTCCGCCGCTTCAACCGTTCTTTCTAAGAACTCCGCTCTACCACTGCGTTACTGTTGAACCCAGTTCTTCCTAGTTACCGAATCGGGCGATTCGCCACTCCATTCTGCCACACTGGTTCTGCCGAACCAGTTCTGCCACTCCGCTCTGCTCAATCGGTTCTGCCTAACTAGTTTTGCCACTTTGCTCTACTCAACTGGTTCTACCGAACCCACTCGCCACCGGTTCTACCGAACTCGCCACTCGTTCTACCACGGTTCTCCAGAACCCGATTACGCCACTCCGCTCTGTCTAAGGTTCTACCGAACCCGCTCGCCACTGCGGTTTTGTCGGGTTGCCTTACTCCGCTCGCCACACTAGTTCTCGCCACTCCATTACGCCTGCATCGGTTCCAGAACGATTCGCTCCGTTACGCCATCGTTCTGGGCGATTACCGCCTCCGCTCTACCCAATCAGTTCTCGAACCAGTGCCGCACTGCCGGTTCTACCAAATCGGCTCTTCCAGATCGACTCTGCCAAATTAGCTCTGCTGAATTGACTCCGTCGACACTGAAAGGACTGTCCGAAGCTATTGCAGCAGCTCTTTCCCTTGTGAAGAAGGATCTTTTGCACGACAAAACTTAAAACAGATTCGTCCCCTGTTGTGATGCCAGCGGACCAAGTTGCGATGCCGACGGACCAAGTTGAGATGACTGTAGCACAACCTACTACTCAACAGGTGCAGGTAACTACTCCTAATGTAACGATTGGGACAGTCCCAATCAATCATGCCGAGAAGCCAGAAAAATTCATTGGCTTGAATTTCAAGAGGTGGCAGCAGAAAATACTTTTCTACCTGACCACTCTTAACCTGGCTAGGTTCTTGACAGAAGAACCACCCAAGGTACCTGAGGGTACTTTGGATACCCAAACCTTCAATGCTGTGGAGGCTTGGAAACACTCGAAGTTTCTTTGTAGAAACTATATCCTCAACTGTTTGGCAAATGCGTTATATAATGTATACTACACAAAGAAAATGGCTAAGGAATTATGGGAATCCTTACACAGGAAGTACAGAACAGAGGATGCAGGGGCCAAGAAATTTGTTGTTGGCCGATTCCTGGACTTCAAAATGGTGGACTCCAAGATGGTGATTAGACAAGTCCAGGACCTTCAAGTGATCCTGCATGAGATCCACTCTGAAGGCATGATGCTGAGTGAGACCTTCCAGCTGGCAGCAATCATAGAATAGCTCCCTCCCGGCTAGAAGGACATCAAGAATTACTTGAAGCACAAAAGAAAGGAGATGAATATCGAGGAGCTCATCGTCCGACTCAGGATTGAGGAAGACAACAGGAGCTCGGACAGGCGATCATTCACTCAAGTAGTGGTCAAAGCCAATGTGGTTGAACATGGCGAGGGCTCACAACGGAAGAAGTCTAAGGCTTCCAAACTGGAGCCTAAAGGAGGCATTAGCAAAAAGAAATTCATAGGAAAATGCTTCAATTGTGACCGTGTTGGTCACAAATCTTCGGACTGTAGAAAGCCAAAGAAGAAGTAGGAGGCTAATGTGAGCGAAGGGCCGGACATAGATCTGTGCGCCGTCATTTCTGAAGTGAACCTCATTGGTTCGAATCCGCGGTAGTGGTGGATTGATACAGAAGCCACCAAACATGTGTGTTGCAACAAGGAGCTTCTCCATGACTTTGAAGAAGTTAAAGATGGAGACAAACTGTATATGGGGAATTCAGCAACCTCGGAAATCAAAGGCCATGGAAAAGTGGTGTTGAAGATGACTTCGGGCAAGGATTTAACTCTGAACAATGTGTTGTATGTTCCGGAGATCTGAAAGAATTTGGTGTTCGGGTCACTTTTAAGTAAGCATGGCTTTCGCATTGTATTTGAGTCAGACAGGGTAGTGCTGTCTAAGAGTGGAATGTTTGTAGGCAAGGGGTATGAGAATGATGGGCTTTTTAAGCTCAGTGTAATGGCCATTAGGCCTAAAATGAATAAAATTGAAAGTTCTTCCTCTTATATGCTTGAGTCATCTGTGTTGTGGCATAGTAGACTAGGACATATTAATTACAATTCATTGCGAAGATTAATTAATATGCAAAGCATTCCGACATTCCTCCTATACCCGAAACACAAGTGTAAAATTTGTGTCGAAGCAAAGATGACAAGGTCATCTTTCCAACATGTTTAAAGGAATACAAAACCACTCGGCCTAATCCACACAGACGTATGCGACCTAAAAGGGGTTCCGACGCGTGGTGGAAATAAATATTTCATTACTTTTATAGATGATAACACAAAATTTTGTTATGTGTATCTTCTAAAAAGTAAAGATGAGGCTATAGAGAAATTTATTCTCGATAAAAATGAATTTGAAAATCATCTTAATAAGAAGATTAAGGTGATTCGAAGTGATCGAGGAGGTGAATATGTTTCACCGTTCGCTGAGTTGTGTGCTGAACATGGAATTAGACACGAAACAACAGCTCCATATACTCCTCAGCAAAATGATGTTGCAGAAAGGAAAAAATCGTACTTTAAAAGAGATGATGAATGCTCTTTTATTAAGTTTTGGACTACCAGAAAATTTATAGGGAGAGGCTGTTCTGACAGCGAATTACCTATTAAATAAGGTACCCCGGAAAAATATAGACAAGAGCCCTTATGAATTATGGAATGCTAGAAAACCATCCTATAAATACTTACGAGTGTGGGGGTGTCTTGCTAAAGTATTGGTGTCTAATTCAAAAAGGATTAAAATAGGACCAAAAACTGTTGATTGCATATTCCTAGGATATGCACAAAATAGCAGTGCCTATCGATTCCTAGTGAATGAGTCGCTAATTCCAGAAATTCATAAGAAATCAATAATTGAATCGAGAAATGCTTCATTCTTCGAAGATGTGTTTCCATATAAGTCTAGAGAGGAAGCAAATTTCTCAAAAAGGACCTTTGAAACACAAGAAGAAGATCATAAGAGTGAACCGGTAGAGGTAGAGCCTAGACGGAGTAAAAGAGCTCGTACAGAAAAATCCTTTGGATTGGATTTTATCACTTTCATGTTGGAAAGTGAACCACAAAACTATCCATAAGCTTTAAGATCTTCTGAGGGACCTCACTGGAAAGAAACGATTGCATATGAAATCACTTCTATCTTACAAAATTATACTTGGGAGCTTGTGGATCTTCCTCCGGGAAGTAAGCCATTAGGTTATAAGTGGATTTTTAAGAGAAAGAAGAAATCAGATGGTACAATAGATAGATACAAGGCTAGATTGGTAATTAAGGGTTACCGACAGCGTGAGGGCCTTGACTATTTTGATACATATGCTCCGGTATCAAGAATAACATCTATTAGAGTGTTATTAGCAATTGCCACATTGTGGAATGTGGAAATACATCAAATGGATGTGAAGACTGTTTTTCTAAATGGAAATTTAGAAGAGGAAATCTATATGGAACCTGAAGGTTTTTCTGCTCCTGGACAGGAAAACAAGGTATGTAGACTGGTCAAGTCACTGTATGGCTTGAAACAAGCTCCTAAGCAGTGGCATGAGAAATTTGACAATGTCATGCTAAATAATGGATTTAGAATGAATGAGTGTGATAAATGTATCTACAGTAAAAACATGGAAGATGGTTTTGTCATCTTATGTCTTTATGTAGATGACATACTTATCATTGGAAATAATGATAAGATAATTAAATCTACTAAGGAAATATTGAATTCAAAATTTGACATGAAGGACATGAGCCTAGCTGATATGATTCTAGGAATTAAGATTCTTAGAACAGTGGAAGGACTTGTTCTTAGTCAGTCCCACTATGCGGATAAAATTCTTGAGAAGTTCAACAAGAATGATGCTGCATTGGCACGGACTCCGATAGATATGAGTCAACATCTATCGAAAAATCGAGGAGAGAATAGGTCTCAGATAGAGTACTCTAGAGTGATTGGAAGTCTGATGTACCTAATGAATTGTACACGACCAGACTTAGCCTACGTAGTAAGCAAACTGAGTAGATACACGAGTAATCCCGGTGTTGAGAGCTGGAAAGGGATAACAAGAGTACTGAGATACTTGAGATATACTCGTGATTATGGCCTGCACTATACAATATATCTAGCTGTGATCGAGGGATACAGTGATGCGAATTGGATATCTGAAGTGAAAGACTCTAAGTCTACAAGTGGATATTTGTTCACTTTAGGGGGTGCAGTTGTGTCATGGAAATCTTCTAAACAAACCATAATAACTAAATCCACGATGGAATTTGAGTTTGTGGCTCTTGACAAATGTGGTGAAGAGGCTGAATGGTTACGACAATTTTTAGAAGATATTCCTAGATGGCCAAAACCCGTGCCCGCGATATACATACACTGTGACAGTCAGTCAGCGATTGGACGGACACAAAGTCATTTGTATAATGGAAAGTCTAGACATATGTGTCGTAGACATAATACTATTAGACAACTGCTCTCGACAGGAGTTATCACTATTGACTATATAAAGTCAAAGGATAACCTTGCGGATCCGCTAACCAAAGGGTTAAATAGAGAGTTAGTTGCGAGCTCATCTCAAAGGATGGGTTTGATGCCGAAAACGAATGTTGGTGCAAAGGAAACCCAACCTATGGAGATTGGAGATCCCAAAAACTAAGTTCAAAGGGACAACCTAACTGCATCGACTAAGAAGGATCACTGTGAGGGTTATGAGATAATGAAATAGTGATAAGATGGAGGATAAGCAAATGACTTTTAATGATCCAATAGAATGGTATGGAATACTCTTAAAAGGGTCACCTATGCGAGAAAGAAGTGGGGCCGCTTCGAAGGGATTTGGAAGGCACAAATCTTAAATATTCTCGCAGAACTAGGCGTGTTCATGGCCAAGAACGAACACACTCATGAGAACTGAAGGACATCTGGGAAAGTCCTGTGTGAAATGTGTCAATGCTTATATGAAGGGTCGAATAGTTCAAAGACATCGCGTCTACTAAATCAACCAGTAAGCAAACATATTATCATAAGGGAAGGTTCAAAGGATAAAACCTACCTATCCTATGCCGGACTTTACTGCTGAGAGCTATCACATATCAGTTTCCATTCATGTGGGGGATTGTTGGAAATGTGAATGGAAACAAAGAAATGGAAGGATAGAGAAACCCTCTTGTGGAGGAGTTTAGTCCCACATTGGAAGTTGAGGGACAACTTGGTTGGTTTATAATGTATCACAAGCATTATAGTTGTGAACATATGCAAGGGAAGAGGCTCTCTCTCACGCGTGGGTGCGCAGGGGGGGTGCGAATCCAGGGCCCGGATTGCACTACCGCAAGACGAGTCGTGTGCGAGCGCGACCTGCGCACGTCGAATGTACGACCGGTCGAGGCATAATTTGCCGAAGTGGATCCAACCAACCTTTTGCTAATCCGTTCCATTTTTTGTAACGTATGCATTGATACTTGGCGTTGAAACGGTCGAGTTTATTTGTAGATGTTTCAAAAGCGAGCCATTAATCCTATAATTACATAATTAATTGGAGATATGCTACGAAGTTATAAAAGAGGAAGCGTTGGAGATATGAGTGGAGTTTTTTTTTTCCTGGTCTCTCCTCCCTTCCTCCCCCCTACTTTCGTGATAGCTTCCTGTGTGCGCTCAGTTCGCCGAAAAGATGATCTGTGCTTCATCGTCTCCCGGTTCCGTCATTGTATCCTGAGAAACAGTCGTCCATCCAAGTGGTGCTGCGGAACAACCGAGCGCCTCTCCGCTCTGCTCAAATGGTTTCGCTCAATCGTTCGGTTTAACCAGCCGCACTGCTTTGCTTAACCGTTCTCGCCAACCGCTTTTACCATTTCGCCGCCTAACTAGTTCTACCGAACCCGCTCGCTACATCGGTTCTGCAACGATTCGCCGCACCGATTACTCGAGCCTCGCCACTTCGCTCGCCACACTAGTTCTGCCAACCGCCGCACGCTCGCCACATCCGTTCTCACAACCGCTTCGCCACTCCGCTCGTCTAACCGATCTCAACTCGCTCGCCACACTAGTTCGCCAACCACCCCGCACGCTTCGCCAAATCGGCTCTTCCAGATCGACTCTGTCAAATTAGCTCTGCTGAATTGATTCCGTCGACGCTGAAAGGACTGTCCGAAGCTATTGCAGCAACTCTTTCCCCTGTGAAGAAGGATCTTTTACACAACAAATGCTTGTCTGAAATTGAAAGTGAACACCATAGTACTGAAAAGACCAAAAGTACCCTCTTGTTAGCATTGTATTTTCTACACAGCTCACAATTTCAACGCCATCATCATTCCGACCCTCTCCCTCTCCGACCTTCATTGCACTGCATTCTTCCCCCTTTCTCCTCTTGTGCTTCTTATGCATTATTGAATCCACCATAAACAATACAATAAATGATGAATTATGTAACAAAATATAGGACAAATGTCTTCCTTATTTGGCATTGATCTAATGCAAAAGCTGAAATTGTGGAATAAAAAATGTGAACAAAGAATTCAGTGATTATGTGAGTGATGAAAAAAAGGATGTGATAAATATTCTGCCAAAGGATACATCTATCAAGTCAAACTCGACATGTATTGATAAATGACAAGTTAGTTTTTGGTTATGACTCAGTTTGGACAAGGTAAGTTATGTTAGAAAGCAGAATTTTTTAGATGGCATGATTAACTTAATCAAAAACTTAATTGGAGTGCTTACGGAATTGTGGATACCAAATATGCCATGTAGCTCAAATATCAAGACTTGTTCCAACCATAAACACTTAAACATGGATCATATATATACACACATATTGACAAAACATAAATACTGAATACATATTTTGTCAAAATATAAAATAAAAATGATGGTTGAAGTTCATAAAAGACAAATCCACATTCAATCAATCAGCAGCCTTCTCGTGAAACCTTAAGACACCAAAAACAACATGCACAGTTAATCAGCAGTTTCACCACTAAACCATGATGGCATCATCAATACAATGGCCAAGGCAACTTGATTTTTTATCACACAAAACCAATAAATGTATAAGTAACCACAATGTAGTAGCAACATGCTAAATTTTAACCAATAAATACTGTATATGCTTGCCCATATAGGGGTTAAAAATATAAAACCAATGCTAATACTACGGATAATGTAGCTGCAGCATAAACTAAAAATGCTCGAAAAAAAGAGAGAATAATATTAGTGATATTTTTAAGAATTCTAAATTAACTCTACATTGTCCAAAAGCAAACCTCTAGAAAGGACGAGTGACAAATAAAATAAAGTAATCCCATAAGATATAACACATTTACGGGGAAAAAAAATATAATTTCAGTCCAAAGTAACACAAGGTGACACAAAGACAAACCAAAACATTGATGTAGGATTTAAAAATAAATATAATTGTCACACTAAGATAAAACATCATCAACCCAAGTTCCGCCACAATCTTTACGAATGCACGGTGGTTCATTGTCATCTAATCCGTCAACATCCATTATTGGAAGCCGTCGGAAAAAACATTGATGGTTGATTGCAGTTTCTTCCAAATTATCACCAAATACATGGTAATCATTTACATAAGCTACATAGTACCCTTTTGATAGTTTACATAAATAAGATTAGATTAATTTCTTCATATATTATGTCAGTTCATCACTATGCCATCAAATTAACAATGAATGTATGAAAATCAAATAAGTGATACGTTTGACACTAATTTAAAAATGTGTATTTAAATACACTAATTTAAGATGAAGAAGAAAACTAAAGTGCCATCAATTTGATGCACTTGCAATTGTGAATCATATAAAAAGGAATGACAGTTACATTTCACATCATCTCAACATATTTGGTTATTTTCACTAAATGCAAGAATAAAAAAAAAATCCTTTGTAACTGTTTCCAAAGTATTTTGAATATGAACCAGAGTAATTCAAATAACATAAATCACGACTTATAGAAATGTATGTCAACCAACTTGAGAAAACAAAACAAAACAAATAAACTGTGAGTCTGATCAACTATTTGAGATCGACTACTAGGATCTTATTTTGACATTGAACAGATACACTTGAGTAAAAAAGTTCACAGAATGACGAGTTTGTCGAAAGCTTTACAGTAATCGTCAAAACCTAACCAACCTTCCACCTTTTCATTACATGCTTGGAACCACTATGGTGGTGATCTAAGAAATCCATAGAATATATTTATGTTTGCCTATCTGATTTAAAATGATTCAATCAATAACTCAAAGATGACTTGGAAAATATGAACAAAGATTGATTTAGTTCACATAATCATTAGGTGGCATAAGCAAATACAATTCAGTTCGACTACACTATACAACAACATACTAAACAACTTAGGTAGCAACTTAAAATAATGGGGAGAACAAAGAAAAACATTTAGGAGCCTTCAATATTTGTTATCTATACAAGAAAAGTTTGATGAAGAAGAAAACTAAAGTGTATAGACACTTGGAGGACTCCATCTTCCAAGTGTTGGTATATTCAGGAGACTTCAATATTAGTTTTCTTCTCCTTCAATATTTGTCGGAGCCTTTAAATGTGTATTTACCTCAGTTTTGCTTGAAGGAATTATGTGAAGTCGACGAAGGCTTTGAGGATACTTCAGCTTGACTTCCTAATTGTCTTTTTCTCTGGATATTGTAGACTATGAAGATGTGAAGATGCAGATTTCTTTGGATAACTGATAGGAGGAAGACTGTAAGATTTTCCAATGACCAACTTCTCTTCAAAGCATAGATGAGGCCTCGGAATTGCAAATCGACAACGGAAGGAGAAGAGCATGAACGGATGACAGGTCTGGAAGCTATCAGGAAAACGGCCGAAGGGAAAAGAAAACGATTGGGAAAATGGCGGAAGGGGAAACGACAGAAGGGGAATGAAAATGATCGAGAAAACGACGAAAGGGGGAAAGAAGAACGAAGGTTTATGAAATTAACCTATAAACCTATATATATATATATATATATATATATATATATATATATATATATATATATACACATATATATACATGATCGGTGGCCGACTAGAGGGGGTGAATAGCCCAAGTAAAGTTAGCACAGCAGAAATATAGAGCTAAATAAAACAATTAAGACAAAACACAAGAAGAAAGAAGACGCAAACTCGAACACACGAATGTAACGTGGTTCATGGCCCTTGCCGCTAATCCACGACCGATTCATTCAGGTGAATTACTCCTCAATATAATCCACTAGATCTCTCCTTTTGCCCAAGCAAGGTGGAGGTAACTTTTCTTACAACAAACACTCATTCTTACAATAGGATTGAAATAAAAGCAAGGAGAAGGAGTAGGAATCGTGTGGAGCACTTAGTGTTACGCCCCGAGGGAGTCCCCGCCCGATAAAAATCCGACAGCATCTCCCCTGTACGGGTGACAATATGAAACTAACATACAAGGCCTACACGGCCACTATACATCAGTCAACACGACCGGAACAATAACCACACAAATAGATCACCTAAAGGCCTCAGGCCAACAATCAAGGTAAATAAAAGACTTACAATAACTAGACTTACCCCTTCTGCCACCTGAGCAGGAATACTCATCCAAACCAATCAAAATAAAAGCCTGAATAAAAGTCCATACAGACATAATAAATATCCCCAAAACATCCACAAGTACATAATCAAAACACAAGTCCTAAACATGTCCTCTAGTCCATACCAAAACCATAAACCACTAACAAAAAAATCATCCTGACGAGGGGGTTTGGCAGCTGGACTCTCCTGGCCGTTTTATCTTGAAATAAATATAAAGCAACAGGGTAAGTTCAATGAACTCAGCGGATAAAAGTCGATATGCATAGAAAGATATAACTGACGATAATAATCATGCCAGTACAGTCTCATATATAGGGTATCCAAGAAAGAAATACAAAAGGACTGTACTTACCTGAATCTCCTACCCTAATATAGGAGCATATGCCATACTAGAAGAAATAAAGTTATCACCATATACAAATATGTATCATGTATGCATGACAATCATATGCAACATCCAAGGCAGCAATAAAAATGCAGCAAACACAATACAATGTTATCCATGCAAATGCGTGCGGTGCAAATGACATGGTCACCCCTGACGCCAGTAACCGCCTCACACGCGATGGTGAAGCCGAGTGGGTAGGGCTATGACAACTGTGCACTCTGCCATCACTGCTCCTGAGTGACCGAGTAGACAGGATGCTGTCGGAGTACACCTATTCTCCTACCCCAAATAGAGTGGGGGAGCTAAGCTCTCATCTCCCGGTGTCATAGACCAGAGGAGGGATCTCTGCCCGCTACCACACTGCCTCATTGCTACCCATGAGCGGACCAACGGAGCCTGACAGAGCAACTGTACACACTCTCCTGATGTACCACTAACCCATGAGTGGCAGTGTGTCCATACCATGTAACTGGCTGCGGGCTCAACTATAAAGGAACCCCGTCCAACTAGCATGCAATCATGCAAGATGATGTATGATACTAAAGCATGAAAATCCAACTACAATACATATCCGAAATAATATGCACAACCAATAAGTACATATCAATGATCCGAGTAAAACAGAGAAGATATAACTATAAACTGATCCAATGCATATATCAAGTAGGCATAATAACATACTAGGCATATAAACATTAAAATTATTGCAAGCTATACTAACTAGCATATCAACATGACTATATCTAAGAGATAAGTCAAAATACCCACCTGATATAATGTCAAAAAATGAAATCTTCACGCCCGTGGATCTGTCTCGTGACCAAAACTTGCATAAAATAGACATTTTGATTTAAGTGCAAGCATACAACAAACGATCGAATCGAATCCTACATCGACTTCGTATCCGATCAACTAGATTGATTTAGTTATCATATTAACCTAATCAATCCTCCATATCAATCCCTATCGACCATTCACAGAATACGCAACCCCTTCAAGCATACCTCAATGAAACATCCCCTTCACCAAAACGACCACATTGGCGTATACAAAACCTGATAAAAACACATAGCTCAACCCAAATCTTATCTCAAACTCGATCCAACCATTCGATCCCATAAATTGGCACCCACAGTCCATTTTTAGCCATTAACAACCCATAATTACACCGATTTAGGGTTCTAACCAACCCTAAATGAAACACTCACTCCATTAGTCCTTCCTCACTCACACACAGTCGAGCAAAACACCTTAACAGAGCAGCTCAATCACATTCGATAGCCATCCAATATCTCACAGCAGCCATCCCACTCCACAAAACACGCATAGTCACCCCTCCGGTAGGCATCATCGACAGCAATACATCACATTGATGCACAAGGATCACATAGAAATTAACAGATGAAAAGGAATATGTAATTGAAGCTTACCGGCCTTAGGAATCCCTCGTCAGCAATCCTTCCCAAATCTTTGTTCACCGGAATTCCTGCTGTTGCCCTAGCACCCCACATGGAGATCTTGCTTCGACGGTAAGCGACTGTGACACCCCCCCCTCAATTTGGTGGTGGAAGGCGCTGCGGCGGCGACAGTGGCAGAGGAGCTGACGGAGGATGGTCACGGATGGGGGCGGCGTGTGCGTCTCGGCGAGCAGCGACAGCCTGGTCATCGACGCAAAGCGCGAGAAGAGGGCGTCGGATTCGGGTGAAGGTTGGTCGCGGATGGGGCGGCGAGCGCGCTTGGGGCGTCGGCGATCGGAGAGCAGGGAGAAGGTTCGACGATGGAAAATCACTGTCGAGAAGTGGATCGAGAGAGAAAGAACGGGGAGATCGCGATGAAGATCCGAATCGGGAAAACCGGAGGGGAGAAAGTCACGACTACGGTTGGGAGAAGAAAGGTAAGGAAAATAACTAAACATAGGTTTAGTTATTTAAACCTAGGCTTATTAAACCCATTAATCCCTCAAAATTGATATTTCAAATAGGCCCTTCAAAAGCCTATTTATTTTATCCCTGTAAAAATCTCTTACAAGCTCCGTTTAAATCCTGAAAAATTCCTAAAATTCTCTAAAAATCTTGAAATAATTCCCAGGATTACCTTTCCTAAATTTTGGCCATTAAATTTATATTTTAATTTTTTTTTCTATATTTAACATTCTCCCCCACTAATAAAAATTTGGTCCCCAAATTTCCTACTCAAATATATAATGAGTAAGGAAACAACACCTCAAGTAGTATAAGTACTGAAAAATATATTTCTCGTACCTCAAGTAAACAGGTGGGGTATTGAGCTCTGATCTTTTTCTCAAGCTCCCAAGTAACCTCCTCATCGGTGTGGTGACTCCACCCGACTTTAATGAGTCGCATCATCTTGTTCCGCAATTGTCATTCCTTACGAATCAGAATCCGTACCGAAACCTCTACGTAAGTAGCATCAGGTTGAATGGAACTTGACACATCTGACAGAATATGTATAGGGTCTGGCACATACTTCCTCAGTATGGATATATGAAACACATCATGGATACCAGCCAAAGACGGTGGTAGCGCTAGGCGGTAAGCGACTGCTCCGATCCTCCCCAAAATCTCGAAAGGCCCAATGCACCTTGGAGCTAACTTACCACGGAGGTCATATCTCTTCACCCTTTTCGTGGGTGAGTCTCGTAGGAATACATGATCACCAATAGAGAACTCTAGAGGTCTCTATCTCTGATCGGCATAACTCTTCTGACGATATTGCGCCTTCGCCATCCTTCGTTTGACAGTACGGACCAACTCTGCCTCATGCTGAGCTCTCTGGGGTCCTAGCAACTGGGCCTCCCCAACCTCTTCTTAGAGGGTGGGTGTACGACACTGTCTACCATACAATGCTTCAAATGGGACCATTTGGATAGCCGAATGATAGCTGTTGTTGTAGGCGAATTCTACTAATGGCAAGTGGTCCTCCCAGTTGCCCCCGAAATCCATAACACAGGACCTCAGCAAATCCTTTAGAGTCTGAATGGTCCGCTCAGACTATCCATCTGTCTGTAGATGGAATACAATATTAAAACGAAGCTGTGTGCCTAAGGTCTATTGCAGACTCTGCCAGAACCGAGACGTGAACCGGGGATCTTTATTTGATATAATGCTCAAAGGAACACCATGCAATCTGATGATATCCCGACAATATAACTCTGTCAATCAATCCAAAGAGTCGGTCTTCCGAATTGCTAAGAAGTGCGCGGATTTGGTTAGTCAGTCAATGACTACCTAAATCGCGTCATGGCCTTGATGTGTCCTAGGCAAACCCACCACAAAATCCATAATGATATGCTTCCACTTCTATTTCGGAATCGAAATTTCCTGAAGCATCTCTTCCTTAAACTAATGCAACTCCGAAAACAACTATCCTCCTCGGAGTCAGAGATGGGGAATTATCTTTTCACAAGAGAAGTCCATCTACCGTCCAAAATCTACTCCACCACACACTTTGTAAGTGCATGGGAGGCTATCGTGACCAAACTTACTTGTTACAACCGTTCGTGTTCCAGCTACTCTATAGTAGCTATCCAGTAGCTAGCCAAAACTCCATGAGCATTTATGCTCCTCCCCTCTTCAAAACAACATAATAACTGCGAAGTCCATGTCATATATATGACGGCTTATCTCGCAGTCCTTTAATTGCCGTAAGCTTAGGATACGTCTTATTCAATAGCATCGGAATCGCTCCAATCCCCGAAATGATGCATCCATATACACTACCCTTCCATCCACACCAGAATGATTAATCAACACTGGCGTAAAAGTCAACCATCGTCTGATCCCTAAAACTAGTTTCACAAGCTTCAGACTAAGTAAATTCCATCACCTTTCTGGTTCACCAATCAGCAATATAGTACCGCTAGAGCATCCTATCCATATCTATAGTAATAATCAAATCACTACCAGAAAACCACCATCTACGGTGGCTGAGTGCGCAACTCCAACTATCGCAACTGATCCAATCATGTATAGAATACACGACTTCCCAAATCCCTGGACAACTAAGTCTTCAATAAGTCTAATAAGATAATCAAAAGCTCATACAATTCATACCAAGTATGAAATTGTCTTCGCTACACACCTGTATTCTCTTTACTCTAGGCTGATGATATAACAATCAGCACAACTACAATGATAATTGTATGACACCATGTCACTACAATGTCAACACACCAGTCATAAATCAATCCTAGAGTATACACAGGTGTCCTATAGCTGATCTAAATAGATCCTCTATCCACAATGAAGGATATTCATTTCCTTCTACAACTACCGCATTCTATCATCGATAATCGATGCATAACCTCAAAGGTTCGTCTCTCTTTTAACAAAGAGTTCCGGATCTTCTCTAGAAGAAATACTGGGATAGATAAATGTCCCCTCAAATACCTCCTTTAATAAGGTAAAATGATTTTTCATCGTCTTGACCAGTGTAGGTATATACGCCTTATTCATAACCAAATTAATAATAGTAGGGACTGATATTCTCTGAGGGTTTACTCTTTGTCCTTCAAATTGGTGGCTAGCAGGCCAAATCCCTAGCTTCCTAATTCGACATCAGTCGGCACCTCTAAAGAGTCTGTACTTCTGAAATCATCGTTAGGTTCTGCAAGGTCACTACGTTCTCGACCTCGTCCCCGACCATGAGTAGGGGCAATTTCACTAAGTCAATACTTTTACTAACCACTAAAGACAATAATTTTCCTATAGCTCAAAGATATCCTTCAGCTTGCCTGGTCCCCAAAACACGAGAACTCCCAAAAATCCAAGGAAAAGAAAATCCTCGAAACACAAAACCCACAAACCAAAACCGCAAACCAATAAAATTGTCATATCCTGGGGGCATATCCATCATCCAAATGATGGAGGAGCCCCTTAGTGATAACATTCTGAAATACATGGACCAGATCTGGTAAAAACCTCAAAATAATAATAGAAATACCAGTATTTTATTAACTGCATGCATGCACGACTAAACATATATCAATTAAAGTAAAATAGTTTTATGACACCAAATCAAATTGAGACAAAAACCAAAGTGCATATACAAAATGCAATACCGATAAAGTAAATAAAGCGGCATCTTGACGATGCAGTGGAACAAGCACGGCAAGGGACTCTCTGAGCGACACGAAGGTAGGTCAATAGGATACGTCCTCCATCAGTTAACCTAGAGGATAAGTGAGGAGGGGTTAACTACAACCACTCAGTGGATGGATAGACAATAGTGCATAATCATAATGCACCTAATGGATGTCAACGGAAACAACTAGAGTAACCCAACCCTCAGAGTACCAACATCAGTCTGCTACTAACCTGGTCGGCGGTATAACAAATATACCTGCAACATACTCAACCACCGCAATCTACAAGCAATGCACATCCAAATACCACGACAAAGCCTCGTGGCTCTCGAGGAAATACAAAGGGAACTATCTATGAGCTACCGCGAACGGAACTCGTGGGTCAACCATCAATATACTAAGCACTGTCTATGCACAACTACATGCTACCACGAAGGCACTCGTGGGTAGATAGGCAGTAGAAAACTCAATGTGTGCGGCAATGACATGCTACCACAAATGGGTCTCGTGGGAAGACAACGTATAAAGATATCTAATTATTGACTGCAAGCAACAACATACTAACACTAATGGGTTGCGTGGCTAGTCGATTATCCTAGGTTGTTAATGTTAGTGCCTATAAGATTCATATATCTCCACAATGATATGATATTGTCCACTTTGGGCCCAAGCCCTCATGGTTTTGTTTTTGGGCTTTACCCAAAAGGCCTCAGACCAATGGAGATATCTTTTTTTCTTATAAGCACATGATCTTTTCCATGTCTTACCAATGTGGGACTTTGATTGTATTCCCCATACTCCCAACAATCCCCCCCTCAAACGAAGGACCACATTGGGCCCCCCCTCAAGCCTATCCCTCCTCGAAGGATTTTCTCTGCTTGATGTCCGATCTTCAACCCACCAGGACTTCCTGCCAGTTGTTCGGTCCCCCCGACCCAACTAGACTTCCTTCCTGATGTCTGGTTCTCTTGATCCGGACGTGGGAGCTCAACTTCCTTCGTTCGAGGTTCATGGTTTGACATGGACCATGGCTCTGATACCAATTGTTAGTGCATATAAGATCCACATATCTCCACAATGGTATGATATTGTCCACTTTGGGCCCAAGCCCTCATGGTTTTGTTTTTGGGCTTTACCCAAAAGGCCTCAGACCAATGGAGATATCTTTTTTTCTTATAAGCACATGATCTTTTCCATGTCTTACCAATGTGGGACTTTGATTGTATTCCCCATACTCCCAACAATCCCCCCCTCAAACGAAGGACCACATTGGGCCCCCCCTCAAGCCTATCCCTCCTCGAAGGATTTTCTCTGCTTGATGTCCGATCTTCAACCCACCAGGACTTCCTGCCAGTTGTTCGGTCCCCCCGACCCAACTAGACTTCCTTCCTGATGTCTGGTTCTCTTGATCCGGACGTGGGAGCTCAACTTCCTTCGTTCGAGGTTCATGGTTTGACATGGACCATGGCTCTGATACCAATTGTTAGTGCCTATAAGATTCATATATCTCCACAATGATATGATATTGTCCACTTTGGGCCCAAGCCCTCATGGTTTTGTTTTTGGGCTTTACCCAAAAGGCCTCAGACCAATGGAGATATCTTTTTTTCTTATAAGCACATGATCTTTTCCATGTCTTACCAATGTGGGACTTTGATTGTATTCCCCATACTCCCAACAGTTAAGCCTAGGGTTACCCAATGCATCTTGCATAGAACGACTATCCAAGTCGATAAAGATCATCGATTTACAATTAAACCCATTAAGGCAGTCAAGCGAGGGTTTCAACACCTCTAATACTAAATGTTTACCAAAGTCGGTAAAGATCATCGACTTATAAATAAATACCTCGAGATAAAGTCTAGGGTTCCAACCCTTCTAACATGAACGATTATCAAGGTCGATAAAATCATAAATCCACTAATAAACACGTCGAGACGAGTGATCATAGGGTTTCGTCCCAGCTAACAGGAAACCCCTATCAAGGCCAATAAGAACAACAAATCTACTATCAAGCCCGTCAAGAGGGTTAAGCCTAAATTATACCATTCTACCAGTTTAATCATGCTTGCTACAACATGCTACCACGAACAAATCTCGTGGGTACTTAAGACGTAAAGTAGCTATCTAGCTACAGGCGTCATACAAATCCGATTATCACCAACTCCAAACGAATAACACAAGAATATAACCTTACAGTAAATTATCTCAACCATGCATGGGAGACATAGTAAGGTCTAATCGGATCGTAACCATACGAACTCTACTAGTTCGATTCCCATATCACTGAAATAGTAAATGGATAAACATATATCATTAAGCACATCCGGGATATTACGCCTAGGGTTCCAACACCTAGGGTTATACTAATGTTGTTTCATTCCTGAGATCTGCTCCTACAGAATAACCTCATTTAAGTTATTCTATCTCTACTAGTCTTAATCATGGTATCCACCGCAAAAACACATAACCATATAAACATATAACACGTTGTCTAATAAACAACAACATAGTCATACTAATGGAAATCAATGGCTGAAATTAATTACGGTATAACTAAAGGGTCATGCCAGATCAAAGTCAAGGCAATACTAAATAAAGCATCAGATGCCTATATATACCCTAAACTACGTAAGCAATGTAATCATGTCATCATGCACTAGTATTCAATGTAATGCCAATACTGGTCCAATCCTAATACTAGTCCAAAAAGTAAGAGGTAAACATCTACCAATAATATCTAATCATTTATATCACCATGATAACTAACTATGTATAGCAGTAATAGTAATTAATAACATATGCTAATGATAAACCAGCAACCTAAAAAAATCTAACTGTCTAATATATATCAGGTGAAAACAATACTAGACAAAACATGATACTACCAAAGTGAACCGCATAACCAATATAACCAATATAAATATGCACTAAATCTAGAAAATTTTCTAGAATTTATTCACCTGTTATCCGTCTAGAGATGTCCTATCGTCGCCAAATCCCCAAATTGACCTCGTCAATAATACCTCAAATTTCCGAAACATAAAAATCGTCGAAAATCCGTACAACTCCGAAAATACCCCAGTTAACCTGCCAAATGTGGAAAACTCCGAAAACCCAAAGACCCTAAGGAACTCGAAACCTGGCTCTGATACCAAATAAATTGGCATGCCCCGAGGGAGTCCCCGCCCGATAAAAATCCGACAGCATCTCCCCTGTACAGGTGACAATATGAAACTAATGTACAAGGCCTACACGACCACTATACATCAGTCAACAAGGCCAGAACAATAACCACACAAACAGATCACCTAAAGGCCTCAGGCCAACAATCAAGGTAAATAAAAGACTTACAAAAACTAGACTTACCCCTTCTGCCATCTGAGCAGGAATACTCATCCAAACCAATCAAAATAAAAGCCCGAATAAAAGTCCATATGGACATAATAAATATCCCTAAAACATCCACAAGTACATAATCAAAACACAAGTCCTAAACATGTCCTCTAGTCCATACCAAAACCATAAACCACTAACAAAAAAACCATCATGACGAGGGGGTTTGGCAACTGGACTCTCCTGGCCATTTTATCCTGAAATAAATATAAAGCAATGAGGTAAGTTCAATGAACTCAACGGATAAAAGTCGATATGCATAGAAAGATATAACTGACAATAATAATCATACCAGTACAGTCTCATATATAGAGTATGCAAGAAAGAAATACAAAAGGACTGTACTTACCTGAATCTCCTACCCTAATATAGGAGCATGTGCCATACTAGAAGAAATAAAGTCATCACCATATACAAATATGTATTCTGTATGCATGGCAATCATATGCAACATCCAAGGCAGCAATAAAAATACAGCAAACACAATACAATGCTATCCATGCAAATGCGTGCGGTGCAAATGACATGGTCACCCCTGATGCCAGTCAGCCGCCTCACACGCGATGGTGAAGCCGAGTGGGTAGGGCTATGACAACTGTGCACCCTGCCATCACTGCTCCTGAGTGACCGAGTAGACAGAATGCTGTCGGAGTACACCTATCCTCCTGCCCCAAACAGAGTGGGGGAGCTAAGCTCTCATCTCCCGGTGTCGTAGACCAGAGGAGGGATCCCTGCCCGCTACCACGCTGCCTCATTGCTACCCATGAGCGGACCAGCGGAGCCTGACAGAGCAACTGCATACACCCTCCTGATGTACCACTAATCCATGAGTGGACGTGTGTGCAGACCATGTAACTGGCTGTAGGCTCAATAATAAAGGAACCCCGTCCAACCAACATGAAATCATGCAAGATGGTGCATGATACTAAAGTATTTAAATCCAACTAAAATATATATCCGAAATAATATGCACAACCAATAAGTAAATATCAATGATCCGAGTAAAATAGGGAAGATATAACTATAAACTGATCCAATGCATGTATCAAGTAGGCACAATAACATACTAGGCATATAAACATGAAAATTATTGCAAGCTATACTAACTAGCATATCAACCTGACTATATCTAAGAGATAAGTCAAAATATCCGCTTGATATAATGTTCGAAAAATGAGGCACTTGACTGAGGCACTTGACTGATGGTATTAGTTGACTGCCATCAATCGTCAGTCGACTGTTATAAGTCATTAGTTGATTGGTGATGTAGGGAAATTCTAGAGGTCATAACTTTTCATTCAGGATGAATTTTGAGGCATTCTTGGTTGGGTTATGAAGCTCGTTCAGAGCTCTACATTTGTTACCATGAAGTAAACCCCCATAACACTCTCTCTCAGGCCTAAAAATATTGTTTAGGGCCTTTTCGAAGGCATTGAAGTTTTTTAGTCCCATGTTAATGCCATTTTTAGTCCCCCTACATCATATAATAGCAACAAAACAGTAGAGTTATCTAGGATTTCATTTGTGTCTATTAGAACATGTGTTATTAGATTGAACTAATACTATCGCTTAAGTGATAACAATTAGCTAAATTTAGTACATCATTGTGTGAGTAGATGTATATTTATGCTAAGGATAGTTGGCCTAAAGGAAAATCATCTTTATGCTAAATATATGTTTAAGGAAGTTCACTATAAATACATTGCTGTTGATCATACACATAATATGTCAGTCCAAAGGAAGGCATATTATGTGACTGATTAAAAAAATGGTGAATTGTGATTATAATTGATATAACCAAACCTAACTTATATTTGATTAAAAATCATGCACATATTGTCTCGACCCAAAGGAAGCCACATTGTATGGTTTATTAAAGTGATTTGCGTTGGTGCAATCAACCCAAGTCACGATTGACAAGACTCGAGTAGAACTCGAGTAAGATTTTGATGTTTGTCAATAGATTTTACTATTGTTTAACAATATAATTTGACCATATGTTGACCATATGAAAAGTGGATGTTTGGGATATCCAAGGTCATATGGGGGAGATTGTTAGAAGGTGATTGTTGGAGTAATCGACCTCAGGTCAAGGGTTACCTAGCTAGAATGAGACTCGAGTGGAAGTCCAAGTTTGGAGATTTGGCAAGGAAAGTCCAAGATTGGATTCTTGGCAATGGAGAAGTCCAAGTATGGATACTTGGCAAGAAAAGTCCAAGGGTGTAGTCTTGGCCACGTAAGTCAGGTGTGTAGTCTTGGCGGTGAAAATTCAAATATGGATACTTAGCAAAGAAAAGTCCAAGTGTGTAGTCTTGGCCACGTAAGTCCAAGTGTGTAGTTTTAGCAATGAAAAGTCCAAGCATTGAGACTTAGCAATGGAGAAGTCCCGGAAGTGCAACCTCTTGGCAAAGGAGACTCGGTTAGCATGACATAGCCGATTGAAGCAACTAAAGGCTAATGCGAAGGGTAAAAGAGTTGTTGAGGACTCCGATGGACCCTGAGGGCATGAGGCCGATGGAGGTGGCTAGAAGGCTTAGGTCTAGGCTAAGGGTACCCGAAGGCATAACATAGCCGATGGAAGCACCTGAAGGCTAGCGCGAAGGGTGAACGAGTCGTGGAGGACTTGGACGAACCCTAAGGGTGTGAGGCTGATGGAGGTGGCTAGAAGGCTTAGGTCTAGGCCAAGGGTGGTTGATAAAGTATGAGGGAATCATACTTGGGTTAAACCTCATGTTTTAGGTTTACCAGTCGATTGAGGCTTTGGACCAGTCGATTGGTCGAGTGTACGACACTCAGGAGACCTAGTTAACTCAAGCAGTCGATTGAGGTTATGACCCAATTGACTAGTCTAGTAGTCGGCTGAGGCTCAACTGCTCGAGTTATGCTCTGTCAATCCACCAGTCTACTGGTCTCTTGCAGTCGATTGCCATGGATGGGCAATCGACTAGTCATAAGTGATAAGAGCACATAATGTCTCGTAGTCGACTGGATAGTCGACTGCTAGTAAGGGTAGTCGATTGCTCAGGTATACGTTGGACAGAAACCAACTTGGATTAGTCTGTTATGAGACAACAGATAGGTGAGCAGTCGACTGATGCATTTTTACAGTCGACTGCCAGGTGCAAAATTAGCTAGCAGTATGCTTTAAATGGAGCTTGAGATGAAGGATTTCGGCTTCTAGGGTGATTTTGAGGTGAAGTGCTACTGCATTTCAGGTCTTCAAAGGCATCCCAAAGCAACCAAATCATCAAGCAAGCAAAGCTCTCATTTGTAAAGTATTTTCACTTGTATTTCTTATTTTCTTTGGTATTTGTTGCATTTGGTTGTAAACATCTTGTAAGAGGTTTCTCCACCTCTGGTGTCATACCGAGAAGGGGAAGTTCATAGTGACTGTAGATCACTAGAGCGCCACTGTGGAGTAGGAACCATGGTTCTGAACCATGTAAAACTCATTGTGTTGTGATTGTGATTTGTTATTTCTATTTCTATTTGTTTCCGCTATGCACTAATAACTTATAGATAAGAAACACACAATCGAATGAGAAAAATTAAGAAATGCTATTCACCCCTCTCTAGCGCATCAAATCAGTCCCTACAATTGGTATCAGAGCCAAGCTCGCTCTGAAGACCTACAATTGGTATTAGTGATGTTGGGTTTCCGCCACCGCAGTGAGTGTGTGTTCGAACATGTTTCGTAAATATGTGCACAGCGGAAGGAATAAAATAATAAATCTAATTTATTACAACACACACATCACACGTATGCATAGTACAACATGTGTAGACATAACCGTAAATTTAAAGTTTTCAATAAAAGGAAATTTATACTATGTATACCTGACGTATCACGTGTAGCGGGAAAGACATCAACCGAAACGATTCTCGCTAGAATCATCTCTATCCGTATCCACGCCGAGTATCTTCGGGATGACTTCACAAAGTCACGAGCCTCGTCTTCGTATGGGTTACTAGCCTCGTGTTAAAGACGATGTGATCGAGAGAAGATCACGATCCGAATCAAAATTCGGATCCAAAATGAGTCCTCAAAAACTCGCTTCTCCGGAGAGGTATTCGTCAACCGTTTGATGAATCCTTCGTCCTCCACCTATGAGGATTACAGGAGATAGAATCCCCGGCAAGGCTACCGCTGTCGGAGCTCCAAACGTCATCCAAACTACGCTTCGACGAGAAGGAAACAAGCTGTCCAGAAAACTGGGCAGCTTTGGTGGAGGAATAGGGGCTGGTCAAATAAGGAAGGTTGAGGCTCACCTTGTCGCCGGACCCAAAGGAGATCACCGGAGCTCCTCCGGCAGCAGCTCGACGCCGGCAAGAGGGAAGGACATCACCTTCTGGACACCGGCAAGGGAGCTGGGCGGCGGAGAGGGTTGGCGCCGACAAGACTTGGAGAGGAGAGGGGGTTGGGCGGCAACTACTAGATTAGGGCTTAGCAAAACCCTTAAGCCCTATTTTATAGAGAACAAATTCTCTTAATGGTTATCGGATCATAACCAAAAGCCCATTAACCCGCTCCATTAATTTAAGTTAAAATAAATCAAACCATGATGGTTTATTTTAAGTTAAAACGAACCGAAACAACTTTGGTTCATTCGTTTAAAACAAACCAAACCCTTTGGTTTATTCTCCTCCATTGGATTAGAACCAAACCAATTTGGTTCATCCATCATGTCTTCATAAGACACGACCCATCCATGCTTCCATTGCGACTGAAACGATTTCATACTCGCTCCATGTTTGGTCCAACCAAACCTAGTTTCTCTCGGTCTGAGAATCTCATTCTCAAGCTTGTTTTAAATCCTTCGGATTACGCTCATTGTGCGTGTGACCAAATAGGTTCTCGGTTTATGTTGGCCGTCTATAATTAACCATTAATTATAGAACGATCATGAGTGGCACCTAGTAGTACATCATGATTCCCAAATAACTGAAAAGATCAACGGTTGATCCAGAACTATTTCTGAAACCCTTCAGCAACTCGAATGAATCGTGCCCCATTCCCTTCACTCATCTTATACCCACTTGGTTCAGGACATGGTCTATAGTGTCAGTCCCCACTAGGCTGACTACGTCACACCTAGCCCAAGTATCATTTCCTCGTCCTACGGATTCTAGTTACTGCACATGTATCGAAGAGTACCTTACTCTAAACATGTAATGCTTTGGCCAAAGACTTTAGTAACAATTCGACGAGAGGCCATGGGTATACATCTCCTCATAAGGAGTGGTGAATCCTTTATAGGCTATTCAAACATCTTCGATCACTTCGACATATACCCAATCATCCCGGGTCCACATCTCCTTAGAGATGCTTGCTTAAGATGTCAAAGCATAAGTCTTTATGATCAAGATGACTTGAGTACCTCAAGTCAAAGGAATATCGCACTTAAGCTGCAGTAATAACTTCATTGACATATCTATATATGCAGAGAACCATATGAAATCTTACGACTGATCACTCCAATGAACTAGTTACCATAACTAGCATTCACGATTAACTCCGGACATCACAATGTCTCCAGCTAGTGAGAATCAGCTGCTTGGATACACCAAGGAGTATACCTCGTGCTAGTCTCGACAGAATTGATGGTGTCCAAATCCATCAATTCATCGACTAGGGATAATTCTGATACATCACAATTACACATGTAGAGATACTCACTAGTTGTGATCTAATCACAAATTCTCTCATGTTGTGAATCGTATCGTGGACATTCAGTAAATGAGTTTAAGATCTAATCAAATACATGAAAACATGTATACTCAAATAGTGAATCTTCATTTATCATATAAATGGTTCAAACATAAGGCGATTGCCTTAGGACATCTCTCATATATCACTAACAAGTGAGACCGCTCTTCAATGACTAATCGTCAAGAGAGAAATGCTAGAAGAAGATGGAGCCAAGTGATGGATTTAGCTATGACACTCGGATCCCTCGATCATTCGACCGAGAAGATTTTCCGACAAGGAGGGCGAGGATGGATACTTTCTTGATGATGGACATAGAGAATTGGTTCATAATCATGGATGTATTTGAACCTCCCATGGACAAGAAGAGAGGACTCCTCAAAATCAAGAAATGGACTAAGGAGCAATGCCAAAAACTAAAGACCGATGTTAAGGTAACAAAACTTCTACCTAATTTAATCCTTGATGATATTTTGTCAAAATTAGGAGAGCTTAGGGATGCCAAGGAAATATGAAGCAAATTGGTAGAGCTCCATGACAAGCCTTCATCGACACTAGTAGAGGAGGAGTGCTCCTCATCTTAAGCTCATGAAGACTCGAAAGTTGAGAGATGCTCAACATCTGAAGAGGAAGAATGCACATCCTCTCAAGAGCTTGAAGAATCGGAGGTTGAGAGGTGCTCAACATCCGAGGTAGAAGAATTCTTGGAAGCTTCCACTTCAATGATTGAGGGGGAGGAGATATCATTACTAGAGCTGGAGCAAGAGCAAGAGGAACCTTCCACATCCGGGAGAAATGAAGAACAAACTCATAGATCCCCTATAGGTAACTCAAGTGCATGTATTAAAAAAAGAAAATCATATAACATGCTTTGAGTGTAGGAAAATAGGGCATTATAAGAGCAAATTCCTAAAAAGAGGCAATAAGATGACTCAAGCACCCAAAGCCAATGAGAAGATCAAGGAGGCCGGAGCCCCAATTCGTAAGAGCAAGGAGCATATAGTAGGCTTCAAATGCCAACAAAGGGGCCATTATAGGAGCCAATGTCTTAGGGGGAGTTACCCTAAGAAGGGCAAAGGGGAGAGCTTAAATGTAGGGGGAGCTAAGGCAAACCCTAAGTTAAATTCTAATAATGCTCTTTATTTATGTAAGGATAAAAGTTATTCTAGGAATGATTTTAATGCACTTACTATTGTTCATGATCAAAAGCATGCTAGAAATAAGTATTTTTTCTTACGAACTAAATCCTATAAATTTAAATTTAAGGACAAATCTAGACCCATTAACTCTAGAACTACCTCACTTAAGGATAACAAGAATGTAGGCAATAATATCAAGAAAACTAGACACATGCCTAGGAAAAAGAAAAATGTCCAAATAAATAATGGACAATCAAAGATTGAAAAGTTAGAGGTTAAAAATCAAGCTTTGAGGTCAAAACTTGAGAAAATAGAAAAGACCCTAAAAAGAATGGAAAACACGATTCAAGGGTCTAATGGTCAAAATTTATGATTTTTGAAGCAAGGTGCATCTATGGACAAGAAAGGTTTGGGTCACAAACCAAAGTCCAAGGTAGATAAGCTTTCTTATCATAGTGTTCCATTTAACTATGAAACAAATCTTAAGTCTTCGAAAACCAAGGTTACAAGGGAAGTCATCTCTAGAGTTGATCGTGGTAAGTGTCTAGTGGCCAAGGTTTCCAAGAACCCTAGAAAAGTCACTAAGAAGGTCACAAGGGAAGTCATCCATAAAGTTGACGTAGACAAGACCACAATGACCAAGACTTCCAAGCCTAAGAGGGTTATTAAGAAGGTACTAAGGGAAGTTATCCCTAGTGAGCACCTAGTAAACCCAAGGAGCTCCAATAGGTATTGAGTTCCTATGAACGTGATCTCTTCATGCTAGATGAGTTTAGGGTATGTCAACCCTAAAAGGATGGGTAGTCAATCTAACCATGGTAGAGTTGACACTTGAGATATTTTCAAGGTAATGTGATACCTTGGAAATGAGTTTAGATCATAATCCTAAAAGATTTTAGGATGTGTGATAACTGTTATTTTGTCGTATTATTTTGGTTCTTAATTTCAATGTTTTTATCCTCTCAAGTGATTAATTATTGATTATTTGCATATTTTATGAGTTGGATCTATTTTTGAATCTTATTGTAAATTCTCCTAAATTTTGGATTTATATGCAAATTTTATCTCTTCTTTGTAGGAGATTGAGATGAGCCAATGGGCTAGACTCAAATTGGATCAAATATGGATTCATCTAGGGTCATAACGGGCATTTAAAGCTGATTTAATCTTAGCCCTTCATCAAGATCTGAAGCAGCTTAATCAAGGGACAAGATCTGATCAATCTGAACCATCCGATGAGTTCAGCTTGATTCTGAGCCATCTATCCAGATATGGAGAGATCTAGTCCATATATTTAGATTTGGACATCTTATCCCTTCATCTAGATTAGAACAATCATGATTGTCCATTCTGATCTAATCAGATCCATCTGTCCATTTTGAATCAGACAAATCTGGGGTGTTGGATCAAATCTGTATAAAAGACTTATTCCCGACGTGATTTCTGCATCCACGATCTCAGTTTCTGCTTCTTCCTCACCGCAGTCCACCACTTCTTCTCCTTACTCCACCGTCGACCATCCATCTCCTCCATCAAGGCCAGCGGTGGTGGTCCTCATCCAACACAGCTCCGGTAACCCTAAATCCGCCGCCAACGACATCAGTGAAGGAGTTTCCCCTCTGATCGCCATCGCATCAATCCAATCATCGGGTTGCACCCACCTCACTGCCAGTTGAAAAGGTCTTTAGCTGCACCATCGCAATTAATCCTCCATCCAGCCACATCCATAGCCCCGCAACCATCTTCATCTCTGGCAACACCATCATAACTCTGTCCAACCACCCATCACAACCTCCAACAACAATTTCTAGCTCCGAACAACCACCATCTTCTCTGGATAGATTCCTACAACATCAGATAGATTTTTACAGTAACTTCCAGAGACTTTCCAATTTTCGAATAGCAAAGTCTTCATTTGTTTTGATTATTTCTTCATTTAGTTTGTGTTGAATGATTGTAATAGATTCAATCTTTCATATTAGAATTAAATGTACTTGCTTTAATTTGTTGCATGCTTACATATTGCTTGATGAAATGCTTCTTCTAGATTGTAGTGGATATAGTTGTTAATTACTCCCTTCAATTGCATTAGTTAAATTTTGGTTAGTTCTTCGAATTATTTTACAATGAATTCGTTTGAGTCTTCATCTATTTTTAGACAGAGTAGGATTAGGGTTAGATTATTATCGGTTAGTCTTTGATTTCTAAATGCAGTAGTTTATGATAGCTTAGCTTTAAATTCTTGTTTTCAAGTTCATGAATCAATTTTCATTTAGAGAATTAGTTGTTTGAATTTTCATTAAGAGCACATGTTTAGTTTCTTGTTTCAATTGTTATTTCATATCATTCAAACCCCCCAATCCTTTGATCATGAATAACTTGATCCTAAGATTATTACCCTTCCGTTGGATTCATTGGGAGACGACCCGAGTCATCTCTATCCTACATTAGTATAGAGGGTGATGGTGTTCACTTCTTCAGCCTACTGAGATCTCCTTCCCCCTTCTTGTGGATGGCTGGATCTGCTACCAAAGAAGGTTAGAGATGATATAAGAGAGATCTACTCCTGGAATCACCTTGGATCTTGGAAGTAGAGTTAGATATGCCACTTGGAGAAGGAACATTAGCTATAGGCCGCTTCCCGGCGCGGCCACTCCAATGCTCAAGTCAATAAGAGTATGAAGAAAATAACAATATGAATGGAATGGAAAAGAAGAAGTGAGAAGGAGATCTTTGTGGTACCAAATAGCAAAGAAACAACCATCCCCCGCTTTGTCCTCCTCTGGTCCTCCTCCTCTGGCTCTTTTATAGATGGATCAACCACCTCCTCTTTGAGATGAATTTACTTTAATGTTCTTTTCCAAGATGTCTCTATAATCGTTTTCCATGCTTCAATTCAAAATATCTCCTTATATTTCCCTGCCACATATTAATACAAAAATAAATACAGTTATATTAAACTACCATCCTCAACTTCCCCCTATTACTTCCCATCCTTTGGCATACCCCCCTCCTTATTCCGCCATATTCAGAAAGAAACCTTGAAATCCCTAAGTGGCTCGGGAAATGAATATACTGCTCAGGAAATGAATACACTACTCGGGAAATGAACATACTGCTCGGGAAGAATACACTACTCGTGAAATGCCCTAACCGTTCAGGACTTCATAAGGGCTGCTTTATTAGCATTATACTTAGTCACTAAACTATATTGCCCCCACTCACCCCTATCATGCTCGGGAATCACATATACCGCTCAAAAAATACACTGACTGCCCGAGAAACACATAGACTTCTCTGCCAATGTTGATACTTAAACAACTCTGCTCTGCTCTTTCTTTATGAGATTGGGAATCATGTACACTTCTCAGAAAATACACTAACTACCCGGGAAACACACAGACTACTCTGCCAATGCTGATACTTAAACAACTCTGCACTGCTCTTTCTTTATGAGATCGGGAATCACGTACACTTCTCGGGAAATACACTAAATGCCCGGGAAACCTACAAATTGCTTTGCCAATGCTGATACTTAAGCAACTCTGCACTGTTCTTCCTTTATGAGATCGGGAATCACAAACACAGCTCAGGAAATACACTAACTTCCCGGGAAAACACATAGATCACTCTGCCAATGCCACAGTTGCTGAAAAATGCTGCACTATTCTTCCTTTCTGAGATCGGGGATCTTATACACTGCTCGACAACCACCCAAACTGCTCGGGAAATAAACATATTGCTAAAAATAGCTCACCCCGATCAGACAAAACCTCGACCCTATCAGAGGGGGTTCGGTAATTTTTTATAACGCCTCATCGCAATACGATATATTAAAACAAAACAAATTACCAACCCCCCTCTATACTAATGTAGCATAGAGATGACTCAGGTTGTCTCCCAACGAATGTAACAAAAGGGTAATAGTCTTAGGATCAGGTTATTCATGATCAAAGGGTTGGCGGGTTTGAATGATATGAAATAACCATTGAAACAATAAACTAAACATGTGCTCTTAATGAAAATTCAAACAACTAATTCTCTAAATACAAATTGATTCATGAAATTGAAAAAAAGAATTTAAAGCTAAGCTATCATAAACTCCTGAATTGAGAAATCAAAGACTAACCAATAATAATCTAACCCTAATCCTACTCTGTCTAAAAATAGAAGAAGACTCAAACGAATTCATTATAAAATAATTCGAAGAACTAACCAAAATTAAACTAATGCAATTGAAGGGAGTAATTAACAACTATATCCACTACAATCTAGAAGAAGCATTTCATCAAGCAATATGTAAGCATGCAACAAATTAAGAAACTGGAAAGGTTGTGGAAGTTGCTGTAAAAATCTATACGATGCTGTAGGAAGCTATCCGAAGAAGATGGTGGTTGTCCGGAGCTAGAAATTATTGTGGGAGGCTGTGATGGGTGGCTGGATAGAGTTGTGATGGTGCTGCCGGAGATGAAGATGGTTGCGGGGTTATGGATGTGGCTGGATGGAGGATAAATTACAATGGCGCAACTGAAGACCTCTTCAACCTGCAGTGAGGTGGGTGCTGCCCGACGATTGGATTGATGCGATGACAATCGGAGGGGAAACCCCTTCACTGATGCCGTTGACGATGGATTTAGGGTTGCCAGAGCTGTGATGGATGAGGACCACCAACGCCGATGTTGATGGAGGAGATGGATGGTCGACGGTGGAGTAAGGAGAAGAAGTGGCGAACTGCGGTGAGGAAGAAGCAAAAACTGATATCGCGGATGCAAAAATCACGTCAGGAAGAAGGCTTTTATATGGATTAATCCAGATTTGATCCAATGCCCTAGATTTGTCTGATTCAGAAATGGACGGATATGATTAGATCGGAATAGATGATCATGATCGGTCTAATCTGTTGGTGCAATCGACCCAGGTCACAATTGACTTGACTAAAGTTTGACTCGGGTAGTGTTTTGATGTTTGACGATGAGTTGACCATTATTTGACAATGGGTTGACTATATGGTTGACATGGGGTGACCGTATAATGGGAAGTTCAAGTGTGTAGCCTTGGCGGTGAAAGTCTAAGTCATGGGTACTTAGCAATTGGGAAGTCCATGTGTGTAGCCTTGGCCACGTAAGTCCAAGTGTGTAGCCTTGGCGGTGAAAGTCCAAGTCATGGGTACTTGGCAATTGGGAAGTCCAAGTATGTAGCCTTGGCCACGTAAGTCCAAGTGTGTAGCTTTTGCGGTGAAAGTCCAAGTCATGGGTACTTGGCAATTGGAAAGTCTAAGTGTGTAACCTTGGCCACGTAAGTCCAAGTGTGTAGCTTTGGTGGTGAAAATCCAAGTCATGGTTACTTGGCATTTGGAAAGTTCAAGTGTGTAGCCTTGTTGATGTAGACCCAGTTAGCATGACAATAGCTGATGGAAGCACATGGAAGCAAGTGTATGGATGAGCGTATAGATGAACAAGTCATGGATGACTTGGAGGGATCCGATAGGCACAAGAGGTGGTTAGAAGGCGTTGGTCTAGGCTAAGGGTGGTCTAGAAAGTTTGAGGACATTATACTTGGGGTAAACCTCATGGTTGAGATTTATCAGTCGACTTGTATTATGACTAGTCGACTGATGGGAGTAAACTGCGATCGACTGCGACAAAATGGCATTGGCAATCAATTGCCATGGAGGGCAATCGAATGATGGTTTTGGTCGCGAGCACAGAAAGCTCAGTAGTCGACTAAGTAGTCGGCTACGGGCGTGGCAGTTGACTGATGGTTATGGTAGTCTACTGCCAATATATCCGTTGAGATTTTTCTAGCGTAGATTGAGTCCTTGTGAGACAACGACTACAAGGGCAGTTGACTGGTGCCTTATGATAGTCGACTGCTGGGCGGGAAATCAGCTCGATGCAAGTTATAAAAGGAGCTCGAGTTCAACGATTTTGCAACAATTTTTGGGGAGATTTTGAAGGGGAATTGCTCCTGCATTTTATACCTTCAAGAGCAAACCAAAACAAGCAACAAGCAAAGTATTCAAAGAAATTATTGTTAAGTTTCTTTACTTGTATTTCATTATTGTCTTTGTATTTGCTTGTATTTTGTGTATTACTATTGTAATTGCTTGTACGAGGTTTCTCCACATCCGACGTGTTATTGAGAAGGAGATTTATTAGTGGTGTGTGCATCATTAGAGCTCGTTGAGCTCGCCCCATGGAGTAGGAACCCTAAGGTTCCAAACCACGTATATCCTTGTGTATTCATGTTTTTATTTATCTCTATATTTGTATTTCTATATTCCACTGCGTTAACTAGTATTGTAGAGACAAGTGCAAACGAATTCCATCGAACTACGATTAGGCTATTCATCCCCTCTTCTAGCCGGACCATCGATCCTAACAAGTGGTATCAGAGCGAGGAACTTATCATCGGACTCATTGCCATGATAAGCACATCAAATGGACGAAATGAACATCAACCCACCAAAATTCGAAGGAGACTTTTCGTGGTAGAAGAAAAGAATGGAGGTATTTTTCGAAACCGATTTTGATATTATGATGATAATAGAGAATGGTTTCGAGGTACCCAAGAATGAAGACAACAAGCTAATTGAAAAATCAAGATGGACCGAGGAGCAACGACAACAATTCAAGACAACCGTTAAGGTAACAAAAATATTAGTAAAATTGATACATAACAATATTTTATCTAGATCAGGGAGTTATAGGGAAGCTAAGGAGTTGTGGAATAAAGTGGTCAAATTCCATGAAAATTCTGAACCAACACGAGTAGAGAAGGAAGCCAAGGAAGAATGTCCATCAACATCCGAGGATGTGGAAGAATTGGAGGAGAGATTTTCCATCCCGAAGAAAGAACAAGAAGAAGCATCTACATCCGAGAGAAGTGAAGAGCAAGACCAAAATTCCCTAGGTAACTCATGCATTTTAATTGGAAATAAAAAAAATATATTATGTGTTTTGAGTGTAGGAAATATGGGCACTATAAGAGCAAGTGTCCTAAGAAGATGAAGGAGGCTCAATCGGTGCCAAAGGTCAAGGATGCCGGTGTCCCCACTAGGAAGAGCAAGAAGCACGTGGTGTGCTTCAAATGCCATAAAAAGGACATTATAGGAGCCAATTCTCGAAGGGAAGACAATTCTCTAAGGTCCAAGAAGGAGCATCATATGTAGGGGGAGCTTCTAAAGCAAATCCTAAGGTAAAATTTAATAATGCACCTTCAAATCTTTATGTTAAAAAGCATGCCTTCAATTCACTTGCAATTGTGCATAATCATAAGGAGCATGCTAAAAATAAATATTTTTGCCTAGGTGCTAAGAGTGATAATTTTAGCTCTAAGGATAAGCCTAGAAAAAAAAAACCATTAGGAAGATAGAAAAAAATCTAGGCATTAACTCTAAGAAGGGTAGACATATGCCTTGAATGAAGAGTCCTTCTCAAAGAACAAATGAAAAATCAAAATTGAGAAAATTATAATTAGAAAACTAAGCCTTGAGGTCAAGGCTTGAAAAACTAGAGAATACCCTAGTAAAAATGACAAACTCAATTATAGGGTCAAAGGGACAAAATCTAAGACCTAGGAGATAAGAACCGTTTAAAGGCAAGAAAGTTTTGGGTCACAAACATAAGCCAAAGGAAAACTATCACAATGTTCCATTTGATTATGGAACTAAATCTAGGTCTAAGAAAACCAAGGTTAATAGGGAAGTCATCCCTAAGATTAACCATGGTGTGTGCCTAGTGGCTAAGGTTTCAAGGAAACCTAGGGAAGCCACTAAGAAGGTCAAAGGGGGAGTTTTCCCTAGAGTTGACTTAGGCAAGACCCAATTGATCAAGGCTACCAAGACAAAAAGGGGCATTAGGAGGGTATCTAGGGAAGTTATCCTAGTGAATACCTTGTAAACCCAAGGAGCTCCAATAGGTATTGGGTTCCTAGGAGTTATCTCTTCACGCTAAATGGGTTAGGTTGTGTCAACATGAATTGGTAAGGTAGTTAATCTAACCATAGCAAAGTTGACACTTTAGGTCATTTTTCAAGGTTATGGGTACCTTGAAAATAAGATTAGAATTTATATCCTAAAAGATTTTAGGATGTACCAATTAAATTTGAGAAATTCAAAAAATTGATCAAATTGGCACAACTTAGGTTTAGATGTCATGGTGTGCCATTTTGGATTTTTGGTACATTTGGGAGATAAGTGGTAATATGGAAAAAATGAATTTAATCATAACAAATGACAATTAATACTAAAATTTAGGTATTTTTATACCTTTACCTTTTATTTGCCATACCTTGTTTGTCATTGCCATGTCATGACATCATATTCATTTTTATCATATAAAATGTCATGATACCTTAGGTTTATCTTTTTATGATATGTATACTTAGAGTTTATTCATATGTCATGACATCATGATTATTGACACATACTTATTAATGTTATCATTTATGTCATAATCATCATTCATGCATTATTAAAAATTGATTTAAGGACTAAGCATGATTTGAAGTCCCATGTATAAGGGAATCAAATAGTATTGCCTAGTAAAATGCATGAGACCTTAGATTAGGAAGAACAAAACTCACATATCACATCAAATTGACTTGTATGTGTTTTCATACACCTTAGACATATGTGAGATGCTAGGAAATAAGTTAAGTTCAAGGTGCATAGATGTTGCATCTAGATGAACTCAAACTCATCATATATCATGGACAAATCATGAGAAAAGCTAGTATACAAGTCATGTATACTTAGCCCATAGATCATGATTGAAATTAAGGTTTAAAATCATTTCAAAACCATTTTGATAAACCTTGATGAAGTCTATCTTTTGATAGCAATCACCATTGAAGGAGGTGATACAAAGTAGAGTCAAAACATTGAAATTTTCAATGGTTTTTGAACTTTGTGTCAATCTCACTATTTTATGGGTATTTTATTTTCTAAATATTTTTCACCCATAATGAGTGTTATAAGTATTATACATATGAATTTTCATGATTTTTTGAAGTATGTATAATTATTTATGTATTTTTAAAATTCATTTATGATTTTTTATTTCTGCAGAGTGCAGAAATCAGTCGATTGTCATGGATAGTAGTCGATTGGCTTTAAGGGCAGTCGACTAGTTGTTGACAGAGTCAACTGCCAAGTGTTAATTTTGGATAAACAAGGTTTGTTTAGGCCATGTTAAATAATTTCTAGGTTCCCTAACTGCTCATAACCCTAGGATATGATTTGAAAAGCATTAGAAGGATGAAAATCCATTGGATATGGATTAGGAGAATTGTTTAGGGTGTGTATTGAATTTTAAGGGAGGTGAAAGTTCAATGTTGAATCCTTGCCCTTAATTTTGATTGTTTAGTGTTCCTATAGGCTTAGGGACTCTCCAAGGACATTTTTGGTGCAATGGTCAAGGGGGAGCAAGCCTTTAGGGGGAGGTTATCCATCATGGGATGATGGATGTGTATTCTTCTTCATAAGAGGAGAATTGGAGAATGAGGATTGCCTCTCATTTAGTGATATGGGACTTATCACTTGGAAGAGTGAAGATATCCTAGATTTTTTTAGACCAAGAGGGAGATTGTAAGATCTCATTGGGATATAAGACATTAATACCCTTGGGGAGAGCCTTTTTGATGTATGTCAAAAAGGGGGAGAATGTGAGATTTACCAATTTGGGAGAATTGGGATATTTGAGTTAGGTCACCTAACTCAAAGGTGCTTGTGGTTTTGGTCAAACATCAAAAAGGGGGAGATTGTTGGTGCAAACAACCCAGGTCACGATTGACCAGCCTCAAGTTTGACTCGAGTAGTATTTTATTGTTTGACAATGAGTTGACCATTATTTGACAATGGGTTGACTATATGGTTGACATGGGGTTGATCGTATGATGGGAAGTCCAAGTGTGTAGCCTTGGCGGTGAAAGTTCAAGTCATGGGTACTTGGCAATTGGGAAGTCTAAGTGTGTAGCCTTGGCCGCATAAGTCCAAGTGTGTAGCCTTGGCGATGAAAGTTCAAGTCATGGGTAGTTGACAATTGGGAAGTCCAAGTGTGTAGTCTTGGTCACGTAAGTCCAAGTGTGTAGCCTTGGCGGTGAAAGTCCAAGTCATGGGTACTTGGCAATTGGGAAGTCCAAGTGTGAAGCCTTGGTCACGTAAGTCCAAGTGTGTAACCTTGGCGCTGAAAGTCCAAATCATGGTTACTTGGCATTTGGAAAGTCCAAGTGTGTAGCCTTGGCGATGTAGACCTGGTTAGCATGCCAATAGCTGATGAAAGCAGTGGAAGCTAGCTTATGGATGAATAAGTAATGGATGACTTGGAGGGATCCGATAGGCGCAAGAGGTGGCTAGAAGGCTTAGGTCTAGGCTAAGGATGGTCTAGAAAGTATGAGGGCATCATACTTGGGGTAAACCTCATGGTTGAGATTTATCAGTCGACTAGTATTATGACCAGTTGACTGATGGGAGTCGACTGCGATTGACTACGGCCAAGTGTCATTGGCGATGATCGCCACTGGGCGATCGTTGAGCAATGATCGTCATGGAGGGTAGTCGACGATGGTTTTGGTCGTGAGAATGAAGTCGATTGCTAGTGTATCCATTGGAGTTTTTTTAGCATGGATTGAGGCGTTGTGAGACAATGGCTATAGGGGCAGTCGATTGGGGCCTTATGATAGTCGAATGCTAGGCACGAAATCAGCTTGATGTAGGTCATAAAAAGAGCACGAGTTGGAGGATTTTGCACTAAATTTTGGGGAGATTTCGAAGGGGAATTGCTGCTGTATACTAGACCTTCAAGAGCAAACCAAAGCAAGCAATAAACAAAGTGTTCAAAGAAATTATTGTAAAGTTTCTTTACTTGTATTTCATTATTATCTTTGTATTTGCTTGTACTTTTATGTATTACTGTAGTAATTGCTTGTACGAGATTTCTCCACCTCCGACGTGTTATCGAGAAGGAGATTTATTAGTGGTGTGTGCATCACTAGAGCTCGTTGAGCTCGCCCAGTGGAGTAGGAACCCTAAGGTTCTGAACCATGTATATCCTTGTGTAGTCGTATTTGTATATGTCTCTATATTTGTATTTCTATATTCCGCTGCGTTAACTAGTATTGTAGAGATGAGCGCGAACGAATTTCATCGAACGACGATTAGCCTATTCATCCCCCCTTCTAGCCGGGCCATCAATCCTAACATAATCTGGATGAATGGCTAAGATATCCAGATCTAAATGTACAGACTGGATATCGCCATATCTGGATAGATGGCTCATAATCAAGCTGATCTCATCAGACATTCCAGATTGATCAGATCTTGTCCCTTGATTAAGCTACTTCAGATCTTGATGAAGGGCTAAGATTAAATCAGCTTGAAATGCCCATTATGACCCTAGATGAAGCCAGATTTGATCCAATTTGAGTCTAGTCCATTAGTTCATCTCGATCTCCTACAAATAAGAGATAAAATTTGCATATAAGTCTAAAATTTAAGAGAATTTACAATAAAGTCCAAAAATATATCCAACTCATAAAATATGCAAATAATCGATAATTAATCACTTGAGAGGATAAAAAAATTGAAATTAAGGACCAAAATATTACGATAAAATGACAGTTATCAATTCCCCCACGCTTTTTCTTGCGCGTCCCAAGCAAGTAAAGAAAATTAAATAATAACCAAAGCATATCCCTATTGTCCCTTAGTAATACTTTGAAAATAGTAAAGCATGATTACTTAGGATCATCAAGTTTTGAGAATCTAGGCATTCATATTTTCAGTTCCCACACAAGTCAATAAACAAGGTAATTTCAATCAACTTGAATAAATTAAGCATGATAGAACCTCACAAGGTAGATATATGCACTGATACAAACATAACAAATATGGAACAGAAGCTCACTCAAAATAACTTATGATATTGAACTACCATATGCTTGCTTATCTTCTACTTCTTCACTACTATGAACATAAGCACACATAAATCAAGAGGACTTATCAAAAGTAGTGATGAAGTCAATATGAATTCCAAAGAACAAGAAAGATAGGAAACACAGAAGACTAAAAGAGCATGAGAGCATTGGAGTAATCACATGATGACTACAATAAAATAATAAGCATGAAATCACTCAAAACATCCAACACTCAACTCCCTTGTACCTTTTCAATGTAATACACAAACTAAACATTCCTACATCTCCAAAAATACATATCTTCAATAAGTTTTCAATCCAAAAATACTTCCATGTGACAAAATAAATGGATATAAATAATCTCTTCAAAACTTTATTCCACTAATTCAAGACAATTTAGAAACCATGGCAATGCTTATTTTATTCATCAATCACATATCATGCAAAAAAAAAAAAAATACAACATTTGTTTTTTTCTTTTCTTTTCTTCTTCTTTTTTTTCACAACATGTTTTTTTCATATGTTTTTCTCTCTCTTTTTTTTTCTTTTTTGAATAAAATAAAAAAATATGTGATTGTGATGATGATAAACTTGAATTTCCATGTTTCAACCAGTGAAAATCTCCTCTAAGCATAAAATCAATAACACTCTCCCCCACACTTAAACATGTAATCCCCCAACACTCTTATCATGTGATAAGGAAAAGAAAACCAATAAAGATGTGGAAGTGATGATACAATGACAATGAAAAGATATATATTAAGAAAACTACAATGTCATAAAAGTATCAGGTGGAATGCATGATGAGTAACAATGACAAAGAAAAGGGGAGAAATCAAAAGAATTACCTCCATCATATTTATGCAAGCTTATATTATTGTAATTTCAAAAAGAATCAAAGCAAGTTCTAGAGTGTCAAGTATCACAAGTGTTATCACACACAAGAGGATAAAGGATAAACATGGCAATAAACCTCACTAGGTGAATAAAAATATCAAGCTTAATCTATCAAGATAGAGTCCATCACCATAACAAATGACTAAATGCAAGTAATGTACTCAATCATACCAATGAATCCAAAACTCGATAGTGAAACTTAATTATGTTTTACAATTTTCGAAGCACTACGAAAGGGCATATAAGGAATTATTGCAACCACTACGACAAAGCAAATAAAACCAAATAAAGTGCGAAGCAAAAGAGCAACACAAGAAAGTAAGCAACACAAAAAAAAAAGATAAAGAAAGATAAGAAAAAGAAAAGAAAGGAACGGACTCCCCTGATTTCCTAGTGGTTGAAGGTGGTTCAATAGAAGAATCTAGGCTGGAAGTGGAGTGAAAGTCCTCCCTGGCGATTGAAGATGGTTTAGAAGCAATACCCACACCGGGGTTGGAATTATCCGAGAGGAAGCGAATGCCTTCTTTAAGTGGTCAGGAAAGTTTGCGCTGCTTCCTCTAATATGATCGCCTTCTTATATGTCTTCTTTGAAGGTCGGAGGCGATTCATCAGAAGTTTCCAGCTTGGAGGTTGAATTATTGCATTTGGTGTTGAGGCCTTTATGAGCAAAAATGTTGGAGGCTTTTCCTGTAGTAGGAATGTCCAGTTTGGAGGTCTCCAGCTATCCACCACTCCTATGTCAGGCTGGCAATTCTGAGCATTGATATTTAGTAGCTTCTCCTCTTCTTCAGGACATGCATACTCTAAGGAACTAGGAAAAAGATCTAGCTGTAGATCATTTTGTTGCATAACTGAAGGAAACAACTCTGAGAGTGTTGCTTCTTCTACAATATGATCATCAATAAAACTACAAGCAGATTCAGTAGGCAACTCATCAATAGTGTCATCCACATCTAGAATAACACCAGCTTCATCAAAACCTTCACATGCATCAATATCAACATTAATATTTACAACAATACTAATATCATATAGTGTTCTTCATGTATCAATAATATCATCATTCCACAACATTAATATACTCATCTATATATGGAGGATCAGGAATTACATCATTATCATCATGTACAATAGCAGAGGAGTCCTGTAGAGTGTTGAGGAAATGTTGACCGCTAGAGGGGGGGGGGGTGAATAGCGTTGTGCTCGTAAGATGATGGAATTCGTTGCGTTTGTCTCTACAAATTTCGTTAGCACAACGGAAATAGAAATAATAGCAATAATGAAACAAGACAAACACAAATACACCAATACACAAGTATTTAATGTGGTTCGGAACCGAATGGTTCCTACTCCACGGATCGAGCTCTAAAGAGCTCTAGTGATGCACATGCAACCAATAATCACAAATAACTCCTTCTCGGAACAATCCGGAGGTGGAGAAACCCCTTACAAGTGATTACAAAAGTAATACAATAAGAATACAAGTAACTACACTAAAGTGCAAGTAAAAAACACTTTACACTGAGCTTTTGAATGTTTGCTTGCTAGGTTGATCGAGTAGCACTTGGAGACCCTGAATTGCAGCAAAAACTCACCCCAAAACACCTCAAAGAACCTTAATGACTTCCTCCTCCATGAGCTCCCTTTAAAGCTGCTACCTGGGCTGGAAATCGCCGATTAGTCGACTGGTCGGGACCATCAGTTAACTGATGACACTGTTGCTGTGAGACAACGGTGTAATCCATGCTAGAAAAACCAAACAGATAGGATATTAGTCGACTGATCATGACCACCAGTCGACTGATCGAGCCTCCACTCGACTGCTAACCCCAGCAGTCGAGTCCGACTCAATTCTATGCCCAAATTCTCGAGCACCAGTCGATTGATCACATGATCAGTCGACTGCTCGAGCCAGCAGTCGACTGCCCACCTCTAGCAGTCGATTGCTGGGACACTTCCCGGACTCAAACCCTAGTTGACTCACACCAATCGATTCCCATATGGAACCAGTCAACTGGCACACCTCAAATATGAGGTTTTAACCCAAGTATGGTGCCCCCATACTTTCTAGACAACCCTTAGCCTAGACCTAAGCCTTCTAGCCACGTCCATCAGCCTCGCACCTCTCGGATCCCTCTAAGTCATCCATGACTTGTTCATCCATTGCACTAGCCTTCAGGTGCTTCCATCATCTATGTCATGCTAACGATGTCTACACCGCCAAGACATATTGGACATACACTGCCAAGACTCCTCTTGGACTTTACGCCGCCAACCATTGGACTTATGCTGCCAAGTTTCCCGCTTGGACTTTACGCCACCAATATCAAACCCCTTGGACTTTCAAATGCCAAGACTCATGCTTGGACTTTCCCATGCCAACCCATGTTGGACTTCTCAAATGCCAAGACTCAAGCTTGGACTTTCCCTTGCCAACCCATGTTAGACTTTCCATGCCAAGACCCATGCTTGGACTTTTCCTTGCCAAGACCCATGCTTGGACTTTACATGCCAAGTACTCAAGACTTGGACTTTCCATGACATGGTCAACTCTAGTCAACCATCAAAATTCCCCTCGAGTCAAACTCGAGTCCGATCAATCATGACCCGGGTCAATTGTGCCAACAATCTCCCCAAAACAATATCAGATATCAATGTCAAACTTCCATATCAAACATCAAAACTGTTAGTGAAAGCCCTAAAGCCAATCATGTGATGATTGTTGTATGGACTTTATTGTATCATATTCCTATTTATAAAGGCATGGTTATTATATTTACTTGTATTGGTGCCAAATAACTAAGTATAATAATGTCCTTGAGTAGAAGGTTCTTATCTATATCAATCGATTGGTTGAATCGATAATGAGATGATATAGAGAACACTACTCTTAATTATTCCTAGTCAAGTATTAACATTCAGGGACAATGTTAATGCGTAGAGACTAGCATGTAGGTTAACACGATGACTTGATCTCACAAGTCATGGATATGAGATATCAAGTTGACACATGGGTATGCATTAGAGAATATATACTGAATGACCTGCCATGAGAAAGTATCATAGATCGTTATATGAGTGTCATATACTTTCTCATGTGACTATTAGTATGACTATTAGTCCTTGGACCTGAAGTCACCTTGGTTCCCTACATAAGGAGTTGTATACTTTGGCTTCGTCAAACGTCACCCGTAAATGGGTGGACTATAAAGGCGATTACTGGGTATGTAACAAATCATGCGGAGGGATGTGAGTGATGTAGATGGGATCTATCCCTCCTATATGACAGGAGTGACATCGTTATTCTTGATAGAGTGAGACCACGAAGTGCATGACCATGCCCAAATGAGTTAATATGAGATATTGAGCTCATTTGATTAGAGTGAGTCTACTTGGAGTTCAAGATATAGATTGTACCGAGGATGACACAGTCTATGCCTCAATTGGTCAATCTAGATGTCAAGGATAGAGGGACATTGTCACATATTGTGAGAGTCACAATTAGTAGTCACAAAGGTAATGTTAGATCTCAACATTCTTGTAACTTGGGTAGCAATGATGTGTTGCTAGATACCGCTCATTGCTTATGTTCCTAAATCAGTTTAGGAGCATTGCCAAGGTTACAAGAACCTATAGGGTCACATACAAAGGGCAATTAGATGGAGATTAGGTTCATATGATGAACCATGAGGATTAGGTTCATAGGATGAACCAAATTGGATTAAGAGTAATCCAAATTAGACTAATTGAGTTAGACTCAATTTGATTCAAGTGTTGAAAGAGTCTAATTGATTCATTGAGTCAATTTAAACTAATGAATAAAGATTCATTAAATCAAATTGACTTGAATCAAGTGGTTAGATTTGATCAACCATGGGAGATAATAGGTTAAGTTTGACTTGACTTGAGAGGGAAGATGAATGGTCAATTTTGACTTGACCAATTGCCATGTCATGGTGACTTGGCATGGGGGCCGGCCAATGATGATGTTCCACATCATCATGGACTTATCATGTGGTGCCACCTCATGAAGGAGACCAAGACCCATTGGCTCTTGGAGTTACATGCATGCATGTAACCCCCCAACTTGAAGTGGCTGACCACTTTTGTATTAGTGTGGAAGTTAATTAGAAGTAACTTCATCTTCTTCCTTTGTTCTTCCTCTCAAGCTCTCTCCCAATCCTCCATTGCCGAGATCTTCAAGGAGTGCTAGCACACTCAAGATTGTCTTTTCTCCACCTATTTCTTTTGTGGATACCAATAGAGGAGTGTATACTTGACACTCTCGAGTTCCGATAATCTATTTGGACGAGCGGGATAAGCGAAGGGCATCGCTTCAAGGGTAATTTCTTATCATGTAGATCTAGAGTAGATCTAAAGGTATTAAACACATACATGTAGTTTTTATTTGCTATACTTCGCACGGATCCGTGGCCAGGCTTTCGAGGTTTCCGCAATGCAAAAAGTGGTTTTTGCGGCTCGGTTAGTCTAATAAAAACATCACTCGAGTCAAACTTGAGTCCGGTCAATCGTGACCTGGACCGATTGCACTAACAATCTCCCCCTTTTTGATGTTTGAGAAAAACACATACCTTTGAGTTAGAACACTAACTCAAATCTCCTTACCAATTATTCCAAATTGGTAATCCCAAACATTCTCCCCAATTCTCCGAATTGACAATTGATAACATCAATTGATAAACACTCTCCATAACATTCTCTCCCAAAACATTCTCCCCCTTTTTGACTAACATCAAAAAGGTTAACTCTCCAAGGAGGTCAATGTCTCATGTCCAATGATATCTTACAATCTCCCCCTTGGTTCAAAAATACCTAGGATGCCTACCATCTTCCTAGTGATAAATCCCATATCACTCAATAGAGGCAATCCTATACACTCTCCCAATCTCCAAATTGGGTATCTCAAAATCCCATTTTCCCCCTCATGAGGAAAAAATACCATCCATCATCCCATGATAGATACCTCCCCCTAAAGGCTTGCTCCCCCTTGACCATTGCACCAACAATGTCCTTGGGAAGTCCCTAAGTCAATAGGAACTCTAAACCATCAAAAATAAGGTTCAAAGTTCAAACATGAACTCTCCACACCTTAAATTTGATACATCATCCTAACACCTCTCCTAATCCATATCCAATGGATTTTCACCCTTTATAATGCTTCTCAAAGCATATCCTAGGGTTAGGAGTGGTTAGGGAACTTTACCATGGCTGAAAATGGGCTAAACAACCTTGTTTTTCTCGAAATCAGCCAATCAGTCGAATCCTTCAGAAATCGATCGAAGTGGCCATCGATCAGCGGCACCAAGCGATCGATCGATAAGCGCATCTGAGGCGATTTCGCGAGCAATTTCCGCCGAGCGATTTCCACGAGGCGATTCTTTGCTGTGGCAATCGCTGCGCCCATCGATCATCGCCAAACAAGTGGCGGTCGATCGATAATCAAAACTCAGTTTTTCAATTATCAGAATCAGAGTTTGAAAAATCATAAGTAATTATACATAGCTTGAAAAATCATGAAATTTCATATGTATAATACTTATAACACATAAAATTGGTGAAAAATGTTGGAAAAATATTTTACCCATTAAAATAGGAGATTTATACAAAGTTCAAAAACCATTAAAACTTCAATGTTTTTGATCTACTTTGTATCAACTTCTTCAATGGTGATTGCTATCAAAAGATAGACTTCACCAAGGTTTTCTAAAGTGATTTTAAAATATTTTTGAAAACCTATTTTGAACCATGGACTGTTGGCTAGATGTACATGAGTTGTACATTGTCTTTCTTCATGATTCATATTGATGATTGAGATAAGTTTAAGTTCATCTAGATGCACTATCTATGCACCTTGAACATAACTTATTTTCCTAACATCTCACATGTATCTAAAATGTATTAAACACACACAAGTCAAAGTAATTGTGAGATGTGGGATTAGGGTTATTATAGCCTCATGCATTTTCTAGGCAACTCTATTTGACTCCCTTATAGATGGGACTTCAAATCATGTCATAATTCTTAACTCAATTTTAATTAATGCATGAATGATCATGGCATAAATGATAGAAATAATTAAGCCTAGCCAATGATCATGATGTCATGACATTTGAATAAACTCTAAAAATGAACATGACATATAAAATAATCCTAAACAATATCATGACACTTCATATGATAAAATAGAATATGATGTCATCACATGACAAATTTAAATATATAAACACATTAACACACATATAATCAGACACAAACACATGAATTTTTTATAAGCAAAATATTTCATTCAAATATAACTTTAGTTTTTACAAGGAAAATATAAGTTTGTAGCTCTCAACCTCACTAAGAAACTAAAAACAGAATCCCTAAACATCCTCTAGCTGTCATCCCCGGTAGATGGTGGAGGCAGAGGAGGCTGCTGGCTCAGCGTCAAGGTCCTCATCATCTCGTACATATCAATCTGGCGCTGCTCCATCTGGCTCTGGCGCTCCTCCATCTGACTAAGCTGCTGACTCATGGAGGACTGCCCCAATATGATCTCCTTCATTCGCGAGTCAACATACTATTGGTCGTCCTCGAATCTGACTTCCAGCTGTGCAACACGATCTGAAGGACTTGCTGCTGGTGCATCTGCTGACATATGGTCATCCTCGTCAGTAGTATCGGGCCCCTCATACTGTCCTGCAGGCACTCCAGGCACTAGAGGTGGCTCCCCATGTGCCATGGGCTGAGGCCGAGGTATCAGCTCCATCTGTCCATCTCCACTCTGCAGCCAAGCCAATGTGAAATTACACACTGAGATGCAATCGTATACTTCGAAAAGCGCCCTCAACATTCCCCTGGATATGTTAATACCGATGGACTCTAACCATGCAGTGATAATATTTTCAAAAGGCATATGAACTTTCCCTTGTACAAGGGATATGAAATGGACAATGCAATGAAACATGTTTAATGCAATGTTCACGTCTAACCTATGGCGCATGGCATACATGAGAAAAAGATGGGGAGGCCGAATCTTGGCTAGACCCTGAGTAACAATAAAAAGGAAGCACCCAACAATGACTTTGTAAAGAACATTGTCAGGTGCAGATAACTCACTGATAGGGAAGAGGTTCTGAGCAGGGGGGCGAGGATGGTGGAAGAAGTGCTCATGCATGGAATCTAATGAAATGTGGTCAAAAGGATCAGGAAGAGGTGCATCAAAAGTAGGATAAAAGATAAAGGTATCATCCGATGCCCTACACTCCAGGAACTCCTACAAGATCGCAGGAGTGAACTCCAGGTTGCATTTTGCAACGTGAGTGGTGTAGGTAGGGCTATCGTCTACCTTCCTTAGGTTTTGGTAAAAATCCTTGAGGAGGATCATCATTAATAGCATGATTGCACAGGGCGATCTTCATCAGCTGATAATGCAGCAAGATCTCAATGACATCGCCACAGTAGTGTCTAAAAAATTGATCATCGATGTATCTAACCGCCATCGGTTGGTACAAACGTGATCCACCCTCATTTGGGGCATTCATACGTCGTCTTCTACATGATTATATTATGAATGCAATGCAATGCAATGTAATGACACAAATACTATGATTAGATCAAAATGTGGTGTAAAAAAAATTAGGGTTTAAAGGGTATAGAGATATACTTTGGTACCATTACTAAACTGATGGTTGTGAGGGCCTAACTGGACAACCTATTTGTAGGAGAGAACGTCGAAAGATTGTCGGAAAAAGAATCTCGCCGAAACCCTAGCGCCGGAGGAAGAATAAAGGCTGTGAGATACCATTTGAGCTATAGAGAGATCAAAAACATGAATGGAAGAGATGGCTTTCAAACCTAGGGCTTTTAGTCGCCGGCGTGGACACGGGAAGGCTAGTCGGAGAAGTTTGGAGGCGATCGGAGAAGAAGAGTCGCGTGAAGAAGGTGTTAAGATGCTGAACCCTAGCGGTTCGGCATTATAAAATCGCGACGTCAGTCGACTAATGTCACACATCAGTCGACTGATAACGGGTTAGTGAATCCCACCAACCCAGAGTTGGATATGAGCTATAGTAATATTAGTCGACTGATATTGATCATCAGTCGACTGATGTGACCAGCACTCGACTACTGGATGAGCCACTCGACTATTGGCTCTTCTGCCCCGATGAATAGTACCATCAGTCGACTGATTAAGACGTCCAGTCGACTGATGTACAAATCAGTCGAGTCCTGGAAGCAGCACTCGACTGTTGGGCTCGTGGTGTCGTGCTATAGTGTTAACAATCGACTGATATACTGTATCAGTCAACTGATATCTGATTTTTAGTTATGAAATTAAGTGAATTTCGATTTCTTCACTCAATTTGTTTCATTTTACTATGTTTATTCATGTATATCGAATATATTAGTGTTATGCCTATGTTCATGTATTTGTTAATGTATTTTGTTATTTTATTTCATTTTCACAAGCATTAACATCCAATAGTTTCAAATCCTAGCATCTCACCGTTTCTAAGTGTTGAAATACACAATCAAGGTGAATGATCTATTTTGTGAGATGCAATACACCATAAACATTCCTTCCATGCAAACATATTGTAAAACACATGAAGCGTGGTAAGTATGAGGCATCAAGATGTATAGTACTTGAGTATCAATCTTAAATATAATTTCTAAGCCTTAAGACAATTTTCTTGATACACTAATTCCCAAAGTGTGCCAAAACCCCAAATTGCACACCAATACCTCTAATTCTACATGTGCCAAGTTTAATCAATTTTTCACAATTCTCAAGGCTTATTGGCACATCCTAAAATCTTTTAGGATTAAAATTCAAATTTATTTCCAAGGTATCACATAACCTTGAAAATCACTTAAGGTGCCACTCTTATCATGGTTAGGTTAACTACCCATCCATTTAAAGTTGGCACACCTAAACCCATCTAGCGTGAATCAATCACGCTCTTAGGAACCCAAAACCTATTTGAGCTCCTAGGGTTAATTAGGTATTCCTTAGGGATAACCTCTCTAGATACCTTCCTAATGACCCTCTTAGGGTTAGAAGACTTGGCCATTTGGGTCCTATCATGGTTAACCTTAGGGATTACCTCCCTAGTAACCTTTTTAGTGGTCTTCCTAGGTTTCATGGAAACCTTGGCCACTAAGCACCTACCTTGGTCAACCTTAGGGATGACTTCCTTATTGACCTTGGCTTTCCTAGACCTAATTTGAGTTCCATAATCAAATGGAACATTATGGTAGGTCTTTTTAAGCTTAGGCTTGCCCTTGGATGGTTCTTGTTTCCTAGGTCTTTGACTTTGACTTTTAGACCCTAGGCTTTGCCAATTTGACCCTTTAATTGATTTTTGTATCTTTGTAAGGGTCTTTTCAAGTTTCTCAATCCTTGACCTCAAAGCTTGATTTTCTAATTCTAATTGTCCAATTTTTGATTTTTCATCTATTCTTTGGACATTGTTTTTCCTAGGCATATGCCTAGTCCATTTAGGGTTGATGCCTAGGTGATCTTCTATTTTCCTAATAGATTCCTTAGGTTATGTATTTCTAGGGACATTAGTCTCAAATTTCTCCTTATTTTTAACCTTGTAGGTCTTAGCCTCTAAGCAATACAATTTATTATTCTTAGCATGCTCTTTATAAACCATAGAGAAATTACGTATAGCATGCTTGTTCTTATTACTTAAAGAATGAACATTGTTTAAATGTACCTTAGGGTTTGCCTTAAAGACTCCCCCTACATTCGATGCTCCATCTTGACCTCTTTTCTTCCTCTTAGGGCATTGACTTCGGTAGTGCCCTCTTTGGTAACACTTGAAGCATACCACATGCTCCGTGTTCTTAGGAATGGTGACTCTGACATCCGTGGTCTTTTCTTGAGATTTTGGTGTCGGTTGATTTTTCTTGACTTTCCTAGGGCACTTGCTCTTATAGTGCCCATGTTCCCTACACTCAAAACACATAATATGATTTTTATTTGAAATTGAAGTGTTTGAGTTAACTAGGTTAATGTTGGTGTCCAAAGTGAGAGCTTCTTCATCTTGACTGGATTTTGAAGATTCTTCTTCTTGCTCCGGTGTGGGAATTCTCTCCTCCCCCTCAATCCTAGAGGTGGAGGCTTCTTCCACTTCTTCTTCTTCCACCGATCCGGAAGTTGACTCCATCTCAACTTCCGAATCCTCACTTGCTTGTGAGGATGATGATGGTTCTTCCTCGGCTTCCTCCACTTCTTGAGCCGATGAACATTCTTCTTCTTCTACTTGTGCCAAGTGAGGCTTCTCATGGAACTTGGCCAATTTGTCCCATAGCTCCTTGACATCTTGAAATTCACCTAAGCTAGACAAAATGTCATTAGGTATCAAATCATCTAAAAGCTTTGCTACCTTGACTTCGGTCTTGAATTTTAGGCGTTGCTCTTGGGTCCACCTTTTTAACTTGAGGACTTTTCCCTTCTTATCCCTAGAAGGTTCAAAGCCTTCTACGAGGATGAACCAATCCTCTATGTCCATCATCAAGAATGTCTCCATTCTTGCTCTCCACGCTAAAAAATCTTCTCGGTCGTATGGTAGTGGAGTGTTGATGTCCCATCCAAGTTTGTCTTGGAATTCCATCTTCCCTCTAGTGTCTTTTGCTCCCGGTGGTTAGTCCGTAGAAGAGCCCCGGGCTCTGATACCAATTGTAGAGGAAATGTTGACTGCTAGAGGGGGGTGAATAGCGTTGTGCTCGTAAGATGATGGAATTCGTTGCGTTCGTCTCTACAAATTTTGTTAGCGCAGTGGAAATAGAAATAATAGCAATAACGAAATAAGACAAACACAAAAACACCAATACACAAGTATTTAACATGGTTCAGAACTGAATGGTTCATACTCCATGGATCGAGCTCTAAAGAGCTCTAGTGATGCACACGCAACCACTAATCACAAATAACTCCTTCTCGGAACAATCCGGAGGTGGAGAAACCCCTTACAAGTGATTACAAAAGTAATACAATAAGAAAACAAGCAACTACACTAAAATTCAAGTAAAAAACACTTTACACTAAGCTTTTGAATGTTTGCTTGCTAGGTTGATCGAGTAGCACTTGGAGACCCTGAATTGCAGCAGCAACTCGTCCCAAAACACATCAAAAACTCACCCCAAAAAACCTCAAAGAACCTTAATGACTTCCTCCTCCACGAGCTCCCTTTAAAGCTGCTACCTAGGCTGGAAATCGCCGATCAGTCGACTGGTCGAGACCATCAGTCGATTGATGATACTGTTGCTGTAAGACAACGGTGTAATCCACATTGGAAAAATCTAACGGATAGGACATCAGTCGACTGATCATGACCATCAGTCGACTGATCGAGCCTCCACTCAACTGCTAACCCTAGCAGTCGAGTCCAACTCCATTCTGTGCCCAAATTCTTGAGCACCAGTCGACTGATCACATGATCACCGATCGCTTGAGCCGCCATGATCGACCTATTTGACTCACACACGGATCAAACACCTCAAACATGAGGTTTTAACCCAAATATGGTGCCCCCATACTTGCTAGACCACCCTTAGTCTAGACCTAAGCCTTTTAGCCACCTCCATCAGCCTCGTGCCTCTCGGATCCTTCCAAGTCATCCATGACATGCTCTTCCATTGCACTAGCCTTCAAGTGCTTCGATCGGCTATGTCATGCTAACGGTGTCTACACCGCCAAGGCACATTGGACTTACGCTGCCAAGACTCCGCTTGGACTTTACGCCGCCAACCATTGGGCTTATGCTGCCAAGGCTCTCGCTTGGACTTTACGCCACCAATATCAAACCCCTTGGACTTCTCAAATGCCAAGACTCAAGCTTGGACTTTCCCTTGCCAACCCATGTTGGACTTCTCAAATGCCAAGACTCAAGCTTGGACTTTCCCTTGCCAACCCATGTTGGACTTTCCATGCCAAGACCCATGCTTGGACTTTTCCTTGCCAAGACCCATGCTTGGACTTTACATGCCAAGTACTCAAGACTTGGACTTTCCATGACATGGTCAACTCCAGTCAACCATCAAAATCCCCCTCGAGTCAAACTCGAGTTCGGTCAATCATGACCTGGGTCGATTGTGCTAACAATCTCCCCAAAATAATATCAGACATCAATGTCAAACATCGATGTCAAATATCAAAACATCACTCAAGTCAAACTAGAGTCCGGTCAATCGTGACCTGGGCCGATTGTACCAACAATCTCCCCCTTTTTGATGTTTGTCAAAAACACATACCTTTGAGTTAGAACACTAACTCAAATCTCCTTACCAATTTTCCTAAATTGGTAATCCCAAACATTCTCCCCAATTCTCCGAATTGACAATTGATAAACACTCTTCATAACATTCTCTCCCAAAACATTCTCCCCCTTTTTGACTAACATCAAAAAGGTTAACTCTCCAAGGAGGTCAATGTCTCATATCCAATGAGATCTTACAATCTCCCCCTTGGTTCAAAAATACCTAGGATGCCTACCATCTTCCTAGTGATAAGTCCCATATCACTCAAGAAAGGCAATCCTATACACTCTCCCAATTTCCAAATTGGGTATATCAAAACCCCATTTTCCCTCTCATGAGGAAAAAATACCATCTATCATCTCAAGATGGATACCTTCCCCTAAAGGCTTGCTCTCCCTTTTCTTTTTTTATCCTAAAACACTTGCAAATAAAATCAAAATATATAGAAAACATGCAAAATAGAATACATGGATATACAAGACATAAAAGATTAAACCCTCAACAAATGTTTTAAGTTTTGAATTTTCTTTTAGAAAAATGGACAAACAATCCTAAGCCTACCAAACATCATTACACTCCCCGACAACAGTGCCATTTTTGATAATGCATCGTCACAATACGATATATTAAAACAAAACAAATTTTTGAACCCCCTCTATACTAATGTAGCATAGAGATGACTCGGGTCGTCTCCCAACAAATGTAACGAAACGGTAATAGTATTAGGATCAAGTTATTCATGATCAAAGGGTTGGGGGGTTTGAATGATATGAAATAACAATTGAAACAAGAAACTAAACATGTGCTCTTAATGAAAATTCAAACAACTAATTCTCTAAATGCAAATTGATTCATGAACTTGAAAATAAGAATTTAAAGCTAAGCTATCATAAACTACTGCATTGAGAAATCAAAGACTAACCAATAATAATCTAACCCTAATCCTACTCTGTCTAAAAATAGATGAAGACTCAAATGAATTCATTGTAAAATAATTCGAAGAACTAACCAAAATTTAACTAATGCAATTGAAGGGATTAATTAACAACTACATCCACTACAACCTAAAAGAAGCATTTCATCAAGCAATATGTAAGCATGCAACAAATTAAAGCAAGTATGTTTAATTCTAATATGAAAGATTGAATCTATTACAATCATTCAACACAAACTAAATGAATAAAAAATCAAAACAAATGAAGACTTTGATGTTCGAAAATTGGAAAGGTTGTGGAAGTTGCTGTAAAAATCTATCCGATGTTGTAGGAAGCTATCCGAAGAAGATGGTGGTTGTCCGGAGTTGAAAATTGCTATTGAAGGCTGTGATGGGGGGCTGGACAGAGTTGTGATGGTGCTACCGGAGATGAATATGGTTGTGGGGCTGTGGATGTGGATGGACAGAGGATAAATTGCAATGGCATTGCTGAAGACCTCTTCAATAGGTAGTGAGTTGGGTGATGCCCGACGATTGGATTGATGTGATGGCGATTGGAGGGGAACCCCTTCATTGATGCCATCAGCGGTGGATTTAGGGTTGCTGGAGCTGTGGTGGATGAGAACCACCACCGCCGACCTTGATGGAGGAGATGGATGGCCGGTGGTGGAGTAAGGAGAAGAAGTGGCGAACTACAGTGAGGAAGAAGCAAAAGCTGAGATCGCGGATGCATAAACCACATCGGGAAGAAGGTTTTTATATGGATTAATCCAGATTTGATCCAACATCCCATATTTATCTGATTCAGAATGGATGGATCTGATTAGATCGAAATGAACGATCATGATTGGTTTAATGTGGATGAAGGGCTAAGATATCTAGATCTAAATGTACGGACTGGATTTCTCAAGATCTGGATAGATGGCTCAAAATTAAGTTGATCTCATTGGACGGTCCAAATTGATCAGATCTTGTCCCTTGATTAAGCTGCTTCAGATCTTGATGAAGGGCTAAGATTAAATCAGCTTGAAATGCCTGTTATGACCCTAGATGAAGCCATATTTGATCAAATTTGAGTCTAGTCTATTGGCTCATCTTGATCTCATACAAACAAGAGATAAAATTTACATATAAATCCAAAATTTAGGAGAATTCAAAATAAGGTCCAAAAATAGATCCAACTTATAAAATATGCAAATAATCGATAATTAATCACTTGAGAGGATAAAAATATTGAAATTAAGGACTAAAATAATACAAAAAAATGGCAGTTATCAATGTGTAAATAGAAATTATAAAGGTTGAAAAATTGATCAAAATTGGCACAAATAAGATTAGAGTCAAAAGTGTGCCATTTTGGGTTTTTCCATACTTGGGAGATTAGTTTATTATGACAAATTGGTATAAATTTAGTAAATGCCAATTTGTCTTAAAACTTAGTTATTTTTATATCTTGATATTATAATAGTTGTCATGCTTTGTTTGTCATATGTCATGTCATGACATCATGCTCATATTATTATATTAAATGTCATGATAAAGCTTAGTTTGATTATATCATGCTATGAAATCATGCATCAATGACAAATATGCTTAATTTATGCAATCATTTATGCCATGATCATTTTCATGCATTTAGGTTAATTAAATTGAATTTAAGGACAAGTGGCATGATTTGAAGTCCTAGATAAAGGAATCAAATTGGAATGCCTAGATAAAATGCATGAACCATTAGATTAAGGAAGGACAAAATCCACATCTCACAAGAACTATAAGGATGACTTGTGTGTGTATTGATACACCCTAGACACATGTGAGATGTTAGGATAATGATTCAAGTTCAAGGTACTTAAATGGTACATTAAAATAGAACCCATTGAATGATAATGATGAATCATGAGGAAAGCTAATGTACAAGTCATGTGCATTAAGCCCATAGACCATGATTTAATATAGGTTTTGAAAATCATTTTAGAAAACTTTGGCGAAGTCTATCTTTTGATAGCAATCACCATTGATCATATTGACACAAAATTAAGCAAAACATTGAAAGTTTTCATTTCTTTTGAACTTTGTATCAAAATCTTAAAATAATGGATATTTTCATATAAATTTTTTTTTCACCCATTGTATTTTACATGAGTATTATACATATAGAATTTCAAGATTTTTTGAAAAACATATAATTACTTATGTATTTCAAAAATTCGTATATAAAACTTGATTTCTACAATTTGTAGAAACCAGTCGACTGGCACTTGTAGCAGTCGACTAGTGGTGGTTTAGTCAACTAATTTCTGATTTCAGTCGACTGTTGTATCTGATTTTTGATGAACAAGTGTTGTTTAGCTAATTATCAGCACCCCTAATGTATTCTAACTCCTCATAACACTATGATATACTTAGAGAAGTATTGGAAGGGTGAAATACTAATTGAAAATGATTAGCAGAGTTATTAGGGTGGAGTATCAAATTTTAAAGAAGGTTAAAGTTCAAGTTTGAACTTTTGCCCTTATTTTCGATTGTTCAGATTCTCTATAGGCATAGAACTCTCCAAGGGTATTGTTGGTGCAATGGTCAAGGGGGAGTAAGCCTTTAGAAGGAGTTTATCCATCAAGGGATGATGGGTACATTTTTTACCAAAGGAGGAGAAGTGAGAATTGCCTTCATTTAGTGAAAAGGGATGTATCACTAAAGAGAATGAAGGGGTTTATGATGATTTGTGACTAAGGGAGAGAATGTAGGATCTGGGATATGAGACATTGTAAATCCTTGGTAGGCTTTTTAATGTATACCAATGGGGGAGAAGTGAGGGTTTAAGTTGGGTAAACCTTCATTATGCTTTGGCATAAGAAGAGTTAAGTTGCATTTATGGGATAACCTAACTTAAAGGTATTGTCAAACATCAATAAGGGAGAGATTGTTGGTGCAATCTGTAGGAGATCATCGTAACCGCTAGAGGGGGGGGGGGTGAATAGCGTGTACGTCGTAGATGGAGGAATTCGATTGCGATCGCGTGCTTGCTACAATTCGATTAGTGCACAGTGGAATAATAATAAAAAGCAATAACAAAAGACAAACACACAATTACATAATGATATAATGTGGTTCGGAACTGAATGGTTCATACTCCACAGATTGGGCTCTAAAAGCCCTAGCAATGCAAACACACACCACTAATCACAAACACTCCTTCTCAGAACAATCCAGAGGTGGAGAAACCTCGTACAAATGATTACAACAGTAATACAAAATACAACAAGCAAATACAAGTAGACACAACAAAAGAAATGCAAAGAAAACTTTACAATCGATCTTTGGGAAGCTTGCTTGTTTGGTTGGTTGAGTTGCACTTGGAGACCCTGAATTACACCAGCAATTCACCCCAAAACTCCTCAAAGAACCATTGCCAAATCCCTCCTCCACGAGCTCCATTTAAAGCTTCTTTTTGGGCTGGATTCCACCTAGAAGTCGACTGATCGGGACAATCAGTCGACTGCCCCTGTAGTCATTGTCTCACAACGACATGAAATACGTCGGATAAGTCCAACGGATACACCATCAGTTGACTGATCATATCCATCAGTCGAGTGTTCGGGCCGATCACTCGACTGGAGAGCCTTCTGTGCCCGAGATCCTAATCATCAGTCGACTTATCACCAGATCACCGACTCAAGTGAGCCGATCGGGCACCTCTCGCGGTCATTCGCCAGTGGCACTTCCTAAAAACCCTAGTTGACTCCCATCAGTCGACTAACCCATGGTCTCAGTCAATTGATACACCTCAAACATGAGGTTTTAACCCAAGTATGGTGCCCCCATACTTGTTAGACCACCCGTAGCCTAGACCTAAGCCTTCTAGCTACCTCCGTCAGCCTCGCGCCTATCAGATCTATCCAAGTCATCCATGACTTGTTCATCCATATGCTAACCTTTAGGTGCTTCCATCGGCTATTGTCATGCTAACGGTGTCTACACCGCCAAGGCACATTGGACTTACGCTGCCAAGACTCCCGCTTGGACTTTACGCCGCCAACCATTGGACTTATGCTGCCAAGACTCCACCCTTGGACTTTATGCTGCCAATATCAAACCTCTTGGACTTTCCAAATGCCAAGACTCAAGCTTGGACTTTCCTTTGCCAACCCATGTTGGACTTTCCATGCCAAGTACTCAAGACTTGGACTTTCCCTTGCCAAGACCCATGCTTGGACTTTCCTTGCCAACCCATGTTGGACTTTCCCTTGCCAAGACTCATGCTTGGACTTTACATGCCAAGTACTCAAGACTTGGACTTTCCCAATGCCAAGTGTCCCACTTGGACATTCCATGCCAAGTACCCATGACTTGGACTTTACCATGAAAATCACATTGTCATATGTTTTTGTCGAACATCAAAACATCGCTCGAGTCAAACTTGAGTTAGGTCAATTTTGACCTGGGCCAATTGCACCAACAGTCTCTCCGTTTTTGATGTTTGACAAAAACACCCTTGAGTTATGTTGTGATGTATACTGAAAAGTCTATCTTTAGTATGAACATCTTTGTTTTGAAATAAGAATCACATGATCATTGTTTGAATATTTATGATTATGCATATTGTCTAATACATTACATTATAGATAACATGGTGTGTAGTGTCACACAGGAGATCATGTTATCAGTTTCTTGTAAAGTATAAGTAAAGGCTCACAACCAAGATGGCTTTGGACAAACCATTGGTATGGTTGCAGTGTGATTTGGTATTGGTTTGTTTTGACCATAAAATTACACTAATACACTTTGTGTGTATTGAGCAGGACCGACTTAAAGGTGATTCGATTTATTGCTGACTACATAATCGAATTGGACCTCAGATATTATGTTGTACATGCTCTTAATCCCGATATAATAACGGGCACATATACTTAGTATTCATTTCTTTGATTTACCAATGGGCGAGATTTATAGAGTAAATCGATAGGCTCAGTAAGTTGGGAAATGATATTGTTTATATGGTGTGCTGTTGATTATAGGAGGAAACCGTGTCCTATATATTAGGATGATGATGTCCCCTTGAGAAACTCATAAGGTTCATTATGTAAATCCTGCAGGTGGACTTGGTCCGGCATGATGATAAGGTTGAGTGGTACTACTCATGGAGTTAGATGTTGATTAATTAATTGTCGAACATTCTAGATCTTAAACACGGGGATATAAATGTACAAATAATATATGGAGCCCATATTAACTTATGGGGGTTGGTGAGGTAGATCAATGATAATCCTCTAGTGGAATGGATTATCATTAATGGATCGGACTTTATGTGGGCTTGATCCAATGGGTGGCCAAGATCCAACTCCTCCTCATGGTCCCTATTGTAGCCTATTAAAACCTCATGGATCCTAGATCCGATGGTGGAAAATGAAACTCTAGATCCGACGGTGGAGATTAAATCTCTAGATCCGACGGTTGAGATTAAATATCTAGATCCGACGGTTGAGATTAAATCCCTAGATCCGATGGTAGAGATTAAAAGGAGGCTTAATCCTAGCTCTATAAAAGGAGGCCAAGGGTTGGCATGGAGAGCAATTGCTTGGAGATTAGGGTTTGGGCGGCTAGGGCTTGGAGGGCATTGGGTGGCTAGCGTTTGGAGAATCCTTGGGCGGCAAGGATTCTTCCTCTTCTCCTTGGCCAGCGCCCATCTTGCTCTTCTCAACCTTGGCCGGTGCTAATCCTCTTCTTCTCTCCATCCTTGGCCGGCGGTGACAAGAGCTAGGGTTTCTCCTTGGAGTTCTTGGTCGGTGCCCACACTCCTTATTCTTCTCCTTGGCCGGCGACAATCACCAAGCAAGGTAGCTTGGTGGTCGGTTCTAGAAAGGAGAAGAGTTTTGTTTTATGATCTTCCTTTGTTCGGAGTTAACAAGGAAAGGAAGATTGGTGATCTAGGAGGCTTCGACTTTTGGAAGATCGTCGCCCACACGACGTCCAAAAGGAGGAAGTCTATACAATAGAAGATCGAGAGGTATAATGCTTGTTTATCATCTTTTCTTATTATATGCATGTTGTATGTTTTGTTATGTGGCTAATTTACTTGGACCCTAAATACAAACACCAAAACCGGCGATCCATACATCGTCTATTCCGTGACTATTCAAAGAATAGAGGTAGGTTGCTTGAACAACAAATTTGTTCAAGTGACCACTCTAATCGGATAACACGACGATGGAACAGTAGCTTGGGTAATCCCTATTTGTCGAGGATTAATTTTTTTAATCCGGGGATGAAGACGGGATCGCCATGAACAAGTGACTGAGTTGAAGTGGGAAGCGAAGTTCCCCACCTACAATTGGTATCAGAGCCACGATTTCCGATTTTGTGTGTTTAGGATTCGGTTACTTTTATGCACTTTTCATATATTGTATGTGCCGAATAATAGTAGGATGTGTGTAGGTTAACTTTTTGGTTGCAGGCATAGGATCCAACTATTATGGCCATATGTGTGTATGTGATTGTATGTGTGTAATTGTATATTATTTGAATCCTCGGGGTTGACGAGGCTAGTATTTAATTTTTGTAATTAAGTACGGCATTGTTTAGCCACTCATTTATTTTTGTTTACTTTTGATCTAGATTTCATGTACACTCCTTCATGGAGTATAGGATCGATGGATGTAAATTAAAATAGTTATTCTCGGCTCGGATCTCCGGATGACTTATACATGGCGTAGGGAGGAGCGGACGAGATGGCGATACGACGGGAGACATATTGGAGAGAAAAGCCATAATAGTTGGAAAATATTTTTTTTTCATATTTATTGCTTCTTGTTTGATATGCATGTCGTAGGCTAGAAAATTCCTCAATTTTAAATTACTAAGTGGGAGAGGGATATTTTTATAAATTCCCATGGCCTCCATTACGATTTGACATGTGATGCAAACAAACTTGTGCGTCGGCTCTGAGTGCCTTCCTCCACATCGGATGAGTTTGTTTGCGGATCACAAGGTCGAATATGGTTATAGGAAATTATTAAGGAGCGTGTGTACTTCCCCATCGGAAGGCACATAACCCGAGATAATTGCCTTGGTACCGAGTAATGGTGAACACTTAGATGCAAATAAGAGTATCCTCCCCATCAGAGTCACTGCTTTTATTTGTAGGGCCGAAGAGGAACCAACTATTAATTTTATTTGTCAAAAAGTTAGGTTGACAAGATAGTAAAATTAATGGGTAAAACCTCCTCTTACAAATGTAGAGTTCGTATACATCCACACTATCGTGGCATACGATATTCTCGGTGTTTTAAGGTGTTGGTTAATTTTAAAATTTTATTGTTTGAGGAATCAATAATTTTTTGAAATCTAATGTTTTGATCTATGTGATTCTTAGGTTTTTTCAAAATGACTTTCAACCCACTTGCTGTGATACTAAAAGAAAATAAACTTACTGGACCCAATTATGTTGATTGGAAGAGGAATCTTGATATTGTCTTGACTGCTGAGGAATACAAATATGTACTCCTCGAAGAGTGCCCTCCTAAGCCTGCGAATGATTCTGGGGAAAAGGAGAAGGAGAGTTATAAGAAGTGGATTAAGGCTGATGAGATGACACGATGTTACATTTTGGCATCTATGTCAAATGTACTACAACATCAGCATCAAGCCATGCCCACTGCTTATGACATGATGTTCAATCTCAAAGAGCTTTTCGGACACCAGAATCAGGCTGCTAGGCAGGAAGCCATGAGGAACTTGATGACGACCACCATGATCGAGGGAACACCCGTGAGGGATCATGTTCTCAAGATGATGACTCATTTTAATGAGCTGGAAGTCCTCGAAGCTGAGATCGATGGGGAAACCCAGGTCGATATCATTCTCCAGTCTCTACCTAGGAGTTTTGAGCAGTTTCACCTGAACTACAACATGAATAAGAGATTGTATTCGTTGGCGGAGCTTCTGACAGAACTCCAGGTGACAGAGGGGCTATTTTTTCAGAGTGCTCAGACACAGGCCATGGTTTCCCAAAAGGTTTTTACTTCTAAGCTGAAAGGCAAGAAGAAGAAGAAACAAGCCGGGACAAAGGTGGCAAGAGGAACTCAAGGAGGAGTGAAGAAGCCAAAAGACAAGTGCTTCACTTACAAGCAGACTGGACACTGGAAGAAGGACTGGCCCAATCGGAAGCAGAATAAAGGTATATCTTTTGGTCTGGTCATTGAAACATGTTTAGTGGTGTTATCTACCGTCACCTGGTGTGTAGATACAGGAGCCATTGATCATATCTATAATACTTTGCAGGGGTTCCAGGAAACTAGACGACTGGATGAAGGGGAGATTACCATCTACTTAGGTGATGCTACGAAGGTAGCGGCTGTTGTAGTGGGAGATGTTTATTTGTCTTTTGAGAGGAATAAAGTTTTGGTTCTTAAGAATTGCCTTTATGTACCTTTATTTAGAAAGAATTTGATTTCGGTTTCTAAATTGTTTATGGATAGATATTCTATTTCTTTTAATGACAGAGTTGTTATAAAAAGGAATAGGGAGATTATCTGTTCTGGTGCATTGATAGGAAATTTATATACACTTGAACCAAAAGCTCCCACAATGCAAATAGAAGTGAATAACTCATCTTCTAATTCCAATAAGAGAAAAGAACCTTCAAAGATGAACCAAACATATCTTTGGCATCTAAGGCTAGGTCATATTAACCTAAGCAGAATTCAAAGGTTGATAGCTGATGGACCTCTGGGTTCATTAGTGGTGGAAGATTTTCCAACCTGCGAATCTTGTTTGGAGGGTAAAATAACCAAGAGGCCTTTTAAGGCCAAGGGGTATAGAGCAAAAGACGTGTTGCAATTGGTTCATTCTGATTTGTGTGGTCCTATGTCTATCCAGGCTAGAGGTGGTTTTGAATATTTCATCCCCTTTATAGATGATTATTTGAGATATCGATACATTTACTTGATGTGCCGCAAGTCTGAATGCTTTAACATGTTCAAAGAATTCAAGGCTGATGTGGAGAAACGTCAGGGTAAAATTATCAAGAAACTACGATCTGATCATGGTGGTGAGTACCTCTTGGGAGAGTTTAGGAATTACTTATCAGAGGCTGGGATTCAATCCCAATTGTCTGCACCTGGCACACCCCAGCAGAATGGTGTAGCAGAGCGAAGGAATAGGACTCTTATGGAGATGGTTAGATTGATGATGAGTTATTCTAAGTTGCTAGATTTGTTCTGGGGATATGATCTAGATACGACAGTGTATATTCTGAACTTGGTACCATCTAAATCAGTGCCTTCTACTCCCACAGAATTGTGGATTGGGCGAAAGCCTAGTCAAAGACATATTCGGATATGGGGGAGTCCAACACTTGTGCTGAAGGCAGATGTTGGTAAGTTGGAACCTCGTATAGAAGTGCGCATGTTCTTTGGCTATCCTAGAGGAACGAAAGGTGGTTTGTTTTATAGTCCTAGAGATCAGAGCGTGATCGTTAGCACGAATGCCAGATTTCTAGAGGGAGACTATGTGATGAACCACAAACCCATGAGTAAGATTGTTCTGGAGGAATTAAGAGGGGAAGTCACTGCTTCAGTACCATCGGTACAAGAAGATATACCACAAGTTACTGCACCGCGTGTTATAGAGGATACACAGGTGATACCTCGTCGTAGTGGGAGGGTTGTTAGACAGCCTGATAGATTCATGTTCTTGGGAGAATCTTTGATTTGATCCCTGGCGAACATGAACCTGATCCCTGGACATATGACGAGGCGATCCAAGATAAAGATGCGGTATCTTGGCAAAGTATGATGAATTCTGAGATAGAATCTATGGATTCAAATAAGGTCTGGGAGCTAGTAGAACCACCCAATGGTGTAAAAGCCATTGGATGCAAGTGGATCTACAAAAGAAAGAGAGGAATAGATGAGAAGGTTGAGACCTTCAAAGCGAGGCTTGTTGCGAAAGGGTATACTCAGAAAGAGGGAATCGATTATGAGGAAACCTTTTCATCGGTAGCCATGCTTAAGTCTATCTGAATTCTCTTATGTATTGCTTCTCATATGGATTATGAGATATGACAGATGGATGTCAAGACAGTTTTTCTTAATGGAAGTCTTGAGAAAAACATCTATATGAAGCAACCAGAGGGATTCATTGCAAAGGGCAAAGAGCATCTTGTGTGCAAGCTTAATCGGTCCATTTATGGATTGAAACAAGTTTCGAGGTCTTGAAACATCCACTTTGATAAGGTAATCTAGTCTTATGGATTTATTCAAAGTCTGGATGAGTCTTGTATATATAAGAGATGTGACAGAAACGTAGTGGTATTTCTTGTACTATACGTAGATGACATTTTGTTAATTGGCAACAATGTCAAGGTGTTATTGGATGTAAGGGTATGGTTGTCCAAATAGTTTGATATGAAGGACTTAGGAGAAGTGGGACACATCTTTGGGATCAAGGTTATATGGGATCGCAAGAAAAAGATGTTGTGCTTATCTCAAGCTTCATACATAGACACCATTATGTATCGTTTTAGCATGCAAAACTCCAAGAAAGGTTTTCTACCTTTTAGGCATGGAGTTCCTTTATCTAAAGAGATGTGTCCTAGAACATCTAAGGAGATAGAGGAGATGAAGGCGGTTCCTTATGCTTCGGCAGTAGGAAGCCTCATGTATGCCATGCTATGTACGAGATCGGATATCTTCTTTTCCATGGGCATGGTTAGCAGATATCAGAGTAATCCAGGACAGAGACATTGGACTGCGGTAAAGCATATATTGAAGTACCTGAGAAGGACTAGGGAGTATATGCTGGTATACCAGGCAGATCAATTACTCCCTGTGGGTTACACAGATTTCGACTTCAAATCAGATAGGGATAACAGTAATTCTACCTCCGATTTTGTGTTTACTTTGGGAGGTGGGGCTATTGTGTGGAGGAGTGTCAAGCAGAAATGCATGGCGGACTCTACCATGGAAGCTGAGTATGTGGTGGCCTCTAAGGCGGCCAAAGAAGTTGTGTGGCTCAGGAACTTCTTGATGGACTTGGATGTGATTCCTGGTTTGCCCAGAACTATCACAATTTATTGTGATAATAGTGGTGCAGTTGCAAACTCGAAGGAACCACGAGCCCATAAGGCAAGTAAACACATAAAACGCAAGTACCACCTGATACGAGAAATCGTAAAGCGAGGAGAAGTTGATGTGGCCAAGATTGCATCAGAGGATAACCTGGAAGATCCTTTCACTAAGGCCCTTCTAGCGAGAGCTTTTGATAGGCATGTGGAGGGAAAGGGAATCAGATGTATGGCAGTATGAGGATAGCATAGTCTTTTAGTATAAGTGGGAGATTGTTTGGATATATACTGAAAAGTCTATATTTTGTATGAACATCTTTGTTTTGAAATAATAATCATATGATCATTGTTTGCATATTTATGGTTATGCATATTGTCTAATACATTACATTGTAGATAACATGGTGTGTAGTGTCACACGGGAGATCATGTTATCAGTTCCTTGTAAAGTATAAGTAAAGGATCAAAACAAAGATGACTTTGGACAAACCATTGGAATGGTTGTAGTGTGATTTGGTATTGGTTTGTCTTGACCATAGAATTACACTAGTACACTTTATGTGTATTGAGCAGGACCGACTTAGAGGTGATTCGATTTATTGCTGACTACATAATCAAATCGGACCTCAGATATTATGTTGTACAAGCTCTTATTCCCGATATAATAACGGGCACATATACTTAGTATTCATTTCTTTGATTTACCAATGGGCGAGATTTATAGAGTAGATCGATAGGCTCGGTAAGTTGGGAAATGATATTGTTTATATGGTGTGCTGTTGATTATAGGAGGAAACCGTGTCCTATATATTAGGATGATGATGTGTCCTTGAGGAGCTCATAAGGTTCATCATGTAAACCCTGCAGGTGGACTTAGTCCGGCATGATGATAAGGTTGAGTGGTACTACTCATGGAGTTAGATGTTGATTAATTAATTGTCAATAAATTAATTAATTGACGGACATTCAAGATCTTAAACACGGAGAGATAAATGTACAAATAATATATGGAGCCCATATTAACTTATGGGGGTTGGTGAGGTAGATCAATGACAATCCTCTAGTGGAATGGATTATCATTAATGGATTGGACTTTATGTGGGCTTGATCCCTTGGGTGGCTAAGATCCAACTCCTCCTCATGGTCCCTATTGTAGCCTATTAAAACCTCATGGAGCCTAGATCCGATGGTGGAAAATGAAACTCTAGATTCGACGGTGGAGATTAAATCTCTAAATTCGACGGTTGAGATTAAATCTCTAGATCCAACGGTTGAGATTAAATCCCTAGATCTGACGATAGAGATTAAAAGGAGGCTTATGCCTAGCTCTATAAAAGGAGGCCAAGGCTTGGGCGTGGAGAGCAATTTCTTAGAGATTAGGGTTTGGGCAGCTAGGGCTTGGAGGGCATTGGGCGGCTAGGGTTTGGAGAATCCTTGGGCGGCAAGGCTTCTTCCTCTTCTCCTTGGCCGGCGCCCATCTTGCTCTTCTCAACCTTGGCCGATGCTCATCCTCTTCTTCTCTCCATCCTTGGTCGGCGGTGACAAGAGCTAGGGTTTCTCCGTGGAGCTCTTGGTCGGCGCCCACACTCCTTATTCTTCTCCTTGGCCGGCGGCAATCACCAAGCAAGGTAGCTTGGTGGTCGGATCTAGAAAGGAGAAGAGTTTTGTTTTATGATCTTCCTTTGTTTGGAGTTAACAAGGAAAGAAAGATTGGTGATCTAGGAGGCTTTGAATTTTGGAAGATCGTCGCCCACACGACGTCCAAAAGGAGGAAGGACATATACAATAGAAGATCGAGAGGTATAATGCTTGTTTATGATCTTTTCTTATTATATGCATGTTGTATGTTTTGTTATGTGGCTAATTTACTTGGACCCCGAATACAAACACAAAAACCGGCGATCCGTGCATCGTCTATTCCGCGGCTATTCAAAGAATAGAGGTAGGTTGCTTGAACAACAAGTTTGTTCAAGTGACCACTCTAATCGGATAGCACGATGATGGAACGGTTGCTTGGGTAATCCCTATTTGTCGAGGATTAATTTTTTAATTCGGGGACGAAGATGAGATCGCCATGAACAAGCGACCGAGTTGAAGTGGGAAGCGAAGTTCCCCACCTACAAGTTAGGTCCCTAATGTTGGGAGTATGGGGAATACAATCAAAGTCCCACATTGGTAAGACATGGAAAAGATCATGTGCTTATAAGAAAAAAAGATATCTCCATTGGTATGAGGCCTTTTGGGTAAAGCCCAAAAACAAAACCATGAGGGCTTGGGCCCAAAGTGGACAATATCATACCATTGTGGAGATATGTGGATCTTATATGCACTAACAATTGGTATCAGAGCCATGGTCCATGTCAAGCCATGAACCTCGAACGAAGGAAGTTGAGCTCCCACGTCCAGATCAAGAGAACCAGACATCAGGAAGGAAGTCTAGTTGGGTCGGGGGGACCGAACAACTGGCATGAAGTCCTGGTGGGTTGAAGATCGGACATCAAGCAGAGAAAATCCTTCGAGGAGGGATAGGCTTGAGGGGGGGCCCAATGTGGTCCTTCGTTTGAGGGGGGGATTGTTGGGAGTATGGGGAATACAATCAAAGTCCCACATTGGTAAGACATGGAAAAGATCATGTGCTTATAAGAAAAAAAGATATCTCCATTGGTATGAGGCCTTTTGGGTAAAGCCCAAAAACAAAACCATGAGGGCTTGGGCCCAAAGTGGACAATATCATACCATTGTGGAGATATGTGGATCTTATATGCACTAACACCTAACTCAAATTCCCTTACCAATTTTCCCAAATTGGTAATTCACATTAATTCTCCCCCTTTTTGACTAACATCAAAAAGGTTCTCTCCAAGGAGGTCAATGCCTCATATCCCAATGAGATCTTACAATCTCCCCCTTGGTCCAAAAACATCTAGGATGCCTACAATCTTCCTAGTGATAAGTCTCATATCACTCAAGAGAGACAATCCTACAAACTCTCCCAATTTCCAAATTGGGCATCTTAAAATTCCCATTTCTCCTCCTCATGAGAAAAAAATAACATCCATCATCCCATGATGGATACCTCTCCCTAAAGGCTTGCTCCCCCTTGACCATTGCACCAACAATGTCCTTGGGAAGTCCCTAAGCCAATAGGAACTCTAAACCATCAAAAATAAGGTCTAAAGTTCAACATTGAACTTTCCCATACCTTAAATTTGATACACACCCTAACAACTCTCCTAATCCATATCCAATGGATTTTCACCCTTTATAATGCTTCCCAAAGCATATCCTAGGGTTAGGAGTAGTTAGGAAACCCTAACATAGCTAAAATTGGGTTAAACATACCTTGTTTACCCAAAATCAACCTGACAGTCGACTCTATCAGTAAATAGTCGACTGCTGTGCGCATCAGTCGATTGCCAACAAGGGCAGTCGACTGATAACTCAAAAATTCGATTTTCAATTATCAGAAATAAATTTCAAAAATGCATAAATAATTATACATAATTTGAAAAATCATGAAACTTCATACGTATAATACTTATGACCAATACACTGGGTGAAAAATGTTTGAAAAATATTTTACCCATAAAATAGCGAAATTGACACAAAGTTCAAAAGTGAAGAAAAACTTCAATGTTTTATCTCACTTTGTATAAACTTCATCAATGGTGATTGCTATCAAAAGATAGACTCTATCAAGGTTTTCTAAAATTATTTTAAAATATTTTTGAAAACCTATATTTGATCATATTCTTTGGGCTTAATGTACATGACCTGAACATAAGCTTTCCCAATGATCCAAAACTAATATAAGATGAGTTTGGGTTCATCTAGATGCAAAAACTATGCACCTTGAACTTAACTCATATCCTAGCATCTCACATGTATCTAGGGTGTACCAATACACATACATGTCAATGTAATGTGAGATGTGGATTTTGTTCATCCTAAACTAGGGTCTCATGCATTTTCCTAAGACAACACTACTTGATTCCCTTATACATGGGACTTCAAGTCATGTCATAGTCCTTAAATTAATTTTAATCAAATTAAATGCATGAATAATCATGGCATAAATGATAACATTAATTAAGCATGGCCAATGATCATGATGTCATGACATATGATATAATCTAAATATACATGACATTAAAAACTAACCCTAAACATACTCATGACATTTTATATGATAAAGATAAATATGATGTCATGGCATGTTATATGACAAACAAAGCATGGTAAATAAAATATAAAGGTATATAATACCTAAAATTTAAAGTTAATTTCCATTTGATATTTTTTTGTCCATTTTTCCATATTATTACTTATCTTCCAAAGTATGCCAAAAATCCAAAATGGCACACTAAGACCCCTCTAAACCTAAATTGTGTCAATTTGATTGATTTATCAAACTTCTTAAATAATATTGGCACATCCTAAAATCTTTTAGAATTAAAATTCAAATCTATTTCCAAGGTATCCATAACCTTGAAAATAACCTAAAGTGCCACCTTTACCATGGTTAGGTTAACTACCTATCCATTTAAAGTTGGCACACCTAAACCCATCTAACGTGAATCGATCACGCTCTTAGGAACCCAAAATCTATTTGAGCTCCTTGGGTTAATTAGGTATTCCTTAGGAATAATCTCCCTAGATACCCTTCTAATGACCCTCCTAGGCTTTGAAGCCTTGGTCATTTGGATTTTTCCTAGTTCAAATCAAGAGGTAACTCCGCCTTTGACCTTCTTAATGGCTTCCCTAGGTTTCTTTGAAACCCTAGCCACTAGGCACACACCTTGGTTACCCTTTGGGATGACTTCCCTAGTAACCTTGAGCTTCCTAGGCCTAGTTTGAGTTCCATAATCAAATGGAACATTATCATAGGTCTTTTTGGGCTTAAGCTTGCCCTTGAATGGTTTTTGTTTCCTAGGTATTTGACTTTGACTCCTAGACCCTAGGCTTAGACTATTTGACCCTTGCATTTGATTTTGCATTTTCTTAAGGGTCTTCTCAAGTTTTTCAAGTCTTGACCTCAAGGCTTGATTTTCTAACTCTAATTGTCCAATTTTTGATTTTTTATCTTTTATTTGGACATTATTTTGTTGGTGCAATTGGCCCGGGCCACGATTGACCGGACTCAAGTTTGACTCGAGTAAGTGTTTTGATGTTTAACATGGATGTCTGACATTGATGTCTGACATGTGTTGGGGAGATTGCTGATGCAATCGACCCAGGTTAGTATTTGATGTTTGATGATGGTTTGACCATTGTCATGGGAAAAGTTCAAGTCTTGAGTACTTGGCATGTAAAGTCCAAGCATGGGTCTTGGCAAGGGAAAGTTCAACATGGGTTGGCAAAGGAAAGTCCAAGCATGGGTCTTGGCATGGAAAGTCCTACATGGGTTGGCAAGGGAAAGTCCAAGCTTGAGTCTTGGCATTTGGAAAGTCTAAGGGAAATATTGGCGGCGTAAAGTCCAAGGGTGAAGTCTTGGCAGCATAAGTTCAATGGTTGGCGACGAAAAGTCCAAGCGGAGTCTTGACAGTGTAAGTCCAATGTACCTTGGCGGTATATACACCGTTAGAATGACAATAGCCGATGGAAGCATCTGAAGGCTAGCGTATGGATGAACAAGTCATGGATGAATTGGAGGGATCCGATAGGCGTGACGCTGATGGAGGTGGCTAGAAGGCTTAGGTCTAGGCTAAGGATGGTCTAACAAGTATGGGGGCACCATACTTGGGTTAAAACCTCATGTTTGAGGTGTATTAGTCGACTAGAACCATGGGTCAGTCAACTGGTGTCAATCAATTAGGGTTTGATCGCGGAAGTTCGCGCCGATCGCCAAAGGTGGGCAATGACTATTGGTCGAGCTCGATCTGCTGATCACCGATCGATGCTTGGGATCTCGGGCATAGAAGGTTCTCCAGTCGAGTGGTCGTCTCGAGCACTCGACTGATTGAACCATCAGTCGACTGATGGTGTATCCGTTGGACTTATCCGACGTGGTTCATGTCGTTGTGAGACAATGGATACAGGGGAAGTCGACTGATGGTCCTAATTAGTCGACTGCTAGGCGAAATCCAGCCCAAGGAGAAGCTTTAAATGGAGCTCGTGGAGTAGGGATTTGGCATCAATTTTCTTGGACAATTTGGAGTAATTTGCTATTGCAAATCAGGGTCTTCAAGGCTAGTCCAAGGCAATCAACAAGCAAGCATCCAAAAGAGTTTTTGTAAAGTGTTCTTTACTTCTCTTGTTGTATTTCATTTATAATTGCTTGTATTTCATTCTTATTATTGTAAGAATACTTGAACGAGGTTTCTCCACCTCTGGATTGTTCCGAGAAGGAGCTATTTGAGTAGTGGTGTGTGATTGGTATCGCTAGGGTTCATTTGAGCCCGATCCATGGAGTAGGAACCATTCGGTTCCGAACCACGTTATATTTTGTGTTGTGGATTGTGCTTGTTGTTATTTGTATTGTATTTATATTATTTCCACTACATACTAATACAATTGTAGCAAGCACACGATTAAGTTCCAATTGAGCGACGACAACCCTTTTCTCCCCCCTCTAGCGGGTGCAACGTTCCTAACAATTGGTATCAGAGTGGGTCACTCTTCACTGCCTTCACATCCGAGGGAGCAAGCTAGAGGGAAGATGGATTTTGAAGAACAACAAGGTTTGGACATCAACATGCCGATCCCATATACCTTCTATGGACAAGAAGGGTTCGATCAATGAAAAGCACAAATGGAGAACTTCTTCATGATGGACTTCGAAGATTGGATGATCCTAGTAAGGGGTTTTGAATTTCCAAGAGGTCCAAAAGGTGGATACCTCAAGAAGAAGAGATGGACCGAAGAGCAAGTTCAAGCCTTCGAAAGAAACGATAAGGTAATGCAATTGATATTAAATTCATTACCTAACGATATTTTGTCTAGGTTAGGTGAATATCTAGATGCCAAGGAGATATGAGAAAAAGTAGCTAAGCTCCAAGAAGATCCATCACCGACTCAAGAAGAGGAGCTCGAATATGAAGAAAGCTCAACCTCACAAGAAAGTGAGGATTTAGAAGTTGAAGAGGAATCGACATCCAGATCGGTGGAAGAGGAAGAGGTAAAGGAGACCTCCACCTCTAGGATTGAGGGGGAGGAGACTAGGGCATCCTCAATACCAGAGCAACAAGAACAACCATCTACATCTGGTTGAGAGGAAGAGGAAGCTCGGGATTCCCCTACCATGGAAGGTAACTCAAACATATGTGTTAATAATAAGATTCATATAATATGTTTTGAGTGTAGGGAAACCGGACACTATAAGAGCAAGTGTCCGAAACGGGTCAAGAAAATGGCACAAGTTGTGCCAAAGACCAAGGAAGCCGGTGCCCAAAGAAAAAAGAGCAAGGAGAATGTTATTTTCTTTAAATGCCGACAACCGGGACACTACCGGAGTCAATGCCCAAAGGGGGAGAAGAAGGGGCAAGGAGGAGCTACACAAGTAGGGGGTGTTGGATCGAAAGTGTCGCTAGAGGGGGGGGGGGTGAATAGCGATACGGTGTCGTTAAAAACTTTTGCAATAAGTAAAAAGCAAGTAGAGAATGCACAGCGGAAATATAAAGTAGACAAGATATTTTTACGTGGTTCACAATCTTTCGATTGCTAATCCACGGCCCTAGTGATCCTTGATCACGTACGGAGGGCAATTCACTAAAACCACTCCTCTTCGTTGGAAGTAGGAGCAACGATTACAAAAAGAAATCAAGGCAAAGGGACACTCCCCCTTTCCTTGTTACGATTAAAGCACAAAGACAATTTAAAGAAGTAGAACTTAAATAAATATACCGACAACTCTTATAAGTAGAAGATGTAGCTTTCGTTGTCGGCGGCACTTCGTCGTAGCAAATGTGAGTAGTAGTAGCGGCGTTACGACGGCGTGTTGAGAGCTCTTGAATTCTTGTTATTTGCTTGGCTTGAACATGTCTATTTATGGATATTGATCTATGAATTTAGACATAGGTAGTGTCCAAGGTGAGGTTCTTATCCCAACTCAAGGATGAGGTGTTTCATCCAACCACCTTGTGCCACCTCCAACCTCCTTGGGCGCCAACTTGTTGGAGCCATTCAACTTGTGCCACATCATGGGAGCCAACCATCTTGTGCCACCTCAAGGAGGCCTTCACGCCAAGAAGAAGAAGCCATCCAACTTGTGCCACATCAAGGGAGCCAACCATCTTGTGCCACCTCAAGGAGGCCTTCACGCCAAGAAGAAGAAGCCATCCAACTTGTGCCACATCATGGGAGCCAACCATCTTGTGCCACCTCAAGGAGGCCTTCACGCCAACTCAAGGATGAGGTCCAAGCTTGGTGATGGTTTGGATGTCCACCTTGATGCCACATCACCCTTTGTACCAAAACACGAGTCAAGTCCAAATTCACCCCCTGTCCAGCGATTCTCGAGGCTGGAACTAGACTAGCAGTTGACTGTAGTAGACGACTGGTCAAAGGGTTTTGGACTGCAGTACAAGTTAGCTTAAAATATAAAGTACGATGGTTCTAACCATCTGATCTCGACCTAGACCTTCCATTGGAGGTATTGGGTCGGATCTACGCTTAACGACCTTGCTTCGCTTTCACACGAGCTTACCTTGTAGCCTCGCTTCCGGTCTTCACCCGAGTACCTCGGCTTCCTCCGAAGTCCCTCTGGCGTTGCCCGACCACCTCGGTTCCCACCGGGTGTCACAGACCTTCCGCTCAACTTTAGCATTTCTGCACACTTAATTGAGCTCGTAAGATAACAAATATACCCTTAACTATTGAGCCTTTTGCCATAATCAAAATACCGGTTCGACTTTGGTGCCCACTGCACCAACAATCTCCCCCTTTGATTCATGGCAAACCGACACAAAAGTTAAGGAAAAATTAAGCATAACAAAGAAGCTAGCATAATGATTAAGCATGAATGAGCTAGCATAAAGATTAAATATGAATGAGCTAGCATAATGATTAAGCATGAATGAGCTAGCATAAAGATTAAATATGAATGAGCTAGCATAAAGATTAAATATGAATGAGCTAGCATAATGATTAAATATGAATGAGCTAGCATAATGATTAAGTATGAATGAGCTAGCATAATGATTAAGTATGAATGAGCTAGCATAAAGATTAAGCATGAGTGAGAAATATTATTGTTTCAAGTTCTCCCCTTTTAGGTAACCTCCCCCTTGACCGAAGGTGAGTTCTTGAAAAATAATTTTTACTCCCCCTTAATAGTTGCTTAAGTAAACGGAATTACTTAATATAAAAGGTAATAATTTTGTTTACTTTCTTCCTTACTTTTGTGACTTTCTCCCCCTTTTGCCTTAACTCAAAAAGTTTGTAAATATATTTTAGGGTTTGTAAGTCCAAGCAAGTTCCCAATATGATTTCTAAGGTAAGACTTAGGCTAATTTCATAAAAAGAAGCAAAAATAGAGTACATATATAGAAAAATTTAAATCCTACTCTATTACGCACATACCTAACTTTTAATGTTGTTAAAGATTAAGCTAAAGTCTTGGAGAGTGTGCTTCATCCACAGGAGCTGAGAGACACACTCACCCATCGCAACGTATTCAGCTTCGGTGGTAGATAAGGCAACGCAATGCTGCTTACTCGCACTAACTCACTAGACTCAAGCCGAGGATTTGACAACAACCACTCGTGCTCTTTCTATCGAGTTTACTACCGCATAGTCGAGTCGGAGTAGCCGATTAGATTAAACTCGGTAGATCTAGGTACCAAATACCTACGTTTAGCGTGCCCTTTAGATATCTAAGGATACGCTTGACTAGGGTTAGGTGAGACTCCTTGGCACAGGTTTGTAACCTTGCGCACATACTTACCGCAATAAAATGTCGGTCGCTCATGGTTAAGTATAGGAGACTTCTATTGCGCTCCTATAGTATTTTAGGTCAACGGGTTTTCCTTCTACATCTTCGCTTATATTAACATTAGTTGCTATAGGTGTATTAATTATTTTAGCATCTTGCATTCCAAATCGATTTATTAAGTCCTTAGTATATTTTTGTTGATGTAAATATATTCCATCTTTAGTTTGTTTAATTTGTAAACCTAAGAAAAACTTAACTCTCCCACTAAATTCATTTCAAATTCACTTTCCATAAGTGAGATGAATTCGCTTAGCGAGGATCGAGTTGGTAGTTCCAAAATTTTATCATCTACATAGATTTGGGCTATAAAGATTTCTTTTCCCTACGGTTTTTACGAATAAGGTTGGGTCGACTAAACCTTGGTTGAATCCTTTGGACTTAAGATAGATCGAAAGCCTTTTCGTACCAAGCTCTTGGGGCTTGTTTGAGTCCATATAGGGCTTTCTTAAGTCTAAGGACATGGTCGGGTTTATCTAGATTTTCAATCCGGAGGTTGGTACGTAAACTTCTTCCTTAATGTATCCATTCAAAAATGCTGACTTGACATCCATTTGAAACAATTTAAAACCTCGATGTGCAGCATATGCTAACAACATTGGATGGACTCTAGTCCTGCACACGGGCGTAGGTCTCATCGTAATCTAAACCTTCGACTTGACTAAACCCTTTTTACTAACCTAGCTTTATTTCTAACTACTTCACCTTTATCATCAAGTTTATTTCAAATACCCACCTTGTTCCAATAATTGATTTTTCTTTAGGTGGTGGTACTAATTCCCGGACTTCATTTCTAGTGAATTGAGCTAGCTCTTCTTGCATAGCAATAATCCGATCAAGAAGTGCTTGTTCAATAGTTTTGGGTTCGATTTTGGAAATTAACGAGATTTGACTAAGGTTTCGATATGAAGCTCTAGTTCGAACCCTAAATTTGGATCACCTATAACTTGATTGATAGGATGATTTGTTTGAGTCTTAGTGTGACTCGGGTTAGGGTCATCTATCACTTGGTCGATAGGATGACTTGGGTGAGTTCTAGTTTGACTTGGGTTAGAGTCATCTATCACTTGGTCGATAGGATGACTTGGGTTAGGACGAGATTCAAGTTCAAGATCAGAGTCGGGTTAGCTATAAGTTGATTTGCTAGTTGGTTTTGTTAAGGATTGAACGGGTTCGTGTCCTTCGTCGAAAACTATATTAATGGTTTCTTCGACTCTTATGTGTAGGATCAATGGAATTACTAAAGGGTTGTTTGTAAGTTTTAAACCTAAATCATCTCACCAATATCTACATGATCAAAACATGTTATTCCTATGTGTTATTGTGAGATGACTTTCAATTTTACTTGATTAATTTTAATGAATTTAAATTAACCAACATTAGGTTAGATTCAGATTTAGTCTAAGCTCATCAAGTAATCTTTTCAAGAGATTAGCTTCCAGTGTCGGCGAGGCACAGAGGCCTTCTTTGATCGGAACAACGACCACTTCCTTAGACAAAGCTAATTTCAAGAAATTGATAACTCGACTTACTTGAGACTACATCTTGGTCTAACTAGTTATTTTTGAAAAGAGGCTCCCGAGGCTCAATCTTTTAAAGGATTTTAGTTGATTTATTTTTGAAAAGAGGCTCCCCGAGGCTCAATCTTTTCGCAGGATTTTAGTTGGTTATGAGTCCTATCTAACCATTCTAAAAATAAAGGAAAAACTAAGCATGCAATTTCTAAGACTTAACAAAAATACATTTTGTATTGGCTCCCCATGGACCATTGAATCGAGTGGGTCTATTCACATAGTGAATTTGGTCCTTGGGAACCCAATACATGTTAGATCCTAAAGTTGAAATCAAAGTGGTCTTAGGGACCCATGCTTGGACATTTTTCTTATGTTGGTTTACTATAGACATATATGACTTATTGGTTGTATTTGAGTTAAATCCGAGTCCGCCTTGTTGTACACGGCCCTTTGTGATCCAAGTAAGAGGTCAAGTCCCTTGGATCCCAAAGTGAACCTTTCCAACGTGTTCCTAAGGTCTTCGACTTGTGTTTTCAAAAGCGAGTTCTCAACTTCAAGCTTTTCAACTTGAGTTGAGTCCTCCTCTTGAATACGAGTAGTCGAAGAGGTTAGGGAGACCTCATGTTTGAGAAGGTTAACCTCCTCAATTAGGGTCTCGACCTTGGACTCGGACTTAGCTAGTTTCTTATTTAAAAATTTAATTGCACCATACAAAGTATTAAGTAACGACCGACTTACCCTTAATGATTCTTTTGAACCGGATCCGGATCCGTGGCTTGTCTTGAATGGAAGCTCATCATCGGATTCGGACTCGGACTCTTCTTGGTTTCGAGTCGTGCTCGGTCGGCTTGGCCATTAGAGCTTGGATATCGTCTTCTTCCTCCGGGGTGGCTTGCTTGGGGCTTCTTCTTCTTGGAACACGCAACTAACGCAATACTCTTCTCGGCTGGACCACGTTAGTTTGCTCATGTAATTCAAGTTCAAAACAATTCGTCTAACCTAATTTTAGAAAGGTCCTTGGAGACCTTGTAGGCATCGACCATGGATGCCCACAAGGTGGTCCTAGGAAAGCGAGTTAAGAGAATACGATAAGGTCGCGATTCTCGACCTTTGTCCGATGGCATGGAGTTGGTTGGATGTCTTGGATACGAGCATGTAGTTGAGTTGCGGTCTCATTTTCCTGCATTTTCAAGTTATACAATTTATTTAAAAGTAAATCTCTTTTACATACCTTCGTGTCGTCGGTGCCTTCGTGTAGTTCCACTAGCTTGGTCCATAAGTCCTTTGCACTAATGAAGGGGCCGACGCGGTTGAGCTCTTCCTTGGACAACCCACATTGCAAGATTTGAGTTGCCTTGGCATCGGCTTCTACTTGTTTTTTCATGGAATTTGACCATTGATCGTAACCCAAAGATTCACCATCTTCATTAGGAAGTGTGAAACCGGTTTGGATTACGATCCACATCTCGATTTGGGTTTTAAGAAAGCATTCCATCCGACCCTTCCAATAAGGAAAGTCATTACCGTTGTAAAACGGGGTCAAGTGCTAAACCCTTCGAGATGGGCCATTTAAAAACAAGAAGAAGAACGACGAAAAGAATCTTGCAAAACACACACGAAAGAATATTCCAAGACTTTTCTTGGATTAGTAATCTTGAAGTAAAAAGATATATAAAATGTAACTTGCAAAAGAAATAAACAATCAAATGCGAATGTCGTTGAAGTTCCGGAGGACAACCTTACTCGATCTTACCCAAGGACAACCTTATCCGGATCCTAAAGCCTCTAATGCAATTCTATATGTAGGAGAAGATAAGCAAGTGAAATAATTATCACAGAAATAAATAAATAAAAATCTGTAAAAAAAAGAAAAACAAAGCTAGATTGGTGGTTTCACGAATCTTAGCGCCCACTCGATACCAATTGTTGGATCGAAAGTGTCGCTAGAGAGGGGGTGAATAGCGTACGGTGTCGTTAAAAACTTTTGCAATAAGTAAAAAGCAAGTAGAGAATGCACAGCATATAAAGTAGACAAGATATTTTTACGTGGTTCACAATCTTTCGATTGCTAATCCACGGCCCTAGTGATCCTTGATCACGTCACGGAGGCAATTCACTAAAACCACTCCTCTTCGTTGGAAGTAGGAGCAACGACATTACAAAAGAAATCAAGGCAAAGGGACACTCCTTTCCTTGTTACGATTAAAGCACAAAGACAATTTAAAGAAGTAGAACTTAAATAAATATACCAACTCTTATAAGTAGAAGATGTAGCTTTTTCGTTGTCGTGACGCCGTCGTAGCAAATGTGAGTAGTAGTAGCGGCGTTCTGACGGCTCTTGAATTCTTGTTATTTGCTTGGCTTGAACATGTCTATTTATGGATATTGATCTATGAATTTAGACATAGGTAGTGTCCAAGGTGAGGTTCTTATCCCAACTCAAGGATGAGGTGTTTCATCCAACCACCTTGTGCCACCTCCAACCTCCTTGGGCGCCAACTTGTTGGAGCCATTCAACTTGTGCCACATCATGGGAGCCAACCATCTTGTGCCACCTCAAGGAGGCCTTCACGCCAAGAAGAAGAAGCCATCCAACTTGTGCCACATCAAGGGAGCCAACCATCTTGTGCCACCTCAAGGAGGCCTTCACGCCAAGAAGAAGAAGCCATCCAACTTGTGCCACATCATGGGAGCCAACCATCTTGTGCCACCTCAAGGAGGCCTTCACGCCAACTCAAGGATGAGGTCCAAGCTTGGTGATGGTTTGGATGTCCACCTTGATGCCACATCACCCTTTGTACCAAAACACGAGTCAAGTCCAAATTCACCCCCTGTCTGATTCTCGTTTGGAACTAGACTAGCAAGTTAGTAGGTAGACGGTAGTCAAAGGGTTTTGATCCTTAAAATATAAAGTACGATGGTTCTAACCATCTGATCTCGACCTAGACCTTCCATTGGAGGTATTGGGTCGGATCTACGCTTAACGACCTTGCTTCGCTTTCACACGAGCTTACCTTGTAGCCTCGCTTCCGGTCTTCACCCGAGTACCTCGACTTCCTCCGAAGTCCCTCTGGCATTGCCCGACCACCTCGGTTCCCACCGGGTGTCGCAGACCTTCCGCTCAACTTTAGCATTTCTGCACACTTAATTGAGCTCGTAAGATAACAAATATACCCTTAACTATTGAGCCTTTTGCCATAATCAAAATACCGGTTCGACTTTGGTGCCCACTGCACCAACAGGGGGAGCCTTTAAGGTAAACCCTAAGGTAAAAGTCAATAATGCACCTTTTTTAATTAATAGGCAAAAGCATGCTAGGAATTTTGTTGCTATTACTCATGAAAAGCATGCTAGGAATAATAAATATTTTTGTCTAGGTGCTAAGAGTGTAAACATTTCAAATAAATTTGGGACTAATGTCCCTAGAAAAACCTTACCTAGGGAATCTATTAGGAAAATAGAAGAACACCTAGGCATCAATCCTAAATGGACTGGACACATGCCTAGGAAGAACAATGCCCAAAGATTAGATCAAAATTCAAAAATTGGGCAATTAGAAAAAGAAAACTAAGCCTCGAGTTCAAGGCTTGAGAAATTAGAAAAGACCCTTGGAAAGATACAAAATTCAATTATAGGGTCAAGTGATCAAAAATCTAGGTCTAAGAGTCAAAGTCAAAGGTCTAGGAAACAAGAACCATCCAAGGGCAAGCTTAAGCCCAAAAATGTTGGACCGTCGGTGGCCGGCTAGAGGGGGGTGAATAGCCTTTTATCGTGTACGGTGGACGTCGTTCGATTAATCATCTACAATTATGATTAGCGCAGCAGAAAACTAGTAGTAAAGACAATTAAGATAAATCCAAAGAAAAAAGTAATGTAAACGCTAACACGAAGTCGTAACGTGGTTCACGGCCCTTGCCGCTAGTCCATGACCCGATTCGTCCAAGGTGAATCATGCCTATAACACTTCCACTAATCTCTCTTTTACACAAAGCTAGGTGGAGGTAGCCTTTCTTACAAGAATTCTCTCCTCTTACAATAAGATGAAATTAAACACAAGGAAGAGGAGGAAAATCGTTTTGGGCACTTGGGAGATGTTTAGCAATAAACCATTAGCCTCCTAAGATGACCCAACGGTTCACAACCCAGCGGTTGCTACTCCAAGGCCCTATCGGTCCTAGAACGTGTATGGAGGGCAAAGCACTATAACGTCTCCTCCTCGTTGGAGGTAGGAGACAACGATCACAAAATATGGAAGTACGAGGATGAGGCAACAAGCCTACCTCACCTCGTTACGAATAAAAACAATGAATACAATATTAAAAAGTATTACTAGATGCTGCTGCCGACGAAGAAGATCTGAGGTTGTCGTCGCATCGGCGTTATGACGGTGTTGGAGCGTTGGCGTTGTAGGAGCACTTGATGAATAAACTTGATGTATTTGGAGTGGAATCCTCTCATCCTTTTATAGATTTTGGCCTCTGAATTTGTCTCCTCTTTTTTCAGAACGGATCATGAAGTTGTCCAAATTTTATCGCGAAGTGGCCGCGTCAAACGTTATCCGTTTTGACCTAGCGCAAAGCCGATCCGCCGACATCACCGATCGATGCCTCCCATCACCGATCGATGGGCATCGCTTGATCGCTCCATGTCCAAAGAATGATCGTCAGCTTGGCCACTTCCCTGCAATAAGAGGTTAGCTCGAAAAATGATAAATACGACGGTTTCTAACCGTTCGATCTCGACCTAGACCTTCCACAGGAAGTCTTAGTCGGATCGCCGCCTACGGTCGTCCCCGTAAAAAGGACACGACCTTACAATCTCTCACTCACACGAGCTTACCTCGATAGTAGCTCTCGCTTCCGGCCTTCCACTCGATTCCTTCGGCTCCCTCCGAAGTCACTCGAGTGTCGCCCGACCACCACGGCTTCCTTCGGGTGTCGCTAGCCTTCAGCTCCAGCTTTAATACTTTTCTGCACACTCGATAGCTCATGAGATAACGATGTAAACTTAACTTTGTGTCTTTGCCATAATTAAAACACAGGTTCGATTATCTAGTGCCCCTGCACCAACAGTAAGATCATTTGTATGAGGTTTCTCCACCTTTGACTTGTGTCGAGAAGGAGTTATTGTGATTAGTAGTGTGTGTTTGCATTGCTAGGGCTTTTAGAGCCCGATCCGTGGAGTAGGAACCGTTCAGTTCCGAACCACATTAAACACTTGTGTATTTGTGTTTGTCTATTTCGTATTGCTTCATTATTATTCCGCTGCTCGCTAATGAAATTTGTAGACGAACGCGAAACGAATTCCATCATGCGACGCTATTCACCCCCTCTAGCGGCCTTAAATCACTTACATGGTCCTTATCTTGAATTTCTTCAAGATCGAACGTACTCTTACTGGTTTTTCTAGAAACAAAATCCCTTTCTAGAAAAACCTCAGTCTTTGCTACAAACACTTTGTGCTGAATGGGAATGTAGAAGTAATATCCCTTTGTATCCTTGGGATATCCAACAAAATAGCACCTATCGGATTTGGGTCCCAGTTTGTCTGAGACTTGACGTCGAACGTAAACCTCACAACCCCAAATCCTCATGAAAGACATCTTGGGATTTCTCCCTGTCCATATCGTATATGGTGTCTTTATCACAGCCTTGGATGGTACACGGTTAAGGGTAAAGGCTGCTGTGTCTAGAGCATATCCCCAAAAGCATATAGGAAGATTTGTGTGACTTATCATAGATCGTACCATATCTAATAGGGTACGATTCCTCCTTTCGGATACACCATTCCACTGTGGTGTTTCAGAAGGAGTGAGTTGGGATAGAATCCCACACTCAGCTAGATAGTCAGGAAACTCATGGCTAAGGTATTCACCACCTCGATCTGATCGAAGTATCTTAATACTCTTGCCAAGATGGTTTTGTACTTCATTCTTGAATTCTTTGAACTTTTCAAAGGATTCTGATTTATGTGTTATAAGATACACATAACCATATCTACTGAAGTCATCAGTAAATGTAATGAAGTACCTGTAACTACCTCTAGCAGCAACATTGAAAGGGCCACATACAACACTATGTATAAGTCCTAACAAATCTGTTGGTCTTTCGCTGTGTCCACTAAAGGGAGTCATGGTCATCTTGCCTAAAAGGCAAGACTCGCATGTCTCATATGATTCAAAATCAAATGAGTCTAGTAGCCCATCCTTATGGAGCTGAGATAAGCGACTCTCATTTATGTGACCTAAGCGACAATGCCAGAGATAGGTTTGGTTCAACTCATTTGACTTGAACCTTTTGGTACTTATGTTATAGATAGGGCTCTCTAAGTCTAGAAAGTAGAGTCCGTTCATTAGAGGTGCACTACAAAGGAACATATCATTTAAATAAACTGTACAACATTTGTTCTTTATTATAAATATAAATCCTTTCTTGTCTAAACAAGAAACCGAAATGATGTTCTTAGTTAAGGCAGACACATAACAACATTCATCTAATTCTAGTATAAGCCCAGAGGGCAGAGATAGATCATAAGTTCCTATAGCAACAACAGCAACCCTTGCTCCATTGCCTACTCGTAGGTCCACCTCACCCTTTGTCAATGCACTACTATTTCTCAGCGCCTGCACATTGGTACAAATGTGAGATGCACATCCCGTATCTAATACCCATGATGAAGAAATAGATAGATTGACTTCAATAACATTTATACCTGAAGTAGAAGTCTCACTTCTCTTCTTCTTAAGATCTTCCAGGTATGCCTTGCAGTTACGCTTTCAGTGTCCAGCTTCCTTACAGTGGAAGCAATCCCCTTCCTTGGCCACACCTTCTTTGGGTTTCAGTTCCTTGCCTTTGCCCTTGGCTTGGGACTTTCCCTTACCTTTAGGCTTGCCCTTGCCTTTCTTCTTTTGCACCATCAAAATGGAGTCAGATTTTCCCTTCTTAAGGTTGAGTTCAGCAGTTCTCAACATGCTGAGCATCTCAGGCAGTGGCTTATCAATTTCATTCATGTTGTAATTCATGACAAATTGATTGTAGCTTTGTGGCAAAGACTACAAGATCAATTCAGTGGCCAGCTCTTGGCCAAGGGGGAATCCCAATCTCTGTATGTTTTCTACGTACCCAATCATCTTGAGTACATATGGACCTACGGGAGTCCCATCTTGCATTTTGGAACCAAACAATGCCTTAGAGACTTCATATCTCTCGTGCCTTGCTTGTCCTTGATATAGTTGATGAAGATGTTCAACTATATCATAAGCATTCATGAACTCGTGTTGCTTCTGAAGCTCAGAGTTCATGGTCGCGAGCATTAGACATGACACATCTAATGCATCATCTTGATGCTTCTTGTAAGCATCTTTGTCAACTCGCGAGGAAGTGGCAGAAGGTACCTCTGGAATGGGCTACTCCAGGACGTACAATTTCCTTTCTTGGGTGAGAACAATTCTCAAGTTCTTGTACCAGTCTAGGAAATTTGCTCCATTGGGCTTGTCCTTCTCAAGGATAGAACGCAGAGAGAGAGAGTGTTCGTGTTTGTCGACATAGTAATCTACAACATACAATGCAGAGAATTAATATCATATTCCTTTTATCATTTAATTAGGCCTTTAATCAAATGATGCTCCCACTGAATTATAGGAATTTTGTAGAATCGAGTTATGGATGTGGTCAAACCATATTACTAGATTCATACAAACTAGCTATAATTCCTGCGGGACAAGATCCACATCATACTAAGCCTTGAGTTAGCTTTGGCTAAATCGGCCAAGACTTAGTACAATCGGTGGGTAACACATTACCGATTACATCTCTATGCAACTTTTGTTTATAGGATCAAGACCCACATTTACAAAAGAACTTGAGTTAGCTTTAGCTAAATCACCCAAGATTTAGTGTAAATGCGATCTTATCCTATATTTCCAACGGTTGGAATATGCCTATAGTTCTACTCGATCCAATTGAGTTAACTAGTTTTACTCAATCTAATTGAGCTTACTCTAACCCAAGCCGTGATAGGCGGGACCAAGATTGTCCCTCCGTACCCTACCAAGATAATATGCATTGCTCTGCTTTAGCAGATTCAACAACTACAAATGATCGAGGTAGTGATGGGTATCAAGGACTTGGTAGGCATTTACGAGTTGATTCGATTAAGATATAATCTAATCATAATGTGTATCATATACGCATTAAGGCCTTTATTATTCTATACTAGCATGCATCACATACATACAAGCATTATTCTAGCATGCATCATACACATACAAGAAAAATATCCTAGCATACATCATATACATACAAGCATGCATCACATACATACAAGAAAAATCAAATATATATATATCAACATATATATATATATATATATATATATATATATATATATATATATATATATAGATATATATATATATATATATATATATATATATATATATATCAACATATATATATAATTAACTGTGATGTGGTCATGGCCCTACTACTATCTTTTCAAGCCAATGAGAAGATCAGACGGTCAACCTAGGGCTAGCGACTTCTCCAAGCGCTTCCTTTGACCGCCATGTGTTGTCGGCACCCTTCTCGTAACTTCGTCTATAAGTGGACTTTCCACCGCTCCATTTTGTACATTACAAATATGAAACTCGAGTTACATTCGAGTCTAAAACTATTTACAACTAGAATTTCAAAAGAAGAGGCACGACGCGTAGGTCGCATACACTATACAACACACACAACTACAAAAATGGCACGCATGCCATATTATGAATTACAACACATCATCATCCAATCATATTGGGGTTCTTGGGCCATGACAATCACAAAATTATAAATAATTCTAAATTATGTATTTTTACAGAAAATTTCTATAATTTTTCCTATTCTTTTCAATTTTATGAGTCACCTCTCTGTAACGGTCCCGCTAAGTGGTTTCCGGGTGCGATCGCGGGACAAGGCCCCTTTCGGGGATAGGGGCAGTGCCCCTACTCGCAAAATAAACTTTGCGAGTATCCCTAATACAATCTTACAGTGACTTAAGTCGCTGTCTCAAAAACCTAAAGCGAGAACTCGCCGTTTCGGAGAGTTTTTTTTTATTGTTGAAGCCTACAAGTGTCCCAACACTCGTTGCTTCGACTCTTCGAGAAAAATACCCAAAAATTCGATAAAAATAGGAAATTTACAGAAACATAAAAATCTGTAATTTTTATATCTAATACAAAAACTTCAAAAATGAAACACACACATGCTTCACATGTGGCTATGATACCACTGTTGGACTTTCCGAGCCGCAAAAACCGCTTTTTGCGTTGCGGAAAACCCGGAAGTCCGGCCACGGATCCGTGCGAAGATATATTAAAATAAAAATATGTATGTGCTAAGTAAACCTAGATCTACCTTAGATCTAGAAGTTGAGAGTATTACCTTCCTAGTGACGCCCTTCGCTTATCCCGCTCGTCCAAACGTTTCGTCGGAACTCAAGAGTGTCAAGTGAACACTCCTCTATTGGTATCCACACGGACAAATGGTGGAGAAAAATACCTTAGAGTGTGATAGCACCCTTTAGGAATTTCGGAAAGATGAGGGATGGAAGAGCTTGAGAAGGTGATCCAAGGAAGAAGATGAAGTTGGAGAGTCACTCACAAAATGAATTCACCCATGATGAATAGTGGCCTGCCACTTCAAGTTGGGGGGTTACATGCATGCATGTAACTCCAAGAGCCAATGGCTCTTGGTCTCCCTCATGAGGTGGCACCACATGATAAGTCCATGATGATGTGGAGCATCATCATTGGCCGACCATGCCAAGTCATCATCATGACATGGCATTTGGTCAAGTCAAACTTGACCTTTCATCTTCTCTCTCAAGTCAAGTCAAACTTGACCTCTTATCTCCCATGGTTGATCAAATCGAACCATTTGATTCAAGTCAATTTAATTTAATGAATCTCTATTCATTAATTTAAATTGATTTGATGAATCAAATCTAAATTAGACTCATTCAACCCTTGAATCAAATTGAGTCCAACTCAATTAGTCTAATTTGGATTACTCTTAATCCAATTTGGTTCATCCCATGAACCTAATCCTCATGGTTCATCATATGAACCTAATCTCCATCTAATTGCCCTTTGTGTGTGACCCTATAGGTTCTTGTAACGTTGGCAATGTCCCTAAACCGATTTAGGAACATAAGCAATGAGCGGTATCTAGCAACACATCATTGCTACCCAAGTTACAAGAATGTTGAGCTCCAACATCACCTTTGTGACTCTCACAATATGTGACAATGTCCCTCTATCCTTGACATCTAGATTGACCAATTGAGGCATAAATCGTGTCATCCTCGGTACAATCTATATCTTGAACTCCAAGTAGACTCACTCTAATCAAATGAGCTCAATATCTCATATTGACTCATTTGGGCATGGCCATGCACTTCGTGGTCTCACTCTATCAAGAATAACGATGTCTCTCCCGTCATATAGGAGGGATAGATCCCATATACATCACTCACATCCCTCCGCATAATTTATCACATACCTAGTAATCGCCTTTATAGTCCTCCCATTTACGGATGACGTTTGACGAAGCCAAAGTATGCAACTCCTTATGTAGGGAACCATGGTGACTTCAGGTCTAAGGACTAATAGTCATACTAATAGCCACATGAGAAAGTATATGACACTCATATAACGATCCATGATACTTTCTCATGGCGGGTCATTCAATATACATTCTCCAATGCATACCCATGTGTCAACTTGATATCTCATATCCATGACTTGTGAGATCAAGTCATCGTGTTGACCTACATGCTAGTCTCTATGCATTAACATTGTCCCTGAATGTTAATACTTGACTAGGAATGATTAAGAGTAGTGTTCTCTATATCATCTCATTATCGATTCAACCAATCGATTGATATAGATAAGAACCTACTACTCAAGGACATTATTATATTTAGTTATTTGGCACCAATACAAGTAAATATAATAATCATGCCTTTATAAATAGGAATATGATATAATAAAGTCCATACAACAATCATCACATGATTGGCTCTAGGGCTTTCACTAACAAATTGTGAATATAATTTCTTCTCCTTCCTCAATTACTTTAAAAGAGAAGAAAAATAAAGTGAAAGTAACAACTTCTACAATTGTCCTACATCAAAAAGTAATGAACCTGAGCAGCCCAAGATGGAATTTTCATCCAAACTTCGAAAATAGAAGCTCCACAAGCAACAATATTGGAAGATAGAGGCTCTGTTAGATGAGGTTTGCTTTTGTGAAAATCAGGATGTAAATTCACCCCTTAAATTCACATTCAGTAAAATCAAAGCAATAACAACATAATGAATGTGAGTCAAACAATTGTGCATATTCAGTAGAATCCAAAATGGCATTCATCCAAAAAGTTTTGTTCAAAATGATATCATGACTATCCAAAAGTATATCCAAAATATAAGTACCAACAATGTATACCAAAATGACAATCTAATTCAAATAGCTAATTCATTTGGAATGGATCTCAGATAGCAGCTTCAACACATAACTTCTCCTAAATATCTTTGGCAATGCGAAGAAGTTGTCAAGCTTGTGTTCATCCTTGAGAATATACTCTCCAAAATCCATAATATCTTGCTCAGAGAATTCAGAAAGTTCTATTAACTCTTCATATATCTTCTTTTTTCTATGATTATTCTCTATTTGTTGCTTGAAGTAGTTGGAGATCTCCTCATCAGATTTAGAAACAGAAGTAATACATTTTTGAATCTCTCCCACCAAGTCACCAAGAGCATCATCAGATTTCCCTTTTATCTTTCTGGTTGATGTCTTGTTTGTTGGACAAACTGATGAACTTGGAGTCTCAGATGTCTTTATTGCTTGGTTGTCATCATCAGATTCTTCATCTTTGTCACCTTCAACATATTCATCTTTTTCAAGCTCAAACGTGCCAACCTCTTCATCACATAAATTTATCTCTTCTACTGCATCAGCTGGGGTTTCTGCATTAGCTCCTATGACACGATCTTTCCCCCACATAGACATCAAGTCATCAAGGTGGGGAACTCTTTGTTCCTTAAACCAATAGCAGCTGGATGATTCTAAATTAAAAATATATCATTATTAAAAAAAATACAATATAATTAGTTTACCCAAGACCAAAATTATGAGACTAAACAAGAACTAAAATTGTTTTGTCAAGTATGCTAAGAAAGAAGCATTAATTCAGGAAGAATTATAAGCCAGAACAAGACTACCTAAGAAAATTAAAGAAACAATATTACCTAAGAAAAATCAGACAGGTGACTCGGTGACTCTATTGGAACATGTTACTCCACACTATTGTACAAAAAATGAGCCCAATATTTTATACAAGTATGCATTTATTGACCAAACTCATCCTTGGTACTGACGTAACACCTAAATCCTTTTTTTTGTGTGTGTGACAATTTCATGATTTTTACGATTTCATACGATAATAAGAAATGCAATTGTGTCAATAATCATGTGGAAGTACCTTAAGAAGCTATCACCTAGAAAAGGACTGCTCATGACTGAATTCAAAAAAAGAGAGCAAGAAAATAAGGAAAAGATGGCTAAGCATATGCAGTGAGCACATACCTCAGCAGGATATTAAATAAAGGACTGCTCATGACTGAATTCAAAAAAAGAGAGCAAGAAAATAAGGAAAAGATGGCTAAGCATATGCAGTGAGCACATACCTCAGCAGGATAGTCAAAGAACATAACATTTGCATTGTTTATTTGCAAGTACATCAGGCATGAGATAACTTCCGATATTTTAGAATCTATTTGTATGGCTCTAGCATACAAAACTATTTCATACACTCAGCAAGATATTAAATAAAGTACATATTGTTGGTGCAGTAGGCACCTAAGTCGAACCTGAGTTTTGATTATAGCAAACGATATAAAGTTAAGCTCATGTCGTTATCTCACGAGCTGAATCGAGTGTGCAGAAGATTGCTATAGCTGGAGCTAAAGGCTAGCGACACCTGGAGGAAGCCGCGGTGGTCGGGCGACACCGGGAGGACTTCGGAGGGAGCCAAAGGAATCAGGTGGAGACTGAAAGCAAGGCTTCAAAGGTAAATGTTGAGGTAAACTCGTGTGAGTGAGCGTAAGTAAGGTCGAGTCCTCCATACGGGGACATCCTTAGGCGACGATCCGACCAAGACTTCCCATGGAAGGTCTATGTTGAGATCGGATGGCAAGTGGTCATCGAATTCACTTATATTTCGAGCTAACTCTTTATTACAGTCGAAAAGTCTAAAAATCAGTTCAATCGGCCAAAAATCAGTTCAACTGCTAAGCCATCAGTTCAACCGGCCAAGGATCAGTTCAACTGCTGAGCCATCAGTTCAACCGGCCAAGAAATCAGTTCAACCGATGGTCAAAAATCAGCCTCGAGGAGTCAAGCTTTATCACCATTTTTCAAGGAGTTTTGTGCCCAATTCCTATTGGTTGAAGAACCATTCGATTAGGGGCTTAAAGGCTATAAAAGGAGGTCCTAACCTAGGGTTTCATCATCAATTCTAAGCCTCCAAAAGCCTCCGCAAAGCTACAACTTCTCCGACAACGAAGTGCTTCTTCTCCGACATCTAGGTTTATTTGTTTTCATTTTATTACGTCGGTTAGAGTTTTATTTCAGTTTAGTACTTTCATTTTTGGAGCTTTTATCGTAACGAGGAGAGGGGGAGTGTCCCTCTACCTCAAGCTTTGTGCTTTACTTGTATCGATTAAACTCCTACCTCTAAAGGGGAGGAGTTCTTTAGTGTTTTTGCCCTCCGTACGTGGTCGAGGACCGCTAGGGCCTTGGAGTAGTAGCCGAAGGCTACGAACCAAGTAAAACTCCTTTGTCGCTTTTTACTTTACATTTACATTTCCGCTGTAATTAATTATCTCTCGAGTTTTAACGAACGAAAATAAAAGAAAAAGGTTTTATCGCTATTCACCCCCCCTCTAGCGATCCGCTTCGATCCAACAATTGGTATCAGAGCCGGGGGTTGCTAAAATTTGGTGAAACCACCAATCTAGCCATTTTACAGATTTTCTTTCTTTTTAATTCTGTTTATTTCAGATTTATTTCGCTTTGTTATTTTTTCTCCCGCACTACTAATCCAAGACGCGAGTCTTGGTACTTTTTTTTGTGTTTTTGTCGTTGCTAGTTTCTTCGTCTTCGTCTCCTTGTGTCTTTTGTTCTAATGGCCCATCTCGAGGGTTTTAGCACCGTCCGACCTCCGTTTTACAATGGAGATGACTTCCGTTATTGGAAGGGTCGGATTGAATGCTTTCTCAAAACCTAAATCGAGATGTGGATCATAATCCAAACGGGTTTCACACTTCCGACTAATGAAGTGGGTGACTCCCTGGATTATGATCAATGGACCATTGCGACAAAACGACAAGTCGAAGCCGACGCCAAGGCAACACAAATCCTCCAATGCGGCTTATCTAAGGAAGAGCTAAATCGCGTCGGCCCCTTCATAAGCGCAAAGGACCTTTGGACAAAACTAGTGGAGCTACACGAAGGGACCGATGAAGCCAAGGTATGTAAGCGTGATCTTCTATTCAATAAACTATATAACCTAAAAATGCAGGAACACGAGTCCGTGATGCAACTTCACGCCCGAGTCCAGGACATAGTCAACAACCTACACGCAATCGGGCAAAAGGTCGAAAACCGCGATCTTATAAGGTATGTCCTAAACTCCTTTCCAAGGACTACCTTGTGGGCATCCATGATCGATGCCTACAAGGTCTCCAAGGATCTTTCTAAACTTAGATTAGATGAACTTTTTTCTGATTTTGAACTTCATGAGCAGTCTAATTCGAAACCCGAGAAAGGTATAGCTTTATTTGCAGGTTCAAAGAAGAAAACCGCTAGCAAGCCACCTCCGAAGGAAGAAGAAGATGAGTCGGATTCGGAGGTCGACTCGGAAATGGAAGCCGAACTAGTCAACCTAGTTCGGAGGATAGTCAAGGGTCGAAAACGAGCCGTCACTCGACCCAACGAAGGTAAGCCTAAAAGTTCAAACATAAGATGTTATGAATGCAACAGGTTTGTGTTGGGTTTCCGGCACCGCGGCGTGTGTGTGTTCGATCATGTTTCGTAAACATGAGCACAGCGGAAGCAATTAAAAATAATAAATCTATATTTATTACAACACACACAACACATGCATGCATATTACAACAAGTGTAGACATAACCGTAAATTAAAATTTGCAATAAAAGAAATTTATCTACGTTATACCTTTCGTATGACGTGTAGCGGGAACGACATCAACCGGAACGATCCTCATAAGAATCGTCTCTATCCGTATCCACGCCGAGCTCCTCGGGATGACTTCGCTAAGTCACGAGCTTCGTCTTCGTACGGGTTACTAGCCTCGTGTTGAAGACGACGTGATTGAGAGATGATCACGATCCGAATCTAAATTCGGATCCTAAAACGAGTTCTCAAAACTCGCTTCTCCGGAGAGGTATTCGTCAACCGTTTGACGAATCCTTCGTCCCCCACCTCAGAGGATTACCGGAGATCAAATCCCCGGTAAGTTAGCCACTGTCGGAGCACTAACCGTCGTCCAAACGACGCTCCGACAACAAAGAAACAAGCTGTCCAGAAAAACTGGACAGCTTTTGGTGGAGGAATAGAGGCTGGCTAAGGAAAGATGGAAGCTCACCTTATCACCGAACCCAAAGGAGATCGCCGGAGGGTCGCCGGAGGTTCTCCGGCTGAAGCTTGGACGCCGGCAAAGACTTGGACGGCTGCACAGAAGCTAGGCAGCGGCAACTTTAGGGTTGGCACCAATTAACTCCAAGGTGGAGGTGGGCGGCAACTCAAGGGGGCTAGGGTTTGGATTAGGGCTTAATTATCCCTTAAGCCCTCTTTTATAGAGAACTACTTCTCTTAATGGTTATTGGATCATAACCATTAGGCCCGTTAACCCGCTCCATTAGGATAAGTTAAAATAAACCAAACCATGATGGTTTATTTTAAGTTAAAACGAACCGAACCAACTTTTGGTTCATTCGTTTAAAATAAACCAAACCCTTTGGTTTATTCTCATCCATTGGATTAGAACCAAACCATTTTGGTCCATCCATTATGTCTTCATAAGACACGGCCCATCCACGCTTCCATTTGCGACTGAAACAATTTCATGCTCGCTTTATGTTTGGTCCAACCAAACATAGTTTCTCTCGGTCTGAGAATCTCATTCTCAAGCTCGTTTTAAATCCTTTGGATTACACTCGTTGTGCGTGTGACCAAATAGGTTCTCGGTTTATGTTGGCCGTCTATAATTAACCATTAATTATAGAACGATCATGAGTGACACCTAGTAGTACATCATGATCCCCAATTAACCGAAAAGATCAACGGTTTATCCAGAACTATTTCTGAAACCCTTCAGTAGCTCGAATGAATCGTGCCCCATTCCCTTCACTCATCTTATACCCACTTGGTTCAGGACATGGTCTATAGTGTCAGTCCCCACTAGGCTGACTACGTCACACCTAGCCCAAGTATCATTTCCTCGTCCTACAGATTCTAGTTACTCCACATGTATCGAAGAGTACCTTACTCTAAACATGTAATGCTTTGGCCAAAGACTTTAGTAACAATCCGACGAGAGGCCATGGGTATACATCTCCTCGCAAGGAGTGGTGAATCCTTTATAGGCTATTCAAACACCTTCGATCACTTCGACTTATACCCAATCATCCCGGGTCCACATCTCCTCAGAGATGTTTGCTTAAGATGTCAAAGCATAAGTCTCCATGATCAAGATGACTTGAATACCGCAAGTCAAAGGAACATCGCACTTAAGCCACAGTAAGAACTTCATTGACATATCTATATATGCAGATAACCATATGAAGTCTTACGGCTGGTCACTCCAATGAACTAGTTACCATAACTAGCATCCACGATCAACTCCGGACGTCACTATGTCTCCAGCCAGTGAGAATCAGCTGCTTGGATACACCAAGGAGTATACCTCGTGCTAGTCTCGACAGAACTGATGGTGTCCAAATCCATCAATTCATCGACTAGGGATAATTCCGATACATCACAATTACACATGTAGAGATACTCACTAGTTGTGATCCAATCACAAATTCTCTCATGCTGTGAATCGTATCGTGGACATTCAGTAAATGAGTTTAAGATCCAATCAAATACATAAAACATGTATACTCAAATAGTGAATCTTCATTTATCATATAAATGGTATATACATAAGGCGATTGCCTTAGGACATCTCTCATATATTATTAACAGTTTGGACACATTAAGTCCGAATGCCCAAAACTCAAGAGCAAGGCACCAAAATACAAAAAGGCACTCAACGCTACTTGGGAAGAAGCTTCCGAGGAAGAAGACAACGATCAAGTCCTTATGGCTAAACCGGTGGAATTGGAGACGGAGTCAGAACCAGAACTTGAATCGGAAACCGAAGATGAGTCGGACTGCGAAGTACTATTCAAGACAAGCCACGGATACGCATCCGGTTCAAAAGATAAACTCAAGGTAAGTCGCTCTCTTATTACCACACTTTATAGTGCAATTAAGTTTTTAAATAGAAAGTTAGCTAAGTCCGAGTCCAAGGTCGAGACCCTAGTTGAGGAAGTTAAACTCCTCAAACACGAGGTCTCCCTAACCTCTTCGACTAGTCGAGTTCAAGAGAAGGACTCAACTCGGGTTCAAAAACTCGAAGTTGAGAACTCACACTTGAAAATTCATGTAACGCCCGCCCTTATCTGCTCTCAGGGCGGCGCTACTGTTACTCTTTTTTTTTTTAAACATACTACATATGGATCCTCTCACAACCTACGTACTTTAACAGGCCATCATAACTTAAACTTTCTTTTGCACGTGCATCACATATCATATTCATCAGTAGCATGTTAACATATCTTTCATAACATGCATACATAAAGATTCGTTCATGAGTTCTAACATTTCCAACCTTCTTAAGTAGATGATACTCATTAAACACAAGTCTTATAAGCGGAAGCAATGTCTTAAGTTGTTCTTAGAACATATAAATACAAGCAGATAGTATAGGGTCTTCTTTCACCATGACACTATCACACACACTTGGCCCCTCCTGCTACTTCCTCTAGCGCAGACTTCCTTTATCTGCAGTATATGGACAACATGAACTATAAGCATATAGCTTAGTAAGATCCTTGCCTACTCACAAAAGCCACAAACTTCATCAAGCAATTAGAACATGAGCATACTAGCATAAAGGACCTAAGTATTTCATGGCAACCCTGATCAACAACATATCCATGTAATAAAAACTGAGTATGGCATAGAAAGCATAATTAATCTAAGCAGGGCATAATTTGAACATAAGCTTTATAACTACATAAAACTAAGCATGCATGAAAGACATATTCATAAGTGTTTTAACAATAAGCATTCCTAACCTAAGCATCCGTAACATCCTACATCTTAAACCTACATAAAGTACATAGGCACAAACATTCTTCAACTTAACCATGACCATTCATCAGGGAATCCAATCATGCATAAAGGACATAATCATAAGCATTTGTTTAACTTGGACATAAACATTTGTAATAACATAAATCCTAAACTTGTAGAAGGAACATAATCGCAAGTATTCATAAACTTAACTGTAACATTCACCACATCATGAATTCTAAACTAGCATGAAGTACATAGTCGCAACATTCTTAAACTTAACTCTAAACATCATAACTTCATAACATCTAGCATGCATAAGGAACATAGTTCGCAAGCATTCAGGGTATTTAACATAAGTATACACAATATCATGAAAAGTCTTTTCTTTCCAAAACATATACTTATAGATACTTCAATATCATCATAACTTCATAACATCTAGCATGTATAAAGAACATAGTTCGCAAGCATTCAGAGTATTTAACATGAGCATAAACAATAATCATAAAAGTCTTTCCTTATCAAAACATATACTTATAGATACTTCAATATCATCATAACTTCATAACATCTAGCATGCATAAAGAACATAGTTCGCAAGCATTCAGAGTATTTAACATGATCATACACAACAATCATAAAAGTCTTTCCTTTTCAAAACATATACTTATAAATACTTCAATATCATCATAACTTGTTTGGGGGGCCCCAGGTTAAGTACCACATAATGCACGTTCCCTAGTAGGCTGGGGTAGCGAGCCACCAGTCCTACTAGAGCAAGACCTCTTACGTCTTACCAGGGCAAGACCTCTTACGTCTTCTTATGTCCCTATGGATTTGATTAACAACCACCTGACGGGTCGGGTACTTAACCTCTTGCAAAGTAAAATACTTAATTCCTTTCTTTTCTTGTCATAATATAAAGAATGCTCTTGATCCCCAACATAAAAAGGGAAGCATCTTAATCTTATCTTATCATAAGGAGAGCTCTTGATCTCTACTTGAAAGGGAAGCATCTCCATTTTATCTTATCTTAAGGAGAGCTCTTGATCCCTACTTGAAAGGGAAGCATCTCCATCTTATCATAAGGAGAGCTCTTGGTCCCTACTTGAAAGGGAAGCATCTCCATCTTATCATGAGGACACTTGCATTCATAACATAAGAGTACCCTAAAGGGGTCCTAAAGTATAAACATGTTCATCATACAAGCATATTTCGTGGCACATTACATCATAAACATGAAGCATATTTCCTTGGCATATTCATGGCATATTAAATCACAAAAACATGTTCATCACCTAAGCATATTTCATGGCACATTACATCATCAACATGTAGCATGTTTCCTAAGCATATTCAAGGCATATTAAATCATAAAAACATGCTCATCACCTAAGCCTATTTCATGGCACATTACATCATAACATGAAGCCTATTTCCTAGGCATAATCATGGCATATTAAATCACAAAACATGTTCCACATCTAGGTATGTTTCATGGCATACTATATCATAAACATGTTCATCACATAAGCTTATTTCATATTGCAATGAATCATAACCATATACATCACACAAGCATAGTTCATGACATATAAACAAACAAAAACCATACCCTTAGCACAACTACATGTGGGGGGGGGGTGTTTTCATGAAACCCTAACCCTAAAACCATGGGTTGGCCGAATCTTGTAAGGGGCTTGAGCTTGGGTTTTGTCCCCTAAAGTTCACTCATGAAGCCTTATAACTAATCATAGTATCATTTGATATATTTTCATGCAACCCTAACCCTACTTTCATTGGTTGGACGAATCTTGTAAGGTTAGATCTTTGGACTTTTGTCCCCTAAAGTTCATTCATAAGCATTATTACTTACCCTAGTGTCATTAGGAACATTTTCATGCAACCCTAACCCTAATTATATGGGTTGGCCGAAACATGGAAATGGGTTCAAACTTAGGTTTTGTCCCCTAAAGTCCATTCATCAAGCATTATTACTCAACCTAGTGTCATTAGGAACATTTTCATGCAACCCTAACCCTAATTATATGGGTTGGCCGAAACATGGAATGGGTTCAAACTTAGGTTTTGTCCCCTAAAATTCATTCATAAGCATTATCATGGCCTAACCTCATAAGAGGGAGTTGTCATAAAAACCCTAACCCTAAAAGGCCTTGGTGGCCGAAACCTATAAGGGCACTAAGTTAGAATTTTTGTCCCCTAAAAGGTCCTATATTGAGCATACAACCTATAGAAGTTCCCTAGAAACATTTTCATGAATCTTAGCCCAAGAAAACTTGATTGGCCAAAACCTACAAGGGCTACAACTTCATCGTTCTTACATGAAATTTAACTTACGAAACTAATACACTGCAGGTGAGGGGAAACTTGAATCCTTCGCTTTGCTTGAGAGATGACCTAATGGAGGTCACCTAGCTTTCTCCTAGCTTGAAAGGGGGTCTCGGCCAAAGGAAGAAGAAGGAGGTTGGTTTCGGTGAGGATGAAGAGGAGAGGAAGAAAATGGCCAAATGGAAACTTCCTTCTTCTTTATAAAGGGAGGAAGAGAAGTTTCTCTTTTCTTTGTCATGCCTCTTCACTTACCCTTCTTCCACTTATCTATAAATTCCCCTCTTCCTCTAATGATATAATTCTATTGGGCTTATGGTTAGTGGGTGCATCAATAGGGCTTGGCTCTCTCTAGAGGTTTGGGGTTCAATTCCTAGGCTTTGCATCTTTTTTTTCTTTTGGCTTATTTTCTTTTATTTTTCCCAAAAAACCCATATAAAGCCTATCATCATAAAGCCAAAATTCTCGTAAAATTGCTAGAAATTTTACGGGCGTTACAATCCCTCATACCTTGTAAAAGTTTCGTCCTCGAAACTTAAAACAATTCTGGGTACTTCTGCCTCATGTCCTCCTCTCGTTCCCAGGTAGCTTCCTCATATTGTGAATCCTGCCACAGGACCTTTACTAAGGGCACCTCTTTGTTCCTTAGCCTTTTGACATCTCGGTCTAATATTTGGATAGGCCGACTTTCAACACTCAGGTCCTCATGAACGTGTACTGTTTGTGGCTCGATCACTTGGTCCGCACTGGATACGCATTTCTTGAGCATAGAGACATGGAACAGTTGTGTATAGCCGACATCTCTTGGCGGCTCCGGCTGTCACGCTACCTTGCCCACCCTCTGCGATATCGGATACGGTCCCGTAAGCGTGGATTGATTTACCCTTCCTTCCGAATCTCATCACTCCCTTCATGAGAATACCAAGTCCCGACTTGAATTCTAACGGTCTCGCCCGCATATCCGCATAGCTCTTTTGTCGGCTCTGGCGCTTCGATTCTCGACGGATAGTCAGATAAGCGGTGGTATTGTCAATAATATCGGCCTGAAGACCCATTTCCCTCCTTTCACCACCCTCGTACCAACAGATAGGAGACCTGCATCTTCTCCCATATAGAGCTTCATAGGGTGCCATTCCAATGGTAGCCCAGTAGCTATTGTAAGCAATTGCGAGTGCACAAATATCGACACCACTCCTTAAAGTCTAGAGCACAAGCTCAAGATATCTTCCAAAGACTGGTTCACTCTTTCCGTCGACCGTCATTACGAGGATGAAACGCGATCTTTGAATCTCAACTTAGTGCCAAGAGCCTTCTGAACACATTCCAAAAAATGGGAGGTAAAATGGCCATCATGGTCAGAAATAATAGCCTTAGGCACTCCATGTAATTTGATAATTTCCTTGACATATAATTGAGCTAGCTGCTCGACCAAATAGGTCATCTTAATTGCCAGGAAATGGGCAGACTTCGTCAACCGGTCTATGATTACCCATATAGCATCGTAACCATTTGTTGTTCTGGGTAATCCCGAGATGAAATCCATAGATAGTTCTTCCCATTTCCACTTTGGAATCGATATCGGCTGCAGTAATCCCCCAGGTTTCTGGTGTTCTGCCTTCACCTTCTGGCAGGTCAGATAGGTGTTGACGTACTGAGCCACCTCCCTTTTCATGCCGGACCACCAAAATTTATCCCTTAAGTCCTGATACATTTTATTAGACCCAGGGTGCATGGTATAAGGTGTTCCATGTGATTCCTCGAGTATCTTCTTCCGTAATTCCGGATCGTCCAGAATACATAGTCGGTCCCGGAGGTATAATAGTCCGCCGTTGGAAATGTGAAATCCATTATCCCTTCCTTCCAGTACTTCTTGTTTGATCTTCTGGATGTCTGAATCACCATCTTGCTTTCCCTTTATATCGTCGAACAACATCGGCGTTATAGTCATGGTGGAAAGTTGCCCAGAAATAATCTCTATCCCGTAATTCATTATTTCCCTTTTCAGGGGTTGAGATAGCATCGATAAGGACATCAAAGCGGCAAAGGGCTTTCTGCTAAGCGCATCTGCCACCTTGTTGGCCTTTCCTGGGTGATAGAATATCTCACAATCATAATCTTTGACTAGCTCAAGCCATCTGCGTTGTCTCATGTTTAGGTCTTTCTGGGTAAAGAAATATCTCAGACTCTGATGGTCGGTATAGATCCTGCACCGTGCTCCGTATAAGTAGTGTCTCCATATTTTTAGAGCGAATACCACGGCCGCCAGTTCTAAGTCATGGGTAGGATAATTTATTTCGTGCTCTTTGAGCTGTCTAGAGGCGTAAGCGATGACCTTGCCATTTTGCATGAGTCTGACTCGAGCCCCAGTTTGGAGGCGTCACTATACATATCGAAGCTTTCATTATCTTCAGGGAGAGTCAGAATGGGAGCGCTAGTCAGTCTCCTCTTCAGTTCCGTAAAACTCCTCTCACAGTCCTTAGTCCATTTGTATTGCTTGTCCTTTTTGGTAAAGGCTGTCATAGGGGCTGCAATTCTAGAGAAGTCCTCTACAAACTTCCTGTAATAGCTTTCTTGCTAGAGAAACTTCTGATTTCACTCGCATTCCTTGGCCTATTCCAGTTCCTTACAGCCTCAATCTTCATTGGGTCTACCATGATTCCTTCTTTAGAGATGACATGACCCAAGAATGACACTTGATCGAGCCAGAACTCGCATTTGGAGAACTTGGCATATAGTTGCTCTTTCTGAAGAATCAGTATCTTGTCTTGGATGTTCGGCATGCTCTTCTCGGGCTCTCGAGTAGATAAGAATATCGTCGATGAAGACGATTACAAATTTGTCGAGGAAGGCCGAGAATACTCGATTCATCAGGTCCATGAACATTGTAGGAGCATTGGTTATGCCAAAGGGCATAACTACAAACTCATAATGTCCGTATCTTGTCCGGAAGGCCGTCTTCGGAATATCGCCTGGCTTCACTTTTACTTGATGATAGCCAGACCTGAGATCGATCTTTGAAAAGACAGTAGCTCCCTTCAGCTGTCGAATAGGTCGTCGATCCTAGGAAGGGGGTACCTATTCTTGATAGTCACGTTGTTCAGTGCCCGGTAGTCTATACACATTCGCATGGACCCATCTCTTTTCTTTATGAACAGCACTGGAGCTCCCCATGGGAGTAGGAGGGCGATAAATCCACCAAGTAACTCCTGTGCTTTTTACGAAGTTCTTTCAACTCAGTTGGCGCCATATGGTAAGGTGCCTTGGAGATCGGATTAGTTCCGGGAATCAATTCGATCTCGAACTCAATTTCTCTATCAGGTGGCAATCCAGGTAGGTCATCAGGGAACACCTCCGGATGGTCACATACCACTCTGACATCTTCTATTTTCCGGTTCTTCAATGATATGGTATCCACCACATGTGCGAGAAATCTGGTGCATCCGTCTTCTAACATTTTTCGGGCCTTTAGCGCTGATAAGAACTTCTTTGTTCCTTCCTTCGACTCCCCGATAAATTCAAATGAAACCTCTGCTTCAGGTCGGAAGATTACCCTCCGTTTACGGCACTCAATTGAAGCGCCGTACTTGTGCAGAAAATCCATGCCCAATATAACGTCATAGTCCCACATATCTAGGACTATTAGGTCACAATAGAGCTCCCTGTCTGCGAGTCTAATTGGTGCGGCGCGCAGAACATGGGTGGATGGCATCACTTCTCCCGAAGGTAACGTTGTTAAAAATTTATAGTCCAAAGCTTGGGGATGCCTATCTATCTTTCTTATGAAAGGCGTAGCGATGAATGAATGGGTTGCCCCGGTGTCAAACAAGACAGTAGCGTATTGACTGGAAATAATTAGCTGACCTGTGACAACCGTCGAGGCACTCGCCACATCTTCTTTGGTGAGGGAGAACACCCTGGCATTTGTCCCAACTGGCGGGGCTTCCAGTCTCCCTTGACTTATCTGAGGACCCTCTATCGTAGCCTGCATCTGGTGAAGCTGTGGAGGAGCTCCCGGGTACTGGACATACTGCTGTGGTGGTGCCTGAACTCGGGTAGGGCAATTCCAGGCTATGTGCCCCTCCCTTCCACAGTTGTAACACTTCCTCGTGCCCAGACGACATTCCCCCGGATGCTTCTTCCCATACGTAGGACAGTCAGGATACCCAGTTTGGCTATTTCCTGGGGCCCCTCTTGGGCCATTCCTGTTAGTTAAAGCCCTAGAACCAATCATGTGATGGTTGAATAGAGAACATTTTTTATCATATTCTATAAAGGCAAAGGATTGGTTATTATATTTACATCTTGCTTGTGCCAGCTAATTTAAATATAATAATGCCCTAGAAAAGTAGGTTCTTATCTACAGCACATCAATTGGCAGAATTGATTATGAGAGGCTGTAGAGAACACTTTCCTAAATGTTCCTAGTCGAGTATTAATATGCAAGGGCAATATTAATACATAAAGACTAGCATGTAGGTCAATTGATGACTTGATCTCACAAGTCATGGATATATGATATCAAGTTGACACATGGGTATATATTGGAGAATATATACTGAACTGACCCGCCATGAGAAAGTTTCATGGATCGTTATATGAGTGTCATAAACTTTCTCATGTGACTATTGGTATGAATAGTCCTTAGACCTGAAGTCACTATGGTTCCCTACATAAGGAGTTATGTACTTTGGTATCGTCAAACGTCACCCGTAACAGGGTGGACCATAAAGGCGATTACTGGGTATGTAACAAATTATGCGGAGGGATGTGAGTGATGTAGATGGGATCTATCCCTTCCATATGACGGGAGTGATATCGGTGGGCCCCTTGATTGAGTAGAACTACTAAAACACATGGCCATGCTCGAATGAGTCAATATGAGATATTGAGCTCATTTGTTTGAGTTAGTTTACTCAGGGATCAAGAAACACATAGATTGATCGAGGATGACACGGTCTATGCCTCATTGATCAATCTGATATCAAGGATAGAAGGACACGGTCATATATTATAGTAGTCACGGAAAGGTTAGTCGGATCTTGACTTATCTCGTAACTTGGGTAGCAATGATGTATTGCTAGATGCCGCTCATTGCTTGTGTATCTAAAAGAGTTTAGATCCACTGCCAACGTTATGAGAGCCTATAGGGTCACACACAAAGAGCATGATAATTAGAGGAATTAAAGTATTCTAGTTTGACTAGAATAATATGGGAATAAGCTTAAGTACAAAATGGTTTTTGGACTTTAAGCTTAATGAGAATTTTAGCTAATTGATTTAATGAGATTAATTCAATATGTTACCTTATTGATTTAATAAGATTAATTCAATATGATAACATAAGCTTAATTGAATTAATAAGATTAATTCAATATGATTGAATTAATAAGATTAATTCAATATGATAACATAAGCTTAATTGAATTAATAAGATTAATTCAACATGCATGAATGCCACATAAGAATGCCACATAAGCATGCCACATAAGCATGCCACCTAAGCATCCACCTAAGCTAGTTAAGGTGGAAGGAAACAAAATGGTTTTGTCTCCTTAAGTGGCCGGCCAAACAAGGATATGTCTCAATGCAATGGATTGCATTGAATGTGTGGAGGTGAAAGGGTTTTTCCAACCCTATAAAAGACACCTCAAGTGGCCGGCCAAAAGAGAGCATTGGCTTTTGTTGTTGGTGGAAGCTTTGGTTGTGTTAGTGGTGAGAGAGCTTGGTGGAAGCTTTGGTTGTGTGGGTTTGTGAGTGTAGGCTAGCAAGAAGAGGAGTCTTCTTCTTCCTTTCTCCTTTTCCCTCTCTTCCTCTCCTTTAGGGACTTCTCTAGCAAGAAGTAAAGGAGAGCTCTTCTAGTTTTCCTTTTGTGAGACAAGAGCGTGCTCGTGTGGATACGTATATAGACGGACACTTGAACGTGCTAAAGATCCAACAAACCGAAAGGAAAAGCGGGATTAACAAGGGCACGCAACAAAGGTAATCCTCTCCTATAAGATAGGTTTGGTTTAGAGAAATTTATTTTATACGAGTTTGCTTTCGCATGGATCACTTGGAAGGGATCCTATTTTCCGTTGCGCATATGCCATTAGGCATACAAGAAATTCCCTACAGTGGTATCAGAGCCACTTGCGAAAGATCGTATAAAAATAGGTTTTCTCTATTTTATATGTGATATAGAAGTAGGATAAATTTTATTATGAGTTGATAATTGCATTAGCAAATTTTCAAACATAATAAAATATCCAATGTCTTTTAAAAGTTAAAATGACATGGTGCATGGTTATGGCCTAGTCCCAAAAGTTTGTGATTGTGTGTTGTAATTCTTAATACGGCCTGCGTGTCGTGCCTTTCTCCTAATATTCTTGTTGTAAAATTAGTTTTAGACTCGAATGTAACTCGAGTATTTCTCCTTTTGTAATGTACAAAACAAGGATGGAGGGTCCATTGGAAGATGAGGTTACAAGGAGGAAGTCAACACACAAGACAACCAAAAGGAAGCACTTAGGAGAAGATGCTATCCCTAGGTTGACCAATCAATCTTTTCATTGGCTTGAGAAGATTGTAGAATAAGGGCCATAACCATGACACGTTAGTTTAAATATGTATGTAATGCATGTTAGTTTAGCTTGTATGTGATGCATGATTAGTTTAGCTTATATGTGATGTATGCTAATATGTATATGATACATGTTTATTTCTTAATAAGTCTAAACGATATGCCTACCAAAGTTGGTACTCACTACTTCCTCGATCATTTGTTATTGGGTTTGCCAAAGCAAAGCAATGCATTTTATCTTGGAGGGGTGCGAGTGGACAATCGTGATGTCCCGCTATCAGTCTTGGTTAAGACTTAATTAAGTGTTTTCTTAATTGGTTAAGAAAGTAGAGGCATATATTAGCTTTGAACATAAGTGTTAACATTAGTTTTGTGTGATTTCCGAACATCAGCTTTGTCTTAGAAGTGGTCGTTGCTCCGATATCCAAGAAGGCCCCTGTGCCTCGCCTGAAGTGGTTTAGGAATAAACACTAAACTAATCTAAAACTTAACCAAAGCTATTAAAGAGTTACATCAGATGTAATTGGCAAAAGATTGCCTACCTAATTATACTACGTCTTGGGCGATTAGCCAAAGCTAACTCAAGACGAATTATGATTTGGATCTTTATCCCATATAAATTTATAGCTAAATAGTAGCTATGAGAATTTAGTGGGAGCCTCATTTAATTAAAGGCCTAATTAAATGATTTAGGTATGATACTTAACTTTGCATTTTAATGTTGTAGATCACCATGTCATCTAACACGACACACCCCCTCAACTTGCGATCTGTCCTTGAGAAGGACAAGCTCAATGGAGCAAACTTTCTTGACTGGTATAGGAACTTGAGGATTATCCTCAAGCAAGAATGCAAACTATATGTCCTAGAGCAGGCTACCCCTGAAATACCCGCCCCTACGGCCACTGTCGTCTTTGAAAAGGATGCTTATAAGAAGCATCAAGATGACGCATTAGATGTGTCATGCCTTATGCTTGCCACCATGAACTCTGAGCTTCAGAAGAAACATGAGAACATGGATGCCTATGATATGGTTGAGCATTTGAAACAACTATATCAAGGACAAGCTAGGCACGAGCGTTTTGAAGTGTCTAAGGCTCTTTTTGCATGCAAGATGCAAGAAGGAACACCTGTAGGAACTCACGTACTCAAAATGATTGGGTACGTTGAGAACCTTGAAAGACTAGGTTTTCCACTGAGCCAAGAAGAATTGGCAGCGATGTTATCCTGCAATCGTTCAAGCATAAAATCAATTCGTCATGAATTATAACATGAATGAAATTGATAAACCTTTGCCTGAGATTCTCAGCATGTTGAGAACTGCTGAACCAAATCTCAAGAAGAAAGTTAGTAATGTACTAATGGTCAAGAAGGACAAAGGTAAGCGCAAAGGCAAGGGTAAGACCCAAGCCAAAGGCAAGGCCAATTCATCCACTTCAAAGGGTAAAGGTAAAGTACCTAAGGAAGGGGACTGCTTCCATTGCGGTAAGACTGGACACTGGAAGCGGAACTGCAAAGTCTACCTTGAGGAAGTAAAGAACAAGAGAAGTGGGACTTCTGCCTCAGGTATACATGTTATAGAGGTTAATCTATCTATTTCTTCTACATGGGTATTAGATACCGGATGTGCATCTCACATTTGTACTAATGTGCAGGGACTGAGAAATAGTAGAATAATGGCAAAGGGCGAAGTGGACCTACGAGTAGGCAATGGCGCAAAAGTTGCTGCTGTAGCTGTAGGAACATATTCTTTGTCTTTGCCCACTGGGCTTATCTTAGAACTAGAGGAGTGCTTTTATGTACCTGCATTGACAAAGAACATAATCTCTGTATCTTGTTTAGACAAGAAAAACTTTTCTTTTATAATAAAGGACAAATGTTGTTCCATTTATTTAAATGAAATGTTCTATTGTAATGCACCACTTATGAATGGTCTCTATGTTCTAGATTTAGAAAACCCAATTTATAACGTAAATACCAAACGGTTCAAATCGAATGATTTGAACCAGACATATCTCTGGCACTGTCGCCTAGGTCACATAAATGAAAAACGCATTTCCCAACTCCATAAAGATGGATTATTGGACTCATTTGATTTTGAATCATATGAGGTATGCGAGTCTTGTCTTTTAGGAAAGATGACTAAAACTCCATTTAGTGGACATGGCGAGAGAGCGACGGACTTGTTAGGACTCATACATACTGATGAATGTGGCCCTTTCAATGTCGAAGCCGGAGGAGGCTATAAGTACTTTATTGCTTTCACTGATGATATGAGTAGATTTGGCTACTTATATTTGATGAGACATAAGTCAGAATCCTTTGAAAAGTTCAAAGAATTCAAGAATGAAGTACAAAACCAACTTGATAAGCGTATTAAGCTACTTCGATCAGATCGAGGTGGTGAATACCTTAGTCAAGAGTTTCGTGATCACCTGGCTAAGTGTGGGATAATATCCCAACTCACTCCACCTGGAACACCACAATGGAATGATGTATCTGAGAGGAGAAATCGTACTCTATTAGATATGGTACGATGAATGATGAGCCAGACTGATCTACCTACTTCCTTTTGGGGTTTAGCTCTAGAGACAGCCGCTTTCACACTTAATCGCGTTCCATAAAAAGCCGTAGAAAAGACACCGTATACGATATGGACCGGGAAGAGTCCAAAAATGTCTTTTATAAAGATTTTGGGTTGTGAAGCTTACGTTAGACGTCAAGTCTCAGATAAACTAGGACCCAAATCAGATAAGTGTTATTTTGTAGGATATCCCAAGGAAACTAAGGGATATTACTTTTACAATCCCACACTTGGCAAGGTGTTTGTTGCGAAATCTTTTCTTTCTAGAAAGAGAATTTATTTCTAGAAATACTAGTGGGAGTAAAATTCATCTTGAAGAAGTTCAAGATGATGATAACACTAAGGCTTCGATGGAAAATGAACAGGCACCACAAAGTGTTGTGGATGAGGAATTTGTTGCCCAAAGAGTTGTGGAGCAAACACACATTCAAGTAGACCAACCTTTTAGTAGATCTAATAGGATCCGTCGTCGTCAACCCAGAGATATTCTTTTCTCTTGGTGACAATGGTGAAGTATTGCTTGTCGATCTTGACGAGCCTACATCCTATCAAGAAGCTATGATGAGCCCAGAATCCGAGAAATGGCTAGAGGCCATGAGATCCGAAATGGAATCCATGTACACTAACCAAGTATGGACTTTGGTTGATCCACCTGAAGGGGTAAAACCCATTGGGTGTAAGTGGGTCTTTAAAGTAAAGACTGACATGGATGGTAATAAGCATACCTATAAAGGTAGATTGGTGGCTAAAGGATTCAAACAAATTCATGGTATTGACTATGAAGAAACCTTTTCACCAGTTGCGATGCTTAAATCCATTCGGATTATACTTGCTATTGCAGCCTACCATGATTATGAGATCTGGCAGATGGATGTCAAAACCGCTTTTCTGAATGGAAAGCTACTCGAGGATGTGTACATGACACAACCTGAGGGTTTTTAAGATCTAAAGCATCCTGGAAAGGTATGCAAACTGCAAAGGTCCATTTATGGACTAAAGCAAGCCTCTCGAAGCTGGAATCTTCGATTCGATGATGCAATCAAAGAGTTTGGTTTCATCAAGAATGAAGATGAGCCTTGTGTCTACAAGAGAAATAGTGGGAGCACAGTTGTATTTCTTGTCTTGTATGTAGATGACATACTTCTCATCGGAAATGATATTCCCTCACTCCAGTCTGTGAAGATGTGGTTAGGGAATTGTTTCTCGATGAAGGACTTAGGTGAAGCTGCCTATATTCTAGGCATCAAGATCTATAGAGATAGATCTAGAAGATTACTTGGCCTAAGTCAGAGTACATACATTGATAAAGTGCTAGATCGTTTTGCTATGCAAAATTCCAAGAAAGGGTTTCTGCCTTTATCACATGGTGTAAGTCTTTCGAAGACTCAATGTCCCTCTTCTAAGGAGAGAGATCGCATGGATAAGATCCCTTATGCATCTGCTATAGGGTCTATCATGTACGCCATGCTTTGTACTCGTCCTGACATCTCGTATGCTTTGAGTATGACGAGTAGATACCAGTCAGATCCAGGTGAAAGTCACTGGATAGCAGTCAAAAATATTCTTAAATACTTACGAAGGACGAAAGAATATTTCCTGATATTTGGAGGCAATGAGGAGCTAACTGTAAAGGGTTACAGTGATGCAAGCTTCCAAACAGACAAGGATGACTATAGATCGCAATCGGGGTACGTGTTTTGCCTAAATGGTGGAGGTGGTGGAAGAGTTGGCGAGGCACGATTCTTGATTCTACAATGGAGTAAGTATATTGCGATTCGATGCACAAAGGAGGTCATTTGGCTCCGCAAGTTCATCTTTGAACTTGGTGTAGTTCCTAGCTTTGCAGATCCAATAGACCTCTCAGTGACAACAATGGGGCTATTGCACAGGCTAAGGAACCTCGATCACATCAGTGGACCAAACACATACTGCGGCGCTTCCATCTCATTCGAGAGATCATCGATAGAGGAGATGTGAGGATATGCAGAGTACCGACAGAAGCTAACATCGCAGATCCATTGACCAAGGCTTTGGCACAGAGGAAGCATGATGGTCACACTAGGTCACTAGGTATTAGATATCATAGTGATTGGTACTAGTGCTAGTGGGAGATTGTTAGTTATAGCCCTAGAACCAATCATGTGATGGCTGAATAGGAACATTTTGTATCATATTCTATAAAGGCAAAGTTGGTTATTATATTTACATCTTGCTTGTGCCTAATTTAAATATAATAATGCCCTAGAAAAGTAGGTTCTTATCTACTGACACATCAATTGGCGAATTGATTATGAGAGGCTGTGAGAACACTTTCCTAAATGTTCTAGTCGAGTATTAATATGCAAGGGCAATATTAATACATAAAGACTAGCATGTAGGTCAATTGATGACTTGATCTCACAAGTCATGGATATATGATATCAAGTTGACACATGGGTATATATTGGAGAATATATCTTTGAATCAATTCGCCATGAGAAAGTTTCATGGATCGTTATATGAGTGTCATAAACTTTCTCATGTGACTATTGGTATGAATAGTCCTTAGACCTGAAGTCACTATGGTTCCCTACATAAGGAGTTATGTACTTTGGTATCGTCAAACGTCACCCGTAACAGGGTGGACCATAAAGGCGATAACTGGGTATATGACAAATTATGCGGAGGGATGTGAGTGATGTAGATGGGATCTATCCCTCTCATATGACGAGAGTGATATCGGTGGGCCCCTTGATTGAGTAGAACTACTAAAACGCATGGCCATGCTCGAATGAGTCAATATGAGATATTGAGCTCATTTGTTTGAGGTAGTTTACTCAGGGATCAAGAAACACATAGATTGATCGAGGATGACACGGTCTATGCCTCATTGATCAATCTGATATCAAGGATAGAAGGACACGGTCATATATTATAGTAGTCACGGAAAGGTTAGTCGGATCTTGACTTATCTCGTAACTTGGGTAGCAATGATGTATTGCTAGATGCCGCTCATTGCTTGTGTATCTAAAAGAGTTTAGATCCACTTCCAACGTTATGAGAGCCTATAGGGTCACACACAAAGAGCATGATAATTAGAGGAATTAAAGTATTCTAGTTTGACTAGAATAATATGGGAATAAGCTTAAGTACAAAATGGTTTTTGGACTTTAAGCTTAATGAGAATTTTAGCTAATTGATTTAATGAGATTAATTCAATATGTTACCTTATTGATTTAATAAGATTAATTCAATATGATAACATAAGCTTAATTGAATTAATAAGATTAATTCAACATGCATGAAAGCCACATAAGAATGCCACATAAGCATGCCACCTAAGCATCCACCTAAGCATCCACCTAAGCTAGATGAGGTGGAAGAAGACAAATTGGTTTTTGTCTCCTTAAGTGGCCGGCCAAACAAGGATATGTCTCAATGCAATGGATTGCATTGAATGTGTGGAGGTGAAAGGGTTTTTCCAACCCTATAAAAGACACCCTAAGTGGCCGGCCAAAGAGAGCATTTTGGTTTTTGTTGTTGGTGGAAGCTTTGGTTGTGTTAGTGGTGAGAAAGCTTGGTGGAAGCTTTGGTTGTGTGGGTTTGTGAGTGTAGGCTAGCAAGAAGAGGAGTCTTCTTCTTCCTTTCTCCTTTTCCCTCTCTTCCTCTCCTTTAGGGACTTCTCTAGCAAGAAGTAAAGGAGAGCTCTTCTAGTTTTCCTTTTGTGAGACAAGAGCGTGCTCGTGTGGATACGATATAGAAACGCGGACACTTGAACGTGCTAAAGATCCAACAAACCGAAAGGAAAAGCGGGATTAACAAGGGCACGCAACAAAGGTAATCCTCTCCTATAAGATAGGTTTGGTTTAGAGAAATTTATTTTATACGAGTTTGCTTTCGCATGGATCACTTGGAAGGGATCCTATTTTCCGTTGCGCATATGCCATTTGGCATACAAGAATTCCCTACAGTGGTATCAGAGCCACTTGCGAAAGATCGTATAAAAATAGGTTTTCTCTATTTTATATGTGATATAGAAGTAGGATAAATTTTATTATGAGTTGATAATTGCATTAGCAAATTTTCAAACATAATAAAATATCCAATGTCTTTTAAAAGTTAAAATGACATGGTGCATGGTTATGGCCTAGTCCCAAAAAGTTTGTGATTGTGTGTTGTAATTCTTAATACGGCCTGCGTGTCATGCCTTTCTCCTAATATTCTTGTTGTAAAATTAGTTTTAGACTCGAATGTAACTCGAGTATTTCTCCTTTTGTAATGTACAAAACAAGGATGGAGGGTCCATTGGAAGATGAGGTTACAAGGAGGAAGTCGACACACAAGACAACCAAAAGGAAGCACTTAGGAGAAGATGCTATCCCTAGGTTGACCAATCAATCTTTTCATTGGCTTGAGAAGATTGTAAAATAAGGGCCATAACCATGACACGTTAGTTTAATATGTATGTGATGCATGTTAGTTTAGCTTGTATGTGATGCATGATTAGTTTAGCTTATATGTGATGTATGCTAATATGTATATGATACATGTTTTTTTCTTAATAAGTCTAAACGATATGCCTACCAAAGTTGGTACTCACTACTTCCTCGATCATTTGTTATTGGGTTTGCCAAAGCAAAGCAATGCATTTTATCTTGGAGGGGTGCGAGTGGACAATCGTGATGTCCCGCTATCAGTCTTAGTTAAGACTTAATTAAGTGTTTTCTTAATTGGTTAAGAAAGTAGAGGCATATATTAGCTTTGAACATAAGTGTTAACATTAGTTTTGTGTGATTTCCGAACATCAGCTTTGTCTTAGAAGTGGTCGTTGCTCCGATATCCAAGAAGGCCCCTGTGCCTCGCCACAGCCTGGAAGCTGGTTTAGGAATAAACACTAAACTAATCTAAAACTTAACCAAAGCTATTAAAGAGTTACATCAGATGTAATTGGCAAAAGATTGCCTACCTAATTATACTACGTCTTGGGCGATTAGCCAAAGCTAACTCAAGGCAATTATGATGTGGATCTTTATCCCATATAAATTTATAGCTAAATAGTAGCTATGAGAATTTAGTGGGAGCCTCATTTAATTAAAGGCCTAATTAAATGATTTAGGTATGATACTTAACTTTGCATTTTAATGTTGTAGATCACCATGTCATCTAACACGACACACCCCCTCAACTTGCGATCTGTCCTTGAGAAGGACAAGCTCAATGGAGCAAACTTTCTTGACTGGTATAGGAACTTGAGGATTATCCTCAAGCAAGAACGCAAACTATATGTCCTAGAGCAAGCTACCCCTGAAATACCCGCCCCTACGGCCACTCGTGCTGAAAAGGATGCTTATAAGAAGCAACAAGATGACGCATTAGATGTGTCATGCCTTATGCTTGCCACCATGAACTCTGAGCTTCAGAAGCAACATGAGAACATGGATGCCTATGATATGGTTGAGCATTTGAAACAACTATATCAAGGACAAGCTAGGCACGAGCGTTTTGAAGTGTCTAAGGCTCTTTTTGCATGCAAGATGCAAGAAGGAACACCTGTAGGAACTCACGTACTCAAAATGATTGGGTACGTTGAGAACCTTGAAAGACTAGGTTTTCCACTGAGCCAAGAATTGGCAACTGATGTTATCCTGCAATCGTTGCCGGAAGCATACAATCAATTCGTCATGAATTATAACATGAATGAAATTGATAAACCTTTGCCTGAGATTCTCAGCATGTTGAGAACTGCTGAACCAAATCTCAAGAAGAAAGTTAGTAATGTACTAATGGTCAAGAAGGACAAAGGTAAGCGCAAAGGCAAGGGTAAGACCCAAGCCAAAGGCAAGGCCAATTCATCCACTTCAAAGGGTAAAGGTAAAGTACCTAAGGAAGGGGACTGCTTCCATTGCGGTGAGACTGGACACTGGAAGCGGAACTGCAAAGTCTACCTTGAGGAAGTAAAGAACAAGAGAAGTGGGACTTCTGCCTCAGGTATACACGTTATAGAAGTTAATCTATCTATTTCTTCAACATGGGTATTAGATACCGGATGTGCATCTCACATTTGTACTAATGTGCAGGGACTGAGAAATAGTAGAATAATGGCAAAGGGTGAAGTGGACCTACGAGTAGGCAATGGCGCAAAAGTTGCTGCTGTAGCTGTAGTAACATATTCTTTGTCTTTGCCCACTGGGCTTATCTTAGAACTAGAGGAGTGCTTCTATGTACCCGCATTAACAAAGAACATAATTTCCGTATCTTGTTTAGACAAGAAAAACTTTTCTTTTTTAATAAAGGACAAATGTTGTTCCATTTATTTAAATGAAATGTTCTATTGTAATGCACCACTTATGAATGGTCTCTATGTTGTAGATTTAGATAACCCAATTTATAACGTAAATACCAAACGGTTCAAATCGAATGATTTGAACTGTACATATCTACAACCTTGTCGCCTAGGTCACATAAATGAAAAACGCATATCCCAACTCCATAAAGATGGATTATTGGACTCATTTGATTTTGAATCATATGAGGTATGCGAGTCTTGTCTTTTAGGAAAGATGACTAAAATTCCATTTAGTGGACATGGCGAGAGAGCGACGGACTTGTTAGGACTCATACATACTGATGTATGTGGCCCTTTAAATGTCGAAGCCAGAGGAGGCTATAAGTACTTTATTACTTTCACTGATGATATGAGTAGATTTGGCTACTTATATTTGATGAGACATAAGTCAGAATCCTTTGAAAAGTTCAAAGAATTCAAGAATGAAGTACAAAACCAACTTGGTAGCGTATTAAGCTACTTCGATCAGATCGAGGTGGTGAATACCTTAGTCAAGAGTTTCGTGATCACCTGGCTGAGTGTGGGATAATATCCCAACTCACTCCACCTGGAACACCACAATGGAATGGTGTATCTGAGAGGAGAAATCGTACTCTATTAGATATGGTACGATCAATGATGAGCCAGACTGATCTACCTACTTCCTTTTGGGGTTTAGCTCTAGAGACAGCCGCTTTCACACTTAATCACGTTCCATCAAAAGCCGTAGAAAAGACACCGTATACGATATGGACCGGGAAGAGTCCCAAAATGTCTTTTATAAAGATTTGGGGTTGTGAAGCTTACGTTAGACGTCAAGTCTCAGATAAACTAGGACCCAAATCAGATAAGTGTTATTTTGTAGGATATCCCAAGGAAACTAAGGGATATTACTTTTACAATCCCACACTTGGCAAGGTGTTTGTTGCCAGAAATGCTGTCTTTCTAGAAAGAGAATTTATTTCTAGAAATACTAGTGGGAGTAAAATTCATCTTGAAGAAGTTCAAGATGACGATAACACTAAGGCTTCGATGGAAAATGAACAGGAACCACAAAGTGTTGTGGATGAGGAATTTGTTGCCCAAAGAGTTGTGGAGCAAACACCTGTTCAAGTAGACCAACCTCTTCGTAGATCTAATAGGATCCGTCGTCAACCCGAGAGATATTCTTTTCTCTTGACTGACAACGATGAAGTATTGCTTGTCGATCTTGACGAGCCTACATCCTATCAAGAAGCTATGATGAGCCCAGATTCTGAGAAATGGCTAGAGGCCATGAGATCCGAAATGGAATCCATGTACACTAACCAAGTATGGACTTTGGTTGATCCACGAAGGTAAAACCCATTGGGTGTAAGTGGGTCTTTAAAGTAAAGACTGACATGGATGGTAATAAGCATACCTATAAAGGTAGATTGGTGGCTAAAGGATTCAAACAAATTCATGGTATTGACTATGAAGAAACCTTTTCACCAGTTGCGATGCTTAAATCCATTCGGATCATACTTGCTATTGCAGCCTACCATGATTATGAGATCTGGCAGATGGATGTCAAAACCACTTTTCTGAATGGAAAGCTACTCGAGGATGTGTACATGACACAACCTGAGGGTTTTGGAGATCCAAAGCATCCTGGAAAGGTATGCAAACTGCAAAGGTCCATTTATGGACTAAAGCAAGCCTCTCGAAGCTGGAATCTTCGATTCGATGATGCAATCAAAGAGTTTGGTTTCATCAAGAATGAAGATGAGCCTTGTGTCTACAAGAGAAATAGTGGGAGCACAGTTGTATTTCTTGTCTTGTATGTAGATGACATACTTCTCATCGGAAATGATATTCCCTCACTCCAGTTTGTGAAGATGTGGTTAGGGAATTGTTTCTCGATGAAGGACTTAGGTGAAGCTGCCTATATTCTAGGCATCAAGATCTATAGAGATAGATCTAAAAGATTACTTGGCCAAAGTCATAGTACATACATTGATAAAGTGCTAGATCGTTTTGCTATGCAAAATTCTAAGAAAGGGTTTCTGCCTTTATCACATGGTGTGAGTCTTTCGAAGACTCAATGTCCCTCTTCTAAGGAGGAGAGAGATCGCATTGATAAGATCCCTTATGCGTCTGCCATAGGGTCTATCATGTACGCCATGCTTTGTACTCGTCCTGACGTCTCGTATGCTTTGAGCATGACGAGTAGATACCAGTCAGATCCAGGTGAAAGTCACTGGATAGCAGTCAAAAATATTCTTAAATACTTACGAAGAACGAAAGAATATTTCACGATATTTGGAGGCAATGAGAGCTAAGCGTAAAGGGTTACAGTGATGCAAGCTTCCAAACAGACAAGGATGACTATAGATGCATAATCGAGTGCGTGTTTTGCTGAATGATGGGTGTGGTGGAAGAGTTCGCGGACACAATTCTGATTCTACAGCGGAGTATATTGCGATCTCGATGCAAAGGAGGCTGTTTGGCTCATAAGTTCATCGATGAACTTGGGGTAGTTCCTAACATTGCAGATCCAATAGACCTCTATTGTGACAACAATGGGGCTATTACGAGCTAAGGAACCTCGATCACATCGTGGACCAAACACATCTGGCGCTTCCATCTCATTCGAGAGATCATCGATAGAGGAGATGTGAGGATATGCAGAGCAACGAAGCTAACATCGCAGATCCATTGACCAAGGCTTTGGCACAGAGGAAGCATGATGGTCACACTAGGTCACTAGGTATTAGATATCATAGTGATTGGTACTAGTGCTAGTGGGAGATTGTTAGTTAAAGCCCTAGAACCAATCATGTGATGGTTGAATAGGGAACATTTTGTATCATATTCTATAAAGGCAAAGGATTGGTTATTATATTTACATCTTGCTTGTGCCAGCTAATTTAAATATAATAATGCCCTAGAAAAGTAGGTTCTTATCTACAGCACATCAATTGGCAGAATTGATTATGAGAGGCTGTAGAGAACACTTTCCTAAATGTTCCTAGGCGAGTATTAATATGCAAGGGCAATATTAATACATAAAGACTAGCATGTAGGTCAATTGATGACTTGATCTCACAAGTCATGGATATATGATATCAAGTTGACACATGGGTATATATTGGAGAATATATCTTGAGCCCGCCATGAGAAAGTTTCATGGATCGTTATATGAGTGTCATAAACTTTCTCATGTGACTATTGGTATGAATAGTCCTTAGACCTGAAGTCACTATGGTTCCCTACATAAGGAGTTATGTACTTTGGTATCGTCAAACGTCACCCGTAACAGGGTGGACCATAAAGGCGATTACTGGGTATATGACAAATTATGCGGAGGGATGTGAGTGATGTAGATGGGATCTATCCCTCTCATATGACGAGAGTGATATCGGTGGGCCCCTTGATTGAGTAGAACTACTAAAACGCATGGCCATGCTCGAATGAGTCAATATGAGATATTGAGCTCATTTGTTTGAGGTAGTTTACTCAGGGATCAAGAAACACATAGATTGATCGAGGATGACACGGTCTATGCCTCATTGATCAATCTGATATCAAGGATAGAAGGACACGGTCATATATTATAGTAGTCACGGAAAGGTTAGTCGGATCTTGACTTATCTCGTAACTTGGGTAGTAATGATGTATTGCTAGATGCCGCTAATTGCTTGTGTATCTAAAAGAGTTTAGATCCACTGCCAACGTTATGAGAGCCTATAGGGTCACACACAAAGAGCATGATAATTAGAGGAATTAAAGTATTCTAGTTTGACTAGAATAATATGGGAATAAGCTTAAGTACAAAATGGTTTTTGGACTTTAAGCTTAATGAGAATTTTAGCTAATTGATTTAATGAGATTAATTCAATATGTTACCTTATTGATTTAATAAGATTAATTCAATATGATAACATAAGCTTAATTGAATTAATAAGATTAATTCAACATGCATGAAAGCCACATAAGAATGCCACATAAGCATGCCACCTAAGCATCCACCTAAGCATCCACCTAAGCTAGATGAGGTGGAAGAAGACAAATTGGTTTTTGTCTCCTTAAGTGGCCGGCCAAACAAGGATATGTCTCAATGCAATGGATTGCATTGAATGTGTGGAGGTGAAAGGGTTTTCCAACCCTATAAAGACACCCTAAGTGGCGGCCAAAGAGAGCATTTTGGCTTTTGTTGTTGGTGGAAGCTTTGGTTGTGTTAGTGGTGAAAGCTTGGTGGAAGCTTTGGTTGTGTGGGTTTGTGAGTGTAGGCTAGCAAGAAGAGAGTCTTCTTCTTCCTTTCTCCTTTTCCTCTCTTCCTCTCCTTTAGGGACTTCTCTAGCAAGAAGTAAAGGAGAGCTCTTCTAGTTTTCCTTTTGTGAGACAAGAGCGTGCTCGTGTGGATCACGTATGAAACACGGACACTTGAGCGTGCTAAAGATCAACAAACCGAAAGGAAAAGCGGGATTAACAAGGGCATAACAAGGTAATCCTCTCTCTATAAGATAGGTTTGGTTTAGAGAATTTATTTTATCTGAGTTTGCTTTGCATGGATCACTTGGAAGGGATCACATTTTCAAATTAGCATATCATTTGGCATACAAGAAATTCCTATAGTGGTATCGAGCCACTTGCGAAAGATCGTATAAAAATAGGTTTTCTCTATTTTATATGTGATATAGAAGTAGGATAAATTTTATTATGAGTTGATAATTGCATTAGCAAATTTTCAAACATAATAAAATATCCAATGTCTTTTAAAAGTTAAAATGACATGGTGCATGGTTATGGCCTAGTCCCAAAAAGTTTGTGATTGTGTGTTGTAATTCTTAATACGGCTGCGTGGTCGTGCCTTTCTCCTAATATTCTTGTTGTAAAATTAGTTTTAGACTCGAATGTAACTCGAGTATTTCTCCTTTTGTAATGTACAAAACAAGGATGGAGGGTCCATTGGAAGATGAGGTTACAAGGAGGAAGTCAACACACAAGACAACCAAAAGGAAGCACTTAGGAGAAGATGCTATCCCTAGGTTGACCAATCAATCTTTTCATTGGCTTGAGAAGATTGTAGAATAAGGGCCATAACCATGACACGTTAGTTTAATATGTATGTGATGCATGTTAGTTTAGCTTGTATGTGATGCATGATTAGTTTAGCTTATATGTGATGTATGCTAATATGTATATGATACATGTTTATTTCTTAATAAGTCTAAACGATATGCCTACCAAAGTTGGTACTCACTACTTCCTCGATCATTTGTTATTGGGTTTGCCAAAGCAAAGCAATGCATTTTATCTTGGACGGGTGCGAGTGGACAATCGTGATGTCCCGCTATCAGTCTTGGTTAAGACTTAATTAAGTGTTTTCTTAATTGGTTAAGAAAGTAGAGGCATATATTAGCTTTGAACATAAGTGTTAACATTAGTTTTGTGTGATTTTCGAACATCAGCTTTGTCTTAGAAGTGGTCGCTGTTCGATATCCAAGAAGGCCCTCGGCTCTCGCCACACCGAAGCCGGGTTTAGGAATAAACACTAAACTAATCTAAAACTTAACCAAAGCTATTAAAGAGTTACATCAGATGTAATTGGCAAAAGATTGCCTACCTAATTATACTACGTCTTGGGCGATTAGCCAAAGCTAACTCAAGACTAATTATGATGTGGATCTTTATCCCATATAAATTTATAGCTAAATAGTAGCTATGAGAATTTAGTGGGAGCCTCATTTAATTAAAGGCCTAATTAAATGATTTAGGTATGATACTTAACTTTGCATTTTAATGTTGTAGATCACCATGTCATCTAACACGACACACCCCCTCAACTTGCGATCTGTCCTTGAGAAGGACAAGCTCAATGGAGCAAACTTTCTTGACTGGTATAGGAACTTGAGGATTATCCTCAAGCAAGAACGCAAACTATATGTCCTAGAGCAGTCTACCCCTGAAATACCCGCCCCTACGGCCACTCGTGCTAAAAAGGATGCTTATAAGAAGCATCAAGATGACGCATTAGATGTGTCATGCCTTATGCTTGCCACCATGAACTCTGAGCTTCAGAAGCAACATGAGAACATGGATGCCTATGATATGGTTGAGCATTTGAAACAACTATATCAAGGACAAGCTAGGCACGAGCGTTTTGAAGTGTCTAAGGCTCTTTTGCATGCAAGATGCAAGAAGGAACACTGTAGGAACTCACGACTAAAATGATTGGGGTACGCTGAGAACCTTGAAAGACTAGGTTTTCCATCGAGCCAAGAATTGGCAACCCGATGTTATCCTCGCAATCGTTGTAAGCATACAATCAATTCGGCCATGAATTATAACATGAATGAAATTGATAAACCTTTGCTCGAGATTCTCAAAGATGTTAAGAATCTGAACCAAATCTCAAGAAGAAAGTTAGTAATGTACTAATGGTCAAGAAGGACAAAGGTAAGCGTTTAAAGGCAAGGGTAAGACCTAAGCCAAAGGCAAGGCCAATTCATCCACTTCAAAGGGTAAAGGTAAAGTACCTAAGGAAGGGACCGCTTCCATTGCGGTGAGATCGACACCGGAAGCGGAATCGCAAAGTCTACCTTGAGGAAGTAAAGAACAAGAGAAGTGGGACTTCGCCTGTATACACGTTATAGAAGTTAATCTATCTATTTCTTCTACATGGGTATTAGATACCGGATGTGCATCTCACATTTGTACTAATGTGCAGGACCGAGAAATAGTAGAATAATGGCAAAGGCGGCGGACCTACGAGTAGGCAATGGCGCAAAAGTTGTCAGCCAGAGTCAGAGGAACATATTCTTTGTCTTGCCCACCGGGCTTATCTTAGAACTAGAGAGTGCTTCTATGTACTGCATTAACAAAGAACATAATTTACGTATCTTGTTTAGACAAGAAAAACTTTTCTTTTATAATAAAGGACAAATGTTGTTCCATTTATTTAAATGAAATGTTCTATTGTAATGCACCACTTATGAATGGTCTCTATGTTCTAGATTTAGATAACCCAATTTATAACGTAAATACCAAGCGGTTCAAATCGAATGATTTGAACGGACATATCTCAACCTTCGCCTAGGTCACATAAATGAAAAACGCATATCCCAACTCCATAAAGATGGATTATTGGACTCATTTGATTTTGAATCATATGAGGTATCGAATCTTGTCTTTAGGAAAGATGACTAAAACTCCATTTAGTGGACATGGCGAGAAGCGCAGTTATTAGGACTCATACATCTTGATGTATGTGGCCCTTTCAATGTCGAAGCGAGAGGAGGCTATAAGTACTTTATTACTTTCGATGATATGAGTAGATTTGGCTACTTATATTTGATGAGACATAAGTCGAATCCTTTGAAAAGTTCAAAGAATTCAAGAATGAAGTACAAAACCAACTTGGTAGCGTATTAAGCTACTTGATCGGATCGAGGTGGTGAATACCTTAGTCGAGAGTTTCGTGATCACACAGGTGAGTGTGGGATAATATCCCAACTCACTCCACTGGAACACCACAATGGAATGGTGTATCGAGAGGAGAAATCGTACTCTATTAGATATATGGTACGATCAATGATGAGCAGGTGATCTACCTACTTTCTTTTGGGGTTTAGCTCTAGAGGCGGTAGCTTTCACACTTAATCGCGTTCCATCAAAAGCCGTAGAAAAGACACCATATCACGATATGGGACCGGAAGAGTCCCAAAATGTCTTTTATAAAGATTTGGGGTTGTGAAGCTTATGTTAGGCGTCAAGTCTCGGATAAACTAGGACCCAAATCGGATAAGTGTTATTTTGTAGGATATCCCAAGGAAACTAAGGGATATTACTTTTACAATCCCACACTTGGCAAGGTGTTTGTTGCGAAATCTTTGTCTTTCTAGAAGAGAATTTATTTCTAGAAATACTAGAGTAAAATTCATCTTGAAGAAGTTCAAGATGATGATAACACTAAGGCCGATGGAAAATGAGCAGGCACCACAAAGTGTTGTGGATGAGGAATTTGTTGCCCAAAGAGTTGTGGAGCAAACACCTGTTCAAGTAGACCAACCTCTTCGTAGATCTAATAGGATCCGTCGTCAACCCGAGAGATATTCTTTTCTCTTGATTGACATGTGAAGTATTGCTTGTCGATCTTGGCGAGCCTACATCCTATCAAGCTATGATGAGCCCGAGTCAGAAATGGCTAGAGGCCATGAGATCCGAAATGGAATCCATGTACACTAACCAAGTATGGACTTTGGTTGATCCACGAAGGGTAAAACCCATTGGGTGTAAGTGGGTCTTTAAAGTAAGGGACATGGATAGTAATAAGCATACCTATAAAGGTAGATTGGTGGCTAAAGTTCAAACAAATTCATGGTATTGACTATGAAGAAACCTTTTCACGATTGCGATGCTTAAATCCATTCGGATCATACTTGCTATTGCAGCCTACCATGATTATGAGATCTGGCAGATGGATGTCAAAACCGCTTTTCTGAATGGAAAGCTACTCGAGGATGTGTACATGACACAACCTGAGGGTTTTGAAGATCCAAAGCATCCTGGAAAGGTATGCAAACTGCAAAGGTCCATTTATGGACTAAAGCAAGCCTCTCATTTGGAATCTTGATTCGATGATGCAATCAAAGAGTTTGGTTTCATCAAGAATGAAGATGAGCCTTGTGTCTACAAGAGAAATAGTGGGAGCACAGTTGTATTTCTTGTCTTGTATGTAGATGACATACTTCTCATGGAAATGATATTCCCTCACTCCAGTCTGTGAAGATGTGGTTAGGGAATTGTTTCTCGATGAAGGACTTAGGTGAAGCTGCCTATATTCTAGGCATCAAGATCTATAGAGATAGATCTAGAAGATTACTTGGCCTAAGTCAGAGTACATACATTGATAAAGTGCTAGATCGTTTTGCTATGCAAAATTCTAAGAAAGGGTTTCTGCCTTTATCACATGGTGTGAGTCTTTCGAAGACTCAATGTCCCTCTTCTAAGGAGGAGAGAGATCGCATGGATAAGATCCCTTATGCATCGCCTATAGGGTCTATCATATACGCCATGCATGCTTTGTGTACTCGTCTGGCGTCTCGTATGCTTTGAGCATGGCGAGTAGATACGATCGGATCGGTGAAAGTCCTTTGGATAGCGATCGAAAATATTCTTAAGTACTTACGAAGAGCGAAAGAATATTTCACGATATTTGGAGGCAATGAGAGCTAGCGTAAGGGTTCTGATGATGCAAGCTTCCAAGCAGACAAGGATGACTATAGATCGCAATCGAAGTGCGTGTTTTGCACGAATGGTGGGTAATTTGGAAGAGTTGAAGCGGGACCACGATTCTTGATTCTACAGCGAAGAGTATATTGCGCGCATCGATGCGTGAGGAGGCTGTTTGGCTCATGAGTTCATCGATGAACTTGGGGTAGTTCCTAAGCATTGCGGATCCAATAGACCTCTATTGTGACAACAATGGGGCTATTGCGAGCTAAGGAACCTCGATCACATCGGCGGACCAAACACATCTGCGGTGCTTCCATCTCATTCGAGAGATCATCGATAGAGGAGATGTGAGGATATGCTGAGCAAAGGAAGCTAACATCGCAGATCCATTGACCAAGGCTTTGTACAGAGGAAGCATGATGGTCACACTAGGTCACTAGGTATTAGATATCATAGTGATTGGTACTAGTGCTAGTGGGAGATTGTTAGTTAAATCCTAGAACCAATCATGTGATGGTTGAATAGGGAACATTTTGTATCATATTCTATAAAGGCAAAGTTGGTTATTATATTTACATCTTGCTTGTGCCACTAAATTAAATATAATAATGCCCTAGAAAAGTAGGTTCTTATCTCTGACACATCAATTGGCGAATTGATTATGAGAGGTAGAGAACACTTTCCTAAATGTTCTAGTCAGTATTAATATGCGAGGGCAATATTAATACATAAAGACTAGCATGTAGGTCAATTGATGACTTGATCTCACAAGTCATGGATATATGATATCAAGTTGACACATGGGTATATATTAGAGAATATATCTTGGTGACCATATGAGAAAGTTTCATGGATCGTTATATGAGTGTCATAAACTTTCTCATGTGACTATTGGTATGAATAGTCCTTAGACACGAAGTCACTACGGTTCCCTACATAGGAGTTATGTACTTTGGTATCGTCAAGCGTCACCCATGAGGTGGACCATAAAGCGATTCTTGGGTATGTAACAAATTATGCGGAGGGATGTGAGTGATGTAGATGGGATCTATCCCTTCCATATGGAGAGTGATATCGGTGGGCCCCTTGATTGAGTAGAACTACTAAGCGCATGGCCATGCTCGAATGAGTCAATATGAGATATTGAGCTCATTTGTTTGAGTTAGTTTACTCGGGGATCAAAACACATAGATTGATCGAGGATGACACGGTCTATGCCTCATTGATCAATCGATATCAAGGATAGAAGGACACGGTCATATATTATAGTAGTCACGGAAGGTTAGTCGGATCTTGACTTATCTCGTAAGCAGGTAGCAATGATGTATTGCTAGATGCGCTCATTGCTTGTGTATCTAAAGAGTTTAGATCCACTGCCAACGTTATGAGAGCCTATAGGGTCACACACAAAGAGCATGATAATTAGAGGAATTAAAGTATTCTAGTTTGACTAGAATAATATGGGAATAAGCTTAAGTACAAAATGGTTTTTGGACTTTAATTTTAATGAGAATTTTAGCTAATTGATTTAATGAGATTAATTCAATATGTTACCTTATTGATTTAATAAGATTAATTCAATATGATAACATAAGCTTAATTGAATTAATAAGATTAATTCAATATGATTGAATTAATAAGATTAATTCAATATGATAACATAAGCTTAATTGAATTAATAAGATTAATTCAACATGCATGAATGCCACATAAGAATGCCACATAAGCATGCCACATAAGCATGCCACCTAAGCATCCACCTAAGCTAGTTAAGGTGGAAGGAAACAAAATGGTTTTGTCTCCTTAAGTGGCCGGCCAAACAAGGATATGTCTCAATGCAATGGATTGCATTGAATGTGTGGAGGTGAAAGGGTTTTTCCAACCCTATAAAAGACACCTCAAGTGGCCGGCCAAATGAGAGCATTGGCTTTTGTTGTTGGTGGAAGCTTTGGTTGTGTTAGTGGTGAGAGAGCTTGGTGGAAGCTTTGGTTGTGTGGGTTTGTGAGTGTAGGCTAGCAAGAAGAGGAGTCTTCTTCTTCCTTTCTCCTTTTCCCTCTCTTCCTCTCCTTTAGGGACTTCTCTAGCAAGAAGTAAAGGAGAGCTCTTCTAGTTTTCCTTTTGTGAGACAAGAGCGTGCTCGTGTGGATACGTATAGAGGCACGGACACTTGAACGTGCTAAAGATCCAACAAACCGAAAGGAAAAGCGGGATTAACAAGGGCACGCAACAAAGGTAATCCTCTCCTATAAGATAGGTTTGGTTTAGAGAAATTTATTTTATACGAGTTTGCTTTCGCATGGATCACTTGGAAGGGATCCTATTTTCCGTTGCGCATATGCCATTAGGCATACAAGAAATTCCCTACAATTCCACTGTTTCTTCTTGCCACTGCGGTCCCTCTTCCAGCTAGTATTTTGAGATTTCGGCTCTCCGGTCTGTGCCTTACTCTGCTGACTGATGTTGTTCAGGTAGTGCTCTGTGACCAGGGCACTACTGAATAGCTCTTCGGCGGTCTGGGGTCGATTGACTCCGCCGGCCACATTCAGGGCTATCTCCGGTCGCAACATTTTCAGCAGGAGTCTGATCCTCTCCCTTTCAGTACCGACTAACTCGCGAGGCGAGCGCGATTGAACCTTTTCATAGCTTCACTAACTGATAGATCGCCTTGTCGAAACTCGAGGAACTCATCGTAGTGCTTATTTGTGACCCGTCTCTGAAAGAACTCCTCGAAGAACTCTGCTTCGAAATCTGTCCACCTCATTTGATTTACTTGTCTCTTTGCTTTGACTCTCTCCCACCACAACCTTGCATCTACGGAAAGACAGAACGAGGCACATTTTATCTTTTCGTGCTCGGGCAAATCCAGCAGCTCCACGATGCTCTCAACTATTTTGAACCAAGCTTGGGCATCCCATGGTTCGCCGGCACCAGTGAAACTTTCTGGTTTCAGCCTCTGCCACTGAATCAGATAGGCTTCGGGCCGGGCCCCGGGGGCAGCATTGATTAGCGGTGCTTGCACCATAGTGGTCGTGTTGGGAGTTACGTTCTGCGTCCCTGGCGTGGTGCTAGGGTTCCCTTGTTGATTCGTGAGAGCATTGATAACCATTGTTGGACGCTGTAGCTCGGTAACCACATGCATCAAATCTGGTGGGGGCGCTGAGTCATTCCCTCTAGCACTACGTCTCCCGTTCATGTTATCTAAGTGATAAATAAATAATTTAATTAAGGTGTTATTATAATTTCTACTCCTATACAGGCATCTAACATCCCATATCGTAAACAAGGTAAGGTATCCTTTCTAGTGTTCCAGGTTGGAGTCATGTTTCCATCGTATAAAGCTTGGTCAGGTATACTATCTAAGTTACAACTATGATTCCATTATACTAAATAGGATGAGGTATTATTTCTATCTAAATCTCAAGTGTGAGTCCATTCTACTAAAGCATGATAAGGTATTATCTCATTCTAAATAGAAAACATTCTTCATTATAAAGGAACTTAAGTATGCATAAAATTACTTACTTGGAAATAGCAGGATGGAGGCTTGATGTGTGATAGTGGAAAGGTGAACCCGCTCTGATACCACCTGTAACGCCCGCCCTTATCTGCTCTCAGGGCGGCGCTACTGTTACTCTTTTTTTTTTTTAAACATACTACATATGGATCCTCTCACAACCTACGTACTTTAACAGGCCATCATAACTTAAACTTTCTTTTGCACGTGCATCACATATCATATTCATCAGTAGCATGTTAACATATCTTTCATAACATGCATACATAAAGATTCGTTCATGAGTTCTAACATTTCCAACCTTCTTAAGTAGATGATACTCATTAAACACAAGTCTTATAAGCGGAAGCAATGTCTTAAGTTGTTCTTAGAACATATAAATACAAGCAGATAGTATAGGGTCTTCTTTCACCATGCCACTATCACACACACTTGGCCCCTCCTGCTACTTCCTCTAGCGCAGACTTCCTTTATCTGTAGTATATGGACAACATGAACTATAAACATATAGCTTAGTAAGATCCTTGCCTACTCACAAAAGCCACAAACTTCATGAAGCAATTAGAACATGAGCATACTAGCATAAAGGACCTAAGTATTTCATGGCAACCCTGATCAACAACATATCCATGTAATAAAAACTGAGTATGGCATAGAAAGCATAATTAATCTAAGCAGGGCATAATTTGAACATAAGCTTTATAACTACATAAAACTAAGCATGCATGAAAGACATATTCATAAGCGTTTTAAAACTTAACAATAAGCATTCCTAACCTAAGCATCCGTAACATCCTACATCTTAAACCTACATAAAGTACATAGGCACAAACATTCTTCAACTTAACCATGACCATTCATCAGGGAATCCAATCATGCATAAAGGACATAATCATAAGCATTTGTTTAACTTGGACATAAACATTTGTAATAACATAAATCCTAAACTTGTAGAAGGAACATAATCGCAAGTATTCATAAACTTAACCGTAACATTCACCACATCATAAATTCTAAACTAGCATGAAGTACATAGTCGCAACATTCTTAAACTTAACTCTAAACATCATAACTTCATAACATCTAGCATGCATAAGGAACATAGTTCGCAAGCATTCAGGGTATTTAACATAAGCATACACAATATCATGAAAAGTCTTTTCTTTCCAAAACATATACTTATAGATACTTCAATATCATCATAACTTCATAACATCTAGCATGCATAAAGAACATAGTTCGCAAGCATTCAGAGTATTTAACATGAGCATACACAATAATCATAAAAGTCTTTCCTTTTCAAAACATATACTTATAGATACTTCAATATCATCATAACTTCATAACATCTAGCATGCATAAAGAACATAGTTCGCAAGCATTCAGAGTATTTAACATGAGCATACACAACAATCATAAAAGTCTTTCCTTTTCAAAACATATACTTATAAATACTTCAATATCATCATAACTTGTTTGGGGGGGCCCCAGGTTAAGTACCACATAATGCGCGTTCCCTAGTAGGCTGGGGTAGCGAGCCACCAGTCCTACTAGAGCAAGACCTCTTACGTCTTACCAGGGCAAGACCTCTTACGTCTTGCCCTAGTCCCTGTGGATTTGATTAATGACCACCTGACGGGTCGGGTACTTAACCTCTTGCAAAGTAAAATACTTAATTCCTTTCTTTTCTTGTCATAATATAAAGAATGCTCTTGATCCCCAACATAAAAAGGGAAGCATCTTAATCTTATCTTATCATAAGAAGAGCTCTTGATCCCTACTTGAAAGGGAAGCATCTCCATTTTATCTTATCTTAAGGAGAGCTCTTGATCCCTACTTGAAAGGGAAGCATCTCCATCTTATCATAAGGAGAGCTCTTGGTCCCTATTTGAAAGGGAATCATCTCCATCTTATCATGAGGATACATGCATTCATAACATAAGAGTACCCTAAAGGGGTCCTAAAGTATAAACATGTTCATCATACAAGCATATTTCGTGGCACATTACATCATAAACATGAAGCATATTTCCTTGGCATATTCATGGCATATTAAATCACAAAAACATGTTCATCACCTAAGCATATTTCATGGCACATTACATCATCAACATGTAGCATGTTTCCTAAGCATATTCAAGGCATATAAAATCATAAAAACATGTTCATCACCTAAGCCTATTTCATGCCACATTACATCATAACATGAAGCCTATTTCCTAGGCATAATCATGGCATATTAAATCACAAACCATGTTCCACATCTAGGTATGTTTCATGACATACTATATCATAAACATGTTCATCACATAAGCTTATTTCATATTGCATTGAATCATAACCATATACATCACACAAGCATAGTTCATGACATATAAACAAACAAAAAGCATACCCTTAGCACAACTACATGTGGGGGGGGGGGGTGTTTTCATGAAACCCTAACCCTAAAACCATGGGTTGGCCGAATCTTGTAAGGGGCTTGAGCTTGGGTTTTGTCCCCTAAAGTTCACTCATGAAGCCTTATAACTAATCATAGTATCATTAGAGATATTTTCATGCAACCCTAACCCTACTTTCATTGGTTGGCCGAATCTTGTTAGGTTAGATCTTTGGACTTTTGTCCCCTAAAGTTCATTCATAAGCATTATTACTTACCCTAGTGTCATTAGGAACATTTTCATGCATCCCTAACCCTAATTATATGGGTTGGCCGAAACATGGAAATGGGTTCAAATTTAGGTTTTGTCCCCTAAAGTCCATTCATCAAGCATTATTACTCAACCTAGTGTCATTAGGAACATTTTCATGCAACCCTAACCCTAATTATATGGGTTGGCCGAAACATGGAATGGGTTCAAACTTAGGTTTTGTCCCCTAAAATTCATTCATAAGCATTATCATGGCCTAACCTCATAAGAGAGAGTTGTCATAAAAACCCTAACCCTAAAAGGCCTTGGTGGCCGAAACCTATAAGGGCACCAAGTTAGAATTTTTGTCCCCTAAAAGGTCCTATAGTGAGCATACAACCTCTAGAAGTTCCCTAGAAACATTTTCATGAATCTTAGCCCAAGAAAACTTGATTGGCCGAAACCTACAAGGGCTACAACTTCATCGTTCTAACATGAAATTATCTTACGAAACTAATACACTGCAGGTGAGGGGAAACTTACATCCTTCGCTTTGCTTGAGAGATGACCTAATGGAGGTCACCTAGCTTTCTCCTAGCTTGAAAGGGGGTCTCGGCCAAAGGAAGAAGAAGGAGGTTGGTTTCGGTGAGGATGAAGAGGAGAGGAAGAAAATGGCCAAATGGAAACTTCCTTCTTCTTTATAAAGGGAGGAAGAGAAGTTTCTCTTTTCTTTGTCATGCCTCTTCACTTACCCTTCTTCCACTTATCTATAAATTCCCCTCTTCCTCTAATGATATAATTCTATTGGGCTTATGGTTAGTGGGTGCATCTATAGGGCTTGACTATCTCTAGAGGTTTGGGGTTCAATTCCTAGGCTTTGCATCTTTTTTTTCTTTTGGCTTATTTTCTTTTATTTTTCCCAAAAAACCCACATAAAGCCTATCATCATAAAGCCAAAATTCTCGTAAAATTGCTAGAAATTTTACGGGCGTTACAATTCAAGTCAAAGATCTTAGGAATACGTTGGAAAGGTTTACTTTGGGATCCAAAGGACTTGACCTCCTACTTGGATCACAAAGGGTCGTGTACAATAAGGCCGGGCTAGGGTTTAGCTCAAACATGACCAATAAGTCATATATGTCAAACGTAAGTAGACATAACAAATATGTCCAAGCATGGGTCCCTAAGACCACCTTAATTTCAAACTTAGGATCAAACCAGTACTGGGTTCCCAAGGACCAAATCCACTATGTGGAGAGACCGAATCGATTCAACGGTCCAGGGGGAGCTAGTACGAAATTTGTTTGTGTTTTAACTTAGAAATTGCATGCTTAGATTTTTATTTTTCTTTTTAGAATGGTTAGATAAGACTATAACTCGTCAATACTTGATAACATAGTACCAGGATGCGGCGAGATGATAGTACGCTAGGAAAGCGGAGTCTTGTGTATTCGGGCTAGATAAGGCGTATCTAGTTCGGTGCACTTGACCGAGCGGAACTAGCTGAAGCTACCTCGCCGTATCCTAGACTAGTTAGACCAGGAAGTGGTCTTAGGTGAGTCAAGTCTCTATTTTCTTGAAAATGGCTTTGTCTAAGGAAGTGGTCATTGTTTCGATCAAAGAAGGCCTCTGTGCCTTGCCACGACCTGGAAGCCATGATCTTGAGAAGGTGACTTAATGAGCCTAAGGTCAAATCCGAATCTAACGCAAGGATGACAAGTGTTTAAGTCATTAAATTTAATTCAACTAAAATTGGAAGTCATCTCACAAGAACATATAGGATTAACATGTTTGATCATGTAGACATGGGTGAGATGATTTAGGTTAATAATTTTCAACCAATTTTTAATAAATCCAATATCCGATCCAACTACCTTGCATGTAGGATCAATGGATGTTGGACAGTTGTTGCTCCCGACACATGACTGGGGATCAACTCAAGTTTTCGAAGCTTCGATTCAAACGACAAGGATCGGTAGCCTTCGGAAATAACGGCAAGCTCAAAATCATCGGATCAGGTGATATTGAGCTTAACTCAAATTTTGTCATTCAAAATGTTTTATTAGTAGAAAATTTTCAATATAATCTTCTCAGTGTAAGCCAATTGTGTGATAATAACTATAAGGTCATATTTCTAGAAAATGAATGCGTAATTAATACAAACGAAACCTCTAAAACAATTCTTAAGGGAACTAGAAATAACAACATTTACACTATTAACTTAACTAACTCCTCAACTAAGTGTCTTATGACACGGCAAGAGGAATCATGGTTGTGGCACCGACGACTCGGTCACTCACACCCAAGACTCATCCACAAGATGAGTCAGAGTGACTTAGTTAGAGGTTTGCCTAACCTCAATAACTTGGATAATAAAATATGTAATGCTTGTCAACAAGGTAAACAATCTAGGACACAACATCAACTAACTAGTCAAGAACGAACCAAAAGTGTGCTTGAGCTCCTACACATGGATCTATTTGATTCACACGGAGCTAAGTCACTTAACGGAAGTAAATTCTGCTTAGTCATAATTGATAACTATTCTAGATTTACTTGGGTTAGGTTCATCAAACACAAAAGTGATACCCTAGATCAATTAATCAATATATTTAAATTAATAGAAAATCAACAAAGCATTAAAATCAAAAGACTTAGGACTGATCATGGTGGTGAATTCGAAAACCATAGGTTTACACAATTCTGTAACCTAAATGGATACCACCATGAGTTCTCTTGCCCTAGAACTCCACAACAAAATGGCCTAGTAGAATGCAAAAATAGAACCCTACAAGAAGCCGCTAGGACAATGCTTAATGAGTATAACCTACCTGATAGGTTTTGGGCCGAAGCCGTGAATACGGCATGCTATGTCCAAAATAGAATCCTTATGGTAAAGAGGCACCTTAAGACCTCATACGAGATTTATCACGATAAAATACCTAACATCAAGTACTTTAGGGTATTTGGGTGTAAGGTACATATCCTAAACACTAAGGATTACCTAGGAAAATTTACATCCAAAACCACGACCGGAATCTTTCTAGGATACTCGACTACAAGCAGAGCTTATAGAGTATATAACCACGACACCCTTAGAGTCGAGGAGACTATCAATGTAGTATTTGATGAAGGACACGAACCTACAAAACCCCCGGCAACCCCAATTAGCAAACCGACTCATACTAGACCTAACTCTGATCCGGAGATCAGGTCTAGTGTTAATCCTAACCTAAGTCAACCAAGTCACTCTATCGACCAAGTGATAGATGACTCCAACCCAACTAGAACTCAAACGAGTCATCCTATGGATCAAGTTGTAGACTCAAACCCAAATCCAACTAGGACTCAAACAAATCATCCTATCGACCAAGTGATAGGTGATCCAAGTCTAGGAGTTCGAACTAGAGCCTCATACAGAAACCTTAGTCAAATATCCTTGATTTCTAAAATTGAACCCAAAACTATTGACCAAGCTCTTCTTGATCCCGATTGGATTATTGCAATGCAAGAAGAGTTGGCTCAATTCACTAGGAACGAAGTATGGGAATTAGTACCACCACCTAAAGATTAAACAATCATTGGAACAAGGTGGGTGTTTAGAAATAAAATTGATGATAGAGGTGAAGTAGTTAGAAATAAAGCTAGACTAGTTGCTAAAGGGTTTAGTCAAGTCGAAGGTTTAGATTACGACGAGACCTATGCCCCAGTAGCTAGATTAGAGTCCATTCGAATGCTATTAGCATATGCAGCACATCGAGGATTTAAGTTGTTTCAAATGGATGTGAAATCTGCATTCTTAAATGGATACATTAAAGAAGAAGTTTATGTTAGTCAACCCCCCGGTTTCGAAAGTTTAGACAAACCCGATCATGTCCTTAGGTTAAAGAAAGCTCTTTATGGACTTAAACAAGCTCCTTGAGCTTGGTACGAGAGACTTTCGATTTATCTTAAGTCCAAAGGCTTTAACAAAGGTGTAGTTGACCCAACCCTTTTCGTAAAAACCTTAGGTAAAGACATATTCATAGCCCAAATCTATGTAGATGATATTATTTTCGGAACCACCAACTCAATCCTACTAAATGAGTTCATTTCACTTATGGAAAGTGAATTTGAAATGAATTTAGTAGGTGATTTAAGTTTCTTTTTAGGTCTACAAATTAAACAAACTAAAGATGGAATATACCTACATCAACGCAAATATACTAGGGAATTAATTAAACGCTTTGGAATGCAAGACGCTAAAATTATTAATACCCCAATGGCAACTAATGTGAATATAGAAGAAGATGTAATCGGAAATTCAATTGATTTAAAATACTATAGGAGCATAATAGGGAGTCTACTTTACCTAACTGCAAGCCGACCTGATATCTTATTTGCAGTAAGTATGTGCGCAAGGTTTCAAACCTGTGCCAAGGAGTCTCACCTAACTCTAGTCAAGCGTATCCTTAGATATCTAAAGGGTACACTTAATGTCGGTATTTGGTATCCTAGATCTACCGAGTTTGAACTAATCGGCTACTTCGATTCGGACTATGCCGGTAGTAAGCTCGATAGAAAGAGTACGAGTGGTTGTTGTCAACTTCTCAGCTCGAGTCTAGTGAGTTGGTGCAGTAGGAAGCAACACTCTGTTGCTTTATCTACCACCGAAGCGGAATACATCGTGATGGGTGAGTGTGTCACGCAGCTTCTTTGGATGAAGCACACTCTCCGCGACTTTAAGTTAGACTTTATGAATACTAAACTTCACGTAGATAACATTAGTTCAATTAATCTTACAAAGAATCCGATATGTCACTCTAGGACCAAACATATAGAGGTCAAACACCATTTCATTCGAGAACATGTGGCCAACGGAGCCATACAACTCGAATACGTCAAATCAAAGTCTAACTTAGCAGACCTATTTACTAAACCCCTACCCGAAGCCGAATTTAGTCTATTAAGACGAAAATTGGGCATGTGCGTAGTAGAATAGGAACTTGCAAATTATATTTTCTTACTACTATTTCTTAACTTTCATTTTTTATGGAACTAGTATAGGACATACCTTAGATATCATGCACCTATAGATTTAAGGAGCCAATACATCTCACAACACATAGGACTAATGTGTTTGTGTACTTAGCCACGTAGATGGGTGTGAGATGTTAGGACCTTACTCTCGATTCCAGATGTAGAGCTAGTGCATCGCTATGAACCACGGAGTATAATCATACATACTAACCGACTTTGACCAGGACTGGTTGATCTTTCATATCAATCAAGCCAAATATGAGTCGAACATCTTATAGATGAACTTATTTTCAGTATATTATTTTCAAAATAATGTGGAACATGCTTGGACTTTAAATTTAACACTTATTTTTGTTTTCCACACACACACTCACTCTTTTCGATATATGGCAAAAGGGGGAGAAAAATGCCAAAGTTAAGGGGTCAAAATTTTTTTTTGATAACTTAACTCTTACTTTATATTTAAACCAAAAGTTAACTTTAAGTTTTGAAAACTTATTAAAGGCCAAGTTAAGAGAATTCTTAACTTAAACTTATTTGTGGCGTCAACGTTTTACTTATTTTTTATTATGCCCTTAATGTTTTACTTAAGGGGGAGAAAGGGCCAAGTTAAGAAGAACTCTTAACTTAAACGTTTTACTAAGGCCAACTTTAAGTAATGTTAATTACTTAAAGAAACCCTCAAAGGGGAGGATTAAGGTCTTTCTTCAAGACTCACCCTCGGTCAAGGGGGAGGTTTCCTCAAGGGGGAGTACTTGAAGAAAATCCTTACTACTCCAACTTAATCTTCTTTTCTTGTTTGTTTCTAATGCACATTATTCTTCATGCTTGCTATTTACTTAACTTTGTATGTGGGTTTGCCATAAATCAAAAAGGGGGAGATTGTTGGTGCAGTAGGCACCTAAGTCGAACCTGAGTTTTGATTATAGCAAACGATACAAAGTTAAGCTCATGTCGTTATCTCACGAGATGAATCGAGTGTGCAGAAGATTTCTATAGCTGGAGCTAAAGGCTAGCGACACCCGGAGGAAGCCGCGGTGGTCGGGCGACATCGGGAGGACTTCGGAGGGAGCCGAAGGAATCAGGTTGAGACCGAAAGCAAGGCTTCAAAGGTAAATGTTGAGGTAAGCTCGTGTGAGTGAGCGTAAGTAAGGTCGAGTCCTCCATACGGGGACATCCTTAGGCGACGATCCGACCAAGACTTCCCATGGAAGGTCTATGTTGAGATCGGATGGCAAGTGGCCGTCGAATTCACTTATATTTCGAGCTAACTCTTTATTACAGTCGAAAAGTCTAAAAATCAGTTCAACTGCCAAAATCAGTTCAACTGCTAAGCCATCAGTTCAACCGGCCAAGGATCAGTTCAACCGAGCCATCAGTTCAACCGGCCAAGAAATCAGTTCAACCGATGGTCAAAAATCAGCCTCGAGGAGTCAAGCTTTATCACCATTTTTCAAGGAGTTTTGTGCCCAATTCCTATTGGTTGAAGACCCATTCGATGAGGGGCTTAAAGGCTATAAAAGGAGGTCCTAACCTAGGGTTTCATCATCAATTCTAAGCCTCCGCAAAGCTACAACTTCTCCGACAACGAAGTGCTTCTTCTCCGACGTCTAGGTTTATTTGTTTTCATTTTATTACGTCGGTTAGAGTTTTATTTCAGTTTAGTACTTTCATTTTTGGAGCTTTTATGGTAACGAGGAGAGGGGGAGTGTCCCTCTACCTCAAGCTTTGTGCTTTACTTGTATCGATTAAACTCCTACCTCTAAAGGGGATGAGTTCTTTAGTGTTTTTGCCCTCTGTACATGGTCGGGACTGCTAGGGCCTTGGAGTAGTAGCCGAAGGCTACGAACCAAGTAAAACTCCTTTGTCTCTTTTTACTTTACATTTACATTTCCGCTGCAATTAATTATCTCTCGAGTTTTAACGAACGAAAAGAAAAGAAAAAGGTTTTATCGCTATTCACCCCCCCTCTAGCGATCCGCTTCGATCCAACACATATTATGTCCCATTAAGAAACTGTTGGATCTAGATATGAGTCTTGACTCCTTAAGTTGATATACATTGGAGCAGTGTTTGAATCTAGAAAAAGTTATTGGAAAAATAAGGACCGGAGTCATTTAAAAAAAGTTACCTTTACCCTATCATCGAAGATATCCTTTGTTGCAATGATACACTTCTCAATGTCATTCCATCCAAATCCACTACTATGATTCAACATCTCATTGATAGCATAGAATTGCCTCTTCAGTAGCTTGTACCTTGACTTGATATGAGGGGTAGCCTTTAGATTGCTAGATGGCAATTTAGCAGCCATGACTTTCTCCAAATGCAGCAAGTACCTAGTTTGAAAACCATTCTCGCTCTTCCAAGTTGAATTTTTGCTTAACTCAACAAGGCAGTCAACTAAAATAGCATCCTCTTGTTTTGTCCACAAGTGTTTAGTTCTTGAAGTTTTTCTTTTGAATTTCGGTAGCATTGAGGTTTCTACATGTTCACTTGATGCATCCTTGGTTGTTGCTACTCCTTTTATCCTCTTCTGCCTATGTCCTTCCATTGAAAATTGAAATTAAACCATCCAAATAACACATTATTCTTGCATCAAACATAATCAAATTGTTTAAATAAAAAATACACAAACCCAGATACAATCAAATTGTTCAAACGTAATAAATCCAAGATACAATCAAATTGTTCAAACTTAATCAAACCCAGATACAATCATATTGTTCAAACTTATTCAAATTCAGATACAACCAAATTGTTTAAACTATTTAAATGGATAATAAACCCAAATACAACATAAGCAAAGAGTTCAAATACATGGACGCTCAAATTTCAAGAAAGAACATTATATTTAATTAACCGATGATTGCCAACTCATGAACATATCATCCGCAAGCTTGTCTCTCCATTCAGTCCAAGCAGGTTTGGTCTCACAATGTCTGATCAAATCATCACCATCATCGACATCATCATCAGCATCACTTTCATTTGACTCGAGGACATCAAGCTCACTCTCTATCAGTTCAATTGCCATTTCATACCTTATGAAATTATGAAGGATACAATAAGCATAAATAATCTTATTTTGAGTCTTAACATCATAAAATGACTTATCTCTCAATATAACCCATCTGACTTTTAAAATACCAAAACAACTCTCAATGCAATTTCTGGCTTGAGAGTGTTTCATATTAAAGTACTCTTTGGCTGTTGCTGGTTGGTAACCTTGCCTCCATTCAGTCAAGTGGTACCTTTGACCTCTATATGGTGCCAAAAATCCATCCCCATTTGTGTATCCAACATCACACAAATAATAACAACCTATATTACAAGTGAACATGTGTTAATATATATAATAACAACCCATTTTATGATAATTATAACTTAATTACCTCGAGGAATCTTCAAGCCATTCCTCCTACTAATAGCATCCCTTAAGACTCTACCATCTATTGCAGATCCTTCCCAACCTGGTAAGACATAGCTAAATTGCATGTCCAATGTGCACACACCCAAGACATTGGTTGCAATTTCACCTTTTCTGGTTCGGTACCTAGGTTTATCAACTGCTAGGACATTGACATTAATATACGTCCCATCTAATGCTCCCAATCAACCCTACAATCAAAGAAGTCTCACAAATCAAATTAATTTATTGTGTACATTAAAATGATTGAAAAATAAATATGTAGAAATTATATACTTGTACCTTAAACCATTTCCACCTCTCATTCGTGCAATTTTCTGGGATTGGCTCAGGCTTCTTAAGCAAAATGTTATGTAACTGTAGAACAGAATTCAAAACTGAATGAAATAGCCTACTAACTGTCTCACTGGATCTAGCTATTTGTCGTTTTAGGACTCTATTCTTCACATTATGTGCAATAATGTGAAGAAAAGATATTACAAGCTCACTAACTGACATATTTTTATTTCCTTTTAGTTTTCCATGAGTCGTTAGCAAAGAACAAAGTTTATCTAAAGACCTTCTATCCATCCTACAGTTATCAACACATTGTCGATCACTATGAAAAACCATCTCATTTAAGTTTATAGACCTAATATTATATCTAGACAATGCTTGATTAGTATATGATATGCTCCTCCTAAACCTAGCCCTCCTCTTGTTAGCTAAGACAACCGCCAACAATAAAAGCATCAATAACTTCCTTTGCATCCGCTTCTTGCATATAATAAGTAGAGAAATTATCTTCATCTCTTGCCTTACTACTAATCGATCCATATCAGCCTATCATGAAAATAAGGCAATGAGAAGTAAATCTAGCAACAAAATCTACTACCATATGAGTCAAATCTTCAAAATAGATTATCTATGAAATGGAAAACGAGGGAAACACTTTAGATGGATAAGGAAATCTAGCAATTTGATCTCATCAAATCTACTCATTTAAAAATAATTGAATAGAAGCATGGAGCAAAATCTAGCAGTTTGATCCCATCTGCAAATTTGGTAAGATAGTTTTAATGATTAAATGATATACCATAAATTTATATATTGATCTGAAAGAAATGAGCAAAATGGAAAATTTAAATGAATCAGATACAAGAATTTGTGCATAAACTGATTTTATTTTCTGCGACCTCGTGTGGTTTAGTCTATCACCGAATCATTTGGTAACTTAGTTCTCGTCGAGTGTGAGTGTAGTTTTTGTATCCCTGATGTCATTAGCATTTAAATTGAATGTGTTTCGAGCATTCATCATACATAAAGTGGTCTGGTTTCAATGTCAAATGCATTTTATGTAGCTTCTAGGAAAAATAAAAATTGCCATGGAGTATCATGTTTTTGGGCAAATGTGATAGATGTCTCATTATGGAAGTGAAATGGTGGATAAGAGAAAAATCATTAAACTTATGTTTACTGAAATAGGAAAAGACTCCACAAATAAAATTTACTACGATAGAAAAAGATTCCACATAGAAAAAGTAAATCAATGAAGAATTGCTTCCATTTGGTTGTACATTCAAAAACTAAATGGATAGATGAAAATCACATTTAGGTATGTAAATATTGACTAGATAGTTGTGCATATTAGATTCAATAGAAAAAGAGCATTCTTCATATCTATCCAGAATTGCTAGGTTAGAAATTTTGATTCATCATACAAATAGCAACTGGAAAATCCCTAAACATTATGGAGAATTTCTATTATGAGGAATGCCCTGAATTCAATGCTTTGCTTCCTAAAACGAAAAAAAAAACAATACCAGCAGTTTGAAACACAAAGTTGAAATCTAAATAAAGACCAACTCGACAAGATCTGAGGGGGAAAATGGAAATGACTTCAATCGCATTGGCAATCCATAGAAGTTTATAAAGTAGAAAAAAAATTGATGCACAAGACAATGCTAACCTAATTTTGTCGATGCTCTCTGCCTCATGCAATGCTTCTTTTACTAGAAGACAACTTCGCAAAGGAAGTTAAAACCTATGATTCAATCAAGTGAGATCCTTGTAAGCCAACTAAAGAAGTAAAGAACCACAAACTGTAAAATGACTAGCCATAAAGGTATAGGCCTACAAGCGACATACACAAATGTTGCGAAGAAGCGAAATTTAGGGTTCTCTGAACTAAGGCTATAAGCATGAGATGAAGTCCAAGTAAGTAGAAAATCACAAAAAGATTTGAGTTTGCAGTCATGAAACAATCATGAAAAAAGATGCAAATAAAGCCACAACGAATCATTGACGATTCCATGCAGGATTAACACTCGCTGGATGAAAATAAATTGAAGAAGACAAGAATAAAATGGCTTGATGCACTATAGAAAATCTTGCGTATCGCTTAGAGAGAGGAATACTGCGTGACAAACTATAGAAGGGGCGGAGAGGGTACTCAGGGAGAGGGAGAAGCCTCTACTGGCTGGCAGAGGAAACGGCGAAGCGGATGCTTCCACAGCGGTAAGTTCGCCGTGCAATCGCCAGAATCACCCGCAATCGCTTTCGCTAGGGTTTCGTTGGCCTGTTATCGTGCGATGGGGGAGGAAATAATCTGTCGAAGCTTGTTATTAGTGTGTAATTTAATTAACTTTTGAAGGATAATTTTGGAAAGAAAATTATCTTAACCCCGGAATCAAGAAAAACCTAAGGTTTCCTTGCTTTTTTAATTCCGGGTTGAATACCCCCTTTTGCTGACGTATGCTGACGTGTCGGACATGAGGTATTACTTGGGAATCACTGATTACTTAAACCAAACAAGGTTTTGATTGATAACATAATATGAATAACCAAGGTAATCACAGATGCCCCCCAACCAAACACCCCATAAAGGTATTTACACTTAACCAAATTTTCGTGCATTTCTACCTATGGTTAAGTATCATGCATCCTAAAAACCCAATCATGAACATGCATCAAGAATTATCAATCATGATCATAAATCATCAATTATTGCATATCATGATTATAAATCACTAATTACATATCATGATCATAAAATATAAAATTAAGCATGAATCATGAATCATGATTCAAGCATTCAATTTATGGGTTATACATTATCATCACCCAACACTATATTAAAAATTTATAACCCACACCATCCTAAGTCAACCAAATAATATGATATAAGTAAAGTCCACTATGGTTGACTATCCTAGGGGTTTCCTAACCCTTAAGGATGGATTTGGGAACCCAATATAAATTCTTCCCTATAGGGTTCACTAAAAATTCCTTAGGGATTTATTTTCTAGCTATTATTTTATTTTTGGCTTGACCCCTAGCAATTAGGAAATGATAGGCCTTTTCATTTTTGTTTCCCTTATAACCTAGGCCTTTCTTGTCAAAACTTGCCCTTTGGCTCCCAATAATCATGTTTAGGGTGTTAGAGCCAATTGTGAACTTTTCCAAGGCTTTAGTCAAGAAATCTACCTTTTCCCTTAAAACCTTATTTTCCTCAATGCATGCATCATTAACATCTAGAGAAATATAATCATTTTGTGAGCATGCATTATTGATACTAGAAGAAGCATTATCATTCACATTTAAATATGATTTTTCTAGCTTTTCTTCTAGGGCCTTAATTTCATCAAGCATGCTCTTATTTTTATTTTTAGCCCTAAATAAGTCTCTAGTAAGGCTAGAAATCATAGAAATTACTTCATGGGAGGGTAATTTTGTTACCTTACTTACCCAATCCCCTTCCGATGATGAGGATGAAGATGAGGACGCTCCCCCTTCACTCGAGCTCTCCTCCTCACTAGTGCTTCTTTCTTCTTCCTCGGAGGAGGTGGTGTCCAAGTCATCTATCCCCATTAGAGCAAGGTTTGTGAAGGCCTCTTCTTCTTCGAATGAGGATGATGGATCATCCCATATAGCCTTGTGTGCCTTGGCCTTCGCTTTCTCCTTTGATTTATTCTCTTCATCCTTCTTCTTGCTCCCCTTCTTCTTCTCTTCTTTATTTCTCCTTTCCTCTTTACTCTTGTTCAATAGGGGACAATCATCCCTTATGTGTCCCTCTCCTTGGCAATTGTAGCAAATAATTTTTCACCTCGGCCTTCTCCTCCTATCATTAGATTTGTTAAATTTAAAATTCTTCAAAGCACACCTTACCTTCCTTACCATGTAGGCTTCTTCCATGCAATCCATGGAGGAGGAGGATGAATCTTCATCGGATGAAGAGGGTGAAGGCATCTTCTTCTTTCCTTTATTTGCTATTAGTGCCACTCCCCTTGGTTGACTCCTTGGTTCCTCTACTATACCTTCAAGTCGTGTTTCATGTAATTCAATAGTTGAAAATAATTCATCTAGAGTACTTACCTCAAGATTCTTAGAAATGTAGAAGGAGTCCACCATGGAGCTCCACTTTGAAGACCGGGGGAAAGCATCTATTGCCTTCATTATCATGTCCCAGTTGGAGAGTGTTGGGATGTATACTGAAAAGTCTATTCTTTGTATGAACATCTTTATTTTTGAAATAAGAATCACATGATCATTGTTTGCATATTTATGGTTATGTATATTGTCTGATACATTACATTGTAGATAACATGGTGTGTGGAGTCACACGGAAGATCATGTTATCAGTTCCTTGTAGAGTATAAGTAGAGGCTCACAACCGAGATGATTTTGGACAAACCATTGGTATGGTTGTAGTGTAATTTGGTATTGGTTTGTCTTGACCATAGAATTACACTAGTACACTTTGTGTGTATTGAGCAGGACCGACTTAGAGGTGATTCAATTTATTGTTGACTACATAATTAAATCGTTACTCGGATATCATGGTGTACATGCTCTTAATCCCGGTAAGTTGAGATTTATCAGTGGGTGAGATTTATAGATTATATCGATAGGCTCGGTAAGTTGAGAAATGATATTATTTACATGGTGTGCCATTGATTATAGGAGGAAACCGTGTCCTATGTATTAGGATGATGATGTCCTCTTGAGGAGATCATAAGGATCATCATGTAAACGCTGCAGGTGGACTTGGTCCGACATGATGATAAGGTTGAGTGGTACTACTCATGGAGTTAGATGTTAATTAATTAAATGTCAGTAAATTAATTAATTGATGGACATTCGATATCTTAAACACGGGGAGACATTTGTACAATTAATATATGGAGCCCATATTTATTTATAGGGGTTGGTGAGGTAGATCAATGATAATCCTCTAGTGGAATGGATCATCATTAATGGATTGGATTTTATGTGGGCCAGATCCATTGGGTGGCCAAGATCCAACTCCTCCTCATGGTCCCTATTGTAGCCTATTAAAACCCTCATGAAATATAGATCCAATGGACACGATTAAAAGGAGGCTTGGGAGAAATCTATAAATATAGGTTTTAAGGCTTGGGCGTGGGATATCCTTTTGGAGATTAGGGTTTTGGAGTGGGCGGCAAGATTCTTGGAGAGGCTAGGGTTTGGAGTTGGCATTGAGAGGCTTAGGCGGCGCAAGGAATTAGGGTGTTTCCTAGGGTTTCATTGTCTTCCTCTCTAGTGGCCGGCAGCAACAAGTTTCTTCCTCTCCACTTGGCCGGCAGGAACCTCCACCCTTTCCCTCTCCTTTGGCCGACGACAATAACTGTTAGGGTTTCTTCCCTTGGAGCACTTGGCCGGTGCCCATATCCCTTCTTCCTCTCCTTGGCCAGCGACAACAACCAAGGTTGGTGGCTTGGTGGTCGGCTCTAGATAGGAGAAGAATTATTTGGTTATATTTCTTTGTTCGGAGCGAACAAGGAAAGGAAAATACGCGATCTAGGATGTTTCAACTCTTTGAGGATCATTGCCCACATAACGTTCAAGAGAAGGATAGGTCATATAATAGAAGACCAATAGGTAAACAAGATGTATAATTCTTGTTTTTGTTTCCTTTTGTTCCTTTGCAATTTGTTTATAATTGTATGTGTCTAATTTACTTGGACCCCGAAGATAAACACAAAAATAGGTGATCCGTACATCATCTATTATGTGGCTAATCGAGGAAAAAAGTTAGGTTGCTTGAACAACAAGTTTGTTCAAGAGACCCCTCGAATCGAATAGCACGATGATGGATCGGTTGCTTGGGTAATCCGTCTTCGTCAATGATTAATTTCTTTTAATTTGGGAATGTAGATAGGATCGCCATGCATGAGCGACCGAAGTGGGAAGCAATTCCCCACAAGTGGTATCAGAGCCACGGTTTCCAGTTTTGTGTTTAGGATTCGGTTACTTTTATGCACTTATCATATATTATGTGTGCCAGATAATAGTAGGATGTGCGTAGGCTAACTTTTTGGTTGCAGACATAAGATCCAACTATTATGGCCATATGTGTATGTATGTGATTGGATGTGTGTAATTGTAATATTATTTGAATCCTCGAGGTTGACAAGGCTAGTATTTAATTTTTGTAATTAAGTACGACATTGTTTAGCCACTCTTTTATTTTAGTATACTTTCAATCTAGATTTAATGTACACTCCTTTATGGAGTATAGGATCGATGGATGTAAATTAAAATAATTTATCTTGGCTCGGATCTCCGGATGGCTTGTACATGGTGTATGGCGGAGCGAACAAGATGGCGACAGTACAAGAGGCATATTGGAAAACAAAAGCCATAATAGTTGGAAAATATTTTTTTTCATATTTATTGCTTCTTGTTTGAATAAATTACTAAGTGGGAGAGGGATATTTTTTAAAAAAATTCCCATGGCCTCCATTACAATTTGACATGTGGAGCAAACAAACTTGCGTGTCGGCTCTGAGTGCCTTCCTCTACATCGGATGAGTTTGTTTTGTGGATCATAAGGTCAAATATGGTTATAGGAAATTATTTAGGAGCATGTGTACTTCCCTATTGGAAGGCATTTAATCCAAGATAATTGCCTTAGTATCGGGTAATGGTGAACACTTAGATGCAAATAGGAGTATCCTCCCCATCGGAGTCATTGCTTTTATTTGTAAGGCCGAAGAGGAACCAACTATTAATTTTATTTGTCAAAAAGTAAGGTTGACAGGATAATAAAATTAATGGGTAAAACCTCCTCTTACAAATGTAGAATTCGTATATGTCCGCACTATCGTGGCATACGATATTCTCAGTGTTTTAAGGTGTTAGTTGATTTTAAAATTTTATTGTTTAACGAATCAATAAATTTTTGAAATCTAATGTTTTGATCTATGTGATTCTTTGTTTTTTAAAAATGAATTTCAACCCACTTGCTGTGATACTAAAGGAAAATAAACTTACTGGACCCAATTATGTTGATTGGAAAAGGAATCTAGATATTGTCTGCACTGTTGAGGAGTACAAGTATGTACTCTTCAAAGAGTGTCCTCCTAAGCCTGCGGATGATTCTAGGGAAAAGGAGAAAAAGAGTTATAAAAAGTGGATTAAGGTTGATGAGATGGCACTGTGTTACATTTTGGCTTCTATGTCAAATGTATTGCAACATCAGCATCAAGTCATGCCTACTGCTTATGACATGATGCTTAATCTCAAGGAACTTTTCGGACACCAGAATCGGGCTGCGAGGCAGGAAGCCATGAGGAACTTGATATCGACCACAATGGTCGTGGGAACACCCGTGAGGGATAATGTTATCAAGATGATGGCTCATTTGAATGAGCTGGAAGTCCTTGGAGCTGAGATCGATGGGGAAACCTAGGTCGATATCATTCTCCAATCTTTACCTAGGAGTTTTGAGCAGTTCTTCCTGAATTACAACATGAATAAAAGGTTGTATTCGTTGGCGGAGCTTCTGACAGAACTCCAGGAGATAGAGGGACTTTTTCGTCAGAGTGCTCAGGCTCAGGCCATGGTTGCTCAGAAGGTTTCTACTTCTAAGCCAAAAGGCAAGAAGAAGCAGAAACAAGGTAGAGCAAAGGTGGCGGGAGGATCTCAGGGAGGAGTGAAGAAGCCAAAAGGCAAGTGCTTCACTTGCAAGCAAACTGGACATTGAAAGGACTGCCCCAACCAGAAGCAGAACAAAGGTATATCCTTTGGTCTAGTCATTAAAACATGTTTAGCGGTGTTATCTACCAACACCTGGTGTGTAGATATGGGAGCCACTGATCATGTCTACAATACTTTGCAGGGGTTCCAGAAAACCAAACGACTAGCTGAGGGGGAGATTAACGTTTACTTAGGTGATGCTACGAAGGTGGAAGCTATTGCAGTGGGAGATGTTTAATTATCTTTTGATAGGAATAAAACTTTGGTTCTTAAAAATTGCCTTTATGTATCTTTATTTAGAAAGAATTTGATTTTGGTTTCGAAATTATTTTTGGATGGATATTCTATTTCTTTTAGTGACAGAGTTATTATAAAAAGGAATAGGGAGATTATCTGTTCTGGTGCATTGATAGAAAATTTATATACCATTGAACCAAAAGCTCCCACGTTGCAAATAGAAGTAAATAACTCATCTTATGAATCTAATAAGAGAAAAGTGTTGGAATGTATACTGAAAGCCTAGCTCTTTTTGTATGAACATTTTATTTTGAAATAAGAATCACATGATCATTGTTTGCACTTTATATATTTATTATATGTGTGCATATTGTCTAATATTTTACATTGTAGGTAACATGGTGCTTGGTGTGGCATAGAAGATCATGTTATCAGTCCCTTGTAAAATATAAGTAGAGGCTCACAACCAAGATGGTTTTGGACAAACCATTGGCATGGTTGTAGTGTAGCTTGGTATTGTTTTGTCTTGAACATAGAGTTACACTAGTACACTTAGGTGTATTGAGCAGGACCGACATAGAGGTGATTCAATTAATTGCTGACTACATAATTGAATCGGACCTCGGATAATATGTTGTACATGCTCTTAATCCCGATATAATAACGGGCACATGTACTTAGTATTTATTTCTTTGATTTACCAGAGGGTGAGATTTAGATGGATTAAATCAATATGCCCAGTAAGTTGGGAGATAATATTATTTACATGGTGTGCCGTTGATTATAGGAGGAAACCGTGTCCTATATATTAGGTTGATGATGTCCCCTTGAGGAGCTCATAAGGTTCATCATGTAAACCCAGCTGGTTGACTTAGTCAACATGATGATAAGGTTGAGTGGTACTACTCGAGGAATTAGATGTTAATTAATTGATGGTCAGTAAAACAATTAATTGACGGACATTCGATATCTTAAACATGGGGAGATTAATGTACGAATAATATATGGAGCCCATATTAATTTATGGGGGTTGGTGAGGTAGTTCAATGATGATCCTCTAGTGGAATGGAACATCATTGATGGATCAAGTTAGTGTGGTTCCGATCCATCGGGTGGCCAAGACCCAACTCCTCCTTATGGTCCCTATCGTAGCCTAATATAATCCTTGTGAAGTCTAGATCCACGAATGTAAAACAAAACCTAGAACCAAAGGTTGGGATTAAATCCCTAGATCCGATGGTTAGGATGAAACCCTAGAACCAACGGTTGGGATTAAATCCCTAGATCCGATGGTTAGGATGAAACCCTAGAACCAACGGTTGGGATTAAATCCCTAAGATCCGATGGTTAGGATGAAACCCTAGAACCAACGGTTGGGATTAAATCCCTGAGATCCGATGGTTAGGATGAAACCCTAGAATCGACGGTTGAGATTAAATCCCTAGATCCGACGGTTGGGATAAAACCCTAGATCCGACGGTTGGGATGAAATCCTAGATCCGACGGTTGGGATGAAATCCTAGATCCGACGGTTGAGATGAAACCCTAGATCCGACGGTTGGGATAAAACCCTAGATCCGACGGTGGAGGTTAAATCCCTAGATCCGATGGTGGAGATTAAAGGAGGCTTAAGCCTAATTCTATAAATAGAGGCTTAGGTTGGGCGGCAAGGGGGTGGTTCACAAGGATTAGGGTTTTGCTCATCCAAGAAGTGGGCGGCAACAAACCCTAGAGGAGCTAGGGTTTTGGGTGGCTAGAAGTGGGCGGCAAGGTTCTTGGCATCTAAGGTTAGGTCATATTAACCTGAGTAGAATTCAAAGGTTGATAGCTGATGGACCTCTGGGTTCATTAGTGGTGGAAGATTTCCCAACCTGTGAATCTTGCTTGGAAGATAAAATGACCAAGAGGCCTTTTAAGGCCAAGGGGTATAGAGCCAAAGATGTGTTGGAATTGGTTCATTCTGATTTGTGTGGTCCTATGTCTATCCAGGCTAGAGGTGGTTTTGAATATTCCATCTCTTTTATAGATGATTATTCAAGATATGGATACATTTACTTGATGCGCCGAGAGTCTGAATGCTTTGACAGGTTCAAAGAATTCAAGGATGATGTGGATAAACGTCAAGGTAAAAGTATCAAGATACTACAATCTGATCGTGGTGGTGAATACCTCTTGGGAGAGTTTAGGAATTACTTATCAGAGGCTGGGATTCAATCCCAATTGTCTGCACCTGGCACACCCCAGCAGAATGGTGTAGCGGAGCGAAGGAATAGGACTCTTATGGAAATGGTTAGATCGATGATGAGTTATTCTGAGTTACCAGATTTATTCTGGGGGTATGCTCTGGATACGGCACCGTATATTCTTAACTTGGTACCATCTAAATCAATTCCTTCTACTCCCACAGAATTGTGGACTGGGCGAAAGCCTAGTCTGAGACATATTCGGATTTTGGGGAGTCCAACACATGTGCTGAAGGTAGATGTTGGTAAGTTGGAACCTCGTACATAAGTGTGCATGTTTGTAGGCTTTTTTAGATGAACGAAAGGTGGTTTGTTCTATAGTCCTAGAGATCAGAGGGTGATCTTTAGCACTAATGCCAGATTTTTAGAGGAAGACTATGTGATGAACCACATGCCCATGAGTAAGATTGTTCTAGAGGAATTGAGAGGGGAAGTCACTACTTCAGTACCACCGATACAATAGGATATACCATAAGTGACTGGACCACGTGTCACAGAGGATACATAGGTGATACCTTGTCATAGTGGGAAGGTTGTTAGACAACCTGATAGATTTATGTTCTTAGGAGAATCTTCTGATTTGGTCCCTGGTGAACATGAACCTGATCCCTGGACATATGATGAGATAATCCAATATAAAGATGCGGTATCTTAACAAAGTGCAATGAATTCTAGGATAGAATCTATGGATTCAAATCAGGTCTGGGAGCTAGTAGAACCACCCAATGGTGTAAAAACTATTGGATGCAAGTGGATCTACAAAAGAAAGAGAGGAATAGAAGGGAAGGTTGAGACCTTCAAAGCAAGGCTTGTTGCGAAAGGGAATACTCAGAAAAAGGGTATCGATTATGAGGATACCTTTTTGCTGGTAGCCATGCTTAAGTCTATATGGATTCTCTTATGTATTGCTGCTCATATGGATTATGAGGTGTGACAAATGAATGTTAAGACAACTTTCCTTAATGGAAGTCTTGAAGAAAACATCTGTTGGGTTTCCGGCACTGCGGCGAGTGTGTGTTCGAACATGTTTCAAAAACATGTGCACAGCGGAAGAAATTAAAATAATAAATCTACATTTATTGCAACACACACATCACACGCATGCATAGTACAACATGTGTAGACATAACCGTAAATTTAAATTTGCAATAAAAGGAAATTTAATTATGTATACCTTTCGTATCAGGTGTAGCGGGAACGACATCAACTGGAACGATCCTCGCTAGAATCCTCTCTATCCGTATCCACGCCGAGTATCTTCGGGATGACTTCACAAAGTCACGAGCTTCATCTTCGTACGGGTTACTAGCCTCGTGTTGAAGACGACATGATCGAGAGAGGATCACGATCCGAATCCAAATTCGGATCCAAAGATGAGTCCTCAAAACTCGCTTCTCCGGAGAGGTATTCGTCAACCGTTTAACGAATCCTTCGTCCTCCACCTCTGAGGATTACCAGAGATCGAATCCCCGGTAAGTAAGGCGCTGTTGGAGAACCAAACGTCATCCAAATGACGCTCCGACGAGAAGAAAACAAGCTGTCCAGAAAATTGGACAGCTTTGGTGGAGGAGTAGGCGTCGGCCAAAAAGGGTAAGATGAAGCTCACCTTGATGCCGAACCCAAAGAAGATCACCGGAGAGTTGCCGGAGGATCACTGACTGAAGCTTGGACGCCGACAACAAGTTGGACGGCGGCACAAGGGGTTGGGCGGCAGCACAATGGTGTTTGCGCCGAATCACCAAGGAGAGGAGGGAGAGGTGGGCGGCCAAAACTAGGTTAAGGTTTTGGATTAGGGCTTAACAACACCGTAAGTCCTCTTTTATAGAGAACTAATTCTCTTAATGGTTATTGGATCATAACCATAAGCCCCGTTAACCCGCTCCATTAATATAAGTTAAAATAAACCAAACCATGATGGTTTATTTTAAGTTAAAACGAACCGAACCAACTTTTGGTTCATTCGTTTAAAATAAACCAAACCCTTTGGTTTATTCTCCTCCATTGGATTAGAACCAAACCATTTTGGTTCATCCATTATGTCTTCATGAGACACGTCCCAACCACGCTTCCATTGCGACTGAAACGATTTCATGCTCGCTCCATTTTTGGTCCAAGCAAACTTAGTTTCTCTTGGTCTGAGAATCCCATTCTCAAGCTTGTTTTAAATCATTCGGATTACCCTTGTTGTGCATGTGACCAAATAGGTTCTCGGTTTATGTTGGCCGTCTATAATTAACAATTAATTATAGAACGATCATGAGTGGCACCTAGTAGTACATCATGATCCCCAATTAACCGAAAAGATCAACGGTTGATCCAGAACTATTTCTGAAACCCTTCAGCAGCTCGAATGATTCGTGCCCCATTCCCTTCACTCATCTTATACCCACTTGGTTCAGGACATGGTCTATAGTGTCAGTCCCCACTAGGTTGACTACGTCACACCTAGCCCAAGTATCATTTCTTCGTCCTACGGATTCTAGTTACTGCACATGTATCGAAGAGTACCTTACTCTAAACATGTAATGCTTTGGCCAAAGACTTTAGTAACAATCCGACGAGAGGCCATGGGTATACATCTCCTCGCAAGGAGTGGTGAATCCTTTATAGGATATTCAAACACCTTCGATCACTTCAACTTATACCCAATCATCCTGGGTCCACATCTCCTTAGAGATGCTTGCTTAAGATGTCAAAGCATAAGTCTCAATGATCAAGATGACTTGAATACCGCAAGTCAAAGGAATATCGCACTTAAGCTACAGTAAGAACTTCATTGACATATCTATATATGCAGAGAACTATATGAAGTCTTACGGCTGGTCACTCCAATGAACTAGTTACCATAACTAGCATCCACGATTAACTCCGGACATCACAATGTCTCCAGCCAGTGAGAATCAGCTGCTTGGATACACCAAGGAGTATACCTCGTGCTAGTCTCGACAGAATTGATGGTGTCCAAATCCATCAATTCATCGACTAGGGATAATTCTGATACATCACAATTACATATGTAGAGATACTCACTAGTTGTGATCCAATCACAAATTCTCTCATGCTGTGAGTCGTATCGCGGACATTCAGTAAATGAGTTTAAGATCCAATCAAATACATGAAACCATGTATACTCAAATAGTGAATCTTCATTTATCATATAAATGGTTCATACATAAGGCGATTGCCTTAGGACATCTCTCATATATTACTAACAGACTTCCACTTGGCCTAATGGCAATCGCTACGGTATCCAATACCATAAGCTGTAACATGACCCTCAAACTTACTTTGAGGTAATGCTTTAGTTAAAGGATCCGCTAAGTTCCTTTCAGTGGGAATTTTCTCGATTTATATTTCATTCCTACTGATGATCTCTCTGATAAGATGATAGCGACGAAGCACATGTTTGGATCATTGATGAGACCTTGGCTCTTTCGCTTGTGCAATTGCTCCATTGTTGTCGCAGTAGACCGGTATTGCTTCAACAATGGCCGAAATCACACCAAGTTCATAAACGAACTTCTTGATCTAAACCGCTTCCTTTGCTGCTTCCGAAGCTGCAATGTATTCTGCCTCAGTGGTAGAATCCGCTACAGTGTCTTGTTTGGAACTTTTCCAACTCACTGCGCCCCAATTCAAAGTGAACACATATCCAGACTGAGACCTGGAATCATCCTTGTCTGTCTGGAAGCTGGCATCCGTATACCCGCGTATCACCATGTCCCCTTCTCCATATATTAGGAACACATCCTTAGTTCTTCTTAAGTACTTAAGGATCATCTTAACAGCCACCCAATGATCCATTCCTGGATCAGACTGGTATCTGCTCGTGACACTCAGAGCATACGATACATCGAGCCTCGTAAATAACATAGCATACATGAAAGATCCTATTGCAGATGCATAGGGAATCTTACTCATGCAAATCCTCTTGTCTTCTGTGCGCGGACACATAGACTTCGAAAGGTGTACCCCATGCCTGATGGGTAGGAAACCTTTCTTGGATTTCGACATGCTAAACCTCTTTAGCACTCGGTCTATATATGTAGACTGCGAAAGACCAAGAAACAGTTTCGATCTATCTCTATAGATCTTAATCCCGAGGATGTAGGTTGCTTCTCCCAGGTCTTTCATGGAGAATGTCTTGGATAACCAAACCTTAACTGACTGTAAGATTGATACATCGTTTCCTATAAGTAATATGTCATCGACATATAATACTAGGAATACGACTGCACTCCCACTAACCTTCTTGTACACACAAGGTTCGTCTGGATTTTGTGAGAAATCAAACTTTTTGATTGTCTCATCAAAACGGATATTCCAGCTCCTGGATGCTTGCTTCAATTCATAAATGGACCATTGCAATTTGCATACCTTGGTTTTATCACCCGATGTGAAACCCTCAGGCTGTATCATTTACACATCCTCGAGCAGGTTTCCATTAAGGAAAGCTGTTTTCATATCCATCTACCATATCTCATAATCATAATGAGCCGCTATGGCCAGGAGAATCCGAATGGATTTAAGCATAGCTATAGGCGAATAGGTTTCGTCATAATCAACACCTTGTTTTTGACGATATCCTTTTGCCACTAATCTAGCCTTATAGGTAATCACATTACCATCCATGTCGGTTTTCTTCTTGAAAACTCACTTGCATCCTATAGGCTTGATGCCTTCAGGTGGGTCAACCAAGTTCCAAACTTGGTTTTCATACATGGAATCCATTTCCGACTTCATGGCATCAAGCCACTTATCCCTTTCTGAACTTGTCAGCACTTCTTTATAACTGATAGACTCCTCATCATCAATGAGTAATACATCGTTCGATTCACTTACGAGAAATCCATATTTCTCAGGAATGTTGCGTGTTCTACCAGATCTACGAAGATGTGGTGTTACAATAGGTCCAGCCGATTGCTCATCACTATGAGTTGTTGGCTGTTGTGCTTCACCAGGTATCTCATCGATGTCTATTTGAGTCTCTCGACACTCCCACTATTTTCTTGCAAGAGAAACTCTTTCTCTAGAAACACAGCATGCCTTGAAACAAACACCTTTTATTCCACAGGATGATAGAATTGGTAACCCCTTGTTTCCTTAGGGTATCCAATAAATAGATATTTATCAGACTTAGCATCCAATTTGTCTGATACAGTCCGCTTCACATAAGCTAGACAACCCCATATCTTCAAGTAAGATACATGAGGTTTCTTACCATTCCATATCTCATATGGAGTAGTAGAGACTACCATAGTTGGCATTCTGTTTAACAAGTAAGCAGCTGTCTGAAGTGCATAGCCTCAAAAGGACTTGGAAAGATTCGCATGATTCATCATTGACCTGACCATGTCCAACAAGGTCCGGTTATGCCTCTCAGATACACCATTATGCAGTGGTGTATATGGCGGAGTCCATTGAGACAATATGCCATTGTCTCTTAGATAATCAAGAAACTCTTGACTTAAGTATTCACCACCTCGATCCGATCGAAGTATTTTAATACTCTTGTCATGTTGTTTCTCTACTTCATTTCTGAATTCTTTGAACCTTTCAAAGGCTTCAGACTTGTGTTTCATCAAGAAAACATACTCAAACCGTGAGTGATCATCGGTGAAGGTAATGAAGTAACTATAGCCTCCTAAAGCTTGAGTTGACATAGGTCCACATACATCAGTATGTATTAGACCTAGTAACTCTCCCACTCGTTCAACTTTTCCAGTAAAAGGTAACTTAGTCATCTTGCCTTTTAAGCATGATTCGCATGTATCGTATGAATCCAATTCAAACGATTCCAGAATTCCACATCGATGTAATTCGGACATGCATTTCTTGCTTACATGGCCAAGACGATAATGCCACATGTAGGAGTCTAATTGATCATTCTTTCGAGCACGCTTGTTGCTCGCTTCGATATTGAAAATGTCACTGGATACGTCAAATGTATAAATGCTATTGCTGAAAGTTCCAGTTCCATAAAGAACTCCATTCAAAGTTATGTAACAACAATTGTTTCTAAAAGTCAAATGGTACCCATTTCTATTTAAACAAGAAATAGAAATGATGTTCTTTATCAACGAAAGAACATAAAAGCAATTGTCCAGTTCAAGACAAGTCCTGTAGGGAGTTTCAATAAATACGTTTCGATGGCGAGTGCAACAACCTTTGCTCCATTCCCAACACGTAGATTTGACTCTCCCTTGACGAGTCTTCTTCTATTCCTTAGCCCATGTATGTCATTACATATATGTGAGCCACACCTAGTATCCAATATCCAAGTGTTTGAGGAAATAAAATGACAATCAATAACGAAGATATCTAAAGAAGATGGGGCATCCGATGCCTTATTCTTCTTCACGAACTCAAGATAAATCTTGCAATTTCTTCGCCAATGACCCTCCTTGCCATAATGATGGCAAGTGCCCTTTTGAGCTAGTTCTGCCTTTTTATCCTTTTTCTTCTTCCCCTTCTGTTGTTCCTTTGACTCCCTCTTAGAACCTTTCTTCGAGGAATCAACTAACAACACCGTCCCCTGCTCATGCTTCTCAGAAGGCTCCACAGTCTTCAACATGTTGAGCAGTACCACAGATGAACCTTCTTGCATCTCAGAGGTGAAGAGGAGCTTGGAGACTTCACACCTTTCGAATCTCACTTGCTTATCAAATAACTCTTAAAGATGAAGGACTACGATATGAGCATCCATATGCTCATGCTGCTTCCGTAGCTTGGGTTCCATCATGGCTAGCATGATGCAACTCATTTGTTCAGAATCACTCACATGTTTCTGATAGGCCAACAATTGGTCTAGAGTTGCATCGTCACTAGGACGGGCGGGAAGAGGCGCTTCGAGGACATTTGCAATATTTTCAACCTTGAGAACAATTCTCAAGTTTCTAAGCCAGTCCAAGAAGTTTGACCCAATCAATTTATTCGAATCCAAAATGGAACGCAAATTCAAAGACATCATGATCAATCTTAGAAATACAAAACAAGCATATATGAGAAAGATGATTTTAAAATGCATCATTATACATTCATAAATCCCATTCATTTTTCGAATTTTAAAAACCCCAAAATCACTTCGGGAGATCGTAGGTCTATCTCCGAATGGGCTGATATTCATCATAGATATGAATAACCTTGGAGAAAGTCCAATAAGCCATTCATAACTACGATGGTAGGTATCAAATATACCGATTGCATATCACGTATATGCAACTATCACAATGTGCTATCAACTAATTGAATGTTCACACATACATCGGGTTGTTAACACATTAACAAGTATGCATCATATGCATAGCACCCAACTTCACCTCCCTTTACATCGACCTTGGAGAGAGTCCAACAAGCCGATGCTCCAGGTTAAAGTCGACCCATTAATCAAGAAATAGTTTTAATATGGTTAGAGTGCATTCAACCAATTAGCCCGGCTTGGAGAGAGTCCAACAACCAAAGCTAACGATTGACCTCTGACTCTTACCATATTAGTATTAAACTATTCCATGGTTTGAACATGTTCGGGTTCGAGCCGGGCTTGGAGAGAGTCCAACAACCCAAACAAGAAACGGAACTCTGGTTCTAACCATATTAATGGAAGGTGTAGGCTTTAATATTGAGTAAGGGTTTTTATGTCTCATCCTCTTTGCATGCAAATAACTATTATCTACATGACATGACATACATGACATACATTTACATGTCACGACACACATGGCATAATGATATGCATCTAATGCAATTACATGACATACAATTATGTCATGTATATAATTTCCTTATATGTCATAACTATTTATGGAAATAAAATATGTTTAAGATTTGATTCTCCAAATCAAATCATGATTAAATTAGGAAACAAATTTCCAAATCTAATCACATATTTTATTTATGGAAATAGTTGATTAAGGAAAGTAAATTTAGGAAACCAATTTCCTAAATCATCAAAACTACTTATGGAAATAAAATATTTTAAGATTTTATTTCTCAAATCAAATCATGATTATATTAGGAAACAAATTTTCAAAATCTAATCAAATATTTTATTTATAGAAAATATCAATTTCCATAAATACTTCCAACTTTCCAAAAGTGGAAGATTTCCATAAATACTTCTAGACTTTCAAAAATTGAAAAATTTCTATAAATACTTCTAACTTTCCAAAAGTAGAAAATTTCCAGAAATATCCTTATGACTATCGCAAAATCATTTTACGATTATGTCGAAACACAACCTGGGCTCTGATACCACTGTTGGGTTTCCGGCACCGCGGCGAGTGTGTATTCGAACATGTTTTGTAAACATGTGCACAACAGAAGAAATAAAAATAATAAATCTACATTTATTACAACACACACATCACATGCATGCATAGTACAACATGTGTAGACATAACCGTAAATTTAAATTTGCAATAAAAGGAAATTTAACTACGTATACCTTTCGTATCACGTGTAGCGGGAACGGCATCAACCGGAACGATCCTCGCTAGAATCGTCTCTATCCGTATCCATGCCGAGTATCTTCAGGATGACTTCACAAAGTCACAAGCTTCGTCTTCGTACGGGTTACTAGGCTCGTGTTGAAGACGACGTGATCGAGAGAGGATCATGATCCGAATCCAAATTCGGATCCAAAGACGAGTCCTCAAAAATTGCTTCTCCGGAGAGGTATTTGTCAACCGTTTGACGAATCCTTCGTCCTCCACCTCTGAGGATTACCAGAGATCGAATCCCCGGTAAGTAAGGCGCTGTCAGAGCTCCAACGTCGTCCAAACGACGCTCCGATGAGAAGAAAACAAGCTGTCCAGAAAACTGGACAGCTTTGGTGGAGGAGTAGGCGTCGGCCAAAAAGGGTAAGATGAAGCTCACCATGATGCCAAACCCAAAGGAGATCACCGGAGAGTTGCCGGAGGATCACCGGCTGAAGCTTGGATGCCGGCAACAAGTTGGACGGCGGCAAAAGGGGTTGGGCGGCGGCACAATGGTGTTGGCGCCGAATCACCAAGGAGAGGAGGGAGAGGTGGGCGGCCAAAACTAGGTTAGGGTTTTGGATTAGGGCTTAACAACACCTTAAGCCCTCTTTTATAGAGAACTAATTCTCTTAATGGTTATTGGATCATAACCATAAGGCCCGTTAACCCGCTCCATTAATATAAGTTAAAATAAACCAAACCATGATGGTTTATTTTAAGTTAAAATGAACCGAACCAACTTTTGGTTCATTCGTTTAAAATAAACCAAACCCTTTGGTTTATTCTCCTCCATTGGATTAGAACCAAACTATTTTGGTTAATCCATTATGTCTTCATAAGACACGGCCCAACCATGCTTCCATTGTGACTGAAACGATTTCATGCTCGCTCCATGTTTGGTCCAACCAAACTTAGTTTCTCTCGGTCTGAGAATCCCATTCTCAAGCTCGTTTTAAATCCTTCGGATTACGCTCGTTGTGCGTATGACCAAATAGGTTCTCGGTTTATGTTGACCATCTATAATTAACAATTAATTATAGAATGATCATGAGTGGCACCTAGTAGTACATCATGATCCCCAATTAACCGAAAAGATCAACGGTTGATCCAGAACTATTTCTGAAACCCTTCAGCAGCTCGAATGATTCGTGCCCCATTCCCTTCACTCATCTTATACCCACTTGGTTCAGGACATGGTCTATAGTGTTAGTCCCCACTAGGTTGACTACGTCACACCTAGCCCAAGTATCATTTCCTCGTCCTACGGATTCTAGTTACTACACATGTATCGAAGAGTACCTTACTCTAAATATGTAATGCTTTGGCCAATGACTTTAGTAACAATCCGACGAGAGGCCATGGGTATACATCTCCTCGCAAGGAGTGGTGAATCCTTTATAGGCTATTCAAACACTTTCGATCACTTCGACTTATACCCAATCATCCCGGGTCCACATCTCCTTAGAGATGCTTGCTTAAGATGTCAAAGCATAAGTCTCCATGATCAAGATGACTTGAATACCGCAAGTCAAAGGAACATAACACTTAAGCTACAGTAAGAACTTCATTTACATATCTATATATGCAGAGAACTATATGAAGTCTTACGGCTGGTCACTCCAATGAACTAGTTACCATAACTAGCATCCACGATTAACTCCGGACATCACAATGTCTCCAGCCAGTGAGAATTAGCTGCTTGGATACACCAAGGAGTATACCTCGTGCTAGTCTCGACAGAATTGATGGTGTCCAAATCCATCAATTCATCGACTAGGAATAATTCCGATACATCACAATTACATATGTAGAGATACTCACTAGTTGTGATCCAATCACAAATTCTCTCATGCTGTGAGTCGTATCGCGGACATTCAGTAAATGAGTTTAAGATCCAATCAAATACATGAAACCATGTATACTCAAATAGTGAATCTTCATTTATCATATAAATGGTTCATACATAAGGCGATTGCCTTAGGAAATCTCTCATATATTACTAACAACATCTATTTGGAGCAACCAGAGGGATTCATTGTAAACGGCAAATAGCATCTTGTGTGTAAGCTTAATCGGTCCATTTATGGATTGAAGCAAGCTTCGAGATCTTGGAACATCCTCTTTGATGAGGTAATCCGGTCTTATGGATTTATTCAAAGTCCGGATGAGTCTTGTGTATACAAGAGATGTGATGGAAACGTAGTGGTATTTCTTGTACTATACGTAGATGATATTTTGTTAATTGGCAACAATGTCAAGGTGTTATAAGATGTAAGGGTATGGTTGTCCAAACAGTTTGATATGAAGGACTTGGGAGAAGTGGGACACGTCCTTGGGATTAAGGTTATAAGGGATCGCAAGAAAAGGATTTTGTGCTTATCTCAAGCTTTATACATAGACACCATTTTGGCTCGTTTTAGCATGCAGAACTCCAAGAAAGGTTTTCTACCTTTTAGGCATGAAGTTCCTTTATCTAAAGAGATGTGTCCTAGAACATCAAAAGAGATAGAGGAGATGAAGGTGGTTCCTTATGCTTTGGCAGTAGGAAGCCTTATGTATGTCATGCTATGTACAAGGCCAGATATCTGTTTTGTCGTGGGCATGATTAGCAGATATCAGAGTAATCCAGGACAGGGACATTGGACTGCGGTAAAGCATATATTGAAGTACTTGAGAAGGACAAGGGATTATATGCTGGTATACCAGGCAGATCTATTACTCCCTATGGGAAACAGAGATTCTAACTTCCAATCAGATAGGGACAATAGTAAGTCTACCTCAGGTTTTGTGTTTACTTTGGGAGGCGGAGCCATTGTATGGAGGAGTGTCAAGAAGAAATGCTTGGCGGACTCCACCATGGAAGCTGAGTATGTGGCAGCCTTTGAGGCAGCCAAAGAAGCTATATGGATCAGGAACTTCTTGATGGACTTGGATGTGATTCCTAGTTTGCCCAGAACTATCACAATTTATTGTGATAACAGTGGTGCAGTTGCAAACTCGAAGGAACCACGAGCCAATAAGGAAAGTAAACACATAGAACGCAAGTACCACCTGATACGAGAGATCATAAAGAGAGTAGAAGTTGCTGTTGCCAAGATTGCATCAGAGGATAACCTAGTAGATCTCTTCACTAAGGCCCTTCTAGTGAGAGCTTTTGATAGGCATGTGGAGGGAATGAGAATTAGATGTATGGAAGTATGAGGACAACATAGTCTTTTATTATAAGTGGGAGATTGTTGGGATGTATACTGAAAAGTCTATTCTTTGTATGAACATCTTTATTTTTGAAATAATAATCACATGATCATTGTTTGCATATTTATGGTTATGCATATTGTATGATACATTACATTGTAGATAACATGGTGTGTGGTGTCACACGGAAGATCATGTTATCAGTTCCTTGTAGAGTATAAGTAGAGGCTCACAACCAAGATGGTTTTGGACAAATCATTAGTATGGTTGTAGTGTAATTTGGTATTGGTTTGTCTTGACCATAGAATTACACTAGTACATTTTGTGTGTATTGAGCAGGACTGACATAGAGGTGATTCAATTTATTGCTGAATACATAATTGAATCAGACCTAAGATATTATGGTGTATATGCTCTTAATTCCGATATAATAATGGGTACATGTACTTAGTATTTATTTCTTTGATTTACCAAGGGGAAAGATTTATAGATTAAATCGATAGGCTCGGTAAGTTGAGAAATGATATTATTTACATGGTGTGCCATTGATTATAGGAGGAAACTGTGTCATATGTATTAGAATGATGATGTCCCCTTGAGGAGATCATAAGGTGTTGGGATGTATACTGAAAAATCTATCTTTTGTATGAACATCTTTATTTTTGAAATAAGAATCACATGATCATTGTTTGCATATTTACGGTTATGCATATTGTCTAATACATTACATTGTAGATACATGGTTTGTGATGTCACACGGGAAATCATGTTATCAGCTCCTTGTAAAGTATAAGTAAAGGCTCACAACCGAGATAGCTTTGGACAAACATTGGTATGGTTGTAGTGTGATTTGATATTGGTTTGTCTTGACCATAGAATCACACTAGTACACTTTGTGTGTATTGAGCAGGACCGACTTAGAGGTGATTCGATTTATTGCTGACTACATAATCAAATCGGACCTCAGATATTATATTGTACATTCTCTTAATCCTGATATAAAAATGGGCACATATACTTAGTATTCATTTCTTTGATTTACTAATGGGTGAGATTTATAGATTAAATCGATAGGCTCGGTAAGTTGGGAAACGATATTATTTATATGGTGTGCCGTTGATTATAGGAGGAAACCGTGTCCTATATATTAGGATGATGATGTCCCCTTGAGGATCTCATAAGGTTCATCATGTAAACCCTACAGGTGGACTTGGTCCGGCATGATGATAAGGATGAGTGGTACTACTCATGGAGTTAGATGTTGATTAATTAATGATCAGTAAATTAATTAATCAATGGACATTCGAGATCTTAAACATGGGGAGATAAATGTACAAATAATATATGGAGCCTATATTAACTTATGGGGGTTGGTGAGGTTGATCAATGATAATTCTTTAGTGGATTGGATTATCATTAATGGATCGGACTTTATGTGGGCTTGATCCATTGGGTAGCCAAGATCCAACTCCTCCTCATGGTCCTTATAGCCTATTAAAACCTCATGAAGCCTAGATCCAATGGATGAAAACAAAACTCTAGATCCAATGGTAGAGATTAAATCTCTAGATCTGACGGTTGAGATTAAATATCTAGATCCGATGGCTGAGATTAAATCCCTAGAACCAATGGTGGAGATTAAAACAAGGCTTATCCCTAACTCTATAAAAGGAGAGGCTAGGGTGGGCGGCAAGAAGAATTAGAAACAAGATAGGATTAGGGTTGGGCGGCAAGGAGCTTGGAGGCTAGGGTTTTGGAGTTTGGTTTGGGTGACCACAAATAAGGAATTTGTTTCCTTTCTTCTTCTTCTTCCTTAGGTGGCTAACGCCCTTCCTTCTTCTTCCCCCCTTGGTTTGGCCGACATCTAACCTTCTCCTCTTCATCTTTGGCCGGAGCATAGGATCTTCACTTCGTAGCTTTTGGCCGACCCTCTTCTTCATCTCCTTGTTCTCCTTTTTGGCCGGCGGCAAGCACCAAGCTTGGAGCTTGGTGGTTGGTTGAAAGAAGGAGAAGTGCTTTGTTTCTATACTTCCTCTTGTTCAGAGCGAGCAAGGAAAGAAGATTGGTGATCTAGGAGCTTCGACTTTTGGAAGATCATCGCCCACACGACGTCCAAAAGGAGGAAGGACATAAAATAGAAGATCAAGAGGTATAACGATTGTTTATATTCTTTTGTAACATATCTATATTTGTTCTTCAATCATATATATGTTATATATTCTATTTTATGGCTAAAATAACTTGGACCCCGAATATAGACACAAAAGGCGACGATTCGTACATCGTCTATTCCGTGACTATTCATAGAATAGAGGTTGGTGGCTTCAACAACAAGTTTGTTCAAGTGACCACTCTAATCGAATAGCACGATGATGAAACGGTTGCTTGGGTGATCCCTTTTGTCTAGGATTAAATTTTTTTAATACGGGGACGTCGATGGGATTGCCATGAACAAGTGACTGAGTTGAAGTGGGAAGCGAAGTTTCCTCCCTTCAAGTGGTATCAGAGCCACGGTTTTCGGTTTTGTGTGTTTAGGATTCAGTTACTTTTATGCACTTTTCATATATTATATGTGCCGGATAATAGTAGGATATGCGTAGGTTAACTTTTTGGTTGCAAGTATAGGATCCAACTATTATGGCCATATGTGTGTATGTGATTGTATGTGTGTAATTGTATATTTGTTGAATCCTCGGGATTGACGAGGCTATTATTTAATTTTTATAATTAGATACGACATTGTTTAGCCACTCTTTTTATTTTAGTTTACTTTCGATCTAGATTTCATGTACACTCCCTCATGGAGTATAGGATCGATGGATGTAAATTAAAATATTTTTTCTCGGCTCGGATCTCCGGATGGCTTGTACATGGCGTAGGGAGGAGCGGACGAGATGCCGATAACACGGGAGACATAATGAAGACAAAAGCCATAATAGTTGGAAAAAATTTTATTCTTCATATTTATTGCTTATTGTTTGATATGCATGTCATAGGCTAGAAAATTCCTTAATTTCAAATTACTATGAGGGAGAGGGACATTTTTATAAATTCCCACGACCTCCATTACGATTTGGCATGTGATGCAAACAAACTTACGGGTCGGCTCTGAGTGCCTTCCTCCCCATCGGATGAGTTTGTTTGTGGATCACAAGGTCGAATATGGTTATAGGAAATTATTAAGGAGCGTGTGTACTTCCCCATCGGAAGGTACATAACCTGAGATAATTACCTTGGTACCGAGTAATGGTGAACACTTACATACAAATATAAGTATCCTTCCCATCGGAGTCACTGCTTTTATTTGTAGGGCCGAAGAGGAACCAACTATTAATTTTACTTGTCAAAAGGTTAGGTTGACAAGATAGTAAAATTAATGGGTAAAACCTCCTCTTACAAATGAAGAATTCGTATACGTCCATACTATCATGGCATATGATATTCTCGGTGTTTTGAGGTGTTGGTTGATTTTAAAATTTTATTGTTTGAGGAATCAATAATTTTTTGAAATCTATTGTTTTGATCTATGTGATTCTTAGGTTTTCTTTCAAAATGACTTTCAACCCGCTTGCTATGATACCGAAATAAAATAAACTTACTGGACCAAACTATGTTGATTGGAAGAGGAATCTTGACATTGTCTTGACTGCTGAGGAATAGAAATATGTACTCCTCGAAGAGTGACCTCTTTGTTGGGGATCGATTGGTCGGCTAGAGGGGGGTGAATAGCCCTCTTACGTTGGATGTCGGATTTTGCTCGTCTACAAAGAGTTAGTGCAAGCAGAATATGCAAATACAAATAATGACAACACAAAAGATAGACAAGCAATACAAACACGAGATGTAACGTGGTTCACGGCTACGCCGCTAATCCACGGTCCAATTCGTCCAAGGTGAATCACTCCTCCAAATCCACTAGATCTCTCTTTTGCACAAAGCTAGGTGAAGGTAACCTCTTTTATACAAGGATCACTCTTCTACAATAGAATAGAGATTAGAACAAGTAGAAGAGTAGGAAAACGTGTATGGCACTTTGGGAGAAGTTTAGAGCTCAAGAATTAGCCTCCCAAAGCTCCATCCCCTTCCTCTTTATAAAGGAAGAGGGTTTCTTCCCGTTGACACAGGAGCAGTCGACTGATGCCCTCGATCAGTCGACTGGTCCTGTAGCCGTTGCCTAATAACGACCGCTTTCCACGTTGGACTTCATCCAACGGTACTGGCATCAATCGACTGATCCTACCATCAGTCGACTGATGCTCGATCAGTCGAGTGCTCAATGGAGTCGACTCCATCGCGACATCAGCCTTCGGGCGATCGCGCGCTCCACGGCGCAAATCGAATGCCAAGCACTAAATTGGTCTTATACCAGTCGATCGAACCATCGACTTAGAGCAGTCGACTGCCATGACATGGCAGTCGACTGGTGTCGGGAAAACCCATCCGACACTTGGCTAAATTACCAAGTTTCACCTAAGAGCTACCCTTCCCGGGTTACAATCGCTCACTCTCATCCCTCGGAGTCCCTCGCCTTCGAAGTTCTCTTCGTTCGTGGCCACGTCCCTCGGTAGCATCAGGCGCACGACTCTGCAATGCTCCTTCGCGTCTCTTGCCTCGAAGTCTACTTCCTCCGGCTTCGCTCCAAGCTTCTCGTCCGGGGTCCCTCGGATGCTTCAAGTGCACGACTTCCGCAAAGCTATCCTTCACCGACTCAAGGCACGAGTCATGAGATGTGAAACTCGGCACGGCTCCATGTGCGAATTACTAAGTTCTGCATAACTTCAGCGCACATATCAAATCAACATAACAAGCTAACTTAAACCCTTTGCCACACACATCAAAACCTTATCATGGCAAGAGATTGCCCTAACAATCTCCCCCTTTTTGATGTGTGACAATCCGTTTAAGTTAGGTAAAAACATTTGATATAAATTTTAAAGGAAAGAAAACATGTAAACATAAACATGATATAGCAACATGCAACTCCCCCTTAATCCATGAAACTCTCTCTACAAATTATCAATTTTCTCCCCCTATCATAATTTACTTAAACATAATCAATTCTTCCCCTTTGACACTATCAAAAATATTAACACTAAGTTATAAACTCATGGCATCAAGTCTAATAAAAGAAAAATACCAAAAATTAGTTTAAAAAATGAATTCGGCCATTCTTATTACGATTGATTAGGCCACGATCGGTAGTTGGACTACGATCGGTGACGACATGATTTCGAGAAAATTCTGATTTTCAAACCGAATTTCAGAAATGCATTAAAAATTCCAAAAAATTCGAAAAATCATGAAATTTTGGGGAACATATTTATTTTAAGTATATCTATCGGTGAAAAATAGTTTTTCATGAAAAGTCATTATATTTTCACGTTTTTGCCAAAAATCCAAAAGCTTTAAAAATCACTAGGATTTTGATCATGAGAGTATCAAGTTTAACACCTAGTTTTGCATCAAATTGTTTCAAAACATGAATACATGTATTTTAAGGTAAGAAATTGTTTTGAAAACATATGAAATATCCAACCATGATCTTTGGGCAATATGTCTATGAATTAAACATAAGCCTTCCCCATGATTGGTCTATTATTGCTATTTTGATACTTTAAATGACCATATAAATGCCATAGGCATTAGTGGACATTTGTATCATCCTAACATCTCACCCATGCTAAGTTTTCAATCAAAGTAGCCTATGGTGAGTGTGAGATGCATCCTAGGGGGTATTTGTATGTACTTAACCATTAAATTCATGCAATTCTATCAAGGTTAAGTATCATCCTAACAATCCTCATGATTATAAAGACATATATCAATTAATTCTACATTGTGATCATGAACCTAATGTTTTCATCAATTAAAAATCATGCATTATGTATTATATCATGATAATAAGCAAAGTATTACCTAAAGCATGATTCAACCCAATTTCTCATGATTATGTGCCAAATATCAAAATCATAAGTCATGATTGCAAATATACATAGCAATTACATTAATCATCATGATTTATGCATTATTATCTATTTATGGGCACGTTATCATCACCCAACACTATTTAAAAAATATTGTCCCGTCATCCTAAGTCAACCAAAATATGATATAGGTCAATTGCATATGGTTGACTACCCTAGGGTTATCCTAACCCTTAAGGATGGATTTTGGAACCCAAAATAAGTTCTTTCCTATTGGGTTCACTAAATACTCTTTGGGGATCCATTTCCTAGCTATTACTTTCTTCTTATCTTGTCCCCTAGCTATTAGGCATTTGTAGGCCTTTTCATTTTTCTTTTCTTTGTATCCTAGGCCTTTCTTATTGAAGCTAGCTCTTTGGCTCCCAATTATCATGTTAAGGGGGTTGGAGCCAATTGTAAATTTTTCTAGGGCTTTTGTCAAGTAATCTACCTTTTCCCTTAGAGCCCTATTTTCATCCATACATGCATCACTAACATTAAATGGCATATATTCATGTGAGCATGCATCATCATGGCAAGAAGAAATATTTTCATTTTGATTTAGGCATGCTTTTTCTAGTTTATTTTCTAAGTCCTTAATTTGTTCAAGCATGCATTTATTTTTCTTCTTTGCTCTAAACAAATCCCTAGTTAAACTAGAAACCATGGAAACTATTTTCTTGGGGGTTAGATTTGTTACCATAGTCTCCATGTCCTCTTCTTCTTCTTCGGATGAGGAGGATGTAGAGGATCCCCCTTCACTTGAGCTCTCTCCTCTTGAGCTTGATCCTTCATTTTCGGAGGAAGAGCAATCCAAGTCATCAAAGGCCATTAAGGCCAAATTGGTGACAAAAGCATTCTCCTCTTTCGATGATGATGAAGAGGATGAGGAGGGGTCATCCCATGTCTTGGCCTTGAATGCTTTGGCCTTCCCCTTTTCCTTTGTCTTCTTCTCCTCTTTCTTCTTGCTCCCCTTCTTCTTCTTCTTTTCTTCCTTCTTTTTCTTCTCTTCCTTGCTCTTATTTAGGAGAGGACAATTATCCCTTATGTGCCCCTCTCCTTGGCAATTGTAGCATATGACCTTCCCCCTTGGTCTTCTATTCCTATCATTTGATTTATGAAAATGAAAACCTTTTAAAGCACGTCTTACCCTCCTTACCATATAGGCTTCTTCGGTGCTATCCATGGAGGAGGAGGAAGACGCTTCGTCATCGGAGGAGGAGGGGATCTCTATCTTCTTCTTCCCCTATTTGCCAACAATGCTACTCCCCTTGAAGGTTGGATTCTAGGCTCTTCTTGTATTCCTTCAAGCCTAGATTCATGTAATTCCATAGTGGAGAAAAATTCATCTAGAGTACCTACCTCTAGATTCTTTGAAATGTAAAATGAGTCCACCATTGAACTCCACTTGGATGATCGGGGGAAAGCATCTATGGCCTTCATTATCATATCGCAATTGGAGCGCCTTTCTCCTACACTTGTTAGTCCAATTAAAATTTCTTTGAATCTAGAATGCAAAGAAGTTACCTTTTCTCCCTTTTCTAATTTAATGTTGGATAGTTGGGAGCGGAGGAGATCTCTCCTTGCTAGCTTCGCCTCGAATGTGCCTTCATGAAGCTCAATTAGCTTCTCCCACATCTCCTTGGCACTTAGGCATTCTCCTATTCGGTTGATTTCTTGTTGGGGGAGCACATTGAAGAGATGATGCTTGGCTTTTGAATTTGCAAGGTGCTCTTCCCTTTGCCTTTTGGTCCACCTACATTTCTCTATTGGCTTCCCCTCTTCATCCCTAAGCAAAACGAAACCGGATTCCATTGTAATCATAATATCAAAATCCGTTTCAAAAAATACCTCCATTCGCTTCTTCCACCAAGTGAATTCTCCTTCAAACTTCGGAGGATGGATGTTGGAGCCGGCCATTTTGAAAGTTGCTTGTTGTGGCGGTTAGTCCTCGACAAGCTTTCCTTGGCTCTGATACCACTTGTTGGGGATCGATTGGCCGGCTAGAGGGGGGTGAATAGCCCTCTTACGTTGGATGTCAGATTTTGCTCGTCTACAAAGAGTTAGCGCAAGCGGAATATGCAAATACAAATAAAGACAACACAAAAGATAGACAAGCAATACAAACACGAGGTGTAACGTGGTTCACGGCTACGCTGCTAATCCACGGTCCGATTCGTCCAAGGTGAATCACTCCTCCAAATCCACTAGATCTCTCCTTTGCACAAAGCTAGGTGGAGGTAAACTCTTTTATACAAGGATTACTCTTCTATAATAGAATAGAGATTAGAACAAGTAGAAGAGTAGGAAAACGTGTATGGCACATTGGGAGAAGTTTAGAGCTCAAGCATTAGCCTCCCAAAGCTCCATCCCCTTCCTCTTTATAGAGGAAGAGGGTTTCTTCCCGTTGACACAGGAGCAATCGACTGATGCCCTCGATCAGTCGACTGGTCCTGTAGCCGTTGCCCAATAACGACCGCTTTCCATGTTGTACTTCATCCAACGGTACTGGCATCAGTCGACTGATCCTACCATTAGTCGACTGATGCTCGATCAGTCGAGTGCTCAATGGAGTCGACTCCATTCTGTGCTCGTGCACAGTGCCATCAGTCGACTGCCTTCCCTGGCAGTCGACTCCTGTCGACATCAGTCGACTGCCAAGCACTAAATTGGTCTTATACCAGTCGATCGAACTATCAACTTAGAGTAGTCGACTGCCATGACATGGCAGTCGACTGGTGTCGGGAAAACCCTTCCGACACTTGGCCAAATGGCCAAGTTTCACCTAAGAGCTACCTGATGTGGGTAAATCATGCTATGTTTTCACTACTTTATATATGTGCATTTTATCTCATTTCATATCCTAGGCATGTATTTTATCACGATTCAGTTAAGTTTAGCATATGGAAAAAAAGAGACTGCTTTTGGTGTTTTTGTGTTAACAGGGCGAAGAAGAAGGGCGTATCAAAACAACACAGGCGTGTTGGGAATCGACACGCCTGTGTCATGAGAGCCAGCGGACAACACGCCCGAGTTCAAAGCGCAACACGCCCGTGTCGGTGATTCCAGCAGCCAACATGCCCTAGTGCAGCCGCGACACGCCCCAGTTCAAACCGTAACACGCCCTGTGGGAAACCCGCGACACGCCGGTGCCCTCATGTGGCATGGGCGTGTTGGTCTGATTTCAGCCTTCCTTTTCTGCGAGCAATCAGGATCTTCGTCTCAATTAAAAAGGGAATCTATTGCCTTAAATTGAAGAGGAGGCAAGGCTATAAAAGAGAAGATATTCTAACCCTAAAAAGGGGGAGGGGACGACGGGTGGTCATAAAGGACGACAGAAGACGGCGAAGGAGTCGGATGAGGAACGCAGATGGCGACGATGTCGTAATTTCTTTCTCTAGCAATTCTTGTCAGATTATGGAGTAGTGTCCTATAATCTTAGGATGGGGGAGTAGCCCTTTGACGATTTACGATGATGATATAATCTATACTACTTAAATTATTGTTTGTGTTGATTTGGTTTTCGTTGGATTCTTATTGACAAACCTAAGGAGCTAAGGGGAAGTACCTAACAGTGAACCCAAGTTCCCGAACCCCGAACCAACTAGGGATAAACTCTGTCAAGTAGCGGTAGTGTATCTCGAGGGCTTGCGGGGTCTCGTGTGAGTCCCCTTAGTGATTATGGTCCCGTGTGCAAACCTACCGTGATAAAGGAAATTTGACTCTAGAGGAACTCTTATGGACTTAATGGATCTATCAAATCCAGTTTCTACCTAGTAACAGAGGTAAGAATAGGGAGGTTTGCGGGGGTCTCGTGACAGGTCCCCTTAGCTGATTATGATCCCCTATGCTCGAACACCGTGACAGGTAAATTGAGTTTGATAGGTACAGTTAGCGTAGACCTCGAAAGGGGCCGTTGATTTACCTTAGGATAGGTTCCATCAAAACAAACTCTAATAGGGGTAGGAAAGAATTAAATCACCTTATAAATCATCGACGTGGTGAAACCCATATCCTGAGATTCTCCTCAACTATCAACTTTTAGCTCGTTCTTCTCATTCATTGTTATTATTGCTCGGTTTCTTTGCTTAAACCATAAATTGTTTTACTAGATAACTTGGTATCACGATCATTTGGTAATTGTTCCAATCCCTGTGGGATCGATATTTTTATTACTTGACGACAACCGTGCACTTGCGGAGAATAACACATCAAGTTTTTGGCGCCGTTGCTCAATATTGAATTGGCGTGATTTAGTTAATCTAGATTTTACAGAATTCTTGTTCGAATATTGATTGTTCCTATTTTTCTTTTCATTATCTATTGCAATTCTTGTTTTGGGAGCCTCTCTTGTTGTTGCATGCACAGACTTAATAGGGAAATTCTCGATATTGATCCTGAGATAGAGAGAACTTTCCTTGCTAGAAGACGATTTCAGCAACCTCAGGAAAACAATCTGACCTCTGACATGGCTGACCAGAACGAAAATAAACCTTTAAGGGATTATGCAGCACCTAGTACAAGGGGATTGAGATCGAGTATTAGAAGACCCCCTATTGAAGCAAACAATTTCGAATTAAAAAGCGCTACTATCTATGGTCCATGACATCAATTCGGAGGAGCACCTCGAAGATCCAAATCTGCACTTGGAAGTATTTTTGGAATTTTGCGAGACTTTAAAAGCTGAATGGAGCCTCGGTGATGCTATTAGATTGCGCTTGTTTCCTTTCTCATTGCGGGACAAAGCGAGCTTGGCTACACTCTCTTCAAGATTGTATAACTCACGTGGGATCAATTTGGAGCAAAGATTTTAGACAAGTATTTTCCACCCAGCAAAGCTGCAAGTCTTAGCCATCAAATCACTAATTTTGCGCAAAGGATGGAGAAACATTATTTGAAGCTGGGGACAGTTAAGGATTACTACTGAATGCCCTCATCATGGAAATTTGGAGAAGTGGCTCATTGTTCATACATACAATGGAATCTCGTATGCTACTAAGGTTTCTCTTGATTCTGCTGCGAGGAGCTCTTATGAACAAAACATTGGATGAAGCTTTTGAGATCATCGAGAATGTGGCAATGAATTCTCACCAATGGGCTCTGAGCGAGGATATCAAACTAAAATGCAGGTAAGTTTGAGGTAAGTACCATTGATCTACTCGGTGCAAAAGTCGATGCATTAACTCAAAAGCTCGAACATTTTAATGTATCGGTAAACTCATCTAATGTCACTTGCGAGATCGTGGTGTAAGCGGGACCGCGTAGCGATGAGCTGTCGAATCCTACCGCACCATCATCGAGCTAGGATTGAGCAAGTTGATCGTTGAATAATTTTAATCGAAGCCTAATGGTGGCAGCCCTTACTCGAACACGTACAATCCGGGTTGGAGAAATCATCCCAACTTTTAGTATAGAGCCCATCAAAATTCTTCGACGATGAACAACTTTGGAGCACCTTCGGATTTCAACCGAGGACCAAAGTCGAACTTAGAAAAGATGATGGAAAATTTTATTACGTGTCAGGGGAAGATAAATGATGAATTTCGACAGCATATTGTAGAATCAAATCGGCAACATCAAAATAATACCGAGGCAATCAAGCAATTGGGAGGCAAGGTTGATAATTTGACTAATCACACTAGAATGCTGGAAAATCAAATTTCCCAAATTGCCACCGTGAAGGACAGGCGATTTCACGGAAATTGATAAACCCAATGAGCATTGTAATTCCATAAGTTTGAGAAGCGGAAGGATTTTAGAAGGAGAAAGAAGGGACACAGCGTGTCGGAGTTGGAAGAAGACAGCAGCACGCTTGGGTTGAGCGGAGGAACCGAACACACGACCCGAGCGTGTTGTTCAACACGCTGAGGCCCACGTGTCGGTACACACCGTGTCGGGTCATTCGGCGAACAACACGCCCAGGCTGTGCCAAACAACACGAGCGTGTCGAATATGGAACCAAGAACATATAAGCCCCCTATCCCGTTCCCTCAAAGACTGATTAAGGAAAAATTGGATGAACAATTTGGTAAGTTCCTTGAGGTAATTAGGAAGTTGTATATCAATATACCTTTTACAGAAGCTCTTCAACAAATGCCTACATACTCTAAGTTCTTGAAGGACATCTTAACCAATAAAAGAAAAGTCGAGGAGCATGTAACAGTGGCTCGTGCAGCACTTTAATTAAGAACATGGTACCTCCCAAACTAAATGATCCAGGTAGCTTTTCTATACCTTGCATAATTAATGACTCAAATTTTGATAAGGCTTTTTGCGATTTGGGTGCCAGTGTCAATCTGATACCTCTTTCCATATGCAAGAAATTGGATTTGGGAGAAATGAAACTAACTACTATGGCCTTGCAGTTAGCCGATCGCTCAATTAGATATCCTTTGGGAATCTTAGAAGATGTACCAGTGCAAGTGGGAAATTTTATTATTCCTGCCGATTTTGTAGTGCTTGACATGGATGAAGACCCATGCATTCCACTCATTTTGGGGAGACCTTTCTTGGCTACTGCAGGGGCAATGATAGATGTCAAGAACCACAAACTCTCACTTGCATTTGGAAACGACAAAATTGAATTCGACCTTTCAAAAGGCTAAATGTCCTTCTATTTTGATGTTTGTTGTAGGATTGATAGTTTCGATCAATAGCACTAGAAGGAGCATCGAACAAACTTATCTTAATAAGCTCAAGGATTTTGAGGATAAAGAGCTGGAGATTTCTGACCCCAACCTAACACCACAGAGCTGGTTGAGGAGGAAGAGGGGCAGAGCACACTCCTCGAGCCATATCCCCAAAACTAGGGGATAACTGAGGGGTCAAGCTAACGACCTTAAACAAGCGCTTCTTGGGAGGCAACCCAAGCTAATTTCATTTTTTAGTAATTTTATTTTATTTTATTTTATTTTGAGTTTTACATTTTTTTTCAGGTTTACAGGACACGACATGTTAAACGTGCCACTGCGTGCCAAATTGACACGACCCTCCTATGCCGAACGACACAGGCGTGTTGAGGTTACCCGAAGACAACACAGGTCGAGCGTGCTGTCGAGCACGCCCGTGTCGCACGTTTCTCACCTGTGACACGCTTTGAAGCATGCCTATGTCGCGCTTAAAGACCACCTTGAGCTATTTTGTGAGTTTCGATGCACATCCTTTACTGCTTATGTTGTCTCTACTTAGATTTTTAGTCTGGTTAGTGCTATTTTGTTTGCATCTTTTCATATATCATAACATTGTATTTTTAAATCATCTAGCGTAATACAACTGAACATTGGTCGGATCATGATATTCCTTTTTGCCTATTTGATAAGAACCCTATTTCACTTCTAACACGGTCTATAGGTTTGAGGTATCCAAAAAAAGATTTAAATCCCCCATATCGGATGAGTACTCAATTTTCCATTGGAGACTTGCCTGTGCAATTTGGTTACTGGAGAAACACTTTCCCTATAAGTATTGTGAAAAAAAAAAAAAAAAAAAAGAATTGTTTTCAAGCACCCCTTTGAGACCAAGTAGTTACTGGGGAAACACCTAAAAGGTGCCCCTTTGAGACTAACTAGTTACTGGGGAAATACTCTCTAGGAATTGTTTTCAAGCACCCCTTTGAGACCAAGTAGTTACTGGGGAAACACCTAAAAGGTGCCCCTTTGAGACTAACTAGTTACTGGGGAAATGCTCTCTATAATTCCTTTCCTTCTCTCTTCTTAGAAAGTGCTCCTTTGAGACCTTTTGATGATAGGTAAGAATGATCCATGCATTAAGGCAGGTAAGTGCCTCTATGCCGGAAATAAGAATATTCTACGATAGAAGGGATGTCAAGTCCAGATTGGTGTCCAATGACTTTAGTCCACCTTTTCACGTGCACTATATAGGGATCTTTCGAACTTGGCAACTAGGAATGATTTGAAAAGATTAAGATCAGACTGTATACCCCTAGATGATGCCTAGTATTCCCACAAATAAGTTGTCTTTTGAGTTTTCTTTGCTTGAGGACAAGCAAAAGTTTAAGACTAGGGGATTTTGATGTGGGTAAATCATGCTATGTTTTCACTACTTTATATATGTGCATTTTATCTCATTTCATATCCTAGGCATGTATTTTATCACGATTCAGTTAAGTTTGGCATATGGAAAAAAGGCTTTTGGTGTTTTTGTGTTAACAGGGCGAAGAAGAAGGGCGTATCAAAACAACACAGGCGTGTTGGGAATCGACACGCCTGTGTCATGAGAGCTAGCGGACAACACGCCCGAGTTCAAAGCGCAACACTCCCGTGTCGGTGATTCCAGCAGCCAACACGCCCTAGTGCAGCCGCGACATGCCCCAGTTCAAACCGTGCATACAGCATGGGAAACACGCGACAGCGGTGCCCTCATGTGGCATGGGCGTGTTGGCCTGATTTCAGCCTTCCTTTTCTGCGAGCAATCAGGATCTTCGTCTCAATTAAAAGGGAATCTATTGCCTTAAATTGAAGAGGAGGCAAGGCTATAAAAGAGAAGATATTCTAACCCTAAAAGGGGAGGGGGGACGACGGGTGGTCATAAAGGACGACAGAAGACGGCGAAGGAGTCGACGACGGAGGAACGCAGATGGCGACCAGTATCGTAATTTCTTTCTCTAGCAATTCTTGTCAGATTATGGAGTAGTGTCCTATAATCTTAGGATGGGGGAGTAGCCCTTTGACGATTTACGATGATGATATAATCTATACTACTTAAATTATTGTTTGTGTTGATTTGGTTTTCGTTGGATTCTTATTGACAAACCTAAGGAGCTAAGGGGAAGTACCTAACAGTGAACCCAAGTTCCCGAAACCCCGAACCAACTAGGGATAAACTCCTGTCAAGTAGCGGTAGTGTATCTACGAGGGCTTGCGGGGGTCTCGTGACAGGTCCCCTTAGCTGATTATGGTCCCGTGTGCAAACCTACCGTGAAAAAGGAAATTTGACTCTAGAGGAACTCTTATGGACTTAATGGATCTATCAAATCCAGTTTCTACCTAATGTGAGGTAAGAATAGGGAGGTTTGCGGGGTCTCGTGACAGTCCCCTTAGCGATTATGATCCCCTATGCTCGAACAACCGTGGAGTAAATTGAGTTTGATAGGATGCATTAGCGTAGACCTCGAAAGGGGCCGTTGATTTACCTTAGGATAGGTTCCATCAAAACAAACTCTAATAGGGGTAGGAAAGAATTAAATCACCTTATAAATCATCGACGTGGTGAAACCCATATCCTGAGATTCTCCTCAACTATCGACTTTTAGCTCGTTCTTCTCATTCATTGTTATTGACTGCTCAGTTTCTTTGCTTAAACCATAAATTGATTTACTAGATAACTTGGTATCACGATCATTCGGTAATTGTTCCAATCCCTGTGGGATCGATATTTTTATTACTTGACGACAACCGTGCACTTGCGGAGAATAACACATCACTACCCTTCCCGGGTTACAATCGCTCACTCTCATCCCTCGGAGTCCCTCGCCTTCGAAGTTCTCTTTGTTCGCGGCCATGTCCCTCGGCAGCATCAGGCGCACGACTCTGAAATGCTCCTTCACGTCTCTTGCCTCGAAGTCTACTTCTTCCGGCTTCACTCCAAGCTTCTCGTCCGGGGTCCCTCGGATGCTCCAAGCGCACGGCTTCCGCAAAGCTTTCCTTCACCGACTCAAGGCACGAGTCATGAGATGTGAAACTTGCCACGACTCCATGTGCGAATTACTAAGTCCTGCATGACTTCAACGCACATATCAAATCAACATAACAAGCTAACTTAAACCCTTTGCCACACACATCAAAACCTTATCATGGCAAGATATTGCCCTAACACTCTTAAGCCTGCGGATGATTCTGGGGAAAAGGAGAAAGAGAGTTACAAGAAGTGGATCAAGGCCGATAAGATGGCGCGGTGTTATATTTTGGCATCTATGTCAAATGTACTGCAACATCAGCATCAAGCCATGCCCACTGCTTATGACATGATGCTTAATCTCAAAGAGCTTTTCTGACACCAGAATCGGGCTGCTAGGCAGGAAGCCATGAGGAACCTAATGACGACCACCATGATCAAGGGAACACCCGTGAGGGATCATATTCTCAAGATGATGACTCATTTGAATGAGCTAGAAGTCCTCGGAGCTGAGATCAATGGGGAAACCCAGGTCGATATCATTCTCCAGTCTCTACCTAGGAGTTTTGAGTAGTTTCGCCAGAACTACAACATGAACAAGAGGTTGTATTCATTGGCGAAGCTTCTGACAGAACTCCAAGCGACATAGGGGCTTTTTCGTCAGAGTGCTCAGGCACAAGCCATGGTTTCCCAAAAGGTTTCTACTTCTAAGCCAAAAGGCAAGAAGAATAAGAAATAAGATGAGGCAAAGGTAGTGGGGGGAACTCAAGGAGGAGTGAAGAAGTCGAAAGGCAAGTACTTCACTTGTAAGCAGACCGAACACTGGAAGAAGGACTGTCCCAACCGCAAGTGAAACAAAGGTATATCTTTTGGTCTAGTCGTTGAAACATGTTTAGCGGTGTTATCTACCGACACCTGGTGTGTAGATACGAGAGCCACTGATCATGTCTGTAATACTTTGCAGGGGTTCTAGGAAACCCGACATCTAGCTAAAGAGGAGATTACCATTTACTTGGGCAATGCCACGAAGGTGGCGGCTATTGTAGTGGGAGATGTTTATTTGTCTTTTGAGAAAAATAAAGTTTTGGTTCTTAAGAATTGCCTTTATGTACCTTTATTCAGAAAAAATTTAATTTCAGTTTCTAAATTGTTTATGGATGGATATTCTTTTTCTTTTAATGACAGAGTTATTATAAAAAGGAATAGGGAGATTATCTGTTCTGGTGCATTGATAGGAAATTTGTACACACTTGAACCAAAAGCTCCCATGATGCAAATAGAAGTTAATAACTCATCTTCTAATTCCAATAAGAGAAAAGAACCTTCGAAGATGAACCAAACATATCTTTGGCATCTAAGACTTGGTCATATTAACCTAAGCAGAATTCAAAGGTTGATAGCTGATGGACCTTTGGGCTAATTAGTGGTGGAAGATTTCCCAACCTGCAAATCTTGCTTGGAAAGTAAAATGACCAAGAGGCATTTAAGGCCAAGGGGTATAGAGCCAAAGATGTGTTGGAATTAGTTCATTCTGATTTGTGTGATCCTATGTCTATCCAGGCTAGAGGTGGTTTCAAGTATTTCGTCTCCTTTGTAGATGATTATTCGAGATATGGATACATTTACTTGATGCGCTGCAAGTCTGAATGCTTTGACAAGTTCAAAGAATTCAAGCCTGATGTGGAGAAACATCAAGGTAAAAGTATCAAGATACTACGATCTGATCGTGGTGGTGAGTACCTCTTGGGAGAGTTTAGGAATTACTTATCAGAGGCTGGGATTCAATCCCAATTGTCTGCACCTGGCACACCCCAGCAGAATGGTGTAGCGGAGCGAAGGAATAAGACTCTTATGGAGATGGTTAGATCGATGATGAGTTATTCTGAGTTTCCAGATTCGTTCTGGGGATATGCTCTAGATACGACAATGTATATTCTGAACTTGGTCCCATCTAAATCAGTGCCTTCTACTCCCACAGAATTGTGGACTTGGCGAAAGCCTAGTCTAAGACATATTCGGATATGGGGGAGTCCAGCACATGTGTTGAAGGCAGATGCTGGTAAGTTGGAACCTCATATAGAAGTACGCATGTTCGTTGGCTATCATAGAGGAACGAAAGGTGGTTTGTTTTATAGTCCTAGAGATCAGAGCGTGATCGTTAGCACGAATGCTAGATTTCTAGAGGAAGACTATGTAATGAACCACAAGCCCATGAGTAATATTGTTCAGGAGGAATTGAAAGGGGAAGCCACTTCTTCAGTACCACCAGTATAAGAGGATATACCACAAGTCACTGCACCGCGTGTCACAGAGGATACACAGGTGATACCTCGTCGTAGTAGGAGGGTTGTTAGATAGCCTGATAGATTCATGTTCTTGGGAGAATCTTCTGATTTGGTCCCAGGCGAACATGAACCTGATCCCTGGACATATGACGAGGCAATCCAAGATAAAGATGCAGTATCTTGGCAAAGTGCAATGAATGCTGAGATTGAATCTATGGATTCAAATCAGGTATGGGAGCTAGTAGAACCACCCGATGGTGTAAAAACCATTGGATGCATGTGGATCTACAAAAGAAAGAGAGGAATAGACCGGAAGGTTGACACCTTCAAAGCGAGGCTTGTTGCGAAGGGGTATACTCAGAAAGAGGGTATCGATTACGAGGAAATCTTTTCGCCAGTAGTCATGCTTAAGTCTATCCAGATTCTCTTATGTATTGATGCTCATATAGATTATGAGGTATGACAGATGGATGTCAAGACAACTTTCCTTAATGGAAGTCTTGAGGAAAACATCTATATGAAGCAACCAAAGGGATTCATTGCAAAGGGCAAAGAGCATCTTGTGTGTAAGCTTAATCGGTCCATTTATGGATTGAAGCAAGCTTCAAGGTTTTGGAACATTCACTTTGATGAGGTAATCCAGTCTTATGGATTTATTCAAAGTCTGGATGAGTCTTGTGTATACAAGAGATGATATGGAAATGTAGTGGTATTTCTTGTACTATATATAGATGATATTTTGTTAATTGGTAACAATGTCAAGGTATTATCGGACGTAAGGGTATGGTTGTCCAAACAATTTGATATGAAGGACTTGGGAGAAGTGGGACACATCCTTGGGATCAAGGTTATAAGGGATCGCAGGAAAAGGATGTTGTGCTTATCTCAAGCTTCATACATAGACACCATTATGGATCGTTTTAGCATGCAAAACTCTTAGAAAGGTTTTCTACCTTTCAGGCATGGAGTTCCTTTATCTAAGGAGATGTGTCCTTTAACATCTGAGGAGATAGAGGAGATGAAGGCGGTTCCTAATGCTTCGGCAGTAGGAAGCCTCATGTATGCGATGCTATATACGAGGTCGAATATCTGTTTTGCTGTGGGCATGGTTAGCAGATATCAGAGTAATCCAGGACAGGGACATTGGACTGCGGTAAAGCATATATTGAAGTACCTAAGAAGGACTAGGGATTATATGCTTTATCAGGCAGACCAATAACTCCCTGTAGGTTACACAGATTCTGACTTCCAATCAGACAGGGATAACAGTAAGTCTACCTTAGGTTTTGTGTTTACTTTGGGAGGTGGAGCCATTGTATGGAGGAGTGTCAAGCAGAAATGCGTGGCAGACTCTACCATGGAAGCTGAGTATGTGGCGGCCTCTTAGGCGGCCAAAGAAGTTGTGTGGCTCAAGAACTTCCTGATCGACTTGGATTTGATTCCTAGTTTGCCCACAACTATCACAATTTATTGTGATAATAGTGGTGCAATTTCAAACTCGAAGGAACCAGGAGCCCATAAGGCAAGTAAACACATAGAGTGCAAGTACCACCTGATATGAGAAATCGTAAAGGAGGTAGAAATTTCTATCGCCTAGATTGCATCAGAGGATGACCTGGTAGACCCTTTCACTAAGGCCTTTATAGCGAGAGCTTTGAGAGGCATGTGGAGGAAAGGGGAATCAGATGTATGGCAGTATGAGGACAGCATAGTCTTTTAGTATAAGTGGGAGATTGTTGGGATGTATACTGAAAAGTCTATCTTTTGTATGAACATCTTTATTTTTGAAATAAGAATCACATGATCATTGTTTGCATATTTACGGTTATGCATATTGTCTAATACATTACATTGTAGATAACATTGTGTGTGGTGTCACATGGGAGATCATGTTATCAGCTCCTTGTAAAGTATAAGTAAAGGCTCACAACTGAGATGACTTTTGACAAACCATTGATATGGCTGTAGTGTGATTTGGTATTGGTTTATCTTGACCATAGAATCACACTAGTCCACTTTGTGTGTATTGAGCAGGACTAACTTAGAGGTGATTCGATTTATTGCTGACTACATAATCGAATCGGACCTCAGATATTATATTGTACATGCTCTTAATCTCGATATAATAACGGGTACATATACTTAGTATTCATTTCTTTGATTTACCAATAGACGAGATTTATAGATTAAATCGATAGGCTCGGTACGTTGGGAAATGATATTATTTATATGGTGTGCCGTTGATTATAGGTGAAAACTGTGTCCTATATGTTTGGATGATGATGTCCCCTTGAGGAGCTTATAAGGTTCATCATGTAAACCCTGCAGGTGGACTTGGTCCGGCATGATGATAAGGATGAGTGGTACTACTTATGAAGTTAGATGTTGATTAATTAATGGTCAGTAAATTAATTAATCGACGGACATTCGAGATCTTAAACACGGGGAGATAAATGTACAAATAATATATGGAGCCCATATTAACTTATGGGGGTTGGTGAGGTAGGTCAATGATAATCTTTTAGTAGATTGGATTATCATTAATGGATCGGACTTTATGTGGGCTTGATCCATTGGGTGGCCAAGATCCAACTCCTCCTCATGGTCCCTATTGTAGCCTATTAAAACCTCATGAAGCCTAGATCCAATGAATGAAAACAAAACTCTAGATCCAACGGTAGAGATTAAATCTCTAGATCCGACGATTGAGATTAAATCTCTAGATCCGATTGTTGATATTAAATCCCTAGAACCAATGGTGGAGATTAAAACAAGGCTTATCCCTAACTCTATAAAAGGAGAAGCTAGGGTGGGCAGCAAAAAGAATTAGAAACAAGATAGGATTAGGGTTGGGCGGCAAGGTGCTTGGAGGCTAGGGTTTAGGATTTTGGTTTTGGCGGCCACAAATAAGGAATTTTTTTCCTTTCTTCTTCTTCTTCCTTAGGTGGCCTGCGCCCTTCCTTCTTCTTCCCCCCTTGGTTTGGCCGGCGTCCAACCTTCTCCCCTTCATCTTTGGCCGAAGCTTAGGGTCTTCACCTTGTAGCTTTTGGCCGACCCTCTTCTTCATCTCCTTGTTCTCCTTCTTGACCGGCGGCAAGCACCAAGCTTAGAGCTTGGTGGTTAGTTGAAAGAAGGAGAAGTGCTTTGTTTCTATACTTCCTCTTGTTCGGAGAGAGCAAGGAAGGAAGATTGGTGATCTAGGAGCTTCGACTTTTGGATGATCGTCGCCCACACGACGTCCAAAAAGAGGAAGGACATACAATAGAAGATCAAGAGGTATAACGATTTTTTATATTCTTTTGTAACATGTCTATATTTGTTTTTCAATCATATGTATGTTATATATTCTGTTTTGTGGCTAAAATAACATGGACCCCGAATATAGACACAAAAGCCGGCGATCCATACATCGTCTATTTAGCGGCTATTCGTAGAATAGAGGTTGGTGGCTTGAACAACAAGTTTGTTCAAGTGACCACTCTAATCGAATAGCACAATGATGAAATGGTTGCTTGGGTGATCCCTTTTGTATTGGATTAAATTTTTTTAATCCGGGGACGTCGATGGGATCGCCATGAACAAGCGACCGAGTTGAAGTGGGAATCGAAGTTTCCTACCTTCATAAGGATCATCATGTAAACCCTATAGGTGGACATGGTCCGACATGATGATAAGGTTGAGTGGTACTACTCATGGAGTTAGATGTTGATTAATTAATTGACGGACATTCGATATCTTAAACATAGGGAGACATTTGTACAATTAATATATGGAACCTATATTTATTTATAGGGGTTGGTGAGGTAGATCAATGATAATCCTCTAGTGGAATGGATCATCATTAATGGATCAGATTTTAAGTGGGCCAGATCCATTGGGTGGCCAAGATCCAACTCCTCCTCATGGTCCTTATTGTCGCCTATTAAAACCCTCATGAAACCTAGATCCAATGGACACGATTAAAAGGAGGCTTGGGAGAAATCTATAAATATAGGTTTCAAGGCTTGGGCATGGGATATCCTTTTGGAGATTAGCATTTTGGAGTGGGCGGCAAGATTCTTGGAGAGGCTAGGGTTTGGAGTTGGCATTGAGAGGCTTGGGTGGCGCAAGGAATTAGGGTGTTCCCTAGGGTTTCCTTGTCTTCCTCTCTAGTGGCCGGTGGCAACAAGCTTCTTCCTCTCCACTTGGCCGGCAGCAACCTCCACCCTTTCCCTCTCCTTTGGCCAGCGGCAACAAGTGTTAGGGTTTCTTCCCTTAGAGCACTTGGTCGGCGCCCATATCCCTTCTTCCTCTCCTTGGCCAGCGGCAACAACCAAGGTTGGTGGCATGGTGGTTGGCTCTAGATAGGAGAAGAATTGTTTGGTTATCTTCCTTTGTTCAGAGCGAACAAGGAAAGGAAGATACACATTCTAGGAGGTTTCAACTCTTGGAGGATCGTTGCCCACACAACGTTCAAGAGGAAGATAGGTCATACAATAGAAGACCAAGAGGTAAACAAGAGGTATAATTCTTGTTTTTGTTTCCTTTTTTTCCTATGCAATTTGTTTATAATTGTATGTGGCTAATTTACTTGGACCCCAAAGATAAACACAAAAATCGGTGATCCGTACATCATCTATTCCGCGCCTAATCGAGGAAAAGAGTTAGGTTGCTTGAACAACAAGTTTGTTCAAGAGACCACTCGAATCGTATACCACAATGATGGATCGGTTGCTTGGGTAATCCATCTTCGTCAAGGATTAATTTTTTTTAATCCGGGGACGTAGATAGGATCGTCATGCATGAGCGACTGAAGAGGGAAGCAATTCCCTACAGAGAGTTTTTCACCTACACTAGACAATCCATTAATTATTTCTTTGAATCTAGAGTGTAGTGATAATACCTTCTCACCTTTTTTGAGTTTGATGTTGTTGAGTTGGGAGTGGAGAATGTCTCTTCTTACAAGCTTCACCTTGGAAGTGCCTTCATGAAGTTATACCAATCTTTCCAACATTTTTTTGGCCCTTGCACACTCTTCAATTCGGTTTATTTCTTGTTGGGGGAGCACATTGAAAAGGTGGTGCTTGGACTTTGAGTTTGCAAGGTGCTCCTCCCTTTGCTTCTTGGTCCACCTTGATGTCTCTATTGGCTTCCCCTCATCATCCCTAGGTATATCGAAACCGGATTCCATTATTAACATGATATCAAAATCCGTTTCAAAAAATACCTCCATGTGCTTCTTCCACCATGCAAATTCCCACTTGAACTTTAGCGGATGGATGTTGGAGCTGGCCATTGTAGTTGTTGTTCTTGTTGCGGCGGTGCGTCTGGTGACAAGCAACTTGGCTCTGATACCACTTGTTGGACCATGGGTGGTCGGCTAGAGGGGGGTGAATAGCCTTTTATCGCGTATGGTGGACGTCATTCGGTTAATCGTCTACAATTATGATTAGCGCAACGAAAAACTAATAGTAAAGACAAATAAGATAAATGCAAAGAGAAAAGTAATGCAAATGCTAACACGAAGTTGTAACGTGGTTCACGGCTCTTGCCGCTTGTCCACGACCCGATTCGTCCAAGGTGAATCACACCTATAACACTTCCACTAATCTCTCCTTTGCACAAAGCTAGGTTGAGGTAACCTTTCTTACAAGAATTCTCTCCTCTTACAATAAGATGAAATTAAACACAAGGAAGAGGTGGAAAATCATTTTGGGCACTTGGGAGATGTTTAACAATGAACCATTAGCCTCCCAAGATGACCCAAGGCTCCTTTTTATAGAGAAGAAGCCTTTCTTTCCGTTGGGTAGCTAGCAGCCGATTGATGCCCCAATCAGTCGACTGCTGCTATAGTCGTTGCCCTCTAACGACTTCATCCACGTTGGATTTTAACCAATGGCTCCAACATCGGATCGTGATCTTCCCATCGATCGTGATGGCTCATCGATCAAGTGCTTGAAGTGAGCGATCGACTATCCAACATTACGTGCACGAAACCCTCGACATCGATCATTGCTCCCCTTGGCGATGGCGATGGAGCTAACAATCAAGCGCCTGGTGGCGGTCGCTCGACGAACTTGGACTCGAACACCAGTGGAGTCTCCAGTCGACTTGGAGCAGTCGACTGCTACCTATAGCAGTCGACTGGTGTCGGGAAAACCCATCTCACACTTTGGCAATTGGCCAAGTTTCACCTAAGTGCTACCCCGTCCAGGGTTACATTCGCTCACTCTCATTTTCCCTTGGAGTCCCTCGCCTTTGAAGTTCTCTTCGTCCAGCCACATCCCTCGGATGACCCAAGTGCATGACTTTGCAGAGCCATCCTTCGCGTCTCGCCCTGAAGTCTACTTCCTTCAGCTTCACTCCAATGCTCCTCGTCCGGAGGTCCCTTGGATGCACCAAGGGCACAACTTCCGCAATGCATCTTTCACCGACTCAAGGAACGAGTCATGAGAGGTGAAACTTGCCAATGCTCCATCCATGTGCGAAATACTAAGTCCTGCATGACTTCAATGCACATATCAAATCCATATCAATCCTAACTTAAACCCTTTGCCACACACATCAAAACCACATCACATGGGTTGATTTCCCTAACAAAAATGACTTATCATAATGTTCCATTTTATTATGGAACTCAAGTTAGGTCTAGGAAGACCAAGGTCACAAGGGAAGTCATCCCTAGAGTTGACCATGGTGTGTGCCTAGTGGCTAGGGTTTTGAGAAAACCTAGGGAAGCCACTAAGAAGGTTACAAGGGGAGTCACCCCTAGAGTTAACCTAGGCAAGATCCAAATGACCAAGGTTTTTAAGTCTAGGAGGGTCATTAGAAGGGTATCTAGGGAGGACATCCCTAAGGAATACCAAGTAAACCCAAGGAGCTTAAATAGGTTTTGGATTCCTAGGAGCGTTATCGATTCACGCCAGATGGGTTTAGGTGTGTCAACCTTGATTGGAAGGGTAGCTAACCCAACTATAGCAAAGTTGGCACTTTAAGTAATTTTCAAGGTTATGGATACCTTGGAAATGGATTTGAATTATAATCCTAAAAGTGTTTAGGATGTGCCAATATATTTTTGAAATTATGAAAAAACAATCAAATTGACACAATTTAGGTTTAGAGGTCTTAGTGTGCCATTTTGGGGTTTTGGCACACTTTGGGAATAATTGATAATATGACAAAATGAGATTAATTATAACAAATGTCAACTAATGTTGGAACGTCAGTGATCGGCTAGAGGGGGGTGAATAGCCCCAATTTGCGTATGCGGTTGAATTCGTTCATTCATTGCGTGCTTGTCTCTACAATTCATTAGCACAGCGGAAATAGAAATAACAAGTACGAATATACGAGACAAATACAAAGCACACACAATACACAAAGATATACGTGGTTCGGAACCTTAGGGTTCCTACTCTATGGGTGAGCTCAACGAGCTCGTGTTATGCACACGACACTAACAAGACTCCTCGACAACATGTCGGAGGTGGAGAAATCTCGTACAAGCAATTAAAAATAGTAATATACAAGATTAAAGCTAATACAAAGACACTAAGAAATATAAGTAAAGAACACTTTACAACTCTTTGCTTTGAATGCTTTCTTGTTGCTTGCTTTGGTTTGCTCTTGAAGGTCTGGAATGCAACAATAATTCCCCTCCAAAGTCACCCCAAAAGTCTTGGCGAAATCCACCATCTCGAGCTCCATTTATAACCTGCATCGAGCTGATTCTGCGCCCATCAGTTGACTGATCGTGACAATCAGTCGACTGGTCCTGTAGTCTTTGTCTCACAATGCCTCGATCCATGCTGGCCAAGTTCCAATGGATCCATCATCAGTTGGCTGATCATGCCTATCAGTTGACTGATATTCCCATCAGTCGAGTGGTCGTTGCGATCACTCGATTGGAAGACCTTCTGTAGCCGAAAACACCCCGATCAATCGACTGATCTCCATCATCAATCGACTGATGGTGTTGGCAGTCGACTGTCCTCTCTTAGCAAATGACTGTTCGGCCAGAACTTGGTCAGTCGAACACCGGTCGGGTCTAATCGACCTAGAGTAGTCGACTGACACCTATGCTAGTCGACTGATGTTGGGTAAAACCTCCAACACCAAGTTGTTTGAGAATACGACTGTCGGGTAAACCCTCAAACACTACGTTTGAGCCTCCGACACTCAGTGTTAGCCACTTGACCAAGTCCACCTCATCCTCTCATGGAGTTCCCCACCGAAGCTCTCTTCCCTCGGCCTACGTCCCTCGGATGGACCAAGCGCACGACTTCACAATTCCATCCTTCGCATCTCTTGCCCTCAAAGTATGCTTCCCTTGGGCCTCACTCCATTTTCTCCCCGTCCAGTGGTCCCTCGGATGCACCAAGCACACGGATTCGCAATGCCATCCTTCACCGACTCAAGGACCCCGAGCCTAGTGAACTTGCCAAGTCCTCAAGACTTCCCACACCAAGCCTCATGCTTGGATTTTCCATGCCAAGCCCCATGCTTGGACTTTCATCGCCAAGCCCCATGCTTGGACTTTCATCGCCAAGCCCCATGCTTGGACTTACGTGGCCAACCCATGTTGGACTTTCCAACACCAAGCCCTATGCTTGGATTTTCCCAATACCAAGCCCCATGCTTGGACTTTTCACCACCAAGGCTACACACTTGGATTTATGTGGCCAACCCATGTTGGACTTCCCATGACAATCCCATGTCATGCGTTTTGTCTAACATCAAAAAACAGTTCGAGTCAAACTCGAGTCTGGGCCGATTGCACCAATAATCTCCCCTTTTTTGATATTTGACAAAACCTCAAACCCAAGTCTACCAATTATCCCTAATTGACAATTCTCACATCCCAATGAGAATTCCAACTATCCCAATTGGTAACTTCTCCCTCTTTTTGACATACATAAAAAAGATCCTCCCCATATCACTTAAGAGAGGCAATTCCAAATTTTCCTCCCGTGAGGAAAAATACACATCCATCTTCCCATGATGGATACCTCCCCCTCAATGCTAGACGTGGAGGTTTCCACCAAGTCATCCACATCTTCAAATGTGGATGGAAATTCATCAACATCCTCGGTTCCGGATGTTGATGGGCACTCTTCCTCGGCTTCTTCCTCTACTTGTGCCGATTCGGGATGTTCATTGAATTTTACCACCTTATGCCATAGCTCCTTTGCCTCCCTATATTCACCTAGCCTAGACCAAATGTTGTTAGGAATCAAATCACTAAGCAATGTGATTACCTTGAGATTTGTCTTGAAATCCTTCATTTGGTCCTTTGTCCATCTTTTCTTTTCAATTTGTCTATTGCTTTCATCCCTAGGCATTTCGAATCCATTTTCTAGAATTAACATGAAATCGAAATCGGTTTCGAGATAGACCTCCATTTTTATTCTCCACCATTGAAAGTCCCCTTCGAATTTTGGTGGTTGGAGGTTGTAGCCAGCCATCTTGTCATACTTGTGTTGGCGGTTAGTCCTTAATAAGCAATCCTCTCTGATACCACTTGTTCATTGTTGGTGCAATTGGCCCGGACTCGAGTTTGACTCGAACTGTATTTTGATGTTAGACAAAATGCATGACATGGGATTGCTATGGGAAGTCCAACATGGGTTGGCCACGTAAATCCAAGTGTGTAGCCTTGGTGGTGAAAAGTCCAAGCATGGGGCTTGGTGTTGGGAAAATCCAAGCATAGGGCTTGGTGTTGGAAAGTCCAACATGGGTTGGCCACGTAAGTCCAAGAATGGAGCTTGGCGGTGAAAGTCCAAGCATGGGGCTTGGCTGTTGGGTTTTCGGCACCGCGGCGAGTGTGTGTTCGAACATGTTTCGTAAACATGTGCACAACGAAAGGAATGAAATAATAAATCTAATTTATTACAACACACACATCACACACATGCATAGTACAACATGTGTAGACATAACCGTAAATTCAAATTTTGCAATAAAAGGAAACTTAAACTACGTATACCTGACGTATCACATGTAGCGGAAAAGACATCAACCGGAATGATTCTCGCTAGAATCGTCACTATCTGTATCCACGCTGAGTATCTTCGGGATGACTTCACGAAGTCACGAGTCTCGTCTTCGTACGGGTTACTAGCCTCGTGTTGAAGATGACGTGATCGAGAGAAGATCACGATCCGAATCAAAATTCGGATCCAAAACAAGTCCTCAAAAACTCGCTTCTCCGGAGAGGTATTCGTCAACTATTTGAAGAATCCTTCGTCCTCCACCTATGAGGATTACCGGAGATCGAATCCCCGGTAAGGAAGACGCTGTCGGAGCTCCAAACGTTGTCCAAATGATGCTCCGATAAGAGGGAAATAAGCTGTGCAGAAAACTGGACAACTTTGGTGGAGACCTTGCGCCGGCCAAATAAGGAAAGCAATGTGCTCACCTTGTCGCCAGAGCCAAGGAAGATCATCGGAGCTCCTCCGGAAGTAGCTCGACGCCGGCAAGAGGGATGGTCGGCAGCAGCTGGACGCTGGTTGAAGGAGCTAGGCGGAGTCAAGGAGGTTGGCGCCGACCAGTTGGAGAAGAGGGAGAAGGTGGGCGGCCAAACAATTAGGGTTGCATGAATTAGGGTTTAACAAAAACCCTTAAGCCCTATTTTATAGAGAACAAATTCTCTTAATGGTTATCGGATCGTAACCAAAAGCCCGTTAATCTGCTCTATTAATTTAAGTTAAAATAAACCAAACCATGTTGGTCTATTTTAAGTAAAAACGAACCGAACCAACTTTGGTTCATTCGTTTAAAACAAACCAAACCCTGTGGTTTATTCTCCTCCATTAAATTATAACCAAACCAATTTGGTTCATCCATCATGTCTTCATAAGACACAGCTCAACCACGCTTCCATTGCGACTGAAATGATTTCACGCTCGCTCCATGTTTGTTCCAACCAAACCTAGTTTCTCTCAGTCTGAGAATCTCATTCTCAAGCTCATTTTAAATCCTTCGGATTACGCTCATTGTGCGTGTGACCAAATAGGTTCTCGATTTATGTTGGCCGTCTATAATTAACCATTAATTATAGAATGATCATGAGTAACACCTAGTAGTACATCATGATCCCCAATTAACCAAAAAGATCAACGGTTGATTCAGAACTATTTCTGAAACCCTTCAGCAGCTCGAATGAATCGTGCCCCATTCCCTTCACTCATCTTATACCCTCTTGGTTCAGGACATGGTCTAATGTGTCAATCCCCACTAGGTTGACTACGTCACACCTAGCCCAAGTATCATTTCCTCATCCTACGGATTCTAGTTACTGCATATGTATCGAAGAGTACCTTACTCTAAACATATAATGCTTTGGCAAAAGACTTTAGTAACAATCCGACGAGAGGCCATGGGTATACATCTCCTCGCAAGGAGTGGTGAATCCTTTATAGGCTATTCAAACACCTTCGATCACTTCGACTTATACCCAATCATCCTGGGTCCACATCTCCTTAGAGATGCTTGCTTAAGATGTCAAAGCATAAGTCTTTATGATCAAGATGACTTGAATACCGCAAGTCAAAGGAACATCACACTTAAGCTGCAGTAAGAACTTCATTGACATATCTATATATGTAGAGAACCATATGAAGTCTTACGGCTGGTCACTCCAATGAACTAGTTACCATAACTAGCATCCACGATTAACTCCGGACATCACAATGTCTCCAGCCAGTGAGAATCAACTGCTTGGATACACCAAGGAGTATACCTTGTGCTAGTCTCGACAGAATAAATGGTGTCCAAATCCATCAATTCATCGACTAGGGATAATTCCGATACATCACAATTACACATGTAGAGATACTCACTAGTTGTGATCCAATCACAAATTCTCTTATGCTGTGAATCATATCGTGGACATTCAGTAAATGAGTTTAAGATCTAATCAAATACATGAAAACATGTATACTCAAATAGTGAATCTTCATTTATCATATAAATGGTTCAAACATAAGGCGATTACCTTAGGACATCTCTCATATATTACTAACAAACTCCAACTTGGCCTAATGCCATTCGCTACGGTATCCAAAACCATAAGCTCTAACATGACCCTCAAACTTACTTTGAGGTAATGTCTTAGTCAAAGGATCTGCTAAGTTCCTTTCAGTGGGGATTTTCTCGACTTGTATTTCCCTCCTACTGATGATCTCTCTGATAAGATGATAGCTGCGAAGCACATGTTTGGATCGTTGATGAGACCTTGGCTCTTCGCCTGTGCAATTGCTCCATTGTTGTCGTAGTAGATCGGTATTGCTTCAACAATGGTTGGAATCACACCAAGTTCATAAATGAACTTCTTGATCCATACCGCTTCCTTTGCTGCTTCCGAAGCTGGAAGGTATTCTGCCTCAGTGGTAGAATCTGCTACAGTGTTTTGTTTGGAACTTTTCCAACTCACTGCGCCCTCATTCAAGGTGAACACGTATCCAGACTGAGACTTGGAATCATCCTTGTCTTTCTGGAAGCTGGCATCCGTATACCCGCGTATCACCATGTCCCCTTCTCCATATATTAGGAACACATCCTTAGTTCTTCTCAAGTACTTAAGGATCGTCTTAACAGCCACCCAATGATTAATTCCTAGATTAGACTAGTATCTACTCGTGACACTCAGAGCATATGATACATCGGGCCTCGTACATAACATAGCAAACATGATAGATCCTATTGCGGATGCATAGGGAATCTTACTCATGCAAATCCTCTCGTCTTCTATGCACAGACACATAGACTTCGAAAGGTGTATCCCATGCCTAATGGGTAGGAAACCTTTCTTGAATTCTGACATGCTAAACCTCTTTAGCACCCGGTCTATATATGTAGACTGTGAATGACCAAGCAACCGTTTCGATCTATCTCTATAGATCTTAATCCCGAGGATGTAGGTTGCTTCTCCCAGGTCTTTCATGGAGAATGTTTTGGATAACCAAATCTTAACTGACTGTAAGACTGAAACATCGTTTCTTATAAGTAATATGCCATCGACATACAATACTAGGAACACGATTGCACTCCCACTAACCTTCTTGTACACACAAGGTTCGTCTGGATTTTGTGAGAAATCAAACTTTTTGATTGTCTCATGAAAACGGATATTCCAGCTCCTGGATGCTTGCTTCAATCCATATATGGACCGTCGTAATTTGCATACCTTGGTTTTATCAACCGATGTGAAACCCTCAGGCTGTATCATATACACATCCTCGAGCAGGTTTCCATTAAGGAAAGTTGTTTTCACATCCATCTATCATATCTCATAATCATAATGAGCCGCTATGGCCAGGAGAATCCGAATGGATTTAAGCATAGCTACAGGCGAATAGGTTTCGTCATAATCAACACCTTGTTTTTGACGATATCCTTTCGCCACTAATCTAGCCTTATAGGTAATCACATTACCATCCATGTCGGTTTTCTTCTTGAAAACCCACTTGCACCCTATAGGCTTGATGCCTTCAGATGGGTCAACCAAGTTCCAAACTTGGTTTTCATACATGGAATCCATTTCTGACTTCATGACATCAAGCCACTTATCCCTTTCTGAACTTGTCAGCACTTCTTCATAACTGATAGACTCCTCATCATCAATGAGTAATACGTCGTTCGATTCACTTACGATAAATCCATATTTCTCAGGAATGTTGCGTGTTCTACCAGATCTACGAAGATGTGGTGTTACAATAGGTCCAGCCGATTGCTCATCACTATGAGTTATTGGCTGTTGTGCTCCACCAGGTATCTCATCAATGTCTATTTGAGTCTCTTGAGCCTCCTCAAGCTCGACGACACTCCCACTGTTTTCTTGCAAGAGAAACTCTTTCTCTAGAAACACAGCATGCCTTGAAACAAACACCTTTTGTTCCATAGGATGGTAGAATTTGTAACCCCTTGTTTCCTTAGGGTATCCAATAAAAAGATATTTATCAGACTTAGCATCTAATTTGTCTGATACAGTCCGCTTCACATAAGCAAGACAACCCCATATCTTCAAGTAAGATACATGAGGTTTCTTACTATTCCGTATCTCATATAGAGTAGTAGATACTACCTTGGTTGGCATTCTGTTTAACAAGTAAATAGTTGTCTGAAGTGCATAGCCCCAAAAGGACTTGGGAAGATTCGCATGATTCATCATTGACCTGACCATGTCCAACAAGGTCCGGTTATGCCTCTCAGATACATCATTATGCTGTGGTGTATATGGCGGAGTCCATTGAGACAATATACCATTGTCTCTTAGATAATCAAGAAACTCTTGACTTAAGTATTCACCACCTCGATCCGATCGAAGTATTTTAATACTCTTGTCATGTTGTTTCTCTACTTCATTTCTGAATTCTTTGAACCTTTCAAAGGCTTCAGACTTGTGTTTCATCAAGAACACATACCCAAACCGTGAGTGATCATCGGTGAAGGTAATGAAGTAGCTATAGCCTCCTAAAGCTTGAGTTGACATAGGTCCACATACATCAGTATGTATTAGACCTAGCAATTCTCCCACTCGTTCACCTTTTCCTGTAAAAGGTAACTTAGTCATCTTGCCTTTTAAGCTTGATTCACATGTATCGTATGAATCCAATTCAAACAATTCCAGAATTCCACATCGGTGTAATTCGGACATGCGTTTCTTGCTTACATGGCCAAGACGACAATGCCACATGTAGAAGTCTAATTGATTATCCTTTCGAGCATGCTTGTTACTCGCTTCGATATTGAAAATGTCACTGGATACATCCAACATATAAATGTCATTGCTCAAAGTTCCAGTTCCATAAAGTACGCCATTCAAAGTTATATAACAACAATTGTTACTAAACGTCAAATGGTAACCATTTCTATTTAAGCAGTAAATAGAAACAATGTTCTTTATTAGAGAAGGAACACAATAGCAATTGTCCAGTTCCAAGACTAGTCCTCTAGGGAGCTTCAGCAAATAAGTTCCGATGGCAACCGCAGCAACCTTTGCTCTATTGCCAACTCACAAATTTGACTCCCCTTTGAGGAGTCTTCTTCTATTCCTTAGCCCCTGTATGTCATTACATATATGTGAGCCACACCCAGTATCCAATACCCAAGTGTCTAAGGAAATAGAATGACAATCAATAACGAAGATACCTGAAGAGGATGGGGCATCAGATGCCTTCTTCTTCTTCATGGACTCAAGATAAATCTTGCAGTTTCTTCGCCAGTGGCCTTCCTTGCCACAATGATGGCAAGTGCCCTTTTGTGCTGGTTCTGCCTTCTTTGCCTTCTTGTTCTTCCCTTTCTTCTGTTCCTTTGCCTTCCTCTTAGAACCTTTCTTTGAGGAATCAACTAACAGAACCGCCTTCTCCTCATGCTTCACAGAAGGCTCCACAGTCTTCAGCATATTGAGGAGCTCAGGAATAGTGGATTCTAATTTGTTCATCCAATAGTTCATCACAAATTATGAGAAACTCTTGGGCAAATAATGCAGAATTAAGTCAATACTTAATTCATGATCCATCACAAACCCGAGGGTGGCTAGCCGCTTGATGTACCCATTCATCTTTAGCACAAACTGCACTACAGACGAACCTTCTTGCATCTTCGTGGTGAAGAGGAGCCTGGAGACTTCGAACCTTTCGGATCTCGCTTGATCATCAAACAACTCATGAAGATGGAAGACCATGGTATTAGCATCCATATGGTCATGCTGCTTTTGCAGCTCAGGTACCATTGTAGCTAGCATGATGCAACTCGCCAGCTCGTAATCTTCCATATGTTTCTGATAGGCCAACATTTGGTCTGGAGTTGCATCGTCCTTAGGACGGTTGGGAAGAGTCTCTTCAAGAACATATGCTAGCATTTCCGCCTTGAGAACAATTCTCAGGTTTCTAAGCCAGTCCAGGAAGTTAGGCCCAGTCAATTTGTTTGAATCCAAAATAGTGCACAAATTCAAAGACGTCATGATCAATCGATTAACCTAGAAATACAAGACGAGCATATATGAGAAAATGATTTTAAAAATGCATCAATATACATTTATAAATCCCATTCATTTTTCGAATTTCAAAAACCCCAAAATCATTTCGGGAGATCGTAGGACCATCTCCGAATGGGCTGATATCCATCATAGATATGAACAACCTTGGAGAGAGTCCAACAAGTCATTCATAACTACGATGGTAGGTATCAACTATACCGATTGCATATCACGTATATGCAACTATCACAATGTGCTATCAACTAATTGAATGTTCACACATACATTGGGTTGTTAACACATTAACAAGTATGCATCATATGCATAGCACCCAACTTCACCTCCCTTTACATTGACCTTGGAGAGAGTCCAACAAGTCGATGCTCCAGGTTAAAGACAACCCATTAATCGAGAAATAGTTTTAATATGGTTAGAGTGCATTCAACCAATTAGCCCGGCTTGGAGAGAGTCCAACAACCAAAGCTAACGATTGACCTCTGACTCTTACCATATTAGTATTAAACTATTCCATGGTTTGAACATGTTCGGGTTCGAGCCGGGTTTGGAGAGAGTCCAACAACCCGAACAAGAAACGGAACTCTGGTTCTAACCATATTAATGGAAGGTGTAGGCTTTAATATTGAGTTAGGGTTTTTATGTCTCATCCTCTTTGCATGCAAATAACTATTATCTACATGACATAGCATACATGACATACATCTACATGTCACAACACGTATGACATAATGATATGCATCTAATGCAATTACATGGCATACAATTATGTCATGTGCAAAATTTCCTTATGTGTCATAACTATTTATGGAAATAAAATATGTTTAAGATTTGATTCTCCAAATCAAATCATAATTAAATTAGGAAACAAATTTCCAAATCTAATCACATATTTTATTTGTGGAAATAGTTGATTAAGGAAAGTCAATTTAGGAAACCAATTTCCTAAATCATCAAAACTACTTATGGAAATAAAATATTTTAAGATTTGATTTCCCAAATCAAATCATGATTAAATTAGGAAACAAATTTCCAAAATCTAATCAAATATTTTATTTAAGGAAAATATCAATTTCCATAAATACTTCCAACTTTTCAAAAGTAGAAGATTTCCATAAATACTTCTAGACTTTCCAAAATTAAAAATTTCCATAAATACTTCTAACTTTACAAAAGTAAAATATTTTCAGAAATATCATTATGACTATCGCAAAACAATTTTACGTTTATGTCGAAACACAACCTGGGCTCTGATACCACTGTTGGGTTTCCGGCACCGCGGCGAGTGTGTGTTCGAACATGTTTCGTAAACTTGTGCACAACGGAAGGAATAAAATAATAAATCTAATTTATTACAACACACACATCACACGCATGCATAGTACAACATGTGTAGACATAACCATAAATTTAAATTTTGCAATAAAAGGAAACTTAAACTACGTATACCTGACGTATAACGTGTAGCGGGAATGACATCAACTGGAACAATTCTCGCTAGAATCGTCTCTATCCATATCCACGCTGAGTATCTTCGGGATGACTTCACGAAGTCATGAGCCTCGTCTTCGTACGGGTTACTAGCCTCATGTTGAAGACGACGTGATCGAGAGAAGATCACGATCCGAATCAAAATTCGGATCCAAAACGAGTCCTCAAAAACTCGCTTCTCTGGAGAGGTATTCGTCAACCGTTTGACGAATCCTTCATCCTCCACCTATGAGGATTATCGGAGATCGAATTCCCGGTAAGGAAGGTGCTGTCGGAGCTCCAAATGTTGTCCAAACGACGCTCCGACAAGAGTGAAATAAGCTGTCCAGAAAACTGGATAGCTTTGGTGGAGACCTTGCGCCGGACAAATAAGGAAAGCAATGTGCTCACCTTGTCGCCGGAGCCAAGGAAGATCACCGGAGCTCCTCTGGCAGCAGCTCGACGCCGGCAAGAGGGATGGTCGGCAACAGTTGGACGCCGGTTGAAGGAGCTAGGCGGCGGCAAGGAGGTTGGCGCCGACCACTTGGAGAAGAGGGAGAGGGTGGGCGGCCAAAAAATTAGGGTTGCATGAATTAGGGTTTAACAAAAACCCTTAAGCCCTATTTTATAGAGAAAAAATTCTCTTAATGGTTATCGGATCATAATCAAAAGCCCGTTAACCTGCTCCATTAATTTAAGTTAAAATAAACCAAACCATGTTGGTCTATTTTAAGTTAAAACGAACCGAACCAACTTTGGTTCATTCGTTTAAAACAAACCAAACCCTTTAGTTTATTCTCCTCCATTGGATTACAAACAAACCAATTTGGATCATCTATCATGTCTTCATAAGACACGACCCATTCACGGTTCCATTGTGACTGAAATGATTTTATGCTCGCTCCATGTTTGGTCCAACCAAACCTAGTTTCTCTCAGTCTGAGAATCTCATTCTCAAGCTCATTTTAAATCCTTCGGATTACGCTCGTTGTGTGTGTGACCAAATAGGTTCTCGGTTTATGTTGGTCATCTATAATTAACCATTAATTATAGAACGATCATGAGTGACACCTAGTAGTACATCATGATCCCCAATTAACCGAAAACATCAACAGTTGATCCAGAACTATTTCTGAAACCCTTCAACAGCTCGAGTGAATCGTGCCCCATTCCCTTCACTCATCTTATACCCTCTTGGTTCACGACATGGTCTATAGTGTCAGTCCCCACTAGGCTGACTACGTCACACCTAGCCCAAGTATCATTACCTCGCCCTACGAATTCTAGTTACTGCACATGTATCGAAGAGTACCTTATTCTAAACATGTAATGCTTTGGCCAAAGACTTTAGTAACAATCTAACGAGAGGCCATGGGTATACATCTCCTTGCAAGGAGTGGTGAATCCTTTATAGGCTATTCAAACACCTTTGATCACTTCGACTTATACCCAATCATCCCGGGTCCACATCTCCTTAGAGATGCTTGCTTAAGATGTCAAAGCATAAGTCTTTATAATCAAGATGACTTGAATACCGCAAGTCAATGGAACATCGCACTTAAGCTGCAGTAAGAACTTCATTGACATATCTATATATGTAGAGAACCATATGAAGTCTTACGGCTGGTCACTCCAATGAACTAGTTACCATAACTAGCATCCACTATTAACTCCGGACATCACAATGTCTCCAGCCAGTGAGAATCAGCTGCTTGGATACACCAAGGAGTATACCTCATGCTAGTCTCGACAGAATCAATGGTGTCCAAATCCATCAATTCATCGACTAGGGATAATTTCGATACATCACAATTACACATTTAGAGATACTCACTAGTTGTGATCCAATCACAAATTCTCTTATGCTGTGAATCGTATCGTGGACATTAAGTAAATGAGTTTAAGATCTAATCAAATACATGAAAACATGTATACTCAAATAGTGAATCTTCATTTATCATATAAATGGTTCAAACATAAGGCGATTGCCTTAGGACATCTCTTATATATTACTAATATTGGCATGGAAAATCCAAGCATGAGGCTTGGTGTGGGAAGTCTTGAGGACTTGGCAAGTTCACTAGGCTCGAGGTCCTTGAGTCGGTGAAGGATGGCATTGTGAATCCATAAGCTTGGTGCATCCGAGGTACCGCCAGACGGGGAGCGAATAGAGTGAGGCCCAAGGAAAGCACACTTCGAGGGAAAGAGACGCGAAGGATGACATTGTGACGTCGTGCGCTTGGTGCATCCGAGGGACGTAGGCCGAGGGAAGAGAGCTTCGGTGGGGAACTCCATGAGAGGATGAGGTGGACTTGGCCAAGTGGCTAAGACTGAGTGTTGGAGGCTCAAACATGGTGTTTGAGGGTTTACCCGACAGTCGAATGCTCAAACAACTTGGTGTTTGAGGTTTTACCCGACATCAGTCGACTGACATAGGTGCCAATCGACTGCTCTAGGTCGATTGGACTCGATCGATGTTCGACTGACCATGTTTTGGCCAAACAGTCGACTGCCGAGGGAGGACAGTCAACTGATGATGGAGATCAGTCGATTGATCGGGGTGTTTTTTACCACAGAAGGCCTTCCAGTTGAGTGATCACAGTGACCACTCGACTAATGGGAATCTCAGTCGACTAATGGGCATGATCAGTCGACTGATGATGGATCTGTCAGAACTTGGCCAACGTGGATCGAGTCGTTGTGAGACAATGACTACATGACCAATCGACTGATGGTCACAATAAGTTGACTAATGGGCGTGGAATCAGCTCGATACAGATTATAAATGAAGCTCGAGATGGAGGATTTTGCCAAAACTTTTGGGGTGACTTTTGAGGGGAATTGCTGTTGCATTCCAGACCTTCAAGATCAAACCAAAGCAAGCAACAAGAAAGCATTCAAAGCAAAGAGTTGTAAAATATTCTTTACTTGTATTTCTTAGTGTCTTTGTATTAGCTTTAATCTTGTATATTACTATTTGTAATTGCTTGTACGAGATTTCTCCACCTCCGACGTGTTGTCGAGAAGGAGTGTTGTTAGTGTCGTGCCGTGTGCATAACACAAGCTTGTTGAGCTCACCCGTGGAGTAGGAATCCTAAGGTTCCGAACCACGTATATATTGGTGTATTGTGTGTGCTTTGTATTTGTCTCATATATTCATACTTGTTATTTGTATTTCCCCTGCGCTAACGAATTGTAGAGACGAGCATGCATCGAATGAACGAATTCCACCGCATATGCGAATTGGGGCTATTCACCCCCTCTAGCCGGTCACTGACGTTCCAACAACTAATATTAAAATTTAGATATTATTATACCTATACATTCTATTTGCCATCTTTTGTTTGCCATATAACATGTCATGACATCATATCTTTTTTTAATCATATAAAATGTCATGTGTATGTTTAGAGTTAGTTTTTAATGTCATGTATATTTAGATTATATCATATGTCATGACATCATGATCATTGGCCATGTTTACTTATGCTATCATTTATGCCATGATCATTTCATGCATTTAATAAGAATTGAATTAAGGACATATGGCATGAATTGAAGTCCCATGTATAAGGGAATCAAGTAGAGTTGCCTTAGAAAATGCATGAGGCCCTAGATTAGGAGAACAAAACTCACATCTCACATTACATTGACATGTATGTGTATTTATACACCCTAGATACATGTGAGATGCTAGGATATGAGTTAAGTTCAAGGTGCTTAGTTTTTGCATCTAGATGAACCAAAACTCATCTTATATTAGTGGTGGATCATTGGGAAAGCTTATATTCAAGCCATGTACATTAAGCCCAAAGAATATGATCCAATATATGTTTTTGAAAATATTTTAAAATCATTTTGAAAAACCTTGGTGTAGTCTATCTTTTGATAGAAGTCACCATTGATGAAGTTGATACAAAGTGAGCTAAAACATTGAGGTTTTTCTTCACTTTTGAACTTTCTATTAATTTCATTACTTTGTGGGTAAAATATTTTTCAAACATTTTTCACCCATTGTATTGGTCATAAGTATTATACGTATGAATTTTCATGATTTTTCGAATTACATAAAATTACTTATGCTTTTTGCAATTTCATTTTTGATAATTGAAATTCGGAAATTTTAGTTATCAGTCGACTGCCCTTATTGGCAGTCGAGTGATGAGCACTGCAGTCGACTGTTGCCTGATAAAGTCGACTACCAGAGCTGATTTCGGATAAACAAGGTGTGTTTTGCCCATTTTCAGCTATGGTAAGGTTTCCTAACCACTCCTAAGCCTAGGATATGCTTTGGAAAGCATTAGAAAGGGTGAAAATCTATTGGATATGGATTAGGAGAGTTGTTAGAGTGATGTATCAAATTTAAGGTGTGAGAAAGTTCAATGTTGAACTTTTAACCTTATTTTTGATGGTTTAGAGTTCCTATAGGCTTAGGGACTTCCCAAGTACATTGTTGGTCAAGGGGGAGTAAGCCTTTAGGGGGAGGTATCCATCATGGGATGATGGATGTTATTTTTTCCTTATGAGGGGGAGAAATAGGATTTTGAGGTACCCAATTTGGAAATTTGGAGAGTGTGTAGGATTGCCTCTCTTGAGTGATATGAGACTTATCACTAGGAAGATTGTAGGCATCCTAGAGGTTTTTGGACCAAGGGGGAGATTGTAAGATCTCATTGGGATATGAGACATTGACCTCCTTGGGGTGAACCTTTTTGATTTATGTCAAAAAGGGGGAGAATTTTAAAATTACCAATTTGGGATAATTGGTAAGGGAATTTAAGTTAGGGGCCTAACTCAAGGGTGTTTTTGTCAAACATCAAAAAAGGAGAGATTGTTGGTGCAATCGGCCCAGGTCACGATTGACCGGACTCAAGTTTGACTCGAGTAAGTGTTTTGATGTTTGACATGGATGTATGACATGGATGTCTGACATGTGTTGGGGAGATTGCTAATGCAATTGACCCAGGTTAGTATTTGATGTTTGACGATGGTTTGACCATTGTCATGAGAAAAGTCCAAGTCTTGAGTACTTGACATGTAAAGTCTAAGCATGAGTCTTGGCAAGGGAAAGTCCAACATGGGTTGGCAAAGGAAAGTCCAAGCATGGGTCTTTGCATGGAAAGTCCAACATGGGTTGGCAAGGGAAAGTCCAAGCTTGAGTCTTGGCATTTGGAATGTCCAAGGGGAATATTGGCGTAAAGTCCAAGGGTGAAGTCTTGACAGCATAAGTCCAAGCGGAATCTTTACAGCGTAAATCCAATGTGCCTTGGCGATGTAGATACCGTTAACATGACAATAGCCGATGGAAGCACTTGAAGACTAGTGTATGGATGAACAAGTCATGGATGACTTGGAGGGATCCGATAGGCGCGAGGCTAACGAAGGTGGCTAGAAGGCTTAGGTCTAGGCTAAGGGTGATATAACAAGTATGGGGGCACCATACTGGGGTTAAAACCTCATGTTTGAGGTGTATCAGTCGATTGGGACCATGGGTCAGTCGACTGGTGTGAGTCAACTAGGGTTGGACTGCGGGAAGTGCCCTAGCAGTCGACCGCCAAAGGTGGGCAGTCGACTGCTGGCCTGAACAGTTGACTCATCTAATGATCAGTCGACTGATGCTTGGGATCTCGGGCATAGAAGGTTCTCCAGTCGTGTGGTCAGCCTGAGCACTCGACTGATTGAACCATCAGTCGACTGATGTGTATGATCAGTCGACTGATGGTGTATCCGTTGGACTTATCCGACGTGGTTCATGCCATTGTGAGACAACAGATACAGGGGCAGTCGACTGATGGTCCTCATTAGTCGACTACTAGGGGGAATCCAACCCAAGGAGAAGCTTTAAATGGAGCTCATGGAGGAGGGATTTGGTATCGGTTTTCTTCGACGATTTGGAGCGATTTGCTATTGCAAATCAGGGTCTTCAAGGCTAGTCCAAGGCAATCAACAAGTAAGCATCCAAAAGAGTTTTTGTAAAGCGTTCTTTACTTCTCTTCTTATATTTCATTTATAATTGTTTGTATTTCATTTTTATTGTTGTAAGAATACCTGTATGAGGTTTCTCCACCTTCGGATTGTTCCGAGAAAGAGCTATTTGAGTAGTGGTGTGTGATTGGCATCGCTAGGGCTCATTTGAGTCCGATCCATGGAGTAGGAATCATTCGGTTCCGAACCACGTTATATTTTATGTTGTGGATTGTGCTTGTTGTTATTTGTATTGTATTTCTATTATTTCCGCTGCATACTAATACAATTGTAGCAAGCACGCGATCAACATCCAATCGAGCGACGACAACGCTATTCTCCCCTCTCTAGCGGGCGCAACGTTCCTAACATGTTTTTCCTAGGCATATGCCTAGTCCATTTAGGGTTAAGACCTAGGTGGTTTTCAATTTTCCTAATAGATTCCCTTGGTAATGTTTTTCTAGGGATATTAGTCCCAAATTTCTTCTTATTGCTAAAATGGACACTCTTAGCTCCTAAACAATAAAATGTATTATTTCTAGCATGCTTTTCATGAGTAATAGCAACATTTCTAACATGCTTTTGATAACTAAATGAAGAAGAAGCATACTTAAATGTTAACTTAGGGTTTGCCTTAGCTCCCCCTACATGTGTAGCTCCCTCTTGGGTCTTTTTACTCCCCTTGGGGCATTGACTCCGGTAATGACTCAGTTGTCAACATTTGAAGTAAATCACTTGCTCCTTGCTTTTGATTTTTGGAGGACCGTCATCCTTGACCTTTGGCACCGGTTGAGACTTCTTGACACAATTAGGACACTTACTCTTGTAGTGTCCTTCTGTTGGTGCAGTAGGCACCTAAGTCAAACCTGAGTTTTGATTATAGCAAACGATACAAAGTTAAGCTTATATTGTTATCTCACGAGCTAAATCGAGTGTGCAGAAAAATACCAACGCTGGAGCTGAAGGCTAGCGACACCCGAAGAAAGCCGCGGTGTTGGACGACACTCGAGTGACTTCGGAGGGAGCCGAAGGAATCGAGTGGAAGGCCGGAAGCGAAAGCAACACAGTAAGTATCGAGGTAAGCTCGTGTGTGTGCGAGAGTAAGTTAGGTCGTATCCTCTTTACTGGGATGATCTTAAGTGTAGATCCGACCAAAGACATCCTATAGGTGGTCTAGGTCGAGATCGGATGGTCGGAGGCCATCGAAATAATGTTTTTGTTAAGCTAACTTTGCCTTGCATCTAGCATCAGTCGACTGCCAGCTTAGAGGACTCAACTGTCATCCATTAGTCGGCTGCCTGAGGTCAACATTTGACTGATGCTGCCATCAGTCGACTGATGATGGCCATCAGTCGACTGATGGTCAATGATCAACCTCGAGGAGTCAAGCTTTATCACCATTTTTCAAGGAGTCTTGTGCCCAATTCCTATTGGTTGAAGATCCTCTCGAAAAGGGGCTCAAGGGCTATAAAAGGAGGGCCTCTCCTAGGGTTTTTCATCATCTCTAAGTGCTCAAAAGCCTCCGTAATGCTACGACTCTCCGATGACTTTACAACGATGAAGTGCTGCCAACAACCCTAGCTTAATTTATATTTCCTAGTTGTTGGTATAATCTTATTTTGTCATCTCTTTAATACTGTAATTCTTTTTGATTGAGGTTTTCTATCGTTGCATTATACATTAATAGAAGAGAGGGTTTGTCTCTCTATCTTTTGCATTATACATTAATAGAAGAGAGGGTTTTTGTAATCGTCTAACTCCTACCTCCAACGAGGAGGAGTGTTTTAGTGAATTGCCCTCCGTACACGGTCTAGGACTGTTAGGGCCTTGGAGTAGTAGCCGAAGGCTATGAACTAAGTATAAAACCATTTGTCTCCTTTTATTTATCATTTATCTTTCCGCTGCAATTAATTATCTACTCGAGCTTTAACGAACGAAACGAAAGAAAAGTTTTTATCGCTATTCACCCCCCCTCTAGCGATTCGCTTCGATCCAACAATTTGTATCAGAGCCGGGGGCACTTAGATTTGGTGAAACCACCAATCTAGCCTTTTTTACAGATTTGTTTTTGGTTCGTTTAAATTTTCTCCCGCACTACTAATCCAAGACGAAGTCTTGGTACTCTTCTTTTGGTTTTGTTTTGCAAGTATTCGCTTTTGGAGTAGCCGACGGTAAAACGGTCATAACTTTTCATACAAGTTGACCCATGAAACGGGATACCTACCAAAATGAAGCTCTCTGAGAGATCTACACTTTTTATGAGGGTTTACTCTTGTAAAAAGCTGTCTTCATCCCCAAAAACCAACGTTTAGTACCATTTCGTGGACATCAAAGGTTGTAAGTGCTCTTCTTTTATTTTAGTTGGTTATTTCTCGTTTATTCATTTTGTTTCTTTTCATTTCCTACATTACTAATCCAAGGCGAAGTCTTGGAACCTTTTTCATGTTTTTTTATTATTTTGTGTGCAAGGTTTCCTTTCCAAATGGCCCATCTCGAGGGTTTTAGCACCGTCCGACCTCCGTTTTACAACGGAGATGATTTCTGTTACTGGAAAGGTCGGATGGAGTGCTTTCTTAAAACCCAAATCGATATGTGGATCATAATCCAAACGGCATTCACACTTCCGACAAACAAAGTGGGTGAATCCTTGGATTATGATCAATGGACCAATGCGACAAAAAGACAAGTCGAAGCCGATGCCAAGGCAACTCAAATCCTCTAATGCGGCTTGTCCAAGGAGGAGCTTAATCGCGTCGGCCCCTTCATCAGCGCAAAGGACCTTTGGACAAAGCTAGTAGAGCTACACGAAGGGACCGATGAAGCCAAGGTATGTAAGAATGATCTTTTGTTTAATAAGTTATATAATCTAAAAATGCAGGAACACGAAACGGTGACACAACTTCATGCTCGCATTCAAGACATAGTCAATAACCAACACGCGATCGGGCAAAAGGTCGAAAATTGTGATCTTATTAGGTATGTTCTTAACTCATTTCCTAGGACTACCTTGTGGGCATCCATGGTCGAAGCTTACAAGGTTTCCAAGGATCATTCAAAACTTAGGTTAGATGAGTTATTTTCCAATTTCGAACTACATGAGCAGTCTAACTCAGAACCCGAGAATGGTATAACACTTTTTGCAGGTTTAAGGAAGAAAATTGCAAGCAAGCCACCCCCGAAGGAAGAAGAAGATGAGTCCGATTCGGAGGTCGACCCGGAAATGGAGACCGAACTAGTCAACCTAGTTCGAAGGATAGTCAAGGGTCGAAAGAGAACCATCACTCGACCCAACGAAGGTAAGCCTAAAAGTTCTAATATTAGGTGTTACGAATGCAACAGGTTGGACACATCAAGTGCGAATGCCCAAAGCTCAAAAGCAAAGCACCAAAATACAAAAAGGCACTCAACGCTACATGGGAAGAAGCGTTCGAGGAAGAAGATGATGATCGAGTCCTCATGGCTAAAACAGTTGAATTGGAGATGAAGTCGGAAGCAGAACACGAATCAGAAACCGAAGACGAGTCGGACTGTGAAGCGCTATTCAAGACAAGCCACGGATACACACCTGGTTCAAAAGATACACTCAAGGTAAGTCGATCTCTCATTAGTATGCTTTATAGTGCAATTAAATTCTTAACTAGGAAATTAGCTAAGTCCAAGTCCAAGGTCGAGACGTTGGTTGAGGAAGTTAAACTCCTCAAACACGAGGTCTCCCTAACCTCTTGGACTAGTCGAGTTTGAGAGGAGGACTCAACTCGGGTTGAAAAGCTCGAAGTTGAGAACTCACTCTTGAATAGTTAAGTCGAAGATCTTAGGAATACGTTGGAAAGGTTTACTTTGGGATCCAAAGGACTTGACCTCCTACTTGGATCGCAAAGGGCCGTGTACAACAAGGCTAGACTAGGGTTTAGCTCAAATACGACCAACAAGTCGTATATGTCAATTGCAAGTTGACATAAAAAACGTGTCCAAGCATGGGTCCCTAAGACTGCCTTGATTTCAAACTTAGGATCGAACCAGTACTGGGTTCCCAAGGACCAAATCCGCTATGTGGAGAGACCAAACCAATTCAACGGTCCAGGGGGAGCTAGTACAAAACTTGTTTGTATTTTAACTTAGAAATTGCATGCTTAGGGTCTTTATTTAGCTTCATTCTTTTTTTTAGAATGGCTAGATAGGACTATAACTCATCAATACTTGATAACATAGTACTAGGATGCGGCGAGATGATAGTACACTAGGAAAGCGGAGTCTTGTGTATTCAGGCTAGATAAGGCATATCTAGTTCGGTGCACTTGACCGAGTGGAACTAGCTGAAGCTACCTCGCAGTATCCTAGACTAGTTAGACCAGGAAGTGGTCTTAGGTGAGTCAAGTCTCTATTTTCTTGAAAATGGCTTTGTCTAAGAAAGTGGTCGTTGTTCCGATCAAAGAAGGCCTCTGTGCCTCACCACGACCTGGAAGCCATGATCTTGAAAAGGTGACTTGATGAGCCTAAGGTCAAATCCGAATCTAACGCAAGGTTGACAAGTGTTCAAATCATTAAATTTAAATCAAGTAAAATTGGAAGTCATCTCACAAGAACATATAGGGTTAACGTGTTTGATCATGTAGACATGAGTGAGATGATTTAGGTTAATAATCTTCAATCAATCTTTAATAAATCCAATATCCGATCAAACTACCTTGCGTGTAGGATCAATGGATGTTGGACAGTGGTTGCTCCCGACACATGACCGGGGATCAACTCAAGTTTTCGAAGCTTCGATTCAAACGACAAGGATCAGTATCCTTCGAAAACAACGACAAGCTCAAAATCATCGGATCAGGTAATATTGAGCCCAACTCTAATTTTATTATTCAAAATGTCTTATTGGTAGAAAATTTTCAATACAATTTACTTAGTGTAAGCCAATTGTGTGATAATAACTATAAGGTCATATTTATAGAAAATGAATGCGTAATTAATACAAATGAAACTTCTAAAACAATCCTTAAGGGAACTAGAAATAACAATATTTACACTATTAATTTAACTAACTCCTCAACCAAGTGTCTTATGACACGGCAAGAGGAATCATGGTTGTGGCACCGACGACTCGGTCACTCACACCGAAGACTCATCCACAAGATGAGTCAGAGTGACTTAGTCAGAGGTTTGCCTAACCTCAATAAATTGAACAATAAAATATGTAATGCTTGTCAACAAGTTAAACAATCTAGGACACAATATCAACTAACTAATCAAGAACGAACCGAAAGTGTTCTTGAGCTCCTATACATGGATCTATTTGATTCACACAGAGCTAAGTCACTTAATGGGAGTAAATTCTTCTTAGTCATAATTGATGACTATTCTATATTTACTTGGGTTAGGTTCATCAAACACAAAAGTGATACCCTAGATCAATTAATCAATCTATTTAAACTAATAGAAAATCAACAAAACCTTAAAATCAAAAGACTTAGGATTGATCATGGTGGTGAATTCGAGAACCACAGGTTTACAGAATTCTATAACCTAAATGGATACCACCATGAGTTCTCTTGCCCTAGAACCCCACAACAGAATGGCCTAGTAGAATGTAAAAATAGAACCCTTCAAGAAGCAGCTAGGACAATGTTAAACGAGTATAACCTATCCGATAGGTTTTGGGCGGAAGCCGTAAGTACGACATGCTATGTCCAAAATAGGATCCTTATGGTAAAGAGGCACCTTAAGACCTCATACGAGATTTATCACGATAAAATACCTAACATCAAGTACTTTAGGGTATTTGGGTGTAAGGTACATATCCTAAACACTAAGGATTACCTATGGAAATTTACATCCAAAACCTCGACCGAAATCTTTCTAGGATACTCGACTACAAGTAGAGCTTATAGAGTATATAACCATGACACCCTTAGAGTCGAGGAGACTATCAATGTAGTATTTGTTGAAGGACACGAACCTACAAAACCCCTGACAACCCCAATTAGCGAGCCGATTCATACCAGACTCAACTCCGATCCGGAGATCAAGTCTAGTATTAATCCCAACCTAAGTCAACCAAGTCATTCTTTTGACCAAGTGGTAGATGACTCAAACCAAATTAGGACTCAATCGAGTCATCCTATTGATCAAGTGGTAGATGACCCAAACCCAAACCAAACTAGGACTCAAACGAATCATCCTATCGACCAAGTGATAGGTGATCCAAGTCTAGGAGTTTGAACTAGAGCCTCATACAGAAACCTTAGTCAAATCTCCTTGATTTCCAAAATTGAACCCAAAACTAATGACCAAGCTCTTCTTGATCCCGATTGGATTATTGCAATGCAAGAAGAGCTGGCTCAATTCACTAGGAATGAAGTATGGGAATTAGTACCACCACCTAAAGATAAAACAATCATTGGAACAAGGTGGGTGTTTAGGAATAAACTTGATGATAAAGGTGATGTAGTTAGATATAAAGTTAGATTAGTCGCTAAAGGGTTTAGTCAAGTTGAAGGTTTAGATTACGATGAGACCTATGCCCCAATAGCTAGATTAGAGTCCATTCGAATGTTATTAGCATATGATGCACATTGAGGATTTAAGTTGTTTCAAATGGATGTAAAGTCAGCATTCTTGAATGGATATATTAAAGAAGAGGTTTATGTTAGTCAACCTCCCAATTTTGAAAGCCTAGATAAACCCGATCATGTCCTTAGGTTAAAGAAATCTCTCTATGGACTTAAACAAGCTCCTCGAGCTTGGTACAAGAGACTTTCGATTTATCTTAAGTCCAAAGGATTTAACCAAGGTGTAGTTGACCCAACCCTTTTCGTAAAAACCTTAGGTAAAGACATATTCATCGCCCAAATCTACGTAGATGATATTATTTTCGGAACCACCAACTCGATCCTACTAAATGAATTCATTTCACTTATGGAAAGTGAATTTGAAATTAATTTAGTAGGAGAGTTGAGTTTCTCCTTAGGTCTACAAATTAAACAAACTAAAGATGGAATATACCTACATCAACGCAAATATACTAGGGAATTAATTAAACACTTTGGAATGCAAGATGCTAAAATTATTAATACCCCAATGGTAATGAATGTAAATATAGAAGAAGATGTAATCGGAAATTCAATTGATTTAAAATACTATAGGAGCGTAATAGGGAGTCTCCTTTACTTAACTGCAAGCCGACCTGATATCTTATATGCAGTAAGTATGTGCGTAAGGCTCCAAACCTGTGCCAAGGAGTCTCACCTAACTCTAGTAAAGTGTATCCTTAGATATCTAAAGGGTACACTTAATGTCGGTATTTGGTACCCTAGATATACCGAGTTCAAACTAACTGACTACTCTGATTCGGACTATGCCGGTAGTAAGCTTGATAGAAAGAGTACGAGTGGTTATTGTCAACTTCTCGGCTCAAGTCTAGTGAGTTGGTGCAGTAGGAAGCAACACTGTGTTGCCTTATCTACCACCGAAGTCGAATACATCGCGATGGGTGAGTGTGTCACTCAGCTTCTTTGGATGAAGCACACTCTCCGCGACTTTAAGTTAGACTTTACGAACACTAAACTCCATGTAGATAATATTAGCTCAATTAACCTAACTAAGAATTCGATATGTCATTCTAGGACCAAACATATAGAGGTCAAACATCATTTCATTCGAGAACATGTAGCCAACAGAGCCATACAACTCGAATACGTTGAATCGAAGTCCAACTTGGCAGACCTATTTACTAAACCCCTACCCGAAGACGAATTTAGTCTATTAAGACGAAAATTGGGCATGTGAGTTCTAGAATAGGAACTTGCAAATTATATTTTCTTACTACTATTTCTTACTTTTTATTTTTCATGGAACTAGCATATGACATACCTTAGATAACATGCACCTATAGATTTAAGGAGCCAATACATCTCACAACACATAGGACTAATGTGTTTGTGTACTTAGCCACGTAGATGGGCGTGAGATGTTAGGACCTTACTCCTGGTTCCAGATGTAGAGCTAGTGCATCACCATGAACCATAGAGTATAATCATATATATTAACCGACTCTGACCAGGACTGGTTGATCTTTCATATAAATCGAGTCAATATGAGTCGAACATTTTATAGATGAGCTTATTTTCAGTATATTATTTTCAAAATAATATGGAACATGCTTGGACTTTAAATTTAATATCTATATTTGTTTTTCACACACCCCCACTCTTTTTGATATTTGGAAAAAGGGGGAGAAAAAGGCCAGAGTTAAGTTATCAAAATTTTTGATCAGTTAAGTACATGTTTATTTAACTTACTTTAAGTTTTGAAAATTTACTTAACTTGTTAACAAAAAGGAAGTATAGGCCAAGTTAAGAAATTCTTAACTTAAACTTATTTTTAAACACTATGGCCAAACATTAATGCTTTACTTAAGAAAGGGGGAGAAAGGGACAAGTTAAGAAGTCCTCTTAACTTAAATGTTTTACTAAGGCCAACTTTAAGTAATGTTAATTACTTAAACTCTTCCTAAATAGCAACCATCTAGGGTGAGGATTAAGGTCTTCTTTCAAAGACTCACCCTCGGTCAAGGGGGAGGTTTCCTCAAGGGGGATTACTTGAAGAAAATCTTTACTACTCCTACTAATCTTTATTATTCTTGTGTTTCATGCATATTTTAATTCTTTATGCATATTATCTTCTTAACTTTGTATGTGGGTTTGGCATAGATCAAAAAGGGGGAGATTGTTGGTGCAGTAGGCACCTAAGTCGAACCTTAGTTTTGATTATAGCAAACGATACAAAGTTAAGCTTATATTGTTATCTCACGAGCTAAATCAAGTGTGCAGAAAAGTCCCAACGCTGGAGCTGAAGGCTAGTGACACCCGGAGGAAACCATGGTGGTCGGACGACACTCGAGTGACTTCGGAGGGAGTCGAAGGAATTGAGTGGAAGGCCGGAACCGAAAGTGACACAGTAAGTATCGAGGTAAGCTCATGTGTGTGCGAGAGTAAGTGAGGTCGTATCCTCTTTACGGGGATGATCTTAAGCGTAGATCCGACCAAAGACATTCGATAGGTGGTCTAGGTCGAGATCGGATGGTCGGAGGCTGTCGAAATAATATTTTTGTTAAGCTAACTTTGCCTTGCAGCTAGCATCAATCGCCACCTTGAGGACTCGACCGCCGCCCATCATCGATCGCCGATCACGTCAAGATCCGATGTCGCCATCACGATCGATGATGGCCATCAGTCGACTGATGGTCAATGATCAGCCTCGAGGAGTCATGCTTTATCACCATTTTTCAAGGAGTCTTGTGCCCAATTCTTATTGGTTGAAGATTCTTTCGAAAAGGGGCTCAAGGGATATAAAAGGAGGGCCTCTCCTAGGGTTTTTCATCATCTCTAAGTGCTCAAAAGTCTCCGCAATGCTACAACTCTCCGACGACTTTACAACGACGAAGTGCTGCCAATAACCCTAGCTTAATTTATATTTCCTAGTTGTTTGTATAATCTTATTTTGTCATCTCTTTAATACTGCAATTCTTTTTGATCGAGGTTTTCTATCGTTGCATTTTACATTAATAGAAGAGAGGGTTTGTCTTTCTATCTTTTGCTTTCGAAGGTTTTTGTAATCGTCTAACTCCTACCTCCAACGAGGAGGAGTGTTTTAGTGAATTGCCCTCCGTACACGGTCTAGGACCATTAGGGCCTTAGAGTAGTAGCCGAGGGCTACGAACTAAGTAAAAACCATTTGTCTCCTTTTATTTATCATTTATCTTTCCACTGCAATTAATTGTCTACTCGGATTTTAACGAACGAAACGAAAGAAAAGTTTTTATCGCTATTCACCCCCCCTCTAGTGATCCGCTTCGATCCAACACCTTCCTCCCTACACTCAAAACATATTATATGATTTTTATTTTTACCTACAATGTTTGAGTTTCCTAGGGTGGTGGAAGATTGGACTTCTTCCTCTTCTTGACCGGAGGTAGATGGTTCTTCTTGTTGCTCCGGTATTGAGAATACCCTAATCTCCTCCCCCTCAATCCTAGAGGTGGGGGTTTCCTCCAATTCTTCCTCTTCCTTTGACGCGGATCCGGATGTTGATTCCCTATCAACTTCCGAATCCTCACTTTCTTATGAGGAAGGTGATTCTTCTTCTTCGGGCTCTTGGATGGTTAAGGGTTCTCATGGAGCTTGGCCAATTTGCTCCAAAATTCCTTTGCATCCTAGTATTCTCCTAATTTGGACACAACATCATTAGGAATTAAATCACTTAAAAATTTAATTACCTTTTGATTTCTCTTGAACTCTTGGAGTTATTCCTTGGTCCATTTCTTTATCTTGAGGAATCCTCCTTTTGGCCCTCTTGGAAAATCAAACACATCCATCAAGGTGGACCAATCTTCGAAGTCCTTCATCATAATGAATTCTTCGATCTATGCCCTCCATTGCTTAAACCCTTTTTGTCCATAGAAGGTGTACGAGATCGGAGTGTTGATATCCCATCCTAGTCTTTCTTTGAATTCCATCTTCCCTCTAGCTTGATCCCTCAGATGTGAAGTTGGTGAAGAGCGACCCGCTTTGATACCAATTGTAGGAGATCGTCATGACCGCTAGAGGGGGTGTTGGATCGAAGCGGATCGCTAGAGGGGGGGGTGAATAGCGATAAAACTTTTTTTTTCGAGTTCGTATCAAAAACTGAGTAGATAATTAATTGCAGCGGAAATGTAAATATAAAGTAAAAAGAGACAAAGGAGTTTTACTTGGTTCGTAGCCTTTGGCTACTACTCCAAGGCCCTAGCGGTCCTCGACAACGTACGGAGGGCAAAAACACTAAAGAACTCCTCCCCATTAGAGGTAGGAGTTTAATCGATACAAGTAAAGCACAAAGCTTGAGGTAGAGGGACACTCCCCCTCTCCTCGTTACGATAAAAGCTACGAAAATGAAAGTACTAAACTGAAATAAAACTCTAACCAACGTAATAAAATGAAAACAAATAAACCTAGATGTCGGAGAAGAAGCACTTCGTTGTCGGAGAAGTTGTAGCTTTGCGGAGGCTTTTGGAAGCTTAGAATTGATAAGAAAACCCTAGGTTAGGACCTCCTTTTATAGCCTTTGAGCCCCTTTTCGAGAGGAACCCTAGCCAATCACAATTTAGCACCAATCTCCTTGAAATGGGGTGATAAGCCTTGACTCCTCGAATCTGATCATTAACCATCAGTCGACTGATGGCCATCATCAGTCAACTGATGGCATCATCAGTCGAGTGCTAACCTCCGACAATCGACTGTTTGACGGCAGTCGAGTCCTCCAAGTTGGCAGTCGACTGATACTAGCTGCAAGGCAAAGTTAGCTCAAAGAAAACATTATTTCGACGGCCTTCGACCGTCCGATCTCGACCTAGACCATCGATGGGATGTCTTTGGTCGGATCTACGCTTAAGACCATCCCCGTAAGGAGGATACGACCTCACTTATGCTCGCACACACGAGCTTACCTCGATACTTACCATGTCGCTTTTGCTTCCGCCCTTCCACTCGATTCCTTTGGCTCCCTCCGAAGTCACTCGAGTGTCGCCTAACCACTCGGCTTCTTCCGGGTGTCGCTAGCCTTCAGCTCCATCTTTAGCAATCTTTTGCACACTTGATTCAGCTCGTGAGATAACGACATGAGCTTAACTTTGTATCGTTTGCTATAATCAAAACTCAGGTTCGACCTAGGTGCCTACTGCACCAACAATCTCCCCTTTTTGATTTATGGCAAACCCACATACAAAGTTAAGTAAATAGCAAGCATGAAGAATAATGTGCATTAGAAACAAACAAAAACTAAAGAAGATTAAGTTGGAGTAGTAAGGATTTTCTTCAAGTACTCCCCCTTGAGGAAACCTCCCCCTTGACCGAGGGTGAGTCTTGAAGAATGACCTTAATCCTCCCGTTGAGGGTTGCTTTAAGTAATTACTTAAAGTTGGCCTTAGTAAAATGTTTAAGTTAAGAGTTCTTCTTAACTTGGCCCTTTCTCCCCCTTAAGTAAAACATTAAAAATAAGTAAAACGTTGATGGCACAAATAAGTTTAAGTTAAGAATTCTCTTAACTTGGCCTTTAATAAGTTTTCAAAACTTAAAGTTAACTTTTGGTTTAAATATAAAGTAAGAGTTAAACCAAAAAATTTAAAAATTTGACCCCTTAACTTTGGCCTTTTTCTTCCCCTTTTGCCATATATCGAAAAGAGTGAGGGTGTATGTGGAAAAAAAAAATAAGTGTTAGATTTAAACTCCAAGCATGTTCCACATTATTTTGAAAATAATATATTGAAAATAAGTTCATCTATAAAATGTTCGACTCATATCTGGCTTGATTGATATAAAAGATCAACCAGTCCTGGTCAGAGTTAGTTAGTATGTATGATTATACTCCGTGGTTCATGGCGATGCACTAGCTCTACATCTGGAACCAGGAGTAAGGTCCTAACATCTCATGCCCATCTACGTGGCTAAGTACACAATCACATTAGTCCTATGTGTTGTGAGATGTATTGGCTCCTTAAATCTATAGGTGCATTATATCTAAGGTATGTCCTATGCTAGTTCCATGAAAATGAAATTTAAGAAATAGTAGTAAGAAAATATAATCTGCAAGTTCCTATTCTATTACGCACATGCCTAATTTTCATCTTAATAGACTAAATTTGGCTTCGGGTAGGGGTTTAGTAAATAGGTCTGCTAAGTTAGACTTCGATTCGACGTATTCGAGTTGTATGGCTCCGTTGGCCATATGTTCTCGAATGAAATGGTGTTTGACTTCTATATGTTTGGTCCTAGAGTGACATATCGGATTCTTAGTAAGATTAATTGAACTAATGTTATCTACGTGAAGTTTAGTATTCGTAAAGTCTAACTTAAAGTCGCGGAGAGTGTGTTTCATCCAAAGAAGTTGAGTGACACACTCACCCATCGCGATGTATTCGGCTTCGGTGGTAGATAAGGCAACACAGTGTTGCTAATTACTGCACCAACTCACTAGACTCGAGCCGAGAAGTTGACAACAACCACTCGTGCTCTTTCTATCGAGCTTACTACCGGCATAGTCATAATCGGAGTAGCCGGTTAGTTCGAACTCGGTAGATCTAGGATACCAAATACCGACATTAAGTGTACCCTTTAGATATCTAAGGATAGGCTTGACTAAAGTTAGGTGAGACTCCTTGGCACAGGTTTGAAACCTTGCGCACATACTCACTGCAAATAAGATATCAGGTCAGCTTGCAGATAAGTAAAGGAGACTCCCTATTATGCTCCTATAGTATTTTAAATCAATTTGGTTTCCAATTACTTCTTCTATATTAACATTAGTTGCCATTGGGGTATTAATAATTTTAGCGTCTTGCATTCCAAAGCGTTTAATTAATTCCCTAGTATATTTGCGTTGATGTAGGTATATTCCATCTTTAGTTTGTTTAATTTGTAATCCTAAGAAGAAACTTAATTCGCCTACTAGATTCATTTCAAATTCACTTTCCATGAGTGAAATAAACTCATTTAGTAGGATTGAGTTGGTGGTTCCGAAAATAATATCATCTACGTAGATTTGGGCTATGAATATGTCTTTACCTAAGGTTTTTACGAAAAGGGTTGGGTCAACTACACCTTGGTTAAAGCCTTTGGACTTAAGATAAATTGAAAGTCTCTCGTACCAAGCTCGCGGAGCTTGTTTAAGTCGATAAAGAGCTTTCTTTAACCTAAGGACATGATCGGATTTGTCTTAACTTTCGAAACCGGGGGGGTTGACTAACATAAACTTCTTCTTTAATGTATCCATTTAAGAATGCAGATTTCACATCCATTTGAAACAACATAAATCCTCGATGTGCTGCATATGCTAATAGCATTCGAATGGACTCTAATCTAGCTACTGGGGCATAGGTCTCGTCGTAATCTAAACCTTCGACTTGACTAAACCCTTTAGAAACTAGTCCAGCTTTATTTCTAACTACTTCACCTCTATCATCAATTTTATTTCTAAACACCCACCTTGTTCCAATGATTGTTTTATCTTTAGGTGGTGGTACTAATTCCCATACTTCGTTCCTAGAGAATTGAGCCAACTCTTCTTGCATTGCAATAATCCAATCGGGATCAAGAAGAGCTTGGTCAATAGTTTTGGGTTCAATTTTAGAAATCAAAGATATTTGACTAAGTTTCTATATGAGGCTCTAGTTCGAACTCCTAGACTTGGATCACCTATCACTTGGTCGATAGGATGATTCGTTTGAGTCCTAGTTGGATTTGGGTTTGAGTCTACAACTTGATCCATAGGATGGCTTGTTTGAGTTCTAGTTTGGTTGGAGTCATCTATCACTTGATCAATAGAGTGACTTGGTTGACTTAGGTTAGGATTAACACTAGACCTGATCTCCGGATCAGAGTTAGGTCTAGTATGAATCGGCTCGTTAATTGGGGTTGTCGGGGGTTTTGTAGGTTCGTGTCCTTCATCGAATACTACATTGATAGTTTCCTCGACTCTAAGGGTGTCATGGTTATATACTCTATAAGCTCTACTTGTAGTCGAGTATCCTAGAAAGATTCCGGTCGTAGTTTTGGATGTAAATTTCCCTAGGTAATCTTTAGTGTTTAGGATATGTACCTTACACCCAAATACCCTAAAGTACTTGATGTTAGGTATTTTATCGTGATAAATCTCGTATGAGGTCTTAAGGTGCCTCTTTACCATAAGGATTCTATTTTGGACATAGCATGTTGTACTCACGGCTTCCGCCCAAAACCTATCGGGTAGGTTATACTCATTTAACATTGTCCTAGCGGCTTCTTGTAGGGTTCTATTTTTGCGTTCTACTAGGCCATTTTGTTGTGGAGTTCTAGGGCAAGAGAACTCGTGGTGGTATCCATTTAGGTTACTGCACTCAGAACCTATGGTTTTCGAATTCACCACCATGATCAGTCCTAAGTCTTTTGATTTTAATGCTTTGTTGATTTTCTATTAACTTAAATAGATTGATTAATTGATCTAGGGTATCACTTCCGTTAAGTGACTTAGCTCTGTGTGAATCAAATAGATCCATGTGTAGGAGCTCAAGCACACTTTTGGTTCGTTCTTGACTAGTTAGTTGATGTTGTGTCCTAGATTGTCTAAGTCACTCTGACTCATCTTGTGGATGAGTCTTGGGTGTGAGTGACCGAGTCGTCGGTGCCACAACCATGATTCCTCTTGCCGTGTCATAAGACACTTAGTTGAGGAGTTAGTTAAGGTAATAGTGTAAATGTTGTTATTTCTAGTTCCCTTAAGAATTGTTTTAGAGGTTTCGTTTGTATTAATTACGCATTCATTTTCTAGAAATATGACCTTATAGTTATTATCACACAATTGGCTTACACTGAGAAGATTATATTGAAAATTTTCTACTAATAAAACGTTTTGAATGACAAAATTTGAGTTAAGCTCAATATCACATGATCCGATGATTTTGAGTTTGCCGTTATTTTCGAAGGCTACCGATCCTTGTCATTTGAATCGAAGCTTCGAAAACTTGAGTTGATCCCCGGTCATGTGTCGGGAGCAACCATTGTCCAACATCCATTGATCCTACATGCAAGGTAGTTGGATCGGATATTGGATTTATTAAAAATTGGTTGAAAATTTATTAACCTAAATCATCTCACCCATGTCTACATGATCAAACATGTTAATCCTATATGTTCTTGTGAGATGACTTCCAATTTTAGTTGAATTAAATTTAATGACTTAAACACTTGTCAACCTTGCGTTAGATTCGGATTTGACCTTAGGTTCATCAAGTCACCTTTTCAAGATCATGGCTTCCAGGTCGTGGCGAGGCACAGAGGCCTTCTTTGATCGGAACAACGACCACTTCCTTAGACAAAGCCATTTTCAAGAAAATAGAGACTTGACTCACCTAAGACCACTTCCTAGTCTAACTAGTCTAGGATACGGCGAGGTAGCTTCAGCTAGTTCCGCTCGGTCAAGTGCACCGAACTAGATACGCCTTATCTAGCCCGAATACACAAGACTCCGCTTTCCTAGCGTACTATCATCTCGCCGCATCCTGGTACTATGTTATCAAGTATTGACAAGTTATAGTCCTATCTAACCATTCTAAGAAGTAAAATCAAACTAAATAAAAACCTAAGCATGCAATTTCTAAGTTAAAACACAAACAAATTTCGTACTAGCTCCCCCTGGACCGTTGAATCGATTCGGTCTCTCCACATAGTGGATTTGGTCCTTGGGAACCCAGTACTGGTTTGATCCTAAGTTTGAAATCAAGGTGGTCTTAGGGACCCATGCTTGGACACGTTTTTTATGTCGACTTACGATTGACATATACGACTTATTGGTCGTGTTTGAGCTAAACCCTAGCCCGGCCTTGTTGTACACGACCCTTTGCGATCCAAGTAGGAGGTCAAGTCCTTTGGATCCCAAAGTAAACCTTTCCAACGTATTCATAAGATCTTCGACATGACTCTTCAAGAGTGAGTCCTCAACTTCTAGTTTTTCAACCCAAGTTGAGTCCTTCTCTTGAACTCGACTAGTCGAAGAGGTTAGGGAGACCTCGTGTTTGAGGAGTTTAACTTCCTCAACCAGGGTCTTGACCTTGGACTCGGACTTAGCTAACTTTTTATTTAAAAACTTAATTGCACTATAAAGAGTAGTAATAAGAGACCGACTTACCTTGAGTGTATCTTTTGAACCGGATGCGTATCCGTGGCTCGTCTTGAATAGTGCTTCGCAGTCCGACTCGTCTTCGGTTTCCGATTCAAGGTCTGGTTCCGATTTCGTCTCCGATTCCACTGGTTTATCCATGAGGACTCGATCGTTATCTTCTTCCTCGGAAGCTTCTTCCCAAGTAGCGTTAAGTGCCTTTTTGTATTTTGGTGCCTTGCTCTTGAGTTTTGGGCATTCAGACTTAATGTGTCTAAACCTGTTGCATTCATAACATCTTATGTTTCAACTTTTAGGCTTACCTTCATTGGGTCGAGTGACGGCTCATTTTCGGCTCTTGACTATCCTCCGAACTAGGTTGACTAGTTCGACCTCCATTTCCGAGTCGACCTCCGAATCAGACTCATCCTCTTCTTCCTTCGGAGGTGGCTTGCTAGTGGTTTTCTTCTTTGAACCTGCAAATAATGCTATACCTTTCTCGGGTTCCAAATTAGACTGCTCATGAAGTTCAAAATTAGAAAAAAGTTCATCTAATCTAAGTTTAGAAAGATCCTTGGAGACCTTGTAGGCATCGACCATGGATGACCACAAGGTGGTCCTTGGAAAGGAGTTTAGGACATACCTTATAAGGTTGCGGTTTTTGACCTTTTGCCCGATTGCGTGTAGGTTGTTGACTATGTCTTGGACACGGGCATGGAGTTGTGTCGGGACTCGTGTTCCTGCATTTTTAGGTTATATAGTTTATTGAATAGAAGATCACGCTTACATACCTTGGCTTCATCGGTCCCTTCGTGTAGCTCCACTAGCTTTGTCCAAAGGTCCTTTGCGCTGATGAAGGGGCCGACGCGATTTAGCTCTTCCTTGGATAAGCCACATTGAAGGATTTGAGTTGCCTTAGCGTCGGCTTCGACTTGTCTTTTTGTCGCAATGGTCCATTGGTCATAATCCAAGGATTCACCCACTTCTTTAGTCGGAAGTGTGAATCCCATTTGGATTATGATCCACATCTCGATTTGGGTTTTGAGAAAGCATTCCATCCGACCCTTCCAATAACGGAAGTCATCTCCGTTGTAAAACGGAGGTCAGACGGTGCTAAAACCCTCGAGATGGGCCATTAGAACAAAAGAAACAAGTAGACAAAAAACTAGCAATGACAAAAACACACAAGAAAGTACCAAGACTCGCGTCTTGGATTAGTAGTGCGGTAGAAAAACTAAGCGAACGAATTAAATTTGAAATAAATAGAAAAAAAGAAAAAAAATCTGTGAAAATGCTAGATTGGTGGTTTCACCAAATCTTAGCACCCCCGGCTCTGATACCAATTGTTGGATCGAAGCGGATCGCTAGAGGGGGGGTGAATAGCGATAAAACTTTTTTTTCGAGTTCGTATCAAAAATCGAGTAGATAATTAATTGCAGCAGAAATGTAAATGTAAAGTAAAAAGAGACAAAGGAGTTTTACTTGGTTCGTAGCCTTCGGCTACTACTCCAAGGCCCTAGCGGTCCTCGACCATGTACGGAGGGCAAAAACACTAAAGAACTCCTCCCCGTTAGAGGTAGGAGTTTAATCGATACAAGTAAAGCACAAAGCTTGAGGTAGAGGGACACTCCCCCTCTCCTCGTTACGATAAAATCTCCGAAAATGAAAGTACTAAACTGAAATAAAACTCTAACCGACGTAATAAAATGAAAACAAATAAACCTAGACGTCGGAGAAGAAGCACTTCGTTGTCGGAGAAGTTGTAGCTTTGCGGAGGCTTTGGAAACATAGAATTGATAAGAAAACCCTAGGTTAGGACCTCCTTTTATAGCCTTTGAGCCCCTTTTCGAGAGGAACCCTAGCCAATCACAATTGAGCACCAATCTCCTTGAAAATGGGGTGATAAGCCTTGACTCCTCGAATCTGATCATTGACCATCAGTCGACTGATGGCCATCATCAGTCGACAGATGGCAGCATCAGTCGAGTGCTGACCTCCGGTAGTCGACTTTTTGATGGCAGTCGAGTCCTCCAAGTTGGCAGTCAACTGACACTAGCTGCAAGGCAAAGTTAGCTCAAAGAAAACATTATTTCGACGGCCTTCGACCGTCCGATCTCGACCTAGACCATCGATGGGATGTCTTTGGTCGGATCTACACTTAAGATCATCCCCGTAAGGAGGATACGACCTCACTTACGCTCGCACACACGAGATTACCTCGATACTTACCATGTCGCTTTTGCTTCCGGCCATCCACTCGATTCCTTCGGCTCCCTCCGAAGTCACTCGAGTGTCGCCCGACCACCCGGCTTCTTCTAGTTGTCGCTAGCCTTCAGCTCCAGCTTTAGCAATCTTCTGCACACTCGATTCAGCTCGTGAGATAACGACATGAGCTTAACTTTGTATCGTTTGCTATAATCAAAACTCAGGTTTGACCTAGGTGCCTACTGCACCAATAGGGGGGTGAATAGCGTGTACGTCGTAGATGGAGGAATTCGATCACGATCGCATGCTTGCTACAATTCAGTTAGTGCATAGTGGAATAATAATAAAAAGCAATAACAAATGACAAACACACAATTACACAACGATATAATGTGGTTCGGAATCGAATGGTTCCTATTCCACAGATTGGACTCTAAAAGCCCTAATAATGCAAACACGCACCACTAATCACAAATACTTCTTCTCAGAACAATTCGGAGGTGGAGAAACCTCGTGCAAATGATTACAACATTAATATGAAATACAACAAACAAATACAAGTAGATACAACAAAAGAAATGCTAAGAAAACTTTACAATCAATCTTTTGGAAGCTTGATTGTTTGGTTAGTTGAGTTGCACTTTGAGACCTTGAATTACACCAACAATTCACCCCAAAACTCCTCAAAGAACCATTGCTAAATCCCTCCTTCACGAGCTCCATTTAAAGATTCTCATTGGGCTGGATTCCACCTAGCAGTCGACTGATCGGGACCATCAGTCGACTGCCCCTGTAGCCTTTGTCTCACAACGACATGAAAAACTTCAGATAAGTCCAACAGATACACCATCAGTCGACTGATCATACCATCAGTCGACTGATGGCTCAATCAGTCGAGTGTTCGGGCCGATCACTCGACTGGAGAGCCTTCTATGCCCAAGATCCCGAGCATCCGTCGACTTATCACTAGATCAATCGACTGATCAGGACAACAGTCGATTGCCCACCTCTGGCAGTCGATTTCCAGGGCACTTCCTATAGTCAAACCCTAGTTAACTCCCATCAGTTGACTGACCCATGGTCTCAGTCAACTAATACACCTCAAACATGAGGTTTTAACCCAAGTATGGTGCCCCCATACTTATTAGACCACCCGTAGCCTAGACCTAAGCCTTCTAGCCACTTCTGTCAACCTCATGCCTATCCGATTCCTCCAAGTCATCCACGACTTGTTCATCCATACACTAGCCTTCAGGTGCTTCCATCCGCTATTTTCATGCTAACGGTGTCTACACTTCCAAGGCACATTGGACTTACACTGCCAAGACTCCCGCTTGGACTTTACGTTGCCAACCATTGGACTTATGCTGCCATGACTCCACCCTTGGACTTTACGCTGCCAATATCACACCCCTTGGACTTTCCAAATGCCAAGACTCAAGCTTAGACTTTCCTTTGCCAACCCATGTTGGACATTCCATGACAAGTACTCAAGACTTGGACTTTTCCTTGCCAAGACCCATGCTTGGACTTTCCTTTCCAACCCATGTTGGACTTTCCCTTGCCAAGACTCATGCTTGGACTTTACATGCCAAGTACTCAAGCTTGGACTTTCCCAATGCCATGTGTCCCACTTGGGCTTTCCATGCCAAGTACCCATGACTTGGACATTACCATGACAATCACATTGTAATATGTTTTTGTCGAAAATCAAAACATCGCTCGAGTCAAACTCGAGTTAGGTCAATTGTGACCTGGGCCGATTGCACCAACACAATCGACCCATGACACGATTGACCAGGCTAGAGTGGAACTCGAGTAGGGTTTTGATGTTTGACAATGGGTTAACAATGGATTTGCCCATTGTTTGACAATATGGTTTAACCATATGTTGACCATATGACAAGTGGATGTTTGGGATATCTCGAGTGATACTTGAGTGGAAGTCCAAGTTTGGAGACTTGGAAAGGAAAGTTCAAGATTGAATTCTTGGCAAAGGAGAAGTCCAAGTATGAATACTTGGCAAGAAAAGTCCATGGGTTAGTCTTGGCCACATAAGTCCAAGTGTGTAGTCTTGGCAGTGAAAGTCTAAATATGGATATTTGGCAAAGGAAAGTTCAAGGGTGTAGTCTTGGCAGTGAAAAGTCCATGTATTGAGGCTTGGCAATAGAGAAGTCTTGGAGGTGTGGCCTCTTGGAAAAGGAGACCCGGTTCACATGACATAGCTGATGGAAGCACCTGAAGGCTAACGCGAAGAGTGAAGGAGTCATGGAGGACTCGGATGGACCCTGAGGGTGTGAGGCTGATGGAGGTGGATAGAAGGCTTAGGTCTAGGCTAAGGGTACCCGAAGGCATGACATAACCGATGCAAGCATCTGAAGGCTAGCGCGAAGGGTGAATGAGTCATGGAAAATTCGGATGCACCCTGAGGGTGTGTGGCAGATGGAGGTGACTAGAAGGCTTAGGTCTAGGCCAAGGGTGGTTGATCAAGTATGAGGGTTCATACTTGGGTTAAACCTCATGTTTGAGGCTTACCAGTCGATTGAGGCATTGGACCAGTTGACTGGTCGAGTGCACAACACTCAGGAGTCCTAGTTGACTCGAGCAGCCAATTGGAGTTATGACCCAATCGACTATTCGGGTAGTCTACTGAGCCTCAACCGCTCGAGTTTTGTACTGTCAGTCGTTTGGTGGATTGCACCAGTTGGTTGGCCTCTTGCAGTTGACTACCACGGATGGGCAATCTACTGGTCATAAGTGGCCAGAGCACAAAATGTCTCATAGTCAACTGGCAATCGACTACTGGCTTGGAAGTTGATTGCTGGTAAGCGCATTCGATTGCTCTGGTATACATTGGGCAAAATCTAACATAGATTAGTCTGTTGTGAGACAATGGATAGGTGAACAGTCGATCGGTGCCTTTTGGCAATCGACTGTCAGGTTCGAAATCAGCCAACAACATGCTTTAAATGGAGCTTGAGATAAAGGATTTCGACAGCGGTTCTAGGGTGATTTTGAGGCAAAGTGTTGCTGCATTTCTAGTCTTCAAAGGCATCCCAAAGCAACCAAATCATCAAGCAAGCAAAGCTCTCATTTGTAAAGTGTTTTCACTTGTATTTCTTATTTTCTTTTGTATTTGTTGCATTTGGTCATTGTTTATTATTGTAAACATCTTGTAAGAGGTTTCTCCACCTCCAGTGTCATACCAAGAAGGAGAAGTTCATAGTGAGTGTAGATCACTAGAGCACCACCGCGAAGTAGGAACAGTAGGTCTCAAATCACATAAAACTCGTTGTGCTATGGTTGTGAGTTGTTATTTCTATTTTTATTTGTTTCTACTATGTACTAACAACTTGTAGACAAGAACAATGCAATCGAATGAGAAAAATCGAGAAATGCTATTCAACCCCTCTAGTGTATCAAATCAGTTCCTACATTTTGAGTTAGAATTAGAGAGTACCTCTAACAAGTTACAATTTTATCCAAAGATTAATTGCAATGTTGTATTTGGTATCTCATAAAGGGGTTGTATTTGGTATCTCATAAAGGGATCCATTATAAGTGCATATATTTTAGTGTTAACTTTACATCATTGTTTATATATGCATGTTTATAATTATTAATGTGAGCATTTGTTTTATTCTTTCTTTTGTCTTATAGCATAAATGATATCTACCAATGAAAATAACATTCTATCAACTTTAGTTTTAGAAATCACTGAACATAAAATGACCATTAGGAGTAAGGATACTAAAATTGTAGTGTCTGGTAAATAACTTCTCAGCTTGGTTAGTTAAAAAATCAATTTTATTGATGTACCTACTGACACTTGGTGGATAGACGCTGGGCTACCACTTATATTAGTGTCACTGAGCATGGTTATCTTAGTAGCTGATTGCTTATTGATGGTGAAAGATACATCTATATTGGCAATGGAAAGAAAGCTAGAGTATTGCTATAGGTATTTTTAGGCTTTGTCTAGGGACCGATATATTTTTAGATTTGGAGAATACGTTTGTCGTTCCATCCTTTAGGAGGAGCTCAATTTCCATTTCTTCTTTGGACAAATCAAGATATACTTATTCATTTGGAAATAGAATATTAATATTTTCCAAAATTCAATACTTATTGGTATAGGTTCCCTAGTTGATAAGCTATATAGGTTAAACATCATAACTTTCACAGACAACATAATAATGCAAAATATAGGTACGAAGCACAATTTGACTAAAGAGAATTCATTCATGTTATGACATAGACGTTTAGGACATATATTCAAACAACACCTAGAAAGGTTAATGTCATAAGGAATTATCTATTCCCTTGACATGTCAGACTTTGATGTCTGCATACAGTGTGTCAAAGGGAAAACTACTAACAAAAGGAATAAATGTGCAAGTCAGTGTAGTAGCACTTTAGAACTGATACATACGGATATATGTGGATCATTCCCTAAGACATCTTGGAATGGACAAACATATTTTATCAGTTTTATTAATGACTACTCCCGATATGCCTACTTATATCTTTTGCATGAGAGTCATAGTCCTTGGACATATTCAAGATTTTCAATGTCGAAGTTGAAAATCAACTAGGTAAGAAGATTAAAGTTGTCAGATCTGACCGTGGAGGTGAATATTTGATGTGTACAAATCATATAGGATTTTAGGAGTAGTTTAGCACACATCTAGTTACATTTCATACTTGTTTCATGTATATTTTACTTATTTTGCACTTAGTTACTATTTTATAGTTCGAAGATTTGCTTTTGCTACTTTTGTGTGTAGGACGGTATTTTTGGTGGTAAAATGGCTCGACAAAGGGAGCTCAATGGAGATGAGCGCACTCTGGCTATGTCCCCAAGACACGGGCATGCTTTGGATAAAAAGATGACATCCGCTCAGAGTTCTAGAAGAAAACACAGACGACCATGTGAATTTCACATGGTTGTACCTTTTGCTAGACGCATGGTCCAGAGCGCAATTTCCAGACTTCCACATGGTCGACCATGTGTAATCCACACGGCGGTGTGGCGACAACACGACATATGAAGATCCATTTTCTTGGGCAATTAAGGAAAGTCAGTTTAACCCCTATAAAAAGGAAGCCACACCTAAACCTATGGAGGAGGCTTGATGGCTACGACAAGTAGTGGGTGCCCTAAAAAACACTAAAGGCTCGCAACGTGGAGAAAGAAAAGGGACTAAAGGGCGGGATTACACTCTAACACGCAGGAAAGTGGCCAAGACATCTCCATAAAAGCATTAAGGGCATATATTTTATTGTTTATTTTCTGTTTGAATTGTAATGCTTAAGGATCCAATGTCTTGGGCATATCTTTTCATATAAATGGAGTAGATTTCTCGATTCTAGGATTAGGGAGTAACTTGTGCAAGTTTAACATGCTAGTTCAAATATATTTCAACTTTCCTTGATTATATTTGTAGTTTATGATATCTAAGTTTAATGATAATTGCATCTTGGTTCTATTCTTATTGTGCTTAGTCGATATAGAGAACAAAATCCTCTATATCTAAACCTAGGAGAATCAAGGAGGAACCTCCTAGTCATCCTCCCTCCCAAAATCATAGGAAATAGGTCGTGAAAGAGTAGGACATGAAATATGATTCACTTGTTCATGGGGACACATAAGACATCTTAGAGATTTATTAACCTATTCTAGCAGAAGGCCCAAAATAGGAGAAATCAACTCAGCGATTGTGGGACCCATGATAGGGGCATCCAATGACAACAACCTCCCGAGTTCTATTGATCTGAAAGGGAAACTTGGTTATGAATATGCAATTTCTAGTAGAAGCAAAAGTTTATCGGGATTACATATGATGATCCTCCCGCAAGATCGCAATTAGAGAACCTAGGAGCATTAAATTAATAGCATGTTCGGTAATGCACAAGTGAAATCAAAATCCCTTGACCAACCTTTGAGTAAACCCCTTAATTCTTTCTCCAAGTGACACCGTACTCGAGCCTTCTCATAGACAACAACCTTAACTCAGGAAAGGATAACTTCGAACAATCAACGTTCACTGGACACCCAGTACTCGATCACAGTCCTTGTGGGATCGATACATAATTTATTACTTGACGATAACCGTGCACTTGTAGGCGTTGAGCGCAAGCGCGTGAATCAAGTCCTTGGCGATCTTGGTCGGAGATTTAAGGTCGTAATTGTGTGCATCAGATTTTTGGCGCCATTGCAAGGGACTGTAGATTCGATATTGGATCGAAAGTGAATAGATCAAATCGGATCGGACCTAGTGTATATTTGCTTTTCTAGTCTCGTTTTATATCAGTTTAATTTTGTTTTCGATTTTTATTATTTTTTTATTTTAATTGCAATTCTAGTCCGCAGTTATTTTCATTAATAGTAAATTTTTCATCAGCTAATAATAGATTTAGCAGCATAGAGACTCCTATTTTGTCATATGCACAAGCCACAAGATCGAAAAATCTACTTTCGATCAACCTAGAGATAGACCGTACCTTTCATTGAAGAAGGACAGAATAGAGAGAGATGGAGGAACATGGTTCTCCTCTAGTGAACATAGGTAGTCATCCTTTACGGGAGTATACAGCTCTAAGTGCCAGAGGACATAGGCCTAACATTGCTGGAGCATCAATTACCTCTAATAACTTTGAATTTAAGCTTGCACTCATACACATGGTCCAACAGAGTCAGTTTGATGGAGTTGCGATTGAAGATCCCAACTGACACCTAGCGACATTTTTGGAAATCTACTCAACTCTGAAATTCAATGGAATACCTGTAGATGTGATCCGCTTGAGCATATTCCCATTTTCTCTGAAGGACAATGCGAAGACGTGGCTACACTCATTGCATTCAAAAAGCATCACCACATGGGAGCAATGTGAGCTTCAGTTCTCGAACAAATTTTTCCCACAAAGTAAAATAGCTCACATGCACCACCTTATCACTAGCTTCCGCCAGAAGGAAAGAGAGTCCTTGTTCGAAGTCTGGGATCGATATAATGGTTTACTTCATCAGTGTCCTCATCATGGTCTTAAGAGGTGGCTCATGATTCACATATTCTATAACGAGGTCACGTATGTTGGGAGTATGGGAAATACAATCAAAGTCCTACATTGGTAAGATATGAAAAAGATTATGTGCTTATAAGATAAAATGATATCTCCATTGGTACGAGGCCTTTTGGGTAAAGTCCAAAAATAAAATCATGAGGGCTTAGGCCCAAAGTAGATAATATCATACTATTGTAAAGATATATGAATATTATTGGCACTAACAATTAGTATCGGAGTCATGGTCCATGTCAAGCCATGAACCTCGAATGAAGGAAGTGGAGTTCCCATGTCTGAATCAAGAGAACAACTAATAGGAAGTCCAGTTGAGCTAGAAGGGCTGGACAACTGGCAGGAAGTCTAGCTAGGTTAGAAGGATCAGATAGTTGGCAGGAAGTCCTGGTGGGTTGAGGATAGGACATCAAGTAGAGGAAGTCCTTTGAGGATGGATAGGCTTGATGGGGGCTCAATGTGGTCCTTCATTTGAGAGGGGGGATTGTTGGGAGTATGGGAAATACAATAAAAGTCCCACATTGGTAAGATATGGAAAAGATCATGTGCTTATAAGATAAAAAGATATCTCTATTAGTATGAGGCCTTTTGGGTAAAGTCCAAAAATAAAATCATGAGGGCTTAGCCCCAAAGTGGACAATATCATACTATTATGGAGATATATGAATCTTATTGGCACTAACAACGTATGCTACAATGGTTTCCCTAGATTTTGCTGTAGGAGGAGCTTTAATGAATAAAAATATTGAGGAAGCAGAGGAACTTATTGAGGAGGTGGCCCAAAACCACCATCAGTGGCCTTTTGAACATAGTCATCCAACACCAGCAGCTGAAAGATATGATGTTAACTCCATCAATCATTTAGTAGTGAGGATGGATGCACTGAGCAGATGGTTTAATTCCCTAACCCCCTACCTCTGTATGTGCGGCTAATTCTTCTAGTGATGGAGTGACAGGAAATCAGGAAGACTACTACTATATGGGGAAGAACATTTCAGAAGGGTAGGTTGAGTACATCGATGCGGTGGGCAATTACAATCAAAGGCCCATCAATCCATATTGTAGCACATACAATCTTGGATGGAGGAACCACCCGAACTTTTCGTACAAAAATAATTCGGGGAGTTTCCAACAATCGGGTGGGTACAGACAACCGAGTGGTGGGTAGCAGCAACCACCTAAATCCAGATTGGAGCAGATGATGGAAAACTTCATTTGGACCCAAACAAAGGCTAATGCAGAATTCCACCAGCGATATCAAAGAACAAAAGAAGTGCTGAAAGAGTTAAATTCCTCTATAGATGGTTTCACAATCCACGCCAAGATGCTGGAAATGCAGGTAGCCCAAATAGCCAATACATCATCACGAATCACAGAGGGTTTCCCGGGAAAATCTGATCTAAGTCACATGGAATATCATAATGCAGGTATCCCCGGCAACGACGTCAAAATTTGATGAACGGGTATTTTCGTGGTACCATTTCAAATTAATTACTGAACCTCCTAACTACACTAATATAGCATAGTGGATGGTCTGAATCGTTTTCCAATGAGTGTAATCGACAGAATAGTAAGGATCACTAATTATTTCTTTGGATTTTCTATTGAAGATGGGGGTTTGGGATTTTGAGCTCTAACCTATAGAACGAAAAGACAATGCAAGAATTAAAGAAATAAAAATTGGAAAATAAACTAAATGATCTAATCAACCCAAGATAGGCTCGGTGAATGAACAAGGTCCTCCCGCTAAGTCCAACGAAGCTAGATCAAGACTCCGCAAACGACGGTGGATGTGGGATGATACAAACTCCTGAATCCAGTAGTTTGATGGATACTCAGAACTCTCACAGATCCGGTTGAGCTCAAAGAAGTGTCCTCGGGATGGACTCCTCCTCAAATCCGAAAGAGAAGATGGATGCTGTGGAGATGGAGGACGTTGTCGAAATCTTTCGATGAAGCGGTTCCTCCTCGAATCCATGGAAGAGAATGGATGGAAGGAAGGTGGAGGCGGTTGCTAAGACTCAAGGGAAGAAGAGATTTAACTAACAACCTAATGAAATAAGCTATGCATCAATGAAATCTACTGCATGAACATGATTAAAAGAAAGCAACTAACTAAACTATGATTGTGATGAAATTAAGGACAACTTAAACTAAGTGTCCTAATCTAACTGTATTCTAATTACTAAAGAGACATTTTACGGAACACTATGAAAGTGTGAAAGAAATCAAACCAAGTGTGTGCAATTCTAAATATGAAGGTAAATTGATTACAAACATTCAAAAAATTAAGCCTGAAGAAACAATCGACAGGAAGAAAATGCTAGAAATTAGGTGCTGGCAAAGTTGGAAATAGGAGTTGCTGAAGGCAGCTACAGAGCTCAGAGTTGCTGCTGGAGGAAGGTGGAAGTGCTGGTCGGAGCTGGAATTGGCACCTCCGATCGAAGGTGGAAACTCAGAGCTGGCCAGAACTGTGGATCGGGCGGAGATGCATCGAAACTGACTGCGGATGAAGGTGATGTGGCTATCGGCGATAAAGGAGGTAGATGGGCACCGGTCACCGGAGAAGGAGGGAATCCTCTTTCCTCTCCGATGACCGATGGGGAAGGGCCTGAGCGCGCAGGAAGAAGCGGACGACGTCGGGAGAAAATCCGTGTCGGGAGAGAGAAATGTTGGCTCCCTTTTGCGCGATCTTGATGAAGGCATTAAGTAGTTGTTTGTAGCCGTCCGATCAACTGATCATCTGATCTCAACCGTCCAATTAAAGCTAGGGTAAATAGGTTAAATGTTGTGATTAATCAAGGGTTGTGCATCCAACGGCTAGAATTGTTTCGATCTGATCATTCTGAATGGATAATCACGATCGGCTGAATATGGATGAAGGCCTAAGATGTCCAGATTTAAATGTATGGAACAGATCTCTCCAGATTTAGATGGATGGCTCAGATCAATCAAATCTCATCGGATGGTCAAGATTAAACAAATTTGAACCCTTTGATTAAATTGCCTCTGATCTTGATGAAGGGATCAGATTCTTCCAGCTTAAATGCCCATTAGGACCCTTAGATGAAGCCATATTTGATCCAACTTGAGTCTAGTCCAGTGGCTTATCTTGATCTCCTACAAACAAAGATAAAATTTTCATATAAGTCCAAAATTTAGGAGAATTTACACTAAGGTCCAAAAATATATCCAACTCATAAAACATGCAAATAATCAACAATTAAACACATGAGAGGATTAAAACAGTGATATTAAGAACCAAAATAACTCGACAAAATGGTAGCTATCAGTCATCAAAGGAATTAGTAGGGCCGACAAATGGGGGCACCAAAAGATGTGCCGCTGTGATTTTGACACTAGAAAGCCCAATTGAAATCGAAGACAAGTCTCCACCCAAGTCGGGGGACCCAAGCCAATTCACCATATCGTGCATGATTCACAAGATTAATTTTGGCACCTCACTATGTGACCTCAAATCAGCTATTAGTATAATGCCCTACGCATTCTACAAGGAGATGGGGCTAACAGGTGTAAAGCCCACCGGTATGATTTTTTTTACATCGCACTAGCGGTGGCTACAAATGGCCTTCCCAAGATCAGCGGCGTGGTAGGCTCTTCTCTCATGTATAATTCAATTAAATCTATAGGTGCATAGAAATTTTCTATGATTATTGGTACATCCTCAAAGACTACAGCAAAAATGAAGCTAAAAGGAGGAAAATGATTATAGGGGAAAACAACTTCAAAATACTCCAGTCCATAGACTACTCTGAAGATTATATACTTATACCAAAGCGAAGGTATTGCTACCTCCGAGCGATGTATATATACCCTATGGTGGGTATCATCTCTCCTTGAATGATATAGTACTTCTGTTGGTGCTATGACTACTCTTTCCTGCATGGAGAGCCTTAATTGTTGTCGTGGGTCAATTTGTTGTTCTAGTACATGCTGAGGGATAGGTCTTCCCCCAAGTATTCGGCAAAGTCTTCTGGTTTCTTGCTGGATATCCAATTGGTTGTCTTGTTGTTCAATAACTGGTAGCCAGTCCCCATACTAGCTATGTTGCGTGCTTCTTTTTAGGTATTCTGCCAGTTTGAGTGCATGAATATCTTTGTATTGCTGGAGGGTTCTGAGGGCCTGTTGGGTTCCTACCTCCTTGATTTGTCATAACTCCCTATCTGTTTGGTCATATTTGTCCAAGGTGATACCTTGGTGGAGTTGTTCATCCAGATATTTCCGATGGGCTGCCTAATTATGCCATTGTGCCAAATGGGCAGAAGAGAACACGGTGGAGCATGTGGAAAATCTAAAACCATGTGGCACTACAGGAAAATTCCAGAGCCACACACGAGTGTGCTTTTTTATAAATTTTTCTAAGCGGTCATAGCAGACTCACATGGTCGACCGTGTGAAATTCACACGGCTGTGTTGTGTCCCATTAAAAGGGTAAGAGTCATGTGTTTTGCTCTAAATCAACCATGCCTTTTCAATTTCTTGCCCTAGCCTGTGCAAACATTCATTCTCCAATCTCCAAGGACCTTCTTCAACCTTGAAGAAGCCTTCTAGAAGAAAGAATGAGGAGAACAAAGCACATTACAACAAGAGCGACTTCTTCAAGGCCGAGGTCAAGGGAAAGAAGTGCTCAACAAGAACCAGAGGCAGGTAACACCCCTTTTGGCATCATATTTCGAGATAATTCTCATAGAGATATGTTTAATATGCTTTCTACTCGAAATATCACTGCTACTAGATACCTAGATGCAACTCTATTAGAAACCCTAGGTCTTTTAGGGGATATACAATTGTTATTTGCCAAGGCAGGTAGGGAGGAGATCATGGGAGTGAGATGCCCAACTTATCCTAGGGTTTTTTTGGAATTTTTGAGTTTGGTGGATGCGGAGATCTTGTCGAGGGTAGCTAGTCGAGAGTGGAAGATCACCTTTATATTGTTTAACATAGAACACGAGTGGACCCTCCATCAACGGAACCTTTGCTTTGGACTACCTAGTGGGGGAGAAAGGAGAACCCCTACTGAGTTTAATGCAAGGTCCTTCTGGTTCGATCTAACAGGGAAAAACTCATATGACTCGTCTAGAGCCAAAGTGTCCCAACTCCGAAACCCTATTTTCTAATATATCCACCAAATCATGGCGAGTACTATTTTCGAGCGAGGATAGAGTAATGGTGTTATGAGGGTTAGTGAATTATTATGTGTATGGGGCATGTTACAAGGAAATAACATTATAGAGGAAGGATCCCACTTTATTAGGCATTTAGTTAAGGTGGGCAAAGCACCAAAGGGGGAGATTATCTTGGGAGGTTTGCTGAACCATTTCAATTGTATGGGGTATGATTGCGAAGGTTTAAGTAGCATAGAAGGGAGCCCTAGCATAGACCTAGGGGTGTGCATGACAATGAAAATGATAGTTAGAGAGGAAAATTCTTTTTTGCTTTGTAAGGAATAACTTTCCACCCCTTAGGCTTCCTGACCCAGATCGTACCACCATCACCAACCATACCAATTGGTGGTTGGATAGGGCAGTGTAGTTCCCACCACACGAGGGATCCTCTACCCATGCACCCTCTTCACCACCTTCACATCATTCACCTTTAGATCCACCTATGTATAGGAGCCCTCCGAGTCCACACCCCGATCCTACACTTGAACCACATTCTTTTCCCACTTTTGAGCAGGATGCAGGTACATCTACCTATGATTTATCCAAGTTTAGATCATGCCTCGATGACATCTACACTGAGCAGCAGACACAGAGGCAGCGATGGGAGGAGCAAAGGACATATTCATAGGAAGAGTTCCAGGATGTTATGGAGCATTTCCCGCTGGCGGATGAATTTTATGGCCATGCTGAGCAGTATTTCTAGGAGGAGGCCTCCTACCATCAGGAGGTATGACAATATATATGGGATGCACATACACAGTAGGCCGGGGAGGAGGACCACAGAGCAACCGCTAAGTCCACCAGTTCTTAGGTTGACCACATGTATATGTGGCACCAACAGTTGAGCTCATGATTCTTGCACGAGCCAGAGATGCCAAACTGCCTGATTTCCCACCTAGAACGCCACGTTAGAGGTATGATTTCATTTAAGTCTAGAAGGAAGACCCTATATTTTACTATTTTTCTTCTAGGAATTCTATTTTCATGACATCTAGGTAAAGTTTTCAATTTTTTTTTCTCTGCTAGAGTTTTACATTTATTCTAGTTTCTCAAGCATGTAGTGTTGATTTAGGTTTCTTTTAGCCCTTAGTTGTTTGTTACTATAAGTTGCTTCAGTGTTGTTTTCGAAAATCTTACTGATATGTTCCCATGCCATAGGTAGTTTACTTTCTTTTATCTCTTGGTATTTTATTTTGAGATGCTTTAATGGATGTTATGAATTTCTCACTTGTTATCTTTTATTTTCACTTACACTTATCGAAAATTCTAAACGGAAGAATCTAGTACATACTTAATTATGATTCATTCCAATAGTCTAGTACTTTGGAATCCACAGGTGACTCAAGATTATCATTTTAGTTACTGGAGATTGTCGAATTGTGTAAGCTCATTCAGAAAAATCAAGATGCTAGTGAGGATGAGAAGAAAGAATCTTTCCTTGGAAAAAAAATTTAGAATTTCAGTGAGTTGGAGAGGAATGAGAGTAAGGTGAGAGAGAAAAAAAAATAGAGGTTAAAAATAGTTGTCATGGGTGGAAATGGTTAGGTGCTCTTTTGAGACCGAGTTAGGTTACTATCAATTTCTCTCGATACCGAGCACGCCTTTGAGACTTTGTGCAAACTCTAGGGAACGATCCTTGCTTCGGGTAGGAAAGTGCCTAAAAGTTGGAAACCTTAGGAAAGCTATAGGATGACGACTTAACTTAACATGGAATGTGAACCCCTTAGGAAAAATCTTGGCACATGCACGAAAAGTTAACTTAGTGAACTTATAGAACATATTCTATCGCTTTGAATGCAAGTACCACTTGATAAGTTTTAGTGAACATGCTAAGCATGAGAACTACACTTTTAAAATTCCATGGCATTGAGGTTTTCTTGAAGACAAGCAAAGATCTATATCTAGGGGATTTTGATGTGTGCAAATCATATAAGATTTTATTAGTAGTTTTAGCACACATTTAGTTACATTTCATACTTGTTTCATGAATATTTTTCTTATTTTACACTTAGTTACTATTTTCTAGTTTGAATATCTGCTTTTGCTACTTTTATGTGTAGGATGGCATTTTTAGAGCTAAAAATGGCTCGGCAAAGGGAGCTCAATGGAGGTGAGTGTGCTTTGGTCGTGTCCCCAAGACACGAGCATGCTTTGGACAAAAAGATGACATCTGCTCAGAGTTCTAGAGGAAGATATTGTCGACTATGAGAATTTCACACGACCGTGCATTTTGCCAGAAGCATGGTCCAGAGCGCGATTTCTAGACTTCCACATGACCCACCATGTGGAATCCACATGGTTGTGTGGCGACAATGCAACTTATGCAGATCCGTTTTCTCGAGGAATTAAGGAAAGTCGATTTCATCCCTATAAAAAGGAAGGCACACCTAAACCTAGGGAGGAGACTTGACTGCCGTGACAAGTGGTGGGTGCCCTAAAAAGCACCGAAGGCTCACAACGAGGAGAAAGAAAATGGACTAAAGGGCAGGATTACACTCCAACACATAGGAAAGTGGCCAAGACATCTCTTGAAAACATTCAAGGAGTATATTTTATTGTTTAATTTCTATTTGAATTATAATGCTTAAGGATCCAATGTCTTGTGTGTATCTTTTCATATCTATGGAGTAGATTTCTCGATTCTAGGATTAGGGAGTAACTTGTACAAATTGGGCATGCTAGTTCAAATATATTTCAACATTTCTTGATTATATTTGCAGTTTATGATATCTAAGTTTAATGATAATTGCATCTTGGTTATATTCCTACCGTGCTTAGTCGATATAGAGGACAAAAGCCTCTATATCGAAACCTAGGAGAATCAAGGAGGAACCTCTTGGTCATCCTCCCTCCCAAAATCATAGGAAATAGGTCGTGAAAGAGTAGGACATGAAATATGGTTCACCTATTCATGGGGACATATAGGACATCTTAGAGATTTATTAAACTATTCCAGCAGAAGTCCCAAAGTAGAAGAAATCAACTCAGTAGTTGTGGGACCAATGACAGGGGCATCCAGTGACAACAACCTTCTGAGCTCTATCGATCTGAAAGGGAAACATGGTTAAGAATAGATAATTCCCGGTAGAAGCAAAAGTTCATTGGGATTACATACAATGATCCTCCTGCAAGATCATAATTAGAGATCCTAGGAGCATTAAATTAATAGTATGTTCGACAACGCACAAGTGAAATCGAAAGCCTAAAATCCCTTAACCAACCTTTGAGTAAACCCCTTAATTCTTTCTCCATGTGTATCTTTTCATATCTATGGAGTAGATTTCTCGATTCTAGGATTAGGGAGTAACTTGTACAAATTGGGCATTCTAGTTCAAATATATTTCAACATTTCTTGATTATATTTGCATTTTATGATATCTAAGTTTAATGATAATTGCATCTTGGTTATATTCCTACCGTGCTTAGTCGATATAGAGGACAAAAGCCTCTATATCGAAACCTAGGAGAATCAAGGAGGAACCTCTTGGTCATCCTCCCTCCCAAAATCATAGGAAATAGGTCGTGAAAGAGTAGAACATGAAATATGGTTCACCTATTCATGGGGACATATAGGACATCTTAGAGATTTATTAAACTATTCCAGCAGAAGTCCCAAAGTAGAAGAAATCAACTCAGTAGTTGTGGGACCAATGACAGGGGCATCCAGTGACAACAACCTTCTGAGTTCTATCGATCTGAAAGGGAAACATGGTTAAGAATAGATAATTCCCGGTAGAAGCAAAAGTTTATTGGGATTACATACAATGATCCTCCTGCAAGATCATAATTAGAGAACCTAGGAGCATTAAATTAATAGCATGTTCGACAACGCACAAGTGAAACCGAAATCCTAAAATCCCTTGACCAACCTTTGAGTAAACCCCTTAATTCTTTCTCCATGTGAAACCATACTTGAGCCTGCTCACAGCCAACCACCTTAACTCAAGAAAGGATAACTTCGAACAATCAACGTTCACTGGACACCCAGTACTCAAATCACAGTCCTGATAACACTCAATTTGGTAGTTTATATTGGCTTTATTAATTGATGATTCTATCCTCTTATTGTTTAATTGTCGAGAATTAGAACATTTTATGAGAAGGACTTGTTTTGGACTATAATGATCATTCCTACATAATTTGGATTGATTTTTAACATTTTCGATGTCTTCTTGTAGGATACAGCCGAGTATAGGCGTGTCACTCTCCTTCCGTTAGACGACACGGGCATGTCGTCTTGGCGGTAGAAAGTTAAAATTTTAGCGAAGATTTTGGGCTAGAATAAAAGAAGCGAAGGCGGTAAAAAAAGAAAAAAAGGGGGGAACTGGATCTGATCTGCAATCACTTCATGCATCCACCAGACCGTAGGCAAGGGATTCCTCTTTGTTTCGTTCATCTCCGATCTGCAGCCACTTCACGCATCCACCGGAGCGGAGGAAAGGGATTCCTCTTCGTTTCGTTCATCTCTGATCTGCAGCGACTTCACGCATCCACCGGAGCGGAGATTCAATTCCGGATAGCATCAAAGATCGAGGATTCTCTTCTTAGAAGCACAAAACGTGGAGTTCGCATCACTTCACTTCGACCTGTGGCAAGAGACACAGGGAGATTTACTAGATCTAACTTCCTTTACATTTCTGAGCATTGATTAGATTTGTTTGGCTTGTTGAGTGTTTGATTGAATTTCCCTATCGTTGTCTAGATGTTGATTGGTTTTAGTTTTTATCCGTTTATTCAGTTGTTGCACTGATTTACTCATTGGTTGATCTTTACTTCAAGAATGCACATAATTTGTTATGCTTCGTGTTCTTTCTTGTTTCTTTCTTGAGATTAGATGATTTAGGAATCAATACACAACCCCCCTCTGTTCATTCTAAAAAAAAAAGAATCAAAAGTGCAATAACCACTGGAATTACCGTACACCGTCTTCAATCGTTGGGAGATGACTCGAGTTATCCTATACTACTTTAGTTAGGGGGATTCAGTATTACTAAATTGGTTGAGCTCATTTAGATGACAATCTCAGCCCTACACCAATTTTTGGCGCCGTTGTCGGGGATTTGATAGAGGTGCATAGGTAGTTCTAATGTGTTTGCTTGAAAAAGAAAAATTTTACTTCTCAATTTCCAATTCTATTTCCATTTACTTTTATTGCTGAGGAGGTAATAAAAATTAAAGAAAACCATTTGACATTTCAATACCTCATTATATTTGTCGTTGCTATACCTATTCTACACTAGTTTTGTCTTGTTTTCTTGCTTGCAGTGAGACTATAGTGCATGACTAGGGCATCTATAGAGCAGTTACCAGCATACGATCTAGAGATTGACAGAACATTCCACGCTTTACAGAGAGCTCAGAGGAATTCAGTGATTAACATGGAAGATAACAACACAAAAAGCAGTAATAGAACACTCAGAGAATTGGCAGAGCCAAATGTAGCTTATCAACCTTTGTGTATCCGGTATCAGGGACTTGAAGGGGATTTTGAGCTAAGATCAGGGGTAATTCATCTGCTACCAAAGTTTCATGGCTTAGCTGGTGAGGATCCAAACAGACACCTACAAGAATTCCATATGGTGTGCTCAACCATGAAGCCTCAAACCATATCAGAGGATGACATGAAGCTCAGGGAGTTTCCATTTTCATTGACAGATAAGGCTAAGGATTGGTATTACTATCTTCCCCCAGGATCCATTACTAGTTGGAATGATATGAGCATAATATTTCTGGAAAAATTCTTTCCTGCATCAAGGATTGCAGCAATTAGGAAAAATATATGCGGAGTTCAACAAATGATTGGAGAAACATTATACGAGTATTGGGAGCGTTACAAGAGACTCTGTGCAAGATGCCCCCAACACCAAATTAATGAGAAATTGTTGATTTAATACTTCTACGAAGGATTATTGCCTATGGATAGGAATATGATATATGCTGCTAGTGGAGGAGCGCTTGTAAACAAAACACCTTCTCAAGCCAAGGAACTTATTGAGATTATGGCAGCCAACTATCAGCAATTTGGGAGTCGGACTGCACCTATCAAGAGTGTACACCATGTTCAGGATTCTGATATTGAACAGCCTCGAATTGAGAGTCGGTTGGATGGGATTGAAACAATGTTAAGGCAGATAGCTATAAGTCAGACTCAACAGACATCTTCACACTCTGTTCAACAAGCACGAGTTTGCAGCATTTGTGCCAGTGCAGCACACTCGACTAATACCTGCTTAACCTTGCAGTCAGAGGAAGGAGGACTTTCCTCAGACCAGGTGGCAGCAGCAAATATATTTCAGAACAGATATCAATATCAGCAATCACAAAGACCACAATATGATCCGATGTCAGCTACATACAACCCTGGATGGAGGGATCATCCCAATCTAAGATATGGAAACAATTCTACACAGCAGCAGACCAATCGGGCACAACAACAATTATTCCAGCCTGCGGCAACAAACTTGCAAAAGCCTCTAGGATTTCATAATAACCCCATTCAGTACAAACCTTCCCAGATTCCACAATCACAGCTTATTCCTGGACCAAGTCACTTAGACTCATCCACACAAGATTTGAAGGACATGATACAACAACTTATGTTACAACAACAAGCACAATTTCAGTAGCATCAACAAAGGAGTGGCACAACCATTCAGAATTTAGAAAGGCAAATGAGTCAGATGGCTTCTACACTCAGTCAGCTTCAGTCCCATGGGTCCAGTCAATTACCATCTCAGTCTATTCCAAACCCCAGAGGGAATGTGAGTGCTATGTCACTAAGGAGTGGGAAAACTATGCTATATCCCAGCCTTCTGAAACCTGCCACAGTTCATGCACCTATGCCTATAGCAGTTTCTGATGAAGAAAAGGAACAAGAACTACAATCAGGTGTTAAATCGTAAGAGATAGTGCAGATTCCCTTTCCTTAAACAGCAGGAATTTCTAAGAAAAATGTTACTGCAAGAAGGACAAATGATCTTGAAGAATTAGTGGACATTTTCAGTAAGGTGGAAGTAAACATACCATTATTGAAGGTTATCAAACATATTCCAAAATATGCAAAGTTTTTGAAGGATCTTTGTGTTCATAAGAGGAAACTAAAAGGTAATGAACTGGTAAGCATGGGAAAGAATGTATCCGCTTTGATTCAGTCAATACCCACGAAATGTAAAGATCCAGGAATGTTTACCATACCATCTGTGATTGGAGAATGCAATTTTTTAAATGCAATGTTGGATCTGGGTGCATCCATCAATGTTATGCCTAAGTTTGTTTTCCTATCCCTAGGTATTGGACCATTACAACCGACTGGGGTAATTATTCAATTAGCCAACCGAAGTTTAGCTCATCCAGATGGTGTTATTGAAGATGTCTTAGTTAAGGTGAAGGATCTGATTTTTCCAACTGATTTCTACATTCTTGATATGGAGGGAGACATGACTTCAAGCCAGACTCCTCTGATTTTAGGGAGGTTGTTCCTCAAGACTGCAAGGACAAAGATTGATGTACATGCAGGAACATTGACCATGGAATTTGGAGACACAGTGGTACAGTTTAGCATACTTGAAGCAATGAGGTATCCTGAAGAAGATCACTCACTGCTTAACATTGATATTCTTGATGAGTTGGAAGTTAGTGCAGAGACTTCGTGGATTGATAGGGATACCAATTCTGAGGTAATAGATGATGACTCTATTAACATCATTGATGACATTGTGGATGTTTGTGCAGGGATTTCGTTAATGGAAACAGGTCCTGAAAAATTCTTTCCTTCCCATGATCAACCTCCAAAACTGGAATTGAAACCTCTACCGGATCACTTGAAGTATGTTTACTTGGGGAAAGAGGAGAAATTACCAGTCTTTATTGCTAAGAATTTAGGAGCAGATCAGGAGACAAGGTTGTTTAATCTGCTAAGGTTTTATCAGAAGGACATAGGATGGACCATTGCAGATATTCCTGGCATCAACCCTTCCTTTTGTATGCATAGGATCTTCCTGGAGGAGAACAAGTACCCAGTAAGGCAACCACAGAGAAGATTGAACCCATTGCTTACCGAAGTGGTAAAGACAGAGATTCAGAAATTGTTGCAAGCAGGTATCATTTACCCCTTTTCAGATAGTCAGTGGGTGAGCCCAGTACATGTGGTACCAAAGAAATCGGGGATGACAGTGATTGTCAATGAGGACAGTGAGATGATTTCCACAAGAGTGAAAAATTCATGGAGGGTGTGCATAGATTATCGGAAGCTTAACCAGGCTACAAGGAAGGATCATTTCCCACTACCTTTTATTGATCAAATGTTGGAGAGATTAGCGGGAAAGACTCATTACTGCTTCTTGGATGGATTTTCTGGATAGTATCAGATTTGCATAGCACCCGAGGACCAGGAGAAGACTACCTTCACATGCCCTTACGGGACATTTGCATTCCGACGCATGCCCTTTGGGCTCTGCAATGCCCCAGGTACATTTCAGCAATGCATGGTAAGCATTTTTACAGATTTATTAGAGCATTGTATGGAAGTATTTATGGATGATTTTATTGTGTATGGCTCATCATTCGATGTATGTTTAGATAGTCTTTCTCAAGTTTTGCAGAGATGTGTGGAAACTGACCTGGTTTTAAACTTTGAGAAGTGCCATTTCATGGTTGAACATGGCATTGTTTTAGGACATATTGTTTCGAGTAGGGGCATAGAGGTAGATCCTGCTAAGGTCAAGGTGATTTCTTCTTTGTCTTACCCCGCATGCATGCGGGAGGTTCGAGCTTTCCTTGGTCATGCAGGTTTTTACAGGAGATTCATTAAAAATTTTAGTGCTATAGCCCTTCCCCTTTCACACTTACTGCAAAAGGGTGTGGAATTTTGATTTGATGAAAAATGCAAGGATGCTTTCAACCAACTCAAGGATGCTCTCACCTCAGCTCCTATTATGCCTTCTCCTAATTGGGAATTGCCTTTTGAATTAATGTGTGATGCTTCTAATTTTGTAGTGGGTGCAGTGTTGGCTCAAAGGGTTGAAGGAGCTTCACATGTTATCTATTATGCATCCAAGACGTTAGATCATTCTCAAGCAAATTATACAACCACGGAAAAAGAGCTTCTAGCCATTGTGTTTGCGTTGAATAAGTTTCGTTCATATTTATTGTGCTCTCATGTGGTTGTCTTTTTAGATCATGCAACTCTCAAATTCCTTTTAAAGAAGTCAGATGCAAAGCCCAGATTAATCAGATGGATACTTCTACTCCAAGAATTCACCATGGAAATACGCGATAGGAGTGGTAAGGAAAATATGGTGGCTGATCATTTGAGCAGAATCATGCAAGATAGGGAGCTTACACCCATTCCAGATTGTTTCCCAGATGAACAACTTCTGACACTGCAAGGGGAAGTACCATAGTATGCCGACATCGTTAATTATTTGGTTTCATGTGTTATACCTGCAAATTTCTCTCAAGTACAAGTTAACAAATTAAGATGTGATGCTAAATACTATGTATGGGATGAACCTTACTTGTGGAAGTGGTGCAGCGATCAGGTAATTAGGCGATGTGTTCCTAATGGCGAGTTTCATTCTGTTCTAACATTTTGCCATTATTTATCTTGTGGAGGACATTTTGGACCACAAAGAACAGCTATGAAAATTTTAGATTCAAGTTTATATTGGCCTAGTCTGTTCTGTGACGCATATGAGTTTACTAGAACATGTGAACAATGTCAAGAAGTCGGGAGTATTGGACGTAGAAATGAGATGCCCCAACAGTCTATTTTGTTTTGTGAAGTGTTTGATGTATGGGGAATCGATTTTATGGGTCCATTTCCTGTTTCTTATGGTTTCACATACATCTTATTGGCAGTGGACTATGTTTCTAAGTGGGTGGAAGCTATTCCTACCAGGACTGATGATGCATCTGTGGTTCTTAGTTTTGTCAGGTCAAACATCTTTTGCAGGTTTGGGTGGCCAAGGGCGATCATTAGTGATCAAGGGTCCCATTTCTGTAATAGACACATGAAGATGTTGCTTAACAAATATGGCGTTATGCACAAAGTTGCTACTGCTTACCACCCTCAGACCAACGGGCAAGCAGAGGTATTAAATAGAGAGATTAAGCAGATTTTGGAAAAAATGGTAAAGCCTGACAGAAAAGATTGGAGCAAAAGGTTGGATGACGCTTTGTGGGCTTACAGAACCACTTTCAAAACACCAATTGGAATGTCACCGTTCAGGATTGTGTTTGGAAAAGCATGTCACTTACCAGTTGAGATAGCACATAAGCTTTCTGGGCAGTCAAGTTATGTAACCTGGACATGGATCAAGATGGAGTTGAGAGGAAAATGCAATTACAGGAATTGGAAGAATTAAGACTTGAAGCCTATGAGAACTCTCGGATTTATAAGGAAAAGACCAAAGCATATCATGATAAGCACATACTGAGGAAAGAATTTCAACTAGGTGACAAGATTTTATTGTACAACACTAGACTCAAATGGTTTCCAGGTAAATTGAGATCTAAGTGGGATGGTCCTTTCTATATTATTAATATTTTTCCCTATAGAGTGATTGAGTTGTAGGACAAGGAAGATGGGCGGACCTTCAAAGTGAATGGGCATCGCTTGAATAAATTTCATGATGGAATTATGCATGCGGTGTTGGAATGTGAAGCACTAGACAACCCCATCTACCCAATTTAAAGGGGAGTTCAATTGTTCTTTTTGTTTTAATGCTTTTGTTATTTTTGTTTGCATAAATGTGTTAGTGAATAAAATATTTGAATAGAATCCTTGAGTGCTTGTATCAGTTTTAGGGGATGTGAAAGTTAGTTAAGTTTGATTATCATGTTTTCTGGATTCTAGGGCATGATTAGATACTTTACATGCATATGCTCATTAGTGTGGTGATGGATGCTAATTGGTTGATTGTACATGATGATTTTACACACCTAGTAAGGATCTAGCCATTTTCTCCTTGTGTGTGATATGCACTCTTGTTGTGGAGCTCTAGAACTTGCTATGTTTCTTCTCAAGGTTACAATTTCATAAAAGTTGTGATGATGATAAAGGCTATCTTATCTATACTCTTGGAATTTCTCTTACGCTATCCTCTTTGTATAAATGCCTTCTTCTTATTGACTGAAACAATTTATCTTGTTGGATTTCTTGCCCGAGACGGTCAAATTTTAAGTGTGGGGGATTTTGAGGGGATGTGAGGTTATTGTTGTCTTGTTGTCTTGTTGAATGTAAGGCGAGATATAATGGGTAGCATGAGCATTTGATCACCAGGGTTGGACTAAGCTTTATTGTCTTTGAAGTCCTATTTTCTTTGTTGAGAAATTTGGACTAAGGAAAAGGGAAACTGTATACCAGCTGTGAAGAAATGTGTACACACAGAGATAATAGAGTATTCAGTGCACTGGTTTTATTGACTCTGTAATTGGAGGAAGCTGCAGAATTCTGAATTTCTGCATAACTAAATTTGAAATTTTGTCGTCAAACATTTGGCATCTCAGACCTGGGACCTTGGACCGGTGGTTACCTAGGTTAAGTAAAGTTGGAATTCAAACTAAATTCAGAGGATTGAAGGGCCACTTGACCCTGAATTTTTAACAGCTTGAAAGTATGAAAAGGGAAGCAGCACTTAAAAAAAAAATTGAGACTGCAGTTATTGAGTTCTGAATTTTTGGGAGTTAAACATGATTCAGGAACTCATCTCAAGAATCTGGAATTTGAGCCAATTGGAAGTGTTGAAACTTAATTTCCAGATACTAGAAATAAAAGTTTAAAAATGAATTAGAAATTTTTGAATGTTGGAATTGGAACGGTATTTTAGAAACTCTAGGAATTCTGCAACATTCAAATCGGCAGAAAGGGAACTGTAATTTCGGAGAAGCTACATGATCTGTAGAAATTGGCACGGCTAGGGAATTTGAGCAGAAGGAGTTTGAAATGCAGGAATTGCAATTCGTATAATTAGGAAAATTCAATTGGAAGCAATTTGGAAGTCTGAAACTGAACGGGAATTTCTAAATTCCTCAAGCCCAGATAGTGTTTATTGTCTTCTTTATTACATTGTCATATCATATTTCCACACCCTCTTGCTTTCTTATGTTTTATTGTGATTTCCCACAAGTTATACTTCATGATGATAAGCCTTTAGAGTCATGGATACTTATGATCTAGTGATGGAGAGTAGAAAATATGCAAGCATATGGTAGTGAAACATCATTAGTTGCATTGAGTGAAACCCCATTTACTTACATGCTATTGAGAGTGAGAGCACCACCTTACGCACTCTATATCTTGTGAGGATTGCATCAAGTTTTAGTTAATCATGTGTTTGAAATCACCATGCTTATTGACTTGTGTGTGAATCGGATCTATTGTGCCTTGGTTTAAATAAACTTGATAAGCCTAAGTAACTACTTTTTACTTTCTTTTGAAGCAACGATATGAGTTACTTAGGGAGAAGTTGTTTCCTTTGCTTGCCCGGGACATGCAAGAATAAGTGTGGGGGGAATTGATAACACTCAATTTGGTAGTTTATATTGGCTTTAATAATTGATGATTCTATCCTCTTATTGTTTAATTGTCGAGAATTACCACATTTTATGAGCAGGACTTGTTTTGGACTATAATGATCATTCCTACATAATTTGGATTGATTTTTAACATTTTCGATGTCTTCTTGTAGGATACAGTCGAGTATAGGTGTGTCGCTCCAATGCAAACAAAAATAGGGGGGAACTAGATCCGATCTGCAGCCACTTCACGCATCCACCGGAGCGGAGGCAAGGGATTCCTCTTCGTTTCGTTCATCTCCGATTTGCAGCCACTTCACGCATCCAATGGAGCGGAGGCAAGGGATTCCTCTTCGTTTCGTTCATCTCCGATCTGCAGCCACTTCACACATCCACGGGAGCGGAGATTCAATTCCGGATAGCATCAAAGATTGAGGATTCTCTTCTTAGGAGCACAAAACGTTGAGTTCACATCACTTCACTTCGACCTGTGGCAAGAGACACAGGGAGATTTACTAGATCTAACTTCCTTTACATTTTTGAGCATTGATTAGATTTGTTTGGCTTGTTGAGTGTTTGATTGAATTTCCCTATCGTTGTCTAGATGTTGATTGGTTTTAGTTTTTATCCGTTTATTCAGTTGTTGCACTGGTTTACTCATTGGTTGATCTTTACTTCAAGAATGCACATAATTCGTTATGCTTCGTGTTCTTTCTTGTTTTTTCCTTGAGATTAGATGATTTAGGAATCAATACACAACCCCCCCTCTGTTCAATCTAAAAAAAAAAAGAATAAAAAATGAAATAACCACTGGAATTACCGTACACCATCTTCAATCGTTGGGAGACGACTCGAGTTATCCTATACTACTTTAGTTAGGGGGATTCGGTATTACTAAATTGGTTGAGCTCATTTAGATGGCAATCTGAGCCCTACACCAAGTCCCAGTGGGATTGATACATAATTTATTGCTTGACAATAACCATGTACTTGTGGGTATTGAGCGCAAGCATGTGCATCAAGTCCATGGCGATCTTGGCCGGAGATTTGAGGTCATGCCTTCGTGCATCAATATTCCAATCGTTATGATGGATCCGGTGAACAATATCCAGGACCTTTTGCTAATTAGCTTTCTGAGTATGGGATTCTAGCTCAATACACTATGTATGATACTTTTCATCAAAATGGTATAACTGGGTGAAGGAATTCGATCCTAAAGGATATGGTAAGAGCTATGATGTCTTTCACTTCTTTACATGAGTCATTGTGGGGTGAAATATTCAAGACTGTAGTTTACTTACTCAATAGAGTGCCCAATAAGGCAGTGAGTAAAATCCAATATGAGCTATGGACAAGTAAGAAGTCTAGCATTAGGCATTTACACATTTGGGGTTGTCTAGCTGAGGTTAGACCTTATAGGTCTAATGAAAGGAAACTAGACTCAAGGATGATTTGCTGTCATTTTGTAGGGTATTCCGAAAGGTCAAGGGACTTTACGTTTTATGACCCCTCATATAGGTCTTGTTTCGAAATGGAAAATGCCAAGTTCATTAAGGACAGTGAGAGCACTAAACTCAATTACATGTCTTTTCAAGGGGATTGCACTTACCATCCTACCTCAGTTACTATAGGTGCAACTAGTAGTGGTATGGTTACCATACCCTATGCTATTAATTGTTGGATCGAAGCGGATCGCTAGAGGGGGGGTGAATAGAGATAAAAACTTTTCTTTTAAATCGTTCGATAGACAATTAAACGCAGCGGAAATGTAAATAAAAACTAAATGAGACAAATAGTTTTTTTTAACTTGGTTCGTAGCCTTCGGCTACTAATCCAAGGCCCTAACGGTCCTAGACCGTGTACGGAGGGCAATTCACTAAAACACTCCTCCTCGTTGGAGGTAGGAGTTTTACGATTACAAAAGCCTTCGAAGCAAAAAGATAGAGAGACAAACCCTCTCTTCTATTAAAGTAAAATGCAACGAAAAGCCTCGATTAAAAAGAATTGCAATATTGAAAGCAATAACAAATTAAGATTATACCAACAACTAAACAAAAGAAACTTTAAGCTAGGGTTGTTGGCAGCACTTCGTTGTTGTAGAGTCGTCGGAGAGTTGCAGCGTAACAGAGGCTTTTGAGCACTTAGAATTCAGGATGAAACCCTAGGTTTGGCCCTCCTTTTATAGCCTTTAAGCCCCTCAACGAATGGGTCTTCAACCAATCACAAATGGGCACAAAACTCCTTGAAAAATGGTGATAAAGCTTGACTCCTCGAGGCTGATTTTTGACCACCGGTTGAACTGGCCGGTTGAACTGATGGCCAGGATTTTTGACTACAATAAAGAGTTAGCTCAAAATATAAGTGGATTCGACGACCACTTGCCGTCCGATCTCAACATAGACCTTCTATGGGAAGTCTTGGGTCGGATCGTCGCCTAAGATCATCCCCGTAAAGAGGATACGACCTCACTTACGCTCGCACACACGAGCTTACCTCGATACTTACGTGTCGCTTTTGCTTCCGGCCTTCCACTCGATTCCTTGGCTCCCTCCAAGTAACTCGAGTGTCGCCCACCATGCGGCTTCCTCCGGTGTCGCTAGCCTTCAGCTCGACATTGAGACTTTTACGCACTTGATTTAGCTCGTGAGATAACAATATAAGCTTAACTTTGTATCGTTTGCTATAATCAAAACTTAGGTTCGACTTAGGTGCCCACTGCACCAACAATCTCCCCCTTTTTGATTTATGGCAAACCCACATACAAAGTTAAGACAAAAATAAGTATGAGATTATGCATGAATGAGTAGGAGTATATAAAAATTCTTTTTCAAGTGCTCCCCCTTGAGAAATCCTCCCCCTTGACCGAGGGTGAGTACTTGAGAAAGGGTTTTAACTCTCCCCCTTGATATGTGCTACTAAGAAAAAGAATTAAGTAACCGAAATTACTTAATATTGGCCATAGTGTTTAAAATAAGTTTTAAGTTAAAAGTAACTCTCCCCCTTCATAATTAAACCAAATGATTTCTTAACCTTGGCCTTTTGTTAAAAGTTAAATAAATTTTCAAAACTTAAAGTTAACTTTTGGTTTGATTATGAAGTAAGAGTTAAGTTATCAAAAAAAATTTTTTTGACCCCTTAACTTTTGTCCTTTTTCTCCTTTTTCTCCCCCTTTTGCCGTATATCGAAAAGAGTAAGGGGTGTGTGGAAAAAAAAATAAATGTTAAATTTAAAGTCGAAGCATGTTCCACATTTTTATTTTTAAAAATAATATACTGAAAATAAGTTCATCTATAAAATGTTCGACTCATATTTGGCTTGATTGATATGAAGGATCAACCAGTCCTGGTCAGAGTCGGTATGATTATACTCCGTGGTTCATAGCGATGCACTAGCTCTACATCTGGAACCAGGAGTAAGGTCCTAACATCTCACGCCCATCTACGTGGCTAAGTACACAAACACATTAGTCCTATGTGTTGTGAGATGTATTGGCTCCTTAAATCTATAGGTGCATGATATCTAAGGTATGTCCTATGCTAGTTCCATGAAAAAAAAAGTAAGAAATAGTAGTAAGAAAATATAATTTGTAAGTTCCTATTCTATTACGCACATGCCTAATCTTCATCTCAAGAGACTAAATTCAGCTTCGGGTAGTGGTTTAGTAAATATGTCTACTAGGTTAGACTTCGAGTCAACATATTCGAGTTGTATGGAGCCGTTGGCTACATGTTCTCGAATGAAATGGTGTTTTACCTCTATATGCTTTGTCCTTGAATGGCATATAGGGTTCTTAGTTAGATTTATCGAACTTATGTTGTCTACAAAAATTTTAGTTTTGGTGAAGTCCAACCTAAAGTCTCGGAGAGTGTGCTTCATCAAAAGAAGCTGAGTTACACACTCACCCATCACAACGTATTCGGCTTCGGTGGTAGATAAGGCAACACAATGTTGCTTCCTACTGCACCAACTCACTAGACTTGAGCCGAGTAGTTGACAATAACCACTCGTGCTCTTTCTATCGAGTTTACTACCGGCATAATCCAAATCGGAGTAGCCGATTAGTTCGAACTCTGTAGATCTAGGGTACCAAATACCAACGTTAAGTGTACCCTTAAGATATCTAAGGATACGCTTAACTAGGGTTAGGTGAGACTCCTTAGCACAGGTTTGAAACCTGGCGCACATACTTACTGCGAATAGGATGTCGGGTCGACTCGCAGTTAAGTATACGAGACTTCCTATCGCGCTCCTATAGTACTTTAAGTCAATGGACTTACTTTCTAGGTCTTCTCCTATGTTAACATTAATTGCCATTGGGGTGTTTATTCCAAATCTTTTAATTAACTCCTTAGTGTATTTTTGTTGATATAGGTATATACCATCCTTAGTTTGTTTAATTTGTAGACCTAAAAAGAAACTTAACTCGCCTACCAAGTTCATTTCAAACTCACTTTCCATGAGTGAAACAAACTCGTTTAGTAAGGCTGAGTTAGAGGTTCCAAAAATTATATCATCTACGTAAATTTGAGCTATGAATATTTCTTTACCTAAGGTTTTTACGAAGAGAGTTGGGTCAACTAAGCCTTGGTTAAACCCTTTTGACTTAAGATGGATTGAAAGTCTCTCGTACGAAGCTCAAGGAGCTTGTTTAAGTCCATAGAGAGCTTTCTTATGTTTTAGAACATGGTCGGGTTTATCTAGATTTTCGAATCCGGGGGGTTGGCTAACATAAACTTCTTCTTTAATGTATCCATTTAAGAATGCCGACTTAACATCCAATTGAAACAGCTTAAATCCTCGATGTGCAGCATAAGCTAGAAACATTCGAATGGATTCGAGTCTAGCAACTGGGGCATAGGTTTCGTCGTAATCTAAGCCTTCGACTTGACTAAACCCTTTGGCGACTAAGCTAGCCTTGTTTCTAACTACTTCACCTTTATCATTAAGCTTATTTCGAAACACCCACCTTATTCCAATTATCGTTTTGTCTTTAGGTGGTGGTACTAATTCCCACACTTCATTCCTAGTAAATTGAGCTAGCTCTTCTTGCATTGCAATAATCCAATCGGGATCAAGAAGAGCTTGTTCAATTGTTTTGGGTTCTATCTTTGAAATTAAGGAAATTTGACTAAGGTTCCTATAGGATGCTCTAGTTCGAACTCCTAGATTAGGATCTCCTATCACTTGATCGATAGGGTGGTTAGTATGAATCCTAGATTGGGTTGGGTTTGTGTCACCTAATGCTTGATCAATGGGGTGACTTGGTTGAACATTAGTTTGGTTGGAGTCATCTATCACTTGATCAATAGAGTGACTTGGTTGACTTAGGTTAGGATTAACACTAGACCTGATCTCCGGATCAGAGTTAGGTCTAGTATGAATCGGCTCGCTAATTGGGGTTCTTGGGGTTTTGTAGGTTCATGTCCTTCATCAAATACTACATTGATAGTCTCCTCGACTCTAAGGGTGTCGTGGTTATATACTCTATAAGCTCTACTTGTAGTCGAGTATCCTAGAAAGATTCCGGTCGTGGTCTTGGATGTAAATTTCCCTAGGTAATCCTTAGTGTTTAGGATATGTACCTTACACCCAAATACCCTAAAGTACTTGATGTTAGGTATTTTATCGTGATAAATCTCGTATGAGGTCTTAAGGTGCCTCTTTACCATAAGGATTCTATTTTGGACATAGCATGTCGTACTCACGGCTTCTGCCCAAAACCTATCAGGTAGGTCATATTCGTTCAACATGGTCCTAGCGGCTTCTTGTAGAGTTCGGTTTTTCCGCTCCACTAGCCCATTTTATTGAGGGGTCCTAGGGCAAGAGAATTCATGGTGGTATCCGTTTAGGTTACAGAAGTCGGTGAACCTTTGTTTTTCGAATTCACCACCATGATTGCTTCTAATTCTTTTAACCTTAAGGTTTTTTTGATTCTCGATTAATTTGAATAAATTGATTAATTGATCTAGGGTATCATTTTTATGTTTGATGAACCTAACCCAGGTAAACCTGGAGTAGTCGTCAATTATGACTAAGCAATATTGACTTTTATTGAGTGACTTGGCTCCATGTGAATCGAATAGATCCATATGCAGGAGCTCAAGTACACTTGAGGTTCGTTCTTGGTTAGTTAACTTGTGTTGTGTCCTAGGTTGTTTTCCTTGTTTGACAAGCATTACAGATTTTATTAACCAAATTGTTAAGGTTGGGTAAGCCTCTGACTAGGCCACTCTGACTCATCTTGTGGACGAGTCTTGGGTGCGAGTGACCGAGTCGTCAGTGCCACAACCATGATTCCTCTTCCTGTGTCATAAGACATTTGGCTGAGGATTTGATTAAGTTAATTGTATAAATGTTATTTGTCCTAGTTCCTTTGAGTATTCTTTTAGCTGTTTCATTTATTTTAATTACACATTCATTTTCTAAAAATACGACCTTATAATTATTGTCACATAATTAGCTTACGCTAAGCAGGTTATATTCAAAATTCTCTACAAGTAATACATTTTTAATAACAAAATTCGAGTTAAGCTCGATATCACCTGATCCGATGATTTTGAGCTTGCCGTTATTCCCAAAGGCTACCGATCCTTGTCGTTTGAATCGAAGCTTCGCGAATTTGAGTTGATCCCCGGTCATGTGTTGGGAGCAACCGCTGTCTAACATCCATTGATCCTACACACAAGGTGGTTGGATTGGATGTTAGATTATTATATTTTTTTAAAAAAAATTGGTTGTAAGTTGTTAAACCTAGGTCATCTCACCGGAGTCTATATGATCAAGCATGTTATACTTATGTGTTCTTTGTGAGATGACTTCCAATTAAGTTGATTAAGTGCATTTATGTTTAAGTAATGTTAGATTTGGATTTGACCCTAGGCTTGTCAAGTTTACCTTTTCAAGATCATGGCTTCCAGGTCGTGGCGAGGCACAGGGGCCTTCTTTTATCGGATCATCGACCACTTCCTTAGACAAAGCCATTTTCAAGAAAATGATGACTTGACTCACCTAAAATTATTTCCTCGTCTAACTAGTTATTTTTGAAAAGAGGCTCCCCGAGGCTCAATCTTTTCGAAGGATTTTAGTTGATTATTTGAAAAGAGGCTCCCCGAGGCTCAATCTTTTCGAAGGATTTTAGTTGGTTATTTGAAAAGAGGCTCCCCGAGGCTCAATCTTTTCGAAGGATTTTAGTTGGTTATTTACGTGTTCTAAGTGAGTTCACGAAAGAAAAAAAAAACAAAAAAAAAATCTATGCATGCAATTTCTAAGTTAAAATACAAACATGTTTTGTACTGGCTCCCCCTAGACCGTTGAATCGGTTCGGTCTATCCACATAGTGGATTTGGTCCTTGGGAACCCAGTACGAGTTGGATCCTAGAGTTGAAATCAAAGTGGTCTTAGGGACCCATGCTTGGACACATTTTTTTATGTCTACTTTGTTGGGTTTCCGGCACCGCGGCGTGTGTGTGTTCGATCATGTTTCGTAAACATGAGCACAGCGGAAGCAATTAAAAATAATAAATACTCCTATTTATTACAACACACACAACACACGCATGCTATTACAACAAGTGTAGACATAACCGTAAATTAAAATTGCAATAAAAGGAAATTAAACTACGTTATACCTTTCGTATGACGTGTAGCGGGAACGGCATCAACCGGAACGATCCTCGTAAGAATCGTCTCTATCCGTATCCACGCCGAGCTCCTCGGGATGACTTCGCCAAGCCACGAGCTTCGTCTTCGTACGGGTTACTAGCCTCGTGTTGAAGACGACGTGATCGAGAGATGATCACGATCCGAATCCAAATTCGGACCTAAAACAAGTCCTCAAGACTTGCTTCTCCGGAGAGGTATTCGTCAACCGATTGATGAATCCTTCGTCCTCCACCTCAGAGGATTACCGGAGATCAAATCCCCGGTATGTTAGCCGCTGTCGGAGCACTAACCGTCGTCCAAACGACGCTCCGACGAGAGGAGAAGAAGCTGTCCAGAAAACTGGACAGCTTGGTGGAGGAGATAGGCGCCGGCCAAAACAAGGAGACAAAAGCTCACCTTGATGCCGAACCTTTTAGGGGATCACCGGAGGGTCGCCGGAGGTTCACCGGCTGGAGCTTGGACGCCGGCAAGGGTCTTGGACGGCGGCACAAGGCTGGGCGGCGGCTGCTCGTGGATTGGCGCCGAAAACTCCTCCAAGGAGTGGGCGGCAACTCAAGGGGGGGCTAGGGTTTGGATTTTGGATTATTAGGGTTTAACAATCCCTTAAGCCCACTTTTATAGAGAACTAATTCTCTTAACGGTTAATGGATCATATCCATAAAGCCCGTTAACCCGCTCCATCAAGATAAGTTAAAATAAACCAAACCATGATGGTTTATTTTAAGTTAAAACGAACCGAACCAACTTTTGGTTCATTCGTTTAAAATAAACCAAACCCTTTGGTTTATTCTTATCCATTGGATTAGAACCAAACCATTTTGGTCCATCCATTACGTCTTCATAAGACGCAGCCCATCCACGCTTCCATTGCGACTGAAACAATTTCATGCTCGCTTTATGTTTGGTCCAACCAAACATAGTTTCTCTCGGTCTGAGAATCTCATTCTCAAGCTCGTTTTAAATCCTTTGGATTACACTCGTTGTCGTGTGACCAAATAGGTTCTCGGTTTATGTTGGCCGTCTATAATTAACCATTAATTATAGAACGATCATGAGTGGCACCTAGTAGTACATCATGATCCCCAATTAGCGAAAAGATCAAGTTGATCCGAACTATTTACGAAACCCTTGATGGCTCGAATGAATCGTGCCCCATTCCCTTCACTCATCTTATACCCACTTGGTTCAGGACATGGTCTATTGTGTCAGTCCCCACTAGGCTGACTACGTCACACCTAGCCCAAGTATCATTTCCTCGTCCTATGGATTCTAGTTACTCCACATGTATCGAAGAGTACCTTACTCTAAACATGTAATGCTTTGGCCAAAGACTTTAGTAACAATCCGACGAGAGGCCATGGGTATACATCTCCTCGCAAGGAGTGGTGAATCCTTTATAGGCTATTCAAACACCTTCGATCACTTCGACTTATACCCAATCATCCCGGGTCCACATCACCTTAGAGATGTTTGCTTAAGATGTCAAAGCATAAGTCTCCATGATCAAGATGACTTGAATACCGCAAGTCAAAGGAACATCGCACTTAAGCCACAGTAAGAACTTCATTGACATATCTATATATGCAGAGAACCATATGAAGTCTTACGGCTGATCACTCCAATGAACTAGTTACCATAACTAGCATCCACGATCAACTCCGGACATCACTATGTCTCCAGCCAGTGAGAATCAGCTGCTTGGATACACCAAGGAGTATACCTCGTGCTAGTCTCGACAGAATTGATGGTGTCCAAATCCATCAATTCATCGACTAGGATAATTAGATACATCACAATTACACATGTAGAGATACTCACTAGTTGTGATCCAATCACAAATTCTCTCATCGTGAATCGTATCGTGGACATTGATAAATGAGTTTAAGATCAATCAAATACATTAAACATGTATACTCAAATAGTGAATCTTCATTTATCATATAAATGGTTCATACATAAGGCGATTGCCTTAGGACATCTCTCATATATTACTAACGGACTCCCACTTGGCCTAATGCCAATCGCTCATAAGCTCTAACATGACCCTCAAACTTATTTTGAGGTAATGCCTTAGTCAAAGGATCCGCTAAGTTCCTTTTAGTGGGGTTTTTCTCAATTTGTATTTCCTTCCTACTAATGATCTCTCTGATCAAATGATAGCGGCGAAGCCCATGTTTGGATCACTGATGAGACCACATCAAGTTCATAGATGAACTTCTTGATCCAAACCGCTTCCTTTGCTGCTTCCAAAGCTGCAACGTATTCTGCCTTAGTGGCAGAATCCGCTATAGTGTCAAGCTTGGAACCTTTCCAACTTATTGCGCCTCCATTCTAGGTGAATACATACCCAGACTGAGACATGGAATCATCCTTGTCTGCATGCAGGTACCCGTATCACCATGTACCCTTCTCCATATATTAGGAACACATCCTTAGTTCTTCTCAAGTACTTAAGGATCGTCTTAATAATACGCCAATGATCCATTCTGGATCGGATGTATCTGCTCATGACACTCGGAGCATACGATACATCGGGCCTCGTACATAACATAGCATACATGATAGATCCTATTGCGGATGCATAGGGAATCTTACTCATGCAAATCCTCTCGTCTTCTGTGCGCGGACACATAGACTTCGAAAGGTGTACCCCATGCCTGATGGGTTAGAAACCTTTCTTGGATTCCGACATGCTAAACCTCTTTAGCACTCGGTCTATATATGTAGACTGCGAAAGACCAAGCAACCTTTTTTCGATCTATCTCTATAGATCTTAATCCCAAGGATGTAGGTTGCTTCTCCCAGGTCTTTCATGGAGAATGTCTTGGATAACCAAACCTTAACTGACTGTAAGATTGACACATCGTTTCCTATAAGTAATATGTCATCGACATACAATACTAGGAATACATTGCCTCCCACTAACCTTCTTGTACACACAAGGTTAAATGCGGATTTTGTGAGAAATCAAACTTTTTGATCGTCTCATCAAAACGGATATTCCAGCTCCTGGATGCTTGCTTCAATCCATAAATGGATCGTCGCAACTTGCATACCTTGGTTTTATCAACCGATGTGAAACCCTCAGGCTGTATCATATACACGTCCTTGAGCAAGTTTCCATTAAGGAAAGCTGTTTTCACATCCATCTGCCATATCTCATAATCATAATGAGTTTCTATGGCCAGGAGCATCCGAATGGATTTAAGCATAGCTACAGGCGAATAGGTTTCGTCATAATCAACACCTTGCTTTTGACGATATCCTTTCGCCACCAATCTAGCCTTATAGGTAATCACATTACCATCCATGTTAGTTTTCTTCTTGAAAACCCACTTGCACCCTATAGGCTTTATCCCTTCAGGTGGGTCAACCAAGTTCCAAACTTGGTTTTCATACATGGAATCCATTTTCGACTTCATGGCACCAAGCCACTTATCCCTTTCTGAACTTGTCAGCACTTCTTCATAACTGGTAGGCTCCTCATCATCAATGAGTAACACGTCGTTCGATTCACTTACGAGAAATTCATATCTCTCAGGAATATTACGTGTTCTACCAGATCTACGAAGATGTGGTGTTACAATAGGTCCAGCCAATTGCTCATCACTATGAGTTGTCGGCTGTTATGCTTCACCAGGTATCTCATCAATGTCTATTTGAGTCTCTCGAGCCTCCTCAAGCTTGACGACACTCCCACTGTTTTCTTGCAAGAGAAACTCTTTCTCTAGAAACACAGCATGCCTTGAAACAAACACCTTTTGTTCCACAGGATGATAGAATTGGTAACCCCTTGTTTCCTTAGGGTATCCAACAAATAGACATTTATCAGACTTAGCATCCAGTTTGTCTGATACAGTCCGCTTCACATAAGCAGGACAACCCCATATCTTCAAGTAAGATACATGAGGTTTCTTACTAGCCCATATCTCATATGGAGTAGTAGAGACTATCTTGGTAGGCATTCTGTTTAACAAGTAAACAGCTGTCTGAAGTGCATAACCCCAAAAGGACTTGGGAAGAGTCGCATGATTCATCATTGACCTGACCATGTCCAACAAGGTCCGGTTACGCCTCTCAGATACACCATTATGCTGTGGTGTATATGGCGGAGTCCATTGAGACAATATGTCATTGTCTCTTAGATAATCAAGAAACTCTTGACTTAAGTATTCACCACCTTGATCCGATCAAAGTATTTTAATACTCTTGTCATGCTGTTTCTCTACTTCATTTCTGAATTCTTTGAACCTTTCAAAGGCTTCAGACTTGTGTTTCATCAAGAACACATACCCAAACCGTGAGTGATCATCGGTGAAAGTAATGAAGTAGCTATAGCCTCCTAAAGCTTGAGTTGACATAGGTCCACATACATCGGTATGTATTAGACCTAGTAACTCTCCCACTCGTTCACCTTTTCCCATAAAAGGTAACTTAGTCATCTTGCCTTTTAGGCATGATTCGCATGTATCGCATGAATCCAATTCAAACGATTCCAGAATTCCACATCGGTGTAATTCGGACATGCGTTTCTTGCTTACATGGCCAAGATGACAATGCCACATGTAGGAGTCTATTTGATTATCCTTTCGAGCACTCTTGTTGCTCGCTTCGATATTGCGAATGTCACTGGATACGTCCAACGTATAAACACCATTGCTTAAAGTTCCAGTCCCATAAAGAACCCCATTCAAAGTTATGTAACAACAATTGTTACTAGAAGTCGAATGGAAACCATTTCTATTTAGACAAGAAATAGAAATGATGTTCTTTATCAACGAAGGAACATACAAGCAATTGTCCAGTTCTATGACAAGTCCTACAGGGAGTTCCAACAAATACGTTCCGATGGCGAGTGCAGCAACCATTGCTCCATTCCCAACACGTAAATTTGACTCTCCCTTGACGAGTCTTCTTCTATTCCTTAGCCCATATATGTCATTACATATATGTGAGCCACACCCAGTATCAAATACCCAAGTGTCTGAGGAAATAGAATGACAATCAATAAAAAAGATTTCTGAAGAAGATGAGGCATCCGATGCCCTATCCTTCTTCACGGACTCAAGATAAATCTTGCACTTTCTTCGCAAATAGCCCTACTTGCCATAATGATGGCAAGTGCCCTTTTGAGCTAGTTCTACCTTCTTAGCCCTTCTCTTCTTTCCCTTCTGTTGTTCCTTTGACTTCCTCTTGGAACCTTTCTTCAAGGAATCAACTAACAGCACCGTCCCCTGCTCATGCTTCTCAGAAGACTCCACAGTCTTGACATATTAAGCGATACGCAGATGAACCTTCTAGCATCTCAGAGGTGAAGAGGAGCTTTGAGACTTCGAACCTTTCGAATCTCACTTGCTCATTAACCAACTCACAAAGATGAAGGACTACGATATGAGCATCCATATGCTCATGCTGCTTTCGTAGCTTGGGTTCCATCGCGGCTAGCATGATGCAACTCATTTGTTCAGAATCACTCACATGTTTCTGATAGGCCAACAATTGGTCAAGAGTTGCATCGTCACTAGGACGGGCGGGAAGAGGCGCTTCGAGGACATTTGCAAGCTTTTCAACCTTGAGAACAATTCTCAAGCTTCTAAGCTAGTCCATGAAGCTCGGCCCAGTCAATTTATTCGAATCCAAAATGGAGCATAAATTCAAACACCTCATGATCACTATATTAACTTAGAAATACAAAACGAGCATATATGAGAAAGATGATTTTAAAATGCATCAATATACATTTATAAATCCCATTCATTTTTCGAATTTCAAAACCCTTAAAATCACTTCGGGAGATCGTAGGTCCATCTCCGAATGGGCTGATATCCATCATAGATAAGAACAACCTTGGAGTGAGTCCAACAAGCCATTCTTAGCTATGATGGTGGGTATCAAGTATACCGATTACATATCATGTATATGTAACTATCACAATGTGCTATCAACTAATTGAATGTTTACACATACATTGGGTTGTTAACACATTAACAAGTATGCATCATATGCATAGCACCCAACTTCACCTCTCTTCACATCGACCTTGGAGTGAGTCCAACAAATCGATGCTCCAAGTTAAAGCCGACCCAATAATCGAAATAGTTTTAATATGGTTAGGCGCATTCAACCAATTAGCCAGCTTGAGTGAGTCCAACAACCCAAACTAACGATTGACCTCGGCTCTTACCATATTAGAGTTAAACTATTCCAATGATTTGAACATGTTTAGGTTCGAGGGCTTGGAGTGAGTCCAACAACCCAAACAAGAAACAGAACTCTGGTTCTAACCATATTAATGGAAGGTGTAGGCTTTAATATTGAGTTAGGGTTTTTATGTCTCATCCTCTTTGCATGCAAATAACTATTATCTACATGGCATGACATACATGGCATACATCTACATGTCACGACACGCATGGCATAATGTTATGCATCTAATGCAATTACATGACATACAATTATGTCATGTATATATTTCCTTATATGTCATAACTATTTATGGAAATAAAATATGTTTAAGATTTGATTCTCCAAATCAAATCATAATTAAATTAGGAAACAAATTTCCAAATCTAATCACATATTTTATTCATGGAATTATTTGATTAAGGAAAATCTATTTAGGAAACCAATTTCCGAAATCATTAAAACTACTTATGGAAATAAAATATTTTAAGATTTGATTTCCCAAATCAAATCATGATTAAATTAGGAAACAAATTTCCCGAATCTAATCAAATATTTTATTTATGGAAAATATCAATTTCCATAAATACTTCCAACTTTCCAAAAGTGGATGATTTCCATAAATACTTCTAGACTTTCCAAAATTGAAAAATTTCCATAAATACTTCTAAATTTCCAAAATTTAGAAAATTTCCAGAAATACATTATGACTATCGCAAAACCATTTTTACGATTATGTCGAAACACAACTGGGCTCGATACCCTTTATTGAGTTTAAAGCGCATGGCGTGTGTGTGTGTTCGATCATGTTTCGTAAACATGAGCACAGCGGAAGCAATTAAAAATAATAAATCTATATTTATTACAACACACACAACACACGCATGCTATTACAACAAGTGTAGACATAACCGTAAATTAAAATTGCAATAAAAGGAAATTAAACTACGTTATACCTTTCGTATGACGTGTAGCGGGAACGGCATCAACCGGAACGATCCTCGTAAGAATCGTCTCTATCCGTATCCACACCGAGCTCCTCGGGATGACTTCGCCAAGCCACGAGCTTCGTCTTCGTACGGGTTACTAGCCTCGTGTTGAAGACGACGTGATCGAGAGATGATCACGATCCGAATCCAAATTCGGACCTAAAAACAAGTCCTCAAGACTTGCTTCTCCGGAGAGGTATTCGTCAACCGATTGACGAATCGCCGTCCTCCACCTCAGAGGATTACCGGAGATCAAATCCCCGGTATGTTAGCCGCTGTCGGAGCACTAACCGTCGTCCAAACGACGCTCCGACGAGAGGAGAAGAAGCTGTCCAGAAAACTGGACAGCTTGGTGGAGGAGATAGGCGCCGGCCAAAACAAGGAGACAAAAGCTCACCTTGATGCCGAACCTTTTAGGGGATCACCGGAGGGTCGCTGGAGGTTCACCGGCTGGAGCTTGGACGCCGGCAAGGGTCTTGGACGGCGGCACAAGGCTGGGCGGCGGCTGCTCTTGGATTGGCGCCGAAAACTCCTCCAAGAAGTGGGCGGCAACTCAAGGGGGGGGGCTAGGGTTTGGATTTTGGATTATTAGGGTTTAACAATCCCTTAAGCCCACTTTTATAGAGAACTAATTCTCTTAATGGTTAATGGATCATATCCATAAAGCCCGTTAACCCGCTCCATTAAGATAAGTTAAAATAAACCAAACCATGATGGTTTATTTTAAGTTAAAACGAACCGAACCAACTTTTGGTTCATTCGTTTAAAATAAACCAAACCCTTTGGTTTATTCTTATCCATTAGTTTAGAACCAAACCATTTTGGTCCATCCATTATGTCTTCATAAGACACGCCCATCACGCTTCCATTGCGACTGAAACAATTTCATGCTCGCTTTATGTTTGGTCCAACCAAACATAGTTTCTCTCGGTCTGAGAATCCCATTCTCAAGCTCGTTTTAAATCCTTTGGATTACACTCGTTGTGCGTGTGACCAAATAGGTTCTCGGTTTATGTTGGCCGTCTCTAATTAACCATTCATTATAGACCCGATCATGAGTGGCACCTAGTAGTACATCATGATCCCCAATTAACCGAAAAGATCAGCAGTTGATCGAACTATTTACGAAACCCTTGATGGCTCGAATGAATCGTGCCCCATTCCCTTCACTCATCTTATACCCACTTGGTTCGGGACATGGTCTATTGTCCGATCCCCACTAAGTGACTCACGTCACCTAGCCCAGTATCATTTACTCCACATGTATCGAAGAGTACCTTACTCTAAACATGTAATGCTTTGGCCAAAGACTTTAGTAACAATCCGACGAGAGGCCATGGGTATACATCTCCTCGCAAGGAGTGGTGAATCCTTTATAGGCTATTCAAACACCTTGATCACTTCGACTTATACCCAATCATCCCGGGTCCACATCTCCTTAGAGATGTTTGCTTAAGATGTCAAAGCATAAGTCTCCATGATCAAGATGACTTGAATACCGCAAGTCAAAGGAACATCGCACTTAAGCCACAGTAAGAACTTCATTGACATATCTATATATGCAGAGAACCATATGAAGTCTTACGGCTGGTCACTCCAATGAACTAGTTACCATAACTAGCATCCACGATCAACTCCGGACATCACTATGTCTCCAGCCAGTGAGAATCAGCTGCTTGGATACACCAAGGAGTATACCTCGTGCTAGTCTCGATAGAACTGATGGTGTCCAAATCCATCAATTCATCGACTAGGGATAATTCCGATACATCACAATTACACATGTAGAGATACTCACTAGTTATGATCCAATCACAAATTCTCTCATGCTGTGAATCGTATCGTGGACATTCAGTAAATGAGTTTAAGATCCAATCAAATACATTAAACATGTATACTCAAATAGTGAATCTTCATTTATCATATAAATGGTTCATACATAAGGCGATTGCCTTAGGACATCTCTCATATATTACTAACATACTTACGATTGACATATATGACTTATTGGTCGTGTTTGAGCTAAACCCTAGTCCGACCTTGTTGTACACGGCCCTTTGCGATCCAAGTAGGAGGTCAAGTCCTTTGGATCCCAAAGTAAACCTTTCCAACGTATTCCTAAGATCTTCGACTTGACTTTTCAAGAGTGAGTTCTCAACTTCGAGTTTTTCAACCCGAGTTGAGTCCTTCTCTTGAACTCGACTAGTCGAAGAGGTTAGGGAGACCTCGTGTTTGAGGAGTTTAACTTCCTCAACCAGGGTCTCGACCTTGGACTCGGACTTAGCTAACTTCCTAGACAAAAACCTAACCGTATTATGTAAAGTATTAAATAAGGTTCGACTCACCTTAAGGGTATCTTTTGAACCGGATGCGTATCCGTGGCTTGACTTGAAAGTAGCTTCGTAGTCCGAGTCATCCTCAGGTTCTGACTCAAGTTCGTTGTCTCGTGTCGGACTCAATCGATTTCGCCATGAAGACGTGGTCTTCGTCTTCTTCGGATGATGCTTCTTCCCATGTCGCATTGAGGGCCTTCTTGTGCTTAGGTGCTTGGTGGTTGAGCTTGGGGCACTCGGACTTTATATGTCCAAACCTGTTACACTCATAACACCTAATATTAGAACTTTTAGGCTTACCTTGGTTGGGTCGAGTTGTGGTTCGCTTTTGTCCCTTGGCTATCCTTCGAGCTAGGTTCATTAGTTCGACAGTCAATTCCGGGTCAACTTCTTCTTCGGACTCATCTTCCTCCTCGGTTGGTGGTGGCTTGCTTGTGATTTTCTTCTTCTTTGAACCTGCAAACAAGGCTATACCCCTCTCAGGTTCCGAGTTGGACTGCTCATGTAATTCAAAATCCGAAAAGAGTTCATCTAATCTAAGTTTAGAAAGGTCCTTGGAGACCTTGTAGGCATCGACCATGGATGCCCACAAGGTAGTCCTCGGAAAAGGGTTTAGAACATACCTTATAAGGTCGCGGTTTTCGACCTTTTGCCCGATTGCGTGTAGGTTGTTGACTATGTCTTTGACACGGGCGTGGAGTTGCGTCGCGGACTCGTGTTCCTGCATTTTTAGTGTGTACAATTTATTGAACAACAAATCACGTTTGCAAACCTTAGCTTGATCCGATCCTTCGTGTAACTCGATCAGCTTTGTCCAAAGGTCCTTTGCGCTAATGAAGGGGCCGATGCGATTTAACTCCTCCTTGGACAAGCCGCATTGGAGGATTTGTGTTGCCTTGGCGTCGGCTTCGACTTGTCGTTTTGTCGCAATGGTCCATTGATCAAAATCCAAGGAGTCACCCACTTTATTAGTCGGAAGTGTGAAACCCGTTTGGATTATGATCCACATCTCGATTTGGGTTTTGAGAAAGCATTCCATCCGACCCTTCCAATAACGGAAGTCATCTCCGTTGTAAAATGGAGGTCGGACGGTGCTAAAACCCTCGAGATGGGCCATTAGAACAAAAGACAAAAAGGGACGAAGACGATGAAACTAGCAACGACAAAAACACAAAACAAAGTACCAAGACTCGCGTCTTGGATTAGTAGTGTGGGAGTAAATTTAACAAAGCGAAATAAATCAGAAATAAACAGAAATAAAAGAAAAATAAATCTGTGAAAAATGGCTAGATTGGTGGTTTCACCAAATCTTAGCAACCCCCGGCTCTGATACCAATTGTTGGATCGAAGCGGATCGCTAGACAATTAAACGCAGCGGAAATGTAAATAAAAACTAAATGAGACAAATAGTTTTTTTTACTTGGTTCGTAGCCTTCGGCTACTACTCCAAGGCCCTAACGGTCCTAGACCGTGTACGGAGGGCAATTCACTAAATCACTCCTCCTCGTTGGAGGTAGGAGTTTTACGATTACAAAAGCCTTCGAACCAAAAAGATAGAGAGACAAACCCTCTCTTCTATTAAAGTAAAATGCAACGAAAAGCCTCGATTAAAAAGAATTGCAATATTGAAAGCAATAACAAATTAAGATTATACCAACAACTAAACAAAAGAAACTTTAAGCTAGGGTTGTTGGCAGCACTTCGTTGTTGTAGAGTCGTCGGAGAGTTGCAACGTAACGGAGGCTTTTGAGCACTTAGAATTCAGGATGAAACCCTAGGTTTGGCCCTCCTTTTATAGACTTTAAGCCCCTCAACGAATGGGTCTTCAACCAATCACAAATGGGCACAAAACTCCTTGAAAAATGGTGATAAAGCTTGACTCCTTGAGGCTGATTTTTGACCACCGGTTGAACTGGCCGGTTGAACTGACGCCGGTTGAACTGATGGCCAAGATTTTTGACTACAATAAAGAGTTAGCTCAAAATATAAGTGGATTCGACGACCACTTGCCGTCCGATCTCAACATAGACCTTCCATGGGAAGTCTTGGGTCGGATCGTCGCCTAAGATCATCCCCGTAAAGAGGATACGACCTCACTTACGCTCGCACACACGAGCTTACCTCGATACTTACATGTCGCTTTTGCTTCCGGCCTTCCACTCGATTCCTTCGGCTCCCTCCGAAGTAACTCGAGTGTCGCCCGACCACCGCGGCTTCCTCCGGGTGTCGCTAGCCTTCAGCTCTAGCATTGAGACTTTTCTGCACACTTGATTTAGCTCGTGAGATAACAATATAAGCTTAACTTTGTATCGTTTGCTATAATCAAAACTTAGGTTCGACTTAGGTGCCCACTGCACCAACATTAATGTTGCACATCCAGTGAGAGTAGTACATCATGATGTCCCTGTGTCCTCTCCTATGTAAGTAAAGGAACCGTCTGCTCAGGTTGAAGCACACCCTTCTTTGGTTGAGCAAGTTTCTCAAGTGCCTCAAATACAAATGCCTCTAAGGCGATTTACTAGGGAAAGGAGATCCATGATTTCACATGATTATGTGTATCTCCAAGAGCATGAGTTTGACATTGGGATAGAAGATGATCCTTTATCTTTTCAGGAAGTCAAATATTTTTCTAATATTGAAAAGTGGAGTGAAGCCATGAAAGATGAGATGAAGTCCATGACAGATAATAGCATATAGGTGTTGGGTTTCCGCCACCGCGGTGAGTGTGTGTTCGAATATATTTTGTAAACATGTGCATAGTGGAAGAATTAAAAAGTTATAAATCTAATTTATTATAAAACACACATCACACGCATGCATAGTACAATATGTGTAGACATAATCGTAGTTTCAAATTTTGCAATAAAAGGAAATTACGCTAGTTATACTTGACGTATCAGGTGCAGCGGGAATGACATCAACCGAAGCAACTCTCGCTAGAATTGACTCTATCCGTATCCATGCTGAGTACCGTCGGGATAGCTTTGCCAAGCTACAAGCCTCATCTTCATAGGAGTCACTAGCCTCGTGTCGAAGACGATGTGATCGAGAGAAAATCACAATCTAAATCAAAATTCGGATTCAAAACCGAGTCCCCAAAACTCGCTTCTCCAGAGAGGTATTCGTCATCCGATTGACGAATCCTTGGTCCTTCACCTTTGAGGATTATCGAACATCGAATCCCCGACAAGGTAGCCACTATCGGAGCTCTAAACGTCGTCCAAACGATGCTACGACACGAAAGAAAATAAGCTGTCCAGAAAAACTGGACAGCTTGGTGGAGGAGTTGTGCCGGCCAACCATTGGTCGCCGGAACCAAGGTGAGTCACCAGAGGGTCGCCTAAGAGTCTACGGAGGATGGCCGACAGCAGCTGGTCACCAACAACTAGGGAGGATGGCGGCACAAGGTGGCTGGGCGATGTGGAGACCTTGGGCGGCGGCAAGGAAAAAAGAGGGAGAGGAGAGGAAGATTATTTCCCAAAATAAACATAGGGCTCTCCAAAAACCTAACCACATTTTTATAGAGCCCGTGTTTCTTAACCATTAAGAAAACTTCTCCTTAGAGTTATTGGTTCATAACCAAGTCCCATTAACCCTCTCTAATAACTTAAGTTAAAATAAACCATATTACGTTGGTCTATTTTAAGTTAAAACGAACTGAACCAACTTTGGTTCATTCGTTTAAAACAAATCAAACCCCTTTGGTTTATTCTTCACCATTGGATTAGAACCAAATCAATTTGGTTCATCCATTATGTCTTCATAAGACTCGGCCCATCCATGCTTCCATTGCGACTGAAACAATTTCATGCTCGCTTCTTGTTTGGTCCAACCAAACCTAGTTTCTCTGGGTTTAAGAATCTCATTCTCAAGCTTGTTTTAAATCCTTTGGATTATGCTCGTTGTGCGTGCGACCAAATAGGTTCCCGATTTATGTTGGATGTCTATAATTAACCATTAATTATAGAACGATCAAGAGTGGCACCTTGTAGTACATCATGACCCCCAATTAATCGGAAAATCAACGGTTGATCCAAAACCATTTCTGAAACCCTTCATCAGCTATAATGAATCATGCCCCGTTCCCTTCATGCATCTTATACCCACTTGGTTCAAAACATGGTCTATAGTGTCAGTCCCCACTAGGCTGACTACGTCACACCTAGCCCAAGTATCATTTCCTCATCCTACGAATTCTAGTTACAACACAAATATCCAAGAGTACCTTACTCTAAACATGTAATGATTTGGCCAAAGACTTTAGTAACAATCCGACGAGAGGCCATGGGTATACATCCCCTTGCAAGGAGTGGTGAATCCTTTATAGGCTATTCAAATACCTTCGGTCACTTCGACTTATACCCAATCATCCCGGGTCCACATCTCCTTGGAGATGTTTGCTTAAGATGTCAAAGCATAAGTCTTCATGACCAAGATGACTTGAATACCGCAAGTCAAAGGAGTATTGCACTTAAGCCGCAGTAAGAACTTCATTGACATATCCATATATGCAGAGAATCATATGAAGTCTTACACCAGGTCACTCCAATGAACTAGTTACCATAACTAGCATCCACGATTAACTCCGGACATCACAATGTCTCTAGCCAGTGAGAATCAGCTGCTTGGATACACCAAAGAGTATACCTCATGCTAGTCTCGACAGAATTGATGGTGTCCAAATCCATCAATTCGACAGAATTGATGGTGTCCAAATCCATCAATTCATCGACTAGGGAAAATTCCAATTCATCACAATTACACATGTAGAGATACTCACTAGTTGTGATCCAATCATAAATTCTCTCATGCTGTGAATCGTATCGTGGACATTCTGTAAATGAGTTTAAGATCTAATCAAATACATGAAAACATGTATACTCAAATAGTGAATCTTCATTTATCATATAAATGGTTCAAACATAAGGCGATTGCCTTAGGACACCTCTCATATATTACTAACAAACTCCCACTTGGCCTAATGCCAATCGCTACGGTATCCAATACCATAAGCTCTAACATGACCCTCAAACTTACTTTGAGGTAAGACCTTAGTTAAAGAATCCGCTAAGTTCCTTTCAGTTGGAATCTTCTCGATTTGTATTTCCTTCCTATTTATGATCTCTCTGATTAAATGATAGCGATGAAGCACATGTTTGGATTATTGATGAGACCACATCAAGTTCAGAAATGAACTTCTTAATCCAAACCGCTTCCTTTACTGCTTCCGAAGTTGCTATGTATTCTACCTCAGTGGCATAATCCGCTATAGTGTCTAGCTTGGAACCTTTCCATCTTATTGCGCCTCCATTCCAGGTGAATACATACCCAAACTGAGACTTGGAATCATCTTTGTTTGTCTGGAAGCTGGCATCTGTATACCCGTGTATCACTATGTCCCCTTCTCCATATATTAGAAACACATCCTTAGTTCTTCTTAAGTACTTAAGGATCGTCTTAACAGCCGCCTAATGATCCATTCTTGGATCAGACTGGTATCTGATCGTGACACTCAAAGCATACGATACATCGGGCCTCGTACATAACATAGCATACATGATAGATCCAATTGCGGATGCATAGGGAATCTAACTCATGCAAATCCTATCATCTTCTGTGTGCGGACACATAGACTTTGAAAGGTGTTTCCCATGCCTGATGGGAAGGAAACCTTTCTTGGATTCCGACATGCTAAACCTCTTTAGCACTCGGTCTATATATGTAGACTGTGAAAGACCAAGCAGCCATTTCGATCTATCCCTATAAATCTTAATCCCGAGGATGTAGGTTGCTTCTCCCAGGTCTTTCATGGAGAATGTCTTGGACAACCAAATTTTAACTGACTGTAAGACTGAAACATCGTTTCATATAAGTAATATGTCATCGACATACAATACTAGTAACATGATTGCACTCCCACTAACCTTCTTGTACACACAAGGTTCGTCTGGTTTTTGTGAGAAACCAAACTTTTTGATTATCTCATCAAAATCGATATTCCAACTCCTGGATGCTTGCTTCAGTCCATATATGGACCGTCACAGTTTGCATACATTGGTTTTATCAACCAATATGAAACCCTCAGGCTATATCACATACACATCCTCGAGTAGGTTTCCATTAAGGAAAGTTGTTTTCACATTCATCTGTCATATCTCATAATCATAATGAGCCGCTATGGCCAGGAGCATCCGAATAGATTTAAGCATAGCAACAGGTGAATAGGTCTCGTCATATTCAACACTATCTTTTTGACAATATCCTTTCGCCACTAATCTATCCTTATAGGTAATCACATTACCATCCATGTCGGTTTTCTTCTTGAAAACCCACTTGCACCCTATAGGCTTTATACCTTCAGGTGGTTGAACCAAGTTCGAAACTTGATTTTCATACATGGAATCCATTTCCGACTTTATGGCGTTAAGCCACTTATCCCTTTCTAAACTTTTCAGAACTTCTTCATAACTGGTAGGCTCCTCATCATCAATGAGTAATATATTGTTCGATTCACTTACGAAAAATCCATATCTCTCAGGAATATTGCGTGTTCTACCAAATCTACGAAGATGTGGTGTCACAATAGGTCCAGCCGATGGCTCATCACTATGAGTTATCAGTTGTGGTGCTTCACCAGGTATCTCATCAATGTCTATTTGAGTCTCTCGAGCCACCTCAAGCTCAACGACACTCCCACTGTTTTCTTGCAAGAGAAACTCTTTCTCTAGAAACACAATATACATTGAAACAAACACCTTTTGTTCCATACGATGATAGAATTGATAACCCCTTGTTTGCTTAGGGTATCCAATAAATAGACAATTATCAGATTTAGCATCCAATTTGTCTGATACAGTCTATTTCACATAAGCAGGACAATCTCATATCTTCAAGTAAGATAGATGAGGTTTCTTACTATTCCATATCTCATATGGAGTAGTGGAGACTACCTTGGTTGACATTCTGTTTAGCAAGTAAACAGCTGTCTGAAGTGCATAGCCCCAAAAGGACTTGGAAAGATTCGCATGATTCATCATTGACCTGACCATGTCCAACAAGGTCCGGTTATGCCTCTCAGATACACTATTATGCTGTAGTGTATATGACGGAGTCCATTGAGATAATATACTATTATCTCTTAGATAATCTAGAAACTCTTGACTTAAGTTTCTACTGTTAGGGCAATCTCTTTCCATGATAAGGTTTTGATGTGTGTGGCAAAGGGTTTAAGTTAGGTTGGTATTGTTATTTGATATGTGCGTTGGAGTCTTGCAGGACTTAGTAATTCGCACATGGAGCCTTGGCGGGTTCACCCTCACAACCTCGTGCCTGAGTCGGAGAAGAAGCATTGCAGAGCCGTCAGCTTGATGCTGCCGAGGGACCGCCGGACGAGTTGACTTGAAGTGAAGCCAAGGAAACAGACTTCTGAGGCAAGAGACGCGAAGGAACATTGCAGAGCCGTGCGCTTGATGCTGCCGAGGGACGTGGCCGCGAACGAAGAGAGCTTCGGCGAGGGACTTCGAGTGAGATGAGAGAATGAGTGAAATGTAAGTAGCTCATTAGGTGAACTTGGCCGAATGGCTGAGTGTCGGAGACCTGACCTCAAGGGTTAAGGTTTACCTGACTCCCGGAAGCTCAAACTTATGTTAAGTTTGAGTTTCACACGGCACCAGTCGATTGACATGTCATGGCAGTCGACTGCTCTGAGTCGAATGTAGTTTGACTGGTTGGTTTGAGGCCAGCTGATCATATGTGGGCGGTGATCAAGATATCACCGATCAAAGGCGCGAATCATCGATCAAGAGGGTTTTGTCTATTAGAACTGCTTCGTAGCCAATCGGGCCGATCGACGGAGCAGCCGATCGACTGATGAGGTCCATCAGTCGACTGCCAAGTGTTCCATTAGACTACAACTGTCGGGATCCGATGTGTTCGGAGGTCATTGTAGTGGCGGCAGTCGACTGCCAAAGGGCAACAGTCTACTGGTGGCGGCCAACGGAAAGAAAATCTTCCTCTCTATAAAAAGAGTGGGAGTGGGGCTTTGGGAGGCTAATGCTCTTACTTCAAGCGACCATCCAAGTGCCCCCACAAGCTCTAAACTCTTCTTACTTGCTTTTACTCCATTCTATTTGTAAGAAGAGTGATCTTGATTGTAAAGGTTACCTCCACCTAGCTTAGTGCAAAGGAGAGACCAATAGTGATTGGCTTTGGAGGAGTGATTCACCTTGGACGAATCGGACCGTGGATTAGTGGCGTAGCCGTGAACCACATTACATCTCCTTTGTTAGCGTTTGTATTTTCGTTTATTGCTTTGTCTTTATTGTTTATGCTTCCGCTTGCGCTAACGATTGTGTAGATGAGCAAACGAACATGAGAATTCTGACATCCATCGAAAGAGGGCTATTCACCCCCCTCTAGCCGGCCGTTCGATCCCCAACAAGTGGTATCAGAGCCAAGGAAAGCTTGTCGAGGACTAACCGCCACAACAAGCAACATTCAAAATGGCCGGCTTAAACATTCACCCACCGATGTTCGAAGGCAAATTCGCTTGGTGGAAGAAGCGAATGGAGGTATTTTTTGAAACAGATTTTGATATTATGATTACAATGTAATCCGGTTTCGTTTTGCCTAGGGATGAAGAGGGGAAGCCAATAGAAAAGTCAAGATGGACCAAGAGGCAAAGAGAGGAGCACCTTGCAAACTCAAAAGCCAAGCACCATCTATACAATGTGCTTCCTCAACAAGAAATAAATAGAATTGGAGAATGCCTGAGTGCCAAGGAGATGTGGGAGAAGCTAGTAGAGGTTAATGAAGGCACTTCGGAGGCAAAGCTAGCAAGAAGAGACCTCCTTCGCTCCCAACTTTCAAATATCAAGCTTGAAAAGGGAGAAATGGTAACTTCTTTGCATTCTAGATTCAAAGAAATTTTAATTGGACTAACAAGTGTAGGAGAAAGGCTCTCCAATCGCGATATGATAATGAAGGCCATAGATGCTTTCCCCCGATCATCCAAGTGGAGTTCAATGGTGGACTCATTTTACATTTCAAAGAATCTAGAGGTAAGTACTCTAGATGAATTTTTCTCCACTATGGAATTACATGAATCTAGGCTTGAAGGAATACAAGAAGAGCCAAAAATACAACCCTCAAGAGGAGTAGCTTTGTAGGCAAACAAGGGGAAGAAGAAGATAGAGATTCCCTCCTCCTCCGATGATGAAGCGTCTTCCTCCTCTTCCATGGATAGCACGGAAGAAGCATATATGGTAAGGAGGGTAAGACGTGCTTTAAAAGGTTTTAGATTTAACAAATCAAATGATAGGAATAGAAGACTAAGGGGGAAAATCATTTGTTACAATTGCCAAGGAGAGGGACACATAAGGGACAATTGTCCCCTCCTAAACAAGAGCAAGGAAGAGAAGAAAAAGAAGGAAGAAAAGAAGAAGAAGAAGGGGAGCAAGACGAAAGAGGAGAAGAAGACAAAGGAAAAGGGGAAGGCCAAGGCATTCAAAGCAAAGACATGGGATGACCCTTCTTCCTCTTCCTCTTCCTCATCCGATGAAGAAGAGCATGTCTACTCCAACCTTGCATTGATGGCTTTCGATGACTTGGATTGCTCCTCCACCGAAAATGAAGAATGAAGCTCAAGTAGAGAGAGCTCAAGTGAAGGGGGAGCCTCTACATCCTCCTCATCCGAAGAAGAAAAAGAGGACATGGAAACTATGGTAACGAATCTAACTCCTAAGAAAATAGTTTCCATGGTTTCTAGCTTAACTAGGGATTTGTTTAGAGCTAAGAAGAAGAACAAAAGCATGCTAGATCAAATTAAGGACTTAGAAAATAAACTAGAAAAAGCATGCTTAAATGATGATAATATTTCTTCTAGCTTAAATGATGCATGCTCACATGATAACTATATGCCTTTTGATGTTAATGATGCATGCATAGAGGAAAATAGAGCTTTAAGAGAGAAAGTAGACTATTTAACCAAAGCCCTAGAAAAATTTACTATTGGCTCAAATACATTGAATATGATTATAGGGAGCCAAAGAGCTAGCTTTAACAAAAAGGGCCTAGGATACAAAGAAAAGAAAAATGAAAAGGCCTATAAATGCCTAATAGCTAGGGGACAAGATAAAAAGAAAGTAATTGCTAGGAAATGGATCCCCAAGGAGTATCTTGTGAACCCATTGTTGGTGCAGTAGGCACCTAAGTTGAACCTAAGTTTTGATTATAGCAAACGATACAAAGTTAAGCATATATTGTTATCTCATGAGCTAAATCAAGTGTGCAGAAAAGTCTCAACACTGGAGCTGAAGGCTAGCGACACCCGGAGGAAGCTGCGGTGGTCGGGCGACACTCAAGAGACTTCGGAGGGAGCCGAAGGAATTGAGTGGAAGGTCGGAAGCAAAAGCAACACGTAAGTATCGAGGTAAGCTCATGTGTGCGAGTGAAAGTAAGGTCGTATCATCGTTACGGGGAAAGACTTAAGCGTAGATCCGACCCAAGACATCTCATAGGTGGTCTAGGTCGAGATCGGACGGTCGACGACCGTCGAAATAATGTTTTCCTTAAGCTAACTTTGCCTTGCAGCCAGCATCAGTCGATTGCCAACCTGAAGGATTCGACTGCCGTCCATCAGTCGAGTGACTACGGCTAGCACTCGACTGATGTCGCCGACGATCGGTGATGGCCATCACCGATCCCGTCAAAGGATCAGCCTCAAGTAGTCAAGAGTTATCACCATTTTTCAAGGGGTTTTGTGCCCATTTGTGATTGGCTAAAGACCCATTCGATGAGGGGCTCAAAGGCTATAAAAGGAGGGCCAAACCTAGGGTTTTTAATCAATTAAAAAGTTTCCAAGTGCTTCCGATACGCTCAGACTCTCCGACATCCCTACGACGAAGCGCTGCCGAGACGACGACTAGAGCTTCAACCTCCAATCTTTGAAGTCGTCGGTATAATCTTTAAATTTGTATAAGTTGTTTTTATTTCAAGCTTTAAATCATATCAAGGAGAGGGGGAGTGTCCCTCTACCTTGAGTCTTTCTCGAGTTTCTGTATTCGTTTAACTCCTATCTCCATCGAGAGGGAGTTCGTTTAGTATTTGCCCTCCGTGCGTGGTAAAGGACCATTAGGGCCTTGGAGTAGTAGCCGAAGGCTACGAACCAAGTAAAACCTATTTGTCTCTATTTACTTTACATTTCCGCTGCAATTAATTTTCTCTCGAGTTTTAACGAAAGAAACGAGAAAAAGTTTTTATCGCTATTCACCCCGCCCTCTAGCGAACCGCATCGATCCAACAATTGGTATCAGAGCCGGGGGTTGCTAAGATTTGGTGAAACCACCAATCTAGCAATTTTTCACAGATTTATTTTTCTTTTATTTCTGTTTATTTCAGATTTATTTCGCTTTGTTAAATTTACTCCCGCACTACTAATCCAAGACGCGAGTCTTGGTACTTTTTGTGTGTTTTTGTCGTTGCTAGTTTCTTTTCCTTCGTCTCCTTGTGTTCTTTGTTCTAATGCCCCATCTCGAAGGGTTTAGCACCGTCCAACCTCCGTTTTACAATGGAGATGACTTCCGTTATTGGAAGGGTCGGATGGAATGCTTTTTTAAAACCCAAATCGAGATGTGCATCATAATCCAAACGGGTTTCACACTTCCGACTAATGAAGTGGGTGACTCCTTGGATTATGACCAATGGACCATTGCGACAAAAAAACAAGTCGAAGCCGATGCTAAGGCAACGCAAATCCTTCAATGCGGCCTATCCAAGGAGGAGCTAAATCGCGTCGGCCCCTTCATAAGTGCAAAAGATCTTTGGACAAAACTAGTGGAGCTACACGAAGGGACCGATGAAGCCAAGGTATGTAAGCGCGACCTTTTGTTCAATAAATTGTATAATCTAAAAATGCAGGAACACGAGTCCGCGACACAACTTCACGCCCGAGTCCAGGACATAGTCAACAATCTACACGCAATCGGGCAAAAGGTCGAAAACCGTGACCTTATAAGGTATGTCCTAAACTCTTTTTCGAGGACTACCTTATGGGCATCCATGGTCGATGCCTATAAGGTCTCCAAGGACCTTTCTAAAATTAGGTTAGATGAACTCTTTTCAGATTTTGAACTTCATGAGCAGTCTAACTCGGAGCCCGAGAGGGGTATAGCCTTGTTTGCAGGTTCAAAGAAGAAGAAAACCACAAGCAAGACACCACCAACCGAGGAGGAAGACGAGTCCGAAGAAGAAGTTGACCCGGAGTTGACTGCCGAACTAATGAACCTAGCTCGAAGGATAGCCAAGGGACGAAAGAGAACCACGACTCGACCCAACTATGGTAAGCCTAAAAGTTCCAATATTAGGTGTTATGAGTGCAACAGGTTTGGACATATCAAGTCCGAGTGCCCCAAGCTCAACCACCAAGCACCTAAGCACAAGAAGGTCGTCAACGCGACATGGGAAGAAGCGTCATCCGAAGAAGACGAAGACCACATATTCATGGCGAAATCAATTGAGTCGGACACGGAGACCGAGCCTGAACTTGAGTCAGAACCTGAGGATGACTCAGACTACGAAGCTACCTTCAAGTCAAGCCACGGATACGCATCTGGTTCAAAAGATACCCTTAAAGTAAGTCGAACTTTATTTAATACTTTACATAATACGGTTAGGTTTTTGTCTAGGATGTTAGCTAAGTCCGAGTCCAAGGTCGAGACCCTTGTAGAGGAGGTTAAACTCCTCAAACACGAGGTCTCCCTAACCTCTTCGACTAGTCGAGTTCAAGAGAAGGACTCAACTCGAGTTGAAAAGCTCGAAGTTGAGAACTCTCTCTTGAAAAGTCAAGTCGAAGATCTTAGGAACACGTTGGAAAGGTTCACTTCGGGATCCAAAGGACTTGACCTCCTACTTGGATCTCAAAGGGCCGTGTACAACAAGGCTGGACTAGGGTTTAACTCAAACACGACTAATAGGTCGTATATGTCGATTGTAAGTCGACATAGGAAACATGTCCAATCATGGGTCCCTAAGAACTTTTTGATTTCAACTCTAGGATCCAACCCGTACTGGGTTCCCAATGACCAAATCCACTATGTGGATAGACCGAACCGATTCAACGGTCTAGGGGGAGCCAGTACAAAACATGTTTGTGCTTTAACTTAGAAATTGCATGTTTTAACTTAGAATGTTTGTGCTTTAACTTAGAAATTGCATGCTTTAACTTAGAAAGTTTGTACTTTAAAACATGTGAACTCACTTAGAACATGAACATAATCAACTTCGAAAAGATTGAGCCTCGGGGAGCCTCTTTTCAAAAACATAACCAACTAAAATTCTTCGAAAAGATTGAGCCTCGGGGAGCCTCTTTTCAAAAACATAACCAACTAAAATTCTTCGAAAAGATTGAGCCTCGGGGAGCCTCTTTTCAAAAATAACCAGTTAGACTAGGAGATAGTCTTAGGTGAGTCAAGTCATCATTTTCTTGAAAATGGCTTTGTCTAAGGAAGTGGTCGATGATCCGATAAAAGAAGGCCCCTGTGCCTCGCCACGACCTGGAAGCCATGATCTTGAAAAGGTAAACTTGACAAGCCTAGGTTTAAATCCAAATCTAACATAAAATTACTTGAACCTAAATACACATAATCAACTTAATTGGAAGTCATCTCACACAAAACACATAAGTATAACATGATTGATCATATAGACACAGGTGAGATGACCTAGGTTTAACAACTTACAACCAATTTTAAAAAAAAAAAAATCTAACATCCAATCCAACCACCTTGTGTGTAGGATCAATGGATGTTGGACAGCGGTTGCTCCCGACACATGACCGGGGATCAACTCAAATTCACAAAGTTTCGATTCAAACGACAATGATCGGTAGCCTTTGGGAATAACGGCAAGCTCAAAATCATCGGATCAGGTGATATCGAGCTTAACTCGAATTTTGTTATTAAAAATGTATTACTTGTAGAGAATTTTGAATATAACCTGCTTAGCGTAAGCCAATTATGTGACAATAACTATAAGGTAGTATTTTTAGAAAATGAATGTGTAATTAAAACAAATAAAACAGCTAAAACAATACTCAAAGGAACTAGGACAAATAACATTTATACAATTAACTTAATCAATTCCTCAGCCAAATGTCTTATGACACAGGAAGAGGAATCTTGGTTGTGGCACCGACGACTCGGTCACTCGCACCCAAGACTCGTCCACAAGATGAGTCAGAGTGGCTTAGTCAGAGGCTTACCCAACCTTAACAATTTGGTTAATAAAATCTGTAATTCTTGTCAACAAGGAAAACAACCTAGGACACAACACAAGTTAACTAACCAAGAACGAACCTCAAATGTACTTGAGCTCCTGCATATGGATCTATTCGATTCACATGGAGCCAAGTCACTCAATAGAAGTCAATTTTGCTTAGTCATAATTGACGACTACTCCAGGTTTACCTGGGTTAGGTTCATCAAACATAAAAATGATACCCTAGATCAATTAATCAATCTATTCAAATTAATCGAGAATCAAAAAGACCTTAAGGTTAAAAGACTTAGAAGCGATCATGGTGGTGAATTCGAAAATCAAAGGTTCACCGACTTCTGTAACCTAAACGGATACCACCATGAATTCTCTTGCCCAAGGACCCCTCAGCAAAATGGCCTAGTGGAATGGAAAAACCGAACTCTATAAGAAGCCGCTAGGACCATGTTGAACGAATACGACCTACCCGATAGGTTTTGGGCAGAAGCCGTGAGTACGACATGCTATGTCCAAAATAGGATCCTTATGGTAAAAAGGCACCTTAAGACCTCATACGAGATTTATCACGATAAAGTTCCCAACATCAAGTACTTTAGGGTATTTGGGTGTATGGTACATATCCTAAACACTAAGGATTACCTAGGAAAATTTACATCCAAAACCACGACCGGAATCTTTCTAGGATACTCAACTACAAGTAGAGCTTATAGAGTATATAACCATGACACCCTTAGAGTCGAGGAAACCATTAATGTAGTGTTCGATGAAGGACACGAACCTACAAAACCCCCGGCAACCCCAATTAGCGAGCCGATTCATACTAGACCTAACTCTGATTCCGATATCAGGTCTAGTATTAATCCTAACCTAAGTCAACCAAGTGACTCTATTGATCAAGTGATAGATGACTCCAACCAAACTAGTGTTCAACCAAGTCACCCCATTGATCAAGCATTAGGTGACACAAACCCAACCCAATCTAGGATTCAAACTTACCACCCTATCGATCAAGTGATAGGAGATCCTAATCTAGGAGTTCGAACTAGAGCATCCTATAGGAACCTTAGTCAAATTTCCTTAATTTCAAAGATAGAACCCAAATCAATTGAACAAGCTCTTCTTGATCCCGATTGGATTATTACAATGCAAGAAGAGCTAGCTCAATTTACTAGGAATGAAGTGTGGGAGTTAGTACCACCACCTAAAGACAAAACGATAATTGGAACAAAGTGGGTGTTTCGAAATAAGCTTGATGATAAAGGTGAAGTAGTTAAAAACAAGGCTAGGTTGGTCGCCAAAGGGTTTAGCCAAGTCGAAGGCTTAGATTATGACGAAACCTATGCCCCAGTAGCTAGACTCGAATCCATTCGAATGTTGCTAGCTTATGCCGCACATCGAGGATTTAAGCTATTTCAAATGGATGTTAAGTCGGCATTCCTAAATGGATACATTAAAGAAGAAGTTTATGTCAGCCAACCCCCCGGATTCGAAAATCTAGATAAACCCGACCATGTTCTAAAACTTAAGAAAGCTCTCTATGGACTTAAACAAGCTCCTCGAGCTTGGTACGAGAGACTTTCAATCCATCTTAAGTCAAAAGGGTTTAACCAAGGCTTAGTTGACCCAACTCTCTTTGTAAAAACCTTAGGTAAAGAAATATTCATAGCTCAAATTTACGTAGATTTATATAATTTTTGGAACCTCTAACTCACTTACTAAACGAGTTCGTTTCGCTCATGGAAAGTGAGTTCAAATGAACTTGGTAGGCGAAAGTTAAGTTTCTTTTAGGTCTACAAATTAAACAAACTAAGGATGGTATATACCTATATCAACAAAAATACACTAAGGAGTTAATTAAAAGATTTGGAATGCAAGACGCTAAGGTAATAAACACCCCAATGGCGATAAATGTTAACATAGGAGAAGACCTAGAAAGTAAGTCCATTGACTTAAAATACTATAGGAGCATAATAGGGAGTCTCCTATACTTAACTGCGAGTCAACCCGACATCCTATTCGCAGTAAGTATGTGCGCCAGGTTTCAAACATGTGCTAAGGAGTCAAACCTAACCCTAGTTAAGCGTATCCTTAGATATCTTAAGGGCACACTTAACGTTGGTATTTGGTACCCTAGATCTACGGAGTTCGAACTAATCGGCTACTCCGATTCGGATTATGCCGGTAGTAAGCTCGATAGAAAGAGCACGAGTGGTTGTTGTCAACTTCTCAGCTCGAGTCTAGTGAGTTGGTGCAGTAGGAAACAACACTGTGTTGCTTTATCTACCACCGAAGCCGAATACATCGTGATGGGTGAGTGTGTCACGCAACTTCTTTGGATGAAGCACACTCTCCGTTACTTTAAGTTAGACTTTACGAATACTAAACTTCACGTAGATAACATTAGTTCAATTAATCTTACAAAGAATCCGATATGTCACTCTAGGACCAAACATATAGAGGTCAAACACCATTTCATTCGAGAACAGGTGGCCAACGAAGCCATACACCTCGAATACGTCGAATCGAAGTCTAACTTGGCAGATCTATTTACTAAACCCCTACCCGAAGTCGAATTTAGTCTATTAAGACGAAAATTGGGCATGTGCATAATAGAATAGGTACATGCAAATTATATGTTCTTACTACTATTTCATTTTTATGGAACTAGCATAGGACATACCTTAGATATCATGCACCTATAGATTTAAGGAGCCAGTACATCTCACAATACATAGGACTAATGTGTTTGTGTACTTAGCCACGTAGATGGGCGTGAGATGTTAGGACCTTACTCTTGGTTCCAGATGTAGAGCTAGTCCATCGCTATGAACCACGGAGTATAATCATACATACTAACCGACTCTGACCAGGACTGGTTGATCTTACATATCAATCAAGCCAAATATGAGTCGAACATTTTATAGATGAGCTTATTTTCAGTATATTATTTTTTTTATATAAAAAAATGGGGAACATGCTTGGACTTTAAATTTAACACTTTTTGTTTTCCACACACCCCTTACTCTTTTCGATATACAGCAAAAGGGGGAGAAAAAGGCCAAAGTTAAGGGGTCAAAAAAAAATATTTTTTTGATAACTTAACTCTTACTTCATATTTAAACCAAAAGTTTTACTTAAACTTATTTTTTAAACTTTATGTCATTAATGTTTTACTTAAGGGGGAAAAAGGGCTTAATTAAAACGTTTTAATAAGGCCAACTTTAAGTAATGTTAATTACTTAAAGCAACCCTCAAGGGGGAGGATTAAGGTCTTTCTTCAAGACTCACCCTCGATCAAGGGGGAGGTTTCCTCAAGGGGGAGTACTTGAAGAAAATCCTTACTACTCCAACTTAATCTTCATATTTTTTGTTTCTCATGCACATTATTACTCTTCATGCTCGCTATTTACTTAACTTTGTATGTGGGTTTGCCATAAATAAAAAAGGGGAAGATTATTGGTGCAGTAGGCACCTAAGTCGAACCTAAGTTTTGATTATAGCAAACGATACAAAGTTAAGCATATATTGTTATCTCATGAAATAAATCAAGTGTGCAGAAAAGTCTCAACGCTGGAGATGAAGGCTAGCGACACCCGGAGGAAGCCGCGGTGGTCGGGCGACACTCAAGAGACTTCGGAGGGAGCCGAAGGAATTGAGTGGAAGGCCGGAAGCAAAAGCAACACGTAAGTATCGAGGTAAGCTCGTGTGTGCGAGTGAAATTAAGGTCGTATCCTCGTTACGGGGAAAGACTTAAGCGTAGATCCGACCCAAGACATCTCATAGGTGGTCTAGGTCGAGATCGGACAGTTGACAACCGTCGAAATAATGTTTTCCTTAAGCTAACTTTGCCTTGCAGCCAGCATCAGTCGACTGCCAACCTGAAGGACTCGACTGCCGTCCATCAGTCGAGTGACTACGGCTAGCACTCGACTGATGTCGCCGACCGACCGGGTGATGGCCATCACCGATCACCGGTCAAAGGATCAGCCTCGAGTAGTCAAGAGTTATCACCATTTTTCAAGGGATTTTGTGCCCATTTGTGATTGGCTAAAGACCCATTCGATGAGGGGCTCAAAGGCTATAAAAGGAGGGCCAAACCTAGAGTTTTTAATCAATTAAAAAGTTTCCAAGTGCTTCCGATACGCTCCGACTCTCCGACATCCCTACGACGAAGCGCTGCCGAGACGACGACTAGAGCTTCAACCTTCAATCTTTGAAGTCGTCGGTATAATCTTTAAATTTGTATAAGTTGTTTTTATTTCAAGCTTTAAATCATATCAAGGAGAGGGGGAGTGTCCCTCTACCTTGAGTCTTTCTCGAGTTTCTGTATTCATTTAACTCCTATCTCCATCGAGAGGGAGTTCGTTTAGTATTTTCCCTCCGTGCATGGTCAAGGACCATTAGGGACTTGGAGTAGTAGCCGAAGGCTACGAACCAAGTAAAACCTATTTGTCTCTATTTACTTTACATTTCCGCTGCAATTAATTTTCTCTCGAGTTTTAACGAAAGAAACGAGAAAAAGTTTTTATCGCTATTCACCCCCCCTCTAGCGAACCGCATCGATCCAACACCCCATAGGAAAGAACCTATTATGGGTTCCAAAATCCATTCTTAAGGGTTAGGAAAACCCTAGGATAGTCAACCATATGCAATTGACCTATATCATATTTTGGTTGACTTAGGATGGCGGGACAACATTTTTAAAATAGTGTTAGGTGATGATAACGTGCCTATAAATAGTTAATAATGCTTAAATCATGATATTTAATGAAATTGCTATGTATGTTTGCAATCATGATTTATAATTTTGATATTTGGCACATAATCATGTGAAATAGGTTTAAATCATGCTTTAGGTGATACCTTGTTTATTATCATGATATAATATCTAATGCATGATTATAAATTGATGGATACACTTGTTTCATGATCATAATGTGAAATTATTTCATATATGTCTTTATGATCATGAGGATTGTTAGGTTGATACTTAACCTTGATAGAATTGCATGAATATAATGGTTAAGTATATACAAATACCCTCTAGGATACATCTCACACTCACAATAGGCTACCATGATTGAAAACTTAGCATGGGTGAGATGTTAGGATGATACAAATGTCCACTAATGCCTATGGCATTTAGATGGTCATTTTGAGTATCAAAATAGCAATAATAGACCAATCATGGGGAAGACTTATGTTTAATTCATAGACATATTGCCCAAAGATCATGGTTGGATATTTCATAAGTTTTCAAAACAATTTCTTACTTTAAAATCTGTGTATTCATGTTTTGAAACAATTGGATACAAAACTAGGTGTTAAAATGGATACTAACATGCTCAAAAACTAGTGGTTTTTAAAGCTTTTGGGATTTTGGCAAATCTAGGAAAATATAATGATTTTTCTTGAAAAACTATTTTTCATTGATAGATATACTTACAAGAAATATGTTCCCCAAATTTCATGATTTTTTGAATTTTTTGGATTTTTTAATGCATTTCTGATATTCATCCAGAAAATCAGAAATTCAGTTTCCTTTGTGCCAGTCGACTGCCATACTGATAGCAGTTGACTGATGGACTGTGAACAAGCATAGTAACCTGATTTTATCAGGTTTTGACTGATTTTAATGTGTGTGTCTCTTTATACTTGATGCCATGAGTATATAACTTAGTATTAATATTTTTGATGGTGTCAAAGGGGGAGAAATGATTATGTTTATGTTAATTGTGATAGGGGGAGAAATTTATGTGGGGAGTTTCATGGATTAAGGGGGAGTTGCATGTTGCTATATCATGTTTATGTTTACATGCTTTCTTACCTTAGAATTTCTATCAAATGTTTTTACCTAACTTAAACGGATTGCCACACATCAAAAAGGGGGAGATTGTTAGGGCAATCTCTTGCCATGATAAGGTTTTGATGTGTGTGGCAAAGGGTTTAAGTTAGGTTGGTATTGTTATTTGATATGTGCGTTGGAGTCTTGCAGGACTTAGTAATTCGCACATGGAGCCTTGGCGGGTTCACCCTCACAACCTCGTGCCTGAGTCGGAGAAGGAGCATTGCAGAGCCGTGAGCTTGATGCTGCCGAGGGACCGCCGGACGAGTTGACTTGAAGTGAACCCAAGGAAGCAGACTTCGGAGTCAAGAGACGCGAAGGAGCATTGCAGAGTCGTCTTTGATCTTTGCCGAGGGGACATGGCGTGACGAAGAGCTTGGCGAGGACTTGGAGATGAGAAAATGAGTGAAATGTAAGTAGCTCATTAGGTGAACTTGGCCGAATGGCTGAGTGTCGGAGACTTGACCGCAAGGGTTAAGGTTTACCCGACTGCCGGAAGCTTAAACTTATGTTAAGTTTGAGTTTCACCGCAACACTAATCGTGATATGTCATGGCGGTCATTGCTCTGATCGAATGTAGTTATTTGGTTGGTTGAGCTAGTAGTGAGCTTGCCATATGTAGGCGATCGTACCAAGACCATCGATCATTCTTGAAAACAACGATCGGTGATCGAAGGTTTGTACAGAACCGTTCGTAGCCGACTGGGCAGTCGACTACGGAGGCAGCAGTCGACTGATGAGGTCCATCAGTCGACTGCCAAGTGTTCCGTTGGACTACAACGGTCGGGATCCGACGTGTTCGGAGGCCGTTGTAGTGGCGGCAGTCGACTGCCAAAGGGCAGCAGTCGACTGGTGGCGGCCAACGGGAAGAAAATCTTCCTCTCTATAAAAAGAGAGGGAGTGGGGCTTTGGGAGGCTAATGCTCTTACTCCAAACGACCATCCAAGTGCCCCACAAGCTCTAAACTCTTTTTACTTGCTTTTACTTCATTCTATTTGTAAGAAGAGTGATCTTGATTGTAAAGGTTACCTCCACCTAGCTTAGTGCAAAGGAGAGACCAATAGTGATTGGCTTTGGAGGAGTGATTCACCTTGGACGAATCGGACCGTGGATTAGCGGCATAGCTGTGAACCACGTTACATCTCCTTTGTTAGCGTTTGTATTTTCATTTATTTCTTTGTCTTTATTTTTTATGCTTCCGCTTGCGCTAACGATTGTGTAGACGAGCAAACGAACGTGAGAATTCAGACATCCATCGAAAGAGGGCTATTCACCCCCCTCTAGCCGTCTGTTTGATCCCCAACATCTACCACCTCGATCCGATCGAAGTATTTTAATACTCTTGTCATGTTATTTCTCTACTTCATTTCTGAAATCTTTAAACCTTTCAAAGGCTTCAGACTTGTGTTTCATCAAGAACACATACCCAAACCGTGAGTGATCATCGGTGAAGGTAATGAAATAGTTATAGCCTCCAAGGACTAGACCAAAGGGTATACCTTTGTTCTATTTCGGATTGGGACATCCCTTCTTCCAATGTCCAGCCTGCTTGCAAGTGAAGCACTTGCCTTTCGGCTTCTTCACTCCTCCTTGAGATCCTCCCACCATCTTTGCTCCATCTTGTTTCTTGTTCTTCTTGCCTTTCGGCTTATAAGTAGAAACCTTCTGAGCAACCATGGCCTGAGCCTGAGCAAGTCTTTCTGTCGAATGGAGAATGATATCGACCTGGGTTTCCCCATCGATCTTAGCTCCAAGGACTTCCAGCTCATTCGCAGGCTTAGGAGGATACTCTTCGTAGAGTACATATTTGTACTCCTCAGCAGTTAAGACAATGTCAAGATTCCTTTTTCCAATCAACATAATTATGTACAGTAAGTTATTTTCCTTTAGTATCATAGCAAGTGGACTAAAAGTCATTTTTTGAAAAACCTAAGAATCACATAGATCAAAACTTTAGATTTCAAAAAATTATTGATTCCTCAAACAATAAAATTTTAAAATCAACGAACACCTCAAAACACCGAGAATATCGTATGCCATGATCGTGTGGACGTATATGAATTCTACATTTATAAGAGGAGGTTTTACCCATTAATTTTACTATCTTGTCAACCTAACTTTTTGACAAATAAAATTAATAGTTGGTTTCTCTTCGGCCCTACAAATAAAAGCAGTGACTCCGATGGGGAGGATACTCCTATTTGCATCTAAGTGTTCACCATTACTCGATACTAAGGAAATTATCTCGGGTTATGTGCTTTCCGATGGGGAAGTACACACGCTCCTAAATAATTTCCTATAACCATATCCGACCCTGTGATCCACAAACAAACTCATCCGATGGGGAGGAAGGCACTCAGAGCCAATGCGCAAGTTTGCTTGCATCACATGTCAAATCGTAATGGAGGCCATTGAAATTAATAAAAATATCCCTCTCCCACTTAGTAATTTAAAATTGAGGAATTTTCTAGCCTATGACATGCATATCAAACAATAAGCAATAAATAAGAAAAATAAATATTTTCCAACTATTATGGCTTTTGTCTTCAATATGTCTCCCGTCGTATCGCCATCTCGTCCGCTCCTCGCTACGCCATGTACAAGCCATCAGAAGATCTGAGCCGCGAAAAACTATTTTAATTTACATCTATCAATCCTATACTCCACGAGAGAGTGTACATGAAATCTAGATCGAAAGTAAACTAAAATAAAAAGAGTGGCTAAACAATGCCGTATCTAATTACAAAAATTAAATACTAGCCTCGTCAACCCCGAGGATTCAACAAAATATACAATTACACACATACAATCACATACACACATATGACCATAATAGTTGGATCTTATGCCTGCAACCAAAGAGTTAACCTTACGCATATCCTACTATTATCCGACACATATAATATATGAAAAGTGCATAAAAGTAACCTAATCCTAAACACACAAAATCGGAAACCGTGGCTCTGATACCACTTGAAGGGAGGAAACTTTGCTTCCCACTTCAACTCGGTCGCTTGTTCATGGCGATCCCGTCGACGTCCCCGGATTAAAAAAATTTAATCCTAGACAAAAGGGATCACCCAAGCAACCGTTTCATCGTTGTTCTATTCGATTAGAGTAGTCACTTGAACAAACTTGTTGTTCAAGCAACTAACCTCTATTCTACGAATAGCTGTGGAATAGACGATGTACGGATCGTCGGCTTTTGTGGTTATATTCGGGGTCCAAGTTTATTTAGTCACAAAATAAAACATATAACATGCATATAATTGAAAAACAATTATATACATAATACAAAAGAACACTACTCAAAATAAACAAGATTATACCTCTTGTTATACCTCCTTTCTGTTTTCTCCTCCCTTTCTCTTTGGCTTTCTTCTCTTCTTCCTTCTTCTTGCTCCCCTTTTTCTTTTCTTCTTTTCTCCTCCTTTCTTCTTTGCTCTTGTTCAAGAGGGGACAATCATCCCTTATGTGTCCCTCTCCTTGGCAATTATAGCAAATTATCTTCCTCCTTGGCCTTCTTCCCCTATCATGAGATTTATTAAATTTAAAGCTTTTTAAGTGCATGCCTTACCTTCCTTACCATATATGCTTCTTCTTCCCTTATCCATGGAGGAGGAGGAGGCTTCATCGGATGAAGAAGGTGGAGTCTCCATCTTCTTCTTCCCCTTGTTGGCCATTAGTGCCACTCCCCTTGTTGGCTTGATGCTTGGTTCTTCAATTATGCCTTCAAGCCTAGATTCATGCAATTCCATAGTGGATAAAAATTCATCTAAAGTACTTACCTCTAGATTGTTTGAGATATAGAATGAGTCCCACTGTTGAACTCCACTTGGATGATCGGGGAAAGGCATCAATTGCCTTCATAATCATGTCCCTATTGGAGAGCTTCTCCCCTACACTAGACAAACCGTTAAGGATTTCTTTAAATCTAGAATGTAGAGATGTTACCTTCTCCCCTTTATCGAGGTTGATATTGTTGAGTTGGGAGCGAAGGACCTCTCTCCTTGCTAGTTTGGCCTCGGATGTGCCATCATGAAGCTCCACTAGCTTCTCCCACATATCTTTGGCACTAGCACATTCTCCTATTTGGTTGACTTCTTGTTGGGGGAGTACGTTAAGTAGATGATGTTTGGCCTTTGAATTTGCCAAGTACTCCTCTCTTTGCCTCTTTGTCTATTTCGATTTCTCCAATGGCTCTCCTTCCTCATCCCTAAGTATATCGAAACCATTTTCCATTATTAACATAATTTCAAAGTCGGTTTCAAAAAATACCTCCATGTGTTTCTTCCACCACGCAAATTCCCCTTCAAACTTTGGCAGATGAATATTGGAGCCGATCATCGTAGTTGTTGTGCTTGTTACAGCGGTTAGTCTGGTGACAAGTGACTTGGCTCTGATACCACTTGTTAGAACGTTGGAGGCCGACAAGAGGTCATATGGTGGAATTCGTTTGTTGATTGCCTACAAGTAAAATTAGCGCAAGCATAAATGTAAAGACAATATAAAGGCAATGCTAATAAACGGATATAACGTGGTTCACGGCCTCGCCGCTAATCCACGACCCGATTCATCCAAGGTGAATCACACCTCAAACTTTCCACTAGTCTCTCCTTTGCACAAAGCTAGGTGGAGGTAACCTTTCTTACAAGAATTCTCTCCACTTACAATAAGATTAAGTTAAACACTAGGAAGAGGAGCAAAATCGTTTTGGGAACTTGGAGGATGTTTAGGAATGAACCATTAGTCCCCCAAGTTGACCCAAGGCCCCATTTTATAGAGAAGAACTCTTTCTTCCCATTGGGCACCTGGCAGTCGACTGATGCCCCGATCAGTTGATTGCTCCTGTTGCTATTGCCCAATAATGGCTTCTTCCACGTTGGATTTCATCCAACAACTCCCACATCAGTCGACTGATCGTCCCATCAGTCGACTGATGGAGCTACCAGTTGAGTGCCAGAAGCGAGAACTCGATTGATGAACATTCTGTGCCCAAAATCCTTGTGACCAGTCAATTGATGTCATCATTAGTCGACTGGTGGTTTCGTCAATCGATTGATGCGACACAGACCAGACTCGAAGACCAATCGAGTCATAGTCAACTTGGAGTAGTCGACTGCCATGACATGGCAGTCGACTGATGTCGGGTAAACCTCAAACTTCACATCTGTTTGAGCGTCTGACGATCGGGTAAAATCTCAACCCTTCGGTTGAGCATCCAACACTTTGCCATTTTGGCCAAGTTCACCTAATGAGCTACTTACATTTCACTCATTCTCTTATCTCACTTGAAGTCCCTCGCTGAAGCTCTCTTCGTTTGCGGCCACGTCCCTCGGCAGCACCAAGCGCACGGCTTTGCAATGCTCCTTCGCGTCTCTTGCCCTCGAAGTCTTCTTCCTTGGCTTTGCTTCAAGTCATCTCGTCCGGCGGTCCCTCGGATGCATCATGCGCATGACTTCGCAATGCTCCTTCGCCGACTCAAGCACGAGATTGCGAGTTGGTGAAACTTGCCAAAGCTCGATGTGTGAATTATTAAGTTATGCAAGACTCCAACACACATATCAAAACAATAACAACCTAACTTATACCCTTGCCACACACATCAAAACCAAATCACATGGGTTGGTTGCCCTAATATTACATGTTTAGAGTAAGGTACTCTTGGATACATGTGCAGAAACTAGAATCCGTAGGATGAGGAAATGATACTTGGGCTAGGTGTGACGTAGTCAGCCTAGTGGGGACTGATACTATAGACCATGTCCTGAACCAAGTGGGTATAAGATGCATGAAGGGAACGGGGCATGATTCATTATAGCTGTTGAAGGGTTTCATAAATGGTTCTGGATCAACCGTTGATTTTCTGGTTAATTGGGGATCATTATGTACTACTAGGTGCAACTCATGATCGTTCTATAATTAATGGTTAATTATAGACGGCCAACATAAATCGGGAACCTATTTGGTCACATGCACAATGAGCGTAATCCAAAGGATTTAAAATGAGCTTGAGAATGAGATTTTTAGACCAAGAGAAACTAGGTTTGGTTGGACCAAACAAGGAGCGAGCATGATATTGTTTCAGTCGTTTCGGTTCGTTTTAACTTAAAATAGACGAATGTGGTTTGGTTTATTTTAACTTAAGTTATTGGAACGGGTTAACGGGTTTTGGTTATGAACCAATAACTCTAAGGAGAAGTTTTCTTAATGGTTAAGAAACACGGGCTCTATAAAAATGAGGTTAGGTTTTTGGAGAGCCCTAAGTTTATTTTGGGAAATAATCTTCCTCTCCTCTCCCTCTCTTCTCCTTGTCGCCGCCCAAGGTCTCCACGATGCCCAGCCACCTTGTGCCACCGTCCACCCTAGTTGCCGGCGACTAGTTGCTGCCGGCCATCCTCCGACAACCCTCCGGTGACTCACCTTGGTTCCACCGACCAAGGGTTGGCCGACCATTCTCTTTGGCCGACACAAATCCTCCACCAAGCTGTCCAGTTTTTTTGAACAGTGATGTGGAACTGGTGAAAATCTGTTCACTCCTTTCCAATGCAGTGAAGCACGGAGGGAGATCTCAGAGGGTTCTCACGGGCCGCAATCAGTAAAGAATAAGAAGATGAAGTAGATGGAACGCAAGAAACCGACGCCAGCAATCGAGACTCAGACACAAGATGTAACGTGGTTCGGAATAAGGATTCCTACTCCACGGAGGTGAGCTTTTCTCACCGGATGCAGTGCCTAAGCACTTTAACTATGAAGGTCCTCCTTTACGGAAAGTAAGTTTCCGAAAGTGGAGGAGAAAAACCTCTTACAGTGATATCACAAGACGAGAAAAACACAAGAGATGTAACAACGACAGATCTCCGTCCTTCTTCTCTGGCGAGGCGGTTGTCGCTCTCCTTCTCCTCCTGCGTCTCCCTCTCTCTTGCTGGGTTGCAATAATTGCGGATCCCCTTTTCCTCCTTGCTTTCTCCCTTTTATCTTCCCCCTTCTGTCATTGTAACGTCGTGGGTTATCTCCATCGTACACGTGGCCACCACCTCCACCTGGGGAATAATTCTGTTACAGATATAAGGAGTGAAGACTCCTTGGAATATTGCGTGGGGCCTCCCCAGCCGTTTCCTAATACCTTTTCCTCTACTTTTCGGGAAATAGGTTAGACTATCTCCCTCAACCCTCCGCTTTGAGTGAAGCTAGCTTAGGTCTATAGCCCACGGGTGCCCTAGCCCTAGGGTTCCTGATCAACCCGAACCAATTCCTCTTTTCCCTGTGCCAGACTTCCTTTGTATAACTGTATCGATAAGGTTATGTCGACCCTCTATCCATACCATCAGCTTCTGGAATTATCTAGCTGAACCAATTCTTGCTCCACTCTTTAGCGAAGTGCCTTACGTCTCTTCTTTGTTGTATCAATTACTTCTGCTGACTCTCCCGTGTCAATTGCTTTCGATATTCTCCTGTATCAATGGACTCTGATATTCGCGCTCGAACCAATTCTTCCTTTTCTCCCTTCGCCGAGCCAAATATTTTGGATGGGATCATGGGTCCCCGCTAACCCTTCTATCGGGGATTATGTAGAAAAGGTACCAGCAGTATCATTAGTCAACCCCGAAAAATAGTCAAGCGAAGTTATAAGCTTGACTTTCCAAATGTACATAAAGTTTCTGACCTACTCTTCATTTCTCAACTTAAATCCATCCGTTCCCTTATACCTCCCTTAGGTATACTCAAGGAGGCCCTATGGGCTTATGGGCTCCGCTCCTCCTTCTCCTTTCGTGCAGTTGAATCGTCACGGAAAACCCTATATAAACCCCTGCCTTCTCCTTTTATGTATCATTTAGCGTGCTTAACAATCCAACCTGTTCTTCTCTTTCCGTGATTTTCACCGGCGGCGTTTCGGTGACCCAGTCCTTCCTTTCCCCACACGATTCTTCCTTAACCTCCGAGTAAGTGCTCTGCTTTGTTCACACCCATGGCTCCTAGGACCATCTCTTCACCCGCCTGGTATGAACATACCATAACCCAGTTAGATTGTAACCATTATTTCTTTAATATTAAGAACAACTACATAGACCCCTCTATAAAATGTTGTTTCACGACTAAACTGCATCGGCCCCATAATCCTCCTCCCGGTTTGACATGCTTTTTCTCTGAACAATTTCTTAATGGCCTATCCCTGCCAGTACCATCGGTCTATTTGGACCTTCTAAACTTCTATGGCCTACCCCTGAACCAATTCACCCCCAACTCCTTTCGAATTTTATCGGGAGCTCACATAGTGTTCCAACACTTGAACCTCTCTTTAACCCCCGAAATATTCCATTGCTTCTTCCAATTAAAGTCTTCCAAGGCAGATCTCTTCTATTTATCTAGCCGTTCAGACAACCAATTTTTGGTGAACCTGCCCACTTCCCACAAGGGTTGGGAAGAATTGTATTTCTTTGTACAGCTTCCCGAGTCTCTACCCTATTCTGATACATGGAAGGTAGCCCTTCCCGAATTGCCTCCCTTCCGGGAAATGATGACCAAATGTCCCTTCCCGAAAGTATATAGAGTATTAGGAGAGTTACATTATTGCTCAAACCATCTAATAGAAACTCCTCTTTTAAGCCATTTTGGATTGTCTCCTCTATCTTTGACGACTTCGGTTGCTGTAGGTAGGATGATACTTACCCTGCAATATGACTTCCTTTCTTTGTTATTCATCTTTCTTATCAGCATACCTTGCAGATAATCTAATGCGGAAGGCTTTAGTGGAAGGGGAGGAGATCGAGGCTGCCAAGAAGAAGAAAACCTCGACTAAAAGAGGCAAATCAGTAGCCGCTCCATCATTCCCCCTGAAAAAGCTGTGGCTCATCAAGAAAGGAGCCCCAAGTTCATCGGCTCGTCTCCCCTCGCCCTCAGACCAACCGGGGTCTCAGCTTCTAACCATTTATGAGCCAAGAAGAGGAGGCACTACCTCATCTGCCCTTTCTTCCTCTCCTCGAGGAGGGGATTCTCCCTCCCAGTTTCTTCATTCCTCCCCATCTGCACAAAATTCACCCCCACCTTCTCATGCGGAGTTCCTCCAAGCTCATATACCTTCCGACTCAAGAGCTGCTCCTACCCCCCTTTGTCATCTCAGGCCCCCATCTTCCTCGGAAGGAGAGGATCTTTCCCTTCCCGTTCCTCCGAAGGCCACACTAGGATCCCTACTGAAGATTCGGCACCCCTCGGAGGTAAAATTCTTCAATCAGTCGGGCATACAAGGCCCGTGCGAACATGTGAGCAAACTGTTGGCAGAGGTATCTACTCTTTCTTTTTCTCCTCTTCATTATGAGCATCTCTCTATGCCGATATATACTGATAATTTTTCCTTCCATTTAGGCCTCCACCCAACATAACAAAATGGTGGTTCAGCTGGCCCAATTCCAATCTAGTGTGGAAACTCGCCATTTTGCCGCCGTATCACAACAAAAGGAGCTCGTTCGGCGGTTAAACGAGCAAGAGGCCAAGGAGGCGGACTTCAGGGGCCAGTGTGAAGATGCCATGATACAACTAGCCCTGGTCCGAAGTGAGAAAGAGGAGCTACAACGAAAAAATGAAGAACTTGAACAGCGCCTCTTCTTACAGTCCAGCGAACTGCAACAGGTAGATGTCCTGACCCGTGAACTGGGGGAGTACAAGGGATATCTTGGGGACGCCATGATCAAGGCTGCTGACTCCTCGACTACTATTATACAGCTTCAGCAAGAGCGACACCGGCTGGAATTGGAACGTCAAACATGGGAAACCACCAAGGAATCCTGTACAGAGAAATGTCAGGAGCTTTCCTCCATGGTGGCAGCTCTTTCTCACACCTTATCGCCGGTGGCTCAGCAACAGTCTACCCTCCACCAGGAGTACCTAGAAGCTCTTTCAGCCTTAGGGCAGCAAGCTATAAAGGCAGCCACCGAAAGAGATGCTTTGGCGGCTGAATTGGCAGAAAGTCAAGCTCAGGTGGTTCAATATCAAGACCAACTGAAGGAGCAAGAAGCCGACCTCAAAGGACGCTATGTCAAGAAGGGGGTAGATTTATTTATACTAGGTTTTGAGGGGTCCTCGGCTCAAAATGCAGAACAGGGATACCCGCCTCCTGGCACGGACACTAGCTATTTAGATCCCATGGAGGCGCTAGCTAAGTGTCCGCCCGAACTTTTTGAGTTGTAATTTCTACTATTCTCCTTTTTGGTAATTTTGTCAATAGCCTCTCTTTTGCTTCTGAATGATGAATTTGTCCATATGTTTAGTTATCATCATCTTGTCATGTTTCTTGACGGGTTGGGAATTCTGGACCAATTTTAAACTCCTTCCTTTTTATACCGTTATCTCTTTTCCCGTATCGTATGGCACAATCACCTCGTTGGTTCGAGCTTATTGGAGAGATCTCGAATAACATTATTCACCTCCATCCCAAATTCGGTTCGGGAATCCGCTTGAAGTATCTTGCCTGATATTATTCACATCCGTCCTGATTTCGGCTCGGAGATTTGCTTTAAGTGACTCTTGCCTATTGGTTTTCCCCATTCCTTTTACTGCTTCGGAAACTGTATCAATCTCTTCGTCTTCTTCCCCTTCCCAAGAACTTCTGTCGTCGCTTTTCTTCCATTATAAATCATTGCCCTCCATGTCTTCGTCCTCCTATCTCACTATCATGGCTTCAGAGGGGCACCCCATCGAAATTTCTTCAAATTCAGAATCTTTCGAGCTGCAGGACTGGGTTTCTGAAGACACTGAAGATTCATAGACCCGCTCAACTGCCACTTCCGCTTTTCGTCCTCTTCCTTTTCCGCCTCACACTCCAACTCCAACCCCTCCTACAGGGAAGTCCTTTCGTGCTCCCTTCCCTTCCTTCCACAATAGAGTGTGGAATCCTCCCTTCACCTGGGAGTATACAGTGGGAGACCCCAGTGCCGCTGACGAACTTCCTCCACTTCCACCAGCGCTGGCTTTCATCCCAGTCCCCCCGGCGAAAGCTCATCCTTCTCCGTTCGATGAAGGTCCACTAGCCATTCCTCCGTCTCAAGGCGAGCGCTTCAAGGTCATCTTGGCGCCCTCTACGCCCAAAGAGACCTCTCCCGCTTCGTCTGTTAGGAGTAATCAGAGAAAATATGTATAGATCAAATTAATGTAATCATTTCAAATATATCAATAAAAATGAGGGAGGGAACTTGATGTTTGCTTTTGTCTTTTTCTCGTAGAAGTAAGGTTTCTGTCTTCACAAGGACTGTAATCTGGTCCGAACATACCTTCTTCTATCCTCGCCCGGGGATTCGGACCCTCTTAATTGCAGTTATAGTCCCGTCGACCTTCCCCATTACTGTCCCCACATTTCCTCTTCTTTACTGGCATTTATTGTCCCTATTTCTTCTACCAATAAATGCACTTTCCCCCTTCGTCATTATAAAAACCTCCGCCCCTTACCTGATAGCTTCCATCCTTTCCCTTTCCTTTTATTTGCCATGGACAGAATATCTGAACAGGGTAGCAGTTCCTCTCCTGCTGAAGAGCAGATAAACGAACGCCGTTACATATCTAGTCTGGAGGAGCAAGTGAAGTATTTACAACAACAGCTGAAGGAAATCTCCGCCAGTAATCGCTCCCTGCGTCAACAGCTGGTCGGGTCCCAAAAGGAATTGGCCAAGAAAATCTTCCTGCAGTAATCTTACTATCGACAATTACTCTGCCAACCTCGACCACACAAAGGAGCTCCATCCGTTCCTCCCAACAAAAAGCTGTAATACCCTAGATGTATAAGGGTTTCTTTTTGTTATTTCCCTCTTGTAAATGACTTGAAATATGTAATTTTTCCGCATCAATGAACTTTCCCCTGTTTATCTTCTTCTTCCCGTATCTCTTGAGCTGTGCCATACTTTACTTCTCTTCGTACTGACATATAGTTGAGGCATATTTTGGTTCTCCTTCCTTTTCGCCCTACCGGGAATATAGAACCATTAAATGAATTGACTCTGCTATTTTACAGGAATAAAACAATATCAAATTAAACAAGAACTTCAACTTCTCCCCCTTTACGGGGATAAAAAAGTAATATATAACTGAGAAGATCTCAGTTCTTCCGTTCCGCCACCACACGGGGATATCTTCCTCTTCGCGGGGATAAAAATTTTGAGTATAACCGAATGAATTTTGGTTCTTCTGTTCCACCACCACACGGGGATATCTTCCGCTTCACGGGGATAGAAATTTATATATATATAATATATAACCGAGGAATTTTGGTTCTTCCATTTCGCCACAATACGGGGATATATTCCGCTTCGCGGGGATAAAAATTTTGAGTATAACCGAATGGATTTCGGTTCTTCCGTTCCGCCACCACACGGGGATATCTTCCGCTTCGCCTCACGGGGATAGAAATTTATATATATAATACATAACCGAGGGATCTCGGTTCTTTCGTTCTGCCACCGCACGGGGATATCTTCCGCTTCACCTCGCGGGGATAGAAATTTATATATATAATACATAACCGAGGAATCTCGATTCTTCCGTTCCGCCACCGCACGGGGATATCTTCCGCTTCGCCTCGCGGGGATAGAAATTTATATATATAATACATAACCGAGGGATCTCGGTTCTTCCGTTCCGCCACCGCACGGGGATATCTTTCGCTTTGCCTCGCGGGGATAGAAATTTATGTATATAATACATAACCGAGGGATCTCGGTTCTTCCGTTCTGCCACCGCACGGGGATATCTTCAGCTTCGCCTCGTGGGGATAGGAATTTATATATATAATACATAACCGAGGGAATCTCGGTTCTTCCGTTCCGCCACCACATGGGGATATCTTCCGCTTCGCGGGGATAAAAATTTTGAGTATAACCGAATGAATTTCGGTTCTTCCGTTCCACCACCACACGGGGATATCTTCCGCTTCGCCTCACGGGGATAGAAATTTATATATATATAATACATAACTGAGGAATCTCGGTTCTTCCGTTCCGCCACCGCACGGGGATATCTTCCGCTTCGCCTCGCAGGGATAAAATTGATATATATATATATGGCTCAAAAGCCATCAACATAAAGGAGGCAACATTTTCATATCATCCCTCTTTTGTGCTTGTCTTCGGAAGGGGAATGCCTATATCCGTCCCTTACCATGCAAACGAAGGCTTTAGTACATACTGGGCTATTTAGAAAGAATAACCCCTTTTTTTTTTCTTTTCACTTAGAGCCTCCTTTACCACAGACGAGGAGCCCAATAATGGTTACCAGCCCACTCTCCTCCCTTTTATAGGGGATCCTTTTGTCTTCATTTCTTTTGCTATCTTCATCCCTTTGCCTTTTCATCTCCTTCTTCTCCGTCATTCGTTCTCCTCGCCATACTACTCCGTTGCCTCAATCCCTTTTTTCAGCCCTTTCTCTTTATTCTCAGACCCTCAAAATGCATTCTACCTTCTTCCAGGAGATAGCGGGTCGTTATCCACATCGCAAGAGGAAGGCCGGTCAGCCGTCGGCTCTATCTTCTTCTTCACTTTCCCCGGTCACCACCACACCTGCTTCATCTCGTCTGTCTTCCTCTCCTCCCCCTGCATCCCTTGTTGCTTCCGCCCCGGAGGAAATCGGGACAATTGGTCCTTCCTCGATTTCTCCGGCATTTACAAACCCTAGCTCTCATACTTTTTCTCCCTCTGCCACCAATATTCAGAAGTCGCCTTCTCCTTCACTGCAACCTGAGGATGAACCTGGGGAGGATGCACTTCCATGTCAGCCGATGACAGAGGCTGGCTCACCCCTGCCTTCTATCTCCCCTGAATACCATTCTTCTTCCGAACCCATGGCGGTTAATATCCTCATCGCAAACTTCCCCCTCCACTCATCGCCTGAAGAGCCCTTCTCCTCCCACAAATATCATCCCCCTTCTCCCCATCACCAGTGAACTTCCCACCTCAGTATCATCTGTCCCATCTTCTTCCTTTTCTCCCAGGAGTCTTCGGATCATGAACTTAGAGGAAGTGGATCCTTGCATGGAAAGCCTACGCCATGCTCTGGATTTGGTATGTTTTCTCAATTAGCTTCCTTAGCTTTGTCGTACTAACCGATTTCTTTTTCCCAACCGGCATGCAGGCCTTGACCAACCATCAAGAGTTGGATCGCTCCCTCCATCAATATCGGGCTCAAGCTCAAGAATGGGAGCGGTAACAACGGGAAGATTTAGCGAATACTCAAAATCAAGAACGACTCTTGTTGCAACAATTGCACCTGTGCCAGGAGCAATTAGCCGAAGCTCGCCAACAAATTCAGAAGGATGCTGACACTATTGTGGCGTTAAGGGAACAACAGCGTCCAGGTGTGCAGCCACCCGTCCCTCGGCGGGAAGTCCAACCGGCTCCTCTTGATAAGGAGTCTTCCTCGGCTCAAGAGTTAATATGTCTCCAAGGGCAGGTAGCAGAGCTCCTCAAGGGGAAGCAACAGGATTTCGACACTATCGCTCGCCTTTAGGTTCAATACCCGCAAGCACAGGATAAGATAGGAGACCTCCGCACCCGCTTGTTCAAGGAAGTACAAGAAAACTCATCCCTCATAAATTCCAAGGCGCATGCTCACGCCCGTGTACGTAGTGAGACTTCCTCCGCAGGTCGGGCAATCGCACTCACCCTGACTGCATCTTATTCTGAAGTAGTGGAGGGGATTTCAGCTTCTATGCGTCAAAATATGATGGAGATGACGCACCTTGTGCAGTAGGACCAAAATTCCTGATCCGACGATGTTTCCATACTAGCCGATGCCATTATGGAGGTGTCACGCCGCTATGTTGATGTACGCCGAGAACTTCAAGCACAACAACAAAAATGCCAAAGGCTTCATCGAGAGCGAAGCCCTGACCGTCCAAACCGCCAGGAGCGACTCATCATTTTACTGCATGCCACTTATCAGGACGGATTTAATGAAGCGGTTCAACAGTATGCCGACCAAGGATTACCTCTCCCAACTTATCCTTCATTTTCTTTAAATTGGGAGGCTGGCTTTCGACGTTATCCTCCCGACCGATTTAAGCTGTAATTCGATATCTTGTTTTGAAATGGGAATTTCCTTTCCATTTTCTTTCTCTTCTTCAAGATTTATTAACAGTACCGTATTGCTCTTGTAAATAACTCATTAACGAAATTTGAAGAGTACTTGGCATCTAATTAACGCGATCAAGTTAAGGAGTACACTCCTTCAGAGTCTCATAATTTCTCTTCTTCTATTCTCTACTCCTCATACAGTGTGAAAAAGTTTTAAATGAATGGCATTCCAAGGTCGTGGAAGCACTTTACCTTGGTCATCTTTCAGATAATATGCTGACCCTACTACGCAGCGTGTTATTTCATAGGGTCCTTCCCATTTTGGAGCTAGCTTTCCGGGGTCTCCAGCGGGATTAACTTTACGCAAAACCCAATCCCCTTCTTGAAATCTTTGAGGCATCACTTTCTTATTAAAGGCTCGCTGCACTCTTTTCTTGTAGAATTCCGCTCGCCTCCATGCCATTTCCCGCTTTTCCTCCACCAAGTCAAATTCAGTGCTTCGAATAAGTTGGTTCTGATTTAGTTAAATGCGCCTTTATCCGAGCTATTTAATGTAACCGGACCGAATAACAACTTCCGTCCCGTACACTAAACTGAAGGGAGTTTCTCCTGTTGCTGTCTTGGGTGTAGTTGGATAGGCCCACAGGACGCCTGGTAACTCTTCTACCCAGTTTCCCCTCTGAGCCCCCAACTTGGTCTTTAATCCTTGAATGAGGATCCTGTTAGTCACCTCCACTTGCCCGTTCGCTTGAGGGTGATCAACCGAAGTGAAAGCCTGGTGAATGTTGAGACTTTGGCACCATTCTTGGATCTTTTTTCCTTGGAACTATCGTCCATTGTCACTGACTATTTTCCGAAGAATACCGTATCGATAAACAATGTTTCTCCATAAGAACTGTATTACGGCATTCTCAGTAATTCTGGCTAGGGGCTCTGCCTCCACCCATTTGGAAAAATAATCCATAGCCACCAATAAAAACTTCTTCTGTAAAGGTGCCGCTGGCATCGGACCTACTATATCCATTCCCCATTGATCGAAAGGACAGGAAGAGACCACAGCTTTCATTAACTCAACTGGCCGTTCGAAACAGTTGTTATGCTTCTGACAAGCGAGGCAAGCTTGCACTATACGAGCAGCATCTTGCTGGAGAGTAGGCCAAAAATATCCTGCTAATAGTGCCTTTCTTGCTAAAGCTTTCTCTCCTAAATGATTGCTGCAGCAACCTTCATGAATCTCCTAGAGTACCCATTCCGCATTCTCATTTCCCAAGCATTTCAATAAGGGTCGTCCGAAAGAAGTCTTGTACAAATCTCCATTTAAGAGGGTGAACCGTTTGGCTCGGCTTATTAAAGCGGATGCCGCTATTTTTTCTTCCGGGACGTTCCCGTGCCGTAAATAAGCTATGATGTCAGTCCTCCAATCAAGAATTAGGCTTGATTCGGGTGCGTCTTCCTCCACGCTGCATATTGCTAGGGAAGTATGGATTTTCGTATGGACAGTTTCCGAGGACTTCATTCCTTCCATAGCACTAGCCATCCGAGCCAATTCATCTGCCTTCCCATTATTCTCCCGCGGGATTTGCTTTAAGAGGACCTGACAGAATTGAGTCTTTTCTTTCTCAAAAGCCTTCAAGTACTTATGAAGCCTTTCCTCTCGAACCGCAAAAGAACCTTGAAGTTGTGATATTACCAACTGGGAATCCGAATGGATTACAATGGAAGAAGCCCCCACCACTTTAGCAGCCTGCAATCCCGCTAGGATGGCTTCATATTCCACCTCATTATTAGATGCCCGATATCCCAGGCGAACGGCTAATCGAGTTTCTTCACCATCAGGGGAAATTAGTAGAACACCGACGCCGCTGCCCGTAGATCCCGAAGAACCGTCTACGAATATATTCCATGCCTCTGATCCTTCCTCTTTTATTACCGAACCATCTTCCGAGCCGCAGGGTACCTCCGACAGAAAATCAGCGAGCGCTTGGGCCTTGATAATTGTTCGAGGTTGGTAGTGAATATCATACTTGCTTAGCTCTACCACCCATTTGGACAATCTTCCAGAGAAATTGGGCTTAGTGACGACCTTGGCAAATTCGCTGTGTGTCAGAACGGTAATGGGTTGAGCCAAAAAGTACGGCCTTAACTTGCGGGCGGTTAGCACTAGGATATATGCCAACTTCTCTAGCTCCGTATAACGGAATTCCACCCCTTTCAGGATATGGCTGGTATAATAAATAGGCTGCTGGTGAGAACATTCTTGTCTCAATAATACCGAACTAACGGCTCCCTCCGAGATGGCCAGATACATCCATAGTGGTTCTCCAGTTATTGGTTTGGCTAACAGTGGGAGTCAAGCCAAATATTTCTTCAACTCCTGGAAAACATGTTCACATTGACATCCCATTGAAATTTAGTAGCCTTGATCAAGATCTTGAAAAAAGGCAACCCTTTGTCCGGCGATCTGGCTATGAATCGTGATAAAGAAAAGATCGTGCCAACTAGCTTCTGGGTTTCCCGCAGATTAGCGGGTGACTTCATGTTACATAGTGCTTGCACCTTCTCAGGGTTGGCTTGCAACCCTTTTTCAGTCACGATGTACCCCAAGAACTTGCCGCTCTTTACCCCGAACAGGCATTTGTTAGGGTTTAGCTGTAGGGATCTGATATGCAAAACAACATATGCGCAACGAAAAAATAGGATCCCTTCCAAGTGATCCTTGCGAAAGAAAACCTCGTACAAAATAAATTTCTCTAAACCTATCTTATAGGAGAATATTACCTTTGTTGCGTGCCCTTTGTAATCCCGCTTCTCCTTGGATGTGTTGGATCTTTTAGCACGTTCAAGTGTCCGTGCCTCTATATGTATGCACACGAGCAAGCTTTTGTCTCAAAAAAGAAACTAGAAGAGCTCTCCTTTACTTCTTGCTAGAGAAGTCCCTAAAGGAGAGGAAAGTAAGGAAAGAGAGAAAGGAAGAAGAAGACTACTCTTCTTGCTAGCCTACACTCACAAAAACCACACAACCAAAGCCTCTCCCACCAAGCTCTCACCAAGCCTCAAGCTTCCACACATCAACTCCTTTGGCCGGCCACCCCATGGGGTGTTTTATAGGATTGGAAAAACCTTTCATCTCCTATCACATTCAATGCAATCAATGGCATTGAAAGATAATCAAACAAGGAGTTATACTCCTTGCTTGGCCGGCCACATGTGGGGGAAATCCAAAGGTCAAAACCCTTTGGATTCTCTAATATATACCCATGTGTCAACTTGATATCATATATCCATGACTTGTGAGATCAAGTCATCAATTGACCTACATGATAGTCTTTATGTATTAATATTGCCCTTGCATATTAATACTTGACTAGGAACATTTAGGAAAGTGTTCTCTACAGCCTCTCATAATCAATTCTGCCAATTGATGTGTTGTAGATAAGAACCTACTTTTCTAGGGCATTATTATATATTTAATTTAGCTGGCACAAGCAAGACGTAAATATATAATAACCAATCCTTTGCCTTTATAGAATATGATACAAAATGTTCCCTATTCAACCATCACATGATTGGTTCTAGGGCTATAACTAACAATCTCCCACTAGCACTAGTACCAATCACTATAATATCTGATACCTAGTGACCTAGTGTGACCATCATGCTTCCTCTGTGCCAAAGCCTTGGTCAGTGGATCTGCGATGTTAGCTTCTGTTGGTACTCTGCATATCCTCACATCTCCTCTATCGATGATCTCTCGAATGAGATGGAAGCGCCGCAGTATGTGTTTGGTCCGCTGATGTGATCGAGGTTCCTTAGCCTGTGCAATAGCCCTATTGTTGTCACAATAGAGGTCTATTGGATCTGCAATGCTAGGAACTACTCCAAGTTCACTGATGAACTTGCGGAGCCAAAAGCGACCTCCTTTCTTTGCATCGACGCAATATACTCATACATTGTAGAATCAACAATCGTGTGTCCTGCTTCAAACTTTTCCAGCTCACAGCTCCACCATTCAGGCAAAACATGTACCCCGATTTCGATCTATAGTCATCCTTGTCTGTTTGTAAGCTTGCATCACTGTAACCGTTTACAGTTAGCTCCTCATTGCCTTCAAATATCAGGAAATATTCTTTTGTTCTTCGTAAGTATTTAAGAATATTTTTGACTGCTATCCAGTGACTTTCACCTGGATCCGACTGGTATCTACTCGTCATGCTCAAAGCATACGAGACGTCAGGACGAGTACATAGCATGACGTACATGATAGACCCTATAGCAGATGCATAAGGGATCTTATCCATGCGATCTCTCTCCTCCTTAGAAGAGGGACATTGAGTCTTCGAAAGACTCACACCATGTGATAAAGGCAGAAATCCTTTCTTGGAATTTTGCATAGCAAAACGATCTAGCACTTTATCAATATATGTACTCTGACTTAGGCCAAGTAATCTTTTAGATCTATCTCTATAGATCTTGATGCCTAGAATATAGGCAGCTTCACCTAAGTCTTTTATCGAGAAACAATTCCCTAACCACATCTTCACAGACTGGAGTGAGGGAATATCATTTCCGATGAGAAGTATGTCATCTACATACAAGATAAGAAATACAACTGTGCTCCCACTATTTCTCTTGTAGACACAAGGTTCATCTTCATTCTTGATGAAACCAAACTCCTTGATTGCATCATCGAATCGAAGATTCCAGCTTCGAGAGGCTTTCTTTAGTCCATAAATGGACCTTTGCAGTTTGCATACCTTTCCAGGATGCTTTGGATCTTCAAAACCCTCAGGCTGTGTCATGTACACATCCTCGAGTAGCTTTCCATTCAGAAAAGTGGTTTTGACATCCATTTTCCAAATCTCATAATCGTGGTAGGCTGCAATAGCAAGTATGATCCCAATGGATTTAAGCATCGCAACTGGTGAAAAGGTTTCATCATAGTCAATACCATGAATTTGTTTGAATCCTTTAGCCACCAATCTACCTTTATAGGTATGCTTATTACCATCCATGTCAGTCTTTACTTTAAAGACCCACTTACACCCAATGGGTTTTACCCCTTCAGGTGGATCAACCAAAGTCCATACTTGGTTAGTCTACATGGATTCCATTTCGGATCTCATGGCCTCTAGCCATTTCTCGGAATCTGGACTCATCATAGCTTCTTGATAGGATGTAGGCTCGTCAAGATCGACAAGCAATACTTCACCGTTGTCAGTCAAGAGAAAAGAATATCTCTCGGGTTGACGACGGATCCCATCAGATCTACGAAGAGGTTGGTCTACTTGAACAGGTGTTTGCTCCACAACTCTTTGGGCAACAATTTCCTCATCCACAACACTTTGTGGTGCCTGTTCATTTTCCATCGAAGCCTTAGTGTTATCTTCATCCTGAATTTCTTCAAGATGAATTTTACTCCCACTAGTTTTTCTAGAAATAAATTCTCTTTCTAGAAAGACAACATTTTTGGCAAAAAACACCTTGCCAAGTGTGGGATTGTAAAAGTAATATCCCTTAGTTTCCTTGGGATATCCTACAAAATAACACTTATCTGATTTGGATCCTAGTTTATCTGAGACTTGACGTCTAACATAAGCTTCACAACCCCAAATCTTTATAAAAGACATTTTGGGACTCTTCCCAGTCCATAACGTGTATGGTGTCTTTTCTACGGCTTTTGATGGGACGCGATTAAGTGTGAAAGTGGCTGTCTCTAGAGCTAAACCCCAAAAGGAAGTAGGTAGATCAGTCTGGCTCATCATTGATCGTACCATATCTAATAGAGTACGATTTCTCCTCTCAGATACACCATTCCATTGTGGTGTTCCAGGTGGAGTGAGTTGGGATATTATCCCACACTCAGCCAGGTGATCACGAAACTCTTGACTAAGGTATTCACCACCTCGATCTGATCGAAGTAGCTTAATACGCTTACCAAGTTGGTTTTGTACTTCATTCTTGAATTCTTTGAACTTTTCAAAGGATTCTGACTTATGTCTCATCAAATATAAGTAGCCAAATCTACTCATATCATCAGTGAAAGTAATAAAGTACTTATAGCCTCCTCTGGCTTCGACATTGAAAGGGCCACATACATCAGTATGTATGAGTCCTAACAAGTCCATCGCTCTCTCGCCATGTCCACTAAATGGAGTTTTAGTCATCTTTCCTAAAAGACAAGATTCGCATACCTCATATGATTCAAAATCAAATGAGTCCATTAATCCATCTTTATGGAGTTGGGATATGCGTTTTTCATTTATGTGACCTAGGCGACAGTGCCAGAGATATGTTTGGTTAAAATTATTCGATTTGAACCGTTTTGGTATTTATGTTATAAATTGGGTTTTCTAAATCTAGAACATAGAGACCATTCATAAGTGGTGCATTACAATAGAACATTTCATTCAAATAAATGGAACAACATTTGTCCTTTATTATGAAAGAAAAGTTTTTCTTGTCTAAACAAGATACAGAGATTATGTTCTTTGTTAATGCAGGTACATAAAAGCACTCCTCTAGTTCAAAGATAAGCCCAGTGGACAAAGACAAAGAATATGTTCCTACAGCTACGGCAGCAACTTTTGCGCCATTGCCTACTCGTAGGTCCACTTCGCCTTTTGCCATTAGTCTACTATTTCTCAGTCCCTGCACATTAGTACAAATGTGAGATGCACATCCGGTATCTAATACCCATGTAGAAGAAATAGATAGATTAACTTCTATATCGTGTATACCTGAGGCAGAAGTCCCACTTCTTTTATACTTTACTTCCTCAAGGTAGACTTTGCAGTTCCGCTTCCAGTGTCCAGTCTCACCGCAATGGAAACAGTCCCCTTCCTTGGGTACTTTACCTTTACTTTTTGAAGTGGATGAATTGGCCTTGCCTTTGGCTTGGGTCTTACCCTTTCCTTTGTGTTTACCTTTGCCCTTCTTGACCATTAGTACGTTACTAACTTTTTTTTTGAGATTTGGTTAAGCAGTTCTTAACATGCTGAGAATCTCATGTTAGTGAAAGCCCTAGAGTCAATCATGTGATGATTGTTGTATGGACTTTATTGTATCATATTATTATTTATAAAGGCAAGGTTATTATATTTACTTGTATTGGTGCCAAATAACTAAATATAATAATGTCCTTGAGTAGTAGGTTCTTATCTATATCAATCGATTGGTTGAATCGATAATGAGATGATATAGAGAACACTACTCTTAATCATTCCTAGTCGAGTATTAACATTCAGGGACAATGTTAATGCGTAGAGACTAGCATGTAGGTCAACACGATGACTTGATCTCACAAGTCATGGATATGAGATATCAAGTTGACACATGGGTATGCATTGGAGAATGTATACTGAATGACCCGCCATGAGAAAGTATCATGGATCGTTATATGAGTGTCATATACTTTCTCATGTGGCTATTAGTATGCCTATTAGTCCTTAGACCTGAAGTCACCATGGTTCCCTACATAAGGCGTTGCATACTTTGGCTTCGTCAAATGTCACCCGTAAATGGGTGGACTATAAAGGCGATTACTGGGTATGTAACAAATTATGCGGAGGGATGTGAGTGATGTAGATGAGATCTATCCCTCCTATATGATGGGAGTGACATCGATATTCTTGATAGAGTGAGACCACGAAGTGCATGGCCATGCCCAAATGAGTCAATATGAGATATTGAGCTCATTTGATATGAGTGAGTCTACTTGGAGTTCAAGATTTAGATTGTACCGAGGATGACACGGTCTATGCCTTGATTGGTCAATCTAGATGTCAAGGATAGAGGGACATTGTCACATATTGTGAGAGTCACAATTAGTAGTCACAAAGGTGATGTTGGAGCTCAACATTCTTGTAACTTGGGTAGCAATGATGTGTTGCTAGATACGCTCATTGCTTATGTTCCTAAATCGGTTTAGGGACATTGCCAACGCGTTACAAGAACCTATAAGTCACACACACATAAGGGAAATTAGATGGAGATTAGGTTCATATGATGAACCATGAGGATTAGGTTCATGGGATGAACCAAATTGGATTAAGAGTAATCCAAATTAGACTAATTGAGTTAGACTCAAGTTGATTCAAGTGTTGAATGAGTCTAATTTAGATTTGATTCATCAAATCAATTTAAATTAAATGAATAGAGATTCATTAAATTAAATTGACTTGAATCAAATGGTTGGATTTGATCAACCATGGGAGATAAGAGGTCAAGTTTGACTTGACTTGAGAGGGAAGATGAAAGGTCAAGTTTGACTTGACCAAATGTCATGTCATGATGATGACTTGGCATGGCCGGCCAATGATGATGTTCCACATCATCATGGACACATCATGGGGTGCCACCTCATGAGGGAGACCAAGAGCTATTGGCTCTTGGAGTTACATGCATGCATGTAACCCCCTTATAGTGGATTATGGATGATGTGAAGTTAATTGTGTAACTTCATCTTCTTCCTCATCTCTTCCCTCAAGCTCTCTCTTCCTCATCTAGCCATGAACGTCCAAGGGGTGCTAGCACACTCTAAGGTGTTTTTCTCCACCATTTGTTCGTGTGGATACTTGTAGAGGAGTGTACACTTGACACTCTCGAGTTTCGGCGAACCTTTTGGACGAGCGGGATTTGCGAAGGGCGTCGCATCGAGGGTAACGTCCTTATCATGTAGATCTAAGGTAGATCTAGGGTTTTATACAAACACATACATGTTTTAGTTTTAATACATCTTCGCACGGATCCGTGGCCGGACTTCCGGGGTTTCCGCAACGCAAAAAGCGGTTTTTGTGGCTCGGAAAGTCCAACAGTGGTATCAGAGCCACGTGCGAAGCATGTATGTGTTTCATCTTTGTAATTTTTGTATTAGATATAAAAATTACAGATTTATATGTTTCTGTAAATTTCCTAATTTTATAGAATTTTTGGGTATTTTTCTCAAAGAGTCGAAGCAACAAGTGTTGGGACACTTGTAGGCTTCAAGCGTCGAGAAAAACTCTCCGAAACAGCGAGTTCTCGCTTTAGGTTTTTGGGAAAGCGACTTAAGTTGCTGTAGGATCATAGTAGGGATACTCGCAAAGTTAATTTTGCGAGTATGGGTGCTTCCCTATCCTCGAAAGGGGCTTTGTCCCGCGATCGCGCCCGGAAACCGCTTAGCGGGACCGATACGGAGAGGTGACTCATTAATTTGAAAAATTTTTGGAAAAATTATAGAAATTTCTGTAAAAATACATAATATAGAATTATTTATAATTCTGTGATTGTCATGGCCCAATGACCCCAATTTGATTGGATTATGTGTGTTGTAATTCATAATACGACCTGTGTGCCGTTTTGTGGTTGTGCGTGTTGTATAGTGTATGCGACCTGCGCGTCGTACCTCTTCTTTTGATATTCTAGTTGTAATTAGTTTTTAGACTCGAATGTAACTCAAGTTTCATATTTGTAATGTACAAAATGGAGCGGTGGAAAGTCCACTCGAAGACAAGATTACGAGAAGGGTGACGACGACACATGGCGGTCAAAGGAAGCGCTTGGAGAAGCCACTAGCCTTAGGTTGACCATCTGATCTTCTCATTGGCTTGAGAAGATCGTAGTAGGGCCATGACTATATCACATTTAATTATATATATATATATATATATATATATATATATAATTGATTTTGCTTGTGTGTATGTGATGCATGCTAGTAGAATAATGCTTGTATGTATATGATGCATGCTAGGATAATTTTCTTGTATGTATATGATGCATGCTAGAATAATGAATGTATGTATATGATGCATGCTAATATAGGATAATAAAGGCCTAAATGCGTATAAGATACACATTACGATTAGATTAGATCATAATCGAATCAACTCGAAAATGCCTACCGAGCCTTGATAACCATCACTACCTCGATCATTTGTTGTTGTTGAATCTGCCAAAGTAGAGCAACGCATATTATCTTGGTAGGGTGCGGAGGGACAATCTTGGTCCTGCCTATCACGCTTGGGTTAGAGTAAGCTCAATTAGATTGAGCAAAACTAGTTAAACTCAATTGGATCGAGTAGAACTATAGGCATATTCCAATCGTTGGAACGATAGGTCAAGATCGCATTTACACTAAATCTTGGGTGATTTAGCCAAAGCTAACTCAAGGTCTTTTGTAAATGTGGGTCTTGATCCTATAAACAAGAGTTGCATAGAGATGTAATCGGTAATGTGTTACCCACCGATCATACTAAGTCTTGGGCGATTTAGCCAAAGCTAACTCAAGGCTTAGTATGATGTGGATCTTGTCCCGCAAGAATTATAGCTAGTTTGTATGAATCTAGTAATGTGGTTTGACCACATCCATAACTCGATTCTACAAAAATTCCTATAATTCAGTGGGAGCATCATTTGATTAAAGGCCTAATTAAATGATAAAAGGAATATGATATTAATTCTCTGCATTGTATGTTGTAGATAACTATGTTGACAAACACAAACACTCTCTCTCTGCATTCTGTCCTTGAGAAGGACAAGCTCAATGGAGCGAATTTCCTGGACTGGTACAGAAACCTGAGAATTGTTCTCACCCAAGAAAGGAAGCTGTATGTCCTGGAGCAGCCCATTCCGGAGGCACCTCTGCCCAAAGGCCTCACGATGCTTACAAGAAGCATCAAGATGATGCATTAGATGTGTCATGTCTAATGCTCGCGACCATGAACTCTGAGCTTCAGAAGCAACATGAGTTCATGAATGCTTATGATATGGTTGGACATCTTCGTCAACTATATTAAGGACAAGATAGGCATGAGAGATATGAAGTCTCTAAGGCATTATTTGGGTCCAAAAATGCAAGAAGGGACTCCCGTAGGTACATATGTACTCAAGATGATTGGGTACGTAGAAAACCTACAAAGGCTGGGATTCCCACTTGGCCAAGAGCTGGCCACTGACCTGATCTTGCAATCTTTGCCACAAGCCTTCAATCAATTTGTCATGAATTATAACATGAATGAAATTGATAAGCCACTGCCTGAAATGCTCAGCATGTTGAGAACTGCTGAGCTTAACCTTAAGAAGGGAAAATATGACACCATTTTGATGGTACAAAAGAAGAAAGGCAAGGGCAAGCCTAAAGGTAAAGGAAAGTCCCAAGCCAAGGGCAAAGGCAAAGAACTTAAACCCAAAGGAGGGGTAGCCAAGGAAGGGGCTTGCTTCCACTGCAAGGAAGCTGAACACTGGAAGCGTAACTGCAAAGCTTACCTGGAAGATCTTAAGAAGAAAAGAAGTGAGACTTCTACTTCAGGTATAAATGTTATAGAAGTCAATCTATCTATTTCTTCATCATGGGTATTAGATACCGGATGTGCATCTCACATTTGTACCAATGTGCAGGCACTGAGAAATAGCAGGGCATTGACAAAGGGCGAGGTGGACCTACGAGTAGGCAATGGAGCAAGAGTTGCTGCTATTGTTGTAGGAACTTATGATCTATCTTTGCCCTCTGGGCTTGTATTAGAATTAGATGAATGTTGTTATGTGCCTGCCTTAACCAAGAACATCATTTCAGTTTCTTGTTTGGACAAGAAAAGATTTTCATTTATAATAAAGACCAAATGTTGTTCAGTTTATTTAAATGATATGTTCTATTGTAGTGCACCTCTAATGAACGGACTCTACTTTCTAGACTTAGAGAGCCCTATCTATAACATAAGTACCAAGAGGTTCAAGTCAAATGAGTTGAACCAAACTTATCTCAGCACTTATGTCGCTTAGGTCACATAAATGAGAGTCGCTTATCTCAGCTCCATAAGGATGGGCTGCTAGACTCATTTAATTTTGAATCATATGAGACATGTGAATCTTGCCTTTTAGGCAAGATGACCAAGACTTCCTTTAGTGGACACAGCGAAAGAGCAACAGATTTGTTAGGACTTATACATAGTAATGTATGTGGTCCTTTCAATGTTGCTGCTAGAGGTGGTTACAGGTACTTCATTACATTTACTGATGACTTCAGTAGATATGGTTATGTGTATCTCATGACACACAAATCAGAATCATTTGAAAAGTTCAAAGAATTCAAGAATGAAGTACTAAACCAGCATGGCAAGAGTATTAAGATACTTCGATCAGATCGAGGTGGTGAATACCTTAGCCATGAGTTTCATCACTATCTAGCTGAGTGTAGGATTCTATCCCAACTCACTCCTCCTAGAACACCACAGTGGAATGGTGTATCCGAAAGGAGGAATCGTACCCTATTGGATATGGTATGATCTATGATGAGTCACACAGATCTTCATATATTCTTTTAGGGATATGCTCTAGACACAACAGCCTTTACCCTTAACCGTGTACCATCCAAGGCTGTGATAAAGACACCATATATGATATGGACAGGGAGAAATCCCATGATGTCTTTCATGAGGATTTGGGGTTGTGAGGCTTACGTTCGATGTCATGTCTCAAACAAACTGGGACCCAAATCCGATAGGTGCTATTTTGTTGGATATCCCAAGGATACAAAGGGATATTACTTCTACATTCCCAGTCAGCACAAAGTGTTTGTGGCAAAGACTGGAGTTTTTCTAGAAAGGGATTTTGTTTCTAGAAAAACTAGTGGGAGTACCTTCGATCTTGAAGAAATTCAAGATAAGGACCATATCACTGAGGCCTTGATGGAGGTTGAACAGGAACCACAAAGTGTTGTGGGTGATGAGGTTATTGCACAAAGAGTTGTGGAACAACCACCTATTCATGTAGACCTACCTCTTCGCAGATCTGATAGGGTACATCGTCAGCCTGAGAGATATTCATTTCTCTTGTCTAACCATGATAATGTAATGCTCATTGAGAATGAGCCTACCTCCTATCAGGAAGCTGTGATGAGCCCAGATTCTGAGAAATGGCTAGAGGCCATGAGATCCAAGATGGAATCCATGTACACCAACCAAGTATGGACTTTGGTTGATCCACCTGAAGGGGTCAAACCCATTGGGTGTAAGTGGGTCATTAGGAGAAAGACTGACATGGATGGACTTACGCATACCTATAAGGGTTGATTGGTGGCTAAAGGTTTCAAGCAAATTCATGGTATTGACTATGATGAAACCTTTTCTCCAGTGGCGATGTTTAAGTCCATTCGGATCTTGCTTGTTATTGCAGCATACCACGATTATGAGATCTGGCATATGGATGTCAAAACCGCATTTCTGAATGGAAACTTGCTCGAGGATGTGTACATGACACAACCTGAGGGTTTTTTAGATCCACAGCATACTGGGAAGGTATGCATGCTGCAAAGGTCCATTTATGGGCTAAAGCAAGCTTCTCGGAGCTGGAATCTTCGATTCGATGATGCGATCAAACAGTTTGGTTTCATCAAGAATGAAGATGAACCCTGTGTCTATAAGAGGGTTAATGGGAACACAATTGTCTTCCTTGTATTGTATGTGGATGACATATTGCTCATTGGGAATGACATCCCTTCGCTATAGTCTGTGAAGACTTGGCTCGGGACGTGCTTCTTAATGAAAGACTTAGGTGAAGCAGCCTGTATTCTAGGCATCAAGATCTATAGAGATAGATCTAAGAGATTGCTTGGCCTAAGTCAGAGTACATACATTGACACGGTATTACTTCGGTTTGCCATGCAGAATTCCAAGAAAGGACTTCTGTCGATGTCACATGGTGTGAGTCTTTCGAAGACTCAAAGTCTCTCTTCTAGAGAGGAGAGAGACCACATGGATAAGATCCCTTACGCATCTGCTATAGGATCTATCATGTACGCCATGCTATGTACTCGTCCTGACGTCTCGTATGCTTTGAGCATGACGAGTAGATACCCGATCGAGATCGGTGGCGTCCATCGATAGCGGATCAAGAGTATTCTTAAGTACTTGAGAAGGACTAAAGAATATTTCTTGATATTTAGAGGCGATGAGGAGCTAGCTATAAGGGGTTACAGCGATGCCAGCTTTCAAACTGACCAGGATGATTATAGATCGCAGTCAGGGTTCGTGTTTTGCTTGAATGGTGGCGCTGTGAGCTGGAAGAGTTCCAAGCAGGACACAGTTGCTGATTCTACAACAAGAGGCCGAGTATATCGGCGCTTCCATCTCATTCGAGAGATTATCGATAGAGGAGATGTGAAGATTTACAGAGTACACACAGAGGCTAACATCGCAGATCCCTAGACCAAGGCTTTGGCACAGAAAAAGCATGATGGTCACACTAGGTCATTGGGTATTAGATACTACGGTGATTGGCACTAGTGCTATTGGGAGATTGTTAGTGAAAGCCCTAGAGCCAATCATGTGATGATTGTTGTATGGACTTTATTGTATCATATTATTATTTATAAAGGCATGGTTATTATATTTACTTGTATTGGTGTCAAATAACTAAATATAATAATGTCCTTGAGTAGTAGGTTCTTATCTATATCAATCGATTGGTTGAATCGATAATGAGATGATATAGAGAACACTACTCTTAATCATTCCTAGTCGAGTATTAACATTCAGGGACAATGTTAATGTGTAGAGACTAGCATGTAGGTCAACACGATGACTTGATCTCACAAGTCATGGATATGAGATATCAAGTTGACACATGGGTATGCATTGGAGAATGTATACTGAATGACCCGCCATGAGAAAGTATCATGGATCATTATATGAGTGTCATATACTTTCTCATGTGGCTATTAGTATGCCTATTAGTCCTTAGACCTGAAGTCACCATGGTTCCCTACATAAGGCGTTGCATACTTTAGCTTCGTCAAACGTCACCCGTAAATGGGTGGACTATAAAGGCGATTACTGGGTATGTAACAAATTATGCGGAGGGATGTGAGTGATGTAGATGGGATCTATACCTCCTATATGACGGGAGTGACATCGATATTCTTGATAGAGTGAGACCACGAAGTGCATGGCCATGCCCAAATGAGTCAATATGAGATATTGAGCTCATTTGATATGAGTGAGTCTACTTGGAGTTCAAGATTTAGATTGTACTGAGGATGACACGGTCTATGCCTCGATTGGTCAATCTAGATGTCAAGGATAGAGGGACATTGTCACATATTGTGAGAGTCACAATTAGTAGTCACAAAGGTGATGTTGGAGCTCAACATTCTTGTAACTTGGGTAGCAATGATGTGTTGCTAGATACCGCTCATTGCTTATGTTCCTAAATCGGTTTAGGGACTTTGCCAACGTTACAAGAACCTATAGGGTCACACACATAAGGGCAATTAGATGGAGATTAGGTTCATATGATGAACCATGAGGATTAGGTTCATGGGATGAACCAAATTGGATTAAGAGTAATCCAAATTAGACTAATTGAGTTAGACTCAAGTTGATTCAAGTGTTGAATGAGTCTAATTTAGATTTGATTCATCAAATCAATTTAAATTAAATGAATAGAGATTCATTAAATTAAATTGACTTGAATCAAATGGTTGGATTTGATCAACCATGGGAGATAAGAGGTCAAGTTTGACTTGACTTGAGAGGGAAGATGAAAGGTCAAGTTTGACTTGACCAAATGCCATGTCATGATGATGACTTGGCATGGCCGGCCAATGATGATGTTCCACATCATCATGGACACATCATGGGGTGCCACCTCATGAGGGAGACCAAGAGCTATTGGCTCTTGGAGTTACATGCATGCATGTAACCCCCTTATAGTGGGTTATGGATGATGTGAAGTTAAGTGTGTAACTTCATCTTCTTCCTCATCTCTTCCCTCAAGCTCTCTCTTCCTCATCTATCCATGAATGTCCAAGGGGTGCTAGCACACTCTAAGGTGTTTTTCTCCACCATTTGTTCGTGTGGATACTTGTAGAGGAGTGTACACTTGACACTCTCGAGTTCCGGCGAACCTTTTGGACGAGCGGGATTTGCGAAGGGCGTCGCATCGAGGGTAACATCCTTATCATGTAGATCTAAGGTAGATCTAGGGTTTTATACAAACACATACATGTTTTAGTTTTAATACATCTTCTCACGGATCCGTGGCCGGACTTCCGGGGTTTCCGCAACGCAAAAAACGGTTTTTGTGGCTCGGAAAGTCCAACATGTCAGGCAAAGGTTTATCAATTTCATTCATGTTATAATTCATGACGAATTGATTATATGCTTCCGGCAATGATTGCAGGATAACATCGGTTGCCAATTCTTGGCTCAATGGAAAACCTAGTCTTTCAAGGTTCTCAACGTACCCAATCATTTTAAGTACATGAGTTCCTACAGGTGTTCCTTCTTGCATCTTGCATGCAAAAACAGCCTTAGACACTTCAAAATGCTCGTGCCTAGCTTGTCCTTGATATAGTTGTTTCAAATGTTCAACCATACCATAGGCATCCATGTTCTCATGTTGCTTCTGAAGCTCAGAGTTCATGGTGGCAAGCATAAGACATGACACATCTAATGCATCATCTTGATGCTTCTTATAAGCATCCTTTTCAGCACGAGTGGCCGCAGGGGCCGGTGTTTCAGGGATAGACTGCTCTAGGACATACAGGTTACGTTCTTGCTTGAGGATAATCCTCAAGTTCCTATACCAGTCTAGAAAGTTAGCTCCATTGAGCTTGTCTTTCTCAAGAACAGATCGCAAGTTGAGGGGGTGTGTCATGTTAGATGACATGGTGATCTACAACATTAAATTGCAAAATTAAGTATCATACCTAAGTCATTTAATTAGGCCTTTAATTAAATGAGGCTCCCACTAAATTCTCATAGCTTTGATATGAGCTAATCATTGATGTAGGCAAACACATTTTGCTTATATGATTAGCTTCTATTTAGCTATAAATTTATATGGGATAAAGATCCACATCTTAATTCGTCTTGAGTTAGCTTTGGCTAATCGCCCAAGACGTAGTTTGATTAGGTAGGCAATCTTTTGCCAATTACATCTGATGTAACTCTTTAATAGCTTTGGTTAAGTTTAGATTAGTTTAGTGCTTATTCCTAAACCAGCTTCCAGGCCGTGGCGAGGCACAGAGGCCTTCTTTGATATCGGAGCAACGACCACTTTCTAAGACAAAGCTGATGTTCGGAAATCACACAAAACAAATCTTTAAAACTTATGTTCAAAGCTAATATATGCCTCTACTTTCTTAATTAATTAAGAAAAACTTAATTAAGTCTTAACCAAGTTTGATAGCGGGACATCACGATTGTCCACTCGCACTCTTCCAAGATAAAATGCATTGCTTTGCTTTGGCAAACCCAATAACAAATGATCGAGGAAGTAGTGAGTACCAAACTTTGGTAGGCATATCGTTTAGACTTATTAAGAAATAAACTTAAACTTGCATCACATACATATTAGCATACATCACATATAAGCTAAATTAACATGCATCACATACATATTAAACTAAGCGTGTCATGGTTATGGCTCTTATTCTACAATCTTCTCAAGCCAATGAGAAGATTGATTGGTCAACCTAGGGATATCATCTTCTCCCAAGTGCATCCTTTTGGTTGTCTTGTGTTGTTAACTTCCTCCTTGTAATGTCATCTTCCAATGGACCCTCCATCTTTGTTGTATATTACAAAAGGAGAAATACTCGAGTTACATTCGAGTCTAAAGCTAATTTTACAACAAGATTTTTAGGATAAAGGCACGACACGCAGGCCGTATTAAGAATTACAACACACACATTCACAAACTTTTTGGGACTAGGCCATAACCATGCACCATGTCATTTTAACTTTTAAAAGACATCGGATATTTTATTATGTTTGAAAAATTGCTAATGCAATTATCAACTCATAATAAAATTTATCCTACTTCTATATCATATATAAAATAGAGAAAACCTATTTTTATACGATCTTTACTTAAGTGGCTCGATACCCTTTGTAGGGATCGATATGCAAAGCGACATATGCTTAGCGGAAAAATAGGATCCCTTCCAAGTGATCCTTGCGAAAGAAAACCTCGTACAAAATAAATTTCTCTAAACCTATCTTATAGGAGAATATTACCTTTGTTGCGTGCCCTTTGTAATCCCGCTTCTCCTTGGATGTGTTGGATCTTTTAGCACGTTCAAGTGTTCGTGCCTCTATATGTATCCACACGAGCAAGGTTTTGTCTCACAAAAGAAACTAGAAGAGCTCTCCTTTACTTCTTGCTAGAGAAGTCCCTAAAGGAGAGGAAAGTAAGGAAAGAGAGAAAGGAAGAAGAAGACTACTCTTCTTGCTAGCCTACACTCACAAAAACCACACAACCAAAGCCTCTCCCACCAAGCTCTCACCAAGCCTCAAGCTTCCACACATCAACTCCTTTGGCCGGCCACCCCATGGGGTGTTTTATAGGATTGGAAAAACCTTTCATCTCCTATCACATTCAATGCAATCAATGGCATTGAAAGATAATCAAACAAGGAGTTATACTCCTTGCTTGGCCGGCCACATGTGGGGGAAATCCAAAGGTCAAAACCCTTGGTCTCCTTCCACCTCATCAAGCTTAGGTGGCATGCTTATGTGGCATGCTTAGGTGGCATGCTTATGTGGCATTCATGGATGTTGAATTAATCTTATTAACTCAATAAGCTTATGTTATCATATTGAATTAATCTCATTAAATCAATAAGGTAACATATTGAATTAATCTTATTAAATCAATTAAGCTTAGCATATTGAATTAATCTCATTAAATCAATAAGCTAAAATTCTCATTAAGCTTAAAGTCTAAAAACCATTTTGTACTTAAGCTTATTCCCAAATTATTCTAGTCAAACTAGAATGCACTAATTCTTCTAATCATCATGCTCTTTGTGTGTGACCCTATAGGCTCTCATAACGTTGGCAGTGGATCTAAACTCTTTTAGATACACAAGCAATGAGCGACATCTAGAAATACATCATTGCTACCCAAGTTACGAGATAAGTCAAGATCCGACTAACCTTTCCGTGACTACTATAATGTATGATCGTGTCCTTCTATCCTTGATATCAGATTGACCAATGAGGCATAGACCGTGTCATCCTCGATCAATCTATGTGTTTCTTGATCCCTGAGTAAACTAACTCAAACAAATGAGCTCAATATCTCATATTGACTCATTCGAGCATGGTCATGCGTTTTAGTAGTTCCACTCAATCTAGGGGCCCACAGATATCACTCCCGTCATATGGGAGGGATAGATCCCATCTACATCACTCACATCCCTCCGCATAATTTGTTATATACCCAGTAATCGCCTTTATGGTCCACCCTGTTACGGGTGACGTTTGACGATACCAAAGTACATAACTCCTTATGTAGGGAACCGTAGTGACTTCAGGTTTGAGGACTATTCATACCAATAGTCACATGAGAAAGTTTATGACACTCATATGACGATCCAAGAAACTTTCTCATGGCGGGTCAGTTCAGTATATATTCTCTAATATATACCCATGTGTCAACTTGATATCATATATCCATGACTTGTGAGATCAAGTCATCAATTGACCTACATGCTAGTCTTTATGTATTAATATTGCCCTTGCATATTAATACTTGACTAGGAACATTTAGGAAAGTGTTCTCTACAGCCTCTCATAATCAATTCTGCCAATTGATGTGCTGTAGATAAGAACCTACTTTTCTAGGGCATTATTATATATTTAATTTAGCTGGCACAAGCAAGACGTAAATATATAATAACCAATCCTTTTCCTTTATAGAATATGATACAAAATGTTCCCTATTCAACCATCACATGATTGGTTCTAGGGCTATAACTAACATTAGCTTCATATTAAACCGCCTTAATGTAGCGAAGGTTTCATTTAAATCCTTGACTAAATCCCGAGTGGCCTTCGATTTGACTAATATGTCATCCACATAGACTTCCACATTTTTACCTTTCTGTTCTATGAAGATTTTGTCCACAAGGCGCTGATAAGTGGCCCCTGCGTTCTTTTATCTGAACGACATTACCACATAAGCGTATAACCCTCCCGCAGTCACAAAGCTAACTCTCTTTTGATCTTCTTTACCCAAAGGTATTTGAGGATATCCTTGATATGCATCCATTAGGGACACCACTTCATAACCCACAGTAGAATCCACCAATTGATCAATACGAGGCAAGGGGTAGCAGTCTTTAGGGCATGCTTTATTTAAATCACAAAAATCGATACACATCCTCCATTGCCCCGAAGGTTTGGGGACCAGGACTACATTGGAAACCCATTCGGGAAACTGGATCTCCTTTACATGACCCACTTTTAGCAGTTTGTCTACTTCTTCGGCTATGACCTTGTCCTTTTTCGGTCTAAAATGTCGCCTCTTCTGTTGGACGGGTCGGGCTCCTTTAGCGATATTGAGATGGTGTTCAGCCACTCGAGGGTTGATCCCCCTGAGATCATGCACATCTTTTGCAAAGATGTCTTCATTCTCCTTCAGGCATGCCACCAGCTCTTCTTTGGTTTCCAACTGTTGTGCTATCCGTGTGGCCTTTCTTGGAGCAATTTTCACCAGTTCTCCTTCCTCTATTTTGCCAGCCTTGGGAGGGGATTCCTCCAGGACATAGACATCAGTGATGATGACAACTTTGCCTTTGAGGTCATCGGTTCAGGCTTTCTTCTGATCGTCCCGAACCATTTGCACGTAGTAGCTCCTGGAGGCCTTCTGTTCTCCATGGACTTCTCCCACCAATTGACCCACTGGAAATTTCAGCTTCTGGTGGTACGGGGAGGCCATGGCCTGAAAAAGGGTGAGGAAAGGGCGCCCAAGAATAGCATTATAAGTGGATGGAGCATCTACAATGAGGAAAGGGATTATACTGGTTTTTTGGCTGGACTTTACGCCCAGAGTTAGAGGAAATGAAATCTGCCCCGTAGGGTGTACTACATGCCCTGCGAATCCAAAGAGAGGGGTGGCCACATCTTCTAGCTGGGCATTCCCCAGCTGCATCTTTTCGAAGGCTTCCTGAAAGAGGATGTTGACGGAACTTCCCGAATCAACCAACGCCCGGGCCACTTCATAATTGGCCAAGGATATACGAATAACCATGGCGTCCATATGGGGCAGTAATGTTGGTGCAGTGGGCACCAAAGTCGAACCGGTATTTTGATTATGGCAAAAGGCTCAATAGTTAAGGGTATATTTGTTATCTTACGAGCTCAATTAAGTGTGCAGAAATGCTAAAGTTGAACGGAAGGTCTGCGACACCCGGTGGGAACCGAGGTGGTCGGGCAACGCCAGAGGGACTTCGGAGGAAGCCGAGGTACTCGGGTGAAGACCGGAAGCGAGGCTACAAGGTAAGCTCGTGTGAAAGCGAAGCAAGGTCGTTAAGCGTAGATCCGACCCAATACCTCCAATGGAAGGTCTAGGTCGAGATCAGATGGTTAGAACCATCGTACTTTATATTTTAAGCTAACTTGTACTGCAGTCCAAAACCCTTTGACTACAGTCAACTGCTAGTCAAGTTCCAGCCTCGAGAAGAGCTCGAATTTCAAGGGGGTGAATTTGGACTTGACTCGTGTTTTGGTACAAAGGGTGATGTGGCATCAAGGTGGACATCCAAACCATCACCAAGCTTGGACCTCATCCTTGAGTTGGCGTGAAGGCCTCCTTGAGGTGGCACAAGATGGTTGGCTCCCATGATGTGGCACAAGTTGGATGGCTTCTTCTTCTTGGCGTGAAGGCCTCCTTGAGGTGTCACAAGATGGTTGGCTCCCTTGATGTGGCACAAGTTGGATGGCTTCTTCTTCTTGGCGTGAAGGCCTCCTTGAGGTGGCACAAGATGGTTGGCTCCCATGATGTGGCACAAGTTGGATGGCTTCTTCTTCTTGGCGTGAAGGCCTCCTTGAGGTGGTTGGATGAAACACCTCATCCTTGAGTTGGGATGAGAACCTCACCTTGGACACTACCTATGTCTAAATTCATAGATCAATATCCATAAATAGACATGTTCAAGCCAAGCAAATAACAAGAATTCAAGAGCTCTCAACACTAACGCTTACTACTACTCACATTTGCTCTGACGAAGTGCCGACAACGAAAGCTACATCTTCTACTTATAAGAGTTGTCGGTATATTTATTTAAGTTCTACTTCTTTAAATTGTCTTTGTGCTTTAATCGTAACAAAGGAAAGGGGAGTGTCCTTTGCCTTGATTTCTTTTTGTAATCGTTGCTCCTACCTCCAACGAGGAGGAGTGGTTTTAGTGAATTGCCCTCCGTACGTGATCAAGGATCACTAGGGCCGTGGATTAGCAATCGAAAGATTGTGAACCACGTAAAAATATCTTGTCTACTTTATATTTCCATGTGCACTCTCTACTTGCTTTTTACTTATTGCAAAAGTTTTTTAACGACATCGTATCGCTATTCACCCCCCCCCTCTAGCGACACTTTCGATCCAACAATTGGTATCAGAGCCGGGGGCGCTAAGATTCGGTGAAACCACCAATCTAGCTTTGTTTTTCTTTTTTTTACAGATTTTTTATTTATTTATTTCTGTTTTCGTATAATTATTTCACTTGCTTATCTTCTCCTACATATAGAATTGCATTAGAGGCTTTAGGATCCGGGTAAGGTTGTCCTCCGGAACTTCAACGACATTCGCATTTGATTGTTTATTTCTTTTTGCAAGTTACATTTTATATATCTTTTTACTTACTTCAAGACTACTAATCCAAGGCGAAAGTCTTGGAATATTCTTTCGTGTGTTTTGCAAGATTCTTTTCGTTCTCTTCTTCTTGTTTTAAATGGCCCATCTCGAAGGGTTTAGCACCGCCCCCGGTTTACAACGGTAATGACTTTCGTTATTGGAAGGGTCGGATGGAATGCTTTCTTAAAACCCAAATCGAGATGTGGATCGTAATCCAAACCGGTTTCACACTTCCTATTAATGAAGATGGTGAATCTTTGGGTTACGATCAATGGTCAAATTCCATGAAAAAACAAGTAGAAGCCGATGCCAAGGCAACTCAAATCTTGCAATGTGGGTTGTCCAAGGAAGAGCTCAACCGCGTCGGCCCCTTCATTAGTGCAAAGGACTTATGGACCAAGCTAGTGGAACTACACGAAGGCACCGACGACACGAAGGTATGTAAAAGAGATTTACTTTTAAATAAATTGTATAACTTGAAAATGCAGGAAAACGAGACCGCAACTCAACTACATGCTCGTATCCAAGACATCGTCAACCAACTCCATGCCATCGGACAAAGGTCGAGAATCGCGACCTTATCGGTATTCTCTTAACTCGTTTCCTAGGACCACCTTGTGGGCATCCATGGTCGATGCCTACAAGGTCTCCAAGGACCTTTCTAAAATTAGGTTAGACAATTGTTTTGAACTTGAATTACATGAGCAAACTAACGTGGTCCAGCCGAGAAGAGTATTGCGTTAGTTGCGAGGTTCCAAGAAGAAGAAGCCCAGCAAGCCACCCCGAAGGAAGAAGACGAGTCGAATCGGAAGTAGACTCGAATAGAATCGAACTAGTCAATCTAGTTGGAAGATGAACAAGAGACGAAAACGACAAACAAATCAACGTAAGCCTAAACATAATACAAATACTTCAAATTTTAGATGATATGAGTGCTTGAGGTTCGGTCACATCAAGTCCGAGTGCCCAAAGCTAAAGAATAACGCATCAAAGACCAAGAAAGCGCTAAACGCTACTTGGGAGGAGTTGTCGGAGGAAGAAGACGATATCCAAGCTCTAATGGCCAAGCCGACTGAGAGCGACTCGAAATCAAGAAGAGTCCGAGTCCGAATCCGATGATGAGCTTCCATTCAAGACAAGCCGCGATCCGTATCCGGTTCAAAAGAATCATTAAGGGTAAGTCGGTCGTTACTTAATACTTTGTATGGTGCAATTAAATTTTTAAATAAGAAACTAGCTAAGTCCGAGTCCAAGGTCGAGACCCTAATTGAGGAGGTTAACCTTCTCAAACATGAGGTCTCCTAACCTCTTCGACTACTCGATTCAAGAGGAGGACTCAACCTGCTGAGTTGAAAAGCTTGAAGTTGAGAACTCGCTTTGAAAACACAAGTCAAGACCTTAGAACACGTTGGAAAGGTTCACTTTGGGATCCAAGGGACTTGACCTCTTACTTGATCACAAAGGGCCGTGTACAACAAGGCGGACTCGGGTTTAACTCAAAGACAACCAATAAGTCATATATGTCTATAGTAAACCAACATAAGAAAAATGTCCAAGCATGGGTCCCTAAGACCACTTTGATTTCAACTTTAGGATCTAACATGTATTGGGTTCCCAAGGACCAAATTCACTATGTGAATAGACCCACTCGATTCAATGGTCCAGGGGAGCCAATACAAAATGTATTTTTGTTAAGTCTTAGAAATTGCATGCTTAGTTTTTCCTTTATTTTTAGAATGGTTAGATAGGACTCATAACCAACTAAAATCTGCGAAAAGATTGAGCCTCGGGAGCCTCTTTTCAAAAATAAACCAACTAAAATCCTACGAAAAGATTGAGCCTCAGGAGCCTCTTTTCAAAAATAACTAGTTAGACCAAGACGTAGTCTCAAGTAAGTCGAGTTATCAATTTCTTGAAATTAGCTTTGTCTAAGGAAGTGGTCGTTGTTCCGATCAAAGAAGGCCTCGTGCCTCGCCACGACTGAAGCTAATCTCTTGAAAAGATTACTTGATGAGCTTAGACTAAATCGAATCTAACCTAATGTTGGTTAAAATTAATCAAGTAAAATTGAAAGTCATCTCACAAGGTAACACATAGGAATAACATGTTTTGATCATGTAGATATTGGTGAGATGATTTAGGTTTAAAAAACTTACAAACAACCCTTTAGTAATTCCATTGATCCTACACTCTTAGAGTCGAAGAAACCATTAATATAGTTTTCGACGAAGGACACGAACCCGCTTCAATCCTTAACAAAACCAACTAGCAAATCAACTTATAGCTTAACCCGACTGATCTTGAACTTGAATCTCGCCTAACCCAAGTCATCCTATCGACCAAGTGATAGATGACTCTAACCCAAGTCAAACTAGAACTCACCCAAGTCATCCTATCGACCAAGTGATAGATGACCCTAACCCGAGTCACACTAAGACTCAAACAAATCATCCTATCAATCAAGTTATAGGTGATCCAAATTTAGGGGTTCGAACTAGAGTTTCATATCGAAACCTTAGTCAAATCTCGTTAATTTCCAAAATCGAACCCAAAACTATTGAACAAGCACTTCTTGATCCCGACTGGATTATTGCTATGCAAGAAGAGCTAGCTCAATTCACTAGAAATGAAGTCTGGGAATTAGTACCACCACCTAAAGAAAAATCAATTATTGGAACAAGGTGGGTATTTCGAAATAAACTTGATGATAAAGGTGAAGTAGTTAGAAATAAAGCTAGGTTAGTCGCAAAAGGGTTTAGTCAAGTCGAAGGTTTAGATTACGATGAGACCTACGCCCCCGTAGCCAGACTAGAGTCCATCCGAATGTTGTTAGCATATGCTGCACATCGAGGTTTTAAATTGTTTCAAATGGATGTCAAGTCAGCATTTTTGAATGGATACATTAAGGAAGAAGTTTACGCTACCAACCTCCGGATTGAAAATCTAGATAAACCTGACCATGTCCTTAGACTTAAGAAAGCCCTATATGGACTCAAACAAGCCCCAAGAGCTTGGTACGAAAGGCTTTCGATCTATCTTAAGTCCAAAGGATTCAACCAAGGTTTAGTCGACCCAACCTTATTCGTTAAAACCGTAGGAAAAGAAATCTTTATAGCCCAAATCTATGTAGATGATATAATTTTTGGAACTACCAACTCGATCCTGATAAACGAATTCATCTCACTTATGGAAAGTGAATTTGAAATGAATTTAGTGGTAGAGTTAAGTTTTTTCTTAGGTTTACAAATTAAACAAACTAAAGATGGAATATATTTACATCAACAAAAATATACTAAGGACTTAATAAATCGATTTGGAATGCAAGATGCTAAAATAATCAATACACCTATGGCAACTAATGTTAATATAAACGAAGATGTAGAAGGAAAACCCGTTGACCTAAAATACTATAGGAGCGCAATAGGAAGTCTCCTATACTTAACCGCGAGCCGACCCGACATTTTATTCGCGGTAAGTATGTGCGCAAGGTTACAAACCTGTGCCTAGGAGTCTCACCTAACCCTAGTCAAGCGTATCCTTAGATATCTAAAGGGCACGCTAAATGTAGGTATTTGGTACCCTAGATCTACCGAGTTTAATCTAATCGGCCATCTGACTCGACTATGCCGGTAGTAAACTCGATAGAAAGAGCACGAGTGGTTGTTGTCAAATCTCTACCGAGTCTAGTAAGTTGTGCAGAGGAAGCAAAGATTATGCGTTGCCTTATCTACCACCGGAATACGCTATGATGGGTGAGTGTGTCTCTCACTCGTGTGGATGAAGCACACTCTCCAAGACTTTAGCTTAATCTTTAACAACATTAAAACCTACATAGATAACATTAGTTCAATTAACTTAACTAAAAATCCAATATGTCATTCTAGGACAAAACATATAGAAGTTAAACACCACTTCATTAGGGAACATGTAACTAATGGAACTATACAACTAGAGTATGTTGAGTCCAAATCAAACCTAGCGGACATCTTCACCAAAACCACTACCCAAGCCGAATTTAGTTTATTAAGACGAAAGTTAGGTATGTGCGTAATAGAGTAGGATTTAAATTTTTCTATATATGTACTCTACTTTTGCTTCTTTTATGAAATTAGCCTAAGTCTTACCTTAGAAATCATATACCTATAGATTTAAGGAGCTAACACATCTCACAACACATAGGACTAATGTGTTTGTGTACTTAGCCAATGAGACGGGCGTGAGATGTTAGGACCTTACTCCCAGTTCCAGATGTAGATTGCATCGACATGAACCATGGAGTATAATTATTTAAAATTAATCAACTCCTTCAAGACTTATTGATCATTCTATATCAATCAAGTCCAACCGGAGTTGTACATTTTAGATGAACATATTTTCAAGCTTATTATTATGTTAAAAAAATATATATATATATATATATATTTATATTGGGAACTTGCTTGGACTTACAAACCTTAAAATATATTTACAAACTTTTTGAGTTAAGGCAAAAGGGGGAGAAAGTCACAAAAGTAAGGAAGAAAGTAAACAAAATTATTACCTTTTATATTAAGTAATTCCGTTTACTTAAGCAACTATTAAGGGGGAGTAAAAATTATTTTTCAAGAACTCACCTTGGTCAAGGGGAGGTTACCTCAAAGGAGAACTTGAAACAATAATATTTCTCACTCATGCTTAATCTTTATGCTAGCTCACTCATGCTTAATCTTTATGCTAGCTCATTCATACTTAATCATTATGCTAGCTCATTCATATTTAATCATTATGCTATCTCATTCATATTTAATCTTTATGCTAGCTCATTCATATTTAATCTTTATGCTAGCTCATTCATGCTTAATCATTATGCTAGCTCATTCATATTTAATCATTATGCTAGCTCATTCATATTTAATCTTTATGCTAGCTCATTCATATTTAATCTTTATGCTAGCTCATTCATGCTTAATCATTATGCTAGCTCATTCATATTTAATCTTTATGCTAGCTCATTCATGCTTAATCATTATGCTAGCCATCGTTATGTTAATTTTTCCTTAACTTTTAGTCGGTTTGCCATGAATCAAAGGGGGAGATTGTTGGTGCAAAGGGGCACCAAAGTCGAACCGGTATTTTGATTATGGCAAAAGGCTCAATAGTTAAGGGTATATTTGTTATCTTACGAGCTCAATTAAGTGTGCGTAAATGCTAAAGTTGAGCGGAAGGTTCGCGATACCCGTGGGAACCGAGGTGGCTCGGGCAACGCCAGAGGGACTTCTGAGGAAGCCGAGGTACTCGGGTGAAGACCTAAGCGAGGCTACAAGGTAAGCTCGTGGTGAAAGCGGCAAGGTCGTTAGCGTAGATCCCACCCAATACCTCCAATGGAAGGTCTAGGTCGAGATCGATGGTTAGAACCATCGTACTTTATATTTTAAGCTAACTTGTATCTAGCCCAAAACCCTTTGACTACAAGCCAATGCTAGTCAAGTTCCAAATTTCGAGAAGAGCTCGAATTTCAAGGGGGTGAATTTGGACTTGACTCGTGTTTTGGTACAAAGGGTGATGTGGCATCAAGGTGGACATCCAAACCATCGAGGTGGCACAAGATGGCTTCTTAAGGCCTCCTTGAGGTGGCACAAGATGGTTGGCTCCTGATGTGGCACAAGTTGATGGCTTCCAAGGTGAAGGCCTCCTGAGGTGGCACAAGGTGGTTGGATGATGTGGCAAGTTGGATGGCTTCTTCTTCTTGGCGTGAAGGCTTGAGGTGGCACAAGGTGGTTGGATGAAACACCTCATCCTTGAGTTGGGATAAGAACCTCACCTTGACACTACTCTATGTCTAAATTCATAGATCAATATCCAGCAATAGACATGTTCAAGCCAAGCAAATAACAAGAATTCAAGAGCTCTCAACACTGGCCGTAACGCCGCTTACTACTACTCACATTACGACAACTAAAGCTACATCTTCTACTTATAAGAGTTGTCGGTATATTTATTTAAGTTCTACTTCTTTAAATTGTCTTTGTGCTTTAATCGTAACAAGGAAAGGGGGAGTGTCCCTTTGCCTTGATTTCTTTTTGTAATCGTTGCTCCTACCTCCAACGAGGAGGAGTGGTTTTAGTGAATTGCCCTCCGTACGTGATCAAGGATCACTAGGGCCGTGGATTAGCAATCGAAAGATTGTGAACCACGTAAAAATATCTTGTCTACTTTATATTTCCGCTGTGCACTCTCTACTTGCTTTTTACTTATTGCAAAAGTTTTTTAACGACATCGTATCGCTATTCACCCCCCCCCCTCTAGCGACACTTTCGATCCAACAAGTAGGACACCCTGTAAATCTTCTGGCCCGAATGAAACGGGCGGTGCAACTTGAATAGTCTGGTCGGTGACGATGGCCAAACTCTCCATGAGACGGGCATACGACTTCCGCGCCCGGTTGGAGTACCCATCAATAGGTCCTCCAGCTATAACATGAATAAATCCTCATGTGGAAACGTTATCTAGACTGGATGAAGGGCCCTCACCTGATGGGCCTCTTTGGGAGACAACCTCTTGGGACGACGTTTGAGGGAAAGTGACTTGAGGTTGTTGATTGTAGGGCCCTGGACGAGTTACATTAGGTCGGAGGCCTCGCTGTGTCAGTCCTCCTGCCTATAACCTTACTTGCGGATATACAGTATGGAGGTGATCCAATTCCTCTTGCAACTTGAAACATCGGCCACTAGTGTGGCCATATTCCGTATGATATTGGCAGAAGAATGGGGCAGGGGGGTTACGTGGGATCCCCCTGTATCCTAAAGGTCGTTGCAGCAGATCCTGTTGGTCATAGAATTCCATTTCCCATTCTTTCCAAGTCCTCACAGGAGGAAGTGCTTTAGCGGCCATGATTTGTAATGGTGGGACGGGGCGAACACCTTGCAGCATAGGACGAGGCCTCGGAACCTCCTGTCGAAAAGGTCTTGTATACTCCCGCCAAGGGGGTGCTTGAGGAACAGCGGGATGAGCTCTTTCAATTGGGATTGCTGCGGCAGTCCGTTCAGCTCTCCGTACCTTTAATCCTTCTTCTTCATGGATAAATTGCTCCGCACGACTCAGTAGATCCTCAAACTATTCGCAGGTTATCTTAACAAGGAACTGAGGAAGGGGCCCTCTTTTAGCCTGTGCTGAATAGCGCCTCCAAAAGATTCGGATCGGGCTGAGGGGATTCCCCTAGCTGCAGAAGTGAATCGATGAAGATACCCCATAAGGGATTCTGAAGGTCCCTGGGTGATATGCATTAACATAGAGGCGTCCTGTTTATACGCCTTGTAGATGACAAATTCTTGACTGAACATTCTCTGGAAATCAGCGAAACAAGTGATGGATCCTGGGGGCAGAGTATTGAACCACTTTTGTGCCGAGCCAGTTAGGGTGGTTCGGAACACTCGGCACTTGAGAGCATCAGTATAACAGTGGAGCGAGGCCGCTCCTTCAAATTGAGATATGTTCTCTTCGGGGTCCGTCGAACCATCATACTTATTGATCTGAGGATTTCGGAAGTAAGATGGAGGGAGCTCAGAGAGAATGTCCATTGTAAAGGGACTGGGCTCGTATATTTCCGGAGGTCTGGTTGATTGACTTTCGTCGTGTTCTTCCCTACGCGTTTGGGTGAAGGGTATAGTGTTCTGAGGCGTTCTTCCCCCAAGTCCGCCTCTAGGCAATATTTCCCCATTAACGACTGTACGAGATAGAGGAGGAATTTCTGGGGGTGGGCCTCTGGAAGAAGGTTCACCGGAATGCGGATGTAGATATCCGGTCCTTCTCCTTTCCCTAGCGAGGGCTTCTGTAATAGCGTAATCCATCAGGGCCTTCAGCTGCAATGGTAGAAGGGTGATGGGGCGCTCCTCCGCTGCAAAGGTAGCAGGTTGTTGTACTTCTTCAGGTTGCATCTCAACGTCCAACTCAAAGTTCCCACAGACGGTGCCAACTGATGTGGAATGGGTGAAAATCTGTTCACTCCTTTCCAATGCAGTGAAGCATAGAGGGAGATCTCAGAGGGTTCTCACGGGCCGCAATCAATAAAGAATAAGAAGATGAAGTAGATGGAACGCAAGAAACCGACGCAAGCAATCGAGACTTAGACACAAGATGTAACATGGTTCGGAATAATGATTCCTACTCCACGGAGGTGAGCTTTTCTCACCGGATGCAATGCCTAAGCACTTTCACTATGAAGGTCCTCCTTTACGAAAAGTAAGTTTTCGAAGGTGGAGAAAAACCTCTTACAGTGATATCACAAGACGAGAAAAACACAAGAGATTTAACAATGACAGATCTTCGTCCTTCTTCTCCGGCGAGGCAATTGTCGCTCCCCTTCTCCTTTTGCATCTCCCTCTCTCTTGCTGGGCTGGAATAATTGTGGATCCCCTTTTCCTCCTTGCTTCCTCCCTTTTATCTTCCCCCTTCCGTCATTGTAACGTCGTGGGTTATCTCCATCTTACACGTGGCCACCACCTCCACCTGGGGAATAATTCTGTTACAGATATAAGGAGTGAAGACTCCTTGGAATATTCCGTGGGGCCTCCCCAGCCGTTGCCTAATACCTTTTCCTCTACTTTTCAGGAAAATAGGTTAGACTATCTCCCTCAACCCTCCGCTTTGAGTGAAGCTAGCTTAGGTCTATAGCCCACGGGTGCCCTAGCCCTAGGGTTCCTCATAAACCCGAACCAATTCCTCTTTTCCCTGTGCCAGACTTCCTTCGTATAACCGTATTGATCAGGTTAAGTCGATCCTCTATCCATCCCATCGGCTTCTGGAATTATCTAGCTGAACCAATTCTTGCTCCACTCTTTAGCGAAGTGCCTTCCGTCTCTTGTTTGCTGTATCAATTACTTCTGCTGACTCTCCCGTGCCAATTGCTTTCGATATTCTCCTGTATCAATGGCCTCTGATATTCGCGCCCGAACCAATTCTTCCTTTTCTCCCTTCGCCGAGCCAAATATTTTGGATCGGATCATGGGTCCCCGCTAACCCTTCTATCGGGGATTATGTAGAAAAGGTACCAGCAGTATCAGACAGCTTATTTCCTTTCGTGTCAGAGCGTCGTTTGGATGATGTTTGGAGCTCCAACAGTGGCTACCTTGCCGGGGATTTGATCTTCGATAATCCTCATAGGTGGAGGACCAAGGATTCATCAATCGGTTGACGAATACCTCTTCGGAGAAGCGAGTTTTGGAGACTCGGTTTTGAATCCGAATTTTGATTCGGATTGTGATCTTCTCTCGATCACATCGTCTTCGACACGAGCTAGTGACTCCTATGAAGACGAGGCTTGTAGCTTGGCGAAGCTATCCCGACGGTACTCGGCGTGGATACGGATAGAGGCAATTCTAGCGAGAGTTGCTCCGGTTGATGTCATTCCCGCTGCACGTGATACGTCAGGTATAACTAGCGTAATTTCCTTTTATTGCAAAATTTGAAACTGCGATTATATCTACACATGTTGTACTATGCATGTGTGTGATGTGTGTGTTATAATAAATTTGATTTATTGCTTTTTAATTCTTCCATTGTGCACATGTTTACGAAACATATTCAAACACATACTCGCCGCAGTGCCGAAAACCCAACAGTGGTATCAGAGCCCAGGTTGTATTTTGTCATAATCGTAAAATTATTTTGTGATAGACATAATTGTATTTATGGAAATTTTCTACTTTTGGAAAGTTTAGAAGTATTTATGGAAATTTTCTAATTTTGGAAAGTTTAGAAATATTTATGGAAATCTTATACTTTTGTAAAGTTTAGAAGTATTTATGGAAATTAACACTTTCCATAAATAAAATATTTGATTAGATTTGTAAATTTATTTCCTAATTTAATCATGATTTGATTTGTGGAATCAAATCTAAAACATATTTTATTTCCATAAATAGTTTTGACAATTTAGGAAATTTGTTTCCTAAATTAAATTTGAGTTTCCTTAATTAACACTTTCCATAAAATAAAATATGTGATTAGATTTGGAAATTTGTTTCCTAATTTAATCATGATTTGATTTGGGGAATCAAATCTCAAACATATTTTATTTCCATAAATAGTTATGACATATAAGGAAATTTTTGTACATGCCATAATTGTATGCCATGTAATTGCATTAGATGCATATCATTATGTCATGCGTGTCGTGACATGTAGATGTATGCCATGTAGATAATAGTTATTGGCATGCAAAGAGGATGAGACATTAAAATCCTTACATAATATTAAAGCCTACACCTTCCATTAATATGGTTAGAACCAGAGTTCTATTTCTTGTTTGGGTTGTTGCACTCTCTCCAAGCCCCGCTCGAACTTGAACATGTTTAAACCATGGAATAGTTTAATACTAATATGGTAAGAGTCAGAGGTCAATCATTAGCTTTGGTTGTTGGACTCTCTCCAAGCCGGGCTAATTGGTTGAATGCGCTCTAACTATATTAAAACTATTTCTTGATTAATGGGTTGGCTTTAACCTGGAGCATCGACTTGTTAGACTCTCTCCAAGGTCGATGTGAAGGGAGGTGAAGTTGGGTGCTATGCATATGATGCATACTTGTTAATGAGTTAACAACCCGTTGTATGTGTGAACATTCAATTAGTTGATAGCACATTGTGATAGTTGCATATATGTGATATGCAATCGGTATACTTGATAGCTACTATTGTAGCTATGAATGGCTTGTTGGACTCTCTCCAAGGTTGTTCATATCTATGTTGGATATCAGCCCATTCAGAGATGGACCTATGATCTCCCGAAGTGATTTTGGAGTTTTAAAATTCGAAATATGAATGGGAGTTGTAAATGTATGTTGATGCATTTTTCCATCTTTCTCATATATGCTCGATTTTGTATTTCTAGGTTAATCGCTTGATCATGATGTCTTTGAATTTGTGCTCTATTTTGAATTCGAATAAATTGATTGGGTCGAACTTCTTGGACTGGCTTAGAAACTTGAGAATTGTTCTCAAGGTGGAAAAGCTTATGTATGTCCTCGAAGAGCCTCTTCCCGCCCGTCCTAGTTATAATGCAACTCTGGATCAATTGTTGTCTTATTAGAAACATGTGAGTGATTCTAAATAAGTGAGTTGAATCATGCTAGCTACGATGGTACCCGAGCTGCGGAAGCAGCATGAGCATATGGATGCTCATACCATAGTCTTTCATCTTTATGAGTTGTTTGATGAGCAAGTGAGATTTGAAAGGTTCGAAGTCTCTAAGCTCCTCTTCACCTATGAGATGCAAGAAGGTTCATCTGTGGTACTGCTCAACATGCTGAAGATTGCCTTCTGTGAAGCATGAGCAGGGGACGGTGTTGTTAGTTGATTCCTCGAAGAAAGGTTCTAAGAGGAAGTCAAAGGAACAGCAGAAGGGGAATAAGAAAAAGGCTAAAAAGGCAGAACCAGCTCAAAAGGGCACTTGCCATCATTGTGGCAAAGAGGGCCATTGGCGAAGAAACTACAAGATTTATCTTCAATCTATGAAGAAGAATAAGGCATCGGATGCCCCATCTTCTACAGATATCTTCATTATTGATTGTCATTTTATTTCCTCAAACAATTGGGTATTGGATACTAGGTGAGGCTCACATATATGTAATGATATACATGGGCTAAAGAATAGAAGAAGACTCGTCAAGGGAGGATCAAATTTACGTATTAGGAATGGAGCAAAGATTGCTGCACTCTCCATCGGAACGTATTTATTGAAACTCCCTACAGGACTTGTCTTAGAATTGGATAATTGCTTTTATGATCCTTCGTTCACAAAGAACATCATTTCTATTTCTTGTTTAAATAGAAATGGGTACCATTTGACTTTTAGTAACAATTTTTGTTACATAACTTTGAATGGCGTTCTTTATGGGACTGGAACTTTAAGAAATGGTATTTATACGTTGTATGTATCCAGTGATATTTTCAATATCAAAGCGAACAACAAGCATGCTCGAAAGGATAATCAATTAGACTCCTATATGTGACATTGTCATCTTGGCCATGCAAGCAAGAAACACATGTCCAAATTACACCGTTGTTGAATTCTGGAATCGTTTGAATCTGATTCATTCGATACATGAGAATCATGCTTAAAAGGCAAGATGACCAAGTTACCTTTTACTAGAAAAGATGAATTGGTAGGAGAGTTACTTGGTCTAATACATACGGATGTATGCGGACCTATGACAACTCATGCTCTTGACGAGTTTCAACGACTAGACCAAAGGGTATACCTTTGTTCTGTTTCGGATTGGGACAACCCTTCTTCCAATGTTCAGTCTGCTTGCAAGTGAAGCACTTGCCTTTCGGCTTCTTCACTCCTCCCTGAGATCCTCCCATCAGCTTTGCTCCATCTTGTTTCTTCTTCTTCTTGCCTTTCGGCTTAGAAGTAGAAACCTTCTGAGCAACCATGGCCTGAGCCTGAGCAAGTCTTTCTGTCGAATGGAGAATGATATCGACCTGAGTTTCCCCATCGATCTCAGCTCCAAGGACTTCCAGCTCATTCACAGGCTTAGGAGGACACTCTTCGAAGAGTACATATTTGTACTCCTCAACAGTTAAGACAATGTCAAGATTCCTTTTTCCAATCAACATAATTATGTACAGTAAGTTATTTTCCTTTAGTATCATAGCAAGTGGACTAAAAGTCATTTTTTGAAAAACCTAAGAATCACATAGATCAAAACTTTAGATTTCAAAAAATTATTGATTCCTCAAACAATAAAATTTTAAAATCAACGAACACCTCAAAACACCGAGAATATCGTATGCCACGATCGTGTGGACGTATATGAATTCTACATTTGTAAGAGGAGGTTTTACCCATTAATTTTACTATCTTGTCAACCTAACTTTTTGACAAATAAAATTAATAGTTAGTTTCTCTTCGGCCCTACAAATAAAAGCAGTGACTTCGATGGGGAGGATACTCCTATTTGCATCTAAGTGTTCACCATTACTCGATACCAAGGAAATTATCTCGGGTTATTTGCCTTCCGATGGGGAAGTACACACGCTCCTAAATAATTTCCTATAACCATATCCGACCCTGTGATCCACAAACAAACTCATCCGATGGGGAGGAAGGCACTCAGAGCCGATGCGCAAGTTTGCTTGCATCACATGTCAAATCGTAATGGAGGCCATGGAAATTTATAAAAATATCCCTCTCCCACTTAGTAATTTAAAATTTAGGAATTTTCTAGCCTATGACATGCATATCAAAAAATAAGCAATAAATAAGAAAAATAAATATTTACCAACTATTATGGCTTTTATCTTCAATATGTCTCTCGTCGTATCGCCATCTCGTCCGCTCCTCGCTACGCCATGTACAAGCCATCAGAAGATCTGAGCCGAGAAAAACTATTTTAATTTACATCTATCGATCCTATACCCCACGAGAGAGTGTACATAAAATCTAGATCGAAAGTAAACTAAAATAAAGAGTGGCTAAACAATGTCATATCTAATTACAAAAATTAAATACTAGCCTCGTCAACCCCGAGGATTCAACAAAATATACAATTACACACATAGAATCACATACACACATATGACCATAATAGTTGGATCTTATGCCTACAACCAAAGAGTTAGCCTTATGCATATCCTACTATTATCCGACACATATAATATATGAAAAGTGCATAAAAGTAACCTAATCCTAAACACACAAAATCAGAAACCGTGGCTCTGATACCACTTGAAGGGAGGAAACTTTGATTCTCACTTCAACTCGGTCGCTTGTTCATGGCGATCCCGTCGATGTCCCCGGATTAAAAAAATTTAATCCTAGACAAAAGGGATCACCCAAGCAACCGTTTCATCGCCGTGCTATTCGATTAGAGTAGTCACTTGAACAAACTTGTTGTTCAAGCAACTAACCTCTATTCTACGAATAGCCGTGGAATAGACGATGTACGGATCGTCGACTTTTGTGGTTATGTTCGGGGTCCAAGTGTATTTAGTCACAAAATAAAACATATAACATGCTTATAATTGAAAAACAATTATAGACATAATACAAAAGAACACTAATCAAAATAAACAAGATTATACCTCTTGTTATACCTCTTGATCTTCTATTGTATGTCCTTCCTCCTTTTGGACGTCATGTGGGAGACGATCTTCCAAAAGTAGAATCCTCCTAGATCACCAATCTTCCGTTCCTTGTTCACTCCGAACAAAGGAAGATCATAAAACAAAACTCTTCTTCCTATCTAGAACCAGCCACCAAGTCAAAAGTCTCGATGTTGCCGCCGGCCAAGGAAGAGAATATGGAGTATGGAAACTGGCCAAAAAAGAATCAAGGAGGGTGATGGGCACCGGCCAACTCTTGGAGAAGAGAAAGGAAACCAACTCTTCACCTTGTAGCCACCCAAAACCCTAACCTTAGCTCTCCTAGTTGCCTCCGGCCAAAGTAGAGGGGAAGAGGAATAAGTTGAGCACCGACCAAAGTAGAGGGAAGAAGGATAGGTGTCGGCAACACCTTAGGAAGAAGAAGAAGGGAACCTCTCCTCTTGTTGCCGCCCACTCCACCTCCCCAACCCTAGCTGCCCAACTAAATCCTGACCTCCCTAGTATTCCTTGCCGCCCAAGCTAAAGGGAAGCAAACCCTAATCTCCTAAGTCATGCCTTGCCGCCCACCTTAATCCTCTATTTATAGAGTTGGGCTCAAGCCTCCTTTTAATCTCCACCGTCGACTCTAGGGAATTAATCTCAACCGTCAGATCTAGAGAATTAATCTCCACCGTCGGATCTAGAGTTTTGTTTTCAACCATTGGATCTAGGCTTCATGAGGTTTTAATAGACTACAATAGGGACCATGAGGAGGAGTTGGATCTTGGCCACCCAATGGATCAAGCCCACATAAAGTCCGATCCATTAATGATAATCCAATCCACTAAAGGATTATCATTGATCTACCTCACTAACCCCCACAAGTTAATATGAGTTCCATATATTATTTGTATATTTTTCTCCCAGTGTTTAAGATCTTGAATGTCCATCGATTAATTAATTTACTGACAATTAATTAATCAACATCTAACTCCATGAGTAGTACCACTCAACCTTTAATCTTTGAAACTCTAGATATTATCAATGACATCACTGCTCCAACGAATATCCGGGTAGGGTTTCCAGAAGTTGGCGTAGCTCAGTCACCGCCTACTTCACATAGTATTATCATGTTTGTATGTGTTTTTATTCTTGAGACTGCTATGAGGTTAATAAATGCATTGTAGGTGGTTGTATAACAAAGTTTGTCATGCACCCATAAATACGAGGTAGGCATATCATACCAAAGTTTGGCACGCACCCATAATTACGATACAGGAGGTTCATAACCAAGTTTTGTCGCCACCTAAATAAATTCCACCTAACTTAAAAGGTCATGATTTAAATTAAATCCCAGCATTACTGAAGTTCCCTGATTGATATTCCCAGCACTAGGAGATTCAATCTATCCGAGAGAGTAGGTGGTGCTGGGAATGAAATTCCCAGCACCACTGTCTCCCTCAAATTTAAAATCCTAGCACCATGGGAGATTGAAGCTGGTTGGCCTGGATAAAAAGTGATGCTAGGAATTTAAATCCCAGCAACATCGTAGTCCTGGGCTTCAAATTCTCAGCACCATTAAGGTTCAACAAATTCGGGATAAAAGGTGGTGTTGGGAATTGAAATCTCGTCACCACCATGGTGCTGGGATTAAAACTCCCAACACCATGGAGGTTCAATAGTTCGGGATAAAAGGTGGTGCTGGCAATTGAAATCTCGTCACCATTGTGGTCCTGCGATTAAAATTCCCAGCACCATGGGGATTGAACTGGTCGAGATAAATGGTGGTGCTGGGAATTTATATCCCAGCACCACCGTGGTAATGAGATTCAAACTCGTAGCAACACCATGGTGCTGGGAATCTAATTCATGGGACCACGGAGATATAAGTTGTCGACATTAAAGGTGGTGCTAGGAACTGAAACCCCAGCAATATTGTGGTCCTGTGATTAAAACCCCCAGCACCATTGAGATTGAACTGGTCATGATAAATGGTGGTGCTGGGTATTTATATCCCAGCACCACCGTGGTAATGAGATTCAAACTCCTAGCAACACCATGGTGCTGGGAATGTAATTCCCAACACCAAGGAGATATAAGTTCCCGAGATTAAAGGTGGTGCTGGGAACTGAAACCCCAGCAACACTTTGGTCCTGCGATTAATACTCCCAGCACCTTGGAGATTGAACTAATCGAGATAAATGGTGGTGATGGGAATTTATATCCCAGCACCACCGTGGTAATGGGATTCAAACTCCCAGCAACACCATGGTGCTGGGAATGTAATTTCCAGCACCAGGGAAATATATGTTGCCGACATTATTGGTGGCGCTGGGAACTGAAACCCCAGCAACAGTGTGGTCCTGCGATTAAAACTCCTAGCACCTTGGAGATTTAACTCGCCGAGATAAATGGTGGTGCTGGAAATTTATATCCCAGCACCACCGTGGTCCTGGGATTCAAACCTCCAGTAACACCATGGTACTGGGTACATTCCTAGCACCAGGGAGATATAAGTTGCCAAGAATAAAGGTAGTGTTGGGAACTGAAACCCCAGCAACACTATGGTCCTGCGATTAAAACTCTCAGCACCAGGGAGATTGAACTGGTCGAGATAAATGGTGGTGCTAAGAATTTATATCCCAGCACCACCGTGGTCCTGGGATATAAATTTCCAGCACCATGGAGAGGGAACCTTGCCAAGAAAAATAGTGGTGCTGGCAATTTATATCGGAGATAAATAAAGTTCTCTAGGCGAGTGGAGTGCAAGCGTGGCCTAAACTATGATCCTCCACCTTTCCTTAGGCTCCCAAATAATAGTTCTAAAAATTAATGCTCCGTGCCAACATTCAGACGAGTGTGCCAATTGGCATGCTCCGTGCCAATTGGCACGCACCCATAACTACCGGTAGGAGTGTCGAAACTAAGTATACCTCTGCACATAAACCTTCTAAATGTCTTCCTCTTCCATTCCATATCAACTGTTCCTAATTTCAAAATTGATACGTCTATCAATGGGTTTCGATCAAAACCCATTGATGGCCCTATCCACCTCAAATTTGTAGGTTAGTGTAATGCCCGAAAAATCTAAGGAGTTTTATAGATAATGAGGCATGATAATAAAGGGGCCCTTATGTGGGTTAAAGAAAATAAATATAATTATGCATGATGATAATAGTCTTACGTGGGATTTAAAGGAAATAAAAGAAAAGATAAAAGAAAAGAAAATCGGACAAGAAGGGGTGAGTCACCAAAAATCCAATAAAATTTTTATATGATTAGGGAGAAGTCACGAATTTAATTGAAGAAGGAATTAATTCTGTTAAAGAGAGAAATTTAAGGAAATTTATAAGGGAATAGGTTAAGCCTTGATGGTTATAAATTTAATCTCCCTAATACCCTAGAGGACACCTCTCTACTCTATTGATCCCTCCACCGCCGAACCACAAATCAAGGAGAATTCTCTCCTAGGGTTGTCTTCTCCGCCGAATCCAAGGAAAGGTGGGATTCAAGAGACCTTGGAGGGCAGCTGCTAGGGCGGGACAGAAGGTACATCTCATTAGGTTTTTCAAATATAAGTTAAAGCAATCGAAGGTAAGAATTCCCTCACCTGCAGTACATGGTTTTCTCTCGAATGGCTTTCATGTTCCTAATGTTGTGCTATGCAATAAAGAGATTTTCATGTTCTTCTTTTCCCTGTATTGCATATGATTAACCTTAGTCGAGGTTTCATGGTTGATATTGCTTAAGACCCTAGGACGAGGTTCATATAAATTTTGTTAAGCAGAACACGTACAGAGGCCAACACGCCGCCCTTTCACCCAACACAGGCGTGTCGGGGTGAGCAGCGTGGGACACGCCTATGCCGCCCCGACACAGGCATGTCGGGGCCAAACCGTGCAAAGCGTCTTTGCCGATAGCATGCCGCTCGGCGCTAGGCGTGTTGCTCGATCACCGAGGTGTCTTTGCCAGCGATTCTCGGCTAGCAGGCATGCCACTCGGCCACGACACGGGTGTGTCGTCCAACGCAGGTCAGCTGTGTTGGGCTCGGGAAGATTAAAAAGAACAAGAAAATAAAATAATAAATAAATATATATATATATATATATATATATTTCCGAACATGATTCCGAATGATTTTCCATGTTATGCTAGGTATATATATGGTATTGATATGATGCTAGTTAGATGATATATTTGCATGATTTAATACCTTATGTCCATGTTAACGGCTGATGTAGGATCATTGTATCATTATGTATATGTTATGTTTTGCGCATTTTATCATGATGCACCTGTTTATGTTCATGAACGATAGGCACCCCTATGCTATGGTTACGTAAGGCTTATGAATATGAATTGGTTAAGAAATGTTTCCCTAAGAGTGGGGACAAGAACACTCTTTATGTTATGTCAAAGAACATGTATGCTATTTTACTTTACACATGGCTTGTATCCAAATTAGCCCCTAGGTTGAAGTACGGGCCTAGTGGTAATGACACGGTCGATGTGCCGACGTTCGACGGTCGACGGTTGATGACCACAAGGGGTCACCAAATGGGCCGCCGAATGGATCGGCAAATGGGCTGGTCGAGTCATGGATACAATGTCGGGCCCTAATGTTGAGATTATGTTTAAGTACTTATGAAAGTATATGTTTTCAAAGAGCATTCTGCATATAACTATTCCATGCCTATGTTATTACGAGATGTTATGTTACTGTGATAAAAATGCCATGGGGATACTTGTCCTAGATGATCATGTCACGAATTTCTTTACTCATGAATTTTGAATGCTAAGTCTTTATGCCTCTTGATGATCATGTTAATAGTTACATCAATGCTATGACTATATGTTAGTTAAATGAACATGTCACTATCTTATGTGTAATTTATGTCGTATGGCTTTTGTGAGTAGGAAAGGATCTTACTCAAAGATATGTCTTTGATAGTGTCGCTTTTCCCTTATGTAGCGCAAGGAATGGAATAATTGAAGGGAGCAGCATGAGGCAAAGATGTGTGTGGCAGTGGCATGGTGGATAAGATTTAGTTTATGGTTCGGGGAGATTATGCATGTTTTACCATTTAGTGTTAAGACTTAAATGATGTTTTTGCCTTGGTTGTCACTCCCGTTTATTATATAAATCTTTAATTTCTTTAGTACATGTTTAGTTAAGAAAATTGCTAAGACCGTTACATCATAATTAATCTGTTAGGTGGATTAGGTTAATATAGTTAGCTTAAGAAAGGGATTTTATTGTTTTAAATGCTTCCGCTGTATGTATATGCATGTATGTATGATCGCGTAGCGCCGCCCTTCGCTCCCCTCTGAGGTATGGGAAGGGCGGGCGTTACAGGTTGGAATCAAATCCCAAGTTCTACCTTTCCACTACACACACATCAAGCTTCCATCCTGTCGCTCCATGTATGATATTTTATGCCTAATATAGTTCTTTCATGTATGATATATGTATGATAAGAAATACTGTTAGTTCAAATGTGCATGAATATAAGTAAGGATGATAATATTATGATAACTTGTTATCCTTTATGAAGAAAAAAATGAATGGGAGACGCAGTAATAGAGTTGAGGAGACAAGACTCACCCGATCTTATGCACCATCGAACTCCAAAGTTAAGTCACGAGCAAAGAAAGTGATAAATACCCTAATGACTCAGCAAGGAAACCCTACCGCCCCACTAGGGAACTAGCAGACAATACCAGTTATACCTACAACTGCACCGGGAGGCCATGGCCCAATAGTTTGACAAGAGGCCTACCTGATCCAGTGGCAGATGCTGTAGTCGAAAAACTTCTCTGGTGCTGGTGAACCATGGGATGCCCAGGCCTTGTTCAAGATGGTAGAAAGTACTATTGAGCTGCTGGACTGGTCGGAGTACGAAAAGATCAAATGTGTATCATTCTGCCTTTCTGGAGATGCCAGATTGTGGTGGGAGAGGGTCAAGGCCAAGAGACCCATGAACCAGATCAGATGGACGGACTTCGAATCTGAATTCTTCGAAGAATTCTTTCATATGCGAGTAATGAACAAGCATTATGACGAGTTCACCGAGTTCCAGCAAGGTGACCTATCAGTTAATGAAGCTTTAAAGAAATTTAACCGACTCGCACGCCTATGCCTCGAGTTGGTCAGCATCGAAAAGGAAAGAGTCAGACTCATGCTGAAGATGCTTAGACCTGAGATAGCTCTGAACGTGGCCAGTGGAGTAAATTGACCACAGACCGCAGAGGAGTGCTCAAGAGTGCCCCGATCACACTACGCCGAACAAATATTAATCAAGAAAGAAGGTGCTATGTGAAGGCAAGAGTCAAGCCCTGTCAGGAGGTCAGAAGACTCAGAGTACATGGAAAGGAGACCACAATAGTAAAAGGAAGCAATGGAACGACGCTAAGGGTGGTCCAGCAAACAAGCAAGCCAAGATCTCTCAGTGTACTATATGCGGGAAATCGCATTCCGGAGTGTGCTACAAGGGCACGAATAGATGCTATCGCTGTGGACTGGAAGGACATAGAGTCAAGGACTACCCTACCCAGGATCAGGCACCTTTTCAGCAGTATCCGCAATACAGGAGTGCCCCTCCATAGCTACACCAGATGCAAACCGCAATAGAAGGTGCTCAAATCGGCCAAGGGAGATTGGAAGCCCCGCCAGTTACAACGAATGCCAGGGTTTTCTCTCTCACTAAGGAAGACGTGGCTAACGATTCTACGGTGGTCACAGGATTACGATATCATATTGGGTATGGATTTCTTAAGTAAGTACGGAGCTTTGATCGAGTGCCACGAAAGAAAAGTGATCTTCCAGCCTGAGGTAGAACCTATGTTTGAATTTATAGGAGAGCCAAGAAACAGAACATATAAATTCTTATCGGCTCTAAAGGCATAGAAGTTGTTGAATAAGGGATACACGGGTTTTCTGGCACACATGGTCAGTGCGACTCCAGCAATGGATCAGAAACTGGAAGATGTCAGAGTTGTATACAACTACCTAGAGGTATTCCCCGATGAACTACCAGGGTTAGCCCCTGATAGAGAAATTGAATTTGAGATCGAATTAATTCCTAGTACTAACCCGATCTCTAAAGCACCTTACCGTATGGCGCCCGCTGAATTGAAGGAGCTTCAAGAATAGCTACAGGAGTTACTTGATAAGGGATTTATTCTCCCTAGTCACTCCCCATGGGGAGCTCCGATACTGTTTGTAAAGAAGAAGGACTGAACTATGCGCCTGTGCATAGACTACCGAGTGCTAAATAATGTAATGATCAAGAACAGGTATCCCCTTCCAAGGATAGACGACCTGTTCGATCAATTGAAGGGAGCCACCATCTTTTCAAAGATTGATCTCAGATCCGGCTACCATCAAGTGAAGGTCAAACCAGATGATATTCCGAAGATGACTTTCCGGATCAGATACGAACATTTTGAGTTCGTCGTCATGCCCTTCGGAGTGACCAATGCTCCTGCTATGTTTATGGACCTGATGAATCAGGTATTCTCGACATTTCTTGACAAGTTTGTGATCGTCTTCATTGATGATATCCTCATCTATTCGAAAATCAAGAAGAGCATGCTGAACACTTGAAGATGGTGTTATAGATCCTTCAAGAAAAGCATCTATATGCAAAGTTCTCCAAATGTGAATTCTGGCTCGATCAAGTATCTTTTCTAGGTCATATTATTTCCAAGGACGGAGTTATGGTGGACCCGAGGAAGATCGAGACGGTGAGTAACTAGAGAAGACCAAGGAATGTTAGCAAATTCAGGAGTTTTCTCGGATTAGCGGGCTATTACCAGAAATTCGTAGAGGACTTCTCCAGAATCACAACACCTATGATAGTTCTCACCTGGAAAAATAAGAAGTACGAATGGATGGACAACTGCGAGAAGAGTTTCACGAAATTGAAGAGGAGATTGACCAGTGCTCCAATTCTTACTCTTCCAAACTGTGACGAATCCTTCGACATGTACAGCGATGCCTCCAAATTGGGACTCGAAGTTGTACTTATGCAGAGTGGTAAAGTTATTGCCTATGCCTCTAGGCAACTCAAGGAACATGAAAAGAAGTATCCCACTCACGATTTAGAGTTGGCCGCTGTGGTCTTCGCTCTCAAGGTATGAAGGCACTATCTGTATGGAGCACAGTGTAAGATCTATACAGACCACCAGAGTCTAAGATATTTCTTCACACAGAGGTTCCTCAATATGAGACAACACAGATGGCTTGAGCTCGTGAAGGACTATGACTGCGAGATTTTCTATCACCTAGGGAAAGCAAACAAAGTGGCCGATGCACTCAACAAGAGGTCCAGTGCCACCTTGATGTCTCTATCGGGATTGTCTCGACCGCTGGAGATGGAAATCATGAGCTATGGAATCGAGGTTATTTCCGGACAGCTTTCGACCATGGCAATTGTACCATCACTATTCGATGACATATTGGCAAAACAAAGTAGTGATCCAAACCTCCAGAGGATGAAGCAGGAAATCCTAGAAGGAAAAATCGAGGATTTTAGTGTCGATGCTCAAGAAGTGCATTTCTAGTAGAGACCAGATGGTTGAGCCACAGACCGTGCAAATTCAGGAGGACCTGAGTTACGAAAGTCGACCGATCCGAGTACTGGACCGGGAAGTCAAAAGACTAAGAAATAAATAAGTGCCCTTAGTAAAAGTTTTGTGACAAAGTCAATAATACGAAGAAGCCACCTGGGAATGCGAGGACGATATGAAACGAAGATACCCAGAACTATTCTAAGTTCGAGGACGAACTTTTTACAAGGTATGGGGGATTGTAACGCCCGAAAAATCTTAGGAGTTTTATAGATAATGAGGCATGATAATAAAGGGGCCCTTATGTGGGTTAAAGAAAATAAAGATAATTATGCATCATGATGATTGGCTTACGTGGGATTTAAAGGAAATAAAAGAAAAGATAAAAGAAAAGAATACCAGACAAGAAGGGGTGAGTCACCAAAAATCCAATAAAAATTTTATATGATTAGGGAGAAGTCACAAATTTAATTGAAGAAGGAATTAATTCTGTTAAAGAGAGAAATTTAAGGAAATTTATAAGGGAATAGGTTAAGCCATGATGGTTATAAATTTAACCTCCCTAATACCCTAGAGGACACCTCTCTACTCTCTTGATCCCTCCACCGCCGAACCACACATCAAGGAGAATTCTCTCATTGGGTTGTCTTCTCCGCTGAATCCAAGGAAAGGTGGGATTCAAGAGACCTTGGAGGGCAGATGCTAGGGCGGGATAGAAGGTTGCATCTCATTAGGTTTTTCAAATATAAGTTAAAGCAATCGAAGGCAAGAATTCCCTCACCTGCAGTACATGGTTTTCTCTCGAATGGCTTTCATGTTCCTAATGTTGTGCTATGCAATAAAGAGTTTTTCATGTTCTTCTTTTCCCTGTATTGCATATGATTAACCTTAGTCGAGGTTTCATGGTTGATATTGCTTAAGACCCTAGGACAAGGTTCATATAAATTTTGTTAAGCAGAACACGTACAAAGGCCACCACGCCGCCCTTTCACCCGACACAGGCGTGTCGGGGTGAGCAGCGTGGGACACGCCTATGTCGCCCCGGCATAGGCATGTCGGGGCCAAACAGCTCGGGTACAAAGCATGCTGCCCGGGCGCAAAGCATGCCGCTCGGGCGCCAGGCGTGTCGCTCGACCGCTGGAGGTGCTGCTCGGCTAGCAGGCGTACCTCTCGGCTAGCAGGCGTGCCGCTCGGCCATGACACGGGTGTGTCGTCCAACGCAGGTCGGCTGTGCTGGGCTCGGGAAGATTAAAAAGGACAAGAAAATAAAATAATAAAATAATAAAATATATATATATATATATATATATATATATATATATATATATATATATATATATATAAATAAATAAATATATATATAGATATATATATATATATATATATATATATATATATATATATATATATATATATATATATATATATTTCCGAACATGATTCCGAATGATTTTCCATGTTATGCTAGGTATATATATGGTATTGATATGATGCTAGTTAGATGATATATTTTCATGATTTAATACCTTATGTCCATGTTAACGGCTGATGTAGGACCATCGTATCATAATGTATATGTTAAGTTTTGCTCATTTTATCATGATGTACCTGTTTATGTTCATGAACGATAGGCACCCCTATGCTATGGTTACGTAAGGCTTATGAATATGAATTGGTTAAGAAATGTTTCCCTAAGAGTGGGGACAAGAACACTCTTTATGTTATGTCAAAGAACATGTACGCTATTTTACTTTACACATGGCTTGTATCTAAATTAGCCCCTAGGTTGAAGTACGGGCCTAGTGGTAATGACACGGTCGTTGTGCCGATGGTCGACGGTCGACGATCGACGACCACAAGGGGTCGCCAAATGGGCCGCCGAATGGATCGGCAAATGGGCTGGGCCAAGTCATGGATACAATGTCGGGCCCTAATGTTGAGATTATGTTTAAGTACTTATGAAAGTATATGTTTTCAAAGAGCATTATGCATATAACTATTCCATGCCTATGTTATTACGAGATGTTATGTTACTGTGATAAAAATGCCATGGGGATACTTATCCTAGATGATCATGTCCCGAATTTCTTTACTCATGAATTTTGAATGCTAAGTCTTTATGCCTCTTGATGATCATGTTAATAGTTACATCAATGCTATGACTATATGTTAGTTAAATGAACATGTCACTATCTTATGTGTAATTTATGTCGTATGACTTTTGTGAGTAGGAAAGGATCTTACTCAGCATATGTGCTGATAGTGTCGTTTTTCCCTTGTACTGCAGAGCAAGGCAAGGAATGGAATAATTGAAGGGAGCAGCATGAGGCAAAGATGTGTGTGGCAGTGGCATGGTGGATAAGATTTAGTTTATGGTTCGGGGAGATTATGCATGTTTTACCGTTTATTGTTAAGACTTAAATGATGTTTTTGCCTTAGTTGTCACTCCCGTTTATTATATAAATCTTGAATTTCTTTAGTACATGTTTAGTTAAGAAAATTGCTAAGACCGTTACATCATAATTAATCTGTTAGGTGGATTAGGTTAATATAGTTAGCTTAAGAAAGGGATTTTATTGTTTTAAATGCTTCCGCTGTATGTATATGCATGTATGTATGATCGCGTAGCGCCGCCCTTCGCTCCCCTCTGAGGTACGGGAAGGGCGGGCGTTACAGGTTTGAATCAGATCCCAAGTTCTACCTTTCCACTACACACACATCAAGCTTCCATCCTGTCGCTCCATGTATGATATTTTATGCCTAATATAGTTCTTTCATGTATGATATATGTATGATAAGAAATACTGTTAGTTCAAATGTGCATGAATATAAGTAAGGATGATAATATTATGATAACTTGTTATCCTTTATGAAGATAAACATGAAAGGGAGATGCAGTAATAGAGTTGAGGAGACAGTACCCCCACCTGATCTTATGCAGCTGGTTACTGAACTCCAGCGTCAAGTCGCCGAGCAGCAGAAAGTGATAAATACCCTAATGACTCAGCAAGGAAACCCTACCGCCCCACTAGGGAACCCGCAGACGATACCAGTTATACCTACAACTGCACCGGGAGGCCATGGCCCAATTGTTCGACAAGAGGCCTACCTGATCCAGTGGAAGATGCTGAAGCCGGAAAACTTCTCTGGTGCTGGTGAACCATGGGATGCCCAGGCCTTGTTCAAGATGGTAGAAAGTACTATGGAGCTGCTGGACTGGTCGGAGTACGAAAAGATCAAATGCCTATCATTCTGCCTTTCTGGAGATGCCAGATTGTGGTGGGAGAGGGTCAAGGCCAAGAGACCTGTGAACCAAATCAGATGGACGGACTTCGAATCTGAATTCTTCGAAGAATTCTTTCATATGCGAGTAACGAACAAGCATTATGATGAGTTCACCGAGTTCCGGCAAGGTGACCTATCAGTTAATGAAGCTGTAAAGAAATTCAACCGACTCGCACGCCTATGCCCCGAGTTGGTCAGCATGGAAAAGGAAAGAGTCCGACTCATGCTGAAGATGCTTAGACCTGAGATAGCTCTGAACGTGGCCGGTGGAGTTAATAGACCATAGACCGCAGAGGAGATGTTCAGTAGTGCCCTGATCACCGAGCACTACCTGAACAATATTAATCAGTAAAAGATGGTGCTATGTGAAGGCAAGAGTCAAGCCCAGTCAGGAGGTCAGAAGACTCAGAGTACCTGGAAAGGAGACCACAATAGTAAAAGGAAGCAATGGAACGACACTAAGGGTGGTCCAACAAACAAGCAAGTCAAGATCTCTCAGTGTACTATATGCGGGAAATCGCATTCTGGAGTGTGCTACAAGGGCATGAATAGATGCTATCGCTGTGGACTGGAAGGACATAGAGTCAAGGACTACCCTACCCAGGATCAGGCACCTTTTCAGCAGTATCCGCAATACAGGAGTGCCCCTCCATAGCTACACCAGATGCAAACCGCAATAGAAGGTGCTCAAATCGGCCAAGGGAGATTGGAAGCCCCGCCAGTTACAACGAATGCCAGGGTTTTCTCTCTCACTAAGGAATACATGGCGAACGATTCTACGGTGGTCACAGGATTACGATATCATATTGGGTATGGATTTCTTAAGTAAGTACAGAGCTTTGATCGAGTGCCACGAAAGAAAAGTGATCTTCCAGCCTGAGGCAGAACCTATGTTTGAATTTATAGGAGAGCCAAGAAACAGAACATATAAATTCTTATCGGCTCTAAAGGCATAGAAGATGTTGAATAAGGGATACACGGGTTTTCTGGCACACATGGTCAGTGCGACTCCAGCAATGGATCAGAAACTGGAAGATGTCAGAGTTGTATGCAACTACCTAGAGGTATTCCCCGATGAACTACCAGGGTTAGCCCCTGATAGAGAAATTGAATTTGAGATCGAATTAATTCCTAGTACTAACCCGATCTCTAAAGCACCTATCAGATGGGCGCCTACAATCAAGGAGCTTCAAGAACAGCTACAGGAGTTACTTGATAAGGGCTTTATTCGCCCTAGTCACTCCCCATGGGGAGCTCCGATACTGTTTGTAAAGAAGAAGGACTGAACTATGCGCCTGTGCATAGACTACCGAGCGCTAAATAATGTAACGATCAAGAACAGGTATCCCCTTCCAAGGATAGACGACCTGTTCGATCAATCAAGGAGCCACCATCTTTCAAAGATTGATCTCAGATCCAAAGAACCATCAAGTGAAGGTGAAACTAGACGATATATTCAAGACTGACTTTCCTGACTGTGACATGACATTTTGAGTTCGTCGTCATGCCCTTCGGAGTGACCAATGCTCCTGCTATGTTTATGGACCTGATGAATCGGGTATTCTTGACATTTCTTGACATGTTCGTGATCATCTTCATTGACGATATCGTCATCTATTCGGGAAATCAAGAAGAGCATGCTGAACACTTGAAGATGGTGTTACAGATCCTTCAAGAAAAGCAGCTATATACCAAGTTCTTCAAATGTGAATTCTGGCTCGATCAAGTATCTTTTCTGGGTCATATTATTTCCAAGGACGAAGTTATGGTGGACCCGAGGAAGATCGAGGCTGTGAGTAACTGGAGCAGACCAAGGAATGCTAGCAAAGTCAGGAGTTTTCTCGGATTAGCGGGCTATTACCAGAAATTCATAGAGGACTTCTCCAGAATCACAACACCTATGATAGTTCTCACCTGGAAAAATAAGAAGTATGAATTGATGGACGACTGCGAGATGAGTTTCACGGAATTGAAGAGGAGATTGACCAGTGCTCCTATCCTTACTCTTCCAAACTGTGATGAATCCTTTGACATGTACAGCGATGCCTCCAAATTGGGACTCGAAGCTGTACTTATGCAGAGTGGTAAAGTTATTGCCTATGCCTCTAGGCAACTCAAGGAATGTGAAAAGAAGTATCCCACTCACGATTTAGAGTTGGCCGCTGTGGTCTTCGCTCTCAAGGTATGGAGGCACTATCTGTATGGAGCACAGTGTAAGATCTATACAAACCACCAGAGTCTAAGATATTTCTTCACACAGAGGGACCTCAATATGAGACAACGCAGATGGCTTGACCTCGTGAAGGACTATGACTGCGAGATTTTCTATCACCTTGGGAAAGCGAACAAAGTGGCCGATGCACTCAACAGGAAGTCCAGTGCCACCTTGATGTCTTTATCGGGATTGTCTCGACCGCTGGAGATGGAAATCATGAGCTATGGATTCGAGGTTATTTCCGGACAACTTTCGACCATTGCAATTGTACCATCACTATTCGATGACATATTGGCAAAACAAAGTAGTGATCCAAACCTCCAGAGGATCAAGTAGGAAATCCTAGAAGGAAAAATCGAGGATTTTCTTGTCGATGCTCAAGAAGTGCATTTCTAGTAGAGACCAGATGGTTGAGCCACAGACCGTGCAAATTCAGGAGGACCTGAGTTACGAAAGTCGACCGATCAGAGTACTGGACCGGGAAGTCAAAAGACTAAGAAATAAATATGTGCCCTTAGTAAAAGTTTTGTGACAAAGTCAACAATACGAAGAAGCCACCTGGGAACGCGAGGACGATATGAAACGAAGATACCCATAACTATTCTAAGTTCGAGGACGAACTTTTTATAAGGTATGGGGGATTTTAATGCCCAAAAAATCTTAGGAGTTTTATAGATAATGAGGCATGATAATAAAGGGGCCCTTATGTGGGTTAAAGAAAATAAAGATAATTATCTATGATGATGATTGGCTTACATGGGATTAAAAGGAAATAAAAGAAAAGATAAAAGAAAAGAATACCAGACAAGAAGGGGTGAGTCACCAAAAATCCAATAAAAATTTTATATGATTAGGGAGAAGTCACAAATTTAATTGAAGAAGGAATTAATTCTGTTAAAGAGAGAAATTTAAGGAAATTTATAAGGGAATAGGTTAAGCCATGTTGGTTATAAATTTAACCTCCCTAATACCCTAGAGGACACCTCTCTACTCTCTTGATCCCTCCACCGCCGAACCACACATCAAGGAGAATTCTCTCCTAGGGTTGTCTTCTCCGCCGAATCCAAGGAAAGGTGGGATTCAAGAGACCTTGGAGGACAGCTACTAGGCTGGGACAGAAGGTTGCATCTCATTAGGTTTTACAAATATAAGTTAAAGCAATCGAAGGTAAGAATTCCCTCACTTGCAGTACATGGGTTTCTCTCGAATGGCTTTCATGTTCCTAATGTTGTGCTATGCAATAAAGAGTTTTTCATGTTCTTCTTTTCCCTGTATTGCATATGATTAACATTAGTCGACGTTGCATGGTTGATATTGCTTAAGACCCTATGACGAGGTTCGTATAAATTTTGTTAAGCAGAACACGTACAGAGGCCAACACGCCGCCCTTTCACCCGACACAGGCGTGTGGGGGTGAGCAACACGCGATGCCGCACGCCTATCTGCCCAGACAGCGTGTCGAAACAAATCGGCGCTAAGTGTGCCCGGCGCAGAAGCATGCCGCCGGGCGCCAGCGACCGCTCGATCATTGGAGGTGTCGAGATAGGCTAGCGTACCTCTCATAGGCGTCTGCCGTCACCACGACAGTGTGTCGTCCAATGCGCAGCATTTGGCCGGGCTCGGGAAGATTAAAAAGGACAAGAAAATAAAATAATAAAAAATATATATATATTTATATATATATATATTTCCGAACATGATTCTGAATGATTTTTCATGTTATGCTAGGTATATATATGGTATTGATATGTTGCTAGTTAGATTATATATTTGCATGATTTCATACCTTATGTCCATGTTAACGGCTTATGTAGGACCATTGTATCATAATGTATATGTTATGTTTTGCCCATTTTATCATGATGTACCTATTTATGTTCATGAACGATAGGCACCCCTATGCTATGGTTACGTAAGGCTTATGAATATGAATTGGTTAAGAAATGTTTCCCTAAGAGTGGGGACAAGAACACTCTTTATGTTATGTCAAAGAACATGTATGTTATTTTACTTTACGCATGACTTGTATCCAAAGTTGCCCCTAGGTCGAAGTACGGGCCTAGTGGTAATGACACGGTCGATGTGCCGACGGTCGATGGTCGATGACCACAAGGGGTCGCCAAATGGGTCGCTGAATGGACCGTCAAATAGGCTGGGTCAAGTCATGGATACAATGCCGGGCCCTAATGTTGAGATTATGTTTAAGTACTTATGAAAGTATATGTTTTCAAAGAGCATTCTACATATAACTATTCCATGCCTATGTTATTACGAGATGTTATGTTATTGTGATAAAAATGCCATGGGGATACTTGTCCTAGATGATCATGTCACAGATTGCTTTACTCATGAATTTTGAATGCTAAGTCTATATGCCTCTTAATGATCATGTTAATAGTTACATCCATGCTATGACTATATGTTAGTTAAATGAACATGTCACTATCTTATGTGTAATTTATGTCGTATGGCTTTTGTGAGTAGGAAAGGATATTACTCAGCATATGTGCTGATAGTGTCATTTTTCCCTTGTACTGCAGAGCAAGGCAAGGAATGGAATAATTGAAGGGAGCAGCATGAGGCAAAGATGTGTGTGACAGTGGCATGGTGGATATGATTTAGTTTATGGTTCGGGGAGATTATGCATGTTTTATCGTTCAGTGTTAAGACTTAAATGATGTTTTTGCCTTGGTTGTCACTCCCGTTTATTATATAAATCTTGAATTTCTTTAGTACATGTTTAGTTAAGAAAATTGCTAAGACCGTTACATCATAATTAATCTGTTAGGTGGATTAGGTTAATATAGTTAGCTTAAGAAAGGGATTTTATTGTTTTAAATGCTTCCGCTGTAGGTATATGCATGTATGTATGATCGCGTAGCGCCGCCCTTCACTCCCCTCTGAGGTACGGGAAGGGCGGGCGTTATAGTTAGTGAAGTGCATAATTGGGAAACCTAACCCTAAACTCTCACCCTCCACTTGTCCTCAGGCTTCTAAACCCTCGTTAAAAAAATTCAGCCTACTTGCTTACCACACTACATATAATTGTTTTGATTTTAAAAACCTTTGCAGGGATGACCCCCTTCCTGATGAAGTGTTAACATTTTTGGAAACAATTGAATCAAATTTGAAGGATAGAGAGTTAGATGATTAAGATTCCATAAATCTGTCCCCAAGTAATATTCCATCTTCATCTCAGTTTACTGATGTGGGGAATAGAATTACCAGTGATCAACACCTTGATATAAATAGAGAAGCTTCTTCCATACTCAAAGAAGAATTTGTCACTGGTACTACAATAGTTCAGGAATATTTTGAACAAACTTGGAGTGAAGATGAGGTACGTGATATACAAGTGATAGAACAGTTAGAATATACAAATCCATCGGAAGAATTCTTAACTGATGATATCGAACATGAAGAAGGTGAGTTAAACCCAGATCACTATAGTGACTTAGAGGAAGTGTTCCCAATTGCTGATGATCCCTATGTTTTAAATCCACGAATAACACAATTAGCAGATGTCAGTTCATCAGATCCAAATGAATTTTTCACTGGACAAGTTTTTTCCTCCCGACAAGAGTTTAAAGATGCACTAGTATGGCATTCGATGCTAAAAAACTTCAAATACAAGTCAGTTGACACCAGACTTAATAGAATTAAAGTTATTTGCTTCAATCAACCATGTTCATGGAGATTAGTTGCAAGTGGAGAGGTGGAGTTCACTGTCACAAAATATATAAAGTAGCATGAATGTGACACAGTTAGGGAAACAACATATCACCATACTTGCACATCCACATTTGTAGCAAACTAGATTGTAGGACGGTTAGCTACTTCTGATGATTACAAACCAAGTTCAATTCGAAGAGAAATGCAAGCTAGGTTTGGTGTTCACATTTCATACAAGAAAGCATACACAGCCAGACAGAAAGCATTAAAAAGAGTGGATGGTGATTTTGATCATGCCTATATTGATCTTCCAATGTACTTGCGTGAGTTAAGAGTTTGAGATTCTGATACCTATGTTGCAGTACTAAGAAATGGTGAAAATCAATTCCAACGATGTTTTTGGGCATTTGGTGCTTTTGGAAGAGTATTCATGTCTTATTTGCGAAAACTAATTGGAATTGATGCTACACATATCACTGGCAAGTATCCTGGTGTGTTGCTAATGGCTACTGTCATTGACGGTAATGCAAAAATTATACCAGTTGCATTTGGAATTGCCGAAGTTGAATGTGGATCTACCTGGGATTGGTTTTTGGATCATGTAATGACATTCCTTGCTGTCCTGCCAGAGTCATTGAGCATTGTATCGGATAGACATCGGGGATTATATCAGCAGTTAACAAAGTGTATCCATCTTCTTATCATACTTTTTGTTGCTATCACTTGTCTTGTAACATGGTAATAGATACCCGAGATAGATCCTCATTAGGTTTATTTTGGGCAGCAGCAAGAGCCAATACAACAGTTGAGTTTGATCGATTAATGCAGAACATGCATGACAAACACAAGGATGCATATGCGTGGCTACAAAAGATCTATCCAAAAAGATGGGCGAATGCACACTTTCCTGGGAGGAGGTACACAATGTTAACCACTAATTGTTCTGAGAGTTTAAATGCATTATTCAAGGAAACACGTGAACTCCCCATCACCAGTTTAATTGATAACACTAGAAGAAAGGTTGCTCAATGGTTCTTTAACCATAGGGAAGAATCTTCAAAAAGGTCAGGTTTTCTAACACCTTATGCCATTAAAGAGATTGATGAAAAGAGAGAAAGAACTTGATTATATTCAGTATTACCATACTGACAATCGGAAATGGAAGTACAGACAATAGCTTCTTCGTATATTTTTGATTTGGAGAGGAGCAGTTGCATCTGTGGTGAGTTTCAAATTTCAGGAATTCCTTGCTCACAAGTTATTGCAGTCATCATATATCGGAACATGGATCCATACCGTTATTGTGAGCATTATTTTCTAAGGGAAACTTGGGAGACCACTTACATGGATCGTATTTACCCATGTCGAAGCAAGAAATTTTTGTCTAATGGTGACAAAAATTTTGGAGTTCTACCTCCTCGTAGCCTTGTGCAGCCGGGGCGAAGAAAAAAGGCACGCATTGAGTCTAAACATACTGGGAGGATGAAAAATAAATGCAGCAGATGCAAACAGCTTGGGCATAATAGGAGGTCTTGTAGAATGCCACCGCCTACTAATTCCTAAGTGTAAATAGTGGTTGTGTAAATATGTGTAAAGGAAACAATGTTTATATTAGATGACTTATTTTTCAAATACTTACTATGCAATTAATTTGTGTGTGGTGGTTGTATTAAATGCAGGGAGGGTGTTTTGGGAATATCACAAACCAACCCTTTGGCGTCCTCATTAACTCATTTTCGGTAGGCTACATTAAGTGAAAAATCGTCGAGGAGCTTCTTAACCCTTTCGTTTACAATAGATAATCTCCTTCATGGCTTCCCGAGGCGAACACAACCCTGGGGAGAAGTCTTTTTCCTCCTCCAACATTGAGGAGGGCTCCTCGGCCCCTCCTCCGACTCAACACATCTTTGTACCAACACTGGAGAAGCAGCATGCTGTTCTGATAAGGCGCTTGGAGACTGCGAGGCATGATCGGGAGGAGGCCACCCAACGCTTGGAGGTTATTCTCCAGGATGAGCAAAATGTATGCGCTGCTTTAGCGCAGGTGGAGAGATGGATGGTAGAACGAGAGGGTGCTCGATCGAGGTGGGGGAACGAGCATGGATTCTCTTAGATCTGTACTTGGATCATCTTAAATGTCTATGTCATATATATCTCTAAAAATGTTTTGGTTGGCCTACCTAAATGAATGTTGATCTATTTTTCATTATCGTGGCCTGCTTGAAACTTATGGCCTAAATAATTGAATGTTAAGCTATTTTGCAAAATTGTAATATAAATCCGGGCTACCGCACCTGATCCGTTAATATAAAACTCCCCGGTGCCAGTTCAAACATCTCAAGATGAAATTTCATTTCTCTGTCGCTCATTCCGATCTGTCCATTTTCGACGTTTGTAAGTTTTGTAGATTACTTAACTTCTTTCGTTGACCATAATCTGTGTCGCTATCGCTCCTTCTGATCTATCTAGGGTTTTTCCATTTTCTTCAACGATATCGCTTAAAGTCAGGCCTGATAGGGTTTAGGGTTTTAATAAACCATTTGAGCAGAGGTAACGTTTGTTTCTATTAGCACACATGTTTCAATCCATTTCATCTATTAGTTTCAAATCGCCGTATTACAATGCATTTAGTTCGTAACCTAACGTAGTATTTTCAGTTCACGATGGCTTCAACTGGTGAATCATCAAGTGATAGTTCTGGAAGAACCCGTGCGTTGATGCGAGAAAGAACAAAGAGAATGAACTGGAAAAGCAACGTTTCATAGTTTAAAAAATTTATTGCAAGTCTGCCTCCGACTGTGGAAGAAGAAACCCTTATTCGGAGCTCCCCCTTTGCGTGGGTTTTGGACATTCCAGATATTAGCCAAGTCAGACCCCTCGTTCAAAATATGTTTGATAATTGGGACTGCAGGGAGAAATGTTTTATATTCCACGACAAGAAATTATATTTCACAAAGACGGATGTCTCCCTCATCCTTGGTCTACCAGATGATGGACTTGTAGTTCCTATGAATAATGAAGCTCCCTCTGGTAAGTTATATTTGCAATATTTCTTGGAATCTGATTGCTCTAACAAGCATCTGGAGGAATTAATGAAGAGTTCCAGATCTCCAGATAATTTAGGATCTGAAAAATTTTATTGTCAGTTTATTTTATATTTTTTTCTCTTGTGTGTTTTTTACTACCACCAGCAGTAAGCCTAGAATACCTAGGCGATCACTTATAGATTGTGTACACGATTTTGATAAGTTAGGTAGGTACAATTGGTGTGAAGCACTTTATACCTACATGGCTCCTCAAATGGAGTCAATTGGTATGGGAGTGACATTGCGACCAAAAGCAGAGGTCGGCGGTGGATCTACGAGACCAATGCTTAAGGGTTTCACATACTTATTGGCTATAAGTGAATATATTTTATGTTTTCCACAAAGAGTATAGATCAATCTGTCTATTAACAACTAATCTTGTCATTCCAGGTATGGATGTGTGAGCATTTGTGTATCCTACCTCCACACGTCCCTCATGCTTTGCCAAGAATGCTGAGATGGAGGTGGAGCTCCACAAATGTAAGGGTCGTTAAGAAGATGGTAGATGGTCGCCTACCAGACAAAATCATTGTTGATCTAATGTCAACACAGTCAGAGCTACATCTAATACAAAACACTTCTCGACCTAGAATTTGTGCATCAACTCCTCAACCCGAAACTCAGCTCGATGCAAGAGAAATAGCATGTCCAGTATGCCAGGAGAATGCATAAATAGTTTCAACTCTAAGCACCAAGCTAGTTGAAGCAAGGTCTAACTTTGAAAGCACCTCCCTACTTAAGGATGCGACCATCGAAGAAAAAGAAAAGAAAATACAGGTGCTTCTTCAACAGTTAGAGGAGGTCAGAAACAGGAAGGACAACGAGATAAGTGAAAGGGATAATATAATTTCTAAAAAAGAAGCATTAATCGCTGAAAAGGACAGTTTAATATTGAAGCTTCAACTAAATTTACAATCTCGGGATGTAGAGGGGTTACAATCACAGCCCATACAAGTTGTACAGACCCAACAACCTTCTCCTGCATACACTAGGTGGAAGGTTTGTGTGCGAAAGATGGCTCTTCATGGTGTATCACCCCCTACACGTACAAGCGTCCCTCCTGCATGGTTTGCTAACATTCCTAAAAGAAGAAGAGTTGAAACTCAAATAGTCCACAACAAAGCTATTGAGTATCCTTCAGCAGACGCTAATATCACTTCTAAAGAGCCAAATTTTAAGCAGGAGTCAGGCCAGGATAAAAAAGAGAAATCAATTGCCGAGGACTGTGAATCTAAAATATTAGATATTGCCACACAAGTCTCCATGGACAAACAACCAACACTCGACGAAGTCAAGACGAGGATATTGGAGGTGAGCATAAGTTATCTTGTCTAGTCCTATTTTTCAGACAAAATATTTCTATCCCCACATTTTTTTTGTATATAGCAAGCTTATAAAGAATTCACCAGTAAGATGGATCCAACAGTCGGGGAGTGTTTATTGAAACTAAAAAAAAATAGAGTAAGACAGTAAAAAAAATGGAGTATTTATAATAGTAATCGTATGTTTTGAGAGTTGCTAATAAGCCTTTCCTTGTGTAGTGTGACAGTATCAGGACCAGTGTGGATAACCGATGCTATTAACTTATACATGGACTCTTTCCTTACAATATTTGATTGGAATATTTTGACACATGGGGATTGCATAAGTGCTTATTTTTCAGTCTTAGCTGATGAGTGCAAGGTGACTGATAAGGCGTACTATAACTCAATAATCTGTGGGGTTAGATTCCCGGTAAGTTTTTGCCACTAGTGCATGGAATTGTCAACTTTAAAGCTTCGGTGTTTTGATAGATTTTTTTATACACAGGATATGTTTAATATTATGTACGCCCAAGCATTCGAGCAAACTTCTAAAAACCTAGGCGATCCAATCAAATACATATTTTGTCCAATAATCCGTGATGAGCACTGCCACCTACTAGTGGCGGACTTGGAAAATGCAGAGTTTATCCACTACAACTCATTGTCCGTCAGGAATGCTTACACTACTCAATTTGAAGAAACAATAAGTTGAATTTTTTTATATGTTAGTTAAATAAACCGTTTGTGTATGGAGGATTTATAGCATTTTTTGGGTCCCAGATTGAATTCTTTATAAAGATCCACCCTTCGTATTATGATAAATAGCATCCTAGCCTGGTTGATAAATTTTGTAATGCAAAATTTTCCGTGCATCGAGTCCAGGGTCCCAGACAAAGCTCTTCGTAAGATATTTAATATTCTTTTTAAATACCATATTTTATAAGTTAGCAATGGACTAATCATTTATATATTTCTACAGCTATGAATGTGCATTTTTTATAATACGATACATTGAGAGCCTATTATTTTGGTACCCTAAAAGATTCAGACAGCAAGATATGAGGAGCTTTAGATTCGTGGTGGGGAATAGAATAATGCACAGCTCACACTTTTGTTTACAATTATGACTGTGTTGTATTGTGGGATATGTTGTAAGAGTATACAAAGTTTTAAATTTTTAACTACACCAAGGTGCCTGCCTGTAAAAGTCATTATCCAGATGCAAAGTGTAAATCCAATTTGTGTAGTATCTATACAACTATGAAATATATATACGTTGTTAAATATGTGAATCACTTCCACTTTATGATTTTGTGATGGGATTTAAATCTAGTGCTGGGAATTTAAATCCCATGACCACTGTGTTCCTGGGATTATAATTCCCAACACCACCTTATTTCTCGGCCAGTTGAAAATTGTACGTGGTGCTAGAAATACAATTTCCAGGACCACTGTGTTCCTGTGATTATAATTCCCAGCACCACCTTATTTCTCGGCCAGTTCAAAATTGTACGTGGTGCTGGGAATCCAATTCCCAGCACCACTATGTTTTTGGTAATATAATTTCCAGCACCACCTTATTTCTCGAACAGTTCAAAATTTTATGTGGTGTTGGGAATTCAAATCCCAGGACCACTATATTCCTGGGAATATAATTCCCCGCACCACCTTATTTCTCGGCCAGTTCGAAATTGTACGTGGTGTTGGGAATATAATTCCCAGCACCACTATGTTCCTAGTAATATAATTCCTAGAACCACCTTATTTCTTGAACAGTTCGAAATTTTACGTGGTGCTGAGAATTCAAATTCCAGGACTACTATATTCCTGGGATTATAATTCCCAGCACCACCTTATTTCTCGGCCAGTTCAAAATTGTATGTGGTGCTGGGAATTTAATTTTCAGCACCACTATGTTCCTGGTAACATAATTCCAAGAACCACGTTTTATCGCGGTCAATGCAAAATTGTACGTGGTGTTGGGAATTCAATTCCCAGGACCACTGTGTTCTTGGGATTATAATTCCCAACACTCCTGTAGTTCTATCAATGGTTTCGGTCAAAACCCATTAACGACCCTATTCACATATTCTCGACCAGTTAGAAATTATACGTGGTGCTTGGAATTGACGGCCCTATTCACATCTTCCATGTCCAAAATTTCTGATATTCAAGGTTTGATTAGGTTTACACAGTCATATTTCAGAAATCAGGCCCCATGCCACATGGCACGTGGCCAAAACTGGGAGATAGGAGGATCAGAATAAAGTTTCCTCGACACATCAACATTTGAAGCTATTAGGACTTTCATTCCATGTCAAGATTTCAGAATTTGGACTCGTCTAGGTCAATCAATGGGTTTCAATCAAAACCCATTGGTGGACCTATTGACCTCATCTTCGATCCAATCCAAGTCCAGTGGCTTTGGGAAGTGCCCCTCTGTGTATCGTGTCTAAAATTTCTGATATTCAAGGTTTGATTAGGTTTACACAGCCATGTTTTAGAAATCAGGCCCCGTGCCACATGGCACGTGGCCAAAATTGGGAGGTAGGAGCATCATAATAAAGTTTCCTCAACACATCAACATTTGAAGTTGTTAGGACTTTCAGTCCATGTCAAGATTTCAGAATTTGGACTCGTCTAGGTCCATCAATGGGTTTTGGTCAAAACCCATTGATGGATCTATTCACCTTATCTTAGATCGAATCCAAGTCAAGTGCCTTTGGGAAGTGCCCCTCTGTGTATTGTGTCCAAAATTTTTGATATTCAAGGTTTGATTAGGTTTACACAGCCATATTTTAGAAATCAGGCCCCGTGGCACATGGCATGCGGCCAAAACTGGGAGGTAGGTGGATCAGAACAAAGTTTCCTCGACACAACAACATTTGAAGATGTTAGGTCTTTCATTCATGTCAAGATTTCGGAATTTTTACTCCTCTAAGTCAATCAATAGGTTTCGGTCAAAACCTAGAACTACAGTGTTACTGGGTATATAATTCCCAACACCACCTTTTGGTCTCGGCCAACTTGAAAACATACGTGGTGTTGGAAATTTAAATCCCAGGACCACTGTGTTCCTGTGAATATAATTGCCAGCACCACTCATTTTTTTTGCCAGTTCGAAATTGTACATGGTGTTGGGAATTCAAATCCCAGGACCACTGTGTTCCTGTGAATATAATTGCCAGCACCAATCATTTTTTCGGCCAACTTTGAATTGTACGTGGTGCTGGAAATTCAAATCCCAGGACCAATGTGTTCCTGGGATTTTAATTCCCAGCACCACCTTATTTCTTGGCCGGTTTGAAATTGTACGTGGTGCTGGGAATTCAAATCCCAGGACCACTGTATTCCTGGGATTATAATTCCCAGCACCACTTTATTTTCGGCCAGTTCGAAATTGTACATGGTGCTGGGAATTAAATTCTCACCGCCACTGTGTTCCTGGTAATATAAATCACAATACCACCTTATTTCTCGGCCAGTTCAAAATTGTACGTGGTACTGGGAATTCATATCCCAGGACCACTGTATTCCTGGGATTATAATTCCCAACACCACCTTATTTCTCAGCCAGTTCAAAACTGTACATGGTGCTGGGAATTAAATTTCTAGCACCACTGTATTTCTTGGCCAGTTCAAAATTGTACGTGGTGCTGGGAATTCAAATCCCAGGACCACTGTGTTCCTGGAATTATAATTCCCAGCACCACCTTATTTCTCGACCAGTTCGAAATTGTATGTAGTCCTGGGAATTAAATTCCCAGCACCACTGTGTTCCTGGGATTATAATTCCCAGCACCATCGTATTTCTCGGCTCATTCAAAATTGTACGTGGTGCTAGGAATTTAATTCCCAGGACCACTATGTTCCTGGGAATATAATCTTTTTGGATCAGAACCAGTTGGAATTTCGATGTGTTGCTGGAAATTTAAATCCCAAAACCATTGTGTTCCTGGGATTTCAATGGCAGCACCATCGAAGTCCTGGGATTAAAATCCCAGTACCACCATGGTCATGGGATTCAAATTTCCAAGATGGACATTTAACCTGCCAGAGTTAGAAGGTGGTGCTGATAATTTAAATTGCAGCAACACCAAGGTCCTGTATTTTGAATAAGGTGGTGCTGGAAATTTAAACAAAATTCAACATTAGGGAATACAAACCTGCCAGATATAAAAAACCTCCCCTTCCATTCCATTCAATTTCACAACATCAAAACCAAATCATTGTATTGTTAGATTCAAGAATATAATCAACAATATATTATATAACATTTATTAAAGCTCAACCACAAACAATAATCAAAATTACAGTCACTGTTGATCTATGGAATGTAGTATCATTTACAAATTAGCAAAATTCATAAATTACAAACATGCATTATCATACTGCCGCCTAAAGTTTTCTTAAATTACATCATGAAGAACTCATCCCTTAAAATTGACACTGAGACATCTATTCTGAATTTTGTCATGTCTGCTTGTTTGAAGTCCATCTTCTAACCATAAAGCAGACATCTCATGTATTGCATCACAAAGAAGGCACAATCATTGTTGTAAAAATGCCATGAACAATTTTATATTTCAATTCAAAAGTAAAATTTTCACATTCAGTATTTTTCATTTAGTACCTTGTTGCTTGTTGGGGACAATCAGTTGTAATAGAAACCCAGTTGTTGATGGGGTAATAAGCTTGTAAACATTGATGAATTGCTTCAAGCTCCTTAGATGAATATCCTTTAAATTGGGATACCTATTATTGCACGATGACTAAGTTAACATAACTATTCATTTACAGATACAATGGATGGAATGTCCATATTTTAAAAAATTATCTACTCACCACTACTTCAAAATCAACTTTTGATCTTCCTCCATATGAAATGGAGTTGAATGATTGAAAGTCATTGCTTTTGTATCGATACACAATAGGTAAAAGTGAGTTTGGTCAGTATTTAGAGGTATAAAAATATATCTAACCTCTCCTTCATTCATGTCCGTGTTTATGATTTGTGTTGTGGCAGTCTTCCACGACATTCTTAATGCTGACTGTAATTGTGTGTAGAGGAAAATATTTTTTACATTTAGTATAACATTTTAAATCGTGAAAATACAAGATAATTTAACTTCCTTGCAATGAACACAGATGAGCAATACACAGACTTGTTATATGACCTACATGAAGAGGAGGCCCCTTAAAAAGAATTGAGCAAAATGTATCGATAACCTCCCCAACTGTGAAAACAGATCCATTGACTCCAGAGTATAAAGAATTCAGAGTTAATGAAAAAGGACCTTCCACCCAAACATAACCCGTAATCGGCCTACAAAAAAATTTAATGGTAAATAAATATTTTCACTTTCTATAATATTGTAATAAAATTTTCGAATGTAATGGTGGATGTAACTACCATACTTTATTTTTTCTAAACTTTTTAACAAGTAGGTCACATCAACATCTTGTTTTTGGTTCTTTGGCATCTTACATGTTTTCTTGACATACTATAATACAAAAATTAGATTAGTTATTTAAAAAAATTAACACAAACTAATTTTCTTTGTATTCTAACTTACCGCAATGGCTGTCATTCTCATTTGGTTGAGTTTATCAATTATTGCTTCATCCTTCTCAAGATCTTTTTCATCTTCTTCCACAATACAAATACTATCCCTCGCTTGCAATTCATCCATACCAATTATCTATTTTCCTTTCTTCCCAACAACTTCTGCTTCATTTACATCTTTATCAGGTTGCCCTTCTAATACCTCAACATCAGAAATTTCTGTCTTTTTCCTTTTCCTTTGAGGTACCAATTTTGCCCACACTGGACTATCAAGGGAAGTATCCCTGTAATCATAGCGGGTTCTATCTCACCGTCTTGTTCTGCTGGCAATTGGTTCCGGTTGAGGTTGAGGATCAACTTCAGGCTTATTTGATTCAGGCTCCATACCTTCTCTTCCTATAATTTCCATTAGTTCTTTTAACCTTTCAGTTAGTGCCATGTTTCACATTCTTAACTCTTTTAGTTATCTCTGATAAACTAAACACTGATGGCATTCAGTACTACGGTATTTTTCTTGTATAGTTTTTGATGATGATGTCTCTATTGGATGAGGAGTATTTTCAATATAATAGTCAACCTTATCAAGCAATATAATTTCACTACGGGTATAGACTAGATCAACAATAACCTATCAAAATATCAACAATTATTTAGATAATGAAAATGAAAATATTTTAAGTTGTGGTCTTCTATTTACCTATTCAGGTGAGACTTGCTCCAATAAATTCCTCACCTTGCTAATATGTGAAGGAGTTGCCCTCCACTTATTTATTCGTAGCCCTTCGGTATTGTATGGTCTCAGGATTGGGACATGTTCCAGAAACCAAGCCTGCTCATATCCAAAGTGTTACATACTTATGTGATTATAAAAGACAAAATAAATTAGTAAGAAGGAACTTACAGCCAAAAGTCCGGCAAATCCCTTTAGGTTGTTGGTGCAATCGACCCAGGTCATGATTGACCAGACTCGAGTGGAACTCGAGTAGAGTTTTGATGTTTGACAATAGTTCACAATGTGGTTTGACCACATAACTAGTGGATAATATGGGACATCCACGGTCATATGAGGAAGACTATTGGAGAAGTCCAAGTTTGGTGACTTGGCAAGGAGAAGTCCAAGTATGGATACTTGGCAAGAGAAAATCCAAGTTGGTCAAGGGAGACCGGGCACTTGGTGATGGGAAGACCAACGGGGAGTTAGCGAGGAAAGTCCCAGTAGGTATGGGAGACCGTGCTTTGCAAATGAAGTCCCGGACGGGGAGTCTTGGCATTGAAGTCCCGGAGGCGTGGCCTTTTGGCAGTGAAGTCCCGGATGAGGAGTCTTGGCAGTGAAGTCCCGGAGGCGTGGCCTCTTGACAGTGAAGTCCCGGACAAGGAGTCTTAGCAAGGGAAGACCCGGCTGATCAGGGAGATCGAGCTTGGCAAAAAGGAAGTCCCGGAGGCGAAGTCTCTTGGCAAAAGTAGACCCGAGAGCATGACAATAGTCGATGGAAGCCCTTGAAGGCAAGAGCAAGGATGAAGAGTCGCGGACTCGAGGGATCCGGGAGGTGTGAGGATATTGGAAGTGGGTTGAAGGCTTAGGTCTAGGCTTAGGGTGAGTATCAAGTATGAAGGGATCATATTTGGTGTGTTAAACCTCAGTATAGAGGTATAACAGTCGAGTAGGCTTCGTTTGCAGGCAAACAGAAGCAAGATGGGCTCGACCAGCGCCTCGACTGGAGTTTCAGTCGAAACGGCACCTCGACTGGAGGACGCGACTGGCGCCTCGACTCATTTCAGGACAGGTATGAAGACGGAGGCACAGAGGCAAGGTGGCTCGACTGGCGCCTCGACTGGGGTCGCAGTCGAGGCGGCGCCTCGACTGGTTTCCGACCGTTTGAGCTCGGGAGGCCTCGACGCAGATCTATAAGAAGGATCTTTTAGGGTTTCTTCTATACCGATTCTTCAACAGGTTCTGAGCGATCATTCTGGAGATTTCAGGGGCGATTTGAAGCGAGGTGCTGCTGCACTTCAGGGCCTTGAAAGTCATCCCAACGTGATCCATGAGCAAGCATTCAAAAGCCCTAAAACTGTAACATCTATTCATTTTCTTTTGTATTTGGTGTATTTGCTCATTTTATTCTGTTCTTATTGTTGTAAGATCCTTGTGAGAGGTTCCTCCACCTCCGGTGTGTTCATCGAAAAGGAGAAGTGATATAGTGGTGGTGTGCATCACTAGAGTCCGCTAGGGCTCGCCCGTGGAGTAGGAACTAGGGTTCCGAACCACGTAAATACTGTGTATTGTGCTTGGTGTTTGTTTTTATATTTGTATTTTTGTTTTCGCTGCGTACTAACAATTCTAGACAAGCACGACGATCGAAATCCATCAATGAATCGAAAAGACGAGCGTAGCTATTCATTCCCCCCCCCCCTTTCTAGCGACGCCAACGATCCTACAAGAGGTATCAGAGCCGGTTTGGCTCTAAGAAGAAGACACACCGATATCTAACAAGTGGTCTTCAATCGGACTAATCGCCGAGGGAGCTAAAGCTAGAGGAGATGGATTTTGAAGATGCATTTGGACGTGATGTTCGATTTCCACCGCCCTATGGATTTGGAGGATTTGCGCAATGGAAGACGATGACTGAATTCTTCTTCCAAATGAACATAGAGGAGTGGTTTGCACTAACCGAAGGGTTCAAGACTCCAACGGACAAAAAGGGATGAGCTCTAGATCATAGTAAATGGACTGAGGGGGAACTCCAAAGATTTGAGGCAAATGAGAAGGTATTGGATATTTTAGTTAATTTAATACCTAACAATGTTTTGTGTGAATTAGGGAACTTCATGGATGCAAAAGAATTATGGGAAAAGCTTGCTAAGCTCAATGGTGAAACTTCCATGATTCAAGAAGTTGAGGAAAAATCTGAAGGTTTGGAATGTTCATTGTCTCAAGTGAGTAAAGATCCGGAAGATGATAATTGTTCACCATCTGAAGAGGAAATTATGGAAACCTCCATGCCAAGGATTGAGGGGGAGGTAAAATCTGCAACCCCGGAGGAAGAGCAAGAGAAGCCTTCTACCTCGGAGAGAAATGAAGAAGGATTCCAAAAGTCTCCAATCACTCAAGAAGGTAACTTAAATTCAATTGTTAAGGATAAAAGTAATATAACATGTTTTGAGTGTAGGGAAGTAGGGCACTATAAGAGTAAATGCCCAAAAAGAGTAAGAAGGCTCAACCGATACTAAGGGCCAAAAAAAATCAAAGGAAGTCGGAGCCCAAATTCATAAGAACAAGGAGCATATAATATGCTTCAAGTGCCACGAACGGGGACATTACCGGAGCCAATGTTCTAGGGGGAGTCACCCATGGAAGGGCAAAGGAGAGAGTTCAAGTGTAGGGGGAGCTAAGGCAAACCCTAAGGTAATTTTAAATAATGCTCTTCCTTTACATAATGTTACAAAGCATGCTCATAACTTTAATGCACTTGCTGTTCATCACGACAAAATGCATGTTAAAAACAAGTTTTATTGTTTAGGTGCTAAGAATGTAAATTTGACTAAGGACAATGCTAGACTAACTCTACCCAAGGATAGGAGGGTAGAGAACAATAATCTATGCATCAACCCTAAATGGACTAGACATATGCCTAGAAAGAAGAACATCTCAAGAGTAAATGAAAAATCGAAACTTGAGATATTAGAAAAGGAAAATCAAGCTTTGAGGTCAAAGCTTGAGAAAATGGAGAAGACCCTTCAGAAAATGGAAAATATGATTAATGGGTCTAATGAACAAAACATAGGTTCTTGGAGGCAAGGAGCATCTAAGGACAAGCAAGGCTCGGGTCACAAGCCTAGGTCCAAGATAGATAAGCCTACCTATCATAGTGTTCCATATAATTATGGAACAAGTTCTAGGTCTAGGAGTACCAAGGTCACAAGGGAAGTCATCCCTAGAGTTGACCATGGTAAGTGTCTAGTGGCTAAGGTTTCAATGAAATCTAGGAAAGCCACTAACAAGGTTATACGGGAAGCAATCTCTAGGGTTAACCTTAACAAGACCAAAATGACCAAGACTTCCAAGTCTAGGAAGGTCATTAGAAAGGTACTAAGGGAAGTTATCCCTAGTGAGTACTTAGTAAACCCAAGGAGCTCCAATAGGTATTGGGTTCCTAGGAGCGTAATTGATTCACGCTAAATGGGTTAGGTTGTGTCAACCTTGAATGGATGGGTAGTTAACCCAATCATAGCAAAGTTGACACTTTAGGTCATTTCCAAGTTTTTGGATACTTTGGAATTAAGGTTGATTTTAAATCCTAATAGTGTTTAGGATGTGCCAATAAATTGTATGGAAGTTGAAAATTTTGATCAAATTGGCAAAATGAGGTTTTAGAAGTCATGGTGTGCCATTTTGAATTTTTGGCACACTTGGGAGATAACTGGTATATAGCAAAATGAACATAATTCCAACAAATGGCAACAAATATTAAGAACTTAGGTATTTTCATGGATTTGCATCTTATTTTCCATACCTTGTTTGCTTTTCCATGACATGACAACATATTTACCTTTTATCATATAAAATGTCATGATCATGCTTAGATCTATTGTTTTTAATGTCATGTTAGTATTTAGGTTTATGTTACATACCATGATATCATGATTATTGACACATGATTTATTTATGCTATCTTATATTCCATGATCATTTATGCATTTATTAAAATTGGTTAAGGACAATGGCATGACTTGAAGTCCCATGTATAAGGGAATCAAGTAGAGTTGCTTTAGAAAATGCATGAGGCCTTAGTTTAAGATGAACAAAACCCACATCTCACATCAAATTGACATGTATGTGTATTGATACACCCTAGATACATGTGAGATGTTAGGATATGAGTTAAGTTCAAGGTACATAGTTTTTGCATCTAGATGAACTCAAACTCATCTCAATCATAGGCATAAATCATGAGGAAAGCTAGTATACAAGTCATGTGTACTTAGCCCATAGACCATGATTGAAATTAAGGTTTTGAAAATATCTAAAAATCATTTTGAAAAACCTTGGTGAAGCCTATCTTTTGATAGAAATTACCATTGAGAAGATTGAAACAAAGTTGGCTCTAAACATTGAAAATTTCAATGCTTTTGAACTTTGTATCATTCTTATAATTTAAAGGTTATTTTCATAGAAAACTATTTTCCCCCAATAGTGTTTGGCATAAGTAAAGTGTGGTTGAAATTTCACGATTTTTTTAATTTTCTAGAATTATTTATGCATTACTGAAGTTGGTCTGAAAATTCAATTTCTGAAATTTCAGAAATCAGTCGAGGCGCCGCCTCGACTGGAGTTGCTTTCACTCGACTGAAGCCTTTCTTAGTCGACTGTTAGCACTATTTTGACTTATCAATGTTAGGTTAAGGCATATGATCATAACCCTAGGCTAGATAACTACTCCTACACCTCTAATGTGCTTAAACAAGCATTGAAATGGTGAGATTTTCATTGGAATTGAATAGAAGTACAAATCAAAATTTAATGGTTGTGAAAGTTCAAATATGAACTTTTATCCTAATTTTCTAGTGTTTAACGTTTCTATTGGCTTAGAAACTCTCCAAGGACATTGTTGGTGCAATGGTCTAGGGGGAGTAAGATTTTAAGGGGATAATTATCCATCTAGGCATGATGGATGATGGTTTATCACAAAAAGGGGGAAAATGGAAGTTTGATTTTCATCTAGTGATAGATCACTAGAAGAATGAAGACATTCAAGATGAATGTTGACCAAGGAGGAGAAGGAAGAATCTCATTAGAAAATGAGAAACTGAGAACCTTGGTGGACTTTTTGATCTGTGTCAAGAAGGGGGAGAAATGCAAGGGGGTTAAGTTAGGCTTTTAACTTAGGATACCCTAACCCTTTAACTTAGAATACCCTAATATACACAAAACCCCGAAAATGTCAAAATTTAAAATTCTAGATTGTGAACACTTCGTGATGCTTTGGCATAAGAAGTGTCAAGTTGGGTTTATGGGATAACCTAACTTAACGGTATTGTCAAACATCAAAAAGGGGGAGATTGTTGGTGCAATCGACCCAGGTCATGATTGACCAGACTCGAGTGGAACTCGAGTAGAGTTTTAATGTTTGACAATAGTTCACAATGTGGTTTGACCACATAACTAGTGGATACTATGGGACATCCAAGGTCATATGAGGAAGACTACTAGAGAAGTCCAGGTTTGGTGACTTGGCAAGGAGAAGTCTAAGTATGGATACTTGGCAAGAGAAAATCCAAGTTGGTCAAGGGAGACCGGGCAATTGGCGATGGGAAGACCAACGGGGAGTTGGCGAGGAAAGTCCCAGCAGGTCTGGGAGACCATGCTTGGAAAATGAAGTCCTGGACGAGGAGTCTTGGCAGTGAAGTCCCGGAGGCGTGGCCTTTTGGCAGTGAAGTCCCGGACGAGGAGTCTTGGCAGTGAAGTCCCGGAGGCATGGCCTCTTGGCAGACAAGTCCCGGATGAGGAGTCTTGGCAAGGGAAGACCCGGCTGATCAGGGAGATCGAGCTTGGCAAAAAGGAAGTCCCGGAGGCGAGGTCTCTTGACAAAAGTAGACCCGAGAGCATGACATTAGCCGATGGAAGCACTTGAAGACAAGAGCAAGGATGAAGAGTCGCGGACTCAAGGGATCCGGGAGGCGTGAGGCTGATGGAAGTGGGATGAAGGCTTAGGTCTAGGCTTAGGGTGAGTATCAAGTATGAAGGGATCATACTTGGTGTGTTAAACCTTAGTATAGAGGTCAAATGTAAGAAAGCCGGGCTCGACTCCTCGATCGAGTATCACGAGGCGGCGCCGACCGGAGGACGCTACCGCACCTCGACTCATTTCAGGACAGGTATGAAGACAGAGGCACAGAGGCAAGGTGGCTCGACTGGCGCCTCGACTGGGGTCGCAGTCGAGGCGACGCCTCGACTGGTTTTCGATCGTTGGAGCTCGGGAGGCCTCGACGCAGATCTATAAGAAGGAACTTTTATGGTTTCTTCTATACCGATTCTTGAACAGGTTCTGAGCGATCATTCTGGAGATTTCAGGGCCGATTTGAAGCGAGGTGCTGCTGCACTTCAGGGCCTTCAAATTCATCCCAATGTGATCCGCGAGCAAGCATTCAAAAGCCCTAAAACTGTAACATCTATTCATTTGCTTTTGTATTTGGTGTATTTTCTTTTTTTATTCTGTTCTTATTGTTGTAAGATCCTTGTGAGAGGTTCCTCCACCTCCGGTGTGTTCATCGAAAAGGAGAAGTGATATAGTGATGGTGTGCATCACTAGAGTTCGCTAGGGCTCGCCCGTGGAGTAGGAACTAGGGTTCCGAACCACATAAATACTGTGTATTGTGCTTGGTGTTTGTTTTTATATTTGTATTTGTGTTTTTGCTGCGTACTAACAATTGTAGACAAGCACGACGATCAAAATCCATCAACGAATCGAAAAGATGAGCGTAGCTATTCATCCCCCCCCCTTTCTAGCGACGCCAACGATCCTACATAGGTAAGGAATTCGACTTTTCTGCGCAACTGTATTAGTACATGAACATAGATATACAATAGTAGGCCATAAATTGATGGAAGGCTTCAACCCAATTGAAACTTCCTATGTTGTCAAAATCATCTACAATATCTACAAGACCTATGGAGACCTTATATGTAGTAGTACAGAACAACACAAGCAAATATATACAAAACATACAACTTACAAAACACCAAAACATCTTCATCTAATTCTACTTTAGCAGAAAAAGTTTTAAGCAAATACTCTAGTATTGATCTAGTTGGTTCTTTTTTGGAGAATTGAGAAATGAAAAGAGCACCTGATGCATTAGTTGAATTCATAGGAACAGAAGCCCCTCTATCTGTAATACCGAGCAAAAGGGACACATCTCTTCTGGTGAAAGTAACTGGCACAGTTGAAAACTTAAAGCTTTGACTTGCCGAATCCCAACTTCGAAATATATTGACCAATATTCCACGGATTTGTTGAATGTCTTGTATATTAAAAAAACAGCAAATGGGGTTTGTTTAATGATCTCTCTATGTCTTTCATGTAAACAAACAGACGGACGTTGCTTTCCTTTAGCACTTGGCCCTCCAAAACATTCAATAAAGTGGCCTAAAATGCTGGTCCATTGGAGTTTCTTCGCACACTCATTTTTTCCGTAACAATTTGGAAATACAAAATTTTTAAAACCTGGTTTATTCCTTCATTTTGTAATTGTAAAAAACAAATTAGAGAATCTGTAATGCTTTGCAATAATCCTGTTAAAAAATGTTTTGAGCTCTATTTATCTAATTCAGATACAGATTATAAAGATCATCTATTTGTATTTGAATATTTGAAACCATTCCAAAACCATAATCGAAAAACCATTTAAAACATATGGCATATTTCATATTCGACTAAAGCAAGGAATGCGACACATACCTTGGCCGGTGAAGGAGAGGTTGAACCAGATGCTTGACTCATTCTGCAATAATGAATGGTAGACAAAAATCTTATGAGATGTACGCCTTTCAACGGAAACCCTAAAACCGAGTAACAAATGGGTAAAATAGATAGTTAAATGAGAGGATGACACGAGATTACCTCGAAGCGTCTCGTCGAAAATCCTAAATCTCGGAAGCTAACGAAATGACACTGGACGAAAAATAGAGTCTAAGAAGTTCCAAAGATTTGTGCGCTCGAAGATTTCTCCGAAGCTGAAGACACGAAGATGCTAATGTTGTGACTCATTTGGAAGGGACGTTTGGATGGCTCGGGATTTGCAATTGTGGCTCGGAATCATGCGAAATCTCTGCATTAAAAACACTGTTTGGCAGGAGGGGTAATTTGAGAATTATGCGCGCCATTTGGTAAGTCTGAAACTATGTTGCACTTTTTGGGCAATTCCAAACTTCAGGTGCTGTGTTTGGTAAATTGTCGAATTAGTTATGCTACTATTCTTGTCTTGTTTTCTTTTTTATCTGAGCGTAATAGTAAACATTGTTGCGGGTGGTCATCGTTGGAGCCGTGGAAATTGAGAAGAAATGTCATGAGTACTTTTTTGACCTTTCCATTTTATAAACCTCTCGATACCTTGGTTAACAAGGTTATGGATAGTATGACAATTAATTGAGGGTTAAATTGGTTCTCAGCATTTACCCTCAGGCTTGACTCACTTGATAAATACATGAAAGTGGATCGTAAAAGTATAAAATTTGATCCCCGATTAGAGCGCCCTTTGCCCATATATTTTTCAAATGTGGATTTCTAATTTATCTCTCTCCTAAAAATGTGAGACAGTTATAAGAGGTCGTTAATATAACGATACTATAATTTTTTTTTAGTGTCGATGAAACACTAATTTTTAGATTAGTGTAATGAGATTAATTATATTATACATATAATGAGATTATATTATAGTGATGGGATTAAGATCCATCCATCAATTTAGATTTTTGATTAATTTTTAGAGCTTGTGCTATCATTAAGTTTCTAAATCATTTTAATATTATATTTGTGGATTTAAATTTGAGCTGATACAACACAGATTTTCTAACTCCTTCAGGATGAAGATGTCAGGGAGGCTTGGGGTCCTCTCTTGCCACAACAGTAAGAATGGTGATGAAGAGCAATAGAGAATCATGACAAAAGATTTAACGTGGTTCAAAATTTCAATTCCTACTCTACGGGTGAGCTCTAGAGTGAGCTCAGACGCTAAACACCTTTACTATAACCCCTCATTCTCGGAAGTGCTTTCGGAGGTGGAGAAAACCCCTTATAGAGAGAATATGTGTACAAAGTAGAGACAAGTAGGATCAGCGTGACGGTCCGCCCCCTTCCTTTGTCTCCAATCCTCTTTTCCTTCGGCGACGGGCTTTCCTCTTCTTAGTTCAAGTGTTCACAGGTTGAAGATGAAGTCGAATCGAATCCCCCTCTTCTTTCTTCACTCTCTCCTTTTATACCGGCTGCCCCTGGAGCTAGCTGTTGCGTAATAAATCACCCGGATCGTCATCCATGTGGCAGACCCTTCCCCTGAGAAAGAATGTTGTTATGATATTAATGAGTGAAGGTCACTAAGAATCTTTTGTGGGGTCTTCTAGGTGTCTTGATTTGTTACACTGCATAACAAACTCTCATAATAGAAAGTACCTTCTCCTTTCTTTACCCTCACTTTACCACTGGACCTTTCTTTATCCTAGTCACCTTTCCTTGTTCTTATCCCAATTCGGCTATGTTTCCCGAGTCGCCCCGCCATAGGCTTGGCTTATTTTCCCAACTTGCTTTCATACGCCATTCTGATCATTCAAGTCGAGGTTCTTATAACCCAACTTGGCTTTCCGAATTGATATTTAACCTTCCTTTGGTTATTGGGCACATGAGCTTGTAACTCACCTCAACTTTCCCCAGTCGATTGTCACTGTTCTGGCCACTACCCTAACTCGGCTGCCCGAGGTGCCACAAACTCTACCTGGCTTATTTCCCCTGAGTCACTATCTAGTTTCCTATTGATCACAAAACTTCCTTTCTCTTCCCCAAATTGCCACCTCATCAACTCAACTTACTCTCCCGAGTTGAGTCTTGCTAGACTAGAACATATACTCTACCTTATGATCCTTCCTTCTGCTTGCATCTTTCCAACCAAAGTTCATTTTTTATCTTCTAGGTAATATTATAGCAGTATCATTAACCACCCCACAAAATAGTCAAATGAACCCTTAAGTTTGACTTTTTGAGGGAGGGATCTGCTTTAACCACCTTTCCTCAACCATACCTTACTCACCTTCTCATCTTCTACCGGTCCTATTTAATTTATTGGGCTAAGTTTTTCCTTTTTCTAAATTACCTTAAGCACGTTAAACCTCTTACTGTGCCAATGGGCCCTGCTTTCACATTTCAGGGGGAAGTTTAAAATCCAAAAACCCTCTGCCACATAGTCTTCATTTGACCACTTCTTCTTCTTCCGCTCGACTCTTCTTCTTCCGTCCGATGATTTTCGCTAGTAATTGTCCCTCACCTAAACTCTTAGCATCTAGGAGTCCTCTTTCTCCCAACAATCGCTTCCTCTTAGCCACAAGTAAGTGCCCCCTTGTTGGTACAATCAGCCCAGGTCACGATTGATTGGACTCGAGTTTGACTCGAGTAGTGTTTTGATGTTTGACAAAGGAGTGATCATTGTTTGACAATGGTTTAGGGAGATGGTTGACAAGAGGTTGACCATATGATGGATAAATCCAAGTGGGACTGGCATGGGAAAGTCCAAGTCATGAGTGTTGGATCGAGAAAACGCTAGAGGGGGGTGAATAGCGTTCGTAAAACTTTTTTTCGTCAATTAAAATAAAGTACGTAGCATAAAACTAAAACACAAAATACAAGTATTTTTTACTTGGTTCATAACCCACCACCCGCTAATCCAAGGCCCTGCGATCCTTGATCGCTTTTGAAGGGCAAAACACTAAAAATCTCTTCTTCATTTGAGGTAAGAGACAACTGAATACAATGATGTAGAGGAAGAGGTAACAACCTTACCTATCCTCTTTGCAAATAATAATTTAGAAGTAAAATATACCGACAAATAACTTGTAGCGAATTCACAGTCGTAGTAGCGCTGTAGCACGAAGGATTGTGGAGAGCCGACACACTTAGGAGTTCATTGATTGATTGATGATCATGGGTTGGAGTCCTCTCATCTTTTTATAGATTGTCTCCTTGGAATATGTCCCGATCCAGATCCAAAACTTGTGGATCTTATCTTGAGGTGGTGGCTTATCTTATCATGAGGTGGCGACATCGATCTATATCTCTTTGACCTTGTGCACTGGGCTGATTCGTCGACATAAGCTAACTGATCCTCTTGGCAGTCGATTGCCTCCAATCGACTGTTGAATCCTTCAGTCGACTACTACACTTGAAAATTCAACCTGACCCCTGCAACACAAGGTTAGCATAAGAGATGCATAATTCCATGCAGTGTGACAGTCCTTTGACTGTCTGATCTTGACTTCGGCATTCCTCTGGAAGCCTTGGTTGGATCAATGCCTAGGATTGTTCTCTAACTGAGGATGCGTCCTTACCATCGCTCCACACTCGGAGCTTACCTTTAGTCCTCCTGACCTGTCACTTAGCTTTCGGTCACTTGATCACCAAGGTTTCTCCTTCTGAGATTCTCCTATTATCCCCCGACCACCGAGGTTTCTCCTTCCGAGATTCTTCTGGTGTACCCTAACCACCGAGGTTTATTGTCCCGAGATTCTCCTGGTGTCGTTGACCATCGAGGTTTCTCGTCCCAAGATTCTCCTGATGTTGTTGACCACCGAGGTTTATCTTTTGAAGATTCTCCTGGTGTCATTGACCGTGGCAAAGTCTAGTACAATACTTGCACACTTAGCATATCACATGAGATAATAAAATAACTTAACTTTAAATCTTTGCCATTATTAAAACCAAAGTTCGATTATCTAGTGCCCATGTACCAACAATCTCTCCCTTTTTTATCTATGTAAAACCAATTCAAAGTTAAGGAAATAGTAAGCATTAAAGTAAGCATTAAACAAGAATTTTTCAATACCTCCTTCTTAAGGGTACCTCCCCTTTAACCCTAGGTGAGTTTTGAAAAACAAATATTTTTCAAAAAAAAAACTAAACTCTTAACTTTAATCTCTCTCCCCCTTTGTCATATATCAAAAATAACTTTATAAGGGGTGCATTTTTAAGATTAATGTTTGAACCATATTTTCAAGTGTGAGTCCTTTACTTTTGCCAAAAATAGGATTTTGAAACATTATAATCAATTTGACTCAACATATTCAACTTCCTTTAACATTTATGAGCTTAGGTTTCTAGATCCTACACCAACAATGTATATCCTAGGTTAGGATGTGACCGTCCAACCTTTAATATTGTTATAAAATTTTGAGAAAGAATTTTTTTTAAAGAAATTAAAGATACATTTTAAAGGCTCATGTCTATTAAGTTTTATGCCAAACTAGAAGTAGCTAGAGATACTAAGTTTGTCCAACTTAAGTCTTCTCTCCCCCTTGGCATATTATAAAAAAAAGGATTTTAAATTTTGAAAGCATTGGTGATATATATATATTTTTTAAAATAATATTTTAACAACTTATGTGATGATTATCCAATTAGAACCTCCCCCTTAACCTAACATCCTTGTTAACCACAAGGAAGGCTTATCTAGAGGGTCTCCCTTTTTGTCTGACATACTCTTAGGATATCCTTGTTGTCTACAAGGAAGGCTCACCTAAGTGTCCAAAGGGTCTAGGTATCTAAAGATGACCTAAGGATTTAGATGTTCAGTATTGGTCAACTAACCATCATAGTTATTTTGAATACTATGTATAACTACATACAACAATCATGGCAACCAATAAAAATAGTTTTAAGAATCTATTTATATATATATATAAATTTTGAAATCATTTTAAAAACAATTTTCAATTTGTTGTCCTTATCATCTCACCTATTTTACATGATCAACTAAGTTATCCTTATAGGTGTTGTGAGATGAATTTAATTTTCCTTAATTATTTTTAATGATTTGAAAATTAATTAACCTTGCGTTAGATTCGGATTTAACCTTTAGTTAGTTAAGTGAACATTTCAAAAGAGGGCTTCCAGGTCGTGGCGAGGCACAGAGGCCTTCTTTGATCAGAACAACGACTACTTCCTTAGACAAAGACAACTTAAGAAATTGTATACTTAATTCACTTAGGGCTACGTCTTGGTCTAACTAGTCTAGGATGTGGTGAGGTAGCTTCAGCTAGTTCCACTTAGCCAAGTGCACAAAGCTAGATACTCCTTATTTAACCCGGATACACGAGACTTTGTTTCCCTAACGTACTATCATATCACCACGTCCTGATACTATGTTATCAAGGTTAATTAACCATTTTCTATCTAACCATTCTATTAGAGTTAATTTAAGACTAGTATGTATGACATGACAAAAATAAGCATGATAATTAATTAAAACGATATGTATGCATAAGCATGTTATGTTCAATCAATTCAAAGAAATGGTTCGTTTCTTAGGTAGATTTTTATTTGTTGAATTTCTAAAAGTTATTAATTTTTGTATAATGAATGGTAATCTATTGTAATTGTTTTTATTGATTTAATTATTTAATTTTGAATTTTTAATTAAGTTAGATTTTGAATTTAAAAAAGATTTAATAAGATTATTAGACTTTTTCAAGGTAAGATTATTAGACTTTTTAAAAGTATTATTAGAGTTATTAGAATTTTTTAAGATAAGATTATTAGACATTTCAAAAGTAAAATTATTAATAGAATTTTTCAAGATAAGATTGTTAGAATTTTTAAAGGTAGAATTATTAGAATTTTTTAAGATAAGATTGTTAGAATTTTTAAAGGTAGAATTATTAATAGAATTTTTCAAGATAAGATTGTTAGGATTTTTAAAACTAGAATTATTAATAAAAATATTCAAGATAAGATTGTTAGAATTTTTAAATGTAGAATTATTAATATATTTTTTTAAGATAAGATTATTAGATTTTTTAAAAGTAGAATTATTAATAATATTATAATTAATTAGATTCAATTTGGAATTTTTTAAATTTAATTTCGAATTTTTTATGATTGAATTTTTCAAAATAGAATTTTTTAATTCGGAATTATCTAGATTAATCAGATCTAGAGTTTGATGATTCTGTCTTAAGGTTTGATTATTCTGATTAAGTCCTACGTTGGTTTTATTCTTGACTTGATCTAGATCTATGTTGATTAAACTAAAGATTTGAGTAAGCTCTTAGTTAATTTTATCAAATGTTAGATTAATTTAATCATTTTCTTCAATCATATTATTATTATTATTTAAACTAATTAAATTTGAATTAATTAATTTTTTATTAGTTGAATTGATTAGATTTAAATTATAATTAATTGACTTAGACTTAGGTACATTTAATTGAATGTCATTAATACAAGCAACATCTAAATTAAGATTATGCATTTGAAAAATAGGATTTTCAAAAAATTTAACTTTACTAACCATATCCGCATCCCCTAATTTTGTGAATCTCTCCTTTTTCGGACATCGGTTCTTGTAATGGCCGAACCTTCAGCACCCGAAGCACATGATGCACTCCTTGTTCCTCCGAACTTCTCACATTGGTGCCCGCCGATTGTGTCGTTCGAGTCTTACGAGTAGGACACTTATTTCTAAAGGGTCCTCTCTCCCTGCACTTAAAATAGATAATATGGAATTTAAAATTTAAATTGACATTGTTATCTTTAGGCCTTGTGTGATACTCTTCCATGGTTAGCTCGGTCAACGATCTTCCAATACTCGCAAAAAAAACAAACCAAAAATTCCCAAGACTTGGTCTTAGATAAGTAGTGCGGGAGATAATCAAAAATAAAAATAAAATAAAGAAAATAAAATGCTCGACCGGCGGTTGCACTGAATCTGAGCGTCCCCGCTCTGATACTAATTGTTGGATCAGAGGTAAGAGACAAAGCACTAAAAATCTCTTCCTCGTTGGAGGTAAGAGACAACCGAATACAATGATGTAGAGGAAGAGGTAACAACCTTACCTCTCCACTTTGCAAATAATAATTAAGAAGTAAAAGATACCGACAAATAACTTGTAGCGAATGCATGGTCAGAGTAGTGTTGTAGAACGAAGGATTACGGAGAGCCGGCACACTTAGCAATTCATTGATTGATTGATGTTCATGGGTTTGAGTCCTCTCATCCTTTTATAGATTGTCGCCTTGGAATATATCCCGATCTTGATCCAAAACTCATGGATCTTATCTTGAGGTGGCGGCTTATCTTATCATGAGGTGGCAACATCGATCTATATCTCTTTGACTTTGTGCACTAGGTTGATTCGTCGACATCAGTTGACTGATCCTCTTGGTAGTCGATTGCCTCTAGTCGACTACTACACTTGAGAATTCAACCTGACACATACAACACAAGGTTAGCATAAGAGATGCATATTGTCATGTAGTATGACAGTCCTTTGACTGTCCGATCTCGACTTCGACATTCCTCTAGAAGCCTTGGTCGAATAGACGCCTAGGATTGTCCTCTAATCGAGGACACACCCTTACCACCGTTCCACATCCAGAGCTTCTTGGTGCAACAATGCCCCAAGCATTTATGTCTTTTGATGTTTGGATAATCATTTATAGTTAGGCAATGTTTTATGATCAAACTACGAATATGTCAAGTGAAAGGAAAATCCAAGTGCGAAGACATGGAAAAGGAATGTCCAAGTATCAACTTTGCAAGGGAAGTCCAAGGGAAGGTCTTTGCTGCGTAAGACCAAGCATGTAGTCTTGGCGGCGTAAAGTCCAAGCAGACCTTGGCAAAGGAAGACCAAAGGCAACGTCTTGGCAGCGTAAGTCCAAGCATGTAACCAAGGAAGCTCTTGGAAGCAAGCGCAAGGATGAAGGAGTCATGGACTCGGAGGGATCTTGGAGGCGCAAGGCTGAAGGAAGAGCTAGAAGGTTGAGTCTAGGTATAGGGAGTTGATTTCAAGTATGATTTAATCATACTTGAAGTATCAGTCGACTGGAGATTTTGTCTCGATCATTGATCGATCCTCGATCAAGATGGTGAGTTATGTGACCATCAATCGTTAGGGTTTGTGATTGATCGGTCCACCATCGATCCAATCTTATACCCTAGCCGTCGACTGTTAATAGTGGACATCAGCATAGAAGGTTTTTCAATCAAGTGATTGCTTGGAGCACTCAACTGATTACTCAATCAGTCGACTGATGGTATGATTAGTAGACTGATCAAAGTCTCGTTGGGCAGTGACGATCACGGATTCGACTCGTTAGAAGTTGTTGGGTGGCGTTAGCTACAGCAGTAGTCGACTGATCCTGTACATTAGTCGACTGATGGAGGCTCAACAAGAAAATCAGCCCTCTATCTATAAAAAGAGGGCATGGGGGTTCTTGAGGAGGATAGTGCTTACATTCCTAACATACTCTCAAGCTCCCCGCATTTTCTTAAGCTTTCTAAGTGTTTTTAATCCTCCTCTTCTCTAATCTTTATCTTTATCATTTGTAAGAAGAGGAGTGCCTTGTAAGAGAAAGCTTTTTTAGTGGAGATTTGCTTGGATTGATCCACCTTAATGATCTCCGTGGAGTAAGAGCTTAATCTCCGAACCACGTAAAATCATTCTTGTTAGCGATTGCATTTTCAACTCGTGTTTTCTTTAGTATTTGTATTTTCTTCCACTAATCGAAATTGTAGAATTTAAGAGAGGCTATTCACCCCCCTCTAGCCTTCTAAAGATCCCCAACAAGTGATATCAGAGACCGGATCGCATCGGAGGATCTAACCATCAACCGAAGTATGGCATTTCTGTTGGTGCAATCGGCCCATGTCATGATAGATCGGACTTGAGTTTGACTCGAGCGATGTTTTGATGTTCGACAAAAACATATGACAATATGATTGTCATGGTAAAGTCCAAGTCATGGGTACTTGGCATGGAAAGTCCAAGTGGGACACTTGGCATTGGGAAAGTCCAAGTCTTGAGTACTTGGCATGTAAAGTCCAAGCATGGGTTTTGGCATGGAAAGTCCAACATGGGTTGGCAAGGAAAAGTCCAAGCATGGGTCTTGGCATGGAAAATCCAACATGGGTTGGCAAGGGAAAGTCCAAGCTTGAGTCTTGGAATTTGAGAAGTCCAAGGGGAATATAGGCGGCGTAAAGTCTATGCGGGAGTCTTGACAACATAAGTCCAATGGTTGGCGGCGTAAAGTCCAAGAGGGAGTCTTAGAAGCATAAGTCCAATGTGCCATAGTGGTGTAGACCACATTATCATGATAATAGCTGATGGAAGCACCTGAAGGTTAGCGTGTGGATAAACAAGTCATTGATGACTTGGAGGGATCCGATAGGCGTGAGGCTAATGGAGGTTTCTAGAAGGCTTAGGTCTAGGCTAAGGGTGGTCTAGCAAGTATGGGGGCAACATACTTGGGGTTGAAACCTCATGAATGAGGTTATCAGTCGACTGATATCATTATCAGTCGACCGGTGTGAGTGACTATGGCTGAGCGACGGCCACAGACACAAGGGCGCCTCGACTGGAGGCCCAGTCAAGGCGGTGTCTCGATTGGTCTCGGCTAGGCAGTCACAAATGCAAGGCTCCAATCGAGGTAGCACCTCAATTGGATCATCAGTTGATTGAAAATTGGGATCAGTCGACTGATGTTGTGGAAAAGCCACAGACACGAGGCAGGCTCGACCAAAAACTCGACTACCTGTTCATTAGTCGACTGATGGGCATGTTTAGTCGACTGATGGTGTATCCGTTGGACTTATCCAACGTGGATCTTGGTGTTATAAGACAATGGCTACAGGAGCAGTCGAATGATGGTCCCAATCAGTCGACTACTAGGCGAAATCCAGCCCGAATGAAGGTTATAAAAGTAGTTTGGAAGGAGGGATTTGGCAATATTTCTTTGAGAGCTTTCTTGAGGCGATTTGAAGGCTAAGTGTAGGTGCATTTCAAGGTTTTTCAACCTCATCCAAGCAACCAACAATCAAAGCGCTCAAAACATAGTTTGTAAAGTGTTCTTTACATTTCATTTGTATTTTGCTTGTATTTCCTTTATTACTGTTGTAATTACTTGTAAGAGGTTTCTCCTATTTGTGCAGGGGCACCTAAGTCAAACCTATATTTTGATTATGGCAAAAGACGCAAAGTCAAAGATATATCATTATCTCATGAGCTGAATCTAGTGTGCAGAAAAGTGCTAAAGCTAGAGCTAAAGGCTAGCGACACCCGGAGGGAGCCACAGTGGTCGGGCGACACTCGAGTGATTTCGGAGGAAGGCGAAGGAATCGAGTGGAAGGCCGGAAGCGAAAGCGACATAGTAAGTATCGAGGTAAAGCTCATGTGTGTGAGAGTAAGAGAGGTCGTATCCTTCTTACGGGGATGATCTTAAGCGTAGATCTTGTTGGGATGTATACTGAAAGCCTAGCTCTTTTATATGAACATCTTTATTTTGAAATAAGAATCACATGATCATTGTTTGCACTTTATTTATATATGTGCATATTGTCTAATACTTTACATTGTAGATAACATGGTGCTTGAGTGTGGCACAGAAGATCATGTTATCAGTCCCTTGTAGAGTATAAGTAGAGGCTCACAACCAAGATGGTTTTGGACAAACCATTGGCATGGTTGTAGTGTAGCTTGGTATTGTTTTTTCTTGAACATAGAGTTACACTAGTACACTTAGGTGTATTGAGCAGGACCGACATAGAGGTGATTCAATTTATTGCTGACTACATAATTGAATCGGACCTCGGATATTATGTTGTACATGCTCTTAATCCCGATATAATAATGGGCACATGTACTTAGTATTTATTTCTTTGATTTACCAAAGGGTGAGATTTAGATGGATTAAATCAATATGCCTGGTAAGTTGGGAAATGATATTATTTACATGGTGTGCCGTTGATTATAGGAGTAAACCGTGTCCTATATATTAGGTTGATGATGTCCCCTTGAGGAGCTCATAAGGTTCATCATGTAAACCCTGCAGGTTGACTTAGTCAACATGATGATAAGGTTGAGTGGTACTACTCGAGGAGTTAGATGTTAATTAATTGATGGTCAGTAAATCAATTAATTGACGGACATTCGATATCTTAAACACGGGGAGATGGATGTACAAATAATATATGGAGCCCATATTAATTTATGGGGGTTGGTGAGGTAGTTCAATGATGATCCTCTAATGGAATGGAATATCATTGATGGATCAAGTTTGTGTGGTTCCGATCCATCGGGTGGCCAAAACCCAACTCCTCCTCATGGTCCCTATCGTAGCCTAATATAAACCTCATGAACTCTAGAATCAAATGATGGAAAACAAATCTCTAGATCCGACGGTTGAGATTAATTCTCTAGAACCGACGGTTGAGATTAATTCTCTAGATCCGACGGTTGGGATTAAATCTCTAGAACCGATGGTGGAGATTAAAATCTCTAGAACCAACGGTTGAGATTAAATCTCTAGATCCGATGGTTGAGATTAAATCTATAGAACCAATGGAGGAGATTAATCCAAGGCAAAAACCCAACTCTATATATAAGGCTTATTGGGTTGAGCGGCAAGGATGATGGATGGTTTAGGGGATTAGGGTTTGCTTCCTTTAGAGGCTAAGAAACCCTAGTTTGTTTAGAATTTTTGGGCGGCTAGGGTTTGGGAGAAAAGATGGGCGGCAACAAGTGGAAGATGAGTTTCTTCTTCTTCCTAAGGCATGGCCGGTCCCTTCCTTCTACCCTCTACCTTGGTTGGTCCACACTCTATCCTTCTTCCCCTCTTCGATGGCCGGCACATAGAATATGGTTTTCAAAGAGATTAGGGTTTTGCCTTTCCTTTGGTTGGGCGGCAAGAAATCCTAGGTTAGGGTTTGGTTGGGCGGCTAGGGTTTTGAAGTTGGAGTGGGCGGCAACTATAGGAGAGGTTCTCTTCTTCTTCCTAAGGTGTTGCCGGGACCTATCTCTATTCCCTCTACCTTGGTCGGCCCTCAACTCATTCCTCTTCTCCTCTTTATTTCATCTTGGCCAGTGCCACTAGAAGCTAGGGTTTGTCCCTAGTTTGGTTCCTTGGTGGTTTCCATTATGTTCTCTCTATTCTTGGGGCCGGCGGCATCAATCCTTTGTGGATTGGTGGTTGGCTCAAGCAAGAAGGGAAAGAGAGTTCTTCTTTCTTTGGATTGAAGAAGATCTAGGAAGCTTCAACTTGTGGAGGATCTTCGCCCACACGAAGTCTACAAGGAGGTTAGGACATACGATAGAAGATCAAGGGGTATAAAAGTTTTACAACTTTTTTTATTGTTCTTTACATGTTCTTATTGATATGATAGCTTATGTTCTTTATGTTAGTATGAGTTGATTATACTAGTTTACATTTGTATGTATTTGTATAATCATGGACCCCGAAGATAAACACAAAAACCGGCGATCCATCCGTCGTCTCTTCCGCGGCTAACCGACTAGAAGAGTTGATTGCTTGAACAAAAAGTTTGTTCAAGTGATCGCTCGAGTCGTTGGCACGACGACGAATTGGTTGTGCTAAGGAAACTCATCCCATCCGGATTAGTTTTCATTAGTGAAAATTTTAATACGAGGACATGGGAGCCAATGAGCCTCCGAGGATTAGCACATTGCCAACAATTGGTATCAGAGCCAAGGTTTCCTGTTTTGTGTGTTTTGGATTCGGTTACTTTCACGCACTTATCATATATTGTGTATGACGGATAATAGTAGGATGTGCGTAGGCTAACTTTTGGGTTGCAGGCATAAGTGTTGGGTTTCCGGCACCGCGGCGTGTGTATGTTCGATCATGTTTCGTAAACATGAATACAGCGGAAGCAATAAAAATAATAAATACTCCTATTTATTACAACACACACAACACACGCATGCATATTACAACAAGTGTAGACATAACCGTAAATTTAAATTTGCAATAAAAGGAAATTTATCTACGTTATACCTTTCGTATGACGTGTAGTGGGAACGGCATCAACCGGAACGATCCTCGCTAGAATCGTCTCTATCTGTATCCACGCTGAGTTCCTCGGGATGACTTCGCTAAGCCATGAGCTTCGTCTTCGTACGGGTTACTAGCCTCGTGTTGAAGACGACGTGATCGAGAGATGATCATGATCCGAATTCAAATTCGGATCCAAAACGAGTCCTCAAAACTCGCTTCTCCGGAGAGGTATTCGTCAACCGATTGACGAATCCTTCGTCCACCACCTCAGAGGATTACCGGAGATCGAATCCCCGGTAAGTTATCCGCTGTCGGAGCTCTAACCGTCGTCCAAACGACGCTCCGACGAGAGGAGAAGAAGCTGTCCAGAAAACTGGACAGCTTGGTGGAGGAGTAGGCGCCGGCCAAAATAAGGAAGCCAAGTGCTCACCTTTTCACCGAGGCCTAGGAAGATCACCGGAGGGTCGCCGGAGGGTTCACTGGCTGAAGCTTGGACGCCGACAAGGAGATGACGGCGGCACAACAAGCTGGGCGGCAGCCTAGGGTTGGCGCCGAGCAACTCCAAGGGTGGGCGGCAACTCTTGGGGCTAAGGGTTTGGATTAGAGCTTAATTATCCATTAAGCCCTCTTTTATAGAGAACTAATTCTCTTAATGGTTATTTGATTATAACCATTAGGCCCGTTAACCTGCTCCATTAAGATAAGTTAAAATAAACCAAACCATGATGGTTTATTTTAAGTTAAAACGAACCGAACCAACCTTTGGTTCATTCGTTTAAAATAAACCAAACCCTTTGGCTTATTCTCCTCCATTGGATTAGAACCAAACCATTTTGGTTCATCCATTATGTCTTCATAAGACACGACCCATCCACACTTCCATTGCGACTGAAACGATTTCATGCTCGTGTTGGCAATCATGCTATTTCTCGGAATGCTCATAGGCTCCCATGTCCCCGGATTAAAATTTTCACTAATGAAAACTAATCCGGATGGGATGAGTTTCCTAAGCACAACCAATTCGTCGTTGTGCCAATGACTCAAGCAATCGCTTGAACAAACTAGTTGTTCAAGCAACCAGACTCTTCTAGTCGATTAGCCGCGGAAGAGACGACAGACGGATCGCCGGTTTTTGTGTTTCTTATTCGGGGTCCATGATTATACAAATACATGCAAATGTAAACTAGTATAATCAACATATACTAACATAAAGAACATAAGCTAGCATATCAGATACGGATAGAGACGATTCTTGCGAGGATCATTCCGGTTGATGCCGTTCCCGCTATACGTCATACGAAAGGTATAACGTAGATAAATTTCCTTTTATTGCAAATTTTAATTTACGGTTATGTCTACACTTGTTGTAATATGCATGCGTGTGTTGTGTGTGTTGTAACAAATATAGATTTATTATTTTTTAATTGCTTCCGCTGTGCTCATGTTTACGAAACATGATCGAACACACACACGCCGCGGTGCCGGAAACCCAACAGTGGTATCAGAGCCCAGGTTGTGTTTCGACATAATCGTAAAATTGGTTTTGCGATAGTCATAATGTATTTCTGGAAATTTTCTAATTTTGGAAATTTAGAAGTATTTATGGAAATTTTTCAATTTTGGAAAGTCTAGAAGTATTTATGGAAATCTTCCACTTTTGGAAAGTTGGAAGTATTTATGGAAATTGATATTTTCATAAATAAAATATTTGATTAGATTCTGGAAATTTGTTTCCTAATTTAATCATGATTTGATTTGGGAAATCAAATCTTAAAATATTTTATTTCCATAAGTAGTTTTAATGATTTAGGAAATTGGTTTCCTAAATAGATTTTCCTTAATCAAATAATTTCATGAATAAAATATGTGATTAGATTTGGAAATTTGTTTCCTAATTTAATTATGATTTGATTTGGAGAATCAAATCTTAAACATATTTTATTTCCATAAATAGTTATGACATATAAGGAAATTATATACATGACATAATTGTATGCCATGTAATTGCATTAGATGCATAACATTATGTCATGCGTGTCGTGACATGTAGATGTATGCCATGTATGCCATGCCATGTAGATAATAGTTATTTGCATGCAAAGAGGATGAGACATAAAAACCCTTAATCAATATTAAAGCCTACACCTTCCATTAATATGGTTAGAACCAGAGTTCTGTTTCTTGTTTGGGTTGTTGGACTCTCTTCAAGCCCTACTCAACTGAATATGTTCAAACCATGGAATAGTTTAATACTAATATGGTAAGAGTCGAGGTCAATCGTTAGCTTTGGTTGTTGGACTCTCTAAGCTGGGCTAATTGGTTGAATGCGCCTAACCATATTAAAACTATGTCTGATTAATGGGTTGGCTTTAACCGGAGCATCGGCTTGTTGGACTCTCTCCAAGGTCGATGTAAAGGGAGGTGAAGTTGGGTGCTATGCATATGATGCATACTTGTTAATGTGTTAACAACCCGATGTATGTGTGAACATTCAATTAGTTGATAGCACATTGTGATAGTTGCATATACGGGATATGCAATCGGTATAGATGATACCTACCGTCGTAGTTATGAATGGCTTGTTGGACTCTCTCCAAGGTTGTTCATAACTATGATGGATATCAGCCCATTCGGAGATGGACCTACAATCTCCCGAAGTGATTTTGGGGTTTTTGAAATTCAAAAAATGAATGGGATTTATAAATGTATATTGATGCATTTTAAAATCATCTTTCTCATATATGCTCGTTTTGTATTTCTAAGTTAATATATTGATCATGATGTGTTTGAATTTGCGTTCCATTTTGGATTCAAATAAATTGACTGGGCCGAACTTCTTGGACTAGCTTAGAAACTTGAGAATTGTTCTAAAGGTGGAAAAGCTTGCGTATGTCCTCGAAGCGCCTCTTCCCGCCCATCCTAGTGACAATGCAACTCTGGACCAATTGTTGGCCTATCAGAAACATGTGAGTGATTCTGAACAAATGAGTTGCATCATGCTAGCCGCGATGGAACCCAAGCTACGAAAGCTGCATGAGCATATGGATGCTCATGTCGTAGTCCTTCATCTTTGTGAGTTGGTTGATGAGCAAGTGAGATTCGAAAGGTTCGAAGTCTCAAAGCTCCTCTTCACCTCTGAGATGTTAGAAGGTTCATCTGTGGTACTGCTCAATATGCTGAAGACTGTGGAGTCTTCTGAGAAGCATGAGCAGGGGACGGTGCTGTTAGTTGATTCCTCGAAGAAAGGTTCTAAGAGGAAGTCAAAGGAACAACAGAAGGGAAAGAAGAGAAGGGCTAAGAAGGTAGAACTAGCACAAAAGGAAACTTGCCATCATTATGGCAAGGAGAGCCATTTGCGAAGAAAGTGCAAGATTTATCTTGAGTCCGTGAAGAAGGATAAGGCATCGGATGCCCCATCTTCTTCAGAAATCTTCTTTATTGATTGTCATTCTATTTCCTCATTCACTTGGGTATTTGATACTGGGTGTGGCTCACATATATGTAATGACATACATGGGCTATGGAATAGAAGAAGACTCGTCAAGGGGAGAGTCAAATTTACGTGTTGGGAATGGAGCAACGGTTGCTGCACTCGCCATCGGAACGTATTTGTTGGAACTCCCTGTAGGACTTGTCTTAGAACTGGACAATTGCTTTTATGTTCCTTCGTTAATAAAGAACATCATTTCTATTTCTTGTCTAAATAGAAATGGGTTCCATTTGACTTTTAGTAACAATTGTTGTTACATAACTTTGAATGGAGTTCTTTATGGGATTGGAACTTTAAGCAATGGTGTTTATACGTTGGACGTATCCAGTGACGATTTCAATATCGAAGCGAGCAACACGCGTGCTCGAAAGGATAATCAAATAGACTCCTATATGTGGCATTGTCGTCTTGGCCATATAAGCAAGAAACACATGTCCGAATTACACCGATGTGGAATTCTGGAATCGTTTGAATTGGATTCATACGATACATGCGAATCATGCTTAAAAGGCAAGATGACTAAGTTACCTTTTACAGGAAAAGGTGAACGAGTGGGAGAGTTACTAGGTCTAGTACATACTGATGTATGTGGACCTATGTCAACTCAAGCATTAGGAGGCTATAACTACTTCATTACCTTCACCGATGATCACTCACGGTTTGGGTATGTGTTCTTGATGAAACACAAGTCTGAAGCCTTTGAAAGGTTCAAAGAGTTCAGAAATGAAGTAGAGAAACAACATGACAAAAGTATTAAAATACTTCAATCAGATCGAGGTGGTGAATACTTGAGTCAGGAGTTTCTTGATTACCTAAGAGACAATGGTATATTGTCTCAATGGACTCCGTCATATACACCACAGCATAATGGTGTATCTGAGAGGCGTAACCGGACCTTGTTGGACATGGTCAGGTCAATGATGAATCATGTGACTCTTCCCAAGTCCTTTTGGGGCTATGCACTTCAGACAGCTGTTTACTTGTTAAACAGAATGCCTACCAAGGTAGTCTCAACTACTCCATATGAGATATGGAATAGTAAGAAACCTCATGTATCTTACTTGAAGATATGGGGTTGTCCTGCTTATGTGAAGTGGACTGTATCAGACAAATTGGATGCTAAGTCTGATAAATGTCTATTTATTGGATACCCTAAGGAAACAAGGGGTTACCAATTCTATCATCCTGTGGAACAAAAAGTGTTTGTTTCAAGGCATGCTGTGTTTCTAGAGAAAGAGTTTCTCTTGCAAGAAAACAGTGGGAGTGTCGTCGAGCTTGAGGAGGCTCGAGAGACTCAAAGAGACATTGATGAGATACCTGGTAAAGAACAACAGCCGACAACTCATAGTGATGAGCAATCGGCTGGACCTATTGTAACACCACATCTTCGTAGATCTGGTAGAACACGCAATATTCCTGAGAGATATGGATTTCTCGTAAGTGAATCGAACGACGTGTTACTCATTGATGATGAGGAGCCTACCAGTTATGAAGAAGTGCTGACAAGTTCAGAAAGGGATAAGTGGCTTGGTGCCATGAAGTCAGAAATGGATTCCATGTACGAAAACCAAGTTTGGAACTTGGTTGACCCACCTGAAGGCATAAAGCCTATAGGGTGCAAGTGGGTTTTCAAGAAGAAAACCGACATGGATGGTAATGTGATTACCTATAAGGCTAGATTGGTGGCGAAAGGATATCGTCAAAAACAAGGTGTTGATTATGACGAAACCTATTCGCCTGTAGCTATGCTTAAATCCATTCGGATGCTCCTGGCCATAGCGGCTCATTATGATTATGAGATATGGCATATGGATGTGAAAACGACTTTCCTTAATGGAAACCTGCTCGAGGACGTGTATATGATACAGCCTGAGGGTTTCACATCGGTTGATAAAACCAAGGTATGCAAATTGCGACGGTCCATTTATGGATTGAAGCAAGCATCCAGGAGCTCGAATATCCGTTTTGATGAGACGATCAAAAAGTTTGATTTCTCGCAAAATCCAGACGAACCTTGTGTGTACAAGAAGGTTAGTGGGAGTGCAGTCGTGTTCCTAGTATTGTATGTCGATGACATATTACTTATAGGAAACGATGTGTCAATCTTACAGTCAGTTAAGGTTTGGTTATCCAAGACATTCTCCATGAAAGACCTGGGAGAAGCAACCTACATCCTCGGGATTAAGATCTATAGAGATAGATCGAAATGGTTGCTTGGTCTTTCGCAGTCTACATATATAGACCGAGTGCTAAAGAGGTTTATCATGTCGGAATCCAAGAAAGGTTTCTTACCCATCAGGCATGGGGTACAGCTTTCGAAGTCTATGTGTCCGCGCACAGAAGACGAGAGGATTTGCATGAGTAAGATTCCCTATGCATCCGCAATAGGATCTATCATGTATGCTATGTTATGTACGAGGCCCGATGTATCGTATGCTCTGAATGTCACGAGCAGATACCAGTCTGATCCAGGAATGGATCATTGGGTGACTGTTAAGACGATCCTTAAGTACTTAAGAAGAACTAAGGATACGTTCCTAATATATGGAGAAGAGTACATGGTGATACATGGGTATACAGATGCCAGCTCCAGACAGACAAGGATGATTCCATGTTTTTTGCCTGGGTATGTATTCATCTGGAATGGAGGCGCAATAAGTTGGAAAGGTTCCAAGCTTGACACTATAGCGGATTCTGCCACTAAGGCAGAATACATTGCATCTTTGGAAGCAGCAAAGGAAGCGGTTTGGATCAAGAAGTTCATCTCTGAACTTGATGTGGTCTCATCAATGATCCAAACATATGCTTCGCCGCTATCATCTTATCAGAGAGATCATCAGTAGGAACAAAATACAAATCGAGAAAATTCCCACTGAAAGGAACTTAGCGGATCCTTTAACTAAGGCATTACCTCAAAATAAGTTTGAGGGTCATGTTAGAGCTTATGGTATTGGATACCGTAGCGATTGGCATTAGGCCAAGTGGGAGTCTGTTAGTAATATATATGAGAGATGTCCTAAGGCAATCGCCTTATGTATGAACCATTTATATGATAAATGAAGATTCACTATTTGAGTATACATGTTTTATGTATTTGATTCGATCTTAAACTCATTTACTGAATGTCCACGATACGATTCACAGCATGAGAGAATTTGTGATTGGATCACAACTAGTGAGTATCTCTACATGTGTAATTGTGATGTATCGGAATTATCCCTAGTCGATGAATTGATGGATTTGGACACCATAAATTCTGTCGAGACTAGCACGAGGTATACTCCTTGGTGTATCCAAGCAGCTGATTCTCACTGGCTGGAGACATTGTGATGTCCGGAGTTAATCGTGGATGCTAGTTATGGTAACTAGTTCATTGGAGTGACTAGCCGTAAGACTTCATATGGTTCTCTGCATATATATATATGTCAATGAAGTTCTTACTGTAGCTTAAGTGCGATGTTCCTTTGACTTGCGGTATTCAAGTCATCTTGATCATGGAGACTTATGCTTTGACATCTTAAGCAAACATCTCCGAGGAGATGTGGACCCGGGATGATTGGGTATAAGTTGAAGTGATCGAAGGTGTTTGAATAGCCTATAAAGGATTCACCACTCCTTGCGAGGAGATGTATACCCATGGCCTCTCGTCGGATTGTTACTAAAGTCTTTGGCCAAAGCATTACATGTTTAGAGTAAGGTACTCTTCGATACATGTGAAGTAACTAGAATCCATAGGACGAGGAAATGATACTTGGGCTAGGTGTGACGTAGTCAGCCTAGTGGGGACTGACACAATAGACCATGTCCTGAACCAAGTGGGTATAAGATGAGTGAAGGGAATGGGGCACGATTCATTCAAGCTACTGAAGGGTTTCAGAAATAGTTCTGGATCAACCGTTGATCTTTTCGGTTAATTGGGGATCATGATGTACTACTAGGTGCCACTCATGATCGTTCTATAATTAATGGTTAATTATAGACGGCCAACATAAACCGAGAACCTATTTGGATTTGGTCGCGCAACGAGTGTAATCCAAAGGATTTAAAACGAGCTTGAGAATGGGATTCTCAGACCGAGAGAAACTATGTTTGGTTGGACCAAACATAAAGCGAGCATGAAATCGTTTCAGTCGCAATGGAAGCGTGGATGGGCCGCGTCTTATGAAGACGTAATGGATGAACCAAAATGGTTTGGTTCTAATCCAATGGATGAGAATAAACCAAAGGGTTTGGTTTATTTTAAACGAATGAACCAAAAGTTGGTTCGGTTCGTTTTAACTTAAAATAAACCATCATGGTTTGGTTTATTTTAACTTATCTTAATGGAGCGGGTTAACGGGCTTTATGGATATGATCCATTAACCATTAAGAGAATTAGTTCTCTATAAAATAGGGGTTAAACCCTAACCCAAAAACCCTAATGAAGTTTTGGCCGCCCAACCCTAGCCTCCTCTTGTTGTTGCCGCCCAACATGGTGTTGCCGCCAACTTCATGGAGCTGCTGCCACCTCCTTGCCGCCGGCATCCAAGCTTCAGCCGGCGATGCTCCGGCGACCCTCCGGTGATCTCTTGTGGGTTCGGTGATAAGGTGAGCTCCACATCTCCTTTGGCCGGCCTCTATTCCTCCACCAAAAGCTGTCCAGTTTTTTTGGACAGCTTGTTTCTTTATTGTCGGAGCGTCGTTTGGACGACGGTTAGTGCTCCGATAGCGCCTAACTTACCGGGGATTTGATCTCCGGTAATCCTCTAAGGTGGAGGACGAAGGATTCGTCAAACGGTTGACGAATACCTCTCCGGAGAATCAAGTTTTGAGGACTCGGTTTTGGATCCGAATTTGGATTCGGATTGTGATCATCTCTCGATCACGTCGTCTTCAACATGAGGCTAGTAACCCGTACGAAGACGAAGCTCGTGGCTTAGCGAAGTCATCCCGAGGAGCTCGGCGTGGATACGGATAGAGACGATTCTTGCGAGGATCGTTCCGGTTGATGCCGTTCCCGCTATACGTCATACGAAAGGTATAACGTAGATAAATTTCCTTTTATTGCAAATTTTAATTTACGGTTATGTCTACACTTGTTGTAATATGCATGCGTGTGTTGTGTGTGTTGTAATAAATATAGATTTATTATTTTTTAATTGCTTCCGCTGTGCTCATGTTTGCGAAACATGATCGAACACACACACGCCACGGTGCCGGAAACCCAACAATATCAATAAGAACATGGAAAGAACAATAATAAAAGTTATAAAACTTTTATACCTCTTGATCTTCTATCGTATGTCCTAACCTCCTTGTAGACTTCGTGTGGGCGAAGATCCTCCACAAGTTGAAGCATCCTAGATCTTCTTCAATCCAAAGAAAGAAGAACTCTCTTTCTCTTCTTGCTTGAGCCAACCACCAATCCACAATAGGATTGATGCCGCCGGCCCCAAGAATAGAGAGAACAAAATGGAAACAACCAAGGAACCGAACTAGGGACAAACCCTAGTTTTGGTGCCGCCGGCCAAGATGGAGTGAAGAGGAGAATAGGAAATCGGTTGAGCCCCGACCAAGGTAGAAGGAAGAGAAGGTAGGAGTCGGCCAAACCTTAGGAAGAAGAAGAACCCTCCTCCTATATTTGCCGCCCACCTTAGCTTCCATAACCTAGCCGCCCAACCTCCTAACCTCCTAGGGTTTCTTGCCAGCCAACCAAAGATAGGCAAAACCCTAACTCCCTTAGGGTTTCTTGCCGCCCACTTTAGGTTTGGCAAAACCCAAATCTCCAAAACCAAATCATCAACCTAGATCAAAAGGAGAAGCATGGGCGCCGGCCAAACCATGGAGGAAGGAGGAAGAAGGATGTCGGCCACCATTAGGAAGAAGAAGAAGAAGCTCCCTCTCCTTTTGTGGCCACCCAAAAACCCTAGCTCCTCCACATTCTTGCTGCCCAAGCCAAAGCCCCTCAATTAGGTTTTCCATCTTCCATCATAATCTTGCCGCCCACCCTAAGCCACCCTTTTATAGAGTTAGGGTTTTGGGCCTTGGTTTAATCTCCACCGTCGGTTCTAGGGTTTTAATCTCAACCGTCGGATCTAGAGATTTAATCTCAACCGTCGGTTCTAGGGATTTAATCCCAACCGTCGGATCTAGAGATTTAATCTCAACCGTCGGTTCTAGGGATTTAATCCCAACCGTTGGATCTAGAGATTTGTTTTCAATTATTTGATCTAGACTTCATGAGGTTTATATTAGGCTACGATAGGGACCATGAGGAGGAGTTGGGTCTTGGCCACCCGATGGATCGGAACCACACAAACTTGATCCATCAATGATGTTCCATTCCACTAGAGGATCATCATCGAACTACCTCACCAACCCCCATAAATTAATATGGGCTCCATATATTATTTGTACATCCATCTCCCCGTGTTTAAGATATCGAATGTCCTTTAATTAATTGATTTACTGACCATCAATTAATTAACATCTAACTCCTCGAGTAGTACCACTCAACCTTATCATCATGTTGACTAAGTCAACCTGTAGGGTTTACATGATGAACCTTATGAGCTCCTCAAGGGGACATCATCAACCTAATACATAGGACACGGATTCCTCCTATAATCAATGGCACACCATGTAAATAATATCATTTCCCAACTTACCGGGCATATTGATTTAATCCATAGAAATCTCACCCTCTGGTAAATCAAAGAAATAAATACTAAGTACATGTGTCCGTTATTATATCGGGATTAAGACCATGTACAACATAATATCCGAGGTCCGATTCAATTATGTAGTCAGCAACAAATTGAATCACCTCTATGTCGGTCCAGCTCAATACACCGAGGTATACTAGTGTAACTCTATGGTCAAGACAAACCAATACCAAGCTACACTACAACCATGCCAATGGTTTGTCCAAAACCATCTTGGTTGTGAGCCTCTACTTATACTCTACAAGGGACTGATAACATGATCTTCTGTGCCACACCCAAGCACCATGTTATCTACAATGTAAAGTTTTAGACAATATGCACATATATAAATATAAAGTGCAAACAATGATCATGTGATTCTTATTTCAAAATAAAGATGTTCATACAAACGAGCTAGGCTTTCAGTATACATCCCAACAATCTCCCACTTATACTAAAAGACTATGCTGTCCTTATACTGTCATACATCTGATTCCCCTTCCCTCCACATGCCTATCAAAGCTCTCGCTAGAAGGGCCTTAGTGAAAGGGTCTACCAGGTCATTCTCTGATGCATCCTAGGCGACAACAACTTCTACCTCCTTTACGATTTCTCGTATCAGGTGGTACTTGCACTCTATGTGTTTACTAGCCTTATGGGCTCGTGGTTCCTTCGAGTTTGCGACTGCACCATTATTATCACAATAAATTGTGATATTTCTGGGCAAACCAGGAATCACATCCAAGTCCATCAGAAAGTTCCTGAGCCACTCAGCTTCTTTGGCCGCCTCATAGGCTGCCACATACTCAGCTTCCATGGTGGAGTCCGCCACGCATTTCTGCTGGGCACTCCTCCATACAATGGCTCCACCTCCAAAAGTAAACACAAAACCTGAGGTAGACTTACTGTTATCCCTATCAGATTGGAAATCAGAATCCGTGTAACCCACAGGGAGTAATTGGTCTGCCCGGTAAACTAGCATATAATCCCTAGTCCTTCTCAGGCACTACAATATATGCTTTACCGCAGTCCAATGTCCCTATCCTGGATTACTCTGATATCTGCTAACCATGCCTACGGCAAAGCAGATATCTGGTCTCGTACATAGCATACATTAGGCTTCCTACCACCAAAGCATAAGGAACTGCCTATATCTCCTCTATCTCTTCAGATGATCTAGGACACATCTGCTTAGATAAAGGAACTCCATGCCTGAAGGGTAGAAAACCCTTCTTGGAGTTTTGTATTCTAAAACGATCCAAAACCATGTCTATGTATGAAGCTTGGGATAAGCACAACAACCTTGTTCCCAAGGTTGTGACCCACTTCTCCCAAGTCCTTCATATCATACTGTTTGGACGACCATACCCTTACGTCTGATAACACTTCGATGTTGTCGCCAACCACCAAAATGTCATCTACGTATAGTACAAAAATACCACTACGTTTCTGTCACATCTCTGATATACACAAGACCCATCCGAACTTTGAATAAATCCATAAGACTTGATTTACTTCCTCAAAGCGGATGTCCCAAGACTTCAAAGCTTGCTTCAGTCCATTAACGGACCGATTAAGCTTATATACAATACGCTCTTTGCCCTTAGAAATGAATCCCTCTGGTCGCTTCATGTAGATGGATTCCTCAAGACTTCCACTAAGGAATGCTGTCTTGACATCCATCTGTCACGCCTCATAATCCATATGAGTTGCTATGCATAAGAGCTCCCAGACCTGTCTTGAATCCATAGATTCAATCTCAGTATTCATTGCACTTTGCAAAGATGTCAGATTTATATCTTGATCGTCGTATGTCTAGGGATCAGGTTCATGTTTACTAGGGACCAAATCAGAAGATTTATCCAAAAACATGAATCTGAGAGGCTGTCTCACAACCCTCCCACTATGACGAGGTATCATCTGTGTATCCTCTGTGACACGCGGTGCAGTGACATGTGGTATATCCTCTTGTACCGTTGGTACTAAAGAAGTGACTTCCCTTTTTAACTCCTCCAGAATAATTTTACCCTTGGGCTTGTGGCTCATCACATAGTCTTCCTCTAGAAATCTGGCGTTCGTGTTAACGATCACCCTCTGATCTCTAGGACTATAAAACAATTCAGAATAACTCATCATCGATCTAACCATCTCCATAAGAGTCCTATTCCTTCGTACTGCTACACTGTTCTGTTGGGGTGTGCCAGGTGCAGTCAATTGGGATTGAATCCCAACCTCTGATAAGTAGTTCCTAAACTCTCCCAAGAGGTTGTCACCACCACGATCAGATCGTAGTGTCATCCACATCTTGAATAATCATCTAGAAAAGAGACGAAATTTTCAAGATTACCTCTTGCCTAGATAGCCATAGGACCACACAAATCAGAATGAACCATTTCTAACACATCTTTGGCTCTATACCCCTTGGCCTTAAAAAGGCCTCTTTGTCATCTTACCCTCCAAGCAAGATTCGTAGGTTGGGAGATCCTCCACCACTAATGAACCCCAGGTCCATCTGCTATCAACCTTTGAATTCTGCTTTGGTTAATGTGACCAAGCCTAAGAAGCCAAAGATATGTTTGGTTCATCTTCGAAGGTTCTTTTCTCTTATTGGAATTAGAAGATGAGTTATTAACTTCTATTTGCATCGTGGGAGCTTGTGGTTCAAGTTATAAATTTCCTATCTATGTACCTGAATAGATAATGTCCCTATTCCTTTTATAACAAATCTGTCATTAAAAGAAATAGATTATCCATCCAAAAACTATTTAGAAACCGAAATCAATTCTTTCTAAATAAGGGTACATAAAGGAAATTCTTAAGAACCAAAAACCTATATTTTTCTCAAAAGATAAATAAAACATCTCCCACTGCAATAGCCGCCATCTTCATGGCATTGCCCAAGTAAATAGTAATCTCCCCTTCAACTAGTCATCGGGTTTCCTGGAACCCCTGCAAATTGTTGCAGACATGATTAGTGGCTCCCGTATCTACTCACCAGGTGCCGGTAGATATCACCGCTAATCATGTTTCAATGACTAGTCCAAACGATATACCTATGTTCTATTTTGGATTGGGACAGTCCTTCTTCCAATGTCCATCCTGCTTGCAAGTGAAGTACTTGCCTTTCGGCTTCTTCACTCTTCCCTGAGATCCTCGCACCATCTTTGCTTCACCTTGTTTCTTCTTCTTCTTGCCTTTCGGCCTAGAAGTAGAAACTCTTTTGAGCAATGATGGCTTGAGGACACTCTTCGAAGATTGTATACTAGCAGATAAGACAATATTTGGATTCATTTCTGTTGGTGCAGTGGGCACCAAAGTCGAACCGGTATTTTGATTATGGCAAAAGGCTCAATAGTTAAGGGTATATTTGTTATCTTACGAGCTCAATTAAGTGTGCAGAAATGCTAAAGTTGAGCGGAAGGTCTGCGACACCCGGTGGGAACCGAGGTGGTCGGGCAACGCCAGAGGGACTTCGGAGGAAGCCGAGGTACTCGGGTGAAGACCGGAAGCGAGGCTACAAGGTAAGCTCGTGTGAAAGCGAAGCAAGGTCGTTAAGCGTAGATCCGACCCAATACCTCCAATGGAAGGTCTAGGTCGAGATCAGATGGTTAGAACCATCGTACTTTATATTTTAAGCTAACTTGTATCAAGTAGCCCAAAACCCTTTGACTATCCAACGCTAGTCAAGTTCCAAATCGAGAAGAGCTCAATTTCAAGGGGGTGAATTTGGACTTGACTCGTGTTTTGGTACAAAGGGTGATGTGGCATCAAGGTGGACATCCAAACCATCACCAAGCTTCCTTGTGGTGGACGCCCAAAATAAGGTGAGTTGGCACAAGATGGTTGGCTCCCATGATGTGGCACAAGTTGAATGGCTCCAACAAGTTGGCGCCCAAGGAGGTTGGAGGTGGCACAAGGTGGTTGGATGAAACACCTCATCCTCAAGTTGGCGCCCAAGGAGGTTGGAGGTGGCACAAGGTGGTTGGATGAAACACCTCATCCTTGAGTTGGCGCACAAGGAGGTTGGAGGTGGCACAAGGTGGTTGGATGAAACACCTCATCCTTGAGTTGGCGCAAAGGATGTGGATGAACAAGTCTTGGGGATAAGAACCTCACCTTGACACTACCTATGTCTAAATTCATAGATCAATATCCATAAATAGACATGTTCAAGCCAAGCAAATAACAAGAATTCAAGAGCTCTCAACACGCTGCCGTAACGCCGCTTACTACTACTCACATTTGCTACGACAAGTGCCACGATAACGAAAGCTACATCTTCTACTTATAAGAGTTGTCGTATATTTATTTAAGTTCTACTTTTTAAATTGTCTTTGTGTTTTAATCGTAATAAGGAAAGGGGAGTGTCCTTTGCCTTGATTTCTTTTGTAATCGCTGTTCTACCTCCAACGAGGAGGAGTGGTTTTAGTGAATTGTTCTCCGTGACGTGATCAAGGATCACTAGGGCCGGGATTAGCAATCGAAAGATTGTAAACCACGAAAAATATCCTTGTCTACTTTATATTTCACTGTGCACTCTCTACTTGCTTTTTACTTATTGCAAAAGTTTTTAACGACATCGTATCGCTTATTCACCCCTCTAGCTTACACTTTCGATCCAACAATTGGTATCGAGTCGGGCGCTAAGATTCGTGAAACCACCAATCTAGCTTTGTTTTTCTTTTTACAGATTTTTATTTATTTATTTCTGTTTTCGTATAATTATTTCACTTGCTTATCTTCTCCTACATATAGAATTGCATTAGAGGCTTTAGGATCCGGATAAGGTTGTCCTTCGGGTTAGATCCGAGTAAGGTTGTCCTCCGGAACTTCAACGTACATTCGCATTTGATTGTTTATTTCTTTTGCAAGTTACATTTTATATATCTTTTTACTTCTCAAGATTACTAATCCAAGACGAAAGTCTTGGAATATTCTTTCGTGTGTTTTTGCAAGATTCTTTTCGTCGTTCTTCTTCTTGTTTTTAAATGGCCCATCTCAAGGGTTTAGCACTACCCCGTTTTACAACGGTAATGACTTTCGTTATTGGAAGGGTCGGATGGAATGCTTTCTTAAAACCCAAATCGAGATGTGGATCGTAATCCAAACCGGTTTCACACTTCCTATTAATGAAGATGGTGAATCTTTGGGTTACGATCAATGGTCAAATTCCATGAAAAAACAAGTAGAAGCCGATGCCAAGGTAACTCAAATCTTGCAATGTGGGTTGTCCAAGGAAGAGCTCAACCGCGTCGGCCCCTTCATTAGTGCAAAGGACTTATGGACCAAGCTAGTGGAACTACACGAAGGCACCGACGACACGAAGGTATGTAAAAGAGATTTACTTTTAAATAAATTGTATAACTTGAAAATGCAGGAACACGAGACCGCAACTCAACTACATGCTCGTATCCAAGACATCGTCAACCAACTCCATGCCATCGGACAAAAGGTCGAGAATCGCGACCTTATCAGGTATTCTCTTAACTCGTTTCCTAGGACCACCTTGTGGGCATCCATGGTCGATGCCTACAAGGTCTCCAAGGACCTTTCTAAGATTAGGTTAGACGAATTGTTTTCGGAACTTGAATTACATGAGCAAACTAACGTGGTCCAGGCCGAGAAGAGTATTGCGCGTTAGTTGCGTGTTCCAAGAAGAAGAAGCCCCAAGCAAGCCACCCTCGGAGGAAGAAGACGATATCCAAGCTCTAATGGCCAAGCCGATCGAGCACGACTCAAATCAAGAAGAGTCCGAGTCCGAATCCGATGATGAGCTTCCATTCAAGACAAGCCACGGATCCGTATCCGGTTCAAAAGAATCATTAAGGGTAAGTCGGTCGTTACTTAATACTTTGTATGGTGCAATTAAATTTTTAAATAAGAAACTAGCTAAGTCCGAGTCCAAGGTCGAGACCCTAATTGAGGAGGTTAACCTTCTCAAACATGAGGTCTCCTAACCTCTTCGACTACTCAGATTCAAGAGGAGGACTCAACCTGCTGAAAAGCTTGAAGTTGAGAACTCGCTTGAAAACACAAGTCGAAGACCTTAGGAACACGTTGAAAGGTTCACTTTGGGATCCAAGGGACTTGACCTCTTACTTGATCACAAAGGGCCGTGTACAACAAGGTCGGGCTAGGGTTTAGCTCAAATACAACCAATAAGTCATATATGTCTATAGTAAACCAACATAAGAAAAATGTCCAAGCATGGGTCCCTAAGACCACATTGATTTCAACTTTAGGATCTAACATGTATTGGGTTCCCAAGGACCAAATTCACTATGTGAATAGACCCACTCGATTCAATGGTCCAGGGGGAGCCAATACAAAATGTATTTTTGTTAAGTCTTAGAAATTGCATGCTTAGTTTTTCCTTTATTTTTAGAATGGTTAGATAGGACTCATAACCAACTAAAATCCCATTTAAAAGATTGAGCCTCGGGAGCCTCTTTTCAAAAATAACTAGTTAGACCAAGACGTAGTCTCAAGTAAGTCGAGTTATCAATTTCTTGAAATTAGCTTTGTCTAAGGAAGTGGTCGTTGTTCCGATCAAAGAAGGCCTCTGTGCCTCGCCACGACCTGGAAGCTAATCTCTTGAAAAGATTACTTGATGAGCTTAGACTAAATCCGAATCTAACCTAATGTTGGTTAAAATTAATCAAGTAAAATTGAAAGTCATCTCACAAGAACACATAGGAATAACATGTTTTGATCATGTAGATATTGGTGAGATGATTTAGGTTTAAAACTTACAAACAACCCTTTAGTAATTCCATTGATCCTACACTCTTAGAGTCGAAGAAACCATTAATATAGTTTTCGACGAAGGACACGAACCCGCTCAATCCTTAACAAAACCAACTAGCAAATCAACTTATAGCTTAACCCGACTGATCTTGAACTTGAATCTGCTCTAACCTAAGTCATCCTATCGACCAAGTGATAGATGACTCTAACCCAAGTCAAACTAGAACTCACCCAAGTCATCCTATCGACCAAGTGATAGATGACCCTAACCCGAGTCACACTAAGACTCAAACAAATCATCCTATCAATCAAGTTATAGGTGATCCAAATTTAGGGTTCAACTAGAGCTTCATATCGAAACCTTAGTCAAATCTCGTTAATTTCCAAAATCGAACCCAAAACTATTGAACAAGCACTTCTTGATCCCGACCGGATTATTGCTATGCAAGAAGAGCTAGCTCAATTCACTAGAAATGAAGTCTGGGAATTAGTACCACCACCTAAAGAAAAATCAATTATTGGAACAAGGTGGGTATTTCGAAATAAACTTGATGATAAAGGTGAAGTAGTTAGAAATAAAGCTAGGTTAGTTGCAAAAAGGTTTAGTCAAGTCGAAGGTTTAGATTACGATGAGACCTACGCCTGAGCTGCACTAGAGTCCATCCGAATGTTGTTAGCATATGCCGCACATCGAGGCTTTTAAATTGTTTCAAATGGATGTCAAGTCAGCATTTTTGAATGGATACATTAAGGAAGAAGTTTACGCTACCAACCTCCGGATTCGAAAATCTAGATAAACCACCATGTCCTTAGACTTAAGAAAGCCCTATATGGACTCAAACAAGCCCCAAGAGCTTGGTACAAAGGCTTTCGATCTATCTTAAGTCCAAAGGATTCAACCAAGGTTTAGTCGACCCAACCTTATTCGTTAAAACCGTAGGAAAAGAAATCTTTATAGCCCTACTCTATGTAGATGATATTATTTTTGGAACTACCAACTCGATCCTGCTAAACTAATTAATCTCACTTATGGAAAGTGTATTTGAAATGAATTTAGTGTGAGAGTTAAGTTTTTTCTTAGGTTTACAAATTAAACAAACTAAAGATTGAATATATTTACATCAACAAAAATATACTAAGGACTTAATAAATCGATTTGGAATGCAAGATGCTAAAATAATCAATACACCTATGGCAACTAATGTTAATATAAACGAAGATGTAGAAGGAAAACCCGCTGACCTAAAATACTATAGAGAGCGCAATAATAGGAAGTCTCCTATACTTAACCGCGAGCCGACCGACATTTTATTCATGCGTAAGTATGTGCGCAAGGTTACAAACCTGTGCAAGGAGTCTCACCTAACCCTAGTCAAGCGATCCTTAGATATCTAAAGGGCACGCTAAACGAGGTATTTGGTACCCTAGATCTACCGAGTTTAATCTAATCGGCACCCGACTCGACTATGCCGGTAGTAAACTCGATAGAAAGAGCATGAGTGGTTGTTGTCAAATCCTACCGAGTCTAGTAAGTTGGTGCAAGAGGAAGCAAGATTGCTGCCTTATCTACCACCGGCCGAATACGCTATGATGGGTGAGTGTGTCTCTCCCGTGTGGATGAAGCACACTCTCCAAGACTTTAGCTTAATCTTTAACAACATTAAAAGTTAGGTATGTGCGTAATAGAGTAGGATTTAAATTTTTCTATATATGTACTCTATTTTTGCTTCTTTTATGAAATTAGCCTAAGTCTTACCTTAGAAATCATATTGGGAACTTGCTTGGACTTACAAACCCTAAAATATATTTACAAACTTTTTGAGTTAAGGCAAAAGGGGAGAAAGTCACAAAAGTAACCAAAATTAACCAAAATTAAAGGAAGAAAGTAAACAAAATTATTACCTTTATATTAAGTAATTCCGATTACTTAAGCAACTATTAAGGGGAGTAAAATTATTTTTCAAGAACTCACCTTCTCAAGGGGAGGTTACTCAAAGGGGAGAACTTGAAACAATAATATTTCTCACTCATGCTTAATCTTTATGCTAGCTCACTCATGCTTAATCTTTATGCTAGCTCATTCATATTTAATCATTATGCTAGCTCATTCATGCTTAATCATTATGCTAGCTCATTCATATTTAATCTTTATGCTAGCTCATTCATGCTTAATCATTATGCTAGCTTATCGTTATGTTTAATTTTTCCTTAACTTTTAGTGTCGGCTTGCCATGAATCAAAAGGGGGAGATTGTTGGTGCAAAGGCACCAAAGTCGAACCGTATTTTGATTATGGCAAAAGGCTCAATAGTTAAGGGTATATTTGTTATCTTACGAGCCCAATTAAGTGCGTAAATGCTAAAGTTGAGCGGAAGGTCCGCGACACCCGGGGAACCGAGGTGGCTCGCAACGCCAGAGGGACTTCTGAGGAAGCCGAGGTACTGGGTGAAGACCGAAGCGAGGCTACAAGGTAAGCTCGGTGAAAGCGGGCAAGGTCGCAGCGAGATCCGACCCAATACCTCCAATGGAAGGTCTAGGTCGAGATATGGTTAGAACCATCGCATTTTATATTTTAAGCTAACTTGTACTGCAGTCCAAAACCCTTTGACTACAGTCAACTGCTAGTCAAGTTCCAGCCTCGAGAAGAGCTCGAATTTCAAGGGGGTGAATTTGGACTTGACTCGTGTTTTGGTACAAAGGGTGATGTGGCATCAAGGTGGACATCCAAACCATCACCAAGCTTCCTTGTGGTGGACGCCCAAAATAAGGTGAGTTGGCACAAGATGGTTGGCTCCCATGATGTGGCACAAGTTGAATGGCTCCAACAAGTTGGCGCCCAAGGAGGTTGGAGGTGGCACAAGGTGGTTGGATGAAACACCTCATCCTTGAGTTGGCGCAAAGGATGTGGATGAACAAGTCTTGGGGGATAAGAACCTCACCTTGGACACTACCTATGTCTAAATTCATAGATCAATATCCATAAATAGACATGTTCAAGCCAAGCAAATAACAAGAATTCAAGAGCTCTCAACACGCCGTCGTAACGCCGCTACTACCAAGGAAAGGGGGAGTGTCCCTTTGCCTTGATTTCTTTTTGTAATCGTTGCTCCTACCTCCAACGAGGAGGAGTGGTTTTAGTGAATTGCCCTCCGTACGTGATCAAGGATCACTAGGGCCGTGGATTAGCAATCGAAAGATTGTGAACCACGTAAAAATATCTTGTCTACTTTATATTTCCGCTGTGCACTCTCTACTTGCTTTTTACTTATTGCAAAAGTTTTTTAACGACATCGTATCGCTATTCACCCCCCCCCTCTAGCGACACTTTCGATCCAACAATTTCCAATCAATATAATTTGGGTACAATAAGTTATTTCCTTTAGTATCAAAATAAGTGGACTGAAAGTCAATTTTGAAAATCCTAAGAATCACATAGATCATTACTTTAGATTTCAAAAAATTATTGATTCCTCAAACAATAAAATTTCGAAATCAACCAACACCTCAAAACACCGAGAATATCGCATGCCACGATAGTGTGGACGTATACGAATTCTACATTTGTAAGAGGAGGTTTTACCCATTAATTTTATTATCTTGTCAACCTTACTTTTTGACAAATAAAATTAATAGTTGGTTCCTCTTTGACCCTACAAATAAAAGCAGTGACTCCGATGGGGAGGATACTTTTTATTTGCATCTAAGTGTGCACCATTACACGATACTAAGAGAATTATCTCGGATTATGTGCCTTACCGATGGGGAAGTACACATGCTCCTAAATAATTTCCTATAACCATTATTTGACCTAGTGATCCGCAAACAAACTCATCCGAGGAAGGCACTCAGAGCTGACGCGCAAGTTTGTTGCATCACACGTCAAATTGTAATGGAGGCCGCGGGAATTAATTAAAATATCCCTCTCCCACTTAGTAAATTGAAAATGAGGAATTTTCAAGCACAAACAACATGCATATAAAAAAAATCAGCAATAAATATGGAAAAATCAGAATTTTTCCAACTATTATGGCATTGTTCTCCAATATGCGTCCCGTCGTGTCGCCACCTCATCCGCTCCTCCTACGCCATGTACGAGCCATCAGGAGATCCGAGCCGAGAATAAAACCTATTTTATTTTACATCCATCGATCCTATACTCCACGAGGGAGTGTACATGAAATCTAGATCGAAAGTAAAATAAAATAAAGAGTGGCTAAACAATGTCATATTTAATTACAAAAATTAAATACTAATCTAGCCTCGTCAACCCCGAGGATTCAAATAATATACAATCACACACACATGCAATCACATACACACATATATAGCCATAATAGTTGGATCTTATGCCTGCAACCAAAAAGTTAGCCTACGCACATCCTACTATTACCCGACATACACAATATATGATAAATGCGTGAAAGTAACCGAATCCAAAACACACAAAACCAGAAACCGTGGCTCTGATACCAAATGTTGGCAATCGTGCTATTTCTCGGAATGCTCATTGGCTCCCATGTCCCCGGATTAAAATTTTCACTAATGAAAACTAATCCGGATGGGATGAGTTTCCTAAGCACAACCAATTCGTCGTCGTGCCAACGACTCGAGCAATCGCTTGAACAAACTAGTTGTTCAAGCAACCAGACTCTTCTAGTCGATTAGCCGCGGAAGAGACGACGGACGGATCACCGGTTTTTGTGTTTCTTATTCGGGGTCCATGATTATACAAATACATGCAAATGTAAACTAGTATAATCAACATATACTAACATAAAGAACATAAGCTAGCATATCAATAAGAACATGGAAAGAACAATAATAAAAGTTATAAAACTTTTATACCTCTTGATCTTCTATCGTATGTCCTAACCTCCTTGTAGACTTCGTGTGGGAGAAGATCCTCCACAAGTTGAAGCATCCTAGATCTTCTTCAATCCAAAGAAAGAAGAACTCTCTTTCTCTTCTTGCTTGAGCCAACCACCAATCCACAATAGGATTGATGCCGCCGGCCCCAAGAATAGAGAGAACAAAATGGAAACAACCAAGGAACCGAACTAGGGACAAACCCTAGTTTTGGTGCCGCCGGCCAAGATGGAGTGAAGAGGAGAATAGGAAATCGGTTGAGCCCCGACCAAGGTAGAAGGAAGAGAAGGTAGGAGTCGGCCAAACCTTAGGAAGAAGAAGAACCCTCCTCCTATATTTGCCGCCCACCTTAGCTTCCATAACCTAGCCGCCCAACCTCCAAACCTCCTAGGGTTTCTTGCCGCCCAACCAAAGATAGGCAAAACCCTAACTCCCTTAGGGTTTCTTGCCGCCCACTTTAGGTTTGGCAAAACCCAAATCTCCAAAACCAAATCATCAACCTAGATCAAAAGGAGAAGCATGGGCACCGGCCAAACCATGGAGGAAGGAGGAAGAAGGATGCCGGCCACCATTAAGAAGAAGAAGAAGAAGCTCCCTCTCCTTTTGTGGCCACCAAAAACCCTAGCTCCTCCACATTCTTGCCGCCCAAGCCAAAGCCCCTCAATTAGGTTTTCCATCTTCCATCATAATCTTGCCGCCCACCCTAAGCCACCCTTTTATAGAGTTAGGGTTTTGGGCCTTGGTTTAATCTCCACCGTCGGTTCTAGGGTTTTAATCTCAACCGTCGGATCTAGAGATTTAATCTCAACCGTCGGTTCTAGGGATTTAATCCCAACCGTCGGATCTAGAGATTTAATCTCAACCGTCGGTTCTAGGGATTTAATCCCAACCGTCGGGTCTAGAGATTTGTTTTCCATTATTTGATCTAGACTTCATGAGGTTTATATTAGGCTACGATAGGGACCATGAGGAGGAGTTGGGTCTTGGCCACCCGATGGATCGGAACCACACAAACTTGATCCATCAATGATGTTCCATTCCACTAGAGGATCATCATCGAACTACCTCACCAACCCCCATAAATTAATATGGGCTCCATATATTATTTGTACATCAATCTCCCCGTGTTTAAGATATCGAATGTCCGTTAATTAATTGATTTACTGACCATCAATTAATTAACATCTAACTCCTCGAGTAGTACCACTCAACCTTATCATCATGTTGACTAAGTCAACCTGCAGGGTTTACATGATGAACCTTATGAGCTCCTCAAGGGGACATCATCAACCTAATACATAGGACACGAATTTCTCCTATAATCAATGGCACACCATATAAATAATATCATTTCCCAACTTACCGGGCATATTGATTTAATCCATAGAAATCTCACTCTCTGGTAAATCAAAGAAATAAATACTAAGTACATGTGTCCGTTATTATATCGGGATTAAGAGCATGTACAACATAATATCCGAGGTCCGATTCAATTATGTAGTCAGCAACAAATTGAATCACCTCTATGTCGGTCCAGCTCAATACACCGAGGTGTACTAGTGTAACTCTATGGTCAAGACAAACCAATACCAAGCTACACTACAACCATGCCAATGGTTTGTCCAAAACCATCTTGGTTGTGAGCCTCTACTTATACTCTACAAGGGACTGATAACATGATCTTCTGTGCCACACCCAAGCACCATGTTATCTACAATGTAAAGTTTTAGACAATATGCACATATATAAATATAAAGTGCAAACAATGATCATGTGATTCTTATTTCAAAATAAAGATGTTCATACAAAAGAGCTAGGCTTTCAGTATACATCCCAACAGCTCGCTTTATGTTTGGTCCAACCAAACCTAGTTTCTCTCGGTCTGAGAATCCCATTCTCAAGCTCGTTTTAAATCCTTTGGATTACGCTCGTTGTGCGTCTCTACTTCATTTCTGAATTCTTTGAACCTTTCAAAGGCTTCAGACTTGTGTTTCATCAAGAACACATACCTAAACCGTGAGTGATCATCGGTGAAGGTAATGAAGTAGCTATAGCCTCCTAATGCTTGAGTTGACATAGGTCCACATACATCAGTATGTATTAGACCTAGTAACTCTCCCACTCGTTCACCTTTTCCAGTAAAAGGTAACTTAGTCATCTTGCCTTTTAAGCATGATTCGCATGTATCGTATGAATCCAATTCAAACGATTCCAGAATTCCACATCGGTGTAATTCGGACATGCATTTCTTGTTTATATGGCCAAGACGACAATGCCACATGTAGGATTCTATTTGATTATCCTTTCGAGCACGCGTGTTGCTCACTTCGATATTGAAAATGTCACTGGATACGTCCAACGTATAAATGCCATTACTCAAGGTTCCAGTTCCATAAAGTATGCCATTTAAAGTTATATAACAACAATTGTTACTAAACGTCAAATGGAAACCATTTCTATTTAAACAGGAAATAGAAACAATGTTCTTTATTAGAGAAGGAACATAATAGCAATTGTCCAGTTCTAAGACTAGTCCACTAGGGAGTTTCAGCAAATAAGTTCCGATGGCGACCGCAGCAACCTTTGCTCCATTTCCAACTCGCAAATTTGACTCCCCTCTGACAAGTCTTCTTCTATTCCTTAGCCCCTATATGTCATTACATATATGTGAGCTACACCCAGTATCCAATACCCAAGTGTCCAAGGAAATAGAATGACAATCAATAACGAAGATACCTGAAGAGGATGGGGCATCGGATGCCTTCTTCTTCTTCATGGACTCAAGATAAATCTTGCAGTTTCTTCGCCAGTGGCCTTCCTTGCCATAGTGATGGCAAGTGCCCTTTTGCGCTGGTTCCGCCTTCTTTGCCTTTTTGTTCTTTCCTTTCTTCTATTCTTTTGCCTTCCTCTTAGAACCCTTCTTTGAGGAATCAACTAACAGAACCGCCTTCTCCTCATGCTTCACAGTCTTCAGCATATTGAGGAGCTCGGGAATGGTGGATTCCAATTTGTTCATCTGATAGTTCATCACAAATTACGAGAAACTCTTGGGCAAACAATGCAGAATTAAGTCAATACTTAACTCATGATCCATCACAAAACCGAGGGTAGCTAGCCGCTCGATGTACCCGTTCATCTTTAGCACAAACTGCACTACAGATGAACCTTCTTGCATCTTCGTGGTGAAGAGGAGCCTAGAGACCTCGAACCTTTCGGATCTCGCTTGCTCATCGAACAACTCATGAAGATGGAAGACCATAGTATTAGCATCCATATGCTCATGCTGCTTTGCGCTCGGTACCATCGCCGCTAGCATGATGCAACTCGCCCGTAACCGCCACATGCTTCGATAGACCAACATTTGGTCTGAGTTGCATCGCCCTTAGGACGTCGAGAAGAGGCTCTTCAAGGACATATGCAAGCTTTTCCGCCTTGAGAACAATTCTCGTGTTTCTAAGCACCCGAAGTTAGGCCCAGTCAGTTTGTTCGAATCCAAAATAGTGCGCAAATTCAAAGACGTCATGATCAATTTATTGACCTAGAAATACAAAACGAGCATATATGAGAAAATGATTTTTAAAATGCATCAATATACCTTTATAAATCCCATTCATTTTTTGAATTTCAAAAACCCCAAAATCACTTCGGGAGATCGTAGGTCCATCTCCGAATGGGCTGATATCCATCATAGTTATGAACAACCTTGGAGAGAGTCCAACAAGCCATTCATAACTACGACGGTAGGTATCATCTATACCGATTGCATATCACATATATGCAACTATCACAATGTGCTATCAACTAATTGAATGTTCACACATACATCGGGTTGTTAACACATTAACAAGTATGCATCATATGCATAGCACCCAACTTCACCTCCCTTTACATCGACCTTGGAGAGAGTCCAACAAGCCGATGCTCCAGGTTAAAGCCAACCCATTAATCGGGACATAGTTTTAATATGGTTAGAACGCATTCAACCAATTAGCCCAGCTTGGAGAGAGTCCAACAACCAAAGCTAACGATTGACCTCTGACTCTTACCATATTAGTATTAAACTATTCCATGGTTTGAGCATATTCGGGTTCGAGCCGGGCTTGGAGAGAGTCCAACAACCCAAACAAGAAACGGAACTCTGGTTCTAACCATATTAATGGAAGGTGTAGGCTTTAATATTGTTTAAGGGTTTTTATGTCTCATCCTCTTTGCATGCAAATAACTATTATCTACATGGCATGACATACATGGCATACATCTACATGTCACGACACGCATGGCATAATGTTATGCATCTAATGCAATTACATGGCATACAATTATGTCATGTATATATTTCCTTATATGTCATAACTATTTATGGAAATAAAATATGTTTAAGATTTGATTCTCCAAATCAAATCATAATTAAATTAGGAAACAAATTTCCAAATCTAATCACATATTTTATTGATGGAATTATTTGATTAAGGAAAATCTATTTAGGAAACCAATTTCCTAAATCATTAAAACTACTTATGGAAATAAAATATTTTAAGATTTGATTTCCCAAATCAAATCATGATTAAATTAGGAAACAAATTTCCAGAATCTAATCAAATATTTTATTTATGGAAAATATCAATTTCCATAAATACTTCCAACTTTCTAAAAGTGGAAGATTTCCATAAATACTTCTAGACTTTCAAAAATTAAAAAATTTCCATAAATACTTCTAAATTTCCAAAATTAGAAAATTTCCAGAAATACATTATGACTATCGCAAAACCATTTTTACGATTATGTCGAAACACAACCCTGGCTCTGATACCACTGTTGGGTTTCCGGCACCGCGGCGTGTGTGTGTTCGATCATGTTTCGTAAACATGAACACATCAGAAGCAATAAAAATAATAAATACTCCTATTTATTACAACATACACAACACACGCATGCATATTACAACAAGTGTAGACATAACCGTAAATTTAAATTTGCAATAAAAGGAAATTTATCAACGTTATACCTTTCGTATGACGTGTAGCGGGAACGGCATCAACCGGAACGATCCTCGCTAGAATCGTCTCTATCCGTATCCACGCCGAGTTCCTCGGGATGACTTCGCTAAGCCACGAGCTTCGTCTTCGTACGGGTTACTAGCCTCGTGTTGAAGATGACGTGATCGAGAGATGATCACGATCCGAATCCAAATTCGGATCCAAAACGAGTCCTCAAAACTCGCTTCTCCGGAGAGGTATTCGTCAACCGATTGATGAATCCTTCGTCCACCACCTCAGAGGATTACCGGAGATCGAATCCCCGGTAAGTTATCCGCTGTCGGAGCTCTAACCGTCGTCCAAACGATGCTCCGACGAGAGGAGAAGAAGCTGTCAGAAAACTGGACAGCTTGGTGGAGGAGTAGGCGCCGGCCAAAATAAGGAAGCCAAGTGCTCACCTTTTCAATGAGGCCTAGGAAGACCACCGGAGGGTCGCCGGAGGGTTCACCGGCTGATGCTTGGACGCCGGCAAGGAGATGACGGCGGCACAACAAGCTGGGCGGCAGCCTAGGGTTGGCGCCGAGCAACTCCAAGGGTGGGCGGCAACTCTTGGGGCTAAGGGTTTGGATTAGAGCTTAATTATCCATTAAGCCCTCTTTTATAGAGAACTAATTCTCTTAATGGTTATTTGATTATAACCATTAGGCCGGTTAACCCGCTCCATTAAGATAAGTTAAAATAAACCAAACCATGATGGTTTATTTTAAGTTAAAATGAACCGAACCAACCTTTGGTTCATTCGTTTAAAATAAACCAAACCCTTTAGTTTATTCTCCTCCATTGGATTAGAACCAAACCATTTTGGTTCATCCATTATGTCTTCATAAGACACGGCCCATCCACGCTTCCATTGCGACTGAAACGATTTCATGCTCGCTTTATGTTTGGTCCAACCAAACCTAGTTTCTCTCGGCGAGAATCCCATTCTCAAGCTCGTTTTAAATCCTTTGGATTACGCTCGTTGTCGCGTGTGACCAAATAGGTTCTCGGTTTATGTTGGCCGTCTATAATTAACCATTAATTATAGAACGATCATGAGTGGCACCTAGTAGTACATCATGATCCCCAATTAGCGAAAAGATCAAGCGGTTGATCGAACTATTTACGAAACCCTTCAAAGAACTCGAATGATTCGCCCCATTCCCTTCACTCATCTTATACCCACTTGGTTCAGGACATGGTCTATTGTGTCAGTCCCCACTAGGCTGACTACGTCACACCTAGCCCAAGTATCATTTCCTCGTCCTACGGATTCTAGTTACTCCACATGTTTCGAAGAGTACCTTACTCTAAACATGTAATGCTTTGGCCAAAGACTTTAGTAACAATCCGACGAGAGGCCATGGGTATACATCTCCTCGCAAGGAGTGGTGAATCCTTTATAGGCTATTCAAACACCTTCGATCACTTCGACTTATACCCAATCATCCCGGGTCCACATCTCCTTAGAGATGTTTGCTTAAGATGACAAAGCATAAGTCTCCATGATCAAGATGACTTGAATACCGCAAGTCAAAGGAACATCACACTTAAGCCACAGTAAGAACTTCATTGACATATCTATATATGCAGAGAACCATATGAAGTCTTACGGCTGGTCACTCCAATGAACTAGTTACCATAACTAGCATCCACGATTAACTCCGGACATGACAATGTCTCCAGCCAGTGAGAATCAGCTGCTTGGATACACCAAGGAGTATACCTCGTGCTAGTCTCGACAGAATTGATGGTGTCCAACTCCATCAATTCATTGACTAGGGATAATTCCGATACATCACAATTACACATGTAGAGATACTCACTAGTTGTGATCCAATCACAAATTCTCTCATGCTGTGAATCGTATCGTGGACATTCAGTAAATCAGTTTAAGATCCAATCAAATACATGAAACATGTATACTCAAATAGTGAATCTTCATTTATCATATAGATGGTTCATACATAAGGCGGTTGCCTTAGGACATCTCTCATATATTACTAACAATAAGATCCAACTATTATGGCTATATATGTGTGTATGTGATTGCATGTATGTGTGATTGTATATTATTTGAATCCTTGGGTTTGACGAGGCTAAATTAGTATTTAATTTTTGTAATTGAATACGACATTGTTTAGTCACTCTTTATTTTATTTTACTTTCGATCTAGATTTCATGTACACTCCCTCGTGGAGTATAGGATCGATGGATGTAAAATAAAATAGGTTTTATTCTTGGCTCGGATCTCCGGATGGCTCGTACATAGCGTAGGAGGAGCGGACGAGGTGGCGACACGACGGGACGCATATTGGAGAACAATGCCATAATAGTTGGAAAAATTTTGCTTTTTCAATATTTATTGCTGATTTGTTTTATATGCATGTTGTGTGTGCTTAAAAATTCCTCATTTTCAATTTACTAAGTGGGAGAGGGATATTTTAATTAATTCCCGCGGCCTCCATTACAATTTGACATGTGATGCAACAAACTTGTGCGTCGGCTCTGAGTGCCTTCCTCCCCATCGGATGAGTTTGTTGGCAGATCACTAGGTCAAATAATGGTTATAGGAAATTGTTTAGGAGCGTGTGTACTTCCCCATTGGTAAGGCACATAATCCGAGATAATTCCCTTAGTATCGTGTAATGGTGCACACTTAGATGCAAATAAAAAGTATCCTCCCCATCGGAGTCACTTCTTTTATTTGTAGGGCCAAAGAGGAACCAACTATTAATTTTATTTGTCAAAAAGTAAGGTTGACAAGATAATAAAATTAATGGGTAAAACCTCCTCTTACAAATGTAGAATTCGTATACGTCCACACTATCGTGGCATGCGATATTCTCGGTGTTTTGAGGTGTTGGTTGATTTCGGAATTTTATTGTTTTGAGGAATCAATAATATTTGAAATCTAAAGTAATGATCTATGTGATTCTTAGGATTTTCAAAATGACTTTCAGTCCACTTATTGTGATACTAAAGGAAATAAACTTACTATACCCAAATAATATTGATTGGAAAAGAATCCAGATATTGTCTTATCTGCTAGGAAGTACATGTATGCACTCTTCGAAGAGCATCCTCAAGCCATGGTTGCTCAAAAAGGTTTCTACTTCTAAGCCGAAAGGCAAGAAGAAGGAGAAACAAGGTAGAGCAAAGGTGATGGGAGGATCTCAGGGAAGAGTGAAGAAGCTGAAAGGCAAGTACTTCACTTACAAGCAGGATGGACATTGGAAGGAGGACTGTCTCAATCCAAAACAGAACAAAAGTATATCTTTTGGTCTAGTCGTTGAAACATGGATAGCGGTGTTATCTACCGGCACCTGGTGGATAGATACGAGAGCCACTAATAATGTCTGCAATACTTTGCAGGGGTTCCAGGAAATCCGACGACTAGCTAAAGGGGATATTATCATTTACTTGGGCAATGCCATGAAGATGGTGGCTATTGCAGTGGGAGATATTTTATTTATCTTTTGAGAAAAATAAAGGTTTTGGTTCTTAAGAATTTTCTTTATGTACCCTTATTTAGAAAGAATTGATTTCGGTTTCTAAATTGTTTTTGGATGGATAATATATTTCTTTTCATGACAGATTTGTTATAAAAGGAATAGGGACATTATCTATTCAGGTACATAGATAGGAAATTTATAACTTTAACCACAAGCTCCCACGATGCAAATAGAAGTTATTAACTCATCTTCTAATTCCGATAAGAGAAAAGAACCTTCGAAAATGAACCAAACATATCTTTTGGCATCTTAGGCTTGGTCACATTAACCTAAGCAGAATTCAATAGGTTGATAGCTGATGGACCTTTGGGTGCATTAGTGGTGGAGCATCTCCCAACCTGTGAATCTTGCTTGAAGGGTAAGATGACCAAGAGGCCTTTTCAAGGCCAAGGGGTATAGATCCAAAGATGTGTTGGAATTGGTTCATTCTGATTCATATGGTCCTATGTCTATCCAGACAAGAGGTAGTTTTGAACATTTCATCTTTTTCATAGATGATTGTTCAAGATATGGATGACACTACGATCTGATCGTGGTGGTGAGTACCTCTTGGAAGAGTTTAGGAACCACTTATCAGAGGCTGGGATTCAATCCCAATTGACTGCACCTGGCACACCCCAGCAGAACGTTGTAGCAGAGCGAAGGAATAGGACTCTTATGGAGATGGTTAGATCGATGATGAGTTATTCTGACTTGCTAGATTCGTTCTGGGGATATGCTCTAGATACGACGGTATACATTCTGAACCTGGTTCCATCTAAATCAGTGCCTTCTACTCCCACAGAATTGTGGACTGGCGAAAGCCTAGTCTAAGACATATTCAGATATGGGAGTCTAGCACATGTGCTGAAGGTAGATACTGGTAAGTTGGAACCTCGTACAAAAGTACGCATGTTCATTGGCTATCCCAGGAGAATGAAGGGTGGATTGTTTTATAGTCCTAGAGATCAGAGGGTGATAGTTAACACGAACGCCAGATTTCTAGAGGAAGACTATGTGATGAGCCACAAGCCCAAGGGTAAAATTGTTCTGGAGGAGTTCAAAGGGAAGTCACTTCTTTAGTACCACCGGTACAAGAGGACATACCACATGTCACTACACCGCGTGTCATAGAGGATACACAGGTGATACCTCGTCGTAGTGGTAGGGTTGTTAGTCAGACTGATAGATTCATGTTCTTGGGAGAATCTTCTGATTTGGTCCCTGGCTTGTTAGTTTGCTTGGGGTATAGTCATGTTAGTTTGCTTGTGAAGTTCAACCTCGTAAAATAATTCGTCTAACCTAAGCTTTGAAAGGTCCTTAGAGACCTTGTAGGCATCAACCATGGATGCCCACAAGGTAGTCTTAGGAAATGAGTTAAGAACGTACCTCAGGAGGTCGCGGTTTTTGACCTTGTGTCTGATGGTGTGCAGGCCATTGATAATGTCATGAACGCGGGCGTGTAATTGCGTTGTCGTCTCACATTCCTACATTTTTAGGTTATACAATTTATTACCTTTCAGGCAAGGAGTTCCTTTATCTAAGGAGATGTGTCCTAGATCATCAAAGGAGATAGAGGAGATATAGGCAGTTCCTTATGCTTCGGCGGTAGGAAGCCTAATGTATGCTATGTACGAGACCATATATCTGCTTTGCTGTAGGCATGATCATCAGATATCAGAGTAATCCAGGACAGGGACATTGGACGGCGGTAAAGCATATATTGTAGTGCCTGAGAAGGACTAGGGATTATATGTTGGTTTACCGGGCAGACCAATTATTCCCTGTGAGTTACACGGATTTCGATTTCCAAACTGATAGAGATAACCGTAAGTCTACCTCAGGTTTTGTGTTTACTTTGGGAGGTGGAGCCATTGAATGGAGAAGTGTCAAGCAGAAATGCGTGGCAAACTCTACCATGGAAGCTGGGTATGGGGCAGCCCCTGTGGCGGCCAAAGAAGCTGTGTGGCTCAGGAACTTCCTGATGGACTTGGATGTGATTCCTGGTTTGCCCAGAACTATCAAAATTTATTGTGATAATAATGGTGCAGTTGCAAACTCGAAGGAACCACGAGCCCATAAGGCTAGTAAACACATGGAGTGCAAGTACCACCTGATACGAGAAATCGTAAAGAAGGTAGAAGTAAGTTGTCGCCTAGATTGCATCAGAGGATGACCTAGTAGACCCTTTCACTAAGGCCCTTCTGGCGAGAGCTTTTGATAGGCATGTAGAGGGAAGGGGAATCAGATGTATGGCAAGTATGATGACAGCATAGTCTTTTAGTATAAGTGGGAGATTGTTGGGATGTATACTGAAAGCCTAGCTCTTTTGTATGAACATCTTTATTTTGAAATAAGAATCACATGATCATTGTTTGCACTTTATTTATATATGTGCATATTGTCTAATACTTTACATTGTAGATAACATGGTGCTTGGGTGTGGCACAGAAGATCATGTTATCAGTCCCTTGTAGAGTATAAGTAGAGGCTCACAACCAAGATGGTTTTGGACAAACCATTGGTATGGTTGTAGTGTATCTTGGTATTGTTTTTTCTTGAACATAGAGTTACACTAGTACACTTAGGTGTATTGAGCAGGACCGACATAGAGGTGATTCAATTTATTGCTGATTACATAATTGAATCGAACCTCGGATATTATGTTGTACATGCTCTTAATCCTGATATAATAACGGGCACATGTACTTAGTATTTATTTCTTTGATTTACCAAAGGGTGAGATTTAGATGGATTAAATCAATATGTCCGGTAAGTTGGGAAATGATATTATTTATATGGTGTGTCATTGATTATAGGAGGAAACCGTGTCCTATATATTAGGTTGATGATGTCCCCTTGAAAAGCTCATAAGGTTAATCATGTAAACCCTGCAGGTTGACTTAGTCAACATGATGATAAGGTTGAGTGGTACTACTCGAGGAGTTAGATGTTAATTAATTGATGGTCAGTAAATCAATTAATTGATGGACATTCGATATCTTAAACATGGGGAGATGGATGTACAAATAATATATGGAGCCCATATTAATTTATGGGGGTTGGTGAGGTAGTTCAATGATGATCCTCTAGTGGAATGGAACATCATTGATGGATCAAGTTTGTGTGGTTCCGATCCATTGGGTGGCCAAAACCCAACTCCTCCTCATGGTCCCTATCGTAGCCTAATATAAACCTTATGAACTCTAGAATCAAATGATGGAAAACAAATATCTAGATTCGACGGTTGAGATTAATTCTCTAGAATCGACGGTTGAGATTAATTCTCTAGATCCGACGGTTGGGATTAAATCTCTAGAACTGATGGTGGAGATTAAAATCTCTAGAACCAACGGTTGAGATTAAATCTCTAGATCCGATGGTTGAGATTAAATCTATAGAACCAATGGAGGAGATTAATCCAAGGAAAAAACCCAACTCTATATATAAGGCTTATTGGGTTGGGCGGCGAGGATGATGGATGGTTTAGGGCATTAGGGTTTGCTTCCTTTGGAGGCTAAGAAACCCTAGTTTGTTTAGAATTTTTGGGCGGCTAGGGTTTGGGAGCAAAGATGGGCGGCAACAAGTGGAAGATGAGTTTCTTCTTCTTCCTAAGGCATGGCCGGTCCCTTCCTTCTACCCTCTACCTTGGTCGGTCCACACTCTATCCTTCTTCCCCTCTTCCATGGCCGGCACATAGAAGATGGTTTTCAAAGAGATTAGGGTTTTGCCTTTCCTTTGGTTGGGCGGCAAGAAATCCTAGGTTAGGGTTTGGTTGGGCGGCTAGGGTTTGGATGTTGGAGTGGGCGGCAACTATAGGAGAGGTTCTCTTCATATTCCTAAGGTGTTGCCAGGACCTATCTCTATTCCCTCTACCTTGGTCGGCGCTCAACTCATTCCTCTTCTCCTCTTTATTTCATCTTGGCCGGCGGCACTAGAAGCTAGGGTTTGTCCCTAGTTTTGTTCCTTGGTGGTTTCCATTATGTTCTCTCTATTCTTGGGGCCGGCGGCATCAATCCTTTGTGGATTGGTGGTTGGCTCAAGCAAGAAGGGAAAGAGAGTTCTTCTTTCTTTGGATTGAAGAAGATCTAGGAAGCTTCAACTTGTGGAGGATCTTCGCCCACACGAAGTCTACAAGAAGGTTAGGACATACGATAGAAGATCAAGAGGTATAAAAGTTTTACAACTTTTATTATTGTTCTTTACATGTTCTTATTGATATGTTAGCTTATGTTCTTTATGTTAGTATGTGTTGATTATACTAGTTTACATTTGTATGTATTTGTATAATCATGGACCCCGAAGATAAACATAAAAACCGGCAATCCGTCCGTCGTCTCTTCCGCGGCTAACCGACTAGAAGAGTTGATTGCTTGAACAACAAGTTTGTTCAAGTGATCGCTTGAGTCGTTGGCACGATGAAGAATTGGTTGTGCTAAGGAAACTCATCCCATCCGGATTAGTTTTCATTAGTGAAAATTTTAATCCGGGGACATGGGAGCCAATGAGCCTCCGAGGATTAGCACATTGCCAACAGATCTGACCAAAGACATCCTATAGATAGTCTAGGTTGAGATCAGACGGTCGGTGACCGTCAAAATAATATTTTTGTTAAGTTAACTTTGACTGCCAGCTTGGAGGACTCGATTGCCGTCAATCAGTCGACTGCCCGGTGTCAGCACTCGACCGATGGTCAAGGATAAGCCTCGAGGAGTCAAGCTTTATCACCATTTTTCAAGGAGTCTTATGCCCAATTCCTATTGGTTGAAGACCCATTCGATGAGGGGATCAAAGGCTATAAAAGGAGGGATTATCCTAGGGTTTTTCATCAATTCAAAAGCTTCCAAGTGCTTCCGGTATGCTACGAGTCTCCGACATTCCTACGACGAAGCTCTGCAGACACGACGACTAGGGTTTCATCTTTTCATCTATGAGTCATCAGTATAATCTTAGTTTAATTCCATTCTGTACTTCTTTTTATTGTGGTTTTATCGTAACGAGAAGAGAGGGAATGTCCCTCTATCTCGAGTCTATTTCATGGTTTTTGTATCCGATTAACTCCTACCTCCAACGAGGAGGAGTTCATTAGTGATTTGCCCTCCGTGCATGATCAAGGATCACTAGGGCCTTGGAGTAGTAGCTGAAGGCTACGAACCAAGTAAAAAATCTACTTGTCTCTTTTATTTTTTTATTTATCTTTCTGTTGCACTTTATTGCTTTGAAAAGAATTCAAACAAAAAAGTTTTATTGCTATTCACCCCCCTCTAGCGATCCACTTTGATCTAACATCTCCTCCTCTAACTTGTTGTCGAGAAGGAGTATTTGTGATTTGTGGTTTTGTTCGCATTGCTAGAGCTCATTTGACCTCAATCCGTGGTGTAAGAACCATTCGGTTTCGAACCACATTACATCTTTGCGGTGTGGTTGTATTTCTTGTTATTTGTCTTTGTTATTATTATTCCGCTGTGCTAACAAGATTATAGACGATCAAATGCGAAAGAATTCCATCATATGACGAATGACGCTATTCACCCCCCTCTAGCGGGCAGACAGATCCCCAATAATTTCAAGAGGGATATAGCATAGCGAGGCCTCCATTCTTCGACGACAACGATTTCGGCTATTGGAAAGGTAGGATGGAATACTACCTTATGAATGATATTGATAATTGGTTTAGTATTGTAGATGGTTTCGAGAAGTCGGTCGATGAATTCGGAACGCCAATACCAACGAAGGATTGGACTAGGGAGATGGCGAAGAAGGCTCAAGCTAATGCCAAGGCAACAACCACACTTTAATGTGGTTTGTCTAAATAGCAATTAAGCAAAGTCAGACATTTTGAATCTGCAAAGGAGCTTTGGGAGAAGCTCATCGATCTCAACGAAGGGTCAAAGGAGACAAGAAGAGAAAAGAGGGACCTTTTGATAAGTCAACTCCAAAGTTTCAACATGAAGACCAACGAGATCGTGAGCCAAATGCATAGTCGATTCAAGGAGATAGTCAACGAACTATATGTAATAGATGAGAAGGTAGAAAATCAAGTCCTAGTAAGGTATTCCCTTCAATCTTTCCCTAGAACAACTTTATGGGCATCAATGGTAGATGTTTATATGGTTTCTATGGATCTTTCCTTAGTTAAGATAGATGAACTATTTTGTGAATTTGAGTTGCATGAGCAAGCTAACACTTCGTCCAAGGAGAAAGGTGTAGCTCTTTTTGTAGGTAAAAAGGAGAAAAAGAAGAAAGAAAAGAAGGAGGTTTCTTCTTCATCCGAATCGGAGGAGGAGTCCTCTAGTAGCGGTGATGAGTTGTCGGCAAGCGAGGTGGCTAATTACGTGAAGAAGTTTGGTGGGAGATCAAGGAAGCTCACCAAAAAGGATGTGAGGAGGATGTTTAAATCCTCAAAAGGTAAATCTTCTAGTAGTTCAATTTCTACTCATAAAGTTACTTGCTATAGTTGTAATAAAAAGGGGCACATCAAGCCAAATTGCTCGGAATTAAAGAAAAAGGAAGATAAGGAAAAAAAGAAGAAGGACAAGAAGGAGAAGAAAAAGAAGGAAGTCATGGTAGCACAAATGTGGGATACACAAAGCTTAGAAGATTCATCGGATGAGGAGGAGCTTTTCCACGTCACACGCAACTTTGCACTCATGGCCATAGAGGATGACACAGAAGCCTCAAGTCAAGAAGAATCATCCTCACCGAGTGACGAATCGTCCTCTAGCGACGATGAGGTAAAAAGCTCCCTTAGGGTAGAATTATTGTACAAAACCATTGCATGTCTTCAAAATGCATTAAATAAATCAAAATCTAGGATTAAGGATTTGAAAGTAGAAGTCAAGGAAATTCAAAATGTAGAACTTTCTTGTAATAATGCATGTTCACTTAAGGATGAAAATGACGAACTTAAAAAGGAAATAGGTGAATTAAGAGCATACTTAGAAAAATTCACTAATGGGTCCAAATATCTTGACATGATACTTAGGGACCAAAGGGTCGTTTATAACAAGAACGATATAGGTTATAGACCTAAGGACAAGGAAGTAGGATTTACCTCCCTAATTAGTAGAAAAGAAACACTTAGGAGCATGGTTAAAAAGGATTGGGTTCCAAAGAAATTTTTAGTTGATGTTATCGGTCCTAAAATTTGGGTACCTAAGGCTTGTGTTTTTCATGTTGTATAGGTAGGTGGATTGGGTATGTGGATTGTTGATAGCGAATGCTCAAGACATATGACAAGAGATGTGAGCAAGTTTTCCACAATCAACTACATTAGCAAGGGGACCGCATCTTTTGGGAATAGTGGTAAACTCAAAATCCTAGGAAAAGGTACAATTGAGGTATCCCCAAAACTTATTATTCATAAAGTCCTTTTAGTCAACAACATGACATTTAACTTGCTTAGTGTTAGTCAACTTTGTGATGCAAATTTTAATGTTGAATTTTTTCCACAAAGTGCTTTATTAGACACAAGGAATTAAATGATTGCATGTTAGTAGGATATATGAAATCAAATATTTATTATGTTGATTTATCCTATGCTTCAATATTTCTCCTAAGTGTCTTATAGCAAAAGAAGAAGAAAGTTGGCTATGGCATAGGAGATTAGGGCATATCAACATGAAAAACATTGCCAAGGTAGCTAAATTGGAGCTAGTAAAGGGATTGCCTAAAGTGAAGTACATCAAAGACAAGATGTGTGATGCATGCCAAGAAGGAAAACAATCAAAGTCATCACACAAGGGTAAAACTTTAACTAGTACTTCCTTACCTTTAGAGCTTATTCATTTAGATTTGTTTGATTGCCATAGTACTCCTTCCTTGAATGGTAGTAAATATTGCTTAGTTATAGTTGATGATTTTTCTAGGTATACTTGGGTGTATTTTATGAAACATAAGGACAATACCCTAAAAATAATCATAGGATTTAGCAAAAGAGTAGAGAATGTAAGAAATTTCAAAATCAATTGGATTCGTAGTGATCATGGTGGAGAATTTGAGAATTCTAATTTCTCCAAATTTTGCTTAGAACAAGGGTACAACATAAATTCTCTTGTCCTATAACACCCTAACAAAATGGGGAGGTGGAAAGGAAAAATCATGCCCTACAAGAGGCGGCTAGGACTATGCTTAATGCATACTCATTACCTAGTTACTTGTGGGCGGAATCGATTAATACTGCTTTCTATATCCAAAATAGAGTCCAAATCCATAGGTTTCTAGGTAAAACTCCATTTGAATTATAGAATGACACAATTCCAACAATTCATTACTTTAAAGTCTTTGGATGCAAAACTTATATCTTAAACACCAAGGACAATTTAGGAAAATTTGAGTCCAAAGCAGATGAAGGAATCCTAATTGAATACTCATCCACTAGTAGAGGTTATAGAGTCTACAACAAGATAACACAAATAGTTGAGGAATCTTCAAATGTACAATTTGATGAAAACTCTACTACTTACCCTAGGAAATCCCCCATTGATAATGATATCAATGACAAAAATCAAGACATTACCCATAAGCTTCAAACCTGACCTTAGGGGGTAATGATCAAGGGGGAGGATTAGTGAGTAATAATCAAGGGGGAGTAAGAGGAGATTCTGATGATGAGAGGAGGATTGAGGATAGTCATGATCAAAATCAACTTGATATACCTCCTAGAACAATAAGAGTTTATCAAAATCATCCTCTTGACCAAGTTATAAGAGAATTATCTCAAGGTGTTAGAACTAGGTCTTTTTATAGAGCTCCCTCTAGTCAAATAGCTCTCATCTCCCAAATTGAGCCCAAATCAATCAATGATGCATTACTTGATCTGGATTGGATTTTAGCAATGCAAGATGAATTGGCTCAATTTGAAAGGAGTCAAGTATGGGAGCTAGTCCCTAGACCCAATGATAGCACCATTGTTACTACAAGATGGGTCTTTAGGAACAAATTAGATGATCAAGGTAACATAACAAGAAATAAGACTAGGTTAGTTGCAAGGGGCTTTAATCAAGTTGAAGGACTTGACTATGATGAAACTTATGCCCCGTTTGCTAGGTTAGAATCAATTAGGATCATATTAGGATTTGCCTCTTAAATGGGTTTTAAACTCCATAAAATGGATGTAAAGTCGGCATTCCTAAGCAGGTTCATTAAGGAAGAAGTATATGTAGAACAACCTCCCAGGTTTGAGAGTGTAGACTATCCAAACCATGTATACAAGCTTAGAAAAGCTTTATATGGGTTAAAATAAGCTCCCTGGGCTTGGTATGAAAGATTATCATTTTTCTTAGTTTCTAAGGGATTTAGAAGGGGTCAAGTAGATCAAAACCTCTTTATTAAGTCAAAGTCAAAGGATATCTTTGTGGCCCAAGTATATATAGATGACATCATTTTTGGGTCAACAAATGATGATCTCCTTCAAGACTTCATCAAAAATATGGAGAATGAGTTTGAAATGAGTTTAGTTGGAGAATTAAATTTCTTCCTAGGTTTACAAGTCAAACAAACAAATGAAGGAATTTATATATACCAAACCAAATATGCTAAAGAAATGATCAAGAAATTTGGTTTGGAAAATACTAAGGCAGTATCAACTCTTATGACAACCAACACAAAGATAGATAATGATCAAAAAGGTAAATCAATTGACCTAAAGCTTTATAAAAGCATGATTGGTAGCCTTTTATACTTAAATGCTAGTAGATCCGATATTTTATTTGCAGTAGGTATGTCTGCTAGATACCAATCATGTGCCAAAGAATTCCATTTAGTGGTCGTTAAGAGAATTTTAAGATATATCAAAGGCACACTGAATGTAAGACTTTGGTATTCTATGACAAAATATTTTGATTTGATCGGGTACATCGATTCCGACTATGCGGGTTGCAAGTTAGATCGGAAGAGTACTAGTGGTGGATGCCAATTTCTTGGATCCTCCCTAGTTAGTTGGAGTATTAGAAAGCAACCTTGTGTTGATTTGTCCACCACTGAGGCCGATTATGTGGCTATGGGTGATTGTGCGACTCAATTACTTTGGATGAGACACATTCTAGAGGACTATGAGCTACAATACTCCAATGTCAAAGTTTATTGTGATAATGTGTGTACCGATACATCACTCTAGGACAAAGCACATTGAAGTGAAGCATCACTTCATTAGAGATCATGTGGCCAAGGGGGACATTGAACTCAATTACATAGAATCCAAGTCCAACTTAGCCGACATTTTCACCAAGGCTCTCCCCGAAGCGAATTATTCATCACTTAGGAGAGAACTTGGAATGTGCTTGGTAGAGTAGAGGTTTAGTCTTGCATGATCCTATAGAAACCCTAGGATTATACCTCTATAACATCTCACAAAATACCTAAGAAACCATGATTTTTGTATTGAGCCACTTAGCCATCATGTGAGATGTTAGGAAGATGCACTTGGTTCATCATGCTTGTAATGATGCATTACTATGAACCAAGGTGTCATCTAGAGACATTGATCCTTAATTGGACCAATCATTGGGAAGGCTTATGTACAATTGATGTGCATATAGCTCTAAGAACATGATTGAAAATGTCAAACAACACATAATTTAAACTATGTTTATCATACTTTGAAAAATAGTTTTCAATTGCTAAGCAAAAGTGATACAAAGTTTGCAAAATCCTTAAAGCTTTTGCTAGTTTTCAAATTTGTATTATTTTTGAAATATGGAAAAATTATCTTTTTCAAATTATTTTTCCTTGATAATTAAAGATTTCAGAAATGTGTATACAAAATTTCATTATTTTTTGATGATTCTGGAATTTTTCATGCATTTCTGAAGTTAGGCTGAAAAGGCTGAAATTGGTGTTTTAGGCTTGGCAGTCGACTGCTTCATATTTCAGTCGACTGCCACTCTGATTTTTCTATAGATCATCACTATTTCTTTGTCTTGAGTATAATCTTAAGTGTCCTAACCCTATGGTATGGTAATTCATGTAATTAAGAGGGTTTAGGATTGATTGATGCATTGTTTTAGGGGGAGTTTCATTTTGTAAACTTTTCATTCCCTAAGTCTATATCATGTTTATTGTTGCTGCAAAGTTAGGATATATTTCCTATATATTGTTTGATGCTTTTCTCAACATGTTCTATACACATCATGAACCATGTCTTGGATTAAGAGGAAGCTTTATATCTATCTTATACCTTAGTTCAAGACATAACCAATTTAATTCTTTCATGAAACTATTTTGTATGAATCTTTCTCTTTTTTATGTATGTCAAAGGAGGAGAAGGGAACTTTAAGTTAGAATTCATATTAGAAATATGATGTTTTCATTATGTGCATATTTTAAGACCTAACTTAAATGATTGTCAAACATAAAAAAGGAGAGATTGTTGGTGCAACAATGCCCCAAGCATTTATGTCTTTTGATGTTTTGATAATCATTTTTAGTTAGGCAATGTTTTGTGATCTAACTATGAATATGTCAAATGATAGAAAAATCCAAGTGTGAAGACTTGGTAAAGGAAAGTCCAAGTATGAACTTGGCAAGGGATGTCCAAGGGAAGGTCTTGGCGACATAAGACTAAGCATGTAGTCTTGGCGGCGTAAAGTCCAAGCAACCTTGGCAAAGGAAGACCAAAGGCAAGGTCTTGGCAGCATAAGTCCAAGCATGTAGTTTTGGTGGCGTAAAGTCCAAGCGGTCCTTTGGCAAAAGAGAAACCCCAAGACATGACGAAACCGAGACAAGCTCTTGGAAGCAAGCACAAGGATGAAGGAGTCACGGACTCAGAGGGATCTAGGAGGCGCAAGGCTGAAGGAAGAGCTAGAAGGTTGAGTCTAGGTCTAAAGAGTTGATTTCAAGTATGATTTAATCATCCTTGAAGTATCATTCGACTGGAGCTTTTGTCTCAGTCGATTGATCAGTCACTCGACTGAAGATGGCTGAGTTCTGTGACCATCAGTCGACTGATCAGTCACTCGACTGAAGATGGCTAAGTTCTGTGACCATCAGTCGACTGCTAGGGTTTGACAGTTGATTAGTCCATCATTAGTCGACTGCTATACCCTAGTAGTCAACTGTTAATAATGGACATCGACACAGAAGGTTTTCCATTCAAGTGATCGTTTGGAGCACTCGACTGATTACTCAATCAGTCGACTGATGGTATGATCAGTCGATTGATCAGAGTCCCGTTGGACAGTGATGATCGTGGATTCGGCTCGTTAGAAGTCATTGGATGGCATCCGCTACAGCAGCAGTCAATTGATGTTGTACATCAGTCGACTGATGGAGGCTCAATGGGAAAATCATCCCTCTCTCTATAAAAAGAGGCCATGGTGTGCTTGAGGAGGCTAGTTCTTACATTCCTAACATACTCTCAAGCTCCCCACATTTTCTTAAGCTTTCTAAGTGTTTTTAATCCTCCTCTTCTCTAATCTTTATGTTCATCATTTGTAAGAAGAGGAGTGTCTTGTTAGAGAAAGCTTTCTTAGTGGAGATTTGGTTGGATTGATCCACCTTAAGGATCGCCATGAGGAGCTTAATCTCCGAACCATGTAAAATCCTTCTAGTTAGCGATTGCATTTTTAACTCTTGTTTTCTTTAGTATTTGTATTTGCTTCCGCTAATCGAAATTGTAGATTTCAAAAGAGGCTATTCACCCCCCTCTAGCCTTCCAAAGATCCTCAATAGAGCTTACCTTTGGTCCTCCAAACCTATCACTTAGCTTTTGGTCACTTGATCACCGAGGTTTCTACTTCCAAGATTCTCCTAGCATCACCCGACCATCGAGGTTTCTCCTTCTGAGATTCTCCTGGTGTCACCCGACCACCTAGGTTTCTCATCCCGAGATTCTCTTGGTGTTGTTGACCACCGAGGTTTCTCATCCCGAGATTCTCATGGTGACACCTAACCACCGAGGTTTCTCGTCCTGATTCTCCTAGTATCGTTGACCATCGAGGTTTCTCTTTCGGAGATTCTCTTGGTGTTGTTAACCTTGGCAAAGTCTAATACAATACCTACACACTAAGCATAGCACATGAGATAAGAAAATAGCTTAAATTTGAATCTTTACCATTATCAAAACAAAGGTTCGATTATCTAGTTCCCCTACACCAACAATGGGTACTTTTCATAGAAAGTCCAATCATAGGTCTTGGCAATGGTGAAAGTCCAAGTCTTGGTTACTTGGCAATGGAAAGTCCAAGCATGGGTCTTGGCATTTTGAAAGTCCAACATGGAGTTGGCATGGAAAGTCCAAGGGCGTAGTCTTGGCCACATAAGTCTAAGTGTGTAGTCTTGGCGGTGAAAGTCCAAGTCATGGCTACTTGGCAATTGGGAAGTCCAAGGGTATGATATTGGCAGCGTAAAGTCCAAGCATATGTCTTGGCAGCGTAAGCCCAAATATACCTTTGCGGTGTAGAGCAACTTAACATGACAATAGCCGATGGAAGCACCTGAAGGCGAGTATATGGATGAACAAGTCATGGATGACTTGGAGGGATCCAATAGGCATGAGACTGATGGAGGTGGCTAGAAGATTTAGGTCTAGGCTAAGGGTGATCTAACAAGTATGAGGGCATCATACTTGGGGTTAATCCTCATGGTTGAAGTTTAGCAGTAGACTGTGTTATGGACCAGTCAACTAGTCAAGTGTTTTGACGCTTGGCAGTCTAGTCGACAATGAGTAGTTGATTGGGATTATGACCAGTCGTCGGGAGTTCGACTTGGGTCGCGTGGTCGTGGCAAATGATCGCCGATTGGGAAATCAATCGATGTTGAGCAATGATCGCCATGTAGGGCGATCACGACAGGTCATGGGCCCGTAACCTTCTGAGACGATCGATTAATCGCTCATCAAGCTGATAGGCTACGCGTCGGAGTCTTTCCAATGTGGATTAAGCCATTGTGAGACAACAACTACAGGGGCAGTCGATTGGGGCCTTTTGGCAGTCGACTTCCAAGCGGAAATCCATATTGCATGAAGGTATAAAAGGAGATCGACGGGGAGGATTTCGAAAATGGTTCTTTGAGAGGTTGTGGAGGCAATTTGAAGGTGAAGTGAAGGCGCATTTCAGGGTTCTTCAAGTTCATCCAAGAAACAAACAAGTAAAGCATTCATAGCCCTATTTTGTAAAATTCTCTTTACATTTGAGTTGTATTTCCTTTTATTTACTTGTATATCTCTTGTATTACTTTTGTAATCTATTGTAAGAGGGTTTCTCCACCTCCGGAGTATTTTCCAAGAAGGAGAGGTTGATTAGTGGTGTTTGGCATTGCTAGAGCTCATTTGAGCTCAACCCATGGAGTAGGAATCCTAAGGTTTCAAACTACTTTATATCTTGTGCCTATTGTTGTGATTGTGAGTGTTTGTCATGTTTTATTATTGTTTATTATTATTTTCGCTGCGTTAACAAGTATTGTAGAGACAAGTGCAAACGAATTCCATCATCGATGCTATTCACACCCCCCTTTCTAGCAACGTACGATTCCCTACAAGTGGTATCAGAGCAAGACTGCTCTTCAAGGTTTAACAACTAAGGGAGAATGATAGAGCGAAGAAAATGGTGATTGAATAAAGATTAGGGGATGACATCAATGTGCCACCTCAATATGAACTCTATGGAGCCAAGGATTTTGAGCTATGGGCGGTAAGAATGAAATATTTTCTTATGTGTGATTATGATTATTTGATTAGTGTGATAGTAGGGTTCGATGCTCCAAAGGACGAAGAAGGAAAAGTACTCAAGAAGAAGAATTGGAGGAAAGAACAACTCAAATACTTCAACATAAACAATAAGGTAATGGGTATATTATTTAGTGCAATTCCTAACGATGTATTGTGTAGATTAGGAGATTGTAAGGATGCCAAGGAGCTTTGGAGAAAGCAAGCTAAGCTCCATGAAGAACCCTCAATGGCTCAAGAAATAGCGGAGCCCAAGGAACAAGAATACTTATTCGCTCATTTGGAGAAGGAGACTGAAGAAGTACGCTCATCCTCATAAGAAAGTGAGGATTCGGAAGTTGAGAGATTATCAACATCCGAGAAAGAAGAAGAGGTGGAAGAATTAGAGGAAGCCTCCACCTCTAGGATTGAGGGGGAGGAGAGAATTTCCACACCGGAGCAAACTCAAGAAGAACCATCAACCTCCGGTAGAGACGAAGAGCAAACTTCGACTCCTACCACTGACCTAGGTAACTCAAGCATTCAAATTAAAAATAAAATCCATATTATATTCTTTGAGTGTAGTGAAGATGGACACTACAAGAGCAAGTGTCCGAAATGGGTCAAGAAGATGACACAAGTCGTGCCAAAGGCCAAGGAGACCGGAGCCCCAACAATTAAAAGCAAAGAGCACATTGTGTGCTTTAAGTGCAATCAATGGGGACACTACCAAAGTCAATGCCCTAGGGGAGGAATAAAACCAAGGGCCAAGAAGGATCATCACATGTAGGGGGAGCTTTAAAAGCAAACCCTAAGATATATTTTAATAATGCACCTTTGAATTTTAATGTTAAAAAGCATGCCTTTAATTCACTTGCTATTGCTCTTGAAAAGCATGCTAGAAGTAACAATAAATATTTTTGCTTAGGTTCTAAATATTGTAATTTTAGTGTTAAAGACAAATCTAGAAACAATAACCCTATAACCATTCTACCTAGGGAGTCTATTAGAAAGGTAGAAACCCATTTAGGCATTAAGCCTAAGAAGTGTAGACATATGCCTAAGAGAAAGAACCATTCCCAAAAGATTAATGAAAAATCAAAATTGGAAAAATTAGAGTTGGAAAATCAAGCCTTGAGGTCAAGGCTTGAGAAATTAGAAAAGACCATTAGGAAGATTCAAAGTCAAATTCAAGGGTCAAATGATCAAAAATTAGGGTCTAGGAAATAAGAATCATCCAAGGGCAAGAAAGGTTTGGGTCACAAACCTAAGCCCAAGAAGACCTACCACAATGTTCCATTTGATTATGGAACTCAATCTAGGTCTAAGAAAACTAAGGTTACTAGGGAAGCTATCCCTAAGGCTAACCATGGTGTGTGCTTAGTGGTAAGGTTTCAAGGAAACCTAGGGAAGCCACTAAGAAGGTTACAAGAGGTGTTAATCCTAGAGTTAACCTAGGTATGACCACAATGACCAAGGCTTATAAGCCTAGAAGGGTCATTAGGAGGGTATCTAGGGAAGTTATCCCTAGTGAATACCTAGTAAACCAAAGGAGCTCCAATAAGTATTGGGTTCCAAGGAGCGTGGTCGATTCACGCTAAATGGGTTAGGTTGTGTCAACCTAAATGGATGGGTAGTTAACCTAACCATAGGAAAGTTGACACTTTAGGACATTTTCAAGGTTTTGGGAGTCCATGGAAATGAGGTTGAACTAATCCTAAAGGATTTTAGGATGTGGCAATTAAATTTGAGAAGTTTGAAAAATTGATCAAATTGGCACAATTTAGGTCTTAGAGATCATAGTGTGTCATTTTGGATTTTTGGCACACTTGAGAGATGGTTACCATTATGACAAATATGGATTTAATTCTAGAAATGACATTTTGGGCTTAACACTTAGGTATTATATACCTTTGTATTTTATACTTGCCATACCTTGTTTGCCATATGCCATGTCATGACATCATATCTTTTTTAAATCATATAATTTGTCATGATAATACTTAGGTTAGTTTTTATGTCATGTTAATGCTTAGGTTGTATTCACATCTCATGACATCATGATTATTGACACATATTTTTAATTATGCTATCTTTATATGCCATAATCATCATTAATATATCTAAGTTAATTAAAATTGATTTAAGGACTATGACTTGATTTGAAGTCTCATGTATAAGGGAATCAAATAGTGCTGCCAAGAAAAATGCATGAGATCTTAGTTTAGGAATAACCAAAACCCACATCTCACAAAAACATTAGCTTGACTTGAGTGTGTATTGATACACCTTAGATACAAATGAGATGTTAGGAAAATGAGTTATGTTCAAGTTGCATAGTTCTTGCATCTAGATGAACTCAAACTCATCTCAATCATAGGTATAAATCATGAGGAAAGCTAGTATACAAGTGATGCATACTAAGCCCATAGACCATGATTGAAATTAAGGGTCTAAAACCATTTTAAAATCATTTTGAAAAACCTTGGTGAAGTCTATCTTTTGATAACAATCATCATTGATGATGTCAATACAAAGTAGACTCAAAACATTGAAGTTATCTTTGTTTTTGAACTTTGTATCAATCTCACTATTTTATGGGTATTCTATCTTTTAAATATTTTTCACCCATAATGATTAACTTAAGTATTATACGTAAGAAGTTTCTTTATTTTTTAAATTACGTATAATTGCTTATGTATTTCTTAATTTCATTTCTGAACTCTAATTTCGATAGTGTAGAATCAATGACGCTATGGATGACATGATTGGCATCAAGGCGCTGATCGGATCGCTGATCGAAAGAGTCGACTGCCAACACTGATTTTGGGTAAGAAATGATGTTTAACCCATGTTTCAGCTATGTTAGGCTACCCTAACTAGTCCTAACCCTAGGATATGCTTTGGAAAGCATTGGAAGGATGAGAATCCATTGGATATAGATTAGGAGAGTTGTTTAAGGTATGTATCAATCTTCAAGGGGTGTGAAAGTTCAAGTTTTGAACTTTTGCCTTTAATTTTGATGGTTTAGTATTCCTTTAGGCTTAGGGACTCTCCAAAGACATTGTTGGTGCAATTGTCAAGGGAAAGTAAGCCTCTAGGGGGAGGTTATCCATCATGGGATGATGGATGTATTTTTCCTCGTAAGGGGGAGAATTTAGAGAATGAGAGAAAATTAGAGGATTGCCTATCTTTATTGATATGAGACTTATCACTAGGAAGAGTGAAGGCATTCTAGATGTTTCTGGACCAAGGGGAGATTGTAAGATCTCATTGGATATGAGACATTGATACTCTTGGGGAGAGCCTTTTTGATGTATGCCAAAAGAGGGGGGGGGAGTAATTTGAGTGAAAAGTTGGAAATTCCCAATTTGGAGAATTGGGAGGATTGGATTGAGTTAGGTGGACTAACTCAAAGGTGTTGGTTTTTGTCAAACATCAAAAAGGGGAAGATTGATAGTACAATCGACCCAGGTCACGATTAACCGGACTCGAGTTTGACTCGAGTAGTGTTTTGATGTTTGACAAAGGAGTGATCATTGTTTGACAATCGTTTGGGGAGATGGTTGACAAGAGGCTGACCATATGATGGATAAGTCCAAGGGGGACACTTGGCAGGGGAAAGTCTAAGTCATGAGTACTTGGCATGGAAAGTCTAAGCATGGGTCTTGGCAATGGTTAAAGTCCAAGTCTTGGGTACTTGGCAATGGGAAGTCCAAGCATGGGTATTGGCATTTGGAAAGTTAAACATGGAGTTGGCATGGAAAGTCCAAGGGTGTAGTCTTGGCTACATAAGTCCAAGTGTGTAGTCTTGGCGGTGAAAGTCCAAGTCATGGGTACTTAGCTATTGGGAAGTCCAAGGGTATGATATTAGTGATGTAAAGTCCAAGCGTGTGTCTTAGCAGCACAAGCCCAATTATACCTTAGCGGTGTAGACCAGCTTAACATGACAATAGCCGATGGAAGCACCTGAAGGCTAGCATATGGATGAACAAGTCATGGATGACTTGGAGGGATCCAATAGGCGTGAGGTTGATGGAGGTGGCTAGAAGGTTTTGGTCTAGGCTAAGGTTGGTCTAGAAAGTATGAGGGCATCATACTTAGGGTTAAACCTCATGGTTGAGGTTTAGCAGTCGACTGGGGTTGTGGACCAGTCGATTGGTCAAGTGTTTTGATACTTGGAAGCCAATTCGACAATGGGCAGTCGATTGGGATTATGACCAGTCGATTGCCTTGAGTCGACTGGAGTTCGACTATGATCAAGCAGCCTTGATAGTCGACTGCCAACATTGGATAGTGACTGATGTTGAGTAGTCGACTACCATTGAGGGAAGTCGACTGCTGTTTGTGGTCACGGGCATAGAACCTTTGGTAGACGACTGGTCAGTCGACTACTGAAGTTGCAATCGAGTTCTAGTAAGGGCAGTCAACTGCTAGGCCACTCGTTGGAGTCTTTCCAACGTGGATTAAGCCGTTGTGAGATAATGACTACAGGGGCAGTCAACTGGGGCCTTTTGGCAGTCGACTGTCAGGTGGAAATCCAGGTCGCATGGAGGCATAAAAGGAGTTCAACGGGGAGGATTTCGAAAATAGTTCATTGAGAGGTTGTGGAGGCAATTTGAAGGCGAAGTGCAGGCACATTTCAGGGTCTTTCAAGCTCTCCAAGTAACCAACAAGAAAAACATTCAAAGCATTAGTTTGTAAAGTTCACTTTACATTTGAGTTGTATTTCTTTGTATTTTCTTGTATATCTCTTGTATTACTTTTGTAATATATTGTAAGAGATTTGCTCCACCTCCGGAGTGTTTTTCGAGAAGGAGAGGTTGATTAGTGGTGTTTGGCATCGCTAGAGCTCATTTGAGCTCAACTCGTGGAGTATGAACCCTAAAATTCCAAACCACATTATATCTTGTGCCTATTGTTGTGATTATGAGTGTTTGTCGTGTTTTATTATTGTCATTATTATTTTCACTGTGTTAACAAGTATTGTAGAGACAAGCGCGAATGAATTCCATCATCTCTAGCGACGTATGATCTCCAACACCCCTTGCATGCCTTCCCTCTTACCATGGTTCCTTCCCTGAAAAACCCTAGCTCAACCCCTTGGTACAAGGATACCATCACATGCCTAGACAGTCACCATTACTTTCTCGATGTCAATGACTTCTTTATAGATTCAAGTGTAAAATGCCTTTTTACTTCCACCTCATACCAACCACATCTTCCCCCTCCCAACTATCACTATTTCTTCTCCGAATAGTTAATAAATGGCCTCCGACTGTAGTCCCTCCTATTTACTTTGAACTATTAGATTTTTATAAACTACCTATTAATCAGTTAGCTCCTAATGCTTTTCGATTGTTGGCAGGCACAATTGTAGTTTTTAAACGTTTAGAACTCCCTTTATCCCCACTAATGTTCCACTACCTTTTCCAATTGAAATCTTCAAAGGAAGGCCTTTTTTATTTTGCTAGCTACCTTGATTGCCAGTTCCTTACCAATAAACTCTCCTCCCACAAAGTTTGGAGTGACTTAAACTTCTTTGCCTAGCTTCCTACCCCACATCCTCATTCTGAGACTTGGAAGACTGATCTTTCAGACCTGCCCTCCTTTCAGGGTTGTAGGCTCCAATGCTCTTTTGTAGAGGTCCATAAGGTGTTGAAAAAACACCATTACAATTCTGACCTCCTATTAGACATCCATATTCTAAGCCATTACGGGTTGTCCCCCATCCATTTGGATGATCCCATCATCATAGGTAGGGTGCTGCCAACACTTAATATAGAATGTATGTTAATTCTTATCACTGTTATCTATTGCTATGGATGTCTTTAATTGTAGACAACTTGATGCAGAGGGATAGGAATAGTGCAGAGAAGGTTATAGCCAATAAGCCCTCAAAGAAATGCATGAGGGGAAAATCCCCTCTCCTCCCTCCTTCGTCTAATAAAAAGCTTTGTCTAAAAAAAGACGGTCCTTCTAGCTCCACAACTCTTCCTTCCACCTCACCTTCTCGATCTCCCAGTCCACCCCCTCTCCTTCTCCGCCGACGACACCACCTTGTTATCACTGCCCCCACTGAGAGGGATATTCATCCCTTTGGTTGCCTCCCAACGGTTTCCAGAGAGCCATCTCCCACCTTACCTTCTTCTTCAATTCCTTCCTCTCCTCACATGGAGGTTGATCCCCCTGTGTCAACTCCTTCCCCACAAGCACCCCCAGAAACATCTCATCCTACCTCCCCCTTTCCCGACTCTGCCTCTCTTGACTAAGGGTGAGCAATCAATTAAAATGAACCGATCAAACCGATTAAGACCGAAACCAAATAAATCAATTTTTTTTTAACTAAACCGAACCGACCGAAATTTTTCATTAAACTGAACTGATTTGGCAAAAAATCATTTTTTTATTAAAAACCATAAAAATTGATTTTTGATGACTAGTCGACTGATGGTCTCAATCAGTCGACTACAAATATATATATAACAGTCGACTAAATTCAGTGGACAGGAGCATAGAATATTTCTTAGTCGACTGATGGATCAAATCAATCGACTGATGGTCCAGATCAGTTGACTGATGTTATATAGCAGTCGACTGGATCTAGTGGATAGGAGAACAAAATGTTTCTTAGTTGACTGATGACTCAAACCAGTCGACTGATGGTTCCGATCAATCGACTGAACATAGTGTCAGTCAACTATTAAACTATATGTGCATTGTCCAAATGAATTTTACGATAAATAGTCGACTGATTAAACTCTAATTTGATGTCATTTCATGCATTCAATGAATATATGCGATTAGAAGATGCTATACCTATTGTGTGCTTAAATTTACACGGTTTATTAGAATAAAAATAAAAAAATAAAAAATACCTTCCCTATATTTATAGAATTTATTTTCTTGTACATTCTTAAATTTCATTGCTAAAAGTTAAAACATTCAATATTACACAAATTGTGAAAAAGAGCACCACTATACGACACAATTTAATAAATGTCAACACATCAAAATATATAAAAAATATCTCACTAAAAGTAAAACATTCAAGCAATCAAGTTGCCAACATAGCAATCAAGATTCAAGCATATAATTTTAATTTTTTTTACACTTAAGTTATGGGCTTATAGAACATGTGAAATGTAAAAATGAATACAACATATCCTTAGATCTTGAAAGTTGACACTTCACACTTGAGACTTGAGAGTTGAGTCCTTGGTCCTTCTTTCACTCCTTGACTTCTTATAAATTGTGACTTGACTTCAGAGTTCAGACTTGTCTGCTTCACCACTTATGTCTATCATAATAAATAATGATCAAGAAGTACAATTTTGAAGGTAGGAAACTTCGCTTCGCACTTCAACTCGGTCGCTTGTTCACGGCGATCCCTTCGACGTCCCCGGATTAAAAAAAATTAATCCGAGACAAAAGGGATCGCCCAAGCAACCGTTTCATCGTCGTGCTATTCGATTAGAGTAGTCACTTGAACAAACTTGTTGTTCAAGCCACCAACTTCTATTCTACGAATAGCCACAGAATAGACGATGTACGGATCGCCGACTTTTGTGTCTATATTCGGAGTCCAAGTTATTTTAGCCACAAAAAATAATATATAACATACATATGATTGAAGAACAAATATAGACATGTTACAAAAGAATATAAACAACCGTTATACCTCTTGATCTTCTATTGTATGTCCTTCCTCCTTTTGGACGTCGTGTGGACGACGATCTACCAAAATTAGAAGCTCCTAGATCACCAATATTCCTTCCTTGCTCGCTCCGAACAAGAGGAAGAATAAGAAAAAAAGCACTTCTCCTTCTTTCAACCAACCACCAAGCTCCAAGCTTAGTGCTAGCCGCCAGCCAAGAAGGAGAACAAGGAGAGTGAACTCCGGCCAAGACTCTAAGGGAAGAGACCCTAGACTTCTTTCCACTGGCCAAGGAGAAGAGGGGAGGAGGTTTGGACACCGGAAAAGGGAGAGGAAGCAAACCTTGGGTGCTGGCCAACTAGGAAGAGGAAGAAGAAAGGAAATAAATTCCTTATTTGTGGCCGCCCAAGCCTCCAAACCCTAAGCCTCTCAAACCCTAATCCTATTCCTTCTCTAATTCTCTTTGTCACCCACATTATCCTCTCCTTTTATAGAGTTAGGGATAAGCCTTGTTTTAATCTCCACCATTGGTTCTAGGGATTTAATCTCAACCGTCAGATCTAGAGATTTAATCTCTATCTTTGGATCTAGAGTTTTGTTTTCATCCATTGGATCTAGGCTTTATGAGGTTTTAATAGGCTACAATAGGGACCATGAGGAGGAGTTGGATCTTAGCCACCCAATGGATCAAGCCCACATAAAGTCCGATCCATTAATTATAATCCAATCCACTAAAGGATTATCATTGATCTACCTCACCAACCCCTATAAATTAATATGGGCTCCATATATTATTTGTACATTTTTCTCCCCGTGTTTAAGATCTCGAATGTACGACGATTAATTAATTTACTGACCATTAATTAATCAACATCTAACTCCATGAGTAGTACCACTCAACCTTTTCATCATGCCCGACCAAGTCCACCTGCAGTGTTTACATGATGAACCTTATGAGCCTCTCAATGGGACATCATCATCCTAATATATAGGAAATAGTTTCCTCCTATAATCAACGATACACCATATAAATAATATCAGTTCCCAACTTACCGAGCCTATCGATTTAATCTATAAATGTCGCCCATTGGTAAATCAAAGAAATGAATACTAAGTATATGTGCCCGTTATTATATCGGGATTAAGAGAATGTACAATATAATATCTGAGGTCCGATTCGACTATGTAGTTAGCAATAAATTGAATCACCTATAAGTCAGTCCTGCTCAATACACACAAAGTGTACTAGTGTGATTCTATGGTCAAGACAAACCAATACCAAATCACACTACAACCCAACCAATGGTTTGTCCAAAGCCATCTCGGTTGTGAGCCTATACTTATACTTTACAAGGAGTCGATAACATGATCTCCTATGTGACACCTCACACCTTGTTATCTAAAATGTAATGTATTAGATAATATGCATAACCATAAATATGCAAATAATGATCATGTGATTCTTATTTCAAAATAAAGATGTTTATACAAAAGATAGACTTTTCAGTATACATCCCAACAATCTCCCACTTATACTAAAAGACTATGCTGTCCTCAAACTGCCATACATCTGATTCCCATTCCCTCCACATGCCTAGCAAAAGCTCTCACCGGAAGGGCCTTAGTGAAAGGATCTTCTAGGTTATCCTCTGATGCAATCTTGGCCACAACATCATCTCCTCTCTTTACGATTTCTCGTATCAGGTAGTACTTGCACTCTATGTGTTTACTTGCCTTATGGGCTCGTGGTTCCTTCGAGTTTGCAACTGCACCACTATTATCACAATAAATTATGATAGTTCTGGACAAACCAGGAATCACATCCAAGTCCATCAGGAAGTTCCTGAGCCACACAACTTCTTTGGCTGCCTCAGAGGCCGCCACATACTCAGCTTCCATGGTACAGTCTGCCATGCATTTCTGCTTAACACTCCTCCATACAATGGCTCCACCTCATAAAGTAAACACAAAACCAGAGTTAGACTTACTGTTATCCCTGTCTGATTGGAAGTCAGAATCTGTATAACCCACAGGGAGTAATTGGTCTGCCTGGTAAACTAGCATATAATTCCTAGTCCTTCTCAGGTACTTTAATATATGCTTCACCGAAGTCCAATGACCCTGTCCTGGATTACTCTGATATTTGCTGACCATGCCCACTGCAAAGCAGATATCTGGTCTTGTACATAGCATCACATACATGAGACTTCCTACTGCCGAAGCATAAGGAACTTCCTTCATCTCCTCTATCTCCTCAGACATTCTAGGACACATCTCCTTAGATAAAGGAACTCCATGCCTGAAAGGTAGAAAACCCTTCTTGGAGTTCTGCATGCTAAAACGATCCATAATGGTGTCTATGTATGAAACTTGAGATAAACACAACATCCTTTTCTTGCGATCCCTTATAACCTTGATCCCAAGGATGTGTCCCACTTCTCCCAAGTCCTTCATATCAAACTGTTTGGACAACTATACCCTTACGTCCGATAACACCTTGACATTGTTTCCAATTAACAAAATATCATCTACGCATAGTACAAGAAATACCACTATGTTTCCGTCACATCTCTTGTATACACAAGACTCATCCAGACTTTGAATAAATCCATAAGACTAGATTACCTCATCAAAGCGGATGTTCCAAGACCTCGAATCTTGCTTCAATCCATAAATGGATCGATTAAGCTTACACACAAGATGCTCTTTGCCCTTTGTAATGAATCCCTCTGGTTGCTTCATATAGATGTTTTCCTCAAGACTTCTATTAAGGAAAGCTATCTTGACATCCATCTTCCACACCTCATAATCCATATGAGCTTCAATGCATAAGAGAATCCGGATAGAATTAAGCATGGCCACCGACGAAAAGGTTTCCTCATAATTGATACCCTCTTTCTGAGTATACCCCTTCGCAACAAGCCTCACTTTGTGTAGGGATCCCGAGCGATAAACAAAATTCGCAACGGAAAACTTAGGATCCCTCCAGAGATCCAAGCAAAAAAAACATACTCATTTCTATTATTGATTCTATCCTATAGGAATCGAGATTACCTTCGAAGCGTGCCCTTCGAATTCCAGTCAACAACACTTGCGGATCTCAGCGTGGTCAGAATGTCCACGCCTCTACGGTGCACACACACACGATCTTGGAGAGAAGAGGTAAACCCTTTCGGTTGTGCTAGTAACCACGCCAAGGTCTCTCTTTTCACTCTATACTTGGCTTTTTGAGAACAAAATAAAATCAGATTCAATTTGTTTTTCATTCTCACGTTGAAGAAGAAGAAGAAACAATAATACACCTTAATGAGACATTAAATGCACTTCCTTATTCTCCATGGTAAAAGAAAGGAAGTCAATTAATGCTCATTAAATGCACATTAATGAGCTTTTAAATCCCATTTAAAACCCCATTTATTAATTCATGTATTACATTATTAATTCATGTATTACATGATTAATTCGTGTATTACATGATTAATTATGATTAATCATTTTAGCCTTCTTCTCTTGGTTTGACTTGAGTCTAACTCAACATAAACCAATTTGAGTCCAACTCAAATTTAGCCAAGTAATGAGTCTTACTCATTCTAGTTAATCCAATTAACTAATAATTCATTTTAGTCAAACCAAAATGATTTCCTCTCTAAAATAATATGTTATTTGTGTGTGACCCTATAGGCTCTCATAACGTTGGCAATGTATCTAAAACCATTTTAGATACATAAGCAATGAGCGGCATCTAGCAATACATCATTGCTACCCAAGTGATGAGAATGTCGAGATGCGACAACCTCTTCCGTGACTATTATCATATGATAGTGTCCTTCTATCTTTGATATCTCAGATCGATCAATGAGGCATAGACCGTGTCACCCTCTTATCAATCTTTATTTTTCTTTATCCCCAAGTAGACTCACTCAAACAAATGAGCTCAATATCTCATATTGACTCATTTGAGCATGGCCATGCATTTCGTGGTCCAACTCTATCAAGAGGCCAAAGATATCACTCCCGTTATATGGGAAGGATAGATCCCATCTACATCACTCACATCCCTCCGTATAATTCGTTACATACTCAGTGATCACCGTTATAGTCACCCAATTACGGTGTGACGTTAGACGATACCAAAGTACATAACTCCTTATGTAGGGAACCGTAGTGACTTCAGGTCTAATGACTATTCACACCAATAGTCACATGAGAAAGTATATGACACTCATATAACGATCCATGATACTTTCTCATGGTGGGTCAATTCAGTATATATAGTCTCCTATATATATACCCATGTATCGATGTGATATCACATATCAATGACTTGTGAGATCAAGTCATCCATTAACCTACATGCTAGTCTCAATGTATCAATATAGCCCTTGTCTATTAATACAATACTCGACTAGGAATATTTAAGAATAGTGTTCTCTACAGCTTCTCATAATCAATTCTACCAATTGTTATACTGTAGATAATAACCTACTATTCATGGGCATTATTATATTTATTTAGCTGGCACACGCATAAAAAAATATAATAATCAATCTTTGCCTTTATTAATGCAAGAATATAATACAAAAGTCTCCCTCACCAATCATCTCATAATTGGCACTAAGGGCTCATACTAACACTTTGAAGGTCTCAACCTTCTCGTCTATTCCTCTCTTTCTTTTGTAGATCCACTTGCATCCAATGGTTTTAACACCATCGGGTAGTTCTACTAGCTCCCATACCTGATTTGAATCCATAGATTCAATCTCAACTTTCATTGCACTTTGCCAAGATACTGCATCTTTATCTTGGATTGCCTCGTCATATGTCCAGGGATCAGGTTCATGTTCGCCAGGGGCCAAATCAGAAGATTCTCCCAGGCTGTCTCACAACCCTCCCACTACGACGAGGTATCACCTATGTATCCTCTGTGACATATGGTGCAGTGACTTGTGGTATATCCTCTTGTACCGGTGGAACTGAAGAAGTACTTCCCCTTTTAATTCCTCCAGAACAATCTTACTCATGGGATTGTGGTTCATTAAATAGTCTTCCTCTAGAAATCTGGCATTCGTGCTAATGATCACCCTCTGATCTCTAGGACTATAAAACAAACCACCTTTCGTTCCTCTAGGATAGCCAACGAACATGCGCACTTCTGTACGAGGTTCCAACTTACCAGCATCTACCTTCAGCACATGTGCTGGACTCCCCCAAATCCAAATATGTCTTAGACTTGGCTTTCGCCTAGTCCATAATTCTATGGGAGTAGAAGGCACTGATTTAGATGGGACCAAGTTCAGAATATACACTGCCGTATCTAGAACATATCCCCAGAACGAATCTGGCAACTCAGAATAACTCATCATCGATCTAACCATCTCCATAAGAGTCCTATTCCATCGCTCTGCTACACCATTCTGCTGGGGTGTGCCAGGTGCAGACAATTGGGATTGATCCCAGCCTCTGATAAGTAATTCCTAAACTCACTCAAGAGGTACTCACCACCACAATTAGATCGTAGTGTCTTGATACTTTTACCTTGACGTTTCTCTACATCAACCTTGAATTGTTTGAACTTGTCAAAGCATTCAGACTTGCGGTGCATCAAGTAAATGTATCCATATCTCGAATAATCATCTATAAAGGAGACGAAATACTCAAAACCACCTCTAGCCTGGATAGCCATAGGACCACACAAATTAGAATAAACCAATTCCAACACATCTTTGGCTTTAAACCCCATGGCCTTAAAAGGCCTCTTGGTCATTTTACCCTCCAAGCAAGATTCGCAGGTTGGAAAATCTTCCATTACTAATGATCCCAAAGGTCCATCAGCTATCAACCTTTGAATTATGCTTAGGTTAATATGACCAAGTCTTAGATGCCAAAGATATGTTTGGTTCATCTTCGAAGGTTCTTTTCTCTTATTGGAATTAGAAGATGAGTTATTAACTTCAATTTGCAGCGTGGGAGCTTTTGGTTCTAGTGTGTATAAATTTCCTATCAATGCACCTGAACAAATAATGTCTCTATTCCTTTTTATAACAACTCTGTCATTAAATGAAATAGAATATCCATACATAAACAATTTAGAAACCGAAATTAAATTCTTTCTAAATAAAGGTACATAAAGGTAATTCTTAAGAACCAAAACTTTATTTTTCTCAAAAGATAAATAAACATCTCCCACTACAACAACTGTCACCTTCGTGGCATCGCCCAAGCATACGATAATCTCCCCCTTAGTCAGTCGTCTGGTTTTTTAGAACCCCTACAAAATATTGCAGACATGATCAGTGGCTCTCGTATCTACACACCAGGTGCCGGTAGATAACACCGCTAAACATGTTTCAATGACTAGACCAAAAGATATACCTTTGTTCTGCTTGCGGTTGGGACAGTCCTTCTTCTAGTGTCCAGTATGCTTACAAGTGAAGCACTTGCCTTTCGGCTTCTTCACTCCTCCCTGAGTTCCTCTCACCGCCTTTGCCCCAGCTTCTTTCTTCTTCTTCTAGCCTTTCGTCTTAGAAGTAGAAACCTTTTGGGCAACCATGACTTATACCTGAGCACTCTGACGAAATAGCCCCTCTGTCGCCTGGAGTTCTATCAGAAGCTCCGCCAACGAATACAACCTCTTGTTCATGTTGTAGTTCTGGCGAAACTGCTCAAAACTCCTAGGTAGAGACTAGAGAATGATATCGACCTGGGTTTCCCCATCGATCTCAACTCCGAGGACTTCCAACTCATTAAAATGAGCTATCATCTTGAGAACATGATCCCTCACGAGTGTTCCCTCGATCATGGTGGTCGTCATCAAGTTCCTCATGGCTTCCTGCCTTGCAGCCCGAATATGGTGTCCGAAAAGCTCTTTGAGATTGAGCATCATGTCATAAGCAGTGGGCATGGCTTGATGTTGATGTTGCAGTACATTTGACATAGATGCCAAAATGTAACACCGCACCATCTCATCGGCCTTGATCCACTTCTTATAACTCTCCTTCTCCTTTTCCCCAGAATCATCCGCAGTCTTAGGAGGGCACTCTTCGAGGAGTACATATTTGTATTCCTCAGTAGTCAAGAAAATGTCAAGGATCCTCTTCCAATAAATATAGTTGAGTCCAGTAAGTTTATTTTTTTTCAGTATCACAGCAAGAGGTTTGAAAGTCATTTTGAAAGAAAACCTAAGAATCACATAGATCAAAACATTAGATTTCAAAAAATTATTGATTCCTCAAACAATAAAATTTTAAAATCAACCAACACCTCAAAACACCGAGAATGTCGTATGCCACGATAGTGTGGACGTATACGAATTCTATATTTGTAAGAGGAGGTTTTACCTATTAATTTTACTATCTTGTCAACCTAACTTTTTGACAAGTAAAATTAATAGTTGGTTCCTCTTAGGCCCTACAAATAAAAGCAGTGACTCCGATGGGGAGGATACTTATATTTGTATCTAAGTGTTCACCATTACTCGGTACCATGATAATTATCTCGGGTTATGTGTCTTCCAATGGGGAAGTACACACACTCCTTAATAATTTCCTATAACCATATTCGACCTTGTGATCCGCAAACAAACTCATCCGATGGGGATGAAGGCACTCAGAGCCGACACGCAAGTTTGTTTGCATAACATGTCAAATCGTAATGGAGGTCATGGGAATTTATAAAAATATTCCTCTCCCACTTAGTAATTTGAAATTGAGGAATTTTCTAGCCTACGACATCCATATCAAAAAATAAGCAATAAATATGAAAAATAAAATTTTCCAACTATTATGGCTTTTGTCTTCAATATGTCTCCCATCGTATCACCATTTCGTCCGCTCCTCCCTACGCCATGTACGAGCCATCCGGAGATCCGAGCCAAGACTAAAAACTATTTTAATTTACATCCATCGATCCTATACTCCACGAGGTAGTGTACATGAAATCTAGATCTAAAGTAAACTAAAATAAAAGGAGTGGCTAAACAATGTCGTATCTAATTATAAAAATTAAATATTAGCCTCGTCAACCCCGACGATTCAACAAATATACAATTACACACATACAATCACATACACACATATGGCCATAATAGTTGCATCCTATGCCTGCAACCAAAAAGTTAACCTACGCATATCCTACTATTATTCGACACATATAATATATGAAAAGTCCATAAAAGTTACCGAATCCTAAACACACAAAATCGGAAACCGTGGCTCCGATACCACTTGAAGGTAGGAAACTTCCCTTCCCACTTCAACTCGGTCGCTTGTTCATGGCGATCCCTTCGACGTCCCCGGATTAAAAAAAAATTAATTCTAGACAAAAGGGATCACCCAAGCAACCGTTTCATCGTCGTGCTATTCGATTAGAGTAGTCATTTGAATAAACTTGTTGTTCAAGCCACCTACCTCTATTCTACGTATAGCCGTGGAATAGATGATGTACGGATTGCCGGCTTTTGCATTTATATTCGGGGTCCAAGTTATATTAGCCACAAAATAGAATATATAACATACATATAATTGAAGAACAAATATAGACAACTTACAAAAGAATATAAACAAACGTTATACCTCTTGATCTTCTATTGTATGTCCTTCCTCCTTTTGAACATCGTGTGTGTAGGGATGTATACTGAAAAGTCTATCTTTTCTATGAACATCTTTATTTTGAAATATAAATCACATGATCATTGTTTGCATATTTTTATGGTTATGCATATTGTCTAATAATTTACATTGTAGATAACATGGTGTGTGGTGTCACACGGGAGATCATGTTATTGCCTCCTTGAAAAGTATAAGTAAAGGCTCACAACCGAGATGACTTTGGACAAACCATCAGAATGGTTGTAGTGTGATTTGGTATTGGTTTGTCTTGACCATAAAATCACACTAGTGCACTTTGTGTGAATTGAGTTGGACCGACTTAGAGGTGATTCAATTTATTGATGACTACGTAATCGAATCGGACCTCAGATATTATATTGTACATACTCTTAATCCCGATATAATAACGGGCACATATACTTAGTATTCATCTTTTTGATTTACCAATGGACGAGATTTATAGATTAAATCGATAGGCTCGGTAAGTTGGGAGATGATATTATTTATATGGTGTACCGTTGATTATAGGAGGAAACCGTGTCCTATATATTAGGATGATGATGTCCCCTTGAGGAGCTCATAAGGTTCATCATGTAAACCCTACAGGTGGACTTGGTTCGGCATGATGAAAAGGTTGAGTGGTACTACTCATGGAGTTAGATGTTGATTAATTAATGGTCAGTAAATTAATTAATCGACGGACATTCAAGATCTTAAACACGAGGAGAAAATGTACAAATAATATATGGAGCCCATATTATCTTATGGGGGTTGGTGAGGTAGATCAATGATAATCCTTTAGTGGATTGGATTATCATTAGTGAATCGGACTTTATGTGGGGTTGATCCATGGGTGGCCATGATCCAACTCCTCCTCATGGTCCCTAATGTAGCCTATTAACACTTCATGATGCTTAGATCCAATGGATAGAAACAAAACTCTAGATCCAAAGGTAGATATTAAATCTCTAGATCCGACGGTTGAGATTAAATCTCTAGATCCGACGATTGAGATTAAATCCCTAGAACCAATGGTAGAGATTAAAAGGAGGCTTATCCCTAACTCTATAAAAGGAGGGAAAGGCGTTGGCGTGGAGGACAATTCAAGAGAAGCTAGGGTTTTGGAAGTTGGCGGCAAGGCATAGGAGCTAGGGTTTAGGCTTGGGCGGCACCTAATAAGGAAATATTTTCCTTGTGTTGTTCTTCTTCCCCAAGCTGACGGCGCCCTTGGAGTTCCTTCTAGCCCTTGGTCGGCATTCAAAACAGGTCCTCTCCTTCTCCTTGGCCAGTGGAACAAAGGTTTAGGGTCCTCCCTTGAAGCTTTTGGCCGACCACTCTCAATCTCCTCTTCGTTCTTGGCCGGCGGCAAGCTTCCTCCTTGGAAGTTAATGGTTGGTTGAAAGAAGGAATAGAGCTTTGTTTCTATTCTTCCTCTTTCTTTGGATGATCAAGGAAAGAAGATTTGTGATCTAGGAGCTTCATCTTTTGGTAGATCGTCGTCCACATGACGTCCGAAAGGAGGAAGGCCATACATTAGAAGATCGAGAGGTATATCGATTCTCTAATTTTTATATGTTACATGTTTGTATTTGTTTTTCAATTATGAGAGTGATATAAATCTGTTTGTGGCTAAATAATACTTGGATCCCGAACATAAACACAAAAACCGGCGATCCGGATATCGTCTATTCCGCAGCTACTCGTAGAATAGAGGTTGGTCGCTTGAACAACGAGTTTGTTCAAGTGACCTCTCTAAACGAATAGCACGATGATGACTTGGTTGTTTGGACAATCCCTTTTATCTAGGATTAAGTTTTTTTAATCCGGGGACATCGATGGGATCGCCATGAACAAGCAACCGACGTGAAGTGGGAAGCGAAGTTTCCCCTCACGGACTCGATAAGCAAAACCCTTCAGTGTGGGCGATGATCTACCAAAAGTCGAAGCTCCTAGATCACCAATCTTCCTTCCTTGTCACTCCGAACAAGAGGAAGAATAAGAAACAAAGCACTTCTCCTTCTTTCAACCAACCACCAAGCTCCAAGCTTAGTGCTTGCCACCGGCCAAGAAGGAGAACAAGGAGAGTGAACGCCGGCCAAGACTCTAAGGGAAGAGACCCTAGACTTCTTTCCACTGGCCAAGGAGGAGAGGGGAGGAGGTTTGGACGTCAACAAAGGGAGAGGAAGCAAACCTTGGGCGCTAGCCAACTAGGAAGAGGAAGAAGAAAGGAAATAAATTCCTTATTTGTGGTCGCCCAAGCCTCCAAACCCTAACCCTCTCAAACCCTTATCCTATTCCTTCTCTAATTCTATTTGCCGCCCACCCTATCCTCTCCTTTTATAGAGTTAAGGATAAGCCTTGTTTTAATCTCGACCATTGGTTCTAGGGATTTAATCTCAACCGTCGAATCTAGAGATTTAATCTTTACCTTTGGATCTAGAGTTTTATTTTCATCCATTGGATCTAGGCTTCGTGAGGTTTTAATAGGCTACAATAGGGACAATGAGGAGGAGTTGGATCTTGTCCACCCAATGGATCAAGCCCACATAAAGTCCAATTCATTAATGATAATCCAATCCACTAAAGGATTATCATTGATCTACCTCACCAACCCCTATAAATTAATATGCGCTCCATATATTATTTGTACATTTTTCTCCTCATGTTTAAGATTTCGAATGTCCGTCGATTAATTCATTTACTGACCATTAATTAATCAATATCTAACTCCATGAGTAGTACCACTCAACCTTTTCATCATGCCGGACCAAGTTCACCTGCAAGGTTTACATGATGAACCTTATGAGCTCCTCAAGGGGACATCATCATCCTAATATATAGGACACAATTTCCTCCTATAATCAATGACACACCATATAAATAATATCATTTCCCAACTTACCGAGCCTATCGATTTAATATATAAATCTAGCCCATTGGTAAATCAAAGAAATGAATACTAATTATATGTGCCCTTTATTATATCGGGATTAAGAGCATGTACAATATAATATCTGAGGTCCGATTCGATTATGTATTAAACAATAAATCGAATCACCTCTAAGCCAGTCCTGCTCAATACACACAAAGTGTACTAGTGTGATTCTATGGTGAAGACAAACCAATACCAAATCACACTACAACCATACTAATGGTTTGTCCAAAGCCATCTCGGTTGTGAGCCTATACTTATACTATACAAGGAGTCGATAACATGATCTCCTGTGTGACGCCTCACACCATGTTATCTACAATGTAATGTATTAGACAATATGTATCACCATAAATATGCAAACAATGATCATGTGATTCTTATTTCAAAATAAAGATGTTCATATAAAAGATAGACTTTTCAGTATACATCCCAACAAAATTTGTTATTACCATTTAAACAAGATAATTAAAAAGTAAATACACTTGTAACTAAATTAAAATAAATGAAAGATACAAAAAAGTGATTAATTACACCTCAAATGGTGTTGTCGAAGAAGAAAGATCCATTATTACTTTTGAGAACTTTGACAAAAAAGTATAACATGATCAAAGTCAAACAAATTAATACTCTATACATTTTTAATTGTAAACAAACAACTAACTATTAAATTTTCTTTTAACAAAACGTACTGCTTTCAAGTTTTTCTACATCTTCTAACATTTCTTCGACATTATTTGCCTCCAAACATGATCGAAGCCAATCTTGGGTACAAATCAGACTTTCTACCACTCTAAGAGTCAATGAACTCCTAAAACAATCAAGTACTCGACCACTAGTACAGAAAGTGGATTCTGAAGCAACTATTGATACTGGAATGGCTAATACATCACGAGCAATTTGAGTAAGTATAGGAAATCTATGACAATTTTGCTTCCACCATCCCAAAATGTTAAAAGTCTCATAATATTCTTCAAATATTTCATTTAGATACTTGTCTAATTCTGGCATGTTGCCATCACCAAATATTTATGTCTTTTGTTTCTTATACTTTGCAAAGGTTGATTGTCTTTTCAAATCTATTTGGCTTATATTTTTAGGCACAATATCGTTATCACCTGATTCTGAAATAGCTGAAATTTTTGAACTGCTACTCTGAGGCTCTATTTTCTCCTTATAATTTTTATACAAAGTAAATAAAGTCTCCTTAATATTCTTTCATGTTATTGCACCTATTTCATCTCCATATAATTCAATCAACATAAATTTCACAAAAATCTAATTTATGCCTTGTATCAAGTATCACTGCAATATAAAGTAACTTATTAATCTTCAATGGATCTCCCCAATACTAGTCAAATTTAATTTTCATTCTTAATCCCATTGAATATACATCATGTTCATCACTTTCTTGCCACTCCTTTAATATAGAATGAATAGAACTGATTTCATGTGCAAAAGTATTAGAAGTGACATATAATGATTCGAAAACTTTTAATATCAACTCATAAAAAACTTGCAATAGAGATGCAAAAAGCCTAACATTATTCCAATCAACACTTGTTGGCTTTCAATCAAAAGTATGTAATTCTGCTTGTGCTTGCCGTCTGATCCAAGTATCACATCTCCATTTTTATTCCTATTAACATCCCATTCATTATATTGAAGATATATTCTAAAGCATGAGTCTTGTGCATCAAACCTATCAAAAGCTCTTTCAAATTTTTCAGCTACACTCAACATCAAATAAGTTGAATTCCATCAGGTTGACACATCCAAACACAATGATTTCTTGCTTTCAATTTTTTCCATTTCTACACATTCTTTGAACTTGCTCAATCTAGAGGGAGATTGCTTAACATATTTAATAACATTTCTAACCCTCATCATAGATGAATTTATATCTTTCAAGCCATCAACAATAATCAAGTTTATTATGTGAGCTACACAACTCATATGAATGAATTCTCCTTTTAAAATAGTAGAATCCCAATTAACAATCTTTTTCTTGAAACTATTGATAGCAACATCATTTGAACTTGCATTATCAGTAGTAATAGTAAAAATTCTATTAGTTCCCTACCTCTCAAGCAATTTTCAATAGCTAAACTGATTGTCTTATGACTTGTAATTGGACAAAAATTGAGAATTTTTTTTGCAACTTCCAATCTTTATCGATAAAATGTGCGGTCAAAACCATATAGTTGATTTTTTGATTTGATGTCCATGTATTAGTGGTCCAAAAAATTCTTTGGGTTGAATCATGCAATAGACTATTCAATTTTTCCTTTTCATTTGTATATAATTCTACACAATCACATGCTACTGTCCATCTCGAAGGAATTCTAAACTTTGGGCATATCATAGCCATAAATGCTTTAAACCCTTCTCCTTCTACCAATTTAAAAGGCAATTCATCCATTATAATCATTCTAGCTAATGCTTTTCTAGATGCATCCTGATCAAATATCCATGAAATGAGTGATCCCTCACCATGTCTTGCACCTATTTAAAAACTCAATTGAGTTTGATTTGTTTCAATAACATGAGAATGTTTTTTTGCAAAATGTCATATGAGATTTCAAACTTGTTGTTCCATTATATTCTTGTATGGATCGCAAAAAAAATCCTTATCACAATATTTGCATTTGGCTTTAATCTCATTAGTAGCATTAGTAAACTTCATAAAATGCTCTCATACCTCACTTCTTGGTTTTATTGTTCTTCGTTTGCTTAATTTTTCTCTTGTACCCACTAAAGGTCCAGATTGTGGGATTGAACAACTATTATCCATGTCTATATTTGAAATATTTCCTTGTATTGACATCTAAACAAATAAACATACAATTTTAATTAAAAAATTATATATAACTACAGTTAGCTTACAACTAAAAAAGGAACATAGAAAAGTTATATTAAAATTCCTAAACATGTACTTGATAAAAAAAGGAAGAACAATTAGCAATGTGCGAAACACTTACTTCAATCGGTAATCAATACAAAATATAAAGACTTTTACTAACAAAATAAAAGCCAATTCGAAGACTTATTCTTCGTTTACCTTCAATTAGCAATGTACGAAGTTCTTACCCTCTTCTTCCATCAACCGACGAACCTTGCAAACCAAGAAAACCTATGAAGAATAGGTAGAACAAAAGACACATTTCTCAAACAGAAAAAAAATTGCGAATGAAGACATCAACAAGAATCAAAACCACTGTTGCTCAATGGAAGAAAACCTAGAAACCCGAAATCAACCGACGAACCTTTGCAGAGTTGCAAACCTAAAAAACCTACCGACATAAAATTGAAACCTTCATGGAACAAAAACCACAAATCCTAAGCACAAGAATATTGAAAAGTTTTTATAGACACACCTTTTAGGTGAGATTAGAGGCTTTTTGATGTTCTTGAATCTTGATCCCTAATTCTTCTTATTCCTTAGCTCTCGAACCATGTCATTCCTCGTCGGTAGTCGGGGTTGGGAAGAAAAAGTTGTCGATTGTTGGGGTTGGGAAGAAAAGTTGGATAGCGAGATAGAAACAGAATCACAATTTTGTGATTTTTAAGTTCCGATTCGGGTTTAACAGTCGACTGCTTGTAAAAGCAGCCGACTGTATATAAGTTGTCGACTGGTATAGCTATCAGTCAACTTGCTCTACTCCAAATCGGTTAATCCATTAAACTGATTTTATCTATTTTTAAACTGAACCAAATCGAAATAACTGAAAAACCTGATTTTTTGTTTTAGAAAATCAAATTTTCGACTAAGCTAAATCAAACTTTTCGATTCGGTCGGTTCAATCGGTTTAACTTTGCATGACCCTACTCTTGACCCTTCCTTACTAAGGGAAGAATCCCCTCTTCCTATGGGAGATATTCTCCCGCTCAACCCCTTAACTACTGCCATGGGATCCCAGATGAAGATCCACACTCTTCAAGAAGTGAGACTTTTCATCCAATCGAGAGTGCAGGGTCCTCTTGAGCGTTTACGGAAAGATTTATCTGAGGTATTTTCCTTTAACTCTATGATACCTATCACATTCTAGGACTGTCCTATGAAGCATCTTTTTCCCTTTACTCAGGCGGGCACACGTTATAATGAAGCGACTCAACGCCTAACTGACTATCAGTCCACTATGGCAACTCACCATAGTGCCTCCCAAGCGCAACAGAAGAATCTAACCCAATAGCTAATTGAGAGTAAACAACGGGAGGCTACTTTAAATGTTAAATTGACAACAGTAGGGCATTAAAAAGAAGAAGCCCTTAAAGTAATTGACTCTCTTTAAGCCCATCTATTTCTTCAAACTGATAAGATTCAGCATGTCGATGCCCTGACCCAAAAACTATCAGAATGCTAGGTTTAACTTCAGGAAACACAGGGTAGGGAATCTGAGTCGGTGGCTAAACTACTAAAGGCTCAATCAGTTATTGATACTTTGGAGGCCTCTCGGGAATCAAGTCTGACACGACTAAGAGGTCTTTCCTCCAAGGTATCTACACTATAAAAGGCCATGACAAGGATAATAAAGAAAATGCAAGTGTTGTAGCTAGAACATGTAGGAGATCTCATGACCGCTAGAGGGGAGGTGAATAGCTCGTATTCGTCGTTTGATGAATTATGATCGTGTTTGTCTCTACGAAGCTTGTTAGCGCAGCGAAAATACGAAATGCAATAATAAAAGACGACAACACAATCGCAACACGCAATATAACGTGGTTCGGAATCGAATGGTTCATACTCCACGGATTGGGCTTGTAAGAGCCCTAGTGATGTTAATCACACACCACTAATCCAATAAACTCCTTCTTAGAACAATCCGGAGACGGGAAAACCTCTTACAATGATTACAAAAGTAATACAATAAGAATACAAGCAAATACAATAATGAATTCCAATACAAGTAAAGAAATCAATTTTACAAGAGCTTTTGATTGCTTGCTTTTGGTTGCTTGAAGAATAGCCTTGGAGACCCCGAATTGCAATAGCATGTAGGGGGATGCTTCGGAGGCTCATTGGCTCCCATGTCCCCGGATTAAAATTTTCACTAATGAAAGGATTAATCCGGATGGGATGAGCTTCCTTAGCAACACCATTTCGTCGTCGTGCTAACAACTTGAGTGGTCGCTTGAACAAACTAGTTGTTCAAGCAACACAACTCTTCTAGTTGGTTAGTCGCGGAAGAGACGACGGACGGATCGCCGGTTTTTGTGTTTGTCTTCGGGGTCCATGATTATACAATATATTTACTTATTCACACATGGATAATCAAAACATAAAAGAACAAGCTCAGATCTGTAAATAAAGTTAAAATAACTTTATACCTCACGATCTCCTACCGTATGCCCTATCCTTCTCGTGGACGACGTGTCGACGAAGATCCTCCATGAGTAGAAGCCTTCTAGATCGCTTTCTTCTCTATCTTGTCCGGTGCGAACAAAGAGAAGAAATGACAAATACCTTCCTATCTAGAACCGGCCACCAAATTAGGGAATTTGGTGCAACCGCCGGCCAAGGAACAATCGGATGATGCGCCGGCCAACTTCAAGAAGTGTTGCCGCCGGCCACTCTAGGATGAAGGGAGGAAGATAAATGCCGGCCACCTATGGAAGGAGAACCGCCGACCAAGGAAGAAGAGAGAGGCCTAGAAGATGGGCGCCGGCCAAGTGTTGATGGAGGAGGATGGGCGCCGGCCAACTCCTACTAGAAGGAATAGTTGCCGCCCACTTCTTTTGCTCCAAAACCCTTGCCACCCAAAAACCCTAGCCGCCCACTTTTGGATGAGCCAAAACCCTAATTCCTCAATCCATCCTTTCTGCCCAACCCTAAGCTTTCCTTTTATAGAGTTAGGGTTAGGACTCCTTTAATCTCCACCGTCGGATCTAGGGATTTAACCTCCACCGTCGAATCTAGGGTTTTATCCCAACCGTCGGATCAAGGGTTTCATCTCAACCGTCGGATCTAGGATTTCATCCCAACCGTCGGATCTAGGATTTCATCCCAACCGTCGGATCTAGGGTTTTATCCCAACCGTCGGCTCTAGGGATTTAATCCTAAACGTCGATTCTAGGGTTTCATCCTAACCATTGGATCTTAGGGATTTAATCCCAACCGTTGGTTCTAGGTTTTGTTTTACATTCTTGGATCTAGACTTCACAAGGATTATATTAGGCTACGATAGAGACCATAAGGAGGAGTTGGGTCTTGGCCACCCGATGGATCGGAACCACACTAACTTGATCCATCAATGATGTTCCATTCCACTAGAGGATCATCATTGAACTACCTCACCAACCCCCATAATTTAATATGGGCTCCATATATTATTTGTACATTAATCTCCCCGTGTTTAAGATATCGAATGTCCGTCAATTAATTGATTTACTGACCATCAATTAATTAACATCTAATTCCTCGAGTAGTACCACTCAACCTTATCATCATGTTGACTAAGTCAACCAGCTGGGTTTACATGATGAACCTTATGAGCTCCTCAAGGGGACATCATCAACCTAATATATAGGACATGATTTCCTCCTATAATTAACAGCACACCATGTAAATAATATTATTTCCCAACTTACTGGGCATATTGATTTAATCCATCTAAATCTCACCCTCTGGTAAATCAAAGAAATAAATACTAAGCACATGTGCCCGTTATTATATCGAGATTAAGAGCATGCACAACATAATATCCACGGTCCGATTCAATTATGTAGTCAGTACTAAATTGAGTCACCTCTATGTCGGTCCTGCTCAATACACCTAAGTGTACTAGTGTAACTCTATGTTCAAGACAAAACAATACCAAGCTACACTACAACCATGCCAATGGTTTGTCCAAAACCATCTTGGTTGTGAGCCTCTACTTATATTTTACAAGGGACTGATAACATGATCTTCTGTGTCACACCAAGCACCATGTTATCTACAATGTAAAATATTAGACAATATGCACACATATAATAAATATATAAAGTGCAAACAATGATCATGTGATTCTTATTTCAAAATAAAATGTTCATACAAAAAGAGCTAGGCTTTCAGTATACATTCCAACAATCTCCCACTTATACTAAAAGACTATGTCGTCATCACTCTGCCATACATCTGATCCTCATGTCCTCCACATGCCTATCAAATGCTTTCGTTGGAAGGGCCTTAGTGAATGGATCCGCCAGGTTATCCTCTGATGCAATCATGGCGACAACAACTTCTCCTCGCTTTACGATCTCTCGTATGAGTGGTTCCTTGAGTTTGCAATCGCACTGTTATCACAATAAATTGTGATAGTTCTGGGCAAACCAGGAATCACATCCAAGTCCATCAAGAAGTTCCTGAGCCATACAGCTTGCTTGGTTGCCTCAGAGGCTGCCACATACTCAGCTTCCATGGTAGAGTCCGCCACGCATTTATGCTTGACACTCCTCCATACTATGGCTCCACCTCCAAAAGTAAACATAAACCCTGAGGTAGACTTACTCTTGTCCCTATCTGATTGGAAATCTGAATCCATGTAACCCTCAAGGACTAATTGATCTGCCCGGTAAACCAGCATATAATCCCTAGTCCTTCTTAGGTACTTCAATATATGCTTTACCGCAGTCCAATGTCCCTGTCCAGGATTACTCTGATATGTGCTAATCATGCCCACGGCAAAGCAGATATCCGGTCTCGTACATAGCATAGCATACATAAGGCTTCCTACTGCCGAAGCATAAGGAATCGCCTTCATGTCCTCTATCTCCTTTGATGTTTTAGGACACATCTCTTTAGATAAAGGAACTCCATGCCTAAAAGGTAGAAAACCTTTCTTGGAGTTCTGCATGCTAAAACGAGCAAGGATAGTGTCAATGTATGAAGCTTGAGACAAGCACAACATCCTTTTCTTGCGATCCCTTATAACTTTGATCCCAAGGATGTGTCCCACTTCTCCCAAGTCCTTCATATCAAACTGTTTGGACAACCATACCCTTACATCTGATAATACTTTGATATTGTTTCCAACTAACAAAATGTCATCTACGTATAGTACAAGAAACACCACTACGTTTTCGTCACATCTCTTGTATACACAAGGTTCATCCAGACTTTGAATAAATCCATATGACTGGATTACCTCATCAAAGCGGATGTTCCAAGATCTAGAAGCTTGCTTTAATCCATAAATGGACCGATTAAGCTTACATACAAGATGCTCTTTGCCTTTAGCAATGAATCCTTCTGGTTGCCGCATATAGATGTTCTCCTCAAGACTTCCGTTAAGGAAAGCTGTCTTGACATCCATCTGCCAAATATCATAATCCATATGAGCAGCAATAGATAAGAGAATCCGAATAGACTTAAGCATAGCTACCGGCGAAAAGGTCTCCTCATAATCGATACCCTCTTTCTGAGTATACCCTTTCGCAACAAGCCTAGCTTTGAAGGTCTCAACCTTCCTGTCTACTCCTCTCTTTCTCTTGTAGATCCATTTGCATCCAATGGTTTTTACACAATCGGGTGGTTCTACTAGCTCCCAGACCTAATTAGAATCCATAGATTCTATCTCTGAATTCATCGCTCTTTGCCAAGATACCGCATCTCTATCTTGGATTGCCTCGTCATATGTCCAGGGATCAGGTTCATGTTCACCAGGGACTAAGTCCGAAGACTCTCCCAAAAACATGAATCTCTCGGGTTGTCTAACAACCCTCCCACTACGACGAGGTGCCTCCTGTGTATGCTCTGTGACACGCGGTGCAGTGACTTGTGGTGTCTCCTCTTGTACTAGTGGTACTGAAGATGGGACTTCCCCTGTCAACTCCTCAAGAACAATCCTACTCGTGGGCTTGTGGTTCATCACATAGTCCTCTTCTAGAAATCTGGCATTCGTACTCACGATCACCTTCTGATCTTTAGGACTATAGAATAAACCACCCTTCGTTCCCTTAGGGTAGCCAACAAACAAGCGTACTTGTGTACGAGATTCCAACTTACCAGCATCTCCCTTCAGAACATGTGCTGGACTACCCCAAATCTGAATATGTCTTAGACTAGGCTTTCGCCCAGTCCACAACTCTGTGGGAGTAGAGGGTACTGACTTAGATGGAACCAAGTTCAGAATGTGTGCTGCTGTTTCTAGAGCAAACCCCGAGAACGAATCAGGTAACTCAGAATAACTCATCATCGATCTGACCATCTCCATAAGAGTCCTGTTCCTTCGCTCCGCCACACCATTCTGCTGGGGTGTGCCAGGTGCGGACAATTGGGATTGAATCCCAGCCTCTGATAAGTAACTCCTAAACTCTCCCAAGAGGTACTCGCCACCACGATCAGATCGTAATGTCTTGATACTTTTACCTTAACGGTTCTCCACATCAGCCTTGAATTCTTTGAACCTGTCAAAGCATTCAGACTTGCGGCGCATCAAGTAAATGTATCCATATCTTGAATAATCGTCTATAAAAAAGACGAAATATTCAAAACCACCCCTTGCCTGGATAGACATAGGACCGCACAAATCAGAATGAACCAATTCTAACACATCTTTGGCTCTATACCCCTTGGCCTTGAAAGGCCTCTTGGTCATTTTACCTTCCAAGCAAGATTCGCAGGTTGGGAGATCCTCCACCACTAATGAACCCAAAGGTCCATCATCTATCAACCTTTGAATTCTGCTTAGGTTAATATGACCAAGCCTTAGATGCCAAAGATATGTTTGGTTCATTTGCGAAGGTTCTTTTCTCTTATTAGACTTAGAAGATGAGTTATTGATTTCTATATGCATCGTGGGAGTTTTTGGTTCAAGAGTATATAAATTGCCAACCAATGTACCAGAACTGATAATCTCCCTATTCCTTTTTATAACCACTTTGTCATTAAAAGAAACAGAATATCCATCCATAAACAATTTAGAAACTGAAATAAAATTCTTTCTAAAAGTAGGTACATAAAGACAATTTCTCAAAACCAAAACTTTATTCCTATCAAAAGATAAATAAACGTCTCCCACTGCAATAGCCGCCACCTTTGAAGCATTGCCCATGAAGACGGTAATCTCTCACTCAGCTAGTCGTCGGGTTTCCTGAAACCCCTGCAAAGTATTGCAGACATGATCAGTGGCTCCTGTATCTACACACCAGGCACTGGTAGATAACACCGCTAAACATGTTTCAACAACTAAACAAGAAGATATACCTTTGTTCTTTCGGCGAGGACAGTCCGCCTTCAAATGTCCAGTCTGCTTGCAAGTGAAGCACTTGCCTTTTGGCTTCTTCACTCCTGCTTGAGGTCCCACTGCCACCTTCTTCGCTCCACCTTGTTTCTTCTTCTTCTTTCCTTTCGGTTTAGAGGAAGAAACCTTCTGAGCGACCATGGCTTGAGCACTCTGACGAAAAAGCCCCTCTGCCGCCTGGAGTTCTGTCAGAAGCTCCGCCAACGAATACAACCTTTTGTTCATGTTGTAGTTGGCGAGGCGAATGCTCAAAACTCCTAGCGGCAGATCGGAGAATGATATCGACTGGGTTTCCCATCGATCTCTCAGGACTTCCATCTCATTAAGATGAGCCATCATCTTGAGAACATGATCCCTAACGGGTGTTCCCTCGATCATGGTGGTCGTCATCAAGTTTCTCATTGCCTCCTGCCTAGCCGCCCTACTCTGATGTCCGAAAAGTTCCTTGAGATTGAACATCATGTCATAAGCTATGGCTATGGCCTGATGCTGATGTTGCAGCACATTTGACATAGATGCCAAAATGTAACACCGCGCCATCTCATCTGCCTTAACCCATTTCTTATAACGTTCTATCTCCTTTTCATCAGAGTCATCGGAGGGCTTAGGAGGACAGACCTCGAAGAGTATAAATTTGTACTCTTCCGCAGTTAAGACAATATCCAGGTTTCTTTTCCAATCAATGTAGTTTGGACCGGTAAGTTTGTTTTCTTTTAAAATCACAGCAAGTGGGTTGAAAGCCATTTGAAAATCCTAAAAATCACAATGATCAAAATATTATATTTCAAATATTATTGATTCCTCAAAAACAATAAAATTCCGAAATCAACCAACACCTCAAAACACCGAGAATATCGCATGCCACGATAGTGTGGACGTATACGAATTCTGCATTTGTAAGAGGAGGTTTTACCCATTAATTTTATTATCTTGTCAACCTTACTTTTTGACAAATAAAATTTATAGTTGGTTCCTCTTTGGCCCTACAAATAAAAGCAGTGACTCCGATGGGGAGGATACTTTTAATTTGTATCTAAGTGTGCACCATTACACGATACTAAGGGAATTATTTCGGATTATGTGCCTTACCGATGGGGAAGTATACACGCTCCTTAATAATTTCCTATAACCATTATTTGACCTAGTGATCCGCAAACAAACCCATCCGATGGGGAGGAAGGCACTCAGAGCCAACGCGCAAGTTTGTTGCATCACACGTCAAATTGTAATGGAGGCCGCGGGAATTAATTAAAATGTCCCTCTCCCACTTAGTAAATTAAAATTGAGGAATTTTAAAACATACACAACATGCATATAAAACAAATAAGCAATAAATATGGAAAAAAATAGAATTTTTCCAACTATTATGGCATTGTCCTCCAATATGCATCCCGTCGTGTCGCCACCTCGTCCGCTCCATCTTTTCCCGTGCGCAAGTCACCAAAGAGTTCCAAGCCGAGATAAATCATTTTTTTACATCCATCGATCCTATACTCCACGAAGGAGTGTACAAATAATCTAGATCGAAAGTAAACTAAAATGATCGGCTAAACAATGCCGTATTTAATTACAAAAATTAAATACTAATCTAGCCTCGTCAACCCCGAGGATTCAAATAATAAAAATTTACACACATCCATTCACATACACACACATGGCCATAATAGTCGGATCTTATGCCTGCAACTAAAGAGTTAAACTACGCATATCCTACTATTATCCGGCACATATAATATATGAATAAGTGCATAAAAATTAACCGAATACTAAACACACAAAACCGAAAATTTGGCTCTGATACCAATTGTAGGTGGATGCTTCGGAGGCTCATTGGCTCCCATGTCCCCGGATTAAAATTTTCACTAATGAAAGGATTAATCCGGATGGGATGAGCTTCCTTAGCAACACCATTTCGTCATCGTGCTAAAAACTTGAGTGGTCGCTTGAACAAACTAGTTGTTCAAGCAACACAACTCTTCTAGTTGGTTTGCCGCGGAAGAGACGACGGACGGATCGCCGGTTTTTGTGTTTGTCTTCGGGGTCCATGATTATACAATATATTTACTTATTCACACATGCATAATCAAAACATAAAAGAACAAACTCAGATCTGTAAATAAAGTTAAAATAACTTTATACCTCACGATCTTCTACCGTATGTCCTATCCTTCTCGTTGACGACGTGTGGACGAAGATCCTCCACGAGTAGAAGCCTTCTAGATCGCTTTCTTCTCTACCTTGTCCGCTGTGAACAAAGAGAAGAAACGACAAATACCTTCCTAACTAGAACCGGCCACCAAATTAGGGAATTTGGTGCAACCACCGGTCAAGGAACAATCGGAAGATGCGCTGGCCAACTTCAAGAAGTGTTGCCGCCGGCCACGCTAGGATGAAGGGAGGAAGATGAATGCCGACAACCTATGGAAGGAGAACCACCGGCCAAGGAAGAAGAGAGAGGCCTAGAAGATGGGCGCCGGCCAAGTGTTGATGGAGGAGGATGGGCGCCGGCCAACTCCAACTAGAAGGAAGTGTTGCCGCCCACTTCTTTTGCTCCAAAACCCTAGCCACTCAAAAACCCTAGTCGCCCACTTTTGGATGAGCCAAAACCCTAATTCCTCAATCCATCCTTGCCGCCCAACCCTAAGCTTTCCTTTTATAGAGTTAGGGTTAGGACTCCTTTAATCTCCACCATCGGATCTAGGGATTTAACCTCCACCATCGGATCTAGAGTTTTATCCCAACCGTCGGATCTAGGGTTTCATCTCAACCGTCGGATCTAGGATTTCATCCCAACCGTCAGATCTAGGATTTCATCCCAACCGTCGGATCTAGGGTTTTATCCCAACCGTCGGCTCTAGGGATTTAATCCTAATCGTCGATTCTAGGGTTTCATCCTAACCATCGGATCTTAGGGATTTAATCCCAACCGTTGGTTCTAGGGTTTCATCCTGACCATCGGATCTTAGGGATTTAATCCCAACCATTGGTTCTAGGTTTTGTTTTACATTCTTGGATCTAGACTTCACAAGGATTATATTAGGCTACGATAGGGACCATAAGGAGGAGTTGGGTCTTGGCCACCCGATGGATCAGAACCACACTAACTTGATCCATCAATGATGTTCCATTCCACTAGAGGATCATCATTGAACTACCTCACCAACCCCCATAATTTAATATGGGTCCATATATTATTTGTACATTAATCTCCCCGTGTTTAAGATATCGAATGTCCGTCAATTAATTGATTTACTGACCATCAATTAATTAACATCTAATTCCTCGCGTAGTACCACTCAACCTTATCATCATGTTGACTAAGTCAACCAGCTGGGTTTACATGATGAACCTTATGAGCTCCTCAAGGGGATATCATCAACCTAATATATAGGACACGGTTTCTCCTATAATCAACGGCACACTATGTAAATAATATTATTTCCCAACTTACCGGGCATATTGATTTAATCCATCTAAATCTCACCCTTTGGTAAATCAAAGAAATAAATACTAAGCATATGTGCCCGTTATTATATCGGGATTAAGAGCATGCACAACATAATATCCGCGGTCCGATTCAATTATGTAGTCAGTACTAAATTGAGTCACCTCTATATCGGTCCTGCTCAATACACCTAAGTGTACTAGTGTAACTCTATGTTCAAGACAAAACAATACCAAGCTACACTACAACCATGCCAATGGTTTGTGCAAAACCATCTTGGTTGTGAGCCTCTACTTATATTTTACAAGGGACTGATAACATGATCTTTTGTGCCACACCAAGCACCATGTTATCTACAATGTAAAATATTAGACAATATGCACACATATAATAAATATATAAAGTGCAAACAATGATCATGTGATTTTTATTTCAAAATAAAATGTTTATACAAAAAGAGCTAGGCTTTCAGTATACATTCCAACATAGTAAATCACCCCAAAGAAGCTCAAGAACCGCTAATGAATCCTCCCTCCACGAGCTCCCTTTAAAGCTGCCCTTTGGGCTAAATTTCGTCTAACAGTCGACTAATCGGGACCATCATACAACTGCCCCTGTAGCTATTGTCTCACAACAACATGAAACACGTCGGATATGTCCAACGGATACACTATCAGTCGACTGATGGCTCAATCAGTCGAGTGTTCGGGCCGACCACTCAATTGGAGAACCTTCTATGTCCGAGATCCCGAGCATCAGTTGGCTGATCACAAGATTAGTCGACTGATCAGGCCATCAGTTGACTGCCCACCTCTGGCAGTCCACTGCCAGGGCACTTACCGCAGTAAAACCCTTGCTGACTCCCATCTGTCAACTGACCCATGGTCCCAGTCGACTGATACACCTCAAACATGAGGTTTTAATGCAAGTATGGTGCCCCCATACTTGCTAGACCACCCTTAGCCTAGACCTAAGCCTTCTAGCCACCGCTGTCAGCCTCGCGCCTATTGGATCCCTCCAAGTCATCCATGACTTGTTCTTCCATACGCTAGCCTTAAGGTGCTTCCATCAGCTATTGTCATGCTAACGGTGTCTACACGACCAAGGCACATTGGACTTACGCTATAAAGACCACGGTTGGACTTTACGTCGCCAACCATTGGACTTTTGTTGCCAAGACTTCACCCTTGGACATTACGCTGCCAATATCAAAACCCTTGGACATTCCAAATGCCAAGACTCAAGCTTGGACTTTCCCTTGCCAACCCATGTTGGACTTTTCTTGCCAATACCCATTCTTGGGCTTTCCTTTGCCAACTCATGTTGGACTTTCCCTTGCCAAGACCCATGCTTGGACTTTACATGGCAAGTACTCAAGACTTGGACTTTTCCAGTGCCAAGTGTCCCACTTGGACTTTCCATGCCAAGTACCCCATGACTTGATCTTTACCATGACAATCACATTGTCATATTTTTTGTCGAACATCAAAATATCGCTCGAGTCAAATTCGAGTTCGGTCAATCGTGACCTGGGCCGATTGCACCAACAATCTCCCCCTTTTTAATGTTTGACAAAAACACCCTTGAGTTAGGCCTCTAACTCAAATTCCCTTACCAGTTATTCCAAATTGGTAATTTTACCTTTCTCCCTCTTTTTGACTAACATAAAAAAGGTTCTCTCCAAGGAGATCAATGTCTCATATCCCAATGAGATCTTACAATCTCCCTCTTGGTCCAAAAACCTCTAGGATGCCTACAATCTTCCTAGTGGTAAGTCTCATATCACTCAAGAGAGGCAATCCTACAACTCTCCCAATTTCCAAATTGGCCATTTCAAATTCCCATTTCTCCTCCTCATGAGGAAAAAATAACATCCATCATCCCATGATGGATACCTCCCCCTAAAGGCTTGCTCCCCCTTGACCATTGCACCAACAATGTCCTTGGGAAGTCCCTAAGCCAATAGGAACTCTAAACCATCAAAAATAAGGTCTAAAGTTCAACATTGAACTTTCCCACACCTTAAATTCAATACATCACCCTAACAACTCTCCTAATCCATATCCAATGGATTTTCACCCTTTCTAATGCTTCCCAAAGCATATCCTAGGGTTAGGAGTGGTTAGGAAACCCTAACATAGCTGAAAATGGGCTAAACATACCTTGTTTTCCCAAAATCAGCTTGGCAGTCGACTCTATCAGTCAATAGTCGACTATCATGCTCATCAATCGACTGCCAACAAGGGCAGTCGACTGATAACTGAAAAATCTGATTTTCAGTTATCAGAAATGAATTTCAGAAATACTTAAGTAATTATACGTAATTTGAAAAATAGTGAAACTTCATACGTCTAATACTTATGACACATACAATGGGTGAAAAAGGTTATAAAAATATTTTACCCATAAAATAGTGAAATTGAGACAAAGTTCAAAAGTGAAAAAAAACTTCAATGTTTAAGCTCACTTTGTATCAACTTCATCAATGGTGATTGCTATCAAAAGATAGATTTCACCAAGGTTTCTTAAAATGATTTTAAAATGTTTTTGAAAACCTTTATTGGATCATGTTCTTTGAGCTTTGTGTCCATGGCTTGACATTAAGCTCTCCCAATGATCCATGAATAATATAAAATGAGTTTGAGTTCATCTAGATGCAAAAACTATGCACCCTAAACTTAACTCATATCCTAGCATCTCACATGTATATAAGGTGTATAAAAACACACAAGTCAATGTGATTGTGAGATATGTGTTTTGTTCATCCTAATCTAGGGTTTCATGCATTTTTCTAAGGCAATACTACTTGATTTCCTTATACATGAGACTTCAAGTCATGCCATATGTCCTTAACTCAATTTGATTTTAATGTATGAATGATCATGACATAAATGATAACTTAAATAAACATGACCAATTATCATGATGTCATGACATATGATATAGTCTAAATATACATGACATTTAACCTTAATCCTAAGTATGATCATGACATATTATATACTTAAAATAAAACATGATGTCATGACATGTTATATGGGAAATCAAGCATGGAAAATAAAATGTAAAGGTATATAATACCTAAATTTTAGTATTTGTTTCCATTTGTTATTATTTAGTCCATTTTTCCATATTACTACTTATCTCCCAAGTGTGCCAAAAACCCAAAAAGGCACACTACAACCTCTAAACCTAAATTGTGCCAATTTAATTAATTTTTCATAATCCCAAAAATATATTGGCACATCCTAAACTCCTTTAGGATTTAGCACTCAAACCTATTTCCAAGGTATTCATAACCTTGAAAATAACCTAAAGTGTCACCTTTACTATGGTTATGTTAACTACCCATCCACTCAAGATTGGCACACCTAAACCCATCTAGCGTGAATTGATCATGCTCCCAGGAACCCAATACCTATTGGAGCTCCTTGGGTTTTCTAGGTATTCACTAGGGATAACTTTCCTAGATACCCTCCTAATGACCCTTCTAGGCTTTGAGGCCTTGGTCATTTGGGTCTTACTAAGGTCAACTCTAGAGGTAACTCCCCCTTTGACCTTCTTAATGACTTCCCTAGGCTTCCTTGAAACCCAAGCCACTAGACATACACCTTGGTTACCCTTAGGGATGACTTCCCTAGTAACCTTGGTTTTTCTAGACCTAGTTTGAGTTCCATAATCAAATAGAACATTATCGTAGGTCTCCTTAGGCTTAGGTTTGTGACCCAAACCTTTCTTGGCCTTGGTGGGACCTTGCTTTCAAACCCCTACATTTTGACTCATATATCCTAGATTTTGACTATTTGGCCCTTGCATTTGGTTTTGCATTTTCTTAAGGGTCTTCTCAAGCTTTTCAAGCCTTGACCTCAAGGCTTGATTTTCTAACTCTAATTGTACAATTTTTGATTTTTCATCTATTCTTTGGACATGAGACTTCCTAGGCATGTGTCTATGGTTCTTTGGTTTAAAACCTAGATGATCTTCTATTTTCTTAATACTTGCCTTAGGTAAAATATTTTTAGGGACATTAGTCCCAAATTTCTCTTTATTCATAAAGTTGACACTCTTAGCACCTAGACAATAAAATCTATTATTTCTAACATGCTCTTTATGACAAATAGCAAGATTGCTAACATTATTTCTAGCATGCTTTTGATAACTAAATGAAGAAGAAGCATACTTAAAAGTAACCTTAGGGTTTGCCTTAGCTCCCCCTACATGTGTATCTCCCTCTTGGGTCTTTTTCTTCCCCTTGGGGCATTGACTCCGGTGATTGCACTTGAAGCAAATCACATGCTCCTTACTTTTAATTGTAGGGGCATCGACATTCTTGACCTTTGGAGGCGGTTGAGCCTTCTGGACCCTTTTATGACACTTACTCTTGTAGTGTCCATTTTCCCTACACTCAAAGCAAATTATATAATTTTTACTATTAACTAAATTTCTTGAGTTACCTAGGTCATCAGAGGATGTTTGAGCTTCTTCATCTTCTCGACCAGAGGTAGAAGGTTCCTCTTGAGTTGGCTCCGGTATTGAAGAATGTCTCTTCTTCCCCTCAATCCTAAAGGTGGAGGCCTCTTCCACTTCTTCTTCTTCTTCCGATCCGGATCCGGATGTTGATTCCCTATCAACTTCCGAAGGAATTAAGATCGCTTCTCAGTTCGAGGATGCAGGATAGAGACGGTACCTAGGGCCAAGAACAATGAGAGAAGATGCACGAGGAGACAGAGAGAAACACCAAAATGAGTCTGGATTAAAATAGAGGGAAGTAAGGAGATCGGGATCACCGTCTGCCTTTCAACCCATTACAAGGGGACTTAAATAGAGAAGGAAAAGGTCAATCATCACATGCCGAGTGCTCATTGGGCCCCATCGTCACATGCGAAGATTCTTTTCTTCTCCACTAAGCCAAGTGGCGGGACAACGCCAATGATGACTCGAAAACCACGAGCTCAAAACCATGAGCGCCCGTGGTTTTCACAAACCAGGAATCCAAGTGGACCCCGTTGAACAGTATGGCACATGGGCGATCACCTTTAGGTGCTTATCAGGCACACTGTTAGACACGACAAAAGAAAAGATACTCGTGGCTGACTCAGCCACATTACGGACTGACCAATAGAGCCTGACACTGTTGACACAAGGATGCACTGGGAAACCGAGTCCTCCACGCTCCATTATTGACTCTAATAATGTACAACCTTCGGACAGTTGGCACTACAAAGCCGTCGCTGGTTCTTGTCTAACGGACCAGCAACTCCGTCACCAATCTTCGCGACATTTGTTGCTGTCTCTTTCCATTTCCTCTGCTGCATGGAATACCAACGAAAGCGCAGTCTACTTGGCCTCCTCTTTCTTTGGGTCGAGCTTGGGCTTTGGGTCGTGATTTGATTTACAGGTGCCGAGATGGCTTTTGGAACAGTACAAGGCCGACGGGCCCACTTCTGCTCGGTCACCTTTCCTTTCTCCAATCGTCGCCCTACGCCAGAGATGTTCATCTTCTCCGAGCGCCTATGGTACGGACGCAAAATCCATTTTTGTGGTGGTGCTCTATGAAGACGCAATGAAAGTGGAAGTGGCACTAGGCTACCACTCTCCCCACCACCTTCTGAAAAAGGATGGGACATCCTTTCAAGTGCCGGTGAACAGTGGGAATCTTCCAGTGGTTCATCGTCCCATCTGGGTAGATCGTCATCTTCAGCCGACAGACAGCGTAGGCATGCTGTTAAGGCTACTTCACAGGAGCTGGTCATGGCTATCTCCCATGAAGAGTCTGAATCTTCGGTAGTTGCAGTCTCCCATTCGGATGAAGATATCTCAGGGGAAGTCCTACAAGAGACAGAGCAATTAGTGGAGCCAGAGCAAAGTTTACTTGATGCATCGCTGACCACTGAGCTATTGTCATCATTGGTTTCCTAATCGGATGAGGTGTGACTGTCATCGGATTCAGAGCGCCGGGAATCGTCGCCAGATCTGATTGTTGAAGCATGCTGGCAAGGAAAATTGGGCTGTGATTTTCTATCGTCAGATGAGTCTGATGGTGCTTCGCGGGTACAACCCTAGACTGGTTGTTGTGGAGACAAGCGATCATGAGGATAGTCATTGTAGTCCTCGCTTCTTCCCTCATCGTAGTCTGGGTCACTCCAGACCTCGATATTCGCTGGGTCCTCATAGAAGTCTTTTGTGTAGTCGTACAAAGCATGTTGTTCACCATCCGTGTAGTAGGATCCTTCCATCCTTGCTTTTTGATGGTCTTGAACAAAGGCTGAGCTGAACGGGACTACACTTGTTTCGGCTGCCGACGTCAAAGGCGGTGGCTACTTCCTTTCACCGTAACCTCAGGAACTCAACTAATCCCTCAACTGCGCCTCTTGCGTGTTATGGAGGTTACATCTTTTATATCATGGATTCAATCAGCGGGCAGTAGACTTCACACACAGACACCTTCTTCGCGGACAGAGTACAACTAACATAGCGCCTTGCACAGCTTGAGACTCCTTTCAAGCTCTGATACCAGAAGGAATTAAGATCGCTTCTCAGTTCGAGGCCGCATGATGGAACTGGTACCTAGGGCCAAGAACAATGAGAGAAGATGCACGAGGAGACAGAGAGGAACACCAAAAACGAGTCTGTATTAAAACAGAGGGAAGTAAGGGGATACATCCTGCGGCCTCGTTCAGCCATCAAGATCGAGGATGGAAGGATCCTACTACTCGGATGGTGAACAACATGGTTTCTATGACTACACAGAAGACTTCTATGAGGACCCAACGAACATCGAGGTCTGGAGTGACCCAGACTACGATGAGGGAAGAAGTGAGGATTACAACGACTATCCTTACGATCACATGTCTCCACAGCAACTAGTCTGGGGTTGTTGTGCCCGCGAAGCGCCATCGGACTCATCCGACGATGGACAGTCACAGCCCGATTGTCCATGCCAGCACGCTTCAGCATTCGGATCAGGCGATGATTCCCTACGCTCTGAATCTGACGACAGTCGTACTTCGTCCGATTAGGAAATGGACGATGGTAATGGCTCAGTGACTAGCGATACATCAGGTAAATTCCCCCTGGTTTCACTGACCGATCTGACTCATGCAGGACTTCCCATGAGACATCTGCATTTGAATGGGAGACTGCAACTACCAAAGAGTCAGAATCTTCATGGGAGGCAGCCACGACCTGCTCTTGTGAAGCAGCCTCGGCAGCATGCCAACGCTGTCGGTTGGCAGAAGATGAAGATCTACTGAGATGGGACGACGAACCGCTGGAAAATTCCCACTGTTCACTGACAATTAAAGGGATGTCCCATCCTTTTTCGGAAGGTGGTGGGGAGAGTGGTAGCCTAGTGCCACTTCTGCCTTCCTTACATCTTCAGAGAGCGCCACTGCAAAAAAGGATTTTTCGTCCGTACCATAGGTGCCCGGAGAAGACGAGCAGCTCCGGCGTAGGGCGACGCCCAGAGAAAGGAAAGGTGACCAAGCAGAAGCGGGCCCGTGGGCCTTGTACTATTCCAAAAGCCATCTCGGCACTTGTAAATCCAATCGTAAAGAAAGCCTGCTGCACTCCAAAGAAAGAAGAGGCCAAGCAGATCAGACTTGGTATTCCGCAACAGAGGAAACAGAAGTGACAAAGAATGTATGCCGCAAAGATTGGTGATGTAATTGCCGGTCCACAGCAAGAACTGCCGATGACTCAGATACCACACCGCTCAAGGTCAGACGTTATCAGGGTCAATAATGGAGCATGGAGGACCCGATTTCCCACCGCACCATCATGTCGACAGTGTCGGCCTCTGTTGGCCCAATCTGTAACGTGGATGAGTTAGCCACGAGTATCTTTTCTTTTATCGTGTTGAACAGTGTGCCTGATAAGCACCCAAAGGTGGCCGCCCATGTGCCATACTGTTCAACGGGGTCCACTTGGATTCCCGGTTTTGTGAAAACCGCGGGCACTCATGGTTTTGAGCTCATGGTTTGCGAGTCATCAGTGGCACTATCCCACCACTCGTCTTGACTTAGTGGAGAAGAAAAGAATCTCTTCATGTGACGATGGGGCCCAATGAGCACCCGACATGTGATGATTAACCTTTTCCATCTCTATTTAAGTCCCCTTGTAATGGGTTGCAAGGCAGATGGCGATCCTGATCTCCTTACTTCCCTTTGTTTTTATAAAGACTCATTTTGGTGTTCCTCTCTGTCTTCTAGTGCATCTTCTCTCGTTGTTCTTGGCCCTAGGTACCGGTTCCATCCTACGGCCTCGAACTGAGAAGCGATCCAACTTCCATTTCCTCACTTGCTTGTGAGGATGAGGATTCTTCTTTTTCGGGCTCTTGGACCGGTTGAGGGTTCTCATGGAGCTTGGCCAATTCGTTCCAAAATTCCTTTACATCCTTATATTCTCCTAATTTGGACACAACATCATTAGGAATTAAATCACTCAAAAAAATGATTACCTTATTACTCCTCTCGAATCCTTGGAGTTGTTCTTCGGTCCACTTCTTCATTTTGAGGAACCCTCCCTTAGGCCCTCTTGGAAATTTAAACCCTTCCATTAAAGTAGCCCAATCATCTAAGTCCATCATCATCATAAAATCTTCAATCCTAGCCTTCCATTGTCTAAACCATTCTTGTCCATAAAAGGTATATGGGATCGGCGTGTTGATGTCCCATCCTTGTTGTTCTTCAAAATCCATCTTCTTCCCTCTAGCATGCTCCCTCGGATGTGAAGTCGGTGAAGAGTGACCCGCTCTAATAGAAATTGTAGGGGATCTCGTTTTGTCTAGTTTTGTTTAAAAAAAAAACAAAGCAAGGAGTACTCGACCGGTACCTCGACTGAAATAGCAATCAGTCGAGGCGAGATACCTACTGGCTCGACAGACACAAGGCAAGACAGGGCAGCTCCGAGCAAACAGATGTGAGGCATACTCGACCGGTGCCTCGACTGATATAACAGTCAGTCGAGGTGTGCAACTTACTGCTTCGACTGACACAAGGACCAAACGGACAACAGATGGAAATGGCAAGGGCAAACAGAGGTGAGGCGTACTCGACCGGCGCCTCGACTGATATAACAGTCAGTCGAGGCGTGCAACCTGCTACCTCGACTGACACAAGGGTGGTGTTTGGCAGGGTGGTACTCGAACCTCCAGAGCGGCCTCCATGGGTGGTTATGGAAGGGTGGGACTGAGCATGGTGGTCTGTTTGAAGCTCTAGTTTTGTCTAGTTTTGTTTTAAAAAAAAAATAAAATAAAATAAAAAATAAAAAAAAATCAGTCGAGGCGTGATATCTACTAGCTCGACAGACACAAGGCAAGACAGGGCAGCTGTAAGCAAACAGAAGCGAGGCATGCTCGATCGGCGCCTCGACTGATATAACAGTCAGTCGAGGTGTGCAACTTACTGCCTCGACCGACACAAGGCCCAAACGGACAACAGATGGAAATGGCAAGGGCAAAGAGCAAACAGAGGCGAGGCGTACTCAACCGGCGCCTCGACTGATATAACAGTCAGTCGAGGCACAAAACTTGCTACCTCGACTGACACAAGGGCGGTTCTCGAATCTCTAGTGCGGCCACCATGGGCAGTTTTTGGAAGGATGGTCCTGAGCATGGTGGTCTGTTTGGTGCCTCGACTGATATAACAGTCAGGCGAGGCGTGCAACTTACTGACTCGACTAACACAAGGCAAGATAGGGACAACCAGAAGCGAGGCGTACTCGACTCGTGCCTCGACTAATATAACAGTCGAGGCATGCAAACTACTACTTTGACTATCGGCTCGACTGGCGCAAGGAAATCTATAGCCTCTTACCATTAACAAGAAGGTTCAGCAGCTGGATGGATTGGAGCCATGACCGCATAACTCAGGTGAATAGGCCCACCCGAATTGGCGTTTCTAGTCCGTAGCAAATGGCTACGGTAAAGACACGTTAAATCCGTTGTTTATGGTTGAGGCTTGACCAATAAGCCTAGTTCAGGTGAATAGGCCCACCCGAATGGCCTATCTAGTCCGTAGCAAACGGCTACGGTAAAGACACGTTAAATTCGTTGACGGTTGAGGCTTGACCAATAAGCCTAGTAGAGGTGAATAGGCCCACCCGAATGGCCTATCTAGTCCATAGCAAACGGCTACAGTAAAGACAAGGCAAATCCATTGATGGTTGACCACTTACCAAAAGTGGCAGACGTCTAGAGGAACGGCGCATGAGACTAATGGAAAGAGAGACATAGAAGGACGGTGTGAGGAGGTACACATGGAATGAGGGATGCAGAGAGACTATTTGAATGAACAGTTACAGAGGAGCTGTATGAATATGGACATGCAATGGTTATGTAAACATGAAAGGTCTTGTTGGCATGAGAGTTAAAGTACTCATGAGAGCACATGTACACCCCCCCCCCTTGGAGACACCTCAGATCTGACACATCGTCAGACATGACATGAGTGTGCACTCCAGGATTTTGTATAACTGTGCCTTTTCTTGATGATATATATTTACATTTCATCAAAAAAAAAAATTGTAGGGGATCTCGTGACCGCTAGAGGGGGGCTGAATAGCTCATATTCGTCGTTTGATGAATTACAAACATGTTCATCTCTACAAAGCTTGTTAACGCAACAAAAATATGAAATTCAATATTAAAAGACGACAACACAATTGCAACATGCAATATAACGTGGTTCGGAATCGAATGGTTCCTACTCCACAGATTGGGCTCGTAAGAGCCCTAGCGAAGTCAATCACACACCACTAATCCAATAAACTCCTTCTCAGAACAATCCGGAGGCGGAGAAACCTCTTACAATGATTACAAAAGTAATACAATAAGAATACAAGTAAATACAATAATGAATTGCAATACAAGTAAAGAAACTAACTTTACAAGAGCATTTGATTGCTTGCTTTTTGTTGCTTGAAGAATAGCCTTGGAGACCCCGAATTGCAACAGCAAATGGCCCCAAAAATGCTCAAGAACCGTTGGTGAATCCTCCCTCCACGAGCTCCCTTTAATGCTGCTCCTTGGGTTGGATTTCGCCTAGCAGTAGACTGATCAGGACCATCAGTCGACTTCCCCTGTAGTCGTTGTCTCACAACGCCATGAAACACGTCAGATATGTCCAACAAATACACCATTAGTCGACTGATCATACCCATCAATCGACTGATGGCTCAATCAGTCGAGTGTTCGGGTCGACCACTCGATTGGAGAACCTTCTGTGCCCGAGATCTCGAGCATCAGTCGACTACTCACAAGATCAGTCGACTGATCGGACCATTAGTCGACTACCCACCTCTGGCAGTCGACTGCTAGGGCACTTCCCGTAGTTAAACCCTAGTTGACTCCCATCAGTCGACTAACCCATCGTCCCAATCGACTGATACACCTCAAATATGAGGTTTTAACCCAAGTATGGTGCCCCTATATTTGCTAGACCACCTTTAGCCTAGACCTATGCCTTCTAGCCACCTACGTCAACCTCACGCCTATCGAATCCCTCCAAGTCATCCATGACTTGTTCATCCATACGCTAGCTATCAGGTGCTTCCATCGGCTATTGTCATGCTAACGGTGTCTACATCGCCAAGGCACATTGGACTTACGCTGCCAAGATCACGCTTGGACTTTACGACGCCAACCATTGGACTTATGCTGCTAAGACTCCACCCTTAGACTTTACGCTGCCAATATCAAACCCCTTAGACTTTCCAAATGCCATGACTCAAGCTTGGACATTCCCTTTCCAACCCATGTTGGACTTTCTTTGCCAAGACCCATGCTTGGACTTTCCTTTGCCAACTCATGTTGGACATTCCCTTACCAAGACCCATGCTTGGACTTTACATGCTAAGTACTCAAGAGTTGGACTTTCCCAGTGCCAAGTGTCCCACTTGGACTTTCCATGCCCAGTACCCATGACTTGGTCTTTACCATGACAATCACATTGTCATATATTTTTGTCGAACATCAAAACATTGCTCGAGTCAAACTCGAGTTCGGTCAATCGTGACCTGGGTCGATTGCACCAACAGAACATACTCAAACCCTGACCACTATGAGCCAACACGCTATAGCTACCGCCAAAGAGAGAGATGAACTAAAGAGCACTCTTGCTACTGAAGAAGTTCGATGGAAAGAATGAGAAGAAGAGATGCTGACAAAATTTGGCGACAAAGGAGCTGAGTTGTTCGTTCTGGGGTTTAAGGGATCCAACAAACAACATGCGTATCATGGATATCCTCCCTCGGGTATAGATATCAGTTACTTAAATGTAGAAGTAGCAATAGAGGAGTACCTAAAACATGTTTTTGAAATATAAAGCTCTATTTCTTTGCATTGTAATGAATATGAATGAAATACTAGATTTTGATGAAATGCCTTGTATTCCTTTTCTCCTTTTGAGATTCGGAGCCATTGTTACTATTGGTGCAATCGACCCAGGTCATGATTTACCATAATCGAGTAGTATTTTGATGTTTGGCGATGTGTTGACCATTATTTGACAATGGATTGACTATATGGTTGACATGAGGTTGATCATATGATGGAAAAGTCCAAGTAGGACACTTGGCAATTAGAAAGTCCAAGTCTTGTGTACTTGGCATGGAAAGTCCAAGTCTTGGGTGCTTGGAAATTGGAAAATCCAAGCATGGGTCTTGGAATTTAGAAAGTCCAACATGGAGTTGGCAAGGAAAGTCCAAGGGTGTGATATTGGTAGCATAAAATCCATGCGGCAATCTTGTCAACATAAGTTTAATGTTTGGCAGCATAAAGTCCAAGCGTGTATCTTGGCAATGTAAACCCAAATGTGCCTTGCTGGTGTAGACCCGGTAAGCATGACAATAGTCGATGGAAGGACCTGAAGACTAGCTTATGGATGACTTAGAGGGATCCGATAGGCGTGAGACTGATGGAGTTGGCTAGAAGGCTTAGGTCTAGGCTAAGGGTGGTCTAGCAAATATGAGGGGATCATACTTAGGGCAAACCTCATGGTTGAGGTTTAGCAGTAGACTGGCTTATGGACCAATCGACTGGTCAAGTGTTTTGACACTTGGCAGTCGAGTCGACTCTGAGCAGTCAATTGTGATTATGACTAGTTGACTGGTCGATAGTCGACTGGCGTTCGACTGTGGTCGCATGGCCTTGGTAGTCGACTGACAGATTTGGGTAGTCGATTGGCCTTGAGCAGTCGACTGCCATGGAGGGCAGTCGACTGCTAGTCAAGGATACAGAAAGGTCGATAGACAACTAAGCAGTCATCTTTGGGCTTGGCAGTCGACTGCCAGTGTATCCATTGGTTGGAATGCTAACGTGGATTAAGCCCGTTGTGAGATAATGACACTATAGGCAGTCGACTAGGGTCTTTTGGTAGTTGACTGCCAAGCGTGGAATCAGCCCGATGCAGGCATAAAAGGAGCTGTTTGTGGAGGATTTTGGCCATGGTTTCTTGAGACGATTTGGAGCCGAAGTGTTGGTGCATTTTAGGGTCCTTCAAGCTCATTCAAGACAGCAACAATAAAAGCATTCAAAGATCACATTTATAAAGTGTTCTTTACATAGTTCTTGTATTGTCTTTGTACTTGCTTGTATTTTCGTATTACTGTAGTAATCCTTTGTACGAGGCTTCTTCACCTCTGGATTGGTTCAAGAAGGAGAGTATTAGTGGTGGTTTGCATCACTAGAGCTCATTTGAGCTCGACCCGTGGAGTAGGAACCCTAGGTTCCGAACCACGTTATATTCTTATCTTGTGCTTATGCTCTTGTTGTGTATTTTCATTATTGTATGTTCCGCTGTGCTAATAAGTATTGTAGACAATCACAATCGAATTTCGAGCAACGATGCATTTTGCTATTCATCCCCCTCTAGCGATGTTCGATTCTTCTACAATTGATATCAGAGCAATGGTACATGCTAAGCCATGAACTTCAAATGAAAGAAGTGGAGCTCCCACGTCTAGATTAAGAGAACTAGACACCAGGAAGGAAGTCCTATTGGGTCGGGAGGACCAAACAACTGGCAGGAAGTCCAGCTGGGTCAGGAGGTCTAGATAGTTGGTAGAAAGTCCTGGTGAGTTGAGGATCGGACATCAAGTAGAAGAAGTCCTTTGAGGATGAATAAGCTTGAGGGGGGGGGGGGTTCAATGTGGTCCTTTGTTTGAGGGGGGATAGTTGGGAGTATGGGGAATACAATCAAAGTCCCACATTGATAAGACATGGAAAAAATCATGTGCTTATAAGATAAAAAGATATCTCCGTTGGTATGAGACCTTTTGGGTAAAGGCTAAAAACAAAACCATGAGGGCTTATGCCCAAAGTGGACAATATCATGACATTTTAGCGATATGTGGATCTTATTTGAACTAACAATTGGTATCAGAGCTAGGAGCTCTTCTACGGACTAACCGCCAAGGATCAAACGCACTAGAGGTGAAGAAGATGGAGTTTCAAGAAAAAATAAGGGATGACACCGTGGTTCTATTTTTCTTTGACAGCGAAGATTTCATGGCTTGGAGAGGTAAAATGAAATGTTTTTAAATAAAACTATAGATTATTGGTGTAGTATTGTAGATGTCTTTGAAACTCCCAAGGACAAGAAAATAGGAGTCCTCAAGAAGAAAAAGTGGACCAAGGAGAAAAATAAGAAATATGAAATTAATAAAAAGTTAATGTTAATTTTGACTAATGTTTTGCGTAGTAGCATTTTGCATAATATAGGTGAATATCAAGATGCCAAGGAGGTATGAAGCAAGCTAGCCAAGCTCCATGAAGAGCTCGCACTGGTCCAAGATAAGGAAGAAGAGGAGTGTTCATCCTCTCAAGCTCAAGAAGAAGAGAATATGTCAACATCCCAAGAGCTGGATTCAAAGGTTGAAAGAGAATCAACATCCATATCAGTAGAGGAGAAAGAATTGGAAGAAGTATCCACTTCAAGGATTGAGGAGGAGGAAAGACTTTCCACATCGGAGCAAGAACAAGAGCAAGAAGAACCATCTACCTCTAGGAGAGATGAAGAACCAACTCTGGTTCCTACCACTGACCTAGGTAACTCATGCATTTTAATTAAAAATAAAAATCATATTGTATGCTTTGAGTGTAGGGAAGCAAGACACTACAAGAGTAAGTGTCTGAAACTTGTCAAGAAGACGACACAAGTCGTGCAAAAGACCAAGGAGACCGGAGCCCCAACAAGTAAGAGCAAAGAGAACATTGTGTGCTTCAAGTGCAATCAATAAGGCCACTATAGAAGTCAATGCCCTAGGGGGAGGAAACAAACCAAGGGCCAAGAAGGAGCATCACATGTAGGGGGAGTTTCTAATGCAAACCCTAAGGTAAAATTTAGTAATGTACCTTCCTTATTTCTTAATTTTAAAAAGCATGCATTTAATTCACTTGCAATTGTGCATAATCATAAGGAGCATGTTAGAAATAAAGCTTATTGCCTAGGTGCCAAATCTTGCAATGTTAGGGTTAAAGAAAAGTCTAGAACTAATACCACTAAAATACTTCTACCTAGGGAAACTATTAGGAAGGTAGAGGAGCATTTAGGCATTAACTCTAAGAAGGGTAGGCATATGCGTAAAAGGAAGAATCTTTCCCAAAGAATGAATGAAAATTGGAAAATTAGAAAATTAGAATTAGAGAACCATGCCTTGAGGTCAAGGCTTAAGAAATTAGAGAAGACCCTTAGGAAGATGCAAAATTCAATTCAAGGGTCAAATGATCAAAATCTAGGATCTAGAAGACAAGAACCATCAAGAAGCAACAATGGTTTGCGTCACAAACCTAAGCCCAAAGAGACCTACCATAATGTTCCATTCGATTATGGAACCATCCATAGGTCTAGGAAAACCAAAGTTACTATGGAAGTTATCCCTAAGGTTAACCATGGTAAATGCCTAGTGGCCATGGTTTCTATGAAACCTAGGAAAACCACTAAGAAGGTCACAAGGGAATTTATCCCTAGAGTTAACCTAGGCAAGACCCAATTGACCAAGGCTTCCAAGCCTAAGCGGGTCATTAGGAAGGTATCAAGGAAAGTTATCCCTAGTGAATTACCTTATAAATCCTAGGAACTACAATAGCTATTGGATTCCTAGGAGCATGATCCCTTCACGCTAAATGAGTTAAGGTGTGTCAACCCTAAGTGGATGGGTAAGGTAACCTAACCATGGCAGAGTTGACACTTTAGATAATTTCCAAAGGTATGAGATACTTTGGAAATAAGTTTTGAATTCATATCTTAAAAGGATTTTTGGATGTGCCAATAAATTTTGAGAAGTATTAAAAATTGATCAAATTGGCATGAGTTAGGTTTAGAGGTGATATGCGTGAACATGACCTCAAGTCTACGATGAGAATCATCGAGGACTCAAAGGGCACTCTCGCGCTCAATACCCTCAAGTGCACGGATGTCGTCTAGTAATAAAGATTATCGATCCCACAGGGACTGAGATTTGAGTACCATTTGTCAAGTGGATGTTGTTGTTTAGAGTTAAAATCCTAAGAGTTGTGGTTGCGAGGTTGACGGTGGTCCTAACTCAAGTGCGGTGTGACTCGGAGAAAGAGAAGGTTGGTTCGAAGTTCTCACAAGGGATTCTTGGACTTCAGTTTCACTTGTGCGTTGTGGAACATGCTATCAATTAAATATTATCTAGATCTCTAATTATGATCTTGCGGGAGGATGATCATACACTTGCCCAATGAACTTTTGCTTCTACCGGGAACCACCTTTTCATAACCAAGTTGACCTTTCGGATCATTAGAGCTCAGGGGGTTGAGACCATTGGGAGCCCCCTATCACTAAGGTCCCTCAACCCTTCTAGAGTAAATTTCTCCTACTTCGGCCATTCTGTTAAGATAGGTTGTTGGGTACCAGGATGGCCTAAGAATCCCTATGAAGAGTCGAAACGTGTGTCATTTCCTACTCCATTATATTCTACTATCTATGGTTATCGGAGGGAGGATGACCACAAGGTCCGTCCTTGGTTCTCGTAGATTTTTGATACAAAGGTTGTCACCCTTTGTATTGGCTATGCACAATAGATAGAGAATCAAAATGCAATTATCATCAATCCAAACAACACCAATTGAAAACATAAATTCAGAAACAAAATATATATTAAACTAACATTTTCTACGTACACAAGCTACTCCCTAATCCTAGAATCAAAAGATCTACTCTATAGATGAAAGAGAAAAGACACAAGGCATCATAGAATGAATCATTACAATGTAAAGAGATCTAAGAATGAAATTATAGTCCCCTTGGTTGTTCTCTTTGGCGTTGGAGTGTAGAATTCGATCCTTGAGCTGCTTCCTTCCTCCCCATTGTGAGTCTCCGGTGCTTTTTAGAGAACCTTCTTGCCCTCCTAGCCATCGGGCCTCTCTCCTAGGGTTTGGGCGTTACTTCCTTTTTATAGACATGAAGTCGTCTCTTCATAAATCCCTCGAAAAAAACCTAATCACGTCAACATAACCCAACGCCACATGACCGTGTGGAATCCACACGGCTGATCGTGTGGAATCCACACGACTGACCGTGTGGAATCAACACGTCTGACCGTGTGTGGCACTGGGTTGGTGACCATGTGGAATCCACATGGCCAGTCGTGTGCAGCCCTGTTCCTCCCAGTGAATGCCTTGTTTTGCTCACAAAATATGCCTTTTTACCTGTAAAACATCATCCTGCACCAAAAGCATCCAGAGTAGATCTCCGAACTAGAAAATAGGAAATGCATGCAAAATAAAGTAAAATATACATGCAAAAAGAATGAAGTATAACAAGACGTGAGCAAAAACTACTCTTAAAACCCCATATGTTTTGTTCACATCAATTTTCCCATACTTAGATCTTTGCTTGTCCTCAAGCAAACCTCAGTGCAATGAAATTTTAAAATAAATATTGTTCCATACATAGCAAGCTTACTAGATTTATCAAGTGGTATTTTCAATCAAAGCAAAATAGATATGTTCTAAAAATTCATTAAGTTAGCTTTTCATGCATGTGCTAAGCGAATTTTCCTAAGGGATACTCATTCCACAATGAGTTAAGTCGTCATCCTATAGCCTTCCTAAGGGCTCTGGCTTTTAGGCACTTACCTATCCTAAGTGAGTGTTGTTCCCTAGATTTATCACAAAGTCTCAAATGCGTGTTGGATCGAAAGTGTCGCTAGAGGGGGGGTGAATAGCGATACGATGTCGTTAAAAAACTTTTGCAATAAGTAAAAAACAAGTAGAGAGTGCACAGCGGAAATATAAAGTAGACAAGATATTTTTACGTGGTTCACAATCTTTCGATTGCTAATCCACGGCCCTAGTGATCCTTGATCACGTACGGAGGGCAATTCACTAAAACCACTCCTCCTCGTTGGAGGTAGGAGCAACGATTACAAAAAGAAATCAAGGCAAAGGGACACTCCCCCTTTCCTTGTTACGATTAAAGCACAAAGACAATTTAAAGAAGTAGAACTTAAATAAATATACCGACAACTCTTATAAGTAGAAGATGTAGCTTTCGTTGTCGGCGGCACTTCGTCGTAGCAAATGTGAGTAGTAGTAGCGGCGTTACGACGGCGTGTTGAGAGCTCTTGAATTCTTGTTATTTGCTTGGCTTGAACATGTCTATTTATGGATATTGATCTATGAATTTAGACATAGGTAGTGTCCAAGGTGAGGTTCTTATCCCCCAAGACTTGTTCATCCACATCCTTTGCGCCAACTCAAGGATGAGGTGTTTCATCCAACCACCTTGTGCCACCTCCAACCTCCTTGGCCAACTCAAGGATGAGGTGTTTCATCCAACCACCTTGTGCCACCTCCAACCTCCTTTGCGCCAACTTGAGGATGAGGTGTTTCATCCAACCACCTTGTGCCACCTCCAACCTCCTTGGGCGCCAACTTGTTGGAGCCATTCAACTTGTGCCACATCATGGGAGCCAACCATCTTGTGCCAACTCACCTTATTTTGGGCGTCCACCACAAGGAAGCTTGGTGATGGTTTGGATGTCCACCTTGATGCCACATCACCCTTTGTACCAAAATACGAGTCAAGTCCAAATTCACCCCTTGAAATTCGAGCTCTTCTCGAGGTCGAACTTGACTAGCAGCTTGACTGTAGTCAAAGGGTTTTGACCGGCAGCAAGTTAGCTTAAAATATAAAGTACGATGGTTCTAACCATCCGATCTCGACCTAGACCTTCCATTGGAGGTATTGGGTGGATCTACGCTAACGACCTTGCTTCGCTTTCACACGAGCTTACCTTGTAGCCTCGCTTCCGGTCTTCACCCGAGTACCTCGGCTTCCTCCAAAGTCCCTCTGGCGTTGCCCGACCACCTCGGTTCCCACCGGGTGTCGCAGACCTTCCGCTCAACTTTAGTATTTCTGCACACTTAATTGAGCTCGTAAGATAACAAATATACCCTTAACTATTGAGCCTTTTGCCATAATCAAAATACCGGTTCGACTTTGGTGCCCACTGCACCAACAATCTCCCCCTTTTTGATTCATGGCAAACCGACACAAAAGTTAAGGAAAAATTAAGCATAACAGTAAGCTAGCATAATGATTAAGCATGAATGAGCTAGCATAAAGATTAAATATGAATGAGCTAGCATAATGATTAAGCATGAATGAGCTAGCATAAAGATTAAATATGAATGAGCTAGCATAAAGATTAAGCATGAATGAGCTAGCATAATGATTAAATATGAATGAGCTAGCATAATGATTAAGTATGAATGAGCTAGCATAATGATTAAGTATGAATGAGCTAGCATAATGATTAAGTATGAATGAGCTAGCATAATGATTAAGTATGAATGAGCTAGCATAATGATTAAGTATGAATGAGCTAGCATAAAGATTAAGCATGAGTGAGCTAGCATAAAGATTAAGCATGAGTGAGAAATATTATTGTTTCAAGTTCTCCCCTTTGAGGTAACCTCCCCCTTGACCGAAGGTGAGTTCTTGAAAAATAATTTTTACTCCCCCTTAATAGTTGCTTAAGTAAACGGAATTACTTAATATAAAAGGTAATAATTTTGTTTACTTTCTTCCCCTTTAATTTTGGTTAATTTTGGTTACTTTTGTGACTTTCTCCCCCTTTTGCCTTAACTCAAAAAGTTTGTAAATATATTTTAGGGTTTGTAAGTCCAAGCAAGTTCCCAATATGATTTCTAAGGTAAGACTTAGGCTAATTTCATAAAAAGAAGCAAAAATAGAGTACATATATAGAAAAATTTAAATCCTACTCTATTACGCACATACCTAACTTTTAATGTTGTTAAAGATTAAGCTAAAGTCTTGGAGAGTGTGCTTCATCCACAGGAGCTGAGAGACACACTCACCCATCGCAACGTATTCAGCTTCGGTGGTAGATAAGGCAACGCAATGCTGCTTCCCATCGCACCAACTCACTAGACTCGAGCTGAGGATTTGACAACAACCACTCGTGCTCTTTCTATCGAGTTTACTACCGGCATAGTCGGAGTCGGAGTAGCCGATTAGATTAAACTCGGTAGATCTAGGGTACCAAATACCTACGTTTAGCGTGCCCTTTAGATATCTAAGGATACGCTTGACTAGGGTTAGGTGAGACTCCTTGGCACAGGTTTGTAACCTTGCGCACATACTTACCGCGAATAAAATGTCGGGTCGGCTCGCGGTTAAGTATAGTAGACTTCCTATTGCGCTCCTATAGTATTTTAGGTCAACGGGTTTTCCTTCTACATCTTCGTTTATATTAACATTAGTTGCCATAGGTGTATTGATTATTTTAGCATCTTGCATTCCAAATCGATTTATTAAGTCCTTAGTATATTTTTGTTGATGTAAATATATTCCATCTTTAGTTTGTTTAATTTGTAAACGTAAGAAGAAACTTAACTCTCCTACTAAATTCATTTTAAATTCACTTTCCATAAGTGAGATGAATTCGTTTAGCAGGATCGAGTTGGTAGTTCCAAAAATTATATCATCTACATAGATTTGGGCTATAAAGATTTCTTTTCCTACGGTTTTAACGAATAAGGTTGGGTCGACTAAACCTTGGTTGAATCCTTTGGACTTAAGATAGATCGAAAGCCTTCGTACAAGCTCTTGGGGCTTGTTTGAGTCCATATAGGGCTTTCTTAAGTCTAAGGACATGGTCAGTTTATCTAGATTTTCAATCCGGAGGTTGGTGACGTAAACTTCTTCCTTAATGTATCCATTCAAAAATGCTGACTTGACATCCATTTGAAACAATTTAAAACCTCGATGTGCAAAGATATGCTAACAACATTCGGATGGACTCTAGTCCGCTACGGGCGAGGTCTCATCGTAATCTAAACCTTCGACTTGACTAAACCCTTTTGCGACTAACCTAGCTTTATTTCTAACTACTTCACCTTTATCATCAAGTTTATTTCGAAATACCCACCTTGTTCCAATAATTGATTTTTCTTTAGGTGGTGGTACTAATTCCCAGACTTCATTTCTAGTGAATTGAGCTAGCTCTTCTTGCATAGCAATAATCCAGTCGGGATCAAGAAGTGCTTGTTCAATAGTTTTGGGTTCGATTTTGTAAATTAACGAGATTTGACTAAGGTTTCGATATGAAGCTCTAGTTCGAACCCCTAAATTTGGATCACCTATAACTTGATTGATAGGATGATTTGTTTGAGTCTTAGTGTGACTCGGGTTAGGGTCATCTATCACTTGGTCGATAGGATGACTTGGGTGAGTTCTAGTTTGACTTGGGTTAGAGTTATCTATCACTTGGTCGATAGGATGACTTGGGTTAGGACGAGATTCAAGTTCAAGATCAGAGTCGGGTTCGCTATAAGTTGATTTGCTAGTTGGTTTTGTTAAGGATTGAACGGGTTCGTGTCCTTCGTCGAAAACTATATTAATGGTTTCTTCGACTCTTATGTGTAGGATCAATGGAATTACTAAAGGGTTGTTTGTAAGTTTTTAAACCTAAATCATCTCACCAATATCTACATGATCAAAACATGTTATTCCTATGTGTTACTGTGAGATGACTTTCAATTTTACTTGATTAATTTTAATGAATTTAAATTAACCAACATTAGGTTAGATTCGGATTTAGTCTAAGCTCATCAAGTAATCTTTTCAAGAGATTAGCTTCTGTGTCGTGGCGAGGCACAGAGGCCTTCTTTGATCGGAACAACGACCACTTCCTTAGACAAAGCTAATTTCAAGAAATTGATAACTCGACTTACTTGAGACTACATCTTGGTCTAACTAGTTATTTTTGAAAAGAGGCTCCCCGAGGCTCAATCTTTTCGTAGGATTTTAGTTGATTTATTTTTGAAAAGAGGCTCCCCGAGGCTCAATCTTTTCGCAGGATTTTAGTTGGTTATGAGTCCTATCTAACCATTCTAAAAATAAAGGAAAAACTAAGCATGCAATTTCTAAGACTTAACAAAAATACATTTTGTATTGGCTCCCTCGACCATTGAATCGAGTGGGTCTATTCACATAGTGAATTTGGTCCTTGGGAACCCAATACATGTTAGATCCTAAAGTTGAAATCAAAGTGGTCTTAGGGACCCATGCTTGGACATTTTTCTTATGTTGGTTTACTATAGACATATATGACTTATTGGTTGTATTTGAGTTAAACCCGAGTCCGACCTTGTTGTACACGGCCCTTTGTGATCCAAGTAAGAGGTCAAGTCCCTTGGATCCCAAAGTGAACCTTTCCAACGTGTTCCTAAGGTCTTCGACTTGTGTTTTCAAAAGCGAGTTCTCAACTTCAAGCTTTTCAACTTGAGTTGAGTCCTCCTCTTGAATACGAGTAGTCGAAGAGGTTAGGGAGACCTCATGTTTGAGGAGGTTAACCTCCTCAATTAGGGTCTCGACCTTGGACTCGACTTAGCTAGTTTCTTATTTAAAAATTTAATTGCACCATACAAAGTATTAAGTAACGACCGACTTACCCTTAATGATTCTTTTGAACCGATACGGATCCGTGGCTTGTCTTGAATGGAAGCTCATCATCGGATTCGGACTCGACTCTTCTTCGGTTTCGAGTCGTGCTCGGTCGGCTTGGCCATTAGAGCTTGATATCGCCTTCTTCCTCCGGGGTGGCTTGTTGGGGCTTCTTCTTCTTGGAACTCGCAACTAACGCAATACTCTTCTCGGCCCGACCACGCTAGTTTGCTCATGTAATTCAAGTTCAAACAATTCGCCTAACCTAATTTTAGAAAGGTCCTTGGAGACCTTGTAGGCATCGACCATGGATGCCCACAAGGTGGTCCTAGGAAACGAGTTAAGAGAATACCGATAAGGTCGCGATTCTCGACCTTTGTCCGATGGCATGGAGTTGGTTGACGATGTCTTGGATACGAGCATGTAGTTGAGTTGCGGTCTCGCTTTTCCTGCATTTTCAAGTTATACAATTTATTTAAAAGTAAATCTCTTTACATACCTTCGTGTCGCCGGTGCCTTCGTAGTTCCACTAGCTTGGTCCATAAGTCCTTTGCACTAATGAAGGGCCGACGCGGTTGAGCTCTTCCTTGACAACCCACATTGCAAGATTTGAGTTGCCTGGCATCGGCTTCTACTTGTTTTTTCATGGAATTTGACCATTGATCGTAACCCAAAGATTCACCATCTTCATTAGGAAGTGTGAAACCGGTTTGATTACGATCCACATCTCGATTTGGGTTTTAAGAAAGCATTCCATCCGACCCTTCCAATAACGAAAGTCATTACGTTGTAAAACAGGGTCGGGCGGTGCTAAACCCTTCGAGATGGGCCATTTAAAAACAAGAAGAAGAACGATTTAAAAAGAATCTTGCAAAACACACAAAAGAATATTCCAAGACTTTCGTCTTGGATTAGTAGTCGGGAAGTAAAAAGATATATAAAATGTAACTTGCAAAAGAAATAAACAATCAAATGCGAATGTCGTTGAAGTTCGGAGGATCAACCTTACTCGGGATCTAACCCAAGGACAACCTTATCCGGATCCTAAAGCCTCTAATGCAATTCTATATGTAGGAGAAGATAAGCAAGTGAAATAATTATACGAAAAGAAATAAATAAATAAAAATCTGTAAAAAAGAAAAACAAAGCTAGATTGGTGGTTTCACGAATCTTAGCGCCGACTCGATACCAATTGTTGGATCGAAAGTGTCGCTAGAGGGGGTGAATAAGCGTCTACGATGTCGTTAAAAACTTTTGCAATAAGTAAAAAACAAGTAGAGAGTGCACAGTGAAATATAAAGTAGACAAGATATTTTTACGTGGTTCACAATCTTTCGATTGCTAATCCACGGCCCTAGTGATCCTTGATCACGTACGGAGGGCAATTCACTAAAACCACTCCTCCTCGTTGGAGGTAGGAGCAACGATTACAAAAGAAATCAAGGCAAAGGACACTCCCCTTTCCTTGTTACGATTAAAGCACAAAGACAATTTAAAGAAGTAGAACTTAAATAAATATACCGACAACTCTTATAAGTAGAAGATGTAGCTTTCGTTGTAGATGAGCGCCGTCGTAGCAAATGTGAGTAGTAGTAGCGGCGTTACGGCGTGTTGAGAGCTCTTGAATTCTTGTCTTGTTATTTGCTTGGCTTGAACATGTCTATTTATGGATATTGATCTATGAATTTAGACATAGGTAGTGTCCAAGGTGAGGTTCTTATCCCCCAAGACTTGTTCATCCACATCCTTTGCGCCAACTCAAGGATGAGGTGTTTCATCCAACCACCTTGTGCCACCTCCAACCTCCTTGTGCGGCAACTCAAGGATGAGGTGTTTCATCCAACCACCTTGTGCCACCTCCAACCTCCTTGGGCGCCAACTTGAGGATGAGGTGTTTCATCCAACCACCTTGTGCCACCTCCAACCTCCTTGGGCGCCAACTTGTTGGAGCCATTCAACTTGTGCCACATCATGGGAGCCAACCATCTTGTGCCAACTCACCTTATTTTGGGCGTCCACCACAAGGAAGCTTGGTGATGGTTTGGATGTCCACCTTGATGCCACATCACCCTTTGTACCAAAACACGAGTCAAGTCCAAATTCACCCCCTTGAAATTCGAGCTCTTCTCGAGGCTGGAACTTGACTAGCAGTTGACTGTAGTCAAAGGGTTTTGGACTGCAGTACAAGTTAGCTTAAAATATAAAGTACGATGGTTCTAACCATCTGATCTCGACCTAGACCTTCCATTGGAGGTATTGGGTCGGATCTACGCTTAACGACCTTGCTTCGCTTTCACACGAGCTTACCTTGTAGCCTCGCTTCCGGTCTTCACCCGAGTACCTCGGCTTCCTCCGAAGTCCCTCTGGCGTTGCCCGACCACCTCGGTTCCCACCGGGTGTCGCAGACCTTCCGCTCAACTTTAGCATTTCTGCACACTTAATTGAGCTCGTAAGATAACAAATATACCCTTAACTATTGAGCCTTTTGCCATAATCAAAATACCGGTTCGACTTTGGTGCCCACTGCACCAACAATGCGTGCTCTATATTGAGAGAAATTGGGAGGTGTTTCCCTAATAACCTAACTCGATCTCAAAGGGGAACCTAGCCATTTCCACCCATGACAATTATTATTTTAGCTCTTTTTTTTTCTCTCTTATTTTTTTTCTTTTTTATATATTTTTTCTTTAAGGAACTTTGTTCCTCTAGAACTCACCAGAAATTTGGTTTTTCCAAATAGGCTTACACAATCAGAGCATCTCCTATAACTAAAATGCTAAATCTAGAGTCACCTATGGATTCTAAAGTACTAGACTACTAGGATGGATTATAACTAAGTATGTAATAGATTTTCCCTTTCAGAATATTCATCAAGAGTAAGTGAAAGATAAAAGCTAACCAGTGCAAGTTTAGAACATTCAATTAAGCAACTAAAATAAAATACCAAATGATAAATGAAGTTTAAGCCATCTATATCATGGAAGCAATCTGTGAAGAACATTAAAAATATTCTGAGGTAGCTTAAAAATGGCAAAAATTAAGTGTTGAAAGGAAACTAAACACTCTACCAATGAATGTAAACTACAATTAGACCTATATGTCAGGAAAGAAACTAACAATGGTAGAAAAGCATATCAACAAATTGGGGTCCCCCCAGACTTAAACAAAATAGTACCTCTAATAGGGTGGCCGAGGTGGAAATTCCTGTAGTCTTAGCATGTAGGGCTCCTTGGAAAACCTGGTGCTCAGTCGCTGATGCTACATGTATATGTGGTCGATCTGGGAGCTAGTGGATGCAGTGGCTGCTCTATACTCTTCCTCCCAGGCCCACTGTGATCGTGCATCTCGTATGAACTACCGAACCTCCTAGCGGTAGGTATCCTCCTCCTGAAAATAGTGTTGGGCATCATCATAGAACTCCTCATCCCTATGAAAATGCTCTCGTAGATCCAGGAACTCCGCCTGTGTATAGGTCATGTGCTCCTCCCATCGCTGCCCCTGTGTCTGCTGCTCTATGAAGATGTCATTGAGGCACGATTGGGACTCTGAGAAGTCTTAGGCAGGCATACTTGTTGTAAAATACCGATTTTTTTTATAAATTATCTTATAGAATTTTTCAGAAATTTTTATAAATTTTTAGAAATTTTTTTTGATTTAAACAGAATTTTTGTGATACTATGTAAGGAGAGATTTAACAAGCTTTTACAAAGCCTGTTTGGATTACCCATTACGGAAGAGTTAATGCGTTTTATTAAAAACCTATTCATTTCATTTCTTTCACGGCGCAACTCTTCTTCTCCATCCCGATTTCGATCCTCTTCTTTCTTGATCCAGCCGATTTCTCTTCCTCTTCCACCGTTCTTCATCGCCACGCAACAAGGCCGCCGCCGCTCCTTCCTCGATCGATTTGCTTCTACAAGCCACTAGCTGTGTGGCCATCGAACCACCCCGTCGTCGTCCCTTCTCTCCCGCTAGCAATCACTGCTCCATAGCTGTCGATAGAGCCTCTTCACTGCAAGGAGCCGTTGGTTGAGAACAGCAATGCCAGCCGGTCTGCCTTCGACCACACTGGACATCCGATCCTGTCACACTGTCGGACCGACTGGTCATTTTCCCAAATTAACGTCGCAATGAGTTGCTTGGTCGATTATCGCCGGATTAGGTAAGAGTCTGCCTTTGTCTCACCCTGGATGTGATGTTCGAAATTTCTGTGGATTTTCCTTGGTTGAACGATCTGTGAATTTGGGCAATGCTTGGAGCTGGTGAAGAAGGAAAAGAAAAGGGGGAAGGGTCATCGGTGAAGCTACAACCTCAGGTATACCTCTCGGTTGCTTCCATGCCTTGCTGTTAAATTGGTTGTTATTAGGTTTAAGCGTGGATGTTAGGGGAATTTCTAGTGATGTGCTATTCCTACTCGTGATAGAGTTGTGAGCAAAGTGGATTGGTTAATTTTGGAGTGGATTTCCCTAATTTGGTGTAGTGGCAGTCGGACAGATCCTTCAACCCAATTTGGTTACCGTGTATGTTAGTTTCTCCTCCTCCATATTCAGGTAAAAACCTTCATCCAATTAGCTATTCTTGGATTATGGTTATGGGATGAGATGGAGCTATAATGGATTGATGATACATGTGATACATATGACAATTACAGGTTACGAGGGGGGGGGGGCTAGAGAATCTGATAGTCTTTTGCCTCCAACTTAGTATATGAGTAGGCTTGATACTAAACAGCTTTATAGAGGAAGCTAAGTTTGGTAAGTCCAGACTCGGATTATTATGGATGGATTTATGTGAATGCTTGGATAGGATAATTATGTGGAATTACAGGGGAATTGGATCAAGAAGTTGTACCATGAGAGGCTAAACTTGGACCTGAATTTAGGATAGTCTTTTGGATGTGAAGATTCCTCGATGATATGTCTTCGAATTAGGTGGGTAATTTCCTACCCTAGTCAGGTAGATGTAATTGCATTCAGATTTAGTCATAGATATGAGCATGTTAGGTGTTCATATTATCTTGACCCTGCTCTTATTTACCTTATGCTTGATACTTATCGCTGGCTATATTTACTCAAAGGTTGATATCACATTTCTTTTATTATGATTTAGGGTTATAAATGAGATGTAAATAGGCCTAGATGTTTAGTAAGGTGTAGATGTTAGAGTACGAGTGATTACCCAATTTATAAATTGACAAAAAGGTCATCCGTGGGTAGGAAATGCTCTAAAGGTAGGATTTATTCCAAAACCCGTATGTTGCATACTTATTACCAACCATGTGTTGTGTAATGGTTAGGTGAAGGGTGATTAGTATTTCGCTATGGACCGGTGGTCCCATCTTGATATGATTAATCGAGTACAACTCTCTACAGGATAGAGAGTACGTCGATCAGTTGAGTATGACTCTGTATTGGATAGAGGGTTATGATCAGTTGAGTATGGCTCTCTACAGGATAGAGAGTGCGTCGATCAGTTGAGTATGACTCTCTACAGGATAGAGAGTGTATTGATCGGATGGGTACGACTCTCTGTTGAACAAAGAGTCTGTGGTAGATGTCTGTACGTGTGGCAGTACATTCATGTCATTTGCATGCATTCTGACGACATAGTCTTGCTTGGAGTTGAGAGAGTCGTCAGTCATCTTGCCTCCCAGGTTACTCCCCGAGGAGTAACTGGTGTGAGGGCAGAGCATTTGTTGTGTTGCACTCTACCACTATAGACGGTGGTAGTTGGAGTTGCGTGCAGTTGTCCTGGGTGCGTGGTACTCGACCACTCAATTGTAGTGTTAGTCGGAGTGGCAGCAACAGGGACCCCCGTTGTGTAGCCAGCTATTTACGCTCATATGCTACTTGATCATACAGCCCACTCGGCCACTCTAGAGCGGTGGTTGGTATTGAGTTGGGACAGTTGTCATGTCGTGCCACCTAGGCCACACTGGGGTCGTGGTAGCGAGTAGGGGTGAGTAGGCATGACCATGCATGCTGCATTGCCGTAACTTATGGTACTTTGCATATTACCATATATATATATATATGCATGTATATATATATGGATGGCTGTGATTAATATATATATAGATGTAGTCTATATATATATGCTTATTTTGATGTTGCATTTGATTGTACAATATGCTTGCTGCATTTGGTTGTACATCATATTCATGAATGCTTCTTGCATTTGTTATACGATTGTATCAGATACTTGTATATGTGTTGGACAGACCATTAGATACCTTGATCTGTAGTAAGAGTATATTATGAGTTGGTATTACTTTTCCTATTATATATATGTTGGATATATACTCAGGTTGGATCAGAGTAGTGTAGCAGACTTTTAGGTATGTCTGCATTTTATGTTTTTCATTTGTTTAGACGGTATATGCTTGTATTTATATACTACGTTGATATACCTGTTGTACCTCTAGATTATGTTGTTGAATTATATGTGATATTTGATAAATATACATGTTTTTCCTATTACCTGCTGAGTTTTACTCACCACCATGAACCTTGGGTTTTTCTGTCGCCCAGGTAACAGGTAGCCTACTTCGTGATGGACTTGGAGCACTGCTGGCTGGCATCGTCTCATCTCAACTCCAAGAGTCTGGGTTTTTGGGTTTTTTTCGTATGTCTTGTTATGTATTCTGAGTTTTCAAGGTGTTATGTGTTATGTGATGTACGCACATGTTGGTGCGGGTTTTGACGAGATTTTCTTTATGTTTTGGTGTTAGTCATACCGGTATGCATGGTGTGTGGTTATATTGTGTATGTGTGGTTATGGGTATGTCGTTGTATTAGTTTCCGCTATATTTCGTTATGTGGTTATGTTTATATATATATATATATATGTTGTTGTTGTTATGGCCTACGGGTCTTGTATTAACCCGAAATGTTGCCACGTACAGGGGAGATGTCATCTGTTTTCTTTTCAGCACGACATGCTATTGGGGCGTGACAACTTTAGTGGTATCATAGCCCAAGGTTCTTTGATGTCGTACAATGTTTTTGTGTCGAGTCTTAGATTCTCGGGAGTCGATTTGTTCGATTTTGGTTTTCTGAGATGAGATGGATAGCGGCCAGAGCTCCAAGCAGCACGAAGTAAGTATTCCTGATGACTTATTTGTAGGATCGATGAAGTGTAGATGTTGGTCGGCTAGAGGGGGGTGAATATCCCACAATCGTTCGATGATGGAATTCGTTCGTTCTCATTGCGTTGCTTTCCTACGATTGTCGTTAGTGCAGCAGAAACAATAGAAACAATAATAATACTAACAACAACACAAGCATATGCAAACACACACGATATACGTGGTTCGGAACCGAATGGTTCATACTCCACGGATGAGCTCACCGTGCTCTAGTTATGCGCATGACACTAACTAAACTCCTTCTCGACTACACGTCGGAGGTGGAGAAACCCCGTACAAGCTATTACAATAGTAATACTACAAGAAATACAAAGACACAAGAAATACAAGTAAAGAACGCTTTACAACTCTTTGCTTTGAACCCTTTCTTGTTGCTTGCTTTGGATGGCTCTTGAAGGACTGGAATGCAAGAGCAATTCCCCTCCAATTGCTTCCTTAAAGTCTTGGTGAAATCCTCCCACTTGAGCTCCATTTATAACCTGCATCAAGCTATTTTTTCGCCCAGAAGTCGATTGCCAAAAGGCCCCAGTCGACTACCCCTATAACCATTGTCTCACAACGGCCAGATCCACGTTGGACAAGTTCCAACGGATCTCCTACCAGTCGACTGCCAGTCCATGACAGTCGACTGGTGACCTAGTAGTCGACAACCCAGTCGGCTACGGAGCATTCCATGCTCACGACAATCCCATCAGTCGACTGCCATCCATTGGCAGTCGACTGCCAGTCCATGGCAGTCGACTGCCAAGCACAAAACCTGCAGTCTAATACCAGTCGAACCCTAGTCGACTTGGACCAGTCGAATGACACCTATGCCAGTCGGCTGTTGTCGGGAAAAACCTCAAACACTAAGTTGTTTGAGCATCCGATCATCGGGTAAACCCTCAAACATCAAGTTTGAGCCTCCGACACTCAGTCTTAGCCACTTGGCCAAGTCCACGTTATCCCTCATGGAGTTTCCCACCGAAGCTGTCTTCCCTTTGCCTAGGTCCCTCGGATGTGCCAAGCACACAGCTTCGCAATGCCATCCTTCGTGTCTCATGCCCTCGAAGTATGCTTCCCTTGGGCCTCACTCCATTCGCTCCCCATCCGGCGGTCTCTCAAATGAACCAAGCGCACGACTTCGCAATGTCATCCTTCGCCGACTCAAGGATCCCGAGACTAGTGAACTTACCAAGTCCTCAAGACTTCCCACATGCACCAAGCGCACGGCTTCACAATGCATTTCTTCACCAAGCACCAAGCGCACAGCTTCGCAATGCTTTGGACTTTTCCACACCAAGCTCCATGCTTTGATATTCCATGCCAACCCCATGTTGGACTTTCCCACACCAAGCTCCATGCTTGGATTTTCCATGCCAACACTATGTTGGACTTTACCATGACAATCTCATGTCATGAGTTTTGTCTATCATCAAAATACTATCAAGGTACTGCTCTAGTTAAACTCGAGTCAACCTGGGCCGATTGCACCAACAATCTCTACCTTTTTGATGATTGACAAAACTACCATCTCCAGTCTACCAATTCTCCCATATTGGCAATTCTCATATACCAATGAGAATTCCAACGAACCCTAATTGGTAACTTGGTAACTTCTCCCCCTTTTTGATATTACATCAAAAAGGTCCTCCCCAAGGGTATGAATGTCTCATTTTCCAATGAGATCTTACAATCTCTCCCTTGAAGGAACACATGCCTACAATCTTTCTAGTGATCCCATATCACTTAAAGAGAGGCAACCCAATTTTCCTCCCATGAGGAAATACACATCCATTGTAACGCCCTCCCTTCCCGTACCTTAGAGGGGAGCGAAGGGCGGCGCTACGCGATCATACATACATGCATATACATACAGCGGAAGCATTTAAAACAATAAAATCCCTTTCTTAAGCTAACTATATTAACCTAATCCACCTAACAAATGACTTATGATGTAACGGTCTTAGAAATTTTCTTAACTAAACATGTACTAAAGAAATTCAAGATTTATATAATAAATGGGAGTGACAACCAAGCCAAAAACATCATCTAAGTCTTAACACTGAATGGTAAAACATGCATAATCTCCCCAAACCATAAACTAAATCTTATCTAACATGCCACTGCCACACACATCTTTGCCTCCTGCTGCTCCCTTCAATTATTCCATTCCTTGCCTTGCTCTGTAGTACAAGGGAAAAACGACACTATCAGCACATATGCTGAGTAAGATCCTTTCCTACTCACAAAAGCCATACGACATAAATTACACATAAGATAGTGACATGTTCATTTAACTAACATATAGTCATAGCATGGATGTAACTATTAACATGATCATCAAGAGGCATATAGACTTAGCATTCAAAATTCATGAGTAAAGCAATCCGTGATATGATCATCTAGGACAAGTATCCCCATGGCATTTTTATCACAATAACATAACATCTCGTAATAACATAGGCATGGAATAGTTATATGCAGAATGCTCTTTGAAAACATATACTTTCATAAGTACTTAAACATAATCTCGACATTAGGGTCCGACATTTTATCCATGACTCCATTCATTTGGCGGTCCATTCATGCCCATTTGGCGACCCCTTGTGGTCGTCGACCGTCGACCGTCGGCACGTCGACCGTGTCATTACCACTAGGTCCGTACTTCGACCTAGGGGCAACTTTGGATACAAGCCATGCGTAAAGTAAAATAGCATACATGTTCTTTGGCATAACATAAAGAGTGTTCTTGTCCCCAATCTTAGGGAAACATTTCTTAACCAATTCATATTCATAAGCCTTACGTAACCATAGCATAGGGGTGCCTATCGTTCATGAACATAAACAGGTACATCATGATAAAATGAGCAAAACTTAACATATACATTATGATACAATGGTCCTACATCAGCCGTTAACATGGACATAAGGTATGAAATCATGCAAATATATCGTCTAACTAGCATCATATCAATACCATATATATACATAGCATAACATGGAAAATCATTCGGAATCATGTTCGGAAATATATATATATATATATATATATATATATATATATATATATTATTTATTTATTTATTTTCATGTCTTTTTTAATCTTCCTGAGCCCAGCACAGCCGACCTGTGTTGGAGGACACACCTGTGTCGTGGCCGAGCGGCACGCTTGCTAGCCGAGAGGTACGCCTGCTAGCCGAGCAACACCTCCAGCGGTCGAGCGACATGCCTATCACCCGAGCGACATGCTTTGCGCCCGGGCAACACGCTTTGCGCCCGAGCTGTTTGGGCCCGACACACCTGTGTTGGGCCGCATAGGCGTGTCCCACGCTGCTCACCCCGACACGCCTGTGTCAGGTGAAAGAGCGGCGTGTTGGCCTCTGTACATGTTCTGCTTAACAAAATTTATACGAACCTCGTCCTAGGGTCTTAAGCAATATCAACCCTGGAACCTCGACCAAGGTTAATCATATGCAATACAGGGAAAATAAGAACATGAAAAACTCTTTATTGCATAGAACAACATTAGAAACATGAAAGTCATTCGAGAGAAACCCATGTACTGTAGGTGAGGGAATTCTTACCTTCGATTGCTTTAACTTATATTTGTAAAACCTAATGAGATGCAACCTTTTATCCCACCCTAGCAGCTGCCCTCCAAGGTCTCTTGAATCCCACCTTTCCTTCGATTCGGCGGAGAAGACAACCCTATGAGAGAATTCTCCTTGATGTGTGGTTCGGCGGTGGAGGGATCAAGAGAGTAGAGAGGTGTCCTCTAGGGTATTAGGGAGGTTAAATTTACAACCATCAAGGCTTAACCTATTCCCTTATAAATTTCCTTAAATTTCTCTCTTTAACAGAATTAATTCCTTCTTCAATTAAATTCATGACTTCTCCCTAATCATATAAAATTTTTATTGGATTTTTGGTGACTCACCCCTTCTTGTCCGGTTTTCTTTTCTTTTATCTTTTCTTTTATTTCCTTTAAATCCCACGTAAGCCTATTATCATTATGCATAATTATCTTTATTTTCTTTAACCCACATAAGGGCCCCTTTATTATCATGCCTCATTATCTATAAAACTCCTAAGATTTTTCTGGCGTTACATCCATCTTACCATGATGGATACTGTAGGATCGATGAAGTGTAGATGTGGCCCGGTAGAGGGGGGTGAATAGCACTCTTCGCACGATGATGGAATTTGCTCATCTACAAAATCGTTAGCGCAAGCGGAATACTAATAAACAAGACAAGCAAATCAAAACAACAAGAATAAAACCAATGTTAACACAATATATAACGTGGTTCATGTCTACGCCGCTAATCCACGGTCCGATTCGTCCAAGGTGAATCACTCCTCAATCTATCCACTAGATCTCTCCTTTGCACAAAGCTAGGTTGAGGTAACCTCTTTTACACAAGGATCACTCTTCTACAATATAATGAAGATTAACACAAGTAGAAGAGTCGAAAAAAATTTAGGGTACTTTGGGAGTTGTTTAGAAGAGAAGCATTAGGCCCCCAAAGCCCCACACACTTCCTCTTTATAGAGGAAGAGGGTTTCTTCTCATTGACACAGGAGCAGTCGACTGATGTCCCTATCAGTCGACTGGTCATGTAGCCGTTTCCCAATAATGGCTGCTTTCCACGTAGGATTTCATCCAACGGCAACATCATCAGTCGACTGATCTTACCATCAGTTGACTGATGGACCATCAGTCGAGTGCTCGCGAGCTTGACTCTGTACATGCGGACACTACCTCCACCCGATCGATGAGTACGCGGATCATTGTCATTCCATGGCGATCAAGCTGAGGCCAAAACCCATCAGTAGTGTTGGAGCAATCGGCCCAGGTCACGATTGACCAGGACTCGAGTTTGACTCGAGTGATGTTTTGATGTTTCGACAAAAACATATGACAATGTAATTGTCATAGGAAAGTCCAAGTCTTGTGCACTTGGCATGGAAAGTCCAAGTGGAACACTTGGCATTTGGTAAAGTCCAAGTCTTGAGTACTTGGCATGAAAAGTCCAAGTGGAACACTTGGCGCAATGGAAAGTCCAAGCATGGGTCTTGGCATGGAAAGTCCAACATGGGTTGGCAAGGGAAAGTCCAAGCTTGAGTCTTGGCATTTGGGAAGTCCAAGGGGATTGATTTTGACAGCGTAAAGTCCAAGCGGAGTCTTGGCAGTGTAAGTCCAATGTGCCTTGGCGGTGTAGACACCGTTAGCATGACATAGCCGAGGGAAGCACCTGGAGGCTAGCGCGATGGATGAACAAGTCATGGATGACTTGGAGGGATCCGAGAGGCGTGAGGCTGATGGAGGTGGCTAGAAGGCTTAGGTCTAGGCTAAGGGTGGTCTAGCAAGTATGGGGACACCATACTTTGGTTAAAACCTCATTGTTGAGGTTGACAGTCGACTTCTAGGTTGGATCAGTCGTTTGGGCTTCATTTTTAGGCAAACAGAGGCTAGGTACGCTCGACCAGCGCCTCGACTGGAGGCCAATCGAGGCGGCGCCTCGACTCGACTCGACTCGGCCAGCGGAAGGAGGCTCAAGGTGAGGTCGCTCGACGAGCCTCTGGAGGAATGATCGGCGGCGCCTCAACTGGAGGACGCGACTAGCGCCTCAACTCGTTCCAACCTATGAAAACGACGACACAGAAGCAAGGTGGCTCGACTGGCACCTCAACTGGGGTCTCAGTCGAGGCGGCGCCTCGACTGGTGCTCATAATTTCGGCCACAGAATGGAGTCGACACTCGACTGGTCGAGTGAGGACTCCATCAGTCGACTGATGGGTATGATCAGTCGACTGATGGTAGTTCCATTGGAATTTTCCAGCGTGAAACTAGCCGTTGTCTCACGACAACAGTGGCATCAGTCGACTGATGGTCTCGATGAGTCGACTGATCGACTTTTTCCAGCACATGTTGAAGCTATATAAGGAGCTCGTGATGGAGGAAAATATATCGATTTCTTGGACGTCTTGAGGCGATTTGCTGTTGCAAATCAGGGTCTTCAATCACGATTCAAGCGATTAACAAGCAAGCAATCTAAACGCATTTGTAAAGTTTTTTTCTTTACTAGTTTTGCATTGTATTATTGTATATTGCTTGTATTTATATCTTATTGTTGTAAGATTACTTGTAAGGGGTTTCTCCACCTCCGACTTGTGTCGAAAAGGAGTATTTGTCATTAGTGAGTGCGTGTGCATCACTAGAGCTCGTAGAGCTCTATCCGTGGAGTAGGAACCGTGCGGTTCCGAACCACGTTACATCTTCGTGTTATTGTGTTTCGTTATTGTTATCATATATATATTCCGCTGTGCTAACAAAACTTGTAGACACGAACGCGATCGAATTCCATCTACGAACGTGATCGGCTAATCACCCCCCTCTAGCCGTTCCAAAAATCTCCAACAAGTGGTATCAGAGCCTGGTGGCTCATCAACGGATTAACAACCGAGAGCAAGACGCTAGAGGGTGAAGATGGAATTTCAAGACAAGCTTGGATGGGATATCAACACTCCACCACCATACGACCGAGAAGATTTTCCGGCGTGGAGAGCAAGAATGGAAACATTCTTGATGATGAACATAGAGGATTGGTTCATCCTCACTGAAGGTCTTGAACCCCCTAGGGATAAGAAAGGGAATGTCCTAAAATTGAAAAAGTGGACCCAAGAGCAACGTCAAAAGCTCAAGACCGAAGTTAAGGTAACGAAACTTTTGGAAGATTTAATCCCTAATGATGTTTTGTGCAAGCTAGGGGATTACATGTATGCCAAGGAGCTATGGAGAAAATTGGCAAGATTCCATGAGGAGAGTTCATCCTCATGTGAAAGTGAGGAATCGGAAGTTGAGATGGAGTCAACCTCCGGATCAGAAAAAGAAGAGGTGGAAGAAGTGGAAGAAGTATCCACTTCTAGGATTGAGGAGATTAGAGCATCCTCAACACCGGAGCAACAAGAAGTAACATCTACATCCGGTCAAGAGGAAGAACAAGCTCAAGAGATCCTCACCACCGAACTAGGTAACTCAAGCAATTCGGTTTTAAACAAAAATCATATAATTTGCTTTGAGTGTAGGGAATCCGGGCACTATAAGAGTAAGTGCCCAAAAAGGGTAAAGAAGGCTCAACCGGGACCAAAAGTCAAGGATGCCGGTCCCCAAAGTCAAAAGAGCAAGGAGCATATCATATGCTTCAAGTGCAACTCAAAGGGGCATTACCGGAGTCATTGCCCAAGGGGGAAGAAGAAAGGGCAAGAAGGAGCAACACAAGTAGGGGGAGCCTCCAAGGCAAACCCTAAGGTAAAATTTATTAATGCACCTTCAATTTCTAGGGATAAGAAGCATGCTAGGAATAATTTTAATAGTCTTGCTATTGTACATGAAAAGCATGCTAGAAACGATAGACATATTTGTTTAGGTGCTAAAAACGTCCACTTAGGAAATAAGGAGAAATTTGGGACTAATGTCCCTAAAAACAATTTACCTAAGAACAAACCTAGGTCAAATAACTCAAGATCAATTTTACCTAGGGAGACAATTAGAAAGGTGCAAGAGCACCTAGGTGTTAACCCTAAATGAACTAGGCATATGCCTAGAAAGTCCCATGCCCAAGAATTTAATCAAAAATCAATTGGGCAATTAGAATTAGAAAACCAAGCCTTGAGGTCAAGGCTTGAGAAACTAGAAAAGACCCTAAATAAGATACAAAATCAATTTAAAGGGTCTAATGGTCAAAGTCAAAGGTCTAGGACTCAAAGTCAACACTTAGGACCTAAGAGTCAAAAGTCAACCAAGGACAAGAATCGTTTGGGTCACAAACCTAAGCCTAAGGTGGCTTATCATTGTGTTCCACTTGACTATGGAACACAAACTAGGTCTAGGAAGACCAAGGTCAATAGGGAAGTCATCCCTAAGGTTGACCATGTTGGTGGATGCTTCGGAGGCTCATTGGCTCCCATGTCCTCGGATTAAAATTTTCACTAATGAAAGGATTAATCCGGATGGGATGAGCTTCCTTAGCAACACCATTTCGTCGTCGTGCTAACAACTTGAGTGGTCGCTTGAACAAACTAGTTGTTCAAGCAACACAACTCTTCTAGTTGGTTAGCTGCGGAATAGACGACGGACGGATCGTCGGTTTTTGTGTTTGTCTTCGGGGTCCATGATTATACAATATATTTACTTATTCACACATGCATAATCAAAACATAAAAGAACAAGCTCAGATCTGTAAATAAAGTTAAAATAACTTTATACCTCACGATCTTCTACCGTATGTCCTATCCTTCTCGTGGACGACATGTGGACGAAGATCCTCCACGAGTAGAAGCCTTCTAGATCGCTTTCTTCTCTACCTTGTCCGCTGCGAACAAAGAAAAGAAACAACAAATACCATCCTATCTAGAACCGACCACAAAATTAGGGAATTTGGTGCGACCGCCGGCCAAGGAACAATTGGATGATGCGCCAGCCAACTTCAAGAAGTGTTGCCGCCGGCCACTCTAGGATGAAGGGAGGAAGATGAATGCCGGCCAACTATGGAAGGAGAACCGCCGGCCAAGGAAGAAGGGAGAGGGCTCTAGGATGGGCGTCGGCCAAGTGTTGATGGAAGGAAGATGGGCGCCGGCCAACTTCAACTAGAAGGAAGAGTTGCCGCCCACTTCTTTTGCTCCAAAACCCTAGCCGCCCACCTTTTGCTCCAAACCCTAATCCCAATTCGAAATCACTTGTTTGCCGCCCAACCCTAAGCTTTCCTTTTATAGAGTTAGAGTTAGGACTCCTTTAATCTCCACCGTCGGATCTAGGGATTTAACCTCCACCGTCGGATCTAGGGTTTTATCCCAACCGTCGGATCTAGGGTTTCATCTCAACCGTCAGATCTAGGATTTCATCCCAACCGTCGGATCTAGGATTTCATCCCAACCGTTGGATCTAGGATTTTATCCCAACCGGCGGCTCTAGGGATTTAATCCTAACCGTCGATTCTAGGGTTTCATCCTAACCATCGGATCTTAGGGATTTAATCCCAACCGTTGGTTCTAGGGTTTCATCCTAACCATCGGTTCTTAGGGATTTAATCCCAACCGTTGGTTCTAGGTTTTGTTTTACATTCTTGGATCTAGACTTCACAAGGATTATATTAGGCTACGATAGGGACCATAAGGAGGAGTTGGGTCTTGGCCACCCGATGGATCGGAACCACACTAAATTGATCCATCAATGATGTTCCATTCCACTAGAGGATCATCATTGAACTACCTCACCAACCCCCATAAATCAATATGGGCTCCATATATTATTTGTACATTAATCTCCCCGTGTTTAAGATATCGAATGTCCGTCAATTAATTGATTTACTGACCATCAATTAATTAACATCTAATTCCTCGAGTAGTACCACTCAACCTTATCATCATGTTGACTAAGTCAACCAACTGGGTTTACATGATGAACCTTATGAGCTCCTCAAGGGGACATCATCAACCAAATATATAGGACACGGTTTCCTCCTATAATCAACGGCACACCATGTAAATAATATTATTTCCCAACTTACCGGGCATATTGATTTAATCCATCTAAATCTCACCCTCTGATAAATCAAAGAAATAAATACGAAGCACATGTGCCCGTTATTATATCAGGATTAAGAGCATGCACAACATAATATCCACGGTCCGATTCAATTATGTAGTCAGTACTAAATTGAATCACCTCTATGTCGGTCCTGCACAATACACCTAAGTGTACTAGTGTAACTCTATGTTTAAGACAAAATAATACCAAGCTACACTACAACCATGCCAATGGTTTGTCCAAAACCATCTTGGTTGTGAGCCTCTACTTATATTTTACAAGGGACTGATAACATGATCTTCTGTGCCACACCAAGCACCATGTTATCTATAATGTAAAATGTTAGACAATATGCACACATATAATAAATATATAAAGTGCAAACAATGATCATGTGATTCTTATTTCAAAATAAAATGTTCATACAAAAAGAGCTAGGCTTTCAGTATACATTCCAACAATCTCCCACTTATACTAAAAGACTATGCCGTCATCACTCTGCCATACATCTGATCCCCATGTCCTCCACATGCCTATCAAACGCTTTCGCTGGAAGGGCCATAGTGAATGGATCCGCCAGGTTATCCTCTAATGCAATCTTGGCGACAGCAACTTCTCCTCGCTTTACGATCTCTCGTATGAGGTGGTACTTGCGCTCTATGTGTTTACTCGCATTATGGGCTCGTGGTTCCTTCGAGTTTGCAACTGCACCACTATTATCACAATAAATTGTGATAGTTCTGGGCAAACCAGGAATCACATCCAAGTCCATCAAGAAGTTCCTGACCCATACAGCTTCCTTGGTTGCCTCAGAGGCTGCCACATACTCAGCTTCCATGGTAGAGTCCGCCACGCATTTCTGCTTGACACTCCTCCATACTATGGCTCCACCTCCAAAAGTAAATACAAACCCCGAGGTAGACTTACTCTTGTCCCTATCTGATTGGAAATCCGAATCCGTGTAACCCACAGGGACTAATTGATCTGCCCGGTAAACCAGCATATAATCCCTAGTCCTTCTCAGGTACTTCAATATATGCTTTACCGCAGTCCAATGTCCCTGTCCAGGATTACTCTGATATCTGCTAACCATGCCCACGGCAAAGTAGATATCCGGTCTCGTACATAGCATAGCATACATAAGGCTTCCTACTGTCGAAGCATAAGGAACCGCCTTCATGTCCTCTACTCCTTTGATGTTTTGGGACACATCTCTTTAGATAAAGGAACTCCATGCCTAAAAGGTAGAAAACCTTTCTTGGAGTTCTACATGCTAAAACGAGCAAGGATAGTGTCAATGTATGAAGCTTGAGACAAGCACAACATCCTTTTCTTGCGATCCCTTATAACTTTGATCCCAAGGATGTGTCCCACTTCTCCCAAGTCATTCATATCAAACTGTTTGGACAACCATACCCTTACGTCTGATAACACTTTGATATTGTTGCCAACTAACAAAATATCATCTACGTATAGTACAAGAAACACCACTACGTTTCCGTCACATCTCTTGTATACACAAGGCTCATCTGGACTTTGAATAAATCCATATGACTGGATTACCTCATCAAAGCAGATGTTCCAAGATCTAGAAGCTTGCTTCAATCCATAAATGGACCGATTAAGCTTACATACAAGATGCTCTTTGCCTTTAGCAATGAATCCTTCTGGTTGCCGCATATAGATGTTCTCCTCAAGACTTTCGTTAAGGAAAGCTGTCTTGACATCCATCTGCCAAATCTCATAATCCATATGAGCAGCTATAGATAAGAGAATCCGAATAGACTTAAGCATAGCTACCGGCGAAAAGGTCTCCTCATAATCGATACCCTCTTTCTGAGTATACCCTTTCGCAACAAGCCTAGCTTTGAAGGTCTCAACCTTCCCATCTACTCCTCTCTTTCTCTTATAGATCCACTTGCATCCAATGGTTTTTACACCATCGGGTGGTTCTACTAGCTCCCAGACCTGATTAGAATCCATAGATTCTATCTCTGAATTCATCGCTCTTTGCCAAGATACCGCATCTCTATCTTGGATTGCCTCATCATATGTCCAGAGATCAGGTTCATGTTCACCAGGGACTAAGTCCAAAGCCTCTCCCAAAAACATGAATCTCTCGGGTTGTCTAACAACCCTCCCACTACGACGAGGTGCCTCCTGTGTATGCTCTGTGACATGCGGTGCAGTGACTTGTGGTGTCTCCTCTTGTACTGGTGGTACTGAAGACGGGACTTCCCCTGTCAACTCCTCATGAACAATCCTACTCGTGGGCTTGTGGTTCATCACATAGTCCTCTTCTAGAAATCTGGCATTCGTACTCACGATCACCTTCTGATCTCTAGGACTATAGAATAAACCACCCTTCGTTCCCTTAGGGTAGCCAACAAACAAGCGTAGTTCTGTACGAGATTCCAACTTACCAGCATCTCCCTTCAGCACATGTGCTGGACTACCCCAAATCCGAATATGTCTTAGACTAGGCTTTCGCCCAGTCCACAACTCTGTGGGAGTAGAGTGCGGCTTAGATGGAACCAAGTTCGAGAATGTGTCTTTGCTTCCAGAGCAAACCCCCAGAACGAATCAGGTAACTTAGAATAACTCATCATCAATCTGACCATCTCCATAAGAGTCCTATTCCTTCGCTCCGCCACACCATTCTGCTGGGGTGTGCCAGGTGCGGACAATTGGGATTGAATCCCAGCCTCTGATAAGTAACTCCTAAACTCTTCCAAGAGGTACTCGCCACCACGATCAGATCGTAATGTCTTGATACTTTTACCTTGACGGTTCTCCACATCAGCCTTGAATTCTTTGAACATGTCAAAGCATTCAGACTTGTGGCGCATCAAGTAAATGTATCCATATCTTGAATAATCGTCTATAAAAGAGACGAAATATTCAAAACCACCCCTTGCCTGGATAGACATAGGACCACACAAATCAGAATGAACCAATTCTAACACATCTTTGGCTCTATACCCCTTGGCCTTGAAAGACCTCTTGGTCATTTTACCTTCCAAGCAAGATTCGCAGGTTGGGAGATCCTCCACCACTAATGAACCCAAAGGTCCATCAGCTATCAACCTTTGAATTCTGCTTAGGTTAATATGACCAAGCCTTAGATGCCAAATATATGTTTGGTTCATTTGCGAAGGTTCTTTTCACTTATTAGACTTAGAAGATGAGTTATTGATTTCTATATGCATCGTGGGAGTTTTTGGTTCAAGAGTATATAAATTGCCAACCAATGTACCAGAACAGATAATCTCCCTATTCCTTTTTATAACCACTTTGTCATTAAAAGAAACAGAATATCCATCCATAAACAATTTAGAAATTGAAATTAAATTCTTTCTAAAAGTAGGTACATAAAGACAATTTCTCAAAACCAAAACTTTATTCCTATCAAAAGATAAATAAACGTCTCCCACTGCAATAGCCGCCACATTTGAAGCATTGCCCATGAAGACGATAATCTCTCCCTCAGCTAGTCGTCGGGTTTCTTGGAACCCCTGTAAAGTGTTGCAGACATGATCAGTGGCTCCTGTATCTACACACCAGGCACTGGTAGATAACACCGCTAAACATGTTTCAACAACTAAACAAGAAGATATACCTTTGTTCTTTCGGAGAGGACATTCCGCCTTCCAATGTCCAGTCTGCTTGCAAGTGAAGCACTTGCCTTTCGGCTTCTTCACTCCTGCTTGAGGTCCTACTGCCACTTTCTTCGCTCCACCTTGTTTCTTCTTCTTCTTTCCTTTCGGTTTAGAGGAAGAAACCTTCTGAGCGACCATGGCTTGAGCACTCTGACGAAAAAGCCCCTCTGCCGCCTGGAGTTCTGTCATAAGCTCCGCCAACGAATACAACCTTTTGTTTATGTTGTAGTTGAGATGGAACTGCTCAAAACTCCTAGGCAGAGACTGGAGAATGATATCGACCTGGGTTTCCCCATCGATCTCAGCTCCGAGGACTTCCATCTCATTAAGATGAGCCATCATCTTGAGAACATGATCCCTAACGGGTGTTCCCTCGATCATGGTGGTCGTCATCAAGTTTCTCATTGCCTCCTGCCTAGCCGCCCTACTCTGATGTCCGAAAAGTTCCTTGAGATTGAACATCATGTCATAAGCTGTGGCTATGGCCTGATGCTGATGTTGCAGCACATTTGACATAGATGCCAAAATGTAACATCGCGCTATCTCATCTGCCTTAACCCATTTCTTATAACGTTCTATCTCCTTTTCATCAGAGTCATTGGAGGGCTTAGGAGGACAGACCTCGAAGAGTACAAATTTATACTCTTCCGTTGTTAAGACAATATCCAGGTTTCTTTTCCAATCAATGTAGTTTGGACCAGTAAGTTTGTTTTCTTTTAAAATCACAGCAAGTGGGTTGAAAGCCATTTGAAAATCCTAAAAATCACAATGATCAAAATATTAGATTTCAAATATTATTGATTCCTCAAAAACAATAAAATTCCGAAATCAACCAACACCTCAAAACACCGAGAATATCGCATGCCACGATAGTGTGGATGTATACGAATTCTGCATTTGTAAGAGGAGGTTTTACCCATTAATTTTATTATCTTGTCAACCTTACTTTTTGACAAATAAAATTAATAGTTGGTTCCTCATTGGCCCTACAAATAAAAGCAGTGACTCCGATGGGGAGGATACTTTTAATTTGTATCTAAGTGTGCACCATTACACGATACTAAGGGAATTATTTCGGATTATGTGCCTTACCGATGGGGAAGTACACACGCTCCTTAATAATTTCCTATAACCATTATTTGACCTAGTGATCCGTAAACAAACCCATCCGATGGGGAGGAAGGCACTCAGAGCCAACGCGCAAGTTTGTTGCATCACACGTCAAATTGTAATGGAGGTCGCGGGAATTAATTAAAATGTCCCTCTCCTACTTAGTAAATTAAAATTGAGGAATTTTAAAACATACACAACATGAATATAAAAAAAATAAGCAATAAATATGGAAAAAACAGAATTTTTTCAACTATTATGGCATTGTCCTGCAATATGCATCCCGTCGTGTCGCCACCTCGTCCGCTCCATCTTTTCCCGTGCGCAAGTCACCAAAGAGTTCCGAGCTGAGATAAATCATTTTATTTACATCCATCGATCCTATACTCCACGAAGGAGTGTACAAATAATCTAGATCGAAAGTAAACTAAAATGATCGGCTAAACAATGTCGTATTTAATTACAAAAATTAAATACTAATCTAGCCTCGTCAACCCCGAGGATTCAAATAATAAAAATTTACACACATCCATTCACATACACACACATGGCCATAATAGTCGGATCTTATGCCTGCAACTAAAGAGTTAAACTACGCATATCCTACTATTATCCGACACATATAATATATGAATAAGTGCATAAAAATTAACCGAATCCTAAACACAGAAAATTGGAAACCGTGGCTCTGATACCAATTGTAGGTGGATGCTTCAGAGGCTCATTGCCTCCCATGTCCCCGGATTAAAATTTTCACTAATGAAAGGATTAATCCGGATGGAATGAGCTTCCTTAGCAACACCATTTCGTCGTCGTGCTAACAACGTGAGTGGTCGCTTGAACAAACTAGTTGTTCAAGCAACACAACTCTTCTAGTTGGTTAGCCGCGGAAGAGACGACGGACGGATCGCCGGTTTTTGTGTTTGTCTTCGGGGTCCATGATTATACAATATATTTACTTATTCACACATGCATAATCAAAACATAAAAGAACAAGCTCAGATCTGTAAATAAAGTTAAAATAACTTTATACCTCACGATCTTCTACCGTATGTCCTATCCTTCTCGGGGACGACGTGTGGACGAAGATCCTCCACGAGTAGAAGCCTTCTAGATCGCTTTCTTCTCTACCTTGTCCGCTGCGAACAAAGAGAAGAAACAACAAATACCTTCCTATCTAGAACCGGCCACCAAATTAGGGAATTTGGTGCAACCGCCGGCCAAGGAACAATTGGATGATGCGCCGGCCAACTTCAAGAAGTGTTGCCGCTGGCCACTCTAGGATGAAGGGAGGAAGATGAATGCCGGCCACCTATGGAAGGAGAACCGCCGGCCAAGGAAGAAGGGAGAGGGCTCTAGGATGGGTGTCGGCCAAGTGTTGATGGAAGGAAGATGGGCGCCGGCCAACTTCAACTAGAAGGAAGAGTTGCCGCCCACTTCTTTTGCTTCAAAACCCTAGCCGCCCACCTTTTGCTCCAAACCCTAATCTCAATTCGAAATCACTTTTTTGCCGCCCAACCCTAAGATTTCCTTTTATAGAGTTAGGGTTAGGACTCCTTTAATCTCCACCGTCGGATCTAGGGATTTAACCTCCACCGTCGGATCTAGGGTTTTATCCCAACCGTCGGATCTAGGGTTTCATCTCAACCGTCGGATCTAGGATTTCATCCCAACCGTCGGATCTAGGATTTCGTCCCAACTATCGGATCTAGGGTTTTATCCCAACCGTCAGCTCTAGGGATTTAATCCTAACCGTCGATTCTAGGGTTTCATCCTAACCATCGGATCTTAGGGATTTAATCCCAACCGTTGGTTCTAGGGTTTCATCCTAACCATCGGATCTTAGGGATTTAATCCCAACCGTTGGTTCTAGGTTTTGTTTTACATTCTTGGATCTAGGCTTCACAAGGATTATATTAGGCTACGATAGGGACCATAAGGAGGAGTTGGGTCTTGGCCACCCGATGGATCGGAACCACACTAACTTGATCCATCAATGATGTTCCATTCCACTAGAGGATCATCATTGAACTACCTCACCAACCCCCATAAATCAATATGGGCTCCATATATTATTTGTACATTAATCTCCCCGTGTTTAAGATATCGAATGTCCGTCAATTAATTGATTTACTGACCATCAATTAATTAACATCTAATTCCTCGAGTAGTACCACTCAACCTTATCATCATGTTGACTAAGTCAACCAGCTGGGTTTACATGATGAACCTTATGAGCTCCTCAAGGGGACATCATCAACCAAATATATAGGACACAGTTTCCTCCCATAATCAACGGCACACCATGTAAATAATATTATTTCCCAACTTACCGGGCATATTGATTTAATCCATCTAAATCTCACCCTTTGGTAAATCAAAGAAATAAATACTAAGCACATGTGCCCGTTATTATATCGGGATTAAGAGCATGCACAACATAATATCCGCGGTCCGATTCAATTATGTAGTCAGTACTAAATTGAATCACCTCTATGTCGGTCCTGCTCAATACACCTAAGTGTACTAGTGTAACTCTATGTTCAAGACAAAACAATACCAAGCTACACTACAACCATGCCAATGGTTTGTCCAAAACCATCTTGGTTGTGAGCCTCTACTTATATTTTACAAGGGACTGATAACATGATCTTCTGTGCCACACCAAGCACCATGTTATCTACAATGTAAAATATTAGACAATATGCACACATATAATAAATATATAAAGTGCAAATAATGATCATGTGATTCTTATTTCAAAATAAAATGTTCATACAAAAAGAGCTAGGCTTTCAGTATACATTCCAACAGACCAAAGGTTGTGCCTAGTGGCTAGGGTTTCTAGGAAACCTAGGGTGGCCACTAAGAAGGTTGCAAGGGGAGTTACCCCTAGAGTCAACCTAGGTAAGACCCAAATGACCAAGGCTAATAAGCCTAGGAAGGTCATTAGGAAGGTATCTAGGGAGGTTATCCCAAAGGAATACCTAATTAACCCTAGGAGCTCAAATCATTTTTGGGTTCCTAAGAGCGTGATTGATTCACGCTAAGATGGGTTTAGGGTGTGTCAACCTTGATTGGATGGGTAGTTAACTCAACCATGGCAAAGGTGGCATGTTAGGTCATTTTCAAGGTTATGGTTACCTTGGAAATACATTTGAGTCTTAATCCTAAAAGCTTTAGGATGTGCCAATATTACTTGAGAAGTTTGATAAAATGATCAAAATTGGCACAATTTAGGTTTAGAGGTTAGTGTGTCATTTTGGGTTTTTGGCACACTTTGGAGAAAAATAGAAATATGGAAAAATATAATTAATTATATGAAATGACAATTAATATTAAAATTTAGGTATTACTATACCTATATATTTTATATGCCATGCTTTGTTTGCCATATAACATGCCATGACATCATGCTTATTTTTAATCATTTATATGTCATGATTATGTTTGGGAATTAGGATTGAATGTCATGTGTTTTAAATTTTTATCATATGCCATGACATCATGATCATTGGCCATGCTTAATTATTGCTATCTTTATGCCATGATCATTTCATGTATTAAATTGATTAAAATTTAACTAAGGACAATGGCATGACTTGAAGTCCCATTTATAAGGGAATTAAGTAGAGTTGCCTTAGAAAGATGCATGAAACCCTATATTAGGGAGAACAAAACCCACATCTCACATCCAATTGACATGTATGTGTATTTATACACCCTAGATACATGTGAGATGCTGGGATATGAGTTGAGTTCAAGGTGCATAGTTTTTGCATCTAGTTGAACCAAAACTCATTTTAATTCAATGTGGATCATTGGGAAAGCTTGTGTACAAGTCATATATATTAAGCCCAAGGAATATGATCCAATATAGGTTTTCAAAAACATTTTAAAATCGATTTAGAAAACCTTGGTGAAGTCTATCTTTTGATAGCAATCACCATTGATGAAGTTGATACAAAATAGGGCCAAAACATTGAAAATTTCAATGGTTTTGAGTTTTGTATCCAACTCACTATTTTGTAGAGTAAAATTCTAGGTTTGCAAGATCTTATACTTTTATAGTAGATTTATACCTTGATGCATCTCACAAAAAGCCTTAAGAAACTTTGATTTTTGTATTGAGACACTTAGAACCATGTGAGATGATAGGGAAGGTGTACTTGGCTCATCATGCTTGTTATGATGCATTACTATGAGCCAATAACACACCTAGAGACATAAATACCTTATGGACCAATCATTGGGAAGGCTTGTATTCAAGTAATGAATACATAGCTAAAAGAACATGGTTGGAAATTCCAAATAATATATATTTCAAACTATGTTCATCATATTTTGAAAAACAGTTTTCAAATAGAACACAAAAGTGATACAAAGTTTGCAAAATCTTTAGAACTTTTGTTAGGTTCCAAGTTTGTATCAATCTTGAAATCTGGAAAACATATATTTTTCAAATTATTTTTCCTTAATAAATTATGATTTCAGAAATGTGTACGCAAAATTTCATGATTTTTCGAGATTTTTGTTATTTCTACCGCATTTCTGAAATTGGGCTGAAAAGGTTGAAATTTCGGTTTCAGGCCTAGCAGTCGACTGGTTCAGAAACCAGTCGACTAATACACTGTGTTTTCTGATAATAAACTCCATTTTATGATATTTGGTGTATCTTTGATGTCCTAACACTATAATATGATAATCTTGCATATACACAAGTTTTAGGACAGATTAATGTAGTGTTTTAGGGGGAGTTTTTAGAAATTATTTTTTTTTCATCCCCAAAACCATTGTTGGTGCAATGGTCAAGGGGGAGCAAGCCTTTAGGGGGAGGTATCCATCTTGGGATGATGGATGTGTTTTTCTCCTTGAAGAGGAGAAGTTATTGGGAGAGTATCATCAATTGAAAAAATTGATGGGGTTTTGATACCCAATTTGGAAATTGGGAGAGATTATAGGATTGCCTCTCTTGAGTGATATGTGACTTATCACTAGGAAGATGGTATGCATCCTAGGTATTTATTTTTGGATCAAGGGGGAGATTGTAAGATCTCATTGGGATATGAGACATTGACCTCCTTGGAGAGAAAACCTTTTTGATGTTAGTCAAAAAGGGGGAGAATGTTTGGGGGAGAACATTTGGAGAGTGTTTACCAATTTGGGATAATTGGTAAGAGATTTGAGTTAGTGGTCTAACTCAAATGATTTGTTTGGTTTTTTGTCAAACATCAAAAAGGGGGAGATTGTTGGTGCAATCGGCCCAGGTCACGATTGACCAGGACTCGAGTTTGACTCGAGTGATGTTTTGATGTTTCGACAAAAACATATGACAATGTAATTGTCATGGGAAAGTCCAAGTCTTGTGCACTTGGCATGGAAAGTCCAAGTGGAACACTTGGCATTTGGTAAAGTCCAAGTCTTGAGTACTTGGCATGAAAAGTCCAAGTGGAACACTTGGCGCAATAGAAAGTCCAAGCATGGGTCTTGGCATGGAAAGTCCAACATGGGTTGGCAAGGGAAAGTCCAAGTTTGAGTCTTGGCATTTGGGAAGTCCAAGGGGATTGATTTTGGCGGCGTAATGTCCAAGCGGAGTCTTGGCAGTGTAAGTCCAATGTGCCTTGGCGGTGTAGACACCGTTAGCATGACATAGCCGAGGGAAGCACCTGGAGGCTAGCGCGATAGATGAACAAGTCATGGATGACTTGGAGGGATCCGTGAGGCGTGAGGCTGATGGAGGTGGCTAGAAGGCTTAGGTCTAGGCTAAGGGTGGTCTAGCAAGTATGGGGACACCATACTTTGGTTAAAACCTCATTGTTGAGGTTGACAGTCGACTGCTGGGTTGGATCAGTCGTTTGGGCTTCATTTGTAGGCAAACAGAGGCTAGGCACGCTCGACCAGCGCCTCGACTGGAGGCCAATCGAGGCGGCGCCTCGACTCGACTCGACTCGACGGTCTGGAAGGAGGCTCAAAGGTGAGGTGCGCTCGACCAGAGCCTCGACTGGAGGTACAGTCGAGGCGGCGCCTCAACTGGAGGACGCGACTAGCGCCTCAACTCGTTCCAACGTATGAAAACGACGACACAAAAGCAAGGTGGCTCGACTGGCGCCTTAACTGGGGTCTCAGTCGAGGCGGCGCCTCGACTGGTGCTCGTAATTTCGGCCACAGAATGGAGTCGACACACAACTGGTCGAGTGAGGACTCCAGCAGTCGACTGATGGGTATGATCAGTCGACTGATGGTAGTTCCGTTGGAATTTTCCAGCATGGAACTAGCCGTTGTCTCACAACAACAGTGGCATCAGTCGACTGATGGTCCCGATCAGTCGACTGATCGACTTTTTCTAGCACAGGTTGAAGCTATATAAGGAGCTCGTGATGGAGGAAAAGATATCGATTTCTTGGACGTCTTGAGGTGATTTGCTGTTGCAAAACAGGGTCTTCAACCACGATTCAAGCGATCAACAAGCAAGCAATCTAAAGGCATTTGTAAAGTTGTTTTCTTTACTAGTTTTGCATTGTATTATTGTATATTGCTTGTATTTATATCTTATTGTTGTAAGATTACTTGTAAGGGGTTTCTCCACCTCCGACTTGTGTCGAAAAGGAGTATTTGTCATTAGTGAGTGCGTGTGCATCACTAGAGCTCGTAGAGCTCGATCCGTGGAGTAGGAACCGTGCGATTCTGAACCACGTTACATCTTCGTGTTATTGTGTTTCGTTATTGTTATCATATATATATTCCGCTGTGCTAACGAAACTTGTAGACACGAACGCGATCAAATTCCATCTACGAACGTGACCGGCTAATCACCCCCCCTCTCTAGTCGTTCTAAAAATCTCCAACAAGTCGGATACCAGTCGAACCCCGTTCAACTCAGAGTAGTCGACTGCCATTCCATGGCAGTCGACTGATGTCGAGAAATCTCATCCGACACTTAGCAAAATGGCCAAGTTTCACCTAAGAGCGCTACCCCTTCCCGAGTTACATTCGCTCACTCTCATCCCTCGGAGTCCCTTGCCTTCGAAGTTGTCTTCGTCCGGCCACGTCCCTCGGATGGGCCAAGCGTATGGCTCTGCAGCGCCATCCTTCGCATCTCACCCTGAAGTCTACTTCCTCCGGCTTCACTCCAAGCTCCTCGTCCGGCGATCCCTCGGATGCTCAAAGTGCACGGCTTCCGCAAAGCCATCCTTCACCGACTCAAGGACCGAGTCATGAGATGTGAAACTCGCCAAGGCTCCATGTACGAATTACTAAGTCCTGCAAGACTCTAACACACATATCAAATCACAATAACAACCTTGTAGGGGATCGGTATGGCCGGCTAGAGGGGGGTGAATAGCCCTCTTCGTTTGGACGTCTTGTTTTGCTCGTCTACAAGAACGTTAACGCAAGTGGAAGCAATAAACTAAGACAAGCAATAAATGAAATACAAACGCTAACAAAGAATATAACGTGGTTCACGGCTACGCCGCTAATCCACGATCCCAATTCGTCCGAGGTGAATCACTGCTTCAAAGCCAATCCAATATTGGTCTCTCTTTTGCACCAAGCTAGGTGGAGGTAACCTTTACAACTCAAGCACACTCCCTCTTTTACAATAGATGTGAAAGAAAGCTAAAAGAAGGAGTTTGAATCTTGTGGAGCACTTGGATGAACGTTTAGAACTTGAGCATTTACCTGCCAAAGCTCCACACCATCTCTTTTTATAGAGAAGGCTGATTTCTTCCCGTTGGCCGCCATCAGTCGACTGTTGTCCGTTGCAGTTGACTGCCGCCACTCCAACGGCCTCCGAACACGTCGAATCCCGACCGTTGTAGTCCAACAACACACTTGGCGATCATTCTGGACCTCACCGATCAGCTATTGACCCGTAGTCGATCGCCCGATCGGCTTCTGGCGCGCCCACGATATCCTCTCGGCAATGACCGCCATTCCATGATAGCATCACGGGCCTAAACCCATCAGTCGGATACCAGTCGAACTCACTCGACTCAGAGCAGTCGACTGTCGTGACATGGCAGTCGACTGGTGCCGTGTGAAACTCAAACTTAACATAAGTTTGAGCTTCCGGCGGTCGGGTAAACCTTAACCCTTGCGGTCAAGTCTCCGACACTCAGCCATTCGGCAAAGTTCACCTAATGAGCTACTTACATTTCACTCATTCTCTCATCTCACTCGAAGTCTCTCGCCGAAGCTCTCTTCGTTCGCGGCCACGTCCCTCGGCAGCATCAGGCGCACGACTCTGCAATGCTCCTTCGCGTCTCTTGCCTCCGAAGTCTGGTTCCTTGACTTCACTTCAAGTCATCTCGTCCGGCGGTCCCTCGGATGCTCCAAGCGCATGGCTTCCGCAAAGTCATCCTTCACCGACTCAAGGACCGAGGTTGTGAGGGTGAACCCGCCAAGGCTCCATGTGCGAATTACTAAGTCCTGCACGACTTCAACGCACATATCAAATCAACATATCAAACTAACTTAAACCCTTTGCTACACCATCAAAACCATATTACGGCAAGAGATTGCCCTAACAATCTCCCCCTTTTTGATGTGTGGCAATCCGTTTAAGTTAGGTAAAAATATTTGATATAAATTCTAAGGTAAGAAAGCATATAAAGATAAACATGATATAGCAACATGCCACTCCCCCTTAATCCATGAAACTCTATATAGAAAATTTTCTCCCCCTATCATATATTTCTCCCCCTAAAATAATTAACTTAAACATAAATTATTTCTCCCCCTTTGACACCATCAAAAAGATTAACACTAAGTTATAAGCTCATGGCATCAAGTATAATGGAGGGAAAATACCAAAAACATGATTAAAATCTGAAATCAGAAAATTGCAGGCTGATTTTGGTGGCAATGATCATTCTATCGATGGCAATGATCGTGCACAATTGATTCCGAAATTCTGATTTTCTAGGCGAATTTCAAAAATGCATTTAAAAATTCCATAAATTTAGAAAAATCATGAAATTTGAGGAGCATATTTCTATTAAGTATATCTATCAAGGAAAAATAGTTTTTGATGAAAAATCATTATATTTTCTGAGATTTGCCAAAAATCCAAACACTTGAAAAACCACTAGTTTTTGAGCATGTTAGTATCTATTTTAACACCTAGTCTTGCTTTGAATTGTTCCAAAACATGAATACATAGATTTTAGATTAAGGAGTTGTTTTGAAAACATATGAAATATCCAACCATGATCTTTGGGCAATATGTCTATGAATTAAACATAAGCCTTCCCCATGATTGGTCTATTATTGCTATGTTGATACTTTAAATGACCATCTAAATGCCATAGGCATTAGTGGACATTTGTATCATCCTAACATCTCACTCATGCTAAGTTTTCAATCAAGGTAGCCTATGGTGAGTGTGAGATGCATCCTAGGGGGTATTTGTATATACTTAACCAATATATTCATGCAATTCTATCATGGTTAAGTATCAACCTAACAATTAACATGATCATAATGACATATATGAATGAATTCTACATTATGATCATGAAACTCATGTATTCATCAAATAATAGTCATGCATTAGGTATTATATGATGATAATAACCAAAGTATCACCTAAGGCATGATTCAAACCTATTTCTCATGATGATGTGCCCAATATCATAAATCATAAATCATGATTGTACATATGTGTAACAATTACATTAATCATTATGATTTAGGCAATATTATCTATTTATGGGCACGTTATCATCACCCAACACTATCTAAAAAATGTTGTCCCGTCATCCTAAGTCAACCAACATATGATATAGGTCAAGTTCATATGGTTGACTACCCTAGGGGTTTTCTAACCCTTAAGGATGGATTTTGGAACCCAAAATAAATTCTTTCCTATTGGGTTCACTAGATATTCCTTAGGGATCCATTTTCTAGCAATTACCTTCTTCTTATCTTGTCCCCTAGCTATAAGGCATTTATAGGCCTTTTCATTTTTCTTTTCCTTGTAGCCTAGGCCTTTCTTGTTAAAACTTGCCCTTTGGCTCCCTAAGATCATATTTAAGGTGTTGGAGCCAATTGTGAATTTCTCTAGGGCTTTGGTTAAATAATCTACCTTTTCCCTTAATGCCCTATTTTCCTCTATGCATGCATCATTAACATCCAAAGGCATATAATCATGTGAGCATGCATCATCATGGCAAGAAGAGGTATCATTATTATTTAAGCATGCATTTTCTAGCTTATTTTCTAAATCCTTAATTTTATCTAGCATGCTCTTATTTTTCTTTTTCATGCCAAATAAGTCCTTAGTTAAACTAGAGATTATGGAAACTATTTTCTTAGGAGAAGCATTTGTTACCATAGTTTCCATGTCTTCTTCTTCTTCTTCGGATGATGAGGATGATGTAGAAGCTCCCCCTTCATTTGAGCTCTCTCCTCTTGAGCTTGAACCTTCATTTTCGGAGGAAGAGCAATCCAAGTCATCAAAGGCCATCAAGGCCAAATTGGTGACAAAGGCATTCTCCTCTTCCGATGATGATGAAGAGGATGAGGAAGGATCATCCCATGTCTTGGCCTTGAATGCTTTGGCCTTCCCCTTTTCTTTTGCCTTCTTTTCTTCTTCCTTTCTCTTGCTCCCCTTCTTCTTCTTCCTCTTCTCTTCTTTCTTTTTCTTATCTTCTTTGCTTTTGTTTAGGAGGGGACAATTGTCCCTTATGTGTCCCTCTCCTTAGCAATTGTAGCATATGACCTTCCCCCTTGGTCTTCTATTCCTATCATTAGATTTATCAAATCTAAAATTCTTAAATACACGCCTCACCATCCTTACCATGTAGGCTTCTTCGGTGCTATCCATGGAGGAGGAGGAAGACGCTTCGTCATCGGAGGAGGAGGGGATTTCCATCTTCTTCTTCCCCTTATTTGCGAACAATGCTACTCCTCTTGAGGGTTGAATTCTAGGCTCTTCTTGTATTCCTTCAAGCCTAGTTTCGTGAAGCTCCATTGTTGAGAAAAATTCCTCCAAGGTACTTACTTCCAAGTTCTTGGAGATGTAGAACGAATCCACCATGGGGCTCCACTTTGAGGACCGGGGAAAGGCATCTATAGCCTTCATGAGCATGTCCCGGTTTGATAGCTTCTCACCTACACTTGTTAGCCCAATTAGAATTTCTTTAAACCTAGAGTGTAGTGAGGTTACCTTTTCTCCCTTTTCTAGTTTTATATTGGATAGTTGGGAGCGGAGGAGGTCTCTCCTTGCTAGCTTGGCCTCGGATGTGCCTTCATCAAGTTCTATAAGCTTCTCCCACATCCCTTTGGCGCTAGCACATTCTCCGATCCGGTTGATCTCTTGTTGAGGGAGCACATTGAAAAGATGATGTTTTGCCTTTGAGTTCGCAAGGTGCTCCTCTCTTTGCTTCTTAGTCCATCGTGATTTTTCGATTGGTTTCCCTTCTTCATCCCTAGGCAAAACGAAACCGGATTCCATTGTAATCATAATGTCAAAATCCGTTTCGAAAAATACCTCCATTCGCTTTTTCCACCAAGCGAATTCTCCTTCAAACTTCGGAGGATGGATATTGGAGCCGGCCATTTTGAAAATTGCTTGTTGTGGCGGTTAGTCCTCGACAAGCTTTCCTCGGCTCTGATACCACTTGTAGGGGATCGGTATGGCCGGCTAGAGGGGGGTGAATAGCCCTCTTCGTTTGGACGTCGTATTTTGCTCGTCTACAAGAACGTTAGCGCAAGCGGAAGCAATAAACTAAGACAAGCAATAAATGAAATACAAATGCTAACAAAGAATATAACGTGGTTCACGGCTACGCCGCTAATCCACGATCCCAATTCGTCCGAGGTGAATCACTCCTTCAAAGCTAATCCAATATTGGTCTCTCCTTTGCACCAAGCTAGGTGGAGGTAACCTTTACAACTCAAGCACACTCCCTCTTTTACAATAGATGTGAAAGAAAGCTAAAAGAAGGAGTTTGAATCTTGTGGAGCACTTGGATGGTCGTTTAGAACTTGAGCATTTACCTGCCAAAGCTCCACACCTTCTCTTTTTATAGAGAAGGCTGATTTCTTCCCGTTGGCCGCCATCAGTCGACTGTTGTCCGTGGCGGCATTGCCGCCACTCAACGGCCTCCGAACACGCGTCGGATCCCGCGGTGTAGTCCAAGCACATAGCGATCGGCGCCGATCACGACTCACCGGCCGATCGGCACCGTAGTCGACGCCCTCGGCTACGAGCGGTCTGTGCCCGCGACATCCTCACGGCGATGATGCCATTCCATGATATTGATCACGGGCATAAACCCATCACGGATACGAACTCACTTTAACATAAGTTTGAGCTTCCGGCGGTCGGGTAAACCTTAACCCTTGCGGTCAAGTCTCCGACACTCAGCCATTCGGCCAAGTTCACCTAATGAGCTACTTACATTTCACTCATTCTCTCATCTCACTCGAAGTCTCTCGCCGAAGCTCTCTTCGTTCGCGGCCACGTCCCTCGGTAGCATCAGGCGCACGGCTCTGCAATGCTCCTTCGCGTCTCTTGCCTCCGAAGTCTGCTTCCTTGGCTTCACTTCAAGTCATCTCGTCCGGCGGTCCCTCGGATGCTCCAAGCGCATGGCTTCCGCAAAGTCATCCTTCACCGACTCAAGGACCGAGGTTGTGAGGGTGAACCCGCCAAGGCTCCATGTGCGAATTACTAAGTCCTGCACGACTTCAAAGCACATATCAAATCAACATATCAAACTAACTTAAACCCTTTTCCACACCATCAAAACCATATTACGGCAAGAGATTGCCCTAACAAACCTAACTTAAACCCTTTGCCACACACATCAAAACCATATCAAGGATTGATTGCAATAACAATCTCTCTCTTTTTGATGTGTGACAATCCGTTTAAGTTAAGTAAGACATTTGATAAAATATTAAGGAAAGAAAGCATGTAAATATCATGATTAGCTACTCTTCCCCTTAATACATGAAACTCCCCCTAAATATAATTCCCCCTTACTTAAACATATATATTTCTCCCCCTTTGACACCATCAAAAATAATTAACAAAGTTTATACAACATGACATCAAGTCTAGAGAGAAACATAAACCAAAAACATGCCTTAAAACCATGTATCAGGAGTTGCAGGGCAGTTTTTCAGGTGAGCAGTCGACTGGTTCAGACTACCAGTCGACTGACACATGCATTTAGGGTTTTTCAAGTTTTCAGGGTGGAATTCAGAAATGCATTAGAAAATCTATAAAATTCAAAAAATCATGAAATTTTGGGGAACATATTTCTTGTAAGTATATTTATCAATGAAAAATAGTTGTCCATGAAAAATCATTATATTTTCAAGTATTTGCCAAAAATCCAAAAGATTCAAAAGCAACTAGGTTTTTGATCAAGTTAGTATCAAGTTTAACACCTAGTTTTGCTTTAGATTGTTTCAAAACATGAACACTCAAATTTTAAAGTAAGAAATTGTTTTGAAAACATATGAAATATCCAACCATGATCTTTGGGCAATATGTCTATGAATTAAGCATAGGCCTTCCCCATTATTGGTCTATTATTGCTATTTTGATACCTTAAATGACCATCTAAATGTCATAGGCATTAGTGGACATTTGTATCATCCTAACATCTCACTCATGCTAAGTTTTCTATCAAGGTAGCCTATGGTGAGTGTGAGATGCATCCTAAAGGTATTTGTATACACTTAACCATTAATTTCATGCAATTCTATCAAGGTTAAGTATCATCCTATCATTCCACATGATCATAAAGGCATATATGTATGAATTCCATATTATGATCATGAAACAAATGTATTCATCAAATTGTGATCATGCATTTGGTATTACATCATGATAATAAGGCAATTATCACCTAAAGCATGATTTATCTATTTATAGCTGCATTATCATCACCTAACACTATTTAAAAAATGTTGTCCCACCATACTAAGTCAACCAACATATGATATAGGTTAATTCCATACGGTTGACTATCCTAGGGTTTTCCTAACCCTTAAGGATGGATTTAGGAACCCAAAATAAGTTCTTTCCTATGGGGTTCACTAAATACTCCTTAGGGATCCATTTTCTAGCAATTACCTTCTTTTTATCTTGACCCCTAGCAATTAAGCATTTATAGGTCTTTTCATTTTTCTTTTCCTTATATCCTAGGCCTTTCTTGTTGAAACTAGTTCTTTGGCTCCCAATTATCATGTTCAATGTATTTGAGCCTATTGTGAATTTTTCTAGGGCCTTGGTCAAATGATCTACTTTCTCTCTTAAAGCCCTATTTTCTTTTATGCATGCATCATTAACATCAAAAGGCATATAGTTATCATGTGAGCATGCATCACATTATTATCATTAAAACATGCTTTTTCTAATTTTTGTTCTAAATCCTTAATTTGATCAAGCATGCTTTTATTTTTCTTTTTGGCTCTAAACAAGTCCTTAGTGAGGCTAGAAATAATTGACATAATTCTTCTTGGGGGAAAGATTTGTTACCTCACTTACCAAATCTTCTTCCGATGATGAGGATGTAGAAGAAGCTCCCGCTTCACTCGAGTTCTCCTCACTTGAGCTTGCTTCTTCATTTTAGGAGGAAGAAGAGTCTAGGTCATCAAATGCCATCAAAGCGAGGTTGGAGTAGACATGTTCTTCCTCTTCGGATGATGATGATGATGAAGAGGGATCATCCCATGTCCTTGCTTTGAGTGCTTTTGTCTTCCCTTTCTCCTTGGCTTTCTTCTCTTCTTCCATCTTCTTGCTCCCCTTTTTCTTTTTCTTTTCTTCCTTCTTTCTCTTCTCTTCTTTGTTCTTGTTCAAGAGGGGACAATTATCCCTTATATGTCCCTCCCGTTGGCAATTGTAGCAAATAACCTTCCCCCTCGGTCTTCTCCTCCTATCATTAGATTTATTAAATTTAAAATCTTTTAATGCACGTCTTACCCTCCTTACCATATAGGCTTCTTCCGTGCTATCCATGGATGAGGAGGAGGATGCTTCATCGGAGGAGGAGGGAGTCTCAATCTTCTTCTTCCCTTTGTTGGCTAATAATGCCACTCCCTTTGATGGTTGAAGTCTTGGCTCTTCTACTACTCCTTCAAGCCTAGATTCATGCAATTCCATAGTGGAGAAAAATTCATCTAGAGTACTTACCTCTAGATTCTTTGAAATATAGAATGAGTGCACCACACTTGGATGATCGGGGAAAAGCATCTATTGCCTTCATGAGCATGTCCCTATTGGAGAGCTTCTCCCCTACACTAGATAAACCATTAAGGATTTCTTTAAATCTTGAATGTAGAGATGTTACCTTCTCCCATTTATTGAGTTTGATATTGTTGAGTTGGGAGCGAAGGACATCTCTCCTTGCTAGTTTTGCCTCGGATGTGCCTTCATGAAGCTCCACTAGCTTCTCCCACATTTCTTTAACACTAGAGCAATCCCCAATTCGGTTTATCTCTTGTTGGGGAAGTACGTTGAGGAGATGTTGTTTAGCCTTTGAATTTGCAAGGTGTTACTCTCTTTTCTTTTAAGTCCACCTTGACTTGTCTAGTATTCTCCCCTCTTCATCCCTAGGCATCTCAAAACCATTTTCCATTATAAGAATAATATCGAAATCGGTTTCAAAGAATACCTCCATTCGCTTCTTCAACCAAGCGAATTCTCCTTCAAATTTCGGTGGGTAAATGTTTGAGACGTCCATTCTTGAATGTGCTTATTGTGGCGGTTAGTCCTCGACAAGATTTCCTTGGCTTTGATACCACTTGTAGGATCGATGAAGTGTAGATATGGTCGGCTAGAGGGGGGTGAATAGCACTCCTCGCAAGATGATGGAATTTGCTCGTCTACAAAATCGTTAGCGCAAGCGGAATACTAATAAACAAGACAAGCAAATCAAAACAACAAAAATAAAACCAATGCTAACACAATATATAACGTGGTTCACAGCTACGCCGTTAATCCACGGTCCAATTCGTCCAAGGTGAATCACTCCTCAATCTATCCACTAGATCTCTCCTTTGCACAAAGCTAGGTGGAGGTAACCTCTTTTACACAAGGATCACTCTTCTACAATAGAATTAAGATTAGCACAAGAGTGGAAAAACATTTAGGGCACTTTGGGAGCTGTTTAGAAGAGAAGCATTAGGCCCCCAAAGTCCGACACCCTTCCTCTTTATAGAGGAAGAGGGTTTTTTCCTGTTGACATAGGAGCAGTCGACTAATGTCCCTATCAGTCGACTGGTCTTGTAGCCGTTGCCCAATTATGGCTGCTTTCCATGTTGGATTTCATCCAACGACAACATCATCAGTCGACTGATCTTCCCATCAGTCGACTAAAGGACCATCAGTCGAGTGCTCGCGAGCTCGACTCCAATTTGTGCCCGACACTGCCTCCATCATCATTGCCATTCCATGGCGATCGGGCTTAAACAAAACCCATCGATCGGATACTCGAACCCCGTTTGACTTCGGAAGCGATCAGCATCATTCCATGGCAGTCGACTAATGTTGAGAAATCTCATCTGACACTTAGCCAAATGGCCAAGTTTCACCTAAGAGCGCTACCCCTTCCCGGGTTACATTCGCTCACTCTCATTCCTCGGAGTCCCTCGCCTTCGAAGTTGTCTTCGTCCGACCACGTCCCTCGGATGCGCCAAGCGCACAGCTCTGCAATGCCATCCTTCGCGTCTCTCCCTGAAGTCTACTTCCTCCGGCTTCACTCCAAGCTCCTCGTCCGGCGGTCCCTCGGATGCTCCAAGCCACGGCTTCCGCAAAGCCATCCTTCACCGACTCAAGGACCGAGTCATGAGATGTAAAACTCGTCAAGGCTCCATGTGCGAATTACTAAGTCCTGCAAGACTCCAATGCACATATCAAATCACAATAACAACCTAACTTAAACACTTTGCCACACACATCAAAACCATATCAAGGATTGATTGCACTAAAAGATACCTCCCCCTAGAGGCTTGCTCCCCCTTGACTATTGCACCAACAATGTCCTTGGAGAGTCCCTAAGCCAATAGGAACATTTAACCAATCAAAATTAAGGCAAAGATCAACAATGAACTCTCATCCACCTTAAAATTGATACTCTCCCTAAACCCTTCTCCTAATCCATGTCCAATGGATTTCCACCCTTTCTAATGGTCTCCCAAGCACATCTTAGGGTTAGGATTGGTTAGGGGACCTTAACCAAGCTGAACATGGGCCTAACCAACAAGGTTTACCCGAAATCAGCTTGGGCAGTCGACTGAATTCAGAAATCAGTCGGCTGCCACCTCCATCAGTCGACTGGCCTCCCTGGCAGTCGACTGATAACTGCATTTGTAGTTTTCAGCATTTCAGAAATGGATTTCTGAAATCCATAAGTAAATATACATAGATTTAAAAATCTTGAAATTTGGTATGTATATTACTTATCACAAACACTATGGGTGAAAATTATTTTACCCACTAAATTAGGAGATTGATACAAAGTCCAAAAGTTGAGAAAAGCTTCGATAAAGAGCCCTCTTTGTATCATCCCATTCAATGGTGATAGCTATCAAAAGATAAGCTTCACCAAGGTTTTTCAAAATGTTTTTGAAACCTTTAATTTCTTTTTCCTAAACATCTCACTTATGTCTAGATATGTAAAACACATACAAGTCAAGTTTTTTAGTGAGTTGTGGGTTTTTGTCCTTTTAATGATTTCATGCATATTTCTAGGCAATATTATTTGATTCCCATCAAACCATGTCATAGTCCTTAAATCCATTTTTAGTTATATGCATGATGATGATTATGGCATAAATATGATATAGATAAAAGCATATGCCAAAATCATGATGTCATGGCATGTGAGAGACATCTAAGCATACATGACATCTAAAAATAATTCTAAACATGATCATGACATTTTTATAGATAAAAATGAAAATGATGTCATGACATGGCAAGGCAAACAAATCATGGCAAGTAAAATATACTAACGTATAAAATACCTAAGTGATAAATCCAATTTGCCATTTCTAGGGTTAAGTCCATTTTGCCTTGAAGCCATCATTTTCCCTAGTGTGTCATAAACCCAAAATGGCACACCAATACCTCTAAGACCTAGTTGTGCCAATTTAATCATTTTTAACTTCTCAAACATATTGACACATCCTAATGTGTCAACTCTACTATGGTTAGGTTAACTACCTATCCACTTAGGGTTGACACACCCTAACCCATTTAGCGTTAATTGATCACGCTTCTAGGAACCCAATATCTATTGGAGCTCCTTGGGTTAACAAGGTATTCTCTAGGGATAACTTCCCTTGATACCTTCCTAATGACCCTTTTAGGCTTTAAAGTCATAGTCTTTTGGGTCTTTCCTAGGTCAACTCTAGAGATGACTCCTCCTTTGACCTTCCTAGTGGCTACATTTGATTTCTTTGAGGTCTTAGCCACTAAGCAAACACCATGGCTAGACTTAGGGATAGCTTCCCTATTAGCCTTGGTTTTTCTAGACCTAGAAATAGTTCCATAATCAAATGGAACATTATGATAGGACATAGGTTTGTGACCCAAACCATTCTTGCCCTTAGACATTTCTTGTTTCCTAGGTCTTGACTTTTGTACATTAGACCCCTTAACTGAATTTGAGATGATTGTTAGGGTCTTCTCCAATTTTTCTAGCCTTGACCTCAAGGCTTGATTTTCTACCTCTAATTTTCCCAATTTAGAATTTTCATTTATATTTTGGGAAATGTTCTTCTTCTTAGGCATGCGCCTAGATTTCTTGGAATTAACACCCAAATTTTCTTCAATTCTCCTAATTGACTCCCTAGGCAAAATATTTCTAGAATTATGAGTCCTAGGTTTATCCTTAGTTATATGAAAAAGCTTGGCACCTAAGCAATAAACCTTATTATTTCTCTTAGCATGCTTTTCATTAATAATGGCAAGAGAACTAAAATAATTCTTAGCATGCTTTTTAACTTTAGGAATTAAACGTGCATTATTTAAATTTACCTTAGGGTTAGCTTTAGGAGCTCCCCCTACATGAGATACACCTTCTTGCCCTTTCTTCCTCGCCCTAGGGCATTGGCTTCAGTAGTGCCCCTTTTGATTGCATCTAAAGCACAAAATGTGCTCTTTGCTTCTAGTTGTGGGGACTTCGGCATCCTTTGACTTTGGGTTGACTTTTGATGACGGTGTTTTCTTCTTAGTCAATTTTGGGCATTTGCTCTTGTAATGCCCTTTCTCCCTACACTCAAAGCATATTTTGTGATTTTTATTTAAAATAACAACACTTGAGTTTCCTAGGGAGGTGGAGGATTCTTCTTCTTGATCTTCACTTATCCCGGATGTGGATGTTTCTTGTTCTTGCTCCGTGATGGAAGATTGCCTCTCCTCCCCCTCAATGCTAGAGGTGGAGGTCTCCACCAAATCATCAACATCTTCAAATGTTGTGGGTGCTTCTTCCTCGGCATTCTCCTCTACTTGTGTCGGTTGGGAATTTTCTTGGAATTTTATTATCTTATTCCATAGTTCTCTTGCATCCCTATAGTCACCCAATCTAGACCAAATATGGTTAGGTAATATATCACTAAGTAATTTTATTACCTCGAGATTTATCTTGAAGTCCTTGATTTGGTCTTGGGTCCACCTTGACTTCTCAATGGGCTTGTTGTCTTTGTCCCCAGACATCTCAAAACCGTTTTCTACAATAATCATATAATCAAAGTCAGTTTCGAGATATACCTCCATCCGTTTCTTCCACCAAGAAAAATCTCCATCGAATTTCGGTGGATGGATGTTGTAGTCGGCCATCTTTAGTGCTTGTGTCGGCGGTTAGTCCTCGACATGCGACTTGGCTCTGATACCACTTGTAGGATTGATGAAGTGTAGATGTTGGCCGGCTAGAGGGGGGTGAATAGCCCTCAATCGTTCGATGATGGAATTCGTTCGTTCTCATTGCGTTGCTTTCCTACGATTGTCGTTAGTGCAGCGGAAACAATAGAAACAATAATAATACTAACAACAATACAAGCATATGCAAACACACACGATATACATGGTACGGAACCGAATCGTTCCTACTCCACGGACGAGCTCACCGAGCTCTAATTATGTGCACGACACTAACTAAACTCCTTCTCGACTACACGTCGGAGGTGGAGAAATCCCGTACAAGCTATTACAACAGTAATACTACAAGAAATACAAAGACACAAGAAATACAAGTAAATAAACGCTTTACAACTCTTTGCTTTGAACCCTTTCTTGTTGCTTGCTTTGGATGGCTCTTGAAGGACTGGAATGCAGCAGCAATTCTCCTCCAATCGTTTCCTTAAAGTCTTGGCAAAATCCTCCCACTTGAGCTCCATTTATAACCTCCATCAAGCTGTTTTTGTGCCCAGCAGTCGACTGCCAAAAGGCCCCAGTCGACTGCCCCTGTAACCGTTGTCTCACAATGGCCAGATCCACGTCGGACAAGTTCCAACGGATCTCCTACCAGTCGACTGCTAGTCCATGGTAATCGACTGGTGACCGAGTAGTCGACTGCCTAGTCAGCTACGGAGGGTTCTATGCTCACGACATTCCCATCGATCGGCCATCCATCCATTGGCGATCATTCATAATGATCGATCATTGCCGATCAAGGCACTCAGTAGTCTAACACAAGTCGAACCCTAGTCGACTTGGACCAGTCCACTGACACTTATGCCAGTCGACTGCTGTCGGGCAAAACCTCAAACACCAAGTTGTTTGAGCATCTGACCGTCGGGTAAACCCTCAAACATCAAGTTTGAGCCTCCGACACTCAGTCTTAGCCACTTGGCCAAGTCCACCTTATCCCTCATGGAGTTCCCCACCGAAGTTGTCTTCCCTCGGCCTACATCCCTCGAATGCGCAAAGAGCATAGCTTTGCAATGCCATCCTTCGCGTCTCATGCCCTCAAAGTATGCTTCCCTTGGGCCTCACTTCATTCGCTCACCGTCCGACGGTCCCTCGGATACACCAAGCGCACGGCTTTGCAATGTCATCCTTCACCGACTCAAGGACACCGACCCTAGTGAACTTACCAAGTCCTCAAGACTTCCCACATGCACCAAACGCACGGCTTCGCAATGCATTTCTTCACCAAGCACCAAGCACACAACTTCACAATGCTTTGGACTTTTCCACACCAAGCTTCATGCTTGGATTTTCCATGCCAACCCCATGTTGGACTTTCCCACACCAAGCTCCATGCTTGAATTTTCCATGCCAACACCTTGTTGGACTTTCCCATGACAATCCCATGTCATGAGTTTTGTCTATCATCAAAATACTATCAAGGTACTGCTCGAGTCAAACTCGAGTCAACCTGGGCCGATTGCACCAACATTATTTTCTAGTTTGATACTTATCTGGACTTGATTAACAAGTGTATATTGTTAGAGTTATTATACCTGTATAGACTTGTAGTAGAAGTCACCCTCTGTGGCGACAAATCGGAGTTACCTTAGTGTTTATACTCCCGATTTTGTTGGTTTTGCATTTAGTGTATATAATAGAGAATAACTTGTAGTGTGTTGGATATTGTTTGTAATTGTGGTATGAGTTGACCACGGGAACGACCTGTTGAGTTTGTTAGTCTTGAACCTGTGTCGAAAAGGTGATTTACCTTTGAGAGACGACTGATACCGAGTGGAAAAATAGGGGTCAAGTCGTCACATTTCTTGTGAAAAATCAAAGACTATAGTCTAAGGGATTTTCACTAACGGTACTAGTCAAATCATTACCTGATAGGTAACAGATAAGACAAGTAGGCTATTGTTGATGCAGATAACGGAAGGCTAGTTTACAGTGTTTCATAGAGATTTTTATCCCTGAGTTGTGCGTACTGGGTTGTATAACTTTAGAGGTACTTTTGAGTACTTAACTCGGGTTATATAGAGAAGGTTGAGTTATTTGCATACCATTATAGGGATCAAGCCGATATTTGGTGGTAAATGTAGAAAATAATCTTCGGGAAATAATATATCACTTGATCATGGTTAGAGATGTTGAAAGAGAGTATTTCCCCATGTCACTTTCTGTGACACTTTGTAAGAAATTATTGAACTTCAAGTAGGGTGATCGTCAGTAACAGGAATACCATGCAGAGTCATTAGACTTCCAAAGTTATGCTCACCTAATAGCTCAGGAATGCGAATGAATGTTATAAGCCACCCAGAGTTATTGGCTTATAGTTGGATTAGGATGCTGGGATCTTCTACCAGATCCTGCCGGAAGACATTGGATTGAGACAGGAGTTTAGAAATGACTTCGTACAAGGGTTTAAGAGTTGGAGACCGATAAGAAAATATTGCAGGTCAACTTAATAGAGTCAGAAGCCTCCGACTGTTGGATAAAAAGGAACAAGATCGGAGTCATAGGCCTTGGGCTACTTTTCGATTATAGAAGACCAACCGCAGATCATTAGGATGTCTCGTGCACATCAGCGAAATCAGAACAAAGACTCCGGAGGGATTATGTGCGTGCAGTGCGGATCACGAAGACACGCGAAGTCATATTATCCGTTGAATCAGTTCATCTGTTGCTATTGTGAGCAACCAGTACAGTGGAGGAGGTGTACTTTGAAGACTCAATTGAAGACTATCGGTGGTATTCTAGGAGGAGGATGCATTGTCTCGACAGCAGAGATCAGCACAGAAGATTGGGTTATTTGATCAGCAACAACCTACTATCCCAGGCATGGTTGGAGTTCCTTGATACTACCCTTCAGCACAGAAGCAGCATCAACAGAAGACATCGCAGAAGACTCATGCATACAACAATAGTTACCTCCAGATATGATTTTCTTTATACAAAGGAGAGGGTATACGACGATGGTCATATCTATTTGGTATTCTACAGTTGCATCTCATAGGATTAAGTGATGAGATCAGATGATCTAGGAAAATGCTCGGGTCATTTGTCGTAGAAATGCGACCGTTTGTCGGACTGTTGGATCTGATCTTGTTCTCTTCAGAGAAAGGCTGAGACCTGCATGGAGCCTTTCGATCGGATCGACAGATAATCGATCGTTCAGGGTATCACTTTAGTTTATCCTCTGGGTTAATATATTGAGAGATACTTGAAGTTTACAGGTATCCTTGTCTAGAACATTCCTAGTTCGGATTAGAAGGATTCCTATACATCGACTGGTGGGTCGGTGCTATCTCTACCGTTAGGTGAGATGTGGACCAATAATTTAGAAGTCAAGGGATGCCCTTAGTCTTTGATAGACATACTTTTGCTATAGACATATCCTTACGGATGGTAAAATTGTTGAGATTATGACATGATTATGTCTCTCAGATGTGTGTATAATCCGAGAGTAGTCGGATGTAGTTTTGGATGAACTCCTAGGCTTGTCGCTGCATAGGCAAGTGGAGTAGGTGATCGAAATGATTACGGAAATAGTTCTGATAACGAAGATGATAGACCGGGTGATATTTTTGTTGGTATCAGTATTGTTAAACACTATAGAAATTAGAAGAACGTAAGTTGTGATTATAGGAGATGTTGAAGGGGATATTTATCTATCCCAGTATTTCTCCTGGAGAAGGACCCAGAACTCTTTGTTAAAGAGAGATGAACCTTTGAGATTATGCATCGATTATCGATGATAGATGTATTAGTAGTTGAAATGAATATCCTTCCTTGGGGATGGATGATCTGTTTAGAACAACTAAGGACACTTGTGTATACTCTAGAGTTGATTTACGACTGGAGTGTTAATATTGTAGTGACATGGTGTCATATAATTATCATTGTCATTGTGATAATTGATATATCATCATCCTAGAGTAGAAAGGATGCAGGTGTGTAGAGACGACAATTTCATACTTGGTATGAATTGTGTGAGTTTTGATTAAGTTGTTCGACTAATTAACGATTTAGTCGCCACTGGATTTGAGAATCATGTATCCTGGACACGATTGGATCAGTGTGTAGTTGTTGGAATTGCGTAACTTTGCCACTGTTGATTGTTGTAGTTGGAGTTGAGCACTCGACCACCGTAGATGGTGGTTTTCCTTGTATGTTTTGGTTAATTCTGTAGATGTGGATAGAATGTTTGGAATTACTATACCACGGACTTGTTTGACAAAGGTGATGATGGAAATCATCTAGTCGGAAGTTGGTATAACCAATTTACAGGACCTAGACGGTGGTTAACTTTTACACGAGTATTAGTTAACACTTCCAGGGTGGATAAAAGGATGTTGTGTGCAAGTGCATCATTTCAGGGATCGGAGCGATTCCGATGCAGTTGAATGAGGCGTACCTTATTCTTACGACAGTTAAGAAACTACGAGATAGGCTATCATATACATGACGTGGCTTTAGTAGTTAATATTTGGATTTGTAGTGATATGGAGCAGAAGTGCTCATTGAATTTAACTAGCTACTGGGTAGCTACTATAGAGTTGCTGGAACGCGAACAATGGCAACTTCTGAGATTAGTCACTATAGTCTTCCATGCACTTACAGAGTGTGTAGAGTAGATTTTGGACGGTAGATGGACTTCTCTTGTGAGAAGATAATTTTCCGTCTCTAATATGGATATATGTTCTTGACACGCATCCACTTAAAAAGAGAGTTGCTATAGGAAGCACATCATTCGAGATTTTCCATACACCTTGGTGGTACTCATATGTACCATGATTTGAAACATTGATACTAGTTGGAACGGTATGAAGAGATGGTATAGAAGATTTTGCTGCTCGATGTTTAGCATGCCAGCGGATGAAGGTTGAACATCAGAAACCTACTGGATTGCTCCAGAAAATTTTGATTCCGGAATTGAAGTGGGAGTAAATCACAATGGATTTCGTTACGGGATTCCCTAAAACTCGTAAAGGATATGATGTGATTTGGGTGATCATGAATCATCTAACCGAATCAGTTAACTTTCTATCTATTCGTGGGCCGGATCTGTTGGATCGTCTAACAGAGTTGTACTGTCGAGGGATTATCAGATTGCATGACATACCTTTGGGTATTATATCTGATAGAGACCCATGATTTACCTCGCAATTTTTGGTAGAGTCTATATCAGACCATGGGCATAGAGCTTCGACTCAGTACAACATTTCATCCGTAGACGGATGGACAGTCTGAGCGTATGATTCAGATATTGAAGAATCTATTGAGATCTTGTGTCATGGATTTCAGAGGTAGTTAGGAGCACCACGTTCATTCAGTGGAATCTACCTATTACAACAGAAGAGTTGGTGCATGTCATCAGACGATGGTATTAGATGATGGTTATTGAAGGTATAGGATCAACAGAAGAGTTAAGCAGACCGGAGGCGAAGACCTTTGGAGTTCTTTGTTGGGGAACAGGTATTTCTGTGTGTTTTACCTACGAAAGGGGATGAAACGATTTGGGCAACAAAAAAAAAAGAGAAATTAGTTCCACGCTATATTGGCCTATTTGAGATATTGGTGTGGATGGGAGCTGTAACTTACCGGTTGGCTATACCTCCGACACTGGCGGGTATTCACAACGTATTTTCTGTTTCTAAACTAAGGAAATATGGGTTGCATGTTGATTATGTTCTGAAAGAGGTTCCGAATCTACCTTAGTCTAATGGGACTTACAAGGAGATTCTAGTGCGGACTCTTGGTCGCAAGGAGTGTTAGTTGCGAAACAAAACCTTCTGACTCGTAAAGGTTGGATGACAGCATCATACTGATGAGGAGGCTACATGAGAGCTGGAAGATACTATCCGAGCTTGATAGCCTCATCAGTTCATTTGAAGAATGTATGTGGTCCTTTCGGAAAACTTGCTTGAAATAATTTTTGCATGTTAGTACGAAATTTGGGGACTAAATTGTTATTAGTGGGGGAGAATGTAAAATATAGAAAACAAATTATTAATTATCTTATATAATTTTTCAGGAATTTTTATGAATTTTTAGAAATTTTTTTGAATTTAAATAGAATTCTTATCATACTGTGTAAGGAGAGATTTAACAGGCTTTTACAAAGCCTGTTTGGATTACCATTATGGAAGAGTTAATGTGTTTTATTAAAAAACAATTCATTTCATTTCTTTCACGGCGAGACTCTTCTTCTCCATCCCGATTCCTCTCTTTTTCTTTCCCAATCTAGCCGATTTCTCTTCCTCTTCCACCGTTTTTCGTCGTTGCGCCACAATGCCACTGCCGCTCCTTCCTAGATCGATTTGCCTCCACAAGCCACTCTCTACGTGGCCGTCAAACCACCCCATCATCGTCCCTTCTCTCCGACTAGAAGTCGCTACTCCATCGTCGTCGATCGAGCCTTCTGTCGCCGGAGGTCATCACCGCAGGGAGCCGTTGGTTGAGAACATCAATGCCAACCGGTCTGCCTTCGACCACACTGGACATCCAATGCCACCATGCTGTCGAACAGACTGGACATTTTCCCAAATCGATGTCACTGTGAGCTGCTTGGCCGATTTTCGCTAGAGCAGGTAAGAGTCTGCCTTTGTCTCACCCTGGACGTGATGTTCAGAATTTCTATGGATTTTCCTTGGTTGAACGATCTATGAATTTGGGCAGCGCTTGGAGCTGGTGAACAAGGAAAAGAAAAGGGGGAAGGGTCGTCGGTGAAGCTACAACCTCAGGTATACCTCATTGGTTGCTTCCTTTCCTTGTTGTTAAGTTGGTTGTTATTAGGTTTAAGCGTGGATGTTAGGGGAATTTCTAGTGATGTGTTGTTCCTACTCATGATAGAGCTTTGAGAAAAGTGATTGGTTAATTTTGGAGTGGATTTCCCTAATTTGGTGTAGTGGCAGTCGGACAGATCCTTCAACCCAATTTGGTTACCATGTATGTTAGTTTCTCATCCTCCATATTGAGGTAAAAACCTTCATCCAATTAGTTGTTCTTGGATTATGGTTATGGGATGAGATGGAGCTATAATGAATTGATGATACATGTGATACATATGACAATTATAGGTTATGGGGGGAGGGGGGGGGGGGGGGGCTAGAGAATCTGATTGGTCTTTTGCCTCCAACTTAGCAGATGAGTAGGATACTAAACAGCTTTATAGAGGAAGCTAAGTTTGGTAAGTCTGGACTCGGATTATTATGGATGGATTTATGTGAATTCTTGGATAGGATAATTATGTGGAATTACAGGGAAATTGGATCAAGAGGTTGTACCATAAGAGGCTAAACCTGGACCTTAATTCAGGACGGTCTTTTGGATTTGAAGATTCCTCGATGATAAGTCTTCGAATCAGGTGGGTAATTTACTACCCTGGTCAAGTAGATGTAATTGCATTAGGATTTAGTCGTAGATATGAGCATGTTAGGTGTTCATATTATCTTGACCCTGTTGTTATTTATCTTATGCTTGATACTTGTCATTGGCTATATTTAATCAAAGGTTGATATCACATTTCCTTTATTATGATTTAGGGTTATAAATGTGATGTAATTAGGCCTAGATGTTTAGTAGGGTGTAGATGTTAGAGTACGGGTGATGACCCAATTTATAAATTGACAAATAGGTCATCCGTGGGTAGGAAATGCTCAAAAGGTAGGATTTATTCCAAAACGCGTATGTTGCATACTTATTACCAACCATGTGTTGTGTAATGGTTAAGTGAAGGGTGATTAGTGTTTCGCTACGGACCGGTGGTCCCAGCTTGATATGATTAATCGAGTACGACTCTCTACATGATAGAGAGTATGTCGATCAGTTGAGTACGACTCTCTATTGAATAGAGGGTTATGATCAGTTGAGTACGACTCTCTACAGGATAGAGAGTGTATTGATCGGATGGGTACAACTCTCTGTTGAACAGAGAGTCTGTGGTACATGTTTGTACGTGTGGCAGTACATTCATGTCATTTGCATGCATTATAACGACATAGTCTCCCTTGGGGTTGAGAGAGTCATTAGTCATCTTGCCTCCCAAGTTACTCCCCGAGGAGTAACTGGTGTGAGGGCAGAGCATTTGTTGTGTCGCACTCTACCACTATAGATGGTGATAGTTGGAGTTGCATGCAGTTGTCATGGGTGCGTGGTAATCGACCACTCATTGGTAGTGTTAGTCAGAGTGGCCAGCAGCAGGGACCCCCATTGTGTAGCGAGCTCTTTACGCTCATATGCTACTTGATCATACTGCCCACTCGACCACTCTAGAGCGGTGGTTGGTGTAGAGTTGGGACAGTTGTCATGTCGTGCCACCTAGGCCACACTGGGGTCGTGGTAGCGAGTAGGGGTGAGTAGGCATGACCATGCATGCTGCATTGTCGTATCTTATGGCGCTTTGCATATTACCATATATATACGTATATTCATGTATATATATATGGATGGTTGTGATTAATATATATATATATATATAGATGCAGTCTATATATATATGCTTATTGTGATGTTGCATTTGGTTCTATGTTATATTCATGCATGTTTCTTACATTTGTTATAGGTTGTGTCGGATACTTGTATATGTGTTGGACAGACCATTAGATACCTTTACCTGTAGTAGGAGTATATTGTGATTTGGTATTACTCTTCCTGTTATATATATGTTGGATATATGCTCAGGTTGGATCAGAGTAGCGTAGCAGACTTTTAGGTATGTCTGCATTTTACGTTTTTCATTTGTTAGACGGTATACGCTTGTATTTATATACTATACTAATATACCTGTTGTACCTCTAGATTATGTTGTTGAATTACATGTGATACTTGATATATATATATATATATATATATATATATATATATGTTTTTCCTATTATCTACTGAGTTTTACTCACCACCACGGACCCTGGGTTTTTCTGTCGCCCAGGTAACAGGTAGTCGACTTCGTGATGGACTTGGAGCACCGCTGGCTGGCATCGACTCATCTCAACTCTGAGAGTCCGGGTTTTTGGGTTTTTTCCTTATGTCTTATTATGTATTCTGAGTTTTCATTGTGTTATGTGTTATGTGATGTACGCACATGTTGGTGCGGGTTTTGACGAGGTTTTCTTTATGTTTTGGTGTTAGTCATACCAGTATGCATGTTGTGTGGTTGTATTGTGTATGTGTGGTTATGGGTATGTCGTTGTATTAGTTTTCGTTGTGTTTCATTATGTGGTTATGTTTTTATATATATATGTTGTTGTTGTTGTGGCCTACGGGCCTTGTATTAACCCAAAATGTTGCCACGTACCGGAGAGATGCCATCCATTTGCTTTTCGGCACGACATGCTCTCGGGGCGTGACACTTGTATCCTTCTCAAAAGAAGATGAAGAAGGCTGTGCAGGTGTAGGTTCATGCCGTGGACTAGGTGGGCTCCTATTTTGCACGTGGAAAAAATTCTAGATTTGGCAAGGTCATGTGTGACTCTGGATTTTTCCCGGAGTACAACATGGTCCGAGACTTTCCGCACACCCAGCCGTGTGCTCTTCTGACGGTTGGGCACGACCGTGTGAAATCCACACGGTTGCCTGTGCTTCCTTCAGAGGTTCTAACAAGGGATCTCCTTTCTACCTAGCAAGTTCATTCTGACCCTAAACTATTTTTAAAGATGCTAATGGACAAAAAATTAAATTCTAAACTATACACTTGAATGCAAAAGGATTAAAAACACATAAAATTAAACTTGGGTTGCGTCCCAAGAAGTGCTTGTTTAAGGTCTTTAGCTCGACCATACCCCTATGTTTTAGCTTGGCTCCAATGGCCAAAGGAGATCTTTCTTCCTCCCCTTCCTGATGCATTTGAGTCTTGCTCGTGGGGGAGCAAGATATTTGCTCACTTTACGCCTCCTTCCTTGTGGTCCCTCATCACCATATCTCTTAAATCTGGCTCGTGGAGAGGCAAGATAGTTGCTCTCTTTATGCCTCTTACCTTGTGATCCTCCATCAACATATCTCTTAAATCTTGCTCATGGAGGGGTAAGATATTTATTAGTTGCCTTCCTTGGTTCAAGATTGAACATGCTTATCTTTAAAGAATTATCAGGAGTTTGATCATAATATTCCATTTTGTCCAAATGTTGTAAATAACGTAACTCACCACCGACTTCCTCACCAAAAGATTGATCAGTAGATTCTATTATTTCAAATGAAATTTTATCATTACCAATCACTAAAAGGGCTTCGTTTTTGACAACTAAAGTTTCGGTGAGGGTTAACGCAGGCTCTTCTAGGTCCTTGAGGTTAGGAGGTATTTTAATTGAAGCAATGCACTCCTTGATTAAAGTATCAACTATATAATCCTCATGTTATCCTTCAAGTGATGATTGAATGGATTGTCCTTCTTCACTTCCTGGTAATTGACCCAGTGTTTTAGCAGTATGGCTGGCGATCTGTGCTATCTGAATCTCCAGCTTCTTTTATCGGTTAACAAGGTCATTCACATATGACCTTAATTCTTCTAGTATCGTCTCTGTCTGAGAATGTCTCCACTGGAATTTAGTGTTCACCACTTGTTGTGTTTGAATGAAATTTTCTATCATCTGCTCAAGTTGGGATTTAGGCGGACAATATTGAGGGTTTAAGTAGCCAGGGTCATAACTATATGAATGATAATCACCTATTACCCATTGGTTGTAATCATAGGTGACATCTTCTTGTTCAAATTGCGAAGGTTCAAATATATCCAGACAATCGTTAATGGTATGTCATGTTTCACCACAATGCTCACAATAAATGTTACCAAAACTCACAACATTAAATTGACCATAATCATGAGTAAAAGCATGCATCGTTATATGCAAGAAATTATAGATGAAGAAAGAACAACAGTGCCTTGGCAAGAAACTAAAAAAAAACACGAATAGCAAAATAAAGGAAACCAGGTGCTAAGAAAATAACTAAAAGGAAAAAAAACTACTAGAAAATAGTTTAAGCTAGAAGAAAGACTAAAATCTAAATTTAGAACTAGATTAAATTGGAAATTAAAAAAGACTAGGAAAATAATTCTAAACTAGGTTCGATCCAAGCTATCCACTTTCGATTCGATATCGAATCAACAGTCCCCGACAACGGCACTAAAAACATGATGTGCGCAAACACGACCTCAAATCTACGATGAGAATCATCGAGGACTCAAAGCGTGCGCTTGCGCTCAATGCTTGCAAGTGCACATATGTAGTCAAGTAATAAAGATTATCGATCCCACATGGACTAAGATTCGAGTACCGTTTGTCCAGTGGATGTTGTTATTAGGAGTTAAAATCCTAAGAGTTGTGGTTGCGAGGTTGACGGTGTTGGGTTTCCGGCACCGCGGCGAGTTTGTGTTCGAACATGTTTCGTAAACATATGCACAGCAAAAGAATTAAAATGAAATATATCTAATTTATTACAACACACACACACACGCATGCATAGTACAACATGTGTAGACATAATCGCAGTTTCAAATTTTACAATAAAAGGAAATTATACTAGTTATACCTGATGTATCACGTGCAACGGAAATGACATCAACCGGAGCAACTCTCGCTAGCATTGCCTCTATCCGTATCCACGCCGAGTACCGTCAGAATAGCTTCGCCAAGCTACAAGCCTCATCTTCGTAGGAGTCACTAGCCTCGTGTCGAGGACAATGTGATTGAGAGAAGATCACAATCCGAATCAAAATTCATATTTGAAAATGAGTCCCCAAAACTTGCTTCTCCGGAGAGTTATTCGTCAACCGATTGACGAATCCTTGTCCTCCACCTATGAGAATTACCGTAGATAGAATCCCCAGTAAGGTAGCCATTTTCGGAACTCCAAACGTCATCGAAATGATGCTCCGACACAAAAGGAAACAAGCTGTCTAGAAAAACTGGACAGCTTGGTGGAGGATTTGTGTCGACCCAAAGGAGGAAGGTCGAATGCACCTTGGTCACCGGAGCCAAGGGATGTCACTGGAAGATCGTCGGCAGCAGCTGGTGGCGTCGGCGGCAAAAGCTGCAAGAGGCGGCGACAAACAGGTCTTGGGTGGTGGCAAAGAGTGGGAGAGGAGAGGAAGAGTATTTCCCAAAATAAACTTAGGGCTCTCCAAAACTCTAACCGCGTTTTTATAGAGCATGTGTTTCTTAACCATTAAGAAAACTTCTCCTTAAGGTTATTGGTTCATAACCAAAATCCGTTAACCTGCTCCAATAACTTAAGTTAAAATAAACTGAACCGAGTTGGTCTATTTTAAGTTAAAACGAACTGAACCAACTTTGGTTCATTCATTTAAAACAAACCAAACCCCTTTGGTTTATTCTCCACCATTGGATTAGAACCGAACCTATTTGGTTCATCCATTATGTCTTCATAAGACTCGACCCATCCATGCTTCTATTGTGACTGAAACAATTTCATGCTAGCTCCTTGTTTAGTCCAACCAAACCTAGTTTCTCTCGATCTGAGAATCTCATTCTCAAGCTCGTTTTAAATCCTTCAGATTACGCTCGTTGTACCTGTGACCAAATAGGTTCTCGATTTATGTTGGCCATCTATAATTAACCATTAATTATAGAACGATCATGAGTGGCACCTAGTAGTACATCATGATCCCTAATTAATCGAAAAATCAACGGTTGATCCATAACCATTTCTGAAACCCTTCCGCAGCTACATTGAATCGTGCCCCATCCCTTCACGCATCTTATACCCACTTGGTTCAGGACATGGTCTATAGTGTCAGTCCCCACTAGGTCGACTACGTCACACTTAGCCCAAGTATCATTTCCTCGTTCTACGGATTCTAGTTACTGCACATGTATCCAAGAGTACCTTACTCTAAACATTTAATGCTTTGGCTAAAGACTTTAGTAACAATCCGACAAGAGACCATGGGTATACATCTCATCGCAAGGAGTGGTGAATCCTTTATAGGCTATTCAAACACCTTGGGGCATTTCGTCTTATACCCAATCATCTTGGGTCCACATCTTCTTGGAGATGCTTGCTTAAGATGTCAAAGTATAAGTCTCTATGACCAAGATGACTTGAATACCGCAAGTCAAAGGAACATCGCACTTAGGCTGCAGTAAGACCTTAATTGACATATCCACATATGCAGAGAACCATACGAAGTCTTACAGTTGGTTACTCCAATGAACTAGTTACCATAACTAGCATCCACGATTATCTCCGGACATCAGAATGTCTCCAGCCAATGAGAATCAACTGCTTAGATACACCAAGGAGTATACCTTATGCAAGTCTTGACAGAATTGATGGTGTCCAAATCCATCAATTCATCGACTAGGGATAATTCTAATACATCACAATTACACATGTAGAAATACTCACTAGTTGTGATCCAATCACAAATTCTCTCATGCTGTGAATCATATCGTGGACATTCAGTAAATGAATTTAAGATCTAATCAAATACATGAAAACATATATACTCAAATAGTTAATCTTCATTTATCATATAAATGGTTTAAACATAAGGCGATTGCCTTAGGAAACCTCTCATATATTACTAACAAACTCCCACTTGGCCTAATGCCAATCACCACGGTATCAAATACCATAGGTCCTAACATGGCCCTCAAACTTACTTTGAGGTAAGTGTTAGGATCTTTGTAATGGCTAGAGGGGGGTGAATAGCGGGTGTTCGTTCGTTGATGGAATTCGATCGTGATCGTCTCTACAATTTCGTTAATACGCAGCGGAAATAGAAATAATACAATAACGAAATAAAAATCACACATGAACACAATTGTTTAACGTGGTTCGGAACCGCACGGTTCCTACTCCACGGATCGGGTTCGTAAGAACCCTAGAGATGTCAATCACACACCACTATAAAACACTCCTTCTCGGAACAATCCGGAGGCGGAGAAACCTCGTACAAGATGATTACAACAATAATCAAAAGCTACAAGGAAATACAATGAAATACAAAGCAAGACTAGTAATGAAAAACACTTTACAAATGCACTTGAATGCTTGATCGCTAGGTTGATCGAGTAGCACTTGGAGACCCCGAATTGCAGCAGCAACTCACCCCAAATCGCCTCAAAGAACCATGCCAAATTCCTCCATCACGAGCTCCTTATAAAGCTTCAACCTGTGCTGGAAAAAGTCGATCAGTTGACTGCTCGGGACCATCAGTCGACTGATGCCACTGTTGTCTTTTGACAATGGCTAGATCCACGCTGGATAAGTCCAACGAATCTACCATCAGTCGACTGATAAAACCCATCAGTCGACTGATGGTGCCCTCACTCGACTGCTGGTCCTAGCGGTCGATTGAGACTACACTCTGTGGCCAAATTCCCGAGCACCAGTCGACTGATCATGTAATCGATCATTGCTGCCAGCTCATCGATCCGCCATTCTCTGGCGATCAGCCTGCTAAACCACTTCATGATCAAACCCTAGTTGACTCGATCCAGTCGACTGCCATATGACACCAGTCGACTGGTACACCTCAAACATGAGGTTTTAGCCCAAGTATGGTGCCCCCATACTTGCTAGACCACCCATAGCCTAGACCTAAGCCTTCTAGCCACCTCCATCAGGCTCACGCCTCTCGGATCCCTCCAAGTCATCCATGACTTGTTCATCCATTACGCAAGCCTTCAGGTGCTTCTATCGGCTATGTCATGCTAATGGTGTCTACACCGCCAAGGCACATTGGACTTATGCCGCCAAGACTCCGCTTGGACTTTACGCCGCCAACCATTAGACTTATGCTGCCAAGACTCCCGCTTGGATATTACGCAGCCAATATCAAACCCCTTGGACTTCTCATGCCAAGACTCAAGCTTGGACTTTCCCTTGCCAACCCATGTTGGACTTCTCAAATGCCAAGACCATGCTTGGACTTTCCCTTGCCAACCAATGTTGGACTTTTACATTGCCAAGACCCATGCTTGGACTTTTCATGTGCCAAGTGTCCCACTTGGACTTTCCATGCCAAGTACTCAAGACTTGTACTTTACCAAATGCCAAGTGTCCCACTTGGACTTTCCATGGCAAGTACCCAAGACTTGGACTTTCCCATGACAATTACATTGTCATATGTTTTTGTCGAACATCAAAACATCACTCGAGTCAAACTCGAGTCCTGGTCAATCGTGACCTGGGTCGATTGCACCAACAATCTCCCCCTTTTTGATGTTTGACAAAAACCAAACAAAACATTGAGTTAGAACACTAACTCAAATCCCTTACCAATTATCCCAAATTGGTAATCTTAAACATTCTCCAAATGTTCTACCCCAAACATTCTCCCCCTTTTTGACTAACATCAAAAAAGTCTTCTCTCCATGGAGGTCAATGTCTCATGTTCTAATGAGATCTTACAATCTCCCCCTTGGTCTAAAAATATCTAGGATGCCTACCATCTTCCTAGTGATAATTCCCATATCACTCGAGAGAGGCAATCCTATTCACTCTCCCAATTTCCAAATTGGGTATCAAAAACCCCACAATTTTCCCAAATTGATGATACTCTTCCAATAACTTCTCCTCTTCAAGGAGAAAAACACATTCATCATCCCAAGATGGATACCTCCCCCTAAAGGTTTGCTCCCCCTTGACCATTGCACTAACAGTGTCCTTGGGAAGTCCCTAAGCCAATAGGAACTCTAAGCCATCAAAATTAAGGTTAGAAATTCAACATTGAACTTTCCAACACCTTAAAATTGATACTAATCCATATCCAAAGGATTTTCACCCTTTATCATGCTTCCCAAAGCATATCCTAGGGTTAGGAGTGGTTAGGGACTTTAACCGTAGCTGAAATCGGGATAAACAACCTAGGTTACTCCGAAATCAGGCTATCAGTCGAGTGATTCAGAGATCAGTCGACTGGAACCTCCATCAGTCGATTGCCACCCAGGGCAGTCGACTAATAACTGAAAAATCTGATTTTCAATTATCAGAAACGAGTTTTAGAAAATCATAAGTAATTCTACGTATTTTGGAAAATCACGAAATTTGATACGTATATTACTTATAGTTAATACAATGGGTGAAAAAATTTTGAAAATTATTTTACCCATAAAATAGTAAGTTTGATACAAAACTCAAAACCATTGAAATTTTCAATGTTTTGGCCCTATCTTGTATCAACTCCATCAATGGTGATTGCTATCAAAAGATAGACTTCACCAAGGTTTTCTAAAATGATTTTAAAATATTTTTCAAAACCTTATTTTGGATCATATTCCTTGGGCTCTATGCACATGACTTGTACATAAGTTTTCCCAATGATCCACTAATAAAATTAGATGAGTTATAGTCCATCTAGATGCAAAAACTATGCACCTTGAACTCAACTCATATCCTAGCATCTCACATGTATCTAGGGTGTATAAATACACATACGTGTCAATTGGATGTGAGATGTAGGTTTTTGGTTCACTTAATCTAGGGTTTCATGCATCTTCTAAGGCAACCCTACTTGATTCCCTTATACATGGGACTCCAAGTCATGCCATAGTCCTTAAATCAATTTTAATCAATTAAATACATGAAATGTATGATCATGGCATAAATAATAGCATTATTAAAACATGGCCATTGATCATGATGTCATGGCATATGATAAAATCTAAAAACAGATGACATTTAAAAACTTAATCCTAAAACATGATCATGACATTTAAATGATAAAAATAAATATGATGTCATTACATGTTATATGGCAAACAGGACATGGCAAATAAAAGGTATAGGTATAAGCATACCTAAATTTTAATATTAATTGTCATTTGATATAATTAATTATATTTTGTCATATTTCTACTTTTCTCCCAAATGTGCCAAAAATCCAAAATGGCACACTAACTTCTAATCCTAAATTGTGCCAATTTGATCATTTTATCAAACTTCTCAATTAATATTGGCACATCGTAAAATCTTTTAGGATTAAAGCTCAAATATATTCCCAAGGTAACCATAACCTTGAAAATAACCTAAAGTGCCACCTTTGCCATGATTGAGTTAACTACCCATCCAATCAAGGTTGGCACATCCTAACCCCATCTAGCATGAATCAATCATGCTCTTTGGAACCCAAAATCGATTTGAGCTCCTAGGGTTAATTAGGTATTCCTTAGGGATTACCTCCCTAGATACCTTCCTAATGACCCTCCTAGGCTTGTTAGCCTTGGTCATTGTGGTCTTACCTTGGTTTACTCTAGGGGTAACTCCCCTTGCAGCCTTCTTAGTGGTCACCCTAGGTTTCCTAAAAACCCTAGCCACTAGGCACAAACTATGGTTACTCTTAGGGATAGCTTCCCTAGTAACCTTGGTCTTCTTAGACCTAGTTTGTGTTCCATAATCAAATGGAACACTATGGTAAGCCACCTTAGGCTTAGGTTTGTGACCCAAACCTTGCTTGCCCTTGGTTGACTTTTGACTTTGAGGTCCTAGGTGTTGACTTTGAGATATAGACCTAGACTTTTGATCATTAGACCCTTTAAATTGAGTTTGTATATTCCTAAGGGTCTTTTCTAGTTTCTCAAGCCTTGACCTCAAGGCTTGGTTCTCCAATTCTAATTGCCCAATTTTTGAGTTTTGATTTAAACCATGGGCATTGTCCTTTCTAGGCATATGCCTAGTCCATTTAGGGTTAAAACCTAAGTTTTCTTGTATTTTCCTAATAGATTCCTTAGGTAAGGTTTTTTTAGGGACATTAGTCCCAAATTTCTCCTTATTTCCTAAGTGGACCTTTTTAGCACCTAAACAAATATGTCTATTACTTCTAGCATGCTTTTCATGTACAATAGCAAGAGAATTAAATCTTCTAGCATGCTTTTGCCTATTAACTAAGGAAGGTGCATTATTGAAATATACCTTAGGGTTTGCCTTGGATGCTCCCCCTACATGTGTAGCTCCCTCTTTGGACTTTTTGCTCCCCCTCGGACATTGATTCCTATAATGTCCTTTTGAATTGCACTTGAAGCATATGATGTGCTCCTTGCCTTTAGATGTTGGGGAACCAGCATCCTTGACTTTTGGTGCCGGTGGAGCTTTCCTATCCTTCTTTGGGCATTTTCTCTTGTAATGCCCAAATTCCCTACACTCAAAACACATGATATGATTTTTATTAGAAATTGATGTGTTTGAGTTACCTAGGGCCGTGGCGGAAACTCGAGCTTGCTCTTCCTCTTGACCGGAAGTAGAGGCTTCTTCTTGACTTGACTCTTGCTCCGAAGTGGATGGTCTAACTTCCTCCCCCTCAATCCTTGAGGTGGAGGTCTCCTCCAATTCTCTCACCTCCTCTTCCACTGATTCAGACGTTGATTCCCTATCAACCTCTGAATCCCCACTTTCTTGTGAGGATGAGCTTTCTCCTTCTTGAGCCATGGATGGTTCTTCATGGAGCTTGGCTAAATTTTCCCATAGCTCCTTGGCGCCTTGAAATTCACCTAAACTAGACAAAATGTCATTAGGTATTAAATCTTCTAAGAGCTTTATTACCTTGATTTCGGTCTTGAACTTGAGACATTGCTCTCGTGTCCACTTCTTCAATTTCAAGACATTTTCGTTTTTGTCCCGAGGAGGTTCAAAGCCTTCTACGAGGATAAACCAATCCTCTATATCCATCATCAATAACGTCTCCATTCTTGATCTCCACAGCCAAAAGTCTTCTCGATCATATGGCGGTGGAGTGTTGATGTCCCATCCAAGCTTGTCTTGGAATTCCATCTTCTTCCTCTAGCGTGCTCCCTTGGTTGTTAAACTCAAAAGAGCGGCCTCGCTCTGATACCACTTGTTAGGATCTTTGTAATGGCTAGAGGGGGGGTGAATAGCACGTGTTCGTTCGTTGACAGAATTCGATCGTGATCGTCTCTACAATTTCGTTAGTACACAGTGGAAATAGAAATAATACAATAACGAAATAAACAATCACACATGAACACAATTGTTTAACGTGGTTCGGAACCGCATGGTTCCTACTCCACGGATCGGGTTCGTACGAACCCTAGCGATGCCAATCACACACCACTATAAAACACTCCTTCTCGGAACAATCCGGAGGCAGAGAAACCTCGTACAAGATGATTACAACAATAATCAAAACCTACAAGCAAATGCAATGAAATACAAAGCAAGACTAGTAAAGAAAAACACTTTACAAATGCTCTTGAATGCTTGATCACTAGGTTGATCGAGTAACACTTGGAGACCCTGAATTGCAGCAGCAACTTGCCCCAAATCGCCTCAAAGAACTATGCCAAATTCCTCCATCACGAGCTCCTTATAAAGCTTCAACCTGTGCTGGAAAATGTCGATCAGTCGACTGCTCGGGACCATCAGTCGACTGATGCCACTGTTGTCGTGAGACAATGGCTAGATCCACACTGGATAAGTCAAACAGATCTACCATCAGTCAACTGATAAAACCCATCAGTCGACTGATGGTGTCCTCACTCGACTGTTGGTCCCAGCAGTCGAGTGAGACTACACTCTGTGGCTGAATTCCCGAGCACCAGTCGACTGATCATGCAATCAATCGACTGCTCGAGCCATCAGTCGACTGCCATCCTCTGGCAGTCGACTGCTAGGCCACTTCCCGCAGTCAAACCCTAGTTGACTCGGTCCAGTCGACTGCCACATGGCACCAGTCGACTGGCACACCTCAAACATGAGGTTTTAGCCCAAGTATGGTGCCCCCATACTTGCTAGACCACCCTTAGCCTAGACCTAAGCCTTCTAGCCACCTCCATTAGCCTCACGCCTCTCGGATCCCTCCAAGTCATCCATGACTTGTTCATCCATCGCGCTAGCCTTCAGGTGCTTCCATCGGCTATGTCATGCTAACGGTGTCTACACCGCCAAGGCACATTGGACTTACGCCGCCAAGACTCTGCTTGGACTTTACGCCGCCAACCATTGGACTTATGCTGCCAAGACTCCCTCTTGGACTTTACGCAGCCAATATCAAACCCCTTGGACTTCTCATGCCAATACTCAAGCTTGGACTTTCCCTTGCCAACCTATGTTGGACTTCTCAAATGCCAAGACCATGCTTGGACTTTCCCTTTCCAACCAATGTTGGACTTTTACATTGCCAAGACCCATGCTTGGACTTTTCATGTGCCAAGTGTCCCACTTGGACTTTCCATGCCAAGTACCCAAGACTTGGACTTTCCCATGACAATTACATTGTCATATGTTTTTGTCGAACATCAAAACATCACTTGAGTCAAACTCGAGTCCTGGTCAATCGTGACCTGGGCCGATTGCACCAACAGTAAGGCCTTAGTTAAAGGATCCACTAAGTCCTTTTCAATGGGAATCTTCTCGATTTGTATTTCCTTCCTACTTATGATCTCTCTGATCAAATGTTAGCGGCGAAGCACATGTTTGGATCGTTGATGAGACCTTGGCTCTTTGCCTGTGCATATGCTCCATTATTGTCGTAGTAAATCGGTATTGCTTCAACAATGGTTGGAACCACACCAAGTTCATGAATGAACTTCTTGATCCAAACCGCTTCCTTTTTTGATTCCGAAGCTGCAATGTATTCTGCCTCTGTGGTAGAATCCTCTACAGTGTCTTGTTTGGAACTTTTCCAACTCACTGCGCCCCCATTCAAGGTGAAAACGTACCCAGACTGAGACCTGGAATCATCCTTATCTGTCTAAAAGTTGGCATCCATATACCCGCCTATCACCATGTCCCCTTCTCCATATTTTAAGAACATATCCTTAGTTCTTCTTAAGTACTTAAGAATCATCTTAACAGTTGCCCAATGATCCATTCCTGGATCAGACTTGTATCTGCTCATGACACTTAGAGCATACGATACATCGGGCCTCATACATAACATAGCATACATGATAGGTCCTATTGCGGATGCATAGGAAATCTTGCTCATGCAAATCCTCTCGTCTTCTGTGTGCGGACACATAGGCATCGAAAGGTGTATCCCATGCCTGATATGCTAAACTTCTTTAGCACTCGGTCTATATATGTAGACTGTGAAAGACCAAGCAACCGATTCGATTTGTCCCTATAGATCTTAATCTTGAGGATGTAGGTTGCTTCTCCCAGGTCTTTCATGGAGAATGTCTTGGACAACCAAATTTTAACTGACTGTAAGACAGAAACATCGTTTCCTATATGTAATTTGTCATCGATATACAATACTAGGAACACGACTGCACTCCCACTAACCTTCTTGTACACACAAGGTTCGTCCAGATTTTGTGAGAAATCAAAATTTTTGATTGTTTCATCAAAATGGATATTTTAGCTCCTGGATGCTTGCTTCAGTCCATATATGGATTGTCGCAGTTTGCATACCTTGATTTTATCAACCGATGTGAAACCCTCAGGTTGTATCATATACACGTCCTTAAGTAGGTTTCCATTAAGGAAAATTGTTTTCACGTCCATCTATCATATCTCATAATCATAATGAGTCGCTATGGCCAGGAGCATCCGAATGGATTTAAGCATAGCAACAGGTGAATAGGGCTCATCATACTCAACACCTTGCTTTTGACGATATCCTTTCACCACTAGTCTAGCCTTATAAGTAATCACATTACCATCCATGTCGATTTTCTTCTTGAAAACCCACTTGCACCCTACAGGCTTTATACCTTCAAGTGGGTCAACCAAGTTCCAAACTTGATTCTCATACATGGAATCCATTTCCGACTTCATGGCGTTAGCCACTTATCCCTTTTTGAACTTTTCAGAACTTCTTCATAACTAGTAGGCTCCTCATCATCAATGAGTAACACGTCGTTCGATTCACTTACGAGAAATCAATATCTCTCAAAAATATTGCGTGTTCTACCAGATCTATGAAGATGTGGTGTCACAAAAGGTCCAGCCGATGGCTCATCACTATGAGTTATCGGTTGTGGTGCTTCACTAGGTATCTCATCAATGTTTATTTGAGTCTCTCGAGCCTCCTCAAGCTCAACGACACTCCCACTGTTTTCTTACAAGAGAAACTCTTTCTCTAGAAACACAGCATGCCTTGAAACAAACACCTTTTGTTCCACAGGATGATAGAATTGGTAATCCCTGGTTTCCTTAGGGTATCCAATAAATAGACATTTATCAGACTTAGCATCCAATTTGTCTGATACGCTTCACATAAGCAGGATAACCCCATATCTTCAAGTCAGATAAATGAGGTTTCTTACGATTCCATATCTCATATGGAGTAGTTGAGACTACCTTGGTTGGCATTTTGTTTAGCAAGTACACAGCTGTCTGAAGTGCATATCCCCAAAAGGACTTGGGAAGATTTGCATGATTCATCATCGACCTTACCATGTCCAACAAGGTCCGATTATGCATCTCAGATACACCATTATGTTGCGGTGTATATGGCGGAGTCCATTGAGACAATATACCATTGTCCCTTAGATAATCTAGAAACTCTTGACTCAAGTATTCATCACTTCGATCCGATCGAAGTATTTTAATACTCTTGTCATATTGTTTATCTACTTCATTTCTGAATTCTTTGAACCTTTCAAAGGTTTCAGACTTGTGTTTCATCAAGAACACATACCCAAACCGTGAGTGATCATCGGTGAAGGTAATGAAGTAGCTATTGTTGGGTTTCCGGCACCGCGGCGTGTGTGTGTTCGATCATGTTTCGTAAACATGAGCACAGCGGAAGCAATTAAAAATAATAAATCTATATTTATTACAACACACACAACACACGCATGCATATTACAACAAGTGTAGACATAACCATAAATTAAAATTTGCAATACAAGGAAATTAAACTACGTTATACCTTTCGTATGACGTGTAGCGGGAACGGCATCAACCGGAACGATCCTCGTAAGAATCGTCTCTATCCGTATCCACGCCGAGCTCCTCGGGATGACTTCACTAAGTCACGAGCTTCGTCTTCGTACGGGTTACTAGCCTCGTGTTGAAGACGACGTGATCGAGAGATGATCACGATCCGAATCCAAATTCGGATCCTAAAATGAGTTATCAAAACTCACTTCTCCGGAGAGGTATTCGTCAACCGTTTGACGAATCCTTCGTCCCCCACCTCAGAGGATTACCGGAGATCAAATCCCCGGTAAGTTAGCCGCTGTCGGAGCACTAACCGTCGTCCAAACGACGCTCCGACGAGAGGAGAACAAGCTGTCCAGAAAACTGGACAGCTTTGGTGGAGACCTTGCGCCGGCCAAATAAGGAAAGCGACTTGCTCACCTTGTCGCCGGAGCCAAGGAAGATCACCGGAGCTCCTCCGGCAGCAGCTCGTCGCCGGCAAGAGGAGGAAACGGCAGCAGCTGGTCGCCGGTTGGAAGAGATGGTTAGCGGCAATAGAGTTGGCGCCAACAAGAGGAGGAGGGTGGGCGGCCAAATTAGGTTTGCCTCTTCATTAGGGCTTAACAAACCCTAATGCCCTCTTTTATAGAGAACTAATTCTCTTAATGGATAATGGATCATATCCATAAAGCCCGTTAACCCGCTCCATTAAGATAAGTTAAAATAAACCAAACCATGATGGTTTATTTTAAGTTAAAATGAACCGAACCAACCTTTGGTTCATTCGTTTAATATAAACCAAACCCTTTGGTTTATTCTCATCCATTGGATTAGAACCAAACCATTTTGGTCCATCCATTATGTCTTCATAAGACACGGCCCATCCACGCTTCCATTGCGACTGAAACAATTTCATGCTCGCTTTATGTTTGGTCCAACCAAACATAGTTTCTCTCGGTCTGAGAATCCCATTCTCAAGCTCGTTTTAAATCCTTTGGATTACACTCGTTGTGCGTGTGACCAAATAGTTTCTCGGTTTATGTTGGCCGTCTATAATTAACCATTAATTATAGAACGATCATGAGTGGCACCTAGTAGTACATCATGATCCCCAATTAACCGAAAAGATCAATGGTTGATCCAGAACTATTTCTGAAACCCTTCAGTAGCTCGAATGAATCGTGCCCCATTCCCTTCACTCATCTTATAGACACTTGGTTCAAGACATGGTCTATTGTGTCAGCCCCCACTAGGCTGACTACGTCACACCTAGCCCAAGTATCATTTCCTCGTCCTACGGATTCTAGTTACTCCACATGTATCGAAGAGTACCTTACTCTAAACATGTAATGCTTTGGCCAAAGACTTTAGTAACAATTCGACGAGAGGCCATGGGTATACATCTCCTCGCAAGGAGTGGTGAATCCTTTATAGGCTATTCAAACACCTTCGATCACTTCGACTTATACCCAATCATCCCGGGTCCACATCTCCTTAGAGATGTTTGCTTAAGATGTCAAAGCATAAGTCTCCATGATCAAGATGACTTGAATACTTGCAAGTCAAAGGAACATCGCACTTAAGCCACAGTAAGAACTTCATTGACATATCTATATATGCAGAGAACCATATGAAGTCTTACGGCTGGTCACTCCAATGAACTAGTTACCATAACTAGCATCCACGATTAACTCTGGACATCACAATGTCTCCAGCCAGTGAGAATCAGCTGCTTGATACACCAAGGAGTATACCTCGTGCTAGTCTCGACAGAATTGATGGTGTCCAAATCCATCAATTCATCGACTAGGGATAATTCCGATACATCACAATTACACATGTAGAGATACTCACTAGTTGTGATCCAATCACAAATTCTCTCATCTTGTGAATCGTATCGTGGACATTCAGTAAATGAGTTTAAGATCCAATCAAATACATTAAACATGTATACTCAAATAGTGAATCTTCATTTATCATATAAATGGTTCATACATAAAGCGATTGCCTTAGGACATCTCTCATATATTACTAACAGACTCCCACTTGGCCTAATGCCAATCGCTACGGTATCCAATACCATAAGCTCTAACATGACCCTCAAACTTACTTTGAGGTAATGCTTTAGTCAAAGGATCCGCTAAGTTCCTTTCAGTGGGAATTTTCTCAATTTGTATTTCGTTCCTACTGATGATCTATCTGATAAGATGATAGCGGCGAAGCACACGTTTGGATCATTGATGAGACCACATCAAGTTCAGAGATGAACTTCTTGATCCAAACCGCTTCCTTTGCTACTTCCAAAGCTGCAATGTATTCTGCCTTAGTGGCAGAATCCGCTATAGTGTCAAGCTTGGAACCTTTCCAACTTATTGCGCCTCCATTCCAGGTGAATACATACCCAGACAAAAACATGGAATCATCCTTGTCTGTCTGGAGCTGGCATCCGTATACCCACGTATCACCATGTACCCTTCTCCATATATTAGGAACACATCCTTAGTTCTTCTCAAGTACTTAAGGATCGTCTTAACAGCCGCCCAATGATCCATTCCTGGATCGGAGTGGTATCTGCTCGTGACACTCAGAGCATACGATACATCGGGCCTTGTACATAACATAGCATACATGATAGATCCTATTGCGGATGCATAGGGAATCTTACTCATGCAAATCCTCTCGTCTTCTGTGCGCGGACACATAGACTTCGAAAGGTGTACCCCATGCCTGATGGGCAGATAACCTTTCTTGGATTCCGACATGCTAAACCTCTTTAGCACTCGGTCTATATATGTAGACTGCGAAAGACCAAGCAACCGTTTCGATCTATCTCTATAGATCTTAATCCCAAGGATGTAGGTTGCTTCTCCCAGGTCTTTCATGGAGAATGTCTTGGATAACCAAACCTTAGCTGTAAGATTGACACATCGTTTCCTATAAGTAATATGTCATCGACATACAATACTAGGAACACGACTGCACTCCCACTAACCTTCTTGTACACACAAGGTTAAATGCGGATTTTGTGAAATCAAACTTTTTGATCGTCTCATCAAAGCGGATATTCCGACTCTGGATGCTTGCTTGATCCATAAATGGATGTCATGATTTGCATACCTTGGTTTTATCAGCGGATGTGAAACCCTCGGTGTATCATATACCGTCCTCGGCGAGTTTCCATTAAGGAAACATTTTCACATCCATCTGCCATATCTCATAATCATAATGAGCTATGGCGGGAGCATCGAATGGATTTAAGCATAGCTCTGAGTAATAGGTTTCGCCATAATCAACACCTTGTTTTTGACGATATCCTTCGCCACCAATCTAGCCTTATAGGTAATCACATTACCATCCATGTCGCTTTTCTTCTTGAAAACCCACTTGCACCCTATAGGCTTTATCCTTCAGTGGGTCAACCAAGTTCCAAACTTGGTTTTCATACATGGAATCCATTTCCGACTTCATGGCACCAAGCCACTTATCCCTTTCTCAACTTGTCAAGACTTCTTCATAACTGTAGGCTCTCATCATCAATGAGTAACACGCCGCTCGATTCACTTACGAGAAATCCATATCTCTCAGGAATATTGCGTGTTCTACCAGATCTACGAAGATGTGGTGTTACAATAGGTCCAGCCGATTGCTCATCACTATGAGTTGTCGGCTGTTGTGCTTCACCAGGTATCTCAACAATGTCTATTTGAGTCTCTCGAGCCTCCTCAAGCTCGACGACACTCCCACTGTTTTCTTGCAAGAGAAACTCTTTCTCTAGAAACACAGCATGCCTTGAAACAAACACCTTTTGTTCCACAGGATGATAGAATTGGTAACCCCTTGTTTCCTTAGGGTATCCAATAAATAGACATTTATCAGACTTAGCATCCAGTTTGTCTGATACAGTCCGCTTCACATAAGCAGGACAACCCCATATCTTCAAGTAAGATACATGAGGTTTCTTACCATTCCATATCTCATATGGAGTAGTTGAGACTACCTTGGTAGGCATTCTGTTTAACAAGTAAACAGCTGTCTGAAGTGCATAACCCCAAAAGGACTTGGGAAGAGTCGCATGATTCATCATTGACCTGACCATGTCCAACAAGGTCCGGTTACGCCTCTCAGATACACCATTATGCTGTGGTGTATAAGGCGGAGTCCATTGAGACAATATGCCATTGTCTCTTAGATAATCAAGAAACTCTTGACTTAAGTATTCACCACCTCGATCCGATCGAAGTATTTTAATACTTTTGTCATTTTGTTTCTCTACTTCATTTCTGAATTCTTTGAACCTTTCAAAGGCTTCAGACTTGTGTTTCATCAAGAACACATACCCAAACCGTGAGTGATCATCGGTGAAGGTAATGAAGTAGCTATAGCCTCCTAAAGCTTGAGTTGACATAGGTCCACATACATCAGTATGTATTAGACCTAGTAACTCTCCCACTCGTTCACCTTTTCCAGTAAAAGGTAACTTAGTCATCTTGCCTTTTAAGCATGATTCACATGTATCGTATGAATCCAATTCAAACGATTCCAGAATTCCACATCGGTGTAATTCGGACATGCGTTTCTTGCTTACATGGCCAAGACGACAATGCCACATGTAGGAGTCTATTTGATTATCCTTTCGAGCACTCTTGTTGCTCGCTTCGATATTGCAAATGTCACTGGATACGTCCAACGTATAAACACCATTGCTTAAAGTTCCAGTCCCATAAAGAACCCCATTCAAAGTTATGTAACAACAATTGTTACTAAACGTCAAATGGAAACCATTTCTATTTAAACAAGAAATAGAAATGATGTTCTTTATCAACAAAGGAATATAAAAGCAATTGTCCAGTTCTAAGACAAGTCCTACAGGGAGTTCCAACAAATACGTTCCGATGGCGAGTGCAGCAACCGTTGCTCCATTCCCAACACGTAAATTTGACTCTCCCCTTGACGAGTCTTCTTCTATTCCTTAGCCCATGTATGTCATTACATATATGTGAGCCACACCCAGTATCAAATACCCAAGTGTCTGAGGAAATAGAATGACAATCAATAAAGAAGATTTCTGAAGAAGATGGGGCATCCGATGCCTTATCCTTCTTCACGGACTCAAGATAAATCTTGTACTTTCTTCGCAAATGGCTCTCCTTGCCATAATGATGGCAAGTTTCCTTTTGTGCTAGTTCTACCTTCTTAGCCCTTCTCTTCTTTCCCTTCTGCTGTTCCTTTGACTTCCTCTTAGAACCTTTCTTCGAGGAATCAACTAACAGCACCGTCCCCTGCTCATGCTTCTCAGAAGACTCCACAGTCTTCAGCATATTGAGCAGTACCACAGATGAACCTCCTAGCATCTCAGAGGTGAAGAGGAGTTTTGAGACTTCGAACCTTTCGAATCTCACTTGCTCATCAACCAACTCACAAAGATGAAGGACTACGATATGAGCATCGATATGCTCATGCTGCTTTCGTAGCTTGGGTTCCATCATGGCTAGCATGATGCAACTCATTTGTTCAGAATCACTCACATGTTTCTGATAGGCCAACAATTGGTCCAGAGTTGCATCGTCACTAGGACGGGCGGGAAGAGGCGCTTCGAGGACATTTACAAGCTTTTCACCTTGAGAACAATTCTCAAGTTTCTAAGCCAGTCCAAGAAGTTCGGCCCAGTTAATTTATTTGAATCCAAAATGGAACGCAAATTCAAACACATCATGATCAATATATTAACTTAGAAATACAAAACGAGCATATATGAGAAAGATGATTTTAAAAATGCATCAATATACATTTATAAATCCCATTCATTTTTCGAATTTCAAAAACCCCAAAATCACTTCGGGAGATTGTAAGTCCATCTCCGAATGGGCTGATATCCATCATAGTTATGAACAACCTTGGAGAGAGTCCAACAAGCCATTCATAACTACGATGGTAGGTATCATCTATACCGATTGCATATCCCGTATATGCAACTATCACAATGTGCTATCAACTAATTGAATATTCACACATACATCGGGTTGTTAACACATTAACAAGTATGCATCATATGCATAGCACCCAACTTCACCTCCCTTTACATCGACCTTGGAGAGAGTCCAACAAACCGATGCTCCAGGTTAAAGCCAACCCATTAATCAGGACATAGTTTTAATATGGTTAGAGCGCATTCAACCAATTAGCCCAGCTTGGAGAGAGTCCAACAACCAAAGCTAACGATTGACCTCTGACTCTTACCATATTAGTATTAAACTATTCCATGGTTTGAACATATTCAGGTTCGAGCCGGGCTTGGAGAGAGTCCAACAACCCAAACAAGAAACAGAACTCTGGTTCTAACCATATTAATGGAAGGTGTAGGCTTTAATATTGATTAAGGGTTTTTATGTCTCATCCTCTTTGCATGCAAATAACTATTATCTACATGGCATGGCATACATCTACATGTCACGACACGCATGGCATAATGTTATGCATCTAATGCAATTACATGGCATACAATTATGTCATGTATATAATTTCCTTATATGTCATAACTATTTATGGAAATAAAATATGTTTAAGATTTGATTCTCCAAATCAAATCATAATTAAATTAGGAAACAAATTTCCAAATCTAATCACATATTTTATTCATGGAATTATTTGATTAAGGAAAATCTATTTTGGAAACCAATTTCCTAAATCTTTAAAACTACTTATGGAAATTAAATATTTTAAGATTTGATTTCCCAAATCAAATCATGATTAAATTAGGAAACAAATTTCCAGAATCTAATCAAATATTTTATTTATGGAAAATATAAATTTCCATAAATAATTCCAACTTTCCAAAAGTGGAAGATTTCCATAAATACTTCTAGACTTTCCAAAATATAAAAATTTCCATAAATACTTCTAAATTTCCAAAATTTAGAAAACTTCCAGAAATACATTATGACTATCGCAAAACCATTTTTATGATTATGTCGAAACACAACCTGGGCTCTGATACCACTGTTGGGTTTCCGGCACCGCGGCGTGTGTGTGTTCGATCATGTTTCGTAAACATGTGCACAGCGGAAGCAATTAAAAATAATAAATCTATATTTATTACAACACACACAACACACGCATGCATATTACAACAAGTGTAGACATAACCGTAAATTAAAATTTGCAATACAAGGAAATTAAACTATGTTATACCTTTCGTATGACGTGTAGCGGGAACGGCATCAACCGGAACGATCCTCGTAAGAATCGTCTCTATCCGTATCCATGCCGAGCTCCTCGGGATGACTTCGCTAAGTCACGAGCTTCGTCTTCGTACGGGTTATCTGCCCATCAGGTGTACCCCATGCCTGATGGGCAGATAACCTTTCTTGGATTCCGACATGCTAAACCTCTTTAGCACTCGGTCTATATATGTAGACTGTGAAAGACCAAGCAACCGTTTCGATCTATCTCTATAGATCTTAATTCCAAGGATGTAGGTTGCTTCTCCCAGGTCTTTCATGGAGAATGTCTTGGATAACCAAACCTTAACTGACTGTAAGATTGACACATCGTTTCCTATAAGTAATATGTCATCGACATACAATACTAGGAACACGACTGCACTCCCACTAACCTTCTTGTACACACAAGGTTCGTCTGGATTTTGTGAGAAATCAAACTTTTGATCGTCTCATCAAAACGGATATTCCAGCTCCTGGATGCTTGCTTCAATCCATAAATGGACCGTCGCAATTTGCATACCTTGGTTTTATCAACCGATGTGAAACCCTCAGGCTGTATCATATACACGTCCTCGAGCAAGTTTCCATTAAGGAAAGCTGTTTTCACATCCATCTGCCATATCTCATAATCATAATGAGCCGCTATGGCTAGGAGCATCCGAATGGATTTAAGCATAGCTACAGGCGAATAGGTTTCGTCATAATCAACACCTTGCTTTTGACGATATCCTTTCGCCACCAATCTAGCCTTATAGGTAATCACATTACCATCCATGTCGGTTTTCTTCTTGAAAACCCACTTGCACCCTATAGGCTTTATGCCTTCAGTGGGTCAACCAAGTTCCAAACTTGGTTTTCATACATGGAATCCATTTCGACTTCATGGCACCAAGCCACTTATCCCTTTCTCAACTTGTCAAGACTTCTTCATAACTGTAGGCTCTCATCATCAATGAGTAACACGTCGCTCGATTCGCTTACGAAATCCATATCTCTCGTGAATATTATGCGTGTTCTACCAGATCTACGAAGATGTGGTGTTACAATAGGTCCAAATTGATTGCTCATCACTATGAGTTGCCTGTTGTGCTTCACTGTATCTCATCAATGTCTATTTGAGTCTCTCGAGCCTCCTCAAGCTCGACGACACTCACTGCTTTCTTGCAAGAGAAACTCTTTCTCTAGAAACACATGCCTTGAAACAAACACCTTTTGTTCCACAGATGATAGAATTGGTAACCCCTTGTTTCCTTAGGGTATCCAATAAATAGACATTTATCGACTGTTTAGCTTCACATAAGCAGACAACCCCATATCTTCAAGTAAGATACATGAGGTTTCTTACCATTCCATATCTCATATGGAGTAGTTGAGACTACCTTGTAGGCATTCTGCTTAACAAGTAAACAAATGTCTCAAGTGCATAACCCCAAAAGGACTTGGGAAGAGTCGCATGATTCATCATTGACTGACCATGTCCAACAAGGTCCTAAGACGCCGCCTCGGATACACCATTATGTCGTGGGTGTATAGGCGGAGTCCATTGAGACAATATGCCATTGTCTCTTAGATAATCAAGAAACTCTTGACTTAAGTATTCACCACCTCGATCCGATCGAAGTATTTTAATACTCTTGTCATGTTGTTTCTCTACTTCATTTCTGAATTCTTTGAACCTTTCAAAGGCTTCAGACTTGTGTTTCATCAAGAACACATACCCAAACCGTGAGTGATCATCGGTGAAGGTAATGAAGTAGCTATAGCCTCCTAAAGCTTGAGTTGACATAGGTCCACATACATCAGTATGTATTAGACCTAGTAACTCTCCCACTGCTTCACCTTTTCCCGTAAAGGTAACTTAGTCGACTACCCTTTTAAGCATGATTCGCATGTATCGTATGAATCCAATTCAAACGATTCCAGAATTCCACATCGGTGTAATTCGGACATGCTTTTCTTGATTACATGTCCAAGACTACAATTCCACATGTAGGAGTCTATTTGATTATCCTTCGAGCACTCTTGTTGCTCGCTTCGATATTGAAATGTCATCGGATACGTCCCAACGTATAAACACCATTGCTTAAAGTTCCAAAGTTCCATAAAGAACTCCATTCAAAGTTATGTAACAACAATTGTTACTAAAAGTCAAATGGTACCCATTTCTATTTAAACAAGAAATAGAAATGATGTTCTTTATCAACAAAGGAATATAAAAGCAATTGTCCAGTTCTAAGACAAGTCCTACAGGGAGTTCCAACAAATACGTTCCGATGGCGAAAAGAACCGCTGCTCCATTCCCAACACGTAAATTTGACTCTCCTTGACGAGTCTTCTTCTATTCCTTAGCCCATGTATGTCATTATATGTGAGCCACAGATCAAATACCCAAGTGTCCGAGGAAATAGAATGACAATCAATAAAGAAGATTTCAAGAAGATGGGGCATCCGATGCCTTATCCTTCTTCACGACTCAAGATAAATCTTGCACTTTCTTCAAGAATGGCTCTCCTTGCCATAATGATGGCAAGTTTCCTTTGTGCTAGTTCTACCTTCTTAGCCCTTCTCTTCTTTCCCTTCTCTGTTCCTTTGACTTCCTCTAGAACCTTCTTCGAGGAATCAACTAACAAAGACCGCCCTCGCCATGCTTCTCGTAAGACTCCACAGCCTTCAAAGATATGAGCAAGACTACGATGAACCTCCTAGCATCTCAGAGGTGAAGAGGAGCTTGAGACTTCGAACCTTCAATCTCACTTGCTCATCAACCAACTCACAAAGATGAAGGACACGATATGAGCATCCATATGCTCATGCCGCCAGAGCTTGGGTTCCATCATGGCTAGCATGATGCAACTCATTTGTTCGTAATCACTCACATGTTTCGATAGGCCAACAATTGGTCCAGAGTTGCATCGTCACTAGGACGCGGGAAGAGGCGCTGAGGACATTACAAGCTTTTCACCTTGAGAACAATTCTCAAGTTTCTAAGCCACCAAGAAGTTCTACTACCAATTTATTCAATCCAAAATGGAACGCAATTCAAAGACATCATGATCAATCTTAGAAATACAAAACGAGCATATATGAAAAAGATGATTTTAAAATGCATCAATATACATTTATAAATCCCATTCATTTTTCGAATTTCAAAACCCCAAAATCACTTCGGGAGATCGTAGGTCCATCTCCGAATGGGCTGATATCCATCATAGTTATGAACAACCTTGGAGAGAGTCCAACAAGCCATTCATAACTACGATGGTAGGTATCATCTATACCGATTGCATATCACGTATATGCAACTATCACAATGTGCTATCAACTAATTGAATGTTCACACATACATCGGGTTGTTAACACATTAACAAGTATGCATCATATGCATAGAACCCAACTTCACCTCCCTTTACATCGACCTTGGAGAGAGTCCAACACGCCGATGCTCCAGGTTAAATCCAACCCATTAATCAATACATAGTTTTAATATGGTTAGAGCGCATTCAACCAATTAGCCCAGCTTGGAGAGAGTCCAACAACCAAAGCTAACTATTGACCTCTGACTCTTACCATATTAGTATTAAACTATTCCATGGTTTGAACATATTCAGGTTCGAGCCGGGCTTGGAGAGAGTCCAACAACCCAAACAAGAAACAGAACTCTGGTTCTAACCATATTAATGGAAGGTGTAGGCTTTAATATTGATTAAGGGTTTTTATGTCTCATCCTCTTTGCATGCAAATAACTATTATCTACATGGCATGGCATACATGGCATACATCTACATGTCACGACACGCATGGCATAATGTTATGCATCTAATGCAATTACATGGCATACAATTATGTCATGTATATAATTTCCTTATATGTCATAACTATTTATGGAAATAAAATATGTTTAAGATTTGATTCTCCAAATCAAATCATAATTAAATTAGGAAACAAATTTCCAAATCTAATCACATATTTTATTCATGGAATTATTTGATTAAGGAAAATCTATTTAGGAAACCAATTTCCTAAATCTTTAAAACTATTTATGGAAATAAAATATTTTAAGATTTGATTTCCCAAATCAAATCATGATTAAATTAGGAAACAAATTTCCAGAATCTAATCAAATATTTTATTTATGGAAAATATCAATTTCCATAAATACTTCCAACTTTCCAAAAGTGGAAGATTTCCATAAATACTTCTAGACTTTCCAAAATTAAAAATTTCCATAAATACTTCTAAATTTCCAAAATTTAGAAAATTTCCAGAAATACATTATGACTATCGCAAAACCATTTTTACGATTATGTCGAAACACAACCTGGGCTCGAAACAATTTTTTACATCACAAGTGTAAGCAATACGTAAACTGAACGAAGCACAACAAAATAATAAATCTATATTTATTACAACACACACAACACACGCATGCATATTACAACAAGTGTAGACATAACCGTAAATTAAAATTTGCAATACAAGGAAATTAAACTATGTTATACCTTTCGTATGACGTGTAGCGGGAACGGCATCAACCGGAACGATCCTCGTAAGAATCGTCTCTATCCGTATCCATGCCGAGCTCCTCGGGATGACTTCGCTAAGTCACGAGCTTCGTCTTCGTACGGGTTACTAGCCTCGTGTTGAAGACGACGTGATCGAGAGATGATCACGATCCGAATCCAAATTCGGATCCTAAAACGAGTTCTCAAAACTCGCTTCACCGGAGAGGTATTCGTCAACCGTTTGACGAATCCTTCGTCCTCCACCTCAGAGGATTACCGGAGATCAAATCCCCGGTATGTTAGCCGCGGTCGGAGCACTAACCGTCGTCCAAACGACGCTCCGACGAGAGGAGGAGAAGCTGTCCAGAAAACTGGACAGCTTGGTGGAGGAGACCATCATCGCCCGGCCAAATAAGGAAAGCGACTTGCTCACCTTGTCGCCGGAGCCAAGGAAGATCACCGGAGCTCCTCCGGCAGCAGCTCGTCGCCGGCAAGAGGAGGAAACGGCAGCAGCTGGTCGCCGGTTGGAAGAGATGGTTAGCGGCAATAGAGTTGGCGCCAACAAGAGGAGGAGGGTGGGCGGCCAAATTAGGTTTGCCTCTTCATTAGGGCTTAACAAACCCTAATGCCCTCTTTTATAGAGAACTAATTCTCTTAATGGTTAATGGATTATATCCATAAAGCCCGTTAACCCGCTCCATTAAGATAAGTTAAAATAAACCAAACCATGATGGTTTATTTTAAGTTAAAACGAACTGAACCAACCTTTGGTTCATTCGTTTAATATAAACCAAACCCTTTGGTTTATTCTCATCCATTGGATTAGAACCAAACCATTTTGGTCCATCCATTATGTCTTCATAAGACACGGCCCATCCACGCTTCCATTGCGACTGAAACAATTTCATGCTCGCTTTATGTTTGGTCCAACCAAACATAGTTTCTCTCGGTCTGAGAATCTCATTCTCAAGCTCATTTTAAATCCTTTGGATTACACTCGTTGTGCGTGTGACCAAATAGGTTCTCGGTTTATGTTGGCCGTCTATAATTAACCATTAATTATAGATCGATCATGAGTGGCACCTAGTAGTACATCATGATCCCCAATTAACCGAAAAGATCAACGGTTGATCCAGAACTATTTCTGAAACCCTTCAGTAGCTCGAATGAATCGTGCCCCATTCCCTTCACTCATCTTATAGCCACTTGGTTCAGGACATGGTCTATTGTGTCAGTCCCCACTAGGCTGACTACGTCACACCTAGCCCAAGTATCATTTCCTCGTCCTACGGATTCTAGTTACTCCACATGTATCGAAGAGTATCTTACTCTAAACATGTAATGCTTTGGCCAAAGACTTTAGTAACAATCCGACGAGAGTCCATGGGTATACATCTCCTCGCAAGGAGTGGTGAATCCTTTATAGGCTATTCAAACACCTTCGATCACTTCGACTTATACCCAATCATCCCGGGTCCACATCTCCTTAGAGATGTTTGCTTAAGATGTCAAAGCATAAGTCTCCATGATCAAGATGACTTGAATACAACAAGTCAAAGGAACATCGCACTTAAGCCACAATAAGAACTTCATTGACATATCTATATATGCAGAGAACCATATGAAGTCTTACGGCTGGTCACTCCAATGAACTAGTTACCATAACTAGCATCCACGATTAACTCCGGACATCACAATGTCTCCAGCCAGTGAGAATCAGCTGCTTGGATACACCAAGGAGTATACCTCGTGCTAGTCTCGACAGAATTGATGGTATCCAAATCCATCAATTCATCGACTAGGGATAATTCCGATACATCACAATTACACATGTAGAGATACTCACTAGTTGTGATCCAATCACAAATTCTCTCATCGTAGAATCGATCGTGGACATTGATAAATGAGTTTAAGATCCAATCAAATACATTAAACATGTATACTCAAATAGTGAATCTTCATTTATCATATAAATGGTTCATACATAAGGCGATTGCCTTAGGACATCTCTCATATATTACTAACAGCTATAGCCTCCTAGAGTTTGAGTTGACATAGGTCCGCACACATCAATATGTATTAGACCAAGAAACTTTCCCACTGGTTCACCTTTTCCAGTAAAAGGTAACTTGGTCATCTTGCCTTTTAAGCATGATTCGCATATATCGAATGAATCAGATTCAAACGATTCCAGAATTCCATATCAGTGTAATTCGGACATGCATTTCTTGCTTGCATGGCCAAGACGATAATGCCACTTATAGGAGTCTAATTGATTATCCTTTCGAGCATGCTTGTTGCTCGCTTCGATATTGAAAATGTCACTTGATACGTCCAAAATATAAATACCATTGCTCAAAGTTCCAGTCCCATAAAGTACACCATTTAAAGTTATATAACAACAATTGTTATTAAACATCAAATGGTAACCATTTCTATTTAAGCAGGAAATAGAAACAATGTTCTTTATTAGAGAAGGAACATAATAGAAATTGTCCAGTTCTAAGACTAGTCCACTAGGTAGCTTCAGCAAATAAGTTCTGATTGCTACCGCATCAACCTTTGCTCCATTGCCAACTCACAAATTTGACTCCCCTCTGACGAGTCTTCTTCTATTCCTTAGCCCCTGTATGTCATTACATATATGTGAGCCACACCTCAAATACCCAAGTGTCTAAGAAAATAGAATGACAATCAATAATGAAGATACCTAAAGAGGATGGGGCATCGGATGCCTTCTTCTTCTTCACGGACTCAAGATAAATCTTGCAGTTTCTTCGCCAGTGGCCCTCCTTGCCACAATGATGGCAAGTGCCCTTTTGTTCTGGTTCTGCCTTCTTAGCCGTTTTCTTCTTCCCTTTTGTCTGTTCTTTTGACTTCCTCTTAGAACCTTTCTTTGAGAAATCAACTAACAGAACCTCCTTCTCCTCATGCTTCACAGACGGCTCCACAATCTTCAGCATATTGAGGAGCTCAGGAATAGTGGATTTGAGTTTGTTCTTCTGGTAGTTCATCACAAATTGTGAGAAACTCTTGGGCAAACAATGTAGAATTAAGTCAATACTTAATTCATGATCCATCACAAACCCGAGGGTAGCCAGCCACTCGATGTACCGATTCATCTTTAGCACAAACTACATTACAGATAAACCTCCTTGCATCTTAGAGGTGAAGAGGAGCCTGGAGACTTCGAACCTTTCAGATCTCGCTTGCTCATCAAACAACTCATGAAGATGGAAGACTATGGTATTAGCATTCATATGCTCATGCTGCTTTTGCCGCTTGGGTACCATCGCGGCTAGCATGATGCAACTCGCCAGTTCAGAATCTGCCACATGTTTCTGATAGGCAAACAATTGGTCTGGAGTTGCATCGTCCCTAGGACGGTTGGGAAGAGGCTCTTCGAGGACATACGCGAGCTTTTCTTCCTTGAGAACAATTCTCAAGTTTCTAAGCCAGTCAAAGAAGTTAGGCCCAGTCAATTTTTTTTGAATCCAAAATAGTGCGCAAATTCAAAGACGTCATGATCAATCGATTAACCTATAAATACAAAATTGAGCATATATGAGAAAGATGGAAAAATGCATCAACATACATTTACAAATCCCATTCATTTTTTGAATTCAGAAACCCGAAAATCACTTTGGGAGATCGTAGGTCCATCTCCGAATGGACTGATATCCAACATAGATATGAACAATCTTAGAGAGAGTCCAACAAGCCATTCATAGCTACAATGGTAGGTATCAAGTATACCGATTGCATATCACATATATGCAACTATCACAATGTGCTATCAACTAATTGAATGTTCACACATACATCAAGTTATTAACTCATTAACAAGTATGCATCATATGCATAGCACCCAACTTCACCTCCCTTCACATCGACCTTGGAGAGAGTCCAACAATAGTTTAAGCCAACCCATTAATCGAGAAATAGTTTTAATATGGTTAGAGCGCATTCAACCAATTAGCTCAGCTTGGAGAGAGTCCAACAACCAAAACTAACGATTGACCTCTGAATCTTACCATATTAGCATTAAACTATTCCATGGTTTGAACATGTTCGGGTTCGAGCTGGGCTTGGAGAGAGTCCAACAACCCAAACAAGAAACAGAACTCTGGTTCCAACCATATTAATGGAAGGTGTAGGCTTTAATATTGTGTAAGGGTTTTAATGTCTCATCCTCTTTGCATGCAAATAACTATTATCTTCATGGCATGACATACATGCCATATATCTACATGTCACGACACGCATGACATAATGATATGCATCAAATACAATTACATGGCATACACTTATGGCATGTACAATTATTTCCTTATATGTCATAACTATTTATGGAAATAAAATATGTTTGAGATTTGATTCCCCAAAATAAAACATGATTAAATTAGAAAATAAATTTCCAAATCTAATCACATATTTTATTTATAAAAAGTCTTAATTAAGGAAAGTCAAATTTAATTTAGGAAACAAATTTCACAAATTTTCAAAACTATTTATGGAAATAAAATATATTTTAGATTTGATTCCCAAATCAAATCATGATTAAATTAGGAAATAAATTTCCAAATTTAATCACATATTTTATTTATGGAAAGTGTCAATTTCCATAAATACTTCTAAACTTTCCAAAAGTAGAAGATTTTCATAAACACTACTAAACTTTTCAAAATTAGAAAATTTCCATAAATACTTCTAAACTTTCCAAAAGTAAAAAAATTTCCATAGATACAATTATGACTATCAAAAAAAAATTTTACGATTATGTCGAAACACAACGTGGGCTCTGATACCACTGTTGGGTTTCCAACACCACGATGAGTGTGTGTTCGAACATGTTTCGTAAATATGTGCATAGTGGAAGAATTAAAGTGCAATAAATCTAATTTATTACGACACACACATCACATACATGCATAGTACAACATGTGTATAAATAATCACAGTTTCAAATTTTGCAATAAAAGGATATTATACTAATTATATCTGACGTATCACGTGCAACGAGAATGACATCAACTGGAGCAACTCTCACTAGAATTTCCTCTATCCGTATCCACGTCGAGTACCATCGGGATAGCTTCACCAAGCTACAAGCCTCATCTTCGTAGGAGTCATTAGCCTCGTGTCGAAGATAATGTGATCGAGAGAAGATCACAATCCGAATCAAAATTCGGATTTGAAAATGAGTCCCCAAAACTCGCTTCTCTGGAGAGATATTTGTCAACCGATTGACGAATTCTTGGCCCTCCACCTATAAGGATTACCGAAGATTGAATCCTCGGCAAGGTAGCCGCTGTCAGAGCTCCAAATGTCGTCCAAACGATGCTCTACCACGAAAGGAAACAAGTTGTCCAGAAAAACTGGACAGCTTGGTGGAGGATTTGCGCCGACCCAAAGGAGGAAGGTCGGCTGCACCTTGGTCACTGGAGCCAAGGGATGTCACCGGAGGGTCGCTGGCAGCAATAGGTCGCCGACGGCAACTGGTGGCATCGGCGGCAGTAGCTGCAAGAGGCGGCGGCAAGCAGGTCTTGGCCGATGGCAAAGAGAGGGAGAGGAGAGGAAGAGTATTTCTCAAAATAAACTTAGGGCTCTCCAAAACTCTAACCGCGTTTTTATAGAGCGCGTGTTTCTTAACCATTAAAAAAACTTCTCTTTAGGGTTATTGGTTCATAACCAAAACCCATTAACCCACTCCAATAAATTAAGTTAAAATAAATCGAACCGCATTGGTCTATTTTAAGTTAAAATGAACCGAACCAACTTTGGTTCATTCGTTTAAAACAAACCAACCCCCTTTGGTTTATTCTCCACCATTGGATTAGAACCGAACAAATTTGGTTCATCCATCATGTCTTCATAAGACTCGGCCCATCCATGCTTCCATTGTGACTGAAACAATTTCATGCTTGCTCCTTGTTTGGTCCAACCAAACCTAGTTTCTCTCGATATGAGAATCTCATTCTCAAGCTCGTTTTAAATCCTTCAGATTACGCTCGTTGTGTGTGTGACCAAATAGGTTCTCGATTTATGTTGGTCATCTATAATTAACCATTAATTATAGAATGATCATGAGTGACACCTAGTAGTACATCATGATCCCCAATTAATCGAAAAATCAACGGTTGATCCATAACCATTTTTGAAACCCTTCAGCAGCTACAATGAATCGTGCCCCGTTCCTTTCACGCATCTTATACCCACTTGGTTCAAGACATGGTCTATAGTGTCAGTCCCCACTAGGTCGACTACGTCGCACCTAGCCCAAATATCATTTCCTCGTCCTACGGATTCTAGCTGCACATGTATCCAAGAGTACCTTACTCTAAACATGTAATACTTTGGCCAAAGACTTTAGTAACTATCCGACGAGAGGCCATGGGTATACATCTCCTCGCAAGGAGTGGTGAATCCTTTATAGGCTATTCAAACACCTTGGGGCATTTCGTCTTATACCCAATCATCCTGGGTCCACATCTCCTTAGAGATGCTTGCTTAAGATGTCAAAGTATAAGTCTCTATGACCAAGATGACTTGAATACCGCAAGTCAAAGGAACATCGCACTTAAGATGCAGTAAGACCTTCATTGACATATCCATATATGTAGAGAACCATGCGAAGTCTTACAGCTGGTCACTCAAATGAACTAGTTACCATAACTAACATCCACGATTAACTCCGGACATCAAAATGTTTCCAGCTAGTGAGAATCAGCTAATTGGATACACTAAGGAGTATACCTCGTGCTAGTCTCGACATAATTATGGTGTCCAAATCCATCAATTCATCGACTAGGGATAATTCTAATAAATCACAATTACACATGTAGAGATACTCACTAGTTGTGATCCAATCATAAATTCTCTCATGCTATGAATTGTATCGTTAACATTCAGTAAATGAGTTTAAGATCTAATCAAATATATGAAAACATGTATACTCAAATAGTGAATCTTCATTTATCATATAAATGGTTTAAACATAAGGTGATTGCCTTAGGACACCTCTCATATATTACTAACAGACGGTGGTCCTAACCCAAGTGCGGTGTCACTCGGAGGAAGAGAAGGTTGGTTAGAAGTTCTCACAAGGGATTCTAGGACCTCGGTTTCAATTGTGCATTGTGGAATATGCTATCAATTAAATATTATCTAGATCTCTAGATGGACGTGATTTCGACTGCTGTGCAGCAATACGGTTCTGGAACGAAGCACAACAGAACCACCTATTCCTAACCAAGTTGACCATTCAGATCATCAGAGCTCAGGGGGTTGATACCGTTGGGAGCCTCCTGTAACTAAAGTCCCTCAACCCTTCTAGAATTAATTTCTCCTACTTCGACACTTCAATTAAGATAGGTTGTTAGGTACGAGGATGACCTAAGAATCTCTATGAAGGATCGGAACGTAGCTCATTTCCTACTCCATCATATTCTACTATCTATGGTTATCGGAGGGAGGACGACCGTAAGGTTCTTCCTTGGTTCTCCTAGATATTTGATACAAGGGATGTCATCCTTTGTATCAGCTATGCACAATATATAGAAAATCAAAACACAATTATCATCAATCCAAACAACACCAATTTCAAACATAAATTTAGAAACAGAATATATATTCAACTAGCATGTTCTACTTACACAATCTACTCCCTAATACTAGAATCAAAAGATCTACTCCATAGATGAAAGAGAAAAGACACAAGACATCATAGAATGAATCATTACAATGTAAAGAGATCTAAGAATGAAATTACAGTGCCCTTGGTCGTTCTCTTTGGCGTTGGAGTACAAAATTCGATCCTCGAGCCACTTTCTTCCTCCCCGTTGCGAGTCTCCGGTGCTTTTTAGGGCACCTTCTTGTCATCCTAGCTGTCGGGCCTCTCTCCTAGGGTTTGGGCGTGACTTATTTTTTATAGACGTGAAACCGACTCTTCATAAATCTCTCAAAAAAATCCTAATCACGTCAACACAACCCAAAGCTACATGACCATTTGGAATCCACACGACCGACCATGTGTGGCGCTAGGTTGGTGTTCGTGTGGAATCCACACGGCTAGAGTTGCACAACCCTGTTCCTCCCTGTGAATGCCTCATTTTTCTCAAAAAATGTGCCTTTTACTTGTAAAATACCATCCTGCAAACAAAAGCACCCAGAGTATATCGCCGATCCAAAAAATAGGAAATGCATGCAAAACAAAGTAAAATATTCATGAAACAAGAGTAAAATGTAACGAGATGTGAGAAAAAAATACTCCTAAAATCCTATATATTTTGCTCACATCAAGAGGTCATAGTGTGCCATTTGGGTTTTTTTTCACACTTGGGAGATGAGTAGTATTATTGCAAAATTGATCTAATTCTAACAAATGGCAATTTGAACTTAATACTAAGGTATTATATACCTCTTATATTTTATTTGTCATACCTTGTTTTCCATGTCATATCATGACATTATATTTCATTTAATCATATAAAATATCATGATAATGTTTAGGTTTAGTTTTCATGTCATGTATATTTAGTTTTATGACTTATGCCATGACATCATGATAATTGGCATATGTTTTTAATTATGCTATCTTTATATGCCATAATCATCGTTCATGCATTTAGATTAATTAAAATTGTTTTAAGGACTATGGAATGATTTGAAGTCCCATGTATAAGGGAATCAAATAGAGTTGCCTAGAAAAATGAAGGGATGTCCCTTGTCGAGTCCATGAGGGGAAACTTAGCTTCCCCTTCGCCTCGGTTGCTTGACCATGGTGATCCCTTTGATGTCCCCGGATTAAAAAATTTAATCCTAGATAAAAGGGATTCCCAAAGCAACCAAGTCATCGTCGTGCTATTCGTTTAGAGAGGTTACTTGAACAAACTAGTTGTTCAAGCGACCTTCCTCTATTCTACGAGTAGCCGCGGAATAGACGATGTCCGGATCGCCGGTTTTTGTGTTTATACTCGGGATCCAAGTACTATTTAGTCATTTACAGAAATATAGCATGACTATATTTGTAAAACAAAAACAAGCAATGAATAAAAGAGAAAGAAGAATAGGTATACCTCTTTGTCTTCTAATGTATGACCTTCCTCCTTTTGAACGTCGTGTGGGCGACGATCCACCAAAAGTCGAAGCTCCTAGGTCGCAAAACTTCCTTCCTTGCTTTTCCCAAGCAAGAGGAAGAAAAGAAACAATGTTTTTCTCCTTCCAAAACTCAACCAACAAAAAGCTATCAAAGCCCTTGCCGCCGGCCAACTAGAAGGAGAAGGAGATGGTGGAAAACTACCAAGACACCAAGGGAAAACTTATATCTTGTTTCCACCACCTAAGGAGAAGAAGAAGGGGACTTTGTGCGCCGGCCAAGGATGGAAAAGAGATGGAAAAGGCTGCTGGATGTTGGCCCAAAGAGGAAGAAGAAGAGAGAAAGAACCTTCCTTATTTGGTGCCACCCTAGCCTCAAAACCCTAATCCCAATCCTATCTCAAATAGGATTGTTGCTTGCCGCCCAAACCCTAGCTCTCCTCCTATTCATCATGTATTCCACGACCACTCCCCATGCCCTCCTTTTATAGAGTTAGGGATAAGTCATGAATTAATCTCCTCCATTGGTTCTAGGGATTTAATCTCAATCGTCGGATCTAGAGATTTAATCTCAACCGTCGGATCTTAGAGATTTGATCTCTACCAATGGATCTTAGAGTTTTGTTTCTATCCATTGGATCTAAGCTTCATGAGGTGTTAATAGGCTACATTAGGGACCATGAGCAGGAGTTGGGTCTTGGGCACCCATGGATCAAGCCCACATAAAGTCTGATCCACTAATGATGATCCAATCCACTAAAGGTCCATCATTGATCTACCTCACCAACCCCCATATGATAATATGGCCTCCATATATTATTTGTACATTTTCTCCCCGTGTTTAAGATCTCGAATATTTGTCGATTAATTAATTTACTGACCATTAATTAATCAACATCTAACTCCTTGAGTAGTCCCACTCAACCTTTTCATCATGTCGGACCAAGTCCACCTGCAGGGTTTACATGATGAACCTTATGAGCTCCTCAAGGGGACATCATCATCCTAATATATAGAACACGGTTTCCTCCTATAATCAATGACACACCATATAAATAATATCATCTCCCAACTTACCGAGTCTATTGATTTAATCTATAAATCTCGCTCATTGGTAAATCAAAGAGATGAGTACTAAGTATATGTGTCTGTTATTATATCGGGATTAAGAGCATGTACTAAATAATATTTGAGGTTCGATTCGATTATGTAGTCAGCAATAAATCGAACCACCTCTATGTTGGTCCTGCTTAATACACACAAAGTGCACTAGTGTGATTCTATGGTCAAGACAAACCAATACCAAATCACACTACAACCATTCCGATGGTTTGTCCAAAGCCATCTCGGTTGTGAGCCTTTACTTATACTTTCCAAGGGGCCGATAACATGATCTCCTGTGTGACACCACACACCATGTTATCTACAATGTAAAGTATGAGACAATATTGCATAACCATAAAAATATGCAAACAATGATCATGTGATTCTTATTTCAAAATAAAGATGCTTATACAAAAGATAGACTTTTTAGTATGCATCCCTACAATCTCCTACTTATACTAAAAGACTATGCTGTTCTCAAAGTGTTATACATCTGATCCCCATTCCCTCCACATGCCTATCAAAAGCTCTCGCCGGAAGGGCCTTAGTGAAAGGATCTGCCAGGTTATCCTCCGATGCAATCTTGGCCACAGTAACTTCTCCTTTCTTTACTATTTCTCGTATCAGGTGGTACTTGCGCTCTATGTGTTTACTAGCTTTATGGGCTCGTGGTTCCTTCGAGTTTGCAACTACACCACTATTATCACAATAAATTGTGATAGTTCTGGGCAAACCAGGAATCACATCCAAGTCTATCAGGAAGTTCCTGAGCCATACAGCTTCTTTGGCCGCCTCAGGGGCTGCCACATACTCAGCTTCCATGGTGGAGTCCGCCATGCACTTTTGCTTGACACTCCTCCATTCAATGGCTCCACCTCCCAAAGTAAACACAAAACCTGAGGTAGACTTACTGTTATCCCTATCAGATTGGAAGTCGGAATCCGTGTAACCCACAGGGAGTAATTGGTCTTCCCGATAAACCAGCATATAATCCCTAGTCCTTCTCAGGTACTTCAATATATGCTTTACCGCAGTCCAATGTCCCTGTCCTAGATTACTCTGATATCTGCTGACCATGCCCACGGCAAAGCAGATATCTGGTCTCATACAGAGCATCGCATACATGAGGCTTCCTACTGCCGAAGCATAAGGAAGCGCCTTCATCTCCTCTATCTCCTCAGATGATCTAGGACACATCTCCTTAGATAAAGGAACTCCATGCCTGAAAGGTAGAAAACCCTTCTTGGAGTTCTGCATGCTAAAACGCTCCATAATCGTGTCTATGTATGAAGCTTGGGATAAGCACAACATCCTTTTCCTATGATCTCTTATAACCTTGATACCAAGGATGTGTCCCACCTCTCCCAAGTCCTTCATATCAAACTGTTTGGACAACCATACCCTTACGTCCGATAACACCTTGATATTGTTGCCAATCAACAAAATGTCATCTACGTATAGTACAAGAAATACCACTACGTTTCCGTCACATCTCTTGTATACACAAGACTCATCCGGACTTTGAATAAATCCATAAGACTGGATCACCTCATCAAACCGGATGTTCCAAGACCTCGAATCTTGCTTCAATCATTAAATTGACCGATTAAGCTTACATAGAAGATGCTCTTTGCCCTTAGCAATGAATCCCTCTGGTTGCTTCATGTAGATGTTTTCCTCAAGACTTCCATTAAGGAAAGTTGTCTTGACATCCATCTGCCACACCTCATAATCCATATGAGCTGCTATGCATAAGAGAATCCAGATAGATTTAAGCATGGCTACCGGCGAAAAGGTCTCCTCATAATTGATACCCTCTTTCTGAGTATACCCCTTCGCAACAAGCCTCGCTTTGAAGGTCTCAACCTTCCCATCTATTCCTCTCTTTCTTTTGTAGATCCACTTGCATCCAATAGTTTTTACACCATCGTGTAGTTCTACTAGCTCCCAGACCTGATTTGAATCAATAGATTCAATCTCAGCATTCATTGCACTTTGCCAAGATACTGCATCTTTATCTTGGATTGCCTCATGATATGTCCAGGGATCAGGTTCATTTTCGCCAGGGACCAAATCAGAAGATTCTCCCAAGAACATGAATCTATTAGGCTGTCTAACAACCCTCCCACTACGACGAGGTATCACCTGTGTATCCTCTGTGACACGCGGTGCAATGACATGTGGTATATCCTCTTGTACCGGTGGTACTAAAGAAGTGACTTCCCCTTTTAGCTCCTCAAGAACAATCCTACTAGTGGGCTTGTGGTTCATCACATAGTCCTCCTCTAGAAATCTGGCATTTGTACTCACGATCACCTTCTGATCCCTAGGACTATAGAACAAACCACCCTTCGTTCCCTTAGGGTAGCCAACAAACAAGCGTACTTCTGTACGAGATTCCAACTTACCAGTATCTCCCTTCAGCACATGTGCTGGATTCCCCCATATCCAAATGTGTCTCAGACTAGGCTTTCGCCCATTCCACAATTCTACGGGGGTAGAAGGCACTGATTTAGATGGAACCAAGTTCAGAATATATATTGTCGTATCCAGCGCATACCCCCATAATGAATCTGGCAACTCAGAATAACTCATTATCGATCTAACCATCTCCATAAGAGTCCTATTCCTTCGCTCCGCTACACCATTATGCTGGGGTGTGCCAGGTACAGACAATTGGGATTGAATCCCACCCTCTGATAAGTAATTCCTAAACTCTCCCAAGAGGTATTCACCAACACGATCAGATCGTAGGGTCTTGATACTTTTACCTTGATGGTTCTCCACATCTGCCTTGAATTCTTTGAACCTGTCAAAGCATTCAGACTTGCGGCGCATCAAGTAAATGCATCCATATCTTAAATAATCGTCTATAAAAGAGACGAAAGATTCAAAACCACCTCTAGCCTGGATAGACATAAGACCGCACAAATCAGTATGAACCAATTCTAACACATCTTTGGCTCTATACCCCTTGGCCTTGAAAGGCCTCTTGGTCATTTTACCTTCCAAGCAAGATTCGCAGGTTGGGAGATCCTCCACAACTAATGAACCCAAAGGTCCATCAACTATCAACCTTTGAATTCTACTCAGGTTAATATGACCAAGCCTTAGATGCCAAAGATATGTCTGGTTCATCTTCGAAGGTTCTTTTCTCTTATTGGAATTAGAAGATGAGTTATTTACTTCTATATGAATCGTGGGAGCTTTTGGTTCAAGAGTATACAAATTGCCAACCAATGTACCTGAACAAATAATCTCTCTATTTCTTTTTATAACAACTCTGTCATTAAAAGAAACAGAATATCCATCCATAATCAATTTAGAAACCGAAATCAAATTCTTTCTAAATGTAGGTACATAAAGACAATTTCTCAAAACCAAAACATTATTTCTATCAAACGATAAATGAACGTCTCCCACTACAATAGCCGCTACCTTTGTAGCATTGCCAATGTAAACGGTAATTTCTCCTTCAGCTAGTCGTCGGGTTTCCTGGAACCCCTGCAAAGAATTGCAGACATGATCAGTGGCTCCCGTATCTACACACCAGGTACCAGTAGATAACACCACTAAACATGTTTCAACGACTAAGGCAGAAGATATACCTTTGTTCTGCTTTAGGTTGGGGAAGTCTTTCTTCCCATGTCCAGTCTGTTTGCAAGTGAAGCACTTGTCTTTCGGCTTCTTCACTCCTCCCTGAGGTCCACCCGGCATTTTTGCTCCACCTTGTTTCTTTTTCTTCTTGCCTTTCGGCTTAGAAGTAGAAACCTTCTGAGCAACCATGGCTTCCAACCTAGCAGCCCGATTCTGGTATCCGAAAAGTTCCTTTTCCCCAGAATCATCCGCAGGCCTAGGAGGACACTCATCGACAGTTAAGACACTATCAAAATTTCTTTTCCAATCAATATTATTTGGGTACAGTAAGTTTATTTCTTTTAATATCACAACAAGTGGGTTGAAAGCCATTTGAAAATCCTAAGAATCACAATGATCAAAATATTAGATTTCAAATATTATTGATTCCTCAAAACAATAAAATTCTAAAATTAACCAACACCGAGAATATCGCATGCCACGCAGTGTGGACGTATACGAATTCTACATTTTGCAAGAGGAGGTTTTACCCATTAATTTTATTATCTTGTCAACCTTAATTTTTGACAAATAAAATTAATAGTTGGTTCCTCTTTGGCCCTACAAATAAAACCAGTGACTCCGATGGGGAGGATACTTTTATTTGCATCTAAGTGTGCACCATTACACGATACTAAGGGAATTATTTCGGATTATGTGCCTTGCTGCTGTGGAAGTACACACGCTCCTAGATAATTTCCTATAACCATTATTTGACCTAGTGATCCGCAAACAAACCCATCTGCAGGGAGGAAGGCACTCAGACCCGACGCACAAGTTTGTTTGCATCACTTGTCAAATTGTAATGGAGGCCGCGGGAATTTATAAAAATATCCCTCTCCCACTTAGTAATTTGAAATTGAGGAATTTTCCTAGCCTACGACATGTATATCAAACAAAAAGAAATAAATATGAAAAATAAATTATTTTCCAACTATTATGCCTTTTGTCTTCAATATGACTCCCGTCGCATCGCCATCTCGTCCGCTCCTCCTACGCCATGTACGAGCCATCCGGAGATCCGAGCTGCGACTAAAACCTATTTTAATTTACATCCATCGATCCTATACTCCACGAGGGAGTGTACATGAAATCTAGATCTAAAGTAAAATAAAATAAAGAGTGGCTAAACAATGCTGTATTTAATTTACAAAAACCAAATACTAGCCTCGTCAACCCCGAGGATTCAACAAGATAAATATTTACACACATACAATCGCATACACACATATGGCCATAATAGTCGGATCTTATGCCTGCAACCAAAGAGTTAAAATATGCATATCCTACTATTATCCGGCACATATAATATATGAAAAAGTGCATAAAAATTAACCGAATCCTAAACACACAAAACCGGAAACCTTGGCTCTGATACCAATTGAAGGGATGTCCCTTGTCGAGTCCGTGAGGGGAAACTTCGCTTCCCCTTCGCCTCGGTTGCTTGTCCATGGTGATCCCTTCGATGTCTCCGGATTAAAAAATTTAATCCTAGACAAAAGGGATTCCCAAAGCAACCAAGTCATCGTCGTGCTATTCGTTTAGAGAGGTTACTTGAACAAACTAGTTGTTCAAGCGACCTTCCTCTATTCTACGAGTAGCCGCGGAATAGACGATATCCGGATTGCCGGTTTTTGTGTTAATACTCGGGATCCAAGTATTATTTAGCCATTTACAGAAATATAACATGCTTATATTTGTAAAACAAAAACAAGCAATGAATAAAAGAGAAAGAAGAATAGGTATACCTCTTGGTCTTCTAATGTATGACCTTCCTTCTTTTGGACGTTGTGTGGGCGACGATCCACCAAAAGTCGAAGCTCCTAGATCACAAAACTTCCTTCCTTGCTTTTCCCAAGCAAGAGGAAGAAAAGAAACAATGTTTTTCTCCTTCCAAAACTCAACCAACAAAGAGCTATCAAAGCCCTTGCCGCCGGCCAACTAGAAGGAGAAGGAGATGGTGGAAAACTACCAAGACACCAAGGGAAACCCTATATCTTGTTTCCACCACCTAAGGAGAAGAAGAAGGGGACTTTGGGCGCCGGCCAAGGCTGGAAAAGAGATGGAAAAGGCTGCTGGACGTTGGCCCAAAGAGGAAGAAGAAGATAGAAAGAACCTTCCTAATTTGGTGCCAACCTAGCCTCAAAACCCTAATCCCAATCCTATCTCAAATAGGATTGCTTCTTGCCGCCCAAACCCTAGCTCTCCTCCTATTCTTCATGTATTCCACGACCACTCCCCATGCCCTCCTTTTATAGAGTTAGGGATAAGTCATGAATTAATCTCCTCCATTGGTTCTAGGGATTTAATCTCAATCGTCGGATCTAGAGATTTAATCTCAACCGTCGGATCTTAGAGATTTGATCTCTACCAATGGATCTTAGAGTTTTTTTTCTATCCATTGGATCTAAGCTTCATGAGGTGTTAATAGGCTACATTAGGAACCATGAGGAGGAGTTGGATCTTGGCCACCCATGGATCAAGCCCACATAAATTCCGATCCACTAATGATGATCCAATCTACTAAAGGTCCATCATTGATCTACCTCACCAACCCCCATATGATAATATGGGCTCCATATATTATTTGTACATTTTCTCCCTGTGTTTAAGATCTCGAATGTCCGTCGATTAATTAATTTACTGACCATTAATTAATCAACATCTAACTCCTTGAGTAGTACCACTCAACCTTTTCATCATGTCGGACCAAGTCCACCTGCAAGGTTTACATGATGAACCTTATGAGCTCCTCAAGGGGACATCATCATCCTAATATATAGGACACGATTTCCTCCTATAATCAACGGCACACCATATAAATAATATCATCTCTCAACTTACCAAGTCTATCGATTTAATCTATAAATCTCGCCCATTGGTAAATCAAAGAGATGAGTACTAAGTATATGTGCCCGTTATTATATCGGGATTAAGAGCATGTACTAAATAATATCTGAGGTTGGATTCGATTATGTAGTCAGCAATAAATTGAATCACCTCTATGTCGGTCCTGCTTAATACACACAAAGTGCACTAGTGTGATTCTATGGTCAAGACAAACCAATACCAAATCACACTACAACCATTCCGATGGTTTGTCCAAAGCCATCTCGGTTGTGAGCCTTTACTTATACTTTCCAAGTGGCCGATAAAATGATCTCCTATGTGACACCACACACCATGTTATCTACAATGTAAAGTATGAGACAATATTGCATAACCATAAAAATATGCAAACAATGATCATGTGATTCTTATTTCAAAATAAAGATTTTTATACAAAAGATAGACTTTTCAGTATACATCCCTACAAAAAATACATGAGACCTTAGTCTAGGAATAACCAAAACCCACATCTCACATTACATTGACATGTGTGTGTGTTGATACACCCTAGACACATGTGAGATGTTAGGAAAGTGAGTTAGGTTCAAGGTGCATAGATATTGCATCTAGATGAACTCAAACTCATTTCAATCTAATGATGGAACTTGGGGAAAGCTAATGTGCAAGTCATGTGCATTGAGCCCATAGATCATGGTCCAATATAAGGTTTTAAAATCATTTAAAAATCACTTTGAAAAACCTTAGTGTAGTCTATCTTTTGATAGAAGTCACCATTGATGAGGTTGATACAAAGTAGGCTCCAAACATTTAAGTTATCTTTGTTCTTGAACTTTGTATCAATCTCTCTATTTAATGGGTATTTTATTTTTCAAATATTTTTCACCCATAATGATTGATATAAGTATTATACATATGAATTTTCATGATTTTTCAAATTATGTATAATTACTTATGCTTTTTCGAATTTGAATTCTAATTTCTTGATTTTTGCATTTGTAGAAACTAGTTGATTGCTACCTTGGGCAGTCGACAGGCGTTGAGAGAAGTCAACTGGTTGCTGACTAAGTTGACTACCATGGCTGATTTCGAGTAAACAAGGTTATTTAGCTCATGTTTCAGCCATGTTAGGCTACCCTAACTGTCCTAACCCTAGGATATACTTTGGAAAGGATTGGAAGGGTAAAAATCCATTGGAAATGGATTAGGAGAGTTGTTTAGGGAGAGAATCAAATGTTAAGGTCTATGAAAGTTCAAATTTGAACTTTTTCCCTTAATTTTGATGGTTTAGAGTTGCTTTAGGCTTATGGATTCTCCAAGGACATTGTTGGTGCAATGGTCAAAGGGGAGCAAGCCTTTAGGGGGAGGTTATCTTTCATGGGATGATGGATGTGATTTTCCACATAAGGGGGAGAATTTGGAGAATGAGGATGACCTCTTATTTAGTTATATGTGATTTATCACTAGGAAGAGTGAAGACATCCTAGATGTTTTTGGACCAAGGGAGAAATTGTAAGATCTCATTAGGACATGAGACATTGACACCCAAGTGGAGAGCCTTTTTAATGTATGTCAAAAAGGGGGAGATTTCGGGAATTGCCCAATTGGGAGAATTGGGAGAATTTGGAGTATTGAGTTAGGAGGCGTAACTCAAAGATTTTTGTGATTTTTGTCAAACATCAAAAAGGGAAAGATTGTTGGTGCAATCGACCCAGGTCACGATTGACCAGACTCAAGTTTAACTAGAATAGTATTTTGATGTTTGACGATGAGTTGACCATTGTTTGATAATGGGTTGACTATATGGTTGACATGGGGTTGACCATATGATGGAAAAGTCCAAGTAAGACACTTGGTAATTGGAAATTCCAAGTCTTGTGTACTTGGCATGGAAAGTCCAAGTCTTGGGTAATTGGCAATTGGAAAGTCCAAGCATGGGTTTTAGTAATGGTAAAGTCCAAGCATGGGTCTTGGCAATGGGAAGTCCAAGCATGGGTCTTGGTATTTGGAAAGTCCAACATGGGTTGCCAAGAAAAGTCCAAGGATGTGATATTGGCGGCGTAAAGTCCAAGCGACAGTCTTGGCAACAGAAGTCCAATGTTTGGTGGCGTAAAATCCAAGCGTGTGTCTTGACAGCGTAATGATAACACTCGTTTTGGTAGTTTATATTGGCTTTAATAATTGATGATTCTATCCTCTTATTGTTTAATTGTGGAGAATTAGCACATTTTATGAGCAGGACTTGTTTTGGACTATAATGATCATTCCTACATAATTTGGATTGATTTTTAACATTTTCGATGTCTTCTTGTAGGATACAGCTGAGCACAGGCATGTCGCTCTCTTTCCGTTACACGACACGGGCAGTACCAAAACAACACGGGTTTTGCACACAACCGAGCACAGGCATCTCACTCTCTTTCCATTATACGACATGGGCAGTACCAAAACGACACGGGCATGTCGTCTTGGCGATAGAAAGTTAAAATTTCAGCGAAGATTTTGGGCTTAAATGAAAAGAAGCGAAGGTGGTAAAAAGGGGGGAGTCCTCTTCGTTCAGTCATTCCGATTGGCAGCCACTTCACGCATCATCCGGAGCGGAGGCAAGGGATTCCTCTTCGTTCCGTTCATCTCCGATTGGCAGCCACTTCACGCATTATCTGGAGCGGAGGCAAGGGATTCCTCTTTGTTCCGTTCATCTTCGATCCGCAGCCACTTCACGCATCATCCGGAGCGGAGGCAAGGGATTCCTCTTCGTTCCGTTCATCTCCGATTCAATTTCGGATAGCATCAAAGATCAAGGATTCTCTGCTTAGGAGAACAAAACGTGGAGTTCGTATCGCTTCACTGTTGGTGCAGTAGGCACCTAAGTCGAACCTGAGTTTTGATTATAGCAAATGATACAAAGTTAAGCTCATGTCGTTATCTCACGAGCTGAATCGAGTGTGCAGAAGATTGCTATAGCTGGAGCTGAAGGCTAGCGACACCCGGAGGAAGCCGCGGTAGTCGGGCGACACTCGAGTGACTTCGGAGGGAGCCGAAGGAATCGAGTGGAAGGCTGGAAGCAAAAGCAACAAGTAAGTATCGAGGTAAGCTCGTGTGTGCGAGCTTAAGTGAGGTCGTATCCTCGTTACGGGGATGATCTTAAGCGTAGATCCGACCAAAGACATCCTATAGATGGTCTAGGTCGAGATCGGACGGTCGACGACTGTCGAAATTATGTTTTTGTTGAGCTAACTTTGACTTGAAGCAAGCATCGCCAATCGCGACTTGAGGACTCGATCGCCAATCCCGATCGCTGGAGGTCGACTGACTCGATGTCGCCATCGCCGATCGATGATGGCCATCACCGATCGATGGTCAATGATCAGATTAGAGGAGTTAAGGCTTATCACCCCATTTCAAGGAGTTTTTGTTTCCATTTGTGATTGGTTGATGACCCATTCGATGAGGGGCTCAAAGGCTATAAAAGGAGGGCTTGTCTTAGGGTTTATCATCAATTAAAAAGCTTCCAAGTGCTTCCGATACGCTCCGACTCTCCGACATCCCTACGACGAAGCGCTGCCGAGACGACGACTAGAGCTTCAACCTCCAACCTTTGAAGTCGCTCAGAATCTAAAAGTTTGAATTATAATTCAGTTTATAAGTTGTTCTTCTTTTCAAGCTTTAAATCATATCAAGGAGAGGGGAAGTGTCCCTCTACCTTTAGCTTTTTTCATTTTGTGTATCCGTCTAACTCCTACCTCCAACGAGGAGTTTTTTAGTAGATTGCCCTCCGTACGTGGTCAAGGACCACTAGGGCCTTGGAGTAGTAGCCTTCGGCTACGAAGCAAGTAAAACCTTTGTGTCTATTGTCTTTTATTTTTGTTTATTTTTTCACTGTGTATATTTGTCTTGAAACGAATTTGAAAGAACAATTTCTATCGCTATTCACCTCCCCCTCTAGCGATCCGATCAATCTAACAATTGGTATCAGAGCCGGGGGTTGCTAAGATTTGGTGAAACCACCAATCTAGCCATTTTTACAGATTTATTTTTCTTTTAATTCTGTTTTTTTTTCTTTATTTCGCTTTGTTAAGTTTTTCTCCCGCACTACTAATCCAAGACGCGAGTCTTGGTACTTGTTTTTGTGTTTTTGTCGTTGCTAGTTTCTTCGTCTTCGTCTCTTTGTGTCTTTCGTGTTAATGGCCCATCTCGAGGGTTTTAGCACCGTCTGACCACCGTTTTACAACAGTGACAATTTCCGTTACTGGAAAGGTCGGATGGAGTGCTTCCTAAAAACCCAAATAGAGATGTGGATTGTGATCCAAACCGGGTTCACCCTTCCTACTAATGAAGAAGGTGAATCCTTGGATTACAATCAGTGGTCCATTGCCACTAAACGACATGTCGAGGCAGATGCAAAGGCGACTCAAATCCTGCAGTGTGGGCTATCCAAGGAGGAGTCGAAAAGCCTCGGACCCTTCATCAGCGCAAGAGATCTCTGGACGAGGCTGATCGAGTTACACGAAGGATCGGATGAAGCTAAGGTTTGCAAACGCAATTTGTTGTTCAATAAATTGTACACACTAAAAATGCAGGAACACGAGACGGCAACACAATTGCACGCCCGCGTCCAGGACATCGTCAACAACCTACACGCAATCGGGCAAAAGGTCGAAAACCGCGACCTTATAAGGTATGTTCTAAACTCTTTTCCGAGGACTACCTTGTGGGCATCCATGGTCGACGCCTACAAGGTCTCCAAGGACCTTTCTAAAGTTAGAATAGACGAATTATTCTCAAATTTCGAATTACATGAGCAGTCCAACTCGGAACCCGAGAGGGGTATAGCCTTGTTTGCAGGTTCAAAGAAGAAGAAAATCGCAAGCAAGCCACCACCAACCGAGGAGGAAGATGAGTCCGAAAAAGAAGTTGACCCGGAGTTGACTGGCGAACTAATGAACCTAGCTCGAAGGATAGCCAAGGGACAAAAGTGAACCACGACTCGACCCAACCAAGGTAAGCCTAAAATTTCTAATATTAGGTGTTATGAGTGTAACAGGTTTGGACATATCAAGTCCGAGTGCCCCAAGCTCAACCACTAAGCACCTAAGCACAAGAAGGCCCTCAACGCGACATGGGAAGAAGCGTCATCCGAAGAAGACGAAGACCACGTCTTCATGGTGAAATCGATTGAGTCAGACACGGAGACCGAACCTGAACTTGAGTCAGAACCTGAGGGTGACTCGGACTACGAAGCTACCTTCAAGTCAAGCCACGGATACACATCCGATTCAAAAGATACCCTTAAAGTGAGTCGAACTTTATTTAATAGTTTACATAATACAGTTAGGTTTTTGTCTAGGAAATTAGTTAAGTCTGAGTCCAAGGTCGAGACCCTAATTGAGGAGGTCAAACTCCTCAAACACAAGGTCTCCCTAACCTCTTCGACTAGTCAAGTTCGAGAAGAGGACCCAACTCGAGCTGAAAAGCTCGAAGTTGAGAACTCTCTCTTGAAAAGTCAAGTTGAAGATCTTAGGAACACGTTGGAAAGGTTCACTTTGGGATCCAAAGGACTTGACCTCCTACTTGGATCTCAAAGGGCCGTGTACAACAAGGCTGGACTAGGGTTTAACTCAAACACGACTAATAGGTCGTATATGTCGATTGTAAGTCGACATAGGAAACATGTCCAAGCATGGGTCCCTAAGAACTTTTTGATTTCAACTCTAGGATCCAACCCGTACTGGGTTCCCAAGGACCAAATCCACTATGTGGATAGACCGAACTGATTCAACGGTCTAGGGGGAGCCAGTACAAAACATGTTTGTGCTCTAACTTAGAAATTGCATGCTTTAACTTAGAAAGTTTGTGCTTTAACCTAGAAATTACATGCTTTAACTTAGAAAGTTTGTGCTTTAAAACTTGTGAACTTACTTAGAACACGTACATAACCAACTAAAATCCTTCGAAAAGATTGAGGCACGGGGAGCCTCTTTTCAAAAATAACCAATTAGACTAGGAAATAGTCTTAGGTGAGTCAAGTCATCATTTTCTTGAAAATGGCTTTGTCTAAGGAAGTGGTCGATGATCTGATAAAAGAAGGCCCCTGTGCCTCGCCACGACCTGGAAGCCATGATCTTGAAAAGGTAAACTTGACAAGCCTAGGGTCAAATCCAAATCTAACATAAAATTACTTGAACCTAAATGCACTTAATCAACTTAATTGGAAGTCATCTCACAAAAAACACATAAGTATAACATGCTTGATCATATAGACACAGATGAGATGACCTAGGTTTAACAACTTACAACCAACTTTTTTTTTTTAAAAAAAAAAAAAATCTAACATCCAATCCAACCACCTTGTGTGTAGGATCAATGGATGTTGGACAGCGGTTGCTCCCGACACATGACCGGGGATCAACTCAAATTCACAAAGCTTCGATTCAAACGACAAGGATCGGTAGCCTTTGGGAATAACGGCAAGCTCAAAATCATCGGATCAGGTGATATCGAGCTTAACTCAAATTTTGTTATTAAAAATGTATTACTTGTAGAGAATTTTGAATATAACCTGCTTAGCGTAAGCCAATTATGTGACAATAACTATAAGGTCGTATTTTTAGAAAATGAATGTGTAATTAAAACAAATAAAATAGCTAAAACAATACTCAAAGGAACTAGGAAAAATAACATTTATACAATTAACTTAATCAAATCCTCAGCCAAATGTCTTATGACACAGGAAGAGGAATCATGGTTGTGGCACCGACGACTCGGTCACTCGCACCCAAGACTCGTCCAAAAGATGAGTCAGAGTGGCTTAGTCAGAGGCTTACCCAACCTCAACAATTTGGTTAATAAAATCTGTAATGCTTGTCAACAAGGAAAACTGATGGAAGTCGCTTCGGAGGCTCATTGGTTCCCATGTCCCAGGATTAAAATTTTCACTAATGAAAGGATTAATCCGGATGGGATGAGCTTCCTTAGCAACACCTATTCGTCGTCGTGCTAACAACTCGAGTGGTCGCTTGAACAAACTAGTCGTTCAAGCAACACAACTCTTCTAGTTGGTTAGCCGCGGAAGAGACGACGGACGGATCGCCGGTTTTTGTGTTTGTCTTCGGGCTCCATGATTATACAATATATATTCATATACACACATGTATAATCATCATATATAAGAACATGCTCAGATCTGAAATTAAAGTTATAAAACTTTATACCTTACGATCTTCTACCGTATGTCCTATCCTTCTCGTGGACGACGTGTGGACGAAGATCCTCCACGAGTAGAAGCCTTCTAGATCACGTTCTTCTCTTCCTTGTCCGCTGCGAACAAAGAGAAGAACCACCAAAACCTTTCCTTTCTAGAACCGGCCACCAAACAAGAGAGTTTGATGCAATCGCCGGCCAAGGAACGATTGGATGAGTGCCGGCCAACTTGTTGTATTGTTGCCGCCGGCCACCTAGATGTTGGAGAAGCACCGGCCACCAATTGTTGGAGATCCGCCGGCCACCAAGGAGCAAGAGAGGAGGAAGAAGAGAACCGCCAAGGATGAGAAGGAAAGAGGGGCGCCGGCCAAAATCCTTAGGGAGAACAATCACCTTGCCACCCACTTTCTTAGCCGCCCAAAAACCCTAGCTCCTCTAGGGTTTGTTGCCGCCCAACTCTTGGATGAGCCAAACCCTAATTCTCAAATCCAAAAAACCTATTTTCGCCCAATGCCTAAGCCTTTATTTATAGAATTTAGGAGAAAGTTAGTTAGCCTAAAATATAGGAACTAACTCCTATATTCTTGCCACCAACCAACCTTATCCCTTTAAGATTTGTTGTCACTAACCAAGGATGAGCCAAACCCTAATTCTAGAATTTAGGCTTAAGCCTCCTCTAATCTCCACCGTCGGATCTAGGATTTAATCTCCACCGGTTCTAGGGATTTAATCTCCACCGTGTTCTAGGGATTTGATCCCAACCGTTGGATCTAGGATTTCATCCCAACCATAGGATCTAGGATTTCATCCCAACCTCCGGATCAAGGGTTTTATCCCAACCGTCGGATCTAGGATTTAATCCCAACCGTCGATTCTAGGGTTTCATCCTAACCATCGGATCTATGGTCTTAATCCAACCGCTGGTTCTAGGTTTCATCCTAACCATCGGATCTATGGATTTAATCCAACCGCTGGTTCTAGGGTTTCATCCTAACCATCGGATCTATGGATTTAATCCAACCGTTGGTTCTAGGGTTTCATCCTAACCATCGGATCTATGGATTTAATCCAACCGTTGGTTCTAGGGTTTCATCCTAACCATCGGATCTATGGACTTAATCCATCCGTTGGTTCTAGGGTTTCATTTTACATTCTTGGATCTAGACTTCACAAGGATTATATTAGGCTACGATAGGGACCATAAGGAGGAGTTGGGTCTCGGCCACCCGATGGATCGGAACCACACTAACTTGATCCATCAATGATGTTCCATTCCACTAGAGGATCATCATTGAACTACCTCACCAACCCCCATAAATCAATATGGGCTCCATATATTATTTGTACATTAATCTCCCCGTGTTTAAGATATCGAATGTCCGTCAATTAATTGATTTACTGACCATCAATTAATCAACATCTAACTCCTCGAGTAGTACCACTCAACCTTATCATCATTTTGACTAAGTCAACCAGCTGGGTTTACATGATGAACCTTATGAGCTCCTCAAGGGGACATCATCAACCTAATATATAGGACACGGATTCCTCCTATAATTAACGGCACACCATGTAAATAATATCACTTCCCAACTTACCGGGCATATTGATTTAATCCATCTAAATCTCACCCACTGGTAAATCAAAGAAATAACTACTAAGTACATGTGCCCGTTATTATATCGGGATTAAGAGCATGTACAACATAATATCCGAGGTCCGATTTAATTATGTAGTCAGCACTAAATTGAATCACCTCTATGTCGGTCCTGCTCAATACACCTAAGTGTACTAGTGTAACTCTATGTTCAAGATAAAACAATACCAAGCTACACTACAACCATGCCAATGGTTTGTCCAAAACCATTTTGGTTGTGAGCCTCTACTTATATTTTATAAGGGACCGATAACATGATCTTCTGTGCCACACCAAGCACCATGTTATCTACAATGTAAAATATTAGACAATATGCACACACATATAATAAATATATAAAGTGCAAACAATGATCATGTGATTCTTATTTCAAAATAAAATGTTCATACAAGAAGAGCTAGGCTTTCAGTATATATTCTAACAATCTCCCACTTATACTAAAAGACTAAGCTGTCATCACAGTGCCATACATCTGATCCCCATGCCCTCCACATGCCTATCAAACGCTTTCGCTGGAAGGGCCTTAGTGAATGGATCCGCCAGGTTATCCTCTGATGCAATCTTGGCGACAGCAACTTCTCCTCGCTTTACGATCTCTCGTATAAGGTGGTACTTGCGCTCTATGTGTTTACTTGCCTTGTGGGCTCGTGGTTCCTTCGAGTTTGCAACTGCACCACTGTTATCACAATAAATTGTGATAGTTCTGGGCAAACCAGGAATCACATCCAAGTCCATCAAGAAGTTCCTGAGCCATACAGCTTCCTTGGCTGCCTCAGAGGCTGCCACATACTCAGCTTCCATGGTAGAGTCCGCCACGCATTTCTGCTTGACACTCCTCCATACTATGGCTCCACCTCCAAAAGTAAACACAAACCCTGAGGTAGACTTACTCTTGTCCCTATCCGATTGGAAATCCGAATCTGTAACCCACAGGACTAATTGATCCGCCTGAAACCAAAGATATAATCCCTAGTCCTTCTCGTACTTCAATATATGCTTTACATCCAATGTCCCTATCCAGATTACTCGATATCGCTAACCATGCCCACGGCAGGCAGATATCCTGGCCTCGTACATAGCATCGCATACATAAGGCTTCCTACTGCCAAAGCATAAGGAACCGCCTTCATGTCCTCTATCTCCTTTGATGTTTTGGGACACATCTCTTTAGATAAAGGAACTCCATGCCTAAAAGGTAGAAAACCTTTCTTGGAGTTCTGCATGCTAAAACGAGCAAGGATAGTGTCAATGTATGAAGCTTGAGACAAGCACAACATCCTTTTCTTGCGATCCCTTATAACTTTGATCCCAAGGATGTGTCCCACTTCTCCCAAGTCCTTCATGTCAAACTGTTTGGACAACCATACCCTTACGTCTGATAACACTTTGATATTGTTTCCAACTAACAAAATGTCATCTACGTATAGTACAAGAAACACCACTACGTTTCCGTCACATCTCTTGTATACACAAGGCTCATCCGTACTTTGAATAAATCCATATGACTGGATTACCTCATCAAAGCGGATGTTCCAAGATCTAGAAGCTTGCTTCAATCCATAAATGGACCGATTAAGCTTACATACAAGATGCTCTTTGCCTTTAGCAATGAATCCTCCGTTGCCGCATATAGATGTTCTCCTCAAGACTTCCATTAAGGAAAGCTGTCTTGACATCCATCTGCCAAATCTCATAATCCATATGAGCAGCTATAGATAAGAGAATCCGGATAGACTTAAGCATAGCTACCGGCGAAAAGGTCTCCTCATAATCGATGCCCTCTTTCTGAGTATACCCTTTCGCAATAAGCCTAGCTTTGAAGGTCTCAACCTTCCCGTCTACTCCTCTCTTTCTCTTGTAGATCCACTTGCATCCAATGGCTTTTACACCATCGGGTGGTTCTACTAGCTCCTGCACTGATGAGAATCCATAGATTCTATCTTTGAATTCATCGCACTTTTGCCAAGATACAGCCTCTCTATCTTGGAGTGCCTCGTCATATGTCCAGGGATCAGGTTCATGTTCACTGTGACTAAGTCCAAGACTCTCCCAAAAACATGAATCATGGGTTGTCTAACAACCCTCCCACTACGACGCAGGTGCCTCTTGTATGCTCGCGTGACACGCGGTGCATGACTTGTGGTGTCTCCTCTTGTACTGGTGGTACCAAGTGACTTCGCCAACTCCTCAAGAACAATCCTACTCTTGGGCTTGTGGTTCATTACATAATCCTCCTCTAGAAATCTGCATTCGGCTAACGATCACCCTCGATCTCTAGGATTATAAAACAAACCACCTTTCGCTCCTTAAGGTAGCCAACAAACATGCACACTGCATTTAGGATTCCAACTTACCAAAGATCGCCTTCAAAGACATGTGCCGACTCCCCATATCCGAATATGTCTCGGACTAGGCTTTCGCCAAGTCCACAATTCTCTGGGTAGAAGGTACTGATTTAGATGGAACCAAGTTCAGAGTGTACATTGCAGATCCAAAGTGCATACCCCGTAACGAAACGTAACTCGTAATAACTCATCATAGATCCGACCATCTCCATAAGAGTCCTCTTTCCTTCGCTCCGCCACACCATTCTCACTGGGTGTGCCAAAGTGACAATTGGGATTGAATCCCACCTCGATAAGTAACTCCTAAACTCTCCCAAGAGGTACTCGCCACCACGATCGATCAGAATGTCTTGATACTTTTACCTTGACGGTTCTCCACATCACCTTGAATTCTTTGAACTCCAAAGCATTCAGACTGTGGCAAGATCAAGTAAATGTATCCATATCTTGAATAATCATCTATAAAAGAGACGAAATATTCAAAACCACCTCTTGGATAGACATAGGACCGCACAAATCAGAATGAACCAATTCTAACACATCTTTGGCTCTATACCCCTTGGCCTTGAAAGGCCTCTTGGTCATTTTACCTTCCAAGCAAGATTCTCAGGTTGGGAGATCCTCCACCACTAATGAACCCAAAGGTCCATCAGCTATCAACCTTGAATTCGCTAAGGTTAATATGACCAAGCCTTAGATGCCAAAGATATGTCCGGTTCATCTGCAAGGTTCTTTTCTCTTTTAGACTTAGAAGATGAGTTATTCACTTCTCTATGCATCGGGAGTTTTTGGTTCAAGAGTATACAAATTGCCAACCAATGTACTGAACAGATAATCTCTATTTCTTTTATAACAACTCACATTAAAAGAAATGAATATCCATCCACAAATAATTTAGAAATCAAATCAAATTCTTTCTAAATGTAGGTACATAAAGACAATTTCAAAACCAAAATTTATTCCTATCAAAAGATAAATAAACATCTCCCAACGCAATAGCAGCCACCTTTGAAGCATTGCCCATGTAGACGGTAATTTCTCCTCACTAGTCGTCGGGTTTCTCGAACCTCGCAAATAATTGCAGACATGATCAGTGGCTCCCGTATCTACACACCAGGTACCGGTAGATAACACCACTAAACATGTTTCAACGACTAAGGTAGAAGATATACCTCTGTTCTTCTTTAGGTTGGGGAAGTCTTTCTTCCCATGTCTAGTCTGTTTTCAAGTGAAGTACTTGCCTTTCGGCTTCTTCACTCCTCTCTGAGGTCCACCCACCACCTTTGCTCTACCTTGTTTCTTCTTCTTCTTGCCTTTCGGCATTGAAGTAGAAACCTTCTGAGCAACCATGGCTTCCTTCCTAGCAGCTTGATTCTGGTATCCGAAAAGTTCCTTTTCCCTAGAATCATTCGCAACCCTAGGAGGACACTCATCGACAGTTAAGACACTATCCATTTTTCTTTTCCAATCAGTATAATTTGGGTATAGTAAGTTTGTTTCCTTTAGTATCATAACAAGTGGGTTGAAAGCCATTTGAAAATCCTAAGAATCACAATGATCAAAATATTAGATTTCAAATATTATTGATTCCTCAAAACAATAAAATCCCGAAATCAACCAACACCTCAAAACACCGAGAATATCGCATGCCACGAGAGTGTGGACGTATACGAATTCTACATTTGTAAGAGGAGGTTTTACCCATTAATTTTATTATCTTGTCAACCTTACTTTTTGACAAATAAAATTAATAGTTGGTTCCTCTTTGGCCCTACAAATAAAAGCAGTGACTCTTATGGGGAGGATATTTTTATTTGCATCTAAGTGTGCACCATTACACGATACTAAGGGAATTATTTTGGATTATGTGCCTTACCTCTGTGGAAGTACACACGCTCCTAGATAATTTCCTATAACCATTATTTGACCTAGTGATCCGCAAACAAACCCATCCTCGGGGAGGAAGGCACTCAGAGCCAACACACAAGTTTGTTTGCATCACACGTCAAATTGTAATGGAGGCCGCAGGAATTAATTAAAATGTCCCTCTCCCACTTAGTAAATTGAAATCGAGGAATTTTAAAAACAAACACAACATGCATATAAAACAAATAAGCAATAAATATGGAAAAATCAGAATTTTTCCCACTATTATGGCATTGTTCTCCAATACGCATCCCGTTGTGTCGCCACCTCGTCCTCTCCATCTTTTCCCGTGCGCAAGTCACCAAAGAGTTCCGAGCCAAGATTAATCATATTAATTTACATCCATCGATCCTATACTCCACGAAGGAGTGTACAAATAATCTAGATCGAAAGTAAACTAAAATGAGCGGCTAAACAATGTCGTATTTAATTACAAAAATTAAATACTAATCTAGCCTCGTCAACCCCGAGGATTCAAATAATAAATTTTTACACACATCCATTCACATACACACACATGGCCATAATAGTCGGATCTTATGCCTGCAACCAAAGAGTTCCACTACGCATATCCTACTATTATCCGGCACATATTATATATGAAAAATGCATAAAAATATAACCGAATCCTAAACACACAAAATCGGAAACCGTGGCTCTGATACCAATTGATGGAAGTCGCTTCGGAGGCTCATTGGCTCCCATGTCCCCGGATTAAAATTTTCACTAATGAAAGGATAAATCCGGATGGGATGAGCTTCCTTAGCAACACCTATTCGTCGTCGTGCTAACAACTCGAGTGGTCGCTTGAACAAACTAGTCGTTCAAGCAACACAACTCTTCTAGTTGGTTAGCCGTGGAAGAGACGACGGACGGATCGCCGGTTTTTGTGTTTGTCTTCGGGGTCCATGATTATACAATATATATTCATATACACACATGTATAATCATCATATATAAGAACATGCTCAGATCTGAAATTAAAGTTATAAAACTTTATACCTTACGATCTTCTACCGTATGTCCTATCCTTCTCGTGGATTTATGTGTGACGAAGATCCTCCACGAGTAGAAGCCTTCTAGATCACGTTCTTCTCTTCCTTGTCCGCTAACAAAGAGAAGAACCACCAAAACCTTTCCTTTCTAGAACCGCCACCAAACAAGAGAGTTTGATGCAACCGCCGCCAAGGAACGATTGGATGAGTGCCGCCAACTTGTTGTATTGTTGCCGGCCACCTAGATGTTGGAGAAGCACCGCCACCAATTGTTGGAGATCCGCCGCCACCAAGGAGCAAGAGAGGAGGAAGAAGAGAACCGCCAAGGATGAGAAGGGAAAGAGGGGCCGCCAAAATCCTTAGGGAGAACAATCACCTTGCCACCCACTTTCTTAGCCGCCTAAAAACCCTAGCTCCTCTAGGGTTTGTTGCACCAACCCTTGGATGAGCCAAACCTAATTCTCCAATCCAAAAACCTATTTTCGCCCAATGCCTAAGCCTTTATTTATAGAATTTAGGAGAAAGTTGGTTAGCCTAAAATATAGGAACTAACTCCTATATTCTTGCCGCCCAACCAACCTTATCCCTTTTAAGATTTGTTGCCGCCCAACCAAGGATGAGCCAAACCCTAATTCTAGAATTTAGGCTTAAGCCTCCTCTAATCTCCATCGTCGGATCTAGGGATTTAATCTCCACCATCGATTCTAGGGATTTAATCACCACCGTCGGTTCTAGGGATTTGATCCCAACCGTTGGATCTAGGATTTCATCCCAACCATAGGATCTAGGATTTCATCCCAACCGTCGGATCAAGGGTTTTATCCCAACCGTCGGATCTAGGGATTTAATCCCAACCGTCGATTCTAGGGTTTCATCCTAACCATCGGATCTATGGTCTTAATCCAACCGTTGGTTCTAGGGTTTCATCCTAACCATCGGATCTATGGATTTAATCCAACCGTTGGTTCTAGGGTTTCATCCTAACCATCGGATCTATGGATTTAATCCAACCGTTGGTTCTAGGGTTTCATCCTAACCATCGGATCTATGGATTTAATCCAACCGTTGGTTCTAGGGTTTCATCCTAACCATCGGATCTATGGATTTAATCCAACCGTTGGTTCTAGGGTTTCATCCTAACCATCGGATCTATGGACTTAATCCATCCGTTGGTTCTAGGGTTTCATTTTACATTCTTGGATCTAGACTTCACAAGGATTATATTAGGCTACGATAGGGACCATAAGGAGGAGTTGGGTCTTGGCCACCCGATGGATCGGAACCACACAAACTTGATCCATCAATGATGTTCCATTCCACTAGAGGATCATCATTGAACTACCTCACCAACCCCATAAATCAATATGGGCTCCATATATTATTTGTACATTAATCTCCCCGTGTTTAAGATATCGAATGTCCGTCAATTAATTGATTTACTGACCATCAATTAATCAACATCTAACTCCTCGAGTAGTACCACTCAACCTTATCATCATGTTGACTAAGTCAACCAGCTGGGTTTACATGATGAACCTTATGAGCTCCTCAAGGGGACATCATCAACCTAATATATAGGACACGGATTCCTCCTATAATCAACGGCACACCATGTAAATAATATCACTTCCCAACTTACCGGGCATATTGATTTAATCCATCTAAATCTCACCCACTGGTAAATCAAAGAAATAAATACTAAGTACATGTGCCCGTTATTATATCGGGATTAAGAGCATGTACAACATAATATCCGAGGTCCGATTTAATTATGTAGTCAGGACTAAATTGAATCACCTCTATGTCGGTCCTTCTCAATACACCTAAGTGTACTAGTGTAACTCTATGTTCAAGATAAAACAATACCAAGCTACACTACAACCATGCCAATGGTTTATCCAAAACCATCTTGGTTGTGAGCCTCTACTTATATTTTATAAGGGACTGATAACATGATCTTCTGTGCCACACCAAGCACCATGTTATCTTCAATGTAAAATATTAGACAATATGCACACACATATAATAAATATATAAAGTGCAAACAATGATCATGTGATTCTTATTTCAAAATAAAATGTTCATACAAGAAGAGCTAGGCTTTCAGTATATATTCTAACAAAAACAACCTAGGACACAACACAAGTTAACTAACCAAGAACAAACCTCAAGTGTACTTGAGCTCCTGCATATGGATCTATTCGATTCACATGGAGCCAAGTCACTCAATAGAAGTCAATATTGCTTAGTCATAATTGACGACTACTCCAGGTTTACCTGGGTTAGGTTCATCAAATATAAAAATGATACCCTAGATCAATTAATCAATCTATTCAAATTAATCGAGAATCAAAAAACCTTAAGGTTAAAAGACTTAGAAGCGATCATGGTGGTGAATTCGAAAATCAAAGGTTCACCGACTTCTGTAACCTAAACGGATACCATCATGAATTCTCTTGCCCTAGGACCCCTCAACAAAATGGCATAGTGGAGCAGAAAAACCGAACTCTACAAGAAGCTGCTAGGACCATGTTGAACGAATACGACCTACCTGATAGGTTTTGGGCAGAAGTCGTTAGCACGGCTTGCTATGTCCAGAATAGGATCTTTATGGTAAAGAGGCACCTTATTAAGACCTCGTACAAGATTTATCACAATAAAGTACCCAACATCAAGTACTTTAGGGTATTTGGATGTAAAGTACATATCTTAAACACTAAGAACCACCTAGGGAAATTCAAATCCAAAACCTCCACCAGAATCTTCTTAGGATACTCAACCACGAGTAGGGCCTATAGGGTATATAACCAGGATACCCTTAAAGTCGAAGAGACTATTAATGTAGTGTTCGATGAAGTACCCGAACCTACAAAACCCTTAATGACCCCAAGTGTTGAGCCCACTGATACCAAACTCGTCTCCGACCCTGAGATCGAGTCTAATCCACATCAACCAACTTCTCTTGTCGACCAAGTGACAAGTGATCCGAGTCAAACTAGTGTTCAACCAAGTCACCCCATTGATCAAGCATTAGGTGACACAAACCCAACCCAATCTAGGATTCAGACTAACCACCCTATCGATTAAGTGATAGGAGATCCTAATCTAGGAGTTCGAACTAGAGCATCCTATAGGAACCTTAGTCAAATTTCCTTAATTTCAAAGATAGAACCCAAATCAATTGAACAAGCTCTTCTTGATCCCGATAGGATTATTGTAATGCAAGAAGAGCTAGCTCAATTTACTAGGAATGAAGTGTGGGAATTAGTACCACCACCTAAAGACAAAACGATAATTGGAACAAGTTGGGTGTTTCGAAATAAGCTTGATGATAAAGGTGAAGTAGTTAGAAACAAGGCTAGGTTAGTCGCCAAAAGGTTTAGTCAAGTCGATGTCTTAGATTACGATGAAACCTATGCACCAGTAGCTAGACTCGAATCCATTCGAATGTTGCTAGCTTATGCCGCACATCGAGGATTTAAGCTGTTTCAAATGGATGTTAAGTCGGCATTCCTAAATGCATACATTAAAGAAGAAGTTTATGTTAGCCAACCCCCTGGATTCGAAAATCTAGATAAACCCGATCATGTTCTAAAACTTAAGAAAGCTCTCTATGGACTTAAACAAGCTCCTCGAGCTTGGTACGAGAGACTTTCAATCCATCTTAAGTCAAAAGGGTTTAACCAAGGCTTAGTTGACCCAACTCTCTTCGTAAAAACCTTAGGTAAAGAAATATTCATAGCTCAAATTTACGTAGACGATATAATTTTTGGAACCTCTAACTCAGCCTTACTAAATGAGTTCGTTTCACTCATGGAAAGTGAGTTCGAAATGAACTTGGTAGGCGAGTTAAGTTTTTTTTAGGTCTACAAATTAAACAAACTAAGGATGGTATATATCTATATCAACAGAAATACACTAAGGAGTTAATTAAAAGATTTGGAATGCAAGACACTAAGATAATAAACACCCCAATGGCGATTAATGTTAACATAGGAGAAGACCCAGAAAGTAAGTCCATTGACTTAAAGTACTATAGGAGCGCGATAGGAAGTCTCCTATACTTAACTGTGAGTTGACCCGACATCCTATTCGCAGTAAGTATGTGCGCCAGGTTTCAAACCTGCGCTAAGGAGTCTCACCTAACCCTAGTTAAGCGTATCCTTAGATATCTTAAGGGTACACTTAACGTTGGTATTTGGTACCCTAGATCTACGGAGTTCGACTAGTCGGCTACTCCGATTCGGATTATGCCGGTAGTAAACTCGATAGAAAGAGCACGACTGGTTGTTGTCAACTACTCGGCTCGAGTCTAGTGAGTTGGTGCAGTAGGAAGCAACATTGTGTTGCCTTATCTACCACCGAAGCCGAATACGTTGCGATGGGTGAGTGTGTAACTCAGCTTCTTTGGATGAAGCACACTCTCCGCGACTTTAAGTTAGACTTTACGAATACTAAACTTCACGTAGATAACATTAGTTCAATTAATCTTACAAAGAATCCGATATGTCACTCTAGGACCAAACATATATAGGTCAAACACCATTTTATTCGAGAACATGTGGCCAACGGAGCCATACAACTCGAATACGTCGAATCGAAGTCTAACTTGGCAGACCTATTTACTAAACCCCTACCCGAAGCCGAATTTAGTCTATTAAGATGAAAATTGGGCATGTGCGTAATAGAATAGGTACTTGCAAATTATATGTTCTTACTACTATTTCTTTAATTTCATTATTATGGAACTAGCATAGGACATACCTTAGATATCATGCACCTATAGATTTAAGGAGCCAATACATCTCACAACACATAGGACTAATGTGTTTGTGTACTTAGCCACGTAGATGGGTGTGAGATGTTATGACCTTACTCCTGGTTCCAGATGTAGAGCAAGTGCATCGCTATGAACCACGGAGTATAATCATACATACTAACCGACTCTGACCAGGATTGGTTGATCCTTCATATCAATCAAGCCAAATATGAGTCGAACATTTTATAGATGAACCTATTTTCAGTATATTATTTTCAAAATAATGTGGAACATGCTTGGACTTTAAAATTAAAACTTATTTTTTATTCCACACACCTCCTCACTCTTTTCGATATATGGTAAAAGGGGGAGAAAAAGGCCAAAGTTAAGGGATCAATTTTTTTTTATGGCCAAGGCTTACTTAACTTTAAGTTAACAAAACAAGTTAAGAGAATTCTTAACTTAAACACATTTAGTTAACTTGTTTTCATAACTTGTTAACAAAAAGTAATTTACTTAACTTGTTAACAAAATAGAAGTAAAGGCCAAGGTTAAGAAACACTATGGCCAAATATTAAGTAATTTCGGTCACTTAATTCTTTTTTAGTAGCAAATATCAAGGGGGAGAGTTAAAACCCTTTCTCAAGTACTCACCCTCGGTCAAGGGGGAGGATTCCTCAAGAGGGAGCACTGGAAAAAGAGTTTTTACTCCTACACATTCATGCATATCTCTTGCTCATTTTACTTAATGCACTTAATTTGTTTTTTCTTAACTTTGTATGTGGGTTTTGCCATAAATCAAAAAGGGGGAGATTGTTGGTGCAGTAGGCACCTAAGTCGAACCTGAGTTTTGATTATAGCAAACGATACAAAGTTAAGCTCATGTCGTTATCTCACGAGATGAATCGAGTGTGCAGAAGATTGCTATAGCTGGAGCTGAAGCCTAGCGACACCCGGAGGAAGCCGCGGTGGTCGGGCGACACTCGAGTGACTTCGGAGGGAGCCGAAGGAATCGAATGGAAGGCCGGAAGCAAAAGCAACAAGTAAGTATCGAGGTAAGCTCGTGTGTGCGAGCGTAAGTGAGGTCGTATCCTCGTTACGGGGATGATCTTAAGCGTAGATCCGACCAAAGACATCCTATAGATGGTCTAGGTCGAGATCAGATGGTCGACGACCATCGAAATTATGTTTTTGTTGAGCTAATTGGAGGACTCGATCGCCGCCAATCACCGATCGCTTGAAGGTCAAGACTCGACGATGATCGCATCGGGCCGATCGATGATGGCCATCAGTCCACTGATGGTCAATGATCAGATTCGAGGAGTCAAGGCTTATCACCCCATTTCAAGGAGTTTTTGTGTCCATTTTTGATTGGTTGAAGACCCATTCGATGAGGGGCTCAAAGGCTATAAAAGGAGGGCTTGTCTTAGGGTTTATCATCAATTAAAAAGCTTCCAAGTACTTCCGATACGCTCCGACTCTCCGACATCCCTACGACGAAGCGCTGCCGAGACGACGACTAGAGCTTCAACCTCTAACCTTTGAAGTCATCGGTAACGAAAAGTTTGAATTATAATTCAGTTTATAAGTTGTTCTTCTTTTCAAGCTTTAAATCATATCAAGGAAAGGGGAAGTGTCCCTCTACCTTGAGCTTTTTTCATTTTGTGTATCCGTCTAACTCCTACCTCCAACGAGGAGGAGTTTTTTAGTAGATTGCCCTCCGTACATGGTCAAGGACCACTAGGGCCTTGGAGTAGTAGCCTTCGGCTACGAACCAAGTAAAACCTTTGTGTCTATTGTCTTTTATTTTTGTTTATTTTTCCGCTGCGTATATTTGTCTTGAAACGAATTTGAAAGAACAATTTCTATCGCTATTCACCCCCCCCCTCTAGCGATCCGATCGATCCAACATTCACTTCTACCTGTGGCAAGAGACACAGGGAGATTACTAGATCTAACTTCTTTTACATTTCTGAGCATTGATTAGATTTGTTTGGCTTGTTGAGTGTTTGGTTGAATTTCCCTATCGTAGTCTAGATGTTGTTTGGTTTTCGTTTTTCTCCGTTATTCAGTTGTTGCACCGAATTACTCATCGATTGTTCTTTACTTCAAGAATGCACATAATTCGTTATGCTTAGTGTTCTTTCTTGTTTCCCTTGAGATTAGATGATTTAGGAATAAATACACAAAACCCCCCCTCTCTATTCAATCTAAAAAAAAAAAGAATCAAAACTGCAATAACCACTGGAATTACCGTACACCGTCTTCAATCGTTGGGAGACGACTCGAGTCATCCTATACAACTTTAGTTAGGGGGATTTGGCATTACTAAATTGGTTGAGCTCATTTAGATGACAATCTGAGTCATACATCAATTTTTGGCGCCGTTGCCGGGGATTTGATAGAGGTGCATAGGTAGTTCTAATGTGTTTGCTTGAAAAATAATTTTACTTCTCATTTTCCAATTCTATTTCCATTTACTTTTATTGCTGAGGAGGTAAAAAAAAAAATTTAAAGAAAACAATTTGACATTTCAATACCTCATTATACTTGTCGTTGCTATACCTGTTCTACACTAGTTGTGTCTTGTTTTCTTGCTTGTAGTGAGACTATAGTTCATGACTAGGACATCTACAGAGCAGATACCAGCATACGATCCAGAGATTGACAGAACATTCCACACTTTACAGAGAGCTCAGAGGACTTCAGTGATTAACATGGAAGACAACAACACAAAAAGCAGTGATAGAACACTCAGAGAATTGGCAGAGCTAAATGTAGCTTATCTGCCTTTGTGTATCCGGTATCAGGGACTTGAAGGGGATTTTGAGCTGAGATCAGGGGTAATTCATCTGCTACCCAAGTTTCATGGCTTAGCTGGTGAGGATCCAAACAGACACCTATAAGAATTCCATATGGTGTGCTCAACCATGAAGCCCCAAACCATATCAGAGGATGACATGAAGCTCAGGGCGTTTCCATTTTCATTGACAGATAAGGCTAAGGATTGGTATTACTATCTTCCCCCAGGATCCATTACTAGTTGGAATGATATGAGCAGAATATTTCTAGAAAAATTATTTCCTGCATCAAGGATTGCAGCAATCAGGAAAAATATATGCAGAGTTCAACAAATTATTGGAGAAACATTATACGAGTATTGGGAGCGTTTCAAGAGACTGTGTGCAAGCTGCCCCCAACATCAAATTAGTGAGCAATTGTTGATTCAATACTTCTACGAAGTATTGTTGCCCATGGATAGGAGTATGATAGATGCTGCTAGTGGAGGAGCGCTTGTAAACAAAACACCTTCTCAGGCCAAGGAACTTATTGAGATTATGGCAGCCAACTATCAGCAATTTGGGAGTCGAACTACACCTATCAAGAGTGTACACCATGTTGAGGATTCTGAAATTGAACAACCTAGAATTGAGAGTCGGTTGGATGGGATTGAAACAATGTTGAGGCAGATAGCTATAAGTCAGACTCAACATGCATTTCACACTCTTTTCAACAAGCATGAGTTTGCGTAAAGATAGCTGACACTCGACACCGCTTAACTCTAGCAATACGCAACTGGAACTTTTCTCGGATCGTGGCGGACAAATATATTTCAGAACAAACCTCAATATCAGCAATCACAAAGACCACAATATGATTCGATGTCAGCTACATACAACTCTAGATGGAGGGATCATCCCAATCTAAGATATGGAAACAATTCTGCACAGCAGCAGACCAATCGGGCACAACAACAATTATTCCAGCTTGCTGCAACAAACTTGCAAAAGCCTCTAGGATTTCATAATCACCCCATTCAGTACAAGCCTTCCCAGATTCCACAATCACAGCCTATACCTGGACCCAGTCACATAGACTCATCCACACAAGATTTGAGGGACATGATGCAGCAACTTTTGTTACAACAACAAGCACAATTTCAGCAGCAGCAACAAAGGAGTGACACAACCATTCAGAATTTAGAGAGGCAAATGAGTCAGATGGCTTCTACACTCAGTCAGCTTTAGTCCTAAGGGTCCAGTCAATTACCATCTCAGTCTGTTCCAAACCCCAGAAGGAATGTGAGTGCTATGTCACTAAGGAGTGGGAAAACTATGATATATCCCAGCCTTCCGAGACCTGCCATAGTTCATGCACCTGTGCCTATTGTTAGGGCAATCTCTTGCCATGATAAGGTTTTGATGTGTGTGGCAAAGGGTTTAAGTTAGGATGATAGTGTTATTTGATATGTGCATTGGAGTCTTGCAAGACTTAGTAATTCGCACATGGAGCCTTGGCAGGTTCACCCTCACAACCTCGGTCCTTGAGTCGGTGAAGGATGACTTTGCGGAAGCCATGCTCTTGGAGCATCTGAGGGACCGCCGAACGAGATGACTTGAAATGAAGCCAAGGAAGCAGACTTCGGAGGCAAGAGACGCAAAGGAGCATTGCAGAGTCGTGCACCTGATGCTGCCGAGGGATGTGGCCGCGAACAAAGAGAGCTTCGGCGAGGGACTTTGAGTGAGATGAGAGAATGAGTGAAATGTAAGTAGCTCATTAGGTCAACTTGGCCGAATGGCTGAGTGTCAGAGACTTGACCGCAAGGGTTAAGGTCTACCCGACCGCCGAAAGCTCAAACTTATGTTAAGTTTGAGTTTCGCGCACCACCGATCATTGCCATGTAATGGCGATCGCTTCCAATCAGTGTTCGACCGTATCCGATCGATGGGTTTATGCCTAGCGCCGATCGGCGCCATGGAATGGCGTCAGCCAGGATGTCGCGGGCAGAATCGCTCGTATCGGGCAGGCGATCGACTATAGGCGCAGTGATCGGGGTGAGGTCCATCAGTCGACTGCCAAGTGTTCCGTTGGACTACAACGGTCGGGATCCGACGTGTTCGGAGGTCGTTGGAGTGGCGGCAGTCGACTGCCAAGGGCAGCAGTCGACTGGTGGCGGCCAACGGGAAGAAATTGGCCCTCTCTATAAAAAGAGAGGGTGTGGAGCTTTGGGAGGTTAATGCTCAAGTTATAAACGACCATCCAAGTGCTACACAAGATTCAAACTCCTTCTCTTAGCTTTCTTTCACATCTATTGTAAAAGAAGGAGTGTGCTTGATTTGTAAAGGTTACCTCCACCTAGCTTGGTACAAAGGAGAGACCAATAGTGATTGGCTTTGAAGGAGTGATTCACCTCGGATGAATCGGGATCGTGGATTAGCGGCGTAGCCGTGAACCACGTTACATCTTCTTTGTTAGCGTTTGTATTTTCGTTTATTGCTTTGTCTTTATTGTTTATGCTTCCGCTTGAGCTAACGATTATGTAGACGAGCAAACGAAGAAGAGAATTCCAACATCCATCGTAAGAGGGATATTCACCCCCCTCTAGCCGGCCAATCGATCCCCTACAAGTGGTATCAGAGCCAGGTTGCTTGTCACCGGACTAACCGCCGCAACAAGCTCTACATCAAAAATGGCCGACTCAAACATCCACCCACCAAAGTTCGACGGCGAATTCTCTTGGTGGAAAAAGAGAATGGAGGTATTCTTCGAAACCAACTTTGAAATATTGTTAATTATGGAAAACGATTTCGAGTTGCCTAGGAACGAAGATGGGGAGCCATTAGAGAAATCGAGATGGAGCAAAAGACAAAGAGAGGAGTATTTGGCAAATTCAAAGGCCAAGCACCATCTCTATAATGTACTCCCCCAACGAGAAGTCAATAGGATAGGGGAATGTTCTAGTGCTAAGGAGATGTGGGAGAAGCTAGTGGAGCTTCATGAAGGCACCTCGGAAACCAAACTTGCAAGAAGAGACCTCCTTCGCTCCCAACTCAACAACATCAAATTAGAAAAGGGAGAAAAGGTAACTTCATTGCATTCTAGGTTTAAAGAGATTTTGATTGGACTAATAAGTGTAGGTAAAAGGCTATCCAACCGGGATATGGTAATGAAGGCCATAGATGCCTTTCCCCGGTCCTCAAGATGGAGTTCCATGGTGGACTCATTTTACATCTCCAAGAACATAGAAGTGAGCACCTTGGAGGAATTCTTCTCAACCATGGAGCTCCACGAAATGAAGCCTGAAGGTATACAAGAAGAGCCTAGAATCCAACCTTCAAGGGGAGTAGCATTGTTAGCAAATAAGGGGAAGAAGAAGATAGAGATCCTCTCCTCCTCTGATGACAAAGCGTCTTCATCCTCCTCCATGGATAGCACCGAAGAAGCCTATATGGTAAGGAGGGTAAGACGTGCTTTAAAAGGTTTTCATTTTCATAAATATAATGATAGGAATAGAAGACCAAGGGGGAAGGTCATATGCTACAATTGCCAAGGGGAGGGGCACGTAAGGGATAATTGTCCCCTCCTAAACAAGAGCAAGGAAGAGAAGAAAAAGAAGGAAGAAAAGAAGAAGAAGAAGGGGAGCAAGAAGAAAGAGGAGAAGAAGACAAAAGAAAAGGGGAAGGCCAAAGCATTCAAGGCCAAGACATGGGATGACCCTTCCTCATCCTCTTCATCATCATCGAAAGAGGAGAATGCTTTTGTCACCAATTTGGCCTTAATGGCCTTTGATGACTTGGATTGCTCCTCCACCGAAAATGAAGAATCAAGCTCAAGTGGAGAGAGCTCAAGTGAAGGGGGAGCCTCTACATCCTCCTCATCCGAAGAAGAAGAGGACATGGAAACTATGGTAATGAATCTTTCACCCCATAAGATAGTTTCCATGGTTTCTAGTTTAACTAGGGATTTGTTTAGAGCAAAGAAGAAAAATAAATGCATGCTTGAACAAATTAAGGACTTAGAAAATAAACTAGAAAAAGCATGCCTAAATCAAAATGAAAATATTTCTTCTTGCCATGATGATGCATGCTCACATGAATATATGCCATTTAATGTTAGTGATGCATGTATGGATGAAAATAGGGCTCTAAGGGAAAAGGTAGATTACTTGACAAAAGCCCTAGAAAAATTTACAATTGGCTCCAAAACCTTAACATGATAATTGGGAGCCAAAGAGCTAGTTTCAATAAGTAAGGCCTAGGTTATAAAGAAAAGAAAAATGAAAAGGCCTACAAATGCCTAATTGCTAGGGGACAAGATAAAAAGAAAGTAATTACTAGGAAATGGATTCCCAAGGAGTATCTTGTGAACCCCATAGGAAAGAACCTATTTTGGGTTCCAAAATCCATCCTTAAGGGTTAGAAAACCCCTAGGGTAGTCAACCATATGCAATTAACCTATATCATATTTTGGTTGACTTAGGATGGCGGGACAACATTTTTAAATAGTGTTGGGTGATGATAACGTGCCCTTAAATAGATAATAATGCTTAAATCATGATGATTAATGAAGTTGCTATGCAATCATGATTTATGATTATGAAATTTGGCACGTAATCGTGAGAAATAGGTTTAAATCATGTTTTAGGTGATACTTTGCTAATTATCATCATATAATACTTAATGCATGATTATAAATTAATGAATACACTTGTTTCATGATCATAATGTAGAATTAACTGATATATGCCTTTATGATCATGAGGATTGTTAGGTTGATACTTAACCTTGATAGAATTGCATGAATATAATGGTTAAGTATATACAAATACCCCCTAGGATGCATCTCACACTCACCATTGGCTACTTTGATTGAAAACTTAGCATGGGTGAGATGTTAGGATGATACAAATGTCCACTAATGCCTATGGCATTTAGATGGTCATTTAAGGTATCAAAATAGCAATAATAGACCAATCATGGGGAAGGATTATGTTTAATTCATAGACATATTGCCCAAAGATCATGGTTGGATATTTCATATGTTTTCAAAACAATTTCTTACCCTAAAATCTATGTATTCATGTTTTGAAACAATTGGATGAAAAACTAGGTAATTAACTTGATACTAGAATGATCAAAAACCTAGTGGTTTTTAAAGCTTTTGGATTTTTGGAAAAAACAAGAAAATCTAATGAATTTTCATGAAAAACTATTTTTCATTAATAGATATACTTAAAAGAAATATGTTTCTCAAATTTCATGATTTTTTGAATTTTTTGGAATTTTTAATGCATTTCTGAAATTACTTAAAATCGAATTTTTGAATCCATTATTGCCACGACTTGATAGCAGCTGGATCGCTCACCAAACATATTTTCTGATTTCAGATTTTAATCATGTTTTTGGTGTTCTCTTTCTATTAGACATAATGCCATGAGTTTATAAATTAGGATTAATCTTTTTGATGGTGTCAAAGGGGGAGAAATGTATGTTTAAGTAACGGGGAATATATTTTGGGGGAGAAATGATTATGTTTATGATAGGGGGAGAAAATTTTTATGCTTATGATAGGGGGAGAAAATTTTTATGGGGAGTTTAATGGATTAAGGGGGAGTTGCATGTTGTTATATCATGTTTATGTTTACATGCTTTCTTACCTTAGAAATTTATATCAAATGTTTTTACCTAACTTAAAAGGATTGCCACACATCAAAAAGGGGGAGATTGTTAGGGCAATCTCTTGCCATGATAAGGTTTTGATGTGTGTGGCAAAGGGTTTAAGTTAGGATGATAGTGTTATTTGATATGTGCGTTGGAGTCTTGCAGGACTTAGTAATTCGCACATGGAGCCTTGGCAGGTTCACCCTCACAACCTCGGTCCTTGAGTCGGTGAAGGATGACTTTGCGGAAGCCGTGCGCTTGGAGCATCCGAGGGACCGCCGAACGAGATGACTTGAAGTGAAGCCAAGGAAGCAAACTTCGGAGGCAAGAGACGCGAAGGAGCATTGCAGAGCCGTGCGCCTGATGCTGCCGAGGGACGTGGCCGCGAACGAAGAGAGCTTCGGCAAGGGACTTTGAGTGAGATGAGAGAATGAGTGAAATGTAAGTAGCTCATTAGGTGAACTTGGCCGAATGGCTGAGTGTCGGAGACTTGACCACAAGGGTTAAGGTCTACCCGACCGCCGGAAGCTCAAACTTATGTTAAGTTTGAGTTTCACATGGCACCAATCGACTGCCATGTAATGACAGTTGACTGCTCTGAGTCGAGTGTGTTCGACTGGTATCCGACTGATGGGTTTATGCCCAGCAATCGACTGCCATGGAATCGCAATCGACTGCAGGAGGATGTCGCGCAGACCGCCGTGGCCAGACGATCGACTACGGAGGCGTGATCGTGGTGAGGTCCATCGGTCGACCGCCAAGTGTTCCGCTTGGACTACACGGTCGGGATCCGACGTGTTCAAGGCCGTTGAGTGGCGGCGATCGCCAAGGGCGGCGCTGAGTGGCGCTAACGGAAGAAATCAGCCCTCTCTATAAAAAGAGAGGGTGTGGAGCTTTGGGAGGTTAATGCTCATGTTCTAAACGACCATCCAAGTGCTCCACATGATTCAAACTCCTTCTCTTAGCTTTCTTTCACATCTATTGTAAAAGAAGGAGTGTGCTTGATTTGTAAAGGTCACCTCCACCTAGCTTGGTGCAAAGGAGAGACCAATAGTGATTGGCTTTGAAGGAGTGATTCACCTCGGACGAATCGGGATTGCGGATTAGCGGCGTAGCCATGAACCACGTTACATCTTCTTTGTTAGCGTTTGTATTTTCGTTTATTGCTTTGTCTTTATTGTTTACACTTCCGCTTACGCTAACGATTGTGTAGACGAGCAAACGAAGAAGAGAATTCCGACATCCATCGTAAGAGGGCTATTCACCCCCTCTAGCCGACCAATCGATCCCCTACACCTATAGCAGTTTCTGACGAAGAAAAGGACCAAGAATTACAATCAGGTGTTAAATCGCAAGAGGTAGTGCATATTTCCTTTCCTCAAAGTGCAGGAATTTCTAAGAAAGATATTACTGCAGGAAGGACAAATGATCTTGAAGAATTGGTGGACATTTTCAGTAAGGTGGAAGTAAACATACCATTATTGAAGGTTATCAAAAATATACCAAAATATGCTAAGTTTTTGAAGGATCTTTGTGTTCATAAGAGGAAACTGAAAGGTAATGAACTGGTAAGCATGGGAAAGAATGTATCAGCTTTGATTCAGTCAATGCCCACGAAATGTAAAGATCCAGGAATGTTTACCATACCATGTGTGATTGGAGAATGCAGTTTTTCAAATGCAATGTTGGATCTTGGTGCATCCATCAATGTCATGCCTAAGTCTGTTTTCCTATCCCTAGGTATTGGACCATTACAACCGACTGGGGTAATTATTCAATTAGCCAACCAAAGTTTAGCTCATCCAGATGGTGTTATTGAAGATGTATTAGTTAAGGTGAAGGATCTAATTTTTCCAGCTGATTTCTACATTCTTGATATGGAGGGAGACATGATTTCAAGTCAGACTCCTCTGATTTTGGGGAGGTCGTTCCTCAAGACTGCAAGGACAAAGATTGATGTACATGCAGGAACATTGAAAATGGAGTTTGGAGACACAGTGGTACAGTTTAGCATACTTGAAGCAATGAGGTATCCTGAAGAAGATCACTCACTACTTAACATTAATATTCTTGATGAGTTGGAAGGTAGTGCAGAGACTTCGTGGATTGATAGGGAAACCAACTCTGAGGTAATAGATGATGACTCTATTAGCATCATTGATGACATTGTGGATGTTTGTGCAGGGATTTCGTTAATGGAAGCAAGTCCTGAAAAATTGTTTCCTTCCCATGATCAACCTCCAAAATTGGAATTGAAACCTCTACCAGATCACTTGAAGTATGCTTACTTGGGGAAAGAGGAAAAATTACCAGTAATTATTGCTAAGAATTTAGGAGCATAACAGGAGATAAGGTTGTTGAATCTGCTAAGGCTTTATCAGAAGGCCATAGGATGGACCATTGCAGATATTCATGGCATCAACCCTTCCTTTTGTATGCATAGGATCTTCCTGGAGGAGAACAAGTACCCAGTAAGGCAACCACAGAGAAGATTGAACCCATTGCTTACCGAAGTGGTAAAGACAGAGATTCAAAAATTGTTGCAAGCAGGTATCATTTACCCCATTTCAGATAATCAGTGGGTGAGCCCAGTACATGTGGTACCAAAGAAATTGGGGATGACAGTGATTGTCAATGAGGACAGTGAGACGATTTCCACAAGAGTGAAAAATTCATGGAGGGTATGCATAGATTATAGGAAGCTTAACCAGGCTACAAGGAAGGATCATTTTCCACTACATTTTATTGATCAAATGTTAGAGAGATTAGCGGGAAAGACTCATTACTACTTCTTGGATGGATTTTCTGGATATTATCAGATTTGCATAGCACCCGAGGACCAGGAGAAGACTACCTTCACATGCCCCTACGGGACATTTGCATTCCGACGCATGCCCTTTGGGCTCTGCAACGCCCCAGGTACATTCCAGCGATGCATGGTAAGCATTTTTGCAGATTTATTAGAGCATTGTATGGAAGTATTTATGGATGATTTTACTGTGTATGGATCATCATTCAATGTATGTTTAGATAGTCTTTCTCAGGTTTTGCAGAGATGTGTGGAAACTGACCTGGTTTTAAACTTTGAGAAGTGCCATTTCATGGTTGAACATGGTGTTGTTTTAGGACATATTGTTTCGAGTAGAGGCATAGAGGTAGATCCTGCTAAGGTCAAGGTTATTTCTTCTTTGTCTTACCCTGCATGCGTGCGGGAGGTTCGAGCTTTCCTTGGTCATGCAGGTTTTTACAAGAGATTCATTCAAAATTTTAGTGCTATAGCCCTTCCCCTTTCACGCTTACTGCAAAAGGATGTGGAATTTGGATTTGATGAAAAATGCAAGGACGCTTTCAACCAACTCAGGGATGCTCTCACCTCAACTCCTATTATGAGTTCTCCTAATTGGGAATTGCCTTTTTAATTAATGTGTGATGCTTCTAATTTTACAATGGGTGCAGTGTTGGCTCAAAGGGTTGACGGAGCTTCACATGTTATCTATTATGCATCCAAGACGTTAGATCCTGCTCAAGCAAATTATACAACCACGGAAAAATAGCTTCTAGCCATTGTGTTTGCATTGAATAAGTTTCTTTCATATTTATTGTGTTCTCATGTGGTTGTCTTTTCAGATCATGCAGCTCTCAAATTTCTTTTAAAGAAGTCAGATGCAAAGCCCAGATTAATCTGATGGATACTTCTACTCCAAGAATTCGCCGTGGAAATATGCGATAGGAGTGGTAAGGAAAATATGGTGGCTGATCATTTGAGCAGAATCATGCAAGATAGGGAGCTTACACCCATTCCATATTGTTTTCCAGATGAACAACTTCTGACACTGCAAGGGGAAGTACCATGGTATGCTGACATCGTTAATTATTTGGTTGCACGTGTTATACCTGCAAATTTCTCTCAAGTACAGGTTAACAAATTAAGATGTGATGCTAAATACTATTTTTGGGATGAACCTTACTTGTGGAAGTGGTGCAGCGATCAGGTAATTAGGCGATGTGTTCCTAACGGTGAATTTCAATCTGTTCTTACATTTTTCCATTCTTTATCTTGTGGAGGACATTTTGGACCACAAAGAACAGCTAGGAAAATTTTAGATTCAGGTTTATATTGGCCTAGTCTGTTCCGTGACGCATATGAGTTTACTATAACATGTGAACAATGTCAAAAACTCGGGAGTATTGGACGTAGAAATGAGATGCCACAACAGTCTATTTTGTTTTTTGAAGTGTTTGATGTATGGGGAATCGATTTTATGGGTCCATTTCCTGTTTCTTATGGTTTCACATACATTTTATTGGCGGTGGACTATGTTTCTAAGTGGGTGGAAGCTATTCCTACCAGGACTGATGATGCATCTGTGGTTGTTAGTTTTGTCAGGTCAAATATCTTTTGCAGGTTTGGGTGGCCCAGGGCGATCATTAGTGATCAAGGGTCCCATTTCTGTAATAGACACATGAAGATGTTGCTTAACAAATATGGTGTTATGCACAAAGTTGCTACTGCTTATCACCCTCAGACCAATGGGCAAGCAGAGGTATCAAATAGAGAGATTAAGCAGATTTTGGAAAAAATAGTAAAACCTGACAGAAAAGATTGGAGCAAAAGGTTAGATGATGCTTTGTGGGCTTACAGAACCGCTTTCAAAACACCAATTGGAATGTCACCGTTCAGGAGTGTGTTTGGAAAAGCATGCCACTTACCAGTTGAGATAGCACATAAAGCTTTCTGGGTAGTCAAGTTATGTAACCTAGACATGGATCAAGCTGGAGTTGAGAGGAAAATGCAATTACAGGAATTGGAAGAATTAAGACTTGAAGCCTATGAGAACTCTCAGATTTATAAGGAAAAGACCAAAGCATATCATGATAAGCACATACTGAGGAAAGAATTTCAAATAGGTGACAAGGTTTTATTGTACAACACAAGACTCAAATGGTTTCCAGGTAAATTGAGATCTAGGTGGGATGGTCCTTTCTATATTATTAATATTTTTCCCTATGGAGTGATTGAGTTGCAGGACAAGGAAGATGGGCGGACCTTCAAAGTGAATGGGCATCGCTTGAAGAAATTTCATGATGGAATTATGCATGCGGTGTTGGAATGTGAAGCACTAGACAACCCCATCTATCCAATTTAAAGAGGGAGTTCAGTTGTTCTTTTTGTTTTAATGCTTTTGTTATTTTTGTTTGCATAAATGTGTTAGTGAATAAAATTTTTGAATAGAATCCTTGAGTGCTCGTATCAGTTTTAGGGGATGTGAAAGTTAGTTAAGTTTGATTATCAGGTTTTCTGGATTCTAGGGCATGATTAGATACTTTACATGCATATGCTCATTAGTGTGGTGATGGATGCTAATTAGTTGATTGTACTTGATGATTTTACACACCTAGTAAGGATCTAGCCATTTTCTCCTTGTGTGTGGTATGCAATCTTGTTGTGGAGCTCTAGAACTTGCTATGTTTCTTCTCAAGGTTACAATTTCATAAAAGTTGTGATAATGATAAAGGCTATCTTATCAATACTCTTGAAATTTCTCTTGCACTATCCTCTTTGTATAAATGCCTTCTTCTTATTGACTCAAACAATTTATCTTGTTGGATTTCTTGCCCGAGACGGTCAAATTTTAAGTGTGGGGGATCTTGAGGGGATGTGAGGTTATGGTTGTCTTGTTGTCTTGTTGAATGTATGGTGAGATATAATGTGTAGCATGAGCACTTGATCACCAGGGTTGGACTAATACCAGCTGGGAAGAAATGTGTACATATAGAGATTATAGAGTATTAAGTGCGCTGGTTATATTGACACATCGGATAACAATATCTATGCAGAAATCAGATTAACCATAAAAAAAAATATTTGGCATCATTGAAAAGTTGTAGCTGATTAATATGGGATTTCCTGGTGTTCTGGTTTACTGGATTATTCGGTATCATTGAAAAGGTCAGGACACTGGCACTGGATAGTCTGTAAGGGCTGATGAAATCCAATTGTCTGTAATTGGAGGAAGCTGCAGAATTCTGAATTTTTGCATAACTAAATTTAAATTTTTGTCGTCAAACATTTGGCATTTCAGACCTGGGACCTTGGATCAGCGGTTACCTAGGTTGAGTAAAGTTGGAATTCAAACTAAATTCAGAGGATTGATGGGCCACTTGACCCTGAATTTTGAACAGCTTGAAAGTCTGAAAAAGGATGGTGGACTTAAAAAAAATGAAAAAAAAAGAAATAAATAATAAAATAAAAATAAATTTGAGACTGCAGATATTGAGTTCTGTAATTCTGGGAGTTAAACATTATTCAGAAACTCATCTCAAGAATCTAGAATTTGAGCCAATTGGAAGTGTTGAAAATTAATTTCCAGATACTGGAAATAAAAGTTTAATAATGAATTAGAAATTCTAGAATGTTGGAATTGGAGCGGTATTTTATAAACTCTAGGAATTCTGCAACATTCAAATCGACAGAAAGGGAATTTGAGCAGAAGGAGTTTGAAATGCAGGAATTGCAATTCGTATAATTAGGAAAATTCATTTGGAAGTCTGAAACTGAACGGAAATTTCTAAATTCCTAAAGCCCCAGATAGTGTTTATTGTCTTCTTTATTACATTGTCATATCATCTTTCCACACCCTCTTGCTTTCTTATGTTTTATTGTGATTTCCCACGAGTTCCACTTCATGATGATAAGCCTTTGGAGTCACGGAAACTTATGATCTAGAGATGGAGAGTAGAAAATATGCAAGCATATGGTAGTGAATCATCATTAGTTGCATTGAGTGGAACCCCATTTACTTACATGCTATTGAGAGTGAGAGCACCACCTTATGCACCATATATCTTGTGAGGATTGCATCAAGTTTTAGTTAATCATGTGTTTGAAATCACCATGCTTATTGACTTGTGTTTGAATCGGATCTATGTGCCTTGGTCTAAATAAACCTGATAAGCCTAAGTAACTATTTTTTACTTTCTTTTGAAGCAACGATATGAGTTACATAGGGGGAAGTTGTTCCCTTTGCTTGCCCGGGACGTGCAAGAATAAGTGTGGGGGAATTGATAACACTCGTTTTTGTAGTTTATATTGGCTTTAATAATTGATGATTCTATCCTCTTATTGTTTAATTGTGGAGAATTAGCACATTTTATGAGCAGGACTTGTTTTGGACTATAATGATCATTCCTACATAATTTGGATTGATTTTTAACATTTTCGATGTCTTCTTGTAGGATACAGCTGAGCACAGGCGTGTCGCTCTCTTTCCGTTACACGACACGGGCAGTACCAAAATGACATAGGTTTTGCACACAACCGAGCACAGGCATGTCGCTCTCTTTCCGTTATACGTCACGGGCAGTACCAAAATGACATCGGCATGTCGTCTTGGCGGTAGAAAGATAAAATTTCAGCGAAGATTTTGGGCTTAAATGAAAAGAAGCGAAGGCGGTAAAAAGGGGGGAGTCCTCTTCGTTCAGTCATTCCGATTGGCAGCCAATTCACACATCATCCGGAGCGGAGGCAAGGGATTCCTCTTCGTTCCGTTCATCTCCGATTGGCAGCCACTTCACGCATCATCTGGAGCAGAGGCAAGGGATTCCTCTTCGTTCCGTTCATCTTCAATCCGCAGCCACTTCACGCATCATCCGGAGCAGAGGCAAGGGATTCCTCTTCATTCCGTTCATCTCCGATTCAATTTGGGATAACATCAAAGATCGAGGATTCTCTGCTTAGGAGCATAAAACGTGGAGTTCGTATCGCTTCACTTCTACCTGTGGCAAGAGACACAGGGAGATTACTAGATCTAACTTCTTTTACATTTCTGAGCATTGATTAGATTTGTTTGGCTTGTTGAGTGTTTGGTTGAATTTCCCTATCGTAGTCTAGATGTTGTTTTGTTTTTGTTTTTCTCCGTTATTCAGTTGTTGCACCAATTTACTCATCGATTGTTCTTTACTTCAAGAATGCACATAATTCGTTATGATTAGTGTTATTTCTTGTTTTCCCTTGAGATTAGATGATTTAGGAATCAATACACAAATCCCCCCTCTCTATTCAATCTAAAAAAAAAAGAATCAAAACTGCAATAACCACTGGAATTACCATACATCGTCTTCAATCGTTGGGAGATGACTCGAGTCATCCTATACTACTTTAGTTAGGGGGATTCAGTATTACTAAATTGGTTGAGCTCATTTAGATGACAATCTGAGTCATACATCACGTAAGCCCGAATGTTCCTTGCAGTGTAGACTCGGTTAGTATGACAATAGCCAATGGAAGCACCTAAAGGCTAGCGCAAGGTTGAACAAGTCATGGATGACTTAGAGGGATCTGATGGGCGTGAGGCTGATGGAGGTTGTTAGAAGGATTAGGTCTAGGATAAGGGGATCATACTTGGGGTAAACCTCATGGTTGAGGTTTAGAAGTCGACTGGGGTTATGGACCAGTCGACTGGTCAAGCAGCTGAGTCAACTCTGAGCAGTCATCTGGGATTATGACCAGTCGACTAATCGATAATTAACTGATGTTCGACTGCGGTCGCATGGCCTTGGTAGACGACTGATAGATTTGGGTAGTCGATTGGCCTTGAGCATTCGACTGCCATGGAGGACAGTCAACTGATGGTCGAGGACATAGGTACAACAAGTTCGATAAACGACTGAGCAGTCGGCTATGGGCTTGGCAGTCGATTGCTGGTAATGGAAGTCGACTGCCAGTGTATCCGTTGGCTAGAATGCCAATGTGGATTAAGCCCATTGTGAGACAATGACATTGTAAGTAGTCGACTGCCAAGCACAGTATTAGGTTGATGCAGGCATAAAAGGAGGAGTTTTTGGAGGATTTTGACCATGGTTTCTTGAGAGGTTCTTAAGGCAATTTCGAGGCGAAGTGCTAGTGCATTTTAGGGTCCTTCAAGCTCATTCAAGCTACCAATAAGCAAAGCATTTGAAGCTCACATTTGTAAAGTGTTATTTACATAGTTCTTGTATTTTCTTGTATTTTCATATTACTGTTGTAATCCTTTGTACGAGATTTCTGCACCTCCGGATTGTTCCGAGAAGGAGTGAATTAGTGGTGGTTTGCATCACTAGAGCTCATTTGAGCTCGACCCGTGGAGTAGGAACCCTAGGTTCCGAACCACATTATATTCTTATCTTGTGCTTGTTCTCTTCTTGTGTATTTTCATTATTGTATATTCCACTGTGCTAACAAGTATTGTAGACAAGCACGATCGAGTTCCGAGTGATGACGCATTCTGCTATTCACCCCCCCTCTAGAGACGTCCGATTCTTCTACAGTTACTTAAGTAATCATACTCTTATTGCCGAGTAGACACCTCTCCTTTCTCATACTCAACTCCCTTTGGTTAGAATATTTCCAAGTGCCAGTCGGCTGATACTCTACCTCCATAGGAGCTATTCTAGCTAGCTTGGAAATAATGTACCCGGTTAGCCCCTGTTCCTTTGACTGGGTGAGACCGTGACCAGTCACCTCATTATCAATACCCTTATTATTCCCCACACCAACTCTTCAGTTACCCTCTCAATCCTTTCGTATTCTTCCTCTTTTTTTTAGAAAGGAAAATTATTGCTCCTTTCATTCTATAAATACCTTCCATGAGGTCTCTTTGTCTTTATACTGCTCCCATGGCCTCCACCTTATCCCTATTTATCATAAGCTCCGATACAGAACAAACTAACAATTCGGACACCCATTCTACAACAACTTCGGCATATCGACCTCCACCCCTTCGAAGCCCTAATGACATGGTGGCTCCCGCCTCCAGGAGATACTTCCGATCTCCTTTCCCATCCTTGGGCCATCATTTATGGAATCCTCCTTCATCTCAGCAGCAACCACCCATGGATCTTCCTCCTCTATCGGCTGACATTCTCCCTCCTCCACTGGCTGAGATTCCTCCTCCTCCACTGGCTGAGATTCCTCCTCATGTAGTGCTTCTACCACCCTATCTAGGAGGAGAGTCTTCTATTGACTCTTCTAGTACTTTTTGATCATTGTAACCAAGAATGCCTTTATTAGCAACACCATCTGGTTTATATATATATATATATATATATAGTGACTGACTAGAAATATTTCTTGCATGATGACTACTTTAAGGCTTGATCTGTCCAAGAAAACTAGCAGCGTATATCAGTGTTAGGATGTATCATAAGAAGACCACTATATCACAATTAGATTACACCAGTCGAATATCTACTTCTTCTATAGGATATGAACGGTTGTTTCATCTCATCAACCTTTATTTTCCTTCTTTTCCAAGAGGATGAATTAAAGCTCCTTTCTCCTCTATAAAACTTCTAGCAATGTCTTGTGCCTGTATACTCTTTCATTCCTCTACCTTCTGAATGGCAGACGCTTTAGAGCAAGAAATCAAACCTCTTCCACTTGAGCTACTTACGGCAGACCAACAACACATACAGGAGATAGAAGCTTTGGTAGGAGATTTGAGGAGTTGACTATAGTTGTCTTCCACCCGTAACTACTCCCTGTGCCAAGAACTAGCAATGACTCAACAAGCATTATCGAGACTCAAGTCCATTAACCAATCTCATGTTAGACAACTCCTCGCCATGTCAGGTCGTCACAGGGCCCCGGTTTTACCTCCCGAGAGAATCATCCATGAAGCCCCTTAATTTTCATTTTGCTAGAATGTATTTTCTTTTCTGATATTAGGAGGTAATGAATGTAACCTTACTCTGCAGCAATATAATTCTGGTTTTGGGAACCTTCTTCTCGCTAAAAAATGCCTCTTCAATATAGATAAAATATCATCATATCCCCCTTCAAAGTTGAATTAACAACAGAATATCACCAACCCCATGTTGATGCCCCCTTTTCCTTCTGGGTGTCTCTGATTTCGAAGAAATAATCATTTTTTTATTTTTTTTCAATTTTTTTTTACCCAAGTCACCCATATGAACATTTATTTTCCTTCTGACTCCTCTAACGCACTGCCACATAGGGATAAATTAAGGCTCTAGAGAATAGTGACGATCTGACCTAAGTCTTCGCCTGGTCAGATCGGAATAAAATTTCCCACTTCTATCATCATCAGCAATACGTCTACCTTGAGCCCAACTCCACCAATCCGCCATCACACGGGGATAATAGCTTGAACTGCGACCAAGCAAAAAAAATAGTGAAGATCTTTCCTAGGGCTTCGCCTAGTCAGATCGGAATAATTTTTTACTTCGTCTGTTGGTGCAGTAGACACCTAAGTCGAACCTGAGTTTTGATTATAGCAAACGATACAAAGTTAAGCTCATATTGTTATCTCACGAGCTAAATCAAGTGTGCAGAAAAGTGCTAAAGCTGGAGATGAAGGCTAGCGACACTCGGAGGAAGCTGCGGTGGTCGGGCAACACTCGAGTGACTTTAGAGGGAGCTGAAGGAATCGAGTGGAAGGCCGAAAGCAAGAGCTACAAAGTAAGTATCGAGGTAAGCTCATGTGTGTGAGCATAAGTGAGGTCAAATCCTTCTCATGGTGATGGTCTTAAGCATAGATCTGACCAAAGACATCCCATGGATGTTCTAGGTTGAGATCAGATGGTCGGCGGCCGTCGAAATAATGTTTTTGTTAAGCTAACTTTTAATTTCCGCCAGCATAAGTCGACTACCAGCTTGGATGACTCGACTATCATCCATCAGTCGACTGCCCACGATCAGCACTCGACTGATGCTGCCATCAGTCGACTGATGATGGCCATCATTTGACTGATGGTCAAGGATCAACTTCGAGGAGTCAAGCCTTATCAGCTTATTTCAAGGGGATTGGTGCTCAAATCTGATTGGTTGAAGATCCTCTCGAGAAGGGACTCAAAGGCTATAAACGAAGGGCCTCCCCAAGAGTTTTCTAATAAATTCTAAAGTTCCTAAAAGCCTTCGCAAACGCTGCGACTTGTTGGTGCAGTAGACACCTAAGTCGAATATGAGTTTTGATTATACCAAACGATACAAAGTTAAGCTCATATCGTTATCTCACGAGAAGAATCGAGTATGCAAAAAAGTGCTATAGTTGGAGATGAAGGCTAGCGACACCCGGAGGAAGCCGCGGTGGTCGGGCGACACTCGAGTGACTTCGAAGGGAGCCGAAGAAATTGAGTGGAAGGCTGGAAGCGAAAGAGAAACAGTAAGTATCGAGGTAAGCTCGTGTGAGTGCGAGTGTAAGTGAGGTCAAATCCTCTTTATGGGGATAGACTTAAGTGTAGATCCGACCCAAGAAATCTCATCGGTGGTCAAGCTCGAGATCGGATGGTCAGAGGTCGTCGAAATAATGTTATTGTTAAGCTAACTTGTCATTTCAGCTAGCATCATTCGACTGCTAGCTTGGAGGACTCGACTGCTGTCAAACAGTCGACTGTCTACGGTCAGCATTCGACTGATGTTGCCATCAGTCAACTGATGATGGCTATCAGTCGACTGATGGTCAAGGATCAGCTTCGAGGAGTCAAGGCTTATCACCTCATTTCAAGGGGAGTGGTGCTCAAATGTGATTGGCTAGGGTTCCTCTCAAAAAGGGGCTCAAAGGCTATAAAAGGAGGGCCTATGCTAGGGTTTTTTCATCAATCCTAAGCTTCCAAAAAGCCTCCGCAACGCTACAACTCTCCGACAACGAAGTTCTACTTCTTCGATGTCTAGGTTTATTTGTTTATATTTTTGTTTCATTGGTATAATCTTCATTTTAGTTTATATTTTTCATATCAATTGTCTCGGAGTTTTTATCATTATGAGGAGAGGGGGAGTGTCCCTCTACCTCAAAGCTTTGTGATTTTTCTTGTACTCGATTAACTCCTTCCTTCAACGAGGAGGAGTTCTTTAGTGATTTGCCCTCCGTGCGTGATCAAGGATCACTAGGGCCTTGGAGTAGTAGCCGAAGGCTACGAACCAAGCAAAAAACCATTTGTCTTCTTTGTGTTTGATTTTATTTTCCGCTGCATTTAATTGTCTTGAAATGAACTCGAGAAAAAGGGTTTATCGCTATTCACCCCCTCTAGCGATCCGCTTCGATCCAACAATTGGTATTAGAGCCGAGGGTTGCTAAGATTTGGTGAACCCACCGATCTAGTTTTTTACAGATTTTTTTCTTTTTATTCTGTTTATTTCGAATTTATTTCACTTGATTAATTTTTCTCCCACACTACTAATCCAAGATGCGAGTCTTGGTACATTTCGTGTGTTTTTGTCGTTGCTAGGTTTTTCGTCTTCATTTCCTTATTTATTTTGTATCAATGGCCCATCTCAAGGGTTTTAGCACCGTCTGACCTCTGTTTTACAATGGAGATGACTTCCGTTATTGGAAGGGTCGGATGGAATGCTTTCTCAAAACTCAAATCGAGATGTGGATCATAATCCAAACGGGATTCACACTTCCGACTAACGAAGTGGGTGAATCCTTGGATTATGACCAATGGACCATTGCGATAAAATGATAAGTTGAAGTCGATGCCAAGGCAACTCAAATCCTCCAATGCAGCTTTTCCAAGGAGGAGCTTAATCGTGTCGACCCCTTCATCAGCGCAAAGGACCTTTGGACAAAGCTAGTGGAGCTACACGAAGGAACCGATGAAGCCAAGGTATGTAAGCGCGATCTTTTGTTTAATAAATTGTATAATCTAAAAATGTAGGAACACGAAATGGCGACGCAACTTCATGCTCGCGTTCAAGACATAATCAATAATCTACATGCGATCGGGCAAAAGGTCGAAAACTGCGACCTTATAAGGTATGTTCTTAACTCTTTTTCGAGGACTTCCTTGTGGGCATCCATGGTCGATGCCTACAAGGTCTCCAAGGATCTTTTGAAACTTAGGTTAGATGAATTATTTTCTAATTTTGAACTTCATGAGCCGTCTAACTCGGAACCCGAGAAGGGTATAGCACTTTTTGCATGTTCAAGGAAGAAAACCGCAAGCAAGCCATCCCCGAAGGAAGAAGAGGATGAGTCCGATTCGGATGTCGACTCGGAAATGGAGGCCAAACTAGTCAACCTAGTTCTAAGGATAGTCAAGGGCCGAAAATGAACCGTCACTCGACCAAACGAAGGTAAGCCTAAAAGTTCAAATATTAGATGTTACGAATGCATCATGTTTGAACACATCAAGTCTGAATGCCCAAAACTCAAGAGCAAAGCACCAAAACACAAAAAGGCACTCAACGCTACTTGGAAAGAAGCATCCGAGGAAGAAGATAATGATCACGTCCTCATGGCTTAACCAATTGAATCGGAGACGGAGTCGAAATCGGAACATGAATCGGAAACTGAAGACGAGTCAGACAGCGAAGCACTATTCAAGACAAACCACGGATACGCATCCGGTTAAAAGATACACTCAAGGTAAGTCGATCTCTCATTAGTACACTTTATAGTGCAATTAAGTTTTTAACTAGGAAATTAGCTAAGTACGAGTCCAAGGTCGAGACCCTGGTTGAGGAAGTTAAACTTCTCAAACACGAGGTCTCCCTAACCTCTTCGACTAGTCAAGTTCGAGAGGAGGACTCAACTCGGGTTGAAAAGCTCGAAGTTGAGAACTCACTCTTGAAGAGTCAAGTCGAAGATCTTAGGAACGCATTGGAAAGGTTTACTTTGGGATCCAAAGGACTTAACCTCCTACTTGGATAGCAAAGGGTCGTGTACAACAAGGTTGGACTAGGGTTTAGCTCAAATACGACCAACAAGTCATATATGTCGATTGTAAGTCGACATAAAAAATGTGTCCAAGCATGGGTCCCTAAGACCACCTTGATTTCAAACTTAGGATTGAACCAGTACTGGGTTCCCAAGGACCAAATCCACTATGTGGAGAGACCGAACCGATTCAACGGTCCAGGGGGAGCTAGTACGAAACTTGTTTGTATTTTAACTTAGAAATTGCATGCTTAGGTTGTTATTTAGTTTGATTTTTCTTTTGAGAATGGTTAGATAGGACTATAACTCGTCAATACTTGATAACATAGTACCAGGATGCGGCGAGATGATAGTATGCTAGGAAAGCGGAGTCTCATGTATTCGGGCTAGATAAGGCATATCTAGTTCGGTGCACTTGACCGAGCGGAACTCGCTAAAGCTACCTCACCGTATCCTAGACTAGTTTAACCAGGAAGTGGTCTTAGGTGAGTCAAGTCTCAATTTTCTTGAAAATGGCTTTGTCTAAGGAAGTGGTCGTTGTTCCGATCAAAGAAAGCCTCTGTGCCTCGCCACGCCCTGGAAGCTATGATCTTGAAAAGGTGACTTGATGAGCCTAAGGTCAACTCCAAATCTAACGCAAGGTTGACAAGTGTTAAAGTAATTAAATTTAATTCAAGTTAAATTGGAAGTCATCTTACAAGAACATATAGGGTTAACATGTTTGATCATGTAGACATGGGTGAGATTATTTAGGTTAATAATTTTCAACCAATCTTAAATAAATCCAATATCCGATCCAACTACCTTGCGTGTAGGATCAATGGATGTTGGACAGTGGTTGCTCCTGACACATGACCAGGGATCAACTCAAGTTTTCGAAGCTTCGATTCAAACGACAAGGATCGGTAGCCTTTGGAAACAACGACAAGCTCAAAATCATCGGATCAGGTGATATTGAGCTCAACTCTAACTTTATTATTCAAAATGTCTTATTGGTAGAAAAATTTCAATATAATTTACTTAGTGTAAGCCAATTGTGTGATAATAACTATAAGGTCATATTTCTAGAAAATGATTGCGTAATTAATACAAATGAAACTTCTAAAACAATCCTTAAGGGAACTAGAAATAACAATATTTACACTATTAATTTAACTAAATCCTCAACAAAGTGTCTTATGACACGGCAAGAGGAATCATGGTTGTGGCACCGACGACTCGGTCACTCACACCCAAGACTCATCCACAAGCTGAGTCAGAGTGACTTAGTTAGAGGCTTGCCTAACCTCAATAACTTGAACAGTAAAATATGTAATGCTTGTCAACAAGGTAAATAATCTAGGACACAACATCAACTAACTAATCAAGAACGAACCAAAAGTGTTCTTGAGCTCCTGCACATGGATCTATTTGATTCACAGGGAGCTAAGTCACTTAATGGGAGTAAATTCTGCTTAGTCATAATTGATGACTATTTTAGGTTTACTTGGGTTAGGTTCATCAAACACAAAAGTGACACCCTAGATCAATTAATCAACCTATTTAAACTAGTAGAAAATCAACAAAGCATTAAAATTAAAAGACTTAGGACTGATCATGGTGGTGAATTCGAGAACCACAGGTTTACAGAATTCTGTAAACTAAATGGATACCACCATGAGTTCTCTTACCCTAGAACCCCACAACAGAATGGCCTAGTATAACGTAAGAATAGAACCCTACAAGAAGTCGCTAGGACAATGTTAAACGAGTATAATCTACCCGATAGGTTTTGGGCGGAAGGCGTGAGTACGACATGCTATGTTCAAAATAGGATCCTTATGGTAAAGAGGCACCTTAAGACCTCATACGAGATTTATCATGATAAAATACCTAACATCAAGTACTTTAGGGTATTTAGGTGTAAGGTACATATCCTAAACACTAAGGATTACCTAGGGAAGTTTACATCCAAAACCATGATCGGAATCTTTCTAGGATACTCGACTACAAGTAGGGCTTTTAGAGTATATAACCATGACACCCTTAGAGTCGAGGAGACTATCAATGTAGTATTTGATGAAGGACACGAACCTACAAAACCCCCGGCAACCCCAATTAGCGAGATGATTCATACCAGACTCAACTCCAATTCGGAGATCAAGTCTAGTATTAATCCCAACCTAGGTCAACCAAGTCATTTTATTGACCAAGTGGTAGATGACTCAAACCAAACTAGAACTCAAACGAGTCATCCTATTGACCAAGTAGTAGACTCAAACTCAAACCCAACTAGGACTCAAACGAATCATCCTATCGACCAAGTGATAGGTGATCCAAGTCTAGGAGTTCGAACTAGAGCCTCATACAAAAACCTTAGTCAAATCTCCTTGATTTCTAAAATTAAACCCAAGACTATTGACCAAGCTCTTCTTGATCCCGATTGGATTATTGCAATGCAAAAAGAGCTGGCTCAATTCACTAGGAACGAAGTATGGGAATTAGTACCACCACTTAAAGATAAAACAATTGTTGGAACAAGGTCGGTGTTTAGATATAAACTTGATGACAAAGGTGAAGTAGTTAGAAATAAAGCTAGACTAGTCGCTAAAGGGTTTAGTCAAGTCGAAGGTTTAGATTACGACGAGATCTATGCCCCAGTAGCTAGATTAGAGTCCATTCGAATGCAATTAGCGTATGCTGCACATCGAGGATTCAAGTTGTTTCAAATGGATGTGAAATCAACATTCTTAAATGGATACATTAAAGAAGAGGTTTATGTTATTCAACCCCCCCCTCCCGGTTTCGAAAGTTTAGACAAACCCGACCATGTCCTTAGGTTAAAGAGAGCTCTCTATGGACTTAAACAAGCTCCTCGAGCTTGGTACGAGAGACTTTCGATTTATCTTAAGTCCAAAGGATTTAACCAAGGTGTAGTTGACCCAACCCTTTTCGTAAAAACCTTAGGTAAAGACATAATCATAGCCCAAATCTACGTAGATGATATTATTTTTGGAAACACCAACTCGATCCTACTGAATGAATTCATTTCACTTATGGAAAGTGAATTTGAAATGAATTTAGTAGGAGAGTTGAGCTTCTTCTTAGGTCTACAAATTAAACAAACTAAAGATGGAATATACCTACATCAATGCAAATATACTAGGGAATTAATTAAACGCTTTGGAATGCAAGACGCTAAAATTATTAATACCCCAATGGCAACGAATGTAAATATAGAAGAAGATGTAATCAGAAATTCAATTGATTTAAAATACTATAAGAGCATAATAGGGAGTCTCCTTTACTTAACTGCGAGCCGACCTGATATTCTATTTGCAATAAGTATGTGCGCAAGGTTCCAAACCTGTGCCAAGGAGTCTCACCTAACTCTAGTCAAGCGTATCCTTAGATATCTAAAGAGTACACTTAATGTCGTTATTTGGTACCCTAGATCTACCAAGTTTGAACTAACTGGCTACTTTGATTCGGACTATGCCGGTAGTAAGCTCGATAGAAAGAGTACGAGTGGTTGTTGTCAACTTCTCGACTCGAGTATAGTGAGTTGGTGCAGTAGGAAGCAACACCATGTTGCCTTATCTACTACCGAAGCCGAATACATCGCGATGGGTGAGTGTGTCACTCAGCTTCTTTGGATGAAGCACACTCTCCGCGACTTTGAGTTAGACTTTACGAACACTAAACTCCACGTAGATAACATTAGTTCAATTAACCTTACTAAGAATCCGATATGTCACTCTAAGACCAAACATATAGAGGTCAAACACCATTTCATTCGAGAACATGTGGCCAACGGAGCCATACAACTCGAATAGGTCGAATCGAAGTCTAACTTGACAGACCTATTTACTAAACCCCTACTCGAAGCCAATTTCAGTCTATTAAGACGAAAATTGGGCATGTGCGTAGTAGAATAGGAACTTGCAAATTATATTACTACTATTTCTTACTTTTCATTTTCATGGAACTAGCATAGGACATACCTTAGATATCATGCACCTATAGATTTAAGGAGCCAATACATCTCACAACACATAGGACTAATGTGTTTGTGTATTTAGCAACGTAGATGGGAGTGAGATGTTAGGACCTTACTCCTGCTTCCAGATGTAGAATTAGTGCATCGCCATGAACCACAAAGTATAATCATACATACTAACCGACTTTGAACAGGACTGGTTGATTTTTCATATCAATTAAGCCAAATATGAGTCAAACATTTTATAGATGAGCTTATTTTAAGTATATTATTTTCAAAATAATGTGGAACATGCTTGGACTATAAATTTAATACTTATTTTTGTTTTCCACACACCCTTACTCTTTTCGATATATGGCAAAAGGGGGAGAAAAAGGCCAAAGTTAAGGGGTTAAAATTTAAATTTTTGATAACTTAACTCTTACTTCATATTTATTTACATGACCAAAAGTTAACTTTAAGATTTGAAAACTCACTTAACTTTTAAACAAAAAGAAGTAAAGGCCATGTTAAGAGAAATCTTAACTCAAACTTATTTTTAAACACTATGACGTTAATGTTTTACTTAAAGGGGGAGAAAGGGCCAAGTTAAGAAGACCTCTTAACTTAAACGTTTTACTAAGGCCAACTTTAAGCAATGTTAATTACTTAAACTCTTCCTAGATAGAAACCCTCAAGGGCGAGGATTAAGGGTTTCCTTAAAGACTCTCCCTCAGTCAAGGGGGAGGTTTCCTCATGGGGGAGTACTTGAAGAAAATCCTTACTACTCCTACTAATCTTTATTATTATTGTTTGTTTCTCATGCACTTTATTATTTTTCATGCATGCTATTTTCTTAACTTTGTATGTGGTTTGCCATAGATCAAAAAGGGGGAGATTGTTGGTATAGTAGGCACCAAAGTCGAACCTGAGTTTTGATTATAGCAAACAATACAAAGTTAAGCTCATATCGTTATCTCACGAGCTGAATCGAGTATGAAGAAAAGTGTTATAGTTGGAGCTGAAGGCTAGCGACACCCGGAGGAAGCCGCGGTGGTCAGACGACACTCGAGTGACTTCGGAGGGAGCCAAAGGAATTGAGTGGAAGGCCGAAAGCGAAAGCAAAAAAGTAAGTATCGAGGTAAGCTCGTGTGAGTGCGAGTGTAAGTGAGGTCGTATTCTCTTTATGGGGATAGACTTAAGCATAGATCCGACCCAAGACATCTCATCGGTTGTCTAGGTCGAGATCGGATGGTCGGAGGCCGTCGAAATAATGTTATTGTTAAGCTAAATTGTCATTTCAGCTAGCATCGAACTTGGAGGACTCAAACGATCATTTATCTCACGATCGACATTCGACTGATGCTACAATCAGTCGACTGATGATGGCTATCAGTCAACTGATGGTCAAGGATCAGCTTCGAGGATTCAAGGCTTATCACCTCATTTCAAGGGGAGTGGTGCTCAAATGTGATTGGCTAGGGTTCCTCTCGAAAAGGGGCTTAAAGGCTATAAAAGGAGGGCCTATCCTAGGGTTTCTTCATCAATCCTAAGCTTCCAAAAAGCCTCTGCAACGCTACGACTCTCCGACAACGAAGTTCTACTTCTCCGACGTCTAGGTTTAATTGTTTATATTTTTGTTTCGTCGGTATAATCTTTATTTCAGTTTATATTTTTCATATCAATTGTCTTGGAGTTTTTATCGTTACAAGGAGAGGGGGAGTGTCCCTCTACATCAAAGCTTTGTGATTTTTCTTGTACTTGATTAACTCCTACCTTCAACGAGGAGTTCTTTAGTGATTTGCCCTCCGTGCGTGATCAAGGATCACTAGGGCCTTGGAGTAGTAGTCGAAGGCTACGAACCAAGTAAAAAATTATTTGTCTTCTTTGTGTTTGATTTTACTTTCCGTTGCATTTAATTGTCTTGAAACGAACTCGAGAAAAAGGGTTTATCGCCATTCACCCCCACTCTAGCGATCCGCTTCGATCCAACACGACTCTCCGACAATGAAGTGTTACTTCTCCGACGATCTAAGCTTGAGTTTTCATTTCTTATTCATCGGTATAAGTTTAATTTAGCTTGTCTCTTTCATATTATTATTTCGGAGCTTTTTATCGTAACGCGGAGAGGGGGAGTATCCCTCTACCTCAAGCTTTTGTGGTTTTTTGTATTCGATTAACTCCTACCTCCAACGAGGAAGAGTTCGTTAGTGCTTTGCCCTCCGTGCATGGTCAAGGACCACTAGGGCCTTGGAGTAGTAGCCGAAGGCTAGGAACCAAGTAAAAATTCTATTGTCTCATTTATTTTGCATTTATCTTCCACTGCGTTTACTTGTGTCTTGAAACGAATTCGAATGAAAAAGTTTCTATCACAATTCAAGTAACGCCCATAAAATTTCTAGCAAATTTTATAAGAATTTTTTGTGATTATAATGGGATTTTATGTGGGCTCTTTCAAAAATAAAAGAAAATAGAGCCAAAAAGGGATGCATGGCCCAGGGTTTGAACCCTGAACCTCCAAGCAGGAAACTAAACCTTAGGATGCATGCGATAACCAGAAGCCCAACAGGGGTGTGCTATGAGAAGGGTAAGGAAAATGATAGATAAGGGTAGGGGAGGCAAGAGGACACCTTCAATTGAATAAATAGGGGTAATGAGGAGACAAGAGAACACAATTCATCATTCTCTTCTCCTTTCTTCTTCCTCCACCGAAAACTCCCTCTCTTTTCTCCCATTTCCGAAAACTCAAGAAGCAAGAAAGAACTCTTGTCTTGGCACCACCTAGGGTATATCCTTGTTGGGAATTCTTTATGCCAAATGGCATATGCGCAACGGAAAAAATTAGGATCCCTTCCAAGTGATCCATGCGAAAGCAAACTCGTATAAAATAAATTTCTCTAAACCAAGCCTATCTTATAGGAGAGTTCTACCTTTGTTGCGTGCCCTTTGCAATCCCGCTTTTCCTTGGATGTGTTGGATCTTTTAGCACGTTCAAATGTCCGTGCCTCTATATGTATCCACACGAGCAAGCTCTTGTCTCACAAAAAAAAAACTAGAGGAGCTCTCCTTTACTTCTTGCTAGAGAAGTCCCTAAAGGAGAGGAAGAGAGGGAAAAGGAGAAAGGAAGAAGAAGACTCCTCTTCTTGCTAGCCTACACTCACAAACCCACACAACCAAAGCTTCCACCAAGCTCTCTCACAACCACAACAACACAACCAAAGCTTCCACCAACAACAAAGCCAATGCTCTCTTTTGGCCGGCCACTTGAGGTGTCTTTTATAGGGTTGGAAAAACCCTTTCACCTCCACACATTCAATGCAATCCATTGCATTGAGACATATCCTTGTTTGGCCGGCCACTTAAGGAGACAAAACCATTTTGTTTCCTTCCACCTTAACTAGCTTAGGTGGATGCTTAGGTGGCATGCTTATGTGGCATGCTTATGTGGCATTCTTATGTGGCATTCATGCATGTTGAATTAATCTTATTAATTCAATTAAGCTTATGTTATCATATTGAATTAATCTTATTAATTCAATCATATTGAATTAATCTTATTAATTCAATTAAGCTTATGTTATCATATTGAATTAATCTTATTAAATCAATAAGGTAACATATTGAATTAATCTCATTAAATCAGTAATTATTAAGCTTAAAGTCCAAAACCATTTTGTACTTAAGCTTATTCCCAAATTATTCTAGTCAAACTAGAATACTCTAATTCCTCTAATTATCATGCTCTTGTGTGTGACTATAGGCTCATAACGCTGGGCAAAGTGGATCTAAACTCTTTAGATACACAAGCAATGAGCGCGCATCTAGCAATACATCATTGCTACCTAAGTTACGAGATAAGTCAAGATCCGACTAACCTTCCGTGACTACTATAATATATGACCGTGTCCTTCTATCCTTGATATCGATTGATCAATGAGGCATAGACCGTGGTCATCCTCGATCAATCTATGTGTTTCTGATCCCCGAGTAAACTAACTCAAACAAATGAGCTCAATATCTCATATTGACTCATTCGAGCATGGCCATGCGCTTTTAGTAGTTCTACTCAATCAAGGGCCCACCGATATCACTCGGCCATATGAGAGGGATAGATCCCATCTACATCACTCACATCCCTCCGCATAATTTGTTATATACCCAAGAATCGCTTTATGGTCCACCCTCACATGTGACGCTGACGATACCAAAGTACATAACTCTATGTAGGGAACCGTAGTGACTTCGTGTCCGAGGACTATTCATACCAATAGTCACATGAGAAAGTTTATGACACTCATATAACGATCCATGAGGCAAGTGGGTAGGTTTCAGGTGCTTTAGTCAGCAATACGTATATATACCCATGTGTCAACTTGATATCATATATCCATGACTTGTGAGATCAAGTCATCAATTGACCTACATGCTAGTCTTTATGTATTAATATTGCCCTTGCATATTAATACTTGACTAGGAACATTTTAGAAAAGTGTTCTCTACAGCCTCTCATAATCAATTCTGCCAATTGATGTGCTGTAGATAAGAACCTACTTTTCTAGGGCATTACTATATTTAATTTAGCTGGCACAAGCAAGACATAAATATAATAACCAATCCTTTGCCTTTATAGAATATGATACAAAATGTTCCCTATTCAACCATCACATGATTGGTTCTTAGGGCTATAACTAACAATCTCCCACTAGCACTAGTACCAATCACTATGATATCTAATACCTAGTGACCTAGTGTGACCATCATGCTTCCTCTGTGCCAAAGCCTTGGTCAATGGATCTGCGATGTTAGCTTCTGTCGGTACTCTGCATATCCTCACATCTCCTCTATCGATGATCTCTCGAATGAGATGGAAGCGTCGCAGTATGTGTTTGGTCCGCTGATGTGATCGAGGTTCCTTAGCCTGTGCAATAGCCCCATTGTTGTCACAATAGAGGTCTATTGGATCTGCAATGCTAGGAACTATCCCAAGTTCACTGATGAACTTGCGGAGCCAAACAGCCTCCTTTCGCATCGGATCGCAATATACTCTCGCATTGTAGAGTCGAGAATCGTGTCCTGCTTTGAACTCTTCCAGCTCACAGCTCCACCATTCAGGCAAAACACGTACCCCGATTGCGATCTATAGTCATCCTTGTCTGTTTGGAAGCTTGCATCACTGTAACCCTTTACAGTTAGCTCCTCATTGCCTCCAAATATCAGGAAATATTCTTTCGTCCTTCGTAAGTATTTAAGAATATTTTTGACTGCTATCCAGTGACTTTCACCTGGATCTGACTGGTATCTACTCGTCATACTCAAAGCATACGAGATGTCAGGACGAGTACAAAGCATGGCGTACATGATAGACCCTATAGCAGATGCATAAGGGATCTTATCCATGCGGTCTCTCTCCTCCTTAGAAGAGGGACATTGAGTCTTCGAAAGACTTACACCATGTGATAAAGGCAGAAACCCTTTCTTGGAATTTTGCATAGCAAAACGATCTAGCACTTTATCAATGTATGTACTCTGACTTAGGCCAAGTAATCTTTTAGATCTATCTCTATAGATCTTGATGCCTAGAATATAGGCAGCTTCACCTAAGTCTTTCATCGAGAAACAATTCCCTAACCATATCTTCACAGACTGGAGTGAGGGAATATCATTTTCGATGAGAAGTATGTCATCTACATACAAGACAAGAAATACAACTGTGCTCCCACTATTTCTCTTGTAGACACAAGGCTCATCTTCATTCTTGATGAAACCAAACTCTTTGATTGCATCATCGAATCGAAGATTCCAGCTTCAAGAGGCTTGCTTTAGTCCATAAATGGACCTTTGCAGTTTGCATACCTTTCCAGGATGCTTTGGATCTTCAAAACCCTCAGGTTGTGTCATGTACACATCCTCGAGTAGCTTTCCATTCGAGCGGTTTTGACATCCATCTGCCAGATCTCATAATCATGGTAGGCTGCAATAGCAAGTATGATCCGAATGGATTTAAGCATCGCAACTGGTGAAAAGGTTTCTTCATAGTCAATACCATTAATTTGTTTGAATCCTTTAGCCACCAATCTACCTTTATAGGTATGCTTATTACCATCCATGTCAGTCTTTACTTTAAAGACCCACTTACACCCAATGGGTTTTACCCCTTCAGGTGGATCAACCAAAGTCCATACTTGGTTAGTGTACATGGATTCCATTTCGGATCTCATGGCCTCTAGCCATTTCTCAGAATCTGGGCTCATCATAGCTTCTTGATAGGATGTAGGCTCGTCAAGATCGACAAGCAATACTTCACCGTTGTCAGTCAAGAGAAAAGAATATCTCTCGGGTTGACGACGGATCCTATTAGATATACGAAGAGGTTGGTCTACTTGAACAGGTGTTTGCTCCACAACTCTTTGGGCAACAAATTCCTCATCCACAACACTTTGTGGTGCCTGTTCATTTTCCATCGAAGCCTTAGTGTTATCATCATCTTGAACTTCTTCAAGATGAATTTTACTCCCACTAGTATTTCTAGAAATAAATTCTCTTTCTAGAAAGACAGCATTTCTGGCAATAAACACCTTGCCAAGTGTGGGATTGTAAAAGTAATATCCCTTAGTCTCCTTGGGATATCCTACAAAATAACACTTATCTGATTTGGGTCCTAGTTTATCTGAGACTTGACGTCTAACGTAAGCTTCACAACCCCAAATCTTTATAAAAGACATTTTGGGACTCTTCCCGGTCCATATCGTATATGGTGTCTTTTCTACGGCTAAACCCCAAAAGGAAGTAGGTAGATCAGTCTGGCTCATCATTGATCGTACCATATCTAATAGAGTACGATTTCTCCTCTCAGATACACCATTCCATTGTGGTGTTCCAGGTGGAGTGAGTTGGGATATTATCCCACACTTAGCCAGGTGATCACGAAACTCTTGACTAAGGTATTCACCACCTCGATCTGATCGAAGTAGCTTAATACGCTTACCAAGTTGGTTTTGTACTTCATTCTTGAATTCTTTGAACTTTTCAAAGGATTCTGACTTATGTATCATCAAATATAATTAGCCAAATCTACTCATATCATCGCGAAAGTAATAAAGTACTTATAGCCTCCTCGCCGACATTGAAAGGGCCACATACATCAGTATGTATGAGTCCTAACAAGTCCGTCGCTCTCTCGCCATGTCCACTAAATGGAGTTTTAGTCATCTTTCCTAAAAGACAAGACTCGCATACCTCATATGATTCAAAATCAAATGAGTCCAATAATCCATCTTTATGGAGTTGGGATATGCGTTTTTCATTTATGTGACCTAGGCGACAGTGCCAGAGATATGTCTGGTTCAAATCATTCGATTTGAACCGTTTGGTATTTACGTTATAAATTGGGTTTTCTAAATCTAGAATATAGAGACCATTCATAAGTGGTGCATTACAATAGAACATTTCATTTAAATAAATGGAACAACATTTGTCCTTTATTATAAAAGAAAAGTTTTTCTTGTCTAAACAAGATACAGAAATTATGTTCTTTGTCAATGCAGTACATAAAAGCACTCCTCTAGTTCTAAGATAAGCCCATGGGCAAAGACAAAGAATATGTTCCTACATTTCTACAGATAACTTTTGCGCCATTGCCTACTCGTAGGTCCACTTCGCCCTTTGCCATTATTCTACTATTTCTCAGTCCCTGCACATTAGTACAAATGTGAGATGCACATCCGGTATCTAATACCCATGTAGAAGAAATAGATAGATTAACCTCTATAACATGTATACACAGGCGAAGTCCCACTTCTCTTGTTCTTTACTTCCTCAAGGTAGACTTTGCGATAGCTCCGCTTCGATGTCCGATCTTCAGCAATGGAAGCAGGGTACTTTACCTTTACCCTTTGAAGTGGATGAATTGGCCTTGCTTTTGGCTTGGGTCTTACCCTTGCCTTTGTGCTTACCTTTGTCCTTCTTGACCATTAGTACATTACTAACTTTCTTCTTGAGATTTGGTTCAGCAGTTCTTAACATGCTGAGAATCTCAGGCAAAGGTTTATCAATTTCATTCATGTTATAATTCATGACGAATTGATTGTATGCTTGACAGCGATTGCGAGGATAACATCGGTTGCCAATTCTTGGCTCGATGGAAAACCTAGTCTGTCAAGGTTCTCAACGTACCCAATCATTTTGAGTACGTGAGTTCCTACAGGTGTTCCTTCTTGCATCTTGCATGCAAAAAGAGCCTTAGACACTTCAAAACGCTCGTGCCTAGCTTGTCCTTGATATAGTTGTTTCAAGTGCTCAACCATATCATAGGCATCCATGTTCTCATGTTGCTTCTGGAGCTCAGAGTTCATGGTGGCAAGCATAAGGCATGACACATCTACTGCGTCATCTTGATGCTTCTTATAAGCATCCTTTTCGACGAGTGTGGCAGGGCGGGTATTTCGAGGGTAGAGCTCTAGGACATATAGTTTGCGTTGCTTGAGGATAATCCTCAAGTTCCTATACCGATCAAGAAAATTTGCTCCATTGAGCTTGTCCTTCTCAAGGACGATCGCAAGAGTTGAGGGTGTGTGTGTTAGATGACATGGTGATCTACAACATTAAAATGCAAAGTTTAAGTATCATACCTAAATCATTTAATTAGGCCTTTAATTAAATGAAGCTCCCACTAAATTCTCATAGCTACTATTTAGCTATAAATTTATATGGGATAAAGATCCACATCATAATTCGTCTTGAGTTAGCTTTGGCTAATCGCCCAAGACGTAGTATAATTAGGTAGGCAATCTTTTGCCAATTACATCTGATGTAACTCTTTAATAGCTTTGTTTAAGTTTTAGATTAGTTTAGTGTTTATTCCTAAACCCGGCTTCGGTGTGGCGAGCCAGAGGCCTTCTTGGATATCGAACACGACCACTTCTAAGACAAAGCTGATGTTCGGAATTCACACAAAACTAATTTTAACACTTATGTTCAAAGCTAATATATGCCTCTACTTTCTTAACCAATTAAGAAAAACTTAACTAAGTCTTAACCAAGATCGATAGCGGGACATCACGATTGTCCACTCGCACCCCTCAAGATAAAATGCATTGCTTTGCTTTAACCCAATAACAAATGATCGAGGAAGTAGTGAGTACCAACTTTGGTAGGCATATCGTTTAGACTTATTAAGAAATAAACATGTATCATATACATATTAGCATACATCACATATAAGCTAAACTAATCATGCATCACATACAAGCTAAACTAACATGCATCACATACATATTAAACTAAGCGTGTCATGGTTATGGCCCTTATTCTACAATCTTCTCAAGCCAATGAAAAGATTGATTGGTCAACCTAGGGATAGCATCTTCTCCTAAGTGCTTCCTTTTGGTTGTCTTGTGTGTTGACTTCCTCCTTGTAACCTCATCTTCCAATGGACCCTCCATCTTTGTTTTGTACATTACAAAAGGAGAAATACTCGAGTTACATTAGTCTAAAACTAATTTTACAACAAGAATTTTAGGAGGAAGGCACGCGACCATGAGCCGTATTTAAGAATTACAACACACACACATTCACAAACCTTTTGGGACTAGGCCATAACCATGCACCATGTCATTTTAACTTTTAAAAGACATTGGATATTTTATTATGTTTGACAATTGCTAATGCAATTATCAACTCATAATAAAATTTATCCTACTTCTATATCACATATAAAATAGAAAACCTATTTTATACGATCTTTCATAAGTGGCTCTGATACCCTTTGTAGGGAATTCTTTATGCCAAATGGCATATCTTAACGAAAAATTAGGATCCCTTCCAAGTGATCCATGCGAAATCAAACTCGTATAAAATAAATTTCTCTAAACCAAGCCTATCTTATAGGAGAGTTCTACCTTTGTTGCGTGCCCTTTGCAATCCCGCTTTTCCTTGGATGTGTTGGATCTTTTAGCACGTTCAAATGTCCGTGCCTCTATATGTATCCACACGAGCAAGCTCTTGTCTCACAAAAGAAAAACTAGAGGAGCTCTCCTTTACTTCTTGCTAGAGAAGTCCCTAAAGGAGAGGAAGAGAGGGAAAAGGAGAAAGGAAGAAGAAGACTCCTCTTCTTGCTAGCCTACACTCACAAACCCACACAACCAAAGCTTCCACCAAGCTCTCTCACAACCACAACAACACAACCAAAGCTTCCACCAACAACAAAGCCAATGCTCTCTTTTGGCCGGCCACTTGAGGTGTCTTTTATAGGGTTGGAAAAACCCTTTCACCTCCACACATTCAATGCAATCCATTGCATTGAGACATATCCTTGTTTGGCCGGCCACTTAAGGAGACAAAACCATTTTGTTTCCTTCCACCTTAACTAGCTTAGGTGGATGCTTAGGTGGCATGCTTATGTGGCATGCTTATGTGGCATTCTTATGTGGCATTCATGCATGTTGAATTAATCTTATTAATTCAATTAAGCTTTTGTTATCATATTGAATTAATCTTATTAATTCAATTAAGCTTATGTTATCATATTGAATTAATCTTATTAAATCAATAAGGTAACATATTGAATTAATCTCATTAAATCAATTAGCTAAAATTCTCATTAAGCTTAAAGTCCAAAAACCATTTTGTACTTAAGCTTATTCCCAAATTATTCTAGTCAAACTAGAATACTCTAATTCCTCTAATAATCATGCTCTTTGTGTGTGACCCTATAGGCTCTCATAACGTTGGCAGTGGACCTAAACTCTTTTAGATACACAAGCAATGAGCGGCATCTAGCAATACATCATTGCTACCCAAGTTATGAGATAAGTCAAGATCCGACTAACCTTTCCGTGACTACTATAATATATGACTGTGTCCTTCTATCCTTGATATCAGATTGATCAATGAGGCATAGACCGTGTCATCCTCGATCAATCTATGTGTTTCTTGATCCCTGAGTAAACTAACTCAAACAAATGAGCTCAATATCTCATATTGACTCATTCGAGCATGGCCATGCGTTTTAGTAGTTCTACTCAATCAAGGGGCCCACCGATATCACTCTCGTCATATGAGAGGGATAGATCCCATCTACATCACTCACATCCCTCCGCATAATTTGTTATATACCCAGTAATCGCCTTTATGGTCCACCCTGTTACGGGTGACGTTTGACGATACCAAAGTACATAACTCCTTATGTAGGGAACCGTAGTGACTTCAGGTCTGAGGACTATTCATACCAATAGTCACATGAGAAAGTTTATGACACTCATATAACGATCCATGAAACTTTCTCATGGCGGGTCAGTTCAGTATATATTCTCTAATATATACCCATGTGTCAACTCGATATCATATATCCATGACTTGTGAGATCAAGTCATCAATTGACCTACATGCTAGTCTTTATGTATTAATATTGCCCTTGCATATTAATACTTGACTAGGAACATTTAGAAACTGTTCTCTACAGCCTCTCATAATCAATTCTACCAATTGATGTGCTGTAGATAAGAACCTACTTTTCTAGGGCATTACTATATTTAATTTAGCTGGCACAAGCAAGACTTAAATATAATAACCAATCCTTTGCCTTTATAGAATATGATACAAAATGTTCCCTATTCAACCATCACATGATTGGTTCTTAGGGCTATAACTAACAATCCTTATACTAAACAAGCGAAAGGATGTAAGTAATCCCCTAACCTGCAGTACAAGTTGTTTCGATTGTTGATTTCTTAAAAACCCTCTTTGAATGTTTCGGCCAAGACCCCCTTTATGCTTCTAATGATCTTCCATGCCATGTTTTATATGTATAAGATGTTAACATGTTGATAGATAGACTTTGAACAAGTTGTTTGAGTCATTGATTTCAAACCCCTCTTTGAAAGTTTCGGCCAAGTCCCTTTATGCTTCTAATGACCTTCCATGCCATGATCAATATGTATTTGATGTTAACATGTTGATAGTTTGGCCTTGTACAAGTTGTTTTAGGGTTTGAATTCTTAAGAGCCCCCATGAAGTTTCGGGCAACCCATGTTTATGCTTGTTAATGATGTTTCATGCCATACTATATATGTATATGATGTTAGTATGATGTTAGATAGACCGTGTACAAGTTGTTTTAGGGTTTGAATTCTTAAGAGCCTCGATGAAGTTTCGGCCAACCCATGTTTATGCTTGTTAATGATGTTTCATGCCATACTATATATGTATATGATGTTAGTATGATGTTAGGTAGACCTTGTACAAGTTGTATTAGTGTTTGATTTCTTAAGATCCCTCCCATGGATGTTTCGGCCAAGATATGTTCAAGCTCACCAATGATACCCCTTGCCTTGTTTTATATATATATTTGATGTTAACATGTTGATGGTTAGGCTTTGTACAAGTTGTTGAGCATTTGAATTCCTAAAAACCTCCATTAGGGTTTTGGCCAAACCATGTTTGGGCTACTAATGATTCTCCATGCCATGATCTATATATATTTGATGTTAACATGTTGATAGATAGGCTTTGTACAAGTTGTTTGGGTGTAGACTTCCTACGACCCTTCCTTAGGGGTTTCGGCCAAGACATGCTCATACTCACCAATGATTCCCCTTGCCATGTTTTATATGTATACGATGTGAATATAATGTTAGTTAGGCTTTGTGTAAGTTGTTTGAGCATTTTAACCCTTAAAACCTCCACTAGGGTTTCGGCCAAGATCATGTATGTGCCTACGAATGACCTACCATGCCATGATATATCTATATATATAATGTTAACATGTTGATAGTTAGACTTTGTGATAGCATGATTTGTTTATGCCACTACCTTATGTCCATGTTAATTGTATGAATGTATGATTATGTTATGCTCATTGCATCATGATGAACAAGTATGTATGATGAAATGCCTAAGAGATGTTTCCCTATGAATGGGGACTTAGAGCACTTTTTATGTTATGAAATGGAACATGATATGTTATGAAAAGGAACATGATATGTTATGAAAAGGAACATGATATGTTATGATAAGGAACATGATATGTTATGATAAGGAACATGATATGTTATGATAAGGAACATGATATGTTATGATAAGGAACATGATATGCTATTTTACTTTTGTATGGCATGTACAGGACCCTAGCAAGGTCCAAGGGATGGGCTCCTACGTGCCCCTAGGTCGACGGTCATAGTACGGACCTAGTACGGGATGGGTTCCTAAGTTGCCCTAGGCCGACGGTCGTAGTACGGGCCTAGGATGGGCTTCTATGTTGCCCCTAGGTCGACGGTCATTGTATGGACCTAGTACCCTAGTAGGTTCGGGATTAGCTACCTCGGGTCTATTTAGAGATGCACGCAAAGATGATGATGTATGTGGTACAATGTTGGGCCCCCGATGTTGAGATTATGTTTAAGTACCTATAAAATATATGTTTTCAAAGAACATCTTGCATATACCCTTTTTATGTCTATGTGATTATTATGTTTTACGAATTCTAGTTATATGTTCCTAAATGATCATGTCACTACTCTTATATGAATGCTATGCTTATATGTTCTTAAATGATCATGTCACTACTTTTATATGAATACTATGCTTATATGTTCTTAAATGATCATGTCACTACTCTATGTTTAATTCTTGATGTATGACTTTTGTGAGTAGGAAAGGATCTTACTAAGCCTATGTGCTTATAGTTTCATGTTTCCCTTGTACTGCATATAAGGGTAAAGAATGACTAAACTAAAAGGAGCAACAGGAGAGGCAAAGTGTGTGTGGTAGTGGCATGGTGGAAGAAATCTATTTTATATTCCAAGACTTATGCATGTTTTCCCATTAAGTTTATGTTCCAAGACTTATGCATGTTTTCCCTTAAAGTTTTGCATGTTAGTTGTTAAGTGTCGAACTCTACTTGAAGTTGATTGTTGCTACTTGGTGTCCATTATGTTGATTATCATGAACTTGAACTAAGTAGTGTCCTTATGAAATGATTATGCATGCTCCATGTTTCATGCTTTATGTTTTAAAAAAAAAAGAAAAAAAAGGTTTAAATTCTTCCTCTATAAATGCATGTATGTATGATCGCATCGCGCCGCCCTTCCAACCCCCATAGATTACGAGGAAAGGGCGGGCGTGACAGGTTGGTATCAGAGCAGATCTGCCTTTCCACTACACACACATCAAGCTCCTATCCTGCCGCTCCAACTAAGAAATTCTATGCCTACTCTAATTCTTTCATGTATGATAAGAAATGCTTTTAGTTTAAATATGCATGAATATATGTATGATAATCTTATGCTAGCCTTTAGTTTAAATATGCATGAATATATGTATGATAATTTTATGCTAGCCTTATTATAATATATGAAGATAAACATGGCTGGGAGACGCAGTAATAGAGTTGATGAGATAGCACCCTCACCTGACCTTACGCATGTGGTTACTGAACTCCAGCGTCAAGTCACAATGCAGCAGCAAGTGATAAATGCTTTAATGAACCGGCGAGGAATCCCTACCGCCCCACCAGTAGGCCCTGGCCTGATAGTTCGACAAGAAGCTTACCTAATCCAGTGGAAGAGACTGAAGTTGAAAATTTTCTTTGGTACTGGTGAACCATGGGATGCCCAGGCCTAGTTCAAGACTGTGGAAAGCATCGTAGAGCTACTGGATTGGCCCGAACATGAAAAGATTAAGTGCACATCATTTTGCCTTTCGGGAGATGCCCGAATCTGGTGGGAAAGGGTTAAAGCAAAGAGGCAAGTAAATCAAATGAGATGGACGGACTTCGAATATGAATTTTTCGAAGAATTCTTCCATATGCGGGTGACAAACAAGCTGGGTTTCGACAAGGTGACCTCTTAGTTAATGAAGCTGTGAAAAGATTCAACCAGCTCACGCGCCTTTGCCCAGAGTTGGTCAATACAGAAAGAGAAAGGGTCAGACTAATTCTAAAGATGCTCCAACCCGAGATAGCTCCGAACGTGGCCGGCGAAGTTAATAGACCGCAGACCGCAGAGGAGATGTTCAGTAGTGCATTGATCACCGAGCACTAGCTGAACAACATTAACCAGCAAAAGAAGGCACTGAATGAAGGCAAGAGTCAAGCCTAGTTAGGAGGTCAGAGAACCCAGAGTACTTGGAAAGGGAACCACAATGGCAAGAGAAAGCAATGGGATGACTCTAAAGGTGGTCCAGCGAACAAGCAGCCCAAGATCCCTCAGTGTACTACATGCGGGAAGATACATCCCGGTGTGTGCTACAGGGGCACGAATATATGCTACAACTGTGGACGGAAAGGGCATAGAGTCATGGACTGCCTTACTTAGGTTCAGGCACTTCCTCAGCAGTATACCTAGTACAGGGGTGCTCCTCCACAACTACACCAGATGCTGGCTGCAATCGAAGGTACTCCAATAAGCCAAGGGAGATTGGAAGCTCCGCCAGTTATGACGAATGCCAGGGTATTCTCTCTCTCCAAAGAAGATGTGGCGAGCGCTTCTATGGTTGTCACAGGTCAGATATTTATTTACTGTCAGCATGCTACTGTACTATTTGATACTGGGGCAACACACTAGTTTGTCTCTACACCTTTCATGAAGAAGATGGACATGCCACCACAAGCTTTGGATCGCAAGTTCTTAAGAACCCTGCCCTCGGGAGAAGTGATGCCCTCTACTCATATGTTGTGAGCCGCACCCATCAGAATCGCAAACAGAGAACTCTACTGTGATCTGATAGTGCTAGATATGCAGGATTATGATATCATATTGGGCATGGATTTCTTAAGTAAGTATGGTGCTTCGATCGAGTGCCGTAAAAGAAAAGTGGTCTTCCAGCCGGAGGCAGAACCTATGTTTGAATTTATTGGAGAGCCAAGGAAAAGAATCGATAAATTTCTATCGGCTCTAAAGGCACGCAAGATGTTAGATAGTGGATGCACTGGGTTTCTAGCACATGGGGTTGATACAAGTCAAGTTGAGGACCAGAAGCTAGAAGATGTCAGAGTTGTAAGCAACTACCCAGAGGTATTCCCAGATGAACTACCAGGGTTAGCCCCTGATAGAGAAATTGAATTTGAGATCGAATTAATTCTTGGTACTAACCCGATCTCTAAAGCACCTTACCATATGGCACCGACTGAATTGAAGGAACTTCAGGGGTAGCTACAGGAGTTACTCGACAAAGGACTTATACGCCCAAGTCGCTCTCCATGGGGAGCTCCAGTACTGTTGGTAAAGAAGAAAGATGTGTTTATGCGAATGTGCATAGACTACCGAGTACTAAATAATGTGACGATCAAGAACAGGTACCCTTTACCATATATTGATGACCTATTCGACCAGTTAAAGGGTGCCACCATCTTCTCTAAGATTGATATGAGGTCTGGCTATCATCAAGTGAAAGTGAAACCAGATGATATACTGAAGACGACTTTCTGAACAAGATACGGTCATTATGAGTTCGTAGTTATGCCTTTCGGAGTGACGAATGCACCTGCTATGTTCATGGATCTTATGAATCGGGTATTCTCGGCATTCCTCGACAAATTTGTGATCGTTTTCATCGACGATATACTAATATATTCGAGAACCCAAGAAGAGCACGTCAAACACCTGAATATGGTATTGCAGATTCTTCAGGAAAAGCAGTTGTATGCAAAGTTCTCCAAATGCGAGTTTTGGCTCGATCAAGTATCATTTTTGGGTCACGTTATATCCAAGCACAGAGTGATGGTAGACCCAATAAATATTGAAGTTGTGAGTAACTGGAACAAGCAAAAGAATGCCAGCGAAATCAGAAGTTTTCTCGGACTAGCAAGCTACTACATGAAGTTTATAGAGGACTTCTCTAGAATTGCAGCCCCTATGACAGTTCTCACCAGAAAGAACAAAATGTATGAATGGAAGGATGCCTGCGAGAAGAGTTTCACAGAATTGAAAAGGAGACTGACCAGTGCTCCAATCCTTGCTCTTCCAGACAGTAACGAATGCTTCGACATGTACAACGATGCTTCCAAGTTGGGACTCGGAGCTGTACTCATGCAGAATAGCATGGTCATTGCCTACGCCTCTAGACAACTCAAGGAACATGAAAGGAATTATCCCACTCACGATCTAGAGCTAGCGACCATGGTCTTTGCTCTCAAAACATGGAGGCACTATCTATATGGAGCTCAGTGTAGGATTTATACAAATCACCATAGTCTAAAATATTTCTTCACACAGAAGGACCTAAACATGAGACAACGCAGATGGCTCGAGCTCGTCAAGGATTATGACTGCGAGATCTTCTACCATCCAAAAAAAGCGAACAAAGGGGCCGATGCACTCAGCAGGAAGTCCTGTGCCACCTTTATGTCTCTATCGGTATTATCTCGGCCCCTAGACAAGGAAATTATGTGTTACGGGGTTGAAATCATTTTCGAACAGCTTTCTACAATGACGATAGCACTGATGTTGTTCGATGATATATTAGAAAAGCAAGCCCATGACCCAAGCATCCAAAGGATCAAGCAAGAGGTCCTAGAAGGGAAGAATGAGGGATTTTGTATCTCTGACAGTGGAGTATTATACCTCAGGGATCGCTTATGTATTCCCGATGATCCAGAATTACGGAAGAAGATATTTGAGGAAGCTCACGAAACCCCCTATGCGATGCATCCTGGATCCACCAAGATGTACCAAGATCTGAAAGGGAAGTTCTGGTGGTTCGGTATGAAAAGAGATGTGGCTCAGTATGTCAGTACATGTCTGACCTGCCAGAGGGTTAAAGCAGAACACCAGAGACCTGGAGGAACACTGCAGCCAATCCAAATTCCAGAATGGAAATAGAAAGATATTTCTATGGATTTCATCTCAGGACTACCCCAGACGACAAACGGATATGATGCTAAATGGGTGATCGTGGATAGATTGATGATGTCTGCCCACTTCCTAGCAATCAAGATGACCTACTCGATAGAGCAACTGGCTCAATTATATGCTAGAAAATTATCAGACTGCATGGGATTCCTAAGACCATATTTTCTGATAGAGATGGTCGCTTTATTTCCCATTTTTGGGAATGTGTGCACGAAGCTTGTCAAGATCTCGCCTTTCATCCTCGACCGAGACGATGAGAAGGGTGAACCAAGTACTGGAGGATATGTTACGAGATTGTGCCTTGGATTTCAAAGGGACCTGGTGCCGATACTTATGCTTGGTAAAATTCGCCTACAATAATAGCTACCAAGCTACTATTGGAATGGCGCCCTACGAGGCTCTATACGGGAGGAGATGTAGATCTCCTATATGCTGGTACGAGGGTGGAAAAGAAGGGGATGGGACTCCAAATAGATTTCATTGATGACACTGCCCGAGCTATATAGGTCATCCGCCAAAGATTTGAAACTGCTCAGAGGCGGCAAAAGAGCTATGCAGATATGCGGCGTAGATCGTTGGAATTCGAAGTCGGGGATATGGTATTCCTCAAAGTGGCCCCTATGAAGGGAGTGATGAGATTCTGAAGGAAGGGTAAGCTGAGTCCGCGCTATGTGGGACCATATCCGATACTGAAGAGAGTTGGCAATGTAGCTTACGAGCTAGAGCTGCCTCAAGAGATGTCGGCCATTCACAATGTGTTCCACATTTCGATTCTCAAGAAGTGAATTTCTAGTACAGACCAAGTGATTGAGCTACAAACAGTGCAAGTTCAAGAGAACCTGAGTTATGAAAGTTGGCCTATCCAGATACTAGACCGAGAAGTAAAAAGACTAAGGAATAAAGAGGTTCCCTTAGTGAAGGTCCTGTCGCAAAGTCAACGGTACGAAGAAGCCACCTGAGAACGCGAGGAGGACATGAAATAGAAGTATCCAGAGTTGTTCTAAGTTTCGAGGATGAAACTTTTAAAAGGTATGAAGGACTGTCACGCCCGTAAAATTTCTAGCAAATTTTATAATAATTTTTCATGATTATAATGGGCTTTTATGTGGGCTCTTTCAAAAATAAAAGAAAATAGAGCCAAAAAGGGATGCATGGCCCAGGGTTTGAACCCTGAACCTCCAAGCAGGAAACTAAACCTTAGAATGCATGCGATAACCAGAAGCCCAGCAGGGGTGGGCTATGAGAAGGGTAAGGGAAATGATAGATAAGGGTTGGGGAGGCAAGGGGACACCATCAATTGAATAAATAGGGGTAATGATGAGACAAGAAAAACCCAATTCATCATTCTCTTCTCCTTTCTTCTTCCTCCACCGAAAACTCCCTCTCCTTTCTCCCATTTCTGAAAACTCAAGAAGCAAGAAAGAACTCTTGTCTTAGCACCACCTAAGGTATATCCTTATACAAAAAAAGCGAAAGGATGTAAGTAATCCCCTCATCTGCAATACAAGTTGTTTCGATTGTTGATTTCTTAAAAATCCTCTTTGAAAGTTTCGGCCAAGACCCCCTTTATGCTTCTAATGATCTTCCATGCCATGTTTTATATGTATAAGATGTTAACATGTTGATAGATAGGCTTTGAACAAGTTGTTTGAGTGATTGATTTCAAACCCCTCTTTGAAAGTTCCGACCAAGTCCCTTTATGCTTCTAATAACCTTCCATGTCATGATCTATATGTATTTGATGTTAACATGTTGATAGTTTGGCCTTGTAGAAGTTGTTTTAGGGTTTGAATTCTTAAGAGCCCCCATGAAGTTTTGTCCAACTCATGTTTATGCTTGTTAATGATGTTTCATGTCATACTATATATTTATATGATGTTAGTATGATGTTAGATAGACCTTGTACAAGTTGTTTTAGGGTTTGAATTCTTAAGAGTCCCGATGAAGTTTCGGCCAACCCATGTTTATGCTTGTTAATGATGTTTCATGTCATACTATATATGTATATGATGTTAATATGATGTTAGGTAGACCTTGTACAAGTTGTATTAGTGTTTGAATTCTGAAGATGCTTCCTTTGGATGTTTCGGCCAAGATATGTTCATGCTCACCAATGATCCCCCTTGCCATGTTTTATATATATATTTGATGTTAACATGTTGATGGTTAGGCTTTTTACAAGTTGTTGAGCATTTGAATCCAAAAAAAACCTCCATTAGGGTTTCGGCCAAACCATGTTTGGGATACTAATGATTCTCCATGCCATGATCTATATATATTTGATGTTATCATGTTGATAGATAGGCTTTGTACATGTTGTTTGGGTGTAGACTTCCTAAGACCCTTCCTTAGGGGTTTCGGCCAAGACATGCTCATACTCACCAATGATTCCCCTTGCCATGTTTTATATGTATATGATGTGAATATGATGTTAGTTAGGCTTTGTGTAAGTTGTTTGAGCATTTGAACCGTTAAAACCTCCACTAGGGTTTTGGCCAAGATCATGTATGTGCCTACTAATGACCTACCATGCCATGATATATCTATATATATAATGTTAACATGTTGATAGTTAGACTTTGTGATAGCATGATTTGTTTATGCCACTACCTTATGTCCATGTTAATTGTATGAATGTATGATTATGTTATGCTCATTATGTCATGATGAACAAGTATGTATGATGAAATGCCTAAGAGATGCTTCCCTATGAATGGGGACTAAGAGCACTCTTTATGTTATGAAAAGGATATGTTATGAAAAGGAACATGATATGTTATGATAAGGAACATGATATGTTATGATAAGGAACATGATATGCTATTTTACTTTTGTATGGCTTGTACCGGACCCTAGCAAGGTCCAAGGGATGGGCTCCTAAGTGCCCCTAGGTGACGGTCATAGTACGAACCTAGTACGGGATGGGCTCCTAAGTTGCCCTAGGCCGACGGTCGTAGTACGGGCCTAGGATGGGCTTCTATGTTGCCCCTAGGTCGACGGTCGTAGTATGGACCTAGTACCCTAGTAGGTTCGGGATTAGCTACTTCGGGTCTATTTTGGGATGCGCACAAAGATGATGATATATGTGGTACAATGTCGGGCCCCCCATGTTATGATTATGTTTAAGTACTTGTAAAATATATGTTTTCAAAGAACATCTTGCAGATACCCTTTTCTTGTCGATGTGATTATTATGTTTTACGAATTCTAGTTATATGTTCCTAAATGATCATGTCACTACTCTTATATGAATGTTATGCTTATATGTTCTTAAATGAACATGTCACTACTCTTATATGAATGCTATGCTTATATGTTCTTAAATAATCATGTCACTACTTTTATATGAATGCTATGCTTATATGTTCTTAAATGATCATGTCACTACTCTATGTTTAATTTTTGGTGTATGGCTTTTGTGAGTAGGAAAGGATCTTACTAAGCCTATGTACCTATAGTTTCATGTTTCCCTTGTACTGCAGATAAGGGTAAAGAATGGCTAAGCTAAAGGGAGCAGCAGGAGGGGCAAAGTGTGTGTGGTAGTAGCATGGTGGAAGAGATCTGTTTTATATTCCAAGACTTATGCATGTTTTACCTTTTTGTTACTTGTTAAGAGTCGAACTCTACTTGATGTTGATGGTTGCTACTTGGTGTCCATTATGTTGATTATCATGAACTTGAACTAAGTAGTGTCCTTATGAAATGATTATGCATGCTCCATGTTTCATGCTTTATGTTTAAAAAAAAAAGAAAAAAAAGGTTTAAATATGTCCGCTATAAATGCATGTATGTATGATCGAGTCGCGCTGCCCTTCCAACCGCTATAGATTACAAGGAAAGGGCTGGCGTGACAATTCACCCCCCCCCCTCTAGCGATCCGCTCGATCCAATAATTGGTATCAGAGCCTGGGGTGCTAAGATTTGGTGAAACCACCAATCTAGCTTTTTACATATTTTTTTTATTTTTTTATTCTATTTATTTCGAATTTATTTCATTCATTTAGTTTTTCTCCCGCACTACTAATCCAAGACGCGAGTCTTGGTACATTTCGATTGTTTGTGTTGTTGTTAGGTTTTTTTTTGCCTTCATTCTCTTGTTTTTTGTATCAATGGCCCATCTCGAGGGTTTTAGCACCGTCTAACCTCCGTTTTACAACGGAGATGACTTCTGTTATTAGAAGGGTCGGATGGAGTGCTTTCTTAAGACCCAAATCGAGATGTGGATCATAATCCAAACGGTATTCACACTTCCGACTAACGAAGTGGGTGAATCTTTAGATTATGAACAATGGACCAATGCTACAAAAAGGCAAATCGAAGCCGACACCAAGGCGACTCAAATCCTCCAATGCAGCTTGTCCAAGGAGGAGCTTAATCGCGTCGACCCTTCATCAGTGCAAAAGATCTTTGGACAAAACTAGTGGAGCTACACGAAGGGGTTGATGAAGCCAAGGTATGTAAGCGCGTTCTCTTGTTTAATAAGTTATATAATCTAAAAATGCAGGAACACGAGACGATGATGCAACTTCATGCTCGCATTCAAGATATCGTCAACAACCTACACGCAATCGGACAAAGGGTCGAAAACCGTGACCTAATTAGGTATGTACTAAACTCATTTCCTAGGACTACCTTGTGGGCATCCATGGTCGATGACTACAAGGTCTCCAAGGATCTTTCAAAACATATATGTGATGAGTTGTTTTCCGATTTTGAACTCCATGAACAATCTAACTCGGAACTCAAAAAGGGTATAACACTTTTTGTAGGTTCGAAGAAGAAAACACGAGCAAGCCACCCCCGAAGGAGGAAGAAGATGAGTCTGATTCGGAGGTGGACCCGAAAATGGAGGCCGAACTAGTCAACCTAGTTCGGAGGATGGTCAAGGGCCGAAAGCGAACCATCACTAGACCCAACGAAGGTAAGCCTAAAAGTTCTAATGTTAGGTGTTACGAATGCAACAGGTTTGGACATATCAAGTCCGAATGTCCGAAGCTCAAGAGCAAAACACTGAAACACAAGAAGGCACTCAACGATACGTGGGAAGAAATGTCCAAGGAAGAAGACGATGATCGCGTCTTCATGGCTAAACTGGTTGAATCGGAGACGGAGTCGGAACTGGAACACGAATCTGAAATCGAAGACGAATTGGACTGCGAAGCACTATTCAAGACAAGCCACGGATTCGCATTCGGTTCAAAAAATACACTCAAGGTAAGTCGATCCCTTATTAGTATGCTTTATAGTGCAATTAAATTCTTAACTAGGAAATTAGCTAAGCCCGAGTTCAAGGTCGAGACCCTGGTTGAGGAGGTTAAACTCCTCAAACACGAGGTCTCCCTAACCTCTTCGACTAGTCGAGTTCGAGAGGAGGACTCAACTCGGGTTGAAAAGCTTGAAGTTGAGAACTGACTCTTGAAGAGTCAAGTTGAAGATCTTAGGAACACGTTGGAAAGGTTTACTTTTGGATCCAAAGGACTTGACCTCCTACTTGGTTTGCAAAGGGTCGTGTACAACAAGGCTGGACTAGGGTTTAGCTCAAATACGACCAACAAGTCATATATGTCGATTGTAAGTCGACATAAAAAACATGTCCAAGCATGGATCCCTAAGACCGCCTTGATTTCAAACTTAGGATCAAACCAGTACTGGGTTCCAAAGGACCAAATCCACTATGTGGAGAGACCGAACCGATTCAACGGTCCAGGGGGAGCAAGTACAAAACTTGTTTGTGTTTTAACTTAGAAATTGTATGCTAAGGTTCTTTATTTATTTTGATTTTTCTTTTTAGAATGGTTAGATAGGACTATAACTCGTCAATACTTGGTAATATAGTACCAGGACGCGGCGAGATGATAGTATGCTAAGAAAGCGGAGTCTTGTGTATTCGGGCTAGATAAGGCATATCTAGTTCGGTGCACTTGACCGAGTGGAACTAGCTGAAGCTACCTCGCCGTATCCTAGACTAGTTAGACCAGGAAGTGGTCTTAGGTGAGTCAAGTCTCTATTTTCTTGAAAATGGCTTTGTCTAAGGAAGTGGTCATTTTTCCGATCAAAGAAGTGTTAGTAATATATGAGAGATGTCCTAAGGCAATCGCCTTATGTATGAACCATTTATATGATAAATGAAGATTCACTATTTGAGTATACATGGTTTCATGTATTTGATTGGATCTTAAACTCATTTACTGAATGTCCACAATACGACTCACAGCATGAGAGAATTTGTGATTTGATCACAACTAGTGAGTATCTCTACATGTGTAATTGTGATGTATCGGAATTATCCCTAGTCGATGAATTGATGGATTTGGACACCATCAATTCTGTCGATACTAGCACGAGGTATACTCCTTGGTGTATCCAAGCAGCTGATTCTCATTGGCTGGAGACATTGTGATGTCCGGAGTTAATCGTGGATGCTAGTTATGGTAACTAGTTCATTGGAGTGACCAACCGCAAGACTTCATATGGTTCTCTGCATATATAGATATGTCAATGAAGTTCTTACTGTAGATTAAGTGCGATGTTCCTTTGACTTGCGGTATTCAAGTCATCTTGATCATAAAGACTTATGCTTTGTCATCTTAAGCAAGCATCTCCGAGGAGATATGGACCCGGGATGATTGGGAATAAGTCGAAGTGATCGATGGTGTTTGAATAGCCTATAAAGGATTCACCACTCATTGCGAGGAGATGTATACCCATGGCCTTTCGTCGGACTGTTACTAAAGTCTTTGGCTAAAGCATTACATGTTTAGAGTAAGGTACTCTTCGATACATGTGCAGTAACTAGAATCCGTAGGACGAGGAAATGATACTTGAGCTAGGTGTGACGTAGTCAGCCTGGTGGGGACTGACACTATAGACCATGTCCTAAACCAAGTGGGTATAAGATGAGTGAAGGGAATGGGGCACGATTCATTCGAGCTGCTGAAGGGTTTCAGAAATAGTTCTGGATCAACCGTTGATCTTTTCGGTTAATTGGGGATCATGATGTACTACTAGGTGCCACTCATGATCGTTCTATAATTAATGGTTAATTATAGACGGTCAACATAAACCGAGAACCTATTTGGTCACACGCACAATGAGCGTAATCCGAAGGATTTAAAACGATCTTGAGAATGAGATTCTCAGACCAAGAGAAACTGGGTTTGGTTGGACCAAACATGGAGCGAGCATTAAATCATTTCAGTCGCAATGGAAGCATGGATGGGCTCTGTCTTATGAAGACATAATGGATGAACTAAAATGGTTTGGTTCTAATCCAATGGAGGAGAATAAACCAAAGGGTTTAGTTTATTTTAAACGAATGAACCAAAGTTGGTTCGGTTCGTTTTAACTTAAAATTAACCATTATGGTTTGGTTTATTTTAACTTAAATTAATGCAGCGGGTTAACGGGCCTTATGGTTATGATCCAATAACCATTAAGAGAATTAGTTCTCTATAAAAGAGGGCTTAAGGGTTTGTTAAGCCCTAATCCAATTCCCTTAACCTAGAGTTGTCGCCCACCTCCTCCCCTTGTAGAAGTCGGCGCCAACTCTAGTGCTGCCGCCTATCTCCTCCAACCGGCGACCATCTGCTGCCGTCTTCTCCACTTGCCGGCATCAAGCTGCTGCCGGAGGAGCTCCAGTGATCATCCTTGGCTCCGGCGACAAGGTGAGCACATTGCTTTCCTTATTTGGCCGGCGCAAGGTCTCCACCAAAGCTGTCCAGTTTTCTGGACAGCTTGTTTCCTTCTTGTCGGAGCGTCGTTTGGACGACGTTTGGAGCTCCGACAGTGCCTCCCTTGCTGGGGATTCGATCTCCGGCAATCCTCATAGGTGGAGGATGAAGGATTCGTCTAACGGTTGACGAATTCCTCTCCAGAGAAGCGAGTTTTTGAGAACTCATTTTTGGATCCGAATTTGGATTCAGATTGTGATCTTCTCTCGATCACATCGTCTTCAACACGAGGTTAGTAACCCGTACGAAGATGAGGCTCGTGACTTAGTGAATTCATCCCGAAGATACTCGGCGTGGATACGGATAGAGATGATTCTAGCGAGGATCGTTCCGATTGATGTCTTTCCCGCTACACGTGATACGTAAGGTATACGTAGTTAAATTTTCTTTTATTGCAAAATTTAAATTTACGGTTATGTCTACACATGTTGTACTATGCATGCGTGTGATGTGTGTGTTGTAATAAATTAGATTTATTATTTTATTCCTTCCGTTGTGTACATGTTTGCGAAACATGTTCGAATACACACTCGCCGCGGTACCGGAAACCCAACAAGAAGGCCTCTGTTCCTCGCCACGACCTGGAAGCCATAATCTTAAAAAAGTGACTTGATGAGCCTAAGGTCAAATCTGAATCTAACGCAAGGTTGACAAGTGTTCAAATCATTAAATTTAAATCAAGTAAAATTGGAAGTCATCTCACAAGAACATATAAGGTTAACATGCTTGATCATGTAGACATGGGGGAGATGATTTAGGTTAATAATTTTCAACCAACCTATAATAAATCCAATATCCGATCCAACTACCTTGCATGTAGGATGAATGGATGTTAGTACGGCATGCTATGTCCAAAATAAGATCCTTATGGTAAAGAGGCACCTTAAGACCTCATATGAGATTTATCACGATAAAATACCTAACATCAAGTACTTTAGGGTATTTGGATGTAAGGTACATATCCTAAACACTAAGGATTATCTAGGAAAATTTACATCCAAAACCTCGATTGGAATCTTTCTAGGATACTCTACTACGAGTAGAGCTTATATAGTATATAACCATGACACTCTTAGAGTCGAGGAGACTATCAATGTAGTGTTTGATGAAGGACACGAACCTTCAAAATCCCTGGCAACCCCAATTAGCTCTAGGGGATCGATCGGTGTGTATTGGTCGGCTAGAGGGGGGTGAATAGCCCTCAATCATCCGATGGTGGAATTTGCTCGTTCTCATAGCGTTGCTTGTCTACGATTGTTGTTAGTGAAGCGGAATAACAATGATAATAATAATACTAACAACACATAACAATCACAAGCAATACACAAGAAAATACGTGGTTCGGAACCGAATGGTTCCTACTCCACGGGCGAGCTCTCCGAGCTCTAGTTATGCGCACGACACTAACTAAACTCCTTCTCGACTACACGTCGAAGGTGGAGAAACCTCTCACAAGCTATTACAACAAGTAATATATGAAATACAAGAAATACAAAGACAAATATGAAATACACGTAAAAAACCCTTTACAATGCTTGCTTTGAACCCTTTGCTTGTAGCTTGCTTTAGATGGCTCTTGAAGGTCTGGAATACAGCAGCAATTCCCCTCCAATAGCTTCACAAAAGTCTTGCAAAATCCTCCCACTTGAACTCCATTTATAAAATGCATCAAGCTGTTTTCGCGTGATCATTGCCAAAAGGCCCGATCATTGCCCACTATCGTTGTCTCTGCGGCGGATCCACATTGGAAAAGTTCCAGCGGATCTCCTACCGGTCATTGTCGATCCATGCCCGGATCGGGTGACTAATATCGCGCCCTTGTCGGCTCAAGCGCATTCTGTGCTCACGACATTCCCATCAGTCGATTGCCATCCCTCGATAGTCGACTGTTGTCGACATCAGTCGAGTGCCAGTCCATGGCAGTCGTCTGCCAAGCACAAAACCTGCAGTCTAACACCAGTCGAACCCTAGTCGACTTGGACCAGTTGACTGACACCTATGCCAGTCGACTGCTGTCGGTCAAAACCTCAAACACCAAGTTGTTTGAGCATCCGACCGTCGGGTAAACCCTCAAATATCAAGTTTGAGCCTCCGACACTCAGTCTTAGCCACTTGGCCAAGTCCACATAATCCCTCATGGAGTTCCCCACTGAAGCTCTCTTCCCTCGGCCTACGTCCCTCGGATGCGCCAAGCGCACGGCTTTGCAACGCCATCCTTCGTGTCTCATGCCCTCGAAGTATGATTCCCTTGGGCCTCACTCCATTCGCTTCCCGTCCGGCGGTCCCTCGGATGCACCAAGCGCACGGCTTCGCAATTTCATCCTTCACTGACTCAAGGACCCCGAGCCTAGTGAACTTACCGAGTCCTCAAGACTTTCCACATACACCATGCCCACGACTTCGCAATGCATTTCTCACCAAGCACCAAGCGCACGGCTTCGCAATGCTTTGGACTTTTCCACACCAAGCTCCATGCTTGGATTTTCCATGTCAACCCCATGTTGGATTTTCCCATGACAATCCCATGTCATGAGTTTTGTCTATCATCAAAATACTATCAAGGTACTGCTCGAGTCAAACTCGAGTCAACCTGGGCCGATTGCACCAACAATCTCTCCCTTTTTGATGATTGACAAAACTACCATCTAAAGTCTACCAATTCTCCCATATTGGCAATTCTCACGTCCCAAATGAGAATTCCAAACCCAAATTGGCAATTCTCAGATCCCAAATGAGAATTCCAAACCTAATTGGTAACATGGTAACTTCTTCCCCTTTTTGACATTATATCAAAAAGGTCCTCCCCAAGGGTATGTATGTCTCATATCCTAATGAGATCTTACAATCTCTCCCTTAGAGGAACACATGCCTACAATCTTTGTAGTGATCCCATATCACTTAAAGAGAGGTTTGCTCCCCCTTGACCATTGCACCAACAATGTCCTTGGAGAGTCCCTAAGCCAATAGGAACATTTAACCAATCAAAATTAAGGCAAAGTTCAACAATGAACTCTCTTCCACCTTAAAATTGATACTCTCCCTAAACCCATTTCCTAATCCATGTCCAATGGATTTCCATCCTTTCTAATGCTCTCCCAAGCATATCCTAGGGTTAGGAGTGGTTAGGGGAACTTAACCTAGCTGAACATGGGCCTAACCAACAAGATTTACCCGAAATCAGCTTGAGTAGTCGAATGAATTCAGAAATCAGTCGGCTGCCACACCCATCAGTCGACTGGCCACCATGGCAGTCGACTGATAACTGCATTTGCAATTTTTTAAATTTCAAAAATGGCTTTCCGAAATTCATAAGTAAATATACATAGGTTTAAAAATCTTGAAATTTGGTATGTATATTACTTATCACAATCATTATGGGTGAAAAATATTAGAAAATTATTTTACCTACTAAACTAAGAGATTGACACAAAGTCAAAAAGTTAAGAAAAGCTTCAATAAAGAGCCCTCTTTGTATCATCCCATTCAATGGTGATAGCTATCAAAAGATAGGCTTCACCAAGGTTTTTCAAAATGTTTTCAAAATGTTTTTGAAACCTTTAATTCCTTTTTCTTAAACATCTCACTTGTATCTAGATGTGTAAAACACATACAAGTCAAGTTTTTAGTGAGATGTGAGTTTTTGTTCTTTTAATGGTTTCATGCATATTTCTAAGCAATATTATTTTATTCCCGTCAAACCATGCCATAGTCCTTAAATCCATTTTTAGTTATATGCATGATGATGTTTATGGCATAAATATGATATAGATAAAAGCATATGGCAAAATCATTCATGTAAGAGACATCTAAGTATACATGACATCTAAAAATAGTTCTAAACATGATCATGATATTTTTATAGATAAAAATGAAAATGATGTCATGACATGGCAAGGCAAACAAATCATGACAAGTAAAATATACTAAGGTATAAAATACCTAAGTGTTAAATCCAAATTGTCATTTCTAGGGTTAAGTCCATTTTTGCCTTAATAGCCATTTATCCCCCTAGTGTGCCATAAACCCAAAATGGCACACCAATACCTCTAAGACCTAATTGTGCCAATTTAAATCATTTTTAACTTCTCAAAGCATATTGGCACACCCTAATGTGTCAACTCTACTATGGTTAGGTTAACTACCCATCCACTTAGGGTTGACACACCCTAATCCATTTAGCGTAAATCGATCACACTCTTAGGAACCCAATACCTATTGGAGCTCCTTGGGTTAAGAAGGTATTCTCTAGGGATAACTTACCTAGATACCTTCCTAATGACCCTTTTAGGCTTTAGAGCCATAGTCTTTTGGGTCTTTCCTAGGTCAACACTAGAGGTGACTCCTCCTTTGACCTTCCTAGTGGCTACATTTGATTTCTTTGAGGTCTTAGTCACTAAGCAAACACCATGGCTAGACTTAGGGATAGCTTCCCTATTAGCCTTGGTTTTTCTAGACCTAGAAATAGTTCTATAATCAAATGGAATATTATGATAAGTCTTCTTGGGATTAGGTTTGTGACCCAAACCTTCCTTGCCCTTAGACCATTTTTGAACCTTAGGTCTTGACTTTTGGGCATTTGACCCTTGAATTGAATTTTCTATGATTCTAAGGGTTTTCTTCATTCTCTAAAGTCTTGACCTCAAGACTTGGTTTTCTAACTCTAATTTCTTCAATTTTGAATTTTCATTAGATTTTTGGGAAGGCCACTTGTTCTTAGGCATGTGCCAAGACTTTTTGGGATTAATACCCAAATTTTCTTCTATTCTCCTAATGGACTCCTTTGGTAAAATATTTCTAGAATTATGAGTCCTAGGTTTGTCCTTAGTTACATGAACATGCTTGTCACCTAAGCAATAAACCTTATTATTTCTCTTAGCATGCTTTTCATTAATAATGGCAAGAGAACTAAAATAGTTTTTAGCATGCTTTTTAATTCTAGGAATTGAAGGTGCATTAACTAAATGTACCTAAGGGTTAGCTTTTGAAGCTCCCCCTACATGAGATACACCTTCTTGCCCTTTCTTTCTCCCCCTAGGGCATTGGCTTCGGTAGTGCCCCCTTTGGTTGCATTTGAAGCACACGATGTGCTCTTTGCTCTTAATTGAGGAGACTCTGGCATCCTTTGACTTTGGGTTGACTTTTGGTGTCGATGCCTTTTCCTTAGCCAATTTAGGGCATTTGCTCTTGTAATGCCCTTTCTCCCTACACTCAAAGCATATTATGTGATTTTTATTTAAAATAACAACACTTGAGTTACCTAGGGAGGTGGTGGAGGCCTCTTCACTTCTTCCGGAGGTAGAAGCTTCATTTTGATCTTGCTCCATAATAGAAATCCTTTCCTCCCCCTTAATGCTAGAGGTGGAGATCTCCACCAAATCATCAACATCTTCAAATGTTGTGGGTGCTTCTTCCTCGGCATTCTCATCTACTTGTGTCGGTTGGGAGTTTTCTTGGAATTTTGTTATCTTATTCCATAGCTCCCTTGCATCCCTATAGTCACCCAATCTAGACCAAATATGATTAGGTAACAAATCACTAAATAATTTTATTACCTCAAGATTTGTCTTGAAGTCCTTAATTTGGTCTTGGGTCCACCTTGACTTCTCAATTGACTTGTTGTATTTGTCCCTAGGCATCTCAAAACTATTTTCTACAATAATCATAAAATCAAAATCGGTTTCGATGTATATCTCCATCCGTTTCTTCCACCAAGAAAAATCTCCATCGAATTTCGGTGGATGGATGTTGTAGCCGACCATCTTATAGTGCTTGTGTCGACGGTTAGTCCTTGACAAGCCCCTTGGCTCTGATACCACTTGTAGGGGATCGATCGGTGTGTATTGGCTGGCTAGAGGGGGATGAATAGCCCTAAATCGTCCGATGGTGGAATTTGCTTGTTCTCGTTGTGTTGTTTGTCTACGATTGTTGTTAGCACAACGGAATAACAATGATAATAACAATACTAAAAACACATAACAATCACAAGAAATACACAAGCATATACGTGGTTCAGAACCGAATTGTTCCTACTCCACGGGCAAGTTCTACGAGCTCTAGTTATGCGCACGACACTAACTAAACTCATTCTCGACTACACGTCGGAGGTGGAAAAACCTCTCACAAGCTATTACAACAAGTAATATATGAAATACAAGTAATACAAAGACAAATACGAAATACACATAAAGAACACTTTACAACGCTTGCTTTGAACCCTATGCTTGTAGCTTGCTTTAGATGGCTCTTGAAGGTCTAGAATGCAGAAGCAATTCCCCTCCAATAGCTTCACAAAAGTCTTGGCGAAATCCTCCCACATGATCTCCATTATTAACCTACATCAATTTTTTTTGCCCAATCATTGCCAAAAGGCCCGATCATTGCCCCTGCTGTCTCACAACAACAAGATCCACGTTGGACAAATTCCAACGGATCTCCTACCAGTCGACTTCCAGTCCATGGCAGTTGACTGCAAAACACTAAACCTGCAGTCTAACACCAGTCGAACCCTAGTCGACTTGGACCAGTCGACTGACACCTATACCAGTCGACTGCTATCGGGCAAAACCTCAAACACCAAGTTGTTTGAGCATCCGACCGTCGGATAAACCCTCAAACATCAAGTTTGAGCCTCTAACACTCAGTCTTAGCCACTTGGCCAAGTGCACATCATCCCTCATGGAGTTCCCCACCGAAGCTCTCTTCCCTCGGCCTACATCCCTCGGATGCGCCAAGCGCACGACTTTGCAACGTCATCCTTCGCGTCTCATACCCTCGAAGTATTCTTCCCTTGGGCCTCACTCCATTCGCTGCCCGTCCAGCAGTCCCTCGGATGCACCAAGTGTACGGCTTCGCAATGCCATCCTTCACCGACTCAAGGACCCCGAGCCTAGTGAACTTACAAAGTCCTCAAGACTTCCCACATGCACCAAGTGCATGACTTCCCAATGTATTTCTCATCAAGCACCAAGTGCACGGCTTCACAATGCTTTGGACTTTTCCACACCAAGATCCATGCTTGGATTTTCCATGCCAACCCCATGTTGGACTTTCCCATGACAATCCCATGTCATGAGTTTTGTCTATCATCAAAATACTATCAAGGTATTGCTCGAGTCAAACTCGAGTCAACCTGGGCCGATTGCACCAACATTTGTGAGCCGATTCATACCAAACTCAACTCCGATCCAGAGATCAAGTCTAGTATCTATCCTAACCTAAGTAAACCAAGTCATTCTATTGACCAAGTGGTAGGTGACTCTAACCCAAATCAAACTAGGACTCAAACTAGTCACCCTATCGACCAAGTGATAGATGACTCTAACCCAAATCAAACTAGGACTCAAACTAGTCACCCTATCAACCAAGTGATAGATGACTCTAACCCAAATCAAACTAGGACTCAAACAAATCATCCTATCGACCAAGTGATAGGTGATCCAAGCCTAGGAGTTTGAACTAGAGCCTCATACCGAAACCTTAGTCAAATCTCCTTGATTTCTAAAATTGAATCCAAAACTATTGACCAAGCTCTTCTTGATCCCGATTGGATTATTGCAATGCAAGAAGAGCTGGCTCAATTCACTAGGAATGAAGTATGAGAATTAGTACCACCACCTAAAGATAAAACAGTCGTTGGAACAAGGTGGGTGTTTAGAAATAAACTTGATGATAAAGGTGAAGTAGTTAGAAGTAAAGCTAGATTAGTTGCTAAAGGGTTTAGTCAAGTCGAAGGCTTAGATTACTACGAGACCTATGCCCCAGTAGCTAGATTAGAGTCCATTCGAATGTTATTAGCATATGTTACACATCGAGGATTTAAGTTGTTTTAAATGGATGTAAAGTCAGCATTCTTAAATGGATATATTAAGGAAAAAGTTTATGTCAGCCAACCCCCCAGTTTCGAAAGTCTAGATAAACCCTACCATGTCCTTAGATTAATGAAAGCTCTCTATGGACTCAAACAAGCTCCTCGAGCTTGGTACGAGAGGCTTTCGATTTATCTTAAGTCCAAAGGATTTAACCAAGGTTTAGTTGACCCAACCCTTTTCGTAAAAATCATAGGTAAAGACATATTCATAGCCCAAATTTACGTAGACGATATAATCTTCGAAACCACCAGCTTGGTACTGTGTTTCCCTATCTACCACCGAAGACGAATACATCGCGATGGGTGAGTGTGTCACTCAACTTCTTTGGATGAAGCACACTCTCTGAGATTTTAAGTTAGACTTTACGAACACTAAAATGCATGTAGATAATATTAGCACAATTAACCTAACTAAGAATCCAATATGTCACTCTAGGACCAAACATATAGAGGTCAAACACCATTTCATTCGAGAACATATGGCTACCAGAGCCATACAACTCGAATACGTCGAATCAAAGTCCAACTTGGCAGATCTATTTACTAAACCCCTACCCGAAGCCGAATTCAGTCTATTAAGACGAAAATTGGGCATGTGCATAGTAGAATAGGAATGTACAAATTATATTTTCTTATTACTATTTTTACTTTTTTATGGAAGTAGCATGGGACATACCTTAGATATCATGCACCTATAGATTTAAGGAGCTAATACATCTCACAACACATAGGACTAATGTGTTTGTGTTCTTAGCCATGTAGATGGGCATGAGATGTTAGGACCTTACTCCTGGTTCTAGATGTAGAGCTAGTGCATCGCCATGAACCACAGAGTATAATCATATATACTAACCGACTCTGACCTAGACTTGTTGATCCTTTAAATCAATCAAGTCAAATAAGAGTTGAACATTATATAGATGAGCTTATTTTTAGTATTTTATTTTCAAAATAATATGGAACATGCTTGGACTTGAAACATAAACTTACTACCTTTATTTTCTTTTTCAAACCCCCCCCCCTGGTAAGGGCAATCTCTTGCCATGATAAGGTTTTGATGTGTGTAGCAAAGGGTTTAAGTTAGATTGTTATTATGATTTGATATGTGCGTTGGAGTCTTACAGGGCTTAGTAATTCGCACATGGAGCCTTGGCGAGTTTCACCTCTCATGACTCAGTCCTTGAGTCGGTGAAGGATGGCTTTGCGGAAGTCGTACGCTTGGAGCATCCGAGGGATCGCCGGACGAGGAGCTTGGAGTGAAGCTGGAGGAAGTAGACTTCAGGGCGAGACGCGAAGGATGGCACTGCAGAGCCATGCGCTTAGCTCATCCGAGAGACGTGGCTTGATGAAGATAACTTCAAAGGCTAGGGACTCCGAGGGATGAGAGTGAGCGAATGTAACCTGGGAAAGGGGTAGCGCTCTTAGGTGAAACATGGCCATTTGGCTAAGTGTCGGATGAGATTTTCCGACATCAGTTGACTACCATGTTATGGCAGTCGACTACTCTAAGACGACGGTGACTCGACTAGTGTTTGAGTACAGTTCAAGTGACAACAGTCGACTGCCATGGAATGGCAGTCGACTGCGAGACCACCAGTCGACTGATGAAGGCATCAGTCGATTGGTTGCAAGTGTTTTGGGCACAGAATGGAGTCGAATTCGCGGAGCACTCGATTGATCAAGCATCAATCGACTGATGGCAATATCAGTCGACTGATGCCAGTGTCATTGGATGAAAACCAACATGGAAAGCAGCCGTTATTGGGTAACGACTACAGGACCAGTCGACTGATAGGGACATCAGTCGACTGCTCCTGTGTCAACGGGAAGAAACCCTCTTCCTCTATAAAGAGGAAGGGTGTGGGGCTTTGGGAACCTAATGCTTCAACTCATAACATCTCCCAAAGTGCTCTAAGGGTTTTTCCACTCTTCATCTTGTGCTAATTCTCATTCTATTGTAAGAAGAGGGATTGGAAAGAGGTTACCTCCACCTAGCTTGGTGCAAAGGAGAGATTTATTGGATTTGGCAAAGGAGTGATTCACCCTGGACGAATCGGAATCATGGATTAGTGGCGTAGTCGTGAACCACGTTACGACTTTGTGTTAGCATTGTTTGTTTCCTTTGCTTTGTCTTTCTTTGCTTGATTTGCTTGTCTTGTTGTTTCCGTTGCGCTAATCTTGTTTGTAGACGAGCAAATTCCATTAACCAAATGAAAGAGGGCTATTCACCCCCCTCTAGCCGGCCGATCGATCCCCTACAAGTGGTATCAGAGCCAAGGAAAGCTTGTCGAGGACTAACCGCCACAACAAGCGCATTCAAGAATCTGTTGGGATCTTATATGCAAAATAGCATATGCGCAACGGAAAAATAGGATCCCTTCCAAGTGATCCTTGCGAAAGAAAACCTCGTACAAAATAAATTTCTCTAAACCTATCTTATAGGAGAATATTACCTTTGTTGCATGCCCTTTGTAATCCCGCTACTCCTTGGATGTGTTGGATCTTTTTGCACGTTCAAGTGTCTGTGCCTCTATATGTATCCACACGAGCAAGCTCTTGTCTCACAAAAGAAACTAGAAGAGCTCTCCTTTACTTCTTGCTAGAGAAGTCCCTAAAGGAGAGGAAAGTAGGGAAAGAGAGAAAGGAAGAAGAAGACCACTCTTCTTGCTAGCCTACACTCACAAAAACCACACAACCAAAGCCTCTCCCACCAAGCTCTCACCAAGCCTCAAGCTTCCACACTTCAACTCATTTGGCCATCCACCCCATGGGGTGTTTTATAGGATTGGAAAAACCTTTCATCTCCTATCACATTCAATGCAATCAATGACATTGAAAGATAATCAAACAAGGAGTTATACTCCTTGTTTAGCCGGCCACATGTGGGGAAAATCCAAAGGTCAAAACCCTTTGTCTCCTTCCACCTCATCAAGCTTAGGTGGCATGCTTAGGTGGCATGCTTATGTGGCATTCATGGATGTTGAATTAATCTTATTAATTCAATATGCTTATCTTATCATATTGAATTAATCTCATTAAATCAATAAGGTAACATATTGAGTTAATCTTATTAAATCAATTAAGCTTAGCATATTGAATTAATCTCATTAAATCAATAAAGTAAAATTCTCATTAAGCTTAAAGTCCAAAAACCATTTTGTACTTAAGCTTATTCCCAAACTATTCTAGTCAAACTAGAATGCATTAATTCTTCTAATCATCATGCTCTTTGTGTATGACCCTATAGGCTCTCATAACGTTGGCAGTGGATCTAAACTCTTTTAGATACACAAGCAATGAGCAGCATCTAGCAATACATCATTGCTACCCAAGTTACGAGATAAGTCAAGATCCGACTAACCTTTCCGTGACTACTATAATGTATGACCGTGTCCTTCTATCCTTGATATCAGATTGACCAATGAGGCATAGACCGTGTCATCCTCGATCAATCTATGTGTTTCTTGATCCCTGAGTAAACTAACTCAAACAAATGAGCTCAATATCTCATATTGACTCATTCGAGCATGGCCATGCGTTTTAGTAGTTCTACTCAATCAAGGGGCCCACAGATATCACTCCCGTCATATGGGAGGGATAGATCCCATCTACATCACTCATATCCCTCCGCATAATTTGTTATATACCCAGTAATCGCCTTTATGGTCCACCCTGTTACGGGTGACGTTTGACGATACCAAAGTACATAACTCCTTATGTAGGGAACCGTAGTGACTTCAGGTTTGAGGACTATTCATACCAATAGTCACATGAGAAAGTTTATGACACTCATATGGCGATCCATGAAACTTTCTCATGGCGGGTCAGTTCAGTATATATTCTCTAATATATACCCATGTGTCAACTTGATATCATATATCCATGACTTGTGAGATCAAGTCATCAATTGACCTACATGCTAGTCTTTATGCATTAATATTGCCCTTGCATATTAATACTTGACTAGGAACATTTAGGAAAGTGTTCTCTACAGCCTCTCATAATCAATTCTGCCAATTGATGTGCTATAGATAAGAACCTACTTTTCTAGGGCATTATTATATTTAATTTAGCTGGCACAAGCAAGACGTAAATATAATAACCAATCCTTTGCCTTTATAGAATATGATACAAAATGTTCCCTATTCAACCATCACATGATTGGTTCTAGGGCTATAACTAACAATCTCCCACTAGCACTAGTACCAATCACTATAATATCTGATACCTAGTGACCTAGTGTGACCATCATGCTTCCTCTGTGCCAAAGCCTTGGTCAGTGGATCTGCGATGTTAGCTTCTGTTGGTACTCTGCATATCCTCACATCTCCTCTATCGATGATCTCTCGAATGAGATGAAAGCGCCGCAGTATGTGTGTGGTCCGTTGATGTGAACGAGGTTCCTTAGCCTGTGCAATAGCCCCATTGTTGTCACAATAGAGGTCTATTGGATCTGCAATGCTAGGAACTACCCTAAGTTCACTGAAGAACTTGCGAGCCAAAGCGACCTCCTTCATTTGCATCGAGGCCAGCGACAATATACTAAACCATTTGTAGAATCGATGGCTGTATTACGCCGAACTCTTCCAGCTCACAACTCCACCATTCAGGAAAAACACGTACCCCGATTGCGATATATAGTCATCCTTGTCTGTTTGGAAGCTTGCATCACTGTAACCCTTTACAGTTAGCTCCTCATTACCTTCAAATATCAGGAAATATTCTTTCGTTCTTCGTAAGTATTTAAGAATATTTTTTACTGCTATCCAGTGACTTTCACCTGGATCCGACTGGTATCTACTCGTCATGCTCAAAGCATACGAGACATCAGGATGAGTACAAAGCATGACGTACATGATAGACCCTATAGCAGATGCATAAGGGATCTTATCCATGCGATCTCTCTCCTCCTTAAAAGAGGGACATTGAGTCTTTGAAAGACTCACACCATGTGATAAAGGCAGAAATCCTTTCTTGGAATTTTTCATAGCAAAACGATCTAGCACTTTATCAATGTATGTACTCTGACTTAGGCCAAGTAATCTTTTAGATCTATCTCTAAAGATCTTGATGCATAGAATATAGGCAGCTTCACCTAAGTCTTTCATCGAGAAACAATTCCCTAACCACATCTTCACATACTGGAGTGAGGGAATATCATTTCCGATGAGAAGTATGTCATCTACATACAAGATAAGAAATACAACTGTGCTCCCACTATTTCTTTTGTAGACACAAGGTTCATCTTCATTCTTGATGAAACCATACTCCTTGATTGCATCATCGAATCGAAGATTCCAGCTTCGAGAGGCTTGCTTTAGTCCATAAATGGACCTTTGCAGTTTGCATACCTTTCCAGGATGCTTTGGATCTTCAAAACCCTCAGGTTGTGTCATGTACACATCCTCGAGTAGCTTTCCATTCAGAAAAGCGGTTTTGACATCCATCTGCCAGATCTCATAATCGTGGTAGGCTGCAATAGCAAGTATGATCCAAATGGATTTAAGCATCACAACTGGTGAAAATGTTTCATCATAGTCAATACCATGAATTTGTTTGAATCCTTTAGCCACCAATCTACCTTTATAGGTATGCTTATTACCATCCATGTCAGTCTTTACTTTAAAGACCCACTTACACCCAATGGGTTTTACCCCTTCAGGTGGATCAACCAAAGTCCATACTTGGTTAGTGTACATGGATTCCATTTCGGATCTCATGACCTCTAGCCATTTCTTAGAATCTGGACTCATCATAGCTTCTTGATAGGATGTAGGCTCATCAAGATCGACAAGCAATACTTCACCGTTGTCAGTCAAGAGAAAAGAATATCTCTCGGGTTGACGACGGATCCTATCAGATCTACGAAGAGGTTGGTCTACTTGAACAGGTGTTTGCTCCACAACTCTTTGGGTAATAATTTACTCATCCACAACACTTTGTGGTGCCTGTTCATTTTCCATCGAAGCCTTAGTGTTATCTTCATCCTGAATTTCTTCAAGATGAATTTTACTCCCACTAGTTTTTCTAGAAATAAATTCTCTTTCTAGAAAGATAGCATTTCTGGCAACAAACACCTTGCCAAGTGTGGGATTGTAAAAGTAATATCCCTTAGTTTCCTTGGGATATCCTACAAAATAACACTTATCTGATTTGGGTCCTAGTTTATCTGAGACTTGACGTCTAACATAAGCTTCACAACCCCAAATCTTTATAAAAGACATTTTGGGACTCTTCCCAGTCCATAACGTGTATGGTGTCTTTTCTACGGCTTTTGATGGGACGCGATTAAGTGTGAAAGCAGCTGTCTCTAGAGCTAAACCCCAAAAGGAAGTAGGTAGATCAGTCTGGCTTATCATTGATCGTACCATATCTAATAGAGTACGATTTCTCCTCTCAGATACACCATTCCATTGTGGTGTTCCAGGTGGAGTGAGTTGGGATATTATCCCACACTCAGCCAGGTGATCACGAAACTCTTGACTAAGGTATTCACCACCTCGATCTGATCGAAGTAGCTTAATACGCTTACCAAGTTGGTTTTGTACTTCATTCTTGAATTCTTTGAACTTTTCGAAGGATTCTGACTTATGTCTCATCAAATATAAGTAGCCAAATCTACTCATATCATCAGTGAAAGTAATAAAGTACTTATAGCCTCCTCTGGCTTCGACATTGAAAGGGCCACATACATCTGTATGTATGAGTCCTAACAAGTCCGTCGCTCTCTCGCCATGTCCACTAAATGGAGTTTTAGTCATCTTTCCTAAAAGACAAGATTCGCATATCTCATATGATTCAAAATCAAATAAGTCCAATAATCCATCTTTATAGAGTTGGGATATGTGTTTTTCATTTATGTGACCTAGGCGACAGTGCCAGAGATATGTTTGGTTCAAATTATTCGATTTGAACCGTTTGGTATTTACGTTATAAATTGGGTTTTCTAAATCTAGAACATAGAGACCATTCATAAGTGGTGCATTACAATAGAACATTTCATTCAAATAAATGGAACAACATTTGTCCTTTATTATAAAAGAAAAGTTTTTCTTGTCTAAACAAGATACAGAGATTATGTTCTTTGTTAATGCAGGTACATAAAAGCACTCCTCTAGTTCTAAGATAAGCCCAGTGGGCAAAGACAAAGAATATGTTCCTACAGCTACAGCAGCAACTTTTGCGCCATTGCCTACTCGTAGGTCTACTTCGCCTTTTGCCATTAGTCTACTATTTCTCAGTCCCTGCACATTAGTACAAATGTGAGATGCACATCCGGTATCTAATACCCATGTAAAAGAAATAGATAGATTAACTTATATAATGTGTATACCTGAGGCAGAAGTCCCACTTCTTTTTTTCTTTACTTCCTCAAGGTAGACTTTGCAGTTCCGCTTCCAGTGTCCAGTCTCACCGCAATGGAAACAGTCCCCTTCCTTAGGTACTTTACCTTTACCCTTTGAAGTGGATGAATTGGCCTTGCCTTTGGCTTGGGTCTTACCCTTGCCTTTGCGCTTACCTTTTCCCTTGTTGACCATTAGTACGTTACTAACTTTCTTCTTGAGATTCGGTTCAGCAGTTCTTAACATGCTGAGAATCTCAAGCAAAGGCTTATCAATTTCATTCATGTTATAATTCATGATGAATTGATTATATGTTTCCGGCAACGATTGTAGGATAACATCGGTTGCCAATTCTTGGCTCAGTGGAAAACCAAGTCTTTCAAGGTTCTCAACGTACCCTATCATTTTAAGTACGTGAGTTCCTACAGGTGTTCCTTCTTGCATCTTGCATGCAAAAAGAGCCTTACACACTTCAAAACGCTCGTGCCTAGCTTGTCCTTGATATAGTTGTTTCAAATGTTCAACCATATCATAGGCATCCATGTTCTCATGTTGCTTCTGAAGCTCAGAGTTCATGGTGGCAAGCATAAGACATGACACATCTAATACGTCATCTTGATGCTTCTTATAAGCATCTTTTCAGACGTGGCGCGAGGGTGTTTTGAGGATAGGCGCCTAGGACATACAGTTTACGTTCTTGCTTGAGGATAATCCTCAAGTTCCTATACCAGTCTAGAACGTTAGCTCCATTGAGCTTGTCTTTCTCAAGGACAGATCGCAAGTTGAGGGGGTGTGTCGTGTTAGATGACATGGTGATCTACAACATTAAAATGCAAAATTTAGTATCATACCTAAGCCATTTAATTAAACCTTTAATTAAATGAGGCTCCCACTGAATTCTCATTGCTTTGATATGAGCTAATCATTGATGTAGGCAAACACATTTTGCTTATATAATTAGCTTCTATTTAGCTATAAATTTATATGGGATAAAGATCCACATCATAATTCATCTTGATTTAGCTTTGGCTAATCGCCCAAGACGTAGTATGACTAGGTAGGCAATCTTTTGCCAATTACATCTGATGTCACTCTTTAATAGCTTTGGGTAAGTTTAGATTAGTTTAGTGCTTATTCCTAAACCAGCTTCCAGGTCGTGGCGAGGCACAGAGGCCTTCTTTGATATCGGAGCAACGACCACTTTCTAAGACAAAGCTAATGTTCGGAAATCACACAAAACAAATCATTAAAACCTATGTTCAAAGCTAATATATGCCTCTACTTTCTTAATTTAATTAAGAAAAACTTAATTAAGTCTTAACCAAGTTTGATAGCGGGACATCACGATTGTCCACTCGCACTCTTCCAAGATAAAATGCATTGCTTTGCTTTGGCAAACCCAATAACAAATGATCGAGGAAGTAGTGAGTACCAAACTTTGGTAGGCATATCGTTTAGACTTATTAAGAAATAAACTTAAACATGCATCACATACATATTAGCATACATCACATATAAGCTAAATTAACATGCATCACATACATATTAACCTAAGCGTGTCATGTTTATGGCCCTTATTCTAAAATCTTCTCAAGCCAATGAGAAGATTGATTGGTCAACCTAGGGATAGCATCTTCTCCCAAGTGCTTCCTTTTGGTTGTCTTGTGTTGTTGACTTCCTCCTTGTAACGTCATCTTCCAATGGACCCTCCATCTTTGTTGCGTGTTACAAAAGGAGAAATACTCGAGTTACATTCGAGTCTAAAGCTAATTTTACAACAAGAATGTTAGGAGAAAGGCACGACACGCAGGTCGTATTAAGAATTACAATACACACATTCACAAACCTTTTGGGACTAGGCCATAACCATGCACCATGTCATTTTAACTTTTAAAAGACATCGGATATTTTAATTATGTTTGAAAAATTACTAATGCAATTATCAACTCATAATAAAATTTATCCTACTTCTATATCATATATAAAATAGAGAAAACCTATTTTTATACGATCTTTCGCAAGTGGCTCTGATACCACTATTGGGATCTTATATGCAAAATAGCATATGCGCAACGGAAAAATAGGATCCCTTCCAAGTGATCCTTGCGAAAGAAAACCTCGTACAAAATAAATTTCTCTAAACCTATCTTATAGGAGAATATTACCTTTGTTGCGTGCCCTTTGTAATCCCGCTACTCCTTGGATGTGTTGGATCTTTTAGCACGTTCAAGTGTTCGTGCCTCTATATGTATCCACACGAGCAAGCTCTTGTCTCACAAAAGAAACTAGAAGAGCTCTCCTTTACTTCTTGCTAGAGAAGTCCCTAAAGGAGAGGAAAGTAGGGAAAGAGAGAAAGGAAGAAGAAGACCACTCTTCTTGCTAGCCTACACTCACAAAAACCACACAACCAAAGCCTCTCCCACCAAGCTCTCACCAAGCCTCAAGCTTCCACACTTCAACTCATTTGGCCGGCCACCCCATGGGGTGTTTTATAGGATTGGAAAAACCTTTCATCTCCTATCACATTCAATGCAATCAATGGCATTGAAAGATAATCAAAGGCCGGCCACATGTGGGGGAAATCCAAAGGTCAAAACCCTTTGTCTCCTTCCACCTCATCAAGCTTAGGTGGCATGCTTATGTGGCATGCTTAGGTGGCATGCTTATGTGGCATTCATGGATGTTGAATTAATCTTATTAATTCAATAAGCTTATGTTATCATATTGAATTAATCTCATTAAATCAATAAGGTAACATATTGAGTTAATCTTATTAAATCAATTAAGCTTAGCATATTGAATTAATCTCATTAAATCAATAAGCTAAAATTCTCATTAAGCTTAAAGTCCAAAAACCATTTTGTACTTAAGCTTATTCCCAAACTATTCTAGTCAAACTAGAATGCATTAATTCTTCTAATCATCATGCTATTTGTGTGTGACCCTATAGGCTCTCATAACGTTGGCAGTAGATCTAAACTCTTTTAGATACACAAGCAATGAGCGGCATCTAGCAATGCATCATTGCTACCCAAGTTACGAGATAAGTCAAGATCCGACTAACCTTTCCGTGACTACTATAATGTATGACCGTGTCCTTCTATCCTTGATATCAGATTGACCAATGAGGCATAGACCGTGTCATCCTCGATCAATCAATGTGTTTCTTGATCCCTGAGTAAACTAACTCAAATAAATGAGCTCAATATCTCAAATTGACTCATTCGAGCATGACCATGCGTTTTAGTAGTTCTACTCAATCAAGGGGCCCACAGATATCACTCCCGTCATATGGGAGGGATAGATCCCATCTACATCACTCACATCCCTCTGCATAATTTGTTATATGTTGGTGCAGTGGGCACCAAAGTCGAACCGGTATTTTGATTATGGCAAAAGGCTCAATAGTTAAGGGTATATTTGTTATCTTACGAGCTCAATTAAGTGTGCAGAAATGCTAAAGTTGAGCGGAAGGTCTGCGACACCCGGTGGGAACCGAGGTGGTCGGGCAACGCCAGAGGGACTTCGGAGGAAGCCGAGGTACTCGGGTGAAGACCGGAAGCGAGGCTACAAGGTAAGCTCGTGTGAAAGCGAAGCAAGGTCGTTAAGCGTAGATCCGACCCAATACCTCCAATGGAAGGTCTAGGTCGAGATCAAATGGTTAGAACCATCGTACTTTATATTTTAAGCTAACTTGTACTGCAGTCCAAAACCCTTTGACTACAGTCAACTGCTAGTCAAGTTCCAGCCTCGAGAAGAGCTCGAATTTCAAGGGGGTGAATTTGGACTTGACTCGTGTTTTGGTACAAAGGGTGATGTGGCATCAAGGTGGACATCCAAACCATCACCAAGCTTCCTTGTGGTGGACGCCCAAGATAAGGTGAGTTGGCACAAGATGGTTGGCTCCCATGATGTGGCACAAGTTGAATGGCTCCAACAAGTTGGCGCCCAAGGAGGTTGGAGGTGGCACAAGGTGGTTGGATGAAACACCTCATCCTCAAGTTGGCGCCCAAGGAGGTTGGAGGTGGCACAAGGTGGTTGGATGAAACACCTCATCCTTGAGTTGGCGCACAAGGAGGTTGGAGGTGGCACAAGGTGGTTGGATGAAACACCTCATCTTTGAGTTGGCGCAAAGGATGTGGATGAACAAGTCTTGGGGGATAAGAACCTCACCTTGGACACTACCTATGTCTAAATTCATAGATCAATATCCATAAATAGACATGTTCAAGCCAAGCAAATAACAAGAATTCAAGAGCTCTCAACACGCGTCGTAAATGCCGCATTACTACTACTCACATTTGCTACGACGAAGTGCTTCACGACAACGAAAGCTACATCTTCTACTTATAAGAGTTGTCGGTATATTTATTTAAGTTCTACTTCTTTAAATTGTCTTTGTGCTTTAATCGTAACAAGGAAAGGAGTGTCCCTTTGCCTTGATTTCTTTTATGTCGTTGCTCCTACCTCCAGCGAGGAGGAGTGGTTTTAGTGAATTGCCCTCCGTGCGTGATCAAGGATCACTAGGGCCGTGGATTAGCAATCGAAGATTGTGAACCACGTAAAAATATCTTGTCTACTTTATATTTTCGTGCACTCTCTACTTGCTTTTACTTATTGCAAAAGTTTTTAACGACATCGTATCGCTATTCACCCCCTCTAGCGACACTTTCGATCCAACAATTGGTATCGAGTAGGCGCTAAGATTGGTGAAACCACCAATCTAGCTTTGTTTTCTTTTTTTACAGATTTTTATTTATTTATTTCTGTTTTCGTATAATTATTTCACTTGCTTATCTTCTCCTACATATAGAATTGCATTAGAGGCTTTAGGATCGGATAAGGTTGTCCTTGGGTTAGATCGAGTAAGGTTGTCCTCGGAACTTCAGCGACATTCGCATTTGATTGTTTATTTCTTTTGCAAGTTACATTTTATATATCTTTTTACTTCCACTACTAATCCAAGGCGAAAGTCTTGGAATATTCTTCGTGTGTGTTTTGCAAGATTCTTTTAAATCGTTCTTCTTCTTGTTTTTAAATGGCCCATCTCGAAGGGTTTAGCACCTTGAGCCCGTTTTACAGCGGTAATGACTTTCGTTATTGGAAGGGTCGGATGGAATGCTTTCTTAAAACCCAAATCGAGATGTGGATCATAATCAAACCGGTTTCACACTTCCTATTAATGAAGATGGTGAATCTTTGGGTTCACGATCAATGGTCAAATTCCATGAAAAAACAAGTAGAAGCCGATGCCAAGGCAACTCAAATCTTGCAATGTGGGTTGTCAAGGAAGAGCTCAACCGCGTCGGCCCCTTCATTAGTGCAAAGGACTTATGGACCAAGCTAGTGGAACTACACGAAGGCACCGGCGACACGAAGGTATGTAAAGAGATTTACTTTTAAATAAATTGTATAACTTGAAAATGCAGGAAAAGCGAGACCGCAACTCAACTACATGCTCGTATCCAAGACATCGTCAACCAACTCCATGCCATCGGACAAAGGTCGAGAATCGCGACCTTATCGGTATTCTCTTAACTCGTTTCCTAGGACCACCTTGTGGGCATCCATGGTCGATGCCTACAAGGTCTCCAAGGACCTTTCTAAAATTAGGTTAGGCAATTGTTTTGAACTTGAATTACATGAGCAAACTAACGTGGTCCGGGCCGAGAAGAGTATTGCGTTAGTTGCGAGTTCAAGAAGAAGAAGCCCAAAGCAAGCCACCCCGAAGGAAGAAGGCGAGTCCGAATCGGAAGTAGACTCGAAATAGAATCCGAACTAGTCAATCTAGTTGGAAGATGATCAAGAGGCAAGCGACCAACAACTCAAGGTAAGCCTAAACCTAATTCAAATACTTCTAATTTTAGATGCTATGAGTGCAGCGAGGTTCGGTCACATCAAGTCCGAGTGCCCAAAGCTAAAGAATAAGCATCAAAGACCAAGAAAGCGCTAAGCGCTACTTGGGAGGAGTTGTCGGAGGAAGAAGGCGATATCCAAGCTCTAATGGCCAAGCCGACCGAGCACGACTCGAAGCAGAAGAAGAGTCGTCGAATCCGATGATGAGCTTCCATTCAAGACAAGCCACGGATCCGTATCCGGTTCAAAAGAATCATTAAGGGTAAGTCGGTGTTACTTAATACTTTGTATGGTGCAATTAAATTTTTAAATAAGAAACTAGCTAAGTCCGAGTCCAAGGTCGAGACCCTAATTGAGGAGGTTAACCTTCTCAAACATGAGGTCTCCCTAACCTCTTCGACTACTCGTATTCAAGAGGAGGACTCAACTCAAGTTGAAAAGCTTGAAGTTGAGAACTCGCTTTTGAAAACACAAGTCGAAGACCTTAGGCTACGTTGGAAAGGTTCACTTTGGGATCCAAGGGACTTGACCTCTTACTTGGATCACAAAGGGCCGTGTACAACAAGGCGGACTCGGGTTTAACTCAAATACAACCAATAAGTCATATATGTCTATAGTAGACCAACATAAGAAAAATGTCCAAGCATGGGTCCCTAAGACCACTTTGATTTCAACTTTAGGATCTAACATGTATTGGGTTCCCAAGGACCAAATTCACTATGTGAATAGACCCACTCGATTCAATGGTCCAGGGGGAGCCAATACAAAATGTATTTTGTTAAGTCTTAGAAATTGCATGCTTAGTTTTTCCTTTATTTTTAGAATGGTTAGATAGGACTCATAACCAACTAAAATCCTGCGAAAAGATTGAGCCTCGGGAGCCTCTTTTCAAAAATAAACCAACTAAAATCCTACGAAAGATTGAGCCTCGGGAGCCTCTTTTCAAAAATAACTAGTTAGACCAAGGCGTAGTCTCAAGTAAGTCGAGTTATCAATTTCTTGAAATTAGCTTTGTCTAAGGAAGTGGTCGTTGTTCCGATCAAAGAAGGCCTCTGTGCCTCGCCACGACGAAGCTAATCTCTTGAAAAGATTACTTGATGAGCTTAGACTAAATCGAATCTAACCTAATGTTGGTTAATTTAAATTCATTAAAATTAATCAAGTAAAATTGAAAGTCATCTCACAATAACACATAGGAATAACATGTTTTGATCATGTAGATATTGGTGAGATGATTTAGGTTTAAAACTTACAAACAACCCTTTAGTAATTCCAATATCCGATCCAACTACCTTATATGTAGGATCGATGGATGTTGGGCGATGGTGCTCGACACATGACCAGGATCAACTCAAATTTTGAGATTCACGATTCAAGCGACAGGATCGGTAGCCTTCGAAATAACGGCAAGCTCAAAATCATCGGATCAGGTGATATTGAGCTCAACTCTAACTTTACAATTCAAAATGTCTTATTAGTAGAAAACTTTCAATATAATTTACTTAGTGTAAGCCAATTGTGTGATAACAATTATAAGGTCATATTTCTAGAAAATGAATGCGTAATCAAAATAAATGCAACATCTAAAATAATACTTAAAGGAACTAGGAGTAGCAACATCTACACAATAAATTTACCCAACTCCTCAACCAAGTGTCTTATGACCACGGCAAGAGGAATCTTGGTTATGGCACGAAGACTAGGACACTGCTTTTAAGACTCGTCCACAAGATGAGTCGAGTGGCTTGGTTATAGGTTTGCCTAAACTAAACAACTTGGATAATAAAATATGTAATGCTTGTCAACAAGGTAAACAATCTAGGACACAACATCAATTAACTAATCAAGAGCAGAACCAAAAGTGTTCTTGAGCTCCTACACATGGATCTATTTGATTCACATGGAGCTAAGTCACTCAATGGTAGTCAATTTTGCTTAGTCATAATTGTGACTATTCTAGATTTACTTGGGTTAGGTTTATCAAACATAAAAATGATACCTAGACCAACTAATCAATCTTTGTAGGTTAATCGAAAATCAAAAGAACCTTAAGATTAAAAGACTTAGAAGCGATCATGGTGGTGAATTAGAAAACCACAGGTTTCTGATTTACGTAACCTAAGCGGATACCACCATGAGTTTTCATGTCCTAGAACCCACAACAAAATGGGTTAGTCGAATGGAAAAATAGAACCCTACAAGAAGCCGCTAGGACAATGTTAAGCAGTATAACCTACCCGATAGATTTTGGCGAGAGGCCGTTAGTGCGACTTGCTATGTCCAAAATAGGATCATATGGTAAAGAGGCACCAAAAGACCTCAAATGCGAGATTTATCACGATAAAATACCGAACATCAAGTACTTTAGAGTATTTGGATGCAAGGTACATATCTTAAACACTAAGGATTACCTAGGAAATTCAAATCCAAAACCTCTCTGGAACCTTTCTAGGATACTCAACCACCAATGGAGCTTATAGGGTATACAATCACGACACTCTTAGAGTCGAAGAAACCATTAATATAGTTTTCGACGAAGGACACGAACCCGTTCAATCCTTAACAAAACCAACTAGCAAATCAACTTATAGCGAACCCGACTCTAATCTTGAACTTGAATCTCGTCCTAACCCAAGTCATCCTATCGACCAAGTGATAGATGACTCTAACCCAAGTCAAACTAGAACTCACCCAAGTCATCCTATCGACCAAGTGATAGATGACCCTAACCCGAGTCACACTAAGACTCAAACAAATCATCCTATCAATCAAGTTATAGGTGATCCAAATTTAGGAGTTGAACTAGAGCTTCATATCGAAACCTTAGTCAAATCTCGTTAATTTCCAAAATCGAACCCAAAACTATTGAACAAGCACTTCTTGATCCCATTTGGATTATTGCTATGCAAGAAGAGCTAGCTCAATTCACTAGAAATGAAGTCCAGGAATTAGTACCACCTAAAGAAAAATCAATTATTGGAACAAGGTGGGTATTTGAAATAAACTTGATGATAAAGGTGAAGTAGTTAGAAATAAAGCTAGGTTAGTCGCAAAGGGTTTAGTCAAGTCGAAGGTTTAGATTACGATGAGACCTCGCCCCGTGCGGACTAGAGTCCATCCGAATGTTGTTAGCATATCTGCACATCGAGGTTTTAAATTGTTTCAAATGGATGTCAAGTCAGCATTTTTGAATGGATACATTAAGGAAGAAGTTTACGTCGGTCAACCTCCGGATTGAAAATCTAGATAAACTGACCATGTCCTTAGACTTAAGAAAGCCCTATATGGACTCAAACAAGCCCCAGAGCTTGAGTACGAAGGCTTCGATCTATCTTAAGTCCAAAGGATTCAACCAAGGTTTAGTCGACCCAACCTTATTCGTTAAAACCGTAGGAAAGAAATCTTTATAGCCCAAATCTATGTAGATGATATAATTTTTGGAACTACCAACTCGATCACCTAAGCGAATTCATCTCACTTATGGAAAGTGAATTTGAAATGAATTTAGTGGAGAGTTAAGTTTCTTCTTAGGTTTACAAATTAAACAAACTAAAGATGGAATATATTTACATCAACAAAAATATACTAAGGACTTAATAAATCGATTTGGAATGCAAGATGCTAAAATAATCAATACACCTATGGCAACTAATGTTAATATAAGCGAAGATGTAGAAGGAAAACCCGTTGACCTAAAATACTATAGGGCGCAATAGGAAGTCTCCTATACTTAAGCGAGCCGACCCGACATTTTATTCGCGGTAAGTATGCATGAGTTACAAACACTGTGCCAGGAGTCTCACCTAACCCTAGTCAAGCGTATCCTTAGATATCTAAAGACGCTAAGCGTAGGTATTTGGTACCCTAGATCTAGTTTAATCTAATCGGCTACTCCGACTCCGACTATGCGGTAGTAAACTCGATAGAAAGAGCACAGTGGTTGTTGTCAAATCCTCGGCTCGAGTCTAGTGAGTTAGTGCGATGGAAGCGACATTGCGTTGCCTTATCTACCACCAGCCGAATCGTTGCGATGGGTGAGTGTGTCTCTCGGCTCTGTGGATGAAGCACACTCTCCAAGACTTTAGCTTAATCTTTAACAACATTAAAACCTACATAGATAACATTAGTTCAATTAACTTAACTAAAAATCCAATATGTCATTCTAGGACAAAACATATAGAAGTTAAACACCACTTCATTAGGGAACATGTAACTAATGGAACTATACAACTAGAGTCTGTTGAGTCCAAATCAAACCTAGCGGACATCTTCACCAAACCACTACCCGAAGCCGAATTTAGTTTATTAAGACGAAAGTTAGGTATGTGCGTAATAGAGTAGGATTTAAATTTCTCTATATATGTACTCTATTTTTGCTTCTTTTTATGAAATTAGCCTAAGTCTTACCTTAGAAATCATATACCTATAGATTTAAGGAGCCAACACATCTCACAACACAAAGGACTAATGTGTTTGTGTACTTAGCCACGTAGACGGGCGTGAGATGTTAGGACCTTACTCCAGTTCCGCGTAGATTCAGTGCATCGACATGAACCATGGAGTATAATTATTTAAAATTAATCAACTCCTTCAAGACTTATTGATCATTCTATATCAATCAAGTCCAACCGGAGTTGTACATTTTAGATGAACATATTTTCAAGCTTATTATTATTTTAAAAAAAATATATATATATATTTATATTGGGAACTTGCTTGGACTTACAAACCCTAAAATATATTTACAAACTTTTTGAGTTAAGGCAAAAGGGGGAGAAAGTCACAAAAGTAAGGAAGAAAGTAAACAAAATTATTACCTTTTATATTAAGTAATTCCGCTTACTTAAGCAACTATTAAGGGGAGTAAAAATTATTTTCAAGAACTCACCTTGGTCAAGGGAGGTTACCTCAAAGGGAGAACTTGAAACAATAATATTTCTCACTCATGCTTAATCTTTATGCTAGCTCATTCATACTTAATCATTATGCTAGCTCATTCATATTTAATCATTATGCTAGCTCATTCATATTTAATCTTTATGCTAGCTCATTCATATTTAATCTTTATGCTAGCTCATTCATGCTTAATCATTATGCTAGCTCATTCATATTTAATCTTTATGCTAGCTCATTCATGCTTAATCATTATGCTAGCTTCTTTGTTATGCTTAATTTTTCCTTAACTTTTGTGTCGGTTTGCCATGAATCAAAGGGGAGATTGTTGGTGCAAATGGGCACCAAAGTCGAACCGTATTTTGATTATGGCAAAAGGCTCAATAGTTAAGGGTATATTTGTTATCTTACGAGCTCAATTAAGTGTGCGAAATGCTAAAGTTAGCGGAAGGTCTGCGACACCGGTGGGAACCGAGGTGGTCGGGCAACGCCAGAGGACTTGGAGGAAGTCGAGGTACTCGGGTGAAGACCGGAAGCGAGGCTACAAGGTAAGCTCGTGTGAAAGCGAAGCAAGGTCGTTAAGCGTAGATCCGACCCAATACCTCCAATGGAAGGTCTAGGTCGAGATCAAATGGTTAGAACCATCGTACTTTATATTTTAAGCTAACTTATCTAGCCAAAACCCTTTGACTACAGTCAAGCTGCTAGTCAAGTTCGACCTCGAGAAGAGCTCGAATTTCAAGGGGGTGAATTTGGACTTGACTCGTGTTTTGGTACAAAGGGTGATGTGGCATCAAGGTGGACATCCAAACCATCACCAAGCTTCCTTGTGGTGGACGCCCAAGATAAGGTGAGTTGGCACAAGATGGTTGGCTCCCATGATGTGGCACAAGTTGAATGGCTCCAACAAGTTGGCGCCCAAGGAGGTTGGAGGTGGCACAGGCGCCCAAGGAGGTTGGAGGTGGCACAAGGTGGTTGGATGAAACACCTCATCCTTGAGTTGGCGCACAAGGAGGTTGGAGGTGGCACAAGGTGGTTGGATGAAACACCTCATCTTTGAGTTGGCGCAAAGGATGTGGATGAACAAGTCTTGGGGGATAAGAACCTCACCTTGGACACTACCTATGTCTAAATTCATAGATCAATATCCATAAATAGACATGTTCAAGCCAAGCAAATAACAAGAATTCAAGAGCTCTCAACACGCCGTCGTAACGCCGTTACTACTACTCACATTTGCTACGACGAAGTGCCGCCGACAACGAAAGCTACATCTTCTACTTATAAGAGTTGTCGGTATATTTATTTAAGTTCTACTTCTTTAAATTGTCTTTGTGCTTTAATCGTAACAAGGAAAGGGGGAGTGTCCCTTTGCCTTGATTTCTTTTTGTAATCGTTGCTCCTACCTCCAACGAGGAGGAGTGGTTTTAGTGAATTGCCCTCCGTACGTGATCAAGGATCACTAGGGCCGTGGATTTGCAATCGAAAGATTGTGAACCACGTAAAAATATCTTGTCTACTTTATATTTCCGCTGTGCACTCTCTACTTGCTTTTTACTTATTGCAAAAGTTTTTTAACGACATCGTATCGCTATTCACCCCCCCCCCCCTCTAGCGACACTTTCGATCCAACATTATATACCCAGTAATCGCCTTTATGGTCCACCCTGTTACGGGTGACGTTTGATGATACCAAAGTACATAACTCCTTATGTAGGGAACCGTAGTGACTTCAGGTTTGAGGACTATTCATACCAATAGTCACATGAGAAAGTTTATGACACTCATATGACGATCCATGAAACTTTCTCATGGCGGGTCAGTTCAGTATATATTCTCTAATATATACCCATGTGTCAACTTGATATCATATATCCATGACTTGTGAGATCAAGTCATCAATTGACCTACATGCTAGTCTTTATGTATTAATATTGCCCTTGCATATTAATACTTGACTAGGAACATTTAGGAAAGTGTTCTCTACAACCTCTCATAATCAATTCTGCCAATTGATGTGCTGTAGATAAGAACCTACTTTTCTAGGGAATTATCATATTTAATTTAGCTGGCACAAGCAAGATGTAAATATAATAACCAATCCTTTGCCTTTATAGAATATGATACAAAATGTTCCCTATTCAACCATCACATGATTGGTTCTAGGGCTATAACTAACAGAATGGCTGGCTCAAATATTCACCCTCCAAAGTTTGAAGGAGAATTCTCTTGGTGGAAAAAGAGAATGGAGGTATTCTTTGAAATCGACTTTGAAATTTTATTAATTATGGAAAATGGTTTCGAGATGCCTATGAATGAAGAAGGGGAGCTATTGGAGAAATCAAGGAGGAGCAAGAGGCAAAGGGAGAATACTTGGCAAATTCAAAGGCCAAGCACCACCTTTACAATCTACTTCCCCAACAAGAGGTGAATAGGATAGGGGAATGCTCTAGTGCAAAGGAGATGTGGGAGAAGCTAGTAGAGCTTCATGAAGGTACCTCGGAGGCCAAACTTGCAAGGAGAGACCTCCTCCGCTCCCAACTATCCAACATAAAATTAGAAAAAGGAGAAAAGGTAACCTCACTAGACTCTAGATTTAAAGAGATAATAACCGGGTTATCTAGTGTAGGTGAGAAGCTTTCAAATAGGGACATGCTCATGAAGGCAATTGATGCCTTTCCCCAATCATCAAAATGGAGCTCAATGGTGGACTCCTTCTACATGTCCAAGAACCTAGAAGTGAGTAGCTTGGAGGAGTTCTTCTCAACAATGGAGTTCCACAAAACAAGGCTTGAAGGAATAGTTGAAGAGCCTAGAATTCAACCTTCAAGAGGGGTAGCCTTGATGGCCCACAAAGGGAAGAAGAAGATGGAGATCCCCTCCTCATTCGATGAAGCATCCTCATCCTCCTCCATGGATAGCACGGAAGAAGCTTATATGGTAAGGAGGGTAAGGCGTGCATTAAAAGATTTTAGATTTAATAAATCTATTGATAGTAGTAGAAGACCAAGGGGGGAGATTATTTGCTACAATTGTCAAGGAGACGAAAACATAAGGGACAATTGTCCCCTCTTGAACAAAAGCAAGGAGGAGAAGAGAAAGAATGAAGAAAAGAAGAAGAAGGGGAGCAAGAAGAAAAATGAAGAAGAAAAGAAGGCCAAAGAAAAAGGGAAGGCCAAGGCACTAAAAGCAAGGACATGAGATGACCCCTCTTCATAATCTTCATCATCATTGGAAGAAGAGAATGCCTTTGTCATAAATTTTGCATTAATGGCTTTTGACGACTTAGACACTTCTTCCTCCGAGCAAGAAGAAAGATCAAGCTCAAGTGGAGAGAGATCAAGTGCAGGGGGAGCCTCCTCTACATCCTCATCATCGGAAGAGGATTTGGTAAGTGAGGTAACGAATCTACCCCCTAAGCAAATAATGTCCATGATTTCTAGCCTCACTAAGGATTTATTTAGGGCAAATAAAAGGAATAAATTCATGCTTGAGCAAATTAAGGATTTAGAACAAAAATTAGAAAAAGCATGTTTTAATGATGATAATGATGATGCATGCTCACATGATAACTATATGCCTTTGGATGTTAATGATGCATGAATAGAAGAAAATAGGGCTCTAAGGGAAAAGGTAGACTATTTGACCAAGGCCCTAGAAAAATTTACAATAGGTTCCAATACTCTTAATATGATAATTGGGAGCCAAAGGCCAAGCTTCAACAAGAAAGGCCTAGGATATAAGGAAAAGAAAAATGAAAAGGCCTATAAATGTCTAATTGCTAGGGGTCAAGACAAAAAGAAAGTAATTGCTAGGAAATGGATCACTAAAGAATTTTTAGTGAACCCCATAGGCAAGAATTTATATTGGGTTTCAAAATCCATCCTTAAGGGTTAGAAAAACCCTAGGATAGTCAACCATATAGACTTTACATATATCATATTTTTGGTTGACTTAGGATGTCGGGACAACATTTTTGAAATAGTGTTAGGTGATGATAATGCACCTATAAATAGATAAATCATGCTTTAGGTAATGTTTATCTTATTATCATCATGTAATACCTAATGCATGATAACAATTTGATGAATACATGTGTTTCATGGTCATAATGTGAAATTAATTCATATACATCTTTATGATCATGTGGAATGATAGGATGATACTTAACCTGATAGAATTGCATGAAAATAATGGTTAAGTATATACAAATACCTTTAGGATACATCTCACACTCACCATAGGCTACTTTGATTGAAAACTTAGCATGAGTGAGATGTTAGGATGATACAAATGTCCACTAATTCCTATGGCATTTAGATGGTCATTTAAGGTATCAAAATAGCAATAATAGACCAATCATGGGGAAGGCTTATGTTTAATTCATAGACATATTTCCAAAATATCATGGTTGGATATTTCATATGTTTTCAAAACAATTTATTACCTTAAAATCTGTGTATTCATGTTTTCAAACAATCCAAAGCAAGACTAGGTGTTAAAATGGATACTAACATGATCAAAAACCTAGTGATTTTGAAAGCTTTTGGATTTTTGGAAAATACTTGAAAATACAATGATTTTTCATGGAAAACTATTTTTCATTGATAAATATACTTACAAGAAATGTGTTCCCCAAATTTCATGATTTTTTGAATTTTATAGAATTTTTTACACATTTCTGAAATTTACCCCAGAAAATCAGAAATTCTGAAATCCATGTGCCAGTCGACTGCTAGTCTGAACCAGTCAACTGGTAGCCTGATAACATGCCCAGTAATTTCTTTTGTCCAATTTTAAGGCATGTTTTGGTTTTTTCTTTCTCTCTAGACTTGATGTCATGCTATATAAACCTTGTTAATTATTTTTGATTGTGTCAAAGGGGGAGAAATGTTTATGTTTAAGTAAGGGGGAATATATTTAGGGGGAGTTTCATGTATTAAGGGAGAGAGTTGCTAATCATGTTATTTACATGCTTTCTTTCCTTAATAGTTTATCAAATGTTTTACCTAACTTAAACGGATTGCCACACATCAAAAAGGGGGAGATTGTTAGGGCAATCTCTTGCCATGATAAGGTTTTGATGTGTGTGGCAAATGGTTTAAGTTAGATTGTTATTATTATTTGATATGTTCGTTGGAGTCTTGCAGGGCTTAGTAATTCACACATGGAGCCTTGGCGAGTTTCACCTCTAATGACTCGGTCCTTGAGTCGGTGAAGGATGGCTTTGCGGAAGCCGTGCGCTTGGAGCATCCGAGGGACCACCGGACGAGGAGCTTGCAGTGAAGCCGGAGGAAGTAGACTTCAGGGCGAGACGCGAAGGATGGCACTGCAGAGCCATGAGCTTGGCGCATCCGAGGGACGTGGTCGGACGAAGATAAATTCAAAGGCGAGGGACTCCGAGGTATGAGAGTGAGCGAATGTAACCCGAGAAAGGGGTAGCGCTCTTAGGTGAAACTTGGCCATTTGGCTAAGTGTCGGATGGAATTTCCCGACATCAGTCGACTACCATGTTATGGTAGTCGACTACTCTAAGTCAATGGTGACTCGACTAGTGTTCGAGTCTGGTTCAAGTGCCAACAGTCGACTGCCATGGAATGGCAGTCGACTGATGAAGGCATCAGTCGACTGGTCGCAAGTGTTTCGGGCACAAAATGGAGTCGAGCTCGCGGAGCACTCGACTGTTCGAGCATCAGTCGACTGATGGAAATATCAATCGAATAATGCTAGTGTCGTTGGATGAAATCCAACGTGGAAAGAAGCCGTTATTGGGCAACGGCTACAGGACCAGTCGACTGATAGGGACATCAGTCGACTTCTCCTGTGTCAACGGGAAGAAACCCTCTTCCTCTATAAAGAGGAAGGGTGTGGGGCTTTGGGAACCTAATGCTTCAACTCATGACATCTCCCAAAGTGCTCTAAGGGTTTTTCCACTCTTCTTCTTGTGCTAATTCTCATTCTATTGTAAGAAGAGGGATTGGAAAGAGGTTACCTCCACCTAGCTTAGTGCAAAGGAGAGATTTAGTGGATTTGGCAAAGGAGTGATTCACCTTGGACGAATCGGAATCGTGGATTAGCGGCGTAGCCGTGAACCACATTACGACTTTGTGTTAGCATTGTTTGTTTCCTTTGCTTTGTCTTTCTTTGCTTGATTTGCTTGTCTTGTTGTTTCCATTGCGCTAATCTTGTTTATAGATGGGCAAATTCCGTTAACCAAATGGAAGAGGGCTATTCACCCCCCTCTAGCCAGCCGATCGATCCCCTACACCCCCCCCCCCCACACTATTTTCTATATAAGGCAAAAGGGGGAGAAAAAGGCCAAAGTTAAGGGGTCATTTTTTTTTGATAACTTAACTTAAGACTTCATACTTATTCTCATGGCCAAATGTTAAGTAAATATTTTCTTTTAGTTAACTTTAATTTTTGCAAATTTACTTAACTGTTTTAAAAAGGGAGAAAGGGCCAAGTTAAGAAGTCTTCTTAACTTAAATTTTTCTCACTAAGTACAACTTTAAGTAATTGTTAATTACTTAAAGTCTTCCTAAATTGCAACCATCAAGGGGGAGGATTAAGATCTTCTTTCATGACTCAACCTCGGTCAAGGGGGAGGTTTCCTCAATGGGGAGACTTGGAAGAAAATCTCTACTACTCCCACTTAATCTTTGTTATTCTTGATTCTCATGCTCATCATTGTTCTTCATGCATATTATTTCCTTAACTTTGTATGTGGGTTTTCCATAGATCAAAAAGGGGGAGATTGTTGGTGCAGTAGGCACCTATGTCGAACCTGAGTTTTGATTATAGTAAACGATACAAAGTTAAGCTCATATTGTTATCTCACGAGCTAAATCGAGTGTGCAGAAAAGTGCTAAAGCTGGAGCTGAAGGCTAGCGACACTTGGAGGAAGCCGCGGTGGTTAGGCAACACTCGAGTGACTTCGGAGGGAGCCGAAGGAATCGAGTGGAAGGCCTGAAGCAAGAGCTACAAAGTAAGTGTCACGGTAAGCTCGTGTGTGTGTGAGCATAAGTGAGGTCGTATCCTCCTTACGGGGATGGTCTTAAGCGTAGATCTGACCAAAGACATCCCATGGATGGTCTAGGTCGAGATCGGATGGTCGGCGACCATCGAAATAATGTTTTTGTTAAGCTAACTTTTGATTTCAGCTAGCATCAGTCGACTGCCAGCTTGGAGCACTCGACTATTGTCCATCAGTCGACTGCCCGCGATCAGCACTCGACTGATGCTGCCATCAGTCGACTGATGGTCAAGGATCAACTTCGAGGAGTCAAGCCTTATCACCTCATTTCAAGGGGATTGGTGCTCAAATCTGATTGGTTGAAGATCCTCTCGAGAAGGGACTCAAAGGCTATAAAAGGAGGGCCTATCCTAGGGTTTTCTCATCAATTCTAAAGTTCCCAAAAGCCTTCGCAAATATTGTGACTCTCCGACAACGAAGTGCTACTTCTCCGATGATCTAAGCTTGAGTTTTCATTTCTTATTCGTCTGTATAAGTTTAATTTAGCTTGTCTCTTTCATATTATTGTTTCGGAGCTTTTTATCATAACGAGGGGAGGGGGTGTGTCCCTCTACCTCAAGATTTTGTGTTTTTTTTTGTATTCGATTAACTCCTACCTCCAACGAGGAGGAGTTCGTTAGTGCTTTGCCCTTTGTGCATGGTCAAGGACCACTAGGGCCTTGGAGTAGTAGCCGAAGGCTACGAACCAAGTAAAAATTCTATTGTCTCATTTTTTTCATTTATCTTCCGCTGCGTTTACTTGTGTCTTGAAACGAATTCGAACGAAAAAGTTTCTATCGCTATTCACCCCCCCCCCTTCTAGTGATCTGCTCGATCCAACATCGTCATCTTCAGTAGTGCATCTACCTTGAACCCGACTCGTCCAATCCACCACCGCACGAGGATAATAGCTTGAACTGAGGCCAAACTGAACAAATAGTGATGATCTAACCTAGGGCTTCGCCTAGTAATCAAAATAATTTTTTACTTCCATCATCTTCAGCAGTGCATCTACCTTAAACCCGACTCCTCTGATCCACCACCATACGGGGATAATAGCTTTAACTGTTGCCAAGCTGAAAAAAATAGTGACGATCTAACCTAGGGCTTTGCCTAGTTAGATAAGAACCCGACTCTTTCGATCCCCCACCATAATGGAATAATAGCTTGAACTGATGAAACTGAAAATATAGTGATGTTATGACCTAGGGATTTGCCCAGTCAAGTCAGAATGATTTTTTACTTCCGTCATCTTCAACAGTGCATCTATCTTGAACCCGACTCCTCCGATCCGCCACCACACGAGGATAATAGCTTGAACTAAAGACAAGCTGCAAAAATTGTGACTATCTGACTCAGGGCTTCGGCTAGTCAGATCGGAATGATTTTTTACTTCCGTCATCTTCAACAGTGCATATACCTTGAACTTGACTCCTTCAATCCACCACCACACGGGAATAATAGCTTGAACTGAAGACAAGCTACAAAAATAGTGACGATCTGACTTAGGGTTTCACCTAGTCAGATCGGAATAATTTTTTTACTTCTGTTATCTTTAACATTGCATCCACCTTGAACCTGACTCCTCCGATCCGCCACCACATGAGAATAGTAGCTCGGGCTAGCGCCATGCTATAAAAAGAGTGACGATCTGATCTAATTCCTTGCTTCATCAGATTGGAATGAATTTTTTACTCCGCCAATCTTCCAAAGTGTATTTACCTTAAACCCGACTCCTCCGATCCGCAACCGCTCAAGGGATTATAGCTTTGGTTGGCACCATTCTATAAAAAGAGTGACAATATGATCTAAGCCCTTGCCTTATTAGATCGGAATGAATTTTTAACTCCGCCAATCTTCCAAAGTTTATTTACCTTAAACTCGACTCCTCCGATACACAACCGCATAGGGATAGTAGCTCTGGCTGGCGCCATGCTGCAAAAAGAGTGACGACCTGATCTAAGGCCTTGCCTTATCAGATCGGCATAAATTTTTTACTCCGCAAATCTTCAAAAGTGTATTTACCTTAAACCCTACTCCTCCGATCTGCAACCGCATGTGGATAGTAGCTCTGGCTAGCACCATTTTGTAAAAAGAGTGATGACCTGATCTAAGGCCCTGCCATATCAAATCGGAATGAATTTTTTTACTCCGCCAATCTTCGAAAGTGTATTTAACTTAAACCCTACTCCTCCGATCCGTAACTGCACGGGGATAGAAGCTCTTGTTGGTTCCATGCTGTATAAAGGGTGACGACCTGATCTAAGGCCTTACCTTATTAGATCGGAATTAATTTTTTACTTCACCAATCTTCCAAAGTCTATTTACCTTAAACTTACTCTTCCGATCCACAACCGCATCGGGATAGTAGCTCTGGCTTGCACCATGGTGTAAAAAGAGTGGTGATCTGATATAAGGCCTTGCCTCATCAGATCATAATAAATTTTTTACTCCGTCAATCTTCCAAAATGTATATACCTTAAACCGTACTCCTCCGATCTGCAACCGCACGGGGATAGTAGCTTTAGCGAGAACTATGTTGTAAAAAGAGTGACGATATGATCTAAGGCCTTGCCTTATTGGATCAGAGTGAATTTTTTACTTTGTCAATCTTCCAAAGTGTATTTACCTTAAACCCTACTCCTCCGATCTGCAACAGTACGGGGATAGTAGCTCTGGCTGGCGCCATACTGCCAGAATTGAATAAAGGCTCAATCCACAAATAAATCATGCCTAACATTTCTTTAAGGCCCATATCTTTACCCATAGGCCCAATTAGTTTGCCCAACAAGCATACACTCCCCTCCTTTAAATTTGACTTCTTGCCTTCCCTTTCTTCATCTTCTGCTCTACCTGTGTCAAAAAACCCTTCCCCTATTTTCGTGTAGTGATGCACACAGACGCGACCTCAAATCTCGCGATGGATACCATCGAGGACTCAAAGCGCGCTCTCGCGCTCACCGCCCGTAAGTGCACGGATGTCGTCAAGTAATAAAGATTATCGATCCCATAGGGATTGGGATTCGAATACCAATGTACTCAGTGGTTGTAATTGTTTGGACGCGATCTCTAAGAGGTTTCGGTTGGTGAGGGCTGTCGGTGGACTCTACTATGTACGGTGTCACACGGAGGAGGAAAGGAGTGTGCCTAGGTCTTCAAAGGTGATTCTAGGACTTCGGGTTAGCTTGTTTATCACAGAATAATGTTGTAAATTGGTGTTGTCTAGACCAAGTACTCAAGACTTGGACTTTACCAAATGACAATTACATTGTCATATGTTTTTGTCGAAACATCAAAACATCACTCGAGTCAAACTCGAGTCCTGGTCAATCGTGACCTGGGCCGATTGCACCAACAGAAATCGGCCACAGAATGGAGTCGAGACTCGACTGGTCGAGTGAGGACTCCATCAGTCGACTGATGGTCACAATCAGTCGATTGATGAAGGTTCCGTTGGACTTATCCAGCGTGGATCTAGCCATTGTCTCACGACAACAGTGGCATCAGTCGACTAATGGTCCCGATCAGTCGACTGATCGACTTTTTCCAGCACAGGTTGAAGCTATATATGGAGCTCGTGATGGAGGAAAAACCAAGGGTTCTTTGAGGCGATTTGGGGCGAGTTGCTGCTGCAATTCAGGGTCTCCAACTGCTACTCGATCAACCTAGCGATCAAGCATTCAAGAGCATTTGTAAAGTGTTTTCTTTACTAGTTTTGCTTTGTATTTCATTGTATTTGCTTGTATCTATTTGTTTATTGTTGTAAACAATTGTAAGAGGTTTCTCCGCCTCCGACTCGTGTCGAGAAGGAGTTATTTCATAGTGGTGTGTGATTGGCATCGCTAGGGTTCGTACGAACCCGATCCGTGGAGTAGGAACCGTGCGGTTCCGAACCACGTTAAATCTTCGTGTCTTTGTGTGTGCTTGTACATTTCGTTATTGTATTATTTCTATTTCTGCTGCACACTAACGAAATTGTAGACACGAACGAGATCGAATTCCATTGACGCTATTCCCTCTAGCCGTTCAAATATCCCTAACATTTACTATATCTATGCGTATTTGGATTTCTTTTCGCTGCGCTTAGGCGATACGAGGGGTGACAACCCTCACAATCTAAAATTTAGGAGGTTTGATTAAGGAACCTAGGGGTAAACCTGATCTCCTATAACTGCGGTGAGAAGGGTGTAGTGGAATCAGAATCTGTCCACAGTAGGGATTGATTTGGCATCCTCGTACCGTCTATCCCATCCTTTTAGGCGGAGATAGCTCCCGGTGAATGCGGCGACTCTGCGGGAGAGTGTATAATGTCCCTTCCACAAAATCGTAGGTAAACATCTAGACAACACCAATTTACAACATTATTCTATGATACACAAGCTAACCCGAAGTCCTAGAATCACCTTTGAAGACCTAGGCACACTCCTTTCCTCCTCCGTGTGACACCGTACATAGTAGAGTCCACCGATAGCCCTCACCAACCGAAACCTCTTAGAGATCGCATCCAACCAATTACAACCACTGAGTACATTGGTATTCGAATCCCAATCCCTATGGGATCGATAATCTTTATTACTTGACGACATCCGTGCACTTACGGGCGGTGAGCGCGAGAGCGCGCTTTGAGTCCTCGATGGTATCCATCGCGAGATTTGAGGTCGCGTCTGTGTGCATCACTACACGAAAATAGGGGAAGGGTTTTTTGACACAGGAAGAGCAGAAGATGAAGAAAGGGAAGGCAAGAAGTCAAATTTAAAGGAGGGGAGTGTATGCTTGTTGGGCAAACTAATTGGGCCTATGGGTAAAGATATGGGCCTTAAAGAAATGTTAGGCGTGATTTATTTGTGGGTTGAGCCTTTATTCAATTCTGGCAGTATGGTGCCAGCCAGAGCTACTATCCCCGTACTGTTGCAGATCGGAGGAGTAGGGTTTAAGGTAAATACACTTTGGAAGATTGACAAAGTAAAAAATTCACTCTGATCCAATAAGGCAAGGCCTTAGATCATATCGTCACTCTTTTTACAACATAGTTCTCGCTAAAGCTACTATCCCCGTGCGGTTGCAGATCGGAGGAGTAGGGTTTAAGGTATATACATTTTGGAAGATTGACGGAGTAAAAAATTCATTATGATCTGATGAGGCAAGGCCTTATATCAGATCACCACTCTTTTTACACCATGGCGCAAGCCAGAGCTACTATCCCGATGCGGTTGTGGATCGGAGGAGTAGGTTTAAGGTAAATAGACTTTGGAAGATTGGTGAAGTAAAAAATTAATTCCGATCTGATAAGGTAAGGCCTTAGATCAGGTCGTCACTCTTTATACAGCATGGAACCAACAAGAGCTTCTATCCCCGTGCAGTTACGGATCGTAGGAGTAGGGTTTAAGATAAATACACTTTCGAAGATTGGCGGAGTAAAAAAATTCATTCCGATTTGATAAGGCAGGGCCTTAGATCAGGTCATCACTCTTTTTACAAAATGGTGCTAGCCAAAGCTACTATCCCCATGCGGTTGCAGATCAGAGGAGTAGGGTTTAAGGTAAATACACTTTTGAAGATTTGCGGAGTAAAAAATATATTCTGATCTGATTATGCAAGGCCTTAGATCAGGTTGTCACTCTTTTTGCAGCATGGCACCAGCCAGAGCTACTATCCCTATGCGGTTGTGTATCGGAGGAGTCGAGTTTAAGGTAAATAAACTTTGGAATATTGGCGGAGTTAAAAATTCATTCCGATCTAATAAGGCAAGGGCTTAGATCATATCGTCAATCTTTTTATAGAATGGTGCCAACCAAAGCTATAATCCCTTGAGCGGTTGCGGATAGGAGGAGTCGGGTTTAAGGTAAATACACTTTGGAAGATTGGCGGAGTAAAAAATTCATTCCAATCTGATGAAGCAAGGAATTAGATCAGATCGTCACTCTTTTTATAGCATGGCGCTAGCCCGAGCTACTATTCTCATGTGGTGGCGGATCGGAGGAGTCAGGTTCAAGGTGGATGCAATGTTAAAGATAACAGAAGTAATAAAATTATTCCGATCTGACTAGGTGAAACCCTAACTCAGATCGTCACTATTTTTGTAGCTTGCCTTCAGTTCAAGCTATTATTCCCGTGTGGTGGTGGATTGAAGGAGTCAAGTTAAAAGTATATGCACTGTTGAAGATGACGGAAGTAAATAATCATTCCGATCTGACTAGCCGAAGCCTTGAGTCAGATAGTCACAATTTTTGCAGCTTGTCTTTAGTTCAAGCTATTATCCTCGTGTGGTGGCGGATCGGAGGAGTCGGGTTCAAGATAGATGCACTGTTGAAGATGACGGAAGTAAAAAATCATTCTGATTTGACTGGGCAAATCCCTAGGTCAGATCATCACTATATTTTCAGTTTCATCAGTTCAAGCTATTATTCCATTATGGTGGGGGATTGAAAGAGTCAGGTTCAAGGTAGATGCATTGTTGAAGATGATGGAAGTAAAAAAAATTATTCCGATCTAACTAGGCGAAGCCCTAGGTTAGATCGTCACTATTTTTTTCATCTTGGCATCAGTTAAAGCTATTATCCCCGTATGGTGGTGGATCAGAGGAGTCGGGTTTAAGGTAGATGCACTGCTGAAGATGATGGAAGTAAAAAATTATTCTGATTACTAGGGGAAGCCCTAGGTTAGATCATCACTATTTGTTCAGTTTGGCCTCAGTTCAAGCTATTATCCTCGTGCGGTGGTGGATTGGACGAGTCGGGTTCAAGGTAGATGCACTACTGAAGATGACGATGTTGGATCGAGCAAATCACTAGAAGGGGGGGGGGGTGAATAGCGATAGAAACTTTTTCGTTCGAATTCGTTTCAAGACACAAGTAAACGCAGCGGAAGATAAATGAAAAAAAATGAGACAATAGAATTTTTACTTGGTTCGTAGCCTTCGGCTACTACTCCAAGGCCCTAGTGGTCCTTGACCATGCACGAAGGGAAAAGCACTAACGAACTCCTCCTCGTTGGAGGTAGGAGTTAATCGAATACAAAAAAAAAAACACAAAATCTTGAGGTAGAGGGACACACCCCGTCCCCTCGTTATGATAAAAAGCTCCGAAACAATAATATGAAAGAGACAAGCTAAATTAAACTTATACAGACGAATAAGAAATGAAAACTCAAGCTTAGATCATCGGAGAAGTAGCACTTCGTTGTCGGAGAGTCACAACATTTGCGGAGGCTTTTGGGAACTTTAGAATTGATGAGAAAACCCTAGGAGAGGCCCTCCTTTTATAGCCTTTTAGTCACTTCTCGAGAGGATCTTCAACCAATCAGATTTGAGCACCAATCCCCTTGAAATGAGGTGATAAGGCTTGACTCCTCGAAGTTGATCCTTGACCATTAGTCGACTGATGGCCATCAACAGTCGACTGATGGCAGCATCAGTCGAGTGCTGATCGCGGGCAATCGACTGATGGATGACAGTCGAGTGCTCCAAGCTGGCAGTCGACTGATGCTAGCTGAAATCAAAAGTTAGCTTAACAAAAACATTATTTCGATGGTCGCCGACCATCCGATCTCGACCTAGACCATCCATGGGATGTCTTTGGTCAGATCTACGCTTAAGACCATCCCCGTAAGGAGGATACGACCTCACTTATGCTCACACACACGAGCTTACCGTGATACTTACTTTGTAGCTCTTGCTTTCGGCCTTCCACTCGATTCGTTCGGCTCCCTCCGAAGTCACTCGAGTGTTGCCTGACCACCGCGGCTTCCTCCAAGTGTCGCTAGCCTTCAGCTCCAGCTTTAGCACTTTTCTGCACACTCGATTTAGCTCGTGAGATAACAATATGAGCTTAACTTTGTATCGTTTACTATAATCAAAACTCAGGTTCGACATAGGTGCCTACTGCACCAACAATCTCCCCCTTTTTGATCTATGGCAAACCCACATACAAAGTTAAGGAAATAATATGCATGAAGAATAATGATGAGCATGAGAATCAAGAATAACAATGATTAAGTGGGAGTAGTAGAGATTTTCTTCCAAGTCTCCCCCTTGAGGAAACCTCCCCCTTGACCGAGGCTGAGTCATGAAAGAAGATCTTAATCCTCCCCCTTGATGGTTGCAATTTAGGAAGACTTTAAGTAATTAACAATTACTTAAAGTTGTCCTTAGTGAGAAAAATTTAAGTTAAGAAGACTTCTTAACTTGGCCCTTTCTCCCTTTTTAAAACAGTTAAGTAAATTTCCAAAAATTAAAGTTAACTAAAAGAAAATATTTACTTAACTTTTGGCCATGAGAATAAGTATGAAGTCTTAAGTTAAGTTATCAAAAAAAAATGACCCCTTAATTTTGGCCTTTTTCTCCCCCCTTTGCCTTATATAGAAAATAGTGTGGGGGGTGTAGGGGATCGATCGGCTGGCTAGAGGGTGGTGAATAGCCCTCTTCCGTTTGGTTAACGGAATTTTCCCGTCTATAAACAAGATTAGCGCAATGGAAACAACAAGACAAGCAAATCAAGCAAAGAAAGACAAAGCAAAGGAAACAAACAATGCTAACACAAAGTCATAACGTGGTTCATGGCTACGCCGCTAATCCACGATCCCGATTCGTCCAAGGTGAATCACTCCTTTCCCAAATCCACTAAATCTCTCCTTTGCACCAAGCTAGGTGGAGGTAACCTCTTTCCAATCCCTCTTCTTACAATAGAATGAGAATTAGCACAAGAAGAAGAGTGGAAAAACCCTTAGAGCACTTTTGGAGATGTCATGAGTTGAAGCATTAGGTTCCCAAAACCCCACACCCTTCCTCTTTATAGAGGAAGAGGGTTTCTTCCCATTGACACAGGAGCAGTCGACTGATGTCCCTATCAGTCGACTGGTCCTGTAGTCGTTGCCCAATAACGGCTTCTTTCCACGTTGGATTTCATCCAACGACACTAGCATCATTCGATTGATATTGCCATCAATCGACTGATGCTCGAACAGTCGAGTGCTCCGCGAGCTCGACTCCATTTTGTGCTCGAAACACTTGCGACCAGTCGACTGATACCTTCATCAGTCGACTGCCATTCCATGGCAGTCGACTGTTGGCACTTGAACCAGACTCGAACACTAGTCGAGTCACCGTCGACTTAGAGTAGTCAACTACCATAACATGGTTGTCGACTGATGTCGGGAAATTCCATCCGACACTTAGCCAAATGGCCAAGTTTCACCTAAGAGCGCTACCCCTTTCTCGGGTTACATTCGCTCACTCTCATCCCTCGGAGTCCCTCGCCTTTGAATTTATCTTCGTCCGACCACGTCCCTCGGATGCGCCAAGCGCACGGCTCTGCAGTGTCATCCTTCGCGTCTCGCCCTGAAGTCTACTTCCTCCGGCTTCACAGCAAGCTCCTCGTCCGGTGGTCCCTCGGATGCTCCAAGCCCACGGCTTCCGCAAAGGCATCCTTCACCGACTCAAGGACCGAGTCATTAGAGGTGAAACTCGCCAAGGCTCCATGTGCGAATTACTAAGTCCTGCAAGACTCCAACGAACATATCAAATAATAATAACAATCTAACTTAAACCATTTGCCACACACATCAAAACCTTATCATGGCAAGAGATTGCCCTAACAATCTCCCCCTTTTTGATGTGTGGCAATCCGTTTAAGTTAGGTAAAACATTTGATAAACTATTAAGGAAAGAAAGCATGTAAATAACATGATTAGCAACTCTCCCCCTTAATACATGAAACTCCCCCTAAATATATTCCCCCTTACTTAAACATAAACATTTCTCCCCCTTTGACACAATCAAAAATAATTAACAAGGTTTATATAGCATGACATCAAGTCTAGAGAGAAAGAAAAAACCAAAACATACCTTAAAATTGGACAAAAGAAATTACTGGGCATGTTATCAGGCTACCAGTCGACTGGTTCAAACTAGCAGTCGACTGGCACATGGATTTCAAAATTTCTGATTTTCTGGGGTAAATTTCATAAATGTGTAAAAAATTCTATGAAATTCGAAAAATCATGAAATTTGGGGAACACATTTCTTGTAAGTATATTTATCAATGAAAAATAGTTTTCCATGAAAAATCATTGTATTTTCAAGTATTTGCCAAAAATCCAAAAGCTTTAAAAACCACTAGGTTTTTGATCATGTTAGTATCTATTTTAACACCTAGTCTTGCTTTGGATTGTTTGAAAACATGAATACACAGATTTTAAGGTAATAAATTGTTTTGAAAACATATGAAATATCCAACCATGATCTTTTGGAAATATGTCTATGAATTAAACATAAGCCTTCCCCATGATTGGTCTATTATTGCTATTTTGATACCTTAAATGACCATCTAAATGTCATAGGCATTAGTGGACATTTGTATCATCCTAACATCTCACTCATGCTAAGTTTTCAATCAAAGTAGCCTATGGTGAGTGTGAGATGTATCCTAAAGGTATTTGTATATACTTAACCATTATTTTCATGCAATTCTATCGAGGTTAAGTATCATCCTATCATTCCACATGATCATAAAGATGTATATGAATTAATTTCACATTATGATCATGAAACACATGTATTCATCAAATTGTTATCATGCATTAGGTATTACATGATGATAATAAGATAAACATTACCTAAAGCATGATTTATCTATTTATAGGTGCATTATCATCACCTAACACTATTTCAAAAATGTTGTCCCGACATCCTAAGTCAACCAGAAATATGATATATGTAAAGTCCATATGGTTGACTATCCTAGGGTTTTTCTAACCCTTAAGGATGGATTTTGGAATCCAATATAAATTCTTGCCTTTGGGGTTCACTAAAAATTCTTTAGTGATCCATTTCCTAGCAATTACTTTCTTTTTGTCTTGACCCCTAGCAATTAGACATTTATAGGCCTTTTCATTTTTCTTTTCCTTATATCCTAGGCCTTTCTTGTTGAAGCTTGGCCTTTGGCTCCCAATTATCATATTAAGAGTATTGGAACCTATTGTAAATTTTTCTAGGGCCTTGGTCAAATAGTCTACCTTTTCCCTTAGAGCCCTATTTTCTTCTATGCATGCATCATTAACATCCAAAGGCATATAGTTATCATGTGAGCATGCATCATCATTATCATCATTAAAACATGCTTTTTCTAATTTTTGTTCTAAATCCTTAATTTGCTCAAGCATGCATTTTTTCCTTTTATTTGCCCTAAATAAATCCTTAGTGAGGCTAGAAATCATGGACATTATTTGCTTAGGGGGTAGATTCGTTACCTCACTTACCAAATCCTCTTTCGATGATGAGGATGTAGAGGAGGCTCCCCCTTCACTTGAGCTCTCTCCACTTGAGCTTGATCTTTCTTCTTGCTCGAAGGAAGAAGTGTCTAAGTCGTCAAAAGCCATTAATGCCAAATTTGTGACAAAGGCATTCTCTTCTTCCAATGATGATGAAGATGATGAAGAGGGGTCATCTCATGTCCTTGCTTTTAGTGTCTTGGCCTTCCCTTTTTCTTTGGCCTTCTTTTCTTCTTCATTTTTCTTCTTGCTCCCCTTCTTCTTCTTTTCTTCCTTCTTTCTCTTCTCCTCCTTGCTTTTGTTCAAGAGGGGACAATTGTCCCTTATGTGTCCCTCTCCTTGACAATTGTAGCAAATAATCTCCCCCCTTGGTCTTCTACTACTATCATTAGATTTATTAAATCTAAAATCTTTTAATGCACGCCTTACCCTCCTTACCATATAGGCTTCTTCCGTGCTATCCATGGAGGAGGATGAGGATGCTTCATCGGATGAGGAGGGGATCTCCATCTTCTTCTTCCCTTTGTGGGCAATCAAGGCTACCCCTCTTGAAGGTTGAATTCTAGGCTTTTAAACTATTCCTTCAAGCCTTGTTTTGTGGAACTCCATTGTTGAGAAGAACTCCTCCAAGCTACTCACTTCTAGGTTCTTGGACATGTAGAAGGAGTCCACCATTGAGCTCCATTTTGATGACCGGGGAAAGGCATCAATTGCCTTTATGAGCATGTCCCTATTTGAAAGCTTCTCACCTACACTAGATAACCCGGTTATTATCTCTTTAAATCTAGAGTGTAGTGAGGTTACCTTTTCTCCTTTTTCTAATTTTTTGTTGGATAGTTGGGAGCGGAGGAGGTCTCTCCTTGCAAGTTTGCCCTCCAAGGTACCTTCATGAAGCTCTACTAGCTTCTCCCACATCTCCTTTGCACTAGAGCATTCCCCTATCCTATTCACCTCTTGTTGGGGAAGTACATTGTAAAGGTGGTGTTTGGCCTTTGAATTTGCCAAGTATTCTTCCCTTTGCCTCTTGCTCCTCCTTGATTTCTCCAATAGCTCCCCTTCTTCATTCATAGGCATCTCGAAACCATTTTCCATAATTAATAAAATTTCAAAGTCGGTTTCGAAGAATACCTCCATTCTCTTTTCCCACCAAGAGAATTCTCCTTCAAACTTTGGAGGGTGAATATTTGAGCCGGCCATTCTTGAATGCGCTTGTTGTGGCGGTTAGTCCTCGACAAGCTTTCCTTGGCTCTGATACCACTTGTAGGGGATCGATCGGCCGGCTAGAGGGGGGTGAATAGCCCTCTTTCATTTGGTTAATGGAATTTGCTCGTCTACAAACAAGATTAGCGCAACGGAAACAACAAGACAAGCAAATCAAGCAAAGAACGACAAAGCAAAGGAAACAAACAATGCTAACACAAAGTCGTAACGTGGTTCATGGCTACGCCACTAATCCATGATCCCGATTCGTCCAAGGTGAATCAATCCTTTGCCAAATCCAATAAATCTCTCCTTTACACCAAGCTAGGTGGAGGTAACCTCTTTCCAATCCCTCTTCTTACAATAGAATGAGAATTAGCACAAGATGAAGAGTGGAAAAACCCTTAGAGCACTTTGGGAGATGTTATGAGTTGAAGCATTAGGTTTCCAAAGCCCCACACCCTTCCTCTTTATAGAGGAAGAGGGTTTCTTCCCGTTGACACAGGAGCAGTCGACTGATGTCCCTATCAGTCGACTGGTCCTGTAGTCATTACCCAATAACGGCTGCTTTCCATGTTGGTTTTCATCCAATGACACTGGCATCAGTCGACTGATATTGCCATCAGTCGATTGATGCTTGATCAATCGAGTGCTCCGAGAGCTCGACTCCATTCTGTGCCCGAAACACTTGCAACCAATCGACTGATGCCTTCATCAGTCGACTGGTGGTCTCGCAGTCAACTGCCATTCCATTGCAGTCGACTGTTGGTACTTGAACTGGACTCAAACACTAGTCGTGTCACCGTCATCTTAGAGTAGTCGACTGCCATAACATGGTAGTCAACTGATGTCGAAAAATCTCATCCGACACTTAGCCAAATGGCCAAGTTTCACCTAAGAGCGCTACCCCTTTCCCAGGTTACATTCGCTCACTCTCATCCCTCGGAGTCCACACTGGATAAGTCCAACGGAACCTTCATCAGTCGACTGATTGTGACCATCAGTCGACTGATGGAGTCCTCACTCGACCAGTCGAGTCTCGACTCCATTCTGTGGCCGATTTCTGTTGGTGCAATCGGCCTAGGTCACGATTGACCAGGACTCGAGTTTGACTCGAGTGATGTTTTAATGTTTCGACAAAAACATATGACAATGTAATTGTCATTTGGTAAAGTCCAAGTCTTGAGTACTTGGCATGGAAAGTCCAAGTGGAACACTTGGCACATGAAAAGTCCAAGCATGGGTCTTGGCATGAAAAGTCCAATATGGGTTGGCAAGGGAAAGTCCAAGCATGGGTCTTGGCAAGGTAAAGTCCAAGTCTTGAGTACTTTGCATGGAAAGTCCAACATGGGTTGGCAAGGAAAGTCCAAGCATGGTCTTGGCATGGAAAGTCCAACATGGGTTGGCAAGAGAAAGTCCAAGGGGTTTGATATTGGCGGCGTAAAGTCCAAGCGGGAGTCTTGGCAGCATAAGTCCAATGGTTGGCGGCGTAAAGTCCAAGCGGAGTCTTGGCGGCATAAGTCCAATGTGCCTTGGCGGTGTAGACACCGTTAGCATGACATAGCCGATGGAAGCACCTGAAGGCTAGCGCGATGGATGAACAAGTCATGGATGACTTGGAGGGATCCGAGAGGCGTGAGGCTGATGGAGGTGGCTAGAAGGCTTAGGTCTAGGCTAAGGGTGGTCTAACAAGTATGAGGGACCATACTTGGGTTAAAACCTCATGTTTGAGGTGTGCCAGTCAACTGGTGCCATGTGGCAGTCGACTGGACCGAGTCAACTAGGGTTTCGATCACAGCGAGGCAGCGCGATCGCCAGAGTTGGGCGATCGATGAGCAGCAATGATCGATCGTAATCACCGATGGTGCTCGAGAAATCGTCCACAAAATGGAGTCGAAACTCGACTGGTCGAGTGAGGACTCCATCAGTCGACTGATGGTCACAATTAGTCGACTGATGAAGGTTCCGTTGGACTTATCCAGTGTGGATCTAGTCGTTGTCTCACGACAACAGTGGCATCAGTCGACTGATGGTCCCGATCAGTCGACTGATCAACTTTTTCCGGCACAGGTTGAAGCTATATATGGAGCTCGTGATGGAGTAAAAACCAAGGGTTCTTTGAGGCGATTTGGGGCGAGTTGCTGCTGCAATTCAGGGTCTCCAAGTGCTACTCGATCAACCTAGCGATCAAGCATTCAAGAGCATTTGTAAAGTGTTTTCTTTACTAGTTTTGCTTTGTATTTCATTGTATTTGCTTGTATCTATTTGTTTATTGTTGTAAACAATTGTAAGAGGTTTCTCCGCCTCCGACTCGTGTCGAGAAGGAGTTATTTCATAGTGGTGTGTGATTGGCATCGCTAGGGTTCGTACGAACCCAATCCGTGGAGTAGGAACCGTGCGGTTCCGAACCACATTAAATCTTCGTGTCTTTGTGTTTGCTTGTCCATTTCGTTATTGTATTATTTCTATTTCTGCTGCGCACTAACGAAATTGTAGACACGAACGAGATCGAATTCCATTGACGCTATTCACCCCCCCCTCTAGCCGTTCAAATATCTCCAACAAGTGGTATCAGAGCCCGGGGCTCTTCTACGGACTAACCGCCGGGAGCTAGGACAAAGAAGCTAGAGGGTGAAGATGGAAGAACAATTGGGATGGAATATTAACACACCGATCCCTTACTCCTTCTATGGACAAGAAGGGTTTAAGCAATGGAAGTCAAGAATTGAAGACTTCCTAATGATGAGGGACTTCGAAGAATGGTCTATCTTGATGGAGGGTTTTATCTATCCAATAGGACCAAAGGGAGGATTCCTCAAGAAGAAGAAGTGGAGTGAAGATCAACTCCAAGCCTTCGAGAAAAACATGAAGGTAGTAAAATTTATTCTTGATTTGGTCCCTAATGAGATTGTGTGTATGGTAGGGGACTATATGGACGCTAAGGAGTTGTGGAGCCAAGTGGCAAAGCTCCATGAAAACTCATCATTGGTCCAAGAAGAAGAAGAAGAAGAAGAGTGCTCATCCTCTCAAGCTCAAAAAGAAGCAAGTACATCTTCATCCAAAGAGCTTGAGGATTCGGAGGTTGATAGGGAATCAACATCTGGATCGGAAGAGGTGGAGGAAGTGGAAGAAGCATCCACTTCTAGGATTGAGGAGGAGATTAGAGTTTCCTCAACACCGGAGCATCAAGAAGAAGCTTCGACATCCAGTCAAGATGAAGAAGCCCAAAATTCAATTCCAGTCTTCATTAACCTAGGTAACTCAAACACTCTAATTTCAAATAAAAATAATATTATGTGTTTTGAGTGTAGGGAATTTGGGCACTATAAGAGCAAGTGCCCAAAGAATGTTAGGAAAGCTCCACCGGCACCAAAGTCAACGGACGCCGGTTCCCCAAGTATCAAGAGCAAGGAGCACATCATATGCTTCAAATGCAATGGAAAAGGACATTATTGGAATCAATGTCCTAGGGGGAAGAAGAAGACCCAAGAGGGAGCTACACATGTAGGGGGAGCTTCCAAAGCTAATCCTAAGGTATATTTTAATAATGCATCCTTTTTAGTTAATAGGCAAAAGCATGCAGAGGGTTTCAATTCTCTTGCTATTTATCATAAAGAGCATGCTAGAAATAACAAACATATTTGTTTAGGAGCTAAGAAGGTTCACCTTAGGAATAAGGAGAAGTTTGGGACTAATGTCCCTAAAAATATCGTACCTAGAGAATCAATTAGGAAAATAGGAGAACATCTAGGCCTTAACCCTAAATGGACTAGGCATATGCCTAGGAAGAACCATGCCCATGGTCTAAATCAAAATTCTAAAATTGGGCAATTAGAATTAGAGAACCAAGCCTTGAGATCAAGGCTTGAAAAACTTGAAAAGACCCTTAAGGTTATGCAAAATCAAATGCAAGGGTCAATTAGTCAAAATTCTAGGTCCAAAAGACAAAGTCAACACCTAGGACCTAAGAGTCAAAAGTCAACCAAGGGAAAGCAAGGTTTGGGTCACAAACCTAAGCCTAAGGTGGCTTACCATAGTGTTCCATTTGATTATGGAACACTAACTAGGTCTAGGAAGACCAAGGTCAATAGGGAAGTCATCCCTAGGTTTGACCAAGGTTTGTGCCTAGTGGCTAAGGTTTCTAGGAAACCTAGGGTGGCCACTAAAAAGGTTATTAGGGAGGCAATCCCTAAGGTTAACCATGGCAAGACCACAATGACCAAGGCTTCTAAGCCTAGGAGGGTCATTAGGAAGGTATCTAGGGAGGTTATCCCTAAGGAATACCTAATTAACCCTAGGAGCTCAAATCGGTTTTGGGTTCCTAAGAGCGTGATTGATTCACGCTAGATGGGTTTAGGGTGTGCCAACCTTGATTGGATGGGTAGTTAACTCAACCATGGTAAAGGTGGCATGTTTGGTCATTTTCAAGGTTATGGTTACCTTGGAAATACATTTGAGTCTTAATCCTAAAAGTTTTAGGATGTGCCAATATTACTTGAGAAGTTTGATAAAATGATCAAAATTGGCACAATTTAGGCTTAGAGGTTAGTGTGTCATTTTGGGTTTTTGGCACATTTGGGAGAAAAATAGAAATATGGCAAAATATAATTAATTATATGAAATGGCAATAAATATTAAAATTTAGGTATTACTATACCTATATATTTTATATGCCATGCTTTGTTTGTCATATAACATGCCATGACATCATGCGTATTTTTAATCATTCTATATGTCATGTACATGTTTAGGATTAAGGATTAAATGTCATGTGTTTTTAGATTTCATATTATGCCATGACATCATGATTATGAGCATGTGTTTATCTATATCATCTCTAATGCCATAATCATTTTATGCATTTAAGATAATTTGATTGGAATTGATTTAAGGACAATGGCATGACTTGGAGTCCCATTTATAAGGGAATCAAGTAGAGTTGTCTTAGGAAAATGCATGAAACCCTAGATTAGGGAGAACAAAACCCACATCTCACATCACATTGACATGTATGTGTATTTATACACCCTAGATACATGTGAGATGCTAGGATATGAGTTAAGTTCAAGGTGCATAGTTGTTGCATCTAGTTGAACCCAAACTCATTTTAACTCAACATGTGGATCATTGGGAGAGCATGTGTACAAGTCATGTACATAGAGCCCAAGGAATATGATCCAAGATAAGGTTTTGAAAACATTTTAAAATCATTTTAGAAAACCTTGGTGAAGCCTATCTTTTGATAGCAATCACCATTGATGAAGTTGATACAAAGTAGGACCAAAACATTGAAAATTTCAATGGTTTTGAACTTTGTGCCAATTTCACTATTTTATGGGTAAAATAATTTTCAAACATTTTTCACCCATTGTATTTGTCATAAGTATTATACGTATTAAATTTTATGATTTTTCGATATACGTATAATTAGTTATGATTTTTCAAAACTCATTCCTGATAACTGAAAATCGAGATTTGATCACCGACCGCCTGCGCCGATCGATGAGTGCCAATGATCGATTTCTGAATCACTCGACTGATAGCCTGATTTTGGGGTTACCAAAGTTGTTTAACCCTATTTCAGCTACGGTTATGGTCCCTAATCACTCCTAAACCCTAGGATATGCTTTGGGAAGCATTATAAAGGGTGAAAATCCATTGGATATGGATTAGGAGAGTTGTTTAGGGTTTGTATCAATGTTAAGGTGTTGGAAAGTTCAATGTTGAATTTCTAACCTTAATTTTGATGGTTTAGAGTTCCTATTGGCTTAGGAACTGCCCAAGGATATTGTTGGTGCAATGGTCAAGGGGGAGCAAGCCTTTAGGAGGAGGTATCCATCTTGGGATGATGGATGTGTTTTTCTCCTTGAAGAGGAGAAGTTATTGGGAGAATATGACATCAATTGGGAAATTGATGGGACTTTTGAGAGACCCAATTTGGAAATTGGGAGAGTAAATGGGATTGCCTCTCTTGAGTGATATTGGACTTATCACTAGGAAGATGGTAGGCATCCTAAGTATTTTTAGATCAAGGGGGAGATTGTAAGATCTCATTAGGACATGAGACATTGACCTCCTTGGAGAGAAAACCTTTTTGATGTTAGTCAAAAAGGGGGAGAATGTTTGGGGGAGAACATTTGGAGAGTATTTACCAATTTGGGATAATTAGTAAGGGATTTGAGTTAGTGTTCTAACTCAATAATTTGTTTGGTTTTTGTCAAACATCAAAAAGGGGGAGATTGTTGGTGCAATCGGCCCAGGTCACGATTGACCAGGACTCGAGTTTGACTCGAGTGATGTTTTGATGTTTCGACAAAAACATATGACAATGTAATTGTCATTTGGTAAAGTCCAAGTCTTGAGTACTTGGCATGGAAAGTCCAAGTGGGACACTTGGCACATGAAAAGTCCAAGCATGAGTCTTGGCATGAAAAGTCCAACATGGGTTGGCAAGGGAAAGTCCAAGCATGGGTCTTGGCAAGGTAAAGTCCAAGTCTTGAATACTTGGCATGGAAAGTCCAACATGGGTTGGCAAGAGAAAGTCCAAGGGGATTGATATTGGCTGCGTAAAGTCCAAGCGGGAGTCTTGGCAACATAAGTCCAATGGTTAGCGGCGTAAAGTCTAAGCGGAGTCTTGGCGGCGTAAGTCCAATTTGCCTTGGCGGTGTAGACACCGTTAGCATGACATAGCCGATGGAAGCACCTGAAGGCTAGCGTGATGGATGAACAAGTCATGGATGACTTGGAGGAATCCGAGAGGCGTGAGGCTGATGGAGGTGGCTAGAAGGCTTAGGTCTAGGCTAAGGGTGGCCTAGCAAGTATGGGGGAACCATACTTGGGTTAAAACCTCATGTTTGAGGTGTGCCAGTCGACTGGTGCCATGTGGCAGTCGACTGGACCGAGTCAACTAGGGTTTGACTACGGGTTGTGGCCCAGCGATCAGCCGAGTTAGGCGATCGATGATGCTCAGCGATGACCGATCGTGTAATCACCGACCGGGTGCTCGAAATCACCGAGGAATGGAGTCGAGACTCGACTGGTCGAGTGAGGACTCCATCAGTCGACTGATGGTCACAATCAGTCGACTGATGAAGGTTCCGTTGGACTTATCCAGCGTGGATCTAGCCGTTGTCTCACGACAATAGTGGCATCAGTCGACTGATGGTCCCGATCAGTCGACTGATCGACTTTTTCCAGCACAGGTTGAAGCTATATATGGAGCTCGTGATGGAGGAAAAACCAAAAGGTTTCTTTGAGGCAATTTGGGGCGATTTGTTGTTGCAAATCAGGGTCTCCAAGTTGATATCAAGCAACCAAGTGATCAAGCATTCAAAGAGCATTTGTAAAGTTTTTTCTTTACTTGTACTGCTTTGTATTTCATTATATTGCTTGTATTCATCTTGTATTACTGTTGTATACATTGTACGAGGTTTCTCCACCTCCAGATTGTTCTGAGAAGGAGTTATTACATAGTGGTGTGCTTGTGGCATCGCTAGGGCTCGTTTGAGCCCGATCCGTGGAGTAGGAACCGTGTGGTTCCGAACCACGTTACATACTTGTGTTCGTGTGTAATTGTCTATTTTGTTATTGTATTATTTCTATTTCCGCTGCACACTAACGAAATTGTAGACACGAACGAGATCGAATTCCATTGACGCTATTCACCCCCCTCTAGCCATTCCAATATTCCCAACAGTAAAGAGCAACTACCAATTATTAAATCAAACTCATGTGCAGAATTTAACGTGAACCAATATTGTTTATGTACACAAGCTACACCCTAATCCTAGAATCAAAAGTACTACTCCATGTATACGAAGAAAGAATCACAAAGCATGTCTAAGATTAAATACATAAGGAATGGAATGCAGAAATAGCGATATACAATGCATCTGTGATCTTCTCTCTGGCGTTGTGTTCCAAGGTGTGGACCTCCGGCGACATTCCACCTCCCCGTTATGAGTTACCGAAGCATTTTAGGGCTTCGGCATGCCATCCTAGCCGTCGTGCCTCCCCCTAGGGTTTGGGAGCCCTAGGGCGGCTCCCTCGTGATCCCTCGCCTCTTTGATGAGTTTCCTATATATAGAGGCAGCTCCGGTGTTCCATAAATACTTGAAAACCCTATTTCTTTGAATTCGCAGCACCGCCACACGACAGGTGAAATCTCGGCTGGAAATTGAGCCGGAAAAAAGGCACGGCTATGTGTTTTCACACGGCCTAGCCATGTCTTTTTTTAGAGCATCCATTTTGATCCATTTTGCTTCAGAAACATGCCCAAGTCTTGGGACATGGCCAGTCCATGTTCCCTAAGGTCTGTGCTCTACAAATTACTCCATTTTTGCTCTAAAAATGCACCATTTTCCCATGAAATTCTATCCAGCACACAAAAGTACAAAGAGCAGACCTCCAAACCATAAAATAGGAAATGCATGCAAAATAGAGTGACATATGCATGAAACTAACATAAAATGTAATGAGATGTGAGCGAAAACTACTCCTAAAACCCTATATGTTTTGCTCACATCACTTCCCCAAGAATTAAATCTTAGCTTATCCTCAAGCAAACCTCAGTGCCATGAAGTTTTAAAAAGATATTATTCCATACTTATCATGTTAACTAAATTTATCAAGTGGTATTTGTAATCAAAGCAAAATAAATATCTTCTAGAAATTCACTAAGTTAGCTCCTCGTGCTCATTATAAGCGAATAATTCTTATGGGATACTCGTTCCATGGTGAGTTAAGTCATCATCCTATAGCTTTTCTAAGGTCTCCGGCTCTTAGGCACTTACCTGCCCAAAGTGAGGGTCATTCCCTAGATCTAACACAAAGTCTCAAAGGTGTGCTCGGTATTGAGAGAAATTGGTAGATGTTTCTCCAGTAACCTAACTCGATCTCAAAGGGGCACCTCACCATTTCCACCCACGACAACTAATTTTTTATCCCTCATAATATTTATTTTTTTTTCTTTTCTTTCATTTCTTTTCCTCTCTCCCTTTTATTTCTCTTTTCTTTTCCTTTCTCTCTTTTATTTTAATTTTTTTTTCAGCTCACTGGGATTTTGATTTTTCCGAATGGGCTTACACAATCCGAGCATCTCCAGTAACTAAAATGCCAGTCTTAGGGTCACTTGTGGATTCCAAAGTACTAAACTACTGAGATGAATCATAACTAGGTATGTACTAGACTCTCCCTTTCAGAATGTTCGACATATGTAGGTGTAAAAATAGAAGCTAACCAGTGGAAGTCTAGAATATCCTTTCAAAGGAAACAAAATGAAATACCATGAGGTAAATGAAGTTATACTACTCATGGAAACAACTCATGAAGAAAACTCTAAAAATACTACTAAGGCAGCTTTATAGATAACAAAAACTAAGTGTTGAAAGGAACTCAACCACCCATGCACGAACAAATGAATGCCAACAATGATGAAAATATCAAGAAAGAAACTACTGCTAGAAACAAAATAAAATTTGGGGTCCCCCAAGACTTAAATGAAAGTATACCTCTGGTATGGTGGACGAGGTGGAAAGTCTGGAAGCCTCGGCATCTTGGGATCCTAGGAGAACCTGCTGCTGAGCCGCTGATGACACATGTACATGTGGTCGATCTAAGAGCTGGTGGATGCAGCGGCTGCTCGGTGCTCCTCCTCCCAGACCCACTATGCCTGCTGGGCACGCATATGCTACCGCATCTCCTGGCAGTAGGTGGCCTCCTCCTGGCATCAGGCATCCTCCTCTTGAAAGTAAATGTGAGCCTCATCGTAGAAGTCCTCTGCTCACTGGAAATGCTCCCATAAGCCTGTAAACTCAGCCTGTGTATAGGAGCTATGATCATCCCATCAATGCCCCTGCATCTGCTGCTCAGCATATATGTCATTGAGGTGCGATCGGAACTCTGAGAAATCGTAGACAGAAGTACCTGCATATTCTCAAAAGTAGGAAATGAAAATGGTGTAGGTGTAGGCTTTTCACGCGGACTAGGTGGCGCGACACGGCCGTGTGAAATCACACGGCCCGACCCTGTTTGCCTCTGTAAGGCAGGGCATGTCCGTGTGAAAACACACTGCCTGACCATGTGTGACTCTGGAAGTTAGGGCACAGTCGTGTGAAAACACACGGCCTGGCCGTGCGCCCTTTGTTTCTTTTCTCATGGGGCACAATGGTCTGATTTCGCTCACTCACTTCACCGTATAAACTTAAAATGACTTTTGTTTTTACCTAGCAAGTTCTTTCTTGTCCTAATTCAAATGCAACATGCTAAACGAATATAAATCAAAGTTCAAAGCAAATGAATGCAACAAACTAATAAGAAATAAACACAAAATCTAAACTTTGGTTGCCTCCCAAGATGCGCTTTGTTTAAGGTCTTTTAGCTCGACCTTATTCCTATGTTTCATTTGAGGCGTTTGAATCTTGCTCGTGGGGGAGCAAGATATTTGCTCACCTTATGCCTCCTCCCTTGTGATCCCTTATCACCATATCTCTTAAATCTTGCTCGTGGAGGGGTAAGATATTCATTGGTTGTCTTCCTTGGTTCGAGAGTGAACATGCTTATCTTTAAAGTATCATCAGGAGTTTGGTCATGATATTTTGTTTCATCCATATACTATAAATAATGTAACTCGCCATAAATATTCTCGCCAAAAGATTTATTAGCAGATTCTATCATGTCGAATGAAATTTTATCATTACAAATCACTAGGTGGGCTTTGTTATTGGTAGCTAAAGCTTCGGTGAGGGTTATGGTAGGCTCTTCTAGATCCTTGAGGTTAGGAGGTGTTTGGATTGAAGCAAAGCTCTCCTCAATTAAAGTATCAATTATATAATCCTCAAGTTCTTCTTTCAATGGTGATTGAATTGATTATCCTTCTTCACTTCCTATGACATCTACGCTCTCCTCATTCATTCGCTCAAAGTGAGTCTCCACCCTATTAGGTGTGATCCTGTCATTAAAGCCACCTTCTAGTCATTTGGTTTCTATTCTTGCTAGATCCCGTTCCATCATCTATGAAAATTGTTGGCTATGCTCTTTGCATTCCCTAGTAAAATTATCTGGTGGACTTCTAAGTGGGGGATTGGTTATGGATAAAATTTGCATGGTGACTCATAGCTCTCATTCTCATTTTGGAAACGATATTAAGTCTCTGTCTGTGAATTCCACTGTCAGAATTCATCATTCACCACTTGTTCTGTTCGAATGAAATCTTCCATCATCTGCTCAAGTCGGGATTTAGGCGGACAATATTGAGGATTTAAGTACCCAGGGTCATAACTATATGAATATAAATCATCTTGTGGCCACTGGTTGTAATTGTAGGTGACATCTTCTTGTTCAAATTGTGAAGGTTCGAATATATCCGGACAATCATTAATGGTATGCCATGTTTCACCACAATGTTCACAATAAATATTACCAAAACTTACAGTATTAAATTGACAATAATCATGAGTGAAAGCATGTATCATTATATGCAGGAAATTATAAATAAAGAAAGAGCAACTGAATAAACAAAACTGAAATAAAATAAAACAAGAAAAGTAAATCTATCCTAAGTCCGATCCAATTACCATTGTTCAATTTGATATCGAATCGTTCAGTCTCCGGCAACGGTGCTAAAAACTTGATGCGCACGGATGCGACCTCAAATCTCGCGACAAATACCGTCGAGGACTCAAAGCGCGCGCTCGCGCTCAATGCTCATAAGTGCATGGATGTCATCAAGTAATAAAGATTATCAATTCCACAGTGACTGGGATTCGAATACCAATGTACACAGTGGTTGTAATTGTTCGGACGCGATCTCTAAAAGGTTTCGATTGGTGAGGGCTGTCAGTGGACTCTACTCTATACGGTGTCACACAAAGGAGGAAAGGAGTGTGCCTAGGTCTTCCAAGGTGATTCTAGGACTTTGGTTTCGCTTATGTATCACAGAACAATGTTGTCAATTGGCGTTGTCTAGATGTTTACCTACGGTTTTGTGGAAGGGACATCATACACTCCCCCACAGAGACGCCACATTCACCGGGAGCTATCTCCGCGTAAAAGGACGGGATAGATGGTATGAGGATGCCAAATCAATCCCTACAGTGGATCGTTTCCAATTCCACTGTACCCTTCTCCCTGCAGTTGCAAGAGATCAGGTTTACCCCTAGGTTCCTTAATCAAACCTCCTAAATTTTAGATTGTGAGGGCTGTCACCCCTCGTATCGCCTAAGCACAGCGAAAAGAAAGCCAAATACGCATAGATATAGTAAAGAGCAACTACCAATTGTCAAATCAAACTCATGTGCAGAATTTAACGTGAACCAACATTGTTTATGTACACAAGCTACTCCCTAATCCTAGAATCGAAAGTACTACTCCATGTATACGAAGGAAGAATCAAAAAAGCATGTCTAAGATTGAATACATAAGGAATGAAATGCAGAAATAGAGATATACAATGCTTCCGTGATCTTCTCTCCGGCGTTGTGTTGCAAGGTGTGGACCTCCAACGGCATTCCTCCTCCCCATTGCGAGTTACCGAATCTTTTTAGGGCTTCGGCATGTCGTCCTAGTCGTCGTGCCTCCCCCTAGGGTTTGGGAGCCCTAGGGCGGCTCCCTCGTGATCCCTTGCCTCTTGGATGAGTTTCCTATATATAGAGGTAGCTCCGGTGTTCTATAAATGCTTGAAAAACCCTATTTCTTTGAATTCGCGGTGCTGCCACACGGCCGTGTGAATTTCACACGGCATGGCCTTATGCAAGGCTGGAAAACTGGTGAAATATCGGCTGGAAATTGAGTTGGAAAAAAGGCACGGTCATGTGTTTTCACACGGCCTGGTCGTGTCTTTTTCTGGAGCCTCCGTTTTGATCCGTTTCGCTTCGAAAACATGCCCAAGTCTTGGGACATGGCCAGTGCATGTTACCTAAGGTCCGTGCTCCACAAATTACTCCATTTTTTCTCCAAAAATGCACCATTTTTGCATGAAATGCTATGCTGCATACAAAAGTACAAAGAGCAGACCTCCAAACTAGAAAATAGGAAATGCATGCAAAATAGAGTGACATATGCATGAAACTAACATAAAATATAATGAGATGTGAGCGAAAACTACTCCTAAAACCCTATATGTTTTGCTCACATCATGTAGTGTGACGATTCTTCTTGCTTCCCTTTACTTCTCCCCCGATCCTTCCTTCTTTTTGACAAGATGATGGCTCACCTATAGAAAGTAGCTTCCCAATAACTGCGAGATTCCCCGATGAGCTTGGTTCAAATGCTTGCCAACCTCGCACCCCCGACCACTGCTTTGGCTCCAGTAGGGCTTCCTCCTATCGCTTCCTCTATAACGTCCCCACCTCCTACCTTGGCGACATCATTTTCTATTCCCCCTCCCCCTCCAATCATCTACTATGAATCTCCTACCTATATCGCTGTCTTCCCCCTCCCCATCTGTGGTGTCACCAAACCCTAGCCTTCCATCCTCTCCGCCCCCACTTCTACGTAGCTCTGCATCGCCTCCCCCCTTTTTACACGTGCAAACCAGGCTGCAAGGAGATGCACGTCGATGAAGGCAGGAAGAAGATGCTGCTATCGCTAGCCCCTCCTCTTCACTCGGCTTACTTACACCCCCTAAATCAACCCCTACCATCCTTTTTTCATCTTTCATTCCATCAACCCTAACACAACCATTACCTCTTCTTCTAGATACCCTCTTTTTTTCTAATCTTCATATAGTCTCTGAGAGCCTCTATTAATGGTCCAACCCTGATTTCTCCTCTGGTGCCCCTTCTCTGGCCGAAGAGGAGCTACCAATGGCCACATCCCCCCCGGCTACTCGTACACCATCTACCACAGCTTCCACCCCCACATTCATGTCACCTGGATCATCCAATTCCCCTCTTCCTACTTCCCTTCCATCTCCAGAATGTTCCCCCTCTTTAATCATTCAACTGGTCATCTCAGATCTCCTTCCTCCACTATTAAGTCTCCCCTTTCCGTCCTCCATCTCCACTTGTTCCGAAGGAAGCTCCTTGGCTACGACCCTCTTCCTCATCACTTCCATAACCTCCCTTACCACCGACATTCCTACCTCCCTACCACTTGTAACATACTCTATTTTTCTCCCTTCATCTTCAAAACTTTCATGCTCCCCATCTTCAAGTCAAAAACCTAGCCCCCCCACCTTGCAATGACATTTCCCCTTTTTCCTCCAGAACCTCCTTTCTTTTTTCTTCTGAGCCAATGGAACAGTCCCTGCAACACATCATTCTTCACCTATTATGAGTGAGATAGCCCTCCTTATTGCTTCCACTCCTTCTTCTCCTTCTATAAGAGACTCACACATCCTCAATTTGGATAAGTTAATACCACGAATGGAAAGCTTGCAACATGCTATGGAGCTAGTAAGCTTCTCTAACCCATTCCTTCCTGCACCTTTAGTAATGACTCTTTTCCTAACTTACTATTTTCAGGCGATGATGAATTACCAAGAGCTGAATTGTTCCCTCTCCCATTATCTGATACAACTTCAACATTAAACTTTGCAACAATCTATCGCTAGTGAAGCGTCTCAAGAAATGTTTAAACAGAGAGAAACTTCTTTGCTTTAGGAATTAGCACAATGTCATGCTCAGCTATTAGAAGCTCAACAACAGAAGCAGAAGGATGCAGAGACCATAGCAACCCTATGAGCCAAAGTAAGTAGGGAGATCTACCGCAATTAAGCTTTAATATCAGAAAGAAATTGAGTCCTTTCTCAAGTGCACTGGCATGAAGTTTTCTTGCAACAAGTGAGAAACAAAGTTGTCCGCACCAGGGCCTATACTGAGGTTGTGGAAGAAGTTTTGGCCTCAATACGATGGGATTTGGTGGATTTGTCAAGGGTTGTACAACAAGATCATGCCTCCCAATCTCAGATCATGTTCATCTTGACTGATACTATAACCCAAGTCTCATGCCAATACCGCCGAGTTCGTCAAGGCTTTTTGGAGCATAGGGAGCACTGCATAAAGTTCCGCCAAGATGTACAGGCTACTAACAAATGCCGACAGGAACGCTTGAAGCCTTTGATGCAAGCCACATTCAAGGATGGTTTCAATGAGGCACTAAGACAGTATGTTGATTAGGGATACCCTCTGACACATCAACCAACTCCTTTTTTGAATTCGGAGATTGTCTTTAGATGCTATCCCCCTGACTATTTTAGGCTATAACTTTTCTGCTTTTCTTCTTTCTTGTAGTTGTAAAAAATTACTAGTTTCAATGACATGGGATAATATTTGAACTGCCTTACCCCTTCTTACCAATTTAATAGCAAGTTTGCAATAGATAACTCTTCTCAGTTATATTTCTCGATTTCTCCTTTTCTGAATTAAGAGATTGGATTCAGTTGATACCCTCCTGAACATTTTAAACTATGATTTCCTTACTTTCCCTCTCTTGATATATATAAACAACTACTGGTTGAAATGGCATGACATCGTGTTCGAGTTGCAATTTTTTCTTTTTGAGATTAATAGAAAACATGTAACATGTAACTCCTCTCATTGATTCCTCTTAGTTACATGGTATGAAAATATTTTAAATACACAGCATTCCAAGGCCTAGGTAGCTCCTTGCCAACAACACTTTTAAGTAATACGCTAGTCCAACAACTCAGCGAGTGACTATATAAGGTCCTTCCTAGTTAGGGACTAGCTTTTCGGGACCTCCAGTAGAATTTACTTTGCGTAAAAATAAGTCACCTTCTTGAAATCTCTTCGGTACTACCTTCTTATTGAAGGCTTGTTGTATTCTTTGCTTGTATGTCTTAGCCCAGATTCGAGCTTCTTCCCGCCTTTCTTCCAACAAATCTAATTCAATACATCTCACAATTTGGTTTTCCTCTAGCTCATAATCTTTAATTCAGACACTATTCAAAATGCTTTCCACCGGGATGACTGCTTCAATTCCATACATCAGACTAAATGGGGTTTCTCTTGTAGCTATTTTGGGTGTGGTTTGATAAGCCCATAATATCCCGGGCAACTCTTCCACCCAATTCTCTCGCTTGGCCCCAACTTGGTTTTTAGCCCTTGAATGAGAATTCTGTTAACTACTTCCACCTAACCATTGGCTTGCGGATGAGCTACCGAGGTGAAAGCCTGTTGAATATTGAGACTTTGGCACCACTCCCTAATCTTTCGGGCTTGGGACTGATGTCCATTATCACTAACCAACTTATGGGGAACCCCATAGCGACAAATGATATTCTTCCATAGGAACTATATCACCGCACTCTCCGTGATCTTAGCTAAAGGTTCGGCTTCCACCCATTTAGAGAAAAAATTTAGTGCCACTAATAAGAACTTCTTTTGTAAAGGGGCTATAAGCATTGGGCCGACTATATCCACTCCCCACTGATCAAAGGGGCAAGAAGCAACTATGGACTTCATCAACTCAATAGGCCGCTCTGACCTATTGTTATGCTTTTGATAGGTTTGGCAAGCTTGCACTAGATGTGTTCCATCTTGATAAAGAGTTGACCAAAAGTATCCAGCTAATAACACCTTCTGAGTCAGTGCCCTTCCTCTCAAATGGTTGCTACAACATCCTTCATTTATTTCTCTGAGTGCCCACTCGGCATCCGCTTTTCCAAGACATTGTTGGAGGATCGTGTGTTGGTGCAGTAGGCACCTAAGTCGAACCTGAGTTTTGATTATAGCAAACGATACAAAGTTAAGCTCATGTTGTTATCTCACGAGCTGAATCGAGTGTGCAGAAAATTGCTATAGCTGGAGAGAAGGCTAGCGACACCCGGAGGAAGCCGCGGTGGTCGGGCGACACTCAAGTGACTTCGGAGGGAGCCGAAGGAATTGAGTGGAAGGCCGGAAGCAAAAGCAACACGTAAGTATCGAGGTAAGCTCGTGTGTGCGAGTGTAAGTAAGGTCGTATCCTCGTTACGAGGAAAGACTTAAGCGTAGATCCGACCCAAGACATCTCATAGGTGGTCTAGGTCGAGATCGGACGGTCGACGACCGTCGAAATAATGTTTTCTTTAAGCTAACATTGCCTTGCAGCCAGCATCAGTCGACTGCCAACCTGAAGGACTCGACTGCCGTCCATCAGTCGGGTGACTACGGCTAGCACTCGACTGATGCTGCCAGCAGTCGACTGGTGATGGCCATCAGTCGACTGCTGGTCAAAGGATCAGCCTCGAGGAGTCAAGGTTTATCACCAAGTTTCAAGGGGAGTTGTGCTCAAATTTGATTGGCTAGGGTTCCTCTCGAAAAGGGGCTCAAAGGCTATAAAAGGAGGGCCAAACCTAGGGTTTCATCAACAATTCTAAGTGCTAAAAAGCCTCCGTTACGCTGCAACTCTCCGACGACTCTACAACAACGAAGTGCTGCCAACAACCCTAGCTTAAAGTTTCTTTTGTTTAGTTGTTGGTATAATCTTAATTTGTTATTGCTTTCAATATTGCAATTCTTTTCAATCGAGGTTTTTCGTTGCATTTTACTTTAATAGAAGAGAGGGTTTGTCTCTCTATCTTTTTGCTTCGAAGGCTTTTGTAATCGTAAAACTCCTACCTCCAACGAGGAGGAGTGTTTTAGTGAATTGCCCTCCGTACACGGTCTAGGACCGTTAGGGCCTTGGAGTAGTAGCCGAAGGCTACGAACCAAGTAAAAAAACTATTTGTCTCATTTAGGTTTTATTTACATTTCCGCTGCGTTTAATTGTCCAACGAACGTTTTAAAAGAAAAGTTTTTATCTCTATTCACCCCCCCTCTAGCGATCCGCTTCGATCCAACAATTTGTATCAGAGCCAGGTTGCTAAGATTTGGTGAAACCACCAATCTAGCCATTTTTATAGATTTATTGTTCTTTTAATTCTGTTTATTTCTATTTATTTCACTTTGTTAAGTTTTCTCCCGCACTACTAATCCAAGACGCGAGTCTTGGTACTCTTCTTTGTGTTTTTGTCGTTGCTAGTTTCTTCGTCTTCGTCTCCTTGTGTCTTTTGTTCTAATGTCCCATCTCGAGGGTTTTAGCACCGTCCGACCTCCGTTTTACAATGGAGATGACTTCCGTTATTGGAAGGGTAGGATGGAATGCTTTCTCAATACCCAAATCGAGATGTGGATCATAATCCAAACGGGTTTCACACTTCCGACTAATGAAGTGGGTGACTCCTTGGATTATGATCAATGGACCATTGCGACAAAACGACAAGTCGAAGCCGACGCCAAGGCAACACAAATCCTCAATCTGCGCCTATCCAAGGAGGAGCTAAATCGCGTCGGCCCCTTCATAAGCGCAAAGGATCTTTGGACAAAACTAATCGAGTTACACGAAGGATCGGATCAAGCTAAGGTTTGCAAACGTGATTTGTTGTTCAATAAATTGTACACACTAAAAATGCAGGAACACGAGTCCGCGACGCAACTCCACGCCCGTGTCCAAGACATAGTCAACAACCTACACGCAATGGGCAAAAGGTCGAAAACCGCGACCTTATAAGGTATGTTCTAAACTCGTTTCCGAGGACTACCTTGTGGGCATCCATGGTCGATGCCTACAAGGTCTCCAAGGATCTTTCTAAAATTAGGTTAGATGAACTCTTTTCCGATTTCGAATTACATGAGCAGTCTAACTCGGAACCCGAGAGGGGTATAGCCTTGTTTGCAGGATCAAAGAAGAAAATCGCAAGCAAGCCACCACCAACCGAGGAGGAAGACGAGTCTGAAAAAGAAGTTGACCCGGAATTGACTGCCGAACTAATGAACCTAGCTCGAAGGATAGCCAAGGGACGAAAGCGAACCACGACTCGACCCAACCAAGGTAAGCCTAAAAGTTCTAATATTAGGTGTTATGAGTGTAACAGGTTTGGACATATCAAGTCCGAGTGCCACAAGCTCAACCACCGAGCACCTAAGCACAAGAAGGCCCTAAACGCGACATGGGAAGAAGCGTCATCCGAAGAAGACGAAGACCACGTCTTCATGGCAAAATCGATTGAGTCAGACACGGAGACCGAACCTGAACTTGAGTCAGAACCTGAGGATGACTCGGACTACGAAGCTATCTTCAAGTCAAGCCACGGATACGCATCCGGTTCAAAAGATACCCTTAAAGTAAGTCGAACTTTATTTAATACTTTTCAAAATACGGTTAGGTTTTTGTCTAGGAAATTAGTTAAATCCGAGTCCAAGGTCGAGACCCTGGTTGAGGAGGTCAAACTCCTTAAACACAAGGTCTCCCTAACCTCTTCGACTAGTCGAGTTCAAGAGAAGGACTCAACTCGGGTTGAAAAACTCGAAGTTGAGAACTCACTCTTGAAAAGTCAAGTCGAAGATCTTAGGAGCACGTTGAAAAGGTTCACTTCGGGATCCAAAGGACTTGACCTCCTACTTGGATCTCAAAGGGCCGTGTACAACAAGGCTGGAGTAGGGTTTAACTCAGACATGACTAATAGGTCGTATATGTCGATTGTAAGTCGACATAGGAAACATGTCCAAGCATGGGTCCCTAAGAACCTTTTGATTTCAACTCTAGGATCCAACCCGTACTAGATTCCCAAGGACCAAATCCACTATGTGGATAAACCGAACCGATTCAACCGTCTAGGGGGAGCCAGTACAAAACATGTTTGTGCTTTAACTTAGAAATTGCATGTTTTAACTTAGAAAGTTTGTGCTTTAACTTAGAAATTGCATGTTTTAACTTAGAAAGTTTGTGCTTTAAAACTTGTGAACTCACTTAGAACATGAACATAACCAACTAAAATTCTTCGAAAAGATTGAGCCTCGGGGAGCCTCTTTTCAAAAAAAACATAACCAACTAAAATTTTTCGAAAAGATTGAGCCTCGGGGAGCCTCTTTTCAAAAATAAGCAGTTAGACTAGGAAATAATCTTAGGTGAGTCAAGTCATCATTTTCTTGAACATGGCTTTGTCTAAGGAAGTGGTCGATGATCAGATAAAAGAAGGCCCCTGTGCCTCGCCACGACCTGGAAGCCATGATCTTGAAAAGGTAAACTTGACAAGCCTAGGGTCAAATCCAAATCTAACATAAAATTACTTGAACCTAAATCCACTTAATCAACTTAATTGGAAGTCATCTCATAAAAACCACATAAGTATAACATGCTTGATCATATAGACACAGGTGAGATGACCTAGGTTTAACAACTTACAACCAATTCCTTTTAAAAAAAAAATTATCTAACATCCAATCCAACCACCTTGTGTGTAGGATCAATGGATGTTGGATAGCGGTTGCTCCCGACACATGACCGGGGATCAACTCAAATTCACGAAGCTTCGATTCAAACGACAAGGATCGGTAGCCTTTGGGAATAACGGCAAGCTCAAAATCATCGGATCAGGTGATATCGAGCTTAACTCGAATTTTGTTATTAAAAATGTATTACTTGTAGAGAATTTTGAATATAACCTGCTTAGCGTAAGCCAATTATGTGACAATAACTATAAGGTCGTATTTTTAGAAAATGAATGTGTAATTAAAACAAATAAAATAGCTAAAACAATACTCAAAGGAACTAGGACAAATAACATTTATACAATTAACTTAATCAATTTCTCAGCCAAATGTCTTATGACACAGGAAGAGGAATCATGGTTGTGGCACCGACGACTCGGTCACTCGCACCCAAGACTCATCCACAAGATGAGTCAGAGTGGCTTAGTCAGAGGCTTACCCAACCTCAACAACTTGGTTAATAAAATATGTAATGCTTGTCAACAAGGAAATCAAACCTAGGACACAACACAAGTTAACTAACCAAGAACGAACCTCAAGTGTACTTGAGCTCCTGCATATGGATCTATTCGATTCACATGGAGCCAAGTCACTCAATAGAAGTCAATATTGCTTAGTGACTACTCGTGTTTACAGGTTAGGTTTATCAAACATAAAAATGATACCCTAGATCAATTAATCAATCTATTCAAATTAATCGAGAATCAAAAAGACCTTAAGGTTAAAACACTTAGAAGCGATCATGGTGGTGAATTCGAAAATCAAAGGTTCACCGACTTCTGTAACCTAAATGGATACCACCATGAATTCTCTTGCCCTAGGACCCCTCAGCAAAATGGCCTAGTGGAGCGGAAAAACCGAACTCTACAAGAAGCCGCTAGGACCATGTTGAACGAATATGACCTACCCGATAGGTTTTGGCGAGTGTGGCTGAGTACGGCATGCTATGTCCAAAATAGGATCCTTATGGTAAAAAGGCACCTTAAGACCTCATACGAGATCTATCACGATAAAATACCTAACATCAAGTACTTTAGGGTATTTGGGTGTAAGGTACATATCCTAAACACTAAGGATTACCTAGGGAAATTTACATCCAAAACCACGACCGGAATCTTTCTAGGATACTCGACTACAAGTCGAGCTTATAGAGTATATAACCATGACACCCTTAGAGTCGAGGAGACTATCAATGTAGTATTTGATGAAGTACCCGAACTTACAAAACCCTTAATGACCCCAAGTGTTGAGCCCACTGATACCAAACTCATCTCCGACCCTGAGATCGAGTCTAATCCACATCAACCAACTCCTCTTGTCGACCAAGTGACAAGTGATCCGAGTCAAACTAGTGTTCAACCAAGTCACCCCATTGATCAAGCATTAGGTGACACAAACCCAACCCAATCTAGGATTCAAACTAACCACCCTATCGATCAAGTGATAGGAGATCCTAATCTAGGAGTTCGAACTAGAGCATCCTATAGGAACCTTAGTCAAATTTCCTTAATTTCAAAGATAGAACCCAAATCAATTAAACAAGCTCTTCTTGATCCCGATTGGATTATTGCAATGCAAGAAGAGCTAGCTCAATTTACTAGGAATGAAGTGTGGGAATTAGTACCACCACCTAAAGACAAAACAATAATTGGAATAAGGTGGGTGTTTCGAAATAAGCTTGATGATAAAGGTGAAGTAGTTAGAAACAAGGATAGGTTAGTCGCCAAAGGGTTTAGTCAAGTCGAAGGCTTAGATTACGACGAAACCTATGCCCCAATAGCTAGACTCGAATCCATTCGAATGTTGCTAGCTTATGCCGCACATCGAGGATTTAAGCTGTTTCAAATGGATGTTAAGTCGGCATTCCTAAATGGATACATTAAAGAAGAAGTTTATGTTAGCCAATCCCCCGGATTCGAAAATCTAGATAAACCCGACCATGTTCTAAAACTTAAGAATGCTCTCTATGGACTTAAACAAGCTCCTCGAGCTTGGTACGAGAGACTTTCAATCCATCTTAAGTCAAAAGGGTCTAACCAAGGCTTAGTTGACGCAACTCTCTTCGTAAAAACCTTAGGTAAAGAAATATTCATAGCTCAAATTTACGTAGACGATATAATTTTTGGGACCTCTAACTCAGCCTTACTAAACGAGTTCATTTCACTCATGGAAAGTGAGTTCGAAATGAACTTGGTAGGCGAGTTAAGTTTCTTTTTAGGTCTACAAATTAAACAAACTAAGGATGGTATATACCTATATCAACAAAAATACACTAAGGAGTTAATTAAAAGATTTGGAATGCAAGACGCTAAGATAATAAACACCCCAATGGCGATTAATGTTAACATAGGAGAAGACCTAGAAAGTAAGTCCATTGACTTAAAGTACTATAGGAGCGCGATAGGAAGTCTCCTATACTTAACTGCGATCCGACCCGACATCCTATTCGCAGTAAGTATGTGCGCCAGGTTTCAAACCTGTGCTAAGGAGTCTCACCTAACCCTAGTTAAGCGTATCCTTAGATATCTTAAGGGTACACTTAACGTTGGTATTTGGTACCCTAGATCTACGGAGTTCGAACTAATCGGCTACTCCGATTCGGATTATGCCGGTAATAAACTCGATAGAAAGAGCACGAGTGGTTGTTGTCAACTACTCGGCTCGAGTCTAGTAAGTTGGTGCAGTAGGAAGCAACATTATGTTGCCTTATCTACCACCGAAGCCGAATACGTTGCGATGGGTGAGTGTGTAACTCAGCTTCTTTAGATGAAGCACACTCTCCGAGACTTTAGGTTGGACTTCACCAAAACTAAAATTTTTCTAGACAACATAAGTTCGATAAATCTAACTAAGAACCCTATATGCCATTCAAGGACAAAGCATATAGAGGTAAAACACCATTTCATTCGAGAACATGTACCCAATGGCTCCATACACCTCGAATATGTTGACTCGAAGTCTAACCTAGCAGACCTGTTTACTAAACCACTACCCGAAGCCGAATTTAGTCTCTTGAGACGAAAATTGGGCATGTGCGTAGTAGAATAGGAACTTGCAAATTATATTTTCTTACTACTATTTCTTAATTTTCATGGAACTAGCATAGGACATACCTTAGATATCATGCACCTATAGATTTAAGGAGCCAGTACATCTCACAACACATAGGACTAATGTGTTTGTGTACTTAGCCACGTAGATGGGCGTGAGATGTTAGGACCCTACTCCTGGTTTCAGATGTAGAGCTAGTGCATCACTATGAACCACGGAGTATAATCATACATACTAACCGACTCTGACCAGGACTGGTTGATCTTTTATATCAATCAAGCCAAATATGAGTCGAACATTTTATAGATGCACTTATTTTCAGTATATTATTTTCAAAATAATGTGGAACATGCTTGGACTTTAAAAGTAAAACTTTTTTTTCACACACACTCTGACTCTTTTCGATGTATGGCAAAAGGGGGAGAAAAAGGCCAAAGTTAAGGGATCAATATCTTTTCTTGCCAAGACTTACAAACTTTAGTTAACTTGTTAACAGAAAGTAATTTACTTAAACTTTAAGTTAACTTGATAACAAAATGGAAGTAAAGGCCAAGGTTAAGAAATCAATTTTTTGATTTCTTAACTTAAAACTAATTTTAAATACTATGGCCGATATTAAGTAATTTCGGTTACTTAATTCTTTTTTTAGTAGCAAACGTCAAGGGGGAGAGTTAAAACTCTTTCTCAAGTACTCACCCTCGGTGAAGGGGGAGGATTCATCAAGGGGGAGCACTTGAAAAAGAGTTTTTATACTCCTGTTCATTCATGCTCTTAACACTCCTGCTCATTCATGCATATCTTTTCTTAATGCACTTAACTTTGTATGTGGGTTTGCCATAAAACAAAAAGGGGGAGATTGTTGGTGCAGTAGGCACCTAAGTCGAACCTGAGTTTTGATTATAGCAAACGATACAAAGTTAAGCTCATGTTGTTATCTCACGAGCTGAATCGAGTGTGCAGAAAATTGCTATAGCTAGAGAAGAAGGCTAGCGACACCCGGAGGGAGCCGCGGTGGTCAGGCGACACTCAAGTGACTTCGGAGGGAGTCGAAGGAATTGAGTGGAAGGCCGGAAGCAAAAGCAACATGTAAGTATCGAGGTAAGCTCGTGTGTGCGAGTGTAACTAAGGTCGTATCCTCGTTACGGGGAAAGACTTAAGCGTAGATCCGACCCAAGACATCTCATAGGTGGTCTAGGTCGAGATCGAACGGTCGACGACCGTCGAAATAATGTTTTCTTTAAGCTAACATTGCCTTGCAGCCAGCATCAGTCGACTGCCAACCTGAAGGACTCGATTGCCGTCCATCAGTCGGGTGACTAGGGCTAGCACTCGATCGATCGATGTCGCGCAAGCCGATCGGGTGATGGCCATCACCGATCGCTGGTCAAAGGATCAGCCTCGAGGAGTCAAGGTTTATCACCAAGTTTCAAGGGGAGTTGTGCTCAAATTTGATTGGCTAGGGTTCCTCTAGAAAAGGGGCTCAAAGGCTATAAAAGGAGGGCCAAACCTAGGGTTTCATCAACAATTCTAAGTGCTAAAAAGCCTCCGTTACGCTGCAACTCTCCGACGACTCTACAACAACGAAGTGCTGCCAACAACCCTAGCTTAAAGTTTCTTTTGTTTAGTTGTTGGTATAATCTTAATTTGTTATTGCTTTCAATATTGCAATTCTTTTCAATCGAGGTTTTTCATTGCATTTTACTTTAATAGAAGAGAGGGTTTGTTTCTCTATCTTTTTGCTTCGAAGGCTTTTGTAATCGTAAAACTCCTACCTCCAACGAGGAGGAGTGTTTTAGTGAATTACCCTCCGTACACGGTCTAGGACCGTTAGGGCCTTGGACTACTAGCCGAAGGCTACGAACCAAGTAAAAAAACTATTTGTCTCATTTAGGTTTTATTTACATTTCCGCTGCGTTTAATTGTCCATCGAACGTTTTAAAAGAAAAGTTTTTATCGCTATTCACCCCCCCTATAGCGATCCGCTTCGATCCAACATCGTGGCCCGGCTAGAAGGGGGGTTTGAATATCCCATGTGCGTTGTTCATTGGAATTCGTTCATTTGTCTACAATATTTGTTGGCACAGTAGAAATATAATATACAAATGTGAATACAAAGATGAATACACAACCACACACAATAGACAAGCGATATACATGGTTCGGAACCTTAGGGTTCCTACTCCACGGGGCGAGCTCAACGAGCTCTAGTGATGAACACACCACTATCTAAACTCCTTCTCGACAACACGTCGGAGATAGAGAAACCTTATACAAGCAATTACAAAACATAATATAAGAAGTACAAGAAAATACAAAAACAAGAATGAAATACATAAAGAAAACTTTACAACAATGGCTTTGAACACTTTGCTTGTTGCTTGCTTTGGTTTGCTCTTGATGATCTGGAATGCAGCAGCAATTCCCCTCCAAAATCTCCTCAAAAGACGATGTGGAAATCCTCCCCAAGCTCCTCCTTTTATTCTTATCTCGAGCTAATTTAGCACCAGGCAGTCGACTACTCCTTTATCCATTGTAGGACAATGACTTAATCCACGTTGGCAACCAGGCAACGGATACACTGCAGTCGACTGCCAACCTCGTAGCTAATTGATCAGTCGCCTACCAAGTGTTCGGTGCTCGCGACCTACCCTGGCAGTCGATTACTCCTTCACGGCAGTTGACTTGCCAAGGCTAGCAGTCGACTGCCAATCATCACAACGCAGTCAAATGCTAGTCGACTGTTGTTGGGTAAAACCTCAAACACAAGTTGTTTGAGCATCTGACCGTCGGATAAAACCTCATCCATGAGGTTTAACCCAAGACACCCTTAGCCTAGACCAAAGCCTTCTAGCCACCTCTACTAGGTTCACGCCTATCGGATCCCTCCAAGTCATCCATGACTTGTTCATTCATGCGCAGATCCCTCCAAGTCATCCATGACCTGTTCATCCATATGCTAGCCTCTAGGTGCTTCCTTCGGCTATTGTCATGCTCTCGGTGTCTACACCGCCAAGGTGCATATGGACTTACGCTCCCAAGACTATCGCTTGGTCTTATGCCATTAAACCACCCCCTGGACTTCCCAAATGCCAATGCCAACACATGTTGGACTTTCACTGCAAAGGCTACAAACTTGAACTTACGTGGCCAAGGCTACACACTTGGTCTTCCCTTCCCAACTCAATGTTGGACTTCCAATGCCAAGCCCCATGCTTGGACTTTCACATCCAAGGCTATAGACTTTGTCTTCCCATGACAATCACATGTCATATATTTTGTCTAACATCAAAATAATGCTCAAGTCAAACTCGAGTCCAGTCAATCGTGACCTGGGCCGATTGCACCAACAATCTCTCCCTTGTTGATGTTTGACAAAACCACAAACACCTTTGAGTTAGGTGCCCTAACTCAAGTCTACCAATTATCCCCAATTGATAATTCTCACCTTTGAGAATTCCAACTAACCCCAATTGGTATCTTCTCCCATTTTTTGACATACATCAAAAAGGTCCTCCCCAAGGGTGTCAATGTCTCACATCCCAATGAGATCTTACAATCTCCCCCTTGGTCGAAAAATAGATCCATCATTCCAAGATGGATAACCTCCCCCTAAAGGCTTGCTCCCCCTTGACCATTGCACCAACAATGTCCTTGGAGAGTCTCTAAATCAATAGGAACACTAAACAATCGAAATTAAGGGAAAAGATTCAACATTGAACTTTCACCTCTCTTAAATCGATACACACCCTAAACAATTCTCTTAATTCATTTTCAATGAATTTCCACACTTCTAATGCACTCCAAAGCATATCCTAGGGTTATGAGCAGTTAGAGAACCTAAACGTAGCTGAACATGGGCCTAACAAACCTTGTTTAACCGAAATCAGCTCAGCCAGTTGACTCTTATAGTCACTAGTTGACTATCATTGATGCCAGTCAACTGCCATACATGGCTATCGACTGATTTCTGCATTGTGCAGAAATCATATTTCAGAATCCAAATTCCAAAAATCATATGTAAAAATACATATTTTGAAAAATCTTAAAAATTCATACGTGCATTACTTATAACATTCATTATTGTAGAGGATCGATATGGCCGGCTAGAGGGAGGTGAATAGCCCTCGTATGTTGGACGTCGTAAATTGCTCGTCTACAAAACATTAGCGCAAGCGGAATATACAACTATAAGTAAAGACAAGCAAAATACAAACAAGCAATACAAACACCGAGATATAACGTGGTTCACAGCTACGCCGCTAATCCACGATCCGATTCGTCCACGGTGAATCACTCCGCCAAAACCAATCACTATCGGTCTCTCCTTTGCACAAAGCTAGGTGGAGGTAACCTTTACAACCAAGATCACTCTTCTTACAATAGGATTGAAGTAAACACAAGTAAGAAGAGTTTAGAGCTTGTGGGGCACTAGGAAGATTGTTTGGAGTATGAGCATTAGCCTCTCAAAGGCTTACACCCTCTCTTTTTATAGAGAGGGCTAACTTCTTCCCGTTTGCCGCCATCGATCACCGCCTGCGCTTCGGCTACATAACGGCCTCCGAACACGTCGGATCCCGACCGGCGTTGTAGTCAACGGAACTCTTGGCGATCGATGGACTCATCACGATCGGCGTAGTCGACGCCCGTAATCGGCCGATCGGCTCTGCGGTCAACCCTTATTGACCCGATCGCTACCTTCGTGATCGGATGGTCTTGCGCGATCGACCCACGTATGGCGATCATTGCTGGCCACAATCAAGTCGATCGTATACGGTCGAACTCACTCGACTGAGCGATCGGCCATGCCATGACATCGGTCGGTGGTGTCGGGAAAACATATCCGACACTTGGCCAAATGGCCAAGTTTCACCTAAGAGCTACCCTTCCCTGGGTTACAATCGCTCACTCTCATTTCTCGGAGTCCCTCGCCTTCGAAGTTCTCTTCGTTCTCGGCCACGTCCCTCGGCAGCATCAGGCGCACGGCTCTGCAATGCTCCTTCGCGTCTCTTGCCTCGAAGTCTACTTCCTCCGGCTTCACTCCAAGCTTCTCGTCCGGCGGTCCCTCGGATGCTCCAAGCGAGCTGCAAAGCTATCCTTCACCGACTCAAGGCACGAGTCATGAGATGTGAAACTCGCCACGGCTCCATGTGCGAATTACTAAGTCCTGCACGACTTCAACGCACATATCACATCAACATATCAAACTAACTTAAACCCTTTGCCACACCATCAAAACCATATCACGGCAAGAGATTGCCCTAACAATTATGGGTGAAAATAGTTAGAAATTATAATACCCATAAACTAGTGAGATTGACACAAAGTTCAAAACCATTGAAATTTTCAATGTTTGGCCCTACTTTGTATCACCTCATTCAATGGTGATTGCTATCCAAGGTTTTTCAAAATGGTTTTGAAATGATTTTAAAACCTTAATTTCATTCCTAACATCTCACTTGTATCTAAGTGTATGAAACACATACAAGTCAAGTGTTCTAGTGAGATGTGGGTTTTGGTTATTTAGGGTCTCATGCATATGCTAGGCAACTATATTTGATTCCCTTATGCATGGGACTTCAAATCATGTCATAGTCCTTAACTCAATTTTATTTAATGCATGAATAATGATTATGACATAAATGATAACAAGAATAAAAACATGTGTCAATAATCATGATGTCATGACATGTGATATAAACTTAAGCATAACATGACATTTAGCTAACCCTTAGTATTATCATGGCATTTTATATGATAAAAATAAATATGATGTCATGACATGACAATGACAATCAAAGCATGGCAAATAAAAGGTAAAGGTATAGGAATACCTAGATTTTAATATTAGTTGCCATTTGATAGAATTAAGTTCATTTTGCTATGTTAACCAACTCTACCAAGTGTGCCAAAACTAAAAATGGCACACCAAGACCTCTAACCCTAATTGTGCCAATTTGATTAATATTAAAACTTTTCAAAATACATTGGTACATACTAAAGTGTCAACTCTACCATGGTTAGGTTAACTACCCATCCACTTAGGGTTGACACACCCTAACCCATCTAGCGTGAATCGATCATGCTCCTAGGAACCCAATACCCATTGGAGCTCCTTGGGTTAACAAGGTATTCACTAGGAATAACTTCCCTAGATACCTTCCTAATGATCCTTTTTGGCTTTGAATCCTTTCATTTGGTCTTGTCAAGGTTAACCTTAGGGATTGCCTCCCTAGTAACCCTCTTAGTGGTCTTCCTAGGTTTTATAGAACCCTTGGCCATAGACATACACCATGGTTAATCTAAAGGATAACTTTCCTATTAACCCTGATTTTCCTAGACCTAAATTTAGTTCCATATTTAAATGGAACATTGTGGTAGGACTTAGGTTTGTGACCCAAACCTTTCTTGCCCTTGGACAGTTCTTGTATCCTAGGTCTTAGATTTTAATCATTAGACCCTTTAAATGAGTTTGTCATTTTTACTAGGGACTTTTCAAATTTTTTAAGCCTTGACCTTAAGGCTCGATTTTCTAATTCTAATTTTCCCAATTTTGATTTTTCATTAGTATTTTGGGAAAGACTCTTCTTCTTAGGCATGTGCCTACCCTTCTTAGGGTTAATGTCTAAATTTTATTCTATCCTCTTAATACTCTCCCTAGGTAAAATAGGTCTAGAATTGTTTGATCAAGATTTGTCCTTAGTTGTAAGTTCATAGGATTTATCCCCTTAGCAAACATATATATTCCTACTAGCATGCTTATGTTCATGGGAAATAGCAAGTGAGTTAAAATAATTTCTAGCATGCTTCTTAATCCTAGAACTAGAAGGTGCATTAAAGTATACCTTAGGGTTTGCTTTGGAAGCTCCCCCTACTTGTGTAGCTCCTTCTTGCCCCTTCTTCTTCCCCCTATGACATTGACTTTGGTAGTGTCCCCTTTGGTTGCATTTGAAGCACACAATGTGCTCTTTGCTTTTCCTAGAGAGGACTCCGGTATCCTTTGATTTTCCTTGAACTTTTGGCACCGACACTTTCTCCTTATCCAATTTTAGCCATTTTCTCTTGTAATTCCCTTTCTCCCTACACTCAAAGCAAATTATGTGATCTTTATTATTATGAATTGCATTTGAGTTACCTAGGATGGTGGAAGTCTCTTGATCTTCTTCATCACTTCTTCCGAAGGTAGATGCTTCTTCTATTTCTTCCACTTCTTCTACCGATCCGGATGTGGATTCCCTCTCAATCTCTGAATCCTCGTTGACTTGAGAGGATGGACTTGCTTCTTCTTGAGCATGAGAGGATGAGCATTCCTCTTCTTCCTCACCATGGATCGGTTCAGGATTTTCATAGAATTTTACCAATTTATTCCATAGGTCCTTGGAATCCCAGTATTCACCTAGCTTGCACAATATATGGTTAGGTATTAATTTAATTAACATTTTTGTTACCTTAATCGTTGTCTTGAATTGTTGTCATTGCTCCTCGGTCCATTTTGATTTTTCGATTATCTTCTTGTCTTCACCCCTTGGTACTTCAAAACCATCTTCGATTGTTAGCATTATATCGAAATTGGTTTCGAAGTGTACCTCCATCCTTTTCTTCCACCAAGAAAAGTCTCCTTCGAATTTCGGTGGATGGATGTTGATGCTGACAATTTCGGTTGCTTATCGCAGCGATGAGTTCGACACTAAGCTCCTCGCTCTGATACCACTTGTTGGAGGATCACGACCCGAATAAAAGGGGGTGTTGAATAACCCATGTTCGTTATTCATTGGAATTCGTTCATTCATCTACAATATTCGTTAGCGCAGTGGAAATACAATATACAGATGCGAATACAAAGATGAATACACACCCACACACAATAGACATGCAATATATGAGGTTCGGAACCATAGGGTTCCTACTCCACGGGGTGAGCTCAACGAGCTCTAGTGATGAACACACCACTAACTAAACTCCTTCTCGACAACACATCGAGGTGGAGAAACCTCGTACAAGAAATTACACAACATAATACAAGAAGTACAAGCAAATACAAAGACAAAAATGAAATAAGTAAAGAAAACTTTACAACAATGGATTTGAACACTTTGCTTGTTGCTTGGTTTGGTTTGTTGTTGAAGGTCTGGAATGCAGCAACAATTTCCCTCTAAAATCTTCTCAAAAATTGCTGTGAAAATCCTCCCCAAGCTTCTCCTTTTATGTTTGTCTCGGGCTGATTCCGCGCTTGGCAGTCGACTGCCATAAGTTCCCATTCGACTGTTCCTATAGTCGTTGTGAGACAATGGTCTAATCCACAATGGCATCCAGCTAATGGATACACTGGCAGTCAACTGCCAGTTACCATCAGTCGATTGCCAGTCTCGTAGTCGACTGATTAGTCAGCTACCGAGCATTTTGTGCTCATGAACAACACTGATAGTTGACTGCCATCAGTTAACTGCCCAAGGCTAGCCGTCGATTGCCAAGCATTGTAACGCAGTCGAATGCCAGTCGACTCCCACTAGTCGACTAGGACATATCACTTGTCAATTGTTGTCGAGGAAAACCTCAAACACAAGTTGTTTGAGCATCCGACCGTCGGATAAAACCTCATCCATGAGGTTTAACCCAAGACACCCTTAGCCTAAACCTAAGCCTTCTAGCCACCTCTACTAGCTTTGTGCCTATCGGATCCCTCAAAGTCGTCCATGACTTATTCATCCATGCATGGATCCATCTAAATCATCCATGACTTATTCATCCATATGTTAGCCTCCAGGTGCTTCCTTCGGCTATTGTCATGCTCTCGGTGTCTACACCACCAAGGTACATATGGACTTACGCTCCCAAGACTACCTCTTAGCCTTACGCCGCCAAACCACCCCTTGGACTTCCCAAATGCCAATGCCAACCCATGTTGGACTTTCACCACCAAGGTTACACACTTAGACTTACATGACCAAGGCTACACACTTCGTCTTCCCTTGCCAACTCCATGTTGGACTTCCAATGCCAAGCCCCATTCTTTGACTTTCACTGCCAAGGCTACACATTTGGACTTACGTGGCCAAGGCTACACACTTGGTCTTTCCATGACAATCACATGTCATATGTTTTGTCTAACATAAAAATAATGCTCGAGTCAAACTTGAGTAAGGCTACACACTTGGACTTACGTGGCCAAGGCTACACACTTGGTCTTCCCATGACAATCACATGTCAAATGTTTTGTCTAACATCAAAATAATGCTCAAGTCAAACTTGAGTCTGGTCAATCGTGATCTGGGCCAATTGCACCAAGAGACACTTCAACATAGGTCGGCCAAAAGACATCTTGCATAGAGTTCCATCAATAATTATAAACCGCTTCACCCTTTTCAACAAAGTTGACACTACCCCACGTTCAGTTGGAATACTTCCGTGCTGCAAATAAGCCAAGAGGTCAGTTCTCCAGTCAGATGCAATATTACTTTCTTGCACCACGTCTTCCACATTGTGTACCACCAAGGAATGAGGAACTTCAACACAGACAGAGTCTTGAAGCTTTCATCCCTCTAAGGCACTAGCAAGCCGAGCCAATTCATCTGCCTTTCGATTCTCCTCTCTCGGGATTTGTTGTAGTGTATGAGTCTTTCCTTTTTCAAAAGCCGCAAAGTATTTCTATAACCTATCTTCCTGAATGGCAAAAGCACCCTTAAGTTTTCACACGGGCAACTCAGAATCTGAATGAATTATGACTGATGTGGCCCCCACTGCCTAATTTGCTTGCAACCCTCCCAGAATAGCTTCATACTCATCCTTATTGTTGGACGCTTTATACCCCAGACAAATGGCTATACGAGTTTCTTCATCTAATGGAGATATTAGGACCACTCCGACTCCACTTCCTCCAGCTTCTGAAGATCCATCCACAAAGATGTCCTATACATTCTTCCTCTCTTTTTTCTTTTGGTGAACTGTTATCCATATTCATGGGCACTTCGGCTAAGACATCTACTAGTGACTAAGCTTTGATGGTAGTTCGGGGATGATAGTGCACATCATACTCGCTTAACTCCACCATCCACTTGGCCAATCTACTTGAGGAATTTGGTTTGGTCACTATCCGACCCAACTCACTATTTGTCAGCACATTCACTGGATGAGCCAGGAAATACAACCTCAATTTGTGAGCAGTCAGGATGAGTATATATGTCAACTTCTCTAATTCAGTGTACCTCAACTCGACCCCCTTCAGTATGTGACTGGTATAATAAATAGGTTGTTGTTGTGAGCCTTCATGTCTTAATAGAACAGAACTGATAGCTCCTTCAGATATAGCTAGATACACCCACAATGGTTCTCCCGAAATAGGTTTAGCTAGTAACGGGAGTCTTGCTAGGTATTTCTTCAAATATTTGAAAGCTTGTTCACAATTTTCATCGCATTGAAACCGAGTGGCTTTTCTCAGAATTCGAAAAAAGGGTAAACCACGATCTGCCAATCTGGCAATGAACCAAGACAATGAAACAATCCTCCCAACCAACATCTAGGTTTCCCGCAAGTTGGTGGGGGATTTCATATTACACAAGGCATGAATCTTTTCCAAGTTAGACTGCAATCCTTTTTCAGTCACAATATATCTCAGGAATTTTCCACTCTTCATCCCAAATAAACACTTCTTTTGATTCAGCTTCATATTATAGCATCTAAGGTTGGCAAATGTTTCCTCAAGATTCTGTATAAATCCCGAGTGAACCTTGACATCACCAAAATATCATCAACATACACTTCCACATTCTTGCTTTTCTACTCAGCGAATATCTTATCCATGAGCCTCTGATAGGAGGCTCCTCCATTCTTTAACCCAACAGGCATCACCATATAGGCATACAACCCTCCTGTCGTGACAAAGTTAACCTACTTCTGATCATCCTATGCCAAGGGGGATTTGGTGATACCGTTGATAAGAATCCATAAGTGATACCACTTCATATCCCACAGTCGAATCTACCAACTGATCAATACGAGGCAAGGGGTAGCAGTTTTTAGGGCATGCTTTATTTACATCACGAAAGTCAATACACATCCTCCACTACCCAGAAGACTTGGGGACCAATACTACATTTGAGACCCATTCAATGAATTGGGTTTCTTTAATATGGCTAGCTTGCAGCAACTTATCCACCCCCTCATCAATAACCTTGTCTTTCTCTGGTTCAAAGTTCCTCCTCTTCTATTGAACTGGCAAAGCTCCTTGAATAAGGTTTAGATGATGTTCAACGATCCGGGGATCAATCCCTATGAGGTCATGCACATCTTTGGCAAAGATATCCTCATTCTTTTGTAGGCAAGAAATGAGTTCTTCCTTCACCTCCAGCTACTCGGCTATCCAAGTGACTTTCCTAGGGGCTATCTCCATGGGCTCGCCTTCTTCCATCTTCTCTATTTTGGGTGAGGCTTCTTCCAACACATATACTCCCGAAGTAGCAACAACCTTTCCTTTGGGATCAGCCACTCGGGATTTTTTTTTGGTTGTCCCTCACTATCTGGATGTAACAATTTCGAGTTGGTCTCTACTCCCTCGTACTTATCCAATGAGCTAGCCTACAAGGAACTTGATCTTCTGGTGGTACGGAGAAGCCACCACTTGAAAAATTGATAGAAAAGGGAGACTCAAGATAGCATTATAGGTGGAGGGAGCATCCACCACAAGGAAAGAATCGTATTAGTCTTTTGTGTCACGCCCGCCCTTTCCAGGGGTTCGGAGGGGCGGCGCGACGCGATCGTACATACATGCATTACAGCGGAAGACTACATATACTTCTTACAGCGGAAGACTTTATACTTCTTCTTTTTTTTCTTCTTTTAAACATAAACATGCATCATCATTTCATAATTACTTCTTTTTAATCATAGATCATGCATCATTATTTCATAAGTACTTAGTTTAAGTTCATAAAAATCATCTTAAAGGAAAAACATGCATAAGTATGGGAAACATAAACATATCTCCTCCACCATGCCACTACCACACACACTTTGCCCCTCCTGCTGCTCCCTTTAGTTTAGCCACCCTTTCCCCTTATTTGTAGTACAAGGGAACATAAACTATAAGCACATAGGCTTAGTAAGATCCTGTCCTACTCACAAAAACCATACGCCAAGCATTAAACATAGAGTAGTGACATGATCATATAACACTTATAAGCATAACATTCATATAACATACAAAGACATATAAGCATGGCATTCATGTAAACATACAAGAATATATAAGCAGAGCATGCATATAAACATACCAGAACATAAACATCGCATTCATATAGACATTCAAGGACATAAATAAACATAACATGCATATAACCATACAAGAACATAAGCAAGCATAACATGCATATAGACATACAAGAACATAAGCAAGCATAACATGCATAGAACATCATAATGATCCAGACTTGAACTAAGGATATATGCAGGATGCTCTTTGAAAACATATATTATAGGTATTTTAACATATTGGGCCCGACATTGTACCACATCATCATCATCATAGTGCGCCTCCCTAATAGACCCGAGGTAGCTAATCCCAAACCCACTAGAGTACTAGGTCCGTACTAAGTCCGTCGGCCTAGGGGCAAAGATAATGTAAGCCCATCCTAAGCTCGCATTATGATCACGCCGCCTAGGGCATCTGGGAGCCCATCCCGTACTGAGTCCGTACTACACCCGTCGACCCAGGTGCACATAGGAGCCCATCCCTTGGACCTTGTTAGGGTCCTGGTACAAGCCATGCAGAAAGTAACATACATATCATGTTTCGTATTATAACATATCATATTTCTTTTCATAAACATATCATGTTCCTTATCATGGCATATCCTGTTTCTTCTTCATATCATAACATGCTTCTTCTTCATAACATATCATATTGCTTTTCATAACATATGATGTTCCTTCTTCATAACATATCATATTTCTTTTCATACATATCATGTTCCTTCTTTATAACATATCATACGTTCATACAATTTACATGGCAATGAGAATAACATGATAATGCATTTAACATGGTAATGAGCAGAACATAATCATGCATTCCTACAATTAACATGGACATATGGTGGTGACATATAAACAAATCATACTAAACAACTTGAGCAAGGGCTACTTAACATCATGCTAACATCACACACATATAGGGCATGGCATAAACATCATGAACAACCATAACACGGTGTGAACTAAACTTCATGGAGTTCTAGCAAAGTTTTAAACCCTAAACAACTTATATAAGATCTAACTAACCACATATTAATTCTTTCACATATAAATCATGGCATGGAAGGCACTTAGGAGTTTAGATAAGTCTTGGCCGAGAGCTTCAAGGAATCCTAAGGTCCATTTCTTAAATCTAGCTTAGCTATAAACATGTTACCTACATCTATATTCATAACATAGCACGACAACTTTTAGATCATAGCATAATAGTCCTAAATGGGTCTTGGCCGAATCGTTCAAGGAACTTAAAGGATCAATCACTTAAATTTAGGTTAGCTAATAACATGTTACCTTCATCTATATTCATAACATAGCATGAAAACTTATGGATCATAGCATAATAGACCTAAATGGGTCTTGGCCGAATGGTTCAAGGAACTTAAAGGATCAACCACTTAAGTTTAGGTTAGCTAATAACATGTTACCTTGATCTATATTCATAACATAGCATGACAACTTATGGATCATAGCATAATAGTCCTAAATGGGTCTTGGCCGAATGGTTCAAGGAACTTAAAGGATCAACCACTTAAGTTTAGGTTAGCTAATAACATGTTACCTTCATCTATATTCATAACATAGCATGACAACTTATGGATTATAGCATAATAGTCCTAAATGGGTCTTGGCCGAATGGTTCAAGGAACTTAAAGGATCAACCACTTAAATTTAGGTTAGCTAATAACATGTTACCTTCATCTAACATCAAAACATATCATGAACTCGTATATAGCATGGCATAGAACATGTTATCTTCATCCAGTGTTCTAAAAATCGCCGATTTTATCCGATTAGGCGGCGCCTAGGCGGTGGACGCTCATCCACCGCCCCGACATTTACAGCGGCGTCGCCGCATTAATCGGCGGCGTCGCCGCTTTAATCGGCACCAAGAGTGATTAATCGACATTAATCGGGACGACCGACCGATTAATCAGGAGTTCCAGCGCTCAACAGCAACCGACACGCCCATGCCAAATGAGGGCACAGGCGTGTCGTGCCGGTGAGAAATGTGCGACACGCCCATGCCAAATGGGCACAAGTGTGTCACACCGGTGAGAAATGTGCGACACGCCCATGCCAAATGAGGGCACAGGTGTGTCGCACATTTGGCAATGGCGTGTCGCGGATTTTTAATATTGTTTTGTTTTTAATTCTTATATTTTGCAATTTTTATTGTTTACAATCTTAAACATTTTTAATATTCTTGTTACTTGTTGAGTTGTTATTTGTTACATGTATGTGGAGGTTATAAAGTGAGTTTTGAATTTTGAGTGCCCCTAATATATTAATTTTTTTATATATTATTATATTTAAAATATTAAAAAAATCGACCGCCTAGAAACCGCCTAGAAACTGCCTAGGCGGCCGCCTAGGCGCTAGGCGGCGAGTGACCGCCCGCCTACCGTCTAGCGCTTTTTAGAACACTGTCTTCATCTAACATCAAAACATATCATGAACTCATCTATAGCATGGCATAGAACTTGTTATCTTCATCTAACATCAAAACATATCATGAACTCATCTAGAGCATGCCATAGAAAAACACATTAGGGGTCCAAAGGGGCTTGGCCGAGAGTCCTAGAAGGGTTTGAAGTTCAACCACTTAACCAAACCCATCTAGAAACCTATCATCATCATATTCATACAAGGTATAGCATGGATCATCATGGAAAACACAAAGAATGGTCTTGGTCGAAAGTTTCTTGAAGTTTTTAAGATCTAACACTTAACCAAACCTATTTAGCAACCTATCATACTCATATTCATACAAGGTATAGCATGGATCATCATGGAGGGCACAAGGAAGGGTCTTGGCCAAAAGTTCATGAAGGGATTCACATAATAACATCAATCGAAAACAACTTGTACGCAAGTGAGGGGATACTTACATCCTTCGCTTTGTTAATAGTTGTAAAATACTCTAAGGGATGCCAAACCTAGAGCCTTCTTCTTGCTTGGCTAGCTTTTGGAAAATGGAAGAGAGAGCCTAGGGTTTTCGGTGAGGAAGAAGAAGAGGAGAAGTGGAGAATGAAAAATGGGTTTTCTCTTGTCTCCTCATTCCCTATTTATTCACTTGAAGGTGTCCCTTAGCCTCCCTTACCCTTAACTATCATTTCCCATATTTCTCTAATAGCACAACCCTGCTGGGCTTCTGCTTATTGGATGCATCTTAGGGCTTAGCTATCTACTAGAGGTTTGGGGTTCAATTCCTAGGCCACGCATCATTTTTGACTCTATTTCTTTTATTTGTTTTTTTGAAAGAGCCCACATAAAGCCCATTATAATCATGAAAAAATTCTTGTAAAATTACTAGGAATTTTACGAGCATTACAATCCTTCATAGCTTTTAAAAGTTTCATCCTCGAAACTTGGAACAACTCTGGGTACTTCTGTTTCATGTCCTCCTCGTGTTTCCAGGTAGCTTCTTCGTACCGTTGATTTTGCCACAGGACCTTCACTAAGGGCACCTCTTTATTTCTTAGCCTTTTGACTTCTTGGTCTAGTATCTGGATAGGCCGACTTTCTTAACTCAAGTCCTCTTGAACTTGCACTGTTTGTGGCTCGATCACTTGGTCCGTACTGGAAATGCACTTCTTGATCATCAAAACGTGGAACACGTTGTGAATAGCCGATATCTCTTGAGGCATCTCTAGCTCGTAAGCTACCTTGCCAACTCTCTTCAATATCGGATACGATCCCACATAGCGCGGACTCAGTTTACCTTTCCTTCCGAATCTCATCACTCCCTTCATAGGGGCCACTTTGAGGAATACCAGATCCCTGACTTTGAATTCTAACGGTCTACGCAGCATATCTCCATAGCTCTTTTGCCGACTCTGAGCAGTTTCAATTATTTGGCGGATGTTCTATATAGCTCGGGTAGTGTCGTCAATGAAATTTGTTTGGAGTCCCATCCCCTTCTTTTCACCACCCTCGTACCAGCATATAGGAGATCTACATTTCCTCCCGTATAGAGCCTCGTAGAGCGCCATTCTAATAGTAGCTTGGTAGCTATTATTGTAGGCGAATTCTGCCAAGCATAAGTATCGGCACCAGCTCCCTTTGAAATCCAGAGCACAAGCTCGTAACATATCCTCCAGTACTTGATTTACCCTTTCGGTCTGTCCATCCGTCTGAGGATGGAAGGTAGTACTGAATAATAGCTTCGTGACAAGGGCCTTCTGAACACATTCCCAGAAATAGGAAATAAAATGACCATCTCTGTCAGAAATGATGGTCTTAGGAATCCCTTGTAATCTGATAATTTCCTTAGCATATAATTGAGCCAGTTGCTTAGTCGAATAGGTCATCTTGATTGCTAAGAAGTGGGCAAACTTCGTCAATCTGTCCACAATTACCCATATAGCATCATATATGTTTGTCATCTTGGGCAATCCTGATATGAAATCCATAAAAATATCTTCCCATTTCCATTCTGGAATTTGGATCGGCTGCAGTGTTCCTCCAGGTCTCTGGTGTTCTGCTTTAACCCTCTGGCAGGTCAGGCAGGTACTGACATACTGAGTCACATCTCTTTTCATACCGAACCACTAGAATTTTCTTTTCAGATCTTGGTACATCTTGGTGGTTCCAGGATGCATCACATAAGGAGTTCCGTGAGCTTCCTTAAATATCTTCTTCCATAATTCTGGATCATCAGGAATACACAAGCGATCCCTGAGGTAGAGTATTCCACTATCAGAGATACGAAACCCATCATCCTTTCCTTCTAGGACCTCTTGCTTGATCCTCTGAATGCTCGGGTCACGGGTTTGCTTTTCCAATATATTGTCGAACATCATCGATGCTATTGTGATAGTCGAGAGCTATCTAGAAATGATTTCAACCCCATAACACATAATTTCCTTTTCTAAGGTCCGAGATAATACTGATAGAGACATCAAGGTGGCACAGGACTTCCTGCTGAGTGCATCGGCCAGCTTGTTCGCTTTTCCTGGATGGTAGAAGATCTCGCAGTCTTAATCCTTGACGAGCTCGAGCCATCTGCATTGTCTCATGTTCAGGTCCTTCTGTGTGAAGAAATATTTCAGACTCTAGTGGTCTGTATAAATCCTACACTGAGCTCCATATAGATAATGCCTCCATCTTTTTAGAGAAAAGACCATGACCGCTAGCTCTAGATCGTGAGTGGGATAATTCCTTTCATGTTCTTTGAGTTGCCTAGAGGCGTAGGCAATGACCTTGCCGTTCTGCATGAGTACAGCTCCGAGTCCCAACTTGGAAGCATCGTTGCACATGTCGAAGCCTTCGTTACTATCCGAAAGAGCAAAGATTGGAGCGCTGGTCAGTCTCTTTTTCAATTCTGTGAAACTCTTCTTGCAGGTGTCAATCCATTCATACTTTTTGTTCTTTCTGGTGAGGACTGTCATAGGGGCTGCAATTCTAGAGAAATTCTCTACAAACTTCCTGTAGTAGCTTGCTAGCCTAAGAAAGCTTCTGATCTTGCTGGCATTCTTTGGTCGGTTCCAGTTACTCACAGCTTCAATATTTATTGGGTCTACCATCACTCCGTGCTTGGATATAACGTGACCCAAAAATGATACTTGATCGAGCCAGAATGCGCATTTGGAGAACTTTGCATACAGCTGCTTTTCCCGAAGAATCTGTAATACCATATTCAGGTGTTCTGCGTGCTCTTCTAGGGTTCTCAAATATATCAGTATATCGTCAATGAAAATGATTACAAATTTGTCGAGGAATGCCAAGAATACCCGATTCATCGGATCCATGAACATATCTCGTGCATTCGTCACTCCGAAGGGCATAACTACGAACTCGTAATGTCCGTATCTTGTTCGGAAAGTCGTCTTTGGTATATCATCTAGTTTCACTTTCACTTGATGATAGCCAGACCTCAGGTCAATCTTAGAGAAGATGGTGGCACCCTTTAGCTGGTCGAACAGGTCATCAATCCGCGGTAAAGGGTACCTGTTCTTGATCGTCAGATTATTTAGCGCTCGGTAGTCTATGCACATTCGCATAGACCCATCTTTCTTCTTTACCAACAGTACTGGAGTTCAGTAACAACGTGCATAAGAGCAGGTGGGGGTACTGTCTCATTGACTCTATTACTACGTCTTCCATAAATTACTATCTCATCGACCCTATTACTACGTCTTCCCTATATTACAATCTCATCGACCCTATTACCGTCTTCCATATATTACTATCTCATCGACCCTATTACTACGTCTTCCATATATTACTATCTCATCCTATTACTATGTCTTCTAGCCATGTTTATCTTCATATATTAGAGTAAGGCTAGTATAAGATTATCGTTCATTTATCTATGCATAGTTAAACTAAAAGCTAGCATAAGGTCATCATACATATTTTCATGCATATTTAAGCTAGAAGCATTTCTTATCATACATGAACAAAATAAAGTAGGCATAAAATTTCTTACTTGGAGCGGCAGAATTTGGAGCTTGATGTGTGTATAGTAGAAAGGCAGATTTGCTCTGATACCAACCTGTCAAGCCCGCCCTTTCCAGGGGTTCGGAGGGGCGGCGCGACGTGATCGTACATAGATGCATTACAGCGGAAGACTACTATACTTCTTACAAAAGAAGACTTTAGACTTCTTCTTTTTTTTTCTTCTTTTAAACATAAACATGCATCATCATTTCATAATTACTTCTTTTTAATCATAGAGCATGCATCATTATTTCATATGTACTTAGTTCAAGTTCATAAAAATCATCTTAAAGGAAAAACATGCATAAGTATGGGAAACATAAACATATCTCCTCCACCATGCCACTACCACACACACTTTGCCCCTTCTGCTGCTCCCTTTAGTTTAGCCACCCTTTACCCTTATCAGCAGTATAAGGGAACATAAACTATAATCACATATGCTTAGTAAGATCCTATTCTACTCACAAAAACCATACGTCAAGCATTAAACATAGAGTAGTGACATGATCATATAACACTTATAAGCATAACATTCATATAACATACAAAGACATATAAGCATGGCATTCATGTAAACATACAAGAACATATAAGCACATCATGCATATAAACATACCAGAACATAAACATCGCATTCAAATAGACATTCAAGAACATAAATAAACATAACATGCATATAACCATACAAGAACATAAGCAAGCATAACATGCATATAGACATACAAGAACATAAGCAAGCATAACATGCATATAACATCATAATGATCCAGACTTGAACTAAGGATATATGTAGGATGCTCTTTGAAAACATATATTATAGGTATTTAAACATAATCTCAACATATTAGGCCCGACATTGTACCACATCATCATCATCATCATAGCGGGCATCCCTAATAGACCCGAGGTAGCTAATCCCGAACCCACTAGAGTACTAGGCCCGTACTAAGTCCATCGGCCTAGGGGCAACATAACAGAAGCCCTTCCAAAGCCCGTACTAATGACCATCGGCCTAGGGCATCTGGGAGCCCATCCCGTACTGAGTCCATACTACGACCGTTGACCCAGGGGCACGTAGGAGCCCATCCCTTGGACCTTGTTAGGGTCCTGGTACAAGCAATGCAGAAAGTAAAATACATATCATGCTTCTTATCATAACATATCATATTTCTTTTCATAAACATATCATGTTCCTTATCATGACATATCCTGTTTCTTCTTCATATAATAACATGTTTCTTCTTTATAACATATCATATTGCTTTTCATAACATATCATGTTCCTTCTTCATAACATATCATATTTATTTTCATACATATCATGTTCCTTCTTTATAACATATCATACGTTAATACAATTTACATGGAAATGAGCATAACATGATAATGCATTTAACTTGGTAATGAGCAGAACATAATCATGCATTCCTACAATTAACATGGACATATGGTGGTGACATATAAACCAATCATACTAAACAACTTGAGTAAGGACTACTTAACATCATGCTAACATCACACACATATATGGCATGGCATAAACATCATGAACAACCATAACATGGTGTGAACTAAACTTCATGGAATTCTAGAAAAGTTGTAAATCCTAAACAACTTATATAAAATCTAACTAACCACATATTAATTCTTTCACAAATAAATCATGCATGGAAGGCACTTAGGAGTTTAGATAAGTCTTGGCCGAGAGCTTCAAGGAATCCTAAGGTCCATTTCTTAAATCTAGCTTAGCTATCAACATGTTACCTACATCTATATTCATAACATAGCATGACAACTTTTAGATCATAGCATAATAGTCCTAAATGGGTCTTGGCCGAATGGTTCAAGGAACTTAAAGGATCAACCACTTAAATTTAGGCTAGCTAATAACATGTTACCTTCATCTATATTCATAACATAGCATGACAACTTATGGATCATAGCATAATAGACCTAAATGGGTCTTGGCCGAATGGTTCAAGGAACTTAAAGGATCAACCACTTAAGTTTAGGTTAGCTAATAACATGTTACCTTCATGTATATTCATAACATAGCATGACAACTTATGGATCATAGCATAATAGTCCTAAATGGGTCTTGGCCGAATGGTTCAAGGAACTTAAAGGATCAACCACTTAAGTTTAGGTTAGCTAATAACATGTTACCTTCATCTATATTCATAACAAAGCATGACAACTTATGGATCATTGCATAATAGTCCTAAATGGGTCTTGGCCGAATGTTTCAAGGAACTTAAAGGATCAACCACTTAAATTTAGGTTAGCTAATAATATGTTACCTTCATCTAACCTCAAAACATATCATGAACTCATCTATAGCATGGCATAGAACATGTTATCTTCATCTAACATCAGAACATATCATGAACTCATCTATATCATGGCATAGAACATGTTATTTTCATCTAACATCAAAACATATCATGAACTCATCTAGAGCATGGCATAGAAAACACATTAGGGGTCCAAAGGGGTTTGGCCGAGAGTCCTAGAAGGGTTTGAAGTTCAACCACTTAACCAAACCCATCTAGAAACCTATCATCATCATATTCATACAAGGTATAGCATGGATCATCATGGAAAACACAAAGAATGGTCTTGGCCAAAAGTTTCTTGATGTTTTTTAGATCTAACACTTAACCAATCCTATTTAGCAACCTATCATCATCATATTGATACAAAGTATAGCATGGATTATCATGGAGGGCACAAGGAAGGGTCTTGGCCGAAAGTTGATGAAGGGATTCACATAATAACATCAATCGAAAACAACTTGTATGCAGGTGAGGGGATACTTACATCCTTCGCTTTGTTAATAGTTGGAAAATACCCTAAGGGATGCCAAACCTAGAGCCTTCTTCTTGCTTGGCTAGCTTTCGAAAAATGGAAGAGAGAGCCTAGGGTTTTCAGTGTAGAAGAAGAAGAGAAGTGGAGAATGAAAAATGGGTTTTCTCTTGTCTCCTCATTCCCTATTTATTCACTTGAAGGTTTCCCTTAGCCTCCCTTACCCTTAACTATCATTTCCAATATTCTTCTAATAGCACAACCCTTTTGGGCTTCTGGTTATTGGATGCATCTTAGGGCTTAGCTATATACTAGAGGTTTGGGGTTCAATCCCTAGGCCATGCATCCTTTTTGGCTCTATTTCTTTTATTTTTTTTGAAAGAGGCCACATAAAGCACATTATAATCATGCAAAAATTATTGTAAAATTACTAGGAATTTTACGGGTGCTACATTTTGGTTGGGCTTTGTGTCTAAGGTAAAAGGTAAAGAGATTTTCCCTATAGGATGCACCATGTGTCCGATAAACCCGAATAGAGGAGTCGCAACATCCTCCAACTACATGATCCCCAGTTGCATTTACTTGAAAACTTCCTGGAAGAGAATATTAATAGAGTTTCCTGAGTCCACTAGGACTCGGGCTACCTCATAATTTGCCAAGGAGACCCTAACCACTAAGGCATCAATGTGGGGTAGGAGGATGCCTTGCAAATGTTTAGGTCCAAAGTATATCCGGGGCATACTCTGGATGACCCGATCTTCTTCAATAGCTAAACATTCCATTAAGTGAGCGTAAGATTTTCTGGTAATGATGGAGTCTCCATCAGTGGGTCTTCCTGCAATATCATTAATAATACCTCGAGTGGGGGCATCACCCAGAGCGGCTAACAGCCCCTCACTAGTTGACCCTTCTTTAGAGACACCTTCAGGGTTGGGTTGCACTGGCCCCGACGGGGGGAGAGCATGGGGTCTTCTATTGTAAGGCTCGGGACGAACAACATTCAGCCTGTGACCTCTACCTTCTCGTCCTCCCAACTGTGGTTGTAGATGGGGATATTAAGCTCTAATACACTCTAATCACTCTGTATCTTGAAACAATGATCACTAGTATGCCCATACTCCGTGTAGTATTGATAGAATAATGGGGTTGGGGAATTATGGGGAATCCCTCTATATCCTACTTGGCACTGAAGGATACCATGCTGATCGTATGCTTCCATTTCCTTCTCTTTCTATGTTCGCAGGAGGGGTAAGGCCTCTATTGCCATAAGACACAAAGGAGGATGAGGGAGAAATCCTAATGCTAGGGGTTGCAGTCGAGGTGCTTCAGGTAGAAAGGGCTAACATATTCCCTTCTGGGAGGTCCCCGCTGAATAGGAGGGGGGCTTCACTCGGCAGGAGTAGAAATGAGCTTCTTCTCTACCCTTCTCAATCTCAACCCTTCTTCTTCATTAATGTACACTTCAGCACAACCCAGTAGTTCTTCATAACTAGTGGCAGGCTTTCTCAAGAAAGAACTAAGGAAGGTTCCTTCCTTCAATCCATGAGGGATAGCAACCCTCATGAGGTCAGGCATCGTAGAGGGTATCTCCCATGCAGTAGCGGTGAAGCAGTGGATGTAACTCCTCAAGGACTCTGAGGACTCTTGTTTTACATGAAGAAAAATAGAAGCATCATGCTTATATGTTTTATAACTAGCAAACTGCTGAAGGAAAACTCCTTTTAAATCATAAAAACATGTAATATAACTAGTTGGTAAAGATTTGAACCATCTCTGAACAAAGGCGACCAAGGTGATGCGGAAAGCACGACACTTAAGGGCATCAATATAGAAATAGAGGGTCGCTGCACCTTCAAATTGAGACAGATGCTCTTCAGGGTCGGAAGTGTCGTTATCACCCCCACTTGGGGAGCTCGAAAGTGAGTTGGCGGTTTCTCTAGTGCTATGTCTTCGATAAAAGGATAAGGCTCATATGGTTATGGTGCCTTTGTAGAATGACTCTCCCCTTGTTCTTCATGCCTCACTGGCATCACTGGGAATGGATACTGGTATGCTCCTGCCGTCGACATTTCTATTGGTAACATCTCAATATCTTGTGGACCGGGCGGAGGGTGTTTGGAAAACTCCGGATCTAATGTTCACAATATCACGGGTGAATACTTCGCACAACCACAGTGGAAACAATAATTATACCGGATCCCACCAGAGATCCATGCAAAACTATATAAATCATTTTATTTAATCTAGTCTAAATCTTATCTAGAGGAGGAATATACCTTCGGTGCGTGCCCTTCGCAATCCCGCTTTTCCAAACGGTGTCGGATCTCAATACGATAAGGGTAACCGTATATCTATGGTATCCACACTGACACCCACACTAGCTTTGGAGTTACGTTGTGCTAGCAACCCTTAGCAAAACACCAAGAACTCTTTTGGAAGAAGAAGGAGAGGAAGGAGGAGATGAGAGAACACTTTCTCTCTTGGTCCTTTTGCTTGCACGCCCAAACACCAAAAGCCACACCAAAATTCTCATACACGTTGAACACCAAAAAGGCCCTTTTAATCCATAGCCATCAATGTCATTATCTCCCCATTATGAGTTCTCTTAATACCAAGACCCTTGGTATTTCCTTCTTTTAATTCTCATCATGAATACCAAGGCCTTTGGTATTCCTATGCATGATTAATCAAATTAATCATGCATGATGATGAATCATCTTCCATGGTTCAACTTGAGTCTAACTCAAGTTTAACCAGTTTGAGTCTAACTCAAATCTTGGCCATATGCTCAATTGTCCTTTTAGTCCAACTAAAAGAAACCATCTCCAAAATAGAATGACATTTGTGTGTGACCCTATAGGCTCTTGTAACGTTGGCAATGTATCTAAAACCCCTTTTAGATACATAAGCAATGAGCGACATCTAGCAATACATCATTGCTACCCAAGTTACAAGATCGTCGAGATCTGACAACCTTTCCGTGACTATTATCATGTATGACGGTGTCCTTCTATCTCTGATATCTTAAATCAATCAATGAGGCATAGATCGTATCATCCCCTTATCGATCTTTATGTTTCTTGATCCCCAAGTGGACTCACTCAAACAAATGAGCTCAATATCTTATATTGACTCATTTGAGCATGGCCATGCATTTCGTAGTCCTACTCTATCAAGAGACCAAAGATATCACTCCCGTCATATGGGAGGGATAGATCCCATCTACATCACTCACATCCCTCCGCATAATTCGTTACATACCCAGTGATCGCCGTTATAGTGCACCCAGTTACTGTGTGACGTTAAACGATACCAAAGTACATAACTCCTTATGTAGGGAACCGTAGTGACTTCAGGTCTAAGGACTATTCATAACAATAGTCATATGAGAAAGTATATGACACTCATATAATGATCCATGATACTTTCTCATGGGGGGTAAATTCAGTATATATATTCTCCAATATATATACCCATGTGTCAATGTGATATCACATATCCATGACTTGTGAGATCATGTCATCCATTGACCTATATGCTAGTCTCAATGTATTAATATTGCCCTTGTATATTAATACTTGACTAGGAATATTAAGAATAGTGTTCTCTACAGCTTCTCATAATCAATTCTACCAATTGATATACTGTAGATTAGAACCTACTATTCAAAAACATTATTATATTTATTTTAGCTAGTACATGCATAAAGTAAATATAATAAACAATCCTTGCCTTTTATTAATGAAATATGATACACATGATCCCTAATCAATCATCTCATGATTGGCACTACATCTCATGATTAGCACTAAGGGCTGACACTAATAGAGGGATATGAGAAGGTCCTTCAAACGACGGCTCCCTTTGAGAAGGCTCACTAGAATGGGGTTGGAGATATCCCGACTTCTTCCTCTCTCTAAACAAGGCTTCGGAGACCGTTGTATCCACCATGGCCCTCAACTTGGATGGTAGCAAAGTAATGGGGGTTTCCTTCATGGAAGAGGCTGCTGAAGGAGGAGTTTCTTGTAAATGCATCTTCATGTCTTGTTTAGCAAAAATATTCCCCACAGACGATGCCAACTGATGTGGCATGAATCTTCTACCTCCTTCGGGATAAAGACGTCAGAGAGGCTTGGGGTCCTCTTCGGCCACAACAGTATGAATGGTGATGAAAAGAGCAACAGAGAACCATGACAAGAGATTTAACGTGGTTCGTAATTCCAATTCCTACTTCATGGGTGAGCTCTAGAGTGAGCTCAGGCGCTAAACACCTTCACTATAATCCCTCCTTCTCGGAAGTGCTTTCGGAGGTGGAGAAAATCCCTTGTATAGAGAATATGTGTGCAAAGTAGAGACAAGTAGGATCAGTGTGATGGTCTGCCTCCTTCATTCATCTCCAATCCTTTTTTCCTCCGGTGACGGGCCTTCCCCTCCTCAGTTCAAGTGTTCACAGGTTGAAGATGAAGTCTAATTGAATCCCCCTCTTCCTCCTTCACTCTCTCCTTTTATACCTGCCGCCCTTGGAGTTAGCTGTTGCGTAATAAACCACCAGGATCACCATCCATGTGGCATGTGTTAGTGCATATAAGATCCACATATCTCCACAATGGTATGATATTGTCCACTTTGGGCCCAAGCCCTCATGGTTTTGTTTTTGGGCTTTACCCAAAAGGCCTCATACCAATGGAGATATCTTTTTTCTTATAAGCACATGATCTTTTCCATGTCTTACCAATGTGGGACTTTGATTGTATTCCTCATACTCCCAACAATCCCCCCCTCAAACGAAGGACCACATTGGGCCCCCCCTCAAGCCTATCCCTCCTCGAAGGATTTTCTCTGCTTGATGTCCGATCTTCAACCCACCAGGACTTCCTGCCAGTTGTTCGGTCCCCCCGACCCAACTAGACTTCCTTCCTGATGTCTGGTTCTCTTGATCCGGACGTGGGAGCTCAACTTCCTTCGTTCGAGGTTCATGGCTTGACATGGACCATGGCTCTGATACCAATTGTTAGTGCATATAAGATCCACATATCTCCACAATGGTATGATATTGTCCACTTTGGGCCCAAGCCCTCATGGTTTTGTTTTTGGGCTTTACCCAAAAGGCCTCATACCAATGGAGATATCTTTTTTCTTATAAGCACATGATCTTTTCCATGTCTTACCAATGTGGGACTTTGATTGTATTCCTCATACTCCCAACAGCATGCCCTTCCCCTGAGGAAGAATGTTGTTATGATATTAATGAGTGAAGGTCACTAAGAATATTTTGTGGGGTCTTCCAGGTGTCTTGGTTTGTTACATTGCATAATAAACTCTCATAATAAAAAGTACCTTCCCCTTTCTTTACCCTCACGTTACCACTGGGCCCTTCTTTCTCCTAGTCACCTTTCCTCGTTCTTATCCCAATTCGGTTGTGTTTCTCGAGTCGCCTCGCCACTGGCTTGGCTTATTTTCCCAACTTTCTTTCATACACCATTCAGATCATTAAAGGCGAGGTGCCTATAACCCAACATGGCTATCCGAATTGATATTTAACCTTCCTTTGGTCATTGGGTACATGCGCTTATAACTCACCTCAACTTTCCCGAGTCGATTGTCATTGTTCTGGCCACTACCCTAACTCGGCTACCCGAGGTGCCACATCTTCTACCTAGCTTATTTCCCCCGAGTCACTATCTAGTTTCCTGTTGATCACAGAACTTCCTTTCTCTTCCCCAAATTGCCACCTCATCAACTCAACTTACTCTCCCGAGTTGAGTCTTGCTAGACTAGTGCCCATACTCTACCTTATGATCCTTCCTTCCATTCGCATCTTTCCAACCATAGTTCCTTTTTCTAATTTCTAGATCATATTATATCAGTATCATGAGCGAAGCTTGATAACCAATTCGAAGTTTTTATTGTAAATAAAAATGTGTAAATTCTATCCTTATACTTGTTATACATTTCTTATACATGAATAAATTATATAAATGATTAATTTATATTTATATAGTTGTTTTCAAAATTAGAAATTAAAATAATATTTAATAATAGTGAAATAGATTATTAATTAATTAAACTATTCAAGGATAAATAACTTGTATTATTTCATATTCATATATGGATTTTATATAGGAATTAAGATTAAAATTATTCTAAAAATTTAAAAGGGATATTCAAAATTACTCTTCTATTGATAAATGTCTTTAGATTGCTTGACCTTTCATACAATTGATATTTCATATTAAACTCTATAATGATACTGATAGCTTCATTTTTATTGTGCTGTTTTGATTTATGGATTAGACATTTTAGGCTCTTTGTGGGTAATTATTGTTATTCGGTATGTTTTTACATATTGAATCTATTTGCGATTAATTATGTTAATTCCTATAATTTTAGTATTTTTCATGAATTGAATTGATTTTGTAGGAAACATGAAAGATGGCCTAACTGGAGCAATCACAGTCGTCGATACTGATCCAAATCAATCACAACTGTTTGATTTTAGTGATCATCCTACTTAGTCAAAGGATTAGTCATTTCAATCAAACCCTAGATCTAATGGATGGTTGAGATTTGAGGGTCATTTGATCGGACGACCCCGAAAATGTAGCTTAAAAATCCAACATTTCCTCATTTGTGCGACAACAACGACACCGAGAGAAGCCACATTGTGATCTTCTTCCTCCTCATGCACGTCGATCGACGATTTCCTCCACACGGCAGCGATAGTTCCGGCGGCATTCCCTCCATCCAGTCAGCGATTGATCCCTTCCCATCCCACTTGTAGATCGAGATGTGGGGATTCGACAGCTCGGTCAACAATGAGCAGATGAAGGGGATTCCGATACTCTTCACCGGTGAACCTTCATGCGCCTATGGCCAGAGCTAAGATGCCTCAGCTGGATGTGATTCGAGAGGTATGGTTAACTACTACTGTCGTGATTCGACATCACCCTTTCCAAGTTCTGGCAGTGTGTTGACCTCCAAATTTCGGTGACAGAGTATTCATTTTATCGCCGGTGAAGGGTCGTACAACCCATTGTTTCGGTTCCCTTCCTTTCTGCGACCGAGATTCAGCAGCTCCACCTTTCTAGATCCATCCATTGGCTGCGGGGATTTGGCAGCTCCGCCATCCATCGCCAAAGAAAAAGACTTGCTTTCAGTTCCAGTTCAGCACCTGTCGAAGGATTTTCTAGCAAGGAATTTATTCATTCCATCTGTCGGAAGGGACTGTTCGGGTCATCGTCATTGCCGGAGAGGGTGGTTCCTTCTCCGGGTGTTGTGGATTGGATATCGGTTGATTCTATTTGGAGTTTGTCCATTGAATTGGATGTTTATATTGATGTTTACTTTGATGCTTAATTGTGGTGTTTAATTCTAGTATTTGATTCAGTTGTTTATCTTGCATTTAATTTGGAGCTTAGTTGTAGTTTATTTTGTCATTCATGAATTAGTGTTAGTTAGTCATAACTTTACTTAATGTTGGGTTAGCTTTCAATTATTTGCGTTAATAGATGTTAAGAATCCCCAGTGTTTGCTATTGTTTAGAAACAAACGTCCAACTATTAGGTTCGTTGGGAGACGATCCGAGTCATTCCTATACTTCATTAGCAGAGTTAGGGGGTTCGGTAATTAATTTTGGAATGATACCGTGACAAAACACTGTTCATCAAATTTTGGCTTTGTTGCCCGAGAGAGATTCAAGAAGTTATGTTCCAGTTGCCTCCAGCATCAGATCAGTGATCAGCTGCTTATTTAGTACTTCTATGAGGGATTGCTTCCCATGGATAGGAGTATGATAGATGGAGCTAGTGGAGGAGCATTAGTGAACAAGACTCCGAGTGAGGCCCGAGAGCTTATTGCAAATATGGCTGAGAACTCACAGTAGTTTCGGAGCAGAGCGATTATGACTAGAGGAATGAGTGAGGCTCACCTAGCTCCTTTTGATCAGGTGGAGATGAAGAATTCTTTACAGGAGCTTACATCATTAGTCAGATAGTTGGCTCTGAATCAAGTAAGCCAATCTTCTACAGTATCTGTGCATTCTATGAGGATTTGTGATATTTATTCGAGTATAGAGCATCCTTTTGAATCATGTACTTCACTCCAGTAGGATGAAGCAGTGGCAGCAGCAAATCAGTTTCATTCCAGACCTTAGTATCAGCCTTAGTATCAGCAGTAGCAGCATCCCAGGTATGATCCAATGTTTTCTACTTATAATCCGGGATAGAGAGATCACCCGAATATGAGGTATGGGAATTCATTTTATCAGCAGCTAGGGCCAACATTTCAGAGTAACCCAGTTTAGATCAGACCACCTATCCATCTGGTCAAAGCTTAGTCTCTGAGTTCAAGTTCAAATTAAAAGTTTGAGGATCTTATGCAGTAGTTTTTGGTGCAGCAGCAGCAGTATCAGCAGAAGATATATGCATCTATTCAGAGAATAGAGAGACAGATTAGCTAGCTTGCATCTAACTTTAATCAGCTGCAGTTACATGGATCTAGTCAGCTACCATCTCAGACCATTCCAAATCCTAAGGGAAACATCAATGCGATTACATTACGGAGTGGGAGAGTTACCTTGGACCCAGTAGCACCAATTCCATATCCAGTTGTTGTTTCTAGAAGTGCAGAGCCAGGACAACAAGAGTAGGATCCATAGCCACGACGATCAGAGTTGCCAGTTCCATTACCCTTCCCTCAAAGGCCGGTGCAGCCTAGGAAGAAGGTTGTTGAAAAAAAGGATAGGGAATTCAAGAAGCTAGTAGATTTGTTCGGTAAGGTGAAAGTCAATGCCCCTTTGTTGACAATGATTGAGCATATTCCCAAGTATACCAAGTTTCTTACAGATTTGTGTGTTCACAAGAAGAAGTTGAAAGGTAATGAGTTGATCAGTGTGGGAAAGAATGTCTCAGCACTCATTCAGCCTTTGCCCCAGAAGTGTGAGGATCCAGGTGTTTTTACTGTACCTTGTGTTATTGGGAGCTATATATTTGAGGATGCGATGTTAGATTTGGGAGCTTAAATTAATGTGATGCCAAGGTCAATTTTTCGTTCACTTGGTATTGGACCCTTGCATCCTACAAGTGTAGTGATTAAGCTAGCCAACTGCAGTCAGACTCACCCAGTTAGGGTGATAGAGGATGTGTTGGTTAAGGTGAGAGAGCTTATATTTCCTGTAGATTTTTATATTCTTGATATGGAGGGTGATACATAGCATAACATAGCTCCACTTATCTTAGGCAGACCTTTCCTCAAGACTGCCAAGACCATGATCGATGTATATGCAGGTACTCTTTCTATGGAGGTAGGAGATACTGTAGTTTAGTTCATTATTTTGGACGCTATGAAGCACTCGATGGAGGATCATTCCATTCTTAGTGTGGATATAGCTAACGAGATGGATTGCATGGATTTTATTTCTAAGTTTTTTTTTCATTCGGATATCTTTGCACCTTCTACATTTTGTTATGATTTTAGTGATTTTTAATGATTCTGATGTTGATGATGATTTATCGTTAGGACCTATCTGTGGGCCCTTGTATGTGGACAGGGATATGGAATGTGTAGGGACTTGTACTCTTCAAGCGACGCCCCAAGAATCACTTCTATCAAATGTGCAACCATTGAAGCTTGAATTGAAGCCTCTTCCTGAGCATTTGAAGTATGCGTACTTGGATGAGGACGAGCAGCGACCCGTCATTATTGCTCGAGATCTGGAGTCATATCAGGAGTACAGATTAGTAGATCTTCTGAGGAAGCACAGAAAAGTGATCGGGTGGATGATTGCAAATATCCCTAGTATCAGTCCTTCTATCTGTATGCATAGGATCCATTTGGAAGAAGATGTAAAATCAGTCAAACAACCATAGCGACGGCTTAACCCACTAATTCTTGAGGTGGTAAAGAAGGAAGTGACAGGGCTTTTTCATGCTAACATCATCTATCCTATTTCGGATAGCAAATGGGTAAGCCCTGTTCAGGTGGTTTCAAAGAAGTTTGGTATTATAGTGGTTGCCAATGTAGAGAATGAGTTGATTCCCATCAGAGTTCAGAATTCTTAGAGAGTCTATGTGGATTACAGGAAGCTTAATCATGCCAGTAGGAAAGCCACTATCCCCTACCTTTTATTGATCAGATGTTAGAGAGTTTGGCGGGCAAGTCACATTATTGCTTCTTGGACGGTTACACTAATTATTTCTAGATTTGTATTGGTCCAAAGGATCAGGAGAAGACCACTTTCACTTTCCCCTTCGAGACATTTGCGTATCGACGTATGTCTTTTGGACTTTGAAATGCTCCCGGTACATTCCAGTAATGTATGGTGAGTATTTTTAGTGATTTATTAGGGCATTGCATGGAGGTTTTCATGGATGATTTTTCTGTGTATGGTTCTTCTTTTGATTCATGTCTAGATAATTTGTCGAGAGTTTTGTAGAGATGCATTGAGACTGATTTGGTTTTGAATTTCGAGAAATGTCATTTCATGGTCGAGCATGGGATAGTCTTAGGTCATATTATCTCTGTGCATGGTATTGAAGTAGATCCTGCTAAAATTCATGTTATATCTTCTTTATCTTACCTCGCTTCTATATGAGAAGTTTGTACTTTTTTGGGTCATGTAGGTTTCTATAGACGTTTTATCAGAGATTTCAGCAAGATTGCCCTACCTTTGACCAACTTGTTGCAGAAAGATGTGGTCTTTCAGTTTGACCAGCAGTGTAAGGACTCATTTGATCAGGTGAGGTCGGCATTGATATCGGCACTGATCCATAGACCACCAAATTGGACTCTCCCATTCAAGTTGATGTGCAACACTTCAAATTATGCGGTGGGAGTTGTCTTGGCACACAGAGTGGATAGAGAATCTCTTGTGATATGCTACGCCTCAAGGACATTTGATGCTACACAATCTAACTACACCACAACAGAAAAAGAGCTTTTAGCGATTATTTTTGCTTTAGATAAATTTAGATCATATTTGATCTCTTCTCATGTGGTTATTTTTTTTTATCATGCAGCTTTGAAATTCCTTCTAAAGAAGCCCGATGCAAAATCGAGACTGATTAGATGGATGCTTCTGCTTTAAGAATTCGACGTTGAGATACGCGCTAGGAGCATGAGGGAGAACCTGGTATCATACCACTTAAGAAGGATTGTGAGGGAGACTGAGCCCACCCCCATAGCAGATTCTTTTCTAGATGAGCAACTTTTTCACCTGCAGGGTAAGACACCATGGTATGCATATCTTGCTAATTATTTAGTTGCCCGTGTTATACCTTGACATTTTACTCATGCACATGTCCAAAAATTGAAAAGTGATGCTATGTATTGTGTATGGGATGATCCTTATCTTTGGAAATTTTGTAGTGATCAGATCATTAGACGATGTGTACCTAATTATGAGTTTCATTTCATACTTACATTTTGTCATTCTCTGGCTTGTGGGGGGCATTTTAGATCCCAAAGGACTGCTAGGAAAGTTTTAGAGTCTGGATTGTATTGGCCCACCTTATTTCATGATGCCTATGAATTTTACAAATCTTGTGAGTGATGTCAACAAACAGGAAACATAAGACGTTGAAATGAAATGCCTCAACAATCCATGCTATTATGTGAGATTTTTGATGTTTGGGGTAATGATTTTATGGGTTTGTTTCCTGTATCTTTTGGATTTTCATATATTCTTTTGGCAGTTGATTATGTTTCTAAATGGGTGGAGGTCATCCCCACCAGGACTGTTGATTCTCCAATTGTTGTGAATTTTGTTAGGTCTCACATATTTTGTAGATTTGGGGTACCCAGGTCGATCATCAGCGATCAAGGGTCACTTTTGCAACAGACACATGAGAGACATGTTAAGCAGGTATGGGGTGTTGCATAAGATTTCTACTCCTTATCACCCTCTGACAAATGGGCAGGCTAAAGTGTCGAACAGAGAGATCAAGTCTATACTGGAGAAGACAATGGGTCCAGACAGGAAAGATTGGAGCAAGAGGTTGGAGGATGCTTTGTGGGCTTACATGACTTCCTATAAGTCTCCCATAGGCATGCCCCCTTACAGAATGGTTTATGGCAAAGTTTGCCACTTGCCAGTGGAGATTGAGCACAAGGCTTATTCGGCAATGAAAGCTTGCAACATGGATTCTTACATAGATGGGAGAGAAAGAAAACTTCAGCATTAGGAACTTGAGGAGATACGGTTAGAAGCCTATGAGAACTCCCACATTTACAAGGAGAAGACCAAAAATTTTCATGACAAAATGATTATGAGGAAGGAGTTCCATATTGGCGATAGAGTTTTATTGTACCAGGCTCATCTCAGGTTGATTAAAGGTAAGTTGAGATCTAGGTGGGACGATCCTTTTTGTGTTACTAATGGGTTTCCCTATGGTGTTGTTGAGGTGCAGGAAACTTCTTCAAGGAAATCATTCAGAGTAAGTGGACCTTGTCTCAAGATATTTCATGAGGGGATGAGAGGAGCTACAGTGGAGGAAGTGTGCCTTGAGGATGCTTCTTCTCCGACATGAAAGGGCAGTGTGTTCTTTTATTTACTGCATTTAGTTCCTTCCTTTCATGTTCGGAATAATTTATTTTGGTTGGTTGTTTGTTTGCCTGTTTACCTAGGTTTGTTTGTTTATTGTTGAGTTCAAATAATCTTCCCTATGCATGCCTTAGTTTCATTTCAGAGGTGGCAAAAATTAGTTAAGTTTGATCTTCAAATTGTGGATTTTTATGTATGATAGGAGACTTCACTTGCATGCAGTCACTTGTTATGATGGTAAACTTTTTATTGATAGACTAAGCTCGATGTTTTATTCACCTAGTGAGGTTGTAAGTCATTCTAATCATTTACCCACTTTTGTGTGATAACACATGTGATACTTGTTGCTCTAGAACTTGCTTTGATTCTTTTCAAAACTGCAGTAACATTTACTTGCATGAATATGATGAAAGATTTCATTTTGGTTTTTTCCTTTGGTTTGCTTGTCTAATCCACTTGATACTCCCATACTTGATGTTTTACTTGTCATATCTCTTCATTTACTATCCATTGTCTTTGTATCTTTGTGGATTATCTTTTCCATATCTATTGTTTTCCATGTTGGAGGAATAGTTTGATGGGTTGTATTGTCCGAGATGGATAAAATTTTTAAGTGTGGAGGAGGAGCTAACATAATATGGAAGGCATAGTTTTCAGAGGTCATTGGTCTTGAGATGTATTTGCCTATGATTAGTACTTGATTTTCTGCACACCAAAAAAAATCTGCATTAAAAATAATATTGTGCAATTGTAATGTAAGCAAATGGAATTTGCAATGCACTGGATAGAGTCATTCGATCCTGAAAATCTAATTCTTAAGTTTCTAAATGTTCTAGCCTCACCCCATATTCCTAGTGTCACTGAGCATTCTCACAGAGCAACTCATCAGGTTTATTCTTCCAATTCTCCCATTATTTTCTTGTTCATTGTATCTTTATCATGTATCTCTTTGTATGCTTCTTTTGCAGTCTACTTTTGATCTCGTTTTGATTCTTGATAAATCCTTTTGATTCATGTATGAGATGTATTGATAGCAGTAGAGAAGTAGATGATAAGTAAGCATATGGTAGTGCAAGATTACATGTTGTTTTGAGGGTGCCCCACTCCTACGTTTATTATGTGAGCATTAGTGCATTTATCCATTTTGGGATGTTATGTATCAGGCTTGGTCTATTTGATTTGATTGGAAATCATCATACATGTTGACTGTTGTAGGAGTCGGATCTTTTGACTACCTTATATCCGGATCAATTTGGTCATCCTAAGTAACTGATTTTTCATATTTCTAAATTATTGATCTGGGTATTATTTGGGGAATGAGTGAGTGAGTCAGTTATTAATATTAATATTATTATTTTATTTTCATTATTGCTCGGGATGCACAAAAATAAGTGTGGGGAATTTGATAGCTTCATTTTTATTGCGCTGTTTTGATTTATGGATTAGACATTTTAGGCTCTTTGATGGGGTAATTATTGTTATTCGGTATGTTTTTACATATTGAATATATTTGCGGTTAATTGCATTAATTCCTATAATTTTTGTATTTTTCATGAATTGAATGTAATTTTGTAGGAAACATGAAAGAAGACCTAATTGGAGCAATCGCAGTTGTCGATCCATATCCAAATCGATCGTAGTCGTTGGATTTTAGTGATCAGCCTACTTAGTCAAAGGATTAATCATTTCAATCAAACCCTAACTCTAATATATGGATGAGATTAGAGGGACATTGGATCGGACAACCCTAGAAAAGAATCTTAAAAATCCAACATTTCCTCATTTGCACGACAACAGCGACATCGAGAGAAGCCACGCCGCGATCTTCTTCCTTCTCATGTGTGACCATCGGTGATTTCCTCCACACGGCAGCGACAGTTCTGGCAACACTCCTTCCGACAACATTCCCTCCATCCAGCTGGCGATTGATCCCTTCCCATCCCGTTGGCAGATCGAGATGTGGGGATTCGATAGCTCGGTCGGCAGCGAGCATATGAAGGGGATTCTAGCACTCTTCATCGGTGAACCTTCATGCGCCTATGGTCGAAGCTGAGATGCCTCAGCTAGATGTGATAGACATTTTCTGATAGATATTATCGTCCTAGTTATTATCCCTCAATGTTATTCCATTCCTTAGATTCTCCTCTAAGGGATAAAATTGTCCTAGTTATACTATCCCTACTATTCCAATCTTGGCATCAACCGAGACTATAAATAAATATCTACAAGTATAACCATCTCTATACATCCTTTAAAAAAACCAACATATTTATATAATACTAATAATCATGGATAACAAGGAGATTATATAGATATCAATTAGATCAAATATAAGATCAAGCATGCAAGTATCAAACTCAACTACAAATAAGAGTGGAGTCAAGATACCTAAACTATTAGTGAAAGCCCTAGAGTCAATCATGTGATTATTGTTGTATGGACTTGTTGTATCATATTCCTATATATATAAAGGCATTTCTTTATGGTTATTATACTTGTATTGGTGCCAAATAACTAAGTATAATAATGTCCTTGAGCAGAAGGTTCTTATCTATATCAATCGATTGGGTGAATCGATAATGAGATGATATAGAGAATACTACTCTTAATCATTCCTAGTCAAGTATTAACATTTAGGGACAATGTTAATGCGAAGAGACTAGCATGTAGGTCAACTCGATGACTTGATCTCACAAGTCATGGATATGAGATATCAAGTTGACACATGGGTATGCATTGGAGAATGTATACTGAATGACCTGCCATGAGAAAGTATCATGGATCGTTATATGATTGTCATATACTTTCTCATGTGACTATTAGTCCTTGGACTTGATGTTACCATGGTTCCCTACATAAGGAGTTAAATACTTTGGCTTTGTCAAACGTCACCCGTAAATGGGTGGACTATAAAGGCGATTACTAGGTTTGTAACAAATTATGCGGAGGGATATGAGTGATATAGATGGGATCTATCCCTCCTATATGACGGGAGTGACATTATGATTCTTGATAGAGTGAGACACTAAGTGCATGGGCATGCCCAAATGAGTCAATATGAGATATTGAGTTCATTTTATTAGAGTGAGTCTACTTGGAGTTCAAGATATAGATTGTACAGAGGATGACACGGTCTATACATCAATTGGTCAATCTATATGTCAAGGATAGAGGGACATTGTCACATATTGTGAGAGTCACAATTAGTAGTCACAAAGGTGATGTTGGATCTCAACATTCTTGTAACTTGGCTAGCAATGATGTGTTGCTAGATATTGCTCATTGCTTAAGTTTCTAAATCAGTTTAGAAGCATTGCCAACGTTATAAGAGCCTATAGGGTCACACACAAAGGGCAATTAGATGGAGATTAGGTTCGTATGATGGACCATGAGAACTAGGTTCATGTGATGAACCAAATTGGATTAAGAGTAATCCAAATTAGACTAATTGAGTTGGACTCAATTTGATTCAAGTGTTGAATGAGTCTAATTTAGATTTGATTCATCGAGTCAATTTAAACTAATTAATAGAGATTCATTAAATTAAATTGACTTGAATCAAATGGTTGGATTTGATCAACCATGGGAGATAAGAGGTCAAGTTTGACTTAACTTGAGAGGGAAGATGAATGGTTAAGTTTAACTTGACCAAATGCCATGTCATGACGACTTGGCATGGGCCGGCCAATAGTGATGTTCCACATCATCATGGACACATCATGGGGTGCCACCTCATGAGGGAGACCAATATAACTTCCATGAAGTGGCCGGCCAACATTAGATGTGCATTAGTGGAACTAAGTGGGAATTGATTAGATCTTCTTCTTCCTCCTTTCCACTCCTCTCAAGCTCTATCTCCCTCTTCCTTTCTTGCCGTGGGTTTCAAGCAGTGCTAGCACACTCTAAGTTGCCTTCTCCACCTATTGTTCGTGTGGATACTTGTAGACGAGTGTACGTTTGACACTCTACGAGATCCGACAAGTCGTTTGGACGAGCGGGATAAGCGAAGGGCGTCACATCAAGAGTAATCTCTTCACATGTAGATCTAAAGTAGATCTAAGGTTTTTAACTCGTACATGTATATTTTTGTTTATCTTCGCATGGATCCATGGCCGACTTTCGAGGTTTCCACATCGCAAAAAGCGGTTTTTGCAGCTCGGATAGTCCAAAAAGTGGTATCAGAGTCACGTACGAAGCATGTATGTGTTTAGTTTTGTAATTTTTTTATTAGATATGAAAAATTACATATCTGCAAGTTTCTATAATTTTCCTAATTTTATGGATTTTGTGAGTATTTTTCTCGTAGAGTCGATGCAACAAGTGTTTGGACACTTGTAGGCTTCAACCACCGAGAAAAACTCTCCGAAACGGTGAGGTCTCACTTTAGTCTTTTGGGACAGCGTCTTAAGGAACTGTAAGATCAAGATGGGACACTCGCGAGATCCATTTTTCAAGGAACGCTGCCCCTAACCGCGCAAGGGGCATTGTCCCACGATCGCGCCCGAAAATCGCTTAGCGGGACCGTTGTGGAGATGTGACTCATAAAATTAAAAAAAATAGGAAAATTATAAAAAATTATGTAAAATACATAATTTAGAATTATTTATTATACTATGATGGTCATGGCCCAAGAACCCTAATGTGATTGAATTAAATGTGTTGTAATTCATAATACGGCTTGCGCACCGTTTTTGTATTGTGCATGTTATATATGGTATGCGACCTGTGAGTCATTCCTCTCTTTTTAATATTCCTATTGTAAATAATTTTTAAACTTGAATGTAACTCGAGTTTCATGTTTGTAATGTACAAAATAAAGCGGTGGAAGGTCCACTAGTAGACAGAGTTACGAGGAGGGTGCCGACGACACATGGTGGTCAAAGGAGGAGCTTGGAGAAGCCGCTAACCCTAGGTTGACCATCCGATCTTCTCTTTGGCTTGAGAAGATCGTAGTAAGGTCATGACCTCATCACAATTTAATTATTATATATATATATATATATATATATATATATATATATATATATATATATATATATATATATATATATATATATATATATATATATATATATATATATATATATATATATATATATATTTCCTTGTATGTATATGATGCATGCTAGTATATTTTGCTTGTATGTATATGATGCATGTTAGTGCATTTTGCTTGTATGTATGTGATGCATGCTAGTGTAGGGTAATTAAGGCCTTAATGTATATATGATACACATTCACGATTAGATTAGATCTTAATCGAATCAACTCAAAATGCCTACCAAGTTTTGATACCCATCACTACCTCGATCATTTGTTGTTGTTGAATCTGCCAAAGCAGAGCAACACATATTATCTTAGTAGAGTGCGGAGGGACAATTTTGGTCCCGCCTATCACAGCTTGGGTGAGAATAAGCTCAATTAGATTGAGTGAAACTAGTTAACTCAATTGGATCGAGTAAAACTATAAACATATTCCAATGGTTGGAAAGATAGGATAAGATTACATTTATATTAAATCTTGGGCAATTTAGCCAAAGCTAACTCAAGTTCTTTTGTAAATGTGAATCTTAATCATATAAACAAGAGTTGCATAGAGATGTAATCGGTAATTTGTTACCTACCGATCATACTATGTCTTGGGTGATTTAGCCAAAGCTAACTCAAGGAGTAGTATGATGTGGATCTTGTCCCACGAGAATTATAGCTAGTTTGTATGAATCTAGTAATGTGGTTTGACCACATCCATGACTCAATTCTACAAAAGTCCTATAATTCAATGGGAGCATCATTTGATTAAAGGCCTAATTAAATGATAAATGGAATATGATATTTACTTTCTGCATTGTTTATGTTGTAGATTGTCATATCGTCAAACACGAACACTCTCTCCCTGTGTTTTGTCCTTGAGAAGGACAAGCTCAATAAAGCTAATTTCTTAGACTAGTACAGGAATCTGAGAATTGTTCTCACTCAAGAATGAAAACTATACGTCGTGGAGTAGTCCATTCCGGAAGCACCTCCTTCCACTACCTCGCGAGCTAACCGAGATGCTTTCAAGAAGCATCAAGATGATACATTAGATGTGTCATGCCTCATGCTCGCGACCATGAACTCTGAGCTTCAGAAGCAACACAACTTCATGAATGCTTTTGATATGGTTGAACATCTTCGTCAACTGTATCAAGGACAAGCAAGGCACGAGAGATACGAGATCTCCAAGGCACTGTTTCAGTGCAAGATGCAAGATGGGACTCCCGTAGGTCTATATGTACTCAAGATGATTGGGTACATAGAGAACCTACAGAGGTTGGGATTCCCACTTGGCCAAGAACTGGCCATTGACTTGATCTTGCAATCTTTGACAGAAAGCTACAATCAATTTGTCATGAATTACAACATGAATGAAATTGATAAGCCACTGCCTGAGATGCTTAGCATGTTGAGAACTGCTGAGATCAACCTTAAGAAGGGAAAAATCGACTCCATTTTGATGGTGCAAAAGAAGAAAGGCAAGGGCAGGCCTAAAGGTAAGGGAAAGTCTCAAGCCAAGGGGAAAGGCAAGGCACTGAAATCGAAAGGAGGGGTGGCCAAGGAAGGGACTTGCTTCCATTGTAAGGAAGTTGGACACTAGAAGCATAACTACAAAGCATACCTAGAAGATCTTAAGAAGAAGAGAAGTGAGACTTCTACTTCAGGTATATATGTTATAGAAGTCAATCTATCTATTTCTTCATCGTGGGTATTAGATACCAGATGTGCATCTCACATTTGTGTTAATGTGCAGGCACTAAGAAATAGCAGGGCATTGACGAAGGGCGAGGTAGACCTACGAGTAGGCAATGGAGCAAGGGTTGCTGTTATTGTTGTAGGAACTTATTTTCTATCTCTGCCCTCTGGGCTTGAACTAGAACTAAATGAATGTTGTTATGTGCCTGCCATGACTAAGAACATAATTTTAGTTTCTTATTTAGACAAGAAAGACTTTTCATTTATAATAAAGAACAAATATTTTTCAGTTTATTTAAATGATATGTTCTATTGTAGTGCACCTCTGATGAACGGACTCTACATTCTAGACTTAGAGAGCCCCATCTATAACATAAGTACCAAAAGGATCAAGTCAAATGAGTTGAACTAAACCTATCTCTGGCATTGTTACTTAGGTCACATAAATGAGTAGCTTATCCCAGCTCCATAAGGAAGGGCTATTGGACTCATTTGATTTTGAATCATATGAGACATGCGAGTCTTGCCTTCTAGGAAAGATGACCAAGACTCCCTTTAGTGGACACAACGAAAGAGCAACAGACTCGTTAGGACTTATACATAGTGATGTATGTGACCCTTTTAATGTTGCTGCTAGAGGTTGTTATAGGTACTTTATTACATTTACTGATGACTTCAGTAGATATGGTTATGTGTATCTGATGACACATAAGTCTGAATCCTTTGAAAAGTTCAATGAATTTAAGAATGAAGTACAAAACCAACTTGGCAAGAGTATTAAGATACTTCGATCAGATCGAGGTAGTGAATACCTTAGCCATGAGTTTTGTGACTATCTAGCTGAGTGTGGGATTCTATCCCAACTCACTCGTCCTGGAACACCACAGTGGAATGGTGTATCCGAAAGGAGGAATCGTACCCTATTAGATATGGTACGATCTATGATGAGTCACATAGATCTTCCTATATCCTTTTGGGGATATGCTCTAGACACAGTAGCCTTCACACTTAACCGTGTTCCATCCAAGGTTGTGATAAAGACACCATATACGATATGGACAGGGAAAAATCCCAAGATATCTTTCATGAGGATTTGGGGTTGTGAGGCTTACATTTGACGTCAAGTCTCAGACAAACTGGGACCCAAATCTGATAAGTGTTATTTTGTTGGATATCCCAAGGAAACAAAGGGATATTACTTCTACATTCCCAGTCAGCACAAAGTGTTTGTGGCAAAGACTGGGGTATTTCTAGAAAGGGATTTTGTTTCTAGAAAAACTAGTGGGAGTACATTCGATATTGAAGAAATTCAAGATATGGACCATAGCACTGAGGCCTTGATGGAGGTTGAACATGAACCACAAAGTGTTGTGGATGATGAGATTGTTGCACAAAGAGTTGTGGAACAACAACCTGTTCAGGTAGACCTACCTCTTCACAGGTCTGATAGGGTACGTCATCAACCTAAGAGATACTCATTTCTCTTGTCTGACCATGATGACGTTATGCTCATTGAGAATGAGCCTACCTCCTATCAGAAAGCTGTGATGAGCCCAAATTTTGAGAAATGGCTAGAGGCCATGAGATCCGAGATGGAATCCATGTACGCCAACCAAGTATGGACTTTGGTTGATCCACCTGAAGGCGACAAACCCATTGGGTGTAAGTGGGTCTTTAAGAGAAAAATTGACATGGATGGACTTACGCATACCTATAAGGGTCGATTGGTAGCTAAAGGTTTCAAGCAAATTCCTGGTATTGACTATGATGAAACCTTTTCTCCAGTTGCAATGTTTAAGTCCATTCAGATCATGCTTGCTATTGCAGCATACCACGATTATGAGATCTGGAAAATGGATGTCAAAACTGCATTTCTGAATGGAAACTTGCTTGAGGATGTGTACATGACACAACCTGAGGGTTTAGTAGATCCACAACATACTGGAAAAGATGCAAGCTACAAAGGTCAATTTATGGGCTAAAGAAGGGTTTCATCAAGAATGAAGATGAACCCTGTGTCTACATGAGGGTTAATGGGAACACAGTTGTCTTCCTTGTATTGTATGTGGATGACATACTACTCATTGGGAATAACATCCCTTCGTTATAGTCTGTGAAGACCTGGCGAGGGAAGTGTTTCTCAATGAAGGACTTAGGTGAAGCAACCTGTATTCTAGGCATCAAGATCTATAGAGATAGATCTAAGAGATTGCTTGACCTAAGTCAGAGTACATATATTGACACGGTATTACTACGGTTTTCCATGCAGAATTCAAAGAAGGGACTTCTGTCGATGTCACATGGTGTGAGTCTTTCAAAGACTCAAAGTCCCTCTTCTAGAGAGGAGAGAGACCACATGGATATGATGCCTTATGCATCTGTCATAGGATCTATCATGTACGTCATGCTATGTACTCATCCTGATGTCTCGTATGCTTTGAGCATGATGAGCAGATACCAGTCAGATCCAGGTGAGCGTCACTGGATAGTAGTCAAGAATATTCTTAAGTACTTGAGAAGGACTAAAGAATATTTCTTGATATTTGGAGGCGATGAGGAGCTGGTTGTAAAGGGTTATAGTGATGTCAGCTTCCAAACTAACCAGGATGATTATAGATCACAGTCAGGGTTCGTGTTTTGCTTGAATGGTGGCGCTGTGAGCTGGAAGAGTTCGAAGCAGGACATAGTTGCTGATTCTACAACAGAGGATGAGTATATTGTTGCATCAGAGGCAGCAAAAGAGGTAGTTTGGATCTGCAAGTTCATTACTGAACTTGACGTGGTTCCTAGCATAGCAGATCCTATAGAGCTCTATTGTGACAACAATGGAGCTATTGCGCAGGCTAAGGAACGTCACTCACACTAGCGGACCAAACACATACTACGGTGCTTCCATCTCATTCGAGAGAATATCGATAGAGGAGATGTAAATATTATAGAGTACCCACAGAGGCTAACATTGCAAGTCCCTTGATCAAGGATTTGGCACAGAAAAAAGCATGATGGTGACACTAGGTCATTGGGAATTAGATACTACAGTGATGGGCACTAGTGCTAGTGGGAGATTGTTAGTGAATACCCTAGAGTCAATCATGTAATGATTATTGTATGGACTTGTTGTATCATATTCCTATATATATAAATGCATTTCTTTATGGTTATTAAACTTACTTGTATTGGTGCCAAATAACTAAGTATAATAATGTCCTTGAGTAGAAGGTTCTTATCTATATTAAGAGATTGGTTGAATGATAATGAGATGATATAGAAAACACTACTCTTAATCATTCCTATTCAAGTATTAACTTTCAGGGACAATATTAATGCGAAGAGACTAGCATATAGGTCAACTCGATGGCTTGATCTCACAAGTCATAGATATGAGATATCAAGTTGACACATGGGTATGCATTAGAGAATGTATACTAAATGACCCGCCATGAGAAAGTATCATGGATCTTTATATGAATGTCATATACTTTCTCATGTGACTATTATTATGACTATTAGTCCTTGGACCTGAAGTCACCATGGTTCCCTACATAAGGAGTTGCATACTTTAGCTTCTTCAAACGTCACCAGTAAATGGTGGACTATAAAGGTGATTACTGTATATATAACAAATTATGTGGAGGGATGTAAGTGATGTAGATGGGATATATCCCTCCTATATGACAAGAGTGATATTATGATTCTTGATAGAGTGAGACCAATAAGTGCATGACCATGCCCAAATGAGTCAATATGAGATATTGAGCTCATTTGATTAGAGTGAGTCTACTTGGAGTTCAAGATATAGATTGTACAGAGGATGACATGGTCTATGCCTCAATTGGTCAATCTAGATGTCAAGAATAGAGGGACATTGTCACATATTGTGAGAGTCACAATTAGTAGTCACAAAGGTGATGTTGGATCTCAACATTCTTGTAACTTGGGTAGCAATGATGTGTTGCTAGATACTGCTCATTGCTTATGTTTTTAAATCGGTTTAGGAGCATTGCCAACATTACAAGAACCTATAGGGTCACACACAAAGGGAAATTAGATGGAGATTAGGTTCATATGATGGACCATGAGGATTAGGTTCATTTGATGAACCAAATTGGATTAAGAGTAATCCAAATTAGACTAATTGAGTTGGACTCGATTTGATTCAAGTGTTAAATGAGTCTAATTTAGATTTGATTCATCGAGTCAATTTAAACTAATGATAGATATTCATTAAATTAAATTGACTTGAATCAAATGGTTAGATTTCATCAACCATGAGAGAAAAGAGGTCAAGTTTGACTTTACTTGAGAGGGAAGATGAATGGTCAAGTTTGACTTGACCAAATGTCATGTCATGATGATTTGGCATGGGTCGGCCAATAGTGATGTTCTACATCATCATGGACACATCATGGGGTGTCACCTCATGAGGGAGACCAAGAGCCATGGCTCTTGGTATTACTTGCATGTATATAACTTCCATGAAGTGGGTGGCCAACATTATATGTGCATTAGTGGAAGTGAGTGGGAATTGATTAGATCTTCTTCTTCCTCCTTTCCTCTCCTCTCAAGCTCTATCTCCCTCTTCCTTTCTTGCCGTTGGTTTCAAGGAGTGCTAGCACACTCTAAGTTGCCTTCTCCACCTATTGTTCGTGTGGATACTTATAGAGGAGTGTATGTTTGACACTCTACGAGATCCGGCAAGCTGTTTGGACGAGTGGGATACCGTCGCATCAAGGGTAAAGCTCTTCACATGTAGATCTAAAGTAGATCTAAGGTTTTTAACATGTACATGTATATTTTTGTTTATCTTCGCACGGATCCGTGGCTGACTTCCAAGGTTTCCGCAATCCAAAAAATAGTTTTTGCAGCTCGGATAGTCCAACATGAATTACCTATAAAATAAAAATTCATGCACATAGATCAAAGATCTATGTGTTGGGACCTTGATGTTGCGATAGAAGAGGGTAAATAGCATCTTTGATTCTCTATCATCGATTCCATTCATATGCTCATCTACAAATTGTTAGTGAACAGCGGAAATTAAGATTAGAAAAAATAAAAATAACACAAGCATACAACACCGAGATTTTACTTAATTCGGAACCCTAGTTCCTACTCCACTGGCGAGCTCTAGCGATGCACCACCACTAAAACTTCTCCTTTTCGGAATTACACTGGAGGTTGAGAAACCTCTTACAATAACTTGAAGCTTATAAGAAAAGAAAGAACCAAATACAAATACAAATGAAAAGAATGAAACAACAACACTTTATATAAGTGAGCTTGCTTAATCTTTGAGTTTGGTTGCTTTGGAAGGTTTAGGAAGATATGGAATGCAGTGGAAATTCCACTTCTAAGTCATCAAGAATCGGCAAGCTAACATCCTCCTTAGCTTCCTCCTTTTATAAGCTCCCATCAGGCTATTTTTCACTGATCAGTCAACTAGCCTACCCCTCCTCCATCAACAAGTGGGTGGCAACTCTTCCTTCTAGTTGATTGCCGGCACCCATCCTCCTCCATCAACACTTGGCCGGCGCCCATCCTAGAGGCCTCTCCCTTCTTCCTTGGCCGGCGGTTCTCCTTCCATAGGTGGTCGGCATTCATCTTCCTTCCTTCATCCTAGAGTGGCCAGTGGCAACACTTCTTGAAGTTGGCCGGCGCATCATCCAATTGTTCCTTGGCCGGCGGTAGCACCAAATTCCCTAATTTGGTGGCCGGTTCTAGATAGGAAGGTATTTGTTGTTTCTTCTCTTTGTTCGCAGCGGACAAGGTGGAGAAGAAAGCGATCTAGAAGGCTTCTACTCGTGGAGGATCTTCGTCCACACGTCGTCCACGAGAAGGATAGGACATACGGTAGAAGATCGTGAGGTATAAAGTTATTTTAACTTTATTTACAGATCTGAGCTTGTTCTTTTATGTTTTGATTATGCATGTGTAAATTAGTAAATATATTGTATAATCATGGACCCCGAAGACAAACACAAAAACCGGCGATCCGTCCGTCGTCTCTTCCGCGGCTAACCAACTAGAAGAGTTGAGTTGCTTGAACAACTAGTTTGTTCAAGCGATCACTCAAGTTGTTAGCATGACGACGAAATGGTTGTGCTAAGGAAGATCATCCCATCCGGATTAATTCTTTCATTAGTGAAAATTTTTATCCGGGGACATGGGAGCCAATGAGCCTCCGAAGCATCCACCAACATATACCTCGTGCTAGTCTCGACAGAATCAATGGTGTCCAAATCCATCAATTCATCGACAAGGGATAATTCTGATACATCACAATTACACATGTAGAGATACTCACTAGTTGTGATCCAATCACAAATTCTCTCATGCTGTGAATCGTATCGTGGACATTCGCTAAATGAGTTTAAGATCTAATCAAATACATGAAAACATGTATACTCAAATAGTGAATCTTCATTTATCATATAAATGGTTCAAACATAAGGCGATTGTCTTACGACATCTCTCATATATCACTAACACGGGAGACCTATACTTTTCCATCATATAGTGGACAAGAACACGAGCTTTCTCTTTCTCGCATTGATAGTGTTGAGGATGTGGGTGATGCCTAAGGCTTTGAGGATCTCTCCACGGGAGGCGTTGTCGTATCTACCGAGGTAGAGGAAATCCTTAAGGATCTCAGATGGGAAGGCGCTGCCATGCTGGATGGGGTGCTCGTAGGCTGCTGGGACCCGATGGCCACAAATATTGCATTCCTCACCCTCTTCATATTTGTGGTAATGCACTCAGACTTCGCAGGGGTTCTCCCTCCCCCTCTTTCTCATCAGATGGGTATCAAGAACAAGAAGACCGTATCGATGAGATCTCACAAAATATAGAAGAGAATCACGATGGTATTGAATCGAGAAGGAAAAGGATCGATCGTGTTGCTGCTGAAGATGGAGGAAGGAGGTTTCTTTTGTTCATCTCGCTTCTCTCTACCAACGACGAATAGTTTCCCCCGATCCGACTCCGACGACCACGCACCAACAGCTATAGAAAGCAGAGGCCACCTCTCCTTTCCTCTCGCTCCCTCCTCCCCAACCCCGAGAATGCGGAAAAAAGGCCCCTTTCACCTTAAACCTAGTTGTTCTATTATCCTTCCAAATTGGGTTGGGCCTCCATTTCATTTCATTTCATGGACCGATATTTCTCCCATATCACAGGTAACCCCCCTAAATAGTCAGACGAGTCACTCTGACAAGTCTGACTTTAGTCTTATCATTTCATCGTCTCGAATCGAATCATATCTCTACTCCTTGTTAATATATTCAGAAATATCGTACACATCTATAACGTCCAGTGATCTATCTCAGGCGAATGAAGAAAATTTTGATTCAAGGACTTACAAACTGCCCCAGATGGATAAAAGAATATCTTATGTGAGGGCTTACGAATTGCCTCGAATATATATATAAGAAAAGGACCTCCAAATCCCGACTGAATAAAATGATGCTCATCTCAAAATACTTAGGATGAATAAAATAATAGAAGACTTAAAACATCTTAATCAAATAACATAATGTCCATTTTACAATACTTCAGATATATAATATAATAGTCGACTTAGAGTGCCTCGGCAAAATGAAATAATACCTACTCATGTTCAATTTGACATGATAAAATAACCACCAACTTGAAGTGTCTGAGCCTGGACCACTTCAGCATAAAGAAAAAAAATAACCCTCGGCCTGACTTGTCTTGGCTAGATAACATAATAGCAAGTTCAAGAACACCCCGACCAAATAGAATAAAAGTTGATCCGAGATACCTGGGCTGAACAAACTAATATCTACCTCATAACACTTAGGCTACATAGAATAAAAGCTTACCCAAAAATGCCTTGACCGAATAACATAATACCCCTTTGAGAATCGTTCAGATGAATAAAATAGAAGCTGGCTAAGAATGCCTCGACTGAATGAAATAATATTCACTTCAGAACACCTCGGATGAATAAAATAATGTCTGACTCAGAGTGCCTCACCGAAATGAAATAAGACCTCCTTCCATTTAGTTTAACCGAATAAAATAGCCGCAATCCTTGAGCCACTTAGCTCGGATCAATTTGACATAAAGAAATAAAATACCTACTGGCCTAACATATCTCGACTAGACCGAGTAAAATAATGTTCGCCTCACAATACTTCCATAAAATAAGAATTAGCCAGCTTCACCAGGACTTTACTGAATAAAATAATATACACCTCCCAACACTTCAATAAAATAAGAATTGACCCGACAACGCATGAGCTACCTCAAAACATACTCATAAAATGAAGTAATAACCACATTGAAATGCCTCAACTGAATAAAAATAAAAACTCTTTCCATATCAGCACTTCATAAGTAAGCAAATGAATACCCCTCTCCCCGATCGACTAAATATAGAATCATACTCCTCCCAATTTTCGACTGCTCGGGGAATGTAAATTTCAGTTAATGTCGAGCTGAATAAGAATGTAGACCGGTTGGAGGGCTTACGAATTGCCTCTGCCCACTGTGATAATAAACTTCGTCATTCTTTCAAAGTGCATCTTATCTTAAACCCAACTCCTTCAATCCGCCACAACACATGGATAATAATAATAATACAGTTGAGTGAAGACTCAACTCTTCCGGTCCACCACCACACAGGGATAAAAATAAAAAATAATATATAGTTGAGTGAAGACTCAACTCTTCAGATCCACTATCATACAGGGATAAAAATAATATATGATTGAGTGAAGACTCAATTCTTCCGATCCACCACCACACGGGGATAAAAATAATATATGATTGAGTGAAGACCCAATTCTTCTTATCCACCACCACACGAGGATAAAAATAATATATGATTGGGTGAAGACTCAATTCTTCCGATCCGCCACCATACGGAGATAAAAATAATATATAGTTGAGTGAAGACTCAATTCTTCCGATCCACTACCACATGGGGAAAAAAATAATATATGATTTAGTGAAGACTCAATTCTTCCGATCCACCACCACACGGGGATAAAAATAATATATGATTGGGTGAAGACTCAATTCTTCCAATCCACCAATACACGGGGATAAAAATAATATATAGTTGAGTGAAGACTCAACTCTTCCGATCCACTACCACATGGGGATAAAAATAATATATGATTGAGTGAAGACTCAATTCTTCTGATCCACCAATGCACAGAGATAAAAATAATATATAGTTGAGTGAAAACTCAACTCTTCTGATCTACCACCACACGGGGATAAAAATAATATATAATTGAGTGAAAACTCAATTCTTCTGATCGACCTCCACACGGGAATAAAAATAATATATAGTTGAGTAAACCCTCAACTCTTCCAATCCACCACCACACGGGGATAAAAATAGCATATAGCTGCATACAAATTCAACTCTTCCAATCCACCACCACACGGGGATAACGACTTTGACGCCGAGCCATAGAAAAGTGTGATGACCTAATCTAGGATTTTGCCCCATCAGGTCGGAAAAATTTTTGTTTCACTCTGCCCTTCTTCACATGTGTTCTTACCTTAAACCCTACTCCTCCGTTTCACCACCGCACGGGAATGACGACTTTGACTAATGCCGAGCAATAAAAAAGTGTGATGACCTGATCTAGGGCTTTGCCCCCTCAGGTCGGAAAGATTTTTTCACTCTGCCATTGTTCACATGTGTTTTTACCTTAAACTCTACTCCTCCATTCCACCACTGCACGGGGATGATAGCTTCGGCTAACACCGAGCCATAAAAAAGGTGTGACGACCTGATATTGGGCTTTGCCCACTCAGGTCGGAAGGATTTTTTCACTCTATCATTCTTCACATGTGTTCTTACCTTAAACTCTACTCCTCCATTCCACCACCGCACGGGGATAATGGCTTCGTCTAACGTCGAGCCATAAAAAAGTGTGACGACCTGATCTAGGGCTTTTCCCCCTCATGTTGGAAGGATTTTTTTACTCTTTCATTCTTCACAAAGTGTATTCTACCTTAAACTCAACTCCTTCATTCCACCACCTTACGGGGATAACGGCTTCGGCTAACGCCGAGCCATAAAAAAGTGTGATGACCTGATCTAGGGCTTTGCCCCCTCAGGTCGGAAGGGTTTTTTGTTAGGGCAATCTCTTGCCGTGATATGGTTTTGATGGTGTGGCAAAGGGTTTAAGTTAGTTTGATATGTTGATGTGATATGTGCGTTGAAGTCGTGCAGGACTTAGTAATTCGCACATGGAGCCGTGGCGAGTTTCACATCTCATGACTCGTGCCTTGAGTCGGTGAAGGATAGCTTTGCGGAAGCCGTGCGCTTGGAGCATCCGAGGGACCGCCGGACGAGAAGCTTGGAGTGAAGCCGGAGGAAGTAGACTTCGAGGCAAGAGACGCGAAGGAGCATTGCAGAGCCGTGCGCCTGATGCTGCCGAGGGACGTGGCCGAGAACGAAGAGAACTTCAAAGGCGAGGGACTCCGAGAAATGAGAGTGAGCGATTGTAACCCAGGGAAGGGTAGCTCTTAGGTGAAACTTGGCCATTTGGCCAAGTGTCAGATGGGTTTTCCCGACATCGATCATTGCCATGTCATGGCGGTCGGCTTCCAATCGAGTGAGTTCGGACCGGTATACGATCGATCGGATTGTACGCCATGATCGCATACGTGGGCGATCGCCAAGACCATCGATCGGCTAAGGCGCGATCGGAGTAGATAAGGGTTCGGCCGCACCGTTCGTGGCCGATCGCGTCGATTACGAGTCGTGATCGTGATGAGGTCCATCGATCACCGCCAAGAGTTCCGTTGGACTACAACGGTCGGGATCCGCCGTGTTCGGAGGCCATTGTAATGACGATCGCCAAGCGGCAATGATCGACTGATGGCGGCAAACGGGAAGAAGTTAGCCCTCTCTATAAAAAGAGAGGGTGTGAGCCTTTGAGAGGCTAATGCTTATACTCCAAACAATCTTCCTAGTGCCCCACAAGCTCTAAACTCTTCTTACTTGTCTTTACTTCAATCCTATTGTAAGAAGAGTGATCTTGGTTGTAAAGGTTACCTCCACCTAGCTTTGTGCAAAGGAGAGACCGATAGTGATTGGTTTTGGCGGAGTGATTCACCGTGGACGAATCGGACCGTGGATTAGCGGCGTAGCCGTGAACCACGTTATATCTCGGTGTTTGTATTGCTTGTTTATATTTTGCTTGTCTTTACTTATAGTTGTATATTCCACTTGCGCTAACGTTTTGTAGATGAGCAATTTACGACGTCCAACGTACGAGGGCTATTCACCCCCCTCTAGCCGGCCATATCGATCTCCTACAAGTGGTATCAGAGCCGAGGTTGCTTGTCACCGGACTAACAGCCGCAACAAGCCCTACATCAAAAATGGCCGGCTCCAACATCCATCCTCCAAAGTTTGAAGGAGAATTCGCTTGGTGGAAGAAGCGAATGGAGGTATTTTTCGAAACGGATTTTGATATAATGATTACAATGGAATCCGGTTTCGTTTTGCCTAGGGATGAAGAAGGGAAGCCAATAGAGAAATCTAGGTGGACCAAGAGGCAAAGAGAGGAGCACCTTGCAAACTCCAAAGCCAAGCACCATCTCTACAATGTGCTCCCCCAACAAGAAATCAACCGAATAGGAGAATACCTAAGCGCCAAGGAGATGTGGGAGAAGCTAATTGAGCTTCATGAAGGCACATCCGAGGCAAAGCTAGCAAGGAGAGATCTCCTCCGCTCCCAACTATCCAACATCAAATTAGAAAAGGGAGAAAAGGTAATTTCTTTGCATTCTAGATTCAAAGAAATTTTAAATGGACTAACAAGTGTAGGTGAGAAGCTATCAAACTGGAATATGGTAATGAAGGCCATAGATGCCTTTCCCCGGTCCTCAAAGTGGAGCTCCATGGTGGACTCATTCTATATCTCAAAGAATTTAGAAGTGAGCACCTTGGAGGAGTTCTTCTCAACAATGGAACTCCACGAAACTAGGCTTGAGGGAATACAAGAGGTGCCTAAAATTCAACCCTCAAGAGGAGTAGCACTATTGGCAAGTAAGGGGAAGAAGAAGATGGAAATCCCCTCCTCCTCCGATGACGAAGCGTCTTCCTCCTCCTCCATGGATAGCACCGAAGAAGCCTACATGGTAAGGAGGGTAAGACGTGCATTTAAGAATTTTAGATTTGATAAATCTAATGATAGGATGAGAAGACCAAGGGGGAAGGTCATATGCTATAATTGCCAAGGAGAAGGGCACATAAGGGACAATTGTCCTCTCCTAAACAAGAGCAAGGAAGAAAGGAAAAAGAAAGAAGAAAAGAAGAAGAAAAAGGGGAGCAAGAAAAAGAAGGAAGAGGAGAAGAAAACAAAGGAGAAGGGAAAGGCTAAGGCTCTCAAGGCAAGGACTTGGGATGACCCATCCTCATCCTCCTCATCATCATCGGATGAGGAGAATGCCTTTGTCACCAATTTGGCCTTGATGGCCTTTGATGACTTGGATTGCTCTTCATCCGAAAATGAAGAATCAAGCTCAAGTGGGGAAAGCTCAAGTGAAGGGGGAGCTTCCACATCCTCATCATCCGAAGAAGAAGAGGACATGGAAACTATGGTAACCAATCTCTCACCTAGTAAAATAGTTTCTATGATTTCTAGTTTAACTAAGGATCTATTTAGGGCAAAGAAGAAAAATAAATGCATGCTTGAACAAATTAAGGAATTAGAACAAAAATTAGAAAAGGCATGCTTAAATGATAATATTTCTTCTAGCTTAGATGATGCATGCTCACATGACCTTTATATGTCTTTAGATGTTAGTGATGCATGTATAAATGAAAATAGGGCTTTAAGGGAAAAGGTAGATTATTTAACAAAAGCCCTAGAGAAATTCACAATTGGCTCCAACACATTGAACATGATCTTAGGGAGCCAAAGAGCTAGTTTCAACAAGAAAGGCCTAGGCTACAAGGAAAAGAAAAATGAAAAAGCCTACAAATGTCTTATAGCTAGGGGACAAGATAAAAAGAAAGCAATAGCTAGAAAATGGATCCCCAAGGAATATTTAGTGAACCCAATAGGAAAGAATTTATTTTGGGTTCCAAAATCCATCCTTAAGGGTTAGAATAACCCTAGGGTAGTCAACCATATGAACTTGACCTATATCATAATTTGGTTGACTTAGGATGACGGGACAACATTTTTTAGATAGTGTTGGGTGATGATAACGTGCCCATAAATAGGTAATAATGCTTAAATCATGATGATTGTTGTAATTCCTATGTATGTTTTAAATCATGATTTATGATTTTGAAATTTGGCACGTTATCACTAGAAATAGGTTTAAATCATGCTTTAGGTGATAATTTGTTTATTATCATCGTATAATACCTAATGCATGACTATTATTTGATGGATACATGAGTTTCATGATCATAATGTAGAATTGATTGGTATATGTCATTATGATCATGTAGAATGTAAGGTTGATACTTAACCATGATAGAATTGCATGAATATATGGGTTAAGTATATACAAATACCCCCTAGGATACATCTCACACTCACTATAGGCTACCTTGATTGCAAACTTAGCATGGGTGAGATGTTAGGATGATACAAATGTCCACTAATGCCTATGACATTTAGATGGTCATTTAAAGTATCAACATAGCAATAATAGACCAATCATGGGGAAGGCTTATGTTTAATTCATAGACATATTGCCCAAAGATCATGGTTGGATATTTCATATGTTTTCAAAACAATTTCTTACCCTAAAATACATGTATTCATGTTTTGAAACAATTGGATGCAAAACTAGGTAGCTAACTTGATACTAGAATGATCAAAAACCTAGTGGTTTTTAGAACTTTTGGATTTTTGGCAAAAACAAGAAAATATAATGAGTTTTCATGAAAAACTATTTTTCCTTGATAGATATACTTAATAGAAATATGTTCCCCAAATTTCATAATTTTTCAAATTTTCTGGAATTTATAATACATTTCTGAAATTCGTCCAGAAAATCAGAAATTTGGATTCCTTTGTGCTACTGATTGCCATATCGATAGAATGAAATCAGAATATTGAAGGCCGAATTCAGTTTGTAAACCTCCTACAAGTGGTAGAAATATACTTGATGCCACCAACAAGTGGTAGAAATATACTTGATGCCATCAACAAATGGTACCCAATTTTTAAATCAACTTGACATATTTTTCCCTCCATTATACTTGATGCCATGAGCTTATAACTTAGTGTTAATCTTTTTGATGGTGTCAAAGGGGGAGAAATAAGTATGTTTAAGTTAATCACATTAGGGGGAGAAATATATTGTAGGGGGAGAAATATATGATAAGGGGAGAAAATTTACATGGAGAGTTTCATGGATTAAGGGGGAGTTGCATGTTGCTATATCATGTTTATCTTTACATGCTTTCTTACCTTAGAATTTATATCAAATGTTTTTACCTAACTTAAACGGATTGCCACACATCAAAAAGGGGGAGATTGTTAGGGCAATCTCTTGCCGTGATATGGTTTTGATGGTGTGGCAAAGGGTTTAAGTTAGTTTGATATGTTGATGTGATATGTGCGTTGAAGTCGTGCAGGACTTAGTAATTCGCACATGGAGCCGTGGCGAGTTTCACATCTCATGACTCGTGCCTTGAGTCGGTGAAGGATAGCTTTGCGGAAGCCGTGCGCTTGGAGCATCCGAGGGACCGCCGGACTAGAAGCTTGGAGTGAAGCCGGAGGAAGTAGACTTCGAGGCAAGAGACGCGAAGGAGCATTGCAGCCGTCGGCGCGATCTTTGGAGGACGTGGCGAGAACGAGAGAACCCAAGGCGAGGACTCCGAGAAATGAGAGTGGCGATTGTCACCCGGGGTAGGGTAGCTCTTAGGTGAAACTTGGCCATTTGGCCAAGTGTCGGATGGGTTTTTCGACATCACCGATCATGTCATGGCAATGATCGCTAGTCAGTGAGTTCACCGTATACGATCGATCGGATTGCGTGCCGATCGCCATACGTGGCGGCCGATCAGCCAGACTATCGATCGGCTGCTGGCGGGATCGGGTAGATAAGGGTTCGACCATTGAACCGTTCGTAGCCGATCGCGCGACACTGAGTCGACTGATGAGGTCCATCAGTCGACTGCCAAGAGTTCCGTTGGACTACAACGGTTGGGATCCGACGTGTTCGGAGGCCGTTGTAGTGACGGCAGTCGACTGCCAAGGGCGGCAGTCGACTGATGGCGGCAAACGGGAAGAAGTTAGCCCTCTCTATAAAAAGAGAGGGTGTGAGCCTTTGAGAGGCTAATGCTCATACTCCAAACAATCTTCCTAGTGCCCCACAAGCTCTAAACTCTTCTTACTTGTCTTTACTTCAATCCTATTGTAAGAAGAGTGATCTTGGTTGTAAAGGTTACCTCCACCTAGCTTTGTGCAAAGGAGAGACCGATAGTGATTGGTTTTGGCGGAGTGATTCACCGTGGACGAATCGGACCGTGGATTAGCGGCGTAGCCGTGAACCACGTTATATCTCGGTGTTTGTATTGCTTGTTTATATATTGCTTGTCTTTACTTATAGTTGTATATTCCGCTTGCGCTAACGTTTTGTAGACGAGCAATTTACGACGTCCAACGTACGAGGGCTATTCACCCCCCTCTAGCCGGCCATATCGATCTCCTACATTTTTTTTTCACTCTACCATTCTTCACAAAGTGTATTCTACCTTAAACCCAACTCCTCCATTCTGCCACCATATAGGAATAATTGCTTTCCTTGAAAACAAGCAGAAATAATAGTGACGACTTGATTCAGGGCTTTGCCTGATCAAGTTGGAATAATTTTTTACTCCGTCGTTATATTCTTCAGTGCATTTAAACCCAACTCCTCCGTAGAGAGAGTAATAATCCATATATGATAAATATGAGTAGTCTATAATAGATTATGTTTGGAATTACTTCACTGAGAACTTTGAGAAAACCTCTTATACTTAGAAATCCCAAAGTTGATAATGTAACTGGATAATAAATAAACTTCAAAAAAAATGAACAACTGAGTTAGGTATTCTCTTTAGATAGGCATCCAATATATTTGGTGACTGTTATAAAGATTCTCAGAGATGTATCTCTTACAGGTGAGTAGCTCAGCATAGTAGCTGAGTACAAATAATTACCCTAGCCGAGTGACGGGGTGGGATGAAATATGTTAACTTAGCCGAATGACTGAGTATAAATAATTACTCTAACCAAGTGGTCGAAAGGAATGAGGTATGTTAACTCAGCCGAATAGCTGAGTACAAGTAATAACCCTTGACTGAGTGGTCGAAAGGGATGAAGGATGTTAACTCAGCCGAATGATTGAGTGTAAATAATTACCCTGACCAAGTGGTCGAAAGGGATGCAGTATGTTAACTCAGCCGACTAGCTAAGTACAAGTAATGACCCTTAGCCGAGTGGCCAGAAGTGATGAAGTATGTTAACTCGGCCGAGTGGCTGAGTACAAGTAATGACCCTGACCAAATGGTCGGAAGGGATGAAGTACGTTCTCGGATGAGCTATCGAGTGAAACAACTTACCTCGGCCAAGTGACTAGAGGGAATAAAGTATACTCTCAACCAAGTGGTTGAGTGGAAATACTTACCCTAACCGAGTAGTCGAAAGAGGTGAAGTGTGTCTTGGTAAAGTTACAAACTGATTATGTGGTCGAGTGACTAACCAGCTAGGCAACCGAGTGACCGACTGACTGTGCGACCAAGTGGTCGACTTGGTATGTATGACTAAGAAAGAGTGAAATGATTAACTTAAGGTAAACTTTCAAGATAAATATTAAACAGAGGTAATTAAATTAAATTAAAGCTTTTAAGACATTCTAAATGGAGATAAACTATACTATTTGTTCTATAAGTGTCTCATATAATGTATCTTCGATAGAGAAAATTTGAAATACAACTAGAAAAATGATAAGGTATAAGAATGCAACAAAATATTAAAGATAAGCATTTATAAACATACTTACTGAATTTATCCACAGGGAGGATTGATATCTTCCTCCCATCGCGGAGTCATATTCCATAAAGAAACTCTGGTGAGGAATTAACTTGAGAAGAATCAACACTGACCTAAAGCATCCTAGTCAGGTGATCATATTGTTTTCTCAACGTCTTGCCTAGAAGTTCCCCAGATGGCGCCAACTAATGCGGCACGGAATTTTCATCTTCTCCGATCTTGTGCCACCGAGGAGGGGTCCTCTCCGACCATATTAGTAAATTTGATGTCCTGAAAAAGTTAACACAGGTTAAACCATCACCGGCCTACCCGACGATGACACTCCGATGCTTAAGTTAGGCTGGTCATTAATGAAAGAAAATATAGTAAATAAAGTAAAAGTAATAGAAATGAAGAGGGAGAGAGCTTATCTCATGGGTAGTTAGAAGTATGTAAAAGCTCACAAAAGGATGCTTAGATAAGACCATAAGAAGAGCCTTGATAATTCGTGTACATCATTTGAAATCTTGGGATCCTCTCCATTATTAGATGCCCTTGAAAGATTATAGCCTCACAAATGCCACCAGTGGTTACATCAATATCCAAAAAATAGCACCAATGCCACAAACCCAATACCAAATCAAAGAACGTCAATGACCAAAATCATCTATGATGAACAAAAAGAATAAGAAACTGGGGACAATTCCACTACTAGTCGGCGTTCTTTAACCCACTGAGAACTTTGCACCAGTCTCCATCCATTGGATTTCATCAAATAGGCTATCATAACTGTCGGAGACCTATACTTTTCCAACATGCAGTGGACAAGCACACGAGCTTTCTCCTTCTTGCATTGATAGTGTTGAGGATGTGGGCGATGCCTAAGGCTTTGAGGATCTCTCCACAGGAGGCATTGTCATAGCTACCGAGGTAGAGAAAATCCATAAGGATCTCGGATGGGAAGGCGCTGCCATGCTGGATGGGGTGCTCGTAGGCTGTTGGGACCCGATGGCCACAGATATTGCATACCTCGCCCTCTTCATATTTGTGGTAATGCTCTCAGACTTCGCAGGGGTTCTCCCTCCCCCTCTTTCTCATCGGATGGGGATCAAGAACAAGAAGACTGTATTGACGAGATCACACAAAATATGGAAGAGAATCACGATGGTATTTAATTGAGAAGGAAAAGGATCGATCATGTTGCTGTTGAAGATGGAGGAAGGAGGTTTCTTCTGTTCATCTCGCTTCTTTCTACCACCGACGAAGAGTTTCCCCCGATCCAGCTCCGACGACCACGCACCAACGGCCGCAGAAAGAGGAGGCCACCTCTCCTTTCCTCTCGCTCCCTCCTCCCCACCCCCGAGAATGCAAAAAAAAGCCCCATTTCTCCATAAACCTAGCTATGCTTTTATCCTTCCAAATTTGGCCGGGCCTCCATTTCATTTCATTGCATGGACCGATATTTCTCCCATATCAGCCACAAAGCTACGGGACTTGCCATGATGGTCGCGGGACAAGCGCGCGATGGTTGTCGGACAAGCCATGGAGGCGGAGATGGGGCGGTAGTGACCGGAGGCTGGGATGGTAGGTAGCACTGCATGCCGACAATGGCGACTACAGGCGCACACTTGGCGGATGAGGTGGGAGTGGTGGCAAATAGGAGAAAGGGCACATGAAAAAATGTGATGCATGGATGAAAAAAAACTTAGGTTTTAATATATCAACTTAGGTTAATTAAACCTATTTACTCCTCACTCAACTGATAATTCAAACATGCTTATTAAAGTCTATTAAAAATTTTCCTATAAAATTTAATTTAAATTCTAAAATTTTTTATAAGTGAATTTCTTAATTAACGCTAATTATTATATTTTTTATTAATATATTTAATTTGTTATCGTATTTAACATTCTTCCCAACTAATAAAAATATGTTAGGTGTAATAAGTAAGCAATGTCAATATTAATAAATTCAAATACTTTAGAAAAATCATGCACCCCAAGTAAACAATTAGAGTATTTTCTCTGAAGGTAGGAAACTTCGCTTCCCACTTCAACTCGGTCGCTTGTTCTTGGCGATCCCTTCTACATCCCCGAATAAAAAAATTTATCCTTGAAAAGAGGGATTACCCAAGCAACTGTTTCATCGTCGTGCTATTCGATTAGAGTAGTCACTTGAACAAACTTGTTGTTCAAGCAACCAACCTCTATTCTACGAATAGTTGCAGAATAGACGATGTACAGATCACCGACTTTTGTGTTTATGTTTGGGTTCCAAGTTATATTAGCCACAAAACAGAATATATCATGTATATATAATTGAAAACAATCATAAACATGTTATATAAGAAAATAGACAAGTATTTTACCTCTCAATCTTCTATCATATGTCCTTCCTCCTTTTGGATATCGTGTGGGTGACGATTTACCAAAAGTCGAAGCTCCTAGATCACCAATCTTTCTTCCTTGCTCGCTCCGAACAAGAGGAAGACTAAGAAACAAAGCACTTCTCCTTCTTTTAACCAACCACCAAGCTCCAAGCTTGGTGCTTGCCGCTGGCCAAGAAGGAGAAGAAGAATAAGATGGAAACCGGCCAAGACTCCAAGGGAAGACCCTAAGTCTTGTTTCCACCGACCAAGGAGAAGGAGAAGGGCTGGTTTAGACGCCGGCCAAGGGAGGGAAGGGCTGTATGGGCACCGACCACCAAGGAAGACGAAGAAGATAAGGAAAACTTTTCCTTATTTGGTGCCGCCAACACCTAAACCCTAATCCCCAATGCTTGTCGCCCCTTTCCCTAATTCTATCTCTAATGGGATTTATCTTGCCTCCCACCCCCTCCTCTTCTTTTATAGAGTTAGGGATAAGCCTTGTTTTAATCTCCACAATTGGTTCTAGGGATTTAATCTCAACCGTCGGATCTAGAGATTTAATCACAACCATCGGATCTAGAGATTTAATCTCGACCTTTGGATCTAAAGTTTTGTTTTCATCCATTGGATCTAGGCTTCATGAGGTTTTAATAGGCTACAATAGGGACCATGAGGAGGAGTTGGATCTTGGCCACCCAATGGATCAAGCCCACATAAAGTCCGATCCATTAATGATAATCCAATCCACTAAAGGATTGTCATTGATCTACCTCACAAACCCCCATAAGTTAATATGGGCTCCATATATTATATGTACATTTTCTCCCCTTGTTTAAGATCTCGAATGTCCGTCGATTAATTAATTTACTGATCATTAATTAATCAACATCTAATTCCATGAGTACTACCACTCAACCTTTTCATCATGCCAGACCAAGTCCACCTGCAGGGTTTACATGATGAACCTTATGTGTCACGCCCCGGGGAAGTCCCCGCCAGACGAAAATCTGACAGCATCTCCCCTGTATGGGTGACAATACCAAACTTACATACAAGGCCTACACGACCACTATACATCAGTCAACACGACCGGAATCCAAACAGCCCACGCAGGTAATAATTGGGCCTCATGCCATCAATCAAAGTAAATAAATAAAATCTATCACCTCTTGACTTACCCCTTCTGCCATCTGGGCAAGAATACTCATCCAAATCCAATCCAAAATAAAACCCCGAACAGAGGTCAATAAGGACACCAAAAATCCACGAGCACATAAATCCAACTCCAGTCCTAATCATATCTTCTAATCAAAATATCCAAAACCATAAATGAAATAACCAAATAAAACTATCATGACGAGGGGGTTTGACAATTGGACTCTCCTGACAACTTCATCTTGAAATAGATATAAATCAACAGGGTATGTTCAAAGAACTCAGCGGATATAGTCGATATGCAAGGTAAGATATAGCTAACAATAACAATGATGCGAGTACAGTCTCATATATATATAGGGTATGAAAGAAAGAAATACAAAAGGACTGTACTTACCTGAATCTCCTACCCTGATATAGGAGCATGTGCCATACTAGTCATCACCATATACAAATATGCATCCTGTATGCATGGCAATCATATGCAACATCCAAGGCAGAAATAAAAATGCAGCAAACACAATACAAATGCTATCCGTGCAAAATGCATGCGGTGCAAATGACAAGGTCACCCCTGACGCCAGTCAACCTCCTCACACACGATGGTGAAGCCGAGTGGGTAGGGTTATGACAACTGTGCACTCTGCAATCACTGCTCCTGAGTGACCGAGTGGACAGGATGCTATCGGAGTACACCTATCCTCCTGCCCCAAACAGAGTGGGGGAGCAAAGCTCTCATCTCCCGGTGTCATAGACCATAGGAGGGATCCCTGCCCGCTACCACGCTGCCTCATCGCTACCCATGAGTGGACCAGCGGAGCCTGATAGAGCAACTGCACACACCCTCTTGATATACCACTAACCCATGAGTGACAGCATGTGCAGACCATGTAACTGGTTGCGGGCTCAACTATAAAGGAACCCCATCCAGCATGCAATCATGCAAGATGGTGCATGATACTAAAGCATGTAAATCGAACTAAAACACATATCCGAATAATATGCACAACCAATAAGTACATATCTATAATCCAAGTAAAATAAAGAAGATATAATCATAACCGATCCAACGCATGTATCAAGTAGGCACAAAAACATACTAGGCATATAAACATGAAAATTATTGCAAGGTATCGTAACTAGCATATCAACATGACTATATCTAAGAGATAAGTCAAAATACCCGCCTGATAAAATGCCCGCAAAATGAAACGAAATTGTCACGACCGTGGACCTGCCTCGTGACCGAAACCTGCATATAGTATAACTATTGTTAAGCACAAAAATATAATTCACTGACAAATCGAATACTTAATCGATTTCGTTCATAAACCAATTAATCCAAATAAACTTCCAATTTCACTAATTTATCTAACCCTTTCACAGCCCTCACAACTGTCAATTACACCAATTTAGGGATCTAACCACCCTAGTTGAAATCTCATCACAACCCAACTCCATTCACAGTCGGCTCAACCATTGTTCACAGCCAACCACATCCACCCAAATAGAGCACCTCAACCCTCACAGCCGATATCACCTAAATGGACTCGTATAGCCCTCTGAACCCACAACAAACTCCAATCATAGCCGCACAACAACACACACTCTACCACACCCTCGTTACAGCCCCGTCATAGCCTCACCAAATCTCACAGCAGAAAAACCACATCAGTGCTCAGTCGTTCAAAAACCTCACAGCCACTCATACATCACTGAGCAGAAAAATAAACTAGACGAAAAGCTAGGTATTTACCAAAAACTCCACTCTCACCGGTGACACAGAGGGCTTGCGGCGGTGGTCCTGTCGTTGTAGGCACTGGGGAAGAAGAAGCAGCGGCTGCTGGTGCGCCCGAGGGGGCAGAACGACGACAACTTGATCGCGGTGGCGGTAGATGTAGGAAAAGGCGGCGTCAGTGGCAGAGGAGCCGGTGCGTGCGGCTGTGGACGGCGAGGGTGCTCCCCTCACTGCCACACACAGAGAAAGACGAACGAGAAGAAGAAGCTGCCGAGAAGGAAAAGATGGTGAGCCGAGGCGGCGGCGTTGGGGCGAGACGCACAACGGTGGTGCTTGCGAGAGAAAGTGACTGCAAGGCTCGAGCGACAGCGTCGGCAAGGCTGCGAACTGGTCGTCGGTGAGTGCGGCTCAGGCGGCTCGACGGAGAGGGGAAAGGCGATGGTTGTGGCGAGAAGAAAAGGAAATCGTGAGAGAAAGGTGCACGGAGAGGAAGAAGCAGTGCGTGATGAAATGTCACAGAAGAAACCGTAAGATCGCGAGAGGAAGGGCATCAGGCGTGGCGGGGAAAAGGAAGTTATCGTGATGGAGGAAACTAAACCTAAGTTTAGGTATTTGAAACCTTTAGGTTAATATCGCCTATTAATCCCTTTAAATAGACTCCACCTAAAACCTATTTATTTTATCCCCTCCATTATCTCGTACAAACTCCGTTTAAATCCGAAAAAATTCCTAAAATTCCCTAAAAATCCCAAAAAATTTCCAGGATTATTTCTTTTAATTTTTGGCCATTTAATTTTAGTATTTTAAATTTTCCATATTTAACATTATGAGCTCCTCAAGGGGACATCATCATCCTAATATATAGGACACGATTTCCTCCTATAATCAACGGCACACCATATAAATAATATCATTTCCCAACCTACCGATCCTATCTATTTAATTTATAAATCTCGCCCATTGGTAAATCAAAGAAATGAATACTAAGTATATGTGCCCGTTATTATATCGGGATTAAGAGCATGTACAATATAATATCTGAGGTCCGATTCGATTATGTAGTCAGCAATAAATCGAATCGGCTCTAAGTTGGTCCTGCTCAATACACACAAAGTGTACTAGTGTGATTATATGGTCAAGACAAACCAATACCAAATCACACTACAACCATGCCAATAGTTTGTCCAAAGTCATCTCGGTTGTGAGCCTATACTTATACTTTACAAGGATCCGAAAACATGATCTCCCGTGTGACACCACACACCATGTTATCTACAATGTAATGTATTAGGCAATATGCATCCCCATAAATATGCAAACAAAGATTATGTGATTCTTATTTCAAAATAAAGATGTTCATACAAAAGATAGACTTTTCAGTATACATCCCAATAATCTCCCACTTATACTAAAAGACTATGTTGTCCTCAAACTGCCATACATCTGATTCTCATTCCCTCCGCATGCCTATCAAAAGCTCTCGCCGAAAGGGCCTTAGTGAAAGGATCTGTCAGGTTATCCTCCGATACAATCTTGGCCACAACAACTTCTCCTCTCTTTACGATTTCTCGTATAAGGTGGTACTTGCGCTCTATGTGTTTACTTGCCTTATGGGCTCGTGGTTCCTTCGAGTTTGCAACTGCACCACTATTATCACAATAAATAGTGATAGTTCTGGGCAAACCATGAATCACATCCAAGTCCATCAGCATGTTCCTAAGCCACACAGCTTCTTTGGCCGCCTCAGAGGCCACCACATACTCAACTTTCATGGTAGAGTCCGCCACGTATTTCTGCTTGACACTCCTCCATACAATGGCTCCACCACCCAAAGTAAACACAAAACCTGAGGTAGACTTACTGTTATCCCTATCTGATTGGAAGTCGGAATCTGTATAACCCACAGGGAGTAATTGGTCTACCTGGTAAACTAGCATATAATCCCTAGTTCTTCTTAAGTACTTCAATATATGCTTTACCGCAGTCCAATGTCTCTGTCCTGGATTACTCTGATATCTGCTGACCATGCCCACGGCAAAGCAGATATCTAGTCTCATACATAGCATCACATACATGAGGCTTCCTACCGCCGAAGCATAAGGAACCGCCTTCATCTCCTCTATCACCTCAGATGTTCTAGGACACATCTCCTTAGATAAAAGAACTCCATGCCTAAAAGGTAGAAAACCTTTCTTGGAGTTTTGCATGCTAAAATGATCCATAATAGTGTCTATGTATGAAGCTTGAGATAAGCACAACATCCTTTTCCTGCGATCCCTTATAACCTTGATCCCAAGGATGTGTCCCACTTCTCCCAAGTCCTTCATATCAAACTGTTTGGATAACCATACCCTTACGTCCGATAACACCTTGACATTGTTTCCAATTAACAAAATGTCATCTATGTATAGTATAAGAAATACCACTACGTTTCCGTCACATCTCTTGTATACACAAGACTTATCCGAACTTTGAATAAATCTATAAGACTGGATTACCTCATCAAAGCGGATGTTCCAAGACCTCGAAGCTTGCATCAATCCATAAATGGACCGATTAAGCTTACAAACAAGATGCTCTTTGCCCTTCACAATGAATCCCTCTGGTTGCTTCATATAGATATTTTCCTCAAGACTTCCATTAAGAAAAGTTGTCTTGACTGTTGGAGATCGAACGACCGGCTAGAGGGGGGTGAATAGCCCTCGATCAATGGATGACGATATTTGCTCATCTACAAAACTAATTAGCGCAAGCGGAAATAACAAAAACAAGACAAGCAAACAAAAAAAAAAGAATACAAATGCTAACACAAAATGTAACTTGGTTTATGGCTACGGCGCTAATCCACGATCCCCGATTCGTCCTCGGTGAATCACTCCGCCAAAACCAATCCACTAATGGCCTCTCCTTTGCACCAAGCTAGGTGGAGGTAGCCTTTACAATCAAGATCACTCTTCTTACAATAAGAATGAAGTAAAAGCAAGTAAGAAGAGTGGGAAGACGTTTATGGAACTTTGGGAGAAGATTAGAGTTGAAGCATTTGCCTCCCAAAGCCTCATCCCCTACCTCTTTATAGAGGAAGAGGGTTTCTTCCCGTTGACACAGGAGCAGTCGACTGATGCCCCGATCAGTTGACTAGTCCTGTAGCCGTTGCCCAATAACGGCCACTTTCCATGTTCGATTTCATCCAACGGTATCATCATCAGTCACCTGATCTTGCCATCAGTCGACTAATGTACCATCAGTCGAGTGCTCCACGAGCTCGACTCCATTCTGTGCACGTGCACAGTGCCATCAGTCGACTGCCGTCCCTTGGTAGTCGACTGGTCTCGACAGCAGTCGACTGCTAGTCTATGGCAGTCGACTGCTTGGGCTAAATGCCCATGAGTCAGACACTAGTCGAACCCATTCGACTCAGAGCAGTCGTCTGTCATTCAATGGCAGTCAACTGATGTCGAGACAACTCATCCGACACTTAGCCAAATGGCCAAGTTTCACCTAGGTGCTACTACCCCTTCCCGGGTTACATTCGCTCACTCTCATCCCTCGGAGTCCCTCGCCTTCGAAGTTGTCTTCGTCTGGCCACGTCCCTTGGATGCGCCAAGCGCACGGCTCTGCAGCGTCATCCTTCACGTCTCGCCCTAAAGTCTACTTCCTCTGGCTTCTCTCCAAGCTCCTCGTCCGGTGGTCCCTCGGATGCTCCAAGTGCACGGTTTCCGCAAAGCTATCCTTCACCGACTCAAGGACCGAGTCATGAGTTGTGAAACTCGCCTAGGCTTCCATGTGCGAATTACTAAGTCCTGCAAGACTCCAACGCACATATCAAATCATAATAACAACCTAACTTAAACCCTTTGCCAAACACATCAAAACCTTATCATGGCAATAGATTGCCCTAACAATCTCCCCCTTTTTAATGTGTGGCAATCCGTTTAAGTTAGGTACAAACATTTGATAGAATTTATAAGGTAAGAAAGCAAGTAAACATAAACATGATATAGCAACATGCAACTCCCCCTTAATCCATGAAACTCCCCATACATATTTCTCCCCCTATCATAATTTACTTAAACACAATTATTTCTCCCCCTTTGACACCATCAAAAAGATTAAAACTAAGTTATAAAAACATGGCATCAAGTCTAATAGAAGGAAAATACCAAAAATTTATTAAAAATTGAATTTAGCCTTTCTTTGTTTGATTTTGAGCCACCAATCGATAGTTGGACTACGATCAATGATCGCACGTGCATTCAGATTTCGATTTTGAGGTGAAATTCAGAAATGCATTAAAAATTCCAAAAAATTCAAAAAAACATGAAATTTGGAGAACATATTTCTTTTAAGCATATCTATCAATGAAAAATAGTTTTTCATAAAAAATCATTAGATTTTATTTTTTTGCCAAAAATTCAAAAGCTTTAAAAAACACTAGGTTTTTTATCATTCTAGTATCAAGTTTACTACCTAGTTTTGCATCCACTTGTTTCAAAACATGAATGCACAGATTTTAAAATAAGAAATTGTTTTGAAAACATATGAAATATCCAACCATGATTTTTGGGCAATATGTCTATGAATTAAACATAAGCCTTCCCCATGATTGGTCTATTATTGCTATTTTGATACCTTGAATGACCATCTAAATGCCATAGGCATTAGTGGACATTTGTGTCATCCTAACCTCTCACTCATGCTAAGTTTTCAATCAAAGTAGCCTATAGTGAGTGTGAGATGTATCCTAGGGGTATTTGTATGTACTTAACTATTATTTTCATGCAATTCTATCAAGGTTAAGTATCATCCTATCAATCCTCATGATCACAAAGACATATATGAACTAATTTCACATTATGATCATGAAATATATGTATTCATTAATTTAAACCCTATTTCTCATGATTATGTGCCAAATATCAAAATCATAGATCATGATTGCAAACATACATAGCAATTTCATTAAATATCACGATTTAAGCATTATTATCTATTTTTGGGCACATTATCATCACCCAACACTATTTCAAAAATGTTGTCCCGTCATCCTCAGTCAACCAAATTATGATATAGGTCAAGTCCATATGGTTGACTATCCTAGGGTTTTTCTAACCCTTAAGGATGGATTTTGGAACCCAATATAAATTCTTGCCTATGGGGTTCACTAGTAATTCCTTAGGGATCCATTTTCTAACAATTACCTTCTTCTTGTCTTGACCCCTAGCTATTAGGCATTTATAGGCCTTTTCATTTTTCTTTTCCTTATATCCTAGGCCTTTTTTGTTAAAACTTTCTCTTTGGCTCCCTATGATCATGTTCAAGGTGTTTGAGCCAATAGTGAATTTTTCTAGGGCTTTTGTCAAATAGTCTACCTTTTCCCTTAAAGCCTTATTTTCATCCATACATGCATCACTAACATCTAATGGCACATAATGATCATGTGAGCATGCATCATCATTATTATCATTAAGACATGCTTTTTCTAATTTTTCTTCTGATTCCTTAATTTGATCAAGCATGCTTTTATTCTTTTTCTTTGCTCTAAATAGGTCCTTAGTGAGGCTAGAAATCATAGAAACTATTTTACTAGGTGGAAGGTTAGTTACCATAGTTTCCATGTCCTCTTCTTCGGATGAGGAGGTAGAGGAGGCTCCCACTTCACTTGAGCTCTCTCCACTTGAACTTGATTCTTCATTTTCGGTGGAGGAGCAATCCAAGTCGTCAAATGACATCAATGCTAAGTTGGTGATAAATGCATTTTCTTCCTCGGATGATGATAAGGAGGAGGAAGGGCCATCCCAAGTCCTAGCTTTTAATGCTTTGGCCTTTCCCTTTTCCTTTGCCTTATTCTCCTCTTCCTTTTTCTTCTTGCTCCCCTTTTTCTTCATCTTTTCTTCCTTCTTTTTCCTTTCTTCCTTGCTCTTGTTTAGGAGGGGACAATTGTCCCTTATGTGTCCCTCTCATAGGCAATTGTAGCAAATGACTTTCCCTCTTGGTCTTCTCCTCCTATCATTAGATTTATTAAATTGAAAACCTTTTAAAGCACGCCTTACCCTTCTTACCATATACGCTCCTTCCGTGCTATCCATGGAGGAGGAGGTGTTGGCAATCGTGCTATATCTCGGAATGCTCATAGGCTCCCATGTCCCCAGATTCAAATTTTCACTAATGAAAACTAATCCAGATGGGATGAGTTTCCTAAGCACAACCAATTCGTCGTCGTGCTAACGACTCGAGCGATCGCTTGAACAAACTAGTGGTTCAAGCAACCAAACTCTTCTAGTCGATTAGCCGCGGAATAGACGACGGACGGATTGCTGGTTTTTGTGTTTCTTATCGGGGTCCATGATTATACAAATATATGCAAATGCAAACTAGTATAATCAACATATACTAACATAAAGAACATAAGCTAGCATATCAAATAAGAACATGAAAAGAACAATAATAAAAGTTGTGAAACTTTTATACCTCTTGATCTTCTATCGTATGTCCTAACCTCCTTGTAGACTTCGTGTGGGCGAAGATCCTCCACAAGTTGAAGCTTCCTAGATCTTCTTCAATCCAAAGAATGAAGAACTCTCTTTCCCTTCTTGCTTGAGCCAACCACCAATCCACAAAGGATTGATGCCGCCGGCCCCAAGAATAGAGAGAACATAATGGAAACAACCAAGGAACCGAACTAGGGACAAACCCTAGTTTTGGTGCCGCCGGCCAAGATGGAGTGAATAGGAGAAAAGGAATATCATTGGCCCCTGCCACGGTGGAGGGAATAGAGGAAGGAGTCGGCCACACCCTAGGAAGAAGAAGACCTCCTCTCCTATAGTTGCCGCCCAACTACCTTGCAATCCCTAGCCGCCCAACCTAAGGAGGAAACCCTAATTAGGGTTTCTCCTTAGGCTTTCTTGCCGCCCAACCATGATGGAGAGAAGATATCTAGGAGCTAGCCACCTCCAAGGAAGAAGACAAACTCCTCCACAAGTGGCCGCCCAACCTTCATTCCCATCCATGGCCGACCATGCAAAGGAGCCAAAACCCTAATCAAATTAGGGTTTCCTCCATAGGGTTCCTTGCCGCCCAAGCATGGTGGAGAGAAGAGATCTAGGAGCTAACCACCTCCATGGAAGAAGACAAGCTCCTCCATAGGTTGCCGCCCACTCTTCCTCCTCACCTTGGCCGCCCAACCCAAAAGAGCCAAACCCTAATTAGGGTTTCCTCCTAGGGTTGCTTGCCGCCCAAGCAATTGGAGGCTAAACCCTAGTCTCCTTAGCATCCATCATCCAACCTCTAAAAAACTTATTGCCGCCCAACCCATAGCCACCCTTTTATAGAGTTAGGGTTTAGGCCTTGGTTTAATCTCCACCGTCGGTTCTAGGGTTTTAATCTCAACCGTCGGATCTAGAGATTTAATCTCAACCGTCGGTTCTAGGGTTTTAATCCCAACCGTCGGATCTAGAGATTTAATCTCTACCGTCAGTTCTTAGGAATTTAATCCCAACCGTCGGATCTAGAGATTTAATCTCCACCGTCGGTTCTAGGAATTTAATCCCAACCGTCGGATCTAGAGATTTGTTTTCCATTATTTGATCTAGACTTCATGAGGTTTATATTAGGCTACGATAGGGACCATGAGGAGGAGTTGGGTCTTGGCCACCCGATGGATCGGAACCACACAAACTTGATCCATCAATGATGTTCCATTCCACTAGAGGATCATCATCGAACTACCTCACCAACCCCCATAAATTAATATGGGCTCCATATATTATTTGTACATCCATCTCCCCGTGTTTAAGATATCGAATGTCCGTCAATTAATTGATTTACTGACCATCAATCAATTAACATCTAACTCCTCGAGTAGTACCACTCAACCTTATCATCATGTTGACTAAGTCAACCTGCAGGGTTTACATGATGAACCTTATGAGCTCCTCAAGGGGACATCATCAACCTAATACATAGGACACGGATTCCTCATATAATCAACGACACACCATGTAAATAATATCATTTCCCAACTTACCGGGCATATTGATTTAATCCATAGAAATCTCACCCTCTGGCAAATCAAAGAAATAAATACTAAGTACATGTGTCCATTATTATATCGGGATTAAGAGCATGTACAACATAATATCCGAGGTCCGATTCAATTATATAGTCAGCAACAAATTGAATCGCCTCTATGTCGGTCCTGCTCAATACACCTAAGTGTACTAGTGTAACTCTATGTTCAAGATAAAACAATACCAAGCTACACTACAACCATACCAATGGTTTGTCCAAAACCATCTTGGTTGTGAGCCTCTACTTATACTCTACAAGGGACTGATAACATGATCTTCTGTGCCATCACCCAAGTGTTAGTAATATATGAGAGATGTCCTAAGGCAATCGCCTTATGTATGAACCATTTATATGATAAATGAAGATTCACTATTTGAGTATACATGTTTCATGTATTTGATTGGACCTTAAACTCATTTACTGAATGTCCACGATGTGATTCACAACATGATAGAATTTGTGATTGGATCACAACTAGTGAGTATCTCTATATGTGTAATTGTGATGTATCGGAATTATCCCTAGTCGATGAATTGATGGATCTGGACACCATCAATTCTGTCGAGACTAGCACGAGGTATACTCCTTGGTGTATCCAAGCAGCTGATTCTCACTGGCTAGAGACATAGTGATGTCCGGAGTTAATCGTGGATGCTAGTTATGGTAACTAGTTCATTGGAGTGACCAGTCGTAAGACTTCATATGGTTCTCTGCATATATAGATATGTCAATGAAGTTCTTACTGTGGCTTAAGTGCGATGTTCCTTTGACTTGCGGTATTCAAGTCATCTTGATCATGGAGACTTATGCTTTGACATCTTAAGCAAACATCTCTAAGGAGATGTGGACCCGGATGATTGGGTATAAGTCAAGTGATCGAAGGTGTTTGAATAGCCTATAAAGGATTCACCACTCCTTATGCAGGAGATGTATACCCATGGCCTCTCGTCGGATTGTTACTAAAGTCTTTGGCCAAAGCATTACATGTTTAGAGTAAGGTACTCTTCGATACATGTGGAGTAACTAGAATCCGTGAGGAGCGAGGAAATGATACTTGGGCTAGGTGTGACGTAGTCAGCCTAGTGGGGACTGACACAATAGACCATGTCCTGAACCAAGTGGGTATAAGATGAGTGAAGGGAATGGGGCACGATTCATTCGAGCTACTGAAGGGTTTCAGAAATAGTTCTGGATCAACCGTTGATCTTTTCGATTAATTAGGGATCATGATGTACTACAAGGTGCCACTCATGATCGTTCTATAATTAATGGTTAATTATAGACGGCCAACATAAATCGAGAACCTATTTGGTCACACGCACAACGAGTGTAATCCGAAGGATTTAAAACGAGCTTGAGAATGGGATTCTCAGACCGAGAGAAACTATGTTTTATTGGACCAAACATAAAGCGAGCATGAAATTGTTTCAGTCGCAATGGAAGCATGGATGGGTCGTGTCTTATGAAGACATAATGGATGGACCAAAATGGTTTGGTTCTAATCCAATGGATGAGAATAAACCAAAGGGTTTAGTTTATTTTAAACGAATGAACCAAAAGTTGATTCGGTTCGTTTTAACTTAAAATAAACCATCATGGTTTGGTTTATTTTAACTTATCTTAATGGAGCGGGTTAACGGGCTTTATGGATATGATCCATTAACCATTAAGAGAATTAGTTCTCTATAAAATAGGGCTTAAACCCTAACCCTAAGGCTAATGAAGTTTTGGCCGCCCAACCCTAGCCCCCTTTTGTTGTTGCCGCCCAACATGGTGTTGCCGCCAACTTCATGGAGCTGCTGCCACCTCCTTGCCGCCGACATCCAAGCTTCAGCCGGCGATGCTCCGGCGACCCTCCGGTGATCTCTTGTGGGTTCGGTGATAAGGTGAGCTCCACATCTCCTTTGGCCGGCCTCTATTCCTCCACCAAAAGCTGTCCAGTTATTCTGGACAGCTTGTTTCTTTGTTGTCGGAGAGTCGTTTGGACGACGGTTAGTGCTCTGACAGCGGCTAACTTACCGAGGATTTGATCTCCGGTAATCCTCTGAGGTGGAGGACGAAGGATTCATCAAACGGTTGACGAATACCTCTCCGGAGAATCGAGTTTTGAGGACTCGGTTTTGGATCCGAATTTGGATTCGGATTGTGATCATCTCTCGATCACGTCGTCTTCAACACGAGGCTAGTAACCCGTACGAAGATGAAGCTCGTGGCTTAGCGAAGTCATCCCGAGGAGCTCGGCGTGGATACGGATAGAGACGATTCTTACGAGGATCGTTCCGGTTAATGTCGTTCCCGCTATACGTCATACGCAAGGTATAACGTAGATAAATTTCCTTTTATTGCAAATTTTAATTTACGGTTATGTCTACACTTGTTGTAATATGCATGCGTGTGTTGTGTGTGTTGTAATAAATATAGATTTATTATTTTTAATTGCTTCCGCTGTGCTCATGTTTACGAAACATGATCGAACACACACACGCCGCGGTGCCGGAAACCCAACAGTGGTATCATAGCCCAGGTTGTGTTTCGACATAATCGTAAAAATGGTTTTGCGATAGTCATAATGTATTTCTGGAAATTTTCTAAATTTTGGAAATTTAGAAGTATTTATGGAAATTTTTCAATTTTGGAAAGTCTAGAAGTATTTATGGAAATTTTCCACTTTTGGAAAGTTGGAAGTATTTATGGAAATTGATATTTTCCATAAATAAAATATTTGATTAGATTCTGGAAATTTGTTTCCTAATTTAATCATGATTTGATTTGGGAAATCAAATCTTAAAATATTTTATTTCCATAAGTAGTTTTAATGATTTAGGAAATTGGTTTCCTAAATAGATTTTCCTTAATCAAATAATTCCATGAATAAAATATGTGATTAGATTTGGAAATTTGTTTCCTAATTTAATTATGATTTGATTTGGAGAATCAAATCTTAAACATATTTTATTTCCATAAATAGTTATGACATATAAGGAAATTATATACATGACATAATTGTATGTCATGTAATTGCATTAGATGCATAACATTATGCCATGCGTGTCGTGACATGTAGATGTATGTCATGTATGTCATGCCATGTAGATAATAGTTATTTGCATGCAAAGAGGATGAGACATAAAAACCCTTAATCAGTATTAATTCCTACACCTTCCATTAATATGGTTAGAACCAGAGTTCTGTTTCTTGTTTGGGTTGTTGGACTCTCTCCAAGCCCGGCTCGAACCTGAATATGTTCAAACCATGGAATAGTTTAATACTAATATGGTAAGAGTCAGAGGTCAATCGTTAGCTTTGGTTGTTGGACTCTCTCCAAGCTGGGCTAATAGGTTGAATGCGCTCTAACCATATTAAAACTATGTCCTGATTAATGGGTTGGCTTTAACCTGGAGCATCGGCTTGTTGGACTCTCTCCAAGGTCGATGTAAAGGGAGGTGAAGTTGGGTGCTATGCATATGATGCATACTTGTTAATGTGTCAACAACCCGATGTCTGTGTGAACATACAATTAGTTGATAGCACATTGTGATAGTTGCATATACGGGATATGCAATCGGTATAGATGATACCTACCGTCGTAGTTATGAATGGCTTGTTGGACTCTCTCCAAGGTTGTTCATAACTATGATGGATATCATCCCATTCGGAGATGGACCTACGATCTCCCGAAGTGATTTTGGGGTTTTTGAAATTCGAAAAATGAATGGGATTTATAAATGTATATTGATGCATTTTAAAATCATCTTTCTCATATATGCTCGTTTTGTATTTCTAAAATTGATCATGATGTCTTTGAATTTGCGTTCCATTTTGGATTCGAATAAATTGACAGGGCCGAGCTTCTTGGACTGGCTTAGAAGCTTGAGAATTGTTCTCAAGGTTGAAAAGCTTGCAAATGTCCTCGAAGCGCCTCTTCCCGCCCGTCCTAGTGACGATGCAACTCTGGACCAATTGTTGGCCTATCAGAAACTTGTGAGTGATTCTGAACAAATGAGTTGCATCATGCTAGCCGCGATGGAACCCAAGCTACGAAAGCAGCATGAGTATATGGATGCTCATATCGTAGTCCTTCATCTTTGTGAGTTGGTTGATGAGCAAGTGAGATTCGAAAGGTTCGAAGTCTCAAAGCTCCTCAGAGATGTTAGAAGGTTCATCTGTGGTACTACTCAATATGCTGAAGACTGTGGAGTCTTCTGAGAAGCATGAGCAGGGGACGGTACTGTTAGTTGATTCCTCGAAGAAAGGTTCTAAGAGGAAGTCAAAGGAACAGCAGAAGGGAAAGAAGAGAAGGGCTAAGAAGGTAGAACTAGCACAAAAGGAAACTTGCCATCATTATGGCAAGGAGAGCCATTTGCGAAGAAAGTGCAAGATTTATCTTGAGTCCGTGAAGAAGAATAAGGCATCGGATGCCCCAACTTCTTCAGATATCTTCGTTATTGATTGTCATTCTATTTCCTCAAACACTTGGGTATTGGATACTGGGTGTGGCTCACATATATGTAAAGACATACATGGGCTAAGGAATAGAAGAAGACTCGTCAAGGGAGAGTCAAATTTACGTGTTGGGAATGGAGCAAAGGTTGCTGCACTCGCCAACGGAACGTATTTGTTGAAACTCCCTGCAGGACTTGTCTTAGAACTGGACAATTGCTTTTGTATTCCTTCGTTGATAAAGAACATCATTTCTATTTCTTGTTTAAATAGAAATGGGTACCATTTGACTTTTAGTAACAATTGTTGTTACATAAATTTGAATGGAGTTCTTTATGGGTCTGGAACTTTAAGCAATGGTATTTATACGTTGGACGTATCCAGTGGCGTTTTCAATATCGAAGCGAGCAACACGCGTGCTCGAAAGGATAATCAAATAGACTCCTATATGTGGCATTGTCGTCTTGGCCATATAAGCAAGAAACGCATGTCCGAATTACACCGATGTGGAATTCTGGAATCGTTTGAATTGGATTCATACGATACATGTGAATCATGCTTAAAAGGCAAGATGACTAAGTTACCTTTTACTGGAAAGGGTGAACGAGTGGGAGAGTTACTAGGTCTAGTACATACTGATGTATGTGGACCTATGTCAACTCAAGCTTTAGGAGGCTATAGCTACTTCATTACCTTCACTGATGATCACTCACGGTTTGGGTATGTGTTCCTGATGAAACACAAGTCTGAAGCCTTTAAAAGGTTCAAAAAATTCAGAAATGAAGTAGAGAAACAACATGACAAAAGTATTAAAATACTTCGATCGGATCGAGGTGGTGAATACTTAAGTCAAGAGTTTCTTGATTATCTAAGAGACAATGGCATATTGTCTCAATGGACTCCGCCCTATACACCACAACATAATGGTGTATCTGAGAGGCGTAACCGGACCTTGTTGGACATGGTCAAGTCAATGATGAATCATGCGACTCTTCCCAAGTCCTTTTGGGGTTATGCACTTCAGACAGATGTTTACTTGTTAAACAGAATGCCTACCAAGGTAGTCTCAACTACTCCATATGAGATATGGAATGGTAAGAAACCTCATGTATCTTACTTGAAGATATGGGGTTGTCCTGCTTATGTGAAGCGGACTGTATCAGACAAATTGGATGCTAAGTCTGATAAATGTCTATTTATTGGATACCCTAAGGAAACAAGGGGTTACCAATTCTATCATCATGTGGAACAAAAGGTGTTTGTTTCAAGGCATGCTGTGTTTCTAGAGAAAGAGTTTCTCTTGCAAGAAAACAGTGGGAGTGTCGTCGAGCTTGAGGAGGCTCGAGAGACTCAAATAGACATTGATGAGATACCTGGTGAAGCACAACAACCGACAACTCATAGTGATGAGCAATCGGCTGGACCTATTGTAACACCACATCTTCGTAGATCTGGTAGAACACGCAATATTCCTGAGAGATATGGATTTCTCGTAAGTGAATCGAACGATGTATTACTCATTGATGATGAGGAGCCTACCAGTTATGAAGAAGTGCTGACAAGTTCAGAAAGGGATAAGTGGCTTGGTGCCATGAAGTCGGAAATGGATTCCATGTATGAAAATCAAGTTTGGAACTTGGTTGACCCACCTGAAGGGATAAAGCCTATAGGGTGCAAGTGGGTTTTCAAGAAGAAAACCGACATGGATGGTAATGTGATTACCTATAAGGCTAGATTGGTGGCGAAAGGATATCGTCAAAAACAAGGTGTTGATTATGACGAAACCTATTCGCCTGTAGCTATGCTTAAATCCATTCGGATGCTCCTGGCCATAGCGGCTCATTATGATTATGAGATATCGCAGATGGATGTGAAAACAGCTTTCCTTAATGGAAACCTGCTCGAGGACGTGTATATGATACAACCTGAGGGTTTCACATTTGTTGATAAAACCAAGGTATGCAAATTGCGACGATCCATTTATGGATTGAAGCAAGCATCCAGGAGCTGGAATATCCGTTTTGATGAGACAATCAAAAAGTTTGATTTCTCACAAAATCCAGACGAACCTTGTGTGTACAAGAAGGTTAGTGGGAGTGCAGTCGTATTCCTAGTATTGTATGTCGATGACATACTACTTATAGGAAACGATGTTTCAATCTTCTAGTCAGTGAAGGTTTGGTTATCCAAGACATTCTCCATGAAAGACCTGGGAGAAGCAACCTAGATCCTCGGGATTAAGATCTATAGAGATAGATCGAAACGGTTGCTTGGTCTTTCGCAGTCTACATATATAGACCGAATGCTAAAGAGGTTTAGCATGTCGGAATCCAAGAAAGGTTTCTTACCCATCAGGCATGGGGTACACCTTTCGAAGTCTATGTGTCCGCGTACAGAAGATGAGAGGATTTGCATGAGTAAGATTCCCTATGCATCTGCAATAGGATCTATCATGTATGCTATGTTATGTACAAGGCCCGATGTATCGTATGCTCTGAGTGTCACGAGCAGATACCAGTCTGATCCAGGAATGGATCATTGGGTGGCTGTTAAGACGATCCTTAAGTGCTTGAGAAGAACTAAGGATGCATTCCTAATATATGGAGAAGGGTACATGGTGATACGTGGGTATACGGATGCCAGCTCCAGACAGACAAGGATGATTCCATGTCTCAGTCTGGGTATGTATTCACCTAAAATGGAGGCGCAATAAGTTGGAAAGGTTCCAAGCTTGACACTATAGCGGATTCTGCCACTAAGGCAGAATACGTTGCAGCTTTGGAAGCAGCAAAGGAAGCGATTTGGATCAATAAGTTCATCTATGAACTTGATGTGGTCTCATCAATGATCCAAACATATGCTTCGCCGCTATCATCTTATCAGAGAGATCATCAGTAGGAACGAAATACAAATCGAGAAAATTCTCACTGAAAGGAACTTAGCGGATCCTTTGACTAAAGCATTACCTCAAAGTAAGTTTGAGGGTCATGTTAGAGCTTATGGTATTGGATACCGTAGCGATTGACATTAGGCCAAGTGGGAGTCTGTTAGTAATATATGAGAGATGTCCTAAGGAAATCGCCTTATGTATGAACCATTTATATGATAAATGAAGATTCACTATTTGAGTATACATGTTTCATGTATTTGATTGGATCTTAAACTCATTTACTGAATGTCCACGATGTGATTTACAGCATGAGAGAATTTGTGATTGGATCACAACTAGTGAGTATCTCTACATGTGTAATTGTGATGTATCAGAATTATCCCTAGTCGATGAATTGATGGATTTGGACACCATCAATTCTGTCGAGACTAGCACGAGGTATACTCCTTGGTGTATCCAAGCAGCTGATTCTCACTGGCTGGAGACATAGTGATGTCCGGAGTTAGTCGTGGATGCTAGTTATGGTAACTAGTTCATTGGAGTGACCAGCCGTAAGACTTCATATGGTTCTCTGCATATATAGATATGTCAATGAAGTTCTTACTGTAGCTTAAGTGCGATGTTCCTTTGACTTGGGGTATTCAAGTCATCTTGATCATGGAGACTTATGCTTTGACATCTTAAGCAAGCATCTCTAAGGAGATGTGGACCCAGGATGATTGGGTATAAGTCGAAGTGATCGAAGGTGTTTGAATAGCCTATAAAGGATTCACCACTCCTTGCGAGGAGATGTATACCCATGGCCTCTCGTCAGATTGTTACTAAAGTCTTTGGCCAAAGCATTACATGTTTAGAGTAAGGTACTCTTCGATACATGTGGAGTAACTAGAATCCGTAGGACGAGGAAATGATACTTGGGCTAGGTATGACGTAGTCAGCCTAGTGGGGACTGACACAATAGGCCATGTCCTGAACCAAGTGGGTATAAGATGAGTGAAGGGAATGGGGCACGATTCATTCGAGCTACTGAAGGGTTTCAGAAATAGTTCTGGATCAACCGTTGATCTTTTCGGTTAATTGGGGATCATGATGTACTACTAGGTGCCACTCATGATCATTCTATATTTAATGGTTAATTATAGACGGCCAACATAAACCGAGAACCTATTTGGTCACACGCACAACGAGTGTAATCCGAAGGATTTAAAACGAGCTTGAGAATGAGATTCTCAGACCGAGAGAAACTATGTTTGGTTGGACCAAACATAAAGCGAGCATGAAATTGTTTCAGTCGTAATGGAAGCATGGATGGGTCGTGTCTTATGAAGACATAATGGATGGACCAAAATGGTTTGGTTCTAATCCAATGGATGAGAATAAACCAAAGGGTTTGGTTTATTTTAAACGAATGAACAAAAAGTTGATTCGGTTCGTTTTAACTTAAAATAAACCATCATGGTTTGGTTTATTTTAACTTATCTTAATGGAGCGGGTTAATGGGCTTTATGGATATGATCCATTAACCATTAAGATAATTAGTTCTCTATAAAATAGGGCTTAAACCCTAACCCTAAGGCTAATGAAGTTTTGGCCGCCCAACCCTAGCCCCCTTTTGTTGTTGCCGCCCAACATGGTGTTGCCGCCAACTTCATGGAGCTGCTGCCACCTCCTTGCCGCCGGCATCCAAGCTTCTGCCGGCGATGCTCCGGCGACCCTCCGGTGATCTCTTGTGGGTTCGGTGATAAGGTGAGCTCCACATCTCCTTTGGCCGGCCTCTATTCCTCCACCAAAAGCTGTCCAGTTTTTCTGGACAGCTTGTTTCTTTGGTGTCGGAGCGTCGTTTGGACGACGGTTAGTGCTCCGACAGCGGCTAACTTACCGGGGATTTGATCTCCGGTAATCCTCTGAGGTGGAGGACGAAGGATTCATCAAACGGTTGACGAATACCTCTCCGGAGAATCGAGTTTTGAGGACTCGGTTTTGGATCCGAATTTGGATTCGGATTGTGATCATCTCTCGATCACGTCGTCTTCAACATGAGGCTAGTAACCCGTACGAAGACGAAGCTCGTGGCTTAGCGAAGTCATCCCGAGGAGCTCGGCGTGGATACGGATAGAGACGATTCTTACGAGGATCGTTCCGGTTGATGTCGTTCCCGCTATACGTCATACGAAAGGTATAACGTAGATAAATTTCCTTTTATTGCAAATTTTAATTTACGGTTATGTCTACACTTGTTGTAATATATATGCGTGTGTTGTGTGTGTTGTAATAAATATAGATTTATTATTTTTAATTGCTTCCGCTGTGCTCATGTTTACGAAACATGATCGAACACACACACGCCGCGGTGCCGGAAACCCAACACCAAGAACCATGTTATCTACAATGTAAAGTATTAGACAATTTTGCATAATCATAAAAATATGCAAACAATGATCATGTGATTCTTATTTCAAAATAAAGATGTTCATACAAAAGAGCTAGGCTTTCAGTATACATCCCAACAGGAGGAGGACGCTTCATCATCGGAGGAGGAGGGGATCTCTATCTTTTTCTTCCCCTTGTTTGCCAAAAATGCTACTCCTCTTGAAGGTTGGATTATTGGCTCTTCTTGTATTCCTTCAAGCCTAGATTCATGTAATTCCATAGTGGAGAAAAATTCATCTAGAGTACTTACCTCTAGATTCTTTGAAATATAGAATGAGTCCACCATTGAACTCCACTTGGATGATCGGGAAAAAGCCTCTATGGCCTTCATTACCATATCTCGGTTGGAGAGATTTTCACCTACACTTGTTAACCCAATTAAAATCTCTTTAAACCTAGAATGCAAAGAAGTTACCTTTTCTCCCTTTTCTAATTTTATGTTGGATAATTGGGAGCGGAGGAGATCTCTTCTTGCAAGTTTAGCCTCCGAGGTACCTTCATGAAGCTCTACTAGCTTCTCCCACATCTCCTTGGCACTTAGGCATTCTCCAATTCTATTTATTTCTTGTTGAGGAAGCACATTGTATAGATGGTGCTTGGCTTTTGAGTTTGCAAGGTGCTCCTCTCTTTGCCTCTTGGTCCACCTTGACTTCTCTATTGGCTTCCCATCTTCATCCCTAGGCAAAACAAAACCGGATTCCATTGTAATCATAATATCAAAATCCATTTCGAATAATACCTCCATTCGCTTCTTCCACCAAGCGAATTCTCCTTCAAACTTCGGTGGATGAATGTTGGAGCCGGCCATCTTTTGAATATGCTTGTTGTGGCGGTTAGTCCTCGACAAGCTTTCCTTGGCTCTGATACCACTTGTTGGAGATCGAACGGCCGACTAGAGGGGGGTGAATAGCCCTCGATCGATGGATGACGGTATTTGCTCTTCTACAAAACTAATTAGCGCAAGCGGAAATAACAAAAACAAAACAAGAAAACAAACAAAGAAGAATACAAACGCTAACACAAAATGTAACGTGGTTCACGGCTACGCCGCTAATCCACGATCCCCGATTCGTCCTCGGTGAATCAATCCGCCAAAACCAATCCACTAATGGTCTCTCCTTTGCACTAAGCTAGGTGGAGGTAACCTTTACAATCAAGATCACTCTTCTTACAATAAGAATGAAGTAAAAGCAAGTAAGAAGAGTGGGAAGACGTTTATGGCACTTTGGGAGAAGATTAGAGTTGAAGCATTTGCCTCCCAAAGCCTCATCCCCTTCCTTTTTATAGAGGAAGAGGGTTTCTTCCCGTTGACATAGGAGCAGTCGACTGATGCCCCGATCAGTCGACTGGTCCTGTAGCTGTTACCCAATAACGGCCACTTTCCATGTTGGATTTCATCAAACAGTATCATCATCAGTCGACTGATCTTGCCATCAGTCGACTGATGTACCATCAGTCGAGTGCTCCGCGAGCTCAACTCCATTCTGTGCCCGTGCACAGTGCCATATGTCGACTGTCGTCCCTTGGCAGTCGACTGGTGTCGACAGCAGTCGACTGCTAGTCCATGGCAGTCGACTGCTTGGGCCAAATGCCCATGAGTCAGACACTAGTCGAACCCATTCGACTCAGAGCAGTCGACTGCCATTCCATGGCAATCGACTAATGTCGGGAAAACTCATCCGACACTTATCCAAATGGCCAAGTTTCACCTAGGAGCTACTACCCCTTCCCGGGTTACATTTGCTCACTCTCATCCCTCGGAGTTCCTCGCCTTCGAAGTTGTCTTCGTCCGGCCACGTCCCTCGGATGCGCCAAGCGCACGACTCTGCAGCGCCATCCTTCGCGTCTCGCCCTGAAGTCTACTTCCTCCGGCTTCTCTCCAAGCTCCTCGTCCGGCGGTCCCTCGGATGCTCCAAGCGCACGGCTTCTGCAAAGTTATCCTTCACTGACTCAAGGACCGAGTCATGAGTTGTGAAACTCACCTAGGCTTCCATGTGTGAAATACTAAGTCCTGCAAGACTCCAATGCATATATCAAATCATAATAACAACCTAACTTAAACCCTTTGCCACACACATCAAAACCTTATCATGGCAAGAGATTGCCCTAACAATGACATCCATCTGCCACACCTCATAATCCATATGAGCTGCATTTCATAAGAGAATCCGGATATACATAAGCTTGGCCACCGGCGAAAAGGTCTCCTCATAATCAATACCCTCTTTCTGAGTATACCCCTTCACAACAAGTCTCGCTTTGAAGGTCTCAACCTTCCCATCTATTCCTCTCTTTCTTTTGTAGATCCACTTGCAACCAATGGTTTTTACACCATCAGGTGGTTCTACTAGCTCCCAGACCTGATTTGAATCCATAGATTCAATCTCAACATTCATTGCACTTTGCCAAGATACTGCATCTTTATCTTGGATTACCTCGTCATATGTCCAGGGATTAGGTTCATGTTCGTTAGGGACCAAATCAGAAGATTCTCTCAAGAACATGAATCTATCAGGCTGTCTAACAACCCTCCTACTATGATGAGGTATCACCTGTGTATCCTCTATGACACGCGGTGTAGTGGCTTGTGGTATATCCTCTTCTATCGGTGGTACTGAAGAAGCGACTTCCCCTTTTAATTCCTCCAGAACAATCTTACTCATGGGCTTGTGGTTCATCACATAGTCTTCCTGTAGAAATCTAGCATTCGTGCTAATGATCACCTTCTGATCTCTAGGACTATAAAACAAATCACCTTTCGTTCCCCTAGGATAGCCAACGAACATGTGTACTTATGTACGAGGTTCAAACTTACCAGCATCCGCCTTCAGCACATGTGTTGGACTCCCCCAAATCCGAATATGTCTTAGACTAGGCTTTCACTCAGTCCACAATTCTGTGGGAGTAGAAGGCACTGATTTAGATGAGACCAAGTTCAGAATATACACTGCCGTATCTAGAGCTTATCCCCAGAACAAATCTGGCAACTCAGAATAACTCATCATCGATCTAATTATCTCCATAAGAGTCATATTCCTCGCTACACCATTTTGTCAGTGTCAAAGTGCATAATCGATCAATCCTCGCCTCGATAAGTAATTCCTAAACTCTCCCAAGAGGTACTCACCACCACGATCAGATTGTAGTGTCTTGATACTTTTACCTTGACGTTTCTCCGCATCAGCCTTGAATTCTTTGAACTTGTCAAAGCATTCAGACTTTCGGCGCATCAAGTAAATGTATCCATATCTCGAATAATCATCTATAAAAGAGACGAAATACTCAAAACCACCTCTAGCCTGGATAGACATAGGACCACACAAATCAGAATGAACCAATTCTAACACATCTTTGGCTCTATACCCCTTGGCCTTAAAAGGCCTCTTGGTCATTTTACCCTCCAAGCAAGATTCGCAGGTTGGGAAATCTTCCACCACTAATAAACCCAGAGGTCCATCAACTATCAACCATTGAATTCTGCTTAGGTTAATATGACCAAGCCTAAGATGCCAAAGATATGTTTGGTTCACCTTCGAAATTTTTTTTCTCTTATTGGAATTAGAAGATGAGTTATTAACTTCTATTTACATCGTGGGAGCTTTTGGTTCAAGTGTGTATAAATTTCCTATCAATGCACCTGAACAGATAATCTCCCTATTCCTTTTTATAACAACTCTGTCATTAAAAGAAATAGAATATCCATCCATAAATAATTTAGAAACTAAAATTAAATTCTTTCTAAATAAAGGTGTTGGATCGAAGCGGATCGCTAGAGGGGGGGTGAATAGCGATAAACCTTTTTTTTTAATTCGTTCGTTAAAACTCGAGTAGACAGTTAATTGTAGAGGAAAGATAAACTATAAATAAATGAGACAAATATTTTTTTACTTGGTTCGTAGCCTTCGGCTACTACTCCAAGACCCTAGTGATCCTTGATCACGCACGGAGGCCAATTCACTAAAAAAACTCCTCCTCGTTGGAGGTAGGAGTTTGACGATTACAAAAAAACTTCGAAAGAAAAGATAGAGAGACAAACCCTCTCTTCTATTAATGTAAAGTGCAACGATAGAAAACCTCGATTAATAAAAGAAATTGTAATATTTAAAGAGACGACAAAATAAGAATATCAACAACTAAAAGAGTAGAAAGTAAACTAGGGTTGTTGACAGCACTTCGTCGTAGAGTCATCGAAAAATCACAGAGTTGTGGAGGTTTGTGAGCACTTAGAGATGATGAAAAACACTAGGAGAAGCCCTCCTTTTATATCCTTTAAGACCCTCATCAAATGGGTCTTCAACCAATAGGAATTGAGCACAAAACTCCTTGAAAAATGGTGATAAAGCTTGACTCCTCGAGGCTGATTTTTGACCGCCGGTTGAACTGGCCCGGTTGAACCGATGGCCAAGATTTTTGACTACAATAAAGAGTTAGCTCAAAATATAAGTGAATTCGATGACCACTTGCCATCCGATCTCAACATAGACCTTCCATGGGAAGTCTTGGGTCGGATCGTCGCCTAAGGACGTCCCCGTACAAAGGACACGACCTCACTTCACTTTACTCACTCGAGCTTACCTCGATACTTACTATGTCACTTTTGCTTCCGGCCTTCCACTTGATTCCTTCGGCTCCCTCCGAAGTCACTCGAGTGTCGCCCGACCACCACGCCTTTCTCCGGGTGTCGCTAGCCTTCAGCTCCATCTATAGCAATTTTCTGTACACTCGATTCAGCTCGTGAGATAACGACATGTGCTTAACTTTGTATCGTTTGCTATAATCAAAACTCAAGTTCGACTTAGGTGCCTACTGCACCAACAATCTCCCCCTTTTTGATTTATGGCAAACCCACATACAAGTTAAGAAAGATAAATTAAGTCCATTAAGCAAAATGAGCAAGAGATATGCATGAATGAGCAGGAGTATAAAAAAGCATGAATGAGCAGGAGTATATAAAAACTTTTTTTTCAAGTGCTCCCCCTTGAGGAATCCTCCCCCTTGACCGAGGGTGAGTACTTGAGAAAGAGTTTTAACTCTCCCCCTTGATGTTTGCTACTAAACAAAATAATTAAGTAACCGCAATTACTTAATATTGGCCATAGTGTTTAAAATAAGTTTTAAGTTATGAAATCAAAAAACTGATTTCTTAACCTTGGCCTTTACTTCCGTTTTGTTAACAAGTTAACTTAATGTTAAGTAAACCTTTTCGTTTTGTTAACACGAACAAGTTAACTAAGCCTTGGCCATAAAAAAAAATTATCCCTTAACTTTGGCCTTTTTCTCCCCCTTTTGCCATATATCGAAAAGAGTGAGGGTGTGTGTGGAATAAAAAATAAGTATTAATTTGAAAATGTTCCACATTATTTTGAAAATAATATACTGAAAATAAGTTCATCTATAAAATGTTTGACTCATATTTGGCTTGATTGATATGAAAGATCAACCAGTCCTGGTCAGAGTCGGTTAGTATGTATGATTATACTCCGTGGTTCATAGTGATGCACTAGCTCTACATCTAGAACCAGGAGTAAGGTCCTAACATCTCACGCCCATCTACGTGGCTATGTACACAAACACATTAGTCCTATGTGTTGTGAGATGTACTGGCTCCTTAAATCTATAAGTGCATGATATCTAAGGTATGTCCTATGCTAGTTCCATAAAAATGAAAATTAAGAAATAGTAGTAAGAAAATATAATTTGCAAGTTCCTATTCTACTACGCACATGCCCAATTTTTGTCTTAATAGACTAAATTCGGCTTCGGGTAGGGGTTTAGTAAATAGGTCTGCTAAGTTAGACTTCGATTCGACGTATTCGAGTTGTATGGCTCCGTTGGCCACATGTTCTCGAATGAAATGGTGTTTGACCTCTATATGTTTGGTCCTAGAGTGACATATCGGATTCTTAGTAAGATTAATTGAATTAATGTTATCTACGTGGAGTTTTGTGTTCGTAAAGTCTAACTTAAAATCGCGGAGAGTGTGCTTCATCCAAAGAAGCTGAGTGACACACTCACCCATCGCGATGTATTTGGCTTCGGTGGTAGATAAGGCAACACAGTGTTGCTTCCGACTGCACCAACTCACTAGACTCGAGCCGAGAAGTTGACAATAACCACTCGTACTCTTTCTATCGAGCTTACTACCGGCATAGTCCGAATCGAAGTAGCCGATTAGTTCGAACTCGGTAGATCTAGGATACCAAATACCGACATTAAGTGTACCCTTTAGATATCTAAGGATACGCTTGACTAGAGTTAGGTGAGACTCCTTGGCACATGTTTGAAACCTTGCGCACATACTTACTGCAAATAAGATATCAGGTCGGCTTGCAGTTAAGTAAAGGAGACTCCCTATTACGCTCCTATAGTATTTTAAATCAATTGGGTTTCCAATTACATCTTCTTCTATATTAACATTAGTTGCCATTGGGGTATTAATAATTTTAGCATCTTGCATTCCAAAGCGTTTAATTAATTCCCTAGTATATTTGCGTTGATGTAGGTATATTCCATCTTTAGTTTGTTTAATTTGTAGACCTAAGAAGAAACTTAACTCGCCTACTAAATTCATTTCAAATTCACTTTCCATAAGTGAAATGAACTCATTTAGTAGGATTGAGTTGGTGGTTCCAAAAATAATATCATCTATGTAGATTTGGGCTATGAATATGTCTTTACCTAAGATTTTTACGAAAAGGGTTGGGTCAACTACACCTTGGTTAAAACCTTTGGACTTAAGATAAATCGAAAGTCTCTCGTACCAAGCTCGAGGAGCTTGTTTAAGTCCATAAAGAGCTTTCTTTAACCTAAGGACATGATCGAGTTTGTTTAAACTTTCGAAACCGGGGGGTTGACTAACATAAACTTCTTCTTTAATGTATCCATTTAAGAATGCAGATTTCACATCCATTTGAAACAACTTAAATCCTCGATGTGCTGCATATGCTAATAGCATTCGAATGGACTCTAATCTAGCTATTGGGGCATAGGTCTCGTCGTAATCTAAACCTTCGACTTGACTAAACCCTTTAGCAACTAGTCTAGCTTTATTTCTAACTACTTCACCTTTATCATCAATTTTATTTCTAAACACCCACCTTGTTCCAATGATTGTTTTATCTTTAGGTGGTGGTACTAATTACCATACTTCATTCCTAGTGAATTGAGCCAACTCTTCTTGCATTGCAATAATCCAATCGGGATCAAGAAGAGCTTGGTCAATAGTTTTGGGCTAAATTTTAGAAATCAAAGATATTTGAATAAGGTTTCTGTATGAGGCTCTAGTTCGAACTCCTAGACTTGGATCACCTATCACTTGGTCGATAGGATGATTCGTTTGAGTCCTAGTTGGATTTGGATTTGAGTCTACAACTTGACCCATAGGATGACTCGTTTGAGTTCTAGTTTGGTTGGAGTCATCTATCACTTGATCAATAGAGTGACTTGGTTGACTTAGGTTAGGATTAACACTAGACCTGATCTCCGGATCAGAGTTGGGTCTAGTATGAATCGGCTTGCTAATTGGGGTTGTCGGGGGTTTTGTAGGTTCGTGTCCTTCATCAAATACTACATTGATAGTCTCCTCGACTCTAAGGGTGTCGTGGTTATATACTCTATAAGCTCTACTTGTAGTCAAGTATCCTAGAAAGATTCCGATGGTGGTTTTGGATGTAAATTTCCCTAGGTAATCCTTAGTGTTTAGGATATGTACTTTACACCCCAAATACCCTAAAGTACTTGATGTTAGGTATTTTATCGTGATAAATCTCATATGAGGTCTTAAGGTGCCTCTTTACCATAAGGATCCTATTTTGGACATAGCATGTCGTACTCACGGCTTCCGCCCAAAACCTATCGGGTAGGTTATACTCATTTAACATTGTCCTAGCGGCTTCTTGTAGGGTTCTATTTTTGCGTTCTACTAGGCCATTTTGTTGTAGAGTTCTAGGGCAAGAGAACTCATGGTGGTATCCATTTAGGTTACAGAATTCTGTAAACCTATGGTTTTCAAATTCACCACCATGATCAGTCCTAAGTCTTTTGATTTTAATGTTTTGTTGATTTTCTATTAACTTAAATAGGTTGATTAATTGATCTAGGGTATCACTTTTGTGTTTGATGAACGTAACCCAAGTAAATCTAGAGTAGTCATCAATAATGACTAAACAGAATTTACTTCCATTAAGTGACTTAGCTCCGTGTGAATCAAATAGATCCATGTGTAGGAGCTCAAGCACACTTTTGGTTCATTCTTGATTAGTTAGTTGATGTTGTGTCCTAGATTGTTTACCTTGTTGACAAGCATTACATATTTTATTATCCAAGTTATTGAGGTTAGGCAAACCTCTGACTAAGTCACTCTGACTCATCTTGTGGATGAGTCTTGGGTGTGAGTGACCGAGTCGTCGGTGCCACAACCATGATTCCTCTTGCCGTGTCATAAGACACTTAGTTGAGGAGTTAGTTAAGTTAATAGTGTAAATGTTGTTATTTCTAGTTCCCTTAAGAATTGTTTTTGAGGTTTCATTTGTATTAATTACGCATTCATTTTCTAGAAATATGACCTTATAGTTATTATCACACAATTGGCTTACACTAAGTAGATTATATTGAAAATTTTCTACTAATAAAACATTTTGAATAACAAAATTTGAGTTAAGCTCAATATCACCTGATCCGATGATTTTGAGCTTGCCGTTATTTCCGAAGGCTACCGATCCTCGTCGTTTGAACTGAAGCTTCGAAAACTTGAGTTGATCCCCGGTCATGTGTCGGGAGCAACCATTGTCCAACATCCATTGATCCTATACACAAGGTAGTTGGATCGAATATTGGATTTATTAAAGATTGATTGAAAATTATTAACCTAAATCATCTCACCCATGTCTACATGATCAAACACGTTAACCCTATATGTTCTTGTGAGATGACTTCCAATTTTACTTGATTTAAATTTAATGACTTAAACACTTGTCAACCTTGCGTTAGATTCGGATTTGACCTTAGGCTTATCAAGTCACCTTTTCAAGATCATGGCTTCCAGGTCGTGGCGAGGCACAGAGGCCTTCTTTGATCAGAACAACGACCACTTCCTTAGACAAAGCTATTTTCAAGAAAATAGTAACTTGACTCACCTAAGACAACTTCCTGGTCTAACTAGTCTAGGATACGGCGAGGTAGCTTTAGCTAGTTTCGCTCGGTCAAGTGCACCGAACTAGATACGCCTTATCTAGCCCGAATACACAAGACTCCGCTTTCCTAGCGTACTATCATCTCGCAGCGTCCTGGTACTATGTTATCAAGTATTGATGAGTTATAGTCCTATCTAACCATTCTAAAAAGAAAAATCAAACTAAATAAAAACCTAAGCATGCAATTTCTAAGTTAAAACACAAACAAATTTCGTACTAGCACCCCCTGGACCGTTGAATCGATTCGGTCTCTCCACATAGTGGATTTGATCCTTGGGAACCCAGTACTGGTTTGATCCTAAGTTTGAAATCAAGGTGGTCTTAGGGACCCATGCTTGGACACATTTTTTATGTCTACTTACAATCGACATATACGACTTATTGGTCATGTTTGAGCTAAACCCTAACCCGGCCTTGTTGTACACAACCCTTTGCAATCCAAGTAGGAGGTCAAGTCCTTTGGATCCCAAAGTAAATCTTTCCAACGTATTCCTAAGATCTTCGACTTGACTCTTCAAGAGTGAGTTCTCAACTTCGAGTTTTTCAACCCGAGTTGAGTCCTTCTCTTGAACTCGACTAGTCGAAGTGGTTAGGGAGACCTCGTGTTTGAGGAGTTTAACTTCCTCAACCAGGGTCTCGACCTTGGACTCAGACTTAGCTAACTTTCTATTTAAAAACTTAATTGCACTATAAAGTGTAGTAATGAGAGACCGACTTACCTTGAGTGTATCTTTTGAACCGGATATGTATCCGTGGCTTGTCTTGAATAGTGCTTCGCAGTCCGACTCGTCTTCGATTTTCGATTCAAGTTCCGGTTCCGACTCCGTCTCCAATTCCACCGGTTTAGCCATGAGGACTCGATCATTGTCTTCTTCCTCGGAAGCTACTTCCCATGTAGCGTTGAGTGCCTATTTGTATTTTGGTGCTTTACTTTTGAGCTTTGGGCATTCAGACTTGATGTGTCCAAACCTGTTGCATTCATAACACCTAATATTAGAACTTTTAGGCTTACCTTCGTTGGGTCGAGTGATGGTTCACTTTCAGCCCTTGACTATCCTCCGAACTAGGTTGACTAGTTCGGCCTCCATTTTCAGGTCGACCTCCGAATCGGACTCATCCTCTTCTTCCTTCGGGGGTGGCTTGCTAGCGGTTTTCTTCTTTGAATCTGCAAATAGTGCTATACCTTTCTCGGGTTCCGAGTTAGACTGCTCATGAAGTTCGAAATCAGAAAAAAGTTCATATAACCTAAGTTTAGAAAGATCCTTGGAGACCTTGTAGGCATCGACCATGGATGCCCACAATGTAGTCCTTGGAAAGGAGTTTAGGACATACCTTATAAGGTTGCGGTTTTCGACATTTTGCCCGATCGCGTGTAGATTGTTGACTATGTTTTGGACACGAGCGTGGAGTTGCATCGCCGTTTCATGTTCCTGCATTTTTAGATTATATAATTTATTAAATAAAAGGTCGCGCTTACATACCTTGGCTTCATCGGTCCCTTCGTGTAGCTCCACTAGCTTTGTCCAAAGGTTCTTTGCGCTTATGAAGGGTCCGACGCGATTTAACTCCTCCTTGGACAAGCCGCATTGGAGGATTTGTGTTTCCTTGGCGTCGGCTTCGACTTGTCATTTTGTCGCAATGGTCCATTGATCATAATCCAAGAGTCACCCACTTCATTAGTCGGAAGTGTGAAACCCGTTTGGATTATGATCCACATCTCGATTTGGGTTTTGAGAAAGCATTCCATCTGACCTTTCCAGTAACGGAAATCATCTCCGTTGTAAAACAGAGGTCGGACGGTGCTAAAACCCTCGAGATGGGCCATTTGGAAGGGAAACCTTGCACAAAAAATACCAAAAAAAACACGAAAAAAAAAAAGGTTCCAAGACTTCGCCTTGGATTAGTAATGTAGGAAATGAAAAGAAACAAAAGGAATAAACGAGAAATAACCAAATAAAATAAAAGATGAGCACTTACAACCTTCGATGTCCCGGAAATGGTACTAAACAATGGTTTTTCGGTATGAATACAGCTTGTTACTAGGGTTACCCTTGTAAGAAGTGCAGATCTTTCCGAAAGCTTCATTTTGGTAGGTAGACCGTTTCGTGGGTCAACTAGTACGAAAAGTTATGCCTATTTTACCGTCGGCTACTCCAAAAGCGAATACTTGCAAAACAAAATCAAACGAAGAGTACCAAGACTTCGTCTTGGATTAGTAGTACGGGAGAAAAATTTAAATGAATGAAAAATAAATCTGTAAAAAATGCTAGATTGGTTGTTTCACCAAATCTAAGCGCCCCCGGCTCTAATACCAATTGTTGGATCGAAGCGGATCGCTAGAGGGGGGTGGGGGGGGGTGAATAGCGATAAACCTTTTTTTTTAATTCGTTCGTTAAAACTCGAGTAGACAGTTAATTGAAGCGGAAAGATAAACTATAAATAAATAAGACAAATGTTTTTTTACTTAGTTCGTAGCCTTCGGCTACTACTCCAAGACCCTAGTGATCCTTGATCACGCATGGAGGGCAATTCACTAAAAACACTCCATCTCATTGGAGGTAGGAGTTTGACGATTACAAAAAAACTTCGAAAGAAAAGATAGAGAGACAAACCCTCTCTTCTATTAATGTAAAGTGCAACGATAGAAAACCTCGATTAATAAAAGGAATTACAATATTTAAAGAGACGACAAAATAAGAATATCAACAACTAAAAGAGTAGAAAGTAAACTAGGATTGTTGACAGCACTTCGTCGTAGAGTCGTCAGAAAATCGCAGAGTTATGGAGGTTTGTGAGCACTTAGAGATAATGAAAAACCCTAGGAGAAGCCCTCCTTTTATAGCCTTTAATCCCCTCATCGAATGGGTCTTCAACCAATAGGAATTGGACACAAAACTCCTTGAAAAATGGTGATAAAGCTTAACATTGATTTGACCGGTTGAATCGCCAGTTGAGCTCGTTGAATCGCCCGCTGAATCAGTTGAGAACTGATGGCCAGGATTTTTGACTACAATAAAGAGTTAGCTCAAAATATAAGTGAATTCGACAGTCACTTGCTGTCCGATCTCAACATAGACATTCCATGGGAAGTCTTGGGTCGGATCATCGCCTAAGGACTTCCCCGTACAAAGGACATGACCTGACTTAACTTTACTCACTCGAGCTTACCTCGATACTTACTATGTCTCTTTTGCTTCTGGCCTTTCACTTGATTCCTTCGGCTCCCTCCGAAGTCACTCGAGTGTCGCCCAACCACCGCGGCTTCCTCCGGGTGTCGCTAGCCTTCAGCTTCAGCTATAGCAATTTTTTGTACACTCGATTCAGCTCATGAGATAACGACATGAGCTTAACTTTGTATCGTTTGCTATAATCAAAACTCAGGTTCGACTTAGGTACCTACTGTTAGTAATATATGAGAGATGTCCTAAGGCAATCGCCTTATGTATGAACAATTTATATGATAAATGAAGATTCACTATTTGAGTATACATGTTTCATGTATTTGATTGGATCTTAAACTCATTTATTGAATGTCCACGATACGATTCATAGCATGAGAGAATTTGTGATTGGATCACAACTAGTGAGTATCTCTACATGTGTAATTGTGATGTATCGGAATTATCTCTAGTCAATGAATTGATGGATTTGGACACCATCAATTCTGTCGAGACTAGCACGAGGTATACTCCTTGGTGTATCCAAGCAGCTAATTCTCACTGGCTGGAGACATTGTGATGTCCGGAGTTGATCGTGGATGCTAGTTATGGTAACTAGTTCATTGGAGTGACCAGCCGTAAGACTTCATATGGTTCTCTGCATATATAGATATGTCAATGAAGTTCTTACTGTAGCTTAAGTGCGATGTTCCTTTGACTTGGGGTATTCAAGTCATCTTGATCATGGAGACTTATGCTTTGACATCTTAAGCAAGCATCTCTAAGGAGATGTGGACCCAGGATGATTGGGTATAAGTCGAAGTGATCGAAGGTGTTTGAATAGCCTATAAAGGATTCACCACTCCTTGCGAGGAGATGTATACTCATGGTCTCTCGTCGGATTATTACTAAAGTCTTTGGCCAAAGCATTACATGTTTAGAGTAAGGTACTCTTCGATACATGTGCAGTAACTAGAATTCGTAGGACGAGGAAATGATACTTGGGCTAGGTGTGACGTAGTCAGCCTAGTGGGGACTGACACTATAGACCATGTCCTGAACCAAGTGGGTATAAGATGAGTGAAGGGAATGAGGCACGATTCATTCGAGCTGCTGAAGGGTTTCAGAAATAGTTCTGGATCAACCGTTGATCTTTTCGATTAATTGGGGATCATGATGTACTACTAGGTGCCACTCATGATCGTTCTATAATTAATGGTTAATTATAGACGGCCAACATAAACCGAGAACCTATTTGGTCACACGCACAACGAGCATAATCCAAAGGATTTAAAACGAGCTTGAGAATGGGATTCTCAGACCGAGAGAAACTAGGTTTGGTTGGACCAAACATGAAGCGAGCATGAAATCGTTTCAGTCGCAATGGAAGCGTGGATGGGCCGTGTCTTATGAAGACATAATGGATGAACCAAAATGGTTTGGTTCTAATCCAATGGAGGAGAATAAACCAAAGGGTTTGGTTTATTTTAAACGAATGAACCAAATGTTGGTTCGGTTCGTTTTAACTTAAAATAAACCATCATGGTTTGATTTATTTTAACTTATCTTAATGGAGCGGGTTAACAGGCCTAATGGTTATGATCCAATAACCATTAAGAGAATTAGTTCTCTATAAAAGAGGGCTTAAGGGATAATTAAGCCCTAATCCAAAATCCTAGCCCTAAGATTGCCGCCCACCTCCTCCTTGGAGTTCACGGCGCCAACCTCCATTGCCGCCCAGCTCTTGTTCCGCCGTCCAAGTCCTTGCCGGCGTCCAAGCTTCAGCCGGTGATCCTCCGGCGACCCTCCGGTGATCTTCCTAGGCCTCGGTGAAAAGGTGAGCACTTGGCTTCCTTGTTTTGGCCGGCGCCTACTCCTCCACCATGCTGTCCAGTTTTCTGGACAGCTTCTTCTCCTCTCGTCGGAGCGTCGTTTGGACAACGGTTAGAGGTCCGACAGCGGCTAACTTATCGGGGATTTGATCTCCAGTAATCCTCTGAGGTGGAGGACGAAGGATTCGTCATTTGGTTGACGAATACCTCTCCGGAGAAGCGAGTTTTGAGAACTCGTATTAGGATCCGAATTTGGATTCGGATCGTGATCATCTCTCGATCACGTCGTTTTCAACATGAGGCTAGTAACCCGTATGAAGACGAAGCTCGTGGCTTAGCGAAGTCATCCCGAGGAACTCGGCGTGGATACGGATAGAGACGATTCTAGCGAGGATCGTTCCGGTTGATTCCGTTCCCGCTACACGTCATACGAAAGGTATAACGTAGATAAATTTCCTTTTATTGCAAATTTAAATTTACGGTTATGTCTACACATGTTGTACTATGCATGCATGTGATGTGTGTGTTGTAATAAATATAGATTTATTATTTTTATTGCTTCCGCTGTGTTCATGTTTGCGAAACGTGATCGAACACACACACGCCGCGGTGCCGAAAACCCAACACCTACTGCACCAACAAAAGGTACATAAAGGAAATTCTTAAGAACCAAAACTTTATTTTTCTCAAAAGATAAATAAACGTCTCCCACTGCAACAGCCGCCGCCTTCGTGGCATCGCCCAAGTATACGATAATCTCTCCCTCAGCTAGTCGTCTGATTTCCTGGAACCCCTGTAAAGTATTGCAGACATGATCAGTGGCTCCCGTATCTACACACCAGGTGCCAGTAGATAACACCACTAAACATGTTTCAACGACTAGACCAAAAGATATACCTTTGTTCTACTTGCGGTTGGGGCAGTCCTTCTTCCAGTGTCCAGTATGCTTACAAGTGAAGCACTTGCCTTTCGGCTTCTTCACTCCTCCCTGAGTTCCTCCCACCGCCTTTGGCCCAGCTTGTTTCTTCTTCTTCTTGCCTTTCGGCTTAGATGTAGAAACCTTTTGGGAAACCATGGCATGCGCCTGAGCACTCTGGCGAAATAGGCCCTCTGCTGCCTGGAGTTCAGTCAGAAGCTCTGCCAATGAATACAACCTCTTGTTCATGTGGTAGTTCAGGCGAAACTGCTCAAAACTCCTTGGTAGAGACTGGAGAATGATATCGACCTGGGTTTCCCCATCGATCTCAGCTACAAGGACTTCCAACTCATTTAAATGAGCCATCATCTTGAGAACATGATCCATCACGGGTGTTCCCTCGATCATGGTGGTCGTCATCTAGTTCCTCATGGCTTCCTGCTTAGCAGCCCGATTCTGGTGTCCGAAAAGTTCTTTGAGATTGAGCATCATGTCATAAGCAGTGGGCATGGCTTGATGCTGATGTTGCAGTACATTTGACATAGATGCCAAAATGTAATATCGCACCATCTCATCGGCCTTAATCCACTTCTTATAACTCTCCTTCTCCTTTTCCCCAGAATCATCCGCAGGCTTAGGAGGGCACTCTTCGCAGAGTACATATTTGTATTCCTCAGCAGTCAAGACAATGTCAAGATTCCTCTTCCAATCAACATAGTTGGGTCCAGTAAGTTTATTCTCTTTCAGTATCATAGGAAGTGGGTAGAAAGTCATTTTGAAAGAAAACCTAAGAATCACATAGATCAAAACATTAGATTTCAAAAAATTATTGATTCCTCAAACAATAAAATTTTAAAATCAACCAACACCTCAAAACACCGAGAATGTCATATGCCACGATAGTGTGGATGTATACGAATTCTACATTTGTAAGAGGAGGTTTTACCCATTAATTTTACTATCTTGTCAACCTAACTTTTTGACAAGTAAAATTAATAGTTGGTTCCTCTTTGGCCCTACAAATAAAAGCAGTGACTCCGATGGAAACGATACTTATATTTGTATCTAAGTGTTCACCATTACTCAGTACCAAGGTAATTATCTCGGGTCATGTGCCTTCCGATGGGGAAGTACACACGCTCCTTAATAATTTTCTATAACCATATTTGACCTTGTGATCCGCAAACAAACTCATCCGATGGGGAGGAAGGTACTCAGAGCCGATGCACAAGTTTGTTTGCATCACATGTTAAATCGTAATGGAGGCCGTGGAAATTTATAAAAATATCTCTCTCTCACTTAGTAATTTGAAATTGAGGAATTTTCTAGCCTACGACATGCATATCAAACAATAAGCAATAAATATTAAAAATAAAAATTTTCCAACTATTATGGCTTTTGTCTTCAATATGTCTCCTGTCGTATCGCCATCTCGTCCGCTCCTCCTATGCCATGTACGAGCCATCCGGAGATCCGAGCTGAGACTAAATATTTTAATTTACTTCCATCGATTTTATACTCCACGAGGGAGTGTACATGAAATCTAGATCGAAAGTAAACTAAAATAAAAAGAGTGGCTAAACAATGGCGTATCTAATTTATAAAAAATTAAAACTAGCCTCGTCAACCCCGAGGATTCAACAAAGTATACAATTACACACATACAATCACATACACACATATGGCCATAATAGTTGGATCATATGCCTGCAACCAAAGAGTTAACCTACGCATATCCTACTATTATCCGGCACATATAATATATGAAAAGTGCATAAAAGGAACTGAATCCTAAACACACAAAACCAGAAACCGTGGCTCTGATACCACTTGAAGGTAGGAAACTTCGCTTCCCACTTCAACTCGATCGCTTGTTCATGGAGATCCCTTCTACATCCCTGGATAAAAAAATTTATCCTTGACAAGAGGGATTACCCAAGCAACCATTTCATCGTCGTGCTATTCGATTAGAGAAGTCACTTGAACAAACTTGTTGTTCAAGCAACCAACCTCTATTCTATGAATAGCCGCGGAATAGACGATGTACGGATCGCCGGCTTTTGTGTTTATGTTGGGGGTTCAAGTTATATTAGCCACAAAATAGTATATATCATGCATATATAATTGAAAACAATCATAAACATGTTACATAAGAAAATAGACAAGTATTATACCTCTCGATCTTCTATCGTATGTCCTTCCTCCTTTTGGACGTCAAGTGGGCGACAATCTACCAAAAGTCGAAGCTCTCAGATCACCAATCTTCCTTCCTTGCTCGCTCCGAACAAGAGAAAGACTAAGAAACAAAGCACTTCTCCTTCTTTCAACCAACCACCAAGCTCCAAGCTTAGTGCTTGCTGCCGGCCAAGAAGGAGAAGAAGAATAAGATGGAAACCGGCTAAGACTCCAAGGGAAGACCCTAAGTCTTGTTTCCACCGGCCAAGGAGAAGGAGAAGGGCTGGTTTTGATGTCGGCCAAGGGAGGGAAGGGATGTATGGGCGCCGGCCACCAAGGAAGAAGAAGAAGATAAGGAAAACTTTTCCTTATTTGGTGCCGCCAAACCTAAACCCTAATCCCCAATGCTTGCCTCCCCTTTCCCTAATCCTTTATCTAATGGGATTTATCTTGCCGCCCACCCCCTCCTCTCCTTTTATAGAGTTAGGGATAAGCCTTGTTTTAATCTCCACCATTGATTCTAGGGATTTAATCTCAACCGTCGGATCTAGAGATTTAATCTCAACCGTCGGATCTAGAGATTTAATCTCTACCTTTGGATCTAGAGTTTTGTTTTCATCCATTGGATCTAGGCTTCATGAGGTTTTAATAGGCTACAATACGAACCATGTGGAGGAGTTGGATCTAGGCCACCCAATAGATCAAGCCCAGATAAAGTCCGATCCATTAATGATAATCCAATCTACTAAAGGATTATCATTGATCTACCTCACCAACCCCCATAAGTTAATATGGGCTCCATATATTTTATGTACATTTTCTCTCCGTATTTAAGATCTCGAATGTCCGTCGATTAATTAATTTACTGATCATTAATTAATCAACATCTAATTCCATGAGTAGTACCACTCAACCTTTTCATTATGCCGGACCAAGTCCACCTGCAGGGTTTACATGATGAACCTTATGAGCTCCTCAAGGGGACATCATCATCCTAATATATAGGACACGGTTTCCTCCTATAATCAACGACACACCATATAAATAATATCATTTCCCAACTTAAGATATAAATCTCGCCTATCGATTTAATCTATAAATCTCGCCCATTGGTAAATCAAAGAAATGAATACTAAGTATATGTGCCCGTTATTATATCGGGATTAAGAGCATGTACAATATAATATCTGAGGTCCGATTCGATTATGTAGTCAGCAATAAATAGAATCACCTCTAAGTCGGTCCTGCTCAATAGACACAAAGTGTACTAGTATGATTCTATGATTAAGACAAACTAATATCAAATCACACTACAACCATGTCAATGGTTTGTCCAAAGTCATCTCGATTGTGAGCCTATACTTATACTTTACAAGGATCCGATAACATGATCTCCCGTGTGACACCACACACCATGTTATTTACAATGTAATGTATTAGACAATATGCATCACCATAAATATGCAAACAATGATCATGTGATTCTTATTTTAAAATAAAGATGTTCATACAAAAGATAGACTTTTCAGTATACATCCCAACAGTCTCCGATTTTATCTTCCAATTACCAAGTATCCTTCTTATCTATATGATTCTGTCATCTGACATTTTACAAGTCAGACGATCTTATTTCACAACTAATGTTCTTTATAACCAAGAATTCACACAAGAATCTCTTCACAAGTCACAATTAGCTAGAGTGGAATTGATATATTTTTTAAATATGAGTAGGATGTGACACATACTTCCTCTCAATATGGAGACATGAAATACATTATGTATGTCTATGAGGGTCGGGGGTAGTACCAGTAAGTAAGCTACCCCACCAATTTGCTCCAATATCTGAAAGGGTCCGATGTAGAGAGGAGCTAACTTCTCTTTCAGTCTAAATCTCTTAACCCATTTGATAGGTGAAACACGCAAAAATATGTTATCACCACTATAAACTCCAAAAGTCTCTGTCTTTGATTTGCATAACTCTTTTGTCGATCCTGAGATTCTAGAATTCTTTGTCTGATAGTGCATACTAATTCTACGTCCTACTGAATGCTCTGTGACATGAAAAATTATCGTTCACTGACTTCCTCCCATTGAATAGGGGATCGATATTCCCTACCATATAAGGCTTCAAAAGGGGTCATCTTAATAGTAGAATGATAACTGTTATTGTATGTAAATTCCACTAAAGACAAATGATCTTCTCAACTGCCTTCAAAATCCATCACACATGCTCTCAATAAATCTTCCAAAGAATGATGCGCTATGTTTGACCATCTATCTGGGTGAAATGTTGTACTAGAGCAGAGATCTATACCCATGGTCTGTTGGAGACTTTTCCAGAATCGTTAGATTAATTCTTAGATCTCTATCAGATATGATATTCAAGGGCACTCCATGAAGTTTGATATCTCCTTACAGTATAATTCTACCAAGCGATCTAATGGATACATCTTACGAATCGATAAAAAATTAGTAGATTTGATTAATCAGTCAACGATTATCCAAATCATATCATGTCTCTTTCGAGTTCTGGATAATCTTATAATAAAATTCACCGTAATATGCTCTCACTTCCATTCTGGTACCTAAATCTCATGAAGTAACTCTGCTGATTTTTAATGTTCTTCCTTTACTTGTTGACATACCAAAAATCGAGCTACAACATCGTGAATGTTCTGTTAGAGGATCGATTGCCCAGCTAGAGGGGGGTGAATAGCCCTCGTTCGTTGGTTTACAGATTTTGCTCGTCTACACAAAGATTAGCGCAAGAGGAATATGCAAATACAAATAAATAAACACAAGCAAATAAACAATGAGAACAAACAATACAAACACCGAGATGTAACGTGGTTCACGGCTACGCCGCTAATCCACTGTCTGATTCGTCCATGGTGAATCACTCTGCAATCTATCCACTAGATCTCTCCTTTGCACAAAGCTAGGTGGAGGTAACCTCTTTACACAAAAACACTCCACTTACAAATATAATGGAAATAAGCTCAAGTAAGAGGATGGAAAGCTTTAGGGAACTTTGGGAGAGTATTAGAGCATAAGCATTAGCCTCCCAAAGCCCCATCACCTTCCTTTTTATAGAGGAAGAGGGTTTCTTCCCATTGACACAGGAGAAGTCGACTGATGCCCTCGATCAGTCGACTGGTCCTGTAGCCGTTGCCCAATAACGGCCACTTTCCACATTGGATTCCATCCAATGGCATTGGCATCAGTCGATTGATGGCACCCATCAGTCGACTGATGTCAATCAGTCGAGTGCTCCGCGAGATTGACTCCATTCTCGCCTCGTGCACGTGTCATCGATCGTCGTCCCTTGGCGATCGTCTCGATCGCCATCGATCCGCCCATGGGCGTGATCGATCAACTTGATTCAGCTGACTTAAACCAGTCAATCGAACCATCGACTCAGATTAGTCGACTGCCATTCCATGGCAGTCGACTGGTGTCAGGAAATCCCATCCGACACTTTGCCAAATGGCCAAGTTTCAGCTACGAGCTACTACCCCTTTCCGGTTTACATTCGCTCATTCTCATCCCTCGAAGTCCCTCGCCTCCGAAGTTCTCTTCATTCGCGGCCACGTCGCTCGGCAGCATCAGGCGCACGGCTCTGCAATGCTCCTTCGCGTCTCTTGCCTCGAAGTCTACTCCCTCCGGCTTCACTCCATGCTTCTCGTCCGACGGTCCCTCGGATGTTCCAAGCGCACGGCTTCCGCAAAGCAATCCTTCACCGACTCAAGGACCGAGTCATGAGATGTGAAACTTGCCACGGCTCCATGTGCGAATTACTAAGTCCTGCACGACTTCAACACACATATCAAATCAACATAATAAACTAACTTAAACCTTTTGCCACACACATCAAAACCTAATCATTGCAAAAGATTGCACTAACGATCTCCCCCTTTTTGATGTGTGGCAATCCGTTTAAGTTAAGTAAACATTTGATAAAAATTAAATTTCTAAGGAAAGAAAGCATGTAAACATAAACATGATATAACAACATGCAACTCCCCCTTAATCCATGAAACTCTCTCTACAAATTTCTCCCCCTATCATAATTTACTTAAACATAATCAATTCTCCCCCTTTGACACCATCAAAAAGATTAAGACTAAGTTATAAACTTATGGCATCAAGTCTAATAAGAGGAAAATTCCAAAAATTGTTTTAAAACCTTAAATCAGCCTTTACTATTCGGAATATTAGGTCACCAGTCGACTGGTTCAGACTACCAGTCGACTGGCACACTGTTTTTAGGAATTCTGTTTTCCGGGGTGAAATTCAGAAATGCATTAAAAATTCCAGAAAATTCGAAAAATCATGAAATTTGGGGAACATATTTCTTGTAATATTCTTTATCATTGAAAAATAGGTTTTCATGAAAAATCATTATATTTTCACATATTTTCCAAAAATCCAAAAGGTTTAAAAACCACTAGGTTTTTGATCATGTGAGTATTAAGTTTAACACCTAGTTTTGGTTCCAATTGTTTCAAAACATGAATACATATATTTTAGATTAAGAAATTGTTTTGAAAACATATGAAATATCCAACCATGATCTTTGGGCAATATGTCTATGAATTAAACATAAGTCTTCCCCCATGATTGGTCTATTATTGCTATTTTGATACCTTAAATGACCATCTAAATGTCATAGGCATTAGTGGACATTTGTATCATCCTAACATCTCACTCATGCTAAGTTTTCAATCATGGTAGCCTATAGTGAGTGTGAGATGTATCCTAGGGGGTATTTGTATACACTTAACCATTTATATTCATGCAATTCTATCAAGGTTAAGTATCACCCTAACAATCCACATGATCATAATGGCATATATGAATGAATTCTACATTATGATCATGAAATACATATTTTTATCAAATTATAATCATGCATTAGGTATTATATAATGATAATAAGCAAAGTATCACCTAAAGCCTGATTTAACCCTATTTCTCATGATTATGTGTCAAATATCAAAATCATAAATCATGATTGCAAACATACATAGCAATTACATTAATTATCATGATTTAAGCATTATTAACTATTTATAGGCACGTTATCATCACCTAACACTATTTAAAAATGTTGTCCCGCCATCCTAAGTCAACCAAAATATGATATAGGTCAATTGCATATGGTTGATTACCCTAGGGGTTTTCTAACCCTTTAGGATGGATTTTGGAACCCAATACAAATTCTTGCTTATAGGGTTCACTAAATACTCCTTGGGGATCCATTTTCTAGCTATTACCTTCTTCTTATCTTGTCCCCTAGCAATTAGACATTTATAGGTCTTTTCATTTTTCTTTTCTTTGTATCCTAGGCCTTTCTTATTGAAGCTAGCTCTTTGGCTCCCTATAATCATGTTCAAGGTGTTTGAGCCAATTGTGAATTTTTCTAGGGCTTTTGTCAAATAATCTACCTTTTCCCTTAAAGCCCTATTTTCATCCATACATGCATCACTAACATTAAATGACACATATTCATGTGAGCATGCATCATCATGACAAGAAGAAATATTTTCATTTTGATTTAAGCATGCTTTTTCTAACTTATTTTCTAAGTCCTTAATTTGATCTAGCATGCTTTTGTTCTTCTTCTTAGCTCTAAATAAATCCCTAGTTAAGCTAGAAACCATGGAAACTATTTTCTTAGGAGTTAGATTCGTTACCATAGTTTCCATGTCCTCTTCTTCTTCTTCGGATGAGGAGGATGTAGAGGCTCCCCCTTCACTTGAGCTCTCTCCACTTGAGTTTGATTCTTCATTTTCGGTGGAGGAGCAATCCAAGTCATCAAAGGCCATCAATGCAAGGTTAGAATAGACTTGTTCCTCTTCTTTGGATGAGGATGAGGAAGAAAGATCATCCCATGTCTTGGCTTTGAATGCTTTGGCCTTCCCCTTTTCCTTTGCCTTCTTTTCCTCTTTCTTCTTGCTCCCCTTTTTCTTCTTCTTTTCTTCTTTCTTCTTCCTCTCTTTTTTGCTCTTGTTTAGGAGAGGACAATTGTCCCTTATGTGTCCCTCTCCTTGGCAATTGTAGCATATGACCTTCCCCCTTGGTCTTCTATTCCAATCATTAGACTTATTAAATCTAAAACCTTTTAATGCACACCTTACCCTCCTTACCATATAGGCTTCTTCCGTGCTATCCATGGAGGAGGAGGAGGAAGCTTCGTCATCGGAGGAGGAGGGAATCTCTATCTTCTTCTTCCCCTTGTTTGCCAACAATACTACTCCCCTTGAAGGTTGGATTCTAGGCTCTTCTTGTATACCTTCAAGCCTAGATTCATGTAATTCCATAGTGAAGAAAAATTCATCTAGAGTACTTACCTCTAGATTCTTTGAAATATAAAATGAGTCCACAATTGAACTCCACTTGGATGATCGGGGAAAAGCATCTATGACTTTCATTATCATATCCCGGTTGGAGAGATTTTCACCTACACTTGTTAGCCCAATTAAAATCTCTTTAAACCTAGAATGCAATGAAGTTACCTTTTCTCCCTTTTCTAATTTTATGTTGGATAATTGGGAGCGGAGGAGATCTCTTCTTGCAAGTTTAGCCTCCTAGGTACCTTCATGAAGCTCTACTAGCTTCTCCCACATTTCCTTGGCACTTAGGCAATCTCCAATTCTATTTATTTCTTGTTGAGGAAGAACATTGTATAGATGGTGCTTGGCTTTTGAGTTTACAAGGTGCTCCTCTCTTTGCCTCTTGGTCCACCTTGACTTCTCTATTGGCTTCCCCTCTTCATCCCTAGGCAAAACGAAACCGGATTCCATTGTAATCATAATATCAAAATCTGTTTCGAAAAATACCTCCATTCGCTTCTTCCACCAAGCGAATTCTCCTTCAAACTTCGGTGGATGAATGTTTGAGCCGACCATCTTTTTGAAGTGCTCTCGTGGCGGTTAGTCCTTGAAGAGCGACCTTAGCTCTGATACCACTTGTTGGAGGATCGATTGGCCGGCTAGAGGGGGGTGAATAGCCCTCGTTTGTTGGTTTACGGATTTTGCTCGTCTACACAAAGATTAGCGCAAGCAGAATATGCAAATACAAATAAATAAAGACAAGCAAATAAACAATGAGAACAAACAATACAAACACCGAGATGTAATGTGATTCACGGCTACGCCGCTAATCCACGGTCCGATTCATCCACAGTGAATCACTCCGCAATCTATCCACTAGATCTCTCCTTTGCACAAAGCTAGGTGGAGATAACCTCTTTACACAAAAACACTCCTCTTACAAATATAATGGAAATAAGCTCAAATAAGAGGATGGAAAGCTTTAGGGAACTTTGGGAGAGTATTAGAGCATAAGCATTAGCCTCAAAGCCCCATCCCCTTCCTTTTTATAGAGGAAGAGGGTTTCTTCCCGTTGACACAGGAGCAGTCGACTGATGCCCTCGATCAGTCGACTAGTCCTGTAGTCGTTGCCCAATAACGACCGCTTTCCACGTTGGATTCCATCCAACGGCATTGGCATCAGTCGACTGATGGCACCCATCAGTCGACTGATGTCAATCAGTCGAGTGCTCCGTGAGATCGACTCCATTCTGTGCCCATGCACAGAGTCATTAGTCGACTGTCGTCCCTTGGCAGTCGACTGATCAAGCCATCAATCGACTGCCCATGCCGGCAGTCGACTGATCAACTTGATTCAGCTGACTTAAACCAGTCGATCGAACCATAGACTCAGATCAGTCGAATGCCATTCCATGGCAGTCGACTGGTGTCAGGAAATCCCATCCGACACTTAGCCAAATGGCCAAGTTTCATCTACGAGCTACTACCCCTTCCCGGTTTACATTCGCTCATTCTCATCCCTCGGAGTCCCTCGCCTTCGAAGTTCTCTTCGTTCGCGGCCACGCCCCTCGGCAACATCAAGCGCATGACTCTGCAATGCTCCTTCACGTCTCTTGCCTCGAAGTCTACTTTCTCTGGCTTCACTCCAAGCTTCTCGTCCGACGGTCCCTCGGATGCTCCAAGCGCACGGCTTCCGCAAAGCAATCCTTCACTGACTCAAGGACCGAGTCATGAGATGTGAAATTTGCCATGGCTCCATGTGCGAATTACTAAGTCCTGCACGACTTCAACGCACATATCAAATCAACATAACAAACTAACTTAAACCCTTTCCCACACACATCAAAACCTAATCATGGCAAAAGATTGCACTAACATGTTCTTCTTCATGTCGTTTCACTAGTAGGAGCATTTAAAGTCCCGATACATTTGGGTTCCACCTAGATAAATTGCAAATATAGATCGATGTGCTTCCTAGAGTAGGTCTTCTTTAATAAGATGCATCTGAGGAACACATAATCTTCTTCGAAATCGAAGAATCTCATTCTCATCGCAAGAGAATTTTGTCTGCTGACCTGAATCCACTCTACTATATAAAAACTGAAGATGTTGATCACTCACTTGTACTTTTTTAATCCGTTCAACTATGGATGACGGAGCAATCATAAAGACCAATATTCCTTGTTGTAATTGTCCTCTTTCTAGTAATCTCATTTTTGAGAATTGTTGACCAACTTTGTGATTACTACTCAATGACTAGCCATTGCTCAAAGCGTCTGCTATTACATTATCTTTCCCGGGATGATAATTCATGGTGAATATATCAAAAGATTAATTAAAGCTTGCAAGTGTTTGTACATAAAATCTGGAATTTTGACTGAAGCACTACTTCCTGGAGATTGTCCAATTGACTCTACCAACAAAGATAATAGAGATTGTTCTTGTGCTAGCTATAGGAAGACTTAAAATATTATTCGGCAGAATGTAAAAAGACTCGAAAGAACCTTCCAAAACACTTGGCACAATCCACTGCAAGTAGTCATTTCAAATCGTTATTAAAACAAATGCCTCCAAAGAAAATGTTAAGTCTCTTAAAAAAACGTAAAACAAATACAACTATCCTTGTCAAGCAGAAAACCAGAAAAACTTCTAGATCTTCCTTTCAAAATAAATAGAATAGAACAAAAGATTCCACAATTCTTAGAAACTAATTGGGTCACCATTCCAACAGCTTCAGTTACATTTTTTTAATTTTCTTAAGACTAGTAATAACATCTCTTTATCTCAGGTTTGAGTTAGGCTTTCAATTGAACCCAAAGAGGTGCAAGACAAATTATGCACAACGAAGCTAACTTATAACCAAATAATATGGTGAAATATGATTAAGGAAAGCAAGAAATTGAGCTCGTAACCTGTTCTGAACCATTTTAAAACTAAGAGTTCCTAGTGTTAAAACCATAATTCATAACCAATTAGGAAGTGTGCCAAACTATTGATTCAAAAGAATCAAACATATAAATGATTGTAAAAATTACATTATGGTTTTCTTAATTGCACATTAAATATTTATGTTTCACTTGACTCCATTTTTTCCATTCTCAATTTTTTGTTCTATACTGTAAGACATGTTTTCTTTCTACATTCTTTGTTCTGGAACCAAAATGCCTGGTCAAATAGCAAGATTTAACATCACAGTGGCTATCATCACTAGCATCCCCTTAACAATTCTGAGCTCCCAAACAAAGCACAGCGTAGCAAGATATGCGGTGTCAATAAAATAGTGTGGTTAATAAGGAGTGATTAATCTGGAAAATAATATGGTCTCACTGAAAAACTGCTGCATGCAAGTAGAAGTATGTTTGCAATCGAATAGAATCAAATGTTACAATTAAGTTAAAAATTGCAAGAATCAATCAATTAAACATGATATGTTGTATTCCCACAGTGAATTGATGGCTAAGCAATCTTTAACTCTCTCTCTTTAGAATAGTAGCCACTCTAAAGGAAAGAAATTCTTCTAGTTTAAGTTTTCTTTGATATTCATGCATTAGAGTCATGTTATTGAAGCAAAATGAAAACGAGTCAAGGAATTGCCATATAGAGTGCAATAACATCTATCAAGCAACCTTGCATAAACAAAATCTTGCCCATCCACTTCTTCGCCTGTGACAAATTTCTCTTTATTTAATTTCCCAAATCCCAGCTAATATTGCTCTAGGATATTTGTCCCTTTCCAATTCAGCAATGGTAACTTCATGATTAACTTCATTTTCATATTCAACAAGTTCAATCACAGGTGAATTATTAATTCTGCCAATAACGATATCATCATTCTCTAAAGTGATATCAGACTTTAATCTATTTCCTCAAACTTCAGCCATGGTATTGGTTCCCTTTAAGCTCTTTGACTGCTTTGCCGAATGTTTGTAACTTAGTGAAGACAATAACTTGAGGATCAGGCAGCAAACCTCTTATCTTGTCTAGTATGTGTTAGCCATAGTCTCTACGGGGATGCGAGTTGTTGGGGCAGAGCGATACTTGTGAAATGAGCATGAGTCGATTTTAGAGGAGGGTTTAAAACTCCTCCTTGAACTCAGATGACTCTCCTCTGTCCTGACCAATCACATCAAGAGCAAAGGCCTTCCGCGATTTATCTGTCTTACAATGACCGCGGGACAGATCGATGGAAGCTACTAGGTTGGTGGTTCCAACCTTTTGTGAAATGTGTTGCCTTAGAGATATCCATTTTGTAGTTCCTTTATTATTAGGGCACAAAGCCCCACAACTACAAACTTATCCACTCTTAGAAAGCAACTAAACCCTAGCAGACCATGCAGTTCAAAAATCTCTGTGCTATATGAATTGACTATTTTCTCATGAAGGCGATTTATCAAAGCATTTTCTACTTTTTTTTTATAAATTAACCTCGATTTTGTTGCTGATAGGGAGTTTAGTTTGACGTATAAATTGAAATACTTATATGGCTAAAGAAATGTACCTTAGTATAGTCTAGTAAACATCTATATTCAATTATAACGCTTAGATGTTAATGATTTCGAGATTTACCCTACAATATTTGCTTATCAGTTTCTTTTTTTTTCGAGATGCTTGTTGTTGGGTCATTTTTATCGATATGATTCATTCTAATACCTCTCTGTAAGTGCTGACAGAGGATTCATAGATCATGATCTAAATATGTGTTGCTAGGTCTTGGGTGAACTTAAACATACGGTCGCAATCTTGAACTATAAGATGGGGCAAAAACTCTGCAAGTCTAGTAAATTCGGTATTATACTCCATTGCAGAAAGATCGCTCTACTTGCGGTTTAAGAATTTCTAATGGTGAGTCGTGCAAAATGATGCAGGGATGCATATACGGTTGTTCCTAAGTAGCGGTCAAATACTCAAAAGTGTCTTCTAGGTTATCTAACTAAGCATGAGCAACCCATGGATCATATTCCCCATGAAACCGAGTAAATCGATTCTTTACTAACTTTGCCAACAATGATATGCACACTTTGTCCATAACCTAGTTGGTACTAGCAGGGGATGACAAAGTTGGTGCCACTTACTGTGATTGTAATCCCTAATCTATAGTAGGGGTATGACGGGCCTGACATCTACTTTCCTACTCGGCATCAATCGGCTCTCTAAGAAAATTTACTTTCTTAGAAGCAGGTTCATGTACCATCGATTCAATAGTTCATTTCTGTGATCGACCCCGACCATGAACAAGGGATGACTCACTACATATCATTTCTTGCTATAAATAACTAAATGCATATCTAACAGAAGGATATATAATAACAATTATCATACCTTATTTCTTAATGCTCGAAGAGGTCACGCTGTTGCCAGGTCCCAAAACTCACAAAATCACAATCGAGTAAACAAATTGCAATGACCAAAATACAAAAGAAACCTCATAAGTGGACTTCACAACCTAAGCTGGGTTACAAATAAAATTGTCACGTCTCAGAGATATACTTATCCATCAAATCGCACGGTACCCCTTTGTGATAATATGAGATATAACATGATAAAAGGCCCAAATAGCTACTAATTGTTGGGATGTATACTGAAAAGTCTATCTTTTGTATGAACATCTTTATTTTTGAAATAAGAATCACATGATCATTGTTTGCATATTTTTATGGTTATGCATATTGTCTAATACATTACATTGTAGATAACATGGTGTGTGGTGTCACACGGGAGATCATGTTATCGACTCCTTGTAAAGTATAAGTAAAGGCTCACAACCGAGATTGCTTTGGACAAACCATCGGAATGGTTGTAGTGTGATTTGGTATTGATTTGTCTTGACCATAGAATCACACTAGTACACTTTGTGTGTATTGAGCAGGATCGACTTAGAGGTGATTCGATTTATTGCTGACTACATAATCGAATCGGACCTCAGATATTATTTTGTACATGTCTTAATCTCGATATAATAACAAGCACATATACTTAGTATTCATTTCTTTGATTTATCAATGGGCGAGATTTATAGATTAAATCGATAGGCTCGGTAAGTTGGGAGATGATATTATTTATATGGTGTGTCGTTGATTATAGGAGGAAACTATGTCCTATATATTAGGATGATGATGTCCCCTTGAGGAGCTCATAAGGTTCATCATGTAAACCCTGCAGGTGGATTTGGTCCAGCATGATGAAAAGGTTGAGTGGTACTACTCATGGAGTTAGATGTTGATTATTTAATGGTCAGTAAATTAATTAATCGACGGACATTCGAGATCTTAAACACGGGGAGAAAATGTACAAATAATATATGGAGCCCATATTAACTTATGGGGGTTGGTGAGGTAGATCAATGATAATCCTTTAGTGGATTGAATTATCATTAATGGATCGGACTTTCTGTGGGCTTGATCCATGGGTGGCCAAGATCCAACTCATCCTCATGGTCCTTAATGTAGCCTATTAACACCTCATGAAGCTTAGATCCAATGGATAGAAACAAAACTAGATCCAAAGGTAGAGATTAAATCTCTAGATCCCACAGTTGAGATTAATTCTCTAGATCCGACGGTTGAGATTAAATCCCTAGAAACTATGGTGGAGATTAAATCATGGCTTATCCCTAACTCTATAAAAGGAGGTGATAGGGGTGGGCGACAACTTGATGGCTTAGGGGATTAGGGTTTGCTTCCTTTGGAGGCTAGGAATCCTAGTTTGTTTAGGATTAGGTTTGGGCGGCTAGGGTTTGGGAGATAGGGGTGGGCGACAACATGAGGAAGAGCTCTTTTTTTCTTCTTCCCAAGTTGTTGCCGGCACATATACTTCTCCCCTCAACCTTGGCCGGTGCTCATCCTATTCTTCTTCCCCTCTTCCATGGCCAACCATTAGGAGAGATAGGATTAAGGTTTGGAGGCTTGGGCGGCACCAGATAAGGAATTATTTTCTTTTCTTCTTCCTCTCTTTTGGTGGCCGGCGCCCACAACCTTCTTTCCAGCCCTTGGCCGGTATCCAAACTCCCTCTTCCCCTTTTCCTTGGCTGGTGGAAACAAGAATTAGGGCTCTCCCTTGGTGTCTTGGCTGGTTTCCACCTTAATCTCTTCTTCCTTCTTGGACGGCGGCAAGCTCCATCCTTGAAGGTTGTTGGTTGGTTGAAAGAAGGAATAGAGCTTTGTTTCTATTCTTCCTCTTGCTCGGAACGAGCAAGGAAGGAAAATTGGCGATCTAGGAGCTTCAACTTTTGATAGATCGTCGCCCACACGACGTCCGAAAGGAGGAAGGTCATACATTAGAAGATCGAGAGGTATACCGATTCTCTATTCTCTTTTGTTACTGCTTGTATTTGTTTTTTCAATTATGAGCATGATATAATTCTGTTTGTGGCTAAATAATACTTGGATCCCGAACATAAATACAAAAGACGGCGATCTGTACATCGTCTATTCGGCGGCTACTCGTAGAATAGAGGTTGATCGTTTGAACAACGAGTTTGTTCAAGTGACCTCTCTAAACGAATAGCACGACGATGACTTGGTTGTTTGGGCAATCCCTTTTGTCTTAGATTAAATTTTTTTTAATCTGGGGACATCGATGGGATCGCCATGAACAAACGACCGAGGTGAAGTGGGAAGCGAAGTTTCCCCTCACGGACTCGATAAGCAAAACCCTTCACTAATAACACAAATCATATACAACAATAAAATAAAATGATTGAATGTAAAAATACATATAAATCTCAATTGTACATACCAATATGACTTCAATACGAGGAAACAAAATCCAAGACACAGTGTCAAAACATAAACCAATACTACAAGTCCAATATTACAGAAACATAAATCTAAAATTAAGCCGCATAATATAAATGAAATAAAGATCGAAACTCTTGGTGTGAGGTGGGACCGACAGGAAGGACCTCCGTGCATCATGCTATATCCTCTATCTACTACCTGAGGGGGGGGGGGGAGGGGGGCAGAGGAAAATAAATGGTATAGTGAGTACAAGCTACTCGGTGGGTATAAAATAAATAGTGCATGGACTAATTAGATGAAGATCAAAGGATATATAGTCTCAAAGGTAATATCAACTAATCATAGTAAGTGTATACAACATCCAAATGCATATACTAACCTAATCCAACCAGTGAAAAATCATGAACAATAGTAAGTATCAATCAATAATTATACTACACACAACACTAGGTATAAACATATAACAACAGTAACCATCAACTAACGATCCGCAAATAATCAACATCAAGATACCACAATGAAACCTCGTAGTTTTTGATGTGTACAAAGGGTCATTTTCTACAGGCAACCATATGCTAACGTGAACAAGACTCATGGGCTAACAGAAAGTGTAAAAGAGCACTATCTGTGAGTAATAACATGCTACCATGAACGGATCTCGTGGGTAGACAAACAATATAAAGACTCAATATTTGCGGGCAACGATATGCTGCCACGAACGAATCTCATGGCCAGACAGAGTATATAACTATCTAGTTATTCACTATAGACAATAACATGCTACCACGAATAAGACTAATGGGTAGTTAATTACCCTAGTTTGTTAAGTCTAGGACTCCTACGTATATATCAGGAAATGTCTATCAAGGCCAGTATAAGTATAGCAAATCTACTAATATAGTATGCTCTCTCAATGTTATTCCATTCCTTAGATTCTCCTCTAAGGGTTAATTACTATTTCTGTTAAATACAGAAAAATTAAAATACTAAATTAAATGACCAAAATTTAGGAAAAATAATCCTAGGAATTTTTTAGGATTTTTGGAGAATTTTAGAATGTTTTTCCAGAATTTTTCTGGATTTAAACGTAAGTTTTATGATCTTTCATGGGGATAAAATAAATAGGTTTTGGTAGAACCTATTTAAGGAAGTTAATAGATGTCATTAACCTAATGTAAAATACCACAAATAAAAATTTTGGTACAAGATAATATCTCTTAGATTGATGATGATGATGTCTAGGGATTAATTGAACCAAACCTAGGTTAAAACTTTTGGATTTAATTAAAACCTAATATAGGGTTAGGGTTGATTTAATTGGACTGGTCCATTACTTAAACTGATTCAAATTATCCCCATTTCTTTGGGTTTTATTTCTTCCGCCGCGACATCCTTTTCTCCTCGCTTTTTCTCAACCCCGGCGCCTTCTCTCGCTCATCTCCATCGCCGCCTCCTCCCACTTCTCGATCATGCACTGATCGCATACCGGCCTTCGCTTATGATGGCCGCTAAGAAGCCAACATCGGCCGCTTTTTTCATGAGCAATACGTACCTTTTGCCTCATCTCCCACGCCACTTGCGCATAGCGCTAACTAGCCTCGTTGGTGCGACTTGCCCTACACCGCAACCTCGCACTGTCGCATTTGTCGCTCCTCTTTGCCCTGGTTGTTGCTCCTGCACTGATGCATGCCATCAAGCCATCACTGCCGCTAGGAATTTCACCATGGCCTAGCTGATTTCGACGTCTGTCAGGGAGGGAAGGTACTTCGTTGTCAGAAATTTGCATTCGCGAAAAGGTACTAGGTCCTGCCTCTATCGACCATGTTGTGAACTCTGCCCTCTACACCACGCTATGCCACGATGGAGTGAGGGTGCACACTGTTGAGCATTAAGACCGGTGGTGATGAGGAAGTTCCTTTGTTAGATGGATCAACGAAGCGATGGGTGGAGGAAATAAAAAAAGATGAGTTGTATGCTGCCTAAGATCACAATGATTGCAGTTTAGAAAATTACTACCAACACTCCATGGCATGGAAATTCTTTCTTGATTGCTTTCCTTCTCCAAATCACATATGGAATAGATTTTTCAAAGATACCAGTAATGGCCACCCAAGGGTTTTCTTCTTTCATTGATGAATCTATATACTATAAAGAAATAGCTTCTGCAAGGACATTTTGCGTCCACGAACAGAGTTGGGTGTTAAGAATCTTCGAACGGTCATGGCGCTCTGTAGTCAAAGGTTTCGGTGACGAGACAGATCCACGGGTGTGAAGATAGTTATCACGAGTTTCCTAGCAGGCGGGTATCTTTGGCTAATCTTCTTTTAGATATTGTCATATTGTTGTGCGCTATTTACTATAGCTAGTAATAGTTTTTTATGCTTCTAACTGCCTTGGTATGTCACTAGCTAGTAAGGGTTTTAGTCTTTTCATATGCTTATTTTATTGGTGCTCATTTATCTGGATACTTGCCATGTTTACTTATTTTAGGAGTTGTGACATACACTTGACTAGCTTTTAGATATACTTTCCTTGTATACCTAGGTCATCCATATGTACTCATTTTGTTTGTACATATTATTTGGAGACGTATATTGGTTGGTGTTACATGCTTTAGTGTCATGCATCATCTTGCATGATTGTATGCTGGCTGGTCGGCAGTTCCTTTGTAGTTGAGCCCGCAGTCAGTTATATGATCTAAACACATAGTCATTCATGGGTTAGTGGTACATCAGGAGGGTGTGTGCAGTAGCTCTGTCAGGCTCTGCTGGTCAGCTCATGGGTAGCGGTGAGGCAGCGTGGTAGCGGACAAGGATCCCTTCTTTGGTGTATGACACCGGGAGATGAAAGCTTTGCTCCCCCACTCTATTTGGGGTAGGAGGATAGGTGTACTCCGAGAGTATCATGTCCACTTGGTCACTCAGGAGTAGTGATGGCAGAGTGCATAGTTGTCATAGCCCGATCCACTCGGCTTCACCATCGCGTGTGAGGCGGCTGACTGGCGTCATGGGTGACCATGTCATTTGCATCGCATGCATATTGCATGGATGGCATTTTTTGTGTTTGCTGCATTTTGGTTGTTGCCTTGGTTGTTGCATATGATTGACATGCATACAGGATACATTATGTATATGTCCGACGACCTTATTTTTGCTAGTATGGCTCATACTCCTATGTCAGGATAGGAGATTCAGGTATGTACAGTCTTTCTACATCTCTTCCTTGCATTTCCTATTATTGATCAGGAGACTGTACTGACATGATTATTATTACTACTTATAGTTTACTATGCATGACTATTAGATATCCACTGAGTTTTACTCACCTCGTTGATATCTATTCTATTTCAGGATGAAGCCTTACGGAGAGTCTAGTTGTCAGTCCCCTGATCTGACGCCTCCGTATTTTATATTTCATGCTTCCGTATTTTTACCGCTAGTACTCTATGTTTTAAACATGTAGTATTTTATACTTATGGTTGTTTTGGCGGTACTTGATATGTATTTATGGACTTTTGATAGATTGGTTATGGTTATGTGTGGTTGTGTATTCTTGCTCAGATGGCAAAAGAGGTGAGTCTAGAAGTTGTAGATTTTTTATTTATTTTGGTTGATGGCCTAAGGTCATATATTATATATATTATGGTGTGGTATGTTCCGGCAATGTTGGCCGATGTATAGTGGGCCGTATGGGCCTTGTATTCAAGATTCGTATTGTCACCCGTATAGGAGAGATGATGTAGGATTTTCGTCTGGCGGGAACTCCCTCGGGGCGTGACAATTTATTTGGTATCAGAGCACTTAGGTTTTCGAGTTCCTAAGGGTTTTGGATTTTCGGAGTTCGCCATATTTGGCAGGTCAACCTATGCATTTTTGGATTTTGTACGGATTTTTGACGATTTTTATGTTTTGGAATTTTGAGGTATTAACTACAAGATCGTATTAGGGACTTGGCGACAACAGGACATCTCCAGACGGCTAACAGGTGAATAAATTCTAGAGATAAATTCTTTAGATTTAGTGCATGATGATATGATTACGTTGCTTACGTAGTTTAGGATATATTTGCACTTGATGCTCTATAGCATATTGCTTTGACTTTGTACTGGCATGACCCCTTTAGTTATACCCTAATTAATTTCAGCTATTGATTTCCATTAGTATGACTATGCTGTCGTTTATTAGATATCGTTGTATGTGTTTATTTGGTTATGTGTTATTGTAGTAGATACCATGATGGAGACTAGTAGAGATAGAATAATTTAGATGAGGTTATTCCGTAGGAGCAGATCTCAGGAATGAAACATTAGTAAAACCCTAGGTGTAGGAACCCTAGGCGTAATAACCCGAATGTGCTTATTGATATATGTTTATCCATTTACTATTTCAGTTGATATGGTGATCGGACTAGTAGAGATCGTATGATTAGGATGTGATTAATCCTTAGAGGGTATATAATGTTGTTCATATCTATCGGCTGCCAACTATATCTCCCAATTTTTGGTTGAGAGAGAGTCTGCAGTAGAGACTCTCTATGGTTGCTTTGTATATTTGTGGTTGAATATATCTCCCATGCATGGTTGAGATAATCTACTGTAAGGTTATACTCTTGCGTTATCCGTTTGGAGTTGGTGATAATCGGATTCATATGACATCTATATCTAGATAGCTACTTTACATCTTAAGTACCCACGAGATCTATTCGTGGTACCATGTTGTAGCATGCATGATTGAACTGATAGAAATGATATAATTTAGGCTTAATCCTCTTGCCGTGCTTGTTAGTAGATGTGTTGTCCTTATTGGCCATGATAGGCATTTCCTGTTAGCTGGGATGAAACCCTATGATTAATCGTTTTGACGTGTTTATTAGTGGACTTATGATTTTTATTGACCTTGATAACCATTCATGTTAGAAGGGTTGGAACCCTAGACTTAACCATCTCGATGTATTTATTTATAAGTCGATGATCTTTATCGACTTTAGTAAACATTTCGTATTAGAGGTGTTGAAACCCTCGCTTGACCGCTTCAATGGGATTAATTGTAGATCGATGATCTTTATCGACTTGGATAGATGTTCTATGCTAGATGCATTGGATAACCCTAGGCTTAACAACCTAGGATAATCGACTGCCCCGCGACCCATTAGTGGTAGCATGTTGTTGCGTGCAATCAATAATTAGACATCTATATACACTGTCTGCTTACGAGACCCATTCGTGGTAGTATGTCATGGTCCGCAAACATTGAATCTTTCTACTGCCTATCTACCCACAAGTCCCATTCGTGGTAGCATGTAGTTGCGCGTAGATAGTGCTTAGTATATTGATTGTCGACCCAAGAGTTCTGTTCGCGGTAGCTCATAGATAGTTCCCTTTATATTACCTCGAGAGCCACGAGGCTTTGACGTGGTATATGGATGTTGATTGCTTGTAGATTGCAGTGGTTGTGTATGTTGTAGGTATATTTGTTATACTGCTGACCAGGTTAGTTGTAGACTGATATTGGTACTCTGAGAGTTGGGTTACTCTAGTTTGTTTCCTTTGACTTCCATTATGTGCATTATGATTATGCACTATTGTCTATCCATCCACTGAGTGGTTGTACTCACCCCCTCCTCACTTATCCTCTAGGTTGACTGATGGAGGACATGTCCTGTTGATTTACCTTCGTGTCGCTCAGAGAGTTCCTTGCCATGTTTGTCCTACTGCATCGTCGAGATGCCGCTTTATTTACTTTATCGATATTGCATTTTGTTTATGTACTTTAGATTTTGTCGCAATTTGATTTGGCATCATAAAACTATTTTACTTTAATTGATTTATGTTTAGTCGTGCATGCATGCAGTTAATAAAATACTTGTATTTCTATTATTATTTTGAGGTTTTACCAGATCTTGTCCATGTATTTCTGAATTTTGTCACTAAGGGGCTCCACCGTCATTTGGATGACGGATATGCCCCCGGGATGTGACAATTTTATTGGTTTACGATTTTGGTTTGTGGGTTTTGTGTTTCGAGGATTTTCTTTTCCTTGGATTTTTGGGAGTTCTCATGTTTTGGGACCAGGCAAGCTGAAGAATGTCTCTAAGCTATAGGAAAAGTATTGCCTTTAGTGGTTACTGTACTTTTCTTATATAATAGGATGATGCCATTATGTTCTTGTTAGATACTTACTCATTGTAGGAAATGCTACCTAGTGAAATTTCCCCTACTCAGGGTCGTGGATGAGGTCAACGACGTATTGATCTTGCGGAACCTAATGATGATTTCAGAAGTACAGACTCTTTAGAGGTGCCGACTGATGTCGAATTAGAAAGCTAGGGATTTGGCCTGCTAGTCACCCATTTGAAGGTCAAGGACTAAACCCTCAGAGAATATCAGTCCCTAGTATTAGTGATTTGGTTATGGATAAGGCGTGTATACCTACACTGGTCAAGACGATGAAAGATCATTTTACCTTATTATAGGAGGTGTTGGATGGGATATTTATCTGTCCCAGTATTTCTTTTAGAGAAGATTCGGAACTCTTTGTTAAAAGAGAGATGTACCTTTGAGGTTATGCATCGGTTATCGATGATGGAATGCAGTAGTTGTTGGAAATGAATATCCTTCATTGTGGATAGATGATCTGTTTAGATCAGCTAAGAACACTTGTGTATACTCTAGGGTTGGTAGTGACATGGTGTCATACAATTATCATTGTCGTTGTGATGATTGATATATCATCGGCCTAGAGTAAAAAGGATGCAGGTGTGTAGAGACGACAATATCATACTTGGTATGAATTGTATGAGCTTTTTATTTTGTTGTTAGACTATTTAATGATTTAGTCATCCATGGATTTGAGAAATCGTGTATTCGGGACACGATGGGATCAATTGTGGTTGTTGGAATTGCGTAACTTGGCCACTATTAATGGAGGTAGTTGAAGTTGCGCACTCGGCCACCAAAGATGGTGGCTTCCTTGTATAATTTGGGTTATTACCGTAAATGTGGATAGAATGTTTTTAGCATTACTATACCATAGACTTGTTTGACCAAGAATGTGATGGAATTTACTTAGTTAAAAGCTTGTGAAACTAGTTTAAGGGCTCAGACGATGGTTGACTTTTGCATCAGTGTTAGTTAATCCTTCCGATGTGGATGGAAGGGTATTGTACGCAGATGCATTGTTTTAGAGAATGGATTGATTCTGATGTAGTTGTTTGAGACGTATCCCATGTTTACATCAGTTGAGGAACTATGAGATGGGTTGTCATATACATGACGTGACTTTAGTAGTTATTTTCTTGATTTGTGGATAGATGGGGCAGGAATGCTAATGGGATTTTAGCTAGCTACTGGATAGCTATTGTAGAGTAGCTGAAACACGAATGGTTGTAACAAGGGAGTTTGGCCGCTATAGCCTTCCATGCACTTATAGAGTGTGTGGTGGAATGGATTTTAGACGGTAGATGGACTTCTCTTGTGAAAAGATAATTTCCCGTCTCTAACTTCGAGGAGGATAGTGGTTTTCAGAGTTGCATTAGTTTAAGGAAGAGATGCTTCAGGATATTCCGATTCTGTGATGGAAGTGGAAGCATATCATTATGGATTTCGGGGGCAGCTGGGAGGGCCACTTGTCATTAATGGAATTCGCCTACAATAGCAGTTATCATTCGACTATCCAAATGGCCCCGTTTGAAGCATGGTATTGTAGACAGTGTCGTACACCCACCCTCTGGGAGGAGGTTGGGGAGGCCCAGCTGCTAGGACCTTAGAGAGCTCAGCAGGTGGCAGAGTTGGTCCGTACTATCAGACGTAAGATGGTAGAGGCGCAGGATCTTCAGAAGAGTTATGCAGATCGGAGACGGAGACCTCTGGAGTTTTCTATTGGTGACCATGTGTTCTTGCGAGTCTCACCCATGAAAGGGGTGAAGAGATTTGGCCTCTATGGTAAGTTAGCTCCAAGGTACATTGGGCCTTTCGAGATTTTGAAAAGGATCGGAGCAGTCGCTTACTGCCTAGTGCTACCACTGTCCTTGGCTAGTATCCATGATGTGTTTCATGTGTCCATGATGAGGAAGAATATACCAGACTCTACACATATTCTGTCAGATGTGCTAGGTTCCATACAACCTGATGCTACTTACGAAAAGGTTCCGATACGGATTCTGGATCATAAAGAATGACAGTTGCGGAATAAGACGGTGCGACTCGTTAAAGTCGGGTGGAGTCACCACACCGATGAGGAGGCTAATTGGGAGCTTGAGGAAAAGATCAGAGCTCAATACCCCCACCTGTTTACTTAAGGTGCGTGAGATATATTTTCAGTACTTGTGGTATCTCTTACTCATTATGCATTTGAGTAGGAAATTTGGAGACCAAATTTTTATCAGTGAGGGAGAATGTTAAATATGGAAAAATTAAAATACTAAATTAAATTTCCAAAATTTAGGAAAAATAATCCTAGGAATTTTTCAGGATTTTTGGCAAATTTTAGAAATTTTTTACAGAATTTTTCTGGATTTAAACGGAAGTTTTATGATCGTTCATGGGGATAAAATAAATAGGTTTTGGTAGAATCTATTGAAGGAAGTTAATAGATGTCATTAACCTAATGTAAAATACCACGAATAAAATTTTTGGTACAAGATAATATCTCTTAGATTGATGATGATGATGTCTAGGGATTAATTGAACAAAACCTAGGTTAAAACTTTTGGATTTAATTAAAACCTAATCTAGGGTTAGGGTTGATTTAATTGGACCAGTCCATTACTTAAACCGATTCAAATTATCCCCGTTTCTTTGGGTTTTATTTCTTCTCTTCCGCTGCACATCCCTTTCCTCTTCGTTTCTTTCTCATGCCAGCCGCAACGCCATGGCGCCCTTCTCCTTGCCTCATCTCCGACATCGCTCATCTCCTCCAGCTCTCGATCACGCGCCGCATTGTGTGCCGGCTGCTCCTTCTTGTGATGGCGTCGCCAAGCAGCCAACACCGATGCCTTTTTCCTGCAAGCACCCCTGCCCTTTTGCCTCATCGCCCACGCCATTCGTACATAGCGCCAACCAACCTCGTCGGTGAGACTTGCCCTACACCGCAACCTCGCTCTGTCGCATTTGTCGCTCCTCTTCGCCCTGGTCGTTGCTCCTGCACCGATGCATGCCATCGAGCCATCATTGCTGCTAGGAATTTCACCACAGTCTGGATGATTCTGGCATCTATCGGGGAGGGAAGGTACTTCGTTGTCAGAAATTTTCATTCGCGAAAAGGTACTAGGTCATACCTCTATCGACCATGTTGTGAACTCTGCCCTCTGCACCACGCTATGTCGCCATGGAGTGAGGGTGCACACTGTTGAGCATCTTCTGTCTATGTTGGAGGTCTGTGGGGTTGATAACTGTCGGATTAAGACTGGTGGTGATGAGGAAGTTCCTTTGTTAGATGGATCAGTGAAGCGATGGGTGGAGGCAATAAAAGAAGCTGAGTTGTATGCTGTCTAAGATCACAATGATTCCAGTTTAGAAAATTACTACCAACACTCCATGGCATGGAAATTCTTTCATGATTGCTTTTCCTTCTCCAAATCACATATGGAATAGATTTTTCAAAGATACCAGCAATGCCCACCCAAGGGTTTTCTTCTTTCATTGATGAATCTATATACTATGAAGAAATAGCATCTGCAAGGACATTTTGCGTCCACGAACAGAGTTAGGTGTTAAGAATCTTCGGACGGTCGTGGCGCTCTGCAGTCAAAGATTTTGGTCACGAGACAGATCCACAAGCGTGAAGATAGTTATCACGAGTTTCATAGCACGCGGGTATCTTTGACTTATCTTATTTTAGATATTGTCATATTGATGTGCGCTATTTACTATAGCTAGTAATAGTTTTCTATGCTTCTAACTGCCCTAGTATGTCACTAGCTAGTAAGGGTTGTAGTTTTTTCATATGCTTATTTTATTGGTGCTCATTTATCTAGATACTTGCCATGTGTACTTATTTTAGGAGTTGTGACATGCACTTGACTAGCTTTTAGATATACTTTCCCTGTATACCTAGGTCATCGATATGTACTCATTTTGTTTGTACATATTATTTGGAGACGTATATTGGTTTGTGTTACATGCTTTAGTGTCATGCATCATCTTGCATGATTGCATGCTGATTGTTCGGCGGTTCCTTTGTAGTTGAGCCCACAACTAGTTACATGATCTGCACACATAGCCACACATGGGTTAGTGATACATCAGAAGGGTGTATGCAGTAGCTCTGTCAGGCTCCGCTGGTCCGCTGATGGGTAGCGGTGAGGCAGCGTGGTAGCGGGCAGGGATCCCTCCTTTGGTCTATGACACCGGGAGATGAGAGCTTTGCTCCCGCACTCTATTTGAGGTAAGAGGACAGGTGTACTCCGACAGCATCCTGTCCACTCGATCACTCAGGAGCAGTGATGGCAGAGTGCACAGTTGTCATAGACCCACCCACTCGGCTTCACCATCGCGTGTGAAGCGGCTGACTGGCATCAGAGGTGACCATGTCATTTGCATTGCATGCTTATTGCATGGATGGCATTTGTTTATGTTTGCTGCATTTTGGTTGCTGCCTTGGTTGTTGCATATGATTGACATGCATACAGGATACATTATGTATATGTCTGACGACCTTATTTCTGCTAGTATGGCTCATACTCCTATGACAGGATAGGAGATTCAGGTATGTACAGTCTTTCCGCATCTCTTCCTTGCATTTCCTATTATTTTATCAGGAGACTGTACTGACATGATTATTATTACTACTTATAGTTTACTATGCATGACTATTAGATATCCGCTGAGTTTTACTCACCCCATTGATATCTATTCTATTTCAGGATGAAGCCTTCCGGAGAGTCTAGTTGTCAGTCCCCTGATCTGACGCCTCTGTATTTTTGATTTCCCACTTCCATATTTTTACCGCTAGTACTCTATGTTTTAAACATGTAGTATTTTATACTTGTGGTTGGTTTGGCGGTACTTGATATGTATTTATGGGCTTTTGATAGATTGGTTATGGTTATGTGTGGTTGTGTATTACTTCTCAGATGGCAGAAGAGGTGAGTCTAGAAGTTGTAGATTTCTTATTTATTTTGGTTGATGTCGTAAGGCCGTATATTATATATATTATGGTGTGGTATTTTCCGGCCATGTTGGCCGATGTATAGTGGGTCGTGTGGGCCTTGTATTCAAGATTCGTATTGTCACCCATATAAGGGAGATGCTGTCGGATTTTCGTCTGGTAGGAACTCCCTCGGGGTGTGACTATTTCTACTTTTCCAATCCTATCATCAGTTGGGACTATAAATAAATATCCACAAGTATAACCCATCTCAATATTAATACGATCTCTATTAATACAATATCCACAAGTATAAATATATCCCAGAATTTCGGAGTAAGAATTTATGATTATCCGAAGTACTATAGCCTAATTTTTCCAAGTAATAAGGTATTTTTTGAATATAATTGGCGTTCCTGAATGCTATTAGCTCACCCCCAAGCATTAGAGCATGCATGCAATGCATGCTGACAACTCTTCCCAAGGCATTCATGCTTCTCTTTCTAATTGCATCTGACTATTCTCGAGTGCATGCATGCAACCCATGCGACATTATCACCCTTCTTGAGTGCATGCATGCAAGTCACTCTTCCCAAGTGCATGCATGTAGGCCACTTTTCCCTAGTGCATGCAAGCCACTCTTCCTGAGTGCATGCATCCAATGTCACTCTTCCAAGTCACTCATCCAGAGTCACTCATCTAGAAGCCACTCTTCCAAAGTCACTCATCTAGGGTCACTCATCCAAAGTCACTCATCCAAAAGCCACCCATTCTAGAGCCACTCATTCAGGGTCACTCTTTCAGAGTCACTCATCTAGAGTTACTCTTCCAGAAGCAACCCTTCAAGGGTCATTCATTGTCACACCCCAAGAGTATATTTGTCTGTCAACCATACGATACCCTCTTGTGACAATATAAAATACAATAACGTCACTATTTAAGTATTGAGAATACAATCAAAGTCCCACATTGGTAAGACATGAAAAAGATCATGTGGTTATAAGATGAAAAGATATCTCAATTGGTATGAGACCTTTTGGGTAAAGTCCAAAAATAAAACTATGAGGGCTTAGGCCCAAAGTGGATAATATCATACCATTGTGGAGATATGTGGATCTTATAGGCACTAATAATTAGTATCAGAGCTTGGTTCATGTCAAGCCATGAACCTCGAGCGAAGGAAGTGAAGCTCCCATGTGCAGATCAAGAGAACCAGACACCAGACAGGAAGTCCAGTTGGGTCGGGAGGACCGAACAACTAGAAGGAAGTCTAGTTGGGCCAGGAGGACTAAATAGTTGGCAGGAAGTCCTAGTGGGTTGAGGATCGGACATCAAGCCGAGGATGTCCTTCGAGGATAGATAGGCTTGAGGGGGTTAATGTGGTCCTTCGTTTGAGGGGGGGATTGTTGAAGTATTGAGAATACAATCAAAGTCCCACATTGGTAAGACATAAAAAAAATCATGTGCTTATAAGATGAAAAGATATTTCCATTGGTATGAGGCCTTTTGGGTAAAGTTCAAAAACAAAACCATGAGGGCTTAGGCCCAAAGTGAACAATATCATACCATTGTGGAGATATGTGGATCTTATAGACACTAACAATTACAAGGCCCATATAGCTGCTTGTACACACAAGCCATAAATCACAATGAAATACACTGACAAGTAATAAAGATACAAAGACTCAAATATACATACCGGTACAACTTTGACACAACAAGAAAACATAATCGAATTCAACATCTCAACCAAATCCATAATAAAGGCCAAATACATAACAACACAACCATATACCAAAATGCAAAACCAATATAGAATAAAATCCAAAACATACAATCCATCAAGGATTCAAACCTAAAATGCACCATGTGAGATGGAATCGATAGACAGGACGTCCAAGCACCTTACGACATCCTCTACCTGCTACTTGGGCGACAAGAAAACCCAGGTTCTGTGGTGGTGAGTATAAGACTCAGTGGGATATGAAAGATAGTGCATGAACTAAATAAACATATGGAGATAAATAGGTATATAGTCTTAAAGGTAATATAAATAACCATCAGTATGAATATAATCAATACATATACCAACCTGATCCACCAGATGTAACATAATGTATTGACATACATAAAGGTATACAATGACACAACTCATAAAAACCTGAGCAAATACACAATAATGTAACACATACAAATAACATGCATGGCAATATCACACCTATGAACAACTCATAATCATATGAACAACGTATAATCAAATGCAGAAACCAACCTGGTCCATCTAATGTGGTATTATAATGTTGATCAAATGCACATAACAACTTGATCCAACTCATACTCAAATACACCACATGCAACAGTATTGAACATGCAAATGGTATGCATCATGATGTATAAACATATGCAATCATAGCTCAACCAAATGCAACATCTCACAAGCATATGCAATATGTATCACACACATATATGCCACCACACATGGCAATGCATATACAATATGTATCACACACATATATGAGCCACCACACATGGCAATGCATATACATGTTCACTACCTGCACACCCTACTCACTACCACAACCCCTGTGTGGCCTACGTGGCACGACATGACAACTGTCCCAACTCCAACTACCACTACTCTTGAGTGGTTGAATGGGCAGTATGAGTAAGTAGCTACAAGCTACACAATAGGGTCCATGTTTCTAGCCACTCCAACTACCACTACCCATGAGTGGTCGAGTGTTGCATGATAGGACAAGCTGCACGCAACTCCAACGACCACTATCACATAGTGGATGAGTGCAGAACAATAGATAAGTTGCACTCAACTCCAGCTACCACTATCCCGAGTCGTTGAGGAGGCAGTAATGATTGATGACTCTCTCAACCACAAGGGAGACCAAGTCGACAACATGCATGTAATGCAATGATGCACAACTCCAAACACATAAACCCACAGCATGGTCTCTATCTCACAGAGAGCCATATACTACAGACAAACAACCATGCTAGGATCTTTAGTTCATAAACATAACTCTACCGACAACCCACTCAACCATACATAGAAGACATGATCGATAGGAGACACACAATGCAAAGTAATATAATAAGACAATTAAATCTACATTTAGAACCATCACCTATCCTGGTGATATAACATGATGACCCAATCCAGGACTACAACTATACTCAGTAACATGCACTTATGCAACATCCATATATATCATAGTATATATAATCATCAACAGTGAATAAATGAGACTATATATATATCGAATAGAGCATATCAATGTTCAACGACTAAGTATCAAGCACAGGAATAAATAAGAGTGGAGTCAAGGTAATGATACTATCATCATAACAAAGCTCATGCACTAAGATCATCGATCTACCGAAACAAAGAAAGGAATTACTCAAATGATATATAGCTCATGTCAATAGTCCTCACATCTGTGAACCCGCCTCGTATCAAAGTTCTGCAAGAAAGAGCATGGAACATAACTAAGTTCTACTATCATTATAGTAGTAGAACTAAATCAATTCCTTAACCTATTATTACACATCAATCCATATTTCGAATGTTACCAATATAACAACTTCTTCCATTAATTACTAATCAGCAAACCAATAATAACTTAGCTATAGATCCATCATCACATCCATAACAATCCAAATTCGGACTCACTAAGCATAACCTCTCTTGTACAACTTCTTGATCCACCAAAATTCTCTAATTTGAATCATTTGGTTGAATGCAACCAAAACCCAATTTCAATAACCCTAACACCACAAATCGAAGGTGAAGACTATATGAAATCCCATGGTAGATTCCCTGCCGCTCGAACCACCGTAAGCTACTGATGATGGCGTTCTTCCTAGTCACAACCACAGAACATCCATAAACCAAAGACATGGTCGGCTTCGGTCATAGGTGGCGGTAGCGATGGTGGATCTATGGTTGAGACACCTTCAGAGCCTTCAATCCATTGAGAAACCAAGGAAAGAAGAAATAGAGCATGGCGAAAGACTACTACCCATGGCTGGGAGGATGGCGACCTGTTTCCGTCGAAATCAAAAGAAGGATGATGATAGTGGCTGCGGAACTTGCTATGAGGCCATTAGGTTGCGAGCTTACCTCGATGGTGGTAGAACAACTCGTGGCGGCAGAGACAAGCCGACGCATCCAACTGTGGTGGAGATTAGGTGGAAAGAAAAAAACAAAAAAATGGGAAATTGGGAGGAAAAGGCTATGATGTTTAAAGAAAAAGTATAGGATGAAATAGGGAAATAAGTCCTAAGTTTTTAGTATTTAAACATTTGGTTTATTAACATATTAATCCCAATATTAATTGATAATCCATATAGGTTTTACTAACCTATAAATTTTATTCCCTTGAAATACTATAGAAAACCCAAAAAATTTCTAAAAACCTTTATAGGGAAATTTCCTTAATTGACAAACATTATTCTATTTTTATTTTGGTGTTGTATTTTACATTCTCCCCCACTAATATAAGTTTGGTCCCCCCAATTTCCTACTAAAATATAGTGATTAAGCAATGTCACACTGATCAACTCAAGTACTTCGAGATAAGTTAAGCACCTCAAGAAACAATTGGGGATATTGAGCTTGGATATTATTCTTCAGCTCTTAAATAACCTCTAAAATCTATCACGCATGCTCTCAGCAGACATTTCAAATTTTGCATGGTATGCTCTATTTAACTATCTACCTGAGGGTGAAAAGTGACACCAAAGTAGAATTCTATACTTATGGCTTGTTGGAGACTTGGCTAGAATCGCAAGGTGAATCATGAATCACTATCGGAAATGATACTCAAAGATACTCCATGAAAAACTAGAAGCCTCTTTGTAATATTATTCCACCGAACGATCCAACAAATTCATCTTATGGATTGGAAGAAAATGAGTAGACTTTGTTAATCGATCATCGATTACCCAAATCACATCATGCACTTTCCAAATTCTAGGAAATCTCACAACAAAATCCATTATAATATGTTACAAATCTCATCTCAGTAGTCAAATCGACATCTCAACTATCCTGGATATCTATGCTAGTAGTATGTTGACCGAAGTTTAAGGGCATTCCTTGACTTCTTATTTGGTGGTCAACATCTCACTTGATGGTAGAGATACCACTAATCCACATGATCTGAGTATAGGAATCTTCCTAATATTATCCAAAAATATTGAAGATATAGGACGAAATGCTCCGAGAGAGGGGGGAGAATCTCGGAAGTTATAAATTTTCTTTAGATTTTAAAAACTTATTTTGAAACACGAATATGCAGCGGAATACATAAGATAGAGAGAGAAGCATTTTTACTTGGTTCTAAACCCTAGCCAGCTTGCTACTCCAAGGCCCGTAGATCTTTCGAGAGCTACCTTGATAGGCAATCACTATAAGCCCCTCCGACTCGAGAACTCTCTACTTCAGAGGGGTTCTCTTTTTACAAAAATGAGAGATATGTAACACTTTACCTTCTCTTTTGAAATTAAGTACACACAGCGAAAATGAATATAGGCAAGTAAGAACTAAAGTATACCGATACTTTTAGGACTATTGAAGTAGGCTCAGAGTGTTGGAATTTCGTCTTCGTGAAGGTATGGAGCTTTTGTGGACGACGACGAATAGTAGCAGCACTTAGACATAGTAGATGAGTTATGTTCGGAGCTTGTCATGCATTTCTTTTATAAAGCTTTTCCAGTCGACTGGAATGCTCTCCAGTCGACTTCACATCAGCCCATCGATATGGTACTTCAGGTCTTCCAATCGACTAAACATACCCCAGTCGACTCCAGGTCACCCGACTCCGCATCGGGAAGTTTGCCTCTCTAGTCGACTGAAACTCCCCAGTTGAATGAAAATCTTTTCATTTGTGTTGCTAGATATTCGATCGATCACCAGTTAATCCTTCCAACTAGGTATCCAATCGACTAACTCGTACCCAGTTGATTGGACTTCAGTCGACTGATCATTGCAAAACGAGATTAGCACAAGCAAACAATATGAAACATGATAGCAGTAGTAAAACTACTCGATCTCGACTTCTAAGTCCCACGTGGACTATCCGTTGGATCGACGCTTATCTTTGTCCCCCTACAAAGGACTCGGTTTCACCTCTCCACTCGAGGCTTACCTGCCGGCTGCCCTGCCACACTTACCATTCTTGACATCCGATCTAACCCACTAGGGCTTCCACCAACAGTCCGGTCTTGTTGACCCAGTTGGACTTTTTGCCGATTGTCTGGTCTCATGACCCAACTGGTCTTCATGCCAAATGTCCGATCTACTCGACCCATCTGGACTTCATGCCTAATGTTCAGTCCTCCTGATTTATCAAGAAATCTACCTAGTATCCGGTCAACACGACCTACTAGGACTTCCTGTTAAGCCTGCACACTTAACACTCATATTAGAATACAAGTAAATCTTATCTTTAACTATGATTCATATATCAAAACTAAGGAGTTGTGCTCTCTGCACTAACAATCTCTCCCTTTTTGATATATGACAACACATCAGTTAAAATTAGAAGAATCAATTTGCAATATTCAAATTTAGCATATATCAGGAATACATTTGAGCTAAGAATGTATATGCATGAGATGCTCATATGCAAGAAAAGGTTTACTTTAAAATTTTCTAGCTTTAACCATTTTTTCTCTAAAATCTAACTTTAACCCTTTTCTCTCCCCCCCCCCCTCCCCCTTTGTTATACTTCAAAAGCATTATTTAACAAATGTCACAATTTAAAGATGAGGATTAAATTTTTTCAAACATAACTAAAGATTATAAACTTGCTTGACAAGATTCACCAAAAATGCCTAAGATTTATGGAATTTTAAAAATAATTTATCAATGCTCCCCCTAAATCAATGCAATAAGATTTTCTTTTAAAAATGGGATCTCCCCCTTAATTTTTGGGTTTCAAAATTTTCAAAAGTATTTAACCTTTAAATATCTAAAATTTTCAAAATTTGAGCAAATTTATGAAAATATCCAAAAGTTAATGTTTTCAAAACTCTTAATATTTAAATTTTCAAAACTCCCCCTTAAAAAATATTTTTGAAATTCTTAAAATTTTTAAAACCTTTGAAACTCCCCCTTAAAAAATATTTTTAAAATTCTTAAAAATTTCAAAACCTTTGAAACTCCCCCTCAAAAAATATTTTGGAAATTCTTAAAATTTTCAAAACCTTTGAAACTCCCCTTTAATTTTTTTTTGAAAATTTCCAAATTATCATATCTTTTAAAAACTTTTTAAAACTCCAGCTTAAAAAATATTTTTGAAATTTTCACATGATCTTAATTTTCAAAACTTTTAAATTTTCAAAGATTTTCAAGACTCCCCTTCAATAAAAATACTTTTAAAATATTCAAAATTCTAAATTTTCAAAATTTTTGACATTTGTTCTATGATTAAATTAAGATGATAAAAATGAGATAGAAAAATTTCCAAGCATGAATTCCTAAATATTATTTTTATACTTAAAAATACACATCTAAAATCGTCCTTAAAGAAAATATCCAACTCTTTATTAGCTCAAGTGATTTCGAATTTATTAGGGCAATCAACCCAAGTATGGTTTGGTTTTGATGTGTGTGGTAAAGAGTTTAAGTTAGGTTGATTATGTTGATTTGATATGTATGTTTAAGTTGTGTAGGACTTAACTAAATCACACATAAGTTAGCTTGATGTAAGCATTGGTGAGTTCACCATCTCATGGCTCGGTTCCTTGAGTCGGTGAAGGATGGCATTGTGGAAGTCGTGTGCTTGGTGCATCCGAGAGACCGTCGGACAAGGAGCATTGGAGTGAAGCCAAAGGAAGCAGACTTCAGGGCGAGACACGAAGGATGACATTGCGGAAGTTGTGTGATTGGTACATCCAAGGGACATAGTCGGACGAAGAGAGCTTCGGTGAGGGACTCTAAGGGAGATGAGAGATTGAGCGATTATAATGGTAGCTCATAGGTGAACTTGGCTGAATCGCTAAGTCAAGTGTCGAAAGCTCAAACTTAGGTATGAGATTTTACCCAGTGTCTTGTTTGAGGTTTTACCCAATGTCACTCGACTGCTATAGATAGTAGTCGACTGCTCTAGGTTGATGGCACTCGACTGGTGTTCGATCGGTGTTCGACTGTCTAGTTTTTAGCTGAGCAGTCAACTGCTATGATTTGGCAGTCGACTGCTGCACCATCAGTCGACTGCCAAGGGACGACAATCAATTGCTCAAGGTGGTCATGGACACAGAAGGTTTGAAAGTCGACTGATTACCTAAATCACTGGACTGATGGCTCGATCAGTCGACTGATGGAGGAGTCATTAGATGTGATGACCACGATTCAGCTGGGTTAGAATCCATTAGAATAGCTAGCAGTCGACTGATGCATGCATCTGTTGACTGCCGCCTACCCAACGGGAAGAAACCCTTCTTCTCTATAAAAAGAAGGGTTGAGGGCTTTTGAGAGCCTAATGTTTCACTCATAATCATACTCCCAAGTGCCCAACATGTTTTAACACTCCTCTTCTTGTTCTTATTTCCATCTTATTGTAAGAGGGAGTGATTGTTGTAAAAGAGGTTTACCTCCACCTGGCTTGGGCTAAAGGAGAGACTAGTGAATTATTGAGGGAGTGATTCGCCTTACGAATCGTCCGTGGACTAGCGGCAAGGGCCATGAACCACGTTACATCTTGGCGTTAGCATTTGCATTCTTTATGTCTTTCTTTATCTTACTTGTTTTTGTTTAGCTTCTATTTCCACTGCGCTTATCACTTTCGTAGACAATTAAGCGATTGTATTTCACCGAGCACATCATAGGCTATTCAACCCCTCTTCTAGCCGAGCCACGATCTTCCAACAAGTGGTATTAGAGACAAGGTTGCTTGTCACCAGACTCACCGCCGCAACAAGCACAACAAAAATGGTCGACTCCAACATTCATCCACACAAATTCGAAGGGGACTTCGCTTGGTGGAAAAAGCGAATGGAGGTATTTTTCGAGATCGATTTTGAAATTTTGCCTATCATGGAAAACAGTTTCGAGATACCTAGGGATGAAGAATGGAGGCTAATAGAAAAATCGAGGTGGACTAAGAAGCAAAGAAAAGAGCACCTTGCATATTCAAAAGCCAAGCACCATCTCTACAATGTGCTCCCTTAGCAAGAGTTCAACCGAATAGGAGAATGTGAAAGCGCCAAGGAGATGTGGGAAAAATTGGTAGAGCTTCACGAAGGCACCTCCGAAGCGAAGTTATCATGAAGGGACCTCCTCCGCTCTCAATTAAACAACATCAAGTTTGTCAAAGGGGAGAAAGTATTATCTTTGCATTCTCGCTTTAAAGAAATAATTAATGGCCTATCAAGTGAAAAGAAAAGCTCTCCAATAGATGCATTCCCTAGATCATCGAAATAGAGTTCCATGGTGGACTCATTCTACATCTCTAAGAATCTAAAGGTAAGTACTCTAGGAGATTTTTTCTCTACCATGGAATTACATGAAACTAGGCTTGAAGGCATAGTTGAAGAACCAAGCACAAAGTCAAGGGGAGTAGCGCTTATGGACGACAAAGGAAAGAAGAAGGAGACTCCACCCTTCTCATCGGATGAAGAATCCTCCTCATCAATGAATAGAAATGAAGACGCCTACATGGTAAGAAAGGTGAGACGTGCATTGGAAAATTTTAAATTTAACAAGTCTCATGATAGGAGAAGGAGGAAGGTGATATGATACAATTTCCAAGGAGAGGGACATATGAGGGATGAGTGCCCCCAATTAAACAAGAGCAAGGAAGAAGAATGACAAAAGAAAGAAGGCAAGAAGAAAGAAGAAAGAAAGTCAAAGGAGAATGAAAAGAAGTCAAAGCCTTGAAACCTAAAAGCGACTTGGGACAATCCATCATCATCGGAAGAAGAAGAGATCGTCTCCCATTTTGCATTAATGGGAATGAATGATGTAGTCTCCACCTCATCTGAACAAGAAGGAAGTACAAGTGAGGAGGAGAGCTCAGATGTAGGGGGAGCATCATCATCTTCATCTAAATTGGAAGAAGAAGATATGGTAAGTATGGTAAGAAATCTCCCTACTCAAGAAATTGTTTCCTTGATTTCAAGTCTTACTAGAGATTTATTTATAATTATAAATAAAAACAAATGCATGCAAAATGAAATTAAGGATCTAGAAGAAAAACAAATGCATGCAAATGCATGCTCACATGATGATTGTATTTCTTCTAGTATCAATGATGCATGTATAGAAGAAAATAAGGCTTTAAGGGAAAATGTAGATTTCCTTAATAAGGCTCTAGAGAAATTCACAATTGGCTCTAACACTTTAAATATGATCATTGGGAGCCAAAAATCTAGTTTTAAAAAGAAGGGCCTAAGATATAAGGGAACAAAGAATGAGAAGACTTACCATTGTCTAATTACTAGGGGTCAATACTTATGTTGAAATAGGGTAGTCTTTGATTTATCATGAGCATGTTTGGGTAATAATGATATGATATGAATCATGATTTGTAATACTTATCTTTATTATCATGATAATATGTGACTTATGATTTGGATGATAATACATGTGTTATGATCATGTTGGTTGATACTTAACCTTGATAGAAATTGCATAAAAATTGATGGTTAAGTATAATTATCTTAGGTACATTTCACACTCACTATAGGCTAACTTGATTGAAAACCTAGCAATGGGTGAGATGTTAAAATGATACAAGTGACTCACTAATGCTTATGACATTTTGATGGGTCATTAGAAGTATCATAACATAGCAATCATAGACCAACTATGGGGAAAGCAAATATTTAATCAATGAACATATTGCCCATATATCATAGTTGGATATTTTAAATATTTTAAAACCATTTCTTGTTTAATAAACTGTGAGTTTATGTTTTAAAATGTTTCTAAGGCAAAACTAGCTTACAAGTTGATACAAAAATGAGTTATTTTCAAACTTTTGAGTTTTTGCCAAATTTTCTAAAATAGAAATAATTTTCATGAAAAATCATTTTTCATTGATAAAGAGACTTATGAGAAATATGTGTTAGGATGTATACTGAAAAGTCTATCTTTTGTATGAACATCTTTATTTTGAAATAAGAATCACATGATCATTGTTTGCATTTTTTTATGGTTATGCATATTGTCTAATACATTACATTGTAGATAACAGGGTGTGTGGTGTCACACGGGAGATCATGTTATCGGCTCCTTGTAAAGTATAAGTAAAGGCTCACAACCTGTTAGTAATATATGAGAGATGTCCTAAGGAAATTGCCTTATGTATGAACCATTTATATGATAAATGAAGATTCACTATTTGAGTATACATGTTTTATGTATTTGATTGGATCTTAAACTCATTTACTGAATGTCCACGATACGATTCACAGCATGAGAGAATTTGTGATTGGATCACAACTAGTGAGTATCTCTACATGTGTAAATGTGATGTATCGGAATTATCCCTAGTCGATGAATTGATGGATTAGGACACCATCAATTCTGTCGAGACTAGCACGAGGTATACTCCTTGGTGTATCCAAGCAGCTGATTCTCACTGGCTGGAGACATAGTGATGTCCGGAGTTAATCGTGGATGCTAGTTATGGTAACTAGTTCATTGGAGTGACCAGTCGTAAGACTTCATATGGTTCTCTGCATATATAGATATGTCAATTAAGTTCTTACTGTGGCTTAAGTGCGATGTTCCTTTGACTTGTGGTATTCAAGTCATCTTGATCATGGAGACTTATGCTTTGACATCTTAAGCAAACATCTCTAAGGAGATGTGGACCCGGGATGATTGGGTATAAGTCGAAGTGATCGAAGGTGTTTGAATAGCCTATAAAGGATTCACCACTCCTTGCGAGGAGATGTATACCCATGGCCTCTCGTCGGATTGTTACTAAAGTCTTTGGCCAAAGCATTACATGTTTAGAGTAAGGTACTCTTCGATACATGTGGAGTAACTAGAATCCGTGGGACGAGGAAATGATACTTGGGCTAGGTGTGGCGTGAGTCGACCTAGTGGGGTGACACAATAGACCATGTCCTGAACCAAGTGGGTATAAGATGAGTGAAGGGAATGGGGCACGATTCATTCGAGCTCTTGAAGGGTTTGAGAAATAGTTACGGATCAACCGTTGATCTTTTCGGTTAATTGGGGATCATGATGTACTACTAGGTGCCACTCATGATCGTTCTATAATTAATGGTTAATTATAGACGGCCAACATAAACCGAGAACCTATTTGGTCACATGCACAACGAGTGTAATCCAAAGGATTTAAAACGAGCTTGAGAATGAGATTCTCAGACCGAGAGAAACTATGTTTGGTTGGACCAAACATAAAGCGAGCATGAAATTGTTTCAGTCGCAATGGAAGCATGGATGGGCCGTGTCTTATGAAGACATAATGGATGGACCAAAATGGTTTGGTTCTAATCCAATGGATGAGAATAAACCAAATGGTTTGGTTTATATTAAACGAATGAACCAAAGGTTGGTTCGGTTCGTTTTAACTTAAAATAAACCATCATGGTTTGGTTTATTTTAACTTATCTTAATGGAGCGGGTTAACGGGCTTTATGGATATGATCCATTAACCATTAAGAGAATTAGTTCTCTATAAAATAGGGCTTAAACCCTAACCCTAAAACCTAATCTATTTTTGGCCGCCCAACACATAGTTGCCGCCCACCTCCTTGGTGAATTCGGCGCCAACAGCCTTGTGCCGCCGCCCAACCACTTGTGCCGCCGTCCAACTTGTTGCCGGCGACCAAGCTTCAGCCGGTGAACCTCCGGCGACCCTCCGGTGATCTCCTATAGGTTTGGCATCAAGGTGAGGCTTTTCTCTCCTTGTTTTGGCCGTGCCTACTCCTCCACCAAGCTGTCCAGTTTTCTGGACAGCTTCTCCTCCTCTCGTCGGAGCGTCGTTTGGACGACGATTAGTGCTCCGACAGCGGCTAACTTACCAGGGATTTGATCTCCGGTAATCCTCTGAGGTGAAGGACGAAGGATTCGTCAAACGGTTGACGAACACCTCTCCGGAGAAACGAGTTTTGAGAACTCGTTTTGGATCCGAATTTGGATTCGGATCGTGATCATCTCTCGATCACGTCGTCTTCAACACGAGGCTAGTAACCCGTACGAAGACGAAGCTCGTGACTTAGCGAAGTCATCCCGAGGAGCTCGACGTGGATACGGATAGAGACGATTCTTACGAGGATCGTTCCGGTTGATGTCGTTCCCGCTACACGTCATACGGAAGGTATAACGTAGTTTAATTTCCTTTTATTGCAAATTTTAATTTACGGTTATGTCTACACTTGTTGTAATAGCATGCGTGTGTTGTGTGTGTTGTAATAAATATAGATTTATTATTTTTAATTGCTTCCGCTGTGCTCATGTTTACGAAACATGATCGAACACACACACGCCGCGGTGCCGGAAACCCAACAGTGGTATCAGAGCTCAGGTTGTGTTTCGACATAATCGTAAAAATGGTTTTGCGATAGTCATAATGTATTTCTGGAAGTTTTCTAAATTTTGGAAATTTAGAAGTATTTATGGAAATTTTTCAATTTTGGAAAGTCTAGAAGTATTTATGGAAATCTTCCACTTTTGGAAAGTTGGAAGTATTTATGGAAATTTATATTTTCCATAAATAAAATATTTGATTAGATTCTGGAAATTTGTTTCCTAATTTAATCATGATTTGATTTGGGAAATCAAATCTAAATATATTTTATTTCCATAAGTAGTTTTAAAGATTTAGGAAATTGGTTTCCTAAATAGATTTTCCTTAATCAAATAATTCCATGAATAAAATATGTGATTAGATTTGGAAATTTGTTTCCTAATTTAATTATGATTTGATTTGGAGAATCAAATCTTAAACATATTTTATTTCCATAAATAGTTATGACAAATAAGGAAATTATGTACATGACATAATTGTATGCGATGTAATTGCATTAGATGCATAACATTATGCCATGCGTGTCGTGACATGTAGATGTATGCCATGTATGCCATGCCATGTAGATAATAGTTATTTGCATACAAAGAGGATGAGACATAAAACCCTAACTCAATATTAAAGCCTACACCTTCCATTAATATGGTTAGAACCAGAGTTCTGTTTCTTGTTTGGGTTGTTGGACTCACTCCAAGCCTGGCTCGAACCTTAACATGTTCAAATCATTGGAATAGTTTAACTCTAATATGGTAAGAGTCAGAGGTCAATCGTTAGTTTGGGTTGTTGGACTCACTCCAAGCCTAGCTAATTGGTTGAATGCGCTCTAACCATATTAAAACTATTTCGCGATTAATGGGTCGGCTTTAACTTGGAGCATCGATTTGTTGGACTCACTCCAAGGTCGATGTGAAGAGAGGTGGAGTTGGGTGCTATGCATATGATGCATACTTGTTAATGTGTTAACAACCCAATGTATGTGTAAACATTCAATTAGTTGATAGCACATTGTGATAGTTACATATACATGATATGTAATCGGTATACTTGATACCCACCATCATAGCTAAGAATGGCTTGTTGGACTCACTCCAAGGTTGTTCTTATTTATGATGGATATCAGCCCATTCGGAGATGGACCTACGATCTCCCGAAGTGATTTTGGGGTTTTTGAATTCGAAAAATGAATGAGATTTATAAATGTATATTGATGCATTTTTAAAAATCATCTTTCTCATATATGCTCGTTTTGTATTTCTAAGTTAATATATTGATCATGATGTGTTTGAATTTGCGTTCCATTTTGGATTCAAATAAATTGACTGGGCCGAACTTCTTGGACTGCCTTAGAAACTTGAGAATTGTTCTCAAGGTGAAAAGCTTGTGTATGTCCTCGAAGCGCCTCTTCCCGCCCGTCCTAGTGACGATGCAACTTTGGACCAATTGTTGGCTTATCAGAAACATGTGAGTGATTCTGAACAAATGAGTTGCATCATGCTAGCCGCGATGGAACCCAAGCTACGAAAGCAGCATGAGCATATGGATGCTCATATCGTAGTCCTTCATCTTTGTGAGTTGGTTGATGAGCAAGTGAGATTCGAAAGGTTCGAAGTCTCAAAGCTCCTCTTCACCTCTGAGATGCTAGAAGGTTCATCTGTGTCTTGCTCAATATCTTTGAAGGCTGTGGAGTCTTAAGAAGCATGGCGGGGGCGGTGCTATTAGTTGATTCCTCGAAGAAAGGTTCTAAGAGGAAGTCAAAGGAGCATGATAAGGGAAAGAAGAGAAAGGCTAAGAAAGTAGAACTAGCACAAAGGAAACTTGCCATCATTATGGCAAGGAGAGCCATTCTTGAAGAAAGTGCAAGATTTATCTTGAGTCAGTGAAGAAGGATAAGGCATCGGATGCCCCATCTTCTTGAAATCTTCTTTATTGATTGTCATTCTATTTCCTCGGACACTTGGGTATTTGATCTGGGTGTGGCTCACATATATGTAATGACATACATGGGCTAAGGAATAGAAGAAGACTCGTCAAGGGGAGAGTCAAATTTACGTGTTGGGAATGGAGCAACGGTTGCTGCACTCGCCATCGGAACGTATTTCTTGGAACTCCCTGTAGGACTTGTCTTAGAACTGGACAATTGCTTTTATGTTCCTTCGTTGATAAAGAACATCATTTCTATTTCTTGTCTAAATAGAAATGGGTTCCATTTGACTTTTAGTAACAATTGTTGTTACATAACTTTGAATGGAGTTCTTTATGGGATTGGAACTTTAAGCAATGGTGTTTATACGTTGGACGTATCCGATGGCGATTTCAATATCGGCGAGCAACATGCGTGCTCGAAAGGATAATCAAATAGACTCCTATATGTGGCATTGTCGTCTTGGCCATATAAGCAAGAAACGCATGTCCGAATTACACCGATGTGGAATTCTGGAATCGTTTGAATTAGATTCATACGATACATGCAAATCATGCTTAAAAGGCAAGATGACTAAGTTACCTTTTACTGGAAAAGGTGAACGAGTGGGAGAGTTACTAGGTCTAATACATACTGATGTATATGGACCTATGTCAACTCAAGCATTAGGAGGCTATAGCTACTTCATTACCTTCACCGATGATCACTCACGGTTTGGGTATGTGTTCTTGATGAAACACAAGTCTGAAACCTTTGAAAGATTCAAAGAATTCAGAAATGAAGTAGAGAAACAACATGACAAAAGTATTAAAATACTTCGATCGGATCGAGGTAGCGAATACTTAAGTCAAGAGTTTCTTGATTATCTAAGAGACAATGGCATATTGTCTCAATGGACTCCGCCATATACACCACAGCATAATGGTGTATCTGAGAGGCGTAACCGGACCTTGTTGGACATGGTCAGGTCAATGATGAATCATGCAACTCTTCCCAAGTCCTTTTGGGGTTATGCACTTCAGACAGCTGTTTACTTGTTAAACAGAATGCCTACCAAGGTAGTCTCAACTACTCCATATGAGATATGGAATGGTAAGAAACCTCATGTATCTTACTTGAAGATATGGGGTTGTCACCTTATGTGAAGCCAATTATGTCGGACAAATTGGATGCTAAGTCGATAAATGTCTATTTATTGGATACCCTAAGGAAACAAGGGGTTACCAATTCTATCATCTGTGGAACAAAAGGTGTTTGTTTCAAGGCATCTTTGTGTTTCTAGAGAAAGAGTTTCTCTTGCAAAGAAAACAAGTGGGAGTGTCGTCGAGCTTGAGGAGGCTCGAGAGACTCAAATAGACATTGATGAGATACCTGGTGAAGCACAACAGCCGACAACTCATAGTGATGAGCAATCGGCTGGACCTATTGTAACACCACATCTTCGTAGATCACGGTAGAACACATAACATTCTGAGAGATATGGATTTCGTAAGTGAATCGAATGACGTGTTACTCATTGATGATGAGAGGCTACCAGTTATGAAGAAGTCTTGACAAGTTGAAAGGGATAAGTGGCTTGGTGCCATGAAGTCGGAAATGGATTCCATGTATGAAAACCAAGTTTGGAACTTGGTTGACCCACTGAAGGATAAAGCCTATTGGGTGCAAGTGGGTTTCAAGAAGAAAACCGACATGGATGGTAATGTGATTACCTATAAGGCTAGATTGGTGGCGAAAGGATATCATCAAAAACAAGGTGTTGATTATGGCGAAACCTATTACTTTGTAGCTATGCTTAAATCCATTCGGATGCTCTGGCCATAGCGGCTCATTATGATTATGAGATATGGCGGATGGATGTGAAAAGCGGCTTTCCTTAATGGAAACACCTTTCGAGGGCGTGTATATGATACGACTGAGGGTTTCACATTGGTTGATAAAACCAAGGTATGCAAATTGCGGCGGTCCATTTATGGATTGAAGCAAGCATCCGAGGCTGGAATATCCGTTTTGATGAGGCGATCAAAAGTTTGATTTCTCACAAAATCGACGAACCTTGTGTGTACAAGAAGGTTAGTGGGAGTGCGATCGTGTTCCTAGTATTGTATGTCGATGACATATTACTTATAGGAAACGATGTGTCAATCTTACAGTCAGTTAAGGTTTGGTTATCCAAGACATTCTCCATGAAAGACCTGGGAGAAGCAACCTACATCCTTGGGATTAAGATCTAAAGAGATAGATCGAAACGGTTGCTTGGTCTTTCGCAGTCTACATATATAGACCGAGTGCTAAAGAGGTTTAGCATGTCGGAATCCAAGAAAGGTTTCTTACCCATCAGGCATGGGGTACACCTTTCGAAGTCTATGTGTCCGCGCACAGAAGACGAGAGGATTTGCATGAGTAAGATTCCCTATGCATCCGCAATAGGATCTATCATGTATGCTATGTTATGTCCGAGGCCCGATGTATCGTATGCTCACGAGTGTCACGGCGGATAACTCACCGATCCAGAATGGATCATTGGGTGGTTGTTAAGACGATCCTTAAGTACTTGAGAAGAACTAAGGATGTTCCTAATATATGGAGAAGGGTACATGGTGATACGGGTATACGGATGCTCCCGCATGCAAGGATGATTCCATGTCTTAGTCTGGGTATGTATTCACCTAGAATGGAGGCGCAATAAGTTGGAAAGGTTCCAAGCTTGACACTATAGCGGATTCTGCCACTAAGGCAGAATACGTTGCAGCTTTGGAAGCAGCAAAGGAAGCGGTTTGGATCAAGTAGTTCATCTATGAACTTGATGTAGTCTCATCAATGATCCAAACATGTGCTTCGCCGCTATCATCTTATCAGAGAGATCATAAGTAGGAACGAAATACAAATCGAGAAAATTCCCACTGAAAGGAACTTAGCGGATCCTTTGACTAAAGCATTACCTCAAAGTAAGTTTGAGGGTCATGTTAGAGCTTATGGTATTGGATACCGTATCGATTGGCATTAGGCCAAGTGGGAGTCTGTTAGTAATATATGAGAGATGTCCTAAGGCAATCGCCTTATGTATGAACCATTTATATGATAAATGAAGATTCACTATTTGAGTATACATGTTTTATGTATTTGATTGGATCTTAAACTCATTTACTGAATGTCCACGATACGATTCACAGCATGAGAGAATTTGTGATTGGATCACAACTAGTGAGTATCTCTACATGTGTAAATGTGATGTATCGGAATTATCCCTAGTCGATGAATTGATGGATTAGGACACCATCAATTCTGTCGAGACTAGCACGAGGTATACTCCTTGGTGTATCCAAGCAGCTGATTCTCACTGGCTGGAGACATAGTGATGTCCGGAGTTAATCGTGGATGCTAGTTATGGTAACTAGTTCATTGGAGTGACCAGTCGTAAGACTTCATATGGTTCTCTGCATATATAGATATGTCAATTAAGTTCTTACTGTGGCTTAAGTGCGATGTTCCTTTGACTTGCGGTATTCAAGTCATCTTGATCATGGAGACTTATGCTTTGACATCTTAAGCAAACATCTCTAAGGAGATGTGGACCCGGGATGATTGGGTATAAGTCGAAGTGATCGAAGGTGTTTGAATAGCCTATAAAGGATTCACCACTCCTTGCGAGGAGATGTATACCCATGGCCTCTCGTCGGATTGTTACTAAAGTCTTTAGCCAAAGAATTACATGTTTAGAGTAAGGTACTCTTCGATACATGTGGAGTAACTAGAATCCGTAGGACGAGGAAATGATACTTGGGCTAGGTGTGACGTGAGTCACCTAGTGGGCGACACAATAGACCATGTCACTGAACCAAGTGGGTATAAGATGAGTGAAGGGAATGGGGCACGATTCATTCGAAGCATCAAGGGTTTCGTAAATAGTTCGATCAACCGTTGATCTTTTTGGTTAATTGGGGATCATGATGTACTACTAGGTGCCACTCATGATCATTCTATAATTAATGGTTAATTATAGACGGCCAACATAAACCGAGAACCTATTTGGTCACACGCACAACGAGTGTAATCCAAAGGATTTAAAACTAGCTTGAGAATGGGATTCTCAGACCGAGAGAAACTATGTTTGGTTGGACCAAACATAAAGCGAGCATGAAATTGTTTCAGTCGCAATGGAAGCATGGATGGGCCGTGTCTTATGAAGACATAATGGATGGACCAAAATGGTTTGGTTCTAATCCAATGGATGAGAATAAACCAAATGGTTTGGTTTATATTAAACGAATGAACCAAAGGTTGGTTCGGTTCGTTTTAACTTAAAATAAACCATCATGGTTTGGTTTATTTTAACTTATCTTAATGGAGCGGGTTAACGGGCTTTATGGATATGATCCATTAACCATTAAGAGAATTAGTTCTCTATAAAATAGGGCTTAAACCCTAACCCTAAAACCTAATCTATTTTGGCACGCCCACACATAGTTGCCGCCCACCTCCTTGGTGAATTCGGCGCCAACAGCCTTGTGCCGCCGCCCAACCACTTGTGCCGCCGTCCAACTTGTTGCCGGCGACCAAGCTTCAGCCGGTGAACCTCCGGCGACCCTCCGGTGATCTCCTATAGGTTTGGCATCAAGGTGAGGCTTTTCTCTCCTTGTTTTGGCCGGCGCCTACTCCTCCACCAAGCTGTCCAGTTTTCTGGACAGCTTCTCCTCCTCTCGTCGGAGCGTCGTTTGGACGACGGTTAGTGCTCCGACAGAGGCTAACTTACCGGGGATTTGATCTCCGGTAATCCTCTGAGGTGAAGGACGAAGGATTCGTCAAACGGTTGACGAACACCTCTCCGGAGAAACGAGTTTTGAGAACTCGTTTTGGATCCGAATTTGGATTCGGATCGTGATCATCTCTCGATCACGTCATCTTCAACACGAGGCTAGTAACCCGTACGAAGACGAAGCTCATGACTTAGCGAAGTCATCCCGAGGAGCTCGGCGTGGATACGGATAGAGACGATTCTTACGAGGATCGTTCCGGTTGATGCCGTTCCCGCTACACGTCATACGGAAGGTATAACGTAGTTTAATTTCCTTTTATTGCAAATTTTAATTTACGGTTATGTCTACACTTGTTGTAATAGCATGCGTGTGTTGTGTGTGTTGTAATAAATATAGATTTATTATTTTTTAATTGCTTCCGCTGTGCTCATGTTTACGAAACATGATCAAACACACACACGCCGCGGTGCCGGAAACCCAACACAACCGAGATGGCTTTGGACAAACCATTGGAATGGTTGTAGTGTGATTTGGTATTGGTTTGTCTTGACCATAGAATCACACTAGTACACTTTGTGTGTATTGAGCAGGACCAACTTAGAGGTGATTCGATTTATTGCTGACTACATAATTGAATCGGACCTCAGATATTATATTGTACATACTCTTAATCACGATATAATAACGGGCACATATACTTAGTATTCATTTCTTTGATTTACCAATGGGCGAGATTTATAGATTAAATCGATAGGCTCGGTAAGTTGGGAAATGATATTATTTATATGGTGTGCCATTTATTATAGGAGGAAACCGTGTCCTATATATTAGGATGATGATGTCCCCTTGAGGAGCTCATAAGATTCATCATGTAAACCCTGCAGGTGAACTTGGTCCGGCATTATGAAAAGGTTGAGTTGTACTACTCATGGAGTTAGATGTTGATTAATTAATGGTCAGTAAATTAATTAATCGATGAACATTCGAGATCTTAAACACAGGGAGAAAATGTACATATAATATATGGAGCCCATATTAACTTATGGGGGTTGGTGAGGTAGATCAATGATAATCCTTTAGTGGATTGGATTATCATTAATGGATCGGACTTTATGTGGGTTTGATCCATTGGGTGGCCAAGATCCAACTCCTCCTCATGGTCCCTATTGTAGCCTATTAATAGCTCATGAAGCCTAGATCCAATGGATGGAAACAAAACTCTAGATCCAAAGGTAGAGATTAAATCTCTAGATCCGATGGTTGAGATTAAATCTCTAGATCTGACGGTTGAGATTAAATCCCTAGAACCAATGGTGGAGATTAAAACAAGGCTTATCCCTAACTCTATAAAAGGTGACACTAGGGTTGGCGTGGAGGAGAATGAAGAAGCAAGGGAGGCTTGGAGTTGGCGGCAAGAAGCTTGGAGCTAGGGTTTGGAGTTGGCGGCACCAAATAAGGAAACTTATTCCTTATCTTCTTCTTCCTCAAGGTGACCGGCGTCAATACAACCCTTTCCAGCCCTTGGCCGGCATCCAAACCACTTCAATCCCTTCTCTTTGGCCGGTGGAAACATAGCTTAAGGTCTTCCCTTGGAGATTTTGGCTGGTATTCATCTTTCTCTCCCTTTTCCTTGTTGGCCAGCGGCAAGCAACTTGCTTGTTGCTTGTTGGTTGACTAAAGGAAGGAGAAGGGTCTTGTTTCTATTCTTTCCCTTGCTCGGAATGAGCAAGGAAGGAAGATTGGTGATCAAGGAGCTTCAACTTTTGGTAGATCGTCACCCACACAACGTCTGAAAGGAGGAAGGTCATACAATAGAAGATCGAGTGGTATAAAACTTATCTATCTTCATATGTAACATGTTTATAATTGTTTTAAATTATATATGCATGATATATTCTATTTTGTGGCTAAATATACTTGGACCCCGAACATAAACACAAAAGTCGGCAATCCGTACATCGTCTATTCCGTGGCTATTCGTAGGATAGAGGTTGGTCGCTTGAAAAACAAGTTTGTTCAAGTGACTACTCTAATCGAATAGCACGACGATGATAAGGTTGCTTGGGCAATCCCTCTTGTTTATCCAGTGAGGTAGAAGGGATCGCCATGAACAAGTGACTGAGTTGAAGTGGGAAACAAAGTTTCCTACTTTTAATATGTTCCCCAAATTTCATGATTTTTTGAATTTTATGGGATTTTTAGTGCATTTTTGAAATCGGGTTAAAAAATCAGAAAAGGGTGAAATTTAGGTGTCAGTCGACTGTTTATCTGAACCAGTCGACTGATGGAACTGTGCACAACCTATTTTCGGCATTTTCAGCATGTTTTGGTATTTTTCTTCCATTAGACTTTGATACCTCATTATATAACATATGTTTAATGTTTTTGATGGTGTTAAAGGGGGAGAAAATGTTGAGTTTAAGTTAAACAAGCTAAGGGGGAAAATTAGCATGTGTTAAGGGGGAGTTGCATGTATTAAGGGGGAGTGTTTGATACTCATATTTGTTTTACATGCTTTCCTGCCTTATGTATTTTGTTAATATTTTACCTAACTTAAACATGTTGCCACACATCAAAAAGGGGGAGATTATTAGGGCAATCACAAGTATGGTTTGGTTTTGATGTGCGTGGCAAAGGGTTTAAGTTAGGTTGATTTGATATGTGTGTTTAAGCTGTGTAGGACTTAAGTAAATCACACATAAGTTAGATTGATGAAAGCATTGGTGAGTTCACCATCTTATGGCTCGAGTCCTTGAGTCGGTGAAGGATGGCATTGTGGAAGTCGTGCACTTGGTGCATCCGAGGGACCACCAGACGAGAAGCATTGGAGTGAAGCCAAAGGAAGCAGACTTCAGTGCGAGATGTGATGGATGACATTGCGGAAGCCATGCACTTGGTGCATTCGAGGGACGTGGTCGGACGAAGAGAGCTTCGGTGTGGGACTCTAAGGGAGATGAGAGATTGAGCGATTGTAATGATAGCTCATAGGTGAACTTGGACGAATCGCTAAGTCAAGTGTCAGATGCTCAAACTTAGGTTTGAGGTTTGACCCGACATTTGGTTAAGTCAGATGCTCAAACAAGTATTTGTTTGAGGTTTTACCCGACACTAGTCGACTGCTATAGATAGTAGTCGACTGCTCTGAGTCGATGGCACTTGACTGGTGCTCGACCGATGTTCGACTATTTGGTTTCTAGACCAACAGTCGACTGCTAGGGTTTAGCAGTCGACTGCTGCACAATCAGTCGATTGCCAAGGGATGACAGTCGACTGCTCAAGGTGGTCACGGGCATAGAAGGTATGAAACTTAACTGATTGCCTAAATCACTCTACTGATGGCTCAATCAGTCGACTGATAGAGGAGTCGTTGGATGTGACAACCACGATTCAATCGGGTCAGAAGCTATTAGAACGGCCAGCAGTCGACTGATGCATGCATCAGTCGACTGTCGCCTTCCCAATGGGAAGAAACCCTTCTTCTCTATAAAAAGAAGGGTTGGGGGCTTTTGGGAGCCTAATTATTCACTCGTAATCATACTCCCAAGTGCCCAACACATTTTAACACTCCTCTTCTTGTTCTTATTTCCATGTTATTGTAAGAGGGAGTGATTGTTGTAAAAGAGGTTTACTTCCAATTTGCTTTGGCTAAAGGAGAGACTAGTGGATTGTTGAGGGAGTGATTCACCTTACGAATAGTCCATTGACTAGCGGCAAGGGCCATGAACTACGTTACATCTTGGCATTAGCATTTGCATGTAGAGGATTCGGTGACCACTAGAGGGGGGGTGAATAGCATTTTGGATGCTCGATGGAATTCGTTCGCGATGCTTGCCACAAATGATTAGTGCACCGAGGAAATAAAGCAATAACAATATACAAACACACAAACACAACTATGTAATGTGGTTCGGAACTGAATGGTTCCTACTCCACGGATTGGGCTCGTAAGAGCCCTAGCGATGCCAATCACACACCACTACTAAATAAACTCTTTCTCGACACAAGTCGGAGGCGGAGACACCTCGTACAAATATTCTTACAACAATAAGAATAAAATACAAGCAAATACATGTAAGCTACACAAATACAAGGAAAACCTTTACAAATGTGAACTTGATTGCTTGATCTTTGATTGCTTGAAACGTGGTTGAAGACCCTAATTTGCACCAGCAAATCGCCTCAACAATGCTCAAGAAATCGCTACTCCAAACCTCCTCCATGAAGTCCATTTAAAGCTTCTGCCTGGGCTGGAAATCACCTATTAGTCAACTGCTTGGGACCATTAGTCGACTGATGACACAGTTACTGTGAGACAATGGTGCAATCCACGCTGGAAAAATCCAACGGATAGGACATCAATCGACTGATCATATCCATCAGTCGATTGATCGATCCTTCACTCAATTGCTAACCCCAGCAGTCGAGTTCGACTCCATTCTGTGCCCAAAATACCGAGCACCAGTCGACTGATCGGTCCAGCAGTCGATTGATCTGTCCAGTAGTCGACTGCCCACCTCTGGTCGTCGACTATTAGAGCACTCCCCATAGTCAAACCCTAGTTGACTCACACCAGTCGACTGATACACATCAAACATGAGGTTTTAACCTCAAACATGAGGTTTAACCCAAGTATGGTGCCCCCATACTTGCTAGACCACCCGTAGCCAAGACCTAAGCCTTCTAGCCACCTTCGTCAGCCTCGCGCCTATCAAATCCCTCCAAGTCATCCATGACTTGTTCATCCATACGCTAGCCTTCAGGTGCTTCCATCGGCTATGTCATGCTAACGGTGTCTACACCACCAAGGCACATTGGACTTATGTTGCCAAGACTCCGCTTGGACTTTACTATTGGACTATCTGAGCCACAAAAACCACTTTTTGCATTGCGAAAACCTCGGAAGTCGACCACGGATCCGTTCGTAGATAAACAAAAATTACATGTACGTGTTTAGAAAAACTAGATCTACCTTAGATCTTCAAGAAAGGAGCGTTACCCTTGATGTGACGCCCTTCGCTTATCCTGCTTGTCCAAACGGCTTGCCGAAACTCGAGAGTGTCAAGTGTACTCTCCTCTTTCGGTATCCACACGAGCAATAGGTGGAGAAAAGCAACCTAGAGTATGCTAGCACCCTTAGAAGCTCACGGCAAGGATAAGGAAGAGAGAGCTTGAGAAGAGAGGAGGAAGAAGATGAAGTTACTACACTTAACTTCACATACTATTACCCATTCAATAGTGGCCGACCACTATAAGGGAGTTACATGCATGCATGTAATTCCAAGAGCCATGGCTCCTGGTCTCCCTCATGAGGTGGCACCCCATGATGTGTCCATGATGATGTGGAACATCATCATTGGCTGGCCCCATGCCAAGTCACCATGACATGGCATTTGGTCAAGTCAAACTTGACCTTTCATCTTCCCTCTCAAGTCAAGACAAACATGACCTCTTATCTCCCAAGGTTGATCAAATCCAACCATTTGATCCAAGTCAATTTGATTTAATGAATCTCTATTCATTAGTTTAAATTAACCCAATGAATCAAATCTAAATTACACTCATTCAACACTTGAATCAAATTGAGTCCAACTCAATTAGTCTAATTTTGGATTACTATTAATCGAATTTGGTTCATCCCATGAACCTAATCCTCATGGTCCATCATATGAACCTAATCTCCATCTAATTGCCCTTTGTGTGTGACCCTAGAGGTTCTTGTAACGTTGGCAATGCCCCTAAACTGATTTAGAAACATAAGCAATGAGCGGTATCTTGCAACACATCATTGCTGCCCAAGTTACAAGAATGTTGAGATCCAACATCACCTTTGTGACTACTAATTGTGACTCTCATAATATGTGACAATGTCCCTCTATCCTTGACATCTATATTGACCAATTGAAGCATAGACCGTGTCATCCTTGGTACAATCTATATCTTGAATTCTATGTAGACTCACTCTAATCAAATGAGCTCAATATCTCATATTGACTCATTTGGGCATGACCATGCACTTAGTTGTCTCACTCTATCAAGAATAACGATATCACTCCTGTCATATATGAGGGTTAGATCCCATCTATATCACTCACATCCCTCCGTATAATTTGTTACATACCCAGTAATTGCCTTTATAGTCCACCCATTTGCAGGTGACGTTTGACGAAGCCAAAGTATGCAACTCCTTATGTAGGGAACCATGGTGACTTCAGGTCCAAGGACTAATAGTCATACTAATAGTCACAGGAGAAAGTATATGACACTCATATAACGATCCATGATACTTTCTCATGGCGGGTCATTTAGTATACATTCTCCAATGCATACCCATGTGTCAACTTGATATCTCATATCCATGACTTGTGAGATCAAGTCATCGAGTTGACCTACATGCTAGTCTCTTCGCATTAACATTATCCCTGAATGTTAATACTTGACTAGGAATGATTAAGAGTAGTGTTCTCTATATCATCTCATTATCGATTCAATCAATCGATTGATATAGATAAGAACCTTCTTCTCAAGGACGTTATTATACTTAGTTATTTGGCACCAATACAAGTGAGTATTGTAGGGGATTGTTGGAAGCTAGAGGAGGGGTGAATAGCTTGTGTTCGTTACGTCGATGGAAATCGTTCGCGTGTTCATCTACAAACTTCGTTAGCGCACAGCTGAATAATAATAAAGCGATAATGAAATAGATAAACACGACACAATACGAGGATATAATGTGGTTCGGAACCGAACGATTCCTACTCCACGGATCGAGCTCTAAAGAGCTCTAGTGATGCCAATCACACACCACTATGCAATAACTCCTTCTCGACACAAGTCGGAGGTGAAGAAACCCCTTACAAACTTTTCTTACAACAATAAGAAATGGATATAAGCAATTACAATAATGAAATACAATGCAAGTAAAGAAAACTACTTTACAATTTCTCTTTGAATGCTTGATCACTTGGTTGCTTGAAATGAACTTGGAGACCCTGATTTGCAGCAGCAAATTGCCCCAAATGCCCTCTAGAACCGCTAGCTTTTTCCTCCTTCACAATCTCCATTTAAAGCTTCAACCTGTGTTGGAAATTGTCGATCAATCGACTGCTCGGGACAATCAGTCGACTGATGCCACTGTTGTCGTGAGACAATGGCTAGATCCACGCTGGAAAAATCTAACGGATCCATCATCAGTCGACTGATTATGACCATCAATCGACTGTTCGAGCCTCCACTTGACTGCTAACCCCAGCAGTCGAGTCAAACTCCATTCTATTCCTAAAAAACCGAGCACCAATCGACTGATCACAAGATCAATCGATTGCTAGGCCAATCAGTCAACTGCCCACATATAGTAGTCGACTCCTAGGCTAATTCCCACAGTCAAACCCTAGTTGACTCAGTCCAGTCGACTGTCACATGACACCAGTCGACTGTCACAGCTCAAACATGAGGTTTTAACCCAATTATGGTATCCCAATACTTGCTAGACCACCCTTAGCCTTGACCTAAGCCTTCTAACCACCTCCGTCAGCCTCACGCCTCTCGGATCCCTCCAAGTCATCCATGACTTGTTCATCCATTGTGCTAGCCTTCAGGTGCTTCCATTGGCTATGTTATGCTAACGGTGTCTACACCGCAAAGGCACATTAGACATGCGCCGCCAAGACTTCGCTTGGACTTTACGCCACCAACCATTAGACTTATGCTGCCAAGACTCCCACTTGGACTTTACGCCACCAATATCAAACCCCTTGGACTTCTCAAATGGCAAGACTCAAGCTTGGACTTTCTCTTGCCAACACATGTTGTACTTTCCATGCCAAGACCCATGCTTGGACTTTTCCTTGCAAAGACCCATGCTTGGACTTTACATGCCAAGTACTCAAGACTTGGACTTTCCTAAATGCCAAGTGTCCCACTTGGACTTTCCATGCCAAGTACCCATGACTTGGACTTTCCCATGACAATCACATTGTCATATGTTTTTGTCGAACATCAAAACATCTCTCGAGTCAAGCTTGAGTCCTGGTCAATCGTGACCTGGGTCGATTGCACCAACAATCTCTCCCTTTTTGATGTTTGACAAAAACCAAACAACCCATTGAGTTAAAACACTAACTCAACCCAATTATCCCCATCAATTTTCCCAATTGATGTCATTCTCTCAATAAGTTCTCCCCCAAAACATTCTCCCCCTTTTTGACTAACATCAAAAAGGTTCTCTCCAAGGAGGTCAATGTCTCATGTCCCAATGAGATCTTATAATCTCCCCCTTGGTCCAAAAATACCTAGCATGCCTACCATCTTCTTAGTGATAAGTCTCATATCACTCAAGAGAGCCAATCCTATTCACTCTCCCAATTTCCAAATTGGGTAACTCAAAATCCCATTTTCCCTCCGCATGAGGAAAAAAAAATAACATCCATCATCCCTTGATGGATACCTCCCCCTAAAGGCTCGCTCCCCCTTGACCATTGCACCAACAATGTTTTTGGGAAGTCCCTAAGCCAATATGATCTCTAAATCATCAAAAATAAGGTTCAAAGATCAAACATGAACTCTCCACAACCTAAATTTGATACAAACCCTAAACAACTCTCCTAATCCATATCCAATGGATTTTCACCCTTTATAATACTTCCCAAAGCATATCCTAGGGTTAGGAGTTGTTAGGGAACTCTAACATAGCTGAAAGTGGGGTAAACAAATCTTGTTTTCCCAAAATCAGCTTGGCAGTCGACTTTATCAGAGATCTGTCAATTGCCACTCACATCAGTCGACTGCCACCAAGGGCAGTCGACTGATAACTGAAATTTCTGAATTTCAGTTATCAGAAATGGATTTTGAAAATTCATAAATAATTATACCTATATCAAAAAATCACGAAAATTCAAATGTATAATACTTATGACCAATACAATGGGTGAAAAATATATGAAAATTAGTTTACCCATAAAATAATGAGTTTGATACAAAATTCAAAAGTGAATAAAAACTTCAAAGTTTTAGCTCACTTTGTATCAATCTCATAAATGGTGATAGCTATCAAAAGATAGACTTCACCAAGGTTTTCTAAAATGATTTTAAAATATTTTTGAAAACCAATATTGGATCATATTCCTTGGGCTCAAAGTACATGACTTGTACACAAGTTTTCCCAATGATCCACAAATGAAATTAGATGAGTTTTAGTTCATCTAGATACAAAAACTAAGCACCTTGAAGTTAACTCATATCCTAGCATCTCACATGTATATAGGGTGTATAAATACACATACATGTCAATGTAATGTGAGATATGGGTTTTTTGTTGGGATGTATACTGAAAAGTCTATCTTTTATATGAACATCATTATTTTGAAATAAGAATCACATGATCATTGTTTGCATATTTATGGTTATGCATATTGTCTAATACATTACATTGTAGAAAACATGGTGTGTGGTGTCACACGGGAAATCATGTTATCGTCTCCTTGTAAAGTATAAGTAAAGGCTCACAACTGAGATGACTTTGGACAAACCATTGGTATGGTTGTAGTGTGATTTGGTATTGGTTTGTCTTGACTATAGAATCACACTAATGCACTTTGTGTGTATTGAGCAGGACCGACTTAGAGGTGATTCGATTTATTGCTGACTACATAATCGAATCAGACCTCAGATATTATATTGTACATGCTCTTAATCCCGATATAATAACGGGCACATATACTTAGTAATCATTTCTTTGATTTATCAATGGCTGAGATTTATAGATTAAATCGATAGGCTCGGTAAGTTTAGAAATGATATTATTTATATGGTGTGTCATTGATTATAGGAAGAAACCATGTCCTATATATTAGGATGATGATGTCCCCTTGAGGAGCTCATAAGGTTCATCATATAAACTCTGCAGGTGGACTTGGTCCGGCATGATGATAAGGTTGAGTGGTACTACTCATGGAGTTAGATGTTGATTAATTAATGGTCAGTAAATTAATTAATCGATGGGCATTCGAGATCTTAAACACGGGGAGAAAATGTATAAATAATATATGGAGCCCATATTAACTTATGGGGGTTGGTGAGGTAGATCAAAGATAATCCTTTAGTGGATTGGATTATCATTAATGGATCGGACTTTATGTGGGCTTGATCCATTGGGTGGCCAAGATCCAACTCCTCCTCATGGTCCCTATTGTAGCCTATTAAAACCTCATGAAGCCTAGATCCAATGGATGAAAACAAAACTCTAGATTCAAAGGTAGAGATTAAATTTATAGATCCGACAGTTGAAATTAAATCTCTAGATTCGACGGTTGAGATTAAATCCCTAGAATCAATTGTGGAGATTAAAACAAGGCTTATCCCTAAACTCTATAAAAGGAGATGATTAGGGTTGGTGTGGAGAATAAGAATCAAGGGAGGAGCTTGGATTTTGGGTGGCAAGGAGCAAGGGTGTTGGGCGACCTCAATTAATGAAAGATTTTCCTTTTCTCTTCTTCTTCTTGTTGGTCGACACCCAAACAAGCCTTCTCCTCTCCTTGGCCAGCGTTCAAGCCCTCCTTCTCTTCTCCTTGGCTGGTGGAAACAAAGCTTAGGGTCTTCCCTTGGAGCTCTTGGGCGGCATCCATCTTAATCATCCAATCCTTCTTGGCCGGCAGCAAGCACCAAGCTTGGAGCTTGGTGGTTGGTTGAAAGAAGGAGAAGTGCTTTGTTTCTTATTCTTCCTCTTGTTTGGAGCGAGCAAGGAAGGAAGATTGGTGATCTAGAAGATTTGACTTTGGTAGATCGTCGCCCACATGACGTCCAAAAGGAGGAAGTGTTGGGTTTCCGACACCGCGGCGTGTGTGTGTTCGATCATGTTTCGTAAACATGAACACAGCGGAAGCAATAAAAATGATAAATCTACATTTATTACAACACACACAACGCACGCATGCATATTACAAGTGTAGACATAACCGTAAATTTAAATTTGCAATAAAAGGAAATTTATCTACGTTATACCTTTCGTATTACGTGTAGCGGGAACGACATCAACCGGAACGATCCTCGCTAGAATCGTCTCTATCCGTATCCACGCCGAGTTCCTCGGGATGACTTCGCTAAGCCAAGAGCTTCGTCTTCGTACGGGTTACTAGCCTCGTGTTGAAGACGACGTGATCGAGAGATGATCACGATCCGAATCCAAATTCGGATCCAAAACGAGTCCTCAAAACTCGCTTCTCCGGAGAGGTATTCGTCAACCGATTGACGAATCCTTCGTCCACCACCTCAGAGGATTAATGGAGATCGAATCCCCGGTAAGTTATCTGCTGTCGGAGCTCTAACCGTCGTCCAAACGACGCTCCGACGAGAGGAGAACAAGCTGTCCAGAAAACTGGACAGCTTTGGTGGAGGTGATAGGCGCCGGCCAACCAAGGGAGATAGAGCTCACCTTGATGCCAAACTTGAAGGAGATCACCGGAGCACTAACCGGCAGCAGCTCGACGCCGGCGAGGGGGAAGGAAACAACCTTCTGGACGCCGGTTGGAGCCTCAAGGTGGGCGGCAGCAAGGAGGAGGAGGGTTAGCTCCGAATTTCTCCAAGGAGAGGTGGGCAGCAATTTAGGGTTGTGGATAAGGGCTTAATTATCCATTAAGCCCTCTTTTATAGAGAACTAATTCTCTTAATGGTTATTGGATCATAACCATTAGGCCCGTTAACCCGCTCCATTAAGATAAGTTAAAATAAACCAAACCATGATGGTTTATTTTAAGTTAAAACGAACCAACTTTTGGTTCATTCGTTTAAAATAAACCAAACCCTTTGGTTTATTCTCATCCATTGGATTAGAACCAAACCATTTTGGTTCATCCATTATGTCATCATAAGACACGGCCCATCCACGCTTCCATTGCGACTGAAACGATTTCATGCTCGCTTTATGTTTGGTCCAACCAAACCTAGTTTCTCTCGGTCTGAGAATCCCATTCTCAAGCTCGTTTTAAATCCTTTGGATTACGCTCGTTGTCGTGTGACCAAATAGGTTCTCGGTTTATGTTGGCCGTCTATAATTAACCATTAATTATAGAGCGATCATGAGTGGCACCTAGTAGTACATCATGATCCCCAATTAACCGAAAAGATCAACGGTTGATCCGAACTATTTCGAAACCCTTCAAGAAATGAATGAATCGTGCCCCATTCCCTTCACTCATCTTATACCCACTTGGTTCAGGACATGGTCTATTGTGTCGATCCCCACTAGGCTGACTACGTCACACCTAGCCCAAGTATCATTTCCTCGTCCTACGGATTCTAGTTACTCCACATGTATCGAAGAGTACCTTACTCTAAACATGTAATGCTTTGGCCAAAGACTTTAGTAACAATCCGACAAGAGGCCATGGGTATACATCTCCTCGCAAGGAGTGGTGAATCCTTTATAGGCTATTCAAACACCTTCGATCACTTCGACTTATACCCAATCATCCCGGGTCCACATCTCCTCGGAGATGTTTGCTTAAGATGTCAAAGCATAAGTCTCCATGATCAAGATGACTTGAATACCGCAAGTCAAAGGAACATCGCACTTAAGCCACAGTAAGAACTTCATTGACATATCTATATATGCAGAGAACCATATGAAATCTTACGGCTGGTCACTCCAATGAACTAGTTACCATAACTAGCATCCACGATTAACTCCGGACATCACTATGTCTCCAGCCAGTGAGAATCAGCTGCTTGGATATACCAAGGAGTATACCTCGTGCTAGTCTCGACATAATTGATGGTGTCCAAATCCATCAATTCATCGACTAGGGATAATTCCGATACATCACAATTACACATGTAGAGATACTCACTAGTTGTGATCCAATCACAAATTCTCTCATGCTGTGAATCGTATCGTGGACATTCAATAAATGAGTTTAAGATCCAATCAAATACATAAAACATGTATACTCAAATAGTGAATCTTCATTTATCATATAAATGGTTCATACATAAGGCGATTGCCTTAGGACATCTCTCATATATTACTAACAGACTCCCACTTAGCCTAATGCCAATCGCTATGGTATCCAATACCATAAGCTCGAACATGACCCTCAAACTTACTTTGAGGTAATGCCTTAGTCAAAGGATCCGCTAAGTTCCTTTCAATGGGAATTTTCTCGATTTGTATTTCGTTCCTACTGATGATCTCTCTGATCAAATGATTGCGGCTAAGCACATGTTTGGATCATTGATGAGACCACATCAAGTTCATAGATGAACTTCTTGATCCAAACCGCTTCCTTTGCTGCTTCCAAAGCTGCAACATATTCTGCCTTAGTGGCAGAATCCGCTATAGTGTCAAGCTTGGAACCTTTCCAACTTATTGTGCCTCCATTCTAGGTGAATACATACCTAGACTGAGACATGGAATCATCCTTGTCTGTCTGGAGCTGGCATTCGTATACCCACGTATCACCATGTACCCTTCTCCATATATTAGGAACACATCCTTAGTTCTTCTTAAGTACTTAAGGATCATCTTAACAACCACCCAATGATCCATTCCTGGATCAGACTGGTATCTGCTCGTGACACTCAGAGCATATGATACATTGGGCCTCGTACATAACATAGCATACATGATAGATCCTATTGCGGATGCATAGGAAATCTTACTCATGCAAATCCTCTCGTCTTCTGTGTGCGGACACATAGACTTCGAAAGGTGTACCCCATGCCTGACGGGCAGGAAACCTTTCTTGGATTCCGACATGCTAAACCTCTTTAGCACTCGGTCTATATATGTAGACTGCGAAAGACCAAGAAACCGTTTCGATCTATCTCTATAGATCTTAATCCCGAGGATGTAGGTTGCTTCTCCCAGGTCTTTCATGGAGAATGTCTTGGATAACCAAACCTTCACTGACTGTAAGATTGAAACATCGTTTCCTATAAGTAGTATGTCATCGACATACAATACTAGGAATACGACTGCACTCCCACTAACCTTCTTGTACACACAAGGTTCGTCTGGATTTTGTGAGAAATCAAACTTTTTGATTGTCTCATTAAAACGGATATTCCAGCTCCTGGATGCTTGCTTCAATCCATAAATGGACCGTCGCAATTTGCATACCTTGGTTTTATCAACCTATGTGAAACCCTCAGGCTGTATCATATACACGTCCTCGAGCAGGTTTCCATTAAGGAAAGCTGTTTTCACATCCATCTGCCATATCTCATAATCATAATGAGCCGCTATGGCCAGGAGCATCCGAATGGATTTAAGCATAGCTACAGGCGAATAGGTTTCGTCATAATCAACACCTTGTTTTTGACGATATCCTTTCGCCACCAATCTAGCCTTATAGGTAATCACATTACCATCCATGTCGGTTTTCTTCTTGAAAACCCACTTGCACTCTATAGGCTTTATCCCTTCAGGTGGGTCAACCAAGTTCCAAACTTGGTTTTCATACATGGAATCCATTTCCGACTTCATGGCACCAAGCCACTTATCCCTTTCTGAACTTGTCAGCACTTCTTCATAACTGGTAGGCTCCTCATCATCAATGAGTAACACGTCGTTCGATTCACTTACGAGAAATCCATATCTCTCAGGAATATTGCGTGTTCTACCAGATCTACGAAGATGTGGTGTTACAATAGGTCCAGCTAATTGCTCATCACTATGAGTTGTCGGCTGTTGTGCTTCACCAGGTATCTCATCAATGTCTATTTGAGTCTCTCGAGCCTCCTCAATCTCGACGACACTCCCACTGTTTTCTTGCAAGAGAAACTCTTTCTCTAGAAACACAGCATGCCTTGAAACAAACACCTTTTGTTCCACAAGATGATAGAATTGGTAACCCATTGTTTCCTTAGGGTATCCAATAAATAGACATTTATCAGACTTAGCATCCAATTTGTCCGTCTGTCGACTACATAAGCAGGACAACCCCATATCTTCAAGTAAGATACATGAGGTTTCTTACCATTCCATATCTCATATGGAGTAGTTGAGACTACCTTGGTAGACATTCTGTTTAACAAGTAAACAGCTGTCTGAAGTGCATAGCCCCAAAAGGACTTGGGAAGAGTCGCATGATTCATCATTGACCTGGCCATGTCCAACAAGGTCCGGTTACGCCTCTCAGATACACCATTATGTTGTGGTGTATATGGCGGAGTCCATTGAGACAATATACCATTGTCTCTTAGATAATCAAGAAACTCTTGACTTAAGTATTCACCACCTCGATCCGATCGAAGTATTTTAATACTCTTATCATGTTGTTTCTCTACTTCATTTCTGAATTCTTTGAACCTTTCAAAAGCTTCAGACTTGTGTTTCATCAAGAACACATACCCAAACCGTGAGTGATCATCGGTGAAGGTAATGAAGTAGCTATAGCCTCCTAATGCTTGAGTTGACATAGGTCCACATACATTAGTATGTATTAGACCTAGTAATTCTCCCACTCGTTCACCTTTTCCAGTAAAAGGTAACTTAGTCATCTTGCCTTTTAAGCATGATTCACATGTATCGTATGAATCCTATTCAAACGATTCCAGAATTCCACATCGGTGTAATTCGGACATGCGTTTCTTGCTTACATGGCCAAGATGACAATACCACATGTAGGAGTATAATTGATTATCTTTTCGAGCACGCTTGTTGCTCGCTTCGATATTGAAAATATCACTGGATACGTCCAACGTATAAACACCATTGCTTAAAGTTCCAGTCCCTTAAAGAACTCCATTCAAAGTTATGTAACAACAATTGTTACTAAAAGTCAAATGGTACCCATTTCTATTTAAACAAGAAATAGAAATGATGTTCTTTATCAACGAAGGAACATAAAAGCAATTGTCCAGTTCTAAGACAAGTCCTACAGGGAGTTCCAAGAAATACGTTCCGATGGCGAGTGCAGCAACCGTTGCTCCATTCCCAACACGTAAATTTGACTCTCCCTTGACGAGTCTTCTTCTATTCCTTAGCCCATGTATGTCATTACATATATGTGAGCCACACCCAGTATCAAATACTCAAGTGTCTGAGGAAATAGAATGACAATCAATAAAGAAGATTTCTGAAGAAGATGGGGCATCCGATGCCTTATCCTTCTTCACGGACTCAAGATAAATCTTGCACTTTCTTCGCAAATGGCTCTCCTTGCCATAATGATGGCAAGTTTCCTTTTGTGCTAGTTCTACCTTCTTAGCCCTTCTCTTCTTTCCCTTTCTTGACTTCCTCTTAGAACCTTTCTTGAGGAATCAACTAACCCTCTCTGCTCATGCTTCTCGAGAAGACTCCACAGTCTTGACATATTGAGCGATTACCACGAATGAACCTTCTAGCATCTCAGAGGTGAAGAGGAGCTTTGAGACTTCGAACCTTTCGAATCTCACTTGCTCATCAACCAACTCACAAAGATGAAGGACTACGATATGAGCATCCATATGCTCATGCTGCTTTCGTAGCTTGGGTTCCATCGCGGCTAGCATGATGCAACTTATTTGTTCAGAATCACTCACATGTTTCTGATAGGCCAACAATTGGTCCAGAGTTGCATCGTCACTAGGACGGGCGGGAAGAGGCGCTGCAAGCTTTTCAACCTTGAGAACAATTCTCAAGCTTCTAAGCCAGTCCAAGAAGCTCGGCCCAGTCAATTTATTCGAATCCAAAATGGAACGCAAATTAAAAGACAACATGATCAATTTTAGAAATACAAAACGAGCATATATGAGAAAGATGATTTTTAAAATGCATCAATATACATTTATAAATCCCATTCATTTTTTGAATTTCAAAAACCCCAAAATCACTTCGGGAGATCGTAGGTCCATCTCCGAATGGGCTGATATCCATCATAGTTATGAACAACCTTGGAGAGAGTCCAACAAGCCATTCATAACTACGACGGTAGGTATCAACTATACCGATTGCATATCACGTATATGCAACTATCACAATGTGCTATCAACTAATTGAATGTTCACACATACATCGGGTTGTTAACACATTAACAAGTATGCATCATATGCATAGCACCCAACTTCACCTCCCTTTACATCGACCTTGGAGAGAGTCCAACAAGCCGATGCTCCAGGTTAAAGCCAACCCATTAATCGGGACATAGTTTTAATATGGTTAGAGCGCATTCAACCAATTAGCCCAGCTTGGAGAGAGTCCAACAACCAAAGCTAACGATTGACCTCTGACTCTTACCATATTAGTATTAAACTATTCCATGGTTTGAACATATTCGGGTTCGAGCCGGGCTTGGAGAGAGTCCAACAACCCAAACAAGAAACGGAACTCTGGTTCTAACCATATTAATGGAAGGTGTAGGCTTTAATATTGTTTAAGGGTTTTTATGTCTCATCCTCTTTGCATGCAAATAACTATTATCTACATGGCATGGCATACATGGCATACATCTACATGTCACGACACGCATGACATAATGTAATGCATCTAATGCAATTACATGACATACAATTATGTCATGTATATATTTCCTTATATGTCATAACTATTTATGGAAATAAAATATGTTTAAGATTTGATTCTCCAAATCAAATCATAATTAAATTAGGAAACCAATTTCCAAATCTAATCACATATTTTATTCATGGAATTATTTGATTAAGGAAAATCTATTTAGGAAACCAATTTCCTAAATCATTAAAACTACTTATGGAAATAAAATATTTTAAGATTTGATTTCCCAAATCAAATCATGATTAAATTAGGAAACAAATTTCCAGAATCTAATCAAATATTTTATTTATGGAAAATATCAATTTCCATAAATACTTTCAACTTTCCAAAAGTGGAAGATTTCCATAAATACTTCTAGACTTTTCAAAATTGAAAAATTTCCATAAATACTTCTAAATTTCCAAAATTAGAAAATTTCCAGAAATACATTATGACTATCGCAAAACCATTTTACGATTATGTCGAAACACAACCTGGGCTCTGATACCACTGTTGGGTTTCCGGCACCGCGGCGTGTGTGTGTTCGATCATGTTTCGTAAACATGAACACAGCGGAAGCAATAAAAATGATAAATCTACATTTATTACAACACACACAACGCACGCATGCATATTACAACAAGTGTAGACATAACCGTAAATTTAAATTTGCAATAAAAGGAAATTTATCTACGTTATACCTTTCGTATGACGTGTAGCGGGATCGACATCAACCGGAACGATCCTCGCTAGAATCGTCTCTATCCGTATCCACGCCGAGTTCCTCGGGATGACTTCGCTAAGCCACGAGCTTCGTCTTCGTACGGGTTACTAGCCTCGTGTTGAAGACGACGTGATCGAGAGATGATCATGATCCGAATCCAAATTCGGATCCAAAACGAGTCCTCAAAACTCGCTTCTCCGGAGAGGTATTCGTCAACAGATTGACGAATCCTTCGTCCACCACCTCAGAGGATTACCGAAGATCGAATCCCCGGTAAGTTATCTGCTGTCGGAGCTCTAACCGTCGTCCAAACGATGCTCCGACGAGAGGAGAACAAGCTGTCCAGAAAACTGGACAGCTTTGGTGGAGGTGATAGGCGCCGGCCAACCAAGGGAGATAGAGCTCACCTTGATGCCAAACTTGAAGGAGATCACCGGAGCACTAACCGGCAGCAGCTCGACGCCGGCAAGGGGGAAGGAAACAACCTTCTGGACGCCGGTTGGAGCCTCAAGGTGGGCGGCAGCAAGGAGGAGGAGGATTAGCTCCGAATTTCTCCAAGGAGAGGTGGGCGGCAATTATGGTTGTGGATTAGGGCTTAATTATCCATTAAGCCCTCTTTTATAGAGAACTAATTCTCTTAATGGTTATTGGATCATAACCATTAGGCCCGTTAACCCGCTCCATTAAGATAAGTTAAAATAAACCAAACCATGATGGTTTATTTTAAGTTAAAACGAACCGAACCAACTTTTGGTTCATTCGTTTAAAATAAACCAAACCCTTTGGTTTATTCTCATCCATTGGATTAGAACCAAACCATTTTGGTTCATCCATTATGTCTTCATAAGACACGGCCCATCCACGCTTCCATTGCGACTGAAACGATTTCATGCTCGCTTTATGTTTGGTCCAACCAAACCTAGTTTCTCTCGGTCTGAGAATCCCATTCTCAAGCTCGTTTTAAATCCTTTGGATTACGCTCGTTGTACGTGTGACCAAATAGATTCTCGGTTTATGTTGGTCGTCTATAATTAACCATTAATTATAGAATGATCATGAGTGGCACCTAGTAGTACATCATGATCCCCAATTAACCGAAAAGATCAACGGTTGATCCAGAACTATTTCTGAAACCCTTCAGCAGCTCGAATGAATCGTGCCCCATTCCTTCACTCATCTTATACCCACTTGGTTCAGGACATGGTCTATAGTGTCAGCCTCCCACTAGTCGACTACGTCACACCTAGCCCAAGTATCATTTCCTCGTCCTACGGATTCTAGTTACTCCACATGTATCGAAGAGTACCTTACTCTAAACATGTAATGCTTTGGCCAAAGACTTTAGTAACAATCTGACGAGAGGCCATGGATATACATCTCCTCGCAAGGAGTGGTGAATCCTTTATAGGCTATTCAAACACCTTCGATCACTTCGACTTATACCCAATCATCCCGGGTCCACATCTCCTCGGAGATGTTTGCTTAAGATGTCAAAGCATAAGTCTCCATGATCAAGATGACTTGAATACCGCAAGTCAAAGGAACATCGCACTTAAGCCACAGTAAGAACTTCATTGACATATCTATATATGCAGAGAACCATATGAAGTCTTACGGCTAGTCACTCCAATGAACTAGTTACCATAACTAGCATCCACAATTAACTCCGGACATCACTATGTCTCCAGCCAGTGAGAATCAGCTGCTTGGATATATCAAGGAGTATACCTCGTGCTAGTCTCGACATAATTGATGGTGTCCAAATCCATCAATTCATCGACTAGGGATAATTCCGATACATCACAATTACACATGTAGAGATACTCACTAGTTGTGATCCAATCACAAATTCTCTCATGCTGTGAATCGTATCGTGGACATTCAGTAAATGAGTTTAAGATCCAATCAAATACATAAAACATGTTTACTCAAATAGTGAATCTTCATTTATCATATAAATGGTTCATACATAAGGCGATTGCCTTAGGACATCTCTCATATATTACTAACAGGAAGGACATACAATAGAAGATCAAGAGGTATAACATTTGTTTATATCCTTTTGCAAGTTGTCTATATTTGTTCTTCAATCATATGTATGTTATATATTCTGTTTTGTGGCCAATATAACTTGGACTACGAATATAAAAACACAAGCCGGTGATCTGTACATCGTCTATTCCGCGACTATTCGTAGAATAGAGGTTGGTGTATTGTACAACAAGATTGTTCAAGTGACCACTCAAATCGAATAGCACGATGATGAAACGGTTTCTTGGGTGATCCCTTTTGTCTAGGATTAAATTTTTTTAATCCGGGAACGTCGATGGGATCGCCATGAACAAGCGACCGAGTTGAAGTGGGAAGCGAAGTTTCCTACCTTCAAGTGGTATCAGAGCCATGATTTTCGATTTTGTGTGTTTAGGATTCGGTTACTTTTATGTGTTTTTCATATATTATATGTGCCAGATAATAGCAGGATGTGCTTAGGTTAACTTTTTGGTTGCAGGCATAGGATCCAACTATTATGACCATATGTGTGTATGTGATTGTATGTGTGTAATTGTATATTTTATTGAATCCTCGGGGTTGACGAAGCTAGTATTTAATTTTTGTAATTAGATATGGCATTGTTTTGCCATTCTTTTTATTTTAGTTTACTTTCGATCTAGACTTCATGTACACTTCCTTGTGGAGTATAGGATCGATGGATGTAAATTAAAATAGTTTTTCTCGGCTTGGATCTCCGGATGGCTTGTACATGGCGTAGGGAGGAGCAGACGAGATGGCGACACGACGGAAGACATATTGAAGACAAATGCCATAATAGTTGGAAAATATTTATTTTTCATATTTATTGCTTATTGTTTGATATGCATGTCGTAGGCTAGAAAATTCCTAAATTTTAAATTACTAAGTGGGAGAGGGATATTTTTATAAATTCTCACGGCCTCCATTACGATTTGACATGTGATGCAAACAAACTTGTGCATCGGCTCTGAGTGCCTTCCTCCCCATCGGATGAGTTTGTTTGCAGATCACAAGGTCGAATATGGTTATAGGAAATTATTAAGGAGCGTGTGTACTTCCCCATCGGAAGGCACATAACCCGAGATAATTACCTTGGTACCGAGTAATGGTGAACACTTAGATACAAATATAAGTATCCTCCCCATCGGAGTCACTGCTTTTATTTGTAGGACCGAAGAGAAACCAACTATTAATTTTACTTGTCAAAGAATTAGGTTGACAAGATAGTAAAATTAATGGGTAAAACCTCCTCTTACAAATGTAGAATTCGTATACGTCCACACTATCATGGCACGACATTCTCAGTGTTTTGAGGTGTTGGTTGATTTTAAAATTTTATTGTTTGAGGAATCAATAAATTTTTGAAATATAATGTTTTTGATCTATGTGATTCTTAGGTTTTCTTTCAAAATGACATTCAACCCGCTTGCTGTGATAGTGAAAAAAAATAAACTTACTGGGCCCAACTATGTTGATTGGAAGAGGAATCTTGACATTGTCTTGACTGCTGAGGAATACAAATATGTACTCCTCGAAGAGTGCCTCCTAAGCCTACAGATGATTCTAGGGAAAAGGAGAAGGAGAGTTATAAGAAGTGGATCAAGGCCGATGAGATGACGTGGTGTTACATTTTTGCATCTATGTCAAATGTACTACAACATCGACATCAAGCCATGCCCACTGCTTATGACATGATGCTCAATCTCAAAGAGCTTTTTGGACACCAGAATCGGGCTACCAGGCAAGAAGCCATGAGGAACTTGATGACGACCACCATGATAGAGGGAACACCCATAATGGATCATGTTCTCAAGATGATAGCTCATTTGAATGAGCTAGAAGTCCACGAAGCTGAGATCGATGGGGAAACCAAGGTCGAAATCATTCTCCGTCTCTACCCAGGAGTTTTGAACAGTTTCGTCTGAACTACAACATGAACAAGAGGTTGTATTCATTGGCGGAGCTTCTGACAGAACTCCATGCGGCAGAAGGTTTTTTCATCAGAGTGCTCAGGCACAAGCCATGGTTGCCCAAAAGGTTTCTACTTCTAAGCCGAAAGGAAAGAAGAAGAAGAAACAAGCTGGGGAAAAGGCAGTGGGAGGAACTCAGGGAGGAGAGAAGAAGTCGAAAGGCAAGTGCTTCACTTTTAAGCAGACTGGACACTGGAAGAAGGACTGCCCCAACCCCAAGTAGAACAAAGGTATATCTTTTGGTCTAGTCGTTGAAACATGTTTAGCGGTGTTATCTACTGGCACCTGGTGTGTAGATATGGGAGCCACTGATCATGTCTGCAATACTTTGCAGTGGTTCCAGGAAACTAGACGACTGGCTAAGGGGGAGATTACCGTATACTTGGGCGATGCCACGAAGGTGGCGGTTGTTGCAATGGGAGATGTTTATTTGTCTTTTGAGAAAAATAAAGTTTTGGTTCTTAAGAATTGCCGTTATGTACCTTTATTTAGAAAGAATTTGATTTCGATTTCTAAATTATTTATGGATGGATATTCTATTTCTTTTAATAACAGAGTTGTTATAAAAAGGAATAGGGACATTATCTGTTCGAGTGCATTGATAGGAAATTTGTACACACTTGAACCAAAACCTCCCATGATGCAAATTGAAGTTAATAACTCATCTTCTAATTCCAATAAGAGAAAAGAACCTTCGAAGATGAACCAAACATATCTTTTGCATCTTAGGCTTGGTCACATTAACCTAAGAAGAATTCAAAGGTTGATAGCTGATGGACCTTTGGGTTCATTTGTGGTGGAGGATCTCCCAACCTGTGAATCTTGCTTGGAGGGTAAGATGACCAAGAGGTCTTTTAAGGCCAAGGGGTATAGAGCCAAAGATGTGTTGGAATTTGTTCATTCTGATTTGTCTGGTGCTATGTCTATCCAGGCTAGAGGTGGTTTTGAGTATTTTGTCTCCTTTATAGACGATTATTCGAGATATTGATACATTTACTTGATGCACCACAAGTCTGAATGCTTTGACAAGTTCAAAGAATTCAAGGCTGATATGTAGAAATGTCAAGTTAAAAGTATCAAGACACTATTATCTGATCGTGGTGTAGAGTACCTATTGGGAGATTTTAGGAATTACTTATTAGAGGCTAGGATTCAATCCCAATTTTCTGCACCTGTCACACCCCAGCAGCATGGTGTAGCAGAGCGAAGGAATAGGACTCTTATGGAGATGGTTAGATCGATGATGAGTTATTCTGAGTTTCCAGATTCGTTCTGGGGATATACTCTAGATACGGCAGTGTATATTCTAAACTTTGTACCATCTAAATCAGTGCCTTCTACTCCCACAGAATTATGGACTGAGCGAAAGCCTAGTCTAAGACATATTCGGATATGGGAGAGTCCAGCACATGTGCTGAAGGCAGATGCTAGTAAGTTGGAACCTCGTATAGAAGTGTGCATGTTCGTTGGCTATCCTAGAGGAACAAAAGGTGATTTATTTTATAGTCCTAGAGATCAGAAGGTAATCGTTAGCACGAATGCTAGATTTCTAGAGGAAGATTATGTGATGAACCACAAGCCCACGAGTAAGATTGTTCTGGAGGAATTGAAATGGGAAGTCACTTCTTCAGTACCACCGGTACAAGAGGATATACCACAAGTCACTGCACCGCGTGTCACAGAGGATACACAGGTGATACCTCATCGTAGTGGGAGGGTTGTGAGACAGCCTGATAGATTCATGTTCTTGGGAGAATCTTCTGATTTGGTCCCTGGCGAACATGAACCTGATCCCTGGACATATGACGAGGCAATCCAAGATAAAGATGCGGTATCTTGGCAAAGTGCAATGATTGCTGAGATTGAATCTATGGATTCAAATCAGGTCTGGGAGCTAGTAGAACCACCCGATGGTGTAAAAACTATTGGTTACAAGTGGATCTACAAAAGAAAGAGAGGAATAGACGGGAAGGTTGAGACCTTCAAAGCGAGGCTTGTAGCGAAAGGGTATACTCAGAAAGAGGGTATCGATTATGAGGAGACCTTTTCGTCGGTAGCCATGCTTAAGTCTATCCGGATTCTCTTATGCATTGCTGCTCATATGGATTATGAGGTATGACAGATGGATGTCAAGATAGCTTTCCTTAATGGAAGTCTTGAGGAAAACATCTATATGAAGCAACCAGAGGGATTCATTGCAAAGGGCAAAGAGCATCTTGTATGTAAGCTTAATAAGTCCATTTATGGATTGAAGCAAGCTTCGAGGTCTTGGAACATCCGCTTTGATGAGGTAATCCAGTCTTATGGATTTATTCAAAGTCCAGATGAGTCTTGTGTATACAAGAGATGTGACAGAAACGTAGTGGTATTTCTTATACTATACATAGATGACATTTTGTTAAATGGCAACAATGTCAAGGTGTTATCGGACGTAAGGGTATCGTTGTCCAAACAGTTTGATATGAAGGACTTGGGAGAAGTGGGACACATCCTTGGGATCAAGGTTATAAGGGATCGCAAGAAAAGGATGTTGTGCTTATCTCAAGCTTCATACATAGACACCATTATGGATCGTTTTAGCATGCAGAACTCCAAGAAGGGTTTTCTACCTTTCAAGCATGGAGTTCTTTTATCTAAGGAGATGTGTCCTAGAACATCTGAGGAGATAGGGGAGATGAAGGTGGTTCCATGAAGCCTCATGTTTGCGATGCTATGTATGAGACCAGATATCTGCTTTTCCATGGGCATGGTCAGCAGATATCAGAGTAATCCAGGACAGGGACATTGGACTACGGTAAAGCATATATTGAAGTACCTGAGAAGGACTAGGGATTATATGCTTGTCTACCAGGCAGACCAATTACTCCCTGTAGGTTATACAGATTCCGACTTCCAATCAGATAGGGATAACAGTAAGTCTACCTCACGTTTTGTGTTTACTTTGGAAGGTGGAGCGATTGTATGGAGGAGTTTCAAGCAGAAATACATGGCAGACTCTACCATGGAAGCTGAGTATGTGGCGGCCTTTGAGGCGACCAAAGAAGTTATGTGGCTCAGGAACTTCCTGATGGACTTGGATGTGATTCCTAGTTTGCCCAGAACTATCACAATTTATTGTGATAATAGTGGTGCAGTAGCAAACTCGAAAGAACCATGAGCCCATAAGACAAGTAAACACATAGAGCGCAAGTACCACCTGATACGAGAAATCATAAAGAGAGAAGTTGTTGTGGCCAAGATTACATCTAAAGATAACCTGGCAGATCCTTTCACTAAGGCCCTTTCGCCGAGAGCTTTAGATAGGCATGTGGAGGGAATGGGAATCAGATGTATGACAGTTTGAGGACAGCATAATCTTTTAGTATAAGTGGGAGATTGTTGGGATGTATACTGAAAAGTCTATCTTTTGTACGAACATCTTTATTTTGAAATAAGAATCACATGATCATTGTTTGCATATTTATGATTATGCATATTATCTAATACATTACATTGTAGATAATATGGTGTGTGGTGTCACACGGGAGATCATGTTATCACTCCTTGTAAAGTATAAGTAAAGGCTCAAAATTGAGATGGCTTTGGACAAACCATTGGTATGGTTGTAGTGTGATTTGGTATTGGTTTGTCTTGACCATAGAATCACACTAGTACACTTTGTGTGTATTGAGCAGGAATGACTTAGAGGTGATTCGATTTATTGCTGACTACATAATCGAATCGGACCTCAGATATTATATTGTACATGCTCTTAATCCCAATATAATAACGGGCACATATACTTAGTATTCATTTCTTTGATTTACCAATGGGCGAGATTTATAGATTAAATCGATAGGCTCGGTAAGTTGGGAAATAATATTATTTATATGGTGTGCTGTTGATTATAGGAGGAAACCGTGTCATATATATTAGGATGATGATGTCCCCTTGAGGAGCTCATAAGGTTCATCATGTAAACCCTGCAAGTGGACTTGGTCCCGCATGATGATAAGATTGAGTGGTACTACTCATGGAGTTAGATGTTGATTAATTAATGGTCAGTAAATTAATTAATCGATGGACATTCGAGATCTTAAACACGGGGAGAAAAATATACAAATAATATATGGAACCCATATTAACTTATGGGGGTTGGTGAGGTAGATCAATGATAATCCTTTAGTGGATTGGATTATCATTAAAGGATCGGACATTATGTGGGTTTGATCCATTGGGTGGCCAAGATCCAACTCCTCCTCATGGTTTCTATTGTAGCCTATTAAAACCTCATGAAGCCTAGATCCAATGGATGAAAACAAAACTCTAGATCCAAAGGTAGATATTAAATCTCTAGATCCGACGGTTGTGATTAAATCTCTAGATCCGACGGTTGAGATTAAATCCCTAGAACCAATGGTGGAGATTAAAACAAGGCTTATCCCTAAACTCTATAAAAGGAGATGATTAGGGTTGGCGTGGAGAATAAGAATTAAGGGAGGAGCTAGGGTTTTGGGCGGCAAGGAGCAAAGGTGTTGGGCGGCCTCAATTAAGGAAAATTTTTCCTTTTCTCTTCTTCTTCTTGTTGCCCGGCGCCCAAACAAGCCTTCTCCTCTCCTTGGCTAGCGTTCAAGCCCTCCTTCTCTTCTCCTTGGCTGGTGGAAACAAAGCTTAGGGTCTTCCCTTGGAGCTCTTGGTTGGCATCCATCTTATTCATCCAATCCTTCTTGGCCGGCGGCAAGCACCAAGCTTGGAGCTTGGTGGTTGGTTGAAAGAAGGAGAAGTGCTTTGTTTCTTATTCTTCCTCTTGTTCGGAGTGAGCAAGGATGGAAGATTGGTGATCTAGGAGCTTCGACTTTTGGTAGATCGTCGCCCACACGATGTCCAAAAGGAGGAAGGACATACAATAGAAGATCAAGATGTATAACGTTTGTTTATATTCTTTTGCAAGTTGTCTATATTTGTTCTTCAATCATATGTATGTTATATATGTTGGGGATCGATTGGCCAGCTAGAGGGGGGTGAATAGCCCTCTTACGATGGATGTCGGAATTCTCTCGTTCGTTTGCTCGTCTACATAATCGTTAGTGCAAGCGGAAGCATAAACAATAAAGACAAAGCAATAAACAAAAATACCAACGCTAACAAAGAAGATGTAATGTGGTTCACGGCTACGCCGCTAATCCACGATCCCGATTCGTCCGAGGTGAATCACTCCTTCAAAGCCAATCACTATTGGTCTCTCCTTTGCACCAAGCTAGGTGGAGGTAACCTTTACAAATCAAGCACACTCCTTCTTTTACAATAGATGTGAAAGAAAACTAAGAGAAGGAGTTTGAATCTTGTGGAGCACTTGGATGGTCGTTTAGAACTGGAGCATTAACCTCCCAAAGCTCCACACCCTCTGTTTTTATAGAGAGGGCTGATTTCTTCCCGTTGGCCACCACCAGTCGACTGCTGCCCTTGGTAGTCGACTGCCGCCACTCCAACGGCCTCCGAACACATCGAATCCCGACCGTTGTAGTCCAACGGAACACTTAGCGATCGTGATGGACCTCACCACGATCATTCGCCTCCATCAATCGTCGCGATCGGCTATGGCGATTCTATGCGCGACATCCTCTGGCGATCATTGTCATTCCATGGCGATCGTGCATAAACCCATCAGTCGGATACCAGTCGAACACACTCGACTTACATCAGTCGACTACCATTACATGGCAGTCGACTGGTGCCGTGTGAAACTAAAACTTAACATAAGTTTGAGCTTCCGACGGTCGGGTAAACCTTAACCCTTGCGGTCAAGTTTCTGACACTCAGCCATCCGGCCAAGTTCACCTAATGAGCTACTTACATTTCACTCATTCTCTCATCTCACTCGAAGTCCCTCGCCGAAGCTCTCTTCGTTCGCGGCCATGTCCCTCGGCAGCATCAGGCGCACGACTCTGCAATGCTCCTACGCGTCTCTTGCCTCCGAAGTCTGCTTCCTTGGCTTCACTTCAAGTCATCTCGTCCGGCGGTCCCTTGGATGCTCCAAGCACACGGCTTCCGCAAAGTCTTCCTTCACCGACTCAAGTACCGAGGTTGTGAGGGTGAACCCGCCAAGGCTCCATGTGCGAATTACTAAGTCCTGCAAGACTCCAACGCACATATCAAATAACAATATCATCCTAACTTAAACCCTTTGCCACACACATCAAAACCTTATCATGGCAAGAGATTGCCCTAACAATCTCCCCCTTTTTGATGTGTGGCAATCCGTTTAAGTTAGGTAAAAACATTTGATATAAATTTCTAAGGTAAGAAAGCATGTAAACATAAACATGATATAACAACATTAAACTCCCCCTTAATCCATGAAACTCCCCATAAAAATTTTCTAATTTTCTTCCCCTATCATAATTTACTTAAACATAATTACTTCTCCCCCTTTGACACCATCAAAAAGATTAACACTAATTTATAAATCCATGGAATCAAGTTAAATAGAAGGAAAATACCAAAAACATGATTAAAATCAGAAATCAGAAAATATTGGGCTGTTTTGGTGCAAGATCTATCGAGATGGCAATGATCGTGGCACAATGGATTAAATTACGATTTTTTAATGCATTAAAAATTCCAAAAAATTCAAAAAATCATGAAATTTGAGGAACATATTTCTTTTAAGTATATATATTAATGAAAAATAGGTTTTCATGAAAATTCATTAGATTTTCTTGTTTTTGCCAAAAATCCAAAAGCTTTAAAAACCACTAGGTTTTTGATCATTCTAGTATCAAGTTAACTACATAGTTTTGCATCCAATTGTTTCAAAACATGAATACATAGATTTTAGGGTAAAAAGTTGTTTTGAAAACATATGAAATATCCAACCATGATCTTTGGGAAATATGTCTATGAATTAAACATAAGCCTTCCCCATGATTGGTCTATTATTGCTATTTTGATACCTTAAATGACCATTTAAATGCCATAGGCATTAGTGGACATTTGTATCATCCTAACATCTCATCCATGCTAAGTTTTCAATCAAGGTAGCCTATGGTGAGTGTGAGATGCATCCTAGAGGGTATTTGTATATCCTTAACCATTATATTCATACAATTCTATCAAGGTTAAGTATCATCCTAACACTCTACATGATCATAAAGACATATATGAATTAATTTTACATTATGATCATGAAACACAAGTATTCATTGAATTGTTCTCATGCATTAGGTATTATATCATGATAATAAACAAAGTATCACCTAAAACATGATTTAAACCTATTTCTCATGATGACGTGCCAAATTTTAAAATCATAAATCATGATTGCAAACATACATAGTAATTGCATTAATCATCATGATTTAAGCATTATTAACTATTTATAGGCATGTTATCATCACCTAACACTATTTAAAAATGTTGTCCCGCCATCCTTAGTCAACCAAAATATGATATAGATCAATTGCATATGGTTGACTACCCTAGGGTTTTTCTAACCCTTAAGAATGGATTTTGGAACCCAAAATAAGTTCTTTCCTATTGGGTTCACTAAATACTCTTTGGGGATCAATTTCCTAGCTATTTCTTTCTTCTTATCTTGTCCCCTAGCTATTAGGCATTTATAGGCCTTTTCATTTTTCTTTTCTTTGTATCCTAGGCCCTATTTGTTGAAGCTAGCTCTTTGGCTCCCAATAATCATATTTAATGTGTTGGAGCCAATTGTGAATTTTTCTAGGGCTTTGGTTAAGTAATCTACCTTTTCCCTTAGGGCCCTATTTTCATCCATGCATGCATCACTAACATTAAATGGCATATATTCATGTGAGCATGCATCATCATGGCAAGAAGAAATATTTTCATTTTCATTTAAGCATGCTTTTTCTAATTTTTGTTCTAATTCCTTAATTTGTTCAAGAATGCATTTGTTTTTCTTCTTGTCTCTAAATAAGTCCTTAGTGAGGCTAGAAATCATAGACATAATTTTCTTAGGGGGTAGATTTGTTACCTCACTTACCAAGTCCTCTTCTTCGGATGAGGATGTAGAGGAGGCTCCCCCTTCACTTGAGCTCTCTCCACTTGAGCTTGATTCTTCATTTTTGGTGGAGAAGCAATCCAAGTCATCAAAGGTCATCAAGGCCAAATTGGTGACAAAGGCATTCTCCTCATCCGATGATGATGAGGAGGATGAGGATGGGTCATCCCAAGTCCTTGCCTTTAGAGCTTTGATCTTCCCCTTCTCTTTTGTCTTCTTCTCCTCTTCCTTCTTTTTCTTGCTCCCCTTTTTCTTCTTCTTTTCTTCTTTCTTTTTCTTTTCTTCTTTGCTCTTGTTTAGGAGGGGACAATTGTACCTTATGTGTCCCTCTCCTTGGAAATTGTAGCAAATGATTTTTCCCCTTGGTCTTCTATTCCTATCATTTGATTTGTTAAAATGAAAACCCTTTAAAGCACGTCTTACCCTCCTTACCATATATGCTTCTTCGGTGCTATCCATGGAGGAGGATGAGGATGCTTCATCATCGGAGGCGGAAGGGATCTCTATCTTCTTCTTCCCTTTATTTGCCATCAATGCTACTCCCCTTGAAGGTTGGATTCTAGGCTCTTCTTGTATACCTTCAAGCCTTGTTTCATGAAGCTCCATGGTTGAGAAGAATTCCTCCAAGGTGCTTACTTCTAAATTCTTGGAGATATAAAATGAGTCCACCATGGACCTCCATTTTGAGGATCTCGGAAAGGCATCTATAGCCTTCATAACCATATCCCGGTTTGATAGCTTCTCACCTACACTTGACAAACCGGTTATAATTTCCTTGAAACGAGAATGTAAGGAAATTACCTTTTCTCCCTTTTCTAGTTTAATGTTGTTGAGTTGGGAGCGGAGGAGATCTCTCCTTGCTAGCTTCGCCTCAGATGTGCCTTCATGAAGCTCAATTAGCTTCTCCCACATCTCCTTGGCACTTAGACATTCTCCTATTCGGTTGATCTCTTGTTGGGGGAGCACATTGAAGAGATGATGCTTTGCTTTTGAATTTGCAAGGTGCTCCTCTCTTTGCCTCTTGGTCCATCTTGACTTTTCTATTGGCTTCCCCTCTTCATCCCTAGGTAAAACGAAACCGGATTCCATTGTAATCATAATATCAAAATCCGTTTCGAAAAATACCTCCATTCGCTTCTTCCACTAAGAGATTTCTCCTTCAAACTTTGGTGGATGGATGTTTGAGCTGACCATTTTTGATGTAGAGCTTGTTGCGGCGATTAGTCCGGTGACAAGCAACCTTGCTCTGATACCACTTGTTGGGGATCGATTGGTCGGCTAGAGGGGGGTGAATAGCCCTCTTACGATGGATGTCGGAATTTTCTCGTTCGTTTGCTCGTCTACACAATCGTTAGCGCAAGCGAAAGCATAAACAATAAAGACAAAGCAATAAACGAAAATACCAACGCTAACAAAGAAGATGTAACGTGTTGGGTTTCCGGCACCGCGGCGTGTGTGTGTTCGATCATGTTTCGTAAACATGAGCACAGCGGAAGCAATAAAAATAATAAATACTCCTATTTATTACAACACACACAACACACGCATGCTATTACAACAAGTGTAGACATAACCGTAAATTAAAATTTGCAATAAAAGGAAATTTAACTACGTTATACCTTCCGTATGACGTGTAGCGGGAACGGCATCAACCGGAACGATCCTCGTAAGAATCGTCTCTATCCGTATCCACGCCGAGCTCCTCGGGATGACTTCGCTAAGTCACGAGCTTCGTCTTCGTACGGGTTACTAGCCTCGTGTTGAAGACGACGTGATCGAGAGATGATCACGATCCGAATCCAAATTCGGATCTAAAAACAAGTCCTCAAGACTTGCTTCTCCGGAGAGGTATTCGTCAACCGATTGACGAATCCTTCATCCTCCACCTCAGAGGATTATCGGAGATCAAATCCCCGGTATGTTAGCCGCTGTCGGAGCACTAACCGTCGTCCAAACGACGCTCCGACGAGAGGAGGAGAAGCTGTCCAGAAAACTGGACAGCTTGGTGGAGGAGTAGGCGCCGGCCAAAACAAGGAGAGAAAGGCCTCACCTTGATGCCAAACCTATAGGAGATCACCGGAGGGTCGCCGGAGTTTCACCGGCTGAAGCTTGGTCGCCGGCAATGACTTGGACGGCGGCACAAAGGATGGGCGGCGGCCACTTAGGGTTGGGCGCCGAATTCACCAACAAGGGTGGGCGGCAACTCTTGATTGGGCGGCAACTCTTCATTGGCTTTTAGGGTTAGGGTTTAAGCCCTATTTTATAGAGAACTAATTCTCTTAATGGTTAATGGATCATATCCATAAAGCCCGTTAACCCGCTCCATTAAGATAAGTTAAAATAAACCAAACCATGATGGTTTATTTTAAGTTAAAACGAACCGAACCAACCTTTGGTTCATTCGTTTAATATAAACCAAACCATTTGGTTTATTCTCATCCATTGGATTAGAACCAAACCATTTTGGTCCATCCATTATGTCTTCATAAGACACTGCCCATCCACGCTTCCATTGCGACTGAAACAATTTCATGCTCGCTTTATGTTTGGTCCAACCAAACATAGTTTCTCTCGATGCGAGAATCCCATTCTCAAGCTCGTTTTAAATCCTTTGGATTACACTCGTTGTCGTGTGACCAAATAGGTTCTCGGTTTATGTTGGCCGTCTATAATTAACCATTAATTATAGAGCGATCATGAGTGGCACCTAGTAGTACATCATGATCCCCAATTAACCGAAAAGATCAGCAGTTGATCGAACTATTTACGAAACCCTTCACACTCGTGCCCCATTCCCTTCACTCATCTTATACCCACTTGGTTCAGGACATGGTCTATTGTATCCGGTCCCACTAAATTTCTCGTCACACCTAGCCCAAGTATCATTTCCTCGTCCTCACAGATTCTAGTTACTCCACATGTATCGAAGAGTACCTTACTCTAAACATGTAATGCTTTGGCAAAGACTTTAGTAACAATCCGACGAGAGGCCATGGGTATACATCTCCTGCAAGGAGTGGTGAATCCTTTATAGGCTATTCAAACACCTTGATCACTTGACTTATACCCAATCATCCCGGGTCCACATCTCCTTAGAGATGTTTGCTTAAGATGTCAAAGCATAAGTCTCCATGATCAAGATGACTTGAATACCGCAAGTCAAAGGAACATCGCACTTAAGCCACAGTAAGAACTTCATTGACATATCTATATATGCAGAGAACCATATGAAGTCTTACGGCTGGTCACTCCAATGAACTAGTTACCATAACTAGCATCCACGATTAACTCCGGACATCACAATGTCTCCAGCCAGTGAGAATCAGCTGCTTGGATACACCAAGGAGTATACCTCGTGCTAGTCTCGACAGAATTGATGGTGTCCAAATCCATCAATTCATCGACTAGGGATAATTCCGATACATCACAATTACACATGTAGAGATACTCACTAGTTGTGATCCAATCACAAATTCTCTCATGCTGTGAATCGTATCGTGGACATTGATAAATGAGTTTAAGATCCAATCAAATACATTAAACATGTATACTCAAATAGTGAATCTTCATTTATCATATAAATGGTTCATACATAAGGCGATTGCCTTAGGACATCTCTCATATATTACTAACAGACTCCCACTTGGCCTAATGACAATCGCTACGGTATCCAATACCATAAGCTCTAACATGACCCTCAAACTTACTTTGAGGTAATGCTTTAGTCAAAGGATCCGCTAAGTTCCTTTCAGTGGGAATTTTCTCGATTTGTATTTCGTTCCTACTTATGATCTCTCTGATAAGATGATAGCGGCGAAGCACATGTTTGAATCATTGATGAGACCACATCAAGTTCAGAGATGAACTTCTTGATCCAAACCGCTTCCTTTGCTGCTTCCAAAGTTGCAATGTATTCTGCCTTAGTGGCAGAATCCGCTATAGTGTCAAGCTTGGAACCTTTCCAACTTATTGCGTCTCCATTCCAGGTGAATACATACCCAGACAAAGACATGGAATCATCCTTGTCTGTCTGGAGCTGGCATCCGTATACCCACGTATCACCATGTACCCTTCTCCATATATTAGGAACGCATCCTTAGTTCTTCTTAAGTACTTAAGGATCGTCTTAACAGCCGCCCAATGATCCATTCCTGGATCAGACTGGTATCTGCTCGTGACACTCAGAGCATACGATACATCGGGCCTCGTACATAACATAACATACATGATAGATCCTATTGCGGATGCATAGGGAATCTTACTCATGCAAATCCTCTCGTCTTCTGTGCGCGGACACATAGACTTCGAAAGGTGTACCCCATGCCTGATGGGCAGATAACCTTTCTTGGATTCCGACATGCTAAACCTCTTTAGCACTCGGTCTATATATGTAGACTGCGAAAGACCAAGCAACCGTTTCGATCTATCTCTATAGATCTTAATCCCAAGGATGTAGGTTGCTTCTCCCAGGTCTTTCATGGAGAATGTCTTGGATAACCAAACCTTAAGCGATGTAAGATTGAAACATCGTTTCCTATAAGTAGTATGTCATCGACATACAATACTAGGAATCTGTTGCCTCCCACTAACCTTCTTGTACACACAAGGTTAAATGCGGATTTTGTGAGAAATCAAACCTTTTGATTGTCTCATCAAAGCGGATATTCGACTCTGGATGCTTGCTTCAATCCATAAATGGACCGTCGCAATTTGCATACCTTGGTTTTATCAGCCGATGTGAAACCCTCGGTGTATCATATACACGTCCTCGGCGAGTTTCCATAAAGGAAAGTCGCTTTCACATCCATCCGCCATATCTCATAATCATAATGAGCCGCTATGGCGGGAGCATCCGAATGGATTTAAGCATAGCTACAAAGCGAATAGGTTTCGTCATAATCAACACCTTGCTTTTGGCGATATCCTTTCGCCACCAATCTAGCCTTATAGGTAATCACATTACCATCCATGTCGGTTTTCTTCTTGAAAACCCACTTGCACCCTATAGGCTTTATGCCTTCAGGTGGGTCAACCAAGTTCCAAACTTGGTTTTCGTACATGGAATCCATTTCCGACTTCATGGCACCAAGCCACTTATCCCTTTCTAAACTTGTCAGCACTTCTTCATAACTGGTAGGCTCCTCATCATCAATGAGTAACACGTCGTTCGATTCGCTTACAAGAAATCCATATCTCTCAGGAATATTGCGTGTTCTACCAGATCTACGAAGATGTGGTGTTACAATAGGTCCAGCCGATTGCTCATCACTATGAGTTGTCGGCTGTTGTGCTTCACCAGGTATCTCATCAATGTCTATTTGAGTCTCTCGAGCCTCCTCAAGCTCGACGACACTCCCACTGTTTTCTTGCAAGAGAAACTCTTTCTCTAGAAACACAGCATGCCTTGAAACAAACACCTTTTGTTCCACAGGATGATAGAATTGGTAACCCCTTGTTTCCTTAGGGTATCCAATAAATAGACAGTTATCAGACTTAGCATCCAATTTGTCTGATACAGTCCGCTTCACATAAGCAGGACAACCCCATATCTTCAAGTAAGATACATGAGGTTTCTTACCATTCCATATCTCATATGGAGTAGTTGAGACTACCTTAGTAGGCATTACATTTTAACAAGTAAACAAATGCGAAGTGCATAGCCCCAAAAGGACTTGGGAAGAGTTGCATGATTCATCATTGACCTGACCATGTCCAACAAGGTCCGGTTACGCCTCTCAGATACACCATTATGCTGTGGTGTATAGGGCGGAGTCCATTGAGACAATATACCATTGTCTCTTAGATAATCAAGAAACTATTGACTTAAGTATTCACCACCTCGATCCGATCGAAGTATTTTAATACTCTTGTCATGTTGTTTCTCTACTTCATTTCTGAATTCTTTGAACCTTTCAAAGGCTTCAGACTTGTGTTTCATCAAGAACACATACCCAAACCGTGAGTGATCATCGGTGAAGGTAATGAAGTAGCTATAGCCTCCTAATGCTTGAGTTGACATAGGTCCACATACATCAGTATGTATTAGACCTAGTAACTCTCCCACTTGTTCACCTTTTCCAGTAAAAGGTAACTTAGTCATCTTGCCTTTTAAGCATGATTCGCATGTATCGTATGAATCCAATTCAAACGATTCCAGAATTCCACATCGGTGTAATTCGGACATGCGTTTCTTGCTTATATGGCCAAGACGACAATGCCACATATAGGAGTCTATTTGATTATCCTTTCGAGCACGCGTGTTGCTCGCTTCGATATTGAAAATGTCACTGGATACGTCCAACGTATAAACACCATTGCTTAAAGTTCCAGTCCCATAAAGAACCCCATTCAAAGTTATGTAACAACAATTGTTACTAAACGTCAAATGGAAACCATTTCTATTTGAACAAGAAATAGAAATGATGTTCTTTATCAACGAAGGAATATAAAAGCAATTGTCCAGTACTAAGACAAGTCCTACAGGGAGTTCCAACAAATACGTTCCGATGGCGAGTGCAGCAACCGTTGCTCCATTCCCAACACGTAAATTTGACTCTCCCCTTGACGAGTCTTCTTCTATTCCTTAGCCCATGTATGTCATTACATATATGTGAGCCACACCCAGTATCGAATACCCAAGTGTCTGAGGAAATAGAATGACAATCAATAAAGAAGATTTCTGAAGAAGATGGGGCATCCGATGCCTTATCCTTCTTCACGGACTCAAGATAAATCTTGTACTTTCTTCGCAAATGGCTCTCCTTGCCATAATGATGGCAAGTTTCCTTTTGTGCTAGTTCTACCTTCTTAGCCCTTCTCTTCTTTCCCTTCTGCTGTTCCTTTGACTTCCTCTTAGAACCTTTCTTCGAGGAATCAACTAACAGCACCGTCCCCTGCTCATGCTTCTCAGAAGACTCCACAGTCTTCAGCATATTGAGCAGTACCACAGATGAACCTCCTAGCATCTCAGAGGTGAAGAGGAGCTTTGAGACTTCGAACCTTTCGAATCTCACTTGCTCATCAACCAACTCACAAAGATGAAGGACTACGATATGAGCATCCATATGCTCATGCTTCTTTCGTAGCTTGGGTTCCATCGTGGCTAGCATGATGCAACTCATTTGTTCAGAATCACTCACATGTTTCTGATAGGCCAACAATTGGTCTTCAGTTGCATTGTCACTAGGACAGCGGGAAGAGGCGCTTGAGGACATACACAAGCTTTTCACCTTGAGAACAATTCTCAAGTTTCTAAGTCGATCCAAGAAGTTCGGCCCGATCAATTTATTTGAATCCAAAATGGACGCATAAATTCAAACTCATCATGATCAATATATTAACTTAGAAATATAAAACGAGCATATATGAGAATTTGATTTTAAAATGCATCAATATACATTTATATATCCGATTCTTTTTTCGAATTCAAAAAAACCCCAAAATCACTTGGAGATCGTAGGTCCATCTCGAATGGGCTGATATCCATCATAGTTATGAACAACCTTGGAGAGAGTCCAACAAGCCATTCATAACTATGACGGTGAAGTATCATCTATACCGATTGCATATCCGTATATGCAACTATCACAATGTGCTATCAACTAATTGAATGTTCACACATACATCGGGTTGTTAACACATTAACAAGTATGCATCATATGCATAGCACCCAACTTCACCTCCCTTTACATCGACCTTGGAGAGAGTCCAACAAGCCGATGCTCCAGGTTAAAGCCAACCCATTAATCAGGACATAGTTTTAATATGGTTAGAGCGCATTCAACCAATTAACCCAGCTTGGAGAGAGTCCAACAACCAAAGCTAACGATTGACCTCTGACTCTTACCATATTAGTATTAAACTATTCCATGGTTTGAACATATTCAGGTTCGAGCCGGGCTTGGAGAGAGTCCAACAACCCAAACAAGAAATAGAACTCTGGTTCTAACCATATTAATGGAAGGTGTAGGCTTTAATATTGATTAAGGGTTTTATGTCTCATCCTCTTTGCATGCAAATAACTATTATCTACATGGCATGGCATACATGGCATACATCTACATGTCACGACACGCATGGCATAATGTTATGCATCTAATGCAATTACATGGCATACAATTATGTCATGTTTATAATTTCCTTATATGTCATAACTATTTATGGAAATAAAATATGTTTAAGATTTGATTCTCCAAATCAAATCATAATTAAATTAGGAAACAAATTTCCAAATCTAATCACATATTTTATTCATGGAATTATTTGATTAAGGAAAATCTATTTAGGAAACTAATTTCCTAAATCATTAAAACTACTTATGGAAATAAAATATTTTAAGATTTGATTTCCCAAATCAAATCATGATTAAATTAGGAAACAAATTTCCAAAATCTAATCAAATATTTTATTTATGGAAAATATCAATTTCCATAAATACTTCCAACTTTCCAAAAGTGGAAGATTTCCATAAATACTTCTAGACTTTCCAAAATTGAAAAATTTCCATAAATACTTCTAAATTTCCAAAATTAGAAAATTTCCAGAAATACATTATGACTATCGCAAAACCATTTTACGATTATGTCGAAACACAACCTGGGCTCTGATACCACTGTTGGGTTTCCGGCACCGCGGCGTGTGTGTGTTCGATCATGTTTCGTAAACATGAGCACAGCGGAAGCAATAAAAATAATAAATACTCCTATTTATTACAACACACACAACACACGCATGCTATTACAACAAGTGTAGACATAACCGTAAATTAAAATTGCAATAAAAGGAAATTAAACTACGTTATACCTTCCGTATGACGTGTAGCGGGAACGGCATCAACCGGAACGATCCTCGTAAGAATCGTCTCTATCCGTATCCACGCCGAGCTCCTCGGGATGACTTCGCTAAGTCACGAGCTTCGTCTTCGTACGGGTTACTAGCCTCGTGTTGAAGACGACGTGATCGAGAGATGATCACGATCCGAATCCAAATTCGGATCTAAAAACAAGTCCTCAAGACTTGCTTCTCCGGAGAGGTATTCGTCAACCGATTGACGAATCCTTCATCCTCCACCTCAGAGGATTACCGGAGATCAAATCCCCGGTATGTTAGCCGCTGTCGGAGCACTAACCGTCGTCCAAACGACGCTCCGACGAGAGGAGGAGAAGCTGTCCAGAAAACTGGACAGCTTGGTGGAGGAGTAGGCGCCGGCCAAAACAAGGAGAGAAAGGCCTCACCTTGATGCCAAACCTATAGGAGATCACCGGAGGGTCGCCGGAGGTTCACCGGCTGAAGCTTGGTCGCCGGCAATGACTTGGACGGCGGCACAAAGGATGGGCGGCGGCCACTTAGGGTTGGGCGCCGAATTCACCAACAAGGGTGGGCGGCAACTCTTGATTGGGCGGCAACTCTTCATTGGCTTTTAGGGTTAGGGTTTAAGCCTTATTTTATAGAGAACTAATTCTCTTAATGGTTAATGGATCATATCCATAAAGCCCGTTAACCCGCTCCATTAAGATAAGTTAAAATAAAACAAACCATGATGGTTTATTTTAAGTTAAAACGAACCGAACCAACCTTTGGTTCATTCGTTTAATATAAACCAAACCATTTGGTTTATTCTCATCCATTGGATTAGAACCAAACCATTTTGGTCCATCCATTATGTCTTCATAAGACACTGCCCATCCACGCTTCCATTGCGACTGAAACAATTTCATGCTCGCTTTATGTTTGGTCCAACCAAACATAGTTTCTCTCGGTCTGAGAATCCCATTCTCAAGCTCGTTTTAAATCCTTTGGATTACACTCGTTGCGCATGTGACCAAATAGGTTCTCGGTTTATGTTGGCCGTCTATAATTAACCATTAATTATAGAATGATCATGAGTGGCACCTAGTAGTACATCATGATCCCCAATTAACCGAAAAGATCAACGGTTGATCCAGAACTATTTATGAAACCCTTGGGCTCGAATGAATCGTGCCCCATTCCCTTCACTCATCTTATACCCACTTGGTTCAGGACATGGTCTATTGTGTCAGTCCCCACTAGGCTGACTACGTCACACCTAGCCCAAGTATCATTTCCTCGTCCTCACAGTTCTAGTTACTCCACATGTATCGAAGAGTACTTTACTCTAAACATGTAATGCTTTGGCCAAAGACTTTAGTAACAATCCAACGAGAGGCCATGGGTATACATCTCCTCGCAAGGAGTGGTGAATCCTTTATAGGCTATTCAAACACCTTCGATCACTTCGACTTATACCCAATCATCTCGGGTCCACATCTCCTTAGAGATGTTTGCTTAAGATGTCAAAGCATAAGTCTCCATGATCAAGATGACTTGAATACCGCAAGTCAAAGGAACATCGCACTTAAGCCACAGTAAGAACTTCATTGACATATCTATATATGCAGAGAACCATATGAAGTCTTACGGCTGGTCACTCCAATGAACTAGTTACCATAACTAGCATCCACGATTAACTCCGGACATCACAATGTCTCTTGCTAGTGAGAATCAGCTGCTTGGATACACCAAGGAGTATACCTCGTGCTAGTCTCGACAGAATTGATGGTGTCCAAATCCATCAATTCATCGACTAGGGATAATTCCGATACATCACAATTACACATGTAGAGATACTCACTAGTTGTGATCCAATCACAAATTCTCTCATCTTGTAGTGAATCGTATCGTCATTGATAAATGAGTTTAAGATCCAATCAAATACATTAAACATGTATACTCAAATAGTGAATCTTCATTTATCATATAAATGGTTCATACATAAGGCGATTGCCTTAGGACATCTCTCATATATTACTAACATAACGTGGTTCACGGCTACGCCGCTAATCCACGATCCCGATTCGTCCGAGGTGAATCACTCTTTCAAAGCCAATCACTATTGGTCTCTCCTTTGCCCCAAGCTAGGTGGAGGTAACCTTTACAAATCAAGCACACTCCTTCTTTTACAATAGATGTGAAAGAAAACTAAGAGAAGGAGTTTGAATCTTGTGGAGCACTTGGATGGTCATTTAGAACTGGAGCATTAACCTCCCAAAGCTCCACACCCTCTCTTTTTATAGAAAGGGCTGATTTCTTCCCGTTGGCTGCCACCGGTCGACTGCTGCCCTTGGCAGTCGACTGCTGCCACTCCAATAGCCTCCGAACACGTCGGATCCCGATCGTTGTAGTCCAACGGAACACTTAGCAGTCGACTGATAGACCTCACCAGTCGACTGCTGCCTCCGTAGTCGACTGCCCAGTCGGCTACGAGCGGTTCTGTGCTCGCGACATCCTCTGCCAGTCGACTGTCATTCCATGGCAGTCGACTGCTAGGCATAAACCCATTAGTTGGATACCAGTCAAACACACTCGACTCAGACCAGTCGACTGCCATTACATGGCAGTCACCTGGTGCCGTGTGAATCTCAAACTTAACATAAGTTTGAGCTTCCGACGGTCGGGTAAACCTTAACCCTTGCGGTCAAGTTTCTGACACTCAGCCATCCGGCCAAGTTCACCTAATGAGCTACTTACATTTCACTCATTCTCTCATCTCACTCGAAGTCCCTCGCCGAAGCTCTCTTCGTTCGCGGCCACGTCCCTCGGCAGCATTAGGCACACGGCTCTGCAATGCTCCTTCGCATCTCTTGCCTCCGAAGTCTGCTTCCTTGGCTTCACTTCAAGTCATCTCGTCCGGCGGTCCCTTGGATGCTCCAAGCGCACGGCTTCTGCAAAGTCTTCCTTCACCGACTCAAGGACCGAGGTTGTGAGGGTGAACCCGCCAAGGCTCCATGTGCGAATTACTAAGTCCTGCAAGACTCCAACGCACATATCAAATAACAATATCATCCTAACTTAAACCCTTTGCCACACACATCAAAACCTTATCATGGCAAGAGATTGCCCTAACAATATATTCTATTTTGTGGGTAATATAACTTGGACCCCGAATATAAACAGAAAAGCCGGCGATCCGTACATCGTCTATTTCGCGGATATTCGTAGAATAGAGGTTGGTGGCTTGAACAACAAGTTTGTTGAAGTGACCACTCTAATCGAGCACGACGATGAAACGGTTTCTTGGGTGATCCCTTTTGTGTAGGATTAAATTTTTTTAATCCGGGGACGTCGATGGGATTGCCATGAACAAGCGACCGAGTTGAAGTGGGAAGCGAAGTTTCCTATTTTCATTTTGTTCTCCTAATCTAGGTTTTCATGCATTCTCTAAGGCAACTCTACTTGATTACCTTTTAAATGAGACTCCAAGTTATGCCATTGTCCTTAAATCAATTTTAATCAAAACAAATGCATGAAGTATGATCTTGGCATAAATGATAGCATAACTAAGCATGACCAATGATCATGATGTCATGGCATATGATATAATCTAAGCATACATGACATTTAACCTAACACTCCACAAAATCATGACATATAAATGATAAAAAGAAAATAAACATGATGTCATGACATGTTATATGGCAAACAAGGTATGCCATATAAAAGGTATAGGTATAAGGATACCTAAATTTCAATATTAGTTGACATTTAATATAATTAAGTATATTTTGTCATATTGTCACTTTTCTCCCTAGTGTGTCAAAAACCCAAAATGGCACACTATGACCTCTAAACCTAAATTGTACCAATTTAATTGAATTATCAAACTTCTTAAATGATATTGGCACATCCTAAAATCTTTTAGGATTAAGAATCAAACCTATTTCCAAGGTATCCATAACCTTGAAAATTACCTAGAGTGCCACCTTTTCCATGGTTAGGTTAACTACCCTTCCATTTAAAGTTGGCACACCCTAAACCCATCTAGAGTGAATCAATCATGCTCTTAGGAACCCAAAACCTATTTGATCTCCTAGGTTTAACGAGGTATTCCTTAGGGATGATACAATCATCACATGATTGGCTCTAAATGGAAGGGTAGTTATGCAAAATCAAATAAAAGGGTCAAATGGTCAAAGTCAAGAGTCTAGGACCAAGAGTCAACACCTAGGGCCAAAGAGAGAAAAGTCAACCAAGGGCAAGAAGGGTTTGGGTCACAAACCTAAGCCTAAGGTGGCTTATTATAGTGTTCCAAATGATTATGGAACACAAACTAGGTCTAGGAAGACCAAGGTCAATAGGGAAGTCATCCCTAGAGTTGACCAAGGTATGTGCCTAGTGGCTAGGGTTTCAAGGAAACCTAGGGAAGCCACTAAGAAGGTTGCAAGGGGAGTTACCCCTAGAGTCATCCTAGGTAAGACCACAATGACCAAGGCTCTAGGTCATCCCTACAACAATCATCACATGATTGGCTCTAGGGCTTTCACTAACAATCTCCCACTAGCATTAGTGTCAATCACTATAGTATCTAATACCCAATGACCTAGTGTGACCATCATGCTTTTTCTGTGCCAAAGCCTTGGTCAAGGGATCTGCGACTTTAGCCTATGTGGGTACTTTGCAAATCTTCACATCTCCTCTATCGATAATCTCTCGAATGAGATGGATGTTGGTGCAATCGGCCCAGGTCACGATTGACCGGACTCGAGTTTGACTCGAGCGATGTTTTGATATTTTACATGGAAGTTTGACATTGATGTCTGATATTGTTTTGAAGAGATTGTTGGCACAATTGACCCGGGTCATGATTGACCGGACTCGAGTTTGACTCGAGGGGGATTTTGATGGTTGACTGTAGTTGACCATGTCATGGAAAGTCCAAGTCTTGAGTACTTGGCATGTAAAGTCCAAGCATGGGTCTTAGCAAGGAAAAGTCCAAGAATGGGTCTTGGCATGGAAAGTCCAACATGGGTTGGCAAGGGAAAGTCCAAGCTTGAGTCTTGGCATTTGAGAAGTCCAAGGGATTTGATATTGGCAGCATAAAGGCCAAGCGGGAGTCTTACCAGCATAAGTCCAATGGTTGGCAGCGTAAAGTCCAAGCAGAGTCTAGGCAGCGTAAGTCCAATGTACCTTGGCGGTGTAGACACCATTAGCATGACATAGCCAATGGAAGCACCTGAAGGATAGCGCAATGGATGAACAAGTCTTGAATGACTTGGAGGGATCCGAGAGGTGCGATGCTGATAGAGGTGGCTAGAAGGCTTAGGTCTAGGCTACGGGTGGTCTAGCACATATGGGGGCACCATACTTGGGTTAAACCTCATGTTGAGGTTAAAACCTCATGTTTTAGGTGTGCCAGTCGATTGGTGTCATATGGCAGTTGAATGGTGTGAGTCAATTATGGTTTTGAAGTGTCTGATTGCCAGAGGTGGGCGATCATTCGGCTCAACCGATTGTGATCGTGTGATAAGTCAACTGGTGCTCGAGAATTTGGGCACAGAATGGAGTCTGACTCGACTGCTGAGGTTAGCAGTCGAGTGAAGGCTCGATCAGCTGATTGATGTCCTATCCGTTGGATTTTTCCAACGTGGAACACACCATTGTCGAATAGCAACAGTGTCATCAGTCGACTGATGGTCCCGATCAGTCGACTGATAGGCAAAATCCAGGCCAGGCAAAAGCTATAAAGGAAGCTCGTGGAGGAGGATTTCACCAAGGTTCTTTAAGGTGTTTTGGGGCGAGTTTCTCTTGTAATTTAGGGTCTCCAAGTGCTACTCGATCAACCTAGCAAGCAAGCATTCAAAAGCTCGGTGTAAAGTTTTCTTTACTTGCATTTTAGTGTAGTTGCTTGTATTCTTATTGTATTACTTTTGTAATCACTTGTAAAGGGTTTCTCCACCTTCGACTTGTGTCGAGAAGGAGTTATTTGTGATTAGTGGTTGTGTGTGCATCACTAGAGCTCTTTAGAGCTCGATCTGTGGAGTAGGAACCATTCGGTTCCGAACCATGTTACATAGCTGTGTTTGCGTGTTTGTCTATTTCGTTATTGCTTTATTTCTATTTTCGCTGCACTAACAAAGATTGTAGAGACAAGCACGAACGAATTCCATCAACTTACGAGCACGACGCTATTCACCCCCTTCTAGAGGTCACCATTTACTCTACATTTGGTATCAGAGCTAGGAGCTCTTCTACGGACTAACCGCCAGAAGCAAAGACGCTAGAGGGAAAGATGGAGAGATTGGGTGACGACATCAACGTTCCGCCTTTTTTTTACCGCGAAGATTTTGCGTATTGGAAAGGTAAAATGATGCATTTTCTAATGTGTGACTTTGACAATTGAATTAGTGTCTTAGTAGGTTTGACACTCCAAAAGATGAAGAAGGAAGAAAAATCAAGAAGAAGAATTGGAGCTAAGAACAACTCTAATACTATAACATCAACAATATGGTAATGGGTATTTTGCTCAATATAATCCCTAATGATATTTTGATCAAGATAGGGGATTGTAAAGACGCCAAGGAGGTATAGAACAAATTAGAAAAATTCCATAAAGAGCCTCACTCAATCCAAGAAGATAAGGAAGATTAGGAAGAGAGCTCATCCTCATAAGAAAGTGAGGATTCGGAGGTCGAGGAGTGTTCGACATCCGAGGAGGAAAAAGTGGTGGAAGAGGTAGAATTGGAAGAAACATCAACCTCTAGGATTGAGGGGGAGGAGATTAGAGCATCTACACCGGTGCAACCTCAAGAAGAGCCTTCAACATCCGGTCTAGATGAAGAAACTCAAAATCCGGCCACTATCGACCTAGGTAACTCAAGCAATTTGTTTTTAAATAAAAAAATATAATTTGCTTTGAGTGTAGGGAAAGTGGGCATTACAAGAGCAAGTGCCCAAAGAAGATCAAGAAGCCTCAACCGACACCAAAGGTCAAGGATGTTGGTCCCTCAACAATCAAAAGCAAGGAGCAAGTGATTTGCTTCAAATGCTGACAACCGGGACACTATAGGAGTCAATGCCCAAAGGGGAAGAAAACCCAAGAAGAAGCATCACAAGTAGGGGGAGCCTCTAAGTCAAACCCTAAGGTATATCTAAATAATGCTTTTTCTTTAAATTATAGGCCAAAGCATGCTAGGAATAATTTTAGCAATCTTGCAATTTATCATAAAGAGCATGCTAGAAATAGGGAGTTTTGTCTAGGTGCTAAGAGTGTTAATTTTTCAAATAAGGAGAAATTTGAGACTAATGTCCCTAAAACAAATTTATCTAAAGACAAATCTAGGTCAAATAATTTTAGACCAATTCTACCTAGGGAGACAATTAGAAAAGTACAAGAGCACCTAGGTTTTAACCCCACATAGACTAGGCATATGCCTAGAAAGAACCATGCCCAAGGATTAAATCAAAATTCAAAAATTGGGCAATTAGAGTTGGAAAATCAAGCCTTGAGGTCAAGGATTGAGAAATTGGATAGGCCCCTTGCAAAGATTCAAAATCAATTTAAGGGCTCAAAAAGTCAAAGTCAACACCTAGGGTCTAAGAGACAAGAGTCAACCAAGGGCAAGAAAGGTTTGGGTCACAAACCTAAGCCTATGGTGACTTATCATAATGTTCCATTTGATTATGGAACTAAACCTAGGTCTATGAAGACCAAGGTCAATAGGGAAGTCATCCATAAGGTTGACCAAGGTAGGTGCTTAGTGGCCAAGGTTTCCATGAAACCTAGGAAGACCACTAAGAAGGTTACTAGAAAGGCAATCCCTAAGGTTAACCATGGCAAGACCCAAATGACCAAGGCTAATAAGCCTAGAAGGGTCATTAGGAAGGTATCTAGGGAGGTTATCCCTAAGGAATAGCTAATTAATCCTAGGAGCTCAAATAGGTTTTGGGTTCCTAAGAGCGTGATCGATTCACGTTAGATGGGTTTAGGTATGTCAACTTTAAATGGATGGGTAGTTAATCTAACCATGGTAAAGGCGACAATTTAGGTAATTTTCAATGTTATGGATACCTTGGGAATAGATTTGATTTATAATCCTAAAGGATTTTAGGATGTGCCAATATATTTTTGGAATTATAAAAAATCAATCAAATTGGCACAATTTAGGTTTAGAGGTCATAGTGTGCCATTTTGGTTTTTGGCACACTTCTGAGAAAAGTAGTAATATGGCAAAATACAATTAATAATAACAAATGACAATTAATACTAAGTTTTAGGTATTATTATACCTTTACCTTTTATATGCCATGCTTTGATTGTCATATAACATGCCATGACATCATACTTATTTTTTATCATTTAATATGTAATGATCATGTTTTTAGGATTAGGTTTAATGTCATGTGTTTTTAGATTCCATCTTATGTCATGACATCATGATTATGAGCATGTGTTTATTTATACCATCATTAATTCCATAATCATTCATGCATTTAAATTGATTAAAATTGATTTAAGGACTTTGGCATGACTTGAAGTCCCATTTATAAGGGAATTAAGTAGGGTTGCCTTAGAAAAATGCATGAAACCCTAGAGTTGGAGAACAAAACCCACATCTCACATCTAAATTGACTTGTATGTGTTTTCATACACCCTAGATATATGTGAGATGCTAGGATATGAGTTAAGTTCAAGGTGCATAGTTTTTGCATCTAGATGAACTAAAACTCATCTTTAACTAAAGGTGGATCATTGGGAAAGCTTGTGTACAAGTCATGTACATTAAGCCCAAGGACCATGATCCAATATAGGTTTTCAAAAATATTTTTAAACCATTTTAGAAAACTTTGGTGATGTCTATCTTTTGATAGCAATAACCATTGATGAAGTTGGTACAAAGTGAGCTAAAATATTTAAGTTTTTCTTCACTTTCGAACTTTGTATCAATTTCGGTATTTTATGGGTAAAATATTTTTCTATCATTTTTCACCCATTGTATTAATCATAAGTATTATACGTATAAATTTTCATGATTTTTCAATATACATATAATTATTTATGAATTTTCAAAATACATTTCTAATAATTAAAAATCGGATTTTTCAGTAATCAGTCAACTGCCCTTGGTGGCAGTCGACTGATGGGTATGACAGTCGACTGATTTCTGAAGGACTCGACTGCCAGGTTGATTTCGGGAAAACCAAGGTTGTTTAGCTCATTTTCAACCATGGTAAAATTTCCTAACCACTCCTAACCCTAGGATATTCTTTGGGAAGCATTATAAAGGGTGAAAATCCATTGGATATAGATTAGGAGAGGTGTTAGGATGATGAATCAAATTTAAGGTGTGGAGAGTTCATGTTTGAACTTTGAACCTTATTTTTGATGGTTTAGAGTTCCTATTGGCTTAGGGACTTTCCAAGGACATTGTTGGTGCACTGGTCAAGGGGGAGCAAGCCTTTAGGGGGAGATATCCATCATGGGATGATGGATGATATTTTTCCTCATGAGGGGGAAAAAGGGATTTGGAGATACCCAGTTTGAAAATTGGGAGAGCTTATAGGATTGCCTCTCTTGAGTGATATGGGACTTATCACTAGGAAGATGGTAGGCATCCTAGGTATTTCTGGAACAAGGAGGAGATTGTAAGATCTCATTGGATTTGAGACATTGACCTCCTTGGAGAGTAAAGCTTTTTGATGTTAGTCAAAAAGGGAGAGAATGTTTTGGGGGAGAATATTATGGAGAGTGTTATCAATTGTCAATTCGGAGAATTAGGTAGAATGTTTGGCATTATCAATTTGGGATAATTGGTACAGAGATTTAGGTTAGTGTTCTAACTCAAAGGTATATGTTTTTGTCAAACATCAAAAAGGGGGAGATTATTGGTGCAATCGACCCAGGTCACGATTGACCAGACTTGAGTTTGACTTGAGTGATATTTTGATGTTTGACATGGAAGTTAGACATTGATGTTTGACATTGATGTCTAATATTGTTTTGGGGAGATTGTTGGCACAATCGACCAGGGTCATGATTGACCGGACTTGAGTTTGACTCGAGGGGGATTTTGATGGTTGACTGGAGTTGACCATGTCATGGAAAGTCCAAGTCTTGAGTACTTGGCATGTAAAGTCCAAGCATTGGTCTTGGCAAGGAAAAGTTCAAACATGGGTCTTGGCATGGAAAGTCCAACATGGGTTAGCAAGGGAAAGTCCAAGCTTGAGTCTTGACATTTGAGAAGTCCAACGGGTTTGATATTGGCAGCGTAAAGTCCAAGCGAGAGTCTTGGCAGCATAAGTCCAATGGTTGGTGACGTAAAGTCTAAGTGGAGTTTTGGCAGCGTAAGTCCAATGTGCCTTGGCGGTGTAGACACCGTTAGCATGACATAGCCTATGAAAGCACCTGAAGGCTAGCGTAATGGATGAACAAGTCAAGGATGACTTGGAGGGATCCGAGAGGTGCGAGGCTGATGGAGGTGGCTAGAAGGCTTAGGTCTAGTCTACGGGTGGTCTAGCAAGTATGGGGGCACCATACTTGGGTTAAACCTCATCGATCAAGTGTCCCAGCAGTCGATTGATCGTGTGATCAGTCGATCGGTGCTTGAGAATTTGGGCACAAAATGGAATATGACTCGACTACTGGGTTAGCAGTCGAGTGAAGGCTCAATCAGTCTACTGATGGACATGATCAGTCGACTGATGTCCTATCCGTTGGATTTTTCCAGCGTGGATCACACCGTTGTCTCACAGCAACAGTGTCATCAGTCGACTGATGGTTCTGATCAGTCGACTGATAGGCGAAATCCAGCCCAGGCATAAGCTATAAAGGAATCTCGTGGAGGAGGATTTCACCAAGGTTCTTTGAGGTGTTTTGGGGCGAGTTGTTGCTGCAATTCAGGGTCTCCAAGTGCTACTCGATCAACCTAGCAAGCATGCATTCAAAAGCTCGGTGTAAAGTTTTCTTTACTTGCATTTTAGTGTAGTTTCTTGTATTCTTATTGTATTACTTTTGTAATCACTTGTAAGGGGTTTCTCCACCTCCGACTTGTGTCGAGAAGGAGTTATTTGTGATTAGTGGTTGCGTGTGCATCACTAGAGCTCGATCCGTGGAGTAGGAACCATTCGGTTCCGAACCACATTAAATAGTTGTGTTTGCGTGTTTGTCTATTTCGTTATTGCTTTATTTCTATTTCCGCTGTCCTAATGAAAATTGTAAAGACAAGCACGAACGAATTCCATCAACTTACAACCACGACGCTATTCACCCCTCTCTAGCGGTCATCGTTTCCTCTACAATGGAAGCGCCGTAGTATGTGTTTGGTCCACTGGTATGAACGAGGTTCCTTAGTCTGCGCAATTGCTACATTGTTGTCACAATAGAGCTCTATAGGATCTGCTATGCTAGGAACCACCCCAAGCTCAGTAATAAACTTGCGGATCCAAACTGCCTCCTTTAATGGCTCTTATGCAGTAATATACTCGGCCTCTGTTGTAAGATCAGCAACTGTGTCCTGCTTCGAACTCTTCCAGCACACAGTGCCACCATTCAAGCAAAACACGAACCCTGACTGCAATCTATAATCATCTTGGTCAGTTTGGAAGTTGGCATCGCTGTAACCCTTTACAACTAGCTCTTCATCGTTGTTGGACTTTCCGAGCCGCAAAAACCGCTTTTTGCATTGCGGAAACCTCGGAAGCCCAGCCATGGATTCGTGCGAAGTATAACAAAAATAAATTTATGTATGTGTTATGGAAACCTTGATCTACCTTAGATCTATATGATGAGAGCGTTACCTTCGATGCTACGCCCTTCGCTTATCCCGCTCTTCCAAATGGCTTGTCGGAACTCAAGAGTGTCAAATGTACATCCTCTATTGGTATCCACACGGATAAATGGTAGAGAAAAACAACCTAGAGTGTGCTAGCACTCCTTGGTAGTCACGGCAAGATGAGGAATGGGAGATCTTGAGAGGAAGAACCAAGGAAGAAGATGAAGTTCTTCACAAAATAACTTCTCACAATGAATAAAAGTGGTCGACCACTTAAAGTTGGGGGTTACATGCATGCATGTAACTCCAAAAGCCAATGGCTCTTGGTCTCCCTCATGAGGTGTGATTACATGATAAGTCCATGATGATGTGGAACATCACCATTGGCCGGATCCCATGCCAAGTCACCATGACATGGCAATTGGTCAAGTCAAAATTGACCATTCATCTCCCCTCTCAAGTCAAGTCAAACTTGACCTATTATCTCCCATAGTTGATCAAATCTAACCACTTTAATCAATTCAATTTGATTTAATGAATCTCTATTCATTAATTTAAATTTACTCAATGAATCAAATCTAAATTAGACTCATTTAACACTTAAATCAAATTGAGTCTAACTCAATTAGTCTAATTTGGATTATTCTTAATCCAATTTGGTTCATCCTATGAACCTAATCCTCATGGTTCATCATATGAACCTAATCTCCATTTAATTGCCCTTTGTGTGTCACCCTATAGGTTCTTGTAACATTGGCAATGCTCCTAAATCGATTTAGGAACATAAGCAATGAGCGGTGTCTAGCAACACATCATTGCTACCCAAGTTACATGAATGTTGAGATCCAACATCACCTTTATGACTACTAATTGTGACTCTCACAATATGTGACAATGTCCCTCTATCCTTGACATCTTGATTGACCAATTGAGGTATAGACCATGACATCCTCGGTACAATCTATATCTTGAACTCCAAGTAGACTCACTCTAATCAAATGAGCTCAATATCTCATATTGACTCATTTGGGCATGGCCATGCACTTCGTGGTCTAAATCTATCAAGAATAACGATGTCACTGCCGTCATATAGGAGGGATAGAACCAATCTACATCACTCACATCCCTCCGCATAATTTGTTACATACATAGTAATCGCCTTTATAGTCCACCTATTTACGGGTGACGATTGACGAATCTAAAGTATGCAACTCCTTATGTAGGGAATCATGGTGACTTCAGGTCCAAGCACTAATAGTCATACTAATAGTCACATAAGAAAGTATATGACACTCATATAACGATCAATGATACTTTCTCATGGTGGGTCATTCAGTATACATTCTCTAATGCATACCCATGTGTCAACTTGATATCTCATATCCATGACTTGTGAGATAAAGTCATCGTGTTGACCTACATGCTAGTCTCTACGCATTAACATTGTCCTTGAATTTTAATACTTGACTAGGAATGATTAAGAGTATTGTTCTCTATATCATCTCATTATCGATTCAACCAATTCATTGATATAGATAAGAACCTTCTACTCATGGACGTTATTATACTTAGTTATTTGACACAAATACAAGTAAATATAATAACCATGCCTTTATAAATAGGAATATGATACAATAAAGTCCATACAACAATCATCACATGATTGGCTCTAGGGCTTTCACTAACAATCGCCTCCAAATATCAAGAAATATTCTTTATTCCTTCTCAAGTACTTAAGAATATTCTTGACTGCTATCTAGTGATGCTCACCTTGATCTGACTAGTATCTACTCGTCATGCTCAAAGCATACGAGACATCAGGACGAGTACATAGCATGACGTACATTATAGATCCTATGGTCGATGCATAAGGGATCTTATCCATGCGGTCTCTCTTCTCTTTAGAAGAGGGACTTTAAGTCTTCGAAAGACTCACACCATGTGACATCGGCATAAGTCCCTTCTTGGAATTCTGCATGGCAAACCGTAGTAATACCGTGTCAATATATGTGCTCTGACTTAGGCCAAGCAATCTCTTAGATCTATCTCTATAGATCTTGATGCCTAGAATACAGGCTGCTTCACCTAAGTCCTTCATTGAGAAGCATGTCCTCAGCCATGTCTTCACAGACTGTAGCGAAGGGATGTCATTCCCAAAGAATAGTATGTCATCCACATACAATACAAGGAAGATAATTGGGTTTCCATTAACCCTCTTGTAGACATAAGGTTAATCTTCTTTCTTGATGAAACCAAATTGTTTGATTGAATCATCGAATCGAAGATTTCAGCTTCGAGAAGCTGTCTTTAGCCCATAAATAGACCATTGCACTTGCATACTTTTGCCAGTATCCTATGGATCTATAAAAATTTCAGGTTGTGTCATGTACACATCCTCTAGCAAGTTTCCATTCAGAAATGTGGTTTTGACAAACATCTGCCAGATCTCATAATTGTGGTATGCTGCAATAGCAAGCATGATTCGAATAGATTTAAACATCGCCACTGGAGAAAAGGTTTCATCATAGTCAAAATCATGAATTTGATTGAAACCTTTAGCCACCAATCGACCCATATAGGTATGCGTAAGTCCATCCATGTCAGTCTTTCTCTTAAAGACCCACTTACACCCAATGAGTTTGACACCTTCAGGTGGATCAACCAAAGTCCATACTCGGTTGGTGTACACAGATTGTTGGACTTTCTGAGGCACAAAAACTGCTTTTTGTGTTGCGGAAACCTCGGAAGCCCAGCATCAGATCCGTGCGAAGATATAAAAAAAACTACATGTTTGTGTTATAGAAAAACCTAGATCTACCATAGATCTATATGATGAGAGTGTTACCCTCATAACGATGCCCTTCGCTTATCCCGCTCGTCCAAATTCTTTGCCGGAACTCAAGAGTGTCAAGTGTACACTCCTCTACATGTATCCACACGAACAAATGGTGGAGAAAAACAACCTAGAGTGTTGTACCAATCCTTGGAAGTTTCGGCCAAAAGAGGATGAGGGAGAGAGCATGAGGAAGAGCAAGGAATAAGAAGATGGAGTTACTCACCAAATAAAATCACACCATCAAGAAAAGTGGTCGGCCACTTATTTGGGTGGGGGTTACATGCATGCATGTAACTCCAAGAGCCAATGACTCTTGGTCTCCCTCATGAGGTGGCACCCCATGATAAGTCCATGATGATGTGGAACATCATCATTGGCCGGCCCCCATGCCAAGTCACCATGACAAGACAATTGGTCAAGTCAAAATTGACCATTCATCTTCCATCTCAAGTCAAGTCAAAATTTACCTATTATCTCCCATGGGTGATCAAATCTAACCAATTGATTCAAGTCAATTTGATATAATGAATCTCTATTCATTAATTTAAATTGACTCAATGAATCAAATCTAAATTAGACTCATTCAACACTTGAATCAAATTGAGTCTAACTCAATTAGTCTAACTTGGATTACTCTTAATCCAATTTGGTTCATCCCATGAACCTAATCCTCATGGTTCATCATATTAACCTAATCTCCAACTAATTGCCCTTTGTGTGTCACCCTATAGGTTCTTGTAATGTTGGCAATGCTCCTAAATCGATTTAGGAACATAAGCAATGAGCGGTATCTAGCAACACAACATTGCTACCCAAGTTACAAGAATGTTGAGCTCCAACATCACCTTTGTGACTACTAATTGTGACTCTCACAATATGTGACAATGTCCCTCTATCCTTGAGATCTAGATTGACCAATTGAGGCATAGACCGTGTCATCCTCGGTACAATCTATTTCTTGAACTCCAAGTAAACTCACTCTAATCAAATGAGCTCAATATCTCATATTGACTTATTTGGGCATGGTCATGCACTTCGTGGTCTCACTCTATCAAAAATTACGATGTCACTCCCGTCATATAGGAGGGATAGATCCCATTAACATCACTCACATCCCTCCGCATAATTTGTTACATACCTAGTAATCACCTTTATAATCGACCCATTTACGGGTGACGTTTGCCGAAGCCAAAGTATGCAACTCCTTATGTAGGTAACCATGGTGACTTTAGGTCCAAGGACTAATAGTAATACTAATAGTCACGTGAAAAAGTATATGACACTCATAAAATGATCCATGATACTTTCTCATGGCGGGTCATTCAGTATACATTCTTCAATACATACCCATGTGTCAACTTGATATCTCATATCCATGACTTGTGAGATCAAGTCATCGAGTTGACCTACATGCTAGTCTCTACGCATTAACAATGTCCCTGAATGTTAATACTTGACTAGGTTTGATTAAGAGTAGTGTTCTCTGTATAATCTCATTATCGATTCAACCAATTGATTGATATAGATAAGAACCTTCTACTCAAGGACGTTATTATACTTAGTTATTTGGCATTAATACAAGTAAATATAATAACCATGCCTTTATAAATAGGAATATGATACAATAAAGTCCATACAACAATCATCACATGATTGGCTCTAGGGCTTTCACTAACAATCACCTCCAAATATCAAGAAATATTCTTTATTCCTTCTCAAGTACTTAAAAATATTCTTGACTGCTATCTAGTGATGCTCACCTGGATCTGACTAGTATCTACTCGTCATGCTCAAAGCATACGAGACATCAGGACGAGTACATAGCATAGCGTACATGATAGATCCTATGGCCGATGCATAAGGGATCTTATCCATGCGGTCTCTCTCTTCTCTAGAAGAGGGACTTTAAGTCTTCGAAAGACTCACACTATGTGACATCGACATAAGTCTCTTCTTGGAATTCTGCATGGAAAACTGTAGTAATACCGTGTCAATATATGTGTTCTGACTTAGGCCAAGCAATCTCTAAGATTTATCTCTATAGATCTTAATGCCTAGAATACAGGCTTCTTCACCTAAGTCTTTCATTGAGAAGCATGTCCTCAGCCATGTCTTCACAGACTGTAGCGAAGGGATGTCATTCCCAATGAGTAGAATGTCATCCACATACAATACAAGGAAGACAATTGTGTTTCCATTAACCCTCTAGTAGACACAGGGTTAATCTTCATTCTTAATAACACCAAACTGTTTGATTGCATCATCGAATCGAAGATTCCAACTCCGAGAAGCTTGCTTTATCCCATAAATAGACCTTTGCATCTTGCATATTTTTCCAGAATGCTATGGAACTATAAAACTTTAAAGTTGTGTCATGTACACATCCTCTAGCAAGTTTCCATTCAGTTATGTGGTTTTGACATCCATCTGCCATATCTCATAATCGTGGTATGCTGCAATAGCAAGCATGATCAGAATGGACATAAACATCGCCACTGGAGAAAAGGTTTCATCTTAGTCAATACCATGAATTTGCTTGAAACCTTTAGCCACCAATCGGCCCTTATAGGTATGCGTAAGTCCATCCATGTCGGTCTTTCTCTTAAAGACCCACTTACACCCAATGAGTTTGACACCTTCAGGTGGATCAACCAAAGTCCATACTCGGTTGGTGTACATAGATTGTTGGACTTTCTGAGGCACAAAAACTGCTTTTTGCGTTGCGGAAACCTCGGAAGCCCGGCATCAGATCCGTGCGAAGATATAAAAAAAACTACATGTTTGTATTATAGAAAAACCTAGAACTACCATAGATCTATATGATGAGAGTGTTACCCTCATAGCGATGCCCTTCGCTTATCCCGCTCGTCCAAATGCTTTGTCGGAACTCAAGAGTGTCAAGTGTACACTCCTCTACATGTATCCACACGAACAAATGGTGGAGAAAAACAACCTAGAGTGTTGTACCAATCCTTGGAAGTTTCGGCCAAAAGAGGAAGATGGAAAGAGCATGAGGAAGAGCAAGGAATAAGAAGATGGAGTTACACACCAAATAAAATCACACCATCAAGAAAAGTGGTCGGCCACTTATTTGGGTGGGGGTTACATGCATGCATGTAACTCCAAGAGTCAATGACTCTTGGTCTCCCTCATGAGGTGGCACTCCATGATAAGTTCATGATGATGTGGAACATCATCATTGGCCGGTCCCCATGCCAAGTCACCATGACAAGACAATTGGTCAAGTCAAAATTGACCATTCATCTTCCATCTCAAGTCAAGTCAAAATTTACCTATTATCTCCCATGGGTGATCAAATCTAACCAATTGATTCAAGTCAATTTGATATAATGAATCTCTATTCATTAATTTAAATTGACTCAATGAATCAAATCTAAATTAGACTCATTCAACACTTGAATCAAATTGAGTCTAACTCAATTAGTCTAACTTAGATTACTCTTAATCCAATTTGGTTCATCCCATGAACCTAATCCTCATGGTTCATCATATCAACCTAATCTCCATCTAATTGCCCTTTGTGTGTCACCCTATAGGTTCTTGTAATGTTGGCAATGCTCCTAAATCGATTTAGGAACATAAGCAATGAGCGGTATCTAGCAACACAACATTGCTACCCAAGTTACAAGAATGATGAGCTCCAACATCACCTTTGTGACTACTAATTGTGACTCTCACAATATGTGAGAATGTCCCTCTATCCTTGAGATCTAGATTGACCAATTGAGGCATAGACCGTGTCATCCTCGGTACAATCTATTTCTTGAACTCCAAGTAAACTCACTCTAATCAAATGAGCTCAATATATCATATTGACTTATTTGGGCATGGTCTTGCACTTCGTGGTCTCACTCTATCAAAAATTACGATGTCACTCCCGTCATATAGGAGGGATAGATCCCATTAACATCACTCACATCCCTCCGCATAATTTGTTACATACCTAGTAATCACCTTTATAATCGACCCATTTACGGGTGACGTTTGCCGAAGCCAAAGTATGCAACTCCTTATGTAGGTAACCATGGTGACTTTAGGTCCAAGGACTAATAGTAATACTAATAGTCACGTGAAAAAGTATATGACACTCATAAAATGATCCATGATACTTTCTCATAGCGGGTCATTCAGTATACATTTTTCAATGCATACCCAAGTGTCAACTTGATATCTCATATCCATGACTTGTGAGATCAAGTCATCGAGTTGACCTACATGCTAGTCTCTACGCATTAACAATGTCCCTGAATGTTAATACTTGACTAGGTTTGATTAAGAGTAGTGTTCTCTGTATAATCTCATTATCGATTTAACCAATTGATTGATATAGATAAGAACCTTCTACTCAAGGACGTTATTATACTTAGTTATTTGGCATGAATACAAGTAAATATAATAACCATGCCTTTATAAATAGGAATATGATACAATAAAGTCCATACAACAATCATCACATGATCGACTCTAGGGCTTTCACTAACAATCACCTCCAAATATCAAGAAATATTCTTTATTTCTTCTCAAGTACTTAAAAATATTCTTGACTACTATCTAGTGATGCTCACCTTGATCTGACTAGTATCTACTCGTCATGCTCAAAGCATACGAGACATCAGGACGAGCACATAGCATAGCGTACATGATAGATCCTATGGCCGATACATAAGGGATCTTATCCATGCGGTCTCTCTCTTCTCTAGAAGAGGGACTTTAAGTCTTCGAAAGACTCACACTATGTGACATCGACATAAGTCCCTTCTTGGAATTCTGCATGGAAAACTGTAGTAATACCGTGTCAATATATGTGTTCTGACTTAGGCCAAGCAATCTCTAAGATTTATCTCTATAGATCTTAATGCCTAGAATACAGGCTTCTTCACCTAAGTCTTTCATTGAGAAGCATGTCCTCAGCCATGTCTTCACAGACTGTAGCGAAGGGATGTCATTCCCAATGAGTAGAAAGTCATCCACATACAATACAAGGAAGACAATTGTGTTTCCATTAACCCTCTAGTAGACACAGGGTTAATCTTCATTCTTAATAAAACCAAACTGTTTGATTGCATCATCGAATCGAAGATTCCAACTCCGAGAAGCTTGCTTTAGCCTATAAATAGACCTTTGCATCTTGCATATTTTTCCAGAATGCTATGGAACTATAAAACTTTAAAGTTGTGTCATGTACACATCCTCTAGCAAGTTTCCATTCAGTTATGTGGTTTTGACATCCATCTGCCATATCTCATAATCGTGGTATGCTGCAATAGCAAGCATGATCAGAATGGACATAAACATCGCCACTGGAGAAAAGGTTTCAACTTAGTCAATACCATGAATTTGCTTGAAACCTTTAGCCACCAATCGGCCCTTATAGGTATGCGTAAGTCCATCCATGTCGGTCTTTCTCTTAAAGACCCACTTGTAAGGAATCGATATGGCCGGCTAGAGGGGGGTGAATAGCCCTCGTACGTTGGACGTCGTAAATTGCTCGTCTACAAAACGTTAGCGCAAGCGGAATATACAACTATAAGTAAAGACAAGCAAAATATAAACAAGCAATACAAACACAGAGATATAACGTGGTTCATGGCTACGCCGCTAATCCACGGTCCGATTCGTCCACGGTGAATCACTCCGCCAAAACCAATCACTATCGGTCTCTCCTTTGCACAAAGCTAGGTGGAGGTAACCTTTACAACCAAGATCACTCTTCTTACAATAGGATTGAAGTAAAGACAAGTAAGAAGAGTTTAGAGCTTGTGGGGCACTAGGAAGATTGTTTGGAGTATGAGCATTAGCCTCTCAAAGGCTTACACCCTCTCTTTTTATAGATAGGGCTAGATCATTGCCGCCCTTGTGCGTCAATTAGCGGCCTCCGAACACGTCGGATCCCGGCCGTTGTAGTCCAACGGAACTCTTGGCGATCGGCCCGATGGACCTCATCGATCATTGCTGCCTCCGTAATCATTGCCCGATCGGCTACGAGTGGGCGAACTCTTATCTACCCGATCCGCCGCCTTGCAGCCGATCGGTGTGTCTTCGCGATCGGCCGCCCACGTATGGCGGCCGATCATTGCTGGCCACAATCCGATCGATCGTAGATACGGTCGAACTCACTCGACTCGGAAGCGATCGGCCCGCCATGACATGGCGATCGGCCGGTGTCGAAAAACCCATCCGCACTTGGCCAAATGGCCAAGTTTCACCTAAGAGCTACCCTTCCACAGGTTACAATCGCTCACTCTCATTTCTGAGTCCTCGCCTTGAAGTTCTCTCGTTCTCGGCCACGTCCTCGGCGACATCGAGCGGCGGCTGCAATGCTCCTTCGCGTCTCTTGCCTCGAAGTCTACTTCCTCCGGCTTCACTCCAAGCTTCTCGTCCGGCGGTCCCTCGGATGCTCCAAGCGCACGGCTTCCGCAAAGCTATCCTTCACCGACTCAAGGCACGAGTCATGAGATGTGAAACTCGCCACGGCTCCATGTGCGAATTACTAAGTCTGCGACTTCAACGCACATATCACATCAACATATCAAACTAACTTAAACCCTTTGCCACACCATCAAAACCATATCACGGCAAGAGATTGCCCTAACAATCTCCCCCTTTTTGATGTGTGGCAATCCGTTTAAGTTAGGTAAAAACATTTGATATAAATTCTAAGGTAAGAAAGCATGTAAAGATAAACATGATATAGCAACATGCAACTCCCCCTTAATCCATGAAACTCTCCATGTAAATTTTCTCCCCTTATCATATATTTCTCCCCCTACAATATATTTCTCCCCCTAATGTGATTAACTTAAACATACTTATTTCTCCCCCTTTGACACCATCAAAAAGATTAACACTAAGTTATAAGCTCATGGCATCAAGTATATTTCTACCACTTGTTGGTGGCATCAAGTATATTTCTACCACTTGTAGGAGGTTTTATAAACTGAATTCGGCCTTCAATATTCTGATTTACAGGCCACCAGTCGACTGCTATCAGTATGGCAGTCGACTGGCACAAATGAATCCATATTTCTGATTTTCTGGACGAATTTCAGAAATGCATTATAAATTCCAGAAAATTCTAAAAATCATGAAATTTGGGGAACATATTTCTTTTAAGTATATCTATCAAGGAAAAATAGTTTTTCATGAAAACTCATTATATTTTCTTGTTTTTGCCAAAAATCCAAAAGTTCTAAAAACCACTAGGTTTTTGATCATTCTAGTATCAAGTTAGCTACCTAGTTTTGCATCCAATTGTTTCAAAACATGAATACATGTATTTTAGGGTAAGAAATTGTTTTGAAAACATATGAAATATCCAACCATGATCTTTGGGCAATATGTCTATGAATTAAACATAAGCCTTCCCCATGATTGGTCTATTATTGCTATTTTGATACTTTAAATGACCATCTAAATGCCATAGGCATTAGTGGACATTTGTATCATCCTAATATCTCACCCATGCTAAGTTTGCAATCAAGTTAGCCTATAGTGTGTGTGAGATGTATCCTAGGGGGTATTTGTATATACTTAACCCATATATTCATGCAATTCTATCATGGTTAAGTATCAACCTAACATCCTACATGATCATAATGACATATATGAATGAATTCTACATTATGATCATGAAACTCATATATCCATCAAATAATAGTCATGCATTAGGTATTATATGATGATAATAATCAAATTATCGCCTAAAGCATGATTTAAATCTATTTCTCATGATAACGTGCCAAATATCAAAAACATAAATCATGATTTAAAACATACATAGGAATTACAACAATCATCATGATTTAAGCATTATTACCTATTTATGGGTACGTTATCATCACCCAACACTATCTAAAAAATGTTGTCCCGTCATCCTAAGTCAACCAAATTATGATATAGGTCAAGTTCATATGGTTGACTACCCTAGGGGTTATTCTAACCCTTAAGGATGGATTTTGGAACCCAAAATAGATTCTTTCCTATTGGGTTCACTAAATATTCCTTGGGGATCCATTTCTTAGCAATTACTTTCTTTTTATCTTGTCCCCTAGCTATTAGGCATTTATAGGCCTTTTCATTTTTCTTCTCTTTATATCCTAGGCCCTTCTTGTTGAAACTAGCTCTTTGGCTCCCAATTATCATGTTAAGGGTGTTGGAGCCTATAGTGAATTTCTCTAGGGCTTTTGTTAAATAATCTACCTTTTCCCTTAAAGCCCTATTTTCATTTATACATGCATCACTAACATCCAAAGGCATATAATCATGTGAGCATGCATCATCTAAGCTAGAAGAAATATTATCATTTAAGCATGCCTTTTCTAATTTTTGTTCTAATTCCTTAATTTGTTCAAGCATGCATTTATTTTTCTTCTTTGCCCTAAATAAATCCTTAGTTAAACTAGAAATCATGGAAACTATCTTATGGGGTGAGAGATTCGTTACCATAGTTTCCATGTCCTCTTCTTCGGATGAGGAGGATGTAGAAGCTCCCCCTTCATTTGAGCTCTCCCTATTTGAGCTTGATTCTTCATTTTCGGATGAAGAGCAATCCAAGTCATCAAAGGCCATCAAGGCCAAATTGGTGACAAAGGCATTCTCCTCATCCGATGATGAGGAGGAGGATGAGGATGGGTCATCCCAAGTCCTTGCCTTGAGAGCCTTAGCCTTTCCCTTCTCCTTTGTTTTCTTCTCCTCTTCCTTTCTCTTGCTCCCCTTCTTCTTCCTCTTCTCTTCTTTCTTTTTCTTCTCTTCTTTGCTTTTGTTTAGGAGAGGACAATTGTCCCTTATGTGCCCTTCTCCTTGGCAATTATAGCATATGACCTTCCCCCTTGGTCTTCTCATCCTATCATTAGATTTATCAAATCTAAAATTCTTAAATGCACGTCTTACCCTCCTTACCATGTAGGCTTCTTCGGTGCTATCCATGGAGGAGGAGGAAGACGCTTCGTCATCGGAGGAGGAGGGAATTTCCATCTTCTTCTTCCCCTTACTTGCCAATAATGCTACTCCTCTTGAGGGTTGAATTTTAGGCTCCTCTTGTATTCCCTCAAGCCTAGTTTCGTGAAGCTCCATGGTTGAAAAGAATTCCTCCAAGGTGCTCACTTCTAGGTTCTTGGAGATATAAAATGAGTCCACCATGGAGCTCCATTTTGAGGACCGGGGAAAGGCATCTATGGCCTTCATTACCATATCCCGGTTTGATAGCTTCTCACCTACACTTGTTAGTCCATTTAAAATTTCTTTGAATCTAGAATGCAAAGAAATTACCTTTTCTCCCTTTTCTAATTTGATGTTGGATAGTTGGGAGCGGAGGAGATCTCTCCTTGCTAGCTTTGCCTCGGATGTGCCTTCATGAAGCTCAATTAGCTTCTCCCACATCTCCTTGGCGCTTAGGCATTCTCCTATTCGGTTGATCTCTTGTTGAGGGAGCACATTGTAGAGATGGTGCTTGGCTTTGGAGTTTGCAAGGTGCTCCTCTCTTTGCCTCTTGGTCCACCTAGATTTCTCTATTGGCTTCCCTTCTTCATCCCTAGGCAAAACGAAACCGGATTCCATTGTAATCATTATATCAAAATCCGTTTCGAAAAATACCTCCATTCGCTTCTTCCACCAAGCGAATTCTCCTTCAAACTTCGGAGGATGGATGTTGGAGCCGGCCATTTTTGATGTAGGGCTTGTTGCGGCGGTTAGTCCGGTGACAAGCAACCTCGGCTCTGATACCACTTGTAAGGGATCGATATGGCCAGCTAGAGGGGGGTGAATAGCCCTCGTACGTTGGACGTCGTAAATTGCTCGTCTACAAAAACATTAGCGCAAGCGGAATATACAACTATAAGTAAAGACAAGCAAAATATAAACAAGCAATACAAACACCGAGATATAACGTGGTTCACGGCTACGCCGCTAATCCACGGTCCGATTCGTCCACGGTGAATCACTCCGCCAAAAACCAATCACTATCGGTCTCTCCTTTGCACAAAGCTAGGTGGAGGTAACCTTTACAACCAAGATCACTCTTCTTACAATAGGATTGAAGTAAAGACAAGTAAGAAGAGTTTAGAGCTTGTGGGGCACTAGGAAGATTGTTTGGAGTATGAGCATTAGCCTCTCAAAGGCTTACACCCTCTCTTTTATAGAGGGCAACTCTTTGGCGATCGATCGATGGACCTCATCGGGCCGATCGCGCCTCGTAGTCGATCGCCTCCGGCTACGGCGGTTCTGTGGCCGAACTCTTATCTGATCGCCGCCGTGCATCATTTGGCCCGATCGATCTAATCTTCGATCGGCCGCGTATAGCGTCACGCCACAATCCGATCGATCGTATACCAGTCGAACTCACTCGACTCAGAGCAGTCGACTGCCATGACATGGCAGTCGACTGGTGTCGGGAAAACCCATCCGACACTTGGCCAAATGGCCAAGTTTCACCTAAGAGCTACCCTTCCCCGGGGTACAATCGCTCACGCTCATTTCTCGGAGTCCCTCGCCTTCGCAGTTCTCTTCGTTCTCGGCCACGTCCCTCGGCAGCATCAGGCGCACGGCTCTGCAATGCTCCTTCGCGTCTCTTGCCTCGAAGTCTACTTCCTCCGGCTTCACTCCAAGCTTCTCGTCCGGCGGTCCCTCGGATGCTCCAAGCGCACGGCTTCCGCAAAGCTATCCTTCACCGACTCAAGGCACGAGTCATGAGATGTGAAACTCGCCACGGCTCCATGTGCGAATTACTAAGTCTTGCACGACTTCAACGCACATATCACATCAACATATCAAACTAACTTAAACCCTTTGCCACACCATCAAAACCATATCACGGCAAGAGATTGCCCTAACACCACTTACACCCAATGAGTTTGACACCTTCAGGTGGATCAACCAAAGTCCATACTCGGTTGGTGTACACAGATTGTTGGACTTTCTGAGGCACAAAAACTGCTTTTTGCGTTGCGGAAACCTCGGAAGCCCGGCATCAGATCCGTGCGAAGATATAAAAAAAACTACATGTTTGTGTTATAGAAAAACCTAGATCTACCATAGATCTATATGATGAGAGTGTTACCCTCATAGCGATGTCCTTCGCTTATCCCGCTCGTCCAAATGCTTTGCCGGAACTCAAGAGTGTCAAGTGTACACTCCTCTACATGTATCCACACGAACAAATGGTGGAGAAAAACAACCTAGAGTGTTGTACCAATCCTTGGAAGTTTCGGCCAAAAGAGGATGAGGGAGAGAGCATGAGGAAGAGCAAGGAATAAGAAGATGGAGTTACTCACCAAATAAAATCACACCATCAAGAAAAGTGGTCGGCCACTTATTTGGGTGGGGGTTACATGCATGCATGTAACTCCAAGAGCCAATGACTCTTGGTCTCCCTCATGAGGTGGCACCCCATGATAAGTCCATGATGATGTGGAACATCATCATTGGCCGGCCCCCATGACAAGACAATTGGTCAAGTCAAAATTGACCATTTATCTTCCATCTCAAGTCAAGTCAAAATTTACCTATTATCTCCCATGGGTGATCAAATCTAACCAATTGATTCAAGTCAATTTGATATAATGAATCTCTATTCATTAATTTAAATTGACTCAATGAATCAAATCTAAATTAGACTCATTCAACACTTGAATCAAATTGAGTCTAACTCAATTAGTCTAACTTGGATTACTTTTAATCCAATTTGGTTCATCCCATGAACCTAATCCTCATGGTTCATCATATCAACCTAATCTCCATCTAATTGCCCTTTGTGTGTCACCCTATAGGTTCTTGTAATGTTGGCAATGCTCCTAAATCGATTTAGGAACATAAGCAATGAGCGGTATCTAGCAACACAACATTGCTACCCAAGTTACAAGAATGTTGAGCTCCAACATCACCTTTGTGACTACTAATTGTGACTCTCACAATATGTGACAATGTCTCTCTATCCTTGAGATCTAGATTGACCAATTGAGGCATAGACCGTGTCATCCTCGGTACAATCTATTTCTTGAACTCCAAGTAAACTCACTCTAATCAAATGAGCTCAATATCTCATATTGACTTATTTGGGCATGGTCATGCACTTCGTGGTCTCACTCTATCAAAAATTACGATGTCACTCCCGTCATATAGGAGGGATAGATCCCATTAACATCACTCACATCCCTCAGCATAATTTGTTACATACCTAGTAATCACCTTTATAATCGACCCATTTACGGGTGACATTTGCTGAAGCCAAAGTATGCAACTCCTTATGTAGGTAACCATGGTGACTTTAGGTCCAAGGACTAATAGTAATACTAATAGTCACGTGAAAAAGTATATGACACTCATAAAATGATCCATGATACTTTCTCATGGCGGGTCATTCAGTATACATTCTTCAATGCATACCCATGTGTCAACTTGATATCTCATATCCATGACTTGTGAGATCAAGTCATCGAGTTGACCTACATGCTAGTCTCTACGCATTAACAATGTCCCTGAATGTTAATACTTGACTAGGTTTGATTAAGAGTAGTGTTCTCTGTATAATCTCATTATCGATTCAACCAATTGATTGATATAGATAAGAACCTTCTACTCAAGGACGTTATTATACTTAGTTATTTGGCATGAATACAAGTAAATATAATAACCATGCCTTTATAAATAGGAATATGATACAATAAAGTCCATACAACAATCATCACAGGATTGACTCTAGGGCTTTCACTAACAATCAGCTCCAAATATCAAGAAATATTCTTTATTCCTTCTCAAGTACTTAAAAATATTCTTGACTGCTATCTAGTGATGCTCATCTGGATCTGACTAGTATCTACTTGTCATGCTCAAAGCATACGAGACATCAGGACGAGAACATAGCATAGCGTACATGATAGATCCTATGGCCGATGCATAAGGGATCTTATCCATGCGGTCTCTCTCTTCTCTAGAAGAGGGACTTTAAGTCTTCGAAAGACTCACACTATGTGACATCGACATAAGTCCCTTCTTGGAATTCTGCATGGCAAACTGTAGTAATACCGTGTCAATATATGTGTTCTGACTTAGGCCAAGCAATCTCTAAGATTTATCTCTATAGATCTTAATGCCTAGAATACAGGCTTCTTCACCTAAGTCTTTCATTGAGAAGCATGTCCTCAGCCATGTCTTCACAGACTGTAGCGAAGGGATGTCATTCCCAATGAGTAGAATGTCATCCACATACAATACAAGGAAGACAATTGTGTTTCCATTAACCCTCTAGTAGACACAGGGTTAATCTTTATTCTTAATAAAACCAAACTGTTTGATTGCATCATCGAATCGAAGATTCCAACTCCGAGAAGCTTGCTTTATCCCATAAATAGACCTTTGCATCTTGCATATTTTTCCAGAATGCTATGGAACTATAAAACTTTAAAGTTGTGTCATGTACACATCCTCTAGCAAGTTTCCATTCAGTTATGTGGTTTTGACATCCATCTGCCATATCTCATAATCGTGGTATGCTGCAATAGCAAGCATGATCAGAATGGACATAAACATCGCCACTGGAGAAAAGGTTTCATCTTAGTCAATACCATGAATTTGCTTGAAACCTTTAGCCACCAATTGGCCCTTATAGGTATGCGTAAGTCCATCCATGTCAATCTTTCTCTTAAAGACCCACTTACACCCAATGAGTTTGACGCCTTCAGGTGGATCAACCAAAGTCCATACTTGGTTGGTGTACATGGATTGTTGGACTTTTCGAGCCGCAAAAACTGCTTTTTGCGTTGCGGAAACCTCAGAAGCCCATCCACAGATCCATGCGAAGATAATAAAAAAAAATAAAAACTACATGTATGTGTTATAGGAAAACCTAGATCTACCATAGACCTATATGATGAGAGTGTTACCCTCGTAGCGACCCCCTTCGCTTATCCCTCTCATCCAAATGCTTTGCTGGAACTCAAGAGTGTCAAGTGTACACTCCTCTACATGTATCCACACGGACAAATGATGGAGAAAAACAACCTAGAGTGTGGTAGCACTCCTTGGAAGTTTCGGCCAAAATAGGATGAGGGAGAGAGCATGAGGAAGAGAAAGGAAGAAGAAGATGGAGTTACTCACCAAATAAAATCACACCATCAAGAAAAGTGGCCGACCACTTATTTGGGTGGGGGTTACATGCATGCATGTAACTCCAAGAGCCAATAGCTCTTGGTCTCCCTCATGAGGGGGCACCCCATGATAAGTCCATGATGATGTGGAACATCATCATTGGCCGGCCCCCATGCAAAGTCACCATGACATGACAATTGGTCAAGTCAAAATTGACCATTGATCTTCCATCTCAAGTCAAGTCAAACTTGACCCTTTATCTCGCATGGTTGATCAAATCTAACCACTTGATTCAAGTCAATTTGATTTAATGAATCTCTATTCATTAATTTAAATTGACTCAATGAATCAAATCTAAATTAGACTCATTCAACACTTGAATCAAATTGAGTCTAACTTAATTAGTCTAACTTGGATTACTCTTAATCCATTTTGGTTCATCCAATGAACCTAATCCTCATGGTTCATCATATGAACCTAATCTCCATCTAATTGTTTTTTGTCTACGGCTCCATAGGTTCATGTAACATTGACAATGCTCCTAAACCGATTTAGGAACATAAGCATTGAGTTGTATCTAGCAACACATCATTGATACCCAAGTTACAAGAATGTTGAGCTCCAAAATCACCTTTGTGACTAATAATTGTAACTCTCACAATATGTGACAATGTCCCTCTATCCTTGAGATCTAGATTGACCAATTGAGGCATAGACCGTGTCATCCTCGGTACAATCTATATCTTGAACTCCAAGTAGACTGACTCTAATCAAATCAGCTAAATATCTCATATTGACTCATTTAGGCATGGCTGTGCACTTCGTGGTCTCACTCTATCAAGAATAACGATGTCACTCCCGTCATATAGGAGGGATTGATCCCATCTACATCATTCACATCCCTCCGCATAATTTGTTACATACCCATTAATCTCCTATATAGTCCACCCATTTACGGGTGACGTTTGACGAAGCAAAAGTATGCAACTTCTTATGTCGGGAACCATGGTGACTTCAGGTCCAAGGACTAATAGTCATACTAATAGTCTCATGAGAAAGTATATGACACTCATATAATGATCCTTGATACTTTCTCATGGCGGGTCATTCAGTTTACATTCTCTAATGCATACCCATGTGTCAACTTGATATCTCATATCCATGAGTTGTGAGATTAAGTCATCGAGTTGACCTACATGCTAATCTCTACGCATTAACATTGTCCCTGAATGTTAATACTTGACTAGGAATGATTAAGAGTAGTGTTCTCTATATCATCTCATTATCGATTCAACCAATCGATTGATATAGATAAGAACCTTCTACTCAAGGATATTATTATACTTAGTTTATTTGGCACCAATACAAGTAAATATAATAACCATGCCTTTATGAATAGGAATATGATACAATAAAGTCCATAAAACAATCATCACATGATTGGCTCAAGGTCTTTCACTGACATGGATTCCATCTCGAATCTCATGGCCTCTAGACATTTCTCAAATTCTGGGTTCATCACAGCTTCCTGATAGGAGGTAGGCTCATTCTCAATGAGCATAACATCATCATGGTCAGACAAGAGAAATGAGTATCTCTCAGGCTGAGGATGTACCCTATTAGACCTGTGAAGAGGTAGGTCTACCTGAACAGGTTGTTGTTCCACAACTCTTTGTGCAACAATCTCATCACCCACAACACTTTGTGGTTCTTGTTCAACCTCCATCAAGGACCCAACACTATGGTCCTTATCTTGAATTTCTTCAAGATTGAACGTACTCCCACTTATTTTTCTAGAAACAAAATCTCTTTCTAGAAATACCCCATTCTTTGCCACAAACACTTTGTGCTGACTAGGAATGTAGAAGTAATATTCCTTTCGTTTCCTTGGAATATCCAACAAAATAGCACTTATCGGATTTGCGTCCCAGTTTGTCTGAGACTTGACGTCGAACGTAAGCCTCACAACCCCAAATCCTCATGAAAGACATCTTGAGATTTTCCCTTGTCCATATCATGTATGGTGTCTTTATCACAACCATGGATGGAACACGGTTAAGTGTGAAGGCTGTTGTGTCTAGAGCATATCCCCAAAAGGATATAGGAAGGTCTGTGTGACTCATCATAGATCGTACCATATATAATAGGGTACGATTCCTCCTTTCTGATACACCATTTCACTATGGTGTTCCAGGAGGAGTGAGCTGAGATAGAATCCCACACTTAGTTAGATAGTCACAGAACTCATGGCTAAGGTATTCACCACCTCGATCTGATCGAAGTATCTTAATACTCTTGCCAAGCTGGTTTTGTACTTCATTCTTGAATTCTTTGAATTTTTCAAAGGATTCCGACTTATGTGTCAATAGATACACATAACCATATCTACTAAAGTCATAAGTAAATGTAATGAAGTACCTATAACCACCTCTAGCAGCAACATTGAAAGGGCCACATACATGACTATGTATAAGTCCTAACAAGTCTGTTGCTCTTTCGCTGTGTCCACTAAAGGGAGTCTTGGTCATCTTGCCTAGAAGGCAAGACTCGCATGTCTCATATGATTCAAAATCAAATGAGTCCAGCAACCCATCCTTATGGAGCTGGGATAAGTGACTCTCATTTATGTGACCTAAGCGACAATGCTAGAGATTGGTTTGGTTCAACTCATTTGACTTGAACCTTTTGGTACTTATGTTATAGATGAGGCTCTCTAAGTCTAGAATGTAGAGTCTGTTCATTAGAGGTGCACTACAATAGAACATATCATTTAAATAAACTGAACAACATTTATTCTTTATTATAAATGAAAAGCCTTTCTTGTCCAAACAAGAAACTGAAATTATGTTCTTAGTTAGAGCAGGCACATAACAACATTCATCTAATTCTAGTACAGGCCCAGAGGGCAGAGATAGATAATAAGTTCTGATAGCAACAACAACAACCCTTGCTTCATTGCCTACTCGTAGGTCCACCTCGCCCTTCGTCAATGCCCTGCTATTTCTCAGCGCCTGCACATTGGTACAAATGTGAGATGCACATCCGGTATTTAATACCCATGATGAAGAAATAGATAGATTGAATTCTATAACATTTATACCTTAAGTAGAACTCTCACTTCTCTTCTTCTTAAGATCTTCCTGGTATGCTTTGCAGTTACGCTTCCAATATCCAGCTTCCTTACAGTGGAAGCAAGTCCCTTCCTTGGACACCCCTCCTTTCGGTTTCAGTGCCTTGCCTTTGCCCTTGGCTTGGGACTTTTCCTTACCTTTAGGCTTGCCCTTGCCTTTCTTCTTTTGCACCATCAAAATGGAGTCAGGTTTTCCCTTCTTAAGGTTAAGCTCAGTAGTTCTCAACATGCTAAGCATCTCAGCCAGTGGCTTATCGATTTCATTCATGTTGTAATTCATGACAAATTGATTGTAGCTTTGTGGCAAAGATTGCAAGATCAAGTCAGTGGTCAGCTCTTGGCCAAGTGGGAATCCCAACCTCTATAGGTTTTCTATGTACCCAATCATCTTGAGTACATATGGACCTATGGGAGTCCCATTTATAATCTTGGACTGAAACAGTGCCTTAAAGATCTCATATCTCTCGTGCCTTGCTTGTTCTTGATATAGTTGACGAAGATGTTCAACCATATCAAAAGCATTCATGAACTCATGTTTCTTCTGAAGCTCAGAGTTCATGGTCGCGAGCATAAGGCATGACACATCTAATGCATCATCTTGATGCTTCTTGTAAGCATCTCGGTCAGCTCGCGTGGCAGTGGTAGGAGGTGCCTCCAGAATGGGTTGCTCCAGGACGTACAGTTTTCTTTCATGGGTGAGAACGATTCTCAGATTTTTGTACCAGTCTAGGAAATTAGCTCCATTGAGCTTGTCCTTCTCAAGGACAGAATGTAGGGAGAGAGTGTTTGTGTTTGTCGACATGGTAATCTACAACATACACAATACAAAAAATTAATATCATATTCCATTTATCATTTAATTAGGCTTTTAATCAAATGATGCTCCCACTGAATTATAGGACTTTTGTATAATCGAGTCATGGATGTGGTCAAACCACATTACTAGATTCATACAAACTAGCTATAATTCTCATGGGATAAGATCCACATTATACTATGCCTTGAGTTAGCTTTGGCTAAATCGTCGAAGACTTAGTATGATCAGTAGGTAACAAATTACCGATTACATCTCTATGCAACTCTTGTTTATAGGATCAAGATCTACATTTACAAAAGACCTTGAGTTAGCTTTGGCTAAATCACCCAAGATTTAGTGTAAATGTAATCTTATCCTACCTTTCCAACGGTTGGAATATGTCTATAGTTTAACTCGATTCAATTGAGTTAACTAGTTTTACTCAATCTAATTGAGCTTATTCTCACCCAAGTTGTGATAGGTGGAACCAAGATTATCCCTCCGCACCCTACCAAGATAATATGCATTGCTCTGCTTTGGCAGATTCAACAACAACAAATGATCGAGGTAGTGATGAGTATCAAACCTTAGTAGGCATTTTCGAGTTGATTCGATTAAGATCTAATCTAATCGTGAATGTGTATCATATACGCATTAAGGCCTTAATTACCCTACACTAGCATGCATCTCATACATACAAAGAAATATACTAGCATGCATCATATACATACAAGCAAAATATCCTAGCATGCATCATATACATACAATCAAAATTTACTAGCATGCATCACATACATACAAGCAAAAACAAATATATATATATATATATATATATATATATATATATATATATATATATTGTGATGAGGTCATGGCCCTACTACTATCTTCTCAAGCCAATGAGAAGATCGGACAATAAACCTAGGGTTAGCAGCTTTTTCAAGTGCCTCCTTTGACCGCCATGTGTCGTAGGCACCCTCCTCCTAACTCCGTCTACTAGTGGACTTTCCACCACTCAATTTTGCACATTACAAACATGAAACTCGAGTTACATTCGAGTCTAAAACTATTTACAACTGGAATATTAAAATGAGAGGCACGACGCATAGGTCACATATATTATACAACATGCACAATAAAAAAATGGCGCGCAAGCCGTATTATGAATTACAACACATTTATCCAATAACATTGGGTTTCTTGGGACATGACCGTCACATTATTATACATAATTCTAAATTTTGTATTTTACAGAAATTTCTATTATTTTTCCTATTTTTTTTTTCAATTTTATGAGTCACATCTCCGTAATAGTCCTGCTAAGCGATTTCCGGGCGCGATCGTGAAACAATGCCCCTTGAGGGATTTGGGGCAGCGCCCCTACTCGAAAAATGAATGTCGTGAGTGTCCCATCTTGATCATACAGTGCCTTAAATCACTGTCCCAAAAGACTAGAGTGAGAACTAGCCGTTTCGGAGTGTTTTTCTCGGTGGTTGAAGTCTACAAGTGTCCCAACACATGTTGCTTCGACTCTTTGAGAAAAATACCCAAAAAATCTATAAAAATAGGAAATTTACAGAAACTTACAGATATATAATTTTTATATCTAATACAAAAACTATAAAAATAAACCACATGCATGCTTCGCACGTGGCTCTGATACCATTGTTGGACTATCCGAGCCGCAAAAATCGCTTTTTGCATTGCGGAAACCTCGGAAGTCGGCCATGGATCCGTGCGAAGATAAAAAAAAATTACATGTATGTGTTTAGAAAAACTAGATCTACCTTAGATCTACATGAAAGGACTGTTACCCTTGATGCGACGCCCTTCACTTATCTCGCTCGTCCAAACGGCTTGTCGGAACTCGAGAGTGTCAAGTGTACACTCCTCTATCAGTATCCACACGAGCAATAGGTGGAGAAAAGAAACCTAGAGTGTGCTAGCACCCTTAGAAGCACACGGCAAGGATGAGGAAGAGAGATCTTGAGAAGAGAGGAGGAAGACTATGAAGTTACTACACTTAACTTCACACACTATTTCCCATTCAATAGTGGCCGACCACTATAAGGGAGTTACATGCATGCATATAATTCCAAGAGCCATGGACCTTAGTCTCCCTCATGAGGTGGCACCCCATGATGTGTCCAGGATGATGTGGAACATCATCATGTGCCGACCCCATGCCAAGTCACCATGACATGGCATTTGGTCAAGTCAAACTTGACCTTTCATATTCCCACTCAAGTCAAGTCAAACTTAACCTCTTATCTCCCATGGTTGATCAAATCCAACCATTTAATTCAAGTAAATTTGATTTAATGAGTCTCTATTTATTAGTTTAAATTTATTCAATGAATCAAATCTAAATTACACTCATTCAACACTTGAATCAAATTGAGTCCAACTCATTTAGTCTAATTTTGGATTACTTTTAATCCAATTTGGTTCATCCCATGTACCTAATTCTCATGGTCCATCATATGAACCTAATCTCCATCTAATTGACCTTTGTGTGTGACCCTATAGGTTCTTGTAACATTGGCAATGTCCCTAAACTAATTTAGAAACATAAGCAATGAGCGGTATCTAGCAACACATCATTGCTACCCAAGTTACAAGAATGTTGAGATCCAACATCACCTTTGTGATAACTAATTGTGACTCTCATAATATGTGACAATGTCTCTCTATCCTTGACATCTAGATTGACCAATTGAGGCATAGACCGTGTCATCCTCGGTACAATCTATATCTTGAACTCCAAGTCGACTCACTCTAATCAAATGAGCTCAATATCTCATATTGACTCATTTGGGCATGGCAATGCACTTAGTGGTCTCACTCTATCAAGAATAACGATGTCACTCCCATCATATAGGAGGGATAGATCCTATCTACATCATTCACATCCCTCCATATAATTTGTTACATACCCAGTAATCGCCTTTATAGTCCACCCATTTATGGGTGACGTTTGACGAAGCCAAAGTATGCAACTCCTTATGTAGGGAACCATGGTGACTTCAGGTCCAAGGACTAATAGTCATACTAATAGTCACATGAGAAATTATATGACACTCATATAATGATCCATGCTACTTTCTCATGGCGGGGCATTCAGTATACATTCTCCAATGCATACCTATGTGTCAACTTGATATCTCATATCCATGATTTGTGAGATCAAGTCATCGAATTCACCTACATGCTATTCTCTTCGCATTAACATTGTCCCTGAATGTTAATACTTGACTAGGAATATTAAAAGTAGTGTTCTCTATATCATCTCTTTATCAATTCAACCAATCGATTGATATAGATAAGAACCTTCTTCTTAAGGACGCTATTATACATAGTTATTTGGCACCAATACAAGTAATTATAATAACCATAAATAAATGCCTTTATAAATAGGAATATGATACAACAAGTCCATACAACAATCATCACATGATTGACTCTAGGGCTTTCACTAACATTTACACCTCCATCCATTGGACTTATGCTGCCAAGACTTCACCCTTGGACTTTACCCCGCCAATATTGACATTCCAAATGCCAAGACTCAAGCTTGGACTTTCCCTTGCCAACCCATGTTGAACTTTCCATGCCAAGACCCATGTTTGGACTTTTCCTTGGTCAACTCCAGTCAACCATCAAAATCCCCCTCGAGTCAAACTCGAATCCGGTCAATCATGACCCGGGTCGATTGAACCAACAATCTCCCCAAAACATTATCAGACAACAATGTCAAATATCAATGTCAAACCTTCATGTCAAACAACAAAACATCTCTCGAGTCAAACTCGTGTCCTGTTAATTGTGACCTGGGCCAATTGCACCAACATTGCATTCTTTACTTCTTGCTTTGTCTTAATTGTTTTTTTTGGCTTCTATTTCTGCTGCGCTAATCACTTTTGTAGACAATTAAGCGATCGTATTTCATCGAGCACATCGTAGGCTATTCAACCCCCTTCTAGCCAGGCCACGATCTTCCAACAAAATTATCATCAAGCTTTGAATTAGAGTCAGTCACTGAGGTGATTTATTTTCTCTTGTAAACCCCATGTTGGTTCATGTCGTTACATTGAATTTACATCTAGAACCTAGGGTACAGTCCTAACATCTCATGCTCATCTTCGTGGCTCAATATACAAACAGGTAATCCTAGGTGTTTGTGACATGTGAAGCCTTACCTAAATCTATAGGATCATGAAATCTTAATTGACCTAGGCTAGATTGATTTTTAATTTTCCTTTAATAAAATAATATAATATTACTTAACAAAATAGATTTTGAGTAATGAACATGAAAGCATCCTAGTCTACTAAGCATAATCCAAATCGCAACCAACATTTAAAAGTTATCAAATCCATTATTTAACTTCAAATAGTAACAACTAAAACAGTCCGAGTCAGAAGAGGGAGTGGAAGAGGAGGTGGTGGATGACCTATGCTCCAAGACCTAAAGAACTCCATCATCTCTCGATGGTCCTCTCTCTGCGCCTGGAACATCTGCATCATCTCAAGATGATCAGCCTGTTGCTGTTGCTCCTACCGCTGCATTGCATCCTCCAATCTAGATAATCTCTCTCCACAGTAGGAGTGTTGGAATCCCAAGAAAAGGTGATAGACTATCGAATCCTCGTGTGTCTAGATGCTCAGACTCAGAGTGGTGCTCTGGGTCAACCTCATGCTCATGCTCATGCTCTTGCTTAGGCTCAGGCTGATGCTGGGGCTGAGGATCATCTCTCTTCCATGCTAGGATATTATTTTCATCTATACCTATTTTGGCTAAACCAAACTGTCTAGAACCTATCATGTCATATTCAAAAAGTTGTTTGATGTTGTTAGGGCAATCTCTTGCCATGATAGGGTTTTGATGTGTGTGGCAAAGGGTTTAAGTTAGTTTGCTATTTTGATTTGATATGTGCGTTGAAGTCATGCAGGGCTTAGTAATTCACACATGGAGCCTTGGCGGGTTCACCACTCACAACCTCGTGCCTGAGTCGGAGAAGAAGCATTGCAGATCCGTGCGCTTGATGCTGCCGAGGGACCGCCGGACGAGATGACTTGAAGCGAAACCAAGGAAGCAGACTTCGGAGGCATGAGACGAGAAGGATCATTGCAGAGCCGTGCGCCTGATGCTGCCGAGGGACGTGACCGTGGACGAAGAGAGCTTCGGCGAGGGACTTTGAGTGAGATGAGAGAATGAGTGAAATGTAAGTATCTCATTAGGTGAACTTGGCCAAATGGCTGAGTGTTGGAAACTTGACCGCAAGGGTTAAGGTTTATCCGACCGCCGGAAGCTCAAACTAATGTTAAGTTTGAGTTTTACACGGCATCAGTCGACTGCCATGGAATGACAGTCGACTTCTCTTAGTCGATTGGGTTCGACTGGTGTCTGACTCATGGGCATTTGGCCCAAGCAGTCGACTGCCATGGACTAGCAGTCGACTGCTGTCGATATCAGTCGACTGCCAAGGAACGTCAGTCGACTGATGGCACTGTGCACGAGCACAGAATGGAGTCGACCTCATTGAGGACTTAACTGATTGACATCAGTCGACTGATGGGTGCCATCAGTCGACTGATGCCAATACCGTTGGATGGAATCCAACGTGGAAAGCGGTCGTTATTGGGCAACGGCTACGGGATCAGTCGACTGATCGAGGGCATCAGTCGACTGATCCTGTGTCAACGGGAAGAAACCCTCTTCCTCTATAAAAAGGAAGAGGATGGGGCTTTGGAAGGCTAATGCTTGAGCTCTAAACTTCTTCCAAAGTGCCATACACGATTCCCTACTCTTCTTACTTGCTTTATTTCCATTCTATTGTAAGAAGAGAGATTGTAAAGAGGTTACCTCCACCTAGCTTTGTGCAAAGGAGAGATCTAGTGGATAGATTGCGGAGTGATTCACCGTGGACGAATCGGACCGTGGATTAGCGGCGTAGCCGTGAACCACGTTACATCTCGTGTTTGTATTGCTTGTTTATATTTTGCTTGTCTTTATTTATATTTGCATATTCCGCTTGCGCTAACGTTTTGTAGACGAGCAAAATATGACATCCTACGACAAAGGGCTATTCACCACCCTCTAGCCGGCCAATCGATCCCCTACAAGTGGTATCAGAGCAAGGTTGTTTGTCACCGGACTAACCGCCGCAACAAGCTCTACATCTCAAATGGCTGGCTCAAACATCCACCCACCGAAGTTCGACGGCGGATTCTCTTGGTGGAAAAATAGAATGGAGGTATTCTTCGAAACCGACTTTGAAATATTATTAATTATGGAAAACGGTTTCGAGTTGCGTAGGAACGAAGATGGGGAGCCATTGGAAAAATTGAGATGGAGCAAAAGACAAAGAGAGGTGTATTTGGCAAATTCAAAGGCCAAGCACCACCTCTACAATGTGCTCCCTCAACAAGAAGTCAATAGGATAGGGGAGTGTGCTAGCGCCAAGGAAATGTGAGAGAAATTAATAGAGATTCATGAAGGCACATCCGAGGCAAAGCTATCAAGGAGAGATGTCTTTCGCTCCCAATTGTCCAATATCAAACTCGAAAAGGGAGAGAAGGTAAAATCCCTACACTCTAGATTTAAGGAAATTCTAACCGGTTTAACAAGTGTAGGTGAAAAGCTTTCCAACCGGGATATGGTAATGAAGGACATAGATGCCTTTCCCCGGTCCTCAAGATGGAGTTCCATGGTGGATTCATTTTACATCTCCAAGAACTTGGAAGTAAGTACCTTGGAGGAGTTTTTCTCAACAATGGAGCTCCACAAAATGAGGCTTGAAGGAATACAAGAAGAGCCTCGAATCCAACCTTCAAGAGGAGTAGCATTGATGGCAAATAAGGGGAAGAAGAAGATAGAGATCCCCTCCTCCTCCGATGATGATGAAGCTTCTACCTCCTCCATGGATAGCATGGAAGAAGCCTACATGGTAAGGAAGGTAAGGCGTGCATTTAAGAATTTTAGATTTGATAAATCTCATGATAGGAATAGAAGCCAAGGGGGAAGATCATTTGTTACAATTGTCAAGGGGAGGGACACATAAGGGACAATTGTCCCCTCCTAAACAAGAGCAAAGAGGAAAGGAAAAAGAAGGAAGAAAAGAAGAAGAAGAAGGGGAGCAAGAAGAAAAAGGAAGAAGAAAAGAAGGCCAAGGAAAAAGGAAAGGCCATGGCTCTCAAAGCAAAGACATGGGATGACCTTGCTTCCTCATCCTCATCCGAACAAGAAGAGCATGTCTATTCCAACCTTGCATTGATGGTCTTCGACGACTTGGATTGCTCCTCCTCCTCAAATGAAGAGAGCTCAAGTGAAGGGGGAGCTTCTACATCCTCCTCATCCGAAGAAGAAGAGGGCATGGAAACTATGGTAACCAACCTCTCACCTAATAAAATAGTTTCTATGATTTCTAGTTTAACTAAGGATTTATTTAGAGCAAAGAAGAAAAACAAATGCATGCTTGAACAAATTAAGGAATTAGAACAAAAATTAGAAAAAACATGCTTAAATCAAAATGAAAATATTTCTTCTTGCCATGATGATGCATGCTCACATGATAACTATATGCCATTTAATGTTAGTGATGCATGTATGGATGAAAATAGGGCTTTAAGAGAGAAAGTAGATTATTTAACCAAAGCCCTAGAAAAGTTCACAATAGGCTCCAACACATTAAATATGATAATTGGGAGCCAAAGAGCTAACAAAGGGCCTAGGATACAAAGAAAAGAAAAATAAAAAGGCCTATAAATGCCTAATTGCTAGGGGACAAGATAAAAAGAAGGTAATAGCTAGGAAATGGATCCCCAAGGAGTATCTAGTGAACCCAATAGGCAAGAACTTATTTTGGGTTCCAAAATCCATCCTTAAGGGTTAGGATAACCCTAGGGTAGTCAACCATATGCAATTGACCTATATCATATTTTGGTTGACTTAGGATGACGGGACAACATTTTTAGAATAGTGTTGGGTGATGATAACGTGCCCATAAATAGATAATAATGCTTAAATCATGATGATTAATGTAATTGTTACACATGTTTGCAATCATGATTTATGATATTGATATTTGACACATAATCATGGGAAATAGGTTTGAATCATGCTTTAGGTGATACTTTGTTTATTATCATGACATAATACCTAATGCATGATAACAACTCAATGAATACATGTGTTTAATGATCATAATGTAAAATTAATTCATATATGTCTTTGTGATCATGTAGAGTGTTAGGATGATACTTAACTGTGATAGAATTGCATGAATATAATGGTTAAGTATGTATAAATACCCCCTAGGATACATCTCACACTCACCATAGGCCACTTTGATTGAAAACTTAGCATGAGTGAGATGTTAGGATGATACAAATGTCCACTAATGCCTATGACATTTAGATGGTCATTTAAAGTATCAAAATAACAATAATAAACCAATCATGGGGAAGGCTTATGTTTAATTCATAGACATATTGCCCAAAGATCATGGTTGGATATTTCATATGTTTTCAAAACAATTTCTTAATCTAAAATCTATGTATTCATGTTTTGAAACAATTGGAACCAAAACTAGGTGTTAAACTTGATACTAGAATGGTCAAAAACCTAGTGATTTTTAAACCTTTTGGATTTTTGGCAAAAACGTGAAAATATGATGATTTTTCATGAAAAATTATTTTTCACTGATAAATAACCTTACAAGATATATGTTCCCAAAATTTCATGATTTTTCGAATTTTCTAGAATTTTTAACGCATTTCTAAAATTCGGTTTGAAAATCAGAATTTTCTGAAAACTGCGTGCCAGTCGACTGGTGGCCTGTAAATCAGAACAGTAATGGCCGAATTCAGTTTTTAAACTAATTTTTGGTATTTTTCTTCTATTAGACTTGATGCCATGAGTTTATAACTTAGTGTTAATCTTTTTGATGGTGTCAAAGGGGGAGAATTGATTATGTTTAAGTAAATTATGATAGGGGGAGAAAATTGAGAAATTTGTAGAGAGAGTTTCATGGATTAAGGGGGAGTTGCATGTTGCTATATCATGTTTATGTTTACATGCTTTCTTACCTTAAAATTTTATATCAAATGTTTTTACCTAACTTAAACGGATTGCCACACATAAAAAAGGGGGAGATTGTTAGGGCAATCTCTTGCCATGATAAGGTTTTGATGTGTGTGGCAAAGGGTTTAAGTTAGTTTGCTATGTTGATTTGATATGTACGTTGAAGTCATGCAGGGCTTAGTAAGTCGCACATGGAGCCTTGGCGGGTTCACCACTCATAACCTCATGCCTGAGTCGGAGAAGGAGCATTGCAGAGCCGTGCGCTTGATGCTGCCGAGGGACCACTGGACTAGATGACTTGAAGCGAAGCTAAGGAAGCAGACTTCAGAGGCATGAGACGAGAAGGAGCATTGCAGAGCCGTGCGCCTGATGCTGCCGAGGGACGTGGCCGCGGACGAAGAGAGCTTCGGCGAGGGACTTCGAGTGAGATGAGAGAATGAGTGAAATGAAAGTAGCTCATTAGGTGAACTTGGCCGAATGGCTGAGTGTCGAAAACTTGACCACAAGGGTTAAGGTTTATCCGACCGCCGGAAGCTCAAACTAATGTTAAGTTTGAGTTTCACACGGCATCAGTCGACTGCCATGGAATGGCAGTCGACTGCTCTGAGTCGATTGGGTTCGACTGGTGTCTGACTCATGGGCATTTGGCCCAAGCAATGATCGCCATGGGTGAAGTTGATTCTTGCCGACATCGATCGACTACCAAGGAATGTCGGGCCGATCGATGGCACCGCGGGCGGCACGAGAATGGAGTCGACCTCATTGAGGACTCGACTGATTGACATCAGTCGACTGATGGGTGCCATCAGTCGACTGATGCCAATACTGTTGGATGGAATCCAACGTGGAAAGCGGACATTATTGGGCAATGGCTACGGGATCAGTCGATTGATCGAGGGCATCAGTCGACTGATCCTGTGTCAACGGGAAGAAACCCTCTTCCTCTATAAAAAGGAAGAGGATTGGGCTTTGGGAGGCTAATGCTTGAGCTCTAAACTTCTTCCAAAGTTCCATACATGATTCCCTACTCTTCTTACTTGCTTTATTTCCATTCTATTGTAAGAAGAGAGATTGTAAAGAGGTTACCTCCACCTAGCTTTGTGCAAAAAAGAGATCTAGTGGATAGATTGCGGAGTGATTCACCGTGGACGAATCGGACCGTGGATTAGCGGCGTAGCCGTGAACCATGTTACATCTCGTGTTTGTATTGCTTGTTTATATTTTGCTTGTCTTTATTTATATTTGCATATTCCGCTTGCGCTAATGTTTTGTAGACGAGCAAAATACGACATCCTACGACAAAGGGCTATTCACCCCCCTTTAGCCGACCAATCGATCCCTTACAGATGTTGCCTGTGGTAACATCAAACCCTAATATGGCTAGTAAAGATGTGATGACATGGCAGTAAGGCAAATGTGCCTTCCTGCTAGTAACTGTCCTAGAATGATGGATGATTGAATGAAACATCTGTAAACTAATGTTTAAATCTAATTTAAGACTAAGTAGATAGAGTAGAAATGAATGATAGGGGTGCATCATAGCGATGTCCCTAGTGGTGAGTGACAAAATGCAGTTCACTATCACTCAATACAGGGCATAATCCTATACTCTGAGTCTAGTGGAACTGAAGATACTCACAAATGGAGTCCTCTTATCACCAAATAGATGCAAATATATCCTATCTAATGTGATGTGCGAGTAGGGGTCACCGTACGGTAACTCCATAAATGGAAAACATGCAACTGGACATGATGAATGCATGAGTCCTAAATGCTCTCTCAATATAGAGGGGGTAAAAATAAAATCCTTACCCTACACTCTAGTGGAGTAAGCAAGATCATCAATTTTAGTAAAATTATTGAAAAACTCTCACATAAATCTATGTTAATAGAGTTTTTATAATAAACTAATTTTTCTAACCCGTAATGTGCTATGACTTCCATACTAGGTATGAATGATCTACTAATATATATAGTAGGCATGGGAGTATATAAAGTGTTTTCAAACCTAATCCTATGCCCCTCAGTAGGGAACCTAATGTCTATAAACGGAGTAGTAGATGACTCAGTCTCAATGTCTCATCTTTTACCCATAATTAAATTACAAATATTTAATATCTATTGAAAAAATAATTGAGATTAGAGTTTAGAATCATTACCTCGGCAATATAGATGTTATGAAAGAAATATGACAACCTAGACGCTTCGAAGGGTTGAAAAGGAGGTTTTCGCAGCTGGTTGAGGTGGTTGTGAGTCGACTTGGCGCTGCCCTAGTGCTAGTCTTATAGACGGAATCCAGTCGACTGGAAATAGTTTAGTCGACTGAATTAGAGTCGACTATACTTGGTTTAGTCGACTGTAGTAAATTTACCATTAACTACCACCGCCTAACTTTTACATTCTAGTTGACTGAAATAGTTTCAGTCGACTGGAAATATTCTAATCGACTGCAATCGATTTTGGTTAATTTTTATGGTTAATTTGATTTAGTTGATTTGTTAATTATGTTTGATTGATTTAATTGATTAAATTCATTAGGATGGTTAAGTTCAATTATGTTATAACTTAAATTGTGTAAATTTGTTAAGTTTAGTTAATTTGAGTAAATTAGTTAAGCTTTGTTAAGTTGAGTAAATTAGTTGAGTAAAGTTAAGTTGAGTAAATTTAAGTTGAGTAAATTTGATAAGTTTAATTATGGGAAGCTTATTCAAACTATTTAAACTTGATTAAGTTCTAATTCATCTCACCCAAGCTAGGTTTTCAATACATGTTAATCCAATGGGTTTTTGTGAGATGAAGATTTCTTTTTATCTTAATTAATTGTAATGAGAAATTTCAAAGTTTTTAAACTTTTGTTAGATTCAAGCTTAGCTTGAGCTAATCAAGTAGGTTTTTCCAGCATTGACTTCTAGGTCATGGCGAGGCATACGACCTTCTTGGATATCGGATGGACCACTTCCTAGACAAAGTTAATGAAGGAATCAAGTCCTTGCCTCACTTTGGACTAAGTCTTGGTCTAACTAGTTAAAGACTTAGTGAGTTAGCTTCGGTCAGTTCCACTCGACTTAGTGCACCAGGTCGTGGCGAGGCATATGGCTTTCTTGGATATCAAATGGACCACTTCCTAGACATGCACTTCGAAGAGCTTCTCTAACTTACTATCAATTCACTTCGCCTTAGTACTAGCTTGTTCAAGTTTAAACTACTTTGTTTCCTATCTTGTCCATTCTAAATTAAGCAAGTAAAGTAAACTAAGACATGCAAGAGTATAACTAAACAAGGAAACAAGCAAAGTGTTAGCTCCTCTATGTGATAACTTGGTTGAGTTTTGTTCACTAAGTGAACTTGACTCTTGGGAACCCAAAATTGATTTGGTCCAACATGGTTGACTAAGCTAGACTTAGGAACCCATGCTTGGACTCGATTCTTAGCATTTCAGCTAAGTAGTGACATGTATGATTTGTGTGTGGATTTAGCTTTGTGTCAATGTTTGGACTTGTTGCACGACTGATGCACACGAACGCGACCTCAAATCTCAAGACGAGAACCGTCGAGGACTCGAAATGCGCGCTCACACTCAATTCCTGCAAGTGCACGGATGTCGTCAAGTAATAAATAGATTATCGATCCCATAGGGACTGAGATTCGAGTCCTGATTGGATTAGTAGATGTTATTGTTCGGAGTTCCATTTTAATGGTTGTGATGATGAGGGTTGTCGGCGGTCCTAACTCTAGTACGGTGTCACATGGAGGAAGAGAAGGGTTGCTACGAGTCTTTTGAGGGAATTCTAGGATTTCGGTTTTGCTTGTGTGTCAAAAAACACACTATCAATTGGGTATTATCTAGACGTCTAACTATGGTCTTGTGGAAGGGACATCATACACTTCCCCGATGAGCCTTCACATTTATCAGGAACTACCTCTACCATACAAGGTCGATGAACTTTAGGACGGGATAGGCGGTACGAGGATGCCGGATCAATCCCTATGACGAGTCGAAATGTGTCCCATTTCCGACTCTATCACACCCTTCTATTTACGGTTACCGAAGATGAGGCCAACCCCTAGGTTCCTCCTTAATTCTTCTAAATCTTTCATACAAGGGTTGTCACGCCTCGTATCGGCTATGCACAGTAAATAGAAGACAAAAACAAATAGCTATCGATCTAAACAATCACCAATTGAAAATATGATTTCAAGAACAGAAATATATTTGAAATAACATGTTCTATGCACACAAACTACTCCCTAATCTTATAATAGGAGAATCTACTCCATAAATACGAGAAGAGAAACACAAAACATATTAGAATTCATAGAAACAATGTAAACTGGGCAAAGAACGAGAATTACAATGCACTTTGGCTCTCCTCTCTAGCGTTGATGTGTAGAACTTGATCATTGAGTGTCCTTCTTCCTCTCTGTTGCGAGTTTACAAAGCTTTTTAGGGCATCGGAGTGTTTTCCCGGCCATCGTGCCTCTCCCCTAGGGTTTGGGAAGAACTTCCTTTATATAGACATCAGGCAGGATCTCCTTGAAACCTGGAAAATAATAGAATCGCATCGAAATTGCCCAATGCCACATGACCGTGTGGATTCACATGGCCAGGTCGTGTGTTGTGCTGGAGTGAGAGCCGTGTGGATTCACTGGGCCAAGGTGTGTGTCCTTCCGTTCTAGCTGCCAAATGCCTTCTTTTCGCTCTAAAATTGTGTCATTTTACCCGTAGAATGTTGTCCTACACACAAGAGTACAAAGTGTTGGGGATCGTGTTGGGATGTATACTGAATGCCTAGCTCTTTTGTATGAACATCTTTATTTTGAAATAAGAATCACATGATCATTGTTTGCACTTTATTTATATATGTGCATATTGTCTGATACTTTACATTGTAGATAACATGGTGCTTGGGTGTGGCACAGAAGATCATGTTATCAGTCCCTTGTAGAGTATAAGTAGAGGCTCACAACCAAGATGGTTTTGGACAAACCATTGGCATGGTTGTCGTGTAGCTTGGTATTGTTTTTTCTTGAACATAGAGTTACACTAGTACACTTAGGTGTATTGAGCAGGACCGATATAGAGGTGATTCAATTTATTGCTGACTACATAATTGAATCGGACCTCTGATATTATGTTGTACATGCTCTTAATCCCGATATAATAACGGGCACATGTACTTAGTATTTATTTATTTGATTTACCAAAGGGTGAGATTTAGATGGATTAAATCAATATGCCCGATAAGTTGGGAAAGTATATTATTTACATGGTGTGTCGTTGATTATAGGAGGAAACCATGTCCTATATATTAGGTTGATGATGTCCCCTTGAGGAGCTCATAAGGTTCATCATGTAAACCCTGCAGGTTGACTTAGTCAACATGATGATAAGGTTGAGTGGTACTACTCGAGGAGTTAGATATTAATTAATTGATGGTCAGTAAATCAATTAATTGACGGACATTCGATATCTTAAACACAGGGAGATGTATGTACAAATAATATATGGAGCCCATATTAATTTATGGGGGTTGGTGAGGTAGTTCAATGATGATCCTCTAGTGGAATGGAACATCATTGATGGATCAAGTTTGTGTGGTTCCGATCCATCGGGTGGCCAAAACCCAACTCCTCCTCATGGTCCCTATCGTAGCCTAATATAAACCTCATGAACTCTAGAATCAAATGATGGAAAACAAATCTCTAGATCCGACGGTTGAGATTAATTCTCTAGAACCGACGGTTGAGATTAATTCTCTAGATCCGACGGTTGGGATTAAATCTCTAGAACCGATGGTCGAGATTAAAATATCTAGAACCAACGATTGAGATTAAATGTCTAGATCCGTTGGTTGAGATTAAATCTATAGAACCAATGGAGGAGATTAATCCAAGGCAAAAACCCAACTCTATATATAAAGCTTATTGGGTTGGGCGGCAAGGATGATGGATGGTTTAGGGGATTAGGATTTGCTTCCTTTGGAGGCTAAGAAACCCTAGTTTATTTAGAATTTTTGGGCGGCTAGGGTTTGGGAGCAAAGATGGGCGGCAACAAGTGGAAGATGAGTTTCTTCTTCTTCCTAAGGCATGGCCGGTCCCTTCCTTCTACCCTCTACCTTGGTCGGTCCACACTCTATCCTTCTTCCCCTCTTCCATGGCCGGCACATAGAAGATGGTTTTCAAAGAGATTAGGGTTTTGCCTTTCCTTTGGTTGGGCGGCAAGAAATCCTAGGTTAGGGTTTGGTTGGGCGGCTAGGGTTTGGAAGTTGGAGTGGGCGGCAACTATAGGAGAGGTTCTCTTCTTCTTCCTAGGGTGTTGCCGGGACCTATCTCTATTCCCTCTACCTTGGTCGGCACTCAACTCATTCCTCTTCTCCTCTTTATTTCATCTTGGCCGGCGGCACTAGAAGCTAGGGTTTGTCCCTAGTTTGGTTCCTTGGTGGTTTCCATTATGTTCTCTCTATTCTTGGGGCCGGCGGCATCAATCCTTTGTGGATTGGTGGTTGGCTCAAGCAAGAAGGGAAAGAGAGTTCTTCTTTCTTTGGATTGAAGAAGATCTAGGAAGCTTCAACTTGTGGAGGATCTTCGCCCACACGAAGTCTACAAGGAGGTTAGGACATACGATAGAAGATCAAGAGGTATAAAAGTTTTACAACTTTTAATATTGTTCTTTACATGTTCTTATTGATATGTTAGCTTATGTTCTTTATGTTAGTATGTGTTGATTATACTAGTTTACATTTGTATGTATTTGTATAATCATGGACCCCAAGATAAACACAAAAACCGGCGATCCGTCCGTCGTCTCTTCCGCGGCTAACCGACTAGAAGAGTTGATTGCTTGAACAACAAGTTTGATCAAGTGATCGCTCGAGTCGTTGGCACGACGACGAATTAGTTGTGCTAAGGAAACTCATCCCATCCGGATTAGTTTTCATTAGTGAAAATTTTAATCTGGGGACATGGGAGCCAATGAGCCTCCGAGGATTAGCACATTGCCAACAATTGGTATCAGAGCCATGGTTTCCAGTTTTGTGTGTTTTGGATTCGGTTACTTTCATGCACTTATCATATATTGTGTATGCCGGATAATAGTAGGATGTGCGTAGGCTATCTTTTTGGTTGCAGGCATAAGATCCAACTATTATGGCTATATATGTGTGTATGTGATTGCATGTGTGTTTGATTGTATATTATTTGAATCCTCAGGGTTGGCGAGGCGAAATTAGTATTTAATTTTTGTAATTGAATACGACATTGTTTAGCCACTCTTTATTTTATTTTACTTTCAATCTAGATTTCATGTACACTCCCTCGTGGAGTATAGGATCGATGGATGTAAAATAAAAATTTTTTTATTCTCGGCTCGGATCTCCGGATGGCTCGTACATGGCGTAGGAGGAGCGGACGAGGTGGCGACACGACGGGACGCATATTGGAGAACAATGCCATAATAGTTGGAAAAATTCTGATTTTTCCATATTTATTGCTGATTTGTTTTATATGCATGTTGTGTGTGCTTAAAAATTCCTCATTTTCAATTTACTAAGTGGGAGAGGGATATTTTAATTAATTCCCGCGGCCTCCATTACAATTTGACATGTGATGCAACAAACTTGCGCGTCGGCTCTGAGTGCCTTCCTCCCCATCGGATGAGTTTGTTTGCGGATCACTAGGTCAAATAATGGTTATAGGAAATTATTTAGGAGCGTGTGTACTTCCCCATCGGTAAGGCACATAATCCGAGATAATTCCCTTAGTATCGTGTAATGGTGCACACTTAGATGCAAATAAAAAGTATCCTCCCCATCGGAGTCACTGCTTTTATTTGTAGGGCCAAAGAGGAACCAACTATTAATTTTATTTGTCAAAAAATAAGGTTGGCAAGATAATAAAATTAATGGGTAAAACCTCCTCTTACAAATGTAGAATTCAGATATCATCGCTAAGTCACCAATTGATATAGGTGGGCAAGTCCAAGGTACGCGATTATTCCTGGGTTTTCGAGGTGTTGGTTGATTTCGGAATTTTATTATTTTGAGGAATCAATAATATTTGAAATCTAAAGTAATGATCTATGTGATTCTTAGAATTTTCAAAATGACTTTCAGTCCACTTATTGTGATACTAAAGGAAATAAACTTACTGTACCCAAATAATATTGATTGGAAAAAAATCCAGATATTGTCTTATCTGCTAGGAAGTACATGTATGCACTCTTCGAAGAGTATCCTCAAGCCATGGTTGCTCAAAAAGGTTTCTACTTCTAAGCCGAAAGGCAAGAAGAAGGAGAAACAAGGTAGAGCAAAGGTGGTGGGAGGATCTCAGGGAAGAGTGAAGAAGCCGAAAGGCAAGTACTTCACTTACAAGCATGATGGACATTGGAAGGAGGACTGTCCCAATCCAAAACAGAACAAAAGTATATCTTTTGGTCTAGTCGTTGAAACATGGTTAGCGGTGTTATCTACCGGCACCTGGTGGGTAGATACGAGAGCCACTAATCATGTCTGTAATACTTTGCAGGGGTTCCAGGACACCCGACGACTAGCTAAAGGGGATATTACCATTTACTTGGGCAATGCCATGAAGATGGTGGCTATTGCAGTGGGAGATGTTTTATTTATCTTTTGAGAAAAATAAAGGTTTTGGTTCTTAAGAATTTCCTTTATGTACCCTTATTTAGAAAGAATTGATTTCGGTTTCTAAATTGTTTTTGGATGGATAATCAATTTCTTTTCATGACAGATTTGTTATAAAAGGAATAGGGACATTATCTATTCAGGTACATAGATAGGAAATTTATAACTTGAACCACAAGCTCCCACGATGCAAATAGAAGTTATTAACTCATCTTCTAATTCCGATAAGAGAAAAGAACCTTCGAAAATGAACCAAACATATCTTTTGGCATCTTAGGCTTGGTCACATTAACCTAAGCAGAATTCAATAGGTTGATAGTTGATGGACCTTTGGGTGCATTAGTGGTGGAGCATCTCCTAACCTATGAATCTTGCTTGAAGGGTAAGATGACCAAGAGGCCTTTTCAAGGCCAAGGGGTATAACTCCAAAGATGTGTTGGAATTGGTTCATTCTGATTCGTATGGTCCTATGTCTATCGAGACAAGAGGTAGTTTTGAACATTTCATCTTTTTCATAGATGATTGTTCAAGATATGGATGACACTATGATCTGATCGTGGTGGTGAGTACCTCTTGGGAGAGTTTAGGAACCACTTTATCAGAGGCTGTGATTCAATCCCAATTGACTGCACCTGGCACACCCCAGCAGAACGGTGTAGCAGAGCGAAGGAATAGGACTCTTATGGAGATGGTTAGATCGATGATGAGTTATTCTGACTTGCCAGATTCGTTCTGGGGATATGCTCTAGATACGACGGTATACATTCTGAACCTGGTTCCATCTAAATTAGTGCCTTCTACTCCCACAGAATTGTGGACTGGGCGATAGCCTAGTCTAAGACATATTCAGATATGGGAGTCCAGCACATGTGATGAAGGCAGATACTGGTAAGTTGGAACCTCGCACAGAAGTACGCATGTTCATTAGCTATCCCAGGGGAAAGAAGGGTGGATTGTTTTATAGTCCTAGAGATCAGAGGGTGATCGTTAACACGAACGCCAGATTTCTAAAGGAAGACTATGTGATGAGCCACAAGCCCAAGGGTAAAATTGTTCTGGAGGAGTTTAAAGGGAAGTCACTTCTTTAGTACCACCGGTACAAGAGGACATACCACATGTCACTGCACCGCATGTCACAGAGGATACACAGGTGATACCTTGTCGTAGTGGGAGGGTTGTTAGTCAGACTGATAGATTCATGTTCTTGGGAGAATCTTCTGATTTGGTCCCTGGCGAACATGAACCTGATCCCTGAAAATATGACAAAGGCAATCCAAGATATAGATGCAGCATCTTGGCGAAGTGCAATGAATACTTAAATTGAATCTATGGATTCAAGTCAGGTCTGAGAGCTCTTATGCATAGCATCTCATATGGATTATGAGGTGTGATAGATGGGTGTCAAGACAGCTTCCCTTAGTGGAAGTCTTGAGGAATCCATCTACATGAAGCGACCAGAGGGATTCATTGCTATGGGCAAAGAGCATATTGTATGTAAGCTTAATCGGTCCATTTATGGATTGAAGCAAGCTTTGAGATCTTGGAACATCCGCTTTGATGAGGTAAATCCAGACTTATGGATTTATTCAAAGTTTGGATGAGTCTTGTGTATACAAGAGATGTGACAGAAACGTAGTGGTATTTTTGTACTATACGTAGATGACATTTTGGTGGTTGGCAACAACATCGAAGTGTTATCGGACGTAAGGGTATGTTGTCCAAACAGTTTTAAAGGACTTGGGAGAAGTGGGACACATCCTTGGGATCAAGGTTAGTGTGCTAATCCCAAGCTTCATACATAGACATAATTTTGGACCGTTTTAGCATGCAGAACTCCAAGAAGGGTTTTTCTACCTTTCAGGCAAGGAGATCCTTTATCTAAGGAGATGTGTCCTAGATCGTCAAAGGAGATAGAGGAGATATAGGCAGTTCCTTATGCTTCGGCGGTAGGAAGCCTAATGTATGCTATGTACGAGACCAGATATCTGCTTTGCCAGGCAGATCAGACATCGTCGAGTAATCCAGAGAACATTGACGCGTAAAGCATATATTGTAGTGTCTGAGAAGGACTAGGGATTATATGCTGGTTTACCGGGCAGACCAATTATTCCCTGTGAGTTACACGGATTCTGATTTCCAATTTGATAGGAATAACAGTATGTCTACCTCAGGTTTTGTGTTTACTTTGGGAGGTGGAGCCATTGAATGGAGGAGTGTCAAGCAGAAATGCGTGGCGGACTCTACCATGGAAGCTGGGTATGGGGCAGCCCCTGTGGCGGCCAAAGAAGTTGTGTGGCTCAGGAACTTCCTGATGGACTTGGATGTCATTCCTGGTTTGCCCATAACTATCACAATTTATTGTGATAATAATGGTGCAGTTGTAAACTCGAAGGAACCACGAGCCCATAAGGCTAGTAAACACATGGAGTGCAAGTACCACCTGATATGAGAAATCGTAAAGGAGGTAGAAGTAAGTTGTCGCCTAGATTGCATCAGAGGATGACCTGGTAGACCCTTTCACTAAGGCCCTTCTGGCGAGAGCTTTTGATAGGCATGTGGAGGGAAGGGGAATCAGATGTATGGCAAGTATGATGACAGCATAGTCTTTTAGTATAAGTGGGAGATTGTTGGGATGTATACTGAAAGCCTAGCTCTTTTGTATGAACATCTTTATTTTAAAATAAGAATCACATGATCATTGTTTGCACTTTATAAATATATGTGCATATTATCTAATACTTTACATTGTAGATAACATGGTGCTTGGGTGTGGCACAGAAGATCATGTTATCAGTCCCTTGTAGAGTATAAGTAGAGGCTCACAACCAAGATGGTTTTGGACAAACCATTGGCATGGTTGTAGTGTAGCTTGGTATTGTTTTTTCTTGAACATAGAGTTACACTAGTACACTTAGGTGTATTGAGAAGGACCGACATAGAGGTGATTCAATTTATTGCTGACTACATAATTGAATCGGACCTCTGATATTATGTTGTACATGCTCTTAATCCCGATATAATAACGGGCACATGTACTTAGTATTTATTTCTTTAATTTACCAAAGGGTGAGATTTAGATGGATTAAATCAATATGCCCGGTAAGTTGGGAAAGTATATTATTTACATGGTGTGCCGTTGATTATAGGAGGAAACCGTGTCCTATATATTAGGTGGATGATGTCCCCTTGAGGAGCTCATTAGGTTCATCATGTAAACTCTGCAGGTTGACTTAGTCAACATGATGATAAGGTTGAGTGGTACTACTCGAGGAGTTAGATGTTAATTAATTGATGGTCAGTAAATCAATTAATTGACGGACATTCGATATCTTAAACACAGGGAGATGGATGTACAAATAATATATGGAGCCCATATTAATTTATGGGGGTTGGTGAGGTAGTTCAATGATGATCCTCTAGTGGAAAGGAACATCATTGATGGATCAAGTTTGTGTGGTTCCGAACCATCAGGTGGCCAAAACCCAACTCCTCCTCATGGTCCCTATCGTAGCCTAATATAAACCTTATGAACTCTAGAATCAAATGATGGAAAACAAATCTCTAGATCCGACGGTTGAGATTAATTCTCTAGAACCGACGGTTGAGATTAATTTTCTAGATCCGACGGTTGGGATTAAATCTCTAGAACCGATGGTGGAGATTAAAATCTCTAGAACCAACGGTTGAGATTAAATCTCTAGATCCGATGGTTGAGATTAAATCTATAGAACCAATGGAGGAGATTAATCCAAGGAAAAAACCCAACTCTATATATAAGGCTTATTGGGTTGGGCGGCAAGGATGATGGATGGTTTAGGGGATTAGGGTTTGCTTCCTTTGGAGGCTAAGAAACCCTAGTTTGTTTAGAATTTTTGGGCGGCTAGGGTTTGGAAGCAAAGATGGGCGGCAACAAGTGGAAGATGAGTTTCTTCTTCTTCCTAAGGCATGGCCGGTCCCTTCCTTCTACCCTCTACCTTGGTCGGTCCACACTCTATCCTTCTTCCCCTCTTCCATGGCCGGCACATAGAAGATGGTTTTCAAAGAGATTAGGGTTTTGCCTTTCCTTTGGTTGGGCGGCAAGAAATCCTAGGTTAGGGTTTGGTTGGGCGGCTAGGGTTTGGAAGTTGGAGTGGGCGGCAACTATAGGAGAGGTTCTCTTCTTCTTCTTAAGGTGTTTCCGGGACCTATCTCTATTCCCTCTACCTTGGTCGGCGCTCAACTCATTCCTCTTCTCCTCTTTATTTCATCTTGGCCGGCGGCACTAGAAGCTAGGGTTTGTCCCTAGTTTGGTTCCTTGGTGGTTTCCATTATGTTCTCTCTATTCTTAGGGTCGGCGGCATCAATCCTTTATGGATTGGGGGTTGGCTCAAGCAAGAAGGGAAAGAGAGTTCTTCTTTCTTTGGATTGAAGAAGATCTAGGAAGCTTCAACTTGTGGAGGATCTTCGCCCACACGAAGTCTACAAGGAGGTTAGGACATACGATAGAAGATCAAGAGGTATAAAAGTTTTACAACTTTTATTATTGTTCTTTACATGTTCTTATTGATATGCTAGCTTATGTTCTTTATGTTAGTATGTGTTGATTATACTAGTTTACATTTGTATGTATTTGTATAATCGTGGACCCCGATGATAAAAACAAAAACCGGCGATCCGTCCGTCGTCTCTTCCGCGGCTAACCGACTAGAAGAGTTGATTGCTTGAACAACAAGTTTGTTCAAGTGATCGCTCGAGTCATTGGCAAGGCGACGAATTGTATGTGCTAAGGAAACTCATCCCATCCGGATTAGTTTTCATTAGTGAAAATTTTAATCCGGGGACATGGGAGCCAATGCGCCTCTGAGGATTAGCACATTGCCAACAGATCGATTGGACGCTAGAGGGGGGTGAATTGCGTCGAGCTAGTGCGTGATGGAATTCAAATGTGTGCTTGTCTACAATTCATGTTAGCGCAGCGGAAATAGAAATAATAAAACAAATACAACACAAACACAAGCACTACACAATAATATAACGTGGTTCGGAAGCAAATGGTTCATACTCCACGGATTGAGCTCTAAAGAGCTCTAGCGATACCACAAACACCACTAAGCAATAAACTCCTTCTCGACAATAAGTCGGAGGTGGAGAAACCTCGTACAATGAATTACAACAAGTAATACAAAGTAAACAAGCAAATACAAGTAAAAATGTAAAGAACACTTTACAAACTAGGATTTTGAGCGCTTGCTTATCGGTTGCTTGGATGAGCTTGAAGGGCCCTGAAATGCACCTGCAAATCGCCTCACCAAAGCTCCCAAAGAACCAATGCCGAAATCCTCCTCGAGCTCCTCTTTCTAACCTACATCAGGCTGGATTTCTGTCGATCAGTCGACTGCCATAAGTCACCAGTCGACTGATGCCACTGTTGCTGTGAGACAACGACTCAATCCAGACTAGAAAAGTTCCAACGGGACTCTCACCAGTCGACTGCCAACATTGGTAGTCGACTACTAGACCCATAGTCGACTACCCAGTCAGCTACGGAGCATTCTGTGCTCGCGACTCAACTGGCAGTCGACTTCCATCCATGGCAGTCGACTGCCTGCAGTTAACTACTCCAATGAGTAGTAGACTGCCAAGGCAATTTCATCCCTAAATGGCAGTAGAGCTCTTAGTCGACTCACGACAGTCGAACCAGCCATAATGTTAGTCAACTTCCAACCTCAAACATGAGGTTTTAACCCAAGTATGGTGCCCCCATACTTGCTAGACCACCCTTAGCCTAAACCTAAGCCTTCTAGCCACCTCCATCAGTCTCACGCCTCTCGGATCCCTCCAAGTCATCCGTGACTTGTTCATCCATCGCGCTAGCCTTCAGGTTCTTCCATCGGCTATGTCATGCTAACGGTGTCTACGCCGCCAAGAATCCGCTTGGTCTTTACGCCGCCAATCCATTAGACTTATGCTGCCAAGACTCCCGCTTGGACTTTACGCCGCCAATATCGAACCCCTTGGACTTCTCAAATGCCAAGACTCAAGCTTGGACTTTCCCTTGCCAATCCATGTTGGACTTTCCCTTGCCAAGACCCATGCTTGGACTTTTCATGCCAAGTACCCATGACTTGGACTTTACATTGCCAAGACCCATGCTTGGACTTCCCTTGTGCCAATACTCAAGAATTGGACTTTCCCAAATGCCAAGTGTCCCACTTGGACTTTCCATGCAAAGTACCCATGACTTGGACTTTACCTCTCCAAGACCCATACTTGGACTTTCCCATAATCACATGGTCAACCCTAGTCAACCATCAAAGTCTCCCTCGAGTCAAACTCGAGTCTGGTCAATTATAATCTGGGTCGATTATACAAACAATCTCCCAAAACATTAACCGACATCAATGTCAAACATCAATGTCAACTCACTTTGTCAAACCACTTTGTCAAACATCAAAACATCACTCGAGTCAAACTCGAGTCTGGTCAATCGTGACTTGGGCCGATTGCACCAACAATCTCCCCCTTTTTGATGTATGACAAAACAAACCTTGAGTTAGTCCCCTAACTCAAATTCCCTTACCAATTTCCCAAATAGGTAATCTTAAGTTCTCCCCCTTTTTGACATACATCAAAAAGGTTTTCCCTCCAAGGAGGTCAATGTCTCATGTCCCAATGAGATCTTACAATCTCTCATTTAGTCCAAAAATACCTAGGATGCCTACCATCTTCCTAGTGATAAGTCCCATATCACTCAAGAGAGGCAATCCTATTCACTCTCCCAATTTCCAAATTAGGTATCAAAAACCCATAAATTTTCCCAATTGATGACACTCTCCCAATAAGTTCTCCCCCTTCAAGAAGAAAAATACATCCATTATCCCATGATGGATACCTCCCCCTAAAAGCTTGCTCCCCCTTGACCATTGCACCAACAATGTCCTCGGGAAGTCCTTAAGCCAATAGGAACTCTAAACCATCAAAAATAAGGTTCAAAGTTCAAACTATAACTTTCCACACCATAAATTTGATACATCAACCTAACACCTCTCCTAATCCATATCCAATGGATTTTCACCCTTTATAATGCTTCCCAAAGCATATCCTAGGGTTAAGAGTGATTAGGAACCCTTACCATAGCTGAACACGGGCTAAACAACCTTGTTTTTCCCGAAATCAGCTTGGCAATCGACTACTTATAGTTATTAGTCAAACTTCCCTACATCAGTCGACTGCCATCAGACGGCAGTCGACTAATAACTGAAATTCTCGAATTTCTACTTTCAGAATCAAATTTTGAAAAGTCATAAGTAATTCTACGTATTTTAAAAATTCATGAAAATTCATACGTACATTACTTATAAGCAATACAATGGGTGAAAAATATTTGAAAATTATTTTACCCATAAAAGAGTGAGTTTGATACAAAACTCAAAACCATTGAAATTTTCATTGTTTTGGCCCTATTTTATATCAACTCTATCAATGGTGATTACTATCAAAAGATAGACTTTCCCAAGGGTTTTCAAAATAATTTTGAAATGTTTTTAAAATCTTATTTTGGATCATATTCTTTGGGCTCTATGTACATGACTTGTACACATGCTTTCCCAATGATCCACCAATGAAATTAGATGAGTTATAGTCCATCTAGATGCAAAAACTATGCACCTTGAACTCAACTCATATCCTAGCATCTCACATGTATCTAGGGTGTATAAATACACATGCATGTCAATGTAATATGAGATGTGGGTTTTGTTCTCCCTAATCTAGGGTTTCATGCATTTTTCTAAGACAACTCTACTTGATTCCCTTATAAATGGGACACCAAGTCATGCCAAAGTCCTTAACTCAATTTTAATCAAATGCATGAATGATTATGGCATTAATGATGATATAAATAAGCATATGCTCATAATCATGATGTCATGACATAAAATGAAATCTAAAAACACATGACCTTTAAAACCTTAATCCTAAACATGATCATGACATATAAATGATAAAGATAAACATGATGTCATGGCATGTTATATGACAAACAAAACATGGCAAATAAAATATATAGGTATAATAATACCTAAATTTTAATGTTAATTGTCATTTGATATAATTAAATATATTTTGCCATATTATCACTAATCTCCCAAGTGTGCCAAAAACCCAAAATGACACACTATGACATCTAATCCTAAATTGTGCCAATTTGATTGATTTTTCATAAACTTCAAAATATATTGGCACATCCTAAAATCTTTTAGGATATAAGATCAAACCTATTTCCAAGGTATCCATAACCTTGAAAATGACCTAAAATGCCACCTTTACCATGGTTAGGTTAACTACCCATCCATTTAAGGTTGGCACACCCTAACCCATCTAGCGTGAATCAATCACGCTCTTAGGAACCCAAAACCTATTTGAGCTCCTAGGGCTAATTAGGTATTCCTTAGGGATAACCTCCCTAGATACCCTCCTAATGACCCTCCTAGGCTTGGTAGCCTTGGTCATTGTGGTCTTACCTAGTTTGAATCTAGGGGTAACTCCTCTTTCAACCTTCTTAGTGGCCACCCTAGGTTTCCTTGAAACCCTAGCCACTAGGCACAAACCTTGGTTACTCGTAGGGATAACTTCCCTAGTAACCTTGGTCTTCCTAGACCTAGTTTGTGTTCCATAGTCAAATGGAACACTATGATAAGCCACCTTAGGCTTAGGTTTGTGACCCAAACCTTGCTTGCCCTTGGTTGACTTTTGACTCTTAGGTCTTAGGTGTTGACTTTGACTTTTGGACCTAGACTTTTGATCACTTGACCCTTTAAATTGATTTTGCATAATTTTAAGGGTCTTATCAAGTTTTTCAAGCCTTGATATCAAGGCTTGGTTCTCTAATTCTAATTGCCCAATTTTAAAATTTTGATTTAATCCTTGGGCATGGTTCTTCCTAGGCATATGCCTAGTCCATTTGTGGTTAAAACCTTGGTGCTCTTGTATTTTCCTAATAGATTCCCTAGGTATGACATTTTTAGGGACATTAGTCCCAAATTTTTCCTTCTTTGAAAGGTAGACATTCTTAGCTCCTAGACACAATTCCTTATTTCTAGCATGCTCTTTATGATAGATAGCAAGATTGCTAAAATTATTTCTAGCATGATTTTTAACATTATTTGAATGTGGAGATTTATTTAAAAATACCTTAGGGTTAGCTTTGGAAGCTCCCCCTACTTGTGTAGCTCCTTCTTGCCCCTTCTTCTTCCCTCTTGGGCATTGACTCCGGTAATGTCCCAGTAGCCGACATTTGAAGCAAATGACTTGCTCCTTGCTTTTGATAGTTGGGGGACCGATATTCTTGACTTTTGGCATGGGTGGACTCTTCTTGACTCTTTTAGGACATTTACTCTTGCAATGTCCTACTTCGCTACACTCAAAGCAAACTATGTGATTTTTATTTAAAACTACATTGCTTGAGTTACCTAGGTCCATGGTGGAAGGTGTCGGAGTTGGAGCTTCTTCATCTTGACTGGATGTGGAAGCTTCTTCTTGTTGCTCTGGAGTAGAAATTCTTTCCTCCCCGTCAATCCTAGAGGTGGAGGTTTCTTCTACTTCTTCTACCTCCTCTTCCACCGATCCGGAAGTTGACTCCTCTTCAACTTCCGACTCCTCACTTGCTCGTGAGGATGATGAACTGTCTTCATCTTCGGTCTCCTCCTCTTGAGCCGATGAGCACACATCTTCTTGGACCGGTGATGGGTTTTCATAATGTTTCGCCAATTTGCTCCATAGCTCCTTAGCGTCTTTAAAATCCCCTATCTTGATCAAAATGTCATTAGGGATTACATTAAGCAAAATACCCATTACCTTATTATTGATATTGTAATATCATAGTGTTGGTGCAGTAGGCACCTAAGTCAAACCTGAGTTTTGATTATAGCAAACAATACAAAGTTAAGCTCATATCGTTATCTCACGAGCTGAATCGAGTATGCAAAAAAGTGCTATAGCTGGAGCTGAAGGCTAGCGACACGCGGAGGAAGCCGCAGTGGTCGGGAGACACTCGAGTGACTTCGGAGGGAGCCAAAGGAATTGAGTGGAAGGCCGGAAGCGAAAGCGGAACAGTAAGTATCGAGGTAAGCTCGTGTGAGTGCGAGTGTAAGTGAGGTCGTATCCTCTTTACGGGGATAGACTTAAGCGTAGATCCGACCCAAGACATCTCATCGGTGGTCTAGGTCGAGATCGGATGGTCGGAGGCCGTCGAAATAATGTTATTATTCAGCTAACTTGTCATTTCAGCTAGCATTAGTCGATTGCCAACTTGAAGGACTCAACTGCTATCAAACTGTTGACTGTCTACAGTCAACATTTGACTGATGCTGCCCTCAGTGGACTGATGATGCCATCAGTCGACTGATGATGGCTATCAGTCGACTTATAGTCAAGGATCAGCTTCGAGGAGTCAAGGCTTATCACCTCATTTCAAGGGGAGTGGTGCTCAAATATGATTGGCTAGGGTTCCTCTCAAAAAGGGGCTCAAAGGCTATAAAAGGAGGGCCTATCCTAGGGTTTCTTCATCAATTTTAAGCTTCCAAAAGCCTCCGCAAAGCTACAACTCTCCGACAATGAAGTTCTTCCTCTCCGATGTCTAGGTTTAATTTATTTTTATTTTGTTACGTCGATATAAGCTTTATATCAGTTTGTTTCTTTACTTTTTTGGAGCTTTTATCGTAACGAGGAGAGGGGGAGTGTCCCTCTACCTCAAGATTTTGGTGTGTTCTTGTATCGATTAACTCCTACCTCTAACGAGGAGGAGTTCTTTAGTGTTTTTCCCTCTGTACGTGGTCAAGGACTACTAGGGCTTTGGAGTAGTAGCCGAAGGCTACGAACCAAGTAAAAAATATTTGTCTCCTTTTATTTATCGCTTATCTTTCTGCTGCAATTAATTGTCTACTCGGGTTTTAACGAACGAACGAAAAGAAAAAAAAAGGTTTTATCGCTATTCACCCCCCCTCTAGCGATCCGCTCGATCCAACAATTGGTATCAGAGTCGGGGGTGCTAAGATCTAGTGAAACCACCAATCTAGCATTTTTACAGATTTTTTTTTCTTTTATATTCTATTTATTTCGAATTTATTTCATTCGTTTAGTTTTTCTCCCGCACTACTAATCCAAGACGCGAGTCTTGGTACTTTTCGATTGTTTGTGTTGTTGTTTGGTTTTTCGTCTTCGTTCTCTTGTTTCAATGGCCCATCTCAAGGGTTTTAGCACAGTCCGACCTCCATTTTACAATGGAGATGACTTCCGTTATTGGAAGGGTTGGATGTAATGCTTTCTTAAAACTCAAATCGAGATGTGGATCATAATCCAAATGGGATTCACACTTCCGACTAATGAAGTGGGTGAATCCTTGGATTATGACCAATGGACCATTGAGACAAAAAGACAAGTCGAAGCCGACGCCAAGGCAACTCAAATCCTCCAATGCAGCTTGTCCAAGGAGGAGCTTAATCGTGTCGGCCCCTTCATCAGCGCAAAGGACCTTTGGACAAAGCTAGTGGAGCTACACGAAAGAACCGATGAAGCCAAGGTATGTAAGCGCGATCTTTTGTTTAATAAATTGTATAATCTAAAAATGCAGGAACATGAAATGATGACTCAACTTCATGCCCGCGTTCAAGACATAGTCAATAATCTACACGCGATCGGGCAAATGGTCGAAAACCACAACCTTATAAGGTATGTTCTTAACTCCTATCCGAGGACTACCTTGTGGGTATCCATGGTCGATGCCTACAAGGTCTCCAAGGATCTTTCGAAACTTAGGTTAGATGAATTATTTTCCGATTTTGAACTTCATGAGCAGTCTAACTCGGAACCCGAGAAGGGTATAACACTTTTTGCAGGTTCGAGGAAGAAAACCGCAAGCAAGCCTCCCCCGAAGGAAGAAGAGGATGAGTCCGATTCGGAGGTCGACTCGGAAATGGAGGTCGAATTAGTCAACCTAGTTCGGAGGATAATCAAGGGAAGAAAATAAACCATCACTCGACCCAACGAAGGTAAGCCTAAAAGTTCAAATATTAGATGCTACGAATGCAACAGGTTTGGACATATCAAGTCTAAATGCCCAAAACTCAAGAGCAAAGCACCAAATCACAAAAAGGCACTCAACGCTACTTGGGAAGAAGCATCCGAGGAAGAAGATAATGATCGTGTTCTCATGGCTAAACCGGTGGAATCGGAGACAGAGTCGGAACCGGAACATGAATTGAAAACTGAAGATGAGTCGGACTGCGAAGCACTATTCAAGATAAGCCACGGATACACATCCGGTTCAAAAGATACACTCAAGGTAAGTCGATCCCTCATTAGTCCACTATATAGTGCAATTATGTTTTTAACTAGAAAATTAGCTAAGTCCGAGTCTAAGGTCGAGACCCTGGTTGAGGAAGTTAAACTTCTCAAACACGAGGTCTCCCTAACCTCTTCAACTAGTCGAGTTTGAGAGGAGGACTCAACTCGGGTTGAAAAGCTCAAAGTTGAGAACTCACTCTTGAAGAGTCAAGTTGAAGATCTTAGGAACACGTTGGAAAGGTTTACTTTGGGATCCAAAGGACTTGACCTCCTACTTAGATCGCAAAGGGTCGTGTACAACAAAGTCGGGCTAGGGTTTAGCTCAAATACGACCGACAAGTCATATATGTCGATTGTAAGTCGACATAAAAAATGTATCCAAGAATTGGTCCCTAAGACCACCTTGATTTCAAACTTAGGATCGAACCAGTACTGGGTTCCCAAGGACCAAATCCACTATGTGGAGAGACCGAACTGATTCAACGGTCCAGGGGGAGCTAGTACAAAACTTGTTTGTATTTTAACTTAGAAATTGCATGCTTAGGTTTTTAATTTAGTTTGGTTTTTCTTTTTAGAATGGTTACATAGGACTATAACTCGTCAATACTTGATAACATAGTACCAGGACACGGCGAGATGATAGTACGCTAGGAAAGTGGAGTCTTGTTTATTTGGGCTAGATAAGGCATATCTAGTTCGGTGCACTTGACCGAGTGGAACTAGCTGAAGCTACCTCGCCATATTTTAGACTAGTTATACCAGGAAGTGGTTTTAGGTGAGTCAAGTCTCTATTTTCTTGATAATGGCTTTGTTTAAGGAAGTGGTCATTGTTCCTATCAAAGAAGGCCTCTGTGCCTCGCCACGACCTGGAAGTCATGATCTTGAAAAGGTGACTTGATGAGCCTAAGGTCAAATCCGAATCTAATGCAAGGTTGACAAGTTTTCAAATCATTAAATTTAAATCAAGTAAAATTGGAACTCATCTCACAAGAACATATACGGTTAACATGTTTGATCATGTAGACATGGGTGAGATGATTTAGGTTAATAATCTTCAACCAATTTTTAATAAATCCAATATCCGATCCAAGTACCTTGCGTGTAGGATCAATGGATGTTGGACAATGGTTGCTCCCGACACATGACCGGGGATCAACTCAAGTTTTCGAAGCTTCGATTCAAATGACAAGGATCGGTAGCCTTCAGAAACAATGACAAGCTTAAAATCATCGGATCAGGTGATATTGAGCTCAACTCTAACTTTATTATTCAAAATGTCTTATTGGTAGAAAATTTTCAATATAATTTACTTAGTGTAAGCCAATTGTGTGATAATAACTATAAGGTCATATTTCTAGAAAATGAATGCGTAATTAATACAAATGAAACTTCTAAAACAATCCTTAAGGGAACTAGAAATAACAATATTTACACCATTAATTTAACTAACTCCTCAACCAAGTGTCTTATGACACGGCAAGAGGAATCATGGTTGTGGCACCGACGACTCGGTCACTCACACCCAAGACTCATCCACAAGATGAGTCAGAGTGACTTAGTCAGAGGTTTGCCTAACCTCAATAACTTGGATAATAAAATATGTAATGCTTGTCAACAAGGTAAACAATCTAAGACACAACATCAACTAACTAATCAAGAACGAACCAAAAGTGTTCTTGAGCTCCTACACATGGATCTATTTGATTCACATGGAGCTAAGTCACTTAATGGAAGTAAATTCTGCTTAGTCATAATTGATGACTACTCTAGATTTACTTGGGTTAGGTTCATTAAACACAAAAGTGACACCCTAAATCAATTAATAAAACTATTTAAACTAATAGAAAATCAACAAAGCATTAAAATTAAAAGACTTAGGACTGATCATGGTGGTGAATTCGAGAACCACAGGTTTATAGAATTCTGTAATCTAAATGGATACCACCATGAGTTCTCTTGCCCTAGAACCCCACAACAGAATGGCCTAGTAGAACATAAGAATAGAACCCTACAAGAAGTCACTAGGACAATGTTAAACGAGTATAATCTACCCGATAGGTTTTGGGCGGAAGCCGTGAGTACGACATGCTTTGTCCAGAATAGGATCCTTATAGTAAAGAGACACCTTAAAACCTCATACGAGATTTATCATGATAAAATACCTAACATCAAGTACTTTAGGGTATTTGGGTGTAAGGTACATATCCTAAACACTAAGGATTACTTAGGGAAATTTACATCCAAAACCACGACTGAAATCTTTCTATGATACTCGACTACAAGTAGGGCTTATAGAGTATATAACCATGACACCCTTAGAGTCGAAGATACTATCAATGTAGTATTTGATGAAGGACACGAACCTACAAAACCCTCGACAACCCCAATTAGCGAGCCGATTCATACCAGACTCAACTCCGATCCGGAGATCAAGTCTAGTATTAATCCAAACCTAGGTCAACCAAGTCATTCTATTGACCAAGTGGTAGTAGACTCAAATCCAAATCCAACTAGGACTCAAACGAATCATCCTATCGACCAAGTGATAGGTGATCCAAGTCTAGGAGTTTGAACTAGAGCCTCATACAAAAACCTTAGTCAAATCTCATTGATTTCCAAAATTGAACCCAAGACTATTGACCAAGTTCTTCTTGATCCCGATTGGATTATTGCAATGCAAGAAGAGCTGGCTCAATTCACTAGGAACAAAGTATGGGAATTAGTACCACAACCAAAAGATAAAACAATCGTTGGAACAAGGTGGGTGTTTAGAAATAAACTTGATGACAAAGGTGAAGTAGTTAGAAATAAAGATAGACTAGTCGCTAAAGGTTTTAGTCAAGTCGAAGGTTTAGATTACGACGAGACCTATGCCCCAGTAGCTAGATTAGAGTCCATTTGAATGCTATTAACGTATGTTGCACATTGAGGATTCAAGTTGTTTCAAATGGATGTGAAATCGGCATTCTTAAATGGATACATTAAAGAAGAGGTTTATGTTAGTCAACCCCCCGGTTTCGAAAGTTTAGACAAATCCGACCATGTCCTTAGGTTAAAGAAAGCTCTCTATGGACTTAAACAAGCTCCTCGAGCTTGGTACGAGAGACTTTCGATTTATCTTAAGTCCAAAGGATTTAACCAAGGAGTAGTTGACCCAACTCTTTTTGTAAAAACCTTAGGTAAAGTCATGTTCATAGCCCAAATCTACGTAGATGATATTATTTTCGGAACCACCAAATCGATCCTACTGAATGAGTTAATTTCACTTATGGAAAGTGAATTTTAAATGAATTTAGTAGGAGAGTTGAGCTTCTTCTTAGGTCTACAAATTAAAAAAACTAAAGATGGAATATACCTACATCAACGCAAATATACTAGAGAATTAATTAAACGCTTTGGAATGCAAGACGCTAAAATTATTAATACCACAATGACAACGAATGTAAATATAGAAGAAGATGTAATTGGAAATTCAATTGATTTAAAATACTATAGGAGTATAATAGGGAGTCTCCTTTACTTAACTGCGAGCCGACCTGATATCCTATTTGCAGTAAGTATATGCGCAAGGTTCCAAACCTGTGCCAAGGAGTCTCACCTAACTCTAGTCAAGTGTATCCTTAGATATCTAAAGGGTACACTTGTTGGGTTTCCGGCACCGCGGCGTGTGTGTGTTCAATCATGTTTCGTAAACATGAGCACAGCGGAAGCAATTAAAATAATAAATCTATATTTATTACAACACACACAACACACGCATGCATATTACAACAAGTGTAGACATAACCGTAAATTAAAATTTGCAATAAAAGAAATTATCTACGTTATACCTTTCGTATGACGTGTAGCGGGAACGGCATCAACCGGAACGATCCTCGTAAGAATCGTCTCTATCCGTATCCACGCCGAGCTCCTCGGGATGACTTCGCTAAGTCACGAGCTTCGTCTTCATACGGGTTACTAGCCTCGTGTTGAAGACGACGTGATCGAGAGATGATCACGATCCGAATCCAAATTCGGATCCTAAAATGAGTTCTCAAAACTCGCTTCTCCGGAGAGGTATTCGTCAACCGTTTGACGAATCCTTCGTCCCCCACCTCAGAGGATTACCGGAGATCAAATCTCCGGTAAGTTAGCCGCTGTCGGAGCACTAACCGTCGTCCAAACGACGCTCCGACAACAAAGAAACAAGCTGTCCAGAAAAATTGGACAGCTTTTGGTGGAGGAATAGAGGCCGGCCAAAGGAGATGTGGAGCTCACCTTATCACCGAACCCACAAGAGATCACCGGAGGGTCGCCGGAGTGTTCACCGGCAATGACTTGGATGGCGGCACAAAAGCTGGGCGGCGGCACACCTAGGGTTGACGCCGACTAGGAGAGAAGATGGAGGGGGCGGCAACACCAAGGGCTAGGGTTTTGGATTAGGGTTTAAGCCCTATTTTATAGAGAACTAATTCTCTTAATGGTTAATGGATCATATACATAAAGCCCGTTAACCCGCTCCATTAAGATAAGTTAAAATAAACCAAACCATGATGGTTTATTTTAAGTTAAAACGAACCGAACCAACCTTTGGTTCATTCGTTTAATATAAACCAAACCCTTTGGTTTATTCTCATCCATTGGATTAGAACCAAACCATTTTGGTCCATCCATTATGTCTTCATAAGACACGGCCCATCCACGCTTCCATTGCGACTGAAACAATTTCATGCTCGCTTTATGTTTGGTCCAACCAAACATAGTTTCTCTCGGTCCGAGAATCCCATTCTCAAGCTCGTTTTAAATCCTTTGGATTACACTCGTTGTGCGTGTGACCAAATAGGTTCTCGGTTTATGTTGGCCGTCTATAATTAACCATTAATTATAGAACGATCATGAGTGGCACCTAGTAGTACATCATGATCCCCAATTAACCGAAAAGATCAACGGTTGATCCAGAACTATTTCTGAAACCCTTCAGTAGCTCGAATGAATCGTGCCCCATTCCCTTCACTCATCTTATACCCTCTTGGTTCAGGACATGGTCTATTGTGTCAGTCCCCACTAGGCTGACTACGTCACACCTGGCCCAAGTATCATTTCCTCGTCCTACGGATTCTAGTTACTCCACATGTATCGAAGAGTACTTTACTCTAAACATGTAATGCTTTGGCCAAAGACTTTAGTAACAATCCGACGAGAGGCCATGGGTATACATCTCCTCGCAAGGAGTGGTGAATCCTTTATAGGCTATTCAAACACCTTCGATCACTTCGACTTATACCCAATCATCCCGGGTCCACATCTCCTCAGAGATGTTTGCTTAAGATGTCAAAGCATAAGTCTCCATGATCAAGATGACTTGAACACCGCAAGTCAAAGGAACATCGCACTTAAGCCACAGTAAGAACTTCATTGACATATCTATATATGCAGAGAACCATATGAAGTCTTACGGCTGGTCACTCCAATGAACTAGTTACCATAACTAGCATCCATGATTAACTCTGGACATCACAATGTCTCCAGCCAGTGAGAATCAGCTGCTTGGATACACCAAGGAGTATACCTCGTGCTAGTCTCGACAGAATTGATGGTGTCCAAATCCATCAATTCATCGACTAGGGATAATTCCGATACATCACAATTACACATGTAGATATAGTAACTAGTTGTGATCCAATGACTAATTATCTCATGCTGTGAATCGTATCGTGGACATTCATTTAATGAGTTTAAGATCCAATCAAATACATAAAACATGTATACTCAAATAGTGAATCTTCATTTATCATATAAATGGTTCATACATAAGGCGATTGCCTTAGGACATCTCTCATATATTACTAACAGACTCCCACTTGGCCTAATGCCAATCGCTACGGTATCCAATACCATAAGCACTAACATGACCCTCAAACTTACTTTGAGGTAATGCTTTAGTCAAAGGATCCGCTAAGTTCCTTTCAGTGGGAATTTTCTCGATTTGTATTTCGTTCCTACTAATGATCTCTCTGATAAGATGATAGCGGCGAAGCACATGTCTGGATCATTAATGAGACCACATCAAGTTCATAGATGAACTTATTGATCCAAACCGCTTCCTTTGCTGCTTCCAAAGCTGCAACATATTCTGCCTTAGTGGCAGAATCCGCTATAGTGTCAAGCTTGGATCCTTTCCAACTTATTGTGCCTCCATTTTAGGTGAATACATACCCAGACTGAGACATGGAATCATCCTTGTCTGTCTGGAGCTGGCATCCGTATACCCACGTATCACCATGTACCCTTCTCCATATATTAGGAACGCATCCTTAGTTCTTCTCAAGCTCTTAAGGATCGTCTTAACAGCCACCCAATGATCCATTCCTGGATCAGACTGGTATCTGCTCGTGACACTCAGAGCATACGATACATCGGTCCTTGTACATAACATAGCATACATGATAGATCCTATTGCGGATGCATAGGGAATCTTACTCATGCAAATCCTCTCGTCTTCTGTGCGCGGACACATAGACTTCGAAAGGTGTACCCCTTGCCTGATGGGTAAGAAACCTTTCTTGGATTCTGACATGCTAAACCTCTTTAGCACTCGGTCTATATATGTAGACTGCGAAAGACCAAGCAACCGTTTCGATCTATCTCTATAGATCTTAATCCCGAGGATGTAGGTTGCTTCTCCTAGGTCTTTCATGGAGAATGTCTTGGATAACCAAACCTTCACTGACTGTAAGATTGAAACATCGTTTCCTATAAGTAGTATGTCATCGACATACAATACTAGGAATATGACTGCACTCCCACTAACCTTCTTGTACACACAAGGTTCGTCTGGATTTTGTGAGAAATCAAACTTTTTGATTGTCTCATCAAAATGGATATTCCAGCTCCTGGATGCTTGCTTCAATCCATAAATGGACCGTCGCAATTTGCATACCTTAGTTTTATCAACCGATGTGAAACCCTCAGGCTGTATCATATACACGTCCTCGAGCAGGTTTCCATTAAGGAAAGCTGTTTTCACATCCATCTGCCATATCTCATAATCATAATGAGCCGCTATGGCCAGGAGCATCCGAATGGATTTAAGCATAGCTACAGGCGAATATGTTTCATCATAATCAACACCTTGTTTTTGACGATATCCTTTCGCCACCAATCTAGCCTTATAGGTAATCACATTACCATCCATGTCGGTTTTCTTCTTGAAAACCCACTTGCACCCTATAGGCTTTATCCCTTCAGGTGGGTCAACCAAGTTCCAAACTTGGTTTTCATACATGGAATCCATTTCACTTCATGGCACCAAGCCACTTATCCCTTTCTCGAACTTGTCAAGACTTCTTCATAAGCGTAGACTCTCATCATCAATGAGTAACACGTCGCTCGATTCGCTACGAGAAATTCATATCTCTCGGGAATATTGCGTGTTCTACGGATCTACTGAAGATGTGGTGTTACAATAGGTCCAAATTGATTGCTCATCACTATGAGTTGTCCGTCAGTGCTTCACCGTGTATCTCATTAACGCCTATTTGAGTCTCTCGAGCCTCCTCAAGCTCGGCGACACTCCCACTATTTTCTTGCAAGAGAAACTCTTTCTCTAGAAACACAAAGATGCCTTGAAACAAACACCTTTTGTTCCACAGGATGATAGAATTGGTAACCCCTTGTTTCCTTAGGGTATCCAACAAATAGACATTTATCAGACTTAGCATCCAATTTGTCTGATACAGTCCACTTCACATAAGCAGGACAACCCCATATCTTCAAGTAAGATACATGAGGTTTCTTACCATTCCATATCTCATATGGAGTAGTTGAGACTACCTTGGTAGGCATTCTGTTTAACAAGTAAACAGCTGTCTGAAGTGCATAGCCCCAAAAGGACTTGGGAAGAGTTGCATGATTCATCATTGACCTGACCATGTCCAACAAGGTCCGGTTACGCCTCTCAGATACACCATTATGCTGTGGTGTATAGGGCGGAGTCCATTGAGACAATATGCCATTGTCTCTTAGATAATCAAGAAACTCTTGACTTAAGTATTCACCACCTCGATCCGATCGAAGTATTTTAATACTTTTGTCATGTTGTTTCTCTACTTCATTTCAGAATTCTTTGAACCTTTCAAAGGCTTCAGACTTGTGTTTCATCAAGAACACATACCCAAACCGTGAGTGATCATCGGTGAAGGTAATGAAGTAGCTATAGCCTCCTAAAGCTTGAGTTGACATAGGTCCACATACATCAGTATGTACTAGACCTAGTAACTCTCCCACTCGTTCACCTTTTCCAGTAAAAGGTAACTTAGTCATCTTGCCTTTTAAGCATGATTCGCATGTATCGTATGAATCCAATTCAAACGATTCCAGAATTGCACATTGGTGTAATTCGGACATGCATTTCTTGCTTATATGGCCAAGACGACAATGCCACATATAGGAGTCTATTTGATTATCCTTTCGAGTACGCATGTTGCTCGCTTCGATATTGAAAATGTCACTGGATACGTCCAACATATAAACACCATTGCTTAAAGTTCCAGTCCCATAAAGAACTCCATTCAAAGTTATGTAACAACAATTGTTACTAAAAGTCAAATGGTACCCATTTCTATTTAAACAAGAAATAGAAATGATGTTCTTTATCAACGAAGGAACATAAAAGCAATTGTCCATTTCTAAGACAAGTCCTACAGGGAGTTCCAACAAATATGTTCTATGGCGAGTGCAAAGAACCGGCTGCTCCATTCCCAACACGTAATTTGACTCTCCTCGAAGTCTTCTATTCCTTAGCCCATGTATGTCATTACATATATGTGAGCCACACCCAGTATCGAATACCCAAGTGTCTGAGGAAATAGAATGACAATCAATAAAGAAGATATTTGAAGAAGATGGGGCATCCGATGCCTTATCCTTCTTCACGGACTCAAGATAAATCTTGTACTTTCTTCGCAAATGGCTCTCCTTGCCATAATGATGGCAAGTTTCCTTTTGTGCTAGTTCTACCTTCTTAGCCCTTCTCTTCTTTCCCTTCTGTTGTTCCTTTGACTTCCTCTTAGAACCTTTCTTCGAGGAATCAACTAACAGCACCGTCCCCTGCTCATGCTTCTCAGAAGACTCCACAGTCTTCAGCATATTAAGCAGTACCACAGATGAATCTTCTAGCATCTCAGAGGTGAAGAGGAGCTTTGAGACTTCGAACCTTTCGAATCTCACTTGCTCATCAACCAACTCACAAAGATGAAGGACTACGATATGAGCATCCATATGCTCATGCTTCTTTCGTAGCTTGGGTTCCATCGTGGCTAGCATGATGCAACTCATTTGTTCAGAATCACTCACATGTTTCTGATAGGCCAACAATTGGTCCAAAGTTGCATCGTCACTAGGACGGGCGGGAAGAGGCGCTTCGAGGACATACACAAGCTTTTCACCTTGAGAACAATTCTCAAGTTTCTAAGCCACCCAAGAAGTTCGCCTACTAATTTATTCGAATCCAAAATGGAATGCAAATTCAAAGACATCATGATCAATCTTAGAAATACAAAACTAGCATATATGAGAAAATGATTTTTAAAATGCATCAATATACATTTATAAATCCCATTCATTTTTCGAATTTCAAAAACCCCAAAATCACTTCGGGAGATCGTAGGTCCTTCTCCGAATGGGCTGATATCCATCATAGTTATGAACAACCTTGGAGAGAGTCCAACAAGCCATTTACAACTACGACGGTAGGTATCAACTATACCGATTGCATATCACGTATATGCAACTATCACAATGTGCTATCAACTAATTGAATGTTCACACATACATCGGGTTGTTAACACATTAACAAGTATGCATCATATGCATAGCACCCAACTTCACCTCCCTTTACATCGACCTTGGAGAGAGTCCAACAAGCCGATGCTCCAGGTTAAAGCCAACCCATTAATCAAGACATAGTTTTAATATGGTTAGAGCGCATTCAACCAATTAGCCCAGCTTGGAGAGAGTCCAACAACCAAAGCTAACGATTGACCTCTGACTCTTACCATATTAGTATTAAACTATTCCATGGTTTGAACATATTCAGGTTCGAGCCGGGCTTGGAGAGAGTCCAACAACCCAAACAAGAAACAGAACTCTGGTTCTAACCATATTAATGGAAGGTGTAGGCTTTAATATTGATTAAGGGTTTTTATGTCTCATCCTCTTTGCATGCAAATAACTATTATCTACATGGTATGGCATACATGGCATACATCTACATGTCACGACACGCATGGCATAATGTTATGCATCTAATGCAATTACATGGCATACAATTATGTCATGTATATAATTTCCTTATATGTCATAACTATTTATGGAAATAAAATATGTTTAAGATTTGATTCTCCAAATCAAATCATAATTAAATTAGGAAATAAATTTCCAAATCTAATCACATATTTTATTCATGGAATTATTTGATTAAGGAAAATCTATTTAGGAAACCAATTTCCTAAATCATTAAAACTACTTATGGAAATTAAATATTTTAAGATTTGATTTCCCAAATCAAATCATGATTAAATTAGGAAACAAATTTCCAGAATCTAATCAAATATTTTATTTATGGAAAATATCAATTTCCATAAATACTTCCAACTTTCCAAAAGTGGAAGATTTCCATAAATACTTCTAGACTTTCCAAAATTGAAAAATTTCCATAAATACTTCTATATTTCCAAAATTTAGAAAATTTCCAGAAATACATTATGACTATCGCAAAACCATTTTACGATTATGTCGAAACACAACCTGGCTCTGATACCACTGTTGGGTTTCCGGCACCGCGGCGTGTGTGTGTTCGATCAAGTTTCGTAAACATGAGCACAACGGAAGCAATTAAAATAATAAATCTATATTTATTACAACACACACAACACACGCATGCATATTACAACAAGTGTAGACATAACCGTAAATTAAAATTTGCAATAAAAGAAATTATCTACGTTATACCTTTCGTATGACGTGTAGCGGGAACGGCATCAACCGGAACGATCCTCGTAAGAATCGTCTCTATCCGTATCCACGCCGAGCTCCTCGGGATGACTTCGCTAAGTCACGAGCTTCGTCTTCGTACGGGTTACTAGCCTCGTGTTGAAGACGACGTGATCGAGAGATGATCACGATCCGAATCCAAATTCGGATCCTAAAACGAGTTCTCAAAACTCGCTTCTCCGGAGAGGTATTCGTCAACCGTTTGACGAATCCTTCGTCCCCCACCTCAGAGGATTACCGGAGATCAAATCTCCGGTAAGTTAGCCGCTGTCGGAGCACTAACCGTCGTCCAAACGACGCTCCGACAACAAAGAAACAAGCTGTCCAGAAAAACTGGACAGCTTTTGGTGGAGGAATAGAGGCCGGCCAAAGGAGATGTGGAGCTCACCTTATCACCGAACCCACAAGAGATCACCGGAGGGTCGCCGGAGTGTTCACCGGCTGAAGCTTGGTCGCCGGCAATGACTTGGACGGCGGCACAAAAGCTGGGCGGCGGCACACCTAGGGTTGGCGCCGACTAGGAGAGAAGATGGAGGGGGCGGCAACACCAAGGGCTAGGGTTTTGGATTAGGGTTTAAGCCCTATTTTATAGAGAACTAATTCTCTTAATGGTTAATGGATCATATCCATAAAGCCCGTTAACCCGCTCCATTAAGATAAGTTAAAATAAACCAAACCATGATGATTTATTTTAAGTTAAAACGAACCGAACCAACCTTTGGTTCATTCGTTTAATATAAACCAAACCCTTTGGTTTATTCTCATCCATTGGATTAGAACCAAACCATTTTGGTCCATCCATTATGTCTTCATAAGACACGGCCCATCCACGCTTCCATTGCGACTGAAACAATTTCATGCTCACTTTATGTTTGGTCCAACCAAACATAGTTTCTCTCGGTCTGAGAATCCCATTCTCAAGCTCGTTTTAAATCCTTTGGATTACACTCGTTATGCGTGTGACCAAATAGGTTCTCGGTTTATGTTGGCCGTCTATAATTAACCATTAATTATAGAACGATCATGAGTGGCACCTAGTAGTACATCATGATCCCGAATTAACCGAAAAGATCAACGGTTGATCCAGAACTATTTCTGAAACCCTTCAGTAGCTCGAATGAATCGTGCCCCATTCCCTTCACTCATCTTATACCCTCTTGGTTCAGGACATGGTCTATTGTGTCAGTCCCCACTAGGCTGACTACGTCACACCTGGCCCAAGTATCATTTCCTCGTCCTACGGATTCTAGTTACTCCACATGTATCGAAGAGTACCTTACTCTAAACATGTAATGCTTTGGCCAAAGACTTTAGTAACAATCCGACGAGAGGCCATGGGTATACATCTCCTCGCAAGGAGTGGTGAATCCTTTATAGGCTATTCAAACACCTTCGATCACTTCGACTTATACCCAATCATCCCGGGTCCACATCTCCTCAGAGATGTTTGCTTAAGATGTCAAAGCATAAGTCTCCATGATCAAGATGACTTGAACACCGCAAGTCAAAGGAACATCGCACTTAAGCCACAGTAAGAACTTCATTGACATATCTATATATGCAGAGAACCATATGAAGTCTTACGGCTGGTCACTCCAATGAACTAGTTACCATAACTAGCATCCACGATTAACTCCGGACATCACAATGTCTCCAGCCAGTGAGAATCAGCTGCTTGGATACACCAAGGAGTATACCTCATGCTAGTCTCGACAGAATTGATGGTGTCCAAATCCATCATTTCATCGACTAGGGATAATTCCGATACATCACAATTACACATGTAGAGATACTCACAAGTTGTGATCCAATCACAAATTCTCTCATGCTGTGAATCGTATCGTGGACATTCAGTAAATGAGTTTAAGATCCAATCAAATACATTAAACATGTATACTCAAATAGTGAATCTTCATTTATCATATAAATGGTTCATACATAAGGCGATTGCCTTAGGACATCTCTCATATATTACTAACAACACTAAATGTCGGTATTTGGTACCCTAGATCTACCGAGTTCGAACTAACCGGCTACTCCGATTCGGACTATGCCGGTAGTAAGCTCGATAGAAAGAGTACCAGTGGTTGTTGTCAACTTCTCAGCTCGAGTCTAGTAAGTTGGTGCAATAGGAAGCAACACTGTGTTGCCTTATCTACTACCGAAGCCGAATACATCGCGATAGGTGAGTGCGTTACTCAACTTCTTTGGATGAAGCACACTCTCCGAGACTTTAAGTTAGATTTCACAAACACTAAACTCCACGTAGATAACATTAGCTCAATTAACCTAATTAAGAATCCGATATGTCATTCTAGGACCAAACATATAGACGTCAAACACCATTTCATTCGAGAACATGTGACCAACGGAGCCATACAACTCGAATACGTCGAATCGAAGTATAACTTGGCAGACCTATTTACTAAACCCCTACTCGAAGCCGAATTCAGTCTATTAAGACGAAAATTGGGCATGTGTGTAGTAGAATAGGAACTTGCAAATTATATTTTCTTACTACTATTTCTTACTTTTCATTTTTCATGGAACTAGCATAGGACATACCTCAGATATCATGCACGTATAGATTTAAGAAGCCAATACATCTCACAACGCATAGGACTAATGTGTTTGTGTACTTAGCCACGTAGATGGGAGTGAGATGTTAGGACCTTACTATTGGTTCCAGATGTAGAACTAGTGCATCGCCATGAACCATGGAGTATAGTCATACATACTAACCGACTCTGACCAGGACTGGTTGATTTTTCATATCAATCAAGCCAAATATGAGTCGAACATTTTATAGATGAGCTTATTTTCAATATATTATTTTCAAAATAATGTGGAACATGCTTGGACTGTAAATTTAATACTTATTTTTGTTTTCCACACACCCTTACTCTTTTCGATATATGGCAAAAGGGGGAGAAAAAGGCCAAGTTTAAGGGGTCAAAATTTTAATTTTTGATAACTTAACTCTTACTTCATATTTATTTACATGACCAAAAGTTAACTTTAAGTTTTGAAAACTCACTTAATTTTTTAACAAAAAGAAGTAAAGGCAAAGTTAAGAGAAATCTTAACTCAAACTTATTTTTAACACTATGACGTTAATGTTTTACTTAAAGGGGGAGAAAGGGCCAAGTTAAGAAGACCTCTTCCCAAGTAGCAACCCTCAAGGGGGAGAATTAAAGGTTTCCTTCAAGACTCACCTTCGGTCAAGAGGGAGGTTTCCTCAAGGGGGAGTACTTGAAAATCCTTACTACTCCTACTAATCTTTATTATTATTGTTTGTTTCTCATGCACTTTATTATTCTTAATGCATGCTATTTTCTTAACATTGTATGTGGTTTGCCATAGATCAAAAAGGGGCAGATTGTTGGTGCAGTAGGCACCTAAGTCGAACTTGAGTTTTGATTATAGCAAATGATACAAAGTTAAGCTCATATCGTTATCTCACGAGCTGAATTGAGTATGCAGAAAAGTGTTATAGCTGGAGCTGAAGGCTAGCAACACCCAGAGGAAGTCGCGATGGTCGGGCGACACTGGAGTGACTTCGGAGGGAGCCGAAGGAATTGAGTGGAACGCCGGAAGCGAAAGCGAAACAGTAAGTATCGAGGTAAGCTCGTGTGAGTGCGAGTGTATGTGAGGTCGTATCCTCTTTACAGGGATAGACTTAAACGTAGATCCGACCCAAGACATCTCATCGGTGGTCTAGGTAGAGATTGGATGGTCGGAGGTCATCGAAATAATGTTATTGTTCAGCTAACTTGTCATTTCAGCTAGCATCAGTCGATTGCCAGCTTGGAGAACTCGACTTTTGTCAAACGGTCGACTGTCTACGGTTAGCATTCGACTGATGCTGCCATCAGTCGACTGATGATGGCTATCAGTCGACTGATGGTCAAGGATCAGCTTCGAGGAGTTAAGGCTTATCACCTCATTTCAAGGGGAGTGGTGCTTAAATGTGATTGTCTAGGGTTCCTCTCGAAAAGGGGCTCAAAGGCTATAAAAGGATGGCCTATCCTAGGGTTTCTTCATCAATTTTAAGCTCCCAAAAGTCTCCGCAAAGCTACAACTTTCCGACAACGAAGTGCTTCCTCTTCAACCTATAGGTTTAATTTGTTTTTATTTTCTTATGTCGATATAAGATTTATATCAGTTTGTTTCTTTACTTTTTCGGATATTTTATTGTAATGAGGAGAGGGGGAGTGTCCCTCTACCTCAAGCTTTTGGTGTGTTCTTGTATCGATTAACTCCTATATCTAACGAGGAGGAGTTCTTTAGTGTTTTGCCCTCCGTACGTGGTCAAGGACCACTATGACCTTGGAGTAGTAGCCGAAGCTACGAACCAAGTAAAAAATATTTGTCTCCTTTTATTTATCGCTTATCTTTCCGCTACAATTAATTGTCTACTCGGGTTTTAACGAATGAACGAAAAGAAAAAAAAGGTTTTATCGCTATTCACCCCCTCTAGCGATCCGCTTGATCCAACACCTAGTTGGTCTTGGCTCCAATTCTTCTTCTTGATTTTTCTTCCTTCGTCGTCTTTTGGAGTGTCAAAGCCTACTAAGACACTAATCCAATTGTCAAAGTCACACATTAAAAAGTGCATCATTCTACCTTTCCAATACGAGAAATCTTCACGGTCGAAGGACGGTGGAATGTTGACGTCATCACCCAACCTTTCTTGGAAATCCATCTTCACCCTCTACCGTGCTCCCTTTGTTGTTAAACTTGAAGAGCAGTCTCGCTCTGATACCACTTGTTGGGGATCGATTGGACGCTAGAGGGAGGGTGAATTGCGTCGAGCTAGTGCGTGATGGAATTCAAATGTGTGCTTGTCTACAATTCGTGTTAGCGCAGCGAAAATAGAAATAATAAAACAAATAAAACACAAACACAAGCACTACACAATCATATAACGTGGTTCGGAACCGAATGGTTCTTACTCCACGGATCGAGCTCTAATGAGCTCTAGCGATGCCACAAACACCACTAAGCAATAAACTCCTTCTCGACAACAAGTCGGAGGTGGAGAAACCTCGTACAATGAATTACAACAAGTAATACAAAGTAAACAATCAAATACAAGTGAAAATATAAAGAACACTTTACAAACTAGGGTATTGAGTGCATGCTTGTCGATTGCTTGGATGAGCTTGAAAGGCCCTGAAATGCACTTGCAAATCGGCTTCAAATTGCATCACCAAAGCTCCCAAAGAACCATTGCCGAAATCTTCCTCGAGCTCCTCTTTTTAACCTGCATCGGGTTGGATTTCCGCCGATCAGTCGACTGCCATAAGTCACCAGTCGACTGATGCCACTGTTGTTGTGAGACAACGGCTCAATCCATGCTGGAAAAGTTCCAACGGGACTCTCACCAGTTGACTGCCAACATTGGTAGTCGACTGCCAGACCCGTAGTCGACTTCCCAGTCGGCTACGGAGCATTCTGTGTTCACGACTCAACTGGCAATGATCGCTATCCGATCGCGCCGATCCGCTTCCAATGAGCAGTCGACTACCAAGGCAATTTCAGCCCTAAATGGCAGTCGAGCTCTTAGTCGACTCACGGCAGTCGAACCGGTCATAATGCCAGTCGACTGCCAACCTCAAACATGAGGTTTTAACCCAAGTATGGTGCCCCCATACATGCTAGACCACCCTTAGCCTAGACCTAAGTCTTCTAGCCCCCTCTATCAGCCTCACGCCTCTCGGATCCCTCCAAGTCATCTATGACTTGTTTATCCATCGCGCTAGCCTTCAGGTGCTTCCATCGGCTATGTCATGCTAACGGTATCTACACCGCCAAGGAACATTGGACTTACACCACCAAGAATCCGCTTGGACTTTACGCAGCCAATCCATTAGACTTATGCTGCCAAGACTCCCGCTTGGACTTTACGCCGCCAATATCAAACCCCTTGGACTTCTCAAATGCCAAGGCTCAAGCTTGGACTTTCCCTTGCCAACCCATGTTGGACTTTCCCTTGCCAAGACCCATGCTTGGACTTTTCATGTCAAGTACCCATGACTTGGACTTTACATTGCCAAGACCCATGCTTGGACTTCCCTTGTGCCAAGTACTCAAGACTTGGACTTTCCCAAATGTCAAGTATCCCACTTGGACTTTCCATGCCAAGTACCCATGACATGGACTTTACCTTGCCAAGACCCATGCTTGGACTTTCCCATAATCACATGGTCAACCCTAGTCAACCATCAAAGTCTCCCTCGAGTCAAACTCGAGTCTGGTCAATTATAACTTGGGTCGATTGTATAAATAATCTCCCCAAAACATTAACCGACATCAATGTCAAACATCAATGTCAACTCACTTTGTCAAACCACTTTGTCAAACATCAAACATCACTCGAGTCAAACTCGAGTCTCGTCAATCGTGACCTGGGCCAATTGCACCAACACAAAGAGGAGATCTCCGAACCAGAAAATAGCAAATGCATGCAAAATAAAGTGAAATATGAAAGAATCAAATATAAAATGCAACGAGATGTGAGCGAAAACTACTCCTAAAACCCTAATATGTTTTGCTCACATCAATTCCCTCAGACTTAAATCTTTGCTTATCCTTAAGCAAACTTCAGTGCCATGAAATTTTAAAAAGTATTGTTCCATACTTAGCTTGTCAACTAGATTTATCAAGTGGTATTTGCAATCAAAGCAAAATAGATATGTTCTAAAAATTCACTAAGTTAGCTTCTCATGCACGTGCTAAGCAAATCTTCTTAGGGGATACTCGTTCCATGGTAAGTTACGTCGTCATCCTTTAGTTTCCCTAAGGTCTCTGACTCTTAGCCACTTACCTGCCCAAAGCGAGGGTCGTTCTCTAGATCTAGCACAAAGTCTCAAAGGCATGCTCGGTATTGAGAGAAATTGGTAGGTGTTTCCCCAGTAACCTAACTCGGTCTCAAAGGGGCACCTAACCATTTCCACCCATGACAACTATTTTTTTTATCCCTCATAATCTTTTTTTTTTTTCAATTTTTCTCACTATATTTTTCTTTCCCTCTTTTTTTTTCTTTTCTTATTCCATTTTTTATCTCTTTCTTTTCTTTCTCTCTTGGGATTTTGATTTTTTCGAATGAGTTTCCATGATCCGAGCATCTCCAGTAACTAAAATGCTAAATCTAGAGTTACCTATGGATTCCAAAGTACTAGACTATTGAGATGAATCATAACTAGGTACGTACTAGATTCTCCCCTTCAAAATGATCGACATGTGTAGGTGTAAAAATAAAAACTAACCAGTATAAGTCTAGAACATTCATTAAAGCAAATAAAATAAAATACCACGAGATAAATGAAGTTAAGCTACCTATGGGAACAGCTCATGAAAGTAACTTTAAAAAATCTACTGAGGCAGCTTTAAGATAGCAAAAACTAAGTGCAAAAAGAAACTAAACACACTATGCATGAATAAATGAATGCTAACTAAAACTAAAATGCAAATATTAGGAAAGAAATTACTGCTAGAAACAAAATAAATCAAAACTTGGGGTCCCCCCCAGACTTGTATGAAGCTATACCTCTAATATGGTGGTCGAGGTGGAAAGTCTGGTAGCCTCGCATGTCAGGCTCCTGGGTAAATCTGGTGCTCAGCCGCTGATGCCACATGTACATGTGGTTAATCTGAGAGCTGGTGAATGCAACGGATACTCGATGCTCCTCCTCCCAGGCCCACTGTACCTATTGGTACTCACGTTCTACCAAACCTCCTGGCGATGTTTGTCTTCCTCCTGGCAATGGGTAGCCTCCTCCTGAAAATAAACTCGGGCCTTGTCGTAGAACTCCTTAGCCCACTGGAAGTGCTCCCGTAAGCCTTGAAACTCCACCTGCATGTAGGAGTTGTTCTCCTCCCATCACTGCCCCTATGTCTGCTGCTCTGTGTATATGTCGTCGAGGTGCGATCAAAACTCTAAGAAGTTGTAGGCAGTTGTACCTGCATCCTGCTCAAGAGTAGAAGAAAAATGGTGGTGCAGGTGTAGGCTCTCATTGTGGACTAGGTGGGATCAAAATGATTTTTGCTTCTTCCTAGTAAGTTCTTTCTAATCCTAAACTATTTGCAAAAACATAAGTGACCATAAATCAAAGTCTAAATTATACACATTGATGCAGAAAGATTAAAAACAAGTAAAATTAAACTTGGGTTGCCTCCCAAGATGTGCTTTGTTTAAGGTCTTTTAGCTCGACCACACTCCATTATCTCAACTTAACTCCGGAGGTTCTGTAAACCACCAATCATCTGTCTCGAATTCTAGACACTCCCCTAGATACTTTTGAAGGGTTTGGTTTCATTGATCTGTGAGGCAAAACTTCGCTTCCCACTTCACGTCGGTCGTTTGTTCATTGCGATCCCATCGATGTCCCCGGATTAAAAAAATTTAATCCTAGACAAAAGGGATTGCCCAAACAACCAAGTCATCATCGTGCTATTCGTTTAGAGAGGTCACTTGAACAAACTTGTTGTTCAAGCGACCAACCTCTATTCTACGAGTAGCCGCAGAATAGACGATGTCCGGATCGTTGGCTTTCGTGTTTATGTTCGGGATCCAAGTATTATTTAGCCACATACATAAAGTAAACATCTAGATAAAACATGCATATAATTGAAAAGAAATTATAAACATAACACAAAGGAACACTAATCAAAATAAACATGATTATACTTCTTGTTATACCTCTTGATCTTCTATTATATGTCCTTCCTCCTTTTGGACGTCGTGTGGGCGACGATCTTCCAAAAGTTGAAGCCTCCTAGGTTACCAATCTTCCTTTCCTTGTTCACTCCGAACAAAGGAAGATAGGAAACAAAACTCATCTCTTATCTAGGACCAACCATCAAGCTCCAAGCATAATGTTTGCCGCCGGCCCAAAGAGAATAAAAGGATTGCCGACCAACCTTGAAGAGGGTTGTTGCCAGCCAACCTTGAAAGAGAAGAGGAGAGGATGCTCCAGCCAAGAGAGGAAGATGAGAAGCTAATCCCTTACCTTCTTGCCGCCGGCCACAACCCTTGGGCAATGGACGCCGCCCAACCATTAGGGTTCTAAACCCTAATCTTGCCGCCAAAAACCTCTCCCAAAACCCTAATCTTTCAAGCATTGGGTTGCCACCCAAGCCAATAAGCCTTATTTATAGAGTTAGGCTTAAGCCTCCTTTTAATCTCCACCATTGGTTCTAGGGATTTAATCTCAACCGTCGGATCTAGAGATTTAATCTCAACCGTCGGATTTAGAGATTTAATCTGTACCGTTTGATCTAGAGTTTTGTTTTCATCCATTGGATCTAAGCTTCATGAGGTGTTAATAGGCTACAATAGGGACCATGAGGAGGAGTTGGATCTTGGCCACCCATGGATCAAGCCCACATAAAGTCCGATCCATTAATGATAATCCAATCTACTAAAGGATTATCATTGATCTACCTCACCAACCCCCATAAGTTAATATGGGCTCCATATATTATTTGTACATTTTCTCCCTGTGTTTAAGATCTCGAATGTTCGTCGATTAATTAATTTACTGACCATTAATTAATCAACATCTAACTCCATGAGTAGTACCACTCAACCTTTTCATCATGGCGGACCAAGTCCACCTGCAGGGTTTACATGATGAACCTTATGAGCTCCTCAAGGGGACATCATCATCCTAATATATAGGACACGGTTTCCTCCTATAATCAACAGCACACCATATAAATAATATCATTTCACAACTTACCGAGCCTATCGATTTAATCTATAAATCTTGCCCATTGGTAAATCAAAGAAATGAATACTAAGTATATGTGTCCGTTATTATATCAGGATTAACAGCATGTACAATATAATATCTGAGGTCTGATTCGATTATGTAGTTAGCAATAAATCAAATCACCTCTAAGTCGGTCCTGCTCAATACACACAAAGTGCACTAGTGTGATTCTATGGTCAAGATAAACCAATACCAAATCACACTACAACCATTCCAATGGTTTGTCCAAAGTCATCTCGGTTGTGAGCCTTTACTTATACTTTACAAGGAGCCGATAACATGATCTCCTGTGTGACACCACACACCATGTTATCTACAATGTAATTTATTAGACAATATGCATAACCATAAAAATATGCAAACAATGATCACGTGATTCTTATTTCAAAAATAAAGATGTTCATACAAAAGATAGACTTTTCAGTATACATCCCAACAACTTCTAAAGTTGTTGTCCATTTACCTTAATCTCCCCTGATTCCTTGCTCCATATATCCACTGTACCATATGGGTATACCCTTTTTACATGAAACAGTCCTTACTATCTTGATTTCATCTTTCCTGGGAAAAGTTTTAACCTGGAATTATACAGGAGAACTAAATCCCCTTCTTTAAACTCCCTTCTCAAGATATGTTGGGCATGCCACCTCCTAGTTCTTTCCTTATATGCCTTAGCATGCTCATACGCATCTCTTTGAATTTCGTCCAGCTCGCTCAACTGCAGTTTCCTTTTCTCTCCTAGTGTGCAATAGTCTAAGTTGAACTTTTTGATGGCCCAGTAGGCCTTGTGTTCCAATTCAACGGGAAGGTGGCAAGGTTTCTCATAAACTAGGCGAAATGGGGTCATGCATATCGGGGTCTTGTAGGTTGTGCGGTAAGCCCAAAGAGCATCATCGAGTTTTTGTGACCAACCTTTCCTCGATGCCACTACCGTCTTTTCTAGAATACTTTTGATCTCTCAATTTGAAATTTCCACTTGTCTGCTCGTTTGTGGGTGGTATGCTGTCGAGACTTTGTGGATTACCCTGTACATGTGTAGCAACTTCTCAAATTGTTTTTAGATGAAGTGGGATCCTCCATCACTAATTACAACTCGAGGAAGTCCGAATCTAGGGAATATGTTTCTTTTGAACATTTTTATTACAATCCTAGCGTCAATGTGGGGTGATGCTATGACCTCCATGTTGGTGCAGGGGCACTAGATAATCGAACCTAGGTTTTGATTATGGCAAAGATCCAATGTTAAGGTTATATTGTTATCTCATGAGCTAAATTTAGTGTGCAAGAAATGATTAAGCTAAGCCGAAGGTCAGTGACACCCGGAGGGAAACCGTGGTGGTCGGACGACACCGGGGGACTTCGTGGGAGTCGAAGAACCTAGGTGGAAGACCGGAAGCAAAGCAATAGGTTATAAAGAACCATAGGTAAGCACGAGTATGAAGAGAGATGGTAAGGTCGTGTCCTCTCTATGGGGATGACCATAGGCGGCGATCCGACTAAGACTTCCTGTGGAAGATCTAGGTTGAGATCGGACGGTAAGAAACCATCACATTTACCATTTTCTATGCTAACCTCGTATTGCAGGGAAGTGACCTGGCTGGCTGTCGACTGCTGGTCAATGGGCAGTCGACTGATGGAAGGCTTTAGTAGACTGATGGCGACGAATCAACCTTTTATGCTAGTTCAAAATGGATAATATTTGACGTGGCCACTTCGCGATAAAATTTGGTACCAACTCGTGATCTATTCCAAAATATGAGGAGACTTATTCCGAGGCTAAAATCTATAAAAGGAGTGGAGGATTCCAACCCAAGGATCAATCAAGATTATTCTCAAGTGCTCCTACAACACCAAAGCTCCAACACAATCATAACGCCGACGCGACAACAAGCTTTAATATTCTTCGTCAGTAGTAGCAGCAAGTAATATTTTTTGTTATTGTATTCTTTGTTTTAATTGTAACGAGGTGAGGTAGGCTTGTTGCCTCATCCTAGTATTTTCGGTTTTGTGATCGATGTCTCCTACCTCTAACGAAGAGGAGATCTTATAGTGCTTTGCCCTCCATACGTGGTCTAGGACCGTTAGGGCCTTGGAGTAGCAACCGCTGGGTTGTGAACCAAGGAAAAATAATCTTGTCTTTTTATTTTTCCGCTGTGCTTGCTCATATATCGAAAGAACGAAACAAAAAATTTTACGCTCGCTATTCACCCCCCCTCTAACAACGCTTCTCGATCCAACAATTGGTATCAGAGTGGGGGCGCTTGTTAGGATGTCGCTTCGGAGGCTCATTGGCTCCCATGTCCCCGGATTAAAATTTTCACTAATGAAAGACTTAATCCGGATGGGATGAGCTTCCTTGTCACAACTTATTCGTCGTCGTGCTAACAACTTGAGTGGTCGCTTGAACAAACTAGTTGTTCAAGCAACACAACTCTTCTAGTTGGTTAGCCGCGGAAAAGACGACGGATGGATCGCCGGTTTTTGTGTTTGTCTTCGGGGTCCATGATTATACAATATATATCCATTCATACACATGCATAATCAAAATATTAAAGAACATATTCAGATCTGTAAATAAAGTTAAAAACAACTTTATACCTTACGATCTTCTATCGTATGTCCTATCCTTCTCGTGGACGACGTGTGGACGAAGATCCTCCACGAGTTGAAGCCTTCTTGATCACTTTCTTCTCTACCTTGTCCGCTGCGAACAAAGAGAAGCAATCACAAATACCTTTCCTATCTAGAACCGACCACCAAATTAGGGAATTTAGTGCAACCGCCGGCCAAGGAGCAAGTGGATAATGCGCCGACCACCAAATGAATGGAAACCGCCGGCCACCTTGGAGAGATTGGAGGAAGATGATTGCCGGCCACCAATGGATGGAGAACCGCCGGCCAAGGAGCAAGGAAAAGGGAAGAGTGCCGCCCAAAACCAAGGAGGAGAAGAGAGGGATGACCGGCCAAACCCTAGCTTGCCGCCCAAGCTTGTAGCCTCCCAAACCCTAGCCGCCCAATGGAAGATGAGCCAAACCCTCACCCTAATTCGAAAACCAATCTCCTTATCTTTTCCTTGCCGCCCAACCCTAAGCACCTATTTATAGAATAGGGCTTAAGCCTCCTTTAATCTCATCCGTCGGATCTAGGGATTTAACCTCCACCGTCGGATCTAGGGTTTTATCCCAACCGTCGGATCTAGGGTTTCATCTCAACCGTCGGATCTAGGATTTCATCCTAATCGTCGGATCTAGGATTTCATCCCAACCGTCGGATCTAGGGTTTTATCCCAACCGTCGGATCAAGGGATTTAATCTCAACCGTCGATTCTAGGGTTTCATCCTAACCATCGGATCTTAGGGATTTAATCCCAACCGTTGGTTCTAGGGTTTCATCCTAACCATCGGATCTTAGGGATTTAATCCCAACCGTTGGTTCTAGGTTTTGTTTTACATTCTTGGATCTAGACTTCACAAGGATTATATTAGGCTACGATAGGGACCATAAGGAGGAGTTGGGTCTTGGCCACCCGATGGATCGGAACCACACATACTTGATCCATCAATGATGTTCCATTCTACTAGAAGATCATCATTGAACTACCTCACCAACCCCCATAAATTAATATTTGTACATTAATCTCCCTGTTTAAGATATCGAATGTCCACAATTAATTGATTTATCGACCATCAATTAATTAACATCTAACTCCTCGAGTAGTACCACTCAACCTTATCATCATGTTGACTAAGTCAACCAGCTGGGTTTACATGATGAACCTTATGAGCTCCTCAAGGGGACATCATCAACCTAATATATAGGACACGGTTTCCTCCTATAATCAATGGCACACCATGTAAATAATATTATTTCCCAACTTAATGCATATTGATTTAATCCATCTAAATCTCACCCATCGTAAATTAAAGAAATAAATACTAAGTACATGTGCCCGTTATTATATCGGGATTAAGAGCATGTACAACATAATATCCGAGGTCCGATTCAATTATGTAGTCAGCACTAAATTGAATCACCTCTATGTCGGTCCTGCTCAATACACTTAAGTGTACTAGTGTAACTCTATGTTCAAGATAAAACAATACCAAGCTACACTACAACCATGCCAATGGTTTGTCCAAAACCATCTTGGTTGTGAGCCTCTACTTATATTTTATAAGGGACTGATAACATGATCTTCTGTGCCACACCAAGCACCATGTTATCTACAATGTAGAATATTAGACAATATGCACACATATATAATGAATATATAAAATGCAAACAATGATCATGTGATTCTTATTTCAAAATAAAATGTTCATACAGAAAAGAGCTAGGCTTTCAGTATACATTCTAACAATCTCCCACTTATACTAAAAGACTATGCTGTCATCACTCTGCCATACATCTGATCCCCATGTCCTCCACATGCCTATCAAACGCTTTCGCTGGAAGGGCCTTAGTGAATGGATCTGCCAGGTTATTTTCTAATGCAATCTTGGCGACAGCAACTTTTCCTCGCATTACGATCTCTCGTATGAGGTGGTACTTGCGCTCTATGTGTTTACTCGCCTTATGGGCTCGTGGTTCCTTCGAGTTTGCAACTGCACCACTGTTATCACAATAAATTGTGATAGTTCTGGGCAAACCAGGAATCACATCCAAGTCCATCAAGAAGTTCCTGAGCTATACAACTTCCATGGTCGCCTCGCAGGTCGCCACATACTCCCTTCCATGGTAGAGTCCGCCACGCATTTCGCTGACACTCCTCCATACTATGGCTCCACCTCCAAAAGTAAACACAAACCCCGAGGTAGACTTACTCTTGTCCCTATCCGATCATGTGGACTAATTGATCTCGCCTTGAAACCAAAGATATAATCCCTAGTCCTTCTTAGGTACTTCAATATATGCTTTACCGCAGTCCAATGTCCCTGTCCAGGATTACTCTGATATCTGCTAACCATGCCCACGGCAAAGCAGATATCCGGTCTCGTACATAGCATAGCATACATAAGGCTTCCTACTGCCGAAGCATAAGGAACCACTTTCATGTCCTCTATCTCCTTTGATGTTTTGGGACACATCTCTTTAGATAAAGGAACTCCATGCCTAAAAGGTAGAAAACCTTTCTTGGAGTTCTGCATGCTAAAACGAGCAAGGATAGTGTCAATATATGAAGCTTGAGATAAGCACAACATCCTTTTCTTGCGATCCCTTATAACTTTGATCCCAAGGATGTGTCCCACTTCTCCCAAGTCCTTCATGTCAAACTGTTTGGACAACCATACCCTTACGTCTGATAACACTTTGATATTGTTGCCAACTAACAAAATGTCATCTACGTATAGTACAAGAAACACCACTACGTTTCCGTCACATCTCTTGTATACACAAGGTTCATCCGGACATTGAATAAATCCATATGACTGGATTACCTCATCAAAGCGGATGTTCCAAGATCTAGAAGCTTGCTTCAATCCATAAATGGACCGATTAAGCTTACATACAAGATGCTCTTTGCCTTTAGCAATGAATCCTCCGCTTTGCATATAGATGTTCTCCTCAAGACTTCCATTAAGGAAAGCTGTCTTGACATCCATCCGCCATATCTCATAATCCATATGAGCAAATTATAGATAAGAGAATCCGGATAGACTTAAGATAGCTATCGCAAAAAGGTCTCCTCATAATCGATACCCTCTTTCCGAGTATACCTTCGCAACAAGCCTAGCTTTGAAGGTCTCAACCTTCCCGCCTACTCCTCTCTTTCTCTTGTAGATCCACTTGCATCCAATGTTTTTACACCATCGGGTGGCTCTACTAGATCCCAGACTGATTAGAATCCATAGATTCTATCTCCAATTCATCGCTCTTTGCCAAGATACCGCATCTCTATCTTGGATTGCCTCGTCATATGTCCAGGATCAGTTCATGTTCACCAGTGACTAAGTCCAAGACTCTCCCAAAACATGAATCTATCGGGTTGTCTAACAACCTCGAGGTGCCTCCCTGTGTATGCTCAGTGACACGCGCTGACTTGTGGGGTATCCTCTTGTAATCGGTGGTACCAAGTCGACTTCCCCGCTAACTCCTCAAGAACAATCCTACTCTTGGGCTTGTTGGTTCATTACATAATCCTCCTCTAGAAATCATTCGGCTAACGATCACCCTCGATCTCTAGGATTATAAAATAAACCACCTTCGTTCCCTTTAGGGTAGCCAACAAACATGCATACTGCATTCGAGGTTCCAACTTACCAAAGATCTTCAAAGACATGTGTCCGACTCCCATATCCGAATATGTCTTAGACTAGGCTTTTGCCCACCCACAATTCTGTGGGTAGAAGGTACTCGATTTAGATGGAACCAAGTTCGAGTATACATTGTCGATCCAAAGGTATACCCCGTAATCTAAACAGTAACTCAGTAATAACTCATCATCGATCCGACCATCTCCATAAGAGTCCTATTCCTTCGCCTCCGCTACACCATTCTCACTGGGTGTGCCAGTGCAATTGGGATTGAATCCCAGCCTCTGATAAGTAGTTCCTAAACTCTCCCAAGAGGTACTCACCACCACGATCAGATCGTAATGTCTTGATACTTTTACCTTGACGGTTCTCCACATCAGCCTTGAATTCTTTGAACTTGTCAAAGCATTCAGACTTGCGGCGCATCAAGTAAATGTATCCATATCTTGAATAATCGTCTATAAAAGAGACGAAGTATTCAAAGCCACCTCTTGCCTGGATAGACATAGGACCGCACAAATCAGAATGAACCATTTCCAACACATCTTTGGCTCTATACCCCTTGGCCTTGAAAGGCCTCTTGGTCATTTTACCTTCCAAGCAAGATTTGCAGGTTGGGAGATCCTCCACCACTAATGAACCCAAAGGTCCATCAGCTATCAACCTTTGAATTCTACTTAGGTTAATATGAACAAGCCTTAGATGCCAAAGATATGTTTGGTTCATTTGTGAAGGTTCTTTTCACTTATTAGATTTAGAAGATGAGTTATTTACTTCTATATGCATCGTGGGAGTTTTTGGTTCAAGAGTATATAAATTGCCAACCAATGTACTGTAATGATAATCTCCTATTCCTTTTATAACCACTTGTCATTAAAAGAAATGAATATCCATCCAAAACAATTTAGAAGTTAAATTCTTTCTAAAAGTAGGTACATAAAGACAATTTCTCAAAACCAAAACTTTATTCCTATCAAAAGATAAATAAACGCCTCCCACTGCAATAGCCGCCACCTTTGAAGCATTGCCCATGAAGACGGTGATTTCTCCCTCAGCTAGTCGTCGGGTTTCGAATCCTCGCAAAGTAATGCGACATGATCGCTGGCTCTCAGATCTACACACCGTGCAATCGTAGATAACACCGCTAAACATGTTTCAACAACTAAACAAGAAGATATACCTTTGTTCTTTCGCGAGGACACCGCTTCCAATGTCCAATCGCTTGCAAGTGAAGCACTTGCCTTTCGCTTCTTCACTCCTCGCCGAGGTCCTCGCCACTTTCTTCGCCTCCACCTTGCTTCTTCTTCTTCTTACCTTTCTCGGCTTAGAGGAAGAAACCTTCTCGAGCGACCATGGCTTGAGCACTCGACGAAAAAGTCCCCGCCGCCGGAGTTCGTAAGCTCCGCCAACGAATACAACCTCTTGTTCATGTTGTAGTTGAGGCGAATCGCCAAAACTCCTAGGCAGAGATCGAGAATGATATCGACTGGGTTTCCCATCATCGATCTCACCCGAGGACTTCCATCTCATTAAGATGAGCCATCATCTTGAGAACATGATCCCTAACGGTGTTCCTCGATCATGGTGGTCGCCATCAAGTTTCTCATTGCCTCTCGCCTAGCCGCCTACTTTGATGTCCGAAAAGTTCTTGAGATTGAACATCATGTCATAAGTCGTGGCTATGGCTCGATGTCGATGTTGCAAAGACATTTGACATAGATGCCAAAATGTAACACCGCGCCATCTCATCCGCCTTAACCCATTTCTTATAATGTTCTTTCTCCTTTTCATCGTAGTCATCGGTGGGCTTAGGAGGATGACTCGAAGAGTACAAATTTGTACTCCTCCGCAGTTAAGACAATATCCAGGTTTCTTTTCCAATCAATGTAGTTTGGACCAGTAAGTTTGTTTTCTTTTAAAATCACAGCAAGTGGGTTGAAAGCCATTTGAAATTCCTAAAAATCACAATGATAAAAAATATTAGATTTCAAATATTATTGATTCCTCAAAACAATAAAATCCTGAAATCAACCAACACCTCAAAACACCGAGAATTTCGTATGCCACGCTGTGTGGACGTATACGAAACCTACATTTGTAAGAGGAGGCTTTACCCATTAATTTTATTATCTTGTCAACCTTACTTTTTGACAAATAAAATTAATAGTTGGTTCCTCTTTGGCCCTACAAATAAAAGCAGTGACTCCGATGAGGAGGATACTTTCATTTACATCTAAGTGTGCACCATTACACGATACTAAGGGAATTATTTCGGATTATGTGCCTTACCGCTGTGGAAGTACACATGCTCCTAGATAATTTCCTATAACCATTATTTGACCTAGTGATCCGCAAACAAACCCGTCCGTAGGGAGGAAGGCACTCAGAGCCAACACACAAGTTTGTTCGCATCACACGTCAAATTGTAATGGAGGTCGCGGGAATTAATTAAAATATCGCTCTCCCACTTAGTAAATTGCAAATGAGGAATTTTAAATCACACACAACATGCATATAAAATAAATAAACAATAAATATGGAAAAAACAGAATTTTTCCAACTATTATGGCATTGTCCTCCAATATGCATCCCATCGTGTGGCCACCTCGTACGCTCCATCTTTTCCCGTGCGCAAGTCACCAAACAGTTTTGAGCCGAGATCAAACATTTTAATTTACATCCATCGATCCTCTACTCCACGAAGGAGTGTACAAATAATCTAGATCGAAAGTAAACTAAAATGAGCGGCTAAACAATGTCGTATTTAATTACAAAAATTAAATACTAATCTAGCCTCGTCAAGCCCGAGGATTCAAATAATAAATTTTTTACACACATCCATTCACATACACACACATGGCCATAATAGTCGGATCTTATGCCTGCAACCAAAGAGTTAAACTACGCATATCCTACTATTATCCGGCACATATAGTATATGAAAAATGCATAAAAAATTAACCGAATCCAAAACACACAAAACCGGAAACCATGGCTCTGATACCAATTGTTGGGATGTCGCTTCGGAGGCTCATTGGCTCCCATGTCCCCGGATTAAAATTTTCACTAATGAAAGACTTAATCCGGATGGGATGAGCTTCCTTGGCACAACCTATTCGGCCGTCGTGCTAACAACTTGAGTGGTCGCTTGAACAAACTAGTTGTTCAAGCAACACAACTCTTCTAGTTGGTTAGCCACTAAAAGACGACTGATGGATCGCCGGTTTTTGTGTTTGTCTTCGGGTCCATGATTATACAATATATATCCATTCATACATGCATAATAAAATATTAAAGAACATATTCAGATCTGTAAATAAAGTTAAAACAACTTTATACCTTACGATCTTCTATCGATGTCCTATCCTTCTCGTGATTTACGGTGGGATGAAGATCCTCCACGAGTCAAGCCTTCTTGATCACTTTCTCTACCTTGTCCGCGAACAAAGAGAAGCAATCACAAATACCTTTCCTATCTAGAACCGACCACCAAATTAGGGAATTTGGTGCAACCACGCCAAGGAGCAGTGGATGATGCGCCACCACCAAATGAATGGAAACCGGCCACCTTGGAGAGATTGAGGAAGATGATCGCTGCCACCAATGGATGGAGAACCGCCAAGGAGCAAGGAAAAGGGAAGAGTGCCTCCAAAACCAAGGAGGAGAAGAGAGGATGACTGCCAAACCCTAGCTTGCCGCCCAAGCTTGTAGCCCAAACCCTAGTCGCCCAATGGAAGATGAGCCAAACCCTAACCCTAATTCAAAACCAATCTCCTTATCTTATCCTTGCCGCCCAACGATAAGCATCTATTTATATTATAGGGCTTAAACATCCTTTAATCTCCTCCATCTGATCTAGTTATTTAACCTCCACCGTCTGATCTAGGGTTTTATCCCAACCGCCGGATCTAGGTTTCATCTCAACCTGCCGGATCTAGGATTTCATCCCAACCGTCGGATCTAGGGTTTCATCCCAACCGTCGGATCTAGGGTTTTATCCCAACCGTGGGTTCTAGGATTTAATCTCAACCGTCGATTCTAGGGTTTCATCCTAACCATCGGATCTTAGGATTTAATCCCAACCGCTGGTTCTAGGTTTCATCCCAACCATCGATCTTAGGATTTAGTTTTTACATTCTTGGATCTAGACTTCACAAGGATTATATTAGGCTACGATAGGGACCATAAGGAGGAGTTGGGTCTTGGCCACCCGATAGATCGGAACCACACATACTTGATCCATCAATGATGTTCCATTCCACTAGAGGATCATCATTGAACTACCTCACCAACCCCCATAAATTAATATGGGCTCCATATATTATTTGTACATTAATCTCCCCGTGTTTAAGATATCGAATGTCCGTCAATTAATTGATTTACTGACCATCAATTAATTAACATCTAACTCCTCGATTAGTACCACTCAACCTTATCATCATGTTGACTAAGTCAACCAGCTGGGTTTACATGATGAACCTTATGAGCTCCTCAAGGGGACATCATCAACCTAATATATAGGACACGGTTTCCTCCTATAATCAATGGCACATCATGTAAATAATATTATTTCCCAACTTACCTGGCATATTGATTTAATCCATCTAAATCTCACCCACTGGTAAATTAAAGAAATAAATACTAAGTACATGTGCCCATTATTATATCAGGATTAAGAGCATGTACAACATAATATCCGAGGTCCGATTCAATTATGTAGTCAGTACTAAATTGAATCACCTCTATGTCGGTCCTACTCAATACACCTAAGTGTACTAGTGTAACTCTATGTTCAAGATAAAACAATACCAAGCTATACTACAACCATGCCAATGGTTTGTCCAAAACCATCTTGGTTGTGAGCCTCTACTTATATTTTACAAGGGACTGATAACATGATCTTCTGTGCCACACCAAGCACCATGTTATCTACAATGTAGAATATTAGACAATATGCACACATATATAATGAATATATAAAATGCAAACAATGATCATGTGATTCTTATTTCAAAATAAAATGTTCATACAGAAAAGAGCTAGGCTTTCAGTATACATTCTAACAGCGCTAAGAATTGGTGAAACCACAAATCTAGCACGTTTTTGTTTTCTTTTCATATTTTTCGATTCTTGTTTTTTTTAGTTTTTTTCCCGCACTACTAATCTAAGAAGAAGTCTTGGTACTTTACTTTTGGTGGTGTGCTTGCAAGTATTCTCTTTTGGAGTAGTTGACAGTAAAACAACCATAACTTTTCACACAAGTAGACTCACGAAACGATCTACCTACCAAATCGAAGCTCTCTGAGAGATATACAGTTATAACAAGGGTTTACCATTGTAGCAAGCTATTTCCATTCCAAAAAACCAATATCTATTACCCTTTCGGGGACATTGAAGGTCGTAAGTTTCTTGTTTTTGTTAGTTTCTTATTCTTCTTTTTTATTTCTATTTATTTCTTATTATTTCCCGCATTACTAATCCAAGACCAAGTCTTGGAATTCCTGTTGCTTTTTATTTGTGTTTTGCAAGATATTTAATGACCCACATTGAGGGGTACATTACCACCCGACCTCCGTTCTTTAACGGAGATGATTTTCGTTATTGAAAAGGTCGGATGGAGTGTTTTCTAAAAACACAAGTCAAGACTTGGATAATCATCCAAACCAGCTTTGCTCTACCCACCAATGATCAAGGCGAGCCCTTAGACTTCGACAAGTGAACCAATGCTACCAAGAGGCATATCGAAGCCAATGCAAGAGCAACCCAAATATTGCAATGCGGCTTGTCCAATGAGGAACTCAACCGAATTGGACCATTCATTAGTGCTAAAGACCTGTGGAACAAATTAATCGAGTTGCACGAAGGAACACCCAATGCTAAGGTATGTAAAAGAGATTTTTTCTTAAATAAACTATACAATCTAAAGATGCAGGATCGCGAGACCGCCACCCAACTACATGCACGGATCCAAGACATCGTCAACGGTCTTCACTCGATCGGGCAAGCCGTACAGAACCGAGACCTTATAAGGTATGCTTTAAATGCTTTCCCTAGGACTACCTTGTGGGCATCCATGGTCGATTCCTACAAGGTTTCTAAGGACCTTTCTAAACTTAAACTAGACGAATTAATTTCTGAATATCAAGTCCATGAACAGTCTAATTTGGCTCCCGAGAAAGGTATTGCCTTATTTTCAGGTTCGAAAAAGAAGGCCGCGAACAAACCACCCCCCAAGGTAGAGGACGAATCCGAATCCGAATCTGAAGAGGAGGCCGCAATAGTAAAAATTGTGCGAAGAATAGTTCGACAAAAAAGATGACAATTGAAGAACGAGAACAAAGAACAATTCAAGTCAAGGAGCCGGCCAAAGCAAAAGCGAGCAAGGAAAGCCTTCCATGCAACTTGCGACATCAGAGAAGACATAGCTTAAATAGAAAGAGCGAAGGAGTCCAAGTTAGAATACGAAGCCGAGTCCAACTACAACTCAGACTCCGACCCTGAAGACTACTTCGAGAGGAAACTCAAAGCCGGACCAAAAGGGAAAGTCAAGGTTAGCCGCTCTTTAATTAGTACACTTTACCTTACAATTAAAATGTTTACTAGGAAATTAACTATATCCAAGTCTAGGGTTGAGTCGTTATTTGAGGAGGTTGAAACCCTCAAGCAAGAGGATACTCTAACCTCTTCAACTAGTCAAGTTCAAGAGGGAAACTCAGCCCAAGTTGAAAATCTTGAGGAGGAGAATTCTCTCTTGAAAGACCGAGTTCAAGAGGTCGAGGCTAGGTTGGAAAGGTTCACATTGGGAACTAAGAATCTTAACCGACTACTTGGAACCCAAAGAGTCGTGTACAACAAAGCCGAACTCGGGTTTAGTCCAAAGACTATGAATAGATCATATATATCTATCGTAAATCGTAGTCATCAAAGAGTCCAAGCATGGGTCCCAAAGGTTTTATTGAACTCACATATAAGGACTAATAAGTTTTGGATTCCCCGGGATCAAGTTCATTATTTGAATAGACCATATTGGTTCAATGGTCCAGGGGGAGCCAATACTAAAATAGTATACCCGCTTACTTAGCAAAACTATGGCATATTTTATTTTAATTTTTAGAATGGCTAAATAGGGAAACTAGTTAGTCAACTCTTGACAACATAGTATCAGGACGCGGCGAGATGAAAATACGTTAGGGAAACAAAGTCTCGTCTATTCGAGCTAGATAAGGCATATCTAGCTTGGTGCGCTTGACCGAGTGGAACTAGCTGAAGCAACCTCATTGTATCCTAAACTAGTTAGACTAGGAAGTAACCCTAAGTGACTTAAGTGATATTTTCTTGAATTTGTCTTTGTCTAAGTAAGTGGTCGTTGTTCTAATCAAAGAATGCCCCTGTGCCTCACCACGACCTAGAAGCAAGTTTCTCGAAAAGTTACTTAACGATCTAAAGGTTAAATCCGAATCTAACCCAAGGTTAACTATCTTTAATCAATCTCAAATCATCTCACAAAACATATAAAGTGAACAAATTCTGAGACACAGAGAATAGGTGAGATGTTAAGGATAATTGAAGTATACTTAAAATAATATTTTCAAGATACTACTTATTTTCTCGACTATTGTACTTAACGACTATTTAGGCGAAAGTTTAGCGCCCCCTACATCTCTTATACTTCATATATTTGACTAAGGGGGAGAGAAAACTAACCCTAAGGGTTATATTACAAACCTTTAGATTATTGGTGCAGAGGGACACACCTCAAACCAATCTATCTAACTACTGTTTGATGCATGCTTGGAATCATAGTTGATTTATCTCGATGCATGCATATACGATATTGTTTTTAAACTCCTATTTTATACAAAAAACCCAACATATTTTTTGATTTATGGTAAAATGGGGAGAAGAGCGAAAGTTAAGGGGGAGTAACACAAAATTTAACTTTGAAAATTAAAGTATCTCTTTCAAAACTCACCTAGGGTTATGGAGGAGTTTTGGTTAAGGGGGAGTTTTGATTGAGGGGGAGTTTTTGGAAATGACATTCATCATTTACTATTCTTGTTTTATGTTATAATTTTTCCCTTAACTTTGTATGGGTTTGCCATAGATCAAAAAGGGGGAGATTGTTGGTACAGGGGTACTAGATAATTGAACATAGGTTTTGATTATGGCAAAGATCCAAAGTTAAGATCATATTGTTATCTCATTAGCTGAATTAAGTGTGCAGGAAATGATTAAGCAAAGTCGAAGGTCAGCGACACCCGGAGGGAAACCGTGGTGGTCGGGCGACACCGGGGGACATCGTGGGAGTCGAAGAACCTAGGTGGAAGACCGGAAGCAAAGCGACAAGTCATAAAGGACCAGAGGTAAGCATGAGTGTGAAGAGAGATGGTAAGGTCGTGTCTTTTGTATGGGGACGACCGTAGATGGCGATCCGACTAAGACTTCCTATGGAAGGTCTAGGTCGAGATTGGACGGTAAGAAACCATCGCATTTATCATTTTCTGTGCTAATCTCGTATTGCAGGGAAGTGGCCAGGCTGGTAGTCGACTGTTGGTTAATGGGCAGTCGACTGATGCTCATCAGTCGACTGATGGAAGGCATCAGTCGACTGATGGCAACGAATCAGTCTTTTGCGCTAGATCAAAATGGATAATATTTGATGGAGTCACTTCGCGATAAAATTTGGTACCACCTCATGATATGTTCAAAAAGATGAGGAGACTTATTCCGAGGCCAAAATCTATAAAAAGTGGGAAGGATTCCAACCCAAAGATCAATCAAGATTATTCTCAAGTGCTCCTATAATGCCAAAGCTCCAATACCATCATAACGCTGACGCGACGACAAGCTTTAATCTTCTTCGTCGGTAGAAGCAACAAGTAATATTTTTTGTTATTGTATTCTTTGTTTTAATCGTAATGAGGTGAGGTAGGCTTGTTGCCTCATCCTCGTATTTTCGATTTTGTGATTGTTGTCTCCTACCTCCAATGATGAGGAGATCTTATAGTGCTTTGCCCTCTGTACGCGGTCTAGGACCGTTAGGACCTTAGAGTAGCAATCGCTGGGTTGTGAACCAAGTAAAAATAAACTTGTCTTTTTATTTTTCCTCTGTGCTTGCTCGTATATCGAACGAACAAAAAAAAAAATTTTACGCTCGCTATTCACCTCCCCTCTAGCGATGCTTCTCGATCCAACACTCCACCCATTTGGAGACGTAGTCTACGATGACCAGGATATATCTGTTTGTGTCGGATGCGGGAAAGGGACCCATGAAATCTATTCACCAAACGTCAAAGAGTTCTACTTCTAATATGGCGATTGCCGACATCTTATGTCTCCTACCTATATTTCCTTTTCGCTGGCACCTATCGCAGAAGACTACATAGTTACGCATGTCCCTAAATAGACTAAGCCAGTAGAATCCTGCCTGAAGTACCTTCGTAGCTATTTTTGAAATTCTGCATGCCCCCCATACGTTGAGGAATGACAATGAAAGAGGATGCTCTCCACTTCCTCTTCTGGTACACACCTTCAATATACACTATCCACACATTTTTTAAACAGGAAGGGAACATCCCATATATATTGTCGAACTTCGGCAAAAAATCATTTCCTTTGTTGGGTCATGAATTCTGGTGGTATTACTCTCCCTGCTAAAATATTTACCAAATTGCCAGGAGGGTATCATCCAGCAGAGCATCATCTATTTGGGCACTATCTCCCTCTTCTACCTCATCATCTATAGGCATGCGCGATAAGTGGTCTGCAATGTTGTTGTCCGAGTCCTTTTTATCCCTGATTTCTATGTCAAATTCTTGAAGTAATAGAATCCAGCGAATAAGGCAAGGTTTAGAATCCTTCTTACCTAGCAAGTAGAGGACTGCGGTATGGTCAGTGTAAACAATCACCTTCGAACCTACCAAGTACTATCTGAACTTGTCAAATGAGAACACGACTGCCAACAATTCTTTCTCATTCATGGCGTAGTTGATCTGTGCTCCGTTCAGTGTCTTACTGGCGTAGTGAATAGCATGCAACTTCTTCTCCTTCCTTTGCCCTAATACTGCCCCTACTGCATAATTACTAGCATCACACATGACCTCGAATGGTAGGCTCCAATCAGGGGGTTGTATTATCAGGGACGTTAGTAAGGCCTTTTTTATTTCCTCGAATGCTACTAAACATTGTCGATTGAAAATAAACTTTGTGTCCTTAGATAGTAGATTTGTTAAAGGTCTAGTTATCTGAGAAAAATTCTTTATGAACCTTCTATAAAAACTTGCATGCCCAAGAAAGCTCCGGATGCCCTTCACATCCCTGGGTGGTGGCAACTTTTCAATTACTTCGACCTTCGCCTTGTCTACTTCGATACCATTCCCTGATATCTTATGTCCCAAGACTATTCCTTCAGTTACCATGAAATGACATTTTTCCTAGTTCAGAACAAAGCTGTTCTCCTCACACCTTTGCAGAACCCTTTCTAGATTCTTCAGACATGCATCGAAACATGTTTCGTAGACTGAAAAATCATCCATGAACACTTCCATAATTTGTTCAATCGTATTTGAAAAAATAGCTGTCATACAACGCTGGAAAGTGGCTGGGGCATTACATAAGCCAAATGACATTCTTCTGTATGCGAAGGTTCCATACGGGCAGGTGAAGGTAGTCTTCTCTTGGTCCTTGGGGTGAATCGGGATTTGGAAAAAACCTAAGTACCCGTCAAGGTAGCAAAAATAGGAATGTTTAACGAGGTGCCCCAACATCTGATCAATGAATGGAAGTGGAAAATGATCATTCCTTATTGCTTTGTTTAGTTTACGATAATCTATACACATTCTCCACCCCGTTACCGTTCGAATAGGGATCAGCTCATTCTCTTCGTTCTTGACTACTGTAGTGTTGCCTTTCTTTGGAACTACATGCATCAGACTTATCCACTCACTATCTGAAATTGGGTAAATTATTTCGGCATCCAATAGTTTAAGAACTTCCTTTTTAACTACCTCTTGTAAGTTTTGGTTAAGTCGTCATTGACACTCCACTGTTGACTTACATCCGTCCTCAAGTATTATCCTATCCATGCAGAGAGACGAGCTTATACCCTTTATGTCATTGATGGTGTACCCCAACACCTTTTTGTATGTCCTGAGCACCTTCAGCAACTTCCTCGTCTCTACCTCACTCAAATATGCGTTTATAATTACCGGATGGGTTAAAGTTGGACCCAAAAATTCATACTTGAGATTCGGGGGTAGTGGCTTCATCTCAGGACTTGGGTGTTTCTCTGCTGCCACCTGCCCTGACTCTTCTTCTTCTTCTTCTTCTAATCTCGAAGATAGGGAAGCTTCTTCCATCCAGTACTCTCTCTCTGTCTTCTCCTTGTACTTGATAAGACCTTTCCACATTAACTACCCCTGTTATGGGGAAGGCCTCCTGAAAATCCTGCCCGCTATTTGCCCACATTTTGAAAGTCCATACTACTGTTTCTATAATACGATACGCTTCGTTGGTGCTCTTTTTCATCAATACTCCCCCCGCGGCTGTGTCCAAGAGTTCTTTCTGTAGGGAGTCGCTTCGGAGGCTCATTGGCTTCCATGTCCCCGGATTAAAATTTTCAATAATGAAAGAATTAATCCGGATGGGATGAGCTTCCTTATCACAACCATTTCATCGTCGTGCTAACAACTTGAGTGATCGCTTGAACAAACTAGTTGTTCAAGCAACACAACTCTTCTAGTTGTTTAGCCGCGAAAGAAACGACGGACGGATCGCCGGTTTTTGTGTTTGTCTTCGGGTCCATGATTATACAATATATTTACTAATTTACACATGCATAATCAAAACATAAAAGAACAAGCTCAGATCTGTAAATAAAGTTAAAATAACTTTATACCTCACGATCTTCTACCGTATGTCCTATCCTTCTCGTGGACGACGTGTGGACGAAGATCCTCGACGAGTAGAAGCCTTCTAGATTTCTTTTTTCTCTACCTTGTCCGCTGCGAACAAAGAGAAGAACTTACAAATACCTATCCTTTCTAGAGCCGGCCACCAAATTAGGGAATTTGGTGCAACCGCCGGCCAAGGATCAAACCCTTGCAGACAATGTTGGCCAGCCGACCACCTGTAGTTAGATGCAGGCCACGGCCATCAGGAGAACCGCTACCACGGAGGAGAACCGCCGGCCAAGGAAGAAGGGAGAGGCCTCTAGGATGGGCGCCGGCCAAGGAATGATGAAAGGAGATGGGCGCCGACAATCAACAAGAAGGAAGAAGGTTGCCGCCCACTTTGCTCCAAACCCTAGCCGCCCAAAAACCTAACTCCAATTCGAAAATCAATTATTGCCACCCAAGCCTAATCCCCCTATTTATAGAATTGGGCTTAAGCCTCCTTTAATCTTCACCGTCGGATCTAGGGATTTAATCTCCACCGTCGGATCTAGGGTTTTATCCCAACCGTCGGATCTAGGGTTTCATCCCAACCGTCGGATCTAGGATTTCATCCCAACCGTCGGATCTAGGGTTTCATCCCAACCGTCGGATCTAGGGTTTTATCTCAACCGTCGGATCTAGGGATTTAATCCTAACCGTCGATTCTAGGGTTTCATCCTAACCATCGGATCTTAGGGATTTAATCCCAACCGTTGGTTCTAGGTTTTGTTTTACATTCTTGGATCTAGACTTCACAAGGATTATATTAGGCTACGATAGGGACCATAAGGAGGAGTTGGATCTTGGCCACCCGATGGATCGGAACCACACAAACTTGATCCATAAATGATGTTCCATTCCACTAGAGGATATCATTGAACTACCTCACCAACCCCCATAAATTAATATGGGCTCCATATATTATTCGTACATTAATCTCCCCGTGTTTAAGATATCGAATGTCCATCAATTAATTGATTTACTGACCATCAATTAATTAACATCTAGTTCCTCGAGTAGTACCACTCAACCTTATCATCATGTTGACTAAGTCAACCAGCTGGGTTTACATGATGAACCTTATGAGCTCCTCAAGGGGACATCATCAACCTAATATATAGGACATGGTTTCCTCCTATAATCAACGGCACACCGTGTAAATAATATCATTTCCCAACTTACCGGGCATATTGATTTAATCCATCTAAATCTCACCCTCTGGTAAATCAAAGAAATAAATACTAAGTACATGTGCCCGTTATTATATCGCGATTAAGAGCATGCACAACATAATATCCGAGGTCCGATTCAATTATGTAGTCAGTACTAAATTGAATCACCTCTATGTCGGTCCTGCTCAATACACCTAAGTGTACTAGTGCAACTTTATGTTCAAGACAAAACAATACCAAGCTACACTACAACCATGCCAATGGTTTGTCCAAAACCATCTTGGTCGTGAGCCTCTACTTATATTTTACAAGGGATTGATAACATGATCTTCTATGCCACACCAAGCACCATGTTATCTACAATGTAAAATATTAGACAATATGCACACATATATAATAAATATATAAAGTGCAAACAATGATCATGTGATTCTTATTCCAAAATAAAATGTTCATACAAAAAGAGCTAGGCTTTCAGTATACATTCCAACAATCTCCCACTTATACTAAAAGACTATGCCGTCATCACTCTGCCATACATCTGATCCCCATGTCCTCCACATGCCTATCAAATGCTTTCGCTGGAAGGGCCTTAGTGAATGGATCCGCCAGGTTATCCTCTAATGCAATCTTTGCGGCAGCAACTTCTCCTCGCTTTACGATCTCTCGTATAAGGTGGTACTTGCGCTCTATGTGTTTACTCGCCTTATGGGCTCGTGGTTCCTTCGAGTTTGCAACTGCACCACTATTATCACAATAAATTGTGATAGTTCTGGGAAAACCAGGAATCACATCCAAGTCCATCAAGAAGTTCCTGAGTCATACAGCTTCCTTGGCTGCCTCAGAGGCTGCCACATACTCAGCTTCCATGGTAGAGTCCGCCACGCATTTCTACTTGACACTCCTCCATACTATGGCTCCACCTCCAAAAGTAAACACAAACCCCGAGGTAGACTTACTCTTGTCCCTATCTGATTGGAAATCCGAACTGTAACTCCAGGGACTAATTGATCTTCCAGAAACCAAAGATATAATCCCTAGTCCTTCTCGTGTACTTCAATATATGCTTTACCGCATGTCCAATGTCCTCCGTCAGATTACTCGATATCTCGCTAACTATGCCCATGGCAAAGCAGTATATCCTGGTCTCGACATATAGCATAGTATACATAAGGCTTCCTACGCCAAGCATAAGGAACCGCCTTCATGTCCTCTATCTCCTTTGATGTTTTGGGACACATCTCTTTAGATAAAGGAACTCCATGCCTAAAAGTTAGAAAACCTTTCTTGGAGTTCTGCATGCTAAAACGAGCAAGGATAGTGTCAATATATGAAGCTTGAGATAAGCACAACATCCTTTTCTTGCGATCCCTTATAACTTTGATCCCAAGGATGTGTCCCACTTCTCCCAAGTCCTTCATGTCAAACTGCTTGACAACCATACTTTACGTCTGATAACACTGATATTGTTACCAACTAACAAAATGTCATCTACGATAGTACAAGAAACACCACTACGCTTCCTTCACATCTCTTGTATACACAAGGCTCATCCGACTTTGAATAAATCCATATGACCGATTACCTCATCATAGCGGATGTTCCAAGATCTATAAGCTTGCTTCAATCCATATATTGACATATTAAGATTACTTACAAGATGCTCTTTGCCTTTAGCAATGAATCCCTCTGGTTGCCGCATATAGATTTTATCCTCAAGACTTCCGTTAAGGAAAGCTGTCTTGACATCCATCCGCCAAATCTCATAATCCATATGAGCAGCTATAGATAAGAGAATCCGGATAGACTTAAGATAGCATACTAAAAGGTCTCCTCATAATCGATACCCTCTTTCTGAGTATACCCTTTCGCAACAAGCCTAGCTTTGAAGGTCTCAACCTTCCCGTCTACTCCTCTCTTTCTCTTGTAGATCCACTTGCATCCAATGGTTTTTACACCATCGGGTGGTTCTACTAGCTCCCAGACTTGATTAGAATCCATAGATTCTATCTCTGAATTCATCGCTCTTTGCCAAGATACCGCATCTCTATCTTGGATTGCCTCATCATATGTCCAGGGATCAGGTTCATGTTCGCCAGGGACTAAGTCCGAAGACTCTCCCAAAAACATGAATCTATCGGGTTGTCTCACAACCCTCCCACTACAACGAGGTGCCTCCGGTGTATGCTCTGTGACACGCGGTGCAGTGACTTTTGGTGTCTCCTCTTGTACCGGTGGTACTGAAGGCGGGACTTCCCCTGTCAATTCCTCAAGAACAATCCTACTCTTGGGCTTGTGGTTCATTACATAATCCTCCTCTAGAAATCTGGCATTCGTGCTAATGATCACCCTCTGATCTCTAGGATTATAAAACAAACCAGCTTTCGTTCCTTTAGGGTAGCCAACAAACATGCATACTTCTGTACGAGGTTCCAACTTACGGCATCGACTTTCGGCACATGTCTTTGGACTCCCCATATCCGAATATGTCTCGGACTAGGCTTTACCATCCACAATTCTGAGGTAGAAGGTACGATTTAGATGGAACCAAGTTGAGTGTACATTCGTATCCGGTGCATACCCCGAGCGAAATAGGTAACTCGAATAACTCATCATCAATCGACCATCTCCATAAGAGTCCTATTCCTTCGCCTCCGCTACACCATTCTCGCTAGGGTGTGCGGTGCGAACAATTGGGATTGAATCTCCTAAACTCTCCCAAGAGGTACTCGCCACCACGATCAGATCGTAGTGTCTTGATACATTTACCTTGACGATTCTCCACATCAGCCTTGAATTCTTTGAACTTGTCAAAGCATTCAGACTTGCGGCGCATCAAGTAAATGTATCCATACCTTGAATAATCGTCTATAAATGAGACGAAGTATTCAAAACCACCTCTTGCCTGGATAGACATAGGACCGCACAAATCAGAATGAACCAATTCTAACACATCTTTAGCTCTATACCCCTTGGCCTTGAAAGGCCTCTTGGTCATTTTACCTTCCAAGCAAGATTCGCAGGTTGGAAGATCCTCCACCACTAATGAACCCAAAGGTCCATCAGCTCTCAACCTTTGAATTCTGCTTAGGTTAATATGACCAAGCCTTAGATGCCAAAGATATGTTTGGTTCATTTGCAAAGGTTCTTTTCTCTTATTAGACTTAGAAGATGAGTTATTGATTTCTATATGCATCGTGGGAGTTTTTGGTTCAAGAGTATATAAATTGCCAACCAATGTACCAGAACAGATAATCTCCCTATTCCTATTTATAACCACTTTGTCATTAAAAGAAATAGAATACCCATCCATAAAAAATTTAGAAACAGAAATTAAATTCTTTCTAAAAGTAGGTACATAAAGAAAATTTCTCAAAACTAAAACTTTATTCCAATCAAAAGATAAATAAACGTCTCCCACTGCAATAGCTGCCACCTTTGAAGCATTGCTCATGAAGACGGTAATCTCTCCCTCAGCTAGTCGTCGGGTTTTCTGGAACCCCTGCAAAGTATTGCAGACATGATCAGTGGCTCCTGTATCTACACACCAGGCACTGGTAGATAACACCGCTAAACATGTTTCAACAACTAAACAAGAAGATATACCTGTGTTCTTTCGGCGAGGACAGTCCGCCTTCCAATGTCCAGTCTGCTTGCAAGTGAAGCACTTGTCTTTCGGCTTCTTCACTCCTACCTGAGGTCCCACTGCCACTTTCTTCGCTCCACCTTGATTCTTCTTCTTCTTACCTTTCGGTTTAGAGGAAGAAACCTTCTGAGCGACCATGGCTTGAGCACTCTGACGAAAAAGCCCCTCTGCCGCCTGGAGTTCTGTCAGAAGCTCCGCCAATGAATACAACCTCTTGTTCATGTTGTAGTTGAGGCAGAACTGCTCAAAACTCCTAGGCAGAGACTGGAGAATGATATCGACCTGGGTTTCCCCATCGATCTCAGCTCCGAGGACTTCCATCTCATTAAGATGAGCCATCATCTTGAGAACATGATCCCTAACGGGTGTTCCCTCGATCATGGTGGTCGTCATCAAGTTTCTCATTGCCTCCTGCCTAGCCGCCCTACTCTGATGTCCGAAAAGTTCCTTGAGATTGAACATCATGTCATAAGCTGTGGCTATGGCCTGATGCTGATGTTGCAGCACATTTGACATAGATGCCAAAATGTAACACCGCGCCATCTCATCTGCCTTAACCCATTTCTTATAACGTTCTTTCTCCTTTTCATCAGAGTCATTGGAGGGGTTAGGAGGACAGACCTCGAAGAGTACAAATTTGTACTCCTCCACAGTTAAGACAATATCCAAGTTTCTTTTCCAATCAATGTAGTTTGGTCCAGTAAGTTTGTTTTCTTTTAAAATCACAGCAAGTGGGTTGAAAGCCATTTTAAAATCCTAAAAATCACAATGATCAAAATATTAGATTTCAAAAATTATTGATTCCTCAAAACAATAAAATCCTGAAATCAACCAACACCTCAAATCACCGAGAATATCGCATGCCACGCTGTGTGGACGTATACGAATTCTACATTTGTAAGAGGAGGTTTTACCCATTAATTTTATTATCTTGTCAACCTTACTTTTTGACAAATAAAATTAATAGTTGGTTCCTCTTTGGCCCTAGAAATAAAAGCAGTGACTCCTCTGGGGAGGATACTTTTATTTGTATCTAAGTGTGCACCATTACACGATACTAAGGGAATTATTTTGGATTATGTGCCTTACCTCTGTGGAAGTACACATGCTCCTAGATAATTTCCTTTAACCATTATTTGACATAGTGATCCGCAAACAAACCCGTCCTCAGGGAGGAAGGCACTCAGAGCCGACACACAAGTTTGTTGCATCACACGTCAAATTGTAATGGAGGCCGCGGGAATTATTTAAAATGTCCCTCTCCCACTTAGTAAATTGCAAATGAGGAATTTTAAATTATACACAACATGCATATAAAACAAATAAGCAATAAATATGGAAAAAAACAGAATTTTTTCCAACTATTATGGCATTGTCCTCCAATATGCATCCCGTCGTGTTGCCACCTCGTTCGCTCCATCTTTTCCCGTGCACAAGTCACCAAAGAGTTCCGAGCCGAGATAAAACTATTTTAATTTACATCCATCGATCCTATACTCCACGAAGGAGTGTACAAATAATCTAGATCGAAAGTAAACTAAAATGAGCGGCTAAACAATGCCGTATTTAATTACAAAAATTAAATACTAATCTAGCCTCGTCAACCCCGAGGATTCAAATAATAAATTTTTACACACATCCATTCACATACACATACATGGCCATAATAGTCGGATCTTATGCCTGCAACTAAAGAGTTAAACTACGCATATCCTACTATTATCCGGCACATATAATATATGAAAAATGCATAAAAAATTAACCGAATCCTAAACACACAAAACCGGAAACCGTGGCTCTGATACCAATTGTAGGGAGTCGCTTCGGAGGCTCATTGGCTCCCATGTCCCCGGATTAAAATTTTCACTAATGAAAGAATTAATCCGGATGGGATGAGCTTCCTTAGCACAACCATTTCGTCGTCGTGCTAACAACTTGAGTGATCGCTTGAACAAACTAGTTGTTCAAGCAACATAACTCTTCTAGTTGGTTAGCCACGGAAGAAACGACGGACGGATCGCCGGTTTTTGTGTTTGTCTTCGGGTCCATGATTATACAATATATTTACTAATTTACACATGCATAATCAAAACATAAAAGAACAAGCTCAGATCTGTAAATAAAGTTAAAATAACTTTATACCTCATGATCTTCTACCGTATGTCCTATCCTTCACGTGGACGACGTGTGGACGAAGATCCTCCACGAGTAGAAGCCTTCTAGATCGCTTTCTTCTCTACCTTGTCCGCTGCGAACAAAGAGAATAACTTACAAATACCTATCCTTTCTAGAGTCGGCCACCAAATTAGGGAATTTGGTGCAACCGTCGGCCAAGGATCAAATGGATGATGCACCGGCCACCAAATGAAGGAGAACCGCCGGCCACCTTGGAGAATAGGGAGGAGGATGAGAACCGGACACCAATGGGAGGAGAACCGCCGGCCAAGGAAGAAGGGAGAGGCCTCTAGGATGGGCGCCGACCAAGGAATGATGAAAGGAGATGGGCGCCGGCAATCAACAAGAAGGAAGAAGGTTGCCGCTCACTTTGCTCCAAACCCTAGCCGCCCAAAACCGTAACTCCAATTCAAAAATCAATTATTGCCGCCCAAGCCTAAGCCCCCTATTTATAGAATTGGGCTTAAGCCTCCTTTAATCTCATCCGTCGGATCTAGGGATTTAATCTCCACCGTCGGATCTAGGGTTTTATCCCAACAGTCGGATCTAGGGTTTCATCCCAACCGTCGGATCTAGGATTTCATCCCAAACGTCGGATCTAGGGTTTCATCCCAACCGTCGGATTTAGGGTTTTATCCCAACCGTCGGATCTAGGGATTTAATCCTAACCGTCGATTCTAGGGTTTCATCCTAACCATCGGATCTTAGGGATTTAATCCCAACCGTTGGATCTAGGGTTTCATCCTAACCATCGGATCTTAGGGATTTAATCCCAACCGTTGGTTCTAGGTTTTGTTTTACATTCTTGGATCTAGACTTCACAAGGATTATATTAGGCTATGATAGGGACCATAAGGAGGAGTTGGATCTTGGCCACCCGATGGATCGGAACCACACAAACTTGATCCATCAATGATGTTCCATTCCACTAGAGGATCATCATTGAACTACCTCACCAACCCCCATAAATTCATATGGGCTCCATATATTATTCGTACATTAATCTCCCCGTGTTTAAGATATCGAATGTCTGTCAATTAATTGATTTACTGACTATCAATTAATTAACATCTAGTTCCTCGAGTAGTACCACTCAACCTTATCATCATGTTGACTAAGTCAACCAGCTGGGTTTACATGATGAACCTTATGAGCTCCTCAAGGGGACATCATCAACCTAATATATAGGACACGGTTTCCTCCTATAATCAACGACACACCATGTAAATAATATCATTTCCCAACTTACCTGGCATATTGATTTAATCCATCTAAATCTCACCCTCTGGTAAATCAAAGAAATAAATACTAAGTACATGTGCCCGTTATTATATCGGGATTAAGAGCATGCACAACATAATATCCGAGGTCCAATTCAATTATGTAGTCAGTACTAAATTGAATCACCTCTATGTCGATCCTGCTCAATACACCTAAGTGTACTAGTGCAACTTTATGTTCAAGACAAAACAATACCAAGTTACACTATAACCATGCCAATGGTTTGTCCAAAACCATCTTGGTCGTGAGCCTCTACTTATATTTTACAAGGGACTGATAACATGATCTTCTGTGCCACACCAAGCACCATGTTATCTACAATTTAAAATATTAGACAATATGCACACATATATAATAAATATATAAAGTGCAAACAATGATCATGTGATTCTTATTCCAAAATAAAATGTTCATACAAAAAGAGCTAGGCTTTCAAGATATCAATCAAGCCACGCCCGCCTTCCGACCCTAAATGTCCGGAGAGGCGCATGACGTGACGCACCATACATATACATTACATACAGCGGAAGACTTTATACATACTTCTTAATACCCTTTTTTTTTTGTTTTTCTTTTAAACATAAACATGCATTAACACATATATACATATATATATATATACTTCTTCTTCTTAGCATAGAGTATGCTTCATAGCGTGGATAGATACTTCTTCTTACTTCTTCTTTACTTCTTCTTCTTAACATAGAGCATGCATCATATATGCAGATACTTAGCGCTTAGTAAATTCATAACATCATCATCATAAGGAGACATAAGTGAGGACATGAATAGACATCTTTATCATAGGTAAACATGTTTAGACCTAACGGATCTTCTCCACCATGCCACTACCACACACCTTGGCCCCTCCTGCTGCTCCCTTTAGTTTATCCATCCCTTACCCTTATCTGCAGTACGAGGGAAAGATAAACTATAAGCACATAGGCTTAGTAAGATCCTGTCCTACTCACTAAAACCATACATTATCATAAATCATGGCATGCAGCATTCACAACATAGAAGCAATATAACATGTAACATACTTGGGTGTCATCAACTTAACATGTAGCATAAGTAACGTAAGTAAAATATAGCATGGATCATCGTATCATCAAACATAACTTGTAATGTATCTAACGTAAACATGTAAACATTCATAGCATATCATGAAGCATAACTTTCATAACGTATCTAACGTAAACATGTAAACATTCATAACATATCATGAAGCATAACTTTCATAACGTATCTAATGTAAGCATGTAAACATTCATAACATATCATAAAACATAACTTTCATGACATATAACTTAACAATCATGGCATATCGTTTAACATAACATGTAACTTAACAATCATGGCATATCATTTAACATAACATGTAACTTAACAATCATGACATGTCATTTAACATAACATGTAACTTAACAATCATGACATATCATTTAACATAACATGTAACTTAACAATCATGACATATCATTTAACATAACATGTAACTTAACAATCATGACATACATTTAACATAACATGTAACTTAACAATCATGACATATCATTTAACATAACATGTAACTTAACAATCATGACATACATATGCAAGATGCTTTTGAAAAAATATATACTAGGTACGTAAATATAAATCTCAACATATTTGGGCCCGGCATTGTACCACTTCTTCATTATCATAGCGCGCATCCCTAAATAGGCCCGAGGTAGCAAGTCTCGAACCTAATAGGTTCCTAGGCCCGAGTCTTATTCCATCGACCTAGGGGCAATCGTCATAGCGTAGAAGCCCATCCTAGGCCCGAGTCTTACTCCATCGACCTAAGGCATCTTGGAGCCCATCCCGTACTAGGCCCGAATCTTATTCCATCGACCTAGGGGCAATCATACATAGAAGCCCATCCTAGGCCCGAGTCTTATTCCATCGACCTAGGGCATCTTAGGAGCCCATCCCTTCTTTGGACCTTGTTAAGGTCTTGGTACAAGCCATGCAGAAGGTAAAATACTTATATGCTTACTGTACTACATGTCTTATTAACATAGCATAGCATACTGCTTCATAACACATCATGCTTCATTTCATTAACATAGCATAGCATACTTCATTTCATACACCTCATGCTTCACTTCATTAACATAGCATAGCATACTTCATTCATACACATCATTCTTCATTTCATTTTCATGACATGGCATAATTCATTTCATACACATCATGCTTCATTTCATTTACATAGCATGGCATACTTCATTTCATAACAACATAACTTATCTCATTAACATAGCATGGCATGCTTCATTTCATAACAACCTAACTTATTTCTTTAACATAGCATGGCATACTTCATTTCATAACAACATAACTTATTTCATTTTCATAGCATGGCATACTTCATTTCATAACAACATATCCTATTTCATTAACATAGCATGGCATACTTCATTTCCTAACAACATAACTTATTTCATTAACATAACATAGCATACAATTCATGGTATGGACTTCATTGCACCCTAAAGACCCAAGGTGGCCGAATGGTCCATGTAGGGCCTTTAGGTTTAACTTTGACCTAATCCCCTTTTTTTAAACCTTAACCTCATCATCTAGTTACAAAACATAGTATGAAACTTCATTGAAACCCTATAGTGGGGTTTGGCCGAATAGAACTATAGTGTTCATTAGGTGAGCTTTTGTTCTAACCCACTTTAAACCCTAAAATCATCATCTAGTTCCCATAATATGGCATGGAACTTCATTGAAACCCTAAAATAGGGTTTGGCCGAATAGAACTAAAGTGTTCATTAGGGTTAGCTTTTGTTCTAACCCACTTTAAACCCTAACATCATGATCTAGTTATAAACATAGCATAAACATAGCATAGAGCTTCTTTGAGACCCTAGTTCATGACTTGGCCGAATGGGTCATGGAGGCCTCTAGGGTTAGATCTTTACCCTAATCCCTATAACATGCTAACATCATCACTTGCAAGCAAAACAAGATATAACTTCAATAAAACACTAACAAAACTCATGTTGGCCGAATGGTTCATAGGGTTTCCTAGGTTTAACTTTTGACCTAATCCATTTTAAGCCCTAACATCATCATCTAATTACAAAAGCATGGCATCCAACTTCATGGAAACCCTAGATCATATCTTGGCCGAAAATAACTATATAGATTTCTTTTATAAAACGTCAAGCAAAAGCTACTCGTATGCGGTGAGGATACTTACATCCTTCGCGTTGCTTTTGGTGGAGAAGACAACCTAAAGAACCAACCTAGCCCTAGCTTTCTTGCTTGGATGATGCTCGCCAAAGAGGGAAATGGAGAGGGAAGCCTTGGAATTTCGGTGAGAAGAGGAAGAGAAGAAGAGAGGAAGTAAACAATTTCAATCTTCCCTCTTCTTTATAAAGGGGGGAGGAAGAGAAGTTCCTCTTTTCTTTTTCTATGCCCCTTCATTTACCCTTAGTTCCATTTATCTATAGTCCCCCCCCCTTTCCTTAATCATACAATCCTATTGGGCTTATGGTTAGTGGGTACATCTATAGGGCTTGGCTATCTCTAGAGGTCTGGAGTTCAATTCCTAGGTCTTGTATCCATTTTTTTGGCTTATTTTCTTTTGTTTTGAAAAAAGGCCTACATAAAGCCCATTATCATCAAGCCAAAAATTCTTGTAAAATTGCTAGGAATTTTACGGGCGTTACACCAACACTTTCGACGAGCTAGTGATCCCGGAATAAAAAACATGGATGAGTAACCAATCATGTAATCCCTAAGGTAGGCTATTTTGTGGAGGGGGGGGGGGGGGAGAATTTACTTAGAAAAGTACTTTCCATCTGTTCCCATGTCATTATACTTCCTTCTGGTTGAGTGAATATTCATTGCCTAGCCTCCCCTTTCAGGGAGAATGGAAATGTAATGAGCTTAACGACGTCTGTTGGGACTCCGTCATAGTGCATTGTGCCACAGTAAACCAAGAATTCTTCAAGATGTAGATAGGGCTCCTCAATCTGAGTTCCACCAAATTGCTTTTCTTGAATAAGGACGATTAATGTAGGGTTTATTTCCCATCTTGTGGCATGAATTCATGGAATTGTTATTCAAGAGTTCCATGCTTTTCATCTAGGCACTATGTAATCTCTCAAGTGTCGAACGTGATGTGTTAACATTTCAGCATCCCTTGGTGAGAGGGGATTAGTAAATCATACGTAATGAATATTCGTATGGGTTGAGGCAATGTAATTACTGAAATAAATCTAAATTTACTCTAGATATTAAAATTCTAAAACTGAAGTAAATAAAATAAAAAATTAAAAATAAAGCAAGTAAATAAATCCAACCAAAGTTCGATCCAATTATCCACCTCTTGATTCGATATCGAATCAATAGTCTCCGGCAACGACATCAAAAACTTGATGCACGCGAACACGACCTCAAATCTCACGATGGAAACCATCGAGGACTCAAAGCGCACACTCGCGCTCAATGCCCACAAGTGTATGAATGTCGTCAAGTAATAAAAAGATTATTGATCCCACATGGACTGAGATTCGACTACCGATTCGTTTAGTGGACGTTATTATTCGGAGTTCCATTCTAATGGTTATGATGATGAGGGTTGTCGGCGGTCCTTACTCTAGTACGGTGTCACACAGAGGAAGAGAAGGATTGCTACGAGTCTTTTGAGGGAATTCTAGGATTTCGATTTCGCTTGTGTGTCGCAGAACACGCTATTAATTGGGTATTATCTAGATGTCTAACTATGGTCTTGTGGAATGGACAACATATACTTTTCCGATGAGCCTTTGCATCTATCGGAAACTACCTCTATCATACCAGGTTGACCCCTAGCTTTTGAACGGGATAGACGGTACGAGGATGTCAGATCAATCCCTATGACGAGTCAGAACGTGTTCCGTTTTCGATTCTATCACACCCCTTGCTATCGGGAACGATGAGCATCGGAGTCGGGGATCAATGTGTCAGGCAACTTTCTTCTCAACCCCATGTTCAGCGGAAATCGCTGAACCGAGTCTGAGGTGATGCTGGATGGGAAGTACTTCGTCACCATTCAGGACAAAGATTGGTATTGGAAGGCATATCTCCCTGAAGAAGCTGACAGGGACCATCCAGCTGCAACCCCTTCGGCCCAAACGGTGTGACGCTCAAAGAGCTTCCATTTACAAGGAGCCTCGTCATAGTTTCGGGCTTGGATCTTGTTCAGGATTGGCAATTGGTCTATGCTGAGGGATTGAAGAAGGCAGGCAAATAAGTGAAGCTTGTCTACCGTGAACAGGCCACAATTGGCTTCTATTTGTTGCCAAACACTGACCACTTCTATGAGGTAATGGAGGAGATTAAAAACTTTGTCAGTTCTAACCTATAGTCCGTATGCAGCATGGCACAACTTAAAATGCAGGTATATAAGCTCTATGTTACATAGAATCTAAAGTCCGCGTGGCATTGAGTTGATGCAGCCACGGTGTCTGCTACCTTTGCTGCTTGTTTGTTTCTTTGGTCGTTGGCTAGTGTCGAAACATTCACAGAATTCAGACGAGTTATTCTCATCAAGGAGCTGTATTATAGATAACTTCGTCAAAGGTGGAATGACCTTTTTTTTACATCTTTCTACTGATGGAGTCTTTTGTATGCCTGATCCAGTTCCTCAAATTTGTGAGGTTGGAAGACGGTGTTGATTTTATAGGTAACACAGTTTATGTAAGAACTGCTGGTTATCTTCTTTCTTTTCTGACGTTTTAGCAGTGTTATCTATACTCTACAGTTTTTCAAGTTAATTCAGGAAGATGGGGCACCTTGTTGTTCGATGGGTATGGAATAGATGCCCCGACACCGGTGACTATTCCATCTTATTACCATCTGCTTATGTAACATAGATATTGTGCTGCTGCTGTCTCGCAGGAAGGACCTAGTGGCTAGCACATACAGATATTGTATTATAGGATAATAGGTCAATCCCTCACAAATACGAAGATGTCGTCTCTCTATGCGCTAGTTATTAGTTTCAAGGGTCAAAGATCTATCGTGATTTATCTTCCTTACGATGATCCGAGAGATCTGATAGAAACCGTAAATTGATGGATTTTAACTTTTTGTATCATGAATATTATGCTACTGTAAAGTTAATGCCCGTTCGTAGATTATATTTAAAGCTGCTCGGTCTCTGTTCACTGTTGAAGTTAATTCGAGTAGCCCATGGAAGTCAGTCAAAACTTTTACACGTTAGAGATTAGAAAAAAGAAAAAGGGGGGCGGATAGAGAGAATCTAATACAGGTTTGAGTGAAATAGGACAGACAAAATAAGATTTTTAACAATTTTGTTATTTACTTTTCAATTCTTTACTTTGTTTTAATCGAACCAATCGAATCATCGAAAAGAATTTACGTATGCTATTCACTCCCCTCTAGTTTTTTTTACGATCCAATAATTGGTATAAGAGTGGGGACGCTACGATTTGGTGCAACCACCAATTTACCATCGGTTTTTGTTTCTCTTTTCGTATTCATTTTAATTTTCATCTCGTATCATTTTTTTGTTTCGTTAAGTTCCTATCTCCCGCACTACTAATTCAAGACGAGAGTCTTGACAACTTATTTTTCTTATTGTTTGTGTTTTTGCAAGGTTTTTTTTAAATGACCCATCTCGAAGGATTTAGCCCCGTCCGACCTCCGTTTTACAAAGGCGATGACTTCCGTTACTGGAAGGATCGGATGAAGTGCTACTTGAAAACCCAAGTAGAGATGTGGATCGTTATTCAAACCGGATTTGCACTTCCAACAAATGGAGATGGTGAATTCTTGGATTGCGATCAGTGGACAAATGTCATGAAATGCCAAGTGGAAACCGACACCAAGGTCACACAAATCCTACAATGCGGACTATCCAAAGAGGAGCTCAATCGCATCAGCCCCTTTATCAGCGCAAAGGACTTGTGGAATAAGCTCATCGAGCTTCACGAAGGGACCGCAAACACCAAGGTATGTAAGAGGGACCTACTTTTAAATAAATTATTTAACTTAAAAATGTAGAAACATGAGTCAGCCACCAAACTCCATGCCCGAATTCAAGATATTATGAATGGGCTGCATTCGATCGGACAAAAGGTCGAAAACCAGGACGTGATCAGGTACACGCTTAATGCATTCCCTAAGACTACCTTGTGGGCATTCATGGTTGATGCCTACAAGGTTTCTAAGGACCTTTCAAAAATTAGGTTAGATGAATTGTTTTCCGAATTCGAATTACATGAGCAGTCTAATTCGGCCCCCGCAGAGAAAAGTATTGTTTTATTTGCAGGTCCGAAGAAGAAGCCCAAGAGCAAACCACCTCCGGAGGAAGAAGACGAATACGAGTCAAAGGTGAATGACGAGATGGAGACCGAACTAGTGAATCTAGTTCGGAAAATGATCAAGAGTATAAGGAGGCTAATCAATCAATCCAATGAGGGTAGGTTAAAACAAAGTTCTAACTATAGATGCTATGAGTGCAACATGATGAGTCACATCAAGTCGGAGTGTCCAAGACTCAAGAACAAGGCACCACAGTTCAAGAAAGCACTCAACGCTAAATGGGAGAAATCGTTGGAGAAGGAAGACGAGCTCAACAACCTCGTCTTCATGGCCAAGCCTACCGAACCCAAGGAAGAGTCCGACTCCGGATCCGAAGACGAGTTTCAATTCAAGACAAGCCATGGATCTGTATCCGGTTCAAAAGGTTCACTCAAGGTGAGTCGCTCTTTGATTGATATATTGTATGGTGCAATTAAATTCTTAACTAAAAAAATAGCTAAGTCTGAGTACAAGGTCAAGACCTTATTTGAGGAGGTTAAACTTCTTAAACACGAGGTCTCCCTAACCTCTCGGACTAGTCAAGTCCAAGAGGAGGACTCAACACGAGTTGAAAAACTCAAAGTAGAGAACTCACTCTTGAAAGGACAAGTCAAAGATCTTAGGCAAACGTTGGAAAAGTTTACTTTGGGATCCAAGGGACTTGACTTACTACTTGAATCGAAAAGGATTGTCTACAACAAGGCCGGACTAGGATTTAGATCAACCACGACTAACAAGTCGTATATGCCAATCGTAAACCGTAATAGAAAACAAGTCCAAGCATGGGTCCCTAAGACCGCTTTAATTTCACAATTAGGATCTAATAAGTACTAAGTTCCCAAGGACCAAATCTACTACGTGGATAGATCGAATCGATTCAATTGTCCAGGGGGAGCTAGTACAAAATTTGTTTGTTCTATTACATGTAATTAGTCTTTGCATGCTTAGTTATTTTGTTTTAATTTTAGAATGACTAGATAGGGTCAATAACTCATCAATCTTTACAACATAGTATTATGACACAGTGAGACAATAGTATGTTAGGGAAGAAGTCCTATGTGTCCAAGTTAGATAAGGCATATCTAGCTTGGTGCACTCGACCAAGTTAAACTAGTTGAAGCTACCTCGCCGTATCCTTAACTAGTTTGACCAGGAAGTAATCTTAAGTGACTCAAGTAATCGATTTCTTGAATTTGACTTTGTCTAAGGAATTGGTCGTTCTGATCAAAGAAGGCCTCTGTGCCTCACCATAACCTGGAAGCCAATTTCTCGAAAAAGTTACTTGACGAGCTAAGGGTTAAATCCAAATCTAACCCAAGGTCGATTAGTTTCAATTCACTAAATCTAAACAAGTAAAATTGAAGTCATCTCACAAAACACATAAGGATAACATGCTTGATCATATAGAAAGGGTGAGATGATTCCTAGGACTAATAACTTTCAGCCAACTCTTTAAAATTCTAATGTCCGATCTAACTACTATATGTGTATGATCAATGAATGTTGGTTAGTGGGTGCTCCCGACACATGACCGGAGACCGACTAAAATTTTCGAAGCTCAGATTCAAAAATCAAGGATCGATAGCATTCGGAAATAACAGGAAGCTCAAAATCATCGGTTCAGGTGATATTGAGATAAACTCTAATTTTATAATTCACAATGTTCTTTTAGTCGAAAATTTTGATTTTAATTTACTTAGTGTAAGCCAATTGTGTGATAACAACTATAAGGTTACATTCTTAGAAAATGAATGTTCAATTAAAACTAATGATACCTCTAAAACAATACTTAAAGGAACTAGGAATAACAACATATACATAATTAATTTACCCCAACTCCTCATCCAAGTGTCTAATGACACAACAAGAGGAATCTTGGTTGTGGCACTGACGACTCGGACACTCTCATCCAAGACACATACACAAAATGAGTCAGAGTGGCCTAGTCAGAGGTTTACCTAACCTTAACAACTTAGATAATAAAATTTATAATGCGTGTCAATAAGGTAAACAAACTAGGGCACAACATCAAATAACTAACCAAGAAAGAACCAAAAGTGTACTTGAGCTCCTACACTTAGATCTATTTGATTCTCATGGAGCCAAGTCACTAAACGGAAGTCAATTCTGCGTAGTCATAGTTGACAACTACTCAAGGTTTAACCGGGTCAGGTTCCTAAAACACAAAAGTGAAACCCTAGAACAACTCACCAACTTATGCAAGTTAATAGAAAACAAAAAGAACCTTAAGGTTAAGAGACTTAGAAGCGATCATGGTGGTGAATTCGAAAACAATAGGTTCACTGACTTCTGTAACCTAAATGGATACCACCATGAGTTCTCCTGCCGTAGAACCCCACAACAAAATGATCTAGTCAAGTGGAAGAATAGAACCTTACAAGAAGCCGCTAGAACCATGTTAAATGAATACAACCTTCCTAATAAGTTTTGGGCAGAAGCCATTAGTACGACGTTCTATATCCAAAATAGAATCCTACTAGCCAAAAGACACCTTAAAACCTCATATGAAATCTATTATGAAAAATTACCTAACATTAAATATTTTAGGGTTTTCGGATGTAGGGTTCACATATTAAATACTAAAGACTACTTAGGAAAATTTACTTCTAAAACCACCACCGGAATATTCCTAGGGTACTCAACCACAAGTAAAGCCTATAGGTTCTATAATAATGAAACCCTAAAAATCGAAGAAATGATTAATGTTGTATTCAATGAAGAAAATAAACCCACAAAACCCGAAGTAGAACTAGTTAATTAACCAATTGATACTAAACCTGAGTCTGACCATGAAAATTAGTCTAGTATAAATCCTAACTCAAGTCAGTCTAGGTTACAATCAAGTCATCCAATTGATCAAGTAATAGGTGATCACAACTTAGGGGTTCGAACTAGAGCATCGTATATAAACCAAAATAAAATTTCATTAATCTCGAAAATCGAACCCAAAACAATTGAACAAGCTCTTCTTGATCTCAATTGGATTATTGCTATGTAAGAAGAGCTAGCTCAATTCACTAGGAGTGAAGTCTGAGAATTAGTACCACCACCTAAAGATAAATCAATCATTGGAACAAGGTGGGTATTTCGGAACAAACTCGATGATAAAGTAGTTAGGAATAAGGCAAGATTAGTGGTTAAAGGATTTAGTCAAGTAGAAGGCTTAGATTATGACAAAACCTCTGCTCCCGTAGCTAGACTAGAATCGATTAGAATGTTGTTGACCTACATTGCACATCAAGGATTCAAATTATTTCAAATGGATGTGAAGTCAGCATTTTTAAATGGTTTTATTAAGGAAGAAGTGTACGTTAGCCAACTCCTAGGAATTAAAAGTTTAGACAAACCCGACCATGTTTTCAAACTTAAGAAATATTTATATGGACTAAAACAAGCTCCTAGGGCTTGGTATTAAAGGCTTTCCGTTTATCTCAAGTCAAAAGGATTTAGTCAAGGCTTAGTAGACCCAACTCTCTTAGTAAAATCCATAGGTAAAGAATTTTTTATTCATTAAATATACGTAGATGATATAATCTTTGGAACAACTAACTCAATTTTACTAAATGAGTTTATTTTACTAATGGAAAGTGAATTTGAAATTAACTTAGTAGGAGAATTAATATTTTTTCTAGGCTTACAAATTAAACAAACTGAGGAAGGAATTTACCCACATCAACATAAATATGCTAAGGAATTAATTAATAGATTTGGAAAGCCAAATTCTAAGGTAATTAATACACCAATGGCTATAAATGTTAATGTAGGAGAAGACTTAGATGGAAAACCAATAGACTCAAAATACTAAAGCAGCACGATAGGTAGTCTCTTGTACTTAACTGCGAGCCGACCCGATATACTATTCGCAATGAGTATGTGTGCAAGATTTCAAACTTGTGCTAAGGAGTCACACCTAACATTAGTCAAACACATCCTTAGATATCTAAAGGGTACACTAAACATAGTAATTTGGTACCCTAGATCTAATGAGTTCAAACTAATCGACTACTCCAACTCAGATTATGCCGGTAGTAAACTCGATAGAAAGAGCACGAGTGGGTGTTGCCAACTTCTCGGCTCGAGTCTAGTTAGCTGGTGCAGTAGAAAGCAACACTGTATTGCCTTATCTACTACCGAAGTTGAATACGTTGCGATGGGTGAGTGTGTAGCTCAACTTCTTTGGATGAAGCACACTCTCCAAGACTTTAAGTTAAACTTTAACAACACTAAAATTTACATCGACAACATTAGTTCAATTAATTTAACCAAAAACCCAATCTATCATTCTAGAACCAAACATATAAAAGTCAAACACCACTTTATTCGAGAACATGTAGCTAATAGGACCATACAACTCGAATACATGGAGTCCAAATCTAACATAGCAGACTTGTTTACCAAACCTTTATTCGAAGCAGAGTTTAGTCTATTTAGACGCAAATTAAGTATGTGCATAATAGAGTAGGACACAAAACTTATATTTTTTCTTTATACTCTATTTTTATTTTTCATGCAAAATGGAACTAACATAGGCCTTACCATAGAAAGCATGCACCTATAGATTTAAGGAGCCAATACATCTCACAACACATAGGACTAATGTGTTTATGTACTTAGCCACGTAGATGAGCGTGAGATGTTAGGACCTCACTCCTGGTTCCAGATGTAGAACTAGTGCATCGACATGAACCTTGGAGTATAAATATCTAAATTTACCAACTCTAATAAAGACTTATTGATCATTCTATATCAATTAAGTCAAATAGAGTTGAATATACTATTAGATAAGCTTATGTTGAAAGTATTATTTTAATAATCTAATAGGAATATGCTTGGACATATAAAACATAATCACTATGTTTCGAAAAAGATCTTTCTATAAACCCTCACACTTTTCGATTTATGGAAAAAGGGGGAGAAAAAGGCCAAAGTTAAGAGATCAATTTTTTTTTTATAACTTAACTTAAAACCATTAGGCTAAAGTTAAGTAAGTGATTAATTTTCTTAACCTTTTTAATGGCAACAGGGGGAGAAAAAGGCCAAAGTTAAGAGATCAAAAATTAATTTTTGATAACTTGACTTAAACTTAACTTATACATTTAGGCCAATGTTAAGGAATCTTGATTACTTAACTTTTTAATTTGCAACCGTTAAGGCGGAGAGCTAAGATCCTTTTTCAAGTACTCACCTAAGGTCAAGGAGGAGGTTACCTCAAGGGGGAAGACTTGAAAAAGAGTTTTACTCATACTCTCCTACTTATGCTAACTTACTAAGTTACTCACACTAACTTACTAAGTTATGCATTTATACTTCTTTCATATTTATACTTATTTCATATTCATAATAATCATTTCACTTACTTAATGCACTCTTATGCATTAATATTTCCCTTAACTTTGTGTCAATTTACCATAGATCAAAAAGGGAGAGATTGTTCGTGCAGTAGGCACAAGATAATCGAACCTATGTTTTGATTATGACAAAGACCTAAAGCTAAGGTCATATTGTTGTCTAACGAGCTGAACCAAGTGTACAACAATGGTTAAGCTAAACTGAAGGTCGGCGACACTCGAAGAATCCCAAGTCGGGAAATCGTGTTGGTCGGGCAACACCATGAGAACTTTGGAGGGAGCCGAAGAACCCAGGTGGAGACCTGAAGCAAAGTTGCAAGTGTTGGGTTTCCGACACCACGGCGAGTGTGTGTTCGAACATGTTTTGTAAACATGTGCACAGTGGAAGAAATAAAATTAATAAATCTAATTTATTATAACACACACACCACACGCATGTATAGTACAACATGTGTAGACATAACCATAATTTTAAATTTTGCAATAAAAGGAAATTTATACTATGTATACATGACGTATCACGTGTAGCAGGAAAGACATCAACTAGAGCGATCCTCGCAAGAATCGCCTCTATCCGTATCCACGCCGAGTATCTTCGGGATGACATCACAAAGTCAAGAGTGTTAGGGCAATCTCTTGCCATGATAAGGTATTGATGTGTGTGGTAAAGGGTTTAAGTTAGGTTGTTATTATGATTTGATATGTGCGTTGGAGTATTGCAGGGCTTAGTAATTCACACATGAAGCCTTGGCGAGTTTCACCTCTCATGACTCGGTCATTGAGTCGGTGAAGGATAGCTTTGCGGATGCCATGCACTTGGAGCATCCGAGGGACCGCCGTACGAGGAGCTTGGAGTGAAGCCGAAGGAAGTAGACTTCAGGGCGAGACGCGAAGGATGGCACTGCAGAGCCGTGCGCTTGGCGCATCCGAGGGACGTGGCCGGACGAAGACAACTTCGAAGGCGAGGGACTCCGAGGGATGAGAGTGAGCGAATGTAACCCGGGAAGGGGTAGTGCTCGTAGGTGAAACTTGGGCATTTGGCTAAGTGTCGGATGAGATTTCCCGACACCAGTCGACTGCCATGAAATGGCAGTCGACCGCTCTAAGTCGAACGGGGTTCAATTGGTATCCAATTGATGGGTTATGGCTCAGCAGTCGACTGTCATATGTTGGCAGTCGACTACCAAGACCATTAGTCGACTGCTGATGGCAGCAGTTGTTGGTCAAGAGTGTTTGGGCCACAGAACCGCTCGAATCCGACTGGGCAGTCGACTACGAGGCAGCAGTCGACTGATGGATACATCAGTCGACTGCCAAGGGATCCGTTGGACAATAACTGTCGGGATATGACGTGTTCGGAGGCCGTTGTAGTGGCGACAGTCGACTAACAAGGGCAGCAGTCGACTGGTGGCAGCCAACGAGAAGAAATCAACCCTCTCTATAAAAAGAGAGGGTGTGGGCTTTAGGATGGCTAATGCTCATATTCCAAACCATAATCCAAGTGCTCTACAAGTGATAAACTCCTTCTTCTAGTTCTCTTTCACATCAATTGTAAAAGAAGGAGTGTTCTTGAGTTGTAAGGGTTACCTCCACCTAGCTTGGTGCAAAGGATAGACCAATAGTGGATTAGTTGAGGAGTGATTCACCGAGGATGAATCGGGGACCGTGGATTAGTGGCGTAGCTGTGAACCATGTTATATTATCTTGTTAGCATTGTTTTTACCTTTGCATTGTTTATTTGCTTGTCTTGTTTGTTTCCGTTGTGCTAATTAGTTTTGTAGACAAGCGAATTACGTCATCGAGCTAAAGAGGGCTATTCACCCCCCTCTAGCCGGCCAATACACACTTGATCGATCCTACAAGTGGTATCAGAGCCAAGTCGCTTGTCGAGGACTAACCGCCGCAACAAGCACTTCATTCAAGAATGGCCGGCTCCAACATTCACCGACCAAAATTTGAAGGAGAATTCTCTTGGTGGAAAAAGAGAATGGAGGTATTTTTTGAAACCGATTTCGAAATTCTTTTAATTATGGAAAATGATTTTGAAATACCTAGGGATGAAGAAGGGGAGCCATTGGAAAAATCAAGATGGAGCAAGAGGCAAAGGGAAGAGTATTTGGCAAATTCAAAAGCCAAACATCACCTCTACAATGTACTCCCCCAACAAGAAGTAAACTGGATTGGGGAATGCTCTAGTGCAAAGGAGATGTGGGAGAAGCTAGTAGAGCTTCATGAAGGTACCTCGGAGGCCAAACTTGCAAGGAGAGACCTCCTCCGCTCCCAAGTATCAAACATCAAATTAGAAAAGGGAGAAAAGGTAACCTCACTGCACTCTAGATTTAAAGAGATAATAACCGGTTTATGTAGTGTAGGTGAGAAGCTTTCAAATAGGGACATGCTCATGAAGGCTATAGATGCCTTTCCTCGGTCCTCATGATTGAGCTCTATGGTGGACTCATTCTACATCTCCAAGAACCTAGAAGTTAGCAACTTGGAGGAATTTTTCTCAACAATGGAGCTCCACGAAACAAGTCTTGAAGGAATAGTTGAAGAGCCTAGAATTCAACCTTCAAGAGGGTTAGCCTTGATGGCCCACAAAGGGAAGAAGAAGATGGAGACTCCCTCCTCCTCCGACGAAGCATCCTCATCCTCATCCATGGATAGCACGGAAGAATCCTATATAGTAAGGAGGGTAAGGCGTGCATTAAAAGATTTTAAATTCAATAACTCTAATGATAGGAGAAGAAGACCAAGGGGGAAGATTATCTGCTACAATTTCCAAGGAGAGGGACACATAAGGGACAATTGTCCCCTCTTGAACAAAAGCAAGGAGGAGAAGAGAAAGAAGGAAGAAAAGAAGAAGAAGAAGGGGAGCAAGAAGAAAGAAGAAGAGAAGAAGGCCAAAGAAAAAGGGAAGGCCAAGGCACTAAAAGCAAAGACATGGGATGACCCCTCTTCATCATCTTCATCATCATAGGAAGAGGAGAATGCTTTTGTCACCAACCTTGCCCTAATGGCCTTTGACAACCTAGATTGCTCCTCCTCCGAAAATGAAGAAGTAAGCTCAAGTGAGGAGAGCTCGAGTGAAGGGGGAGCTTCTTCACCATCCTCATCCGAAGAAGGAGAAGACATGGAAGCTATGGTAACAAATCTAACTCCCAATAAAATAGTTTCCATGGTTTCTAGCATAACTAGGGATTTATTTAGGGCCAAAAAGAAAAATAAGAGCATGCTAGATCAAATTAAGGACTTAGAAAATACACTAGAAAAAGCATGCTTAAATATTAATGAAAATATTTCTTCTAGTCATGATGATGCATGTTCACATGATCTTTATGTGCCATTAGATGTAAGTGATGCATGTATGGAAGAGAATAGGGCTTTAAGGGAAAAGGTAGATCACTTGACCAAAGCCCTAGAAAAATTCACAATTGGTTCCAACACTCTTAACATGATCATAGGGAGCCAAAGAGCAAGCTTCAACAAGAAAGGCCTAGGATATAAGGAAAAGAAAAATGAAAAGGCCTATAAATGCTTAATTGCTAGGAGTCAAGATAAAAAGAAGGTAATAGATAGAAAATGGATCCCTAAAGAATTTTTAGTGAACCCCATAGGCAAGAATTTATATTGGGTTCCTAAATCCTTCCTAAAGGGTTAGGAAAACCCTAGGGTAGTCAACCATATGCAATTTACCTATATCATATTGTTGGTTGACTTAGGATGGCGGGACAATATTTTTGAAATAGTGTTAGGTGATGATAATGCACCTATAAATAGATAAATCATGCTTTAGGTGATATTTGCCTTATTATCATGATGTAATACCTAATGCATGATCACAATTTGATGAATACATGTGTTTCATGATCATAATGTGAAATTAATTCAAACATGTCTTTATGATCATGTTGGATGTTAGGATGATACTTAACCATGGGTAGAAATGCATTAAATTAATGGTTAAGTGTATACAAATACCTCTAGGATACATCTCACACTCACCTTAGGCTACCTTGATTGAAAACTTAGCATTGGTGAGATGATAGGATGATACAAATGGTCTACTAATGCCTATGATATTTAGATGGCCATTTAAAGTATCAAATATCAATAATAGACCAATCATGGGGAAAGCTTATGTTTAATTCATAGACATATTGCCCAAATTTAATGGTTGGATATTTCATATGTTTTCAAAACAATTTCTTACTTTAAAATCTGTGTGTTCATGTTTTGAAACAATCTAAAGTAAAACTAGGTGCTAAAATGGATACAAACTTGATCAAAACACTAGTTGTTTTTAAAGCTTTTGGATTTTTGGCAAATCATTGAAAATATAATGTTTTTTCATGGAAAACTATTTTTCATTGATAAATAACCCTAAAAGAAATGTGTTCCCCAAATTTTAGTATTTTTTGAATTTTTTAGAATTTATAGTGCATTTCTGAAATTCATCTAGAAAATCAGAAAATCTGGTTTCCTTGTACCAGTCCACTGCCATACTGATAGCAGTCGACTGATGGACTGTGAACAAGCACAGTAAACTGTTTTTATCAAGTTTTTGAGTGATTTTGATTTTTGTTTCTCTCTAAACTTGATGCCATGATATATAAACTTTGTTTAATCTTTTTGATGGTGTCAAAGGGTGAGAAAGATGTATGTTTAAGTAAGGGGGAATATATTTAGAGGGAGTTTTATGTATTAAGGGGGAGAGTTGCTAATCATGTTATTTACATGCTTTCTTTCCTTAATACTTTATCAAATGTTTTACCTAACTTAAACGGATTGCCACACATCAGAAAGGGGGAGATTGTTAGGGCAATCTCTTGCCATGATAAGGTTTTGATGTGTGTGGCAAAGGGTTTAAGTTAGGTTGTTATTATGATTTGATATGTGCGTTGGAGTCTTGCAGGGCTTAGTAATTCGTACATGGAGCCTTGGCGAGTTTCACCTCTCATGACTCGGTCCTTGAGTCGGTGAAGGATGGCAGCAGTCAACTGGTCAAGAGGATTTGGGACACAGAACCGCTCGTAGCCGACTAGGCAGTCGACTACGAGGTAGCAGTGGACTGATGGATACATCAGTCGACTGCCAAGGGATCCGTTGAACTACAACGGTCGGCATCCGACGTGTTCGGAGGCTGTTGTAGTGGCGACAGTCGACTGACAAGGGCAACAGTCGACTGGTTGCGGCCAACGGAAAGAAATCATCCCTCTCTATAAAAAGAGAGGGTGTGGCTGTTTGGATGGCTAATGCTCATATTCCAAACCATCATCCAAGTGCTCTACAAGTGATAAACTCCTTCTTCTAGTTCTCTTTCACATCAATTGTAAAAGGAGTGTTCTTGAGTTGTAAGTGTTACCTCCACCTAGCTTGTGTAAAGGAGAGACCAATAGTGGATTGGTTGCAGAGTGATTCACCGAGGACGAATCGGGGACCGTTGATTAGCGGCGTAGTCATGAACCATGTTATATTATCATGTTAGCATTGTTTTTACCTTTGCATTGTTTATTTGCTTGTCTTGTTTGTTTCCGTTGCGCTAACTAGTTTTGTAGACAAGCGAATTACGTCATCGAGCTAAAGAGGGCTATTCACCCCCCTCTACCTGGCCAATACACACTTCATCGATCCTACAATGATCCTCATCTTTGTACGAGTTACTAGCCTCGTGTTGAAGACGATGTGATCGAGAGAAGATCAGAATCCGAATCAAAATTCGGATCCAAAACGAGTCCTCAAAAACTCGCTTCTCCGGAGAGGTATTCATCAATCGTTTGATGAATCCTTTGTCCTCCACCTATGAGGATTACTGGAGATCGAATCTCCGGCAAAGTATCCACTGTCAGAGATCCAAACGTCATCCAAATGATGCTCCGACTCAAAGAAAGCAAGCTGTCCAGAAAACTGGACAGCTTGGTGGAGGAGTTTGCGCCGGCCAAAGAGAAGAGGGCCAGCAAGTCCTTGGTCACCATAGCCAAGGAGGATCACCGGAGGGTCGCCGGAGGATGGCCGGATGGAGCTTGGATTCCGACAACAATGGTGGGCAGCGGCTAGGGTTGGGCGCCGACAACAAGAGGAGAGGGAGAGGGTGGGCGGCAAGTATGGGTTGCTTGGATTAGGTTTTCACCAAACCCTTAAGACCTATTTTATAGAGAACAAATTCTCCAAATGGTTATCGGATCATAACCAAAAGCCCATTAACCCGCTCAATTAATTTAAGTTAAAATAAACCAAACCGATTTGGTCTATTTTAAGTTAAAACGAACCGAATCAACTTTGGTTCATTCATTTAAAAAAACCAAACCCCTTTGGTTTATTCTCCACCATTGGATTAGAACCAAACCAATTTGGTTCATCTATCATGTCTTCATAAGACACGACCCATCCATGCTTCCATTGCTACCGAAATGATTTCATGCTTGCTCCTTGTTTGGTCTAACCAGACCTTGTTTCTCTCGGTCTGAGAATCTCATTCTCAAGCTTGTTTTAAATCCTTCAGATTACGCTTGTTGTGCGTGTGACCAAATAGGTTCTCGGTTTATGTTGGCCGTCTATAATTAGCCATTAATTATAGAACGATCATGAGTGGCACCTAGTAGTACATCATGATCCCCAATTAACTAAAAAGATCAATGGTTGATCCAGAACTATTTCTAAAACTCTTCTGCAGCTATAATGAATCGTACCACTTTCCCTTCACTCATCTTATACCCACATAGTTTAGGACATGGTCTATTGTGTCAGTCCCCACTAGGTTGACTATGTCACACCTAGCCCAAGTATCATTTCCTCGTCCTACAGATTCTAGTTACTGCACATGTATCCAAGAGTACCTTACTCTAAACATGTAAGGCTTTGGCCAAAGACTTTAGTAACAATCCGACGAGAGGCCATGGGTATACATCTCCTCGCAAGGAGTGGTGAATCCTTTATAAGCTATTCAAAAACCTTCGATCACTTCGACTTATACCCAATCATCCCGGGTCCACATCTCCTCAGAGATGCTTGCTTAAAATGTCAAAGCATAAGTCTTTATGATCAAGATGACTTGAATACCGCAAGTCAAAGGAACATCGCACTTAAGCTCCAGTAAGAACTTCATTGACATATCTATATATGCAGAGAACCATATGAAGTCTTACGACTGGTCACTCCAATAAACTAGTTACAATAACTAGCATCCACGATTAACTCCGGACATCACAATGTCTCCAGCCAGTGAGAATCAACTTCTTGGATACACCAAGAAGTATACCTCGTGCTTGTCTCGACAGAATTAATGGTGTCCAAATCCATCAATTCATCGACCAGGGATAATTCCGATACATCACAATTACACATGTAGAGATACTCACTAGTTGTGATCCAATCACAAATTCTCTCATGCTGTGAATCGTATCGTGGACATTCAGTAAATGAGTTTAAGATCTAATCAAATACATGAAAACACGTATACTCAAATAGTGAATCTTCATTTATCATATAAATGGTTCAAACATAAGGCGATTTCCTTAGGATATCTCTCATATATCACTAACAAACTCCCACTTGGCCTAATGCCAATCGCTACGTTATCCAATACCATAAGCTCTAACATGACCCTCAAACTTACTTTGAGGTAATGCCTTAGTCAAAGGATTCGCTAAGTTCCTTTCAGTGGGGATTTTCTTGATTTGTATTTCCTTCCTACTAATGATCTCTCTGATCAGATGATAGCGGCAAAGCACATGGTAGGATCATTGATGGGACCTTGGCTCTTTCGCTTGTGCAATTGCTCCATTATTGTCACAGTAGACTGGTATTGCTTCAACAATGGCTGGAACCACACCAAGTTCATAAATGAACTTCTTGATCCAAACCGCTTCCTTTGCTGCTTCCGAAGTTGCAATGTATTATGCCTCAGTGGTAGAATCCGCTATAGTATCTTATTTGGAACTTTTCCAACTCACTGCGCCCCACATCAAGGTGAACACATATCCAGACTGACACCTGGAATCATCCTTGTCTGTCGGGAAGCTGGCATCCGTATATCCGCGTATCACCATGTCCCCTTCTCCATATATTAGGCACACATCCTTAGTTCTTCTCAAGTACTTAAGGATTGTCTTAACAACTGCCCAATGATCGATTCCTGGATCAGACTGGTATCTACTCGTGACACTCAGAGCATACAATACATCGGGCCTCGTACATAACATAAATACATGATAGATCCTATTGTGGATGCATAGGGAATCTTACTCATGCAAATCCTCTCATCTTCTGTGCGCGGACACATAGACTTTGAAAGGTGTATCCCATGCCTGATGGGTAGGAAACCTTTCTTGGATTCTGACACGCTAAACCACTTTAGCACTCGGTCTATATATGTAGACTGCGAAAGACCAAGCAACCATTTTGATCTATCTCTATAGATCTTAATCCCTAGGATGTAGGTTGCTTCTCCCAGGTTTTCATGGAGAATATCTTCGACAACCAAATCTTAACTGATTGTAAGACTGAAACATCATTTCCTATAAGTAATATGTCATCGACATACAATACTAGAAACATGACTGCACTCCCACTAACCTTCTTATACACACAAGGTTCGTCTAGATTTTGTGAGAAATCAAACTTTTTGATTGTCTCATCAAAATGGATATTCCAGCTCCTGGATGCTTGCTTCAATCCATATATGGACCGTCGCAATTTGCATACCTTGGTTTTATCAACCGTTGTGAAACCCTCAGGCTGTATCATATACACGTCCTCGAGCATATTTCCATTAAGTAAAGTTGTTTTCACATCCATTTATCATATCTCATAATCATAATGAGCTGCTATGGCCAGGAGCATCCGAATGAATTTAAGCATAGCTACAGGCGAATAGGTCTCGCCATAATCAACACCTTGCTTTTAACGATATCCTTTCGCCACCAATCTAGCCTTATAGGTAATCACATTACCATCAATGTCAGTTTTCTTCTTGAAAACCCACTTGCACCCTATAGGCTTTATGCCTTCAGGTGGGTCAACCAAGTTCCAAACTTGATTTTCATACATGGAATCCATTTCCGACTTCATGGCTTCAAGCCACTTATCCCTTTCTAAACCTGTCAGAACTTCTTCATAACTGGTAGGCTCCTCATCATCAATGAGTAACACGTCGTTCTATTCACTTACGAGAAATCCATATCTCTCAGGAATATTGCGTGTTCTACCAGATCTACGAAGATGTGGTGTTTTAATAGGTCTAGCCGATTGCTCATCACTATGAGTTATCGGCTGTTGTGCTTCACCAGTTATCTCATCAATGTCTATTTGAGTCTCTCGAGCCTCCTCAAGCTCGACGACACTCCCACTATTTTCTTGCAAGAGAAACTCTTTCTCTAGAAACACAAAATGCCTTGAAACAAACACCTTTTGTTCCACAGGATGATAGAATTAGTAACCCCTTGTTTCCTTAGGGTATCCAATAAATAGATATTTATCAGACTTAACATCCAATTTATCTGATACAGTCCGCTTCACATAAGCAGGACAACCCCATATCTTCAAGTAAGATACAAGAGGTTTCTTACTATTCCATATCTCATATGGAGTAGTAGAGACTACCTTGGTTGGCATTCTGTTTAACAAGTAAACAGCTATCTGAAGTGCATAGCCCCAAAAGGACTTGGGAAGATTCACATGATTTATCATTGACCTGACCATGTACAATAAGGTCCGGTTAGACCTCTCAGATACACTATTATGCTGTGGTGTATATGGCGGAGTCCATTGAGACAATATACCATTGTCTCTTAGATAATCAAGAAACTCTTGACTTAAGTATTCACCACCTTGATCCGATCGAAGTATTTTAATACTCTTGTCATGTTGTTTCTCTACTTCATTTATGAATTCTTTGAACCTTTCAAAGGCTTCAGACTTGTGTTTCATCAAGAACACATACCCAAACCGTGAGTGATCATCGGTGAAGGTAATGAAGTAACTATAGCCTTCTAAAGCTTGAGTTGACATAGGTCCACATACATCAGTATATATTAGACCTAGCAACTCTCCCACTCGTTCACCTTTTCCTGTAAAAGGTAACTTAGTCATCTTGTCTTTTAAGCATGATTCACATGTATCGTATGAATCCAATTCAAACGATTCCAGAATTCTACATCGGTGTAATTCGGACATGTGTTTCTTGCTTGCATGGCCAAGACGACAATGCCACATGTAGGAGTCTAATTGATTATCCTTTCGAGCACGCTTATTTCTCGCTTTGATATTGAAAATGTTAGTAATATATGAGAGATGTCCTAAGGCAATCGCCTTATGTATGAACCATTTATATGATAAATGAAGATTCACTATTTGAGTATACATGTTTTATGTATTTGATTGGATCTTAAACTCATTTACTGAATGTCCACGATACGATTCAGATGAGAGAATTTGTGATTGGATCACAACTAGTGAGTATCTCTACATGTGTAATTGTGATGTATCGGAATTATCCTAGTCGATGAATTGATGGATCCGACACCATCAATTCATGAGACTAGCACGAGGTATACTCCTTGGTGTATCCAAGCGGTGATTCTCACCGGTGGAGACATAGTGATGTCCGAGTTAATCGTGGATGCTAGTTATGGTAACTAGTTCATTGGAGTGACCAGTAGTAAGACTTCATATGGTTCTCTGCATATATAGATATGTCAATGAAGTTCTTCTGTGGCTTAAGTGCGATGTTCCTTTGACTTGCGGTATTCAAGTCATCTTGATCATGGAGACTTATGCTTTGACATCTTAAGCAAACATCTCTAAGGAGATGTGGACCCGGGATGATTGGGTATAAGTCGGCGGATCGAAGGTGTTTGAATAGCCTATAAAGGATTCACCACTCCTTGCGAGGAGATGTATACCCATGGCCTCTCGTCGGATTGTTACTAAAGTCTTTGGCCAAAGCAATACATGTTTAGAGTAAGGTACTCTTCGATACATGTGGAGTAACTAGAATCCGTAGGACGAGGAAATGATACTTGGGCTAGGTGTGACGTAGTCAGCCTAGTGGGGACTGACACAATAGACCATGTCCTGAACCAAGTGGGTATAAGATGAGTGAAGGGAATGGGGCACGATTCATTCGGTTAATTGGGGATCATGAAGGGTTTCAGAAATAGTTCTGGATCAACTGTTGATCTTTTCGGTTAATTGGGGATCATGATGTACTACTAGGTGCCACTCATGATCGTTCTATAATTAATGGTTAATTATAGACGGCCAACATAAACCGAGAACCTATTTGGTCACACGCACAACGAGTGTAATCCAAAGGATTTAAAAGCGAGCTTGAGAATGGGATTCTCGAAGAGAAACTATGTTTGGTTGGACCAAACATAAAGCGAGCATGAAATTGTTTCAGTCGCAATGGAAGCGTGGATGGGCTGCGTCTTATGAAGACGTAATGGATGGACCAAAATGGTTTGGTTCTAATCCAATGGATAAGAATAAACCAAAGGGTTTGGTTTATTTTAAACGGATGAACCAAAAGTTGGTTCGGTTCGTTTTAACTTAAAATAAACCATTATGGTTTGGTTTATTTTAACTTATCTTAATGGAGCGGGTTAACGGGCTTTATGGATATGATCCATTAACCATTAAGAGAATTAGTTCTCTATAAAAGTGGGCTTAAGGGATTGTTAAACCCTAATTAATCAAAACCCTAGCCTCCCCCCTTGTGTTGCCGCCCACCCTTGTTGAAGGATTTCGGCGCCAACCCAAAGAGCAGCCACCGCCCAGCTTGTGTGCAGCCGTCCAAGTCGTTGTCGGCGTCCAAGCTCCAGCCGGTGAACCTCCGGCGACCCTCCGGTGATCCCCTATAGGTTTGGCATCAAGGTGAGGCTTTTCTCTCCTTGTTTTGGCCGGCGCCTACTCCTCCACCAAGCTGTCCAGTTTTCTGGACAGCTTCTTCTCCTCTCGTCGGAGCGTCGTTTGGACGACGGTTAGTGCTCCGACAGCGGCTAACATACCGGGGATTTGATCTCCGGTAATTTTCTGAGGTGGAGGACGAAGGATTCGTCAATCGGTTGACGAATACCTCTCCGGAGAAGCAAGTCTTGAGGACTTGTTTTAGGTCCGAATTTGGATTCGGACCGTGATCATCTCTCGATCACGTCGTCTTCAACACGAGGCTAGTAACCCGTACGAAGACGAAGCTCGTGGCTTGGCGAAGTCATCCCGAGGAGCTCGGCGTGGATACGGATAGAGACGATTCTTACGAGAATCGTTCCGGTTGATGCCGTTCCCGCTACACGTCATACGGAAGGTATAACGTAGTTTAAATTTCTTTTATTGCAATTTTAATTTACGGTTATGTCTACACTTGTTGTAATAGCATGCGTGTGTTGTGTGTGTTGTAATAAATAGGAGTATTTATTATTTTTATTGCTTCCGCTGTGCTCATGTTTACGAAACATGATCGAACACACACACGCCGCGGTGCCGGAAACCCAACAGAAAATGTCACTGGATACATCCAACGTATAAATACCGTTGCTTAAAGTTCCAGTCCCATAAAGAATGTCATTCAAAGTTTTGTAACAACAATTGTTACTAAAAGTTAAATGGTGCCCATTGCTATTTAAACAAGAAATAGAAATGATGTTCTATATCATTAAAGGAACATAAAAGCAATTGTCCATTTCTAAGACAAGTCCTGTAGGGAGTCTCAACAAATACGTTCCGATGGCAAGTGCAACAACCTTTGCTCCATTCCCAACACGTAAATTTGACTCTCCCTTGACGAGTCTTCTTCTATTCCTTAGTCCATGTATGTCATTACATATATGTGAGCCACACCCAGTATCCAATTCCCAAGTGTCTAAGGAAATAGAATGAGAATCAATAACGAAGATATCTGAAGAAGATCGTGTAGGGAGTCGCTTCAGAGGCTCATTGGCTCCCATGTCCCCGTATTAAAATTTTCACTAATGAAAGAATTAATCCGGATGGGATGAGCTTCCTTATCACAACCATTTCGTCGTCGTGCTAACAACTTGAGTGATCGCTTGAACAAACTAGTTGTTCAAGCGACACAACTCTTCTAGTTGGTTAGCCGCGGAAGAGACGACGAATGGATCGCCGGTTTTTTTGTTTGTCTTCGGGGTCCATGATTATATAATATATTTACTAATTTACACATGCATAATCAAAACATAAAAGAACAAGCTCAGATCTGTAAATAAAGTTAAAATAACTTTATACCTCATGATCTTCTACCGTATGTCCTATCATTCTCGTAGACAACGTGTGGACGAAGATCCTCCACGAGTAGAAGCCTTCTAGATCACTTTCTTCTCCACCTTGTCCGCTGCGAACAAAGAGAAGAATCGACAAATACCTTCCTATCTAGAACCGGCCACCAAATTAGGGAATTTGGTGCAACCGCCGACAAATACCTTCAAGAAGTGTTGCCGCCGGCCACTCTAGGATGAAGGGAGGAAGATGAATGTCGGCCACCTATGGAAGGAGAACCGCCGGCCAAGGAAGAAGAGAGAGGCCTAGAAGATGGGCGCCGACCAAGTGTTGATGGAGGAGGATGGGCGCCGGCCAACTCCAACTAGAAGGAAGAGTTGCCGCCCACTTCTTTTGCTCCAAAACCCTAGCCACCCAAAAACCCTAGCCGCCCACTTTTTGGATGAGCCAAAACCCTAATTCCTCAATCTAGCTTAGGACTCCTTTAATCTCCACCGTCGGATCTAGGGATTTAACCTCCACCGTCGGATCTAGGGATTTAACCTCCACCGTCGGATCTAGGGTTTCATCTCAACCGTCGAATCTAGGATTTCATCCCAACCGTCGGATCTAGGATTTCATCCCAACCATCGGATCTAGGGTTTTATCCCAACCGTCGGATCTAGGGATTTAATCTCAACCGTCGATTCTAGGGTTTCATCCTAACCATCGGATCTAGGGATTTAATCACAACCGTTGGTTCTAGGGTTTCATCCTAACCATCGGATCTAGGGATTTAATCCCAACCGTTGGTTCTAGTGTTTCATCCTAACCATCGGATCTAGGGATTTAATCCCAACCATTGGTTCTAGGGTTTCATCCTAACCATCGGATCTAGGGATTTAATCCCAACCGTTGGTTCTAGGTTTTGTTTTACATTCTTGGATCTAGACTTCACAAGGATTATATTAGGCTACGATAGGGACCATAAGGAGGAGTTGGGTCTTGGCCACCCGATGGATCGGAACCACACAAACTTGATCCATCAATGATGTTCCATTCCACTAGAGGATCATCATTGAACTACCTCACCAACCCCCATAATTTAATATGGGCTCCATATATTATTTGTACATTCATCTCCCCGTGTTTAAGATATCGAATGTCCGTCAATTAATTGATTTACTAACCATCGATTAATTAACATCTAATTCCTCGAGTAGTACCACTCAACCTTATCATCATGTTGACTAAGTCAACCAGCTGGGTTTACATAATGAACCTTATGAGCTCCTCAAGGGGACATCATCAACCTAATATATAGGACACAGTTTCCTCCTATAATCAACGGCACACCATGTAAATAATATTATCTCCCAACTTACCGGGCATATTGATTTAATCCATCTAAATCTCACCCTCTGGTAAATCAAAGAAATAAATACTAAGTACATGTGCCCGTTATAATATCGTGATTAAGAGCATGTACAACATAATATCCGAGGTCCGATTCAATTATGTAGTCAGCAATTAATTGAATCACCTCTATGTCGGTCTTGCTCAATACACCTAAGTGTACTAGTGTAACTCTATGTTCAAGACAAAACAATACCAAGCTACACTACAACCATGCCAATGGTTTGTCCAAAATCATCTTGGTTGTGAGCCTCTACTTATATTTTACAAGGGACTGATAACATGATCTTCTATGCCACACCAAGCACCATGTTACCTACAATGTAAAATATTAGACAATATGCACACATATAATAAATATATAAAGTGCAAACAATGATCATGTGATTCTTATTTCAAAATAAAATGTTCATACAAAATGAGCTAGGCTTTCAATATACATTCCAACAATCTCCCACTTATACTAAAAGACTATGCCGTCATCACTCTGCCATACATCTGATCCCCATGTCCTCCACATGCCTATCTAACGCTTTCGCTGGAAGGGCCTTAGTGAATGGATCCGCCAGGTTAATCTCTGATGCAATCTTGGCGATAGCAACTTCTCCTCGCTTTACGATCTCTCGTATGAGGTGGTACTTGCGCTCTATGTGTTTACTCGCCTTATGGGCTCGTGGTTCCTTCGAGTTTGCAACTGCACAACTATTATCACAATAAATTGTGATAGTTCTGGGAAAACCAGGAATCACATCCAAGTCCATCAAGAAGTTCCTGAGCCATACAGCTTCCTTGGCTGCCTCAGAGGCTACCACATACTCAGCTTCCATGGTAGAGTCCGCCACGCATTTCTGCTTGACACTCCTCCATACTATGGCTCCACCTCCAAAAGTAAACACAAACCCCGAGGTAGACTTACTCTAGTCCCTATCTGATTGGAAATCTGAATCCGTGTAACCCACAGGGACTAATTGATCTGCCCGGTAAACCAGCATATAATTTCTAGTCCTTCTCAGGTACTTCAATATATGCTTTACCGTAGTCCAATGTCCCTGTCCAGGATTACTCTGATATCTGCTAACCATGCCCACGGCAAAGCAGATATCTGGTCTCATACATAGCATAGCATACATGAGGCTTCCTACTGCCGAAGCATAAGGAACCGCCTTCATGTCCTCTATCTCCTTTGATGTTTTGGGACACATCTCTTTAGATAAAGGAACTCCATGCCTAAAAGGTAAAAAATCTTTCTTAGAGTTCTGCATGCTAAAACGAGCAAGGATAGTGTCAATGTATGAAGCTTGAGATAAGCACAATATCCTTTTCTTGCGATCCCTTATAACTTTGATCCCAAGGATGTGTCCCACTTCTCCCAAGTCCTTCATGTCAAATTGTTTGGACAACCATACCCTTACGTCTGATAACACTTTGATATTGTTGCCAACTAGCAAAATGTCATCTACGTATAGTACAAGAAACACCACTGTGTTTCCGTCACATCTCTTGTATACACAAGGCTCATCCGGACTTTGAATAAATTCATATGACTGGATTACCTCATCAAAGAGGATGTTCCAAGATCTAGAAGCTTGCTTCAATCCATAAATGGACCGATTAAGCTTACATACAAGATGCTCTTTGCCTTTAGCAATGAATTCCTTTGGTTGCTGCATATAGATGTTCTCCTCAAGACTTCCGTTAAGGAAAGCTGTCTTGACATCCATCTGCCAAATCTCATAATCCATATGAGCAGCTATAGATAAGAGAATCCGGATAGACTTAAGCATAGCTACCTGCGAAAATGTCTCCTCATAATCGATACCCTCTTTCTGAGTATACCCTTTCGCAACAAGCCTAGCTTTGAAGGTCTCAACCTTCCCGTCTACTCCTCTCTTTCTCTTGTAGATCCACTTGCATCCAATGGTTTTTACACCATCGGGTGGCTTTACTAGCTCCCATACCTGATTAGAATCCATAGATTCTATCTCTGAATTCATCACACTTTGCCAAGATACCGCATCTCTATCTTGGATTGCCTCGTCATATGTCCAGGGATCAGGTTCATGTTCACCAGGGACTAAGTACGAAGACTCTCCCAAAAACATGAATCTGTCGGGTTGTCTAAAAACCTTCCCACTACGACGAGGTGCCTCCTGTGTATGATCTGTGACACGCGGTGCAGTGACTTGTGGTGTCTCCTCTTGTACCGGTGGTACTGAAGTTGGGACTTCCCCTGTCAACTCCTCAAGAACAATCCTACTCTTGGGCTTGTGGTTCATTACATAATCCTCCTCTAGAAATCTGGCGTTCGTGCTAACGATCACCCTCTGTGCTCTAGGATTATAAAACAAACCAGCTTTCGTTCCCTTAGGGTAGCCAACAAACATGCACACTTCTGTACGAGGTTCCAACTTACCAAAGATCGACTTTGGCAACATGTCTTTGGACTCCCCCATATCCGAATATGTTTCAGACTAGGCTTTCGCCACCCACAATTCTCAGGTAGAAGGTCGATTTAGATGGAACCAAGTTCAGAGTGTACATTGTCGTATCCAGTGCATACCCCCAGAATGAAACAGGTAACTCAGAATAACTCATCATCGATCTGACCATCTCCATAAGAGTCCTATTCCTTCGCTCTGCTACACCATTCTGCTGGGGTGTGCCAGGTGCAGACAATTGGGATTTAATCCCAGCCTCTGATAAGTAACTCCTAAACTCTCCCAAGAGGTACTCGCCACCACGATCAGATTGTAATGTCTTGATACTTTTACCTTGACGGTTCTCCACATCAGCCTTGAATTCTTTGAACTTGTCAAAGCATTCAGACTTGCGGTGCATCAAGTAAATGTATCCATACCTTGAATAATCATCTATAAAAGAGATGAAGTATTCAAAGCCACCTCTTTCCTGGATAGACATAGGACCGCACAAATCAGAATAAACCAATTCTAACACATCTTTGGCTCTATACCCCTTGGCCTTGAAAGGCCTCTTGGTCATTTTACCTTCCAAGCAAGATTCGCAGGTTGGGAGATCCTCCACCACTAATGAACCCAAAGGTCCATCAGCTATCAACCTTTGAATTCTGCTAAGGTTAATATGACCAAGCCTTAGATGCCAAAGATATGTTTGGTTCATTTGCGAAGGTTCTTTTCTCTTATTAGATTTAGAAGATGAGTTATTCACTTCTATATGCATCGTGGGAGCTTTTGGTTCAAGAGTATACAAATTGCCAACCAATGTACCTGAACAGATAATCTCTCTATTTCTTTTTATAACAACTCTATCATTAAAAGAAACAGAATATCCATCCATAAACAATTTAGAAACCGAAATCAAATTCTTTCTAAATGTAGGTACATAAAGACAATTTCTCAAAACCGAAACATTATTTCTATCAAACGATAAATAAATATCTCCCACTGCAATAGTCGCTACCTTTGTAGCATTGCCCATGTAGATAGTAATTTCTCCTTCTGTTAGTCGTCGGGTTTCCTGGAACCCTTGCAAAGAATTGCAGACATGATCAGTGGCTCCCGTATCTACACACCACTAAACATGTTTCAATGACTAAGGCAGAAGATATACCTTTGTTCTTCTTTAGGAAGGGGAAGACTTTCTTCCCATGTCAAGTCTGTCTACAAGTGAAGCACTTGCCTTTCGGCTTCTTCACTCCCTGAGATCCTCCCACCACCTTTACTCTACCTTGTTTCTTCTTCTTCTTGCCTTTCGGCTTAGAAGTAGAAACCTTTTGAGCAACCATGGCTTCCTGCCTAGCAGCTCGATTCTGGTATCCGAAAAGTTCCTTTTCCCCAGAATCATCCGCAGGCCTAGGAGGACACTCATCGACAGATAAGACACTATCCAAATTTCTTTTCCAATCAATATTATTTGGGTACAGTAAGTCTATTTCTTTTAATATTACAGCAAGTGGGTTGAAAGCCATTTGAAAATCCTAAAAATCACAATGATCAAAATATTAGATTTTAAAAATTATTGATTCCTCAAAACAATAAAATCCCGAAATCAACCAACACCTCAAATCACCGAGAATGTCGCATGCCACGCGGTGTGGCCGTAAACGAAGTCTACATTTGTAAGAGGAGGTTTTACCCATTAATTTTATTATCTTGTCAACCTTACTTTTTGACAAATAAAATTAATAGTTGGTTCCTCTTTGGCCCTACAAATAAAAGCAGTGACTCCTATGGGGAGGATACTTTTATTTGCATCTAAGTGTACACCATTACACGATACTAAGGGAATTATTTTGGATTATGTGCCTTACCTCTGTGGAAGTACATATGCTCCTAGATAATTTCCTATAACCATTATTTGACCTATTGATCCGCAAACAAACCCGTCCTCAGGGAGGAAGGCACTCAGAGCCGACACACAAGTTTGTTGCATCACACGTCAAATTGTAATGGAGGTATAGTGAATTAATTAAAATGTCCCTCTCCCACTTAGTAAATTGCAAATGAGGAATTTTAAATCATACACAACATGCATATAAAACAAATAAGCAATAAATATGGAAAAAACAAAATTTTTCCAACTATTATGGCATTGTCCTCCAATATGCATTCCGTCGTGTCGCCATCTCGTCCGCTCCATCTTTTCCCGTGCGCAAGTCACTAAAGAGTTCCGAGCCGAGATAAATCATTTTATTTACATCCATCGATCCTATACTCCACGAAGGAGTGTACAAATAATCTAGATCGAAAGTAAACTAAAATGATCGGCTAAACAATGTCGTATTTAATTACAAAAATTAAATACTAATCTAGCCTCGTCAACCCCGAGGATTCAAATAATAAATTTTTACACACATCCATTCACATACACACACATGGCCATAATAGTCGGATCTTATGCCTGCAACCAAAGAGTTAAACTACGCATATCCTACTATTATCCGACACATATAATATATGAAAAAGTGCATAAAAATTAACCGAATCCAAAACACACAAAACCGGAAACCGTGGCTCTGATACCAATTGTAGGGAGTCGCTTCGGAGGCTCATTAGCTCCCATGTCCCCGGATTAAAATTTTCACTAATGAAAGAATTAATCCGGATGGGATGAGCTTCCTTAGCACAACCATTTCGTCGTCGTGATAACAACTTGAGTGATCGCTTGAACAAACTAGTTGTTTAAGCAACACAACTCTTCTAGTTGGTTAGCCGCGGAAGAGACGACGGACGGATCGCCGGTTTTTGTGTTTGTCTTCGGGGTCCATGATTATACAATATATTTACTAATTTACACATGCATAATCAAAACATAAAAGAACAAGCTCAGATCTGTAAATAAAGTTAAAATAACTTTATACCTCACGATCTTCTACCGTATGTCCTATCCTTCTCGTGGACGACGTGTGGACGAAGATCCTCCACGAGTAGAAGCCTTCTAGATCGCTTTCTTCTCCACCTTGTCCGCTATGAACAAAGAGAAGAATTGACAAATACCTTCCTATCTAGAACCGGCCACCAAATTAGGGAATTTGGTGCAACCGCCGGCCAAGGAACAATCGGATGATGCGCCGGCCAACTTCAAGAAGTGTTGCCGCCGGCCACTCTAGGATGAAGGGAGGAAGATGAATGTCGGCCACCTATGGAAGGAGAACCGCCGGCCAAGGAAGAAGAGAGAGGCCTAGAAGATGGGCGTCGGCCAAGTGTTGATGGAGGAGGATGGGCGCCGGCCAACTCCAACTAGAAGGAAGAGTTGCCGCCCACTTCTTTTGCTCCAAAACCCTAGCCACCCAAAAACCCTAGCCGCCCACTTTTTGGATGAGCCAAAACCCTAATTCCTCAATCTATCTTTGCCGCCCAACTCTAAGCTTTCCTTTTATAGAGTTAGGCTTAGGACTCCTTTAATCTCCACCGTCGGATCTAGGAATTTAACCTCCACCGTCGTATCTAGGGTTTTATCCCAACCGTCGAATCTAGGGATTCATCTCAACCGTCGGATCTAGGATTTCATCCCAACCGTCGGATCTAGGATTTCATCCCAAACATTGGATCTAGGGTTTTATCCCAACCGTCGGATCTAGGGATTTAATCTCAACCGTCGATTCTAGGGTTTCATCCTAACCATCGGATCTAGGGATTTAATCCCAACCGTTGGTTCTAGGGTTTCATCCTAACCATCGCATCTAGGGATTTAATCCCAACCGTTGGTTCTAGTGTTTCATCCTAACCATCGGATCTAGGGATTTAATCCCAACCGTTGGTTCTAGGGTTTCATCCTAACCATCGGATCTAGGGATTTAATCCCAACGGTTGGTTCTAGGTTTTGTTTTACATTCTTGGATCTAGACTTCACAAGGATTATATTAGGCTACGATAGGGACCATAAGGAGGAGTTGGGTCTTGGCCACCCGATGGATCGGAACCACACAAACTTGATCCATCAATGATGTTCCATTCCACTAAAGGATCATCATTGAACTACCTCACCAACCCTCATAATTTAATATGGGCTCCATATATTATTTGTACATTCATCTCCCCGTGTTTAAGATATCGAATGTCCGTCAATTAATTGATTTACTGACCATCAATTAATTAACATCTAATTCCTTGAGTAGTATCATTGAACCTTATCATCATGTTGACTAAGTCAACCAGCTGGGTTTACATGATGAACCTTATGAGCTCCTCAAGGGGACATCATCAACCTAATATATAGGACACGGTTTCCTCCTATAATCAACGACACACCATGTAAATAATATTATCTCCCAACTTACCGAGCATATTGATTTAATCCATCTAAATCTCACCCTCTGGTAAATCAAAGAAATAAATACTAAGTACATGTGCCCGTTATTATATCGGGATTAAGAGCATGTGCAACATAATATCCGAGGTCCGATTCAATTATGTAGTCAGCAATTAATTGAATCACCTCTATGTCGGTCCTGCTCAATACACCTAAGTGTACTAGTGTAACTCTATGTTCAAGACAAAACAATACCAAGCTACACTACAACCATGCCAATGGTTTGTCCAAAACCATCTTGGTTGTGAGCCTCTACTTATATTTTACAAGGGACTGATAACATGATCTTCTGTGCCACACCAAGCACCATGTTACCTACAATGTAAAATATTAGACAATATGCACACATATAATAAATATATAAAGTGCAAACAATGATATGTGATTCTTATTTCAAAATAAAATGTTCATACAAAAAGAGCTAGGCTTTCAGTATACATTCCAACAGATCGGGCATCTGATGCCTTATTCTTCTTCACGAACTCAAGATAAATCTTGCAGTTTTTTCGCCAATGGCCCTCCTTGCCATAATGATGGCAAGTGCCCTTTTGTGATGGTTCTACCTTCTTAGCCTTTTTCTTATTCCCCTTTTGCTATTCCTTTGACTTCCTCTTAGAACTTTTCTTTGAGGAATCAACTAACAGCACCGTCCCCTGCTCATGCTTCTCAGAAGGCTTCACAGCCTTCAACATTTTGAGTAGTACCACAGATGAACCTCTTTGCATCTCAGAGATAAAGAGGAGCTTGGAGACTTCGAACCTTTCGAATCTCACTTGATCATCAAACAACTCAAAAAGATGAAAGACTAAGGTATGAGCATCCATATGCTCATGTTGCTTCCACAGCTCATGTACCATCGTGGCTAGCATGATGCAACTTGCCAGTTCAGAATCAGTCACATGTTTCTGATAGACCAACAATTGGTCCGGAGTTGCATCGTCACTAGGATGGGCGGGAAGAAGTGCTTCGAGGACATACGTAAGCTTTTCCACCTTGAGAACAATTCTCAAGTTTCTAAGCCAGTCTAAGAAGTTCGACCCAGTCAATTAATTTGAATTCAAAATAGAGCACAAATTCAAAGACATCATGATCAATCAATTATCCTAGAAATACAACTCGAGCATATATGAGAAAGATGATTTAAAATGCATCAATATACATTCATAAATCCCATTCATTTTTTGAATTTCAAAAGCCCCAAAATCAATTCGGGAGATTGTAGGTCCATCTCCGAATGGGTTGATATCCAACATAGATATGAACAACCTTAGAGAGAGTCCAACAAGTCATTCATAACTACGATGGTAGGTATCAAATATACCAATTGCATATCACATATATGCAACTATCACATTGTGCTATCAACTTATTGAATGTTCACACATACATCAGGTTGTAAACACATTAACAAATATGCATCATATGCATAGCACCCAACTTCACCTCCCTTCACATCGACCTTGGAGAGAGTCCAACAAGGCGATGCTCTAGGTTAAAGCCAACCCATTAATCGAGAAATAGTTTTAAGATGGTTAGAGTGCATTCAACCAATTAGCCCGGCTTGGAGAGAGTCCAACAACCAAAGCTAACGATTGACCTCTGACTCTTACCATATTATTATTAAACTATTCCATGGTTTGAACATGTTCGGGTTCGAGTCGGGCTTGGAGAGAGTCCAACAACCCAAACAAGAAACGGAACTCTAGTTCTAACCATATTAATGGAAGGTGTAGGCTTTAATATTGAGTAAGAGTTTTATGTCTCATCCTCTTTGCATGCAAATAACTATTATCTACATGGCATGATATACATGACATACATCTACATGTCACGACATGCAAGACATAATGATATGCATCTAATGCAATTACATGGCATACAATTATGACATGTACAAAATTTCCTTATATGTCATAACTATTTAGGGAAATAAAATATGTTTGAGATTTGATTCTCCAAATCAAATCATGATTAAATTAGAAAACATATTTCTAAATCTAATCACATATTTTATTTGTGAAAAGTGTTGATTAAGGAAAGTCAATTTACGAAACAAATTTCCTAAATCATCAAAACTACTTATGGAAATAAAATATTTTTAAGATTTGATTTTCCAAATCAAATCATGATTAAATTAGGAAACAAATTTCCAAATCTAATCAAATATTTTATTTATGGAAAATATCAATTTCCATAAATACTTCCAACTTTCCAAAAGTGGAAGATTTCCATAAATACTTTTAGACTTTCCAAAATTGAAAAATTTCCATAAATACTTCTAACTTTCAAAAAGTAGAAAATTTCTAGAAATATCATTATGACTATCGCAAAATAATTTTACGATTATGTCCAAACATAACTTGGGCTCTGATACACTGTTGGGTTTCTGGCACCGCGGCGAGTGTGTGTTCGAATATGTTTCCTAAACATGTGCACAGCGGAAGAAATAAAATTAATAAATCTAATTTATTACAACACACACACCACACACATGCATAGTACAACATGTGTAGACATAACCACAATTTCAAATTTTACAATAAAAGGAAATTTATACTACATATACCTGACGTATCACGTGTAGTGGGAAAAGTATAAACCGGAGCGATCCTCGCTAGAATCGCCTCTATCCGTATCCACGCCGAGTATCTTCTGGATGACTTCACAAAGTCACGAGCCTCATCTTCGTATGAGTTACTAGCCTTGTGTTGAAGACGATGTGATCGAGAGAAGATCACAATCCGAATCAAAATTCGGATCCAAAACGAGTCCTCAAAAACTCGCTTCTCCGGAGAGGTATTCGTCAACAGTTTGACGAATCCTTTGTCCTCCACCTATGAGGATTACCGGAGATTGAATCTACGGCAAAGTAGTCACTGTCGGAGCTCCAAATGTCATCCAAATGACACTCCGACTCAATGAAAACAAGCTATCCAGAGAACTGGACAGCTTGGTGGAGGAGTTTGCGCCGGCCAAAGAGAAGAGGGCCAGTAAGTCCTTGGTCATCGATGCCAAGGAGGATCACCGGAGGGTCGCCGGAGGATCGTCGGCTGGAGCTTGGATGCTGGCAACAAGCTTGGACGGTGACACAATGGTGGGCGGCGGCTAGGGTTGGGCGCCGACCACAAGAGGAGAGGGAGAGGGTGGGCGGCAACTATGGGTTGCTTGGATTAGGTTTTCACAAAACCCTTAAGCCCTATTTTATAGAGAACAAATTCTCCTAATAGTTATCGGATCATAACCAAAATCCCATTAACCCGCTCCATTAATTTAAGTTAAAATAAACCAAACCGATTTGGTCTATTTTAAGTTAAAACGTACCGAACCAACTTTCGTTCATTCGTTTAAAACAAACCAAACCCCTTTGGTTTATTCTCCACCATTGGATTAGAATCAAACCAATTTGGTTCATCCATCATGTCTTCAGAAGACACGGCCCATCCATGCTTCCATTGCGACTGAAACGATTTCATGCTCGCTCCATGTTTGGTCCAACCAAACCTAGTTTCTCTCGGTATGAGAATCTCATTCTCAAGCTTGTTTTAAATCCTTCAGATTACGCTCATTATGCATGTGACCAAATAGGTTCTCAGTTTATGTTGGCCATCTATAATTAACCATTAATTATAGACGATCATGAGTGGTACCTAGTAGTACATCATGATCCCCAATTAACCGATAAGATAAACGGTTGATCCAGAACTATTTCTGAAACCCTTCAGCAGCTACAATGAATTGTGCCCCATTCCCTTCACTCATCTTATACCCACTTGGTTCAGGACATGGTCTATTGTGTCAGTCCCCACTAGGTTGACTACATTACACCTAGCTCAAGTATCATTTCCTCGTCCTACGGATTCTAGTTACTGCACATGTATCCAAGAGTACCTTACTCTAAACATGTAATGCTTTGGCCAAAGACTTTAGTAACAATCCGACGAGAGGCCATGGGTATACATCTCCTCGCAAGGAGTGGTGAATCCTTTATAGGCTATTCAAACGCCTTCGATCACTTCGACTTATACCCAATCATCCTGGGTCCACATCTCCTTAGAGATGCTTGCTTAAGATTTCAAAGCATATGTCTTTATGATCAAGATGACTTGAATACCGCAAGTCAAAGGAACATCACACTTAAGCTGCAGTAAGAACTTCTTTGACATATCTATATATGCAGAGAACCATATGAAGTCTTATGGCTGGTCACTCCAATGAACTAGTTACCATAACTAGCATCCACGATTAACTCTGAACATCACAATGTCTCCAGCCAGTGAGAATCAGCTGCTTGGATACACCAAGGAGTATACCTCGTGCTAGTCTCGATAGAATTGATGGTTTCCAAATCCATCAATTCATCGACTAGGGATAATTCTGATACATCACAATTACACATGTAGAGATACTCACTAGTTGTGATCCAATCACAAATTCTCTCATGCTGTGAATCGTATCGTGGACATTTAGTAAATGAGTTTAAGATCTAATCAAATACATGAAAACATGTATACTCAAATAGTGAATCTTCATTTATCATATAAATGGTTTAAATATAAAGCGATTGCCTTAGAACATCTCTCATATATTACTAACAGCAAGTCACAAAAGGACCTAAGGTAAGATCATGTGTGAGTGAATGTAAGGTCGGGTCCTCCGTACGGGGATATCATTAGGCGGCAATCTAACTAAGACTTCCCTGTTGGTGCAATCGACCCAGGTCACGATTGACCAGGACTCGAGTTTGACTCGAGTGATGTTTTGATGTTAGACAAAAACATATGACAATGTAATTATCATGGTAAAGTCCAAGTCTTGAGTACTTGCCATGGAATGTCCAAGTGGGACACTTGGCATTTGGGAAAGTCCAAGGGGTATGATATTGGCGGCGTAAAGTCCAAGCGGGAGTCTTGGCAACATAAGTCCAATGGTTGGCAGCGTAAAGTCCAAGCGGGAGTCTTGGCAGCATAAGTCCAATGGTTGGGGGCGTAAAGTCGAAGCGGGAGTCTTGGCAGCATAAGTCCAATGGTTGGCGGCGTAAAGTCCAAGCGGAGTCTTGGCGGTGTAAGTCCAATGTGCCTTGGTGGTGTAGACACCGTTAGCATGACATAGCCGATGGAAGCACCTGGAGGCTAGTGCGATGGATGAACAAGTCATGGATGACTTGGAGGGATTCGAGAGGCGTAAGGCTGATGGAGGTGGCTAGAAGGCTTAGGTCTAGGCTAAGGGTGGTCTAGCAAGTATGGGGGAACCATACTTGGGCTAAAAACCTCATGTTTGAGGTGTGCCAGTCGACTGGTGCCATGTGGAAGTCGACTGGCCTGAGTCAACTAGGGTTTGACTGCGGGAAGTGGCCTAGCAGTCGACTGCCAGAGGTGGGCAGTCAACTGATGGCTCGAGCAGTCGACTGATCATGTGATCGGTCGATTGGTGCTCGAGAAATTGACCATAGAATGGAGTCGAGACTTGACTGGTTGAGTTAGGGCTCCATCAGTCGACTGATGGTCATGATCAGTCGACTGATGATGGATTTGTTGGAAGTATCCAGCGTGGATCTAGCTGTTGTCTCACGACAATAGTGGCATCAGTCGACTAATGGTCCCGATCAGTCGACTGATCCTCTTTTTGCAGCACAGGTTGAAGCTATATAAGCAGCTAGTGATGGAGGAAAAAGTATCGGTTTTCTTGGATGTTTTGAAGCGATTTGCTACTGCAAATCAGGGCCTTCAAGTGCTAGTCCAAGGCAATCAACAAGCAAGCTTCTAAAGAGTTTTTGTAAAGTGTTCTTTACTTCTCTTGTTGTATTTCATATTGTATTTGCTTGTTGTATTTAGATTATTGTTGTAATCACATTGTAAGGGGTTTCTCCGCCTCCGACTTGTGTCGAGAAGGAGTGATTATCATAGTGGTGTGTGATTGGCATAGCTAGGGTTTGTACGAACCCAATCCGTGGAGTAGGAACCGTTCGGTTCCGAACCACATTAAATATTTGTGTTTGCATGTTGTTTATTTCGTTATTGCTTTCATTACTATTCCGCTGCGTGCTAACGAAATTGTAGAGACAACCACGAACGAATTCCATCATCGCACGAGCACACGCTATTCACCCCCTCTAGTGGCTTCAAATATCCTACATTCCCGTGGAAGGTCTAGGTCGAGATCGGACGGTAAGTGGTCGTCGAATTCACCTGTATTGTTTTCATTTCGAGCTAACTTATTATTGCAGTTGAATACCCTAGCCACCACTCGACTGCTAGCTATTTACCGTCGACTGATGCTGGAATCAGTCGACTGATGAAGGTCATCAATCGATTGCAAGTCAAACTGCCTAACTCGATGAGAGTCAAGATAAGCTCCACTTATCTTGGGAAGATGAGGTTCTTTGACCATGAGCTGGAACTGAATGTTGGGAAGCTTCCAAGGATATTAAAGAAGGGGGGTTTCACCCCTTTAGATCATAAAAATTACTTACAAAGTGATCCCACAACACCGCTTCTCTACGACAATGCTACGACACTGAAACGCTGCTAGAATGCCGACGACACGACCTCAAGCTCAAAGATCCATTCATCATCGGTATAAGTTCATAAAATTTCTATTTCTATTCAGTGTATTGAGTTTTTTTTTTCAATTATTGTATTCGAAGTTTTCATTGTAAAACAAGGTGAGGTAGGCTTGTTGCCTCATCCTCTGGCTTTCCATGTTTTCGTGTATCCGTTGTCTCCTACCTCCAACGAGGAGATCTTTTAGTGAATTGCCCTCTGTATGTGGTCTAAGATCACAAGGGCCTTGGATTAGAAACCATTAGGTTATGAACCAAGTAAAAATAAAATTTTCATTTACTTTTCCACTGTGCAATTCTTTACTTTGTTTTAATCGAATGAATCGAATCGAAAAGAATTTATATGCGCTATTCACTCCCCCCTCTAGCACTTTTTACGATCTAACAGTGGCTTCTCTCGGACTCGGACATGGACTCGTACTCGGACTTGGAACTTGACTAGGCTCCGAAGCTTGATTCAACCATGAATGCCACGAAACTTCTCTTCGTCTCTTCTGCATTCGATTCTTCCGATGACGATGCATCCTATGTTGCCTTAAGTGCTTTCTTCTTCATTCCCTTCTTGGGATTTTCTTCCTTTTTTAGGTTCGTGCATTCCGACTTGTAGTGTCTTTTTCCGTTGCACTCGTAGCAAGTTACTTCCGATCGGGGTCTCGGCTTGTTGTCAACGACCTTCCTAGCATCCTTCTTCGTGAACTTCTTTCTTTGGTTGAACATTTCCCGGACCATATTTACGATTTCCTCTTCTCCATTTTGGTCGGACTCCAATTCATCGTTGGACTCACTTTTCATTTTTCTTTCCTTTTTGGTTGAACCTGCCACTAAAGCAATACCATTCTCGGTTTGACTCGAGTTAGCTTGTTCGTGTAGTTCAAGTTCGCAAAATAATTCATCTAGTCTAATTGTTGAAAGATCCCTGGAAACCTTATAAGCATCGATGATGGATGTCCATAAGGCATTCCTCGAGAATTCCTTAAGTGTATACCTAATTACGTCCCTATTTTCTATTTGATGTCAGATTAAATGCAATCCATTTAAAATAACTTTAATTCTTGTGTGAAGTTGACTAGCATTTTCATTTTTGTTCATTTTACAATTAAAAAGTTTATTAAGTAACATGTCCCATTTAGGTATTCTAGTGTCATTAGTGCCTTCATGCAATTCAATTAATTTATCACATAATTCCTTAGAGTTTTCGAAGGGACCTACTCTATTGAGCTATTCTTTGGTAAGTCTACATTGTAAGGTGTTAAGGGCCTTGTAATTGACTTGAGCTCATTTCCTAACATCCGCGGTTCATTTCTCCAGTTATAACAACTTGTCGGAGTCCTCTACCAGAGAGACGAAACCTTTCCTAATCGAAAATCACACCTTTAGATCGATTTTCAGGTAGCACTCCATTCGCCTCTTCCAATAGGAAAAGTCCTCTCCGTTGAAGAGAGGAGGGCGAACGGTGCTATACCCTTCTAAGTGCGACATTACTAAATAAAATTTTTATTTAAAATTAATTAAAATTTAGAATTATTCCTAGAGTTATTTAAATTAAACAATATTGTGCAAAAATTTAATTTATACTAAAGCACTATTTAAAAAAATTTATTCTAATGCAAAAGCAAATATTATTCTAAGATAAAACTAAATATTAATGCAAAATTATTCTAAAACAAAAATTAATGCAAAAATTAATGAATCATTATTCTAAGAAAAAAAATGCAAAAATTGATGAAAAATTATTCTAATGCAAAAATTAATGAAAAATTATTCTATTGCAAAAATTATTGAAAAATTATTCTAATGCAAAAATTAATGAAAAATTATTCTAAGAAAAAAAAATGCAAAAACTAAATAATATTCTAAAGCTCTCGATGGTGGTTGCACCAAATTCGGAGCGCTCCCGCTCTGATACCAATTGTAAGATCGAAATGCTCTGAGAGAGGGGGAGAATCTCGGATGTTATAAATTTTCTTTAGATTTTAAAAACTTATTTTGAAATACGAGTATGCAGCGGAGTAAATAAGAGAGAGAGACAAGCATTTTTACTTGTTTCACAACCCTAGCCGGGTTGCTACTCCAAGGCTCGTAGCTCTTTCGAGAGCTACCTTGATGGGAAATCACTATAAGACCCTCCGACTCTAGAACTCTCGACTTCGGAGGGGTTCACTTTTTACAAAAATGAGAAATAGGTAACACTCTACCTTCTCTTTTGAAATTAAGTACACAAAGCAAAAATAAATACAAGAAAGTAAGAACTAAAGTATACCAACACTTTTAGGACCATCGAAGTAGGCTCGAGGTGTCGAAATATCATCTTCGTGAAGATATAGAGCTCTTGGGGACAACGACGAATAGTAGCAGCACTTGGACGTAGTAGATGAGTTATTTTCGGAGTTGATAGTGCATTTCTTTTATAAAGCTTTTCCAATCAACTAGAATGCCCTCAAGTCGACTCCATATCAGCCCATCGATATGGTACTTCGAGTCTTCCAGTCGACTGAACACGCCTCAGTCGACTCCAGGTCACCCGGTTCCGCATCAAGAAGTTTGCCTCTCTAGTCAACTGGAACTCCCTGTTAGGGCAATCAACCCAAGTATAGTTTTTTTTTTATGTGTGTGGAAAAGGGTTTAAGTTAGGTTATTTATGTGATTTGATGTGTGCATTTAAGTTGTGCAGGACTTAAGTGAATCACACATGGTTGACTTGACGAAAGCATTGGCGAGTTCACCATCTCATGGCTCGGGTCCTTGAGTCGGTGAAGGATGACATTGCGGAAGTCGTGCGCTTGGTGCATCTGAGGGAACGTCGGACGAGGAGCATTGGAGTGAAGCTAAAGGAAGCAGACTTTAGGGCGAGACACGAAGGATGACACTGGAGGAGCCGCGAGGTTAGTGCATCCGAGGGGTATGGCCGGACGAAGAGAGCTTCGGTGAGGGACTCCATGGGAAGATGAGAGATTGAACCATTGTAACCTGGGATGGGGTAGCTCATAGGTGAACTTGGCCAAATGTCTAAGTCAAGTGTCAGACACTAAAACATAGATTTGAGGTTTTACCCGACAAGTCAGATGCACAAACATGTGTTTGAGGTTTTACCCGACGATTGGATAAGTCCGATGCTCAAACATGAGTTTGAGGTTTCTACGCGAAGAATGGAAGTGTCGGATGCTCAAACAGGTGGTTTGAGGTTTACCAGACCGTGAGATGCTCAAACAAGTATTTGTTTGAGGTTTTACTTGACACCAGTCAACTGCTATAGATAGCAATCGACTGATCCAAGTCGAGAGCAATCGATTGGTGTTCGACTGATGGGTTTCTGACTCAGCAGTCAACTACTGCACCATCAGTCGACTGCCAAGGGATGACAGTCGACAGTTCAAGGGTGTCTTGGGTACAAAACCATTTTGATTCGACTGATTGCTTGGAGCAATCGACTGATGGTTCGATTAGTCGACTGAAAGGGTCTATCAGTCGACTGATGGTTTATCCGTTAGTTGGATGCCAACATGGATGAAGCCGTTGTGAGACAACGACTACAATATCAGTCGACTGATGGCATGCAATAGTCGACTGCTGCATGCCCAATGGGAAGAATGGCTTCCTCTCTAAAAGAGGAGGCCTTAGGGAGGTTAATGCTTAACTCCCATTCATAGTCCCAAGTGCTCTATTGTTGGGATGTATACTAAAAAGTCTATCTTTTGTATGAACATCTTTATTTTTGAAATAAGAATCACATGATCATTGTTTGCATATTTATGGTTATGCATATTGTCTAATACATTACATTGTAGATAACATGGTGTGTAGTGTCACACGGGAGATCATGTTATCAGTTCCTTGTAAAGTATAAGTAAAGGCTCACAACCGAGATGGTTATGGACAAACCATTGGTTAGTGTAATTTGGTATTGGTTTGTCTTGACCATAGAATTACACTAGTAGAGTTTGTGTGTATTGAGCAGGACCGATTTAGAGGTGATTCGATTTATTGCTGACTACATAATCGAATTAGATCTCAGATATTATGTTGTACATGCTCTTTAATCCCGATATAATAATGGGCACATATACTTAGTATTCATTTCTTTGATTTATCAATGGGCGAGATTTATAGAGTAAATCGATAGGCTCGGTAAGTTGGGAAATGATATTATTTATATGGTGTGCCGTTGATTATAGGAGGAAACCGTGTCCTATATATTAGGATAATGATGTCCCCTTGACGAGCTCATAAGTTTCATCATTTGTTTTTTTTTATGAAAGGTAAATATATATCATCAAGAAAAGGCACAATCATACAAAATCCTGGAATGCACACTCATGTCATGTTTGACGATGTGTCAGATCTGAGATGCATCCAGGGGGGTGTACATGTGCTCTCATGGGTATGTCAACTCTCATGTATACTAAATCTCTCATGGGTACATTAACTCATACATGCATACATATTCCACACTTGCACTTGCGCAGTGCGAGTGTATCCTCCGTGTTTCCTTTGCTCATCCATACTATCTCTTTGCGTCCATCACTCCATGTGTACCTTCTCGCATTGTCCATCCATGTCCATCTACTCCATCAAGCTTGTGTGCCTATCATGCAATATTTGGCACTTTTGGTAAGTGACCAACCGTCAACGGATTTGGCTTGTCTTTACCGTAGCCATTTGCTACGGACTAGATAGGCCATTCAGGTAAATCCTGCAGGTGGACTTGGTCCGGCATGATGATAAGGTTGAGTGGTACTACTCATGAAGTTAGAAGTTGATTAATTAATTGTCAATAAATTAATTAATCGACGAGCATTCGAGATCTTAAACACGGAGAGATATTTATACAAATAATGTATGGATCCCATATTAACTTATGGGGGTTGATGAGGTAGATCAATGATAATCCTCTAGTGGAATGGATTATCATTAATGGATCGAACTTTATGTGGGCTTGATCCATTGGGTGGCCAAGATCCAACTCCTCCTTATGGTCCCTATTGTAGCCTATTAAAATCTCATGGAGCCTAGATCCAATGATGGAAAATAAAACTCTAGATTCGACGGTGGAGGTTAAATCTCTAGATCCGACGGTTGAGATTAAATCTCTAGATCCGACAGTTGAGATTAAATTCATAGAACCGACGGTGGAGATTAAAAGGAGACTTAAGCCTAACTCTATAAATAAGGGGTTAAGGCTTGGGCGTGGAGAAGAATTAGAGAGATTAGGGTTTTTGTTTCTTTGGCTTGGGCGGCAAGAAACAAAAGGGAGGCTTGGGCGGCCACAAATTTGGGAGTTTTTCCTAGGGTTTTGGCCGGCTCCCTTTCTCACCTTTTCTCTCTTTGGCCAGCATCCCACTCTTCTTCTCTTCTCCTTGGTCGGTGGAAACAAAGGCTAGGGTCTCTTCCCTTGGAGTTTTGGCCAGCGTCCCCAATCCTTATTCTCCTTTTGGCCGGCAGCAAGCATCATGCTTGGAGCTTGGTGGTCGGTTAATGGAAGGAGAAGAGTTTTGTTTTATTCTTCCTTTGTTCGGAGTGAACAAGGAAAGGAAGATTGGTGATCTAGGAGGCTTCGACTTTTGGAAGATGATCGCCCACATGATGTCCAAAAGGAGGAAGGACATACAATAGAATATCGAGAGGTATAATGCTTGTTTATATTCTTTTGTATTATGTCTATAATTGTTTTTCAATTATATGCATGTTGTATGTTTTGTTATGTGGCTAATTTACTTGGACCCCGAATACAAACACAAAAACCGACGATCTGTACATCGTCTATTCCGCGCCTATTCGTAGAATAGAGGTTGGTGGCTTGAACAACAAGTTTGTTCAAGTGACCACTCTAATCGAATAACATGACGATGAAACGGTAGCTTGGGTAATCCCTCCTTGTCAAGGATAATTTTTTTTTTATCTGGGGACATAGAAGGGATCGCCATGAACAAGCGACCGAGTTGAAGTGGGAAGCGAAGTTTCCTACCTTCACCCTAAACATTTTCCACTCCTCTTCCTTGTGCTTATTTATATTCTATTGTAAGAGAGAGTGATTTGTGTAAAGAGGTTACCTCCACCTTGTGTTAAGCTAAAGGAGAGACGAGTGGATTGAGTTGAGGAGTGAATCACTTTATGAATTGTCCGTGGATTAGTGGCAAGGGTCATGAACCACGTTACATCTCTTGTTAGCGTTTGCATCTCTTGATCTTTGTCTTTAGTCTTAATTGTATTTTTAGCATATTCTGCTGCGCTAATTACTCTTGTAGACGATTAAGACGCGAGCAATTTTCATCTACGATCATCGAGGCTATTCAACCCCCCTTCTAGTCGGCCCACGATCCTCCAACAAGTGGTATCAGAGCGAGGAGATTATCGCCAGACTCACTGCCACAACAATAAATGAAATGGCCGACTCCAACATCCATCCACCCAAATTCGAAGGTGACTTCGCTTGGTGGAAAAAGCGTATGGATGTATTTTTCGAAACGGACTTTGATATTATAATTATTATGGAAACCAGTTTCGAGATATTTAGGGATGAAGAAAGGAAGCCAATCGAAAAATCAAGATGGACTAAGAAGCAAAGAGAGGAGCACCTTGCAAATTCGAAAGCCAAGCACCATCTCTACAATGTGCTTCCTCAACAAGAGATTAATAGGATTGGTGAGTTCTCTAGAGCCAAAGAATTGTGGGAAAAGCTAGTGGAGCTTCATGAAGGCACATCCGAAGCCAAGCTAGCTAGAAGGGACCTTCTCCGATTGCAATTGAACAACATCAAGCTAGATAAAAAGGAGAGGGTATTATCTCTATACTATCTTTTTAAAGAAATAATTAATGGTCTATCTAGTGTAAGGGGAGATGCTCTCAAATAGAGACATGATAATGAAAGCAATAAACGCCTTCCCCCGATCATCAAAGTGGAGCTCCATGGTAGATTCATTCTACATCTCAAAGAATCTAGAGGTAAGTACATTAGAAGAATTCTTTTCTACCATGGAATTACATGAAACTAGGCTTGAAGGAATAGTTGAAGATCCAATCAAGCAATCAAGGGGAGTAGCTATTGGTGTAGGGGCACTAGATAATCGAACCTGTGTTTTGATTATGGAAAAGATCCAAAGTTAAGGTCATATTGTTATCTCATGAGCTGAATTAAGTGTGCAGGAAATAGTTAAGCTAAGCTGAAGGTCAGCGACACCCGGAGAATCTCGAGTCAAGAAACCGTGGTGGTTGGGCGACACCGGGGGTACTTCGTGGGAGTCGAAGAACCTAGTTGGAAGACCATAAGCAAAGCGACAGGTCATAAAAAACTAGAGGTAAGCTCGTGTGAGTGAAAGATGGTAAGGTCGTGTCCTCTATACGGGGATGACCATAGGCGGCGATCCGACTAAGACTTCCTGTGGAAGGTCTAGGTCGAGATCAAACAGTAAAGAACCATCATATTTACTATTTTTCGTGCTAACCTTTTATTGCAGGGAAGTGGCAAGGTTGACAGTCGACTGATGCACATCAGTCGCCTGATGGAAGGAACCAGTCGACTGATGGCGACGAATCAACCTTTTGCGCTAGGTCAAAATAGATAATGTTTGATGCGGCCACTCTGCGATAAAATATGGTACCACCTCGTAATTAGTTCCAAAAGATGAGGAGACTTATTCCAAGACAAAACTCTAGAAAAGGAGGGGAGGACTCTAACCCAAACATCAATCAAGATTATTCTTAAGTGCTCCTACAACACCAAAGCTCCAACACCGTCATAACGCTGACGCGACGCCATGCTTTCATCTTCTTCGTCAGCAGCAGCAACAAGTAATTTTTATTTACTGTATTCGATCGTGGTTTTAATCATAACAAGGTGAGGTAGGCTTGTTGCCTCATCCTCGTACTTTCAGTTTTGTGATCGTTGTCTCCTACCTCCAACGAGGAGGAGACTTTATAGTGGATTGCCCCTTCGTACGCGGTCAAGGATCGTGGGGCCTTGGATTAGCAGTCGGTGGGCTGTGAACCAAGTAAAAATAAAATTGTCTTATTTATTTTTTCGCTGTTCTTGCTCGTATATCGAACGAAAAGAAAAGTTCTACGCTCGCTATTCACCCGCCCTCCCCTCTAGCAATGCTTTCGATCCAATAGTAGCATTAGTGGTCGACAGAGAAAAAAAAGAAAAAGGAGACTTTACCTTCCTCATCCAATGATGAATCTTCCTCATCAATAAATAGCAATGAAGAGGCTTATATGGTAAGGAAGGTAAGATGTGGATTGAAAAATTTAAAATTAAACAAGTCTCATGATAGGAAAAGGAGGACTAGGAAGGTTATTTGCTACAATTGCCAAGGAGAGGGACACATGAGGGATGAGTGTCCACTATTGATCAAAAGCAAGGAAGAAAAGAAGAGGCATGATAAGAAGAAAGAAAGTAAGAAGAAGGAAGAGAAGAAGTTAAAGGAGAAAGAAAAAGGGAAGTCAAAAGCCCACATTTTGAAAGCCACATGGGATGATCCATCTTTATTGGAGGAAGAAGAAATAGTCTCCCATTTTGTATTAATGGGAATAGATGACATAGCCTCTACCTCATTCGAAAGAGAAGAAGCAAGCTAATGTGAGGAGGAGAGTTCAAGTGAAGGGGGAGCGTCTACTTCGGATTCGGAAGAAGGGGATTGGGTAAGTGAGGTAAATAAACTACCCTCCCATGATGTCATTTCAATGATTACTAGTTTAACTAAGGACTTGTTTAGAATGAAAAAGAAAAATAAATGCACGCTTGATGAAATTAAAAATCTTGAAGAAAAATTAAAATATTCATGTTCACATGATGATTGTATTTCTTCTAGTAGTAATGATGCATGCTTAGAAGAAAATAAGGCTCTAAGAGAAATGGTAGAATTCCACACTAAGGCCCTTGAAAAATTCACAATTGGCTTTAACACATTGAATATGATTTTTGGGAGCCAAAGAGCAAGTTTCAACAAAAAGGGCTTTGATTATAAGAGAACCAGAAATGAAAAAGCTTGCCATTATTTAATAGCTAGAGAACAATCCCAAACAACAATGGTAGCTAGGAAATGGATCCCAAAGGAGTACTTGGTGAACCCTATTGAAAAGAATTTATATTGGGTTCCCAAGTCAATCCTCAAGGGTTAGAGAAACCTAGTATAGTCAACCATACTTGAATATTTTTCATATCATATTATGTGGTTGACTTATTATGAGCATGGTGGATGATTTGGGTGATAATGTTTGAATCATGATTTGTGATACTTGTTTTGTTATCATAAACATGCTTTATGATCATGATGATTGATAATACTTAACCTTGGTAGAAATTTCATGAAATTTATGGTTAGATCTCACATTCACATAAGGAGAACTTGATTGAAAACATAGCATGGGTGAGATTTTATATTGATACAAGTGTTTCACTAATGCTTATGACATTTAGATGGGTCACTTAGAGTATCATGACATAGCAATCATAGACCAACCATGGGGAAAGCTTATGTTTAATTCATGGACATATTGCTCAAAGATCATGGTTGGATATTTTAAATATTTTAAAATCATTTCATGTTTTTAAATATGTGAGTTCATGTTTTAAAACATTTCAAGACAAAACTAGGCTTTCAAGTCGATAAAAAATTTGAGTCATTTTCAAACTTTTGAGTTTTTGTCTTATTTTCAAAAATTGATTGAATTTTTATGAAAAATCTTTTTTCCTTTATAGAGGAACTCATTATAAATGTGTTCCTCAAATTTCATAATTTTTGGAATTTTTTGAAATTTTTAATGCATTTCTGAATTTGGGTTCAGAAATCAAAAATCTAAGTTTTCGGATGCTAGTCGACTGGCGATCTGACACAGATGACTGATGTATTGTGCATGAGCACAGTAACCTGTTTTAAATGGTTTTTAGCCTGATTTTGCTAATTTTCTTCCCTTGTATAGTGATGTCATGTTGTATAACATATATTTGATATTTTTGATGGTGTCAAAGGGGAAGAAATATTAGTGTTTAAGTGAATCATGCTAGGGGAGAATTAGCATGTGTTAAGGGAGAGTTGCATGAATTAACGGGGAGTGTTTTGATACTCATGTTATGTTTACATGCTTTATTTGCCTTAGTGTTTTGTTAATGTTTTCCCTAAACCCTACGTTAAACATGTTGCGATACATCAAAAAGGGAGAGATTGTTAGGGCAATTAACCCAAGTATGGTTTGGTTTTGATGTGTGTGGAAAAGAGTTTAAGTTCGGTTGTTTATATTATTTGATGTGTTTGTTTAAGTTGTGTAGGACTTAAGTGAATCACACATGGTTGACTTGATGAAAGCATTGGCGAGTTTACCATCTCATTGCTCAGGTGCTTGAGTCGGTGAAGGATGACATTGCGGAAGTCATGCGCTTGGTGCATCCGATGGACCGCAGGACGAGGAGCATTGGAGTGAAGCTAAAGAAAGCAGACTTTAGGGCGAGACGCGAAGGATGACATTGGAGGAGCCGCGGGCTTAGTGAATCCGAGGGACGTAGCCAAGCAAAGAGAGCTTCGGTGAGAGACTCCATGGGAAGATGAGAGATTGAGCGATTGTAACCCGAGATGGGGTAGCTCATAGGTGAACTTGGCCGAATGGCTAAGTCAAGTGTCGGACACTCAAACTTAGTTTGGTTTTACCCGACATGTCGAACGCTAAAACATGTGCTTGAGGGTTTATCCGACGATTGGATAAGTCGGATGCTCAAACAGGTGGTTTGAGGTTTACCTAACCGTCGGATGCTTAAACAAGTGTTTCTTTAAGGTTTTACTCGACACCAGTTGACTGATATAGATAGAAGTCGACTGATCCAAGTCGAGAGAAATCGACTGACGGGTTTCTGGCATAGCAGTCGAATTTTAGGGTTTGGCAGTCCACTACTACACCATCAATCAACTGCTAAGTGATGCCAGTTGATTGTTCAAGGGTGTCACGAGCACAGAACCATTTTGAGTCGACTTATTGCATGGAACAATCAACTGATGGTTCGATCAGTTGACTAATAGGGTCTATCAGTCGACTGATGGGTTATCCGTTGGCTAGATGCCAACGTGGATGAAGCCGTTGTGAGACAACGACTACAACATCAGTCGACTGCTGCATGCCCAACGGGAAGAATGACTTATTCTCTATAAGAGGAGGACTTGGGTTCTTTGGGGAGGTTAATGCTTAACTCTCATTCATACACCCAAGTGCCCTAAACGTTTTCCACTCCACTTCCTTGTACTTACTTTTATACTATTATAAGAGGGAGTGATTTGTGTAAAGAGGTTACCTCCACCTTGTGTTAAGCTAAAGGAGAGACGAGTGGATTGAGTTGAGGAGTGAATCACTTTATGAATTGTCCGTGGATTAGTGGCAAGGGTCATGAACCACGTTACATCTCTTGTTAGCGTTTGCATCTCTTGATCTTTGTCTTTAGTCTTAATTGTATTTTTAGCATATTCTGCTGCGCTAATTACTCTTGTAGACGATTAAGACGCGAGCAATTTTCATCTACGATCATCGAGGCTATTCAACCCCCCTTCTAGTCGGCCCACGATCCTCCAACAAGTGGTATCAGAGCGAGGAGATTATCGCCAGACTCACTGCCACAACAATAAATGAAATGGCCGACTCCAACATCCATCCACCCAAATTCGAAGGTGACTTCGCTTGGTGGAAAAAGCGTATGGATGTATTTTTCGAAACGGACTTTGATATTATAATTATTATGGAAACCAGTTTCGAGATATTTAGGGATGAAGAAAGGAAGCCAATCGAAAAATCAAGATGGACTAAGAAGCAAAGAGAGGAGCACCTTGCAAATTCGAAAGCCAAGCACCATCTCTACAATGTGCTTCCTCAACAAGAGATTAATAGGATTGGTGAGTTCTCTAGAGCCAAAGAATTGTGGGAAAAGCTAGTGGAGCTTCATGAAGGCACATCCGAAGCCAAGCTAGCTAGAAGGGACCTTCTCCGATTGCAATTGAACAACATCAAGCTAGATAAAAAGGAGAGGGTATTATCTCTATACTATCTTTTTAAAGAAATAATTAATGGTCTATCTAGTGTAAGGGGAGATGCTCTCAAATAGAGACATGATAATGAAAGCAATAAACGCCTTCCCCCGATCATCAAAGTGGAGCTCCATGGTAGATTCATTCTACATCTCAAAGAATCTAGAGGTAAGTACATTAGAAGAATTCTTTTCTACCATGGAATTACATGAAACTAGGCTTGAAGGAATAGTTGAAGATCCAATCAAGCAATCAAGGGGAGTAGCTATTGGTGTAGGGGCACTAGATAATCGAACCTGTGTTTTGATTATGGAAAAGATCCAAAGTTAAGGTCATATTGTTATCTCATGAGCTGAATTAAGTGTGCAGGAAATAGTTAAGCTAAGCTGAAGGTCAGCGACACCCGGAGAATCTCGAGTCAAGAAACCGTGGTGGTTGGGCGACACCGGGGGTACTTCGTGGGAGTCGAAGAACCTAGTTGGAAGACCATAAGCAAAGCGACAGGTCATAAAAAACTAGAGGTAAGCTCGTGTGAGTGAAAGATGGTAAGGTCGTGTCCTCTGTACGGGGATGACCATAGGCGGCGATCCGACTAAGACTTCCTGTGGAAGGTCTAGGTCGAGATCAAACAGTAAAGAACCATCATATTTACTATTTTTCGTGCTAACCTTTTATTGCAGGGAAGTGGCAAGGTTGACAGTCGACTGATGCACATCAGTCGCCTGATGGAAGGAACCAGTCGACTGATGGCGACGAATCAACCTTTTGCGCTAGGTCAAAATAGATAATGTTTGATGCGGCCACTCTGCGATAAAATATGGTACCACCTCGTAATTAGTTCCAAAAGATGAGGAGACTTATTCCAAGACAAAACTCTAGAAAAGGAGGGGAGGACTCTAACCCAAACATCAATCAAGATTATTCTTAAGTGCTCCTACAACACCAAAGCTCCAACACCGTCATAACGCTGACGCGACGCCATGCTTTCATCTTCTTCGTCAGCAGCAGCAACAAGTAATTTTTATTTACTGTATTCGATCGTGGTTTTAATCATAACAAGGTGAGGTAGGCTTGTTGCCTCATCCTCGTACTTTCAGTTTTGTGATCGTTGTCTCCTACCTCCAACGAGGAGGAGACTTTATAGTGGATTGCCCCTTCGTACGCGGTCAAGGATCGTGGGGCCTTGGATTAGCAGTCGGTGAAAATAAAATTGTCTTATTTATTTTTTCGCTGTTCTTGCTCGTATATCGAACGAAAAGAAAAGTTCTACGCTCGCTATTCACCCGCCCTCCCCTCTAGCAATGCTTTCGATCCAATAGTAGCATTAGTGGTCGACAGAGAAAAAAAAGAAAAAGGAGACTTTACCTTCCTCATCCAATGATGAATCTTCCTCATCAATAAATAGCAATGAAGAGGCTTATATGGTAAGGAAGGTAAGATGTGGATTGAAAAATTTAAAATTAAACAAGTCTCATGATAGGAAAAGGAGGACTAGGAAGGTTATTTGCTACAATTGCCAAGGAGAGGGACACATGAGGGATGAGTGTCCACTATTGATCAAAAGCAAGGAAGAAAAGAAGAGGCATGATAAGAAGAAAGAAAGTAAGAAGAAGGAAGAGAAGAAGTTAAAGGAGAAAGAAAAAGGGAAGTCAAAAGCCCACATTTTGAAAGCCACATGGGATGATCCATCTTTATTGGAGGAAGAAGAAATAGTCTCCCATTTTGTATTAATGGGAATAGATGACATAGCCTCTACCTCATTCGAAAGAGAAGAAGCAAGCTAATGTGAGGAGGAGAGTTCAAGTGAAGGGGGAGCGTCTACTTCGGATTCGGAAGAAGGGGATTGGGTAAGTGAGGTAAATAAACTACCCTCCCATGATGTCATTTCAATGATTACTAGTTTAACTAAGGACTTGTTTAGAATGAAAAAGAAAAATAAATGCACGCTTGATGAAATTAAAAATCTTGAAGAAAAATTAAAATATTCATGTTCACATGATGATTGTATTTCTTCTAGTAGTAATGATGCATGCTTAGAAGAAAATAAGGCTCTAAGAGAAATGGTAGAATTCCACACTAAGGCCCTTGAAAAATTCACAATTGGCTTTAACACATTGAATATGATTTTTGGGAGCCAAAGAGCAAGTTTCAACAAAAAGGGCTTTGATTATAAGAGAACCAGAAATGAAAAAGCTTGCCATTATTTAATAGCTAGAGAACAATCCCAAACAACAATGGTAGCTAGGAAATGGATCCCAAAGGAGTACTTGGTGAACCCTATTGAAAAGAATTTATATTGGGTTCCCAAGTCAATCCTCAAGGGTTAGAGAAACCTAGTATAGTCAACCATACTTGAATATTTTTCATATCATATTATGTGGTTGACTTATTATGAGCATGGTGGATGATTTGGGTGATAATGTTTGAATCATGATTTGTGATACTTGTTTTGTTATCATAAACATGCTTTATGATCATGATGATTGATAATACTTAACCTTGGTAGAAATTTCATGAAATTTATGGTTAGATCTCACATTCACATAAGGAGAACTTGATTGAAAACATAGCATGGGTGAGATTTTATATTGATACAAGTGTTTCACTAATGCTTATGACATTTAGATGGGTCACTTAGAGTATCATGACATAGCAATCATAGACCAACCATGGGGAAAGCTTATGTTTAATTCATGGACATATTGCTCAAAGATCATGGTTGGATATTTTAAATATTTTAAAATCATTTCATGTTTTTAAATATGTGAGTTCATGTTTTAAAACATTTCAAGACAAAACTAGGCTTTCAAGTCGATAAAAAATTTGAGTCATTTTCAAACTTTTGAGTTTTTGTCTTATTTTCAAAAATTGATTGAATTTTTATGAAAAATCTTTTTTCCTTTATAGAGGAACTCATTATAAATGTGTTCCTCAAATTTCATAATTTTTGGAATTTTTTGAAATTTTTAATGCATTTCTGAATTTGGGTTCAGAAATCAAAAATCTAAGTTTTCGGATGCTAGTCGACTGGCGATCTGACACAGATGACTGATGTATTGTGCATGAGCACAGTAACCTGTTTTAAATGGTTTTTAGCCTGATTTTGCTAATTTTCTTCCCTTGTATAGTGATGTCATGTTGTATAACATATATTTGATATTTTTGATGGTGTCAAAGGGGAAGAAATATTAGTGTTTAAGTGAATCATGCTAGGGGAGAATTAGCATGTGTTAAGGGAGAGTTGCATGAATTAACGGGGAGTGTTTTGATACTCATGTTATGTTTACATGCTTTATTTGCCTTAGTGTTTTGTTAATGTTTTCCCTAAACCCTACGTTAAACATGTTGCGATACATCAAAAAGGGAGAGATTGTTAGGGCAATTAACCCAAGTATGGTTTGGTTTTGATGTGTGGAAAAGAGTTTAAGTTCGGTTGTTTATATTATTTGATGTGTTTGTTTAAGTTGTGTAGGACTTAAGTGAATCACACATGGTTGACTTGATGAAAGCATTGGCGAGTTTACCATCTCATTGCTCAGGTGCTTGAGTCGGTGAAGGATGACATTGCGGAAGTCATGCGCTTGGTGCATCCGATGGACCGCAGGACGAGGAGCATTGGAGTGAAGCTAAAGAAAGCAGACTTTAGGGCGAGACGCGAAGGATGACATTGGAGGAGCCGCGGGCTTAGTGAATCCGAGGGACGTAGCCAAGCAAAGAGAGCTTCGGTGAGAGACTCCATGGGAAGATGAGAGATTGAGCGATTGTAACCCGAGATGGGGTAGCTCATAGGTGAACTTGGCCGAATGGCTAAGTCAAGTGTCGGACACTCAAACTTAGTTTGGTTTTACCCGACATGTCGAACGCTAAAACATGTGCTTGAGGGTTTATCCGACGATTGGATAAGTCGGATGCTCAAACAGGTGGTTTGAGGTTTACCTAACCGTCGGATGCTTAAACAAGTGTTTCTTTAAGGTTTTACTCGACACCAGTTGACTGATATAGATAGAAGTCGACTGATCCAAGTCGAGAGAAATCGACTGACGGGTTTCTGGCATAGCAGTCGAATTTTAGGGTTTGGCAGTCCACTACTACACCATCAATCAACTGCTAAGTGATGCCAGTTGATTGTTCAAGGGTGTCACGAGCACAGAACCATTTTGAGTCGACTTATTGCATGGAACAATCAACTGATGGTTCGATCAGTTGACTAATAGGGTCTATCAGTCGACTGATGGGTTATCCGTTGGCTAGATGCCAACGTGGATGAAGCCGTTGTGAGACAACGACTACAACATCAGTCGACTGCTGCATGCCCAACGGGAAGAATGACTTATTCTCTATAAGAGGAGGACTTGGGTTCTTTGGGGAGGTTAATGCTTAACTCTCATTCATACACCCAAGTGCCCTAAACGTTTTCCACTCCACTTCCTTGTACTTACTTTTATACTATTATAAGAGGGAGTGATTTGTGTAAAGAGGTTACCTCCACCTTGTGTAAAGCTAAAGTAGAGACTAGTGGATTGAGTTGAGGAGTGATTCGCCTTATGAATCGTCCGGGGATTAGCGGCAAGGGTTGTGAACCACGTTACATCTCTTGTTAGCATTTGCATCTTTTAATCTTTGTCTTTAGTCTTAATTGTTTTTGTTTTAGCATATTCCACTACGCTAATTACTCTTGTAGATGATTAAGATGCGAGCGATTCCCATCTACGATCATCGGGGCTATTCAACCCCCCTTCTAGCCGGGCCATGATCCTCCAACACTCCCCAGTCGACTAAAAATCTTTCCATCTGTGCTGCCAGATCTTCGATCGATCACCAGCTAATCCTACAAACTAGGTATCCAGTCGACTGGACTATTGGATCGAAGAGTCGCTAGAGGGGGGTGTGTTGGGTTTCCGGCACCGCGGCGTGTGTGTGTTCGATCACGTTTCGTAAACATGAACACAGCGGAAGCAATAAAAATAATAAATCTACATTTATTACAACACACACAACACAAGCATGCATATTACAACAAGTGTAGACATAACCGTAAATTTAAATTTGCAATAAAAGGAAATTTATCTACGTTATACCTTTCGTATGACGTGTAGCGGGAACGGCATCAACCGGAACGATCCTCGCTAGAATCGTCTCTATCCGTATCCACGCTGAGTTCCTCGGGATGACTTTGCTAAGCCACGAGCTTCGTCTTCGTACGGGTTACTAGCCTCGTGTTGAAGACTACGTGATCGAGAGATGATCACGATCCGAATCCAAATTCGGATCCTAATACGAGTTCTCAAAACTCGCTTCTCCGGAGAGGTATTCGTCAACCAATTGATGAATCCTTCGTCCTCCACCTCAGAGGATTACCGGAGATCGAATCCCCGGTAAGTTATCCTCTGTCGGAGCTCTAACTGTCGTCCAAATGACGCTCCGACGAGAGGAGAAGAAGCTGTCCAGAAAACTGGACAACTTGGTGGAGGAGTAGGCGCCGGCCAAAACAAGGAAGCCAAGTGCTCACCTTTTCACCGAGGCCTAGGAAGATCACCGGAGGGTCGCCGGAGGATCACCGGCTGAAGCTTGGATGCCGGCAAAGAGCTGGTCTGTGGCTCAAGGGTTGGGCGGCAATGGAGTTGACGCCAACAAGAGGAAGAGGGGTTGGGCGGCCAAGCTAGGGTTTTGATTAGGGCTTAATTATCCATTAAGCCCTCTTTTATAGAGAACTAATTCTCTTAATGGTTATTGGATCATAACCATTAGACCCGTTAACCCGCTCCATTAAGATAAGTTAAAATATACCAAACCATGATGGTTTTTTTTAAGTTAAAATGAACCGAACCAACTTTTGGTTCATTCGTTTAAAATAAACCAAACCCTTTGGTTTATTCTCCTCCATTGGATTAGAACCAAACCATTTTGGTTCATCCATTATGTCTTCATAAGACACGGCCCATCCACGCTTCCATTGAGACTGAAACGATTTCATGCTCGCTTCATGTTTGGTCCAACCAAACCTAGTTTCTCTCGGTCTGAGAATCTCATTCTCAAGCTCGTTTTAAATCCTTTGGATTATGCTCGTTATGCGTGTGACCAAATAGGTTCTCGGTTTATGTTGGCCGTCTATAATTAACCATTAATTATAGAATGATCATGAGTGGCACCTAGTAGTACATCATGATCCCCAATTAACCGAAAAGATCAACGGTTGATCCGTAACTATTTCGAACCCTTCAATAGTGCCCCATTCCCTTCACTCATCTTATACCCACTTGGTTCAGGACATGGTCTATTGTGTCAGTCCCCACTAGGCTGACTACGTCACACCTAGCCCAAGTATCATTTCCTTGTCCTACGGATTCTAGTTACTCCACATGTATCGAAGAGTACCTTACTCTAAACATGTAATGCTTTGGCCAAAGACTTTAGTAACAATCCGACGAGAGGCCATGGGTATACATCTCCTCGCAAGGAGTGGTGAATCCTTTATAGGTTATTCAAACACCTTCGATCACTTCGACTTATACCCAATCATCCCGGGTCCACATCTCCTTAGAGATGTTTGCTTAAGATGTCAAAGCATAAGTCTCCATGATCAAGATGACTTGAATACCGCAAGTCAAAGGAACATCGCACTTAAGCTACAGTAAGAACTTCATTGACATATCAATATATGCAGAGAACCATATGAAGTCTTACGGCTGGTCACTCCAATGAACTAGTTACCATAACTAGCATCCACGATTAACTCCGGACATCACTATGTCTCCAGCCAGTGAGAATCAGCTGCTTGGATACACCAAGGAGTATACCTCGTGCTAGTCTCGACGGAATTCATGGTGTCCAAATCCATCAATTCATTGACTAGGGATAATTCTGATACATCACAATTACACATGTAGAGATACTCACTAGTTGTGATCCAATCACAAATTCTGTAATGCTGTGAATCGTATCGTGGACATTCAGCAAATGAGTTTAAGATCCAATCAAATACAAAAACATGTATACTCAAATAGTGAATCTTCATTTATCATATAAATGGTTCATACATAAGGCGATTGCCTTAGGACATCTCTCATATATTACTAACAGGGTGAATAGCGAGCTTAAAAATTTCTCATATATTCAGTAAATGAGCTCAAAACCAAAGTGAGCACAATGGATGTAAAGAAAATAAAAGAAAGTAACACTTTTTTATTTTTACTTGGTTCACAACCGAAAGGTTGCTAATCAAAGGCCCCATAATCCTAGACCGCGTACGATGGGGCAATCCACTAAAAATCTCTTCTTTGTTGGAGGTAAGAGATGACGATTACAAGAAAAAGATAGTGGAAGAGGCAACAAGCAAACCTCTCCTCTTTACAACAAAAAGCTCGAATACAAGAAGTGAACAAAATAAATAAAATGAAACTACTGACGAAAAGATGGAGAATTGATGTGACGTCGGCATTAAAGCGACGTAGTATTGTCGTCGGAAGCTTGACGTTGTTGGAGTACTTTGGGAGCACAATTAGATGATGCAAAGAAGAGAAAAGCCTCTTCTTTTATAGCCCTCCAAACCCTAGCTCGTTGAGATCTAGATCTGGGTCAAAGCTCCACATCACCCTAAGATAAGGGGAGCTGATCTTGACTTTCTTCGAGATGATCAACTTGACCAGCAGTCAACTGATGCCCCTTGGCAGTCAACTGCTGGTAGGATCAGTCGATTGCCAATGACCTTCAGTCGACTGCCAGCTTGATCACTCACCTACAAGATAGACTTAGCACAGAAATGAAGATTAATGGTAAATACGACGGTCCTTACCGTCCGACCTCGACCTAGACTTTCCTCCGGAAGTCTTAGTTGGATCTCCAATTACGGTAGTCCACATACGAAGGACACGACCTTACCATCGCTCCACACTCAGTGCTTACCTCCGGTCCTTCCTGGCTGTTAGTGATATATGAGAGATGTCCTAAGGCAATCGCCTTATGTTTGAACCATTTATATGATAAATGAAGATTCACTATTTGAGTATACATGTTTTCATGTATTTGATTAGATCTTAAACTCATTTACTGAATGTCCACGATACGATTCACAGCATGAGAGTGTTGGGATGTATACTGAAAGCCTAGCTCTTTTGTATGAACATCTTTATTTTGAAATAAGAATCACATGATCATTGTTTGCATATTTTTATGATTATGCAAAATTGTCTAATACTTTACATTGTAGATAACATGGTGCTTGGGTGATGGCACAGAAGATCATGTTATCAGTCCCTTGTAGAGTATAAGTAGAGGCTCACAACCAAGATGGTTTTGGACAAACCATTGGCATGGTTGTAGTGTAGCTTGGTATTGTTTTATCTTGAAACATAGAGTTACACTAGTACACTTAGGTGTATTGAGCAGCACCGACATAGAGGTGATTCAATTTGTTGCTGACTACATAATTGAATCGGACCTCGGATATTATGTTGTACATGCTCTTAATCCCGATATAATAATGGATACATGTACTTAGTATTTATTTCTTTGATTTACCAGAGGGTGAGATTTCTATGGATTAAATCAATATGCCCGGTAAGTTGGGAAATGATATTATTTACATGGTGTGCCGTTGATTATAGGAGGAATCCGTGTCCTATGTATTAGGTTGATGATGTCCCCTTGAGGAGCTCATAAGGTTCATCATGTAAACCCTACAGGTTGACTTAGTCAACATGATGATAAGGTTGAGTGGTACTACTCGAGGAGTTAGATGTTAATTGATTGATGGTCAGTAAATCAATCAATTGACGGACATTCGATATCTTAAACACGGGGAGATGGATGTACAAATAATATATGGAGCCCATATTAATTTATGGGGGTTGGTGAGGTAGTTCGATGATGATCCTCTAGTGGAATGGAACATCATTGATGGATCAAGTTTGTGTGGTTCCGATCCATCGGGTGGCCAAGACCCAACTCCTCCTCATGGTCCCTATCGTAGCCTAATATAAACCTCATGAAGTCTAGATCAAATAATGGAAAACAAATCTCTATATCCGACGGTTGGGATTAAATTCCTAGAACCGACGGTGGAGATTAAATCTCTAGATCCGACGGTTGGGATTAAATTCCTAAGAACCGACGGTAGAGATTAAATCTCTAGATCCGACGGTTGGGATTAAAACCCTAGAACCGACGGTTGAGATTAAATCTCTAGATCCGACGGTTGAGATTAAAACCCTAGAACCGACGGTGGAGATTAAACCAAGGCCTAAACCCTAACTCTATAAAAGGGTGGCTATGGGTTGGGCGGCAACAAGTTTTTTAGAGGTTGGATGATGGATGCTAAGGAGATTAGGGTTTAGCCTCCAATTGCTTGGGCGGCAAGCAACCCTAGGAGGAAACCCTAATTAGGGTTTGGCTCTTTTGGGTTGGGCGGCCAAGGTGAGGAAGAAGAGTGGGCGACAACCAATGGAGGAGCTTGTCTTCTTCCATGGAGGTGGCTAGCTCCTAGATCTCTTCTCTCCACCATGCTTGGGCGGTAAGGAACCCTATGGAGGAAACCCTAATTTGATTAGGGTTTTGGCTCATTTGCATGGGCGGCCATGGATGGGAATGAAGGTTGGGCGGCCACTTGTGGAGGAGTTTGTCTTCTTCCTTGGAGGTGGCTAGCTCCTAGATATCTTCTCTCCACCATGGTTGGGCGGCAAGAAAGCCTAAGGAGAAACCCTAATTAGGGTTTCCTCCTTAGGTTGGGCGGCTAGGGATATTCCTTTTCTCCAATTCACTCCATCTTGGCCGGCGGCACCAAAACTAGGGTTTGTCCCTAGTTCGGTTCCTTGGTTGTTTCCATTATGTTCTCTCTATTCTTGGGGCCGGCGGCATCAATCCTTTTGTGGATTGATGGTTGGCTCAAGCAAGAAGGGAAAGAGAGTTCTTCTTTCTTTGGATTGAAGAAGATCTAGGAAGCTTCAACTTGTGGAGGATCTTCGCCCACACGAAGTCTACAAGGAGGTTAGGACATACGATAGAAGATCAAGAGGTATAAAAGTTTCACAACTTTTATTATTGTTCTTTTCATGTTCTTATTTGATATGCTAGCTTATGTTCTTTATGTTAGTATATGTTGATTATACTAGTTTGCATTTGCATGTATTTGTATAATCATGGACCCCGAATAAGAAACACAAAAACCGGCGATCTGTCCATCGTCTCTTCCGCGGCTAATCGACTAGAAGAGTTTGGTTGCTTGAACAACTAGTTTGTTCAAGCGATTGCTCGAGTCGTTGGCACAACGACGAATTGGTTGTGCTTAGGAAACTCATCCCATCCGGATTAGTTTTCATTAGTGAAAATTTTAATCCGAGTACATGGGAGCCTATGAGCATTCCGAGAAATAGCACGGTTGCCAACAATTGGTATCAGAGCCAGGTTTCCGGTTTTGTGTGTTTTGGATTCGGTTACTTTCACGCATTTATCATATATTGTGTATGCCGGATAATAGTAGGATGTGCGTAGGCTAACTTTTTGGTTGCAGGCATAAGATCCAACTATTATGACTATATATGTGTGTATGTGATTGCATGTGTGTGTGATTGTATATTATTTGAATCCTCGGGGTTGACGAGGCTAAATTAGTATTTAATTTTTGTAATTGAATATGACATTGTTTAGCCACTCTTTATTTTATTTTACTTTCGATCTAGATTTCATGTACACTCCCTCGAGGAGTATAGGATCGATGGATGTAAAATAAAATAGGTTTTATTCTCGGCTCGGATCTCCGGATGGCTCGTACATGGCATAGGAGGAGCGGACGAGGTGGCGACACGACGGGATGCATATTGGAGAACAATGCCATAATAGTTGGAAAAATTCTGATTTTTCCATATTTATTGCTGATTTGTTTTATATGCATGTTGTGTGTGCTTGAAAATTCCTCATTTTCAATTTACTAAGTGGGAGAGGGATATTTTAATTAATTCCCGCGGCCTCCATTACAATTTGACGTGTGATGCAACAAACTTGCGTGTCGGCTCTGAGTGCCTTCCTCCCTGCGGATGAGTTTGTTTGCGGATCACTAGGTCAAATAATGGTTATAGGAAATTATCTAGGAGCGTGTGTACTTCCATAGCGGTAAGGCACATAATCCGAAATAATTCCCTTAGTATCGTGTAATGGTGCACACTTAGATGCAAATAAAAAGTATCCTCCCCATCGGAGTCACTGCTTTTATTTGTAGGGCCAAAAAGGAACCAACTATTAATTTTATTTGTCAAAAAGTAAGGTTGACAAGATAATAAAATTAATGGGTAAAACCTCCTCTTACAAATGTAGAATTCGTATACGTCCACACTATCGTGGCATGCGATATTCTCGGTGTTTTGAGGTGTTGGTTGATTTTGAAATTTTATTGTTTGAGGAATCAATAATTTTTTGAAATCTAAAGTAATGATCTATGTGATTCTTAGGATTTTCAAAATTGACTTTCAGTCCACTTACTGTGATACTAAAGGAAATAAACTTACTGTACCTAAATAATGTTGATTGGAAAAGATTCAAGATATTGTCTTATCTACTAAGGAGTACAAGTATGCACTCTTCAAAGAGTGTCCTCAAGCCATCATTGCTCAAAAGAGTTTCTACTTCTAAGCCGAAAGGCAAGAAGAAGAAGAAACAAGGTGAAGCAAAGATGGTGCGAGGATCTCAGGGAAGAGTGAAGAAGCCGAAAGGCAAGTACTTCACTTGCAAGCAGGATGGACATTGGAAGAAGGACTGTCCCAATCCAAAATAAAACATAGGTATATCTTTTGGACTAGTCATTGAAACATGATTAGCGGTGATATCTACCGGCACCTGGTGAGTAGGTACGGGAGCCACTAATCATGTATGCAACAATTTGCAGGGGTTCCAGGAAACCCGATGACTAGTTGAAGGGGAGATTACCATTTACTTGGGCAATGCCATGATGGTGGCGGCTATTGCAGTGGGAGAAGTTTTATTTATCTCTTGAAAATAATAAAACTTTGGTTCTGTAAAATTCCCTTTATGTACCTTTATTTAGAAAGAATTTAGTTTCAGTTTCTAAATTATTATGGATGGATATTCTATTTCTTTTAATGACAGAGTTGTTATAAAAAGGAATAGGGAGAATATCTATTCAGGTACATTGAAAGGAAATTTGAACCAAAACCTCCCACAATGCAAATAGAAGTTAATAACTCATCTTCTAATTCCAATAAGAGAAAAGAACCTTCGAAGATGAACCAAACATATCTTTAGGATCTTAGGCTTGGTCATATTAACCTAAGTAGAATTCAAAGGTTGATAGCTGATGGACCTTTGGGTTCATAAGTGGTGGAGCATCTCCCAACCTGCGAATCTGTAGGGAATTCGATATGCCAAATAGCATATGCGCAACGGAAAAATTAGGATCCCTTCCTAGTGATCCTTGCGAAAGAAAACTAGTACAAAATAAATTTCTCTAAAACCAAACCTATCTTATAGGAGAGGATTACCTTTGTTGCGTGCCCTTGTTAATCCCGCTTTTCCTTTTGGTTTGTTGGATCTTTAGCACGTTCAAATGTCCGTGCCTCTATATGTATCCACACGAGCAAGCTCTTGTCTCACAAAAGAAACTAGAAGAGCTCTCCTTTACTTCTTGCTAGAGAAGTCCCTAAAGGAGAGGAATCTAGGGAAAAAGAGAAAGGAAGAAGAAGACTACTCTTCTTGCTAGCCTACACTCACAAAGCCACACAACCAAAGCTTCCACCAAGCTCTCAAGCTCTCTCACAACCACAATGAATACTATGGCCGGCCACTGTTGGGAGTATGGGGAATACAATCAAAGTCCCACATTGGTAAGACATGGAAAAGATCATGTGCTTATAAGAAAAAAGATATCTCCATTGGGATGAGGCCTTTTGGGTAAAGCCCAAAAACAAAACCATGAGGGCTTGGGCCCAAAGTGGACAATATCATACCATTGTGGAGATATGTGGATCTTATAAGCACTAACAATTGGTATCAGAGCCATGGTCCATGTCAAGCCATGAACCTCGAACGAAGGAAGTTGAGCTCCCACGTCCGGATCAAGAGAACCAGACATCAGGAAGGAAGTCTAGTTGGGTCGGGGGGACCGAACAACTGACAGGAAGTCCTGGTGGGTTGAAGATCGGACATCAAGCAGAGAAAATCCTTCGAGGAGGGATAGGCTTGAGGGGGGGCCCAATGTGGTCCTTCGTTTGAGGGGGGGATTGTTGGGAGTATGGGGAATACAATCAAAGTCCCACATTGGTAAGACATGGAAAAGATCATGTGCTTATAAGAAAAAAGATATCTCCATTGGGATGAGGCCTTTTGGGTAAAGCCCAAAAACAAAACCATGAGGGCTTGGGCCCAAAGTGGACAATATCATACCATTGTGGAGATATGTGGATCTTATAAGCACTAACAGCCACTTCATGGAGTCTTTTATAGGGTTGGAAAAACCCTTTCACCTCCACACATTCAATGCAATCCATTGCATTGAGACACAATCCAAAAAGGAGTTGGCTTCCTTGTTTGGCCGGCCACTTAAGGAGACAAAAACCACTTTGTCTCCTTCCACCTCATCTAGCTTAGGTGGCATGCTTATGTGGCATTCTTATGTGGCATTCATGCATGTTGAATTAATCTTATTAATTCAATTAAGCTTATGTTATCATATTGAATTAATCTCATTAAATCAATAAGGTAACATATTGAATTAATCTCATTAAATCAATTAGCTAAAATTATCATTAAGCTTAAAGTCCAAAAACCATTTTGTACTTAAGCTTATTTCCAAATTATTCTAGTCAAACTAGAATACTCTAATTCCTCTAATTATCATGCTCTTTGTGTGTGACCCTATAGGCTCTCATAACGTTGGCAGTGGATCTAAACTCTTTTAGATACACAAGCAATGAGCGGCATCTAGCAATACATCATTTCTACCCAAGTTATGAGATAAGTCAAGATCCGACTAACCTTTCCGTGACTACTTTGCTTGTATAACCGTGTCCTTCTATCCTTGATATCAGATTGACCAATGAGGCATAGACCGTGTCATCCTCGATCAATCTATGTGTTTCTTGATCCCTGAGTAAACTAACTCAAACAAATGAGCTCAATATCTCATATTGACTCATTCGAGCATGGCCATGCGTTTTAGTAGTTCTACTCAATCAAGGGGCCCACCGATATCACTCTCGTCATATGAGAGGGATAGATCCCATCTACATCACTCACATCCCTCCGCATAATTTGTTATATACCCAGTAATCGCCTTTATGGTCCACCCTATTACGGGTGACGTTTGACGATACCAAAGTACATAACTCCTTATGTAGGGAACCGTAGTGACTTTAGGTCTGAGGACTATTCATACCAATAGTCACATGAGAAAGTTTATGACACTCATATAACGATCCATGAAACTTTCTCATGGCGGGTCAGTTCAGTATATATTCTCTAATATATACCCATGTGTCAACTTGATATCATATATCTATGACTTGTGAGATCAAGTCATCAATTGACCTACATGCTAGTCTTTATGTATTAATATTGCCCTTGCATATTAATACTTGACTAGGAACTTTTAGAAAGTGTTCTCTACAGCCTCTCATAATCAATTCGATTGATGTCTTTGTAGATAAGAACCTACTTTTCTAGGGCATTACTATATTTAATTTAGCTGGCACAAGCAAGACTTAAATATAATAACCAATCCTTTGCCTTTATAGAATATGATACAAAATGTTCCCTTTTCAACCATCACATGATTGGCTCTAGGGCTATAACTAACAATCTCCCACTAGCACTAGTACCAATCACTATGATATCTAATACCTAGTGACCTAGTGTGACTATCATGCTTCCTCTGTGCCAAAGCCTTGGTCAATGGATCTGCGATGTTAGCTTCTGTCGGTACTCTGCATATCCTCACATCTCCTCTATCGATGATCTCTCGAATGAGATGGAAGCGCCGCAGTATGTGTTTGGTCCGCTGATGTGATCGAGGTTCCTTAGCCTGTGCAATAGCCCCATTGTTGTCACAATAGAGGTCTATTGGATCTGTAATGCTAGGAACTACCCCAAGTTCACTGATGAACTTGTGGAGCCAAACAGCCTCCTTTGCTGCATCATACGCAGCAATATACTCGGCTTCTGTTGTAGAATCAGCAACTGTGTCCTACTTTGAACTCTTCCAACTCACAGCTCCACCATTCAGGCAAAACACGTACCCCGATTGCGATCTATAGTCATCCTTGTCTGTTTGGAAGCTTGCATCACTGTAACCCTTTACAGCTAGCTCCTCATTGCCTCCAAATATCAGGAAATATTCTTTCGTTCTTCGTAAGTATTTAAGAATATTTTTGACTGCTATCCAGTGACTTTCACCTGGATCCGACTGGTATCTACTCGTCATGCTCAAAGCATACGAGACATCAGGACGAGTACAAAGCATGGCGTACATGATAGACCCTATGGCAGATGCATAAGGGATCTTATCCATGCGATCTCTCTCCTCCTTAGAAGAGGGACATTGAGTCTTCGAAAGACTCACACCATGTGATAAAGGCAGAAATCCTTTCTTGGAATTTTGCATAGCAAAACGATCTAGCACTTTATCAATGTATGTACTCTGACTTAGGCCAAGTAATCTTTTAGATCTATCTCTATAGATCTTGATGCCTAGAATATAGGCAGCTTCACCTAAGTCTTTCATCGAGAAACAATTCCCTAACCACATCTTCACAGACTGGAGTGAGGGAATATCATTTCCGATGAGAAGTATGTCATCTACATACAAGACAAGAAATACAACTGTGCTCCCACTATTTCTCTTGTAGACACAAGGTTCATCTTCATTCTTGATGAAACCAAACTCCTTGATTGCATCATCGAATCGAAGATTCCAGCTTGAGGCTTGCTTTAGTCCATAAATGGACCTTTGCGGTTTACATACCTTTCAGATGCTTTGGATCTTCAAAACCCTCGGTGTGTCATGTACACATCCTCGGTAGCTTTCCATTGAAGCGGTTTTGACATCCATCTGCCAGATCTCATAATCGTGGTAGGATACAAAAGAAAGTATGATCCGAATGGATTTAAGCATCGCAACTGGTGAAAAGGTTTCATCATAGTCAATACCATGAATTTTTTTGAATCCTTTAGCCACCAATCTACCTTTATATGTATGGTTATTACCATCCATGTCAGTCTTTACTTTAAAGACTCACTTACACCTAATGGGTTTTACCCCTTCAGGTGGATCAACCAAAGTCCATACTTGGTTAGTGTACATGGATTCCATTTCGGATCTCATGGCCTCTAGCCATTTCTCAGAATCTGGGCTCATCATAGCTTCTTGATAGGATGTAGGCTCGTCAAGATCGACAAGCAATACCTCACCGCGTTGTCGGTCAAGAGAAAAGAATATCTCTCGGGTTGACGACGGATCCTATCACGATCTACGAAGAGGTTGGTCTACTTGAGCAGTGTTTGCTCCACAACTCTTTGGGCAACACTTTCCTCATCCACAACACTTTGTGGTTCCTGTTCATTTTCCATCGAAGCCTTAGTGTTATCGTCATCTTGAACTTCTTCAAGATGAATTTTACTCCCACTAGTTTTTCTAGAAATAAATTCTCTTTCTAGAAAGATAGCATTTCTGGCAACAAACACCTTGCCAAGTGTGGGATTGTAAAAGTAATATCCCTTAGTTTCCTTGGGATATCCTACAAAATAACACTTATCTGATTTGGGTCCTAGTTTATCTGAGACTTGACGTCTTACATAAGCTTCACAACCCCAAATCTTTATAAAAGACATTTGGGACTTTTCCTCCTATATCGTATATGGTGTCTTTTCTACGGCTTTTGATGGGACGCGATTAAGTGTGAAAGCGGCTGTCTCTAGAGCTAGTCCCCAAAAGGAAGTAGGTAGATCAGTCTGGCTCATCATTGATCATACCATATCTAATAGAGTACGATTTCTCCTCTCAGATACACCATTCCATTGTGGTGTTCCAGGTGGAGTGAGTTGGGATATTATCCCACACTCAGCCAGGTGATCACGAAACTCTTGACTAAGGTATTCACCACCTCGATCTGATCGAAGTAGCTTAATACGCTTACCAAGTTGGTTTTGTACTTCATTCTTGAATGCTTTGAACTTTTCAAAGGATTCTGACTTATGTCTCATCAAATATAAGTAGCGAATCTACTCATATCATCGGAAAGTAATAAAGTATTTATAGCCTCCTCAGCCGACATTGAAAGGGCCACATACATCAGTATGTATGAGTCCTAACAAGTCCGTCGCTCTCTCGCCATGTCCACTAAATGGAGTTTTAGTCATCTTTCCTAAAAGACAAGATTCGCATACCTCATATGATTCAAAATCAAATGAGTCCAATAATCCATCTTTATGGAGTTGGGATATGCATTTTTCATTTATGTGACATAGGCGACAGTGCCAGAGATATGTTTGGTTCAAATCATTCGATTTGAACTGTTTGGTATTTACGTTATATATTGGGTTTTCTAAATCTAGAACATAGAGACCATTCATAAGTGGTGCATTACAATAGAACATTTCATTCAAATAAATGGAACAACATTTGTCCTTTATTATAAAAGAAAAGTTTTTCTTGTCTAAACAAGATACAGAAATTATGTTCTTTGTTAATGTAGGTACATAAAGGCACTCCTCTAGTTCTAAGATAAGCCCAGTAGGCAAAGACAAAGAATATGTTCCTATATTTCTGACAACTTTTGCGCCATTGCCTACTCACAGGTCCACTTCGCCCTTTGCCATTAGTCTACTATTTCTCAGTCACTGCACATTAGTACAAATGTGAGATGCACATCCGGTATCTAATACCCATGTAGAAGAAATAGATAGATTAACTTCTATAACGTGTATACCTGAGGCAGAAGTCCCACTTCTTTTCTTCTTTACTTCCTCAAGGTAGACTTTGCGAGTTCCGCTTCCGATTGTCGATCTCACCGCAATGGAAACAGTCCCCTTCCTTAGGTACTTTACCTTTACCCTTTGAAGTGGATGAATTGGCCTTGCCTTTGGCTTGGGTCTTACCCTTGCCTTTGCGCTTACCTTTGCCCTTGTTGACCATTAGTACGTTACTAACTTTCTTCTTGAGATTCGGTTCAGTGATTCTTAACATCTTTGAGAATCTCGAGCAAGGTTTATCAATTTCATTCATGTTATAATTCATGCCGAATTGATTATATGCTTCCAGCGATTGCGAGGATAACATCGGTTGCCAATTCTTGGCTCGATGGAAAACCTAGTCTTTGAGGTTCTCAGCGTACCCAATCATTTTAAGTCGTGAGTTCCTAGTGTTCCTTCTTGCATCTTGCATGCAAAAGAGCCTTAGACACTTCAAAGCGCTCGTGCCTAGCTTGTCCTTGATATAGTTGTTTCAAATGCTCAACCATATCATAGGCATCCATGTTCTCATGTTGCTTCGAGTTCATGGTGGCAAGCATAAGGCATGACACATCTATCGTCATCTTCTTATAAGCATCTTTAGACGAGTGGCGTAGAGGCGTGTATTTCAGGTAGACTGCTCTAGGACATACAGCTTATGCTTCTTGCTTGAGGATAATCCTTAAGTTCCTATACTACCAAGAAAGTTCGCTCCATTGAGCTTGTCCTTCTCAAGGACAGATCGCAAGTTGAGGGGGTGTGTCGTGTTAGATGACATGGTGATCTACAACAATAAAATGCAAAATTAAGTATTATACCTAAGTCATTTAATTAGGCCTTTAATTAAATGAGACTCCCACTAAATTCTCATAGCTTTGATATGAGCTAATCATTGATGTAGGCAAACACTTTTCGTTTACATCATTAGCTACTATTTAGCTATAAATTTATATGGGATAAAGATCCACATCATAATTCGTCTTGAGTTAGCTTTGGCTAATCGCCCAAGACGTAGTATGATTAGGTAGGCAATCTTTTGCCAATTACATCTGATGTAACTCTTTAATAGCTTTGGTTAAGTTTAGATTAGTTTAGTGCTTATTCCTAAACCAGCTTCAGTGTGGCGAGGCACAGGGGCCTTCTTGGATATCGGAGCAACGACCACTTCTAAGACAAAGCTGATGTTCGGAAATCACATAAAACTAATTTTAAAACTTATGTTCAAAGCTAATATATGCCTCTACCTTCTTAACTAATTAAGAAAAACTTAATTAAGTCTTAACCAAGTTTGATAGCGGGACATCACGATTGTCCACTCGCACCCTTCCAAGATAAAATGCATTGCTTTGCTTTGGCAAACCCAATAACAAATGATCGAGGAAGTAGTGAGTACCAAACTTTGGTAGGCATATCGTTTTTGACTTATTAAGAAAAAACATGCATCATATACATATTAGCATACATCACATATAAGCTAAACTAACATGCATCACATACATATTAAATTAACATGCATCACATACAAGTTAAACTAAGTGTGTCATGGTTATGGCCCTTATTCTACAATCTTCTCAAGCCAATGAGAAGATTGATTGGTCAACCTAGGATAGCATCTTCTCCCAAGTGCTTCCTTTGGTTGTCATGTGTTGTTGACTTCCTCCTTGTAACATTATCTTCCAATGGACCCTCCATCTTTGTTGTATATTACAAAAGGAGAAATACTCGAGTTACATTCGAGTCTAAAGCTAATTTTACAACAAGAGTTTTAGGAGAAAGGCACGACACGCAGGCCGTATTAAAAATTACAACACACAATCACAAACTTTTGGGACTAGGCCATAACCATGCACCATGTCAATTTTAACTTTTAAAAGACATCGGATATTTTATTATGTTTGAAAATTTGCTAATGCAATTATCAACTCATAATAAAATTCATCCTACTTCTATATCATATATAAAATAGAGAAAAACTATTTTTATACGATCTTTCGCAAGTGGCTCTGATACCACTGTAGGGAATTCTATATGCCAAATAGCATATGCGCAACGGAAAAATTAGGATCCCTTCCTAGTGATCCTTGCGAAAGAAAATCTCGTACAAAATAAATTTCTCTAAAACCAAACCTATCTTATAGGAGAGGATTACCTTTGTTGCGTGCCCTTGTTAATCCCGCTTTTCCTTTTGGTTTGTTGGATCTTTAGCACGTTCAAATGTCCGTGCCTCTATATGTATCCACACGAGCAAGCTCTTGTCTCACAAAAGAAACTAGAAGAGCTCTCCTTTACTTCTTGCTAGAGAAGTCCCTAAAGGAGAGGAATCTAGGGAAAAAGAGAAAGGAAGAAGAAGACTACTCTTCTTGCTAGCCTACACTCACAAAGCCACACAACCAAAGCTTCCACCAAGCTCTCAAGCTCTCTCACAACCACAATGCATACTATGGCCGGCCACTTCATGGAGTCTTTTATAGGGTTGGAAAAACCCTTTCACCTTCACACATTCAATGCAATCCATTGCATTGAGACACAATCCAAAAAGGAGTTGGCTTCCTTGTTTGGCCGGCCACTTAAGGAGACAAAAACCACTTTGTCTCCTTCCACCTCATCTAGCTTAGGTGGATGCTTAGGTGGCATGCTTATGTGACATTCTTATGTGGCATTCATGCATGTTGAATTAATCTTATTAATTCAATTAAGCTTATGTTATCATATTGAATTAATCTCATTAAATCAATAAGGTAACATATTGAATTAATGTCATTAAATCAATTAGCTAAAATTCTCATTAAGCTTAAAGTCCAAAAACCATTTTGTACTTAAGCTTATTCCCAAATTATTCTAGTCAAACTAGAATACTCTAATTCCTCTAATTATCATGCTCTTTGTGTGTGACCCTATAGGCTCTCATAACGCTGGCAAAGTGGATCTAAACTCTTTTAGATACACAAGCAATGATCTAGCAATACATCATTGCTACCCAAGTTATGAGATAAGTCAAGATCCGACTAACCTTCCGTGACTACTATAATTGTATGACCGTGTCCTTCTATCCTTGATATCGATTGACCAATGAGGCATAGACCATGTCATCCTCGATCAATCTATGTGTTTTTGATCCTCGAGTAAACTAACTCAAACAAATGAGCTCAATATCTCATATTGACTCATTCGATACGGCCATGCGCTTTTAGTAGTTCTACTCAATCAAGGCCCACCGATATCACTCCGCCATATGAGAGGGATAGATCCCATCTAGATCACTCACATCCCTCCGCATAATTTGTTATATACCCAAGAATCGCTTTATGGCCCACCTTCTACGGGTGACGTTGACGATACCAAAGTACATAACTCCTTATGTAGGGAACCGTAGTGACTTAGTGTCCGAGGACTATTCATACCAATAGTCACATGAGAAAGTTTATGACACTCATATAACGATCCATGAAACTTTCTCATGGCGGGTCGGGCTCAAAGATATATTCTCTAATATATACCCATGTGTCAACTTGATATCATATATCCATGACTTGTGAGATCAAGTCATCAATTGACCTACATGCTAGTCTTTATGTATTAATATTGCCCTTGCATATTAATACTTGACTAGGAACTTTTAGAAAGTGTTCTCTACAGCCTCTCATAATCAATTCTGCCAATTGATGTGCTGTAGATAAGAACCTACTTTTCTAGGGCATTACTATATTTAATTTAGCTGGCACAAGCAAGACTTAAATATAATAACCAATCCTTTGCCTTTATAGAATATGATACAAAATGTTCCCTTTTCAACCATCACATGATTGGCTCTAGGGCTATAACTAACAGAATCTTGCTTGGAGGGTAAGATGACCAAGAGGCCTTTCAAGGCCAAGGGGTATAGATCCAAAGATGTGTTGGAATTGGTTCATTCTGATTCGTATGGTCCTATGTCTATCCAGGCAAGAGGTAATCTTGAATATTTCATCTCTTTCATAGAAGATTATTCAAGATATGGATGACACTACGATCTGATCGTGGTGGTGACAACCTCTTGGGAGAGTTTAGGAACTACTTATTAGAGGTTGGGATTCAATCCCAATTGACTGCACCTGGCACACCCCAGCAGAACAGTGTAGCAGTACGAAGGAATAGGACTCTTATGGAGATGGTTAGATCGATGATGAGTTATTCTGACTTATTTTGTAGTCCTAGAGATCAGAGGATGATCGTTAACACGAATGCCAGATTTCTAGAGGAAGACTATGTGATAAGCCATAAGCCCAAGAGTAAAATTTTTCTGGAGGAGTTAAAAGGGAAGTCACTTCTTTAGTACCACCGGTACAAGAGGACATACCACATGTCACTGCACCGCGTGTCACAGAGGATACACAGAAGATACCTCGTCGTAGTGGGAGGGTTGTTAGACAACCTCTTAGATTCATGTTTTTGGACAAATCTTTTGATTTGGTCCCTAGCAAACATGAACCTGATCCCTAGACATACGACGAGGCAATCCAAGATATAAATACAACATCTTTGCAAAGTGCAATGAATACTGAGATTGAATCTATGGATTCAAGACAGGTCTGGGAGCTCTTATGCATAGCAACTCCTATGGATTATGAGGCATGACAGATGGATGTCAAGACAGCATTCCTTAGTGGAAGTCTTGAGGAATCCATCTACATGAAGTGACCAGAGGGATTCATTGCTAAGGGCAAAGAGCGTATTGTATATAAGCTTAATCGGTCCGTTAATGGACTGAAGCAAGCTTTGAAGTCTTGGGACATCCGCTTTGAGGAGGTAAATCCAGTCTTATGGATTTATTCAAAGTTCGGATGAGTCTTGTGTATATCAGAGATGTGACGGAAACGTAGTGGTATTTTTGTACTATACGTAGATGACATTTTGGTGGTTGGTGACAACATCGAAGTGTTATCAGACGTAAGGGTATGGTCGTCCAAACAGTATGATATGAAGGACTTAGAAGAAGTGGGTCACAACCTTGGGAACAAGGTTGTTGTGCTTATCCCAAGCTTCATACATAGACATGATTTTGGATCATTTTAGCATACAAAACTCCAAGAAGGGTTTTCTACCCTTCAGGCATGGAGTTCTTTTATCTAAGGAGATGTGTCCTAGATCATCTGAGGTGATAAAGGAGCTGAAGGCGGTTCCTTATGCTTTGGCAATAGGAAGTCTCATGTATGCTATGTACGAGACAAGATATCTGCTTTGCCGTGGGCATGGTTAGTAGATATCAAAGTAATCCAATGACAGGGACATTGGACTACGGTAAAGCATATATTGTAGTGCCTGAGAAGGACTAGGGATTATATGCTAGTTTACCGGGCAGACCAATTACTCCCTGTGGGTTGCATGGATTGCGATTTCCAATCAAATAGGAATAACAGTAAGTCTACCTCAGGTTTTGTGTTTACTTTAGGAGGTGGAGCCATTGTATGGAGGAGTGCCCAGCAGAAATGCGTGGCGGACTCCACCATGGAAGCTGAGTATGTGGCAGCCTATGAGGCGGCCAAAGAAGCTGAGTGGCTTAGGAACTTTCTGATGGACTTGGATGTGATTCCTGGTTTGCCCAGAAATATCACAATTTATTGTGATAATAATGGTGCAGTTGCAAACTCGAAGGAACCACGAGCCCATAAGGCTAGTAAACACATAGAGTGCAAGTACCACCTGATACGAGAAATCGTAAAGGAGGTAGAAGTTGCTGTCGCCTAGATTGCATCAGAGGATGACCTGGTAGACCCTTTCACTAAGGACCTTCTAGCGAGAGCTTTGATAGGCATGTGGAGGGAAGGGGAATCAGATGTATGGTAGTATAAGGACAGCATAGTCTTTTAGTATAAGTGGGAGATTGTTGGGATGTATACTGAAAGCCTAGCTCTTTTGTATGAACATCTTTATTTTGAAATAAGAATCACATGATCATTGTTTGCATATTTTTATGATTATGCAAAATTGTCTAATACTTTACATTGTAGATAACATGGTGCTTGGGTGATGGCATAGAAGATCATGTTATCAGTCCCTTGTAGAGTATAAGTAGAGGCTCACAACCTAGATGGTTTTGGACAAACCATTGGCATGGTTGTAGTGTAGCTTGGTATTGTTTTATCTTGAAACATAGAGTTACACTAGTACACTTAGGTGTATTGAGCAGGACCGACATAGAGGTGATTCAATTTGTTGCTGACTACATAATTGAATCGGACCTCGGATATTCTGTTGTACATGCTCTTAATCCCGATATAATAATGGATACATGTACTTAGTATTTATTTCTTTGATTTACCATAGGGTGAGATTTCTATGGATTAAATCAATATGCCCGGTAAGTTGGGAAATGATATTATTTACATGGTGTGCCGTTGATTATAGGAGGAATCCGTGTCCTATGTATTAGGTTGATGATGTCCCCTTGAGGAGCTCATAAGGTTCATCATGTAAACCTCGAGTTGACTTAGTCAACATGATGATAAGGTTGAGTGGTACTACTCGAGGAGTTAGATGTTAATTGATTGATGGTCAGTAAATCAATCAATTGACGGACATTCGATATCTTAAACACGGGGAGATGGATGTACAAATGATATATGGAGCCCATATTAATTTATGGGGGTTGGTGAGGTAGTTCGATGATGATCCTCTAGTGGAATGTAACATCATTGATGGATCAAGTTTGTGTGGTTCCGATCCATCGGGTGGCCAAGACCCAACTCCTCCTCATGGTCCCTATCGTAGCCTAATATAAACCTCATGAAGTCTAGATCAAATAATGGAAAACAAATCTCTAGATCCGACGGTTGGGATTAAATTCCTAGAACCGACGGTGGAGATTAAATCTCTAGATCCGATGGTTGGGATTAAATTCCTAAGAACCGACGGTAGAGATTAAATCTCTAGATCCGACGGTTGGGATTAAAACCCTAGAACTGACGGTTGAGATTAAATCTCTAGATCCGACGGTTGAGATTAAAACCCTAGAACCGACGGTGGAGATTAAACCAAGGCCTAAACCCTAACTCTATAAAAGGGTGGCTATGGGTTGGGCGGCAACAAGTTTTTAGAGGTTGGATGATGGATGCTAAGGAGATTAGGGTTTAGCCTCCAATTGCTTGGGCGGCAAGCAACCCTAGGAGGAAACCCTAATTAGGGTTTGGCTCTTTTGGGTTGGGCGGCCAAGGTGAGGAAGAAGAGTGGGCGGCAACCTATGGAGGAGCTTGTCTTCTTCCATGGAGGTGGCTAGCTCCTAGATCTCTTCTCTCCACCATGCTTGGGCGGCAAGGAACCCTATGGAGGAAACCCTAATTTGATTAGGGTTTTGGCTCCTTTGCATGGGCGGCCATGGATGGGAATGAAGGTTGGGCGGCCACTTGTGGAGGAGTTTGTCTTCTTCCTTGGAGGTGGCTAGCTCCTAGATATCTTCTCTCCACCATGGTTGGGCGGCAAGAAAGCCTAAGGAGAAACCCTAATTAGGGTTTCCTCCTTAGGTTGGGCAGCTAGGGATATTCCTTTTCTCCTATTCACTCCATCTTGGCCGGCGGCACCAAAACTAGGGTTTGTCCCTAGTTCGGTTCCTTGGTTGTTTCCATTATTTTCTCTCTATTCTTGGGGCCGGCGGCATCAATCCTTTTGTGGATTGATGGTTGGCTCAAGCAAGAAGGGAAAGAGAGTTCTTCTTTCTTTGGATTGAAGAAGATCTAGGAAGCTTCAACTTGTGGAGGATCTTCACCCACACGAAGTCTACAAGGAGGTTAGGACATACGATAGAAGATCAAGAGGTATAAAAGTTTCACAACTTTTATTATTGTTCTTTTCATGTTCTTATTTGATATGCTAGCTTATGTTCTTTATGTTAGTATATGTTGATTATACTAGTTTGCATTTGCATGTATTTGTATAATCATGGACCCCGAATAAGAAACACAAAAACCGGCGATCCGTCCGTCGTCTCTTCCGCGGCTAATCGACTAGAAGAGTTTGGTTGCTTGAACAACTAGTTTGTTCAAGCGATTGCTCGAGTCGTTGGCACGACGACGAATTGGTTGTGCTTACGAAACTCATCCCATCCAGATTAGTTTTCATTAGTGAAAATTTTAATCCGGGGACATGGGAGCCTATGAGCATTCCGAGAAATAGCACGGTTGCCAACAGAGAGAATTTGTGATTGGATCACAACTAGTGAGTATCTCTACATGTGTAATTGTGATGTATCGGAATTATCCCTAGTCAATGAATTGATGGATTTGAACACCATTGATTCTGTCGAGACTAGCATGAGGTATACTCCTTGGTGTATCCAAGCAGCTGATTCTCACTGGCTGGAGATATTGTGATGTACGGAGTTAATCGCGGATGCTAGTTATGGTAACTAGTACATTGAAGTGACCAGCCGTAAGACTTCATATGGTTCTCTGCATATATAGATATGTCAATGAAGTTCTTACTGTAGCTTAGGTGCGATGTTCCTTTGACTTGCGGTATTCAAGTCATCTTGATCACGAAGACTTATGCTTTGACATCATAAGCAAGCATCTCTGAGGAGATGTGGACCCGGGATGATTGGGTATAAGTCGAAGTGATCGAAGGTGTTTGAATTTCCTATAAAGGATTCACCACTCCTTGCGAGGAGATGTATACCCATGGCCTCTCGTCGGATTGTTACTAAAGTCTTTGGCCAAAGAATTACATGTTTAGAGTAAGGTACTCTTCGATACATATGCATTAACTAGAATCCGTAGGACGAGGAAATGATACTTGGGTTAGGTGTGACGTAGTCATCCTAGTAGGGACTGACACTATAGACCATGTCCTGAACCAAGTGGGTATAAGATGAGTGAAGGGAATGGGGCAAGATTCATTCGAGCTGCTGAAGGGTTTCAGAAATAGTTCTGGATCAACCGTTGATCTTTTTGGTTAATTGGGGATCATGATGTACTACTAGGTGCCACTCATGATCGTTCTATAATTAATGATTAATTATAGATGGCCAACATAAACCCAGAACCTCTTTGGTCACACGCACAACGAGCGTAATCCGAAGGATTTAAAACGAGCATGAGAATGAGATTCACAGACCGAGAGAAACTAGGTTTGGTTGGACCAAACATGGAGCGAGCATGAAATCGTTTCAGTCGCAATGGAAGCGTGGATGGGCCATGTCTTATGAAGACATGATGGACGAACCAAAATGGTTTGATTCTAATCCAACGGAGGAGAATAAACCAAAGGGGTTTGGTTTGTTTTAAATGAATGAACCAAAGTTGGTTCAGTTCATTTTAACTTAAAATAAATCATCATGGTTTGGTTTATTTTAACTTAAACTAATGGAGCGGGTTATCGGGCCTTTGGTTATGATCCAATAACCATTAAGAGAATTTGTTCTCTATAAAATAGGGCTTAAGGGTTTTTGTTAAACCCTAATCAAAAGCCCTAACCTAATTGTGGCCGCCCAACCTCTCCCTCCTCTCCATCTAGTCGGTGCCAACTCCTTGCCGCCGCCCAACTCCTCCAACCAGTGACCAGCAGCTGCCATCTTCCCCACTTTCCAGTGTCGAGCTACTGCCGGAGGACCTCCGATGATCATCCTTGGCTCCGGCGACAAGGTGAGCACATTGCTTTCCTTATTTGGCCGGCGCAAGGTCTCTACCAAAGCTGTCCAGTTTTCTAGACAGCTTGTTTCCTTCTTGTCGGAGCGTTGTTTGGACGACGTTTAGATCTCTGACAGTGCCTTCCTTACCGGGGATTCGATCTCCAGTAATCCTCATAGGTGGAGGACGAAGGATTCGTCAAACGGTTGACGAATACCCCTCCGGAGAAGTGAGTTTTTGAGGACTCATTTTGGATCAAAATTTTGATTCAGATCGTGATCTTCTCCCGATCACGTCATCTTCAACACAAGGCTAGTAACCCGTACGAAGACAAGACTCGTGACTTAGTGAAGTCATCCCGAATATACTCGGCGTGGATACGGATAGAGACGATTCTAGCGAGAATCGTTCCGGTTGATGCCTTTCTCGCTACACGTGATACGTCAGGTATACGTAGTTTAAGTTTCCTTTTATTGCAAAATTTGAATTTACGGTTATATCTACACAAGTTGTACTATACATGAGTGTGATGTGTGTGTTGTAATAAAATAGATTTATTATTTTATTCCTTCCGCTGTGCACATGTTTACGAAACATGTTCGAACACACCCTCGCCGCGGTGCCGAAAACCCAACAGTGGTATCAGAGCCCAGGTTGCATTTTGACATAATCGTAAAATTGTTTTGTGATAGTCATAATGATATTTCTAGAAATTTTCTACTTTTGGAAAGTTATAAGTATTTATGGAAATTTTTCAATTTTGGAAAGTCTAAAAGTATTTACAGAAATCTTCCACTTTTGGAAAGTTGGAAGTATTTTTGGAAATTGATATTTTCCATAAATAAAATATTTGATTAGATTTTGGAAATTTGTTTCCTAATTTAATCATGATTGGATTTGGGAAATCAAAACTTAAAAATATTTTATTTCCATAAGTAGTTTTGATGATTTAGGAAATTGGTTTCCTAAATTGACTTTCCTTAATCAACTATTTCCACAAATAAAATATGTGATTAGATTTAGAAATTTGTTTCCTAATTTAATCATGATTTGATTTGGAGAATCAAATCTTAAACATATTTTATTTCCATAAATAGTTATGACATATAAGGAAATATTATACATGACATAATTGTATGCTATGTAATTGCATTAGATGCATATCAATATGCCATGCGTGTCGTGACATGTAGATTTATGTCATGTATGTCATGCCATGTAGATAATAGTTATTTGCATGCAAAGAGGATGAGACATAAAAACCCTAACTCAATATTAAAGCCTACACCTTCCATTAATATGGTTAGAACCAGAGTTTCGTTTCTTGTTCGGGATGTTGGACTCTCTCTAAGCCCGTCTCGAATCTGAACATGTTCAAACCATGGAATAGTTTAATACTAATATGGTAAGAGTCAGAGGTCAATCGTTAGCTTTGGTTGTTGGACTCTCTCCAAGCTGGGCTAATTTGTTGAATGCACTCTAACCATATTAAAACTATTCCTCGATTAATGGGTTGGCTTTAACCTGGAGCATCGCCTTGTTAGACTCTCTCCAAGGTCAATGTAAAGGGAGGTGAAGTTGGGTTCTATGCATATGATGCATACTTGTTAATGTGTTAACAACCCGATGTATGTGTGAACATTCATTTAGTTGATAGCACATTGTGATAGTTGCATATACGTGATATGCAATCGGTATATTTGATACCTACCATCATAGTTATGAATGGCTTGTTGGACTCTCTCCAAGGTTGTTCATATCTATAATGGATATCAGCCCATTCGGAGATGGACCTACGATATCCCAAAGTGATTTTGGGGTTTTTGAAATTCGAAAAATGTATGGGATTTATAAATGTATATTGATGCATTTTAAAATCATTTTCTCATATATGCTCATTTTGTATTTGTAGGTTAATCGATTGATCATGACGTCTTTGAATTTGTGCAATATTTTCGATTCAAACAAATTGACTGGGCCTAACTTCTTGGACTAGCTTAGAAAACTGAGAATTGTTCTCAAGGCAGAAAAGCTAGCATATGTCCTTGAAGAGCATCTTCCCAACCGTCCTAAGGACGATGCAACTCCAGACCAAATGTTGGTCTATCAGAAGCATGTGGCAAATTCTGAGCTGGCGAGTTCCGTCTTGCTAGCTACGATGGTACCTGAGCTGCAAAAGCAGCATGAGCATATGGATGCTAATACCATGGCCTTCCATCTTCATGAGTTGTTTGATGAGAAAACGAGATCCAAAAGGTTCGAAGTCTCCAGGCTCCTCTTCACCACGAAGATGTAAGAAGGTTCGTCTGTAGTGCAGTTTGTGCTAAAGATGAATGGGTACATCGAGCGGTTAGACACCCACGGGTTTGTGATGGATCATGAATTAAGTATTGACTTAATTCTGCATTGTTTGCCCAAGAATTTCTCACAATATGTGATAACTATCGGATGAACAAATTAGAATCCACTATTCATGAGCTCCTCAATATGCTGAAGACTGTGGAGCCTTCTGTGAAGCATGAGGAGAAGGTGGTTCTGTTAGTTGATTCCTCAAAGAAAAGTTCTAAGAGGAAGGCAAAAGAACAGAAGAAAGGGAAGAACAATAAGGCAAAGAAGGCAGAACTAGCACAAAAGGGCACTTGCCATCATTGTGGCAAGGAAGGCCACTGGCGAAGAAACTACAAGATTTATCTTGAGTCTATGAAGAAGAAGAAGACATCCGATGCCCCATCCTCTTCAGGTATCTTCGTTATTGATTGTCATTCAATTTCCTTAGACCCTTGGGTATTGGATACAAGGTGTGGCTCACATATATGTAATGACATACAGGGGATAAGGAATAGAAGAAGACTCCTCAGAGGGGAGTCAAATTTGCGAGTTGGCAATGGAGCAAAGGTTGCTGCGGTTGCCATCAGAACTTATTTGCTGAAGCTCCCTAGTGGACTAGTCTTGGAACTGGACAATTGCTATTGTTTTCCTTCTCTAATAAAGAACATTGTTTCTATTTTCTTCTTAAATAGAAATGGTTTCCATTTGACGTTTAGTAACAATTGTTGTTATATAACTTTGAATGACGTACTTTATGGAACTGGAACTTTGAGCAATGGCATTTATACGTTGGACGTATCCAGTGACATTTTCAATATCGAAGCGAGCAACAAGCATGCTCGAAAGGATAATCAATTAGACTCCTACATGTGGCATTGTCGTCTTGGCCATGTAAGCAAGAAACGCATGTCCGAATTACACCGATGTGGAATTCTAGAATCGTTTGAATTGGATTCACACGATACATTCGAATCATGCTTAAAAGGCAAAATGACTAAGTTACCTTTTTCAGGAAAAGGTGAATGAGTGGGAGAGTTACTAGGTCTGATACATACTGATGTATGTGGACCTATGTCAACTCAAGATTTAGGAGGCTATAGCTACTTCATTACATTCACCGATGATCACTCATGGTTTGGGTATATGTTCTTGATGAAACACAAGTCTGAAGCCTTTGAAAGGTTCAAAGAATTCAGAAATGAAGTAGAGAAACAACATGAGAAGAGTATTAAAATACTTCGATCGGATCGAGGTGGTGAATACTTAAGTCAAGAGTTTCTTGATTATCTAAGAGACAATGGTATATTGTCTCAATGGACTCCGCCATATACACCACAGCATAATGGTGTATCTGAGAGGCGTAACCGAACCTTGTTGGACATGGTCAGGTCAATGATGAATCATGCGAATCTTCCCAAGTCCTTTTGGTGCTATGCACTTCAGACAGCTGTTTAATTGTAAAACAGAATGCCAACGAAGGTAATCTCTACTACTCCATATGAGATATGGAATAGTAAGAAACCTCATGTATCTTACTTGAAGATATGGAGTTGTCCTACTTATGTGAAGCGGACAATATCAGACAAACTGGATGCTAAGTCTCATAAATGTCTATTTATTGGATACCCTAACGAAACAAGGGGTTACCAATTCTATCATCCTGTGGAACAAAAGGTGTTTGTTTCAAGACATGCTGTGTTTCTAGAGAAAGAGTTTCTCTTGCAAGAAAACAGTGGGAGTGTCGTCGAGCTTGAGGAGGCTCGAGAGACTCAAATAGACATTGATGAGATACCTGGTGAAGCACAATAGCCGATAACTCATAGTGATGAGCAATCGGCTGGACCTACTGTAACACCACATCTTCGTAGATCTGGTAGAACACGCAACATTCCTGAGAGATATGGATTTCTCGTATATGAATTGAATGACTTGTTACTCATTAATGATGAGGAGCCTACCAGTTATGAAGAAGTGCTGACAAGTTTAGAAAGGGATATGTGGCTTGATGCCATGAAGTCGGAAATTGATTCCATGTATGAAAACCCAGTTTGGAACTTGGTTGACCCACCTGAAGGCATCAAGCCTATAATGTGCAAGTGGGTTTTCAAGAAGAAAACCGACATGTATGGTAATGTGATTACCTATAAGGCTAGATTAGTGGCGAAAGGATATCGTCAAAAACAAGGTGTTGATTATGATGAAACCTATTCGCCTGTAGCTATGCTTAAATCCATTTGGATGCTCCTGGCCATAGCGTCTCATTATGATTATGAGATATGACAGATGGATGTGAAAACACCTTTCATTAATGGAAACCTGCTCGAGGACGTGTATATGATACAACCTGAGGGTTTCACATCGGTTGATAAAACCAAGGTATGCAAGTTGCGACGTCCATATATGGATTGAAGCAAGCATCCAAGAGCTGGAATATCTGTTTTGATGAGACAATCAAAAAGTTTGATTTCTCACAAAATCCAAACAAACCTTGTGTGTACAAGAAGGTTAGTGGGAGTGCAGTTGTGTTCCTAGTATTGTATGTCGATGACATATTACTCATAGGAGACGATGTTTCAATCTTACAGTCAGTGAAGATTTGGTTATCCAAGACATTCTCCATGAAAGACCTGGGAGAAGCAACCTACATCCTCGGGATTAAGATCTATAGAGATAGATAGAAATGGTTGCTTTGTCTTTCGCAGTCTACATATATAAACCGAGTGCTAAAGAGGTTCAGCATGTCGGAATCCAAGAAAGGTTTCCTACCCATCAGGCATGGGGTACACCTTTCGAAGTCTATGTGTCCGCGCACAGAAGACGAGAGGATTTGCATGAGTAAGATTCCCTATGCATCTGCAATAGGATCTATCATGTATGCTATGTTATGTACAAGGCCTGATCTATGGTATGCTCTGAGTGTCACGAGGAGATACTAGTCTGATCCAGGAATGGATCATTGGGTGGTTGTTAAGACGATCCTTAAGTACTTAAGAAGAACTAAGGATGTGTTCCTAATATATGGAGAAGGAGACATGGTGATACACGGGTATACGGATGCCAGCTTCCAGACAGACAAGGATGATTCCAGGTCTCAGTTTGGATACGTGTTCACCTTGAATGGGGGCGCAGTGAGTTGGAAAAGTTCCAAACAAGACACTGTAGTCGATTCTACCACTGAGGCAGAATACATTGTAGCTTCGGAAGCAGCAAAGGAAGCGGTTTGTATCAAGAAGTTCATTTATGAACTTGGTATGATTCCCATTGTTACAATTGGAGCAATCATGACAAAGAAAAGAGCCAAGGTCTCATCAATGATCCAAACATGTGCTTCGCCGCTATCATCTTATCAAAGAGATCATCAGTAGGAAGGAAATACAAATCGAGAAAATCCCCACTGAAAGGAACTTAGCGGATCCTTTGACTAAGGCATTACCTCAAAGTAAGTTTGAGGGTCATGTTAGAGCTTATGGTATTGGATACCGTAGCGATTGGCATTAGGCCAAGTGGGAGTTTGTTAGTGATATATGAGAGATATCCTAAGGCAATCGCCTTATGTTTGAACCATTTATATGATAAATGAAGATTCACTATTTCAGTATACATGTTTTCATGTATTTGATTAAATCTTAAACTCATTTACTGAATGTCCACGATACGATTCAAAGCATGAGAGAATTTGTGATTGGATCACAACTAGTGAGTATCTCTACATGTGTAATTGTGATGTATCGGAATTATTCCTAGTCGATAAATTGATGGATTTGGACACCATTGATTCTGTCGAGACTAGCACGAGGTATACTCCTTAGTGTATCCAAGCAGCTGATTCTCACTGGCTGGAGACATTGTGATGTCCAGAGTTAATCGTGGATGCTAGTTATGGTAACTAGTACATTGGAGTGACCAGTCGTAAGACTACATATGGTTCTCTACATATATAGATATGTCAATGAAGTTCTTACTGTAGCTTAGGTGCGATGTTCCTTTGACTTGCGGTATTCAAGTCATCTTGATCATGAAGACTTATGCTTTGACATCTTAAGCAAGCATCTCTGAGGAGATGTGGACCCGGGATTATTGGGTATAAGTCGAAGTGATTGAAGGTGTTTGAAATGCCGATAAAAGATTAACCACTCCTTACGAGGAGATGTATACCCATGGCCTCTCGTCGGATTGTTACTAAAGTCTTTGGCCAAAGCATTACATGTTTAGAGTAAGGTACTCTTCGATACATGTGCAGTAACTAGAATCCGTAGGATGAGAAAATGATACTTGGGCTAGGTGTGACGTAGTCAGCCTAGTGGGGACTGACACTATAGACCATGTCCTGAACCAAGTGGGTATAAGATGAGTCAATGGAATGAGGCACGATTCATTCGAGCTGTTGAAGGGTTTCAGAAATAGTCTTGGATCAATCGTTGATCTTTTCAGTTAATTGGGGATCATGATGTACTACTAGGTGCCACTCATGATCGTTCTATAATTAATGATTAATTATAGATGACCAACATAAACCCAGAACCTATTTGGTCACACGCACAACGAGCGTAATCCGAAGGATTTAAAACGAGCTTGAGAATGAGATTCTCAGACCGAGAGAAACTAGGTTTGGTTTGACCAAACATGGAGCGAACATGAAATCGTTTCAGTCGCAATGGAAGCGTGGATGGGCCGTGTCTTATGAAGACATGATGGACGAAGAAAAATGGTTTGGTTCTAATCCAATGGAGGAGAATAAACCAAAGGGGTTTGGTTTGTTTTAAACGAATGAACCAAAGTTGGTTCGGTTCATTTTAACTTAAAATAAACCATCATGGTTTAGTTTATTTTAACTTAAATTAATGGAGCGGGTTAACGAGCCTTTGGTTATGATCCAATAACCATTAAGAGAATTTGTTCTCTATAAAATAGGGCTTAAGGGTTTTTGTTAAACCCTAACAAAAACCCTAACCTAATTATGGCCGCCCAACCTCTCCCTCCTCTCCATCTAGTCTGTGCCAACTCCTTTCTGCCGCCCAACTCCTCCAACCGGCGACCAGCTACTGCCGTCTTCCCCACTTGCCGGCGTCGAGCTGCTGCCGGAGGAGTTCCGGTGATCATCCTTGGCTCCAGCGACAAGGTGAGCACATTGCTTTCATTATTTGGCCGGCGCAAGGTCTCCACCAAAGCTGTCCAGTTTTCTGGACAGCATGTTTCCTTCTTGTCGGAGCGTCGTTTGGACGACGTTTGGATCTTTGACAGTGCCTTCCTTACCGGGGAATCGATCTCCGGTAATCCTATAGGTGGAGGATGAAGGATTCGTCAAACGGTAGACGAATACCTCTCCGGAGAAGCGAGTTTTTGAGGACTCATTTTGGATCCGAATTTTGATTCGGATCGTGATCTTCTCTCGATCACGTCATCTTCAGCACGAGGCTAGTAACCCGTACGAAGATGAGGCTCGTGACTTAGTGAAGTCATCCAGAAGATACTCGGTGTGGATACGGATAGAGACGATTCTAGCGAGAATCGTTCCGGTTGATGCCTTTCCCGCTACACGTGATACGTGAGGTATACGTACTTTAAGTTTCCTTTTATTGCAAAATTTGAATTTACGGTTATGTCTGTGATGTGTGTGTTGTAATAAATTAGATTTATTATTTTATTCCATCCGTTGTTCACATGTTTACGAAACATGTTCGAACACACACTCGCCGCGGTGCCGAAAACCCAACAGTGGTATCAAAGCCCAGGTTGCGTTTCGATATAATCATAAAATTGTTTTGCGATAGTCATAATGATATTTCTAGAAATTTTCTACTTTTGGATAGTTAGAAGTATTTATGGAAAATTTTCAATTTTGGAAAGTCTAAAAGTATTTATGGAAATCTTCCACTTTTGGAAAGTTGGAAGTATTTATGGAAATTGATATTTTCCATAAATAAAATATTTGATTAGATTTTGGAAATTTGTTTCCTAATTTAATCATGATTTGATTTGGGAAATCAAAACTTAAAAATATTTTATTTCCATAAGTAGTTTTGATGATTTAGGAAATTGGTTTCCTAAATTGACTTTCCTTAATCCACTATTTTCACAAATAAAATCTGTGATTAGATTTGGAAATTTATTTCCTAATTTAATCATGATTTGATTTGGAGAATCAAATCTTAAATATATTTTATTTCCATAAATAGTTATGACATATAAGGAAATATTGTACATGACATAATTGTATGCCATGTAATTGCATTAGATCCATATCATTATGCCATGCGTGTCGTGACATGTAGATGTATGCCATGTATGTCATGCCATGTAGATAATAGTTATTTGCATGCAAAGAGGATGAGACATAAAAACCCTAACTCAATATTAAAGCCTACACCTTCCATTAATATGGTTAGAACCAGAGTTCCGTTTCTTGTTCGGGTTGTTGGACTCTCTCCAAGCCCGGCTCAAACCCGAACATATTCAAACCATGGAATAGTTTAATACTAATATGGTAAAAGTCAGAGGTCAATCATTAGCTTTGGTTGTTGGAATCTCTCCAAGCCGGGATAATTGGTTGAATGCACTCAAACCATATTAAAACTATTCCTCGATTAATGGGTAGGCTTTAACCTGGAGCATCGCCTTGTTGGACTCTCTCCAAGGTCGATGTAAAGGGAGGTGAAGTTGGGTGCTATGCATATGATGCATTCTTGTTAATGTGTAAACAACCCGATGTATGTGTGAACATTCAATTAGTTGATAGCAAATTGTGATAGTTGCATATACGTGATATGTAATCGGTATATTTGATACCTACCATCGTAGTTATGAATGGCTTGTTGGACTCTCTCCAAGGTTGTTCATATCTATAATGGATATCAGCCCATTCGGAGATGAACCTATGATCTCCCAAAGTGATTTTGGGGTTTTTGAAATTCAAAAAATGAATGGGATTTATTAATGTATATTGATGCATTTTAAAATCATTTTCTCATATATGCTCGTTTTGTATTTCTAGGTTAATCGATTGATCATGACGTCTTTGAATTTGTGCACTATTTTGGATTCAAACAAATTGACTGGGCCTAACATCCTGGACTGGCTTAGAAACCTGAGAATTGTTCTCAAGGCGGAAAAGCTAGCATATGTCCTTGAAGAGCCTCTTCCCAAACGTCCTAAGGACGATGCAACTCCAGACCAAATGTTGGTCTATCAGAAGCATGTGGCAGATTCTGAGCTGGCGAGTTGCATCATGCTAGCTGCGATAGTACCTGAGCTGCAAAAGCAGCATGAGCATATGGATGCTAATACCATGGTCTTCCATCTTCATGAGTTGTTTGATGAGCAAGCGAGATCCGAAAGGTTCGAAGTCTCCAGGCTCCTCTTCACCACGAAGATGCAAGAAGGTTCGTCTGTAATGCAGTTTGTGCTAAAGATGAACGGATACATCGAGCGGCTAGCCACCCTCGAGTTTGTGATGGATCATGAATTAAGTATTGACTTAATTCTGCATTGTTTGCCCAAGAGATTCTCATAATTTGTGATGAACTATCGGATGAACAAATTAGAATCCACTATTCCTGAGCTCCTCAATATGCTAAAGACTATGGAGCCTTCTGTGAAGCATGAGGAGAAGGAGGTTCTATTAGTTGATTCCTCAAAGAAAGGTTCTAATAGGATGACAATAGAATAGAAGAAAGGGAAGAACAAGAAGGCAAAGAAGGCAGAACCAGCACAAAAGGGCACTTGCCATCATTGTGGCAAGGAAGGCCACTGGCGAAGAAAATACAAGATTTATCTTGAGTCCATGAAGAAGAAGAAGGCATCTGATGCCCCATCCTCTTCAGGTATCTTCATTATTGATTATCATTCTATTTCCTTAGACACTTGGGTATTGTATACTGGGTGTGGCTCACATATATGTAATGACATACAGGGGCTAAGGAATAGAAGAAGACTCGTCAGAGGGGAGTCAAATTTGCGAGTTGGCAATGGAGTAAAGGTTGCTGCGGTCACCATCGGAACTTATTTGCTGAAGCTCTTTAGTGGACTAGTCTTGGAACTGGACAATTGCTATTGTGTTCCTTCTCTAATAAAGAACATTGTTTCTTTTTCCTGCTTAAATAGAAATGGTTTCCATTTGACGTTTAGTAACCATTGTTGTTATATAACTTTGAATGAAGTACTTTATGGAACTGGAACTTTGAGCTATGGAATTTATACGTTGGACATATCCAATGACATTTTCAGTATCGAAGCGAGCAACAAGCGTGCTCGAAAGGATAATCAATTAGACTCCTACATGTGGCATTGTCGTCGTGATCATGTAAGCAAGAAACGCATGTCCGAATTACACCGATGTGGAATTCTGGAATCGTTTGAATTGGATTCATACGATACATGCGAATCATGCTTAAAAGGCAAGATGACTAAGTTACCTTTTTCAGGAAAAGGTGAACGAGTGGGGGAGTTACTAGGTCTGATACATACTGATGTATGTGTTGGTTTTGCCCGGAAGCTCTGATACCAATTGAAGGGATTTCCCTTGTCGAGTCCGTGAGAGGAAACTTCGCTTCCCCTTCACCTCGGTTGCTTGACCGTGGTGATCCCTTCGATGTCCCTGGATTAAAAATTTAATCCTAGACAAAAGGGATTCCCAAAGCAACCATGTCATCGTCGTGCTATTCGTTTAGAGAGGTCACTTGAACAAACTAGTTGTTCAAGCGACCATCCTCTATTCTACGAGTAGCCGAGGAATAGACAATGTCCGGATCGCCGGTTTTTGTGTTTATACTCGGGATCCAAGTATTATTTAGCCTATTTACAGAAATATAACATGCTTATATTTTGAAAAACAAACACAAGCAATGAATAAAAGAGATAGAAGAATAGTTATACCTCTTGGTCTTCTAATGTATGACCCTCCTCCTTTTGGACGTCGTGTGGGCGACGATCCACCAAAAGTCGAAGCTCCTAGATCGCAAAACTTCCTTCCTTGCTTTTCCCAAGCAAGTGGAAGAAGAGAAACAATGTTTTTCTCCTTCAAAATCTCAACCAACAAAGAACTATAGAAGTTCTTTCCGCCGGCCAACTAGAAGGAGAAGAAGATGATGGAAAACTACCAAGACACCAAGGGAAACCCTATATCTTGTTTTCACCACCTAAGGAGAAGAGAGGGGAGTGTTTTGGGCACCGGCCAAGGGCTGGGAAGGGCTGGAATATCTGCTGGACGTTGGCCACAAGGCAAGGAAGAAGAAGGAAAACTTGCCTTATTTGGTGCCACCCTTGCTTCCAAACCCTAACCCTAATTCCAATCCTATCTCAACTAGGATTGCCCTATTCTTGCCGCCCAAGCCTTGCTCCCTCTCAATCATCATCTTCACGCCAACCCCATGCCACCTTTTATAGAGTTTGGGGATAAGCCATGAATTAATCTCCTCCATTGGTTCTAGGGATTTAATCTCAACCGTCGGATCTAGAGATTTAATCTCAACCGTCGGATCTTAGAGATTTAATCTCTACCAATGGATCTTAGTGTTTTGTTTCTATCCATTGGATCCAAGCATCTTGAGGTGTTAATGGGATACATTAGGGACCATGAGGAGGAGTTGGGTCTTGGCCACCCATGGATCAAGCCCACATAAAGTCCGATCCACTAATGATGGTCCAATCCACTAAAGGTCCATCATTGATCTACCTCACCAACCCACATATGATAATATGGGCTCCATATATTATTTGTACATTTTCTCCCCGTGTTTAAGATCTCAAATGTTCGTTGATTAATTAATTTACTGACTATTAATTAATCAACATCTAACTCCTTGAGTAGTACCACTCAACCTTTTCATCATGCCGGACCTAGTCCACCTGCAGGGTTTACATGATGAACCTTATGAGCTCCTCAAGGGGACATCATCATCCTAATATATAGGATACAGTTTCCTCCTATAATCAACGGCACACCATATAAATAATATCATCTCCCAACTTACCGAGTCTATCGATTTAATCTATAAATCTCGCCCATTGGTAAATCAAAGAGATGAGTACCAAGTATATGTGCCCGTTATTATATCGGGATTAAGAGCATGTACTAAATAATATCTGAGGTCCGATTCGATTATGTAGTTAGCAATAAATCGAATTACCTCTGTGTCGGTCTTGCTCAATACACACAAAGTGCACTAGTGTGATTCTATGGTCAAGACAAACCAATACCAAATCACACTACAACCATTCCGATGGTTTGTCCAAAGTCATCTCGGTTGTGAGCCTTTACTTATACTTTACAAGGAGCCGATAACAAGATCTCCCGTGTGACACCACACAACATGTTATCTACAATGTAACGTATTAGACAATATTGCATAACCATAAAAATATGCAAACAATGATCATGTGATTCTTATTTCAAAATAAAGATGTTCATACAAAAGATAGACTTTTCAGTATACATCCCTACAATCTCCCACTTATACTAAAAGGCTATGCTGTCCTTATACTACCATACATCTGATTCCCCTTCCTTCCACATGCCTATCAAAGCTCTCGCCAGAAAGGCCTTAGTGAAAGGGTCTACCAGGTCATCCTCTGATGCAATCTAGGCGACAACAACTTCTACCTCCTTTACGATTTCTCGTATCAGGTGGTACTTGTACTTTATGTGTTTACTAGCCTTATGGGCTCGTGGTTCCTTCGAGTTTGCAACTGCACCATTGTTATCACAATAAATTGTGATAGTTCTGGGCAAACCAGGAATCACATCTAAGTCCATCAAGAAGTTCCTGAGCCATACAGCTTCTTTGGCCACCACAGGGGCTGCCAGATACTCAGCTTCCATGATGGAGTCCGCCACGCATTTCTGCTGGGCACTCCTCCATACAATGGCTCCACCTCCTAAAGTAAACACAAAACCTGAGGTAGACTTACTGTTATCTCTATCTGATTGGAAATCGCAATCCATGCAACCCACAGGGAGTAATTGGTATGCACGGTAAACTAGCATATAATCCCTAGTCCTTCTCAGACACTACAATATATGCTTTTACCGCAGTCCAATATTGCTGTCCTGGATTACTCTGATATCTGCTAACCATGCCCACGACAAAGCAGATATCTTGTCTCGTACATAGCATACATGAGGTTTCCTATTGCCGAAGCATAAGGAACCGCCTCCAGCTCCTTTATCACCTCAGATGATCTAGGACACATCTGCTTAGATAAAGTAACTCCATACCTGAAAGGTAGAAAACCCTTCTTGGAGTTCTGCATGCTAAAACGATCCAAAATCATGTCTATGTATGAAGCTTGGGATAAGCACAACAACCTTGATCCCAAGGTTGTGACCCACTTCTCTCAAGTCCTTCAAAACTGTTTGGACAACCATACCCTTACGTCTGATAACACTCTGATATTGTTGCCAACTACCAAAATGTCATCTACGTATAGTACAAGAAATACCACTACGTTTCCATCACATCTATTGTATACACAAGACTCATCCGGACTTTGAATAAATCCATAAGTCTGGATTTACCTCATCAAAGCGGATGTTCCAAGACCTCAAAGCTTGCTTTAGTCCATCAGCGAACTGATTAAGCTTACATACAATACGCTCTTTGCCTTTAGCAATGAATTCCTCTGGTCGCTTCATGTAGATGGATTCCTCAAGACTTCCACTAAGGAATGCTGTCTTGATATCCATCTGTCACACCTCATAATCCATATGAGTTGCTATGCATAAGAGCTCCCAGACCTGTCTTGAATCCATAGATTCAATCTCAGTATTCATTGCACTTTGCAAAGATGTTGTATTTATATCTTGGATTGCCTTGTCGTATGTCTAAGGATCAGGTTCATGTTTGCTAGGGACCAAATCAGAAGATTTATCCAAAAACATGAATCTAAGAGGTTGTCTAACAACCCTCCCACTACGACGAGGTATCTTTTGTGTATCCTCTGTGACACGCGGTGCAGTGACATGTGGTATGTCCTCTTGTACCGGTGGTACTAAAGAAGTGACTTCCCTTTTTAACTCCTCCAGAACAATTTTACCTTTGGGCTTGTGGCTTATCACATAGTCTTCCTCTAGAAATCTGGCATTCGTGTTAACGATCACCCTCTGATCTCTAGGACTATAAAACAAGTCAGAATAACTCATCATCGATCTAACCATCTCCATAAGAGTCCTATTCCTTCGCTCTACTACACCGTTCTACTGGGGTCTGCCAGGTGCAGTCAATTGAGATTGAATCCCAACCTCTGATAAGTAGTTCCTAAACTCTCCCAAGAGGTTGTCACCACCACGATCAGATCGTAGTGTCATCCACATCTTGAATAATCATCTACAAAAGAGACGAAATATTCAAGATTACCTCTTGCCTAGATAGCCATAGGACCACACAAATCAGAATGAACCATTTCTAACACATCTTTGGCTATATACCCCTTGGCCTTAAAAAGGCCTCTTGGTCATCTTACCCTCCAAGCAAGATTCGTAGGTTGGGAGATCCTCCACCACTAATCAACCCAAAGGTCCATCAGCTATCAACCTTTGAATTCTGCTTTGGTTAATGTGACCAAGCCTAAGAAGCCAAAGATATGTTTGGTTCATCTTCGAAGGTTCTTTTCTCTTATTGGAATTAGAAGATGAGTTATTAACTTCAATTTGCATCGTGGGAGGTTTTGGTTCAAATTTCCTTTCAATGTACCTGAATAGATATTCTCCCTATTCCTTTTTATAACAACTCTGTCATTAAAAGAAATAGAATATCCATCCATAATAATTTAGAAACTAAAACTAAATTCTTTCTAAATAAAGGTACATAAAGGGAATTTTCTAGAACCAAAGTTTTATTATTTTCAAGAGATAAATAAAACTTCTCCCATTGCAATAGCCGCCACCATCATAGCATTGCCCAAGTAAATGGTAATCTCCCCTTCAACTAGTCATCGGGTTTCCTGGAACCCCTGCAAATTGTTGCAGACATGATTAGTGGCTCCCGTATCTACTCACCAGGTGCCGGTAGATATCACCGCTAATCATGTTTCAATGACTAGTTCAAAAGATATACCTATGTTCTGTTTTGGATTGGGACAGTCCTTCTTCCAATGTCCATCCTGCTTGCAAGTGAAGTACTTGCCTTTTGGCTTCTTCACTCTTCCCTGAGATCCTCCTACCATCTTTGCTTCACCTTGTTTTTTCTTCTTCTTGCCTTTCGGCCTAGAAGTAGAAACTCTTTTGAGCAATGATGGCTTGAGGACACTCTTCGAAGAGTGCATACTAGCAGATAAGACAATATTTGGATTCATTTCCAATCAATATAATTTGGGTACAATAAGTTTATTTCCATTAGTATCAAAATAAGTGGACTGGAAGTCAATTTTGAAAATCCTAAGAATCACATAGATCATTACTTTATATTTCAAAAAATTATTGATTCCTCAAATAATAAAATTTCGAAATCAACCAACACCTCAAATCACCGAGAATATCGCATGCCACGATAGTGTGGACATATACGAATTCAACATTTATAAGAGGAGGTTTTACCCATTAATTTTATTATCTTGTCAACCTTACTTTTTGACAAATAAAATTAATAGTTGGTTCCTCTTTGGCCCTACAAATAAAAGCAGTGACTCCGATGGGGAGGATACTTTTTATTTGCATCTAAGTGTGCACCATTACACGGTACTAAGGGAATTATTTCGGATTATGTGCCTTACCGATGGGGAAGTACACACGCTCCTAAATAATTTCCTATAACCATTATTTGACCTAGTGATCCACAAACAAACTCATCCGATGGGGAGGAAGGCACTCAGAGCCGACGCGCAAGTTTGTTGCATCACATGTCAAATTGTAATGGAGGGCGCGAGAATTAATTAAAATATCCCTCTCCCACTTAGTAAATTGAAAATGAGGAATTTTCAAGCACACACAACATGCTTATTATTACTGTAGATTTCAATAAAAATTATTGATTTCTCAAATAATAAAATTTTGAAATCAACCAACACCTCAAAACACCGAGAATATCGCATGCCACGATAGTGTGGACGTATACGAATTCTACATTTGTAAGAGGAGGTTTTACCCATTAATTTTATTATCTTGTCAACCTTACTTTTTGACAAATAAAATTAATAGTTGGTTCCTCTTTGGCCCTACAAATAAAACTACTTTTTATTTGCATCTAAGTGTGCACCATTACACGGTACTAAGGGAATTATTTCGGATTATGTGCCTTACCGATGGGGAAGTACACACGCTCCTAAATAATTTCCTATAACCATTATTTGACCTAGTGATCCGCAAACAAACTCATCCGATGGAGAGGAAGGCACTCAGAGTCGACGCGCAAGTTTGTTGCATAACACGTCAAATTGTAATGGAGGCCGCGGGAATTAATTAAAATGTCCCTCTCCCACTTAGTAATTTGAAATTGAGGAATTTTCCTAGCCTACGACATGCATATCAAACAAAAAGCAATAAATATGAAAAATAAATTATTTTCCAACTATTATGGCTTTTGTCTTCAATATGACTCCTGTCGCATCGCCATCTCGTCCGCTCCTCCTACACCATGTACGAGTCATCCGGAGATCCGAGCCGAGACTAAATCCTATTTTAATTTACATCCATCGATCCTATACTCCACGAGGGAGTGTACATGAAATCTAGATCGAAAGTAAAATAAAATAAAGAGCGGCTAAACAATGCCGTATTTAATTTACAAAAACTAAATACTAGCCTCGTCAACCCCGAGGATTCAACAAAATAAACATTTACACACATACACACACATGCCATAATAGTGGAATCTTATGCCTGCAACCAAAGAGTTAAGCTACGCATATCCTACTATTATCCGACACATTTAATATATGAAAAAGTGCATAAAAATTAACCGAATCCTAAACACACAAAACCGGAAACCTTGGCTCTGATACCAATTGTTGGTTTTGCCCGGAAGCTCTGATACCAATTGAAGGGATTTCCCTTGTCGAGTCCGTGAGGGGAAACTTCGCTTCCCCTTCGCCTCGGTTGCTTGACCATGGTGATCCCTTCGATGTCCCCGGATTAAAAATTTAATCCTAGACAAAAGGGATTCCCAAAGCAACCAAGTCATCGTCGTGCTATTCGTTTAGAGAGGTCACTTGAACAAACTAGTTGTTCAAGCGACCATCCTCTATTCTACGAGTAGCCGCGGAATAGACGATGTCCGGATCGCTGGTTTTTGTGTTTATACTCGGGATCCAAGTATTATTTAGCCTATTTACAGAAATATAACATGCTTATATTTTGAAAAACAAACACAAGCAATGAATAAAAGAGATAGAAGAATAGTTATACCTCTTGGTCTTCTAATGTATGACCCTCCTCCTTTTGGACGTCGTGTGGGCGACGATCCACCAAAAGTCGAAGCTCCTAGATCGCAAAACTTCCTTCCTTGCTTTTCCCAAGCAAGTGGAAGAAGAGAAACAATGTTTTTCTCCTTCAAAAACTCAACCAACAAAGAACTATAGAAGTTCTTGCCGCCGGCCAACTAGAAAGAGAAGAAGATGATGGAAAACTACCAAGACACCAAGGGAAACCCTATATCTTGTTTCCACCACCTAAGGAGAAGAGAGGGGAGTGTTTTGGGCGCCAGCCAAGGGCTGGGAAGGGATGGAATAGCTGCTGGACGTTGGCCACAAGGCAAGGAAGAAGAAGGAAAACTTGCCTTATTTGGTGCCACCCTTGCTTCCAAACCCTAACCCTAATTCCAATCCTATCTCAACTAGGATTGCCCTATTCTTGCCGCCCAAGCCTTGCTCCCTCTAAATCATCATCTTCACGCCAACCCCATGCCACCTTTTATAGAGTTTGGGGATAAGCCATGAATTAATCTCCTCCATTGGTTCTAGGGATTTAATCTCAACCGTCGGATCTAGAGATTTAATCTCAACCGTTGGATCTTAGAGATTTAATCTCTACCAATGGATCTTAGTGTTTTGTTTCTATCCATTGGATCTAAGCATCTTGAGGTGTTAATGGGATACATTAGGGACCATGAGGAGGAGTTGGGTCTTGGCCACCCATGGATCAAGCCCACATAAAGTCCGATCCACTAATGATGGTCCAATCCACTAAAGGTCCATCATTGATCTACCTCACCAACCCCCATATGATAATATGGGCTCCATATATTATTTGTACATTTTCTCCCCGTGTTTAAGATCTCGAATGTCCATTGATTAATTAATTTACTGACCATTAATTAATCAACATCTAACTCCTTGAGTAGTACCACTCAACTTTTTCATCATGCCGGACCTAGTCCACCTGCAGGGTTTACATGATGAACCTTATGAGCTCCTCAAGGGGACATCATCATCCTAATATATAGGACACGGTTTCCTCCTATAATCAATGGCACACCATATAAATAATATCATCTCCCAACTTACCGAGTCTATCGATTTAATCTATAAATCTCGCCCATTTGTAAATCAAAGAGATGAGTACCAAGTATATGTGCCCGTTATTATATCGGAATTAAGAGCATGTACTAAATAATATCTGAGGTCCGATTCGATTATGTAGTCAGCAATAAATCGAATCACCTCTGTGTCGGTCCTGCTCAATACACACAAAGTGCACTAGTGTGATTCTATGGTCAAGACAAACCAATACCAAATCACACTACAACCATTCCGATGGTTTGTCCAAAGTCATCTCGGTTGTGAGCCTTTACTTATACTTTACAAGGAGCCGATAACAAGATCTCCCGTGTGACACCACACACCATGTTATCTACAATGTAACGTATTAGACAATATTGCATTACCATAAAAATATGCAAACAATGATCATGTGATTCTTATTTCAAAATAAAGATGTTCATACAAAAGATAGACTTTTCAGTATACATCCCTACAGTATGTGGACCTATGTCAACTCAAACTTTAGGAGGCTATAGCTACTTCATTACCTTCACCGATGATCACTCACGGTTTGGGTATGTCTTCTTGATGAAACACAAGTCTGAAGCCTTTGAATGGTTCAAAGAATTCAGAAATGAAGTAGAGAAACAACATGACAAGAGTATTAAAATACTTCGATCGGATCAAGGTGGTGAATACTTAAGTCAAGATTTTCATTATTATCTAAGACACAATGATATATTGTCTCAATAGACTCCGCCATATACACCACAGCATAATGGTGTATCTGAGAGGCGTAACCGGACCTTGTTGGACATGGTCAGGTCAATGATGAATCATGCGAATCTTCCCAAGTCCTTTTGGGGCTATGCACTTCAGACAGCTGTTTAATTGTTAAACAGAATGCCAACCAAGGTAGTCTCTACTACTCCATATGAGATATGGAATAGTAAGAAACCGCATGTATCTTACTTGAAGATATGGGGTTGTCCTTCATATGTGAAGCGGACAATATCAGACAAACTAGATGCTAAGTCTGATAAATGTCTATTTATTGGATACCCTAAGGAAACAAGGCATTACCAATTCTATCATCCTGTGGAACAAAAGGTATTTGTTTCAAGGCATGCTGTGTTTCTAGAGAAAGAGTTTCTCTTGCAAGAAAATTGTGGGAGTGTAGTCGAGCTTGAGGAGGCTCGAGAGACTCAATTAGACATTGATGAGATACCTGGTGAAGCACAACAGCCGATATCTCGTAGTGATGAGCAATCAGGTGGACCTACTGTAATACCACATCTTCGTAGATCTGGTAGAACACACAACATTCCTGAGAGATATGGATTTCTCGTAAGGGAATCGAATGACGTGTTACTCATTGATGATGAGGAGCCTACCAGTTATGAAGAAGTGCTGACAATTTCAGAAAGGGATAAGTGTCTTGATGCCATGAAGTCGGAAATGGATTCCATGTATGAAAACAAAGTTTGGAACTTGGTTGACCCACCGGAAGGCATCAAACCTATAGGGTGCAAGTGGGTTTTCAAGAAGAAAACCGACATGGATGGTAATGTGATTACCTATAAGGCTAGATTAGTGGCGAAAGGATATCGTCAAAAATAAGGTGTTGATTATGACGAAACCTATTCGCCTGTAGCTATGCTTAAATCCATTCGGATGCTCCTGGCCATTGCATCTCATTATGATTATGAGATATGACAGATGGATGTGAAAATAGCTTTCCTTAATGGAAACCTGCTTGAGAACGTGTATATGATATAGCCTGAGGGTTTCCAATCGATTGATAAAACCAAGATATGCAAGTTGCGACGGTCCATATATGGATTGAAGCAAGCATCCAGGAGCTAGAATATGCGTTTTGATTAGACAATCAAAAAGTTTGATTTCTCACAAAATCCAGACGAACCTTGTGTGTACAAGAAGGTTAGTGGGAGTGCAGTTGTGTTCCTAGTATTGTATGTCGATGACATATTACTCATAGGAGACGATGTTTCAATCTTACAGTCAGTGAAGATTTGGTTATCCAAGACATTCTCCATGAAAGACCTGGGAGAAGAAACATACATCCTCGGGATTAAGATATATAGAGATAGATCGAAACGGTTGCTTGGTCTTTCGCAGTCTACATATATAGACCGAGTGCTAAAGAGGTTTAACATGTCAGAATCTAAGAAAGGTTTCCTACCCATCAGGGATGGGGTACACCTTTCGAAGTCTATATGTCCGCGCACAGAAGACGAGAGGATTTGCATGAGTAAGATTCCCTATGCATCCGCAATAGGATCTATCATGTATGCTATGTTATGTACAAGGTCCGATGTATCGTAAGCTCTGAGTGTCATGAGTAGATACCAGTCTGATTCAGGAATGGATCATTGGGTGGCTGTTAAGACGATCCTTAAGTACTTAAGAAGAACTAAGGATGTGTTCCTTATATATATAGAAGGGGACATGGTGATACGCGAGTATACGGATGCCAGCTTCCAGACAGACAAGGATGATTCCAGGTCTCAGTCTGGATACGTGTTCACCTTGAATGGGGGCGCAGTGAGTTAGAAAAGTTCCAAACAAGACACTGTAGCGGTTTCTACCTCTGAGGCAGAATACATTGCAGCTTCGGAAGCAACAAAGGAAGCGGTTTGGATCAAGAAGTTCATTTATGAACTTGGTGTGATTCCAGCCATTGTTGAAGCAATACCGGTCTACTGCGACAACAATAGAGCAATTGCACAGGCGAAAGAGCCAAGGTCTCATCAACGATCCAAACATGTGCTTCGCCGCTATCATCTTATCAGAGACATCATCAGTAGGAAGGAAATACAAATCAAGAAAATCCCCACTGAAAGGAACTTAGCGGATCCTTTGACTAAGGCATTACCTCAAAGTAAGTTTGAGGGTCATGTTAGAGCTTATGGTATTGGATACCGTAGCGATTGGCATTAGGCCAAGTGGGAGTTTGTTAGTGATATATGAGAGATGTCCTAAGGCAATCACCTTATGTTTGAACCATTTATATGATAAATGAAGATTCACTATTTGAGTATACATATTTTCGTGTATTTGATTAGATCTTAAATTCATTTACTGAGTGACCACGATATGATTCAGAGCATGAGAGAATTTTTGATTGGATCACAACTAGTGAGTATCTCTACATGTGTAATTGTGATGTATCAGAATTATCCCTAGTCGATGAATTGATGGATTTGGACACCATTGATTCTGTCGAGACTAGCACGAGGTATACTTCTTGGTGTATCCAAGCAGCTTATTCTCACTGGCTGGAGACATTGTGATATCCGGAGTTAATCGTGGATGCTAGTTATGATAACTAGTACATTGGAGTGATCAGCCGTAAGACTTCATATGGTTCTCTGCATATATAGATATGTCAATGAAGTTCTTACTGTAGCTTAAGTGCGATGTTTTTTTGACTTGCAGTATTCAAGTCATCTTGATCATGAAGACTTATGCTTTGACATCTTAAGCAAGCATCTCTGAGGAGATGTGTACCCGGGATGATTGGGTATAAATCTAAGTGATCGAAGGTGTTTGAATAGCCTATAAAGGATTCACCACTCCTTACGAGATGTATACCAATGGCCTCTCGTCGGATTGTTACTAAAGTCTTTGGCCAAAGCATTACATGTTTAGAGTAAGGTACTCTTCGATACATGTGCAGTAACTAGAATCCGTAGGACGAGGAAATGATACTTGGGCTAGGTGTGACGTAGTCAGCCTAGTGGGGACTGACACTATAGACCATGTCCTGAACCAAGTGGGTATAAGATGAGTGAAGGGAATGGGGCACGATTCATTCGAGCTGCTGAAGGGTTTCACAAATAATTCTGGATCAACCGTTGATCTTTTCGCTTAATTGGGGATCATGATGTACAACTAGGTGCCACTCATGATCGTTCTATAATTAATGGTTAATTATATACGACCAACATAAACTGAGAACCTATTTGGTCACACGCACAACGAGCATAATCTGAAGGATTTAAAACGAGCTTGAGAATGAGATTCTCAGACCGAGAGAAACTAGGTTTGGTTGGACCAAATATGGAGCGAGCATGAAATCATTTCAGTCGCAATGGAAGCGTGGATGGGCCGTGTCTTATGAAGACATGATGGACGAACCAAAATGGTTTGGTTCTAATCCAATGGAGGAGAATAAACCAAAGGGGTTTGGTTTGTTTTAAACGAATGAACCAAAGATGGTTCGGTTCATTTTAACTTAAAATAAACCATCATGGTTTGGTTTATTTTAACTTAAATTAATGGAGTGGGTTAACGGGCCTTTTGTTATGATCCAATAACCATTAAGAGAATTTGTTCTCTATAAAATAGGGCTTAAGGGTTTTTGATAAACCCTAATCAAAAGCCCTAACCTAATTGTGGCCGCCCAAACTCTCCCTCCTCTCCATCTAGTCGGCGCCAACTCCTTGCCGCCACCCAACTCCTCCAACTGGCAACCAGCTGCTACCGTCTTCTCCACTTACCGGCGTTGAGCTACTGCCGGAGTAGCTCCGGTGATCATCCTTGGCTCCGGCGACAAGGTGAGCACATTGCTTTCCTTATTTGGCCGGCGCAAGGTCTCCACCATAGCTGTCCTATTTTCTGGACATCTTGTTTCCTTCTTGTCGGAGCGTCATTTGGACGACGTTTGGAGATTTGACAGTGCCTTCCTTACCGGGGATTCGATCTCCCGTAATCCTCATAGGTGGAGGACGAAGGATTCGTCAAACGGTTGACGAATACCTCTCCGTAGAAGCGAGTTTTTGAGGACTCGTTTTGGATCCGAATTTTGATTCGGATCGTGATCTTCTCTCGATCACGTCATCTTCAACACGAGGCTAGTAACCCATACGAAGATGAGGCTCGTGACTTAGTGAAGTCATCCCGAAGATACTCGGCATGGATACGGATAGAGATGATTCTAGCGAGAATCGTTCCGATTGATGCCTTTCCCGCTACACGTGATACGTCAGGTATACGTAGTTTAAGTTTCCTTTTATTGCAAAATTTGAATTTATGGTTCTGTCTACACATGTTGTACTATGCATGCGTGTAATGTGTGTGTTGTAATAAATTAGATTTATTATTTTATTCCTTCCGCTGTGCACATGTTTACAAAACATATTCGAACACTCACTCGCCGCGGTGCCGGAAACCCAACACTGGCTTGTCGCTTAGCTTTCGGTCACCACCGAGGTTCCCCAACACCAACGAGGTTCTCCTGGTGTTGCTCGACCACCACGGTTTCTTGTCCTGAGATTCTCCGAGTGTCTCTAACCTTGAGCTTAGCTTAATACAATTCCTGCACTCTCAACACAGTACATGAGATAACAATAATGTTGGATCGAGAAGCGTCGCTAGAGGGGGGGGTGAATAGTGATCGTAAATCTTTTGACGTTTCGTTCGAGTAGATAATTAAATGAGTAAGATCAGTAAAAAATAAAGAGACACATTTATTTTTACTTGGTTCACAACCCAGCGGTTGCTACTCCAAGGCCCTATCGGTCCTAGACCGCGTACGGAGGGCAAAACACTATATCGTCTCCTCCTCATTGGAGGTAGGAGACAACGATCACAAAACCGAAGGTACGAGGATGAGGCAACAAACCTACCTCACCTCGTTACGATTAAAACAAAGAATACAATAAAAACAATTACTTGCTACTGCTGCCGACGAAGGAGATTTAAACTTGTCGTTGCGTCGACGTTATGATGGCGTTGGAGCGTTGGCGTTGTAGGAGCACTTGAGAATAAACTTGATGTAATGTGGAGTTGGAATCCTCCCCTCCTTTTATAGATTTTGGCCTCTGAATATGTCTCCTCTTTTTTTGGAATAGATCACGAAGTTGTATAATTTTTATCGCGAAGTGGCCGCGTCAAACCTTATCCGTTTTGACCTAGCGCAAAGGCTGATTCGTCACCATCAGTCGACTGATGACTCCCATCAGTCGACTGATGAGCATCAGTCGACTAGCCAATGTCCAGCAGTCAACTGCCAGCTTGGCCACTTCCCTGCAGTAAGAGGTTAGCTCGGAAAATGATAAATGCGATGATTTCTAACCGTCCGATCTCGACCTAGACCTTCCACAGGAAGTCTTAGTCGGATCGCCACTTACAGTCATCCCCGTAAAGAGGACACAACCTTACAATCTCTCACTCACACGAGCTTTCCTCGATACTTACCTTGTAGCTCTCGCTTCCGGTCTTCCACTCAATTCCTTCGTCTCCTTCCGAAGTCACTCGAGTGTCGCCCGACCACCGCAGCTTCCTCCGGGTGTCGCTAGCCTTCATCTCTAGCTTTAGTACTTTTCTGAACACTTGATTTAGCTCATGAGATAACGATGTAAACTTAACTTTGTGTCTTTGCCATAATCGAAACACAGGTTTGATTATCTAGTGCCCCTGCACCAACAAATAATAGCTAAACTTTGAACATTTGTCATAATCAAAACCTAGGTTCGATTATCTGGTGCCCCTGCACCAACAATCTCCCCCTTTTTGATCTATGGCAAACCGATTCAAGGTTAAAGAAAATTAAGCATAAATAAGCATGGGTAAATAAGCATGTAGTAAGCATGTAGAAAGCATGTAATAAACATGTAGTAAACATGTAGTAAGCTTGTAGTAAATTAGTATGAGTGAGTTCTCTTTGAACCACTCCCCCTACCTCCCCCTTGACCTTAGGTGAGTTTTTGAAAAAGAAACTTATTTCTCCCCCTTATTGTTAGGCCATTTAAACTAAAAAGTTTTAGTTTTTAGTTTTGCACGTTTGGCCACTTAAAAATTTTGCTTTCTCTCCCTTAACTTTGGCCTCTCTTCTCCCCCTTTCATCATATATCGAAAATAGTTGATAGCGTATTTATAAGATTTTAATGTGTAAAATGTTTGTAATGAAAAAATAAAGGAAACTTTAGAGACCCATATTAGGATTAACATATGTTTGTTAGTCCAAGCATGTCCCCTTTTTATTTTGAAAAAAATAATTTCAACATACTTCATCTAATAAATATGTTCAACTCTTTTTGACTTAATTGATATAATATTATCAACAAGTCTTGATTAGAGTTGGTTATTTTGAATAATTATACTCCGTGATTCATATCGATACACTTGATCTACATATGGAATCAGGAGTGAGGTTCTAACATCTCATGCCCATCTACGTGGCTCAGTACACAAACACATTGAACCTATATATTGTGAGATGTGTTGGCTCCTTAAATTTATAGGTGGATGCTTTCTAAGGTAAACCCTAAGCTACTTCCATGTAGCATGAAAAATAAAGATAGAGTATAAATAAGAGTTGAGTCCTACTCTACCACGCACATTCCTAACCTTCATCTAAGAAGACTAAATTTTTCTTCGGGGAAGGGTTTTGTGAAAATGTCCGCTAGGTTCGATTTCTACTCAACATATTCCAGTTTTATAGTTCCATTTGCTACATGTTCTCGTATAAAATGGTGTTTAACTTTTATGTGTTTAGTCATAGAGTGACAAATCGGGTTCTTAGTTAGGTTAATAGAACTAATGTTATCAATTAAAATTTTAGTGTTACTAAAGTTTAATTGAAAGTCTTGGAGAGTGTGCTTCATCCAAAGAAGTTGAGCTACACACTCACCCATTGCAACGTATTCGACTTCAGTAGTAGACAAGGCAACACAATATTTTTTTCTACTACACAAGCTAACTAGACTCGAGCCTAGGAGTTGGTAACATCCACTCATGCTCTTTCTATCGAGTTTACTATCGGCATAATCCGAGTTGGAGTAGCCGATTAGTTCGAACTCGCTTGACCTAGGGTACAAAATTTTTACTTTTAGGCACCTAAAAATTCGTTTGACTAGCGTTATGTGTGATTTTTTAGCGCAAGATTGAAATCTCACCCACATACTTACTGCAAAGAGTATATCTGGTCGACTCACAGTTAAGTATAGAAGGCTACCTATCATGCTCCTATAATGCTTTAAATCTATCGCTTTTACTTCTAAGTCTTCTCCTATAATTACATTTATAGCCATAGGTGTATTAATTTACTTAGCATTTTTCATTCCAAATTTACTAATTAGTTTCTTAGCATATTTTCGTTGATGTAAATAAATTCCCTCTCTAGTTTGTTTTATTTGTAACCCTAAGAAGAAAATAAGCTCACCTACTAAGTTCATTTCGAATTCATTTTCCATTAGTTAAATGAACTCATTTAATAACATTGTATTCGTCGTTCCAAAGATTATGTCGTCTAACTAGTAAAATCCTATTTTGGACATAGCAGGCAGTATTGACCGCTTCAACCCAAAACAAAATAGGTAGATTGAATTCATTTAACATGGTTCTAGTGACTTCTTGTATGGTTCTATTTTTACATTCAAATAGATCATTTTGTTGAGGGGTCATGGGACAAGAGAACTCGTGATGGTATCCATTTTGGTTACAAAAGTTGGTGAACCTATGGTTTTCAAATTCACCACCATGATCGCTTCTAATTCTCTTAATCTTGAGGTTCTTTTCATTTTCTATTAGTTTTCATAAATTTATAAGTTGATCTAAGGTTTCACTCTTATGTTTTAAAAACCTAACCCATGTGAACCTAGAGTAATCATCGATTATGACTAGGCAGTATTGGCTTCCATTTAGTGACTTGGCTCCATGAAAGTCAAAGAGGTCTAAGTGTAGGAGCTCAAGTACACTTTTAGTTCTTTCTTAGTTAGTTAGTTGATGTGAAGTCCTAGTTTGTTTACCTTGTTGACAAACATTACAAATTTTGTTTTCTAGGTTATTTAGGGGTAAACCTCTAACTAAACAACTCTGACTCATTTTATGTATGTGTCTTGGATCAGAGTAGCCGAGTCGTCGGTGCCACAACCAGGATTTCTCTTGCTGTGTCATTACACACTTGGTTGAGGAGTTGGGTAAATTGATGTATAAATGTTACTATTACTAGTTCCCTTAAGTATAGTTTTTGAGCAATCACTATTTTTAATTGAGCATTCATTTTGTAAGAAAATGACCTTATAATTATTCTCACACAATTGACTAACATTTAGGAGATTAAATTCAAAGTGTTCAACTAAAAGTACTTGACGGATTATGAAATTCGAGTTTAGCTCAATATCACATGATCTAATGATTTTGAGCTTCCCGTTGTTTCCGAAGGCTACCAATCCTTGGTTTTTGAATCTGAGCTTCGTAAACTTCAGTCGATCTCCGGTCATATGTCAGGAGCACCCATTGTCCAACACCCATTGATCCTACACATATAGTAGTTGGATCAGATATTGGAATTTTAAAGTTGTGTGAAAATTTTAACCTAGGAATCATCTCACCCTTTCTACATGATCAAATATGTTAACCTTATATGTTTTGTGAGAGGATTTAAATTTTACTTGGTTAAATTTAGTGATTTAAAGATAATAAACCTTGGGTTAGATTCATATTTAACTTTCGATCATTAAGTAAACTTTTCGAAAAAATGGTTTCCAGGTCGTTGCGAGGCACAGAGGCCTTCTTTGATCGGAATAATGACCACTTTCTTAGACAAAGACAAATTCAAGAAAATGTTCACTTAAGTAACTTAGGGTTACTTCCTGGTCTAACTAGTTTAGGATGTGGTGAGGTAGTTCAGCTAGTTCAACATAGCCGAGTGCACCAACCTAGATACGCCTTATCTTGCTCGGACACACAAGACCTCGTTCCCATAACATAGTATCATCTCGCCGTGTCTTGATACTATATTATCAAGGTTGACTAACTATTGATCCTATCTAGCCATTCTAAAAATTAAAACAAAAAGTAACTAAGCATGCAAAGCTAAATCAAGAAGTAGAGCATACAAGTTCAGTATTAGCTCCCCCTGGACCATTGAACCGATGCGGTCTTTCCCCGTAATAGATTTGGTCCTTGGGAACCCAATACTTGGTTGATCCTAATTGTGAATTCAAAAAGGTCTTAGGGACCCATACTTGGACTTTTTGTCTATTTCGATTAACAATTGACATATACGATTTGTTGGTTGTGGTTGTTCAAAATCGAAGTCCGACCTTATTGTACACGGCCCTTTGCGATCCAACTAGTAGGTCAAGACTCTTGGACCCCAAAGCAAACCTTTTCAATGATTTTATAAGCTATTGAACTTGTCCTTTCAAGAGAGAATTCTCTTCCTCAAGTTTTTAAACTTGAGTTGAGTTTCCCTCTTGAACTTGACTTGTTAAAGAGGTTAGGGTAGCCTCTTGATTAAGGAGTTTAACCTCCTTAACCAAGGACTCGACCTTGGACTCGGACTTAGATAACTTCTTAGTTAAGTATTTAATTTCACTATATAAAGTAAAAATTATGGATCAACTTACCTTGATCGAATCTTTTGAATCGGATGCAGATCCATGTCTTGTCTTGAATTGAAGTTCGTTGTCAGATCCGGAGTCAGACTCGATCTCGGACTCGTAGTTTGTCTCGGGTTTGGATTCAGTGTCGGACTCGGTTGGTTTGACCATGAATGCTAGGTTGTTGAGTTCATCTTCTTCCTTCGAGGACTCCTCCCAAGTTGCGTTGAGAGCCTTCTTGGTTTGTGATTGTTTGTTCTTTAGCCTCGGCACTCGGATTTGATGTGACCCGTTTTATTGCATTCATTGTTAGTGAAAGCCCTAGAGCCAATCATGTGATTATTGTTGTATGGACTTTATTGTATCATATTCCTATTTATAAAGGCATGGTTATTATATTTACTTGTATTGGTGCCAAATAACTAAATATAATAACGTCCTTGAGTAGTAGGTTCTTATCTATATCAATCGATTGGTTGAATCGATAATGAGATGATATAGAGAACACTACTCTTAATCATTCCTAATCAAGTATTAACATTCTGGAACAATGTTAATGCATAGAGAGTAGCATGTAGGTCAACACGATGACTTGTTCTCACAAGTCATGGATATGAGATATCAAGTTGACACATGGGTATGCATTGGAGAATGTATACTGAATGACCCGCCATGAGAAAGTATCATGGATCATTATATGAGTGTCATATACTTTCTCATGTGGCTATTAGTATGACTATTAGTCCTTAGACCTGAAGTGACCAGGGTTCCCTACATAAGGAGTTGCATACTTTGGGTTCGTCAAACGTCACCCATAAATGGGTGGACTATAAAGTCGATTACTGGGTATGTAACAAATTATACGGAGGGATGTGAGTGATGTAGATGGGATCTATCCCTCCTATATGACGGGAGTGACATCGTTATTCTTGATAGAGTGAGACCACAAAGTGCATGGCCATACCCAAATGAGTCAATATGAAATATTGAGCTCATTTGATTAGAGTGAGTCTACTTGGAGTTCAAGATATAGATTGTACCAAGGATGACACGGTCTATGCCTCGATTGGTCAATCTAGATGTCAAGGATAGAGGGACATTGTCACATATTGTGAGAGTCACAATTAGTAGTCACAAAGGTGATGTTGGAGCTCAACATTCTTGTAACTTGGGTAGCAATGATGTGTTGCTAAATACTGCTCATTACTTATGTTTCTAAATCGGTTTAGGGACATTGCCAACGTTACAAGAACCTATAGGGTCACACACAAAGGGCAATTAGATGGAGATTAGGTTCATATGATGAACCATGAGGATTAGGTTCATGGGATGAACCAAATTGGATTAAGAGTAATCCAAATTAGACTAATTGAGTTGGACTAAATTATATTCAAGTGTTGAATGAGTCTAATTTAGATTTGATTCATCAAATAAATTTAAATTAATGAATAGAGATTCATTAAATTAAATTGACTTGAATCAAATGGTTGGATTTGATCAACCATGGGAGATAAGAGGTCAAGTTTGACTTGTCTTGAGAGGGAAGATGAAAGATCAAGTTTGACTTGACCAAATGCCTTGTCATGATGATGACTTGGCATGGCCGGCCAATGATGATATTCCACATCATCATTGACTTCTCATGTGGTACCACCTCATGAGGGAGACCAAGATTCATTGGCTCTTGGAGTTACATGCATGCATATAACCCCCCAAGAAATGAAGTGGTCGGCCACTTATTCCATTAGATGGAATTGATTTTATGAGTTACTCCAACTTCATCTTCTTCGTTGGATCATCCTCTCAAGCTCCCCTCTCCTCCTTGGCCAAAACTTCTAAGGGTTCTAGCACAGTCTAGGTTTCTTTTCTCCACCTATTGCTTGTGTGGATACCAATAGAGGAGTGTACACTTGACATTCTAGAGTTCCGGCAAGCTATTTGGACGAGCGGGATTTGCGAAGGGCGTCGCATTGAGGGTAACACTCTCAACTTCTAGATCAAAGGTAGATATAGGTTTACTTATCACATACATGTTTTTATTTTAATATATCTTCGCATGGATCCGTGTCCGGACTTTCGGAGTTTCCGCAACGCAAAAAGCAGTTTTTGCGGCACGGAAAGTCCAACAGTGGTATCAGAGCCAAGTGCGAAGCATGTGTGTGTTTCATTTTTGTAGTTTTTGTATTAGATATAAAAATTACAGATATTTATGTTTCTATAAATTTCCTATTTTTATCAAATTTTTGGGTATTTTTCTCGAAGAGTCGAAGCAACGAGTGTTGGGACACTTGTAGGCTTCAACTATCGAGAAAAACTCTCCGAAACGGCGAGTTCTCGCTTTTGGTTTTTGGGATAGTGACTTAAGTCACTGTAAGATCGTATTAGGGACACTCTCAAAGTTTATTTTGCGAGTAGGGGCGCTTCCCCTATCCCCGAAAGGGGCCTTGTCCCGCGATCGCGCCCGGAAATCGCTTAGCGGGATCGTTACGGAGAGATGATTCATAAAATTGAAAAAAAAGGACATATTATAAAAATTTTCTGTATAATACATAATTTAGAATTATGTATAATTCTGTGATGATCATGGCCCAAGAACCCCAATATGATTGGATGATGATGTGTTGTAATTCATAATACAGCATGTGTGCCATTTTTGTGGTTGTTCGTGTTGTATAGTGTCTACGACCTGTGCGTCGTGCCTCTTCTTTTAAAATTCAAGTTGTAAATAGTTTTAGACTTGAATGTAACTCGAGTTTCATGTTTGTAATATACAAAATGGAGGAAGGTCCACTTGTTAACGGAGTTACGAGGAGGGTGCCGACGACACATGGCGGTCAAAGGAGGCGCTTGGAGAAGTCGCTAACCCTAGGTTGACCGTCTGATCTTCTCATTGGCTTGAGAAGATCGTAGTAGGGCCATGACCTAATCACAATTAATATATATATAGATATATATATATATTTGTTATGCTTGTATGTATGTGATGCATGCTAGTAGAATAATGCTTGTATGTATGTGATGCATGCTAGTAGAATAATGCTTGTATGTATGTGATGCATGCTAGTAGAATAATGCTTGTATGTATATGATTCATGCTAGGATATTTTTCTTGTATTTATATGATGCATGCTAGAATAATGCTTGTATGTATGTGATGCATGCTAGTGTAGGATAATAAAGGCCCCAATGCGTATATGATACACATTACGATTAGATTAGATCTTAATCGAATCAACTCGTAAATGCCTACAAAGTCCTTGATACCCGTCACTACCTCGATCATTTGTAGTTGTTGAATCTGCCAAAGCAGAGCAACGCATATTATCTTGGTAGGGTGCGGAGGGACAATCTTGGTCCCGCCTATCACGGCTTGGGTTAGAGTAAGCTCTATTAGATTGAGTAAAACTAGTTAACTCAATTGGATCGAGTAGAACTATAGGTATATTCCAACCGTTGGAAAGATAGGATAAGATCGCATTTACACTAAATCTTGGGCGATTTAGCCAAAACTAACTTAAGGTCTTTTGTAAATGTGGGTCTTGATCCTATAAACAAGAGTTGCATAGAGATGTAATCGGTAATGTGTTACCCACCGATCATACTAAGTCTTGGGCGATTTAGCCAAAGCTAACTCAAGGCTTAGTATGATGTGGATCTTGTCCCGTCGGAATTATAGCTAGTTTGTATGAATCTAGTAATGTGGTTTGACCACATCCATAACTCGATTCTACAAAATTCCTATAATTCAATGGGAGCATCATTTGATTAAAGGCCTAATTAAATGATAAAAGGAATATGATATTAATTCTCTGCATTGTATGTTGTAGATTACTATGTCGACAAACACGAACACTCTCTCTTTACGTTTTATCCTTGAGAAGGATAAGTTCGATGGAGAAAATTTCTTGGACTGGTACAGAAACCTGAGAATTGTTCTCACCCAAGAAAAGAAACTGTATGTCCTGGAGCAGCCCATTCTGAAGGCACCTTCTGCCACTGCCTCCCGAGCTTACAAATATGCTTATAAGAAGCATCAAGATGATGCATTAGATGTGTCATGTCTAATGCTCGCGACTATGAACTCTGAGCTTCAGAAGAAACACGAGTTCATGAATGCTTATGATATGGTTGAACATCTTCGTCAACTATATCAAGGACAAGCAAGGCACGAGAGATATGAAGTCTCTAAGGCATTGTTTGGTTCAAAAATGCAAGATGGGACTCCCGTAGGTCCATATGTACTCAAGATGATTGGGTACGTAGAAAACCTACAGAGATTAGGATTCCCCCTTGGCCAAGAGCTGGCCATTGACTTAATCTTGCATTCTTTGCTGCAAAGCTACAATCAATTTGTCATGAATTACAACATGAATGAAATTGATAACCCAATGCCTGAGATGCTCAGCATGTTGAGAACTGTTGAGCTCAACCTTAAGAAGGGAAAATCTGACGCCATTTTGATGGTGAAAAAGAAGAAAGGCAAGGGCAAACCTAAAGGTAAGGGAATATCCCAAGCCAAGGGCAAAGGTAAGGAACTAAAACCCAAAGTAGGGGTGGCCAAGGAAGGGGCTTGCTTCCACTGTAAGGAAGCTGGACACTGGAAGCGTAATTGCAAGGCATACCTGGAAGATCTTAAGAAGAAGAGAAGTGAGACTTCTACTTCAGGTATAAATGTTATAGAAGTCAATCTATCTATTTCTTCATCAAGGGTATTAGATACCGGATGTGTATCTCACATTTGTACCAATGTGCAGGCGCTGAGAAATAGCAGGGCATTGACAAAGGACGAGGTGAACCTACAAGTAGGCAATGGAGCAAAAGTTGCTGCTGTTGCTGTAGGAACTTATGATCTATCTCTACCCACTGGGCTTATACTAGAATTAGATGAATGTTGTTATGTGTCTGCTTTAACTAAGAAAATAATTTCGGTTTCTTGTTTGGACAAGAAAGGATTTACATTTATAATAAAGAACAAATGTTGTTCAGTTTATTTAAATGATATGTTCTATTGTAGTGCACCTCTAATGAACGAACTCTACTTTCTAGACTTAGAGAGCCCTATCTATAACATAAGTACCAAAAGGTTCAAGTCAAATGAGTTGAACCAAACCTATCTCTGGCATTGTCGCTTAGGTCACATAAATGAGAGTCACTTATCTCAGTTCCATAAGGATGGGCTGCTAGACTCATTTGATTTTGAATCATATGAGACATGCGAGTCTTGCCTTTTAGGTAAGATGACCAAGACTCCCTTTAGTGGACACAGCGAAAGAGAAACGGACTTGTTAGGACTTATACATAGTGATGTATGTGGCCCTTTCAATATTGCTACTAGAGGCGGTTACAGGTACTTCATTATATTTACTGATGACTTCAGTAGATATGGTTATGTTTATCTCATGACACATAAATCAGAATCCTCTGAAAAGTTCAAAGAATTCAAGAATAAAGTACAATATAGCTGAGTGTGAGATTCTATCCCAACTCACTCCTCCTAGAATACCACAGTGGAATGGTGTATCCGAAAGGAGGAATCGTACCCTATTAGATATGGTACGATATATGATGAGTCACACAGATCTTCCTATATCCTTTTGGGGATATGCTCTAGACACAGCAGCCTTTACCCTTAATCGTGTACCATCCAAGGCTGTGATAAAGACACCATATACGATATGGACAGGGAGAAATCCCAAGATGTCTTTTATGAGGATTTGGGGTTGTGAGGCTTACGTTCGACGTCAAGTCTCAAACAAACTGGGGCCCAAATCCGATAGGTGCTATTTTGTTGGATATCCCAAGGACACAAAGGGATATTACTTCTACATTCCCAGTCAGCACAAAGTGTTTGTGGCAAAGACTGGGGTTTTTCTAGAAAGGGATTTTATTTCTAGAAAAACTAGTGGGAGTACGTTCGATCTTGAAGAAATTCAAGATAAGGACCATAGCACTGAGGCCTTGATGGAGGTTGAACATGAACCACAAAGTGTTGTGGATGATGAAATTGTTGCACAAAGAGTTGTGGAACAACCACCTGTTCATGTAGACCTACCTCTTCGCAGGTCTGATAGGGTACGTCGTCAGCTTGAGAGATATTCATTTCTCTTGTCTGACCATGATGACGTTATGCTCATTGAGAATGAGCCTACCTCCTATCAGGAAGCTGTGATGAGCCCAGATTCTGAGAAATGGTTAGAGGCCATGAGATCCGAGATGGAATCCATGTACACCAACCAAGTATGGACTTTTGTCGATCCACCTGAAGGGGTCAAACCCATTGAGTGTAAGTGGGTCTTTAGGAGAAAGACTGACATGGATGGACTTACGGATACCTATAAGGGACGATTGGTGGCTAAAGGTTTCAAGCAAATTCATGGTATTGACTATGATGAAACCTTTTCTCCAGTGGCAATGTTTAAGTCTATTCGGATCTTGCTTGCTATTACAGCATACCACGATTATGAGATCTGGCAGATGGATGTCAAAACCGCATTTCTGAATGGAAACTTGCTCGAGGATGTGTACATGACACAACGTAAGGGTTTTGAAGATCAACAGCATACTGGGAAAGTATGCAAGCTGCAAAGGTCCATTTATGGGCTAAAGCAAGCTTCTCGGAGCTGGAATCTTCGATTCGATGATGCGATCAAACAGTTTGATTTCATCAAGAATGAAGATGAACCCTGTGTCTACAAGAGGGTTAATGGGAACATAGTTGTCTTCCTTGTATTGTATGTGGATGATATACTACTCATTGGGAATGACATCCCTTCGCTATAGTCTATGAAGACTTGGCTGGGGACGTGCTTCTCAATGAAGGACTTAGGTGAAGCAGCCTGTATTCTATGCATCAAGATCTATAGAGATAGATCTAAGAGATTGCTTAGCCTAAGTCAGAGTACATACATTAACACAGTATTACTATGGTTTGCCATGCAGAATTCCAAGAAGGGACTTCTGCCAATGTCACATGGTGTGAGTCTTTCGAAGACTCAAAGTCCCACTTCTAGAGAGGAGAGAGACTGCATGGATAAGATCCCTTACGCATCTACTATAGGATCTATCATGTACGCCATGCTGTGTACTCGTCCTGATGTCTCGTATTCTTTGAGCATGACAAGTAGATACCAGTCAGATCTAGGTGAGTGTCACTGGATAGCAGTCAAGAATATTTTTAAGTACTTGAGAAGGACTAAAGAATATTTCTTGATATTTGGAGGCAATGAGGAGCTAGCTGTAAAGGGTTACAGTGATGCCAACTTCCAAACTGAACAGGATGATTATAGATCGCAGTCAGGGTTCGTGTTTTGCTTGAATGGTGGCGTTGTGAGCTGGAAGAGTTTCAAGCAGGACACAGTTGCTGATTCTACAACAGAAGCCTAGTATATTGCTGCATCTGAGGCAGCAAAGGAGGCAGTTTGGATCCGCAAGTTCATTACTGAGCTTGGGGTGGTTCCTAGCATTGCAGATCCCATAGAGCTCTATTGTGACAATAATGGAGCGATTGCACAGGCTAAGGAACCTCGCTCACACCAGCGGACCAAACACATACTACGACGCTTCCATCTCATTCGAGAGATTATCGATAGAGGAGATGTGAAGATTTGCAGAGTACCCACAGAGGCTAACATCGCAGATCCCTTGACCAAGACTTTGGCACAGAAAAAGCATGATGGTCACACTAGGTCATTGATTATTAGATACTACGGTGATTGGCACTAGTGCTAGTGGAAGATTGTGAGTGAAAGCCCTAGAGCCAATAATGTGATGATTGTTGTATGGACTTTATTGTATCATATTCCTATTTATAAAGGCATGGTTATTATATTTACTTATATTGGTTCCAAATAACTAAATATAATAACATTCTTGAGTAGTAGGTTCTTATCTATATCAATCGATTGGTTGAATTGATAATGAGATGATATAGAGAACACTACTCTTAATCATTCCTAGTCAAGTTTTAACATTCAAGGACAATGTTAATGCATAGAGACTAGGATGTAGGTCAACATGATGACTTAATCTCACAAGTCATGGATACGAGATATCAAGTTGACACATGAGTATGCATTGGAGAATGTATACTGAATGACCCGCCATGAGAAAGTATCATGGATCGTTATATGAGTATCATATACTTTCTCATGTGGCTATTAGTGTGACTATTAGTCCTTAGACCTGAAGTCCCATGGTTCCCTACATAAGGAGTTGCATACTTTGGCTTCGTCAAACGTCACCCGTAAATGGGTGGACTATAAAGGCGATTACTGGGTATGTAACAAATTATACGGAAGGATGTGAGTGATGTAGATAGGATCTATCCCTCCTATATGATGGGAGTGACATCGTTATTCTTGATAGAGTGAGACCACGAAGTGCATGGCCATGCCCAAATGAGTCAATATGAAATATTGAGCTCATTTGATTAGAGTGAGTCTACTTGGAGTTCAAGATATAGATTGTACCAAGGATGACACGGTCTATGCCTCGATTGGTCAATCTAGATGTCAAGGATAGAGGGACATTGTCACATATTGTGAGAGTCACAATTAGTAGTCACAAAGGTGATGTTGGAGCTCAACATTCTTGTAACTTGGGTAGCAATGATGTGTTGCTAAATACTGCTCTTTGCTTATGTTTCTAAATCGGTTTAGGGACATTGCCAACGTTACAAGAACCTATAGGGTCACACACAAAGGGCAATTAGATGGAGATTAAGTTCATATGATGAACCATGAGGATTAGGTTCATGGGATGAACCAAATTGGATTAAGAGTAATCTAAATTAGACTAATTGAGTTGGACTCAATTATATTCAAGTGTTTAATGAGTCTAATTCATATTTGATTCATCAAATAAATTTAAATTAATGAATAGAGATTCATTAAATTAAATTGACTTGAATCAAATGGTTGGATTTGATCAACCATGGGAGAAAAGAGGTCAAGTTTTACTTGACTTGAGAGGGAAGATGAAAGGTCAAGTTTGACTTGACCAAATGTCATGTCATGATGATGACTTGGCATGACTTATCATGTGGTGCCACCTCATGAGGGAGACCAAGAGCCATTGGCTCTTGGAGTTACATGCATGCATGTAACCCCCCAAGACATGAAGTGGTCGGCCACTTATTCCATTAGATGGAATTGATTTTGTGAGTTACTCCAACTTCAGCTTTTTCCTTTGATCATCCTCTCAAGCTCCCCTCTCCTCCTTGGCTGAAACTTCTAAGGGTGCTAGCACACTCTAGGTTTCTTTTCTCCACCTATTGCTTGTGTGGATACCAATAGAGGAGTGTACACTTGACACTCTAGAGTTCCGGCAAGCTATTTGGACGAGCAGGATTTGCGAAGGGCGTCGCATCGAGGGTAACACTCTCAACTTCTATATCTAAGGTAGATCTAGGTTTACTTAGCACATACATGTTTTTATTTTAATATATCTTCGCACGGATCCTTGGCTGGACTTTCGGGGCTTTCACAACGCAAAAAGCAGTTTTTGCGGCTCAGAAAGTCCAACATTCGTAGCACTTGAAATTTAACTTTGCTCAGGTCTCTTCTCCTTGGATTTCTTGATAGGTTGCCTTGTACTTTTGATCATCTTCCAAACTGGGTTCACAAGTTCGGTCTCCATTTCATCATTGACCATCGATTCGTATTATTCTTCTTCGGGAGGTGGCTTGCTTTTTTCCTTTCCTTCTTTGACCTGCAAGCAAAGCAATACATTTCTCGATCAGGGCTGAGTTAGACTACTCATGAAACTCAAATTCTGAAAATAACTCATCTAATCTGTAGGGAATCGAACGGCCGGCTTGAGGGGGGTGAATAGCCCTCAAACGTTGGATGTTGTAATTTACTCGTCTACAAAATGTTAGCGCAAGCGGAATATAATAAGACAAGACAAGTAAATATACAAGACAAGAATCAAAACGCTAACGCAAGATGTAACGTGGTTCACGGCTACGCCGCTAGTCCACGATCCCGATTCGTCCGAGGTGAATTACTCCTTCAAAGCCAATCACTATTTGTCTCTCCTTTGCACCAAGCTAGGTGGAGGTAACCTTTACAATCAAGATCACTCTTCTTACAATAAGAATGGAGTAAAAGCAAGTAAGAAGAGTTTAGAGCTTGTGGGGGACTTGGATGGTCGTTTGGAGTAAGAGCATTAGCCATCCAAAAGCCCACACCCTCTCTTTTTTATAGAGAGGAAGCAACGGCCTCCGAACACGAAGATCCACCGAGTCTAACGAACACTTGGCAATGATCGATGGACCTCATTAGTCGATCACGCCTCCGTAGTCGACCGCCTACCGGCCACGAGCGGTTCTGCGTGGCTAAACCTTTCGACTACCGATCGCCGCTTTCGTAGCCGATCGATGGTCTTGGCATGATCGCCTACATATGGCATCGCTGGCCTCAACACACTGGGCCGAATACCAAATACGCTCATCGATTAGAGCGCCGATCGCCATTCCATGGCAATGACCGGGTGTCGAAATCCCATCCGACACTTAGCCAAATGGGCCAAGTTTCACCTAAGAGCTACCCCTTCCCGGTTACATTCGCCACTCTCATATGCTCCTTCGCGTCTCTTGCCTCGAAGTCTACTTCCTCCGGCATCACTCCAAGCTCCTTGTCCGGCGGTCCCTCGGATGCTCCAAGCGCACGGCTTCCGCAAAGCCATCCTTCACCAACTCAAGGATCGAGTCATGATATTGTGAAACTTGCCACGGCTCCATGTGTGAATTACTAAGTCCTACACGACTTCAACGCACATATCAAATCAACATAGCAAACTAACTTAAACCCTTTGCCACACACATCAAAACCTTATCATGGCAAGAGATTGCCCTTACAATCTTCCCCTTTTTGATGTGTGGCAATCCGTTTAAGTTTGGTAAAAACATTTGATATAAATTTCTAAGGTAAGAAAGCATGTAAACATAAACATGATATAGCAACATGCAACTCCCCCTTACTCCATAAAACTCTTTCTACAAATTTCTCCCCCTATCATAATTAACTTAAACATAATTATTTCTCCCCCTTTGACACCATCAAAAATATTAACATTAAGTTATAAACTCATAGCATCAAGTCTAATAGAAAGAAAATACCAAAAATTGTTTTAAAACCTGAAATCAACCTTTACTGTTTGGAATATCGGGCCACTAGTCGACTGGTTCAGACTACCAGTCGACTGGCACACTGTTTTAAAAAATTCTGATTTCCGGGGTGAATTTCAGAAATGCATTAAAAATTCCTGAAAATTTGAAAAATCATGAAATTTGGGGAACATATTTCTTGTATGGTTCTTTATCAGTGAAAAATAGTTTTTCATGAAAAGTCATTATATTTTCACGTATTTGCCAAAAATCCAAAAGCTTTAAAAACCACTAAGTTTTTGATCATGTGAGTATCAAGTTAATCATCTAGTTTTGATTCCAATTGTTTCAAAAACATGAATACATAGATTTTAGATTGAGAAATTGTTTAGAAAACATATGAAATATCCAACCATGATCTTAGGGAAATATGTCTATGAATTAAACATAAGCCTTTCCCATGATTGGTCTATTATTGCTATTTTGATACTTCAAATGACCATCTAAATGCCATAGGCATTAGTGGACATTTGTATCATCCTAACATCTCACCCATGCTAAGTTTTCAATCATAGTAGCCTATTGTGAGTGTGAGATGCATCCTAGAGGGTATTTGTATACACTTAACCATTATATTTATGCAATTCTATCAAGGTTAAGTATCAACCTAACAATCCTCATGATCATAAAAGCATATATCAATTAATTCTACATTATGATCATGAAATACATGTATTCATCAATTAATAATCATGCATTAGGTATTATATGATAATAAGCAAAGTATCACCTAAAGCATGATTTAACCCAATTTCTCATGATTATGTGCCAAAACTCAAAATCATAAATCATGATTGCAAACATACATAGGAATTACATTAATCATCATGATTTAAGCATTATTAACTATTTATAGGCACGTTATCATCACCTAACACTATTTTAAAATGTTGTCCCGCCATCCTAAGTCAACCAAAATATGATATAGGTTAAGTCCATATGGTTGACTACCCTAGGGTTACTCTAACCCTTAAGGATGGATTTTGGAACCCAAAATAAGTTCTTGCCTATGGGGTTCACTAGGTACTCCTTAGGAATCCATTTCCTAGCTATTACTTTCTTCTTATCTTGTCCCCTAGCAATTAGGCATTTGTAGGCCTTTTCATTTTTCTTTTCTTTATAACCTAGGCCTTTCTTATTGAAGCTAGCTCTTTGGCTCCCGATGATCATGTTCAAGGTGTTTGAGCCAATTGTGAATTTCTCTAGGGCTTTTGTCAAATAGTCTACCTTTTCCCTTAAAGCCCTATTTTCTTCTATGTATGCATCATTAACATCAAAAGGCATATAGTTATAATGTGAGCATGCATCATTTAAGATAGAAGAAATATTATCATCATTTAAACATGCTTTTTCTAGTTTATTTTCTAAGTCCTTAATTTGATCTAGCATGCTTTTGTTCTTCTTCTTAGCTCTAAATAAATCCCTAGTTAAGCTAGAAACCATGGAAACTATTTTCTTAGGAGTTAGATTCGTTACCATAGTTTCCATGTCCTCTTCTTCTTTTTCGGATGAGGAAGATGATGATGTGGAGGACACTCCCCCTTCATTTGAGCTCTCTCCACTTGAGCTTGATCCTTCATTTTCAGTGGAGGAGCAATCCAAGTCATCAAAGGCCATTAAGGCCAAATTGGTGATAAAGTGTTGGCAATCGTGCTGTTTCTCGGAATGCTCATTGGCTCCCATGTCCCCGGATTAAAATTTTCACTAATGAAAACTAATCCGGATGGGATGAGTTTCCTAAGCACAACCAATTCGTCGTCGCGCTAACCATCTTGAGCGATCGCTTGAACAAACTAGTTGTTCAAGCAAAACAACTCTTTTAGTTGGTTAGCCACGGAAGAGACGACGCACTGATCGCCGGTTTTTGTGTTTCTTATTCGGGGTCCATGATTATACAAATATATGCAAATCTAAACTAGTATAATCAACATATACTAACATAAAGAACATAAGCTAGCATATCAATAAGAACATGCAAAGAACAATAATAAAAGTTATAAAACTTTTATACCTCTTGATCTTCTATCGTATGTCCTAACCTCCTTGTAGACTTCGTGTGGGCGAAGATCCTCCACAAGTTGAAGCATCCTAGATCTTCTTCAATCCAAAGAAAGAAGAACTCTCTTTCTCTTCTTGCTTGAGCCAACCACCAATCCATAATAGGATTGATGCCGCCGGCCGCAAGAATAGAGAGAACAAAATGGAAACAACCAAGGAACCGAACTAGAGACAAACCCTAGTTTTGGTGCCGCCGGCCAAGATGGAGTGAAGAGGAGAATAGGAAATCGGTTGAGCCCCGACCAAGGTAGAAGGAAGAGAAGGTAGGAGTCGGCCAAACCTTAGGAAGAAGAATAACCCTCCTCCTATATTTGCCGCCCACCTTAGCTTCCATAACCTAGCCGCCCAACCTCCTAACCTCCTAGGGTTTCTTGTCGCCCAACCAAAGATAGGCAAAACCCTAACTCCCTTAGGGTTTCTTGCCGCCCACTTTAGGTTTGGCAAAACCCAAATCTCCAAAACCAAATCATCAACCTAGATCAAAAGGAGAAGCATGGGCGCCGGCCAAACCATGGAGGAAGGAGGAAGAAGGATGTCGGCCACCATTAGGAAGAAGAAGAAGAAGCTCCCTCTCCTTTTGTGGCCACCCAACAACCCTAGCTCCTCCACTTTCTTGCCGCCCAAGCCAAAGCCCCTCAATTAGGTTTTCCATGTTCCATCATCATCTTGCCGCCCACCCTAAGCCACCCTTTTATAGAGTTAGGGTTTTGGGCCTTGGTTTAATCTCCACCGTCGGTTCTAGGGTTTTAATCTCAACCGTCAGATCTAGAGATTTAATCTCAACCGTCGGTTCTAGGGATTTAATCCCAACCATCGGATCTAGAGATTTAATCTCAACCGTCGGTTCTAGGGTTTTAATTCCAACCGCCGGATCTAGAGATTTAATCTCCACCGTCGGTTCTAGGGATTTAATCCCAACCGTCGGATCTAGAGATTTGTTTTCCATTATTTGATCTAGACTTCATGAGGTTTATATTAGGCTACGATAGGGACCATGAGGAGGAGTTGGGTCTTGGCCACCCGATGGATCGGAACCACACAAACTTGATCCATCAATGATGTTCCATTCCACTAGAGGATCATCATCGAACTACCTCACCAACCCCATAAATTAATATGGGCTCCATATATTATTTGTACATCCATCTCCCCGTGTTTAAGACATCGAATGTCCATCAATTAATTGATTTACTGACCATCAATTAATTAACATCTAACTCCTCGAGTAGTACCACTCAACCTTATCATCATGTTGACTAAGTCAACCTGCAGGGTTTACATGATGAACCTTATGAGCTCCTCAAGGGGACATCATCAACCTAATACAAAGGACACGGATTCCTCCTATAATCAACGACACACCATATAAATAATATCATTTCCCAACTTACCGGGCATATTGATTTAATCCATAGAAATCTCACCCTCTGGTAAATCAAAGAAATAAATACTAAGTACATGTGTCCGTTATTATATCGGGATTAAGAGCATGTACAACATAATATCCGAGGTCCGATTCAATTATGTAGTCAGCAACAAATTGAATCACCTCTATGTCGGTCCTGCTCAATACACCTAAGTGTACTAGTGTAACTCTATGTTCAAGATAAAACAATACCAAGCTACACTACAACCATGCCAATGGTTTGTCCAAAACCATCTTGGTTGTGAGCCTTTACTTATATTCTACAAGGGACTGATAACATGATCTTCTGTGCCGCACCCAGGCACCATGTTATCTACAATGTAAAATATTAGACAATATGCACACATATAAATATAAAGTGTAAACAATGATCATGTGATTCTTATTTCAAAATAAAATGTTCATACCAAAGAGCTAGGCTTTCAGTATACATCCCAACAATCTCCCACTTATACTAAAAGACTATGCTGTCATCATACTGCCATACATCTGATTCCCCTTCCCTCCACATGCCTATCAAAGCTCTCGCTAGAAGGGCCTTAGTGAAAGGGTCTACCAGGTCATCCTCTGATGCAATCTAGGCGACAGCAACATCTACCTCCTTTACAATTTCTCGTATCAGGTGGTACTTGCACTCTATGTGTTTACTAGCCTTATGGGCTCATGGTTCCTTCGAGTTTGCAACTGCACCATTATTATCACAATAAATTGTGATAGTTCTGAGCAAACCAGGAATCACATCCAAGTCCATCAAGAAGTTCCTGAACCACACAGCTTCTTTGGCTGCCTCATAGGCTGCCACATACCCAGCTTCCATGGTAGAGTCCACCACGCATTTCTGCTTGACACTCTTCCATACTATGGCTCCACCTCCAAAAGTAAACACAAAGCCTGAGGTAGACTTACTGTTATCCCTATCAGATTGGAAATCAGAATCCGTGTAACCCACATGGAGTAATTGGTCTGCCCGGTAAACTAGCATATAATCCCTAGTCCTTCTCAGGCACTACAATATATGCTTTACCACAGTCCAATGTCCCTGTCCTGGATTACTCTGATATCTGCTGACCATGCCTACGGCAAAGCAGATATCTGGGCTCGTACATAGCATACATTAGGCTTCCTACCACCGAAGCATAAGGAACTGCCTATATCTCCTCTATCTCTTCAGATGATCTAGGACACATCTGCTTAGATAAAGGAACTCCATGCCTGAAGGGTAGAAAACCCTTCTTGGAGTTTTGTATGCTAAAACGATCCAAAACCATGTCTATGTATGAAGCTTGGGATAAGCACAACAACCTTGTTCCCAAGGTTGTGACCCACTTCTCCCAAGTCCTTCATATCATACTGTATTGACGACCATACCCTTACGTCTGATAACACTTCGATGTTGTCGCCAACCACCAAAATGTCATCTACGTATAGTACAAAAATACCACTACGTTTCCGTCACATCTCTGATATACACAAGACCCATCCGAACTTTGAATAAATCCATAAGACTGGATTTACTTCCTCAAAGTGGATGTCCCAAGACTTCAAAGCTTGCTTCAGTCCATTAACGGACCGATTAAGCTTATATACAATACGCTCTTTGCCCTTAGCAATGAATCCCTCTGGTCGCTTCATGTAGATGGATTCCTCATGACTTCCACTAAGGAATGCTGTCTTGACATCCATCTGTCATGCCTCATAATCCATATGAGTTGCTATGCATAAGAGCTCCCAGACCTATCTTGAATCCATAGATTCAATCTCAGTATTCATTGCACTTTGCAAAGATGCTGTATTTATATCTTCGATTGCCTCGTCGTATGTCTAGGGATCAGGTTCATGTTTACTAGGGACCAAATCAGAAGATTTATCCAAAAACATGAATCTGAGAGGCTGTATCACAACCCTCCCACTATGACGAGGTATCATCTGTGTATCCTCTGTGACACACGGTGCAGTGACATGTGGTATATCCTCTTATACCGGTGGTACTAAAGAAGTGACTTCCCTTTTAACTCCTCCAGAAAATTTTACTCTTGGGCTTGTGGCTTATCACATAGTCTTTCTCTAGAAATCTGGCATTCGTGTTAACGATCACCCTCTGATCTCTATGACTACAAAACAAGTCAGAATAACTCATCATCGATCTAACCATCTCCATAAGAGTCATATTCCTTCGTACTGCTACACTGTTCTGCTGGGGTGTGCCAGGTGCAGTCAATTGGGATTGAATCCCAACCTCTGATAAGTAGTTCCTAAACTCTCCCAAGAGGTTGTCACCACCACGATCAGATCGTAGTGTCATCCATATCTTGAATAATCGTCTATGAAAGAGACGAAATATTCAAGATTACCTCTTGCCTAGATAGTCATAGGACCTCACAAATCAGAATGAACAATTTCTAACATATCTTTGGCTCTATACCCCTTGGCCTTAAAAAGGCCTCTTGGTCATCTTACCCTCCAAGCAAGATTCGTAGGTTGGGAGATCCTCCACCACTAATGAACCCAAAGGTCCATCAGCTATCAACCTTTGAATTCTGCTTTGGTTAATGTGACCAAGCCTAAGAAGCCAAAGATATATTTGGTTCATCTTCGAAGGTTCTTTTCTCTTATTGGAATTAGAAGATGAGTTATTAACTTCTATTTGCATCGTGGGAGCTTGTGGTTCAAGTTATAAATTTCCTATCTATGTACCTGAATAGATAATGTCCCTATTCCTTTTATAACAAATATTTCATTAAAAGAAATAGATTATCCATCCAAAAACTATTTAGAAACTGAAATCAATTCTTTCTAAATAAGGGTACATAAAGGAAATTCTTAAGAACCAAAAACCATTATTTTTCTCAAAAGATAAATAAAACATCCCCCACTGCAATAGCCGCCATCTTCATGGCATTGCCCAAGTAAATGGTAATCTCCCCTTCAACTAGCCATCGGGTTTCCTGGAACCCCTGCAAATTGTTGTAGACATGATTAGTGGCTCCCGTATCTACACACCAGGTGCCGGTAGATATCACCGCTAATCATGTTTCAATGACTAGTCCAAAAGATATACCTATGTTCTATTTTGGATTGGGACAGTCCATCTTCCAATGTCCATCCTGCTTGCAAGTGAAGTACTTGCCTTTCGGCTTCTTCACTCTTCCCTGAGATCCTCCTACCATCTTTGCTTCACCTTGTTTCTTCTTCTTCTTGCCTTTCGGCCTAGAAGTAGAAACTCTTTTTTAGCAATGATGGCTTGAGGACACTCTTCGAAGATTGCATACTAGCAGATAAGACAATATTTGGATTCATTTCCAATCAATATAATTTGGGTACAATAAGTTTATTTCCTTTAGTATCAAAATAAGTGGACTGAAAGTCAATTTTGAAAATCCTAAGAATCACATAGATCATTACTTTAGATTTCAAAAAAATTATTGATTCCTCAAACAATAAAATTTCGAAATCAACCAACATCTCAAAACATCGAGAATATCGCATGCCACGATAGTGTGGACGTATACGAATTCTACATTTGTAAGAGGAGGTTTTACCCATTAATTTTATTATCTTGTCAACCTTACTTTTTGACAAATAAAATTAATAGTTGGTTCCTCTTTGACCCTACAAATAAAAGCAGTGACTCTGATGGGGAGGATACTTTTTATTTGCATCTAAGTGTGCACCATTACATGGTACTAAGGGAATTATTTTGGATTATGTGCCTTACCGATGGGGAAGTACACACGCTCCTAAATAATTTCCTATAACCATTATTTGACCTAGTGATCCGCAAACAAACTCATCCGATGGGGAGGAAGGCACTCAGAGCCGACGCGCAAGTTTGTTGCATCACATGTCAAATTGTAATGGAGGCCGCGGGAATTAATTAAAATATCCCTCTCCCACTTAGTAAATTGAAAATGAGGAATTTTCAAGCACACACAACATGCTTATTATTACTGTAGATTTCAATAAAAATTATTGATTCCTCAAACAATAAAATTTTGAAATCAACCAACACCTCAAACACCGAGAATATCGCATGCCACGATAGTGTGGACGTATACGAATTCTACATTTGTAAGAGGAGGTTTAACCCATTAATTTTATTATCTTGTCAACCTTACTTTTTGACAAATAAAATTAATAGTTGGTTCCTCTTTGGCCCTACAAATAAAACTACTTTTTATTTGCATCTAAGTGTGCACCATTACACGGTACTAAGGGAATTATTTCGGATTATGTGCCTTACCGATGGGGAAGTACACATGCTTCTAGATAATTTCCTATAACCATTATTTGACCTAGTGATCCGCAAACAACCTCATCCGATGGGGAGGAAGGCACTCAGAGCCGACGCGCAAGTTTGTTGCATCACACGTCAAATTGTAATGGAGGCCGCGGGAATTAATTAAAATATCCCTCTCCCATTTAGTAAATTGAAAATGAGGAATTTTCAAGCACACACAACATGCATACAAAACAAATCAGCAATAAATATGGAAAAATCAGAATTTTTCCAACTATTATGGCATTGTTCTCCAATATGCGTCCCGTCGTGTCGCCACCTCTTCCGCTCCATCTTTTCCCGTGCGCAAGTCACCAAAGAGTTCCGAGCCGAGATAAAACATTTTAATTTACATCCATCGATCCTATACTCCACGAAGGAGTGTACAAATAATCTAGATCGAAAGTAAACTAAAATGAGCGGCTAAACAATGCCGTATTTAATTATAAAAATTAAATACTAATCTAGCCTCGTCAACCCCGAGGATTCAAATAATATACAATCACACACACATGCAATCACATACACACATATATAGCCATAATAGTTGGATCTTATGCCTGCAACCAAAAAGTTAGCCTACGCACATCCTACTATTATCCGGCATACACAATATATGATAAATGCGTGAAAGTAATCGAATCCAAAACACACAAAACCGGAAACCGTGGCTCTAATACCAATTGTTGGCAATCGTGCTGTTTCTCAGAATGCTCATTGGCTCCCATGTCCCCGGATTAAAATTTTCACTAATGAAAACTAATCCGGATGGGATGAGTTTCCTAAGCACAACCAATTCGTCGTCGCGCTAACCATCTTGAGAGATCGCTTGAACAAACTAGTTGTTCAAGCAAAACAACTCTTCTAGTTGGTTAGCCGCGGAAGAGACGACGCATGGATCGCCGGTTTTTGTGTTTCTTATTCGGGGTCCATGATTATACAAATACATGCAAATGTAAACTAGTATAATCAACATATACTAACATAAAGAACATAAGCTAGCATATCAATAAGAACATGCAAAGAACAATAATAAAAGTTATAAAACTTTTATACCTCTTGATATTCTATCGTATGTCCTAACCTCCTTGTAGACTTCGTGTGGGCGAAGATCCTCCACAAGTTGAAGCATCCTAGATCTTCTTCAATCCAAAGAAAGAAGAACTCTCTTTCTCTTCTTGCTTGAGCCAACCACCAATCCACAATAGGATTGATGCCGCCGGCCCCAAGAATAGAGAGAACAAAATGGAAACATCCAAGGAACCAAACTAGGGACAAACCCTAGTTTTGGTGCCGCCGGCCAAGATGGAGTGAAGAGGATAATAGGAAATTGGTTGAGCCCCGACCAAGGTAGAAGGAAGAGAAGGTAGGAGTCGGCCAAACCTTAGGAAGAAGAAGAACCCTCCTCCTATATTTGCCGCCCACCTTAGCTTCCATAACCTAGCCGCCCAACCTCCTAACCTCCTAGGGTTTCTTGCCGCCCAACCAAAGATAGGCAAAACCCTAACTCCCTTAGGGTTTCTTGCCGCCCACTTTAGGTTTGGCAAAACCCAAATCTCCAAAACCAAATCATCAACCTAGATCAAAAGGAGAAGCATGGGCGCCGGCCAAACCATGGAGGAAGGAGGAAGAAGGATGCCGGCCACCATTAGGAAGAAGAAGAAGAAGCTCCCTCTCCTTTTGTGGCCACCCAAAAACCCTAGCTCCTCCACTTTCTTGCCGCCCAAGCCAAAGCCCCTCAATTAGGTTTTCCATGTTCCATCATCATCTTGCCGCCCACCCTAAGCCACCCTTTTATAGAGTTAGGGTTTTGGGCCTTGGTTTAATCTCCACCGTCGGTTCTAGGGTTTTAATCTCAACCGTCGGATCTAGAGATTTAATCTCAACCGTCGGTTCTAGGGATTTAATCCCAACCGTCGGATCTAGAGATTTAATCTCAACCGTCGGTTCTAGGGTTTTAATCCCAACCGCCGGATCTAGAGATTTAATCTCCACCGTCGGTTCTAGGGATTTAATCCCAACCGTCGGATCTAGAGATTTGTTTTCCATTATTTGATCTAGACTTCATGAGGTTTATATTAGGCTACGATAGGGACCATGAGGAGGAGTTGGGTCTTGTACCGATGGGGATCGGAACCACACAAACTTGATCCATCAATGATGTTCCATTCCACTAGAGGATCATCATCGAACTACCTCACCAACCCCCATAAATTAATATGGGCTCCATATATTATTTGTACATCCATCTCCCCGTGTTTAAGACATCGAATGTCCGTCAATTAATTGATTTACTGACCATCAATTAATTAACATCTAACTCCTCGAGTAGTACCACTCAACCTTATCATCATGTTGACTAAGTCAACCTGCAGGGTTTACATGATGAACCTTATGAGCTCCTCAAGGGGACATCATCAACCTAATACAAAGGACACGGATTCCTCCTATAATCAACGACACACCATATAAATAATATCATTTCCCAACTTACCGGGCATATTGATTTAATCCATAGAAATCTCACCCTCTGGTAAATCAAAGAAATAAATACTAAGTACATGTGTCCGTTATTATATCGGGATTAAGAGCATGTACAACATAATATCCGAGGTCTGATTCAATTATGTAGTCAGCAACAAATTGAATTACCTCTATGTCGGTCCTGCTCAATACACCTAAGTGTACTAGTGTAACTCTATGTTCAAGATAAAACAATACCAAGCTACACTACAACCATGCCAATGGTTTGTCCAAAACCATCTTGGTTGTGAGTCTTTACTTATATTCTACAAGGGACTGATAACATTATCTTCTGTGCCGCACCCAGGCACCATGTTATCTACAATGTAAAATATTAGACAATATGCACACATATAAATATAAAGTGCAAACAATGATCATCTGATTCTTATTTCAAAATAAAATGTTCATACCAAAGAGCTAGGCTTTCAGTATACATCCCAACAATTTTCTTAGGAGTTAGATTCGTTACCATAGTTTCGATGTCCTCTTCTTCTTTTTCGGATGAGGAAGATGATGATGTAGAGGACACTCCCCCTTCATTTGAGCTCTCTCCACTTGAGCTTGATCCTTCATTTTCAGTGGAGGAGCAATCAAAGTCATCAAAGGCCATTAAGACCAAATTGGTGATAAAGGCATTCTCCTCTTCCGATGATGATGAAGAGGATGAGGATGGATCATCCCAAGTCCTTGCCTTGAGATCTTTGGACTTTCCCTTTTCCTTTGTCTTCTTCTCCTCTTTCTTCTTGCTCCCCTTTTTCTTCTTCTTTTCTTCTTTCTTCTTCCTCTCTTCTTTGCTCTTGTTTAGGAGAGGACAATTGTCCCTTATGTGTCCCTGTCCTTGGCAATTGTAGCAAATGATTTTCCCCCTTGGTCTTCTACTCCTATCATTGGATTTATTAAATTGAAAACCTTTTAAAGCACGCCTTACCCTCCTTACCATATACGCTTCTTCCGTTCTATCCATGGAGGAGGAGGAGGAAGCTTCGTCTTTGGAGGAGGAGGGAATCTCTATCTTCTTCTTCCCCTTGTTTGCCAACAATGCTACTCCCCTTGAAGGTTGGATTCTAGGCTCTTCTTGTATACCTTCAAGCCTTGTTTCATGAAGCTCCATGGTTGAGAAGAATTCCTCCAAGGTACTTACTTCTAAGTTCTTGGAGATATAAAATGAGTCCACCATGGAGCTCCATCTTGAGGACCGGGGAAAGGCATCTATGGCCTTCATTACCATATCCCGGTTGGAGAGCTTTTCTCCTTCACTTGTTAGGCCAATTAATATTTCTTTAAACCTAGAATGTAATGATGTTACCTTTTCTCCCTTTTCCAATTTGATATTTGATAGTTGGGAGCGGAGGAGGTCTCTCCTTACAAGTTTGGCTTCCGAAGTGCCTTCATGAAGTTCAACCAATCTCTCCCACATCTCCTTGGCACTTGAGCATTCCCCAATTCGGTTGATCTCTTATTGGGGGAGCACATTGAAGAGATGGTGCTTGGCTTTTGAGTTTGCAAGGTGCTCTTCCCTTTGCTTTTTGGTCCACCTAGATTTCTCTATTGGCTTCCCTTCTTCATCCCTAGGCAAAACGAAACTGGATTCCATTGTAATTATTATATCAAAATCCATTTCGAAAAATACCTCCATTCGCTTCTTCCATCAAGTGAATTCGCCGTCGAACTTCGTTGGGTGGATGTTGGAGCCGGCCATTTTGAAAGTTGCTTGTTGTGGCGGTTAGTCCTCGACAAGCTTTCCTTGGCTCTGATACCACTTGTTGGGAGGCCGGGACAGCCGACATGAGGGGGGTGAATAGCCCTCAAACGTTGGATGTTGTAATTTACTCGTCTACAAAAGGTTAGCGCAAGCGGAATATAATAAGACAAGACAAGTAAATATACAATACAAGAATCAAAACGCTAACGCAAGATGTAACGTGGTTCACAGCTACGTCGCTAATCCACGATCCTGATTCGTCCGAGGTGAATCACTCCTTCAAAGCCAATCACTATTGGTCTCTCCTATGCACCAAGCTAGGTGGAGGTAACCTTTACAATCAAGATCACTCTTCTTACAATAAGAATGGAGTAAAAGCAAGTAAGAAGAGTTTAGAGCTTGTGGGGGACTTGGATGGTCGTTTGGAGTAAGAGCATTAGCCATCCAAAAGCCCACACCCTCTCTTTTTATAGTGAGGAAGTTTTTCTTCCTGTTGGACGCCATCAGTCGACTACTACCCTTGGCAGTCGACTACCGCCACTCTAATAACCTCTGAATACGTCGGATCCCGACCGTTGTAGTCCAATGGAACACTTGGCAGTCGACTGATGGACCTCATCAGTCGACTGCGGCCTCCGTAGTCGACTGCCCAGTCGGCTACTAGCGGTTCTGTGGCCAAACCCTTTCGACTAGTCGACTGTTGCCTTGGAGTGATGGTCTTAGCGATCAATGCCATATGTATATGGCACCGCTGGCCTCAACACACTCGAATAATACAACCACGTTCGATAGAAGCGATCCGCCATTCCATTGCAATGATCGTGTCGAAATCCCATCCGACACTTAGCCAAATGGCCAAGTTTCACCTAAGAGCTACCCCATTCCCGGGTTACATTCGCTCACTCTCATCTCTTGGAGTCCCTCGCCTTCGAAGTTCTCTTCGTTCGCGGCTACGCCCCTCGGCAGCATCAGGCGCACGACTCTGCAATGCTCCTTCGCGTCTCTTGCCTCGAAGTCTACTTCCTCAGGCTTCACTCCAAGCTCCTCGTCCGGCGGTCCCTCGGATGCTGCAAGCGCACGGCTTCCGCAAATCCATCCTTCACCAACTCAAGAACCGAGTCATGAGATTGTGAAACTTGCCACGGCTCCATGTGCGAATTACTAAGTCCTGCACGACTTCAACGCACATATCAAATCAACATAACAAACTAACTTAAACCCTTTGCCACACACATCAAAACCTTATCATGGCAAGAGATTGCCCTAACATAATCTACTTTTTTATAAGTCTCTAGATACTTTGTAGGCATCAACCATAGATGCTCACAAAGTGGTCCTAGGAAATGCGTTTAATGCGTACCTTATTACATCCCGATTCTCCACCTTTTGTCCGATTGAATGAAGACCATTCATTATTTCCTGGATCCTTGCGTGGATTTGAGTCACTGTCTCGTGGTCTTGCATTTTTAGATTAAATAATTTATTTAAAAAGAGGTCCCATTTGCATACCTTTGTGTTGGTCGTCCATTCATGTAGCTCAATGAGCTTGTTTCATAAGTCTTTTGTGATGATGAAGGGATCGATGCGGTTGAGTTTTTCTTTGGATAGACCGCATTGAAGAATTTGTGTGGCTTTTGTATCGGCTTCTACTTGCAACTTCATTGCATTTGTCCACTTGTCGCAATCCAAGTACTCATCATCTTCATTCGTTGGTAAGTTGAAGCCGGTTTGAATGACTATCCACATCTCGACTTGGGTCTTGAGGTAGCATTCCATCCGACCCTTCCAATAACGGAAGTTATCTCTGTTATAGAAGAGAGGTCAAGCGGTGCTATACTCCTCGAGATGGGCCATTCAATAAAACATTGCACACAAAAAAAAAACCAAAAACATGAAAATTGCCAACACTTGGTCTTGGATTAGTAGTGCGGGATAAGAAGAGCTTAAATTAAAATGCGAAATGAAAACCACGAAAAGAAAATAAGTTTTCTAGACCGATGGTTGCACCGAATCTGAGTGCCCCTGCTCTGATAACATTTGTTGGATCGAAGAGTCATTAGAGGGGGGGGTGAATAGCGAACATAAAACTTTCTTATTTTCGACGTTAAAACCAAAGTAAGCACAGTGGAAGTAAGGACAATAAAAGAAAGTAACATTTTATTTTTACTTGGTTCACAACCGAAAGGTTGTTAATCCAAGGCCCCACAATTCTAGACCATGTACGATGGGATAATCCACTAAAAGTCTCTTCCTCATTGAAGGTAAGAGACGACAGTTACAAGAAAAAGATAGAGAAGAGGCAACAAGCCTACCTCTCCTCTTTACAACAAAAAGGTCAAATACAAGAAGTGAAACAACTAAATGAAATGAAACTACCGACGAAAAGATGGAGACTTGATGTGATGTCGGTGTTACGACGGCGTAGTATTGTCGTCGGAAGCTTGGAGTTGTTGGAGCACTTTAGGAGCACAATTAGATGATGCAAAGAGGTGAAAAGCCTCTTCTTTTATTGCCCTCCAAACCGTAGCTCATTGAGATCTAGATCTGGGTCAATGCTCCACATCACCCCAAGATAAGGGGAGCTTATCTTGGCTTTCTTCGAGATGATCAACTTGACCAGTAGTCGACTGATGCCTCTTGGTAGTCGAATGCTGGTAGCATCAGTCAATTACCAATGGCCTTCAGTCGAGTGCCAGCTTGATCACTCACCTACAAGATAGAGTTAGCATAGAAATGAAGATTAATGGTAAATACGACGGTCCTTACCATCCGACCTCGACCTAAACCTTCCTCCAGAAGTCTTAGTCAGATCGCTGCCTACGGTAGTCCCCATACGGAGGACACGATCTTACCATCGCTCCACACTCAATTCTTACCTCCAGTCCTTCCTGACTTGTCGCTTAGCTTCCGGTCACCACCGAGGTTCCCCAACTCCAATGAGGTTCTCCTGGTGTCGCCTGACTAGGCCACCATGGTTTGTTGTCTTGAGATTATCTGGGTGTCATAGACCTTGGGCTTAGCTTAATACAATTCCTACACATTCAATACAGTACATGAGATAACAATAATTGCTTATCTTTGAACCTTTGTCATAATCAAAACCTAGGTTCGATTATCTGGTGCCCCTGGACCAATATGGACTTCAGTTGACTGGAATCCATTCAGTCGACTTATCCCTGCAAAACGAGATTAGCACAAGCAAACAATATGAAACATGATAGCAATAGTAAAACTGTTTGATCTCAACTTCTATGTCCCACACGGACCATAGGTCAGATCGATGCCTAGCTTTGTCCCTTACATAGGACTCAACCTCACCTCTCCACTCCAGGCTTACCTGTCAGCTGCCCTGTTGGACTTACCATTCTTGACATATGATCTGACCCACAAGGGTTTCAACCAGCTGTCCGATCTTCCTGACCCAGCTAGACTTTTTGCCAATTGTCTGGTCTCCAGATCCAATTGGTCTTCATGCCAAATGTTCGGTCCACTCGACCCATCTGAACTTCATGCCTGGTGTCTAATCCTCCTGATATGTCAAGACATCTACCTAGTATTTGGTCAACATGACCTACTAGGACTTCCTGTTGTTGTGAGGGGAAACTTCGCTTCCCACTTCAACTCAGTCGCTTGTTCATGGCGATCCCTTCTACGTCCCTGGATAAAAAAATTTATCCTCGACAAGAGGAATTGCCCAAGCAACCTTGTCATCTGCGTGCTATTCGATTAGAGTAGTCACTTGAACAAACTTGTTGTTCAAGTGACCAACCTCTATTCTACGAGTAGCCGCGGAATAGACGATGTACGGATCGCTGACTTTTGTGTTTATGTTCGGGGTCCAAGTTATAATAGCCACAAAACAAAATATATCTTGCATATATAATTGAAAAACAATTACAAACATATAACATATGAAGATAGATAAGTGTTATACCTCTCGATCTTCTATTGTATGACCTTCCTCCTTTCGGACGTCGTGTGGGTGATGATCTACCAAAAGTTGAAGCTCAAAGATCACCAATCTTCCTTCCTTGCTCGTTCCGAGCAAGAGGAAGAATAGAAACAACACTCTTCTCCTTCCTTTAGCCAACCAACAAGCAACAAGCAAGTTGCTTGCCACTAGCCAACAAGGAGAAGGGAGAAAATATGAATGTCGACCAAATCTCCAAAGGAGGACCCTAAGCCTTGGTTCCACCGGCCAAGGAGAAGAGGAGAGCTGGGTTTTGATGCCGGCCAAGGGAGGAGAGGGGCTGTATGGATGCCAGCCACCAATGGAGAAGAAGAAGAGAAGGAAAGAATTTCCTTATTTGGTGCCGCCAAGCTCCAAACCCAAGCTCCAACCTCTTGTCGCCAACTCCTAACACCCTTGCTTCCCTTGATTATTCTCCATGCCAACCCTAAAGGCTCCTTTTATAGAGTTTAGGGATAAGTCTTGTTTTAATCTCCACCATTGGTTCTAGGGATTTAATCTCAACCGTCGGATCTAGAGATTTAATCTCAACCGTCGGATCTAGTGATTTAATCTCTACCTTTGGATCTAGAGTTTTGTTTCCATCCATTGGATCTAGGCTTCATGAGGTATTAATAGGCTACAATAGGGACCATGAGGAGGAGTTGGATCTTAGCCACCCAATGGATCAAGCCCACATAAAGTCCGATCCATTAATGATAATCCAATCCACTAAAGAATTATCATTGATCTACCTGACCAACCCCCATAAGTTAATATGGGCTCCACATATTATATGTGTATTTTCTCCCCGTGCTTAAGATCTCGAATGTCCGTCGATTAATTAATTTACTGACCATTAATTAATCAACATCTAACTCCATGAGTAGTACCACTCAACCTTTTCATCATGTCGGACCATGTCCACCTACAGGGTTTACATGATGAACCTTATGAGCTCCTCAAGGGGACATCATCATCTTAATATATAGGACACGGTTTCCTCCTATAATCAACGACACACCATATAAATAATATCATTTCCCAACATACCGAGCCTATCGATTTAATCTATAAATCTCGCCCATTGGTAAATCAAAGAAATGAATACTAAGTATATGTGCCCGTTATTATATCGGGATTAAGAGTATGTACAATATAATATCTGAGGTTTGATTCGATTATGTAGTCAGCAATGAATCGAATCACCTCTAAGTCGGTCCAGCTCAATACACACAAAGTGTACTAGTGTGATTTTATGGTCAAGACAAACCAATACTAAATCACACTACAACCATACCAATGGTTTGTCCAAAGCCATCTTGGTTGTTAGCCTATACTTATACATTACAAGGAGCCGATAACATGATCTCTTGTGTGACACCACACACCATGTTATCTATAATGTAATGTGTTAGACAATATGCATAACCATAAAGATATGCAAGCAATGATCATGTGATTCTTATTTCAAAATAAAGATGTTCATACAAAAGATAGACTTTTTAGTATACATCCCAACACCTGTTAAGTCTGCACACTTAACACTCATATCAGAACACAAGTAAATCCAAACTCTAACTATGGTTCATACATCAAACCTAAGGAGTGATACTCTGTACACCAATAGTAGACACATATAACTGTAAACTACTAGTATCTCTCGGTATATCAACAAATAGTTAAAACTAAAGTAATACCCCGAATGATCAATCGGTAGGTTCGTTGTGCCTTTTCCCCCTAGTTAAGGCATAAACCAGTCCAACTCCCATGCTTAGCAGTTGAGTTCCTATAGGTTTTGTAGGTTAGCCCTAAGGAACTGATGTCCACAACTGAGAATATCATGGGGCAAATACTCTGCAAGGCTAATAAATTCTGCATTCCCTAACAAACAATGATCTGATCGCATAAATGGTATATGACTAACTCTACTTCATATGCACAAGTGCAGATCATGTACTCAAAGGTGTTTCCAAGGTTAACAAACCAAGTACAAGCAACCCAAGAATTCAAATTTCTCGTAAAGAAGAGTAATTTGATTCTTTACTAACTGTATCAATAATAGTATGCGAGCTTTCTCCATTACCTAACTTGTAGTAACCTGCAATGGCACATTGAATGACATTCCATGAGACTGTAACCCTTTGATCTCCAAAAGAAGTGTGATGACCTGACCTCTGCTTTCCGACTCGGTATCAGTCAGCTCTCCAAGGTAATTCACCTCTTCAAAAGTAGGTACATGTCTTATGGACTCAACATGTCGTTTTCGTGGTCAAACCACACCATGACTATGAATAGTATCAAACACCCTACATGCCATTCCCTGTTATAAAGAACTAAATGCATAATCAACCATAAGATATATAATCAACAATATCATACCTTACATCCTATTGCTCGGAGATGTCCCACCGCTGCCAAGTTTTAAACTCACAAAGCCAAAATCAAGCAAAACTAAACTCAACGTCTGAACAAAATAAAATCTAAAAGTGGACACTGCAACCTGGGGCTTTGATATCAATAAAATTATCATGCTCAAGAGTATATTTGTCTGTCAATCAGATGGTACCCTCTTATGACAATATAAAATACAATAACATTACAAGGCCCAAATAGCTGCTGGTACACACAATCGCTAAATCATAGAGAAATATACTAACCAAACTGCGGAACCAATATAGAATAAAATCCAAAACCTACAATCCATCAAGGATTTGAACCCAAAATGCACCATGTGATATGGAATCGACAGACATGACCTCTAAGCACCTTACGACATCCTCTACCTGCTACCTGAGCAATAGGAAAACCCAGGTTATGTGGTGGTGAGCATAAGACTCAGTGGTATATGAAAGATAGTGCATGAACTAAATAAACATATGGAGATCAACAGGTATACAGTCTTAAAGGTAATATCAAATAACCATCAGTATGAATATAATCAATACATATACCAACCTGATCCACCAGATGTAACGTAATGTACTGACATACATAAAGGTATGTAGTGACACAACTCATAACAACCTAAGAAAATATACAACAACATAACACATACAAATAGCATGCATGACAATGTAACACCTGTGATCAACTCATAATCATATGAACAACGTATAATCAAATGCAGAAACGAACTTGGTCTATTTAATGTGGTATTATAATGTTGATCAAATGCACATAACAATCTAATCCAACTCATACTCAAATACACCATATACAACAGTATAGAACATGCAAATGGTATGCATCATGATTTACAAACATATGCAGTAATCATAGCTCAACCAAATGCAGCATCTCACAAGCATATGCAATATGTATCATACACATATATGCCACCACACATGGCAATTCATATGCAATATGTATCACACACATATATGAGCCACCACACATGGCAATGTATATGCATGGTCACTGCCTGCACACTTCACTCACTACCACGACCCCGTATGGCCTAGGTGGCACGACATGACAACTATCTCAACTCCAACTACCACTACTCTCAATTGGTATAATGGGAAGTAAGAGTAAGTAGCTATAGCTACACAACAGGGGTCCATGCACTCCAACTACCACTACCCATGAGTGGTCGAGTGATGCAGAACAGGACAAGCTTCATGCAACTCCAACTACCACTATAGCATAGTGGATGAGTGTGACACAATAGATAAGCTGCACTAAACTCAAGCTACCACTACCCTGAGTGGTTGAGGAGGCAGTAATGATTGACGATTCTCTCAACTACAGGGGAGACCAAGTCGACAGCATGCATGTAATGCAATGATGCATAACTCCAAACACATAAACCCATAGCATTCTCTCTATCTCATAGAGAGCCATATACAATAGATAAACAACCATTCTAGGACCTTCAGTCCGTAAACAAAACTCTACCGACAACCCACTCAACCATATACAGAAGATATGACGGATAGGAGACACATAATGTAAAGTAGTATGATAAGACAATCATGTATACATTTAGAACCATCAACTACCCCAGTGATATAACACGATGACCTAATCTAGGACTATAACTATACTCAGCAACATGCACTTATGCAACATCCATATATATCAACCAAACATAGTATATATAATCATCAACAGTGATAAAACAAGACTGTATAGATATCAAATGGAGCATCTCAAAGTTTAACGGCTAAGTATCAAGCACAGGAATAAATAAGAGTAGAGTGAAGGTAATGATACTATCATCATAACAAAGCTCATGCACTAAGATCATCGATCTACTGAAACAAAGGAAGGAATTACCCACATGATATATAACTCGTGTCGATTGTCCTCACATCCATGAACCTACCTCATATTAAAGTATTGCAAGAAAGAGGAACATAACTAAGTTCTACTGTCATTCTAGTAGTAGAACCAAATCAATTCATATCCCGAATCTTACCAATATAACAACTTCTTCCATTAATTACTAATCAGAAACCAATAATAACTTAGCTATAGATCCAACTTCACATCCATAACAATCCAAATCCGGACTCAACAAGCATAGCCTCACTTGCACAACTTCTTGAACCACCTAAAATTCTCCGAATTGAATCATTCGATTGAACTACAACCAAAACTCAATTTCAATAACCCAAACACCACAAATTGAAGGTGAAGACTATATGAAATTCCATGGTAGATTCCCTGATCTAGCCTCTTGAACCACCGTAAGCTACTGATGATGGCGTTCTTCCCAATAACAACCATAGAACAACCAGAAACCAAGGGCATAGTCGACTGTGATCGAAGGTGGCTAGTAATTGTAGGAGATTTGAGGCCGCTAGAGGGGGGGGGGGGGTAAATAGCGTGTGACCATACGATGATGGAATTTGTTCGCGTTGCTTGTCTACAATCTTGTTAGTACGCAGCGGAATAAACGATAACAAATACAAACACAAGATACAATCACAATATGCACGATATAACGTGGTTCGGAACCGAAACGGTTCTTACTCCACGGATTGGGTTCGTACGAACCCTAGCGATGCCACAAACACCACTAAGCAATAAACTCCTTCTCGATAACAAGTCGGAGGTGGAGAAACCTCGTACAATGAATTACAATAAGTAATACACAAAAATACAAGCAAAATAAAAAGAAATGTAAAGAACACTTTACAAAACTAGGGTTTGAGCGCTTTGCTTGTTGGTTGCTTGGATGAGGTTGAAGGGCCCTGAAATGCACCTCCAAATCGCCTCAAGTAAGCTCCCCAAGAATTGATGATGAAATCCTCCACGAGCTCCCCTTTTTATCTTGCATCGGGTTGGATTTCCGCCTGGCAGTCGACTGTCATAAGTCCCCAGTCGACTGCCAACACTGAAGCTATGAGACAATGACTCAATCCACATTGGACAAGTTCCAACGGGACTCTTTCCAGTCGACTGCCAACATTGGCAGTCGACTGCCAACGCCCTTAGTCGACTGCCCAGTCGGCTATAGAGCATTCTGTGCTCGCAACTCAACTAGCAGTCGACTGCCATCCCTTGGCAGTCGACTGCTCCAATAAGTAGTCGACTGCCAGAGTAATTTCAGCTCTTAAACGGTAGTCGAACTCAAGTCGACTCATGGCAGTCGAACCGACCATAATGCCAGTCGACTGCCAACCTCAAAGATGAGGTTTTAACCCAAGTATGGTGTCCCCATACTTGCTAGACCACCCTTAGCCTAGACCTAAGCCTTCTAGCCACCTCCATCAGCCTTATGCCTCTCGGATCCCTCCAAGTCATCCATGACTTGTTCATCCATCACGCTAGCCTTCAGGTGCTTCCATCGGCTATGTCATGCTAACGGTGTCTACACCGCCAAGGCACATTGGACTTACGCTTCCAAGACTCCGTTTGGACTTTACGCCGCCAACCATTGGACTTATCAAATGCCAAGACTCAAACATGGACTTTCCCTTGCCAACCCATGTTGGACTTTCTATGCCAAGACCCATGCTTGGACTTCCCTTGCCAAGACCCATGCTTGGACTTTCCATGCCAAGACCCATGCTAGGACTTCCCTTGTGCCAAGTACTCAAGACTTGGACTTTCCCAAATGCCAAGTGTCCCACTTGGACTTTCCATGCCAAGTACCCATGACTTGGACTTTACCTTGCTAAGACCCATGCTTGGACTTTCCCATAATCACATGGTCAACCCTAGTCAACCATCAAAGTCTCCCTCGAGTCAAACTCGAGTCTGGTCAATTATAACCTAGGCCGATTGTATAAACAATCTCCCCAAAATATTAACCGACATCAATGTCAAACATCATTGTCAAACATACTATGTCAAACATCAAAACATTACTTGAGTCAAACTCGAGTCTGATCAATCATGACCTGGGCCGATTGCACCAACAGTAATGACGGTGGAGCTATTGTTGATACACCTTCGGAGCCTTCAATCCACCGAGAAACCAAGGAAAGAAGAAATAAACAATGGCAGAAGATTACTACTTGTGGTGGGGAGGATGACGACGTTTTTCAGTCGAAATAGAAAGAAGGACGATGATAGTGGTTGCAGATATTACTGCGATGCCTTTATGCTGTGAACTTACCTCGATGGTTGTAGAATAACCCACGGCGGCGGAGACAAGCCGACACATCCAACTACGACAGAGATCGAGTGGAGAGAAAGAACCGATAAAAAAATGGGAAATTTGGAGGAAAAGGCTAAAATGTTTAAAGATAAAGAATAGGAGAAAATAGAGAAATAAGACCTAAGTTTTTTGTATTTAAATATTTGGTAAATTAAAATATTAATCCCAATATTATTTGATAATCCATATAGGTTTTACCAACCTATAAATTTTATCCCCATGAAATACCATAGAAAACCCTAAAAATTTCTGAAAAACTTTATAGGGCAATTTTCTTAATTGACAATAATTATTATATTTTTATTTTGGTGTCGTATTTTACACTCATCTAGAGTCACTCTTCCAGAGTCACTCATTGATAACAGTTTTTTGTCATGATATCATTACAAATTAATTACCAAACGCTCTCTAAGCTAATATAGCATAGTGAACGACAAAGATCATTTCCCAACGAGTGTAATCGAGAGAATAGTAGTCTTAGGATCACTAGTTATTACTTTGGATTTTCTATTATAAATGGGATTTGGAATTTAAAAGGCTAATCCTAATGAACTAATGACAATGCACGTAATTAAAACTCTAATCTAACACAACTACAACTATGATGACGTTAAGAAAAACATAAAGTAAGCATCCTAATCTACTTGCAGCCAATTTGTTGGTGCAGTAGGAACCTAAGTCGAATCTGAGTTTTGTTTATAGCAAACAATACAAAGTTAAGCTAATGTCGTTATCTCACGAGCTAAATCGAGTGTGCAGAAAATTGCTATAGCTAGAGCTGAAGGCTAGTGACACCCGGAGGAAGCCGCGGTGGTCGGGCGACACTCGGGTGACTTCGGAGGGAGCCGAAGGAATCGGGTGGAAGGCCTAAGCTTAAAGTGACACGTTAAGTATCGAGGTAAGCCTGTGTGTGTGAGCGGCGCATATCCGTACGATCCTCTTTACGGGGATGATCTTAAGCGTAGATCTGACCAAAGACATCCTATAGATGGTCTAGGTCAAGATCGGACGATCGACGACTGTCGAAATTATGTTTTTGTTGAGCTAACTTTGACTTGCAGCAAGCATCAGTCGACTGCCAGCTTGGAGGACTCGACTTCCATCAATCAGTCGACTGTCGGAGGTTAGCACTCGACTGATGCTGCCATCAGTGGACTGATGATGGCCATCAGTCGACTGATGGTCAAAGGATCAGCTTCGAGGAGTCAAGGATTATCACCAAATTTCAAGGGGAGTGGTGCTCAAATATGATTGGCTAGGGTTCCTCTCGAAAAGGGGCTCAAAGGCTATAAATGGAGGTCCTAACCTAGGGTTTCATCATCAATTCTAAGTGCTCAAAAGCCTTTGCAACGCTGCGACTCTTAGACGACTCTACAACAACGAAGTGCTGCCAACAACCGTAGCTTAAGTTTTTTTTTTTAGTTGTTGGTATAATCTTACTTTGTTATTGCTTTCAATATTGTAATTCTTTTTAATTGAGGTTTTCTATCGTTGCATTTTACCTAAATAGAAGAGAGGGTTTGTCTCTCTATCTTTTTGCTTCGAAGGTTTTTGTAATCGTCAAACTCCTACCTCCAACGAGGAGGAGTGTTTTAGTGAATTGCCCTTCGTACACGGTCTAGGACCGTTAGGGCCATGGAGTAGTAACCGAAGGCTACGAACCAAGTAAAAAAATATCTTGTCTTTTTTTGTTTCATTTATCTTTCCGCTGCACTTAATTTTTTTGATATGAACTCGAAAAGATAAAAAGAGGTTTTTCGCTATTCACCCCCCTCTAGCGAACAGCTTCGATCCAACAATTGGTATCAGAGCCGGGGGCGCTTAGATTTGGTGAAACCACCAATCTAGCATTTTTTTTACAGATTTGTTTTTCATTCGTTTAAATTTTTCTCCCGCACTACTAATCCAAGATGAAGTCTTGGTACTCTTCGTTTGGTTTTGTTTTGCAAGTATTCGCTTTTGGAGTAGCCAACGGTAAAACAGGCATAACTTTTTGTATAAGTTGACTCACGAAATGGGCTACCTACCAAAACAAAGCTCTCGGAGAGATCTACATTCTTTCAAGGTAAAACCCTTGTATCAGGCTGTCTTCATCCCAAAAAACCATCGTTTAGTACCATTTCGGGGACATCGAAGGTTGTAAGTGATCATCTTTTATTTTAGTTGGTTATTTCTCATTTATTCCTTTTGTTTCTTTTCATTTCCTACATTACTAATCCAAGGCGAAGTCTTGGAACCTTTTTCGTGTTTTTTTTGGTATTTTTTGTGCAAGGTTTCCCTTCCAAATGGCCCATCTCGAGGGTTTTAGCACCGTCCGACCTCCGTTTTACAACGGAGATGATTTCCGTTACTGGAAAGGTCGGATGGAATGCTTTCTCAAAACCCAAATCGAGATGTGGATCATAATCCAAACGAGTTTCACACTTACGACTAACGAAGTGGGTGAATCCTTGGGATATGACCAATGGACCATTGCGACAAAACGACAAGTCGAAGCCGATGCCAAGGCAACACAAATCCTCCAATGCGGCTTGTCCAAGGAGGAGTTAAATCGCGTCGGCCCCTTCATCAGCGCAAAGGACCTTTGGACAAAGCTAGTGGAGCTACATGAAGGGACCGATCAAGCCAAGGTATGTAAGCGCGACCTTTTATTTAATAAATTATATAATCTAAAAATGTAGAAACATGAAACAGCGATGCAACTCCACGCCCGCATCCAGGACATAGTCAATAATCTACACGTAATCGAGCAAAAGGTCAAAAACTGCGACCTTATAAGGTATGTCCTAAACTCCTTTCCGAGGACTACCTTGTGGGCATCCATGGTCAATGCCTACAAGGTCTCCAAGGATCTTTCTAAACTTAGGTTATATGAACTTTTTTCTGATTTCGAACTTCATGAGCAGTCTAACTCGGAACCCGAGAAAGGTATAGCACTATTTGCAGGTTCAAAGAAGAAAACCGCTAGCATGCCACCCCCGAAGGAAGAAGAGGATGAGTCAGATTTGGAGGTCGACTCGGAAATGGAGGCCAAACTAGTCAACCTAGTTCGGAGGATAGTCAAGGGTCGAAAATGAACCGTCACTCGACCCAACGAAGGTAAGCCTAAAAGTTCAAATATTAGATGTTATGAATGCAACAGGTTTGGACATATCAAGTCCAAATGCCCAAAACTCAAGAGCAAGGCACCGAAACACAAAAAGGCACTCAACGCTACTTCGGAAGAAGCTTCCGAGGAAGAAGATGATGATCGAGTCCTCATGGCTAAACCGGTGGAATCGGAGACGGAGTCGGAACCGGAACTTGAATCGGAAATCGAAGATGAGTCGGACTACGAAGCACTATTCAAGACAAGCCACGGATACGCATCCGGTTCAAAAGATACACTCAAGGTAAGTCAGTCTCTCATTACTACACTTTATAGTGCAATTAAGTTTTTAAATAGAAAGTTAGCTAAGTCCGAGTCCAAGGTTGAGACCCTGGTTGAGGAAGTTAAACTCCTCAAACACGAGGTCTCCCTAACCTCTTCGACTAGTCGAGTTCAAGAGAAGGACTCAACTCGGGTTGAAAAACTCGAAGTTGAGAACTCACTCTTGAAGAGTCAAGTCGAAGATCTTAGGAATACGTTGGAAAGGTTTACTTTGGGATCCAAAGCACTTGACCTCCTACTTGGATCGCAAAGGGCCATGTACAACAAGGCCGGGCTAGGGTTTAGCTCAAACACGACCAATAAGTCGTATATGTCGATTGTAAGTCGACATAAAAAATGTGTCGAAGCATGGGTCCCTAAGACCACCTTGATTTCAAACTTAGGATCAAACCAGTACTGGGTTCCCAAGGACCAAATCCACTATGTGGAGAGACCGAATCGATTCAACGGTCCAGGGGGAGCTAGTACGAAATTTGTTTGTGTTTTAACTTAGAAATTGCATGCTTAGGTTTTTATTTAGTTTGATTTTTTTTAGAATGGTTAGATAGGACTATAACTCATCAACACTTGATAACATAGTACTAGGACGCGGCGAGATGATAGTACGCTAGGAAAACATAGTCTCGTGTATTCGAGCTAGATAAGGCGTATCTAGTTCGGTTCACTTGACCGAGTGGAACTAGTTGAAGCTACCTCACCGTATCCTCGACTAGTTAGACAAGGAAGTGGTCTTAGGTGAGTCAAGTTACTATTTTCTTAAAAATGGCTTTGTCTAAGGAAGTGGTCGTTGTTCTGATCAAAGTAGGCCTCTATGCCTCGCCACGACCTGGAAGCCATGATCTTGAAAAAGTGACTTGATAAGCCTAAGGTCAAATCCGAATCTAACGCAAGGTTGACAAGTGTTTAAGTCATTAAATTTAAATCAAGTAAAATTGGAAGTCATCTCACAAGAACATATAGGGTTAACGTGTTTGATCATGTAGACATGGGTGAGATGATTTAGGTTAATAATTTTCAACCAATCTTTAATAAATCCAATATCCGATCCAACTACCTTGCGTGTAGGATCAATGGATGTTGGACAGTGGTTGCTCCCGACATATGACCGGGGATCAACTAAAGTTTTCGAAGCTTCGATTCAAATGACAAGGATCGGTAGCCTTCAGAAATAACGGCAAGCTCAAAATCATCGGATCAGGTGATATTGAGCTTAACTGAAATTTTGTTATTCAAAACGTTTTATTAGTAGAAAATTTTCAATATAATCTACTTAGTGTAAGCCAATTGTGTGATAATAACTATAAGGTCATATTTCTAGAAAATGAATGCGTAATTAATACAAACGAAACCTCTAAAACAATTCTTAAGGGAACAAGAAATAACAACATTTACACTATTAACTTAACTAACTCCTCAACTAAGTGTCTTATGACACGACAAGAAGAATCATGGTTGTGGCACCGACGACTCGGTCACTCACACCCAAGACTCATCCACAAGATGAGTCAGAGTGACTTAGTCAGAGGTTTGCCTAACCTCAATAACATGGATAATAAAATATATAATGCTTGTCAACAAGGTAAACAATCTAGGACACAACATCAACTAACTAATCAAGAACGAACCAAAAGTGTGCTTGAGCTCCTACACATGGATCTATTTGATTCACACGGAGCTAAGTCACTTAATGGAAGTAAATTCTTTTTAGTCATTATTGATGACTACTCTAGATTTACTTGGGTTAGGTTCATCAAACACAAAAGTGATACCCTAGATCAATTAATCAACCTATTTAAGTTAATAGAAAATCAAAAAAACATTAAAATCATAAGACTTAGGACTGATCATGGTAGTGAATTCGAAAACCATAGGTTTACAGAATTCTGTAACCTAAATGGATACCACCATGAGTTCTCTTGCCCTAGAACTCCACAACAAAATGGCCTAGTAGAACGCACAAATAGAACCCTACAAGAAGCCGCTAGGACAATGTTAAATGAGTATAACCTACCCGATAGATTTTGGGCGGAAGCCGTGAGTACGACATGCTATGTCCAAAATAGCATCCTTATGGTAAAGAGGCACCTTAAGACCTCATACGAGATTTATCACGATAAAATACCTAACATCAAGTACTTTAGGGTATTTGGGTGAAAGGTACATATCCTAAACACTAAGGATTACCTAGGGAAATTTACATCCAAAACCACGACCGAAATCTTTCTAGGATACTCGACTACAAGCAGAGCTTATAGAGTATATAACCACGACACCCTTAAAGTCGAGGAGACTATCAATGTAGTATTTGATGAAGGACACGAACCTACAAAACCCCCGGCAACCCTAATTAGCGAGCCGACTCATACTAGACCTAACTCTGATCCGGAGATCAGGTCTAGTGTTAATCAAACCTAAGTCAACTAAGTCACTCTATCGACCAAGTGATAGATGAGTCCAACCAAACTAGAACTCAAATGAGTCATCCTATGGATCAAGTTGTAGACTCAAACCCAAATCCAACTAGGACTCAAACGAATCATCCTATCGACCAAGTGATAGGTAATCCAAGTCTAGGAGTTCGAACTAGAGCCTCATACAGAAAACTTAGTCAAATATCTTTGATTTCTAAAATTGAACCCAAAACTATTGACCAAGCTCTTCTTGATCCCGATTGGATTATTGCAATGCAAGAAGAGTTGGCTCAATTAACTAGGAACGAAGTATGGGAATTAGTACCACCACCTAAAGATAAAACAATCATTGGAACAAGGTGGGTGTTTAGAAATAAAATTGATGATAAAGGTGAAGTAGTTAGAAATAAAGCAAGACTAGTTGCTAAAGGGTTTAGTCAAGTCGAAGGTTTAGATTACGACGAGACCTATGCCCCAATAGCTAGATTAGAGTCCATTCGAATGCTATTAGCGTATACAGCACATCGAGGATTTTAGTTATTTCAAATGGATGTGAAATCTGCGTTCTTAAATGGATACATTAAAGAAGAAGTTTATGATAGTCAACCCCCTGGTTTCGAAAGTTTAGACAAACCCGACCATGTCCTTAGGTTAAAGAAAGCTCTCTATGGACTTAAACAAGCTCCTCGAGCTTGGTACGAGAGACTTTCGATTTATCTTAAGTCCAAAGGCTTTAACCAAGGTGTAGTTGACCCAACCCTTTTCGTAAAAACCTTAGGTAAAGACATATTCATAACCCAAATCTACGTAGATGATATTATTTTCGGAACCACCAACTCAATCCTACTAAGTGAGTTCATTTCACTTATGGAAAGTGAATTTGAAATGAATTTAGTAGGCAAGTTAAGTTTCTTCTTATGTTTACAAATTAAACAAACTAAAGATGGAATATACCTACATCAACGCAAATATACTAGGGAATTAATTAAACGCTTTGGAATGCAAGACGCTAAAATTATTAATACCCCAATGGCAACTAATGTTAATATAGAAGAAGATGTAATTGGAAACCCAATTGATTTAAAATACTATAGGAGCGTAATAGGGAGTCTCTTTTACTTAGCTACGCATGACCGACGATATCTTATTTGCGAGTATGTGCGCAAGGTTTCAAACTGTGCAAGGAGTCTCACCTAACTCTAGTCAAGCGTATCCTTAGATATCTAAAGGGTACACTTAATGTCGGTATTTGGTATCCTAGATCTCACAGAGTTCGAACTAAGGCTACTCCGATTCGGACTATGCGGTAGTAAGCTCGATAGAAAGAGTATGCAGTGGTTGTTGTCAACTTCTAAACAGTCTAGTGAGTTAGTGCGGTGGTTGTTGTCAACTTCTCGGCTCGAGTCTAGTGAGTTGGTGCAGTAGGATGCAACACTGTATTGCCTTATCTACCACTGAAGCCGAATACATCGCGATGGGTGAGTGTGTCACTCAGCTTCTTTGGATGAAGCACACTCTCCGCGACTTTAAGTTAGACTTTACAAATACTAAACTTTACGTAGATAACATTAGTTCAATTAATCTTACAAAGAATCCGATATGTCACTCTAGGACCAAACATATAGAGGTCAAACACCATTTCATTCGAGAACATGTGGCCAACGGAGCCATACAACTCGAATACGTCGAATCAAAGTCTAACTTAGCAGACCTATTTACTAAATCCCTACCCGAAGCCGAATTTAGTCTATTAAGACGAAAATTGGGCATGTGCGTAGTAGAATAGGAACTTGCAAATTATATTTTCTTACTACTATTTCTTAATTTTCATTTTTATGGAACTAGCATAGGACATACCTTAGATATCATGCACCTATAGATTTAAGGAGCCAGTACATCTCACAACACATAGGACTAATGTGTTTGTGTACTTAGCAACGTAGATGTGCGTGAGATGTTAGGACCTTACTCTTGGTTCCAGATGTAGAGCTAGTGCATCGCTATGAACCACGGAGTATAATCATACATACTAACCTACTCTGACCAGGACTGGTTGATCTTTCATATCAATCAAGCCAAATATGAGTCGAACATTTTATAGATGAACTTATTTTCAGTATATTATTTTCAAAATAATGTGGAACATGCTTGGACTTTAAAATTAATACTTATTTCACACACACCCTCACTCTTTTCGATATATGGCAAAAGGGGGAGAAAAAGGCCAAAGGCCAAAGTTAAGGGATCATTTATTTATTTATTTTTTTGTATGGCAAAGGCTAAACAAGTCAAGAGAATTCTTAACTTAAACACATTCAGTTAACTTGTTCTTGTTAACAAAACGGAAGTAATTTACTTAACTTTAAGTTAACTTGTTAACAAACGGAAGTAAAGGCCAAGGTTGATCTCTTAACTTAAAACTTAATTTAAACACTATGGCCAATATTAAGTAATTTTGGTTACTTAATTCTTTTGTTTAGTAGCAAACACCAAGGGGGAGAGTTAAAACTCTTTCTCAAGACCAAGGGGGAGAGTTAAAACTCTTTCTCAAGTACTCACCCTCAGTCAATTGGGAGGATTCCTCAAGGGGGAGCTCTTGAACAAAAAGTTTTTATATACTCCTGCTCATTCATGTATAAAAGTTTTTATACTCCTGCTCATTCATGCATATCTCTTACTCATTTTTCTTAATGCACTTAAGTTATTTTTCTTAACTTTGTATGTGGGTTTGCCATAAATCAAAAAGGGGGAGATTGTTGGTGCAGTAGGCACCTAAGTCGAATCTGAGTTTTGATTATACAAAACGATACAAAGTTAAGCTCATGTCATTATCTCTCGAGCTGAATCGAGTGTGCAGAAAATTGCTATAGCTAAAGCTGAAGGCTAGCGACACCCGGAGGAAGCCGCGGTGGTCCGGCGACACTCGGGTGACTTCGGAGGGAGCTGAAGGAATCGAGTGGAAGGCCAGAAGCGAAAGCAACACAGTAAGTATCAAGGTAAGTTGGTGTGTGTGTGAGCATAAGTGAGGTCGTATCCTCTTTACGGTGATGATCTTAAGCGTAGATCCGACCAAAGACATCCTATAGAGGGTCTAGGTCGAGATCGGACGGTCGATGACTGTCGAAATTATGTTTTTGTTGAGCTAACTTTGACTTGCAGCAAGCATCAGTCGACTGCCAGCTTGGAGGACTTGACTGCCGTCAATCAGTCGACTGTCGGAGGTTAGCACTCGACTAATGCTGCTATCAGTCGACTGATGATGGCCATCAGTCGACTGATGGTCAAAGGATCAGCTTCGAGGAGTCAAGGCTTATCACCAAATTTCTAGCGGAGTGGTGCTCAAATATGATTGGCTAGGGTTCCTCTCGAAAAGGGGCTCAAAGGCTATAAAAGGAGGTCCTAACCTAGGGTTTCATCATCAATTCTAAGTGCTCAAAAGCCTCCGCAACGCTGTGACTCTCCGACAAATCTACAACAACGAAGTGCTGCCAAAAACCCTAGATTAAGTTTTTTTTTTAGTTGTTGGTATAATCTTACTTTGTTATTGCTTTCAATATTGCAATTCTTTTTAATCGAGGTTTTCTATCGTTGCATTTTATTTAAATAGAAGAGAGGGTTTGTCTCTCTATCTTTTTGCTTCGAAGGGTTTTGTAATCGTCAAACTCCTACCTCCAACGAGGAGGAGTGTTTTAGTGAATTGGCCTCCGTACACGGTCTAGGACCGTTAGGGCCTTGGAGTAGTAACCGAAGGCTATGAACCAAGTAAAAAAATATCTTGTCTCTTTTTGTTTCATTTATCTTTCCGCTGCACTTAATTGTTTTGATACGAACTCGAAAAGAAAAAAAAGGTTTTTCGCTATTCACCCCCCCTCTAGCGAACCGCTTCGATCCAACACAATTAACAAACATAAACCTAATGCAAACATTCAACCAAATTAAGTGTGCAAGATATTAAACTATCCTAATACAACCACTACAATTTAATTACTGAAAGAAGGAATATTATGTAAGCATGAAGAAAAGAAAATCAAGTACGTGCAATCTAAATATGGAAGCAATTTTGATTACAATCATTCAACTACTTAAGAAAAAAAATCAACAAAACAAGAAGCTTGCAATGCAAATGAGGAAGATGTTGATGTTGCCTAACGAATATGAAGCTGAGATGTCGGAACTGTGAGTTGCTGTGGTGGCAAGCTGATCGGAGGTGGAACAGTGTTGGCAGAGCTGTGGAGATGCTGGCCGAAGCTAATGATGTTGGTTGGACTCATTTTTCTCCATGAAATGCTATCCTGCACACAAAAGTACATAGAGTAGATCTCCGAACTAGAAAATAGAAAATGCATGCAAAACAAAGTAAAATATACATGAAACAAACATAAAATGTAATGAGATGTGAGCGAAAACTACTCCTAAAACCCTATATGTTTTGCTCACATCAATTTCCCTAGACTTAAGTCTTTGCTTGTCGTCAAGCAAACCTCAGTGCCATGAAATTTTTAAAAGGGTATTGTTCCATACATAGCATGTTAACTAGATTTATCAAATGATATTTGCAATCAAAGCAAAACAAAGATGTTCTAGAAATTCACTAAGTTAGCTCCTCGTGCTCGTGCTAAGTGAATCTTCTTAGGGGATACTCGTTCCATGGTAAGTTAAGTCATCATCCTATAGCTTTCCTAAGGTCTCCAGCTCTTAGGCACTGCCCAATGTGAGGGTCGTTCTCTAGATCTAGGACAAAGTCTCAAAGACTTGCTCGGTATTGAGAGAAATTGGTAGGTGTTTCCCTAGTAACCTAACTCAGTCTCAAAGGGGCACCAAACCATTTCCACCCACGACAATTTTTTTTTTTAGCTCTAGAGATTTTGATTTTTCTGAATGGGCTTCCACAATCCGAGCATCTTTAGTAACTAAAAATGCTAAACTTAGGGTCACCTATGGATTTCAAAGTACTAGACTACTGAGATGAATCATAACTAGGTATGTACTAGACTCTCCCTTTAGAATGTTCGTCAAGAGTATGTGTAAATATAAAAGCTAACAAGTGTAAGACTAGAACATTCATTAGAGCAAATAAAATAAAATACCATGAGGTAAATGAAATTAAGCTACCCATGGAAACAACTCATGAAAGAAAAACACGAAAAATACTACTGAGATAGCTTAAAGATAGCAAAAATTAAGTACTGACAAAACTAAAAACTCTATGTATGAACAAATGAATGCTAACTAATATAAAAATACAAATGATAGGAAAGAAACTATTGCTAGAATCAAAATAAATCAAAACTTGGGGTCCCCCAGACTTATATGAGACTGTACCTCTAATATGGTGGCCAAGTTGGGAAGTCCGGCAATCTCAGCATGTCAGGCTCTTGGGTAAACCTGGTGCTAAGATGCTGATGCTACATGTACATGTGGTCGATCTGAGAGCTGGTTGATGCAGCGGTCACTCTGTGCTTTTCCTCCCGTGCCCACTATGCCTGCTGGGCATGCATGTGCTACCCCATCTCTTGGCGATAGGTGGCCTCATCCTGGTGACGGGCAGCCTCCTCCTAGAAGTAGACGCGGGCCTCATCGTAGAACTCCTCATCCCGCTGGAAGTGCTCCCGAAAGCCCTAAAACTCTCCTTGCGTGTAAGTGCTCTGCTCCTCCCATCGTTGCCTCTGCGTCTGCTTCTTGACATATATGTCATCGAGGCACGATCGAAACACCGAAAAATTATAAGCATATGTACATCCATCATGCTCAAAAGTAGAAAAAGGAGGTGGTCCAGGTGCAGGCTCATGTCGATGTGGACTAGGTGGGCTCCTATACATGCGTGGACTGGAGGGAATGTGGTGTACAGGGGAAGAGATGGGTGCTGATGTGGATGGTCCCTCATATGGTAGGGACTCCACTATCAGGTCTAAATGCCAGTTGGTGCGTGTGGTGATGGTGGTACGATCGGGGTCGGGGATCCTAAGGGATGATAGGTTTTTCCTTACAAAACACAAGGAGTGCCCCTCTCTCACTATCATCTTCATGGTCATACACACTCCTAAGTCAATCCTAAGGCTCCCTTCTATGCTATCTAGCGCGGTGTAGTCGTACCCCATCCTATGGCAAATATGGGTAAGTATGCCCCCAACAATGATCTCTCCTCTCGGTGCTTTGCCCATTTTCAATAGGTGTCTAATGAAATGGGACCCTACATCAATGCTACTCCTTTCTTGTAGCATCTCCCACAATCAAATCAGCTCACTAGCTTGCACTACACCATCACTCTCCCCAAGACCAAAAATAGTACTTGCCATGATTCGATGTAGGTACCAAAAAATGGGGTTTTGAAGGCGCGATGCTTTGGCCCTAGAAGGGTCGTAAGCGTGTTCTCTTGTCAATTCGGTCCAAAAGATCCGAGAGTTAAACCCAATAGGGGTTATTCTCTCTCCCCCACAAGGCAAGCCAAAGCATGTGTTCCATTGGTGTAGTGTCCATTCATTCTCAATGATGAATAACCTAAAGGTAATCCTACCCTCTTCGCTCTCTCTACCCGTTAAAACCTCAACTTCTAAAGAACTTAAAAACTCTAAAACTATCCTAGGGTAGGTTGGGTGTCTTATACCCATTATCTCTCCCCACCCCATTTTTGCAAATAGGGTTTGAATATCACCAAACAAACCAAGGTTCTCTAAGAGATCCTCAACAAGATAGCTAGTAGCGGTGATTCTTCTAGTAAAAAGCATATCAAATCTCTCCCTATGATCATTATTTCGAAAAAGAAGGGTTGGAAGAGTGTTACCTTCCTCCGGAGCTTGAGGGGCATCCCTTCTCCTTGTTCTTTGCTCCGAAGCACCGGATCAAGATGTCACTTGCTTGGTCCTCCTCATCCTTACTTCTTTTGGTTTTCCTTGAAGATTGGAAAGGCTTCTACATGGTGGGAAAGAAGGATTCACACATCTAGGGCAAGAGGAATCAAAGCACACAACGCATTTGGGGTGAAAACACATGGCTTGGCCTCTTAAACCTCATGCACCATGACCGTGTGAAAACACACGACCAGGCCGTGTGCACCGCTGAGGGTCGGGGCATGGCCATATGAAACCACATGATTAGGACATGTGTCCCCCGTTTCCTTCTCACGGTGCACAACGGTCCGAATTCTCCTTACTCGCTTAGTTGTGTGGGTTTAAAGTGATTTTTCTTTTACCTAGCAAGTTCTTTCTAGTCCTAATTCATGTTAAAATTCTCAATGACTCAACATTGTCCTTCAAATCCTTAAGTGACTCTTCTGTTTTCTGATGTTGTCATTGAAACTCTTCATTGACCTTTTTTTGGGTAGCAATGAAGTCTTCCATCATCAATTATAGCCTAGACTTCTGTGGTTGTTGCTGCCCATTGCCCTATTGTTGCCCGTACCCTAATGATGGTTGAAAGTTCCTCGAGTTATTCCGATAGAAAAAATTTGAGTGGTTCTTCCATCCGTGATTGTAAGTATAGAAGTATTGGTTGTTGGACCTTTGGTTGTAGTCCCCAACCACATCGACATACTCAATCTGCTTTTCTGAGCCACCCTGGCATCAATAGTAGTCCTCCCGATACGCTACAGCTCCTTCAAAGTCATTAGCCGCACATGAAGAAACAGGATTGAATGAGGCGAACCATCTGCTAAGCCCGTCCAACCTCGTTGCCACGTGGTCCACTGAGTTTATAACATATCATCCCGCGGCAGGAGTTGGGTGACTATGTTCGGAAGCCCATTGATGGTGGTTCTAGTCCACCTCTTCTATTAGCTCCTCTGCTTCCTCGATAGTCTTGTTTGTAAGTGCTCCTCTTGCGGTAGAATTGAGGGAAATCTTTGTGGCGTACGTGATCCATGTTGGTGCCGGGGTACTAGATAATCAAACCTAGATTTTGATTATGGAAAATATCCAAAGTTAAGGTCATATTGTTGTCTCATGAGTTGAATTAAGTGTGCAAGAAATGATTAAGATAGTCAAGGTCACGACACCCGAGAATCTTTAATGTCCTGTGGTGGTCCGAGCAATACGTAACCGAACGAAGGGAGTCAAAGAACCTAGGTGGAAGACCAGAAGCAAAGCGACAGGTCATAAAGGACCAAACGTAAGCTCGTGTGAGTGAGAGATGGTAAGGTCATGTCCTCTGTATGGGGACAACCGTAGGTCACGATCCGACTTAGACTTCCTGTGGAAGGTCTAGGTCGAGATTGGACGGTAAGAAACCATCGCATTTATCATTTTTCGTGCGATCCTTTTACTGCATGGAAGTGTCTAGGCTGGCAGTCGACTGGTGGCCATTGGACAGTCGACTGATGCACATCAGTCGACTGATGGAAGGCATCAGTCGACTGATGGTGACGAATCAGCCTTTTGCGCTATGTCAAAATGGATAATGTTTGACGCGACCACTTCGCGATAAAATATGGCACCACCTTGTGATCAGTTCCAAAAGATGAGGAGACTTATTCCAAGGCAAACTCTATAAATGGAGGGGAGGACTCCAACCCAAAAATCAATCAAGATTATTCTTAAGTGCTCCTACAACGCTAAAGCTCCAACACTGTCATAACGCCGATGCGATGTCAAGCTTTCATCTTCTTCGTCGGAAACAACATCAAGTATTTTTGTTTACTGTATTCTTTATTTTAATCGTAACGAGGTGAGGTAGGCTTGTTGCCTCATCCTCGTGCTTTTGTGTTCGTTGTCTCCTACCTTCAACAAGAAGGAGACCTTATAGTGGATTGCCCCTTCGTACGCAGTCAAGGATCACGGGGCCTTAGAGTAGCAACCGCTAGGTTGTGAACCAAGTAAAAATAAACTTGTTTTTTTTATTTTTTCACTGCGCTTGCTCGTATATCGAACGAATGAAAAGAAAAGTTTTACGCTCCCTATTCACCTCCCCCTCTAGCGATGCTTCTCAATCTAACAATCCCATTATAGAAGATGTGGATCACCAACCACCTTTCCAGTCCATGGTGGGGGCATTGGTAGAGTAGCCCCTTGTAGCAATCTCAGGCTTCAAATAAGGGCTCCCCTTCCTTCTGACGGAAGATCGTTTTTAGATGACACATGTGAGCGATCTTGCAAGGTGGGAAGTATTTATTCAAGAACTGTTGCTCACATTGCTCCCAGGTAGTAATGCTTCCCGAAGGCAGGGAGTGAAGCCATGCCTTAGCCTTATCCCGCAATGAGAACCGGAATAGGCTCAGGCATATCGTGTCTGCAGGGACTCCATTAATCTTCATTGTTGAGAAGATTTCCAAAAACATCTCCAGGTGCCGGTTTGGTTATTGAGTTGCAACTTCCCCGAAATGACTCTAATGTACCATGTGTATGAGTGCCGATTTTAGCTCAAAGTTGTTTGCTAAAATGGACGATCTAGCTATACTCACCCTAAAGTCTCTAGCACTAGGGGCTGCATAATCCCACAGAGGTCGGCTATGTATATTCACCTCCGATGCTGCTTGGTCTTCCATCCTCTCTTGTTCAGATCTTCGACGATAATAGTTTCGTTCAATTTCTAGATCGATCAAAATTAGGTCTCCCGATCTTAGGCGTCTAAGCATACGAAGAACCGAGCCACAAAATTAGGAGTATTACCTAATACTTAATTAAAATAGAAAATAGACTAAACTGATACTAAATAAAATGCAAAAAATTACTAGAATAAATCTAAACTCACTCTAGATATTAAAAATCTAAAACTGAAGTAAATAAAAATAAATGAAATAAAAGTAAAGCAAGTAAATAAATCTATCTTAAGTTCGATCCAATTATCTACTTCTTGATTCGATATCGAATCAATCAGTCCCTAGCAACATCGCCAAAAACTTGAAGCACGTGAATGTTACCTCAAATCTCACGATGGAGACCGTCGAGGACTCGAAGCGTGTGCTCATGCTCAACGCCTGCAAGTGCACGGATGTCATCAAATAATAAAAAGATTATCGATCCCACAGGGACTGAGATTCGAGTACCAATTTGGTAAGTGGAGGTTATTGTTCGGAATTCAGATCTAAGGGTTGTGATTGTGAGGGTTGACGATGGTGCCAACTCAATATGGTGTCACACGGAAGAAGAAAGAAACTAGTTGTGAGTCTTTAAAAGGGATTCTAGGATTTTGGTTTCGTTTATGTGTCGCAAAACACGTTGTCAATTGGTTTTTTTTCTAGGTTTCTAGCTACGGTTTTGTGGAAAGGACATTATACACTCCCTCGATGATCCTTCGCATCTATCGAAAGCTACCTCTATAGTTGATCCCTGGAATTACGATGGGATAGTTGGTACGAGGATGTCGAATCAATCCCTGCGATGAGTCAAAAACGGGGCGCATTTCCTACTCTATCGCATCCTTCTACCCACGGTGACGGGACATGAGGCCAACCCCTAGGTTCCTCCTTAATTCTCCTAAATCTTAGATACGAGGTTTGTCACTCGTCGTATCGGCTAGCACAGTAGATAGAAAACCAAAACAATATGTATAACTCTAAACCAAATGCCAATTGCAAATATAAATTCAAGAACAAAAATATATTTGAACCAACATGTTTTAACTCAACACAAACTACTCCCTAGTTCTAGAATCGAAGAGTCTACTTCATAAATAAGAGAGGAGAAACACAAAGCATGATCATGTTCCTATAAACAATGGAAATTATGTAAAGAACAAAATTTACAATGCGATGTGACTCTTCTCTCCGTCGTTGAAGTGCAGAATTTGGATCTCCGACAGCTTTCTTCCTCCCCGTTGTGAGTTTCCGAAGCTTTTTATGGTGTCGGAGTGCCGTCCCGGCCATCGTGCCTCTCCCCTAGGGTTTGAGCGTAGCCTCCTTTATATAGACATCAACATGGATCTCTCTAAAACTTGGAAAATAACCGACTCGCGTCGGAATCGCGCAGCACCACACGACCATGTGTTTGCACACGGCTAGGCCATGTGTGGCACGATGGTGGCCAACTTCAACCCAAGGACATGGCCGTGTCTAGCCACACGCCTTGGCCATGTCCCCTTCTGCATCCATCTACAAAATGTCCTTCTTTTTCTCTGAAAGTGGACCGTTTTTCCCATGAAATGCTATCCTGCACACAAAAGTACATAGAGCATATCTCCAAATTAGAAAATAGGCAATGCATTCAAAACAAAGTAAAATATGCATGAAACAAACATAAAATGTAATGAGATGTGAGTGAAAACTACTCCTAAAACCCTATATGTTTTCCTCACATCAAGTGTGCGCTTCGAGTCCTCGACGTTCTTCATCGTGAGATTTGAGTTCGCGTTTGCGTGCATCAAGTTTTTGGTGTCGTTATCGGAGACTGATTTATTCTATATCGAATCAAGAAGTGGATAGTTGGATCAGACCTAGGCTAGATTTACTTTTCTTGTTTTATTTTGGTTTATTTTATTTCAGTTTTGTTCATTCTGTTGCTCTTTACTTATTTATAATTTCTTGCATATAACAATGCATGCTTTTACTCATGATTATGGTCAATTTAATGCTGTGAGTTTTAGTAACATTTATTGTGAGCATTGTGGTGAAACATGGCATACCATAAACGATTGTTCGAATATATTTGAACCTTCACAATTTGAATGAGAAGATGTCAGCTATAATTATAACCAGTGGCCACGAGATTATTCCTATTCATATAGATATGACTCTAGCTACTTGAACCCTCAATTTGTTTCCCAAGTGAGAACGAGCGCTATGAAGCACCATGCGAATTTTATCCAGAACCAAATCCCCACTTAGAAGCCTTGCTAGGTAATTTTACTAGGGAATGCGAAGAGCATAGTCGACAATTCAAAGATCTTATGCAACGAGATCTAGCAAGAGAATAAACCAAAAGACTAGAAGGTGGCTTTGATGGTCGGATTACACCTAATTTGGCGGAGACTCATTTTGAGGGAATGGATGAGGAAGACGTGGATGACATAGGAAGTAAAGAAGGACAATCCATTCAATCACCACTTGAAGAAGAACTTGAGGACTATTGAATTGATACTTTAATCAAGGAGTGCATTACTTCAATCAAAACACCTCCTAACCTCAAGGATCTAAAAGAGCCTGCCTTAACCCACACGAAAACTTTAGTTACCAATAACGAAGCCCATCTAGTGATTTGTGATGATAAAATTTCATTCGACCTAATAGAATCTACTAATCAATCTTTTGGTGAGGATTTTTGTGGTGAGTTACATTATTCACAGCATATGGATGAAACAAAATATTATGATCAAACTCCTGATGATTCTTTAAAGATAAGCATGTTCACTCTCGAACCAAGGAAGGCAGCTAATAAATATCTTGCTCCTCCACGAGCAAGATTTAAGAGATATGGTGATAAGGGACCACAAGGGAGGAGGCGTAAGGTGAGCAAATATCTTGCTCCCCGACAAGCAAGATTCAAACACATCAAATGAAACGTAGGAATAAGGTTGAGCTAAAAGACCTTAAATAAAGCACTTCTTGGGAGGCAACCCAAGTTTAGTTTTTATATTCTCTTTTCATTTTATTGCATTTGTTTGTGTAATTTGAACTTTAATTTATAACATTTAGCATTTTGCAAATAAATTCGGACTAGAAAGGACTTGCTAGGTAGAAACAAAAATCATTTTGAACCTACACGACTGAGCGTGTAAGGAGAATTCGGACCATTGTGCACCATGAGAGAGAAACGTAGGGCACACGGCCTGACCGTGTGTTTTCACATAGTTGTGCCCCACATTCCAGCAGCGTACATGATCTGGTCATGTGTTTTCACACGGTCATGTTGCACAAGGGATAATGGGCGATGTACTATGTGTTTCACCCCTATTCATCACTCTCCCTCCAGTCCACACATGTATAGGAGGCCACCAAGTCCACGTCGACATGAGCCTGCACCTGCACCACCACCCTTTTCTACCTTTGAGCAGGATGCAAGTATATCTACCTATGATTTTTTAGAGTTTTGATCGTGCCTTGACGATATATACACCGAGCTGCAGACACAAAGCTAGCGATGGGAGGAGCAGAGCACATATACTTAGGCAGAGTTTCGGGCATCTTGGAGCACTTCCAGTGGGCAGAGGAGTTCTACGATGAGTCATGTATTTATTTTCAAGAGGAGGCTATCCACCATAGGTAGGTTCAATAGCACATGCATGCCCAGTAGGCATAGTGGGCCCGAGAGGAGCATAGAGCAGTCGTCGCATCCACCAACTCATAGATCGATCACATGTACATGTGGCATCAACGGTTGAGCACTAGGTTCTCCTAGGAGCTAGACATGTCGAGGCTACTAGACTTCCCGCCTCGACCACAATATTAGAGGTATTGTTTCATATAAATCTGGGGGGAAGGACCCCAAGTTTTGATTTATTTTGTTTCTAGCAGTTGTTTCTTTCCTGATATTTGCAATTTAGTTTGCATTCATTTGTTCATGCATAGGTTGGTCAGTTTCTTTCAGCACTTAGTTTTTGCCATCTATAAGATGCCTTAGTATTATTTTTAAAGTTTTCTTCATGAGTTGTTTTTATGGGTAGCTTATCTTCATTTACCTCATGGTATTTTATTTTGTTTGCTCTAATGAATGTTCTAGACTTACACTGGTAACCTTTTATTTTTAAACCCCACACATGATGAACATTCTGAAAGGGAAAACCTACTACGTACTTAGTTATTATTCATCTCAGTAGTCTAGTACTTTGGACTCCATAGGTGACTCTAGATTTAGCATTTTAGTTACTGGAGATGCTCGGATTGTGGAAGCCTATTCGGAAAAATCAAAATCCCAAGAGAAATAAAATGGAATAAGAAAAGAGGGAAAAAAGGAGAGGAAAGAAAGAGAGAGTAAGAGAAAAAAATTGATTGAAAAAGATTATGAGGGATAAAAATAGTTATCGTGGGTGGAAATGGTTAGGTGCCTCTTTGAGATCGAGTTAGGTTACTGGGGAAACACCTACCAATTTCTCTCAATACCAAGCACGCCTTTGAGACTTTGTGCTAGATATAGGGAACGATCCTCGCTTTGGGAAGATAAGTGCCTAAGAGCCGAAGACGTTAGGAAAGCTATAGGATGACGACTTAATTACCATGGAACGATTTTCCCCTAAGAAGATTCGCTTAGCATGAGCACGAGGAGCTAACTTAGTGAACTTCTAGAACATGTCATTTGTTGGGTCGAGAAGCATCGCTAGAGGGGTGGGTGAATAGCGAGCATAAAATCTTTCTTTTCGATGTTAAAATAAGAGCAAGCACAGAGGGAAAATAAATAAAATAATTTATTTTTACTTGGTTCATAGCCCTCCGGCTGCTAATCCAAGGCCCCGCGATCCTTGACCGCATATGAAGGGGCAATCCACTATAGAGTCTCCTCCTCGTTAGAGGTAGGAGACAACAATCACAAAAACAAAAATCACGAGGATGAGGCAACAAGTCTACCTCACCTCATTACGATTAAAACCAAGAATACAATAAATAAAAACTAATACTTGTTGATGACGATGAAGATATTTTGAACTTGGCGTTATGATGGCGTTAGAGCTTTGGCGTTGCGGGAGCACTTTGAGAGCAAGACGGATGATCTTTGGGTTAGAGTCCTCGCCTCCTTTTATAGATTTGTGCCTTGGAATAAGTCTAGATGATGATCCTCAACTTTTGGAACTTATCACAAGGTGGCACCTTATCTTATCGCGAAGTGACCGCGTCAAACATTATCCTGTTTGACCTAGCACAAAAGGTTGATTCGTCGCCATCAGTCGACTAATGCCTTCCATCAGTCGGCTGATGTGCAACAATTGACTACCAATGGCTAGGAGTCGACTGCCATCCTGGCCACTTCCCTGCAGTAAGAGGTTAGCATGAAAAATGGTAAATACGACGGTTTCTTACCATCCGATCTCGACCTAGACCTTCCACTAGAAGTCTTAGTCGGATCGCCACCTACAGTCGTCCCCATACAGAGGACATGACCTTACTGTTGGTGCAGTAGGCACCTAAATCCAACCTGAGTTTTAATCATAGCAAATACACAAAGTTAAGTTTAGTTTGTTATTTCATGAGCTAAATCAACTGTGCAGGGATGCTAAGCTAAGCTAAAGGTCAGCGACAGTCGAGGGAACCGTGGTGGTCGGGCGGCACCGGGAGGACTTCGGAGGAAGCCGAAGAACTCAGGTGAAGACCGGAAGCAAAGCTTCAAAGGTAAAGGTTGAGGTAAGCTCATGTGAGTGAGTGTAAGTAAGGTTGTGTCCTCTATACGCGGACGTCCTTAGGCGACGATCATACCAAGACATCCCATGGAAGGTCTATGTCGAGATCGGACAGTAAGTTGTCGTTGAACTCACTTATGTATGTTTCATTTTTGAGCTAACTTTCAATGCAGCAAGAAATCCTGAGGATCAGTCGACTGCCAGCTTCCTTTAGTCGACTGATGTTGGCATCAATCGACTAATGTTGCTAAACAGACGACTGCTGGTCAAGGATCAACCTTGAGGAGAGTCAAAGCTTATCACCATTTCTCAAGGGATAGGTTGCATCACCTCATGAAACTTCATCTCAACGATTATGGTTTCTCAAGGCTATAAAAGAAGTGGTTCTCCACACCATTTTGATCATAAAAAAAGCTCTTCAAAAGCCTCCGCAACACTGTGACTCTCCGACGACTCTACGACGATGAAGTTCTACTACTTCGATGATAAAAGCTAGAGTTCTTATCCTTCTTTCGTATGGATAAGTTTAATTTAGTTCATCTCTTTCAAATTCTTGTATTACTTTTTTTGTCTCGGAGCTTTTTATCGTAACGAGGAGAGGGGGAGTGTCACTCTACCTCGAGTCTTTTGCTTTTTCTTATACTCGCTTACTCCTACCTCTAACGAGGAAGAGTATTTTAGTGATTTGCCCTTCGTACACCGTCTAGGACCATTAGGGCCTTGGATTAGCAGCCGAAGGCTATAAACCAAGTAAAAAACAAAAGTGCTTTATTTACTTTTCCACTATCTACTCTTTACTTAATCGAACAAATTCGAAAAATTATTTTGCGCTATTCACCCCCCTCCCCCTTCTAGTGCTCAAATCGATCCAACAAGTGGTATCAGAGCCGAGGATGCTACGATTTGGTGAACCCACCAATCTAGCAAATTTCTTACAGATTTGTATTTTTGTTTTATGAGATTTTCATTTAGCTTAAATTCATTCTCCTGCACTACTAATCCAAGATGAAAGTCTTGGTACATCTTGGTTGTTTTTGTTTTTGTGAGGTACTCATTTTCTTTCTTTTATCTAAATGGCCCATCTCGAAGGGTTTAGCACCGTCCGACCTCCATTTTAAAATGGAGACGACTTCTGTTACTGGAAGGGTCAGATTGAGTGCTTCCTAAAGACCCAAATCGAGAAGTGGATCATAATCCAAATCAGATTGATGCTTTCTACTAATGAAGTGGTTGAATCATAGGATTATGATAAATGGACGAATGCCATGAAAAGACAAGTGGAAGCTGACGCCAAGGCGACCCAAATCTTACAATGTGACTTGTCCAAAGAGGAGCTAAACCGCATCGACCCCTTCATTAGCGCAAAAGATCTATGGACTAAACTCATAGAGCTACACGAAGGAACCGACGATGCGAAGCTATGTAAATGTGACTTGCTTTTCAATAAGTTATATAATCTTAAGATGCAAAAACATGAGACGACAACACAACTACACGCCCACATTCAAGATATCGTCAATAGCTTGCACGCCATCGGACAAAAGGTCAAAAATCGAGACCTTACAAGGTATTATTTAAATGTTTTCCCTAGGACTACCTTTTAGGCATCCATGGTTGATGCCTACAAGGGCTCTAAGGACCTTTCAAAAATTAGACTAGATGAATTATTTTCTGAATTTGAACTCCATGAATAGTCTAATTCAGTTCTCAATAAAGGTATTGCCTTACTTGCAGGTTCGAAGAAGAAGCTCACAGATAAACCACCCCCCAAGGAAGAGGACGAGTACAAGTTGGAGCTAGACCCCGAAATGGAAACCGAACTAGTGAATCTAGTTCGGAAGATGATCAAGAGCCAAAGATGACCCATCAATCAAGGTAAATCTAAATCTAATTCTAATTTTAGATGTTTTGAATATAACAGGTTCTGACACATCGAGTCAGAGTGTCCGAAACTCAAGAACAAAGCACCCAAGTCTAAGAAAGCACTTAACGCTACTTGGGAAGAATCGTCGGAGGAGGAAGACGACGATCTCATCTTCATGGACAAGTGAGCGAGCCCGAACAAGACTGCGAACCCGAGGAAGAGTCCGAATCCAGATCTGACGACGAGTCGCTATTCAAGACAAGCCACGGATACGCATCAAGTTCAAAAGGGTCACATAAGGTAAGTCAATCTTTACTTAGCACGTTATATATAGCGATTAAATTCTTAGCTAGAAAATTAGCTAAGTCCAAGTCCAAGGTCGAGACCTTAGTTGAGGAGGTTAAACTCTTTAAACATGAGGTCTCCCTAATCTCTTTGACTAGTCAAGTTCAAAAGGAGGACTCAACTCGAGTTTAAAAGCTCGAAGTTGAGAACTCACTTTTGAAAAGTGAAGTCGAAGATCTTAGGTATATGTTGGAAAGGTTCACTTTGGGATCCAAGGGACTTGACCTCTTACTTGGATCGCAAAGGGTCGTGTACAACAAGACCGGGCTTGGGCTTTGCTCAAATATGACTAACAAGTCATATATGTCGATTGTAAGTCGAAATAAAAAACATGTCCAAGCATGGGTCCCTAAGACCGTTTTGATTTCTAAATTAGGATCTAATAAGTATTGGGTTCCCAAGGACCAAATCCACTATGTGGAAAGACCGAACCGATTCAATGGTCCAGCGGGAGCTGGTACAAAATTTGTTTGTGCTATTAATTAGACATTGCATGCTTAGGTATTTTTCTTTTTATTGTTAGAATGGTTAGATAGGACCTATAACTAGTCAATTCTTGACAACATAGTATTAGGATGCGGTGAAATGATAGTACGCAAGGGAAGCGAAGTCCCGTGTGTCCAAGTTAGATAAGGCGTATCTAGCTCAGTGCACTCGACTAAGTGGAACTAGCTGAAGCTACCTCGCCGTATCCTAAACTAGTTAGACCAGGAGGTGATCTTAGGTGAATCAAGTTATTATTTTCTCAAACTTGGCTTTGTATAAGGAAGTGGTCGTTGTTCCGATCAAAGAAGTCTCTGTGCCTCACCACGACCTAGAAGTCAATTTTTTGGAAATGTGACTTGATGAGCTTAGGTTTAAATCCAAATCTAACCCAAGGTTGACTAGTTTCAATTCATTAAAATTAATCAAGTAAAATTGAAGTCATCTCACAACAACACATAAGGATAACGTGTTTGATCATGTAGAAATGGGTGAGTTGATTTAGGACTAATAATATTCAACCAACCTTTAAAATTTCAATATCCGATCCAACTACTATATGTGTAGGATGAATGGATGTTGGACAGTGGGTGCTCCCAACATATGACCGGAGACTAACTTAAATTTTCGAAGCTTCGATTCAAACGACAAGGATCGATAGCTTTCGGAAACAACAAGGTGATATTGAGCTAAATTCTAATTTCCCAATTCACAATATTTTATTAGTTGAAGATTTTCAATACAATTTACTTAGTGTAAGTCAATTGTGTGATAATAACTATAAGGTCATATTCCTAGAAAATAAATTCTTAATTAAAACAAATGAAACCTCTAAAACATTACTTAAAGGAACTAGGAATAGCAACATCTACATAGTTAACATACCCAACTCCTAAACCATGTGTCTTATGACACAGCAAGAGGAATCTTGGTTGTGGCGCCGACGACTTGGTCACTCGCACCCAAGACTCGTTCACAAGATGAGTCAGAGTGGCTTAGTCAGAGGTTTGCCTAACCTTAACAACTTAGACAATAAAATTTGTAATGTTTGTCAACAAGGTAAACAACCTAGGCCACAACATCAACTAACTAATCAAGAACGAACCAAAAGTGTGCTTGAGCTTCTACACATGGATCTATTTGATTCTCATGGAGTGAAGTCACTTAATGGGAGTCAATTATGCTTAGTCATAATTGACGACTATTCTAGGTTTACCTGGGTTAGGTTTCTTAAATACGAAAGTGATAACTTAGACCAACTCATCAAATTGTTTAAATTAATCAAAAACCAAAAGATCCTTAAAATTAAAAGACTTAGAAGCAATCATGGTGATGAATTCGAAAACAATAGGTTCACAGATTTCTGTAACCTAAACGGATACCACCATGAATTCTTATGTCCTAGAACCCCACAACAAAATGGCCTAATAGAACCCAACAAGAAGCATCTAGGACCATGTTGAATGAATACAACCTACCGGATAGGTTTTGGGCAGAAGCTGTTAGTACGACTTGTTATGTCTAAGATAGAATCCTAATGGTAAAGAGGCACCTTAAGACCTCATACGAAACCTACCATGACAAAGTACCTAACATCAAATACTTTAGGATATTTGGGTGTAAGGTATATATCCTAAACACCAAGGACTACCTAGGAAAGTTCACATCCATAACCTTCACCGGAATCTTTCTAGGTTACTCAACTACGAGTAGAGCCTATAGAGTATATAACAATGATACCCTTAGAATTGAGGAAACTATTAATGTAGTATTCGACGAAGGGCATGTACCCACAAAACCTACAGTAAAACCAACTAAAGAACCGGTTCATACAAGACTCGACTCTGACCTTGAAATCGAGTCAATATTAATCCTAACTCAAGTCAACCTAGGGTTCAAATAAATCATCCTATCGACCAAGTGATAGGTGATCCTAATCCAAGAGATCAATCAAATCATCCTATCGACCAAGTGATAGGTGATCCTAACCTAGGGGTTCGAACTAGAGTGTCATATCGAAACCTTAGTCGAATTTCCTTGATTTCGAACAAGCTCTTCTTGATCCCTATTGGATAATTGCAATGCAAGAAGAGCTAGCATAATTTACTAGGAACGAAGTTTGGGAATTAGTACCACCACCTAAAGATAAATCAATTATTGGAACAAGGTGGGTCTTCCGAAACAAACTTGATGACAAAGGTGAAGTAGTTAGAAACAAAGCGAGATTGGTCGGAAAGGGTTTAGTCAAGTAAAAGGGTTAGATTACGATGAAACCTATGCCCCCATAGCTAGATTAGAATCCATCCGAATGCTGTTGGCATACGTTGCACATCAAGGATTTAAATTATTTCAAATCGATGTCAAGTCAGAATTCTTGAATGGACTTATTAAGGAAGAAGTGTATGTTAGTCAAGCCCAAGGATTCAAAAGCCTAGACAAACCCAACCATGTTTTTAGACTCAAGAAATCTTTATATGGACTAAAACAAGCTCCTAGATCTTGGTATGAGAGGCTTTCTGTATACCTTAAGTCTAAAGGGTTTAGCCAAGGCTTAGTCGACCCAACCCTTTTCGTAAAATCCGTAGACAAAGAAATTTTTATAGCCAAATCTATGTAGAAGAAATAATATTTGGAACCACTAATTCGATCGTACTAAACGAGTTCATTTCACTCATGGAAAGTGAATTTGAAATGAACTTAGTTGGAGAATTAAATTTCTTTCTATGATTACAAATTAAACAAACTAAAGAAGGAATCTATTTACATCAACAAAAATATGCTAAGGAATTAATTAACTGATTCAGAATGCAAAATGCTAAAATCATTAATACACCCATGGAAACAAATATTAATATAGGAGAAGATGTAGACGGAAAACCTATTGACCTAAAATACTATAGGAGCGTGTTAGGGAGTCTTCTTTACTTAATTGCGAGTTGACCCGATATATTATTTGTAGTAAGTATGTGTACAAGGTTCCAAACCTATGCTAAGGAGTCTCACCTATCATTAGTTAAGTGTATACTTAGATATCTAAAGGGCACGCTAAGCGTAGGTATCTGGTACCCTAGATCTACCAAGTTTGAACTAATCAGCTACTCCGACTCTGACTATGTCGGTAGTAAACTCGATAAAAAGAGCATGAGTGGTTGCTGTCAACATCTCGGCTCGAGTCTAGTGAGTTAGTGCAGTTGGAAGCAACACTGTGTTGCCTTATCTACCACTGAAGTCAAATACGTCGCAATGGGTGAGTGTGTGGCTCAACTTCTTTGGATGAAGCATACTCTCCAAGACTTTAACTTAAAATTCAACAATATTAAAACTCACATAGATAATATTATCTCAATAAACTTAACCAAGAACCCTATATACCACTCTAGGACCAAACATATATAAGTTAAACACCACTTTATTCGAGAACACGTAGCTAATGGAACCATTCAACTGGAATATGTGGAATCAAAGTCAAACCTACCTGATCTTTTTACCAAGACTCTACTTGAAGCCAAATTTAGTCTACTAAGATGAAAATTTGGCATGTGCGTAATAGACTAGGACTTACATTTTTTATATATATACTCTATTATGTTTATAGAACTAGCTTAAGGCTTACCCTAGATATCATGTACCTATAGATTTAAGGAGCCAATACATCTCACAACACATAGGACTAATGTGTTTGTGTACTTAGCCACGTAGATGAGCGTAAGATGTTAGAACCTTACTCCTGGTTCCAGATGTAGATTTAGTGCATTGACAAGAATCACGGAGTATAATTACACAAATTAACTAACTCTTGTCAGGACTGGTTGTTTATTCCATATCAATCAAGTCAAATAGAGTTGAACATGCAAATAGATGAGCTTATATTTAAACTACTATTTTAAAAATTTATTTGAAACATGCTTGTACTTAAAACTAAATTGAAAAACTATGTTTTTCAACGCCCCCTCTTTCCGATTTATGGCAAAAAGGGGAGAAAAGGCCAAAGTTAAGGGATCAATTTTTGATCTCTTAACTTAAAACTTATTTTAAACACTAAGGCAAATATTAAGTAATTTAGATTACTTAACTCTTTTTAAAGTAGCAAACATCAAGAGGGAGGGTTAAGACCCTTTTCAAGTACTCACCCTTGGTCAAGGGGGAGGATTCCTCAAGGGGGAGGACTTGAAAAAGAGTTTTTCTCATACTCCTACTTAACTTGAGAAGTTAAGAATACTCTTTCAGATTTCATATACATGCTTCATAATATTCAATTCACTTAATTTATTTCGTTAGCTTTGTGTGGGTTTACCATAGATCAAAAAGGGGGAGATTGTTGGTGCAGTAGGTACCTAAATCTTGTTGGTTAAGTAGGCACCTGAATCGAACTTGAGTTTTGATCATAGCAAATACACAAAGTTAAGTTCAGTTTGTTATCTCATGAGCTGAATCAAGTGTGCACAAATGCTAAGCTAAGCTGAAGGTCAGCAACACTCAGAGGGAGCCGTGGTGGTCGGGCGACACCGGGAGGACTTCAGATGGAGCCAAAGAACACAAGTGAAGACCAAAAGCGAAGCTTCAAAGGTAAAGGTTGAGGTAAGCTCATGTGAGTGAGTGTAATTTGTTGGGATGTATACTGAAAAGTCTATCTTTTGTATGAACATCTTTATTTTGGAATAAGAATCACATGATCATTGTTTGCATATTTTTATGCTTATGCATATTGTCTAATACATTACATTGTAGATAACATGGTGTGTGGTGTCACACGGGAGATCATGTTATCGGCTCCTTGTAAAGTATAAGTATAGGCTAACAACCGAGATGACTTTGGACAAACCATTGGTATGGTTGTAGTGTGATTTTGTAATGGTTTGTCATGACCATAAAATCACACTAGTACACTTTGTGTATATTGACCAGGACTGACTTAGAGGTGATTCGATTTATTGCTGACTACATAATCGAATCAGACCTCATATATTATATTGTACATACTCTTAATTCCGATATAATAACGGGCACATATACTTAGTAGTCATTTCTTTGATTTACCAATGGGCGAGATTTATAGATTAAATTGATAGGCTCGGTAAGTTGGGAAATGATATTATTTATATGGTGTGTCGTTGATTATCATAGAAAACTGTGTCCTATATATTAGGATGAAGATGTCCCCTTGAGGAACTCATAAGGTTCATCATGTAAACCCTGCAGGTGGACTTGGTCCGGCATGATGTAAAGGTTGAGTGGTACTGCTCATGGAGGTAGATGAGGATTAATTAATGGTCATTAAATTAATTAATCGATGGACATTCGAGATCTGAAACACGGGGAGAAAATGTACTTATAATATATGGATCCCATATTAACTTATGGGGGTTTGTGAGGTAGATCAATGATAATCCTTTAGTGGATTGGATTATCATTAATGGATCGGACTTTATGTGGGCTTGATCCATTGGGTGGCCAAGATCCAACTCCTCCTCATGGTCCCTATTCTAGCCTATTAATACCTCATGATGCTTAGATCCAATGGATAGAAATAAAACTATAGATCCAAAGGTGGAGATTAAATCTCTAGATCTGACGGTGTAGATTAAATCTCTAGATCCGACGGTTGAGATTAAATCCTTAGAACCAATGGTGGAGATTAAAACAAGGCTTATCCCTAACTCTATAAAAGGAGGGCAAGGGGTGGGCGGCAACATGAATCCAACTAGAGATAGGATTAGGGTTTTTTGGCCGACAAGGCTTGGAGGCTAGGGTTTACGGCTTGGCGGCACCAAATAAGGAAGGTCTTTCCTTTCTTCTTCTTCCCTCACGGTGGCCAGCAACCTAGTAGCACTTTCCAGCCATTGGCCAGCATCCAAAGCAGCCCCTCTCCCTCTCTTTGGCCGGTAAAACCTAGGTTTAGGGTTCTCCCTTGGAGCTTTGGTTGGCATTCACCTATCCTCCTCTTCCTTCTTGGCCGCGGCAAGCTCCAACCTTGGAGTTTGGTGGTTTGTTGAAAGAAGGAGAAGTGGCTTGTTTCTATTCTTCCTCTTGCTCGGAACGAGCAAGGAAGGAAGATTGATGATCTAGGAGCTTCAACTTTTGGTAGATCGTCGCCCACACGACGTTCGAAAGGAGGAAGATCATACAATAGAAGATCGAGAGGTATATCGATTCTCTATTTTCATTTGGTACATGTTTATATTTGCTTTTCAATTATATGCATGATATATATTCTGTTTTGTGGGTAAATATACTGTTGGATCGAAGCGGATCGCTAGAGGGGGGTGAATAGAGATAAACCTTTTTTTTAATTCATTCATTAAAACTCAAGTAGACAGTTAATTGCAGCGGAAAGTTAAACTATAAATAAATGTGACAAATGTATTTTTACTTGGTTCGTAGCCTTCGGCTACTACTCCAAGACCCTAGTGATCCTTGATCACGCACGGAGGGCAATTCACTAAAAACACTCCTCCTTGTTGGAGGTAGGAGTTTGACGATTACAAAAAAAACTTCGAAAGAAAAGATAGAGAGACAAACCCTCTCTTCTATTAATGTAAAGTGCAACGATAGAAAACCTCGATTAATAAAAGGAATTGCAATATTTAAAGAGACGACAAAATAAGAATATCAACAACTAAAAGAGTAGAAAGTAAACTAGGGTTGTTGTGACACTTCGTAGAGTCGTCGGAAAATCGCAGAGTTGTGGAGGTTTGTGAGCACTTAGAGATGATGAAAAACCCTAGGAGAAGCCCTCCTTTTATAGCCTTTAAGCCCCTCATCGAATGGGTCTTCGACCAATAAGAATTTGGCACAAAACTCCTTGAAAAATGGTGATAAAGCTTGACTCCTCGAGGCAGATTTTTGACCATCGGTTGAACTGGCCCGGTTGAACTGGCCGGTTGAACTGATGGCCAAGATTTTTGACTACAATAAAGAGTTAGCTCAAAATATAAGTGAATTCGATGGCCACTTGCCGTCCGATCTCAACATAGACCTTCCATGGGAAGTCTTGGGTCGGATCGTCGCCTAAGGACGTCCCCGTACAAAGGACACGACCTCGCTTCACTTTACTCACTTGAGCTTACCTCGATACTTACTATGTCGCTTTTGCTTCCGTCTTCCACTTGATTCCTTCGGCTCCCTCCAAAGTCACTCGAGTGTCGCCTGACCACCGCGGCTTCCTCCGGGTGTCGCTATCCTTTAGCTCCAGCTATAGCAATTTTCTGCACACTCGATTCAGCTCGTGAGATAACGACATGAGCTTAACTTTGTATCGTTTGCTATAATCAAAACTCAGGTTCAACTTAGGTTCCTACTGCACCAACATATACTTGGACCCCGAACATAAACACAAAAGTCGGCGATCCGTACATCATCTATTCCACGGCTATTCGTGGAATAGAGGTTGGTCGTTTGAACAACAAGTTTGTTCAAGTGACCACTCTAAACGAATAGCAAGACGATGACAAGGTTGCTTGGGCAATCCCTCTTTTCAATGATAAATTTTTTTATCCGGGGACGTAGAAGGGATCGCCATGAACAAGTGACCGAGTCGAAGGGGAAGCGATGTTTCCCCTCCCAAAAATTGGTATCATAGCTACGGTTTCCGGTTTTGTGTGTTTAAGATATTGTTACTCATGCATTTTTCATATATTATATGTGCCAGATAATAGTTGGATATGCGTAGGTTAACTCTTTTGTTGCAGGCATAAGATCCGACTATTATGGCCATATGTGTGTTTGTGATTGTATGTGTGTAATAGTATATTTTGTTGAATCCTCGGGATTGACGAGTCTAGTATTTAATTTTTTGTAAATTAGATACGACATTATTTAGCCACTCTTTTTATTTTAGTTTACTTTCGATCTAGATTTCATGTACACTCCCTCGTGGAGTATAGGATCGATGGATGTAAATTAAAATAGTTTTTAGTCTCGACTCGGATCTCCGGATGGCTCGTACATGGCATAGGAGTAGCGGACGAGAAGGCGATACGATGGGAGACATATTGAAGACAAAAGCCATAATAGTTGGAAAATTTTATTTTTCATATTTATTGCTTATTGTTTGATATGCATGTCGTAGGCTAGAAAATTCCTCAATTTCAAATTACTAAGTGGGAGAGGGAAATTTTTATAAATTCACACAACCTCCATTACGATTTGACAAGTGATGCAAACAAACTTGGGCGTCGGTTCTGAGTGCCTTCCTCCCCATCGGATGAGTTTGTTTGCGGATCACAAGGTCAAATATGGTTATAGGGAATTATTAAGGAGCATGTGTACTTCTCCATCGGAAGGCACATAACCCGAGATAATTACCTTGGTACTGAGTAATGGTGAACACTTAGATACAAATATAAGTATCCCCCCATCGGAGTCACTGCTTTTATTTATAAGGCCAAAGAGGAACCAACTATTAATTTTACTTGTCAAAAAGTTAGGTTGACAAGATAGTAAAATTAATGGGTAAAACCTCCTCTTTCAAATGTAGAATTCGTATATGTCCACACTGTCATGGCATACGATATTCTCGGTGTTGTTTGATTTTAAAATTTTATTGTTTGAGGAATCAATAATTTTTTGAAATTTAATATTTTAATTTATGTGATTCTTAGGTTTTCTTTCAAAATAACTTTCGACCCGCTTGCTGTGATACTGAAAGAGAATAAACTTACTGGACCCAACTATGTTGATTGGAAGATGAATCTTGACATTGTCTTCACTGCTGAGGAATACAAATATGTACTCTTCGAAGAGTGTCCTCCTAAGCCTGTGGATGATTCTAGGGAAAAGGAGAGAGAGAGTTATAATAAGTTGATAAAGGCTGATGAGATGGTACGGTGTTACATTTTGGCATCTATGTCAAATGTACTGCAACATCAGCATCAAGCCATGCCTACTGCTTATGACATGATTCTCCATCTCAAAGAGCTTTCCGAGCACCAGAATTGTGCTGCAAGGCAGGAAGCCATGAGGAACCTGATGACGACCACCATGATCGAGGGAACACCCGTGAGGGATCATATTCTAAAGATGATGGCTCATTTGAATGAGTTGGAAGTCCTCGGAGCTGAGATCGATGGGGAAACCCAGGTTGATATCATTCTCCAATCTCTACCTAGGAGTTTTGAGCAGTTTTGCCTCAACTACAACATGAACAAGAGGTTGTATTTGTTGGTGGAGCTTCTAACAGAACTCTAGGCGGCAGAGGGGCTATTTCATCAAAGTGCTTAGGCGCATGCCATGGTGATCCAAAAGGTTTCTACTTCTAAGCCGAAAAGCAAGAAGAAGAAGAAACAAATTGTGGCGAAGGCGGTGGGAGGAACTCAGGGAGGAGTGAAGAAGCCGAAAGGCAAGTGCTTCACTTGTAAGCAGACTGGACACTGGAAGAAAGACTGCCCCAACCGCAAGCAGAACAATGGTATATCTTTTGGTCTACTCGTTGAAACATGTTTAGCGGTGTTATCTACCGGCACCTGGTGTGTAGATACGGGAGCCACTGATCATGTCTGCAATACTTTGCAGGGGTTCCAGGAAACCAGATGACTGGCTGAAGGGGAGATTACTGTATACTTAGGCGATGCCACGAAGGTGGCGGCGATTGCAGTGGGAGACGTTCATTTATCTTTTGAGAAAAATAAAGTTTTGGTTCTTAAGAATTGCCTTTATGTATCTTTATTTAGAAAGAATTTAATTTCGGTTTCTAAATTGTTTATGGATGAATATTCTATTTCTTTTAATGACAGAGTTGTTATAAAAAGGAATAGGGAGATTATCTGTTCAGGTGCATTGATAGGAAATCTATACACACTTGAACCAAAACCTCCCACGATGCAAATTGAAGTTAATAACTCATCTTCTAATTCAAATAAGAGAAAAGAACCTTCGAAGATGAACGAAACATATCTTTGGCATCATAGGCTTGGTCATATTAACCTAAGCAGAATTCAAAGGTTGATAGTTGATGGACCTTTGGGTTCATTAGTGGTGGAAGATTTCCCAACCTGCAAATCTTGCTTGGAGGGTAAAATGACCAAGATGCCTTTTAAGGCCAAGGGGTATAGAGCCAAAGATGTGTTAGAATTGCTTCATTATGATTTGTGTGGTCCTATGTCTATCCAGGCTAGAGGTGGTTTTGAGTATTTCATCTCTTTTATAGACGATTATTCGAGATATGGATACATTTACTTGATGCGCCGCAAGTCTGAATGCTTTGACAAATTCAAAGAATTCAAGGCTGATGCGAAGAAACATCAAGGTAAAAGTATCAAGACACTGCGATCTGATCATGGTGGTGAGTACCTCTTGGGAGAGTTTAGGAACTACTTATCAGAGGCTGGGATTCAATCCAAATTGTCTGCACCTAGCACACCCCAGCAGAATGGTGTAGTAGAGCGAAGGAATAATACTCTTTTGGAGATAGTTAGATCGATGATGAGTTATTATGATTTGCCAGATTCATTTTGGGGATATGCTCTAGATACGGCGGTGTACATTCTGAACTTGGTTCCATCTAAATCAGTGTCTTCTACTCTCACAGAATTATGGAATGAGCGAAAGGTTAGTCTAAGACATATTTGGATTTGGGGGAGTCCAGCACATGTGCTGAAGGCAGATGCTGGTAAGTTGGAACCTCGTACAGAAGTACGATCGCCAGATTTCTAGAGGAAGACTATGTGATGAACAACAAGCCCATGAGTAAAATTGTTCTGGAGGAATTAAAAGGGGAAGTCACTTCTTTAGTACCACCGGTACAAGAGGATATACTACAAGTCATTGTACCGCGTATCACAGAGGATACACAGGTGATACCTCATCGTAGTGGGAGGGTTGTGAGACAGCCTGATAGATTCATATTTTTGGGAGAATCTTCTGATTTGGTCCCTGGCGAACATGAACCTGATCCCTGGACATATGACGAGGCAATCCAAGATAAAGATGTAGCATCTTGGCAAAGTGCAATGAATACTGAGATTGAATCTATGGATTCAAATCATGTCTAGGAGCTAGTAGAACCACTCGATGGTGTAAAAACCATTAGATACAAGTGGATCTACAAAAGAAAGAGAGGAATATACGGGAAGGTTGAGACCTTCAAAGCGAGGCTTGTTGCGAAGGGGTATTCTCAAAAAGAGGGTATCGATTATGAGGAGACCTTTTCGCAGGTAGCCATGCTTAAGTCTATCCAGATTCTCTTATGCATAGCAGCTCATATGGATTATAAGGTGTTGCAGATGGATGTCAAGACAACTTTTCTTAATGGAAGTCTTGAGGAAAACATCTATATGAAGCAACCAGAGGGATTCATTGTGAAGGGCAAAGAGCATCTTGTATGTAAGCTTAATCGGTCCATTTATGGATTGAAGCAAGCTTCGAAGTCTTGGAACATCCGATTTGATGAAGTAATCCAGTCTTATGGATTTATTCAAAGTTCGAATGAGTCTTGTGTATACAAGAGATGTGACGGAAATGTAGTGGTATTTCTTGTACTATATGTAAATGACATTTTGTTGATTGGCAACAATATCAAGGTGTTATCGGACGTAAGGGTATGGTTGTCCAAACAGTTTGATATGAAGGACTTGGGAGAGGTGGGACACATCCTTGGGATCAAGGTTATAAGGGATCGCAGGAAAAGGATGTTGTGCTTATCCCAGGCTTCATACATAGACACGATTATGGATCGTTTTAGCATGCAGAACTCCAAGAAGGGTTTTCTACCTTTCAGGCATGGAGTTATTTTATCTAAGGAGATGTGTCCTAGAACATCTGAGGAGATAGAGGAGATGAAGGCGGTTCCTTATGCTTCGGCGGTAGGAAGTCTCATGTATGCGATGCTATGTACGAGACCAGATATCTGCTATGCCGTGGGCATGGTCAGCAGATATCAGAGTAATCCAGGACAGGGACATTGGACTGCGGTAAAGCATATATTGAAGTACCTGAGAAGGACTAGAGATTATATGCTGGTTTACTAGGTAGACAAATTACTCCCTGTGGGTTACACGGATTCTGACTTCCAATCTGATAGGGATAACAGTAAGTCTACCTCAGGTGTTTTGTGTTTACTTTGGGAGGTGGAGCCATTGTATGGAGGAGTGTCAAGCAAAAATGCGTGTCCGACTCCACCATGGAAGCTGAGTATGTGGCAGCCTCTGAGGTGGCCAAAGAAGTTGTGTGGCTCAGGAACTTCCTGATGGACTTGGATGTGATTCCTGGTTTCCCCAAAACTATCACAATTTATTGTGATAATAGTGGTGTAGTTGCAAACTCGAAGGAACCATGAGCCCATAAGGCTAGTAAACACATAGAGCGCAAGTACCACCGGATACGAGAAATCGTAAAGAGAGGAGAAGTTGCTATGGCCAAGATTGGATCGGAGGATAACCTAGCAGATCCTTTCACTAAGGCCCTTCTGGCGAGAGCTTTTGATAGGCATGTGGAGGGAATGGGGATAAGTTGTATGGCAGTTTGAGGACATCATAGTCATTTAGTATAAGTGGAAGATTGTTGGGATGTATACTGAAAAGTCTATCTTTTGTATGAACATCTTTATTTTGAAATAAGAATAACATGATCATTGTTTGCATATTTTTATGGTTATAAATATTGTCTAATACATTACATTGTAGATAACATGGTGTATGGTGTCACATAGGAGATCATGTTATCGGCTCCTTGTAAAGTATAAGTATAGGCTCACAATCGAGATGACTTTGGACAAACTATTGGTATGGTTGTAGTGTGATTTGGTATTGGTTTGTCTTGACCATAAAATCACACTAGTACACTTTGTGTGTATTGAGCAGGACTGACTTATAGGTGATTCGATTTATTGCTTACTACATAATCGAATCATACCTCAGATATTATATTGTACATACTCTTAATCCCGATATAATAACGGGCACATATACTTAGTAGTCATTTCTTTGATTTACCAATGGTCGAGATTTATAGATTAAATTGATAGGCTCAGTAAGTTGGGAAATGATATTATTTATATGGTGTGTCGTTGATTATAGGAGAAAACCATGTCCTATATATTAGGATGATGATGTCCCCTTGAGAAACTCCTAAAGTTCATCATGTAAACCCTGCAGGTGGACTTGGTCCGGCATGATGAAAAGGTTGAGTGGTACTACTCATGGAGTTAGATGTTGATTAAATAATGGTCAGTAAATTAATTAATCGATGGACATTCGAGATCTTAAGCACGGGGAGATAATGTACATATAATATATGAAGCCCATATTAACTTATGGGGGTTGGTGAGGTAGATCAATGATAATCCTTTAGTGGATTGAATTATCATTAATGGATCGGACTTTATGTGGGCTTGATCCATTGGGTGGCCAAGATCCAACTCCTCCTCATGGTCCCTATTGTAGCCTATTAATACCTCATGAAGCTTAGATCCAATGGATAGAAACAAAACTCTAGATCCAAAGGTAGAGATTAAATCTCTAGATCCTACGGTTGAGATTAAATCTCTAGATCCGACGGTTGAGATTAAATCTCTAGAACCAATGGTGGAGATTAAAACAAGGCTTATCCCTAACTCTATAAAAGGAGGGAAAGGGGTGGGTGGCAACATGAATCCAACTAGAGATAGGATTAGGGTTTTTTGGCCGGCAAGGCTTGGAGGCTAGGGTTTACGGCTTGGCGGCACCAAATAAGGAAGGTCTTTCCTTTCTTCTTCTTCCTTCAAGGTGGTTGGCGACCTAGTAGCACTTTCTAGCCATTGGCCAGCATCCAAAGCAGCCCCTCTCTTTCTCTTTGGCCTGTAAAACCTAGGCTTAGGGTTCTCCCTTGGAGCTTTGGTTGGCATTCACCTATTCTCCTCTTCCTTCTTTGCCGGCGGCAAGCTCCAACCTTGGAGTTTGGTGGTTGGTTGAAAGAAGGAGAAGAGGCTTGTTTCTATTATTCCTCTTGCTCGGAATGAGCAAGGAACGAAGATTGGTGATCGAGGAACTTCAACTTGTGGTAGATCGTCGCCCACACGACATCTGAAAGGAGGAAGGTCATACAATAGAAGATCGAGAGGTATATCGATTCTCTATATTCATTTGATACATGTTTATATTTGCTTTTCAATTATATGCATGATATATATTCTGTTTTGTGGCTAAATATACTTGGACCCCAAACATAAACACAAAAGTCGGCAATCCATACATCATCTATTCCGAAGCTATTCTTGGAATAGAGGTTGGTCGCTTGAACAACAAGTTTGTTCAAGTGACAATTCTAAACGAATAGTAAGATGATGACAAGGTTTCTTGGGCAATCCCTCTTGTCAATGATAAATTTTTTTTATCCGTGGACGTAGAAGGGATCGCCATGAACAAGTGACCGAGCCGAAGGGAAAGCAAAGTTTTCCCTCCCATCATAATTAAGTTCGTGTCCTCCGTACGGGGGCATCCTGAGGTGACGATCCAACTAAGACATCCCATGGAAGGTTTATGTCGAGATCGGACGGTAAGTGGCCGTCGAACTCACTTATATATATTTCATTTTCGAGCTAACTTTCAATGCAGTAGGAAATCCTGATGATAAGTCGACTGCCAGCTTCCTTCAGTCGACTGATGTTGGCATCAGTCGAGTGATGGTGCTAATCAGTCGACTGCTGGTCAAGGATCAACCTCGAGGAGAGTCAAAGCTTATCACCATTTCTCTAGGGCTAGGTGCAATCACCTCATGAAACTTCATCTCAACGATTAGAGTTTCTCAAGGCTATAAAAGAAGGGGTTCTCGACACCATTTTGATCATAAAAAATCTCTTCAAAAGCCTCCACAATGTCGCAACTCACCGACGACTCTACGAAGATGAAGTTCTACTACTCCGACAATCAAAGCATGAGTTCTTATCCTTCTTTCATCGGTATAAGTTTAATTTAGTTCATCTCTTTCAAATTCTTGTATTACTTTTTTTGTCTCGGAGCTTTTTATCATAACGAGGAGAGGGGGAGTGTCCCTCTACCTCAAGTCTTTTCTTTTTCTTGTACTCGCTTACTCTTACCTCTAACGAGAAGGAGTATTTTAGTGATTTGCCCTCCATACACCGTCTATGACCATTAGGGCCTTGGATTAGTAGCCGAAGGCTATGAACCAAGTAAAAAAAAAGTGTTTTATTTACTTTTCCACTACGTACTCTTTTCTTAATCGAACAAATTCGAAAAAAAAAATTTGCGCTATTCACCACCCCCCTCTAGCGCTCAAATCGATTCAACACTTACCATCTCTCTTCGCACTCGTGCTTACCTCTGGTCCTTTATGACCTGTCGCTTTACTTTCGATCTTCACCTGGGTTCTTCAACTCCCACAATGTTCTCCCGGTATCGCCCGACCACCAAGGTTTCCCGACTCGGTATTCTCCGGGTGTCGCTGACCTTCGTCTTAGCTTAACCATTTCCAGCACACTTAATTCATCTCATGAGATAAAAATATGACCTTGACTTTCGATCTTTGCCATAATCAAAACCTATGTTCAATTATCTGGTGCCCCTGCACCAACAATCTCCTCCTTTTTGATATATGGGAAACTGACACAAAGTTAAGGAAAAAATTAAAGCATAAAACAAGAGTAAATGATAAATGTCCTTTCAAAAACTCCCCCTTAACCCTAGGTGAGTTTTGAAAGAGATACTTTGAATTTTTTTAAAAAAATAAATTTTTATTACTCCCCCTTAACTTTCGTTCTTCTCCCCCTTTTGTCATAAATCAAAAATGGTGTCGGGGTTTTTATATAAAATAAGGGATTAAAAACAATATGTGTCTAGAATTATTAAAGATAAATCAACTATGAGCCCAAGCATGCGTCTAGCAGTAGTTTGATAGATTGGTTCGAGGTGTGTCCCTCTGCACCAATAATTTAAAGGTTTGTAATATAACCCTTAGGGTTAGTTTGCTCTCCCCCTTAGTCAAATATATGAAGTATAAGATATGTAGGGAGCGCTAAACTTTGGCCTAGAGAGTTGTAAATATTCGTTAAGTACAATAGTTGAAAAAATATGTAGCATTTTGAAAATATTATGTTAAGTGTATTTCAATTATCCTTAACATCTCACCCATTCTATGTGTCTCAGAATGTATTCACCTTATATGTTTTGTGAGATGATTTAAAGTTGATTAAAGATAGTCAACCTTGGGTTTGATTCGGATTTAACCTTTAGATCATTAAGTAACTTTTTCAAAAATAGGCTTCCAGGTCGTGGTGAGGCATAGGGGCCTTCTTTGATCAGAATAATGACCACTTCCTTAGACAAAGCCAAATTCAAGAAAATATCACTTAAGTCACTTAGGGTTACTTCCTAGTCTAACTAGTTTAGGATACGGTGAGGTAGCTTCTGCTACTTCAACTCAGCCAAGTGCACCAAGCTAGATATGCCTAATCTAGCTCCAATACACGAGACGTTGTTTCCCTAACATATTATCATCTCACTGTGTCCTGATACTATGTTGCCAAAGTTGACTAACTATTTGTTCTTTCAAGCCGTTCTAATAACTAATCATGTAATGATTTTGCTAAGAAAGTGGGTATACTATTTTAGTGTTAGCTCCCCCTAGACCATTGAACCAATATGGTATATCCACAAAGTAGACTTGATCCTGGGAATCCAAAACTTATTGGTCCTTATATGTGAGTTCAATAAAACCTTTGAAACCCATGCTTGGACTCGTTGATGACTACGATTTACGATAGACATATAAGATCTATTCGTAGTCCTTGACCCAAATCCGAGTCCGGCTTTGTTGTACATGGCTCTTTGAGTTCCAAGTAGTCGGTTAAGATTCTTGGATCCCAATGTGAACCTTTCCAACCTAGCCTCGACCTCTTGAACTCGTCCTTTAAAGAGAGAATTCTCTTCCTCACGTTTTTCAACTTGAGTTGAGTTTCCCTCTTGAACTTGACTAGTTGAAGAGGTTAGAGTAGCTTCTTGCTTGAGGGTTTCAACCTCCTCAAGTAACGACTCAACTCTAGACTCAGACTTAGTCAATTTCCTATTTAGCAACTTAATTGCATGATATAATTAAGTTTGAAATTAATGAACGACTTACCTTAATCTTTTCTTTTGATCCGAATTTGAGCCTTGACTCGAATTCATCCTCAGAGTCGGAGTTGGATTCGTAGTCGGCTTCGGACTCGGACTCGGACTCGGACTCTATCGGTTTCACCATGAACGCCAGATCTTCTCCCTCCTCCCACATTGCATGAAAAACTTTCTTGAGTTGATTATGTTTGGGCTTCATTTTTGGGCAAACTGACTTGTAATACCCCTTCTTGTTGCACCCATAGCATGTGTATGTTTGTGGGGGTTTCTTGCTCTTCAATTGCTCCCTTTTCTTTTTGATGATTCTCCTAACTAGATTGACTAGTTCAGCTTCCATCTCCTCTTCGGATTCCGATTCGGATTCACCTTCGAATTCTTCTTCTTCGAGAGGTATCTTGCTCTTCTTTGCTTTTTGTCTTCGTCCTACAAACAATGATACATCTTTCTTGACCGAGACCGTGTTAGTTTGTTCATGTAACTCAAATTATGAAAAAAGTTCGTCTAACCTAACCTTAGATAGATCTCTAGATACCTTGTAGGCATCAATCATGGATGCCCACAAGGTGGTCCTAGGAAAAGCATTAAGAGCGTACCTTATTATATCCCGATTGTCTACCTTTTGTCCGATGGCATGTAGACCATTCAAGATGTCTTGGATCCGCGCATGGAGTTGCAAAGCGGTCTCATGATCCTGTATCTTTAGATTATACAATTTATTGAATAGTAAATCTCTTTTACATACCTTAGCATCGGACGTCCCTTCATGTTGATCAATTAATTTGTTCCAGAGGTCTTTGGCGCTAATGAATGGTCCAATTCGGTTGAGCTCCTCCTTGGACAAGTAGCATTGCAACATTTGGGTTGCTTTTGCATTGGCTTCAATTTGCCTCTTGGTTGCATTGGCCCACTTGTCGAAATCCAAGGGCTCCCCTTGATCATTGGTGGGTAGAGCAAAGCCGGTTTGGATTATTATCTAAGTCTCGACTTGTGTTTTCAAGAAACACTCCATCCGACCTTTCCAATAACGGAAATCATTTCCGTTAAAGAAAGGAGGTCGGGTGGTGCTATACCCCTCAATGTGGGCCATTAATTATCTTGCAAAACACGAATAAAAAAAAAGGAATTCCAAGACTTGGTCTTGGATTAGTGATGTAGGAAATAATAAGGAATAAATGAGAGATAAAAGACTAATCAAAAAACTTCGCACTTACAACCTTCGATGTCCCCGAAAGGGTACTAAACGATGGTTTTTGGAGATGAAGATAGCTTGTTATGAGGGTAAACCCTCGAAAGAAGTGTAGATCTCTGAGAGAGCTTCGATTTGGTAGGTAGCATGTTTCTTGGGTCCACTTGTATGAAAAGTTATGCACATTTTACCGTCGGTTACTCCAAAAGCGAAATACTTGCATATACACAACCAAAAAAAAGGTATCAAGACTTCGTCTTGGATTATTAGTGCGGGAGAAATAATAAAAGTAATTCACGAATCGAAAAATACGAAAAGAAAGCTAAAAAAGTGCTAGATTGGTGGTTTCACCAAATCTTAGTGCCCCCGCTTTGATACCAATTGTTGGATCGAGAAGCGTCACTAGAGGGGGGTGAATAGCGAGCGTAAAATCTTTCTTTTCGACGTTAAAATAAGAGCAAGCACAGCAGGAAAAATAAATAACATAATTTATTTTTACTTGGTTCACAGCCCACCGGCTGCTAATCCAAGGCCCCACGATCCTTGACCACGTACGAAGGGGCAATCAACTATAGAGTCTCCTCCTCATTGGAGGTAGGAGACAATGATCACAAAACCAAAAACAAGAGGATGAGGTAACAAGCCTACCTCACCTTGTTACGATTAAAACCAATAATACAATAAATAAAAACTTATACTTGTTGCTGTCGACGAAGATATTTTGAACTTGCCATTGCATCAATGTTATGATGGCGTTAGAGCTTTGGCATTGCAGGAGCACTTTGAGAGAAAGACGGATGATCTTTGGGTTGGAGTCCTCCCCTACTTTTATAGATTTGTGCATTGGAATAAGTCTAGATAATGATCCTCAACTTTTGGAACTTATCACGAAGTGACACCTTATCTTATCGCGAAGTGGCCTCGTCAAACATTATCTCATTTGACCTAGTGCAAAAGGCTGATTCATCGCCATCAGTTGACTCATGACTTCCATCAGTCGTCTGATGTGTAGTGGTCGACAGCCAATGGCCAGGAGTCGACTGCCAACCTGGCCACTTCCCGTTAGTAAGAGGTTAGCACGAAAAATGGTAAATAAGATGGTTTCTTACCGTCCGATCTTGACCTAGGCCTTCCACTGGAAGTCTTAGTCGGATCACCACTTACGGTCGTCCCCGTACAAAGGACATGACCTTACCATCTCTCTTTGCACTCATGCTTACCTCTGGTCCTTTATGACCTGTCTTATTGCTTCCGGTCTTCACTTGGGTTTTTCGACTCCAATGAAGTTCTCTCGGTGTCGCCCGACCACCACGGTTTCCCGACTCAGGATTCTCCAAGTGTCGCTAACCTTTGGCTTAGCTTAACCATTTCCTGCATACTTAATTCAGCTCATGAGATAACAATATGACCTTAACTTTGGATCTTTAACATAATCAAAACCTAGGTTTGATTATCTGGTGCCCCTGCACCAACATAATTTGCTTTCATTGAAAATACCACTTGATAAATCTAGTTAATATGCTAAGTATGGAACAACACCTTTTTAAAATCTCATGGCACTCAAGTTTGCTTGAGGACAAGCAAAGATCTAAGTTTGGGGGAATTGATGTGAGCCAAACATATATGATTTTAGGAGTAGTTTTCGCTCACATCTCATTTCATTTTATGTTTGTTTCATGCATATTTTATTTTATTTTGCATTCATTTCCTCTTTTCTAATTTGGATATCTACTCTTTGTACTTTTGTGTGCAGGATAGCATTTCATGGGGAAAACGACGCACTTTCAGAGTGAAAAAAAGCATTTGGCAGTTGGATGCAGTAGGGCACACGGCAGGGCATGAGGCTACACATGGTCATGTCTGAAGCTCGAGATTAGCCAACATAGGGCCACACATGGCCTGGTCGTGTGGAAACACACTGCCGTGTGGCAGCCAACCGTTTTGATGCAATTATTTCTTTTTCGGATTTCGTGAAGAGACAACCTCATGTCTATATAAAGAAAGCCATGTCCAAACCCTAGGTGGGTGGCCCGAATGCCGGGACAACACACCGGTGCCCTAAAAAGCACCAGAAACTCACAATTGGGAGGAAGGGAGCCGCTCGAGATCCAAGTTCTTCACCTCAACGCCAGAGAGAAGAGCCTCAACGCATTGTAATCTATATTCTTTCCATGATTTATCTTGTATATACGAATTCGATAATGTCTTGTGTTTTTTTTTCTCATATTCATGGAGTAGATTCTCTACTTCTAGGACTAGGGAGTAGTTTGTGTCGAGTCAGAACATGTTGGTTCAAATATCTTTTCATTCTTGAAATTATATTTGCAATTGGTGTTTGGTTTATATCTATAACTATTGTTTTGGTTTTCTAGTCACTGTCCTTAGCCGATACGAGGGGTGACAACCCTCGTATCAAATATTTAGGGGAATTAAGGGGGAACCTAGGGGTTGGCCTCATCGTCGGTAATTGTGGGTAGAAGGATGCGATAGAGTAGAAAACGTGCCTCATTTTCGACTCATCACAGGGATCAATTCGGCATCATCATACCAACTATCCCATCCTAAATCTAGGGGTCGACTTGGTATGGCAAAGGTAGCTTCTGATAGATGCAAAGGCTCATATGGAGAGTGTATGATGTCCTTTCCACAAAATCGTAGTTAGAAATCTAGACAAAACTCAAATGACAACGTGTTTTGCGACACACAAACGAAACCGAAATCCTAGAATCTCACCTAAAGACTCGTAGCAACCCTTCTCTTTCTCCGTGTGACACCGCATTAGAGTTAGGACTGCCAATAAACCTACTAAGCACAACCATTTGAACTGAACTCCGAATAATAACGTCCATTAAATAGATCAGTACTCGAATCTCAGTCACTGTGGGATTGATAATCTATTTATTACTTGACGACATCCATGCACTTCCGCATGTTGAGCACGAGCGTACGCTTCGAGTCCTCGACGGTCTCTGTCGCGAGATTTGAGGTCGCATTCGTGTGCATCAGAAGACCCTAACATATCATGCAATAGTCCAGCCTCCAGGCTGGAAACTTCTAATGAATCACCTCTGACCACCAGAGATTACATAGATGAGGTGATTATATCAGAGGGATCCGCATGGAACTACCCTGATCACAGCAAGAAAGTACTCACCTCCATTCAATCCATCCCACTCCCAGCGTGGATGTTAAAGTTGAATCTTCTTCAACTACCGGGAAGGAATTTCTTTCGAAGCACTCCACGACCTATGTGGCTTTATCTACTGAATCTTCTTCAACTGCCAGGACCTCAGGGGAGTTTACTCCATCTCATCTTCTTTTCTTTTCTTTGTATAGATGTTTCTTTTACATTATTTGTTTTTATTTTAGTTGTTAAGTTTTGTTTGTTAAGTTTTTGTTTAGTCATGTTTTGAAATAAATTTCATATGCATTCTTTTATATCATCTTAGAAGTCGTTAAAGCTAGTAAAATTTGATTGTCGAATTTTGGGATTTATTGTCATGAATGGATTATTTAATTGCATATTGTTGCTACTTGGTGATGGATTATATGTTGATAGATTGAGATGATTTTTTTTTTATTCCTAGTGAGGATTGTGCTTATGTTTATTGCTTGTGTGTGGTGCACTTGTTGTTATTGTAACTCTAGAACTTTCTTTATTTTTTTGAGACCACACAACCATAGGTTTGCATGATTACTATGAAGGCAATCTCACATGTTTCCCTTTACTTCTTTTATCACCTCATGTTTACTGAATAATATTCTAGTTGTTCGTCATGTCATTTTTCTTTCCTTCCATTACTTTCTTCTATGTTACTCTTCTGGATGTGGAATACTTGGATGTTCCATGATGAGTGTTTTGCTCGGGATGGAAAAATGTTTAAGTGTGGGGGAGAGAGTAGCTCAGGAGAATTCAGTGTAAGCATAGACAAGTTGTGCTTGATCACCATGAGATGACCATGCTCTTTTTTTATAGTTGAGCTTGATGTATTTTTTTTCTAGAGCATAGGGAAGTGTACTACATGTCAAAAAAAATGAAAAAAAAGTGGTTGAAAAAAAGAATAAAAAAAAAGTTGAAAAAAACATTTGGCCAAAACAATAAAGGCAATAAAAAAATTCTTTGATATGTTGTGCAATTTTTTTTATTTGTGTGAAAGTATTTTTTGTGATAGGCATCCCTTGTTGCAGCCATTGAGAGATTTATTGTATATCATTTGTGGATTTAATATTGTAGAAAGTGATAGGGGTTGTTTATATCTTATTTGGTAAATTTAGGAAAGCTAGCTTGGATGGAAACTTTTGAGGCAATACTTTCATGTACTCATCTATGTAGCATTTCAGTATTTTCATATCTTCCTACATTTTTTTAGATATTTTATTTCTTACCTTTCTTTCTTTCCACACATACTATCATGTTTCCCGTATTCATGTTTCCCTTACATTCCTAATAAGCCTTCAATGATTGTGCATTCTTATGTGTATATAGTGGTGAAGGTAGAAGAAAAGAAAGCATATGGTAGTGCATAAACTATGAGTAACTTGAGTGAACTCCACTATTACATGCTTATGAGAGTGAGAGAAATCACCATTTATCTTATGAGGCTTAGTCATTCTCAGTTTATTTAGGATGGATCACAGTTACCATGTTTATTAACCTATGTAAGATTTGAGTCCATGATTGCTTGAGTCTTTGAGATTTGACAATCCTAGGTAACATTCATGAATTTCTCTGTATGATTAGGAATTGCTAGGGAAATATATTTTCAATTTACTTTTAATTTTCTTTACTTGCTCAAGACGTGCAAGAATAAGTGTGGGGGAATTGATAATTATCATTTTGTCGTATTATTTTGGTCCTTAATCTCAATATTTTTATCCTCTCGAGTGATTAATTATCGATTATTTGCATGTTTTATGAGTTGGATATTTTTGGACCTTAATTGTAAATTCTCCTAAATTTTGGACTTATATGCAAATTTTGTTAGTGCAATCAATCCTAGTATGGTTTAAGGTTTTGATGTGTGTGGCAAAGGTTTAAGTTAGTTTGTTATGTTGATTTGATATGTGTGTTGATGTCGTGCAGGACTTAGTAATTCACACATGTGTTGGCTTGACGAAAGCATTGGTGGGTTCATCATCTCATGGCTCAGGTCTTTGAGTCGGTGAAGGACGACATTGCAAAGTTGTGCGCTAGGTGCATCCGAGGGACCATGGGATGAGCAGCATTGGAGTGAAGCCAAGGAAGTAGACTTCAGAGAGAGATGTGAAGGATGGCATTGTGAAGCCGTGCACTTGGTGCATCCGAGGGACGTGGCCGGATGAAGAGAACTTCGGTGAGGGACTTCAAGGGAGATGAGAGAATGAGCGAAGTGTAACGTAGCTCATAGGTGAACTTGGCCGAATGGCTAAGTCAAGAGTCGGATGCTCAACCAAGTGGGTTGAGGTTTACCTAACAAGTCAGATGCTCAAAATAGGGTTTGATGTTTTACCCGACGTGTGGTTAAGTCGAACACTCAAACATTAGTTTGAGGTTTTACTCGACGAATGGGAGTGTCGGATTCTCAACCAAGTGGGTTGAGGTTTTACCTGACCGTTGGATGCTCAAACAAGCCATTTGTTTGAGGTTTACCCAACATATGTGGACTTCAATTGAGTTCAACTGTGTTCGAATTGAATAGCTGATCGTAGCCGATGATCGCCAAAGGTGGCTGATCGCCAAAAGTGGCGCGGGCACAAAATGCTCCGTAGTCAACTGATCAGTCAGCTACGAGGTCATCAGTCGACTGACAAGGTTTATGTTGGATGATGATGATCGTGGATCAGACGTCGTCATAAGCTGTTGGAATGGCAACATTCAACTACTGGCATGCAGAAGTCGACTGTTGCATGCCTAACAGGAAGAAATTAGCTCTCTCTATAAAAAGAGAGAATGTGGACTTTAGGGAGGTTAATCTTCATGCTCCTAAGTGCTCCCTAAGTACTCCACACATTCCCAACTCTTCTTCCTTGTGTTTATTTCAATTATATTGTAAGAGGGAGTGATTCTTATAAGAAAGGTTTACCTCCACCTTGAAGGAGAGATTAGTGAAGGTTTAGGAGTGATTCACCAGGAACAAATAGGTCCGTGGATTAGCGAAAAGGGCCATGAACCACGTTACTTTGTTTCTTAGCATTGTTCTTTCTTTTACTTATTATGTTTTGTCTTAATTGTCTTAATTAGCATATATTCCGCTGTGCTAATCTTTATCGTAAATAATTAAGAGTGAGCAATTTCCATCGTACACATCGAGGGCTATTCACCCCCCTCTTGCCGGCCACCGATCCTCCAACAGGTGGTATCATAGCGAGGAGCTTCTTGAGGACTCATCGCCAACACAAGAACGACAAGAAATGGTCGGCTCCAACATTCATCCCCCTAAATTCGAAGGAGAATTCGCTTGGTGGATAAAGCGAATGGAGGTATTCTTTGAAACCGATTTCGATATAATGCTTATTATGAAAAATGGTTTTGAGTTGCCTAGGGATGAAGAGGATAAGATAATTGAAACGTCAAGTGGACAAAGAAGCAAAAAGAGGGGCACTTGGAAAATTCAAAGGCCAAGCACTATCTATACAATGGGCTCTCTCAACAAGAGATCAACCGAATAGGAGAATGCACAAGCACCAAGGAGATGTGGGAAAAATTGGTAGAACTTCATGAAGGCACCTCCAATGAAAATCTTGTAAGACGGGACCTTCTCCGATCACAATTAAGCAATATCAAACTCGAAAAGGAGAAAAGGTATTTTTTTTGCATTCTAGATTTAAGGAAATAATTACTGGTCTATCTAGTGTAGGGGAGAAGCTCTCCAATAGAGACATGGTAATGAAGGCGATGGATGCATTTCCCCGGTCATCCAAATGGAGCTCCATGGTGGACTCCTTCTATATCTCCAAGAATCTTGAGGTATGTACTCTAGAAGAATTCTTTTCAACTATCGAATTACATGAAACTAGGCTTGAAGGAATAGTAGAAGAGCCAATCATGCCATCAAGAGGATTAACACTTATAGCCAACAAGGGAAAGAAGAAGAAGGATACGCCACCCTCCTCATCTGATGAAGATTCATCTTCCTCATCAATGAATAGCAATGAGGATGCATATATGGTAAGGAAGGTAAGGCGTGCATTGAAAAATTTTATGTTTAACAAATCTAATGATAGGAGAAGGCCTAGAAGAAAAATCATTTTCTACAATTGATAAGGAGAGAGACACATGACGAATGATTGTCCCCTCTTGAACAAAAGCAAAGAAGAAAGAAGAAAGAAAGAAGACAAGAAGAACGGGAGAAAGAAGAAGGAAGAAGAAAGAAAATCAAAAGAAAAAGGGAAGGCTAAAGCCCACAACCTTAAAGCTACGTGGGATGATCCATCATCATCGGAAGAAGAGGAAATTGTCACCCACCTAGCACTAATGGGAGTTGATGACATAGCATCCACCTCCTCCGAAAAAGAAGAAACAAGCTCAAGTGAGGAGGAGAGCTCGAGTGAAGGGGGAGCGTCCTCATCTTCATCATCATCATAGGAAGGAGATTGGGTAAGCAAGGTAACTAAATTACCCTCCAATGATGTAGTTTCTATGATTACTAACCTAACTAGGGATTTATTTAAGGCTAAGAAGAAAAACAAATGCATGATTGATCAAATTCGAAAACTAGAAGAAAAATTAAAAATTGCATGCTCACATGTTAATGAGATATCTTCTAGTGTAAATGATGCATGCTTAGTAGAAAAAAATAAGGCTTTAAGGGAAAAGGTAGACTTTCTTACTAATGTCACGCCCGCCCTTTTCCGGACCTAGAACCCGGAGGGGCGGCGCGTGACGCGACCGTACATACATACATACATACATACAGCGGAAGACTTAATACATATTTCGTACTTCTTTCCGCGGAAGACTTTAGACATTTTTCTTTTCTTTTATAACATAAACATGCATTGACATATATATATATATATATATATATATATATATACTTCTTCTTCTTCACATAGGGCATGCATCATAACATATATAGATACTTCTTCTTACTTCTTCTTTACTTCTTCTTATTAACATAGAGCATGCATTATAACTTAGATAGATACTTAGTGCTTAGTTCAGGTTTGTAACCATCGTTGTCATACTGAGACATAAGTAAGGACATCCATAAACATCATCATCATAGGTAAACATAAATATATAAACCTAACGGATCTTCTCCACCATGCCACTGCCACACACATTGGCCCCTCCTGCTGCTCCCTTTAGTTTATCCATCCCTTACCCTTATCTGCAGTACGAGGGAAAGATAAACTATAAGCACATAGGCTTAGTACGATCTAGTCCTACTCACAAAAACCATATATCAACATTAATCATAGCATGTACCATTCATAACATATAAGCATGTAACATTCATAACATATAAGCCACATAACATGTAACATATGGCGTAATTAACTTAACATGTAGCATAAATAATGTGAGTAAACATAACATATCTCATCCATAGCATGGCAGCATAACATGTATCATCTATAACATAGCATCATGTCATGTACATCTAGGACTTATTTAAACATAACATATAACCTATGTAACGTAGCAAATCAACATAACATAAAACATATAGGTATGACCTATCAAACATAACATACATCATATGTAGCATAGTGACATATCAAACATAACATACTTCATATGTAACATATCAACATGGCATATCAAACATAACATACTTCATATGTAACATATCAACATGACATATCAAACATAACATACTTCATATGTAACATATCAACATGGCATATCAAACATAACATACTTCATATGTAACATATCAACATGGCATATCAAACATAACATACTTCATATGTAACATATCAACATGGCATATCAAACATAACAATCTAATCATGTAACATATGCGAGATGCTTTTGAAAATATATTTTATAGGTACGTAAATATAAATCTCAACATATTTGGGCCCGGCATTGTACCACTTCTTCATTATCATAGCGCGCATCCCTAAATAGGCCCGAGGTAGCAAGTCTCGAACCTAATAGGTTACTAGGCCCGATCTTAGTCCGTCGACCTAGGGCAATCGTCATAGCGTAGAAGCCCATCCTAGGCCTGAGTCTTACTCCATCGACCTAAGGCATCTTGGAGCCCATCCCGTACTAGGCCCGAGTCTTATTCCATCGACCTAGGGGCAATTATACATAGAAGCCCATCCTAGGACCGAGTCTTATTCCATCGACCTAGGGCATCTTAGGAGCCCATCCCTTCTTGGACCCTGTTAGGGTCTTGGTACAAGCCATGCAGAAGGTAAAATACTTATATGATTATTTTATAACATAGCTTACATTTTGCAAACATAGCATACTTCATTTCATAACACATCATGCTTCCCTTCATGGACATATCATCTTTCATTTCGTAAACATGCCATTCTTCATTTCATAACATATCATTCTTCATTTCATCATCATGTCATATTCATGTCGTGTACATATCGTTTTGTGTCATTTCATAATCCTATCTTCTTCCATTTCATAACATATTTCAAACATAGCATACACATAGACATGGCAAAAAGGCATGGCATCAAAAGTAAGTAAACACTAACCTATGGCATGTTATCTTCATCTAGCATTATTTAATATCACTAGTCAACATGAATTCACCCAACATAAAACACATGTTAAACTATTCATTTAACTTAACAACAAATTCATATGCACATAAGACTTATATTAAGACTTCATCTAATCCCCAAAATGCATGATGGCCGAATGGTCCATAGGGACTTCTAGGGTTATCCTTTAACCTAATTCATTTCATATAACAACAACCTAATTCATTTCATATAACAACAACTTCATTTGCATATAACATATGGATTAAAACTTCATTTGTTCACCCAAACCTAGGTTGGCCGAATGGTCCAAGTAGGGTTTTTAGGGTTAACCTTTAACCTAATTCATTTCATATAACAACAACCTAATTCATTTCATATAACAACAACTTCATTTGCATATAACATATGGATTAAAACTTCATTTGTTCACCCCAAAACCTAGGTTGGCCGAATGGTCCAAGTAGGGTTTTTAGGGTTAACCTTTAACCTAATTCATTTCATATAACAACAACCTAATTCATTTCATATAACAACAACTTCATTTGCATATAACATATGGATTAAAACTTCATTTGTTCACCCCAAAACCTAGGTTGGCCGAATGGTCCAAGTAGGCTTTTTAGGGTTAACCTTTAACCTAATTCATTTCATATAACAACAACCTAATTCATTTCATATAACAACAACTTCATTTGCCTATAACATATGGATTAAAACTTCATTTGTTCACCCCAAAACCTAGGTTGGCCGAATGGTCTAAGTAGGGTTTTTAGGGTTAACCTTTAACCTAATTCATTTCATATAACAACAACCTAATTCATTTCATATAACAACAACTTCATTTGCATATAACATATGGATTAAAACTTCATTTGTTCACCTCAAAACCTAGGTTGGCCGAATGGTCCAAGTAGGGTTTTTAGGGTTAACCTTTAACCTAATTCATTTCATATAACAACAACCTAATTCATTTCATATAACAACAACTTCATTTGCATATAACATATGGATTAAAACTTCATTTGTTCACCCCAAAACCTAGGTTGGCCGAATGGATCTTGGTGGCTATTAGGGTTAGCTTCTAACCTAATCCTTTTTTTTCCCATGTTAACATCATCATATACCTCCTAAACTTAGCATACAACTTCATTGATAAACTAAAACATAGCTTAGTTAGATATAACATATAGATTTTCTTTTACAAACATCAAACGAAACTACTCGTATGCAGGTGAGGGATACTTACATCCTTCGCTTTGCTTTGGGTGGGGAAGATAACCTAAAGAACCAACCTAGCCTTTGCTTTCTTGCTTGGATGAGGTTCGGCCAAAAGAGGGAAATGGAGAGGGAGAGAATTCGGTGAGAAGAAGAAGAAGAAGAAGAGAGTGGAAAATTAGAACCTTCCCTCTTCTTTATAAAGGGAGGAAGAGAAGTTTCTCTTCTCTTCTTCCATGCCTCTTCATTTGCCTTTATCACACTTATCTATAATCCCCCCCCTTCCTCTAATGATAATATCCTATTGGGCTTCTGGTTAGTGGGTGCATCTATAGGGTTTGGCTATCTCTAGAGGTTTGGAGTTCAATTCCTAGGTCTTGCATCCATTTTTTGCTTATTTTCTTTTGTTTTGGAAAAAGGCCCACCCAAGGCCCATGATCATCAAGCCAAAAATTCCTGTAAAATTGCTAGGAATTTTATGGGCGTTACAATCCTTCATACCTTTTAAAAGTTTCGTCCTCGAAACTTAGAACAATTAATGGGTATACGCTTCATGTCCTCCTCGCGTTCCCAGGTAGCTTCCTCGTAACCTTGATTATGCCACAGGACCTTTAATAAGGGCACCTCTTTTTTCCTTAGCCTCTTGACATCTCGGTCTAGTATTTGGATAGGCCGACTTTCAATCTCAGTCCTCTTGAACTTATCTTGTTTGTGGCTCGATCACTTGGTCCGTCTTGGAAATGCATTTCTTGAGCACGAGACATGGAACACGTTGTGAATAGCCGAGCATCTCTTGAGGCGCTCTAGCTTGTAAGCTACCTTGCCAATCCTCCGCAATATCGGATCACGGTCCCACGTGGCGTGGACTCGTTTACCCTTCCTTCCGAATCTCATCACTCCCTTCATAGGAGCCACTTTGAGAATACTAGGTCCCGACTTCGAATTCTAACGGTCTACGCCGCTTATCCGCATAGCTCTTTTGTCGGCTCTGAGCAGTTTCAATTCTCTGGCGGATGTTCCGTATAGCTCGGGTGGTGTCGTCGATGAAATCCGTCTGGAGTCCCATCCTCTTCTTTTCACCACCCTCGTACCAGCATATGGGAGATCTACATTTCCTCCCGTATAGAGCCTCGTAGGGTGACATACCAATAGTAGCTTGGTAGCTATTATTGTAGTAGCGGTCAAACATAAGTATCGACACGGCTACCTTTGAAATCGAGCGCGGGCTCGTAACATATCCTCCAGATGCTTGATTTACTCTTTGATTGCATCGTCAATGGGATGGAAGCGATCTTGAACAATAGCTTTGTGCCTAAGGCCTTCTGAACACATTCCCAGAAATGGGAGATAAAGCGACCATCTCTGTCAGAAATGATGGTCTTAGGAATTCCATGTAGTCTGATAATTTCCCTAGCATATAACTGAGCCAGTTGCTCCGTCGAATAGGTCATCTTGATTGCTAAGAAATGGGCGGACTTCGTCAATCTGTCCACAATTACCCATATAGCATCATAACCGTTTGTTGTCTTGGGCAATCCTGAGATGAAATCCATAGAAATGTTCTCCCATTTCCATTCTGGAATCTGGATCGGCTGCAGTGTTCCTCCAGGTCTCTAGTGTTCTGCCTTAACCCTCTGCAGGTCAGGCAAGTACTGACATACTGAGCCACATCTCTTTTCATTCCGAACCACCAGAACTTTCATTTTAGGTCTTGGTACATTTTGGTGGTTCCAGGATGCATCGCATAAGGAGTTCTGTGAGCTTCCTCAAATATCTCCTTCTGCAATTCTGGATCGTCGGGAATACACAAGCGATCCCTGAGGTAGAGTACTCCACTATCAGAGATCCGAAATCCGTCGTCCTTTCCTTCTAGGACCTCTTGCTTGATCCTCTGAAGGCTTGGGTCACGGGCTTGCTTTTCCAGTATATCATCGAACAGCGTCAGTGTTATCGTCATGGTCGAGAGCTGTCCGGAGATGATTTCAACCCCGTAACGCATAATCTCTTTTTCTAAGGGTCGAGATAACACTGATAGGGACATCAAGGTGGCACAGGACTTCCTGCTGAGTGCATCATCCACCTTGTTAGCTTTCCCCGGATGGTAAAGAATCTCGCAGTCATAATCCTTGACGAGCTCGAGCCATCTGCGCTGTCTCATGTTCAGGTCATTCTGTGTGAAGAAATATTTCAGACTCTGGTGGTCTGTATAGATCCTACACTGAGCTCCATAGAGATAATGCCTCCATGTTTTGAGAGCAAAGACCACGGCCGCTAGCTCTCTATCGTGGGTGGAATAATTCCTTTCGTGTTCCTTGAGTTGCCTAGAGGCGTAGGCAATGACCTTGCCATTCTGCATAAGTACAGCTCCGAGTCCCAATCAAATCAACTATACCTCATACATCCCATGTAATAAACTAATCACTAATTTCAAAGGAAACGAGCTCACAGGAAACGAGCTCATTATTTCTTATTCATACGTTCAGAAAAGAAAAATGTTAATATATAACATTCCTTATTTCTAATCGGAACAAAACTACTTGAGAAGATAGTTTATTACGACTCCCACTAGGACAAACCCTAGTGCAGTTGTAATTATGTTTAATCCTATCTTCCTTGGCCTCATTAGGGTAGTCTCAGGCTGGCCAATAAGTTGACGGTTTGTGGAACTCTCTTCATTCTTTTCGAGGCCAGCTACCACAGGATTCTCTTGAACCTTGTGCTCCAGTAGTTCCCAGCACAACTCAGCATATGTTATCCGCCCTTCATAGCGGCCCCATACGTGATGCGCAACTACCATGAGATCATTTGGGAGAGAGCGTACCAAGGCCCATATCCGATAATTGTCTAGTAACGGAAACTCCTGCTGTTCGAGTCTCCTAAAAAGACCATCGAGCCTTTTTATGTGTCCGTTGACCCCACCATTAGGTTTATAAACTATCTCTTCAATAGCTTCCCTCAATTTGTTTCATAACACATCACGACGGGTCATTGTAGTCATCGTCCGTGCCATCTGAAATTGAAATAATTGAAGTCAGTACGAAACCGACTAACCAGTGCGAAACCGGCTTAATTCAATTTATATGAGCATAGACCTCACACAATTGATTACGAAAATCAACTCCTCATAATACTTTTTTTTTTTGATCAAATTTGATTTACCTAACTTGTCTACCTTTGACCCCTTTGGCCAATCACAAGTGTTTCTTGTGAAGCTAGTATACGTTTTCGTTCGTTGCCCTACGCATACTTAGACTAAAGCTAACATAAAGTCATTTTAAGCTTAAGGCATCATTCATGTTCTCATGCATAGTTTAAGCTTAAGGTATTTTATATCATACAAGAACAAGCATAAGGGTATCATACATATTTTCATGCATATTTAAGCTAGAAGCATTTCCTATCATACATGGAAAACAAATTCACAAAATTAGAGAAGACATAGAATTCTTACTTGGAGCTAGCGAGGATTTGGAGCTTGATGTGTGTGTAGTGGAAAGCGGATCGCTCTGATACCAACTCTGTCACGCCCGCCCTTTTAGGACCCGAACCCGGAGGGGGCGTGCGGACGCGTGGACATACATACATACATACATACAGCGGAAGACTTAATACATATTTCGTACTTCTTACAGCGGAAGACTTTAGACATTTTTTTTTCTTTTATAACATAAACATGCATTGACATATATATATATATATATATATATATATACTTCTTCTTCTTCACATAGGGCATGCATCATAACATATATAGATACTTCTTCTTACTTCTTCTTTACTTCTTCTTATTAACATAGAGCATGCATTATAACTTAGATAGATACTGAGTGCTTAGTTCAGTTTGTAACCATCGTTGTCATCGAGACATAAGTAAGGACATCCATAAACATCATCATCATAGGTAAACATATATATATATATAAACCTAAATCTTCTCCACCATGCCACTCCACACACATTGGCCCCTCCTCACTCCTTTAGTTTATCCATCCCTTACCCTTATCTCGATCGAGGGAAAGATAAACTATAAGCACATAGGCTTAGTAAGATCCAGTCCTACTCACAAAAACCATATATCGACATTAATCATAGCATGTACCATTCATAACATATAAGCATGTAACATTCATAACATATAAGCCACATAACATGTAACATACATGGCGTAATTAACTTAACATGTAGCATAAATAACGTGAGTAAACATAACATATCTCATCCATAGCATGGCAGCATAACATGTATCATCTATAACATAGCATCATGTCATGTACGTCTAGGACTTATTTATACATAACATATAACCTATGTAACGTAGCAAATCAACATAACATAAAACATATAGGTATGACCTATCAAACATAACATACATCATATGTAGCATAGTGACATATCAAACATAACATACTTCATATGTAACATATCAACATGGCATATCAAACATAACATACTTCATATGTAACATATCAACATGGCATATCAAACATAACATACTTCATATGTAACATATCAACATGGCATATCAAACATAACATACTTCATATGTAACATATCAACATGGCATATCAAACATAACAATCTAATCATGTAACATATGCGAGATGCTTTTGAAAACATATTTTATAGGTACGTAAATATAAATCTCAACATATGTTGGCCCGGCATTGTACCACTTCTTCATTATCATAGCGCGCATCCCTAAATAGGCCCGAGGTAGCAAGTCTCGAACCTAATAGGTTACTAGGCCTGATCTTAGTCCGTCGACCTAGGGCAATCGTCATAGCGTAGAAGCCCATCCCAGGCCCGAGTCTTACTCCATCGACCTAAGGCATCTTGGAGCCCCTCCCGTACTAGGCCCAAGTCTTATTCCATCGACCTAGGGGCAATTATACATAGAAGCCCATCCTAGGCCCGAGTCTTATTCAATCGACCTAGGGCATCTTAGGAGCCCATCCCTTCTTGGACCCTGTTAGGGTCTTGGTACAAACCATGCAGAAGGTAAAATACTTATATACTTATTTTATAACATAGCTTACATTTTGCAAACATAGCATACTTCATTTCATAACACATCATGCTTCCCTTCATGGACATATCATCTTTCATTTCGTAAACATGCCATTCTTCATTTCATAACATATCATTCTTCATTTCATCATCATGTCATATTCATGTCGTGTACATATCGTTTTTTTACATTTCATAATCCTATCTTCTTCCATTTCATAACATATTTCAAACATAGCATACACATAGACATGGCAAAAAGGCATGGCATCAAAAGTAAGTAAACACTAACCTATGGCATGTTATCTTCATCTAGCATTATTTAATATCACAAGTCAACATGAATTCACCCAACATAAAACACATGTTAACCTATTCATTTAACTTAACAACAAATTCATATGCACATAAGACTTATATTAAGACTTCATCTAATCCCCAAAATGCATGATGGCCGAATGGTCCATAGGGTCTTCTAGGTTTATCCTTTAACCTAATTCATTTCATATAACAATAACCTAATTCATTTCATAAAACAACAACTTCATTTGCATATAACATATGGATTAAAACTTCATTTGTTCACCCAAAACCTAGGTTGGCCGAATGGTCCAAGTAGGGTTTTTAGGGTTAACCTTTAACCTAATTCATTTCATATAACAACAACCTAATTCATTTCATATAACAACAACTTCATTTGCATATAACATATGGATTAAAACTTCATTTGTTCACCCCAAAACCTAGGTTGGCCGAATGGTCCAAGTAGGGTTTTTAGGGTTAACCTTTAACCTAATTCATTTCATATAACAACAACCTAATTCATTTCATATAACAACAACTTCATTTGCATATAACATATGGATTAAAACTTCATTTGTTCACCCCAAAACCTAGGTTGGCCGAATGGTCCAAGTAGGGTTTAGGGTTATCTTTAACCTAATTCATTTCATATAACAACAACCTAATTCATTTCATATAACAACAACTTCATTTGCATATAACATATGGATTAAAACTTCATTTGTTCACCCCAAAACCTAGGTTGGCCGAATGGTCTAAGTAGGGTTTTTAGGGTTAACCTTTAACCTAATTCATTTCATATAACAACAACTTCATTTGCATATAACATATGGATTAAAACTTCATTTGTTCACCCCAAAACCTAGGTTGGCCGAATGGTCCAAGTAGGGTTTTTAGGGTTAACCTTTAACCTAATTCATTTCATATAACAACAACCTAATTCATTTCATATAACAACAACTTCATTTGCATATAACATATGGATTAAAACTTCATTTGTTCACCCCAAAACCTAGGTTGGCCGAATGGATCTTGGTGGCTATTAGGGTTAGCTTCTAACCTAATCCTTTTTTTTTCCATGTTAACATCATCATATACCTCCTAAACTTAGCATACAACTTCATTGATAAACTAAAACATAGCTTAGTTAGATATAACATATAGATTTTCTTTTACAAACATCAAACGAAACTACTCGTATGCAGGTGAGGGATACTTACATCCTTCGCTTTGCTTTGGGTGGGGAAGATAACCTAAAGAACCAACCTAGCCTTTGCTTTCTTGCTTGGATGAGGTTTGGCCAAAAGAGGGAAATGGAGAGGGAGAGAATTCGGTGAGAAGAAGAAGAAGAAGAAGAGAGGAAGTGGAAAATTAGAACCTTCCCTCTTCTTTATAAAGGGAGGAAGAGAAGTTTCTCTTCTCTTCTTCCATGCCTCTTCATTTGCCTTTATCACACTTATCTATAATCCCCCCCCTTCCTCTAATGATAATATCCTATTGGGCTTCTGGTTAGTGGGTGCATCTATAGGGTTTGGCTATCTCTAGAGGTTTGGAGTTCAATTCCTAGGTCTTGCATCCATTTTTGGCTTATTTTCTTTTGTTTTGGAAAAAGGCCCACCCAAGGCCCATGATCATCAAGCCAAAAATTCCTGTAAAATTGCTAGGAATTTTACGGGCGTTACAACTAAGGCCTTAGAAAAGTTCACAATCGGCTCAAATACCCTAAATATGATCATAGGGAGTCAAAGAGCTAGCTTTAACAAGAACGACCTAGGATATAAAGGATCCAAGAATGAGAAAGCATATGATTGTTTAATTGCAAGGGGTCAATCTAAAACAACTACAATCGTAGCTAGGAAATGGATCCCAAAGAAATACTTGGTGAAATCCATTGGAAAGAATTTGTATTGGGTTTCCAAGTCAATCCTCAAGGGTTAAAAAAAACCTAGGAAAGTCAACCATAAGTGGACTTTACTTATATCATGTTAAATGGTAGACTTAGGATGATGTGGGTGATGATAATGTGTGACCTAGGAATTGAATGATGTACTTTTTTTACCATGATGTGTAATTATTGATAATACTCAAATCATGATTTATAGCCCTTTATTTTACATTTGATAAATGACCATGATTTATGATTTAGATGGTAGTGTTGGGTGATGATAATGTGTGACTCATGAATAATGCTTGCTTTATGATCATGATTGAGTAATGCTTAACCTTGATAAAAATTGCATGAAATTGATGGTTAAGTACAAATACATTAGGTACATCTCACACTCACTATAGGCTAACTTGATTGAAAACATAGCATGGGTGAGATGTTAGGTTGATACAAATGGTCCACTAATGCTTATGACATTTAGATGGTCATTTACATCTATCATGTCATAGCAATAATAGACCAATCATGGGGAAAGCATATGTTTAATTCATAGACACACCCAAATATCATGGTTGGATATTTCAAATGTTTTCAAAACCATTTCTTATTTTATAATCTATGTATTCATGTGTTAAATCATTTCAAGGCAAAACTAGTTCTTAAAGTTGATACATGATTGAAAGTTTTTGCAACATTTGAGTTTTTGTCAAATGATTGAAAATTGAATAAATTTTCATGAAATATTATTTTTCATTGATAAAGGGCTTTACAAGAAATGTTTTTTCAAATTTTCATGATTTTTTGAATTTCATAGAATTTTTAATGCATTTCTGAATTTCGATCCGAAAATCAAAAAAGGCTGAAATGGCGTGCCAGTCGACCGATGACTGTGAAAGAACACAGTAATGTGGTTTTATCAGGTTTCAAGTCTTATTTTGATGATTTTCTTCCTTTAGACTTTGATGCCATGTTTATAACATATGTTTAGTGTTTTTGATGGTGTCAAAGGGGGAGAAAATGTGGGTTTAAGTTAATCATGCTAGGGGGAGAATTAGCATGTGTTAAGGGGGAGTGTTTGATACTCATTAAGTTTACATGCTTTCCTTGCCTTATGTTTTTGTTTATTGATTTACCTAACTTAAACATAGTTGCCACACATCAAAAAGGGGGAGATTGTTAGTGCAATCAACCCAAGTATGGTTTAAGGTATTGATGTGTGTGGCAAAGGTTTAAGTTAGGTTGTTATGTTGATTTGATATGTGTGTTGATGTCGTTCAGGACTTAGTAATTCACACATGTGTTGGCTTGACGAAAGCATTGGTGGGTTTACCATCTCATGCCTCGAGTCTTTGAGTCGGTGAAGGATGGCATTGCGAAGTCGTTCGCTTGGTGCATCCGAGGGACCACCGGACGAGCAGCATTGGAGTGATGCCAAGGAAGTAGACTTTAGTGCAAGATGCGAAGGATGACATTGGAAAGCCGTGCACTTGGTGCATCCGAGAGATGTGGCTGGACGAAGATAACTTCGACGAGGGACTTCAAGGGAGATGAGAGAATGAGAGAAGTGTAACGTAGCTCATAGGTGAACTTGGACGAATGGCTGAGTCAAGAGTCGGATGCTCAACCAAGTGGGTTGAGGTTTACCTGACAAGTCGGATGCTCAAAATAAAGTTTGAGGTTTTACCCGACATGTGGTTATGTCAGACATTCAAACATTAGTTTGAGGTTTTAACCAACGAATGGGAGTGTCGGATGCTCAACCAAGTGGGTTGAGGTTTAACCCGACCATCGGATTCTCAAACAAGCCATTTGTTTAAGGTTTACCCGACATCAGTCGACTGTCAAGTATTGGCAGTCAAACTAGTCTAAGTCGAATTGAGTTCGTTTTGTATTCGAAATTCCGATCGCCAGCCGATCGCTAAAGGTGGCAATGATCACGAAGTGTCACGGACACGTAACACTTCGTAGGTGATCGATAAGCCTGGCCACGAGTTCATCACCGATCGATCAAGTCATCACCGACTTACAAGGTTTTTGTTAGCAATACGTAATTGCGGATCGGACATTGTTAGAAAGGCACAAAAGGCGTGATCGACATGGAAAGAAATCAGCTCTCTCTATAAAAAGAGAGGGTGTGGGCTTTAGGGAGGTTAATCTTCATGCTCCTAAGTGCTCCCTAAGTGCTCCACATGTTCCCAACTCCTCTTCCTTGTGTTTATTTCAATTATATTGTAAGAGGGAGTAATTCTTGTAAGAAAGGTTTACCTCCACCTTGAAGGAGAGATTAGTTAAGGTTTAAGAGTGATTCACTAGGAACGAATTGGTCCGTGGATTAGCAGCAAGGGCGGTGAAACACGTTACATTGTTTGTTAGCATATATTCCGTTGCACTTATCTTTATCATAGACAATTAAGAGCGAGCAATTTCCATCGTACACATCGAGGGATATTCACTTCCCTCTAGCCGACCACCGATCCTCCAACAAATTTTACATCTGAATTTTAGAAGATCGAGATGAGCCAATGGACTAGACTCGAGTTAGATTAAATGTGTCTTCATCTTGGGTCATAAAGGGAATTTCAAGCTGGTTTAATCTGTGTCCTTAATCAAGATCAGAAGTAGTTTAATCAAAGGGTTAAGATATGTTCAATCCTGATCGTCCAATGATATCTGATTGATTCTGAGCCATTCATCTAGATATGGAGAGATCCGGTCCATACACTCAGATATATACATCTGAACCTTCCATCCTGGTTAAGCTGATCATGATCATCCATTCAGATTGATCAGATCCGTCCATTCTAAATTGGAGCATTCTGGGTCCTCGGATCAGATCTAGGACGTAGGTTGTAATTAAGCTTCATCAGATTTATTTAGATTCTTCTCACGCGATGCAACAGCTGTGAGACACCTTCTTCTCCAATTCACGAGCACGAGCGAGCGACCTTCCTGTTGGGAGGGGAAACTTTGCTTTCCACTTCAACTCGGTCGCTTGTTCATGGCGATCCCTTCTACGTCCCCGGATAAAAAAATTTATTCTTGACAAGACGGATTGCCCAAGCAACCTTGTCATCGTCGTGCTATTCGATTAGAGTAGTCACTTGAACAAACTTGTTGTTTAAGCAACCAACCTCTATTCTACGAGTAGCCGTGGAATAGACGATGTACGAATCGCCGGCTTTTGTGTTTATGTTCGGGGTCCAAGTTATATTAGCCACAATACAGAATATATCATGCATATATAATTGAAAAACAATTACAAACATGTAACATATGAAGATAGATAAGTGTTATACCTCTCGATCTTCTATTGTATGACCTTCCTCCTTTCGAACGTCGTGTGGGTGATGATCTACCAAAAGTTGAAGTTCCAAGATCACCAATCTTCCTTCCTTGCTCGTTCCGAGCAAGAGGAAGAATAGAAACTAGACTTTTCTCCTTCCTTTAGCCAACCAACAAGCAACAAGCAAGTTGCTTGCCGTCGGCCAACAAGGAGAAGGGAGAAAAGATGAATGTCAGCCAAAGCTCCAAGGGAGGACCCTATGCCTTGGTTCCACCGGCCAAGGAGAAGAGAAGAGATGGGTTTTGACGCCGGCCAAGGGAGGAGAGGGGCTGTATGGACGCCGACCACCAATGGAGAAGAAGAAGAGAAGGAAAGAATTTCCTTATTTGGTGTCGCGAAGCTCCAAACCCTAGCTCCAACCTCTTGCGCCAACTCCTAACACCCTTTCTTCCCTTAATTATTCTCCACACCAACCCTAAAGGATCCTTTTATAGAGTTTAGGGATAAGCCTTGTTTTAATCTCCACAATTGGTTCTAGGGATTTAATCTCAACCGTCGGATCTAGAGATTTAATCTCAACCGTCGGATCTAGAGATTTAATCTCTACCTTTGGATCTAGAGTTTTGTTTCCATCCATTGGATCTGTTGGTGCAGGGGCACCTAAGTCGAACCTATATTTTGATTATGGCAAAAGACGCAAAGTCAAGGATATATCGTTATCTCACGAGCTGAATCAAGTGTGGAGAAAAGTGATAAAGCTAGAGCTGAAGGCTAGCGACACCCGGAGGAAGCCGCGGTGGTCGGGCGACACTCGAGTGACTTCGGAGGGAGCCGAAGGAATCAAGTGGAAGGCCGGAAGCAAAAGTGACATGGTAAGTATCGAGGTAAGCTCATGTGTGCGAGCGTAAGTGAGGTCGTATCCTCCTTACGAGGATTGTCTTAAGCGTAGATCTGACCAAAGACATCCCATCGATGGTCTAGGTCGAGATCGGATGGTCGAAGGTCGTCGAAATAATGTTTTCTTTGAGCTAACTTTGACTTGCAGCAAGCATCAGTCGACTTCCAGCTTGGAGGACTCGACTGGCGTCAATCAGTCGACTACCGGAGGTCAGCACTCGACTGATGCTTCCATCAGTCGACTGATGGTCAAAAGATCAGCCTCGAAGAGTCAAGGCTTATCACCACTTTTCAAGGAGGTTGTGTGTTCATTTGTGATTGGTTGAAGACCCATTCGATGAGGGGCTCAAAGGCTATAAAAGGAGGTCCTAACCTAGGGTTTTCTCAATAATTCTAAGCATCCAAAAGCCTCCACAAAGCTACAACTCTCCGACAACGAAGTGCTTCTTCTCCGACATCTAGGTCTTAACTTCTTTTATTTTTGTAACGTCGGTTTAAGCTTTTTCTTTAGTTTGTTACTTTAATTCTTTCGGAGCTTTTATTGTAACGAGGAGAGGGGGAGTGTCCCTCTACCTCAAGTTTCGTTCTTTATTGTATCGATTAACTTCTACCTCCAACGAGGAGGAGTTCGTTTAGTATTTTGCCCTCCGTGCGTGGGCAAGGACCACTAGGGCCTTGGAGTAGTAGCCGAAGGCTAAGAACCAAGTAAAAAGAATTGTCTCTTTTATTTATTGTTTATCTTTCCGCTACAAATTATCTACTCGAGTTTTAACGAAAAATTTCGTAAAAGTTTTATCGCTATTCACCCCCCTCTAGCGATCCGCTTCGATCCAACAGGATCTAGGCTTCATGAGGTATTAATAGGCTACAATAGGGACCATGAGGAGAAGTTGGATCTTGGCCACCCAATGGATCAAGACCACATAAAGTCCGATCCATTAATGATAATTCAATCCACTAAAGGATTATAATTGATCTACCTCACAAACCCCCATAAGTTAATATGGGCTCCATATATTATATGTACATTTTCTCTCCGTGTTTAAGTTCTCGAATGTCCGTCGATTAATTAATTTACTAACCATTAATTAATCAACATCTAACTCCATGAGTAGTACCACTTAACCTTTTCATCATGTCGGACTAAGTCCACCTGCAGGGTTTACGTGATGAACCTTATGAGCTCCTCAAGGGGACATCATCATCCTAATATATAGGACACGGTTTCCTCCTATAATCAATGGCACACCATATAAATAATATCATTTTCCAACTTACTGAGCCTATCGATTTAATCTATAAATCTCGCCCATTGGTAAATCAAAGAAATGAAAACTAAGTATATATGCCCGTTATTATATCGGGATTAAGAGTATGTACAATATAATATCTAAGGTCTGATTCAATTATGTAATCAGCAATGAATCGAATCACCTCTAAGTCGGTCCTGCTCAATACACACAAAGTGTACTAGTGTGATTTTATGGTCAAGACAAACCAATACCAAATCACACTACAACCATAGCAATGGTTTGGCCAAAGCCATCTCGGTTGTGAGCCTATACTTATACTTTACAAGGAGCCGATAATATGATCTCCCGTGTGACACCACACACCATGTTATCTACAATGTAATGTATTAAACAATATGCATAACAATAAAAATATGCAAGCAATGATCATGTGATTCTTATTTCAAAATAAATATGTTCATAGAAAAGATAGACTTTTCAGTATACATCCCAACAATCTTCCACTTATACTAAAAGACTATGATGTCCTCAACCTGCCATACATCTGATCCCCATTCCCTTTACATGTCTATCAAAAGCTCTCGCCGGAAGGGCCTTAGTGAAAGGATCTGTCAAGTTATCCTCCGATGCAATCTTGGCCACAGTAACTTCTCTCTTTACGATTTCTCGTATCAGGTGGTACTTGCGCTCTATGTGTTTACTTGTCTTATGGGCTCGTGGTTCCTTCGAGTTTGCAACTACACCACTATTATCACAATAAATTGTGATAGTTCTGGTCAAACCAGGAATCACATCCAAGTCCATCAGGAAGTTCCTGAGCCACACAACTTCTTTAGCCGCCTCAGAGGCTGCCACATACTCAGCTTCCATGGGGAGTCCGCCTCGCATTTCTGCTTGACACTCCTCCACACAATGGCTCCACCTCCAAAAGTAAAGACAAAACCTGAGGTAGACTTACTATTATCCCTATCTGATTAGAAGTCGAAATCTGTGTAACCCACAGGGAGTAATTGGTTTGCCTGGTAGACTAGCATATAATCCCTAGTCCTTCTCAGGTACTTCAATATATACTTTACCGCAGTCCAATGTCCCTGTCCTGGATTACTCTGATATCTGCTGACCATGCCCACGGCAAAGCAGATATCTGGTCTCGTACATAGCATCGTATACATGAGGCTTCCTTCACCCGAAGCATCAGAAACCACCTTCATCTCCTCTATCTCCTCAGATGTTCTAGGACACATCTTCTTAGATAAAGGAACTCCATGCCTGAAAGGTAGAAAACCCTTCTTGGAGTTATGCATGCTAAAATACTCCATAATCGTGTCTATGTATGAAGCTTGGGATAAGCACAACATCCTTTTCCTGTGATCCCTTATAACCTTGATCCCAAGGATGTGTCCCAGTTCTCCCAAGTCTTTCATAACAAACTGTTGGGACAACCATACCCTTACATCCGATAACACCTTGATATTGTTGCCAATCAACATAATGTCATCTTCGTATAGTACAAGAAATACAACTACGTTTCCGTCACATCTCTTGTATACACAAGACACATCTAGACTTTGAATAAATCCATAAGATTTGATTACCTCATCAAATTGGATGTTCCAAGACCTCGAAGCTTGCTTCAATCCATAAATGGACCGATTAAGCTTACATACAAGATGCTCTTTGCCTTTCGCAATGAATCACTCTGGTTGCTTCATATAGATGTTTTCCTCAAGACTTCCATTAAGGAAAGTTGTATTGACATCTATCTGCCACACCTCATAATCCATATGAGCTACAATGCATAAGAGAATCCGGATAGACTTAAACATGGCTACCGGTGAAAAGGTCTCCTCATAATCGATACCCTCTTTCTGAGTATACCCCTTCGCAATAATCCTTGCTTTGAAGGTCTCAACCTTCCCATCAATTCCTCTCTTTCTTTTGTACATCCACTTGCATCCAATGGATTTTACACCATCGGGTGGTTCTACTAGCTCCCAGACCTGATTTGAATCCATAGATTCAATCTCAGTATTCATTGCACTTTGCCAAGATACTACATCTTTATCTTGGATTGCCTCGTCATATGTCCAGGGATCAGGTTCATATTCGCCAGGGACCAAATCAGAAAATTCTCCCAAGAACATGAATCTTTCATGCTATCTCACAACCCTCACACTACGATAAGGTATCACCTGTGTATCCTCTGTGACACACAGTGCAGTGACTTGTGGTATATTCTCTTGTACCGGTGGTACTGAAGAAGTGAGTTCCCCTTTTAATTCGTCCAAAACAATTTTACTCATGGGCTTGTGGTTCATCACATTGTCTTCCTCTAGAAATCTGGCGTTCGTGCTAACGATCACCCACTGATCTCTAGAACTATAAAACAAACCACCCTTCGTTCCTCTAGGATTGCCAACGAACATGCGTACTTCTGTATGAGGTTCCAACTAAGCAGCATCCGCCTTCAGCACATGTGCTGGACTCCCCCATATCCGAATATGTCTTAGACTAGGCTTTCGCCCAGTCCACAATTCTATGGGAGTAGAAGGCACTGATTTAGATGGAACCAAGTTTAGAATGTACACTGCCATATCTAGAGCATATCTCTAGAACGAATTTGGCAATTCAGAATAACTCAACATCGATCTAACCATCTCCATAAGAGTCCTATTCCTTCTCTCTGCTACACCATTCTGTTGGGGAGTGCCAGGTGCAGACAATTGGGATTGAATCCCAACCTCTGATATGTAATTCCTAAACTCTCCCAAGAGGTACTCACCACCACGATCAAATCGTAGTGTCTTGATACTTTTACCTTGACATTTCTCCACATCAGCCTTGAATTCTTTGAACTTGTCAAAGCATTCAGACTTGCGGCACATCAGGTAAATGTACCCATATCTCGAATAATCATCTATAAAAGAGACAAAATACTCAAAACCACCTCTAGGCTGGATAGACATAGGACCACACAAATCAGAATGAACCAATTCTAACGCATCTTTGGCTCTATACCCCTTGGCCTTAAAAGGCCTCTTGGTCATTTTACCCTCCAAGTAGGATTCGTAGGTTGGGAATTATTCCACCACTAATGAACCCAGAGGTCTATCAGTTATCAACCTTTGAATTCTGCTTAGGTTAATATGACCAAGCCTAAGATGCCAAAGATATGTTTGGTTGATCTTCGAAGGTTCTTTTCTCTTATTGGAATTAGAAGATGAGTTATTGACTTCTATTTGCATCGTGGGAGCTTTTGGTTCAAGTGTATATAGATTTCCTATCAATGCACCTGAACAGATAATGTCCCTATTCCTTTTTATAACAACTTTGTCATTAAAAGAAATAGAATATCCATCCATAAATAATTTAGAAACTGAAATTAAATTCTTTCTAAATAAAGGTACATAAATGAAATTTTTAAGAACCAAAACTTTTTTTTCTCAAAAGATAAATGAATGACTCCCACTGCAACAGCTGCCACCTTCGCGGCATCGCCCAAGTACACGGTAATCTCCCCCTCAGCCAGTCGTCTGGTTTCTTTGAAGCCATGCAAAGTATTATAGACTTGATTAGTGGCTCCTATATCTACACACTAGGTGCCGGTAGATAACACCGCTAAACATGTTTCAACGACTAGACCAAGAAGATATACCTTTGTTCTACTTGCGATTGGGTTAGTCCTTCTTCCAGTATCCAGTCTGCTTAGAAGTGAAGCACTTGCCTTTCGGCTTCTTCACTCCTCCCTAAGTTCCTCCCACCTCCTTTGTCCCAGTTTGTTTCTACTTCTTCTTTCCTTTCGGCTTAGAAGCAGAAACCTTTTGGGTCACCATGGCATGCGTCTGAGCACTCTAACGAAATAGCCCCTCTGTCGCCTGGAGTTCTGTCAGAAGCTCCGCCAACGAATACAACCTTCTGTTCATGTTGTAGTTCAGGCGAAACTGCTCAAAACTCCTATGTAGAGAATGGAGAATGATATCGACTGGTTTCTATCGCCCGGGCCCAGGACTTCCATCTCATATTGATATAGTATTTAGCCATCATCTTGGGAACATGATCCCTCATGGGTCTTCCCTCGATCATGGTGGTCGTCATCAAGTTCCTCATAGCTTCTTGCCTAGTAGCCCGATTCTAGTGTCCGAAAATATCTTTGAGATTGAGCATCATGTCATAAGCAGTGGGCATGGTTTGATGTTGATGTTGTAGTACATTTGACATAGATGCTAAAATGTAACACCGCGCCATCTCATCAACCTTTATCCACTTCTTATAACTCTCTTTCTCCTTTTCCCCAGAATCATCCGTAGGCTTAGGAGGACACTCTTCGAGAAGTACATATTTGTATTCGTCAGCAGTTAAGACAATGTCTAGATTCCTCTTCCAATCAACATAGTTGGGTCCAGTAAGTTTATTCTCTTTCAGTATCACAGTAAGCAGGTTGAAAGTCATTTTGAAAGAAAACCTAAGAATCACATAGATCAAAATATTAGATTTCAAAAAATTATTGATTCCTCAAATAATAAAATTTTAAAATCAACCAACACCGAGAATATCGTATGCCATGATAGTGTGGACGTATACGAATTCTTCATTTATAAGAGGAGCTTTTACCCATTAATTTTACTATCTTGTCAACCTAACTTTTTGACAAGTAAAATTAATAGCTAGTTCCTCTTTGGCCCTACAAATAAAAGCAGTGACTCCGATGGGGAGGATACTTATATTTGTATTTCAGTGTTCACTATTACTCGGTCCCAAGATAATTATCTCGGCTTATGTGCCTTCCAATGGGGAAGTACACACGCTCCTTAATAATTTCCTATAACCATATTCGACCTTGTGATCTGCAAACAAACTCATCCGATGGTGAGGAATGCACTCAGAGCCGATGCGCAAGTTTGTTTGCATCACATGTCAAATTGTAATGGAGGCCGTGGGAATTTAAAAAAATATCCCTCTCCCACTTAGTAATATGAAATTGAGGAATTTTCTAGCCTACGACATGCATATCAAACAATAACCAATAAATATGAAAAATAAATTATTTTCCAACTATTATGACTTTTGTCTTCAATATGTCTCCCGTCGCATCACCATCTCGTCCGCTCCTCCCTCGCAATGTACGAGCCATTCGGAGATCCGAGCCGAGACTAAAAACTATTTTAATTTACATCCATCGATCCTATACTCCACGAGAGAGTGTACATGAAATCTATATCGAAAGTAAACTAAAATAAAAAAAGTGGCTAAACAATGCCGTATCTAATTTACAAAAAATTAAATACTAGCCTCATCAACCCCGAGGATTCAACAAAATATACAATTACACACATACAATCACATACACACATGTGGCCATAATAGTCGGATCTTATGCCTGCAACCAAAGAGTTAACCTACTCATATCCTACTATTATCCGGAACATATAATATATGAAAAATGCATAAGAGTAACTGAATCCTAAACACACAAAACTGGAAACCGTAGCTCTGATACAACATGTTGGGAGGGAAAACTTCGCTTCCCACTTCAACTCGGTCGCTTGTTCATGGCGATCCCTTCTACGTCCCTGGATAAAAAAAATTTATCCTTGAAAAGAGAGATTTCTCAAGCAACCTTGTCATCGTCATGCTATTTGATTAGAGTAGTCACTTGAACAAACTTGTTGTTCAAGCGACCAACCTCTATTCTACGAGTAGCCGCGGAATAGAAAATGTACGGATCACCGGCTTTTGTGTTTATGTTTGGGGTCTAAGTTATATTACCCACAAAATAGAATATATCATGCATATATAATTGAAAAACAATTACAAACATGTAACATATGAAGATAGATAAGTGTTATACCTCTCGATCTTCTATTGTATGACCTTCCTCATTTCGGACGTCGTGTGGGCGACGATCTACCAAAAGTTGAAGCTCAAAGATCACCAATCTTCCTTCCTTGCTCGTTCCGAGCAAGAGAAAGAATAGAAACACGACTCTTCTCCTTCCTTTAGCCAACTAACAAGCAACAAGCAAGTTGCTTGCCGCCGGCCAACAAGGAGAAGGGAGAAAAGATGAATGCCGGCCAAAGCTCCAAGGGAGGACCCTAAGCCTTGGTTCCACTGGCCAAGGAGAAGAGGAGAGATGGGTTTTGATGCCGGCCAAAGGAGGAGAGGGGTTGAATGGACGCCAACCACCAATGGAGAAGAAGAAGAGAAGGAAAGAATTTCCTTATTTGGTGCCGCCAAGCTCCAAACCCTAGCTCCAACCTCTTGTCGCCAACTCCTAACACCCTTGCTTCCCTTGATTATTCTCCATGCCAACCCTAAAGGCTACTTTTATAGAGTTTAGGGATAAGCCTTGTTTTAATCTCCACCATTGGTTCTAGGGATTTAATCTCAACCGTCGGATCTAGAGATTTAATCTGAACCGTCGGATCTAGAGATTTAATCTCTACCTTTGGATCTAGAGTTTTGTTTCCATCCATTGGATCTAGGCTTCATGAGGTATTAATAGGCTACAATAGGGACCATGAGGAGGAGTTGGATCTTGGCCACCCAATCGATCAAGCCCACATAATGTCCGATCCATTAATGAAAATCCAATCCACTAAAGGATTATCATTGATCTACCTCACCAACCCCCATAAGTTAATATGGGCTCCACATATTATATGTACATTTTCTCCCCGTGTTTATGTTCTCAAATGACCATCGATTAATTAATTTACTGACCATTAATTAATCAACATCTAACTCTATGAGTAGTACCACTCAACCTTTTCATCATGCCGTACCAAGTCCACCTGCAGGGTTTACATGATGAACCTTATGAGCTCCTTAATGGGTCATCATCATCCTAATATATAGGACACAGTTTCCTCCTATAATCAACGACACATCATATAAATAATATCATTTCCCAACTTACCGAGCCTATCGATTTAATCTATAAATCTCGCCCATTGGTAAATCAAAGAAATGAATACTAAGTATATATGCCCGTTATTATATCGGGATTATGAGTATGTACAATATAATATCTGAGGTCTGATTCAATTATGTAATCGGCAATGAATCGAATCACCTTTAAGTCGGTCCTACTCAATACATACAAAGTGTACTAGTGTGATTTTATGGTCAAGACAAACCAATACCATATCACACTAAAATCATACCAATGGTTTGTCTAAAGCCATCTCTGTTGTGAGGATATACTTATACTTTACAAGGAGCCGATAACATGATCTCCTGTGTGACGCCACACACCATGTTATTGTTAGTGAAAGCCCTAGGGTCAATCATGTGATGATTGTTGTATGGACTTTATTGTATCATATTCCTATTTATAAAGGCATGGTTATTATATTTACTTGTATTGGTGCCAAATAACTAAATATAATAATGTCCTTGAGTAGAAGGTTCTTATCTATATCAATCGATTGGTTGAATCGATAATGAGTTGATATAGAGAACACTACTCTTAATCATTCCTAGTCAAGTATTAACATTCAGGGATAATGTTAATGCGTAGAGACTAGTATGTAGGTCAACACGATGACTTGATCTCACAAGTCATGGATATGAGATATCAAGTTGACACATGGGTATGCATTGGAGAATGTATACTGAATGACCCGCCATGAGAAAATATCATGGATCGTTATATGAGTGTCATATACTTTCTCATGTGGCTATTAGTATGACTATTACTTCTTAGACTCGAAGTCACCATGGTTCCCTACATAAGGAGTTGCATACTTTGGCTTCGTCAAACGTCACCCGTAGATGGGTGGACTATAAAGGCGATTACTGGATATGTAACAAATTATGCGGAGGGATGTAAGTGATGTAGATGGGATCTTTTCCTCCTATATGATGGGGGTGACATCAATATTCTTGATAGAGTGAGACCACGAAGTGCATGACCATGCCCAAATAAGTCAATATGAGATATTGAGCTCATTTGATTAGATTGAGCCTACTTGGAGTTCAAGATATAGATTGTACCGGGGAGGACACGGTCTATGCCTCAATTGGTCAATCTAGATCTCAAGGATTGAGGGACATTGTCACATATTGTGAGAGTCATAATTAGTAGTCACAAAGGTGATGTTGGAGCTCAACATTCTTCTAACTTGGCTAGCAATGATGTGTTGTTAAATACTGCTCATTGCTTATGATCCTAAATCGGTTTAGGGACATTGTCAACGTTACAAGAACCTATAGGGTCACAGACAAAGGGCAATTAGATGGAGATTAGGTTCATATGTTGAACCATGAGGATTAGGTTCATGTGATGAACCAAATTGGATTAAGAGTAATCCAAATTAGACTAATTGAGTTAGACTCAAGTTGATTCAAGTGTTGAATGAGTCTAATTTAGATTTGATTCATTTAGTCAATTTAAATTAATGAATAGAGATTCATTAAATCAAATTGACTTGAATCAAGTGGTTGGATTTGATCAACCATGGGAGATAAGAGGTCAAGTTTGACTTGACTTGAGAGGGAAGATGAAAGGTCAAGTTTGACTTGACAAAATGGCATGTCATGATGATGACTTGGCTTGGCCGGCCAATGATGATGCTCCACATCATAATTGACTTATCATGTGGTGCCACCTCATGAGGGAGACCAAGAGCCATTGGGTCTTTGAGTTACATGCATGCATGTAACCCCCCATGTTATGTAGTGGTCGGCCACTTGATTTGCATTAGATGTGAATTCATTTTTGGTTTAACTCCATCTTCTTCCTCCTTGGATCTTCTTCCTCTCTTGCTCTCCCAATCCTTCTTGGCCAAAATTTCCATGAGTGCTAGAACACTCTAGGTTGAGTTTCTCCACCATTTGTCCGTGTGGATACCAATAGAGGAGTGTTCACTTGACACTCTTGAGTTCCGACGAAGCGTTTGGACGAGCGGGATTTGCGAAGGGCGTCGCATCGAGGGTAACACTCTCAACTTCGAGATCTAAGGTAGATCTAGGTTTACTTAGCACATACATGTTTTTATTTTAATATATCTTCGCACGGATCCATGGCCGGACTTCAGGGGTTTCCGAAACGCAAAAAGCGGTTTTTGCGGCTTGGAAAGTCCAACAGTGGTATCAGAGCCACGTGCGAATCATGTATGTATTTCATTTTTGTAGTTTTTGTATTAGATATAAAAATTACAGATTTTTATGTTTTTGTAAATTTCCTATTTTTATAGAATTTTTGGGTATTTTTGTCGAAGAGTCGATGCAACGAATGTTAGGACACTTGTAAGCTTCAACCATCGAGAAAAACTCTCCGAAACGGCGAGTTCTCGCTTTAGGTTTTTGGGACAGCGACTTAAGTCGCTGTAAGATCATAGTAGGGACACTCGCAAAGTTTATTTTATGAGTAGGGTCACTGCCCCTATCCTCGAAAGGGGCCTTGTGCCGCGATCGCGCCCGGAAACCGCTTAGCGGGATCATTACGGAGAGGTGACTCATAAAATTGAAAAAAAAAAAAAGGAAAAATTATAGAAATTTTCTGAAAACATACATAATTTAGAATTATGTATAATTCTATGATTGTCATGGCCCAAGAACCCCAATTTGATTGGACGTTAATGTGTTGTAATTCATAATACGACATGCGTACCATTTTTGTGGTTGTGCATGTTGTATAGTGTATGCGACATGCGCGTCGTGCCTCTTCTTTTGAAATTCTAGTTGTAAATAGTTTTTGACTCGAATGTAACTCGAGTTTCATATTTGTAATGTACAAAATGGAGCGGTGAAAAGTCCACTTGTAGACGAAGTTACGAGAAGGGTGCCGACGACACATGGCGGTCAAAGGAAGCACTTGGAGAAGTCGCTAGCCCTAGGTTGACCGTCCGATCTTCTCATTGGCTTGAGAAGATCCTAGTAGGGCCATGACCACATCACAGTTGATTATATATATATATATATATATATATATATATTTGATTTTGCTTGTATGTATGTGATGCATGCTAGTAGAATAATGCTTGTATGTATATGATGCATGCTAGAATAATGCTTGTATGTATGTGATGCATGCTAATATAGGATAATAAAGGTCTTAATGCGTATATGATACACATTACGATTAGATTAGATCTTAATCGAATCAACTCGTAAATGCCTACCAGGTCCTTGATACCCATCACTACCTCGATCATTTATAGTTGTTGAATCTGCCAAAGTAGAGCAATACATATTATCTTGGTAGGGTGCAGAGGGACAATCTTGGTCCTGCCTATCATGTCTTGGGTTAGAGTAAGGTCAATTAGATTGAGTAAAACTAGTTAACTCAATTGGATCGAGTAGAACTATAGACATATTCCAACCGTTAGAAAGATAGGATAAGATCGCATTTACACTAAATCTTGGGCGATTTAGCCAAAGCTAACTCAAGGTCTTTTGTAAATGGGGGTCTTGATCCTATAAACAAGAGTTGCATAGAGATGTAATCGGTAATGTGTTACCCACCGATCGTACTAAGTCTTGGGCAATTTACCCAAAGTTAACTCAAGGCTTAGTATGATGTGGAACTTATCCTGCAAGAATTATAGCTAGTTTATATGAATCTAGTAATGTAGTTTGACCACATCCATAACTCGATTCTACAAAATTACTATAATTCAGTGGGAGCATCATTTGATTAATGGTCTAATTATATGATAAAAGGAATATGATATTAATTCTCTGCATTGTATGTTGTAGATTACTATATCGACAAACACGAACACTCTCTCTCTGCGTTCTGTCCTTGAGAAGGACAAGCTCAATGGAGCTAATTTCCTGGACTGGTACAGGAACCTTAGAATCGTTCTCACCCAATAAATGAAACTGTACATCCTAGAGCAGCCCATTCCGGAGGCACCTCCTGCCACTGCCTCGCGAGCTGACAAAGATGCTTACAAGAAGCATCAAGATGATGCATTAGATGTGTCATGTCTAATGCTCACGACCATGAACTCTGTGCATCAAAAGCAACATGAGTTCATTAATGCTTATGATATGGTTGGACATCTTCGTCAACTATATCAAGGACAAGCAAGGCATGAGAGATATGAAGTCTCTAAGGCATTGTTTGGGTCCAAAATGCAAGATGGAACTCCCGTAGGTCCATATGTACTCAAGATGATTGAGTACGTAGAAAACCTACAAAGGTTGGGATTCCCACTTGGCTAAGAGCTGGCCACTGACCTGATCTTGCAATCTTTGCCACAAGCCTACAATCAATTTGTCATGAATTACAACATGAATGAAATTGATAAGCCATTGCCTGAGATGCTCAGCATGTTGAGAATTGCTGAGCTTAACCTTAAGAAAGGAAAATCTGACTCCATTATGATGGTGCAAAAGAAGAAAGGCAAGGGCAAGCCTAAAGGTAAGGGAAAGTCCCAAGCCAAGGGCAAAGGCAAAGAACTTAAACCCAAAGGAGGGGTGGCCAAGGAAGGGTCTTGCTTCCACTGCAATGAAGCTAAACACTGGAAGCGTAACTGCAAGGCATACTTTGAAGATCTTAAGAAGAAGAGAAGTGAGACTTCTACTTCAGGTATAAATGTTATAGAAGTCAATCTATCTATTTCTTCATCATGGGTATTAGATACCGGATGTGCATCTCACATTTGTACCAATGTGCAGGCGCTGAGAAATAGCAGGGCATTGACAAAGGGCGAGGTGGACCTACGAGTAGGCAATGGAGCAAGAGTTGTTGTTGTTGCTGTAGGAACTTATGATCTATCTCTACCCACTAGGCTTGTACTAGAATTAAATAAATGTTGTTATGATCCTGCTTTAACTAAGAACATAATTTCGGTTTCTTGTTTGGACAAGAAAGGATTTACATTTATAATAAAGAACAAATGTTGTTCAGTTTATTTAAATGATATGTTCTATTGTAGTGCACCTCTAATGAAGGGACTCTACTTTCTAGACTTAGAGAGCCCTATCTATAACATAAGTACCAAAAGGATCAAGTCAAATGAGTTGAACCAAACCTATCTCTGGGATTGTCGCTTAGGTCACAAAAATGAGAGTCGCTTATCTCAGCTCCATAAGGATGGGCTGCTAGACTCATTTGATTTTGAATTATATGAGACATGCGAGTCTTGCCTTTTAGGCAAGATGACCAAGACTCCCTTTAGTGGACACAACGAAAGAGGTGAAGGGTTTTGCTTATCGAGTCCATGAGGGGAAACTTCACTTCCCACTTCACCTTGGTTTCTTGTTCATGGCGTTCCCATCGATGTCCCCGGATTAAAAAATTTAATCCTAGACAAAAGGGATTGCCCAAACAATCAAGTCATCATCGTGCTATTCGTTTAGAGAGGTTACTTGAACAAACTCGTTGTTCAAGCGACCATCGTCTATTCTACGAGTAGCCGCGGAATAGACGATGTCCGGATCGCCAGTTTTTGTGTTTATGCTCGGGATCCAAGTATTATTTAGCCACAAACAGATTTATATCATGCTCATAATTGGAAAAACAAATACAAGTAACAAAAGAGAATAGAGAATAGATATACCTCTCGATCTTCTAATGTATGACCTTGCTCCTTTCGGACATCGTGTGGACGACGATCTACCAAAAGTTGAAGCTCCTAGATCGCAAATATTCCTTCCTTTCTCTTCCAAAGCAAGAGGAAGAATAGAAAAAAAAAAGGCTCTTCTCCTTCCTATAGCCAACCAACAAGCAACAAGGAGAATGCTTTCCGCCGGCCAACAAGGAGAAGGAGATTATGGTGGAAACCGGCCAAGACACCAAGGGAAAACACTATATCTTGTTTCCACCACCTAAGGAGAAGGAGAAGAGGGTCTTTGGCCACCGGCCAATGGCTGGAAAAGGCTGGAAAAACCTGCTGGACGCCACCCACCTTCAAGGAAGAAGAAGAAAGGAAATTACTTCCTTATTTGGTGTCGCCCAAGCCTCCAAATCCCTAAGCCTCCAAACCCTAATCCTATCTCAATTAGGATTCATTGAGTTGTCGCCCACCCCTTGCCCTACTTTTATAGAGTTAGGGATATGCCATGGTTTAATCTCCACCATTGGTTCTAGGGATTTAATCTCAACCGTCGGATCTAGAGATTTAATCTCAACCGTCGGATCTTAGAGATTTAATCTCTACCTTTGGATGTAGGGTTTTGTTTCTATCCATTTGATCTATGCTTCATGAGGTATTAATAGGCTACATTAGGGACCATGAGGAGGAGTTGGATCTTGGCCACCCATAGATCAAGCCCACATAAAGTCCGATCCATTAATGATAATCCAATCTACTAAAGGATTATCATTGATCTACCTCACCAACCCCCCATAAGTTAATATGGGCTCCATATATTATTTGTATATTTTCTCCCCGTGTTTAAGATCTCGAATGTCCGTCGATTAATTAATTTATTGACCATTAATTAATCAACATCTAACTCCATGAGTAGTACCACTCAACCTTTTCATCATGCCGGACCAAGTCCACCTGCTGGTTTTACATGATGAAGCTTATGAGCTCCTCAAGGGGAAATCATCATCCTAATATATAGGACACGGTTTCCTCTTATAATTAACGACACACCATATAAATAATATTATCTCCCAACTTACCAAGCCTATCGATTTAATCTATAAATATCGGTCATTGGTAAATCAAAGAGATGAATACTAAGTATATGTGCCCGTTATTATATCGGGATTAAGAGTATGTACAATATAATATCTGAGGTTCGATTCGATTATGTAGTCAGCAATAAATCGAATCACCTTTAAGTCGGTCCAGCTCAATACACACAAAGTGCACTAGTGTGATTTTATGGTCAAGATAAACCAATACCAAATCACACTACAACCATTCCGATGGTTTATCCAAAGCCATCTCGGTTGTGAGCCTTTACATATACTTTTCAAGGAGTCGATAACATGATCTCCCGTGTGACACCACACACCATGTTATCTACAATGCAAGGTATTAGACAATATGCATAACCATAAAAATATGCAAACAATGTTCATGTGATTCTTATTTCAAAATAAAGATGTTCATACAAAAGATAGACTTTTCAGTATACATCCGCACAATCTCCCACTTATACTAAAAGACTATGCTGTCTTCAAACTGCCATACATCTGATCCCCATTCCCTCCATATGCCTATCAAAAGCTCTCGCCGGAAGGGCCTTAGTGAAAGGATCTGCCAGGTTACCCTCCGATACAATCTTGGCCACAGCAACTTCTCCTCTCTTTTCGATTTCTTGTATCAGGTGGTACTTGCACTCTATGTGCTTACTTGCCTTATGGGATCGTGGTTCCTTCGAGTTTGCAACTGCACCACTATTATCACAATAAATTGTGATAGTTCTGGTCAAACTAGGAATCACATCCAAGTCTATCAGGAAGTTCCTGAGCCACACAGCTTCTTTGGCTGCCTCAGAGGCTGCCACATACTCATCTTCCATGGTGGAGTTTGCCACGCATTTTATCTTGACACTCCTCCATACAATGGCTCCACCTCCCAAAGTAAACACAAAACCTGAGGTAGACTTACTGTTATCCCTATCAGATTGGAAGTCAGAATCCGTGTAACCCACAGGGAGTAATTGGTCTGCCGAGTAAACTAGATATAAACTCTAGTCCTTCTCAGGTACTTCAATATATGCTTTACCACAGTCCAATGTCCCTATCCTGGATTACTCTGATATCTACTGACCATGCCCACTGCAAAGTAGATATCTTGTCTCATACATAGCATCGCATACAAGAGGCTTCCTACTGCCGAAGCATAAGGAACTGCCTTCATCTCCTCTATCTCCTCAGATGATCTAGGACACATCTCCTTAGATAAAGGAACTCCATGCCTGAAAGGTAGAAAACCCTTCTTGGAGTTCTGCATGCTAAAACGATCCATAATCGTGTCTATGTATGAAGCTTGGGATAAGCACAACATCCTTTTCTTGTGATCCCTTATAACCTTAATCCCAAGGATGTGTCCCACTTCTCCCAAGTCCTTCATATTAAACTATTTGGACAATCATACCCTTACGTCTAATAACACCCTTATATTGTTGCCAATTAATAAAATATCATCTACGTATAGTACAAGAATACCACTACGTTTATGTCACATCTCTTGTATACACAAGACTCATCCGGACTTTGAATAATCCATAAGACTGGATTACCTCATCAAATCGGATCTTCCAAGATCTCGAAGCTTGCTTCAATCCATAAATGGACCGATTAAGTTTACATACAAGATGCTCTTTGCCTTTAGCAATGAATCCCTCTGGTTGATTCATATAGATGTTTTCCTCAATACTTCCATTAAGGAAAGTTGTCTTGACATCCATCTGCCACACCTTATAATCCATATGAGTTGCTATGCATAAGAGAATCCGGATAGACTTAAGCATGGCTACCGAAGAAAAGATCTCCTCATAATCGATACCCCCTTTCTGAGTATACCCATTCTCAACAAGCCTCGCTTTGAAGGTCTCAACCTTCCCATCTATTCCTCTCTTTCTCTTGTAGATCCACTTGCATCAAATGGTTTTTACACCATCGGGTGGTTCTAATATCTCCCATACCTGATTTGAATCCATAGATTCAATCTCAACATTCATTGCACTTTGCCAAGATACTGCATCTTTATATTGGATTGCCTCGTCATATGTCCAGGGATCAGGTTCATGTTACCATATACCAAATCAGAAGATTCTCCCAAGAACATGTATCTATCAGGCTGTCTCACAACCCTCCCACTATGACGAGGTATCACCTGTGTATCCTCTGTGACACGTGGTGCAGTGACATGTGGTATATCCTCTTGTACCGGTGGTACTAAAGAAGTGACTTCCGCTTTTAATTCCTCTAGAACAATTTTACTCTTGGGCTTGTGGCTCATCACAAAGTCTTCCTCCAGAAATCTGGCATTCGTGCTAACGATCACCCTCTGATCTCTAGGACTATAAAACAAACCACCCTTCATTCCTCTAGGATACCCAACGAACATGCGTACTTCTGTACGAGGTTCCAACTGACCAGCATCTGCCTTCAGCACATGTGATGGACTCCCCCATATCCGAATATGTCTTAGACTAAGCTTTCACCCAGTCCACAACTCTATGGGAGTAGAAGGCACAGATTTAGATGGAACCATGTTCAGAATGTACTCCACTGTATCTAGAGTATATCCCCAGAACAAATCTGGCAACTCAGAATAACTCATCATTGATCTAACCATCTCCAAAAGAGTCCTATTCCTTTGCTCTGCTACACCGTTCTGCTTGGGTGTGCCAGGTGTAGTCAATTGTGATTGAATCCCAGCCATTGATAAGTAGTTCCTAAACTCTCCCAAGAGCTACTCACCACCACGATCAGATCGTAGTGTCTTGATACTTTTACCTTGACGTTTCTCCACATCATCCTTGAATTCTTTTAACTTGTCAAAGCATTCAGACTTGCAGTGCATCAGGTAAATGTATTCATATCTTGAGTTATCGTCTATAAAAGAGACGAAATACTTAAAACCACCTCTAGCCTGGATAGACATAGGACAACACAAATCAAAATGAACCAATTCTAACACATCTTTGGCTCTATACCCCTTGGCCTTAAAAGGCCTCTTGGTCATCTTACCCTCCAAGCAAGATTCGCAGGTTGGGAGATCCTCCAGCACTAATGAACCCAAAGGTCCATCAGTTATCAACCTTTGAATTATGCTTAGGTTAATGTGACCAAGCCTAAGATGCCAAAGATATGTTTGGTTCATCTTCGAAGGTTCTTTTCTCTTATTAAAATTAGAAGATGAGTTATTAATTTCAATATGCATCGTGGGAGCTTTTGGTTCAAGTGTGTACAAATTTCCTATCAATGCACCCGAACAAATAATGTCCCTATTCCTTTTATAACAACTCTGTCATTAAAAGAAATAGAATATCCATCCTTAAACAATTTAGAAACGGAAATTAAATTCTTTCTAAATAAGGGTACATAAAGGCAATTCTTAAGAACCAAAACTTTATTTTTATCAAAAGATAAATTAACGTCTCCCACTACAACTGTCGCCACCTTCATGCCATCGCCCAAGTACACGGGAATCTCCCCCTTATCTAGTCGTCTAGTTTCCTGGAACCCCTACAAAGTATTGCAGACATGATCAGTGGCTCCCATATCTAGACACCAGGTGTCGGTAGATAACACCGCTAAATATGTTTCAACGACTAGACCAAGAGATATACCTTTGTTCTGCTTGCGATTGGGGCAATCCTTCTTCCAGTGTCCAGTCTGATTACAAGTGAAGCACTTGCCTTTCGACTTCTTCACTCGTCCCTGAGTACCTCCTGCCGCCTTTGCCCCAGTTCATTTCTTCTTCTTCTTGCCTTTCGGATTAGAAGTAGAAACCTTTTGGGTCACCATGGCATGTGCCTGAGTACTCTGACGAAATAGCTCCTCTGCCGCCTGGAGTTCTGTCAGAAGCTCCGCCAATTAATACAACCTCTTGTTCATGTTGTAGTTCAAGCGAAACTGCTCAAAACACCTAGTAGAGACTGGAGTATGATATCGACTTGGGTTTCCCCATCGATCTCAGCTATAAGGACCTCCAGCTCATTCAAATGAGCCATCATCTTGAGAACAAGATCCCTTACGGGTGTTCCCTCGATCATAGTGGTTGTCATCAAGTTTCTCATGGCTTCTTGCCTCGCAGGCTGATTCTGGTGTCCGAAAAGTTCTTTGAGATTGACCATCATATCATAAGCTATGGGCATGGCTTGATGCTGATGTTGCAGTACATTTGACATAGATGCCAAAATGTAACACCACGCCATCTCATCGGCCTTTACCCACTTCTTATAACTCTCTCTCTCCTTTTCCCCAGAATCTTCTGCAGGCTTAGGAGAGCACTCTTCGAGGAGTACATATTTGTATTCCTCAAAAGTCAAGACAATGTCTAGGTTCCTCTTCCAATCAACATAGTTGGGTCTAGTAAGTTTGGTCTCTTTCAGCATCACAGCAAGTGGGTTGAAAGTCATTTTGAAAGAAAACCTAAGAATCACATAAATCAAAACATTAGATTTCAAAAAATTATTGATTCCTCAAACAATAAAATTTTAAAATCATCTAACACCTCAAAACACCGAGAATATCGTATGCCACGATATTGTGGACGTATACGAATTCTACATTTGTAAGAGGAGGTTTTACCCAATAATTTTACTATCTTGTCAACCTAACTTTTTGACAAGTAAAATTAATAGTTGGTTCATCTTTGGCCCTACAAATAAAAGCAGTGATTCCGATTAGGAGGATACTTATATTTGTATCTAAGTGTTCACCATTACTCGCTACCAAGGTAATTATCTCGGGTTTTGTGCCTTCCGATGGGGAAGTGCTCACGCTCCTTAATAATTCCCTATAACCATATTTGACCTTGTGATCCGCAAACAAACTCATCCGATGGGGAGGAAGGCACTCAGAGCCGACACGCAAGTTTGTTTGCATCACTTGTCAAATCATAATTGAGGTCGTGGAAATTTTAAAAAAAAATTCCCTCTCCCACTTAGTAATTTGAAATTGAGGAATTTTCCTAGCCTACAACATGCATATCAAACAAAAAGCAATAAATATGAAAAATAAATTATTTTTCAACTATTATGGCTTTTGTCTTCAATATGTCTCCCGCCGCATCCCCATCTCTTCCGCTCCACCTATGCCATGTAAGAGCCATCCGGAGATCCGAGCCGAGACTAAAACCTATTTTAATTTACATTCATCGATCCTATACTCCACGAGGGAGTGTACATGAAATCTAGATCTAAAGTAAAATAAAATAAAGAGTGGCTAAACAATGTCGTATCTAATTTACAAAAAATCAAATACTAGCCTCGTCAACCCCGAGGATTCAACAAAATAAACATTTACACACAAATGACCATAATAGTCGGATCTTATGCCTGCAACCAAAGAGTTAAACTACGCATATCCTACTATTATCCGACACATATAATATATGAAAAGTGAATAAAAATTAACCGAATCCTAAACACACAAAACAGGAAACCTTGGCTCTGATACCAATTGAAGGGTTTTGCTTATCGAGTCCGTGAGGGGAAACTTCGCTTCCCACTTCACCTTGGTTGCTTGTTCATGGCGATCCCATCGATGTCCCCAGATTAAAAAATTTAATCCTAGAAAAATGGGATTGCCCAAAAAATCAAGTCATCGTTGTGCTATTCGTTTAGAGAGGTCACTTGAACAAACTCGTTGTTCAAGCGACCATCCTCTATTCTACGAGTAACCGCGGAATAGACGATGTTCGGATCGCCGGTTTTTGTGTTTATGTTCAGGATCCAAGTATTATTTTGCCACAAACAGATTTATAATTGGAAAAACAAATACAAGGAAGTAATAAAAGAGAATAGAAAATAGATATACCTCTCGATCTTCTAATGTATGACCTTCCTCCTTTCGGACGTCGTGTGGGCGACGATCTACAAAAAGTTGAAGCTCTTAGATCGCAAATCTTTCTTCCTTGCTCTTCCAAAGCAAGAGGAAGATTATAAACAAGCGTCTTCTCCTTCCTATAGCCAACCAACAAGCAACTAGGAGAATGCTTGCCGCCGGCCAACAAGGAGAAGGAGATTATGGTGGAAACCGGCCAAGACACCAAGGGAAAGCCCTATATCTTGTTTCCACCACCTAAGGAGAAGGAGAAGAGGGTCTTTGGCCACTGGACAATGGCTGGAAAAGGATGGAAAAACCTGCTGGACGCTGCCCAACTTCAAGGAAGAAGAAGAAAGGAAATTACTTCCTTATTTGGTGCTGCCCAAGCCTCCAAAACCCTAAGCCTATCTCAATTATGATTCATTGAGTTGCCGCCCACCCCTTGCCCTCCTTTTATAGAGTTAGGGATAAGCCATGTTTTAATCTCCACCATTGGTTCTAGGGATTTAATCTCAACCGTCGGATCTAGAGATTTAATCTCAACCGTCGGATCTTAGAGTTTTAATCTCTACCTTTGGATCTAGTGTTTTGTTTCTATCCATTGGATCTAAGCTTCATGAGGTGTTAATAGGTTACATTAGGGACCATGAGGAGGTGTTGGATTTTGGCCACCCATGGATCAAGCCCACAAAAAGTCCGATCCATTAATGATAATCCAATCCACTAAAGGATTATCATTGGTCTACCTCACCAACCCCCATAAGTTAATATGAGCTCCATATATTATTTGTACATTTTCTCCCCGTGTTTAAGATCTCAAATGTCCGTCAATTAATTAATTTACTGACCATTAATTAATCAACATCTAACTCCATGAGTAGTACCACTCAACCTTTTCATCATGCCGGACAAAGTCCACCTGCAGGGTTTACATGATGAACCTTATTAGCTCCTCAAGGGGACATCATCATCCTAATATATAGGACACGGTTTCCTCCTATAATTAATGACACACCATATAAATAATATCATCTCCTATCTTACCGAGCCTATCGATTTAATCTATAAATCTCGCCCATTGGTAAATCAAAGAGATGAATACTAAGTATATGTTCTCGTTATTATATCGGGATTAAGAGTATGTACAATATAATATCTGAGGTCCGATTGGATTATGTAGTCAGCAATAAATCGAATCACCTCTAAGTCGGTCCTGCTCAATACACACAAAGTGCACTAGTGTGATTTTATGGTCAAGACAAACCAATACCAAATCACACTACAACCATTCAATGGTTTGTCCAAAGCCATCTCGGTTGTGAGTCTTTACTTATACTTTTCAAGGAGCTGATAATATGATCTCCCGTGTGACACCACACACCATGTTATCTTCATTGTAAAGTATTAGACAATATGCATAACCATAAAAATATACAAACAATGATCATGTGATTCTTATTTCAAAATAAATATGTTCATACAAAAGATAGAATTTTCAGTATACATCCCTACAAGAGCAACGGACTTGTTAGGACTTATACATAGTGATGTATGCGACCCTTTCATTGTGTCTGCTAGAGGTGGTTATAGGTACTTCATTACATTTATTGATGACTTCAGTAGATATGATTATGTGTATCTTATGACATAAATCAGAATCCATTAAAAAGTTCAAAGAATTCAAGAATGAAGTACAAAACCAGCTTGGCAAGAATATTAATATACTTCGATCAGATCGAGGTGGTGAATACCTTAGCCATGAGTTTCGTGACTATCTAGCTGAGTGTGGGATTCTATCCCAACTCACTCCTATTGGAATGCCACAGTGGAATGGTGTATCCGAAAGGAGGAATCGTACCCTATTAGATATGGTACGATCTATGATGAGTCACACAGATCTTCCTATATCATTTTGGAGATATGCCTTAGACACAACAGCCTTTACCCTTAACCGTGTAGCATCCAAGGCTGTGATAAAGACATCATATACGATATGGACAGGGAGAAATCCCAAGATGTATTTCATGAGGATTTGGGGTTGTGAGGCTTACGTTCGATGTCAAGTCTCAGACAAACTGAGACCCAAATCCGATAGGTGCTATTTTGTTGAATATCCCAAGGATACAAAGGGATATTACTTCTACATTCCCAGTCAGCACAAAGTGTTTGTAGTATAGACTGGGGTTTTTCTAGAAAGGGATTTTGTTTCTAGAAAAACTAGTGGGAGTACGTTCGATCTTGAAGAAATTCAAGATAAGGACCATAGCACTGAGGCCTTGATGGAGGTTGAACAGGAACCATAAAGTGTTGTGGGTGATGAGATTGTTACACAAAGAGTTGTGGAACAACCACCTGTTCATGTAGACCTACCTCTTTGCAGGTCCGATAGGGTACGTCGTCAGCCTGAGAGATATTCATTTCTCTTGTCTGACCATGATGACGTTATTCTCATTGAGAATGAGTCTACCTCCTATCAAGAAGCTGTGATGAGCCTAGATTCTGAGCAATGGCTAGAGGCCATGAGGTCTGAGATGGAATCCATGTACAACAACCAAGTATGGACTTTGGTTGATCCACCTAAAGGGGTCAAACCCATTGGGTGTAAGTGGGTCTTTAGGAGAAAGACTGACATGGATGGACTTATGCATACCTATAAGGGTCGATTGGTGGCTAAAGGTTTCAAGCAAATTCATGGTATTGACTATGATAAAACCTTTTCTCCAGTGGCGATGTTTAAGTCCATTCGGATCTCTCTTGCTATTGCAGCATACCATGATTATGAGATCTGGCAGATGGATGTCAAAACTACATTTCTGAATGGAAACTTACTCGAGGATGTGTACATGACACAACCTGAGGGTTTTGAAGATCCACAGCATACTGGGAAAGTATGCAAGATGCAAAGGTCCATTTATGGGCTAAAGCAAGCCTCTCGGAGCAGGAATCTTCGATTCGATGATGCGATCAAACAGTTTGGTTTCATCAAGAATGAAGATGAACCCTGTGTCTACAAGAGGGTTAATGGGAACACAGTTGTCTTCCTTGTATTGTATATGGATGACATACTACTCATTAGGAATGACATCCATTCGCTACAGTCGTTGAAGACTTGGCTGGGGACGTGCTTCTCAATGAAGGACTTAGGTGAAGTAGCCTATATTCTAGGTATCAAAATCTATAGAGATAGATCTAAGAGATTGCTTGACCTAAGTCAGAGTACATACATTGACACGGTATTACTACGGTTTTCCATACAGAATTCCAAGAAGGGACTTCTGCCGATGTCACATGGTGTGAGTCTTTCGAAGACTCAAAGTCCCTCTTCTAGAGAGGAGAGAGATCGCATGGATAAGATCCCTTACGCATCTGCTATAGGATCTATTATGTACGCCATGCTGTGTACTCATCCTAATGTCTCGTATGCTTTGAGCATGACGAGTAGGTACTAGTCAGATCCAGGTGAGCGTCACTGGATAGCAGTCAAGAATATTCTTAAGTACTTGAGAAGGACTAAAGAATATTTCTTTATATTTGGAGGCAATGAGGAGCTAGCTGTAAAGGGTTACAGCGATGCCAACTTCCAAACTGACCATGATGATTATAGATCATAGTCAGGGTTCGTGTTTTACTTGAATGGTAGCGCTGTGAGCTGGAAGAGTTCGAAGCAGGATACAGTTGCTGATTCTACAATAGAAGCCGAGTATATCCCTGCATCTGAGGCAGCAAAGGAGGCAGTTTGGATCCGTAAGTTCATTACTGAACTTTGGGTGGTTCCTAGCATTGCAGATCCTATAGAGCTCTATTGTGACAACAATGGAGCGATTGCACAGGCTATGGAACCTCGCTCACACCAGCGGACCAAACCCATACTATGACGCTTCCATCTCATTTGAGAGATTATCGATAGAGGAGATGTGAAGATTTACAGAGTACCCTCTGAGGCTAACATCACAGATCCCTTGACCAAGGCTTTGGCACAGAAAAAGCATGATGGTCACACTAGGTCATTGGGTATTAGATACTACGGTGATTGGCACCAGTGTCAGTGGTAGATTGTAAGTGAAAGCCCTAGAGCCAATCTTGTGATGATTGTTGTATGGACTTTATTGTATCATATTCCTATTTATAAAGGCATGGTTATTATATTTACATGTATTGGTGCCAAATAACTAAATATAATAATGTTCTTGAGTAGTAGGTTCTTATCTATATCAATCGATTGGTTGAATCGATAATGAGATGATATAGAGAACACTACTTTTAATCATTCCTAGTCAAGTATTAACATTCAGGGACAATGTTAATGCGTAGAGACTAGCATGTAGGTTAACACGATGACTTGATCTCACATGTCATGGATATTAGATATCAAGTTGACACATGGGTATGCATTGGAGAATGTATATTGAATGACCCGCCATGAGGAAGTATCATGGATCGTTATATGAGTGTCATATACTTTCTCATGTGGCTATTAGTATCACTATTAGTCCTTAGACCTGAAGTCACCATGGTTCCCTACATAAGGAGTTACATACTTTGGCTTCGTCAAACGTCACCCGTAAATGGGTGGACTATAAAGGCGATTACTGGATATGTAACAAATTATGCGGAGGGATGTGAGTGATCTAGATGGGATCTATCACTTCTATATGATGGGGGTGACATCGATATTCTTGATAGAGTAAGACCACGAAGTGCATGGCCATGCCCAAATGAGTCAATATGAGATATTGAGCTCATTTGATTAGAGTGTTCAAGATATAGATTGACCGAGGATGACACGGTCTATGCCTCAATTCGTCAATCTAGATGTCAAGGATAGAGGGACATTGTCACATATTGTGAGAGTCACAATTAGTAGTCACAAAGGTGATGTTGGAGCTCAACATTCTTGTAACTTGGGTAGCAATGATGTATTGCTAGATACCGCTCATTGCTTATGTTCCTAAATCAGTTTAGGGACATTGCCAACGTTACAAGAACCTATAGGGTCACACACAAAGGGCAATTAGATGGAGATTAGGTTCATATGATGAACCATGAGGATTAGGTTCATGTGATGAACCAAATTGGATTAAGAGTAATCCAAATTAGACTAATTGAGTTAGACTCAAGTTGATTCAAGTGTTGAATGAGTCTAATTTAGATTTGATTCATTTAGTCAATTTAAATTAATGAATAGAGATTCATTAAATCAAATTGACTTGAATCAAGTGGTTGGATTTGATCAACCATGGGAGATAAGAGGTCAAGTTTGACTTGACCAAATGTCATGTCATGATGATGACTTGGCTTTGCCGACCAATGATGATGCTCCACATCATCATTGACTTATCATGTGGTGCCACCACACGAGGGAGACCAAGAGCCATTGGGTCTTGGAGTTACATGCATGCATGTAACCCCCCAAGTTATGTAGTGGTCAGCCACTTGATTTGCATTGGATGTGAATTCATTTTTGGTGTAACTCCATCTTCTTCCTCCTTGGATCTTCTTCCTCTCTTGCTCTCCCAATCCTTCTTTGCCAAAATTTCCATGAGTGCTAGCACACTCTAGGTTGAGTTTCTCCACCATTTGTCCATGTAGATACAAATAGAGGAGTGTTCACTTGACACTCTTGAGTTCTGGCGAAGCGTTTGGACGAGTGGGATTTGCGAAGAACATCACATCGAGGGTAACACTCTCAACTTCTAGATCTAAGGTAGATCTAGGTTTACTTAGCACATACATGTTTTTATTTTAATATATCTTCGCACGGATCCGTGGCCGGACTTCCGAGGTTTCCGTAACGCAAAAAGCGGTTTTTGCGGCTCGAAAAGTCCAACAATTATCTAAAATGTAATATATTTGACAATATGCGTAACCATAAAAATATGCAATCAATGATCATCTGATTTTTATTTCAAAATAAAGATGTTCATACAAAAGATTGACTTTTCAGTATACATCCCAACACTTCCCAACAGCAGTGGCGACGAGCTTCGATAGCCATCTCTGACGGTCATTCTTCTCCCATCTAGCTGACATCTCCTCTGTTGGTAGCAAAACTAGTTGTCGTGGTTCGAAAGTGCAGTTTGCAGCGAGCAGAGGAGGTTCGACCATCTTCACTGCGAGCTTCACACCACCTTCCACCGGAGCTGAGACGTGCCTCAGCTAGACGTGGTTCAGATGGCTGAGGTCGATTTATCATTGTCATGGTTCGACAACATCTTCATTCTAGCTTCGACGACTTCTTCTTCTCCAATTCTGGCGATAACATATTCATTCCAATGCTAGTGAAGAAAATCCAATAGCCACTGCATCTAACTTGATTCACATCAAGCTATCGTGGTTCGACAGCCCCTTCCTTCATAGCGAGCAGAGCAGCCATATCTCCATTAAGCCCTTACCAGAGAGATTTTTCGGCAAGGAATTCACTTCATCGTTCACCGGAGTGGGTTGTTTGGGTTGTCGTCGTCCGCCGGAGGGTGGTTCCTTCTCCGGGTGTTGTGGATTGTCATTTACTTTATATTTTGAGTTCATGAATTGAATTGATTGGATTTATCATATAGGCTTCTTCATCCACCATCGGCAGCTTCATCACAACATAGGACAGCACCATCATAGCTTCTTCCGGCCTATTCCAGCATCTTCTCAGCCTCCGATAGATTCCTTTATCTTGTTGATTGTTTTTCACTGTAATTTGTTGAATGTTTGTAATCAAATTTACTTCCATATTTAGAATTGCACGTACTTTCTTTAATTAGTTTTATGCTTAAGTAATGTTTGATGAAATGCTCGAATGAGTTAGTTTAATGTCTTGCGAATCTTTATTGGGTTAAATGTTTGAATTAGTTTTATTTTTATTAATTTAATGCTTGTAGATTAGGATGCTTAGTTTATGTTTTTCTTAATTTCATCGTAATCATCATTTAGTTAGATTAGAGTTTTAATTACGTGCATTGTCATTCATTAAGTAGGATTAGACTTTTAAATTCCAAACCCCATTTTCATAGAAAATCCAAAGAAATAATTAGCGATCCTAAGACTACTATTCTCTCGATTACTACACTCATTGCGAAATGATTATGGTCATTCACTATATTATATTAGCGTAAAGAGGGTTTGGTAATTAATTTGTAATGGTATAACGACACATAATCACGGTTATCGGTCAACTACTATCAAAGATTTGTCTAATGGTTTTCTAGCATTGCTGCTTCTTTGACTCGATTGACTAGAAAAGAAGTCAAGTTTATTTTGTCTGATGCTTGTAAGTAACCTTTCAGAAGCTTAAGCAAAGATTGGGGATTGCTCCAATTTTAGTATTTCTTCTAGAGAGGATGGATTCATTGTAAATATGAATGTTTCATTCAATGGTAAGGAGCAGTTTTGATGTAGCATGATCGAGTAGTAGTTTATGCCTCTCATCAGTTGAAAGACCATGAGAGGAATTTTCCTATATACGATTTAGAGTTAGAATCTATTATTTTTTGCTCTTAAGATTTAGAGGCATTATTTTTATGGTATCATTTTTTATATATTCATTGATCATAAGAGTTTGAAATTTCTCTTCACACAAAAAGTGTTGAAATTTAGACAAAGAAGATGGATGAAATTTCTGAAAGACTATGACTATTCTATTAACTACCATCTTGTTAAGGCTAATGTAGTGGCAAATGCATTGAGCAAAAAGTCCAGAGAAGTACTAGCATGCCATAGGGTGGCAGTTACAAAGTTAGTTAGATAGTTTTCAGAATTTGATTTGGCTAAAGTAGGGCAGATAAATTGTAGTATATTGGTTTCCTCCATTGGCTGAGCGAATCAAGGAAAATCAGATGGAAGATTAATATCTCATATCAGTAACTAGTGAGTCCAAAGCAAGATTTTTCTCGGGATGTTGATGGATCTATGATGGTTACACAGAGGGCGTCACATGTACAAAATTAATTACCAAATCGTTCTACACTAGTAAGGCGTATAGAATGGCTCTTATCATCTCTCAAGGAATACAATGATAGATGCTAATCTCTAGATAAGGTTTTACGGGGGTTGGATTTGGACAAAAAATACTAAAAAACATTTTTGTAAATTGAGTGCAACTAATGAAAGCATAAACAACTAACTATGATCATACCAAAGTAAACTGAGCTAATCTATGTTTGCAAAGGAGATCAACAGAGACATCACAAATAGCTAATGAACCTATATAATATCCAAACATAAAGGAGAATTGCAAATTGAAATAAAGAATAATTAACAATGTAAGAAACAAGTTGTCGAACACGTTGTAGGCGACAAAACCAAATAAAGACTAAGTAAAGGGGTACAAAGAATTCTACTTAAATGTATCCAAATATGTCAATAACCAACATTAAGAATGCATGAAAATAATTAACCAATACAACCAACACTACGAATGTTTGTGAAGGTTGGAACTGAAGCTTCGCTTCCCACTTCAACTTGGTCGCTTGTGCATGGCGATCCCATCTTTGTCCCCGGATTAAAAAAATTAATCCAAGACGATGACGGATTACCCAAGTAACCGATCCATCATCGTGCTATTCGATTAGAGTGGTCTCTTGAACAAACTTATTGTTCAAGCAACCTAACTCTTTTCCTCGACTAGCTGCGGAATAGATAATCTACGGATCGCCGATTTTTGTGTTTATCTTCGGGGTCCAAGTAAAATAGCCACATGTGTTGGATCGATTTGAGCGCTAGAGGGGGGGTGAATAGCGATAAGAAAAAACTTTTCGTAATCGTTCGAATTGGCACGAGTAAACGCAGCGGAAAGATAGCAATAAATAAATAAAAACACGAGGGGTTTTTACTTGGTTCGTAGCCTACGGCTACTACTCCAAGGCCCTAATGGTCCTTGACCACGCACGGAGGGCAAATATTAAACGAACTCCTTCTCGATAGAGATAGGAGTTAAGCGAATACAAAAACTCAATAAAGATTCAAGGTAGAGGGACACTCCCCCTCTCCTTGATATGATTTAAAGCTTGAAAATAAAGACAACTTATACAAAATTAAAGATTATACCGACGACTTCAAGGATTGGAGGTTGAAGCTTTAGTCGTCGTCTCGGCAGCGCTTCGTCGTAGGGATGTCGGAGAGTCGGAGCGTATCGGAAGCACTTGGAAGCTTTTGAATTGATGAAAAACCCTAGGTTTGGCCCTCCTTTTATAGCCTTTAAGCCCCTCAACGAATGGGTCTTCAACCAATCACAAATGGGCACAAAACTCCTTGAAAAATGGTGATAAAGCTTGACTCCTCGAGGCTGATTTTTGACCACCGGTTGAACTGGCCGGTTGAACTGCCGCCGGTTGAACTGGCCGGTTGAACTGGCAGCCATGATTTTTGACTAAAAAAGGAGTTTAGCTCAAAATACAAGTGAATTCGACGGCCACTTGCCGTCCGATCTCAACATAGACCTTCCATGGGAAGTCTTGGGTTGGATCGTCGCCTAAGGACGTCCCCGTACAAAGGACACGACCTCACTTACGCTTGCACACACGAGCTTACCTCGATACTTACTTGTCTCTTTTGCTTCCGGCCTTCCACTCGATTCCTTCAGCTCCCTCCGAAGTAACTCGAGTGTCGCCCGACCACCGCGGCTTCCTCCGGGTGTCGCTAGCCTTCAGCTCCAGCATTGAGACTTTTCTGCACACTTGATTTAGCTCGTGAGATAACAATATAAGCTTAACTTTGTATCATTTGCTATAATCAAAACATAGGTTCGACTTAGGTGCCCACTGCACCAACAATCTCCCCCTTTTTGATTTATGGCAAACCCACATACAAAGTTAAGCAAGCATGAAGAATAATAATGTGCATGAGAGAAAAAAAATGAAGATTAAGTTGGAGTAGTAAGGATTTTCTTCAAGTACTCCCCCTTGAGGAAACCTCCCCCTTGACCGAGGGTGAGTCTTTGAAGAAAGACCTTAATCCTCCCCCTTGAGGGTTGCTTTAAGTAATTAACATTACTTAAAATTAGCTTTAGTAAAACGTTTTAAAATTAGCTTTAGTAAAACGTTTTAGTTAAGCCCTTTCTCCCCCTTAAGTAAAACACTAACGACATAAATAAGTTAAGAATTCTCTTAACTTGGCCTTTTGTCAAAAGTTAAATAAGTTCTCAAAACCTAAAGTTAACTTTTGGTTTAAACATGAAGTAAGAGTTAAGTTATCAAAAAATTTGAAAAAATTTGACCCCTTAACTTTGGCCTTTTTCTCCCCCTTTTGCCGTATATCGAAAAGAGTAAGGGGTGTGTGGAAATCAAAATAATTGCTAAATTTAAAGTCCAAGCATGTTCCACATTTTTTTATTAAAAAAATAGTATATTGAAAATAAGCTCATCTATGAAATGTTCGACTCATATTTGGCTTGATTGATATGAAGGATCAACCAGTCTTGGTCGGAGTCGGTTAGTATGTATGATTATACTCCATGGTTCATAGCGATGCACTAGCTCTACATCTGGAACCAGGAGTAAGGTCCTAACATCTCACGCCCATCTACGTGGCTAAGTACACAAACACATTAGTCCTATGTGTTGTGAGATGTATTGGCTCCTTAAATCTATAGGTGCATGATATCTAAGGTATAACCTATGCTAGTTTCATGAAAAAGTAAGAAATAGTAGTAATATAATTTGCAAAACCTATTCTATTACGCACATGCCTAATTTTTGTCTCAAGAGACTAAATTCGGCTTCGGGTAGTGGTTTAGTAAATATGTCTGCTAGGTTAGACTTCGAGTCAACATATTCGAGTTGTATGGAGCCGTTGGCTACATGTTCTCGAATGAAATGGTGTTTTACCTCTATATGCTTTGTTCTTGAATGGCATATAGGGTTCTTAGTTAGATTTATCGAACTTATGTTGTCTACAAAAATTTTAGTTTTGGTGAAGTCCAACCTAAAGTCTCGGAGAGTGTGCTTCATCCAAAGAAGCTGAGTTACACACTCACCCATCGCAACGTATTCGGCTTCGGTGGTAGATAAGGCAACACAATGTTGCTTCCTACTGCACCAACTCACTAGACTTGAGCCTAGTAGTTGACAACAACCACTCGTGCTCTTTCTATCGAGTTTACTACCGGCATAATCCGAATCGGAGTAGCCGATTAGTTCGAACTCCGTAGATCTAGGGTACCAAATACCAACGTTAAGTGTACCCTTAAGATATCTAAGGATACGCTTAACTAGGGTTAGGTGAGACTCCTTAGCACAGGTTTGAAACCTGGCGCACATACTTCTCTGAATAGGATGTCGGTCGACTCATAGCTTAAGTATAGGAGACTTCCTATCGCGCTCCTATAGTACTTTAAGTCAATGGACTTACTTTCTAGGTCTTCTCCTATGTTAACATTAATCGCCATTGGGGTGTTTATTATCTTAGCATCTTGCATTCCAAATCTTTTAATTAACTCCTTAGTGTATTTTTGTTGATATAGGTATATACCATCCTTAGTTTGTTTAATTTGTAGACCTAAAAAGAAACTTAACTCGCCTACTAAGTTCATTTCAAACTCACTTTCCATGAGTGAAACGAACTCGTTTAGTAAGGCTGAGTTAGAGGTTCCAAAAATTATATCGTCTACGTAAATTTGAGCTATGAATATTTCTTTACCTAAGGTTTTTACGAAGAGAGTTGGGTCAACTAAGCCTTGGTTAAACCCTTTTGACTTGAGATGGATTGAAAGTCTCTCATACCAAGCTCGAGGAGCTTGTTTAAGTCCATAGAGAGCTTTCTTAAGTTTTAGAACATGGTCGGGTTTATCTAGATTTTCGAATCCGGGGGGTTGGCTAACATAAACTTCTTCTTTAATGTATCCATTTAGGAATGCCGACTTAACATCCATTTTAAATAGCTTAAATCCTCGATGTGCGGCATAAGCTAGCAACATTCGAATGGATTCGAGTCTAGCTACTGGGGCATAGGTTTCGTCGTAATCTAAGCCTTCGACTTGACTGAACCCTTTGGCGACTAACCTAGCCTTGTTTCTAACTACTTCACCTTTATCATCAAGCTTATTTCTAAACACCCACCTTGTTCCAATTGTCGTTTTGTCTTTAGGTGGTGGTACTAATTCCCACACTTCATTCCTAGTAAATTGAGCTAGCTCTTCTTGCATTGCAATAATCCAATCGGGATCAAGAAGAGCTTGTTCAATTGATTTGGGTTCTATCTTTGAAATTAAGGAATTTTGACTAAGGTTCCTATAGGATGCTCTAGTTCGAACTCCTAGATTAGGATCTCCTATCACTTGATCGATAGGGTGGTTAGTCTGAATCCTAGATTGGGTTGGGTTTGTGTCACCTAATGCTTGATCAATGGGGTGACTTGGTTGAACACTAGTTTGACTCGGATCACTTGTCACTTGGTCGACAAGAGAAGTTGGTTGATGTGGATTAGACTCGATCTCAGGGTCAGAGTTAGGTCTAGTATGAGTAGGCTCGCTAATTGGGATTGTCGGGGGTTTTGTAGGTTCGTGTCCTTCATCAAATACTACATTGATAGTCTCCTCGACTCTAAGGGTGTCGTGGTTATATACTCTATAAGCTCGGCTTGTAGTCGAGTATCCTAGAAATATTCCGGTCGTGGTTTTGGATGTAAATTTCCCTAGGTAATCCTTAGTGTTTAGAATATGTACCTTACACCCAAATACCCTAAAGTACTTGATGTTAGGTATTTTATCGTGATAAATCTCATACGAGGTCTTAAGGTGCCTCTTTACCATAAGGATCCTATTCTGGACATAGCAAGCCGTGCTAACGGCTTCTGCCCAAAACCTATCAGGTAGGTTATATTCGTTTAACATGGTCCTAGCGGCTTCTTGTAGAGTTCGGTTTTTCCGCTCCACTAGGCCATTTTGTTGAGGGGTCCTAGGGCAAGAGAATTCATGGTGGTATCCGTTTAGGTTACAGAAGTCGGTGAACCTTTGATTTTCGAATTCACCACCATGATCGCTTCTAAGTCTTTTAACCTTAAGGTCTTTTTGATTCTCGATTAATTTGAATAGATTGATTAATTGATCTAGGGTATCATTTTTATGTTTGATGAACCTAACCCAGGTAAACCTGGAGTAGTCGTCAATTATGACTAAGCAATATTGACTTTTATTGAGTGACTTGGCTCCATGTGAATCGAATAGATCCATATGCAGGAGCTCAAGTACACTTGAGGTTCGTTCTTGGTTAGTTAACTTGTGTTGTGTCCTAGGTTGTTTTCCTTGTTGACAAGCATTACAGATTTTATTAACCAAGTTGTTGAGGTTGGGTAAACCTCTGACTAAGCCACTCTGACTCATCTTGTGGACGAGTCTTGGGTGCGAGTGACCGAGTCGTCGGTGCCACAACCATGATTCCTCTTCCTGTGTCATAAGACATTTGGCTGAGGATTTGATTAAGTTCATTGTATAAATGTTATTTGTCCTAGTTCCTTTGAGTATTGTTTTAGCTGTTTCATTTGTTTTAATTACACATTCATTTTCTAAAAATACGACCTTATAGTTATTGTCACACAATTGGCTTACGCTAAGCAGGTTATATTCAAAATTCTCTACAAGTAATACATTTTTAATAACAAAATTCGAGTTAAGCTCGATATCACCTGATCCGATGATTTTGAGCTTGTCGTTATTCCCAAAGGCTACCGATCCTTGTCGTTTGAATCGAAGCTTTGTGAATTTGAGTTGATCCCCGGTCATGTGTCGGGAGCAACCACTGTCCAACATCCATTGATCCTACACACAAGGTGGTTGGATTGGATGTTAGATTTTTATTTTTAAATTGGTTGTAAGTTGTTAAACCTAGGTCATCTCACCCGAGTCTATATGATCAAGCATGTTATACTTATGTGTTTTTTGTGAGATGACTCCCAATTAAATTTATTAAGTGGATTTAGGTTTAAGTGATTTTATGTTGAGATGATTTTCAATTAAATTGATTAAGTGGATTTAGGTTCAAGTAATTAGGATTTAATATTGAGATGATTTTCAATTAAGTTGATTAAGTGGATTTAGGTTCAAGTAATTTTATGTTGAGATGATTTTCAATTAAGTTTGATTAAGTGGATTTAGGTTCAAGTTAGATTTGGATTTAACCCAAGGCTTGTCAAGTTTACCTTTTCAAGATCATGGCTTCCAGGTCGTGGCGAGGCACAGGGGCCTTCTTTTATCGGATCATCGACCACTTCCTTAGACAAAGCCATGTTCAAGAAAATGATGACTTGACTCACCTAAGACTATTTCCTAGTCTAACTAGTTATTTTTGAAAAGAGGCTCCCCGAGGCTCAATCTTTCAAGGATTTTAGTTGGTTATTTGAAAAGAGGCTCCCGAGGCTCAATCTTTTCAAGGATTTTTAGTTGGTTATTTGTGTATTCCAAGTGAGTTAAAAACAACAAAAACAAAAAAAAAACTAAGCATGCAATTTCTAAGTTAAAGCACAAACATGTTTTGTCGCTCCCTAGACGGTTGAATCGGTTCGGTCTATCCACATAGTGGATTTGGTCATGGGAACCCGATGCGAGTTAGATCCTAGAGTTGAAATCAAAGTGGTCTTAGGGACCCATGCTTGGACACATTTTTTATGTCTACTTACGATTGACATATACGACTTATTGGTCGTGTTTGAGCTAAACCCTAGTCCGGCCTTGTTGTACACGGCCCTTTGCGATCCAAGTAGGAGGTCAAGTCCTTTGGATCCCAAAGTAAACCTTTCCAACGTATTCCTAAGATCTTTGACTTGACTTTTCAAGAGTGAGTTCTCAACCGAGTTTTTCAACCCGAGTTGAGTCCTTCTCTTGAACTCGACTAGTCGAAGAGGTTAGGAGACCTCGTGGTTTGAGGAGTTTAACTTCCTCAACCAGGGTCTCGACCTTGGACTCGGACTTAGCTAACTTCCTAGACAAAAACCTAACCGTATTATGTAAAGTATTAAATAAAGTACGACTCACCTTAAGGGTATCTTTTGAACCGGATGCGTATCCATGGCTTGACTTGAAGGTTGCTTCGTAGTCCGAATCATCCTCCGGTTCTGACTCAAGTTCGGGTTCGGTCTCCGTGTCTGACTCAATTGATTTCGCCATGAAGACATGGTCTTCGTCTTCTTCGGATGACGCTTCTTCCCATGTCGCGTTGAGGGCCTTCTTGTGCTTAGGTCCTTGGTGGTTGAGCTTGGGGCACTCGGACTTGATATGTCCAAACCTGTTACACTCATAACACCTAATATTAGAACTTTTAGGTTTACCTTGGTTGGGTCGAGTCGTGGTTCGCCACCCTTGGCTATTCTTCGAGCTATGTTCATTAGTTCGGCAGTAATTTCCGGGTCAACTTCTTCTTCTGACTCGTCTTCCTCCTCGGTTGGTGGTGGCTTGCTTGCGATTTTCTTCTTCTTTGATCCTGCAAATAAAGCTATACCCCTCTCGGGTTCAGTTGGATTGCTCATGTAATTAGAAATCTGAAAAGAGTTCATCTAACCTAATTTTAGAAAGATCCTTGGAGACCTTGTAGGCATCGACCATGGATGCCCACAAGGTAGTCCTCGGAAAAGAGTTTAGAACATACCTTATAAGGTCGCGGTTTTCGACCTTTTGCCCGACATGTGTAAGTTGTTGGCGATGTCCTAGACAGGCGTGAGTTGTGTCAGCGGATTTGTGTTCCTGCATTTTTAGTGTGTACAATATATTGAATAACAAATAACGCTTACATACCTTGGCTTGATCCGATCCTTCGTGTAACTCGATTAGTTAAGTCCAAATATCCTTTTCGCTTATGAATGGGCCGACGCGATTTAACTCCTCCTTCGATAGGCCGCATTGGAGGATTTTTGTTGCCTTTGCGTCGGCTTAGACTTGTCGTTTTGTTGCAACGGTCCATTGATCATAATCCAAGGAGTCACCCACTTCATTAGTCGGAAGTGTGAAACCCGTTTGGATTATGATCCACATCTCGAGTTGGGTTTTGAGAAAGCATTCCATCCGACCCTTCCAATAACGGAAGTCATCTCCGTTATAAAACGGAGGTCGGACGGTGCTAAAACCCTCGAGATTGTCCATTGAAAAAAAAAGACAAAAATATACGTAGACCGAAAATCTAGCAAAGACAAAAACTCTAAAACTAGTACCAAGACTCGCGTCTTGGATTAGTAGTGCGGGAGAGAATTTAACAAACAAAATAAATAGAAATAAACAGAATTAAAAGAAAATAAATCTGTAAAAAAAAACTAGATTGGTGGTTTCACCAAATCTTAGCAACCCCCGGCTCTGATACCAATTGTTGGATCGATTTGAGCGCTAGAGGGGGGGGGTGAATAGCGATAAGAAAAAACTTTTCGTAATCGTTCGAATTGGCACGAGTAAACGCAGCGGAAAGATAGCAATAAATAAATAAAAAGACGAGGGGTTTACTTGGTTCGTAGCCTACGGCTACTACTCCAAGGCCCTAATGGTCCTTGACCACGCGGAGGGCAATATTAAACGAACTCCTTCTCGATAGAGATAGGAGTTAGCGAATACAAAAACTCAATAAAGATTCAAGGTAGAGGGACACTCCCCCTCTCCTTGATATGATTTAAAGCTTGAAAATAAAGACAACTTATACAAAATTAAAGATTATACCGACGACTTCAAGGATTGGAGGTTGAAGCTTTAGTCGTCGCTCGCAGCCTTCGTAGGGATGTCGGAGAGTCGGACCGTATCGGGCACTTGGAAGCTTTTGAATTGATGAAAAACCCTAGGTTTGGCCCTCCTTTTATAGCCTTTAAGCCCTCAACGAATGGGTCTTCAACCAATCACAAATGGGCACAAAACTCCTTGAAAAATGGTGATAAAGCTTGACTCCTCGAGGCTGATTTTTGACCACCGGTTGAATCGCGGTTGAATCGCCACGGTTGAACTGGCTTTGAACTGCAGCCACGATTTTTGACTAAAAAAGGAGTTTAGCTCAAAATACAAGTGAATTCGACGGCCACTTGCCGTCCAATCTCAACATAGACCTTCCATGGGAAGTCTTGGGTTGGATCGTCGCCTAAGGACGTCCCCGTACAAAGGACACGACCTCACTTACGCTTGCACACACGAGCTTACCTCGATACTTACTTGTCGCTTTTGCTTCCGGCCTTCCACTCGATTCCTTCAGCTCCCTCCGAAGTAACTCGAGTGTCACCCGACCACCGCGGCTTCCTCCGGGTGTCGCTAGCCTTCAGCTCCAGCATTGAGACTTTTCTGCACACTTGATTTAGCTCGTGAGATAACAATATAAGTTTAACTTTGTATCGTTTGCTATAATCAAAACATAGGTTCGACTTAGGTGCCCACTGCACCAACAACATGCAATTACATACATAATACAAAGAAACAAAAGGAAACCAAAACAAGAATTATACCTCTTGTTTATCTTTTGGTCTTCTATTGTATGTCCTATCCTCCTCTTGGACGTTGTGTGGGCAACGATCCTCCAAGAGATGAAGCCTCCTAGATCACGTATCTTCCATTCCTTGTTCACTCAGAACAAAGGAAGATAATAAGCTCCCTTCTTCTCCTATCTAGTTCCGGACACAATCCCTTTGGAGAAAGATCAAACCTCTTTCTCCTCTTTGTTGTTGCCCCCGACTGAAGGGGATCGATATGGCCGGCTAGAGGGGGGTGAATAGCCCTCGTACGTTGGACGTCGTAAATTGCTCGTCTACAAAACGTTAGCGCAAGCGGAATATACAACTATAAGTAAAGACAAGCAAAATATAAACAAGCAATACAAACACCGAGATATAACGTGGTTCACGGCTACGCCGCTAATCCACGGTCCGATTCGTCCACGGTGAATCACTCCGCCAAAACCAATCACTATCGGTCTCTCCTTTGCACAAAGCTAGGTGGAGGTAACCTTTACAACCAAGATCACTCTTCTTACAATAGGATTGAAGTAAAGACAATTAAGAAGAGTTTAGAGTTTGTGGGGCACTAGGAAGATTGTTTGGAGTATAAGCATTAGCCTCTCAAAGGCTTACACCCTCTCTTTTTATAGAGAGGGCTAACTTCTTCCCGTTTGCCGCCATCACGATCACGCCCTTGGCGCCGATCATTGCACTACAACGGCCTCCGAACACGTCGGATCCCGACCGTTGTAGTCCAACGGAACTCTTGGCAGTCGACTGATGGACCTCATCAATCGATCACGACTCGTAGTCGGCGCCGATCGGCTACGAACGGCGGTCAATGCGTCAACCCTTATCTATCACCGGTCGATGCCTTGCAGCGGATCGATGGTCTTCGATCGGCCGCGTATGATGGCGCGATCACGCACAATCTGATACCGGTCGAACTCACTGACTTCGAGCGATCACCGCCATGACATGGCGATCGGCGGTGTCGGAAAACCCATCCGACACTTGGCCAAATGGCCAAGTTTCACCTAAGAGCTACCCTTCCTCGGGTTACAATCGCCACTCTCATTTCTGAGTCCCTCGCCTTGAGTTCTCTTCGTTCTCGCCACGCCTCGGCATGTCGAGCGACGGCTCTGCAATGCTCCTTCGCGTCTCTTGCCTCGAAGTCTACTTCCTCCGGCTTCACTCCAAGCTTCTCGTCCGGCGGTCCCTCGGATGCTCCAAGCGCACGGCTTCCGCAAAGCTATCCTTCACCGACTCAAGGCACGAGTCATGAGATGTGAAACTCGCCACGGCTCCATGTGCGAATTACTAAGTCCTGCACGACTTCAACGCACATATCACATCAACATATCAAACTAACTTAAACCCTTTGCCACACCATCAAAACCATATCACGGCAAGAGATTGCCCTAACAATCTCCCCCTTTTTGATGTGTGGCAATCCGTTTAAGTTAGGTAAAAACATTTGATATAAATTCTAAGGTAAGAAAGCATGTAAAGATAAACATGATATAGTAACATGCAACTCCCCCTTAATCCATGAAACTCTCTATGCAAATTTTCTCCCCCTACAATATATTTCTCCCCCTAAAATAATTAACTTAAACATAATTATTTCTCCCCCTTTGACACCATCAAAAAGATTAACACTAAGTTATAAGCTCATGGCATCAAGTATAATGGAGGAAAAATATGACAAGTTGATTTAAAGTTGGGTACCACTTGTTGATGGCATTAAGTATATTTCTACCACTTGTTGTAGGTTTACAAACTGAATTCGGCCTTCAATATTCTGATTTACAGCCACCCAATCAGCTATCGATGGCAATGATAGCACAAAGGAATCCAAATTTCTGATTTTCTGGACGAATTTCAGAAATGCATTATAAATTCTAGAAAATTTGAAAAATCATGAAATTTGGGGAACTTATTTCTTTTAAGTATATCTATCAATGAAAAATAGTTTTTCATGAAAACTCATTATATTTTCTTGTTTTTGCCAAAAATCCAAAAGTTCTAAAAACCACTAGGTTTTTGATCATTCTAGTATCATGTTAGCTACCTAGTTTTGCATCCAATTGTTTCAAAACATGAATACATGTATTTTAAGGTAAGAAATTGTTTTGAAAACATATGAAATATCCAACCATGATCTTTGGGCAATATGTCTATGAATTAAACATAAGCCTTCCCCATGATTGGTCTATTATTGCTATTTTGATACTTTAAATGACCATCTAAATGCCGTAGGCATTAGTGGACATTTGTATCATCCTAATATCTCACCCATGCTAAGTTTGCAATCAAGTTAGCCTATAGTGAGTGTGAGATGTATCCTAGGGGGTATTTGTATATACTTAACCCATATATTCATGCAATTCTATCATGGTTAAGCATCAACCTAACATCCTACATGATCATAATGACATATATGAATGAATTCTACATTATGATCATGAAACTCATGTATCCATCAAATAATAGTCATGCATTAGGTATTATACGATGATAATAAACAAATTATCACCTAAAGCATGATTTAAACCTATTTCTAGTGATAACGTGCCAAATTTCAAAATCATAAATCATGATTTAAAACATACATAGCAATTACATCAATCATTATGATTTAAGCATTATTACCTATTTATGGGTACGTTATCATCACCCAACACTATCTAAAAAATGTTGTCCCATCATCCTAAGTCAACCAAATTATGATATAGGTCAAGTTCATATGGTTGACTACCCTAGGGTTATTCTAACCCTTAAGGATGGATTTTGGAACCCAAAATAGATTTTTCCTATTGGGTTCACTAAATATTCCTTGGGGATCCATTTCCTAGCAATTACTTTCTTTTTATCTTGTCCCCTAGCTATTAGGCATTTGTAGGCCTTTTCATTTTTCTTTTCCTTGTAGCCTAGGCCTTTCTTGTTGAAACTAGCTCTTTGGCTCCCTAAGATCATGTTCAATGTGTTGGAGCCAATAGTGAATTTCTCTAGGGCTTTGGTTAAATAATCTACCTTTTCCCTTAAAGCCCTATTTTCATTTATACATGCATCACTAACATCCAAAGGCATATAATCATGTGAGCATGCATCATCATTTAAGCTAGAAGAAATATTATCATTTTCATTTAAGCATGCTTTTTCTAATTTTTGTTCTAGGTCCTTAATTTGATCTAGCATGCTTTTGTTCTTCTTCTTAGCTCTAAATAAGTCCTTAGTTAAGCTAGAAATCATGGAAACTATCTTATGGGGTGAGAGATTCGTTACCATAGTTTCCATGTCCTCTTCTTCGGATGAGGAGGATGTGGAAGCTCCCCCTTCATTTGAGCTCTCCCCATTTGAGCTTGATTCTTCATTTTCGGATGAAGAGCAATCCAAGTCATCAAAGGCCATCAAGGCCAAATTGGTGACAAAAGCATTCTCCTCATCCGATGATGATGAGGAGGATGAGGATGGGTCATCCCAAGTCCTTGCCTTGAGAGCTTTGGCCTTCCCCTTTTCTTTTGCCTTCTTTTCTTTTTCCTTTCTCTTGCTCCCCTTCTTCTTCTTCCTTTCTTCTTTCTTTTTCCTTTCTTCCTTGCTCTTGTTTAGGAGAGGACAATTGTCCCTTATGTGTCCCTCTCCTTGGCAATTATAGCATATGACCTTCCCCCTTGGTCTTCTATTCCTATCATTAGATTTATCAAATCTAAAATTCTTAAATGCACGTCTTACCCTCCTTACCATGTAGGCTTCTTCGGTGCTATCCATGGAGGAGGAGGAAGATGCTTCGTCATCAGAGGAGGAGGTGATTTCCATCTTCTTCTTCCCCTTACTTGCCAATAGTGCTACTCCTCTTGAGGGTTGAATTTTAGGCTCCTCTTGTATTCCTTCAAGCCTAGTTTCGTGGAGTTCCATTGTTGAGAAGAACTCCTCCAAGGTGCTCACTTCTAAATTCTTTGAGATATAGAATGAGTCCACCATGGAGCTCCACTTTGAGGACCGAGGAAAGGCATCTATGGCCTTCATTACCATATCCCGGTTTGATAGCTTCTCACCTACACTTGTTAGTCCATTTAAAATTTCTTTGAATCTAGAATGCAAAGAAATTACCTTTTCTCCCTTTTCTAATTTGATGTTGGATAGTTGGGAGCGGAGGAGATCTCTCCTTGCTAGCTTTGCCTCGGATGTGCCTTCATGAAGCTCAATTAGCTTCTCCCACATCTCCTTGGCGCTTAGGCATTCTCCTATTCGGTTGATCTCTTGTTGAGGAAGCACATTGTAGAGATGGTGCTTGGCTTTGGAGTTTGCAAGATGCTCCTCTCTTTGCCTCTTGGTCCACCTAGATTTCTCTATTGGCTTCCCTTCTTCATCCCTAGGCAAAACGAAACTGGATTCCATTGTAATCATTATATCAAAATCCGTTTCGAAAAATACCTCTATTCGCTTCTTCCACCAAGCGAATTCTCCTTCAAACTTCGGAGGATGGATGTTGGAGCCGGCCATTTTTGATGTAGGGCTTGTTGCGGCGGTTAGTCCGGTGACAAGCAACCTGGCTCTGATACCACTTGTAGGGGATCGATATGGCCGGCTAGAGGGGGGTGAATAGCCCTCGTACGTTGGACGTCGTAAATTGCTCGTCTACAAAACGTTAGCGCAAGCGGAATATACAACTATAAGTAAAGACAAGCAAAATATAAACAAGCAATACAAACACCGAGATATAACGTGGTTCACGGCTACGCCGCTAATCCACGGTCCGATTCGTCCACGGTGAATCACTCCGCCAAAACCAATCACTATCGGTCTCTCCTTTGCACAAAGCTAGGTAGAGGTAACCTTTACAACCAAGATCACTCTTCTTACAATAGGATTGAAGTAAAGACAAGTAAGAAGAGTTTAGAGCTTGTGGGGCACTAGGAAGATTGTTTGGAGTATAAGCATTAGCCTCTCAAAGGCTTACACCCTCTCTTTTTATAGAGAGGGCTAACTTCTTCCCGTTTGCCGCCATCAGTCGACTGCCGCCCTTGGCAGTCGACTGCCGTCACTACAACGGCCTCCGAACACGTCGGATCCCGACCATTGTAGTCCAACGGAACTCTTGGCAGTCGACTGATGGACCTCATCACGATCACGACCGTAGTCGATCGCTCACGGCTACGAACGGTCTCGCGGTCAACCCTTATCTATCACGACCGATGCCTTCAGCATGATCGATGGTCTTGGCGCCGATCGCCCACGATGGCGCGATCACGCCACAATCCAATCACGATACCGAACTCACTCGATTCAGAGCGCCGCTATGACATGGCAATGACCGGGTGTCGAAAACCCATCCGACACTTGGCCAAATGGCCAAGTTTCACCTAAGAGCTACCCTTCCCGGGTTACAATCGCCACTCATTTCGGAGTCCTCGCTCGGTTCTCTTCGTTTCGCCACGCCTCGGCAAGATCAGCGCACGGCTGCAATGCTCCTTCGCGCCTCTTGCCTCAAGTCTACTTCCTCCGGCTTCACTCCAAGCTTCTCGTCCGCGGTCCTCGGATGCTCCAAGCGCACGGCTTCCGCAAAGCTATCCTTCACCGACTCAAGGCACGAGTCATGAGATGTGAAACTCGCCACGGCTCCATGTGCGAATTACTAAGTCCTGCACGACTTCAACGCACATATCACATCAACATATCAAACTAACTTAAACCCTTTGCCACACCATCAAAACCATATCACGGCAAGAGATTGCCCTAACACCGACTACCAAGGAGAGGGAGATGGAAGATGGGCGTCGGCCAACCAAAGAAAGATGAGCAAATCCTTTCCCTAGTTGCCGCCAGCCAAAGATTGAGGAAGAAAGGAGATGGGCGGCGGCCAAAAAGAGAAGGAAGATGAGATATGGGCACCGGCTAACCAAAGAAAGAAGAGCAAAGCCTTGCCCTAGTTGCCGCCCAAAGCCTCTCCAAACCCTAGCTGCCCAAGCAAAAGAGCAAAACCCTAATCCTTTCAATTGCTCTCACCGCCCAAACACTAGTCGTCCTTTTATAGAGCTAGGATTAAGCCTCTTTTCAATCTCCACCGTCGGATCTAGGGATTCAATTTCCACCGTCGGATCTAGGGATTCAATTTCCACCGTCCGATCTAGGGTTTCATTTTCCACCGTCGGATCTAGGCTTCATGAGGGTTTTAATAGGCTACAATAGGGACCATGAGGAGGAGTTGGATCTTAGCCACCCAATGGAACTAGCTCACAAGAATTCTGATCCATTAATGATAATCCATTCCACTAGAGGATTATCATCGATCTACCTCACTAACCCCTATAAATAAATATGGGCTCCATATATTAATTGTACAAATATCTCTCCGTGTTTAAGAGCTTGAATGCTCGTCAATTAATTAATTTACTGACAATTAATTAATCAACATCAAATTTCATGAGTAGTACCACTCAACCTCATCATCATGCCGGACCAAGTCCACCTGCAGGGTTTACATGATGATCCTTATGAGCTCCACAAGGGGACATCATCATCCTAATATATAGGACACAGTTTCCTCCTATAATCAATGGCACACCATGTAAATAATATCATTTCCCAACTTACCGAGCCTATCGATTTAATCTATAAATCTCGCCCATTGGTAAATCAAAGAAATAAATACTAAGTACATGTGTCCGTTATTATATTGGGATTAAGAGAATGTACAACATAATATCCGAGGTCCGATTCAATTATATAGTCAGCAATAAATTGAATCACCTCTAAGTCGGTCATGCTCAATGCACACAAAGTATACTAGTGTAATTCTATCGTCAAGACAAACCAATACCAAATTACACAACAACCATACCAATGGTTTGTCCAAAACCATCTCGGTTGTGAGCCTCTACTTATACTCTACAAGGAACTGATAACATGAACTCCTATGTGACACTACACACCATTTTATCTACAATGTAGTGTATCAGACAATATACATAACCATAAATATGTAAACAATGATCATGTGATTCTAATTTCAAAAATAAAGACGTTCATACAAAAAATAGACTTTTCAGTATACATCCCAACAATTTCTCACTTATACTAAAAGACTATGCTATCCTCATACTGTCATACATCTGATTCCCATTCTTTCCACATGCCTATCTAAAGCTCTCTCTTGAACGACCTTAGTGAAAGGATCTACCGGGTCATCCTCTGATGCAATCTAGGCGACAACAACTTCTACCTCCTTTACGATCTCTCGTATCAGGTGGTACTTGCACTCTATGTGTTGACTTGCCTAATAGGCTCGTGGTTACTTCGACTTTGCAACTGCACCACTGTTATCACAATAAATTGTGATAGTTCTAGGCAAATCATGAATCACATCTGAGTCCATCAAGAAGTTCCTGAGCCATATAGCTTCTTTGGCCGCCTCAGAGGCTGCCACATACTCAGCTTCCTTGGTGGAGTTCGCCACGCACTTCTGCGTGACACTCCTCCATACAATGGCTCCACCTCCCAAAGTAAACACAAAACCTGAGGTAGACATACTATTATCCCTATCTGATTGGAAGTCGAAATCTATGTAACCTACAGAAAGTAATTGATCTGCCTGGTATACCAGCATATAATCCCTAGTCCTTCTCAAATACTTCAATATATGCTTTACCGTAGTCCAATGTCTCTATCCTAGATTACTCTGATATCTACTAATCATGCCCACGACAAAGCAGATATCCAGCCTCGTACATAACATAGCATACATGAGGCTTCCTACTATCGAAGCATAAGGAACCGGCTTCATCTCCTCTATCTCCTTTGATGTTCTAGGACATATCTCTTTAGATAAAGGTACTCCATTTCTAAAAGGTAGAAAACCTTTCTTGGAGTTCTTCATGCTAAAACGAGCCAAAATAGTGTCTATGTATGAAGCTTCAGACAAGCACAACATCCTTTTCCTGCGATCCCTTATAACCTTGATCCCAAGGATGTGTCCCACTTCTCTCAAGTCCTTCATATCAAACTGTTTGGACAATCATACCCTTACGTCCGATAACACCTTAACATTGTTTCCAATTAACAAAATGTCATCTACGTATAGTACAAGAAATATCACTACGTTTCTATCACATCTCTTTTATACACAATACTCATCCGAACTTTGAATAAATCTATAAGATTGGATTACCTCATCAAATCGAATGTTCCAAGATCTCGAAGCTTGCTTCAATCCATAAATGGACCGATTAAGCTTGCACACAAGGTGCTCTTTGCCCTTTGCAATGAATCCCTCTGGTTGCTTCATATAGATATTTTCCTCAAGACTTCCATTAAGGAAAGCTATCTTGACATCTATCTGCCACACCTCATAATCCATATGAGCAGCAATACATAAGAGAACCTGGATAGACTTAAGCATGGCCACTGACGAAAATTTCTCCTCATAATCGATACCCTCTTTCTGAGTATACCCTTTCGCAACAAGCCTTGCTTTGAAAGTCTCAACCTTACCATCTATTCCTCTCTTTCTTTTGTAGATCCACTTGCATTCAATGGTTTTTACACCATTGGGTGGTTCTACTAGCTCCCATACCAGATTTGAATCAATAGATTCTATTTCAGAATTCATTGCACTTTGCCAAGATACCACATCTTTATCTTAGATTGCTTCGTCATATGTCCTGGGATCAGGCTCATGTTCGCCAGGGACTAAATCAGAAGATTCTTCCAAGAACATAAATCTATCAGGTTGTCTAAAAACCCTCCCACTACGACGAGGTATCACCTATGTATCCTCTGTGACACGCGGTGCAGTCACTTGTGGTATATCCTCTTGTACCGATGGTACTGAAGTAGTGACTTCTCCTCTCAATTCCTCCAGAACAATCTTACTCATGGGCTTGTGATTCATGACATAGTCTACCTCTAAAAATCTAGCGTTCGTGCTAACGATCACCCTCTGATCTCTAAGACATTGAACAAACCACCTTTCGTTCCTCTTGGATAGCCTACGAACATGCGCACTTCTGTACGAGGTTCCAACTTTCTAGCATCTGCCATCAGTAAATGTGTTGGACTCCCCCAAATCCGAATATATCTCAGACTAGGCTTTCGCCCAGTCCACAATTCTATGGGAGTAGAAGGCACTAATTTAGATGGTACTAAGTTCAGAATATACACTGTCGTATCCAGAGAATACCCCCAGAATGAATCTGGCAACTCAGAATAACTCATCATCGATCTAACCATCTCCATAAGAGTCCAATTCCTTCACTTTGCCACACCATTCTGCTGGGGTGTACTAGGTGCAGACTATTGGGATTGAATCCTAGCCTCTGATAAGTAATTCCTAAACTCTCCAAAGAGGAACTCACCATTACGATCAGATCGTAGTGTCTTGATACTTTTACCTTGATGTTTCTCTACATCAACCTTGAATTCTTTGAACCTGTCAAAGCATTCAGACTTGCGGAGCATCAAGTAAATGTATCCATATCTTGAATAATCATCTATAAAAGAGATGAAATATTCAAAACCACCTCAAGCCTGGATAGACATAGGACCACACAAATCAGAATGAACCAATTCCAACACATCTTTGGCTCTATACCCCTTGGCCTTAAAAGGCCTATTGGTCTTTTTACCTTCCAAGCAAGATTCACAGGTTGGGAAATCTTCCACCACTAATGAACCCAGAGGTCCATCAGCTATCAACCTTTGAATTCTACTTAGGTTAATATGACCTAACCTTAGATGCCAAAGATATGTTTGGTTCATTTTTGAATGTTCTTTTCTCTTATTATATTTAGAAGATGAGTTGTTCACTTCTATTTGCATTGTGGGAGATTTTGGTTCAAGGGTATATAAATTTCCTATAAATGCACCAGAACAGATAATCTCCCTATTCATTTTTATAACAACTCTGTCATTAAAAGAAATAGAATATCCATCCAAAAATAATTTAGAAATAAAAATTAAATTCTTTCTAAATAAAGGTACATAAAGGCAGTTTTTTAGAACCAAAGTTTTATTCCTATCAAAAGATAAATAAATATCTCCCACTGTAACAGCCGCCATCTTCGTAGCATCGCCCAAGTAAACGGTAATCTCCCCCTCAGCTAGTCGTATGGTTTCCTGGAATCCCTACAAAGTATTGCAGACATGATCAGTGGCTCCCATATCTACACACCAGGTGTCGGTAGATAACACCGCTAAATATGTTTCAACCACTAGACCAAAAGATATACCTTTGTTCTGCTTTCGATTGGGGTAGTCCTTCTTCTAATGTTCAGTCTGCTTACAAGTGAAGCACTTGCCTTTCGGCTTCTTCACTCCTCCCTGAGATCCTCCCGCCACCTTTGCTCCACCTTGTTTCTTCTTCTTCTTGCCTTTCGGCATAGAAGTTGAAACCTTCTTAGCAACCATGGCCTGAGCCTGAGCACTCTGACGAAAAAGCCCCTCTACCGCCTAGAGTTCTATCAGAAGGTCCACCAATGATTACAACCTCTTATTCATGTTGTAGTTCAGGCGAAACTGCTCAAAACTCCTAGGTAGAAACTGGAGAATGATATCTACCTAGGTTTCCCCATCGATCTCAGCTCCAAGGACTTCCAACTCATTCAAATGAGCCATCATCTTGAGAACATGATCCCTCACGGGTGTTCCCTCGATCATGGTGGTCTTCATCAAGTTCCTCATGGCTTCTTGCCTCGTAGCCTGATTCTGGTGTCCAAAAAGTTCCTTGAGATTGAGCATCATGTCATAAGCAGTGGGCATGGCTTGATGCTGATATTGCAATACATTTGACATAGAAGCCAAAATGTAACACCGCGCCATCTCATCAGCCTTAATCCACTTTTTATAACTCTCTTTCTCCTTTTCCCCAGAATCATCTACAAGCTTAGGAGGACACTCTTCGAAGAGTACATACTTGTACTCCTCAACAGTCAAGACAATATCAAGATTCCTTTTCCAATAAACATAATTGGGTCCAGTAAGTTTATTCTCCTTTAGTATCACAACAAGTGGATTGAAAGTCATTTTTGAAAAACCTACGAATCACATATATCAAAACATTATATTTCAAAAAAATATTGATTCCTCAAATAATAAAATTTTAAAATCAACCAACACCTCAAAACACCGAGAATATCATATGCCACGATAGTGTGGACATATAGGAATTCTACATTTGTAAGAGGAGGTTTTACCCATTAATTTTATTATCCTGTCAACCTAACTTTTTGAAAAATAAAATTAATCGTTGGTTCCTCTTCGACCGTACAAATAAAAGCAGTGAATCCCATGGGGAGGATACTCTTATTTGCATCTAAGTGTGCACCATTACTTGATACCAAGACAATTATCTCGGATTATGTGCCTTCCGATGGGGAAGTACACACGCTCCTAAATAATTTTCTATAACCATATTTGACCCTGTGATCTGCAAAACAAACTCATTCGATGGGGAGGAAGGCACTCAGAGCCGACGCGCAAGTTAGTTTGCATCACATGTCAAATCGTAATAGAGGCCATGGAAATTTAAAAAAAAATATCCCTCTCCCACTTAGTAATTTAAAATGAGGAATTTTCCTAGCACACAACATGCATATCAAACAAGAAGCAATAAATATGAAAAAAAATATTTTCCAACTATTATGGCTTTTGTTTTCCAATATGCCTCTCGTCGTGTCACCATCACATCCGCTCCTCCCTATGGCATGTACAAGCCATCCGGAGATCCGAGCCGAGAATAATTATTTTATTTTACATCCATCGATCCTATACTCTACGAAGGAGTGTACATGAAATCTAGATCAAAAGTAAACTAAAATAAAAAATGGCTAAACAATGCCATTCTTAATTACAAAAATTAAATACTAGCCTCGTCAACCCCGACGATTCAAATAATAATACAATTACACACATCCAATCACATACACACACATTTGTCCATAATAGTTGGATCTATGTATGCAACCAAAAAGTTAGCCTACGCACATCCTACTATCATTCGGCACATACAATATATGATAAGTGCATAAAAGTAACCGAATCTTAAACACACAAAACCGAAAACCCTGGCTCTGATACCACTTGAAGGTTGGAACCGAAGCTTCGCTTCCCACTTCAACTTGGTCACTTGTGCATGGTGATTACATCTTCGTCCCCAGATTAAAAAAATTAATCCAAGATGATGACAGATTACCCAAGAAACCGATCCATCATCATGCTATTCGATTAGAGTGGTCTCTTGAACAAACTTATTGTTTAAGCAACCTAACTCTTTCCTAGACTAGCCGCGGAATAGATGATGTACGGATCGCTGGTTTTTGTGTTTATCTTTGGGGTCCAAGTAAATTAGCCACATGCAATTACATACATAATATAGAGAAACAAAAGGAAACCAAAACAAGAATTATACCTCTTGTTTACCTCTTGGTCTTCTATTTTATGTCCTATCCTCTTCTTGAACGTTGTGTGGGCAATGATCCTCCAAGAGTTGAAACCTCTTAGATTGCATATCTTCCTTTCCTTGTTCGATCCAAACAAAGGAAGATAATCAAAGACTTCTTCTCCTATCTATAGTCGACCACCAAGCTCCTAGCTTGATCCATGCCGCCGACCAAGGAGAGGAAAAGGAATTTTTGTTGCCGGCAAAGAGATCCAAAGGAAGAACCTTAACTCATGATGCCGCCGGCCAAGGAGAAATATAGGAAGAGGTATGGGCACCGACAAAAGTGAGGAGGAAGAGGATGGGCACCGGCTACACCTTAGGAAGAGAGGAAAACAAACCCTAACCCTTCCACTTATTGGCGCCCAAGCCTTTTCCCAAACCCTAGCCGCCCAAGCCAATGGAAGAAAAACATAATCTCCAAAGTTTGCCTTCACCACCCAAGCCCTAGCCCTCCTTTTATAGAGCTAGTCTTAAGCCTCCTTTCAATCTCCACCGTCGGATCTAGCGATTCAATTCCCACCATCGGATCTAGGGTTTCATTTTCCACCGTCAAATCTAGGCTTTCATCAGGTTTTTAATAGTCTACAATAGGGACCATGAGGAGGAGTTGGATCTTGGCCACCCAATGGATCCAACCCACATAAAATCCGATCCATTAATAATAATCCAATCCACTAGAGGATTATCATTGATCTACCTCACCAACCCCAAAAATAAATATGGGCTCCATAAATTAATTATACAAATATCTCTCCATGTTTAAGATCTCAAATGTTCGTCAATTAATTAATTTACTGAAGATTAATTAATCAACATCTAACTCCATGAGTAGTACCACTCAACCACATCATCATGTCGGACCAAGTCCACCTACAGGTTTTACATGATGATCCTTATGAGCTCCTCAAGGGGACATCATCATCATAATATATAGGACACAGTTTCCTCCTATAATCAACGACACACCATGTAAATAATATCATTTCCCAACTTACCGAGCCTATCGATTTAATCTATAAATCTTGCCCATTCATATCTCAAAGAAATAAATACTAAGTACATGTGCCTGTTATTATATCGGGATTAAGAGCATGTACACCATAATATTCGTGGTCCGATTCAAATATGTAGTCAACAATAAATTGAATCACCTCTAAGTCGGTCCTGCTCAATACACACAAAGTGTACTAGTGTAATTCTATGGTCAAGATAAACCAATACCAAATTACACTACAACCATACCAATGGTTTATCCAAAACCATCTCGGTTGAGAGCCTCTACTTATACTCTAAAAGGAACTGATAACATGATCTCCCATGTGACACTACACACCATGTTATCTATAATGTAATGTATCAGACAATATGCATAACCATAAATATGAAAACAATAATCATGTGATTCCAATTTTAAAAAATAAAGATGTTCATACAAAAGATAGACTTTTCAATATACATCCCAACAGGAGAAAGATCAAACCTCTTTCTCCTCTTTGTTGTTGCCACCGGCCACCAAGAAGAGGGAGATGGAAGATGGGCACCAGCCAACCAAAGATAGACGAGCAAAGCCTTGCCCTAGTTGCCGCCGACCAAAGCTTGAGGAAGAAAGGAGATGGGCGCCGGCCAAGAAGAGAAGGAAGATGAGATATGGGCACGGGCTAACCAAAGAAAGAAGAGCAAAGCCTTGCCCTAGTCGCCGCCCAAAGCCTCTCCAAGCCCAAGCCAAAGAGAAAAACCCTAATCCTTTTAATTACTCTCACCAGCCAAGCCCTAGCCCTCCTTTTACAGAGCTAGGCTTAAGCCTCCTTTCAATCTCCACTGTCGGATCTAGAGATTCAATTTCCTCCGTCGAATCTAGGGTTTCATTTTCCACCGTCAGATCTTGGCTTCATGAGGGTATTAATAGGCTACAATAGAGACCATGAGGAGGAGTTGGATCTTTGCTACGCAATGGATCTAGCCCACATAAAGTCCAATCCATTAATGATAATCCATTCACTAGAGGATTATCATTTATCTACCTCAGCAACCCCCATAAATAAATATGGGCTCCATATATTAATTGTACAAATATCTCCCCGTGTTTAAGAGATCGAATGTCCGTTAATTAAGTAATTTACTGACAATTAATTAATCAACATCTAACTCCATGAGTAGTACCACTTGTTGGGATGTATACTGAAAAGTCTATCTTTGTATGAACATCTTTATTTTTGAAATAAGAATCACATGATCATTGTTTGCATATTTATGGTTATGCATATTGTCTGATACATTACATTGTAGATAACATGGTGTGTAGTGTCACACAGGAGATCATGTTATCGGTTCATTGTCAAGTATAAGTAAAGGCTCACAACCGAGATGGTTATGGACAAACCATTGGAATGGTTGTCGTGTGATTTGCTATTGGTTTGTCTTCACCATAGAATCACACTAGTACACTTTGTGTGTAGTGAGCAGGACCGACTTAGAGGTGATTCGATTTATTGCTGACTACATAATCGAATCGGACCTCAGATATTATATTGTACATGCTGTTAATCCCGATATAATAACGGGCACAAATACTTAATATTCATTTCTTAGATTTATCAATGGGCGAGATTTATAGTGTAAATCGATAGGCTCGATAAGTTGGGAAATGGTATTATTTATATGGTGTGTCGTTGATTATAGGAGGAAACCGTGTCCTATATATTAGGATGATGATGTCCTCTTGAGGAGCTCATAAGGTTCATCATGTAAACCCTGCAGGTGGACTTGGTCCGGCATGATGATAAGGTTGAGTGGTACTACTCATGGAGTTAGATGTCGATTAATTAATTGTCAGTAAATTAATTAATCGACGGACATTCGAGATCTTAAACACGGGGAGAAAAATGTACAAATAATATATGGAACCCATATTAATTTATGGGAGTTGGTGATGTAGATCAATGATAATCCTCTAGTGGAATGGATTATCATTAATGGATCGGAATTTTTGTGGGCTTGATCCATTGGGTGGCCAAGATCCAACTCCTCCTCATGGTCCCTATTTTAGCCTATTAAAACCTCATGGAGCATAGATCCAATGATGGAAAACAAAACTCTAGATCCAACGGTAGAAATTTAATCTCTAGATCTGACGGTTGAGATAAAATCTCAAGATCAAACGGTTGAGATTAAATCTCTAGAACCGATGGTAGAGATAAGAACAAGGCTTAAGCCTAACTCTATAAAAGGAGGGATTAGGTTACGCGGCAAGAGCAATAAGGAGGCAAAGAGAGATTAGGGTTTTTGGCTTCTTTGGCTTGGGCGGCAAGGTAGAAGTGGGCGGCCACAATTTAGGAAAAATTTTCCTTCTTCATCTTTAGGTGGATGGCGCCCATCCTCTCCTCTCCACTCCTTTGCCGGCGTCCAAAGCCCTTCCTTCTCTTCTCCTTGGCCGGTGGAAAGAAGGGTTAGGGTGATTCCTTTAGGCTGACGGCATGTCACGCCCGCCCTTTTCGGACCCAGAATCTGGAAGGGGCGGCGCGTGACGCGACCGTACATATATATATTACATACAGCGGAAGACTTTATACATACTTCTTTATTTCTTACAGCGGAAGACTTTAGACTTATTTTTTTTTCTTTTAAACATGTGCATTAACATATACATATATATATACTTCTTCTTCTTAACATAGGGCATGCATCATAGCATATATAGATACTTCTTCTTACTTCTTCCTTACTTCTTCTTATTAACATAGAGCATGCATCATAACATCTATAGATACTTAGTGCTTAGTTCAAGTTCTTAAATATCGTCGTCATATGGAGACATAAATAAGGACATCCATAAACGTCATCATCATAGGTAAACAAATATATATAGACCTAACGGATCTTCTCCACCATGCCACTGCCACACACATTTGGCCCCTCCTGCTGCTCCCTTTAGTTTATGCATCCCTTACCCTTATCTGCAATACGAGGGAAAGATAAACTATAAGCACATAGGCTTAGTAAGATCCAGTCCTACTCACAAAACCATATATCGACATTAATCATGGCATGTAACATTCCTAACATATAAGCATGTAACATTCATAACATATAAGCCATATAACATGTAACATACATGGCGTAATCAACTTAACATGTAGCATAAGTAACGTGAGTAAACATAACATGTCTCATCCATAGCATGGCAGCATAACATGTATCATCTATAACATAGCATCATATCATGTACATTTAGGACTTAATTAAATATAACATGTAACATACGTAACGTAGCAAATCAACATAACATACAACATATATGTATGACCTATCAAACATAACATACATCATGTGTAACGTAGTGACATAACATGGCATATCAAACGTAACATACATCATAGGTAACATAGTGGCATAAACATGGCATATCAAACATAACATACATCATATGTAGCATAGTGACATAAACATGGCATATCAAACATAACATACTTCATATGTAACATATCAACATAGCATGTAACATAACAATCTAATCAGGTAACATATGCAAGATGCTTTTGAAAACATATATTATAGGTACGTAAATATAAATCTCAACATATTTGGGCCCGGCATTGTACCACTTCTTCATTATCATAGCGCGCATCCCTAAATAGGCCCGAGGTAGCAAGTCTCGAACCTAATAGGTTACTAGGCCCAATCTTAGTCCGTCGACCTAGGGCAATCGTCATAGCGTAGAAGCCCATCCTAGGCCTGAGTCTTACTCCATCGACCTAAGGCATCTTGGAGCCCATCCCGTACTAGGCCCGAGTCTTATTCCATCGACCTAGGGGCAATCATACATAGAAGCCCATCCTAGGCCCGAGTCTTATTCCATCGACCTAGGGCATCTTAGGAGCCCATCCCTTCTTGGACCTTATTAGGGTCTTGGTACAAGCCATGCAGAAGGTAAAATACTTATATGCTTATTTTTATAACATAGCTTATTTCATTTTGCAAACATAACATACTTCATTTCATAACACATCATGCTTCCCCTTCATGAACATATCTTCACAAACATATCATTCTTCATTTCATAACATATTATTCTTCATTTCATCCTCATGCCATATTCATGTCGTGAACATATCGTTTGTTTCATTTAATAATCTTATCTTTTTCCATTTCATAACATATTTTGAATATCGCATACACATAGACATGGCATAAAGCATGGCATCAAAAGTAAGTAAACACTAACCTAAGGCATGTTATCTTCATCTAGCATTATTTAATATCACAAGTCAACATGACTTCACCCAACATAAAACACATGTTAACCTATTCATTTAACTTAACAACAACTTCATATGCACATAAGAATTGAATTAAAACTTCATTTAATCCCCAAAAATACATGATGGCCGAATGGTCCATAGGGTTTTCTAGGGTTATCTTTTAACCTAATTCATTTTAGCATAACAACAACTTCATTTGCATATAGAACATGAATTAGACTTCATTTAATCACCCAAAATTCATGGTGGCCGAATAGTCCATAGGGTATTCTAGGGTTACCTTTTAACCTAATTCATTTAACATAACTACAACTTCATTTGCATATAAAACATGAATTAGACTTCATTTAATCACCCAAAATTCATGGTGGCCGAATGATCCAAGTAGGTTTTTAGGGCTAGTCTTTTAACCTAATTCAATTAACATACTAACAACTTCATATGCATATAAAACATGGGTTAAACTTCATGGAGTCATCAAAATAGAGAGGTGGCCGAATGGTCCAAGTAGGTTTTTAGGGTTAGCTTTTGTCCTAATCCATCTTAAATCCTAACATCATCATATAGTTACAAAAACATAGCATAGAACTTCATTAAAAACCCTAAAACATGGCTTGGCCGAATGGATCTTGGTGGCTATTAGGGTTAACCTTTAACCTAATTCATTTTAACATAACAACAACATCATAAGCCTACAAAAATATGGATTAAACTTCATTGAATCATCAAGATATAGGGGTGGCCGAAGGGTCCATGTAGGTCTTTAGGGTTAACCTTTAACCTATTCCATTTTAAATCCTAGCATCATCATATAGTTACAAAAAAACAACATAGCATGGAACTCATTGAAACCTAGAATCATGGCTTGGCCGAATAGGCTTTAGTGGCTATTAGGGTTAGCTTTTAACCTAATCCCTTTTTCCATGTTAACATCATCATCTACTTCCTAAACATAGCATACAACTTCATTGATAAACTAAAACATAGCTTGGCCGGATATAACATATAGATTTCTTTTACAAACATCAATCGAAGCTACTCGTATGCAGGTGAGGGATACTTACATCCTTCGCTTTGCTTGTAGTGTGAGATAAACTAAGGAACACAAAACCTAGCCCTTGCTTCTTGCTTGAAGGAGTTTCGGCCAAGAGTGGAAATGGAGAGGAAATGGAGAGGGAGAGCTTTAGGATTTCGGTGAGAAGAAGAAGAGAAGTGGAGAAAGTGAAGTTGCTCACTCATGCCTCCTCATCCCCCCCTATTTATTCACCTAAAGAGTCCCTTAATCTCCCTTACACTTAACCATAATTTCCCTTATTCCTTTAATGATATAGTCCTATTGGGCTTCTGGTTAGTTGGTGCATCTATAGGGCTTGGCTATCTCTAGAGGTTTGGGGTTCAATTCCTAGGCCTTGCACCCCTTTTTGGCTTATTTTCTTTTATTTTTGAAAAGGCCCACATAAATCCCATGATCATCAAGCCAAAAATTCTTGTAAAATTGCTAGGAATTTTACAAGCATAATCCTTCATACCTTTAAAAGTTTCATCCTCAAACTTAGAACAATTGTGGGTACTTCGCTTCATGTCCTCCTCGCTCCTGTAGCTTCCTCGCACTGCTGATTCTCGCCACAGACCTTTACTAAGGGCACCTCTTTGTTCCTTAGCCTCTTGATTTCTCGGTCTAGTATCTGGATAGGCCGACTTTCAATACTCAGGTCCTCTTGAACTTGTACTGTTTGTGGCTCGATCACTTGGTCCGTACTGGAAATGCATTTCTTGAGCACAGAGACATGGAACACATTGTGAATAGCCGACATCCCTTGAGGCAGCTCTATCTTGTAAGCTACCTTGCCAATCCTCTGCAATATCGGATACGGTCCCACATAGCGTGGACTCAGTTTACCCTTCCTTCCGAATCTCATCACTCCCTTCATAGGAGCCACTTTGAGGAATACTACGTCCCCAACTTCGAATTCTAACGGCTCACGCCGCATATCCGCATAGCTCTTTGCTCTCGGCAGCTTTAAATTCTCGACGGATGTTCCAGATAGCTCGGGTGGTGTCGCGATGAAATCCGTCCGAGTCCCATCCTCTTCTTTTCACCACCTCGCATCAAAGATATGGGAGATCTACATTTCCTCCCGTGATAGAGCCTCGTAGGGTGCCATTCCTGATAGTAGCTTGGTAGCTATTATTGTATGGCGAATTTTGCCAAACATAAGTATCCGACTACCTTTGAAATCCGAGCGCAGCTCGTAACATATCCTCCAAGATTTGATTTACTCTTTGGTGCGTCATCGTGCGGGGATGGAAGGCAGTACTGAACAATAGCTTCGTGCCTAGGGCCTTCTGAACACATTCCCAGAAATGAGAAATAAAGCGACCATCTCTATCAGAAATGATGGTCTTAGGAATTCCATGTAGTCTGATAATTTCCCTAGCATATAACTGAGCCAGTTGCTCCGTCGAATAGGTCATCTTGATTGCTAAGAAATGGGCGGACTTCGTCAATCTATCCACAATTACCCATATAGCATCATAACCGTTTGTCGTCTTGGGCAATCCTGAGATGAAATCCATAGAAATGTCCTCCAATTTCCATTCTGGAATCTGGATCGGCTGCAGTGTTCCTCCAGGTCTCTGGTGTTCTTCCTTAACCCTCTGGCAGGTCACGCAGGTACTGACATACTGAGCCACATCTCTTTTCATTCCGAGCCACCAGAACTTTCATTTCAGGTCTTGGTACATCTTGGTGGTTCCAGGATGCATCGCATAAGGAGTTCTGTGAGCTTCCTCAAATATCTCCTTCCGCAATTCTGGATCGTCGGGAATACATAAGCGATCCCTGAGGTAGAGTACTCCACTATCAGAGATCCGAAACTCATCGTCCTTTCCTTCTAAGACCTCTTGCTTGATCCTCTGAAGGCTTGGGTCACGGGCTTGCTTTTCCAGTATATCATCGAACAGCGTCGGTGTTATCGTCATGGTCGAGAGCTGTCCGGAGATGATTTCAACCCCGTAACGCATAATCTCTTTTTCTAAGGGCCGAGATAACACTAATAGAGACATCAAGGTGGCACAGGACTTCCTGCTGAGTGCATCAGCCACCTTGTTAGCTTTCCTCGGATGGTAGAGAATCTTGCAGTCATAATCCTTGACGAGTTTGAGCCATCTGCGCTGTCTCATGTTCAGGTCCTTCTGTGTGAAGAAATATTTTAGACTCTGGTGGTCTGTATAGATCCTACACTGAGCTCCATAGAGATAATGCCTCCATGTTTTGAGAGCAAAGACCACGGTCGCTAGCTCTAAATCGTGGGTGGGATAATTCCTTTCGTGTTCCTTCAATTGCGGCCTGCATCTGATGTAACTGTGGAGGAGCACTCCTGGGCTAGGCATACGGCTGAGGAGGTGCCTGAACCTGTATAGGACAGTCCTTGATTCTATGCCCTGTCCGTCCACAGTTGTAACATCGATTTGTCCCTTGGTAGCATACTCCAGAATGTATCTTCCCGCAGGTAGCACACAGAGGGATCCTGGGCTGCTTGCTCGCTGGACCTCCTTTAGGATTCTCCCATTGTCTTCTCTTGCCAGTGGGGTTCCCTTTCCAAGCACTCTGGTTCCTCTGACCTCCTGACTGGGCCTGACCCCTGCCTTCACTCAGTGCTTTCTTTTGCTGATTAATGTTGTTCAGGTAATGCTCGGTAATTAAGGCACTACTGAACAGCTCCTCTGCGGTCTGCGGTCTATGAACTCCGCCACATTGAGCTATTTACGGTGAGCATCTTGACATGAGTCGACCCTTTCTCTTCGTCTTGACCAACTCGGCACGCGGGCGTGCGAGTTGGTTGAATCTCTTCACGGCTTCGCTGACCGATAGGTCACCTTGTCGGAACCCAGTGAACTCGTCGTAATGCTTGTTGGTCACCCTCATGTGGAAGAATTCTTCGAAGAACTCGTACTCGAAATCTGTCCATCTCATCTGATTTACTTGTCTCTTTGCTTTAACCCGTTCCCACCACATCCGAGCATCTCCTGAAAGGCAGAATGATGCACACTTAATCTTCTCGCATTCGGGCCAGTCCAGTAGCTCCACGATGCTTTCCACCGTCTTGAACCAAGCCTGGGCATCCCATCGCTCACCAGTACCAGAGAAATTTTCCGACTTTAGTCTCTGCCACTGGATCAGGTAAGCTTCCTGTCGAACCATCGGGCCGGGGCCCGTTGGTGGGGCAGTAGGTTTCCTCGCTGATTCATTAGAGTATTTATCACTTATTGTTGTTCTGTGACTTGTCGTTGGAGTTCTGTGACTACGTGTGTAAGGTCATGCGGGGGTGCTAGCTCATCAGCTCTACTACTGCGTCTTCCAGACATGTTTATCTTCATATATTAAGGTAAAGCTAGTATAAGTTTTCGTTCGTTAACCTACGCATAATTAGACTAAAGCTAGCATAAAGTCATTTTAAGCTTAAGGCATCATTCATGTTCTCGTGCATAGTTTAAGCTTAAGGTATTTTATATCATACAAGAACAAGCATAAGGGTATCATACATATTTTCATGCATATTTAAGCTAGAAGCATTTCATATCATACATGGAAAACAAATTCACAAAATTAGAGAAGACATAGAATTCTTACTTGGAGCGGCAGGATTTGGAGCTTGATGTGTGTGTAGTGGAAAGGCAGATCCGCTCTGATACCAACCTGTCACGCCCGCCCTTTTCGGACCCAGAATCTGGAAGGGGCGGCGCGTGACGCGACCATACATACATACATTATATACAGCGGAAGACTTTATACATACTTCTTTATTTCTTACAGCGGAAGACTTTAGACTTATTTTTTTTTCTTTTAAACATGTGCATTAACATATACATATATATATACTTCTTCTTCTTAGCATAGGGCATGCATCATAGCATATATAGATACTTCTTCTTACTTCTTCCTTACTTCTTCTTATTAACATAGAGCATGCATCATAACATCTATAGATACTTAGTGCTTAGTTCAAGTTCTTAAACATCGTCGTCATACGGAGACATAAGTAAGGACATCCATAAACATCATCATCATAGGTAAACAAATATATATAGACCTAACGGATCTTCTCCACCATGCCACTGCCACACACATTTGGCCCCTCCTGCTGCTCCCTTTAGTTTATCCATCCCTTACCCTTATCTGCAGTACGAGGGAAAGATAAACTATAAGCACATCGGCTTAGAAAGATCCAGTCCTACTCACAAAACCATATATCGACATTAATCATGGCATGTAACATTCCTAACATATAAGCATGTAACATTCATAACATATAAGCCATATAACATGTAACATACATGGCGTAATCAACTTAACATGTAGCATAAGTAACGTGAGTAAACATAACATGTCTCATCCATAGCATGGAAGCTTAACATGTATCATCTATAACATAGCATCATATCATGTACATTTAGGACTTAATTAAACATAACATATAACATACGTAACGTAGCAAATCAACATAACATACAACATATATGTATGACCTATCAAACATAACATACATCATGTGTAACGTAGTGACATAACATGGCATATCAAACGTAACATACATCATAGGTAACATAGTGGCATAAACATGGCATATCAAACATAACATACATCATATGTAGCATAGTGACATAAACATGGCATATCAAACATAACATACTTCATATGTAACATATCAACATAGCATGTAACATAACAATCTAATCAGGTAACATATGCAAGATGCTTTTGAAAACATATATTATAGGTACGTAAATATAAATCTCAACATATTTGGGCCCGGCATTGTACCACTTCTTCATTATCATAGCGCGCATCCCTAAATAGGCCCGAGGTAGCAAGTCTCGAACCTAATAGGTTACTAGGCCCGATCTTAGTCCGTCGACCTAGGGCAATCGTCATAGCGTAGAAGCCCATCCTAGGCCCGAGTCTTACTCCATCGACCTAAGGCATCTTGGAGCCCATCCCGTACTAGGCCCGAGTCTTATTCCATCGACCTAGGGGCAATCATACATAGAAGCCCATCCTAGGCCCGAGTCTTATTCCATCGACCTAGGGCATCTTAGGAGCCCATCCCTTCTTGGACCTTATTAGGGTCTTGGTACAAGCCATGCAGAAGGTAAAATACTTATATGCTTATTTTTATAACATAGCTTATTTCATTTTGCAAACATAACATACTTCATTTCATAACACATCATGCTTCCCCTTCATGAACATATCTTCGCAAACATACCATTCTTCATTTCATAACATATTATTCTTCATTTCATCCTCATGCCATATTCATGTCGTGAACATATCATTTGTTTCATTTCATAATCTTATCTTTTTCCATTTCATAACATATTTTGAATATCGCATACACATAGACATGGCATAAAGCACGGCATCAAAAGTAAGTAAACACTAACCTAAGGCATGTTATCTTCATCTAGCATTATTTAATATCACAAGTCAACATGACTTCACCCAACATAAAACACATGTTAACCTATTCATTTAACTTAACAACAACTTCATATGCACATAAGAATTGAATTAAAACTTCATTTAATCCCCAAAAATACATGATGGCCGAATGGTCCATAGGGTTTTCTAGGGTTATCTTTTAACCTAATTCATTTTAGAATAACAACAACTTCATTTGCATATAGAACATGAATTAGACTTCATTTAATCACCCAAAATTCATGGTGGCCGAATAGTCCATAGGGTATTCTAGGGTTACCTTTTTAACCTAATTCATTTAACATAACTACAACTTCATTTGCATATAAAACATGAATTAGACTTCATTTAATCACCCAAAATTCATGGTGGCCGAATGATCCAAGTAGGTTTTTAGGGCTAGTCTTTTAACCTAATTCAATTAACATACTAACAACTTCATATGCATATAAAACATGGGTTAAACTTCATGGAGTCATCAAAATAGAGAGGTGGCCGAATGGTCCAAGTAGGTTTTTAGGGTTAGCTTTTGTCCTAATCCATCTTAAATCCTAACATCATCATATAGTTACAAAAACATAGCATAGAACTTCATTAAAAACCCTAAAACATGGCTTGGCCGAATGGATCTTTGTGGCTATTAGGGTTAACCTTTAACCTAATTCATTTTAACATAACAACAACATCATAAACCTACAAAAATATGGATTAAACTTCATTGAATCATCAAGATCTAGGGGTGGCCGAAGGGTCCATGTAGGTCTTTAGGGTTAACCTTTAACCTATTCCATTTTAAATCCTAGCATCATCATATAGTTACAAAAAAACAACATAGCATGGAACTCATTGAAACCTAGAATCATGGCTTGGCCGAATAGGCTTTAGTGGCTATTAGGGTTAGCTTTTAACCTAATCCCTTTTTCCATGTTAACATCATCATCTACTTCCTAAACATAGCATACAACTTCATTGATAAACTAAAACATAGCTTGGCCGGATATAACATATAGATTTCTTTTACAAACATCAATCGAAGCTACTCGTATGCAGGTGAGGGATACTTACATCCTTCGCTTTGCTTGTAGTGTGAGATAAACTAAGGAACACAAAACCTAGCCCTTGCTTCTTGCTTGAAGGAGTTTCGGCCAAGAGTGGAAATGGAGAGGAAATGGAGAGGGAGAGCTTTAGGATTTCGGTGAGAAGAAGAAGAGAAGTGGAGAAAGTGAAGTTGCTCACTCATGCCTCCTCATCCCCCCCTATTTATTCACCTAAAGAGTCCCTTAATCTCCCTTACACTTAACCATAATATCCCTTATTCCTTTAATGATATAGTCCTATTGGGCTTCTGGTTAGTGGGTGCATCTATAGGGCTTGGCTATCTCTAGAGGTTTGGGGTTCAATTCCTAGGCCTTGCACCCCTTTTTGGCTTATTTTCTTTTATTTTTGAAAAGGCCCACATAAAGCCCATGATCATCAAGCCAAAAATTCTTGTAAAATTGCTAGGAATTTTACGGGCATTACACGGCAAGCTTCAAGTTGGGAGCTTGTTCGTTGGTTTTAGATAGAGGAGAGTTTTGTTTCTTATTCTTCCTTTTGTTCGGAGTGAGCAAAGAAAAGAAGATTGGTGATCTAGGAGGCATCGACTTTTAGAAGATCGTCGCCATCACGACGTCCAAAAGGAGGAAGGACATACAATAGAAGATCGAGAGATATAACGCTTGTTTATATTCTTTTGTAACATGTCTTTAATTGTTTTTCAATCATATACATGTTGTATGTTCTGTTTTATGGTTAAATTTACTTGGACCCCGAATACAAATGCAAAAACCGACGATCCGTACATCGTCTATTCCGTGGCTAATCGTGTAATAGAGTTTGGTTGCTTGAACAACAAGTTTGTTCAAGTGACTACTCTAATCAAATAGCACGACGATGGAACGGTTGCTTGGGTAATCACTTTTGTCTAGGATTAATTTTTTTTTAATCCGGGGATGTAGAAGGGATCACCATGAACAAGCGACCGAGTTGAAAGGGGAAGCGAAGTTTTCCCACCTTCACCACTCAACCTCATCATCATGCCAGACTATGTCCACCTACAGGGTTTATATGATGATCCTTATGAGCTCCTCAAGGGGACATCATCATCCTAATATATAGGACACAGTTTCCTCCTATAATGAACGACACATCATGTAATAATATCATTTCCCAACTTACCGAGTCTATCGATTTAATCTATAAATCTCGCCCATTGGTAAATCAAAAAAATAAATACTAAGTACATGTGCCCATTATTATATTGGGATTAAGAGCATGTACACCATAATATCCTAGGTCAGATTCAATTATGTAGTCAGCAATAAATTGAATCACCTCTAAGTCGGTCCTGCTCATTACACACATAGTGTACTAGTGAAATTCTATGGTCAAGACAAACCAATACCAAATTACACTACAACCATACAAATGGTTTGTCCAAAACATCTCGATTGTGAGCCTTTACTTATACTCTACAAGGAACTGATAACATGATCTCTCATGTGACATTATACACCATGTTATCTACAATGTATTGTATCAGACAATATGCATAACCATAAATATGCAAACAATGATCATGTGATTCTAATTTCAAAAATAAAGATGTTCATACAAAAGATAGACTTTTCAGTATACATTCCAACAGTTTGAAAATAGTCAACAAAACTACCTAGACATCTAAGGAGCTATGGATGACTTCCGGTATCTTAAAGCTCACGAGTGAAGTAGATACAGATGGCGGATGAATGGAAGATGCACTTGTGGAGGTGAAGAGGATGGTTGATCTCCACTCGCTCAACTCCTCTACAAATGATACCTCAGATGCCATGTCCGATTGGAGATGATCATCAATGGATGGAAAATAGAGATGGAGACAATCACTGGGAGATCTCCTAATGATCACCAAAGGCAGTGCTGATGGATGTGGATGCAGTGGAGGTTGCCCTTTTCATCACTTGAAGCAAATTGAATCAACCCCAAGAACCCGAAGTTGGCATTTATACCTTCTCCAAGTCAAGCACTGCCATTAACCATAGATGTAATGTCTATTGTGGTATTCATCGGCCAGTGCCAGTAATAATTTGGTTGTGGTTCTTACTGTGGAGGCCTAGGTCTTGTCCAGCAAGGTCCACTACTATGAAAATCACTATGGCTAACTTTTGGTTCTTTCAGGAATGCTTGTTGATGCTTTTTCTTGATTATCCTATAGGACAAAACACACAATTCATAATTAATGTATTTTTTTGGCAAGAAATTGAAATAAGTTTCAAAACAAACCCTTTCTTGTAAAACATGACATAAGTGCGACTTTAAGCATACTACAGGATTAAAAATTCCAAGTAAGAACACAAGATAATATGTCAAATTGCTAGTTATCAATCTCTTCAATTTCGAGGTAAGTTTTGCATTCCCGAGGTATATCCTGTTAATGAAGACATTCTCATAGAAACACATCATTTGAGATTTACAATCTATTATGGTGGTACCACATGTATCAAGATTTGAAGCGGTCTTATTGGTGAAAAGGAATGAAATGAGATATTGTAGATTTTGTAGCTCAATATTTAGTTTTCCAACAAATTAAGGTAGAAAATCATAGACCAACTAGGTTACTTTAGAGGATCGCAATGCCAAAAAGAAAATGGAAGTATATTACTATGGATTTCATGACGAGGTTACCGAGGACACAACTTATTTTCTACTGATGTGTAGAAGGGACTCCTTGGATTTCCTAGCTGAGTTATATTGTAAAGGGATCTCCAAGCCTCATGGCATTCCCCTTAGTATTATTTTTGACTGAGACCCATATTTTACTTCGAGATTTTGGAAGAGTTTTCAAAAGACATTGGGCACTGAACTACATTTTAGCACTGGTTTTCATTCTCATACTGATGGATAGTCAGAGCGAACTATCCAAACATTGGAGGATCTTTTATGTGTTTGTGTATTAAATTTTAGTGGTAGCTAGGAGGATCATCTATATTTATTACAGTTTTCTTATAAAAATAATTATCACTCTACTATTCAAATGGCTCTTTTTGAGGCACTCTATAGCAAATCATGTAGAACTCCTATTGTATGAAATGAAGTTGGTGAGAGTCAACTCTTAAGCCCATAAAGTATTCAAGGATGTTGAGATAATATGGACTATTAGATAGAGACTACTGACTACTTAGAGTTGACAGAAAAGCTATGTCGATCATAGATGAAGAATGCTAGAATTCATTGTAGGTGATCATGTATTTCTTCATGTTTCACCCATCAAAGGAGCTAAGAAATTTAGCTTGAAAGGAAAATTGGATCCTAGATTCATCAGACCTTTTGAGATTCTAAAGAAGATTGGTGTAGTTGCGTATCGATTTGCTTTATCCCCTGCCTTAGCAGGAGTGCATAATAACTTCCATGTTTTTATGCTACGAAAGTATGTTTTAGATTTTATGCACATTTTGGAGAATATTAGGATACCACTCCAAGATGATGTGACATATGAATAATTCTCTATTTGTATTTTGGATCACAAAAAAATATAAATTGTGGAGCAAATGCATCCATCTCATGAAGGTTGGGTGGAATAACCACTTTGATCAAGAAGCAACTTAGAAAAGTGAGGATGAAATGCATAGCATATATCATAGTTTTCTCAAATACTAATGCCACTTAGCTCTTTAAATTTTGGGTTCAATTTTCTTTTAAGAGGGGAGGATGTCAAGTATTAAACTTTATAAAGAAAAAAAAAACTGTTTTCTCTTCCCTTTTTCTTGTTCTCTCCCTCATACATAACCTCTACTGCCATTGTCATGACTCGACTCCTCTCTTCCTTTCTTCTTCTCCTTCTTCCTTCCTTTCTTTTCTTTCTTTTTTCCCAGTCACAACCTAGTTCCTGCCCACTTCTCCTCTTCCTCCAACAAAAACATCCCTAATTGTCATTTTTCTTCTTCTTCTTCTTCTTTTTTTCCCCAACCATAAAGAAACAATAAAAACCACCTCTATTTTATTTTTTTTCCCTTTCCTTGCTTTTCTTGCATCTTGGTAGTAGTCGCCGAAGCTCACCAAGGCCATCGATGATGAGGGAAAAAGGTTCTCCTCCCTTCCAACCTTGAAAATATTATTATTGCATCCATTTCTTTCTCTCTCTCTCTCTCTCTCTCTCTCTTTTAATTTCAACAACCACAACAGTATTTTTTTTAGATTAGCAACAAGAGAAATTTTTTCTTCTTGTGTTTCTCTGGAAAATGACTAAACCTAATAACCTTACCAAATTAGTTGGACTACTATCCTCATCTTCTATTCTTTTCTTTTTATGTTAGCATAATAGTAAACATTTTTATTGGTGGATATTATTGGAGTCGTTGAATACCTTTCCATTTTTTGAACCTCTTGACACCCTTGTTTAACGAGGTTATTGATAATACGATGATTAATTGAGGGTTTGATTGGCTCTCGAGCATTTTGTATCAACGAAACATTTTCATTGTTTCTTTGATTTTAGGGAATTTGTAAGTGTATATATATATATATATATATATATATATATATATATATATATATGTTATTTTCTAGATTTATATTTTGGTTAGTTAGGAATTGTTATTCGATTGTAATAGAGGTCTCAGATACATAATGAGATTATATCGAGGTGATGAGATTGAGATCGATACATTGCTTTTGAATTTTGATTAATTTTTAGAGCTTGTATTAATATCATTATCAGACATTATTTTAAGTTTCTGAGTCATTTTCATATTATATTTGTAGATACGAGTTCAAATGAAGCTTAGTCACCTACCATGGTCCAAAGCTTTTGCTGTAAATAAAGATAGGTAAATTATATTCTTATATATAGAATTGAGAGTTACCAATTATTATTATCTGTTATTATCAACTAAAATGAATTTTCAATTCTTATTATTTCATTTGATCAACATATATAAATATCAATAATAGTCTAAATCTAGTAATCAATTAAGAAGTGAATCATTGGAGTCAATGACTTTAGAGTATTATAATGCCATCTAACGTATGAGCTAAAACCCCCTCATTAGTGGAATGCAATAATATAGCACCATCACACAAGTAAATGTTGATCGCAACCAACTCATGTGGATAGTTAGGTATTCTGATGTAAAGCTATACTTAGAGTTTTCACTTTTTAATATTTCATTATCTTCATGCAATATTCTTACTATGCATAATTTCTTTTTATTACAATTTGTTTAACTCTAAGTTCACCTCTGAATTGGCAAGTCTAAATGGCAATCACAAGTCAACTTTTAATATGAATCACACCCATTCTCATCCGTCGCGTCCATTCAATATGTAACTACTCAGGTCAAATGTTTCTACAGCCTGCCTCGGTTGTTAATGTGTGTAACAGTCAAAACTATGCAGACAATGTTGCTACTTGTTCGTCTGCCTCATCTGGTTTCCTTCACCTTCCACAATAATTAGATTTATGGGTCGAGCTTAGTGGGTTGAGGCATTTGGGATGAAGTGGGTTGTAGACTGAAGCCAAGCTAACCCTATAATCTTATGTGCCCTTTATACTAACCAGGTCTTCTCCTGGCTATGTGCACCAATATCATCGCCATATCAATAATCTTATTTAGGAGGCCAAGTATATAAAGCAAGATGCATATATCAGTAATGACATGTATGATTTGTAGGATGATTTAGCCTTGTATTCGGACTTGATGTACATGATTTGATGAGACCCAAGCATCATGTTGAGATACTTGGAGCCTGAGGTGAACCTTTCCAACATTCCGGTGAGATCTCCTACTTGACTTTTTAGGACCGAGTTCTCTTCCTCAAGCTTTGCAGCTCGAGTTGAGTCTCTATCCTCAACTTGGCAAGTCGAAGTCTTCGAGTTGACTTGCTCCTTAAGTACTTGGACTTCCTTAAGGAGTGAGTCTACTCGGTTCTCGGACTTAGCTAATCTTCTACCTAGGAATGTGATTATGTTATACAACCTATATTCTAAAGTAGAGTTTACCTCATCTAGTCCTTTAAAAATGGATGCAGATCTGTGGCTTCTATCAGATTCAGACTCGGACTCAGAGCTTGATTCAGACTCGGACTTGTCTGTGACCATGAATGATATGAAGCTCCTCTTTGGTTCTTCCACGTCTGACTCTTTCGAAGATGACCTGTCTCAAGTCACCTTGAGTGGCTTCTTCTTCTTTTCCTTTTTGGGATTCTCTTCCTTTTTTAAGTTTGTGCACTCCGACTTGTAGTGACCCTTCCCGCTGCATTTATAGCATGTCACTTCTAATCTTGGTCTTTGTTTGTTCTTGGTCATCTTCTTAGCATCACTCTTAGTGAACCTCATCTTCCGATTGAATATTTTTTGAACCATATTTACCATCTCTTCTATTGGTGCAACAATACCCCAAGCATTTATGTCTTTTGATGATTGGATAATTATTTATAGTTAGGCAATGTTTTGTGATCTAACTATGAATATGTCAAGTGATAGTAAAATCCAAGTGTGAAGACTTGGGAAAAGAAAGTCCAAGTATGAACTTGGCAAGGGAAATCCAAGGGAAGGTCTTGGCGGCGTAAGACCAAGTATGTAGTCTTGGCGGCGTAAAGTTCAAGCGGACCTTGGCAAAGGAAGACCAAAGGTAAGTTCTTGGCAGCGTAAGTCCAACCATATAGTCTTGGTGGCATAAAGTCCAAGCGCTCCTTTGGCAAAAGAGAAACCCAAGACATTACGAAACTGAGAGAAGTTCTTGGAAGCAAACGCAAGGATGAAGGAGTTGCGGATTCGGAGGAATCCTAGAGGCTCAAGGCTGAAGGAATAGCTAAAAGGTTGAGTCTAGGTCTAGGGAGTTGATTTCAAGTATGATTTAATCATACTTGAAGTATCAGTCGAATGGCTCTTTGTCTTAGTCAATTAATCAAGCACTCGACTGAAGATGGTTGAGTTCTGTGACCATCAGTCTACTACTAGGGTTTGATAGTCGATTGATCCACCATTAGTCGGTTGCTATACCCTATCAATTGACTATTAATAGTGGACATCGACACAGAAGGTTTTCCAGTCGAGTAATCGCTTGGAGCACGCGACAGATTACTCAATCAGTCGACTGATCAGAGTCCGATTGGGCAGTGACGATCGTGTTAGTGAAAGCCCTAGAGCCGATCATGTGATGATTGTTGTATGGACTTGTTGTATCATATTCCTATATATATTTATAAAGGAATTTTTTTATGGTTATTATACTTACTTGTATTGGTGCCAAATAAATAAGTATAATAGGGTCCTTGAGTAGAAGGTTCTTATCTATATCAATCGATTGGTAGAATCGATCATGAGATGATATAGAGAAAACTATGCTTAATCATTCCTAGTCATGTATTAATATTCAGGGACAATATTAATGCGAAGAGACTAGCTTGTAGGTCAACTCAATGACTTGATCTCACAAGTCATGGATATGAGATATCAAGTTGACACATGGGTATGCATTGGAGAATGTATACTGAATGACCTGCCATGAGAAAGTGTCATGGATCACTATATGAGTGTCATATACATTCTCATGTGACTATTAGTATGACTATTAGTCTATGGACCTGAAGTCACCATGGTTCCCTGTTGGGTTTCCGGCACCACGGCGTGTGTGTGTTCGATCATGTTTCGTAAACATGAGCACAGCGGAAGCAATTAAAAATAATAAATACTCCTATTTATTACAACACACACAACACACGCATGCTATTACAACAAGTGTAGACATAACCGTAAATTAAAATTGCAATAAAAGGAAATTAAACTACGTTATACCTTTCGTATGACGTGTAGCGGGAACGGCATCAACCGGAACGATCCTTGTAAGAATCGTCTCTATCCGTATCCACGCCGAGCTCCTCGGGATGACTTCGCCAAGCCACGAGCTTCGTCTTCGTACGGGTTACTAGCCTCGTGTTGAAGACGACGTGATCGAGAGATGATCACGATCCGAATCCAAATTCGGACCTAAAAACAAGTCCTCAAGACTTGCTTCTCCGGAGAGGTATTCGTCAACCGATTGACGAATCCTTCGTCCTCCACCTCAGAGGATTACCGGAGATCAAATCCCCGGTATGTTAGCCGCTGTCAGAGCACTAACCGTCGTCCAAACGACGCTCCGACGAGAGGAGAAGAAGCTGTCCAGAAAACTGGACAGCTTGGTGGAGGAGATAGGCGCCGGCCAAAACAAGGAGACAAAAGCTCACCTTGATGCCGAACCTTTTAGGGCATCACCGGAGGGTCGCCGGAGGTTCACCGGCTGGAGCTTGGACGCCGGCAAGGGTCTTGGACGGCGGCACAAGGCTGGGCGGCGGCTGCTCTTGGATTGGCGCCGAAAACTCCTCCAAGAAGTGGGCGGCAACTCAAGGGGGGGCTAGGGTTTGGATTAGTTAGGGTTTAACAATCCCTTAAGCCCACTTTTATAGAGAACTAATTCTCTTAATGGTTAATGGATCATATCCATAAAGCCCGTTAACCCGCTCCATTAAGATAAGTTAAAATAAACCAAACCATGATGGTTTATTTTAAGTTAAAACGAACCGAATCAACTTTTGGTTCATTCGTTTAAAATAAACCAAACCCTTTGGTTTATTCTTATCCATTGGATTAGAACCAAACCATTTTGGTCCATCCATTACGTCTTCATAAGACGCAGCCCATCCACGCTTCCATTGCAGAAACAATTTCATGCTCGCTTTATGTTTGGTCCAACCAAACATAGTTTCTCTCGGTCTGAGAATCTCATTCTCAAGCTCGTTTTAAATCCTTTGGATTACACTCGTTGTGCGTGTGACCAAATAGGTTCTCGGTTTATGTTGGCCGTCTATAATTAACCATTAATTATAGAACGATCATGAGTGGCACCTAGTAGTACATCATGATCCCCAATTAACCGAAAAGATCAACGGTTGATCGAACTATTTGAAACCCTTCAAGATGCTCGAATGAATCGTGCCCCATTCCCTTCACTCATCTTATACCCACTTGGTTCAGGACATGGTCTATTGTGTCGGGTCCCACTAGGTCGACTCACGCCACACCTAGCCCAAGTATCATTTCCTCGCCCTACGGATTCTAGTTACTCCACATGTATCGAAGAGTACCTTACTCTAAACATGTAATGCTTTGGCCAAAGACTTTAGTAACAATCCCGAGAGGCCATGGGTATACATCTCCTCGCAAGGAGTGGTGAATCCTTTATAGGCTATTCAAACACCTTCGATCACGACTTATACCCAATCATCCGGGTCCACATCTCCTTAGAGATGTTTGCTTAAGATGTCAAAGCATAAGTCTCCATGATCAAGATGACTTGAATACCACAAGTCAAAGGAACATCGCACTTAAGCCACAGTAAGAACTTCATTGACATATCTATATATGCAGAGAACCATATGAAGTCTTACGGCTGGTCACTCCAATGAACTAGTTACCATAACTAGCATCCAGATTAACTCGGACATCACTATGTCTCCACCGGTGAGAATCATGCTTGGATACACCAAGGAGTATACCTCGTGCTAGTCTCAGCGAATTGATGGTGTCCAGATTCATCAATTCATCGACTAGGGATAATTCCGATACATCACAATTACACATGTAGAGATACTCACTAGTTGTGATCCAATCACAAATTCTCTCATGCTGTGAATCGTATCGTGGACATTCAGTAATTGAGTTTAAGATCCAATCAAATACATAAAACATGTATACTCAAATAGTGAATCTTCATTTATCATATAAATGGTTCATACATAAGGCGATTGCCTTAGGACATCTCTCATATATTACTAACAGACTCCCACTTGGCCTAATGCCAATCGCTACGGTATCCAATACCATAAGCACCAACATGACCCTCAAACTTACTTTGAGGTAATGCTTTAGTCAAAGGATCCGCTAAGTTCCTTTCAGTGGGAATTTTCTCGATTTGTATTTCGTTCCTACTTATGATCTCTCTGATAAGATGATAGCGGCGAAGCACATGTTTAGATCGTTGATGAGACCTTGGCTCTTTCGCCTGTGCAATTGCTCCATTGTTGTCGCAGTAGACCGGTATTGCTTCAACAATGGCCGAAATCACACCAAGTTCATGAACGAACTTCTTGATCCAAACCGCCTCCTTTCGCCCGCCGCAATATATTCTCGCTCGTGGTAGAATCCGCTACAGTCTCTTGTTTGGAACTTTTCCAACTCACTGCGCCCCCATTCAAGGTGAACACGTATCCAGACTGAGACCTGGAATCATCCTTGTCTGTCTGGAAGCTGGCATCCGTATACCCGCATATCACCATGTCCCCTTCTCCATATATTAGGAACACATCCTTAGTTCTTCTCAAGTACTTAAGGATCGTCTTACAAGCCAATGATCCATTCTGGATCGGTGAGTATCTGCTCGTGACACTCAGAGCATACGATACATCGGGCCTCGTACATAACATAGCATACATGATAGATCCTATTGCGGATGCATAGGGAATCTTACTCATGCAAATCCTCTCGTCTTCTGTGCGCGGACACATAGACTTCGAAAGGTGTACCCCATGCCTGATGGGCAGATAACCTTTCTTGGATTCCGACATGCTAAACCTCTTTAGCACTCGGTCTATATATGTAGACTGCGAAAGACCAAGCAACCGTTTCGATCTCTCTCTATAGATCTTAATCCCAAGGATGTAGGTTGCTTCTCCCAGGTCTTTCATGGAGAATGTCTTGGATAACCAAACCTTAACTGACTGTAAGATTGACACATCGTTTCCTATAAGTAATATGTCATCGACATACAATACTAGGAATACTACTGCACTCCCACTAACCTTCTTGTACACACAAGGTTCGTCTGGATTTTGTGAGAAATCAAACTTTTTGATCGTCTCATCAAAACGGATATTCCAGCTCCTGGATGCTTGCTTCAATCCATAAATGGATCGTCGCAACTTGCATACCTTGGTTTTATCAACCGATGTGAAACCCTCAGGCTGTATCATATACACGTCCTCGAGCATGTTTCCATTAAGGAAAGCTGTTTTCACATCCATCTGCCATATCTCATAATCATAATGAGCCGCTATGGCCAGGAGCATCCGAATGGATTTAAGCATAGCTACAGGCGAGTAGGTTTCGTCATAATCAACACCTTGCTTTTGACGATATCCTTTCGCCACCAATCTAGCCTTATAGGTAATCACATTACCATCCATGTCGGTTTTCTTCTTGAAAACCCACTTGCACCCTATAGGCTTTATGCCTTCAGGTGGGTCAACCAAGTTCCAAACTTGGTTTTCGTACATGGAATCCATTTCCGACTTCATGGCACCAAGCCACTTATCCCTTTCTGAACTTGTCAGCACTTCTTCATAACTGGTAGGCTCCTCATCATCAATGAGTAACACGTCGTTCGATTCACTTACGAGAAATCCATATCTCTCAGGAATATTGCGTGTTCTACCAGATCTACGAAGATGTGGTGTTACATTAGGTCCAGCCGATTGCTCATCACTATGAGTTGTCGGCTGTTGTGCTTCACCAGGTATCTCATCAATGTCTATTTGAGTCTCTCGAGCCTCCTCAAGCTCAACGACACTCCCACTGTTTTCTTGCAATAGAAACTCTTTCTCTAGAAACACAGCATGCCTTGAAACAAACACCTTTTGTTCCACAGGATGATAGAATTGGTAACCCCTTGTTTCCTTAGGGTATCCAATAAATAGACATTTATCAGACTTAGCATCCAGTTTGTCTGATACAGTCCGCTTCACATAAGCAGGACAACCCCATATCTTCAAGTAAGATACATGAGGTTTCTTACTAGCCCATATCTCATATGGAGTAGTAGAGACTACCTTAGTAGGCATTCTGTTTAACAAGTAAACAGCTGTCTGAAGTGCATAACCCCAAAAGGACTTGGGAAGAGTCGCATGATTCATCATTGACCTGACCATGTCCAACAAGGTCCGGTTACGCCTCTCAGATACACCATTATGCTGTGGTGTATAGGGCGGTGTCCATTGAGACAATATGCCATTGTCTCTTAGATAATCAAGAAACTCTTGACTTAAGTATTCACCACCTCGATCCGATCGAAGTATTTTAATACTTTTGTCATGTTGTTTCTCTACTTCATTTCTGAATTCTTTGAAATTTTCAAAGGCTTCAGACTTGTGTTTCATCAAGAACACATACCCAAACCGTGAGTGATCATTGGTGAAGGTAATGAAGTAGCTATAGCCTCCTAATGCTTGAGTTGACATAGGTCCACATACATCAGTATGTACTAGACCTAGTAACTCTCCCACTCGTTCACCTTTTCCAGTAAAAGGTAACTTAGTCATCTTGCCTTTTAAGCATGATTCGCATGTATCGTATGAATCCAATTCAAACGATTCCAGAATTCCACATCGGTGTAATTCGGACATGCGTTTCTTGCTTATATGGCCAAGACGACAATGCCACATATAGGAGTCTATGTGATTATCCTTTCGAGCACGCGTGTTGCTCGCTTCGATATTGAAAATGTCACTAGATACGTCCAACGTATAAATGTCATTACTCAAAGTTCCAGTTCCATAAAGTACGCCATTCAAAGTTATATAACAACAATATTTACTAAACGTTAAATGGAAACCATTTCTATTTAAGCAGGAAATAGAAACAATGTTCTTTATTAGAGAAGGAACATAATAGCAATTGTCGATTCAAGACTAGTCCACTAGGAGCTTGCAAATAAGTTCGATGGCGGCCAGCGGCAACCTTTGCTCCATTGCCAACTCAAATTTGACTCCCCTCTGACAAGTCTTCTTCTATTCCTTAGCCCCTGTATGTCATTACATATATGTGAGCTACACCCAGTATCCAATACCCAAGTGTCTAAGGAAATAGAATGACAATCAATAACGAAGATACCTGAAGAGGATGGGGCATCGGATGCCTTCTTCTTCTTCATGGACTCAAGATAAATCTTGCAGTTTCTTCGCCAGTGGCCTTCCTTGCCACAGTGATGGCAAGTGCCCTTTTTCAGTGGTTCCGCCTTCTTTGCCTTTTTCTTTCCTTTCTTCTGTTCTTTTGCCTTCCTCTTAGAACCTTTCTTTGAGGAATCAACTAACAGAACCGCCTTCTCCTCATGCTTCACAGAAGGCTCCACAGTCTTCAGCATATTAAGGAGCTCGGGAATGGTTGATTCCAATTTGTTCATCCGATAGTTCATCACAAATTGCGAGAAACTCTTGGGCAAACAATGCAGAATTAAGTCAATACTTAACTCATGATCCATCACAAAACCAAGGGTAGCTAGCCGCTCGATGTACCCGTTCATCTTTAGCCTGGCGAACCTTCTTGCATCTTCGTGGTGAAGAGGAGCCTAGAGACCTCGAACCTTTCGGATCTCGCTTGCTCATCGAACAACTCATGAAGATGGAAGACCATAGTGTTAACATCCATATGCTCATGCTGCTTCTGCAGCTCAGGTACCATCGCCGCTAGCATGATGCAACTCGCCAGCTCAGAATCTGCCACATGCTTCTGATAGACCAACATTTGGTCTGGAGTTGCATCGTCCTTAGGACGGTCAGGAAGAGGCTCTTCAAGGACATATGCTAGCTTTTCCGCCTTGAGAACAATTCTCAGGTTTCTAAGCCAGTCCAGGAAGTTAGGCCCAGTCAGTTTGTTCGAATCCAAAATAGTGCGCAAATTCAAAGACGTCATGATCAATTTATTGACCTAGAAATACAAAACGAGCATATATGAGAAAATGATTTTAAAATGCATCAATATACATTTATAAATCCCATTCATTTTTCGAATTCAAAAACCCCAAAATCACTTCGGGAGATCGTAGGTCCATCTCCGAATGGGCTGATATCCATCATAGATAAGAACAACCTTGGAGTGAGTCCAACAAGCCATTCTTAGCTATGATGGTGGGTATCAATTATAACGATTACATATCATGTATATGTAACTATCACAATGTGCTATCAACTAATTGAATGTTTACACATACATTGGGTTGTTAACACATTAACAAGTATGCATCATATGCATAGCACCCAACTTCACCTCTCTTCACATCGACCTTGGAGTGAGTCCAACAAATCGATGCTCCAAGTTAAAGCCGACCCATTAATCGCGAAATAGTTTTAATATGGTTAGAGCACATTCAACCAATTAGCCAGGCTTGGAGTGAGTCCAACAACCCAAACTAACGATTGACCTCTGACTCTTACCATATTAGAGTTAAACTATTCCAATGATTTGAACATGTTCAGGTTCGAGCCGGGCTTGGAGTGAGTCCAACAACCCAAACAAGAAACAGAACTCTGGTTCTAACCATATTAATGGAAGGTGTAGGTTTTAATATTGAGTTAGGGTTTTATGTCTCATCCTCTTTGCATGCAAATAACTATTATCTACATGGCATGGCATACATGGCATACATCTACATGTCACGACACGCATGGCATAATGTTATGCATCTAATGCAATTACATGGCATACAATTATGTCATGTATATATTTCCTTATATGTCATAACTATTTATGGAAATAAAATATGTTTAAGATTTGATTCTCCAAATCAAATCATAATTAAATTAGGAAACAAATTTCCAAATCTAATCACATATTTTATTCATGGAATTATTTGATTAAGGAAAATCTATTTAGGAAACCAATTTCCTAAATCATTAAAACTACTTATGGAAATAAAATATTTTAAGATTTGATTTCCCAAATCAAATCATGATTAAATTAGGAAACAAATTTCCAGAATCTAATCAAATATTTTATTTATGGAAAATATCATTTTCCATAAATACTTCCAACTTTCCAAAAGAGGAAGATTTCCATAAATACTTCTAGACTTTCCAAAATTGAAAAATTTCGATAAATACTTCTAAATTTCCAAAATTTAGAAAACTTCCAGAAATACATTATGACTATCGCAAAACCATTTTTACGATTATGTCGAAACACAACCTGGGCTCTGATACCACTGTTGGGTTTCCTGCACCGCGGCGTGTGTGTGTTCGATCATGTTTCGTAAACATGAGCACAGCGGAAGCAATTAAAAATAATAAATACTCCTATTTATTACAACACACACAACACACGCATGCTATTACAACAAGTGTAGACATAACCGTAAATTAAAATTGCAATAAAAGGAAATTAAACTACGTTATACCTTTCGTATGACGTGTAGCGGGAACGGCATCAACCGGAACGATCCTCGTAAGAATCGTCTCTATCCGTATCCACGCTGAGCTCCTCGGGATGACTTCGCCAAGCCACGAGCTTCGTCTTCGTACGGGTTACTAGCCTCGTGTTGAAGATGACGTGATCGAGAGATGATCACGATCCGAATCCAAATTCGGACCTAAAACAAGTCCTCAAGACTTGCTTCTCCGGAGAGGTATTCGTCAACCGATTGACGAATCCTTCGTCCTCCACCTCAGAGGATTACCGGAGATCAAATCCCCGGTATGTTAGCCGCTGTCGGAGCACTAACCGTCGTCCAAACGACGCTCTGACGAGAGGAGAAGAAGCTGTCCAGAAAACTGGACAGCTTGGTGGAGGAGATAGGCGCCGGCCAAAACAAGGAGACAAAAGCTCACCTTGATGCCGAACCTTTTAGGGGATCACCGGAGGGTCGCCGGAGGTTCACCGGCTGGAGCTTGGACGCCGGCAAGGGTCTTGGACGGCGGCACAAGGCTGGGCGGCGGCTGCTCTTGGATTGGCGCCGAAAACTCCTCCAAGAAGTGGGCGGCAACTCAAGGGGGGGCTAGGGTTTGGATTAGTTAGGGTTTAACAATCCCTTAAGCCCACTTTTATAGAGAACTAATTCTCTTAATGGTTAATGGATCATATCCATAAAGCCCGTTAACCCGCTCCATTAAGATAAGTTAAAATAAACCAAACCATGATGGTTTATTTTAAGTTAAAACGAACCGAATCAACTTTTGGTTCATTCGTTTAAAATAAACCAAACCCTTTGGTTTATTCTTATCCATTGGATTAGAACCAAACCATTTTGGTCCATCCATTACGTCTTCATAAGACGCAGCCCATCCACGCTTCCATTGCGACTGAAACAATTTCATGCTCGCTTTATGTTTGGTCCAACCAAACATAGTTTCTCTCGGTCTGAGAATCTCATTCTCAAGCTCGTTTTAAATCCTTTGGATTACACTCGTTGTGCGTGTGACCAAATAGGTTCTCGGTTTATGTTGGCCGTCTATAATTAACCATTAATTATAGAACGATCATGAGTGGCACCTTGTAGTACATCATGATCCCCAATTAACCGAAAAGATCAACGGTTGATCCAGAACTATTTCTGAAACCCTTCAGTAGCTCGAATGAATCGTGCCTCATTCCCTTCACTCATCTTATACCCACTTGGTTGGGACATGGTCTATTGTGCCGATCCCCACTAGGTGACTCGTCACACCTAGCCCAAGTATCATTTCCTCGTCCTCTACGGATTCTAGTTACTCCACATGTATCGAAGAGTACCTTACTCTAAACATGTAATGCTTTGGCCAAAGACTTTAGTAACAATCCGACGAGAGGCCATGGGTATACATCTCCTCGCAAAGTGGTGAATCCTTTATAGGCTATTCAAACACCTTGATCACTTCGACTTATACCCAATCATCCCGGGTCCACATCTCCTTAGAGATGTTTGCTTAAGATGTCAAAGCATAAGTCTCCATGATCAAGATGACTTGAATACCGCAAGTCAAAGGAACATCGCACTTAAGCCACAGTAAGAACTTCATTGACATATCTATATATGCAGAGAACCATATGAAGTCTTACGGTTGGTCACTCCAATGAACTAGTTACCATAACTAGCATCCACGATTAACTCCGGACATCACAATGTCTCCAGCCAGTGAGAATCAGCTGCTTGGATACACCAAGGAGTATACCTCGTGCTAGTCTCAGCGAATTGATGGTGTCCAGATTCATCAATTCATCGACTAGGGATAATTCCGATACATCACAATTACACATGTAGAGATACTCACTAGTTGTGATCCAATCACAAATTCTCTCATGCTGTGAATCGTATCGTGGACATTCAGTAATTGAGTTTAAGATCCAATCAAATACATAAAACATGTATACTCAAATAGTGAATCTTCATTTATCATATAAATGGTTCATACATAAGGCGATTGCCTTAGGACATCTCTCATATATTACTAACAGACTCCCACTTGGCCTAATGCCAATCGCTACTATCCAATACCATAAGCACCAACATGACCCTCAAACTTACTTTGAGGTAATGCTTTAGTCAAAGGATCCGCTAAGTTCCTTTCAGTGGGAATTTTCTCGATTTGTATTTCGTTCCTACTTATGATCTCTCTGATAAGATGATAGCGGCGAAGCACATGTTTGGATCGTTGATGAGACCTTGGCTCTTTCGCCTGTGCAATTGCTCCATTGTTGTCGCAGTAGACCGGTATTGCTTCAACAATGGCAGGAATCACACCAAGTTCATGAACGAACTTCTTGATCCAAACCGCCTCCTTTGCTGCTTCCGAAGCTGCAATATATTCTGCCTCAGTGGTAGAATCCGCTACAGTCTCTTGTTTGGAACTTTTCCAACTCACTGCGCCCCCATTCAAGGTGAACACGTATCCAGACTGAGACCTGGAATCATCCTTGTCTGTCTGGAAGCTGGCATCTGTATACCCGCATATCACCATGTCCCCTTCTCCATATATTAGGAACACATCCTTAGTTCTTCTCAAGTACTTAAGGATCGTCTTAACAGCCGCCCAATGATCCATTCCTGGATCGGACTGGTATCTGCTCGTGACACTCAGAGCATACGATACATCGGGCCTCGTACATAACATAGCATACATGATAGATCCTATTGCGGATGCATAGGGAATCTTACTCATGCAAATCCTCTCGTCTTCTGTGCGCGGACACATAGACTTCGAAAGGTGTACCCCATGCACGATGGGCGGATAACCTTTCTTGGATTCCGACATGCTAAACCTCTTTGCTTTTCGGTCTATATATATGTATGCGAAGACCAAGCAACCGTTTCGATCTATCTCTATAGATCTTAATCCCAAGGATGTAGGTTGCTTCTCCCGTGTCTTTCATGGAGAATGTCTTGGATAACCAAACCTTAAGCATCAGAAGATTGACACATCGTTTCCTATAAGTAATATGTCATCGACATACAATACTAGAATACGATTGCACTCCCACTAACCTTCTTGTACACACAAGGTTAAATGCGGATTTTGTGAGAAATCAAACTTTTTGATCGTCTCATCAAAACGGATATTCCAGCTCCTGGATGCTTGCTTCAATCCATAAATGGATCGTCGCAACTTGCATACCTTGGTTTTATCAACCGATGTGTAACCCTCAGGCTGTATCATATACACGTCCTCGAGCATGTTTCCATTAAGGAAAGCTGTTTTCACATCCATCTGCCATATCTCATAATCATAATGAGCTGCTATGGCCAGGAGCATCCGAATGGATTTAAGCATAGCTACAGGCAAATAGGTTTCGTCATAATCAACACCTTGTTTTTGACGATATCCTTTCGCCACCAATCTAGCCTTATAGGTAATCACATTACCATCCATGTCGGTTTTTTTCTTGAAAACCCACTTGCACCCTATAGGCTTTATGCCTTCAGGTGGGTCAACCAAGTTCCAAACTTGGTTTTCGTACATGGAATCCATTTCCGACTTCATGGCACCAAGCCACTTATCCCTTCTCAACTTGTCAAGACTTCTTCATAAGCGGTAGGCTCCTCATCATCAATGAGTAACACGTCGTTCGATTCACTTACGAAATCCATATCTCTCGGGAATATTGCGTGTTCTACCGGATCTACGAAGATGTGGTGTTACATTAGGTCCGTAGATTGCTCATCACTATGAGTTGTCTTTGTTGTGCTCACCGGTATCTCATCAATGTCTATTTGAGTCTCTCGAGCCTCCTCAAGCTCAACGACACTCCCAGAGAAACTCTTTCTCTAGAAACACAGCATGCCTTGAAACAAACACCTTTTGTTCCACAGGATGATAGAATTGGTAACCCCTTGTTTCCTTAGGGTATCCAATAAATAGACATTTATCAGACTTAGCATCCAGTTTGTCTGATACAGTCTGCTTCACATAAGCAGGACAACCCCATATCTTCAAGTAAGATACATGAGGTTTCTTACTAGCCCATATCTCATATGGAGTAGTAGAGACTACCTTGGTAGGCATTCTGTTTAACAAGTAAACAATTTATGCGAAGTGCATAACCCCAAAAGGACTTGGGAAGAGTCGCATGATTCATCATTGACCTGACCATGTCCAACAAGGTCCGGTTACGCCTCTCAGATACACCATTATGCTGTGGTGTATAGGGCGGTGTCCATTGAGACAATATGCCATTGTCTCTTAGATAATCAAGAAACTCTTGACTTAAGTATTCACCACCTCGATCCGATCGAAGTATTTTAATACTTTTGTCATGTTGTTTCTCTACTTCATTTCTGAATTCTTTGAAATTTTCAAAGGCTTCAGACTTATGTTTCATCAAGAACACATACCCAAACCGTGAGTGATCATCAGTGAAGGTAATGAATTAGCTATAGCCTCCTAATGCTTGAGTTGACATAGGTCCACATACATCAGTATGTACTAGACCTAGTAACTCTCCCACTCGTTCACCTTTTCCAGTAAAAGGTAACTTAGTCATCTTGCCTTTTAAGCATGATTCGCATGTATCGTATGAATCCAATTCAAACGATTCCAGAATTCCACATCGGTGTAATTCGGACATGCGTTTCTTGCTTATATGGCCAAGACGACAATGCCACATATAGGAGTCTATGTGATTATCCTTTTGAGCACGCGTGTTGCTCGCTTCGATATTGAAAATGTCACTAGATACGTCCAACGTATAAATGCCATTACTCAAAGTTCCAGTTCCATAAAGTACGCCATTCAAAGTTATATAACAACAATATTTACTAAACGTTAAATGGAAACCATTTCTATTTAAGCAGGAAATAGAAACAATGTTCTTTATTAGAGAAGGAACATAATAGCAATTGTCCAGTTCCAAGACTAGTCCACTAGGGAGCTTCAGCAAATAAGTTCCGATGGCGACCGCAGCAACCTTTGCTCCATTGCCAACTCGCAAATTTGACTCCCCTCTGACAAGTCTTCTTCTATTCCTTAGCCCCTATATGTCATTACATATATGTGAGCTACACCCAGTATCCAATACCCAAGTGTCTAAGGAAATAGAATGACAATCAATAACGAAGATACCTGAAGAGGATGGGGCATCGGATGCCTTCTTCTTCTTCATGGACTCAAGATAAATCTTGTGCGATTTCTTCGCGGTGGCCTTCCTTGCCACAGTGATGGCAAGTGCCCTTTTGCGCTGGTTCCGCCTTCTTTGCCTTTTTCTTTCCTTTCTTCTGTTCTTTTGCCTTCCTCTTAGAACCTTTCTTTGAGGAATCAACTAACAGAACCGCCTTCTCCTCATGCTTCACAGAAGGCTCCACAGTCTTCAGCATATTAAGGAGCTCGGGAATGGTTGATTCCAATTTGTTCATCCGATAGTTCATCACAAATTGCGAGAAACTCTTGGGCAAACAATGCAGAATTAAGTCAATACTTAACTCATGATCCATCACAAAACCAAGGGTAGCTAGCCGCTCGATGTACCCGTTCATCTTTAGCACAAACTGTACTACAGACGAACCTTCTTGCATCTTCGTGGTGAAGAGGAGCCTAGAGACCTCGAACCTTTCGGATCTCGCTTGCTCATCGAACAACTCATGAAGATGGAAGACCATAGTGTTAGCATCCATATGCTCATGCTGCTTCTGCAGCTCAGGTACCATCGCCGCTAGCATGATGCAACTCGCCAGCTCAGAATCTGCCACATGCTTCTGATAGACCAACATTTGGTCTGGAGTTGCATCGTCCTTAGGACGGTCAGGAAGAGGCTCTTCAAGGACATATGCTAGCTTTTCCGCCTTGAGAACAATTCTCAGGTTTCTAAGCCAGTCCAGGAAGTTAGGCCCAGTCAGTTTGTTCGAATCCAAAAGAGTGCGCAAATTCAAAGACGTCATGATCAATTTATTGACCTAGAAATACAAAACGAGCATATATGAGAAAATGATTTTAAAATGCATCAATATACATTTATAAATCCCATTCATTTTTCGAATTCAAAAACCCCAAAATCACTTCGGGAGATCGTAGGTCCATCTCCTAATGGGCTGATATCCATCATAGATAAGAACAACCTTGGAGTGAGTCCAACAAGCCATTCTTAGCTATGATGGTGGGTATCAAGTATACCGATTACATATCATGTATATGTAACTATCACAATGTGCTATCAACTAATTGAATGTTTACACATACATTGGGTTGTTAACACATTAACAAGTATGCATCATATGCATAGCACCCAACTTCACCTCTCTTCACATCGACCTTGGAGTGAGTCCAACAAATCGATGCTCCAAGTTAAAGCCGACCCATTAATCGCGAAATAGTTTTAATATGGTTAGAGCGCATTCAACCAATTAGCCAGGCTTGGAGTGAGTCCAACAACCCAAACTAACGATTGACCTCTGACTCTTACCATATTAGAGTTAAACTATTCCAATGATTTGAACATGTTCGAGTTGAGTAGGGCTTGGAGTGAGTCCAACAACCCAAACAAGAAACAGAACTCTGGTTCTAACCATATTAATGGAAGGTGTAGGCTTTAATATTGAGTTAGGGTTTTATGTCTCATCCTCTTTGCATGCAAATAACTATTATCTACATGGCATGGCATACATGGCATACATCTACATGTCACGACACGCATGGCATAATGTTATGCATCTAATGCAATTACATGGCATACAATTATGTCATGTATATATTTCCTTATATGTCATAACTATTTATGGAAATAAAATATGTTTAAGATTTGATTCTCCAAATCAAATCATAATTAAATTAGGAAACAAATTTCCAAATCTAATCACATATTTTATTCATGGAATTATTTGATTAAGGAAAATCTATTTAGGAAACCAATTTCCTAAATCATTAAAACTACTTATGGAAATAAAATATTTTAAGATTTGATTTCCCAAATCAAATCATGATTAAATTAGGAAACAAATTTCCAGAATCTAATCAAATATTTTATTTATGGAAAATATCAATTTCCATAAATACTTCCAACTTTCCAAAAGTGGAAGATTTCCATAAATACTTCTAGACTTTCCAAAATTGAAAAATTTCGATAAATACTTCTAAATTTCCAAAATTTAGAAAACTTCCAGAAATACATTATGACTATCGCAAAACCATTTTTACGATTATGTCGAAACACAACCTGGGCTCTGATACCACTGTTGGGTTTCCGGCACCGCGGCGTGTGTGTGTTCGATCATGTTTCGTAAACATGAGCACAGCGGAAGCAATTAAAAATAATAAATACTCCTATTTATTACAACACACACAACACACGCATGCTATTACAACAAGTGTAGACATAACCGTAAATTAAAATTGCAATAAAAGGAAATTAAACTACGTTATACCTTTCGTATGACGTGTAGCGGGAACGGCATCAACCGGAACGATCCTCGTAAGAATCGTCTCTATCCGTATCCACGCCGAGCTCCTCGGGATGACTTCGCCAAGCCACGAGCTTCGTCTTCGTACGGGTTACTAGCCTCGTGTTGAAGACGACGTGATCGAGAGATGATCACGATCCGAATCCAAATTCGGACCTAAAAACAAGTCCTCAAGACTTGCTTCTCCGGAGAGGTATTCGTCAACCGATTGACGAATCCTTCGTCCTCCACCTCAGAGGATTACCGGAGATCAAATCCCCGGTATGTTAGCCGCTGTCGGAGCACTAACCGTCGTCCAAACGACGCTCCGACGAGAGGAGAAGAAGCTGTCCAGAAAACTGGACAGCTTGGTGGAGGAGATAGGCGCCGGCCAAAACAAGGAGACAAAAGCTCACCTTGATGCCGAACCTTTTAGGGGATCACCGGAGGGTCGCCGGAGGTTCACCGGCTGGAGCTTGGACGCCGGCAAGGGTCTTGGACGGCGGCACAAGGCTGGGCGGCGGCTGCTCTTGGATTGGCGCCGAAAACTCCTCCAAGAAGTGGGCGGCAACTCAAGGGGGGGCTAGGGTTTGGATTAGTTAGGGTTTAACAATCCCTTAAGCCCACTTTTATAGAGAACTAATTCTCTTAATGGTTAATGGATCATATCCATAAAGCCCGTTAACCCGCTCCATTAAGATAAGTTAAAATAAACCAAACCATGATGGTTTATTTTAAGTTAAAACGAACCGAATCAACTTTTGGTTCATTCGTTTAAAATAAACCAAACCCTTTGGTTTATTCTTATCCATTGGATTAGAACCAAACCATTTTGGTCCATCCATTACGTCTTCATAAGACGCAGCCCATTCACGCTTCCATTGCGACTGAAACAATTTCATGCTCGCTTTATGTTTGGTCCAACCAAACATAGTTTCTCTCGGTCTGAGAATCTCATTCTCAAGCTCGTTTTAAATCCTTTGGATTACACTCGTTGTGCGTGTGACCAAATAGGTTCTCGGTTTATGTTGGCCGTCTATAATTAACCATTAATTATAGAACGATCATGAGTGGCACCTTGTAGTACATCATGATCCCCAATTAACCGAAAAGATCAACGGTTGATCCAGAACTATTTCTGAAACCCTTCAGTAGCTCGAATGAATCGTGCCCCATTCCCTTCACTCATCTTATACCCACTTGGTTCAGGACATGGTCTATTGTGTCAGTCCCACTAGGTGACTCGTCACACCTAGCCCAAGTATCATTTCCTCGTCCTCACGGATTCTAGTTACTCCACATGTATCGAAGAGTACCTTACTCTAAACATGTAATGCTTTGGCCAAAGACTTTAGTAACAATCCGACGAGAGGCCATGGGTATACATCTCCTCGCAAGGAGTGGTGAATCCTTTATAGGCTATTCAAACACCTTCGATCACTTCGACTTATACCCAATCATCCCGGGTCCACATCTCCTTAGAGATGTTTGCTTAAGATTTCAAAGCATAAGTCTCCATGATCAAGATGACTTGAATACCGCAAGTCAAAGGAACATCGCACTTAAGCCACAGTAAGAACTTCATTGACATATCTATATATGCAGAGAACCATATGAAGTCTTACGGCTAGTCACTCCAATGAACTAGTTACCATAACTAGCATCCACGATTAACTCCGGACATCACTATGTCTCCAGCCAGTGAGAATCAGCTGCTTGGATACACCAAGGAGTATACCTCGTGCTAGTCTCAACAGAATTGATGGTGTCCAGATTCATCAATTCATCGACTAGGGATAATTCCGATACATCACAATTACACATGTAGAGATACTCACTAGTTGTGATCCAATCACAAATTCTCTCATGCTGTGAATCGTATCATGGACATTCAGTAAATGAGTTTAAGATCCAATCAAATACATAAAACATGTATACTCAAATAGTGAATCTTCATTTATCATATAAATGGTTCATACATAAGGCGATTGCCTTAGGACATCTCTCATATATTACTAACATTCCCTACATAAGGAGTTGCATACTTTGGCTTCATCAAACGTTACTCATAAATGGATGGACTATAAAGCCAATTACTAGGTATGTAACAAATTATGTGGAGGGATATGAGTGATGTAGATGGGATCTATCCCTCTTATATGATGGGATGATATCATGATTTTTGATAGAGTGAGACCACTAAGTGCATGACCATGCCCAAATGAGTCAATATGAGATATTGAGCTCATTTGAATAGAGTGAGTCTACTTGGAGTTCAAGATATAGATTGTACAGAGGATGACATGGTCTATGCCTCAATTGTTCAATCTAGATGTCATGGATAGAGGGACATTGTCACATATTGTGAGAGTCACAATTAGTAGTCACAAAGGTGATGTTGGATCTCAATATTCTTGTAACTTGGGTAGCAATGATGTATTGCTAGATACCGCTCATTGCTTATGTTTCTAAATCAGTTTAGGAGCATTGTCAACATTAATTGAACCTATAGGGTCACAAACAAAGGGAAATTAGATGGAGATTAGGTTCATATGATGGACCAAGAGGATTAGTTTCATGTGATGAACCAAATTGGATTAAGAGTAATCCAAATTAGACTAATTGAGTTGGACTCAATTTGATTCAAGTGTTGAATGAGTCTAATTTATATTTGATTCATTTAATCAATTTAAACTAATGAATAGAGATTCATTAAATTAAATTGACTTGAATCAAAGGTTAGATTTGATCAACCATGGGAGATAAGAGGTAAAGTTTGATTTGACTTGAGAGGGAAGATGAATAGTCATGTTTTACTTCACCAAATGCCACTTCATGGTCACTTGGCATAGGGCCGACCAATGATGATGTTCCACATCAGCATGGACACATCATGGTGTGCCACCTCATGAGGAAGACCAAGAGCCATGACTCTTGGTATTACATGGATGTTTATAACCCCCTCATTAAGTGGTCGGCCAATTGATGAGTAAGGTTAATTGATTTCATCTTCTTCATTCTCCTATCTTCTTCTCTCCCTCTCCTCCATGGCCAAAACCTCCCAAGAGTGGTAGAACACTCTAAGTGGTTTTCTCCACCCTTTTGTCCGTGTGGATACATGTAGAGGAGTGTACACTTGACACTCTACGAGATCCGACAACCTTTGGACGAGCGGGATAAGCGAAGGGCGTCGCTACAAGGGTAACATTCTTCTCATGTATATCTAAGGTAGATCTAGTGTAGATAAACATGTACATGAATTTTTATTTATCTTCGCATGGATCCGTGGCCGACTTTCGAGGGTTCCGCAACACGAAAAGCGGTTTTTATGGCTCGGATAGTCCAATAGTGGTATCAGAGCCACGTGCGAAGCATGTACATGTTTATATTTGTAATTTCTATATTAGATATGAAAAGTTATAGAACTGTATGTTTCTGTAATTTTCCTAATTTTATAGATTTTGTGAGTATTTTTCTCATAGAGTCAAAGCAACAAGTGTTTGGACACTTGTAGCCTTCAACCACCGAGAAAAACTCTCAGAAATGGCAAGGTTGTTGGATCGATTTGAAACGCTAGAGGGGGGTGAATAGAGTTAAACCTTTCTTTTTGTTCGTTCATTCAAAAACCGAGTAGATAATTAATTTTCAGTGGAAAAGATAAGCAATAAAAAGAGAAGACAAATATTTTACTTGGTTCGAAGCCTTCGGCTACTACTCCAAGGCCCTAGTGGTCCTTGACCACACACGGAGGGCAAAACACTAAACGAACTCCTCCTCGTTGGAGGTAGGAGTTAATCGATACAAGAAAGAACAAAACTTGAGGTAGAGGGACACTCCCCCTCTCCTCGTTTACGATAAAAGCTCCGAAACAAGTAAATAAACAACTGATATAAAGCTAATACCGACGTACAAAAAATAAAGAAAATTAAACCTAGACGTCGGAGAAGAAAGACTTCGTTGTCGGAGAGTTGTAGCTTTGCGGAGCCTTTTGGAAGCTTGGAATTGATGAAGAAACCCTAGGATTGTCCCTCCTTTTATAGCCTTGGAGCCCCTTTTCGAGAGGAACCCTAGCCAATCACAATTGAGCACCAATCTCCTTGAAATTGGGTGATAAGCATTGACTCCTCGAAGCTGATCATTGACCATCAGTCAACTGATGGCCATCATCAGTCGACTGATGGTAGCATCAGTCGAATGCTAACCTCCGGCAGTCGACTGTTTGACGGCAGTTGAGTCCTCCAAGCTGGCAGTCGACTGATGCTAGCTGCAAGGCAAAGTTAGCTTAATAAAAATATTATTTTGACGGCCTCCGACCATCCAATCTCGACCTAGACCACCTATAGGATGTCTTTGGTCGGATCTACGCTTAAGATCATCCCCGTAAAAAGGATACGACCTTACTTACTCTCGCACACACACAAGCTTACCTCGATACTTACTGTGTCGCTTTCGCTTCCGGCCTTCCACTCGATTCCTTCGGCTCCCTCCGAAGTCACTCGAGTGTCGCCCGACCACCGCGGCTTCCTTCGGGTGTCGCTAGCCTTCAGCTCCAGCTATAGCAATTTTTTGCACACTCGATTCAGCTCGTGAGATAACGACATGAGCTTAACTTTGTATCGTTTGCTATAATCAAAACTCAAGTTCGACTTAGGTGCCTACTGCACCAACAATCTCCCCCTTTTTGATTTATGGCAAACCCACATACAAAGTTAAGTAAATAGCAAGCATGAAGAATAATGTGCATTAGAAACAAACAAAAAATAAAGAAGATTAAGTTGGAGTAGTAAGGATTTTCTTCAAGTACTCCCCCTTGAGGAAACCTCCCCCTTGACCGAGGGTGAGTCTTGAAGAAAGACCTTAATCCTCCCCTTTGAGGGTTGCTTTAAGTAATTAACATTACTTAAAGTTGGCCTTAGTAAAATGTTTAAGTTAAGAGTTCTTCTTAACTTGGCCCTTTCTCCCCATTAAGTAAAACATTAAGGGCATAATGTTTAAAAATAAGTAAAACGTTGATGGCACAAATAAGTTTAAGTTAAGAATTCTCTTAACTTGGCCTTTAATAAGTTTTCAAAACTTAAAGTTAACTTTTGGTTTAAAAATAAAGTAAGAGTTAAGTTATCAAAAAAAAATTTTGACCCCTTAACTAAGTAAGAGTTAAGTTATCAAGAACAATTTTGACCCCTTAACATTGGCCTTTCTCCCCCTTTTGCCATATATCGAAAAGAGTGAGGGTGTGTGTGGAAAACAAAAAATAAGTGTTAAATTTAAAGTCCAAGCATGTTCCACATTATTTTGAAAATAATATACTGAAAATAAGTTCATCTATAAAATGTTCGACTCATATTTGGCTTGATTGATATAAAAGATCAACCAGTCCTGGTCAGAGTCGGTTAGTATGTATGATTATACTCCGTGGTTCATGGCGATGCACTAGCTCTACATCTGGAACCAGGAGTAAGGTCCTAACATCTCACGCCCATCTGTTAGGGCAATCTCTTGCCGTAATATGGTTTTGATGGTGTGGCAAAGGGTTTAAGTTAGTTTGATATGTTGATTTGATATGTGCGTTGAAGTCGTGCAGGACTTAGTAATTCGCACATGGAGCCATGGCGAGTTTCACATCTCATGACTCGTGCCTTGAGTCGGTGAAGGATAGCTTTGCGGAAGTCATGCGCTTGGAGCATCCGAGGGACCGTCGGACGAGAAGCTTGGAGTGAAGCCGGAGGAAGTAGACTTCGAGGCAAGAGACGCGAAGGAGCATTGCAGAGCCGTGCGCCTGATGCTGCCGAGGGACGTGGCCGCGAACGAAGAGAACATCGAAGGCAAGGGACTCCGAGGGATGAGAGTGAGCGATTGTGACCCGGGAAGGGTAGCTCTTAGGTGAAACTTGGCCATTTGGCCAAGTGTCGGATGGGTTTTCCCGACACGATCGTAGCCATGTCATGGCGGTCATTGCTCTAATCGATGGGTCGATCGGTGGTCTAATGTCGGCCGAATCAAGTTGATCGATCATTGCCGGCATGGCGGTCGATTGATGGCGATCGATCGGCCCCGCCAAGACGGCCCGTCGACTGATGTCACTGTGCATGGGCACAGAATGGAGTCGACCTCGTTGAGGACTCGACTGGTTGACATCCGATCGGTGATGGGTGCCATCGATCGTGATGCGATCTGTTGGATAGTATCCAAAGTGGAAAGCGGCCATTATTGGGCAATGACTCTGACACGGTCGGTGATGGGTGCCATCGGTCAGCTCAGCAGGAAGAAACCCTCTTCCTCTATAAAAAGGAAGGGGGTAAGGCTTTGGGAGGCTAATGCTTACACTCTAACACTCTCCCAAAGTTCCCTAAAGCTTTCCATCCTCTTACCCAAGCTTATTTTCATTATATTTGTAAGAGGAGTGTTGTTGTAAAGAGGTTACCTCCACCTAGCTTTGTGCAAAGGAGAGATCTAGTGGATAGATTGCGGAGTGATTCACCGTGGACTAATCGGACCGTGGATTAGCGGCGTAGCCGTGAACCACGTTATATCTCCGTGTTTGTATTTTCTTTGTTTTATTTCTATTTGCTTGTCTTAGTTTATTGCTTCCGCTTGCGCTAACGTTTTCGGAGACGAGCAAAATACGACATCCAACGAATGAGGGCTATTCACCCCCCTCTAGCCGGCCAATCGATCACCAACAAGTGGTATCAGAGCCAAGGAAAGCTTGTCGAGGACTAACCGCCACAACAAGCAAATTTTCAAAATGGCCGGCTCAAACATCCACCCACCGAAGTTCGACGGTGAATTCTCTTGGTGGAAGAAGAGAATGGAGGTATTCTTCGAGACCGACTTTGAAATCCTTTTAATAATGGAAAACGGTTTCGAGTTGCCTAGGAACGAAGATGGGGAGCCATTGGAGAAATCGAAGTGGAGCAAAAGGCAAAGAGAAGAATACTTGGCAAATTCAAAGGCCAAGCACCACCTATACAATGTCCTCCCTCAACAAGAAGTCAATAGGATAGGAGAGTGTGCTAGCGCCAAGGAAATGTGGGAGAAACTAATAGAAATCCATGAAGGCACATCCGAGGCAAAGCTAGCAAGGAGAGACGTTCTTCGCTCCCAATTGTCCAATATCAAACTTGAAAAGGGAGAGAAGGTAAAATCCCTACACTCTAGATTTATGGAAATTCTAACCGGTTTAACAAGTGTAGGTGAAAAGCTTTCCAACCGGGATATGGTAATGAAGGCCATAGATGCCTTTCCCCGGTCCTCAAAATGGAGCTCCATGGTGGACTCATTTTACATCTCCAAGAACTTGGAAGTAAGTACCTTGGAGGAATTTTTCTCAACAATGGAGCTTCATGAGACAAGGCTTGAAGGTATACAAGAAGAGCCTAGAGTCCAACCCTCAAGAGGAGTAGCTTTGATAGCGAACAAGGGGAAGAAGAAGATGGAAGTCCCTTCCTCCTCATCCGATGAAGCCTCTACCTCCTCCATGGATAGCACGGAAGAAGCCTACATGGTAAGGAAGGTAAGGCGTGCATTTAAGAATCTTAGATTTGATAAATCTCATGATAAGAATAGAAGACCAAGGGGGAAGGTCATATGCTATAATTGCCAAGGAGAGGGACATATAAGGGATAATTGTCCCCTCTTAAACAAGAGCAAGAAAGAAGAAAAGAGGAAGAAGAAGGGGAGCAAGAAAAAGGAAGAAGAAAAGAAGGCAAAAGGAAAAGGGAAGGCCATGGCACTCAAAGCCAAGACATGGGATGACGTTGCTTCCGCCTCCTCATCCGAAGAAGAAGAGCATGTCTACTCCAACCTAGCACTAATGGCTCTTCATGACTCGGATTGTTCCTCCTCCTCAAATGAAGAATCAAGCACAAGTGGGGAGAGCTCAAATGAAGGGGGAGCTTCTACATCCTCCTCATCCGAAGAAGAAGAAGAGGATATGGAAACTATGGTAACGAATGCTTCTCCTAAGAAAATAGTTTCCATAATTTCTAGTTTAACTAAGGAGTTATTTGGCATGAAAAAGAAAAGTAAAAGCATGCTTAGTCAAATTAAGGAATTAGAAAAAAAGCTAGAAAATGCATGCTTAAATGATAATGTTTCTTCTTGCCATGATGATGCATGCTCACATGACTATATGCCTTTGGATGTTAATGATGCATGCATAGAGGAAAATAGGGCATTAAGGGAAAAGGTAGATTATTTAACCAAAGCCCTAGGAAAATTTACAATTGGCTCCAACACATTAAATATGATCATAGGGAGCCAAAGGGCAAGCTTTAACAAAAAGGGCCTAGGATATAAGGAAAAGAAAATTGAAAAGGCCTACAAATGCCTAATAGCTAGGGGACAAGATAAGAAGAAGGTAATAGCTAGAAAATGGATCCCCAAGGAATATTTAGTGAACCCAATAGGAAAGAATTTATTTTGGGTTCCAAAATCCATCCTTAAGGGTTAGGAAAACCCTAGGGTAGTCAACCATATGGAATTGACCTATATCATATTTTGGTTGACTTAGGATGACGGGACAACATTTTTTAGATAGTGTTGGGTGATGATAACGTGCCCATAAATAGATAATATTGCTTAAATCATGATGATTGATGTAATTGCTATGTATGTTTGCAATCATGATTTATGATTTTGACATTTGGCACATTATCATGAGAAATAGGTTTGAATCATGCTTTAGGTAATACATTGTTTATTATCATCATATAATACCTGATGCATGACTATTATTTGATGAATACATGAGTTTCATGATCATAATGTAGAATTCATTCATATGTGCCTTTATGATCATGAGGATTATTAGGTTGATACTTAACCTTGATAGAATTGCATGAATATATTGGTTAAGTATGCAAATACCCCCCTAGGATGCATCTCACACTCACCATAGGCTACCTTGATTGAAAACTTACCATGAGTGAGATGTTAGGATGATACAAATGTCCACTAATTCCTATGACATTTAGATGGTCATTTAGAGTATCAAAATAGCAATAATAGACCAATCATGGGGAAGACTTATGTTTAATTCATAGACATATTGCCCAAAGATCATGGTTGGATATTTCATATGTTTTCAAAACAATTTCTTACCTTAAAATACATGTATTCATGTTTTGAAACAATTGGATGCAAAACTAGGTGTTAAACTTGATACTTTCATGATCAAAAACTAGTGATTTTTAAAGCTTTTGGATTTTTGGCAAATACGTGGAAATACAATGATTTTTCATGAAAACCTATTTTTCACTGAAAGATATACCTAAAAGAAATGTGTTCTCTAAATTTCATGATTTTTTAAATTTTCTGAAATTTTTAATGCATTTCTGAAATTCGGTCTGAAAATCAGAAAATCCCGTGTCGATCGACTAGTCACGATCGTGATACATATCCAATTCAATGAATTCGATTTTAAATCAACTTGTGGTATTTTCTTTCTTTTATACTTGATGCCATGTGTTTTTAACTTAGTGATAATCTTTTTGATGGTGTCAAAGGGGGAGAAAATATTATGTTTAAGATAATTATAAAAGGGGGAGAAATTTACATAGAGAGTTTCATGGATTAAGGGGGAGTTGCATGTTGCTATATCATGATTATGTTTACATGCTTTCTTTCCTTTAAAATTTATATCAAATGTTTTTACCTAACTTAAACGGATTGCCACACATCAAAAAGGGGGAGATTGTTAGGGCAATCTCTTGCCGTAATATGGTTTTGATGGTATGGCAAAGGGTTTAAGTTAGTTTGATATGTTGATTTGATATGTTCGTTGAAGTCGTGCAGGACTTAGTAATTCGCACATGGAGCCATGGCGAGTTTCACATCTCATGACTCGTGCCTTGAGTCGGTGAAGGATAGCTTTGCGGAAGCCGTGCGCTTGGAGCATCCGAGGGACCGTCGGACGAGAAGCTTGGAGTGAAGCCGGAGGAAGTAGACTTCGAGGCAAGAGACGCGAAGGAGCATTGCAGAGCCGTGCGCCTGATGCTGCCGAGGGACGTGGCCGCGAACGAAGAGAACTTCGAAGGCGAGGGACTCCGAGGGATGAGAGTGAGCGATTGTGACCCGGGAATGGTAGCTCTTAGGTGAAACTTGGCCATTTGGCCAAGTGTCGGATGGGTTTTCCCGACACCAGTCGACTGCCATGTCATGGCAGTCGACTGCTCTAAGTCGATGGGTCGATCGACTGGTCTAATGTCGCTGAATCAAGTTGATCGATCATTTGCCCGGCATGAGATCGGCGGTGGATCGATGGCTTGATCGACCGATGCCAGGATGGCGATCGCGATGTCATCGTTGAGGACTCGGATGGTTGACATCGGTCGGTGATGGGTGCCATCATCGGATCGATGCGATCTGGATGGATAGTATCCAGCGTGGAAAGCGATGCCGTTATTGGGCAGCGGCTACAACACCGATTAAGCGATGGGTGCCATGGTGCCACTACTCCTGTGTCAACGGGAAGAAACCCTCTTCCTCTATAAAAAGGAAGGGGGTAAGGCTTTGGGAGGCTAATGCTTACACTCTAACACTCTCCCAAAGTTCCCTAAAGCTTTCCATCCTCTTACCCAAGCTTATTTTCATTATATTTGTAAGAGGAGTGTTGTTGTAAAGAGGTTACCTCCACCTAGCTTTGTGCAAAGGAGAGATCTAGTGGATAGATTGCGGAGTGATTCACCGTGGACGAATCGGACCGTGAATTAGCGGCGTAGCCATGAACCACGTTATATCTCCGTGTTTGTATTGTCTTTGTTTTATTTCTATTTGCTTGTCTTAGTTTATTGCTTCCGCTTGCGCTAACGTTTTCGTAGACGAGCAAAATATGACATCCAACGAACGAGGGCTATTCACCCCCCTCTAGCCGGCCAATCGATCACCAACACCATCTACGTGGCTAAGTACACAAACACATTAGTCCTATGTGTTGTGAGATGTATTTGCTCCTTAAATCTATAGGTGCATGATATCTAAGGTATGTCCTATGCTAGTTCCATAAAAATGAAATTTAAGAAATAGTAGTAAGAAAATATAATTTGCAAGTTCCTATTTAACTACGCACATGCCCAATTTTCGTCTTAATAGACTAAATTCGGCTTCGGGTAGGGGTTTAGTAAATAGGTCTGCTAAGTTAGACTTCGATTCAACGTATTCGAGTTGTATGGCTCCGTTGGCCACATGTTCTCGAATGAAATGTTGTTTGACCTCTATATGTTTGGTCCTACAGTGACATATCGGATTCTTAGTAAGATTAATTAAACTAATGTTATCTACGTGAAGTTTAGTATTCGTAAAGTCTAACTTAAAGTCGCGGAGAGTGTGCTTCATCCAAAGAAGTTGAGTGACACACTCACCCATCGCGATGTATTCGGCTTCGGTGGTAGATAAGGCAACACAATGTTGCTTCCTACTGCACCAACTCACTAGACTCGAGCCGAGAAGTTGACAACAATCACTCGTGCTCTTTCTATCGAGCTTACTACCGGCATAGTCCGAATTGGAGTAGCCGGTTAGTTCTAACTCGGTAGATCTAGGATACCAAATACCGACATTAAGTGTACCCTTTAGATATCTAAGGATACGCTTGACTAGAGTTAGGTGAGACTCCTTGGCACAAGTTTGAAACCTTGCGCACATACTCACTACAAATAAGATATCAGGTCGCCTTGCAGTTAAGTAAAGGAGACTCTCTATTATGCTCCTATAGTATTTTAAATCAATTGGGTTTCCAATTACATCTTCTTCTATATTAACATTAGTTGCCATTGGGGTATTAATAATTTTAGCGTCTTGCATTCCAAAGTGTTTAATTAATTCCCTAGTATAATTGCGTTGATGTAGGTATATCCCATCTTTAGTTTGTTTAATTTGTAGACCTAAGAAGAAACTTAACTCACCTACTAAATTCATTTCAAATTCACTTTCCATAAGTGAAATGAACTCATTTAGTAGGATTGAGTTGGTGGTTCCGAAAATAATATCATCTACGTAGATTTGGGCTATGAATATGTCTTTACCTAAGGTTTTTACGAAAAGGGTTGGGTCAACTACACCTTGGTTAAAACCTTTGGACTTAAGATAAATCGAAAGTCTCTCGTACCAAGCTCGAGGAGCTTGTTTAAGTCCATAAAGAGCTTTCTTTAACCTAAGGACATGATTGGGTTTGTCTAAACTTTCGAAACCGGGGGGTTGACTAACATAAACTTCTTCTTTAATGTATCCATTTAAGAATGCAGATTTCACATCCATTTGAAACAATTTAAATCTTCGATGTGTTGCATATGCTAATAGCATTCGAATGGACTCTAATCTAGCTACTGGGGCATAAGTCTCATCGTAATCTAAACCTTCGACTTGACTAAACCCTTTAGCAACTAGTCTAGCTTTATTTCTAACTACTTCACCTTTATCATCAATTTTATTTCTAAACACCCACCTTGTTCCAATGATTGTTTTATCTTTAGGTGGTGGTACTAATTCCCATACTTTGTTCCTAGTGAATTGAGCCAACTCTTCTTGCATTGCAATAATCCAATCGGGATCAAGAAGAGCTTGGTCAATAGTTTTGGGTTCAATTTTAGAAACTAAGGTTTCTGTATGAGGCTCTAGTTCGAACTCCTAGACTTGGATCACCTATCACTTGGTCGATAGGATGATTCGTTTGAGTCCTAGTTGGATTTGGATTTGAGTCTACAACTTGATCCATAGGATGGCTTGTTTGAGTTCTAGTTTGGTTGGAGTCATCTATCACTTGATCAATAGAGTGACTTGGTTGACTTAGGTTAGGATTAACACTAGACCTGATCTCCAGATCAGAGTTAGGTCTAGTATTAATCGGCTCGCTAATTGGGGTTGCCGGGGGTTTTGTAGGTTCGTGTCCTTCATCGAATACTACATTGATAGTTTCCTCGACTCTAAGGGTGTCATGGTTATATACTCTATAAGCTCTACTTGTAGTCGAGTATCCTAGAAAGATTTCGGTCGTGGTTTTGGATGTAAACTTCCCTAGGTAATCTTTAGTGTTTAGGATATGTACCTTACACTCAAATACCCTAAAGTACTTGATGTTAGGTATTTTATCGTGATAAATCTCGTATGAGGTCTTAAGGTGCCTCTTTACCATATGGATCCTATTCTGGACATAGCATGTCGTACTCATGGCTTCCGCCCAAAATCTATCATGTAGGTTATACTCATTAAGCATTGTCCTAGCGGCTTCTTGTAGGGTTCTATTTTTGCGTTCTACTAGGCAATTTTGTTGTGGAGTTCTAGGGCAAGAGAACTCATGGTGGTATCCATTTAGGTTACAGAATTCTATAAACCTATGGTTTTCGAATTCACCACCATGATCAGTCATAAGTCTTTTGATTTTAATGCTTTGTTGATTTTCTATTAACTTAAATAGGTTGATTAATTGATCTAGGGTATCACTTTTGTGTTTGATGAACCTAACCCAAGTAAATCATGAGTAGTCATCAATAATGACTAAACAGAATTTACTTCCTTTAAGTGACTTAGCTCCATGTGAATCAAATAGATCCATGTGTAGGAGCTCAAACACACTTTTGGTTCGTTCTTGACTAGTTAGTTGATGTTGTGTCCTAGATTGTTTACCTTGTTGACAAGCATTACATATTTTATTATCCAAGTTGTTGAGGTTAGGCAAACCTCTGACTAAATCACTCTGACTCATCTTGTGGATGAGTCTTGGGTGTGAGTGACCGAGTCGTCGGTGCCACAACCATGATTCCTCTTGCCATGTCATAAGACACTTAGTTGAGGAGTTAATTAAGTTGATAGTGTAAATGTTGTTATTTCTAGTCCCTTTAAGAATTGTTTTAGAGGTTTCGTTTTTATTAATTATGCATTCATTTTCTAGAAATATGACCTTATAGTTATTATCACACAATTGGCTTACACTGAGAAGATTATATTGAAAATTTTCTAAAATAAAATGTTTTGAATGACAAAATTTGAGTTAAGCTCAATATCACCTGATCCGATGATTTTGAGCTTGTTGTTATTTCCAAAGGCTACTGATCCTTGTCGTTTGAATCGAAGCTTCGAAAACTTGAGTTGATCCCCGGTCATGTGTCGGGAGCAACCACTGTCCAACATCCATTGATCCTACACGCAAGGTAGTTGTATCGGATATTGGATTTATTAAAAATTGGTTGAAAATTATTAACCTAAATCATCTCACCCATGTATACATGATCAAACATGTTAATCCTATATGTTCTTGTGAGATGACTTCCAATTTTAGTTGAATTAAATTTAATGACTTAAACACTTGTCAACCTTGTGTTAGATTCGGATTTGACCTTAGGCTCATCAAGTCACCTTTTCAAGATTATGGCTTCCAGGTCGTGGCGAGGCACAGAGGCCTTCTTTGATCGGAACAACGACCACTTCCTTAGACAAAGCCATTTTCAAGAAAATAGAGACTTGACTCACCTAAGACCACTTCCTGGTCTAACTAGTCTAGGATCTGGCCGAGGTAGCGAGGTAGTTCCGCTCGGTCAAGTGCACCGAACTAGATACGCCTTATCTAGCCCGAATACACAAGACTCCGCTTTCCTAGCGTACTATCATCTCGCCGCGTCCTGGTACTATGTTATCAAGTATTGACGAGTTATAGTCCTATCTAACCATTCTAAAAAGAAAAATCAAACAAAATAAAAACCTAAGCATGCAATTTCTAAGTTAAAACACAAACAAATTTCGTACTAGCTCCCCCTGGACCGTTGATTGGATTCGGTCTCTCCACAGAGTGGATTTGGTCCTTGGGAACCCAGTACTGGTTTGATCCTAAGTTTGAAATCAAGGTGGTCTTAGGGACCCATGCTTGGACACATTTTTTATGTCGACTTACGATTGACATATACGACTTATTGGTCGTGTTTGAGCTAAACCCTAGCCCGACCTTGTTGTACACGACCCTTTGCGATCCAAGTAGGAGGTCAAGCCCTTTGGATCCCAAAGTAAACCTTTCCAACGTATTCCTAAGATCTTCGATTTGACTCTTCAAGAGTGAGTTCTCAACTTCGAGTTTTTCAACCCGAGTTGAGTCCTTCTCTTGAACTCGACTAGTCGAAGAGGTTAGGGAGACCTCGTGTTTGAGGAGTTTAACTTCCTCAACCAGGGTCTCGACCTTGGACTCGGACTTAGCTAGCTTTTTATTTAAAAACTTAATTGCACTATAAAGTGTAGTAATAAGAGACCGACTTACCTTGACTGTATCTTTTGAACCGGATGCGTATCCGTGGCTCGTCTTGAATAGTGCTTCGTAGTCCGACTCGTCTTCGGTTTCCGATTCAAGTTCCGGTTCCGACTCCGTCTCCGATTCCACCGGTTTAGCCATGATGACTCGATCGTTATCTTCTTCCTCAGAAGCTTCTTCCCAAGTAGCGTTAAGTGCCTTTTTGTGTTTTGGTGCCTTGCTCTTGAGTTTTGGGCATTCGGACTTAATGTGTCCAAACCTGTTGCATTCATAACATCTTATGTTTGAACTTTTAGGCTTACCTTCGTTGGGTCGAGTGATAGCTCATTTTCGGCCCTTGACTATCCTCCGAACTAGGTTGACTAGTTCAGCCTCCATTTCCGAGTCGACCTCCGAATCAGACTCATCCTCTTCTTCCTTCGGGGGTGGCTTGCTGGCTGTTTTCTTCTTTGAACCTGCAAATAGTGCTATACTTTTCTCGGGTTCCGAGTTAGACTGCACATGAAGTTCGAAATCAGAAAAATGTTCATCTAATCTAAGTTTAGAGAGATCCTTGGAGACCTTGTAGGCATCGACCATGGATGCCCACAAGGTAGTCCTCGGAAAGGAGTTTAGGACATACCTTATAAGGTCGCGGTTTTCGACCTTTATTCCGATTGCGTGTAGATTGTTGACTATGTCCTGGACGCGAGCGTGGAGCTGCGTTGCCGTTTCATGTTCCTGCATTTTTAGATTATATAATTTATTAAATAGAAGGTCGCGCTTACATACCTTGGCTTCATCGGTCCCTTCATGTAGCTCCACTAGCTTTGTCCATAGGTCCTTTGCGCTGATGAAGGGGCCGACACGATTTAACTCCTCCTTGGACAAGCCGCATTGGAGGATTTTGTTGGAATGTATACTGAAAGCCTATCTCTTTTTGTATGAACATTTTATTTTGAAATAAGAATCACATGATCATTGTTTGCACTTTATATATTTATTATATGTGTGTGCATATTGTCTAATATTTTACATTGTATATAACATGGTGCTTGGTGTGGCACAAAAGATCATGTTATCAGTCCCTTGTAAAATATAAGTAGAGGCTCACAACCAAGATGGTTTTGGACAAACCATTGGCATGATTGTAGTGTAGCTTGGTATTGTTTTGTCTTGAACATAAATTTACACTAGTACACTTAAGTGTATTGAGCAGGACCGACATAGAGGTGATTCAATTAATTGCTGACTACATAATTGAATCGGACCTCGGATATTATGTTGTACATGCTCTTAATCCCGATATAATAATGGACACATGTACTTAGTATTTATTTCTTTGATTTACCAGAGGGTGAGATTTAGATGGATTAAATCAATATGCCCGGTAAGTTGGGAAATGATATTATTTACATGGTGTGCCATTGATTATAGAAGGAAACCGTGTCCTATATATTAGGTTGATGATGTCCCCTTGAGGAGATCATAAGGTTCATCATGTAAACCCAGCTGGTTGACTTAGTCAACATGATGATAAGGTTGAGTGGTACTACTCGAGGAATTAGATGTTAATTAATTGATGGTCAGTAAATCAATTAATTGACGAACATTCGATATCTTAAACACGGAGAGATGAATGTACAAATAATATATGGAGCCCATATTAATTTTTGGGGGTTGGTGAGGTAGTTCAATGATGATCCTCTAGTGGAATGGAACATCATTGATGGATCAAGTGAGTGTGGTTCCGATCCATCGGGTGGCCAAGACCCAACTCCTCCTTATGGCCCTATCGTAGCCTAATATAATCCTTGTGAAGTCTAGATCCAAGAATGTAAAACAAAACCCTAGAACCAACGGTTGGGATTAAATCCCTAGATTCAATGGTTAGGATGAAACCCTAGAACCAACGGTTGGGATTAAATCCCTAGATCCGATGGTTAGGATGAAACCCTAGAATCGACGGTTGGGATGAAACCTTAGATCCGACGGTTGGGATGAAACCCTAGATCCGACGGTTGGGATAAAACCCTAGATCCGACGGTGGAGATTAAATCCCTAGATCCGACGGTGGAGATTAAAGGAGGCTTAAGCCCAATTCTATAAATAGAGGGCTTAGGCTTGGGGCGGAAAGAATAATGTAATTGGAGTTAGTGTTTGGATCTTCTAAAAGTGGGCGGCTAGGGTTTGGAAGCTAGGGCTTGGGCGACAATCTTCTTCCATCAAGTAGTTGACGGCGCCCATCTTCTTCCATCAAGACTTGGCCGGCACCCATTATCTTGGCCACTCTCTTATTCCTTGGCCGGCGGCTCTCCTTCCATTGGTGGCCGGCGTTCACTCTTCCATACTCTCTAAGGTGGCCGACGGTTCTCCTTCCATTGGTGGCTGGTGCTTCATCCACTTGTTCCTTGGCCGATGGTTGCATCAAATTCCCTAACTTGGTGGCCGGTTCTAGAAAGGATAGGTATTTGTTGGTTCTTCTCTTTGTTCGCAGCGGACAAGGAAGGGAAGAACACGATCTAGAAGGCTTCTACTCATGGAGGATCTTTGTCCACACATCGTCCACGAGGAGGATAGGACATACGGTAGAAGATCGTAAGGTATAAAGTGGTACAACTTTATTTTCAGATATGAGCATGTTGTTTTAATTGTTGATTATACAATTATGCATATGTATATATTTTGTATAATCTTGGACCCCGAAGACAAACACAAAAACCGGCGATCAGTCTGTCGTCTCTTCTGCGGCTAACCAACTAGAAGAGTTGAGTTGCTTGAACAACTAGTTTGTTCAAGCGATCACTCAAGTTGTTAGCACGACGATGAATAGGTTATGCTAAGGAAACTCATCCCATCCGGATTAATTCTTTCATTAGTGAAAATTTTAATCCGGGGACATGGGAGCCAATGAGCCTCCGAAGCAACTCCACCTACAGATTTGTGTTGCCTTGGCATCGGCTTTGACTTGACTTGAGAGGGAAGATGAATAGTCATGTTTGACTTGACCAAATGCCACTTCATGGTCACTTGGCATAGGGCCGACCAATGATGATGTTCCACATCAGCATGGACACATCATGGTGTGCCACCTCATGAGGAAGACCAAGAGTCAGGACTCTTGGTATTACATGGATGTTTATAAACCCCTCCTTAAGTGGTCGGCCAATTGATGAGTAAGGTTAATTGATTTCATCTTCTTCATTCTCCTATCTTCTTCTCTCCCTCTCCTCCATGGCCGAAACCTCCCAAGAGTGGTAGAACACTCTAAGTGGTTTTCTCCACCCTTTTGTCCGTGTGGATACATGTAGAGGAGTGTACACTTGACACTCTACGAAATCCGACAACCTTTGGACGAGCGGGATAAGCGAAGGGCGTCGCTACAAGGGTAACGTTCTTCTCATGTAGATCTAATGTAGATCTAGTGTAGATAAACATGTACATGAATTTTTATTTATCTTCGCACGGATCCGTGGCCGACTTTTGAGGGTTCTACAACACAAAAAGCGGTTTTTGCTGCTTGGATAGTCCAATAGTGGTATCAGAGCCACGTGCGAAGCATGTACATGTTTATATTTGTAATTTCTATATTAGATATGAAAAGTTACAGAACTGTATGTTTCTGTAATTTTCCTAATTCTATAGATTTTGTAAGTATTTTTCTCGTAGAGTCAAAGCAACAAGTGTTTGGACACTTGTAGCCTTCAACCACCGAGAAAAACTCTCCGAAATGGCAAGGTTGTTGGATGGATTTGAAATGCTAGAGGGGGTGAATAGCGTTAAACCATTCTTTTTGTTCGTTCTTTCAAAAACTGAGTAGATAATTAATTTGCAGTGGAAAAGATAAGCAGTAAAAAGAGAAGACAAATATTTTACTTGGTTCGTAGCCTTCGGCTACTACTCCAAGGCCCTAGTGGTCCTTGACCACGCACGGAGGGAAAAACACTAAACGAACTCCTCCTCGTTGGAGGTAGGAGTTAATCGATACAAGAAATAACAAAACTTGAGGTAGAGGGACACTCCCCCTCTCCTCGTTTACAATAAAAGCTCCGAAACAAGTAAATAAACAATTGATATAAAGCTAATACCGACGTACAAAAAATAAAGAAAATTAAACCTAGACGTCAGAGAAGAAAGACTTCGTTGTTGGAGAGTTGTAGCTTTGCGGAGGCTTTTGGAAGATTGGAATTGATGAAGAAACCCTAGGATTGGCCCTCCTTTTATAGCCTTTGAGCCCCTTTTCGAGAGGAACCCTAGCCAATCACAATTGAGCACCTATCTCCTTGAAATGGGGTGATAAGCCTTGACTCGTCGAAGCTGATCATTGACCATCAGTCAACTGATGGCCATCATCAGTCGACTTATCATAGCATCAGTCGAATGCTAACCTCCGACAGTCGACTGTTTGACGGCAGTTGAGTCCTCCAAGCTGGCAGTCAACTGATGCTAGCTGCAAGGCAAAGTTAGCTTAATAAAAATATTACTTTGACAGCCTCCGACCGTACAATCTAGACCTAGACCACCTATGGGATGTCTTTGGTCGGATCTACGCTTAAGATCATCCCCGTAAAGAGGATACGACCTTACTTACTCTCGCACACACACGAGCTTACCTCGATACTTACTATGTCGCTTTCGCTTCCGGCCTTCCACTCGATTCCTTCGGCTCCCTCCGAAGTCACTCGAGTGTCGCCCCACCACCGCGGCTTCCTTCGGGTGTCGCTAGCCTTCAGCTCCAGCTATAGCAATTTTCTGCACACTCGATTCAGCTCATGAGATAACGACATGAGCTTAACTTTGTATCGTTTGCTATAATTAAAACTCAGGTTCGACTTAGGTGCCTACTGCACCAACAAAGGTCTCATTTTTGTTTCTTGGGACAACGACTTGAGGCACTGTAAGATCGATATGGGACACTCGAGAGATTCATTTTGTGAGAAGGGGTGTAGCCCCTAACCCCGCAAGGGGCATTGTCTCGCGATCGCGCCTGAAAATCGCTTAGTGGGACCGCTGCGGAGTTGTGACTAATAAAATTGAAAACAAAGGGTAGGAAAATTATAGAAATTTATGTAAAATACATAATTTAGAATTATGTATGATATTATGATGGTCATGGCCCAAAAACCCCAATGTGATTAGATAAAATTGTGATGTAATTCATAATACGGCTTGCGCATCGTTTTTTTTTGTGTTGTGCATGTTGTATATAATATGCGACCTGCGCGTCACGCCTCCTTAGACTTGAATGTAACACGAGTTTTATGTTTGTAATGTACAAAATGAAGCAGTGGAAGGTCTACTCCTAGACGGAGTTACGAGGAGGGTGCCGACGACACATGGCGGTCAAAGGAGGCGCTTAGAGAAGCCGCTAACCCTAGGTTGACCGTCTGATCTTCTCATTGGCTTGAGAATATCATAGTAGGCCATGACCTCATCATTAATTAATTAATTAGTGTGTATATATATATATATATTTGTTTTTGCTTGTATGTATGTGATGCATGCTAGTATAGGGAATTAATGCCTTAATGTGTATATGATACACATTCACGATTAGATTAGATCTTAATCAAGTCAACTCAAAATGCCTATCAAGTTTTAATACCCATCACTACTTCGATCATTTGTTGTTGTTGAATCTGCCAAAGTAGAGCAACACATATTATCTTGGTGGGGTGCGGAGGGACAATCTTGGTCCTGCCTTTCAAAGCTTGGGTAAGAATAAGCTCAATTAGATTGAGTGAAACTAGTTAACTCAATTGGATTAGATAAAACTATAGGCATATTCCAATGGTTGGAAAGATAGGATAATTTCACATTTATACTAAATCTTGGGTGATTTAGCCAAAGCTAACTCAAGTTTTTTTGTAAATGTGGATCTTGATCCTATAAACAAGAGTTGCATAGAGATATAATTGGTAATTTGTTACCTACCGATCAAACTAAGTCTTGGGTGATTTAGCCAAAGCTAACTCAAGGCATAGTATAATGTAGATCTTGTCCCGTGAGAATTATAGCTAGTTGGTATGAATCTAGTAGTGTGGTTTGACCACATCCATGACTCGATTCTACAAAAGTCCTATAATTCAGTGGGAGCATCATTTAATTAAAGGTCTAATTAAATGATACATTGAATATTATATTTACTTTCTACATTATTTATGTTGTAGATTGTCATGTCGTCAAACACGAACACTCTCTCCTTGCGTTCTGTCCTTCAGAAGGACAAGCTCAATGGAGCTAATTTCCTAGACTAGTACAGGAATCTGAGATTTGTTCTCAAATAAGAAAGAAAATTGTACATCCTAGAGCAGCCCATTCCGGAAGCACCTCTTGCCACTTCCTCACGAGCTAACTGAGATGCTTACAAGAAGTATCAAGATGATGCATTAGATGTGTCATGCCTCATGCTCGCGACCATGAACTCTGAGCTTCAGAAGCAACACGAGTTGATGAATGCTTTTGATATGGTTGAATGTCTTCATCAACTATATCAAGGACAAGCAATGCACGAGAGATTCGAGATCTCTAAGGCACTGTTTCAGTGCAAGATGCAAGATGGGACTCCTATAGGTCCATATGTACACAAGATGATTGGGTAAATAGAAAACCTACAGAGGTTGGGATTCCCACTTGGCTAAGAATTGGCCAATGACTTGATCTTGCAATCCTTGCTAGAAAGTTACAATCAATTTGTCATGAATTACAACATGAATGAAATTGATAAGCCGCTGCCTGAGATGCTTAGCATGTTGAGAACTGCTGAGCTCAAGCTTAAGAAGGCAAACCCAAACTCTATTTTGATAGTGCAAAAGAAGAAAGGCAAGGGCAAGCCTAAAAGTAAGGGAAAGTCCTAAGACAAAGGCAAAGGCAAGGCAATGAAACCTAAAAAAGGGGGTGCCAAGGATGCTGAATGCTACCACTGTGGTCAGACCGGTCACTGGAAGCAGAAATGCAAAGGATAACTGGAAGATCATAAGAAGAAGAGAAGTGAGACTTCTACTTCAGGTATATATATTATAGAAGTCAATCTATCTATTTCTTCATCATGGGTATTTGATACCGGATGTGCTTCTCACATTTGTACTAATATACAAGCGCTGAGAAATAGCAGGGCATTGACGAAGGGTGAGGTAGACCTATGAGTAGGCAATGGAGCAAGGGTTGCTGATGTTGCTGTAGAAACTTATTACCTATCTCTGCCCTCTGGGCTTGTACTAGAATTATATAAATGTTGTTATGTGCCTGCTCTCACAAAGAACATCATTTCAGTTTCTATACAAATGTTGTTCCGTTTATTTAAATGATATGTTCTATTGTAGTGCACCTCTGATGAATGGACTCTACATTGTAGACTTAGAGAACCCCATCTATAACATAAGTACCAAAAGGTTCAAGTCAAATGAGTTGAACCAAACCTATCTCTGAATTGTCGCATAGGTTACATAAATGAGAGTTGCTTATCCCAGCTCCATAAGGATGGGTTGCTGGACTCATTTGATTTTGAATCATATGAGACATGCGAGTCTTGCCTTCTAGGCAAGATGACCAAGACTCCCTTTAGTGGACACAGTGAAAGAGCAACAGACTTGTTAGGACTTATACATAGTGATGTGTGTCGCCCTTTCAATGTCGCTGCTAGAGGTGATTATAGGCACTTCATTACATTTACTGATTACTTCAGTAGATATGGTTATGTGTATCTGAAGACACATAAGTCAAAGTCCTTTGAAAAGTTCAAAGAATTCAAGAATGAAGTACAAAAATAGATTGGCAAGAGTATTAAGATACTTCGATCAGATCGTGGTGGTGAATACCTTAGTCATGAGTTTCGTGACTATCTAGCTGAGTGTGGGATTCTATCCCAACTCACTACTCCTAGAACACCATAATGGAATGGTGTATCCAAAAGGAGAAATCGTACCCTATTAGATATGGTATGATCTATGATGAGTCACACATATCTTCCTATATCCTTTTGGGGATATGCTCTAGACACAGTAGCCTTCACACTTAACCATGTTCTATCCAAAGATGTGATAAAGACACCATATATGATATGGACAAGGAAAAATCCCCAGATGTCTTTCATGAGGATTTAGGGTTGTGAGGCTTACGTTCGACGTCAAGCCTCAGACAAACTGAGACCCAAATCTGATAAGTTCTATTTTGTTGGATATCCCATGGAAACGAAGAGATATTACTTCTACATTCCCAGTCAGCACAAAGTGGTTGTGGCAAAGATTGGGGTATTTCTAGAAAGGGACTTTGTTTCTAGAAAAACTAGTGGGAGTACGTTTGATCTTGAAGTAATTCAAGATATGGACCATAACACTGAGGTCTTGATGGAGGTTGAATAGGAACCACAAAGTCTTGTGGATGATGAGATTGTTGCACAAAGAGTTATGGAACAACAACCTGTTCAGGTAGACCTACCTCTTCGCAGCTCTGATAGGGTATGTCGTCAGCCTGAGAGATACTCATTTTTCTTGTCTGACCATAATGACGTTATGCTCATTGAGAATGAGCCTACCTCCTATGAGGAAGTTGTGATGAGGTCGGATTCTAAGAAATGGCTAGAGGCCATGAGATCCGAGATAGAATACATTTACATCAACCAAGTAAGGACTTTGGTTGATCCACCTGAAGGCATCAAACCCATTGGGTGTAAGTGGGTCTTTAAGAGAAAGACTAACATGGATGGACTTACGTATACCTATAAGGGCCGATTGGTATCTAAAGGTGTAAGATATGGAAAAAAAAACCTTGTTAGTTGAGAAATTATCTTATATAATTTCTCGGGAATTCATAGAAATTTTTTTGGATTCAAAAGGAGTCCATACAAGGAAGATTTAAGCTTGAATTGGTGGTTAGGTCGGCTTGAGTTAAGTCGGACTAAACCTAGGTTAGACTTGAGTTGACTGAACCCATTCCACTGGCCTTAAAGTACCCGAACCCGATTTCGTGATTCCCTATTTCCTTTCTCATCGCGATTTTCACCATCTCTGATTTCTCGATCGTGTTTTCTCTTCTTCAAGCTTCCCTCTCTTCTAATCTCCCTCGGGTGTCGACCATTTCCCCATCTTCTTCTTTCGGTCTGGCAGCAGTAGGTGTTGCTGCCCCATCACGACTACGACTCCATTGCCGACGTCCGACGCGGGGGCTCTGCGGCCAACATCAATTGCGATCGGCTATGTTCCTCGCGTGACATTGCTGCCCTAGCAACTGTTTGATGTGTCGGCTCATCTCCGGTGCCATGGGGTAGCTCTAAGACCACTGAGGCAAGCTGCAGGCCAATGATCTTGCGATCAACTTCGTTGGCGACTATCCCCTCTTCGGCAGAGTGTCACAGTTGTATTGGTTGTGAGCAATGTCATCACCAGCCATCTTCGTCACGAGTGTTCTGACATAGCCCAGATTGTCATTGGGTCATCCTCTGCCATCTTCACCACAATAGATGTTAGTTACGATTAGATCTATGGATCAATCGACAGATGGTTGATACAACTTATAAGTTACTGATTTCTGGTAATCTCATTCATTCTTCTGTTGTTGTGAGTTGAGAATGCAGAAGACAGCTAATGTGAGTATGAGCTACATGGATCAATGGATTCAGTGGAAATATGGGCTTAATATGTTCACAGGGTAGGGAATTGATGTTATTGTGTTTATGGTAGATTTTTAGTGGGTTTATCTTCCAGATAGGTTGTGAGCTAGTGGAAGCTAGATGAATATGATCTATTGTAAGAGAGCTTAGTGTGGTTAGATATATTCACCTAAATCGATCTTGAGGATGTCGGTGATTTATTGTGAGTTGGTTATGGTGGATAGGATTGGGATAACCGGGGTTTAACTCGTAGACGATGGGAGAATGCGGACATAGAAATGAGTAGTGTTTGGTTCGTATATTTGTCTGGTGATTGTACTTAATCATAGTTTTCTATTATGTGCAGGTTTGGATACAAAGCAACTCCACGGCCGTTAGGATTATTCGAGCATCATATCAGGTGGGTAATATCTACCCTGGTTAGGTAGTTTGATCTGAATCTAGTGCATGAATTTTGACTTATGTTATTACTTTGATCTTAGATCCACTTTTATTTAATCGTATGCTTGTACTGCCTTGACCTTTGAGATATATTGCTGTTACTTCATTATTTATCTATCACGGATCTGAACTACAAACCATATTATGTGTTAGCTGATGGATGTTCAGTAAGTACATGTGGTTAGGGTTATCTTTGTGATCTCAGATTGGGTTACCGTGTTACATCACTAGGGTTAGGTGATGGGTCAGATTTTGGAGTCGATTGTTATATCATACACATATCAATGGTGCATCTATGGTGGATCTAGTGGTTGTGCATAGATAAGTGTGTGAGTGTGAGTATGTGGTTATGGACTAGAGGTCCTAGCATGATTGTATGTCCATTATGGATCATATATCTGTGTATGATTATATGGATTGTTGATAGTATCTCGCCGCGGACTGGAGGTCTTAGCGTTGTTGACTGTCAGTTGGGTATGACTCTCTGTGTGGTAGAGAGAGTGCCTTATGGATTAGTAGTTCTTGGATAGTTGACTTTTGGTTGACCAGGAATCCCCGTGGGATAGGGAGTGTTGCGAGGATACTTGTGTGGAGCTATGCATCAATACACTGCATGCATACTGTTGACTGGGTCTCCCTTGTAGTTGAGACGGGTCGTCAGACATCCTGCCTCCCTGACCACTCGGGGTAGTGGTAGCAGGGTTGAGGGAAAAGCATTGGATGTGCCGCGCTCGACCACTATAGATGGTGGTAGCTGGAGTGGCATGCAGCTTGTCCTGTCGTGCAGCACTCGACCACTCATGGGTAGTGGTAGCTAGAGTCGCTTGCAGCAAGGACCCCTAGGGTAGCATATAGCTCTATGGCAGCTAGCTACCAATCATACTACCCAACTCGGTCACTCGAGAGTGGTGGCAGCTGGAGTTAGGATAGTAGTCATGTTGTGCCACCCTGGCCACTCTGGGGTCATGATTGGACGGGTCCACAGACATGGTCATGCATATACATTGATGATATTTATGTATGCATGTATTTGATATATGTTTTACATATGTCTGTGAGATGCTGCATTTGATTGAGCTATATTTGCTGCATATGCTTGTTCATCATGATACATGTCATTTGCATATTATATACTGTTGTGTGTTGAGCATGATATATGTGTTGGTCCAGACTGTTGTATGCATTTGATTAGCATCATGTTCTAGTATGGATTGGGATGTTATTACATGTGATTATATACTGTTCATATGTCTGAGTGTTGGTCAGGTATGAGATTGACTTTGTACGTTATATGGGTTATGTTATTATATATCTATTCATGATGATATTGCTTATGGTGTTGCAGACCGTCAGGTACATTGGTATATTACTTCATGTTCAGTTGATCAGTTTAGAATATGCTTTGAGTATGACTATATTGTGGTTACTTGTTATTAGATTTGGATAGGACTATATGTCTATTGGACTCATTCTGTATACCTATAGATCTTCACATGTATACTTGTAGATATTTATATCCCTATATGTTGTTCATGCACTTTCTATATATTACCCCTGAGTTTATACTCACCACCCCGGACCCTGGGTTTCCTATTGCCCAGGTAACAGGTAGAAGATTCCTTGGACGTTCGGAGCTCTGCCAGCTGATCCCATCTCATAACAAATGGTTGGATAGTATTTCCATATCGATGTTGTATTCTTATGGATTGATGTTTTTTGGGTTTTATCCTATATCATTTTCGTATTTGTGATATACAGATGTGTTGTATGTATTTGGCCTTTGATATGGTTTTTATTATGATTCTTGTTGTGTCAAATCACTCCGGAGTGCATAGTGAGTCTTTGTATTATTTGTCAGTATCTTCCGCTGTGTTTGTATGGATTATGTCTGTATATTTTTTATGTCATTGTGGCCGAAAGGCTTTATGTATATCAGAGAATTGTATTACGTACAGGGGAGATGTTGTCCGATTATCTTCGGCTCGACATACTCTCGGGGTGTGACAAAAGGTTTCAAGCAAATTCATGGTATTGACTATAATGAAACATTTTCTCTAGTTGCGATGTTTAAGTCCATTCGGATCATGCTTGCTATTGCAGCGTACCACGATTATGAGATTTGGAAGATGGATGTCAAAACCACATTTCTAAATGGAAACTTGCTCGAGGATGTGTACATGACACAACTTTAGGGTTTTATAGATCTACAACATACTGGCAAAGTATGCAAGCTATAAAAGTCCATTTATAGGCTAAAACAAGCTTCTTGGAGTTGGAATCTTCGATTCTATGATGAGTTCAAACAATTTGGTTTCATCAAGAATGAAGATGAACCCTGTGTCTACAAGAGGGTTAATGGGAACACAGTTGTCTTCCTTGTATTATATGTGGATGACATACTACTATTGAGAATGACATTTCTTTGCTACAGTCTGTGAAGACTTGGCTGGGGAATTGTTTCTCAATGAAGGACTTAGGCGAAGCAGCCTATATTCTAGGCTTCAAGATCTATAGAGATAGATCTAAGAGATTGCATGGCCTAAGTCAGAGTACATATATTGACACGGTATTACTACGGTTTGCCATGCAGAATTCCAAGAATGGATTTCATCCGATGTCACATGGTGTGAGTCTTTCAAAGACTTAATGTCCCACTTCTAGAGAAGAGAGAGACCGCATGGATAAGATCCCTTATGCATCTGCCATAGGATCTATCATGTATGTCATGCTATGTACTCATCCTGATGTCTCGTAGGCTTTGAGCATGATGAGCAGATACTAGTCAGATTCAGGTCAGCATCACTGGATAGCGGTGAAGAATATTCTTATGTACTTAAGAAGGACTAAAGAATATTTCTTGATATTTAGAGGTGATAGGGAACTAGTTGTAAAGGGTTACAGTGATGCCAGCTTCCAAACTGACCAGGACGATTATAGATCGCAGTCAGGGTTCGTGTTTTGCTTGAATGGTGGCGCTGTGAGCTGGAAGAGTTCGAGGCAGGATACAGTTGCTGATTCTACAACAAAGGCCGAGTATATTGCTGCATCAGAGGCAGCAAAGGAGGCAGTTTGGATCCGCAAGTTCATTACTGAGCTTGGGGTGGTTCCTAGCATAGCAGATCCTATAGCGATCTATTGTGACAACAACGGAGCGATTGCGCAGGGTAAGAAACCTTGCTCACACCAGTGGACCAAACACATACTACGACACTTCCATCTCATTCGAGAAGTTATCGATAGAGGAGAAGTGAAGATTTGCAGAGTACCCACAGATGCTAACATCACAGATCCCTTGACCAAGGCTTTGACACATAAAAAGCATGTGGTCACACTAGGTCATTAGGTATTAGATACTATAGTGATTGACACTAGTGCTAGTGGAACATTGTTAGTGAAAGCTCTAGAGCCGATCATGTGATAATTGTTGTATGGACTTGTTGTATCATATTCCTATATATATTTATAAAGGAATTTCTTTATGGTTATTATACTTACTTGTATTGGTGCCAAATAACTAAGTATAATAGCGTACTTGAGTAGAAGGTTCTTATCTATATCACTCGATTGGTAGAATCGATAATGAGATGATATAAATAATATTACTCTTAATCATTCCTAGTCAAGTATTAATATTCAGGGACAATATTAATGGAAAGAGACTAGCATGTAGGTCAACTCGATGACTTGATCTCACAAGTCATGGATATGAGATATCAAGTTGACACATGGGTATGCATTGGAGAATGTATACTGAATGACCCATCATGAGAAAGAATTATGGATCACTATATGAGTGTCATATAGTTTCTCATGTGACTATTAGTCCTTAGACCTGAAGTCACCATGGTTCCCTACATAAGGAGTTGCATACTTTGGCTTCGTCAAACATCGCCCGTAAATGGGTGGACTATAAAGGCGATTACTGGGTATGTAATAAATTATGTGGAGGGATGTGAGTGATGTAGATGAGATCTATCCCTCCTGTATGACGGGAGTGATATCATGATTCTTGATAGACTGAGACCACTAAGTGCATGACCATGCCCAAATGAGTCAATATGAGATATTGAGCTCATTTGATTAGAGTGAGTCTACATGGAGTTCAAGATATATATTGTACAGAGGTTGACACGGTCTATGCCTCAATTGTTGAATCTTGAAGACATGGATAGAGGGATATTATCACATATTGTGAGAGTCACAATTAGTAGTCACAAAGGTGATGTTAGATCTCAACATTCTTGTAACTTGGGTAGCAATGATGTGTTGCTAGATACCGCTCATTGCTTATGTTTCTAAATCAGTTTAGGAGTGTTGCCAACGTTACAAGAACCTATAGGGTCACACAAAAAGAAAAATTAGATGGATATTAGGTTCATATGATGGACCAAGAGGATTAGGTTCATGTGATGAACCAAATTGGATTAAAAGTAATCCAAATTAGAGTAATTGAGTTGGACTCAATTTGATTCATGTGTTGAATGAGTCTAATTTAGATTTGATTCTTTGAGTCAATTTAAACTAATGAATAGAGATTCATTAAATTGAATTGACATGAATCAAAGGTTAGATTTGATCAACCATGGGAGATAAGAGGTCAAGTTTGACTTGACTTGAGAGGGAAGATGAATGGTCATGTTTGACTTGACCAAATGCCACTTCATGGTGACTTGGCATAGGGCCAGCCAATGATGATGTTCCACATCATCATGGACACATCATGGTGTGGCACCTCATGAGGAAGACCAAGAGTCATGGCTCTTCGTATTACATGGATGTTTATAACCCCCTCCTTAAGTGGCCGGCAAATTGATGAGTAAGGTTAATTGTTTGCTTCTTCTTCCTTCTCCTATCTTTTTCTCTCCCTCTCCTCCATGGAAGAAACCTCCCAAGAGTGCTAGCACACTCTAAGTGGTTCTCTCCACCCTTTTGTTCATGTGGATACGTGTAGAGGAGTGTACACTTGACACTCTACGAGATCTGGCAACCTTTTGACAAGCGGGATAAGTGAAGGGCATCGCTACAAGGGTAACGTTCTTCTCATGTAGATCTAAGGTAGATCTAGTGTAGATAAACATGTACATAAATTTTTATTTATCTTCGTACAAATCCATTGTCGGCTTCCGAGGTTTTCGTAACACAAAAAATGATTTTTGTGGCTCGGATAGTCCAACAGATCGCGGATCTGACTTGTTAGAAGTCATTGGATGGCGTCAGCTACAGCAGAAGTGGACGGATGTTGTACATCAGTCGACTGATGGAGGCTCAACTAGAAAATCAACTCTCTCCCTATAAAAAGAGGGCTTGGGGTGCTTGAGGAGGCTAGTGCTTACATTCCTAGCATACTCTCAAGCTCCCCACATTTTCTTAAGCTTTCTAAGTGTTTTTAATCCTCCTCTTCTCTAATTGGTTTAGTATTGTAGATGGTTTCGAGAAGTCGTTCGATGAATTTGGAGTGACAATACAAATGAAGGATTGGACTAGGGAGATGGCGAAGAAGGCTCAAGCTAACGCCAAAGCAACAACCACACTTCAATGTGGTTTGTCTAAAGAGCAACTAAGAAAAGTCAGACCTTTCGAATCCGCAAAGGAGCTTTAGGAGAAGCTCATCGAACTCAACGAAGGGTCAAAGGAGATAACAAGAGCAAAGAGGGACTTTTTGATAGGTCAACTTCAAAGTTTAAACATGAAGACCAATCAGATCGTGAGCCAAATGCACAGTTGATTTAAGGAAGTAGTCAACAGACTACATGCAATAGGTGAGAAGGTAGAAAATCGTGACCTAGTAAGGTATGTCCTTCAAGATTTCCCTAGAACAACTTTATGGGAATCAATGGTAGATGCTTATAAGATTTATAGGGATCTTTCCTCAGTTAAGATAGATGAACTATTTTGTGAATTTGAGTTGCATGAGCAAGTTAACACTTCGTCCAAGGAGAAAGGTGTAGCTCTTTTTGTAGGTAAAAAGGAGAGAAAGAAGAAAGAAAAGAAGGGAGCTTCTTCTTCATCCGAATCGGAGGAGTCCTCTAGTAGTGGTGATGAGTTGTCGGCAAGCGAGGTGGCTCATTACATGAAGAAGTTTGGTGGGAGATCAAGCAAGCTCACCAAAAAGGATGTGAGGAGGATGTTCCAATCCTCAAAAGGTAAATCCTCTAGTAGTTCAATTTATACTCCTAATGTTACTTGCCATGGTTGCAATAAAAAGGGGCACATCAAGCCAAATTGCCCGGAGCTAAAGAAAAAGGAAGAAAAGGAAAAGGAGAAGAAGGACAAGAAGGAGAAGAGAAAGAAGGAAGTCATGGTAGCACAAATGTGGGATACACAACTTAGAAGATTCATCAGATGAGGAGGAACTTTGCCACGTCACACGCAACTTTGCACTCATGGCCATGGAGGATGATACTGAAGCCTCAGGTCAAGAAGAATCATCCTCATCAAGCGATGAATCGTCCTCTAGCGACGATGAGGTAAAAGACTCCCCTAGGGTAGAATTATTGTACAAAACCATTGCATATCTTCAAAATGCATTAAATAAATCAAAATCTAGGATTAAGGATTTGAAAGTAGAAATCAAAGAAATTAGAAATGTAGAAGTTTCTTGTAATAATGCATGTTCACTTAAGGATGAAAATGATGAACTTAAAAAAGAAATAGGTGAATTAAGAGCATGCTTATAAAAATTCACTAATTGGTCCAAATATCTTGACATGATACTTAGGGACCAAAGGGCCATTTATAACAAGGTCGACATAGGTTGTAGACCTAAGGACAAGGAAGTAGCATTTACTTCCCTAATTAGTAGAAAAACAACACTTAGGAGCAAGTTTAAAAAGGCTTGGGTTCCAAAGAAATTTTTACTTGATGTTATTGGTCCTAAAATCTAGGTACCTAAGGCTTGTGCTTTTCATGTTGTATAGGTAGAAGGACCAAGCATGTGGATTGTTGATAGTGGGTGCTCAACACATATGACCGGGGATGTGAGCAAATTTTCCACAATCAACCACATTAGCAAGGGAACCGTGTCTTTTGGTAATAGTGGTAAACTTAAAATCCTAGGAAAAGACACAATTGAGGTATCCCCAAAACTTATTATTTATAAAGTCCTTTTAGTCAACAACATGAAATTTAACTTACCTAGTGTTAGTCAACTTTGCGATGCAAATTTTAATGTTAAATTTAGTTCCACAAAGTGCTTTATTAGACACAAGGAATTAAATGATTTCATGTTAGTAGGATATAAGAAATCATATATTTATTATGTTGATTTATCCTCTGCTTCAAACATTTCTCCTAAGTGTCTTATGGCAAAAAAAGAAGAAAGTTGCCTATGACATAAGAGATTAGGGCATATCAACATGAAAAACATAGCCAAGGTAGCTAAATTGGAGCTAGTGAAGGGATTGCCTAAATTGAAGTACATCAAAGAGAAGATACGTGATGCATGCCAAGAAGGAAAACAATCAAAGTCATCACACAAGGGTAAAACTTTAACTAGTACTTCCTTACCTTTAAAGCTTATTCATTTAGATTTATTTGATTGTCATAGTACTCCTTCCTTGAATCATAGTAAATATTGCTTAATTATAGTTGATGATTTTTCTAGATATACTTGGGTGTATTTTATGAAACATAAGGACAATACCCTAGAAATAATCATAGGTTTTAGCAAAAGAGTAGAGAATGAAAGAAATCTCAAAATCAATCTGATCTGTAGTGATCATGGTGGAGAATTTGAGAATTCTAATTTCTCTAAATTTTGCTTAGAACAAGGGTACAAGCATGAATTCTCTTGTCCTAGAACACCCCGACAAAATGAGGTGGTGGAAAGGAGAAATCGTGCCCTACAAGAGGCGGCTAGGACTATGCTTAATGCATACTCATTACCTAGCTACTAGTGGGTGGAAGCGATTAATACCGCTTGCTATATGCAAAATAGAGTCTAAATCTATAGGTTTGTAGGTAAAACTCCATTTGAATTATGGAATGACACAATTCCAACAATTTATTACTTTAAAGTCTTTGGATGCAAAGCTTACATCTTAAACACCAAGGACAATTTAGAAAAATTTTAGTCCAAAGAGGATGAGGGAATCCTAGTTGGATACTCATCCACTAGTAGAGGCTATAGAGTCTACAACAAGAGAACACAAATAGTTGAGGAATCTTCAAATATTCAATTTGATGAAAACTCTACTACTTACCCTAGGAAATCCCCCATTAATAATGATATCAATGACAAAAATAAAGACATTACCCATAAACTTCAAAACTTGACCTTAGGGGGTAATGATCAAGGGGGAGGATTAGATCAAGGGGAGTAATAGGAGATTCTGATGATGAGAGGAGAAATTGTTGGGATGTATACTGAAAAGTCTATCTTTTATATGAACATCTTTATTTTTGAAATAAGAATCACATTATCATTGTTTACATATTTATGGTTATGCATATTGTCTGATACATTAAATTGTAGATAACATGGTGTGTAGTGTCACATGAGAGATCATGTTATCGGTTCCTTGTAAAGTATAAGTAAAGGCTCACAACTGAGATGATTTTGGACAAACCATTGGTATGGTTGTAGTGTGATTTGGTATTGGTTTGTCTTGACCAAAGAATTACACTAGTGCACTTTGTGTGTATTGAGTAGGACCGACTTAGAGGTGATTCAATTTATTACTAACTACATAATTGAATTGGTCCTCGGATATTATGGTTTACATGCTCTTAATCCTAATATAATAACGGACACATGCAATTAGTATTTATTTTTTGATTTACCAATGGGCGAGATTTATAGATTAAATTGATAGGCTTGATAAGTTGGGAAATGATATTATTTACATGGTGTGTCATTGGTTATAGGAGGAAACCGTGTCCTATATATTAGGATGATTATGTCCCCTTGAGGAGCTCTTAAGGATCATCATGTAAACCTTGCAGGTGGACTTGGTCTGGCATGATGATAAGGTTGAGTGGTACTACTCATGGAGTTAGATGTTGATTAATTAATCGTCAGTAAATTAATTAATTGATGGACATTCGAGATCTTAAACACGGAGAGATATTTGTACAATTAATATATAGAGCCCATATTAATTTATGGGGGTTGGTGAGGTAGATCAATGATAATCCTCTAGTGGAATGAGTTATCATTAATTGATCGGACTTTATGTGGGCTAGATCCATTGGGTGGCAAAGATCCAACTCCTCATCATGGTCCCTATTGTAGCCTATTAAAACTCTCATGGAGCCTAGATCCGACGGTGGAGACTAAATATCTAGATCCGAAGGTGAAGATTAAATCTCTAGATCCGACGGTGGAGATTAAATCTCTAGATCCGACGGTGGAGATTAAAAGGAGGCTTAATCCTAACTCTATAAATAAGGGCTAGGGCTTGGGTGGCAAGGAGATAGAACAAGCAATTGGTTGCTAGGGTTAGGGTTTGGCTTGGGCGGCAAGGAGGAGTAGTGGTGTTAGGGTTTTGTCTCCATGGCCGGCGGCACAAGAGGGTCTAAGGTTTGTTTTCCTTGGTTTTTCCCTCTTGACCGACACACCACCATCTTCTTCCTAGGGCCGGTGGCACCACCTTTTCCTCCTCTCCTTTAGCCGGCGACAACTTTTCTTTAAGGTTGGCCAACGCTCCTTCATCCTCTCCTTGTCCGGCGGCAACATCAAGTTCCTTGCCTTGGTGGTCGGTTCTAGATAGGAGAAGAAGTTTTGTTTTATTCTTCCCTTTGTTCGGAGCGAGCAAGGAAGGGAAGCACGTGATCTAGGAGGCTTCGACTTTTGGAAGATCGTCACCCACACGACGTCCAAAAGGAGGATGAACATACAATAGAAGACCTAGAGGTAAACAAGAGGTACAATTATTGTTTAAGTATGTTTTCTTATTCTATGCAAATTGTATGTATTGTATGTGGCTAATTTACTTGGACCCCGAAGACAAACACAAAAATCGACGATCCGTACATCGTCTATTCCGCAGCTAATCGAAGAAAAGAAGTAGGTTGCTTGAACAACAAGTTTGTTCAAGTGACCACTTTAATCGAATAGCACGATGATAGATCGGTTGCTTGGGTAATCGCTCTTCATCAAGGATTAATTTTTTAATCCGGAGACGTAGATGGGATTGCCATGCACTAGCGACCAAGGTGGGAAGTGAAGCTTCTGATCCACCCTTCAGAAATGAGGATAATCATGATCAAAACCAATTTGATACACCTCCTAGAACACTAAGGGTTCATCAAAATCATCCTCTAGACCAAGTTGTAAGAGAATTATCTCAAGGTTTTAGAACTAGGTCTTTTCATAGAGATCCCTCTAGTCAAATATATCTTATCTCACAAATTGAGCCCAAATCAATCAATGATGCATTACTTGATTCGGATTGGATTTTAGCAATGCAAGATGAATTGGCTCAATTTGAAAGGAGTCAAGTATGGGAGTTAGTCCCTAGACCCAATGATAGCACCATTGTTACTACAAGATGGGTCTTTAGGAACAAATTAGATGATCAAGGAAATATAACAACAAACAAAGCAAGATTAGTTGCAAGGGGTTTTAATCATGTTGAGGGGATTGACTATGATGAAACCTATGCCCTAGTTGCTAGGTTAGAGTCGATTATAATCCTATTAGGATATGCCTCTTACATGGGTTTTAAACACCATCAAATGGATGTAAAATCGGCATTCCTAAATGGGTTCACTAAGGAAGAAGTATATGTAGAACAACCTCCCGGGTTTGAGAATATAGACTATCCAAACCATGTATATAAGCTTAGAAAAGCTTTATATGGGTTAAAACAAGCTCCCTGGGCTTGGTATGAAATATTATCATCTTTCTTATTTTCTAAGGGTTTTAGAAGAGGTCAAGTAGATCAAATACTCTTCATAAAGTCAAAATCAAAGGATATCTTTGTAGCGCAAATATATGTTGATGACATTATTTTTGGGTCAACAAATGATGAGCTTCTTCAAGACTTCATAAAAAATATGGAGAATGAGTTTGAAATGAGTTTAGTTGGAGAATTAAATTTCTTCCTAGGTTTACAAGTCAAACAAACAAATGAAGGAATTTATGTATACCAAACCAAATATGCTAAATAAATGATTATGAAATTTTGTTTGAAAAATGCTAAGGTAGTATCAACTCATATGGCAACCAAAAAAAAGATAGATAATGATCAAGAAGGTAAATTAATTAACATAAGCTTTATAGAAGCATGATTGCTAGCCTTTTATACTTAACTGCTAGTAGACCCGACATTTTATTTGTGGTAGGTTTGTGTGCAAGATATCAATCATTGTGCCAAAGAATCCCATTTAGTCGTCGTTAAGAGAATTTTAAGATATATCAAAGGCACACTAAATGTAGGACTTTGGTACCCTAGGACAAAATCTTTTGATTTGATTGGGTACACCGATTTTGACTATGCGGGTTCCAAGTTGGATCGGAAGAGTACTAGTGGTAGATGTCAATTTCTTGGATCCTCCCTAGTTAGTTGGAGTAGTAGAAAGCAACCTTATGTTGTTTTGTCCACCACCAAGGCCGAATATGTGGCTATAGGTGGTTGTGTGGCTCAATTACTTTGGATGAGACACACTCTAGAGGACTATGACCTACAATACTCCAATGTCAAAGTTTATTATGATAATGTGATTATCATAAATTTGACCAAAAATCAACTACATCACTCTAGGACAAAGTACATTGAAGTGAAGCATCACTTCATTAGAGATCATGTGGCCAAGGGGGACATTGAACTCAATTACAAATAATCCAAGTCCAACTTAGCTGACATTTTCACCAAGGCTCTCCCCGAAGCAGATTATTCATCACTTAGGAGAGAACTTGGAATGTGCTTGGTAGAGTAGAGGTTTAGTCTTGCTTGATCCTATAGAAACCCTAGGATTATACCTCTATAGCATCTCACAAAATACCTAAGAAATCATGATTTTTCTATTGAGCCACATAGACATCATATGAGATGTTAGGAAGATGCACTTGGTTCATCATGCTTGTTATGATGCATTACTATGAACCAAGGTGTCATCTAGAGACATTGATCCTTAATTGGACCAATCATTGGGAAAGCTTATGAACAATTGACGTGCATATATCTCTAAGAACATGATTGAAAATGTCAAACAAAACATAATTTAAACTATGTTTGTCATACTTTGAAAAACAATTTTCAATTGCTAAGCAAAAGTGATACAAAGTTTGTAAAATCCTTAAAGGTTTTGCTAGTTTTCAAATTTTCACCATTTTTGAAATATGGAAAACATATATTTTTCAAATTATTTTTCCTTGATAAAGAATTATTTCAGAAATGTGTATACAAAATTTCATGATTTTTCGATGATCCTGGAATTTTTTGTGCATTTTTGAAGTTAGGTTGAAAAGGCTAAAATTGACATTTCATGCTTGGAAGTCGATTGCTTCAGATTTCAGTCGACTGTCACTCTGATTTTTCTGCATATCAGCCCTATTTCTTTGTCTTGAGTATAATCTTAAGTGTCCTAACCCTATGGTATGGTAATTCAAGTAATTAAGAGGGTTTAGGACTGATTGATGCATTGTTTTAAGGAGAGTTTCATTGTGCAAACCTTTCATTCCCTAAGTCTATATCATGTTTATTGTTGTTGCAAAGTTAGGCTATACTTCCTATCTATTGTTTCATGCTTTGCTCAACATGTTCTTTACACATCATGAACCATGTCTTGGACTAAGGGGGAGCCTATATCTATCTTATACCTTAGTTCAAGACATAACCAATTTAATTATTTCATGAAACTATTCTGTATGAATCCTTCTCTTTTTGATGTATGTCAAAGGGAGAGAAGGAAACTTTAAGTTAGAATTCATATTGGAAATATGATGTTTTCATTATGTGCATATTTTAAGACCTAACTTAAATGATTGCAAAACATCAAAAAGGGGGAGATTGTTGGTGCAACAATGCCCCATGCATTTATGTATTTTGATGTTTGGATAATTGATGCACATGAACGCGTCTTCAAATCTCGCGATGTAGACCATCGAAGAATCAAAGCACGCACTTGCGCTCAACACCCGTAAGTGTACGGATGTCGTCAAGTAATAAAAAGATTATCAATCCCTTAGGGACTGAGATTCGAGTAACGATTTATTTGGTGTGTGTAATTGTTCGGGACTAGACTCTAACGAGTTATGAATGTGAGGGTTATCGGTGTTACTACTCAATACGGTGTCACACGGAGGAAAAAAGGAGGTCGCCGCGAGATCTTATAAAGCGATTCTAGGACTTCAATTTCGCTTGTGTGTCCCAAGACATGCTATCAACTGGGCGTTGTCTAAATGTTATTCTACGGTCGTGTGGAAGGGACATTATACACTCTCCCGATGAGCCACCGCATCTATCAGGAACTATCTCTTCCTTACAAGGACTGGATAGGCAGTACGAGGATGCTGAATCAATCCCTGCAACGAACTGTTTCTAGTTCTATCGCATCCTTCAACCCGCGGTTACAAGAGATGAGGCTAACCCCTAGGTTCCTCGTATAAATCCCCTAAATCATAAATAAGAGGGTTGTCACCCCTCATATTAGCTTAGCACAGTAGATAGAAAACCAAATACACATAGATAGTGGTCTAAACAAATTTCAATTGCAAATTCAAACTCAATAATAGAATTCAATTTGAAGCAGCATGTCATACGCACACAAGCTACTCCCTAATCCTAGAATCAAAGAAACTACTCCATCGATAGGAAAGAACAAACACAAGGCATGTTCATGTTCGAATACATCGTAGATAAAGTGCAAGAACAAGAATTTACAATGCCAATGTGACCTTCTCTCTGGCGTTGAAGTGCAAAACTCGGATCTCCGACGGTGTTCTTCCTCCCCGTTGCGAGTTCCCGAAGATTTTTAGGGCTTCGGTGTGTCATCTCATCCGTCTTGCCTCCCCCCCCCCACCCCGAGGTTTAGGGCGGAGGTCTCCTTATATAGACATCACACCGGATCGCTGTGAAATCCAAAAAAACCCTAGTCGCGTAAATCTGTTGTTGCAGTTGGCACCTAAGTCGAACCTGAATTTTGATTATAACAAATGATACAAAGTTAAGCTCTTATTGTTATCTCACGAGCTAAATCGAGTGTGCAGAAAAGTGCTAAAGCTGAAGTTGAATGCTAGTGACACCCGGAGGAAGCCACGATGGTCGGGCAACACTCGAGTGACTTCGGAGGGAGCCGAAGGAATCGAGTCGAAGGCCAGAAGCAAAAGCGACACAATAAGTATCGAGGTAAGCTCGTGTGTGTGTGAGAGTAAGAGAGGTTGTATCCTCCTTATGGGGATGATCTTAAGAATAGATCCGACCAAAGACATCCTATAGATGGTCTAGGTCGAGATCGGACGGTCGGCGGTCGGCGAAATAATGTTTTTGTCAAGCTAACTTTGACTTGCAGCTAGCATCAGTCGATTGCCAGCTTGGAGGACTCGACTGCCATCCATCAATCGACTACCTGCGGTCAGCATTCGACTGATGCTACCATCAGTCGACTGATGATGGCCATCAGTCGACTGATGGTCAAGGATCAGCTTTGAGGAGTCAAGGCTTATCACCTCATTTCAAGGGGATTGGTGCTCAAATCTCATTGGCTGAAGTTCCTCTCGAGAAGGTGCTCAAAGGCTATAAAAGAAGGGCCTCTCCTAGGGTTTTCTCATCAATTCTAAGTTTCCAAAATCTTCCGCAATGTTGCAACTCTCTGACGACGAAGTGAAACTTCTCCGACGTTCTATGTTTATGTGTTTATATTTTTTATCGGTATAAGTTTCAATTCAATTTATTTCTTTTCATATATTGTCTCGGAGTTTTTATCATAACGAGGAGAGGGGGAGTGTTCCTTTACCTCAAGATTTTGTGATTTCTTATATTCGATCAACTCCTACCTCCAACGAGGAGGAGTTCGTTTAGTGTTTTTCCCTCCGTGCGTGGTCAAGGACCACTAGGGCCTTGGAGTAGTAGCCGAAGGCTACGAACTAAGTAAAAAATCCACTTGTCTCTTTTATTTATCATTTATCTTCCGCTGCATTTTAATTTGTCTACTCAACGAATTCGTACGAATAGTTTTATCGCTATTCACCCCTCTCTAGCGATCCGCTCAATCCAATAATTGGTATCAGAGTCAGGGGTGCTATGATTTTGTGAAACCACCAAACTAGCTTTCTACGGATTTTTTTTTCATTTTTTTTTCTATTTATTTCGAATTTTTTTCTTTCTTTTTCATTCTTGTAGTTTTTCTTCTCCCGCACTACTAATCCAAGACGCGAGTCTTGGGACATTTCTGCCATTTGTGTTTTTAGGTTTCTTCCACTTAATCCTCTTGTTTTTGGTTTCAATGGCCCATCTCGAGGGTTTTAGCACCGTCCGACCTCCATTTTACAACACAGATGACTTCCGTTATTGGAAGGGTCGGATGAAATGCTTTCTTAAAATCAAAATCGAGATGTGGATCATAATCCAAACGAGATTCACACTTCCGACTAACGAAGTGGGTGAATCCTTGGATTATGACCAATGGACCAATGTGACAAAAAGACAAGTCGAAGCTAATGCCAAGACAACTCAAATCCTCCAATGCGGCTTGTACAAGGAGGAGCTTAATTGCGTCGGCCCCTTCATCAGCGCAAAGAACCTTTAGACAAAACTAGTGGAGCTACATGAAGGGACCGATAAAGCCAAGGTATGTAAGCACGAGACGGAGACGCAACTTCACGCTCACGTTCAAGACATAGTCAACAACCTACATGCGATCGGACAAAAGGTCGAAAATCGTGACCTTATTAGGTATGTTCTTGACTCATTTCCTAGGACCACCATGTGGGCATCCATGGTCGATGCCTACAAAGTCTCCAAGGATCTTTTAAAACTTAGATTAGATGAGTTGTTTTCCGATTTCGAACTTTATGAGTTGTCTAACTTGGAACCTGAGAAGGGTATAGCACTTTTTGCAGGTTTGAGGAAGAAAACCGCAAGGAAGCCCCCCCAAAAGGAAGAAGAAGATGAATCCGATTCAGAGGTCGACCCGAAAATGGAGGCCGAACTAGTCAACCTAGTTCGGAGGATAGTCAAGGGCCGAAAATGAACCGTCACACGACCCAACAAAGGTATGCCTAAAAGTTCTAATATTAGGTGTTACGAATGCAAAAGGTTTGGACACATCAAGTCCAAATGTCCGAAGCTCAAGAGCAAAGCACCGAAACACAAAAATGCACTCAACGCTATGTGGGAAGAAGTGTCCGAGGAAGAAGACAATGATCACGTCCTCATGGATAAACCGATTGAATCAGAGACGGAGTCAGAACCGGAACACGAATCTGAAATCGAAGACGAATCGGACTGCGAAGCGCTATTCAAGATAACCCACATATACACATCCGGTTCAAAAGATACACTCGAGGTAAGTCGATCCCTTATTAGTATGCTCTATAGTGCAATTAAATTTTTAACTAGGAAATTAGCTAAGTCCGAGTCTAAGGTCGAGACCCTGGTTGAGGAAGTTAAACTCCTCAAACACGAGGTCTCCCTAACATCTTCGACTAGTCGAGTTCGAGAGGAGGACTCAACTCGGGTTGAAAATCTCAAAGTTGAGAACTCACTCTTAAAGAGTCAAGTCGAAGATCTTAGGAACACATTGGAAAGGTTTACTTTGGGATCCAAAGGACTTGACCTCCTACTTGGATCGCAAAGGGCCATGTACAACAAGGTCGGACTAGGGTTTAGCTCAAATACGACCAACAAGTCGTATATGTCGATTGTAAGTCGACATAAAAAATGTGTCCAAGCATGAGTCTCTAAAACCACTTTGATTTCAAACTTAGGGTCAAACCAGTACTAGGTTCCCAAGGACCAAATCTACTATGTGGAGAGACCGAACCGATTCAATGGTCCGGGGGGAGCCAGTATAAAACTTGTTTGTGTTTTAACTTAGAAATTGCATGCTTAGGTTAGTTATTTATTTTGATTTTCCTTTTTAGAATGGTTAGATAGGACTATAACTCATCAATACTTGGTAACATAGTACCAGGACACGGTGAGATGATAGTACGCTAGGAAAGCAGAGTCTTGTGTATTCGAACTAGATAAGGCGTATCTAGTTCAGTGCACTTGACCGAGCAGAACTAGCTAAAGCTACCTCGTCGTATCCTAGACTAGTTAGACCAGGAAGTGGTCTTAGGTGAGTCAAGTCTCTATTTTCTTGAAAATGGCTTTGTCTAAAGAAGTGGTCATTTTTTCGATCAAAGAAGACCTCTGTGCCTCGCCACGACCTGGAATCCATGATCTTGAAAAGGTGACTTGATGAGCCTAAGGTCAAATCCGAATCTAACGCAAGGTTGACAAGTGTTCAAATCATTAAATTTAAATCAAGTAAAATTGGAAGTCATCTCACAAGAACATATAGGGTTAACATGCTTGATCATGTAGACATGGGTGAGATGATTTAGGTTAATAATTTTCAATCAACCTTTAATAAATCTAATATCCGATCCAACTACCTTTCATGTAGGATCAATGGATGTTGGACAGTGGTTGCTTCTGACACATGACCGGGGATCAACTCAAGTTTTCGAAGCTTCAATTCAAACGACAAGGATCTGTAGATTTCGGAAACAACGACAAGCTCAAAATCATCGGATCAGGTGATATTGAGCTCAACTCTAACTTTACTAGTCAAAATGTCTTATTGGTAGAAAATTTTCAATATAATTTACTTAGTGTAAGCCAATTGTGTGATAATAACTATAAGGTCATATTTCTAGAAAATGAATGCGTAATTAATACAAATGAAACTTCTAAAATAATCCTTAAGAAAATCAGAAATAACAATATTTATACTATTAATTTAACTAACTCCTCAACCAAGTGTCTTATGACACGGCAAGAGGAATCATGGTTGTGGCACCGATGACTCGGTCACTCACACCCAAGACTCATCCACAAGATGAGTCAGAGTTACTTGGTCAGAGGTTTGCCAAACCTCAATAACTTGGATAATAAAATATGTAATGCTTGTCAAAAAGGTAAACAATCTAGGAAACAACATCAACTAACTAATCAAGAACGAACCAAAAGTGATCTTGAGCTCCTACACATGGATCTATTTGATTCACACGGAGCTAAGTCACTTAATGGGAGTAAATTCTAATTAGTCATAATTAACGAATATTCTAGATTTACTTGGGTTAGGTTCATCAAACAAAAAAGTGATACCCTAGATCAATTAATCAACCTATTTAAACTAATAGAAAATCAACAAAACTTTAAAATCAAAAGAATTAGGAGTGATCATGGTGATGAATTCGAGAACCACAGGTTTACAGAATTCTATAACCAAAATGGATACCACTGTTGGGATGTATACTGAAAAGTCTATCTTTTGTATGAACATCTTTATTTTGAAATAAGAATCACATGATCATTGTTTGCATATTTATGGTGATGCATATTGTCTAATACATTACATTGTAGATAACATGGTGTGTGGTGTCACACGGGAGATCATGTTATCGACTCCTTATAAAGTATAAGTATAGGCTCACAACCGAGATGGCTTTGGACAAACCATTGGTTTGGTTGTAGTGTGATTTGGTATTGGTTTGTCTTGACAGTAGAATCACACTAGTACACATTGTGTGTATTGAGCAGGACCGACTTAGAGGTGATTCGATTTATTGCTGACTACATAATCGAATCGGACCTCAGATATTATATTATACATGCTCTTAATCCTGATATAATAAAAGACACATATACTTAGTATTCATTTCTTTGATTTACCAATGGGCGAGATTTATAGATTAAATCGATAGGCTCAGTAAGTTGGGAAATGATATTATTTATATGGTGTGTCATTGATTATAGGAGGAAACCGTGTCCTATATATTAGGATGATGATGTCCCCTTGAGGAGCTCATAAGGTTCATCATGTAAACCCTGTAGGTAGACTTGGTCTGGCATGATGATAAGGTTGAGTGGTACTACTCATGGAGTTAGATGTTGATTAATTAATGGTCAGTAAATTAATTAATCGACGGACATTCGAGATCTTAAACACGGGGAGAAAATGTACGTATAATATATGGAGCCCATATTAACTTATGGGGGTTGGTGAGGTAGATCAATGATAATCCTTTAGTGGATTGGATTATCATTAATGGTTCGGACTTTATGTGGGCTTGATCCATTGGGTGGCCAAGATCCAACTCCTCCTAATGGTCCCTATTGTAGCCTATTAAAACCTCATGAAGTCTTGATCCAATGGATGAAAACAAAACTCTAGATCCAAAGGTAGAGATTAAATCTCTATATCCGACGATTGAGATTAAATCTCTAGATCCGACAGTTGAGATTAAATCCCTAGAACCAATGGTGGAGATTAAAAAAAGGCTTATCCCTAACTCTATAAAAGGAGAGGAGGGGGTGGGCGGCAATGGGGAATCCCATTAGAGATAGGATTCGGGTTAAGGTTGGCGGCAAGCTTGAGGATTAGGGTTTTGGTATTGGCGGCACCAAATAAGGAAAGGTTTTCCTTTTCTTCTTCTTCTCCCTTGGTGGCTGGCGCGCATACCAGCCTTCCCTCCCTTGGACGACGTCCAAACCAGCCCCTCTCCTTCTCCTTGGCCGCCATCCATCCTTCTCATCCCTTTTCCTTGTTGGCCGGCTGCAAGCATCTAGCTTGGTGCTTGTTGGTTGGCTAAAGGAAGGAGAAGGGTTTTGTTTCTATTCTACCTCTTGTTCGGAGTGAGCAAGGAAGGAAGATTGGGAGCTTCGACTTTTGGTAGATCGTCGCCCACACGACGTCCAAAAGAAGGAAGGACATACAATAGAAGATCGAGAGGTATAATACTTGTTTATTTTTTTATGCAACATGTTAATGATTTTTTTCAATTATATATGCATGATATATTCAGTTTTGTGGCTAATATAACTTGGACCCCGAACATAAACACAAAAGCCAGCGATTCGTATATTGTCTATTCCACGGCTATTCGTAGAATAGAGGTTGGTTGCTTGAACAACAAGTTTGTTCAAGTGACTACTCTAATTGAATAGCACGACGATGAAACAGATGCTTGGGTAATCCCTCTTGTCAAGGATAATTTTTTTTTTATCCAGGGATGTAGAAGGGATCGCCATGAACAAGCGACCGAGTTAAAGTGGGAAGCGAAGTTTCGGACCTTCAAGTGGTATCAGAGCCACGGTTTCTGGTTTTGTGTGTTTAGGATTCGGTTACTTTTATGCACTTTTCATATATTATATGTGTCGGATAATAGTAGCATATGCGTAGGTTAACTCTTTGGTTGCAGGCATAGGATCCAACTATTATGGTCATATGTGTGTATGTGATTGTATGTGTGTAATTGTATACTTTGTTGAATCCTCGGGGTCGACGAGGCTAGTATTTATTTTTTTGTAAATTAGATACGACATTGTTTTGCCACTCTTTTTATTTTAGTTTACTTTCTATCTAGATTTCATGTACACTCCCTCGTGGAGTATAGGATCGATGGATGTAAATTAAAATATTTAGTCTCGGCTCGGATCTCTAGATGGCTCGTACATGGCATAGGAGGAGCGGATGAGATGGCGATACGACAGGAGACATATTGAAGACAAAAGACATAATAGTTGGAAAAAATTTATTTTTCATATTTATTGCTTATTGTTTGATATGCATGTCGTAGGCTAGAAAATTCCTCAATTTCAAATTACTAAGTGGGAGAGGGATATTTTTTTAAAACTCCCATGGCCTCAATTACGATTTGACATGTGATGCAAACAAACTTGCGCGTCGGCTCTAAGTGCCTTCCTCCCCATCGGATGAGTTTGTTTGCGGATCACAAGGTTAAATATGGTTATAGAAAATTATTAAGGAGCGTGTGTACTTCCCCATCGGAAGGCACATAACCCAAGATAATTACCTTGGCACCGAGTAATGGTGACCACTTAGATACAAATATAAGTATCCTCCCCATCGGAGTCACTGCTTTTATTTGTAGGGCCAAAGAGGAACCTGAAGGGTTTTGCTTATCGAGTCCGTGAGGGGAAGCTTCGCTTCCCACTTCACCTTGATAGCTTGTCCATGGCGATCCTTTCGATGTCCCCGGATTAAAAAAATTTAATCCTAGACAAAAGGGATTGCCCAAACCACCAAGTCATCGTCGTACTATTCGTTTAGAGAGGTTACTTGAACAAACTAGTTGTTCAAGCGACCATCCTCTATTCTACGAGTAGCCGCGGAATTGACGATGTCCGGATCGCCAATTTTCGTATTTATGCTCGGGATCCAAGTATTATTTAGCCATTTACAGATTTATAACATGCTTATAATTGAAAAACAAAAACAAGCAACAAACAAAAGAAGAGAGTAGAATAGGTATACCTCTCGATCTTCTAATGTATGTCCTTCCTCCTTTTGGACATCGTGTGGGTGACGATCTACCAAAAGTCGAAGCTCCTAGATTGCAAATCTTCCTTCCTTGCTCTTCCAAAGAAAGAGGAAGAGTAGAAACATGCTTTTTCTCCTCCCTAAAACCAACCAACAAGGAGCACATAATCTCCTTGCCGCCGGCCAACTAGAAGGTGGAGAAGATGATGGAAAACAATCAAGACACCAAGGGAAGCCCTATATCTTGTTTCCACCACCTAAGGAGAAGGAGAAGGGAGCTTTTGGGTGATGGCCAAGGGCTGAAAAGTGTAAGGGCAATCTCTTGCCATGATAAGGTTTTGATGTGTGTGGCAAAGGGTTTAAGTTAGGTTGGTATTGTTATTTGATATGTGCGTTGGAGTCTTGCAGGACTTAGTAATTCGCACATGGAGCCTTGGCGGGTTCACCCTCACAACCTCGGTCCTTGAGTCGGTGAAGGATGACTTTGCAGAAGCCGTGCACTTGGAGCATCCGAGGGACTGCCGGACGAGATGACTTGAAGTGAAGCCAAGGAAGCAGACTTCGGAGGCAAGAGACGCGAAGGAGCATTGTAGAGTCGTGCGCCTGATGCTGCCAAGGGACGTGGCCGCGAACGAAGAGAGCTTCGGCGAGGGACTTCGAGTGAGATGAGAGAATGAGTGAAATGTAAGTAGCTCATTAGATGAACTTGGCCGAATGGCTGAGTGTCGGAGACCTAACCGCAAGGGTTAAGGTTTACCCGACCGCCGGAAGCTCAAACTTATATTAAGTATGAGTTTCACACGGCACCAGTCAACTACCATGTCATGGCAGTCGACTGCTCTGAGTCGAATGTAGTTCGACTGGTATTCGACTGGTTAGTTTAAGGCCGAATGACTTCCATATGTGGCGATCGCCAAGACCATCGATCCGATCGCCAAGGCGGCAATCGACTGATCAAGAGGGTTTTGGCCACAGAACTGTTCGTAGCCGACTGGGCAGTCGACTACGGAGGAAGCAGTCGACTGATGAGGTCCATCAGTCGACTGCCAAGTGTTCCATTGGACTACAACGGTCGGGATCCGACGTGTTCGGAGGCCGTTGTAGTGGTGGCAATCGACTGCCAAAGGGCAGCAGTCGACTGGTGGCGGCCAACGGGAAGAAAATCTTCCTCTTTATAAAAAGAGAGGGAGTGGGGCTTTGGGAGGTTAATGCTCTTACTCCAAACGACCATCCAAGTGCCCCACAAGCTCTAAACTCTTCTTACTTGATTTTACTCCATTCTATTTATAAGAAGAGTGATCTTGATTGTAAAGGTTACGTCAACCTAGCTTAGTGCAAAGGAGAGACCAATAGTGATTGACTTTGGAGGAGTGATTCACCTTGGACGAATCGGACCGTGGATTAGCGGCGTAGACGTGAACCATGTTACATCTCCTTTGTTAGCGTTTGTATTTTCATTTATTGCATTGTCTTTATTGTTTATGCTTCCGCTTGCACTAACGATTGTGTAGACGAGCAAACGAACGTGAGAATTCCGACATCCATCGAAAGAGGGCTATTCACCCCCTCTAGCCGGCCAATCGATCCCCAACAAAAAGGGGCTGGAAACCAATCTGGACGCCGACCACAAGAGGAGGAAGAAGAAACAATCACCTTCCTTATTTGGTGCCGCCCTAGCCTCCAAACCCTAACCCTAATCCTATCTCAACAAGGATTCCTTCTTGCCGCCCAAACCCTAGCTCTCCTTTCATGTGGTTCACGGCAACTCCCATGCCCTCCTTTTATAGAGATAGGAATAAGTCATGAATTAATCTCCTCCATTGGTTTTAGGGATTTAATCTCAACCGTCGGATCTAGAGATTTAATCTCAACCGTCGGATCTTAGATATTTAATCTCTACCAATGGATCTTAGAGTTTAGTTTCAATCCATTGGATCTAAGCTTCATGAGGTGTAAATAGGCTACATTAGGGACCATGAGGAGGAGTTGGATCTTGGCCACCCATGGATCAAGCCCACATAAAGTCCGATCCACTAATGATGATCCAATCCACTAAAGGATCATCATTGATCTATCTCACCAACCCCCATATGATAATATGGGCTCCATATATTATTTCTACATTTTCTCCCCGTATTTAAGATCTTGAATGTCCGTCGATTAATTAATTTACTAACCATTAATTAATCAACATCTTACTCCTTGAGTAGTACCACTAAACCTTTTCATCATGCCGGACCAAGTCCACCTGCAGGGTTTACATGATGAACCTTATGAGCTCTTCAAGGGGACATCATCATCCTAATATATAGGACACGGTTTCCTCCTATAATCAACAGCACACCATATAAATAATATCATCTCCCAACTTACCGAGCCTATGTATTTAATCTATAAATCTCGCCCATTGTTAAATCAAAGAGATTAGTACTAAGTATATCTTCCCGTTATTATATCAGGATTAAGAGCATCTACTAAATAATATCTGAGGTCCAATTCGATTATGTAGTCAGCAACAAATTGAATCACCTCTAAGTCGGTTCTACTCAATACACACAAAGTGCACTAGTGTGATTCTATGGTCAAGACAAACCAACACCAAATCACACTACCACCATTCCGATGGTTTGTCCAAAGTCATCTCGGTTGTGAGCCTTTACTTATACTTTTCAAGGGGCCGATAACATGATCTCCTGTGTGACACCACACACCATGTTATCTACAATGTAAAAGTATTAGACAATATTGCATAACCATAAAAATATGCAAACAATGATCATGTGATTCTTATTTCAAAATAATGATGTTCATAGAAAAGATAGACTTTTCAGTATACAACCCTGCAATCTCCCATTTATACTAAAAGACTATGTTGTCTTCAAACTGCCATATATCTAATCCACATCCCCTCCACATGCCTATCAAAAGCTCTCGCCGGAAGGGCCTTAGTGAAAGGATCTGCCAGGTTATCCTCTGATGCAATCTTGGCCACAACAACTTCTTCTCTCTTTACGATTTCTCGTATCAGGTGGTACTTGTGTTCTATGTGTTTACTAGCCTTATGGGCTCGTGGTTCATTCTAGTTTGCAACTGCACCACTATTATCACAATAAATTGTGATATTTCTTGGCAAACCAGGAATCACATCCAAGTCCATCAGAAAGTTCCTGAGCCATACAGCTTCTTTGGCCCCCTCAGAGGCCGCCAAATACTCAGCTTCCATGGTGGAGTCCGCCACGCACTTCTGCTTGACACTCCTCGATACAATGTCTCCACCTCCCAAAGTAAACACAAAACCTGAGGTAGACTTACTGTTATCCCTATCAGATTGGAAGTCGGAATCCGTGTAACCCACAGGGAGTAATTGGTCTGCCCGGTAAACCAGCATATAATCCCTAGACCTTCTCAGGTACTTCAATATATGCTTTAACGTAGTCCAATGTCCCTTTCCTGGATTACTCTAATATCTGCTGACAATGCCCACGGCAAAGCATATATCTAGTCTCGTACAGAGCATCGCATACATGAGGCTTCCTACTGCCGAAGCATAATGAACCGCCTTCATCTCCTCTATCTTCTCAGATGATCTAGGACACATCTCCTTATATAAAGGAACTCCATGCCTGAAAGGTAGAAAACCCTTCTTGTAGTTCTGCATGCTAAAACGCTCCATAATCGTGTCTATGTATGAAGCTTGGGATAAGCACAACATCCTTTTCCTGCGATCCCTTATAACCTTTATCCCAAGGATGTGTCCCACCTCTCCCAAGTCCTTCATATCAAACTTTTTGGACAACCATACCCTTACGTTCGATAACACCTTGATATTGTTTCCAATCAACAAAATGTCATTTACGTATAGTACAAGAAATACCACTACGTTTCTGTCACATCTCTTGTATACACAAGACTCATCCAGACTTTGAATAAATCCATAAGACTGGATCACCTCATCAAAGCGGATGTTCCAAGACCTCAAAGCTTGTTTCAATCCATAAATGGACCGATTAAGCTTACATACAAGATGCTTTTTGCCCTTTGCAATGAATCCCTCTGGTTGCTTCATGTAGATGTTTTCCTCAAGACTTCCATTAAGGAAAGCTATCTTGACATCCATCTGTCACACCTCATAATCCATATGAGCTGCTATGCATAAGAGAATCTGGATAGACTTAAGCATGGCTATCGACAAAAAGGTCTCCTCATAATCGATACTCTCTTTCTGAGTATACCCTTTCGCAACAAGCCTCGCTTTGATGGTCTCATCCTTCCCATCTATTCCTCTCTTTCTCTTGAAGATCCACTTGCATCCAATGGTTTTTACACCATCGGGTGGTTCTACTAGCTCCCAGACCTGATTTGAATCCATAGATTCAATCTCAGCATTCATTGCACTTTGCCAAGATACTGCATCTTTATCTTGGATTGCCTCGTCATATGTCCAGGGATCAGGTTCATGTTCGCCAAGGACCAAATCAGAAGATTCTCCCAAGAACATGAACCTATTAGGTTATCTCATAACCCTCCCACTACGACGAGGTATCACCTATGTATCCTCTGTGACACGCGGTGCAGTGACATGTGGTATATCCTCTTGTACCGGCGGTACTAAAGAAGTTACTTCCCCTTTTAACTCCTCCAGAATAATTTTACTCTTGGGCTTATGGCTCATCACAGTCTTCCTCTAGAAATCTGGCATTCGTGCTAACGATCACCCTCTGATCTCTAGGACTATAAAACAATATACCCTTCATTCCCCTGGGATAGCCAACAAATATGCGTATTTCTATACGAGGTTCCAACTTACCAGCATCTGCCTTCAGCACATGTGCTGGACTCCCTCATATCCGAATATGTCTTAGACTAGGCTTTCGCCCAGTCCACATCTCTGTGGGAGTAGAAGGCACTGATTTAGATGGAACCAAGTTTAGAATGTACACCGCCATATCTAGAGCATATCCCCAGAACGAATCTAGCAAGTCAGAATAACTCATCATCGATCTAACCATCTCTATAAAAGTCCTATTCCTTCTCTCTGCTACACCGTTCTGCTGGGGTATGCCAGATGCAGTCAATTGGGATTGAATCTCAGCCTCTGATAAGTAGTTCCTAAACTCTCCCAAGAGGTACTCACCACCACGATCAAATAGTAGTGTCTTGATACTTTTACCTTGACATTTCTCCATATCAGCCTTGAATTCTTTGAACTTGTTAAAGCATTCAGACTTGCAGCGCATCAGGTAAATGTATTCATATCTCGAGTAATCATCTATAAAAGAGACGAAATACTCAAAACCACCTCTAGCCTTGATAGACATAGGACCACACAAATCAGAATGAACCAGTTCTAACACATCTTTGCCTCTATACCCCTTAGCCTTAAAAGGCCTCTTGGTCATCTTACCCTCCAAGCAAGATTCACATGTTGGGAGATCCTCCACCACTAATGAACCCAAAGATCCATCAGCTATAAACCTTTGAATTCTGCTTAGGTTAATGTGACCAAGCCTAAGATGCAAAAGATATGTTTGGTTCATCTTCGAAGGTTCTTTTCTCTTATTGGAATTAGAAGATGAGTTATTAATTTCAATTTGCATCGTGGGAGGTTTTGCTTCAAGTGTGTATAAATTTCCTATCAATGCACCCGAACAGATAATGTCCCTATTCCTTCTTATAACAACTCTTTCATTAAAAGAAATAGAATATCCATCCATAAACAATTTAGAAACCGAAATTAAATTCTTTATAAATAAGGGTACATAAAGGCAATTCTTAAGAACCAAAAGTTTATTTTTCTTAAAAGATAAATGAACATCTCCCACTACAACAGCCGCCACCTTCGTGGCATCGCCCAAGTACATGGTAATCTCCCCCTCAGCCAGTCGTCTGGTTTCCTAGAACCCCTACAACGTATTGCAGATATGATCAGTGGCTCCCGTATCTACACACGAGGTGCCGGTAGATAACACCGCTAAATATGTTTCAACGACTAGACCAAAAGATATACCTTTGTTCTTGCGATTGGGGCAGTCCTTCTTCCAGTGTCCAGTCTGCTTACAAGTGAAGCACTTGCCTTTCGGCTTCTTCACTCCTCCCTGAGTACCTCCCACCGCCTTCACCCCGGTTTGTTTCTTCTTCTTCTTGCCTTTCGGCTTAGAAGTAGAAACCTTCTGGGTCACCACGGCATGCGCCTGAGCACTATGACGAAATAGTCCCTCTGCCGCCTGGAGTTCTGTCAGAAGTTCTGCCAACGAATACAACCTCTTGTTCATGTTGTAGTTGAGGCGAAACTGCTCAAAACTCCTAGGCAGAGACTGGAGTATGATATTGACCTAGGTTTCCCCATCGATCTCAGCTCCTAGGACCTCCATCTCATTCAAATGAGCCATCATCTTGAGAACATGATCCCTCATGGGTGTTCCCTCGACCATGGTGATCGTCATCAAGTTTCTCATGACCTCTTGCCTCGCAGCCCAATTCTGGTGTCGGAAAAGCTCCTTGAGATTGAGCATCATATCATAAGCAGTGGACATGGCTTGATGCTGATGTTGCAGTACATTTGACATAGATGCCAAAATGTAACACCGCACTATCTCATCGGCCTTGATCCACTTCTTATAGCTCTCTCTCTCCTTTTCCCTAGAATTATCTGTAGGCTTGGGAGGGCACTCTTTGAGGAGTACATATTTGTATTCCTCTACAGTCAAGACAATGTCTAGATTCCTCTTCCAATCAACATAGTTGGGTCCAGTAAGTTTGTTCTCTTTCTGTATCACAGCAAGTGGGTTGAAAGTCATTTTGAAAGAAAACCTAAGAATCATATAAATCAAAACATTAGATTTCAAAAAATTATTGATTCCTCAAACAATAAAATTTTAAAATCAACCAACACCTCGAAACACTGAGAATATCGTATGTCACGATAGTGTGGACGTATACAAATTCTACATTTGTAAGAGGAGGTTTTACCCATTAATTTTACTATCTTGTCAACCTAACTTTTTGACAAGTAAAATTAATAGTTGGTTCCTCTTTGGCCCTACAAATAAAAGCAGTGACTCCGATGGAAAGGATACTTATATTTGTATCTAAGTGTTCACCATTACTCGGTACTAAGATAATTATCTCAGGTTATGTGCCTTCCGATGGGCAAGTACACACGCTCCTTAATAATTTCCTATAACCATATTCGACCTTGTGATCCGCAAACAAACCCATCCGGTGGGGAGGAAGGCACTCAGAGCCGACGCGCAAGTTTGTTTGCATCACATGTCAAATAGTAATGAAGGTCGTGGGAATTTAAAAAATTCCCTCTCCCACTTAGTAATTTGAAATTGAGGAATTTTCCTAGCCTACGACATGCATATCAAACAAGAAGCAATAAATATGAAAAATAAATTATTTTCCAACTATTATGCTTTTATCTTTAATATGACTCCCGTCGCATCGCCATCTCGTCCGCTCCTCCTACGCCATGTACGAGCCACCCGGAGATCCGAGCCGAGACTAAAACCTATTTTAATTTACATCCATCGATCCTATACTCCACGAGGGAGTGCACATGAAATCTAGATTGAAAGTAAAATAAAATAAAGAGTGGTTAAACAATGTCATATTTAATTTACAAAAACTAAATACTAGCCTCGTTAACCCCGAGGATTCAACAAAATAAATATTTACACACATACAATCACATACACACATATGGTCATAATAGTCGGATCTTATGCCTGCAACCAAATAGTTAAACTACGCATATCCTACTATTATCTGACACATATAATATATGAAAAAGTGCATAAAAATTAATTGAATCCTAAACACACAAAATCGGAAACCTTGGTTCTGATACCAATTGAAGGGTTTTGCTTATCGAGTCCATGAGGGGAAGCTTTGCTTCCCACTTCACCTCGGTAGCTTGTCCATGGAGATCCCTTCGATGTCCCCGGATTAAAAAAATTTAATCCTAGACAAAAAGGATTGCCCAAACCACCCAGTCATCGTCGTGTTATTCGTTTAGAGAGGTTACTTGAATAAACTAGTTGTTCAAGCGACCATCCTCTATTCTACGAGTAGCCGCGGAATAGACGATGTCCGTATCGCAGGTTTTCGTGTTTATGCTTGGGATCCAAGTATTATTTAGCCATTTACAGATTTATAAAATGCTTATAATTGAAAAAAAAACAAGCAACAAACAAAAGAAGAAAGTAGAATAGGTATACCTCTTGATCTTCTAATGTATGACCTTCCCCCTTTTGGACGTCGTGTGGGCGACGATCTACTAAAAGTCGAAGCTCCTAGATCGCAAATCTTCCTTCCTTGCTCTTCCAAAGCAAGAGGAAGAGTAAAAACAAGGTTTTTCTCCTCCCTAAAACCAACCAACAAGGAGCACACAATCTCCTTGACGCCGACCAACTAGAGGTGGAGAAGATGATGGAAAACAATCAAGACACTAAGGGAAGCCCTATATCTTGTTTCCACCACCTAAGGAGAAGGAGAAGGGTGCTTTTGGCCGCTGGCCAAGGGCTGGAAAGGGGCTAGAAACCAATCTAGACGCCAGCCACAAGAGGAGGAAGAAGAAACAATCGCCTTCCTTACACTAGTAGAAAAGGTACTTTTAACGACGAAATTTTAACGACGGTATCAAATACCGTCGTTATTAGTAGGTCATCAACGACGGTATTTAGTGTCCGTCGTTAATATATATACATTAACGATGGTATTTTTTCCCGTCGTTGATACTTGGTCATCAACGACGGTTTTTTTTATTTCGGTCGTTAATGTCATGACTTTAACGACGGTATTTCGTACCGTCGTTATTACTTTTTTGATTTTTTATAAATTCAACAACCAAAATTGAAAACTTTTTTTTTAAATATAAAAAATACCATATTTATATAAATTTTGAAAATATAATTTATTTATATCCATTTGCATGGTAATTTTTTCCATTTTTATTTCATTAAAAATTAACTTTATTTTATTTATATTATTTAATTTCTTTTCTTATATTTTCCCCCCTAATTAAACCCATATCACATGCCCTAGTTTCAGGTTTCTCCATCGCCGTTTCTTTCCCTTTCTCTTGTTTCCTGATCCATCCCCTCGCTCTTCCATCACCACTCCAGCTGATCCATCCCCTCGCTCTTCTATCGCCACTCTAGCCGTCGATCGCCGCTCAATCATCTGTCTCTGCTCCGAGGCGAAAGCAGCTGTTGCTGCTCTGAGCTTCCGTTGCCGCTCCGAGGTCTGTTGTAAATCTTTAGTTTGTTTCTAGCAAATATATGCTGCATTTTGATTCGTCAATTTGTTAACCTTCTGTTAGTTTGTTGTTAACTCCCTGATGGGACAATTCTACCAGAGACCCATCAAACTGGATTGCCAGTAGGCTAAGTTTTCTGTGCTCATTTTCCTATCTTTTTAATTCCCATATACCATCAACAAATTACAGTTGGTTAGATTTGTTGCCAAATGCATCTTGTTTACATTCACAGACAAATTTGACTTCCAGTTAGAAAAGGGATATTGAAATGCATAATGTCTTTCGGTACGTGTTGATTCCCATTGCTTGGTACCATTTCCTCGCCGGTACAAGAAACACAAACTGTTCCCTTGTAGGTGGTTGCTGCAGTTGGCTTCAAAGGAAGAAGGCTCGAGATTCCGAGTAGTGTAAATAGATATGCGGCTGCTATAATTGAATCCTGTTGGGTCAGGTATACATATGTTCAATCTATATATTGCCTCTGGAAAACATGTTGCTTAATGTACTTCTTCATTCTTTCATCCGCCCCCACTAACTTAAATCATATTTTGAGCATCAGCGAGCCACAGAAAAGGCCTTCTTTTTCTACTATCATGGAATCCTTGAAGCCTCTAATCAAGCCTCTGTCTCCTCAGTCATTACATGCTGATATGTCTAGTGTCTAATAGCCAGATGAGGAATGGGATAAATAATTTATTAAGTGATTCACAGTTAGAGTAAGTGACAGTTTTTTAATCTACATACATGTCTTTGTTTTCACTAATAAATTATATCTCGTGAGTATGATTTTTTTTTGTTCAAATTATATAGGTCGAGAGGTTATTTAAAAATGACAAAAATAAAAAAATGGAAGATCTACTTTCTTTGGCACGTGGGCCTACACAGTATGGAAAGTCATTTGTATGTTGTAAAGTAAATGATTATAAATTCCACATTGAGAAGTACAACAAGGGCCTAGACAAAATAGTGATATTCTTGTTGTTGGAAACTATGGTATAGAAAATATTGACTATTATAGAGTGTTGTCACAGATTCTTGAATTGCAATTTCTTGGTGAAAGGCGAATTGTGATCTTTAAGTGCAAGTGGTTTGATGTGCATTCTAGAGAAAGAGGGATCAAACTGGATAAATATGATTTTGTTAGTGTAAATTGTCAACGATTGTTGAAATCAAATGAGCCTTTTGTATTGGCTACTCAATCATCACAAGTGTTTTATGTGAAAGATAACACCTCAAAAGGTTACAAAGACATATCCTCGATACTCATATCATATGTTAATGGAGAGAGATTCAATGTCCACCGATACAGATGATATCCTCGAAGCTTATCAAAGATGAGGAGAGATATTTATAAATCTTTATTTGCTTTATGTAAGTGTAAGTGTTTTAAACTTCTAAATGTATTGTTTATATTATTTTTTCATTTAACTAATATAATAATGTATTTGTTATAGGATTATGGACTCTCAAAAGTCATCTTTGGGTGCTAATTGACTAGTATTCTCTAAAACTCTATTCTTGTTTTGTTGTAATGTTATTTAATATGTTGTTATAATGTTAGATAACTTTTATTGCAATGTTCTTGTTTCTTTTGTCAATGACTTAAGGTCCTTGATGAATCTATTATTGTGAATGTTGGTTATGTTTAGAGGAGGTAAAGTTTTTTAAATAACAATGAATAAAAAATAAATAATTATTGTTAGAATAAGTCAAGAATGATTATTCTTTATGAGTCCCATTAATTACTATGATTTTTTTTCTTCCAATGTCGATTCAAAGCGAATAGAATACTATTTTGAATCAAATGTGCTACTATGGTATATTCGGTAAGAACGGATGAGGATGGGTAGTTTGATGAAAGAGCAGACACTGTAGATTATTTTATAATTTCTTCATTCATTGTTTGAAGAGATGGGTTGATAGATAAAATGATGTTGCATCCTTCCATGCTAATTTGGAACAGTAGATGTAAGGAAAGATAACAAACCTTCAATCTTCTAATTCACAAAATCCATCATAGAAAAGAGTTTTAGAAACCCCACTACAGCTCCACTTTGGAACGCTACTGTTCCCTTTCTTTAGGATCAGTATAGTGCATTCCACTTTTTAAGCAAACATACAATAGAATTCACATCATAATCCTATCAAATGGACGAACTGATATTATTTGAGAAGAATATATACCATTCTGAAAAGTTCTTCTCACTTCAATTATAAGGTAGATTATATCCTGTTTCCCACATCTTTACTTTTTGTTCTTTTCCACTTTATGCTTGCAATTGTGGAGCCTCCTTATTTTATCCTTAGCATTTCTGCGGTCACAGATCTGAGGCAGCTTGGCAGCCCCCAACTGAAGTGTGTAGGCAGCTTTGCAAGGTTGCTCCAAGACATGTTCTCGTTGCATGCAACTTTAATTCTAGATTTAAGAGACTTGTTGTTCTCGCTGACAACTCAGTTATCAAGGCAGGAGGACATCAGCAAACTGATCATCCTTGTTCCTTTCCCACAAAAAGAGTGTGCAGTGCCGCAATCCATGCTGAAAGAAATGTCTTCTTCACCTTTGCCCTCCATTAGTGCATGTCCAGAGCATCAGAAGCTTGCTCATGGCACTGCCACCATACCACAGAAGAGACAGAAATTATTAATGTTAAGAACAAGGCAGAAAAACATGGACCAGGAGTGAAAAATTTGTCATGCATGGCATGTAGTGTTTTAGGAACTTGCAAGGTGCATATTGCTCAGTGCCCTTCAGATACTGGATGCTAATGTTTTTATCAAGATATTCTGGTAATTTCCTGTAGATGGGTTTCTGGTGTGTTCAACAAAAAATATGTCTAAAGGTCTTATTTCTTTCTAGTGTCTATTGAAATTATTTAGTATTTTCTTTTCGATGAGGACATTTTTATGTCCATCCAAATTCAGGACTTTTAAGAATATATTTTAAGAACTTCTAAAACAATCACCTTCCTCACAGATCTGAGGCAGCATGGCAACCCCCAACTGAAGTGTGTAGGCAGCTTTGCTAGGTTGCTCCAAGACATGTTCTCGTTGCATGCAACTTTAATTCTAGATTTAAGAGACTTGTTGTTCTCGATGACAACTCAGTTATCAAGGCAGGAGGACATTAGCAAACTGATCATCCTTGTTCCTCTCCCACACAAAGAGTGTGTAGTGCTGCAATCCATGCTGAAAGAAATGTCTTCTTCACCTTTGCCCTCCATTAGTGCATGTCCAGAGCATCAGAAGCTTGCTCATGGCACTGCCACCATGCCACAGAAGAGACAGAAATTATTAATGTTAAGAACAAGGCAGAAAAATATGGACCAGGAGTAAAAAATTTGTCATGCATGGCATGTAGTGTTTCAGGAACTTGCAAGGTGCATATTGCTCAGTGCCCTTCAGATACTGGATGCTAATGTTTTTATCAAAATATTCTGGTAATTTCCTGCAGATGGGTTTCTGGTGTGTTCAACAAAAATATGTCTAAAGGTCTTATTTCTTTCTAGTGTCTATTGAAATTATTTAGTTCTTTCTTTTCGATGAGGACATTTTTATGTCCATCCAAATTCAGGACTTTTAAGAATATATTTTAAGAACTTCAAAAACAATCACCTTCCTTATTTAGTGTCGCCCAAGCCTCCAAACCCTAACCCTAATCCTATCTCAACTAGGATTCCTTCTTGCCGCCCAAACCCTAGCTCTGCTTTCATGTGGTTCACGCCAACTCCCATGCCCTCCTTTTATAGAGTTGGGTATAAGTCATGAATTAATCTCCTCCATTGGTTCTAGGGATTTAATCTCAACCGTTGGATCTAGAGATTTAATCTCAACCGTCGGATCTTAGAGATTTAATCTCTACCAATGGATCTTAGAGTTTTTCTTCTATCCATATGATCTAAGCTTCATGAGGTGTTAACAGGCTACATTAGGGACCATGAGAAGGAGTTGGATCTTGGCCACCCATGGATCAAGCCCACATAAAGTCCGATCCACTAATGATGATCCAATCCACTAAAGGATCATCATTGATCTACCTCACCAACCCCCATATGATAATATGAGCTCCACATATTATTTGTACATTTTCTCCCCGTGTTTAAGATCTCGAATGTCCATCGATTAATTAATTTACTCACCATTAATTAATCAACATCTTACTCCTTGAGAAGTACCACTCAACCTTTTTATCATGTTGGACTAAGTCCACCTGCATGATTTACATGATGAACCTTATGAGCTCCTCAAGGGGACATCATCATCCTAATGTATAGGACACAATTTTCTCCTATAATCAACGGCACACCATATAAATAATATTATCTCCCAACTTACCGAGCCTATTGATTTAATCTATAAATTTCGCCCATTGGTAAATCAAAGAGATGAGTACTAAGTATATGTGCCCGTTATTATATCGGGATTAAGAGCATGTACTAAATAATATCTGAGGTCCGATTCGATTATGTATTCAGCAATAAATCGAATCACCTCTAAGTCGGTCCTGCTCAATACACACAAAGTGCACTAGTGTGATTCTATGGTCAAGACAAACTAACACCAAATCACACTACAACCATTCCGATGGTTTGTCCAAAGTCATCTCGGTTGTGAGCCTTTACTTATACTTTTCAAGGGGTCGATAACATGATCTCCTGTGTGACACCACACACCATGTTATCTACAATGTAAAAGTATTAAACAATATTGCATAACCATAAAAATATGAAAAAAATGATCATGTGATTCTTATTTCAAAATAAAAATGTTCATACAAAAGATAGACTTTTCAGTAGACATCCCTACAGAACCAACTATTAATTTTACTTGTCAAAAAGTTAGGTTGACAAGATAGTAAAATTAATGGGTAAAACCTCCTCTTACAAATGTAGAATTCGTATATGTCAACACTATCATGGCATATGATATTCACGGTGTTTTGAGGTGTTGGTTGATTTTAAAATTTTATTGTTTGAAGAATCAATAATTTTTTGAAATCTAATATTTTGATCTATGTGATTCTTAGTTTTTTTTTTCAAAATGACTTTCAACCCACTTCCTGTGATACTGAAAGAGAATAAACTTACTGGACCCAACTATGTTGATTGGAAGAGGAATCTTGACATTGTCTTGACTGCTGAGGAATACAAATATGTACTCCTCAAAAAAGTTCCTTCCTAAGCCTGTGGATGATTTTGGGGAAAAAGAGAAGGAGAGTTATAAGAAGTGGATCAAGGCCGATGAGATGGCGGGGTGTTACATTTTGGCATCTATGTCAAATGTTCTGCAACATCAGCATCAAGCCATGCCCACTGCTTATGACATGATGCTCAATCTCAAAGAGCTTTTCGGACACCAGAATCGGGCTGCAAGGCAGGAAGCCATGAGGAACTTGATGACGACCACCATGATCGAGGGAACACCCATGAGGGATCATGTTCTGAAGATGATGACTCATTTAAATGAGTTGGAAGTCCTTGGAGCTGAGATCGATATCAGGAAACCCAGGTTGATATCATTCTCCAGTCTCTACCTAGGAGTTTTTAGCAGTTTCGCTTGAACTACAACATGAACAAGAGGTTGTATTCGTTGGCGGAGCATCTGACAGGACTCCAGGCGGTAGAGGGCCTATTTTGTCAGAGTGCTTAGGCGCATGTCTTGTTCACCCAAAAGGTTTCTACTTCTAAGCCGAAAGGCAAGAAGAAGAAGAAACAAGCTGGGGCAAAGGCGGTGGGAGGAACTCAAGGTGGAGTGATGAAGCCGAAAGGCAAGTGCTTCACTTGTAAGCAGACTGGACACTGGAAGAAGGACAACCCCAACCGCAAGCAGAACAAAGGTATATCTTTTGGTCTAGTCATTGAAACATGTTTAGCGGTGTTATCTACCGGCACCTGGTGTATAGATACGGGAGTCACTGATCATGTTTGCAACACTTTGTAGGGGTTCTAGGAAATCGAACGAGTGGCTGAGGGAGAGATTACCGTATTCTTGGGCGATACCACAAAGGCAACGGCTGTTGCAGTGGGAGACGTTTATTTATCTTTTGAGAAAAATAAAGTTTTGGTTCTTAAGAATTGCCTTTATGTACCTTTATTTAGAAAGAATTTAATTTCGGTTTCTAAATTGTTTATGGATGAATATTCTATTTCTTTTAATGACAGAGTTGTTATAAAAAGGAATAGGGACATTATCTGTTCGGGTGCATTAATGGGAAATTTATACACACTTGGACCGAAGTTAATAACTCATCTTCTAATTCCAATAAGAGAAAAGAACCTTCAAAGATGAACCAAACATATCTTTGGCATCTTAGACTTGGTCATATTAACCTAAGAAGAATTCAACGATTGATAGCTGATGGACCTCTGGGTTCATTAGTGGTGGAAGATTTCCCAACCTGTGAATCTTGCTTGGAGGGTAAAATAACCAAGAGGCCTTTTAAGGCCAAGGGGTATAGAGCCAAAGATGTGTTAGAATTGGTTCATTCTGATTTGTGTGGTCCTATGACTATCCAGGATAGAGGTGGTTTTGAGTATTTCGTCTCTTTTATAGTTGATTATTCGAGATATGGATACATTTACTTGATGCGCCGCAAGTCTGAATGTTTTGACAAGTTCAAAGAATTCAAGGCTGATGAGGAGAAATGTCAAGGTAAAAGTATCGAGACACTACGATATGATCGTAGTGGTGAGTACCTCTTGGGAGAGTTTAGGAATTACTTATCAGAGGTTGGGATTCAATCCCAATTGTCTTCACCTGGCACACCCCAACAGAATGGTGTAGCAGAGTGAAGGAATAGGACTCTTATGAAGATGGTAAGATCGATGATGAGTTATTCTGAGTTGCCAGATTCGTTCTGGGGATATGCTCTTGATACAGCAGTGTATATTCTGAACTTGGTCCCTTCTAAATCAGTGCCTTCTACTCCCACAGAATTGTGGATTGGGCGAAAGCCTAGTCTAAGACATATTCTAATTTGGAGGAGTCCAGCACATGTGCTGAAGGTGGATGCTGATAAGTTGGAACCTCGTACAGAAGTACGCATGTTCGTGAAGGGTTTAGCTTATCGAGTATGTGAGGGGATACTTCGCTTCCCACTTCACCTCGGTTGCTTGATCATGGAGATCCCTTCGATGTCCCCGGATTAAAAAAAATTAATCCTAGACAAAAGGGATTGCCCAAACAACCAAGTCATCATCGTGCTATTCGTTTAGAGAGGTCACTTGAACAAACTCATTGTTCAAGCGACCATCGTCTATTCTACGAGTAGCCGCGGAATAGACGATGTCCGGATCATCGGTTTTTGTGTTTATGCTCGGGATCCAAGTATTATTTAGCCATATACAGATTTATATCATGCTCATAGTTGAAAAATAAATACAAACATGTGACATATAAAGATTAGAGAATCGATATACCTCTCGATCTTCTAATGTATGACCTTCCTCTTTTCGGACGTCGTGTGGGCGACGATCTACCAAAAGTCAAAACTCCTAGATAACAAATCTTCCTTCCTTGCTCTTCCAAAGCAAAAGGAAGAATAGAAACAAGGTTTTTCTCCTCCCTAAAACCAACCAACAAGGAACAAAAACAATCCTTGCCGCCGACCAACAAAGAGAGGGAGATGATGATGGAAACCAACCAAGACACCAAGGGAGACCCTATGTCTTGTTTCCACCACTCAAGGAGAAGAGAAGTGAGCCTATGGGCGCCGACAAAGGGCTAGAAAGGGGCTAGAAAAGGTGTTGGACGCCGGCCAATGGAGAAGGCAGAAGAAAGGAAAAACTTCCTTATTTGGTGCCGCCCAAGCCTCCAAAACCCTGAGCCTCCAAACCCTAATCCTATCTCAACTAGGATTCCTCTCTCGCCGGCCAAAACCCTAGCTCTCGTCGAATTAATCTCCACGCCAACCCATCAAGCTCCTTTTATAGAGTTAGGGATAAGCCTCCTTTTAATCTCTACCATTGGTTCTAGGGATTCAATCTCAACCGTCGGATCTAGAGATTTAATCTCAACCGTCGGATCTAGAGATTTAATCTCTACATTTGGATTTAGAGTTTTGTTTCTATCCATTGGATCTAAGCTTCATGAGGAGTTCATAGGCTACATTAGGGACCATGAGGAGAAGTTGGGTCTTGGGCACTCATGGATCAAGCCCACATAAAGTCCGATCCACTAATGATAATCCAATCCACTAAAGGATCATCATCGATCTACCTCACCAACCCGCATATGATAATATAGGCTTAACATTTTATTTGTACATTTTCTCCCCGTGTTTAAGATCTCGAATGTCCGTCGATTAATTAATTTACTGACCATTAATTAATAAACATCTAACTCCTTGAGTAGTACCACTCAACCTTTTCATCATGCCGGTCCAAGTCCACCTGCAGGGTTTACATGATGAACCTTATGAGCTCTTCAAGGGGACATCATCATCCTAATATATAGGACACGGTTTCCTCCTATAATCAACGGCGCACCATATAAATAATATCATCTCACAACTTACCGAGCCTATCGATTTAATCTATAAATCTCGCCCATTGGTAAATCGAAGAGATGAATACTAAGTATATGTACCCGTTATTATATCGGGATTAAGAGCATGTACTAAATAATATCTGATGTCCGATTCGATTATGTAGTCAGCAATAAATCGAATCACCTCTAAGTCAGTCCTGCTCAATACACACAAAGTGCACTAGTGTGATTCTATGGTCAAGACAAACCAATACCAAATCACACAACAACCATTCCGATGGTTTGTCCAAAGTCATCTCGGTTATGAGCCTTTACTTATACTTTTCAAGGAGTCGATAACATGATCTCCCGTGTGACACCACACACCATGTTATCTACAATGTAAAGTATTAGACAATATGCATAACCATAAAAATATGCAAACAATGATCATGTGATTCTTATTTTAAAATAAAAATGTTCATACAAAAGGTAGACTTTTCAGTATACATCCCTAGAGTTCGTTGGCTATCCTAGAGGAACGAAAGGTGGTTTGTTTTATAGTCCTAGAGATCAGAGGGTGATCATTAGCACGAATGCCAGATTTCTAGAGGAAGACTATGTGATGAACCACAAGCCCATGAGTAAGATTATTCTAGAGGAATTAAAAGGGGAAGTCACTTCTTCAGTACCACCGGTACAAGAGGATATACCACAAGTCACTGTACCGCATGTCACAGAGGATACATAGGTGATACCTCGTCGTAGTGGGAGGTTTGTGAGACAACCTGATAGATTAATGTTCTTGGGAGAATCTTCTGATTTGATCCCTGACGAACATGAACCTGATCCTTGGACATATGACGAGGCAATCAAAGATAAAGATGTGATATCTTGGCAAAGTGCAATGAATACTGAGATTGAATCTATGGATTCGAATCAGGTTTGGGAGCTAGTAGAACCACCCGATGGTGTAAAAACTATTGGATTCAAGTGGATCTACAAAAGAAAGAGAGGAATAGATGGGAAGGTTGAGACCTTCAAAGCGAGGCTTGTTGCGAAGGGGTATACTCAGAAAGAGGGTATTGATTATGAGGAGATGTTTTCGCCAGTGGCCATGCTTAAGTCTATCCGGATTCTCTTATGCATTGCAACTCATCTGGATTATGAGGTGTGGCAGATGGATGTCAAGACCGCTTTCCTTAATGGAAGTCTTGAGAAAAACATCTATATGAAGCAACCAGAGGGATTCATTGTGAAGGGGAATGAGCATCTTGTATGTAAGCTTAATCGGTCCATTTATGGATTGAAACAAGCTTCGAGGTCTTGGAACATCTACTTTGATGAGGTAATCCAGTCTTATGGATTTATTCAAAGTCTAGATGTGTCTTGTGTATACAAGAGATGTGACGAAAATGTAGTGGTATTTCTTGTACTATACATAGATGACATTTTGTTAATTGGCAACAATGTCAAGGTGTTATCGGACGTAAGGGTATGTTTGTCCAAACAGTTTGATATGACGGACTTGGGAGAAGTGGGACACATCCTTGGGATCAAGGTTATAAGGGATCGCAAGAAAAGGATGTTGTGCTTATCTTAAGCTTCATACATAGATACTATTATGGATCGTTTTAGCATGCAAAACTCCAAGAAAGGTTTCCTACCTTTTAGGCATGGAGTTCCTTTATCTAAGGAGATGTGCCCTAGAACATCTAAGGAGATAGAGGAGATGAAGGCAGTTCCTTATGCTTCGGCAGTAGGAAGCCTCATGTATGCGATGCTATGTACGAGACCAGATATCTACTTTGCTATAGGCATGGTCACCAGATATCAGAGTAATCCAGGACAGGGACATTGGACTGCGGTAAAGCATATATTGAAGTACTGAGAAGGACTAGGGATTATATACTAGTTTACCAGGCAGACCAATTACTCCCTATGGGTTATACAGATTCTGACTTCCAATCAAATAGGGATAATAGTAAGTCTACCTCAGGTTTTGTGTTTACTTTGGGAGGTGGAGCCATTGTATAGAGGAGTGTCAAACAGAAATGCGTGGCGGACTCTACCATGAAATCTGAGTATGCGGCGGCCTCTGAGGCAGCCAAAGAAGCTGTGTGGCTCAGGAACTTCCTGATGGACTTGGATGTGATTCCTGGTTTACCCAGAACTATCACAATTTATTGTGATAATAGTGGTTCAGTTGCAAACTCGAAGGAACAACGAGCCCATAAGGCAAGTAAACACATAGAGCGCAAGTACCACCTGATACGAGAAATCGTAAAGAGAGAAGCTGTTGTGGCCAAGATTGCATCGGAGGATAACCTGGCAGATCCTTTCACTAAGGCCCTTCAGTCGAGAGGTTTTGATAGACATGTGGAGGTAATGGGGATCAGATGTATGGCAGTTTGAGGACAACATAGTCTTTTAGTATAAGTGGGAGATTGTTGGGATGTATACTGAAATGTCTATCTTTTGTATGAACATCTTTATTTTGAAATAAGAATCACATGATCATTGTTTGCATATTTATGGTGATGCATATTGTCTAATAGATTACATTGTAGATAATATGGTGTGTGGTATCACACGGGAGATCATGTTATCGGCTCCTTGTAAAGTATAAGTATAGGCTCACAACCGAGATAACTTTGGACAAACCATTGGTATGGTTGTAGTGTGATTTGGTATTGGTTTGTCTTGACCATAGAATCCCACTAGTACACTTTGTGTTTATTGAGCAGGACCAACTTAGAGGTGATTTGATTTATTGCTAACGACATAATCGAATCGGACCTCAGATATTATATTGTACATGCTCTTAATCCCGATATAATAACGGGCACATATACTTAGTATGCATTTCTTTGATTTACCAATAGGCGAGATTTATAGATTAAATCGATAGGCACAATAAGTTGGGAAATGATATTATTTATATGGTGTGTCATTGATTATAGGAGGAGACTGTGTCCTATATATTAGGATGATGATGTCCCCTTGAGGAGCTCATAAGGTTCATCATGTAAACCCTGCAGGTGGACTTGGTCCGGCATTATTATAAGGTTGAGTGGTATTACTCATGGAGTTAGATGTGGATTAATTAATGGTCAGTAAATTAATTAATCGACAGACATTTGAGATCTTAAACACGGGGAGAAAATGTACATATAATCCCATATTAACTTATGGGGGTTGGTGAGGTAGATCAATGATAATCCATTAGTGGATTAGATTATCAGTAATGGATCGGACTTTATGTGGGCTTTATCCATTGGGTGGCCAAGGTCCAACTCCTCCTCAAGGTCCCTATTGTAGCCTTTTAAAACCTCATGAAGCCTAGATCCAATGGATGAAAACAAAACTCTAGATCCAAAGGTAGAGATTAAATCTCTAAATCCGACGGTTGAGATTAAATCTCTAGATCTGACGGTTGAGATTGAATCCCTAGAACCAATGGTGGAGATTAAAACAAGGCTTATCCCTACCTCTATAAAAGGAGAGGAGGGGGTGGGCGGCAAGGGGGAATCCCATTAGAGATTGGATTAGGGTTAAGGTGGCCGGCAAGCTTGAGGATTAGGGTTTGGGTGTTGGCGGCACCAAATAAGGAAAGGTTTTCTTTTTCTTCTTCTTCTCCCTTCGTGGCCGCCATCCATACCAGCCCTCCCTCCCTTGGCCGGCGTCCAAACCAACCCCTCTCCTTCTCCTTGGCCGGTGGAAACAAGGCTTAGAGTCCTCCCTTGGAGCTCTTGGCCGGCATCCATCCTTCTCATCCTTTTTCCTTCTTGGTCGGCGGCAAGCATCTAGCTTGGTTCTTGTTGGTTGGCTAAAGGAAGGAGAAGGGTTTTATTTCTATTCTTCCTCTTGTTCGGAGTGAGCAAGGAAGGAAGATTGGTGATCTAGGAGCTTCGACTTTTGGTAGATCGTCGCCCACACGACGTCCAAAAGGAGGAAGGACATACGATAGAAGATCGAGAGATATAATACTTGTCTATTTTCTTATGTAACATGTTTATGATTGTTTTCAATTATATATGCATGATATATTCTATTTTTTTTGCTAATATAAGTTGGACCCCGAACATAAACACAAAAGCCGACGATCCGTACATCGTCTATTCTACGACTATTCGTAGAATAGAGGTTGGTTGCTTGAACAACAAGTTTGTTCAAGTGACTACTCTAATCGAATAGCACGACGATGAAATAGTTGCTTGGGTAATCCCTCTTGTCAAGGATAAATTTTTTTTTTATCCGGGGATGTAGAAGGGATCGCCATGAACAAGCGATCGAGTTGAAGTGGGAAGCGAAGTTTCGGACCTTCAACCACCATGAGTTCTCTTTCCCTAGAACCCAACAACAGAATGACCTAGTAGAACGTAAAAATAGAACCCTACAAGAAGCCGCTAGGACAATGTTAAACGAGTATAACCTACCCGATAGGTTTTGGGTGGAAGCCGTGAGTACGACATGCTATGTCCAAAATAGGATCCTTATGGTAAAATGACACCTTAAGACCTCATACGAGATTTATCACGATAAGATACCTAACATTAAGTACTTTAGGGTATTTGGGTGTATGGTACATATCCTAAACACTATGGATTACCTAGGAAAATTTACATCCAAAACCTCGACCGGAATCTTTCTAGGATACTCGACTAGAAGTAGAGCATATAGAGTATATAACCATGACACCCTTAGAGTCGAGGAGACTAACAATGTAGTGTTTAATGAAGGACAAGAACCTACAAAACCCTGACAACCCCAATTACCGAGCTGATTCATACCAGACTCAACTCTGATCTGGAGATCAAGTCTAGTATTAATCCTAACCTAAGTCAACCAAGTCATTCTATCGACCAAGTGGTGGATGACTCTAACCAAACTAGGACTCAAACGAGTCATCCTATTGACCAAGTGGTAGATGACTCAAACCCAAATCAAACTAGGACTCAAACAAATCATCCTATCGACCAAGTGATAAGTGATCCAAGCCTAGGTGTTCGAACTAGAGCCTCATATAGAAACCTTAGTCAAATCTCCTTGATTTCCAAAATTGAACCCAAAACTATTGACCAAGCTCTTCTTTATCCCGATTGGATTATTGCAATGCAAGAAGAGCTGGCTCAATTCACTAGAAACGAAGTATGGGAATTAGTACCACCACCTAAAGATAAAACAATCATTGGAACAAGGTGGGTGTTTAGAAATAAAATTGATGATAAAGGTGATGTAGTTAGAAATAAAGCTAGATTAGTCGCTAAAGGGTTTAGTCAAGTCGAAGGTTTAGATTACGACGAGACCTATGCTCTAGTAGCTAGATTACTATCCATTCGAATGGTATTAACATATGTTGCACATTGATGATTTAAGTTGTTTCAAATGGATGTGAAGTCAGCATTCTTGAATGGATATATTAAAGAGGAGGTTTATGTTAGTCAACCCCCCGGTTTCGAAAGCCTAGATAAACCCGACCATGTCCTTAGGTTAAAGAAAGCTCTTTATGGACTTAAACAAGATCCTCGAGCTTGGTATGAGAGGCTTTCGGTTTATCTTAAGTCCAAAGGATTTAACCAAGGTGTAGTTGACCCAACCCTTTTTGTAAAAACCGTAGGTAAATACATATTCATAGCCCAAATCTACGTAGATGATATCATCTTCGGAACCACCAACTCGATCTTACTAAATGAGTTCATTTCACTTATGGAAAGTGAATTTGAAATGAATTTAGTAGGTGAGTTGAGTTTCTTCTTAGGTCTACAAATTAAACAAACTAAAGATGGAATATACCTACATCAACACAAATGTACTAGGGAATTAATTAAACGCTTTGGAATGCAAGACGCTAAAATTATTAATACCCCAATGGCAACGAATGTAAATATAGAAGAAGATGTATTCAGAAATTCAATTAATTTAAAATACTATAGGAGCTTAATAGGAAGTCTCCTTTACTTAAATGCGAGCCGACCTAATATCTTATTTGCAGTAAATATGTGCGCAAGGTTCCAAACCTATGCCAACGAGTCTCACCTAACTCTAGTCAAGTGTATCCTTGGATATCTAAAGGGTACATTTAATGTCGGTATTTGGTACCCTAGATCTATAGAGTTCGAACTAACCGGCTACTCTGACTCGGACTATGCCGGTAGTAAGCTCGATAGAAAGAGTACGAGTGGTTGTTGTCAACTTCTCGGCTCGAGTCTAATGAGTTGGTGCAGAAGGAAGCAACACTGTGTTGCCTTATCTACCACCGAAGACGAATACATCGCGATGGGTTAGTGTGTCACTCAGCTTCTTTGGATGAAGCACACTCTCCGAGACTTAAGTTAGACTTTACGAACACTAAACACCATGTAAATAATATTAGCTCAATTAACCTAACTAAGAATCCGATATGTCATTCTAGGACCAAACATATAGAGGTCAAACACCATTTCATTTGAGAACATGTGGCCAACGGAGCCATACAACTCGAATACGTCAAATCGAAGTACAACTTGGCAGACTTATTTACTAAACCCCTACCCGAAGTCGAATTCAGTCTATTAAGATAAAAATTGGGCATGTGTGTAGTAGAATAGGAACTTACAAATTATATTTTCTTATTACAATTTCTTACTTTTCATGGAACTAGAATAGGACATACCTTAGATATCATGCACCTATAGATTTAAGGAGCCAATACATCTCACAACACATAAGACTAATGTGTTTGTGTACTTAGCCACGTAGATGGGCGTGAGATATTAGGACCTTACTTCTAGTTCCAGATGTAGAGCTAGTGCATCGCCATGAACCACGGAGTATAATCATATATATTAACCAACTCTGACCAGGACTTGTTGATCTTTCATATCAATAAAGTCAAATAAGAATCGAACATTTTATAGATGAGCTTATTTTCAGTATATTATTTTCAAAATAATGTGGAACATGCTTGGACCTTAAATTTAATACCTATATTTTTTTCAAACATCCCCCCCCCACTCTTTTTAATATATGATAAAAGAGGGAGAAAAAGGCCAAAGTTAAGGGATCAAAACCAAAGTTAAAGGATCCAAATTTTGATAACTTAACTCACTTCATACTTATTCACATGGCAAAATTTAAGTAAATGTTTACTTTACTCTAAATTTTGAAAATTTACTTAACTTTAATTTGTGCATCTTAACTTGTTTGAGTTAACAAAATGAAATAAAGGCCAAGTTAAGAAAATTCTTAACTTAAACTTATTTTTAATACTATGGCCAAACGTTAATGCTTCACTTAAGAAAGGGGGAGAAAGGGCCAAGTTAAGAAGTCCTCTTAACTTAAACGTTTTACTAAGGCCAACTTTAAGTAATGTTAATTACTTAAACTCTTCCTAAATAGCAACTGCCAAGGGGGAGGATTAAGGTCTTCTTTCAAGACTCACCCTCGGTCAAGGGGGAGGTTTCCTCAAGGGGAAGTACTTGAAGAAAATCCTTACTATTACTACTTAATCTTTATTATTCTTGTTTCTCATGCATATTATAATTCTTCATGCATATTATCTTCTTAACATTGTATGTGGGTTTTCCATATATCAAAAAGGGGGAGATTGTTGCTGCAGTTAGCACCTAAGTCAAACCTGACTTTTGATTATAGCAAACGATACAAAATTAAGCTCATATTGTTATCTCACGAGCTAAATCGAGTGTGCAGAAAAGTGCTAAAGCTGGAGTTGAAGGATAGAGACACTCGAAGGAAGCTGTGGTGGTCGGGCAACACGCGAGTGACTTCGGATGGAGCCGAAGGAATCAAGTGGAAGGCTTAAAGCAAAAGCGACACAGTAAGTATCGAGGTAAGCTAGTGTGTGTGAGAGAGTAAGAGAGGTCGTATCCTCCTTACGGGGATGATCTTAAGCGTAGATCCAACCAAAGACATCCTATAGATGGTCTAGGTCGAGATCGGATGGTCTGCAATCATCAAAATAATGTTTTTGTCAAGCTAACTTTGACTTGCAGCTAGCATCAGTCGACTGCCAGCTTGGAGGACTCGACTGTCGTCCATCAGTCGACTACCTGCGGTTAACATTCGACTGATGCTTCCATCAGTTGACTGATGATGGCCATCAATCGACTGATGGTCAAGGATCAACTTTGAGGAGTCAAGGCTTATCACATCATTTCAAGGGGATTGGTGCTCAAATCTCATTTGCTGAAGTTCCTCTCGAGAAGGGGCTCATAGGCTATAAAAGGAGGGCCTCTCCTAGGGTTTTCTCATCAATTATAAGTTTCCAAAAGCCTTCGCAACTTTGTAACTCTCTGACGAGGAAGTGCTACTTCTCCGACACTCTAAGTTTAAGTGTTTATATTTTTCGTCGGTATAAGTTTCAATTCAGTTTATTTCTTTTCATATATTGTCTTGGAGTTTTTATTGTAACGGGGAGAGGGGGGAGTGTCCATCTATCTCAAGCTTTTTTTATTTATTGTATTGGATCAACTCCTACCTCCGACGAGGAGGAGTTCATTTAGTGTTTTTCCCTCCGTGTGTGGTCAAGGACCACTAGGGCCTTAGAGTAGTAGCCAAAGGCTACTAACCAAGTAAAAAATCCACTTGTCTCTTTTATTTATCTTTTATCTTCTGTTGCATTTTAATTTGTCTACTCAATGAATTCGTATGAAAAGTTTTATCGCTATTCACCCCCCCTCTAGCGATCAGCTCGAACCAACACAATCTACTGGGCTGCCACACGACCGTGTATTTCCACATGACCAGGCAATGTGTGGCCCTGGGTGGTCGATTTCGCCCCTTGGACATGACCGTGTAGCCACATGCCGTGGCCGTGTCCCCTTCTGCGTCTAGCTGCAAAATACCCTTCTTTTGCTCCAAAAGTGCGTCTTTTCCTATAAAATGTTGTCTTGCACGCAGAAGTACAAAGAGTAGAACTCCGAACCAGAAAATAGGAAATGCATGCAAAATAAAGTGACATATGCATGAAACTAACATAAAATGTAATGAGATGTGAGCGAAAACTACTCCTAAAATCCTATATGTTTTGCTCACATCAATTCCCCCAGATTTAAATCTTTGCTCGTCCTCAAGCAAACCTCAGTGCCATGAAATTTTAAAAGGATTTTTTTCCATACTTAGCATGTTAACTAAATTTATCAAGTGGTATTTGCAATCAAAGCAAAATAAATATATTCTAAAAATTCACTAAATTAGCTCCTCGTGCTCATGCTGAGCGGATCATTCTTAGGGGATACTCGTTTCATGGTGAGTTAAGTCGTCATCCTATAGCTTTCCTAAGATCTTCGGCTGTTAGGCACTTACCTACCCAAAATGAGGGTCATTCTCTAGATCTAGCACAAAGTCTCAAAGGCGTGCTCGGTATTGAGAGAAATTGGTAGGTGTTTCCCCAATAACCTAACTCGGTCTCAAAGGGGCACCTAGCCATTTCCACCTAAGATAACTATTTTTTTATCCCTCATAATCTTTTTTTTTCTCTCTCTCTCTCTTATTTCTCTTTTATTTTCCTTTCTCTCTTTTATTTTTCGGCTCCCTGGGATTTGATTTTTCCGAATGGGCTTACACAATCCGAACATGTCCAGTAACTAAAATGCTAGTCTTAGGGTCACCTATGGATTCTAAAGTACTAAACTACTGAGATGAATCATAACTAGGTATGTACTAGATTCTCCCTTTTAGAATGTTCGACATGTGTAGGTGTAAAAATAGAAGCTAACCAATGTAAGTCTAGAATATCCATTCAAAGCCAATAAAATAAAATACCACGAGGTAAATGAAGTTATACTACTCCTGGAAACAACTCATGTAGAAAACTCTAAAAATACTACTGCGATAGGTTTACATATAACAAAAACTAAGTGCTGAAAGAAACTCAACAACCTATGCATGAACAAATGAATGCTAACAATAATGCAACTATCAGGAAAGAAACTTCGGCTAGAAACAAAATAAAATTTAGGGCCCCCCACGACTTAATTGAAGGTATACCTCTAGTATGGTGGACGAGGTGGAATGTCCGGAAGCCTTGGCATCTCAGGATCCTGGGAGAACCTGCTGTTGAGCCGCTGATGCCACATGTACATATGGTCAATTTGAGAACTGGTGGATGCAGCGGCTACTCGGTGCTCCTCCTCCCTAGCCCACTGTGCCTACTGAGCATCCATGTGTTGCCGCATCTCTTGGCGGTAGGTGCCCTCATCCTGGCGACGGGCAGCCTCCTCCTGGAAGTAGATGCGGGCCTCGTCGTAGAACTCCTCGGCCCACTGGAAGTCTTCCCGGAAGCCCTGAAACTCCGCTTGCGTGTAGGCACTCTGCTCCTCCCATCACTACCTCTGTGTCTGCTGATTAGCATATATATCATCGAGGCGCAATCGAAACTCCGAAAAATCATAAGCCAATGTACCTGCATCCTGCTCAAAAGTAGAAAAAGGTGGTGGTGCAAGTGCAAGCTCATGTCGACATGGACTAGGTGGGCTCCTATGCATGCGTGGACTGGAGGGAGAGTGATGTAAAGGGGGAGAGATGGGTGCTACTGTGGATGGTCCCTCATATGGCAGGGACTCCACTATGAGGTCTAAGCGCCAATTGGCGCGTGTGGTGATGGTGGTACAATCAGGGTCGGAGAGCCTGAGCGTAGTCAGGTTTTTCCTTACAAAGCATAAGGAGTGTCCCTCTCTTACAATAATCTTCATCGCCATACACACTCCTAGGTTGATCAGAGGACTCCCCTCTATACTCTCTAATGCGGTCTAATCGTACCCCATCCTATGGCAAATGTGGGTAAGTAGGCCCCCCACATTAATCTTCCCGCTTGCTGCTTTGCCCATCTTCACTAAGTGTCAGATGAAATGGGACCCTACATCGATGCTACTCTTTTTTTGTAGCATGTCCCAGAGGCAAAGCAGCTCGCTAGCTCTCACTACACCATCACTCTCCCCATGACCAAATATAGTACTTGCCATGATTCGGTGGAGGTATCGCAAAACGGGGTTTTGGAGGCGCGATGCTTTGGCCCTAGAAGGGTCGTAAGTGTGCTCCTCAACATGGCAAGCCAAAGCATGAATTCCATTGGTGAAGTGTTCATTCATGCTCAATGTTAAATATTCTAAAAGTAATCCTACCCTCTTCGCTCTCTCTACCCGTTAAAATTTCATTTTTAAGGAACTAAAAAATTCTAAAACTATCCTATGGTTGGTTGGGTGTTTTATTCCCATTATCTCTTCCCACCCCATTTTTGCAAATAGGGCTTCAATGTCACCCAACAACCCTAAGGACTCTAGCAAATCTTCATCAAGGTACCTAGTTGCAATGAGTTTGCGAGTAGAAAGCATATTATATATATGCCTATGTTCATTGTTGCGAAAAAGGAGGATTGGAAGAGCGTTACCCTCTTCTGGAGCTTTAGGGGTGTCGGTTCTCCTTGCTCGTCGCTCCGAAACACCGGATCATGATGCTACTTGCTTGGTCCTCCTCATCCATGCTTCTTTTGGCCTCTTTTAAGGTTGGAAAAACTTCTAGGTGGTGGGAAAGAAGGATCGACATGGCTAGGGCAAGAAAAATTGAAACACACGGTGCAAATGAGGCGAAAACACACAACGTGCCCTACTTAACCTTGCGTGACACGACCGTGTGAAAACACATGGCTAGGCCGTGTGCGCCTCTGGTTGGTTGGGCATGACCATGGGAAAACACATGGTGAGGCCATTTGTCCCCTTTTTTTCTCCCCTATTGTGCACAACGGTCCGAATATTCTCATACACTTCGCTGTGTAAGCTAATATTGATTTAATTTTTAACTAGCAAAGTTATCTTCTGGTCCTAATGCTAAATGAAATGGAAATCAAAGTTCAAATTAACTAAATGCATGCAATACAATCAAAGGAAAACCTCAAAACTAAACTTGGGTTGCCTCCCAAGAAGCGCTTTGTTTAAGGTCGTTTAGCTTGACCATACTCCATTATCAACTCGGCTCCGGAGGTTCAGTGAACCTCCATTCATTCATCTCAGTTTCTTTATGTACGATTTCCTCCTTAGCTCTAGCTGGAATCACGTACTTCCTCGACACGGATTCGTGACTTCCGTTACAACAGGCTCAAATTCCATCTTATCCTCTCCCACTTTTAGAGTCAACTTGTGATTCCTTACATCAATGACCATTCCGGCAATCGCTAAAAATGGTCGCCCAAGGATGATGGGTGTCTTTGGATCCTCTTCCATTTCCGTGACCACAAAGTCAGTTGGCAGTGTAAAGTTTCCCACCTTTACAGGAACATCTTCTAAAATCCTCAATGGGTATCGGTATAGTTGTAGTGTCATAGTAGTGAATTTTAAATTTCCTAACCCTAGATTTTTACATAAGGTATAGGGCATAAGGCTCACACTCGCGCCCAAGTCACAGAAGGCATTGCTAATCAGTGTAGTCCCTATATAACATGGAATATAGAAGCTCCCCGAATCTTTTAATTTCTGAGTGGTCTCGTTCCGGAGATAAGCGCTTGATTCCTCTGTGAGGGCCACTTTTTCAGACTTTGCGACATTCCTACGATGCACCAGAATATCTTTCATGAACCTTGTGAACTGGGGCATTTGGTGCAACGCTTCGAGTATCGGTACCTCTACTGAGATCGACTTTAACATGTCCAAAAATTTACCAAAATCAGCATCCTTCTTTGCATTAGTTAACCGCTATGGGAATGATACAGTAAGGGGTGGTTGAGTCCTTGCGGCAGGCTCCCAGTTTATTTCTCCGGCTTCTTCCTTCTCGGTCTCCCCCAAAGGTTCCCGTCTTTCAGGTCCTAGGTCCCCTTCAGTAGTCGACCGACCCATCATCTCTTTTAGAGCCCTCCCACTTCGCAACATTACTTCCTTGCACTTCTCTATCAGATTGGCCTCTGCTTTTCCTGGCAGCTTCCCTGCTACCCTAGAGATCTGGTTTGCAATTTGAGCTACTTGAATCTCTAGTGACTTTTGCCTATTGGCAAGATCCCTTACAGATGATCCCAACCCTTCGATCATTGTATCTATCTATGAATGTTGCCGCTGAAATTCAATATTCACCTCCCATTGTGTTCGGATGAAGCTCTCCTGCATATTCTCCAAACGGGTGTTTGGTGGTTGTGGCTGCCCATTTTCTCCCGGCTGTTGGAACTTCCCAAGTTATTCTTTTAGGAAAATTTTGGGTGGTTCCTCCATTCGGGATTGGACATGCTGGAGTGTGGGTTATTAGCCTTTTTTATTTCCGTCACCAACTACATCACAATGCTCAATCTGCTTTGTTGAGCCATCCTTTCCTCCATAGTAGTCCTCCCGATACGCTGCTGCTCCTTCTCCAAGGTTAATGGCCGCACATGCAGATGTAGGATTTAAAGATTCGAACCGTCTGCTAAGCGCGCCAGCCTTCCTTCTAGGTGGTCCATGGAGTGGACAGTATATCGTTCCACTGCAGGAGCTAGGTGACCACATTTGGAAGCCCATTGATGGTGGTTCTGGGCCACCTCTTCTATTAGCTATTCTGCTTCCTCTATGGTCTTATTCATAAGTCCTCCTCCTGCAACAGAATCTAGGGACATCTTTGTGGCATACGTGATCCCATTGTAGAAGATGTGGATCACCAACCACCTTTCCAATCTGTGCTGGGGGTATTGGTAGAGTGGTCCATTGTATCGATCACAAGCTTTGAATAGGGACTCTCCTTACTTCTGACAGAAGCTTGTGATAAGATGGCACATGTGAGCAGTCTTGCTTAGTTGGAAGTATTTATTTAGGAACTGCTGCTCACATTGCTTCATGTAGTAATGCTTCCCGAAGGCAGGGAGTTAAGCCATGCCTTAGCCTTATCCCACAATGAGAACAGGAATAGGCTTAGGCAGAATGCGTCCGCAGGGACTCCATTTATCTTCATCGTTGAGCATATTTCCAAAAATATCTCTAGGTGCCGGTTCGGGTCTTCAATCACAACTCCCCCGAATTGACTCTGCTGGACCATATGGATGAGTGCATGTTTCAGTTCAAAGTTGTTTACCGAAATTGATGGTCTAGCTATACTCGACCTAAATCATCTAGCGCTAGGAGCTGCATAATCCCACAGAGGTCGGCTACCTATATTTACTTTGAATGCAACTTGGTCCTTCATCCTCTTCTATTCGACTTTTCGACGATGATAGGTTCGTTTGATTTCTAAATTGATCAAAATCAGGCCTTCCGATCCTAGGCATCTAAGCATATGAAGAACCGAGCCACAAAAATTAGGAGTACTACCTAATACTAAGAAATAGGAAATAAACAAATCTACCTAACAAAAATTAAAGAGCCAATAAATAAATAGAAAATTATTACTAAAATAAAATAAAATCTAAATCTAGCTATGGAAAATATAAAACTGAAGTAAAATAAATAAAAAGGAAATAAAACAAGTAAGTAAATCTAATCCATAGTCTGATCAAATTATCCATTTCTCAATTCGATATCGAATCGATCAGTCCCCGACAATGGCGCCAAAAACTTGATGCACACAAACACGACTTCAAACCTCGCAATTGAGATTGTCGAGGAATCGAAGCATGAGCTCGCACTCAACGCCCGCAAGTGCATGGATGTCATCAAGTAATAAAAATATTATCGATCCCACAGGGACTGATATTCGAGTACCGATTTGTTCGGTGTGTGTAATTGTTCGGGACTAGATTCTAAGGGGTTGTGAATGTGAGGGTTACCGGTGGTCCTACTCAATACGGTGTCACACGGAGGAAGAAAGGAGGTTGCCGCGAGATCTTTTAAAGGGATTCTAGGACTTCGGTTTCGCTTGTGTGTCACAAGACATGCTATCAACTGGGCGTTGTCTAAACGTCTATCTATGGTCTTGTGGAAGGGACATCATACACTCTCTCGATGAGCCACTGTATCTATCGGGAGCTATCTCTGCCTTACAAGGACTGGATAGGCGGTACGAGGATGCCAAATCAATCCCTGCGATGAACCGTTTCTAGTTCTATCGCAACCTTCTACCCATGGTTAAAGGAGATGAGGCTAACCCCTAAGTTCCCCGTATAAATCCCCTAAATCTTAGATACGAGGGATGTAACCCCTCGTATCAGCTAAGCACAGTAGATAGAAAACCAAATACACATAGATAGTAGTCTAATCAAATTCCAATTGCAAATTCAAACTCAATAACATAATTTAATTAGAAGTAGCATGTCATACGCACACAAGCTACTCTCTAATCTTAAACTACGCCATAGATAGGAAAGAAGAAACACAAGGCATGTTCATGTTCGAATACATAGTAGATAAAGTGCAAGAATAGGAATTTACAATGCCAATGTGGCCTTCTCTCTAGCATTGAAGTGCAGAACTTGGATCTCCGGCGGTGTTCTTCCTCCCCATTGAGAGTTCCCGAAGATTTTTAGGGCTTCGGTGTGCCGTGCCAGCCGCTTGCCTCCCCCCTAGGGTTTGGGCGGAGCTCTCCTTATATAGACATCACACCGGATCACTGTAAAATCCAAAAAAAAAACCCTAGTCGCATCAATCTACTGGGCCACCACACGGCCGTGTGTTTCCATATGTCCACGCCGTGTGCAACCCTAGGGTGGCCAATTTCGGCCCTTATACATGACCGTGTGTAGCCACACACCTTAGTTGTGTTCCCTTTTGCGTCAAGTTACAAAATGCCCTTCTTTTGGTCCGAAGGTGCGCCTTTTCCCACGAAATATTGTCCTGCACACAAAAGTACAAAGAGCAGATCTCCGAACCAGAAAATAAGAAATGCATGCAAAACAAAGTGACATATGCATGAAACTAACATAAAATGTAATGAGATGTGAGCGAAAACAACTCCTAAAACCCTATATGTTTTGCTCACATCAATAATCATTTATAGTTAGGCAATGTTTTGTGATCTACATATGAATATGTCAAGTGACCGAAAAATCCAAGTGTGAAGACTTAGTAAAGGAAAGTCCAAGTATGAACTTGGCAAGGGAAGTCGAAGGGAATGTCTTGGTGGCATAAGACCAAGAATGTAGTCTTGGCAGCGTAAAGTCCAAGCAGACCTTGGCAAAGGAAGACCAAAGGCTAGGTCTTGGCAACATAAGTCCAAGCATGTAGTCTTGGCGGCGTAAAGTCCAAGCGGTCCTTTGGTAAAAGAGATACCCAAGACATGACGAAACCGAGGGAAGCTCTTGGAAGCAAGCGCAAGGATGAAGGAGTAGTGGACTCGGAGGGATCCTAGAGGTGTAAGGCTGAAGGAAGAGATAGAATGTTTAGTCTAGGTCAAGGGAGTTGATTTCAAGTATGATTTAATCCTACTTGAAGTATCAGTCGACTGGAGCATTGTTTCAGTCGACTGCTTAGTCACTCGACTGAAGATGGCTGAGTTCTGTGATCATCAATCGACTTCTAGGGTTTGGCAGTCGATTGCTATACCCTATCGGTCGACTGTTATTAGTGGACATCGGCACAGAAGGTTTTTCAGTAAAGTGATCGCTTGGAGCACTCGACTGATTACTCAATTAGTCGACTGATCAGAGTCCCGTTGAGCAGTAATGATTGCGGATCCGACTGATCAGAAGTCATTGGATGACATCAGCTATAGCAGTAGTCGACTGATGGAGGCTCAACGGGAAAATCAACCCTCTCTTTATAAAAATAGGGCATGGGGTGCTTGAGGAGGCTAGTGCTTACATTCCTAACATACTCTTAAGCTCCCCACGTTTTCTTAAGCTTTCTAAGTGTTATTAATCCTCCTCTTATCTAATCTTTATCTTCATCATTTGTAAGAAGAGGAGTGACTTGTAAGAGAAAGTTTTTTTAGTGGACATTTGCTTGGATTGATCCACCTTAAGGATTGTCGTGGAGTAGGATCTTAATCTCCGAACCACGTAAAATCCTTCTTCTTAGCTATTGTATTTTTAACTCTTGTTTTCTTTAGTATTTGTATTTTCTTTTGCTAATCAAAATTGTAGTATTCAAGAGAGGCTATTCACCCCCCTCTAGCCTTCCAAAGATCCCCAACATCTTCTTCTCCATTTATGTCCGATTCTGACTCCTCTTCGGACTCACTCTTGATTTTCTTTTCTTTTCTAGTCGAACTTGCCACCAAAGTTATACCATTCTCAGCTTGACCCGAGTTATCTTGCTTGTGTAATTTAAGTTTGCAAAATAGTTAATCTAGTCTAATTAAAAAAAGATCCCAGGAGATCTTATAGGCATCGACGATGGATGCCCATAAGGCATTCCGAGGAAATGCCTTAAGGGTGTACCTAATTATATCCCTATTTTCAATTCGATGATATATTAGATGGAGTCCATTTAATATGTATTTTTTCCTAGTGTGAAGTTGACTTGCATTTTCATTTTCTGACATTTTATAATTAAATAATTTATTAAAAAGCATGTCTCTTTTAGATATCCTAGTGTCATTAGTGCCTTCGTATAATTCTAATAATTTATCCCAAAGTTTCATAGAGTTTTCAAAGGGTCCGATTCTATTGAGCTCTTCTTTGGTTAGTCTGCATTGCAAGGTGTTAAGGGCCTTGTAATTGACTCGAGCTTGTTTCTTTATGTTCATGGTCCATTTCTCCAGATCTAACAACTCTCCCGAGTCATTTACTAGAGGAACGAAACCTTTACTAATCGAAAATCAAACCTCGAGGTCGGTTTTCAAGAAGCACTCCATTCGCTTCTTCCAACATATGAAAAGTCCTCTCCGTTAAAGAGAGGAGGGCGAACGGTGATATATCTCTCTAAATGCGATATTTTTAGATTTTTCAAAAAATTACAAAATATTTTAAAAAAATCCTAGAGATACCAAAATGAAGCGAGGTTACATACGACTACCTCTACAATTATCTTGAATTTCGATTTTGGTTCTTGGCTCAACTTCTTCTTCTTGAAGACTCTTCCCTTGTTGTACACCAGTGGGTCAAATCCATCCACAATGATGAACCAATTCTCTATGTTCAACATCAAGAAGCTTTCCATTCTCGCCTTCCATTGATCAAATTCTTTAGCTCCATAAAGTTCATATGGAGGAGGCACGTTGATGTTGTGTCCTAATCTAAAACTTTGCTCCTCCTTCTTCCTTCTTCCTTCTTCCCTCTAGTGCTTTGCTCTCTTGTCTATCAGTCCGTAGAAGAGCTCCTAGCTCTAATACAAATTATAGGGTATCAGAGTGATTTGTTCTTCTAAGAGCCCCGGGCTCTAATACAAATTATAGGGACCGATATGTCTGCTAGAGGGGGGTGAATAGCGATTTTGATTTTTGTGCACTTGATTCGATCACCTCCAATATGTTCATGCTCGTATATAAGTTTGCTAGTACACAATGGAAACAAATAAAAATAAAATACAAAACAAAATCAAGCCCAATCAAACACAATGATTTAATGTGGTTCAGAACCAAGGGTTCCTACTCCACAGGCGAGCTCTAGTGGCTCTAGTGATGCACGCTGCCACTAATTAACTCCTTCACGGTGACACACCGGAGGTGGAGCCTCTTATAACAATTTTACAACAAATAGAATGAAATACAAATAAATACAAAGGAAATACAATAATAATGTAAAGAACACTTTACAAGAACTTGAATACTTTGCTTGCTTGATGGTTGCTTTGAAAGGCTCTTGAAGATCTGGAATGCAACAACAATTCCTCACCAAAATCACCCCAAAAATTGCTGCAAAATTCTCCATCTCAAGCTGCTTTTATAATTTGCATCGGGTTGATTTTGCACCTAGCAATCGACTGCCAAAAGGCACCAGTCAATTGCTCTTCTATCCGTTGTCTAACAACGACTCCATCCACGATGGAACCTGCCCAACGGATACCTCAGTAGTCGACTTACCTTACCATCAATCGACAACTGCTCGGTTGTCAATTGGCTAGTCGACTACCAGAACTTCTATGCTTGTGTCCACTTAAACCAGTCGATTTCCATCCATGGCAATCGACTGCAAGATCATCCCTCGAGCAGTTGAAGCTCAGTCGACTATCAGACTAGTCGACTAGAGATAATCCCAGTTGACTAATCCAAGTTGACTAGGTTCCCAAGTGTCAAACACTCGATTAGTCGATCGATAAACCTCAAACATGAGGTCTAACTCAAGTATGATCCCCTCATACTTGATAGACCACCCTTAGCCTAGACCTAAGCCTTCTAGCCACCTCCATCAGCCTCACGCTTATCGGATCCCTCCAAGTCCTCCATGACTCGTTCATTCATACGCTAGCCTTAAGGTGCTTCCATCAACTTTTGTCGTGATAACAAGTCTACTTTGCCAAGGTACATTTGGACTTATGCTGCCAAGACAATCGCTTGGACTTTAAGCCACCAAACATTGGACTTATGCTACCAAGACTACATACTTGGCATTTACGTTGCCAATATCACACCCTTGAACTTCCCAATGTTGGTGCAGTGAGGTACCGAAATCGAACCTGTGTTTTGATTATAGCAAAGACACAAGGTTAAGTCTATTTTGTTATCTCATGAGTCTACTTGAGTGTGCAGAAACAGGTTAAGCTTGAGTTGGAGATCTACGACACAGTAAGTGCAAGGTAAGACTCGTGTCCGACGAGCATAAGTGAGGTTGGATCCTCCGTTTAGGAGTTGATCTTAGGCGACAATCCGACCCAAAACTTTCCATGAAAGTCTAAGTCGAGATCGGATGGTTAGAAACCATCTAAATCCATCACATTTAATATTTCTACATATTGCTTTGAGCTAACCCTTGTTTGAATTCGAAGTTACTCTAATTCGAATTAAAATTAGAATTCGAATTTATTCGAATTTGAATTAAAATTAGAACTCAAATTGAAATAAAATTAAATAACTAAAGTATCCTGAAAATGGGCAAAAGGAACTAAAAGCAAGGTGGCAACTTATCCCCCAAATCTTGGTGAGGTGGCCGGTCAAAAGCAAGGTGGAAACTTATCCCTCAATTGGTGGTGAGGTGGCCGGATCTCAAGCAAGGCTTCAAATAGAGGGGGTGCTTCACATCTTAGATACAACAATTATTACAAAGCTCTCAAATGCCTCCACACACCGCCTTCACGACACTCTCGCCAACACAGCTTCACCGTTAAAGTGTTGGTAATCGTTTTAGTCGATTAATTTAAGTTGTGTTTTTCGAGCTTTTATATCAAAAAGGAGAGAGGGGCTTGTCTCTCATCCTTGTGTTTTTGTCGAAAGTTTTGTAATCGTAACTCCTACCTCCAACGAGGAGGAGTGTTTTAGTGATTGCCCTCCGTACGTGGTCTAGGACCATTAGGGCCTTGGATTAGCAACCGGTTGGCTGTGAACCAAGTAAAACTCCTTGTGTCCATCTCTTTTTCGCTGCGTTTATCTCTCACTTATCATTTTTACAACAAAATAAAAGAAAAATCATTTTGCGCTATTCACCCCCCCTCTAGCGCTCATTTCGATCCTACAATTGGTATCAGAGCTGGGGGCACTCAAATTTGGTGAAACCACCAATTTGAGTAATTTTTATTTCTTTTGTTTCCTTTGTTTCTGTCTACGTTAATTTTTGTGTTTTTATTAATTTTTCTAAATTTTTTTTTTAGACTTTTCTTTAATTTAATTTTATCGCTTTTAATCTTTCTATTGATCATCCTAACAAAAAAAACTCTTAATTTCGATTTTTTAATTCTATTACTGATTAAAATTAGTTTTTCCCAGAATTAAAAATTCTTTATTTTTTAAAACACTTGAATTTTTCAAACCCTAAAATCTTTATAGTTCGTTTTATAAAGTTTTCTCGTTAATCTTAGCATTGAATTAAATCTTATTTCCACTAAAATAGATTTTCAATCAATTTACAAAATTTAATCAATTAAAAATCAATTAAAAACTTATTTTAATTTTTAAATCTTGTCTAGAATATAAGTTTGGTTTTTCAATATTTTTTACTTAATTTCAACATTAGATTTTTTTTCTACAAAATAGTTTTTAATTAATTTTCGAAATTAATTAATTAATTATTTTTTTTACAGAATTAAAATTAATTTTCTAATTAGTTAATCTATTGATTGATTTATTTATCTTTTCTTCTTCCCGCACTACTAATCCAAGACGCAAGTCTTGGGACCTTTGTTGTCTGTGTGTTTTTTCTTTTTTTTCTCTTCTTACCATTTCGTGTTAATGGCCCATCTCGAGGGTTTTAGCACCGTCCGACCACCGTTTTACAACGGTGACGATTTTCGTTACTGGAAAGGTCGGATGGAGTGCTTCCTAAAAACCCAAATAGAGATGTGGATTGTGATCCAAACCGGGTTCACCCTTCCTACTAATGAAGAAGGTGAATCCTTGGATTACAATCAGTGGTCCATTACCACTAAACGACAAGTCGAGGCAGATGCAAAGGCGACTCAAATCCTGCAGTGCGGGCTATCCAAGGAGGAGCTGAACCGAGTCAGACCCTTCATCAGTGCAAGAGATCTCTGGACGAGGCCGATCGAGTTACATGAAGGATCAGATCAAGCTAAGGTTTGCAAACCCGATTTGTTGTTCAATAAATTGTACACACTAAAAATGCAGGAACACGAGATGGCAACACAATTGCACGCCCGCGTCCAGGACATAGTCAACCAGCTGCATTCAATAGGACAGAAAGTCAAAAACCGAGATCTAATCAGGTATGTTCTAAATTCTTTCCCTATGACCACCTTGTGGGCATCCATGGCCGATGCCTACAAGGTATCTAAGGACCTAGCTAAAGTTAGAATAGACGAATTATTCTCAGATTTCGAATTACATGAGCAGTCCAACTCGGAACCCGAGAGGGGTATAGCCTTGTTTGCCGGTTCAAAGAAGAAGAAAATCGCAAGCAAGCCACCACCAACCGAGGAGGAAGACGAGTTCGAAGAAGAAGTTGACCCGGAGTTGACTGCCGAACTAATGAACCTAGCTCGAAGGATAGCCAAGGGACGAAAGCGAACCACGACTCGACCCAACCAAGGTAAGCCTAAAAGTTCTAATATTAGGTGTTATGAGTGTAACAGGTTTGGACATATCAAGTCCGAGTGCCCCAAGATCAACCACCAAGCACCTAAGCACAAGAAGGCCCTCAACACAACATGGGAAGAAGCATCATTCGAAGAAGACGAAGACCACGTCTTCATGGCGAAATCGATTGAGTCAGACACGGAGACCGAACCTGAACTTGAGTCAGAACCTAAGGATGACTCGGACTACGAAGCTACCTTCAAGTCAAGCCACGGATACGCATCCGGTTCAAAAGATACCCTTAAAGTGAGTCGAACTTTATTTAATACTTTACATAATACGGTTAGGTTTTTGTCTAGGAAATTAGTTAAGTCCGAGTCCAAGGTCGAGACCCTGGTTGAGGAGGTCAAACTTCTCAAACACAAGGTCTCCCTAACCTCTTCGACTAGTCAAGTTCGAGAAGAGGACCCAACTCGAGCTGAAAAGCTCGAAGTTGAGAACTCTCTCTTGAAAAGTCAAGTTGAAGATCTTAGGAACACGTTGGAAAGGTTCACTTCGGGATCCAAAGGACTTGACCTCCTACTTGGATCTCAAAGGGCCGTGTACAACAAGGCTGGACTAGGGTTTAACTCAAACACAACTAATAGGTCGTATATGTCGATTGTATGTCGACATAAGAAACATGTACAAGCATGGGTCCCTAAGAACTTTTTGATTTCAACTCTAGGATCCAACCCGTACTGGGTTCCCAAGGACCAAATCCACTATGTGGATAGACCGAACCGATTCAACGGTCTAGGGGGAGCTAGTACCAAAACATGTTTGTGCTTTAACTTAGAAATTGCATGTTTTTTTTTAAACTTGTGAACTCACTTAGAACACGTACATAACCAACTAAAATCCTTCGAAAAGATTGAGCCTCGGGGAGCCTCTTTTCAAAAATAACCAGTTAGACTAGGAAATAGTCTTAGGTGAGTCAAGTCATCATTTTCTTGAAAATGGCTTTGTCTAAGGAAGTGGTCGATGATCCGATAAAAGAAGGCCCCTGTGCCTCGCCATGACCTGGAAGCCATGATTTTGAAAAGGTAAACTTGACAAGCCTAGGGTCAAATCCAAATCTAACATAAAATTACTTGAACCTAAATGCACTTAATCAACTTAATTGGAAGTCATCTCACAAAAAACACATAAGTATAACATGCTTGATCATATAGACACAGGTGAGATAACCTATGTTTAACAACTTACAACCATTTTTTTTAAAAAAAAATCTAACATCCAATCCAACCACCTTGTGTGTAGGATCAATGGATGTTGGACAGTGGTTGCTCCCGACACATGACTGGGGATCAACTCAAATTCACGAATCTTCGATTCAAACGACAAGGATCGGTAGCCTTTGGGAATAACAACAAGCTCAAAATCATCGGATCAGGTGATATCGAGCTTAACTCGAATTTTGTTATTAAAAATGTATTACTTGTAGAAAATTTTGAATATAACCTGCTTAGCGTAAGCCAATTATGTGACAATAACTATAAGGTCGTATTTTTAGAAAATGAATGTGTAATTAAAACAAATAAAACAGCTAAAACAATACTCAAAGGAACTAGGACAAATAACATTTATACAATTAACTTAATCAAATCCTCAGCCAAATGTCTTATGACACAGGAAGAGGAATCATGGTTGTGGCACCGACGACTCGGTCACTCGCACCCAAGACTCGTCCACAAGATGAGTCAGAGTTGCTTAGTCAGAGGCTTACCCAACCTCAACAATTTGGTTAATAAAATCTGTAATGCTTGTCAACAAGGAAAACAACCTAGGACACAACACAAGTTAACTAACAAAGAACGAACCTCAAGTGTACTTGAGCTTCTGCATATGGATCTATTCGATTCACATGGAGCCAAGTCACTCAATAGAAGTCAATATTGCTTAGTCATAATTGACGACTACTCCAGGTTTACCTGGGTTAGGTTCATCAAACATAAAAATGATACCCTAGATCAATTAATCAATCTATTCAAATTAATCGAGAATCAAAAAAACCTTAAGGTTAAAAGACTTAGAAGCGATCATGGTGGTGAATTCGAAAATCAAAGGTTCACCGACTGTGAACCTAAACGGATACCACCATGAATTCTCTTGCCCTAGGACCCCTCAACAAAATGGCCTAGTGGAGCGGAAAAACCGAACTCTACAAGAAGCCGCTAGGACCATGTTGAACGAATATGACCTACCTGATAGGTTTTGGGCAGAAGCCGTTAGCACGGCTTGCTATGTCCAGAATAGGATCCTTATGGTAAAGAGGCACCTTAAGACCTCGTACGAGATTTATCACAATAAAGTACCCAACATCAAGTACTTTAGGGTATTTGGATGTAAAGTACATATCTTAAACACTAAGAACCACCTAGGGAAATTCAAATCCAAAACCTCCACCGGAATCTTCTTAGGATACTCAACCACGAGTAGGGCCTATAGGGTATATAACCACGATACCCTTAAAGTCGAAGAGACTATTAATGTAGTGTTCGATGAAGTACCCGAACCTACAAAACCCTTAATGACCCCAAGTGTTGATCCCACTGATACCAAACTCGTCTCCGACCCTGAGATCGAGTCTAATCAACATCAACCAACTTATCTTGTCAACCAAGTGACAAGTGATCCGAGTCAAACTAGGGTTCAACCAAGTCACCCCATTGATCAAGCATTAGGTGACACAAACACAACCCAATCTAGGATTCAGACTAACCACCCTATCGATCAAGTGATAGGAGATCCTAATCTAGGAGTTCGAACTAGAGCATCCTATAGGAACCTTAGTCAAATTTCCTTAATTTCAAAGATAGAACCCAAATCAATTGAACAAGCTCTTCATGATCCCGATTAGATTATTGCAATGCAAGAAGAGCTAGCTCAATTTACTAGGAATGAAGTGTGGGAATTAGTACCACCACCTAAAGACAAAACGATAATTGGAACAAGGTGGGTGTTTCGAAATAAGCTTGATGATAAAGGTGAAGTAGTTAGAAACAAGGCTAGGTTAGTCGCCAAAGGGTTTAGTCAAGTCGAAGGCTTAGATTACGATGAAACCTATGCCCCAGTAGCTAGACTCGAATCCATTTGAATGTTGCTAGCTTATGTCGCACATCGAGGATTTAAGCTGTTTCAAATGGATGTTAAGTCAGCATTCCTAAATGGATACATTAAAGAAGAAGTTTATGTTAGCCAACCCCCCGGATTCAAAAATCTAGATAAACCCGACCATGTTCTAAAACTTAAGAAAGCTCTCTATGGACTTAAACAAGCTCCTTGAGCTTGGTACGAGAGACTTTCAATCCATCTTAAGTCAAAAGGGTTTAACCAAGGCTTAGTTGACCCAACTCTCTTCGTAAAAACCTTAGGTAAAGAAATATTCATAGCTCAAATTTACGCTGATTTATATAATTTTTGGAACCTCTAACTCAGCCTTACTAAACGAGTTCGTTTCACTCATGGAAAGTGAGTTCAAAATGAACTTGGTAGGCGAGTTAAGTTTCTTTTTAGGTCTACAAATTAAACAAACTAAGGATGGTATATACCTATATCAACAAAAATACACTAAGGAGTTAATTAAAAGATTTGGAATGCAAGACGCTAAGATAATAAACACCCCAATGACGATTAATGTTAACATAGGAGAAGACCTAGAAAGTAAGTCCATTGACTTAAAGTACTATAGGAGCACGATAGGAAGTCTCCTATACTTAACTGCGAGTCGACCCGACATCCTATTCGCAGTAAGTATGTGCGCCAGGTTTCAAACCTGTGCTAAGGAGTCTCACCTAACCCTAGTTAAGCGTATCCTTAGATATCTTAAGGGTACACTTAATGTTGGTATTTGGTACCCTAGATCTACGGAGTTCGAACTAATCGGCTACTCCGATTCGGATTATGCTGGTAGTAAACTCGATAGAAAGAGCACGAGTGGTTGTTGTCAACTACTCGGCTCGAGTCTAGTGAGTTGGTGCAGTAGGAAGAAACATTGTGTTACCTTATCTACCACCGAAGTCGAATACGTTGCGATGAGTGAGTGTGTAACTCAGCTTCTTTGGATGAAGCACACTCTCCGAGACTTTAGGTTGGACTTCACCAAAACTAAAATTTTTGTAGACAACATAAGTTCGATAAATCTAACTAAGAACCCTATATGCCATTCAAGGACAAAGCATATAGAGGTAAAACACCATTTCATTCGAGAACATGTAGCCAACGACTCCATACAACTCGAATATGTTGACTCGAAGTCTAACCCGGCAGACCTATTTACTAAACCACTACCCGAAGCCGAATTTAGTCTCTTGAGACAAAAATTGGGCTTGTGCGTAATAGAATAGGTTAGCAAAAGTTTTCAAATGCTATTTTCAAAAATTTTATTTTTGAATTTTATTTTTCTTATCTTTTTCTTTATGCAAATGGAACTAGTTTAGGACTTCCCCTAGATATCATGATCCTATAGATTTAAGGAGCCAACACATCTCACAACACATAGGGTTAATGTGTTTGTGTATTAAGCCACCTAGAACGGCGTGAGTTGTTAGGACCCTACTCCAGGTTCCAAGATGTAGATCAAGTGTGTCAATATGAACCTCGGAGTATAAATATGCAACTAATATTAACCAACTCTAATCAGGACTTGTTGATAATATCATTTCAATCAAGTCAAACTAGAGTTGAACATTTAGATGAATTATTTTCACATACTATTTTCAAAATCATCATGCTTGGACTTAGGGTTTTCTTAAACCCCCCCCCCCCTACTTTTTTTTCTTGATTTATGTCAAAAGGGGGAGAAAAGGCCAAAGTTAAGGTTCAATAAATTCAAATTTTTGAATTCGATAACTTAACTTAAAACTTTGATTCTGGCCTAAGTTAAGAGGGAGTAAGGTTTAGGTTTCAACTCTTCGGAATTGAAAACTTTAAAGGCCCAAGTTAAGAAATCAAAAGTTAAACCTTTTGAATAATTAACCTTTTGACTTAACTTTTGATTACTTAACTTGCACTTATTTTTCACTCTAAAGAGCCTAAGTTAAGTAATGCCATTTACTTAACTTGTTATCTTTTGTGTTTGGAGAACTAAAAGTCTTTTTCAAGTACTCACCCTCGGTCAAGGGGGAGGGTTCCTTTAAGGGGAGAACTTGAGAAATATTTTTACTACTCCTACTTTTTCTTCATGTCTTTACTATTTCATGCACTTAATTTCCTTAACTTTGTGTGTTTTTGCCATAGATAAAAAAGGGGGAGATTGTTGGTGCAGTGAGGCACCGAATTCGAACCTGTGTTTTGATTATAGCAAAGACACAAGGTTAAGTCTATTTTGTTATCTCATGAGTCTACTTGAGTGTGCAGAAACAGGTTAAGCTTGAGTTGGAGATCTGCGACAGAAGTGCAAGGTAAGACTCGTGTCCGACGAGCGTAAGTGAGGTCGGATCCTCCGTTTAGGAGTTGATCTTAGGCGACAATCCGACCCAAAACTTTCCATGAAAGTCTAAGTCGAGATCGGATGGTTAGAAACCATCTAAATCCATCACATTTAATATTTCTACATATTGCTTTGAGCTAACCCTTGTTTGAATTCGAAGTTACTCTAATTTGAATTAAAATTAGAATTCGAATTTATTCGAATTCGAATTAAAATTAGAACTCGAATTGAAATAAAATTAAATAACTAAAGTATCCTGAAAATGGGCAAAAGGAACTAAAAGCAAGGTGGCAACTTATCCCCCAAATCTTGGTGAGGTGGCCGGTCAAAAGCAAGGTGGAAACTTATCCCTCAATTGGTGGTGAGGTGGCCGGATCTCAAGTGGGCGGACAAGGCTTCAAATAGAGGGGGGTGCTTCACATCTTAGATACAACAATTATTACAAAGCTCTCAAACGCCTCCACAATGTCGCTCTTCTACGACGACGCCACTACAACGAAGTGCTGCGAACACGAAGCTTCACCGTTAAAGTGTTGGTAATCGTTTTAGTCGATTAATTTAAGTTGTGTTTTTCGAGCTTTTATATCAAAAAGGAGAGAGGGGCTTGTCTCTCATCCTTGTGTTTTTGTCGAAAGTTTTGTAATCGTAACTCCTACCTCTAACGGGGAGGAGTGTTTTAGTGATTGCCCTCCGTACGTGGTCTAGGACCATTAGGGCCTTGGATTAGTAGCCGATTGGCTGTGAACCAAGTAAAACTCCTTGTGTCCATCTCTTTTTCACTGCGTTTATCTCTCACTTATCATTTTTACAACAAAAGAAAAGAAAAACCATTTTGCGCTATTCACCCCCCCTCTAGCGCTCATTTCGATCCTACACCCAATTGCCAAGCATCCATACTTCGACTTTCACTACCAAAGTTCACTTGGACTTTACGCCACCTAGTCTACACACTTGGACTTAACGCCGCCAAGACTACACACTTGGACTTATGCTGCCAAAACTTTACCTTTTGACTTTCCTTGCCAAGTACCCATGACTTGGACTTTTCATTGCCAAGACCCATGCTTGTACTTTCTAATTGCAAAGTGTCCGTTACATGGACTTTACCATTGCCAAGGCACATGCTTGGAATTTAATGCCAGGTACCCAAGACTTGGACTTTCCATGCTAAGTATCCAAACTTGGACTTTCCATTACCAAGTACCCATGACTTGGACTTTTCCATTACCAAGTGCCCATGACTTGGACTTCTCAAATGCCAAGACCATTCTTGGACTTCCCATGACAATCACATTGTCAATCATTTTGTCAAACATTAAAATACTACTCGAGTCAAACTAGAGTCTGTTAGGACAATCAACCCGTGATATGGTTTTGATGTGTGTGGCAAAGGGTTTAAGTTAGGATGATTGGATTTGATATGTTTGTTGGAGTCTTGCAGGACTTAGTAATTCGCACATGGAGCTTAGGCAAGTGTCACCACTCACAACCTCGTGCTTGAGTCGGAGAAGGAGCATTGCATAGTCATGCACTTGATGCTGCCGAGGGACCGCTGGACAAGATGACTTGAAGCAAAGCTAAGGAAGTAGACTTCGAGGGCAAGAGATGCGAAGGAGCATTGCAGAGCCGTGCACTTGATGCTGCCGAGGGACGTGGCTGCGAACAAAGAGATCTTCGGCGAGGGACTTCAAGTGAGATGAGAGAATGAGTGAATTGTAAGTAGCTCATTAGGTGAACTTGGCCGAATGGCTGAGTGTCGGAGGCTCGACCGCAAGAGTTAAGGTTTACCCGACCGCTGAAAGCTCAAATGGATGTTAAGTTTGAGTTTCACACGACACCAGTCGACTTCCATGTCATGACAGTCGACTGCTCCAAGTCGATCGACAATCAACTAGTGTTAGTTGCTGGATCAAGTCGACATGAGTTGACTGCTTAAGGGAAGTAGTCGACTGATAGCACTGTGCACAAGCACAGAAGCTAGTCGAGCTCGCGGGTCACTCGACTGGAAGTCGACATCAGTCGACTTATCATATGACTATTGGAAAATCGGCCGTGGATCCCGCGAACACAGTCTGGTCAGAAGTCGTTATTGGGCAATGACTACAGGATCAGTCGACTGATGCTATGTTAACGGGAAGAAATCTCGTTTCTCTATAAAGAGAAGGGGTGAGGGCTTTTGGGAGGCTAATGCTTGAACTCCAAACAACTCCCAAAGTGCCCTAAACGTTTTCCACTCTTCTATTTGTGCTAATCTTCATTCTATTGTAAGAAGAGTGATTTTTGTGTAAAAGGTTACCTCCACCTAGCTTGGTGCAAAGGAGAGAATAGTGGAAAGCTTGATGCGTGATTCACCTTGGACGAATCGGACCGTGGATTAGCGGCGAAACCGTGAACCATGTTACATTTTGGTGTTAGCATTTGTGCTTTCTATTCATTACTTTTTTTTTAAAAAAATTGTTTATATTAGTATATTCCGCTTGTGCTAATTAAGTTTGTAGATGAACGACTTCCATCTATGACGAAAGAAAGGTTATTCTCCCCCTCTAGCCGCCCAACTTCGTTCCTACAGAGTCTGGTCAATCGTGACCTGGGCCGATTGTCCCAATAATCTCCTCCTTTTTAATGTTTGACAATACCTTTAAGTTAGGTTAACCCATAAGTCCAACTACCCTTTCCAAGTATCCATATTTGGACTTCTTATGCCAAAGCATAATGAATGTTTACCTAACTTAAACCATTCATTTCTCCACCTTTGGCATACATCAAAAATAATACACAGGGTATCCATGTCTCATATCCCAATGAGATCTTACATTCTCCCCCTTTGTCCAAAAACATCTAGGATGCCTTCACTCTTCATAGTAATAAGTCACATATTGCTAAATGAGAGGCAATCCTCATTTCTCAAATTTCCCCCCATTGGTGAGCACAATGAGGGTTTCCAAACCCTTCATGTCTCCCCCTTTGAGGAATACTCATCCATCTTACCTTAATGGATAACCTCCCCCTAGAGACTTTCTCCCTCTTGAGCATTGCACCCAACAATGTGTTGGTGCAGTGGGCACCAAAGTCGAACCGGTATTTTGATTATGGCAAAAGGCTCAATAGTTAAGGGTATATTTGTTATCTTACGAGCTCAATTAAGTGTGCAGAAATGCTAAAGTTGAGCGGAAGGTCTGCGACACCCGGTGGGAACCGAGGTGGTCGGGCAACGCCAGAGGGACTTCGGAGGAAGCCGAGGTACTCGGGTGAAGACCGGAAGCGAGGCTACAAGGTAAGCTCGTGTGAAAGCGAAGCAAGGTCGTTAAGCGTAGATCCGACCCAATACCTCCAATGGAAGGTCTAGGTCGAGATCAAATGGTTAGAACCATCGTACTTTATATTTTAAGCTAACTTGTACTGCAGTCCAAAACCCTTTGACTACAGTCAACTGCTAGTCAAGTTCCAGCCTCGAGAAGAGCTCGAATTTCAAGGGGGTGAATTTGGACTTGACTCGTGTTTTGGTACAAAGGGTGATGTGGCATCAAGGTGGACATCCAAACCATCACCAAGCTTCCTTGTGGTGGACGCCCAAGATAAGGTGAGTTGGCACAAGATGGTTGGCTCCCATGATGTGGCATTTGAATGGCTCCAACAAGTTGGCGCCCAAGGAGGTTGGAGGTGGCACAAGGTGGTTGGATGAAACACCTCATCCTCAAGTTGGCGCCCAAGGAGGTTGGAGGTGGCACAAGGTGGTTGGATGAAACACCTCATCCTTGAGTTGGCGCACAAGGAGGTTGGAGGTGGCACAAGGTGGTTGGATGAAACACCTCATCTTTGAGTTGGCGCAAAGGATGTGGATGAACAAGTCTTGGGGATAAGAACCTCACCTTGACACTACCTATGTCTAAATTCATAGATCAATATCCATAAATAGACATGTTCAAGCCAAGCAAATAACAAGAATTCAAGAGTCAACGCCGCTACTACTACTCACATTTGCTACGACGGCGCCGACACAACGAAGCTACATCTTCTACTTATAAGAGTTGTCGGTATATTTATTTAAGTTCTACTTCTTTAAATTGTCTTTGTGCTTTAATCGTAACAAGGAAAGGGGAGTGTCCTTTGCCTTGATTTCTTTTGTAATCGCTGTCTACTTCCAACGAAGAGGAGTGGTTTTAGTGAATTGCTCCGTGACGTGATCAAGGATCACTAGGGCCGTGGATTAGCAATCGAAGATTGTGAACCACGAAAAATATCTTGTCTACTTTATATTTCAGTGCATTCTCTACTTGCTTTTACTTATTGCAAAAGTTTTTAACGACATCAGACGCTTATTCACCCCCTCTAGCGACACTTTCGATCCAACAATTGGTATCAGAGCCGGGGGCGCTAAGATTCGGTGAAACCACCAATCTAGCTTTGTTTTTCTTTTTTTTACAGATTTTTTTTTATTTATTTCTGTTTTCGTATAATTATTTCACTTGCTTATCTTCTCCTACATATAGAATTGCATTAGAGGCTTTAGGATCCGGATAAGGTTGTCCTTGGGTTAGATCCCGAGTAAGGTTGTCCTCCGGAACTTCAACGACATTCGCATTTGATTGTTTATTTCTTTTGCAAGTTACATTTTATATATCTTTTTACTTCAAGATTACTAATCCAAGACGAAAGTCTTGGAATATTCTTTCAGGTGTGTTTTGCAAGATTCTTTTCGTCGTTCTTCTTCTTGTTTTTAAATGGCCCATCTCGAAGGGTTTAGCACGCCTCGACCCCGCTTTACAACGGTAATGACTTTCGTTATTGGAAGGGTCGGATGGAATGCTTTAAAACCCAAATCGAGATGTGGATCGAATCCAAACCGGTTTCACACTTCCTATTAATGAAGATGGTGAATCTTTGGGTTACGATCAATGGTCAAATTCCATGAAAACAAGTAGAAGCCGATGCCAAGGCAACTCAAATCTTGCAATGTGGGTTGTCCAAGGAAGAGCTCAACCGCGGCCCCTTCATTAGTGCAAAGGACTTATGGACCAAGCTAGTGGAACTACACGAAGGCACCGAACACGAAGGTATGTAAAAGAGATTTACTTTTAAATAAATTGTATAACTTGAAAATGCAGGAAAACGAGACCGCAACTCAACTACATGCTCGATCCAAGACATCACAACCAACTCCATGCCATCGGACAAAAGGTCGAGAATCGCGACCTTATCGTATTCTCTTAACTCGCTTCCTAGGACCACCTTGTGGGCATCCATGGTCGATGCCTACAAGGTCTCCAAGGACCTTTCTAAAATTAGGTTAGACGAATTGTTTTCGAACTTGAATTACATGAGCAAACTAACGTGGTCCAGTGCCGAGAAGAGTATTGCGTTAGTTGCGGTGTTCCAAGAAGAAGAAGCCCGCAAGCAAGCCACCCCAAGGAAGAAGACGAGTCCGAATCGGAAGTAGACTCGAATAGAATCCGAACTAGTCACTCTCGTTCGGCAGATGATCAAGAGACGAAAACGACCAACAACTCAAGGTAAGCCTAAACCTAATTCAAATACTTCTAATTTTAGATGCTATGAGTGCAATGTTCACCACATCAAGTCCGAGTGCCCAAAGCTAAAGAATAACGCATCAAAGACCAAGAAAGCGCTAAACGCTACTTGGGAGGAGTTGTCGGAGGAAGAAGACGATATCCAAGCTCTAATGGCCAAGCCGATCGAGCACGACTCAAACAAGAAGAGTCCGAGTCCGAATCCGATGATGAGCTTCCATTCAAGACAAGCCACGGATCCGTATTATCCGGTTCAAAAGAATCATTAAGGGTAAGTCGGTCGTTACTTAATACTTTGTATGGTGCAATTAAATTTTTAAATAAGAAACTAGCTAAGTCCGAGTCCAAGGTCGAGACCCTAATTGAGGAGGTTAACCTTCTCAAACATGAGGTCTCCCTAACCTCTTCGACTACTCAGATTCAAGAGGAGGACTCAACCTGCTGAAAAGCTTGAAGTTGAGAACTCGCTTGAAAACACAAGTCAAGACCTTAGGAACACGTTGGAAAGGTTCACTTTGGGATCCAAGGGACTTGACCTCTTACTTGGATCACAAAGGGCCGTGGTACAACAAGGCCGGACTGGTTTAACTCAAATACAACCAATAAGTCATATATGTCTATAGTAAACCAACATAAGAAAAATGTCCAAGCATGGGTCCCTAAGACCACTTTGATTTCAACTTTAGGATCTAACATGTATTGGGTTCCTAAGGACCAAATTCACTATGTGAATAGACCCACTGATTCAATGGTCCAGGGGAGCCAATACAAAATGTATTTTTGTTAAGTCTTAGAAATTGCATGCTTAGTTTTTCCTTTATTTTTAGAATGGTTAGATAGGACTCATAACCAACTAAAATCCTGCTAAAAGATTGAGCCTGGGAGCCTCTTTTCAAAAATAAACCAACTAAAATCCTATTTAAAAGATTGAGCCTCGGGAGCCTCTTTTTCAAAAATAACTAGTTAGACCAAGACGTAGTCTCAAGTAAGTCGAGTTATCAATTTCTTGAAATTAGCTTTGTCTAAGGAAGTGGTCGTTGTTCCGATCAAAGAAGGCCTCTGTGCCTCGCCACGACCGAAGCTAATCTCTTGAAAAGATTACTTGATGAGCTTAGACTAAATCCGAATCTAACCTAATGTTGGTTAATTTAAATTCATTAAAATTAATCAAGTAAATTGAAAGTCATCTCACAATAACACATAGGAATAACATGTTTTGATCATGTAGATATTGGTGAGATGATTTAGGTTTAAAACTTACAAACAACCCTTTAGTAATTCCAATATCCGATCCAACTACCTTGCGTGTAGGATCAATGGATGTTGACAGTGGTTGCTCCCGACACATGACCGGGATCAACTCAAATTTTCGGTTACGATTCAAACGCATAAGGATCGGTAGCCTTGAATAACGGCAAGCTCAAAATCATCGGATCGTGATATTGAGCTCAACTCTAACTTTACAATTCAAAATGTCTTATTAGTAGAAAACTTTCAATATAATTTACTTAGTGTAAGCCAATTGTGTGATAACAATTATAAGGTCATATTTCTAGAAAATGAATGCGTAATCAAAATAAATGCAACATCTAAAATAATACTTAAAGAAACTAGGAGTAGCAACATCTACACAATAAATTTACCCAACTCCTCAACCAAGTGTCTTATGACACAGCAAGAGGAATCTTGGTTATGGCACCGAAGACTCGGACACTCGCACCCAAGACTCGTCCACAAGATGAGTCAGAGTGGCTTGGTTATAGGTTTGCCTAAACTAAACAACTTGGATAATAAAATATGTAATGCTTGTCAACAAGGTAAACAATCTAGGACACAACATCAATTAACTAATCAAGAACGAACCAAAAGTGTTCTTGAGCTCCTACACATGGATCTATTTGATTCACATGGAGCTAAGTCACTCAATGGTAGTCAATTTTGCTTAGTCATAATTGACGACTATTCTAGATTTACTTGGGTTAGGTTTATCAAACATAAAAATGATACCCTAGACCAACTAATCAATCTTTGTAGGTTAATCGAAAATCAAAAGAACCTTAAGATTAAAAGACTTAGAAGCGATCATGGTGGTGAATTCGAAAACCACAGTTTACTGATTGTAACCTAAATGGATACCACCATTAGTTTTCTTGTCCTAGAACCCCACAACAAAATGGGTTAGTCGAACGGAAAAATAGAACCCTACAAGAAGCCTACCCGATAGATTTTGGGCAGAGGCCGTTAGTACGGCTTGCTATGTCCAAAATAGGATCCTTATGGTAAAGAGGCACCAAAAGACCTCGTACGAGATTTATCACGATAAAATACCGAACATCAAGTACTTTAGAGTATTTGGATGCAAGGTACATATCTTAAACACTAAGGATTACCTAGGGAAATTCAAATCCAAAACCTCTCGAACCTTTCTAGGATACTCAACCACCAAGAGAGCTTATAGGGTATACAATCACGACACTCTTAGAGTCGAAGAAACCATTAATATAGTTTTCGACGAAGGACACGAACCCGCTCAATCCTTAACAAAACCAACTAGCAAATCAACTTATAGCGAACCCGACTGATCTTGAATCTCGTCTAACCCAAGTCATCCTATCGACCAAGTGATAGATGACTCTAACCCAAGTCAAACTAGAACTCACCCAAGTCATCCTATCGACCAAGTGATAGATGACCCTAACCCGAGTCACACTAAGACTCAAACAAATCATCCTATCAATCAAGTTATAGGTGATCCAAATTTAGGTTCGAACTAGAGCTTCATATCGAAACCTTAGTCAAATCTCGTTAATTTCCAAAATCGAACCCAAAACTATTGAACAAGCACTTCTTGATCCCGATTGGATTATTGCTATGCAAGAAGAGCTAGCTCAATTCACTAGAAATGAAGTCTGGGAATTAGTACCACCACCTAAAGAAAAATCAATTATTGGAACAAGGTGGGTATTTCGAAATAAACTTGATGATAAAGGTGAAGTAGTTAGAAATAAAGCTAGGTTAGTCGCAAAAGGGTTTAGTCAAGTCGAAGGTTTAGATTACGATGAGACCTACGCCCCCGTAGCCAGACTAGAGTCCATCCGAATGTTGTTAGCATATGCTGCACATCGAGGTTTTAAATTGTTTCAAATGGATGTCAAGTCAGCATTTTTGAATGGATACATTAAGGAAGAAGTTTACGTCAGTCAACCTCCCGGATTCGAAAATCTAGATAAACCTGACCATGTCCTTAGACTTAAGAAAGCCCTATATGGACTCAAACAAGCCCCAAGAGCTTGGTACGAAAGGCTTTCGATCTATCTTAAGTCCAAAGGATTCAACCAAGGTTTAGTCGACCCAACCTTATTCATTAAAACCGTAGGAAAAGAAATCTTTATAGCCCAAATCTATGTAGATGATATAATTTTGGAACTACCAACTCGATCCTCGCTAAACTAATTCATCTCACTTATGGAAAGTGAATTTGAAATGAATTTAGTGGGAGAGTTAAGTTTCTTAGGTTTACAAATTAAACAAACTAAAGATGGAATATATTTACATCAACAAAAATATACTAAGGACTTAATAAATCGATTTGGAATGCAAGATGCTAAAATAATCAATACACCTATGGCAACTAATGTTAATATAAGCGAAGATGTAGAAGGAAAACCCGTTGACCTAAAATACTATAGGAGCGCAATAGGAAGTCTCCTATACTTAACATGAGCCGACCGACATTTTATTCGGTAAGTATATGTAAGGTTACAAACCTGCGCTAAGGAGTCTCACCTAACCCTAGTCAAGCGTATCCTTAGATATCTAAAGGGCACGCTAAACGTAGGTATTTGGTACCCTAGATCTACCGAGTTTAATCTAATCGGCTACTCCGACTCGACTATGCGGTAGTAAACTCGATAGAAAGAGCACGAGTGGTTGTTGTCAAATCCTCGGCTCAAGTCTAGTAAGTTAGTGCGATAGGAAGCGACATTGCGTTGCCTTATCTACCAGAGCCGAATACGTTGCGATGGGTGAGTGTGTCTCTCACTCTGTGGATGAAGCACACTCTCCAAGACTTTAGCTTAATCTTTAACAACATTAAAACCTACATAGATAACATTAGTTCAATTAACTTAACTAAAAATCCAATATGTCATTCTAGGACAAAACATATAGAAGTTAAACACCACTTCATTAGGGAACATGTAACTAATGGAACTATACAACTAGAGTATGTTGAGTCCAAATCAAACCTAGCGGACATCTTCACCAAACCACTACCCGAAGCCGAATTTAGTTTATTAAGACGAAAGTTAGGTATGTGCGTAATAGAGTAGGATTTAAATTTTTCTATATATGTACTCTACTTTTGCTTCTTTTTATGAAATTAGCCTAAGTCTTACCTTAGAAATCATATACCTATAGATTTAAGGAGCCAACACATCTCACAACACATAGGACTAATGTGTTTGTGTACTTAGCCACGTAGACGGGCGTGAGATGTTAGGACCTTACTCCAGTTCCGTATGTAGATTGGTGCATCGACATGAACCATGGAGTATAATTATTTAAAATTAATCAACTCCTTCAAGACTTATTGATCATTCTATATCAATCAAGTCCAACCGGAGTTGTACATTTTAGATGAACATATTTTCAAGCTTATTATTATTTTAAAAAAAAATATATATATATATTTATATTGGGAACTTGCTTGGACTTACAAACTTTTTGAGTTAAGGCAAAAGGGGGAGAAAGTCACAAAAGTAAGGAAGAAAGTAAACAAAATTATTACCTTTTATATTAAGTAATTCCGTTTACTTAAGCAACTATTAAGGGGGAGTAAAAATTATTTTTCAAGAACTCACCTTCGGTCAAGGGGGAGGTTACCTCAAAGGGGAGAACTTGAAACAATAATATTTCTCACTCATGCTTAATCTTTATGCTAGCTCACTCATGCTTAATCTTTATGCTAGCTCATTCATATTTAATCATTATGCTAGCTCATTCATATTTAATCTTTATGCTAGCTCATTCATATTTAATCTTTATGCTAGCTCATTCATGCTTAATCATTATGCTAGCTCATTCATATTTAATCTTTATGCTAGCTCATTCATGCTTAATCATTATGCTAGCTTATTGTTATGTTTAATTTTTCCTTAACTTTTGTCGCCGGTTTGCCATGAATCAAAAAGGGGGAGATTGTTGGTGCAGTGGGCACCAAAGTCGAACCGGTATTTTGATTATGGCAAAAGGCTCAATAGTTAAGGGTATATTTGTTATCTTACGAGCTCAATTAAGTGTGCAGAAATGCTAAAGTTGAGCGGAAGGTCTGCGACACCCGGTGGGAACCGAGGTGGTCGGGCAACGCCGCAGGGACTTCGAGGAAGCCGAGGTACTCGGGTGAAGACCGAAGCGAGGCTACAAGGTAAGCTCGTGTGAAAGCGGGCAAGGTCGTTAGCGTAGATCCGACCCAATACCTCCAATGGAAGGTCTAGGTCGAGATCAAATGGTTAGAACCATCGTACTTTATATTTTAAGCTAACTTGTACTGCAGTCCAAAACCCTTTGACTACAGTCAACTGCTAGTCAAGTTCCAGCCTCGAGAAGAGCTCGAATTTCAAGGGGGTGAATTTGGACTTGACTCGTGTTTTGGTACAAAGGGTGATGTGGCATCAAGGTGGACATCCAAACCATCACCAAGCTTCCTTGTGGACGCCAAGATAAGGTGAGTTGGCACAAGATGGTTGGCTCCCATGATGTGGCATTAAGTTGAATGGCTCCAACAAGTTGGCGCCCAAGGAGGTTGGAGGTGGCACAAGGTGGTTGGATGAAACACCTCATCCTCAAGTTGGCGCCAAGGAGGTTGGAGGTGGCACAAGGTGGTTGGATGAAACACCTCATCCTTGAGTTGGCGCACAAGGAGGTTGGAGGTGGCACAAGGTGGTTGGATGAAACACCTCATCTTTGAGTTGGCGCAAAGGATGTGGATGAACAAGTCTTGGGGGATAAGAACCTCACCTTGGACACTACCTATGTCTAAATTCATAGATCAATATCCATAAATAGACATGTTCAAGCCAAGCAAATAACAAGAATTCAAGAGCTCTCAACACGCCGTCGTAACGCCGCTACTACTACTCACATTTGCTACGACGGTACGACAATCGAAAAGCTACATCTTCTACTTATAAGAGTTGTCGGTATATTTATTTAAGTTCTACTTCTTTAAATTGTCTTTGTGCTTTAATCGTAACAAGGAAAGGGGGAGTGTCCCTTTGCCTTGATTTCTTTTTGTAATCATGTTCTATACTTCCAACGAAGAGGAGTGGTTTTAGTGAATTGCCCTCCGTACGTGATCAAGGATCACTAGGGCCGTGGATTAGCAATCGAAAGATTGTGAACCACGTAAAAATATCTTGTCTACTTTATATTTCCGCTGTGCATTCTCTACTTGCTTTTTACTTATTGCAAAAGTTTTTAACGACACCGTATCGCTATTCACCCCCCCCCTCTAGCGACACTTTCGATCCAACACAATGTCCTCGGAGAGTCCCTAAGCCTATAGGAACACTAGACCATCAAAATTAAAGGCAAAAGTTCAAACTTTGACTTTCACACAACTTAAAATTTGATTTTCCACCCAAAACAACTCTCCTTCCAATGCTTTCCAAAGCATATCCTAGGGTTAGGAGACATTAGGGTACCTAGGGATGGCTAAAAATGGGCTAAACAAACCTTGTTTACCCGAAATTAGACCTGTCAGTTGACAAGGTCAGCAACTAGTTGACTGCCATCAACACTAGTCGACTGCCAAGGCAGCAGTCGACTAGTTTCAAAAATTTAGTTTTCAGAAATGAAATTGAAAAAAAAACATAAATAATTATATATATTTTGAAAAATATTTAAAATTCATACATATATTACTTACATGGAATATGATGGGTGAAAAATAGTTTTAAATTAAAATACCCATTAAATTGTGAGATTGATACAAAGTTCAAAAGCATTGAACCTTTCAATGTTTTGCCAAACTTTGTGCTAATCTCATCAATGGTCATTGCTATCTAAAGATAGACTACACCAACGTTTTTTCAAAGTGATTTGAAATGATTTTAAAACCTTATATTGAACCATGGTATATAGGCTTAATGCACAAGACTTGTACATAATCTTTCCTCATGATTCATTCATGGTATATTATGAGTTTGAGTTCATCTAGATGCAACATCTATTCACCTTGAAGTTAACTCATTTTCCTAACATCTCACATGTGTCTTAGGTGTATCAATACACAGACATATTAATTTAATATTTTTGTGAGATGTGGGTTTAGGTTTTTAAGGTCTCATGCATTTTATCTTGACAACTCTATTTAATTCCCTTATCATGGGACTTCAAATCATGCTATTGTCCTTAAATCAATTTTAATTAACCTAAATGCATGAATGATAATCATGACATATAAGATAGCATAATTAAGCATGTGCCAGTGATACATGATGTCATGACACTAAATTTTAACCTAAGTACAAACATGACATTATAATTAAACCTAAACATTATCATGACATTTTAAACAATAATATGAAACATGATGTCATGGGACTTCAAATCATGCTATTGTCCTTAAATTAAATTTAATTAACCTAAATGCATGAATGCTAATCATGGCATATAAGATAGCATAATTAAGCATGTGCCAGTGATACATGATGTCATGTCATAAAATTTTAACCTAAGTACAAACATGACATTATAATTAAACCTAAACATTATCATGAAATTTTAAACAATAATATGAAACATGATGTCATGATATATATTATGGCAAACAAAGCATAGAAAATTTTATAACATCAAGGTATAAGAATACCTAAGTTTTAAGCCTAATTACCATTTTATAGAATTATGTCTACTTGGCCACAATACTAATTTTCCCTCAAGTGTGCCAAAACCTCAAAATGACACACTATGATTCTAACACCTAATTGTACCAATTTTGATTGATTTTTCAAAATATATAAATTCTATTGGCACATCCTAAATTCCTTTAGGATAAAATCTCACCTTATTTCTAAGGTACCACATAACCTTGAAAATGTCTTAAAGTGTCAACTGTACCAAGATTAGGTTAACTACCCATCAACTTAGGGTTGACACACCCTAACCCATCTAGCGTGATGAAATCACCCTCCAAGGAACCCAAAATCTATTTGAGCTCATTGGGTTCACAAGGTACTCAATAGGGATAGCCTCCTTTAGTACCTTCATAATGACCCTCTTAGGCTTGGAAGCCTCGGTTATTTGGGTCTTGCCAAGGTTAACTGTAGGGGTAACTCCCCTTGTAACCTTCTTAGTGGCTTCCCTAGGTTTCTTTGAAACCTTAGTTACTAGGCACTTACCATGGTTATTCTTAGGGAAGACTTCCCTAGTAATCTTGGTTTTCCTAGACCTATGGATGGTTCCATAGTCAAATGGAATGCTATGCTAGGTTGGCATAACCTCCTCGGACTTAGGCTTGTGACCCAAGCATTTTCTATCCTTGGAAAGCTCTTGCCTCCTACATCCTAATTTTTTATCATTAGACTCATTAATTGAATTTTGTATCTTTCTAAAAGTCTACTCCAATTTCTCAAGCTTTGACCTCAAAGCTTGATTTTCTACCACTAATGCATCCAATTTTGAATTTTCATTTGTTCTTTGGACATTGTTCTTTTTTTTAGGCATATGCCTACCCTTCTTCGGGTTAATGCCTAAATTGTTCTCTATTTTTCTAATAGTTTTCTTAGGTAGAATAGTTCTAGGATTGTTCTTAGGTAAGTTGACATGTTTGGCTCATAAGCAATAAAATTTATTCCTAGCATGCTTTTGTTCATGAGCAATAGCAATAAAATTTCTAGCATGCTTCTTCTTATGAATCAAAGCAGCATAATAAAAGTTACCATAGGGTTTTCCTTAGCTCCCCCTACATGTGAAGTCTCTCCTTTCTTGCCCTTATTAGGTTGTTTTCCCTTAGGGCATTGACTTTTATAGTGCCCCTTTTGATGACATTTGAAGAAAATAATATGCTCCTTGCTCTTTTGCCTTTGAGCATCATCTTCCTTGACCATTGGCACTTGTTGAGCCTTCTTGACTCTTTTTGGACACTTGCTTTTGTAGTGTCCTACTTCGCTACACTCAAAACACATAATATAATTTTTATCTTTAATCACTATGTTTGAGTTACCTTCCTTGGTAGGGGAATTTTAGATTTTTTCTTTCTCCAGATGTGGAAGCTTCTTCTTCCTCTTCCTTCGGCGTGGAAAGTCTCTCCTCCCCCTCAATCTTAGAGGAGGAGGCTTCTTCTATATCTTCTACCTCTTCCTCAGATGTTGGGCATCTCTCAACTTCCGATTCCTCAAGCTCTTATGAGGATGATTATGTACTTTCTTCTTGAGCTTGAGAAGATGAATGCACCTCCTTGGACTCCTCTACCTCTTGGGTCGGTGAGGGACTCTCATGGAGCTCGACTAACTTGCTCCATAACTCCTAATTGGCATCCCCAAATGTACTTATCTTAGACAAAATATCATTAGGTATAGAATATAATAAAATTATGGCTACCTCTACATTATCTTGAATTTCCGTTTTGCTCTTAGCTCAACTTCTTCTTCTTGAGGACTCTTCCCTTGTAGTCCACCAGTGGGTCAAATCCATCCACAACAATGAACCAATTCTCAATGTTTATCATCAAGAAGCTTTCCATCCTCACCCTCCATTTATCAAATTCTTTAGGTCCATAAAGTTCATATGGAGGAGGCATGTTGATGTAATGTCCTAATCTACAACTTGGCTCCTCCATCTTCCATCTTCCCTCTAGTGCTTTGCTCTCTTGGCGGTGAGTCCGTAGAAGAGTTCCTAGCTCTAATACCAATTGTAGGGTATCAGAGCGATTTGTTCTTCTAAGAGCCCCGGGCTCTGATACCAATTGTAGGGATTGATATGTTTGCTAGAGGGGGTGAATAGTTATTTCAAATTTTGTGCACTTGATTCGATTGCCTTTAATACATTCATGCTCATCTACAAGTTTGTTAGTACGTAGCGGAAACAAATAAAAATGAAATAAAAAATGAACTCAAGAACAATCAAACACAATGATTTAACATGGTTTGGAACCTAGGTTTCCTACTCCACCGGCAAGCTCTAGTGAACTCTAGTGATACACACCACTTCTAATAAACTCCTTCACGGTGACACACTGGAGGTAGAGAAATCTCTTACAATAATTTTACAACAATAAGAATTGAATACAAGAAAATACAAAGAAAATAAAACAACAATGTAAAGAACACTTTATAAGAACTTGAATGCTTTGCTTGCTTGATGGTTGCTTTGAAAGGCTCTTGAAGATCTGGAATGCAATATCAATTCCTCCTCAAAATCACCACAAAAACCATTGTGAAATCCTCCATCTCGAGATGCTTTTATAACCTACATCGGGCCAATTTCGTGCCTAGCAATCAACTGCCAAAAGACACCAGTTGACCACTCTCCTATTTGTTGTCTCACAACGACTCCATCCATGCTGAAACCTACCAATGGATACTCCAACTATCGACTGACCTAACCATCAGTCGACTGCTACCCGATAATCGACTTGCCAGTTGACTACTAGAGCTTCTGTTCTTGTGTCCGCTTAAACCCGTTGATTGCAATCCATGACAGTCAACTTCTCAGGGCCAATCGACTGCCCTACTGCCAAATCCTCACTCAAGAAATCAAAGTTCAGTTGACTATCAGACTAGTCGACTGGTCATAATCCTAGTCGACTAATCCAAGTTGACTAGGCTGACAAGTGTGAAACACTCGATCAATCGACTGGTCCATAACCCCAGTCGACTAATAAAACTCAAACATGAGGTTTAACTCAAGTATTAACCCTCATACTTTATAGATCATCCTTAGCCTAGACCTAAGCCTACTAGCCACCTCCATCAGCCTCACACGTCTGAATGAGCAAGGAAGGAAGATTGGTGATCTAGGTGCTTCGACTTTTGGTAGATCGTCGCCCACACGACGTCCAAAAGGAGGAAGGACATACGATAGAAGATCGAGAGGTATAACACATATCTATCTTCATATGTAACATGTTTGTAATTGTTTTCAATTATATATGCATGATATATTCTGTTTTGTGGATAATATAACTTGGACCTCAAACATAAACACAAAAGCTGGTGATCCGTACATCGTCTATTCCGCGGCTATTCGTAGAATAGAGGTTGGTCGCTTGAACAAAAAGTTTGTTCAAGTGACTACTCTAATCGAATAGCACGACGATGACAAGGTTGCTTGGGCAATCCCTCTTGTCAAGGAAAATTTTGTTTTATCTGGGGATGTAGAAGGGATCGCCATGAACAAGCGACCGAGTTGAAGTGGGAAGCAAAGTTTCCTACCTTCAAGTGGTATCAGAGCCACGGTTTCCGGTTTTGTGTGTTTAACCTTCAGTTACTTTTATGCACTTTTCATATATTATTTTTGCCGGATAATAGTAGGATGTACGTAGGATAACTTTTTGGTTGCAAGCATAGGATCCAACTATTATGGCCATATATGTGGATGTGATTGTATGTGTGTAATTGTATATTTTGTTGAATCCTTGGGGTTGACGAGGCTAGTATTTAATTTTTGTAAATTAGATACAACATTGTTTAGCCACTCTTTCTATTTTAGTTTACTTTTGATCTAGATTTCATGTACACTCCGTCGTGGACTATAGGATCGATGGATGTAAATTAAAATATTTTTTTCTCGGCTTGGATCCCCGGATGGCTCGTACAAGGCGTAGGAGGAGCGGACGAGATGACGATACGATGAGAGACATATTTAAGACAAAAGCAATAATAGTTGGAAAATTTTTATTTTTCATATTTATTGCTTATTGTTTGATATGCTTGTTGTAGGCTAGAAAATTCCTCAATTTCAAATTACTAAGTGGGAGAGGGATATTTTTATAAATTCCCACGGCCTCCATTACGATTTGACATGTGATGCAAATAAACCTGCGCGTCGGCTCTGAGTGCCTTCCTCCCCATCGGATGAGTTTGTTTGACGATCACAAGGTCGAATATGGTTATAAGAAATTATTGAGGAGTGTGTGTACTTCCCCATCGGAATGCACATAACCCATGATAATTACCTTGGTACCGTGTAATGGTGAACACTTAGATATAAATATTAGTATCCTCCCCATCGGAGTCACTGCTTTTATTTGTAGGGCCAAAGAGGAACCAACTATTAATTTTACTTGTCAAAAAGCTAGGTTGACAAGATATTAAAATTAAGGGGTAAAACCTCCTCTTACAAATGTAGAATTTGTATACGTCCACACTATCGTGGCATACGATATTCTCGGTGTTTTGAGGTGTTGGTTGATTTTAAAATTTTATTGTTTGAGAAATAAATAATTTTTTGAAATCTAATGTTTTGATCTATGTGATTCTTAGGTTTTCTTTCAAAATGACTTTCAACCCGCTTGTTGTGATACTGAAAGAGAATAAACTTACTGGACCCAACTATGTTGATTGGAAGAGGGATCTTGACATTGTTTTGACAACTAAGGAATACAAATATGTACTCCTCAAAGAGTGCCCTCCTAAGCATGCAGATGATTCTGGGGAAAAGGAGAAAGAGAGTTATAAGAAGTGGATAAAGGTCGATGAGATGGCGCGGTGTTACATTTTGGCATCTTTGTCAAATGTACTGCAACATCAGCATCAAGCCATGCCCACTACTTATGACATGATGCTCAATCTCTAAGAGCTTTTCGGACACCATAATCGGGCTGCAAGGCAAGAAGTCATGAGGAACTTGATGACGACCACCATGATCGAGGGAACACCCATGAGGAATCATGTTCTCAAGATGATGGATCATTTGAATGAGTTGGAAGTCCCCAGAGCTGAGATCGATGGGGAAACCTAGGTCGATATCATTCTTCAGTATCTACCTAGGAGTTTTGAGCAGTTTTGCCTTAACTACAACATGAACAAAAGGTTGTATTCATCGGCGTAGCTTCTAACAGAACTCCTGGCGACAGAGGGGCTATTTCGTCAAATTGCTCAAATGCATGCCATGGTAACCCAAATGGTTTCTACTTCTAAGATGAAAGGTAAGAAGAAGAAGAAACAGACTGGGATGAAGGCGGTGGGAGGAACTCAGGGAGGAGTGAAGAAGCCAAAAGGCAAGTGCTTCACTTTTAAGCAAACTGGACACTGGAAGAAGGACTGCCCCAACAGCAAGCAAAACAAAGGTATACCTTTTGGTCTAGTCATTGAAACATGTTTAGCAGTGTTATCTACCAGCACCTTGTCTGTAGATACGGGAGCCACTGATCATGTCTGCAATACTTTGCAGGGGTTCAAGGAATACAGACGAATGGTTGAGGGGGAGATTACTGTATACTTGGGCGATGCCACGAAGGTGGCGGTTGTTGCAGTGGGAGACGTTTATTTATCTTTTGAGAAAAATAAAGTTTTGGTTCTTAAGAATTGCCTTTATGTACCTTTATTTAGAAAGAATTTAATTTCAGTTTCTAAATTGTTTATGGATGGATATTCTATTTCTTTTAATGACAGAGTTGTTATAAAAAGGAATAGAGACATTATCTATTCGGGTGCATTGATAGGAAATTTATATACACTTGAACCAAAAGCTCCCACGATGCAAATAGAAGTTAATAGCTCATCTTCTAATTCCAATAAGAGAAAAGAACCTTCGAAGATGAACCAAACATATATTTGGCATCTTAGGCTTGGTCATATTAACCTAAGTAGAATTCAAACTTTGATAGCTGATGGACCTCTGGGCTCATTAGTGGTGGAAGATTTTCCAACCTGCAAATCTTGCTTGGAGGGTAAAATGACCAAGAGGCCTTTGAAGGCCAAGGGGTATAGAGCCAAAGATGTCTTAGAATTGGTTCATTCTGATTTGTGTGGTCCTATGTCTATCTAGGCTAGAGGTGGTTTTGAGTATTTTGTCTCTTTTATAGATGATTATTCGAGATATGGATACATTTACCTCATGCACCGCAAGTCTGAATATTTTGACAAGTTCAAAGAATTCAAGGCTGATGAGGAGAAACATCAAGGTAAAAGTATCAAGACACTACGATCTGATCATGGTGGTGAGTACCTCTTGGGAGAGTTTAGGTATTACTTATCAGAGGCTGGGATTCAATTCCAATTGTCTGCACCTGGCACACCCTAGCAGAATGGTATAGCAGAGTGAAGGAACAGGACTCTTATGGAGATGGTTAGATCAATAATGAGTTATTTTGAGTTGCCAGATTAGTTCTGGGGATATGCTCTAGATACAGCGGTGTACATTCTGAACTTGGTTCCATCTAAATCAGTGCCTTCTACTCCCACAGAATTGTGGACTGGGCGAAAGCCTAGTCTAAGACATATTCGAATATGAGGGAGTCCAGCAAATGTGTTGAAGGTAGATGCTAGTAAGTTGGAACCTCGTACAGAAGTATGCGTGTTCGTTGGCTATCCTAGTTGAACGAAAGGTGGTTTGTTTTATAGTCATAGAGATCAGAGGGTGATCGTCAGCACGAACGCCATATTTCTAGAGGAAGACGTTGTGATGAACCTCAAGCCCATGAGTAAGATTGTTCTGGAGGAATTAAAAGGGGAAGTCACTTCTTCAGTACCACCGGTACAAGAGGATATACCACAAGTCTCTACATCGTGTGTCACAGAAGATACACAGGTGATACCTTATCGTAGTGGGAGGGTTGTGAGACAGCCTGATAGATTCATGTTCTTGGGAGAATCTTCTGATTTGGTCTCTGGCGAACATGAACCTGATCCCTTGACATATGATGAGGCAATCCAAGATAAAGATGCAGTATTTTGGCAAAGTGCAATGAATGCGGAGATTGAATCTATAGATTCAAATCATGTCTGGGAGCTAGTAGAACCACCCGATGGTGTAAAAACCATTGGATGCAAGTGGATCTATAAAAGAAAGAGAGGAATAGATAGGAAGGTTGAGACCTTCAAAGCGAGGCTTGTTGCGAAGGGGTATACTCAAAAAGGGGGTATCGATTATGAGGAGACCTTTTCGTCGGTAGCCATGCTTAAGTCTATCTGGATTCTCTTATGCATTGCAGCTCATATGGATTATGAGGTGTGGAAGATGGATGTCAAGACAGCTTTCCTTAATGGAAGTCTTGAGGAAAACATCTATATGAAGCAACCAAAGGGATTGATTGCGAAGGGCAAAGAGCATCTTGTATGTAAGCTTAATCGGTCCATTTATGGATTGAAGCAAGCTTCGAGGTCTTGGAACATCCACTTTGATGAGGTAATCCAGTCTTATGGATTTATTCAAAGTTCGGATGAGTCTTGTGTATACAAGAGATGTGATGAAAATGTAATGGTATTTCTTGTACTATACGTAGATGACATTTTGTTAATTGGCAACAATGTCAAGGTGTTATCGGACGTAAGGGTATGGTTGTCCAAACAGGTTGATATGAAGGACTTGGGAGAAGTGGGACACATCCTTGGGATCAAGGTTATAAGGGATCACAGGAAAAGGATGTTGTGCTTATCTCAAGCTTCATACATAGACACCATTATGGATCGTTTTAGCATGCAGAACTCCAAGAAAGGTTTTCTACCTTTTAAGCATGGAGTTCCTTTATCTAAGGAGATGTGTTATAGAACATCTGAGGAGAAAGAGGAGATGAAGGCGGTTCCTTATGCCTGGGCCGTAGGAAGCCTCATGTATGCGATGCTATCTACGAGACTAGATATCTGCTTTTCTGTGGGCATGGTCAACATATATCAGAGTAATCCAGGACAGGGACATTGGACTATGGTAAAGCATATATTGAAGTACCTGAGAAAGACTAGGGATTATATGCTGGTTTACCAGGCAGACCAATTACTCCCTATAGGTTACACAAATTTCGACTTCCAATCAGATAGGGATAACAGTAAGTCTACCTCAGTTTTTGTGTTTACTTTGGGAGGTGGAGCCATTGTATGGAGTAGTGTCTAGTAGAAATGCGTGGCGGACTCTACCATGGAAGATGAGTATGTGGCGGCCTCTCAGGCGGCCAAAGAAGGTGTGTGGCTCAAGTACTTCTTCATGGACTTAGATGTGATTCCTGGTTTGCCCAGAAATATCATAATTTATTGTGATAATAGTGGTGCAGTTGCAAACTCGAAGGAATAACGAGCCCATAAGGCAAGTAAACACATAAAGTGCAAGTACCACCTGATATGAGAAATCGTAAAGAGAGGAGAAGTTGCTGTGGCCAAGATTGCATCGGAGGATAACATGGTAGATCCTTTCACTAAGGCCCTTCCGGCGAGAGATTTTGATAGGCATGTGGAGAGAATGGAGATCAGATGTATGGCAGTTTGAGGACAACATAGTTTTTTAGTATAAGTGGGAGATTGTTGGGATGTATACTGAAATGTCTATCTTTTATATGAACATCTCTATTTTGAAATAAGAATCACATGATCATTGTTTGCATATTTTTATGGTGATGCATATTGTCTAATACATTACATTGTTAATAACATGGTGTGTGGTGTCACACGGGAGATCATGTTATCTGCTCCTTGTAAAGTGTTAGTATAGGCTCACAACCGAGATGGATTTGGACAAACCATTGGTATGGTTGCAGTGTGATTTGGTATTGGTTTGTCTTGACCATAGAATCACTCTAGTACACTTTGTGTGTATTGAGATGGACCGACTTAGAGGTGATTCGATTTATTGCTGACTACATAATCGAATAGGACCTCAGATATTATGTTGTACATGATCTTAATCCCGATATAATAACGGGCACATATACTTAGTATTCATTTTTTTGATTTGCCAATGGGCGAGATTTATAGATTAAATCGATAGGCTCGGTAAGTTGGGAAATGATATTATTTATATGGTGTGTCGTTGATTATAGGAGGAAACTATGTCCCATATATTAGGATGATGATGTCCCCTTGAGGAGCTCATAAGGTTCATCATGTAAACCCTGCAGGTGGACTAGGTCCGGCATGATGAAAAGGTTGAGTGGTACTACTCATGGAGTTAGATGTTGATTAATTAATAGTCAGTAAATTAATTAATCGAAGGACATTCGAGATCTTAAATACGGAGAGAAAATGTACATATAATATATGGAGCCCATATTAACTTATGGGTGTTGGTGAGGTAGATCAATGATAATCCTTTTGTGGATTGGATTATCATTAATGGATCAAACTTTATGTGGGCTTGATCCATTGGGTAGCCAAGATCCAACTCCTCCTCATGGTCCCTTTTGTAGCCTATTAATACCTCATGAAGGCTAGATCCAATGGATGAAAACAAACTCTAGATCCAATGGTAGAGATTAAAATCTCTAGATCCGACGGTTGAGATTAAATCTCTAGATCCGACGGTTGAGATTAAATCCCTAGAACCAATGGTGGAGATTAAAACAAGGCTTATCCCTAAACTCTATAAGAGGAGGCTTTAGGGTTGGCGTGGAGAATTAATTAGAAGCATGGGGTGGTTTGGAGTTGGTGGCAAGAGGCTTGGAGTTAGGGTTTGGAGCTTGGCGACACCAAATAAGGAAATTCTTTCTTTGCCTTCTTCTTCTCCTCTTGGTGGATGACGCCCATACAACCCTTTCCAGCCCTTGGCTGGCATCCAAACACCTTGATCCTCTTCTCTTTGGCTGGTGGAAACATAGCTTAAGGTCTTCCCTTGAAGCTTTTGGCCGACATTCATCTTTCTCACCCTTTTCCTTGTTGGCCGGCAGCAAGCAACTTGCTTGTTGCTTGTTGGTTGACTAAAGGAAGGAGAATGGTCTTGTTTCTATTCTTCCTCTTGCTCGGAATGAGCAAGGAAGGAAGATTGGTGATCTAGGAGCTTCGACTTTTTGTAGATCGTTGCCCACACGACGTCCAAAAGGAGGAAGGACATACGATAGAAGATCGAGAGGTATAACACTTATCTATCTTCATATGTAACATGTTTGTAATTGTTTTCAATTATATATGCATGATATATTCTGTTTTGTGGCTAATATAACTTGGACCCCGAACATAAATACAAAAGCTAGCGATCCGTACATCGTCTATTCCGCGGCTATTCGTAGAATAGAGGTTGGTCGCTTGAACAACAAGTTTGTTCAAGTGACTACTCTAATCGAATAGAACGACGATGACAAGGTTGTTTGGGCAATCCCTCTTGTCTAGGATAAATTTTGTTTATCCGGGAACATAGAAGGGATCGCCATGATCAAGCGACCGAGTTAAAGTGGGAAGCGAAGTTTCCTACCTTCAACTCCCATAAATCCTAGTACTCTGCCTGTGTATAGGTCTTGTGCTCCTCCCATTGCTACCCCTATGTCTGTTGCTTGGAGTAAATATCGTCGAGGCATGATCCGAATTCTGAAAAATCATAAGCGGATTTCCCTGTGTCCTGATCAAATGAAGGAAAATAATGTAATGTAGGTGTAGGATCGGGGCATGGACTAGGTGGGCTCCTATGTATGGGGGAGTGATGGGAAGGTGGTGAAGGGGGTACATGAGAAGAGGGTCCCTCGTGTGGTGTGGACTCTACTACCCTATCCAACCGCCAATTGGCACAGTTGGCGATGGTGGTACGATCGGTGTTGGGCAGCCTAAGGGGTGGTAAATTATTCCTTACAAAACAAAAAGAATTTTCTACTCTAACTATCTTTTTCATCGCCATGCACACGCCTAGGTCTATGATAGTGCTCCCTTCTACTCGATCCAAACCCTCACAATCGTACCCCATCGAATCACAAATGTGGGTCAATAGACCCCCTGAAATGATGTCCTCCTTGGGTGCTTTCCCTAACTTGACTAGGTGTTTAATAAAATGGGACCCCACATCAATAGTGTTATTCACTTGTAACATGTCCCATAGACAAAGCAATTCACTCATCCTCATGACTCTATCACTCTCCCCTCTATCGAAGATCGTACTAGCCATGAACTGGTGAATGTATCAAAAAATAGGGTTTTGGAGACAGGAGGCTTTGGTTCTAGATGGGTCATTTGCATTTTCCCCTGTCAAATCGAACCAAAAGAATCTTGCATTGAATTCGGTAGGGGTTCTTCTTTCACCCCCACTAAGTAATCCAAAACAAAGGTTCCATTGGTGGAGGGTACACTCATGTTCTATGTTAAATAGCCTAAAAGTGATCTTGCCCTCTCTACTATCTACCCCCACCAGAATCTCCGCATCTAGCAAACTTAAAAACTCCAAAACTATCCTAGGGTAGGTTTGATATCTAACTCCCATGATCTCCTCCCAACCTACCTTCGCAAACAACCCATGCAAATCCTTTAAAAGACATAGGGTTTCTAAAAGAGAAGTGTCTAAATAAGGGGTAGTAGTTATTTTTCGAGCAGAAAGTATGTTAAATCTATCCCTATGAGAATTATCTAGGAAAATGGTACCAAAAGGGGCGTTACCTTCCTCTGGTTCTTGTTAGGCACTTCTTCCCCTCGACCTTAGCCTGGAAGAAGCCACTCTTGTTGCAGTGTTCTTTATCCTCCTCATTCTTGCTTCTTGAAGGTTGGTGAGGGTCCTTGGAGGTTGGAGAACGAAGGTTTCGCATGGGCTAGGGCGAGAAATTGAAAGGCACGGTCGATTTGGGGCAAACCGCATGATTCTCACCTTTTTAATGGGGTGCGACACTGATGTGTACAAATCATATAGGGTTTTAGAAGTAGTTTTAGCACACATCTCATGGCATTTTATACTTGTTTCATGCATATTCTTCCTTGTTTTTCATTCATTTACCATTTCCTAGTACGAAGATTAACTCTCGTTGTTTTTATGTGTAGGAAGGTGTTTCAGAGGTAAATTAACACATAATTGGAGCCGAAGGAAGGAAAACATGCTTTGGTTGTGTTCCCCAAAACATGGACATGCTACAGATCAAAAGATGACGTTCGCATGAAGCTCCAGAGGAAGACACGACTGGTTGTGTGAATCTCACACGGTCGTGCCTAATCTCGAAGCTAGAATCAGAGCATGATTTCCAGCATGACACACTGCCCTGTGGCGTCAGCCCAACTTCATGCAAATCAGGGTTTCGCAGGCAATGGAAAAAGCTGACTTCACTCGTATAAAAGGAAAGGCACGCCAAAACCCTAGGGGGGTCCGGCGATTGGGACGACAAGACGGTGCCTTAAGAAGCATCGAAGGCTCGCAACTGGGAGAGAGGAAGCGGCTCGAAGACCCGAATAACACTCTCACTCCTTGGAGAATGACCAAGACACAATAACGGATTGAACAGAGAGTACTTCCATTATTATTAACTCTATTTGCATTTTAATGATTTACATTAAGATGTCTTGTGTTTATTCTCCTTTATTCATGGAGTAGATACTTCAATTCTAGGATTAGGGAGTAGCTTGTGTATGTTAGATATGCTGGTTTAAATGTTTATTTTATGCTCTTGAATATGTATTTGCAATTTAGGCTGTTGAGATCAGTGAAAGTTGTGTTTTGAATTCTACTTCTACTACACATAGCTGATACAAGGACAGAAATCCTTTGTATCAAAATCTAGGAAAACCAAGGAGGAACTTCGCAGTCATCCTTCCTCCCATAACCGTAAAAGGTAGAATATGATAGAGTAGGATATGAAATATGATCCATCTCTTCATAGAGATTACTAAGACATCCTCATACCTCAAGAACCTATCCTAGCAGAAGGACAAAGTAGGAGACATCAACTCTAGAAGGGTTGAGGGACCCCAGTGATAGGAGGCTCCCAAAGATATCAACCCCCTGAGCTACGACGATTCGAAAGGGAAAGTTGGTTAGGAATACGTAGTTTTCGATAGGTCAAAAGTTGATCTCGATAGCATACGATGATTCTCTCGCAAGATCGTAACTATAGATCCTAGGAGCATTAAATTGATAGCATATTCAATAATGCACAAGTGAAATTGAACCCTTAGAATCCTTTAAGGAACTTTGATCCCACCTTCTCTTTCTCCAAGAGACACTGTAACTGAGCCAGGACTGTCATCGACCTCACACACCTAACTCGCAAGAGATTTACTCCGAAAAAATAGAATTCATTGGACAAACAGTACTCGTATCACAGTTTATATTGGATCGATACATAAATTATTACTTGACGATAATCGTGCACTTGCGGGCATTGAGCGCGAGTGTGCACTTCGAATCCTTAGCGATCTCGGTCGGAGATTTGGGGATGGGCTCGCGTGCATCAAGTTTTTGGCACCGTTATCGGAGACTATCGAGTCGATATCGGATCAAAAGTGGATACTTTAGATCGGACCTAGATTACTTTAATTTCTAATTTTGCTTTATTTCAGTTAATTTAGTTTTGTATTTTTGTTATCTATATTCATTTTAGATTTATTTCACTAGTCATAATACATTTCAAGTTTAGGATAGCCTTAATTCAGTTTTTTGGTTTACTTTATTTGATTCATTACTTTTAGGTTATTTGATTTCCTCTCAATAAGTAGAATATACACTCCTGATAACGTACCTTGGTTCATAGTATGCACAGATGCCTAAGATCGGAAAATCTGCTTCCGATTGACTTATAAATAGACATAACTTATCATCAAAGAAGAGGCAAACAAAGAGATATGGAGGAACACGACACTCCTTTGGAAAACATAGGTAGCCATCCTCTGCGGGATTATGATGAAAGTTTTACAGAACTGAAGCTCTAATACCACTTGAAGGGAGGAAACATCGCTTCCCACTTCAACTCGATTGTCTTGTTCATGGCAATTCTATCTTCTTCCCCGGATTAAAAAAATTAATCCATGACAATTAGGGATTACCCAAGCTACCATTTCATCATCGTGCTATCCGATTAGAGTTGACACTTGAACAAACTTGTTGTTCAAGCAACGTACCTCTATTCATCGAATAATCGCGGAATAGACGATGTATGGATCGTCGGTTTTTTTGTTTGTATTCAGGGTCCAAGTAAATTTAGCCACATGCCATACAAACAATATACAAAGAAACAAACAAGGAAAACAAAACAAGATTTATACCTCTTGTTTACCTCAAGATCTTCTATCGTATGTCCTATCCTCCTCTTGGATGTTGTGTGGGCAACGGTCCTCCAAGAGATGAAGCCTCCTAGATCACGAACTTCTTTCCTTGCTCGCTCCGAACAAGAGGAAGTTAAGAAATTAAACTCTTCCCTATCTAAGACCAGCCACCAAGTCAAGAGACTTGTGATACCGCCGGCCAAGGAATAGAGGAGGAAGTGGGCGCCGACCAAGAGCTCCAAGGAACACCTTAACCCTTGTTTCCACCAGCCAAGGAGAAGAGGAAGAAGAGGTTGAGCATCGACCAAAGCTTGAGGGAGGGAGTCACTGGCCAAGGAAAAGAGGAGAAGAAGAAAACCTAAATCTCTCTTCTTTTGCCGCCGACCCTAGGAGGAGCAAACCTTAGCATGCCGCCCCAAACCCTAACCCTAGAAGCCTTGCCGCCCAAGCCAAAACCTAATCTCCAATCATTGTGTTGCCGCCCACCCCTTATGCCTCCATTTATATAGCTAGGCTTAAGCCTCCTTTTAATCTCCGCCGTCAGTTCTAGGGATTTAATCTCAACCGTCGGATCTAGAGATTTAATCTCAACCATCGGATCTAAAGATTAAATCTCCACCATCGGATCTAGAGTTTCATCTTCCATCATCGGATCTAGGCTTCATGAGGATTTTAAAAGGCTACGATAGGGACCATGAGGAGGAGTTGGATCTTGGCCACCCAAAGGATCAAGCCCACATAAAGTCCTATCCATTAATGATAATCCACTCCACTTGAGGATTATCATTGATCTACCTCACCAACCTCCATAAGTTAATATGGGCTCCATATATTATTTGTACATATATCTCCCCGTGTTTAAGATCTCGAATGTCCGTCGATTAATTAATTTACTAACAATTAATTAATCAACATCTAACTCCATGTGTAGTACCACTCAACCTTATCATCAAGCTGAACCAAGTCCACCTGCAGGGTTTACATGATGAACCTTATGAGCTCCTCAAGGGGACATCATCATCCTAATATATAGGACACGATTTTCTCCTATAATTAATGACACACCATATAAATAATAACATTTCCTAACATAGAGAGCCTATCGATTTACTCTATAAATCTCGCCCATTGGTAAATCAAAGAAATGAATAATAAGTATATGTGCTCTATATTATATCAGGATTAAGAGCATGTAAAACATAATATCTGAGGTCCGATTCAATTATGTAGTCAGCAATAAATCGAATCACCTTTAAGTTGGTCCTGCTCAATACACACAGAGTGTACTAGTGTGATTCTATGCTCAAGACAAACCAATACCAAATCACACTACAACCATTCCAATAGTTTGTCCATAACCATCTCGATTGTGAGCCTTTACTTATACTTTATAAGGAACTGATAATATGATCTTCCGTGTGACACTACACACCATGTTATCTACAATGTAATGTATTAGACAATATGCATAACTATAAATATGCAAACAATGATCATGTGATTCTTATTTCAAAAATAAAGATGTTCATACAAAAGATAGACTTTTCAGTATACATCCCAACAATCTCCTACTTATACTAATAGACTATGATGTCCTCATACTGCCATACATCTGATTCCCATTCCCTCTACATGCCTATCAAAGCTCTTGCTAGAAATACCTTAGTGAAAATATCTACCAAGTCATCCTCTGATGCAATCTAGGCGACATCAACTTCTACCCACTTTACGATCTCTCGTATCAGGTGGTACTTGGGCTCTATGTGTTACTTGCCTTATGGGCTCGTGGTTCCTTCGAGTTTGCAACTGCACCACTATTATCACAATAAATTATGATAGTTCTGGATAAACTAAGAATCACATCCAAGTCTATCAAGAAGTTACTGAGCCACATAGCTTCTTTGGTCGCGTCAGAGGCCGCCACATACTTAGCTTCCATGGTAGAGTTCGCCACACATTTTTGCTTGACACTCCTCCATACAATGGATCCACCTCCCAAAGTAAACACAAAACCTGAGGTAGATGTTGGATCGAGAAGCGTCGCTAGAGAGGGGGGTGAATAGCGATCGTAAATCTTTCGTTCGAATTCGTTCGTTGAGACACAAGTCAACGAGTAAGCACAGTGGAAAATAAAGTGACACATTTATTTTACTTGGTTCACAACCCAGCGGTTGCTACTCCAAGGCCCTATCGGTCCTAGACCGCGTACGGAGGACAAAGTACTCTAACGTCTCCTCCTCGTTGGAGGTAGGAGACAACGATCACAAAATCCAGAAGTACGAGGATGAGGCAAGAAGCCTACCTCACCTTGTTACGAATAAAAACAACGAATACAATATTAAAATATATTACTAGATGCTGCTGCCGACGAAGAAGATCTGAGCTTGTTGTCACGTCGGCGTTATGACGGTGTTGGAGCGTTGGCGTTGTAGGAGCACTTGATGATGTTTGGAGTTAGAATCCACCCCTCCTTTTATAGATTTTGGCCTCTGAATTTGTTTCCTTTTTTTTTGGAATAGATCACGAAGTTGTATAATTTTTATCGCAAAGTGGCCGCGTCAAACCTTATCTGTTTTGACCTAGCGCAAAGCTTGATTCGTCGCCATCGGTCGACTGATGACTCCCATCAGTCGATTGATGAGCATCAGTCGACTGCCCAATGTCCAGCAGTCAACTGCTAGCTTAGCCACTTCCCTGTAGTAAGATATTAGCTCGGAAAATGATAAATGCGACGGTTTCTAACCGTCCGATCTTGACCTAGACCTTCCACAGGAATTCTTAGTCGGATCGCCGCCTACGGTCATCCCCGTAAAGAGGACACGACCTTACAATCTCTCACTCACACGAGCTTTCCTCGATACTTACCTTGTAGCTCTCGCTTCCAGCCTTCCACTCGATTCCTTCGGCTCCTTCCGAAGTCACTCGAGTGTCGCCCTACCACCGCGGCTTCCTCCGGGTGTCACTAGCCTTCAACTCCAGCTTTAGTACTTTTCTGCACACTCGATTTAGCTCGTGAGATAACGATGTAAACTTAACTTTGTGTCTTTTCCATAATCAAAACACAGGTTCGATTATCTAGTGCCCCTGCACCAACAGTAGACTTACTGTTATCCTTATCTGATTGTAAGTAGGAATCTGTGTAACCCAAAGGGAGTAATTGGAATTTCTGGTAAACTAGCATATAATCCATAGTCCTTCTCAGGTACTTCAATATATGCTTTACCACAGTCCAATGTCCCTGTCCTGGATTACTCTGATATTTGCTAACCATGCCAACGACAAAGCAGATATCCGATCTCGTACATAGCATGACATACATGAGGCTTCCTACTACTGAAGCATAAGGAACCGCCTTCATCTCATTTATCTCTTTAGATGTTTTAGGACACATCTCCTTAGATAAAGGAACTCCATGCCTGAAAGGTAGAAAACTTTTCTTGGAATTTTGCATGCTAAAACAATCCATAATGGTGTCTATGTATGAAGCTTGAGATATGCACAACATTCTTTTCATGCGATCCCTTATATCCTTGATCCCAAGGATGTGTCCCACTTCTCCCAAGTCCTTCATATCAAACTATTTGGACAACCATACCCTTACGTTCGATAACACCATGACATTGTTGCCAATTAACAAAATGCCATCTACGTATAGTACAAGAAATACCACTACGGTTCCATCACATCTCTTGTATACATAAGACTCATCCATACTTTGAATAAATCGATAAGACTGGATTACCTCATCAAAGCAGATGTTCCAAGACCTCGAAGCTTGCTTCAATCCATAAATGAACCGATTAAGCTTGCACATAAGATGCTCTTTGCCCTTGCCAATGAATTCCTTGGGTTGTTTCATATAGATGTTCTCTTCAAGACTTCCATTAAGGAAAGTTGTCTTGACATCCATCTGCCACACCTCATAATCCATATGAGCAGCAATACATAAGAGAATCTGGATAGACTTAAGCATGGCTACCGGCAAAATGGTTTTCTTATAATTGATGCCCTCTTTCTGAGTATACCCCTTCGCAACAAGCCTCGCTTTGAAGGTTTCAACCTTCCCATTTATTCCTCTCTTTCTTTTGTAGATCCACTTGCATCCAATGGCTTTTACACCATTGGGTGGTTCTACTAGCTCCTATACCTGATTTGAATCCATATATTCTATCTTAGAATTCATCGCACTTTGCCAAGATGTCGCATCTTGATCTTGGATCGCCTCGTCATATGTTCAGGGATCAAGTTCATGTTCACCAGGGATCAAATCAGAAGATTCTCCCAAGAACATGAATCTATCAGGCTGTCTAACAACCATCCCACTACGACGAGGTATCACCTATGTATCCTCTGTGACACGCGGTGCAGTGACTTGTGGTATATCCTCTTGTACCGGTGGTATTGAAGAAGTGACTTCCCATCTCAATTTCTCCAGAACAGTCTTAATCATGGGCTTGTGGTTCATCACATAGACTTCCTCTAGAAATCTAGCTTTCGTTATAATGATCACCCTCTGATCTCTAGGACTATAAAACAAACCACCTTTCGTTCCTCTAAGATAGCCAATGAACATACACACTTCTGTACGAGGATCCAACTTACCAGCATCTGCCTTCAGCACATATGCTAGACTCCCCCAAATCCGAATATGTCTCAGACTATGCTTTCGCCCAGTCCACAATTCTGTGGGAGTAGAAGACACTGATTTAGATGGTACCAAGTTTAGAATATACACTGTTGTATCTAGAGCATATCCCCAGAATGAATATGGCAACTCATAATAACTCATCATCGATCTAACCATCTCCATAAGAGTCCTATTCCTTCTCTCTGCTACATAATTCTGCTAGGGTGTGCCAGGTTCAGACAATTGGGATTGAATCCCAGCCTTTGATAAGTAATTCCTAAACTCTCCCAAGAGGTACTAACCACCACCATCAGATCGTAGTGTCTTGATACTTTTACCTTGACGTTTTTCCACATCAACCTTGAATTCTTTGAACTTGTCAAAACATTCAGACTTGTGGCGCATCAAGTAAATGTATCCATCTCTCGAATAATCATCTATAAAAGAGACAAAATATTCAAAACCACCTTTAGACTAGATAGACATAGGACCACACAAATCAAAATGAACTAATTCCAACACATCTTTGGATCTATACCCTTTGGCCTTAAAAGGCCTCTTGGTCATTTTATCTTCCAAGCAAGATTCGCAGGTTGGGAAATCTTCCACCACTAATGAACCCAGAGGTCCATCAGCTATCAACCTTTGAATTCTGCTTAGGTTAATAAGACCAAGCCTTAGATGCCAAAGATATGTTTGGTTCATCTTCGAAGGTTTTTTTCTCTTATTGGAATTAGAAGATGAGTTATTTACTTCTATTTCCATCGTGGGAGCTTTTGGTTCAAGTGTATATAAATTTCCTATCAATGCACTAGAACAGATAATCTCCCTATTCCTTTTCATAACAACTCTGTCATTAATAGAAATAGAATATCCATCCATAAATAATTTAGAAACTGAAATTAAATTCTTTCTAAATAAAGTAAATAAAGGCAATTTTCTAGAAACAAAGTTTTATTCCTCCCAAAAGATAAATAAACATCTCCCACTGTAATAGTTGCCACCTTCGTGGCATCACCCAAGTATATGGTACTCTCCCCTTCAGCTAGTCATCTGATTTCTTGGAACCCCTGCAAAGTATTGTAGACATGATCAGTGGCTCCCGTATCTACACACCAAGTGCTGGTAGATAACACCGCTAACATGTTTCAACGACTAGACCAAAAGATATACCTTTGTTCTTCTTGCGGTTGGGTTCATCTTCGAAGGTTTTTTTCTCTTATTAGAATTAGAAGATGAGTTATTTAATTCTATTTCCATCGTGGGAGCTTTTGGTTCAAGTGTATATAAATTTCCTATCAATGCACCAGAACAGATAATCTCCCTATTCCTTTATATAACAACTCTGTCATTAAATGAAATAGAATATCCATCCATAAATAATTTAGAAACTGAAATTAAATTCTTTCAAAATAAAGGTAAATAAAGGCAGTTTTCTAGAACCAAAGTTTTATTCCTCCCAAAAGATAAATAAACATCTCCCACTATAATAGTCGCCACCTTCGTGGCATTGCCCAAGTATATGGTACTCTCCCCTTCAGCTAGTCGTCTGATTTCTTGGAACCCCTGCAAAGTATTGTAGACATGATCAGTGGCTCCCGTATCTACACACCAGGTGCTGGTAGATAACACCGCTAAACATGTTTCAACGACTAGACCAAAAGATATACCTTTGTTCTGCTTGCGGTTGGGGCAGTCCTTCTTCCAGTTGTTGGAATGTATACTGAAAGCCTAGCTCTTTTTGTATGAACATTTTATTTTGAAATCATGATCATTGTTTGCATTTTATATATTCATTATATATTTGTGCATATTGTCTAATATTTTACATTGTAAATAACATGGTGCTTGGTGTGGCACAGAAGATCATGTTATCAGTCCCTTGTAAAATATAAGTAAAGGCTCACAACCAAGATGGTTTTGGACAAACCATTGGCATGGTTGTAGTGTAGCTTGGTATTGTTTTATCTTGAACATAGAGTTACACTAGTACACTTAGGTGTATTGAGCAGGACCGACATAGAGGTGATTCAATTTAGTGCTGACTACATAATTGAATCGGACATCTGATATTGTGTTGTACATACTCTTAATCCCGATATAATAACGGGCACATGTACTTAGTATTTATTTCTTTGATTTACCAGTGGGTGAGATTTAAATGGATTAAATCAATAAGCCCAGTAAGTTGGGAAATAATATTATTTACATGGTGTGCCGTTGATTATAGGAGGAAACCGTGTCCTATATATTAGGTTGATGATGTCCCCTTGAGGAGGTCATAAGGTTCATCATGTAAACCCAGCTGGTTGACTTAGTCAACATGATGATAAGGTTGAGTGGTACTACTCGAGGAGTTAGATGTTAATTAATTGGTGGTTAGAAAATCAATTAATTGACGGACATTCTATATCTTAAACACGGGGAGATTAATGTACAAATAATATATGGAGCCCATATTAATTTATGGGGGTTGGTGAGGTAGTTCAATGATGATCCTCTAGTGGAATGGAACATCATTGATGGATCAAGTTTGTGTGGTTCCGATCCATCGGGTGGCCAAGTCCCAACTCCTCCTTATGGTCCCTATCGTAGCCTAATATAATCCTTGTGAAGTCTAGATCCAAGAATGTAAAACAAAACCTAGAACCAATGGGTGGATTGAATCCATAGATCCGATGGTTGGGATGAAACCCTAGAACCAACGGTTGGATTAAATCCATAGATCCGATGGTTAGGATGAAATCCTAGATCCGACGGTTGGGATGAAATCCTAGATCCTACGGTTGGGATGAAATCCTAGATCCGACGGTTAGGATGAAATCCTAGATCCGACGGTTGGGATGAAATCCTAGATCCTACGGTTGGGATGAAATCCTAGATCCTACGGTTGGGATGAAATCCTAGATCCGACGGTTGGGATAAAATCCTAGATCCGACGGTGGAGATTAAATCCCTAGATCCGACGGTGGAGATTAAATCCCTAGATCCGACGGTGGAGATTAGAGGAGGCTTAAGCCTAAATTCTAGAATTAGGGTTTGGCTCATCCATAGGTTGGGCGGCAACAAATCTTAAAGGAGTTAGGGGTTGGGCGGCAAGAATATAGGAGTTAGTTCCTATAATTTTGGCTAACCAACTTTCTCCTAAATTCTATAAATAAGGGCTTAGGGCGGCAAGATAGAGATTTTGAATAAGGATTAGGGTTTGGAAAAGAGTTGGGCGGCTAGGGTTTGGAGCTAGGTTGGCAACCATCATCATCCAAAATTGTTCTTGGCGCCCAATTCATTCAAGCTTTCCTTGGCCGCGCCTTCATCTTAGCCACACTCTTCTTCCTTTGCCGGCGGTTCTCCTCTCATTGGTGGTTGGCAAGATCATCTTCCTCCAATTCCCAAAGGTGGCGCTCCTCTTGTTTTGGTGGCAGCGATCTTCATCCATTCCTTGGCCGTGGTTGCATCAAACTTCCTAGCTTGGTGGCCGGTTCTAGATAGGAAAGGTATTTGTGGTTTTTCTCTTTGTTCGCAGCGGACAAGGTAGAGGAGAACTCGATCTAGAAGGCTTCTACTCGTGGAGGATCTTCGTCAACACGTCGTCCACGAGAAGGATAGGACATACGGTAGAAGATCGTAAGGTATAAAGTTATTTTAACTTTATGTTCAGATCTGAGCATGTTCTTATATATGATGATTATGCATGTGTGTGTATGAATATATATTGTATAATCATGGACCCCGAAGACAAACACAAAAACCGGCGATCCGTCCGTCGTCTCTTCCGCGGCTAACCAACTAGAAGAGTTGTGTTGCTTGAACAACTAGTTTGTTCAAGCGACCACTCGAGTTGTTAGCACGACGATGAAATGGTGTCGTTAAGGAAGCTCATCCCATCCGGATTAATCCTTTCATTAGTGAAAATTTTAATCCGGGGACATGGGATCCAATGAGCCTCCGAAGCGACATCATTCCATCACCAGTGTCCAGCCTACTTGCAAGTTAAGCACTTGCCTTTCGCCTTCTTCACTCCTCCCTGAGTTCCTCCCGCCACCTTTGCCCCAGCTTGTTTCTTCTTCTTCTTGCCTTTCGTCTTAGAAGTATAAACCTTTTGGGAAACCAAGGCCTGCGCCTGAGCACTCTAACGAAATAGCCCCTCTATCGCCTAGAGTTTTATCAGAAGCTCCGCCAACAAATACAACCTTTAGTTCATGTTGTAGTTCAGGCGAAACTTCTCAAAACTCCTAGGTAGAAACTGGAGAATGATATCGACCTAGGTTTCCTCAATGATCTCAGCTCCGAGGACTTCCAGCTCATTCAAATGAGTCATCATCTTGAGAACATGATCCCTCACGGGTGTTCCCTCGATCATGGTGGTCGTCATCAAGTTTCTCATGGCTTCCTGCCTAGCATCCCGATTCTGGTGTCTGAAAAGTTCTTTGAGATTGAGCATCATGTCATAAGCAGTGGTCATGACTTGATGCTGATGTTGCAGTACATTTGACATAGATGCCAAAATGTAACATCGTGCCATCTCATCAGCCTTAATTCACTTCTTATAACTCTACTTCTCCTTTTCCCCAGAATCATCCATAGGCCTAGGAGGGCACTCTTCGAGGAGTACATATTTGTATTCCTCAGCAGTCAAGACAATGTAAAGATTGTTGGGAGTATGGGGAATACAATCAAAGTCCCACATTGGTAAGACATGGAAAAGATCATGTGCTTATAAGAAAAAAGATATCTCCATTGGTATGAGGCCTTTTGGGTGAAGCCCAAAAACAAAACCATGAGGGCTTGGGCCCAAAGTGGACAATATCATACCATTGTGGAGATATGTGGAGCTCATAAGCACTAACAATTGGTATCAGAGCCATGGTCCATGTCAAGCCATGAACCTCGAACGAAGGAAGTTGAGCTCCCACGTCCGGATCAAGAGAACCAGACATCAGGAAGCAAGTCTAGTTGGGTCGGGGGGACCGAACAACTGACAGGAAGTCCTGGTGGGTTGAAGATCGGACATCAAGCAGAGAAAATCCTTCGAGGAGGGATAGGCTTGGGGGGGGGCCCAATGTGGTCCTTCGTTTGAGGGGGGGGATTGTTGGGAGTATGGGGAATACAATCAAAGTCCCACATTGGTAAGACATGGAAAAGATCATGTGCTTATAAGAAAAAAGATATCTCCATTGGTATGAGGCCTTTTGGGTGAAGCCCAAAAACAAAACCATGAGGGCTTGGGCCCAAAGTGGACAATATCATACCATTGTGGAGATATGTGGAGCTCATAAGCACTAACAAAGATTCCTCTTCCAATCAACATAATTGGGTCCATTAAGTTTATTTTTTTTCAGTATCACAGCAAGCGGGTTGAAAGTCATTTTGAAAAACCTAAGAATCACATAGATCAAAACATTAGATTTCAAAAAATTATTGATTCCTCAAACAATAAAATTTTAAAATCAACCAACACCTCAAAACACCGCGAATATCGTATGCCACGATAGTGTGGATGTATACAAAATCTACATTTGTAAGAGGAGGTTTTACCCATTAATTTTACTATCTTGTCAACCTAACTTTTTGACAAATAAAATTAATAGTTGGTTCCTCTTCGGCCCAACAGATAAAAGAAGTGACTCTGATGTGGAGGACACTCTTATTTGCATATAAGTGTTCACCATTACTCGTTACCAAGGAAATTATATCGGGTTATGTGCCTTCCGATGGGGAAGTACACACACTCCTTAATAATTTCCTATAACCATATTCGACCTTGTGATCCTCAAACAAACTCATCCGATGGGGAGGAAGGCACTCAGAGCCGACGTGCAAGTTTGTTTGCATCACATGTCAAATCATAATGGAGGTCATGGGAATTTATAAAAATATCTCTCTCCCACTTAGTAATTTAAAATTGAGGAATTTTCTAGCCTACGACATGCATATCAAACAATAAGCAATAAATATGAAAAAGAAATATTTTCCAACTATTATGGCTTTTGTCTCCAATATGCCTCTTGTCATATCGCCATCTCGTCCGCTTCTTCCTACGCCATGTACAAGCCATTTGGAGATCCGAGCCGAGAATAACTATTTTATTTTACATCCATCGATCCTATACTCCACGAAGGAGTGTACATGAAATCTAGATCGAAAGTAAACTAAAATAAATGAGTGGCTAAGCAATGTCGTACTTAATTACAAAAATTAAATACTAGCCTCGTCAACCCCGAGGATTCAAATAATATACAATTATACACATACAATCACATACACACTTATGTCCATAATAGTTGGATCCTATGCCTGCAACCAAAAAGTTAACCTACGCACATCCTACTATTATCCGACACATACAATATATGAAAAGTGCATAAAAGTAACCGAATCCTAAACACACAAAATCGAAAACCATGGCTCTGATAACACTTGAAGGTTTTGCGGAACCGAAGCTCTGATACCACTTGAAGGGAGGAAACTTCGCTCCCAACTTCAACTCGGTTGCTTGTTCATGGTGATCCCGTCTTCGTCCCCGGATAAAAAAAATTAATCCATGATAATTAGGGATTACCCAAGCTACCATTTCATCGTCGTGTTATCCGATTAGAGTGGTCACTTGAACAAACTTGTTGTTCAAGAAACCTACCTCTATTCATCGAATAGTCATGGAATAGACGATGTACGGATCGTCGATTTTTGTGTTTGTATTCGGGGTTCAAGTAAATTTAGCCACATGCCATACATACAATATATAAAGAAACAAACAAGGAAAACAAAACAAGATTTATACCTCTTGTTTACCTCAAGATCTTCTATTGTATGTCCTATCCTCCTCTGAGATGTTGTGTGGGCAACCGTCCTCCAAGAGATGAAGCCTCCTAGATCACAAACTTCTTTCCTTGCTCGCTCCGAACAAGAGAATGTTTAGAAATGAAACTCTTCCCTATCTAAGACCGGCCACCAAGTCAAGAGACTTTGTTGGGATGTATACTGAAAAATCTATTTGTTGTATGATCATATTTATTTTTGAAATAAGAATTGCATGATCATTGTTTGCATATTTATGGTGATGCATATTGTCTAATATATTACATTGTAGATAACATGGTGTGTGGTGTCACACGGGAGACCATGTTATCGGTTCCTTGTAAAGTATAAGTATAGGCTCACAACTGAGATGACTTTGGATAAACCATTGGAATGGTTGTAGTGTGATTTGGTATTGGTTTGTCTTGACCATAGAATCACACTAGTACACTTTGTGTGTATTGAGCAGGACCGACTTAGAGGTAATTCGATTTATTGCTAACTACATAATTGAATTGGACCTCAGATATTATATTGTACATGCTCTTAATCCCGATATAATAACGGGCACATATACTTAGTATTCATTTCTTTGATTTACCAATGGGTCAGATTTATAGATTAAATCGATAGACTCGGTAAGTTGGGAAATGATATTATTTATATGGTGTGTCGTTGATTATAGGAGGAAACTGTGTCCTATATATTAGGATGATGATGTTCCCTTGAGGAGCTCATAAGGTTCATAATGTAAACCCTGCAGGTGGGCTTGGTCCGGCATGATGAAAAGGTTGAGTGGTACTACTCATGGAGTTAGATGTTGATTAATTAATGGTCAGTAAATTAATTAATCGACAAACATTCGAGATCTTAAACACGGGGAGAAAATGTACATATAATATATGAAGCCAATATTAACTTATGGGGGTTGGTGAGGTAGATCAATGATAATCCCTTAGTGGATTGGATTATCATTAATGGATCGGACTTTATATGTGCTTGATCCATTGGGTGGCCAAGATCCAACTCCTCCTCATGGTCCCTATTGTAGCCTATTAATACCTCATGAAGCCTAGATCCAATGGATGAAAACAAAACTCTAGATCCAAAGGTAGAGATTAAATATCTAGACCCGATAGTTGAGATTAAATCTCTAGATCTGACGGTTGAGATTAAATCTCTAGAACCAATGGTGGAGATTAAAACAAGGCATATCCTTAACTCCATAAAAGGAGAGGAGGGGGTGGGCGGCATGTAGGAATCCCATTGAGATAGGATTAGGGCTAAGGTGGGCGGCAAGCTTTGAGATTAGGGTTTGGGGTTTGCGGCACCAAATAAGGAAATCCTTTCCTTGTCTTCTTCTTCTCCCTTGGTGGTCGGCGCCCATACCAACCTTCCCTCCCTTGGCCGGCGTCCAAAGCTAGCTCTTCTCCTCTACTTGGCCGGTGGAAACAAGGCTTAGGGTCCTCCCTTGGAGCTCTTGGCCGACATCCATCCTTCTCATCCCTTTTCCTTGTTGGCCGGTGGCAAGCATCTTGCTTTGTGCTTGTTGGTTGGCTAAAGGAAGGAGAAGGGTCTTGTCTCTATACTTCCTCTTGTTCGGAGAGAGCAAGGAAGGAAGATTGGTGATCTAGGAGCTTCGACTTTTGGTAGATCGTCGCTCACACGACGTCCAAAAGGAGGAAGGTCATACAATAGAAGATCGAGAGGTATATCACTTATCTATCTTCATATGTAACATGATTGTAATTGTTTTTCAATTATATATGCATGATATATTCTGTTTTTTGGCTAATATAACATAGACCCCGAACATAAATACAAAAGTCGGCGATCCGTACATCGTCTATTCCGTAACTATTCGTAGAATAGAGGTTAGTTATTTGAACAACAAGTTTGTTCAAGTGACTACTCTAATCGAATAGCACGACGATGACATGGTTGCTTGGGTAATCCCTCTTGTCAAGGAAATTTTTTTTTTCGGGGACGTAGAAGGGATTGCCATGAACAAGCGACCGAGTTGAAGTAGGAAGCGAAGTTTCCTACCTTCAAGTTGTATCAGAGCTTCGGTTCCGGGCAAAACCCTTCAAGTGGTATCAGAGCCACGGTTTCCGATTTTGTGTGTTTAGGATTCAGTTACTTTTATGCACTTTTCAAAAATTGTATGTGCAGGATAATAATAGGATGTGCATAGGTTAACTTTTTGGTTGCAGGCATAGGATCCAACTATTATGGCCATATGTGTGTATGTGATTGTATGTGTGTAATTGTATATTTTGTTGAATCCTCGGGGTTGACGAGGCTAGTATTTAATTTTTTTAATTAGATACGGCATTGTTTAGCCACTCCTTTTATTTTAGTTTACTTTTGATCTAGATGTCATGTACACTCCCTCATGGAGTATAGGATCGATGGATGTAAATTAAAATATTTTTTCTCGGCTCGGATCTCCGCATGGCTCGTACATGGCGTAGGAGGAGCGGACGAGATGGCGATACGATGGGAGTCATATTGAAGACAAAAGCAATAATAGTTGGAAAATTTTTATTTTTCATATTTATTGCTTATTGTTTGATATGCATGTCGTAGGCTAGAAAATTTCTCATTTTCAAATTACTAAATGGGAGAGGGATATTTTTATAAATTCCCACGATTTCCATTACGATTTGACATGTGATGCAAAAAAACTTGCGCGTCGGCTTTGAGTGCCTTCCTCCCCATCGGATGAGTTAGCTTGCAGATCACAAGGTGAAATATGGTTATAGGAAATTATTAAGGAGCGTGTGTACTTCCCCATTGGAAGGCACATAACCCGAAATAATTGCCTTAGTACAGAGTAATGGTGAACACTTAGATACAAATATAAATATCCTCCTCATTGGAGTCACTGCTTTTATTTGTAGGGCAAAAGAGGAACCAACTATTAATTTTACTTGTCAAAAAGTTAGGTTGACAAGATATTAAAATTAATGGGTAAAACCTCCTCTTACAAATGTAGAATTCGTATACGTCCACACTATCGTGGCATACGATATTCTCGGTATTTTGAGGTGTTGGTTGATTTTAAAATTTTATTGTTTGAGGAATCAATAAATTTTTGAAATCTAATGTTTTAATATATGTGATTCTTAGGTTTTCTTTCAAAATGACTTTCTACCTACTTGCTCTGATACTGAAAGAAAATAAACTTACTGGACCCAACTATGTTGATTGGAAGAGGAATCTTGACATTGTCTTGACTGCTGAGGAATACAAATATGTACTCCTCGAAGAGTGCCCTCCTAAGCCTGCGGATGATTTTGAGGAGAAGGAGAAGGAGAGTTATAAGAAGTGGATCAAGGACGATGAGATGGTGCGGTGTTACATTTTGGCATATATATCAAATGTACTGCAACATCAACATCAAGCCATGCCCACTGATTATGACATGATGCTCAATCTCAAAGAGCATTTCGGACACTAGAATCGGCCTATAAGGCAGGAAGCCATGTGGAACTTGATGACGACCACCATGATCGAGGGAACACCCGTGAGAGATCATGTTCTCAAGATGATGGCTCATTTGAATTAGTTGGAAGTCCTCGGAGATGAGATCGATGAGGAGACCCTGGTCGATATTGTAGGGAGTTGCTTCGGAGGCTCATTAACTCCCATGTCCCCGGATTACAATTTTCACTAATGAAAGAATTAATCCGGATGGGATGAGCTTCCTTAGCACAACCATTTCGTCGTCGTGCTAACAACTTGAGTGGTCGCTTGAACAAACTAGTTGTTCAAGCAACACAACTCTTCTAGTTGGTTAGCCGCGGAAGAGACGACGGACGGATCGCCAGTTTTTGTGTTTGTCTTCGGGGTCCATGATTATACAACATATATTCATACGCATACATGTATAATCAAAGCATAAAAGAACATGCTCAGATCTGTAAATAAAGAAAAAAAACTTTATACCTTATGATCTTCTACCGTATGTCCTATCCTTCTCGTGGACGACGTGTGGACGAAGATCCTCCACAAGTAGAAGCCTTCTAGATCGCGTTCTTCCATTCCTTGTCCGCTGCGAACAAAGAGAAGAACCAACAAATACCTATCCTTTCTAGAACCGGCCACCAAATTAGGGAATTTGGTGCAACCGCTGGCCAAGGAGCAAGTGGATGAAGCTCCGGCCAACATGAAGAGGGGTTGCCGCCGGCCACCAAGGAGAAAGGGAGGAGGAAGAGCACCGGCCACCAATGGAAGGAGAACCGCCGGCCAAGGAATAAGAGAGAGGCCTTGAGAATGGGCGCCGGCCAAGTCTAGATGGAAGAAGGTCGGGCGCCGACAACTTCTTGGAGGAAGGAGGTTGCCGCCCAAAACAAAACCCTAGCTCCCAAACCCAAGCCGCCCACTTCTTGGAAGAGCCAAACCCTAATTCCCTAACCCTAGCCGCCCACTTCTTGGAAGAGCCAAACCCTAATTCCCTATCAATTCTCATGCCGCCCAAGCCTAAGCCCCCATTTTATAGATTTGGGCTTAAGCCTCCTTTAATCTCCACCGTCGGATCTAGGGATTTAATCTCCACCGTCGGATCTAGGGTTTTATCCCAACCATCGGATCTAGGGTTTCATCCCAACCGTAGGATCTAGGATTTCATCCCAACCGTCGGATCTAGGGTTTAATCCCAACCATCGATTCTAGGGATTCATCCTAACCATCGGATCTAGGGATTTAATCCCAACCGTTGGTTCTAGGGTTTCATCCTAACCATCGGATCTAGGAATTTAATCCTAACCGTTGGTTCTAGGTTTTGTTTTACATTCTTTGATCTAGACTTCACAAGGATTATATTAGGCTACGATAGGGACCTTAAGGAGGAGTTGGATCTTGGCCACCCGATGGATCGGAACCACATAAACTTGATCCATGAATGATGTTCCATTCCACTAGAGGATCATCATTGAACTACCTCACCAACCCCCATAAATTAATATGGGCTCCATATATTATTTGTACATTCATCTCCCCGTGTTTAAGATATTGAATGTCCGTCAATTAATTGATTTACTGACCATCAATTAATTAACATCTAATTCCTCGAGTAGTACCACTCAACTTTATCATCATGTTGACTAAGTCAACCAGCTGGGTTTACATGATGAACCTTATAAGCTCCTCAAGGGGACATCATCAACCTAATATATAGGACACGGTTTCCTCCTATAATCAACGCCACACCATGTAAATAATATCATTTCCCAACTTACCGGGCATATTGATTTAATCCATCTAAATCTCACCCTGTGGTCAATGAAAGAAATAAATACTAAGTACATGTGTCCATTATTATATCGGGATTAAGAGCATGTACAACATAATATCCGAGGTCCGATTCAATTATGTAGTCAGTACTAAATTGAATCACCTCTATGTCGGTCCTGCTCAATACACCTAAGTGTACTAGTGTAACTTTATGTTCAAGACAAAACAATACCAAGCTACACTACAACCATGCGAATGGTTTGTCCAAAATCATCTTGGCTGTGAGCCTCTACTTATATTTTACAAGGGACTGATAACATGATCTTCTGTGCAACACCAAGCACCATGTTATCTACATTGTAAAATATTAGACAATATGCACACATATAAATATATAAAGTGCAAACAATGATCATGTGATTATTATTCCAAAATAAAATGTTCATACAAAAAGAACTAGGCTTTCAGTATACATTCCAACAATCTCCCACTTATACTAAAAGACTATGCCGTCATCACTCTGCCATACATCTGATCCCCATGTCCTCCACATGCCTATCAAACGCTTTCGCTCGAAGGGCCTTAGTGAATGGATCCGCCAGGTTATCCTCTGATGCAATCTTGGCGACAACAACTTCTCCTCGCTTTACGATCTCTCGTATAAGGTGGTACTTGCGCTCTATGTGTTTACTCGCCTTCTGGGCTCGTGGTTCCTTCGAGTTTGCAACTGCACTACTGTTGTCACAATAAATTGTGATAGTTCTGGGCAAACTAGGAATCACATCCAAGTCCATCAAGAAGTTCCTGAGCCATACAGCTTCCTTGGCTGCCTCAGAGGCTGCCACATACTCAACTTCCATGGTAGAGTCCGCCACGCATTTCTGCTTGACACTCCTCCATACTATGGCTCCACCTCCAAAAGTAAACACAAACCCCGAGGTAGACTTACTCTTGTCCCTATCTGATTGGAAATCTGAATCCGTGTAACCCACAGGGACTAATTGATCTGCCCGGTAAACCAGCATATAATCCCTAGTCCTTCTCAGGTACTTCAATATATGCTTTACCATACCCAATGTCCTCGCCCAGAATACTGACGATTCGCTAACCATGCCCACGGCAAAGTAGATATCCGGTCTCGTACATAGCATAACATACATAAGGCTTCCTACTGCCGAAGCTTAAGTAACCGCCTTCATGTCCTCTATCTCCTTTGATGTTTTGGGACACATCTCTTTAGATAAAGGAACTCCATGCCTAAAAGGTAGGAAACCTTTCTTGGAGTTCTGCATGCTAAAACTAGCAAGGATAGTGTCAATGTATGAAGCTTGAGATAAGCATAACATACTTTTCTTGCGATCCCTTATGACTTTGATCCCAAGGATGTGTCCCAGTTCTCCCAAGTCCTTCATGTCAAACTGTTTGGACAACCATACCCTTACGTCTGATAACACTTTGTTATTTTTGCCAACTAACAAAATGTCATCTACGTATAGTACAAGAAACACCACTACGTTTCCGTCACATCTCTTGTATACAACAGGCTCATCCGTACATTGAATAAATCCATATGACTGGATTACCTCATCAAAGCGGATGTTCCAAGATCTAGAAGCTTGCTTCAATCCATAAATGGACCGATTAAGCTTACATACAAGATGCTCTTTGCCTTTAGCAATGAATCCCTCTGGTTGCCGCATATAGATGTTCTCCTCAAGACTTCCGTTAAGGAAAGCTGTTTTGACATCCATCTGCCAAATCTCATAATCCATATGAGCATCTATAGATAAGAGAATCCGGATAGACTTAAGCATAGCTACCGGCGAAAAGGTCTCCTCATAATCGATGCCCTCATTCTGAGTATACCCTTTCGCAACAAGCCTAGCTTTGAAGGTCTCAACCTTTCCGTCTACTCATCTCTTTCTCTTGTAGATCCACTTGCATCCAATGGTTTTTACACCATCGGGTGGCTCTACTAGCTCCCAGACCTGATTAGAATCCATAGATTCTATCTCTGAATTCATTGCTTTTTGCTAAGATACCGCATCTCTATCTTGGATTGCCTCGTCATATGTCCAGGGATCAGGTTCATGTTCACCAGACTCTCCCAAAAACATGAATCTATCGGGTTGTCTAACAACCATCCCACTACGACGAGGTGCCTGCTATGTATGCTCTGTGACATGCAGTGCAGTGACTTGTGGTGTCTCCTCTTGTACCGGTGGTACTGAAGTCAGGACTTCCCCTGTCAACTCCTCAAGAACAATCCTACTCTTGGGCTTGTGGTTCATTACATAATCCTCCTCTAGAAATCTGGCGTTCGTGCTAACGATCACCCTCTGATCTCTAGGATTATAAAACAAACCACCTTTCGTTCCCTTAGGGTAGCCAACAAACATACACACTTCTGTACGAGGTTCCAACTTACCAGCATCAGCCTTCAGCACATGTGCTGGACTCCCCCATATCCGAATATGTCTTAGACTAGGCTTTCACCCGGTCCACAATTCTACAGGGGTAGAAGGTACTGATTTGGATGGAACCAAGTTCAGAGTGTACATTGCCGTATCCAGTGCATACCCCCAGAATGAAATAGGTAACTCAGAATAACTCATCATCGATCTGACCATCTCCATAAGAGTCCTATTCCTTCGCTCCGCTACACCATTCTGCTGGGGTGTGCCAGGTGCAGACAATTGGGATTGAATCCCAGTCTCTGATAAGTAATTCCTAAACTCTCCCAAGAGGTACTCGCCACCACGATCAGATCGTAATGTCTTGATACTTTTACCTTGACGGTTCTCCACATCAGCCTTGAATTCTTTGAACCTGTCAAAGCATTCAGACTTGCGGCGCATCAAGTAAATGTATCCATATCTTGAATAATCATATATAAAAGAGATGAAATATTCAAAACCACCTCTTGCCTGGATAGACATAGGACCGCACAAATCAGAATGAACCAATTCTAACACATCTTTGACTCTATACCCCTTGGCCTTGAAAGGCCTCTTGGTCATTTTACCTTCCAAGCAAGATTCGCAGGTTGGGAGATCCTCCACCACTAATGAACCCAAAGGTCCATCAGCTATCAACCTTTGAATTCTGCTTAGGTTAATATGACCAATCCTTAGATGCCAAAGATATGTCTGGTTCATTTGCGAAGGTTCTTTTCTCTTATTAGACTTAGAAGATGAGTTATTTACTTCTATATGCATCGTGGGAGTTTTCGGTTCAAGAGTTTATAAATTGCCAACCAATGTACCAGAACAGATAATCTCCCTATTCCTTTTTATAACCACTTTGTCATTAAAAGAAACAGAATATCCATCCATAAACAATTTAGAAACTGAAATTAAATTCTTTCTAAAAGTAGGTACATAAAGACAATTTCTTAAAACCAAAACTTTATTCCTATCAAAAGATAAATAAATGTCTCCCACTGCAATAGCTGCCACCTTTGAAGCATTGCCCATGAAGACGGTAATCTCTCCCTCAGCTAGTCGTTGGGTTTCCTGGAAGCCCTGCAAAGTATTGCAAACATGATCAGTGGCTCCTGTATCTACACACCAGGCACTGATAGATAACACCGCTAAACATGTTTCAATAACTAAACAAGAAGATATACCTTTGTTCTTTCGGCGAGGACAGTCCGCCTTCCAATGTCCAGTCTGCTTGCAAGTGAAGCACTTGCCTTTTGGCTTCTTCACTCCTGCCTGAGGTCCCACTGCCACCTTCTTCACCCCACCTTGCTTCTTCTTCTTCTTACCTTTCGGTTTAGAGGAAGAAACCTTCTGAGCGACCATGGCTTGAGCACTTTGACGAAAAAGCCCCTCTGCCGCCTGGAGTTCTGTCAGAAGCTCCGCCAACGAATACAACCTCTTGTTCATGTTGTAATTGAGGCAGAACTTCTCAAAACTCCTAGGCAAAGACTGGAGAATGATATCGACCTAGGTTTCCCCATCGATCTCAGCTCCGAGGACTTCCATCTCATTAAGATGAGCCATCATCTTGAGAACATGATCCCTAATGGGTGTTCCCTCGATCATGGTGGTTGTCATCAAGTTTCTCATTGCCTCCTGCTTAGCCGCCCTACTCTGATGTCCGAAAAGTTCCTTGAGATTGAACATCATATCATAAGCTGTGGCTATGGCCTAATGCTGATGTTGCAGCACATTTGACATAGATGCCAAAATGTAACACCGCGCCATCTCATCTGCCTTAACCTATTTCTTATAACGTTCTTTCTCCTTTTCATCAGAGTCATCGGAGGGCTTAGGAGGACAGACCTCGAAGAGTACAAATTTGTACTCCTCCGCAGTTAAGACAATATCCAAGTTTCTTTTCCAATCAATGTAGTTTGGTCCAGTAAGTTTGTTTTCTTTTAAAATCACAGCAAGTGGGTTGAAAGCCATTTGAAAATCCTAAAAATCACAATGATCAAAATATTAGATTTCAAATATTATTGATTTCTCAAAACAATAAAATCTCGAAATGAACCAACAACTCAAATCACCGAGAATATCACATTTGTAAGAGGAGGTTTTACCCATTAATTTTATTATCTTGTCAACCTTACTTTTTGACAAATAAAATTAATAGTTGGTTCCTCTTTGGCCCTACAAATAAAAGCAGTGACTCCAATGGGGAGGATACTTTTATTTGCATCTAAGTGTGCACCATTACATGATACTAAGGGAATTATTTCGGATTATGTGCCTTACCGCTGTGGGAGTACACATGCTCCTAGATAATTTCCTATAACCATTATTTGACCTAGTGATCCGCAAACAAACCCGTCTGCAGGGAGGAAGGCACTCAGAGCCAACACACAAGTTTGTTTGCATTACACGTCAAATTGTAATGGAGGCCGCGGGAATTAATTAAAATTTCCCTCTCCCACTTAGTAAATTGCAAATGAGGAATTTTAAATCATACACAACATGCATATAAAACAAATAAGCAATAAATATGGAAAAAATAGAATTTTTCCAACTATTATGGCATTGTCCTCCAATATGCATCCCGTCGTGTCGCCACCTCGTCCGCTCCATCTTTTCCCGTGCTTAAGTCACCAAAGAGATCCGAGCCGAGATAAAACTATTTTAATTTACATCCATCGATCCTATACTCCATGAAGGAGTGTACAAATAATCTAGATCGAAAGTAAACTAAAATGAGCGGCTAAACAATGTCGTATTTAATTATAAAAATTAAATACTAATCTAGCCTCGTCAACCCCGAGGATTCAAATAATAAATATTTACACACATCCATTCACATACACACACATGGCCATAATAGTCGGATCTTATGCCTGCAACCAAAGAGTTAAACTACGCATATCCTACTATTATCCGGAACATATAATATATGAATAAGTGCATAAAAATTAACCGAATCCTAAACACACAAAATCGAAAACCGTGGCTATGATACCACTTGTAGGGAGTTGCTTCGGAGGCTCATTAACTCCCATGTCCCCGGATTAAAATTTTCACTAATGAAAGAATTAATTCGGATGGGATGAGCTTCCTTAGCACAACCATTTCGTCGTCGTGCTAACAACTTGAGTGGTCGCTTGAACAAACTAGTTGTTCAAGCGACACAACTCTTCTAGTTGGTTAGCCGCAGAAGAGACGACATACGAATCTCCGGTTTTTGTGTATGTCTTCGGGGTCCATGATTATACAACATATATTCATACGCATATATGTATAATCAAAGCATAAAAGAACATGCTCAGATCTATAAATAAAGAAAAAAAAACTTTATACCTTACGATCTTCTACTGTATGTCCTATCCTTCTCGTGGACGACGTGTGGACGAAGATCCTCCACGAGTAGAAGCCTTCTAGACTGCGAACAAAGAGAAGAACCAACAAATACCTATCCTTTCTAGAACCGGCCACCAAATTAGGGAATTTGGTGCAACCGCCGGCCAAGGAGCAAGTGGATGAAGCGCCGGCCAACTTGAAGAGGGGTTGCCGCCGGCCACCAAGGAGAAAGGGAGGAGGAAGAGCACCGGCCACCAATGGAAGGAGAACCACCGGCCAAGGAATAAGAGAGAGGCCTTGAGAATGGGCGCCGGCCAAGTCTAGATGGAAGAAGGTTGGGCGCTGGCAACTTCTTGGAGGAAGGAGGTTGCCGCCCAAAACAAAACCCTAGCTCCCAAACCCTAGCCGCCCACTTCTTGGAAGAGCCAAACCCTAATTCCCTAACCCTAGCTGCCCACTTCTTGGAAGAGCCAAACCCTAATTCCCTATCAATTCTCATGCCGCCCAAGCCTAAGCCCCCTATTTATAGAATTGGGCTTAAGCCTCCTTTAATCTCCACCGTCGGTTCTAGGGATTTAATCTCCACCGTCGGATCTAGGGTTTTATCCCAACCGTCGAATCTAGGGTTTCATCCCAACCGTCGGATCTAGGATTTCATCCCAACCGTCGGATCTAGAGTTTAATCCCAACCGTCAATTCTAGGGATTCATCCTAATCATCGGATCTAGGGATTTAATCCCAACCGTTGGTTCTAGGGTTTCATCCTAACCATCGGATCTAGGGATTTAATCCTAACCGTTGGTTCTAGGGTTTCATCCTAACCATCGCATCTAGGGATTTAATCCTAACCGTTGGTTCTAGGTTTTGTTTTACATTCTTGGATCTAGACTTCACAAGGATTATATTAGGCTACGATAGGGACCATAAGGAGGAGTTGGATCTTGGCCACCCGATGGATCGAAACCACACAAACTTGATCCATCAATGATGTTCCATTCCACTAGAGGATCATCATTGAACTACCTCACCAACCCCGATAAATTAATATGGGCTCCATATATTATTTGTACATTCATCTCCCCGTGTTTAAGATATCGGATGTCCATCAATTAATTGATTTACTGACCATCAATTAATTAACATCTAATTCCTCGAGTAGTACCACTCAACCTTATCATCATGTTGACTAAGTCAACCAGCTGGGTTTACATGATGAACCTTATGAGCTCCTCAAGGGGACATCATCAACCTAATATATAGGACACGGTTTCCTCCTATAATCAACGGCACACCATGTAAATAATATCATTTCCCAACTTACCGGGCATATTGATTTAATCCATCTAAATCTCACCCTGTGGTAAATCAAATAAATAAATACTAAGTACATATGCCCGTTATTATATCGGGATTAAGAGCATGTACAACATAATATCCGATGTCCGATTCAATTATGTAGTCAGTACTAAATTGAATCACCTCTATGTCGGTCCTGCTCAATACACCTAAGTGTACTAGTGTAACTTTATGTTCAAGACAAAACAATACCAAGCTACACTACAACCATGCCAATGGTTTTTCCAAAACCATCTTGGCTGTGAGCCTCTAGTTATATTTTACAAGGGACTGATAACATGATCTTCTGTGCCACACCAAGCACCATGTTATCTACAATGTAAAATAATAGACAATATGCACACATATAAATATATAAAGTGCAAACAATGATCATGTGATTCTTATTCCAAAATAAAATGTTCATACAAAAAGAGCTAGGCTTTCAGTATACATTCCAACAGATATCATTCTCCAGTCTCTACCTAGGAGTTTTGAGCAGTTTCGCCTGAACTACAACATGAACAAAAGGTTGTATTCATTAGCGGAGCTTCTGACAGAACTCCAGGCGCCAGAGGGGCTATTTCGTCAGAGTGCTCAGGCGCATGCCATGGTGACCCAAAAGGTTTCTACTTCTAAGCTGAAAGGCAAGAAGAAGAAGAAACAAACTGGGGCAAAGGCGGTGGGAGGAACTCAGGGAAGAGTGAAGAAGCCGAAAGGCAAGTGCTTCACTTGTAAGCAGACTGGACACTGGAAGAAGGAATGCCCCAACCGCAAGTAGAACAAAGGTATATCTTTTGGTCCAGTCATTGAAACATGTTTAGCGGTGTTATCTATCGGCACCTGGTGTGTAGATATGAGAGCCACTGATCATGTTTGCAATACTTTGAAGTGGTTCCAGAAAACCAGACGAATGGCTAAGTGGGAGATTACCGTATTCTTGGGTGATGCCACGAAGGTGGCGCCAGTTGCAGTGGGAGACGTTTATTTATCTTGTGAGAAAAATAAATTTTTGGTTCTTAAGAATTGCCTTTATGTACCTTTATTTAGAAAGAATTTAATTTCGGTTTCTAAATTGTTTATGGATAGATATTCTATTTCTTTTAATGACAGAGTTGTTATAAAAAGGAATAGGGACATTATCTGTTCGGGTGCATTTATAGAAAATCTATACACACTTGAACCAAAAGCTCCCCCGATGCAAAAAGAAGTTAATAACTCATCTTCTAATTCCAATAAGAGAAAAGAACCTTCAAAGATGAACCAAACATATCTTTGGCATCATAGGCTTGGTCATATTAACCTAAGATGAATTCAAAGGTTGATAGCTGATGGACCTTTGGGTTCATTAGTGGTGGAAGATTTCCCAACCTGCGAATCTTTCTTGGAAGGTAAAATGACCAAGAGGCCTTTTAAGGCCAAGGGGTATAGAGCCAAAGATGTGTTAGAATTGGTTCATTTTGATTTGTGTGGTCTTATGTCTATCTAGGCTAGAGGTGGTTTTGAGTATTTCATCTCTTTTATAGACGACTTTTCGAGATATGGATACATTTACTTGATGCGCCGCAAGTCTGAATGCTTTGACAAGTTCAAAGAATTCAAGGCTGATGTGGAGAAATGTCAAGGTAAAAGTATCAAGACACTACGATCTGATCGTGGTGGTGAGTACCTCTTGGGAGAGTTTAGGAATTACTTATCAAAGGCTGAGATTCAATCCTAATTGTATGCACCTGACACACCCCAGCAGAATGATGCAGCAGAGCGAAGGAATAGGACTCTTATGGAGATGGTTAGATCGATGATGAGTTATTCTGAGTTGCCAGATTCATTCTGGGGATATGCTCTAGATACGGCTGTGTACATTCTGAACTTGGTTCCATCTAAATCAGTTCCGTCTACTCCCACATAATTGTGGACTGGGCGAAAGCCTAGTCTAAGACATATTCGGATATGGGGGAGTCCAGCACATGTGCTGAAGGCAGATGCTGGTAAGTTGAAATCTCGTATAGAAATACGCATGTTCGTTGGCTATCCTAGAGGAACGAAAGGTGGTTTGTTTTATAGTCCTAGAGATCAGAGGGTGATCATTAGCACGAACACCAAATTTCAAGAGGAAGACTATGTAATGAACCATAAGCCCATGAGTAAGATTGTTCTTGAGGAAATAAAAGGGGAAGTCACTTCTTCAATACCACCGGTACAAGAGGATATACCACAAGTCCCTGCACCGCGTGTCACAGAGGATACACAGGTGATACCTCATCGTAGTGGGAGGGTTGTGAGATAGCCTAATAGATTCATGTTCTTGGGAGAATCTTCTGATTTAGTCCCTGGAGAACATGAACTTGATCCCTGGACATATGACGAGGCAATCCAAGATAAAGATGCAGTATCTTTGCGAAGTGCAATGAATACTGAGATTGAATCTATGGATTCAAATTAGGTCTGGGAGCTAGTAGAACCACCTGATGGTGTAAAAACCATTGGATGCAAGTGGATCTAAAAAAGAAAGAGAGGAATAGATGGGAAGGTTGAGACATTCAAAGCGAGGCTTGTTGCGAAGGGGTATACTCAGAAAGATGGTATCGATTATGAGAAGACATTTTCACCGATAGTCATGCTTAAGTCTATCCGGATTCTCTTATGCATTGTAGCTCATATGGATTATGAGGAATGGCAGATGGATGTCAAGATAGCTTTCCTTAATGGAAGTCTTAAGGAAAACATCAATATGAATCAACCAGAGGGATTCATTGCAAAGGGCAAAGAGCATCTTGTATGTAAGCTTAATCGGTCCATTTATGGATAGAAGCAAGCTTCGAGGTCTTGGAACATCCGCTTTGATGAGGTAATCCAGTCTTATGGATTTATTCAATGTCTGGATGAGTCTTGTGTATACAAGAGATGTGACGGAAACGTAGTGGTATTTCTTGTACTATACGTAGATGACATTTTGTTAATTGGCAACAATGTCAAGGTGTTATCGGACGTAAGGGTATGGTTGTCCAAATAGTTTGATATGAAGGACTTGGGAGAAGTGGGACACATCCTTGAGATCAAGGTTATAAGGGATCGCAAGAAAAGGATCTTGTGCTTATCTCAAACTTCATACATAGAAACTGTTATGGATCGTTTTAGCATGCAAAACTCCAAGAATGGTTTTCTACCATTCAGGCATGGAGTTCCTTTATCTAAGGAGATGTGTCCTAGAACATCTTAGGAGATAGATAAGAGGAAGGCGGTTCCTTATGCCTCGACAGTAGGAAGCCTCATGTCTGCGATGCTATGTACGAGACTAGATATCTACTTTGCCGTGGGCATGGTCAGCAGATATCAGGGTAATCTAGGACATGCACATTGGACTGTGGTAAAGCATATATTGAAGTACCTGAGAAGGACTAGGGATTATATACTGGTTTACCAGGCAGACCAATTACTCCCTCTGGGTTACACAGATTCCGACTTCCAATCCGATAGGGATAACAGTAAGTCTACCTCAGGTTTTGCGTTTACTTTGGGAGGTGGAGCCATTGTATGGAGAAGTGTAAAGCAGAAATGCGTGGCGGACTCTACCATGGAAGATGAGTATGTGGCGGCCTCTGAGGCGGCCAAAGAAGTTTTGTGGCTCAGGAACTTCTTGATGGACTTGGATGTGATTCCTGGTTTGCCCAGAACTATCAAAATTTATTGTGATAATAATGGTGCAGTTGCAAACTCGAAGGAACCACGAGCCCATAAAGCAAGTAAACACATAGAGCGCAAGTACCACCAGATACGATAAATCGTAAAGAGAGGAGAAGTTGTTGTGGCCAAGATTGCATCGGAGGATAACCTGTCAGATCCTTTCACTAAGGCCATTCCGGCGAGAGCATTTGATAGGCATGTGGAGGGAATGGGGATCAGATGTATGACAGTTTGAGGACAGCATAGTCTTTTAGTATAAATGGGAGATTGTTGGGATGTATACTGAAAAGTCTATCTTTTGTATAAACATCTTAATTTTTGAAATAAGTATCACATGATCATTGTTTGCATATTTATGGTAATGCATATTGTCTAATACATTACATTGTAGATAACATGGTGTGTGGTGTCACATGGGAGACCATGTTATCGGCTCTTTGTAAAGTATAAGTATAGGCTCACAACCGAGATGGCTTTGGACAAACCCTTGGAATGGTTGTAGTGTGACTTGGTATTGGTTTGTTTTGACCATAGAATAACACTAGTACACTTTGTGTGTATTGAGCAGGACCGACTTAGAGGTGATTCGATTTATTGCTGACTACATAATCGAATCGGACCTCAGATATTATGATGTACATGCTCTTAATCCTGATATAATAACAGGCACATATACTTAATATTCATTTCTTTGATTTACCAATTGGCGAGATTTATAGATTAAATCGATAGGCTCGGTAAGTTAGGAAATGATATTATTTATATGGTGTGTCGTTGATTATAGGAGGAAACTGTGTCCTATATATTAAGATGATGATGTCCCCTTGAGGAGCTCATAAGGTTCATCATGTAAACTCTGCAGGTGGACTTGGTCCGGCATGATTAAAAGGTTGAGTGGTACTACTCATGAAGTTAGATGTTGATTAATTAATGGTCAGTAAATTAATTAATTGACGGACAATCGAGATTTTGAACACGGGGAGAAAATGTACATATTATATATGTAGCCCATATTAAATTATGGTGGTTGGTGAGGTAGATCAATGATAATCCTTTAGTGGATTGGATTATCATTAATGGATCGGACTTTGTGTGGGATTAATCCATTGGGTGGCCAAGATCCAACTCCTCCTCATGGTTCCTATTGTAGCTTCAAGTGGTATCAGATCTTCGGTTCCGGGCAAAACCCTTTAGACTTGTGATACCGCCGGCCAAGGAATAGAGGTGGAAGTGGGCGCCGGCAAAGAGCTCCAAGGAACACCCTAACCCTTGTTTCCATCGGCCAAGGAAAAGAGGAAGAAGAGGTTGAGCGCCGGCCAAAGCTTGAGGGAAGGAGTCACTGGCCAAGGAAAAGAGGAATAGAAGAAAACCTAAACCCCTCTTCTTGTTGCCGCCAGCCCTAGGAGGAGCAAACCTTAGCTTGCCGCCCCAAACCCTAACCCTAGAAGCCTTGCCGCCCAAGCCAAAACCTAATCTCCAATCAATGTGTTGTCGCCCACCCCTTATGCCTCCTTTTATAGAGCTAGGCTTAAGCCTCCTTTTAATCTCCACCGTCGGTTCTAGGGATTTAATCTCATCCGTCGGATCTAGAGATTTAATCTCAACAGTCAGATCTAAAGATTTAATCTCCCCGTCGGATCTAGAGTTTCATCTTCCATCATCGGATCTAGGCTTCATGAGGGTTTTAATAGGCTACAATAGGGACCATGAGGAGTTGGATCTTGGCCACCCAATGGATTAAGCCCACATATAGTCCGATCCATTAATGATAATCCATTCCAAGTCCACCTGCAAGGTTTACATGATGAACCTTATGAGCTCCTCAAGGGGACATCATCATCCTAATACATAAAACACAGTTTTCTCCTATAATCAATGGAATACCATATAAATATTATCATTTCCCAACTTATCGAGTCTATCAATTTACTCTATAAATCATGCCGATTGTTAAATCAAAGAAATTAATACTAAGTATATGTGCTCATTATTATATCGGGATTAAGAGCATGTACAACATAATATCCGAGGTCCGATTCAATTATGTAGTCAGCAATAAATCGAATCACCTCTAAGTCTGTCCTGCTCAATACACACAAAGTATAATAGTGTGATTCTATGGTCAAGACAAACCAATACCAAATCACACTACAACCATTCCAATAGTTTGTCCATAACGATCTCGGTTGTGAGCCTTTGTAGGGGATCGAACGGCCGGCTAGAGGGGGGTGAATAGCCCTCAAATGTTGGATGTTGTAATTTACTCGTCTACAAAAGGTTAGAGCAAGCGGAATATAATAAGACAAGACAAGTAAATATACAAGACAAGAATCAAAACACTAACGCAAGATGTAACGTGGTTCACGGCTACGCCGCTAATCCACGATCCCGATTCGTCCGAGGTGAATCACTCCTTCAAAGTCAATCACTATTGGTCTCTCCTTTGCACCAAGCTAGGTGGAGGTAACCTTTACAATCAAGATCACTCTTCTTACAATAAGAATGGAGTAAAAGCAAGTAAGAAGATTTTAGAGCTTGTGGGGGACTTGGATGGTCGTTTGGAGTAAGAGCATTAGCCATCCAAAAGCCCACACCATCTCTTTTTATAGAGAGGAAGCTTTTCTTCTCGTTTGCCGCCATCAGTCGACTGCTGCCCTTGGCAGTCGACTGCCGCCACTCCAATGACTTCCAAACATGTTGGATCCCGACCGTTGTAGTCCAACGGAACACTTGGCGATGATCGATGGACCTCATCACGATCACGCCTCCGTAGTCGATCGCCTACGGCTACGAGCGGTTCTGTGGCCAAACCCTTTCGACTACCGATCGTGCTTCGCGCCGATCGACTGATGGTCTTGGAAGTCGACTGCCCACATATTGCAGTCGACTGCTGGCCTCAACACACTCAGTCGAATACCAGTCGAACCACGTTCGACTAAAAGCAGTCGACTGCCATTCCATGGTAGTCGACTGGTGTCGAGAAATCCCATCCGACACTTAGCCAAATGGCCAAGTTTCACCTAAGAGCTACCCCCTTCCCGGGTTACATTCGCTCACTCTCATCTCTCGGAGTCCCTCGCCTTCGAAGTTCTCTTCGTTCACGGCTACGTCCCTCGGCAGCATCAGGCGCACGGCTCTGTAATGCTCCTTCGCGTCTCTTGCCTCGAAGTCTACTTCCTTCGGCTTCACTCCAAGCTCCTCGTTCGACGGTCCCTCGGATGCTCCAAGCGCACGGCTTCCGCAAAGCCATCCTTCACCAACTCAAGGACCGAGTCATGAGATTGTGAAACTTGCCACGGCTCCATGTGCGAATTCCTAAGTCCTGCACGACTTCAACGCACATATCAAATCAACATAACAAACTAACGTAAACCCTTTGCCACACACATCAAAACCTTATCATGGCAAGAGATTGCCCTAACAATCTCCCCCTTTTTGATGTGTGGAAATCCGTTTAAGTTAGGTAAAAACATTTGATATAAATTTCTAAGGTAAGAAAGCATGTAAACATAAACATGATATAGCAACATGGAACTCCCCCTTAATCCATGAAACTCTTTCTACAAATTTCTCCCCCTATCATAATTAACTTAAACATAATTATTTCTCCCCCTTTGACACCATCAAAAAGATTAACATTAAGTTATAAACTCATGGCATCAAGTCTAATAGAAAGAAAATACCAAAAATTATTTCAAAACTTGAAATCAGCCTTTACTGTTCGGAATATCAGGCCACCAGTCGACTGGTTCAGACTACCAGTCGACTGGCACACTATTTTCAAAAATTCTGATTTCCGAGGTGAATTTCAGAAATGCATTAAAAATTCTAGAAAATTCGAAAAATCATGAAATTTGGGGAACATATTTCTTGTAAGGTTCTTTATCAGTGAAAAATAGATTTTCATGAAAAGTCATTATATTTTCACGTATTTGCCAAAAATCCAAAAGCTTTAAAAACCACTAAGTTTTTGATCTTGTGAGTATCAAGTTAATCACCTAGTTTTGATTCCAATTGTTTCAAAAACATGAATACATAGATTTTAGATTGAGAAATTGTTTTGAAAACATATGGAATATCCAACCATGATATTTGGACAATATGTCTATGAATTAAACATAAGTCTTCCCCATGATTGGTCTATTATTGCTATTTTGATACTCCAAATGACCATCTAAATGCCATAGGCATTAGTGGACATTTGTATCATCCTAACATCTCACCCATGCTAAGTTTTCAATCATAGTAGCCTATTGTGAGTGTGAGATGCATCCTAGAGGGTATTTGTATACACTTAACCATTATATTTATGCAATTCTATCAAGGTTAAGTATCAACCTAACAATCCTCATGATCATAAAGGCATATATCAATTAATTCTACATTATGATCATGAAATACATGTATTCATCAATTAATAATCATGCATTAGGTATTAAATGATAATAAGAAAAGTATCACCTAAAGCATAATTTAACCCTATTTCTCATGATTATGTGACAAAACTCAAAATCATAAATCATGATTGCAAACATACATAGGAATTACATTAATCATCATGATTTAAGCATTATTAACTATTTATAGGCACGTTATCATCACCTAACACTATTTCAAAATGTTGTCCCGCCATCCTAAGTCAACCAAAATATGATATAGGTTAAGTCCATATGGTTGACTACCCAAGGGTTAATCTAACCCTTAAGGATGGATTTTGGAACCCAAAATAAGTTCTTGCCTATGGGGTTCACTAGGTACTCCTTAATAATCTATTTCCTAGCTATTACTTTCTTCTTATCTTGTCCCCTAGCAATTAGGCATTTGTAGGCCTTTTCATTTTTCTTTTCTTTATAACCTAGGCCTTTCTTATTGAAGCTAGCTCTTTGGCTCCCTATGATCATGTTCAAGGTGTTTGAGCCAATTGTGAATTTCTCTAGGGCTTTTGTCAAATAGTCTACCTTTTCCCTTAAAGCCCTATTTTCCTCTATGCGTGCATCATTAACATCAAAAGGCATATAGTTATCATGTGAGCATGCATCATTTAAACTAGAAGAAATATTATCATCATTTAAACATGCTTTTTCTAGTTTATTTTCTAAGTCCTTAATTTAATCTAGCATGCTTTTGTTCTTCTTCTTAGCTCTAAATAAATCCCTAGTTAAGCTAGAAACCATGAAAACTATTTTCTTAGGAGTTAGATTCGTTACCATAGTTTCCATGTCCTCTTCTTCTTCTTCGGATGAGGAGGATGATGATGTGGAGGAGACTCCCCCTTCATTTGAGCTCTCTCCACTTGAGCTTGATCCTTCATTTTCGGTGGAGGAGCAATCCAAGTCATCAAAGGCCATTAAGGCCAAATTGGTGAAAAAGGCATTCTCCTCTTCCGATGATGATGAAGAGGATGAGGATGGATCATCCCAAGTCATTGCTTTGAGAGCTTTGGCCTTTCCCTTTTCCTTTGTCTTCTTCTCCTCTTTCTTCTTGCTCCCCTTTTTCTTCTTCTTTTCTTCTTTCTTCTTCCTCTCTTCTTTGCTCTTGTTTAGGAGAGGACAATTGTCCCTTATGTGTCCCTCTCCTTGGTAATTGTAGCAAATGATTTTCCCCCTTGGTCTTCTACTCCTATCATTGGATTTATTAAATCGAAAACCTTTTAAAGCATGTCTTACCCTCCTTACCATATATGCTTCTTCCGTGCTATCCATGGAGGAGGAGGAGGAAGCTTCGTCATCGGAGGAGGAGGGAATCTCTATCTTCTTCTTCCCCTTGTTTTCCAACAATGCTACTCCCCTTGAAGGTTGGATTCTAGGCTCTTCTTGTATACCTTCAAGACTTGTTTCATGAAGCTCCATGGTTGAGAAGAATTCCTCCAAGGTTCTTACTTCTAAGTTCTTGGAGAAATAAAATGAGTCCACCATGGAGCTCCATCTTGAGGACCGGGGAAAGGCATCTATGGCCTTCATTACCATATCCCGGTTGGAGAGCTTTTCTCCTACACTTGTTAGCCCAATTAATATTTCTTTAAACCTAGAATGTAATGATGTTAAATTTTCTCCATTTTCCAATTTGATATTTGATAGTTGGGAGTGGAGGAGGTCTCTCCTTGCAAGTTTGGCTTCCGAAGTGCCTTCATGAAGTTCAACCAATCTCTCCCACATCTCCTTGGCACTTGAGCATTCGCCAATTCGGTTGATCTCTTGTTGGGGGAGCACATTGAAGAGATGGTGCTTGGCTTTTGAGTTTGCAAGGTGCTCTTCCCTTTGCTTTTTGGTCCACCTAGATTTCTCTATTGGCTTCCCTTCTTCATCCCTAGGCAAAACGAAACCGGATTCCATTGTAATCATGATATCAAAATCCGTTTCGAAAAATACCTCCATTCGCTTCTTCAACCAAGCGAATTCGCCGTCGAACTTCGGTGGGTGGATGTTGAAGCCGGCCATTTTGAAAGTTGCTTGTTGTGGTGGTTAGTCCTCGACAAGCTTTCCTTGGCTCTGATACAACTTGTAGGAGATTGAACGACCGGCTAGAGGGGGGTGAATAGCCCTCAAACGTTGGATGTTGTAATTTACTCATCTACAAAATGTTAGCGCAAGCGGAATATAATAAGACAAGACAAGTAAATATACAAGACAAGAATCAAAATGCTAACGCAAGATGTAACGTGGTTCACGGCTACGCCGCTAATCCACGATCCCGATTCATCCGAGGTGAATCACTCCTTCAAAGCCAATCACTATTGGTCTCTCCTTTGCACCAAGCTAGGTGGAGGTAACCTTTACAATCAAGATCACTCTTCTTACAATAAGAATGGAGTAAAAGCAAGTAAGAAGAGTTTAGAGCTTGTGGGGGACTTGGATGGTCGTTTGGAGTAAGAGCATTAGCCATCCAAAAGCCCACACCCTCTCTTTTTATAGAGAGGAAGCTTTTCTTCCCGTTGGCCGCCACCAGTCGACTGCTGCCCTTGGCAGTCGACTGCCGCCACTCCAACGGCCTCCGAACACGTCGGATCCCGACCGTTGTAGTCCAACGGAACACTTGGCAGTCGACTGATGGACCTCATCAGTCGACTGCTGCCTCCGTAGTCGACTGCCCAGTCGGCTACGAGCGGTTCTGTGGCCAAACCCTTTCGACCAGTCGACTGCTGCCTTCAACAGTCGACTGATGGTCTTGGCAATCGACTGCTCACATATGATAGTCGACTGCTGGCCTCAACACACTCAGTTGAATACCAGTCGAACTACGTTCGACTAAGAGCAGTCGACTGCCATTCCATGGCAGTCGACTGGTGTCGGGAAATCCCATCCGACACTTAGCCAAATGGCCAAGTTTCACCTAAGAGCTACCCCTTCCCGGGTTACATTCGCTCACTCTCATCTCTCGGAGTCCCTCGCCTTCGAAGTTCTCTTCGTTCGCGGCTACATCCCTTGGCAGCATCAGGTGCATGGCTCTGCAATGTTCCTTCGCGTCTCTTGCCTCGAAGTCTACTTCCTCCGGCTTCACTCCAAGCTCCTCGTCCGGCGGTCCCTCGGATGCTCCAAGCGCACGGCTTCCACAAAGTCATCCTTCACCAACTCAAGGACCGAGTCATGAGATTGTGAAACTTGCCACGGCTCCATGTGCGAATTACTAAGTCCTGCATGACTTCAACGCACATATCAAATCAACATAACAAACTAACTTAAATCCTTTTCCACACACATCAAAACCTTATCATGGCAAGAGATTGCCCTAACAGCCTTTACTTATACTTTACAAGGAACTTATAACATGATCTTCCGTGTGACACTACACACCATGTTATCTACAATGTAATGTATTAGACAATATGCATAACCATAAATATGCAAACAATGATCATGTGATTCTTATTTCAAAAATAAAGATGTTCATACAAAAGATAGACTTTTCAGTATACATCCCAACATATGCAATACCTAGCTATAGGGATATAGACCTAGGATAGCTGGATCATCAATCACAACTAATAATTTTGAACTTAAGCCTACACTCATACACATGGTCTAGCAGAGTCAATTTGGAGGAGCTGCAACTGAATACCCTAACCAACAACTAGAGACATTGTTAGAAATCTGCTCATGTAAGTTACCGAAAAAAAAAATCTTGCTAATTAAGAAATTAGCTTGTGGAATTTTTCAAGAGTTTTTAGAAATTTTTCAGGATTTAAAATGAGTTTAAATCCTAGTCTAGGAGTTAATTGGGTTATTAATCTAACCCTAAGATTAATAGGTTAATAGGTGTCGGGTTAATCTCGAACCTGATCCGCGATCTGCGATCCACAAACCCTTTTCCTCTTCTATTCATCCGTTATCTACGGTTTCTCCTTCGATTTAATCCCACTTGCGACACCTCCTCTTCATCTTCGCGCTGTGACTCTTCCTCCCCTGTCATATTTCCAGTGTCGATCTTTCCTTCGATCGCTGTCTCCCTTCCACTGTCGCCGACGTCAATCGAGCATTCTCTAGGATCTCGTTGTCAGTGCCAATGGCCGCCTCTCCTAGCCGCGCCGCAGCCCTGTCGCTGCTGTTGCCCGACCAGACGCCGCCGCAAAATTTGGTCTCTACTCCACCAACGTCGGCCGCTTTGTCTGCTGTGTATTCCCACTCAGTGCCACCCTCCGTCGATCCAAGCTGCAGCAAGCTCAGATCGACAAGATCTGTTTCTTCTTGTTGTGTTCCCCAATCGTGCGCAACCATTGATCTCTGGTTCGTGAGAGAGTTCATTGTCTCTCTTCTTGATCTCTTCGGTCTCGATGGTTAGGGCTGGACCTCCGCTGCCCGATGGACAGCGCCGACGCCAATTCAGATCCTCCGTCTTGTGAGTTCAAGGATCGCCGTTGGAGTCGGGTTAGTAGGTGTTGTTTTCTTCGATCTTGGACGAGATATTCGGAATTTCTATGGATTTTCCTTTGTTGAACAATCTGTGAACTTGGGCAGGATCTTTGGCTGGTGAACAGGAGATAGGAGAAGGGTTGGGCTATCGGTGGAGTCTTCTAGGGTTGTGGTATCTGTCGATGGAGTGCTAAGGAAAGGTAAAAAACTCGAATTGTCTCCTCTTTTGGGTATGTTGTTTGTGTTGGTCGATTGATTTCGGGTGCAGTGTGAAATTCTGTTGGCTCACTGTGAGGTGATGAGTTGGGATGGCTGTGAAATCCTCCATCAAGGACGGATCAGGGTTTTGGGCTGCATCATTGTTACGACGAGGAAGAAGGCTACCTTCGATTCCTAGTAATGACTATGTGATTCCCTTGTTTACCAGAATTGTGGATTTTAGGGTTAGGGGATATGAGATTTATTGGGTATATATCTGATATAATTCTGATTGCAAAGGAAGCGACTTTAGTTGAACTTGATTTCGTCGACCTTACGTTAAATTGAAACGATTAGGTCCTACCTCTTCTTCACCGTGAGTAAAAGAAATATGGATTGTTGCTTCTAATCTGCCTCTTAGTGCTGGTGATGAAGATAAATGTGGGTAATTCCTACCCTGGTCAGGTAGTTTTAATGCATACAGATTTAGATGCATGATCATCTTATATGATCATGTTACCTTGACCCTGCTCTTATTATCGTATGCTTGATACTTTACCGTTGGCTATTAACTCCATTGCTCCTATCATGTTTATTTTACCATGATTAGGAGTTATACATATAGGTGATGTAAGTAACTTAGAATTTGTTTAAGTTAAGTGCAAATAGTAAAGTCCGGATGACAACCTGATTGTACATTGGGCAAAAAGGTCATCCATAGGTAGATAATGTCTTGAACCTAGGGTTAGTTCTAGTACCCTTAGGTTGCATGTTAACACCGACCATGTATTGTGTAAATGGTTAGGGGAATGATACTTAGTGTGTCACTATGGACCAGTTGTCCTAGCTTATTATAATCAGAGGAGTACGACTCTCTATAGGATAGAGAGTGCGTCCATCAGTTGAGTACGACTCTCTACAGGATAGAGAGTGCGTCGATTAGATTGGTATGACTCTCTATTGGATAGAAAGTATTATGTTCAGTTGAGTACGACTCTCTACAGGATAGAGAGTTCTTCGATTAGATTGGTATGACTCTCTACAGGATAGATAGTATTATGATCAGTTGAGTATGACTCTCTACAGGATAAATAGTGCATCGATTAGATTGGTATAACTCTCTATAGGATAGAGAGTATTATGATCAGTTGAGTACGACTCTCTGCAGGATAGAGAGTGCAGTGATCTGGTTAGTATGATTCTATGTAGAATAGAGAGTCTATGGTGGATGTCTGTATGTGAGACATTGCATTCATGTCATTTGCATGCACACTGGCGACGAGGTCTCCCTTGTGGTTGAGAGTGTCGCCAGTCATCCTGCCTCCATAGTTACTCATAGGAGTAGTAACCGGTGTGAGGGCAGAGCATTGTGGTGCCGCACTCTACCACTATAGACAGTGGTAGTTGGATTTGCATGTCGTAGTGCTGCGTGTGTGGCACTCGACCACTTATGGGTAGTGATTGTCGGAGTGGCCAACAGCAGGGACCCCCATCGTGTAGCTTTCTCTTTATGCTTATATGCTACTCGATCATATTGCCCACTCGGCCACTCGAGAGTAGTGGTTGGTGTTGAGTTGGGACAGTTGTCATGCCCGAGCCACCGAGGCCACACTGGGGTCGTGGTAGCTTTAGGGTGAGCCGACATGACCATGCATTTTGCATTGCCGACTTATGGCATTTTTGCATATTGCCAATATATATATATATGCATGTATATATATATATGGATGATTGTGATTAGTATACATATATAGATGCAGTCTATATATATATATGCTTATTGTGATGTTGCATTTGATTGTATTATGCTTGCTGAATTTGATTGTACATCATATTCATGCATGCTTCTTGCAGATGTTATACAGTTGTGTCGGATACTGGTATGTGTTGGACAGACCATTATATACCTTGACCTGTAGCATGAGTAGATTATGAGTTGGTATTACTCTTCCTATTATATATACGTTGGATATATGTTCATGTTGGATCAGAGTAGCGTAGCAGACTTCAGGTATGTCTGCATTTTCCGTTGTTCATTTGGTTAGACGATATATGCTTGTATTTATATACTTGGTTGATATAGCTGTTGTACCTATAGATTATGTTGTTGAAATACATGTGATATTACATATATACATGTTTTATATTACCTGCTGAGTTTTACTCACCACCCCAACAGACCCTTGGTTTTTCTGTCGCCCAGGTAACAGGTAGAAGACTTCGTGACGGCTTGGAACACCACTGGCTGACATCTCATCTCACCTCTGAGGCTCCCGTGTTTGTTTTGGGCTTTCCGTACATGGTGTTATGTATTTGGAGTTTTCCTGATGTAATATGTTGTAGATTCGGATTTTGTCGAGGTTTCGTGTTGTTGTGATGTGTTAGTTATACCGGTATGCATGTGTGTAGCTTGTTGTATTTTGTTTCCGATGTGCTTTGAGTAGTTGTTGTATTTACTGTATATGTTATGTTGTGATTGTGGGCCTACGGTCTTTGTATTAACTCGAAATGTTGCCACGTACAGGGGAGATGTCGTCTGTTTGCTTTTCAGCACAGCATGCTCTCGGGGCATGACAACTTTAGTGGTATCAGAGCCCTAGGTTCTGTTGGGTTTCCGGCACCGCGGCGTGTGTGTGTTCGATCATGTTTCGTAAACATGAGCACAGCGGAAGCAAAAAAAAATAATAAATACTCCTATTTATTACAACACACACAACACACGCATGCTATTACAACAAGTGTAGACATAACCGTAAATTAAAATTGCAATAAAAGGAAATTAAACTACGTTATACCTTCCGTATGACGTGTAGCGGGAACGACATCAGCGGAGCGATCCTCGTAGAAGAATCGTCTCTATCCGTATCCACGCCGAGCTCCTCGGGATGACTTCGCTAAGTCACGAGCTTCGTCTTCGTACGGGTTACTAGCCTCGTGTTGAAGACGACGTGATCGAGAGATGATCACGATCCGAATCCAAATTCGGATCCTAAAGCGAGTTCTCAAAACTCGCTTCTCCGGAGGTATTCGTCAACCGTTTGGCCGAATTCTTGTCCCCACCTCAGAGGATTACCGGAGATCAAATCCCCGGTAAGTTAGCCACTGTCGGAGCACTAACCGTCGTCCAAACGACGCTCCGACGAGAGGAGGAGAAGCTGTCCAGAAAACTGGACAGCTTGGTGGAGGAGTAGGCGCCGGCCAAAACAAGGAGAGAAAAGGCTCACCTTGATGCCGAACCTATAGGAGATAACCGGAGGGTCGCCGGAGGTTCACCGGTTGGAGCTTGGACGCCGGCAAGGAGCTGGACGGCGGCACTACAAGCTGGGTGGCAACAATGTGTTGGGCGGCAACAACATGTTGGGCGGCTACAACTTGTTGGGCGGCAACAACTTCATTAGGTTTTAGGGTTAGGGTTTAAGCCCTATTTTATAGAGAACTAATTCTCTTAATGGTTAATGGATGATATCCATAAAGCCCGTTAACCCGCTCCATTAAGATAAGTTAAAATAAACCAAATCATGATGGTTTATTTTAAGTTAAAACGAACCGAACCAACTTTTGGTTCATTAGTTTAAAATAAACCAAACCCTTTGGTTTATTCTCATCCATTGGATTAGAACCAAACCATTTTGGTCCATCCATTATGTCTTCATAAGACACGGCCCATCCACGCTTCCATTGCGACTGAAACAATTTTATGCTCGCTTTATGTTTGGTCCAACCAAACATAGTTTCTCTCGGTCTGAGAATCCCATTCTCAAGCTCGTTTTAAATCCTTTGGATTACACTCGTTGTGCGTGTGACCAAATAGGTTCTCGGTTTATGTTGGCCGTCTATAATTAACCATTAATTATAGAGCGATCATGAGTGGCACCTAGTAGTACATCATGATCCCCAATTAAGCAGAAAAGATCAACGGTTGATCGAACTATTTACGAAACCCTTGTGACTCGAATGAATCGTGCCCCATTCCCTTCACTCATCTTATACCCACTTGGTTGAGGACATGGTCTATTGTGTCGATCCCCACTAAGTGACTCGTCACACCTAGCCCAAGTATCATTTCCTCGTCCTCAGTTCTAGTTACTCCACATGTATCGAAGAGTACCTTACTCTAAACATGTAATGCTTTGGCCAAAGACTTTAGTAACAATCCGACGAGAGGCCATGGGTATACATCTCCTCGCAAGGAGTGGTGAATCCTTTATAGGCTATTCAAACACCTTGATCACTTGACTTATACCCAATCATCCGGGTCACATCTCCTCGGAGATGTTTGCTTAAGATGTCAAAGCATAAGTCTCCATGATCAAGATGACTTGAATACCGCAAGTCAAAGGAACATCGCACTTAAGCCACGGTAAGAACTTCATTGACATATCTATATATGCAGAGAACCATATGAAGTCTTACGGTGGTCACTCGATGAACTAGTTACCATAACTAGCATCCACGATTAACTCGGACATCACTATGTCTCCGGCCGGTGAGAATCATTTGCTTGGATACACCAAGGAGTATACCTCGTGCTAGTCTCGCGAATTGATGGTGTCATCCATCAATTCATCGACTAGGGATAATTAGATACATCACAATTACACATGTAGAGATACTCACTAGTTGTGATCCAATCACAAATTCTCTCATCTTGTGAATCGTATACGTGGACATTGATAAATGAGTTTAAGATCAATCAAATACATAAAACATGTATACTCAAATAGTGAATCTTCATTTATCATATAAATGGTTCATACATAAGGCGATTGCCTTAGGACATCTCTCATATATTACTAACAGACTCCCACTTGGCCTAATGCCAATCGCTACGGTATCCAATACCATCAGCACCAACATGACCCTCAAACTTACTTTGAGGTAATGCTTTAGTCAAAGGATCCGCTAAGTTCCTTTCAGTGGGAATTTTCTCGATTTGTATTTCGTTCCTACTTATGATCTCTCTGATAAGATGATAGCGGCGAAGCACATGTTTGGATCGTTGATGAGACCTTGGCTCTTTCGCCTGTGCAATTGCTCCATTGTTGTCGCAGTAGACCGGTATTGCTTCAACAATGGTCGGAATCACACCAAGTTCATGAACAAACTTCTTGATCCAAACCGCTTCCTTTGCTGCTTCCGAAGCTGCAATATATTCTGCCTCAGTGGTAGAATCCGCTACAGTCTCTTGTTTGGAACTTTTCCAACTCACTGCACCCCCATTCAAGGTGAACACGTATCCAGACTGAGACCTGGAATCATCCTTGTCTGTCTGGAAGCTGGCATCTGTATACCCGCGTATCACCATGTCCCCTTCTCCATATATTAGGAACACATCCTTAGTTCTTCTCAAGTACTTAAGGATCATCTTAACAGCCGCCCAATGATCCATTCCTGGATCAGACTGGTATCTGCTCGTGACACTCAGAGCATACGATACATCGGGCCTCGTACATAACATAGCATACATGATAGATCCTATTGCGGATGCATAGGGAATCTTACTCATGCAAATCCTCTCGTCTTCTGTGCGCGGACACATAGACTTCGAAAGGTGTACCCCATGCCTGATGGGCAGATAACCTTTCTTGGATTCTGACATGCTAAACCTCTTTAGCACTCGGTCTATATATGTAGACTGCGAAAGACCAAGCAACCGTTTCGATCTATCTCTATAGATCTTAATCCCAAGGATGTAGGTTGCTTCTCCCAGGTCTTTCATGGAGAATGTCTTGGATAACCAAACCTTAAGCGGTGTAAGATGGACACATCGTTTCCTATAAGTAATATGTCATCGACATACAATACTAGGAACACGACTGCACTCCCACTAACCTTCTTGTACACACAAGGTTCGTCTGGATTTTGTGAGAAATCAAACTTTTTGATTGTCTCATCAAAAAGGATATTCCGACTCTGGATGCTTGCTTCAATCCATAAATGGATCGTCGCAACTTGCATACCTTGGTTTTATCAGCCGATGTGAAACCCTCGGTGTATCATATACACGTCCTCGGCGAGTTTCCATTAAGGAAAGTTGTTTTCACATCCATCGCCATATCTCATAATCATAATGAGCCGCTATGGCGGGAGCATCCGAATGGATTTAAGCATAGCTCTGAGGCGAATAGGTTTCGTCATAATCAACACCTTGCTTTTGGCGATATCCTTTCGCCACCAATCTAACCTTATAGGTAATCACATTACCATCCATGTCGGTTTTCTTCTTGAAAACCCACTTGCACCCTATAGGCTTTATGCCTTGGTGGGTCGACCAAGTTCCAAACTTGGTTTCGTACATGGAATCCATTTCGACTTCATGGCACAAGCCACTTATCCCTTTACGAACTTGTCGGCTTCTTCATAAGCGGTAGGCTCCTCATCATCAATGAGTAACACGTCGTTCGATTCACTTACGAAATCCATATCTCTCGGGAATATTGCGTGTTCTACGGATCTCTGAAGATGTGGTGTTACAATAGGTCCGGATTGCTCATCACTATGAGTTATGCATTGTGCTCACCGGTATCTCATTAATGTCTATTTGAGTCTCTCGAGCCTCCTCAAGCTCGGCGACACTCCCCTTGTTTTCTTGCAGAGAAACTCTTTCTCTAGAAACACGGCATGCCTTGAAACAAACACCTTTTGTTCCAGGATGATAGAATTAGTAACCCCTTGTTTCCTTAGGGTATCCAATAAATAGACATTTATCGGACTTAGCATCAATTTATACGTCTGATCAGCTTCACATAAGCGAGGACAACCCCATATCTTCAAGTAAGATACATGAGGTTTCTTACCATTCCATATCTCATATGGAGTAGTTGAGACTACCTTGGTAGGCATTACATTTAACAAGTAAACAATATGCAGTGCATAACCCCAAAGGACTTGGGAAGAGTTGCATGATTCATCATTGACTGACCATGTCCAACAAGGTCGATTCGCCTCTCGGATACACCATTATCTTTGTGGTGTATAGGCGAGTCCATTGAGACAATATGCCATTGTCTCTTAGATAATCAGAAACTCTTGACTTAAGTATTCACCACCTCGATCCGATCGAAGTATTTTAATACTCTTGTCATGTTGTTTCTCTACTTCATTTCTGAATTCTTTGAACCTTTCAAAGGCTTCAGACTTGTGTTTCATCAAGAACACATACCCAAACCGTGGTGATCATCGGTGAAGGTAATGAAGTAGCTATAGCCTCCTAATGCTTGAGTTGACATAGGTCCACATACATCGGTATGTACTAAACCTAGTAACTCTCCCACTCGTTCACCTTTTCCAAAGTAAAAGGTAACTTAGTCATCTTGCCTTTTAAGCATGATTCGCATGTATCGTATGAATCCAATTCAAGCGATTCCGCATTCCACATCGGTGTAATTAGGACATGCGTTTCTTGCTTATATGGCCAAGACGACAATGCCACATATAGAGTCTATGTGATTATCCTTTCGAGCACGCGTGTTGCTCGCCCGATATTGAAAATGTCCTTTGAATCGTCCAGCGTATAAATGCCATTAATCAATGTTCCAGTTCCATAAAGAACGCCATATAAAGTAATATAACAACAATTGATACTAAAAGTTAAATGGTACCCATTTCTATTTAAACAGGAAATAGAAACAATGTTCTAAATTAGAGAAGGACCATAATAGCAATTGTCCAGTTCCAAGACTAGTCCACTAGGAGCTTGACAAAGAAATAAGTTCCGATGGCGGCCGCGTGAACCTTTGCTCCATTGCCAACTCGCAAATTTGACTCCCCTCGACAAGTCTTCTTCTATTCCTTAGCCCTGTATGTCATTACATATATGTGATCCACTCACAGTATCCAATACACAATTTTCTATGGAAATAGAATGACAATCAATATCTATGATACCTGAAATGTATGGGACATCGGATGCATTCTTCTTCTTCATGGACTCAAGATAAATCTTGCGATTTCTTGCGGTGGCCTTCCTTGCCACAGTGATGGCAAGTGCCCTTTTTGCTAGTTCCGCCTTCTTTGCCTTTTTCTTTCCTTTCTTCTGTTCTTTTCCTTCCTCTTAGAACCTTTCTTTGAGGAATCAACTATGTAACCGCCTTCTCCTCATGCTTCATGAAGGCTCCAGCCTTCAAAGATATTGAGGAGCTCGAATGGTGGATTCCAATTTGTTCATCCGATAGTTCATCACAAATTGCGAGAAACTCTTGGGCAAACAATGCAGAATTAAGTCAATACTTAACTCATGATCCATCACAAAACCGAGGGTAGCTAGCCAGCTCGATGTACCCGTTCATCTTTAGCACAAACTGCATTGGCGAACCTTCTTGCATCTTCGTGGAGAAGAGGAGCCTAGAGACCTCGAACCTTTCGGATCTCACTTGCTCATCGAACAACTCATGAAGATGGAAGACCATAGTGTTAGCATCCATATGCTCATGCTGCTTCTGCAGCTCGGGTACCATCGCCGCTAGCATGATGCAACTCGCCCGTCGAATCCGCACATGCTTACGATAGACCAACATTTGATGCAGGTTGCATCGTCCTTAGGACGGTCAGGAAGAGGCTCTTCAAGGACATATGCAAGCTTTTCCGCCTTGAGAACAATTCTCAGGTTTCTAAGCCAGTCCAGGAAGTTAGGCCCAGTCAGTTTGTTCGAATCCAAAATAGTGCGCAAATTCAAAGACGTCATGATCAATTTATTGACCTAGAAATACAAAACGAGCATATATGAGAAAATGATTTTAAAATGCATCAATATACATTTATAAATCCCATTCATTTTTCGAATTTCAAAAAACCCCAAAATCACTTCGGGAGATTGTAGGTCCATCTCCGAATGGGCTGATATCCATCATAGTTATGAACAACCTTGGAGAGAGTCCAACAAGCCATTCATAACTACGACGGTAGGTATCATCTATACCGATTGCATATCACGTATATGCAACTATCACAATGTGCTATCAACTAATTGAATGTTCACACATACATCGGGTTATTAACACATTAACAAGTATGCATCATATGCATAGCACCCAACTTCACCTCCCTTTACATCGACCTTGGAGAGAGTCCAACAAGCCGATGCTCCAGGTTAAAGCCAACCCATTAATCGGGACATAGTTTTAATATGGTTAGAGCGCATTCAACCAATTAGCCCAGCTTGGAGAGAGTCCAACAACCAAAGCTAACGATTGACCTCTGACTCTTACCATATTAGTATTAAACTATTCCATGGTTTGAACATATTCAGGTTCGAGCCGGGCTTGGAGAGAGTCCAACAACCCAAACAAGAAACAGAACTCTGGTTCTAACCATATTAATGGAAGGTGTAGGCTTTAATATTGATTAAGGGTTTTTATGTCTCATCCTCTTTGCATGCAAATAACTATTATCTACATGGCATGGCATACATGGCATACATCTACATGTCACGACACGCATGGCATAATGTTATGCATCTAATGCAATTACATGGCATACAATTATGTCATGTCTATATTTCCTTATATGTCATAACTATTTATGGAAATAAAATATGTTTAAGATTTGATTCTCCAAATCAAATCATAATTAAATTAGGAAACAAATTTCCAAATCTAATCACATATTTTATTCATGGAATTATTTGATTAAGGAAAATCTATTTAGGAAACCAATTTCCTAAATCATTAAAACAATTTATGGAAATAAAATATTTTAAGATTTGATTTCCCAAATCAAATCATGATTAAATTAGGAAATAAATTTCCAGAATCTAATCAAATATTTTATTTATGGAAAATATCAATTTCCATAAATACTTCCAACTTTCCAAAAGTGGAAGATTTCCATAAATACTTCTAGACTTTCCAAAATTAAAAAATTTCCATAAATACTTCTAAATTTCCAAAATTAGAAAAATTTCCAGAAATACATTATGACTATTGCAAAACCATTTTACGATTATGTCGAAACACAATCTGGGCTCTGATACCACTGTTGGGTTTCCGGCACCGCGGCATGTGTGTGTTCGATCATGTTTCGTAAACATGAGCACAGCGGAAGCAAAAAAAATAATAAATACTCCTATTTATTACAACACACACAACACACGCATTCTATTACAACAAGTGTAGACATAACCGTAAATTAAAATTGCAATAAAAGGAAATTAAACTACGTTATACCTTCCGTATGACGTGTAGCGGGAACGGCATCAACCGGAACGATCCTCGTAAGAATCGTCTCTATCCGTATCCACGCCGAGCTCCTCGGGATGACTTCGCTAAGTCACGAGCTTCGTCTTCGTACGGGTTACTAGCCTCGTGTTGAAGACGACGTGATCGAGAGATGATCATGATCCGAATCCAAATTCGGATCCTAAAACGAGTTCTCAAAACTCGCTTCTCCGGAGAGGTATTCGTCAACCGTTTGACGAATCCTTCCTCCCCCACCTCAGAGGATTACCGGAGATCAAATCCCCGGTAAGTTAGCCGCTGTCGGAGCACTAACCGTCGTCCAAACGACGCTCCGACGAGAGGAGGAGAAGCTGTCCAGAAAACTGGACAGCTTGGTGGAGGAGTAGGCGCCGGCCAAAACAAGGAGAGAAAAGGCTCACCTTGATGCCGAACCTATAGGAGATCACCGGAGGGTCGCCGGAGGTTCACCGGCTGGAGCTTGGACGCCGGCAAGGAGCTGGACGGCGGCACCACAAGCTGGGCGGCAACAATGTGTTGGGCGGCAACAACATGTTGGGCGGCTACAACTTGTTGGGCGGCAACAACTTCATTAGGTTTTAGGGTTAGGGTTTAAGCCCTATTTTATAGAGAACTAATTCTCTTAATGGTTAATGGATCATATCCATAAAGCCCGTTAACCCGCTCCATTAAGATAAGTTAAAATAAACCAAACCATGATGGTTTATTTTAAGTTAAAACGAACCGAACCAACTTTTGGTTCATTCGTTTAAAATAAACCAAACCCTTTGGTTTATTCTCATCCATTGGATTAGAACCAAACCATTTTGGTCCATCCATTATGTCTTCATAAGACACGGCCCATCCACGCTTCCATAAACAATTTCATGCTCGCTTTATGTTTGGTCCAACCAAACATAGTTTCTCTCGGTCTGAGAATCCCATTCTCAAGCTCGTTTTAAATCCTTTGGATTACACTCGTTGTGCGTGTGACCAAATAGGTTCTCTGTTTATGTTGGCCGTCTATAATTAACCATTAATTATAGAACGATCATGAGTGGCACCTAGTAGTACATCATGATCCCCAATTAACCGAAAAGATCAACGGTTGATCCAGAACTATTTCTTAAACCCTTCAGTAGCTCGAATGAATCGTGCCCCATTCCCTTCACTCATCTTATACCCACTTGGTTCAGGACATGGTCTATTGTGTCAGTCCCCACTAGGCTGACTACGTCACACCTAGCCCAAGTATCATTTCCTCGTCCTCTGATTCTAGTTACTCCACATGTATCGAAGAGTACCTTACTCTAAACATGTAATGCTTTGGCCAAAGACTTTAGTAACAATCCGACGAGAGGCCATGGGTATACATCTCCTCGCAAGGAGTGGTGAATCCTTTATAGGCTATTCAAACACCTTCGATCACTTCGACTTATACCCAATCATCCCGGGTCCACATCTCCTTAGAGATGTTTGCTTAAGATGTCAAAGCATAAGTCTCCATGATCAAGATGACTTGAATACCGCAAGTCAAAGGAACATCGCACTTAAGCCACAGTAAGAACTTCATTGACATATCTATATATGCAGAGAACCATATGAAGTCTTACGGTTGGTCACTCCAATGAACTAGTTACCATAACTAGCATCCACGATTAACTCCGGACATCACTATGTCTCCAGCCAGTGAGAATCAGCTGCTTGGATACACCAAGGAGTATACCTCGTGCTAGTCTCAACAGAATTGATGGTGTCCAGATTCATCAATTCATCGACTAGGGATAATTCCGATACATCACAATTACACATGTAGAGATACTCACTAGTTGTGATCCAATCACAAATTCTCTCATGCTGTGAATCGTATCGTGGACATTCAGTAAATGAGTTTAAGATCTAATCAAATACATAAAACATGTATACTCAAATAGTGAATCTTCATTTATCATATAAATGGTTCATACATAAGGCGATTGCCTTAGGAAATCTCTCATATATTACTAACAGGTTCTGCGATGCCATACAATGTTGTTTTGTGTCGAGTCTTGGATTCTCGGGAGTCGATTTATTCAGTTTTGATTTTCTGAGATGTGATGGACAACAACCTGAGCTCCAAGCAACACGAGGTAAGAATTCTTGATAACTTATGGTTTAGTAGATATTTATCTAAACTTGATCAGTAGGTGTATACAATAGAGTTATGACACCTGTGCATACTTATAGTCAGGGTCGTCCACCGAGGCGACCAACTGGAGTGGCCTTTAGGGTTTATACTCCCGATTTTAGTTGACTATGCTTTTAATGTTAATAATAGGGAATAACCTGTAGTATACTGGTTATTATTCGTAATTCTGGTATTAGTTGACCACGGGAATGACCTGTTAAGTCTGTGAGTCTTGAACCTGTGTCGAAAAGGTGATTTTCCTTTGAGAGTCGACTGATACCGAGTCGAAAAAACATGGTTCAAGTCGTCACATTTCTCGTTGAGATTTCAACCATGGAGATTTTCACTAACGGTGCTAGTCAGATCATTACCTGTTGGGTAATGGACAAGACAAGTAGACTATTGTTGATGCAGATAGCGGAAGGCTAGGTTACGGTGTTTCATAGGGATTTTATCCCTGAGTTGTTCGTACTAAGATGTATAACTTTGAGAGTACTTTTGAGTACTTAACTCATGTTATATCGAGAAAGAAGAGTTGTTTGCATACCATTATCGGGATCAAGTCGGTATTTGGTGTTAAATGCAGAAAATAATCTTCGAGAAATAATATATCACTTGATCATGGTCTAGTGACGTTGAAAGAGAGTATTTCCCTGTGTCACTTTTAGTGACACATTGTAAGGAATTCTTGAGCATCCAGAAAGGGCGATCGGTTAGTAATAGTATACTGTGTAGAGTCATGAGACTTGCAGAGGTTACTACCACCTAATAGCTCAAGAAGATGAATGGATGATTTAAGCCACCCAGAGTTATTGGCTTATAGTTGGATTAGGATGTCGGGATCTTCTACCAGATCCTACCGAAAGACGTTGGATTGAGACAGGAGTTTAGAAATGACTCCGTACAAGGGTTTAAGAGTTGGAGACCGATAAACAAATATTGCAGGTCAACTTAATAGAGTCAGAATTCTCCGATTGTGGGATAAAGGAGCAAGATCAGAGTCATATAATTTGAGCTATTTTCAGATTTAGAAGACCAACCGCAGATCATCAGGATGTCCTCGTGAACATCAACGAAATCAGAAGAAAGACTCCGGGTTATGTGCGTGCAGTGCAGGTCACGAAGACACACGAAGTCAGATTATCTGTTATATCAGTTCATCTGATGCTATTGTGAGCAACCAGTATAGTGGAGGTGGTGTACTTTGAAGACTCAGTTGAAGACTTTCGATGGCATTCCGGGAGGAAGATGCATCATCTCGACAGCAGAGATCAGCACAGAAGATTGGGTTATCTCAATAGCAACAACCTACTACCTCAGGTGTGGTTGAAGTTTCTTGATACTTCCCTACAGCAAATATCAGCACAGAAGCAACATCAGTAGAAGACATCCTAGAAGATTCAACAGACAACAATAGTTACCTTCAGATGTGATTTGCTTTGTACAAAGGAGAGAGTATACGATAATGGTCATATCTATTTGGTATTCTACAGTTGCAACTCGTAGGATTAAGTGATGGAGATTAGATGATCTTGGAAAATCCCCGAATTATTCATCGCAGTAATGCGATCGCATTGTAGCGAACTGTTGGATCTGATCTTCTCCTCTTCGGAGAAAGGCCAAGACTTACGAGGAGCCTTTGGATCGGATCGATAGATAATTGATTGTTCAGGGTATTACTTTAGTTTACCCTCAAGGTTAATATATTGAGAGATACTTGTAGTTTATGGGTATCTTGGTCTAGAACATTCCTTGTTTGGATTAGAAGGGTTCCTATACATCGACTTGTGGGTCGGTGGTATCTCTACCGTCAAGTGAGATGTGGACCAACAAGTAAGAAGTTAAGGGATGCCCTTAGACTTGGATAGATATATCTTTACTGTAGACATATCCTTACGGATAGTCAAATTGTTGAGATTATAGTATGAGATGTCTCTCGGATGTGCGAATAATCAGAGAGCCTTCGGATGTAGTTGCCGATGAACTACTAGTCTTGCCATTGCATAGGTAAGTTGAGTAGGCTATCAGAGTGATTTTGGAGATAGTGTCGATATTGAATACTTCATATGAGTGATAATTTTGTTTGTATTAGTGTTGTTAAACACTATAGAAATGGGAAGATCATGAGTTGCGATTATAGGAAATGTTGAAAGGGATATTTATCTTGTTGGGTTTCCGGCACTGCGGCGTGTGTGTGTTCGATCACGTTTCGCAAACATGAACACAGCGGAAGCAATAAAATAATAAATCTACATTTATTACAACACACACAACACACGCATGCATATTACAACAAGTGTAGACATAACCGTAAATTTAAATTTGCAATAAAAGGAAATTTATCTACGTTATACCTTTCGTATGACGTGTAGCGGGAACGGCATCAACCGGAACAATCCTCGCTAGAATCGTCTCTATCCGTATCCACGCTGAGTTCCTCAGGATGACTTCTCTAAGCCACGAGCTTCGTCTTCGTACGGGTTACTAGCCTCGTGTTGAAGACGACGTGATCGAGAGATGATCACGATCCGAATCCAAATTCGGATCCTAATACGAGTTCTCAAAACTCGCTTCTCCGGAGAGGTATTCGTCAACCAATTGACGAATCCTTCGTCCTCCACCTCAGAGGATTACCGGAGATCGAATCCCCGGTAAGTTAGCTGCTGTCGGAGCTCTAACCGTCGTCCAAACGACGCTCCGACGAGAGGAGAAGAAGCTGTCCAGAAAACTGGACAGCTTGGTGGAGGAGTAGGCGCCGGCCAAAACAAGGAAGCCAAGTGCTCACCTTTTCACCGAGGCCTAGGAAGATCACCGGAGGGTCGCCGGAGGGTTCACCGGCTGAAGCTTGGACGCCGGCGAGGAGCTGGGGCGCACGCGGCAATGCTAGGGTTTTGGATTAGGGCTTAATTATCCATTAAGCCCTCTTTTATAGAGAACTAATTCTCTTAATGGTTATTGGATCATAACCATTAGGCCCGTTAACCCACTCCATTAAGATAAGTTAAAATAAACCAAACCATGATGGTTTATTTTAAGTTAAAACGAACCGAACCAACTTTTGGTTCATTCGTTTAAAATAAACCAAACCCTTTGGTTTATTCTCCTCCATTGGATTAGAACCAAACCATTTTGGTCCATCCATTATGTCTTCATAAGACACGGCCCATCCACGCTTCCATTGCGACTGAAACGATTTCATGCTCGCTTCATGTTTGGTCCAACCAAACCTAGTTTCTCTCGGTCTGAGAATCTCATTCTCAAGCTCGTTTTAAATCCTTTGGATTACGCTCGTTGTGCATGTGACCAAATAGGTTCTCGGTTTATGTTGGCCGTCTATAATTAACCATTAATTATAGAACGATCATGAGTGGCACCTAGTAGTACATCATGATCCTCAATTAACCGAAAAGATCAACGGTTGATCCAGAACTATTTCTGAAACCCTTCAGCAGCTCGAATGATTCGTGCCCCATTCCCTTCACTCATCTTATACCCACTTGGTTCAGGACATGGTCTATTGTGTCAGTCCCCACTAGGCTGACTACGTCACACCTAGCCCAAGTATCATTTCCTCGACCTACGGATTCTAGTTACTCCACATGTATCGAAGAGTACCTTACTCTAAACATGTAATGCTTTGGCCAAAGACTTTAGTAATAATCCGACGAGAGGCCATGGGTATACATCTCCTCGCAAGGAGTGGTGAATCCTTTATAGGCTATTCAAATACCTTCGATCACTTCGACTTATACCCAATCATCCTGGGTCCACATCTCCTTAGAGATGTTTGCTTAAGATGTCAAAGCATAAGTCTCCATGATCAAGATGACTTGAATACCCCAAGTCAAAGGAACATCGCACTTAAGCCACAGTAAGAACTTCATTGACATATCTATATATGCAGAGAACCATATGAAGTCTTACGGCTGGTCACTCCAATGAACTAGTTACCATAACCAGCATCCACGATCAACTCCGGACATCACTATATCTCCAGCCAGTGAGAATCAGCTGCTTGGATACACCAAGGAGTATACCTCGTGCTAGTCTCGATAGAATTGATGGTGTCCAACTCCATCAATTCATGGACTAGGGATAATTCCGATATATCACAATTACACTTGTAGAGATACTCACTAGTTGTGATCCAATCACAAATTCTCTCATGCTGTGAATCGTATCGTGGACATTCAGTAAATGAGTTTAAGATCCAATCAAATACATGAAACATATATACTCAAATAGTGAATCTTCATTTATCATATAAATGGTTCATACATAAGGCGATTGCCTTAGGACATCTCTCATATATTACTAACAGACTCCCACTTGGCCTAATGCCAATCGCTACGGTATCCAATACCATAAGCTCTAACATGACCCTCAAACTTATTTTGAGGTAATGCCTTAGTCAAGGGATCCACTACGTTCCTTTCAGTGGGAATTTTCTCGATTTGTATTTCATTCCTACTGATGATCTCTCTGATAAGATGATAGCGGCGAAGCACATGTTTGGATCATTGATGACACCACATCAAGTTCAGAGATGAACTTCTTGATCCAAACCGCTTCCTTTGCTGCTTTGAAAGCTGCAATGTATTCTGCCTTAGTGGTAGAATCCGCTATAGTGTCAAGCTTGGAACCTTTCCAACTTATTGCACCTCCATTCCAGGTGAATACATACCCAGACTGGGACATGGAATCATCCTTGTCTGTCTGGAGCTGGCATCTGCATACCCACGTATCACCATGTACCCTTCTCCATATATTAGGAACACATCCTTAGTTCTTCTCAAGTACTTAAGGATCATCTTAATAGTCACCCAATGATCCATTCCTGGATCAGACTGGTATCTGCTCGTGACACTCAGAGCATACGATACATCGGGCCTCGTACATAACATAGCATACATGATAGATCCTATTGCGGATGCATAGGGAATCTTACTCATGCAAATCCTCTCGTCTTCTGTGCGCGGACACATAGACTTCGAAAGGTGTACCCCATGTCTGATGGGTAGGAAACCTTTCTTGGATTCCGACATGCTAAACCTCTTTAGCACTCGGTCTATATATGTAGACTGCGAAAGACCAAGCAACCGTTTCGATCTATCTCTATAGATCTTAATCCCGAGGATGTAGGTTGCTTCTCCCAGGTCTTTCATGGAGAATGTCTTGGATAACCAAACCTTCACTGACTGTAAGATTGAAACATCGTTTCCTATAAGTAGTATGTCATCGACATACAATACTAGGAATACGACTGCACTCCCACTAACCTTCTTGTACACACAAGGTTCGTCTGGATTTTGTGAGAAATCAAACTTTTTGATTGTCTCATCAAAACGGATATTCCAGCTCCTGGATGCTTGCTTCAATCCATAAATGGACCGTCGCAATTTGCATACCTTGGTTTTATCAACCGATGTGAAACCCTCAGGCTGTATCATATACACGTCCTCGAGCAGGTTTCCATTAAGGAAAGCTGTTTTCACATCCATCTGCCATATCTCATAATCATAATGAGCCGCTATGGCCAGGAGCATCCGAATGGATTTAAGCATAGCCACAGGCGAATAGGTTTCGTCATAATCAACACCTTGTTTTTAATGATATCCTTTCGCCACCAATCTAGCTTATAGGTAATCACATTACCATCCATGTCAATTTTCTTCTTGAAAACCCACTTGCCCCCTATAGGCTTTATCCCTTCAGGTGGGTCAACCAAGTTCCAAACTTGATTTTCATACATGGAATCCATTTCCGACTTCATGGCACCAAGCCACTTATCCCTTTCTGAACTTGTCAGCACTTCTTCTTAACTGGTAGGCTCCTCATCATCAATGAGTAACACATCGTTCGATTCACTTACGAGAAATCCATATCTCTCAGGAATATTGCGTGTTCTACCAGATCTACGAAGATGTGGTGTTACAATAGGTCCAGCCAATTGCTCATCACTATGAGTTGTCGGCTGTTGTGCTTCACCAGGTATCTCATTAATGTCTATTTGAGTCTCTCGAGCCTCCTCAAGCTCAACGACACTCCCACTGTTTTCTTTCAAGAGAAACTCTTTCTCTAGAAACACAGCATGCCTTGAAACAAACACCTTTTGTTCCACAGGATGATAGTGTTAGGGCAATCTCTTGCCGTGATATGGTTTTGATGGTGTGGCAAAGGGTTTAAGTTAGTTTGATATGTTGATGTGATATGTGCGTTGAAGTCGTGCAGGACTTAGTAATTCGCACATGGAGCCGTGGCGAGTTTCACATCTCATGACTCGTGCCTTGAGTCGGTGAAGGATAGCTTTGCGGAAGCCGTGCGCTTGGAGCATCCGAGGGACCGCCGGACGAGAAGCTTGGACTGAAGCCGGAGGAAGTAGACTTCGAGGCAAGAGACGCGAAGGAGCATTGCAGAGCCGCGCGTCGATCGCCGAGGGCGTGGCCGAACGAAGAGAACTTGGCGAGGACTCGAGAAATGAGAGTGGCGATTGTAACCCGAGGAAGGGTAGCTCTTAGGTGAAACTTGGCCCATTTGGCCAAGTGTCGGATGGGTTTTCCGACACCGATCGCCATGTCATGGCGGATCGCATTCTCTGAAGTCGAGTGAGTTCGATCGGTGGTATCGGTGGCGGATTGTAGCGTGATCGGCGCCATCGTCGGCGATCGTTATAGACCACGATCATTCGGCTGAAAGCGGCCGATCGGTAGTAGATAAGAGTTCGACCAGAACCGTCGTAGCCGTGGCGGTCGACTACGGAGGTAATGATCGGGATGAGGTCCATCGATCGGCCAAGAGTTCCATTGGACTACAGCAGTCGGGATCCGGCGTGTTGGAGGCCGTTGTAGTGCCAAGGGATGGCGGCAACGGGAAGAAGTTAGCCCTCTACATAAAGAGAGGTGTAAGCCTTTGAGAGGTTAATGCTTATACTCCAAACAATCTTCCTAGTGCCCCTACAGCTCTAAACTCTTCTTACTTGTCTTTACTTCAATCCTATTGTAAGAAGAGTGATCTTGGTTGTAAAGGTTACCTCCACCTAGCTTTGTGCAAAGGAGAGACCGATAGTGATTGGTTTTGGCGGAGTGATTCACCGTGGACGAATCGGATCGTGGATTAGCGGCGTAGCCGTGAACCACTTATATCTCTGTTTGTATTGCTTGTTTATATTTTGCTTGTCTTTACTTATAGTTGTATATTCCGCTTGCGCTAACGCTTTGTAGAGCGAGCAATTTACGACGCCCAACGATCAGGGCTATTCACCCCCTCTAGCCGCCATATCGATCCCTTACAAGTGGTATCGAGCCGAGGTTGCTTGTCACCGGACTAACCACGCAACAAGCCCTACATCAAAATGGCCGGCTCAACATTCATCCTCCGGTTTGAAGGAGAATTCGCTTGGTGGAAGAAGCGAATGGAGGTATTTTCAAACGGATTTTGATATAATGATTACAATGGAATCCGGTTTCGTTTTGCCTAGGGATGAAGAGGGAAACCAATAGAGAAATCTATGTGGACCAAGAGGCAAAGGAAGAGCACCTTGCAAATTCAAAAGCCAAACATCATCTCTTCAATGTGCTCCCCAACAAGAAATCAACCGAATAGGAGAATGCCTAAGCGCCAGGAGATGTGGGAGAAGCTAATTGAGCTTCATGAAGGCACATCCGAGGCAAAGCTAGCAAGGAGAGATCTCCTCCGCTCCCAACTATCCAACATCAAATTAGAAAAGGGAGAAAAGGTAATTTCTTTGCATTCTAGATTCAAAGAAATTTTAAATGGACTAACAAGTGTAGGTGAGAAGCTATCAAACCAGGATATGGTAATGAAGGCCATAGATGCCTTTCCCCGGTCCTCAAAGTGGAGCTCCATGGTGGACTCATTCTATATCTCAAAGAATTTAGAAGTGAGCACCTTGGAGGAGTTCTTCTCAACAATGGAACTCCACGAAACTAGGCTTGAGGGAATACAAGAGGAGCCTAAAATTCAACCCTCAAGAGGAGTAGCACTATTGGCAAGTAAGGGGAAGAAGAAGATGGAAATCCCCTCCTCCTCCGATGACGAAGCGTCTTCCTCCTCCTCCATGGATAGCACCGAAGAAGCCTACATGGTAAGGAGGGTAAGACGTGCATTTAAGAATTTTAGATTTGATAAATCTAATGATAGGATGAGAAGACCAAGGGGGAAGGTCATATGCTATAATTGCCAAGGAGAAGGGCACATAAGGGACAATTGTCCTCTCCTAAACAAAAGCAAAGAAGAGAAGAAAAAGAAAGAAGAGAAGAGGAAGAAGAAGAAGGGGAGCAAGAGAAAGGAAGAGGAGAAGAAAACAAAGGAGAAGGGAAAGGCTAAGGCTCTCAAGGCAAGGACTTGGGATGACCCATCCTCATCCTCCTCCTCATCATCGGATGAGGAGAATGCCTTTGTCACCAATTTGGCCTTGATGGCCTTTGATGACTTGGATTTCTCTTCATCCGAAAATGAAGAATCAAGCTCAAATAGGGAGAGCTCAAATGAAGGGGGAGCTTCTACATCCTCCTCATCCGAAGAAGAGGACATGGAAACTATGGTAACGAATCTCTCACCCCATAAGATAGTTTCCATGATTTCTAGTTTAACTAAGGATTTATTTAGGGCAAAGAAGAAAAATAAATGCATGCTTGAACAAATTAAGGAATTAGAACAAAAATTAGAAAAGGCATGCTTAAATGATAATATTTCTTCTAGCTTAGATGATGCATGCTCACATGACCTTTATATGCCTTTGGATGTTAGTGATGCATGCATGAATGAAAATAGGGCTTTAAGGGAAAAGGTAGACTATTTGACAAAAGCCCTAGAGAAATTCACTATAGGCTCCAACACCCTTAACATGATGTTAGGAGCCAAAGGCTAGTTTTAACAAGAAGGGCCTAGGATATAAAGAGAAAGAAAAATGAAAAGGCCTATAAATGCCTAATAGCTAGGGGACAAGATAAAAGAAGTAATTGCTAGAAATGGATCCCAGATATTTAGTAGACGATAGGAAGAATAACTATTTTGGGTTCCAAAATCCATCCTTAAGGGTTAGAAAACCCCTAGGGTAGTCAACCATATGGACTTAATCTATATCATATTTTGGTTGACTTAGGATGACGGGACAACAATTTTTAAATAGTGTTGGGTGATGATAACGTACCCATAAATAGGTAATAATGCTTAAATCATGATGATTGTTGTAATTCCTATGTATGTTTTAAATCATGATTTATGATTTTGAAATTTGGCACGTTATCACTAGAAATAGGTTTAAATCATGCTTTAGGTGATAATTTGTTTATTATCATTGTATAATACCTAATGCATGATTATAATTTGATGAAAACATGAGTTTCATGATCATAATGTAGAATTCATTCATATATGTCATTATGATCATGTAGGATGTTAGGTTGATACTTAACCATGATAGAATTGCATGAATATATGGGTTAAGTATATACAAAACCCCCTAGGATACATCTCACAATCACTATAGGCTAACTTGATTGCAAATTTAGCATGGGTGAGATATTAGGATGATACAAATGTCCACTAATGCCTATGGCATTTAGATGGTCATTTAAAGTATCAAAATAGCAATAATAGACCAATCATGGGGAAGGCTTATGTTTAATTCATAGACATATTGCCCAAAGATCATGGTTGGATATTTCATATGTTTTCAAAACAATTTCTTACCCTAAAATACATGTATTCATGTTTTGAAACAATTGGATGCAAAACTAGGTAGCTAACTTGATACTAGAATGATCAAAAACCTAGTGGTTTTTAGAACTTTTGGATTTTTGGCAAAAACAAGAAAATATAATGAGTTTTCATGAAAAACTATTTTTCCTTGATAGATATACTTAAAAGAAATATGTTCCCCAAATTTCATGATTTTTAGAATTTTCTGGAATTTATAATGCATTTCTGAAATTCATCCAGAAAATCAGAAATATGGATTCATTTGTGCCATCATTGCCATCGATGATGATCATTGAAGGCCGAATTCAGTTTATAAAACCTCCTACAAGTGGTAGAAATATACTTGATGCCACCAACAAGTGGTAGAAATATACTTGATGCCATGAGCTTATAACTTAGTGTTAATCTTTTTGATGGTGTCAAAGGGGGAGAAATAAGTATGTTTAAGTTAATCACATTAGGGGAGAAATATATTGTAGGGGGAGAAATATATGATAAGGGGAGAAAATTTACATGGAGAGTTTCATGGATTAAGGGGGAGTTGCATGTTGCTATATCATGTTTCTTTACATGCTTTCTTACCTTAGAATTTTTATCAAATGTTTTTACCTAACTTAAACGGATTGCCACACATCAAAAAGGGGGAGATTGTTAGGGCAATCTCTTGCCGTGATATGGTTTTGATGGTGTGGCAAAGGGGTTTAAGTTAGTTTGATATGTTGATGTGATATGTGCGTTGAAGCCGTGCAGGACTTAGTAATTCGCACATGGAGCCGTGGCGAGTTTCACATCTCATGACTCGTGCCTTGAGTCGGTGAAGGATAGCTTTGCGGAAGCCGTGCGCTTGGAGCATCCGAGGGACCGCCGGACGAGAAGCTTGGAGTGAAGCCGGAGGAAGTAGACTTCGAGGCAAGAGACGCGAAGGAGCATTGCAGAGCCGTGCGCCTAATGCTGCCGAGGGATGTGGCCGAGAACGAAGAGAACTTCGAAGGCGAGGGACTCCGAGAAATGAGAGTGAGCGATTGTAACCCAGGGAAGGGTAGCTCTTAGGTGAAACTTGGCCATTTGGCCAAGTGTCGGATAGGTTTCGACGACATTGCCATGTCATGTCATCGGCTGATCAGTGAGTTAGTGGTATCGATCGGCATACGATCGATCGGATTGGCCGGATCGCCATACGTGGCCGATCGAGATTACCACCGATCGGCCAAGGCGCGATGACCGTAGATAAGAGTTCGCCATAGAACCGTCTGAGCCGATCGCGGCGACTACGGAAGCGAGATCGTGAGGTCCATCGGTCGATCGCCAGAGTTCCGTTGGACTACAACGGCCGGGATCCGACGTGTTCGGAGGCCGTTGTAGTAACAATGATCGCCAAGGCAATGATCGATGGCGCAACGGAAGAAGTTAGCCCTCTCTATAAAAAGAGAGGGTGTAAGCCTTTGAGAGGTTAATGCTTATACTCCAAACAATCTTCCTAGTGCCCCACAAGCTCTAAACTCTTCTTACTTGTCTTTACTTCAATCCTATTGTAAGAAGAGTGATCTTGGTTGTAAAGGTTACCTCCACCTAGCTTTGTGCAAAGGAGAGACCGATAGTGATTGGTTTTGGCGGAGTGATTCACCGTGGACGAATCAGATCGTGGATTAGCGGCGTAGCCGTGAACCACGTTATATCTCGGTGTTTGTATTGCTTGTTTATATTTTGCTTGTCTTTACTTATAGTTGTATATTCCGCTTGCGCTAACGTTTTGTAGACGAGCAATTTACGACGTCCAACGTACGAGGGCTATTCACCCCCCTCTAGCCGGCCATATCGATCCCTTACAGATAGAATTGGTAACCCCTTGTTTCCTTAGGGTATCCAACAAATAGACATTTATCAGACTTAGCATCCAATTTGTTTGATATAGTCCGCTTCACATAAGCAGGAAAACCCCATATCTTCAAGTAAGATACATGAGGTTTCTTACTATTCCATATCTCATATGGAGTAGTTGAGACTACCTTGGTAGGCATTCTGTTTAACAAGTAAACAGCTGTTTGAAGTGCATAACCCCAAAAGGACTTGGGAAGAGTCGCATGATTCATCATTGACCTGACCATGTCCAACAAGGTCCGGTTACGCCTCTCAGATACACCATTATGCTGTGGTGTATATGGCGGAGTCCATTGAGACAATATGCCATTGTCTCTTAGATAATCAAGAAACTCTTGACTTAAGTATTCACTACCTCGATCCGATCGAAGTATTTTAATACTCTTGTCATGTTGTTTCTCTACTTCATTTCTGAATTCTTTGAACCTTTCAAAGGCTTCAGACTTGTGTTTCATCAAGAACATATACCCAAATCGTGAGTGATCATCGGTGAAGGTAATGAAGTAGCTATAGCCTCCTAAAGCTTGAGTTGACATAGGTCCACATACATCAGTATGTATTAGACCTAGTAACTCTCCCACTCGTTCACCTTTTCCAGTAAAAGGTAACTTAGTCATCTTGCCTTTTAAGCATGATTCACATGTATCGTATGAATCCAATTCAAACGATTCCAGAATTCCACATTTGTGTAATTCGGACATGCGTTTCTTGCTTACATGGCCAAGACGACAATGCCACATATAGGAGTCTATTTGATTATCCTTTTGAGCACGCATGTTGCTCGCTTCGATATTGAAGATGTCACTGGATACGTCCAACGTATAAACACCATTGCTTAAAGTTCCAGTCCCATAAAGAACTCCATTCAAAGTTATGTAACAACAATTGTTACTAAAAGTCAAATGGTACCCATTTCTATTTAAACAAGAAATAGAAATGATGTTCTTTATCAATGAAGGAACATAAAAGTAATTGTCCAGTTCTAAGACAAGTCCTGTAGGGAGTTTCAACAAATGCGTTCCAATGGCGACTGCAGCAACCTTTGCTCCATTCCCAACACGCAAATTTGACTCTCCCTTGACGAGTCTTCTTCTATTCCTTAGCCCATGTATGTCATTACATATATGTGAGCCACACCAAGTATCCAATACCCAAGTGTTTGAGGAAATAGAATGACAATCAATAACGAAGATATCTGAAGAAGATGGGGCATCCGATGCCTTATTTTTCTTCACAGACTCAAGATAAATCTTGCACTTTCTTCATAAATGGCTCTCCTTGCCATAATGATGGCAAGTTTCCTTTTGTGCTAGTTCTACCTTCTTAGCCCTTCTCTTCTTTCCCTTCTGTTGTTTCTTTGACTTCCTCTTAGAACCTTTCTTCGAGGAATCAACTAACAGCACCGTCCCCTACTCATGCTTCTCAGAAACTCCACAGTCTTCAGCATATTGAGCAGTACCACAGATGAACCTTCTAGCATCTCAGAGGTGAAGAGGAGCTTTGAGACTTCGAACCTTTCGAATCTCACTTGCTCATCAACCAACTCACAAAGATGAAGGACTATGATATGAGAATCCATATGCTCATGCTGCTTTCGTAGCTTGGGTTCCATCGCGGCTAGCATGATGCAACTCATTTGTTCATAATCACTCACATGTTTCTGATAGGCCAACAATTGGTCCAGAGTTGCATCGTCACTAGGACGGGCGGGAAGAGGCGCTTCGAGGACATTTGCAAGCTTTTCAACCTTGAGAACAATTCTCAAGCTTCTAAGCCAGTCCAAGAAGCTCGGCCCAGTCAATTTATTCGAATCCAAAATGGAACGCAAATTCAAAGACATCATGATCAATCTTAGAAATACAAAACGAGCATATATGAGAAAATGATTTTAAAATGCATCAATATACATTTATAAATCCCATTCATTTTTCGAATTTCAAAAACCCAAAAATCACTTCGGGAGATCGTAGGTCCATCTCCGAATGGGTTGATATCCATCATAGTTATGAACAACCTTGGAGAGAGTCCAACAAGCCATTCATAACTACGACGGTAGGTATCATCTATACCGATTACATATCACGTATATGCAACTATCACAATGTGCTATCAACTAATTGAATGTTCACACATACGTTGGGTTGTTAACACATTAACAAGTATGCATCATATGCATAGCACCCAACTTCACCTCCCTTTACATTGACCTTGGAGAGAGTCCAACAAGCCGATGCTCCAGGTTAAAGCCAACCCATTAATCGAGAAATAGTTTTAATATGGTTAGAGCGCATTCAACCAATTAGCCCAGCTTGGAGAGAGTCCAACAACCAAAGCTAACGATTGACCTCTGACTCTTACCATATTAGTATTAAACTATTCCATGGTTTGAACATGTTCGGGTTAGTAGGGCTTGGAGAGAGTCCAACAACCCAAACAAGAAACGGAACTCTGGTTCTAACCATATTAATGGAAGGTGTAGGCTTTAATATTGTTTAAAGGTTTTTATGTCTCATCCTCTTTGCATGCAAATAACTATTATCTACATGGCATGGCATACATGGCATACATCTACATGTCACGACACGCATGGCATTATGTTATGCATCTAATGCAATTATATGACATACAATTATGTCATGTATATGTTTCATTATATGTCATAACTATTTATGGAAATAAAATATGTTTAAGATTTGATTCTCCAAATCAAATCATAATTAAATTAGGAAACAAATTTCCAAATCTAATCACATATTTTATTCATGGAATTATTTGATTAAGGAAAATCTATTTAGGAAACCAATTTCCTAAATCATTAAAACTACTTATGGAAATAAAATATTTTAAGATTTGATTTCCCAAATCAAATCATGATTAAATTAGAAACAAATTTCAGAATCTAATCAAATATTTTATTTATGGAAAATATCAATTTCCATAAATACTTCAACTTTCAAAAGTGGAAGATTTCCATAAATACTTCTAGACTTTCCAAAATTGAAAAGAATTTCTATAAATTTCAGAATACATTATGACTATCGCAAAACCATTTTTACGATTATGTCGAAACACAACCTGGACTCTGATACCACTGTTGGGTTTCCGGCACCGCGGCGTGTGTGTGTTCGATCACGTTTCGCAAACATGAACACAGCGGAAGCAATAAAATAATAAATCTACATTTATTACAACACACACAACACACGCATGCATATTACAATAAGTGTAGACATAACTGTAAATTTAAATTTGCAATAAAAGGAAATTTATCTACGTTATACCTTTCGTATGACGTGTAGCGGGAACGACATCAACCGGAACGATCCTCGCTAGAATCGTCTCTATCCGTATCCACGCAGAGTTCCTCAGGATGACTTTGCTAATCCACGAGCTTCGTCTTCGTACGGGTTACTAGCCTCGTGTTGAAGACGACGTGATCGAGAGATGATCACGATCCGAATCCAAATTCGGATCCTAATACGAGTTCTCAAAACTCGCTTCTCCGCAGAGGTATTCATCAACCAATTGACTAATCCTTCATCCTCCACCTCAGAGGATTACCGGAGATCGAATCCCCGGTAAGTTAGCCCCTGACGGAGCTCTAATCATCGTCCAAACGACGCTCCGACGAGAGGAGAAGAAGCTGTCCAGAAAACTGTTCAGCTTGGTGGAGGAGTAGGCGCCGGCCAAAACAAGGAAGCCAAGTGCTCACCTTTTCACCGAGGCCTAGGAAGATCACCGGAGGGTCGCCGGAGGGTTCACCGGCTGAAGCTTGGACGCCGACGAGGAGCTGGACGGCGGCACAAGGGCTGGGCGGCAATGGAGTTGGGCGGCAATGAGGGTTGGGCGGCAACTCCTTGCTAGGGTTTTGGATTAGGGCTTAATTATCCATTAAGCCCTCTTTTATAGAGAACTAATTCTCTTAATGGTTATTGGATCATAACCATTAGGCCCGTTAACCCGCTCCATTAAGATAAGTTAAAATAAACCAAACCATGATGGTTTATTTTAAGTTAAAACGAACCGAACCAACTTTTGGTTCATTCGCTTAAAATAAACCAAACCCTTTGGTTTATTCTCCTCCATTGGATTAGAACCAAACCATTTTGGTCCATCCATTATGTCTTCATAAGACACGGCCCATCCACGCTTCCATTGCGACTGAAACGATTTCATGCTCGCTTCATGTTTGGTCCAACCAAACCTAGTTTCTCTCGGTCTGAGAATCTCATTCTCAAGCTCGTTTTAAATCCTTTGGATTACGCTCGTTGTGCGTGTGACCAAATAGGTTCTTGGTTTATGTTGGTCGTCTATAATTAACCATTAATTATAGAACGATCATGAGTGGCACCTAGTAGTACATCATGATCCCCAATTAACCGAAAAGATCAACGGTTGATCCAGAACTATTTCTGAAACCCTTCAGCAGCTCGAATGATTAGTGCCCCATTCCCTTCACTCATCTTATACCCACTTGGTTCAGAACATGGTCTATTGTGTCAGTCCCCACTAGGTTGACTACGTCACACCTAGCCCAAGTATCATTTCCTCGTCCTACGGATTCTAGTTACTCCACATGTATCGAAGAGTACCTTACTCTAAACATGTAATGCTTTGGCCAAAGACTTTAGTAACAATCCGACGAGAGGCCATGGGGATACATCTCCTCGCAAGGAGTGGTGAATCCTTTATAGGCTATTCAAACACCTTCAATCACTTCGACTTATACCCAATCATCCCGGGTCCACATCTCCTTAGAGATGTTTGCTTAAGATGTCAAAGCATAAGTCTCCATGGTCAAGATGACTTGAATACCGCAAGTCAAAGGAACATCGCACTTAAGCCACAGTAAGAACTTCATTGACATATCTATATATGCAGAGAACCATATGAAGTCTTACGGCTGGTCACTCCAATGAACTAGTTACCATAACCAGCATCCACGATCAACTCCGGACATCACTATGTCTCCAGCCAGTGAGAATCAGCTGCTTGGATACACCAAGGAGTATACCTCGTGCTCGTCTCGACAGAATTGATGGTGTCCAACTCCATCAATTCATTGACTAGGGATAATTCCGATACATCACAATTACACATGTAGAGATACTCACTAGTTGTGATCCAATCACAAATTCTCTCATGCTGTGAATCGTATCGTGGACATTCAGTAAATGAGTTTAAGATCCAATCAAATACATGAAACATATATACTCAAATAGTGAATCTTCATTTATCATATAAATGGTTCATACATAAGGCTATTGCCTTAGGACATCTCTCATATATTACTAACATATCTATCCCATTATTCCTCCTTGAGAAGATCCGGAACTCTTTGTTGAAAGAGAGATGGACCTTTGAGATTATGCATCGATTATCGATGATAAATACAGTAGTTGTTGTGAATGAATATCTTTCGTTGAGGATAGATGATCTATTTAGATCAGCCAAAGACACCAGTGTACACTTTAAGGTTGGTTTACGAGTGGAGTATTGATATTTTAGTGACAGGATGTCATACAATTATCAAGGTCGTTGTGATGATTGATATATCATCAGTGAAGAGTAAAGAGGATCCAGGTGTGTAAGTATGACAATTTCATACTTAGTATGAATTTTGTTGAGTTGTGATTAAGTTGTTAGACTAATTAACGATTTAGTCGCCACTAGATTTGAGAATCGTGTATCCTGGACATGATTGGATCAGTTTATGGCTGTTGGAGTTGCATAACCTGACCACTGTTGATTGTGGTAGTTAGAGTTGTGCACTCGACCACCGTAGATTGTGGTTTACCTTGTATGATGTAGTTATTACTGTTGTTGTGGATAGAATGTTTGGCATTACTATACCACGGACTTGTTTGACAAAGGTGATGATGGAAATCATTTAGTCGGAAGCTGGTGAAACCAATTACAAGACCAAGATGGTGGTTAACTTTTACACGAGTATTAGTTAATCCTTCCAGAGTGGATAAAAGGATGATGTACGCAGATGCGTCGTTTCAGGGATCGAACAATTCCGATGCAGTTGAATGAGGCATATCTTATGCCTATGCCAGTTAAGAAACTACGAGATAGTTTGTCATATACATGAAATGACTTTAGTAGTTATTATCTAGATTTGTAGTTGTATGGAGCAGAAGTGCTCATTAAATTTAACAAGCTACTGGGTAGCTACAATGGAGTTACTGGAGCGTGAACAGTTGCAACAATTGCAACAAGGGAGATTGATCGCTACAGTCTTCCATGCACTTACAGCGTGTGTGGAGTGTATCTTGAATGGTTGATGGAGTTCTCTTTTGAGAAGATAATTCCTTGTCTCTAATCTGGATATGTGTTCCGGACACACATCCGCTTAAGAAAGTGTTGCTACCGGAGGCACCTCATTCGAGATGTGTTGTTAATCATGATGCTACTCGGATGTACCGAGAGCTGAAACGTTTATACTGGTGGAAACGGTATGGAGAGATATACCACAGACTTTGTTGCTGGATATTTACTATACTAGCAGGTGATGACTAAACATCAGAAATCCGATGGATTGCTCTAGGAAAATTTCAATTTTGGAATGGAAGTGGCAGCGTATCACTATGGATTTCGTTACGGGATTGTCTAGAACCCGTAAAGGACATGATGTGATTTGGGTGATCATGGATCGACTAACCAAATCAACTCACTTCCTTCCTATTCGTGGGTCGTACTCGTTGGATAATCCGGCAAAGTTGTATTGTCGAAAGATTATTAGATCGCGTGAGGTACTTTTGAGTACTATATCTGATAGAGACCCGGGTTTTACCTTGCGATTTTGACAGAGTCTGCATCAGACTATGGGCACAGACCTTTGGCTCAGTACAACATTTCATCTGTAGACTGATGGACTGTCTGAGCGTACAATTCAGATATTGGAGGATCTATTAAGATCTTGTGTCATGAATTATGGAGGTGTTGGGAGAATCACATTCCTTTAATGGAATTTGGTTGTAAGAACCGTTATCACTCATCCATTCAGATGACTTCTTCTGAGGACCAATACGGTAGACCCTGTAGATCTCCTGTGTTCTGGGAGGAAGTCGGGGAATGACAGCTGTTGGGGGCCACAAAGTATCAACATGATGAAGAGTTGGTGTGCGTTATCGGATGATAGTTATAAGAGACACAGGGTCGACAGAAGAGTTATGCAGATCGGAGGCGAAGGCCTTTAGAAATTCTCAGTTGGGGGATAGGTATTTCTGCATGTTTCACCTTCGAAAGGGGTGAAATGATTTAGGTCGCAAGGAGCGACAGTAGCGGAACAAGACCATCTGACTCGTAAAGGTCAGATGATCCTACTGATGAGTGGGCTACATGAGAGCTGGAAGATACTATCCGAGCTCAATATCCCCATTTGTTCACTTGAGGCATGTAGTAGTTCAAGAAATCTCGTGAGTTGGTTCTCGTATGTTAGTACGAAATTTGGAGACCAAATTTTATTAAGTGGGGAGAATGTAAGATACCGAAAAAAAAATCTTGCTAATTAGGAAATTAGTTTGTGGAATTTTTCAAGAGTTTTTAGAAATTTTTTAGGATTTAAAATGAGTTTAAATCCTAGTCTAGGAGTTAATTGGGTTATTAATCAAACCCTAAGATTAATAGGTTAATAGGTGTCGGGTTAATCTCGAACTTGATCCGTGATCCACAAACTCGTTTCCTCTTCTATCCGTCCGTTATCTGTGGTTTCTCCTTTGATTTAATCCCACTGGCGACACCTCCTATTCATCTTCTTGCCGTGACTCTTCCTCCCCTGTCATATTTCCAGCGTCGATCTCTCCTTTGATCGCTGTCTCCCTTCCACTGCCATCGACATCAATCGAGCATTCTCGCGCCGCACCGCCGCCGCCGTCCCACGCACCGTACACTGCCGTCGAATTTGGTCGCTGCTCCACCGTCGTCAGTCGCTTTGTTTGTTGTGTATTCCCTCTCAGTGCCACCCTCCGTCGATCCAAGCCGCAGCAAGCTCAGATCGGCAAGATCTGTGTCTTCTTGTTGTGTTCCCCGATCGTGCGCAACCATTGATCTTTGGTTTGTGAGCCAGTTCACTGTCTATCTTCTTGATCTCTTCGATCTCGATGGTTAGGGTTGGACCTCCGCTGCCCGATGGATAGCACCGACGCCAATTCAGATCCTCTGTCTCATGAGTTCAAGGATCGCCATTGGAGTCGGGTGAGTAGGTGTTGTTTTCTTCGATCTTGGACGAGATGTTCGGAATTTCTGTGGATTTTCCTTGGTTGAACGATTTGTGAAATTGGGCAGGATCTTTAGCTGATGAATAGGGGATAGGAGAAGGGTTGGGCTGTCGGTGGAGTCTTCTAGGGTTGTGGTATATGCCGATGGAGTCCTAAGGACTGGTAAAAAACTCGAATTGTCTCCTCTTTTGGGTATGTTGTTTGTGTTGGTCGATTGATTTTGGGTGTAGTGTGAAATTTTGTTGGTTGACTGTGAGGTGATGAGTTGGGATGGCTGTGACATCCTCCATCAAGCACGGATCAGGGTTTTGTGTTGCATCATTGTTGCGACGAGGAAGAAGGCTACCTTCGATTCCTAGTAATGACTCTGTGATTCCCTTGTTTACCTGAATTGTGGATTTTAGGGTTAGGGGATATGAGATTTATTGGGTATATATCCTATATAATTCTGATAGTAGGGGAAGCAACTTTAGTTGAACTAAATTTCGTCGACCTTACGTTAAATTGAAATGATTAGGTCCTACCTCTTCTTCACCGTGAGTAAAAGAAATATGGCTTGTTGCTTCTAATCTACCACTTAGTGCGGGTGATGAAGACAAATGTGGGTAATTCCTACCCTTGTCAGGTAGTTTTAATGCATACAGATTTAGATGCATGATCATCTTATATGATCATGTTACCTTGACCCTACTCTTATTATCGTATGCTTGATACTTTACCGTTGGCTATTAACTCCATTGCTTCTATCATGTTTATTTTACCATGATTAGGAGTTATACATATAGGTGATGTAAGTAACTTAGAATTTGTTTAAGTTAAGTGCAAATAGTAAAGTCCGGATGACAACCTGATTGTACATTGGGCAAAAAGGACATCCGTAGGTAGATAATGTCTTGAACCTAGGGTTAGTTCTAGTACCCTTAGGTTGCATGTTAACACCGACCTTGTATTGTGTAAATGGTCAGGGAAATGATACTTAGTGTGTCACTACGGACCAGTGGTCCAAGCTTATTATAATCAGATGAGTACGACTCTCTACAGAATAGAGAGTGCGCCCATCAGTTGAGTAAGACTCTCTATAGGATAGAGATTGCGTCGATTAGATTGGTATGACTCTCTACAGGATAGAGAGTATTATGATTAGTTTAGTATGACTCTCTACAGGATAGAGAGTGTGTCGATTAGATTTGTATGACTCTCTACAGGATAGAGAGTATTATGATCAGTCGAGTACGACTCTCTGTAGGATAGAGAGTGCGTTGATCTAGTTAGTATAATTCTCATTAGAATAGAGAGTCTATAGTGTATGTCTGTATGTGAGACATTGCATTCATGTCATTTGCATGCACGCTGGCGACGAGGTCTCCCTTGTGGTTGAGAGTGTCGCCAGTCATCCTGCCTCCACGGTTACTCATAGGAGGAGTAACCGGTGTGAGGGTAGAGCATTGTGGTGCTGCACTCTACCACTATAAACGGTGGTAGTTGGATTTGCGTGTCGTAGTCCTGCGTGTGTGGCACTCGACCACTCATGGATAGTGACTGTCGGAGTGGCCAAAAACAGGGACCCCCATCTTGTAGCTTGCTCTTTACGCTTATATGCTACTCGATCATACTGCCCACTCGGCCACTCGAGAGTAGTGGTTGGTGTTGAGTTGGGACAGTTGTCATGCTTGAGCCACTGAGGCCACACTGGGGTCGTGGTAGCTTTAGGGTGAGCCGACATGACCATGCATGCTGCATTGCCGACTTATGTCATTTTTGCATATTCCCATATATATACATATATGCATGTATATATATATATATATATATATATATATATATATATATATATATATATATATATATATATATATATATATATATATATATATAGATATATGCATTTATATATATATATATATATATATATATATATATATATATATATATATATATGGATGATTGTGATTAGTATACATATATAGATGCAATTTATATATATATGCTTATTGTAATGTTGCATTTGATTGTATTATGCTTGCTGCATTTGATTGTACATCATATTCATGCATGCTTCTTGCATATGTTATCTGATTGTGTAGGATCTGTATGTGTGGATGACCATTAGATACCTTGACCTGTAGCATGAGTAGATTATGAGTTGGTATTACTCTTCCTGTTATATATACGTTGGATATCTGTTCAGGTTGGATCAGAGTAGCGTAGCAGACTTCAGGTATGTCTTCATTTTACGTTGTTCATTTGGTTAGACGGAATATGCTTGTATTTATATACTAGGCTGATATACCTGTTGTACCTATAGATTATGTTGTTGAAATACATGTGATATTACATATATACATGTTTTCTATTACCTGCTGAGTTTTACTCACCACCCCCACGGACCCTAGGTTTTTCTGTCGCCCAGGTAACTGGTAGAAGACTTTGTGACAGCTTGGAACACTGCTGGCTGACATCTCATCTCACCTCTGAGGCTCCCATGTTTGTTTTGGGCTTTCCGTACATGGTGTTATGTATTTGGAGTTTTCCTGATGTAATATGTTGTAGATTTGGATTTTGTCGAGGTTTCGTGTTGTTGTGATGTGTTAGTCATACTGGTATGCATGTGTGTAGCTTGTTGTATTATATTTTCGCTGTGCTTTGAGTAGTTGTTGTATTTACTGTATATGTTATGATGTGATTGTGGGCCTACGGGCCTTGTATTAACCCAAAATGTTTCCACGTACAGGGGAGATGTCGTCCGTTTGCTTTTCGACACGACATGCTCTCGGGGCGTGACAGCTGTAACGCCCGTAAAATTCTAAACTATGCCAAGTAATTATATAGGTTTTAAGCCGATAAAAGGTTTAAAATAAAATAAAATAAAAGATGGTTATAGGTAGGATTTGAACCATGAACCTCCTAATAGGGAGGTAGCCTTGACACCACTAGACCCTAGGATAATTTATGGATAAGATATATAAAGAATTTATAAGACCATAGGATGATTCATGGATAAGATATATAAAGAATATACAAAGAATATAGATGGGAAGATGAGGAGTTGGTCCATCCCCTCCCATGAAAGGATGAAGAGTGTTCATTCCCTAGGTATTAAAGAGGAGAATTAAGAAAAGAGAGGAAGTAAAACCCCATTTTCCTTCTTCATTCTCATTCTTCCTCATCCTTGGCCGAATTCCCCATTTCCCTTTCCTCCCTTTTTCATCCCAAGCTCTAGAAATTTAGAATTGTTGTATGATTATAATGGGCTTTATGTGTGCTCTTTCAAAAATAAAAGAAAATTAGCCAAAAAAAAAAATGCAAGGCCTAGGAATTGAACCCCAAACCTCTAGAGATAGCCAAACCCAATAGATGCATCCACTAACCAGAAGCCCAATGAGATGTTATTAGTAGGGGAATAGGGGAAATGATAGTTAAGGGTAAGGGAGGCTAAGGGACACTTCAAGAGAATAAATAGGGAATGAAGGGACAAGAGAAAAGCCACTTCTCCCTCTTCTCTTCTTCTTCCTCACCGAATCCTAGAGCTTCCCCTCTCCATTTCTTTGGCCGAACCCCATCCAAGCAAGGAGAAGGGTAGATTTGGCTTTCCTTAGGTCATCTTTCTACTAAAAGCAAAGCGAAGGATGTAAGTATCCCTCACCTGCATACGAGTAGATTTCGGTTGATTGTTTTGTGTAGAAATCCCTAAGTTATATTCGGCCAAGCATAGTTTTGATGTTCCAAGGAAGTTCTATATCATGTTTTGTAAGAAGAAGATGATGTTAGGATGTAAAATGAATTAGGTTAAATGTCTAACCCTAAAAGCCCCTTGAACCATTTGTCCACCCCTCTATTTTGATGACTCCATGAAGTTTTAATCCATGTTTTATATGCATATGATGTTGTTAGTATGTTAATTGGATTGGGTTAAAAGACTAACCCTAAAAGCCCCTCGAACCATTCGGCCACCCCTCTATTTTGATGACTCCATGAAGTTTTAATCCATGTTTTATATGCATATGATGTTGTTAGTATGTTAATTGGATTTGGTTAAAAGACTAGCCCTAAAAGCCTTCATGAACCATTCGGCCACCCCCCTTGTATTGATGTTCCAATGAAGTTTTAACCCATGTTTTGTATGCATATGATGTTGTTAGTATGTTAATTGAATTAGGTTAAATGTCTAACCCTAAAAGCCCTTGAACCATTCGGCCACCCCCTTTATTTAATGATTCAATGAAGTTTTAATCCATGTTTTGTATGCATATGATGTTGTTAGTATGTTAATTGAATTAGGTTAAATGTCTAACCCTAAAAGCCCCTTGAACCATTCGGGCACCCCCCCTATTTTGATGACTCCATGAAGTTTTTAGTCCATGTTTTATATGCATATGAGGTTGTTAGTATGTTAATTGGATTAGGTTAAAAGACTAACCCTAAAAGCCCTTGAACCATTCGGCCACCCCTCAATTTTGATGACTCCATGAAGTTTTAATCCATGTTTTATATGCATATGATGTTGTAAGTATGTTAATTGGATTAGGTTAAAAGACTAACCCTAAAAGCCCCTTGAACCATTCGGCCACCCCTCTATTTTGATGACTCCATGAAGTTTTAATCCTTGTTTTATATGCATATGATGTTGTTAGTATGTTAATTGGATTAGGTTAAAAGACTAGCCCTAAAAGCCTACATGGACCATTCGGCCACCCCCTTGTATTAATGTTTCAATGAAGTTTTATTCCATGTTTTGTATGCATATGATGATGTTAGTATGTTAGATGGATTAGGGTAAAGGTTTAACCCTAAAAGTCCTATGAACCATTCGGCCAACCATTGTACCTTAACATGCTCTAGGTTGGGTTAACATGTGTTTTATGTTTGGGTGAATTCATGTTGACTAGTGATATTAAATGATGCTAGATGAAGATAAAATGCTTTAGGTTAGTGTTTACTTACTCTTGATGTTTATGCCTTATGCCATGCCCTATGTGTATGTGATATTTAAGATATGTTATGAAATGAAATACGATATGATTATGAAATGAAAAACGATATGTTCATGGAATGGATATGATATGATTATGAAATGAAGTATGATGTGTTTATGAAATGAAATATGATATGTTCATGAAGTGAAATATGACATGTTATGAAATGAAGTATGATGTGTTTATGAAATGAAAGATGATATGTTCATGAAGTGAAATATGATATGTTATGAAATGAAGTATTCTATGTTTGCAAAATGAAATAAGCTATGTTATAATAAAAGCATATAAGTATTTTACCTTCTGCATGGCTTGTACCAAGACCTTAACAAGGTCCAAAGGGATGAGCTCCTAAGATTCCCTAGGTCGATGGAGTAAGACTCGGGCCTAGGATGGGCCTCTAATGTATGATTGCCCCTAGGTTGACGGACTAAGATCGGGCCTAGTACGGGATGGGCTCCAAGATGCCCTAGGTCGATGGAGTAAGACTCGAGCCTAGGATGGGCTTCTACGCTATGATGATTGCCCTAGGTCGACGGACTAAGATCGGGCCTAGTAACCTAGTAGGTTCGAGACTTGCTACCTCATGTCTATTTAGGGATGCGCACTATGATAATGAAGAAGTGGTACAATGTCGGGCCCAAATATGTTGAGATTTATGTTATGTACCTATAATATATGTTTTCAAAAAGCATTTTGCATATGTTTACATGATTTGATTGTTAGGTTCACATGCTATATTGATATGTCATATATATATGTTGCATGTTATGTTTGATATGTCATGTTTATGCTACTATGTTACATGTGATGTATGTTATGTTTGATATGTCATATATAGGTTGTATGTTATGTTGATATGACATGTATATGTTGCTATGTTACATATGTTGTATGTCATGTTTGATTAAGTCATATATTTACATGATATGCTGCTATGATATGTATGTTACATGTTATGTTACTTTATGTTAATGGCGCTATATGTTGTATTGCTTGTTACATGCCATGATTAATGTCGATGTATGGTTTTTGTGAGTAGGATAGGATCTTACTAAGCCTATGTGCTTATAGTTTATCTTTCCCTCGTACTGCAGATAAGGGTAAGGGATGGATAAACTAAAAGGGAGTAGCAGGAGGGGCCAAATGTGTGTGGTAGTGGCATGGTGGAGAAGATCTGTTATGTCCTTATATATATGTTTCCCTATGATGATGACGTTTATGGATGCCCTTATTTATGTCTCCTTATGATGATGATGTTTATGAACTTTAACTAAGCACTAAGTATCTATATATGTTATGATGCATGCTCTATGTTAATAAGAAGAAGTAAGGAAGAAGTAAGAAGAAGTATTTATATATGTTATGATGCATGCTCTATGATAAGAAGAAGAAGTATCTATATATGTCAATGCATGTTTATGTTTTAAAAGAAAAAAAAATGTGTCTAAAGTCTTCCACTGTAAGTAGTAAGAAGTGTATGTCTGTACAGTCGAGTCACGCGGCGCCCCTCCGGACTTCTGGTCCAAAAAGGGCGGGCGTGACAACAGCTCAACTTTGAAATTCAATGGAGTACCTGCAGATGCAATCCATTTAAGCCTTTTCCCATTCTCACTGAGGGACAAGGCGAAGATGTAGTTGCATTCCTTGTCATCAGGAAGCATCACCACATGGGAGCAGTGTGAGAAGCAATTTATGAATAAATTCTTTCCACCGAGTAAGACAGTGATGTGAGCAAAACATATAGGGTTTTAGGAGTAGTTTTCGCTCATATCTCGTTAGATTTTATGTTAGTTTCATGCATATGTCACTTGTTTTGCATGCATTTCCTATTTTCTAGTTCCGAGATCTGCTCTTTGTACTTTTGTGTGCAGGATAGCATTTCGTGGGAAAAAGGTGCACTTTCAGAGCAAAAGAAGGGCATTTTGTAGCTAAACGCAGAAGGGGACATGGTCAGGGCATGTGGCTACACATGGCCGTGTCCAAGGAGTGAAATTGGCCACCCCAGCGCCACACATGGCCTGGTCACGTGGAAACACACAGTCGTGTGGCACTACGCGATTCCGACATGAGTCGGTTATTTTCTAGGTTTCAAAGAGATCAAGGCTGATGTCTATATAAAGGAGGCTACGCCCAAACCCTAGGAAGGGGGCAAGACAGTTGGGACGACACATCGAAGCCCTAAAAAGCTTAGGGAACTCGCAACAGGGAGGAAGAACTCCGTCGGAGATCCGAGTTTTGCACTTCAACGCCAGAGAGAAGGCCACATTGTCATTGTAAATTTCTGTTCTTGCACTTTATCTATTATTTATTCAAAAATGAACATGCCTTGTGTTTCTCCTCTCATATCTATGGAGTAGTTTCTTCGATTCTAGGATTAGGGAGTAGTTTATGTGCGTAGGATATGTTGCTTTAAATTAAATTCTAGTATTGAGTTTGAATTTGCAATTGGAAATAGTTCAGACCGATATCTATGTGTATTTAGTTTTCTATCTACTGTGCTTAGCCGATACGACTGGTGAAAGCCCTCGTATCTAATACTTAGGCGATTTATACGAGGAACCTAGGGGTTGGCTTCATCTCCTGTAACCGTGGAAGGATCCGAGAGAACTGGAAATGGTTCGTCGCAGAGATTGATTCGGCATCCTCGTACCGCCTATCCAGTCCTTGTAAGGCAGAGATAGCTCTCGATAGATGCGGTGGCTCATAGAGAGAGTGTATGATGTCCCTTCCACAAGACCATAGTTAAACATTTAGACAACACCCAGTTGATAGCATGTTTTGCGACGCACAAAAGAAACCGAAATCCTATAATCCCTTTAAAAGGTCTCGCGGCAAACTCCTTTCTTCCTCCGTGTGACACTGTATTGAGTAGGACCACCGATAACCCTCACATTCACAACCCTTAGAGTCTAGTCCCGAATAATTACATCCACTGAACAAATCGCTACTCTTATCTCAGTTCATGTGGGATCGATAATTTTTTTATTACTTGACGACATTTGTGGACTTGCGGGCATTGAGCGTGAGCGTGTGCTTCAAGCCCTCGACGGTCTTCGTCGCGAGATTTGAGGTTGCGTTCACGCACATCAGAATTTTGGCGTCGTTTCTAGGGACTAATTGATTCAATATCGAATCAAAAGTGGATAGTTGGATCAGACTTAGGCTAGATTTACTTTTCGTGTTTTATTTTATTGTATTTTATTTTATTTCATTTCAGTTTTGTTTATTCAATTTCTCTTTCCTTATTTATAATTTCCTTCATATAACAATGCATGATTTTACTCTTGATTTTGATCAATTTAATGTTGTAAGTTTTGGTAACATTTATTGTGAGCATTGTGGTGAAGCATGGCATGCCATTAATAATTGTCCGGATATATTCGAACCTTCACAATTTGAACAAGAAGATGTCACCTACAATTACAACCAGTGGCCACAAGATGATTCCTATTCATATAGTTATGACCCTGGGTACATAAACCCTCAATAGTGTCTTCCTAAATCCCGACTTGAGTAGATGATGGAAGATTTCATTCGAACAGAACAAGCGGCGAACACTGAAATCCAACGGCGGTATTCGCAGACAAAGACTCAATATTGTTTCCCAAATGAGAACGAGAGCTATGAATCACCATGTGAATTTTATCCAAAATCAAGTCCCCACTTAGAAGTTGTTGGATTGTATACTGAAAAGTCTATTCTTTTTATGAACATCTTTATTTTTGAAATAAGAATCACATGATCATTGTTTTGTTATGCATATTGTCTAATACATTACATTGTAGATAACATGGTGTGTGGTGACACACGGAAGATCATGTTATGAGTTCCTTGTAGTGTATATGTAGAGGCTCACAACCAAGATGATTTTGGACAAACCATTGGTATGGTTGTAGTGTAATTTGGTATTGGTTTCTCTTGACCATAGAATTACACTAGTACACTTTGTGTATATTGAGCAGGACCGACTTAGAGGTGATTCAATTTATTGTTGACTACATAATTCAGACCTCAGATATTATGGTGTACATGCTCTTAATCCTGATATAATAACAGACACATGTACTTAGTATTTATTTCTTTGATTTACCAATGGGCGAGATTTATATATTAAATCGATAGGCTCGGTAAGTTGGGAAATGATATTATTTACATGGTGTGCCGTTGATTATAGGAGGAAACCATGTCCTATGTATTAGGATGATGATGTCCCCTTGAGGAGCTCATAAGGATCATCATGTAAACCCTGCAGGTGGACTTGGTCTGACATGATGATAAGGTTGAGTGGTACTACTCATGTAGTTAGATATTGATTAATTAATTGTCAGTAAATTAATTAATTGATGGCAATTTGATATCTTAAACACGGGGAGACATTTGTACAATTAATATATGGAGCCCATATTTATTTATGGGGGTTGGTGACGTAGATCAATGATATTCATTTAGTGGAATGGATTATCATTAATGGATTGGATTTTATGTGGGCTGGATCCATTGGGTGGCCAAGATCAAACTCCTCCCCATGGTCCCTATTGTGGCCTATTAAAACCCTCATAAAACTTAGATCCAATGGACACGATTAAAAGGAGGCTTGGCTAAATCTATATAAAGGAGGCCAAAGCTTGGGCAGCAAGAATGAATTGGAGATTCTAGGGTTTGCTTCCAAATCTTTGGCCAGCAACTAGATTTTGGCTAGAGTTTGTTGGTTGGGATTGGAGGTGGCTAGGGTTTGCTTCTCATCTTGGGCAGTAGCAACCTTGGGTTGGCTTCTCCTTTTGGCCGACGGCAACAAGACCCATCATCAAGACTTGGCTGGCGCTTCTCCCTCTCCTTTGGTCGGCGGCAAGATATCAATCTTGGCCAGCAGATCCTCCCCATCTCCTTAGGGCCGGCAGACACCAAGCTTGGTGCTTGGTTGTTGGCGCAAGCAAGGAGAAGAAGGGAGCCGAGTATTCTTACCTTTGTTCGAAGTGAACAAGGAAGGGAAGAACGTGATCTAGGAAGCTTCGACTCTTGGTAGATCATTGCCCACACAACGTCCAAGAGGAGGATAGGTCATACAATAGAAGATCAAGAGGTAAACAAGAGGTATAATTCTTGTTTTTGTTTCTTTCTTGTTCTATGCAATTTGTATGTGATTGTATGTAGCTAATTTACTTGGACCCCGAAGATAAACCCAAAAACCGGTGATCCGTACATCATCTATTCTGCGTCTAATCAAGGAAAAGAGTTTGGTTGCTTAAACAATAAGTTTGATCAAGAGATCACTCGAATCGAATTGCACGATGATGGATTGGTTGTTTGGATAATCCGTCTTCGTCAAGGATTAATTTTTTTTAATCTAGGGACATAGATAGGATTTCCATGCACAAGCGACCGAAGTGGGAAGAAATAACCAATAAGTGGTATCAAAGCAACAGTTTCCGATTTTGTGTGTTTAGGATTCGGTTACTTTTATGCACTTATCATATATTATGTGTGCCAGATAATAGTAGGATGTGTGTAGGCTAACTTTTTGGTTGTAGGCATAAGATCCAACTATTATGGCCATATGTGTGTGTATGTGATTGGATGTGTGTAATTGTAATATTATTTGAATCCTTGGGGTTGACGAGGCTAGTATTTAATTTTTGTAATTAAGTACGGCATTGTTTAGCCACTTTTTTATTTTAGTTTACTTTCGATCTAGATTTCATGTACACTCCTTTGTAGAGTATAGGATCGATGGATATAATTTAAAATAATTTTTCTCAGCTCGGATCTCTGGATGGCGACACGACAGGAGGCATATTGGAAAACAAAAGTCATAATAGTTGGAAAATATTTTTTTCATATTTATTGCTTCTTTTTTGATATGCATGTTGTGTGCTTGGAAAATTCTTCATTTTAAATTACTAAGTGGGAGATGAATATTTTTTTAAATTCCCATGGCCTCCATTACAATTTGACATGTGATGCAAACAAACTTGTGCGTCGACTCTGAGTCCCTTCCTCCCCATCGGATGAGTTTGTTTTGCGGATCACAAGGTCAAATATGGTTATAGGAAATTATTTAGAAGCGTGTGTACTTCCCCATCGGAAGGCACATAATCCGAGATAATTACCTTAGTATAAGGGTAATGGTTAACACTTAGATGCAAATAGGAGTATCCTCCCCATCAGAGTCACTGCTTTTATTTATAGGGCCAAAGAAGAACCAACTATTAATTTTATTTGTCAAAAAGTAAGGTTGATAGGATAATAAAATTAATGGATAAAACCTCCTCTTACAAATGTAGAATTCGTATACGTCCACACTATCGTGGCATACGATATTCTCGGTGTTGGTTGATTTTAAAATTTTATTGTTTGAGGAATCAATAAATTTTTGAAATCTAATGTTTTGATCTATATGATTCTTAGGTTTTTAACAAATGACAGTCAACCCACTTGTTGTGATACTAAAGGAAAATAAATTTACTAGAACCAATTATGTTGATTGGAAAAAAAATCTAGATATTATCTTGACTGCTAAAAAGTACAAGTATGTACTCTTCGAAGAGTGTCCTTTTAAGCCTGCGGATGATTCTGCAAAAAAGGAGAAAGAGAGTATAAAAAGTGGATTAAGGCTGATGAGATGGCGCGGTGTTACTTTTTGGCTTCTATGTCAAATGTATTGCAACATCAGCATCAAAGCCATGCCTACTGCTTATGACATGATGGTAAATCTCAAGGAACTTTTCGGACACCAGAATCGGGTTGTGAGGCAGGAAGCCATGTGGAACTTGATGAAGACCACCATGGTCCAGTGAACACCCGTAAGGGATCATGTTCTCAAGATGATGACTCATTTGAATAAGCTAGAAGTCCTTGGAGCTGAGATCGATGGGGAAACCCAGGTCGATATCATTCTCCAATCTCTACCTAATAGTTTTGAGCAGTTTCGCCTGAATTACAACATGAATAAGAGGTTGTATTCATTGGCGGAGCTTCTGACAGAACTCCAGGCGGCAGAGGGACTTTTTCATCAGAGTGCTCAGGCTCAGGACATGGTTGCTCAGAAGGTTTTGACTTCTAAGCCGAAAGCTAAGAAGAAGAAGAAACAAGGTAGAGCAAAGGTGGCGGGAGGATCTCAGGGAGGAGTGGAGAAGCTGAAAGGCAAGTGCTTCACTTGCAAGCAGACTAGACATTGGAAGAAGGACTGCTCCAACCGGAAGAAAAACAAAAGTATATCTTTTGGTCTAGTCATTGAAACATGTTTAGCGGTGTTATCTACCGGCACTTGGTGTGTAGATTTGGGAGCCACTGATCATGTCTGCAATACTTTGCAGGCATTCCAGGAAACCAGACGACTAGCTGAGGGGGAGATTACCATTTACTTGCACGATGCTACGAAGGTGGCGGCTATTGTAGTGGGAGATGTTTATTTATCTTTTGATAGGAATAAAACTTTGCTTTTGAAGAATTACCTTTATGTACCTTTATTTAGAAAGAATTTGATTTCGATTTCTAAATTATTTTTGGATGGATATTCTATTTCTTTTAATGACAGAGTTGTTATAAAAAGGAATAGGGAGATTATCTGTTCTGGTGCATTGATAGGAAATTTATATACCCTTGAACCAAAAGCTCCCATGATGCAAATAGAAGTAAATAACTCATCTTCTAAATCTAATAAGAGAAAAAAACCTTCGAAAATGAACCAAACGTATCTTTGGCATCTAAGGTTAGGTCATATTAACCTAAGTAGAATTCAAACGTTGATAGCTAATGGACCTTTGGGTTCATTAGTGGTGGAAGATTTCCCAACCTGTGAATCCTGCTTCGAAGGTAAAATGACCAAGAGGCCTTTTAAGGCTAAGGGGTATAGAGTCAAAGATGTGTTGGAATTGGTTCATTCTGATTTATGTGGTCCTATGTCTATCCAGGGTAGAGGTGGTTTTGAATATTTCGTCTCCTTTATAGAAGATTATTCAAGATATGGATACATTTACTTGATGCGCCGCAATTCTGAATGCTTTGACAGGTTCAAAGAATTCAAGACTGATGTGGAGAAAGGTCAAGGCAAAAGTATCAAGACACTACGATCTGATCATGGTGGTGAGTATCTCTTGGGAGAGTTTAGGAATTACTTATCAGAGGCTAGGATTCAATCCCAATTGTCTGCACCTGGCACACCCTAGCAGAATGGTGTAGCGGAGTGAAAGAATAGGACTCTTATGGAGATTGTTAGATCGATGATGAGTTATTCTGAGTTACCAGATTCGTTCTGGAGCTATGCTCTGGATATGACAGTATATATTCTGAACTTGGTACCATCTAAATCAGTGCCTTCTACTTCCACAGAATTATGGACTGGGCGAAAGCCTAGTATGAGAGATATTCGGATTTGGGGGAGTCCAGCACATGTGCTAAAGGCAGATGCTGGTAAGTTATAACCTCGTATAGAAGTGCACATGTTCGTAGGCTATCCTAGAGGAACGAAAAGTGGTTTGTTCTATTGTCCTAGAGATCAGAGAGTGATTGTTAGCACGAACTCCATATTTTCAGAGGAAGACTATGTGATGAACCACATGCCCATGAATAAGATTATTCTGGAGGAATTGAGAGGGGAAGTCACTACTTCAGTACCACCGGTACAAGAGGATACACCACAAGTGACTGCACTGCGTGTCACAAAAGATACACAAGTGATACCTCATTGTAGTGGGAGGGTTGTTAGACAACCTGATATATTTATGTTATTGGGAGAATCTTCTGATTTGGTCCCTAGCGAACATGAACCTGATCCATGGACATATGATGAGGCAATCCAAGATAAAGATGAGGTATCTTGGCAAAGTGCGATGAATTGTGAGATAGAATCTATGTATTCAAATCAGGTCTGGGAGCTAGTAGAACCATCCAATGGTGTAAAAACCATTGGATGCAAATGGATCTACAAAAGAAAGAGAGGAATTGATGGGAAGTTTGAGACCTTCAAAGCAAGGCTTTTTGCGAAAGGGTATACTCAGAAAGAGGGTATCTATTATGATGAGACCTTTTTTGCCAGTAGTCATTCTTAAGTCTATCCGGATTCTCTTATGTATTGCTACTCATATGGATTATGAGGTGTGGTAGATGGATGTCAAGACAGCTTTCCTTAATGGAAGTCTTGAGGAAAACATCTATATAGAGCAACCAGAAGGATTCATTGCAAAGGGAAAAGAGAATCTTGTGTGCAAGCTTAATCGGTCCATTTATGGTTTGAAGCATGCTTCGAAATCTTGGAACATCTGCTTTGATGATGTATTCCAGTCTTATGGATTTATTCAAAGTCTGGATGAGTCTTGTATATACAAGAGATGTGATGGAAATGTAGTGGTATTTCTTGTACTATATTTAGATGATATTTTATTAATTGGAAACAATATCAAGGTGTTATCAGACGTAAGGGTATGGTTGTCAAAACAGTTTGATATGAAGGACTTGACAGAAGTGGGACACATCCTTGAGATCAAGGTTATAAGGGATCATAGGAAAAGGATGTTGTGCTTATCTCAGGCTTCAAACATAGACACCATTTTGGCTCATTTTAGCATGTAGATCTCCAAGAAAGGTTTTCTACCTTTTAGGCATGGAGTACCTTTATCTAAAGAGATGTGTCCAAGAACATCAAAGGAGATAGAGGAGATGAAGGCGGTTCCTTATGCTTCGGCAGTAGGAAGCCTCATGTATGCTATATTATATATGTGGTCAGATATCTACTTTGCCATGGGTATAGTTAGCAGATATCAGAGTAATCTAGGACAGGGACATTGGACTACAGTAAAGCATATATTGAAGTATCTAAGAAGTACTAGGGATTATATGCTGGTATACCAGGCAGATCAGTTACTCCCTATGGGTTACACAGATTTCGACATCCAATCAGATAGGGATAACAGTATGTCTACCTCGGGTTTTGTGTTTACTTAGGGAGGTGGAGTCATTGTATGGAGGAGTGTCAAGCATAAATGCATGGCGGACTCCACCATGGAAGCTGAGTATGTGGCAGCCTCTGAGAAAGTCAAAGAAGTTGTATGGCTCAGGAACTTCTTGATGGACTTGGATGTGATTCCTGGTTTCCCCAAAATTATCACAATTTATTGTGATAATAGTTGTGTAGTTGCAAACTCGAACGAACCATGAGCCTATAAGTCAAGTAAACACATAGAGTGCAAATACCACCAGATTCGAGAGATGGTAAAGAGGGTAGAAGTTGATGTCGCCAAGATTGCATCAGAGGATTACCTGGTAGATCCTTTCACTAAGACCTTTCTAGCGAGAGCTTTTGATTGGCATGTGGAGGGAATGAGAATCAGATGTATGACAGTATGAGGACAGCATAATCTTTTAGTATAAGTGGGAGAATGTTGGGATGTATATTGAAATGTCTATTCTTTGTATGAACATCTTTATTTTTGAAATAAGAATCACATGATCATTGTTTGCATTTTTATGGTTATGCATATTGTCTGATACATTACATTGTAGATAACATGGTGTGTGGTGTCACACGGAAGATCATGTTATCAGTTCCTTGTAGAGTATAAGTAGAGGCTCACAACCGAAATGGTTTTGGACAAACCATTGGTATGATTGTAGTGTAATTTGGTATTGGTTTATCTTGACCATAGAATTACACTAGTACAATTTGTGTGCATTGAGCAGAACCGACTTAGGGGTGATTCAGTTTATTGCTGACTATATAATTGAATAAGACCTCGGATATTATGGTGTACATGCTCTTAATCCCGATATAATAACCGTTGATTATAGGAGGAAACCGTGTCCTATGTGTCAGGGTGATGATGTCCCCTTGAGGAGCTCATAAGGATAATCATGTAAACCCTGCAGGTGGACTTGGTCAGATATGATGATAAGGTTGAGTGGTACTACTCATGGAGTTAGATGTTGATTAATTAATTATCAATAAATTAATTAATTGACGGACATTCGATATCTTAAACACGGAGAGATATTTGTACATTTAATATATGGAGCCCATATTTATTTATGGGGGTTGGTGAGGTAGATCAATGATAATCCTCTAGTGGAATAGATTATCATTAATGGATTGAATTTTATGTGGGTCGGATCCATTGGGTGGCCAAGATCCAACTCCTCTTCATGGTCCCTATTGTAGCCTATTAAAACCCTCATGAAACTTAGATCCAACAGACACGATTAAAAGGAGGCTTGGGCTAAATCTATATAAAGGAGGCCAAGGCTTGGGATGCAAGAATGAATTGGAAATTCTAGGGTTTGCTTGAAAAGCTTTGGGCGGCAACTAGGTTTTGGCTAGGGTTTGTTGGTTGCCATTGGAGGTGGCTAGTGTTTGCTTCTCATCTTGGGCGCCGACAACCTAGGGTTGACTTCTCCTTTTTGCCGGCTGCAACAAGACCCATCATCAAGACTTGGGCGGTGCCTCTCCCTCTCCTTTGGCCGGCGACAAGATATCAATCTTGGCCTGCACATCCTCTCCCTCTCCTTATGGCCGACGGACACCAAGCTTGGTGCTTGGTGGTTGGCGCAAGCAAGGAGAAGAAGGGAGTCGAGTATTCTTCCCTTTGTTCGAAGCGAGCAAGGAAGGGAAGAACGTGATCTAGGAAGCTTCGACTCTTGGTAGATCATTGCCCACACAACGTCCAAGAGGAAGATAGGTCATACAATAGAAGATCAAGAGGTAAACAAGAGGTATAATTCTTGTTTTGGATTCTTTCTTGTTCTATGCAATTTGTATGTGGTTGTATGTGGCTAATTTACTAGGACCCCGAAAATAAACACAAAAATCAGCGATCCGTACATCATCTATTCTGCATCTAATCGAGGAAAAGAGTTAGGTTGTTGAACAACAAGTTTGTTCAAGAGATCACTTGAATTGAATAGCACTATGATGGATTGGTTGGTTGGGTAATCAGTCTTCGTCAAGGATGATTTTTTTTTTATCCAGGGACATAGATAGGATCGCCATGCACAAGCAACCGAAGCTTGAAGCAATTACCAACAGAAGCCTTGCTAAACAATGCTACTAGGGAATGCAAGTAGCATAGTCTACAATTCGCGGAGATGTTGCAACGAAAAAAAGAAACCAAACGACTAGAAGATGCCTTCAATGACTGGATTACACCTAATATGGTGGAGACTCACTTTGAGTGAATGGATGAGGAAGACGTAGATGACATAGGAAGTAAAGAAGGGCAATCCATTCAATCACCTCTTGAAGAAGAACTTGAGGATTATTTAATTGATACTTTAATCGAGGAGTGCATTGCTTCAATCAAAACACTTCCTAACCTCAAGCATCTAGAAAAGCCTACCTTAACCCTCACTGAAACTTTAGTTACTAGTAACAAAACCCTTTTTGGTGATTGATAATGATAAAATTTCGTTCGACATAATAGAATATACTAATCAATCTTTTGGTGAGGATGTCTATGGTGAGTTAAATTATTTATAGCATTTAGAATATAATGATCAAACTATTGTTGATTTGTTGATACTAAGCATGTTAAACCTCGAGTCATGGAAAGCAACGCCCAAGTATCTTGTCCCTCCACGAGAAAGATTTAAAAAATATAGTAATGGAGGACCAAAAGGCAGAAAGCGGAAGGTGAGAATGTATCTGGCCCCTCCACAGGAAAGATTTAATGGATATAGCGATGGAGGACCACCAGGCAAGAGGCATAATGTGAGCAAATATATTGCTCCCCCACGAGCAAGATTCAAACACATCAAATGAAACGTAGAGGTATGGCTGAGCTAAAAAACCTTAGACAAAGGGCTTCTTGGGAGGCAACCCAAGTTTTTAGGTTTTCCTTTGATTGTATTGCATGAATTTAGTTAATTTGAACTTTGATTTCCATTTCATTTAGCATTAGGATAAGAAGATAACTTTGCTAGGTAAAAATAAAATCAATATTAGCTTACACGGCGAAGCATATGAGAAAATTCGGACCGTTGATCACAAAAAAAGAGAAAAAAGGGGACACATGGCTTGGCCGTATGTTTTCCCACGGTCGTGCCCCACCAACTCGAGGCGCACATGGCCTGGTCGTGTGTTTTCACACTCCCATGGTGCGTAGGGTTAAGTAGGGAACGCCGTGTGTTTTCCCCACATTTGTGCCATGTGTTTTGATTTTTCTTGCCCTAGCAATGTGGATCCTTCTTCCCCACCACCTAAAACCTTTCCAACCCTCAAGGAAGCCTAAAAGAAGTCAGAATGAAAAGGACCAAGCAAGTGGCATCTCAATCCGGTGCTTCGGGGCGACGAGCAAGGAGAACCGACACCCCTCAAGCTCCGGAAAAGGGTAACGCTCTTCCAACTCTTCTTTTTCCAAACAATGAGCATAGGGATAGATATAATATGCTTTCTTCACAAGATCACTACATCTAGGTATCATGATGAAGATTTACTGGAATCCCTAGGTTTGTTGGGTGACATTCAAGCCGTATTTGCAAAAATAGTGTGGGGAGAGATAATGGGGATAAGACAGCCAACCTACCCTATGATAGTTTTAGAGTTTTTAAGTTCTTTAGAAGTCGAAGTTTTAATGGGTAGAGAGAGAGAAGAGGGTAGGATTACCTTTAGGATATTCAACATTGAGCATGAATGGACACTACACTAATGGAATTTTGAAGGGTAGTGGAAACCGAAGCTCTAATACCACTTGAAGGTAGGAAAGTTCGCTTCCCACCTCAACTCAGTCGCTTGTTCATGGCGATCCCTTCTACATCCCCGGATAAAAAAAAATTATCCTCGACAAGAGGGATTACCCAAGCTATCGTTTCATCGTTGTGCTATTCGATTAGAGTGGTCACTTGAACAAACTTGTTGTTCAAGCCACCTACCTCTAATCTATGTATAGCCGCGGAATAGACGATGTACGGATCATCGATTTTTGTGTTTGTATTCGGGGTCCAAGTTAATTTAGCCATAAAAAAAACATACAACATGCATATAATTGAAAAACAATTATAGACATAATACAAAAGAATATAAACAAACGTTATACTTCTCGATCTTCTATTGTATGTCCTTCCTCCTTTTGGACGTCGTGTGGGCGACGATCTTCCAAAAGTCGAAGCCTCCTAGATCACCAATCTTCCTTTCTTTGCTCGCTCCGAACAAAAGGAAGAATATGAAACAAAACTCTCCTCAATCTAGGACCAACCAACAAGCTCCCAACTTGAAGTTTGCTGTCGGCCCAAAGAGAAGGGAAGGTGGGTGCCAACCAAGAGTTCCAAGGAATCACCCTAACCCTTGTTTCAACCGGCCAAGGAGAAGAGAAAGAAGAGCTTTGTATGCCGGCAAAGGAGAGGAAAGAAGAGGATAGGCGCCGGCCACCTAAGGAAGAAGAAGGAAAGAAATTTCCTTATTTGTGGCCACCCAACCTCCAAGCTCTTTGCCGCCCAAAACCCTAACCCCTCCTTGCCTCCTGGATTGCTCTTGCTGCCCACCCTAATCCCTCCTTTTATAGAGTTAGGCTTAAGCCTTGTTTTAATATCTACCATCGGTTCTAGGGATTTAATCTCAACTGTCGGATCTAGAGATTTAATCTCAACCGTCAGATCTAGATATTTAATCTCTACCGTTGGATCTAGAGTTTTATTTTCCATCATTGGATCTAGACTCCATGATGTTTTAATAGGCTACAATAGGGACCATGAGGAGTTGGATCTTGGCCACCTAATGGATCAAGCCCACATAAAGTCTGATCCATTAATGATAATCCATTCCACTAGAGGATTATCATTAATCTACCTCACCAACCCCCATAAATTAATATGAGCTCCATATATTATTTGTACATATATCTCCCTGTGTTTAAGATCTCGAATGTCCGTCAATTAATTAATTTATTGACAATTAATTTATCAATATCTAACTCCATGAGTAGTACCACTCAACCTTATCATCAGGCCGGACCAAGTCCACCTGTAGGGTTTACATGATGAACCTTATAAGCTCCTCAAGGGGACATCATCATCCTAATATATAGTACACAGTTTCCTCCTATAATCAACAGCACACCATATAAATAATACCATTTCTCAACTTACCGAGCCTATCGATTTACTCTATAAATCTCGCCCTTTGGTAAATCAAAGAAATGAATACTAAGTATATGTGCCCATTATTATATCGGGATTAAGAGCATGTACAACATAATATCTGAGGTCCGATTCGATTATGTAGTCAGTAATAAATCGAATCACCTCTATGTCGGTCCTACTCAATACACACAAAGTGTACTAGTGTGATTCTATGGTCAAGACAAATCAATTCCAAATCACACTACAACCATGCCAATAGTTTGTCCAAAACCATCTCGGTTGTGGGCCTTTACTTCTACTTTACAAGGGACTGATAACATGATCTCCCGTGTGACACTACATACCATGTTATCTACAATGTAATGTATTAGACAATATGCATAACTATAAATATGAAAACAATGATCATGTGATTCTTATTTCAAAACTAAAGATGTTCATACAAAAGATAGACTTTTTAGTATACATCCTAACAAATTCATGTTTTGGCTTGCCGAGTGGGGGAGAGAGAAGAACCCCTATTGGGTTTAACTCTCGGATCTTTTGGACCGAAGTGGCAGGGGAGCACGCTTACGACCCTTCTAGGGTCAAAGAATCACGCCTCCAAAACCCCATTTTTCGATACCTCCACCGAATCATAGCAAGTACTATATTTGGTCGTGGGGAGAGTGACGGTGTAGTGAGAGCTAGCGAGCTGCTTTACCTCTGGGACATGCTATAAGAAAGGAGTAGAATCGATGTAGGGTCCCATTTCATCAGACACTTAGTGAAGATGGGCAAAGCAACAAGAGGAGAGATTAATGTGGGGGGCCTACTTACCCACATTTGCCATAGGATGGGGTACAATTACACCGTGTTAGAGAGTATAGAGGGGAGCCCTAGGATCAACCTAGGAGTGTGTATGGCCATGCAGATGATTGTGAGATAGGAACACTCCTTATGCTTTGTAAGGAAAAACCTAACAACCCTCAGGCTCCCCGACCCTGATTGTACCACCATCACCACATGCATCAATTGGCGCTTAGACCTGATAGTGGAGTCCCCGCCATATGAGGGACCATCCACAGTGACACCCATCTCTCCCCCTTTACATCACTCTCCCTCCAGTCCATTCATGTATAGGAGCCCACCTAGTCCACGTCGACATGAGCCTACACCTGCACCACCACCTTTTTCTACTTTAGAGTAGGATGCAGGTACATTGGACTATGATTTTTCGGAGTTCCAATCGTTCCTTGATGATATATATACTGAGAAGCAGATATATACGCCGAGAAGCAGACATAGAGGCAGTGATGGGAGGAGCAGAGCGCCTACATGCAGGCAGAGTTTTAGGGCTTCCTAGTGCACTTCGAGTGGGCTGAGGAGTTCTACGACGAGGCCCGCATCTACTTCCAAGAAGATGCTACCCGTCGCCAGGCAAAGGCCGCCTACCACCAGGTGATGCGGCTGCATATGCTAGCCCAGTTTGAATAGTGGGATAGGGAGGAGGAGCACCGAGCAACCGCTACATCCACCAACTCTCAGATCGACCACAAGTACATGTGGCATCAGTGGCTCAACAACAAGTTCTCCCAGGATCCCGAGATCCCATGTTGGTGCAATAGGCACCTGAATCGAACCTGAGTTTTGATTATAGCAAATACATAAAGTTAAATGCATTTTGTTATCTCACGAGTTGAATGAAGTATGCAGAAATGCTAAGCTAAGCTAAAGGCCAGCGACACTCGGAGAGAACCGTAGTGGTCGGGCGACACCGGGAGGACTTCGGAGGGAGCCGAAGGAATTAGGTGGAGACTGAAAGCAAGGCTTCAAAGGTAAATGTTGAGGTAAGCTCGTGTGAGTGAGCATAAGTAAGGTCGAGTCCTCCATATGGGGACATCCTTAGGCGACGATCCGACCAAGACTTCCCATGGAAGGTCTATGTTGAGATCGGACGACAAGTGAACGTCGAATTCACTTATATTTCGAGCTAACTCTTTATTACAGTTGAAAATTCTGGCAATCAGTTCAACTGGACAAGGATCAGTTCAACTGTTGAGCCATCAATTCAACTGGCCAAGGATCAGTTCAATTGCTAAGCCATCAGTTCAACCGACCAAGAAATCAGTTCAACCGATGGTCAAGGATCAGCTTCGACGAGTCAAGGCTTATCACCTCATTTCAAGGGGGGTGGTGCTCAAATCTTATTGGCTGAAGTTCCTTTCGAAAAGGGGCTCAAAGGATATAAAAGGAGGGCCTATCCTAGGGTTTTCTCATAAATTAAAAGTGCCCCAAAGCCTCCACAACAATGCAACTCTCCAATGACTCTACAACGACGAAGTGTTGTTAACAACCCTAGCTTAATTTCTATTCTCTAGTTGTTGGTATAATCTTACTTTGTCGTCTCTTTAATATTGCAATTCTTTTTGTTAATCGAGGTTTTCTATCGTTGCATTTTACCTTAATAGAAGAGAGGGTTTGTCTCTCTATCCTTTACTTTCGAAGCTTTTTGTAATCGTCAAACTCCTACCTTCAATGAGGAGGAGTGTTTTAGTGAATTGCCCTCCGTACATGGTCTAGGACCATTAGGGCCTTGGAGTAGTTGCCGAAGGCTATGAACCAAGTAAAAAATACTATTGTCTCTTGTGTTTAATTTTATCTTCCTCTATGTCTACTCGTGTTTTAATGAATGAAACAAAAGAAAAGTTTTATCGCTATTCACCCCCTCTCTAGCGATCCGTTCGATCCAACAATTGGTATCAGAGTCGGGGGTGCTAAGATTTGGTTAAACCACCAATCTAGTTTTTTTTTATAGATTTTTTTTCTTTTTTTTTCTGTTTATTTCGAGTTTATTTCATTCGTTTAGTTTTTCTCCCACACTACTAATCCAAGACACGAGTTTTGGTACATTTTGATTATTTGTGTTGTTGTTAGGTTTTTTGTTTTCATTCTCTTGTTTGTTTTTGTATCAATGGCCCATCTCGAGGGTTTTAGCACCGTTTGACCTCCGTTTTACAACAGAGATGACTTCCGTTATTGGAAGGGTCGGATGGAGTGCTTTCTTAAGACCCAAATCAAGATGTGGATCATAATCCAAACGGGATTCACACTTCCGACTAACGATGTGGGTGAATCTTTGGATTATGACCAATGGACCAATGCTATAAAAAGACAAGTCGAAGTTGATGCTAAGGCGACTCAAATCCTCCAATGCGGCTTGTCCAAGGAGGAGCTTAATCGCGTCTGCCCCTTCATCAGTGCAAAAGATCTTTGGACAAAACTAGTGGAGCTACACGAAGGGACCAATGAAGCCAAGGTATGTAAGCGCGATCTTTTGTTTAATAAATTATATACTCTAAAAATGCAGGAACATAAAATGGCGACGCAACTTGATGCTCACGTTCAAGACATATTCAATAACCTACACGCGATCGGGCAAAAGGTCAAAAACTGCGACCTTATTAGGTATGTTCTTAACTCTATTCCTAGGACAACCTTTTGGGCATCCATGGTCGATGCCTACAAGGTCTCCAAGGATCTTTCAAGACTTAGGTTAGATGAGTTATTTTCTGGTTTCAAACTTCATGAGCAGTCTAACTCGGAACCCGAGAAGGGTATAGCACTTTTTGCAGGTTCGAGGAAGAAAATCACGAACAAGCCACCCCCGAAGGAAGAAGAAGATGAGTTCGATTTGGAGGTCGACCCGGAAATGGAGGCCAAACTAGTCAACCTAGTTCGGAGGATGGTCAAGGGCCAAAAGTGAACCGTCACTCGACCAAACGAAGGTAAGCCTAAAAGTTCTAATATCAGGTGTTACGAATGCAATAGGTTTGGACACATCAAGTCCGAATGCCCAAAGCTCAAGAAAAAAGCACCAAAACACAAAAAGGCACTCAATGCTACATGCGAAGAAGCATCCGAGGAAGAAGATGATGATCGTATCCTCATGGCTAAACCGGTTAAATCGGAGACGGAGTTGAAACTAGAACACAAATATGAAACCGAAGATGAGTCGAACTGCGAAGCGCTATTCAAGACAAGTCACGGATACGCATCCGGTTCAAAAGATACACTCAAGGTAAGTCGATCCCTTATTAGTATGCTTTATAGTGCAATTAAGTTATTAACTAGGAAATTAGTTAAGTCTTAGTCCAAGGTCGAGACCCTAGTTGAGGAAGTTAAACTCCTCAAACATGAGGTCTCCCTAACCTCTTCGACTAGTCGAGTTCGAGAGGAGGACTCAACACGGGTTGAAAATCTCGAAGTTGAGAACTCACTCTTGAAGTGTAAAGTCGAAGATCTTAGGAATATGTTGGAAAGGTTTACTTTGGGATCCAAAGGACTTGACCTTCTACTTGGATCGCAAAGGGTCGTGTACAACATGGTCGGGCTAGGGTTCAGCTCAAATACGACCAACAAGTCATATATGTCAATTGTAAGTCGACATAAAAAATGTGTCCAAGCATGGGTCCCTAAGACCGCCTTGATTTCAAACGTAGGATCGAACCAGTACTGGGTTCCCAAGGACCAAATCCACTATGTGGAGAGACCAAACCGACTCAACGATCCAGAGGGAGCTAGTACGAAACTTGTTTGTATTTTAACTTAGAAATTGCATGCTTAGGTTCTTTATTTAGTTTGATTTTTTTTTAGAATGGCTAGATAGGACTATAACTCGTCAATACATGATAACATAGTACCAGGATGTGGCGAGATGATAGTACGCTAGGAAAGCGGAGTCTTGTGTATTCGGGCTAGATAAGGCGTATCTAGTTCGATGCACTTGACCGAGTGGAACTAGCTGAAGCTACCTCGCCGTATCCTAGACTAGTTAGACCAGGAAGTGGTCTTAGGTGAGTCAAGTCTCTATTTTCTTGAAAATGACTTTGTCTAAGGAAGTTATCGTTGCCACGACCTGGAATCCATGATCTTGAAAAGGTGTCTTGATGAGCCTAAGGTCAAATCCGAATCTAACGCAAGGTTGACAAGTGTTCAAATCATTAAAATTAAATCAAGTAAAATTGGAAGTCATCTCACAAGAACATATAGAGTTAACATTCTTGATCATGTAGATATGGGTGAGATGATTTTGGTTAATAATCTTCAACCAATCTTTAATAAATCCAATATCCGATCCAACTACCTTGCGTGTAGGATCAATGGATGTTGGAAAGTAGTTGCTCTCAACACATGATCGGGGATCAACTCAAGTTTTTGAAGCTTCGATTCAAACGACAAGGATCGGTAGCCTTCGGAAACAACGACAATCTAAAAATCATCAAATCAGGTGATATTGAGCTCAACTCTAACTTTATTATTCAAAATGTATTATTGGTAGAAAATTTTCAATATAATTTACTTAGTGTAAGCCAATTGTGTGATAATAACTATAAAGTCATATTTCTAGAAAATAAATGCGTAATTAATACAAATGAAACTTTTAAAACAATCCTTAAGGGAACCAGAAATAACAATATTTACACTATTAATCTAACTAACTCCTCAACCAAGTGTCTTATAACACGGCAAGAGGAATCATGGTTGTGGCACCGATGACTCGGTCACTCACACCCAAGACTCATCCACAAGATGAGTCAGAGTGACTTAGTCAGAGGTTTGCCTAACCTCAATAACTTGGATAATAAAATATATAATGCTTGTCAACAAGGTAAACAATCTAGGACACAAACTTCAACTAACTAATCAAGAACAAACCAAAAGTGTTCTTTAGCTCCTACACATGGATCTATTTGATTCACACGGAGCTAAGTCACTTAATGAAAGTAAATTTTGCTTAGTCATAATTGATGACTATTCTAGATTTACTTGGGTTAGGTTCATCAAACACAAAAGTGATACCCTAGATCAATTAATCAACCTATTTAAACTAATAGAAAATCAACAAAACCTTACAATCAAAAGACTTAGGACTGATCATGGTGATGAATTCGAGAACCATAGGTTTACAGAATTATGTAACCTAAATGGATACCACCATGAGTTCTCTTGCCCTAGAACCCCACAATAGAATGGCCTAGTAGAACATAAAAATAAAACCCTACAAGAAGCCGCTAGGACAATGTTAAACGAGTATAACCAACCCGATTGGTTTTGGACGGCATGCTATGTACAAAATAGGATCCTTATGGTAAAGAGGCACCTTAAGACCTCATATGAGATTTATCACGATAAAATACCTAACATCAAGTACTTTAGGGTATTTGGGTGTAAGATACATATCCTAAACACTAAGGATTAGCTAGGGAAATTTACAACCAAAACCTCGACCGGAATCTTCCTAGGATACTCGACTACAAGTAGAGCTTATAGAGTATATAACCATGACACCCTTAGAGTCGAGGAGACTATCAATGTAGTATTTAATGAAAAACACGAACCTACAAAACCCCCGGCAACCCCAATTAGCCAGCCGATTCATACCAGACTCAACTCTGATCCAGAGATCAAGTCTAGTATTAATCCCAACCTAAGTCAACCAAGTCATTCTATTGACCAAGTGGTAGATGACTCAAACCAAACTAGGACTCAATCGAGTCATCCTATTGATCAAGTGGTAGATGACCCAAACCCAAACCAAACTAGTAATCAAATGAATCATCCTATCGACCAAGTGATAGGTGATCCAAGCCTAGGAGTTCGAACTAGAGCCTCATACAGAAACCTTAGTCAAATCTACTTGATTTCCAAAATTGAACCCAAAACTATTGACCAAGCTCTTCTTAATCCCAATTGGATTATTGCAATGCAAGAAGAACTGGCTCAATTCACTAGGAACGAAGTATGAGAATTAGTCCCACCACCTAAAGTTAAAACAATCATTGGAACAAGGTGGGTGTTTAGAAATAAATTTGATAATAAAGGTGAAGTAGTTAGAAATAAAGCTAGATTAGTCGCTAAAGGGTTTAGTCAAGTCGAAGGCTTTGATTACGACGAGACCTATGCTCTAGTAGCTAGGTTAGAGTCCATTCGAATGTTATTAGCATATGCTGCACATTGAGGATTTAAGTTGTTCAAATGGATGTAAAGTCATAATTCTTGAATGGATACATTAAATAAGAGGTTTATGTTAGTCAACTCCCCGGTTTCGAAAGTCTAGATAAACCTGACCATGTTCTTAGGTTAATGAAAGCTCTCTATGGACTTAAGCAAGTTCCTCAAGCTTGGTACGAGAGGCTTTCGGTTTATCTTAAGTTCAAAGGATTTAACCAAGGTGTAGTTGACCCAACCCTTTTCGTAAAAACCGTAGGTAAAGACATATTCATAGCCCAAATCTACGTAGATGATATTATTTTCGAAACCACCAACTCGATCCTACTGAATGAATTCATTTCACTTATGGAAAGTGAATTTGAAATGAATTTAGTAGGTGAGTTAAATTTCTTCTTAGGTCTACAAATTAAACAAACTAAAGATGAAATATACCTACATCATTGCAAATATACTAGGGAATTAATTAAACGCTTTGGAATGCAATACGCTAAAATTATTAATACCCCAATGGCAACTAATGTGAATATAGAAGAAGATGTAATCAGAAATTAAATTGATTTAAAATACTATAGGAGCATAATAGGGAGTCTCCTTTACTTAACTGCGAGAAGACCTGATATCCTATTTGCAGTAAGTATGTACGCGAGGTTCCAAACCTGTGCCAAGGAGTTTCACCTAACTCTAGTCAAGCGTATCCTTAGATATCTAAAGGGTACACTTAATGTCGTTATTTGGTACCCTAGATCTACCGAGTTCGAACAACCGGCTACTCCGATTCAGACTATGCCGATAGTAAGCTCGATAGAAAGAGTACGAGTGGTTGTTGTCAACTTCTCGGCTCGAGTCTAGTAAGTTGGTGCAATAGGAAGCAACATTGTGTTGCCCTATCTACCACTGAAGTCGAATACATCACGATGGGTAAGTGTGTTACTCATCTTCTTTGGATGAAGCACACTCTCCGAGACTTTAAGTTAGATTTTACAAACACTAAACTCCACGTAGATAACATTAGCTCAATTAACCTAACTAAGAATCCAATATGTCATTCTAGGACCAAACATATAGAGGTCAAACATCATTTCATTCGAGAACATGTGGCCAACGGAGCCGTATAACTCGAATACGTCAAATCGAAGTCCAACTTGGCAGACTTATTTACTAAACCCGTACCCGAAGTCGAATTCAGTCTATTAAGACGAAAATTGGGCATGTGCACAGTAGAATAGGAACTTGCAAATTATATTTTCTTACTTTTTGATTTTTATGGAACTAGCATATGACATACCTTAGATATCATGCACCTATAGATTTAAGGAGCCAATACATCTCACAACACATAGGACTAATGTGTTTGTGTACTTAGCCACGTAGATGGGCGTGAAATGTTAGGACCTTACTCCTTGTTCCAGATGTAGAGCTAGGGCATCGCCATGAACCATGGAGTATAATCATACATATTAACCGACTTTGACCAGGACTGGTTGATCTTTCATATCAATTAAGTCAAATATGAGTCGAATATTTTATAGATGAGCTTATTTTCAGTATATTATTTTCAAAATTTATTTGAAACATGCTTGGACTTACAACTATATTCAAAATCATGTTTTTCAAAAACCCCTGCTCTTTCTGATATATGGCAAAAGGGGGAGAAAAGGCCAAAGATAAGGGGTTATTTTTTGGTAACTTACTAGGGGTCATTTTTTGGTAACTTACTTAGTACATATTCTAATGACCCAAGTTAAGTAAATGTTTCATTTTTTGGTAACTTACTTAGTACATATTCTAATGACCCAAGTTAAGTAAATGTTTACTTAACTTAACTTAATTTTTAGAACTTAAATAAGGGGAGAAAGGTCAAGGTTAAGAAATCAATTTTTTGATTTCTTAACTTAAAACTTATTTTAAACACTATGGCCAATATTAAGTAATTTCGGTTACTTAATTCTTTTTAAGTAGCAAACATCAATGGGATTTAACTTAATTTTTAGAACTTAAATAAGGGGAGAAAGGCCAAGGTTAAGAAATCAATTTTTTGATTTCTTAACTTAAAACTTATTTTAAACACTATGGCCAATATTAAGTAATTTCGGTTACATAATTCTTTTTAAGTAGCAAACATCAAGGGGGAGAGTTAAAACTCTTTCTCAAGTACTCACCCTCGGTCAAGGGGAGGATTCCTCAAGGGGGAGCACTTGAAAAAGAGTTTTTATATACTCCTACTCATTCATGCATATCTCATACTCATTTTCCTTAATGCACTTAATTTATTTTACTTAACTTTGTATTGGTTTGCCATAGATCAAAAAGGGGGAGATTGTTGGTGCAGTAGGCACCTGAATCGAACTTGAGTTTTGATTATAGCAAATACACAATGTTAAGTGCATTTTGTTATCTCACGAGCTGAATTAAGTATGCAGAAATGCTAAGCTAAGACGAAGGTCAGTGACACTCAGAGAGAACCGTAGTGGTCGGGCGACACCGGGAGGACTTCAGAGGGAGCCGAAGGAATCAGGTGAAGACCGAAAGTAAGGCTTCAAAGGTAAATGTTGAGGTAAGCTCATGTGAGTGAGCGTAAGTAAGGTCGAGTCCTCCATATGGGGACATCCTTAGGCGACGATCCGACCAAGACTTCCCATGGAAGGTCTATGTTGAGATCGGACGACAAGTGGCCGTCGAATTCACTTATATTTCGAGCTAACTCTTTATTACAGTCAAAAATTCTGTCAATCAGTTCAACCGGCCAAGGATCAGTTCAACTATTGAGCTATCAGTTCAACCGGCCAAGGATCAGTTCAACTGCTGAGCTATCAGTTCAACCGACCAAGAAATCAGTTCAACCGATGGTCAAGGATCAGCTTCGAGGAGTCAAGGCTTATCACCTCATTTCAAGGGGGGTGGTGCTCAAATCTTATTGGCTGAAGATCCTTTCGAAAAGGGGCTCAAAGCCAATAAAAGGAGGGCCTATCCTAGGGTTTTTGTTGGATCGAAGCGGATCGCTAGAGGGGGGGGGGTGAATAGCGATAAAAACTTTTTCTTTTAAATCGTTCGGTAGACAATTAAACGCAGCGGAAATGTAAATAAAAACTAAATGAGACAAATAGTTTTTTTACTTGGTTCATAGCCTTCGGCTACTACTCCAAGGCCCTAACGGTCCTAGACCGTGTACGGAGGGCAATTCACTAAAACACTCCTCCTTGTTGGAGGTAGAAGTTTTACTATTACAAAAACCTTCGAAGCTCAAGATAGAGAGACAAACCCTCTCTTCTATTAAAATGAAATGCAACGGTAGAAAGCCTCGATTAACAAACGAATTGCAAGATTAAAAGAAATGACAAAACAAGATTATACCAACAACTCAAAGATAGGACTTAAACTAGGGTTGTTGGCAGCACTTCGTTGTCGTAGAGTTATCGGAGAGTCACAGTGTTGTGGAGGCTTTTGAGCACTTAGAAATTGATGATGAAACCCTAGGTTAGGACCTCCTTTTATAGCCTTTGAGCCCCTTTTCGAGAGGAACCCTACCCAATCATATTTGAGCACCACTCCCCTTGAAATTTGGTGATAAACCTTGACTCCTCGAAGCTGATCCTTTGACCATCAGTTGACTGATGGCCATCATCGATCGGCCGATCGATGGCAAGATCAAGTGCTAACCTCTAGAGTCGATCGATTGATGATCGAGTCCTCTAGTCGGGCAATCGGATCGATGCTTGCTGCAAGTCAAAGTTAGCTCAACAAAAACATAATTTCGACGGTCGTCGACCGTCCGATCTTGACCTAGACCATCTATAGGATGTCTTTGGTCGGATCTATGCTTAAGATCATCCCCGTAACGAGGATACAAACTCACTTATGCTCGCACACACGAGCTTACCTCGGTACTTACGTGTTGCTTTTGCTTCCGGCCTTCCACTCGATTCCTTCGGCTCCCTCCGAAGTCACTCGAGTGTCGCCCTACCACCGCGGCTTCCTCCGGGTGTCGCTAGCCTTCAACTCCAGCTATAGCAATCTTCTGCACACTCGATTCAGCTCGTGAGATAACGACATGAGCTTAAATTTGTATCGTTTGCTATAATCAAAACTCAGGTTCGACTTAGGTGCCTACTGCACCAACAATCTCCCCCTTTTTGATTTATGGCAATCCCATGTACAAAGTTAAGTAAATAGAAATCATGAAGAATAATGTGCATTAGAAACAAACAAGAAATAAAGAAGATTAAGTTGGAGTAGTAAGGATTTTCTTGAAGTACTCCCCCTTGAGGAAACCTCCCCCTTGACCGAGGGTGAGTCTTGAAGAAAGACCTTAATCCTCCCCCTTGACCGAGGGTGAGTCTTGAAGAAAGACCTTAATCCTCCCCCTTGAGGGTTGCTTTAAGTAATTACTTAAAGTTGGCCTTAGAAAAATGTTTAAGTTAAGATTTCTTCTTAACTTGGCCCTTTCTCCCCTTTAAGTAAAGCATTAAAAATGAGTAAAACGTTGATGGCACAAATAAGTTTAAGTTAAAATTATCTTAACTTGGTCTTAATAAGTTTTCAAAACTTAAAGTTAACTTTTGGTTTAAATATAAAGTAAGAGTTAAGTTATAAAAATTTTTTTGACCCCTTAACTTTGGCCTTTTTCTCCCCCTTTTGCCATATATCGAAAAGAGTGAGGCTGTGTGTGGAAAATAAAAATAAGTGTTAAATATAAAGTCCAAGCATGTTCCACATTATTTTGAAAATAATATACTGAAAATAAGTTCATCTATAAAATGTTCGACTCATATTTGGCTTGATTGATATGAATGATCAACCAGTCCTGGTTAGAGTCGGTTAGTATGTATGATTAAACTCCGTGGTTTATAGCGATGCACTAGCTCTACATCTGGAACCAGGAGTAAGGTTTTAACATCTCACACCCATCTATGTGGCTAAGTACACAAACACATTAGTCCTATGTGTTGTGAGATGTATTGGCTCCTTAAATCTATAGGTGCATGATATCTAAGGTATGTCCTATGCTAGTTCCATAAAAATGAAAATTTAAGAAATAGTAGTAAGAAAATATAATTTGCAAGTTCCTATTCTACTACGCACAAGCCCAATTTTCGTCTTAATAGACTAAATTCGGCTTCGGGTAGGGGTTTAGAAAATAGGTCTGCTAAGTTAGACTTTGATTCGACGTATTCGAGTTGTATGGCTCCGTTGGCCATATGTTCTCGAATGAAATGGTGTTTGACCTCTATATGTTTGGTCATAGAGTGACATATTGGATTCTTAGTAAGATTAATTGAACTAATGTTATCTACGTGAAGTTTTGTGTTCATAAAGTCTAACTTGAAATCGCGGAGAGTGTGCTTCATCCAAAGAAGCTGAGTGACACACTCACCCATCGCGATGTATTCGGCTTCGGTGGTAGATAAGGCAACACAGTGTTGCTTCCTACTACACCAACTCACTAGACTCGAGCCGAGAAGTTGATAACAACCACTCGTGCTCTTTCTATCGAGCTTACTACTGGCATAGTCCGAATCGGAGTAGCCGGTTAGTTCGAACTCGGTAGATCTAGGGTACCAAATACCGACATTAAGTGTACCCTTTAGATATCTAAGGATACGCTTGACTAGAGTTAGGTGAGACTCCTTGGCACCGATTTGGAACCTTGCGCACATACTTACTGCAAATAGGATATCAGGTCGGCTTGCAGTTAAGTAAAGGAGACTCCCTATTATGCTCCTATAGTATTTTAAATCAATTGAGTTTCCGATTAAATCTTCTTCTATATTCACATTAGTTGCCATGGGGTATTAATAATTTTAGCGTCTTGCATTCCAAAGCATTTAATTAATTCACTAGTATATTTGCGTTGATGTAGGTATATTCCATCTTTAGTTTGTTTAATTTGTAGACCTAAGAAGAAACTTAACTCGCCTACTAAATTCATTTCAAATTCACTTTCCATAAGTGAAATGAACTCATTTAGTAGGATTGAGTTGGTGGTTCCGAAAATAATATCATCTACGTAGATTTGGGCTATGAATATGTCTTTACCTAAGGTTTTTACGAAAAGGGTTGGGTCAACTACACCTTGGTTAAAGCCTTTGGACTTAAGATAAATTGAAAGTCTCTCGTACCAAGCTCGCGGAGCTTGTTTAAGTCCATAAAGAGCTTTCTTTAACCTAAGGACATGATCGGGTTTGTCTAAACTTTCGAAACTGGGGGTTGACTAACGTAAACTTCTTCTTTAATGTATCCATTTAAGAATGCATATTTCACATCCATTTGAAACAATTTAAATCCTCGATGTGCTGCATATGCTAATAGCATTCGAATGGACTCTAATCTAGCTACTGGGGCATAGGTCTCGTCGTAATCTAAACCTTCGACTTGACTAAACCCTTTAGCAACTAGTCTAGCTTTATTTCTAACTACTTCACCTTTATCATCAATTTTATTTCTAAACACCCACCTTGTTCCAATGATTGTTTTATCTTTAGGTGGTGGTACTAATTCCCATACTTTGTTCCTAGTGAATTGAGCCAACTCTTCTTGCATTGCAATAATCCAATCGGGATCAAGAAGAGCTTGGTCAATAGTTTTGGGTTCAATTTTAGAAATCAAAGATATTTGACTAAGGTTTCTGTATGAGGCTCTAGTTCGAACTCCTAGACTTGGATCACCTATCACTTGGTCGATAGGATGATTCGTTTGGGTCCTAGTTGGATTTGGGTTTGAGTCTACAATTTGATCCATAGGATGGCTTGTTTGAGTTCTAGTTTGGTTGGAGTCATCTATCAGTTGGTCGATAGAGTGACTTGGTTGACTTAGGTTAGGATTAACACTAGACCTGATCTCCGGATCAGAGTTAGGTCTAGTATGAGTCGGCTTGCTAATTGGGGTTGCCGGGGGTTTTGTAGGTTCGTGTCCTTCATCAAATACTACATTGATAGTCTCCTCGACTCTAAGGGTGTCATGGTTATATACTCTATAAGCTCTGCTTGTAGTCGAGTATCCTAGAAAGATTCCGGACGTGGTTTTAGATGTAAATTTCCCTAGGTAATCCTTAGTGTTTAGGATATGTACCTTACATCCAAATACCCTAAAGTACTTGATGTTAGGTATTTTATCGTGATAAATCTCGTATGAGGTCTTAAGGTGCCTCTTTACCATAAGGATTCTATTTTGGACATAGCATGCCGTACTCACGCCTTCCGCCCAAAACGTATCGGGTAGGTTATACTCATTTAACATTGTCCTAGCGGCTTCTTGTAGGGTTCTATTTTTGCGTTCTACTAGGCCATTTTGTTGTGGAGTTCTAGGGCAAGAGAACTCGTGGTGGTATCCATTTAGGTTACAAAATTCTGTAAACCTATGGTTTTCGAATTCACCACCATGATCAGTCCTAAGTCTTTTGATTTTAATACTTTGTTGATTTTCTATTAACTTAAATAGATTGATTAATTGATCTAGGGTATCATTTTTGTGTTTGATGAACCTAACCCAAGTAAATCTAGAATAGTCATCAATTATGACTAAGCAGAATTTACTTCCGTTAAGTGACTTAGCTCCGTGTGAATCAAATAGATCCATGTGTAGGAGCTCAAGCACACTTTTGGTTCGTTCTTGACTAGTTAGTTGATGTTGTATCCTAGATTGTTTACCTTGTTGACAAGCATTACAGATTTTATTAACCAAATTGTTGAGGTTGGGTAAGCCTCTGACTAAGCCACTCTGACTCATCTTGTGGAAGAGTCTTGGGTGCGAGTGACCGAGTCGTCGGTGCCACAACCATGATTCCTCTTCCTGTGTCATAAGACATTTGGCTGAGGATTTGATTAAGTTAATTGTATAAATGTTATTTGTCCTAGTTCCTTTGAGTATTGTTTTAGCTGTTTTATTTGTTTTAATTACACATTCATTTTCTAAAAATATGACCTTATAGTTATTGTCACATAATTGGCTTACGCTAAGAAGGTTATATTCAAAATTCTCTACAAGTAATACATTTTTAATAACAAAATTTGAGTAAAGCTCGATATCACCTGATCCGATTATTTTGAGCTTGCAGTTATTCCCAAAGGCTACCGATCCTTGTCGTTTGAATCGAAGCTTCGTGAATTTGAGTTGATCCCCGGTCATGTGTCGGGAGCAACCGCTATCCAACATCCATTGATCCTACACACAAGGTGGTTGGATTGGATGTTAGATTTTTTTTTTTAAAAAAAATTGGTTGTAAATTGTTAAACCTAGGTCATCTCACCTGTGTCTATATGATCAAGCATGTTATACTTATGAGTTTTTTGTGAGATGACTTCCAATTAAGTTGATTAAGTGCATTTAGGTTCAAGTAATTTTATGTTAGATTTGGATTTGACCCTAGGCTTGTCAAGTTTACCTTTTCAAGATCATGGCTTCCAGGTCGTGGCGAGGCACAGGGGCCTTCTTTTATCGGATCATCGACCACTTCCTTAGACAAAGCCATTTTCAAGAAAATGATGACTTGACTCACCTAAGACTATTTCCTAGTCTAACTGGTTATTTTTGAAAAGAGGCTCCCTGAGGCTCAATCTTTTCGAAGGATTTTAGTTCGTTATGTACGTGTTCTAAGTGAGTTCATAAGTTTTTTTTAAAAAAAACATGCAATTTCTAAGTTAAAGCACAAACATGTTTTGTACTAGCTCCCCCTGGACTGTTGAATCAATTCGGTCTCTCTACATAGTGGATTTGGTCCTTGGGAACCCAGTACTGGTTTGATCCTAAGTTTGAAATCAAGGTGGTCTTACGAACCCATGCTTGGACACGTTTTCTATGTCTACTTACGATTGACATATACGACTTATTGGTCATGTTTGAGCTAAACACCTAGCCCGACCTTGTTGTACACGGCCCTTTGCGATCCAAGTAGGAGGTCAAGTCCTTTAGATCCCAAAGTAAACCTTTCCAACGTATTACTAAGATCTTCGACTTGACTTTTCAAGAGTGAGTTCTCAACTTCGAGTTTTTCAACTCGAGTTGAGTCCTTCTCTTGAACTCGACTAGTCGAAGAGGTTAGGGAGACCTCGTGTTTGAGGAGTTTAACTTCCTCAACCAGGGTCTCGACCTTGGACTCGGACTTAGCTGACTTTTTATTTAAAAACTTAATTGCACTATAAAGAGTAGTAATAAGAGACCGACTTACCTTGAGTGTATCTTTTGAACCGGATGCGTATCCGTGGCTTGTCTTGAATAGTGTTTCGTAGTCAGGCTTCGTCTTGGTTTCGATTCAGTTCGGTTCTGACTCCGTCTTTGATTCCACCGGTTTAGCCATAAGGACTCGATCGTTGTCTTCTTCCTCGGAGGCTTCTTCCCAAGTAGCGTTGAGTGCCTTTTTATGTTTTGGTGCCTTGCTCTTGAGTTTTGGGAACTCGGACTTAATGTGTCCAAACCTGTTGCATTCATAACATCTTATGTTTGAACTTTTAGGCTTACCTTCGTTGGGTCGAGTGACGGCTCGTTTTCAGCCCTTGACTATCCTCCGAACTAGGTTGACTAGTTCGGCTTCCATTTCTGAGTCGACCTCCGAATCCGACTCATCCTCTTCTTCCTTCGGGGGTGGCTTGCTTGCGGTTTTCTTCCTCGAACCTACAAAAAGTGTTATACCCTTCTCGGGTTCCGAGTTAGACTGCTCATGAAGTTCGAAATTAGAAAAAAGTTCATCTAACCTATGTTTAGAAAGATCCTTGGAGACCTTGTAGGCATCGACCATGGATGCCCACAAGGTAGTCCTCAGAAAAGAGTTTAGGACATACCTTATAAGGTCGCGGTTTTCGATCTTTTGCCCGATTGTGTGTAGGTTGTTGACTATGTCTTGGACACGGGCGTGGAGTTGCGTCGCAGACTCGTGTTCCTGCATTTTTAGGTTATATAGTTTATTGAACAAAAGGTCACGCTTACATACCTTGGCTTCATCGGTCCCTTCGTGTAGCTCTACTAGCTTTGTCCATAGGTCCTTTGCGCTGATGAAGGGGCCGACGCGATTTAACTCCTCCTTGGACAAGCCACATTGGAGGATTTGTGTTGCCTTTGCATCGGCTTCGACTTGTCGTTTTGTTGCAACGGTCTATTGATCATAATCCAAGGAGTCACCCACTTCATTAGTCGGAAGTGTGAAACCCGTTTGAATTATGATCCACATCTCGATTTGGGTTTTGAGAAAGCATTCCATCCGACCTTTCCAGTAACAGAAATTATCTCCGTTGTAAAACGGAGGTCGGACGGTGCTAAAACCCTCGAGATGGGCCATTAGAACAAAAAGACAAGGAGACTAAAACGAAAACCTAGCAACAACAAAAACACACGAAAGTACCAAGACTTGCGTCTAGGATTAGTAGTGCGGGAAATAAAAAAAAACAAACGAAAAATAGAAAGTTAAGCAAAGAAATAAGAAACTAAATAAAAAGTAAGTACTCACAACCTTCGATGTCCTCTAAAGGCTACTAAACATCAATTTTTGAGGATGAAAAAAGCTTGTTATGGGGGTAAACCCTAGTAATAAGTGTATATCTCTGTGAGAGCTTCGATTTGGTGGGTAGATCATTTCGTGAGTCCACTTGTAGCAAAAGTTATGTTCGTTTGATCGTGAGGTACTCCGAAGGCAATCAATACTTGCAAAACAAAACCAAACGAAGAGTACCAAGACTTCGTCTTGGATTAGTAGTGCGGGAGAAAAATTTAAATGAACGAAAAACAAATCTGTAAAAAATGTTAGATTGGTGGTTTCACCAAATCTAAGCGCCCCTGGCTCTGATACCAATTGTTGGATCGAAGCGGATCGCTAGAGGGGGGTGAATAGCGATAAAAACTTTTTATTTTAAATCGTTCGATAGACAATTAAATGCAGCGGAAATGTAAATAAAAACTAAATGAGACAAATAGTTTTTTTACTTGGTTCGTAGCCTTCGGCTACTACTCCAAGGCCCTAACGGTCCTAGACCGTGTACGGAGGGCAATTCACTAAAACACTCCTCCTCGTTGGAGGTAGGAGTTTTACGATTACAAAAACCATCGAAGCACAAGATAGAGAGACAAACCCTCTCTTCTATTAAAATGAAATGCAACGGTAGAAAGCCTCGATTAACAAACGAATTGCAAGATTAAAAGAAATGACAAAATAAGATTATACCAACAACTCGAAGATAGGACTTAAACTAGGGTTGTTGGCAGCACTTCGTTGTCGTAGAGTTATCGGAGAGTCACAGTGTTGTGGAGGCTTTTGAGCACTTAGAAATTGATGATGAAACCCTAGGTTAGGACCTCCTTTTATAGCCTTTGAGCCCCTTTTCGAGAGGAACCCTAGCCAATCATATTTGAGCACCACTCCCCTTGAAATTTGGTGATAAACCTTGACTCCTCGAAGCTGATCCTTTGACCATCACCGACCGATGGCCATCATCGATCGATGGCGACATCGATCAAGTGCTAATCTCGTGATCGGTGATTGTGGCGATCGAGTCCTCAAAAGCGGCGTGATGCTTCGCAAGTCAAAGTTAGCTCAACAAAAACATAATTTCGACGGTCGCCGATCGGCCCCTAGACCATCTATAGGATGTCTTTGGTCGGATCTACGCTTAAGATCATCCCCGTAACGAGGATACGAGCTCACTTATGCTCGCACACACGAGCTTACCTCGATACTTATGTGTTGCTTTTGCTTCCGGCCTTCCACTCGATTCCTTCGGCTCCCTCCGAAGTCACTCGAGTGTCGCCCGACCACCGCGGCTTCCTCCGGGTGTCGCTAGCCTTCACTCAAATATAGCAATCTTCCGACACTACGACATGAGCTTAACTTTGTATCGTTTGCTATAATCAAAACTCAGGTTCGACTTAGGTGCCTACTGCACCAACAGTTTTCTCATCAATTCTAAGTTCCCTAAAGCCTCCACAACGCTGCGACTCTTCAACGACTCTACAACGACGAAGTGTTGTTAACAACCCAAGCTTAATTTCTCTTCTCTAGTTGTCGATATAATCTTACTTTGTTGTATCTTTAATATTGCAATTATTTTTGTTAATCGAGGTTTTCTATTGTTGCATTTTACCTTAATAGAAGAGAGGGTTTGTCTCTCTATCCTTTGCATTCGAAGGTTTTTGTAATCATCAAACTCCTACCTCCAACGAGGAGGAGTGTTTTAGTGAATTGCCCTCCGCACATGGTCTAGGACCGTTAGGGCCTTGGAGTAGTAGCCGAAGGCTACGAACCAAGTAAAAAATACTATTGTCTCTTGTGTTTAATTTTATCTTCCGTTGTGTCTACTCGTGTTTTAACGAACAAAACAAAAGAAAAGTTTTATCGCTATTTACCCCCCCCTCTAGCGATCCGCTCGATCCAACACCCGAGGCTTCCAAACTTTCCACCTCGTCCACCATACTAGAGGTATACTTTCATTTAAGTCAAAGGGGGACCCCAAGTTTTGTTTTATTTTGTTTCTAGCAGTAGTTTCTTTCCTGATGTTTGCATTTTACTTTGCATTTATTTATCCATGCATAGGTTGTTAAAATTTTTTCAACCCTTAGTTTTTGCTATCTATAAGCTACCTCAGTAGTATTTTTAAAAGTTTTCATCATGAGTTTTTTCCATGGGTAGCTAAACTTCATTTATCTCGTGGTATTTTATTCTATTTGCTCTGAATGAATGTTCTAGACTTACACTGGTTAGCTTTTATTTTACACATACACATGACAAACTTTCTGAAAGGGAGAATCTAGTACATACAAAGATATAATTCATCTCAGTAGTATAGTACTTTGGAATCCACAGGTGACCCTAAGTTTAGCATTTCAGTTATTGGAGATGCTCGGATTGTGTAAGCCCATTCGAAAAAATCAAAATCCCAGTGAGCCAAAAAAAATAAAAGAGGGAAAAGAAAAAGAAAAAAAAAAGAAGAAGAAGAAGAAAAAAGAGAAACAAATTTATGAGGGATAAAAAATAGTTGTTGTGGGTGGAAATGGTTAGGTGCCCCTTTGAGACCGAGTTAGGTTACTGGAGAAACACCTAACAATTTCTCTCAATACCAAGCACGCCTTTGAGACTTTGTGCTAAATCTAGGGAACGACCCTCGCTTTGGCCAGGTAAGTGTCTAAGAGTCGATGAACTTAGGAAAGCTACAGGATAACGACTTAACTTACCATGGAACGAGTATCCCCTAAGAAGATTCTCTTTGCACATGCACGAGAAGCTAACATAGTTTATTTTTAGAACATATATATTTTTCTTTGATTGAAAATACCACTTGATAAATCTAGTTAACTAAGTATGGAACAGTGATTTTTAAAATTTCATGGCACTAAGGTTTGCTTGAGGACAAGCAAAGATTTAAGTCTGGGGGAATTGATGTGAGCAAAATATATAAGGTTTTAGGAGTAGTTTTTGCTCACATCTCGTTACATTTTATGTTAGTTTCATGCATATGTCACTTTGTTTTGTATGCATTTCCTATTTTCTAGTTCGGAGTCCTACTTTTTGTATTTTTGTGTGCAGGATAGCATTTCGTGGGAATAAGGCACACTTTCGGAGCAAAAGAAGCACATTTTCAGCTAGACGCAGAAGGGGACACGACCAAGGCGTGTGGCTACACACGACGATGTCCAAGCCGCGAAATCGGCCACCCCAGTGCCACACATGACCTAGCCGTGTGGAAACACACAACCTAGCCAAGTGGAAACACACGACCGTGTGGCGCTGTGCAATTCCAACGCAAGTCAGTTATTTTCTAGGTTTCAGAGAGATCAAGGCTGATGTCTATATAAAGGAGGCTATGCCCAAACCCTAGGAAGGGGGCAAGATGGCTGGGATGGCACACCGAAGCCCTAAAAAGCTTAGGGAACTCATAACGGGGAGGAAGAACACCGTCGGAGATCTGAGTTATGCACTTCAATGCCAGAGAGAAGGCCACATTGGCATTGTAAATTTCTGTTCTTGCACTTTATCTATTATTTATTCGAACATGAACATGCCTTTTGTTTCTCCTCTCCTATCTATGGAGTAGTTTCTTCGATTCTAAGATTATGGAGTAGTTTGTGTGCATAGGATATGTTGCTTCAAATTGAATTCTGGTATTGAGTTTGAATTTGCAATTGGAATTAGTTTAGACCGATATCTATATGTATTTGGTTTTCTATCTACTGTGCTTAGCCGATACGAGGGGTGACAACCCTCATATCTAAGATTTAGGGGATTTATACGAGAAAACAAGGGTTTGGCCTCATCTCCTATAACCATGGGTAGGGATGCAATAGAATTGGAAACGGTTCATCGCAGGGATTGATTTGGCATCTTCGTACCGCCTATCAAGTCCTTGTAAGACAGAGATACCTCTCGATAGATGCGGTGGCTCATTGGGAGAGTGTATAATGTCCCTTCCACAAGACCATAATTAGAAGTTTAGACAATGCCCAGTTGATAACAAGTTTTGTGACACACAAGAGAAATTGAAATCTTAGAATCCCTTTAAAAGATCTTGCGACAAACTCCTTTCTTCCTCCGTGTGACACCATATTGAGTAGGACCACCGATAACCCTCACATTCAAAACCCTTAGAGTCTAGTCCTGAACAATTACATCCGCCGAACAAATCGGTACTTGAATCTCAGTCCCTGTGAGATCGATAATCTTTTTATTACTTGACGACATCCGTGCACTTGCGGGCATTGAGCGCGATCGCGCGCTTCGAGTCCACGACAATCTCCATCATGAGATTTTAGGTCTCTTTCAAGCGCATCAGACAGCTCACATGCGCCACCTAATCACTAGCTTTCGTCAGAAGGAAGTAGAGTCCCTGTTCAAAGCCTGGGATTGCTACAAGGGATTACTTTATCAGTGTCCTCACCATGGTCTCGAGCGGTGACTGGTGATCCACATATTCTATAATGGGATCATGTACGCCACAATGGTTTCCCTAGATTCCGCTATAGGAGGAGCTTTGATGAGCAAAACTATCGAGGAAGCAGAAGAACTGATTGAGGAGGTGCCCCAGAAGCACTATCAATGGGCTTCCGAACACAGTCACCTAGCACCTGTAGTTGGAAGATATGTCGTTAACTCCATTGATCATCTAGCGACAAGAATGGATGTACTAAGCAAACGGTTCGACTCTGTGACCCCTGCTTCTGTATGTGCGGCCAATTCCTTTAGTGATAAGTTACGACATACTAGGAAGATTACTGTGGAGGGGCAGAGTAGCTCTGAAGAGAAGGTAGAGCATGTAGATGTCGTAGGTGAGTATAATTAAAGGCTCAACAATCCATATTCGAGCACATTTGTAAAGTCTTCTTTACATAGTTTGTTGTATTTACTTTGTATTTGCTTGTATTTTTCGTATTACTGTTGTAATATTTTGTACGAGGTTTCTCCGCCTCCGGATTATTCCACGAAGGAGTTGTTATTAGTGGTGTGTGCATCACTAAAGCTCACTTGAGCTTGACCCGTGGAGTAGGAACCCTAAGGTTCTGAACCACGTTATATTGTTGTCTTGTGCTTGTGTATTTGTCTTCATATTCGTACTTGTATCTTGAATTTCTGCTGCGCTAACCAAATTGTAGAGACAAACGATTGAATTCCATCATTAAGCACGAAAATGCTATTCACCCCCCTTTAGTGCGTCACCAACGATCCTACAAGTGGTATCAGAGCGAGGCTTCTCTTCAATTGGACTAACCGCCAAGGAGCAAACGTGCTAGAGGAGAAGAAAGAAAATCGTGATTGAAGAAAGATTGGGTGATGACAACAATGTGCCTCCTCTATATGAACTCTATGGAGCCAAGGAATTTGAGCAACGGCCGATAAGAATGAAGTATTTTCTTATGGAAATTATGATAATTGGATTAGTGTGATAGTAGGGTTCGACGCTCCAAAGGATGAGAATGGAAGGATACTCAAGAAGAAGAAGTGGAGCAAAGTGCAACTTCGATACTTCAACATAAACAATAAGATAATGGGTATATTAGTTAGTGTAATTCCAAATGATATATTGTGTAGGTTAGGAGATTGTAAGGATGCCAAGTAGCTATGGAGCAAGCTAGCTAAGCTCCATGAAGAACCCTCAACGGCTCAAGAAATAGAAGAGCCCAAGGAGCAAGAATGCTCATCGGCTCATTTGGAGAAGGAGACCGAAGAAGTAAGCTCATCTTCACAAGAAAGTGGGAACTTGTTGGGATGTATACTTAAAAGTCTATATTTTGTATGAACATCTTTATTTTGAGTTAAGAATCACATGATCATTGTTTGCATATTTTTATGGCTATGCATATTGTCTAATACATTACATTATAGATAACATGGTGTGTGGTGTCACACGGGAGATCATGTTATCGGTTCCTTGTAAAGTATAAGTAAAGGTTCACAACCGAGATGACTTAGGAAAAACCATTGGAATGGTTGTAGTGTGATTTGGGATTGGTTTGTCTTTACCATAGAATCACACTAGTGCACTTTGTGTGTATTGAGCAGGACCGACTTAGAGGTGATTCAATTTATTGCTAACTACATAATCGAATCAGACCTCATATATTATATTGTACATACTCTTAACCCCGATATAATAACAGGCACATATACTTAGTATTCATCTCTTTGATTTACCAATGGGCGAGATTTATAGATTAAATCGATAGGCTCAGTAAGTTGGGAGATGATATTATTTATATGGTGTGCCATTGATTATAGGAGGAAACCATGTCCAATATATTAGGATGATGATGTCCCCTTGAAGAGCTCATAAGGTTCATCATTTAAACCCTGCAGGTGGACTTGGTTCGGCATGATGAAAAGGTTGAGTAGTACTACTCATGGAGTTAGATGTCGATTAATTAATGGTCAGTAAATTAATTAATCAACGAACATTCGAGATCTTAAACACGGGGAGAAAATGTACATATAATATATAGAGCCCATATTAACTTATGGGGGTTGGTGAGGTAGATCAATGATAATCCTTTAGTGGATTGGATTATCATTAATGGATCGGACTTTATGTTGGCTTGATCCATTGGGTGGCCAAGATCCAACTCCTCCTCATGGTCCCTATTGTAGCCTATTAAAACCTCATGAAGCTTAGATCCAATGGATAGAAACAAAACACTAGATCCAAAGGTAGAGATTAAATCTCTAGATCCGACGGTTGAGATTAAATCCCAAGAACCAATGGTGGAGATTAAAACAAGGCTTATCCCTAACTCTATAAAAGGAGGGAAAGGGGTGGGCGGCAACTTCTATCCAACTAGAGATAGGATTAGGGTTTTGGGTGACAAGGCTTAGAGGCTATGGTTTATGGGTTGGCGGCACCAAATAAGGAAGGTCTTTCCTTTCTTCTTCTTCCCTCAAGGTGGCCAGCGACCTAGCTTCCCTTTCCAGCCCTTGGCCGGCGTCCAAAGCAGCCCCTCTCCCTCTCTTTGGCCGCCATAACCTAGGCTTAGGGTTCTCCCTTGGAACTTTGGTTGGCATTCACCTATTCTCCTCTTCCTCCTTGGCCGGCGGCAAGCTCCAACCTTGGAGTTTGGTGGTTGATTAAAAGAAAGAGAAGAGGCTTGTTTCTATTTTTTCTCTTGCTCGGAATGAGCAAGGAAAGAAGATTGGCGATCTAGGAGCTTCAACTTTTGGTAGATCGTCGCCCACACGATGTCCGAAAGGAGGGAGGTCATACAATAGAAGATCGAGGGGTATATCGATTCTCTATTTTCTCTTGTATCATGTTTATATTTTTTTTCCAATTATGTGCATGATATATTCTGTTTTGTGGCTAAAAAATACTTGGATCCCGAACATAAACACAAAAGCCGATGATCCGTACATCATCAATTCCGCGGCTACTTGTAGAATAGAGGTTGGTCGCTTGAACAACAAGTTTGTTTAATTGACCACTCTAAACGAATAACACGATGATGACAAGGTTGCTTGGGCAATCCCTCTTGTCAAGGATAATTTTTTTTTTATCCGGAGAAGTAGAAGGGATCGCCATGAACAAGCGACCGGGTTGAAGTGGGAAGCGAAGTTTCCCCTCACGGACTCGAACACATAACTAACAATTGGTATCAGAGCCACGGTTTCCGGTTTTGTGTGTTTAGGATTCGGTTAATTTTTATGCACTTTTCATATATTATATGTGTCAGATAATAGTAGGATGTGCGTAGGTTAACTCTTTGGTTGCAGGCATAAGATCCGACTATTATGGCCATATGTGTGTATGTGATTGTTTGTGTGTAAATGTTTATTTTGTTCAATCCTCGGGGTTGACGAGGTTAGTATTTAATTATTTGTAAATTAGATACGACATTGTTTAGCCACTCTTTTAATTTTAGTTTACTTTCGATCTAGATTTCATGTACACTCCCTCGTGGAGTATAGGATCGATGGATGTAAATTAAAATAGATTTTAGTCTCGGCTCGGATCTCCGGATGGCTCATACATGGCGTAGGAGGAGCGGACGAGAAGGCGATGTGACGGGAGACATATCGAAGACAAAAGCCATAATAGTTGGAAAATAATTTATTTTTCATATTTATTGCTTATTGTTTGAAATGCATGTCGTAGGCTAGAAAATTCCTCAATTTCAAATTACTAAGTGGGTGAGGAATATTTTTATAAATTCCCACGACCTCCATTACAATTTGACATGTGATGCAAACAAACTTGCGCATCGGCTCTGAGTGCCTTCCTCCCCATCGGATGGGTTTGTTTGCAGATCACAAGGTCAAATATGGTTATAGGAAATTATTAAGGAGCGTTTATACTTCCCCATCGGAAGGCACATAATCCGAGATAATTACCTTGGTATCGAGTAATGGTAACACTTAGATACAAATATAAGTATCGTCCGCATCGGAGTCACTGCTTTTATTTGTAGGGCCAAAGAGAAACCAACTATTAATTTTACTTGTCAAAAAGTTAGGTTGACAATATAGTAAAATTAATGGGTAAAACCTCTTCTTACAAATGTAGAATTCGTATACGTCCACACTATCGTGGCATACGATATTCTCGGTGTATTGAGGTGTTCGTTGATTTTAAAATTTTATTGTTTGAGGAATCAATAATTTTTTGAAATCTAATGTTTTGATCTATGTGATTCTTAGGTTTTCTTTCAAAATGACTTTCAACCCGCTTGCTGTGATATTGAAAGAGAATAAACTTACTGGACCCAACTATGTTGATTGGAAGAGGAATCTAGACATTGTCTTGACTGCTGAGGAATACAAATATGTACTCCTCGAAGAGTGCCCTCCTAAGCCTGCAGATGATTCTGGGGAAAAGGAGAAAGAGAGTTATAAGAAGTGGATAAAGGCCGATGAGATAGCGTGGTGTTACATTTTGACATCTATGTCAAATGTACAACAACATCAGCATCAAGCCATGTCCATATCTTATGACATGATGCTCAATCTCAATGAGCTTTTTGGACACCCAAATCAGATTGCGAGGCAAGAAGCCATGAGAAACTTGATGACGACCACCATGATTGAGGGAACACCCGTAACGGATCATGTTCTCAAGATGATGGCTCATTTGAATGAGCTGGAGGTCCTTAGAGCTTAGATCGATGGGGAAACCCAGGTCGACATCATACTCCAGTCTCTACCTAGGAGTTTTGAGTAGTTTCGCCTAAACTACAACATGAACAAAAGGTTGTATTCGTTGGCGGAGCTTCTGACAGAACTCCAGGCGACAGAAGGGCTATTTCGTCAGAGTGCTCAGGGCACATGCCATGGTGACCCAAAAGGTTTCTACTTCTAAGCCGAAAGGCAAGAAGAAGAAGAAACAAACTGGGGCGAAGGCGGTGGGAGGTACTTAGGGAAGAGTGTAGAAGTCGAAAGGCAAGTGCTTCACTTGTAATAAGACTGGACACTGGAAGAAGGACTACCCCAACCGCAAGCAGAATAAAGGTATATCTTTTGGTCTAGTCGTTGAAACATGTTTAGCGATGTTATCTACCGGCACCTGGTGTGTAGATACGGGAGACACTGATCATGTATACAATACTTTGCAGGGTTCCAGGAAACCAGACGACTGGCTGAGGGGGAGATTACCGTGTACTTGGGCGATGTCACGAAGGTGGCGGCGATTGCAGTGGGAGACGTTCATTTATCTTTTGAGAAAAATAAAGTTTTGGTTATTAAGAATTGCCTTTATGTACCTTTATTTAGAAAGAATTTAATTTTGGTTTCTACATTATTTATGGATGGATATTCTATTTCTTTTAACGACAGAGTTGTTATAAAAAGGAATAGGGACATTATCTGTTCAGGTGCATTGATAGGAAATCTATACACACTTGAACCAAAACCTCCCACGATGCAAATTGAAGTTAATAACTCATCTTCTAATTCCAATAAGAGAAAAGAACCTTTGAAGTTGAACCAAACATATCTTTGGCATCTTAGGCTTGATCATATTAACCTAAGCAGAATTCAAAGGTTGATAGCTGATGGACCAATGGGTTCATTAGTGGTTGAAGATTTCCCAACCTGTGAATTTTGCTTGGATGGCAAAATGACCAAGAGGCCTTTCAAGGTAAAGGGGTATAGAGTCAAAGATGTGTTGGAATTGGTTCATTCTGATTTGTGTGGTCCTATGTCTATCTATGCTAGAGGTGGTTTTGCGTATTTCGTCTCTTTTATAGATGATTACTCAAGATATGGATACATTTACCAGATATGCCGCAAGTCTCAATGCTTTGACAAGTTCAAAGAATTCAAGGCTGATGTGGAGAAACGTCAAGGTAAAAGTATCAAGACACTACGATCTGATCGTGGTGGCGAGTACCTCTTAGGAGAGTTTAGGAATTATTTATCAGATGCTGGGATTCAATCCCAATTGTCTGCACCTGGCACACCCCAGCAGAATGGTGTAGCACAGCGAAGGAATAGAACTCTTATGGAAATGGTTAGATCGATGATGAGTTATTCTGAGTTTCCAGATTCGTTCTGGGGATATGCTCTAGATATGGTGGTGTACATTCTGAACTTGGTTCCATCTAAATCAGTGCCTTATACTCCCACAGAATTGAGGAATGGGCGAAAGCCTAGTCTAAGACATATTTGGATTTGGGGGAGTCCAGCACATGTGCTGAAGGCAGATGCTGGTAAGTTGGAACCTCATACAGAAGTACCCATGTTCGTTGGCTATCCTAGAGGAACGAAGGGTGGTTTATTTTATAGTCCTAGAGAACAGACGGTGATCGTTAGCACGAACGCCAGATTTCTAGAGGAAGACTTTGTGATGAGCCACAAGCCCAAGAGAAAAATTGTTCTGGAGGAATTAAAAGGGGAAGTCACTTCTTCAATACCACAGGTACAAGAGGATATACTACAAGTCACTGCACTGCGTGTCACAGAATATACATAGGTGATACCACATCGTAGTGGGAGGATTGTCAGACAGCCTGATAGATTCATGTTCTTGGGAGAATCTTCTGATTTGGTCCCCAGCAAACATGAACCTGATCCCTAGACATATGACGAGGAGATTCAAGATAAAGATGCATCATCTTGGCAAAGTGCAATGAATACTGAGATTGAATCTATGGATTCAAATCAGGTCTGGAAGCTAGTAGAACCACCCGATGGTGTAAAAACCATTGGATGTAAGTGGATCAACAAAAGAAAGAGAGGAATAGATGGGAAGGTTGAGACCTTCAAAGCGAGGCTTGTTGCGAACGATTATGAGGAAACCTTTTCTCCGGTAGCCATGCTTAAGTCTATCCGGATTCTCTTATGCATAGCAGCTCATATGGATTATGAGGTGTGGCAGATGGATGTCAAGACAACTTTCCTTAATGGAAGTCTTGAGGAAAACATCTATATGAAGCAATTAGAGGGATTCATTGCGAAGGGCAAAGAGCTTCTTGTATGTAAGCTTAATAGGTCCATTTATGGATTGAAGCAAGCTTCGAGGTCTTGGAACATCCGCATTGATGAGGTAATCCAGTCTTATGGATTTATTCAAAGTCCGGATGAGTCTTGTGTATATAAGAGATGTGACGGAAACGTAGTGGTATTTCTTGTACTATACGTAGATGATATTTTGTTGATTGGCAACAATATCAAGGTGTTATCAGACGTAAGAGTATGATTATCCAAACAGTTTGATATGAAGGACTTGGGAGAAGTGGGACACATCCTTGGGATCAAGGTTATAAGGGATCGCAGGAAAAGGATGTTGTGTTTATCCCAAGCTTCATACATAGACACGATTATGGATTGTTTTAGCATGCAGAACTCCAAGAAGGGTTTTCTACCTTTCAGGCATGGAGTTCCTTTATCTAAGGAGATGTGTCCTAGAACATCTGAGGAGATAGAGAAGATGAAGGCAGTTCCTTATGCTTCGGCAGTAGGAAGCCTCATGTATGCGATGCTATGTACGAGACCAGATATCTACTTTGCCATGGGCATGATCAGCAGATATCAGAGTAATCCAGGATAGGGACATTGGACTGCGGTAAAGCATATATTGAAGTACCTGAGAAGGACTAGGGATTATATGCTGGTTTACCAGATACACCAATTACTCCCTGTGGGTTACACGGATTCTGACTTCCAATCTGATAGGGATAACAGTAAGTATACCTTAGGTTTTGTGTTTACTTTGGGAGGTGGAGCCATTGAATGAAGGAGTGTCAAGCAGAAATACGTGGCGGACTCCACCATGGAAGCTGAGTATGTGGCAGCCTCTGAGGTGGCCAAAGAAGTTGTGTGGATCAGGAACTTCCTGATGGACTTGGATGTGATTCCTAGTTTGCCCAGAACAATCACAATTTATTGTGATAATAGTGGTGCAGTTGCAAACTCGAAGGAACCACGAGCCCATAAGGATAGTAAACACATAGAGCGCAAGTACCACCTGATACGAGAAGTCGTGAAGATAGGAGAAGTTGTTGTGGCCAAGATTGCATCGGAGGATAACCTGGCAGATCCTTTCACTAAGGCCCTTCCGGCGAGAGCTTTTGATAGGCATGTTGAGCGAATGGGGATAAGATGTATGGCAATTTGAGGACAACATAGTCTTTTACTATAAGTGGGAGATTGTTGTGATGTATACTGAAAAGTCTATCTTTTGTATGAACATCTTTATTTTGAATTATGAATCACATGATCATTGTTTGCATATTTTTATGGGTATGCATATTGTCTAATACATTACATTGTAGATAACATGGTATGTGGTGTCACATGGGAGATCATGTTATCGGTTCCTTGTAAACTATAAGTAAAGGCTCACAACCGAGATGGCTTTGGACAAACCATTGGAATGGTTGTAGTGTGATTTGGGATTGATTCGTCTTGACCATAGAATCACACTAGTGCACTTTGTGTGTATTGAGCAGGACCGACTTAGAGGTGATTCAATTTATTGCTGACTACATAATCGAATCAGACCTCAGATATTATAATGTACATACTCTTAATCCCGATATAATAATGGGCACATATACTTAGTATTCATCTCATTGATTTACCAATGGGCGAGATTTATATGATTAAATCGATAGGCTCGGTAAGTTGGGAGATGATATTATTTATGTGGTGTGTCGTTGATTATAGGAGGAAACCGTGTCCTATATATTAGGATGATGATGTCCCCTTGAGGAGCTCATAATGTTCATCATGTAAACCCTGCATGTGGACTTGGTCTGGCATGTTAAAAAGGTTGAGTGGTACTACTCATGGAGTTAGATGTTGATTAATTAATGGTTAGAAAATTAATTAATCGACGGACATTCGAGATCTTAAACACGGGGAGAAAATGTACATATAATATATGGAGCCCATATTAAATTATGGAGGTTGGTGAGGTAGATCAATAATAATCCTTTAGTGGATTGGATTATCATTAATGGATCGGACTTTATGTGGGCTTGATCCATTGGGTGGCAAAGATCCAACTCCTCCTCATGGTCCCTATTGTAGCCTATTAAAACCTCATGAAGCTTTGATCCAATGGATAGAAATAAAACACTAGATCCAAAGGTAGAGATTAAATCTCTAGATTTGACGGTTGAGATTAAATCTCTAGATCTGATGGTTGAGATTAAATCCCTAGAACCAATCGTGGAGATTAAAACAAGGCTTATCCCTAACTCTATAAAAGTAGGGCAAGGGGTGGGCGACAACTTAATCCAACTAGAGATAGGATTAGCGTTTTGGGCGGCAAGACTTGGAGGCTAGGGTTTAGGGGTTGGCAGCACCAAATAAGGAAGGTCTTTCCTTTCTTCTTCTTCCCTCAAGGTGGTCGGCGACCAAGCTTCCCTTTCCAGCCCTTGGCCGGCATCCAAAGCAGCCCCTCTCCCTCTCTTTGGATGGAAAAACCTAGGCTTAGGGTTCTCCCTTGGAGCTTTGGTTGACATTCACCTATTCTCTTCTTCCTCCTTTGTCGGTGGCAAGCTCCATCCTTGTAGTTTTGTGGTTGGTTAAAAGAAGGAGAAGAGGCTTGTTTCTATTTTTCCTCTTGCTCAGAACGAGCAAGGAAGGAAGATTGGTGATCTAGGAGCTTCAACTTTTGGTAGATCGTCGCCCACACGACGTCCGAAAGGAGGGAGGTCATACAATAGAAGATCGAGATGTATATCGATTCTCTATTTTCTCTTGTATCATGTTTATATTTGTTTTTCAATTATGTGCATGATATATTCTGTTTTGTGGCTAAATAATACTTGGATCTCGAACATAAACACAAAAGTCGGCGATATGTACATCGTCTATTCCGCGACAACTCGTAGAATAGAGGTTGGTCACTTGAAAACAAGTTTGTTCAAGTGATCACTCTAAATGAATAGCACTACGATGACAAGGTTGCTTAGGCAATCCCTCTTGTCAAGGATAAATTTTTTTTATCCTGGGATGTAGAAGGGATCTCCATGAACAAGCGACCGGGTTGAAGTGGGAAGCGAAGTATCCCCTCACGGACTCGAACACATAACCAACAGGACTCCGAAGTTGAAAGCCCATCAACATCCGAGGAAGTGGTAGAGGAATTGGAGGAAGCCTTCACCTCTAGGATTGAGGGGTAGGAGAGACCATCCTCAATGTCAGAGCAAGAAGAGGAGCCATCAACATCCGGTGAAGAAGAAGAGGAAGTTAAAATTTCCTCTACATTGGATGGTAATTCAAATGCAATTCATAAAAATAAGGATCACAAAATTTGCTTTAAGTGTAGTGAGAAAGGGCATTACAAGAGTAAATGCCCAAAATTGGCTAAGGAGAAAGCGCCGACACCAAAAGTAAATGGAAAATCAAAGGATGCCAGAGTCGCCACAAAGAAGGGAAAGGAGCACGTGGTGTGCTTCAAATGCCAACAACAGGGCCACTACTAAAGTCAATGCCTTAGGGGGAGGAAGCGTACCAATGGCCAAGAAGGAGCATCAAATGTAGGGGGAGCTTCTAAAGCAAACCCTAAGGTATATTTTAGTAATGCACCCTCAAATCCTTATGTTAAAAATCATGCTTTTAATACTCTTACAATTGCGCATAATCATAAAGAGAATGCAAGAAATAGGTTTTATTGCTTAAGTGCAAACTCTTAGAATTTAAGGGCTAAGGATAAATCTAGGTAAAATACCCCTAAAACAATTCTACCAAGGGAAGCTATTAGGAAGGTAGAGAATCACGTAGGCATTAATCCCAAGAACCATAGACATATGCCTAGGAAGAGTCATTCCCAAAGAAAGAATGAAAATTCAAAAATTGGGAAATTGGAATTAGAAAATCAATCATTGAGATCAAAAATTGAAAAATTAGAAAAGACCCATAGACGCATGCAAAATCAAATGCAAGGGTCAAATGAACAATATTTAGGGTCTAGGAGGCAAGGTCCACCTAGGGGAAAGAAAGGTTTTGGTCACAAACCTAAGCCCAATGAGACCTATCATAGTGTTCCATTTGATTATGGAACCATATCTAGGTCTAAGAAAACCAAGGTTACTAGGTAGTCCATGTTGGTGCAGGGGCACTAGATAATCGAACCTGTATTTTGATTATGGCAAAGACACAAAGTTAAGTTTACATCGTTATCTCACGAGCTAAATCGAGTGTGCAGAAAAGTACTAAAGCTGAAGCTGAATGCTAGCGACACCTAGAGGAAGCCGTGGTGGTCGGGCGACACTCGAGTGACTTCGGAGGGAGCCGAAGGAATCGAGTGGAAGGCCGGAGCGAGAGCTACAAGGTAAGTATCAAGGAAAGCTCGTGTGAGTGAGAGATTGTAAGGTCGTATCCTCTTTACGTGGATGACCGTAGGCGGAGATCCGACTAAGGCTTCCTGTGGAAGGTCTAGGTCGAGATCAGACGGTTAGAAACCGTCGCATTTATTATTTTCTGAGCTAACCTCTTACTGCAGGGAAGTGGCCAGGCTGGCAGTCGACTGCTGGACATCAAGCAGTCGACTGATGCTCATCAGTCGACTGATGGGAGGCATCAGTCGACTGATGGCGATGAATCAGCCTTTGTGCTAGGTCAAAACGGATAACATTTGACGCGGCCACTTCACGATAAAATTTGGACAACTTCGTGATCTGTTCCAAAAAAAAAAGAGACAAATTCAGAGGCCAAAATCTATAAAAGGAGGGGAGGATTCCAACTCCAAAGATCATCAAGTTTATTCATCAAGTGCTCCTACAATGCCAACGCTCCAATGTCGTCATAACGCCGACGCGACGATAAGTTCAAATCTCCTTCGTCGACAGGAGTAGCAAGTAATTATTTTTATTGTATTCTTTATTTTAATCATAACGAGGTGAAGTAGGTTTGTTGTCTCATCCTCGTACATTCGGTTTTTGTGATCGTTGTCTCCTACCTCCAACGAGGAGGAGACGTTATAGTGCTTTGCCCTCCGTACGCGGTCAAGGACCGATATGGCCTTGGAGTAGCAACCGCTGGGTTGTGAACCAAGTAAAAATAAACGTGTTCCTTTATTTTCCGCTGCTCTTACTCGTTTAATTATCTCAACGAACGAATTCGAACGAAAATATTTACGATCGCTATTCACCCCCCCTCTAGCAACGCTTCTCGATCCAACAATTGGTATCAGAGCGGGGGCGCTAAGATTTGGTGAAACCACCAATCTAGCACGTTTTGGTTTTCTTTTCGTATTTTTCAATTCGTATCTTTCTTAGGTTTTTATTCCTCCCGCAATACTAATCCAAGACGAAGTCTTGGTACATTTCTTTTGGTTGTGTGCTTGCAAGTATTCTCCCCTGGAGTAGCCGACGGTAAAATGACCATAACTTTTCGTACAAGTAGACTCACATAACAATCTACCTACCAAATCGAAGCCCTCTGAGAGATCTAAATTACTTACCAGGGCTTATTCTCGTAATGAGCTGTTTCCAGCCCCAAAATCAAACATTCAGTAGCCTTTCGGGGACACCGAAGGTCGTAAGTTTATAGTTTTTGTTAGTTTCTTATTCTTCTTATTTATTTCTGTTTATTTCCTATTATTTCCCGCACTAATAATCCAAGACCAAGTCTTGGAATTCTCTTTTGTTTTTATTCGTGTTTTTGCAAGAGACTTAATGGCTCAAATTGAGGAGTATAGCACCACCCGACCTCCGTTCTTTAACAGAAATGATTTCCGTTATTGGAAAGGTCAGATGGAGTGTTTCTTGAAAACACAAATCAAGACTTGGATAAAAATCCAAACCGGCTTTGCTCTACCCACAAATGATCAAGGAGAGCCCTTGGATTTCAATAAGTGGACAAATACAACCAAGAGGCAAATCGATGCCGATGCAAGAGCAACTCAAATATTACAATGTGGCTTGTCCAAGGAGGAGCTCAACCGCATCGGTCCATTCATTAGCGCCAAAGACCTCTGGAACAAATTGATTGATCTACACGAAGGGATGCCCGATGCTAAGGTATGTAAAAGAGATTTACTTTTAAATAAACTCTACAATCTAAATATGCAGGATCGCGAGACCGCCACCCAATTACATGCTTGGATCCAAGACACCGTCAATGGTCTTCACTCGATCGGGCAAGCCGTAGAGAACCGGGACCTTATAAGGTATGCTTTAAATGCTTTCCCTCGGACTACCTTGTGGGCATCCATTGTCCATGTCTACAAGGTCTCTAAGGACCTTTCAATGCTTAGGTTAGACGAATTATTTTTCGAATTTGAACTTCACGAGCAAACTAACGTGGTCCGGGCCGAGAGAGGTATTGCTCTACTTGCAGGACAAAGAAGCAAGCCACCTCCTAGACAAGTAGATGAACTTGAACCCAAAGATGAATCAAAGTCCGAATCAGAAGAGGTGGAAGCAATAGTGAAAGTTGTGCGTAGAATAGTTCGAAAAGAAAAAAGGAAATTGAAGTACGAGAACCAAAAGAGAAAGGGAGCAAGGAATGCCTTCAATGCAACTTGGGACAACAAAGAAGACATAGCTTACTTGGCAAGACCGGAGGAGTCCGAGTCAGAATCCGAAGCTGAGTCCAACTATAACACCGACTCCGAACTCGAGGACTACTTCGAGAAGCAACTCAAAGCCGGACAAAAAAAGAAAATTAAGGTTAGCCGCTCACTAATTCACACGCTTTACAATACAATTAAAATGCTTAATAGGAAATTAACTAAGTCCGAGTATAGGGTTGAGTCGTTACTTGAAGAGGTTGAAACCCTCAAGCAAGAGGCTACTATAACCTCTTCAACTAGTCAAGTTCAAGAGGGAAACTCAACCCAAATTGAAAAACTTGAGGAGGATAATTCTCTCTTGAAAGACCGAGTTCAAGAGGTTGAGGCTAGGTTGGAAAGGTTCACATTGGGATCTAAGAACCTTAATCGACTACTTGGAACCCAAAGAGCCGTGTACAACAAAGCCGGACTCGGATTTAAGTCAAAGAATATGAATAGCTCTTATATGTCTATCGTAAATCGTAGTCATCAAAGAGTCCAAGCATGGATCCCAAAGGTTTTATTGAACTCACATATAAGGACTAATAAGGTTTGGATTCCCGAGGATCAAGTTCATTATTTGAATAGACCATATTGGTTCAATGGTCCAGGGGGAGCAAACACTTAAATAGTATACCCGCTTACTTAGCAAAACCATTGCATATTTTACTTTAATTTTTAGAAAGGCAAGATAGGGTAAATGGTTAGTCAACTCTTGACAACATAGTATCAGGATGCGGTGAGATGATAGTACATTAGGGAAATAAAGTCTCGTGTATTCGAGCTAGATAAGGCGTATCTAGCTTGGTGCACTTGACCGAGTGGAACTAGCTGAAGCTACCTCGCCGTATCCTAAACTAGTTAGACCAGGAAGTAACCCTAAGTGACTTAAGTGATATTTTCTTAAATTTGGCTTTGTCTAAGGAAGTGGTCGTTGTTCCAATCATAGAAGTCCCCTTTGCCTCGCCACGACCTGGAAGCCAGTTTCTCGAAAAGTTACTTAACGATCTAAAGGTTAAATCCGAATCTAACCCAAGGTTGACTTTCTTTAATCAATTTAAAATCATCTCACAAAACATATAAGGTGAACAAATTCTGAGACACATAGAATGGGTGAGATGTTAAGGATAATTGAAATATACTTAAAACAATCCTCAAAATACTACTTATTTTCTCAACTATTGTACTTAATCACTCTTAAGGCCAAAGTTTAGCGCCCCCTACATCTCTTATACTTCATATATTTGACTAAGGGGAAAAGCAAACTAACCCTAAGGGTTATATTATAAACCTTTAGATTATTGGTGCAGAGGGACGCACCTCGAACCAATCTATCTAACTACTGCTAGACGCATGCTTGGACTCATATTTGATTTATCTAGATGCATGCATATATGACATTGTTTTTTAAAAATCCCTATTTTAAACAAAAACCCCAATTTTTTTTTATTTATGGCAAAAGGGGTAGAAGAGCGAAAGTTAAGGGGGAGTAACACAAAATACAAAATTTGATTTTGAAAATCTAAGTATCTCTTTCAAAACTCACCTAGGGTTAAGGGGGAGTTTTGGTTAAGGGGGAGTTTTTGGAAATGTGGAAATGGCATTCATCATCTACTATACTTGTTTTATGCCTTAATTTCCTTAACTTTATGTTGGTTTGCCATAGATCAAAAAGGGAGAGATTGTTGGTGCAGAGGCACTAGATAATCGAACCTGTGTTTTGATTATGGGAAAGACACAAAGTTATGTTTACATCATTATCTCACGAGCTAAATCGAGTGTGCAGAAAAGTACTAAAGTTGGAGTTGAAGGCTAGCGACACCCGGAGGAAGCCGCGGTGGTCGGGCGACACTTGAGTGACTTCGGAGGGAGCCGAAGGAATCGAGAGGAAGGCCGGAAGCGAGAGCTACAAGGTAAGTATCGAGGAAAGCTCGTGTGAGTGAGAGATTGTAAGGTCGTGTCCTCTTTACGTGGATGACCGTAGGCGGCGATCCAACTAAGACTTCTTGTGGAAGGTCTAGGTCGAGATCGGACGGTTATAAACCGTCGCATTTATCATTTTCCGAGCTAACCTCTTACTGCAGGGAAGTGGAAAGGCTGGCAGTCGACTGTTGGACATCAAGCAGTCGACTGATGCTCATCAGTCGACTGATGGGAGGCATCAGTCGACTGATGGTGACGAATCAGCCTTTGCGCTTGGTCAAAACGGATAACGTTTGACGAGACCACTTCGCGATAAAATTTGGACAACTTCGTGATATGTTCCAAAAAAAAAGAAGAGACAAATTCAGAGGCCAAAATCTATAAAAGGAGGGGAGGATTCCAACATCAAAGATCATCAAGTTTATTCATCAAGTGCTCCTACAACGCCAACGCGCCAGTCAACGCCGACGACATTTATTAAGTTCAAATCTCCTTCATACAGCGTGAGTAAGTAATTATTTTTATTGTATTCTTTATTTTAATCGTAATGAGGTGAGGTATGCTTGTTGCCTCATCCTCGTAAATTTGGTTTTTGTGATCGTTGTCTCCTACCTCCAAAGAGGAGGAGACATTATAGTGTTTTGGCCTCCGTACGCGGTCTAGGACTGATAGGGCCTTAGAGTAGCAACCGCTGGGTTGTGAACCAAGTAAAAATAAACGTGTTCCTTTATTTTCCGCTGCTCTTACTCGTTTAATTGTCTCAACGAACGATTTCGAACGAAAAGATTTACGATCGTTATTCACCCCCCCCTCTAACGACGCTTCTCGATCCAACAATTGGTATCAGAGCGGGGGCACTAAGATTTGGTGAAACCACCAATCTAGCACGTTTTGGTTTTCTTTTCGTATTTTTTGATTCGTAACTTTCTTAGGTTTTTATTCCTCCCGCACTACTAATCCAAGACGATGTCTTGGTACGTTTCTTTTGGTTGTGTGCTTGCAAGTATTCTCTCTTGGAGTAGCCGACGATAAAATGACCATAACTTTTCGCACAAGTGGACTCACGTAACGATCTACCTACCAAATAGAAACCCTCTGAGAGATCTACATTTCTTACCAGGGTTTACCCTCGTAACAAGCTGTTTCCAGCCCCAAAATCCAACGTTCACTAGCCTTTCGGGGACACCGAAGTTCGTAAGTTTCTAGTTTTTGTTAGTTTCTTATTCTTCTTATTTATTTCTATTTATTTCCTATTATTTTCCGCACTACTAATCCAAGACAAAGTCTTGGAATTCTCTTTGGTTTTTATTCGTGTTTTTGCAAGAGACTTAATGGCTCACATTGAGGGGTATAGCACCACCCGACCTCCGTTCTTTAACGGAAATGATTTCCGTTATTGGAAAGGTCGGATGGAGTGTTTCTTGAAAACACAAGTCGAGACTTGGATAATAATCCAAACCGGCTTTGCTCTACCCACCAATGATCAAGGAGAGCCCTTGGATTTCAATATGTGGACAAATACAACCAAGAGACAAATCGAAGTCGATGCAAGAGCAACTCAAATATTACAATGTGGCTTGTCCTTGGAGGAGCTCAACCGCATCGGTCCATTCATTAGCGCCAAAGACCTCTGGAACAAATTGATTGATCTACACGAAGGGACGCCCGATGCTAAGGTATGTAAAAGAGATTTACTTTTAAATAAACTCTACAATCTAAAGATGCAGGATCGCGAGACCGCCACCCAATTACATGCTCGGATCCATGACATCGTCGATGGTCTTCACTCGATCGGGCAAGCCGTAGAGAACCGAGACCTTATAAGGTACGCTTTAAATGCTTTCCCTAGGACTACCTTGTGGGCATCCATTGTTGATGTCTACAAGGTCTCTAAGGACCTTTCAAAGCTTAGGTTAGACAAATTATTTTCCGAGTTTGAACTTCACGAGCAAACTAACGTGGTCCGGGCCGAGAGAGGTATTGCTCTACTTGCAGGACAAAGAAGCAAGCCACCTACTAGGCAAGTAGATGAACTCGAACCCGAAGACGAATCAGAAGAGGTGGAAGCAATAGTGAACGTTGTGCGGAGAATAGTTCGAAAAGAAAGAAGGAAATTGAAGTACGAGAACCAAAAGAAAAAGGGAGCAAGGAAAGCCTTCCATGCAACTTGGGACAACAAAGAAGACATAGCTTACATGGCAAGACCGGAGGAGTTCGAGTCAGAATCCGAAGTCGAGTCCAACTATAACACCGACTCCGAACTCGAGGACTACTTCGAGAAGCAACTCAAGGCCGGACCAAAAGAGAAAATTAAGGTTAGCCGCTCACTAATTCATAAGCTTTACAATACAATTAAAATGCTTAATAGGAAATTAACTAAGTCCGAGTCTAGGGTTGAGTCGTTACTTGAGGAGGTTGAATCCCTCAAGCAAGAGGCTACTCTAACCTCTTCAACTAGTCATGTCCAAGAGGGAAACTCAACCCAAATTGAAAAACTTGAGGAGGAGAATTCTCTCTTGAAAGACCGAGTTCAAGAGGTTGAGGCTAGGTTGGAAAGGTTCACATTGGGATCTAAGAACCTTAATCGACTACTTGGCACCCAAAGAGCCGTGTATAACAAAGCCGGACTCGGATTTAAGTCAAAGACTACAAATAGCTCTTATATGTCTATCGTAAATAGTAGTCATCAAAGAGTCCAAGCATGTGTCCCAAAGGTTTTATTGAACTCACATATAAGGACTAATAAGGTTTGGATTCCCTAGGATCAAGTTCATTATTTGAATAGACCATATTGGTTCAATGGTCCAGGGGGAGCTAACACTAAAATAGTATACCCGCTCACTTAGCAAAACCATTGCATATTTTAATTTAATTTTTAGAATGGCTAGATAGGGTAAATGGTTAGTCAACTCTTGACAACATAGTATCAGGACGCGGCGAGATGATAGTATGTTAGGGAAACAAAGTCTCGTGTATTCGAGCTAGATAAGGCGTATCTAACTTGGTGCACTTGACCGAGTGGAACTAGATGAAGCTACCTCGCCGTATCCTAAACTTGTTAGACCAGGAAGTAACCCTAAGTGACTTAAGTGATATTTTCTTGAATTTGGCTTTGTCTAAGGAAGTGGTCGTTGTTCCGATCAAAGAAGGCCCCTGTGCCTCGCCACGACCTGGAAGCTAGTTTCTCGAAAAGTTACTTAACGATCTAAAGGTTAAATCCGAATCTAACCCAAGTTTGACTATCTTTAATCAGTTTAAAATCATCTCACAAAACATATAAGGTGAACAAATTCTGAGACATATAGAATGGGTTAGATGTTAAGGATAATTGAAATATACTTAAAATAATCCTCAAAATATTACTTATTTTCTCAACTATTGTACTTAATGACTCTTTAGGCCAAAGTTTAGCACCCCCTACATCTCTTATACTTCATATATTTGACTAAGGGGGAAAGCAAACTAACCCTAATGGGTATATTATAAACCTTTAGATTATTGGTGCAGAGGGACACACCTCGAATCAATCTATCTAACTACTGCTAAACGCATGCTTGGACTCATATTTGATTTATCTTGATGCATGCATATATGACATTGTTTTTTAAAAAACCCTATTTTATACAAAAACCCTAATTTTTTTTTATTTATGGAAAAAGGGGGAGAAGAGCGAAAGTTAAGGGGGAGTAACACAAAATACAAATTTGATTTTGAAAACCTAAGTATCTCTTTCAAAACTCACCTAGGGTTAAGGGGGAGTTTTGGTTAAGGGGGAGTTTTTGGAAATGTGGATATGGCATTCATCATCTACTATACTTGTTTTATGCCTTAATTTCCTTAACTTTGTGTTAGTTTGCCATAGATCAAAAAGAGGGAGATTGTTGGTGCAGGGGCACTAGATAATCGAAACAGTGTTTTGATTATGGCAAAGACACAAAGTTAAGTTTACATCGTTATCTCACGAGCTAAATCGAGTGTGTAGAAAAGTACTAAAGCTGGAGCTGAAGGTTAGCGAGACCCGGAGGAAGCCACGGTGGTCGGGCGACACTTGAGTGACTTCGGAGGGAGCCGAAGGAATCGAGTGGAATGCCGAAAGCGAGAGCTACAAGGTAAGGATCGAGGAAAGCTCGTGTGAGTGAGAGATTGTAAGGTCGTGTCCTCTTTACGTGGATGACCGTAGGCGGCGATCCGACTAAGACTTCTTGTGGAAGGTCTAGGTCGAGATCGGACGATTAGAAACCGTCGCATTTATCATTTTCCGAGCTAACCTCTTACTGCAGGGAAGTGGCCAGGCTAGCAGTCGACTGCTGGACATCAAGCAGTCGACTGATGCTCATTAGTCGACTGATGGGAGGCATCAGTCGACTTATGGCGACGAATCAGCCTTTGCGCTAGGTCAAAATGAATAACGTTTGACGTGGCCACTTCGCGATAAAATTTGGACAACTTCGTGATCTGTTCTAAAAAAAAAGAGACAAATTCAGAGGCCAAAATCTATAAAAGGAGGGGAGGATTCCAACCCCAAAGATCATCAAGTTAATTCATCAAGTTCTCCTACAACGCCAACGCTCCAACGCCGTCATAACGACGACGCGATGACAAGTTCAAATCTCCTTCGTCGGCAGCAGTAGCAAGTAATTATTTTTATTGTATTGTTTATTTTAATCGTAACGAGGTGAGATAGGTTTGTTGCCTCATACTCGTACATTCGGTTTTTGTGATCGTTGTCTCCTACCTCCAACGAGGAGGAGACGTTATAGTGCTTTGCCCTCCGTAGCAGGTCTAGGACCGATAGGGCCATAGAGTAGCAATCGCTGGGTTGTGAACCAAGTAAAAATAAACGTGTTCCTTTATTTTCCGCTGCTCTTACTCGTTTAATTGTCTCAACGATCGAATTCGAACGAAAAGATTTACGATCGCTATTCACCCCCCCCTCTAGCGACTCTTCTCAATCCAACAATTGGTATCAGAGCGGGGGTGCTAAGATTTGGTGAAACTACCAATCTAGCATGTTTTGGTTTTCTTTTCGTATTTTTCGATTCGTATCTTTCTTATGTTTTTATTCCTCCCGCACTACTAATCCAAGACGAAGTCTTGGTAAGTTTCTTTTGGTTGTGTGCTTGCAAAGTATTCTCCCTTAGAGTAGCCGACGGTAAAACGACCATAACGTTTCGCACAAGTGGACTCACATAATGATCTACCTACCAAATCGAAGCCCTCTGAGAGATCTACATTTCTTACCAGGGTTTACCCTTGTAACAAACTGATTCCAACCCCAAAATCCAACGTTCGGTAGCCTTTCGGGGACACCGAAGGTCGTAAGTTTCTAGTTTTTGTTAGTTTCTTATTCTTCTTATTTATTTCTGTTTATTTCCTATTATTTCCCCCACTACTAATCCAAGACCAAGTCTTGGAATTCTCTTTGGTTTTTATTCGTGATTTTGCAAGAAACTTAATGGCTCACATTGAGGGGTATAGCACCACCCGACCTCCATTCTTTAACGGAAATGATTTCCGTTATTGGAAAGGTCAGATGGAGTGTTTCTCGAAAACACAAGTCGAGACTTGGATAATAATCCAAACCGGCTTTGCTCTACCCACAAATGATCAAGGAGAGCCCTTGGATTTCAATAAGTGGACAAATACAACCAAGAGGCAAATCGAAGCCGATGCAAGAGCAACTCAAATATTACAATGTGGCTTGTCCAAGGAGGAGTTCAACCGCATCGGTCCATTCATTAGCGCCAAAGACCTCTGGAACAAATTGATTGATCTACATGAAGTGACGCCAAATGCTAAGGTATGTAAAAGAGATTTACTTTTAAATAAACTGTACAATCTAAAGATGCAAGATCGCGTGACCGCCACCCAATTACATGCTCAGATCCAAGACATCGTCATTGGTCTTCACTCGATCGGGAAAGCCATAGAGAACCGGGACCTTATAAGGTACGCTTTAAATGCTTTCCCTAGGACTACCTTGTGGTCATTCATTGTCGATGTCTACAAGGTCTCTAAGGACTTTTCAAAGCTTAGGTTAGACGAATTATTTTCTGAGTTTGAACTTCACGAGCAAACTAACGTGGTCCGGGCCAAGAAAGGTATTGCTCTACTTGCAGGACAAAGAAGCAAGCCACTTACTAGGTAAGTAGATGAACTTGAACCCGAAGATGAATCAGAGTCCGAATCAGAAGAGGTGGAAGCAATAGTGAACGTTGTGCGGAGAATAGTTCAAAAAGAAAGAAGGAAATTGAAGTACGAGAACCAAAAGAAAAAGGGAGCTAGGAAAGCCATCCATGCAATTTGGGACAACAAAGACGACATAGCTTACATGGCAAGACCGGAGGAGTCCGAGTCAGAATCCGAAGCCGAGTCCAACTATAACACCGACTCCAAACTCGAGGACTACTTCGAGAAGCAACTCAAAGTCGGACCAAAAGAGAAAATTAAGGTTAACCGCTCACTAATTCATACGCTTTACAATACAATTAAAATGCTTAATAGGAAATTAACTAAGTCCGAGTCTAGGGTTGAGTCGTTACTTGAGGAGGTTGAAACCCTCAAGCAAGAGGCTACTCTAACCTCTTCAACAAGTCAAGTTCAAGAGGGAAACTCAACCCAAATTGAAAAACATGAGGAGGAGAATTCTCTCTTGAAAGACTGAGTTCAAGAGGTTGAGGCTAGGTTGGAAAGGTTCACATTGGGATCTAAGAACCTTAATCGAGTACTTGGAACCCAAAGAGCTGTGTACAACAAAGTCGGACTCGGATTTAAGTCAAAGACTACGAATAGGTCTTATATGTCTATCGTAAATAGTAGTCATCAAAGAGTCCAAGCATGGGTCCCAATGGTTTTATTTAACTCACATAAAAGGACTAATAAAGTTTGGATTCCCCAGGATCAAGTTCATTATTTGAATAGACGATATTGGTTCAATAGTCCAGGGGGAGCTAACACAAAAATAGTATACCCGCTTACATAGAAAAACCATTGCTTATTTTACTTTAATTTTTAGAATGGCTAGATAGGGTAAATGGTTAGTCAACTCTTGACAACATAGTATCAGGATGCGGCGAGATGATAGTACATTAGGGAAACAAAGTCTCGTGTATTCAAGCTAGATAAGGCGTATCTAGCTTGGTGCACTTTACCGAGTGGAACTAGCTGAAGCTACCTCACCGTATCCTAAACTAGTTAGACCAGGAAGTAACACTAAGTGACTTAAGTGATATTTTCTTAAATTTGGATTTGTCTAAGGAAGTGGTCGTTGTTCCGATCAAAGAAGGCCCCTGTGCCTCGCCACGACCAGGAAGCCAGTTTCTCGAAAAGTTACTTAACGATCTAAAGGTTAAATCCGAATCTAACCCAAGGTTGACTATCTTTAATCAATTTAAAATCGTCTCATAAAACATATAAGGTGAACAAATTCTGAGACACATAGAATGGGTGAGATGTTAAGGATAATTAAAATATACTTAAAACAATCCTCAAAATACTACTTATTTTCTCAACTATTGTACTTAATCACTCTTTAGGCCAAAGTTTAGCGCCCCCTACATCTCTTATACTTCATATATTTGACTAAGGGGGAAAGCAAACTAACCCTAAGGGTTATATTATAAACCATTAGATTATTGGTGCAGAGGGACACACCTCGAACCAATCTATCTAACTACTGCTAGACGCATGCTTGGACTCATATTTGATTTTTCTAGATGCATGCATATATGACATTGTTTTTTAAAAAACCCTATTTTATACAAAAACCCCAATTTTTTTTATTTATGGAAAAAGGGGGAGAAGAGCGAAAGTTAAGGGGGAGTAACACAAAATACAAAATTTGATTTTTAAAACCTAAGTATCTCTTTCAAAACTCACCTAGGGTTAAGGGGGAGTTTTTGAAAATGTGGAAATGACATTCATCATCTACTATACTTGTTTTATGCCTTAATTTCCTTAACTTTATGTTGGTTTGCCATAGATCAAAAAGGGGGAGATTGTTGGTGCAGAGGCACTAGATAATCGAACCTATGTTTTGATTATAGGAAAGACACAAAGTTAAGTTTACATTGTTATCTCACGAGCTAAATCGAGTGTGCAGAAAAGTACTAAAGTTGGAGCTGAAGGCTAGCGACACCCGGAGGAAGCCGCGGTGGTCGGGTGACACTTGAGTGACTTCGGAGGGAGCCGAAGGAATCGAGTGGAAGGCCGGAAGCGAGAGCTACAAGGTAAGTATCGAGGAAAGCTCGTGTGAGTGAGAGATTGTAAGGTTGTGTCCTCTTTATGTGGATGACCGTAGGCGGTGATCCGACTAAGACTTCTTGTGGAAGGTCTAAGTCGAGATCAGACGATTAGAAACCATCGCATTTATCATTTTCCGAGCTAACCTCTTACTGGAGGAAAGTGGCCAGGCTGGCTGTCGACTGCTAGACATCAAGCAGTCGACTGATGCTCATCAGTCGACTGATGGGAGGCATCAGTCGACTGATGACAACGAATCATCCTTTGCGCTAGGTCAAAATGGATAACGTTTGACGTGGCCACTTCGTGATAAAATTATGACAACTTCGTGATCTGTTCCAAAAAAAAAGAGATAAATTTAGAGGCCAAAATCTATAAAAGGAGGGGAAGATTCCAACTCCAAAGATCATCAAGTTTATTCATCAAGTGCTCCTACAACGCCAACGCTCCAACGCCGTCATAACGCCGACGCGACGACAAGTTCAAATCTCCTTCGTCGGCAGCAGTAGCAAGTAATTATTTTAATTGTATTCTTTATTTTAATCGTAACGAGGTGAGGTAGGCGTGTTGCCTCATCCTCGTACATTCAGTTTTTGTGATCGTTGTCTCCTACCTCCAACGAGGAGGAGACGTTATATTCCTTTGCCCTCCGTACGCGGTCTAGGACCGATAGGGCCTTGGAGTAGCAACAGCTGGGTTGTGAACCAAGTAAAAATAAACGTGTTCCTTTATTTTCCACTGCTCTTACTCGTTTAATTGTCTCAACGAACGAATTCGAATGAAAAGATTTACAATCGCTATTCACCCCCACTCTAGTGACGCTTCTCGATCTAACAGTCCATCCCTAAGGATAACCATGGTAGGTGTCTAGTGGCTAAGGTTTCCATGAAACCTAGGAGGATGACTAAGAAGGTTACTAGGGAGGAAATGTTGGGTTTCCAGCACCATGCCACGGCGAGTGTGTGTTCGAACATGTTTCGTAAACATGTGCACAGCGGAAGAAATAAAAATAATAAATCTAATTTATTACAATACACACACCACATGCATGCATAGTAAAACATGTGTAGACATAATCGTAGTTTCAAATTTTGCAATAAAAATAAATTTATTCTACGTATACCTTACGTATCACGTGTAGCGGGAAAGACATCAACCGGAGAGATCCTCGCTAGAATCGCCTCTATCCATATCCACGCCAAGTATCTTCAGGATGACTTCACAAAGTCACGAGCCTAGTCTTCGTATGAGTCACTAGGCTCGTGTCGAAGACGATGTGATCGAGAGAATATCACAATCCGAATCAAATTTCGGATTCAAAACGAGTCCTCAAAAACTCGCTTCTCCGAAGAGGTATTCGCCAACCGTTTGATGAATCCTTCGTCCTCCACCTCTGAGGATTATCGGAGATCGAATCCCCAGAAAAGTAGCTGCTGTCGGAGCTCCAAACTTCATCCAAACGATGCTCTGACACGAAATAAACAAGCTGTCCAGAAAACTAGACAGCTTTGGTGGAGGATCTGCACCGACCAAATAATGAAGCTAAATGCTCACCTTGTTGCTGGAGCCAAGGAAGATCACCGGAGGGTCGCCGGCTGAAGCTTGGAAGCCGGCAAGGATCTTGGACGGCGACACAAGGGTGGGCAGCAGCTAGGGTATGGGCGCCGACCACAAGAGGAGAAAAGGGAGGGGCGGCAACTTGGATTGCTTAGATTAGGTTTTCACAAAACCCTTAAGCCCTTTTTTATAGAGAAAAAAATTCTCTTAATGGTTATTGGTTCATAACCAAAACCCGTTAACCCACTCCATTAATTTAAGTTAAAATAAACCAAACCGATTTTATTCTATTTTAAGTTAAAACGAACCGTACCAACTTTGGTTCATTCGTTTAAAACAAACCAAACCCCTTTGGTTTATTCTCCACCATTGGATTTGAACCAAACCAATTTGGTTCATCCATTATGTCTTCATAAGACACGGCCTATCCATGCTTCCATTGCACCTGAAACGTTTTCATGCTCGCTCCTCGTTTGGTCAAACCAAACCTAGTTTCTCTCGGTCTGAGAATCTCATTCTCAAGCTCGTTTTAAATTCTTCGGATTACACTCATTGTGCAAGTGACCAAATAGGTTCTCGATTTATGTTGGCCGTCTATAATTAACCATTAATTATAGAACGATCATGAGTGGCACCTAGTAGTATATCATGATCCCCAATTAACCGAAAAGATCAACGGTTGATCCAGAACTATTTCTGAAACCATTCAGCAACTCCAATGAATCCTGCCCCATTCCCTTCACTCATCTTATACCCACTTGGTTCAAGACATGGTCTATTGTGTCAGTCCCCACTAGGTTGACTACGTCACACCTAGCCCAAGTATCATTTCCTTGTCCTATGGATTCTAGTTACTGCACATGTATCCATGAGTACCTTACTCTAAACATGTAATGCTTTGGCCAAAGACTTTAGTAACAATCCGACGAGAGGCCATGGGTATACATCTCCTCGCAAGGAGTGGTGAATCATTTATAGGTTATTCAAACACCTTCGATCACTTCGACATATACCCAATCATCCCGGGTCCACATCTCCTTGGAGATGCTTGCTTAAGATGTCAAAGCATAAGTCTTCATGACCAAGATGACTTGAATACCATAAGTCAAAGGAACATCGCACTTAAGCTGCAATAATAACTTCATTGACATATCTATATATGTAGAGAACGATATGAAGTCTTACGGCTGGTCACTCCAATGAACTAGTTACCATAACTAGCATCCACGATTAACTCTGGACATCACAATGTCTCCAGCTAGTGAGAATCAGCTGCTTGGATACACCAAGGAGTATACCTCGTGCTAGTCTCGACAGATTTGATGGTGTCCGAATCCATATATTCATCGACTAGGGATAATTTTGATACATCACAATTACACATGTAGAGATACTCACTAGTTGTGATCCAATCACAAATTCTCTCATGCTGTGAATTGTATCGTGGATATTCAGTAAATGAGTTAAAGATCTAATTAAATACATGAGAACATGTATACTCAAATAGTGAATCTTCATTTATCATATAAATGGTTCTAACATAAGGCGATTGCCTTAGGACATCTCTCACATATTACTAACAAACTCCCACTTGGCCTAATGCCAATCGCTACGGTATCCAATACCATAGGCTCTAACATGACCCTCAAACTTACTTTGAGGTAATTCCTTAGTCAAAGGATCCGCTAAGTTCCTTTCAGTGGGGATTTTCTCAATTTGTATTTCCTTCCTACTAATGATCTCTCTGATCAGATGATAGCGGCGAAGCATATGTTTGGATCGTTGATGAGACCTTGGCTCTTTCATCTTTGCAATTGCTCCATTGTTGTCATAGTAGACCAGTATTGCTTCAACAATGGCTGAAACCACACCAAGTTCATAAATAAACTTCTTGATCTAAACTGCTTCCTTTGCTGCTTTCGAAGATGCAATGTATTCTGCCTCAGTGGTAGAATCCGCTACAGTGTATTGTTTGGAACTTTTCCAACTCACTGCGCCACCATTAAAGGTGAACACGTATCTAGACTGAGACCTGGAATCATGCTTGTCTGTTTGGAAGCTGGAATCTGTATACCCGCTTATCACCATGTCCCCTTTTCCATATATTAGGAACACATCCTTAGTTCTTCTCAAGTACTTAAGGATTATTTTAACAGCCGCCCAATGATCCATTCTTGGATAAGACTGGTATCTACTTGTGAACCTCAAAGCATATGATACATCGAGTCTCATACATAACAAAGCATACATGATAGATCCTATTGCGGATGCATAGGGAATCTTACTCATGCAAATCCTCTCTTCTTCTGTGCAAGGACACATAGACTTTGAAAGGTGTATCCCATGCCTAATGGGTAGGAAACCTTTCTTGGATTTCGACATGCTAAACTTCTTTAGCACTCAGTCTATATATGTTGACTGCGAAAGACCAATCAACTGTTTCGATCTATCTCTATAGATCTTAATCCCGAGGATGTAGGTTGCTTCGCCCAGGTCTTTCATGGAGAATGTCTTGGACAACCAAATCTTAATTGACTGTGAGACTGAAACATCGTTTCCTATGAGTAATAAGTCATCGACATACAATACTAGGAACACAACTGCACTCCCACTAACCTTCTTATACACACAAGGTTCGTCTGGATTTTGTGAGAAATCTAACCTTTTGATTGTCTCATCAAAATGGATAATCCAACTCCTGGATGCTTGCTTCAATCCATATATGGACCATTGCAATTTACATACCTTGATTTTATCAACCGATGTGAAACCCTCAGGTTGTATCATATACACGTCCTCAAGCAGGTTTCCATTAAGGAAAGTTGTTTTCACATCCATCTCCCATATCTCATAATCATAATAAGCCGCTATGGCCAGGAGCATCCGAATGTATTTAAGCATAGCAACAGGCGAATAGGTCTCATCATAATCAACAACTTGCTTTTGACGATATCCTTTCGCCACCAATCTAGCCTTATAGGTAATCACATTACCATCCATGTCGATTTTCTTCTTGAAAACCCACTTGCACCCTATAGACTTTATGCCTTCAGGTGGGTAAACCAAGTTCCAAACTTGGTTTTCATATATGGAATGCATTTCTAACTTCATGGCTTCAAGCCACTTATCCCTTTCTGAACTTGTCAGAACTTCTTCATAACTGGTAGGCTCCTCATCATCAATGAGTAACATGTCATTCAATTCACTTACAAGATATCCATATCTCTCAGGAATATTGCGTGTTCTACTAGATCTACGAAGATGTGGTGTTTCAATAGGTCCAGCCGATTGCTCATCACTATGAGTTATCAGATGTTGTGCTTCACCAGGTATCTCATCAATGTCTATTTGAGTCTCTCGAGCCTCCTCAAGCTCGACGACACTCCCACTGTTTCATTGCAAGAGAAACTCTTTCTCAAGAAACACAACATGGCTTGAAACAAACACCTTTTGTTCTACAGGATGAAAGAATTGGTAACCCCTTGTTTCCTTAGGATGTCAATAAATAGACATTTATCAGACTTAGCATCCAATTTTTCTGATACAGTCTTCTTCATATAAGAAAGACAACCCCATATCTTCAAGTAAGATACATGAGGTTTCTTACTATTCCATATCTCATATGGAGTAGTGGAGACTACCTTGTTTGACATTCTGTTTAACAAGTAAACAGCTGTCTGAAGCGCATAGCCCCAAAAGGACTTGGGAACATTCGCATGATTCATCATTGACCTGACCACGTCCAACAAGGTCCGGTTACGCCTCTCAGATACACCATTATGCTATGGTGTATATGGCGGAGTCCATTGAGACAATATGTCATTGTCTCTTAGATAATCTAGAAACTCTTGACTTAAGTATTCACCACCTCGATTCGATCAAAGTATTTTAATACTCTTGTCATGTTGTTTCTCTACTTCATTTCTGAATTCTTTGAATCTTTCAAAGGCTTCAGACTTGTATTTCATCAAGAACACATACCCGGACCGTGAGTGATCATCGGTGAAGGTAATGAAGTAGCTATAGCCTCCTAAAGCTTGAGTTGACATAGGTCCACATACATCAGTATGTATTAGACCTAGCAACTCTCCCACTCGTTCACCTTTTCCTGTAAAAGGTAACTTAGTCATCTTGCCTTTTAAGCATGATTCACATGTATCGTATGAATCCAATTCAAACGATTCCAGAATTCCACATCGGTGTAATTCAGACATGTGTTTCTTGCTTGCATGGCCTAGACGACTATGCCACATGTAGGAGTCTAATTGATTATCTTTTCGAGCACCCTTGTTGCTCGCTTCGATATTGTCACTGGTTACGTCCAACGTATAAATACCAATGCTTAAAGTTCTAGTGCCATAAAGAATGTCATTCAAAGTTATATAACAACAATTGTTACTCAACGTCAAATGGCAACCATTTCTATTTAAACAAGAAATAGAAATGACGTTCTTTATCAACGAAGGAACATAAAAGCAATTGTCCAGTTCTAAGACAAGTCCTATAGGTAGCTTCAACAAATACGTTTCGAAGGCGAGTGCAGCAACCTTTGCTCCATTCCCAACACATAAATTTGACTCTTCCTTGACGAGTCTTCTTCTATTCCTTAGCCCATGTATGTCATTACATATATGTGAGCCACACCCAGTATCCAATACCCAAGTGTTTGAGGAAATAGAATGTCAATCAATAATGAAGATATTTGAAGAAGATGGGGCATCCGATGCCTTATCCTTCTTCACGGACTCAAGATAAATCTTGCAATTTCTTCGCCAATGGCCCTCCTTGCCATAATGATGGGAAGTGCCCTTTTGAGCTGGTTCTGTCTTTTTACCCCTTTTCTTCCCCTTCTGCTATTCCTTTGACTTCCTCTTAGAACCTTTTTTCGAGGAATCAACTCACAGCACCGTCCCTTGATCATGCTTCTCATAAGGCTCCACAGTCTTCAACATGTTGAGTAGTACCACAGATTAACCTTCTTGTATCTCAGAGGTGAAGAGGAGCTTGGAGACTTCAAACCTTTTGAATCTTACTTTCTCATCAAACAACACATAATGATGAAAGACTATGGTAAGAGCATCCAAATGCTCATGCTGCTTCCACAGCTCAGGTACCATCGCGGCTAAAATGATGCAACTTGCCAGTTCAGAATCAGTCACATGTTTCTGATAGACCAACAATTGGTCCAAAGTTGCATCGTCACTAGGATGGGCGGGAAGAGGCGCTTCGAGGATATACGCAAGCTTTTCACCTCGAGAACAATTCTCAAGTTTCTAAGTCAGTCCAAGAAGTTCGACCCAGTCAATTTGTTTGAATCCAAAATAGTGCGCAAATTCAACGATGTCATGATCAATCGATTAACCTAGAAATTCAAAACAAGCATATATGAGAAAATAATTTTAAAATGCACCAACATACATTTATAAATGCCATCCATTTTTCGAATTTCAAAAACCCCAAAATCACTTCGGGAGATCGTAGGTCCATCTCCGATTGGGCTGATATCTAACATATATATGAACAACCTTGGAGAGGGTCCAACAAACCATTCATAACTACGATGGTAGGAATCAAATATACCGATTGCATATCACATATATGAAACTATCACAATGTGCTATCAACTTATTGAATGTTTACACATACATCGGGTTTTTAACACATTAACAAGTATGCATCATATGCATAGCACCCAACTTCACCTCTCTTCACATCGACTTTAGAGAGTCCAACAAGCCGATGCTCCAGGTTAAAGCCAACCCATTAATCTAGAAATAGTTTTAATATGGTTAGAGCACATTCAACCAATTAGCCCAGCTTGGAGAGAGTCGAACAACCAAAGCTAACGATTGACCTCTGACTCTTACCATATTAGTATTAAAATATTCCTTGGTTTGAACATGTTCGGGTTCGAGCCGGGTTTGGAGAGAGTCCAACAACCCAAACAAGAAACAGAACTCTGGTTCTAACCATATTAATGGAAGGTGTGTCACGCCCGCCCTTTCCTAGGGTCCGGAGGGGTGGCGCGACGCGATCGTACATACATACATCGTACTACTTACAACAGAAGACTTTAGACACATTTTTTTTTCTTTTAAACATAAACATGCATCGTTATTTTATAGATACTTCTTCTTAACATAGAGCATGCATCATTATTTCATAAGTACTTAGTGCTTAGTTCAAGTCCATAAACATCATCATCATAGGGAAAACATACATAAAGAACATAACAGATCTCCTCCACCATGCCACTACCACACCTACTTTTGCCCCTCCTGCTGCTCCCTTTAGTTTATCCATCCCTTACCCTTATCTGCAGTACAAGGGAAAAATAAACTATAAGCACATAGGCTTAGTAAGATCCTGTCCTACTCACAAAAACCATACATCGACATTAAGCATGACATGTAACATTCATAACATATAAGCAACATAACATGTAACATATATGACGTAAGCAAACATAACATGTAGCATAAGTAACAAAAGCAAACATAACTTGTAACATATATAACATAGCAACATATCATGTACATATATGACATAATCAAACATAACATGCAACCTATATATCATAGCAACATATCATGTACATATTAGGCATAATCAAACATAACATGCAACATATATATCATAGCAACATATCATGTACATATATGGCATAATCAAACATAACATGCAACCTATATAACATAGCAACATATCATGTACATATACGGCATAATCAAACATAACATGCAATATATATATCATAGCAACATATCATGTAAATATGTGACATAATAAACATAACATGCAACCTATATAACATAGCAACATAGCATGTAAACATAACAATCATAACATGTGAACATAATAGTCATATCATGTAAACATATGCAGGATGCTCTTTGAAAATATATATTATAGGTACGTAAATATAAATCTCAACATATTAGGCCCGACATTGTACCACATCATCATCATCATAGTGCGCATCCCTAAATAGACCTGAGGTAGCAAGTCTCGAACCTACTAGGTTACTAGGCCCGTTCTTAGTCCGTCGACCTAGGGGCCATCATCATAACATAGAAGCCCATCCTAGGCCCGATCTTAGTCCATCGACCTAGGGCATCTGGGAGCCCTTCCCGTACTAGGCCCGATCTTAGTCCGTCGACCTAGGGGCAATCATACATAGAAGCCCATCCTAGGCCCGATCTTAGTCCGTCAACCTAGGGCAACTTAGGAACCCATCCCTTTGGACCTTGTTAGGGTCCAGGTACAAGTCATGCAGAAGGTAAAATACTTATATGCTTTTTATCATAACATATCTTATTTCATTTCGCAAACATATCATACTTCATTTCATAACATATCATATTTCACTTCATGAACATATCATATTTCATTTCATAAACATATCATACTTCATTTCATAACATATCATATTTCACTTCATGAACATATCATATTTCATTTCATAACATCTCATATTTCACTTCATAACATATCATATTTCATTTCATAATCACATCATATTTCATTTCATAACATATCTTAAATATCACACACAGATAGGGCAAGGCATAAGGCATAACATCAAGAGTAAGTAAACACTTACCTAGAGCATGTTATCTTCATCTAGCATCATTTAACATCACAAGTTAACATGAACTCACCTAAGCATAAAACACATGTTAACCTAACCTAGAGCATGTTATCTTCATCTAGCATCATTTAATATCACAAGTTATCATGAACTCACCTAAAGCATGGCATAAGGAACACATTAGGGGTCTTGGCCGAATGGTTCAAAAAGGGTTTCTTGGGTCAACCGCTTAACTAACTCATCTAAAAATCCCTCATCATCATATTAATACAAGATATAGCATGGATCATCATGGTGAGCCCAAGTTATGGTCTTGGCCGAATGTTCAAGGGGGGGGGTGGCTTTTAGGGTTAAACTCTTAACCTAATCCATCTACCATCTTAACTTCATCATATTCATACAAGTATGGCATGGAACTTCATAGAGAACTCAAGTAGAGGTCTTGGCCGAAAGGTCAAGAGGGATTTTAGGGTTAAACTCTTAACCTAATCCATCTAACATCCTAACATCATCATATTCATACAAGTATGGCATAGAACTTCATGGAAAACTTCAAGTAAAGGTCTTGGCCGAAAGGTCAAGAGGGCCTTTAGGGTTAAACTCTTAACCTAATCCATCTAACATCCTAACATCATCATATTCATAGAAGTATGGCATAGAACTTCATGTAAAACTTCAAGTAAAAGATTTGGCCGAATGGTCAAGGGGGCTTTTAGGGTTAAACTCTTAACCTAATCCATCTAACCTCCTAACATCATCATATTCATACAAGTATGGCATAGAACTTCATGGAGAACTTCAAGTAAAAGATTTGGCTGAATGGTCAAGGGGGCTTTTAGGGTTAAACTCTTAACCTAATCCATCTAACATTCTAACATCATCATATTCATACAAGTATGGCATAGAACTTCATGGAGAACTGAAGTAAAAGACTTGGCCGAATGGATCATGGAGAATTTGACACAAACTTCAATCGAAAAGCTACTTGTATGCAGGTGAGGGGATACTTCATCCTTCACTTTGCTTTTTGGTTGGAAGATGACCTAAGGGAAGCAAACCTAGCCCCCTTCTTGCTTGGATGAATTTCGGACACGAATAAAATGGAGGAACTCTAGGGTTTGGTGAGGAAGAAGAAGAGGAGGAGAAAAACAATTTGATCCCTTATGTCCCCTCATTCCCCCTATTTATTCACTTGAAGAGTCCCTTAGTCTCCCTTACCCCTAACTATAATTTCCCCCATTCCTCTAATAATACAATCTTGTTGGGCTTTTGGTTATTGGATGCACCCTTAGGGCTTGGCTATCTCTAGAGGTTTGGGGTTCAATTCCTAGGCCTTGCATCCTTTTTGGCTCATTTTCTTTTATTTTTTAAAAGCCCACATAAAGCCCATCATAATCAAGTAAAAAATTCTTGTAAAATTACTAGAAATATTACGGGCGTTACAATCCTTCGTACCTTTTAAAAGTTTCGTCCTCGAAACTTAGAACAATTCTGGGTACTTCTGCTTCATGTCCTCCTCACGTTCCCAGGTAGCTTCTTCGTACCGTTGATCCTGCCACATGACCTTTACTAAGGGCACCTCTTTGTTCCTTAGTCTCTTGACTTCTCGGTCGATTATCTGGATAGCCCGACTTTCATAACTCAGGTCCTCTTGAACTTGTACTGTTTGTGGCTCGATCACTTGGTCCGCACTGGAAATGCATTTCTTGAGCACAGAGACATGGAACACGTTGTGGATGGCCGACAACTCTTGAGGCAGCTCCAGCTCGTAAGCTACCTTGCCAACTCTATAGAATATCGGATACGGTCCCACATAGCGTGGACTCAGCTTACCCTTTCTTCCGAATCTCATCACTCCCTCCATAGGGGCCACCTTGAGGAATACCAGGTCCCCGACTTCGAATTCTAATGGTCTACACCACATATCTGCATAGCTATTTTGCCGACTCTGAGCAGTTTCAATTCTTTGATGGATGTTCTATATAGCTCGGGTGATGTTGTCGATGAAGTCCGTCTGGAGTCCCATCCACTTCTTTTCACCACCCTCGTACCAGCATATGGGAGATCTACATCTCCTCCCATATAGAGCCTCGTAGGGTGCCATTCCAATAGTATCTTGGTAGCTATTGTTGTAGGCGAATTCTGCCAAACATAAGTATCGGCACCAGCTACCTTTGAAATCCAGGGCGCAAGCACGTAATTGTTGGGTTTCCTGCACTGCGGTGAGTGTGTGTTCGAACATGTGCACAGCGAAAGAAATAAAAATAATAAATCTACATTTATTACAACACACACATCACACGTAAGCATAGTACAACATGTGTAGACATAACCATAAATTTAAATTTGCAATAAAAGGAAATTTAACTACGTATACCTTTCGTATCACGTGTAGTGGGAACGGCATCAACCGGAACGATCCTCGCTAGAATCGTCTCTATCTATATCCACGCCGAGTATCCTTGGGATGACTTTGCTAAGTCATGAGCCTCGTCTTCGTACGGGTTACTAGCCTCGTGTTGAAGACGATGTGATCGAGAGATGATCACTATCCGAATCCAAATTCGGATCCATAACCGAGTCATCAAAACTCGCTTCTCCGGAGAGGTATTCGTCAACCGTTTGACGAATCCTTCGTCCTCCACCTCAGAGGATTACCGGAGATCAAATCCCCAGCAAGGCTATCGCTGTCGGAGCTCAATACGTCGTCCAAACGATGCTCCGATGAGAGGGAAACAAGCTGTCCAGAAAACTGGACAGCTTTGGTGGAGACCTTGCGCCGGCCAAATAAGGAAAGCGACTTGCTCACCTTGTCGCCGGAGCCAAGGAAGATCACCGGAGCTCCTCCGGCAGCAGCTCGACGCCGGCAATGGGAGAAGATAGCAGCAGCTGGTCGCCGGTTGGAGCTTCAAGGTGGGCGGCGGCAAGGGAGGAGCATTGGCGCCGAAAATCTCCAAGGAGAGGAGGTGGGCGGCAACTAGGTTAGGGTTTTGGATTAGGGTTTAAGCCCTCTTTTATAGAGAACTAATTCTCTTAATGTTTATTGGATCAAAACCATAAGGCCCGTTTACCCGCTCCATTAATACAAGTTAAAATAAACAAAATCATGATGGTTTATTTTAAGTTAAAACGAACCGAACCAACTTTTGGTTCATTCGTTTAAAATAAACCAAACCCTTTGGTTTATTCTCCTCCATTGGATTAGAACCAAACCATTTTGGTTCATCCATTATGTCTTCTTAAGACAGGGCCCATCCACGCTTCCATTGCGACTGAAATGATTTCATGCTCGCTCCATGTTTGGTCCAACCAAACCTAGTTTCTCTCGATCTGAGAATCCCATTCTCAAGCTCGTTTTAAATCTTTCGGATTACGCTCGTTGTGCATGTGACCAAATAGGTTCTCGGTTTATGTTGGCCGTCTATAATTAACCATTAATTATAGAACGATCATGAGTGGCACCTAGTAGTACATCATGATCCCCAATTAACCGAAAAGATCAATGGTTGATCCAGAACTATTTCTGAAACCCTTCAGCAGCTCGAATGAATCGTGCCCCATTCCCTTCACTCATCTTATACCCACTTGGTTCAGGACATGGTCTATAGTGTCAGTCCCCACTAGGTTGACTACGTCATATCTAGCCCAAGTATCATTTCCTCGTCCTACGGATTCAAGTTACTGCATATGTATTCAAGAGTACCTTACTCTAAACATGTAATGCTTTGGCCAAAGACTTTAGTAACAATCCGACGAGAGGCCATGGGTATACACTCCTCGTAAGGAGTGGTGAATCCTTTATAGGCTTTTCAAACACCTTCGATCACTTCGACTTATACCCAATCATCCCGGGTCCATATCTCCTTAGAGATACTTGCTTAAGATTACAAAGCATAAGTCTCCATGATCAAGATGACTTGAATACCGCAAGTCAAAGGAACATCGCACTTAAGCTATAGTAAGAACTTCATTGACATATCTATATATGCAGAGAACCATATGAAGTCTTACGGCTGGTCGCTCCAATGAACTAGTTACCTTAACTAGCATCCACGATCAACTCCGGACATCATAATGTCTCCAGCTAGTGAGAATTAGCTGCTTGGATACACCAAGGAGTACACCTCGTGCTAGTCTCGACAGAATTGATGGTGTCCAAATCCATTAATTCATCGACTAGGGATAATTCCGATACATCACAATTACACATGTAGAGATACTCACTAGTTGTGATCCAATCACAAATTCTCTCATGCTGTGAATCGTATCGTGGACATTCAGTAAATGAGTTTAAGATCCAATCAAATACATGAAACATGTATACTCAAATAGTAAATCTTCATTTATCATATAAATGGTTCATACATAAGGCGATTGTCTTAGGACATCTCTCATATATTACTAACAGGCTCCCACATGGCCTAATGTCAATCGCTACGGTATCCAATACCATAAGCACTAACATGACCCTCCAACTTACTTTGAGGTAATGCTTTAGTCATAGGATCCGCTAAGTTCCTTTCAGTGGGAATTTTCTCGATTTGTATTTCGTTCCTACTGATGATCTCTCTGATAAGATGATAGTGGCGAAGCACATGTTTAGATCGTTGATGAGACCTCAGTTCTTTCGCCTGTGCAATTGTTCCATTGTTGTCGCAGTAGACCGGTATTGCTTCAACAATGGCAGGAATCACACCAAGTTCATAAATGAACTTCTTGATCCAAACCGCTTCCTTTGCTGCTTCCGAAGCTGCAATGTATTCTGCCTCAGTGGTAGAATCCGCTACAGTGTGTTGTTTGGAACTTTTCCAACTCACTGCGCCCCCATTCAGGGTGAACACGTATCCAGACTGAGACCTGGAATCATCCTTTTCTGTCTGGAAGCTGGCATCCGTATACCCGCATATCACCATGTCCCCTTCTCCATATATTAGGAACACATCCTTAGTTCTTCTTAAGTACTTAAGGATCATCTTGACAGCCACCCAATGATCCATTCCTGGATCAGACTGGTATCTGCTCGTGACACTCAGAGCATACGATACATCGGGCCTCCTACATAACATAGCATACATGATAGATCCTATTGCGGATGCATAGGGAATCTTACTCATGCAAATCCTCTCGTCTTCTGTGCGCGGACACATAGACTTCGAAAGGTGTACCCCATGCCTGATTGGTAAGTAACCTTTCTTGGATTCCGACATGCTAAACCTTTTTAGCACACGGTCTATATATGTAGACTGTGAAAGACCAAGCAATCGTTTCGATCTATCTCTATAGATCTTAATCCCGAGGATGTAGGTTGCTTCTCCCAGGTCTTTCATGGAGAATGTCTTGGATAACCAAACCTTAACTAACTGTAAGATTGATACATCGTTTCCTATAAGTAATATGTCATCGACATACAATACTAGGAACATGACTGCACTCCCACTAACCTTCTTGTACACACAAGGTTCGTCTGGATTTTTTGAGAAATTAAACTTTTTGATCGTCTCATCAAAATGGATATTCTAGCTCCTGGATGCTTGCTTCAATCCATATATGGACCGTCGCAATTTACATACCTTGGTTTTATCAACCGATGTGAAACCCTCAGGTTGTATCATATACACGTCCTCGAGCAAGTTTCCATTAAAGAAAGCTATTTTCACATCCATCTGTCATATCTCATAATCATAATGAGCCGCTATGGCCAGGAGCATCCGAATGGATTTAAGCATAGCTACAGGCGAATAGGTTTCGTCATAATCAACACCTTGCTTTTGACGATATCCTTTCGCCACCAATCTTGCCTTATAGGTAATCACATTACCATCCATGTCGGTTTTCTTCTTGAAAACCCACTTGCACCCTATAAGCTTTATGCCTTCAGGTGGGTCAACCAAGTTCCAAACTTGGTTTTCATACATGGAATCCATTTTCGACTTCATGGCTTCAAGCCACTTATCCCATTCTGAACTTGTCAGCACTTCTTCATAACTGGTAGGCTCCGCATCATCAATGAGTAACACGTCGTTCGATTCACTTACGAGAAATCCATATCTCATAGGAATATTGCATGTTCTACCAGATCTACGAAGATGTGGTGTTACAATAGGTCCAGCCGATTGCTCATCACTATGAGTTGTCGGCTGTTGTGCTTCACCAGGTATCTCATTGATCTCTATTTGAGTCTCTCGAGCCTCCTCAAGCTCGACGACACTCCCACTGTTTTATTCCACAGGATGCCTTGAAACGAACACCTTTTGTTCCACAGGATGATAGAATTGGTAACCCCTTGTTTCCTTAGGGTATCCAATAAATAGACATTTATCAGACTTAGCATTCAATTTGTCTGATACTGTCTGCTTCACATAAGCAGGACAACCCCATATCTTCAAGTAAGATACATGAGGTTTCTTACTATTCCATATCTCATATGGAGTAGTAGAGACTACCTTGGTAGGCATTCTGTTTAACAAGTAAACAACTGTTTGAAGTGCATAGCCCAAAAGGACTTAGGATGATTCGTATGATTCATCATTGACCTGACCATGTCCAACAAGGTCTGGTTACGCCTCTCAGATACACCATTATGTTGTGGTGTATATGGCGGAGTCCATTGAGACAATATACCATTATCTCTTAGATAATCAAGAAACTCTTGACTTAAGTATTCACCACCTCGATCCGATCGAAGTATTTTAATACTCTTGTCATGTTGTTTCTCTACTTCATTTATGAATTCTTTGAACCTTTCAAAGGCCTCAGACTTGTGTTTCATCAAGAACACATACCCAAACCGTGAGTGATCATCGGTGAAGGTAATGAAGTAGCTATAGCCTCCTAAAGCTTGAGTTGACATAAGTCCACATACATCAGTATGTATTAGACCTAGTAACTCTCCCACTCGTTCACCTTTTCCACTAAAAGGTAACTTAGTCATCTTGCCTTTTAAGCATGATTCGAATGTATCGTATGAATCCAATTCAAACGATTCTAGAATTCCACATCTGTGTTATTCGGACATGCGTTTCTTGCTTACATGGCCAAGGCGACAATGCCACATGTAGGAGTCTAATTGATTATCTTTTCGAGCACGCTTATTGCTCGCTTCAATATTGAAAATGTCACTGGATACGTCCAACGTATAAATGCCATTGCTCAATGTTCCAGTTCCATAAAGTACGCCATTCAAAGTTATATAACAACAATTCTTACAATACGTCAAATGGAAACCATTTCTATTTAAGCAGGAAATAGAAACAATGTTCTTTATTTGAGAAGGAACACAATAACAATTATCCAGTTCCAAGACTAGTCCACTAGGGAGCTTCAGTAAATAAGTTCCGATGGCGACCGCAACAACCTTTGCTCCATTGCCAACTCGCAAATTTGACTCCCCTCTGACGAGTCTTCTTCTATTCCTTATCCCCTGTATGTCATTACATATATGTGAGCCACACCCAGTATCCAATACCCAAGTGTCTAAGGAAATAGAATGACAATCAATAACGAAGATACCTGAAGAGGATGGGGCATCGGATGCCTTCTTCTTCTTCATGGACTCAAGATAAATCTTGCAGTTTCTTCGCCAGTGGCCTTCCTTGCCACAATGATGGCAAGTGCCCTTTTGTGCCAGTTCTGCCTTCTTTGCCTTTTTGTTCTTCCCTTTCTTATGTTCTTTTGCCTTCCTCTTAGAACCTTTCTTTGAGGAATCAACTAACAGAACCGCCTTCTCCTCATGCTTCACAGAAGGCTCCACAGTCTTCAGCATGTTGAGGAGCTCAGGAATAGTGGATTCCAATTTGTTCATCCGATAGTTCATCACGAATTGTGAGAAACTCTTGGGAAAACAATGCAGAATTAAGTCAATACTTAATTCGTGATCTATCACAAACCCGAGGGTAGTTAGCCGCTCGATGTACCCGTTCATCTTTAGCACAAACTGCACTACAGACGAACCTTCTTGCATCTTCGTGGTGAAGAGGAGCCTAGAGACCTCGAACCTTTCGGATCTCGCTTGCTCATCGAACAACTCATGAAGATGGAAGACCATAGTATTAGCATCCATATGCTCATGCTGCTTTTGCAGCTCAGGTACCTTCGCCGCTAGCATGATGCAACTCGCTAGCTCAGAATCTGCCACATGCTTCTAATAGACCAACATTTGGTCTGGAGTTGCATCGTCCTTAGGACGGTTGGGAAGAGGCTCTTCAAGGACATATGCAAGCTTTTCTGCCTTGAGAACAATTCTCAAGTTTCTAAGCCAGTCCAGGAAGTTAGGCCCAGTCAGTTTGTTTGAATCCAAAATAGTGCGCAAATTCAAAGACGTCATGATCAATCTATTAACCTAGAAATACAAAACGAGCATATATGAGAAAATGATTTTTAAAATGCATCAATATACATTTATAAATCCCATTCATTTTTCGAATTTCAAAAACCCCAAAATCACTTCGGGAGATCGTAGGTCCATCTCCGAATGGGCTGATATCCATCATAGATATGAACAACCTTGGAGAGAGTCCAACAAGCCATTCATAACTACGATGGTAGGTATCAACTATACCGATTGCATATCACGTATATGAAACTATCACAATGTGCTATCAACTAATTGAATGTTCACACATACATCGGGTTGTTAACACATTAACAAGTATGCATCATATGCATAGCACCCAACTTCACCTTCCTTTACATCGACCTTGGAGAGAGTCCAACAAGTCGATGCTCCAGGTTAAAGCCGACTCATTAATCAAGAAATAGTTTTAATATGGTTAGAGAGCATTCAACCAATTAGCCCGGCTTGGAGAGAGTCCAACAAACAAAGCTAACGATTGACCTCTGACTCTTACCATATTAGTATTAAACTATTCCATGGTTTGAACATGTTCGGGTTCGAGCCGGGCTTGGAGAGAGTCCAGCAACCCGAACAAGAAACGGAACTCTGGTTCTAACCATATTAATGGAAGGTGTAGGCTTTAATATTGAGTTAGGGTTTTTATGTCTCATCCACTTTGCATGCAAATAACTATTATCTACATGGCATGACATACATGGCATACATCTACATGTCACGACATGCATGGCATAATGATATGCATCTAATGCAATTACATGGCATACAATTATGTCATGTACATAATTTCCTTATTTGTCATAACTATTTATAGAAATAAAATATGTTTAAGATTTGATTCTCCAAATCAAATCATGATTAAATTAGGAAATAAATTTCCAAATCTAATCACATATTTTATTTGTGGAAATAGTTGATTAAGGAAAGTCAATTTAGGAAACCAATTTCCTAAATCATCAAAACTATTTATGGAAATAAAATATTTTAAGATTTTATTTCCCAAATCAAATCATGATTAAATTAGGAAACAAATTTCTAAATCTAATCAAATATTTTATTTATGGAAAATATCAATTTCCATAAATACTTCCAACTTTCTAAAAGTGGAAGATTTCCATAAAAACTTCTAGACTTTCCAAAATTGAAAAATTTCCATAAATACTTCTAAATTTCCAAAAGTAGAAAATTTCCAGAAATATCATTATGACTATCCCAAAACAATTTTACGATTATGTCGAAACACAAACTGGGCTCTGATACCACTGTTGGGTTTCCTGCACCGCGGCGAGTGTGTGTTCGAACATGTTTCGCAAACATGTGCACAGTGGAAGAAATAAAAATAATAAATCTACATTTATTACAACACACACATTACACGCATGCATAGTACAACATGTGTAGACATAACCGTAAATTTAAATTTGCAATAAAAGGAAATTTAACTACATATACCTTTCGTATCACGTGTAGTGAGAACGATATCGACCGGAATGATCCTCGCTAGAATCGTCTCTATCCGTATCCACGCCGAGTATCCTCGGGATGACTTCGCTAAGTCACGAGCCTCGTCTTCATTCGGGTTACTAGCCTCGTGTTGAAGATGATGTGATCGAGAGATGATCACTATCCGAATCCAAATTCGGATCAAAAATCAAGTCCTCAAAACTCGCTTCTCCGGAGAGGTATTCGTCAACCATTTGACGAATCCTTCATCCTCCACCTCAGAGGATTACCGGAGATCAAATCCCCAGCAAGGCTACCGCTGTCGGGGCTCTAAACGTCGTCCAAACGATGCTCCGACAAGAGGGAAACAAGCTGTCCAGAAAACTGGACAGCTTTGGTGGAGACCTTGCACTGGCCAAATAAGGAAAGCGACTTGCTCACCTTGTCGCCGGAGCCAAGGAAGATCACTGGAGCTCCTCCGGCAGCAGCTCGACGCCGGCAATGGGAGAAGACGACAGAAGCTGGTCGCCGGTTGGATCTTCAAGGTGGGCGGCGGCAAGGGAGGAGGGTTGGCGCCGAAAATCTCCAAGGAGAGGAGGTGGGCGACAACTAGGTTAGGGTTTTGGATTAGGATTTAAGCCCTCTTTTATAGAGAACTAATTCTCTTAATGGTTATTGGATCATAACCATAAGGCCAGTTAGCCCGCTCTATTAATATAAGTTAAAATAAACCAAACCATGATGGTTTATTTTAAGTTAAAACGAACCGAACCAACTTTTGGTTCATTCCTTTAAAATAAACCCAACCCTTGGTTTATTCTCCTCTATTGGATTAGAACCAAACCATTTTGGTTCATCCATTATGTCTTCATAAGACACGGCCTATCCACGCTTCCATTGCGACTGAAACGATTTCTTGCTCGCTCCATGTTTGGTCCAACCAAACCTAGTTTCTCTCGGTCTGAGAATCTCATTCTCAAGCTCGTTTTAAATCCTTTGGATTACACTCGTTGTGTGTGTGATCAAATAGGTTCTCAGTTTATGTTGGTCGTCTATAATTAACCATTAATTATAGAACGATCATGAGTGGCACCTAGTAGTACATCATGGTCCCCAATTAATCGAAAAGATCAACGGTTGATCCAGAACTATTTCTGAAACCCTTCAACAGCTCGAATGAATTGTGCCCCATTCCCTTCACTCATCTTATACCCACTTGGTTCAGGACATGGTCTATAGTGTCAGTCTCCACTAGGTTGACTACGTCACACCTACCCCAAGTGTCATTTCCTCGTCCTACGGATTCTAGTTACTGTTAGTAATATATGAGAAATGTCCTAAGGCAATTGCCTTATGTATGAACCATTTATATGATAAATGAAGATTCACTATTTGAGTATACATGTTTTATGTATTTGATTGGATCTTAAACTCATTTACTGAATGTCCACGATACGATTTATAGCATGAGAGAATTTGTGATTGGATCACAACTAGTGAGTATCTCTACATGTGTAATTGTGATGTATCGGAATTATCCCTAGTCGATGAATTGATGGATTTGGACACCATCAATTCTGTTGAGACTAGCACGAGGTATACTCCTTGGTGTATCCAAGCAGTTGATTCTCACTGGCTGGAGACATAGTGATGTCCGGAGTTAATCGTGGATGCTAGTTATGGTAACTAGTTCATTGGAGTGACCAGCCGTAAGACTTCATATGGTTCTCTACATATATAGATATGTCAATGAAGTTCTTACTGTGGCTTAAGTGCGATGTTCCTTTGACTTGCGGTATTCAAGTCATCTTGATCATGGAGACTTATGCTTTGACATCTTAAGCAAACATCTCTAAGGAGATGTGGACCCGGGATGATTGGGTATAAGTCGAAGTGATCGAAGGTGTTTGAATATCCTATAAAGGATTCACCACTCCTTGCGAGGAGATGTATACCCATGGCCTCTCGTCGGATTGTTACTAAAGCCTTTGGCCAAAGCAATACAAGTTTAGAGTAAGGTACTCTTCGATACATGTGGAGTAACTAGAATCCGTAGGATGAGGAAATGATACTTGGGCTAGGTGACGAGTCATTTAGTGGGATCACACATAGACCATGTCCTGAACCAAGTGGGTATAAGATGAGTGAAGGGAATGGGGCACGAATCATTCGAGCTGCTGAAGGGTTTCAGAAATAGTTCTGGATCAATCGTTGATCTTTTCGGTTAATTGGGGATCATGATGTAGTACTAGGTGCCACTCATGATTGTTCTATAATTAATGGTTAATTATAGACGGCCAACATAAACCGAGAACCTATTTGGTCACACGCACAACGAGCGTAATCCAAAGGATTTAAAACGAGCTTGAGAATGGGATTCTCAGACCGAGAGAAACTAGGTTTGGTTGGACTAAACATAAAGCGAGCATGAAATCGTTTCAGTCGCAATGGAAGCGTGGATGGGCCGTGTCTTATGAAGACATAATGGATGAACCAAAATGGTTTGGTTCTAATCCAATGGAGGAGAATAAACCAAAGGGTTGGGTTTATTTTAAACGAATGAACCAAAAGTTGGTTCGGTTCGTTTTAACTTAAAATAAACCATCATGGTTTGGTTTATTTTAACTTATCTTAATGGAGCGGGTTAACGGGCCTAATGGTTATGATCCAATAACCATTAAGAGAATTAGTTCTCTATAAAAGAGGGCTTAAGGGATGATTTAAGCCCTAATCCACAACCCTAAGTTGCCGCCCACCTCTCCTTGGAGAAATTCGGAGCTAACTCTCCTCCTCCTTGCCGCCCACCTTGAAGCTCCAACCGCGCCCGAAGGCTTCCTTCCTCGCCGCCGAGCTGCCGCGTTAGTGCTCCGTGATCTCCTTCAAGTTTGGCATCAAGGTGAGCTCTATCTCCTTGGTTGGCCTATCACTTCCACCAAAGCTGTCCAGTTTTCTGACAGCTTGTTCTCCTCTCGGAGCTTGGACGAAGGTTAAAGCTCCGACAGCTAACTTACCGGGATTCAATCTCCGTAATCCTCTGAGGTGGAGGACGGGCGATTCATCAATTGGTTGACGAATACCTCTCCGGAGAAGCGAGTTTTGAGACTCAGACAGATCCGAATTTGATTCGGATCGTGATCATCTCTCGATCACGCCTTCAACACGAGGCTAGTAACCCGGACGACGGCTCGTGGCTTAGCGGTCATCCCGAGGAACTCGCATGGATACGGATAGAGACGATTCTAGCAAGGATCGCCGCTGATGCCGTTTCGCTACACGCCATAATGAAAGGTATAACGAGATAAATTTCCTTTATTGCAAATTTAAATTTACGGTTATGTCTACACTTGTTGTAATATGCATGCGTGTGTTGTGTGTGTTGTAATAAATGTAGATTTATTATTTTTATAGCTACCGCTGTGATCATGTTTACTAAACGTGATCGAACACACACAATCATGCGAAAACCCAACAAAGGGTATCAGCCGTTGTGTTTCAACATAATCGTAAAATGGTTTTGCGATAGTCTTAATGTTATTTCTGGAAATTTTCTAATTTTGGAAATTTAGAAGTATTTATGAAAATTTTTCAATTTTGGAAAGTCTAGAAGTATTTATGGAAATCTTCCACTTTTGGAAAGTTGGAAGTATTTATGGAAATTGATATTTTCCATAAATAAAATATTTGATTAGATTTTGGAAATTTTTTTTCTAATTTAATCTTGATTTGATTTGGGAAATCAAATCTTAAAATATTTTATTTCCATAAGTAGTTTTAATGATTTAGGAAATTGGTTTCCTAAATAGATTTTCCTTAATCAAATAATTCCATAAATAAAATATGTAATTAGATTTGGAAATTAGTTTCCTAATTTAATTAAGATTTGATTTGGAGAATCAAATCTTAAACATATTTTATTTCCATAAATAGTTATGACATATAAGGAAATATATACATGACATAATTGTATGTCATGTAATTGCATTAGATGCATAACATTATGCCATGCATGTCGTGACATGTAGATGTATGCCATGTATGCCATGCCATGTAGATAATAGTTATTTGCATGCAAAGAGGATGAGACATAAAACCCTAACTCAATATTAAAGCCTACACCTTCCATTAATATGGTTAGAACCAGAGTTCCGTTTCTTGTTCGGGTTGTTGGACTCACTCCAAGCCCGCCAACTCAACATGTTCAAATCATTGGAATAGTTTAACTCTAATATGGTAAGAGCCGAGGTCAATCGTTAGTTTGGGTTGTTGGACTCACTCCAAGTCCTGGGCTAATTGGTTGAATGCGCCTAACCATATTAAAACTATTTCGCGATTAATGGGTCAGCTCTAACTTGGAGCATCGATTTGTTGGACTCACTCCAAGGTCGATGTGAAGAGAGGTGAAGTTGGGTGCTATGCATATGATGCATACTTGTTAATGTGTTAACAACCCAATGTATGTGTAAACATTCAATTAGTTGATAGCACATTGTGATAGTTACATATACATGATATGTAATCGGTATACTAGATACCCACCATCATAGCTAAGAATGGCTTGTTGGACTCACTCCAAGGTTGTTCTTATCTATATGGATATCAGCCCATTCGAGATGGACCTACGATCTCCGAATTGATTTCAAGGGTTTTTGAAATTCAAAATGAATGGGATTTATAAATGTATATTGATGCATTTTAAAAATCATCTTCTCATATATGCTCGCTTTGTATTGGTTTGTCTTGTAATATAGAAAACACTATACTACGTGTGTATTGGACATATCACGCAGAAGCGGAAAGGTATTCAACCTAACGATCCTTGCTAGAATTGGAATCTCAGTATCTAACTCACTGTGTAAATGGTCGATTGATGACTAATCCCAATTCGTTCATCCCAATATGAACCTAATCTCATGGTTCATCATACGAACCTAATTCCATTTAATTTTCTCTTATGTGTGTTGACTTATAGGTAGTTCTTGTAATCGCTGGCAATGCCCCTAAACCATTTATAGATCAACCATAAGCACGTAATTTAAAAATCTAAAGAACACATCATCATTAGCACACGCTACAAGAATGTCGAGAGCCTCCAACATCACCTTGTGTGACTAGGAGAACCTGTGACCTGTGCAATACGTAACTGGAACGAAGCATACAGCATGAGCAGAGGACGGTGTTGTTAGTTGATTCCTCGAAGAAAGGTTCTAAGAGGGAGACAAAGGAACAACAGAAGGGGAAGAAGAAAAAGGCTAAAAAGGCAGAACCAGCTCAAAAGGGCACTTGCCATCATTATGGCAAGTAGGGTCATTTGCGAAGAAAGTGCAAGATTTATCTTGAGTCCGTGAAGAAGGATAAGGCATCGGATGCCCCATCTTCTTCAGAAATCTTCTTTATTGATTGTCATTCTATTTCCTCAGACACTTGGGTATTTGATACTGGGTGTAGCTCACATATATGTAATGACATACATGGGCTAAGGAATAGAAGAAGACTCGTCAAGGGAGAGTCAAATTTACGTGTTGGGAATGGAGCAACGGTTGCTGCACTCGCCATCGGAACGTATTTGTTGGAACTCCCTGTAGGACTTGTCTTAGAACTGGACAATTGCTTTTATGTTCCTTCGTTGATAAAGAACATCATTTCTATTTTTTGTTTAAATAGAAATGGGTACCATTTGACTTTTAGTAACAATTGTTGTTACATAACTTTGAATGGAGTTCTTTAAGGGACTGGAACTTTAAGCAAAGGTGTTTATACGTTGGACATATCCAGTGATATTTTCAATATCGAAGCGAGCAACAAGCATGCTCGAAAAGATAATCAATTAGACTCCCATATGTAGCATTGTCGTCTTGGCCATATAAGCAAGAAACGCATGTCCGAATTACACCGATGTGGAATTCTGGAATCGTTTGAATTGGATTCATATGATACATGCGAATCATGCTTAAAAGGCAAGATGACTAAGTTACCTTTTACTGGAAAAGGTGAACGAGTGGGAGAGTTACTAGGTCTAATACATACTGATGTATGTGGACCTATGTCAACTCAAGCATTAGGAGGCTATAGCTACTTCATTACCTTCACCGATGATCACTCACGGTTTGGGTATGTGTTCTTGACGAAACACAAGTCTGAAGCCTTTGAAAGGTTCAAAGAATTCAGAAATGAAGTAGAGAAACAACATGACAAGAGTATTAAAATACTTCGATCGGATCGAGGTGGTGAATACTTAAGTCAAGAGTTTCTTGATTATCTAAGAGACAATGGTATATTGTCTCAATGGACTCCGCCATATACACCACAGCATAATGGTGTATCTGAGAGGCGTAACCGGACCTTGTTGGACATGGTCAGGTCAATGATGAATCATGCGACTCTTCCCAAGTCCTTTTGGGGCTATGCACTTCAGACAGCTGTTTACTTGTTGAACAGAATGCCTACCAAGGTAGTCTCAACTACTGCATATGAGATATGGAATGGTAAGAAACCTCATGTATCTTACTTGAAGATATGGGGTTGTCCTGCTTATGTGAAGCGGAATGTATCAGATAAATTGGATGCTAAGTCTGATAAATGTCTATTTGTTGGATACCCTAAGGAAACAAGGGGTTACCAATTCTATCATCCTGTGGAACAAAAGGTGTTTGTTTCAAGGCATGCTGTGTTTCTAGAGAAAGAGTTTCTCTTGTAAGAAAACAGTGGGAGTGTCGTCAAACTTGAGGATACCTGGTGAAGCACAACAGCCGACAACTCATAGTGATGAGCAATCGGCTGGACCTATTGTAACACCACATCTTCGTAGATCTGGTAGAATATGCAATATTCCTGAGATATATGGATTTCTCGTAAGTTAATCGAACGACGTGTTACTCATTGATGATGAGGAGCCTACCAGTTATGAAGAAGTGCCGACAAGTTCAGAAAGGGATAAGTGTCTTGGTGCCATGATGTCGGAAATGGATTCCATGTATGAAAACCAAGTTTAGAACTTGGTTGAACCACCTGAAGGCATAAAGCCTATAGGGTGCAAGTGGGTTTTCAAGAAGAAAACCGACATGGATGGTAATGTGAATACCTATAAAGCTAGATTGGTGGTGAAAGGATATCGTCAAAAACAAGGCGTTGATTATGACGAAACCTATTCTCCTGTAGCTATGCTTAAATCCATTCGGATGCCCCTGGCCATAGCGGCTCATTATGATTATGAGATATGGCAGATGGATGTGAAAATAGCTTTCCTTAATGGAAACCTGCTCGAGGACGTGTATATGATACAGCCTGAGGGTTTCACATCGGTTGATAAAACCAAGGTATAGAAATTACGACGATCCATTTATGGATTGAAGCAAGCATCCAGGAGCTGGAATATCCTTTTTGATGAGACAATCAAAAAGTTTGATTTCTCACAAAATCCAGACGAACCTTGTGTGTACAAGAAGGTTAGTGGGAGTGCAGTCGTATTCCTAGTATTGTATGTCGATGACATACTACTTATAGGAAACGATGTTTCAATCTTACATAATGAAGGTTTGGTTATCCAAGACATTCTCCATGAAAGACTGGGAGAAGCAACCTACATCCTCGGATTAAGATCTATAGAGATAGATCAAACGGTTGCTTGGTCTTTCGCAGCCTACATATATAGACCGAAAAGCAAAGAGGTTTAGCATGTCAATCCAAGAAAGGTTTCCTACCCATCAGGCATGGGGTACACCTTTCGAAGTCTATGTGTCCGCGCACAGAAGACGAGAGGATTTGCATGAGTAAGATTCCCTATGCATCCGCAATAGGATCTATCATGTATGTTATGTTATGTATGAGGCCTGATGTATCGTATGCTCTGAGTGTCACGAGCAGATACCAGTCTGATCCAGGAATGGATAATTGGGTGACTGTTAAGATGATCCTTAAGTACTTGAGAAGAACTAAGGATGTGTTCCTAATATATGGAGAAGGGGACATGGTGATACGCGGGTATACGGATGCAAGATCCAGACAGACAAGGATGATTCCATGTCTTAGTCTGGGTATGTATTCACCTAGAATGGAAGCGCAATAAGTTGGAAAGGTTCCAAGCTTGAGACTATAGCATATTCTGCCACTAAGGCAGAATAAATTGCAGCTTTGGAAGCAGTAAAGGAAGCGGTTTGGATCAAGAAGTTCATCTCTGAACTTGATGTGGTCTCATCAATGATCCAAACATGTGCTTCGCCGCTATCATCTTATCAGAGAGATCATCAGTAGGAACAAAATACAAATCGAGAAAATCTCCACTGAAAGGAACTTAGCGGATGCTTTGACTAAGGCATTACCTCAAAGTAAGTTTGAGGGTTATGTCAGAGCTTATGGTATTGGATACCGTAGCGATTGACATTAGGCCAAGTGGGAGTCTGTTAGTAATATATGAGAGATGTCCTAAGGCAATCGCCTTATGTATGAACCATTTATATGATAAATGAAGATTCACTATTTGAGTATACATGTTTTATGTATTTGATTGGATCTTAAACTCATTTACTGAATGTCCACGATACGATTCACAGCATGAGAGAATTTTTGATTGGATCACAACTAGTGAGTATCTCTACATGTGTAATTGTGATGTATCGGAATTATCCCTAGTCGATGAATTGATGGATTTGGACACCATCAATTCTGTTGAGATTAGCACGAGGTATACTCCTTGGTGTATCCAAGCAGCTGAGTCTCACTGGCTGGAGACATTGTGATGTCCGGAGTTAATCGTGGATGCTAGTTATGGTAACTAGTTCATTGGAGTGACCAGCCGTAAGACTTCATATGGTTCTCTGCATATATAGATATGTCAATGAAGTTCTTACTGTGGCTTAAGTGCGATGTTCCTTTGACTTGCGGTATTCAAGTCATCTTGATCATGGAGACTTATGCTTTGACATCTTAAGCAAAAATCTCTAAGGAGATGTGGACCCGGGATGATTAGGTATAAGTCAAAGTGATCGAAGGTGTTTGAATAGCCTATAAAGGATTCACCACTCCTTGCGAGGAGATGTATACCCATGGCCTCTCGTCAGATTGTTACTAAAGTCTTTGGCCAAAACAATACATGTTTAGAGTAAGGTACTCTTCGATACATTTGGAGTAACAAGAATCCATAGGACGAGGAAATGATACTTGGGCTAGGTGTGACGTAGTCAGCCTAGTGGGGACTGACACAATAGACCATGTCCTGAACCAAGTGGGTATAAGATGAGTGAAGGGAATGGGGCATGAATCATTCGAGCTGTTGAAGGGTTTCAGAAATAGTTCTGGATCAATCGTTGATCTTTTCGGTTAATTGGGGGTCATGATGTACTACTAGGTGCCACTCATGATCATTCTATAATTAATGGTTAATTATAGATGGCCAACATAAACTGAGAACCTATTTGGTCACACGCACAATGAGCGTAATCCGAAGGATTTAAAACGAGCTTGAGAATGGGATTCTCAGACCGAAAGAAACTAGGTTTGGTTGGACCAAACATAAAGCGAGCTTGAAATCGTTTCAGTCGCAATGGAAGCATGGATGGGCCGAGTCTTATGAAGACCTAATGGATGAACCAAAATGGTTTGGTTCTAATCCAATGGAGGAGAATAAACCAAAGGGTTTGGTTTATTTTAAACGAATGAACCAAAAGTTGGTTCGGTTCGTTTTAACGTAAAATAAACCATCATAGTTTGGTTTATTTTAACTTATCTTAATGGAGCGGCTTAACGGGCATAATGGTTATGATCCAAAAACCATTAAGAGAATTAGTTCTATATAAAAGAGGGCTTAAGGGATGGTTTAAGCCCTAATCGACAACCCTAAGTTGCCGCCCACCTCTCCTTGGAGAAATTCGGAGCTAACTCTCCTCCTCCTTGCCGCCGCCCACCTTGAGGCTCCAACCGCCGTCCAGAAGGCTGCTTCTTTCCCCCTCGCCGGCATCGAGCTGCTACCGGTTAGTGCTCCGGTGATCTCCTTCAAGTTTGGCATCAAGGTGAGCTCTATCTCCCTTGGTTGGCCGGTGCCTATCACCACCACCAAAGCTGTCCAGTTTTCTGGACAGCTTGTTCTCCTCTCGTCGGAGCATCGTTTGGACGACGGTTAGATCTCCGACAGCGTCTAAATTACCGGGGATTCGATCTCCAATAATCCTCTGAGGTGGAGGACGAAGGATTCGTCAATTGGTTGACGAATACCTCTCCGGAGAAGTGAGTTTTGAGGACTCGTATTAGGATCCGAATTTTGATTCGGATCGTGATCATCTCTCGATCACGTCGTCTTCGACACGAGGCTAGTAACCCGTACGAGGACGAAGCTCGTGGCTTAGCGAAGTCATCCCGAGGAACTCGGCGTGGATACGGATAGAGACGATTCTAGCAAGGATCGTTCTGGTTGATGCCGTTCCCGCTACACGTCATACGAAAGGTATAACATAGATAAATTTCCTTTTATTGCAAATTTTAATTTATGGTTATGTCTACACTTGTTGTAATATGCATGCGTGTGTTGTGTGTGTTGTAATAAATGTAGATTTATTATTTTTATTGCTTCCGCTGTGTTCATGTATACGAAACGTGATCGAACACACACACGCCGCGGTGCCGGAAACCCAACAAAGCAAGCATCTCTAAGGAGATGTGGACCCGGGATGATTGGGTATAAGTCGAAGTGATCGAAGGTGTTTGAATAGCCTATAAAGGATTCACCATTCCTTGCGAGGAGATGTCTACCCATGGCCTCTCGTCGGATTGTTACTAAAGTCTTTGGCCAAAGCATTACATGTTTAGAGTAAGGTACTCTTCGATACATGTGGAGTAACTAGAATCCGTAGGATGAGGAAATGATACTTGGGCTAGGTGTGACGTAGTCAGCCTAGTGGGGACTGACACAATAGACCATGTCCTGAACCAAGTGGGTATAAGATGAGTGAAGGGAATGGGGCACGAATCATTCGAGCCAAGGGTTTCAGAAATAGTTCTGGATCAACCGTTGATCTTTTCGGTTAATTGGGGATCATGATGTACTACTAGGTGCCACTCATGATCATTCTATAATTAATGGTTAATTATAGATGGCCAACATAAACTGAGAACCTATTTGGTCACACGCACAACGAGCGTAATCCAAATGATTTAAAACGAGCTTGAGAATGGGATTCTCAGACTGAGAGAAACAAGGTTTGGTTGGACCAAACATAAAGCGAGTATGAAATTGTTTCAGTCGCAATGGAAACGTGGATGGGCCGAGTCTTATGAAGACGTAATGGATGAACCAAAATGGTTTGGTTCTGATCAAATGGAGGAGAATAAACCAAAGGGTTTGGTTTATTTTAAATGAATGAACCAAAAGTTGGTTCGGTTCGTTTTAACTTAAAATAAACCATCATGCTTTGGTTTATTTTAACTTATCTTAATGGAACGGGTTAACGGGCCTAATGGTTATGATCCAATAACAATTAAGAGAATTAGTTCTCTATAAAAGAGTGCTTAAGGGATAATTAAGCCCTAATCCAAAACCCAAGCTTGGAGTTGCCGCCCAACCTTCATTGCCGCCCAACCTCCATTGCCGCCCAGCTTGTGGTGCCGCCGTCCAGCTCCTTGCCGGTGACCAAGCTTCAGCCGGTGATCCTCCGGCGATCTCCTATAGGTTTGGCATCAAGGTGAGCCTTTTCTTCCCTTGGTTGGCCGGCGCCTATAACCTCCACCAAAGCTGTCCAGTTTTCTGGACAGCTTGTTCTCCTCTCGTCGGAGCGTCGTTTGGACGACGTTTAGAGCTCCGACAGCGGCTAACTTACCGGGGATTCGATCTCCGATAATCCTCTGAGGTGGAGGACGAAGGATTCGTCAATTGGTTGACGAATACCTCTCCGGAGAAGCGAGTTTTGAGAACTCGTATTAGGATCCGAATTTGGATTCGGATCGTGATCATCTCTCGATCACGTCGTCTTCAACACGAGGCTAGTAACCCATACGAAGACGAAGCTCGTGGCTTAGCGATGTCATCCCGAGGAACTCGGCGTGGATACGGATAGAGACGATTCTAGCGAGGATCGTTCCAGTTGATGCCGTTCCCGCTACACGTCATACGAAAGATATAACGTAGATTAATTTTCTTTTATTGCAAATCTAAATTTACGGTTATGTCTAAACTTGTTGTAATTGTTGGATCGAAAGTGTCGCTAGAGGGGGGGGGGGTGAATAGCGATACGGTGTCGTTAAAAACTTTTGCAATAAGTAAAAAGCAAGTAGAGAATGCACAGCGGAAATATAAAGTAGACAAGATATTTTTACGTGGTTCACAATCTTTCGATTGCTAATCCACGGCCCTAGTGATCCTTGATCACGTACGGAGGGCAATTCACTAAAACCACTCCTCTTCGTTGGAAGTAGGAGCAACGATTACAAAAAGAAATCAAGGCAAAGGGACACTCCCCCTTTCCTTGTTACGATTAAAGCACAAAGACAATTTAAAGAAGTAGAACTTAAATAAATATACCGACAACTCTTATAAGTAGAAGATGTAGCTTTCGTTGTCGGCGGCACTTCGTCGTAGCAAATGTGAGTAGTAGTAGCGACGTTACGACGGCGTGTTGAGAGCTCTTGAATTCTTGTTATTTGCTTGGCTTGAACATGTCTATTTATGGATATTGATCTATGAATTTAGACATAGGTAGTGTCCAAGGTGAGGTTCTTATCCCCCAAGACTTGTTCATCCACATCCTTCCAACTCAAGGATGAGGTGTTTCATCCAACCACCTTGTGCCACCTCCAACCTCCTTGGCGCCTAACTCAAGGATGAGGTGTTTCATCCAACCACCTTGTGCCACCTCCAACCTCCTTGGCGCCAACTTGAGGATGAGGTGTTTCATCCAACCACCTTGTGCCACCTCCAACCTCCTTGGGCGCCAACTTGTTGGAGCCATTCAACTTGTGCCACATCATGGGAGCCAACCATCTTGTGCCAACTCACCTTATTTTGGGCGTCCACCACAAGGAAGCTTGGTGATGGTTTGGATGTCCACCTTGATGCCACATCACCCTTTGAACCAAAACACGAGTCAAGTCCAAATTCACCCCCTTGAAATTCGAGCTCTTCTCGAGGCTGGAACTTGACTAGCAGTTGACTGTAGTCAAAGGGTTTTGGACCGCAGCATAAAGTTAGCTTAAAATATAAAGTACGATGGTTCTAACCATCCGATCTCGACCTAGACCTTCCATTGGAGGTATTGGGCCGGATCTATGCTTAACGACCTTGCTTCGCTTTCACACGAGCTTACCTTGTAGCCTCGCCTGCCTTCACCCGAGTACCTCTTCCTCCAAGTCCTCTGGCGTTGTTCGACCACCTCGGTTCCCACCGGTGTCGCAGACCTTCCGCTCAACTTTAGCATTTCGCACACTTAATTGAGCTCGTAAGATAACAAATATACCCTTAACTATTGAGCCTTTTGCCATAATCAAAATACGGTTCGACTTTGGTGCCCACGCACCAACAATCTCCCCTTTTGATTCATGGCAAACCGACACAAAAGTTAAGGAAAAATTACATAACAAAGAAGCTAGCATAATGATTAAGCATGAATGAGCTAGCATAAAGATTAAATATGAATGAGCTAGCATAATGATTAAGCATGAATGAGCTAGCATAAAGATTAAATATGAATGAGCTAGCATAAAGATTAAATATGAATGAGCTAGCATAATGATTAAGTATGAATGAGCTAGCATAAAGATTAAGCATGAGTGAGCTAGCATAAAGATTAAGCATGAGTGAGAAATATTATTGTTTCAAGTTCTCCCCTTTGAGGTAACCTCCCCCTTGACCGAAGGTGAGTTCTTGAAAAATAATTTTTACTCCCCCTTAATAGTTGCTTAAGTAAACGGAATTACTTAATATAAAAGGTAATAATTTTGTTTACTTTCTTCCTTACTTTTGTGACTTTCTCCCCCTTTTTCCTTAACTCAAAAAGTTTGTAAGTCCAAGCAAGTTCCCAATATAAATATATATATATATATATATATTTTTTTTAAAATAATAATAAGCTTGAAAATATGTTCATCTAAAATGTACAACTCCGGTTGGACTTGATTGATATAGAATGATCAATAAGTCTTGAAGGAGTTGATTAATTTTAAATAATTATACTCCATGGTTCATGTCGATGCAATCCGAATCTACATCCGAACTGGAGTAAGGTCCTAACATCTCACGCCGCTCACGTATATACACACAAACACATTAGTCCTATGTGTTGTGAGATGTGTTGGCTCCTTAAATCTATAGGTATATGATTTCTAAGGTAAGACTTAGGCTAATTTCATAAAAAGAAGCAAAAGTAGAGTACATATATAGAAAAATTTAAATCCTACTCTATTACGCACATACCTAACTTTCGTCTTAATAAACTAAATTCGGCTTCGGGTAGTGGTTTGGTGAAGATGTCCGCTAGGTTTGATTTGGACTCAACATACTCTAGTTGTATAGTTCCATTAGTTACATGTTCCCTAATGAAGTGGTGTTTAACTTCTATATGTTTTGTCCTAGAATGACATATTGGATTTTTAGTTAAGTTAATTGAACTGATGTTATCTATGTAGGTTTTAATGTTGTTAAAGATTAAGCTAAAGTCTTGGAGAGTGTGCTTCATCCACAGTGAGTCGAGAGACACACTCACCCATCGCAACGATATTCGGCTGGTGGTAGATAAGGCAACGCAATGTCAGCTTCCTACGCACCAACTCACTAGACTCGGCCGAGGATTTGACAACAACCACTCGTGCTCTTTCTATCGAGTTTACTACGGCATAGTCGGAGTCGGAGTAGCCGATTAGATTAAACTCGTAGATCTAGGGTACCAAATACCTACGCTTTAGCGTGCCCTTTAGATATCTAAGGATACGCTGACTAGGGTTAGGTGAGACTCCAGTGCAGGTTTGTAACCTTGCGCACATACTTACCGTGAATAAAATGTCGGGTCGGCTCATGGTTAAGTATAGGAGACTTCCTATTGCGCTCCTATAGTATTTTAGGTCAACGGGTTTTCCTTCTACATCTTCGCTTTATATTAACATTAGTTGCCATAGGTGTATTGATTATTTTAGCATCTTGCATTCCAAATCGATTTATTAAGTCCTTAGTATATTTTTGTTGATGTAAATATATTCCATCTTTAGTTTGTTTAATTTGTAAACCTAAGAAAAACTTAACTCTCCCACTAAATTCATTTCAAATTCACTTTCCATAAGTGAGATGAATTCGCTTAGCAGGATCGAGTTGGTAGTTCCAAAAATTATATCATCTACATAGATTTGGGCTATAAAGATTTCTTTTCCTACGGTTTTAACGAATAAGGTTGGGTCGACTAAACCTTGGTTGAATCCTTTGGACTTAAGATAGATCGAAAGCCTTTCGTTCAAGCTCTTGGGGCTTGTTTGAGTCCATATAGGGCTTTCTTAAGTCTAAGGACATGGTCGTTTATCTAGATTTTCAATCCGGAGGTTGACTGACGTAAACTTCTTCCTTAATGTATCCATTCAAAAATGCTGACTTGACATCCATATGAAACAATTTAAAACCTCGATGTGCAGCATCTGCTAACAACATTCTGATGGACTCTAGTCTGGCTACTGGGGCGTAGGTCTCATCGTAATCTAAACCTTCGACTTGACTAAACCCTTTTGAGACTAACCTAGCTTTATTTCTAAATACTTAAACTTTATCATCAATTTTATTTATAAATACCCAACTTGTTCCAATAATTGATTTTTCTTTAGGTGGTGGTACTAATTCCCGGACTTCATTTCTAGTGAATTGAGCTAGCTCTTCTTGCATAGCAATAATCCAGTCGGGATCAAGAAGTGCTTGTTCAATAGTTTTGGGTTCGATTTTGGAAATTAACGAGATTTGACTAAGGTTTCGATATGAATCTCTAGTTCGAACCCCTAAATTTGGATCACCTATAACTTGATTGATAGGATGATTTGTTTGAGTCTTAGTGTGACTCGGGTTAGGGTCATCTATCACTTGGTCGATAGGATGACTTGGGTGAGTTCTAGTTTGACTTGGGTTAGAGTCATCTATCACTTGGTCGATAGGATGACTTGGGTTAGGACGAGATTCAAGTTCAAGATCAGAGTCGGGTTCGCTATAAGTTGATTTGCTAGTTGGTTTTGTTAAGGATTGAACGGGTTCGTGTCCTTCGTCGAAAACTATATTAATGGTTTCTTCGACTCTTATGTGTAGGATCAATGGAATTACTAAAGGGTTGTTTGTAAGTTTTTAAACCTAAATCATCTCACCAATATCTACATGATCAAAACATGTTATTCCTATGTGTTATTATTGTGAGATGACTTTCAATTTTACTTGATTAATTTTAATGAATTTAAATTAACCAACATTAGGTTAGATTCGGATTTAGTCTAAGCTCATCAAGTAATCTTTTCAAGAGATTAGCTTCCAGGTCGTGGCGAGGCACAGAGGCCTTCTTTGATCGGAACAACGACCACTTCCTTAGACAAAGCTAATTTCAAGAAATTGATAACTCGACTTACTTGAGACTAGATCTTGGTCTAACTAGTTATTTTTGAAAAGAGGCTCCCCGAGGCTCAATCTTTTCGTAGGATTTTAGTTGATTTATTTTTGAAAAGAGGCTCTGAGGCTCAATCTTTCGCAGGATTTTAGTTGGTTATGAGTCCTATCTAACCATTCTAAAAATAAAGGAAAAACTAAGCATGCAATTTCTAAGACTTAACAAAAATACATTTTGTATTGGCTCTCGACCATTGAATCGAGTGGTCTATTCACATAGTGAATTTGGTCCTGGGAACCCAATACATGTTAGATCCTAAAGTTGAAATCAAAGTGGTCTTAGGACCCATGCTTGGACATTTTTCTTATGTTGGTTTACTATAGACATATATGACTTATTGGTTGTATTTGAGTTAAACCCGAGTCCGGCCTTGTTGTACACGGCCCTTTGTGATCCAAGTAAGAGGTCAAGTCCCTTGGATCCCAAAGTGAACCTTTCCAACGTGTTCCTAAGGTCTTCGACTTGTGTTTTCAAAAGCGAGTTCTCAACTTCAAGCTTTTCAACTTGAGTTGAGTCCTCCTCTTGAATACGAGTAGTCGAAGAGGTTAGGGAGACCTCATGTTTGAGAAGGTTAACCTCCTCAATTAGGGTCTCGACCTTGGACTCGGACTTAGCTAGTTTCTTATTTAAAAATTTAATTGCACCATACAAAGTATTAAGTAACGACCGACTTACCCTTAATGATTCTTTTGAACCGGATACGGATCCGTGGCTTGTCTTGAATGGAAGCTCATCATCGGATTCGACTCGGACTCTTCTTGGTTTCGAGTCGTGCTCGGTCGGCTTGGCCATTAGAGCTTGGATATCGTCTTCTTCCTCCGACATCTCCTCCCAAGTAGCGTTTAGCACTTTCTTGGTCTTTGATGCTTTATTCTTTAGCTTTGGGCACTCGGACTTGATGTGACCGAACTCGCTGCACTCATAGCATCTAAAATTAGAAGTATTTGAATTAGGTTTAGGCTTACCTTGAGTTGTTGGTCGTTTTCGCCTCTGATCATCTTCCGAACTAGATTGACTAGTTCGGATTCTATTTCGAGTCTACTTCCGATTCGGACTCGCCTTCTTCCTTCGGGGTGGCTTGCTTTGGCCTCTTCTTCTTGAACTCGCAACTAACGCAATACTCTTCTCACCGACCACGTTAGTTTGCTCATGTAATTCAAGTTCAAACAATTCGCCTAACCTAATTTTAGAAAGGTCCTTGGAGACCTTGTAGGCATCGACCATGGATGCCCACAAGGTGGTCCTAGGAAACGAGTTAAGAGAATACCGATAAGGTCGCGATTCTCGACCTTTTGTCCGATGGCATGGAGTTGGTTGACGATGTCTTGATACGAGCATGTAGTTGAGTTGCGGTCTCGCTTTTCCTGCATTTTCAAGTTATACAATTTATTTAAAAGTAAATCTCTTTACATACCTTCGTGTCGCCGGTGCCTTCGTAGTTCCACTAGCTTGGTCCATAAGTCCTTTGCACTAATGAAGGGGCCGACGCTTGAGCTCTTCCTTGACAACCCACATTGCAAGATTTGAGTTGCCTTGGCATCGGCTTCTACTTGTTTTTTCATGGAATTTGACCATTGATCGTAACTCCAAAGATTCACCATCTTCATTAATAGGAAGTGTGAAACCGGTTTGATTACGATCCACATCTCGATTTGGGTTTTAAGAAAGCATTCCATCCGACCCTTCCAATAACGAAAGTCATTACGTTGCTGTAAACGGGTCGGCGGTGCTAAACCCTTCGAGATGGGCCATTTAAAAACAAGAAGAAGAACGATTAAAAGAATCTTGCAAAACACACACGAAAGAATATTCCAAGACTTTCGTCTTGGATTAATAGGGAAGTAAAAAGATATATAAAATGTAACTTGCAAAAGAAATAAACAATCAAATGCGAATGTCGCTGAAGTTCCGAGGACAACCTTACTCGGATCTAACTCAAGGACAACCTTATCCGGATCCTAAAGCCTCTAATGCAATTCTATATGTAGGAGAAGATAAGCAAGTGAAATAATTATACGAAAACAGAAATAAATAAATAAAAAATCTGTAAAAAAGAAAAACAAAGCTAGATTGGTGGTTTCACCGAATCTTAGCGCCCCTCGATACCAATTGTTGGATCGAAAGTGTCGCTAGAGGGGGTGAATAGCGATACGGTGTCGTTAAAAACTTTTGCAATAAGTAAAAGCAAGTAGAGAATGCATGGAAATATAAAGTAGACAAGATATTTTTACGTGGTTCACAATCTTGATTGCTAATCCACGGCCCTAGTGATCCTTGATCACGCACGGAGGGCAATTCACTAAAACCACTCCTCTTCGCTGGAAGTAGGAGCAACGACAAAAAAGAAATCAAGGCAAAGGGACACCCCCTTTCCTTGTTACGATTAAAGCACAAAGACAATTTAAAGAAGTAGAACTTAAATAAATATACCGACAACTCTTATAAGTAGAAGATGTAGCTGTTGTCGGGCGCACTTCGTCAGCAAATGTGAGTAGTAGTAGCGCGTTACCGTGTTGAGAGCTCTTGAATTCTTGTTATTTGCTTGGCTTGAACATGTCTATTTATGGATATTGATCTATGAATTTAGACATAGGTAGTGTCCAAGGTGAGGTTCTTATCCCCAAGACTTGTTCATCCACATCCTTTGCGCCAACTCAAGGATGAGGTGTTTCATCCAACCACCTTGTGCCACCTCCAACCTCCTTGTGCGCCAACTCAAGGATGAGGTGTTTCATCCAACCACCTTGTGCCACCTCCAACCTCCTTGGGCGCCAACTTGAGGATGAGGTGTTTCATCCAACCACCTTGTGCCACCTCCAACCTCCTTGGGCGCCAACTTGTTGGAGCCATTCAACTTGTGCCACATCATGGGAGCCAACCATCTTGTGCCAACTCACCTTATTTTGGGCGTCCACCACAAGGAAGCTTGGTGATGGTTTGGATGTCCACCTTGATGCCACATCACCCTTTCAACCAAAACAACACGAGTCAAGTCCAAATTCACCCCTTGAAATTCGAGCTCTTCTCGAGGCTGGAACTTGACTAGCAGTTGACTGTAGTCAAAGGGTTTTGGACTGCAGTACAAGTTAGCTTAAAATATAAAGTACGATGGTTCTAACCATCTGATCTCGACCTAGACCTTCCATTGGAGGTATTGGGTCGGATCTACACTTAACGACCTTGCTTCGCTTTCACACGAGCTTACCTTGTAGCCTCGCTTCCGGTCTTCACCCGAGTACCTCGGCTTCCTCCGAAGTCCCTCTGGCGTTGCCCGACCACCTCGGTTCCCACCGGGTGTCGCAGACCTTCCGCTCAACTTTAGCATTTCTGCACACTTAATTGAGCTCGTAAGATAACAAATATACCCTTAACTATTGAGCCTTTTGCCATAATCAAAATACCGGTTCGACTTTGGTGCCCACTGCACCAACAGTAATATGCATGCGTGTGTTGTGTGTGTTGTAATAAATGTAGATTTATTATTTTTATTGCTTCCGCTGTGCTCATGTTTGCGAAACGTGATCGAACACACACACGCCGCGGTACCGGAAACCCAACTGTGGTATCAGAGCCCAGGTTGTGTTTCGACATAATCGTAAAAATGGTTTTGCGATAGTCATAATGTATTTCTGGAAATTTTCTAATTTTGGAAATTTAGAAGTATTTAAGGAAATTTTTCAATTTTGGAAAGTCTAGAAGTATTTATGGAAATCTTCCACTTTTGGAAAGTTGGAAGTATTTATGGAAATTGATATTTTCCATAAATAAAATATTTGATTAGATTCTGGAAATTTGTTTCCTAATTTAATCATGATTTGATTTGAGAAATCAAATCTTAAAATATTTTATTTCCATAAGTAGTTTTAATGATTTAGGAAATTGGTTTCTAAATAGATTTTCCTTAATAAAAAATTCCATGAATAAAATATGTGATTAGATTTGGAAATTTATTTCCTAATTTAATTATGATTTGATTTGGAGAATCAAATCTTAAACATATTTTGTTTTCATAAATAGTTATGACATATATGGAAATATATACATGACATAATTGTATGCCATGTAATTGCATTAGATGCATAACATTATGTCATGCGTGTCGTGACATGTAGATGTATGCCATGTATGTCATGCCATGTAGATAATAGTTATTTGCATGAAAAGTGGATGAGACATAAAAAACCCTTAAACAATATTAAAGCCTACACCTTCCATTAATATTGTTAGAACCAGAGTTCCGTTTCTTGTTTGGGTTGTTGGACTCTCTCCAAGCCCGGCTCGAACCGAAACATGTTCAAACTATGGAATAGTTTAATACTAATATGGTAAGAGTCAGAGGTCAATCGTTAGCTTTGGTTGTTGGACTCTCTCCAAGCTGGGTTAATTGGTTGAATGCGCTCTAACCATATTAAAACTGTTTCCCGATTAATGGGTTTGCTTTAACCTGGAGCATCGGCTTGTTGGACTCTCTCCAAGGTCAATGTAAAGGGAGGTGAAGTTGGGTGTTATGCATATGATGCATACTTGTTAATGTGTTAACAACCCAACGTATGTGTGAACATTCAATTAGTTGATAGCACATTGTGATAGTTGCATATACGTGAAATGCAATCGGTATAGTTGATACCTACCGTCGTAGTTATGAATGGCTTGTTAGACTCTCTCCAAGGTTGTTCATAACTATGATGGATATCAGCTCATTCGAAGATGGACCTACGATCTCCCGAAGTGATTTTGGGGTTTTTTGAATTTCGAAAAATGAATGAGATTTATAAATGTATATTGATGCATTTTAAAATCATTTTCTCATATATGCTCGTTTTGTATTTCTAGGTCAATAAATTGATCATGACGTCTTTGAATTTGCGCACTATTTTGGATTCGAACAAACTGACTGGGCCTAACATCCTGGACTGGCTTAGAAACCTGAGAATTGTTCTCAAGGCAGAAAAGCTTGCATATGTCCTTGAAGAGCTTCTTCCTGACCGTCCTAAGGATGATGCAACCTGCATCAAATGTTGGTCTATCGAGCATGTGGCGATTCTCGAGCCGGGCGAAGTTGCATCATGCTAGCGGCGATGGTACCTGAGCTGCAAAAGCAGCATGAGCATATGGATGCTAATACTATGGTCTTCCATCTTCATGAGTTGTTCGATGAGCAAGCGAGATCCGAAAGGTTCGAGGTCTCTAGGCTCCTCTTCACCACGAAAATGCAAGAAGGTTCGTCTGTAGTGCAGTTTGTGCTAAAGATGAATGGGTATATCAAGCGGCTAGCTATCCTCGGTTTTGTGATGGATCATGAGTTAAGTATTGACTTAATTCTGCATTGTTTGCCCAAGAGTTTTTCGCAATTTGTGATGAACTATTGGATGAACAAATTGGAATCCACCATTCCCGAGCTCCTCAATATGCTGAAGACTGTGGAGCCTTCTGTGAAGCATGAGGAGAAGGCGGTTCTGTTAGTTGATTCCTCAAAGAAAGGTTCTAAGAGGAAGGAAAAAGAACAGAAGAAAGGAAAGAACAAAAAGGCAAAGAAGGAGGAACCAGCGTAAAAGGGCACTTGCCATCACTGTGGCAAGGAAGGCCACTGGCGAAGAAACTGCAAGATTTATCTTGAGTCCATGAAGAAGAAGAAGGCATCCGATGCCCCATCCTCTTCAGGTATCTTCGTTATTGAGTGTCATTCTATTTCCTTAGACACTTGGGTATTGGATACTGGGTGTGGCTCACATATATGTAATGACATACAGGGGCTAAGGAATAGAAGAAGACTTGTCAGAGGGGAGTGAAATTTGCGAGTTGGCAATGGAGCAAAGGTTGCTGCGGTCGCCATCGGAACTTATTTGCTGAAGCTCCCTAGTGGACTAGTCTTAGAACTAGACAATTGTTATTATGTTCCTTCTCTAATAAAGAACATTGTTTCTATTTCCTGTTTAAATAGAAATGGTTTCCATTTGACGTTTAGTAAAAATTGTTGTTATATAACTTTGAAATGGCGTACTTTATAGAACTGGAACCTTGAATAATGACATTTATACGTTGGACGTATCCAGTGACATTTTCAATATCGAAGCGAGCAACACGCGTGCTCAAAAGGATAATCAAATAGACTCCTATATGTGGCATTGTCGTCTTGGCCATATAAGCAAGAAACGCATGTCCGAATTACACCGATGTGGAATTCTAGAATCGTTTGAATTGGATTCATACGATACATGTGAATCATGCTTAAAAGGCAAGATGACTAAGTTACCTTTTACTGGAAAAGGTGAACGAGTGGGAGAGTTACTAGGTCTAATACATACTGATGTATGTGGACCTATGTCAACTCAAGCATTAGGAGGCTATAGCTACTTCATTACCTTCACCGATGATCACTCACGGTTTGGGTATGTGTTCTTGATGAAACACAAGTCTGAAGCCTTTGAAAGGTTCAAAGAGTTCAGAAATGAAGTAGAGAAACAACATGACAAGAGTATTAAAATACTTCGATCGGATCGAGGTGGTGAATACTTGAGTCAGGAGTTTCTTGATTACCTAAGAGACAATGGTATATTGTCTCAATAGGACCGCTCTATACACCACAAAGATAATGGTGTATCCGAGAGGCGAATCGATCCTTGTTGGACATGGTCAGTCAATGATGAATCATGCGACTCTTCCCAAGTCCTTTTGGGGTTATGCACTTTAGCATACATTGTTTACTTGTTCAATGTAATGCCTACCAAGGTAGTCTCAACTACTCCATATGAGATATGGAATGGTAAGAAACCTCATGTATCTTACTTGAAGATATGGGGTTGTCTCGCTTATGTGAAGCTGGATCAGACGTATAAATTGATGCTAAGTCCGATAAATGTCTATTTGTTGATACCCTAAGGAAACAAGGGGTTACCAATTCTATCATCCTGTGGAACAAAAGGTGTTTGTTTCAAGGCATGCTGTGTTTCTAGAGAAAGAGTTTCTCTTGCAAGAAAACAGTGGGAGTGTCGTCGAGCTTGAGGAGGCTCGAGAGACTCAAATAGACATTGATGGGATACCTGGTGAAGCACAATAGCCGACAACTCATAGTGATGAGCAATCGGCTGGACCTATTGTAACACCACATCTTTGTAGATCTGGAAGAACACGCAATATTCCTGAGAGATATGGATTTCTCGTATGTTAATCGAACGACGTGTTACTCATTGATGATGAGGAGCCTACCAGTTATGAAGAAGTGCTGACAAGTTCAGAAAGGGATAAGTGGCTTGGTGCCATGAAGTCGGAAATGAATTCCATGTATGAAAACCAAGTTTGGAACTTGGTTGACCCACCTGAAGGGATAAAGCCTAAAGGGTGCAAGTGGGTTTTCAAGAAGAAAACCGACATGGATGGTAATGTGATTCATTATGATTATGAGATATGGCAGATGGATGTGAAAACGACTTTCCTTAATGGAAACCTGCTCGAGGACGTGTATATGATACAGCCTTAGGGTTTCACATCGGTTGATAAAACCAAGGTATGTAAATTTCGACCATCCATTTATGGATTGAAGCAAGCATCCAGGAGCTGGAATATCCGTTTTGATGAGACAATCAAAAAGTTTGATTTCTCACAAAATCCAGATGAACCTTGTGTGTACAAGAAGGTTAGTGGGAGTACAGTCGTGTTCCTAGCATTGTATGTCGATGACATACTACTTATAGGAAACGATGTTTCAATCTTACAGTCAGTGAAGGTTTGGTTTGTTAGTAATATATGAGAGATGTCCTAAGGCAATCGCCTTATGTATGAACCATTTATATGATAAATGAAGATTCACTATTTGAGTATACATATTTTATGTATTTGATTGGATCTTAAACTCATTTACTGAATGTCCACGATACGATTCACAGCATGAGAGAATTTGTGATTGGATCACAACTAGTGAGTATCTCTACATGTGTAATTGTGATGTATCGGAATTATCCCTAGTCGATGAATTGATGGATTCGACACCATCAATTCGCTGAGACTAGCACGAGGTATACTCCTTGGTGTATCCAAGCAAACCGATTCTCACCGGCCGGAGACATAGTGATGTCCGAGTTAATCGTGGATGCTAGTTATGGTAACTAGTTCATCGAGTGACCACCGTAAGACTTCATATGGTTCTCTGCATATATAGATATGTCAATGAAGTTCTTACTGTGGCTTAAGTGCGATGTTCCTTTGACTTGCGGTATTCAAGTCATCTTGATCATGGAGACTTATGCTTTGACATCCTAAGCAAACATCTCTAAGGAGATGTGGACCCGGGATGATTGGGTATAAGTCGAAGTGATCGAAGGTGTTTGAATAGCCTATAAAGGATTCACCACTCCTTGCAAGGAGATGTATACCCATGGCCTCTCGTCTGATTGTTACTAAAGTCTTTGGCCAAAGCATTACATGTTTAGAGTAAGGTACTCTTCGATACATGTGGAGTAACTAGAATCCGTAGGACGAGGAAATGATATCAAAGAGCGACGAGTCAAACAATGGGGATCGACAATAGACCATGCCCAACCAGATAAGATGAGTGAAGGGAAGCAATACGTAATTCATTCAAGCTACTGAAGGGTTTCAGAAATAGTTCTGGATCAATCGTTGATCTTTTCGGTTAATTGGGGATCATGATGTACTACTAGGTGCCACTCATGATCGTTCTATAATTAATGGTTAATTATAGACGGCCAACATAAACCGAGAACCTATTTGGTCACACGCACAACGAGTGTAATCCAAAGGATTTAAAACGAGCTTGAGAATGGGATTCTCAGACGGAGAGAAACTATGTTTGGTTGGACCAAACATAAAGCGAGCATGAAATTGTTTCAGTCGCAATGGAAGCGTGGATGGGCCGTGTCTTATGAAGACATAATGGATGGACCAAAATGGTTTGGTCCTAATCCAATGGATGAGAATAAACCAAAGGGTTTGGTTTATATTAAACGAATGAACCAAAGGTTGGTTCGGTTCGTTTTAACTTAAAATAAACCATCATGGTTTGGTTTATTTTAACTTATCTTAATGGAGCGGGTTAACGGGCTTTATGGATATGATCCATTAACCACTAAGAGAATTAGTTCTCTATAAAATAGGGATTAAACCCTAACCCTAAACCTAATCACAAAGTGGCCGCCCAATCTAGTTGTTGCCGCCCACTCCTTGGAGGAGCAATCGGCGCCAACCCAAAGAGCAGCCACCGCCCAGCTTTGTGCTGCCGTCAAGACCCTTGCCGGCGTCCAAGCTCCAGCCGGTGAACCTCCGGCGACCCTCCGGTGATTCCCTAAAAGGTTCGGCATCAAGGTGAGCTTTTGTCTCCTTGCTTTGGCCGGCGCCTACTCCTCCACCAAGCTGTCCAGTTTTCTGGACAGCTTCTTCTCCTCTCGTCGGAGCGTCGTTTAGACGACGGTTAGGGCTCCGACAGCGGCTAACATACCGGGGATTTGATCTCCGGTAATCCTCTGAGGTGGAGGACGAAGGATTCGTCAATCGGTTGACGAATACCTCTCCGGAGAAGCAAGTCTTGAGGACTTGTCTTTAGGTCCGAATTTGGATTCGGACCGTGATCATCTCTCGATCACGTCGTCTTCAACACGAGGCTAGTAACCCGTACGAAGCTCGTGGCTTGGCGAAGTCATCCCGAGGAGCTCGGCGTGGATACGGATAGAGACGATTCTTACGAGAATCGTTCCGGTTGATGCCGTTCCCGCTACACGTCATACGGAAGGTATAACGTAGTTTAATTTCTTTTATTGCAATTTTAATTTACGGTTATGTCTACACTTGTTGTAATAGCATGCGTGTGTTGTGTGTGTTGTAATAAATAGGAATATTTATTATTTTTATTGCTTCCGCTGTGCTCATGTTTACGAAACATGATCGAACACACACACGCCGCGGTGCCGGAAACCCAACAGTGGTATCAGAGCCCAGGTTGTGTTTCGACATAATCGTAAAATTGGTTTTGCGATAGTCATAATGTATTTCTGGAAATTTTCTAAATTTTGGAAATTTAGAAGTATTTATGGAAATTTTTCAATTTTGGAAAGTCTAGAAGTATTTATGGAAATCTTCCACTTTTGGAAAGTTGGAAGTATTTATGGAAATTGATATTTTCCATAAATAAAATATTTGATTAGATTCTGGAAATTTGTTTCCTAATTTAATCTTGATTTGATTTGGGAAATCAAATCTTTAAAATATTTTATTTCCATAAGTAGTTTTGAAGATTTAGGAAATTGGTTTCCTAAATAGATTTTCCTTAATCAAATAATTCCATGAATAAAATATGTGATTAGATTTTGAAATTTGTTTCCTAATTTAATTATGATTTGATTTGGAGAATCAAATCTTAAACATATTTTATTTCCATAAATAGTTATGACATATAAGGAAATATTGTACATGACATAATTGTATGACATGTAGTTGCATTAGATGCATAACATAATGCCATGCGTGTCGTGACATGTAGATGTATGCCATGTATGCCATGCCATGTAGATAATAGTTATTTGCATGCAAAGAGGATGAGACATAAAAACCTTTAAACAATATTAAAGCCTACACCTTCCATTAATATGGTTTGAACTAGAGTTCCGTTTCTTGTTTGGGTTGTTGGACTCTCTCCAAGCCCGGCTCGAACCCGAACATGTTCAAACCATGGAATAGTTTAATACTAATATGGTAAGAGTCAGAGGTCAATCGTTAGCTTTGGTTGTTGGACTCTCTCCAAGCTGGGCTAATTGGTTGAATGCGCTCTAACCATATTAAAACTATTCTTGATTAATGGGTTGGCTTTAACCTGGAGCATCGGCTTGTTGGACTCTCTCCAAGGTCGATGTTAAGGGAGGTGAAGTTGGGTGCTATGCATAAGATGCATACTTGTTAATGTGTTAACAACCCGATGTATGTGTGAACATTCAATTAGTTGATAGCACATTGTGATAGTTGCATATACGGGATATGCAATCGGTATAGATGATACCTACCGTCGTAGCTATGAATGGCTTGTTGGACTCTCTCCAAGGTTATTCATAACTATGATGGATATCAACCCATTCGGAGATGAACCTACAATCTCCCGAAGTGATTTTGAGGTTTTTGAAATTCGAAAAATGAATGGGATTTATAAATGTATATTGATGCATTTTAAATCGTTTTCTCATATATGCTCGTTTTGTATTTCTAGGTCAATAAATTGATCATGACGTCTTTGAATTTGCGCACTATTTTGGATTCGAACAAACTGACTGGGCCTAACTTCCTGGACTGGCTTAGAAACCTGAGAATTGTTCTCAAGGCGGAAAAGCTTGCATATGTCCTTGAAGAGCCTCTTCCTGACCGTCCTAAGGACAATGCAACTCCAGACCAAATGTTGGTCTATCAGAAGCATGTGGCAGATTCTGAGCTGGCGAGTTGCATCATGCTAGCGGCGATGGTGTTATGTCCGCTAGGTTTGATTTGGACTCAACATACTCTAGTTGTATAGTTCCATTAGTTACATGTTCCCTAATGAAGTGGTGTTTAACTTCTATATGTTTTGTCCTAGAATGACATATTGGATTTTTAGTTAAGTTAATTGAACTAATGTTATCTATGTAGGTTTTAATGTTGTTAAAGATTAAGCTAAAGTCTTGGAGAGTGTGCTTCATCCACAGGAGCTGAGAGACACACTCACCCATCGCAACGTATTCGGCTTCGGTGGTAGATAAGGCAACGCAATGCTGCTTCCTACTGCACCAACTTACTAGACTCGAGCCGAGGATTTGACAACAACCACTCGTGCTCTTTCTATCGAGTTTACTACCGGCATAGTCGGTCAGAGTAGTAGCCGATTAGATTAAACTCGGTAGATCTAGGGTACCAAATACCTACGTTTAGCGTGCCCTTTAGATATCTAAGGATACGCTTGACTAGGGTTAGGTGAGACTCCTTGGCACAGGTTTGTAACCTTGCGCACATACTTACCGCGAATAAAATGTCGGGTCGGCTCGCGGTTAAGTATAGGAGACTTCCTATTGCGCTCCTATAGTATTTTAGGTCAACGGGTTTTCCTTCTACATCTTCGTTTATATTAACATTAGTTGCTATAGGTGTATTAATTATTTTAGCATCTTGCATTCCAAATCGATTTATTAAGTCCTTAGTATATTTTTGTTGATGTAAATATATTCCATCTTTAGTTTTATAGGTGTATATATTCCAAAAATAAAACCATGAGGGCTTAGACCCAAAGTGGACAATGGTATGATATTGTCCACTTTGGGCCCAAGCCCTCATGGTTTTTTTTTTGGGCTTTACCCAAAAGGCCTCATACCAATGGAGATATCTTTTCATCTTATAAGCACATGATCTTTTCCATGTCTTACCAATGTGGGACTTTGATTGTATTCCCAATACTCCAACAATCCCCCCCTCAAACGAAGGACCACATTGGGCCCCCCCTCAAGCCTATCCCTCCTCGGAGGATTTTCTCTGCTTGATGTCCGATCTTCAACCCACCAGGACTTCCTGTCAGTTGTTCGGTCCTCCCGACCCAACTAGACTTCCTGCCTGATTTCTAGTTCTCTTGATCCGGACGTGGGAGTTCAACTTCCTTCGTTCGAGGTTCATGGCTTGACATGGACCATGGCTCTGATACCAATTGTTAGTGCTTATAAGCTCCACATATCTCCACAATGGTATGATATTGTCCACTTTGGATCTAAGCCCTCATGGTTTTATTTTTGGGCTTTACCCAAAAGGCCTCATACCAATGGAGATATCTTTTCATCTTATAAGCACATGATCTTTTCCATGTCTTACCAATGTGGGACTTTGATTGTATTCCCAATACTCCAACAGATGGTACCTGAGCTGCAGAAGCAGCATGAGCATATGGATGCTAACACTATGGTCTTCCATCTTCATGAGTTGTTCGATGAGCAAGCGAGATCCGAAAGGTTCGAGGTCTCTAGGCTCCTCTTCACCACGAAGATGCAAGAAGGTTCGTCTGTAGTACAGTTTGTGCTAAAGATGAACGCGTACATCGAGCGGCTAGCTACCCTCGGTTTTGTGATGGATCATGAGTTAAGTATTGACTTAATTCTGCATTGTTTGCCCAAGAGTTTCTCGCAATTTGTGATGAACTATCGGATGAACAAATTGGAATCCACCATTCCCGAGCTCCTCAATATGCTGAAGACTGTGGAGCCTTCTGTGAAGCATGAGGAGAAGGCGGTTCTGTTAGTTGATTCCTCAAAGAAAGGTTCTAAGAGGAAGGCAAAAGAACAGAAGAAAGGAAAGAAAAAGGCAAAGAAGGCGGAACTAAAGAAAAAAGGGCACTTGCCATCATCTGGGCAAGGAAGGCCACCGCGAAGAAACTGCAAGATTTATCTTGAGTCCATGAAGAAGAAGAAGGCATCCGATGCCCCATCCTCTTCTTCTTTATTGATTGTCATTCTATTTCCTTAGGACACTTGGGTATTGGATATCATGTGGCTCTCATATATATGTAATGACATACAGGGGCTAAGGAATAGAAGAAGACTTGTCGAGGGGAGTCAAATTTGCGAGTTGGCAATGGAGCAAAGGTCGCGGCCGCCATCGAACTTATTTGTCAAGCCCCTAGTGGACTAGTCTTGAACTGACAATTGCTATTATGTTCCTTCTCTAATAAAGAACATTGTTTCTATTTCTCGCTTAAATAGAAATGGTTTCCATTTAACGCTTAGTAACAATTGTTGTTATATAACTTTGAATGGCGACTTTATGGAACCGAACTTTGAGTAATGGCATTTATACGCTGGACGATCCAAAGGACATCTTCAATATCGGCGAGCAACACGCTGCTCAAAAGGATAATCACATAGACTTATATGTGGCATTGTCGCTCTTGGCCATATAAGCAAGAAACGCATGTCCGAATTACACCGATGTGGAATTCGGAATCGCTTTGAATTGGATTCATACGATACATGCGAATCATGCTTAAAAGGCAAGATGACTAAGTTACCTTTACTGGAAAAGGTGAACGAGTGGGAGAGTTACTAGGTTTAGTACATACTGATGTATGTGGACCTATGTCAACGCAAGCATTAGGAGGCTATAGCTACTTCATTACCTTCACCGATGATCACTCACGGTTTGGGTATGTGTTCTTGATGAAACACAAGTCTGAAGCCTTTGAAAGGTTCAAAGAATTCAGAAATGAAGTAGAGAAACAACATGACAAAAGTATTAAAATACTTCGATCGGATCGAGGTGGTGAATACTTAAGTCAAGAGTTTCTTGATTATCTAAGAGACAATGGCATATTGTCTCAATGGACTCCGCCTATACACCACAAAGATAATGGTGTATCCGAGAGGCGAATCGACCTTGTTGGACATGGTCGTCAATGATGAATCATGCGACTCTTCCCAAGTCCTTTGGGGTTATGCACTTCGCATACCGCTTACTTGTTAAATGTAATGCCTACCAAGGTAGTCTCAACTACTCCATATGAGATATGGAATGGTAAGAAACCTCATGTATCTTACTTGAAGATATGGGGTTGTCCTCGCTTATGTGAAGCTGGATCAGACGCATAAACGATGCTAAGTCCGATAAATGTCTATTTATTGATACCCTAAGGAAACAAGGGGTTACTAATTCTATCATCCCGTGGAACAAAAGGTGTTTGTTTCAAGGCATGCCGTGTTTCTAGAGAAAGAGTTTCTCTGCAAGAAAATAGTGGGAGTGTCGCCGAGCTTGAGGAGGCTCGAGAGACTCAAATAGACATTGATGAGATACCCGGTGAGCACAACACCTGATAACTCATAGTGATGAGCAATCTACCGGACTCCATTGTAACACCACATCTTCGTAGAGATCCGTAGAACACGCAATATTCCCGAGAGATATGGATTTCTAAGTGAATCGAACGACGTGTTACTCATTGATGATGAGGAGCCTACCAGCTTATGAAGAAGTGCCGACAAGTTCAGAAGGGATAAATGGCTTGATGCCATGAAGTCGAAATGGATTCCATGTATGAAAACCAAGTTTGAACTTGGTTGACCCACCAAGGCATAAAGCCTATAGGGTGCAAGTGGGTTTTCAAGAAGAAAACCGATGGATGGTAATGTGATTACCTATAAGGCTAGATTGGTGGTAAAAAGGATATCGCCAAAAGCAAGGTGTTGATTATGACGAAACCTATTCGCCTGTAGCTATGCTTAAATCCATTCGATGCTCCCGCCATAGTGCTCATTATGATTATGAGATATGGCGATGGATGTGAAAACAGCTTTCCTTAATGGAAACCCGCCGAGGACGTGTATATGATACAACCCGAGGGTTTCACATCGCTGATAAAACCAAGGTATGCAAATTGCGACGATCCATTTATGGATCAAGCAAGCATCCAGAGTCGAATATCCGCTTTGATGAGACGATCAAAAAGTTTGATTTCACAAAATCCGCATTTAACCTTGTGTGTACAAGAAGGTTAGTGGAGGCAAATGTGTTCCTAGTATTGTATGTCGATGACATATTACTTATAGGAAACGATGTGTCAATCTTACAATGCTGAAGGTTTGGTTATCCAAGACATTCTCCATGAAAGATTCGGGAGAAGCAACCTACATCCTGGGATTAAGATCTATAGAGATAGATCGAAACGGTTGCTTGGTCTTTCGCAGCCTACATATATAGACCGAAAAGCAAAGAGGTTTAGCATGTCGGAATCCAAGAAAGGTTATCCGCCCATCGCATGGGGTACACCTTTCAAGTCTATGTGTCCGCGCACGTAAGACGAGAGGATTTGCATGAGTAAGATTCCCATGCATCCGCAATAGGATCTATCATGTATGCTATGTTATGTACGAGGCCCGATGTATCGTGATGCTGAGTGTCACGAAAGCAGATACTACCGATCCAGAATGGATCATTGGGTGGTCATAAGACGATCCTTAAGTACTTGAGAAGAACTAAGGACGTGTTCCTATATACGGAGAAGGGGATACGGGTGATAGCATAAGGATGATTCCGTGTCTCACCGATACGTGGTTCACCTTGAACGGGGGCGCAGTGAGTTGGAAAAGTTCCAAACAAGAGATCAGAGCGGATTCTACCACTGAGGCAGAATATATTGCAGCTTCGGAAGCAGCAAAGGAAGCGGTTTGGATCAAGAAGTTCGTTCATGAACTTGGTGTGATTCCGGCCATTGTTGAAGCACTACCGGTCTACTGCGACAACAATGGAGCAATTGCACAGGCGAAAGAGCCAAGGTCTCATCAACGATCCAAACATGTGCTTCGCCGCTATCATCTTATCAGAGAGATCATCAGTAGGAACGAAATACAAATCGAGAAAATTCCCACTGAAAGGAACTTAGCGGATCCTTGACTAAAGCATTACCTCAAAGCAAGTTTGAGGGTCATGTTAGAGACTATGGTATTGATACCGTAGCGATTGGCATTAGGCCAAGTGGAGTCTGTTAGTAATATATGAGAGATGTCCTAAGGCAATCGCTTTATGTATGAACCATTTATATGATAAATGAAGATTCACTATTCGAGTATACATATTTTATGTATTTGATTGGATCTTAAACTCATTTATCAATGTCCACGATACGATATTCACAAGATGAGAGAATTTGTGATTGGATCACAACTAGTGAGTATCTCTACATGTGTAATTGTGATGTATCGAATTATCCTAGTCGATGAATTGATGGATTGGACACCATCAATTCTACGAGACTAGCACGAGGTATACTCCTTGGTGTATCCAAGCACCGATTCTCACCGGGCCGAGACATAGTGATGTCCGAGTTAATCGTGATGCTAGTTATGGTAACTAGTTCATCGAGTGACCACCGTAAGACTTCATATGGTTCTCTCGCATATATAGATATGTCAATGAAGTTCTTACTGTGGCTTAAGTGCGATGTTCCTTTGACTTGCGGTATTCAAGTCATCTTGATCATGGAGACTTATGCTTTGACATCTTAAGCAAACATCTCTAAGGAGATGTGGACCCGGGATGATTGGGTATAAGTCAAGTGATCAAGGTGTTTGAATAGCCTATAAAGGATTCACCACTCCTTGCGAGGAGATGTATACCCATGGCCTCTCGTCGGATTGTTACTAAAGTCTTGGCCAAAGCATTACATGTTTAGAGTAAGGTACTCTTCGATACATGTGGAGTAACTAGAACTGTGAGGACGAGGAAATGATACTTGGGCTAGGTGTGACGAGTCACTTAGTGGGGACCTAGGACACAATAGACCATGTCCCAACCAAGTGGGTATAAGATGAGTGAAGGGAATGGGGCACGATTCATTCGAGCCATCAAGGGTTTCGTAAATAGTTCGATCAACCGCTGATCTTTTCGCTAATTGGGGATCATGATGTACTACTAGGTGCCACTCATGATCGCTCTATAATTAATGGTTAATTATAGACGGCCAACATAAACCGAGAACCTATTTGGTCACACGACAACGAGTGTAATCCAAAGGATTTAAAACGAGCTTGAGAATGGGATTCTCGATCGAGAGAAACTATGTTTGGTTGACCAAACATAAAGCGCAGCATGAATTGTTTGATGCAATGGAAGCGTGGATGGGCCGTGTCTTATGAAGACATAATGGATGGACCAAAATGGTTTGGTCCTAATCCAATGGATGAGAATAAACCAAAGGGTTTGGTTTATATTAAACGAATGAACCAAAGGTTGGTTCGGTTCGTTTTAACTTAAAATAAACCATCATGGTTTGGTTTATTTTAACTTATCTTAATGGAGCGGGTTAACGGGCTTTATGGATATGATCCATTAACCACTAAGAGAATTAGTTCTCTATAAAATAGGGATTAAACCCTAACCCTAAACCTAATGACAAAGTGGCCGCCCAATCTAGTTGTTGCCGCCCACTCCTTGGAGGAGCAATCGGCGCCAACCCAAAGAGCAGCCACCGCCCAGCTTTGTGCTGCCTTCAAGACCCTTGCCGGCGTCCAAGCTCCAGCCGGTGAACCTCCGGCGACCCTCCGGTGATCCCCTAAAAGGTTCGGCATCAAGGTGAGCTTTTGTCTCCTTGCTTTGGCCGGCGCCTACTCCTCCACCAAGCTGTCCAGTTTTCTGGACAGCTTCTTCTCCTCTCGTCGGAGCGTCGTTTAGACGACGGTTAGGGCTCCGACAGCGGCTAACATACCGGGGATTTGATCTCCGGTAATCCTCTGAGGTGGAGGACGAAGGATTCGTCAATCGGTTGACGAATACCTCTCCGGAGAAGCAAGTCTTGAGGACTTGTCTTTAGGTCCGAATTTGGATTCGGACCGTGATCATCTCTCGATCACGTCGTCTTCAACACGAGGCTAGTAACCCGTACGAAGACGAAGCTCGTGGCTTGGCGAAGTCATCCCGAGGAGCTCGGCGTGGATACGGATAGAGACGATTCTTACGAGAATCGTTCCGGTTGATGCCGTTCCCGCTACACGTCATACGGAAGGTATAACATAGTTTAATTTCTTTTATTGCAATTTTAATTTACGGTTATGTCTACACTTGTTGTAATAGCATGCGTGTGTTGTGTGTGTTGTAATAAATAGGAATATTTATTATTTTTATTGCTTCCGCTGTGCTCATGTTTACGAAACATGATCGAACACACACACGCCGCGGTGCCGGAAACCCAACATGGTTATCCAAGACATTCTCGATGAAAGACCTGGGAGAAGCAACCTACATCCTTGTGATTAAAATCTATAGAGATAGATCGAAACGGTTGCTTGGTCTTTTGCAGTCCACATATATAGACCGAGTGCTTAAAAGGTTTAGCATGTCGGAATCCAAGAAAGGTTTCTTACCCATCATGCATGGGATACACCTTTCGAAGTCTATGTGTCCGCGCACAGAAGATGAGAGGATTTGCATGAGTAAGATTCCCTATGCATCTGCAATAGGATCTATCATGTATGCTATGTTATGTACGAGGCCCGATGTATCATACGCTCTGAGTGTCACGAGCAGATACCAGTCCGATCCGGGAATGGATCATTGGGCGGCTATTAAGACGATCCTTAAGTACTAGAGAAGAACTAAGGATGTGTTCCTAATATATGGAGAAGGTGACATGGTGTTACGCGGGTATACGGATGCCAGCTTCCAGACAGACAAGGATGATTCCAGGTCTCAGTCTGGATACGTGTTCACCTTGAATGGGGGTGCAGTGAGTTGGAAAAGTTCCAAACAAGAGTGTTAGTTAAAGCCCTAGAACCAATCATATGATGGTTGAATAGGGAACATTTTGTATCATATTCTATAAAGGCAAAGGATTGGTTATTATATTTACATCTTGCTTGTGCCAGCTAATTTAAATATAATAATGCCCTAGAAAAGTAGGTTCTTATCTACAGCACATCAATTGGCAGAATTGATTATGAGAGGCTGTAGAGAACACTTTCCTAAATGTTCCTAGTCGAGTATTAATATGCAAGGGCAATATTAATACATAAAGACTAGCATGTAGGTCAATTGATGACTTGATCTCACAAGTCATGGATATATGATATCAAGTTGACACATGGGTATATATTGGAGAATATATACTGAACTGACCCGCCATGAGAAAGTTTCATGGATCGTTATATGAGTGTCATAAACTTTCTCATGTGACTATTGGTATGAATAGTCCTTAGACCTGAAGTCACTACGGTTCCCTACATAAGGAGTTATGTACTTTGGTATCGTCAAACGTCACCCGTAACAGGGTGGACCATAAAGGCGATTACTGGGTATGTAACAAATTATGCGGAGGGATGTGAGTGATGTAGATGGGATCTATCCCTTCCATATGGGGAGTGATATCGGTGGGCCTTGATTGAGTAGAACTACTAAAACGCATGGCCATGCTCGAATGAGTCAATATGAGATATTGAGCTCATTTGTTTGAGTTAGTTTACTCAGGGATCAAGAAACACATAGATTGATCGAGGATGACACGGTCTATGCCTCATTGATCAATCTGATATCAAGGATAGAAGGACACGGTCATATATTATAGTAGTCACGGAAAGGTTAGTCGGATCTTGACTTATCTCGTAACTTGGGTAGCAATGATGTATTGCTAGATGCCGCTCATTGCTTGTGTATCTAAAAGAGTTTAGATCCACTGCCAACGTTATGAGAGCCTATAGGGTCACACACAAAGAGCATGATAATTAGAGGAATTAGAGTATTCTAGTTTGACTAGAATAATATGGGAATAAGCTTAAGTACAAAATGGTTTTTGGACTTTAAGCTTAATGAGAATTTTAGCTAATTGATTTAATGAGATTAATTCAATATGTTACCTTATTGATTTAATAAGATTAATTCAATATGATAACATAAGCTTAATTGAATTAATAAGATTAATTCAATATGATAACATAAGCTTAATTGAATTAATAAGATTAATTCAACATGCATGAATGCCACATAAGCATGCCACCTAAGCATCCACCTAAGCTAGATAAGGTGGAAGGGGAAAAAATGGTTTTTGTCTCCTTAAGTGGCTGGCCAAAACAAAAGGGGTCTCAATGCAATGGATTGCATTAAATTGTAGGAGGTGAAAGGGTTTTGCCAACCCTATAAAAGGCCCCATGGAGTGGCCGGCCAAAGCATCATTTGGATTGTGATTGTGGTGTGGTTGTGAGAGAGAGCTTGAGAAGCTTGGTGGAAGCTTTGGTTGTGTGGCTTTGTGAGTGTAGGCTAGCAAGAAGAGTAGTCTTCTTCCTCCTTTCTCTTCTTCCCTAGATTCCTCTCCTTTAGGGACTTCTCTAGCAAGAAGTAAAGGAGAGCTCTTCTAGTTTTCCTTTTGTGAGACAAGAGCGTGCTCGTGTGGATACGTATAGAGGCACGGACACTTGAACGTGCTAAAGATCCAACAAACCGAAAGGAAAAGCGGGATTGCAAAGGGCACGCAACAAAGGTAGAACTCTCCTATAAGATAGGTTTGGTTTAGAGAAATTTATTTTATACGAGTTTGCTTTCGCATGGATCACTTGGAAGGGATCCTATTTTCCGTTGCGCATATGCCATTAGGCATACGAGATTTCCCTACAAAGAGAATGTAGCGGATTCTACCACTGAGGCAGAATACATTGCAGCTTCGGAAGCAGCAAAGGTAGCTGTTTGGATCAAGAAGTTCGTTCATGAACTTGGTGTGATTCCGGCCATTGTTGAAGCAATACTGGTCTACTACGACAACAATGGAGCAATTGCACAGGCGAAAGAGCCAAGGTCTCATCAATGATCCAAACATGTGCTTCGCCGCTATCATCTTATCAGAGAGATCATCAGTAGCAACGAAATACAAATTGAGAAAATTCCCACTGAAAGGAACTTAGCGGATCCTTTAACTAAGGCATTACCTCAAAATAAGTTTGAGGGTCATGTTAGAGCTTATGGTATTGGATACCGTAGCGATTGACATTAGGCCAAGTGGGAGTCTGTTAGTAATATATGAGAGATGTCCTAAGGCAATCGCCTTATGTATGAACCATTTATATGATAAGTGAAGATTCACTATTTGAGTATACATGTTTTATGTATTTGATTGGATCTTAAACTCATTTACTAAATGTCCACGATACGATTCACAGCATGAGAGAATTTGTGATTGGATCACAACTAGTGAGTATCTCTACATGTGTAATTGTGATGTATCGAAATTATCCCTAGTCGATGAATTGATGGATTTAGACACCATCAATTCTGTCGAGACTAGCACTAGATATAGTCCTTGGTCTATCCATGCAGCTGATTCTCACTGGCTGGAGACATTGTGATGTCCGGAGTTAATCGTGGATGCTAGTTATGGTAACTAGTTCATTTGAGTGACCAGCCGTAAGACTTCATATGGTTCTCTGCATATATAGATATGTCAATGAAGTTCTTACTGTGGCTTAAGTGCGATGTTCCTTTGACTTGCGGTATTCAAGTCATCTTGATCATGGAGACTTATGATTTGACATCTTAAGCAAACATCTCTAAGGAGATGTGGACCCGGGATGATTGGGTATAAGTCGAAGTGATCGAAGGTGTTTGAATAGCCTATAAAGGATTCACCACTCCTTGCGAGGAGATGTATACCCATGGCCTCTTGTCGGATTGTTACTAAAGTCTTTGGCCAAAGCATTACATGTTTAGAGTAAGGTACTCTTCTATACATGTGGAGTAACTAGAATCCGTAGGAAGAGGAAATGATATTTGGGCTAGGTGTGACGTAGTCAGCCTAGTGGGGACTGACACAATAGACCATGTCCTGAACCAAGTGGGTATAAGATGAGTGAAGGGAATGGGGCACGAATCATTCGAGCTGCTGAAGGGTTTCAGAAATAGTTCTGGATCAACCGTTGATCTTTTCGGTTAATTGGGGATCATGATGTACTACTAGGTGCCACTCATGATCGTTCTATATTTAATGGTTAATTATAGACGGCCAACATAATCCGAGAACCTATTTGGTCACACGCACAATGAGCGTAATCCAAAGGATTTAAAACGAGCTTGAGAATGGGATTCTCAGACCGAGAGAAACAAGGTTTGATTGGACCAAACATAAAGCGAGCATGAAATTTTTTCAGTCACAATGGAAGCGTGGATGGGCCGAGTCTTATGAAGACGTAATCAATGAACCAAAATGGTTTGGTTCTGATCCAATGGAGGAGAATAAACTAAAGGGTTTGGTTTATTTTAAACAAATGAACCAAAAGTTGGTTTGGTTCATTTTAACTTAAAATAAACCATCATGGTTTGGTTTATTTTAACTTATCTTAATAGAGCGGGTTAACGGGCCTAATGGTTATGATCCAATAACCATTAAGAGAATTAGTTCTCTATAAAAGAGGGCTTAAGGGATAATTAAGCCCTAATCCAAAACCCTAGCTTGGAGTTGCCGCCCAACCTTCATTGCCCCCAACCTCCATTGCCGCCCAGCTTGTGGTGCCGCCGTCCAGCTCCTTGCCGGTGACCAAGCTTCATCCGGTGATCCTCCGGCGATCCTCCGGTGATCTTTTATAGGTTTGGCATCAAGGTGAGCCTTTTCTTCCCTTGGTTGGCTGGCGCCTATAACCTCCACCAAAGCTGTCCAGTTTTCTGGACAGCTTGTTCTCCTCTCGTCGGAGCATCGTTTGGACGACGGTTAGAGCTCCGATAGCCGCTAACTTACCTGGGATTCGATCTCCGGTAATCCTCTGAGGTGGAGGACGAAGGATTCGTCAATTGGTTGACGAATACCTCTCCGGAGAAGCGAGTTTTGAGAACTCGTATTAGGATCCGAATTTGGATTCGAATCGTGATCATCTCTCGATCACGTCGTATTCAACACGAGGCTAGTAACCCGTACGAAGACGAAGCTCATGGCTTAGCGAAGTCATCCCGAGGAACTCGGCGTGGATACGGATAGAGACGATTCTAGCGAGGATCGTTCCGGTTGATGCCGTTCCCGCTACACGTCATACGAAAGGTATAACGTAGATTAATTTCCTTTTATTGAAAATCTAAATTTACGGTTATGTCTACACTTGATGTAATATGCATGTGTGTGTTGTGTGTGTTGTAATAAATGTAGATTTATTATTTTTATTGCTTCCGCTGTGCTCATGTTTGCGAAACGTGATCGAACACACACACGCCGCGGTGCCGAAAACCCAACAGTTACTGCACTTGTATCGAAGAGTACCATACTCTAAACAAGTAATGCTTTGACCAAAGTCTTTAGTAACAATCCGACGAGAGGCCATGGGTATACATCTCCTCGCAAGGAGTGGTGAATCCTTTATAGGCTATTCAAACACCTTCGATCACTTCAACTTATACCCAAACATCCCGGGTCCATATCTCCTTAGAGATGCTTGCTTAAGATGTCAAAGCATAAGTCTCCATGATCAAGATAACTTGAATACCGCAAGTCAAAGGAACATCGCACTTAATCTACAGTAAGAACTTTCATTGACATATCTATATATGCAGAGAACCATATAAAGTCTTACGGCCTGTCACTCTAATGAACTAGTTACCATAACTAGCATCCACGATCAACTCCGGACATCACAATGTCTCCAGCTAGTGAGAATCAGTTGCTTGGATACACCAAGGAGTACACCTCGTGCTAGTCTCGACAGAATTCATGGTGTCCAAATCCATCAATTCATCGACTAGGGATAATTCCAATACATCATAATTACACATGTAGAGATACTCACTAGTTGTGATCCAATCACAAATTCTCTCATGCTGTGAATTGTATCGTGGACATTCAGTAAATGAGTTTAAGATCCAATCAAATACATGAAACATGTATACTCAAATAGTGAATCTTCATTTATCATATAAATAGTTCATACATAAGGCGATTGCCTTAGGACATCTCTCATATATTACTAACAGTAACATCTCCTCTAGTACTTGATTTACTCTTTCGGTCTGTCCGTCCGTCTGGGGATGGAATGCAATACTGAAAAATATCTTCGTGCCTAGGGCCTTCTGAACACATTCCTAGAAATGGGAAATAAAGCGACCATCTCTATCAGAAATGATGGTCTTAGGAATTCCATGTAGTCTGATAATTTCCCTAGCATATAACTGAGCCAGTTGCTCTGTCGAATAGGTCATCTTGATTGCAAAGAAGTGGGCGGACTTCGTCAATCTGTCAACAATTACCCATATAGCATCATAATCGTTTGTCGTCTTGGGCAATCCTGAGATAAAATCCATAGAAATGTCTTCCCATTTCCATTCTGGAATCTGGATCAGCTGTAGTGTTCCTCCAGGTCTCTGGTGTTCTGCTTTAACCCTCTGGCAGGTCTGGCAGGTACTGACATACTGAGCCACATCTCTTTTCATTCCAAACCACCAGAAATTTCTTTTCAGGTATTGGTACATCTTGGTGGTTCCAGGATGCATCGCATAAGGAGTTTCGTGAGCTTCCTCAAATTTCTTCTTCTGTAATTCTGGATCGTCGGGAATACACAAGCGATCCCTGAGGTAGAGTACTCCACTATCAGAGATACGAAACCCGTCGTCCTTTCCTTCTAGGACCTCTTGCTTGATCCTCTGAATGCTTGGGTCATGGGCTTGCTTTTCCAGTATATCATCGAACAGCGTCGGTGCTATCGTCATGGTCGAGAGTTGTCCGGAAATGATTTCAACCCCATAACGCATAATCTTCTTTTCTAAGGGTCGAAATAACACTGATAGAGACATCAAGGTGGTGCAGGACTTCCTACTGAGTGCATCAGCCACCTTGTTTGCTTTTCTGGGATGGTAGAAGATCTCACAGTCATAATCCTTGATGAGCTCGAGCCATCTGCATTGTCTCATGTTCAGGTCCTTCTGTGTGAAGAAATATTTCAGACTCTGGTGGTCTGTATAAATCCTACACTGAGCTCCATATAGGTAATGCCTCCATGTTTTGAGAGCAAAGACCACGGCCGCTAGCTCTAAATCATGGGTGGGATAATTCCTTTCATGTTCTTTGAGTTGCCTAGAGGCGTAGGCAATGACCTTGCCATTCTGCATGAGTACATCACCGAGTCGCAACTTGGAAGCGTCACTGTACATGTCGAAGCCTTCGTTGCTGTCTGGAAGAGCAAGGATTGGAGCGCTGGTCAGTCTCCTTTTCAATTCTGTGAAACTCCTCACGCAGGCGTCCGTCCATTCATATTTCTTGTTCTTTCTGGTGAGGACTGTCATAGGGGCTGCAATCCTAGAGAAGTTCTCTACAAACTTCCTGTAGTAGCTTGCTAGCCCAAGAAAGCTTCTGATCTCGCTGGCATTCTTTGGTCGGTTCCAGTTACTCACGGCTTCAATCTTTATTGGGTCTACCATCACTCCATGCTTGGATATAACGTGACCCAAAAATGATACTTGTTCGAGCCAGAACTCGCATTTGGAGAACATTGCAAACAGCTGCTTTTCTCGAGGAATCTGTAATACCACATTCAGGTGTTCTGCGTGCTCTTATGGGTTTCTCAAATATATCAGTATGTCGTCGATGAAGACAATCACAAACTTGTCGAGGAATGCCGAGAATACCCGATTCATCAAATCCATTAACAGAGCAGGTGCATTCGTCACTCCGAAGGGCATAACTACGAACTCGTAATGTCCGTATCTTGTTCGGAAGGTCGTCTTTGGTATATCATCTGATTTCACTTTTACTTGATGATAGCCAGACCTCAGGTCAATCTTAGAGAAGATGGTGGCACCCTTTAGTTGGTCAAACAGGTCATCAATCTGTGGTAAAGGGTACCGGTTCTTGATCGTCACATTATTCAGTGATCGGTAGTCTATGCACATTCGCATAGACCCATCTTTCTTCTTCACCAATAGCACTGGAGCTCCCCATGGAGAGCGACTTGGGCGAATAAGTCCCTTGTCGAGTAACTCCTGTAGTTGTCCCTGAAGTTCCTTCAATTCAGCTGGCGCCATACGGTAAGGTGCATTAGAGATCGGGTTAGTACCAGGAATCAATTCGATCTCAAATTCAACTTCTCTATCTGGGGCTAACCCTGGTAGTTCATCGGGGAATACCTCTGGGTAGTTGCATACAACTCTGACATCTTCTGGGTAGTTGCATACAGCTTCTGGTCCTCGGCTTGACTTGTATCAACTATATGCGCCAGAAACCCAGTGCATCCACCGTCTAACATCTTACGTGCCGATAGAGCTGATAGAAATTTATTGATTCTTCTCCTTGGCTCTCCAATAAATTCAAACATAGGTTCCGCCTCCGGTTGGAAGACCACTTTTCTTTTACGGCACTCGATCGAAGCACCGTACTTGCTTAAGAAATCCATGCCCAATATAATATCATAATCCTTCATGTCGAGCACTATCAGATCACAGTAGAGTTCTCTGTCTACGATTCTGATGGGTGCGGCTCGTAGCATATGAGTGGAGGGCATTACTTCTCCAGAGGGCAGAGTGGTTAAGAACTTGCGATCCAGAGCTTGTGGTGGTATGTCTATCTTTCCAGTAAAGTGTGTAGAAATAAACGAATGTGTTGCCCCAGTATTAAATAATGCAGTAGCATGCTGACAGAAAATAAATATCTAACCTGTGACAACCGTAGAAGCGTTCGCCACATCTTCTTGGGTGAGAGAGAATACCCTGGCATCTGTCATAACTGGTGGGACTTCCAGTCTCCTTTGGCAGATCGGGGTTCCTTCGATTGTAGCCTGCATCTGGTGTAACTATAGTGGGGCACTCCTATACTGGGCATACTGCTGAGGGGGTGCCTGAACCTGAATAGGGCAGTTCCTGACTCTATGTCCTTCCCGTCCACAGTTGTAACATCTATTTGTGCCTTGGTAGCATACTCCAGGATGTATCTTTCTGTAGGTAGCACACAGAGGGATCTTGGGCTGCTTGTTTGCTGGACCACCTTTAGGATCCTCCCATTGTTTTTTCTTGCTAGTGTGGTTCCCTTTCCAAATGCTCTGGTTTCTCTGACCTCCTGACTGGGCTTGGTTTTTGCCTTCACTCAGTGCCTTCTTTTGCTGGTTAATATTTTTCAAATAATGTTCGGTAATCAAGGCACTACTGAATAGCTCTTCTGCAGTCTGCGGTCTATGAACTCCGCCGGCCACATTCAGAGCTATTTCGGGTCGGAGCATCTTCAGCATGAGTCTGACCCTTTCCCTTTCCATGTTGACCAACTCTGGGCATAGGCGTGCAAGTCGGTTGAATCTCTTCACGGCTTCGCTGACTGATAGGTCATCTTGTTGGAACCCAGTGAACTCGTCGTAATGCTTGTTGGTTACCCTCATGTGGAAGAATTCTTTGAAAAATTCATACTCGAAATCTGTCCATCTCATATGGTTTACTTGTCTATTTGCTTTGACCCGTTCCCACCACATCCGAGCATCTCCCGAAAGGCAGAATGATACACACTTAATCTTCTCGCATTTGGGCCAGTCCAGTAGCTTCACGATGCTTTCCACCATCTTGAACCAGGCCTAGGCATCCCATGGTTCACCAGTACCAGAGAAATTTCCCGGCTTCAGCCTCTGCCACTGGATCAGGTAAGCTTCCTGTCGAACCATCGGGCCAGGGCACGTTAGTGGGGCACTAGGGTTTCCTCGCTGATTCATTAGGGCATTTATTACTTGCTGCTATTCTGTGACTTGTCGCTGGAGTTCAGTAACTATGTGGGTAAGGTCATGCGGGGGTGCTATCTCATCAGCTCTACTATTGCGTCTTCCAGACATGTTTATCTTCATATATTAAAGTAAAGCTTGTATAAGTTTTTCGTTCGTTTATCTATGCATAATTAAACTAAAATCTAGAATAAAGTTACCGTTCATGTTTTCATGCATAATTTAAGCTAAAGGCATTTCATATCATTCATGAACAAAATTAACAAAATTAGAGTAGACATAGAATTCTTACTTGGAGCGGCAGGATTTGGAGCTTGATGTGTGTGTAGTGGAAAGGCAAATCTGCTCTGATACCAACCTGTCACGCCCGCCCTTTCCTAGGGTCCGGAGGGGCGGCGCGACATGATCGTACATACATACATCGTACTACTTACAACAAAAGACTTTAGACACATTTTTTTTTCTTTTAAACATAAACATGCATCGTCATTTTATAGATACTTCTTCTTAACATAGAGCATGCATCATTATTTCATAAGTACTTAGTGCTTAGTTCAAGTCCATAAACATCATCATCATAGGGAAAACATACATAAAGAACATAACATATCTCCTCCTCCATGCCACTACCACACACACTTTTGCCCCTCCTGTTGCTCCCTTTAGTTTATCCATCCCTTACCCTTATTTGTAGTACAAGGAAAAAATAAACTATAAGCACATAGGCTTAGTAAGATCCTGTCCTACACACAAAAACCATACATCGACATTAAGCATGGCATGTAACATTCATAACATATAAGCAACATAACATGTAACATATATGACGTAAGCAAACATAACATGTAGCATAAGTAACATAAGCAAACATAACTTGTAACATATATAACATAGCAACATATCATGTACATATATGACATAATCAAACATAACATGCAACCTATATATCATAGCAACATATCATGTACATATATGGCATAATCAAACATAACATGCAACATATATATCATAGCAACATATCATGTACATATATGGCATAATCAAACATAACATGCAACCTATATAACATAGCAACATATCATGTACATATACGGCATAATCAAACATAACATGCAATATATATATCATAGCAACATATCATGTACATATATGGCATAATCAAACATAACATGCAACCTATATAACATAGCAACATAGTATGTAAACATAAAAATCATAACATGTGAACATAACAATCATATCATGTAAACATATGCAGGATGCTCTTTGAAAACATATATTATAGGTACGTAAACATAAATCTCAACATATTGGGCCCGGCATTGCACCACATCATCATCATCATAGCGCGCATCCCTAAATAGACCCGAGGTAGCAAGTCTGGAACCTACTAGGTTACTAGGCCCGATCTTAGTACGTCGACCTAGGGGCCATCATCATAACATAGAAGCCCATCCTAGGCCCAATCTTAGTCCATCGACCTAGGGAATCTAGGAGCCCATCCCGTACTAGGCCCGATCTTAGTCCGTCGACCTAGGGGCAATCATACATAGAAGCCCATCCTAGGCCCGATCTTAGTCCGTCGGCCTAGGACAACATAGGAGCCCATCCCTTTGGACCTTGTTAGGGTCTAGGTACAAGCCATGCAGAAGGTAAAATACTTATATGCTTTTTATCATAACATATCTTATTTCATTTCGCAAACATATCATACTTCATTTCATAACATATCATATTTCACTTCATGAACATATCATATTTCATTTCATAAACATATCATACTTCATTTCATAACATATCATATTTCACTTCATGAACATATCATATTTCATTTCATAACATCTCATATTTCACTTCATAACATATCATATTTCATTTCATAATCACATCATATTTCATTTCATAACATATCTTAAATATCACACACATATAGGGCAAGGCATAAGGCATAACAGCAAGAGTAAGTAAACACTAACCTAGAGCATGTTATCTTCATCTAGAATCATTTAACATCACAAGTTAACATGAACTCACCTAAGCATAAAACACATGTTAACCTAACCTAGAGCATGTTATCTTCATCTAGCATCATTTAATAACACAACTTATCATGAACTCACCTAAAGCATGGCATAAGGAACACATTAGGGGTCTTGGCCGAATGGTTCAAAAAGGGTTTCATGGGTCAACCACTTAACTAACTCATCTAAAAATCCCTCATCATCATATTAATACAAGATATAGCATGGATCATCATGGTGAGCCCAAGTTATGGTCTTGGCCGAATGTTCAAGGGGGGGGGGCTTTTAGGGTTAAACTCTTAACCTAATCCATCTAGCATCTTAACATCATCATATTCATACAAGTATGGCATGGAACTTCATAGAGAACTCAAGTAGAGGTCTTGGTCGAAAGGTCAAGAGGGCTTTTAGGGTTAAACTCTTAACCTAATCTATCTAACATCCTAACATCATCATATTCATACTAGTATGGCATAGAACATCATGGAAAACTTTAAGTAAAGGTCTTGGCCGAAAGGTCAAGAGGGCCTTTAGGGTTAAACTCTTAACCTAATCCATCTAACATCCTAACATCATCATATTCATACAAGTATGGCATAGAACTTCATGGAAAACTTCAAGTAAAAGATTTGGCCGAATGTTCAAGGGGGATTTTAGGGTTAAACTCTTAACCTAATCCATCTAACCTCCTAACATCATCATATTCATACAAGTATGACATAGAACATCATGGAGAACTTCAAGTAAAAGATTTGGCCGAATGGTCAAGGAGGCTTTTAGGGTTAAACTCTTATCCTAATCCATCTAACATCCAAACATCATCATATTCATACAAGTATGGCATAGAACTTAATGGAGAACTGAAGTAAAAGACTTGGTCGAATGGATCATGGAGAATTTGACACAAACTTCAATCGAAAAGCTACTTGTATGCAGGTGAGGGGATACTTACATCCTTCGCTTTGCTTTTTGGTTGGAAGATGACCTAAGGGAAGTAAACCTAGCCCCCTTCTTGCTTGGATGAATTTCGGACAAGGATGAAAAGGAGGAGCTCTAGGGTTCGGTGAGGAAGAAGAAGAGGAGGAGAAAAACAATTTGATCCCTTATGTCCCCTAATTCCCCCTTTTTATTCACTTGAAGAGTCCCTTAGTCTCTCTTACCCCTAACTATAATTTCCCCCATTCCTCTAATAATACAATCTTGTTGGCCTTCTGGTTATTGGATGCACCCTTAGGGCTTGGCTATCTCTAGAGGTTTGGGGTTCAATTCCTAGGCCTTGCATCCTTTTTGGCTCATTTTCATTTATTTTTGAAAAGCCCACATAAAGCCCATCATAATCAAGCCAAAAATTCTTGTAAAATTACTAGAAATTTTACGGGCGTTACAAGGTGTAGGCTTTTATATTGAGTAAGGGTTTTTATTTCTCATCCTTTTTGCATGAAAATAACTATTATCTACATGGCATGACATACATCTACATGTCACGACACGCATGACATAATGATATCCATCTAATGCAATTACATGGCATACAATTAAGACATGTATAAAATTTCCTTATATGTCATAACTATTTATGGAAATAAAATATGTTTAAGATTTGATTCTCCAAATCAAATCATGATTAAATTAGGAAACAAATTTCCAAATCTAATCACATATTTTATTTGTGGAAAGTGTTGATTAAGGAAAGTCAATTTAGAAAACAAATTTCCTAAATCATAAAAACTACTTATGAAAATAAAATATTTTAAGATTTGATTTCCCAAATCAAATCATGATTAAATTAGGAAACAAATTTCCAAATCTAATCAAATATTTTATTTATGGAAAATATCACTTTCCAAAAATACTTCTAACTTTCCAAAAGTAGATGATTTCCATAAATACTTCTAGAATTTCCAAAATTAAAAATCTCCATAAATACTTCTAACTTTCCAAAAGTAGAAAATTACCATAAATAGCATTACGACTATCGCAAAACAATTTTACGATTATGTCGAAACATAACCTAGGCTCTGATACAAATTGTTGGGTTTCCAACACCGCGGCGAGTGTGTGTTCGAACATATTTCGTAAACATGTGCACAGCGGAAGAAATAAAAATAACAAATCTAATTTATTACAACACAACACACCATGCATAGTACAACATGTGTAGACATAATCATAGTTTCAAATTTTTCAATAAAAGGAAATTTATTCTACGTATACCTTACGTATCATGTGTAGCGGGAAAGACAACAACCAGAGCGATCCTCGCTAGAATCGCCTCTATCCGTATCCACGCAGAGTATCTTCGGGATGACTTCACAAAATCACGAGCCTCATCTTCGTATGAGTCACTAGCCTCATGTCGAAGACAATGTGATCGAGAGAAGATCACAATCCGAATCAAAATTCGGATTCAAAACGAGTCCTCAAAAACTCGCTTCTCCAGAGAGGTATTCGCCAACCGTTTGACGAATCCTTCATCCTCCACCATTGAGGATTATTGGAGATCGAATCCCTGGAAAATTAGCCACTGTCGGAGCTCCAAACGTCGTCCAAATGATGCTCCGACACGAAATAAATAAGCTGTCCAGAAAACTAGACAGCTTTGCTGGAGGATTAGCGTCGGCCAAATAAGGAAGCTAGATGCTCACCTTGTCACTGGAGCCAGGGAAGATCACCGGAGGGTCGCCGGAGGATTGCCGGCTGAAGCTTGGATGCCGACAAGGATCTTGGACGGTGGTACAAGGGTGGGCGGCGGCTAGGGTTTGGGCGCCGACCACAAGAGGAGAAAAGGGAGGGGGTGGCAACTTGGATTGCTTAGATTAGGTTTTCACAAAACCCTTAAGCCCTAATTTATAGAGAACAAATTCTCCTAATGATTATTGGTTCATAACCAAAACCAATTAACCCGCTCCATTAATTTAAGTTAAAATAAACCAAACCGATTTGGTCTATTTTAAGTTAAAACAAACCGAACCAACTTTGGTTCATTCGTTTAAAACAAACAAAACCCCTTTGGTTTATTCTCCACCATTGGATTAGAACCAAACCAATTTGGTTCATCCACCATGTCTTCTCAAGACACAGCCCATCCGTGCTTCCATTGCACCTGAAATGATTTCATGCTCGCTCCTCGTTTGGTCCAGCCAAACCTAGTTTCTCTCGGTCTGAGAATCTCATTCTCAAGCTCATTTTAAATCCTTCGGATCACACTCGTTGTGTGTGTGACCAAATAGGTTCTCAATTTATGTTGGCCGTCTATAATTAACCATTAATTATAGAACGATAATGAGTGGCACCTAGTAGTACATCATGATCCCAAATTAACCAAAAATATCAACGGTTGATCCATAACTATTTCTGAAACCCTTCAGCAGCTCCAATGAATCGTGCCCCATTCCCTTCACTCATCTTATAACCACTTGGTTCAAGACATGGTCTATTGTGTCAGTCCCCACTAGGTTGTCTACGTCACACCTAGCCCAAGTATCATTTCCTCGTCCTACGGATTCTAGTTACTGCACATGTATCCAAGAGTACCTTAGTCTAAACATGTAATTCTTTGGCTAAAGACTTTAGTAAAAATCCGACGAGAGGCCATGGGTATACATCTCCTCGCAAGGAGTGGTGAATCCTTTATTGGCTATTCAAACACCTTCGATCACTTCGACTTATACCCAATCATCCTGGGTCCACATCTCCATGGAGATGCTTGCTTAAGATGTCAAAGCATAAGTCTTCATGACCAAGATGACTTGAATACCGCAAGTCAAAGGAACATCGCACTTATGCTGTAGTAAGAACTTCATTGACATATCTATATATGCAGGGAACCATATGAAGTCTTACGGTTGGTCACTCCAATGAACTAGTTACCATAATTAGCATCCACGATTAACTCTGTACATCACAATATCTCTAGCCAGTGAGAATCAGCTTCTTGGATACACCAAGGAGTTTACCTCGTGCTAGTCTCGACAGATTTGATGGTGTCCGAATCCATCAATTCATCGACTAGGGATAATTTTGATACATCAAAATTACACATGTAGAGATACTCACTAGTTGTGATCAAATCACAAATTCTCTCATGCTGTGAATTGTATCGTGGACATTCAGTAAATGATTTTAAGATCTAATCAAATACATGAGTACATGTATACTCAAATAGTGAATCTTCATTAATCATATAAATTGTTCTAACCTAAGGCGATTGCCTTAGGACATCTCTCACATATTACTAATAGGAAATCCCTAAGGTTAACCATGATAAGACACAATTGACCAAGGCTTCCAAGCCTAAAATGGCCATTAGGAATGTACTAAGCGAGGATATTCCCAGTGAGTACCTAGTAAACCCAAGAAGCTCCAATAGGTATTGGGTACCTAAGAGCGTTATTCCATCACGTTAAATTGGTTAGGATGTTTCAACTTGAATGAGTGGGTAGTTAACCCAACTATAGTAAAGTTGGAACTTTAGGGCATTTTCATGTTATGTGCTACTTTGGAAAAGACATTGAAACTTTATCCTAAAGGATTTTTGGATGTGCCAATAAAAATTGAGAATCATGGAAAATTAATCAAAGTGGCACAATTAGGTTTTGAGGTCATGGTGTGCCACTTTGAATTTTGGCACACTTGGGAGATTGATATATCAAGGCAAATTGTCTTATTTTGTTTAAAATGGAAATTGGGTTGAACAATTAGGTATTATATACCTTGATATGTCATACACTTGTCATGCTTCATATGTTGTATCATGTGTTTGCATGAAGGGTATGTTTAGGGTGTATTGCATCTCACAAAATAAGATGTTCACTTTGATTGTGTATTTCAAACCTTTTTTAAAGGAAGAGATGTTAGGAAAAAAATTATTGGATATTAATGCTTGTGGAAATAGGACAACAATATCAAAATAGATTAACAAATACACAAATACAAGAATAATACTGGACTAATCGATACACATGCAATAAACACACTAAATGAAACAAAATTAAGTGAAGAAATCAAATTCACATAAATTCCAAACAGATAATCAGATATCAGTCAACTTCTTCAATCGACAAGTCAACTGAATGAAGGTAGGAAACTTCGCTTCCCACTTCAACTCGGTAGCTTGTTCATGGCGATCCCATCAATGTCCCCGGATTAAAAAAATTTAATCCTAGACAAAAGGGATCACCCAAGCAACCGTTTCATCGTCGTGCTATTCGATTAGAGTAGTCACTTGAACAAACTTGTTGTTCAAGCCACCAACCTCTATTCTACGAATAGCCGCGGAATAGACGATGTATGGATCGCCAATTTTTTTGTTTATATTCGGGGTCCAAGTTATTTTAGCCATAAAAATAGAATAGTACATGCATATATAATTGAAAAACAATTATAGACATGTTACAAAAGAAAATAGACAATCGATATACCTCTCGATCTTCTATTGTATGTTCTTCCTCCTTTTGGAAGTCGTGTGGGCGACGATCTACAAAAAGTCGAAGCTCCTTGATCACCAATCTTCTTCCTTGCTCGCTCCGAACAAGAGGGAGAATAAGAAACAAAACACTTTTCCTTCTTTCAACCAACCACCAAGCTCCAAGCTTGGTGCTTGCCGCCGGCCAAGAAGGATTGGATGAAGAAGATAGATGTCGGCCAAGAGCTTCAAGGAAAGACCCTAAGCCTTGTTTCCACCGGCCAAGGAGAGGCGAAGGATTAGGTTTGGATGCCAGCCAAGGGAGGGGAGAAGGATATGGGCGCCGGCCACCTAGGAAGAGGAAGAAGAAAAGGAAAAAACTTCCTTATTTGTGGCCGCCCAACACCTCCAAACCCTAAGCCTCTCAAACCCTAATCCTATCTCTATTGGAATTCCTTCTTGACGCCCACCCTAAAGCCTCCTTTTATAGAGTTACGGATAAACCTTGTTTTAATCTCCACCATTGGTTCTAGGGATTTAATCTCAACCGTCAGATCTAGAGATTTAATCTCTACCGTTGGATCTAGAGTTTTATTTTCATCCATTTGATCTAGGCATCATGAGGTATTAATAGGCTACAATAGGAACCATGAGGAGGAGTTGGATCTTGGCCACCCAATGGATCAAGCCCACTTAATGTCCGATCCATTAATAATAATCCAATCCACTAAAGGATTATCATTGATCTACCTCACCAACCCCCATAAGTTAATATGGGATCCTTATATTATTTGTACATTTTTCTCCCCGTGTTTAAGATCTCGAATGTCCGTCGATTAATTAATTTACTCACCATTAATTTATCAACATCTATCTCCATGAGTTGTACCACTCAACCTTTTCATCATGCCGAACCAAGTCCACCTGCAGGGTTTACATGATGAACCTTATGAGCTCCTCAAGGGGACATCATCATCCTAATATATAGGACACGGTTTCCTCCTATAATCAACGGCACACCATATAAATAATATCATTTCCCAACTTACTGAGCCTATCGATTTAATCTATAAATCTCGCCCATTAGTAAATCAAAGAAAATGAATACTAAGTATATGTGTCTGTTATTATATCTGGATTAAGAGCATGTACAATACAATATCTGAGGTCCGATTCGATTATGTAGTCATCAATAAATCGAATCACCTCTAAGTCGGTTCTTCTCAATACACACAAAGTGTACTAGTGTGATTTTATGGTCAAGACAAACCAATACCAAATTACACTTCAACCATACCAATGGTTTGTCCAAAGCCATCTCGGTTGTGAGCCTATACTTATACTTTACAAGGAGCCGATAACATGATATCCCACACCACACACCATGTTATCTACAATGTAATATATTAGACAATATGCATCACCATAAATATGCAAACAATGATCATGTGATTCTTATTTCAAAATAAAGATGTTCATACAAAAGATAGACTTTTCAGTATACATCCCAACAATCTCCCACTTATACTAAAAGACTATGCTATCCTCAAACTGCCATACATCTGATTCCCATTCCCTCCACATGCCAATCAAAAGCTCTCGCCGGAAGGGCCTTAGTGAAAGGATCTTCCAGGTTAACCTTCGATGCAATCTTGCCCTCAACAACTTCTCCTCTCTTTATGATTTATCGTATCAGGTGGTACTTGTGCTCTATGTGTTTACTTGCCTTATTGGCTCGTGGTTCCTTCGAGTTTGCAACTACACCACTATTATCACAATAAATTGGGATAGTTCTGGGCAAACAATGAATCACATCCAAGTCCATCAGGAAGTTCCTGAGCCACACAGCTTCTTTGGCTGCCTCAGATGCTGCCACATACTCAGCTTCCATGGTGGAGTCAGCCACGCATTTCTGCTTGACACTCCTCCATACAATGGCTCCACCTCCCAAAGTAAACAAAAAACCTGAGGTAGACTTACTGTTATCACTGTCTGATTGGAAGTCAGAATCTGTGTAACCCAGAGGGAGTAATTGGTCTTCCTAGTAAACTAGTATATAATCTCTAGTCCTTCTCAGGTACTTCAATATATGCTTTACACAGTCCAATGTCCCTGTCCTGGATTACTCTGATATCTGCTGACCATGCCTACAACAAAGCAGATATCTGGTCTCGCACATAGCATCGCATACATGAGGCTTCCTACAGTCGAAGCATAAGGAACTGCCTTCATCTCCTCTATCTCCTCAGACGTTCTAGGACACATCTCTTTAGATAAAGGAACTCCATGCCTGAAAGGTAGAAAACCTTTCTTGGAGTTCTGCATGCTAAAATGATCCATAATGGTGTCTATGTATGAAGCTTGAGATAAGCACAACATCCTTTTCTTGCGATCCCTTATAACCTTGATCCCAAGGGTGTGTCCCACTTCTCCCAAGTCCTTCATATCAAACTGTTTGGACAACCATACCCTTACGTCCGATAACACCTTGACATTGTTATCAATTAACAAAATGTCATCTACGTATAATACAAGAAATACCACTACGTTTCTGTCACATCTCTTGTATACACAAGACTCAATCCGGACTTTGAATAAATCCATAAGACTGGATTAGCTCATCGAAGCGGATGTTCCAAGACCTCGAAGCTTGCTTTAATTCATAAATGGACCGATTAAGCTTACACACAAGGTGCTCTTTGCCCTTTTCAATGAATCCCTCTGGTTGCTTCATATAGATGTTTTCCTCAAGACTTCCATTCAGGAAAGTTGTCTTGAAATCCATCTGCCACACCTCATAATCCATATGAGCTACAATGCATAAGAGAATCTGGATAGACTTAAGCATGGCTACCGGCAAAAAGGTCTCCTCATAATCGATACCCTCTTTCTGAGTATACCCTTTCGCAACAAGCCTCGCTTTGAATGCCTCAATATTTCCATCTATTCCTCTCTTTCTTTTGTAGATCCACTTGCATCCAATGGTTTTTACACCATCGTATGGTTCTACTATCTCTCAGACCTAATTTGAATCCATAGATTCAATCTCAGCATTCATTGCTCTTTGCCAATATACTGCATCTTTATCTTGGATTGCCTCATCATATGTCAAGGGATCATGTTCATGTTCGCCAGGGACCAAATCAGAAGATTCTCCCAAGAACATGAATCTATCAGGTTGTCTCACAACCCTCCCACTAGGACGAGGTATCACCTGTGTATCCTCTGTGACACGCGGTGTAGAGACTTATGGTATATCCTCTTGTACTGGTGGTACTGAAAAAAGTGCAGTATTCCTCTAGAAATCTGGCGTTCATGCTAACGATCACCCTCTGATCTCTAGGACTATAAAACAAACCACCTTTCATTCCTCTAGGATAGCCAACGAACATGCGCACTTTTGTACGGGTTTCCAACTTACCAGCATCTACATTCAACACATGTGCTGGACTCCCCCAAATTCGAATATGTCTTAGACTAGGCTTTCACTCGGTCCACAATTATGTGGGAGTAGAAGGCACTAATTTAGATGGAACCAAGTTCAGAATGTACACTGTCGTATCTAGAGCATATCCCCACAACGAATCTGGTAACTCAGAATAACTCATCATCGATCTAACCATCTCCATAAGAGTCCTATTCCTTCGCTTTGCTACATCATTCTGCTGGGGTGTGCCAGGTGCAGACAATTGGGATTGAATCCTAGCCTCTGATAAGTAATTCCTAAACTCTCCCAAGAGGTACTCACCACCACGATCAGATCGTAGTGTCTTGATACTTTTACCTTGACCTTTCTCCGCATTAGCCTTGAATTCTTTAAACTTGTCAAAGCATTCAGACTTGCGGCGCATCAAGTAAATGTATCCATATCTCGAATAATCATCTATAAAAGAGATGAAATACTCAAAACCACCTCTAGCCTGGATAGACATAGGACCACACAAATCAGAATGAATCAATTCTAACACATCTCTGGCTCTATACCCCTTGGCCTTAAAAGGCCTCTTGGTCATTTTACCCTCCAAGTAAGATTCGTAGGTTGGGAAATCTTCCACCACTAATGAACCCAGAGGTCCATCAGCTATCAACCTTTGAATTCTGCTTAGGTTAATATGACCAAGCCTAAGATGCCAAAGATATGTTTGGTTCATCTTCGAAGGTTCTTTTCTCTTATTGGAATTAAAAGATGAGTTATTAACTTCAATTTGCATCGTGGGTGTCACGCCCCGAGGGAGTCCCCGCCAGACAAAAATCCGACAGCATCTCCCCTGTACGGGTGACAATACCAATTTTTTATACAAGGCCTACACGACCACTATACATCGGTCAACACGACCGAAATCCAAACAACCCACGCAGGTAATAATTAGGCCTCAGACCATCAATCAAAGTAAATAAATAAAATCTATCACCTCTTGACTTACCCCTTCTGCCATATGGGCAGGAATACTCATCCAAATCCAATCCAAAAAGAAACTCCGAACAGAGGTCCATAAAGACCTACCAAAACATCCACAAGAACATAAATCCAACTCCAGTCCTAAACATATCTTCTAATCAAAATATCCAAAACCATAAATGAAATAACCCAATAAAACTATCACAATGAGGGGGTTTGGGAAATGGACTCTCATGACAGTTTCATCCTGAAATAGATATAAAAACAATGGGGCAAGTTCAAAGAACTCAGCGGATATAGTCGATATGCAAAGTAAGATATAGCTAACAATAACAATCATGCCAGTACAGTCTCATATATATGTGGTATGCAAGAAAGAAATACAAAAGGACTATACTTACCTGAATCTCCTACCTTGATATAGGAGCATGTGCCATACTAGAAGAAATAAAGGCATCACCATATACAAATATGTATCCTGTATGCATGACAATCATATGCAACATTCAAGGCGGCAATACAAATGCATCAAACACAATACAAATGCTATCCATGCAAAATGCATGCGGTGCAAATGACATGGTCACCCCTGACGCCAATCAACCGCCTCACACACGATGGTGAAGCCGAGTGGGTAGGGCTATGACAACGGTGCACTATGCCATCACTGCTCCTGAGTGACCGAGTGGACAGGATGTTGTCAAAGTACACCTATCCTCCTGCCCCAAACAGAGTGGGGGAGCAAAGCTCTCATCTCCCGGTGTCGTAGACCAGAGGAGGGATCTGTTGGAATGTATACTGAAAACCTAGCTCTTTTTGTATGAACATTTTATTTTGAAATAAGAATCACATGATCATTGTTTGCACTTTATATTTATTATATGTGTGCATATTGTCTAATATTTTACATTGTAGATAACATGGTACTTGGTGTGGCACAGAAGATCATGTTATCAGTCCCTTGTAGAATATAAGTAGAGGCTCACAACCAAGATTGTTTTGGACAAACCATTGGCATGGTTGTAGTGTAGCTTGGCATTGTTTTGTCTTGAACATAGAGTTACACTAGTACACTTAGGTGTATTGAGCAGGACCGACATAGAGGTGATTCAATTTATTGTTGACTACATAATTGAATCGGACCTCAGATATTATGTTGTACATGCTCTTAATCCCGATATAATAACGGGCACATGTACTTAGTATTTATTTCTATGATTTACCAAAGGGTGAGATTTAGATGGATTAAATCAATATGACCGGTAAGTTGGGAAATGATATTATTTACATGGTGTGTCGTTGATTATAGGAGGAAACCGTGTCCTATATATAGGTTGATGATGTCCCCTTGAGGAGCTCATAAGGTTCATCATATAAACCCTGCAGGTTGACTTATTCAACATGATGATAAGGTTGAGTGGTACTACTCGAGGAGTTAGGTGTTAATTGATTGATGGTCAGTAAATCAATCAATTAACGGACATTCGATATCTTAAACACGGGGAGATGGATGTACAAATAATATATGGAGCCCATATTAATTTATGGGGGTTGGTGAGGTAGTTCAATGATGATCCTCTAGTGGAATGGAACATCATTGATGGATCAAGTTTGTATGGTTCCGATCTATCGGGTGGCCAAGATCCAACTCCTCCTCATGGTCCCTATCATAGCCTAATATAAACCTCATGAACTCTAGATCCAATGATGGAAAACAAATCCCTAGAATCGACTGTTGAGATTAAATCTCTAGAACCGACGATGGGGATTAAATCTCTAGAACCGACGGTGGAGATTAAATCTCTAGAACCGATGGTTGAGATTAAATCTCTAGAACCGACGGTGGAGGTTAAATCTCTAGAACCGACGGTTGAGATTAAATATCTAGATCTGACGGTTGAGATTAAATCTCTTGATCCGACGGTTGAGATTAAATCCCTAGGTGGAGATTAAATCTCTAAGATCCGACGGTTGAGATTAAATCTCTAGAACCAATGGAGAAGATTCAACCTAGGCCTAAACCTAACTATATATATATGGGAGAATGGGTTGGGAGGCAACAAGGATTTTTTTTTTGGAGATTAGGGTTTTTCCCATCAATGGCTTGGGCGGCAAGAAACCCTAAGGAGGAAACCCTAATTAGATTAGGGTTTGACTCCTTTGGTTGGGCGGCAAGGTTTGGAAGGGGAGGGGCGGCAACTATAGCAGAAGAGCTCTTCTTCTTCCTAGGGAAGGTGGCCGGTTCCTAGATCTCTTCCTTCCACCTTGGTTGGGCGGCAAGAAAGCCTAAGGAGGAAACCCTAATTAGATTAGGGTTTGGCTCTTATGGTTGGGCGGCTAGGGTTTGCAAGAAGGTGGGCGGAAACTATAGGCGAGGAGCTCTTCTTCTTCCTAGGGTGTTGCCGACTCCTTCTCTTTTCCCTATACCTTGGCCGGCGCCCAACATATTCCCTTTCTCCTCTTCACTCCGTATTGGTCGGTGGCACTAGAAGCTAGGGTTTGTCCCTAGTTTGGTTCCTTGGTGGTTTCCATTAGTTCTCTCTATTCTTGGGGCCGGCGGCATCAATCCTTTGTGGATTGGTGGTTGGCTCAAGAAAGAAGGGAAGGAGAGTTCTTCTTTCTTTGGATTGAAGAAGATCTAGGAAGCTTCAACTTGTGGAGGATCTTCGCCCACACGAAGTCTACAAGGAGGATAGGACATACGATAGAAGATCGAGAGGTATAAAAGTTTTACAACTTTTATTATTGATCTTTGCATGTTCTTATTAATATGCTAGCTTATGTTCTTTATGTTAGTATGTGTTGATTATACTAGTTTACATTTGTATGTATTTGTATAATCAAGGACCCCGAAGATAAACACAAAAACCGGTGATCCGTCCGTCGTCTTTTCCGCGGCTAACCGACTAGAAGAGTTATGTAGCTTGAACAACTAGTTTGTTCAAGCGATCGCTCAAGTCGTTAGCACGACTATGAATTGGTTGAGCTTAGGAAACTCATCCCATCAGGATTACTTTTCATTAGTAAAAATTTTAATCCGGGGACATGGGAGCCAATGAGCCTCCGAAGCAATTCCTATAAATGGTATCAGAGCCACGATTTTCGGTTTTGTGTGTTTTGGATTCGGTTACTTTCATGCACTTATCATATATTGTATATGCTGGATGATAGTAGGTTGTGCGTAGGATAACTTTTTGGTTGCAGGCATAAATTCCAATTATTATGGCTATATATGTGTGTATGTGATTGGATGTGTGTGTGATTGTATATTATTTGAATCCTCGGGGTTGATGAGGCTAGATTAGTATTTAATTTTTGTAATTAAATACGGCATTGTTTAGCCGCTCATTTTAGTTTACTTTCGATCTAGAGTATTTGTACACTCCTTCGTGGAGTATAGGATCGATGGATGTAAATTAAAATGATATATCTCGGCTCGGATCTCTTTATGTGGCTTGCGCACGGAAAAGGTGGAGCGGACGAGGTGGCGACACGGCGGGACACATATTGGAGAACAAAGCCATAATAGTTGGAAAAATTCTATTTTTTCCATATTTATTGCTGATTTGTTTTATATGCATGGTGTGTGTGCTTGAAAATTCCTCATTTTCAATTTACTAAGTGCGAGAGGGATATTTTAATTAATTCTCGCGACCTCCATTAAAATTTGACGTGTGATGCAACAAACTTGCGCGTCGGCTCTGAGTGTCTTCCTCCCCATCGGATGAGTTTGTTTGCGGATCACTAGGTCAAATAATGGTTATAGGAAATTATTTAGGAGCGTGTGTACTTCCACATCGGTAAGGCACCTAATCCGAGGTAATTCCCTTAGTATCGTGTAATGGTGCACACTTAGATGCAAATAAAAAGTATCCTCTCCATCGGAGTCACTGCTTTTATTTGTAGGGACAAAGAGGAACCAACTATTAATTTTATTTGTCAAAAAGTAAGGTTGACAAGATAATAAAATTAATGGGTAAAACCTCCTCTTACAAATGTAGAATTCATATACGTCCACACTATCGTGGCATGCGATATTCTCGGTGTTTTGAGGTGTTGGTTGATTTCAGAATTTTATTGTTTTGAGGAATCAATAATATTTGAAATCTAATATTTTGATCATTGTGATTCTTAGGATTTTAAAAAATGACTTTCAGTCCACTTACTATGATACTAAAGGAAATAAACTTACTGTACCCAAATAATGTTGATTGGAAAAGAATCTAGATGTTATCTTATCTGCTAAGAAGTACAAGTATACACTCTTCAAAGAGTGTCCTCAAGCCATGGTTGCTCAAAAAGGTTTCTACTTCTAAGCCGAAAGGCTAGAAGAAGGAAAAACAAGGTGGAGCAAAGGTGGTGGGAGGATCTCAGGGAGGAGTGAAGAAGCCGAAAGGCAAGTACTTCACTTGCAAGCAAACTGGACATAAGAAGAAGGATTATCCCAATCTGAAGCAAGAACAAATGTATATCCTTTGGTCCAGTCGTTGAAACATGGTTAGAGGCATTATCTCTGCGCACTGTGTGTAGATACGAGAGCCACTAATCATGTCTGCAACACTTTGCAGGGGTTCCAGGAAACCCGACGATTAGCTAAAGGGGAGATTACCATTTACTTGGGCAATGCCATGAAGGTGGCGGCTATTGCAGTGGGAGAAGTTTTATTTATCTCTTAAGAAAAATAAAATTTTGGTTCTGGAAAATTCCCTTTATGTACTTTTATTTAGAAAGAATTTAATTTCGGTTTCTAAATTATTTATGGATGGATATTCTATTTCTTTTAATAATAGAGTTGTTATAAAAAGGAATAGGGAAAATATCTGTTCAGGTACATTGATAGGAAATTTATAAACACTTGAACCAAAAACCTCCCATGATGCAAATTAAAGTTTATAACTCATCTTCTAATTCTAATAAGAGAAAAGAACCTTCGAAGATGAACCAAACATATCTTTGGCATCTAATGCTTGGTCATATTAACCTGAGTAGAATTCAAAGGTTGATAGCTGATGGACCTTTGGGTTCATTAGTGGTGGAGGATCTCCCAACCTGTGAATCTTGCTTGGAAGGTAAAATGATCGAGAGGCCCCTTTAGGCCAAGGGGTATAGAGCCAAAGATGTTTTTGGAATGGTTGATTCTGATTTGTGTGGTCCTATGACTATCTAGGCAAGAGGTAGTCTCGAATATTTTGTCTCTTTCATAGATGATTATTCAAGATATGGATGACACTATGATCTGATCGTGGTGGTTAGTACCTCTTGGGAGAGTTTAGGAACTTCTTATCAGAGGTTGGGATTCAATCCCAATTGTCTGCACCTGGCATACCCCAGCAGAACGGTGTAGCAGAGCGAAGGAATAGGACTTTTATGGAGATGGTTAGATCGATGATGAGTTATTCTGACTTACCAGATTCGTTCTGGGGATATGCTCTAGATACGGCGATGTACATTCTGAACTTGGTTCCATCTAAATTAGTGCCTTCTACTCCCACAGAGTTGTGGACTGGGTGAAAGCCTAGTCTAAGACATATTCGGATATGGGGGAGTCCAGCACATGTGCTGAAGGCTGATGTTGGTAAGTTAGAACCTCGTACAGAAGTGCGCATGTTTGTTGGCTATACTAGAGGAACCAAGGGTGGTTTGTTTTATAGTCCTAGAGATCAGAGGGTGATCGTTAGTACGAATGCCAGATTTCTAGAGGAGGACTATGTGATGAACCACAAGCCCACGAGTAGGATTGTTCTTGAGGAGTTGACAGGGGAAGTCTCGACTTCAGTACCACCGGTATAAGAGGATATACCACATGTCACTACACCGCATGTCATAGAGGATACACAAGTGATACCTCGTCGTAGTGGGAGGGTTGTGAGACAGCCTGATAGATTCATGTCCTTGGGAGAATCTTCCGATTTGGTCCCTGGCGAACATGAACCTGATCCCTGGACATATGACAAGGCAATCCAAGATAAAGATGCAACATCTTTGAAAAGTGCAATGAATACTGAGATTGAATCTATGGATTCAAATCAGGTCTGGGAGCTCTTATGCATAACAGCTCATATGGATTATGAGGTGTGGCAGATGGATGTCAAGACAACTTTCCTTAATGGAAGTCTTGAGGAGAACATCTATATGAAGCAACTAGAGGGATTCATTGCTAAGGGCAAAGAGCATCTTGTATTTAAGCTTAATCGGTCCATTTATGGATTGAAACAAGCTTCAAGGTCTTGGAACATCTGCTTTGATTATAGATTTATTCAAAGTCCGGATGAGTCTTGTGTATGCAAGATATGTGACGGAAACGTAGTGTATTTCTTGTACTATACGTAGATAACATTTTGATAGTTGGCAACAATATCGGAATGTTATCAGACGTAAGAGTATGGTTGTCCAAACAGTTTGACATGAAGGACTTGGGAGAAGTGGGACACATCCTTGGGATCAAAGTTATAAGGGATCGCAAGAAAAGGATGTTGTGCTTATCTCAAGCTTCATACATAGACACGGTCCTAGCTCATTTTAGCATGCAAAACTCCAAGAAAGGTTTTCTACCTTTTAGGCATGGAGTTCCTTTATCTAAAGAGATGTGTCCTAGATCATCTGAGGAGATAGAGGAGATGAAGGCGGTTCTTTATGCTTCGGCTGTAGGAAGCCTCATGTATATGATGATATGTACGAGACCCGATATCTGCTATGCCGTGGGCATGGTTAGCAGATATCAGAGTAATCCAGGACAGGGACATTGGACTGCGGTAAAGCATATATTGTAGTGCCTGAGAAGGACTAGGGATTATATGCTAGTTTACCGGGCAGACCAATTACTCCCTGTGGGTTACACGGATTCCGATTTCCAATCTGATAGGGATAACAGTAAGTCTACCTCAGGTTTTGTATTTACTTTGGGAGGTGGAGCCATTGTATGGAGGAGTGTCCAGCAGAAATGCGTGGCGGACTCCACCATGAAAGCTGAGTATGTGGCAGCCTCTTAGGCGGCCAAAGAAGCTGTGTGGCTCAGGAACTTCCTGATGGACTTGGATGTGATTCCTGGTTTGCCCAGAACTATCTCAATTTATTGTGATAATAATGGTGCAGTTGCAAACTCGAAGAAACCACGAGCCCATAAGGTAAGTAAATGCATAGAGTGCAAGTACTACCTGATACGAGAAATCGTAAAGAAGGTAGAAGTTGTTGTCACCTAGATTGCATCAGAGGATGACCTGGTAGACCTTTTCACTAAGGCCCTTCTAGCGAGAGCTTTGATAGGCATGTGGAGGGAAGGGGAATTAGATGTAGGGCAGTGTGATGACAGCATAGTCTTTTAGTATAAGTGGGAGATTGTTGGAATGTATACTGAAAGCCTAGCTCTTTTTGTATGAACATTTTATTTTGAAATAAGAATCACATGATGATTGTTTGCACTTTATATTTATTATACGTGTAACGCCCGCCCTTATTTGCTCTCAGGGCGGCGCTACTGTTACTCTTTTTTTTTTTTTTTTTTTTAAACATACTACATATTGATCCTCTCACAACCTACGTACTTTAACAGGCCATCATAACTTAAACTTTCTTTTGCACATGCATCACATATCATATTCATCAGTAGCATGTTAACATATCTTTCATAACATGCATACATAAAGATTCGTTCATGAGTTCTAACATTTCCAACCTTCTTAAGTAGATGATACTCATTAAACACAAGTCTTATAAGTGGAAGCAATGTCTTAAGTTGTTCTTAGAACATATAAATAAAAGCAGATAGTATAGGGTCTTCTTTCACCATGCCACTATCAAACACACTTGGCCCCTCCTGCTACTTCCTCTAGCGCAGACTTCCTTTATCTGCAGTATTTGGACAACATGAACTATAAGCATATAGCTTAGTAAGATCCTTGCCTACTCACAAAAGCCACAAACTTCATCAAGCAATTAGAACATGCGCATACTAGCATAAAGGACCTAAGTATTTCATGGCAACCCTGATCAACAACATATCCATGTAATAAAAACTGATCATGGCATAGAAAGCATAATTAATCTAAGCAGGGCATAATTTGAACATAAGCTTTATAACTACATAAAACTAAGCATGCATGAAAGACATATTCATAAGCGTTTTAAAACTTAACAATAAGCATTCCTAACCTAAGCATCCGTAACATCCTACATCTTAAACCTACATAAAGTACATAGGCACAAACATTCTTCAACTTAACCATGACCATTCATCAGGGAATCCAATCATGCATAAAGGACATAATCATAAGCATTTGTTTAACTTGGACATAAACATTTGTAATAACATAAATCCTAAACTTGTAGAAAGAACATAATCGCAAGTATTCATAAACTTAACCATAACATTCACCACATCATAAATTTTAAACTAGCATGAAGTACATAGTCGCAACATTCTTAAACTTAACTCTAAACATCATAACTTCATAACATCTAGTATGCATAAAGAACATAGTTCGCAAGCATTCAGAGTATTTAACATGAGCATACACAATAATCATAAAAGTCTTTTCTTTTCAAAACATATACTTATAGATACTTCAATATCATCATAACTTGTTTAGGGGGCCCAGGTTAAGTACCACATAATCTGCGTTCCCTAATAAGGTGGGGTAGCGAGCCACAGTCCTCCTATTAGAGCAAGACCTCTTACGTCTTACCAGGGCAAGACCTCTTACGTCTTCTTATGTCCCTATGGATTTGATTAACGACCACCTGACGGGTCGGGTACTTAACCTATTGCAAAGTAAAATACTTAATTCCTTTCTTTTCTTGTCATAATATAAAGAATGCTCTTGATCCCCAACATAAAAAGGGAAGCATCTTAATCTTATCTTATCATAAGGAGAGCTCTTGATCCCTACTTGAAAGGGAAGCATCTCCATTTTATCTTATCTTAAGGAGAGCTCTTGATCCCTACTTGAAAGGGAAGCATCTGTTGGCTTTTCCGCCGCAAAACGCTTTTTAGTGAAACCCCAAGTCCCGGCCACGGATCCGTACGAAGAAGTATTAAAACTAATTACATGTATGTGCTTGCAAAATCCTCTAGATCTACCTTAGAACTAAGAGATAAGGATGTTACCCTTGATGCGATGCCCTTCGCAAATCCCGCTCGTCCAAAGTCCGCCGGAACTCGAGAGTGTCAAGTGCACACTCCTCTATGGTATCCACACAAGCAATAGGTGGAAGAAAACTCAACCTTGAGTGTGCTAGCACTCCTTGGTTGGTTCGGCCAAAGAGAGGAAGGAGAGGGAGAGCTTGAGAGGAAAATTCCCAAGGAAGAAGATGAAGTAATGTGTTATTACTCACCAAATTAATTTTCAATAACAAAACCCCCAAATGGTGGACGGCACATTCATGGTGGGGTATTTACATGAATGCATGTAAATCCCATGACCCTTTGTCTCCCTCATTATGTGGCACTAATTGACTGTCAATGATGATGTGGAGCATCATCATTGGCCGGCCATACCTAGTCATCATCATGACATGGCATTTGGTCAAGTCAAACTTGACCTTTCAACTTCCCTCTCAAGTCAAGTCAAACTTGACCTCTAATCTCCCATGGTTGATCAAATCTAACCACTTGACTCAAGTCAATTTAATATAATGAATCTCTATTCATTAATTTAAATTGATTTGATGAATCAAATCTCAATTAGACTCATTCAACACTTGAATCAACTTGAGTCTAACTCAATTAGTCTAATTTGGATTACTCTTAATCCAATTTGGTTCATCCCATGAACCTAATCCTCATGGTTCATCATATGAACCTAATCTCCATCTAATTGCTCTCATGTGTGTGACCCTATAGGTTCTTGTAACGTTGGCAATGTCCCTAAACCGATTTAGGAACATAAGCAATGAGCGGTATCTAGCAACACATCATTGCTACCCAAGTTACAAGAATGTTGAGCTCCAACATCACCTTTGTGACTACTAATTGTGACTCTCACAATATGTGACAATGTCCCTCTATCCTTGACATCTAGATTGACCAATCGAGGCATAGACCGTGTCATCCTGTACAATCTAAATCTTGAACTCAAGTAGACTCACTCTAATCAAATGAGCTCAATATCTCATATTGACTCATTTGGGCATAACCATGCACTTCGTGGTCTCACTCTATCAAGAATATCGATGTCACCCCGTCATATAGGAGGGATAGATCCCATCTACATCACTCACATCCCTCCGCATAATTCGTTACATACCCGATGTCGCCTTTATAGTCCACCCATTTACGGGTGACGTTTGTGAAGCAAAGTATGCAACTCCTTATGTAGGGAACCATGGTGACTTGGTCTAAGGACTAATAGTCATACTAATAGCCACATGAGAAAGTATATGACACTCATATAACGATCCATGATACTTTCTCATGGCGGGTCATTCGTATACATTCTCGATGCATACCCATGTGTCAACTTGATATCTCATATCCATGACTTGTGAGATCAAGTCATCTTGTTGACCTACATGCTAGTCTCTACGCATTAACATTGTCCACGAATGTTAATACTCGACTAGGAATGATTAAGAGTAGTGTTCTCTATATCATCTCATTATCGATTCAACCAATCGATTGATATAGATAAGAACCTACTACTCAAGGACATTATTATATTTAGTTATTTGGCACCAATACAAGTAAATATAATAACCATGCCTTTATAAATAGGAATATGATACAATAAAGTCCATACAACAATCATCACATGATTGGCTCTAGGGCTTTCACTAACAATCTCCCACTAGCACTAGTGCCAATCACCGTAGTATCTAATACCCAATGACCTAGTGTGACCATCATGCTTTTTCTGTGCCAAAGCCTTGGTCAAGGGATCTGCGATGTTAGCCTCTGTGGGTACTCTGCAAATCTTCACATCTCCTCTATCGATAATCTCTCGAATGAGATGGAAGCACCGATATATATTCGGCCTCTGTTGTAGAATCAACAACTGTGTCCTGCTTGGAACTCTTCCAGCTCACAGCGCCACCATTCAAGCAAAACACGAACCCTAACTGCGATCTATAATCTTCCTGGTCAGTTTGGAAGTTGGCATCACTGTAACCCTTTACAGCTAGCTCCTTATCGCCTCCAAATATCAAGAAATATTCTTTAGTCCTTCTCAAGTACTTAAGAATATTCTTGACTGCTATCCAGTGATGCTCACCTGGATCTAACTGGTATCTACTCGTCATGCTCAAAGCATACGAGACATCAGGACAAGTACACAGCATGGCGTACATGATAGATCCTATAGCAGATGCGTAAGGGATCTTATCCATGAGGTCTCTCTCCTCTCTAGAAGAGGGACTTTGAGTCTTCGAAAGACTCACACCATGTGACATCGGCAGAAGTCCTTTCTTGGAATTCTGCATGGCAAACTGAAGTAATACCGTGTCAATGTATGTACTCTGACTTAGGTCAAGCAATCTCTTAGATCTATCTCTATAGATCTTTATGCCTAGAATACAGGTTGCTTCACCTAAGTCCTTCATTGAGAAGCACGTCCCCAGCCAAGTCTTCACAGACTGTAGCGAAGGGATGTCATTCCCAATGAGTAGTATGTCATCCACATACAATACAAGGAACACAAGCTGTGTTCCCATTAACCCTCTTGTAGACACAGGGGTTCATCTTCATTCTTGATGAAACCAAAGCTGTTTGATCGCATCATCGAATCGAAGATTCCGGCTCGAAGCTTGCTTTAGCCCATAAATGGACCTTTGCGACTTGCATACCTTCGATTATCTTTGTGGATCTACAAAACCCTCGGGTTGTGTCATGTACACATCCTCGAGTAAGTTTCCATTCGAAACACGGTTTTGACATCCATCCGCGGATCTCATAATCGTGGTATCTTTCGCAATAGCAAGCAAGATCCGAATGGACTTAAACATCGCCCTTTGGAGAAAAGGTTTCATCATAGTCAATACCATGAATTTGCTTGAAACCTTTAGCCAATCGGCCCTTATAGGTATGCGTAAGTCCATCCATGTCAGTCTTTCTCCTAAAGACCCACTTACACCCAATGGGTTTGACCCCTTCAGGTGGATCAACCAAAGTCCATACTTGGTTAGTGTACATGGATTCCATCTCAGATCTCATGGCGTCTAGCCATTTCTCAGAATCTGGGCACATCACACCTTCCTGATAGGAGGTAGGCTCATTCTAAATGAGCATAACGTCATCATGGTCAGACAAGAGAAATAAGTATCTCTCGGTGTCGGCGTACCCTACTCGGACTGCGAAGTGGTAGGTCTACCTGAACAGGTGGTTGTTCCACAACTCTTTGTGCAACAACCTCATCACCAACAACACTTTGTGGTTGCTGTTCAACCTCCATCAAGGCCTCAGTGCTATGGTCCTTATCTTGAATTTCTTGAGATCGAAGAGTACTCCCACTAGTTTTTCTAGAAACAAAATCCCTTTCTAGAAAAACCCAGTCTTTTCCACAAACACTTTGTCGATTGGGAATGTAGAAGTAATATCCCTTTGTATCCTTGGGATATCCAACAAAATAGCACCTATCGGTTTGGGTCCCGGTTTATGCGAGACTTGGCGTCGTCAATCGTAAGCCTCACAACCCCAAATCCTCATAAAAAGACATCTTGGGATTTTTCCCTGTCCATATCGTATATGGTGTCTTTACCCTGACCTTGGATGGTACGGTTAAGGGTAAAGGCTGTGTCTGTCGAGCATATCCCCAAAGGATATAGGAAGATGCATGTGACTCATCATAGATCGTACCATATCCAATAAGTCGATTCCTCCTTTCGGATACACCATTCCTTGTGGTGTTCGGGAGGAGTGAGTTGGGATAGAATCCCACACTCGGCTAGATAGTCCACGAAACTCATGGCTAAGGTATTCACCACCTCGATCCGATCAAGTATCTTAATACTCTTGCTAAGTCGGTTTTGTACTTCATTCTTGAATTCTTTGAACTTTTCAAAGGATTCAGATTTATGTGTCATAAGATACACATAACCATATCTACTGAAGTCATCAGTAAATGTAATGAAGTACCTGTAACCACCTCTAGCAGCAACATTGAAAGGACCACATACATCACTATGTATAAGTCCTAACAAATCTGTTGCTCTTTCGCTATGTCCACTAAAGGGAGTCTTGGTCATCTTGCCTAAAAGGCAAGACTCGCATGTCTCATATGATTCAAAATCAAATGAGTCTAGCACATCCTTATGGAGTGAGATAGCGACTCTCATTTATGTGACCTAGCGACAATGCGAGATAGGTTTGGTTCAACTCATTTGACTAGAACCTCTTGGTACTTATGTTATAGATAGGGCTCTCTAAGTCTAGAAAGTAGAGTCCGTTCATTAGAGGTGCACTACAATAGAACATATCATATAAATAAACTGAACAACATTTGTTCTTTATTATAAATGAAAAACCTTTCTTGTCCAAACAAGAAACTGAAATGATGTTCTGAGTTAAGGCAGGCACATAACAACATTCCTCTAATTCTAGTACCAGCCCAGAGCGCAGAGATAGATCATAAGTTCCTCTACAGAGTGAAGAACCCTTGCTCCATTGCCTACTCGTAGGTCCACCTCGCCTTTGTCAATGCCTTGCTATTTCTCACAGCACATTGGTACAAATGTGAGATGCACATCCAGATCTAATACCCATGATGAAGAAATAGATAGATTGACTTCTATAACATTTATACCAAGTAGAAGTCTCACTTCTCTTCTTCTTAAGATCTTCCGGTATGCCTTGCGATTCGCTTCCAATGTCCTCCTTCCTTGCGTAAGCAAGCCCCTTCCTTAGCTACCCCTCCTTTGGGTTTAAGTTCTTTTCCTTTGCCCTTGGCTTGGGACTTTCCCTTACCTTTAGGCTTGCCCTTGCCTTTCTTCTTCTTGCACCATCAAAATGGTGTCAGTTACCCTTCTTAAGGTTAAGCTCGTGATTCTCAACATCTTTGAGCATTTGAGGATGGCTTATCAATTTCATGTTATAATTCATGACAAATTGATCGAAGGCTCTTGGCAAAGATTGCAAGATTAGGTCAGTGGCCAGCTCTTGGCCAAGTGGGAATCCCAGCCTTTGTAGGTTTTCTACGTGCTCCAATCATCTTGAGTACATATGAACCTACAGAGTCCCTTCTTGCATTTTAGACCCAAATAGTGCTTTAGAGACTTCATATCTCTCATGCCTAGCTTGTCCTTGATATAGTTGGAAAGATGTCCAACCATATCATAAGCATTCATGAACTCATGTTGCTCCAGCTCGAGTTCATGGTCGAGCATTAGACATGACACATCTAATGCATCATCTTGATGCTTCTTGTAAGCATCTTTGTCATTCATGGCGGCGTGGCGGGAGGTGCCTCGGAATGCTCCGGGAATGTGACTTCCTTTCTTGGGTGAGAACAATTCTCAGGTTCCTGTACCAGTCCAGGAAATTTGCTCCATTGAGCTTGTCCTTCTCAAGGACAGATCGCAGAGAGAGTGTTCGTGTTTGTTTGACATAGTAATCTACAACATACAATGCAGAGAATTAATATCATATTCCTTTTATCATTTAATTAGGCCTTTAATCAAATGATGCTCCCACTGAATTATAGGAATTTTATAGAATCGAGTTATGGATGTGGTCAAACCACATTTACTTGATTCATACAAACTAGCTATAATTCTTGTGGGACAAGATCCACATCATACTAAGCCTTGAGTTAGCTTTGGCTAAATCGCCCAAGACTTAGTACGATCGGTGGGTAACACATTACCGATTACATCTCTATGCAACTCTTGTTTATAGGATTAAGACCCACATTTACAAAAGACCTTGAGTTAGCTTTGGCTAAATCGCCCAAGATTTAGTGTAAATGCGATCTTAACCTATCTTTCCAACGATTGGAATATGCCTATAGTTCTACTCGATCCAATTGAGTTAACTAGTTTTGCTCAATCTAATTGAGCTTACTCTAACCCGAGTCGTGATAGGCGGGACCAAGATTGTCCCTCCGCACCCTACCAAGATAATATGCGTTGCTCTGCTTTGGCAGATTCAACAACAATAAATGATCGAGGTAGTGATGGGTATCAAGGCTCGGTAGGCATTTTCGAGTTGATTCGATTATGATCTAATCTAATCGTAATGTGTATCTTATATACATTTAGGCCTTTATTATCCTATATTAGCATGCATCATATACATACATTCATTATTCTAGCATGCATCATATACATACAAGAAAATTAACCTAGCATGCATCATATACATACAAGCAATTTTTTTTTTTTTCACTAGCATGCATCACATACATACAAGCATAAATCAATTAAATATATATATATCAACATATATATATATATAATTAAATGTGATATAGTCATGGCCCTACTACGATCTTCTCAAGCCAATGAGAAGATCGGACGCTCAACCTAAGGCTAGCGGCTTCTCCAAGCGCTTCCTTTGACCGCCATGTGTCGTCGTCACCCTTCTCGTAAGCTCGTCTTCAAGTGGACTTTCCACCGTTCCATTTTTGTACATTACAAATACGAAACTCGAGTTACATTCGAGTCTTAAACTATTTACAACTAGAATATTAAAGAAGAGGTCTGTGCGCGGTCGCAAACATTTTACAACACACTGACCACAAAGCGGCGCAGGCCGTATTATGAATTACAACACACATAATCCAATCCTATTGGGTTATTGGGCCATGACAATCACAGAATCATACATAATTCAAAATTATGTATTTTTACAGAAAATTTCTATAATTTTTCCTAATTTATTTCGAATTTATGAGTCATCTCTCGAAAGCGGTAAGCGGTTTAAGCGCGATCGCGGGACATGGCCCCTTTAGGGATAGGGGCAGCGCCCTACTGCATAAAATAAACTTGGCGAGTGTCCCTACAGCGATCCTACAGCGACTTAAGTCGCTGTCCCAAAAACCTAAAGCGAGAACTCGCCGATTCGGAGAGTTTTTCTCGACGGTTGAAGCCTACGAGTGTCCCAACACTCGTTGCTTCGACTCTATGAGAAAAATACCCAAAAATTCTATAAAATAAGAAATTTTACAGAAACATATAAATATGTAATTTTTAAATCTAATATAAAAACTACAAAAACGAAACACATACATGTCATCGTGGCTCGATACCCTTTGTTGGGCTTTTAAGACATGAAGCGCTTTGCGTTGGAAACCGGAAGTCCCGACCCGCGGATCCGTCTGTAATTACATGTATGTGCTTGCAAAATCCTCTAGATCTACCTTAGAACTAAGAGATAAGGATGTTACCCTTGATCGATGCCCTTCAAATCCCGCCGTCCAAAGTCCACGAACTCGAGAGTGTCAAGTGCACACTCCTCTATGGTATCCACACAAGCAATAGGTGGAAGAAAACTCAACCTTGAGTGTGCTAGCACTCCTTGGTTGGTTCGGCCAAAGAGAGGAAGGAGAGGAGAGGCTTGAGAGGAAAATTCCCAAGGAAGAAGATGAAGTAATGAGTGATTACTCACAAAATAAATTTTCACTCACATAACCCCCAAATGGTGGCGGCCACTTCATGGAGGGAGTTACATGCATGCATGTAACTCCCATGACCCTTGGTCTCCTCATGATGTGGCACTAATTGACTCAAGTCAATGATGATGTGGAGCATCATCATTGGCCGGCCATACCTAGTCATCATCATGACATGGCATTTGGTCAAGTCAAACTTGACCTTTCAACTTCCCTCTCAAGTCAAGTCAAACTTGACCTCTAATCTCCCATGGTTGATCAAATCTAACCACTTGACTCAAGTCAATTTAATATAATGAATCTCTATTCATTAATTTAAATTGATTTGATGAATCAAATCTCAATTAGACTCATTCAACACTTGAATCAACTTGAGTCTAACTCAATTAGTCTAATTTGGATTACTCTTAATCAATTTGGTTCATCCATGAACCTAATCCTCATGGTTCATCATATGAACCTAATCTCCATCTAATTGCTCTCATGTGTGTGACCCTATAGGTTCTTGTAGCGTTGGCAATGTCCTAAACCGATTTAGGAACATAAGCAATGAGCGGTATCTAGCAACACATCATTGCTACCCAAGTTACAAGAATGTTGAGCTCCAACATCACCTTTGTGACTACTAATTGTGACTCTCACAATATGTGACAATGTCCTCTATCCTTGACATCTAGATTGACCAATCGAGGCATAGACCGTGTCATCCTCGGTACAATCTAAATCTTGAACTCAAGTAGACTCACTCTAATCAAATGAGCTCAATATCTCATATTGACTCATTTGGGCATAACCATACGCCATTGGTCTCACTCTATCAAGAATATCGATGTCACCCCGTCATATAGGAGGATAGATCCCATCTACATCACTCACATCCCTCCGCATAATTCGTTACATACCCGATGTCGCCTTTATAGTCCACCCATTTACGGGTGGCGTTTGTGAAGCAAAGTATGCAACTCCTTATGTAGGGAACCATGGTGACTTCAGGTCTAAGGACTAATAGTCATACTAATAGCCACATGAGAAAGTATATGACACTCATATAACGATCCATGATACTTTCTCATGGCGGGTCATTCAGTATACATTCTCCAATGCATACCCATGTGTCAACTTGATATCTCATATCCATGACTTGTGAGATCAAGTCATCTTGTTGACCTACATGCTAGTCTCTACGCATTAACATTGTCCCTGAATGTTAATACTCGACTAGGAATGATTAAGAGTAGTGTTCTCTATATCATCTCATTATCGATTCAACCAATCGATTGATATAGATAAGAACCTACTACTCAAGGACATTATTATATTTAGTTATTTGGCACCAATACAAGTAAATATAATAACCATGCCTTTATAAATAGGAATATGATACAATAAAGTCCATACAACAATCATCACATGATTGGCTCTAGGGCTTTCACTAACAAGCTCTTGGTCCCTACTTGAAAGGGAAGCATCTCCATCTTATCATGAGGACACAGGCATTCATAACATAAGAGTACCCTAATGGGGTCCTAAAGTATAAACATGTTCATCATACAAGCATATTTCGTGGCACATTACATCATAAACATGAAGCATATTTCCTTGGCATATTCATGGCATATTAAATCATAAAAACATGTTCATCACCTAAGCCTATTTCATGGCACATTACATCTTAACATGAAGCCTATTTCCTAGGCATAATCATGGCATATTAAATCACAAAACATGTTCCACATCTAGGTATGTTTCATGGCATACTATATCATAAACATGTTCATCACATAAGCTTATTTCATATTGCATTGAATCATAACCATATACATCACACAAGCATAGTTCATGACATATAAACAAACAAAAACCATACCCTTAGCACAACTACATGTGGGGAGTGTTTTCATGAAACCCTAACCCTAAAACCATGGGTTGGCCGAATCTTGTAAGGGGCTTGAGCTTGGGTTTTGTCCCCTAAAGTTCACTCATGAAGCCTTATAACTAATCATAGTATCATTAGAGATATTTTCATGCAACCCTAACCCTACTTTCATTGGTTGGCCGAATCTTGTAAGGTTAGATCTTTGGACTTTTGTCCCCTAAAGTTCATTCATAAGCATTATTACTTACCCTAGTGTCATTAGGAACATTTTCATGCAACCCTAACCCTAATTATATGGGTTGGCCGAAACATGGAAATGGGTTCAAACTTAGGTTTTGTCCCCTAAAGTCCATTCATCAAGCATTATTACTTAACCTAGTGTCATTAGGAACATTTTCATGCAACCCTAACCCTAATTATATGGGTTGGCCGAAACATGGAATGGGTTCAAACTTAGGTTTTGTCCCCTAAAATTCATTCATAAGCATTATCATGGCATAACGTCATAAGAGGGAGTTGTCATAAAAACCCTAACCCTAAAAGGCCTTGGTGGCCGAAACCTATAAGGGCACCAAGTTAGACTTTTTGTCCCCTAAAAGGTCCTATAGTGAGCATACAACCTATAGAAGTTCCCTAGAAACATTTTCATGAATCTTAGCCCAAGAAAACTTGATTGGCCGAAACCTACAAGGGCTACAACTTCATCGTTCTTACATGAAATTTAACTTACGAAACTAATACACTGCGGTGAGAAACTTACATCCTTGCTTTGAGAGATGACCTAATGGAGGTCACCTAGCTTTCTCCTAGCTTGAAAGGGGGTCTCGGCCAAAGGAAGAAGAAGGAGGTTGGTTTCGGTGAGGATGAAGAGGAGAGGAAGAAAATGGCCAAATGGAAACTTCCTTCTTCTTTATAAAGGGAGGAAGAGAAGTTTCTCTTTTCTTTGTCATGCCTCTTCACTTACCCTTCTTCCACTTATCTATAAATTCCCCTCTTCCTCTAATGATATAATTCTATTGGGCTTATGGTTAGTGGGTGCATCTATAGGGCTTGGCTATCTCTAGAGGTTTGGGGTTCAATTCCTAGGCTTTGCATCTTTTTTTTCTTTTGGCTTATTTTCTTTTATTTTTCCCAAAAAACCCATATAAAGCCTATCATCATAAAGCCAAAATTCTCATAAAATTGCTAGAAATTTTACGGGCGTTATAATCCCTCATACCTTGTAAAAGTTTCGTCCTCGAAACTTAAAACAATTCTAGGTACTTCTGCCTCATGTCCTCTTCTCGTTCCCAGGTAGCTTCCTCATATTGCGAATCCTGCCACAGGACCTTTACTAAGGGCACCTCTTTGTTCCTTAGCCTTTTGACATCTCGGTCTAATATTTGGATAGGGCTTTCCAACACTCGAGTCCTCATGAGCGTGTCTTGTTTGTGGCTCGATCACTTGAGTCCGCCTTTGGATCGCATTTCTTGAGCATAGAGACATGGAACACGTTGTGTATAGCCGACATCTCTTGAGGCAGCTCCATCCTGTACGCTACCTTGCCCACCCTCTGCGATATTGGATACGGTCCCACGTAGCGTGGATTCAGTTTACCCTTCCTTCCGAATCTCATCACTCCCTTCATGGGGGTCACTTTGAGAATACGGGTCCCGACTTGAATTCTAACAGTCTCGCGCATATCCGCATAGCTCTTTTATCCGGCTCTGGCGGCGATTCCTCGACGGATAGTCTATATAGCGGTGGTATTGTCAATAATATCGGCTCGAAGACCCATTTCCCTCCTTTCACCACCTCGTATCAACAGATAGGAGACTGCATCTTCTCCGTATAGAGCATCATAGGGTGCCATTCCAATGGTAGCTGTAATCATTGTTGTAAGCAAATTCGCGAGCACAAATATCGACACTGCTCCTTAAAGTCTAGAGCACAAGCTCGCATAACATATCTTCCAAAGACTGGTTCACTTTTTTTCCGTCGGCCGTCGATTACGAGGATGAAACGCGATCTTGAATCTCAACTTAGTGCCAAGAGCCTTCTGAACACATTCCCAAAAATGGGAGGTAAAACGGCCATCACGGTCAGAAATAATAGCCTTAGGCACTCCATGTAATTTGATAATTTCCTTGACATATAATTGAGCTAGCTGCTCGATCGAATAGGTCATCTTAATTGCCAGGAAATGGGCAGATCCGTTAACTCCTATGATTACCCATATAGCATCGTAACCATTTGTTGTTCTGGGTAATCCCAAGATGAAATCCATAGATAGTTCTTCCCATTTCCACTCTGGAATCGGTATCATTTGCGGTAATCCCGAGGTTTACGGTGTTACGCCTTCACCTTCGGCGGTCGGTGTTGACGTCTTGAGCCACCTCCTTTTCATGCGGACCACCAAAATTTATCCCTTAAGTCCGATACATTTTATTAGACCGGGGTGCATGGTATAAGGTGTTCCATGGATTCCTTGAGTATCTTCTTCCGTAATTCGATCGTCCCAATACATAGTCGATCCGGAGGTATAATAGTCCGCGTTGGAAATGCGGAATCCATTATCCCTTCCTTCCAGTACTTCTTGTTTGATCTTCTGGATGTCTGAATCACCATCTTGCTTTCCCTTTATATCGTCGAACAGCGTCGGCGTTATAGTCATGGTGGAAAGTTGCCCAGAAATAATCTCTATCTCGTAATTCATTATTTCCCTTTTCAGGGGTTGAGATAGCATCGATAAGGACATCAAAGCGGCAAAGGGCTTTCTGCTAAGCGCATCTGCCACCTTGTTGGCCTTTCCTGGGTGATAGAATATCTCACAATCATAATCTCTAGCTCAAGGCATTTGTCTCATGTTTAGGTCTTCTCGGGTAAAGAAATATCTCGACTGATGGTCGGTATAGATCCTGCACCGTGCTCCGTATAAGTAGTGTCTCAATATTTTTAGAGCGAATACCACGGCCGCCAGTTCTAAGTCATGGGTAGGATAATTTATTTCGTGCTCTTTGAGCTGTCTAGAGGCGTAAGCGATGACCTTGCCATTTTGCATGAGTACAGCTCCGAGCCCCGATTTGAGGCGCCACTATACATATCAAGCTTTCATTATCTTGTGGAGAGTCGAATGGGAGCGCTAGTCATCTCCTCTTGATTCCTGTAAAACTCCTCTCACATCCTCACCCATTTGTATTGCTTGTCCTTTCTCGTAAGGGTCACATAGGGCTGCAATTCTAGAGAAGTCCTCTACAAACTTCCTGTAATAGCTTGCTAGCCCGAGGAAACTTCTGATTTCACTCGCATTCCTTAGCCTATTCCAGTTCCTTACAGCCTCAATCTTCATTGGGTCTACCATGATTCCTTCTTTAGAGATGACATGACCCAAAAATGACACTTGATCGAGCCAGAACTCGCATTTGGAGAACTTGGCATATAGGTGCTCTTTCTGAAGAATCAGAGTAATCTTGTCTTGAGATATTCGCATGCTCTTCTCGCCTCGAGTAGATAAGAATATCGTCGATGAAGACGATTACAAATTTGTCGAGGAAGGCCGAGAATACTCGATTCATCAGTCCATGAACATTGCGCAGAGCATTGGTTACGCCAAAGGGCATAACTACAAACTCATAATGTCCGTATCTTGTCGGAAGGCCGTCTTGAATATCACCGCTTCACTTTTACTTGATGATAGCCAGACCTGAGATCGATCTTTGAAAAGACAGTAGCTCCCTTCAGCTGGTCGAATAGGTCGTCGATCCTGGGAAGGGGGTACCTATTCTTGATGGTCACGTTGTTCAGTGCCCGGTAGTCTATACACATTCGCATGGACCCATCTCTTTTCTTTATGAACAGCACTGGAGCTCCCCATGGGGAGTGACTGGGACGGAGATAAATCCGCCAAGTAACTCCAGAATCGCTTCGAAGTTCATTCAACTCGGTTGGCGCCATACGGTAAGGTGCCTTGGAGATCGGATTAGTTCCGGGAATCAATTCGATCTCGAACTCAATTTCTCTATCAGGTGGCAATCCAGGTAGGTCATCAGGGAACACCTCCGGATGGTCACATACCACTCTGACATCTTCTATTTTACGGTTCTTCGAGGATATGGTATCCACCACATGTGCGAGAAATCCGGTGCATCCGTCTTCTAACATTTTTCGGGCCTTTAGCGTTGATAAGAACTTCTTTGTTCCTTCCTTCGACTCCCCGATAAATTCAAATGAAACCTCCGCGGCCTAAGATTACCCTCCGCTTACGGCACTCAATTGAAGCGCCACTTGTGCGTAAAAATCCATGCCCAATATAACGTCATAGTCCCACATATCTAGGACTATTAGGTCACAATAGAGCTCCCTGTCTGCGAGTCTAATTGGTGCGGCGCGCAGAACATGGGTGGATGGCATCACTTCTCCCGAAGGTAACGTTGTTAAAAATTTATAGTCCAAAGCTTGGGGATGCCTATCTATCTTTCTTATGAAAGGCGTAGCGATGAATGAATGGGTTGCCCCGGTGTCAAACAAGACAGAGAGCGTATTGACCGAAATAATTAGTGACTGTGACAACCGCCGAGGCACTCGCCACATCTTCTCTGGCGAGGAGAACACTCGCATTTGTCCCTAAGGGGCTTCAGTCTCCCTTGACTTATCCGAGGACCCTATCGTAGCTGATCCGTGAAGTGTGGAGGAGCTCCCTGCTGGACATACTCTGTGGTGATGCTCGAACTCGGGTAGGGCAATTCTGCAGCTATGTGCCTCCCTTCCATGATTGTAACACTTCCTCGTGCCCTGACGACATTCCCGGATGCTTCTTCCCACATAGGATGATCCAGATACCCGGTTGGTCAAGCTCGGGCCCTCTTGGGCCATTCCACTGTTTCTTCTTGCCACTGCGGTCCCTCTTCCAGCTAGTATTTTGAGATTTCGGCTCTCCGGTCCGTGCCTTACTCTGCTGACTGATGTTGTTCAGGTAGTGCTCTGTGACCAGGGCACTACTGAATAGCTCTTCGGCGGTCTGGGGTCGATTGACTCCGCCGGCCACATTCAGGGCTATCTCCGGTCGCAACATTTTCAGCAGGAGTCTGATCCTCTCCCTTTCAGTACCGACTAACTCTGGGCAGAGACGTGCCAGTCGATTGAACCTTTTCATAGCTTCACTAACTGATAGATCGCCTTGTCGGAACTCGAGGAACTCATCGTAGTGCTTATTTGTGACCCGTCTCTGAAAGAACTCCTCGAAGAACTCTGCTTCGAAATCTGTCCACCTCATTTGATTTACTTGTCTCTTTGCTTTGACTCTCTCCCACCACATCCTTGCATCTCCGGAAAGACAGAACGAGGCACATTTTATCTTTTCATGCTCGGGCCAATCCAGCAGCTCCACGATGCTCTCAACTGTTTTGAACCAAGCTTGGGCATCCCATGGTTCGCCGGCACCAGTGAAACTTTCTGGTTTCAGCCTCTGCCACTGAATCAGATAGGCTTCGGGCCGGGCCCCGGGGGCAGCGTTGATTAGCGGTGCTTGCACCATAGTGGTCGTGTTGGGAGTTATGTTATGCGTCCCTGGTGTGGTGTTAGGGTTCCCTTGTTGATTCGTGAGAGCATTGATAACAATTGTTCTGCGACGAGTGTAGCTCGGTAACCACATGCATCAAATCTGGTGGGGGCGCTGAGTCATTCCCTCTAGCACTACGTCTCCCGTTCATGTTATCTAAGTGATAAATAAATAATTTAATTAAGGTGTTATTATAATTTCTACTCCTATACAGGCATCTAACATCCCATATCGTAAACAAGGTAAGGTATCCTTTCTAGTGTTCGGGTTGAGTCATGTTTCCATCAGATAAAGCTTCGGTATACTATCTAAGTTACAACTATGATTCCATTATACTAAACAGGACGAGGTATTATTTCTATCTAAATCTCAAGTGTGAGTCCATTCTACTAAAGCATGATAAGGTATTATCTCATTCTAAATAGAAAACATTCTTCATTATAAAGGAACTTAAGTATGCATAAAATTACTTACTTGGAAATAGCAGGATGGAGGCTTGATGTGTGATAGTGGAAAGGTGAACCCGCTCTGATACCACCTGTAACGCCCACCCTTATCTGCTCTCAGGGCGGCGCTACTGTTACTCTTTTTTTTTTTTTTTTTTTAAAACATACTACATATGGATCCTCTCACAACCTACGTACTTTAATAGGCCATCATAACTTAAACTTTCTTTTGCACATGCATCACATATCATATTCATCAGTAGCATGTTAACATATCTTTCATAACATGCATACATAAAGATTCGTTCATGAGTTCTAACATTTCCAACCTTCTTAAGTAGATGATACTCATTAAACACAAGTCTTATAAGCGGAAGCAATGTCTTAAGTTGTTCTTAGAACATATAAATACAAGCAGATAGTATAGGGTCTTCTTTCACCATGCCACTATCACACACACTTGGCCCCTCCTACTACTTCCTCTAGCGCAGACTTCCTTTATCTGCAATATATGGAGAACATGAACTATAAGCATATAGCTTAGTAAGATTCTTGCCTACTCACAAAAATCACAAACTTCATCAAGCAATTAGAACATGAGCATACTAGCATAAAGGACCTAAGTATTTCATGGCAACCCTGATCAACAACATATCCATGTAATAAAAACTGATCATGGCATAGAAAGCATAATTAATCTAAGCAGGGCATAATTTGAACATAAGCTTTATAACTACATAAAACTAAGCATGCATGAAAGACATATTCATAAGCGTTTTAAAACTTAACAATAAGCATTCCTAACCTAAGCATCCGTAACATCCTACATCTTAAACCTACATAAAGTACATAGGCACAAACATTCTTCAACTTAACCATGACCATTCATCAGGGAATCCAATCATGCATAAAGGACATAATCATAAGCATTTGTTTAACTTGGACATAAACATTTGTAATAACATAAATCCTAAACTTGTAGAAAGAACATAATCGCAAGTATTCATAAACTTAACCATAACATTCACCACATCATAAATTTTAAACTAGCATGAAGTACATAGTCGCAACATTCTTAAACTTAACTCTAAACATCATAACTTCATAACATCTAGCATGCATAAAGAACATAGTTCGCAAGCATTCAGAGTATTTAACATGAGCATACACAATAATCATAAAAGTCTTTTCTTTTCAAAACATATACTTATAGATACTTCAATATCATCATAACTTCATAACATCTAGCATGCATAAAAAAAAATGTAGTTCGCAAGCATTCAGAGTATTTAACATGAGCATACACAATAATCATAAAAGTCTTTCCTTTTCAAAACATATACTTATAGATACTTCAATATCATCATAACTTCATAACATCTAGCATGCATAAAAAAAAACGTAGTTCGCAAGCATTCAGAGTATTTAACATGAGCATACACAATAATCATAAAAGTCTTTCCTTTTCAAAACATATACTTATAGATACTTCAATATCATCATAACTTGTTTAGGGGGCCCCAGGTTAAGTACCACATAATGCGCGCTCCCTAGTAGGCTGGGGTAGCGAGCCACCAGTCCTACTAGAGCAAGACCTCTTACGTCTTACCAGGGCAAGACCTCTTACGTCTTCTTATGTCCCTATGGATTTGATTAACGACCACCTGACGGGTCGGGTACTTAACCTATTGCAAAGTAAAATACTTAATTCCTTTCTTTTCTTGTCATAATATAAAGAATGCTCTTGATCCCCAAAATAAAAAGAGAAGCATCTTAATCTTATCTTATCATAAGGAGAGCTCTTGATCCCTACTTGAAAGGGAAGCATCTCCATTTTATCTTATCTTAAGGAGAGCTCTTGATCCCTACTTGAAAGGGAAGCATCTCCATCTTATCATAAGGAGAGCTCTTGGTCCCTACTTGAAAGGGAAGCATCTCCATCTTATCATGAGGACACATGCATTCATAACATAAGAGTACCCTAAAGGGGTCCTAAAGTATAAACATGTTCATCATACAAGCATATTTCGTGGCACATTACATCATAAACATGAAGCATATTTCCTTGGCATATTCATGGCATATTAAATCATAAAAACATGTTCATCACTGTTGGTGCAACAATGCTCCAAGCATTTATATGTTTTGATGTTTGGATAATCATTTAAGTTAGGCAATGTGTTATGATCTAATTGCGAATGTGTTTAAGTGACAGGTAAAAGAGAAGTCCAAGTATGATCTTGGCAAAGGAAGTCCAAGGGATGGACTTGGCAGCATAAGACCAAGCTTGTAGTCTTGGCAGCGTAAAGTCCAAGTGAACCTTGGCAAAGGAAGTCCAAAGTAAGGTCTTGGCAGCATAAGTCCAAGCTTGTAGTCTTGGCAGCGTAAAGTCCAAGTGAACCTTGGCAAAGGAAGTCCAAAGTAAGGTCTTGGCAGCATAAGTCCAAGCTTGTAGTCTTGGCGGCGTAAAGTCCAAGCATTTGGCAACCCAAGACATGACGAAACCGAAGGAAGCTCTTGGAAGCAAAGCGCAAAGGATGAACAAGTCGCGGACTCGGAGGGATCCTGAAGGCGCAAGGCTTAATATGGAGCTAGAAGGTTGAGTCTAGGTCTAGGGTATAAAAACAAGTATGAATTATTCATACTTATCGATCGATACGATGTATCAATCGACCGTCGCCGTTTACCCGAGTCGTGGTGAAATCGACCATCACCGATCGCGCTTTGGGCATGTCGGGCCGATCGATGATACGATCACCGATCGCTATGGGCAACAATGACCGATCAAGGAAAGAAATGCCACGAATGCGCCTCACTCGACGCTGCGGATCACTGATCGATCACTCCATCACCGATCGATGGAGAGATCACCGATCGATCACCGCCGTTGAGATTTGCGGCTACGAATCTCCGCGAGATCGCTAAGCGTAAGCCGTTGGCCGGTGATCGATTGATGGCATGCATCACCGACCGATCGAGGCCCAACGGGAAAACAGCCCCTCTTCTATAAAAAGGGGTTATGGGGAGCATGGTGAGGCTAGTGCTCTAACTCCTAACTTCATCCTCGTGCTCACCAAGTTTTCTAAGTGTTTTTAGCAATCCAAAACCTCCTCTTCTCTTGTTCTTCATCATCCATCATTGTAAAGAAGAGGAGTGTATTGTAAGAAAGGTTTCTCCACCTTGGTTCATCCAAAGGAGAAGATAGTGAAGCTTGGCTAGGGCTAATCCACCTTACGGATTGCCGTGGGAGTAGGAGCGCCATCTCCGAACCACGTGAAATTGCGTTAGCGCTTGGTTTTCTTATTTCGTATTTGTATTCGTTTTGTATTTGTATTGCTTCCGCTAACTTTATTGTAGAAAGAAGAAAGCTAATCACCCCCTCTCTGGCGTTACAAAGTTCCTAACAAGTGGTATCGAGCCGGATCGCTTGGAAGATCTCACCATCAACCAAGGCATCAATGGCTCTTCAAGAGGATATAGCATCGCCAAGCCACCACTCTTCGATGGGAGTCACTTCATATTGGAAAGGTAGGATGAAGTACTATTTAATGAGTAATATTGAAATTTGGCATAGTGTTGTAGATGGCTTGAGGAACGGTGGATGGCGTGGAAACCCTATCCCAAGCAAGGATTGGACAAGGAGATGAACCGCAATTTTGAGTCAAATGCAAAGCCGTCCTCACCATCCAATGCAGCGTCACAATGGAGCAACTCAACAAGGTGGGGCCTTTTGAAACCGCCAAGGAGCTATGGGAAAAGCTCATTGAGCTAAAGGCAGGTTCCAAGGCGTCAAAGCGGGCTAAGAAGGACCTTCTAATTGGACAACTTCAAGCCTTCCAAATGAAGATGCATGAAACCGTAAGCCAAATGCATGGAAGGTTCAAGGAAATTGTGAAACGGACTCCATATCATAGGTGAGCGAGTTGACAATCGGGATCTAGTAAGGTATATTTTCAAGCATTTCCTAGAAATTCTTTATGGACTTCTATAGTTGATGCCATTAAGGTAACTAGGGATCTTTCTCAAATTAAAATTGATGAATTATTTTGTGAGTTTGAATTACATGAGCAAACTAACATGTCCTCTAAGGAAAAGGGTTTAGCTCTATTTGTTGAAAAGAAAGAAAAGAAGAAGAAAGAAAGGAAAGAGGTGTCATCTTCATCCAGTCGGAGCAAGAGTCAAGTAGTGATGGAGACTCGGCTAGTGATGGCCCATTTGTCAAGAAGTTCCTTAGAAAATCAAAGGAATTCAAGAATAGAGAAGCAAGGAAGGGTCTCATTCTTCAAGAGGTAAAGTTTAGTGGTAATTCAAATTTTAACAATAATGTGATTTGTCATGCTTGCAATAAGAAGGGCACAAGCCAAATTGCCCGGAGCTAAAGAAGAAGGAGGAAAAGAAAAGAAAAGAAGGACAAGAAGGAGAAGAAGAAGAAGGAGGCTATGGTGGCTCAAACCACATGGGACACACCAAGTGTTGAAGACTCATCTTCCGATGATGAGCTTTGCCACATCACTCGCCATGTGGCACTCATGGCACTAGGAGATGATTCCGCATCAAGCCAAGAAGACTCCTTCAAGTGATGAATCGTCATCTAGTGGCGATGAGGTAATGAACTCTCCCAAAGTTAAGAACTTCTTTATAAATCAATTGCATATCTTCAAGAAGCTCTAGATAAATCTAAATCTAAGTTAAGAGCATGAAGATAGAATTAAAGCCATTAGGATGAAAAACTTTTACATGTTGACTCTTGCATGCTTAGGAAGAAAATGACAAACTTAAGGATGAGGTTAGTGAAATTGAAAACATGTTTAGAAAAATTTTAAAATTGCTCAAAAGGTCTTGACATGATCCTTAGTAGGCAAAGAGCGGTTTATAACAAGGCAGTTTAGGATATAAGCCAAAAGAAAGAAGTTGCTTATATTTCATTAATTAATAGGAAAGGAACCATTAAGGGGTTAAGAAAGCTTGGGTACCTAAGAAGTTTTAATTAATGTTACGGTCCAAATGTTTGGGTACCAAAAGCTTGTGTTTTTCATGTGATTTAGGTAGGAGGCGAGGTATGTGGATTGTGGATAGCGGTTGCTCAACACATATGACCGGGGATGTGAGCAAGTTCTCCACAATTAAGTATGTGAAGAAGGGAGCGGTATCCTTTGGGAATAGTGGAAAACTCAAGATATTAGGTAGAGGTACAATTGAGGTATCCCCCAAAATTGTTATTCACAAAGTCTTGCTAGTTGAAAATATGAAATTTAATTTATTAAGTGTTAGTCAACTTTGTGATGCAAACTATCATGTCTCGTTTGAATCCTCTAAATGCATGATTAAACACAAGGAATTAAATGATTGCATGTTAGTTGGATATAGGAAATCAAACATCTATTATGTTGATCTTTCATATGCTTCTAACATTTCTACTAAGTGTCTTGTGCAAAAAGAAGAAGTTGGCTATGGCATAGAAGATTGGGGCACATCAACATGAAAAACATAGCCAAGGTAGCCAAGATGGAGTTGGTCAAAGGGTTACCAAAGATCAAGTATGTCAAGAACAAAATGTGTGATGCATGCCAGAAGGAAAACAAACAAAGCATCACACAAAGGTAAAACCTAACTAATACATCTTTACCATTAGAATTATTGCATCTTGATTTATTTGATTGCCATAGCACTCCATCTTTAAATGGTAACAAATATTGTTTAGTCATAGTAGATGATTTTTCTAGGTATACTTGGGTCTACTTTATGAAACATAAGGATGATACCTTAGAAATAATCATAGGATTTAGTAAAAGGGTTGAAAATGAAAAGAAAGTCTCAAAATCAACCGGATCCGTAGTGATCATGGTGGTGAATTTGAAAACTTTAAATTTTCACAATTTTGTTTAGAGCAAGGGTACAAGCATGAGTTCTCTTGTCCTAGAACACCCCAACAAAATGGGGTGGTGGAAAGGAGAAATCGTGCCCTACAAGCGGCTAGGACTATGCTAATGCATATTCTCTACCTAGCTACTTGTGGCGGAAGCAGTTAATACCGCTTGCTATATCAAAATAGGGTTCAAATCCATAGGTTTTTAGGAAAGACACCATTTGAATTATGGAATGGACTATTCCCACAATTCATTATTTCAAAGTCTTTGGATGTAAAGTTTATATCTTAAATACCAAAGACAACTTAGGAAAATTTGAATCTAAAGCGGATGAGGAATTCTAGTTGGATACTCATCCACAAGTAAAGGTATAGAGTCTACAATAAGAGAACCCAAAGGGATTGAGGAGTCCTCAAATGTTCAATTTGATGAAACTACTAGTACCTACCTAGAAAGTCCTCCATTGATAAGGATATTAATGACAATAATCAAGACATTACCCAAAAACTTCAAAATTTGACCATTAGGGGGCAATGATCAAGGGAGGAAGAAGATTCCGATGATGAAAGGGTGGAAGATAACAATGATCAATTTGAAACCCCTTCTAGAAACCTAAGAATTCATCAAGATCATCCACTTGACCAAGTAGTAGGAGATCTATCTCAAGGAGTAAGAACTAGGTCATTTCATAGGGCTCCTACTAGTCAAGTTGCTCTCATCTCACAAATTGAGCCCTAAATCGATCAATGATGCATTACATGATCCGGATTGGATTTTGGCAATGCAAGATGAATTGGCTCAATTTGAGAGAGTCAAGTTTGGGAGTTAGTACCTAGACCCAATGATAGCACCATAATTACTACAAGATGGGTCTTTAGGAATAAGCTAGATGACCAAGGAATATCACTAGAAATAAGGCTAGGTTGGTTGCTAGGGGATTCAATCAAGTTGAGGGGCTTGACTATGATGAGACTTATGCCGGTTGCTAGGTTAGAATCTATTAGAATTCTCTTAGGGTATGCTTCCTATATGGGATTTAAACTTTACCAAATGGATGTTAAATCGGCATTCTTACATGGTGATATTAAGGAGGACGTATATGTAGAGCAACCACCCCGGTTTGAGAACATAGATTATCCAAATCATGTATATAAGCTTAGGAAAGCATTATATGGGTTAAAACAAGCTCCTAGGGCATGGTATGAAAGATTGTCATCCTTCTTAATTTCTCAGGATTGTCGAAGAGGACACGTAGATCACACCTTATTTATAAAGTCAACATTGAAAGGATATATTCATAGCCCAAGTATATGTTGATGATATCATCTTTGGGTCAACAAATGATGATCTTCTTCAAGACTTTATAAAAAACATGGAAAATGAATTTGAAATGAGTTTAGTTGGAGAGCTCAACTTTTTCCTAGGGTTACAAGTCAAACAAACCAATGAAGGTATTCATATTTATCAAACCAAATATGCAAATGAAATGATCAAGAAATTTGGTTTGGAAAATGCCAAAATTGTAACCACTCCTATGGCCTCTAGCACTAGAATAGATAGTGATCATGATGGAAAATCAATTGATCTTAAACTTTATAGGAGTATGATTGGTAGCCTACTATACCTAACCGCTAGTAGACCCGATATTTTATTTGCGGTAGGTATGTGTGCAAGATACCAATCTTGTGCCAAAGAATCACATTTAGTAGCCGTCAAGAGAATTTTGAGATCTATTAAAGGCACCCTAAATGTAGGACTTTGGTATCCTAGGACTAGGTCATTTGAGTTGCTTGGTTATACCAATTCCGATTATGCCGGTTGCAAATTGGATAGGAAAGTACTAGTGGTGGATGCCAATTTCTTGGGTCCTCCTAGTTAGTTGGAGTAGTAGGAAGCAACATTGTGTTGCTTTATCAACCACCGAAGCCGAATATGTGGTTATGGGTGGTTGTGTAGCTCAATTGCTTTGGATGAGACATACTCTTGTGGACTATGAGCTACACTACTCTAACATTAAGGTTTATTGTGACAATGTGAGTACCATCAACTTGACCAAAAATCCGACATCACTCTAGGACCAAGCACATCAAGTGAAACATCACTTCATAAGAGATCATGTGGCAAGAGGGGACATTGAACTTAATTATGTAGAATCTAAGTCCAACCTTGCCGATATCTTCACCAAAGCTCTTCCCAAAAATGAATTTTCATCTTTAAGGAGAGAGCTTGGTATGTGCTTTGTGGAGTAAAATTCTAGGCTTGCATAATCCCGTGTTTATATGTTATCTTTATACCTTGTTACATCTCACAAAAAGCCTTAAGAACCTTGATTTTTGTATTGAGACACCTAGAACCATGTGAGATGATAGGAAGGTGTACTTGGCTCATCATGCTTGTTATGATGCATTACTATGAGCCAATGACACACCTAGAGACATAAACACCTTATGGACCAATCATTGGGAAGGCTTGTATTCAAGTAATGGATACATAGCTCAAAGAACATGGTTGGAAATTCCAAATAATATATATTTTAAACTATGTTCATCATATTTTGAAAATACTTTCAAATGAACCACAAAAGTGATACAAAGGTTGCAAACTCTTTAGAACTTTGTTAGATTCCAAGGTTGTATCAATCTTGAAATCTGAAAACATATATTTTTCAAATTATTTTTCCTTCATCAAGTATGATTTCAGAAATGTGTACTGCAAAATTTCGTGATTTTTCAAGATTTCGGAATTTCTACCGCATTTCTAAAGTTAATAAAAGGTCAAATTTCGATTAGTCTAGTCGATCGTTCGTAAACCAATGATCGACCGATACATGCGTTTTCTGATATTAAGCTCCATTTTCTGATATTTAGTGTATCCTTGATGTCCTAAAACTATGGTATGATAATGTTGCAATAAACAAAGTTTTAGGACGTTTAATGCAAAGTGTTTTAGGGAGTTTCATAAAATATATCTTTTCATCCTAAAATCCATCATGTTGTGCAAAGTTAGAACTTCATGTTTAATTCATTGATATGCTTTGCTTCAAATATGGTTTACACATCATATCTTGGATTAAGGGGAGCTTAATTTCAATCTTATACCTTAGTCCAAGATCCAATACCCTTAACTCTTTCATTTATGAATCCTTCTCTTTGATGTCCACAAAGGGGAGAAGGAATGTTTAAGTTAGAATCTATATTAAATATGAGTATATTTTAAAGACCTAACTTAATGATTGTCAAACATCAAAAAGGGGAGATTGTTGGTGCAACAATGCTCCAAGCATTTATATGTTTTGATGTTTGGATAATCATTTGCTAGGCAAATGTGTTGTGATCTAATTATAATGTGTTTAAGTGAGTAAAAGAGAAGTCCAAGTATGATCTTGGCAAAGGAAGTCCAAGGGATGGACTTGGCAAAGATAAGACCAAGCTTGTAGTCTTGGCAACAGAAAGTCCAAGTGAACCTGGCAAAGGAAGTCCAAAGTAAGGTCTTAAAAGATAAGTCCAAGCTTGTAGTCTTGGCAAACAGAAAGTCCAAGTGAACCTTGGCAAAGGAAGTCCAAAGTAAGGTCTTGGCAAGATAAGTCCAAGCTTGTAGTCTTGGCGTGAAAGTCCAAGATTCGGCAACCCAAGACATGACGAACCGAAGGAAGCTCTTGGAAGCAAAGCGCAAAGGATGAACAAGTCGCGACTGAGAGGGATCCCCAAGGCGCAAGGCTTAACACGGAGCTAGAAGGTTGAGTCTAGGTCTAGGGTATAAAAACAAGTATGAATTATTCATACTTTGATCGATGTATCGATCGGCGGTGATCGGTGAAACCACGATCTCGGGCATGTCGACGTGATCTCGATCGATCGCTATTGGGCAGATCGTGATCGGTGATCAAAAATGCCACGAATGCGATCTCACTCATTGCTGCGTGATCACTTTCGGTGATCACTCCATCAGTCGACTGATGGAGAGATCAGTCGACTGATCACCTGGCCGTTGGAGATTGCGGCTACGAATCTCCGCGGAGATCGCGTTTCAGAAGCCGTTGGCTTCGGCGGCAGTCGACTGATGGCATGCATCAGTCGACTGATCGAGGCCCAACGGGAAAAACAGCCCCTCTTCTATAAAAAGGGGTCATGGGGAGCATGGTGAGGCTAGTGCTCTAACTCCTAACTTCATCCTCGTGCTCACCAAGTTTTCTAAGTGTTTTTAGCAATCCAAAACCTCCTCTTCTCTTGTTCTTCATCATCCATCATTGTAAAGAAGAGGAGTGTATTGTAAGAAAGGTTTCTCCACCTTGGTTCATCCAAAGGAGAAGATAGTGAAGCTTGGCTAGGGCTAATCCACCTTACGGATTGCCGTGGAGTAGGAGCGTCATCTCCGAACCACGTAAATTGGGTGTTAGCGTTTGGTTTCTTATTTCGTATTTGTATTCGTTTTGTATTTGTATTGCTTCCGCTAACTTGATTGTAGAAACGAAGAAACGCTAATCACCCCCCCTCTAGCGTTACAAAGGTCCTAACAATCACCTAAGCCTATTTCATGGCACATTACATCATAACATGAAGCCTATTTCCTAGGCATAATCATGGCATATTAAATCACAAAACATGTTCCACATCTAGGTATGTTTCATGGCATAGTATATCATAAACATGTTCATCACATAAGCTTATTTCATATTGCATTGAATCATAACCATATACATCACACAAGCATAGTTCATGACATATAAACAAACAAAAACCATACCCTTAGCACAACTACATGTGGGGGGGGGGGGGGGGTGTTTTCATGAAACCCTAATCCTAAAACCATGGGTTGGCCGAATCTTGTAAGGGGCTTGAGCTTGGGTTTTGTCCCCTAAAGTTCACTCATGAAGCCTTATAACTAATCATAGTATCATTAGAGATATTTTCATGCAACCCTAACCCTACTTTCATTGGTTGGCCAAATCTTGTAAGGTTAGATCTTTGGACTTTTGTCCCCTAAAGTTCATTCATAAGCATTATTACTTACCCTAGTGTCATTAGGAACATTTTCATGCAACCCTAACCCTAATTATATGGGTTGGCCGAAACATGGAAATGGGTTCAAACTTAGGTTTTGTCCCCTAAAGTCTATTCATCAATCATTATTACTTAACCTAGTGTCATTAGGAACATTTTCATGCAACCCTAACCCTAATTATATGGGTTGGCCGAAACATGGAATGGGTTCAAACTTAGGTTTTGTCCCCTAAAATTCATTCATAAGCATTATCATGGCCTAACCTCATAAGAGGGAGTTGTCATAAAAACCCTAACCCTAAAAGGCCTTGGTGGCCGAAACCTATAAGGGCACCAAGTTAGAATTTTTGTCCCCTAAAAGGTCCTATAGTGAACATACAACCTATAGAAGTTCCCTAGAAACATTTTCATGAATCTTATCCCAAGAAAACTTGATTGGCCGAAACCTACAAGGGCTACAACTTCATCGTTCTTACATGAAATTTAACTTACGAAACTAATACACTGCAGGTGAGGGGAAACTTACATCCTTCGCTTTGCTTGAGAGATGACCTAATGGAGGTCACCTAGCTTTCTCCTAGCTTTAAAGGGGGTCTCGGCCAAAGGAAGAAGAAGGAGGTTGGTTTCGGTGAGGATGAAGAGGAGAGGAAGAAAATGGCCAAATGGAAACTTCCTTCTTCTTTATAAAGGGAGGAAGAGAAGTTTCTCTTTTCTTTGTCATGCCTCTTCACTTACCCTTCTTCCACTTATCTATAAATTCCCCTCTTCCTCTAATGATATAATTCTATTGGGCTTATGGTTAGTGGGTGCATCTATAGGGCTTGGCTATCTCTAGAGGTTTGGGGTTCAATTCCTAGGCTTTGCATCTTTTTTTTCTTTTGGCTTATTTTCTTTTATTTTTTCCAAAAAAACCCACATAAAGCCTATCATCATAAAGCCAAAATTCTCGTAAAATTGCTAGAAATTTTACGGGCGTTACAATATGTGTGCATATTGTCTAATATTTTACATTGTAGATAACATGGTGCTTGGTGTGGCACAGAAGATCATGTTATCAGTCCCTTGTAGAATATAAGTAGAGGCTCACAACCAAGATGGTTATGGACAAACCATTGGCATGGTGGTAGTGTAGCTTGGTATTTTTTTGTCTTGAACAAAGAGTTACACTAGTACACTTAGGTGTATTGAGCGGGACCGACATAGAGATGATTCAATTTATTGCTGACTACATAATTGAATCGGACCTCCGATATTATGTTGTACATGCTCTTAATCCCGATATAATAACTGGCACATGTACTTAGTATTTATTTCTTTGATTTACCAAAGGGTAAGATTTAGATGGATTAAATCAATATGCCCGGTAAGTTGGGAAATGATATTATTTACATGGTGTGCCGTTGATTATAGGAGGAAACAGTGTCCTATATATAGGTTGATGATGTCCCCTTGAGGAGCTCATAAGGTTCATCATGTAAACCCTGTAGGTTGACTTAGTCAACATGATGATAAGGTTGAGTGGTACTACTCGAGGAGTTACATGTTAATTGATTGATAGTCAGTAAATCAATCAATTGACGGACATTCGATATCTTAAACATGGGGAGATGGATGTACAAATAATATATGGAGCCCATATTAATTTTTGGGAGTTGGTGAGGTAGTTCAATGATGATCCTCTAGTGGAATGGAACATCATTGATGGATCAAGTTTGTGTGGTTCCGATCCATCGGGTGGCCAAGATCCAACTCCTCCTCATGGTCCCTATCGTAGCCTAATATAAACCTCATGAACTCTAGATCCAATGATGGAAAACAAATCCCTAGAACCGACGGTTGAGATTAAATCTCTATAACGGACGGTGGGGATTAAATCTCTAGAACCGACGGTGGAGATTAAATCTCTAGAACCGATGGTTGATATTAAATCTCTAGAACCGACGGTGGAGATTAAATCTCTAGAACCGATGGTTGAGATTAAATCTCTAGATCCGACGGTTGAGATTAAATCTCTTGATCCGATGATGGAGATTAAATCCCTAGGTGGAGATTAAATCTCTAAGATCTGACGGTTGAGATTAAATCTCTAAGATCTGACGGTTGAGATTAAATCTCTAAGATCTGACGGTTGAGATTAAATCTCTAGAACCAATGGAGGAGATTAAACCTAGGCCTAAACCTAACTCTATATATATGGGAGAATGGGTTGGGTGGCAACAAGGATTTTTTTGTTGGAGATTAGGGTTTTGCCCATCAATGGCTTGGGCGGCAAGAAACCCTAAGGAGGAAACCCTAATTAGATTAGGGTTTGGCTCCTTTGTTTGGGCGGCAAGGTTTGGAAGGAGAGGGGCGGCAACTATAGGAGAAGAGCTCTTGTTCTTCCTAGGGAAGGTGGCCGGTTCCTAGATCTCTTCCTTCCACCTTGGTTGGGGGCAAGAAAGCCTAAGGAGGAAACCCTAATTAGATTAGGATTTGGCTCTTATGGTTGGGTGGCTAGGGTTTGCAAGAAGGTGGGCGACAACTATAGGAGAGGAGCTCTTCTTCTTCCTAGGGTGTTGCTGGCTCATTCTCTTTTCCCTATACCTTGGCCGGCGCCCAACATATTCCCTTTCTACTCTTCACTCCCTATTGGCCGGCGGCACTAGAAGCTAGGGTTTGTCCCTAGTTTGGTTCCTTGGTGGTTTCCCTTAGTTCTCTCTATTCTTGGGGCCGACGGCATCAATCCTTTGTGGATTGGTGGTTGGCTCAAGCAAGAAGGGAAGGAGAGTTCTTCTTTCTTTGGATTGAAGAATATCTAGGAAGCTTCAACTTGTGGAGGATCTTCGCCCACACAAAGTCTACAAGGAGGATAAGACATACGATAGAAGATCGAGAGGCATAAAAGTTTTACAACTTTTATTATTGATCTTTGCATGTTCTTATTAATATGCTAGCTTATGTTCTTTATGTTAGTATGTGTTGATTATACTAGTTTACATTTGTATGTATTTGTATAATCACGGACCCCGAAGATAAACACAAAAACCGGCGATTCGTCCGTCGTCTTTTCCGCGGCTAACTGACTAGAAGAGTTATGTTGCTTGAACAACTAGTTTGTTCAAGCGATCACTCAAGTCGTTAGCACGACGACGAATTGGTTGAGCTTAGGAAACTCATCCCATTCGGATTACTTTTCATTAGTGAAAATTTTAATCCGGGGACATGGGAGCCAATGAGCCTCCGAAGCAATTCCTACAGGATCCCTGCCCACTACCACGCTGCCTCATCGCTACCCATGAGCGGACCAACAGAGCCTGACAGAGCAACTGCACACACCCTCCTGATATACCACTAACCCTTGAGTGGTAGCGTGTGCAGACAATGTAACTGGCTATGGGCTCAACTATAAATGAACCCCATCCAGCCAGCATGCAATCATGCAAGATAGTGCATGATACTAAATCATGTAAATCCAACTAAAATATATATCCTAATAATATGTACAACCAATAAGTACATATCTATGATCCAAGTAAAACAGGGAAGATATAATCATAAATCGATCAAATGCATGTATCAAGTAGGCACAAAACATGCAAGGCAAATAAACATGAAAATTATTGCAAGCTATACTAACTAGCATATCAACTTGACTATATCTAAGAGATAAGTCAAAATACCCGCCTGATAAAATGCCAGCAAAAAAATGAAATTGTCACGACCGAAAACTTGTCTCGTGACCGAAACCTGCATACAACATAACTATTGTTAACCACAAAAATGCAATCCACCGACAAATCGAATACTTAATCGATTTCTTACATAACCAATTAACCCAAAGGCTTAATAAAATCTCGATCACCTTCCACCTAATATAACCGTCTTTTCATCCAATTACTCGAATATAATTTCTCAACCCCTATCATCATGTGTACACCATCCAAACAAAATCTCACAGCTAACTCACCGAAAGTAGATCCATCCCACATCCCAAAATTTATCCGAAATCAACAAAATATCCTCCAACCATCCAATATCAACCGAATACAATACGATCAATCGCATAACACCAAAATCATGCTTATCAGCCCTAGGATCCCACCGACAGCCAATCCTTCCCCTTAGGTTGTCATATCTTCAATTCTCACTCTAATTGATTCCACTTGTTTGACTATGAAAGCTATTAATAGTCTTTAGACAGGCCCATAGCAATATTAATACATTTTTTCTCATTTTATTGTCTGTCGAGGATATATGCAACTTCTTGTATTTATAAACATCTGTGTTGTCTTATCAATTAATAATCCTGAAAGCATGCTCATGTGAGTAGTGCTTGTGTCTCTGTTGAATTATTGTCAATGCCGAGAAGAAACTATAAAATGAAAAAGAAAATAACTTGTGGAACAGTATCAAAATTTGACATATGTTCATACAACTGATTACCTTCTCGGCAAACATTGCTAAAGATAATTATAAACAATTCTATAATATGGCTTCAACGATATATAACCCCTTTCAAGGAACTTTCAAAGACTCCTAGAAATATAGCAACATAAGGAAAAAAAACAATCAAATGAGAGACTGTCACCTGAGAAAGTAGTGACCATGCCAACAATTTCAGCACTCCATTCAAACTCCCGAATAGTTTAATAAACTCTAGAATAATCTCGATTCCATAGGCATTTTCCAATCTTCCATACAACAACAACCTTTGGCGAGCTCTCCTTATTCTCCATGGGCATATACATCCATAAAAACCTCGCGCTATTACTGGAAAAATAAACACCAACTTCAAATTTTTAAACCCAAACAAATCGACCCACGAGGAAACATGTTTCCAGGAGAATAAAGATGGGTCCTCACAGGTCATTGACAAAGATATAGCCAAGAAGATGGACCGCATAGGGCTAGTCGTCTTGATAGCAGACTCCCCGAGAGGCAAGCTAAAATACGTCGACACAAACAGTGGATAAGAACAAAAGATCAGTATTAAAAAAAAAAATAGTCAATCTCGAAGACCCAAAAGAAACCCTAAAAGAAAGAGTTCTTGCCTGAAGCATGAGCTCGTCGCTGGTGTCGGCGATGGTGGTGTAGGATCTAGAAGTAAGAGCATTTTGGATTGGGGAGAGATCCATGTCCACAATGGCAGCAGAGAACCTTCCTGACCTCTCACTTCGTCGATGGAAGTGTAGCTTGCAGATCAGGTGGTCGCCACAATCTCCCAGTCACGCACTCATCGTCGGCTCGTCCGTGGCCACCGGTGAAGATGTTTGTCCTCGCTTGCCGAGAAGATGGAATTGGTCAAGGATTGGGGGCGACGGCGCGGGGAAGGGTTGGTCGCGAGAGAGAAACTGACGGAGCGGCTCGCGTGTGAAACCGTGAGGAAGGAGAAAAATAATAGTCGTGATCGAGAACTAAACATAGGTTTAGGTATTTAAACTTTAGGTTAATGGCACCTATTAACTCTCTCAAATAGGTTTTACCAAAGCCTATTTATTTTATCTCGGTAAATATCTCTTACAAGCTCCGTTTAAATCTAGAAACATTTTCAAAAATTCTGAAAAAAAATCCCATAGGATATTCTGGGTATTCTTCATAGTTAACCAGTATTATTATTATTATTATTATTTTTCTAGTATTTTACAGTGGGAGCTTTTGGTTCAAGTGTGTATAAATTTTCTATCAATGCACTTGAACAGATAATCTCCTTATTCCTTTTTATAACAACTTTGTCATTAAAAGAAATAGAATATCCATCGATAAACAATTTAAAAACCGAAATTAAATTCTTTCTAAATAAAGATACATAATGGAAATTCTTATGAAACAAAACTTTATTTTTCTCAAAAGATAAATAAACATCTCCCACTGCAATAGCCGGCACCTTCGTGGCATCGCCTAAGTATACGGTAATCTCCCCCTCAGCTAGTCGTCTGGTTTCCTAGAACCCCTGTAAAGTATTGCAGACATGATCAGTGGCTCCCGTATCTACACACTAGGTGCCGATAGATAACACCGCTAAATATGTTTCAACAACTAGACCAAAAGATATACTTTTGTTCTGCTTGCGGTTGGGGCAGTCCTTCCAGTGTCCAGTCTGCTTATAAGTGAAGCACTTGCCTTTCGGCTTCTTCACTCCTCATTGAGTTCCTCCCACCGCCTTTGCCCCAGCTTGTTTCTTCTTCTTCTTGCCTTTCGGATTAGAAGTAGAAACCTTTTGGGTAACCATGGCTTGTGCCTGAGCACTCTAACGAAATAGCCCCTCTACCGCCTGGAGTTCTGTTAGAAGCTCCGCCAATGAATACGACCTCTTGTTAATGTTGTAGTTCAGGTGAAATTGCTCAAAACTCCTAGGTAGAGACTGGAGAATGATATCAACCTGGGTTTCCCCATTGATCTCAGCTCCGAAGACTTCCAACTCATTTAAATGAGCCATCATCTTGAGAACATGATCCCTCACGGGTGTTCCCTCGATCATGGTGGTCGTCATCAAGTTCCTCATGGTTTCTGACCTAGCAGCCCGATTCTGGTGTGCGAAAAGCTCTTTGAGATTGAGCATCATGTCATAAGCAGTGGGCATGGCTTGATGTTGATGTTGCAGTACATTTGACATAGATGCCAAAATGTAACACCGCGCCATCTCATCGGCCTTAATCCACTTCTTATAACTTTCCTTCTCCTTTTCCCCAGAATCATCTGTAAGCTTAGAGAGCACTCTTCGAGGAGTACATATTTGTATTCCTCAGCAGTCAAGACAATGTCAAGATTCCTCTTCCAATAAACATAGTTGGGTCCAATAATTTTATTTTCTTTCAGTATCACATCAAGCGAGTTGAAAGTAATTTTGAAAGAAAACCTAAGATTCACATTGATCAAAACATTAGATTTCAAAAAATTATTGATTCCTCAAGCAATAAAATTTTAAAATCATCCAACACCTCAAAACACTGAGAATATCATATGTCATTATAGTGTGGACGTATACAAATTTTATATTTGTATGAGAAGGTTTTACCCATTAATTTTACTATCATGTCAACCTAACTTTTTTACAAGTAAAATTAATAGGTGGTTCCTCTTTGGCTCTACAAATAAAAGCAGTGACTCCGATGGGGAGGATACTTATATTTGTATCTAAGTGTTCACCATTACTCGGTACCAAGGTAATTATCTCGTGTTATGTGCCTTCCGATGGGGAAGTACACACACTCCTTAATAATTTCCTATAACCATATTTGACCTTGTGATCCACAAACAAACCCATCCGATGGGGAGGAAGGCACTCAGAGCCGACGCGCAAGTTTGCTTGCATCACATGTCAAATCATAATGGAGGTCATGGGAATTTATAAAAATATCCCTCTCCCACTTAGTAATTTGAAATTGAGGAATTTTCTAGTCTACGACATGTATATCAAACAATAAGTAATAAATATGAAAAATAAATATTTTCCAACTATTATGGCTTTTATCTTCAATATGTCTCCCGTCGTATCGCCATCTCATCCACTCCTCCCTACGCCATGTACAAACCATCCGGAGATCCGAGCTGAGACTAAAAAATATTTTAATTTACATCCATCGATCCTATAGTCCACGAGGGAGTGTACATGAAATCTATATCGAAAGTAAACTAAAATAAAAAGAGTGGCTAAACAATGTCGTATCTAATTACAAAAATTAAATACTAGCCTTGTCAACCCCGAGGATTCAACAAAATATACAATTACACACATACAATCACATACACACATATGACCATAATACTTGGATCCTATGCCTGCAACACAAGAGTTAACCTACGCATATCCTACTATTATCCGACACATATAAAATATGAAAAGTGCATAAAAGTTACCGAATCCTAAACACACAAAATCGGAAACCTTGCTCTGATACCACTTGAAGTTAGAAAACTTCGCTTCCCACTTCAACTCGGTCGCTTGTTCATGGCGATCCTATCGATGACCCCGGATTAAAAAAATTTAATCCTAGACAAAAGGGATCACCCAAGCAACCGTTTCATCGTCGTACTATTCAATTAGAGTAGTCACTTGAACAAACTTGTTGTTCAAGCCACCAACCTCTATTCTACGAATAGCCACGACATAGACGATGCACGGATCGCTGACTTTTGTGTTTATATTCGAGGTCCAAGTTATTTTAGCCATAAAAATAGAATACTACATGCATATATAATTGAAAAACAATTATAGACATGTTACAAAATATAATAAACAATCGATATACCTCTCGATCTTCTATTGTATGTCCTTCCTCCTTTTGGACGTCGTGTGGACAACGATCCACGAAAAACCGAAGCTCCTAGATCACCAATATTCCTTCATTGCTCGCTCCGAACAAGAGGAAGAAAAAGAAACAAAACACTTTTCCTTCTTTTAACCAACCACCAAGCTCCAAGCTTGGTGCTTGCCGCCGGCCAAGAAGGATTGGATGAAGAAGATAGATGTCGGCCAAGAGCTCCAAGGGAAGACCCTAAACCTTGTTTCCACCGACCAAGGAGAGGAGAAGGATTAGGTTTGGACACCGGCCAAGGGAGGGGAGAAGGATATGGGCGCCGGCCACCTAGGAAGAGGAAGAAGAAAAGGAAAAAACTTCCTTATTTGTGGCCGCCCAACACCTCCAAACCCTAAGCCTCTCAAACCCTAATCCTATCTCTATTGGAATTCCTTCTTGCCGCCCACCCTAAAGCCTCCTTTTATAGAGTTTGGGATAAGCCTTGTTTTAATCTCCACCATTGGTTCTAGGGATTTAATCTCAACCGTCGGATCTAGAGATTTAATCTCTACCGTTGGATCTAGATTTTTATTTTCATCCATTGGATCTTGTCTTCATGAGGTATTAATAGGCTACAATAGGAATCATGAGGAGGAGTTGGATCTTGGCCACCCAATGGATCAAGCCCACATAAAGTCCGATCCATTAATGATAATCCAATCCACTAAAGGATTATCATTGATCTACCTCACTAACCCCCATAAGTTAATATGGGCTCCTTATATTATTTATACATTTTTCTCCCTGTGTTTAAGATCTCGAATATCCATCGATTAATTAATTTACTGACCATTAGTTAATCAACATCTATCTCCATGAGTAGTACCACTCAACCTTTTCATCATGCCGGACCAAGTCCACCTGCAGGGTTTACATGATGAACCTTATGAGCTCCTCAAGGGGACATAATCATCTTAATATATAGGACACGGTTTCCTCCTATAATCAACAGCTCACCATATAAATAATATCTTTTCCCAACTTACCGAGCCTATCGATTTAATCTATAAATCAAGCCCATTGGTAAATCAAAGAAATGAATACTAAGTATATGTGTCTATTATTATATCGGGATTTAAAGCATTTAAAATATAATATCTGAGGTCAGATTCAATTATGTGTCAGTAATAAATAGAATCACCACTAAGTCGGTCCTGCTCAATACACACAAAGTGTACTAGTGTGATTCTATGGTCAAGACAAACCAATACCAAATTACACTACAACCATACCAATGATTTTTCCAAAGTCATCTCAGTTGTGAGCATATACTTATACTTTACAAGTAGTCGATAACATGATCTACCGTGTGACACCACACACCATGTTATCTATAATATAATGTATTAGACAATATGCATCACCATAAATATGCAAACAATGATCATGTGATTCTTATTTCAAAATAAAGATGTTCATACAAAAGATAGACTTTTCAGTATACATCCCAACACTGAATGCACTATAGCATGGGACAGAGAGTTCAATAGTCGACTATCAAACCCTAGCAGTCGACTGCTAGTGTCATGAACTGATCGCCAGACCGTGAGTAGTCGACTGCTCTGGCTCATCAGTCGACTGCTTGCCATGATTTTATAAGGTTGATCCCTAGCGGTTCGGCTCCTTCACACGATCCTTCTTCTTCCCAATGCTCCCGACGCCTTCACCCGTTCTCGTTCGTGTGCTCCCGGTGATTCCAACCCTAGGAAAGCCTTAGTCCTTGAAACCTAGCTCTCTTTCACCCTATTTAAGCCTCATTCTCATGCTAATGGGTGTCCTATCTCCATCTTACGTGCAAGCTAGGGTTCCGGTGATCTTCTCACTTGTGTTTCTCCAACTTTTGGTTGTTCCAGCCGGCTCACACAACTTCTAATCAAATGGCACCTAAGTAACCTCTCTAACCTTAACCCTAATCATGTTATCTTATAAATTGCCATGATCTGATCATTCTTTACATTTTCATTCATGCATTGCATTCATTAGACAAAAGCGTAGGGTTGAGCCGGGTGAGGCTTCATCTCGATCATATCAACCTATGCTGGTTAGATACTTAGATGATGTTGGTGCAATCGGCCCAGGTCACGATTGACCAGGACTCGAGTTTGACTCGAGTGATGTTTTGATGTTTCGACAAAAATATATGACAATGTAATTGTCATGGGAAAGTCCAAGTCATGTATACTTGGCATGGAAAGTCCAAGTGGAACACTTGGCATTTTGTAAAGTCCAAGTCTTGAGTACTTGGCATGAAAAGTCCAAGTGGGACACTTGGCACATGAAAAGTCCAAGCATGGGGCTTGACAATGTAAAAGTCCAACATGGGTTGGCAAGGGAAAGTCCAAGCATGGTCTTGGCATTTGAGAAGTCCAACATGGGTTGGCAAGGAAAAGTCCAAGCATGGGTCTTGGCAATGTAAAAGTCCAACATGGGTTGGCAAGGGAAAGTCCAAGCATGGTCTTGGCATTTGAGAAGTCCAACATTGGTTGGCAAGGGAAAAGTCCAAGCATGGGTCTTGGCAATGTAAAAGTCCAACATGGGTTGGCAAGGGAAAGTCCATGCTTGAGTCTTGGCATGAGAAGTCCAAGGGGTTTGATATTGGCTGCATAAAGTCCAAGTGGGAGTCTTGGCAGCATAAGTCCAATGGTTGGCGGCGTAAAGTCCAAGCGAAGTCTTGGCGCCGTAAGTCCAATGTGCCTTGGCGGTGTAGACACCGTTAGCATGACATAGCCGACGGAAGCACCTAGAGGCTAGCGCGATGGATGAACAAGTCATGGATGACTTGGAGGGATCCGAAAGGCGTGAGCCTGATGGAGGTGGCTAGAAGGCTTAGGTCTAGCCTAAGGGTGGTCTAGCAAGTATGGGGGCACCATACTTGGGTTAAAACCTCATTTAGTTTAGAGATGGAAATGCTGGCGTGATCGCTCATAGAGCGATCGTGTCGATGGCGAATGGACGATCAATGCTGATGGTTCGACGATCGCCCGCGATCAATGTCGAGCACAGAACGTGTTAGGAATCGTTGGAATGGCTAGAGGGGGGGTGAATAGCGAAGATGTAATTCCATCGTGTTTGTGTCTACAATTTCGTTAGTGCGCAGCAGAAATAGAAATAATAAAAGCGATAACGAAATAGACAACAAGCTAACACAATGATATAACGTGGTTCAGAACCGCACGGTTCCTACTCCACGGATCGAGCTCTAAAGAGCCCTAGTGATGCACACGCACTCACTAATGATAAACACTCCTTCTCGACACAAGTCGGAGGCAGAGAAACCCCTTACAATAAATCTTACAACAGTAAGAATGAAATACAAGCAATATACAATGTAAATATGAAATACAGGTAAAGAAAAAGACTTTACAACACTTGTTTTGATTGCTTGAATGCTTGGTTGCTTGCTTGCACTTGGAGACCTGATTTGCACCAACAAATCGCCCCAATAGCCCTCAAGAACCGGTTACTTTTTCCTCCATCATGAGCTCCATATATAGCTTCAACCTGTGCTGGAAAAAGTCTATCAGTCGACTGATCGAGACCATCAGTTGACTGATGCTACTGTTGTCGTGAGACAACGGCTAGTTCCACGTTGGATAAGTCCAACGGAACTACCATCAGTCGACTGATTGTAACCATCAGTCGACTGATGGAGTCCTCACTCGACCAGTCAAGTCTCGACTCCATTCTGTGGCCGAATTCTAGAGCACCGATCGGTGATCGGATGATCGATCGCTCAGCTCATCGATTGCCAACCTATGGCGCATTGCTAGGCCATAACCCGTAGTCAAACCCTAGTTGACTCGGTCCAGTCGACTGCCACATGGCACTAGTCGACTGGCACACCTCAAACATGAGGTTTTAACTCAAGTATGGTTCCCCCATACTTGCTAGACCACCCTTAGCCTAGACCTAAGTCTTCTAGTCACCTCCATTAGCCTCACGCCTCTCGGATCCCTCCAAGTCATCCATGACTTGTTCATCCATCCCGCTAGCCTTCAGGTGCTTCCATCGGCTATGTCATGCTAACGGTGTCTACACCGCCAAGGCACATTGGACTTACGCCGCCAAGACTCCGCTTGGACTTTACGCCGCCAACCATTGGACTTATGCTGCCAAGACTCCCGCTTGGACTTTACGCCGCCAATATCAAACCCTTGGACTTCTCAAATGTCAAGACTCAAGCTTGGACTTTCCCTTGCCAACCCATGTTGGACTTTCCATGCCAAGACCATGCTTGGACTTTCCTTGCCAACCCATGTTGGACTTTACATTGCTAAGTGTCCGACTTGGACTTTCCATGACAATTATATTGTCATATGTTTTTGTCGAAACATCAAAACACATCAAAACATCACTCGAGCCAAACTCGAGTCCTGGTCAATCGTGACCTGGGCCGATTGCACCAACAATCTCCCCCTTTTTGATGTTTGACAAAAACCAAACAAATAATTGAGTTAGAATACTAACTCAAATCCTTTACCAATTATCCCAAATGTTCTCCCCCAAACATTATCCCCCTTTTTGACTAACATCAAAAAGGTTTTCTCTCCAAGGAGGTCAATGTCTCATGTCCCAATGAGATCTTACAATCTCCCCCTTGATCCAAAAATACCTAGGATGCCTACCATCTTCCTAGTGATAAGTCCCATATCACTCAAGAGAGGCAATCCTATTCACTCTCCCAATTTCCAAATTGGATTTCTAAAAATCCATAAATTTCCCAAATTTATAACATTCTCCCCTTCAAGGAGAAAAACACATCCATCATCCCAAGATGGAAATCTCCCCCTAAAGGCCTGCTCCCCCTTTACCATTGCACCAACAATGTCCTTGGGAAGTCCCTAAGCCAATAGAAACTTTAAACCGTCAAAACTAAGGTTAGAAATTCAACATTTAACTTTCCACACCTTAGAATTGATACAAACCCTAAACAACTCTCCTAATCCATATCCAATAGCTTTTCACCCTTTATAATGCTTCCCAAAGCATATCCTAGGGTTAGGAGTGGTTAGGGACCTTTGCCATGGCTGAACACGGACTAACCAAACTTAGTTTTCCCGAAATCAGCCTTGGCAGTCGACTCTGTCAGCTACCCGATCATTGCCACACTCATCGATCCGATGCCACTCAGGCTGATCGTGATAATCAAATTCAATTTCAGTTATCAGAATCGAGTTTCAGAAAATCATAAATAATTATACGTATATCGAAAAATCACGAAATTTGATACGTATAATACCTATGACACATACAATGGGGAAAAAATGTTTGAAAAATATTTTACCCATAAAATAGTGAATTTGATACAAAACTCAAAACCATTGAAATTTTCAATGTTTTGGCCCTATTTTGTATCAACTTCATCAATGGTGATTGCTATCAAAAGATAGACTTCACCAAGGTTTTCTAAAATGATTTTAAAATGTTTTCAAAACCTTATCTTGGATCATATTCCTTGGGCTCTATGTATGTGACTTGTACACGAGCTCTCCTAATGATCCACAACTAAAATTAGATGAGTTTTAGTTCATCTAGATGCAAAAACTATGCACCTTGAACTTAGCTCATATCCTAGTATCTCACATGTATCTATGGTGTATAAATACACATACATGTCAATTAGTTGTGAGATGTGGGTTTTGTTCTCCCTAAACTAGGGTTTCATGCATTTTCTAAAGCAACTCTACTTGATTCCCTTATAAATGGGACTCCAAGTCATGTCATAGTCCTTAAATCAATTTTAATTAAATGCATGAATGATTATGGCATTTGAGATGATATAAATAAGCATATGCTCATAATCATGATGTCATGGCATAATATGAAATCTAAGAACACATGACATCTAAAGTAACCCTAAACAATGTCATGACATGGTATATGATAGCAATACAATTATATAAATATTCATTCATACACACAAGATTTTTCAGAAACAAAGATTTCATTTAACTTAAAATTTGTCTTTTACATTCAAAATGGAGATTGGCTATGCTCAATCTCACTACAAAAATGACAACCACAAAAAAAATCTAATATCCGAGGTGGCGTGAGGAGGCTCGACTCAGAGTCCAGGCCCGCATCATCTCTAGCATATCGAGCCGACCGCTCTCTATGCGACTCGGTCTCCTCCATCCTATCGGACAAGCGCAAGGCAACCTGGCTCGCCAAGGCTCGACATCCTAGCGTCAACCGACCGCGATACTCAGTCGGACTCCGGTGCCACGACGCTCGATGGACGGCCCGATGTGTCCGGCATCCGTCATCCTCATCAGTGGTCTCTGTATCCTCGTGGTCCTCTGTCGCCTCTCTGGGCGGTGGAGGAGGCTGTCTGTGTGCCCTGGGTGGTCGAGGCGCCAACTCCATCTGTCCAGCGCCCATCCGTAGCTTCGCTAAGGAGAAGTTACGAACTGATATACAGTCGTACACTTCCGATAGCTGTCGCAGAGAGCCCCTATGGATGTTGATGCCTACGGAGTCGAGCCATGCTGTGATGATATGTCCAAAAGGCATATGCACTTTCCCTTGTACAGGGGAAGTGAAGTGCACAATGCAGTGGAAAATGTTCAATGCAAAGTTTATGTCTAACTGATGACGCATGGCATATAGAAGAAAGAGATGGGGAGGCCGAATCTTGGCCAGACCCCGAGTGACAATGGGCAGAAAACACCCAACAATGACCTTGTAAAGGACATTGTCAGGTGCAGATAACTCGGTGATAGGAAATAGATTCTGGGCCAGTGGACGAGGATACCCAAAGATATGCTCATGCATGAACTCCATAGAGATATGATCAAAAGGCGCAGGTAGAGGAAAGTCTATGGTAGGGTAGAAGATAAAGGTGTTATGTGAAGGCCTACACTCGAGAAACTCCTGCAGTATCGCAGGAGTGAACTCTAACTCGCGTTTTGCAATGCGAGTAGTGTATGTAGGGCCGTCATCCACCTTTTTAAGGTTTTGATAGAATTCCTTAATAAGGTCATCATTGATTGGATGCGTGCACAAGACGATTTTCATCAAATTGTAGTATGCAATTAGTTCCATGACGTCACTACAATGCCTATTGAAAAAATTCCTATCGATGTACCTAACCAACATAGGTTGGTACAACCGAGATTCACTCTCGGATGGATCATTCCTACGGGCTCTCCTATTATGAATGTAATGTGATGATATGCAATGCAATGGCAATAATACGCGATTAGATAAACCTACATTGTAATGGAAATGAAAATTAGGGCTCGGAAAGAAAAATCGTTACTTAGGCGCCATGTGTGTGCCGGAGGGAAGACTCAAAAGTTGCTGAGGATCGCCGGAAAAGTCGTCGGAAAGCTTCAGCCGCCGGAACCCTAAACGGAACAAGAGCAATAAACCCTAAATCGCGTGAACTAGGGCTCCAAGATAGGTCAAAAATGGAAGAGGAGAGACATGCTTATCAAACCTAGGACTTTGGAAGGTTGGCACGCGGAAGAGCCGGGTCGAGAGAGGGAGACGCGATCGGGGACCGAAGGAGGAAGAAAGCTTGTCGTGTGAAACGCCAACCCTAGCGATTCGCGTTTAAAAACACGATTGATCGGTGATGTGGAGCATCGATCGGATGGCGTTTATTACCGGTTTTACCGGCAGCCGTGATCGATCGATCCGGCTCGGCAATCGATTGCGAACATACATGCGAACTCACGATGAGCATCTCGATCGATGTTGCCCATCGATCGATGTGCACATCACTCGCTCGCCGAGCACTTGACCGATGGCCTTCGCCTCGGTGAAACGATACTATCGATCGTGATGGACCTCATCACGATCGATGTTCGATCGATCGAGTCATGGAGCTAGCACTCGATCGATGGCCGATCGTATCGTATCGCTAAGATTAGTTATCGGTCGATAATCAGATGTCCGATCGATGTCCGATTTCGATTCAAAATCAAAATCTCGATTTTATCATCTTAATTATTCCATTTTATCACGTTAGATCTTATATTTCGAATGTATTGATGTTATACTTTTATTTATGTATTTGTTAATGTATTTTAATGTTTTATTTCTTTTTTGCAAACATTAACATTCAATGATTTCCAAAACCTAACATCTCACCCTTTCTAAGTGTTGAAATACACAATCAAGGTAAAAGACTTGTTTTGTGAGATGTAATCTATCCTAGACATTCCTTCCATGCAAACATATGGTAAAACATATGAAGCATGGTGAATACAAGACATCAAGTTGTGTGGCACTTAAGTATCACTCTAGATATTACCTTTACATCTTAACCACACATTTCTTGATACATGACCTTCCCAAGTGTGCCAATAATCAAAGGTACACACTATGACCTCTAAATCTAGATCGTGTCAATTTTATTGATTTTCATGTTTTCAAGATATATATTGACACAACCTAAAATTCTTTGAGATTAAGACTCAAGGATATTTCCAAAGTCACCATAACCTTGAAGGTAACCTTAAGGTGCCACCTTTATTATGGTTGAGTTAACTACCCATCCAATCAAGGTTGGCACACCCTAAACCCATCTTAGCGTGAATCAATCACGCTCTTAGGAACCCAAAATCGATTAGAGCTCCTAGGGTTAATTAGATATTCCTTAGGGATAACCTCCCTAGATACCTTCCTCATGACCCTCCTAGGCTTATTAGCCTTGGTCATTTTGGTCTTGCCTAGGTTAACCTTAGGGATTGCCTCCCTAACAACCTTCTCAGTGGCCATCCTAGGTTTCTTCGAAACCATGGCCAATAGGCACAAACCTTGGTCAACTCTAGGAATGACTTCCCCATTGACCTTGGTCTTCCTAGACCTAGTTAGTGTCCCATAGTCAAACGGAACACTATGGTAAGTCACCTTGGACTTAGGTTTGTGACCCAAACCATTCTTTCCCTTGGTTGACTTTTGACTCTTAGGTCTTAGAAGTTGATTTTGACTTCTTGACCTACGAGTTTGACAATTTGACCCTTGAGATTGATTTTGTATTTTGTTTAGGTCTTTTCCAATTTCTCAAGTCTTGACCTCAAGGCTTGGTTTTCTAATTCTAATTGCCCAATTTTAGAATTTTTATTTAACTCTTGGGCATTGGACTTTCTTGGCGAATGCCTAGTCCATTTTGGATTAAAACCTAGATGTTCTTGGATTTTCTTAATAGATTTCTTAGGTATTGTTTTTCTAAGGACATTAGTCCCAAATTTCTCCTTATTCTTAAGGTGAACATTCTTAGCTCCTAAACACATATGTTTGTTATTTCTAGCATGCTCTTTATGATACATACCACAATTATAAAATTAGTTCTAGCATGCTTTAAATTAGAGAGCATTATTTAAATATACCTTAGGGTTTGCCTTAGTGGCTCCCTACTTGTGATGCTCCCCTTTGCCCCTTCTTCTTCTTCTTTGGGCATTGACTCGGTAATGACCCGGTAGTGCACATTTGAAGCAAATGACATGCTCCTTGCTCTTTGTCTTGGAGAACCGTCCGTTGACTTTTGTTGACTTTTAGGCGCCAAGGAGTTTTCTTGATCCTCTTTGGACATTTGCTCTTGTAATGCCCATACTCCCTACACTCAAAGCACATAATATGATTTTTGTTTGAAAATAAAGTGTTTGAGTTACCTAGGGTGGTGGTAGGTGCCGGAGTTGAATTTTGAGCTTCCTCATCTTGATCGGATGTTGAGAGCTCTTCTTGAGGTTGCTCCGGTGTAGAGGATGGTCTATCCTCCTCAATCCTAGAAGTAGATGCTTCTTCCACCTCTTCTACTTCTTCTTTCTCCGATTCGGAAGTTGACTCCATCTCAACTTCCGATTCCTCACTTTCACTTGAGGATGAACTCTCCTCATGGTATCTTGCCAATTTTCTCCATAGCTCCTTGGCATACATGTAATCCCCTAACTTGCACAAAACATCATTAGGGATTAAATCTTCCAAAAGTTTCGTTACCTTAACTTCGGTCTTGAGCTTTTGGCGTTGCTCTTGGGTCCACTTTTTCAATTTTAGGACATTCCCCTTCTTATCCCTAGGGGGTTCAAGACCTTCAATGAGGATGAACCAATCCTCTATGTTCATCATCAAGAATGTTTCCATTCTTGCTCTCCATGCCGGAAAATCTTCTGGATCATATGGAGGTGGAGTGTTGATTTCCCATCCAAGCTTGTCTTGGAATTCCATCTTCACCCTCTAGCCTTTCACCTTAGCTCCCGGTTGTTAATCCGTAGAAGAGCCCCGGGCTCTGATACCACTTGTTAGGAATCGTTGGAATGGCTAGAGGGGGGGTGAATAGCGAAGATGTAATTCGATCGCGTTTGTGTCTACAATTTCGTTAGTGCACAGCGGAAATAGAAATAATAAAAGCGATAACGAAATAGACAACAAGCTAACACAATGATATAACGTGGTTCGGAACCGCACGGTTCCTACTCCACGGATCGAGCTCTAAAGAGCCCTAGTGATGCACACGCACTCACTAATGATAAACACTCCTTCTCGACACAAGTCGGAGGCGGAGAAACCCCTTACAATAAATCATACAACAGTAAGAATGAAATACAAGCAATATACAATGTAAATATGAAATTCAAGTAAAGAAAAGACTTTACAACACTTGTTTTGATTGCTTGAATGCTTGGTTGCTTGCTTGCACTTGGAGACCTGATTTGAACCAACAAATCGCCCCAATAGCCCTCAAGAACCGGTTACTTTTTCCTCCATCACGAGCTCCATATATAGCTTCAACCTGTGCTGGAAAAAGTCTATCAGTCGACTGATGCCACTGTTGTCGTGAGACAACGGCTAGTTCCACGTTGGATAAGTCCAACGGAACTGCCATCAGTCGACTGATTGTGACCATCAATCGACTGATGGAGTCCTCACTCGACCAGTCGAGTCTCGACTCCATTCTGTGGCGAATTCGAGCACCCGGTCGACCGATCGACGATCGATCGCTGAGCTCATCGATCGCCAACCTATGGCGATCGGCGCTAGGCCATAACCCGCGAAACCCTAGTTGACTCGGTCCGGTCGGCCGATCGCCACATGGCACCGGGGTGGCACACCTCAAACATGAGGTTTTAACTCAAGTATGGTTCCCCCATACTTGCTAGACCACCCTTAGCCTAGACCTAAGCCTTCTAGTCACCTCCATCAGCCTCACGCCTCTCGGATGCCTCCAAGTCATCCATGACTTGTTCATCCATCGCGCTAGCCTTCAGGTGCTTCCGTCAGCTATGTCATGCTAACGGTGTCTACACCACCAAGGCACATTGGACTTACACCGCCAAGACTCCGCTTGGACTTTACGCCGCCAACCATTGGACTTATGCTGCCAAGACTCCCGCTTGGACTTTACGTCGCCAATATCAAAACCTTGGACTTCTCAAATGCCAAGACTCAAGCTTAGACTTTCCCTTGCCAACCCATGTTGGACTCTCCATGCCAAGACCATGCTTGGACTTTCCTTGCCAACCCATGTTGGACTTTACATTGCTAAGTGTCCGACTTGGACTTTTCATAACAATTATATTGTCATATGTTTTTGTCGAAACATCAAAACACATCAAAACATCACTCGAGCCAAACTCGAGTCCTGGTCAATCGTGACCTGGGCCGATTGCACCAACAGAACGCTGCGTAGCCGACTGGACAGTCGACTATGGGCGCTGAATGTCGACTGCCAATGTTGGCAGTCGACTGCCAAGAGATCCGTTGGAGTTTTTCCAGCGTGGATCGAGTCGTTGTCTCACAACAACAGTGGCATCAGTCGACTGATGACTTATGGCAGTCGACTGATGGGCGGAAATCCAGGTCGCGCGCAAGGATAAAAGGAGCTCGACGGGAGGGTTTTTGGCATTAGTTCTAAAGCGATTTCGTGGACATTTTTGAGGCGATTTGCTGCTGCAAGTCAGGGTCTTCAACCACGGTTCAAGCGATCAACAAGCAAGCAATCAAAAGGCATTTGTAAAGCTTTTTCTTTACTAATATTGCATTATATCTCATTGTATTTGCTTGTATCTACTTAGATTATTGTTGAAATCTTTTGTACGAGGTTTCTCCACCTCCGACATGTTGTCGAGAAGGAGTATTTGTGATTAGTGAGTGCGTGTGCATCACTAGGGCTCTTTAGAGCTCGATCCGTGGAGTAGGGACCGTTCGATTCCGAACCACGTTATATCTTTGTGTTAGCGTGTTGTTCATTTCGTTATCGTTATTATTTTTCTATTTCCGCTGCGCTAACGAAATTGTAGAGACGACACGGCAACGAATTCCATCTACGTACGAACCCCGCTATTCATTCCCCCCCCTCTAGCGGCGTCAAATTTCCAACAGACGAGACATTTTTCAGATCATACTATGGGGATGTTATCCAAATTATCATGCATTATCATTTAGCGAAAATAGTATTTTGCATGCATCCCATTAACATTGACTTACTCACGGAGTTTTATTCCAATTTGAGGAGAGATGGGGATGGTCTAGTATACTCCACTCGCATTGCAAAACGCGATCTAGAGTTCACTCCTGTGATCCTACAGAAGTTTTTGGAGTGTCGACCATCTGACAACTCCTTCGTATTTTATCATACTTTTGATGAACCCTTACCAACTCCATTTGATCACTAGATTCCATGCATGATTTCTTCTTTCATCGACCTCGTCCTATAGGTTAAAATATTTTTTCAATCAATACCTTATCTGCTTCTGACAATGTACTCTATAAAGTCATTGTTGGATGCCTTTTACCTATTGTAACTCGGGGTCAGACCAAGATTCGGCCTCCCCATCTATTTTTTATATATGCAATGCGAAATCTCTTAGATATCAATCTTGCATTGAACATTTTCATTGCATAGTTCATTTTGTATTCCCTATGTAAGGGAAAGTTCATATGCCTTTTGGAAATATCATCACTTCATGGTTAGCATCCATAGGCATAAACATTTCTAGGGGGACATTGAGGCCACTGTATGACTCATACGACCATATCACTATGAGACATTTTGTATTAGCGAGCATGCGGACATGGCCTGGGAGGCTGGAGTGGCCAACTCAACCTTAGCCAACTAGGGATCCTCGAGAGCCAACTGTAGAGTATGACAAGCCAGTTTTAGAGGAGGATGACCCCATGCTATCAAATGCACCGTCGGAGAGTCTCTCTGCACGATTTGCATGCTTGGAGACCAGGTTCGAGGAGTTTCATGACGATGTTGACACATGATTGGAGGAGCTCAGTCTAGAGCAGTCCTCCATGGCTTTTCAGATGTCTTCCATGGGTCAACAGCTTAGTCGAATGGAGCAGCGTCAGATCGACATGTTCGAGATGATGCAGAGTTGGGCCCTGAGTCAGCAACTTTCACCTCCTCCACCATCTCTGACAGATGACTCTGGTGGATGGTAGCTAGGACCATGTTATGTATCTCCTTTTATTCTCGTAGTGAGGCCGAGAGCATTTGAACATCTATTTTGATTGTAGAAATGACTTTATATTGAATGAAATATTTTGTTTTTGCAAAATTATGTGTCTTTGCTTGGTTGATGTGTGTTGATGTGTATGTTTATTATGTCATGTCAAGACATCATATCTCATTTAATTATTTTAAATGTCATGATAATGCTCAGGGCTACGTTTTATGTCATGTTCAAGTTTAGATTGTATTCATATGTCATGACATCAAGATTATTGGCCATGTTTATTTATATTATCATTATTCATGCATTTAAGCTTACTTAAAATTGATTTAAGGACAATGACATGATTTGAAGTCCCATGTATAAGGGAATCAAAAAGAGTTGCCTAGAAAATGCATGTGATGCATGCGAGCACGACCTCAACTCTATGATGGGTATCATCCAGGACTCAAAGTGCATGCTCGCGCTCAACTCCCATAAGTGCACGGATGTCATCAAGTAATAAAAGATTTATTGGATCGATTTGAGCGCTAGAGGGGGGAGGGTAAATAGCGCAAGGAAACTTTTCGAATTCGTAAAGATAAAACACGAGTGCACAACGAAAAGTAAGTAAAGACAATTTTGTTTTTACTTGGTTCATAGCCTTCGGCTGCTAATCCAAGGCTCTAACGGTCCTAGACCGCATATAGAGGGAAAATCACTAAAAACACTCCTCCTCATTAGAGGTAGGATTAAGAGAATACAATCAATAAAAAAACTCAAGGTAGAGGGACACTCCCCCTCTCCTTGTTACGATTAAAGCTCGATAAGATTTAAAGATGACAAAAAAATATACCAACGACTATTGAAAAAATAGAACTTGAGCTCTTGCCGTCGGCGATGCGGTAGCATTTCCTAGTCGTAAAATCGTCGTAGAAGAGTAGCATAGCAAGAACACTTTTGAGCACTTAGAATGATGGAAAAGGGGTGGAAAACCCCTACTTTTATAGCCTTGTGAAACCCTAATCGTTGAGATGAGGTTTCATGAGGTGATTGTAGGGGATCGATCGGCCAGCTAGAGGGGGGTGAATAGCCCTCTTTCGTTGGATGACGGAATTTGCTCGTCTACAAAGTAAATAGCGCAAGCGGAATATGCAAATACAAACAAAGAAAGATAAAGCAAAGGAAATAAACAATGCTAACACCAAGTCGTAACGTTGTTCATGGCTACGCCGCTAATCCACGATCCTGATTCATCCAAGGTGAATCACTCCTTTGCCAAATCCACTAGATCTCTCCTTTACACCAAGCTAGGTGGAGGTAACCTCTTTACAATCCCTCTTTTTACAATAGAATGGAATAATAGCAAGTAAGAAGAGTGGTAATACTTTAGGGCATTTTGGGATAGGATTAGAGCATGAACATTAGCCCCCCAAAACCCCACACCCTTCCTCTTTATAGAGGAAGAGGGTTTCTTTCCGTTGACACAGGAGCAGTCGACTGATGTCCCTATCAGTCGACTGGTCCTGTAGTCGTTGCCCAATAACGGTTGCTTTGCACATTGGATTTCATCCAACGGTACCGACATCAGTCGACTGATATTGCCATCTGTCTACTGATTTTCGATTAGTCGAGTGCTCGTGAGCTCGACTCTATTCTGTGCCCGAAACACTTGCTACCAGTCGACTGGTGGTCTCGCAGTCGACTGCCATTCCATGGCAGTCGACTGTTGGCACTTGAACTAGACTCGAACACTAGTCGAGTCACCGTCGACTTAGAGTAGTCGACTACCATAACATGGTAGTCCACTGATGTCGAGAAATCCCATCCGACACTTTGCCAAATGGTCACGTTTCACCTAAGAGCGCTACCCCTTTCCCAGGATACATTCGCTCACTCTCATCCCTCGGAGTCCCTCGCCTTCAAAGTTGTCTTCGTCCGACCATTTCCCTCAGATGCGCCAAGCGCACGGCTCTGTAGCGCCATCCTTCGCGTCTCACCTTGAAGTCTACTTCCTCCGGCTTCACTCCAAGCTCCTCGTCCGGCGGTCCCTCGGATGCTCCGAGCACACGACTTCTGCAAAGCCATCCTTCACCGACTCAAGGACCGAGTCATGAGAGGTGAAACTTGCCAAGGCTCTATATGCGAATTACTAAGCCCTGCAAGACTCCAACGCACATATCAAATCATAATAATAATCTAAATTAAATCCTTTTCCACACACATCAAAACCATAACATGGCAAGAGATTGCCCTAACAATCTCCCCCTTTTTGATGTGTGGCAATCCATTTAAGTTAGGTAAAACATTTAGTAAACTATTAAGGAAAGAAAGCATGTAAATAACATGGTTAGCTACTCTCCCCCTTAATACATGAAACTCCCCCTAAATACAATTCCCCCTTACTTAAACATATACATTTCTCCCCCTTGGACACCATCAAAAATATTAAACAAAGTTTATACACGTATGGCATCAAGTTTAGAGAAAAAAACAAGCCAAAACATGCCTTAAAAATGGATAAAAGAAGTTACTGGGCATGTTATCAGGCTACCAGTCAACTGGCACATGTATTTTTGGTTTTTCAAGTTTTCAGGGTGAATTTCAGAAATGCATTAGAAAATTTATAAAATTCAAAAAATCATAAAATTTGGGGATAATATTTCTTGTAAGTATATTTATCAATGAAAAATAGTCGTCCATGAAAAATCATTATATTTTCAAGTATTTTCCAAAAATCCAAAAGTCTCTAAAGTAACTAGGTTTTTGATCAAGTTTGTATCAATTTTAACTCCTAGTTTTGCTTTTAATTGTTTAAAAACATCAACACACATAATTTAAAGTAAGAAATTGTTTTGAAAACATATGAAATATCCAACCATGATCTTTCGGCAATATGACTATGAATTAAACATAAGCCTTCCCCATGATTGGTCTATTATTGCTATTTTGATACTTTAAATGACCATCTAAATGCCATAGGCATTAGTGGACATTTGTATCATCCTAACATCTCACTCATGCTAAGTTTTCAATCAAAGTAGCCTATGGTGAGTGTGAGATGCATCCTAAAGGTATTTGTATATACTTAACCATTATTTTCATGCAATTCTATCAAGGTTAAGTATCATCCTAACATCCAACATGATCATAAAGACATATATGGATTAATTTCACATTATGATCATGAAACACATGTATTCATCAATTTATAATCATGCATTAGGTATTACATCATGATAATAAAGCAAATATCACCTAAAGCATGATTTATCTATTTATAGGTTCATTATCATCACCTAACACTATTTCAAAAATGTTGTCCCGCCATCCTAAGTCAACCAACATATGATATAGGTAAATTGCATATGGTTGACTACCCTAGGGTTTTCCTAACCCTTAAGGATGGATTTTGGAACCCAAAATAAATTCTTTCATATGGGGTTCACTAAATACCCCTTAGGGATCCATTTTATAGCTATTACCTTCTTTATGTCTTGACCCCAAGCAATTAGACATTTATAGGTCTTTTGATTTTTCTTTTCCTTATAACCTAGGCCTTTCTTGTTGAAGCTTGCTCTTTGGCTCCCAATTATCACGTTCAATGTATTTGAGACAATAGTGAACTTTTCTAGGGCCTTGGTCAAAAAATCTACCTTTTCCCTTAAAGTCATATTTTCTTCTATACATGCATCACTAACATCAAATGACATATAGTTATCATGTGAGCATGCATCATCATCTTTAATATTTAGACATGTTTGTTCTAATTTATTTTCTAGATCCTTAATTTGCTCAAGCATGCTTTTGTTCTTTTTCTTGGCTCTAAATAAATCCTTAGTAAGACTAAAAATCATAGAAATTATCTTATGGGGTGAGAGATTCATTACCATAGTCTCCATGTCTTCTTCTTCTTCGGATGAGGATGGTGAAGAAGCTCCCCCTTCACTCGAGCTCTCCTCACTTGTGCTTGATCCTTCATTTTTGGAGGAGGATGAGTCTAGGTCGTCAAAGGCCATCAATGCCAAATTTGTGACAAAGGCATTTTCTTCCTCGGATGATGATGAGGAGGACGAGGAAGGGTCAACCCAAGTCCTTGCTTTTAATGCATTTTCCTTCCCTTTCTCTTTGGCCTTCTTCTCTTCTTCTTTCTTCTTGCTCCCCTTCTTCTTCTTCTTTTCTTCCTTCTTTCTCTTCTCCTCCTTGCTTTTGTTCAAGAGGGAACAATTGTCCCTTATGTGTCCCTCTCCTTGGCAATTGTAGCAAATAATCTTCCCCCTTGGTCTTCTTCTCCTATCATTAGATTTATTAAATTGAAAACCTTTTAATGCATGCCTTACCCTCCTTACCATATAGGCTTCTTCCGTGCTATCCATGGAGGAGGAGGAGGATGCTTCATCGGAGGAGGAGGGGATCTCCATCTTCTTCTTCCCCTTGTTGGAAAAAAGTGCTACTCCTCATGAAGGTTGAAATTTTGGCTCTTCTATTATTCCTTCAAGTCTTGTTTAATGGAGCTCCATTGTTGAAAAGAACTCCTCCAAGGTGCTCACTTCTAAGTTCTTTGACATGTAGAAGTCCACCATTGAGCTCCATTTTAATGACCGGGGAAAAGCATCAATTGCTTTCATAAGAAAGTCCCGGTTGGAGAGCTTTTCACCTACACTTGTCAAACCGGTTAGAATTTCCTTAAATCTAGAGTGTAGGAATTTTACCTTCTCTCCCTTTTCGAGTTTGATATTGCACAATTGGGAGCGAAAGACATCTCTCCTTGCTAGCTTCACCTCGGATGTGCCTTCATGAATCTTTATTAGTTTCTCCCACATTTTTTTGGCGCTAGCACACTCTCCTATCCGATTGACTTCTTGTTGGGGGAGGAGATTGTAGAGGTGATGTTTGGCTTTTGAATTTTCCAAATACTCTTCCCTTTGCCTCTTGCTCCATCATGATTTTTCCAATGGCTCCCCTTCTTCATCCCTAGGCATTTCGAACCCGTTTTCCATAATCAAAAGAATTTCAAAATCGGTCTCAAAAAATACCTCCATTCTCTTTTTCCACCAAGAGAATTCCCCCTCGAACTTTGGCGGATGAATATTAGAGCCGGCCATTCTTGAATGTTCTTGTTGTGGCGGTTAGTCCTCGACAAGCTTTCCTTGACTCTGATACCCCTTGTAGGGGATTGATTGGCCAGCTAGAAAGGGTGAATAGCCCTCTTTCGTTGGATGACAGACTTTGCTCGTCTACAAAGTAATTAGCGCAAGCGGAATATGCAAATACAAACAAAGAATGACAAAGCAAAGGAAACAAACAATGCTAACACAAAGTCGTAACGTTGTTCATGGCTACGCCGCTAATCCATGATCCCGATTCGTCCAAGGTGAATCACTCCTTTGACAAATCCACTAGATCTCTCCTTTGCACCAAGCTAGGTGGAGGTAACCTCTTTACAATCCCTCTTTTTACAATAGAATGGAATAATATCAAGTAAGAAGAGTGGGAATACTTAAGGCACTTTGGAAGACGATTAGTGCATGAACATTAGCCCCCCAAAGCCCCACACCCTTCCTCTTTATAGAGGAAGAGGGTTTCTTTCCATTGACACAGGAGCAATCGACTGATGTCCCTCTCAGTCGACTGGTCCTGTAGTCGTTACCCAATAACGACTGCTTTCCACATTGGATTTCATCCAATGGTACCGACATCAGTCGACTGATATTGCCATCAGTCTACTGATTTTCGATTAGTCGAGTGCTCGTGAGCTCGACTCTATTCTATGCCCGAAACACTTGCTACCAGTCGACTGATTCCTTCATCAGTCGACTGGTGGTCTCGCAGTCGACTGTCATTCCATGGCATTCGACTGTTGGCACTTGAACCAGACTCGAACACTAGTCGAGTCACCGTCGACTTAAAGTAGTCGACTACCATAACATGGTAGTCAACTGATTTCGAGAAATCCCATCCGACACATAGCCAAATTGTCAAGTTTCACCTAAGAGCGCTACCCCTTTCCCAGGTTACATTCGCTCACTCTCATCCCTCGGAGTCCCTCGCCTTCGAAGTTGTCTTCGTCCGGCCATTTCCCTCGGATGCGCCAAGCGCACGGCTCTGTAGCGCCATCCTTCGCGTCTCGCCCTGAAGTCTACTTCCTCTGGCTTCACTCTAAGCTCCTCGTCTGGCGGTCCCTCGGATGCTCCGAGAGCACAACTTCTGCAAAACCATCCTTCACCGACTCAAGGACCGAGTCTTTAGAGGTGAAACTCGCCAAGACTCTATGTGCGAATTACTAAGCCCTGCAAGACTCCAACGCACATATCAAATCATAATAATAATCTAAATTAAATCCTTTGCCACACACATCAATACCTTATCATGGCAAGAGATTGCCCTAACAATCTCCCCCTTTTTGATGTGTGACAATCCGTTTAAGTTAGGTAAAACATTTGATAAACTATTAAGGAAAGAAAGCATTTAAATAACATGGTTAGCAACTCTCCCCCTTAATACATGAAACTCCCCCTAAATACAATTCCCCCTTACTTAAATATATACATTTCTCCCCCTTTGACACCATCAAAAATATTAAACAAAATTTATACACGTATGGCATCAAGATTAGAGAAAAACACAAGACAAAACATGCCTTAAAATTGGATAAAAGAAGTTACTGGGCATGTTATCAGGCTACCAGTCAACTGACACATGTATTTTGGGGTTTTCAAGTTTTCAGGGTGAATTTCAGAAATGCATTAGAAAATCTATAAAATTCGAAAAATCATAAAATTTGGGGAGCATATTTCTTGTAAGTATATTTATCAATGAAAAATAGTCGTCCATGAAAAATCATTATATTTTCAAGTATTTGCCAAAAATCCAAAAGTCTCAAAAGTAACTAGGTTTTTGATCAAGTTTGTATCAATTTTAACACCTAGTTTTGCTTTTAATTGTTTCAAAACATCAACACACAAATTTTAAGGTAAGAAATTGTTTTGAAAACATATGAAATATCCAGCCATGATCTTTGGGCAATATGACTATGAATTAAACATAAGTCTTCACCATGATTGGTCTATTATTGCTATTTTGATACTTTAAATGACCATCTAAATTCCATAGGCATTAGTGGACATTTGTATCATCCTAACATCTCACTCAAGCTAAGTTTTCAATCAAAGTAGCCTATGGTGAGTGTGAGATGCATCCTAAAGGTATTTGTATATACTTAACCATTATTTTCATGCAATTCTATCAAGGTTAAGTATCATCCTAACATCCAACATAATCATAAAGACATATATGGATTAATTTCACATTATGATCATGAAACACATGTATTCATCAATTTATAATCATGCATTAGGTATTACATCATCATAATAAAGCAAATATCACCTAAAGCATGATTTATCTATTTATAGGTGCATTATCATCACCTAACACTATTTCAAAAATGTTGTCCTGCCATCCTAAGTCAACCAACATATGATATAGGTAAATTGCATATGGTTGACTAACCTAGGGTTTTCCTAACCCTTAATGATGGATTTTGGAACCCAAAAGAAAATCTTTCCTATGGGGTTCACTAAATACTCCTTAGGGATCCATTTTCTAGCTATTACCTTCTTTATGTCTTGACCCCTAGCTATTAGACGTTTATAGGCCTTTTGAATTTTCTTTTCCTTATAACCTAGGCCTTTCTTGTTGAAGCTTTCTCTTTGGCTCCCAATTATCACGTTCAATGTATTTGAGCCAATAGTGAACTTTTCTAGGGCCTTGGTCAAATAATATACCTTTTCCCTTAAAGCCCTATTTTCTTCTATACATGCATCACTAACATCAAATGGAATATAGTTATCATGTGAGCATGCATCATCATCTTTAATATTTAGACATGCTTGTTCTAATTTTTTTTCTAGATCCTTAATTTGCTCAAGCATGCTTTTGTTGTTTTTCTTGGCTCTAAATAAATCCTTAGTAAGACTAGAAATCATGGAAACTATCTTATGGGGTGAGAGATTCGTTACCATAGTCTCCATGTCTTCTTCTTCTTCGGATGAGGATGGTGAAGAAGCTCCCCCTTCACTCGAGCTCTCCTCACTTGTGCTTGATCCTTCATTTTCGGAGGAGGATGAGTCTAGGTCGTCAAAGGCCATCAATGCCAAATTTGTGACAAAGGCATTTTCTTCCTCGGATGATGATGAGGAGGAGAAGGAAGGGTCATCCCAAGCCTTGCTTTTAATGCATTTGCCTTCCCTTTCTCTTTGGCCTTCTTCTCTTCTTCTTTCTTCTTGCTCCCCTTCTTCTTCTTCTTTTCTTCCTTCTTTCTCTTCTCCTCCTATCTTTTGTTCAATAGGGAACAATTGTCCCTTATGTGTCCCTCTCCTTGGCAATTGTAGCAAATAATCTTCCCCCTTGGTCTTCTTCTCCTATCATTAGATTTATTAAATTGAAAACCTTTTAATGCACGCCTTACCCTCCTTACCATATAGGCTTCTTCCGTGCTATCCATGGAGGAGGAGGAGGATGCTTCATCGGAGGAGGAGGGGATCTCCATCTTCTTCTTCCCCTTTTTGGCAAAAAGTGCTACTCCTCGTGAAGGTTGAAATTTTGGCTCTTCTATTATTCCTTCAAGTCTTGTTTCATGGAGCTCCATTGTTGAAAAGAACTCCTCCATTTTGCTCACTTCTAAGTTCTTTGACATGTAGAAGGAGTCCACCATTGAGCTCCATTTTGATGACCGGGGAAAAGAATCAATTGCTTTCATAAGAAAGTCCCGGATGGAGAGCTTTTCACCGACACTTGTCAAACCGGTTAGAATTTTCTTAAATCTAGAGTGTAGGGATTTTACCTTCTCTCCCTTTTCGAGTTTGATATTGGACAATTGGGAGCGAAAGACATCTCTCCTTGCTAGCTTCGCCTCGGATGTGCCTTCATGAATCTTTATTAGTTTCTCCCACATTTCCTTGGCGCTAGCACACTCTCCTATCCGATTGACTTCTTGTTGGGGGAGGACATTGTAGAGGTGATGTTTGGCTTTTGAATTTTCCAAATACTCTTCCCTTTGCCTCTTGCTCCATCATGATTTTTCCAATGGCTCCCCTTCTTCATCCCTAGGCATTTTGAAACCATTTTCCATAATCAAAAGAATTTCAAAATCGGTCTCGAAAAATACCTCCATTCTCTTTTTCTACCAAGAGAATTCCCCCTCGAACTTTGGCGGATGAATATTAGAGCCGGCCATTCTTGAATGTGCTTGTTGTGGCGGTTAGTCCTTGACAAGCTTTCCTTGGCTCTGATACCACTTGTAGGGGATCGATTGGCCAACTAGAGGGGATGAATAGCCCTCTTTCGTTGGATGACGGACTTTGCTCGTCTACAAAGTAATTAGCTCAAGCGGAATATGCAAATACAAACAAAGAAAGACAAAGCAAAGGAAACAAACAATGCTAACACCAAGTCGTAACGTGGTTCACAGCTATGCCGCTAATCCATGATCCCGATTCTTCCAAGATGAATCACTCCTTTGTCAAATCCACTAGATCTCTCCTTTGCACCAAGCTAGGTGGAGGTAACCTCTTTACAATCCCTCTTCTTACAATAGAATGGAATAATAGCAAGTAAGATGTGTGGGAATACTTTAGGGCACTTTGGGAGAAGATTAGAGCATGAACATTAGCCCCCCAAAGGCCCACACCCTTCCTCTTTATAAAGGAAGAGGGTTTCTTCCCGTTGACACAGGAGCAGTCGACTGATGTCCCTATCAATCGACTAGTCCTGTAGCTGTTGCCCAATAACGGCTGATTTCCACGTTGGATTTCATCCAACGGTACCGACATCAGTCGACTGGTATTGCCATCAGTCTACTATTTTTCGATTAGTCGAGTGCTCGTGAGCTTGACTCCATTCTGTGCCCGAAACACTTGCTACCAGTCGACTGATGCCTTCATTAGTCAATTAGTGGTCTCGCAGTCGACTATCATTCCATGGCAGTCCACTGTTGGCACTTGAACTAGACTCGAACACTAGTCGAGTCACCGTAGACTTAGAGTAGTCGACTACCATTACATGGTACTCAACTGATGTCGGGAAATCCCATCCGACACTTAGCCAAATGGCTGGGTTTCACCTAAGAGCGCTACCCCTTTCCCGGGTTACATTCGCTCACTCTCATCCCTCGGAGTCCCTCGCCTTCGAAGTTGTCATCGTCCGACCATATCCCTCGGATGCGCCAAGCACACGGCTCTGCAATGCCATCGTTCACGTCTCGCCCTAAAGTCTACTTCCTCCGACTTCACTCCAAGCTCCTCGTCCGACGGTCCCTCGGATGCTCCAAGCGCACGACTTCTACAAAGCCATCCTTCACCGACTCAAGGACCGAGTCATGAGAGGTGAAACTCGCCATGGATCTATGTGTGAATTATTAAGCCCTGCAAGACTCCAACGCACATATCAAATCATAATAATAATCTAACTTAAACCCATTGCCACACACATCAAAACCTTATCAAGGCAAGAGATTGCCCTAACAGTGATGCCACCTAGCCCTTGAGAAATTGTGATAAGCTTTGACTCTCCTCGAGGAAGATCCTTGACTAGCAGTCGATTGATCAACCCTATCAATCGAATACTAGAAGAATCAGTTGATGATACAAGCCATTAGTCGGCTAATGATAGGATTTCTAGCTTCATGTAGAGTTAGCTCGAAAATGCAGTTAGTATAAGTAAGTTTGATGGCCATTTACCATCCGATCTCGACTTCGACCTTCCATGGAAGTTTTGGTCGGATCGTCGCCTAAGGAGATCCCCGTACGGAGGACACGACCTTACTTACACTCACTCACACAAGCTTACCTCAACCTTTACCTTTGAGGCTTCACTTCCGATCTCCACCTAATTTCTTCAGCTCCCTCCAAAGTCCTCCCGATGTCGCCCGACCACCATGGTTCCCTCTGAGTGTCGCTAACCTTCAACTTTAGCTTAGCAATTTTGCACACTTGATTTAGCTCGTGAGATAACCAAATAACCTTGAATTTGTGTCTTTGCCATAATTAAAACATAAGTTCAATTATCTTGTGCCCCTGCTCCAACAAGATTATCAATCCCACAGAGACTGAGATTCGAATACCATTTGTCCAGTGGATGTTGTTGTTCGGAGTTAAAATCCTAAGAGTTGTGGTTATGAGGTTGACGGTTGTCCTAACTCAAGTACAGTGTCACACAGAGGAAGGGAATGTTGGTTCGGAGTTCTTAAAAAGGATTCTAGGACTTTTGTTTCACTTATGTGTCATGGAACATGCTATCAATTAAATGTCGTTTAGATCTCTAATTATGGTATTGCGGGAGGATCATCTTACATTTGCCCGATGAACTTTTGCTTATACCGAGAACTACCTATTCTTAACCAAGATGACCTTTCGGATCATCAGAGCTCATGGGGTTGATACCGTTGGGAGCCCCCTGTCACTAAGGCCCCTCAACCCTCCTAGAGTTAATTTCTCCTACTTTTTCCCTTCTGCTAAGATAGACTATTAGGTATGAGGATGTCCTAATAATCCCTACGGAGAGGCGGCTCATATTTTATATCCTATTCTATCATATTTTACTTCTACGGTTATCGGAGGGAGGACGATCGCAAGGTTCCCCCTTGGTTCTTCTAGATCTTTGATACAAAGGCTGTCACCCTTTGCATCGGTTATGACCAATAAAATCGAAATCAAAACATAATCTTCATCAATCTCATCAACACACAATAGCAAATAGAATCAAAAAGACGAAATACTATTTGAACTAGCATGCCCATAAGCACAATTTACTCACTAATCCTAGAATCGAAGTATCTACTCCATAAAAAAGGAAGAATAAATGCAAGACATCTTAGATATCATATTTACAATGAGAGTAGAATGAGAAAATATATGAGATACTTCTTGTCCTAACAAATAAGTGTGTCTTGGGTGTTCTCCATAATGTTGGAGCATCATGACGGATCTGCTAGCTGCTACCTTCCTCCCCTTTGTGAGTTTTCGATTCTTTTCAGGGCACTGGTGTGCCGTTCTAGCCATCTTTCCCCCCCTTAGGGTTTGGGCATGCCTTTCCTTCTATAGATGTGAAGCTGACTCTACATAAATCCCACAAAAAACCCTAGTCGCGTCAAAACTGTTGGGATGTATACTGAAAGCCTAGCCTTTGTATGGACATCTTCATTTTAAATTAAGAATCACATGATCATTGTTTGCATTTTATATTTATGCATATTGTCTGATACTTTACATTGAAGATAACATGGTGTGAGGTGTCGCACAGAAGATCATGTTATTAGTTTCTTCTAGAGTATAAGTAGAGGCTCACAACGAAGATGGTTTTGGACAAACCATTGACATGGTTGTAGTGTGATTTGGTATTGGTTTATCTTGACCATAGAATTATACTAGTACACTTTGTTTGTATTGAGTAGGACGGATTCATAGGTGATTCAGTTTATACTGACTATATAATTGAATCAGACCTCAGATATTAGGGTGTACATGCTCTTAATCCCGATATAATAATGGGCACATGTACTTAGTATTTATATTTTTGATTTACCAATGGGCGAGAATTATGTGTTAAATCGATGGGCCTGCTAAGTTGGGAAATAATATTATTTACAAGGTGTGTCTTTGATTATAGGAGGAAACCGTGTCCTATGCATTAGGATGATGATGCCCACTTGAGGAGCTCATAAAGTGTTGGTGCAGTAGGCACTTAAGTTTAATCTGAGTTTTGATTACAGCAAACGATACAAAGTTAAGCTCATATCGTAATCTCACGAGCTAAATTGAGTGTGCAGAAAAGTGTCAATGCTGGAGCTAAAGGCCAGCGACACCCAGAGGAAGCCGTGGTGGTCGGGTGACACTTGAGTGATTTCGAAGGAAGCCGAAGGAATCGAGTGGAAGGCCGGAAGTGAAAGCAACACAGTAAGTATCGAGGTAAGCTCGTGTGTGCGAGTGTAAGTGAGATCGTATCCTCTTTACGGGGATAGTCTTAAGCATAGATCCGACCCAAGACATCCCATCGGTGGTCTAGGTCGAGATCGGACAGTCGGAGTCCATCGAAATAATGTTTTTGTTTAGCTAACTTTTGATTTCAGCTAGCATCGATCATGCCGGTTTGGGCGGACTCGACTCATCCATCGATCAACTATTTGCGATCGACATTCGAGATCGCCATCGATCGATGATGGCCATCAGTCGACTGATGGTCAAGGATCAACTTCGAGGAGTCAAGGCTTATCACCTCATTTCAAGGGTGGTGGTGCTCAAATCTTATTGGTTGAAGTTCCTCTCGAGAAGGGGCTCAAAGGCTATAAAAGGAGGGCCTCTCCTAGGGTTTTCTCATCAATTCTAAGCTTCCAAAAGCCTCCGCAAAGCTACAACTCTCCTACAACGAAGTGCTACCTCTCCAATGCTCTAGGTTTAATTGTTTGTATTTTGTTCCATCGGTATAAGCTTCATTTCAGTTTATTTCTTTATTGTCTCGGAGTTTTTATTGTAACGAGGAGAGGGGGAGTGTCCCTCTTCCTCAAGGTTTTGGTGTTTTTTTGTATTTGATTAACTCCTACCTCTAACGAGGAGGAATTCTTTAGTGATTTGCCCTCCGTGCGTGATCAAGGATCACTAGGGCCATGAAGTAGTAGCCGAAGGCTAGGAACCAAGTAAAAAAGTATTTGTCTCTTTTTATTTGTCATTTATCTTTCCGCTGCAATTAATTGTCTACTCGGGTTTTAACGAACGAAACGAAAGAAAAGTTTTTATCGCTATTCACCCCCCCTTTAGCGATCGGCTCGATCCAACATAAAGTTCATCATCTAAATCCTGTAGGTGGACTTGGTCCAACATGATGATAAGGATGAGTGGTACTACTCATGGAGTAAAATATTAATTAATTAAATTGTTAGTAATTTAATTAATTAATGTGCATTCGATATCTTAAACACGGGGAGATATTTTATACAAATAATATGTGGAGCCCATATTTAATTATGGGGTTTGGTGAGGTAGATCAATGATGATCCTCTAGTGGAATGGATCATCATTAATGGATCGAGTTTATGTGGTTCGGATCCATTGGGTGGCCAAGATCCAACTCCTCCTCATGGTCCCTATTTTACCCTATTATAAATAACTCATGAAGCCTAGATCTATAAAAGGGTTGGAAAGCCTTGGGCGGCAAGGATAATAGGTTGTTCTAGGGTTTGGAGTTTGCATTGGAGAGGCTTGAGCGGCAAGCATTTGTTGCTAGGGTTTGCTTCTCCCAGGGCCGACAGCAACAAGGTTGGAGGCTAGGGTTTTATTCTTCTCCTCCCTCACTTGGCCGATGCCTCCTTCCCTCAAGCTTTGGCCGGTGCTTCTTCATCCTCTTCCATGGGTCGGCGGCAACAAAGATGAGGGTTCCTCCATCCTTTGTCTTAGCTGGCACACCCTCTCCCTCTCCTTAGGGCCAGCGTACACCAAGCTTGGTGGTTGGTGGTCGGCACAAGCAAGGAGAAGAAGGGAGTTTATTCTTCCCTTGTTCGGAGTGAGCAGGAAGGGAAGACACACGATCTTGGAGGTTTCGATTCTTGGAAGATCGTCGCCCACACAACGTCCAAGAAGAGGATAGGAATACAATAGTAGATCAAGAGGTAAAGCAAGAGGTATAATCTTGTTTAATTTTGATTATAGTTTTTTGTATTTTGTATGTTATTGATTAACATGGACCCCAATGATAAACACAAAAACCGGCGATCCGTTCATCATCTATTTCTCGGCTAGTCGAGGAAATGGGTTAGGTTGCTTGAAGAATAAGTTTATTCAAACGACTGCTCAAATCGAATAGAACGATGATGAATCGGTTGCTTGGGCAATACATCTCTATCCGGATTATTTTTAACTAATAAAAATTTAATCCGGGGATGTGAGATTGGATTTCCATGCACAAGCGACCGAAGCGAAGAAGCGAAACACATAGTTTTCCTTTCAAGTGGTATCAGAGCAACTGTTTCTGGTTTTGTGTGTTTGGATTCGCTTACTTTCATGCATTTATCATATATTGTATATTCCAGATAATAGTAGGCTAACTTTTTGTTTGCAGACATAAGATCCAACTATTATGGCTAAGTGGATGTATGTGATTGTGTGTGTGTGATTATAACTAATTATTTGAATCCTCGGGGTTGACGAGGCTAATTAGTATTTTATTTTTGTAATTAAATACGACACTATTTATCCGCTCATTTTATTTTACTTTCGATCTAGATATGTTGTACATTCCTTCGTGGAGTATAGGATCGATGGATGTAAATTAAAATAGTTTATCTCGGCTCAGATCCTTTTTGTGGCTTGCACATGGTAAACGGAGGAGCGGACTAGGTGGCGACACGACAGGAAGCATATTTGAAAACAAAAGTCATAATAGTTGGAAAGTTTGTTTTCATATTTATTGCTTATTTTTTGATATGCATGTTGTCTGAAAATTCCTCAATTTTAAAATACTAAGTGGGAGAGGGATATTTTTTAATTCCCGCAGCCTCCATTACAATTTGACATATGATGCGAACAAACATGCGCGTTGGCTCTGAGTGCCTTCCTCCATATCAAATGAGTTTGTTTTGTGGATCACTAGGTCAAATATGATTATAGGAAATTATTTAAAAGTGTGTGTACTTCCCCATCGGAAGGCACATAATCTGAGGTAATTGCCTTTGTATCGGATAATGGTAAACACTTAGATGCAAATAAAATTATCCTCCCTATCGGAGTCACTACTTTTATTTGTAGGGCCTAAGTGAAATCAACTATTAATTTTATTTGTCAAAAAGTAAGGTTGACAGGATAATAAAATTAATGGGTAAAACCTCCTTTTACAAATGTATAATTCGTATACGTCCACACTATCATGGCATATGATATTCTCGGTATTTTGAGGTGTTGATTGATTTTAAAAGTTTATTATTTGATGAATTAATAAATTTAAAAATATAATATTTTGATCACTATGATTCTTAGTTTGTTTTCAAAATGGCTTTCAACCCACTTGCTATGATTCTGAAAGAAAACAAACTTACTGGACTATGTTGATTGTAAATGGAATCTTGACATTGTCTTGGCTGTTGAGGAGTACAAATATGTACTCTTCGAAGAGTGTCCTCCTAAGCCTACGAATGATTCTGGTGAAAAGGAGAAAGAGAGTTATAGAAAGTGGATCAAGGCTGATGAGATGGCGCGGTGTTACATTTTGGCTTCTATGTCAAATGTATTGCAACATCAGCATCAAGCCATGAATACTGCCTATGACATAATGCTCAATCTCAAGGAACTTTTCGAACACCAGAATCGGGCAACTAGGCAGGAAGCTATGAGGAACATGATGACAACCACCATGATTGAGGGAACACCCGTGAGGGATCATATTCTTAAGATGATGGCTCATTTGAATGAGATGGAAGTCCTTAGAGAAGAGATCGATGGGGAAACCCAGGTCGATACCATTCTCCAATCTCTACCTAAAAGTTTTGAGAAGTTCTGCCTGAACTACAATATGAATAAGAGGTTGTATTTGTTGGCGGAGCTTTTGACAGAACATCAGGCAGTAGAGAGGCTTTTTTGTCAGAGTGCTCAGGCCATGGTTGCTCAAAAGGTTTCCACTTCTAAGCCGAAAGGCAAGAAGAAGAAGAAACAAGGTGTAGCAAAGGTGACGGGAGGATCTCAGGGAGGAGTGAAGAAGCCGAAAGGCAAGTGCTTCACTTCCAAGGAGACTGGACATTGGAAGGCGAACTGTCCCAACCGGAAATAGAACAAAGGTATATCTTTTAGTTTAGTCATTGAAACATGTTTTGCGGTGTTATCTACCGGTACCTGGTGTGCAGATATGGGAGTCACTGATTATGTATGCAACTCTTTGCAGGTGTTCCAGGAAACCAGATGACTAGCTGAGGGAGAGATTACCGTCTACATGGGCAATACTACAAAGGTGGCGGCTATTGCAGTGAGAGATGTTTATTTATCTTTTGATAGAAATAAAAGTTTGGTTCTGAGAAATTGCCTTTATGTACCTACATTTAGAAAGAATTTGATTTCAATTTCTAAATTATTTTTTGATGGATATTCTATTTCTTTTAATGATAGAGTTGTTATAAAAAGGATTAGAGAGATTATCTATTCTAGTGCCTTGGTAGGAAATTTATACACTCTTGAAACAAAAACTTCCACGATGCAAATAGAAATAAATAACTCATCTTCTAAATCTAATAAGAGAAAAGAACCTTCGAAAATGAACCAAACATATCTTTGGCATCTAAGGTTAGATCATATTAACCTGAGTAGAATTCAAAGGTTAATAGCTGATGGACCTTTGGGTTCATTCGTGGTGGAAGATTTCCCAACCTGTGAATCTTGCCTGAAAGGTAAAATGACCAAAAGGCCAAGGGGTATAGAGCCAAAGATGTGCTGGAGTTGCTTCATTCTGATTTTGTGTGGTTCTATATCTATCTAGGCTAGAGGTGGTTTTGAATATTTCGTCTCCTTTATAAACGATTATTCAAGATATGGATACATTTACTTGATGCGCCGCAAGTCTGAATTCTTTGACAGGTTCAAATAATTCAAGGATGATGTGGAGAAACATCAAGGTAAAAGTATCAAGACATTACGATCTGATCGTGGTACTGAGTAGCTCTTGGGAGAGTTTAGGTGTTACTTATCAGAGGTTGGGATTCAATCCCAACTGTCTGCACCTGGTACACCCTAGCAGAATGGTGTGGCGGAGTCAAGGAATAGGACACTTATGGAGATGGTTAGATCAATGATGAGTTATTCTAAGTTACCAGATTCATTCTGGGGGTATGCTCTGGAAATGATAGTGTATATTCTGAACTTGGTACCATCTAAATCAGTACCTTCTACTCCCACAGAATTGTGGTTTGGGCGAAATCCTAGTCTGAGACATATTCGGATTTGGGGTAGTTCAGCAGATGTGCTGAAGGGAGATGCTGGTAAGTTGGAATCTCATACAGAAGTGCGCCTATTCGTAGGCTATCCTAGACGAATGAAAGGTGGTTTGTTCTATAGTCCTAGAGATCATAGGGTTATCGTTAGTGTTGGGGATCGAACGGTCGGCTAGTGGGGGGTGAATAGCCCTCGATCGATGGGTGACGACATTTGCTCGTCTACAAAACTAATTAGTGCAAGTGAAAATAACAAAAACAAGACAAGCAAACAAACAAAGAAGAATACAAACGGTAACACAAAATGTAACGTGGTTCACAGATAGGCCGCTAATCCACGGTCCGATTCGTCCAAGGTGAATCACTCCTCCAAAGCCAATCACTATTGGTCTCTCCTTTGCACCAAGCTAGGTGGAGGTAACCTTTACAACCAAGATCACCCTTCTTACAATAGGAATAAAGTAAAAGCAAGTAAGAAGAGTGGGAAGACGCTTATGGCACTTTGGGAGAAGATTGGAGTTCAAGCATTAGCCTCCCAAAGCCTCATCCCCTTCCTTTTTATAGAGGAAGAGGGTTTCTTCCCGTTGACATAGGAGCAGTCGACTAATGCCTTGATCAGTCGACTGGTCTTGTAGTCGTTGCCCAATAACGGCTACATTCCACGTTGGAGTTCATCCAACGGTATCATCATCAGTCGACTGATCTTTCCATCAGTCGACTGATGCACCATCAGTCGAGTGCTCCGCGAGCTCGACTCCATTCTGCGTTGCGCACGTGCAGTGCCATCGATCATTGCGGTCGGCGGTCGGTCGGCAATGATCATTGCTAGTCCATGGTAGTCGACTGCTTGGGCCAAATGCCCATGAGTCAGACACTAGTCGAACCCATTCGACTCAGAGCAGTCGACTGCCATTTCATGGCAGTCGACTGTTGTCGGGAAAACTCTTCCGACACTTAGCCAAAAGCCCAAGTTTCACCTAGGAGGTACTACCCCTTTCCCGGTTTACATTCCCTCACTCTCATCTCTCGGAGTCCCTCGCCTTCGAAGTTGTCTTCGTCCGACCACGTCCCTCAGATGCGCCAAGCGCACAGCTCTGCAGCGCCATCCTTCGCGTCTCGCCCTGAAGTCTACTTCCTCCGGCTTCACTCCAAGCTCCTCGTCCGGCGGTCCCTCCGATGCTCCAAGCGCACGACTTCCGCAAAGCTATCCTTCACTGACTCATGGACCGAGTCATGAGATGTGAAACTCGCTAAGGCTCCATGTGAGAATTACTAAGTCCTGCACAACTTCAACGCACATATCAAACCATAATGACAACCTAACTTAAACCCTTTGCCACACACATCAAAACCTTATCATGGCAAGAGATTGCCCTAACAATCTCCCCCTTTTTGATGTGTGGCAATCCGTTTAAGTTTGGTACAAACATTTGATAGAATTTATAAGGTAAGAAAGCATGTAAACATAATCATGATATAGCAACATGCAACTCCCCCTTAATCCATGAAACTCTGCATTCATATTTCTCCCCCTATCATAATTTACTTAAACACAATTATTTCTCCCCCTTTGACACCATCAAAAAAATTGAAACTAAGTTATAAACTCATGGCATCAAGTCTAATAGAAGGAAAATACCAAAAATTGATTAAAAATTGAATTTAGCCTTTCTTTCGATTTTGAGCCACAAGTCGATCGTTCAGACTACCGATCGGCATCGCGTCATTCGTGATTTCGATTTTCGGGGTGAAATTCAGAAATACATTAAAAATTCCAGAAAATTTGAAAAATCATGAAATTTGGAGAACATATTTATTTTGAGTATATCTATCAATGAAAAATAGTTTTTCATGAAAAATCATTAGATTTTCTTATTTTTCCAAAAATTCAAAAGCTTTAAAAAACACTAGGTTTTTGATCATTCTAGTATCAAGTTTACTACCTAGTTTTGCATCCAATTGTTTCAAAACAAGAATACACAGATTTTAAAGTAAGAAATTGTTTTGAAAACATATGAAATATCCAACCATGATCTTTGGGCAATATGTCTATGAATTAAACATAAGCCTTCCCCATGATTGGTCTATTATTGCTATTTTGATACCTTGAATGACCATCTAAATGCCATAGGCATTAGTGGACATTTGTATCATCCTAACATCTCACTCATGCTAAGTTTTCAATCAAGGTAGCCTATTGTGAGTGTGAAATGTATCCTAAAGGTATTTGTATGTACTTAACCATTATTTTCATGCAATTCTATCAAGGTTAAGTATCATCCTATCAATCCTCATGATCACAAAGACATATATGAACTAATTTCACATTATGACCATGAAATATATGTATTCATTAATTTAAACCCTATTTCTCATGATTATGTGACAAATATCAAAATCATAAATCATGATTGCAAACATACATAGCAATTTCATTAAATATCACGATTTAAGCATTATTATCTATTTTTTTGGGCACATTATCATCACCCAACACTATTTCAAAAATGTTGTCCCGTTATCCTAAGTCAACCAAATTATGATATAGATCAAGTCCATATTGTTGAGTATCCTAGGGTTTTTCTAACCCTTAAGGATGGATTTTGGAATCCAATACAAATTCTTGCCTATGAGGTTCACTAGAAATTTCTTAGGGATCCATTTTCTAGCATTTACCTTCTTCTTGTCTTGACCCCTAGCTATTAGGCATTTATAGGCCTTTTCATTTTTTTTCCTTATATTCTAGGCCTTTTTTGTTAAAACTTGCTCTTTGGCTCCCTATGATCATGTTCAAGCTGTTTGAGCCAATAGTGAATTTTTCTAGGGCTTTTGTCAAATAATCTACCTTTTCCCTTAAAGCCCTATTTTCCTCTATGCATGCATCATTAACATCTAATGGCATATAGTTATCATGTGAGTATGCATCATCATCATTATCATTAAAACATGCTTTTTCTAATTTTTGCTCTAATTCCTTAATTTGGTCAAGCATGCTTTTGTTCTTTTTCTTGGCTCTAAATAGATCCTTAGTTAAGCTAGAAATCATAGAAACTATTTTACTAGGTGAAAGGTTAGTTACCATAGTTTCCATGTCCTCTTTTTCTTCTTCGGATGAGGATGTAGAGGAGGCTCCCCCTTCACTTGAGCTCTCTCCACTTGAACTTGATTCTTCATTTTTAGTGGAGGAGCAATCCAAGTCGTCAAATGCCATCAATGCTAAGTTGGTGACAAATTCATTTTCTTCCTCGGATGATGATGAGGAGGAGGAAGGGTCATCCCAAGTCCTAGCTTTTAATGCGTTGGCCTTTCCCTTTTCCTTTGCCTTCTTCTCCTCTTCCTTTTTCTTCTTGCTCTCCTTTTTCTTCTTGCTCTCCTTTTTCTTCTTCTTTTCTTCCTTATTTTTCTTTCTTCCTTGCTCTTCTTTAGGAGGGGACAATTGTCCCTTATGTGTCCCTCTCCTTGACAGTTGTAGCAAATGACTTTCCCTCTTGGTCGTCTCCTCCTATCATTAGATTTATTAAATTGAAAACCTTTTAAAGCACACCTTACCCTCCTTACCATATATGCTTCTTCCATGCTATCCATGGAGGAGGAGAAGGATGCTTCATCATCGGAGGAGGAGGGGATCTCTATCTTCTTCTTCCCCTTGTTTGCCAAAAATGCTACTCCTCTTGAAGGTTGGATTCTTGGCTCTTCTTGTATTCCTTCAAACCTAGATTCATGTAATTCCATAGTGGAGAAAAATTCATCTAGAGTACTTACCTCTAGATTCTTTGAAATATAAAATGAGTCCACCATTGAACTCCACTTGGATGATCGGGGAAAAGCTTCTATGGTCTTCATTACCATATCTCGATTGGAGTGCTTTTCACCTACACTTGTTAACCCAATTAAAATCTCTTTAAACCTATAATGCAATGAAGTTACCTTTTCTCCCTTTTCTAATTTTATGTTGGATAATTGGGAGCGGAGGAGATCTCTTCTTGAAAGTTTAGCCTCCGAGGTACCTTCATGAAGCTCTACTAGCTTCTCCCACATCTCCTTGGCACTTAGGCATTCTCTAATTCTATTTATTTCTTGATGAGGAAGCACATTGTATAGATGGTGCTTGGCTTTTGAGTTTGCATGGTGCTCCTCTCTTTGCCTCTTGGTCCACCTTGACTTCTCTATTGGCTTCCCCTCTTCATCCCTAGGCAAAATAAAACCGGATTCCATTGTAATCATAATATCAAAATCCGTTTCGAAAAATACCTCCATTCGCTTCTTCCACCAAGCGAATTCTCCTTCAAACTTCGGTGGATGAATGTTGGAGCCGGCCATCTTTTGAATATTCTTGTTGTGGCGGTTAGTCCTCGACAAGCTTTCCTTGGCTATGATACCACTTGTTGGGGATCGAACGGCCGGCTAGAGGAAGGTAAATAGCCCTCGATCGATGGGTGACGATATTTGCTCATCTACAAAACTAATTAGCGCAAGAGGAAATAACAAAAACAAGACAAACAAACAAACAAAGAAGAATACAAATGCTAACACAAAATGTAACGTGGTTCACGGCTATGCCGATAATCCACGGTCCGATTCGTCCAAGGTGAATCACTCCCCCAAAGCCAATCACTATTGGTCTCTCCTTTGCACCAAGCTAGGTTGAGGTAACCTTTACAACCAAGGTCACTCTTCTTATAATAAGAATGAAGTAAAAGCAAGTAAGAAGAGTGGGAAGACGTTTATGGCACTTAGGGAGAAGATTGGAGTTCAAGCATTAGCCTCCCAAAGCCTCATCCCCTTCCTTTTTATAGAGGAAGAGGGTTTCTTCGCATTGACACAGGAGCAGTCGACTGATGCCCCGATCAGTCGACTGGTCCTGTAGTCATTGCCCAATAACGGCCACTTTCCACGTTGGAGTTCATCCAACGGTATTATCATCAGTCGACTGATCTTTCCATCAGTCGACTGATGCACCATTAGTCGAGTGCTCCGCGAGCTCGACTCCATTCTATGCCCGTGCACAGTGCCATCAGTTGACTGCAGTCCTTTGGGTGTCGACAACAATCGACTGCTTGGGCCAAATGCCCATGAGTCGGACACTAGTCGAACCCATTCGACTCAGAGCAGTCGACTGCCATTTCATGGCAGTCGACTGTTGTCGGGAAAACTCATCCGACACTTAGCCAAAAGGCCAAGTTTCACCTAGGAGCTACTACCCCTTTCCTGGGTTACATTCGCTCACTCTCATCTCTCGGAGTCCCTTACCTTCGAAGTTGTCTTCGTCCGGTCACGTCCCTCAGATGCGGCAAACGAATGGATCTGCAGTGCCATCCTTCGCGTCTTGCCCTGAAGTCTACTTCCTCCGGCTTCACTCCAAGCTCCTCGTCCGGCGGTCCCTCGGATGCTCCAAGCGCACGACTTCCGCAAATATATCCTTCACCGACTCAAGGACCGAGTCATGAGATGTGAAACTCGCCAAGGCTCCATGTGCAAATTACTAAGTTCTGCACAACTTCAACGCACATATCAAACCATAATCACAAGCTAACTTAAACCCTTTGCCACACACATCAAAACCTTATCATGGCAAGAGATTGCCCTAACAGTTAGCACGAATGCTCAATTTTTAGAGGAAGACTCTGTGATGAACCACAAGCCCATGAGCAAGATTGTTTTGAAGGAATTAAGAGGGGAAGTCACTACTTCAATACCAACGGTAGAAGAGGACATACCACAAGTGATTGCACCGCGTGTCATAGAGGATACATAAGTGATACCTCATCGTAGTGGGAGGGTTGTTAGGCAACCTGATAGATTTATATTCGTGAGAGAATCTTCTGATTTGGTCCCTGGCAAACATGAAACTGATCCCTGGACATATGACGAGGCAATCTAAGATAAAGATAATGTATCTTGGCAAAAGGCGATGAATTCTAAGATATAATCTATGGGTTCAAATCTGGTCTGGGAGCTGGTAGAACCACCGAATGGTGTAAAAGCCATTGGATGCAAGTGGATCTACAAAAGAAAGGGAGGATCAGACGAAAAGGTAGTGACCTTCAAAGCAAGGCTTGTTGCAAAAGGGTATACTCAGAAAGAAGGTATCGATTATGAGGAGACTTTTTCACCGGTAGCCACGCTTAAGTCTATCCGAATTTTCATGTCTATTATTGCTCATATGGATTATGAGGTTTGGCAGATGGATGTCAAGACAACTTTCCTTAATGGAAGTCTTAAGGAAAACATCTATATGCAACAACCAGAGGGATTCATTACAAAGGGCAAAGAGCATCTTGTGTGCAAGCTTAATCGATCCATTTATGGATTGAAGCAAGCTTCGAGATCTTGGAACATCCGCTTTGATAAGGTAATCTAGTCATATGGATTTATTCAAAGTCTAGATGAGTCTTAGGTATACAAGAGATGTGACGAAAACGTAGTAGTATTTCTTCTACTATACATAGATGACATTTTGCTCATTGACAATAATGTCAAAGTGTACTTGTCTAAACAATTTGATATGAAGGACTTGGGAGAAGTGGGACACATCCTTGGGATCAAGGTTATAAGACATCACAAGAAAAGGATGTTGTGCTTGTCTCAAGCTTCATACATAGACACTATTTTAGCTCATTTTAGCATGCAGAACTCCAAGAAAGGTTTTCTACCTTTTCGACATGGAGTACCTTTATCTAAAGAGATGTGTCCTAGAACATCAAAGCAGATAGAGAAGATGAAGGCAGTTCCTTATGCTTTGGTGGTAGGAAGCCTCATGTATGCTATGTTATGTACAAGATCGGATATATGCTTTGTCGTGGACATGGTTAGTAGATATCAGAGTAATCCAAGATAAGGACATTGGACTGAGGTAAAACATATATTGAAGTACCTGAGAAGAACTAGGGATTATATGCTGGTATACTAGACTGATCAATTACTCCCTGTGGGTTACATAGATTCTTACTTCCAATCAGATAGGGATAACAGTAAGTCTACATCGGGTTTTGTGTTTACTTTGAAAGGTGGAGCCATTATATGGAGGAGTGTCAAGCAGAAATGCATGGCGGACTCCACCATGGAAGCTGAGTATGTGGCATCCTCTGAGGTAGCCAAAGAAGTTGTATGGCTCAGGAACTTCTTGATGGACTTGGATGTGATTCCTGGTTTGCCCAGAACTATCACAATCTTTTGTGATAACAATGGTGCAGTTGCAAACTTGAAGGAACTATGAGCTCATAAGGCAAGTAAACACATAGAGCGCAAGTATCAAATGATACGAGAGATCGTAAAGCGAGGTGAAGTTGTTGTCGCCAAGATTGCATCAGAGGATAACCTTACAGATCCTTTCCCTAAGGCCCTTCCAGCGAGAGCTTTTGATAGGCATGTGGAGGGAATGAGAATCAGATGTATGGCAGTATGATGGCAACATAGTCTTTTAGTATAAGTGGGAGATTGTTGGGATGTATAGTGAAAGCCTAGCCATTGTATGAACATATTCATTTTGAAATAAGAATCACATGAACATTGTTTGCATTTTATATTAATGCATATTGTCTGATACTTTACATTGTAGATAACATGGTGTGTGGTGTCACACATAATATCTTGTTATCAGTTCCTTGTAGAGTATAAGTAGAGGCTCACAACCAAGATGGTTTTGGACAAACCATTGGCATGGTTGTAGTGTGATTTGGAATTGGTTTATCTTGACCATAGAATATCACTAGTACACTTTGTGTGTATTGAGCAGGACCAATTGATGCACGCAAACGCGACCTCAAATCTCACGACGGAGATCGTCGAGGACTTGAAGTGCGCGCTCATGCTCAATGCCCGTAAGTGCACGGATGTCATCAAGTAATAAAAGGTTATCGATCACATAGGGACTGAGATTCGAGTACTGATTTGTTCAGTCGGTGAAATTGTTCAGATATAAAATCTAAAGGTTTCAATTGTGAGGGTTTTCGGTGGACTAAACTCTAGTACGGTGTCACACTGAGGAAGAAAGGAGTGTGCCGAGATCTTTAAAAGGGATTCTAGGACTTCGATTTCTCTTGTGTGTCGCAAAACATGATATCAACTGGGCATTGTCTAAACGTCTAGCTATGGTTTTGTGGAAGGGACATCATACACTCTCTCGATGAGCCATCGCAGCTATCGCGAGCTATCTCTACCATACAAGGACGGGATAGGCGGTACGAGGATGCCAAATCAATCCCTGCGATAAACTGTTTCCAGTTCCATCGCATCCTTCTACCCACGGTTACAGAAGATCAAGTTTACCTCTAGGTTTCTTATATAAATCCCCTAAATATTAGATACGAGGGTTGTCACCCCTCGTATCGCCTAAGCACAGCAGGTTGAAAACCAAATACACATAGATATTGGTATAAACAAATTCCAATTGCAAATTCAAACTCAAAAACAGAATTCAATTTGAAGCAACATGTCATGCATACACAAGCTACTCCCTAATCCTAGTATCAAAGGAACTACTCCATATATAGAAGAGGAGAATCACAAGGCATGATCATGTTCGAATATATCAGAAATAAAATGCATGAACAAGAGGTTACAATGCCGATGTGGCCTTCTCTCCGAGGTTGAAGTGCAGAATTTGAATCTCCGGTTGCATTCTTCCTCCTCGTTGCGAGTTCCCGAAGATTTTTAGGGCTTCGGTGCATCATCCCAGCCGTCGTGCCTCTTTCCTAGGGTTTGGGAGCCCTAGTGGAGCTCCCTCGTGATCCTTGGTGTTTGGGGCGAAGCTTCCTTTATATAGACATCATGCCAGATCGCTGCGAAACCTAGAAAATAACTGACTCATGTCGGAATTGCGCAGCGCCACGTGACCGTGTGTTTCCACACGGCCAGGCCATGTGTGGTGTTGGGGTTGTCAATTTCGCCCCTTAGACACGGTTGTGTATAACCACATGCCCTGGCCATGTCCCCTTCTGCGTCTAGATGAAAAATGCCCTTATTTTTCTCCAAAAGTGCATCTTTTTCCCACAAAATGCTATCCTGCACGCAAAAATACAAAGAGCAGTTCTCCGAACCAGAAAAATATGAAATGCATGCAAAACAAAGTGACATATGCATGAAACTAACATAAAATGTAATGAGATGTGAGCAAAACTACTCCTAAAACCCTATATGTTTTGCTCACATTACTTCCCTCAGACTTAAATCATTGCTTGTCCTCAAGCAAACCTCAATGCCATGAAATTTTAAATGGATATTGTTCCATACTTAGCATGTTAACTAAATTTATCAAGTGGTATTTACAATCAAAGCAAAATAAATATAATCTAGAAATTCACTAAATTAGCTCCTTGTGCTCGTGCTAAGCAAATCATTCTTAGGGGATACTCGTTCCATGGTGAGTTAAGTCGTCATCCTATAGCTTTCCTATGGTCTCCAGCTCATAGGCACTTTCCTGCCCAAAGCGAGTGTCGTTCCCTATATCTAGCACAAAGTCTCAAAGGCATGCTCAGTATTGAGAGAAATTGATAGGTATTTTCCCAGTAACCTAACTCGGTCTCAAAGGGGCACCTAGCCATTTCCACCCACGACAACTATTTTTTTATCCCTCATAATCTCTCTCTTTTTTTTCTCTTTTCTTTTCCTTTCTCTCTTTTATTTTTCGGCTCACTGGGATTTTGATTTTTTCGATGGACTTACACAATCCAAGCATCTCCAGTAACTAAAATGTCAGTCTTATGGTCACCTGTGGATTCCAAAGTACTAGACTACTGAGATAATCATAACTAGGTATGTACTAGACTCTCCCTTTCAGAGTGTTCGACACGTGTAGGTGTAAAAATAAAAGCTAACCAGTGGAGGTCTAGAATATTCATTCATAGCTAATAAAATAAAATACCACGAGGTAAACGAAGTTACACTACTAATGGAAACAACTCACGAATAAGACTTTAAAAATACTACTGAGGCAGCTTTACAGATATCAAAAACTAAGTGTTGAAAGAAACTCAACAACCTATCCATGAAGAAATGAATTCTAACAATAATGCAAATATCAGGAAAGAAACTACTGCTAGAAACAAAATAAAATTTGGGCCCCCCCAGACTTAAATGAAAGTATACCTCTAATATGGTGGACGAGGTGGAAAGGCTGGAAGCCTCGACATCTCGGGATCCTGGGAGAACTGCTGCTGAGCCGTTGATGCCACATGTACATGTGGTCTATCTGAGAATTGGTGGATGCAATGGCTGCTTGGTGCTCCTCCTCCCTTGCCCATTATTCTTGTTGGGCATGCATGTGTTGTTGCATCTCCTTGCGGTAGGCAGCCTCGTCCTAGAAGTAGATGCAGGCCTCGTCGTAGAACTCCTAAGCCCACTGGAAGTGCTCCTGGAAGCCCTGGAACTCTGCCTGTGTGTAGGCACTCTCCTCCTCCCATCGCTGACTCTGTGTCTGCTGCTCGGAGTATATATTGTCAAGGCACGATCAGAACTTCGAGAAATCATAAGCCGATGTACCTGCATCCTTCTCAAAAGTGGAAAAAGGTGGTGGTACAGGTGCAGGCTCATGTCGACATGGACTAGGTGGGCTCCTATGCAAGTATGGACTGGAGGGGGAATGATGCAAAGGGGGAGAGATGGGCACCGATGTGGATGGTCCCTCATATGGAGGGGACTGCACTATTAGGTCCAAGCACTAGTTGGCACGTATGGTGATAGTGGTGTGATCAGGGTCGGGGAGCCTAAGGGCCGTCAGGTTTTTCCTTACAAAGCATAAGGAGTGTCCCTCTCTTACAATCATCTTCATCGCCATACACACTCCTAGGTCGATCCTAGGGCACCCCTCTATACTCTCTAATGCAGTGTAATCGTACCCCATCCTATGGCAAATGTGGTTAAGTAGGCCTCCCACATTAATCTCTCCTCTCGCTTCTTTACCCATCTTCACTAAGTGTCTGATGAAGTGGGACCCTACATCGATGCTACTCCTTTCTTGTAGCATGTCCCAGAGGCAAAGCAGCTCGCTAGCTCTTACTACACGGTCACTCTCCTCATGACCAAATATAGTAATGGTCATGATGCGGTGGAGGTATCAGAAAATAGGGTTTTGGAGGCACGACGCTTTGGCCCTAGAAGGGTCGTAAGTGTGCTCCCCTGTCAACTCGGTCCAAAATATCCGAGAGTTAAACCCCATAGGGGTTCTTCTATCTCCCCCACTTGGCAAGCCAAAGCATGAATTCCATTGGTGGAGGGTCCATTCATGCTCAATGTTAAATATCCTAAAAGTTATCCTACCCTGCTCGATTTCTCTACCCGTTAAAATTTTCGCCTCTAAGGAACTCAAAAATTCTAGAACTATCATAGGGCAGGTTGGGTGTCTTATTCCCATTATCTCTTCCCACCCCATTTTTGCAAATAGGGCTTGAACGTCACCCAACAACCCTGAGGACTCTAGCAAATCTTCATCAAGGTACCTAGTAGCAGTGAGTTTATGAGTAGAAAGCATATTAAATCTATTTCTATGTTGATTGTTGCGAAAAAGAAGGGTTGGTAAAGCGTTACCCTCCTCCGGAGCTTGAGAGGTGTCGGTGCTCCTTGCTCGTGGCTCTGAAGCACCGGATCGAGACGCCACTTGCTTGGTCCTCCTCATCCATGCTTATTTTGGCTTCCTTGAAGGTTGGAAAAGCTTCTAGGTGGTGGGGAAGAAGAATCCACACGGCTAGGGCAAGAAAAATTGAAGCACACGCAAATGGGGCAAAAACACACGGCTTGCCCTACTTAACCCTTGCGTGACACGACCATGTGAAAACACACTACCAAGCCGAGTGCGCCTCGAGTAAGTTAGGCACGGCCATGGGAAAATACATGGTTAGGTCGTATGTCCCCTTTTTTCTCCACTTTTTGCACAACGGTCCGAATATTCTCATACACTTCGCCGTGTAAGCTAATATAGATTTTATTTTTACCTAGCAAAGTTCTCTTCTGGTCCTAATGCTAATCGAAATGGAAATCAAAGTTCAAATTAACTAAATGCATGCAATGCAATCAAAGGGAAACCTAAAAACTAAACTTGGGTTGCCTCCCAAGAAGGGCTTTATTTAAGGTCTTTTAGCTCGACCTTATTCCTACATTTTATTTGAGGCATTTGAATCTTGCTCATGGGGGAGCAAGATATTTGCTCACCTTATTCCTCTTGCCTGGTGGTCCTCCATCGCTATATCTCTTAAATCTTGATCGTGGAGGGGTCAGATACTTTCTCACCTTTCGCTTCCTGCCTTTTGGTCCTCCATTACTATATCTTTTAAATCTTCCTTGTGGAGGGGCAAGATACTTGTGCGCTGCTTTCCTTGACTTGAGGTTGAACATGCTTAGTCTCAATGAATCATCAATAGTTTTATCATTATATTCTAAATGTTGTAAATAATTTAACTCACCATATACATCCTCACCAAAAGATTGATTAGTATATTCTATTATGTCGAATGAAATTTTATCATTATCAATCACCAAAAGGGTTTTGTTACTAGTAACTAAAGATTCAGTGAGGGTTAGGGTAGGCTCTTCTAAATCCTTGAGGTTAGGAGGTATTTTAATTGAAGCAATGCACTCCTCGATTAAAGTATTAATTAAATATTCCTCAAGTTCTTCTTCAAGTGGTGATTGAATGGATTGTCCTTCTTTATTTCCAATGTCATCTATCTCTTCCTCATCCATTCGCTCAAAGTGAGTCTCTGCCATATTAGGTGCAATCCAGTCATCAAAGGCACCTTCTAGTCATTTGGTTTCTTATTTCCGTTGCATAATCTCCCCGAATTATAGACTATGCTCCTTGTATTCCCTAGTAGAATTGTCTAGAAAGGCTTCTAAGTGGGGACTTGATTCTGGATAAAATTCACGTAGTGATTCATAGCTCTCATTCTCACTTGGGAAACAATATTGAGTCTTTATCTGCGAATGCCGCTATTGGAATTCAGTGTTCACCGCTTGTTCTGTACGAATGAAATCTTTCATCATCTGCTCAAGTCAAGATTTAGGAGGACAATATTGAGGGTTTAGTACTCAGGGTCATAACTATATGAATAGGAATCATCTTGTGGCCACAGGTTGTAATTGTAGGTGACATTTTCTTGTTCAAATTATGAAGGTTCGAATATATCAGGACAATCGTTAATGGTATGCCATGTTTCACCACAATGTTCACAATAAATATTACCAAAACTTAAAGCATTAAATTGATCATAATCACGAGTAAAAGAATTCATCATTATATGCAGGAAATTATAAATAAGGAAAGAGCAACTCAATAAACAAAACTGAAATAAAATAAAATAAAACAAAACAAGAAAAGTAAATCTATCCTAAGTCCGATCTAATTATCCACTTCGTGATTCAATATCGAATCGATCAGTCCCAAGCAACGGCACCAAAAACTTGATGCATGCGAACGCGACATCAAATCTCGCGATGGAGACCGTCGAGGGCTCGAAGCACGCACTCACGCTCAACGCCCGCAAGTGGATGAATATCGTCAAGTAATAAAAGATTATCGATCCCTCAGGGACTAAGATTCGAGTACCGATTTGTTTAGTGGGTGAAATTGTTCGGAAGTAAAATCTAAAGGTTTCAATTGCAAGGGTTGTCGGTGGACTAAACTCTAGTACGGTGTCACACGGAGTAAGAAAAGAGTGTGCCAAGATCTTTAAAAGGGATTCTAGGACTCGGTTTCACTTGTGTCTAGCAAAACATGATATCAACTGGGCGTTGTCTAAACATCCAGCTATTGTTTTGTAGAAGGGACATCATACACTCTCCCAATGAGCCACCGCATCTATCAGGAGCTATCTCTGCCTTACATGGATGGGATAGGCGGTATGAGGATGCCAAATCAATCCCTGCAATGAACCGTTTCCAGTTCCATTGCATCCTTCTATCCACGGTTACAGGAGATCAGGTTTTGTTAGTAATATATGAGAGATGTCCTAAGGCAATCGCCTTATGTATGAACCATTTATATGATAAATGAAGATTCACTATTTGATTATACATGTTTCATGTATTTGATTGGATCTTAAACTCAATTACTGAATGTCCACGATACGATTCACAGCATGAAAGAATTTGTGATTGGATCACAACTAGTGAGTATCTCTACATGTGTAATTGTGATGTATCAGAATTATCCCTAGTCAATGAATTGATGGAGTTGGACACCATCAATTCTGTCGAGACTAGCATGAGGTATACTCCTTGGTGTATCCAAGCAGTTGATTCTCACTGGCTGGAGACATAGTGATGTCCGGAGTTGATCGTGGATGCTAGTTATGGTAACTAGTTCATTGGAATGACCAGCCGTAAGACTTCATATGGTTCTCTGCATATATAGATATGTCAATGAAGTTCTTACTGTAGCTTAAGTGCGATGTTCCTTTGACTTGCGGTATTCAAGTCATCTTGATCATGGAGACTTATGCTTTGACATCTTAAGCAAACATCTCTAAGGAGATGTGGACCCGGATGATTGGGTATAAGTCAAGTGATCGAAGGTGTTTGAATAGCCTATAAAGGATTCACCACTCCTTGCGAGGAGATGTATACCCATGGCCTCTCGTCGGATTGTTACTAAAGTCTTTGGCCAAAGCATTACATGTTTAGAGTAAGGTACTCTTCCATACATGTGGAGTAACTAGAATCCGTAGGACGAGGAAATGATACTTGGGCTAGGTGTGATGAAGTCAGCCTAGTGGGGATTGACACAATAGACCATGTCCTGAACCAAGTGGGTATAAGATGAGTGAAGGGAATGGGGCACGAATCATTCGAGCTGCTGAAGGGTTTCAGAAATAGTTCTGGATCAACCGTTGATCTTTTCGGTTAATTGGGGATCATGATCTACTACTAGGTGCCACTCATGATCGTTCTATAATTAATGGTTAATTATAGACGGCCAACATAAACCGAGAACCTATTTGGTCACACGCACAACGAGCGTAATCCAAAGGATTTAAAACGAGCTTGAGAATGGGATTCTCAGACCGAGAGAAACTAAGTTTGGTTGGACCAAACATAAAGCGAGCATGAAATCGTTTCAGTCACAATGGAAGCGTGGATGGGCCGTGTCTTATGAAGACATAATGGATGAACCAAAATGGTTTGGTTCTAATCCAATGGATGAGAATAAACCAAAGGGTTTGGTTTATTTTAAATGAATGAACCAAAAGTTGGTTCGGTTCGTTTTAACTTAAAATAAACCATCATGGTTTGGTTTATTTTAACTTATCTTAATGGAGCGGGTTAACGGGCCTAATAGTTATGATCCAATAACCATTAAGAGAATTAGTTCTCTATAAAAGAGGGCTTAATGGATAATTAAGCCCTAATTGGAAGAGCCCTAAACCTAGTTGCCGCCCAACCCCATTGAAGGAGTAAGCTCCTTGGCCGCCAGCCCTTGTGCCGCGCCCAGCCTCTGCGACTACCAAGATTCAGCCGGTGATCCTCCGGCGACCCTCCGGTGATCTTCCTAGGCCTCGGTGAAAAGGTGAGCACTTGGCTTCCTTGTTTTGGCCGGCGCCTACTCCTCCACCAAGCTGTCCAGTTTTCTGGACAGCTTCTTCTCCTCTCGTCGGAGCGTCGTTTGGACGACGGTTAGAGCTCCGACAGCGGATAACTTACCGGAGATTCGATCTCCGGTAATCCTCTGAGGTGGAGGACGAAGGATTTGTCAATCGGTTGACGAATACCTCTCCGGAGAAGCGAGTTTTGAGGACTCGTTTTGGATCCGAATTTGGATTCGGATCGTGATCATCTCTCGATCACGTCGTCTTCAACACGAGGCTAGTAACCCATACGAAGATGAAGCTCGTGGCTTAGCGAAGTCATCCCGAGGAACTCGGCGTGGATACGGATAGAGACGATTCTAGCGAGGATCGTTCCGGTTGATGCCGTTCCCGCTACACGTCATACGAAAGGTATAACGTAGATAAATTTCTTTTTATTGCAAATTTAAATTTACGGTTATGTCTACACTTGTTGTAATATGTATGCGTGTGTTGTGTGTGTTGTAATAAATAGGAGTATTTATTATTTTTATAGCTTCCGCTGTGTTCATGTTTACGAAACATGATCGAACACACACACGCCGCGGTGCCGGAAACCCAACAGTGGTATCAGAGCCCAGGTTGTGTTTCGACATAATCGTAAAATGGTTTTGCGATAGTCATAATGTATTTCTGGAAATTTTCTAATTTTGGAAATTTAGAAGTATTTATGGAAATTTTTCAATTTTGGAAAGTCTAGAAGTATTTATGGAAATCTTCCACTTTTGGAAAGTTGGAAGTATTTATGGAAATTGATATTTTCCATAAATAAAATATTTGATTAGATTTTGGAAATTTGTTTCCTAATTTAATTATGATTTGATTTGGGAAATCAAATCTTAAAATATTTTATTTCCATAAGTAGTTTCAATGATTTAGGAAATTGGTTTCCTAAATAGATTTTCCTTAATCAAATAATTCCATGAATAAAATATGTGATTAGATTTGGAAATTGGTTTCCTAATTTAATTATGATTTGATTTGGAGAATCAAATCTTAAACATATTTTATTTCCATAAATAGTTATGACATATAAGGAAATATATACATGACATAATTGTATGCCATGTAATTGCATTAGATGCATAACAATATGTCATGCGTGTCGTGACATGTAAATGTATGTCATGCCATGTAGATAATAGTTATTTGCATGCAAAGAGGATGAGACATAAAAACCCTTAAACAATATTAAAGCCTACACCTTCCATTAATATGGTTAGAAGCAGAGTTCCGTTTCTTGTTTGGGTTGTTGGACTCTCTCTAAGCCCGGCTCGAACCCGAATATGTTCAAACCATGGAATAGTTTAATACTAATATGGTAAGAGTCAGAGGTCAATCGTTAGCTTTGGTTGTTGGACTCTCTCCAAGCTGGGCTAATTGGTTGAATGCGCTCTAACCATATTAAAACTATTTCCCGATTAATGGGTTGGCTTTAACCTGGAGCATTGGCTTGTTGGACTCTCTCCAAGGTCGATGTAAAGGGAGGTGAAGTTGGGTGCTATGCATATGATGCATACTTGTTAATGTGCTAACAACCTGATATATGTGTGAACATTCAATTAGTTGATAGCACATTGTGATAGTTGCATATACGTGATATGCAATCGGTATAGACGATACCTACCGTCGTAGTTATGAATGGCTTGTTGGACTCTCTCCAAGGTTGTTCATAACTATGATGGATATCAGCCCATTCGGAGATGGACCTACGATCTCCCGAAGTGATTTTGGGGTTTTTGAAATTCGAAAAATGAATGGGATTTATAAATGTATATTGATGCATTTTAAAATCATTTTCTCATATATGCTCGTTTTGTATTTCTAGGTCAATAAATTGATCATGATGTCTTTGAATTTGCGTTCCATTTTGGATTCGAATAAATTGACTGGGCCGAGCTTCATGGACTGGCTTAGAAGCTTGAGAATTGTTCTCAAGGTTGAAAAGCTTGCAAATGTCCTCGAAGCGCCTCTTCCCGCCCGTCCTAGTGACGATGCAACTCTGGACCAATTGTTGGCCTATCAGAAACATGTGAGTGATTCTGAACAAATGAGTTGCATCATGCTAGCCACGATGGAACCCAAGCTACGAAAGCAGCATGAGCATATGGATGCTCATATCGTAGTCCTTCATCTTTGTGAGTTGGTTGATGAGCAAGTGAGATTCGAAAGGATCGAAGTCTCAAAGCTCCTCTTCACCTCTGAGATGCTAGGAGGTTCATCTGTGGTACTGCTCAATATGCTGAAGACTGTGGAGTCTTCTGAGAAGCATGAGCAGGGGACGGTGCTGTTAGTTGATTCATCGAAGAAAGGTTCTAAGAGGAAGTCAAAGGAACAACAGAAGGGAAAGAAGAGAAGGGCTAAGAAGGTAGAACTAGCACAAAAGGAAACTTGCCATCATTATGGCAAGGAGAGCCATTTGCGAAGAAAGTGCAAGATTTATCTTGAGTCCAAGAAGAAGGATAAGGCATCGGATGCCCCATCTTCTTCAGATATCTTCATTATTGATTGTCATTCCATTTCCTCAAACACTTGGGTATTGGATACTGGGTGTGGCTCACATATATGTAAAGACATACATGGGCTAAGGAATAGAAGAAGACTCATTAAGGGAGAGTCAAATTTCCGTGTTGGGAATGGAGCAAAGGTTGCTGCAGTCGCCATTGGAACGCATTTGTTGAAACTCCCTACAGGACTTGTCTTAGAACTGGACAATTGCTTTTATGTTCCTTCGTTGATAAAGAACATCATTTCTATTTCTTGTTTAAATAGAAATGGGTACCATTTGACTTTTAGTAACAATTGTTGTTACATAACTTTGAATGGAGTTCTTTATGGGACTGGAACTTTAAGCAATGGTGTTTATACGTTGGACGTATCCAGTGACATTTGCAATATCGAAACGAGCAACAAGCGTGCTCGAAAGGATAATCAAATAGACTCCTACATGTGACATTGTCGTCTTGGCCATGTAAGCAAGAAACGCATGTCCGAATTACACCGATGTGGAATTCTGGAATCATTTGAATTGGATTCATACGATACATGAGAATCATGCTTAAAAGGCAAGATTACTAAGTTACCTTTTACAGGAAAAGGTGAACGAGTGGGAGAGTTGCTAGGCCTAATACCTAGTGATGTATGTGGACCTATGTCAACTCAAGCTTTAGGAGGCTATAGCTACTTCATTACCTTCACCAATGATCACTCACGGTTTGGGTATGTGTTCTTGATGAAACACAAGTCTGAAGCCTTTGAAAGGTTCAAAGAATTCAGAAATGAAGTAGAGAAACAACATGACAAAAGTATTAAAATAACTCGATCGGATTGAGGTGGTGAATACTTGAGTCAGGAGTTTCTTGATTACCTAAGAGACAATGGTATATTGTCTCAATGGACTCCGCCATATACACCAAGGCATAATGGTGTATCTGAGAGGCGTAACCGGACCTTGTTGGACATGGTCAGGTCAATGATGAATCAGGCGACTCTTCCCAAGTCCTTTTGGGGCTATGCACTTCAGACAGCTGTTTACTTGTTAAACAGAATGCCTACCAAGGTAGTCTCAACTACTCCATATGAGATATGGAATGGTAAGAAACCTCATGTATCTTACTTGAAGAAATGGGATTGTCCTGCTTGAGATCAGACGTATTTTAAACGACGCATGCCTGGATGCTAAGTCTGATAAATGTCTATTTAGTGGATACCCTAAGGAAACAAGGGGTTACCAATTCTATCATCCTGTGGAACAAAAGGTGTTTGTTTCAAGGCATGCTGTGTTTCTAGAGAAAGAGTTTCTCTTGCAAGAAAACAGTGGGAGTGTCGTCGAGCTTGAGGAGGCTCGAGAGACTCAAATAGACATTGATGAGATACCTTGTGAAGCACAACAGCCGACAACTCATAGTGATGAGCAATCGGCTGGACATATTGTAACACCACATCTTCGTAGATTTGGCAGAACACCCAATATTCCTGAGAGATATGGATTTCTCGTAAGTGAATCGAACGACGTGTTACTCATTGATGATGAGGAGCCTACCAGTTATGAAGAAGTGCTGACAAGTTCAGAAAGGGATAAGTGGCTTGGTGCCATAAAGTCGGAAATGGATTCCATGTATGAAAACCAAGTTTGGAACTTGGTTGACCCACCTAAAGGGATAAAACCTATAGGGTGCAAGTGGGTTTTCAAGAAGAAAACCGACATGGATGGTAATGTGATTATCTATAAGGCTAGATTGGTGGCGAAAGGATATCGTCAAAAACAAGGTGTTGATTATGACAAAACCTATTTGCCTGTAGCTATGCTTAAATCCATTCGGATGCTCCTGGCCATAGCGGCTTATTATGATTATGAGATATGACAAATGGATGTGAAAACAGCTTTCCTTAATGGAAACCTACTCGAGGACGTGTATATGATACAACCTGAGGGTTTCACATCGGTTGATAAAACCAAGGTATGCAAATTGCGACGGTCCATTTATGGATTGAAGCAAGCATCCAGGATCTGGAATATCCGTTTTGATGAGACAATCAAAAAGTTTGATTTCTCACAAAATCCAGACGAACCTTGTGTGTACAAGAAGGTTAGTGGGAGTGCATTCGTGTTCCTAGTATTGTATGTCGATGACATACTACTTATAGGAAACGATGTTTCAATCTTACAGTCAGCGAAGGTTTGGTTATCCAAGACATTCTCCATGAAAGACCTGGGAGAAGCAACCTACATCCTTGAGATTAAGATCTATAGGGATAGATCGAAACGGTTGCTTGGTCTTTTGCAGTCTACATATATAGACCGAGTGCTAAAGAGGTTTAGCATGTCGCAATCCATGAAAAGTTTTCTACCCATCAGGCATGGGGTACACCTTTCGAAGTCTATGTGTCCGCGCACAGAAGACGAGAGGATTTGCATGAGTAAGATTCCCTATGCATCCGCAATAGGATCTATCATGTATGCTATGTTATGTACGAGGCCCGATGTATCGTATGCTCGAGTGTCACGAGCAGATACCACCGATCCAGAATGGATCATTGGGTGGTCTAAGACGATCCTAAGTACTTAAGAAGAACTAAGGATGTGTTCCTAATATACGGAGAAGGGTACATGGTGATACGGGTATACGGATGTTGATCCGCATTGCATAAGGATGATTCCATGTCTTAGTCTGGGTATGTATTCACCTGGAATGGAGGCGCAATAAGTTGGAAAGGTTCCAAGCTTGACACTATAGCAGATTCTGCCACTAAGGCATAATACATTGCAGCTTTGGAAGCAGCAAAGGAAGCAGTTTGGATCAAGAAGTTCATCTCTGATCTTGATGTGGTCTCATCAATGATCTAAACATGTGCTTCGCCGCTATCATCTTATCATAGAGATCATCAGTAGGAACGAAATACAAATCGAGAAAATTCCCACTGAAAGGAACTTAGCGGATCCTTTGACTAAAGCATTACCTCAAAGTAAGTTTGAGGGTCATGTTAGTGCCTATGGTATTGGATACCGTAGCGATTGGCATTCGGCCAAGTGGGAGTCTGTTAGTAATATATGAGAGATGTCCTAAGGCAATCGCCTTATGTATGAACCATTTATATGATAAATGAAGATTCACTATTTGAGTATACATGTTTCATGTATTTGATTGGATCTTAAACTCATTTACTGAATGTCCACGATACGATTCACAGCATGAGAGAATTTGTGATTGGATCACAACTAGTGAGTATCTCTACATGTGTAATTGTGATGTATCAGAATTATCCCTAGTCAATGAATTGATGGAGTTGGACACCATCAATTCTGTCGAGACTAGCATGAGGTATACTCCTTGGTGTATCCAAGCAGCTGATTCTCACTGGCTGGAGACATAGTGATGTCCGGAGTTGATCGTGGATGCTAGTTATGGTAACTAGTTCATTGGAATGACCAGCCGTAAGACTTCATATGGTTCTCTGCATATATAGATATATCAATGAAGTTCTTACTGTAGCTTAAGTGCGATGTTCCTTTGACTTGCGGTATTCAAGTCATCTTGATCATGGAGACTTATGCTTTGACATCTTAAGCAAACATCTCTAAGGAGATGTGGACCCGGGATGATTGGGTATAAGTCGAAGTGATCGAAGGTGTTTGAATAGCCTATAAAGGATTCACCACTCCTTGCGAGGAGATGTATACCCATGGCCTCTCGTCGGATTGTTACTAAAGACTTTGGCCAAAGCATTACATGTTTTAAGTAAGGTACTCTTCCATACATGTGGAGTAACTAGAATCCGTAGGACGAGGAAATGATACTTGGGCTAGGTGTGACGTAGTCAGCCTAGTGGGGACTGACACAATAGACCATGTCATGAACCAAGTGGGTATAAGATGAGTGAAGGGAATGGGGAACGAATCATTCGAGCTGCTGAAGGGTTTCAGAAATAGTTCTGGATCAACCGTTGATCTTTTCGGTTAATTGGGGATCATGATGTACTACTAGGTGCCACTCTTGATCGTTCTATAATTAATGGTTAATTATAGACGGCCAACATAAACCGAGAACCTATTTGGTCACACGCACAACGAGCGTAATCCAAAGGATTTAAAACGAGCTTGAGAATGGGATTCTCAGACCGAGAGAAACTAAGTTTGGTTGGACCAAACATAAAGCGAGCATGAAATCGTTTCAGTCGCAATGGAAGCGTGGATGGGCCGTGTCTTATGAAGACCTAATGGATGAACCAAAATGGTTTGGTTCTAATCCAATGGATGAGAATAAACCAAAGGGTTTGGTTTATTTTAAACGAATGAACCAAAAGTTGGTTCGGTTCGTTTTAACTTAAAATAAACCATCATGGTTTGGTTTATTTTAACTTATCTTAATGGAGCGGGTTAACGGGTGTAATGGTTATGATTCAATAACCATTAAGAGAATTAGTTCTTTATAAAAGAGGGCTTAATGGATAATTAAGCGCTAATCCAAAAACCCTAGTTGGAGTTGCCGCCCAACCTAGGTGTGCCGCCCAAGCTCCTTGGCTGCCCAGCCCCTTGTGCCGGCGTCCAGCTCCTTGCCGGCGACCAAGCTTCAGCCGGTAATCCTCCGGCGACCCTCCGGTGATCTTCCTAGGCCTCGCTGAAAAGGTGAGCACTTGGCTTCCTTGTTTTGGCCGGCGCCTACTCCTCCACCAAGCTGTCCAGTTTTCTGGACAGCTTCTTCTCCTCTCGTCGGAGCGTCATTTGGACGACGGTTTGAGCTCCGACAGTGGATAACTTACCGGGGATTCGATCTCCGGTAAACCTCTGAGGTGGAGGACAAAGGATTCGTCAATCGGTTGACGAATACCTCTCCGGAGAAGCGAGTTTTGAGGACTCATTTTTGATCCGAATTTGGATTTGGATCGTGATCATCTCTCGATCACATCGTCTTCAACACGAGGCTAGTAACCCGTACGAAGACGAAGCTCGTGGCTTAGCGAAGTCATCCCGAGGAACTCGGCGTGGATACGGATAGAGACGATTCTAGCGAGGATCGTTCCGGTTGATGCCGTTCCCGCTACACGTCATACGAAAGGTATAACGTAGATAAATTTCCTTTTATTGCAAATTTAAATTTATTGTTATGTCTACACTTTTTGTAATATGCATGTGTGGTTGTGTGTGTTGTAATAAATTGGAGTATTTATTATTTTTATTGCTTCCGCTGTGTTCATGTTTACGAAACATGATCGAACACACACACGCCGCGGTGCCGGAAACCCAATAGGTTTAACCCTAGGTTCCTTGTATAAATCCCCTAAATCTTAGATACGAGGGTTGTCACCCCTCGTATCGCCTAAGCATAGCAGGTAGATAACCAAATACGCATAGATATTGGTATAAACAATTTCAAATTGCAATTTTAAACACAAAAATAGAATTCAATTTGAAGCAACATGTCATGCATACACAAGCTACTCCCTAATCCTAGAATCGAAGGAACTACTCCATATATAGAAGAGGAGAATCACAAGGCATGTTCATGTTCGAATATATCAGAAATAAAATGCAAGAACAAGAGGTTACAATACCGATATGGCCTTCTCTCTAGCGTTGAAGTGCATAACTTGGATCTCCGGCGGCGTTCTTCCTCCCCATTGCGAGTTCCTGAAGCTTTTTAGGGCTTCAGTGTGTCGTCTCAGTCGTCGTGCCTCTTTCCTAGGGTTTGGGAGCCTTAGGGTTGATCCCTCGTGGTCCCTGTGGTTTGGGGCGAAGCTTCTGTTATATAGACATCAAGTCGGATCGCTGCGAAAGCTAGAAAATAATCGACTCACGTTGAAATCGCACAGCGCCACACGGTCGTGTGTTTCCACACGGCCAGGCCATGTGTGGTGCTGGGGTGGCCGATTTCTCCCCTTAGACACAGTCGTGTGTAACCACACACCCTGGCCATGTCCCATTCTGTGTCTAGCTGTAAAATGCCCTTCTTTTGCTCTGAAAGTGCACCTTTTCCCACAAAATGCTATCCTGCACGTAAAAATACAAAGAGTATGTCTCCGAACTAGAAAAATAGGAAATGCATGCAAAACAAAGTGACATATGCATGAAACTAACATAAAATGTAATGAGATGTGAGCGAAAACTACTCCTAAAATCCTATATGTTTTGCTCACATCACCAATTCAGAGGTGATTCAATTTATACTGACTATATAATTGAATCTGACCGCAAATATGATGGTGTACATGCTCTTAATCCTGATATAAAAATGTGCACATGTACTTAGTATTTATTTCTTTGATTTATCAATGGGTGAGATTTATGTGTTAAATCGATAGGCCAGGTAAGTTAGGAAATAATATTATTTACATGGTGTGTCATGTATTATAGGAGGAAACCGTGTCCTATGAATTAGGATGATGATGTCCCTTTGAGGAGCTCATAAAGTTCATCATGTAAATCCTGCAGGTGGACTTGGTCCTACATGATGATAAGGATGAGTAGTACTACTCAAGGAGTTAGATATTAATTAATTAAATTGTCAGTAATTTAATTAATTAATAGACATTCGATATCTTTAACACGGGGAGATATTTTGTATAAATAATATGTTGGATCGAACGGATCACTAGAGGGGGGGGGGTGAATAACGATAAAAGCTTTTCGTCGAATTCATTTCAAAACACAAGAAAATGCAGTGGAAAGATAAAATGAACACAATAGGATTTTACTTGGTTCGTAGCCTACGGCTACTAGTACTCCAAGGCCTTAGTGGTCCTTGACCACGCACAAAGGGCAAATCACTAACAAACTTCTCCTCGTTGGAGGTAGGAGTTAATCAAATACACAAAAACCAAAGCTTGATATAGAATGACACTTCCCCTCTCCTCATTGTAATAAAAGCTCATAGAATAGAAAGTAAATACAAGAGTTAATGGACGACCAAAAAAACTTTTACTGACGACCAAAAAGATGGAGGCTTAAGCTTGTGTCGTCGGTGTTTCTGTAGCACTTCGTCGTCGTAGAGTCGTTGGAGTGTCGTCACGTTATAGAGGCTTTAGGGCACTTTTGAATTGATGAAAAACCTTTAGAGAAGCCCTCCTTTTATAATTTTTGATCCCCTCATCGAGTGGATCCTCAGCCAATCAAAACTAGGCACAAAGCCCCTTAGAATGAGGTGATAAGGCTTGACTCCTCGAAGCTGATCCTTGACCATCAATTGACTTATGGCCATCATCAGTCGACTGATGGCAGCGTCAGTCAAGTTGCAACACTCAGCAGTCGACTGATGAAAGCAGTCGAGTGGCTCTTGTGGGTAGTCGACTGATGCTTACTGAAATCACAAGTTAGCTTAATAAAAACATAATTTCGACGGTCGCCGACCGTCCGATCTCGACCTATACCATCCATGGGATGTCTTTGGTTGGATCTACGCTTAAGACCATCCCCGTAAGGAGGATACGACCTCACTTATGCTCACACACACGAGCTTACCTCGATACATACTTTGTAGCTCTCTCTTTCAGCCTTCCACTCGATTCCTTCGGCTCCCTCCGAAGTCACTCGAGTGTCGCTTGACCACCGCAGCTTCCTCCAGGTGTCACTAGCATTCAGCTCTAGCTTTAGCACTTTTCTGCACACTCGATTCAGCTCGTGAGATAACGATATGAGCTTAACTTTGTATCGTTTGCTATAATCAAAACTCAGGTTCGACTTAGGTGCCCACTGCACCAACAATCTTTCCCGTTTTGATATATGGCAAACCCACATACAAAGTTAAGGAAATAATATGCATGATTATTAAGTAGGAGTAATAGAGACTTTCTTCTAAGTACTCCCCCTTGAGGAAACCTCCCCCTTGACTGAGGGTGAGTCTTGAAAGAAGATCTTAGTCCTCCCCCTTGATGTTTGCTATTTAGGAAGAGTTTAATTACTTAAGGTTGGGCTTAGCAAAAAGAATATGTTTATGTTAAGAAGATTTCTTAACTTGTCCTTTCTCCCCCTTTCGCAAGTAAAACATTAACGTTTGGCTATAAGAATATAGAATTATCTTACTAAGTTAAGTTATCAAAAAAATATGATCCCTTAACGTTTGCTTTTCTCCCCCTTTTTCCATAAATCAGAAAAAAATATATGTATTAAGTTTTAGTTCGAAGTCTAAGCATGTTCCATATTATTTTGAAAATAATATACTAAAAATAAGCTCATCTATTGAATGTTAAACTCTTATGTGACTTGATTGACATGAAAGATCAAGTCCTGGTCAGAGTTGGTTAATATAGATGATTATACTCCATGGTTCATGGTGATGCACTAGCTCTACATCTAGAACATGGAGTAAGGTCCTAACATCTCACGCCCATCTACGTGGCTAAATACACAAACACATTAGTCCTATGTGTTGTGAGATGCATTGGCTCCTTAAATCTATTGGTACATAATATCTAAGGTATGTCCTAAGCTAGTTCCATGAACACGAAAAGTAAAAAGTAGTAATAAGAAAATATAATTTGTAAATTCCTACTCTACTATGCAGATGCCCAATTTTCATCTTAATAGACTGAATTCGGCTTTGGGTAGGGGTTTAGTAAATAGATCTGCCAAGTTGGACTTCAACATGTTCTCAAATGAAATGATGTTTGACCTCTATATGTTTGGTCCTAGAGTGACATATTGGATTTTTAGTTAGGTTAATTGACCTAATGTTATCTACATGAATTTTAGTGTTTATAAAGTCTTGTTGGTGCAATAAACCCAAGTTGACTCGAGCAGTATTTTGATGATAGACAAAACTTATGACATGGGATTGTCATAGGAAAGACCAACATGGAGTTGGAATGGAAAATCAAAGCATGGGGCTTGGTGTGGAAAGTCCAACATGGAGTTGGCATGGAAAATCCAAGCATGGAGCTTGGTGTTGAAAAATCCAAAGCATTGCGAAGTTGTGCGCTTGGTGCTTGGTGAGAAATGCATTGCGAAGACGTGCGCTTGGTGCATGTGAGAAGTCTTGAGGACTTTGTAAGTTCACTAGGCTTGGGGTCCTTGAGTTAGTGAAGGATGGCATTGCGAAGTCGTGCGCTTGATGCATCTGAGGGACCGCCGGATGGGGAGCGAATGGAGTGAGCCCAAAGGGAAGCATACTTCGAGGGCATGAGATGCGAAGGATGGCATTGTGAAGCCATGCCCTTGATGCATCCGAGGGACATTGGCCGAGGGAAGAGAGCTTCGGTGGGGAACTTCATAAGGGATGAGGTGGACTTGGCCAAGTGACTAAGACTGAGTGTCGGATGCTCAAACAGCTAGAAGTTTGAGGTTTTACCCGAAATCAGTCTACTGGCATAGGTGACAGTCGACTGTTCTACGTCGTATGGTTTCGACCAGTGTTCGATTGGTGTTAGGCTGGATCAAGTTGACATCAGTCGACTGCTTAAGGGAAGTAGTCGACTGATCGCACTGTCCACGGGCACAAAAGCTAGTCGAGCTCGCTAGCACTCGACTGTTGGGTTACCAGTCGACTGATGCACGCGAAATCAGCTTGATGCAGGTTATAAATGGAGCACAAGATGGGGGATTTTTCCAAGCCTTTTGGGAAGCTATTGGAGGGGAATTGCTACTGCATTCTAGACCTTCAAGAGCCATGTAAAGCAAGCAACAAGCAAAGCGATCAAAGCAATCGGTGAAAGTTTTCTTGTGTATTGTATTTGTGTTATTTGCTTGTATTTCATATTACTTGTTGTAATAGCTTGTACGAGGTTTCTCCACCTCTGACGTGTTGTCGAGAAGGAGTGGTTTAGTTAGTGCCGTGCACATAACTAGAGCTCGGTGAGCTCGCCCGTGGAGTAGGAACTATTCGGTTCCAAACCATGTATATCTTGTGTCTTGTTGTGTGATTGTATTGTTGTTATTATTTCTATTGTTATTCTGTTGCGTATATTAACGAAAAATATAGACAAGCATGCAAGGACGAACGAATTCCACCATCGTCTACGATAAAGGCTATTCACCCCCTCTAGCCGGCCACCATCGACCCTACAAGTGGTATCAGAGCCAAGGAGCTTGTCGAGGACTAACCACCAACACAAGCACTACAAGATGGTCGGCTACAACCTCCAACCACCAAAATTCAAAGGAGATTTTCTATGGTGGAGGAGAAAAATGGAGGTATATCTCGAAACCGATTTCGATTTCATGCTTATTATAGAAAACGGTTTTGAAATGCCTAGAGATAATGAAAACAAGCCCATTGAGAAGTCAAGGTGGACTCAAGACCAAATCAAGGACTTCGAGACAAATCTCAAGGTAATCGAATTACTTAGTGATCCATTACCTAACAATATTTGGTCTAGGTTAGGTAATTATAGGGATGCAAGGGAATTATGAGATAAGGTAATGAAATTCCAAGAAAATTCCCAACTGGCACAAGTAGAGGAGATTGTCGAGGAAGAAGCACCCATCACATTTGAAGATATTGATGACTTGGTGGAAACCTCCACCTCTAGCATTGAGGGGGAGGAAAGGGTCTCCATTCCAGAGCAAAGTCAAAACGAAGCATCTACCTCCGGAAGATGTGATCAAGAGGCTTCCACCACCTCCCTAGGTAACTCAAGTATTGTGATTTTGAATAAAGATCATATAATATGCTTTGAGTGTAGGGAGAAAGGGCATTACAAGAGTAAATGCCCAAAATTGGCTATGAAGAAGACACCGACACCAAAAGTTAACCCTAAGTCAAAGGATGCCGGAGTCCCCACAACTAGAAGCAAAGAGCACATTGTGTGCTTCAAATGCAACCAACGGGGACACTACCGAAGCCAATGTCCTAGGGGGGGGGGGGGGAAGAAAGAGCAAGAAGGTGTATCTCATGTAGGGGGAGCTTCACATGCTAACCCTAAGGTATATTTAAATTATGCATCTTCAATTCCTAAAGTTAAAAAGCATGCTAAAAACTATTTTAGTTCTCTTGCAATTATTAATGAAAAGCATGCTAGTAGGAAGAAATATGTTTGTCTAGGTTCCAAGCATGTTCATATATCTAAGGACAAACCAATGACCAATAACATTAGACCAATCTTGCCTAGGGAGTCAATTAGGAGAATTGAATAAAATTTGAGTGTTAACTCCAAGAAATCTAGGCACATGCCTAAGAAGAAGAAGAACATTTCGCAAAAGATAAATAAAAACTCAAATTTGGAAAAATTAGAGCTAGAAAACCAAGTCTTGCGGTCAAGACTTGAGAAAATGGAGAAAACCCTTAGAATCATAGAAAATTCAATTATAGGGTCAAATGCCCAAAAGTCAAGGCCTAGGAAACAAGAATGGTCTAAGGGCAAGGAAGGTTTGGGTCACAAACCTAAACCCAAGAGGACTTATCATAATGTTCCATTTTATTATGGAACAACATCTAGGTCTAGGAAAACCAAGGCTAATAGGAAAGTTATCCCTAAGACTAGCCATGGTGTTTGCTTAGTGGCTAAGGACTTAAGGAAAACAAAGAAAGTCACTAAGAAGGTCATTGGAGGAGTCACCTCAAGAGTTGATCTAGGAAAGACCCAAAAGACTATGGCTTCAAAGCCAAAAAGGGTCATTAGGAAGGTATCTAGGGAAGTTATCCCTAGTGAATACCTTGTTAACCCAAGGAGCTCCAATAGGTATTGGGTTCCTAGGAGCGTGATCGATTCACGCTAGATGAGTTAGGGTGTGTCAACCCTAAATGGATGGGTAGTTAACCTAGCCATGGTGAGTTGACACATTAAAGTGTGCCAATATGCTTGAGAAATTGAAAAATGATTAAATTGGCACGATTAGGTCTTAAAGGTATGGGTGTGCCATTCTGGGTTTATGGCACATTTGGGAGATAAATGGCATTAAGGCAAAAATGGACTTAATTCCTAGAAATGACAATTTGGATTTAACACTTAGGTATTTCATACCTTAGTATATTTTATTTGCCATGTTTTATTTGTCTAGCCATGTCATGACATCATATTCATTTTTATTTATAAAAATGTCATGATCATGTTTAAAATTATTTTTATATGTCATGTATGCTAAAATTTCATTCACATGCCATGACATCATTATTTTGGCACATGTTTAGTTATATCTTATATATGCCATAATCATATCATGCATAAAATAAAATGAAATTAAGGACTAAGGTATGATTTGATGAGAATCAAATAATATTGCCTTAGAATATGCATGAGACCATTAAAGAACCAAAAATCCACATCTCACTAGAATATTTGCCTTGAATGTGTTTCACACATTTAGATACAAGTGAGATGTTTAGGAAAAAGGAATCAAAGGCTTTAAAAGTATTTTGAAAAACCTTGGTGAAGCCTATCTTTTGATAGCTATCACCATTGAATGGGATGATACAAAGAGGGCTCTTTATTGAAGCTTTTTTTAAACTTTTGGACTTTGTATCAATCTCACTATTTTATGGGTAAAATAATTTTCCAATATTTTTCACCCATAATAATTGTGATAAGTAATATACGTACAAAATTTCATGATTTATCAACGTATGTATATTTACTTACAAATTTCAGAAATTCATTTATGAAATTTAAAAAACTGCATTCGATTATCGATCGCTAGGAGGTCGATCAGTGATGTGGGAAGGAGTCGATCGGGTAGCCGACAGAATCGGTACAGCCGATTTACACCTTGGTGGTTAGGCCCATGTTCAGCTGTGTTTGGGTCCCCTAACTACTCCTAGACCAAGGACATGCTTAGGAGAGCATTAGAAAGGGTGGAAATCCATTGGACATGGATTAGGAGAAGTGTTTAGGGAGAGTATCAATTTTTAAGGTGGATGAGAGTTTATTGTTGAACTTTGCCTTAATTTTGATTTAGTTAATGTTCCTATTGGCTTAGGGACTCTCCAAGGACATTGTTGGTTCAATGGTCAAGGGGGAGCAAGCCTCTAGGGGGACGTATCCATCATGGGAAGATGGATGTGTATTTTCTCATGGGAAGAAAATTGGGTTGTCTCTCTTAAGTGATATGGGATCACTAGAAAGATTGTAGGCATGTGTTCCTCCAAGGAAAAGATTGTAAGATCTCATTGGATATGAGACATTCATAACCTTGGGGAGGACCTTTTTGACGTAATGTCAAAAAGGGGGAGAAGTTACCAAGTTACCAATTAGGATTCGTTGGAATATGAGAATTGCCAATATGGGAGAATTGGTAGACTTGAGATGGTAGTTTTGTCAATCATCAAAAAGAGGGAGATTGTTGGTGCAATCGACCCAGGTTGACTCAAGCAGTATTTTGATGATAGACAAAACTTATGACATGGGATTGTCATAAGAAAGTCCAACATGGAGTTGGCATGGAAAATCCAAGCATGGGGCTTAGTGTGGAAAGTCCAACATGGAGTAGGCATGGAAAATCCAAGCATGGAGCTTGGTGTTGAAAAGTCCAAAGCATTGCGAAGCTGTGCGCTTAGTGCTTGGTGAGAAATGCATTGTGAAGCCGTGTGCTTGGTGCATCTGTGCGACCGCCGGACAGGGAGCGAATGGAGTGAGCCTAAAGGGAAGCATACTTTGAGGGCATGAGACGCGAAGGATGGCGTTGCGAAGCCGTGCGCTTGACGCATCCGAGGGACGTAGACCGAGGGAAGAGAGCTTTGGTGGGGAACTCCATAAGCGATGAGGTGGACTTGGCCAAGTGGCTAAGACTGAGTGTCGGATGCTCAAACAGCTTGATGTTTGAGGTTTTACCCGATATCAGTCGACTGCCATATGTGTCATTCGACTGCTCTACGTCATATGGTTTCGAACAGTGTTCGACTGGTGTTTGGCTGGATCAAGTCGACATCAGTCGATTTCTTAAGGGAAGCAGTCGACTGATCGCACTGTGCATAGGCACAGAAGCTAGTCGAGCTCGCCAGCACTCGACTGATGGCTTACCAGTCGAATGATGGGTACCATCAGTCGACTGATGTGTGATCCGTTGGAACTTAACCAATGTGGATCTGGCCGTTGTGAGATAATGGCTACAGGACCAGTCGACTGATGGTCACGATCAGTGGACTGATGTGCATGAAATCAGCTTGATGCAGGTTATAAATGGAGCTCAAGATGAGGGATTTCGCCAAGCCATTTGGGAAGCTATTGGAGGGGAATTGTTGCTGCATTCCAGACCTTAAAGAGCCATCTAAAGCAAGCAACAAGAAAAGCGATCAAAGCAATCCGTGAAAGTTTTCTTGTGTATTGTATTTGTGTATTTGCTTGTATTTCATATTACTTGTTATAATATCTTGTACGAGATTTCTCCACCTCCGATGTGTTGTCGAGAAGGAGTGGTTTAGTTAGTTTTGTGCGCATAGCTAGAGCTCGGTGAGCTTGCCCGTGGAGTAGGAACCTTTCGGTTCCGAACCACGTATATATTGTGTCTTGTTGTGTGATTGTATTGTTGTTATTATTTCTATTGTTATTCCGCTGCGTATATTAACTAAAATTGTAGACAAGCACACAAGAATGAACGAATTCCACCATCGTCTATGATAAAGGCTATTCACCCCCCTCTAGTCGGCCACCATTGACCCTACAAGTCTAACTTAAAATCTTGGAAAGTGTGCTTTATCCAAAGATGCTGAGTGACACACTCACCCATCGCGATGTATTCGACTTCGATGGTAAATAAGGCAACACAGTGTTGCTTCCTACTGCACAAACTTACTAGACTCGAGCCGAGAAGTTGACAACAACCACTCGTACTCTTTCTATCGAGCTTACTACCGGCATAGTCTGAGTCGGAGTAGCCGATTAGTTCGAACTCAGTAGATCTAGGGTACCAAATACCGACATTAAGTGTACCCTTTAGATATCTAAGGATACGCTTAACTAAAGTTAGGTGAGATTCCATGGCACAGGTTTGGAACCTTGCGCACATACTTACTGCAAATAAGATAGCTGGTCGGCTCGCAGTTAAGTAAAGGAGGCTCCCTATCATGCTTCTATAGTATTTTAAGTCAATTGAATTTCTGGTTGCATCTTCTCCTATATTTATATTTGTTTCCATTGGGGTATTAATAATTTTAGCGTCTTGCATTCCAAAACGTTTAATTAATTCCTAGTATATTTGCGTTGGTATAAGTATATTCCATCTTTAGTTTGTTTAATTTGTAGACCTAAGAAGAAACTCAACTAACCTACTAAATTCATTTAAAATTCACTTTCCATATGTGAAATGAATTTGTTTAGTAGGATCGAATTGGTTGTTCCAAAAATGATATCAACTACATTGATTTGGGCAATGAATATGTCTTTCCCTATGGTTTTAACGAAAAGGGTTGGGTCGACTAAACCTTGGTTAATTCCTTTGGACTTAAGTTAAATCGAAAGCCTCTCATACCAAGCTCGAGGAGTTTGTTTGAGTCCATAGAGAGCTTTCTTTAGTTTAAGGACATGGTCGGGTTTATCTAGGCTTTCGAATCCAGGGGGTTGACTAACATATACCTCTTCCTTAATAAGTCCATTCAAAAATACTGACTTGACATCCATTTGAAATAACTTAAATCCTCGAAGTGCAACGTAGGCTAACAGCATTCGGATGGACTCTAATCTAGCTACTGGGGCATAGGTCTCGTCGTAATCTAAACCTTTGACTTGACTAAACCGTTTAGCAACTAATCTAGCTTTATTTCTAACTACTTCACCTTTATCATCAAGTTTATTTCAAAACACCCACCTTGTTCAAATGATTGTTTTATCTCTAAGTGGTGGTACTAATTCCCATACTTCATTCCTAGTGAATTGAGCTAGCTCTTCTTGCATTGCAATAATCCAATCGGGATCAAGAACAGCTTGGTCAATGGTTTTGTGTTTAATTTTGGAAATCAAGGAAATTTGACAAAGGTTTCGGTATGAAGCTCTAATTCAAACTCCTAGGCTTGGATCACCTATCACTTGGTCGATAGGATGATTTGTTTGAGTCTTAGTTTGACTTGGGTTAGAGTCACCTATCACTTGGTCAATAGGATGACTTGATTGACTTAGGTTAGGATTAATACTAGACTCGATCTCAAGATTGGAGTCGAGTCTGGTATGAATCGGCTCTCTAATTGGGGTTGCTAGGGGTTTTGTAGGTTTGTGTCCTTCATCAAACACTACATTAATAGTCTCTTTGACTCTAAGGGTGTCATGGTTATATACCCTATAGGCTCTACTCGTAGTCTAGTATCCTAGAAAGATTTCGATAGAGGTTTTGGATATGAATTTCCCTAGGTAATCCTTAGTGTTTAAGATATGTACCTTACATCCAAATACCCTAAAGTACTTGATGTTAGATATTTTATTTTGATAAATCTCGTACGAGGTCTTAAGGTGCCTCTTTACCATAAGGATCCTATTTTGGACATAGCAAGCCGTACTAATGGGTTTTGCCCAAAACCTATCGGGTAGGTTTTACTCGTTTAACATTGTCCTTGCAGCTTCTTGTAGGATTCTATTTTTACGTTCTACTAGGTCATTCTGTTGTGGGGTTCTAAGGCATGAGAACTCATGGTGGTATCCATTTAGGTTACAGAATTTTGTAAACCTGTGGTTCTTGAATTCACCACCATGATCACTCCTAAGTCTTTTGATTTTAAGGTTTGTTGATTTTCTATTAGTTTAAATATGTTGATTAATTGATCTAGGGTATCACTTTTATGTTTGATGAACCTAACCCAAGTAAATCTAAAATAGTCGTCAATTATGACTAAGCAAAATTGACTCTCATTAAGTGGCTTAGCTCCATGTGAATCAAATAGATCCATGTGTAGGAGCTCAAGACCACTTTTGATTCGTTCTTGATTAGTTAGTTGATGTTGTGTCCTAGATTGTTTACCTTGTTGACAAGCATTATATATTTTATTATCCAAGTTGTTGAGGTTAGGCAAACCTTTGACTAAGTCACTCTGACTCATCTTGTGGATGAGTCTTGGGTGCGAGTGACCAAGTCGTCGGTGCCACAACCAAGATTCCTCTTGCCGTATCATAAGACACTTGGTTGAGGAGTTAGTTAAATTGATAGTATAAAAATTGTTATTTCTGGTTCATTTAAGTATTGTTTTAGAGGTTTCATTTGTTTTAATTACTCATTCATTTTCTAGAAATATGATCTTATAGTTATTATCGCACAATTGACATACACTGAGTAAATTATATTGGAAATTTTCTACCAATAAGACATTTTGAATAATAAAGTTTGAGTTGAGCTCAATATCACTTGATCCGATGATTTTGAGCTTGTCGTTGTTTCCAAAGGCTACCGATCCTTGTCGTTTGAATTGAAGCTTCGAAAACTTGTGTTGATACCCAGTCTTGTGTCGGGAGTAACCACTGTCCAACATCCATTCATCCTACACACAAGGTAGTTGGATCGGATATTGGAATTACTAAAGGTTGGTTGTAAATTATTAAACCTAAATCATCTCACCCATGTCTACATGATCAAGCATATTATCCTTATATGTTCTTGTGAGATGACTTCCAATTTTACTTGATTTGAATTTAATGATTTGAACACTTGTTAACCTTGCGTTAGATTCGGATTTGACCTTAAGCTCATCAAGTCACCTTTTCAAGATCATGGCTTCTAGGTCGTGGCGAGGAATAAGGGCCTTCTTTGATCGGAAAAATGACCGCTTCCTTAGATAAAGTCATTTTCAAGAAAATAGAGACTTGACTCACCTAAGACCACTTCCTGGTCTAACTAGTCTAGGATATGGCGAGGTAGCTTTAGCTAGTTCCACTCGGTCAAGTGCACCGAACTAGATAAACCTTATCTAGCCCGAATACAAAAGACTCCGCTTTCCTAGCATAATATCATCTTGCCGCATCCTGGTACTATGTTACAAAGTATTGACGAGTTATAGTCCTATCTAACGATTCTAAAAAAAAAATTAAAAATAATAAAGGACCTAAGCATGCAATTTCTAAGTTAGAGCACAAACAAATTTTGCATTGGCTCCCCGTGGACTGTTGAATCGGTTCGATCTCTCCACATAGTGGATTTGGTCCTTGGGAACCCAGTACTGGTTGGATCCTAAGTTTGAAATCAAAGCGGTCTTAGGGACCCATGCTTGGACATGTTTTTATGTTGACTTACAATCGACATATATGACTTGTTGGTTGAATTTGAGCTAAACCCTAGTCCGGCCTTGTTATACACGACCCTTTGCGATCCAAGTAGGAGGTCAAGTTTCCTGGATCCTAACGTAAACCTTTCCAATGTGTTCCTAAGATCTTTGACTTGACTTTTCAAGAGTGAGTTCTCAACTTCGAGCTTTTAAACCCGAGTTGAGTCCTCCTATCGAACTTGACTAGTTGAAGAGGTTAGGGAGACCTCATGTTTGACGAGTTTAACGTCCTCAAACAGGGTATTGGCCTTGGACTCTGACTTAGCTAAGTTCCTAGTTAAGAATTTAATCACATTGTAAAGAGTACTAATAAGAGATCGACTAACCTTAAGTGTATCTCTTGAACCGGATGCGGATCCGTGGCTTGTCTTGAATAGAGCTTTGTAGTCTGATTCATCTTCGGATTCAGACTCATGCTACAGTTTAGACTCCATCTCCGATTTAGCTAGTTTAGCCATGAAAATGTAATCATCGTCTTCTTCCTCTGACGCTTCTTCCCACGTAGCGTTGAGTGCCTTCTTGAGTTTCAGTACCTTGCTCTTGAGCTTCGAACATTCAGACTTGATATGTCTAAACCTGTTGCATTCGTAACACCTAACATTGGAACTTTTAGGCTTACCTTCGTTCGGTCGAGTGACGGTTCACTTTCGGCCCTTGACCATCCTCTCAAATAGGTTGACTAGTTCGGTCTCCAATTTCGGGTTGACCTTTGACTCATACTCAACTTCTTCCTCCTTCGGGGGTGGCTTGCTCGCGGTCTTCTTCTTCGAACCTGCAAAAAGTGCTATACCCTTCTTGAGTTCCGAGTTAGACTATTCATGGAGTTCGAAATCTAAAAACAATTCATCTAATATAAGATTTGAAAGATCCTTAGGGACCTTGAAGGCATCGACCATGGATGCCCACAAGGTGGTCCTAGGAAACGAGTTTAGTACGTACCTGATAAGGTCATGATTTTCGACCTTTTGTCCGATTGCGTATAAGTTGTTGATGATATCTTGATCCCAAGCATGCAATTGCATCGCCGTCTCGTGTTCCTGCATTTTTAGATTATATAACCTATTGAAAAGAAGATGATGCTTACATACCTTGGCTTCGTCGGTCCCTCGTGTAGCTCCACAAGCTTTGTCCAGAGATCATTTGCACTGATGAAGGGGTCGACACGGTTGAGCCCCTCTTTTAACAGACCACATTGGAGGATTTGCGTTGCTTTTGCGTCGGCTTCTACTTGCCTTTTCTTGGCATTGGTGTTGGGATGTATATTGAAAGCCTTGTCTGTTAGTAATATATGAGAGATGTCCTAAGGCAATCGCCTTATGTATGAACCATTTATATGATAAATGAAGATTCACTATTTGAGTATACATGTTTCATGTATTTGATTGGATCTTAAACTCATTTACTGAATGTCCACGATGCGATTCACAGCATGAGAGAATTTGTGATTGGATCACAACTAGTGAGTATCTCTACATGTGTAATATTGATGTATCGGAATTATCCCTAGTCGATGAATTGATGGATTTTGACACCATCAATTCTGTCGAGACTAGCTGAGGTATACTCCTTGGTGTATCCAAGCAGCTGATTCTCACTAGCTGGAGACATTGTGATGTCCGGAGTTAATCGTGGATGCTAGTTATGGTAACTAGTTCATTGGAGTGACCAGCCGTAAGACTTCATATGGTTCTCTACATATATAGATATGTCAATGAAGTTCTTACTGTGGCTTAAGTGCGATGTTCCTTTGACTTGCGGTATTCAAGTAATCTTGATCATGGAGACTTATGCTTTGACATCTTAAGCAAACATCTCTAAGGAGATGTGGACCCGGGATGATTGGGTATAAGTCGAAGTGATCGAAGGTGTTTGAATAGCCTATAAAGGATTCACCACCTCATGAGGAGATGTATACCCATGGCCTCTCGTCAGATTGTTACTAAAGTCTTTGGCCAAAGCATTACATGTTTAGAGTAAGGTACTCTTCGATACATGTGGAGTAACTAGAATCCGTAGGACGAGGAAATGATACTTGGGCTAGGTGTGACGTAGTCAGCCTAGTGGGTATAAGATGAGTGAAGGGAATGGGGCACGAATCATTCGAGCTGCTGAAGGGTTTCAGAAATAGTTCTGGATCAACCGTTGATCTTTTTGGTTAATTGGGGATCATGATGTACTACTAGGTGCCACTCATGATCGTTCTATAATTAATGGTTAATTATAAACGGCCAACATAAACCGAGAACCTATTTGGTCACACGCACAACGAGCCTAATCCAAAGGATTTAAAACGAGCTTGAGAATGAGATTCTCAGACCGAGAGAAACTAGGTTTGGTTGGACCAAACATAAAGCGAGCATGAAATCGTTTCAGTCGCAATGGAAGCGTGGATGGGCTGAGTCTTATGAAGACGTAATGGATGAAACAAAATGGTTTTGTTCTAATCCAATGGATGAGAATAAACCAAAGGGTTTGGTTTATTTTAAACGAATGAACCAAAAGTTGGTTCGGTTCGTTTTAACTTAAAATAAACCATAATGGTTTGGTTTATTTTAACTTATCTTAATGGAGCGGGTTAACGGGCCTAATGGTTATGATCCAATAACCATTAAGAGAATTAGTTCTCTATAAAAGAGGGCTTAATGGATAATTAAGCCCCTAAACCTAGTTGCCGCCAACCCCATTGAAGGAGTTGCCCAAGCTCTTGGCCGCCTCCCCTTGTGCCGGCCCAGCTCCTTGTGGCGACCAAGCTTCAGCCGGTGATCCTCCGCGACCCTCCGTGATCTTCCTAGGCCTCGGTGAAAAGGTGAGCACTTGGCTTCCTTGTTTTGGCGGCACCTACTCCTTCCACCAAGCTGTCCAGTTTTCTGGACAGCTTCTCCTCTCGCCGAGCGTCATTTGGACGACGGTTAGAGCCCGACAGCGGCTAACTTACGGGATTCGATCTCCGTAATCCTCTGAGGTAGGGATGAAGGATCTGGCCAATCGGTTGACGAATACCTCTCCGGAGAAGCGAGTTTTGAGGACTCGTTTTGGATCCGAATTTGGATTCGGATCGTGATCATCTCTCGATCACGTCGTCTTCAACACGAGGCTAGTAACCCGTACGAAGACGAAGCTCGTGGCTTAGCAAAGTCATCCCGAGGAACTCGGCGTGGATACGGATAGAGACGATTCTAGCGAGGATCGTTCCGGTTGATGCCGTTCCCGCTACACGTCATACGAAAGGTATAACGTAGATAAATTTCCTTTTATTGCAAATTTAAATTTAGGATTATGTCTACACTTGTTGTAATATGCATGCGTGTGTTGTGTGTGTTGTAATAAATGTAGATTTATTATTTTTATTGCTTCCGCTGTGTTCATGTTTACGAAACATGATCGAACACACACACGCCGCGGTGCCGGAAACCCAACAGTGGTATCAGAGCCCAAGTTGTGTTTCGACATAATCGTAAAAGTGGTTTTGCGATAGTCATAATGTATTTCTGGAAATTTTCTAATTTTGGAAATTTAGAAGTATTTATGGAAATTTTTCAATTTTGGAAAGTCTAGAAGTATTTATGGAAATCTTCCACTTTTGAAAGTTGGAAGTATTTATGGAAATTGATATTTTCCATAAATAAAATATTTGATTAGATTCTGGAAATTTGTTTCCTAATTTAATCATGATTTGATTTGGGAAATCAAATCTTAAAATATTTTATTTCCATAAGTAGTTTTAATGATTTAGGAAATTAGTTTCCTAAATAGATTTTCCTTAATCAAATAATTCCATGAATAAAATATGTGATTAGATTTTGAAATTTGTTTCCTAATTTAATTATGATTTGATTTGGAGAATCAAATCTTAAACATATTTTATTTCCATAAATAGTTATGACATATAAGGAAATTATATACATGACATAATTGTATGCCATGTAATTGCATTAGATGCATAACATTATGCCATGCGTGTCATGACATGTAGATGTATGTCATGTATGCCATGCCATGTAGATAATAGTTATTTGCATGCAAAGAGGATGAGACATAAAAACCCTTAATCAATATTAAAGCCTACACCTTCCATTAATATGGTTAGAACTAGAGTTCGCTTCTTTGTTTGGGTTGTTGGACTCTCTCAAGCCCCAACCTGAATATGTTCAAACCATGGAATAGTTTAATACTAATATGGTAAGAGTCAGAGGTCAATCGTTAGCTTTGGTTGTTGGACTCTCTCCAAGCTGGGCTAATTGGTTGAATGCGCTCTAACCATATTAAAACTATGTCTTGATTAATGGGTTGGCTTTAACCTGGAGCATCGGCTCGTTGGACTCTCTCCAAGGTCGATGTAAAGGGAGGTGAAGTTGGGTGCTATGCATATGATGCATACTTGTTAATGTGTTAACAACCCGATGTATGTGTGAACATTCAATTAGTTGATAGCACATTGTGATAGTTGCATATACGTGATATGCAATCGGTATAGAAGATACCTACCATCGTAGTTATGAATGACTTGTTGGACTCTCTCCAAGGTTGTTCATAACTATGATGGATATCAGCCCATTCGGAGATGGACCTACGATCTCCCGAAGTGATTTTAGGGTTTTTGAAATTCGAAAAATGAATGGGATTTATAAATGTATATTGATGCATTTTAAAAATCATGTTCTCATATATGCTCGTTTTGTATTTCTAAGATTGATCCTGATGTCTTTGAATTTGCGTTCCATTTTGGATTCAAATAAATTGACTGGGCCGAACTTCTTGGACTGGCTTAGAAACTTGAGAATTGTTCTCAAGGTGAAAATCTTGTGTATGTCCTCGAAGCGCCTCTTCCCGCCCGTCCTAGTGACGATGCAACTTTGGATCAATTGTTGGCCTATCAGAAACATGTGAGTGATTCTGAACAAATGAGTTGCATCATGCTAGCCACGATGGAACCCAAGCTACGAAAGAAGCATGAGCATATGGATGCTCATATCGTAGTCCTTCATCTTTGTGAGTTGGTTGATGAGCAAGTGAGATTTGAAAGGTTCGAAGTCTCAAAGCTCCTCTTCACCTCTGAGATGCTAGGAGGTTCATCTGTGGTACTGCTCAATATGCTGAAGACTGTGGAGTCTTCTGAGAAGCATGAGCAGGGGACGGTGCTGTTAGTTGATTCCTCGAAGAAAGGTTCTAAGAGGAAGTCAAAGGAACAGCAGAAGGGAAAGAAGAGAAGGGCTAAGAAGGTAGAACTAGCACAAAAGGAAACTTGCCATCATTATGGCAAGGAGAGCCATTTGCGAAGAAAGTGCAAGATTTATCTTGAGTCCGTGAAGAAGGATAAGGCATCGGATGCCCCATCTTCTTCAGAAATCTTCTTTATTGATTGTCATTCTATTTCCTCAGACACTTGGGTATTCGATACTGGGTGTGGCTCACATATATGTAATGACATACATGGGCTAAGGAATAGAAGAAGACTCGCCAAGGAGAGTCAAATTTACGTGTTGGGAATGGAGCAACGGTTGCTGCACTCGCCATCGGAACGTATTTGTTGGAACTCCCTGTAGGACTTGTCTTAGAACTGGACAATTGCTTTTATGTTCCTTCGTTGATAAAGAACATCATTTCTATTTCGTGTTTAAATAGAAATGGGTACCATTTGACTTTTAGTAACAATTGTTGTTACATAACTTTGAATGGAGTTCTTTATGGACCGAACTTTAAGCAATGGTGTTTATACGCTGGACGATCTAGTGACATTTTCAATATCGGCGAGCAACACGCTGCTCGAAAGGATAATCAAATAGACTCCTATATGTGGCATTGTCGCCTTTGGCCATATAAGCAAGAAATGCATGTCCGAATTACACCGATGTGGAATTCTGGAATCGTTTGAATTGGATTCATACGATACATGCGAATCATGCTTAAAAGGCAAGATGACTAAGTTACCTTTTACAGGAAAAGGTGAACGAGTGGGAGAGTTACTAGGTCTAGTACATACTGATGTATGTGGACCTATGTCAACTCAAGCATTAGGAGGCTATAGCTACTTCATTACCTTCACCGATGATCACTCACGGTTTGGGTATGTGTTCTTGATGAAACACAAGTCTGAAGCCTTTGAAAGGTTCAAAGAATTCAGTAATGAAGTAGAGAAACAACATGACAAAAGTATTAAAATACTTCGATCAGATCGAGGTGGTGAATACTTAAGTCAAGAGTTTCTTGATTATCTAAGAGACAATGGCATATTGTCTCAATGGACTCCGCCCTATACACCACAGCATAATGGTGTATCTGAGAGGTGTAACCGGACCTTGTTGGACATGGTCAGGTCAATGATGAATCATGCGACTCTTCCCAAGTCCTTTTGGGGTTATACACTTCAGACAGCTGTTTACTTGTTAAACAGAATGCCCACCAAGGTAGTCTCAACTACTCCATATGAGATATGGAATAGTAAGAAACCTCATGTATCTTACTTGAAGATATGGGGTTGTCCTGCTTATGTGAAGTGGACTGTATCAGACAAATTGGATGCTAAGTCTGATAAATGTCTATTTGTTGGATACCCTAAGGAAACAAGGGGTTACCAATTCTATCATCCTGTGGAACAAAAGGTGTTTGTTTCAAGGCATGTTGTGTTTCTAGAGAAAGAGTTTCTCTTGCAAGAAAACAGTGGGAGTGTCGTTGAGCTTGAGGAGGCTCGAGAGACTCAAATAGACATTAATGAGATACCTGGTGAAGCACAACAGCCGACAACTCATAGTGATGAGCAATCGGCTGGACCTATTGTAACACCACATCTTCGTAGATCTGGTAGAACACGCAATATTCCTGAGAGATATGGATTTCTCGTAAGTGAATCGAACGACGTGTTACTCATTGATGATGAGGAGCCTACCAGTTATGAAGAAGTGCTGACAAGTTCAGAAAGGGATAAGTGGCTTGGTGCCATGAAGTCGGAAATGGATTCCATGTATGAAAACCAAGTTCGAACTTGGTTGACCCACCTGAAGGCATAAAGCCTATAGGGTGCAAGTGGGTTTTCAAGAAGAAAACTTACATGGATGGTAATGTGATTACCTATAAGGCTAGATTGGTGGCGAAAGGATATCGTCAAAAGCAAGGTGTTGATTATGACGAAACCTATTCGCCTGTAGCTATGCTTAAATCCATTCGGATGCTCCTAGCCATAGCGGCTCATTATGATTATGAGATATGACAGATGGATGTAAAAATAGCTTTCCTTAATGAAAACCTGCTCGAGAACGTGTATATGATACAGCCTGAGGGTTTCACATCGGTTGATAAAACCAAGGTATGCAAATTGCGACGGTCCATTTATAGATTGAAGCAAGCATCCAGGAGCTGGAATATCCATTTTGATGAGACAATCAAAAAGTTTGATTTCTCACAAAATCCAGACGAACCTTGTGTGTACAAGAAGGTTAGTGGGAGTGTAGTCGTGTTCCTAGTATTGTATGTCGATGACATACTACTGATAGGAAATGATGTTTCAATCTTACAGTCAGTGAAGGTTTGGTTATCCAAGACATTCTCCATTAAAGACCTGGGATAAGCAACCTACATCCTCGGGATTAAGATCTATAGAGATAGATCGAAATGGTTGCTTGGTCTTTCGCAGTCTACATATATAGACCGAGTTCTAAAGAGGTTTAGCATGTCGGAATCCAAGAAAGGTTTCTTACCCATCAGGCATGGGGTACACCTTTCGAAGTCTATGTGTCTGCGCACAGAAGACGAGAGGATTTGCTTGAGTAAGATTCCCTATGCATCCGCAATAGGATCTATCATGTATGCTATGTTATGTACAAGGCCCGATGTGTCGTACGCTCTGAGTGTCACGAGCAGATACCAGTCTGATCCAGGAATGGATCATTGGGTGACTGTTAAGACGATCCTTAAGTACTTAAGAAGAACTAAGGATGTGTTCCTAATATATGGAGAAGGGGACATGGTAATACGTGGGTATACTGATGTACGCATGCATAAGGATGATTCCATGTCTCACCGGGTATGTATTCACCTAGAATGGAGGCTAATAAGTTGGAAAGGTTCCAAGCTTGATGTTATAGCGGATTAATACGCTGCGCTTTGAAGCAAAGAAGGAAGCGGTTTGGATCAAGTAGTTCATCTATGAACTTGATGTGGTCTCATCAATGATCCAAACATGTGCTTCGCCGCTATCATCTTATCAGAGAGATCATCAGTAGGAACGAAATACAAATCGAGAAAATTTGCACTGAAAGGAACTTAGCGGATCCCATGACTAAGGCATTACCTCAAAGTAAGTTTGAGGGTCATGTTAGTGCTTATGGTATTGGATACCATAGCGATTGGCATTAGGCCAAGTGGGAGTCTGTTAGTAATATATGAGAGATGTCCTAAGGCAATCGCCTTATGTATGAACCATTTATATGATAAATGAAGATTCACTATTTGAGTATACATGTTTCATGTATTTGATTGGATCTTAAACTCATTTACTGAATGTCCACGATGCGATTCACAGCATGAGAGAATTTGTGATTGGATCACAACTAGTGAGTATCTCTACTTGTGTAATTGTGATGTATCGGAATTATCCCTAGTCGATGAATTGTTGGATTTGGACACCATCAATTCTGTCGAGACTAGCACGAGGTATACTCCTTGGTGTATCCAAGCAGCTGATTCTCACTGGCTGGAGACATTGTGATGTCCGGAGTTAATCGTGGATGCTAGTTATGGTAACTAGTTCATTGGAGTGACCAGCCGTAAGACTTCATATGGTTCTCTGCATATATAGATATGTCAATGAAGTTCTTACTGTGGCTTAAGTGCGATGTTCCTTTGACTTGCAGTATTCAAGTCATCTTGATCATGGAGACTTATGCTTTGATATCTTAAGCAAACATCTCTAAGGAGATGTGGACCCGGGATGATTGGGTATAAGTCAAAGTGATCGAAGGTGTTTGAATAGCTTATAAAGGATTCACCACTCCTTGCGAGGAGATGTATACCCATGGCCTCTCATCGGATTGTTACTAAAGTCTTTGGCCAAAGCATTACATGTTTAGAGTAAGGTACTCTTCGATACATGTGGAGTAACTAGAATCCGTAGGAGGAGGAAATGATACTTGGGCTAGGTGTGACGTAGTCAGCCTAGTGGGGACTGACACAATAGACCATGTCCTGAACCAAGTGGGTATAAGATGAGTGAAGGGAATGGGGCACGAATCATTCGAGCTGCTGAAGGGTTTCAGAAATAGTTCTGGATCAACCGTTGATCTTTTCGGTTAATTGGGGATCATGATGTACTACTAGGTGCCACTCATGATCGTTCTATAATTAATGGTTAATTATAAACGGCCAACATAAACCGAGAATCTATTTGGTCACACGCACAACGAGCGTAATCCAAAGGATTTAAAACGAGCTTGAGAATGAGATTCTCAGACCGAGAGAAACTAGGTTTGGTTGGACCAAACATAAAGCGAGCATGAAATCGTTTCAGTCGCAATGGAAGCGTGGATGGGCCGAGTCTTATGAAGACGTAATGGATGAACCAAAATGGTTTGTTTCTAATCCAATGGATGAGAATAAACCAAAGGGTTTGGTTTATTTTAAACGAATGAACCAAAAGTTGGTTCGGTTCGTTTTAACTTAAAATAAACCATCATGGTTTGGTTTATTTTAACTTATCTTAATGGAGCGGGTTAACGGGCCTAATGGTTATGATCCAATAACCATTAAGAGAATTAGTTCTCTATAAAAGAGGGCTTAATGGATAATTAAGCCCTAATTGGAAGAGCCCTAAACCTAGTTGCCGCCCAACCCCATTGAAGGAGTTGCCGCCCAAGCTCCTTGGCCGCCCAGCCCCTTGTGCCGGCGTCCAGCTCCTTGCCGGCGACCAAGCTTCTGCCAGTGATCCTCCGGCGACCCTCCGGTGATCTTCCTAGGCCTCGGTGAAAATGTGAGCACTTGGCTTCCTTGTTTTGGCCGGCACCTACTCCTCCACCAAGCTGTCCAGTTTTCTAGACAGCTTCTTCTCCTCTCGTCGGAGCGTCATTTGGACGACGGTTAGAGCTCCGACAGCGGCTAACTTACCGGGGATTCGATCTCCGGTAATCCTCTGAGGTGGAGGACGAAGGATTCGTCAATCGGTTGACGAATACCTCTCCGGAGAAGCAAGTTTTGAGGACTCGTTTTGGATCCGAATTTGGATTCGGATCGTGATCATCTCTCGATCATGTCGTCTTCAACACGAGGCTAGTAACCCATACGAAGACGAAGCTCGTGGCTTAGCGAAGTCATCCCGAGGAACTCGGCGTGGATACGGATAGAGACGATTCTAGCGAGGTTCGTTCCGGTTGATGCCGTTCCCGCTACACGTCATACGAAAGGTATAACGTAGATAAATTTCCTTTTATTGCAAATTTAAATTTACGATTATGTCTACACTTGTTGTAATATGCATGCGTGTGTTGTGTGTGTTGTAATAAATGTAGATTTATTATTTTTATTGCTTCCACTATGTTCATGTTTACGAAACATGATCGAACACACACACGCCGCGGTGCCGGAAACCCAACAAGCCTAGCTCTTTTGTATGAATATTTTATTTTAAAATAAGAATCACATGATAATTGTTTGCACTTTATTTATATATGTGCATATTGTCTAATTCTTTACATTGTAGATAACATGGTGCTTGGGTGTGGCACAGAAGATCATGTTATCAGTCCCTTGTAGAGTATAAGTAGAGGCTCACAACCAAGATGGTTTTGGACAAACCATTGGCATGGTTGTAGTGTAGCTTGGTATTGTTTTATCTTGAACATAGAGTTACACTAGTACACATAGGTGTATTGAGCAGGACCGACATAGAGGTGATTCAATTTATTGCTGACTGCATAATTGAATCGGACCTCGTATATTATGTTGTACAAGCTCTTAATCCCGATATAATAATGGGCACATGTACTTAGTATTTATTTCTTTGATTTACCAGAGGGTGAGATTTCTATGGATTAAATCAATATGCCCGGTAAGTTGGGAAATGATATTATTTACATGGTGTGTCGTTGATTATATGAGGAATCCGTGTCATATGTATTAGGTTGATGATGTCCCCTTGAGGAGCTCATAAGGTTCATCATGTAAACCCTGCAGGTTGACTTATTCAACATGATGATAAGGTTGAGTGGTACTACTCGAGGAGTTAGATGTTAATTAATTGATGGTCAGTAAATCAATTAATTGACGGATATTCGATATCTTAAACACGGGGAGATGGATGTACAAATAATATATGGAGCCGATATTAATTTATGGGGGTTGGTGAGGTAGTTCGATGATGATCCTCTAGTGGAATGGAACATCATTGATGGATCAAGTTTGTGTGGTTCCGATCCATCGAGTGGCCAAGACCCAACTCCTCCTCATGGTCCCTATCGTAGCCTAATATAAACCTCATGAAGTCTAGATCAAATGATGGAAAACAAATCTCTAGATCCGACGGTTGGGATTAAATCCCTAGAACCGACGGTGGAGATTAAATCTCTAGATCCGACGGTTAGGATTAAAACCCTAGAACCGACGGTTGAGATTAAATCTCTAGATCCGACGGTTGGGATTAAATCCCTAGAACCGACGGTGGAGATTAAATATCTAGATCCGACGGTTGGGATTAAATCCCTAGAACCGACGGTGGAGATTAAATCTCTAGATCCAACGGTTGGGATTAAAACCCTAGAACCGACGGTTGAGATTAAATCTCTAGATCCGACGGTTGAAATTAAAACCCTAGAACCGATGGTGGAGATTAAACCAAGGCCTAAACCTAACTCTATATATATGGGAGATTGGGTTGGGCGGCAACTAGGTTTTTTTTGGTTGGTTGGATGATGGATGCTAAGGAGATTAGGGTTTTGCCAAGCCTTGCTTGGGCGGCAAGCAACCCTAAGGAGGAAACCCTAATTAGGGTTTGGCTCTTTTGGATGGGCGGCCAAGGTTAGGAGATTAGGGTGGGCGGCAACTTGTGGAAGATCTCTTCTTCTTCCTTGAAGGTGGGTAGCTCCTAGATCTCTTCTCTCCACCATGGTTGGGCGGCAAGAAATCCAAAGGAAGAAAGGTTGGGCGGCTAGGGTTTGAAAGCTTGGTTGGGCGGCAACTATAGGGGAAGTGCTCTTCTTCTTCCTAGGGTGTTGCCGGCTACTTCTATTTTCCCTATACCTTGGCCGGCGCCCAACATGTTCCTTTTATCCTCTTCACTCCATCTTGGCCGGCGGCACCAAAACTAGGGTTTGTCCCTAGTTCGGTTCCTTGGTTGTTTCCATTATGTTCTCTCTATTCTTGGGGCCGGCGGCATCAATCCTTTGTGGATTGGTGGTTGGCTCAAGCAAGAAGGGAAAGAGAGTTCTTCTTTCTTTGGATTGAAGAAGACCTAGGAAGCTTCAACTTGTGGAGGATCTTCGCCCACACGAAGTCTACAAGGAGGTTAAGACATACGATAGAAGATCAAGAGGTATAAAAGTTTTACAACTTTTATTATTGTTCTTTACATGTTCTTATTGATATGCTAGCTTATGTTCTTTATGTTAGTATATGTTGATTATACTAGTTTACATTTGCATGTATTTGTATAATCATGGACCCCGAATAAGAAACACAAAAACCGGCGATCCGTCCGTCGTCTCTTCCGCGGCTAACCGACTAGAAGAGTTGATTGCTTGAACAACTAGTTTGTTCAAGCGATCGCTCGAGTCGTTGGCACGATGACGAATTGGTTGTGCTTAGGAAACTCATCCCATCCGGATTAGTTTTAATTAGAGAAAATTTTAATCCGGGGACATGGGAGCCGATGAGCATTCCGAGGACTAGCAAGAAACCAACAAATGGTATCAGAGCCACGGTTTCCAGTTTTATGTGTTTTGGATTCGGTTACTTTCATGCACATATCATATATTGAGTATGCCGGATAATAGTAGGATGTGCGTAGGCTAACTTTTTGGTTGCAGGCATAAGATCCGACTATTATGGCTATATGTGTGTATGTGATTGTTTTGTGTGTGATTGTATGTATATTATTTGAATCCTCGGGGTTGACGAGGCTAGATTAGTATTTAATTTTTGTAATTAAATACGACATTGTTTAGCCACTCATTTTAGTTTACTTTCGATCTATATTATTTGTACACTCCTTCGTGGAGTATAGGATCGATGGATGTAAATTAAAATAGTTTATCTCGGCTCGGATATCTTTGGTGACTAGAGCACGGGAAAAGATGGACCGGACGAGGTGGCGACACGATGGGATGCGTATTGGAGAACAATGTCATAATAGTTGGAAAAATTCTCTTTTTTCCATATTTATTGCTTATTTATTTTATATGCATGTTGTGTGTGCTTAAAAATTCCTCATTTTCAATTTACTAAGTGGGAGAGGGATATTTTAATTAATTCCCGCGACTTCCATTACAATTTGACATGTGATGCAATAAACTTGCGTGTCGACTCTGAGTGCCTTCCTCCCCATCGGATGAGTTTGTTTGCGAATCACTAGGTCAAATAATGGTTATAGGAAATTATTTAGGAGCGTGTGTACTTCCACATCGGTAAGGCACATAATCCGAGGTAATTCCCTTAGTATCGTGTAATGGTGCACACTTAGATGCGAATAAAAAGTATCCTCCCCATCGGAGTCACTGCTTTTATTTGTATGGCCAAAGAGGAACCAACTATTAATTTTATTTGTCAAAAAGTAAGGTTGACAAGATAATAAAATTAATGGGTAAAACCTCCTCTTACAAATGTAGAATTCGTATACGTCCACACTATCGTGGCATGCGATATTCTCGGTGTTTTGAGGTGTTGGTTGATTTTGGAATTTTATTGTTTTGAGGAATCAATAATATTTGAAATCTAAAGTAATGATCTATGTGATTCTTAGGATTTTCAAAATGACTTTTAGTCCACTTGTTATGATACTAAACGAAATAAACTTACTGTACCCAAATAATGTTGATTGGAAAAGAATCTAGATATTGTCTTATCTGCTAAGAAGTACAAGTATACACTCTTCAAAGAGTGTCCTCAAGCCATGGTTGCTCAAAAAGGTTTCTACTTCTAAGCCGAAAGGCTAGAAGAAGGAGAAACAAGGTGGAGCAAAGGTGGTGGGAGGATCTCAGGGAGGAGTGAAGAAGCCGAAAGGCAAGTACATCACTTGCAAGCAGACTGGACATAAGAAAAAGGATTATCCCAATCCGAAGCAAGAACAAATGTATATCCTTTGGTCCAGTCGTTGAAACATGGTTAGAGGCATTATCTACCAGCACCTGGTGTGTAGATACGAGAGCCACTAATCATGTCTACAATACTTTGCAGGGGTTCCAGGAAACCCGACGACTAGCTAAAGGGGATATTACCATTTACTTGGGCAATGCCATGATGGTAGTGGCTATTGCAGTGGGAGAAGTTTTATTTATCTCTTGAGAATAATAAAACTTTGGTTCTGGAAAATTCCCTTTATGTACCTTTATTTAGAAAGAATTTAGTTTCAGTTTCTAAATTATTATGGATGGATATTCTATTTCTTTTAATGACAGAGTTGTTATAAAAAGGAATAGGGAGAATATCTATTCAGGTACATTGAAAGGAAATTTGAACCAAAACCTCCCACGATGCAAATTGAAGTTAATAACTCATCTTCTAATTCCAATAAGAGAAAAGAACCTTCGAAGATGAACCAAACATATCTTTGGCTTCTTAGGCTTGGTCACATTAACCTAAGCAGAATTCAAAGGTTGATATATGATGGACCTTTGGGTTCATTAGTGGTGGAGGATCTCCCAACATACGAATCTTGCTTGGAGGGTAAGATGACCAAGAGGCCTTTTTAAGGCCAAGGGGTATAGAGCCAAAGATGTGTTAGAAATAGTTCATTCTGATTTGTGTGGTCCTATGAGTATCTAGGCAAGAGGTGGTCTTGAATATTTTGTCTATTTTATAGACAATTATTCAAGATATGGATGACACTACGATCTGATCGTGGTGGTGAGAACCTCTTGGGAGAGTTTAGGAACTACTTATCAGAGGTTGGGATTCAATCCCAATTGACTGCACCTGGCACACCCCAGAAGAACGGTGTAGCAGAGCGAAGGAATAGGACTCTTATGGAGATGATTAGATCGATGATGAGATATTCTGACTTGTTTTATAGTCCTAGAGATCAGAGAGTGATCGTTAACATGAACGCCAGATTTCTAGAGGAAGACTATGTGATAAGCCACAAGCCCAAGAGTAAAATTGTTCTGGAGGAGTTAAAAGGGAAGTCACTTCTTTAGTACTACCGGTACAAGAGGATATACCACAGGTCACTGCACCACGTGTCACAAAGGATACACAGATGATACCTCGTCGTAGTGGGAGGGTTGTTAGACAGCCTCTTAGATTCATGTTTTTGGACGAATCTTCTGATTTGGTCCCTAGCAAACATGAACCTGATCCCTAGACATACGACGAGGCAATCCAAGATATAAATACAGCATCTTGGCAAAGTGCAATGAATACTGAGATTGAATCTATGGATTCAAGTCAGGTCTAGGAGCTCTTATGCATAGCACCTCATATGGATTATGAGGTGTGGCAGATGGATGTCAAGACAACTTTCCTTAATGGAAGTTTTGAGGAAAACATCTATATGAAGCAACCAGAGGGATTCATTGCTAAGTGCAAAGAGTGTATTGTATGTAAGCTTAATCGGTCCATTTATGGACTGAAGCAAGCTTCGAGGTCTTGGAACATCCGCTTTGAAGAGATAAATCCAGACTTATGGATTTATTCAAAGTACGGATGAGTCTTGTGTATACAAGAGATGTGATGGAAACGTAGTGGTATTTCTTGTATTATACGTAGATGACATTTTGGTAGTTGGCAACAATATCAGAGTGTTATCAGATGTAATGGTATGGTTGTCCAAACAGTTTTGAAGGACTTGGGAGAAGTGGGTCACACCCTTGGGATCAAGGTTGTTGCGCTTATCCCAAGCTTCATACAAAGACATGATTTTGGATCGTTTTAGCATACAGAACTCCAAGAAGGGTTTTCTACCTTTCAGGTATGGAGTTACTTTATCTAAGGAGATGTGTCCTAGATCATCTGAGGTGATAAAGGAGATAAAGGCGGTTCCTTATGCTTCGGCAGTAGGAAGCCTCATGTATGCTATGTACGAGACAAGATATCTTCTTTGTCGTGGGCATGGTTAGCAGATATCAGAGTAATCCAAAACAGGGACATTGGACTGTGGTAAAAGCATATATTGTAGTGCCTGAGAAGGACTAGGGATTATATGCTAGTTTACTAGGCAGACCAATTACTCCCTGTGGGTTGCATGGATTGCGATTTCTAATCAGATAGGGATAACAATAAGTCTACCTCAGGTTTTGTGTTTACTTTAGGAGGTGGAGCCATTGTATGGAGGAGTGCCCAGCAGAAAATGCGTGGCGGACTCCACCATGAAAGCAGAGTATATGGCAGCCTATGAGGCAGCCAAAGAAGCTGTGTGGCTCAGGAACTTCCTGATGGCCTTGGATGTGATTCCTGGTTTGCCCAGAACTATCACAATTAATTGTGATAATAATGGTGCAGTTGCAAACTCGAAGGAACCACGAGCCCATAAGGCTAGTAAACACATAGAGTGCAAGTACCACCTGATACGAGAAATCGTAAAGGAGGTAGAAGTTTCTATCGCCTAGATTGCATCAGAGGATGACCTGGTAGACCCTTTCACTAAGGCCCTTCTAGCGAGAGCTTTGATAGGCATGTGGAGGGAAGGGGAATCAGATGTATGGCAGTATGATGACAGCATAGTCTTTTAGTATAAGTGGGAGATTGTTGGGATGTATACTGAAAGCCTAGCTCTTTTGTATGAATATTTTATTTTGAAATAAGAATCACATGATCATTGTTTGCACTTTATTTATATATGTGCATATTGTCTAATACTTTACATTGTAGATAACATGGTGCTTGGGTGTGGCACAGAAGATCATGTTATCAGTCCCTTGTAGAGTATAAGTAGAGGCTCACAACCAAGAATGTTTTGGACAAACCATTGGCATGGTTGTAGTGTAGCTTGGTATTGTTTTATCTTGAACATAGAGTTACACTAGTACACTTAGGTGTATTGAGCAGGACCGACATAGAGGTGATTCAATTTATTGCTGACTGCATAATTGAATCGGACCTCGGATATTATGTTGTACAAGCTCTTAATCCCGATATAATAACGGGCACATGTACTTAGTATTTATTTCTTTGATTTACCAGAGGGTGAGATTTCTATGGATTAAATCAATATGCCCGGTAAGTTGGGAAATGATATTATTTACATTGTGTGTCGTTGATTATAGGAGGAATCCGTGTCCTATGTATTAGCTTGATGATGTCCCCTTGAAGAGCTCATAAGGTTCATCATGTAAACCCTACAGGTTGACTTAGTCAACATGATGATAAGGTTAAGTGGTACTATTCGAGGAGTTAGATGTTAATTAATTGATGGTCAGTAAATCAATTAATTGACGGATATTCGATATCTTAAACACGGGGAGATGGATGTACAAATAATATATGGAGCCCATATTAATTTATGGGGGTTGGTGAGGTAGTTCGATGATGATCCTCTAGTGGAATGGAACATCATTGATGGATCAAGTTTGTGTGGTTCCGATCCATCGGGTGGCCAAGACCCAACTCCTCCTCATGGTCCCTATCGTAGCCTAATATAAACCTCATGAACTCTAGATCAAATGATGGAAAACAAATCTCTAGATCCGACGGTTGGGATTAAATCCCTAGAACCGACTGTGGAGATTAAATCTCTAGATCCGACGGTTGGGATTAAAACCCTAGAACCGACGGTTGAGATTAAATCTCTAGATCCGACGATTGGGATTAAATCCCTAGAACCGACGGTGGAGATTAAATCTCTAGATCAAATGGTTGGGATTAAATCCCTAGAACCGACGGTGGAGATTAAATCTCTACATCAAATGGTTGGGATTAAATCCCTAGAACCGACGGTGGAGATTAAATCTCTAGATCCGACGGTTGGGATTAAAACCCTAGAACTGACGGTTGAGATTAAATCACTAGATCCGACGGTTGAAATTAAAACTCTAGAACCGACAGTGGAGATTAAACCAAGGCCTAAACCTAACTCTATATATATGGGAGATTGGGTTGGGCGGCAACTAGGTTTTTTTTTGGTTGGTTGAATGATGGATGCTAAGGAGATTAGGGTTTTGCCAAGCCTTGCTTGGGCGGCAAGCAACCCTAAGGAGGAAACCCTAATTAGGGTTTGGCTCTTTTTGATGGGCGGCCAAGGTTAGGAGATTAGGGTGGGCGGCAACTTGTGGAAGATCTCTTCTTCTTCTTTGAAGGTGGCTAGCTCCTAGATCTCTTCTCTCCACCATGGTTGGGCGGCAAGAAATCCAAAGGAAGAAAGGTTGGGCGGCTAGGGTTTGAAAGCTTGGTTGGGCAGCAACTATAGGGGAAGTGCTCTTCTTCTTCCTAGGGTTTTGCCGGCTACTTCTATTTTCCCTATACCTTGGCCGGCGCCCAACATGTTCCTTTTATCCTCTTCACTCCATCTTGGCCGGCGGCACCAAAACTAGGGTTTGTCCCTAGTTCGGTTCCTTGGTTGTTTCCATTATGTTATCTCTATTCTTGGGGCCGGCGACATCAATCCTTTGTGGATTGGTGGTTGGCTCAAGCAAGAAGGGAAAGAGAGTTCTTCTTTCTTTGGATTGAAGAAGACCTAGGAAGCTTCAACTTGTGGAGGATCTTCGCCCACACGAAGTCTACAAGGAGGTTAGGACCTACGATAGAAGATCAAGAGGTATAAAAGTTTTACAACTTTTATTATTTTTCTTTACATGTTCTTATTGATATGCTAGCTTATGTTCTTTATGTTAGTATATGTTGATTATACTAATTTACATTTGCATGTATTTGTATAATCATGGACCCCGAATAAGAAACACAAAAACCGGCGATCCGTCCGTCGTCTCTTCTGCGGCTAACCGACTAGAAGAGTTGATCGCTTGAACAACAAGTTTGTTCAAGCGATCGCTCGAGTCGTTGGCACGATGACGAATTGGTTGTGCTTAGGAAACTCATCCCATCCGGATTAGTTTTCATTAGTGTAAATTTTAATCCGGGGACATGGGAGCCGATGAGCATTCGGAGGACTAGCAAGAAACCAACAAATGGTCTATTGGTGATAATCCAAAGATTTACCACCTTCATTAGTCGAAAGTGTGAATCCCATTTGGATTATGATCCATATCTCGATTTGGGTTTTGAGAAAGCATTCCATCCGACCTTTCCAGTAATGGAAATCGTCTCCATTGTAAATCAGAGGTTGGACAGTGTTAAAACCCTCGAGATGGGCCATTTGACACAAAATGTAAGAAGAAGAAAGGAAAAGGAAATCTACTAAAGACAAAAACAAGAAAAATGCTCCAAGTCTCGCGTCTTGGATTAGTAGCGTGGGAGGAAAGAATAAAAACTTTGTAAAATCAAAAATTAAATGAAAACAAAATCAAAAGACAATGCTAGATCGGTGGTTTCACCAGATCTTAGCACCCCCGGCTCTGATACCAATTGTTGGATCGAGAGGATCGCTAGAGGGGGGTGAATAGCGATAAAAGCTTTTCGTCGTATTCGTTTCAAAACACAAGTAAACGCAGCGGAAAGATAAAATGAACACAATAGGATTTTACTTGGTTTGTAGCCTACGACTACTACTACAAGGCCCTAGTGGTCCTTGACCACGCACGGAGGGAAAATCACTAACGAACTCCTCCTCGTTAGAGGTAGGAGTTAATCGAATACACAAAAACCAAAGCTTGAGGTAGAGGCACACTCTCCCACTCCTCGTTGCAATAAAAGCTCATAGAATAGAAAGTAAATACAAGAGTTAATGGATGACAAAAAAAACTTTTACCTATGACAAAAAGGATGGAGGCTTAAGCTTGTGTCGTCGGCGTTTCTGTAGCACTTCATCGTCATGGAGTCATTGGAGTGTCGTCACGTTACAGAGGCTTTAGGGAACTTTTGAATTGATGAAAAACCTTTAGAGAAGCCCTCCTTTTATTATTTTTGTGCCCCTCATCGAGTGGATCCTCAGCCAATCAAAACTAGGCACAAAGCCCCTTGGAATGAGGTGATAAGGCTTGACCCCTCGAAGCTGATCCTTGACCATCAGTCGACTGATGGCAGCGTCAGTCGAGTCGCAACACTCAGCAGTCGACTGATGAAGGCAGTCGAGTGGCTCTTGTGGGCAGTTGACTGATGCTTACTGAAATCATAACTTAACTTAATAAAAACATAATTTCGACGGTCGCCGACCATCTGATCTCGACCTAGACCATCCATGGGATGTTTTTGGTCGGATCTACGCTTAAGACCATCCCCGTAAGGAGGATACGACCTCACTTTTGCTCACACACACGAGCTTACCTCGATACTTACTTTGTAGCTCTCACTTTTGACCTTCCACTCGATTCCTTCTGCTCCCTCCGAAGTCACTCAAGTGTCGCCCGACCACCTTGGCTTCCTCCAAGTGTCGCTAGCCTTCAACTCCAGTTTTAGCACTTTTCTACACACTCGATTTAGCTCATGAGATAACGATATGAGTTTAACTTTGTATCATTTCCTATAATCAAAACTCAAGTTTGACTTAGGTTCCCACTGCACCAACATAATATGTGGAGCCCATATTTAATTATGAGGGTTGGTGAGGTAGATTAATGATGATCCTCTAGTGTAATGGATGATCATTAATGGATCGGGTTTATGTGGTTCGGATCCATTGGGTGGCCAAGATCCAACTCCTCCTCATGGTCCCTATTATAGCCTATTATAAATACCTCATGAAGCCTAGATCTATAAAAGGGTTGGAAAGGCTTGGGCGGCAAGGAGAATAGGTTGTTCTAGGGTTTGGAGTTGGCATTGGAGAGGCTTTGGCGGCAAGCATTGGTTTTTAGGATTTGCTTCTCCTAGGGCCGGCGGCAACAAGGTTGGAGGCTAGGATTTTTTTTCTTCTCCTCCCTCACTTGGCCGCGGCCTCCTTTCCACAAGCTTTAGTCGATGCTTTTTCATCCTCTTCCAAGGGTCTGCGGCAACAATGGTGAGGGTTCCTCCTTCCTTTGTCTTTGTCGGCACACTCTCTCCCTCTCCTTAGGGCCGGGGAACACCAAGCATGGTGGTTGGTGGTCGGCACAAGCAAGGAGAAGAAAGGAGTTTGTTCTTTCCTTGTTCGGAGCGAGCAAGGAAGGGAAGACACACGATCTAGGAGGCTTCGATTTTTAGAAGATCGTCACCCACACGACCTCCAAGAAGAGGATAGGAATAAAATAAAAGATCATGAGGTAAAATATGTGGTATAATCTTGTTTAATTTTGATTCTAATTCTTTTGTATTTTGTATGTTATTGATTAACATGAACCCCGATGATAAACACAAAAACAGTAGGATCGTCGGTGGCCGCCTAGAGGGGGGTGAATAGCCCTCAATCATTGTATGAGAGGAAGTCATTCTAAATCGTCTACAATTAATGTTAGCGCAAGCAAAAAATATAAAGCAAAGACAATTAAGAACAAACAAAAAGATAAACAATGCTAACAAACAATATAACATGGTTCACAGCCTCGCCGCTAATCCACGATCTGATTCGTCTCCGGTGAATCACCCCGAAACCAATCCACTATTGGTCTATCCTTTTATTCCAAGCAAGGTGGAGGTAAACCTTTACAACTCAAGAACACTCCTTCTTTTACAATAGATGTGAAAGAAAAATTAGAAGAAGGAGTTTAAGCTTTGTGGGGCACTAGTAGGATGTTAAGAGCATAAGCATTACCCATCTAAAAGCCCCCACCCTCTCTTTTTATAGAGAGGAAGTAATTCTACCCGTTGGACACTATCAATCGACTGATGCTTGTTGGGATGTATACTGAAAAGTCTATCTTTTGTATGAACATCTTTATTTTGAAACAAGAATCACATGATCATTGTTTGCATATTTATGGTTATGCATTTTGTCTAATACATTACATTATAGATAACATGGTGTGTAGTGTCACACGGAAGATCATGTTATCAGTTCCTTATAAAGTATAAGTAAAGGCTCACAACCAAGATGGTTTTGGACAAACCATTGGCATGGCTGTAGTGTGATTTAGTATTGGTTTGTCTTGACCATAGAATTACACTAGTACACTTTGTGTGTATTGAGCAGGACCGACTTAGAGATGATTCGATTTATTGCTGACTACATAATCGAATCGGACTTCAGATATTATGTTGTACATGCTCTTAATCCCGATATAATTACGACCACATATACTTAGTATTCATTTCTTTGATTTACCAATGAGCGAGATTTATAGAGTAAATCGATAGACTCGGTAAGTTGAGAAATAATATTATTTATATGGTGTACCGTTGATTATAGGAGGAAACTGTGTCCTATATATTAGGATGATGATGTCCCCTTGAGGAGCTCATATGGATTATCATGTAAACCTTGCAGGTGGACTTGGTCCGGCATGATGATAAGGTTGAGTGGTACTACTCATGGGGTTAGATGTTGATTAATTAATTGTTAGTAAATTAATTAATCGACGTACATTCAAAATCTTAAACACGGGGAGATATATGTTCAAATAATATATGGAGCCCATATTAACTTATAGGGGTTAGTGAGGTAGATCAATGATAATCCTCTAGTGGAATGTATTATCATTAATGGATTGGACTTTATGTGGGCTTGATCCATTGGGTGGCCAAGATTCAACTCCTTCTCATGGTCTCTATTGTAGCCTATTAAAACCCTCATGATGCCTAGATCCGATGGTGGAGATTAAATCACTAGATTCGACAGTGGAGATTAAATCTTTAGATCCGACGATGGAGATTAAATTTCTAAGTCCGACGGTTGAGATTAAATCTCTAGATCCGACGGTTGAGATTAAATCCCTAGAACCGACGATGGAGATTAAAAGAAGGCTTAGGCCTAGATCTATAAAAGGAGGCATAAGGGTGGCCGACAAGAGCATTGAAAGGGGATTAGGGTTTGGGCGGCTAGGGCTTGGAGGGCATTGGGCGGCTAGGGTTTGGAGAATCCTTGGGCGGCAAGGCTTCTTCCTCTTCTCCTTGGTTGGCGCCCATCTTGCTCTTCTCAACCTTGGTCGGTGCTTATCCTCTTCTTCTCTCCATCCTTGGCCGGCGGTGACTAGAGTTAGGGTTCTTCCCTTGGAGCTCTTGGTCGTCGCCCACTCCATTCTCTTCATCTCCTCCTTGTTCTCTCCTTGGGCGACGGCAATCACCAAGCAAGGTGGCTTGGTGGTCGGTTCTAGATAGGAGAAGAGTTTCATTTCTATACTTCCTCTTGTTCGGACCGAGCAAGGAAAGAAGATCGTGATCTAGGAGGCTTCATCTCTTTGAGGACCATTGCCCACACAACGTCCAAGAGGAGGATAGGACATACGATAGAAGATCTTTAGGTAAACAAGAGGTATAAATCTTATTTTGTTTTCCTTGTTTGTTTCTTTATATATTGTATGTGTGACATGTGGCTAAATTTACTTGGACCCCGAATACAAACGCAAAAACCGACGATCCGTGTATCATCTATTCCGCGGCTATTCGAATAATAGAACTTAGTTGTGAAGGTAGGAAACTTCGCTTCCCACTTCAACCCGGTCGCTTGTACATGGTGATCCCTTCTACGTCCCCAGATAAAAAAATTTATCCTTGACTAGAGGGATTGCCCAAGTAAACTTGTCATCGTCGTACTATTCGGTTAGAGTATTCACTTGATCAAACTTGTTGTTCAAGGGACCAACCTCTATTCTACGAATAGCCGCGGAATAGACGATGTACTGATCGTCGGCTTTTGTGTTTATGTTCGGGGTCCAAGTATATTTAGCCACAAAACAGAATATATCATGCATACATACGAAGATAGATAAGTGTTATACCTCTCGATCTTCTATTGTATGACCTTCCTCCTTTCGGACATCATGTGAGCGACGATCTACCAAAAGTTGAAGCTCCTAGATCACCAATCTTTCTTCCTTGCTCGTTCCGGGCAAGAGGAAGAATAGAAACAAGACTCTTCTCCTTCCTTTAGTCAACAAACTAGCAACAAGCAAGTTGCATGCCGTCGGCCAACAAGGAAAAGGGAGAGAAAGATGAATACCGGCCAAAAGCTCCAGGGGAAGACCTTAAGCTATGTTTCCACCGGCCAAAGAGAAGGTATTGAAGTGGCATAGACACTGGCCAAGGGCGGGAAAGGGCTGTATGGACGTTGGCCACCAAGAGGAAGAAGAAGATATGGAATAAGTTTCCTTATTTGGTGCCGCCAACTCCAAACCCTAGCTCCAAGCTTCTTGCCGCCAACTCCAAGCCTCCCTTCCTTCTTAATTCTTATCCACGCCAACCCTAGCCTCTCCTTTTATAGAGTTAGGGATAAGCCTTGTTTTAATCTTCACCATTGGTTTTAGGGATTTAATCTCAACCGTCAGATCTAGAGATTTAATCTCAACCGTCGGATCTAAAGATTTAATCTCTACCTTTGGATCTAGAGTTTTGTTTCCATCCATTGGATCTAGACTTCATGAGGTATTAATAGGCTACAATAGGGACCATGTGGAGGAGTTGGATCTTGGCCACCCAATGGATCAAGCCCACATAAAGTCCGATCCATTAATAATAATCCAATCCACTAAAGGATTATCATTGATCTACCTCACCAACCCCCATAAGTTAATATGGGCTACATATATTATTTGTACATTTTCTCCCCGTGTTTAAGATCTCGAATGTCCATCGATTAATTAATTTACTGACCCTTAATTAATCAACATCTAACTCCATGAGTAGTACCACTAAACCTTTTCATCATGCCGGACTAAGTCCACCTGCAGGGTTTACATGATGAACCTTATGAGCTCCTCAAGGGGATATCATCATCCTAATATATAGGACACGATTTCCTTCTATAATCAATGACACACCATATAAATAATATCATTTCCCAACTTACCGAGCTTATCGATTTAATCTATAAATCTCGCCCATTGGTAAATCAAAGAAATAAATACTAAGTATATGTGCCCGTTATTATATCGGGAATAAGAGTATGTACAATATAATATTTGAGATTCGATTCGATTATGTAGTCAGCAATAAATCGAATCACCTCTAAGTCGGTCCTGCTCAATACACACAAAGTGTACTAGTGTGATTTTATGGTCAAGACAAACCAATACCAAATCACACTACAACCATACCAATGGTTTGTCCAAAGCTATCTCGGTTGTGAGCCTATACTTATACTTTACAAGGAGCCGATAACATGATCTCCCATGTGACACCACACACCATGTTATCTACAATGTAATGTATTAGACAATATGCATAACCATAAAAATATGCAAACAATGATCATGTGATTCTTATTTAAAAAATAAATATGTTCATATAAAAGATAGGCTTTTCAATATACATCCCATCAATCTCCCACTTATACTAAAAGACTATGCTGTCTTCAAACTACCATACATCTGATCCCCATTCCCTCCACATGCCTATCAAAAACTCTCACCGAAAGGGCCTTAGTGAAAGGATCTACCAGGTTATCCTCTGATGCAATCTTGGCCACAACAACTTCTCCTCTCTTTACGATTTCTCGTATCAGGTGGTACTTGCGCTCTATGTGTTTACTTGACATATGGGCTCGTGGTTCCTTCGAGTTTGTAACTGCTATTATCACAATAAATTGTGATAGTTCTGGGCAAACCAGGAATCACATCCAAGTCCATCAAGAAGTTCCTGAGCCACACAGCTTCTTTGGCCGCCTTAGAGGCTGCCACATACTCAGCTTCCATGGTGGAGTCTGCCACGCATTTTTGCTTGACACTCCTCTATACAATGGCGCCACCTCCCAAAGTAAACACAAAACCTAAGGTAGACTTACTATTATCCCTATCTGATTGGAAGTCGGAATCCGTGTAACCCACAGGGAGTAATTGGTCTTGCTGGTAAACTAGCATATAATCCCTAGTCCTTCTCAGGTACTTTAATATATGTTTTACCATAGTCAATGTCCCTGCCCTGGATTACTCTGATATCTGCTAACCATGCCCACGACAAAGTAGATATCTGGTCTCGTACATAGCATCGCATACACGAGGCTTCCTAGCACCGAAGCATAAGGAACCGCCTTCATCTCCTCTATCTCCTCAAATGTTCTAGGACACATCTCCTTAGATAAAGGAACTCCATGCTTGAAAGGTAGAAAACCCTTCTTGGAGTTCTTCATGCTAAAACGATCCATAATCGTGTCTATGTATGAAGCTTAGGATAAGCACAACATCCTTTTCCTGCGATCCCTTATAACCTTGATCCCAAGGATGTGTCTCACTTCTCCCAAGTCCTTCATATCAAAATATTTGGACAACCATACCCTTACGTCCGATAACACCTTGATATTGTTGCCAATCAACAAAATGTCATCTACGTATAGTACAAGAAATACCACTACATTTTCGTCACATCTCTTGTATACACAAGACCCATCCGGACTTTGAATAAATCCATAAGACTGGATTACCTCATCAAATCGGATGTTCCAAGACCTCGAAGCTTGCTTCAATCCATAAATGGATCGATTAAGCTTACATACAAGATACTCTTTTCCCTTCGCAATGAATCCCTCTGTTGCTCCATATAGTTGTTTTCCTCAAGACTTCCATTAAGGAAAGCTGTCTTGACATCCATCTGGCACACCTCATAATCCATATGAGCTGCAATGCATAAGAGAATCCGGATAGACTTAAGCATGGCCACCGGTGAAAAGGTCTCCTCATAATCGATACCCTCTTTTTGAGTATACCCCTTCGCAATAAGCCTCGCTTTGAAGGTCTCAACCTTCCCGTCTATTCCTCTCTTTCTTTTGTAGATCCACTTGCATCCAATGGTTTTTATACCATCGGGTGGTTCCACTAGCTCTCATACCTGATTTGAATCCATAGATTCAATCTCAGTATTCATTGCACATTGCCAAGATACTACATCTTTCTCTTGGATTGCCTTGTCATATGTCCAGGGATCAGGTTCATATTCGCCAGGGACCAAATCAGAAGATTCTCCCAAGAACCAGTGACTTGTGGTATATCCTCTTGTACCGGTGGTACTGAATGTTGGGATCTTTGTAATGGCTAGAGGGGGGGTGATTAGCCTTTCTTCGTTTCTACAAATATGTTAGCGGAAGCAATACAACTACAAATAAGAATACGAATAAGAAAACAATGAAAGCAATGCTAACACCCGATGTACGTAGTTCGGAGATGACGCTCCTACTCTACGGCAATCTGTAAGGTGGATTAGCCCTAGCCAATCTTCACTAAAACCTCCTTTGGATGAACCAAGGTGGAGAAACCTTGTCTTACAATGCTCTCCTCTTCTTTACAATGATGGAAGTTTAAAACCTAGAGAAGAGAAGGTTTAAAATCACTAGAGCACTTGGGAAAGCTTGGTGAGCACAAGGGTGTAGATAGGAATGAGAGCACTAGCTTGACCAAGCTCCCCAAGGCCCCTTCTTATAGAAGAGGGGTTGTTTTTCCCGTTGGGCTTCGATCAGTCGACTGATGTTTACCATCAGTCGACTGCCGCCGAAGCCAACGACTTCTGAACCAGCAGATCTGTGGAGATTCGTAGCCGCAATTTCCAACGGCCAAGTGATCAGTCGATTGATCCCTCCATCAGTCGACTGATGGAGTGATCAGTCAAGTGATCGTAGGCCGCAGTTGAGTGCGACTACACTTTGTGCTCATTTTTGCGGTGATCAGTCGACTGCCACTGCCAAAGCAGTCGACTGATAGTCAGGGTTTCACCCTGACTCAGTCGAGTACCTGACCAGAAAATTGATACATCGTATCAGTCGACTCATACTCATCAAGTATGAGTAATTCACACTTGATTTTACACCCTAGACCTAGACTCAACCTTCTAGCTCCTCATTAAGCCTTGCGCCTCCAGGATCCCTCCGAGTCCGCGACTTGTTCATCCTTTGCGCTTTGCTTCCAAGAGCTTCCTTCGGTTTCGTCATGTCTTGGGTTGCCAAATGCTTGGACTTTATGCTGCCAAGACTACAAGCTTGGACTTATGCTGCCAAGACTTTACTTTGGACTTCTTTTGCCAAGGTTCACTTGGACTTTATGCTGCCAAGACTACAAGCTTGGTCTTACGCTGCCAAGTCCATCCCTTGGACTTCCCTTGCCAAGATCATACTAGGTCTTCCTTTGCCAAGGTTCACTTGGACTTTACGCTGCCAAGACTACACGCTTGGTCTTATGCTGCCAAGTCCATCCCTTGTACTTTACTTGCCAAGATCATACTTGGACTTCTCTTTTACCAATTGATTTTCCTCTCACTTAAACATATTCGCAATTTAGATCACAAAGCATTGCCTAACTTAGATGATTATCCAAACATCAAAACATATAAATGCTTGGGGCATTATTGCACCAACAATCTTCCCCTTTTTGATGTTTGGCAATCATTTAAGTTAGGTCATTAAAGATACACACATAATCATATTTTCAATATGAATTCTAACTTAAACATTCCTTCTCCCTCTTTGACATACATCAAAAAGAGAAGGATTAAAAAAAATGAAAGAATTAAAGGTGTTGGATCTTGGACTAAGGTATAAGATTGAAATTAAGCTCCCCCTTAATCGAAGATATGCTTCATGATGTGTAAATAATATTTGAGGCAAAGAATAAAAAAAAATTCAAAAATTAAGTCCTAACTTTGCACCAACAATGGATGTTTGGGGATGAAAAAGATATAATTTATGAAACTCCCCCTAAAACACTGCATTAAACAGTCCTAAAAATTTATTTATACTCAATATTATCATGTTATAGTTTTAGGACATCAAAGATACACTAAGTATCAGAGAATGGAGCTATTTATTAGAAAATACAGTGTATCAGTCGACTGGTTTTTGAACCAGTCGACTTCTACGCCTGAAATCGAAATTTCAGCCTTTTCAGCCCAACTTCAGAAATGCGTTAGAAATTCTAGAAGCCTCGAAAAATCACGAAATTTTGTGTACTCAATCCTGAGATCATACTTTATCAAGGAAAAATAATTTGAAAAATATATGTTTTCTATATTTCAAGATTGATACAAATTTGGAAACTAACAAAAGGTCTAAAGATATTGCAAACTTTGTATCACTTTTGTGTTTCACTTGAAAACTGTTTTTCAAAATATGATGAACATAGTTTAAAATATATATGATTTGGAATTTTCAACCATGTTCTTAGTGCTATGTATTCATTACTTGAATACAAGCCTTCCCAATGATTGGACCATAAGGTATTCATGTCTCTAGGTGTGTCATTGGCTCATAGTAATGCATCATAACAAGCATTATGAGCCAAGTACACCTTCCCTATCATCTCACATGTTCCTAAGTGTCTCAATACAAAAATCAAGGTTTCTTAAGGCTTTTTGTGAGATGCATCAAGGTATAAGACTAACATATGAATATGGGATCATGCAAACCTAGAATATTACTCTACAAAGCACATACCAAGCTCTCTCCTTAATGATGAAAATTCAGTTTCAGGAAGAGCTTTGGTGAAGATATCGGCAAGGTTGGACTTAGATTCTACATAATTAAGTTCAATGTCCCCTCTTGCCACATGATCTCTTATGAAGTGATGTTTCACTTCAATGTGCTTGATCCTAGAGTGATGTACCGGATTTTTGGTCAAGTTGATGGTACTCAGATTATCACAATAAACTTTAATGTTAGAGTAGTGTAGCTCATAGTCCACAAGAGTATGTCTCATCCAAAGTAATTGAGCTACACAACCACCTATAACCACATATTCGGCTTCGGTGGTTGATAAAGCAACACAATGTTGCTTCCTACTACTCCAACTAACTAGGGAAGACCCAAGAAATTGACATCCACCACTAGTACTCTTCCTATCCAATTTGCACCCGGCATAATCGGAATCGGTATAGCCAAACAACTCAAAAGACCTAGTCCTAGGATACCAAAGTCCTACATTTAGGGTGCCTTTAATATATCATAAAATTCTCTTAACGGCTACTAAATGTGATTCTTTGGCACAATATTGATATCTTGCACACATACCTACCGCAAATAAGATATCGGGTCTACTAGCGGTTAGGTATAGTAGGCTACCAATCATAATCCTATAAAGTTTAAGATCAATTGATTTACCATCATGATCACTATCTATTCTAGTGCTAGTGGCCATAGGAGTGGTTACAATTTTCGCATTTTCCAAACCAAATTTCTTGATCATTTCATTTGCATATTTGGTTTGATAAATATGAATACCTTCATTGGATTGTTTGACTTGTAACCCTAGAAAAAAGTTGAGCTCTCCAACTAAACTCATTTCAAATTCATTTTCCATGTTTTTTATAAAGTCTTGAAGAAGATCATCATTTGTTGACCCAAAAATAATGTCATCAACATATATTTGGGCTATAAAGATATCCTTTAATGTTGACTTTATAAACAAGGTTTGATCTACTTGGCCTCTCCTAAAATCCTTAGAAATTAAGAAAGATGACAATCTTTCATACCATGCTCGGGGAGCTTGTTTTAACCCATATAATGCTTTCCTAAGCTTATATACGTGGTTTGGATAATCTATGTTCTCAAACCCGGGTGGTTGCTCTACATATACTTCCTCCTTAATATAACCATTTAAGAATGCCGATTTAACATCCATTTGGTAAAGTTTAAATCCCATATAGGAAGCATATCCTAAGAGAATTATAATAGATTCTAATCTAGCAACCGGGGCATAAGTTTCATCATAGTCAAGCCCCTCAACTTGATTGAATCCCCTAGCAACCAACCTAGCCTTATTTCTAGTGATATTTCCTTGGTCATCTAGCTTATTCCTAAAGACCCATCTTGTAGTAATTATGGTGTAATCATTAGGTCTAGGTACTAACTCCCATACTTGACTCCTTTCAAATTGAGTCAATTCATCTTGCATTGCCAAGATCCAATCCGGATCATGTAATGCATCATTGATCGATTTGGGCTCAATTTGTGAAATAAGAGCAACTTGACTAGTAGGAGGTCTATGAAATGACCTAGTTCTTACTCCTTGAGATATATCACCTACTACTTGGTCAAGTGGATGATCTTGATGAATTCTTAGGGTTCTAGAAGGGGTTTCAAATTGATCATTGTTATCTTCCACCCTTCTTTCATCATCGGAATCTCCTCTTCCTCCCCCTTGATCATTACCCCTTATTGTCAAATTTTGATGTTTTTGGGTAATGTCTTGATTATTGTCATTAATATCCTTATCAATGGAGGACTTTCTATGCTAGGTACTAGTGGTTTCATCAAATTGAACATTAGAGGACTCCTCAATCCCTTGGGTTCTCTTATTGTAGACTCTATATCCTCTACTTGTGGATGAGTATCCAACTAGGATTTCCTCATTCGCTTTGGATTCAAATTTTCCTAAGTTATCTTTGGTGTTTAGAATATAAACTTTACATCCAAAGACTTTGAAATAATGAATTGTGGGAATAGTCTCATTCTATAATTCAAATGGTGTCTTTCCTAAAAACCTATGGATTTGAACCCTATTTTGGATATAGCAAGCGGTATTAACCGCTTCCGCCCACAAGTAGCTAGGTAGAGAATATGCATTATATTGGGTTTCCGGCACCGCGGCGAGTGTGTGTTCGAACATGTTTCGTAAATATGTGCACAGCTGATGAAATAAAAATAATAAATCTATATTTATTACAACACACACAACATACTCATGCATAGTACAACATGTGTAGACATAACCGTAAATTTAAATTTTGCAATAAAGGAAATTTAACTACGTATACCTTTCGTATCAAGTGTAGCGGGAACGGCATCAACCGGAACGATCCTCGCTAGAATCGTCTATATCCATATCCACGTCGAGTATCCTTAGGATGACTTCGCTAAGCCACGAGCTTCGTCTTCGTACGGGTTACTAGCCTCGTGTTGAAGATGACATGATCGAGAGATGATCATGATCCGAATCCAAATTCGGATCCAAAGACGAGTCCTCAAAACTCGCTTCTCCGGAGAGGTATTCGTCAACTGTTTGACGAATCCTTCATCCTCCACCTCAGAGGATTACCGGACATCGAATCCCCGGTAAGTTAGGCGCTGTCGGAGCTCTAACTGTCGTCCAAATGACACTCCGACGAGAGGAAAACAAGCTGTCCAGAAAACTGGACAGCTTTGGTGGAGGAGTAGGCGCCGGCCAAGCAAGGGAAGCCAAGTGCTCACCATATCGCCGAAGCATAGGAAGATCACCGGAGGGTCGCCGGAGGATCACCGGCTGAAGCTTGGATGCCGGCAACAAGTTGGACGGCGGCACAAGGAGCTGGGCGGCAATGGAGGTTGGCGTCAAGAATCTCCAAGGAAGGAGGTGGGCGGCAACTTAACAATCCCTTAAGCCCTCTTTTATAGAGAACTAATTCTCTTAATGGTTATTGGATCATAACCATAAGGCCCGTTAACCCGCTCCATTAATATAAGTTAAAATAAACCAAACCAGGATGGTTTATTTTAAGTTAAAACGAACCGAACCAACTTTTGGTTCATTCATTTAAAATAAACCAAACCCTTTGGTTTATTCTCCTCCATTGGATTAGAACAAAACCATTTTGGTTCATCCATTATGTCTTCATAAGACATGGCCCATCCACGCTTCCATTGCGACTGAAACGATTTTATGCTCACTTCTTGTTTGGTCCAACCAAACCTAGTTTCTCTCGGTCTGAGAATCTCATTCTCAAGCTCGTTTTAAATCCTTCGGATTACACTCGTTGTGCGTGTGACCAAATAGGTTCTCGGTTTATGTTGGCCATCTATAATTAACCATTAATTATAGAACGATCATGAGTGGCACCTAGTAGTACATCATGATCCCCAATTAATCGAAAAGATCAACGGTTGATCCAGAACTATTTCTGAAACCCTTCAGCAGCTCGAATGATTCGTTCCCCATTCCCTTCACTCATCTTATACCCACTTGGTTCAGGACATGGTCTATAGTGTCAGTCCCCACTAGGCTGACTACGTCACACCTAGTCCAAGTATCATTTCCTCGTCCTACGGATTCTAGTTACTCCACATGTATCGAAGAGTACCTTACTCTAAACATGTAATGCTTTGAACAAAGACTTTAGTAACAATCCGACGAGAGGCCATGGGTATACATCTCCTCGCAAGGAGTGGTGAATCCTTTATAGGCTATTCAAACACCTTCGATCACTTCGACTTATACCCAATCATCCCGGGTCCACATCTCCTTTGACTTGCTTAAGATGTCATAGCATAAGTCTCCATGATCAAGATGACTTGAATACCGCAAGTCAAAGGAACATCGCACTTAAGCTACAGTAAGAACTTCATTGACATATCTATATATGCAGAGAACCATATGAAGTCTTACGGCTGGTCACTCCAATGAACTAGTTACCATATCTAGCATCCACGATCAACTCCGGACATCACAATTCTCTAGCCAGTGAGAATCAGCTGCTTGGATACACCAAATAGTATACCTCGTGCTAGTCTCGACAGAATTAATGGTGTCCAAATCCATCAATTCATAGACTAGGGATAATTTCGATACATCACAATTACACATGTAGAGATACTCACTAGTTGTGATCCAATCACAAATTCTCTCATGCGGTGAATCGTATCGAGGACATTCAGTAAATAAGTTTAAGATCTAATCAAATACATAAAATATGTATACTCAAATAGTGAATCTTCTTTTATCATATAAATGGTTCATACATAAGGCGATTGCCTTAGGACATCTTTCTCATATATTACTAACAGACTCCCACTTGGCCTAATGTCAATCGCTACGGTATCCAATACCATAAGCTCTAACATGACCCTCAAACTTACTTTGAGGTAATGCTTTAGTCAAAGGATCCGCTAAGTTCCTTTCAGTGGGAATTTTCTCGATTTGTATTTCGTTCCTACTGTCGATCTCTCTGATAAGATGATAGCGGCGAAGCACATGTTTGGATCATTGATGAGACCACATCAAGTTCATAGATGAACTTCTTGAACCAAACCGCTTCCTTTGCTGCTTCCAAAGCTGCAATGTATTCTGCCTCAGTGGTAGAATCCGCTACAGTGTCTTGTTTGGATCCTTTCCAACTCACTGCGCCCCAATTCAAGGTGAACACGTATCCAGACTGAGACCTGGAATCATCCTTGTCTGTCTAGAAGCTGGCATCCGTATACCCGCGTATCACCATGTCCCCTTCTCCATATATTAGGAACACATCCTTAGTTCTTCTTAAGTACTTAAGGATCATCTTAACAGCCACCCAATGATCCATTCCTGGATCGGACTGGTATCTGCTCGTGACACTCAGAGCATATGATACATCGGACCTCGTACATAACATAGCATACATGATAGATCCTATTGCGGATGTATAGGGAATCTTACTCATGCAAATCCTCTCGTCTTCTGTGCGCGGACACATAGACTTCGAAAGGTGTACCCCATGCCTGATGGGTAGGAAACCTTTCTTGGATTCCGACATGCTAAACCTCTTAATCACTCGGTCTATATATGTAGACTGTGAAAGACCAAGCAACCGTTTCGATCTATCTCTATAGATCATAATCCCGAGGATGTAGGTTGCTTCTCCCAGGTCTTTCATGGAGAATGTCTTGGATAACCAAACCTTAACTGACTGTAAGATTGACACATCGTTTCCTATAAGTAATATGTCATCGACATACAATACTAGGAACACGACTGCACTCCCACTAACCTTCTTGTACACACAAGGTTCGTCTGAATTTTGTGAGAAATCAAACCTTTTGATTGTCTCCTCAAAACGGATATTCCAGCTCTTGGATGCTTGCTTCAATCCATAAATGGACCGTCGCAATTTGCATACCTTGGTTTTATCAACCGATGTGAAACCCTCAGGCTGTATCATATACACGTCCTCGAGCAGGTTTCCATTAAGGAAAGTTGTTTTCACATCCATCTGTCATATCTCATAATCATAATGAGCCGCTATGGCCAGGAGCATCCGAATGGATTTAAGCATAGCTACAGGCGAATAGGTTTCGTCATAATCAACACCTTGCTTTTGACGATATCCTTTCGCCACCAATCTAGCCTTATAGGTAATCACATTACCATCCATGTCGATTTTCTTCTTGAAAACCCACTTGCACCCTATAGGCTTAATGCCTTCAGGTGGGTCAACCAAGTTCTAAACTTGGTTTTCATACATGGAATCCATTTCCGACTTCATGGCATCAAGCCACTTAACCCTTTCTGAAATTGTCAGCACTTCTTCATAACTGGTAGGCTCCTCATCATCAATGAGTAACACGTCGTTCAATTCACTTACGAGAAATCCATATCTCTCAGGAATGTTGCATGTTCTACAAGATCTACGAAGATGTGGTGTTACAATAGGTCCAGCCGATTGCTCATCACTATGAGTTGTCGGCTGTTGTGCTTCACCAGGTATCTCATCAATGTCTATTTGAGTCTCTCGAGCCTCCTCAAGCTTGAAGACACTCCCACTGTTTTCTTGCAAGAGAAACTCTTTCTCTAGAAACACAACATGCCTTGAAACAAACACCTTTTGTTCCACAGGATGATAGAATTGGTAACCCCTTGTTTCCTTAGGGTATCCAATAAATAGACATTTATCAAACTTAGCATCCAGTTTGTCTGATATAATCCGCTTCACATAAGCAGGACAACCCCATATCTTCAAGTAAGATACATGAGGTTTCTTACCATTCCATATCTCATATGGAGTAGTTGAGACTACCTTGGTAGGCATTCTGTTTAGCAAGTAAACAGCTGTCTGAAATGCATAACCCCAAAAGGACTTGGGAAGAGTCGCATGATTCATCATTGACCTGACCATGTCCAACAAGGTCCGGTTACGCCTCTCAGATACACCATTATGCTGTGGTGTATAGGGCGGAGTCCATTGAGACAATATGCCATTGTCTCTTAGATAATCAAGAAACTCTTTACTTAAGTATTCACCACCTCGATTCGATCGAAGTATTTTAATACTCTTGTCATTTTGTTTCTCTACTTCATTTCTGAATTCTTTGAACCTTTCAAAGGCTTCAGACATGTGTTTCATCAATAACACATACCCAAACCGTGAGTGATCATCGGTGAAGGTAATGAAGTAGCTATAGCCTCCTAAAGCTTGAGTTGACATAGGTCCACATACATCAGTATGTATTAGACCTAGTAACTCTCCCACTCGTTCACCTTTTCCAGTAAAAGGTAACTTAGTCATCTTGCCTTTTAACCATGATTCGCATGTATCGTATGAATCCAATTCAAACGATTCCAGAATTCCACATCGGTGTAATTCGGACATGCATTTCTTGCTTACATGGCCAAGACGACAATGCCACATGTAGGAGTCTAATTGATCATCCTTTCGAGCACGCTTGTTGCTCGCTTCGATATTGAAAATGTCACTGGATACGTCCAACATATAAATGCCATTGCTCAAAGTTCCAGTTCCATAAAGAACTCCATTCAAAGTTATGTAACAACAATTGTTATTAAAAGTCAAATGGTCCCCATTTATATTTAAACAAGAAATAGAAATGATGCTCTTTATCAACGAAGGAACATAAAAGCAATTATCCAGTTCTAAGACAAGTCATGCAGGGAGTTTCAACAAATACGTTCCGATGGCGAGTGCAGCAACCTTTGCTCCATTCCCAACACGTAAATTTGACTCTCCCTTAACGATTCTTCTTCTATTCCTTAGCCCATGTATGCCATTACATATATGTGAGCCACACCCAGTATCCAATACCCAAGTTTCTGAGGAAATAGAATGACAATCAACAACGAAGATATATGAAAAAGATGGAGCATCTTATGCCTTATTCTTCTTCACGGACTCAAGATAAATCTTGCAATTTCTTCGCCAATGGCCCTGCTTTCCATAATGATGGCAAGTGCCCTTTTGAGCTGGTTCTGCCTTTTTAGCCTTTTCTTCTTCCTCTTCTGTTGTTCCTTTGACTCCCCCTTAGAACCTTTCTTCGAGGAATCAAATAACAATACCGTCCCCTGCTCATGCTTCTCAGAAGGCTCCACAGTCTTCAACATGTTGAGCAGTACCACAGATGAACCTTCTTGCATCTCAGAGGTGAAGAGGAGCTTGGAGACTTCGAACCTTTCGAATCTCACTTGCTTATCAAACAACTCTTAAAGATGAAGGACTACGATATGAGCATCCATATGCTCATGCTGCTTCCGTAGCTTGGGTTCCATCATGGCTAGCATGATGCAACTCATTTGTTCAGAATCACTCACATGTTTCTGATAGGCCAACAATTGGTCTAGAGTTGCATCGTCACTAGGACGGGCGAGAAGAGGAGCTTCGAGGACATTTGCAAGCTTTTCAACCTTGAGAACAATTCTCAAGTTTCTAAGCCAGTCCAAGAAGATCGACCCAGTCAATTTATTCGAATCCAAAATGGAACACAAATTCAAAGATGTCATGATCAATTTATTGACCTAGAAATACAAAACGAGAATATATGAGAAAATAATTTTAAAATGCATCAATATACATTTATAAATCCCTTTCATTTTTTGAATTTCAAAAACCCCAAAATCACTTCGGGAGATCGTAGGTCCATCTCCGAATGGGCTAATATCCATCATAGATATGAACAACCTTGGAGAGAGTCCAACAAGCCATTCATAACTACGACGTTAGGTATCAACTATACCGATTGCATATCACGTATATGCAACTATCACAATGTGCTATCACCTAATTGAATGTTCACAAATACATCGGGTTGTTAACACATTAACAAGTATGCATCATATGCATAGCACCCAACTTCACCTCCCTTTACATCGACCTTGGAGAGAGTCCAACAAGCCGATGCTCGAGGTTAAAGCCAACCCATTAATCGAGAAATAATTTAATATGGTTACAGCGCATTCAACCAATTAGCCCGGCATGGAGAGAGTCCAACAACCAAAGCTAACGATTGACCTCTGACTCTTACCATATTAGTATCAAACTATTCCATGGTTTGAACATGTTCGGGTTCGAGCCAGGCTTGGAGAGAGTCCAACAACCCAAACAAGAAATGAAACTCTGGTTCTAACCATATTAATGGAAGGTGTAGGCTTTAATATTGAGTTAGGGTTTTTATGTCTCATCCTCTTTGCATGCAAATAACTATTATCTACATGGCATGGAATACATGGCATACATCTACATGTCACGACACGCATGGCATAATGATATGCATCTAATGCAATTACATGACATCCAATTATGTCATGTACATAATTTCCTTATTTGTCATAACTATTTATGAAAATAAAATGTGTTTAAGATTTGATTCTCCAAATCAAATCATAATTAAATTAGGAAACAAATTTCCAAATCTAATCACATATTTTATTTATGGAAATAGTTGATTAAGGAAAATCAATTTAGGAAACCAATTTCCTAAATCATCAAAACTACTTATGGAAATAAAATATTTTAAGATTTGATTTCCCAAATCAAATCATGATTAAATTAGGAAACAAATTTCTAGAATCTAATCAAATATTTTATTTATGGAAAATATCTATTTCCATAAATACTTCCAACTTTCCAAAAGTGGAAGATTTCCATAAATACTTCTAGACATTCCAAAATTGAAAAATTTCCATAAATACTTCTAAATTTCCTAAATTAGAAAATTTCTAGAAATAACATTATGACTATCGCAAAACCATTTTATGATTATGCCGAAATACAACCTGGGCTCTGATACCACTGTTGGGTTTCCGACACCGCGGCGAGTGTGTGTTCGAACATGTTTCGTAAACATGTGCACAACGGAGGAAATAAAAATAATAAATCTATATTTATTACAACACACACAACACACGCATGCATGTGTAGACATAACCGTAAATTTAAATTTTGCAATAAAAGAAATTTAACTACATATACCTTTCGTATCACGTGTAGCGGGAACGGCATCAACCGGAACGATCCTCACTAGAACCGTCTCTATCCGTATCCACGCCGAGTATCCTTAGGATGACTTCGCTAAGCCACGAGCTTCGTCTTCATACGGGTTACTATCCTCGTGTTGAAGACGACGTGATCGAGAGATGATCACGATCCGAATGCAAATTCGGATCCAAAGACGAGTCCTCAAAACTCGCTTCTCCGGAGAGGTATTCATCAACCGTTTGACGAATCCTTCGTCCTCCACCTAAGAGGATTACCGGAGATCGAATCCCCGGTAAGTTAGGCATTGTCGTAGCTCTAACCGTCGTCCAAACAACGGTCCGACGAGAGGAAAATAAGCTGTCCAAAAAACTGGACAGCTTTGGTGGAGGAGTAGGCGCCGGCCAAGCAAGGGAAGCCAAGTGCTCACCTTATCGCCGAAGCCTAGGAAGATCACCGGAGGGTCGCCGGAGGATCACCGGCTGAAGCTTGGACACCGACAACAAGTTGGATGGCGGCACAAGGAGCTGGGCGGCAATGAAGGTTGGCGCCGAGAATCTCCAAGGAAGGAGGTGGGTGGCAACATAAGCTAGGGTTTTGAATTAGGGCTTAACAATCCCTTAAGCCCACTTTTATAGAGAACTAATTCTCTTAATGGTTATTGGATCATAACCATAAGGCCCGTTAACCCGCTCCATTAATATAAGTTAAAATAAACCAAACCATGATGGTTTATTTTAAGTTAAAACGAACCGAACCAACTTTTGGTTCATTCGTTTAAAATAAACCAAACCCTTTGGTTTATTCTCCTCCATTGGATTAGAACCAAACCATTTTGGTTCATCCATTATGTCTTCATAAGACACGGCCCATCCACGCTTCCATTGCGACTGAAACGATTTCATGCTCGCTTCTTGTTTGGTCCAACCAAACCTAGTTTCTCTCGGTCTAAGAATCTCATTCTCAAGCTCGTTTTAAATCCTTCGGATTACGCTCATTATGCGTGTGACCAAATAGGTTCTCCGTTTATGTTGGCCGTTTATAATTAACCATTAATTAAAGAATGATCATGAGTGGCACCTAGTAGTACATCATGATCCCCAATTAACTGAAAAGATCAACGGTTGATCCTGAACTATTTCTGAAATCCTTCATCAGCTCGAATGATTCGTGCCCCATTCCCTTCACTCATCTTATACCCACTTGGTTCAGGACATGGTATATAGTGTCCGTCCCCACTAGGGTGACTACGTCACACCTAGTCCAAGTATCATTTCCTCGTCCTACGGATTCTAGTTACTCCACATGTATTGAAGAGTACCTTACTCTAAACATGTAATGCTTTTGCCAAAGACTTTAGTAACAATCCGACGAGAAGCCATGAGTATACATCTCCTCGCAAGGAGTGGTGAATCCTTTATAGGCTATTCAAACACCTTCGATCACTTCGACTTATACCCAATCATCCCGGTTCCACATCTCCTTAGAGATGCTTGCTTAAGATGTCATAGCATAAGTCTCCATGATCAAGATGACTTGAATACCGCAAGTCAAAGGAATATCGCACTTAAGCTACAGTAAGAACTTCATTGACATATCTATATATGCAGAGGACCATATGAAGTCTTACGGCTGGTCACTCCAATGAACTAGTTACCATAACTAGCATCCACGATCAACTCCGGACATCACAATGTCTCCATCCAGTGAGAATCAGCTGCTTGGATACACCAAGGAGTATACCTCGTGCTAGTCTCGACAGAATTGATGGTGTCCAAATCCATCAATTCATCGACTAGGGATAATTCCGATACATCACAATTACACATGTAGAGATACTCACTAGTTATGATCCAATCACAAATTCTCTCATGCTGTGAATCGTATCGAGGACATTCAGTAAATGAGTTTAAGATCCAATCGAATACATAAAACATGTATACTCAAATAGTGAATCTTCATTTATCATATAAATAATTCATACATAAGGCGATTGCCTTAGGACATCTCTCTCATATATTACTAACACATTAAGCATAGTCCTAGCCGCCTCTTGTAGGGTACGATTTCTCCTTTCCACCACTCCATTTTGTTGGGGTGTTCTAGGACAAGAGAACTCATGCTTGTACCCTTGCTCTAAACAAAATTGTGAAAATTTAGAATTCTCAAATTCACCACCATGATCACTACGGATCCGGTTGATTTTGAGACTCTTTTCATTTTCAACCCTTTTAATAAATCCTATGATTATTTCTAAGGTATCATCCTTATGTTTCATAAAGTATACCCAAGTATACCTAGAAAAATCATCTACTATAACTAAACAATATTTGTTACCATTTAAAGAAGGAGTACTATGGCAATCAAATAAATCAAGATGCAATAGTTCTAATGGTAAGGAAGTATTAGTTAAGGTTTTACCTTTGTGTGATGCTTTTGTTTGTTTTCCTTCTTGGCATGCATCACACATTTTGTTCTTGACATACTTGATCTTTGGTAGCCCTTTGACCAACTCCATCTTGGCTACCTTGGCTATGTTTTTCATGTTGATGTGCCCCAATCTCCTATGCCATAGTCAACTTTCTTCTTCTTTTGCAACAAGACACTTAGTAGAAACGTTAGAAGCATATGAAAGATCAACATAATAGATATTTGATTTCCTATATCCAACTAACATACAATCATTTAATTCCTTGTGTCTAATCATGCATTTAGAGGATTCAAAAGAGACATGATAGTTTGCATCACAGAGTTGACTAACACTTAATAGATTAAATTTCATATTCTCAACTAGTAAAACTTTGTGAATGACAATTTTGGGGGATACCTCAATTGTACCTATACCTAATATCTTGAGTTTTCCACTATTTTCAAAAGACACCGCTCCCTTTTTCACATACTTAATTGTGGAGAACTTGCTCACATACCCGGTCATGTGTGTTGAGCAACCGCTATCCACAATCCACAAACCTTGCTCACCTACCTAAATCACATGAAAAACACAAGCTTTTGGTACCCAAACATTTGGACCGGTAGCATTAAGTAAAAACTTCTTAGTTACCCATGCTTTCTTGACCTTACCCTTAATGATTGCTTTCCTATTAATCAATGAAATATAGGCAACTTCTTTTTCTTTTGGCTTATATCCTATACCGGCCTTATTGTAAACGACTCTTTGTTGGCTAAGGATCATGTCAAGATATTTTGAGTCATTTGTAAATTTTTCTAGACATGCCTTTAACTCACTAACCTCATCCTTAAGTTTGTCATTTTCTTCCTTAAGTATGCAAGAGTCAACATGTGAAGGTTTTTCATTCCTAATGACCTTTAGTTCTACCTTCATGCTTTAACCTTAGATTTAGACTTATCTAGAGCCTCTTTAAGATAAGCAATTGATTTATAAAGAAGCTTAACTTTGCGAGAGTTCATTACCTCATCGTCACTAGATGACGATTCATCACTTGAAGAGTCTTCTTCTTGGCTTGATGTACCGGAGTCATCTTCTAGGGCCATGAGTGCCACATGGCATGTGATGTGGCAAAGCTCATCATCGGAGGAAGAATCTTCAACACTTGGTGTGTCCCATGTGGTTTGAGCCACCATGGCCTCCTTCTTCTTCTTCTCCTTCTTGTCATTCTTTTTCTTTTCTTTTTCCTCCTTCTTCTTTAGCTCCGGGCAATTTGGCTTTATGTGCCCCATCTTATTGCAAGCATGGCAAATCACATTATTATTAAAATTCGAATTACCACTAATTTTACCTCTTGAAGAATGAGACCCCTTCCTTGTTGGGTTTCCGGCACCGCGGCGAGTGTGTGTTCGAACATGTTTCGTAAACATGTGCACAGCGGAAGAAATAAAAATAATAAATCTACATTTATTACAACACACACATCACACGCATGCATAGTACAACATGTGTAGACATAACCGTAAATTTAAATTTTACAATAAAAGGAAATTTAACTACGTATATCTTTCGTATCACATGTAGCGGGAACGACATCAACCGGAACGATCCTCGCTAGAATCGTCTCTATCCGTATCCACGCCGAGTATCTTCGGGATGACTTCACTAAGTCACGAGCCTCGTCTTCGTACGGGTTACTAGCCTCGTGTTGAAGACGACGTGATCGAGAGAGGATCACGATCCGAATCCAAATTCGGATCCAAAAACGAGTCCTCAAAACTCGCTTCTCCGGAGAGGTATTCGTCAACCGTTTGACGAATCCTTCGTCCTCCACCTCTGAGGATTATCGGAGATCGAATCCATGGTAAGTAAGGCACTTTCGGTGCTCCAAACATCATCTAAACGACGCTCCAATAAGAGGGAAACAAGCTGTCCAGAAAACTGGACAGCTTTGGTGGAGGAATTAGAGCCGGCCAAAAAGGTAGGATGAAGCTCACCTTGATGTCAAACCCAAAGGAGATCACCGGAGAGTTGCCGGAGGATCACCAGCCGAAGATTGGATGCCGGCAACAATTTGGACGGCGGCATAAGGGGCTGGGCGGCGGCAATGGATGTGTTGGCGCCGAAAATCACCAAGGGAAGGTGGGCGGCAACTCTTAGGTTAGGGTTTTGGATTAGGGCTTAACAAACCCTTAAGCCCTCTTTTATAGAGAATTAATTCTCTTAATGGTTATTGGATCATAACCATAAGGCCCGTTAACCTGCTCCATTAATATAAGTTAATATAAACCAAACCATGATGGTTTATATTATGTTAAAATGAACCGAACCAACTTTGGTTCATTCGTTTAAAATAAACCAAACCCTTTGGTTTATTCTCCTCCATTGGATTAGAACCAAACCATTTTGGTTCATCCATTATGTCTTCATAAGACACGGCTCATCCACGCTTCCATTGCGACTGAAACAATTTCATGCTCGCTCCATGTTTGGTCCAATCAAACCTAGTTTCTCTCGGTCTGAGAATCCCATTCTCAAGCTAGTTTTAAATCCTTTGGATTACGCTTGTTGTGCGGGTGACCAAATAGGTTCTTGGTTTATGTTGGCAATCTATAATTAACCATTAACGATCATGAGTGGCACCAAGTAGTACATCATGATCTTCAATTAACCGAAAAGATCAACGGTTGATCCAGAACTATTTCTGAAACCCTTCAGCAGCTCGAATGAATCGTGCCCCATTCCCTTCACTCATCTTATACCCACTTGATTCAGGACATGGTCTATAGTGTCAGTCCCCACTAGGCTGACTACGTCACACCTAGCCCAAGTATCATTTCCTCGTCCTACAGATTCTAGTTACTGCACATGTATCGAAGAGTACCTTACTCTAAACATGTAATGCTTTGGCCAAAGACTTTAGTAACAATCCGACGAGAGGCCATGGGTATACATCTCCTCGCAAGGAGTGGTGAATCCTTTATAGGCTATTCAAACACCTTCGATCACTTCGACTGATACCAAATCATCCTGGGTCCACATCTCCTCATAGATGCTTGCTTAAGATGTCAAAGCATAAGTCTTCATGATCAAGATGACTTGAATACCGCAAGTCAAAGGAACATCGTACTTAAGCTATAGTAAGAATTTCATTGACTTATCTATATATGCATAGAACCATATGAAGTCTTACGGCTGGTCACTCCAATGAACTAGTTACCATAACTAGCATCCACGATTAACTCCGGACATCACAATGTCTCCAGCCAGTGAGAATCAGCTGCTTGGATACACCAAGGAGTATACCTCGTGCTAGTCTCGACAGAATTGATGGTGTCCAAATCCATCAATTCATCGACTAGGAATAATTCTGATACATCACAATTACACATGTAGAGATACTCACTAGTTGTGATCCAATCGCATATTCTCTCATAGTGTGAGTCGTATCGCGGACATTCAGTAAATGAGTTTAAGATCCAATCAAATACATGAAACCATGTATACTCAAATAGTAAATCTTCATTTATCATATAAATGGTTCATACATAAGGTGATTGCCTTAGGACATCTCTCATATATTACTAACAGACTCCCTCTTGGCCTAATGCCAATCGCTACGGTATCCAATACCATAAGCTGTAACATGACCCTAAAACTTACTTTGAGGTAATGCCTTAGTCAAAGGATCCGCTAAGTTCCTTTCAGTGGGGATTTTCTCGATTTATATTTCTTTCCTACTGATGATCTCTCTGATAAGATGATAGCGGCGAAGCACATGTTTGGATCATTGATGAGACCACATCAAGTTCAAAGATGAACTTCTTGATCCAAACCACTTCCTTTGCTTCTTCCAAAGCTGCAATGTATTCTGCCTTAGTGGAAGAATCCGCTATAGTGTCAAGCTTGGAACCTTTCCAACTTATTGCGCCTCCATTCCAGGTGAATACATACCAAGACTGAGACATGGAATCATCCTTTTCTATCTGGAGCTGGCATCCGTATACCCACGTATCACCAAGTACCCTTCTCCATATATTAGGAACGTATCCATAGTTCTTCTTAAGTACTTAAGGATCGTCTTAACAGTCACCCAATGATCCATTCCTGGATCAGACTGGTATCTACTCGTGACACTCAGAGCATACGATACATCGGGCCTCGTATATAACATAGCATACATGATAGATCCTATTGCGGATGCATAGGGAATCTTACTCATGCAAATCCTCTCATCTTCTGTGCGCGGACACATAGACTTCGAAAGGTGTGTCCCATGCCTAATTGGTAGGAAACCTTTCTTGGATTCCGACATGCTAAACCCCTTTAGCACTCGATCTTTATATGTAGACTGCGAAAGACCAAGCAACCATTTCGATCTATCTCTATAGATCTTAATCTCGAGGATGTAGTTTGCTTCTCCCAGGTCTTTCATGGAGAATGTCTTGGATAACCAAACCTTAACTGACTGTAAGACTGAAACATAATTTCCTATAAGTAATATGTCATTGACATACAATACTAGGAACACGACTGCACTCCCACTAACCTTCTTGTACACACAAGGTTCATCTGGATTTTGTGAGAAATCAAACTTTTTGATTGTCTCATCAAAACCGATATTCCAGCTCCTGGATGCTTTCTTCAATCCATATATGGACCGTTGCAATTTGCATACCTTGGTTTTATTAACCGATGTGAAACCCTCAGGTTGTATCATATACAGGTCCTCGAGCAGGTTTCCATTAAGAAAAGCTATTTTCATATCCATCTGTCATATCTCATAATCTTAATGAGCCGCTATGGCTAGGAGCATCCGAATGGATTTAAGCATAGCTACAGGCGAATAGGTTTCGTCATAATCAACACCTTGCTTTTGACGATATCCTTTCTCCACCAATCTAGCCTTATAGGTAATCACATTACCATCCATGTCGGTTTTCTTCTTGAAATCCCAGTTGCACCCTATAGGCTTAATGCATTCAGGTGGGTCAGCCATGTTCCAAACTTGGTTTTCGTACATGGAATCCATTTCCGACTTCATGGCCTCAAGCTACATATCCCTTTCTAAACTTGTCAGAACTTCGTCATAACTGGTAGGCTCCTCATCATCAATGAGTAACACGTCGTTAGATTCACTTACAAGAAATCCATATCTCTCAGGAATATTGCTTGTTCTACCAGATCTATAAAGATGTGGTGTTTCAATAGGTCCAGCCGATTGCTCATCACTATGAGTTGTCGGCTGTTGTGCTTCACTAGGTATCTCATCAATGTCTATTTGAGTCTCTCGAGCCTCCTCAAGCTCGACGACACTCCCACTATTTTCGTTCAAGAGAAACTCTTTCTCTAGAAACACAGCATGCCTTGAAACAAACACCTTTTGTTCCACAGGATGATAGAATTGGTAACCCCTTGTTTCCTTAGGGTATCCAATAAATAGACATTTATCAGACTTAGCATCCAATTTTTCTGATACAGTCCGCTTCACATAAGCTGGATAACCCCATATCTTCAAGTAAGATACATAAGGTTTCTTACAATTCCATATCTCATATGGAGTAGTAGAGACTACCTTGGTTGGCATTCTATTTAACAAGTAAATAGCTGTCTGAAGTGCATAGCCCCAAAAGGACTTGGGAAGATTCGCATGATTCATCATTGACCTGACCATGTCCAACAAGGTCCGGTTATGCCTCTCAGATACACCATTATGCTGTGGTGTATATGGCGGAGTCCATTGAGACAATATGCCAATGTCTCTTAGATAATCAAGAAACTCTTGACTTAAGTATTCACCACCTTGATCCGATCAAAGTATTTTAATACTCTTGTCATGTTGTTTCTCTACTTCATTTCTAAATTCTTTGAACCTTTCAAAGGCTTCAGACTTGTGTTTCATCAAGAACACATACCCAAACCGTGAGTGATCATCGGTGAAGGTAATGAAATAGCTATAGCCTCCTAAAGCTTGAGTTAACATAGGTCCACATACATCAGTATGTATTATACCTAGTAACTCTCCCACTCGTTCACCTTTTCCAGTAAAAGGTAACTTAGTCATCTTGCCTTTTAAGCATGATTCACATGTATCGTATGAATCCAATTCAAATGATTCCAGAATTCCACATCTGTGTAATTCGGATATGCGTTTCTTGCTTACATGGCCAAGACGACAATGTCACATGTAGGAGTCTAATTGATTATCTTTTAGAGCACGCTTGTTGCTCGTTTCGATATTGAAAATGTCACTGGATACGTTCAACGTATAAATGCCATTGCTCAAAGTTCCAGTTCCATAAAGTACGCCATTCAAAGTTATATAACAACAATTGTTACTAAACATCAAATGGAAACCATTTCTATTTAAGTAGGAAATAGAAACAATGTTCTTTATTAGAGAAGGAACACAATAACAATTATCCAGTTCCAAGACTAGTCCACTAGGGAGCTTTAGCAAATAAGTTTCGATGGCGATCGCAACAACCTTTGCTCCATTGCCAACTCGCAAATTTGACTCCCCTCTGACGAGTCTTCTTCTATTCCTTTGCCCCTGTATGTCATTACATATATGTGAGCCACACCCAGTATCCAATACCCAAGTGTCTAAGGAAATAGAATGACAATCAATAACGAAGATACCTGAAGAGGATGGGGCATCGGATGCCTTCTTCTTCTTCATGGACTCAAGATAAATCTTGCAGTTTCTTCGCCAGTGACCTTCCTTTCCACAATGATGGCAAGTGCCCTTTTGTGCTGGTTCTGTCTTCTTTGCCCTTTTGTTCTTCCCTTTCTTCTGTTCTTTTGCCTTCCTCTTAGAACCTTTCTTTGAGGAATCAACTAACAAAACCGCCTTCTCCTCATGCTTCACAGAAGGCTCCACAGTCTTCAGCATATTGAGGAGCTCAGGAATAATGGATTCTAATTTGTTCATCCGATAGTTCATCACAAATTGTGAGAAACTCTTGGGCAAACAATGTAGAATTAAGTCAATACTTAATTCGTGATTCATCACAAACCCGAGGGTAGCTAGCCGCTTGATGTACCCGTTTATCTTTAGCACAAACTGCACTACAGACGAATCTTCTTGCATCTTCGTGGTGAAGAGGAGCCTAGAGACCTCGAACCTTTCGGATCTCGCTTGCTCATCGAACAACTCATGAAGATGGAAGACCATAGTATTAGCATCCATATACTCATGCTGCTTTTGCAGCTCAGGTACCATCGCCGCTAGCATGATGCAACTCGCTAGCTCAGAATCTGCCACATGCTTCTGATAGACCAACATTTGGTCTAGAGTTGCATCGTCCTTAGGACGGTTGGGAAGAGGCTCTTCAAGGACATATGCAAGCTTTTCTGCCTTGAGAACAATTCTCAGGTTTCTAAGCCAGTCCAGGAAGTTAGGCCCAGTCAGTTTGTTTGAATCCAAAATAGTGCGCAAATTCAAAGACGTCATGATCAATCGATTGACCTAGAAATACAAAATGAGCATATATGAGAAAATGATTTTTAAAATGCATCAATATACATTTATAAATCCCATTCATTTTTCGAATTTCAAAAACCCCAAAATCACTTCGGGAGATCGTAGGTCCATCTCCGAATGGGCTGATATCAATCATATATATGAACAACCTTGGAGAGAGTCCAACAAGCCATTCATAACAACGACGGTAGGTATCAACTATACCGATTGCATATCACGTATATGCAACTATCACAATGTGCTATCAACTTATTGAATGTTCACACATACATCGGGTTGTTAACACATTAACAAGTATGCATCATATGCATAGCACCCAACTTCACCTCCCTTTACATCGACCTTGGAGAGAGTCCAAAAAGCCTATGCTCCAGGTTAAAGCCAACCCATTAATCGAGAAATAGTTTTAATATGGTTACAGCGCATTCAACCAATTAGCCCGGCTTGGAGAGAGTCCAACAACCAAAGCTAACAATTGACCTCTGACTCTTACCATATTAGTATCAAACTATTCTATGGTTTGAACATGTTCGGGTTCGAGCAGGGCTTGGAGAGAGTCCAACAACCCAAACAAGAAACGGAACTCTGGTTCTAACCATATTAATGGAAGGTGTAGGCTTTAATATTGAGTAAGGGTTTTTATGTCTCATCCTCTTTGCATGCAAATAACTATTATCTACATGACATGACATACATGACATACATCTACATATCACGACACGCATGGCATTATGATATGCATCTAATGCAATTAGATGGCATACAATTATGTCATGTACATAATTTCCTTATATGTCATAACTATTTATGGAAATAAAATATGTTTAAGATTTGATTCTCCAAATCAAATCATGATTAAATTAGGAAACAAATTTCCAAATCCAATCACATATTTTATTTGTGGAAACAGTTGATTAAGGAAAGTCAATTTAGGAAACCAATTTCCTAAATCATTAAAGCTACTTATGGAAATAAAATATTTTAAGATTTGATTTCCCAAATCAAATCAAGATTAAATTAGGAAATAAATTTCCAAATCTAATCAAATATTTTATTTATGGAAAATATCAATTTCCATAAATACTTCCAACTTTCCAAAAGTGGAAGATTTCCATAAATACTTTTAGACTTTCCAAAATTGAAAAATTTCCAAAAATACTTCTAACTTTCCAAAAGTAGAAAATTTCCAGAAATATCATTATGACTATCGCAAAACCATTTTACGATTATGTCAAAAGACAACCTGGGCTCTGATACCACTGTTGGGTTTTCGGCACCGCGGCGAGTGTGTGTTCGAACATGTTTCGTAAACATGTGCAGAGCGGAAGAAATAAAAATAATAAATCTACATTTATTACAACACACACATCACACGCATGCATAGTACAACATGTGTAGACATTGTTAGTGAAAGCCCTAGAGCCAATCATGTGATGATTGTTGTTTGGACTTTATTGTATCATATTCCTATTTATAAAGGCATGGTTATTATATTTACTTGTATTGGTGCCAAATAACTAAATATAATAATGTCCTTGAGTAGTAGGTTCTTATTTATATCAATCGATTGGTTGAATCGATAATGAGATGATATAGAGAACACTACTCTTAATCATTCCTAGTCGAGTATTAACATTCAAGGACCATGTTAATGCATAGAGACTAGGATGTACGTCAACACGATGACTTGATCTCACAAGTCATGGATATGAGATATCAAGTTGACACATGGGTATGCATTGGAGAATGTATACTGAATGACCCGCCATGAGAAAGTATCATGGATCGTTATATGAGTGTCATATACTTTCTCATGTGGCTATTAATATGACTATTATTCCTTAGACCTGAAGTCACCATGGTTCCCTACATAAGGAGTTGCATACTTTGGCTTCGTCAAACGTCACCCGTAAATGGGTGGACTATAAAGGCGATTACTGTGTATGTAACAAATTATGCGGAGGGATGTAAGTGATGTAGATGGGATCTATCCCTCCTATATGACGGGGGTGACATCGATATTCTTGATAGAGTGAGACCACGAAGTGCATGGCCATGCCCAAATGAGTCAATATGAGATATTGAGCTCATTTGATTAGAGTGAGTCTACTTGGAGATCAAGATTTAGATTGTACCAAGGATGACACGGTCTATGCATCGATTGGTCAATCTAGATTTCAAGGATAGAGGGACATTGTCACATATTGTGAGAGTCACAATTAGTAGTCACAAAGGTGATGTTGGAGCTCAACATTCTTGTAACTTGGGTAACAATGATGTGTTGCTAGATACCGCTCATTGCTTATGTTCCAGAATCCGTTTAGGGACATTGCCAACGTTACAAGAACCTATAGGGTCACACACATAAGAGCAATTAGATGGAGATTAGGTTCATATGATGAACCATGAGGATTAGGTTCATGGGATGAACCAAATTGGATTAAGAGTAATCCAAATTAGACTAATTGAGTAAGACTCAAGTTGATTCAAGTGTTGAATGAGTCTAATTTAGATTTGATTCATCAAATCAATTTAAATTAAATGAATAGAGATTCATTAAATTAAATTGACTTGAGTCAAGTGGTTAGATTTGATCAACCATGGGAGATTAGAGGTCAAGTTTGACTTGACTTGAGAGGGAAGATGAAAGGTCAAGTTTGACTTGACCAAATGTCATGTCATGATGATGACTTGGCATGGCCGGCCAATGATGATGCTCCACATCATCATTGACATGGTCAATTGGTGCCACATCATGAGGGAGACCAAGGGTCATGGGACTTACATGCATGTATGTAACCCCCCTTCCATGAAGTGGTCGGCCACTTGATGGTGATTGAAGTGGAAATTCATTTTTTTGAGAGTTACTCATTCCATCATCTTCTTCCTTGGTGCTCTTCCTCTCAAGCTCTCCCTCTCCTTCCTCATCTTGCCGTGATCTTCTAGGAGTGCTAGCACACTCAAGTTTGTCACTTTCTCCACCTATTGCTTGTGTGGATACCAATAGAGGAGTGTGCACTTGACACTCTCAAGTTCCGGAAACCCTTTTGGACAAGCAGGATTTGCGAAGGGCGTCGCATCGAGGGTAATGATCTCACCTCTTAGATCCAAGGCAGATCTAGGGTTTTTACTAAGCACATACATGTTTTATTTTAATATATCTTCACACGGATCCGTGACCGGGGATTCCGAGGTTTCCACAACACAAAAATCAGTTTTTGCGGCTTGGAAAAACCCAACAGACATAACCGTAAAATTAAATTTTGCAATAAAAGGAAATTTAACTACGTATACCTTTCGTATCACGTGTAGCGGGAACGGCATCAACCGGAACGATCCTCGCTAGAATCGTCTCTATCCGTATCCACGCTGAGTATCTTCGGAATTACTTCACTAAGTCATGAGCCTCGTCTTCGTACGGGTTACTAGCCTCGTGTTGAAGACGACGTGATCGAGAGAGGATCACGATCCGAATCCAAATTCGGATCCAAAAAAGAGTCCTAAAAACTCGCTTCTCCGGAGAGGTATTCGTCAACCGTTTGAAGAATCCTTCGTCCTCCACCTCTGAGGATTACCAGAGATCGAATCCCCGGTAAGTAAGGCGCTGTCGGAGCTCCAAACGTCTTCTAAAAGATGCTCCGACAAGAGGGAAACAAGCTGTCCAGAAAACTGGACAGCTTTGGTGGAGGAATTAGAGCCGGCCAAAAAGGTAGGATGAAGCTCACCTTGATGCCAAACCCAAAGGAGATCACCGGAGAGTTGCCGGAGGATCACCAGCCGAAGTTTGGATGCTGGAAACAATTTGGAAGGCGGCACAAGGGGCCGGGCGGCGGCAATGGAGGTGTTGGCGCCGAAAATCACCAAGGGGAGGTGGGCAGCAACTCTTAGGTTAGGGTTTTGGATTAGGGCTTAATAAACCCTTAAGCCCTCTTTTATAGAGAACTAATTCTCTTAATGGTTATTGGATCATAACCATAAGGCCCGTTAACCCGCTCCATTAATATAAGTTAAAATAAACCAAACCATGATTGTTTATTTTAAGTTAAAATGAACCGAACCAACTTTGGTTCATTCGTTTAAAATAAACCAAACCCTTTGGTTTATTCTCCTCCATTGGATTTGAACCAAACCATTTTGGTTCATCCATTATGTCTTCATAAGACACGGCTCATCCACGCTTCCATTGCGACTGAAACGATTTCATGCTCGCTCCATGTTTGGTCCAACCAAACCTAGTTTCTCTCGGTCTAAGAATCCCATTCTCAAGTTCGTTTAAAATCCTTCGGATTACGCTCGTTGTGCATGTGACCAAATAGGTTCTCGGTTTATGTTGGTCATCTATAATTAACCATTAATTATAGAACGATCATGAGTGGCACCTAGTAGTACATCATGACCCCAATTAACCGAAAAGATCAATGGTTGATCCGAACTATTTCTGAAACCCTTCAGCAGCTCGAATGAATCGTGCCCCATTCCCTTCACTCATCTTATACCCACTTGGTTCAGGACATGGTCTATAGTGTCAGTCCCCACTAGGCTGACTACGTCACACCTAGCCCAAGTATCATTTTCTCGTCCTACTGATTCTAGTTACTGCACATGTATCGAAGAGTACCTTACTCTAAACATGTAATTCTTTGGCCAAAGACTTTAGTAACAATCCGACGAGAGGCCATGGGTATACATCTCCTCGCAAGGAGTGGTGAATCCTATATAGGCTATTCAAACACCTTCGATCACTTCGACTTATACCCAATCATCCTGGGTCAACATCTCCTCAGGGATGCTTGCTTAAGATGTCAAAGCATAAGTCTCCATGATCAAGATGACTTGAATACCGCAAGTCAAAGGAACATCACACTTAAGCTACAGTAAGAACTTCATTGACATATCTATATATGCAAAGAACCATATGAAGTTTTACGGCTGGTCACTCCAATGAACTAGTTACCATAACTAGCATCCATGATTAACTCCGGACATCGCAATGTCTCCAGCCAGTGAGAATCAGCTGCTTGGATACACCAAGAAGTATACCTCGTGCTAGTCTCGACTGAATTGAAGGTGTCCAAATCCATCAATTCATCGACTAGGAATAATTCTGATACATCACAATTACACATGTAGAGATACTCACTAGTTGTGATCCAATCACAAATTCTCTCATGCTGTGAGTCGTATCGCGGACATTCAGTAAATGAGTTTAAGATCCAATCAAATACATGAAACCATGTATACTCAAATAGTGAATCTTCATTTATCATATAAATGGTTCATACATAAGGTGATTGCCTTAGGACATCTCTCATATATTACTAACATTCCTTGATTCTCTATTCTTGAACTCCTTTGATTTTCTAAGGAACTTCTTGACAAAATGGGTCATCTCACTAGACGAGTCTCCATCACTACTTGAATCATGCTCCGACTCGGATGATGATGACACCTCTTTCCTTTCTTTCTTCTTCTTTTCCTTCTTTTCAACAAATAGAGCTAAACCCTTTTCCTTAGAAGACATGTTAGTTTGCTCATGTAATTCAAACTCACAAAATAATTCATCAATTTTAATTTGAGAAAGATCCCTAGTTACTTTAATAGCATCTACTATAGAAGTCCATAGAGGATTTCTAGGAAATGCTTGAAGTATGTATCTTACCAAATCCCGATTGTCAACTCGCTCACCTATGATGTGGAGTCCATTCACAATCTCCTTGAACCTTCCATGCATTTGACTTACGGTTTCATGTATCATCATTTGGAAGGCTTGAAGTTGTCCAATTAGTAAGTCCTTCTTGGCCCTCTTTGACTCCTTAGATCTTTCATTTAGCTCAATGAGCTTTTCCCATAACTCTTTGGCAGATTCGAAAGGTCCCACCTTGTTGAGTTGCTCCATTTTAATGCCGCATTGGATGGTGAGTACCGCCTTGGCATTTGATTCGAACTTACGGTTCATTTCCCTTGTCCAATCCTTGCTCGGAATAGGGTTTCCATGTTCATCCACCGGTTCCTCGAAGCCATCTACAATGCTATGCCAAATTTCAATATTACTCATAAGATAATATTTCATCCTACCTTTCCAATACGCAAAATGACTCCCATAGAAGAGAGGTGGCTTGGCGGTGCTATATCCCTCTTGAAGAGCCATTGATGCCTTGGTTGATGGTGAAATCTTCCAAGCTATCCGGGCTCTGATACCACTTGTTGGGATCTTTGTAATGGCTAGAGGGGGGGGTGATTAGCCTTTCTTCGTTTCTACAAATACGTTAGCGGAAGCAATACAACTACAAATAAGAATACGAATAAGAAAACAATGAAAGCAATGCTAACACCCGATGTACGTGGTTCGGAGATGACGCTCCTACTCCACGGCAATCCGTAAGGTGGATTAGCCCTAGCCAATCTTAACTAAAACCTCCTTTGGATAAACCAAGGTGGAGACACCTTGTCTTACAATTCTCTCCTCTTCTTTACAATGATGGAAGTTTAAAACCTAGAGAAGAGGAGGTTTAGAATCACTAGAGCACTTGGGAAAGCTTGGTGAGCACAAGGGTGTAGCTAGGAATGAGAGCACTAGCTTGACCAAGCTCCCCAAGGCCCCTTCTTATAGAAGAGGGTGTTGGATCGATTTGAAATGCTAGAGGGGGGGGGGTGAATAGCGTTAAAACTTTCTTTTTTTCGTTCGTTCGTTTAAAATCCAAGTAGATAATTAATTTTCAGGGGAAAAGATAAGCAATAAGTAAACGAGACGGATCTTTTTACTTGGTTCGTAGCCTTCGGCTACTACTCCAAGGCCCTTGTCGTCCTTGACCACGTACGGAGGGCAAAAGCACTAAAGGAACTCCTCCTCGTTGGAGGTAGGAGTTAATCGATACAAGAAGGAACAAAAACATGAGATAGAGGGACACTCCCCCTCTCCTCGTATACGATAAAAGCTCCGAAAGATTAAAGTAATGAACTTAAAATAAAAGCTAAAACCGACGTTACAATAAGAGAGAAATTAAGACCTAAACGTCAGAGAGAAAGCACTTCGTTGTTGGAAATGTTGTAGCTTGGCAGAGGCTTTTGGAAGCTTTTGAATGGATGAAGAAACCCTAGGATTGGTCCTCCTTTTATAGCCTTTGAGCGCCTTTTCGAGAGGAACCCTAGCGAATCAAAATTGAGCACCAATCTCCTTGAAATGGGGTGATAAGCCTTGACTCCTCAAAGCTGATCATTGACCATCAGTCGACTGATGGCCATCATCAGTTGATTGATGGCAACATCTGTCGAATGCTGACCTCAGGCAGTCGATTGTTTGATAGCAGTCGAGTCCTCCAAGCTGGCAGTCGACTGATGCTAGCTACAAGGCAAAGTTAGCTCAAAGAAAACATTATTTCTACGGCCTTCGACCGTCCGATCTCGACTTAGACCATCGATGGGATGTCTTTGGTCAGATCTACGCTTAAGACCATCCCCGTAAGGAGGATACGACCTCACTTACGCTCGCACACACGAGCTTACCTCGATACTTACCATGTCGCTTTTGCTTCCAGCCTTCCACTTGATTCCTTCGACTCTCTCCGAAGTCACTCGAGTGTCGCCCGACCACCCGCCTTCCTCTGGGTGTCGCTAGCCTTCAGCTCCAACTTTAGCAATCTTCTGCACACTCGATTTAGCTCGTGAGATAACGACATGAGCTTAACTTTGTATCGTTTGCTATAATCAAAACTCAGGTTTGACTTAGGTGCCTACTGCACCAACAATCTCCCCCTTTTTGATTTATGGCAAACCCACATACAAAGTTAAGTAAATAGCAAGCATGAAGAATAATGTGCATTAGAAACAAACAAAAAATAAAGCAGATTATGTTGGAGTAGTAAGGATTTTCTTCAAGTACTCCCCCTTGAGGAAACCTCCCCCTTGACCGAGGGTGAGTCTTGATGAAAGACCTTAATCCTCCCCTTGAGGGTTGCTTTAAGTAATTACTTAAAGTTGGCCTTAGTAAAACGTTTAAGAGTTCTTCTTAACTTGGCCCTTTCTCCCCCTTAAGTAAAACATTAAAAATAAGTAAAATGTTGATGTCACAAATAAGTTTAAGTTAAGAATTCTCTTAACTTGGCCTTTAATAAGTTTTCAAAACTTAAAGTTAACTTTTGGTTTAAATATAAAGTAAGAGTTAAACCAAAAAATTTAAAAATTTGACCCCTTAACTTTGGCCTTTTTCTCCCCCTTTTGCCATATATCGAAAAGAGTGAGGGTGTGTGTGGAAAACAAAAATAAGTGTTAAATTTAAAGTCCAAGCATGTTCCACATTATTTTGAAAATAATATATTGAAAATAAGTTCATCTATAAAATGTTCGACTCATATTTGGATTGATTGATATGAAAGATCAACCAGTCCTGGTCAGAGTCGGTTAGTGTGTATGATTATACTCCGTGGTTCATAGCGATGCACTAGCTCTACATCTGAAACCAGGAGTAAGGTCCTAACATCTCACGCCCATCTACGTGGCTAAGTACACAAACACATTAGTCCTATGTGTTGTGAGATGTATTGGCTCCTTAAATCTATAGGTGCATGATATCTAAGGTATGTCCTATACTAGTTCCATAAAAAATGAAAATTAAGAAATACTAGTAAGAAAATATAATTTGCAAGTTCCTATTCTACTACGCACATGCCCAATCTTCGTCTTATTAGACTAAATTTGGCTTCGGGTAGGGGTTTAGTAAATAGGTCTGCTAAGTTAGACTTCGATTCGACGTATTCGAGTTGTATGGCTCCGTTGGCCACATGTTCTCGAATGAAATGGTGTTTGACTTCTATATGTTTGGTCCTAGAGTGACATATCGGATTCTTAGTAAGATTAATTGAACTAATGTTATCTACATGAAGTTTAGTATTCGTAAAGTCTAACTTAAAGTCGCGGAGAGTGTGTTTCATCCAAAGAAGTTGAGTGACACACTCACCCATCTCGATGTATTCAGCTTCGGTGGTAGATAAGGCAACACAGTGTTGCTTCCTACTGCACCAATTCACTAGACTTGAGCCGAGAAGTTGACAGCAACCACTCGTGCTCTTTCTATCGAGCTTACTACCGGCATAGTCCGAATCGGAGTAGCCGGTTAGTTTGAACTCGGTAGATCTAGGATACCAAATACCGACATTAAGTGTACCCTTTAGATATCTAAGGATACGCTTGACTAGAGTTAGGTGAGACTCCTTGGCACATGTTTGAAACCTTGCGCACATACTCACTGCAAATAAGATATCAGGTCGGCTTGCAGTTATGTAAAAGAGACTCCCTATTATGCTCCTATAGTATTTTAAATCAATTTGGTTTCCAATTACTTCTTCTATATTAACATTAGTTGCCATTGGGGTATTAATAATTTTAGCGTCTTGCATTCCAAAGAGTTTAATTAATTCCCTAGTATATTTGCGTTGATATAGGTATATTCCATCTTTAGTTTGTTTAATTTGTAATCCTAAGAAGAAACTTAATTCGCCTACTAAATTCATTTCAAATTCACTTTCCATAAGTGAAATAAACTCATTTATTAGGATTGAGTTGGTGGTTCCGAAAATAATATCATCTACGTAGATTTGGGCTATGAATATGTCTTTACCTAAGGTTTTTACGAAAAGGGTTGGGTCAACTACACCTTGGTTAAAGCCTTTGGACTTAAGATAAATCGAAAGTCTCTCGTACCAAGCTCGCGGAGCTTGTTTAAGTCCATAAAGCGCTTTCTTTAATCTAAGGACATGATCGGGTTTGTCTAAACTTTCGAAACCGGGGGGTTGACTAACGTAAACTTCTTCTTTAATGTATCCATTTAAGAATGCAGATTTAACATCCATTTGAAACAATTTAAATCCTCGATGTGAGGCATATGCTAATAGCATTCGAATGGACTCTAATCTAGCTACTGGGGCATAGGTCTCGTCGTAATCTAAACCTTCGACTTGACTAAAATCTTTAGCAACTAGTCTAGCTTTATTTCTAACTACTTCACCTTTATCATCAATTTTATTTCTAAACACCCACCTTGTTCCAATGATTGTTTTATCTTTAGGTGGTGGTACTAATTCCCATACTTCGTTCCTAGTGAATTGAGTCAACTCTTCTTGCATTGCAATAATCCAATCGGGATCAAGAAGAGCTTGGTCAATAGTTTTGGGTTCAATTTTAGAAATCAAAGATATTTGACTAAGGTTTCTGTATGAGGCTCTAGTTCGAACTCCTATACTTGGATCACCTAACACTTGGTCGATAGGATGATTCGTTTGACTCCTAGTTGGATTTGGGTTTGAGTCTACAACTTGATCCATAGGATGGCTTGTTTGAGTTCTAATTTGGTTGGAGTCATCTATCACTTGATCAATAGAGTTACTTGGTTGACTTAGGTCACTAGACCTGACCTCCGGATCAGAGTTTGGTCTAATATGAATCGGCTCGCTAATTGGGGTTGCCGGGGGTTTTGTAGGTTCATGTCCTTCATCGAATACTACATTGATAGTTTCCTCGACTCTAAGGGTGTCATGGTTATATACTCTATAAGCTCTACTTGTAGTCGAGTATCCTAGAAAGATTCCGGTCGTAGTTTTGGATGTAAATTTCCCTAGGTAATCTTTAGTGTTTAGGATATGTACCTTACACCCAAATACCCTAAAATACTTGATGTTAGGTATTTTATCGTGATAAATCTCGTATGAGGTCTTAAGGTGCCTCTTTACCATAAGGATCCTATTCTGGACATAGCATGTCGACTACTGCTTCTTTCAAAACCTATCGGGTAGGTTATACTCATTAAGCATTGTCCTAGCGACTTCTTGTAGGGTTCTATTTTTGCGTTCTACTAGGCCATTTTGTTGTGGAGTTCTAGGGCAAGAGAACTCATGGTGGTATCCATTTAGGTTACAGAATTCTGTAAACCTATGGTTTTCGAATTCACCACCATGATCAGTCCTAAGTATTTTGATTTTAATGCTTTTTTGATTTTCTATTAACTTAAATAGGATGATTAATTGACCTAGGGTATCACTTTTGTGTTTGATGAACCTAACCCAAGTAAATCTAGAGTAGTCATCAATAATGACTAAACAGAATTTACTTCCGTTAAGTGACTTAGCTCCGTGTGAATCAAATAGATCCATATGTAGGAGCTCAAGCACACTTTTGGTTCGTTCTTGACTAGTTAGTTGATGTTGTGTCCTAGATTGTTTACCTTGTTGACAAGCATTACATATTTTATTATCCAAGTTGTTGAGGTTAGGAAAACCTCTGACTAAATTACTCTGACTCATCTTGTGGATGAGTCTTGGGTGTGATTGACCGAGTTGTCGGTGCCACAACCATGATTCCTCTTGCTGTGTCATAAGACACTTAGTTGAGGAGTTAATTAAGTTGATAGTGTAAATGTTGTTATTTCTAGTCCCTTTAAGAATTGTTTTAGAGGTTTCGTTTGTATTAATTACACATTCATTTTCTAGAAATATGACCTTGTAGTTATTATCACACAATTGGCTTACACTGAGAAGATTATATTAAAAATTTTCTACTAATAAAACGTTTTGAATGAAAAAATTTGAGTTAAGCTCAATATCACCTGATCCGATGATTTTGAGTTTGCTGTTATTTTCGAAGGTTACCGATCCTTGTCGTTTGAATCGAAGCTTCGAAAACTTGAGTTGATCCCCGGTCATATGTCGGGAGCAACCACTGTCTAACATCCATTGATCCTACACGCAAGGTAGTTGGATCGGATATTGGGTTTAACAAAATTGGTTGAAAATTATTAACCTAAATCATCTCACCCATGTCTACATGATCAAACATGTTAATCCTATATGTTCTTGTGAGATGACTTCCAATTTTAGTTGAATTTTAAATTTAATGACTTAAACACTTGTCAACCTTGCATTAGATTCAGATTTGACTTTAGGCTCATCAAGTCACCTTTTCAAGATCATGGCTTCCAGGTCGTGCCGAGGCACAGAGGCCTTCTTTGATCGGAAAAATGACCACTTCCTTAGACAAAGCCATTTTCAAGAAAATAGAGACTTGACTCACCTAAGACCACTTCCTGGTCTAACTAGTCTAGGATACGGCGAGGTAGCTTCAGCTAGTTCCGCTCGGTCAAGTGCACCGAACTAGATACGCCTTATCTAGCCCGAATACACAAGACTCCGCTTTCCTAGCGTACTATCATCTCGCCACGTCCTGGTACTATGTTATCAAGTATTGACGAGTTATAGTCCTATCTAACCATTCTAAAAGGAAAAATCAAACTAAATAAAAACCTAAGCATGCAATTTCTAAGTTAAAACGCAAACAAATTTCGTACTAGCTCCCCCTGGACCGTTGAATAGATTTGGTATCTCCACATAGTGGATTTGGTCCTTGGGAACCCAGTACTAGTTTGATCCTAAGTTTGAAATCAAGGTGGTCTTAGGGACCCATGCTTGGACACGTTTTTTATGTCGACTTACAATCGACATATACGACTTATTGGTCGTGTTTGAGCTAAAACCTAGTCCGGCCTTGTTGTACACGGACCTTTGCGATCCAAGTAGGAGGTCAAGTCCTTTGGATCCCAAAGTAAACATTTCCAACGTATTCCTAAGATCTTCGACTTGACTTTTCAAGAGTGAGTTCTCAACTTCGAGTTTTTCAACCCGAGTTGAGTCCTTCTCTTGAACTCGACTAGTCGAAGAGGTTAGGGAGACCTCGTGTTTGAGGAGTTTAACTTCCTCAACCAGGGTCTCGACCTTGGACTCGGACTTAGCTAACTTTTTATTTAAAAACTTAATTGCACTATAAAGAGTAGTAATAAGAGACCGACTCACCTTGAGTGTATCTTTTGAACCGGATGCGTATCCGTGGCTTGTCTTGAATAGTGTTTCGCAGTCCGACTCGTCTTCGGTTTTCGATTCAGGTTCCGGTTCTGACTCCGTCTCCAATTCCACCGGTTTAGCCATAAGGACTCGATCGTTGTCTTCTTCCTCGGAAGTTTCTTCCCAAGTAGCGTTGAGTGCCTTTTTATGTTTTGGTGCCTTGCTCTTGAGTTTTGGGCATTCGGACTTAATGTGTCCAAACCTGTTGCATTCATAACATCTTATGTTTGAACTTTTAGGCTTACCTTCGTTGGGTCGAGTGACGGCTCATTTTTGGCCCTTGACTATCCTCCGAACTAGGTTGACTATTTCAGCTTCCATTTCCGAGTCGACCTCCGAATCCGACTCATCCTCTTCTTCCTTCGGGGGTGGCTTGCTTGCGGTTTTCTTCCTCGAACCTGCAAAAAGTGCTATACTCTTATCGGGTTCCGAGTTAGATTGCTCATGAAGTTCGAAATCAGAAAAGAGTTCATCTAACCTAAGTTTAGAAAGATCCTTGGAGACCTTTTAGGCATCGACCATGGATGCCCACAAGGTAGTCCTCGGAAAAGAGTTTAGAACATACCTTATAAGGTCGCGGTTTTCGACCTTTTGCCCGATTGCGTGTAGGTTGTTGACTATGTCTTGGACACGGGCGTGGAGTTGCGTCATGGACTCGTGTTCCTGCATTTTTAGGTTATATAGTTTATTGAATAGAAGATCATGCTTACATACCTTGGCTTCATCGGTCCCTTCGTGTAGCTCGACTAGTTTTGTCCAAAGGTCCTTTGCGCTTATGAAGGGGCCGACGCGATTTAGCTCTTCCTTGGATAAGCTGCATTGAAGGATTTGAGTTGCCTTAGCATCAGCTTCGACTTGTCTTTTTGTCGCAATGGTCCATTGGTCATAATCCAAGGATTCACCCACTTCGTTAGTCGGAAGTGTGAATCCCATTTGGATTATGATCCACATCTTGATTTAGGTTTTGAGAAAGCATTCCATCCGACCCTTACAATAACGGAAGTCATCTCCGTTGTAAAACGGAGGTCGGATGGTGCTAAAACCCTTGAGATGGGCCATTATAACAAAAGACACAAGGAGACGAAGACGAAGAAACTAGCAATAACAAAAACACACAAAAAAGTACCAAGACTCGTGTCTTGGATTAGTAGTGCGGGAGTAAAAGTAACAAAGAGAAATAAATCTGAAATAAACAGAATTAAAAAGAAAAAAAATATGTAAAATGGCTAGATTGGTGGTTTCACCAAATCTTAGCAACCCCCGGCTCTGATACCAATTTTTGGATCGATTTGAAACGCTAGAGGGGGGGGGGAGAATAGCGTTAAAACTTTCTTTTTTCGTTCGTTCATTTAAAATCCAAGTAGATAATTAATTTGCAGCGGAAAAGATAAGCAATAAGTAAAAGAGACAATTCTTTTTACTTGGTTCGTAGCCTTCAGCTACTACTCCAAGGCCCTAGTGGTCCTTGACCACGTACGGAGGGCAAAAGCACTAAAGGAACTCCTCGTCGGAGGTAGGAGTTAATCGATACAAGAAGGAACAAAAACTTGAGGTAGTGGGACACTCCCCCTCTCCTCGTATACGATAAAAGCTCCGAAAGATTAAAGTAATGAACTTAAAATAAAAGCTAAAATCGACGTAACAATAAGAGAGAAATTAAGACCTAGACGTCGGAGAGAAAGCACTTCGCTGTCGGAAAAGTTGTAGCTTGGCAGAGGCATTTGGAAGCTTTTGAATGGATGAAGAAACCCTAGGATTGGTCCTCCTTTTATAGCCTTTGAGCCCCTTTTCGAGAGGAACCCTAGCGAATCAAAATTGAGCACCAATCTCCTTGAAATGGGGTGATAAGCCTTGACTCCTCGAAGCTGATCATTGACCATCAGTCGACTGATGGCCATCATCAGTCGAATCGACCTCGAGCGATCATTGTTTGATGGCGATTGAGTCCTCAAGTCGGTCGGTGATGCTAGCTACAAGGCAAATTTAGCTCAAAGAAAATATTATTTCGACGGCCTTCGACCGTCCGATCTCGACTTAGACCATCGATGGGATGTCTTTGGTCGGATCTACGGTTAAGACCAGCCCCGTAAGGAGGATACGACCTCACTTACGCTCGCACACACGAGCTTACCTCGATACTTACCATGTCGCTTTTGCTTCCGGCCTTCCACTCGATTCCTTCGGCTCCCTCCGAAGTCACTCGAGTGTCGCCCGACCACCCGACTTCCTCCTAGTGTCGCTAGCCTTCAACTCTAGCTTTAGCAATCTTCTGCATACTCGATTCATCTCGTGAGATAATGACATGAGCTTAACTTTGTATCATTTACTATAATCAAAATTCAGGTTTGACTTAGGTGCCTACTGCACCAACAGAGGGGTTGTTTTTCCCGTTGGGCTTCGATCTGTCGACTGATGCTTGCCATCAGTCGACTGCCACTGAAGCCAATGGCTTCTGAACTAGCAGATCCATGGAGATTCGTAGCCGTAATTTCCAACGGCCAAGTGATCAGTCGACTGTTCCCTCAATCAGTCGATTGATGGAGTGATCAGTCGAGTGATCGTAGGCCGCAGTCGAGTGCGACTACACTCTATGCTCATTTTTGCACTGATCAGTCGACGCCTGGCGATCCCGATTGCAACATCATCGATCGACTTCCATCGCAGCGATCGATCGATAGTCGTGGTTTCACCCCGACTACCGAAAGCACTGACCAGACGACTGATACATCGTATCAGTCGACTGATACTCATCAAGTATGAGTAATTCACACTTGATTTTACACCCTAGACCTAGACTCAACCTTCTAGCTCCTCATTAAGCCTTGTACCTCCAGGATCCCTCCGAGTCCGTAACTTGTTCATCCTTTACGCTTTGCTTCCAAGAGCTTCCTTCAGTTTCGTCATGTCTTGGGTTGCCGAATGCTTGGACTTTATGCTGCCAAGACTGCAAGCTTGGACTTATGCTGCCAAGACTTTACTTTGGACTTCTTTTTCCAAGGTTCACTTGGACTTTATGCTTCCATGACTACAAGCATGGTCTTACGCTGCCAAGTCCATCCCTTGGACTTCCCTTGCCAAGATCATACTTGGTCTTCCTTTGCAAAGGTTCACTTGGACTTTACGCTGCCAAGACTACATGCTTGGTCTTATGCTGCCAAGTCCGTCCCTTGGACTTTCCTTGCCAAGATCATACTTGGACTTCTCTTTTACCAATGGATTTTCCTGTCACTTAAACATATTCACAATTTAGATCACAAAGCATTGCCTAACTTAGATGATTATCCAAACATCAAAACATATAAATGCTTGGGGCATTGTTGCACCAACACTGAATAAGTGACTTCCCATTTTATTTCCTCCAGAAGAATCTTACTCGTGGGCTTGTGGTTCATCACATAGTCTTCCTCTAGAAATCTAGCGTTCGTGCTAACAATCACCCTCTGATCTCTAGGACTATAAAACAAACCACCTTTCGTTCCTCTAGGATAGCCAACGAACATGCGTACTTCTGTACGGGGTTCCAACTTACCAGTATCTTCCTTCTGCACATGTGCTGGACTCCCCCATATCCGAATATGTCTTAGACTAGGCTTTCGCCCAATCCACAATTCTGTTGGAGTAGAAGGCACTGATTTAGATGGAACCAAGTTCAGAATGTACACCGCTGTATCTAAAGCATATCCCCAGAATGAATCTGGCAACACAGAATAACTCATCATTGATCTAACCATCTCCATAAGAGTCCTATTCATTCGCTCTGCTACACCATTCTGCTGGGGTGTGCAGGTGCAGACAATTGGGATTGAATCCCAGCCTCTGATAAGTAATTCCTAAATTCTCCCAAGAGGTACTCACCACCACGATCAGATCGTAGTGTCTTGATACTTTTACCTTGACGTTTCTCCACATCAGCCTTGAATTCTTTGAACTTGTCAAAGCATTCGGACTTGTGGCACATCAAGTAAATGTATCCATATCTCGAATAATCGTCTATAAAAGAGACGAAATACTCAAAACCACCTCTAGAATGGATAGACATAGGACCACACAAATCAGAATGAACCAATTCTAACACATCTTTGGCTCTATACCCCTTGGCCTTAAAAGGCCTTTTGGTCATTTTACCCTCCAAGCAAGATTCGCAAGTTGGGAAATCTTCCACCACTAATGAGCCCAGAGGTCCATCAGCTATCACCCTTTGAATTCTGCTTAGGTTAATATGACCAAGCCTAAGAAGCCAAAGATATGTTTGGTTCATCTTCGAAGGTTCATTTCTCTAATTGGAATTAGAAGATGAGTTATTAACTTCAATTTACATCGTGGGAGCTTTTGGTTCAAGTGTGTATAAATTTTCTATCAATGCACCCGAACAGATAATGTCCCTATTCCTTTTTATAACAACTCTGTTATTAAAAGAAATAAAATATCCATCCATAAATAATTTAGAAACTGAAATTAAATTCTTTCTAAATAAAGGTAAATATAAACAATTCTTAAGAACTAAAACTTTATTTTTCTCAAAAGATAAATGAACGTCTCCCCATCGCAATAGCCACCTTCATGGCATCGCTAAGTACGATAATCTCTCCCCTCGGCGGTCGTGCGGTTTCCTAGAACCCCTGTAAAGTATTGCAGACATGATCAGTGGCTCCCATATCTACACACCAGGTGCTTGTAGATAACACCGCTAAACATGTTTCAACGACTAGACCAAAAGATATACCATTGTTCTGCTTGCGGTTGGGCAGTCCTTCTTCCAGTGTCTAGTCTGCTTACAAGTGAAGCACTTGCCTTTCGGCTTCTTCGCTCCTCCCTGAGTTCCTCCCACCGCCTTTGCCCTAGCTTGTTTCTTCTTCTTCTTGCCTTTCGGCTTAGAAGTAGAAACCTTTTGGGTCAACATGGCATGCGTCTGAGCACTCTGACGAAATAGCCCCTCTGCCACCAGGAGTTCTGTCAGAAGCTCCGCCAATGAATACAACCTCTTGTTCATGTTGTAGTTCAGGCAAAATTGCTCAAAACTCCTAGGTAGAGACTGGAGAATGATATCGACCTGGGTTTCATCATCGATCTCAGCTCTGAGGACTTCCAACTCATTCAAATGAGCCATCATCTTGAGAACATGATCCCTCATGGGTGTTGCCTCGATTATGGTGGTCGTCATCAAGTTCCTCATGGCTTCCTGCCTTGCAGCCCGATTCTAGTGTCGGAAAAGCTCTTTGAGATTGAGCGTCATGTCATAAGCAGTGGGCATGACTTGATGCTGATGTTGCAATACATTTGACATAGATGTCAAAATGTAACACCGCGCCATCTCATCGGCCTTTATCCACTTCTTATAACTCTCTTTCTCCTTTTCTCCAGAATCATCTGCAGGCCTAGGAGGGCACTCTTCAAAAAGTACATATTTGTATTCCTCGGCAGTCAAGACAATGTCAAGGTTCCTCTTCCAATCAACATAGTTGGGTCAAGTAAGTTTATTCTCTTTCAGTATCACAGCAAGCAGGTTGAAAGTCATTTTGAAAGAAAACCTAAGAATCACATAGATTAAAATATTAGATTTCAAAAAATTATTGATTCCTCAAATAATAAAATTTTAAAACCAACCAACACCTCAAAACACCGAGAATATCGTATGCCACGATAGTGTGGACGTATACGAATTCTACATTTGTAAGAGAAGGTTTTACCCATTAATTTTACTATCTTGTCAACCTAACTTTTTGACAAGTAAAATTAATAGTTGGTTCCTCTTTCGCCCTACAAATAAAAGCAGTGACTCCGATGGGGAGGATACTTATATTTGTATCTAAATGTTCACCATTACTCGGTACCAAAGTAATTATCTTGGGTTATGTGCCTTCCGACGGGAAAGTACACACGCTCCTTAATAATTTCCTATAGCCATATTCGACCTTGTGATCCACAAACAAACTCATCCGATGGGGAGGAAGGCACTCAGAGCCGACGCGCAAGTTTGTTTGCATCACTTGTCAAATCATAATGGAGGCCGTGGGAATTTATAAAAATTTCCCTCTCCCACTTAGTAATTTGAAATTGAGGAATTTTCTAGCCTACGACATGCATATCAAATAATAAGCAATCAATATGAAAAATAACATTTTTCCAACTTTTATGGCTTTTGTCTTCAATATGTCTCTCGTCGTATCGCCTTCTCGTCCACTCCTCCTATGTCATGTACGAGCCATCCGGAGATCCGAGCCGAGACTAAAATCTATTTTAATTTACATCCATCGATCCTATACTCCACGAGGGAGTGTACATGAATTCTAGATTGAAAGTAAACTAAAATAAAAAGAGTGGCTAAACAATGTCGTATCTAATTTACAAAAAATCAAATACTAGCCTCGTCAACCCCGAGGATTCAACAAAATATACATTTACACACATATAATCACATACACACTTATGGCCATAATAGTTGGATCCTATGCCTGCAACCAAAGAGTTAACCTACGCATATCCTACTATTATCCGGCACATATAACATATGAAAAGTGCATAAAAGTAACCGAATCCAAAACACACAAAACCCGAAACCGTGGCCCTGATACCACTGGAAGGAAGGAAACTTCGCTTCCCACTTCAACTCAGTCGCTTGTACATGGCGATCCCTTCTACGTCCCCGGATAAAAAAAATTTATCCTTGACAAGAAGGATTGCCCAAGCAACCTTGTCATCATCGTGCTATTTGGTTAGAGTAGTCACTTAAACAAACTTGTTGTTCAAGCGACCAACCTCTATTCTACGAATAGCCGCGGAATAGACGATGTACGGATCGTCGACTTTTGTGTTTATGTTCGAGGTCCAAGTATATTTAGCCACAAAACAGAATATATCATGCATATATAATTAAAAAAAATTATAAACATGTTACATATGAAGATAGATAAGTGTTATACCTCTCGATCTTCTATTGTATGACCTTCCTCCTTTCGGACGTCATGTGGGCGACGATCTACCAAAAGTTGAAGCTCCTAGATCACCAATCTTCCTCCCTTGCTCGTTCGGGGCAAGAGGAAGAATAGAAACAAGACCCTTATCCTTCCTTTAGTCAACCAACAATCAACAAGCAAGTTGCTTGCCGCCGGCCAACAAGGAAAAGGGAAAGAAAGATGAATACCGGCCAAAAGCTCCAAGGGAAGACCTTAAGCTATGTTTCCACCGACCAAAGAGAAGGGATTGAAGTGGTTTGGATGCCGGACAAGGGCTGGAAAGGGCTGTATGGACGCCGGCCACCTTGAGGAAGAATAAGATAAGGAATAAGTTTCCTTATTTGGTGCCGCCAACTCCAAACCCTTGCTCCAAGCTTCTTGCCTCCAACTCCAAGCCTCCCTTGCTTTTTAATTCTTATCCACACCAACCCTAGCCTCTCCTTTTATAGATTTAAGGATAAGCCTTGTTTTAATATACACCATTGGTTCTAGGGATTTAATCTCAACCGTCGGATCTAGAGATTTAATCTCTACCTTTGGATCTAGAGTTTTGTTTCCATCCATTGGATCTAGACTTCATGAGGTATTAATAGGCTACAATAGGGACCACGAGGAGGAGTTGGATCTTGTCCACCCAATGGATCAAGCTCACATAAAGTTCGTGTTGGTGCAGTGGGCACCAAAGTCGAACCGGTATTTTGATTATGGAAAAAGGCTCAATAGTTAAGGGTATATTTGTTATCTTACGAGCTCAATTAAGTGTGCAGAAATGCTAAAGTTGAGCGGAAGGTCTGCGACACCCGGTGGGAACCGAGGTGGTCGGGCAACGCCAGAGGGACTTCGGAGGAAGCCGAGGTACTCGGATGAAGACCGGAAGCGAGGCTACAAGGTAAGCTCGTGTGAAAGCGAAGCAAGGTCGTTAAGCGTAGATCCGACCCAATACCTCCAATGGAAGGTCTAGGTCGAGATCAGATGGTTAGAACCATCGTACTTTATATTTTAAGCTAACTTGTACTGCAGTCCAAAACCCTTTGACTACGATCAAGCTGCTAGTCAAGTTCGACCTCGAGAAGAGCTCGAATTTCAAGGGGTGAATTTGGACTTGACTCGTGTTTTGGTACAAAGGGTGATGTGGCATCAAGGTGGACATCCAAACCATCACCAAGCTTCCTTGTGGTGGACGCCCAAAATAAGGTGAGTTGGCACAAGATGGTTGGCTCCCATGATGTGGCACAAGTTGAATGGCTCCAACAAGTTGGCGCCCAAGGAGGTGGGAGGTGGCACAAGGTGGTTGGATGAAACACCTCATCCTCAAGTTGGCGCCCAAGGAGGTTGGAGGTGGCACAAGGTGGTTGGATGAAACACCTCATCCTCAAGTTGGCGCCCAAGGAGGTTGGAGGTGGCACAAGGTGGTTGGATGAAACACCTCATCCTTGAGTTGGCGCAAAGGATGTGGATGAACAAGTCTTGGGGGATAAGAACCTCACCTTGGACACTACCTATGTCTAAATTCATAGATCAATATCCATAAATAGACATGTTCAAGCCAAGCAAATGACAAGAATTCAAGAGCTCTCAACACGCCGTCGTAACGCCGCTACTACTACTCACATTTGCTCTGACGAAGTGCACGACAACAACAGCTACATCTTCTACTTATAAGAGTTGTCGGTATATTTATTTAAGTTCTACTTCTTTAAATTGTCTTTGTGCTTTAATCGTAACAAGGAAAGGGGGAGTGTCCCTTTGCCTTGATTTCTTTTTGTAATCGTTGCTCCTACTTCCAACGAAGAGGAGTGGTTTTAGTGAATTGCCCTCCGTACGTGATCAAGGATCACTAGGGCCGTGGATTAGCAATCGAAAGATTGTGAACCACGTAAAAATATCTTGTCTACTTTATATTTCTGCTGTGCATTCTCTACTTGCTTTTTACTTATTGCAAAAGTTTTTAACGACACCGTATCGCTATTCACCCCCCCCTCTAGCGACACTTTCGATCCAACAATTGGTATCAGAGCCGGGGGCGCTAAGATTCGGTGAAACCACCAATCTAGCTTTGTTTTTCTTTTTTTTACAGATTTTTTATTTATTTATTTCTGTTTTCGTATAATCATTTCACTTGCTTATCTTCTCCTACATATAGAATTGCATTAGAGGCTTTAGGATCCGGATAAGGTTGTCCTTCGGGTTAGATCCCGAGTAAGGTTGTCCTCCGGAACTTCAACGACATTCGCATTTGATTGTTTATTTCTTTTTGCAAGTTACATTTTATATATCTTTTTACTTCCCTACTAATCCAAGGCGAAAGTCTTGGAATATTCTTTCGTGTGTGTTTTGCAAGATTCTTTTAAATGCGTTCTTCCTCTTGTTTTTAAATGGCCCCTCTCGAAGGGTTTAGCACCGCCCAACCCCCGTTTTACAACGGTAATGACTTTCGTTATTGGAAGGGTCGGATGGAATGCTTTCTTAAAACCCAAATCGAGATGTGGATCGTAATCCAAACCGGTTTCACACTTCCTATTAATGAAGATGGTGAATCTTTGGGTTACGATCAATGGTCAAATTCCATGAAAAACAAGTAGAAGCCGATGCCAAGGCAACTCAAATCTTGCAATGTGGGTTGTCCAAGGAAGAGCTCAACCGCGTCGGCCCTTCTTCATTAGTGCAAAGGACTTATGGACCAAGCTAGTGGAACTACACGAAGGCACCGGCGACACGAAGGTATGTAAAAGAGATTTACTTTTAAATAAATTGTATAACTTGAAAATGCAGGAAAAGCGAGACCGCAACTCAACTACATGCTCGTATCCAAGACATCGTCAACCAACTCCATGCCATCGGACAAAAGGTCGAGAATCGCGACCTTATCGGTATTCTCTTAACTCGTTTCCTAGGACCACCTTGTGGGCATCCATGGTCGATGCCTACAAGGTCTCCAAGGACCTTTCTAAAATTAGGTTAGGCGAATTGTTTTGAACTTGAATTACATGAGCAAACTAACGTGGTCCGGGCCGAGAAGAGTATTGCGTTAGTTGCAGGTTCCAAGAAGAAGAAGCCCGCAAGCAAGCCACCCCGAAGGAAGAAGGCGAGTCCGAGTAGACTCCGAAATAGAATCCGAACTAGTCAATCTAGTTCGGAAGATGATCAAGAGGCGACCAACAACTCAAGGTAAGCCTAAACCTAATTCAAATACTTCTAATTTTAGATGCTATGAGTGCAGCGAGTTGGTCACATCAAGTCCGAGTGCCCAAAGCTAAAGAATAACGCATCAAGACCAAGAAAGCGCTAAGCGCTACTTGGGAGGAGTTGTCGGAGGAAGAAGGCGATATCCAAGCTCTAATGGCCAAGCCGACCGAGCACGACTCGAAACCAAGAAGAGTCCGAGTCCGAATCCGATGATGAGCTTCCATTCAAGACAAGCCACGGATCCGTATCCGGTTCAAAAGAATCATTAAGGGTAAGTCGGTCGTTACTTAATACTTTGTATGGTGCAATTAAATTTTTAAATAAGAAACTAGCTAAGTCCGAGTCCAAGGTCGAGACCCTAATTGAGGAGGTTAACCTTCTCAAACATGAGGTCTCCCTAACCTCTTCGACTACTCGTATTCAAGAGGAGGACTCAACTCAAGTTGAAAAGCTTGAAGTTGAGAACTCGCTTTTGAAAACACAAGTCGAAGACCTTAGGAACACGTTGGAAAGGTTCACTTTGGGATCCAAGGGACTTGACCTCTTACTTGGATCACAAAGGGCCGTGTACAACAAGGCCGGACTCGGGTTTAACTCAAATACAACCAATAAGTCATATATGTCTATAGTAAACCAACATAAGAAAAATGTCCAAGCATGGGTCCCTAAGACCACTTTGATTTCAACTTTAGGATCTAACATGTATTGGGTTCCCAAGGACCAAATTCACTATGTGAATAGACCCACTCGATTCAATGGTCCAGGGGGAGCCAATACAAAATGTATTTTTGTTAAGTCTTAGAAATTGCATGCTTAGTTTTTCCTTTATTTTTAGAATTGTTAGATAGGACTCATAACCAACTAAAATCCTGCGAAAAGATTGAGCCTCGGGGAGCCTCTTTTCAAAAATAAACCAACTAAAATCCTACGAAAAGATTGAGCCTCGGGGAGCCTCTTTTCAAAAATAACTAGTTAGACCAAGACGTAGTCTCAAGTAAGTCGAGTTATCAATTTCTTGAAATTAGCTTTGTCTAAGGAAGTGGTCGTTGTTCCGATCAAAGAAGGCCTCTGTGCCTCGCCACGACCTGTAAGCTAATCTCTTGAAAAGATTACTTGATGAGCTTAGACTAAATCCGAATCTAACCTAATGTTGGTTAATTTAAATTAATTAAAATTAATCAAGTAAAATTGAAAGTCATCTCACAATAACACATAGGAATAACATGTTTTGATCATGTAGATATTGGTGAGATGATTTAGGTTTAAAAACTTACAAACAACCCTTTAGTAATTCCAATATCCGATCCAACTACCTTATGTGTAGGATCAATGGATGTTGACGGTGGTTACTCGACACATGACCGGATCAACTCAAATTTTCGAGATTACGATTCAAGCGACAAGGATCGGTAGCCTTGAAATAGCGGCAAGCTCAAAATCATCGGATCGGGTGATATTGAGCTCAACTCTAACTTTACAATTCAAAATGTCTTATTAGTAGAAAACTTTCAATATAATTTACTTAGTGTAAGCCAATTGTGTGATAACAATTATAAGGTCATATTTCTAGAAAATGAATGCGTAATCAAAATAAATGCAACATCTAAAATAATACTTAAAGGAACTAGGAGTAGCAACATCTACACAATAAATTTACCCAACTCCTCAACCAAGTGTCTTATGACACGCAAGAGGAATCTTGGTTATGGCAGAAGACTTCGGACACTGCACTCCAAGACTCGTCCACAAGATGAGTCAGTGAAACTGGTTATAGGTTTGCCTAAACTAAACAACTTGGATAATAAAATATGTAATGCTTGTCAACAAGGTAAACAATCTAGGACACAACATCAATTAACTAATCAGAGCAGACCAAAAGTGTTCTTGAGCTCCTACACATGGATCTATTTGATTCACATGGAGCTAAGTCACTCAATGGTAGTCAATTTTGCTTAGTCATAATTGCGACTATTCTAGATTTACTTGGGTTAGGTTTATCAAACATAAAAATGATACCCTAGACCAACTAATCAATCTTTGTAGGTTAATCAAAAATCAAAAGAACCTTAAGATTAAAAGACTTAGAAGCGATCATGGTGGTGAATTGAAAACCACGGGTTTACAGATCTCTGTAACCTAAGCGGATACCACCATGAGTTTTCATGTCCTAGAACCCCCACAACAAAATGGGTTAGTCGAGCGGAAAAATAGAACCCTACAAGAAGCCGCTAGGACAATGTTAAGCAGTATAACCTACCCGATAGATTTTGGGCGGAGGCCGTTAGTACGGCTTGCTATGTCCAAAATAGGATCCTTATGGTAAAGAGGCACCAAAAGACCTCGCGAGATTTATCACGATAAAATACCGAACATCAAGTACTTTAGGTATTTGGATGCAAGGTACATATCTTAAACACTAAGGATTACCTATTCAAATCCAAAACCTCTCGGAACCTTTCTAGGATACTCAACCACCGATAGAGCTTATAGGGTATACAATCACGACACTCTTAGAGTCGAAGAAACCATTAATATAGTTTTCGACGAAGGACACGAACCCGTTCAATCCTTAACAAAACCAACTAGCAAATCAACTTATAGCGAACCCGACTCTGATCTTGAACTTGAATCTCGTCCTAACCCAAGTCATCCTATCGACCAAGTGATAGATGACTCTAACCCAAGTCAAACTAGAACTCACCCAAGTCATCCTATCGACCAAGTGATAGATGACCCTAACCCGAGTCACACTAAGACTCAAACAAATCATCCTATCAATCAAGTTATAGGTGATCCAAATTTAGGGGTTCGAACTAGAGCTTCATATCGAAACCTTAGTCAAATCTCGTTAATTTCCAAAATCGAACCCAAAACTATTGAACAAGCACTTCTTGATCCCGACTGGATTATTGCTATGCAAGAAGAGCTAGCTCAATTCACTAGAAATGAAGTCTGGGAATTAGTACCACCACCTAAAGAAAAATCAATTATTGGAACAAGGTCGGTATTTCGAAATAAACTTGATGATAAAGGTGAAGTAGTTAGAAATAAAGCTAGGTTAGTCGCAAAAGGGTTTAGTCAAGTCGAAGGTTTAGATTACGATGAGACCTACGCCCCCGTAGCCAGACTAGAGTCCATCCGAATGTTGTTAGCATATGCTGCACATCGAGGTTTTAAATTGTTTCAAATGGATGTCAAGTCAGCATTTTTGAATGGATACATTAAGGAAGAAGTTTACGTCAGTCAACTTCCCGGATTCGAAAATCTAGATAAACCTGACCATGTCCTTAGACTTAAGAAAGCCCTATATGGACTCAAACAAGCCCCAAGAGCTTGGTACGAAAGGCTTTCGATCTATCTTAAGTCCAAAGGATTCAACCAAGGTTTAGTCGACCCAACCTTATTCGTTAAAACCGTAGGAAAAGAAATCTTTATAGCCCAAATCTATGTAGATGATATAATTTTTGGACCTACCAACTCGATCCTGCTAAACGAATTCATCTCACTTATGGAAAGTGAATTTGAAATGAATTTAGTGGGAGAGTTAAGTTTCTTCTTAGGTTTACAAATTAAACAAACTAAAGATGGAATATATTTACATCAACAAAAATATACTAAGGACTTAATAAATCGATTTGGAATGCAAGATGCTAAAATAATCAATACACCTATGGCAACTAATGTTAATATAACCGAAGATGTAGAAGGAAAACCCGTTGACCTAAAATACTATAGGAGCGCAATAGGAAGTCTCCTATACTTAACCGCGAGCCGACCCGACATTTTATTCGCGGTAAGTATGTGCGCAATGTTACAAACCTGTGCCAAGGAGTCTCACCTAACCCTAGTCAAGCGTATCCTTAGATATCTAAAGGGCACGCTAAACGTAGGTATTTGGTACCCTAGATCTACCGAGTTTAATCTAATCGGCTACTCCGACTCCGACTATGCCGGTAGTAAACTCGATAGAAAGAGCACGAGTGGTTGTTGTCAAATCCTCGGCTCGAGTCTAGTAAGTTGGTGCAGTAGGAAGCAGCATTGCGTTGCCTTATCTACCACCGAAGCCGAATACGTTGCGATGGGTGAGTGTGTCTCTCAGCTCCTGTGGATGAAGCACACTCTCCAAGACTTTAGCTTAATCTTTAACAACATTAAAACCTACATAGATAACATTAGTTCAATTAACTTAACTAAAAATCCAATATGTCATTCTAGGACAAAACATATAGAAGTTAAACACCACTTCATTAGGGAACATGTAACTAATGGAACTATACAACTAGAGTATGTTGAGTCCAAATCAAACCTAGCGGACATCTTCACCAAACCACTACCCGAAGCCGAATTTAGTTTATTAAGACGAAAGTTAGGTATGTGCGTAATAGAGTAGGATTTAAATTTTTCTATATATGTACTCTACTTTTGCTTCTTTTTATGAAATTAGCCTAAGTCTTACCTTAGAAATCATATACCTATAGATTTAAGGAGCCAACACATCTCACAACACATAGGACTAATGTGTTTGTGTACTTATGCGTAGGCAGGCGTGAGATGTTAGGACCTTACTCCACAGTTCCGATGTAGATTCAGTGCATCGACATGAACCATGGAGTATAATTATTTAAAATTCATCAACTCCTTCAAGACTTATTGATCATTCTATATCAATCAAGTCCAACCGGAGTTGTACATTTTAGATGAACATATTTTCAAGCTTATTATTATTTAAAAAATATATATATATATATATATATATGGAACTTGCTTGGACTTACAAACCTTAAAATATATTTACAAACTTTTTGAGTTAAGGAAAAAGGGGGAGAAAGTCACAAAAGTAAGGAAGAAAGTAAACAAAATTATTACCTTTTATATTAAGTAATTCCGTTTACTTAAGCAACTATTAAGGGGGAGTAAAAATTATTTTTCAAGAACTCACCTTCGGTCAAGGGGGAGGTTACCTCAAAGGGGAGAACTTGAAACAATAATATTTCTCACTCATGCTTAATCTTTATGCTAGCTAATTCATACTTAATCATTATGCTAGCTCATTCATATTTAATCATTATGCTAGCTCATTCATATTTAATCTTTATGCTAGCTCATTCATATTTAATCTTTATGCTAGCTCATTCATGCTTAATCATTATGCTAGCTCATTCATATTTAATTTTTATGCTAGCTCATTCATGCTTAATCATTATGCTAGCTTACTGTTATGCTTAATTTTTCCTTAACTTTTGTGTCGGTTTGCCATGAATCAAAAAGGGGGAGATTGTTGGTGCAGTGGGCACCAAAGTCGAACCGGTATTTTGATTATGGCAAAAGGCTCAATAGTTAAGGGTATATTTGTTATCTTACGAGCTCAATTAAGTGTGCAGAAATGCTAAAGTTGAGCGGAAGGTCTGCGACACCCGGTGGGAACCGAGGTGGTCGGGCAACGCCAGAGGGACTTCGGAGGAAGCCGAGGTACTCGGATGAAGACCGGAAGCGAGGCTACAAGGTAAGCTCGTGTGAAAGCGAAGCAAGGTCGTTAAGCGTAGATCCGACCCAATACCTCCAATGGAAGGTCTAGGTCGAGATCAGATGGTTAGAACCATCGTACTTTATATTTTAAGCTAACTTGTATCAGGTCCAAAACCCTTTGACTACTGATCAATTGCTAGTCAAGTTCAAACCTCGAGAAGAGCTCGAATTTCAAGGGGGTGAATTTGGACTTGACTCGTGTTTTGGTACAAAGGGTGATGTGGCATCAAGGTGGACATCCAAACCATCACCAAGCTTCCTTGTGGTGGCGCCCAAAATAAGGTGAGTTGGCACAAGATGGTTGGCTCCCATGATGTGGCACAAGTTGAATGGCTCCAACAAGTTGGCGCCCAAGGAGGTTGGAGGTGGCACAAGGTGGTTGGATGAAACACCTCATCCTCAAGTTGGCGCCCAAGGAGGTTGGAGGTGGCACAAGGTGGTTGGATGAAACACCTCATCCTTGAGTTGGCGCACAAGGAGGTTGGAGGTGGCACAAGGTGGTTGGATGAAACACCTCATCCTTGAGTTGGCGCAAAGGATGTGGATGAACAAGTCTTGGGGGATAAGAACCTCACCTTGGACACTACCTATGTCTAAATTCATAGATCAATATCCATAAATAGACATGTTCAAGCCAAGCAAATGACAAGAATTCAAGAGCTCTCAACACGCCGTCGTAACGCCGCTACTACTACTCACATTTGCTACGACGAAGTGCCGCCGACAACGAAAGCTACATCTTCTACTTATAAGAGTTGTCGGTATATTTATTTAAGTTCTACTTCTTTAAATTGTCTTTGTGCTTTAATCGTAACAAGGAAAGGGGGAGTGTCCCTTTGCCTTGATTTCTTTTTGTAATCGTTGCTCCTACTTCCAACGAAGAGGAGTGGTTTTAGTGAATTGCCCTCCGTACGTGATCAAGGATCACTAGGGCCGTGGATTAGCAATCGAAAGATTGTGAACCACGTAAAAATATCTTGTCTACTTTATATTTCCGCTGTGCATTCTCTACTTGCTTTTTACTTATTGCAAAAGTTTTTAACGACACCGTATCGCTATTCACCCCCCCCTCTAGCGACACTTTCGATCCAACAGTTCGATCCATTAATGATAATCCAATCCACTAAAAGATTATCATTGATCTACCTCACCAACCCCCATAAGTTAATTTGGGCTCCATATATTATTTGTATATTTTCTCCCTGTGTTTAAGATCTCGAATGTCCGTTGATTAATTAATTTATTGATAATTAATTAATCAACATCTAACTCCATGAGTAGTACCACTCAACCTTTTCATCATGCCGGACCAAGTCCACCTGTTAGGTTTACATGATGAACCTTATGAGATCCTCAAGGGGACATCATCATCCTAATATATAGGACACGATTTCCTCCTATAATCAATGATACACCATATAAATAATATAATTTCCGAACTTACCGAGCCTATCGATTTAATCTATAAATCTCGCCCATTGGTAATTCAAAGAAATGAATACTAAGTATATGTGCCCGTTTTATATCGGGATTAAGAGTATGTACAATATAATATCTGAGGTCTGATTCGATTATGTAGTCAGCAATAAATCGAATCACATCTAAGTCGTTTATGCTCAATACACAAAAGTGTACTAGTGCGATTTTATGGTCAAGACAAACCAATACCAAATTACACTACAACCATATCAATGGTTTGTCCAAAGCCATCTCGGTTGTGAGCCTATACATATACTTTACAAGGAGTCGATAACATTATCTCCCGTGTGACACCACACACCATGTTTTTTACAATGTAATGTATTAGACAATATGCATAACTATAAAAATATGCAAACAATGATCATGTGATTCTTATTTCAAAAATAAAGATGTTCATACAAAAGATAGACTTTTTAGTATACATCCCAACAGGTTGCTTGAACAACAAGTTTGTTCAAGTGACTACTCTTATCAAATATCACGACGATGAAATGGTAGCTTGGGTAATCCCTAATTGTCATGGATTAATTTTTTTAATTCGGGGACGAAGACAGGATCGCCATGAACAAGCAACCAAGTTGAAGTGGGAAGCGAAGTTTCCTCCCTTCAAGTGGTATCAGAGCCACGGTTTCCGATTTTGTGTGTTTAGGATTCGGTTACTTTTATGCACTTTTCATATATTATATGTGCAGGATAATAGTAGGATGTGCGTAGCTTAACTTTTTGGTTGCAGGCATAGGATCCAACTATTATGGCCATATGTGTGTATGTGATTGTATGTGTGTAATTGTATATTTTTTTAATCCTCAGGGTTGATGAGGCTAATATTTAATTTTGTAATTAAGTACGATATTATTTAGCCAATCATTTTATTTTAGTTTACTTTCGATCTAGTTTTAATGTACACTCCTTCGTAGAGTATAGGATCCATGGATGTAAATTAAAATAGTTTTTCTCGGCTCATATCTCTGGATGGCTTGTACATGGCGTACGGAGGAGTAGACGAGATGGCGATATGATGGGAGGCATAGTGAAGACAAAATCCATAATAGTTGGAAAATATTTTTTTTCATATTTATTGCTTTTTGTTTGATATGCATGTCGTAGGCTAGAAAAATTCCTCAATTTTAAATTATTAAGTGGGAGAGGGATATTTTTATAAATTCCTACGGCCTCCATTACAATTTGACATGTAATGCAAACAAACTTGCGCGTCTGCTCTTAGTGCCTTCCTCTCCATCGGATGAGTTTGTTTGCAAATCATAGGGTCAAATATGGTCATAAAAAATTATTAAGGAGCGTGTATACTTCCCCATCGAAAGGCAGATAACCCGAGATAATTACCTTGGTACCAAGTAATGGTGAACACTTAGATTTAAATAGGAATATCCTCCCCATCGGAGTCACTGCTTTTATTTGTAGGGCCGAAGAAGAACCAACTATTAATTTTATTTATCAAAAAGTTAGGTTGACAAGATAGTAAAATTAATGGGTAAAACCTCCTCTTACAAATATAGAATTCGTATACGTCCACACTATCGTGGCATACGATATTCTCGGTGTTATGAGGTGTTGGTTGATTTTAAAAATTTATTGTTTGAGGAATCAATAATTTTTTGAAATCTAATGTTTTGATCGATGTGATTCTTAGGTTTTTTCAAAATGACTTTCAACCCGCTTGCTGTGATACTAAAAGAAAATAAACTTACTGGACCCAATTATGTTGATTGGAAGAGGAATCTTGACATTGTCTTGACTGTTGAGGAATATAAATATGTAATCCTCGAAGAGTGCCTCCTAAGCCTGCGGATGATTATGGGGAAAAGGAGAAGGAGAGTTATAAGAAGTGGATTAAGGCTGATGAGATGGCGCGATGTTACATTTTGGCATCTATGTCAAATGTACTGCAACATCAACATCAAGCCATGCCCACTACTTATGACATGATGCTCAATCTCAAAGAGCTTTTTGGACACCAGAATCGGGCTGCAAGGCAGGAAGCCATGAGGAACTTGATGACGACCATCATGATCGAGGGAACACCCGTGAGGGATCATGTTCTCAAGATGATGGCTCATTTGAATGAGCTGGAAGTCCTAGGAGCTGAGATCAATGGGGAAACCCAGATCGATATCATTCTTCAGTTTCTACCTAGGAGTTTTGAGCAGTTTCACCTGAACTACAACATGAATAAAAGGTTGTATTCATTGGCGGAGCTTCTGACAGAACTCCAGGTGGCAGTGGGGCTATTTCGTCAGAGTGCTCAGGTGCAGGCCATGGTTGCCCAAAAGGTTTCTACTTCTAAGGCGAAAGGAAAGAAGAAGAAGAAATAAGATGGGGCAAAGGTGGCAGGAGGATCTTAGGGAGGAGTGAAGAAGCCGAAAGGCAAGTGCTTCACTTGCCAGCATACTGGACACTGGAAGAAGTACTACCCCATCTAAAAGCAAAATAAAGGTATATCTTTTTGTCTAGTCGTTGAAACATGTTTAGCGGTGTTATCTACTGGCACCTGATGTGTAGATACGGGAGCTACTAATCATGCCTGCAATACATTGCAGGGGTTCCAGGAAACTAGACGACTGGCTGAAGGGGAGATTACTATCTACTTGTGTGATGCTATGAAGGTAGCGGCTGCTGCAGTGGGAGATGTTTATTTGTCTTTTGAGAGGAATAAAGTTTTGGTTCTTAAGAATTGCCTTTATGTACCTTTATTTAGAAAGAATTTGATTTCGGTTTCTAAATTGTTTATGAATGGAAATTCAATTTCTTTTAATGACAGAGTTGTTATAAAATGGAATAGGGAGATTATCTGTTTTGGTGCATTGATAGGAAATCTATATACACTTGAACCAAAAGCTCCCACGATGCAAATAGAAGTAAATAACTCATCTTCTAATTCTAATAAGAGAAAAGAACCTTCGAAGATGAACCTAACATATCTTTGGCATCTAAGGCTAGATCATATTAACCTAAGCAGAATTTAAAGGTTGATAGCTGATGGACCTCTGAGTTCATTAGTGGTGGAAGACTTCCCAACCTACGAGTCTTGCTTGGTAGGTAAAATGACCAAGAGGCCTTTCAAGGCCAAGGGGTATAGAGTCAAAGATGTGTTGGAATTGGTTCATTCTGATTGTTGTGGTCCTATGTCTATCCAGGCAAGAGGTGGTTTTGAGTATTTCATCTCTTTCATAGATGATTATTCAAGATATGGATACATTTACTTGATGTCGCGCAAGTCTGAATGTTTTGACAAGTTCAAAAAATTCATGGATGATGTGGAGAAACGTCAAGATAAATGTATCAAGACACTACGATCTGATCATGGTGGTGAGTACCTTTTGGGAGAGTTTAAAAATTACTTATCAGAGGCTGGGATTCAATCCCAATTGTCTGCACCTGGCACATCCCAGGAGAATGGTGTAGCAGAGTGAAGGAATATGACTCTTATGGAGATGTTTAGATCGATGATGAGTTATTCTGATTTGTCAGATTCGTTCTGGGGGTATGCTCTAGATACGGCAGTGTATATTTTGAACTTTGTTCCATCTAAATCAGTGCCTTATACTCCCACAGACTTGTGGACAGGGCGAAAACCTAGTCTGAGAAATATTCGGATTTGGGGGAGTCCAGGACATGTGCTGAAGGCAGATGCTGGTAAGTTGGAACCTCATACAGAAGTTCGCATGTTCGTTGGCTATCCTAGAGGAATGAAAGGAGGTTTGTTTTATAGTCCTAGAGATCAAAGGGTGATCGTTAGCACGAACGCCAGATTTCTTGAGGAAGACTATGTGATGAACCACAAGCCCATGAGTAAGATTATTCTGGAAGAATTGAAAGGGAAAGTCACTACTTCAGTATCACCGGTACAAGAGGATATACCACAAGTCACTGCACCGCATGTCACAGAGAATACACAGGTGATACCTCGTCATAGTGAGAGGGTTGTGAGACAGCCTCATAGATTCATGTTCTTGAGAGAATCTTCTATTTTGGTCCCTAGCGAACATTAACCTGATCCCAGGACATATGACGAGACAATCGAAGATAAAGATACGGTATCTTTGCAAAGTACAATGAATGTTGAGATTGAATCTATGGATTCAAATAAGGTCTGGGAACTAGTAGAACCACCCAATGGTGTTAAAGCCATTGGATGCAAGTAGATCTATAAATGAAAGAGAGGAATAGAAGGGAAGGTTGAGACCTTCAAAGCGAGGCTTGTTGCAAAGGGGTATACTCAGAAAGAGGGCATCAATTATGAGGAGACCTTTTCTCCCATAGTCAAGCTTAAGTCTATCTGGATTCTCTTATGTATTGCTGCTCATATGGATTATGAGGTGTGGCAGATGGATGTCAAGACAGCTTTCCTTAATGGAAGTCTTGAGGAAAACATCTATATGAAGAAACCAGAGGGATTCATTGCAAAGGGAAAAGAGCATCTTGTGTGTAAGCTTAATCGGTCCATTTATGGATTGAAGCAAGCTTCGAGGTCTTGGAACATCCGCTTTGATGAGGTAATCTAGTCTTATGGATTTATTCAAAGTCCGGATGAGTCTTGTGTATACAAGAGATGTGATGGAAACGTAGTGGTATTTCTTGTACTATACATATATGACATTTTGTTAATTTACAACAATGTCAAGGTATTATCGGACATAAAGGTATGGTTGTCCAAACAGTTTGATATGAAGGACTTGGGAGAAGTGGGACACATCCTTGGGATCAAGGTTATAAGGGATCGTAAGAAAAGGATGCTGTGCTTATCTCAAGTTTCATACATAGACACCATTATGGATCGTTTTATCATGAAAAACTCCAAGAAAGGTTTTCTACCTTTCAAGCATGGAGTTCCTTTATCTAAGGAGATGTGTCCTAGAACATCTAAGGAGATAGAAGAGATGAAGACGGCTCCTTATGCTTCGGTAGTATGAAGCCTCACGTATGCCATGCTATGTACGAGACTGGATATCTGCTTTTCCGTGGGCATGGACAGTAGATATCAGAGTAATCCAGGATAGGGACATTGGACTATAGTAAAGCATATATTTAAGTACCTGAGAAGGACTAGGGATTATATGCTAGTATACCAGGCAGACCAATTACTCCCTGTGGGTTACACAAATTCTGACTTCCAATCAGATAGGGATAATAGTAAGTCTACCTCAGGTTTTGTGTTTACTTTGGAAGGTGGAGCCATTGTATGGAGGAGTGTCAAGCAGAAATGCATGGCAGACTCTACCATGGAAGCTGAGTATGTGGCAGCCTCTGAGGTAGCCAAAGAAGTTGTATGGCTCAGGAACTTCTTGATGGACTTCGATGTGATTCTTGGTTTGCCTAAAACTATCACAATATATTATGATAATAGTGGTGCAGTTGTAAACTCGAAGGAACCACGAGCCCATAAGGCAAGTAAACACATAGAGCGCAAGTACCACCTGATAAGAGAAATCATAAAGAGAGGAGAAGTTGTTACGACCAAGATTGAATCGGAGGATAACCTGGCAGATCCTTTCACTAAGGCCATTCTAGCGAGAGCTTTCGATAGGCATGAGGAGGGAATGGGAATCAGATGTATGGCAGTTTGAGGACAGCATAGTCTTTTAGTATAAGTGGGAGATTGTTGGGATGTATACTAAAAAGTCTATCTTTTGTACGAACATCTTTATTTTGAAATAAGAATCACATGATCATTGTTTGCATATTTATGGTTATGCATTTTGTCTAATATATTACATTGTAGATAACATGGTTTGTAGTGTCACACGGGTGATCATGTTATCAGTTCCTTATAAAGTATAAGTAAAGGCTCACAACCGAGATGGTTTTGGACAAACCATTGGCATGGTTGTAGTGTGATTTGGTATTGGTTTGTCTTGACCATAGAATTACACTAGTACACTTTGTGTGTATTGAGCAGGTCTGACTTAGAGGTGATTCGATTTATTACTGACTGCATAATCGAATCAGACCTCAGATATTAAGTTGTACATGCTCTTAATCCCGATATAATAACGGGCACATATACTTAGTATTCATTTCTTTGATTTACCAATGAGCTAGATTTATATAGTAAATCGTTAGGCTCGGTAAGTTGGAAAATGATATTATTTATATGGTGTGCCGTTGATTATAGGAGGAAACCGTGTCCTATATATTAGGATGATGATGTCCCCTTGAGGAGCTCATAAGGATCATCATGTAAACCTTGCAGGTGGACTTAGTCCGGCATGATAATAAGGTTGAGTGGTACTACTCATGGAGTTAGATGTTGATTAATTAATTGTCAGTAAATTAATTAATTGATGGACATTCGAGATCTTAAACATGGGGAGATATATGTACAAATAATATATGGAGCCTATATTAACTTATGGGGATTGGTGAGGTAGATCAATGATAATCCTCTAGTGGAATGGATTATCATTAATGGATCAGACTTTATGTGGGCTTGATCCATTGGGTGGCCAAGATTCAACTCCTCCACATGGTCCCTATCATAGCTTATTAAAACCCTCAAGATGCCTAGATCCGATGGTGGAGAATGAAACACTAGATCCGACGGTGGAGATTAAATCACTAGATCCGACGGTGGAGATTAAATCTTTAGATCCAACGGTGGAGATTAAATGTCTAAGTCCGACGGTTGAGATTAAATCTCTATATCTGACGGATGAGATTAAATCCCTAGAACCGACGGTGGAGATTAAAAGAAGGCTTAGGCCTATCTTTATAAAAGGAGGCATAAGGGTGGGCGGCAAGAGCATTGAAAGGGGATTAGGGTTTTGGCGGCTAGTTCTTGGAGGGCATTGGGCGGCTAGGGTTTAGAGAATCCTTGGGAGGCAAGGCTTCTTCCTCTTCTCCTTGGTCAGTGCCCATCTTCCTCTTCTCAACCATGGCCGGTGCTCATCCTCTTCTTCTCTCCATCCTTGGCCAGCAGTGACTAGGGTTAGGGTTCTTCCCGTAGAGCTCTTGGTTGGCGCCCACTCCATTCTCTTCATCTACTCCTTGTTCTCTCCTTGGTCGGTGAAAATCACCAAGTAAGGTGGCTTGGTGGTCGGTTCTAGATAGGAGAAGAGTTTCGTTTCTATACTTCCTCTTGTTCGAAGCGAGCAAAGAAAGAAGATCGTGATCTAGGTGGCTTCATCTCTTGGAGGACCGTTGCCCACACAACGTCCAAGAGGAGGACAATACATACGATAGAAGATCTTGAGGTAAACAAGAGGTATAAATCTTGTTTTGTTTTTCTTGTTTGTTTCTTTGTATATTGTATGTATGGCATGTGGCTAAATTTACTTGGACCCCGAATACAAACGCAAAAATCGGCGATCCGTGCATCGCCTATTCCGCGGCTATTCGAATAATAGAAGTTGGTTGCTTGAACAACAAGTTTGTTCAAGTGACTACTCTAATCGAATAGCACGACGATGAAATGGTAGCTTGGGTAATCCCTAATTGTCATGGATTAATTTGTTTAATCTGGGGACGAATATGGGATCGCCATCAACAAGCAACCAAGTTGAAGTTGGAAGCGAAGTTTCCTCCCTTCAATGATTTCATCAGTCGACTGATGCCGACTGCAACGGCTACTAACCAGACCGAATTCGCAGGATCTGTGGTTGTTTCTCCAATAGTCGGATGATCAGTTTGCTGATGATATCATCAATCAACTAATGTCAACTTCTAGTCGAGTGACCCACGAGCTCGACTAGCTTCTATTCTCGTGCACAATGCTATCAGTCTACTTTTTCCCTTCAGCAGTCGAATGATGTCGACTTGATTCATCAGCAACACCAGTCGATTGCAGATCGACTTGGAGCAGTCGACTACCATGAAGTCGGGCAGACCTCAAACTTAACATCCGTTTGAGAGTCCGACGGTCGGGTAAACCTCAACCCTTACGGTCGGGCCTCCGACACTCAGTCATTCGTCCAAGTTCACTTAATGAGCTACTTACAATTCACTCATTCCCTCATCTCACTTGAAGTCCCTCGCAGAAGCTCTCTTTGTTCGTGACCACGTCCCTCGGCAGCATCAAGCGCACAACTCTGCAATGCTCCTTCGCGTGTCTTGCCCTCGAAGTCTGCTTCCTTGGATTCGCTTCAAGTCATCTCGTCCGATGGTCCCTCGGATGTATCAAGCGCACAGCTTTGCAATGCTCCTTCACCGACTCAAACACGAGGTCGTAAGTGGTGACACTTGCCAAAGCTCAATGTGCGAATTATTATGTCCTGCAAGACTCTAACGCACATATCAAATCCAATCTCCTTACTTAAACCTTTTGCCACACATAACAAAACCTTATCACATGGGTTGATTGCCCTAACAATCTTCTCCTTTTTGATGTGTGGCAATCAGTTTAAGTTAGGCAATCAAATAACAATAAACATAAGCAAGGAAAGCAAGTAAGTAAAAACATGAGTATAACAACTCCCCCTTAAGACATGCTAAATTTTCCCTTTTAGCATGATTAACTTAAACTTCCCTATTTCTCCACCTTTGACACCATCAAAAATATTATCCAAATGTTATAATCCAAGGTTTCAACTCTAAGAAAGAAAAATACCAAAAACAAAACAAAACCTGATGAAATCTGAATACTGTGCTCGTGCACAGTACATCAGTCGACTGGTTAAGACTACCAGTCGACTGGCACTCAAAGATCAGGATTTTTGATTTTTCGAAAAAATTTTAGAAATGCACCATAAATTCTAGAAAATTCGAAAAATCATGAAATTTTGAAAACTCATTTCTTTTAAGGTCCTTTATCAGAGAAAAATGAGTTTTCATAAAAATTACTTATATTTTCAATGATTTACATAAAATCCAAAAGCTTCAAAAATAACTAGTGTTTTGATCAAGTTTGTATTCATTTTAACACCTAGTTTTGCTTTAAATTGTTTCAAAACATGAAAGCAGAGATTTTAAAGTAAGAAATGGTTTTGAAAACATATGAAATATCCAACCATGATCTTTGGGAAATATGTCTATGAATTAAACATAAGCATTCCCCATGATTGGTCTTTTATTGCTATTTTGATACTTAAAATGACCATCTAAATGTCATAGGCATTAGTGGACCATTTGTATCATCCTATCATCTCACCCATACTATGTTTTCAATCAAAGTTATCCTTATGGAGAATGTGAGATGTTCGTAAAGGTATTTATGTACTTAACCTTCAAATTCATGCAATTTTACCCATGGTTAAGTATCACTCTAACAAATCATATGATCATAAAAATATATATGCATTGATTTCACATTATGATCATGAAACACAAGTATCAATCAATTTGTAATCATGCATTAGGTATAATATCATGATAATAAGTCAAGTATCACCTATAGCATGATCTAAACCCTATTGGCCAAGATTATATATTAAATGTCAAAATCATAAATAATGTTTGCAAACATATAAAACAATTTCATTTACTATCATGATTTAAGCATTATTATCAATTTATGGGCACATTATCATTACCCAACACTATTTAAAAAATTAAGTCCCACCATTTTAAGTCAACCAAATAGTATGATATAAGTCAAGACTGTAGGGATCGATTGGCCGGCTAGAGGGGGGTGAATAGCCCTCTTACGATGGATGTCAGAATTCTCTCGTCTACAAAGCGTTAGCGCAAGCGGAATATACAAATACAAATAAAGACAACACAAAAGATATACAAGAAATACAAACACGAGATGTAACGTGGTTCACGGCTACGTCGCTAATCCACGGTCTGATTCGTCCAAGGTGAATCACTCCTCCAAATCCACTAGATCTCTCCTTTGCACAAAGCTAGGTGGAGGTAACCTCTTTTACACAAGGATCACTCTTCTACAATAAAATAGAGATTAGAACAAGTAGAAGAGTAGGAAATCGTGTATGAAACTTTGGGAGAAGTTTAGAGCTCAAGCATTAGCCTCCCAAAGGCCCATCCTCTTCCTTTTTATAGAGGAAGAGGGTTTCTTTCCATTGACACAGGATCAGTCGACTAATGCCCTCGATTAGTCGACTGATCCCGTAGCCGTTGTCCAATAACGACCGCTTTCCACGTTGGATTCCATCCAACGGTATTGACAACAGTCGACTGATGGCACCATCAATCGACTGATGCTCGATCAGTCGAGTGCTCAATGGAGTCGACTCCATTCTGTGCCCGTGCACAGTGCCATCAGTCGACTGCCATTCCACAGCGGCGATCGCTATCGGCATCACGATCATTGCCGATCCATAGCGATCGTGCATCAAGCACTAAAGCGGTATTATATACCGGTCGATCGACCCATCGACTTCAACACTTGGCCAAATGGCCAAGTTTCACCTGAGAGCTACCCATTCCCGAGTTACATTCACTCACTCTCATCTCTCGGAGTCCCTCGCCTTCGAAGTTCTATTCGTTCGCGGCCACGTCCCTCGACAGCATCAGGCGCACGACTCTGTAATGCTCCTTCGCGTTTCTTGCCTCGAAGTCTACTTCCTCCGGCTTCACTCCAAACTCCTCGTCCGGCGGTCCCTCGGATGCTCCAAGCGCACGGCTTCCGCAAAGCTATCCTTCACCGACTCAAGGCACGAGTCATGAGATGTGAAACTCACCACGGCTCCATGTGAGAATTACTAAGTCCTGCACGACTTCAACACACATATCAAATCAACATAACAAACTAACTTAAACCCTTTTCCACACACATCAAAACCTTATCATGGCAAGAGATTGCCCTAAAAATCTCCCCCTTTTTGATGTATGGCAATCCGTTTAACTTAGGTAAAAATATTTGATAAAAATTTTAACAGGAAAGAAAGCATGTAAACATAAACATTATAGAAACATGCAACTCCCCCTTAATCCATGAAACTCTCTCTACAAATTCTCAATTTTCTCCCCCTACAACTTTTTAACAATTTCTCCCTCCCCCTATCAAAATTTACTTAAACATAATTATCTCTCCCCCTTTGACACCATCAAAAAGATTAACACTAAGTTAAAAACTCATGGCATCAAGTATAATAGAAGGAAAAATACCAAAAATTTCTCTAAAACCTGAATTCGGCCTCAACTAGTCTGATTTACGAGGCCATCGATCATTGGTTGAGATGCGGTCGGATTTCCTGATTTTCGGACCGAATTTCAGAAATGCGTTAGAAATTCCAAAAAATTCAAAAAATCATGAAATTTGGGGAACACATTTCTTTTAAGTATATCTATCAGTGAAAAATAGGTTTTCATGAAAAATCATTATATTTCCATGTATTTTCCAAAAATCCAAAAGCTTTAAAAACCACTAGGTTTTTGATCATAAGAGTATCCATTTTAACACCTAGTCTTGCTTTGAATTGTTTCAAAACATGAATACATAGATTTTAGATTAAGAAATTGTTTTGAAAACATATGAAATATCCAACCATGATCTTTGGGCAATATGTCTATGAATTAAACATAAGCCTTCCCCATGATTGGTCTATTATTGCTATTTTGATACTTTAAATGACCATCTAAATGCCATAGGCATTAGTGGACATTTGTATCATCCTAACATCTCACCCATGCTAAGTTTTCAATCATGGTAGCCTATAGTGAGTGTGAGATGCATCCTAGGGGGTATTTGTATATACTTAACCATCATATTCATACAATTCTATCAAGGTTAAGTATCAACCTAATAATCCTCATGATCATAAAGGCATATATCAATCAAATTTACATTATGATCATGAACCACATGTATTCATCAAATTATAATCATGCATTAGGTATTATATCATGATTATGTGCCAAATATCAAAATCATAAATCATGATTGCAAACATACATAGAAATTACCTTAATCATCATGATTTAAGCATTATTATCTATTTATGGGCACGTTATCATCACCCAACACTATTCTAAAAATGTTGTCCCGACATCCTAAGTCAACACTAATATGATTTAGGTTAATTGCATATGGTTGACTATCCTAAGGTTTTCCTAACCCTTAAGGATGAATTTTGGAACCCAAAATAAGTTCTTTCCTATTGGGTTCACAAGATACTCCTTGGGGATCCATTTTCTAGCTATTACCTTGTTTTTATCTTATCCCCTTGCTATTAGCCATTTATAGGCCTTTTCATTTTTCTTTTCTTTGTATCCTAGGCCCTTTTTGTTGAAGCTAGCTCTTTGGCTCCCAATAATCATATTTAATGTGTTGGAGCCAATTGTGAATTTTTCTAGGGCTTTGGTTAAATAGTCTACCTTTTCCCTTAGGGCCCTATTTTCTTCTATGCATGCATCACTAACATCTAATGGCACATAAAGATCATGTGAGAATACTTCATCATGGCAAGAAGAAATATTTTCATTTTCATTTAAGCATGCTTTTTCTAATTTTTGTTCTAATTCCTTAATTTGTTCAAGCATGCATTTGTTTTTCTTCTTTGCTCTAAATAAATAGTTAGTTAAACTAGAAATCATAGAAACTATTTTATTAGGTGAGAGATTGGTTACCATAGTTTCCATGTCCTCTTCTTCTTCGGATGATGAGGATGTAGAAGCTCCCCCTTCATTTGAGCTCTCCCCACTTGAGCTTGATTCTTCATTTTCGGTGGAGGAGCAATCCGAGTCATTAAGAGCCATTAGTGTTAGGTTTGAGTAGACATGCTCTTCTTCATCTGATGAGGATGAGGAAGCAAGGTCATCCCATGTCTTTGCTTTGAGAGTCATGGCCTTTCCTTTTTCCTTGGCCTTCTTTTCCACTTCCTTCTTTTTACTCCCCTTTTTATTCTTCTTTTCTTCTTTCTTCTTCCTTTCTTCCATGCTTTTGTTTAGGAGAGGACAATTGTCCCTTATGTGCCCCTCTCCTTGGCAATTATAGCATATGACCTTCCCCCTAGGTCTTCTTCTCCTATCATGAGATTTATTAAATTGAAAACCTTTTAACGCACGTCTTTCCCTCCTTACCATATAGGCTTCTTCGGTGCTATCCATGGAGGAGGAGGAAGACGCATCGTCATCGGAGGAGGAGGGGATCTCTATCTTCTTCTTCCCCTTGTTTGCTATCAAAGCTACTCCTCTTGAAGGTTGGATTTTTGGCTCTTCTTGTATTCCTTCAAGCCTCGTTTCATGGAGCTCCATTGTTGAGAAAAACTCCTCCAAGGTACTTACTTCCATGTTCTTGGAGATGTAAAATGAATCCACCATGGAGCTCCATCTTGAGGACCGGGGAAAGGCATCTATGACCTTCATTACCATATCCCGGTTGGAGAGATTTTCTCCTACACTTGTTAGTCCAATCAAAATTTCCTTAAACCTAGAATATAAGGAAGTTACCTTTTCTCCCTTTTCAAGCTTGATATTTGAAAGTTGGGAGCGGAGGAGGTCTCTTCTTGCTAGCTTTGCCTCCGAAGTGCCTTCATGAAGCTCTACTAGCTTCTCCCACATCTCCGTGGCACTTAGGCATTCTCCAATTCGGTTGATTTCTTGTTGGGGGAGCACATTGAAAAGATGATGCTTTGCTTTTGAATTTGCAAGGTGCTCTTCCCTTTGATTTTTGGTCCACCTAGATTTCTCTATTGGCTTCCCCTCTTCATCCCTAGGTAAAACGAAATCGGATTCCATTGTAATCATAATATCAAAATCCGTTTCGAAAATTACCTCCATTCGCTTCTTCCACCAAGCGAATTCTCCTTCAAACTTCAGTGGATGAATGTTGGAGTCGGCCATTTTGAATGTTGCTTGTTGTGGCGGTTAGTCCTCGACAAGCTTTCCTTGGCTCTGATACCACTTGTAGGGGATCGATTGGCCGGCTAGAGGGGGGTGAATAGCCCTCTTACGATGGATGTCGGAATTCTCTCGTCTACAAAGCGTTAGCGCAAGCGGAATATACAAATACAAATAAAGACAACACAAAAGATAGACAAGAAATACAAACACGAGATGTAATGTGGTTCACGGCTACGCCGCTAATCCACGGTTCGATTCGTCCAAGGTGAATCACTCCTCCAAATCCACTAGATCTCTCCTTTGTACAAAGCTAGGTGGAGGTAACCTCTTTTACACAAGGATCACTCTTCTACAATAAAAAAGAGATTAGAACAAGTAGAAGAGTAGGAAATCGTGTATGACACTTTGGGAGAAGTTTAGAGCTCAAGCATTAGCCTCCCAAAGGCCCATCCTCTTCCTTTTTATAGAGGAAGAGGGTTTCTTCCCGTTGACACAGGATCAGTCGACTGATGCCCTCGATCAGTCGACTGATCCCATAGCCGTTGCCCAATAACGGCCGCTTTCCATGTTGGATTCCATCCAACGGTATTGACAACAGTCCACTGATGGCACCATCAGTCGATTGATGCTCGATCAGTCGAGTGCTCAATGGAGTCGACTCCATTCTGTGCCCGTGCACAGTGCCATCAGTCGACTTCTATTCCCTGGCAGTCGACTGCAAGTCCATGGCAGTCGACTGCCAAGCACTAAACTGGTATTATACTAGTCGATCAACCCATCAACTCAGAGCAGTCGACTGCCATGACATGGCAGTCGACTGGTGTCGGGAAAACTCATCCGACACTTGGCCAAATAGCCAAGTTTCACCTGAGAGCTACCCCTTCCCGGGTTACATTCGCTCACTCTCATCTCTCGGAGTCCCTCGCCTTCGAAGTTCTCTTCGTTCGCGGCCACGTCCCTCGGCAGCATCAGGCGCACGACTCTACAATGCTCCTTCGTGTTTCTTGCCTCGAAGTCTACTTCCTTCGGCTTCACTCCAAACTCCTCGTCTGGCGGTCCCTCGGATGCTCCAAGCGCACGGCTTCCGCAAAGCTATCCTTCACCGACTCAAGGCACGAGTCATGAGATGTGAAACTCGTCACGGCTCCATGTGCGAATTACTAAGTCCTGCACGACTTCAACGCACATATCAAATCAACATAACATACTAACTTAAACCCTTTGTCACACACATCAAAACCTTATCATGGAAAGAGATTGCCCTAACAAAGTCCACTATGGTTGACTAACCTAGGGTTTTCCTAACCCTTAAGGATGGATTTAGGAACCCATTACAAGTTCTTTCCTATGGGGTTCAGTAAATATTCCATAGGGATCCATTTTATAGCAATTGTCATATTTTTTCTTTGACCCCTAGCAATCAAACATTTATAGGCCTTTTCATTTGTCTTTCCCATATAACCTAGGCCTTTGCTATTGAAGCTTGCCCTTTGGCTCCCTATAATCATGTTTAATGTATTGGAGCCAATGGTAAATTTTTCTAGGGCTTTGGTCAAATGGTCTACCTTTTCCCTTAATATCCTATTTTCCTCAATGCATGCATGATTAACATCAAAAGGCATAGAGTCATGTGAGCATGCATTATCAATACTAGAAACATAATCATTAACATTTTAAGCATGTTTGTTCGAATTTTTCTTCTAAGGCCTTAATTTGATCTAGCATGCTCTTATTTTTCTTTTTGCCCCTAAACAAATCCCTAGTTAACCTAGAAATCATGGAAACTACTTTCTTAGGAGAGAGATTCGTTATCATAGTTTCCATGTCTTCTTCTTCGGATGAGGAGGATGATGATGAGCCTCCACCTTCACTAGAGCTCTCCTCACTTGTGCTTGATTTTTCTTGCTCGGAGGAGGAGGTGTCTAGATCATCAAATTCCATTAGAGCCAAATTTGTGACATAGGGATTTTCTTCCTCCGATGATGATGATAAGGAAGGATCATCCCATGTCATTGCCTTGAGTTATTTGGCCTTCCCTTTTCTTTGACCTCCTTCTCTTCTTCCTTCTTCTTGCTCCCCTTCTTCTTTTCTTCTTTTCTCCTCCTTTCTTCTTTTCTCTTGTTCAAGAGGGGACAATCATCTCTTATATGTCCCTCTTGTTGGCAGTTATAGCATATGATCTTTCTCATGTGCCTTCTCCTATCATAAGATTTGTTAAATTTTAAATTTCTTAAAGCACGCCTTACCTTCCTTACCATATAAGCATATTCATTTCTATTCATGGAGGATGAAGAGGATGCTTCATCGGAATAGGAGGAAGTCTCTATCTTCTTCTTCTTCCCCTTGTTGGCTACCATGACTACTCCTCTAGATGACTTGATACTTGATTCTTCAATCACTCCATCAAGCCATGTTTCATGGAGAACCATGGTTGAGAAGAACTCCCCTAACGTGCTCACTTCTAGGTTCTTCGACATGTAGAAGGAGTCCACCATTGAGCTCCATTTCGATGACCAGGGAAAAGCATCAATGGCTTTTATAAGCATGTCCCGGTTCGAATGATTTTATCCTACACTTGTTAGCCCAAATAAAATTTTTTTAAATCTAGAATGTAATGAGGTTACCTTTTCTCCCTTTTCAGGTTTGATATTTGTTAATTGGGAGCGGAGGAGGTCTCTCCTTGCAAGCTTGGCCTCCGAGGTTCCTTCATGAAGCTCTATGAGTTTCTCGCACATTTCCCTAGCGCTTGCACATTGTCCAATCCGGTTCATTTCTTGTTGGGGGAGTACGTTGTAGAGATGGTGCTTTGCCTTTGAGTTTGCCAAGTACTCTTTCCTTTGGTTTTTAGTCCATTTAGACTTCTCGATTGGCTTCCCCTCTTCATCCATAGGTACCTCGAAACCATTTTCCATTATTAATAAAATTTCAAAGTCGGTTTTGAAGAATACCACTATTCTCTTCTTCCACCAAGAAAATTCACCCTCAAACTTCGGTGGGTGAATGTTAGAGCCGGCCATCCTTGATTCTGCTTGTTGCAGCAGTTAGTCCTCAACAAGATTCCTTGGCTCTGATACCACTTGTTGGATTGTTGGTGGTTGGCTAGAGGGGGGTTAATAGCCCTCAATCGTTGTATGAGAGGAAGTCGTTCTTAATCGTCTACAATTAATGTTACCGCAAGCGGAAAATATAAAGCAAAGACAATTTAGAACAAACAAAAAGATAAACAATGCTAACAAACAATATAATGTGGTTCACAGCCTCGCCACTAATCCACAGTCTGATTCGTCTCCAGTGAATCACCCCGAAACCAATCCACAATTGGTCTCTCCCTTTAGCCCAAGCACGGCGGAGATAAACCTTTACAACTCAAGAAAACTCCTTTTACAATAGATGTGAAAGAAAAACTAGAAGAAGGAGTTTAAGCTTTGTGGGGGCACTAGTAGGATGTGAAGAGCGTAAGCTTTACCCATCTAAAAGCCCCCACCCTCTATTTTCATAGAGAGGAAGAAATTCTTCCCGTTGGACACTATCAGTCGACTGATTTCGCCTCCAATGGATACTGACCAGACCAGATTCGCGGGATCCGCGACAGTTTCTCCAACAATCGGATGATCAGTCGACTTCCAGTCAATTGACCCACGAGCTCGACTAGCTTCTGTGCCCGTGCACAGTGCTATCCGTCAACAGCTTCCCTTCAGTAGTCGACTGATGTCTACTTGATTCATCAGCCACACCAGTCGATTGCAGATCGACTTAGAGCAGTCGACTGCTATGACATGGAAGTCGACTGGTGGCGACAAGACCTCAAACTTAACATCCGTTTAAGTGTCCGGCGGTCAGGTAAACCACAACCCTTACGGTCGAGCCTCCGACACTCAGCCATTCGTCCAAGTTCATCTAATGAGCTACTTACAATTCACTCATTCTCTCATCTTACTTGAAGTCCCTCGCCGAAACTCTCTTCGTTTACGACCACGTCCATCGGCAGCATCAAGCGCACAACTCTACAATCCTCCTTCGTGTGTCTTGCTCTCGATGTCTGCTTCCATGGCTTCGATTCAAGTCATCTCGTCCGGTGGTCCCTCGGATGCATCAAGCGCACGACTCTGCAATGCTCCTTCACCGACACAAACACGAGATCATGAGTGGTGACACTTGCCTAAGCTGCATTTGTGAATTACTAAGTCCTGCAAGACTCCAATGCACATAACAAATCCAATCATCCTAACTTAAACCTTTTGCCACACACATCAAAACCATAACACATTGGTTGATTGCCCTAACAATCTTCCCCTTTTTGATGTGTGGCCATCCGTTTAAGTTAGGTGAACAAATAACAATAAACATAAGCAAGGAAAGCATGTAAGTAAAAACATGAGTATAACAACTCCCCCTTAAACATGCAACTCCCCCTTAGGAGAAGCTAAATTTTCCCTTTTAGCATGATTAACATAAAATTCCCTATTTCTCCCCCTTTGACACCATCAAAAATATTATCCAAATGTTATAATCCAAGGTATCAACTCTAAAGATGAAAAAAATACCAAAATCCAAAGAAAACCTTATGAAATCAAGTTACTATGCTCGCACAAGACATCAATGATCGGTTCGATTACTACCGACCGCACTAAAGATCAGATTTCGATTTTTCAACCAATTTTTAAAAGCACCAGAAATTCAAAAAAAATTGAAAAATCATGAAATTTTGAAAACACATTTATTTTAAGGTCCTTTATTAGAGAAAAATGCGTTTTCATGAAAATTACTTATATTTTCAATGATTTGCAAAAATCCAAAAGCTTCATAAATAACTTGTGTTTTGATCAAGTTTGTATCCATTTTAATACCTAGTTTTGCTTTAAATTGTTTCAAAACATGAAAGCACAGATTTTAAAGTAAGAAATGGTTTTGAAAACATATGAAATATCCAACCATAATCTTTTTGCAATATGTCTACGAATTAAACATAAGCCTTCCCCTTGATTGGTCTATTATTGCTATTTTGATACTTAAAATGACTATCTAAATGTCATAGGCATTAGTGGATCATTTGTATCATGCTATCATCTCACCCAAACTATGTTTTCAATCAAAGTTATCTTTATGGTGAATGTGAGATTTTCCTAAAGGTAATTATGTACTTAACCTTCAAATTCATGCAATTCTACCCATGGTTAAGTATTACTCTAACATACCATATGATCATAAAAAACATATATGCACTGATTTAACATTATGATCATGAAACACATATATCAATCAATTTGTAATCTTGCATTAGGTATAACATCATGAAAATAAGTCAAGTATCACCTATAGCATGATCTAAATCATATTGCCCATGATTATATATTAAATACCAAGATCATAAATCATGATTGCAAATATATATAACAGTTATATTAACTATCATGATTTAAGAATTATTATCAATTTATGCGCACATTATCATCACCCAACACTATTTCAAAAATTAAGTCTTGCCATACTATGTCAACCAAATAGTATTATATAAGTCAAGTCCACTATGGTTGACTAACCTAGGGTTTTCCTAACCCTTAAGGATGGATATAGGTGTTGGGTTTCCGGCACCGCGGCGTGTGTGTGTTCGATCATGTTTCGTAAACATGAGCATAGCGGAAGCAATTAAAATTAATAAATCTATATTTATTACAACACACACAACACACGCATGCATATTACAACAAGTGTAGACATAACCGTAAATTAAAATTTGCAATAAAAGAAAATTATCTACGTTATACCTTCCGTATGACGTGTAGCGGGAACGACATCAACCGGAATGATCCTCGTAAGAATCGTCTCTATCCGTATCCACGCCGAGCTCCTCGGGATGACTTCGCTAAGCCACGAGCTTCGTCTTCGTACGGGTTAATAGCCTCGTGTTGAAGACGACGTGATCGAGAGATGATCACAATCCGAATCCAAATTCGCATCCTAAAATGAGTTCTCAAAACTCGCTTCTCCGTAGAGGTATTCGTCAACCAATTGACGAATCCTTCGTCCTCCACCTTAGAGGATTACCGGAGATCGAATCCCCGGTAAGTTAGCCACTGTCGGAGCTCTAACCGTCATCCAAACGACGCTCCGACGAGAGGAGAAGAAGCTGTCCAGAAAATTAGACAGCTTGGTGGAGGATATAGGCGCCGGCCAACCAAGGAAAGAAAAGGCTCACCTTGATGCCAAACCTATAGGAGATCACCGGAGGGTCGCCGGAGTGTTCACCGGCTGAAGCTTGGTCGCCGGCAATGACTTGGACGGCGGCACAAAAGCTGGGCGGCGGCACTTTAGGGTTGGGCGCCGAAAACTCGATTAGGGTTTTTGGGTTAGGGTTTAACCCCTATTTTATAGAGAACTAATTCTCTTAATGGTTAATGGATCATTTCCTCGTCCTACGGATTCTAGTTCTTATACCCACTTGTGAAACCCTTCAGTAGCTCGAATAAATACCCAATTAACCGGCCTCTATTCCTCCGGATTCTACTGAATGGGATTCTTTGCCGGCGTCCAAGCTTCAGCCGGAGATCCTCCGGCGACCCTCCGGCGATCTCCTTTGGGTTCGGTGATAAGGTGAGCTTCCATCTTTCCTTAGCCGGCCTCTATTCCTCCACCAAAAGCTGTCCAGTTTTTCTGGACAGCTTGTTTCTTTGTTGTCGGAGCGTCGTTTGGACGACGGTTAGTGCTCTGACAGCGGCTAACTTACCGGGGAATTGATCTCCAGTAATCCTCTGAGGTGGGGGATGAAGGATTCGTCAAACGGTTGACGAATACCTCTCCGGAGAAGCGAGTTTTGAGAACTCGTTTTAGGATCCGAATTTGGATTCGGATCGTGATCATCTCTCGATCACGTCGTCTTCAACACGAGGCAAGTAACCCGTACGAAGACGAAGCTCGTGACTTAGCGAAGTCATCCCGAGGAGCTAGGCTATTCAAACACCTTCGATCACTTCGACTTATACCCAATCATCCCGGGTCCACATCTCCTTAGAGATATTTGCTTAAGATGTCAAAGCATAAGTCTCCATGATCAAGATGACTTGAATACCACAAGTCAAAGGAACATCGCACTTAAGCCACAGTAAGAACTTCATTGACATATCTATATATGCAGAGAACCATATGAAGTCTTACGACTGGTCACTCCAATGAACTAGTTACCATAACTAGCATCCACGATTAACTCCGGACATCACTATGTCTCCAGCCAGTGAGAATCAGCTGCTTGGATACACCAAGGAGTATACCTCGTGCTAGTCTCGACAGAATTGATGGTGTCCAGATCCATCAATTCATCGACTAGGGATAATTCCAATACATCACAATTACACATGTAGAGATACTCACTAGTTATGATCCAATCACAAATTCTCTCATGCTGTGAATCACATTGTGGACATTCAGTAAATGAGTTTAAGATGCAATCAAATACATGAAACATGTATACTCAAATAGTGAATCTTCATTTATCATATAAATGGTTCATACATAAGGCGATTGCCTTAGGACATCTCTCATATATTACTAACAGACTCCCACTTGGCCTAATGCCAATCGCTACGGTATCCAATACCATAAGCTCTAACATGACCCTCAAACTTACTTTGAGGTAATGCTTTAGTCAAAGGATCCGCTAAGTTCCTTTCAGTGGGGTTTTTCTCGATTTGTATTTCCTTCCTACTAATGATCTCTCTGATCAAATGATAGCGGCGAAGCCCATGTTTGGATCATTGATGAGACCACATCAAGTTCATAGATGAACTTCTTGATCCAAACCGCTTCCTTTGCTGCTTCCAAAGCTGCAACGTATTCTTCCTTAGTGGCAGAATCCGCTATAGTGTCAAGTTTGGAACCTTTCCAACTTATTGCGCCCCCATTCAAGGTGAACATGTATCCAGACTAAGACCTGGAATCATCCTTGTCTGTCTGGAAGCCGCATCAGATACCCAGATCACCATGTCCCTTCTCCATATATTAGGAACACATCCTTAGTTCTTCTCAAGTACTTAAGGATCGCCTTAACACGCCCAATGATCCATTCTGATCGATCGGTATCCGCCGTGACACTCGTGAGCATACGATACATCGGGCCTCGTGACATAACATAACATACATGATAGATCCTATTGCGGATGCATAGGGAATCTTACTCATGCAAATCCTCTCGTCTTCTGTGCGCGGACACATAGACTTCGAAAGGTGTACCCCATGCCTGATGGGCAGATAACCTTTCTTGGATTCCGACATGCTAAACCTCTTTAGCACTCGGTCTATATATGTAGACTGCGAAAGACCAAGCAACCGTTTCGATCTATCTCTATAGATCTTAATCCCGAGGATGTAGGTTTCTTCTCCCAGGTCTTTCATGGAGAATGTCTTGGATAACCAAACCTTAATCGATCAGAAGATTGACACATCGCTTCCTATAAGTAATATGTCATCGACATACAATACTAGGAACACGATCGCACTCCCACTAACCTTCTTGTACACACAAGGTTCGCTCGATTTTGTGAGAAATCAAACTTTTGATCGCCTCATCAAAACGGATATTCCACCTCGATGCTTGCTTCAATCCATAAATGGATCGCCGCAATTTGCATACCTTGGTTTTATCAACCGATGTGAAACCTCAGTCGTATCATATACACGCCCCTCGAGTGTTTCCATTAAGGAAAGCCGTTTTCACATCCATCCGCCATATCTCATAATCATAATGAGCCGCTATGGCCGTGAGCATCCGAATGGATTTAAGCATAGCTACAAAGTAATAGGTTTCGCCATAATCAACACCTTGCTTTTGACGATATCCTTTCGCCACCAATCTAGCCTTATAGGTAATCACATTACCATCCATGTCGGTTTTCTTCTTGAAAACCCACTTGCACCCTATAGGCTTTATGCCTTCAGGTGGGTCAACCAAGTTCCAAACTTGGTTTTCGTACATGGAATCCATTTCCGACTTCATGGCCCCAAGCCACTTATCCCTTTCTGAACTTGTCAGCACTTCTTCATAACTGGTAGGATTCTCATCATCAATGAGTAACACGTCGTTCGATTCACTTACGAGAAATCCATATCTCTCAGGAATATTGCGTGTTCTACCAGATCTTCGAAGATGTGGTGTTGCAATAGGTCCAGCCGATTGCTCATCACTATGAGTTGTCGGCTGTTGTGCTTCACCAGGTATCTCATCAATGTTTATTTGAGTCTCTCGAGCCTCCTCAAGCTCGACGACACTCCCACTGTTTTCTTGCAAGAGAAACTCTTTCTCTAGAAACACAGCATGCCTTGAAACAAACACCTTTTGTTCCACAGGATGATAGAATTGGTAACCCCTTGTTTCCTTAGGGTATCCAATATATAGACATTTATCAGACTTAGCATCCAGTTTGTCTGATACAGTCCGCTTCACATAAGCAGGACAACCCCATATCTTCAAGTAAGATACATGAGGTTTCATACCATTCCATATCTCATAAGGAGTAGTTGAGACTACCTTGGTAGGCATTCTGTTTAACAAGTAAACAGCTGTCTGAAGTGCATAACCCCAAAAGGACTTGGGAAGAGTCGCATGATTCATCATTGACCTGACCATGTCCAACAAGGTCCGGTTACGCCTCTCAGATACACCATTATGCTGTGGTGTATAGGGCGGAGTCCATTGAGACAATATGCCATTGTCTCTTAGATAATCAAGAAACTCTTGACTTAAGTATTCACCACCTCGATCCGATCGAAGTATTTTAATACTTTTGTCATGTTGTTTCTCTACTTCATTTCTGAATTCTTTGAACCTTTCAAAGGCTTCAGACTTGTGTTTCATCAGGAACACATACCCAAACCGTGAGTGATCATCGGTGAAGGTAATGAAGTAGCTATAGCCTCCTAATGCTTGAGTTGACATAGGTCCACATACATCAGTATTTATTAGACCTAGTAACTCTCCCACTCGTTCACCTTTTCCAGTAAAAGGTAACTTAGTCATCTTGCCTTTTAAGCATGATTCGCATGTATCGTATGAATCCAATTCAAACGATTCCAGAATTCCACATTGGTGTAATTCGGACATGCGTTTCTTGCTTATATGGCCAAGACGACAATGCCACATATAGGAGTCTATTTGATTATCCTTTCGAGCACGCGTGTTGCTCGCTTCGATATTGCAAATGTCACTGGATACGTCCAACGTATAAACACCATTTCTTAAAGTTCTAGTCCCATAAAGAACTCCATTCAATGTTATGTAACAACAATTGTTACTAAAAGTCAAATGGTACCCATTTCTATTTAAACAAGAAATAGAAATGATGTTCTTTATCAACGATGGAACATAAAAGCAATTGTCCAGTTCTAAGACAAGTCCTACAGGGAGTTCCAACAAATACGTTCCGATGGCGAGTGCAGCAACCGTTGCTCCATTCCCAACACGTAAATTTGACTCTCCCCTTGACGAGTCTTCTTCTATTCCTTAGCCCATGTATGTCATTACATATATGTGAGCCACACCCAGTATCAAATACCCAAGTGTCTGAGGAAATAGAATGACAATCAATAAAGAAGATTTCTGAAGAAGATGGGGCATCCGATGCCTTATCCTTCTTCATGGACTCAAGATAAATCTTGCACTTTCTTCGCAAATGGCTCTCCTTGCCATAATGATGGCAAGTTTCCTTTTGTGCTAGTTCTACCTTCTTAGCCCTTCTCTTCTTTCCCTTCTGCTATTCCTTTGACTTCCTCTTAGAACCTTTCTTCGAGGAATCAACTAACAACACCGTCCCCTGCTCATGCTTCTCAGAAGACTCCACAGTCTTCAGCATATTGAGCAGTACCACAGATGAACCTCCTAGCATCTCAGAGGTGAAGAGGAGCTTTGAGACTTCGAACCTTTCGAATCTCACTTGCTCATCAACCAACTCACAAAGACGAAGGACTACGATATGAGCATCCATATGCTCATGCTGCTTTCGTAGCTTGGGTTCCATCGTGGCTAGCATGATGCAACTCATTTGTTCAGAATCACTCACATGTTTCTGATAGGCCAACAATTGGTCCAGAGTTGCATCGTCACTAGACGGAAGAGGCGCTTCGAGGACATTTGCAAGCTTTTCAACCTTGAGAATAATTCTCAAGCTTCTAAGCCAGTCCATGAAGCTCGACCCAGTCAATTTATTCGAATCCAAAATGGAACGCAAATTCAAAGACATCATGATCAATCTTAGAAATACAAAACGAGCATATATGAGAAAGATGATTTTAAAATGCATCAATATACATTTATAAATCCCATTCATTTTTCGAATTTCAAAAACCCCAAAATCACTTCGGGAGATCGTAGGTCCATCTCCGAATGGGCTGATATCCATCATAGTTATGAACAACCTTGGAGAGAGTCCAACAAGCCATTCATAACTACGACGGTAGGTATCAACTATACCGATTGCATATCACGTATATGCAACTATCACAATGTGCTATCAACTAATTGAATGTTCACACATACATCGGGTTGTTAACACATTAACAAGTATGCATCATATGCATAGCACCCAACTTCACCTCCCTTTACATCGACCTTGGAGAGAGTCCAACAAGCCGATGCTCCAGGTTAAAGCCAACCCATTAATCAAGACATAGTTTTAATATGGTTAGAGCGCATTCAACCAATTAGCCCAGCTTGGAGAGAGTCCAACAACCAAAGCTAACGATTGACCTCTGACTCTTACCATATTAGTATTAAACTATTCCATGGTTTGAACATATTCGAGTTCGAGAGTCCAACAACCCAAACAAGAAACAGAACTCTGGTTCTAACCATATTAATGGAAGGTGTAGGCTTTAATATTGATTAAGGGTTTTTATGTCTCATCCTCTTTGCATGCAAATAACTATTATCTACATGGCATGGCATACATGGCATACATCTACATGTCACGACACGCATGGCATAATGTTATGCATCTAATGCAATTACATGGCATACAATTATGTCATGTATATAATTTCCTTATATGTCATAAGTATTTATGGAAATAAAATATGTTTAAGATTTGATTCTCCAAATCAAATCATAATTAAATTAGAAAACAAATTTCCAAATCTAATCACATATTTTATTCATGGAATTATTTGATTAAGGAAAATCTATTTAGGAAACCAATTTCCTAAATCATTAAAACTACTTATGGAAATAAAATATTTTAAGATTTGATTTCCCAAATCAAATCATGATTAAATTAGGAAACAAATTTCCAGAATCTAATCAAATATTTTATTTATGGAAAATATCAATTTCCATAAATACTTCCAACTTTCCAAAAGTGGAAGATTTCCATAAATACTTCTAGACTTTCCAAAATTGAAAATTTTCCATAAATACTTCTAAATTTCTAAAATTTAGAAAATTTCCAGAAATACATTATGACTATCGCAAAACCATTTTTATGATTATGTCGAAACACAACCTGGGCTCTGATACCACTGTTGGGTTTCCGGCACCGCGGCGTGTGTGTGTTCGATCATGTTTCGTAAACATGAGCACAGCGGAAGCAATTAAAATTTATAAATCTATATTTATTACAACACACAACACACGCATGCATATTACAACAAGTGTAGACATAACCGTAAATTAAAATTTGCAATAAAAGAAAATTATCTACGTTATACCTTCCGTATGACGTGTAGCGGGAACGGCATCAACCGGAATGATCCTCGTAAGAATCGTCTCTATCCGTATCCACGCCGAGCTCCTCGGGATGACTTCGCTAAGCCACGAGCTTCGTCTTCGTACGGGTTACTAGCCTCGTGTTGAAGACGACGTGATCGAGAGATGATCACAATCCGAATCCAAATTCGGATCCTAAAACGAGTTCTCAAAACTCGCTTCTCCGGAGAGGTATTCGTCAACCAATTGACGAATCCTTCGTCCTCCACCTCAGAGGATTACCGGAGATCGAATCCCCGGTAAGTTAGCCGCTGTCGGAGCTCTAACCGTCGTCCAAACGACGCTCCGACGAGAGGAGAAGAAGCTGTCCAGAAAACTGGACAGCTTGGTGGAGGATATAGGCGCCGGCCAACCAAGGAAAGAAAAGGCTCACCTTGATGCCAAACCTATAGGAGATCACCGGAGGGTCGCCGGAGTGTTCACCGGCTGAAGCTTGGTCGCCGGCAATGACTTGGACGGCGGCACAAAAGCTGGGCGGCGACACTTTAGGGTTGGGCGCCGAAAACTCGATTAGGGTTTTTGGGTTAGGGTTTAACCCCTATTTTATAGAGAACTAATTCTCTTAATGGTTAATGGATCATATCCATAAAGCCCGTTAACCCGCTCCATCAAGATAAGTTAAAATAAACCAAACCATGATGGTTTATTTTAAGTTAAAACGAACCGAACCAACTTTTGGTTCATTCGTTTAAAATAAACCAAACCCTTTGGTTTATTCTCATCCATTGGATTAGAACCAAACCATTTTGGTTCATCCATTACGTCTTCATAAGACGCGGCCCATCGACGCTTCCATTGCGACTGAAACGATTTCATGCTCGCTTTATGTTTGGTCCAACCAAACCTAGTTTCTCTCGGTCTGAGAATCTCATTCTCAAGCTCGTTTTAAATCCTTTGGATTACACTCGTTGTGCGTGTGACTAAATAGGTTCTCGGTTTATGTTGGCTGTCTATAATTAACCATTAATTATAGAACGATCATGAGTGGCACCTAGTAGTACATCATGATCCCCAATTAACCGAAAAGATCAACGGTTGATCCAGAACTATTTCTGAAATCCTTCAGTAGCTCGAATGAATCATGCCCCATTCCCTTCACTCATCTTATACCCACTTGGTTCAGGACATGGTCTATAGTGTCAGTCCCCACTAGGCTGACTACGTCACACCTAGCCCAAGTATCATTTCCTCGTCCTACGGATTCTAGTTACTCCACATGTATCGAAGAGTACCTTACTCTAAACATGTAATGCTTTGGCCAAAGACTTTAGTAACAATCCGACGAGAGGCCATGGGTATACATCTCCTCGCAAGGAGTGGTGAATCCTTTATAGGCTATTCAAACACCTTCGATCACTTCGACTTATACCCAATCATCCCGGGTCCACATCTCCTTAGAGATGTTTGCTTAAGATGTCAAAGCATATGTCTCCATGATCAAAATGACTTGAATACCGCAAGTCAAAGGAACATCGCACTTAAGCCACAGTAAGAACTTCATTGACATATCTATATATGCAGAGAACCATATGAAGTCTTACGACTGGTCACTCCAATGAACTAGTTACCACAACTAGCATCCACGATTAACTCCGGACATCACTATGTCTCCAGCCAGTGAGAATCAGCTATTTGGATACACCAAGGAGTATACCTCGTGCTAGTCTCGATAGAATTGATGGTGTCCAGATCCATCAATTCATCGACTAGGGATAATTCCGATACATCACAATTACACATGTAGAGATACTCACTAGTTGTGATCCAATCACAAATTCTCTCATGCTGTGAATCGCATCGTGGACATTCAGTAAATGAGTTTAAGATCCAATCAAATACATGAAACATGAATACTCAAATAGTGAATCTTAATTTATCATATAAATGGTTGATACATAAGGCGATTGCCTTAGGACATCTCTCATATATTACTAACATTAGGAACCCAATACAAGTTATTTCCTCTGGGGTTCACTAAATATTCCTTAGGGATCCATTTTCTAGAAATTGTCTTATTTTTGCTTTGACCCCTAGCAATCAAGCATTTATAGGCCTTTTCATTTGTCTTTCCCTTATTACCTAGGTCTTTCCTATTGAAGCTTGCCCTTTGGCTCCCTATGATCATATTTAATGTATTGGAGCCAATTGTAAATTTTTCTAGGGCTTTGGTCAAATGGTCTACCTTTTCCCTTAACATCCTATTTTCCACTATGCATGCATCATTAACATCAAAAGGCATATAGTCATGTGAGCATGCATTATCAATACTAGAAACATAATCATTAAAATTTAAGCATCTTTGTTCTAATTTTTCTTCTAAGGCCTTAATTTGATCGTGCATGCTCTTATTTTTCTTTTTGGCCCTAAACAAATCCATAGTGAAGCTAGAAATCATGGAAACTACTTTCTTAGGAGAGAGATTCGTTACCATAGTTTTCATGTCTTCTTCTTCGGATGAGGAGGATGATGATGAGCCTCCCCCTTCACTAGAGCTCTTCTCACTTGTGCTTGAATTTTCTTGCTCGGAGGAGGAGGTGTCTTGATCATCAAATGCCATCAGAGCCAAATTTGTTACAAAGACATTTTCTTTCTCCGATGATGATAATGAGGAATGATCATCCCATGTCCTTGACTTGAGTGCTTTGGCCTTCCCTTTTTCTTTGACCTTATTCTCTTCTTCCTTCTTCTTGCTCCACTTCTTCTTTTCTATTTTTATCCTCCTTTCTTCTTTGCTCTTGTTCAAGAGGGGACAATCATCTCTTATATGTCCCTCTTGTTAACATTTAAAGCATATGATCTTTCTCTTGTGCCTTCTCCTATCATAAGATTTGTTAAATTTTAAATTTCTTAAAACATACCTTACCTTCCTTACCATATAAGCATCTTCATTGCTATTCATGGAGGATGAGGAGGATGCTTCATTGGAGGAGGAGGAAGTCTCTATCTTCTTCTTCTTCTCCTTGATGGCTACCAAGGCTACTCCTCTAGATGGCTTGATATATGATTCTTCAATCACTCGTTCAAGCCTTGTTTCGTGGAGCTCCATGGTTGAGAAGAACTCCTCTAAGGTGCTCACTTTTAGGTTCTTCGACAAGTAGAAGGAGTCCACCATTGAGCTCCATTTCGATGACTAGGGAAAAGCATCGATTTCTTTCATAAGCATATCCCAGTTCGAAAGATTTTATCCTACACTTCTTAGCCCAATTAAAATTTATTTAAACCAAGAATGCAATGAGGTTACATTTTCTCCCTTTTCAAGTTTGATATTGGTTAATTGGGAGCGGAGGAGGCCTCTCCTTGCAAGCTTAGCCTCCGAGGTGCCTTCATGAAGCTCTATGAGTTTCTCCCACTTTTCCTTGGCGCTTGCACATTCTCCAATCCAGTTCACTTCTTGTTGGGGGAGTACGTTTTAGAGATGGTGCTTTGCCTTTGAGTTTGCCAAGTACTCTTCCCTTTGGTTTTTAGTCCATCTAGACTTCTCGACTTGCTTCCACACTTCATGCCTAGGTACCTCGAAACCATTTTCCATTATTAATAAAATTTCAAAGTCAGTTTCAAAGAATACATCCATTCTCTTCTTCCACCAAGAGAATTCTCCCTCAAACTTCGATGGGTGAGTGTTAAAGTCTGCCATCCTTGATTGTGCTTGTTGCGGCGGTTAGTCCTCGACAAGCTTCCTTGGCTCTGATACCACTTGTAGGATCATCGGTGACTGGCTAGAGGGGGGTGAATTGCCCTTAATCATTGTATGAGCAGAAGTCGTTCTAAATCATCTACAATTAACGTTAGCGCAAGCGAAAAAAATAAAGCAAAGACAATTAAGAACAAACAAAAAGATAAACAATGCTAACAAACAATATAACATGGTTCACGGCCTCACCGCTAATCCACGGTCCGATTCGTCTCCGGTGAATCACCCCAAAACCAATCCACTATTGGTCTCTCCCTTTAGCCCAAGCAAGGTGGAGGTAAACCTTTACAACTCAAGAACACTCCTTTTACAATAGATATGAAATAAAAACTAGTATAAGGAGTTTAAGCTTTGTGGGGCACTAGTAGGATGTTAAGAGCATAAGCATTACCCATCTAAAAGCCCCCACCCTCTCTTTTTATAGAGAGGAAGCAATTCTTATCGTTGGACACTATCAGTCGACTGATGCTTTCATCAGTCGACTGATGTCAACTCCAATGGCTACTGACCAGACCAGATTCGTGGGATCCGCGATCGTTTCTCCAACAGTCGGATGATCAGTCGACTGATGTCGACTTCCAGTCGAGTGACCCGCGAGCTCGACTAGCTTCTGTACCCGTGCACAGTTCTATCCATCGACATCTTCCCTTCAGCAGTCGACTAATGTCGACTTGATTCATCAGCCACAACAGTCGATTGCAGATCGACATAGAGCAGTCGACTGATATGACATGGCAGTCGACTGGTGCCGGCAAGACCTCAAACTTAACATCCGTTAAAGCGTCCAGCGGTCGGGTAAACCTCAACCCTTACGGTCGAGCCTCCGATACTCAGCCATTCGTCCAAGTTCATCTAATGAGCTACTTAAAATTCACTCATTCTCTCATCTTACTTGAAGTCCCTTGCCGAAGCTCTCTTTGTTCACGGCCACGTCCCTCAGCAGCATCAAGCGCATAGCTCTGCAATGCTCCTTCGTGTGTCTTGCTCTCGAAGTCTGCTTCCCTATCATCGATTCAAGTCATCTCGTCCGGTGGTCCCTCGGATGCATCAAGCGTACGACTTTGCAATGCTCCTTCGCCAACTCAAACACGAGGTCGTGAGTGGTGACACTTGCCTAAGCTCCATGTGGGAATTACTAAGTCGTGCAAGACTCCAACGCACATATCAAATCTAATCATCCTAACTTAAAGCTTTTGCCACACGCATCAAAACCATATCACATGGGTTGATTGCCCTAACAATCTTCCCCTTTTTGATGTGTGGCAATCCGTTTAAGTTAGGTAAACAAATAACAATAAACATAAGCAAGGAGAGTATGTAAGTAAAAACGTGAGTATAACAACTCCCCCATAAACATGCAACTCCCCCTTAAGAGATGCTAAATTTTCCCTTTTAGCATGATTAACTTAAACTTCCCTATTTCTCCCCCTTTGACACCATCAAAAACATTATCCAAATGTTATAATCCAAGGTCTCAACTCTAAGGAAGAAAAAATACCAAAAACCAAAGAAAACCTGATGAAATTAAGTTACTATGCTCTTGCACAGTACATTAGTCGACTGGTTCAGAATACCAGTCGACTGGCACACAAAGATCAGGATTTCTGATTTTTTGAACCAATTTCAGAAAAGCACCATAAATTCCAAAAAATTTGAAAAATCGTGAAATTTTGAAAACACATTTTTTTAAGGTCCTTTATTAGAGAAAAATGAGGTTTTATGAAAATTACTTATATTTTCAATGATTTGCGAAAAATCCAAAAGCTTCAAATATAACTAGTGTTTTGATCAAGTTTCTATCCATTTTAACACCTAGTTTTGCTTTAAATTGTTTCAAAACATGAAAGCACTAATTTTAAAGTAAGAACTGGTTTTGAAAACATATGAAATATCCAACCATGATCTTTTGGCATTATGTCTATGAATTAACCATAAGCTTCCCCATGATTGTTCTATTATTGTTGTTTTGATACTTTAAATTACCATCTAAATATCATAGGCATTAGTGGACCATTTGTATCATGCTATCATCTCACCCATACTATGTTTTCAATCAAAGTTATCCTTATGGTGAATATGAGATGTTCCTAAAGGTAATTATGTACTTAACCTTCAAATTCATGCAATTCTACCCATGGTTAAGTATCACTCTAACATACCATATGATCATAAAAAACAAATATGCATTGATTTACATTATCATCATGAAACACAAGTATCAATCAATTTGTAATCTTGCATTAGGTATAAAATAATGAAAATAAGTCAAGTATCACCTATAGCATGATCTAAACCATATTGCCCATGATTATATATTAAATGTCAAGATCATAAATCATGATTGCAAATATATATAACAGTTACATTAACTATCATGATTTAGGCATTATTATCAAATTATGGACACATTATCATCACCCAACACTATTTTAAAAATTATGTCCCGCCATCCTAAGTCAACCAAATAGTATTATATAAGTCAAGTCCACTATGGTTGACTAACCTAGGGTTTTGCATACCCTTAAGGATGGATTTAGGAACCCGATACAAGTTATTTCCTATGGGGTTCACTAAATATTCCTTAGGGATCCATTTTCTAGCAATTGTCTTATTTTTGCTTTGACCCCTAGCAATCAAGCATTTATAGGCCTTTTCATTTGTCTTTCCCTTATGACCAAGGCCTTTCCTATTGAAGCTTGCCCTTTGGTTCCCTATGATTGTGTTTAATGTATTGGAGCCAATTGTAAATTTTTCTAGGGTTTTGGTCAAATGGTCTACCTTTTCCCTTAACATCCTATTTTCCTCAATGCATGCATCATTAACATCAAAAAGCATATAGTCATGTGAGCATGCATTATCAATACTAGAAACATAATCAATTAAATTTAAGCATGTTTGTTCTAATTTTTCTTCTAAGGCCTTAATTTGATCTAGCATGCTCTTATTTTTCTTTTTGGCCCCAAACAAATCCCTAGTGAAGCTAGAAATCATGGAAACTACTTTCTTAGGAGAGAGATTCGTTACCATAGTTTCCATGTCTTCTTCTTCAGATGAGGAGGATGAGTATGAGCCTCCCCCTTCACTGGAGCTCTCCTCACTTGTGCTTGATTTTTCTTGCTCGGTGGAGGAGGTGTCTAGATCATCAAATTCCATTATAGCTAAATTTGTTACAAAGGCATTTTCTTCCTCCGATGATGATGATGAGGAATGATCATCCCATGTCCTTGCCTTGAGTGCTTTGGCCTTCGTTTTTTCATTGGTCTTCTTCTCTTCTTCCTTCTTGCTCCCCATCTTCTTTTCTTCTTTTATCCTTTTTTCTTCTTTTCTCTTGTTCAAGAGGGGATAATCATCTCTTATATGTCTCTCTTGCTGACAGTTAAAGCATATGATCTTTCTCTTGTTCCTTCTCCTATCATAAGATTTGTTAAATTTTAAATTTCTTAAAGCATGCCTTACCTTCCTTACCATATAAGAATCTTCATTGCTATTCATGGAGGATGAGGAGGATGCTTCATCGGAGGAGGAGGAAGTCTCTATCTTCTTCTTCTTCCCTTTAATGGCTACTAAGGCTACTCCTCTAGATGGCTAGATACTTGATTCTTCAATCACTCCTTCAAGCCATGTTTCGTGGAGCTCCATGGTTGAGAAGAACTCCTCTAAGGTGCTCACTTCTAGGTTCTTCGACATGTAGAAGGAGTCCACCATTGAGCTTCATTTCAATGACCGGGGAAAAGCGTCGATTGCTTTCATAAGCATATCCCGGTTTGAAAGATTTTATCCTACACTTGTTAGCCCAATTAAAATTTCTTTAAACCTAGAATGTAATGATGTTACCTTTTCTCCCTTTTCAAGTTTTATATTGGTTAATTGGGAGCGGAGGAGGTCTCTCCTTGCAAGCTTGGCCTCCGGGGAGCCTTCATGAAGCTCTATGAGTTTCTCCCACTTTTCCTTGGCACTTGCACAATCTCCAATCCGGTTCACTTCTTGATTGGGGGAGTACATTTTAGAGATGGTGCTTTGCCTTTGAGTTTGCCAAGTACTCTTCCCTTTGCTTTTTAGTCTATCTAGACTTCTCGACTGGCTTCCCCTCTTCATGCCTAGGTACCTCAAAACGATTTTCCATTATTAATAAAATTTCAAAGTCGGTTTCGAAGAATACCTCCATTCTCTTCTTCCACCAAGAGAATTCTCCCTCAAACTTTGGTGGGTGAATGTTAAATCCTGCCATCCTTGATTGTGCTTGTTGCAGCGGTTAGTCCTCCACAAGCTTCCTTGGCTCTGATACCACTTGTAGGATCGTCGGTGACCGGCTAGAGGGGGGTGAATTGCCCTCAATCATTGTATGAGCGGAAGTCATTCTAAATCATCTACAATTAACGTTAGCGCAAGAGGAAAATTTAAAGCAAAGACAATTAAGAACAAACAAAAAGATAAACAATACTAACAAACAATATAACGTGGTTCACGGCCTCGTCGCTAATCCACGGTCCGATTCGTCTCCGGTGAATCACCCCAAAACCAATCCACTATTGGTCTCTCCCTTTAGCCCAACCATGGTGGAGGTAAACCTTTACAACTCAAGAACACTCCTTTTACAATAGATATGAAAGAAAAACTAGTAGAAGGAGTTTAAGCTTTGTGGGGCACTAGTAGGATGTTAAGAGCGTAAGCATTACCCATCTAAAAGCCCCCACCCTCTCTTTTTATAGAGAGGATGCAATTCTTCCCGTTGGACACTATCAGTCGACTGATGTCGACTCCAACGGCTATTGACCAGATCGAATTTGTTGGATCCATGGTCGTTTCTCTAACAGTCGAATGATCAGTCGACTGAAGTTGACTTCCAGTCGAGTTGCCCACGAGCACGACTAGCTTCTATGCCCGTGCACAGTGCTATCAGTCGACTGATGTCGACTTGATTCATTATCCACACCAGTCGATTGCAGATCGACTTGGAGCAGTCGACTACCTTGACATGGAGATCGACTGGTGCCGGGCAGACCTCAAACTTAACATCCAATTGAGTGTCTGGCGGTCGGGTAAACCTCAACCCTTGCGGTCGAGCCTCCGACACTCAACCATTCAGTCAAGTTCACCTAATAAGCTACATACAATTAACTCATCTCACTTGATGTCCCTCGCCGAAGCTCTCTTCGTTCGCGGCCAGCTCCCTCGGTAGCATCAAGCGCATGGCTCTGCAATGCTCCTTCGCGTCTCTTGCCCTTGAAGTCTGCTTCCTTGGCTTCGCTTTAAGTCATCTCGTCTGGCGGTTCCTCGGATGCATCAAGTGCACGACTCTGCAATGCTCCTTCGCTGACTTAAACACAATGTCGTGAGTGGTGACACTTGCCTAAGCTCCATGTGCGAATTACTAAGTCCTGCAAGACTCCAATGGATATATCAAATCCAATCATCCTAACTTAAACCTTTTGCCACACACATCAAAACCATATCACATGGGTTGATTGCCTTAACAATCTCCCTTTTTGATGTGTGACAATCCATATAAGTTAGGCAAACAAATAACAATAAACATAAGCACGGAAAGCATGTAAGTAAAAACATGAGTATAACAACTCACCCTAAAGACATGGTAAATTATCCCTTTTAGCATGATTAATTTAAACTTTCCTATTTCTCCACCTTTGACACCATCAAAAATATTATCCAAATATTATAATCCAAGGTATCAACTCTAAGGAGGAAAAAATACCAAAAACCAAACAAAACCAGATGACAAGACATCACGATCGATTCAGATCGCCAATGATCATTGGCACTCAAAGATCAGGATTTCTTATTTTTTGAACCAATTTCAGAAATGCACCATAAATTCCAAAAAAAATTGAAAAATCATGATATTTTGAAAACACATTTCTTTTAAGGTACTTTTATCAGTGAAAATGATTTTTCAAGAAAATTTCTTATATTTTCAATGATTTGTCAAAAATCCAAAAGCTTCAAAAATAACTAGTGTTTTGATTAAGTTTGTATCCATTTTAACACCTAGTTTTGCTTTAAATTGTTTCATAATATGAAAGCACATAATTTAAAGTAAGAAATGATTTTGAAAACATTTGAAATAACCAACCATGATCTTTGGGCAATATTTCTATGAATTAAACATATGCCTTCCCCCATGATTGGTATATTATTACTATTTTGATACTTAAAATGACCATCAAAATGCCATATGCTTTAGTGGACTATTTGTATCATCCTATCATCCCACCCAAACTATGTTTTCAATCAAAGTTATCCTTATGGTGAATGTGAGATGTTCCTAAAGGTATTTATGACCTTAACCTTCAAATTCATGGAATTCTACCCATGGTTAAGTATCACTCTAACATATCATATGATCATAAAAACATATATGCATTGATTTCACATTATGATCATGAAACACATGTATCAATCAATTTGTAATCATGCATTAGGTATAACATCATGATAATAAGTCAAGTATCACCTATAGCATGATCATAACCCTATTGCCCATGATTATATATTAAATGTCAAGCTCATAAATCATGATTGCAAACATATATAACAAATACAATAACTATCATGATTTAAGCACTATCATCACTCAACACTATTTCAAAAATTAAGTCCCACCATCCTAAGTCAACCAAATAGTATGATATAAGTCAAGTCCACTATGGTTGACTAACCTATGGTTTTCCTAACCCTTAAGGATAGATTTAGGAACCCAATACAAGTTCTTTCCTATGAAGTTCAATAAATATTCCTTAGGGATTCATTTTCTAGCAATTGTTTTATTTTTTCTTTGACCCCTATCAAACAAGCATTTATAGTCCTTTTTATTTGTCTTTCCCTTATAACCTAGGCCTTTCCTATTGAAGCTTGCCCTTTGGCTCCCTATGATCATGTTTAATGTATTGGAGCCAATTATAAATTTTTCTAGGGCTTTGGTCAAATGGTCTACCTTTTCCCTTAACATCCTATTTTTCTCAATGCATGCATCATTAAAATCAAAAGGCATATAGTCATGTGAGAATGCATTATCAATACTAGAAACATAATCATTAACATTTAAGCATGTTTGTTCTAATTTTTTTTCTAAGGCCTTAATTTGATCTAGCATGCTCTTATTTTTCTTTTTGGCCCTAAATAAATCCCTAGTTAAGCTAGAAATCATGGAAACTACTTTCTTAAGAGAGAGATTTGTTACCATAGTTTCCATGTCTTCTTCTTCGGATGAGGAGGATGATGATGAGCCTCCCCCTTCACTAGAGCTCTCCTCACTTGTGCTTGATTTTTCTTGCTCGGAGGAGGAGGTGTCTAGATCATCAAATGCCATTAGAGCCAAATTTTTGACAAAGGCATTTTCTTCCTCCGATGATGATGATGAGGAAGGATCATCCCTTGTCCTTGCCTTTAGTGCTTTGGCCTTCCCTTTTTCTTTTGACTTCTTCTCTTCTTCCTTCTTCTTGCTCCCCTTCTTCTTTTCTTCTTTTCTCCTCCTTTCTTCTTTGCTCTTGTTGAAGAGAGGACAATCATCTCTTATATGTCCCTCTTGTTGGCAGTTATAACATATGATCTTTCTCTTGTGCCTCCTCCTATCATAACATTTGTTAAATTTCAAATTTCTTAAAGCACGCCTTACTTTCCTTACCATATAAGCATCTTCATTTCTATTCTTAGAGGATGAGGAGGATGCTTCATCGAAGGAGGAGGAAGTCTCTATCTTCATCTTCTTTCCCTTGTTGGCTACCAAGGCTACTCCTCTAGATGGCTTGATACTTGATTCTTCAATCACTCCTTCAAGCCTTGTTTCGTGGAGCTCCATGGTTGAGAAGATCTCCTCTAAGGTGCTCACTTCTATGTTCTTTGACATGTAGAAGGGGTCCACCATTGAGCTCCATTTCGATGACTGAGAAAAGGCGTCGATTGCTTTCATAAGCATATCCTGGTTCGAAAGTTTTTCTCCTTTACTTATTAAACCAATTAAAATTTATTTAAACCTAGAATGTAATGAGGTTACCTTTTCTCCCATTTCAAGTTTGATATTTGTGAATTTGGAGCGGAGGAAGTCTCTCGTTGCAAGCTTGGCCTCTGAGGTGCCTTCATGTAGCTCTATGAGTGTCTCCAACATTTCATTAACACTTGCACATTCTCCAATCCGGTTCACTTCTTGTTGGTGGAGTACGTTGTAGAGATGGTGCTTTGCCTTTGAGTTTGCCAAGTACTCTTCCCTTTGATTTTTAGTCCATCTAGACTTCTCGATTGCCTTCCCCTCTTCATCCCTAGGTACCTCGAAATCATTTTCCATTATTAATAAAATTTCAAAGTCGGTTTCGAAGAATACCTCCATTCTCTTTTTCCACCAAGAGAATTCTCCCTCGAATTTCGGTGAGTGAATGTTAGAGGCGACCATCCTTGATTGTGTGTGTTGCGGCGGTTAGTCCTCAACAAGCTTCCTTGGCTCTGATACCACTTATAGGATCGTTGGTGGCCTACTAGAGGGGGGTTAATAGCCCTTAATCATTGTATGATCCGAATTCGTTCTTAATCATCTACAATTAGCATTAGCGCAAGCAGAAAATATAAAGCAAAGACAATTAAGAAAAAAAAAAGATAAACATTGCTAACAAATAATATAACGTGGTTCATGGCCTCGCCGCTAATCTACGGTCCGATTCATCTCCGGTGAATCACCCTGAAACCAATCCACTATTGGTCTCTTCCTTTAGCCCAAGCAAGGTGGAGGTAAACCTTTACAACTCAAGAACACTCCTTCTTTTACAATAGATGTGAAAAAAAAACTAGAAGAAGGAGTTAATTTTTTTGGGGCACTAGTAGGATGTGAAGAGCATTAGCATTACCCATCTAAAAGCCCCCACCCTCTCTTTTTATAGAGAGGAAGCAATTCTTCCCGTTGGACACTATTAGTCGACTGATGCTTTCATCAGTTGACTGGTGTCGACTCCAACAGATACAGACTAGACCAGATTCGCGGGATCCACGACAGTTTCTCCAACAGTCGTATGATCAGTCGACTGATGTCGACTTCTAGTCGAGTGACCCGCGAGCTCGACTAGCTTCTATGCCCGTGCACAATGCTATCAATCGACTGCTTCCCTTCACCAGTCGACTGATGTCGACTTGATTCATCAGCCACACTAGTCGATTGCAGATCGACTTGGAGCAGTCGACTGCCATGACATGGTAGTCGACTGGTGCTGGGTAGACCTTAAACTTAACCTCCGTTTAAGCGTCCGGCGGTCGGGTAAACATCAACCCTTGCGGTCGAGCCCCCAACACTCAGCCATTCAGCCAAGTTCACCTAATGAGCTACTTACAATTCACTCATTCTCTCATCTCACTTGAAGTCCCTCGCCAAAGCTCTTTTCGTTCGCGGCCACATCCTTTAGCAGCATCAAGCACATGACCCTGCAATGCTCCTTCGCATCTCTTGCCCTCAAAGTCTGATTCCTTGGCTTCGCTTCAAATCATCTCATTCGGCGGTCGCTCGGATGCATCAAGCGCACCGCTCTATAATACTATTTCGCCGACTCAAACACGAGGTTGTGAGTGGTGACACTTGCCTAAGCTCCATGTGCGAATTACTAAGTCCTGCAAGACTCCAACGCACAAATCAAATCCAATCATCCTAACTTAAACCTTTTGCCACACACATCAAATCCATACCACATGGGTTAATTGCCCTAACAATCTTCCCCTTTATTTTTAAACAAATAAAAATAAACATAAGCAAGGAAAGCATGTAAGTAAAAACATGAGTATAACAACTCCCCCTTTAAACATGCAACTCCCCCTTAAGACATGCTAAATTTTCCCTTTTAGCATGATTAACTTAAACTTCCCTATTTCTCCCCCTTTGACACCATCAAAAACATTATCCAAATGTTATAATCCAAGGTATCAACACTAAGGAGGAAAAAATACTAAAAACCAAATAAAACATGATGAAATCAAGTTACTGTGCTCATGCACAGTACATCAGTAGACTGATTCAGACTTCTAGTCGACTGGCACTCAAAGATCAAGATTTTTGATTTTTTTAACTAATTTCAGAAATGCACCATAAATTTCAAAAAATTTAAAAAATCGTGAAATTTTGAAAACACATTTCTTTTAAAGTCCTTTATCAGTGAAAAATGAGTTTTCATGGAAATTACTTATATTTTCAAATATTTGCCAAAAATCCAAAAGCTTCAAAAATAACTAGTGTTTTGATCAAGTTTGTATACATTTTAACACCTAGTTTTGCTTTAAATTTTTTCAAAACATGAAAGCACAGAATTTAAAGTAAGAAATGGTTTTGAAAACATATGAAATATCCAACCATGATCTTTGGGCAATATGTATATGAATTAAACATAAGTCTTCCCCTTGATTGGTCTATTATTGCAATTTTGATACTAAAAATGACCATCTAAATGCCATAGGCATTAGTGGACCATTTATATCATCCTATCATCTCACCCATACTATGTTTTAATTCAAAGTTATCCTTATGGTGAATGTGAGATGTTCCTAACGGTATTTATGTACTTAACCTTCAAATTCATGCAATTCTACCCATGGTTAAGTATCACTCTAACATACCATATGATCATAACAACATATATGCATTGACTTCACATTATGATCATGAAACACATGTATCAATCAATTTGTAATCATGCATTAGGTATAACATTATGAAAATAAGTCAAGTATCACCTATAGCATGATCTAAACCCTATTGCCCATGATTATATATTAAAAGTCAAGATCATAAATCATGATTGCAAACATATATAACAATTACATTAACTATCATGATTTAAGCATTATTATCAATTTATGGGCACATTATCATCACCCATCACTATTTCAAAAATTAAGTTCCACCATCCTAAGTCAACCAAATAGTATTATATAAGTCAAGTCCATTGTGGTTGACTAACCTTGGGTCTTCCTAACCCTTATGGATAGATTTAGGAACCCAATAAAAGTTATTTCCGATGGGGTTCACTAAATATTCCTTAGGAATCCATTTTCCAGCAATTGTCTTATTTTTTCTTTGACCCCAAGCAATCAAGCATTTATAGGCCTTTTCATTTGTCTTTCCCTTATAACCTAGGCATTTCCTATTGAAGCTTGCCCTTTGGCTCCCTATGATCATGTTTAATGTATTGGAGCCAATTGTAAATTTTTCTAGGGCTTTGGTCAAATGGTCTACCTTTTACCTTAACATCCTATTTATCTCACTGCATGCATCATTAACATCAAAAGACATATAGTCATGTGAGCATTCATTAACAATACTAGAAACATAATCATTAACATTTAAGCATGTTTGTTCTTATTTTTCTTCTAAAGCCTTAATTTGATCTAGCATGCTCTTATTTTTCTTTTTAGCCCAAAACAAATCCCTAGTTGAGCTAGAAATCAAGGAAACTACTTTCTTAGGAGAGAGATTCGTTACTATAGTTTCCATGTCTTCTTCTTCGGATGAGGAGGATGAGGATTAGCCTCCCCCTTCACTAGAGCTCTCCTCACTTGTGCTTGATTTTTCTTGCTCGGAGGAGGAGGTGTCTAGATCATCAAATGCCATTAAAGCCAAATTTGTGACAAAGGCAATTTCTTTCTCCAATGATGATAATGAGGAAGGATCATCCCATGACCTTGCCTTGAGTGCTTTGGCCTTCCCTTTTTCTTTGGCATTCTTCTCTTCTTCCTTCTTCTTGCTCCCATTCTTGTTTTCTTCTTTTCTCCTCCTTCCTTCTTTGCTCTTGTTCAAGAAGGGACAATCATCTCTTATATGTCCCTCTTGTTCCTTCTCCTTTCATAAGATTTGTTAAATTTTAAATTTCTTAAAGCACGCCTTACCTTCCTTACCATATAAGAATCTTCATTGCTATTAATGGAGGATGAGGAGGATGCTTCATCGGAGGAGGAGGAAGTCTCTATCTTCTTCTTCTTCCCATTGTTGGCTACCAAGGCTACTCCTCTAGATGGCTTGATACTTGATTCTTCAATCACTCCTTCAAGCCTTGTTTCGTGGAGATCCATAGTTGAGAAGAACTCCTCTAAAGTGCTCACTTCTAGGTTCTTCGACATGTAAAAGGAGTCCACCTTTGAGCTCCTTTCGATGACCGGGGAAAACCGTCGATTGCTTTCATAAGCATATATCGGTTCGAAAGTTTTTCTCCTACACTTGTTAGCCCAATTAAAATTTCTTTAAACCTAGAATGTAATAAGGTTACCTTTTCTCCCTTTTTAAGTTTGATATTGGTTAATTGGGAGCGGAGGAGGTCTCTCCTTGCAAGCTTGGCCTCCGAGGTGCCTTCATGAAGCTCTATGAGTTTCTCCCACATTTCCTTGGTGCTTGCACATTCTCCAATCCGGTTCACTTCTTGTTGGGGGAGTACGTTGTAGAGATGGTGCCTTGCCTTTTAGTTTGCCAAGTACTCTTCCCTTTGGTTTTTAGTCCATCTAGACTTCTCGATTTGCTTCCCCTCTTCATCCCTAGGTACCTCGAAACCATTTTCCATTATTAATAAAATTTCAAAGTCGGTTTCGAAGAATACCTCCATTCTCTTCTGTTAGTGATATATGAGAGATGTTCTAAGGCAATCGCCTTATGTTTGAACTATTTATATGATAAATGAAGATTTACTATTTGAGTATACATGTTTTCATGTATTTGATTAGATCTTAAACTCATTTACTGAATGTCCACGATACGATTCACATCATGAGAGAATTTGTGATCGGATCACAACTTGTGTATGCATGACATGTTGCTTCAAATTGAATTCTATTTTTGAGTTTGAATTTGCAATTGGAAATTGTTTATACCAATATCTATGCATATTTGGTTTTCTACCTGCTGTGCTTTGGCGACACGAGAGGTCACAACCCTCGTATCTAATATTTAGGGGATTTATTCAAGGAACCTAGGGGTAAACCTGATCTCCTGTAACCGTGGGTAGAAGAATACGATGGAACTGGAAATGGTTTGTCGCATGGACTAATTTGGAATCCTCGTACTGCCAATCCCGTCCTTATAAGGCAGAGATAGCTCCCGATAGATGCAGTGGCTCATCGGGAGAGTGTATGATGTCCCTTCCACAAAACCATAGTTAGACATTTAGAAAACACCCAGTTGATAGCATGTTTTGCAACACAAGCGAAACTAAAGTCCTAGATTCCCTTTTAAAGATCTCAGCATGCTTCTTTCTTCCTCCGTGTGACATCGTACTAGAGTTTAGTCCACCGATAACCCTCACAATCGAAACCTTTAGATTTTACTTTTGAATAATTTCACCCACTAAACAAATTGGTACTCGAATCTTAGTGCCTGTGGGATCGATAATCTTTTATTACTTGACGACATCCATGCACTTGCAGGCGTTGAGTGCGAGCACATGCTTCGAGTCCTCGATGGTCTCCGTCACAAGATTTGAGGTCGCATTCGTGTGTATCAAATTTTTGGTGCCGTTGCCGGTGACTGATCGATTCGATATCGAATCGAGAAGTGGATAATTGGATCAGACTTAGGATAGATTTACTTTTCTTGTTTTATTTTATTTTATTTTATTTTATTTTTGTTTATTGAGTTGCTCTTTCCTTATTTATAATTTCTTGCATATAACGATGCATGCTTTTACTCATGATTATGGTCAATTTAATGTTGTAAGTTTTGGTAACATTTATTGTGAGCATTGCGGTGAAACATGTAATACTATTAATAATTGTCCGGATATATTCGAACCTTCACAATTTGAACAAGAAGATGTCACCTACAATTATAATGCATGGCCACAAGATGATTCCTATTTATATAGTTATGACCATGGCTACTTAAACCCTCAATATTGTCCGCCTAAATCCCGACTGGAGCAAATGATGGAAGATTTCATTCAAATAGAACAAGTGGCGAATGCTGAATTCTGACAGCGACATTCGCAGATAGAGACTTAATATTGTTTCCAAAATGAGAACGAGAGCTATGAGTCACCATGCAAATTTTATCCAGAACCAAGTCCTCGCTTAGAAGCCCCGCTAGATAATTTTACTAGGGAATGCAAGGAGCATATCCAACAATTTGCGGAGATTATGGAACGAGAACTAGCAAGAGAAGAAACCAAACGACTAGAAGGTGGCTTTAATTGTGGATCACACCTAATGGGTGGAGACTCACTTTGAGCGAATGGATGAGAAGGATGTAGATGACATTGGAAGTAAAGAAGGACAATCCATTTAATCACCACTAGAAGGAGAACTTGAGGATTATATAATTAATACTTTAATCAAGGAGTGCATTGCTTCAATCAAAACAACTCCTAACCTCTAGGGTCTAGAAGAGCTTGCCTTAACCCTCACCAAAACTTTAGTTACCAATAACGAAGCCCACCTAGTGATTTGTGATGATAAAATTTCATTCAACCTAATAACATCTACTAATCAATCTTTTGGTGAGAATATTTGTGGTGAGTTATATTATTTACAGCATATGGATGAAACAGAATAGCATGATCAAACTCCTAATGATTCTTTAAGGATAAGCATGTTCACTCTCGAACCAAGGAAGGTAGCCAATAAATATCTTGCCCCACCACGAGCAAGATTTAAGAGATATGGTGATAAGGGACCACAAGAGAGGAGGTGTAAGGTGAGCAAATATCTTGCTCTCCCACGAGCAAGATTCAAACACCTCAAATGAAACGTAAGAATATGGTCGAGCTAAATGACCTTAAACAAAGCGCTTCTTGGGAGGCAATCCAAGTTTAGTTTTTAGGTTTCCCTTTGATTGAATTGCATGCATTTAGTTAATTTGAACTTTGATTTACATTTCATTTAGCATTATGATCAGAAGAGAACTTTGCTAGGTAAAAATAAAATCAATATTAGCTTAGCGGCGAGGTATATGAGGAAATTCGAACCGTGGTGCAAAAAGGGGAAAAGAAAGGGGACACAAGGCATAGCCGTGTGTTTTCTCATGGCTGTACCCCATCAATCTGAGGCACACATGGTCTGGCTGTGTGTTTTCACATAGTCGTGTCGCGTCAGGTTAAGTAGGGCGAGCCGTGTGTTTTCACCCCATTTCCACCGTGTGCTTCGATTTTTCTTGCCCTAGCCATGTGGATTCTTTTTCCCCTCCACCTAGAAGATTTTCCAACCTTCAAGGAAGCCAAAAAAAGAAAGGATGAGGTGGACCAAGCAAATGGCATCTCGATCCGGTGCTTCGGAGTGACAAGCAAGGAGAACCAACACCCCTCAAGCTCTGGAGGAGGGTAACACTCTACCAACCCTCCTTTTTCTCAATAATGAACATAGAGATATATATAATATGCTTTCTACTCGTAAACTCACTGCTACTAGGTATCTTGATGAAGATTTTCTAGAGTCCTAAGGGTTGTTGGGAGACATTCAAGCCCTATTTGCAAAAATGTGGTGGGAAGAGATAATGGGAATAAAACACCCAACCTTGGATAGTTCTAGAATTTTTGAGTTCCTTAGAGGCGGAAATTTTAATGGGTAGAGAGAGCGAAGAGGGGAGGATAACTTTTAGAATATTTAACATTGAGTATGAAAGGACCCTCCACCAATGGAATTCATAGTTTGGTTTGCCGAGTGGAGGAGAGAGAAGAATCCCTATTGGGTTTAACTCTCGGATATTTTGGACCGAGTTGATGGGGGAGCACGCTTATGACCCATCTAGGTCCAAAGCATCGCGTCTCCAAAATCTCATTTTTCGATACCTCCACCGAATCATAGCCAGTACTATATTTGGTCATGGGGAGAATGACGGTGTAGTAAGAGCTAGAGAGCTGCTTTGCCTTTGGGACATGCTACAATAAAGGAGTAGCATAGATGTAGGGTCCCACTTCATCAGACACTTAGTGAAGATGGGCACAGCAGTAAGATAAGAGATTAATGTGGTAGGCTTACTTACCCACATGTGCCATAGGACAGGGTATGATTATACTGCATTAGAGAGTATAAAGGAGAGCCCTAGGATCGACCTAGGAGTGTGCATGGCGATGAAAATGATTGTAAGGGAGGGACACTCCTTATGCTTTGTAAGGAAAACCTGACGACCCTTAGGCTCCCCGACCTTGATCGTACCACCATCACCACATGTGCCAACTGGCACTTAGACCTGATAGTGGAGTCCCCGCCACACGAGGGACCATCCACATCGGTGCCCATCTCTCCCCCTTTACATCACTCTCCTTCCAGTCCACACATACATAAGAGCCCACCTAGTCCACGTCGACATGAGCCTACACTTGCACCACCACCTTTTTCCACTTTTGAGCAGGATGCAAGTATGTTGTCCTATGATTTCATGGAGTTCTGTTCATGCCTCGAAGACATATATGCCAAACAGCAGACACAGAGGCAGCAATGGAAGGAGCAGAGTGCCTACACGTAGGCGGAGTTCCAGGGTTTCCGGGAGCACTTCCAGTGGGCTGAGGAGTTCTACGAATAGGCCCGCATCTACTTCTAGGAGGAGGCTACCCATCGCCACGATGAGGCCACCTACCGCAAGGAGATGCGGCAGCACATGCATGCCCAGTAGACACAGTGGGCTAGGGAGGAGGAGCACCGAGCAGCTATTGCATCCACCAGCTCTTAGATTGACCACATGTACATGGGGCATCAGCGGCTCAGTAGTAGGTTCTCCCAGGATCCCGAGATGCTGAGGCTTCCAGACTTTCCACCTCGTCGACCATACTAGAGGTATACTTTCATGTAAGTCTGGAGGGGCCCCAAATTTTATTTTGTTTCAAGCAGTAGTTTCTTTCTTGATATTTGCATCATTGTTGGCATTCATTTGTTCGTGCATAGGTGGTTGAGTTTCTTTTAGCACTTAGTTTTTGCTATCTATAAAGCTGCCTTAGTAGTTTTTTTTAGAGTTTTCTTCATGAGTTGTTTCCATGAGTAGTGTAACTTCATTTACCTCGTGGTATTTTATTTTATTTGCATTAAATTAATATTCTAGACTTACATTGGTTAGCTTCTATTTTTACACCTACACATGTCTAACATTCTGAAAGGGAGAGTCTAGTACATACCTAGTTATGATTCATCTCAGTAGTCTAGTACTTTGGAAAGCACAGGTGACCCTAAGACTAGATTTTTAGTTACTAGAGATGCTCGGATTGTGTAAGCCCATTCGAAAAAATCAAAATCTCAGTGAGCCGAAAAAAAATTAAAAAAAAAAGAAAAGAATGAAAAAGAAAAAGAAAAAGAGAGAGAGAGAGATTATGAGGGATAAAAGAACAGTTGTTGTAGGTGGAAATGGCCAGGTGCCCCTTTGAGACCGAGTTAGGTTACAGGGGAAACACCTACCAATTTCTCTCAATACCAAGTACGCCTTTGAGACTTTGTGCTAGATCTAGGGAATGACCCTCGCTTTGGGCAGGTAAGTGCCTAAGAGCCGGAGACCTTAGGAAAGCTATAGGATGATGACTTAACTCACCATGGAACGAGTATCCCCTAAGAATGATTCACTTGGCACGAGCACGAGGAGCTAATTTAGTGAATTTCTAAAATATATTTATTTTTATTTGATTGCAAATACCACTTGATAAATTTACTTAACATGCTAGTATGGAACAATATCCTTTTAAAATTTCATGGCACTGAGGTTTGCTTGAGGAGAAGCAAAGATTCAAGTCTGGGGGAAGTGATGTGAGCAAAACATATAGGGTTTTAGGAGTAGTTTTCACTCACATCTCATTACATTTAATGTTAGTTTCATGCATATGTTACTTTGTTTTGCATGCATTTTCTATTTTCTGGTTCGACGATCTGCACTTTGTACTTTTGCGTGCAGGAGAGCATTCTGGGGAAAAAGGTGCACTTTCTGAGCAAAAGAAGGGCATTTTGCAGCTAGACGCAGAATGGGACACAGCCAGGGCGTGTTGCTACACACGGTCATGTCTAATGGGCAAGATCTGCCACCCCAGGGATGCACACGGCCATGTGCCGACCAAGTAGATTGACGCGATTAGGGTTTTATCCGGATTTTGCAGTGATCTGATGTGATATCTATATAAGGAGAGCTCCGCACAAACCCTAGGGGGGAGGTACGATGGCAAGGACAGCACATCGAAGCCCTAAAAAACTTAGGAAACTCGCAACGGGGAGGAAGAACGCCGTCGGAGATCCAAGTTCTGCACTTCAACACCGGAGAGAAGGTCACATCGTCATTGTAACCTATTGTTCTTGCAATTTGTTTCTGATATATTTGAAAATGAAAATGCCTTGTGATTCTCCTCTTTTATATATGGAGTAGTTCCTTCGATTCTAGGATTAGGGAGTAGCTTGTGTACGCATAACATGTTGCTTCAAATTGAATTCTATTTTTGAGTTTGAATTTGCAATTAGAAATTGTTTATACCAATATCTATGCGTATTTGGTTTTCTACGCACTGTGCTTACGCGATACGAGGGATGACAACCCTCGTATCTAAGATTTAGAGGATTTATACAAGGAACCTAGGGGTAAACCTGATCTCCTATAACCATGGGTAGAAGGATGCAATGGAACTAGAAACAGTTCGTCGCAGGGATTGATTTGGCATCTTCATACCACCTATCCCATCCTTGTAAGGTTGCGATAGCTCCCGATAGATACGATGGCTCATCGGGAGAGTGTATGATGTCCCTTCCACAAAACCAGAGTTAGACGGTTAGACAACACCCAGTTGATAGCATGTTTTGCGACACACGAGCGAAACTGAAGTCCTAGAATCCCTTTTAAAGATCTTGGCATGCTCCTTTCTTCTTCCATGTGACACCATACTAGAGTTTAGTCCACTGACAACCCTCACAATCAAAACCTTTAGATTTTACTTCCGAACAATTTCACCCACTGAACAAATTGGTACTCGAATCTCAGTCCCTGTGGGATTGATAATCTTTTATTACTTGACGACATCCGTGCACTTGCAGGCGTTGAGTGCGAGTACGCGCTTCGAGTCCTCGATGGTCTCCATCGTGAGATTTGAGGTCGCGTTCGCGTGCATCAATCGGCTTGGCCATGAAGACGATATCGTCTTCTTCCTTCTCCGACGATTCTTCCCAAGTAGGGTTAAGAACTTTCTTGGTTGCTTTGTTCTTTAGTTTTGGACACTCCGACTTGATGTGCCCGAACATGTTACATTCAAAACATCTCAAATTTGAATTAGACTTAGATTTAGTTTTACCTTGATTGACGGGTCGTTTCCAGCTCTTGATCATCTTCCGGACTAGATTTACTAGTTCGGTTTCCATTTTGGGATCTACCTCCGACTCTTACTCGTATTCGTAGTCTTCCTTGGGCGGTGGTTTGTTCATGACCTTCTTCTTCGAACTGCAATTAAGGGAATACCTTTCTCGGCTCAGACCACATTTGTTTGTTTATGAAGTTCAAACTCAGAAAATAACTCATCTAATCTAAGTTTTGAAAGATCCTTAGAAACCTTGTAGGCATCAACCATGGATGCCCACAAGTTGGTCCTAGGAAAAGAGTTTAAGGCATACCTTATGAGGACTCGATTCTCGACCTTTTGTCCGATGGCGTGCAAGCTATTGACGATGTCTTGAATACGAGCATGCAGTTGTGTCGCCGTCTCATGTTCCTGCATCTTAAGGTTATACTTATTGAAAAGCAAGTCACGTTTACATACCTTCGCGTCGTCGGTTCCTTCATGTAGCTCTATGAGTTTAGTCCATAGATCTTTCGCGCTATTGAAGGGGCCGACACAGTTTAACTCCTCTTTGGACAAGCCGCATTGAAGGATTTGGGTCACCTTAGCGTCGGCTTCCACTTGTCTTTTCATGGCATTAGTCCATTGATCATAATCCAATTATTCACCCACTTCATTAGTAGGAAGCGTGAATCCGGTTTGGATTATGATCCACATCTCGATTTGGGATTTTAGGAATCACTCCATTCGACCCTTCAAATAACGGAAGTCGTCTTCGTTGTAAAATGGATGTTGGACTGTGCTAAACCCTTTGAGATGATCCATTTACAAAAGAAAGAAAACAAGTACCTCGCAAAACAAAAACAATCGAAATGTACCAAGACTTTTGTCTTGGATTAGTAGTGTGGGAGAATGGATTTAAACCAAAAGAAAAACTCATAAAACAAAAATAAATAGAAAAAAATATGTAAAAATTACTAGATTGGTGGTTTTACTATATCGTAGTGCCCCGGCTCTGATACCAATTGTTGGATCAATTTGAGCGCTAGAGGGGGGGGGTGAATAGCGCACGAGAAAACTTTTCGAGAGAATTGGTTTAATGAAAAAGTACATAGCAGAAAATAAATAAGATACTCTTTGTTTTTACTTGGTTCACACCCTTCGGCTTCTAATCCAAGGTCCTAATGATCCTATAACGTGTACGGAGAGCAATCCACTAAAAACACTCTTCCTCATTAGAGGTAGGAGTAAGTGATTACAAAATCAGGAAAAAGGATTGAGGTAGAGGGACACTCCCCCTCTCCTCGTTACGAAGAAAGCACAATAATAAAACAAGAATTACAAGTGCTGATTGAACTTTAAAGGAACTTTTACGAACAACTTTTAGATGAGAAGTTTGAGCTCTAGTCGTCGTTTCGACAGGGCTTCATCGTCATAAGAATGTCGGAGTGTCGCAGCATATTGGAAGCACTTGGAGGCTCTTAGAATGATGGAAGAAAGGTGGAGAACCCCTACTTCTATAGCCTTGTGAAACCCTAATCGTTGAGATGAGGTTTCATGAGGTGATGCCACATAGACCTTGAGAAATGGTGATAAGCTTTGACTCTCCTCAAGGTTGATCTCGATCTTTGGATATCGATCACCCATCGATACAAGCCATCGATTGGTGATGGCGTGGTAGAGTGCAATGAAGAGTTAGCTCGAAAATGTTGTTAGTATAAGTAAGCTCGATGGCCATTTACCATCCGATCTCGACATAGACCTTCCATGGGAAGTCTTGGTCAGATCGACGCCTAAGAACATCCCCGTACGGAGGAAACGACCTTACTTACACTCACTCACACGAGCTTACCTCAACCTTTACCTTTGAAGCTTCGCTTCCGGTCTTCACCCGAGTTCCTCGGCTCTCTCCGAAGTCCTCCCGGTGTCGCCCGACCACCACGGTTCCCTCCGGGTGTTGCTGACCTTCGGCTTTGCTTAGCAATTCTGCACACTTGATTCAGCTCTTGAGAAAACAAAGTGAACTTATCTTTGTTTATTTGCTTTAACCAAACTCAGGTTCGATTCAGGTGCCTACTACACCAACAGATTGAGCATTGCGATGCAGTTGGGGATTATAATCAAAGGCCCAACACCCCATACTCGATACCTACAATCTCGGATGGAGGAACCACCCTAATTTTTCCTATCGAAATAACTCGGGAAACTTCCAACCATCAAGAGGGTATGAGCAGCAGTAACCATAGAAGTCTAGGTTAGAATTGATGATGGAAGACTTCATTGCTACCCAAATGAAGGCCAATGAAGAGTTCCGCTGCCAACATCAGATAACAGAGGAGTCACTCAGAGACTTGAAGGCCACCATTGACGGTCTTGCAAGTCTCAGAAGGATGTTGGAGACATAGGTGGCCTAGATAGCCCAAACCATGTCGTAAACTATGGAGAGCTCTCCAACATTACCCGAGCAGAGTCAAGTTAAGGAAGGAGTGTCTAGCGAGAGAGTAGCATAGAGAATCAGATTCGCCAAGGGTTGTGCAGCCATGGTTTCCACCCTACCCGACCAAGCCAATATTGAAGATAAAATTCCTCCCCAGCTTGAGGACCCAGGTGAATTTGTTATCACTTGCTCGATTTATGGGGAAAGCTTCGATGAAGCATTGTGCAACTTGGGTCATCAATAAGTGTGATGCCCTACGCATACTATTTGAAGATGGGATTGAATGGGCTCCAACCAGCGAACCTTGGTATTCATATGGGGAACGACTCAGTCAAGGAACCCGTCGGCATGCTAGCACATGTGCTTGTGGTCATCGAGAACATCGTGATACATATGGATTTTATTATACTCGACACAGAACCAGATACCCAGAATCCCATCATCTTTGGAAGACCCTTTCTGGCGACTACAGGGGCATGCATAGACATAAAAGTGCACAAGATCTCATTGGAGGTAGACGGGGAGATCCTCTTCAATCTGTCAGAGTGTAGAACTCCATTCATAGACGACTTCACTTTCAGTAGTTTAAAGCCAAGACCACTGGATGTCAATCCTGAGACAGATGAATGGAGGTTTACATAACCTCTGGAGCCAAGTTGAAAATGGAGTGTGGTCGAGCTAAAAGACCTTAAATAAAGCGCTTCTTGGGAGGCAACCCAAATTTAGTTTTAGGTTCCCTTTTTATTGTATTGCATTCATTTGGTTAATTTGAACTTTGATTTCCATTTCATTTAGCATTAAGACCAGAAAGAACTTGCTTGGTAAAAATAAAAATCAATTTTATCTTGCACGACAAGGCGTGTGAGAAAATTCGAACCGTTGTGCATGAAAGGAAAAAAATGGGAGGCACACGACCTGGCCGTGTGTTTTCACATGGTTGTGCCCAACTAACCCGAGGTGCCCACGGCCTGGCCGTGTGTATTCACATGGTTGTGGTGCACGAGGTTAAGTAAGGCACACTATGCGTTTCCACCCCAAATACACCGTGTGTTTTGATTTCTCTTGCCTTAGCCATGTGGATCCTTCTTCCCCACCACCTAGAAGCCTTTCCAACCCTCAAGGGAGCCCAAAAGAAGTAAGAATGAGGAGGACCAAGCAAGTGGCATCTCGATCTCGAGCTTCGGAGCGAAGGACAAGGAGAACGGAAGCCCCTCAAGCTCCGGAGGAAGGTAACGCCTTTCCAACCCTTCTCTTTCGCAATAATGAGGATAGGGAAAGATTTGATATTGTTGGTGCAGTAGGCACCTAAGTCAAACTCGAGTTTTGATTATAGCAAACGATATAAAGTTAAGCTTATATTGTTATCTCATGAGCTGAATCGAGTGTGCAGAAAAGTGCTAAAGCTAGAGCTGAAGGCTAGCAAAACCCGGAGGAAGCCGTGGTTGTCGGGTGACACTCGAGTGATTTTGGAGGAAGCCGAAGGAATCGAGTGGAAGGCCGAAAGAAAAAGCGACACAGTAAGTATCAAGGTAAGCTCGTGTGTGCGAGCGTAAGTGAGGTCGTATCCTCCTTACGGGGATAGTCTTTAGCGTAGATCTTACCCAAGACATCCCATCGATGGTCTAGGTCGAGATTGGACGGTCGGAGGCCGTCGAAATAATGTTTTTATTTAGCTAACTTTTGATATTAGTCGATCAGCATCGTCATAGATATCGCATCGATAGTCATTGTATACTTATCACGATCGGTGATGATGGCCATCAGTCGACTGATGATGGCCATCAGTCGACTTATGGTCAATGATCATCATCGAGGAGTCAAACTTTATCACCATTTTTCAAGGAGTCTTGTGCCCAATTCCTATTGGTTGAAGATCCTCTCGAAAAGGGGCTCAAGGGCTATAAAAGGAGGGTTACTCCTAGGATTTTTTATCAACTCTAAGTGCTCAAAAGCCTCTGCAACTCTGCGATTCTCCGACGACTCTACGACGAAGTGCTGTCAACAACCCTAGCTTAGTTTCTATTCTTTAGTTGTTGGTATTTTACTTTATCGTCTCTTTAATTTTGCAATTCCTTTTATTAATCAAGGTTTTCTATCATTGCACTTTACATTAATAGAAGAGAGGGTTTGTCTCTCTATCTTTTCTTTCGAAGTTTTTTTTTGCAATCGTCAAACTCCTACCTCCAACGAGGAGGAGTGTTTATAGTGAATTGCCCTCCGTGCGTGATCAAGGATCACTAGGGCCTTGGAGTAGTAGCCGAAGGCTATGAACCAAGTAAAAAATCTATTTGTCTCTTTTAGTTTTCATTTATCTTTCCGTTGTGTATAATTGTCTTGAAACAAATTCGAACGAAATAAAAGGTTTATCGCTATTCACCCCCCCTCTAGCGATCCGCTTCGATCCAACAATTGGTATCAGAGTCGGGGGTGCTAAGATTTGCTGAAACCACTGATCTAGCTTTTTACAGATTTTTTTTCCTTTTTTATTCTGTTTATTTCGAATTTATTTCATTTGGTTAGTGCTTCTTCCGCACTACTAATCCAAGACGCGAGTCTTGGTACATTTCGTGTGTTTGTGTCGTTGTGAGGTTTCTCGCCTCTATTTTCTTGTTTCTTTTGTATCAATGGCCAATCTCGAGGGTTTTAGCACCGTCTGACCTCCGTTTTACAATGGAGATGACTTCTGTTATTGGAAGGGTTGGATGGAATGCTTTCTTAAAACTCAAATCGAGATGTGGATCATAATCTAAACGGGATTCACACTTCCGACTAATGAAGTGGGTGAATCTTTCGATTATGACCAATGGACAATTGCGACAAAAAGACAAGTCAAAGCCAACGCCAAGGCAACTCAAATCCTCCAATGCGGCTTGTCCAAGGAGGAGCTTAATCGCCTCGGCCCCTTCATCAGCAAAAAGGACCTTTGGGCAAAGCTAGTGGAGCTACACGAAGGAACTGATGAAGCCAAGGTATGTAAACGCGATCTTTTGTTTAATAAATTATATAATCTAAAAATGCAGGAACACGAAACGGCGACTCAACTTCACGCTCGCATTCAAGACATTGTCAATAACCTACACGCGATCGGGCAAAAGGTCAAAAACCGCGACCTTATATGGTATGTTCTTAACTCCTTTCCGAGGACTACCTTGTGGGCATCCATAGTCGATGCCTACAAGGTGTCCATGGATCTTTCAAAACTTAGGTTTGATGAGTTATTTTCCGATTTCGAACTTCATGAGCTGTCTAACTCGGAACCCGAGAAGGGCATAGCACTTTTTGCAGGTTCGAGGAAGAAAACCGCAAGCAAGCCACCCCCGAAGGAAGAAGAGGATGAGTCTGATTCGGAGGTCGACCCGGAAATGGAGGCCGAACTAGTCAACCTAGTTCGAAGGATAGTCAAGGGTCGAAAGGGAACCATCACTCGACCCAACGAAGGTAAGCCTAAAAGTTCTAACATTAGGTGTTACGAATGCAACAGGTTTGGACATATCAAGTCCGAATGCCCAAAACTCAAGAGCAAAGCACCAAAACACAAAAAGGCACTCAATGCTACATGGCAAGAAGCATCCGAGGAAGAAGATGATGATCGTGTCCTCATGGCTAAACTGGTGGAATCGGAGATGGAGTCAGAAACACAACACGAGTCAGAAACCGAAGACGAGTCGGACTGCGAGCACTATTCAAGACAAGCCACGGATACACATCCGCTTCAAAAGATACACTCAAGGTAAGTCGATCCCTTATTAGTACACTTTATAGTGTAATTAAGTTTTTAACTAGGAAATTAGCTAAGTCCGAGTCCATGGTCGAGACCCTGGTTGAGGAAGTTAAACTCCTCAAACACGAGGTCTCCCTAACCTCTTCGACTAGTCGAGTTCGAGAGGAGGACTCAACCCGGGTTGAAAAGCTCGAAGTTGAGAACTCACTCTTGAAGAGTCAAGTCGAAGATCTTAGGAACTCATTGGAAAGGTTTACCTTGGGATCCAAAGGACTTGACCTCCTACTTGGATCGCAAAGGGCCGTGTACAACAAGGCCGAACTAGGGTTTAGCTCAAATACAATCAACAAGTCGTATATGTCGATTGTAAGTCAACATAAAAAACGTGTCCAAGCATGGGTCCCTAAGACTGCCTTGATTTCAAACATAGGATCGAACCAGTACTGGGTTCCCAAGGACCAAATCCACTATGTGGAGAAACCGAACGGATTCAACGGTCCAGGGGGAGCCAGTACAAAACTTGTTTGTATTTAAACTTAGAAATTGCATGCTTAGGTTATTTATTTAGTTTGATTTTTCTTTTTAGAATGGCTAGATAGGACTATAACTCGTTAATACTTGATAACATAGTACCAGGACACAACGAGATGATATTACGCTAGGAAAGCGGAGTCTTGTGTATTCAGGCTAGATAAGGCGTATCTAGTTCGGTGCACTTGACTGAGCGAAACTAGCTAAAACTACCTCGCTGCATCCTATACTAGTTAGACTAGGAAGTGGTCTTAGGTAAGTCAAGTTTCTATTTTCTTGAAAATGGCTTTGTCTAAGGAAGTGGTCGTTGTTCCGATCAAAGAAGGCCTCTGTGCCTCGCCACGACCTGGAAGACATGATCTTGAAAAAGTGACTTGATGAACCTAAGGTCAAATCTGAATCTAACGCAAGGTTGACAAGTGTTCAATTCATTAAATTTAAATCAAGTAAAATTGGGAGTCATCTCACAAGAACATATAGTGTTAACATGTTTGATCATGTAGACATGGGTGAGATGATTTAGGTTAATCAACTTCAAACCAATCTTTAAATCCAATATTCGATCCAACTACCTTGCGTGTAGGATCAATGGATGTTGGACAGTGGTTGTTCCCGACACATGACCGGGGATCAACTCAAGTTTTTGAAGCTTCGATTCAAACGACAAGGATCAGTAGCCTTCGGAAACAACGACAAGCTCAAAATCATCAGATCAGGTGATATTGTGCTCAACTGTAACTTTATTATTCAAAATGTCTTATTGGTAGAAAATTTTCAATATAATTTACTTAGTGTAAGCCAATTGTGTGATAATAACTATAAGGTCATATTTCTAGAAAATGAATGCATAATTAATACAAATGAAACTTCTAAAACAATCCTTAAGGGAACCAGAAACAACAATATTTACACTATTAATTTAACTAACTCCTCAACCAAGTGTCTTATGACACGGCAAGAGGAATCATGGTTGTGGCACCGACGACTCGATCACTCACACCCGAGACTCATCCACAAGATGAGTCAAAGTGACTTAGTCAAAGGTTTGCCTAACCTCAATAACTTAAACAATAAAATATGTAATGCTTGTCAACAAGGTAAACAATCTTGGACACAACATAAATTAACTAATCAAGAATGAACCAAAAGTGTTCTTGAGCTCCTACACATTGATCTATTTGATTCACACGGAGCTAAGTCACTTAATGGGTGTAAATTCTGCTTAGTCATAATTAATGACTATTCTAGATTTACTTGGGTTAGGTTCATCAAACACAAAAGTGATACCCTAGATCAATTAATTAATCTATTTAAACTAATAGAAAATCAACAAAACCTTAAAATCAAAAGACTTAGGACTGATCATGCTGGTGAATTCGAGAAACACAAGTTTATAGAATTCTGTAACCTAAATGGATACCACCAAGAGTATTCTTGCCCTAGAACCCCACAACAAAATGGCCTAGTAGAATGTAAAAATAGAACCCTACAAGAAGCCGCTAGGACAATGTTAAACGAGTATAACCTACTCGATAGGTTTTGGGCAGAAGCCGTAAGTACGGCTTGCTATGTGCAAAATAGGATCCTTGTGGTAAAGAGGCACCTTAAGACTTCATACGATATTTATCATGATAAAATACCTAACATCAAGTACTTTAGGGTATTTGGGGTAAGGTACATATCCTAAACACTAAGGATTACCTAGGGAAATTTACATCCAAAACCTCAATCGGGATCTTTCTAGGATACTCGATTAAAAGTAGAGCTTATAGAGTATATAACAATGACACCTTTAGAGTCGAGGAGACTATCAATGTAGTATTTGATGAAGGACACGAACCTACAAAACCCCCGGTAACCCCAATTAGCGAGCCGATACATACCAGACTCAACTCTGATCCAGAAAACAAGTCTAGTATTAATCCTAACCTAAGTCAACCAAGTCATTCTTGTTGGGATGTATACTGAAAAGTCTATCTTTTGTATGAACATCTTTATTTTGAAATAAGAATCTCATGATCATTGTTTGCATATTTATGGTGATGCATATTGTCTAATACATTACATTGTAGATAACATGGTGTGTGGTGTCACACGGGAGATCATGTTATCAGATCCTTGTAAAGTATAAGTATAGGCTCACAACCGAGATGACTTTGGACAAACCATTGGCATGGTTGTAGTGTGATTTGAAATAGGTTTGTCTTGACAATAGAATCACACTAGTAAACTTTGTGTGTATTGAGCAGGATCGACTTAGAGGTGATTCGATTTATTGTTGACTACATAATCGAATCGGACCTCAGATATTATATTGTACATGCTCTTAATCCTGATATAATAACGGGCACATATACTTAGTATTAATTTCTTTGATTTACCAATGGGCAAGATTTATAGATTAAATCGATAGGCTCGGTAAGTTGGGAAATGATATTATTTATATGGTGCACCGTTGATTATAGGAGGAAACCGTGTCCTATATATCAGGATGATGATGTCCCCTTGAGGAGCTGATAAGGTTCATCATGTAAACCCTGCAGGTGGACTTGGTCCGGCATGATGAAAAGGTTGAGTGGTATTCCTCATGGAGTTAGATGTTGATTAATTAATGGTCAGTAAATTAATTAATCAACAAACATTCGAGATCTGTAAGGTAGCTCAATGATAATCCTTTAGTGGATTGGATTATCATTAATGGATCAGACTTTATGTGGGCTTGATCCATTGGGTGACCAAGATCCAACGCCTCCTCATGGTCCCTATTGTAGCCTATTAAAACCTCATGAAGCCTAGATCCAATGGATGAAAACAAAACTCTAGATCCAAAGGTAGAGATTAAATCTCTAGATCCGATTGTTGAGATTAAATCTCTAGATCTGACGGTTGAGATTAAATCCTTAGAACCAATGTTGGAGATTAAAACAAGGCTTATCCCTAACTCTATAAAAGGAGAGGAAGGGGTGGGCGACAAAAAGAATCCCATTAGAGATAGGATTATGGCAAGGGGCTGCAAGCATTGGGGATTAGGGTTTAGGTGTCGGCGGCACCAAATAAGGAAAAGTTTTCCTTATCTTCTTCTTCTTCCTTGGTGGTCGGCGCCCATACAACCCTTCCCTCCCTTGGCCGGCATCCAAACCAGCCCTTCTCCTTCTCCTTGGTCGGTGGAAACAAGACTTCGGGTCTTCCCTTGGAGTCTTGGCTGGTTTCCATCTTATTCTTCTCCTTCTTGGCCGGCGGCAAGCACCAAGCTTGGAGCTTGGTGGTTGGTTGAAAGAAGGAGAAGTGCTTTGTTTATTAGTCTTCCTCTTGTTCAGAGCGAGCAAGGAAGGAATATTGGTGATCTAGGAGCTTCGACTTTTGGTAGATCGTTGCCCACACGACGTCCAAAAGGAGGAAGGACATACGATAGAAGATCGAGTGGTATAATACTTGTCTATTTTCTTATGTAACATGTTTATGATTGTTTTAAATTATATATGCATGATATAGTCTATTTTGTGGCTAATATAACTTGGAGCCCGAACATAAACACAAAAGCCGGCGATCCGTATATCTTCTATTCCGCGGCTATTCATAGAATAGAGGTTGGTTGCTTGAACAACAAGTTTGTTCAAGTGACTACTCTAATCGAATAGCACGATGATGAAACGGTTGCTTGGGTAATCCCTCTTGTCAAGGATAAATTTTTTTATCCGGGGATGTAGAAGGGATCGCAATGAACAAACAACCGAGTTGAAGTGGGAAGCGAAGTTTCCTACCTTTAATTCTATTGACCAAGTGATAGATGACTCTAACCCAAACCAAAGTAGGACTCAAACGAGTCATCCTATTGACCAAGCGGTAGATGACTCAAACCAAAATCAAACTAGGACTCAAACCAATCATCCTATCGACCAAATGATAGGTGATCCAAGTCTAGAAGTCCTAACTAGAGCCTCATACAGAAACCTTAGTCAAATCTCCCTGATTTCCAAAATTGAACCCAAAACTATTGACCAAGCTCTTCTTGATCGCGATTGGATTATTACAATGCAAGAAGAGCTGGCTCAATTCACTAGGAACAAAGTATGGGAATTAGTAGCACCACCTAAAGATAAAACAATCATTGGAACAAGGTGGGTATTTAGAAATAAACTTGATGATAAAGGTGAAGTAGTTAGTGTTAGTAATATATGAGAGATGTCCTAAGACAATCGCCTTATGTTTGAACCATTTATATGATAAATGAAGATTCACTATTTGAGTATACATGTTTTCATGAATTTGATTAGATCTTAAACTCATTTACTGAATATCCACGATACGATTCACAGCATGAGAGAATTTGTGATCGGATCACAACTAGTGAGTATCTCTACATGTGTAATTGTGATGTAACGGAATATCCCTAGTCGATGAATTGATTGATTTGGACACCATTGATTGTGTCGAGACTAGCACGAGGTATACTCCTTGGTGTATCCAAGCAGCTGATTCTCACTAGTTGGAGACATTATGATGTCCGGAGTTAATCGTGGATGCTAGTTATGGTAACTAGTTCATTTGAGTGACCAGCCGTAAGACTTCATATGGTTCTCTGCATATATTGATATGTCAATAAAGTTCTTACTGTGGCTTAAGTGCGATGTTCCTTTGACTTGCATGTTGGGTTTCCGGCACCGCGGCGTGTGTGTGTTCGATCATGTTTCGTAAACATGAGCACAGCGGAAGCAATTAAAAATAATAAATCTATATTTATTACAACACACACAACACACGCATGCATATTACAACAAGTGTAGACATAACCGTAAATTAAAATTTGCAATAAAAGAAAATTATCTACGTTATACCTTCCGTATGACGTGTAGCGGGAACGGCATCAACCGGAACGATCCTCGTAAGAATCGTCTCTATCCGTATCCATGCCGAGATCCTCGGGATGACTTCGCTAAGCCACGAGCTTCGTCTTCGTACGGGTTACTAGCCTCGTGTTGAAGACGACATGATCGATAGATGATCACAATCCGAATCCAAATTCGGATCCTAAAACGAGTTCTCTAAACTCGCTTCTCCGGAGAGGTATTCGTCAACCAATTGACGAATCCTTCATCCTCCACCTCAGAGGATTACCGGAGATCGAATCCCCGGTAAGTTAGCCGCTGTCGGAGCTCTAACCGTCGTCCAAACGACACTCCGACAACAAAGAAACAAGCTGTCCAGAAAAATTGGACAGCTTTTGGTGGAGGAATAGAGGCCGGCTAAGGAATGATGGAAGCTCACCTTATCACCGAACCCAAAGGAGATCGCCGGAGGGTCGCCGGAGGTTCTCCGGCTGAAGCTTGGACGCCGGCAAAGACTTGGATGGCTGCACACAAGCTGGGCGGTGGCAGCTTTAGGTGTTGGCGCCGAATAGGAGAGGGAGGGGGTTTGGGCGGCCAAAACTTGATTAGCTTTAGGGTTAGGGTTTAAGCCCTATTTTATAGAGAACTAATTCTCTTAATGGTTAATGGATCATATCCATAAAGCCCGTTAACCCGCTCCATTAAGATAAGTTAAAATAAACCAAACCATGATGGTTTATTTTAAGTTAAAACGAACCGAACCAACTTTTGGTTCATTCGTTTAAAATAAACCAAACTCTTTGGTTTATTCTCATCCATTGGATTAGAACCAAGCCATTTTGGTCCATCCATTATGTCTTCATAAGACACGACCCATCCACGCTTCCATTGTGACTGAAACAATTTCATGCTCGCTTTATGTTTGGTCCAACCAAACATAGTTTCTCTCGATCTGAGAATCCCATTCTCAAGCTCGTTTTAAATCCTTTGGATTACACTCTTTGTGCGTGTGACCAAATAGGTTCTCGGTTTATGTTGGTCGTCTATAATTAACCATTAATTATAGAACGATCATGAGTGGCACCTAGTAGTACATCATGATCCCCAATTAACCGAAAAGATCAACGGTTGATCCAGAACTATTTCTGAAACCCTTCAGTAGCTCGAATGAATCGTGCCCCAGTCCTTTCACTCATCTTATACCCACTTGGTTCAGGACATGGTCTATAGTGTCAGTCCCCACTAGGCTGACTAAGTCACACCTAGCCCAAGTATCATTTCCTCATCCTACGGATTCTAGTTACTCCACATGTATCGAAGAGTACCTTACTCTAAACATGTAATGCTTTGGCCAAAGACTTTAGTAACAATCCGACGAGAGGCCATGGGTATACATCTCCTCGCAAGGAGTGGTGAATCCTTTATAGGCTATTCAAACACCTTCGATCACTCGACTTATACCCAATCATCCGGGTCCACATCTCCTCAGAGATGTTTGCTTAAGATGTCAAAGCATAAGTCTCCATGATCAAGATGACTTGAATACCGCAAGTCAAAGGAACATCGCACTTAAGCCACAGTAAGAACTTCATTGACATATCTATATATGCAGAGAATCATATGAAGTCTTACGGCTGGTCACTCCAATGAACTAGTTACCATAACTAGCATCCACGATTAACTCCGGACATCACTATGTCTCCACCGGAGAATCACCGCTTGGATACACCAAGGAGTATACCTCGTGCTAGTCTCGATGTAACTGATGGTGTCCAAATCCATCAATTCATCGACTAGGGATAATTCCGATACATCACAATTACACATGTAGAGATACTCACTAGTTGTGATCCAATCACAAATTCTCTCATGCTGTGAATCGTATCGTGGGCATTCAGTAAATGAGTTTAAGATCCAATCAAATACATAAAACATGTATACTCAAAATAGTGAATCTTCATTTATCATATAAATGGTTCATACATAAGGCGATTGCCTTAGGACATCTCTCATATATTACTAACAGACTCCCACTTGGCCTAATGCCAATCGCTACGGTATCCAATACCATAAGCTCGAACATGACCCTCAAACTTATTTTGAGGTAATGCCTTAGTCAAGGGATCCGCTAAGTTTCTTTCAGTGGGAATTTTCTCGATTTGTATTTCGTTCCTACTGATGATCTCTCTGATAAGATGATAGCGGCGAAGCACATGTTTGGATCATTGATGAGACCACATCAAGTTCATAGATGAACTTATTGATCCAAACCGCTTCCTTTGCTGCTTCCAAAGCTGCAACGTATTCTGCCTTAGTGGCAGAATCCGCTATAGTGTCAAGCTTGGAACCTTTCCAACTTATTGCACCTCCATTTTAGGTGAATACATACCCAGACTGAGACATGGAATCTTCCTTGTCTGTCTGGAGCTGGCATCCGTATACCCACGTATCACCATGTACCCTTCTCCATATATTAGGAACGCATCCTTAGTTCTTCTCAAGCACTTATGATTCGCCTTAATACTCCACCCAATGATCCATTCCTGGATCAGACTGGTATCTGCTCGTGACACTCAGAGCATACGATACATCGGGCCTTGTACATAACATAGCATACATGATAGATCCTATTGCGGATGCATAGGGAATCTTACTCATGCAAATCCTCTCGTTTTCTGTGCACGGACACATAGACTTCGAAAGGTGTACCCCATGCCTGATGGGCAGATAACCTTTCTTGGATTCCGACATGCTAAACCTCTTTAGCACTCGGTCTATATATGTAGACTGCGAAAGACCAAGCAACCGTTTCGATCTAGCTCTATAAATCTTAATCCCAAGGATGTAGGTTGCTTCTCCCAGGTCTTTCATGGAGAATGTCTTGGATAACCAAACCTTAACTGACTGTAAGATTGACACATCGTTTCCTATAAGTAATATGTCATCGACATACAATACTAGGAACACGACTGCACTCCCACTAACCTTCTTGTACACACAAGGTTCGTCTGGATTTTGCGAGAAATCAAACTTTTTGATCGTCTCATCAAAACGGATATTCCAGCTCCTGGATGCTTGCTTCAATCCATAAATGGACCTTCGCAATTTGCATACCTTGGTTTTATCAACCGATGTGAAACCCTTAGGCTGTATCCTATACACGTCCTCGAGCAGGTTTCCATTAAGGAAAGTTGTTTTCACATCCATCTGCCATATCTCATAATCATAATGAGCCGCTATGGCCAGGAGCATCCGAATGGATTTAAGCATAGCTACAGGCGAATAGGTTTCGTCATAATCAACACCTTGCTTTTGACGATATCCTTTCGCGACCAATTTAGCCTTATAGGTAATCACATTACCATCCATGTCGGTTTTCTTATTGAAAACCCACTTGCACTCTATAGGCTTGATGCCTTCAGGTGGGTCAACCAAGTTCCAAACTTGGTTTTCATACATGGAATCCATTTCTGACTTCATGGCATCAAGCCACTTATACCTTTCTGAACTTGTCAGCACTTCTTCATAACTGGTAGGCTCCTCATCATCAATGAGTAACACGTCGTTTGATTCACTTACGAGAAATCCATATCTCTCAGGAATATTGCGTGTTCTACCATATCTACGAAGATGTGGTGTTGCAATAGGTCCAGCCGATTGCTCATCACTATGAGTTGTCGGCTGTTGTGCTTCACCAGGTATCTCATCAATGTCTATTTGAGTCTCTCGAGCCTCCTCAAGCTCGACGACACTCCCACTATTTTCTTGCAAGAGAAACTCTTTCTCCAGAAACACAGCATACCTTGAAACAAACACCTTTTGTTCCACAGGATGATAGAATTGGTAACCCCTTGTTTCCTTAGGGTATCCAATAAATAGACATTTATCAGACTTAGCATCCAGTTTGTCTGATACAGTCCGCTTCACATAAGCAGGACAACCCCATATCTTCAAGTAAGATACATGAGGTTTCTTACCATTCCATATCTCATATGGAGTAGTTGAGACTACCTTGGTAGGCATTCTGTTTAACAAGTAAACAGCTGTCTGAAGTGCATAACCCCAAAAGGACTTGGGAAGAGTCGCATGATTCATCATTGACCTGACCATGTCCAACAAGGTCCGGTTACGCCTCTCAGATACACCATTATGCTGTGGTGTATAGGGCGGAGTCCATTGAGACAATATGCCATTGTCTCTTAGATAATCAAGAAACTCTTGACTTAAGTATTCACCACCTCGATCCGATTGAAGTATTTTAATACTTTTGTCATGTTGTTTCTCTACTTCATTTCTGAATTCTTTGAACCTTTCAAAGGCTTCAGACTTGTGTTTCATCAGGAACACATACCCAAACCATGAGTGATCTGTTGGGCTTTTCCGGGCCGCAAAAACCGCTTTTTGCGTTGCGGAAACCCCGGAAGTCCCGGCCACGGATCCGTGCGAAGAAGTATTAAAACTAATTACATGTATGTGCTTACAAAATCCTCTAGATCTACCTTAGAACTAAGAGATAAGGATGTTACCCTTGATGCGATGCCCTTCGCAAATCCCGCTCGTCCAAAGTCCGCCGGAACTCGAGAGTGTCAAGTGCACACTCCTCTATGGTATCCACACAAGCAATAGGTGGAAGAAAACTCAACCTTGAGTGTGCTAGCACTCCTTGGTTGGTTCGGCCAAAGAGAGGAAGGAGAGGGAGAGCTTGAGAGGAAAATTCCCAAGGAAGAAGATGAAGTAATGAGTGATTACTCACAAAATGAATTTTCACTCACATAACCCCCAAATGGTGGCCGGCCACTTCATGGAGGGGGAGTTACATGCATGCATGTAACTCCCATGACCCTTGGTCTCCCTCATGATGTGGCACTAATTGACCAAGTCAATGATGATGTGGAGCATCATCATTGGCCGGCCATGCCTAGTCATCATCATGACATGGCATTTGGTCAAGTCAAACTTGACCTTTCATCTTCCCTCTCAAGTCAAGTCAAACTTGACCTCTAATCTCCCATGGTTGATCAAATCTAACCACTTGACTCAAGTCAATTTAATATAATGAATCTCTATTCATTAATTTAAATTGATTTGATGAATCAAATCTCAATTAGACTCATTCAACACTTGAATCAACTTGAGTCTAACTCAATTAGTCTAATTTGGATTACTCTTAATCCAATTTGGTTCATCCCATGAACCTAATCCTCATGGTTCATCATATGAACCTAATCTCCATCTAATTGCTCTCATGTGTGTGACCCTATAGGTTCTTGTAACGTTGGCAATGTCCATAAACCGATTTAGGAACATAAGCAATGAGCGGTATCTAGCAACACATCATTGCTACCCAAGTTACAAGAATGTTGAGCTCCAACATCACCTTTGTGACTACTAATTGTGACTCTCACAATATGTGACAATGTCCCTCTATCCTTGACATCTAGATTGACCAATCGAGGCATAGACCGTGTCATCCTTACAATCTAAATCTTGAACTCAAGTAGACTCACTCTAATCAAATGAGCTCAATATCTCATATTGACTCATTTGGGCATAACCATGCACTTCGTGGTCTCACTCTATCAAGAATATCGATGTCACCCCGTCATATAGGAGGGATAGATCCCATCTACATCACTCACATCCCTCCGCATAATTGTTACATACCCGATGTCGCCTTTATAGTCCACCCATTTACGGGTGGCGTTTGTAACCAAAGTATGCAACTCCTTATGTAGGGAACCATGGTGACTTCAGGTCTAAGGACTAATAGTCATACTAATAGCCACATGAGAAAGTATATGACACTCATATAACGATCCATGATACTTTCTCATGGCGGGTCATTCAGTATACATTCTCCAATGCATACCCATGTGTCAACTTGATATCTCATATCCATGACTTGTGAGATCAAGTCATCGTGTTGACCTACATGCTAGTCTCTACGCATTAACATTGTCCCTGAATGTTAATACTCGACTAGGAATGATTAAGAGTAGTGTTCTCTATATCATCTCATTATCGATTCAACCAATCGATTGATATAGATAAGAACCTACTACTCAAGGACATTATTATATTTAGTTATTTGGCACCAATACAAGTAAATATAATAACCATGCCTTTATAAATAGGAATATGATACAATAAAGTCCATACAACAATCAACATATGATTGACTCTAGGGCTTTCACTAACAATCTCCCACTAGCACTAGTGTCAATCACCGTAGTATCTAATACCCAATGACCTAGTGTGACCATCATGCTTTTTCTGTGCCAAAGCCTTGGTCAAGGGATCTGCGATGTTAGCCTCTGTGGGTACTCTACAAATCTTCACATCTCCTCGATCGACAATCTCACGAATGAGATGGAAGCACCGATATATTCGGCCTCTGTTGTAGAATCAATAACTGTGTCCTGCTTGGAACTCTTCCAGCTCACAGTGCTACCTATTCAAGCAAAACACGAACCACATTGCGATCTATAATCATCTCAGTGGTTTGGAAGCCGCATCATTGTAACCCTTCTGACTAGCTCCTCATCGCCTCCAAATATCAAGAAATATTCTTTAGTCCTTCTCAAGTACTTAAGAATATTCTTGACTGCTATCCAGTGATGCTCACCTGGATCTGACTGGTATCTACTCGTCATGCTCAAAGCATACGAGACATCAGGACGAGTACACAACATGGCGTACATGATAGATCCTATAGCAGATGCGTAAGGGATCTTATCCATGCGGTCTCTCTCCTCTCTAGAAGAGGGACTTTGAGTCTTCGAAAGACTCACACCATGTGACATCGGCAGAAGTCCTTTCTTGGAATTCTGCATGGCAAACCGAAGTAATACCGTGTCAATGTATGTACTCTGACTTAGGCCAAGCAATCTCTTAGATCTATCTCTATAGATCTTGATGCCTAGAATACAGGCTGCTTCACCTGAGTCCTTCATTGAGAAGCACGTCCCCAGCCAAGTCTTCACAGACTGTAGCGAAGGGATGTCATTCCCAATGAGTAGTATGTCATCTACATACAGTACAAGGAACACAACTGTGTTCCCATTAACCCTCTTGTAGACACAGGGTTCATCTTCATTCTTGATGAAACCAAACTGTTTGATCGCATCATCGAATCGAAGATTCCAGCTGTGGTTCCTTGTACTATGGTCCTTATCACCCACAACACTTTGTGGTTCCTGTTCAACCTCCATCAAGGCCTTAGTGCTATGGTCCTTATCTTAAATTTCTTCAAGATTGAAGGTACTCCCACTAGTTTTTCTACAAATAAAATCTCTTTCTAGAAAAACCTCAGTCTTTACCACAAACACTTTGTGCTGACTGGGAATGTTTAAGTAATATCCCTTCGTGTGCTTGGGATATCCAACAAAATAGCACTTATCGGATTTGGGTCCCAGTTTGTCTGAGACTTGACGTCGAACATAAGCCTTACAACCCCAAATCCTCATGAAAGACATCTTGGGATTTCTCCCTGTCCATATCGTATATGGTGTCTTTATCACAACCTTGGATGGTACACAGTTAAGGGTAAAGGCTGCTGTGTCTAGAGCATATCCCCAAAAAGATATAGGAAGATTTGTGTGACTCATCATAGATCGTACCATATCTAATAGGGTATGATTCCTCCTTTCAGATACACCATTCCACTATGGTGTTCCAAGAGGAGTGAGTTGGGATAGAATCCCACACTCAGCTAGATAGTCACAAAACTCATGGCTAAGGTATTCACCACCTCGATCTAATCGAAGTATCTTAATATTCTTGCCAAGCTGATTTTGTACTTCATTCTTGAATTCTTTGAACATTTCAAAGGATTCTAATTTATGTGTCATGAGATACACATAACCATATCTACTGAAGTCATCAGTAAATGTAATGAAGTACATGTAACCACCTCTAGCTGCAACATTGAAAGGGCCACATACATCACTATGTATAAGTCCTAACAAGTCTGTTGCTCTTTCACTGTGTCCACTAAAGGGAGTCTTTGTCATCTTGCCTAATAGGCAAGACTCACATGTCTCATATGATTCAAAATCAAATGAGTCTAGCAGCCCATCCTTATAGAGCTGAGATAAGCGACTCTCATTTATGTGACCTAAGCGACAATGCCAGAGATAGGTTTGGTTCAACTCATTTGACTTGAACCTTTTTGTACTTATGTTATAGATAGGGCTCTCTAAGTCTAGAAAGTAGAGTCTGTTCATTAGAGGTGCACTACAATAGACCATATCATTTAAATAAATTGAACAACATTTGTTCTTTATTATAAATGTAAATCCTTTATTGTCCAAACAAGAAACCGAAATTATGTTCTTAGTTAAAGCAGGCACATAACAACATTCATATAATTCTAGTACAAGCCCAGAGGGCAGAGATATATCATAAGTTCCTACAACAACAGCAGCAACCCTTGCTCCATTGCATACTCGTAGGTCCACCTCGCCCTTTGTCAATGCCCTACTATTTCTCAACGCCTGCACATTGGTACAAATGTGAGATGCACATCCGGTATCTAATACCCATGATGAAGAAATAGATAGATTGACTTCTATAACATTTATACCTGAAGTAGAAGTCTCACTTCTCTTCTTCTTAAGATCTTCCAGGTAAGCTTTGCAGTTACGCTTCCAGTGTCTAGCTTCCTTGCAGTGGAAGCAAGCCCCTTCCTTGGCTGACCTTCCTTTCGGTTTAAGTTCTTTGCCTTTGCCCTTGGCTTGGGACTTTCCCTTACCTTTAGGCTTGCCCTTGCCTTTCTTCTTTTACACCATCAAAATGGAGTCAGATTTTCCCTTCTTAAGGTTGAGCTCAGCAGTTCTCAACATGCTAAGCATCTCAGGCAGTGGCTTATCAATTTCATTCATGTTGTAATTCATGACAAATTGATTGTAGCTTTGTGGCAAATACTGCAAGATCAAGTCAGTGGATAGCTCTTGGCCAAGGAGGAATCCCAATCTCTGTAGGTTTTCTACGTACCCAATCATCTTGAGTACATATGGACCTACAGGAGTCCCATCTTGCATTTTGGACCCAAGCAATGCCTTAGAGACTTCATATCTCTCATGCCTTGCTTGTCCTTGATATAGTTGACAAAGATGTTCAACCATATCATAAGCATTCATGAACTCGTGTTGCTTCTGAAGCTCAGAGTTTATGGTCGCGAGCATTAGACATGACACATCTAATGCATCATCTTGATGCTTCTTTTAAGCATCTTTGTCAGCTCGCGAGGCAGTGGCAGGAGGTGCCTCCGGAATGTGCTACTCCAGGACATACAGTTTCCTTTCTTGGGTGAGAACGATTCTCATGTTCCTGTACCAGTCCAAGAAATTTACTCCATTGAGCTTGTCCTTCTCAAGGAAAGAACGCAGAGAGAGAGTGTTCGTATTTGTCGACATAGTAATAAACAATATACAATGCAGAGAATTAATATCATATTCATTTTATCATTTAATTAGGCCTTTAATCAAATGATTCTCCCACTGAATTATAGGAATTTTGTAGAATCGAGTTATGGATGTGGTCAAACCACTTTACTAGATTCATACAAACTAGCTATAATTCATGCGGGACAAGATTCACATCATACTAAGCCTTGAGTTAGCTTTGGCTAAATCGCCCAAGACTTAGTATGATCGGTGGGTAACATATTACCGATTACATCTCTATGCAACTCTTGTTTATAGGATCAAGACCCACATTTACAAAAGACCTTGAGTTAGCTTTGGCTAAATCGCCCAAGATTTAGTGTAAATGTGATCTTATACTATCTTTCTAATGGTTCAAATATGCCTATAGTTCTACTCGATCCAATTGAGTTAATTAGTTTTACTCAATCTAATTGAGCTTACTCTAACCCAAGCCGTGATAGGCGAGACCAAGATTGTCCCTCCGCACCCTACCAAGATAATATGCAATTCTCTGCTTTGGCATATTCAACAACTACAAATGATCGAGGTAGTGATGGGTATCAAGGACTTGGTAGACATTTTCGAGTTGATTCGATTAAGATCTAATCTAATCGTAATGTGTATCATATACGCATTGAGGCCTTTTTTATCCTACACTATCATGCATCACGTACATACAAGCATCATTCTAGCATGCATCATATACATACAAGAAAAATATCCTAGCATGCATCACATACATACAAGCATTTTTCTAGCATGCATCATATACATACAAGAAAAATATCCTAGCATGCATCACATACATACAAGCATTTTTCTACTAGCATGCATCACATACATACAAGCATAAGAAATATATATATATATATATATATATATATATATATATATATATATATATATATATATATATATATATATATATATATATATATATATATATATATCAACATATATACATATATATAAATTAATTGTGATTAGGTCATGGCCCTACTATGATCTTCTCAAGCCAATGAGAAGATTGGACGGTCAACCTAGGGTTAGCAGCTTCTCCAAGCACCTCCTTTGACCGCCATGTGTCGTCGGCACCCTTCTCGTAACTCCATCTAGAAGTGGACCTTCCACCGCCCCATTTTTTACATTACAAACATGAAACTCGAGTTACATTCGAGTCTAAAACTATTTACAACTAGAATTAAAAAAAAAGGCCGACATGCAGGTCGCATACCCTATACAACAAGCACAATCACAAAAATGGTACGCAGGTCGTATTATGAATTAAAACACATTAATGTCCAATCATATTGGGATTCTTGGGCCATGACCATCACAGAATTATACATAATTCTAAATAATGTATGTTACAGAAAATTTCTATAATTTTTCCTATTTTTTTAAATTTTATGAGTCACCTCTCCGTAACGGTCCCGTTAAGCGGTTTCCGGGTGCGATCGCGGGACAAGGTCCCTTTTGGAGATAGGAGCAGCACCCCTACTCGCAAAATATGTTGGTGCAATCGGCCTAGGTCATGATTGACCAGACTCGAGTTTGACTCGAGAGATGTTTTGATGTTTGACAAAGTAAATTGACATTGATGTTTGACAATAATGTCTGTTGATGTTTTGGGGAGATTGTTTGTACAATCAACCCGGGTTATGTTTAACTGGACTCGAGTTTGACTCGAGGGAGACTTTGATGGTACTAGGGTTGACCATGTGATTATGGAAAGTCCATGTCATGGGTACTTGGCATGGAAAGTCCAAGTGGGACACTTGGCATTTGGGAAAGTCCAAGCGTGGTCTTGGCATGGAAAGTCCAACATGGGTTGGCAAGGGAAAGTCCAAGCTTGAGTTTTGGCATTTGAGAAGTCCAAGGGGTTTAATATTGGTGGCGTAAAGTCCAAGCGGGAGTCTTGGCAATATATTCCCAATGGTTGGCGGCGTAAAGTCCAAGCGGAGTCTTGGGAGCGTAAGTCCAATGTGCCTTAGCGGTGTAGACACCGTTAGCATGACATAGCCGATGGAAGCACCTGAAGGCTAGCGCGATGTATGAACAAGTCATGGATGACTTGGAGGGATCCGAGAGGAGTGAGGCTGATGGAGGTGGCTAGAAGGCTTAGGTCTAGGCTAAGGGTGGTCTAGCAAGTATGGGGGCACCATATTTGGGCTAAAACCTCATGCTTGAGGTGTGTCAGTCGACTGGTGCCATGTGGCAGTCGACTGGCGTAGTCAACTAGGGTTTGACTACGGGAATTGCCCTAGCAGTCGACTGTCATAGATAGGCAATCGACTGATCTTGTGATCAGTCGACTGATACTCGGATTTTGGGGCACAGAATGGAGCCTCACTCGACCGCTGGGACAAGCAGTCGAGTGATGCTTAATCAGTCGACTGATGTGTATGATCAGTCGACTGATGTCCTAACCGTTGGATTTTTCCAGCGTTGATTACACCGTTGTCTTACAGCAACAGTGTGATCAGTCGACTGATGGTCTCGAGTAGTCGACTGATCGACATTTTCCAGCACAGGTTGAAGCTATAAAAGGAGCTCGTGATGGAGAAAAATTGATCCAGTTTTTGAGAGCTTTAGGGGCAATTTGTTACTGCAAATCAGGTCTCCATGTTCTAATCTAACAACCAAGCATTCAAGCAATCAAAAGCAAGTGTTGTAAAGTTTTTCTTTACTTGTCTTTGTTGGATCGAAGCGGATCGCTAGAGGGGGGGGTGAATAGCGATAAAAACTTTTTCTTTTAAATCGTTCGGTAGACAATTAAACGCAGCGGAAATGTAAATAAAAACTAAATGAGACAAATAGTTTTTTTACTTGGTTTGTAGCCTTCGGCTACTACTCCAAGGCCCTAATGGTCCTAGACCGTGTATGGAGGGCAATTCACTAAAACACTCCTCCTCGTTGGAGGTAGAAGTTTTACGATTACAAAAACCTTCGAAGCACAAGATAGAGAGACAAACCCTATCTTCTATTAAAATGAAATGCAACGGTAGAAAGCCTCGATTAACAAACGAATTGCAAGATTAAAAGGAATGACAAAACAAGATTATACCAACAACTCGAAGATAGGACTTAAACTAGGGTTGTTGGTAGCACTTCGTTGTCGTACAGTTATCGGAGAGTCGCAGTGTTGTGGAGGCTTTTGAGCACTTAGAATTGATGATGAAACCCTAGGTTAGGATCTCCTTTTATAGCCTTTGAGCCCCTTTTCGAGAGGAACCCTAGCCAATCATATTTGAGCACCACTCCCCTTGAAATTTGGTGATAAACCTTGACTCCTCGAAGCTGATCCTTTGACCATCAGTCGACTGATGGCCATCATCACCGATCGATGGCAAGATCACGAGTGCTAACCTCCAAAGAATGATCGATTGCGACGGCAATGAGTCCTCCAAGCCGGGCAATGATCGATGCTTGCTCCAAGTCAAAGTAAGCTCAACAAAAACATAATTTTGACGATCGTCGACCGTCCGATCTCGACATAGACCATCTATAGGATGTCTTTGGTCGGATCTACGCTTAAGATCATCCTTGTAACGAGGATACGAACTCACTTATGCTCGCACACACGAGCTTACCTCGATACTTACGTGTTGCTTTTGCTTCCGGCCTTCCACTCTATTCCTTCGGCTCCCTCCGAAGTCACTCGAGTGTCGCCCGACCACCGCGGCTTCCTCCGGGTGTCGCTAGCCTTCAGCTCCAGCTATAGCAATCTTCTGCACACTCGATTCAGCTCGTGAGATAACGACATGAGCTTAACTTTGTATCATTTGCTATAATCAAAACTCAGGTTCGACTTAGGTGCCTACTGCACCAACAATCTCCCCCTTTATGATTTATGGCAAACCCACATACAAAGTTAAGTAAATAGCAAGCATGAAGAATAATGTGCATTAGAAACAAACAAGAAATAAAGAAGATTAAGTTGGAGTAGTAAGGATTTTCTTCAAGTACTCCCCCTTGAGGAAACCTCCCCCTTGACCGAGGGTGAGTCTTGAAGAAAGACCTTAATCCTCCCCCTTGAGAGTTGCTTTAAGTAATTACTTAAAGTTGGCCTTAGTAAAACGTTTAAGTTAAGATTTATTCTTAACTTGACCCTTTCTCCCCTTTAAGTAAAGCATTAAAAATGAGTAAAACGTTGATGGCACAAATAAGTTTAAGTTAAGAATTATCTTAACTTGGTCTTAATAAGTTTTCAAAACTTAAAGTTAACTTTTGGTTTAAATATAAAGTAAGAGTTACGTTATAAAAAAATTTTTGGCCCCTTAACTTTGGCCTTTTTCTCCCCCTTTTGCCATATATTGAAAAGAGTGAGGGTGTGTGTGGAAAACAAAAATAAGTGTTAAATATAAAGTCCAAGCATGTTCCACATTATTTTGAAAATAATATACTGAAAATAAGTTCATCTATAAAATGTTCGAATCATATTTGGCTTGATTGATATGAAAGATCAACCAGTCCTGGTTAGAGTCGGTTAGTATGTATGATTATACTCTGTGGTTCATAGCGATGCACTAGCTCTACATCTGGAACAAGGAGTAAGTTCCTAACATCTCATGCCCATCTACGTGGCTAAGTACACAAACACATTAGTCCTATGTGTTGTGAGATGTATTGGCTCCTTAAATCTATAGGTGCATGATATCTAAGGTATGTCTTATGCTAGTTCCATAAAAATGAAAATTTAAGAAATAGTAGTAAGAAAATATAATTTGCAAGTTCCTATTCTACTACGCACATGCCAAATTTTCGTCTTAATAGACTAAATTCGGCTTCGGGTAGGGGTTTAGTAAATAGGTCTGCTAAGTTAGACTTTGATTCGACGTATTCGAGTTATATGGCTCTGTTGGCCACATGTTCTCGAATGAAATGGTGTTTGACCTCTATATGTTTGGTCCTAGAGTGACATATTGGATTCTTAGTAAGATTAATTGAACTAATGTTATCTACGTGAAGTTTTGTGTTCATAAAGTCTAACTTGAAATCGCGGAGAGTGTGCTTCATCTAAAGAAGCTGAGTGACACACTCACCCATCGCGATGTATTCGACTTCGGTGGTAGATAAGGCAACACAGTGTTGCTTCCTACTGCACCAACTCACTAGACTCGAGCCGAGAAGTTGACAACAACCACTCGTGCTCATTCTATCGAGCTTACTACTGGCATAGTCCGAATCAGAGTAGCCGGTTAGTTCGAACTCGGTAGATCTAGGGTACCAAATACCGACATTAAGTGTACCCTTTAGATATCTAAGGATACGCTTGACTAGAGTTAGGTGAGACTCCTTGACATCAGTTTGGAACCTTGCGCACATACTTACTGCAAATAGGATATCAGGTCGGCTTGCAGTTAAGTAAAGGAGACTCCCTATTATGCTCCTATAGTATTTTAAATCAATTGAGTTTCCGATTAAATCTTCTTCTATATTCACATTGGTTGCCATTGGGGTATTAATAATTTTAGCGTCTTGCATTCCAAAGCGTTTAATTAATTCCCTAGTATATTTGCGTTGATGTAGGTATATTCCATCTTTAGTTTGTTTAATTTGTAGACCTAAGAAGAAACTTAACTCGCCTACTAAATTCATTTCAAATTCACTTTCCATAAGTGAAATGAACTCATTTAGTAGGATTGAGTTGGTGGTTCCGAAAATAATATCATCTATGTAGATTTGGGCTATGAATATGTCTTTACCTAAGGTTTTTACGAAAAGGGTTGGGTCAACTACACCTTGGTTAAAGCCTTTGGACTTAAGATAAATCGAAAGTCTCTCGTACCAAGCTCGCGGAGCTTGTTTAAGTCCATAAAGAGCTTTCTTTAACCTAAGGACATGATCAGGTTTGTCTAAACTTTCGAAACCGGGGGGTTGACTAACGTAAACTTCTTCTTTAATGTATCCATTTAAGAATGCAGATTTCACATCCATTTGAAACAATTTAAATCCTCGATGTGCTGCATATGCTAATAGCATTCGAATGGACTCTAATCTAGCTACTGGGGCATAGGTCTCGTCGTAATCTAAACCTTCGACTTGACTAAACCCTTTAGCAACTAGTCAAGCTTTATTTCTAACTACTTCACCTTTATCATCAATTTTATTTCTAAACACCCACCTTGTTCCAATGATTGTTTTATCTTTAGGTGGTGGTACTAATTCCCATACTTCGTTCCTAGTGAATTGAGCCAACTCTTCTTGCATTACAATAATCCAATCGGGATCAAGAAGAGCTTGGTCAATAGTTTTGGGTTCAATTTTAGAAATCAAAGATATTTGACTAAGGTTTCTGTATGAGGCTCTAGTTCGAACTCCTAGACTTGGATCACCTATCACTTGGTCGATAGGATGATTCGTTTGGGTCCTAGTTGGATTTGGGTTTGAGTCTACAACTTGATCCATAGGATGGCTTGTTTGAGTTCTAGTTTGGTTGGAGTCATCTATCACTTGGTCGATAGAGTGACTTGGTTAACTTAGGTTAGGATTAACACTAGACATGATCTCCGGATCAGAGTTAGGTCTAGTATGAGTCGGCTCGCTAATTGGGGTTGCCGGGGGTTTTGTAGGTTCGTGTCCTTCATCAAATACTACATTGATAGTCTCCTCGACTCTAAGGGTGTCGTGGTTATATACTCTATAAGCTCTGCTTGTAGTCGAGTATCCTAGAAAGATTCCAGTCGTGGTTTTTGATGTAAATTTCCCTAGGTAATCCTTAGTATTTAGGATATGTACCTTACATCCAAATACCCTAAAGTACTTGATGTTAGGTATTTTATCGTGATAAATCTCGTATGAGGTCTTAAGGTGCCTCTTTACCATAAGGATACTATTTTGGACATAGCATGTCGTACTCACGGCTTCCGCCCAAAACCTATCGGGTAGGTTATACTCACCTGTGTCTATATGATCAAGCATGTTATACTTATGTGTTTTTTGTGAGATGACTTCCAATTAAGTTGATTAAGTGCATTTAGGTTCAAGTAATTTTATGTTAGATTTGGATTTGACCCTAGGCTTGTCAAGTTTACCTTTTCAAGATCATGGCTTCCAGGTCGTGGTGAGGCACAGGGGCCTTCTTTTATCGGATCATCGACCACTTCCTTAGACAAAGCCATTTTCAAGAAAATGATTACTTGACTCACCTAAGACTATTTCATAGTCTAACTAGTTATTTTTGAAAAGAGGCTCCCCGAGGCTCAATCTTTTCGAAGGATTTTAGTTGGTTATGTATGTGTTCTAAGTGAGTTCACAAGTTTTAAAAAAAAAAAGCATGCAATTTCTATGTTAAAGCACAAACATGTTTTGTACTGGCTCCCCCTAGACCGTTGAATCGGTTCGGTCTATCCACATAGTGGATTTGGTCCTTGGGAACCTAGTACGGGTTGGATCCTAGAGTTGAAATCAAAAAGTTCTTAGGGACCCATGCTTGGACACATTTTCTATGTCTACTTACGATTGACATATACGACTTATTGGTCGTGTTTGATCTAAACCCTAGCCCGACCTTGTTGTACACGGTCCTTTGCGATCCAAGTAGGAGGTCAAGTCCTTTGGATCCCAAAGTAAACCATTCCAACGTATTCCTAAGATCTTCGACTTGATTTTTCAAGAGTGAGTTCTCAACTTCGAGTTTTTCAACTCGAGTTGAGTCCTTCTCTTGAACTCGACTAGTCGAAGAGGTTAGGGAGACCTCGTGTTTGAGGAGTTTAACTTCCTCAACCAGGGTCTCGACCTTGGACTCGGACTTAGCTAACTTTTTATTTAAAAACTTAATTGCACTATAAAGAGTAGTAATAAAAGACTGACTTACCTTGAGTGTATCTTTTGAACCGGATGCGTATCCGTGGCTTGTCTTGAATAGTGTTTCGTAGTCCGACTCGTCTTCGGTTTCTGATTCTGGTTCCGGTTCCGACTCCGTCTCCGATTCCACCGGTTTAGCCATAAGGACTCGATCGTTGTCTTCTTCCTTGGAGGCTTCTTCCCAAGTAGCGTTGAGTGCCTTTTTATGTTTTGGTGCCTTGCTCTTGAGTTTTGGGCACTCGGACTTAATGTGTCCAAACCTATTGCATTCATAACATCTTATGTTTGAACTTTTAGGCTTACCTTCGTTGGGTCGAGTGACGGCTCATTTTCGGCCCTTGACTATCCTCCGAACTAGGTTGACTAGTTCAGCTTCCATTTCCGAGTCGACCTCCGAATTCTACTCATCCTCTTCTTCCTTCGGGGGTGGCTTGTTTGCGATTTTCTTCCTCGAACCTGCAAAAAGTGCTATACCCTTCTCGGGTTCCGAGTTAGACTGCTCATGAAGTTCGAAATCAGAAAAAAATTCATCTAACCTAAGTTTAGAAAGATCCTTGGAGACCTTGTAGGCATCGACCATGGATGCCCACAAGGTAGTCCTCGGAAAAGAGTTTAGGACATACCTTATAAGGTCGCGGTTTTCGACCTTTTGCCCGATTGCGTGTAGGTTGTTGACTATGTCTTGGACACGGGCGTGGAGTTGCGTCGCAGACTCGTGTTCCTGCATTTTTAGGTTATATAGTTTATTGAACAAAAGGTCGCGCTTACATACCTTGGCTTCATCGGTCCCTTCGTGTAGCTCTACTAGCTTTGTCCATAGGTCCTTTGCGCTGATGAAGGGGCCGACGCGATTTAACTCCTTCTTGGACAAGCCGCATTGGAGGATTTTTGTTGCCTTGGCATCGGCTTCGACTTGTCGTTTTTTTGCAACGGTCCATTGATCATAATCCAAGGAGTCACCCACTTCATTAGTCGGAAGTGTGAAACCCGTTTGAATTATGATCCACATCTCGATTTGGGTTTTGAGAAAGCATTCCATCCGACCTTTCCAATAACGGAAATCATCTCCGTTGTAAAATGGAGGTCGGACGGTGCTAAAACCCTCGAGATGGGCCATTAGAACAAAAAGACAAGGAGACTAAAACGAAAACCTAGCAACAACAAAAACACACGAAAGTACCAAGACTTTGCGTCTTGGATTAGTAGTGCAGGAAATAAAAAGAAACAAACGAAAAATAGAAAGTTAAGCAAAGAAATAAGAAACTAAATAAAAAGTAAGTACTCACAACATTCGATGTCCCCAAAAGGCTACTAAACGTCGATTTTTGAGGATGAAAACAGCTTGTTATGGGGGTAAACCTTGATAAGAAGTGTATATCTCTGCGAGAGCTTCGATTTGGTGGGTAGATCGTTTCATGAGTCCACTTGTAGCAAAAGTTATGTTCGTTTGATCGTGAGGTACTCCGAAGGCAATCAATACTTGCAAAACAAAACCAAACGAAGAGTACCAAGACTTTGTCTTGGATTAGTAGTGCGGGAGAAAAATTTAAACGAACGAAAAACAAATCTATAAAAAAAATGTTAGATTGGTGGTTTCACCAAATCTAAGCGCCCCCGGCTCTGATACCAATTGTTGGATCGAAGTGGATCGCTAGAGGGGGGGGGTGAATAGTGATAAAAACTTTTTCTTTTAAATCGTTCGGTAGACAATTAAACGCAGCGGAAATGTAAATAAAAACTAAATGAGACAAATAGTTTTTTTACTTGGTTCGTAGCCTTCGGCTACTACTCCAAGGCCCTAACGGTCCTAGACCGTGTACAGAAGGCAATTCACTAAAATACTCCGCCTCGTTGAAGGTAGGAGTTTTACGATTGCAAAAACCTTCGAAGCACAAGATAGAGAGACAAACCCTCTCTTCTATTAAAATGAAATGCAACGGTAGAAAGCCTCGATTAACAAACGAATTGCAAGATTAAAAGAAATGACAAAACAAGATTATACCAGCAACTCGAAGATAGGACTTAAACTAGGGTTGTTGGTAGCACTTCGTTGTCGTAGAGTTATCGGAGAGTCACAGTGTTGTGGAAGCTTTTGAGCACTTAGAATTGATGATGAAACCCTAGGTTAGGACCTCCTTTTATAGCCTTTGAGCCCATTTTCGAGAGGAACCCTAGCCAATCATATTTGAGCACCACTCCCCTTGAAATTTGGTGATAAACCTTGACTCCTCGAAGCTGATCCTTTGACCATCAGTCGACTGATGGCCATCATCGATCGTGATGGCAAATCGATCAGTGCTAACCTCCGATGGTCGATCGATTGACGGATGACTCCTTCCGTCGGGCGACTGATACTTGCTGCAAGTCAAAGTTAGCTCAACAAAAACATAATTTCGACGGTCGTCGACCGTTCGATCTCGACCTAGACCATCTATAGGATGTCTTTGGTCGGATCTACGCTTAAGATCATCCACGTAACGAGGATACGAACTCACTTACGCTCGCACACACGAGCTTACCTCGATACTTACGTGTTGCTTTTGCTTCCGGCCTTCCACTCGATTCCTTCGGCTCCCTCCGAAGTCACTCGAGTGTCGCCCGACCACCGCATCATCCTCTGGGTGTCGCTAGCCTTCAGCTCCATCTATAGCAATCTTCTGCACACTCGATTCAGCTCGTGAGATAACGACATGAACTTAACTTTGTATTGTTTGCGATAATCAAAACTCAAGTTCGACTTAGGTGCCTACTGCACCAACAGTCTTTCACATTAATTGTTGTAATTGCTTGTTTTTGTTTCTTACTATTGTAAGATCACTTGTAAGGGGTTTCTCCACCTCTGACTTGTGTCGAGAAGAAGTGTTTATCATAGTGGTGTGTGATTGGCATCGCTAGGGTTCGTACGAACCCAATCCGTGGAGTATGAACAGTTCGGTTCTGAACCACATTAAATATTTGTGTTTGCGTGTTGTATTTTTTGTTATCACTATTAGTTTTCTATTTCCTCTGCGCTAACGAAATTGTAGAGACAAACGCGATGAATTCCATTATCGAACTAGCGCGATGCTATTCACCCCCCCCTCTAGCGGCCTCAAATATCCTACAATTGGTATCAGAGCCCGGGGCTCTTCTACGGATTAACTGCCGGGAGCTAAAAGGCTAGAGGGAAGATGGAATTCCAAGACAAGCTTGGATGGGACATCAACACTCCACCGCCATATGATCGAGAAGACTTTTCGGCGTGGAGAACAAGAATGGAGACATTCTTGATGATGGATATAGAGGATTGGTTCATCCTCGTAGAAGGTTTTGAACCTCCTCAGGATAGGAAGGGACAAGTCCTCAAGTTGAAGGAATGGACCCAAGAGCAATGACAAAAATTCAAAACCGAAGCCAAGGTAACAAAACTTTTAGAAGATTTGATACCTAATGATGTTTTGTCTAGGCTAGGTGAATATATTGATGCCAAGGAGCTATGGGACAAATTAGCCAAGTTAAATGAGAAGCCCTACTTGGAACAAGTATAAGAAGATAAGGAAGAGGATGAAGAGAGTTCATCATCCTCACGAGCAAGTGAGGAATCGGAAGTTGTAGAGGAGTCAACTTCCGGATCGGTGGAAGAGGAGGTGGAAGAAGTAGACGACACCTCCTGTTAGTAATATATGAGAGATGTCCTAAGGCAATCGCCTTATGTATGAACCATTTATATGATAAATGAAGATTCACTATTTGAGTATACATGTTTTATGTATTTGATTGGATCTTAAACTCATTTACTGAATGTCCACGATACGATTCACAACATGAGAGAATTTGTGATCGGATCACAACTAGTGAGTATCTCTATATGTGTAATTGTGATGTATCGGAATTATCCCTAGTCGATGAATTGAGGGATTTGGACACCATCAATTCTGTCGAGACTAGCACGAGGTATACTCCTGGGTGTATCCAAGCAGCTGATTCTCACAAGCTGGAGACATAGTGATGTCCGGAGTTAATCGTGGATGCTAGTTATGGTAACTAGTTCATTGGAGTGACCAGCCGTAAGACTTCATATGGTTCTCTGCATATATAGATATGTCAATGAAGTTCTTACTGTAGCTTAAGTGCGATGTTCCTTTGACTTGCGGTATTCAAGTCATCTTGATCATGGAGACTTATGCTTTGACATCTTAAGCAAACATCTCCAAGGAGATGTGGACCCGGGATGATTGGGTATAAGTCAAAGTGATCGAAGGTGTTTGAATAGCCTATAAAGGATTCACCACTCCTTGCGAGGAGATGTATACCCATGGCCTCTCGTCGGAGCTGCTGAAGGGTTTCAGAAATAGTTCTGGATCAACCGTTGATCTTTTCGGTTAATTGGGAATCATGATGTACTACTAGGTGCCACTCATGATCGTTCTATAATTAATGGTTAATTATAGACGACCAACATAAACCGAGAACCTATTTGGTCACACGCACAACGAGCGTAATCCGAAGGATTTAAAACGAGCTTGAGAATGGGATTCTCAGACCGAGAGAAACTAGGTTTGGTTGGACCAAACATAAAGCGAGCATGAAATCGTTTCAGTCGCAATGGAAGCGTGGATGGGCCGAGTCTTATGAAGAAGTAATGGATGAACCAAAATGGTTTGGTTCTAATCCAATGGAGGAGAATAAACCAACGGGTTTGGTTTATTTTAAACGAATGAACCAAAAGTTGGTTCGGTCCATTTTAACTTAAAATAAACCATCATGGTTTGGTTTATTTTAACTTATCTTAATGGAGCGGGTTAACGGGCCTAATGGTTATGATCCAATAACCATTAAGAGAATTAGTTCTCTATAAAAGAGGGCTTAAGGGATGGTTTAAGCCCTAATCCACAACCCTAAGTTGCCGCCCACCTCTCCTTGGAGAAATTCGGAGCTAACTTTCCTCCTCCTTGCCGCCGCCCACCTTGAGGCTCCAACCGGCATCCAGAAGGCTGCTTCCTTCCCCCTCGCTGGCGTCGAGCTGCTGCCGGTTAGTGCTCCGGTGATCTCCTTCAAGTTTGGCATCAAGGTGAGCTCTATCTCCCTTGATTGGCCGGTGCCTATCACCTCCACCAAAGCTGTCCAGTTTTCTGGACAGCTTGTTCTCCTCTCGTCGGAGCGTCATTTGGACGACGGTTAGAGCTCCGACAGCGGGTAACTTACCGTGGATTCGATCTCCGGTAATCCTCTGAGGTGGAGGACGAAGGATTCGTCAATTGGTTGACGAATACCTCTCCGGAAAAGCGAGTTTTGAGGACTCGTATTAGGATCCGAATTTGGATTCGGATTGTGATCATCTCTCGGTCACGTCGTCTTCGACACGAGGCTAGTAACCCATACGAGGACGAAGCTCGTGGCTTAGCGAAGTCATCCCGAGGAACTCGGCGTGGATACGGATAGAGATGATTCTAGCAAGGATCGTTCCGGTTGATGTCGTTCCCGCTACACGTCATACGAAAGGTATAACGTAGATAAATTTCCTTTTATTGCAAATTTAAATTTATGGTTATGTCTACACTTGTTGTAATATGCATACGTGTGTTGTGTGTGTTGTAATAAATGTAGATTTATTATTTTTATTGCTTCCGCTGTGTTCATGTTTACGAAACGTGATCGAACACACACACGCCGCGGTGCCGGAAACCCAATACCTCCACCTCTAGGATTGAGGGGGAGGAAAGAATTTCCACTCCGGAGCAACAAGAGAAAGCCTCGACATCCAGTCAAGATGAAGAAGCTCCAATTCCGACACCTACCACCACCATAGGTAACTCAAGCATGTCAATTGTAAATAAAAATCATATCATATGCTTTGAGTGTAGGGAATCCGGACACTACAAGAGTAAGTGTCCGAAAAGAGTTAAGAAGTCTCCTCCGGCACCAAAAGTCAATGAAAAAGTCAAGGATGCCGGTGTCCCCACCAAGAAGAGCAAGGAACACGTGGTGTGCTTCAAATGTCGACAACCGGGACACTATAGGAGCCGATGTCCTAGAAGAAAGGAGGGAGCTTCACAAGTAGGGGGAGTCTCTAAGACTAACCCTAAGGTATATTTTCATAATGCTCATTCTTTAAATTCTAAGCAAAAGCATGCTAGAATTAATTCAAATAATTTTTCTATTACTCATGAATCAAAGCGTGGTAGAAATGATAACTCTAGGTCTACTTCAAAGAAGGAGAAATTTGGGACTAATGTCCCTAGAAATGTCCTTCCTAAGAAAACAATTAGGAAAATCGAAAATCATTTAGGCATCAATCCCAATAAGGGTAGACATATGCCTAAAGTGAATGGTAATGCCCAAAAACCTAATCAAAAATCATTTGGGCAATTAGAGTTAGAAAATCAAACCTCGAGGTCAAGGCTTGAAAAATTGGAAAAGACCCTTGCAAATATGCAAAATCAATTAAAGGGTTAAAGTGTCAAACTCTAAGATCTAGAAGTCAACAGAAAGGGTGTAAGAGGTAAGAATCATCTAGGAGACAAGGTTTGGGTCACAAACATATGTCTAAGAAAGTAATGCCTACTTATCACAATGTTCCATTTGATTATGGAACTAAACCTAGATCTAAGAAAACCAAGTCTCTAGGGAAATTATTCCTAAGGCCAACCATAGTGTGTGCTTAGTGGCTAGAGTTTCTAAGAAACCTAAGGAAGCCATTAAGAAGGTTATTAGGGAGGCAATCCCTAAGACTAACCATGGCAAGACCATAATGACCAAGGCTAATAAGCCTAGAAGGGTGATTAGGAAGGTATCTAGGGAGGTTATCCCTAAGGAATACCTAATAAATCCAACGAGCTCAAATAGATTTTGGGTTCCAAAGAGCGTGATTGATTTACGTTAAATGGGTTAGAATTTGTCAATTTTGATTGGATGGGTAGTTAACTCAACCATAGCAAAGTTGATATGTTAGGTTATTTTCAAGGTTATGGATACCTTGGAAATAGATTTGATATTCTATCCTAAAAGATTTTAGGATGTGCCAATATATTTTTGAAATCATGAAAAATCAATAAAATTGGCACAATTTAGATTTTGAGGTCATAGTGTGTCATTTTGATCTTTGTCACACTTTAGGAATTAATGTATCAAGAGAAGTGTTTTTAAGGTGTAGAAGTTACATCAAGAGTGATACTCAAGTGCCACACACCTTGATGTCTTGCACTTACCATGCTTCATGTGTTTCACCATGTATTTGTATGGAAGGAATGTCTATGGTGGATTGCATCTCACAAAACAAGTCTTTTACCTTGATTGTGTATTTCAACACTTAGAAAGGGTGAGATGTTAGGATTTTGAAACCATTGGATGTTAATGTTTGCTAAAATGAAATAAAATACTAAAATACATTAACAAATGCATGAATATAAGCATAACATTAATATATTCGATATACAAGATTAAACATGAGAAACTGAAACAAGTTGGATAAAGAAATTGGAAATCGAGATATCGATCGATTGATCTGATCTATCACGATCATTTACTCTTAGTAACAATACGATGCATCAAGCGATTGAGTGTTGTTTCGAGGACTCAATCGCTTTTGTACATCAATCGATCGTAGGTTACATCACGACCGATGGTACTTATTCATCGAGCGAGAGGATCATCGGTCGAGTTCTCGTTGAGCGATGACAGTGGTGATCGATCGCCGATCGATGAGCAACATCGATCGTGATCGATGTTATAACGCGATATAGAATGTTCATGATCCGATTCTTCGAGCTTCTCGATCGATTATCGGTTGATAAAACCGCTCATAAGCGCGATCGATCGATGTTGCATCATCGATCAAGGCGTCGCGATTTTATAAGGCCGAACCATTAGGGTTCAACGTCTTCACGCATCGATCTCTCGCTTCTTCCTCCTCTCCGATTGCCGCTTCCTTCTCTGACCAGCTTTTTCAACCGCGCCGGCCACCTAAGCCCTAGGTTTCATAGCCAAACTCTTCTACTCACGTTTTTAGCATCTCATAGCCCTAATCTACTCTTCTTCGGCGATTTTTCTTCTTCGATTAGGGTTCCGGCGATCCACTGCTCCGGTGAACTCTCCGGCGATCTTTTCAGCGGTGTCTGAGTACCCTCTCCTCATCATTCTAAATGGCACCAAAGTATAACCTTCTTACTCCCCTAAAACCCTAATTTTTCCATTATAACTTATTATGATCTAATCGTACATTTGTGTCTTTGCATTTCATGTCATTGCATTGCATTCATATAGGCGATCTCGTAGAAATGACCCGATTGAGGTTGAATCACGGTTGTACCAAACCATGTTGGTTAGGTACATTGATATGGATTTCTTTAATCGTTACTGCGGTGACATCATGGATGTTTTATCATATTATCATCTCATGAAGATAGTATTATGCACTCATGCCATAAATGATGATCTCTTTAAGGAGTTCTATTAGAACTTAAAGAAGGTAGATGATGGCCCTACCTACACTACCCGCGACATAGAGTTCACTCCTGTTATATTGTAGGAGTTTCTTGAGTATAAGCCATCGGCTGATACTTTCATTTTCTACCCTATCTTCGATGCCCCTTTTCCTGAGCCCTTTGATCATATCTCTTTGGATTCCATGCATGAGCATGTCTTTCGCCAGCTCAGAACTTATTTCCCATCAATGAGCTATCTGCGCCCGACAATGTACTTTACAAAGTCATTGTTGGGTGCCTTCTTCCGATTGTGACTTGGGGTCTGGCCAAGATTCGGCCTCCCCATCTCTTTCTCCTATACACCATGCGTCGTAGACTAGACATAAACATTGCATTGAACATGTTTCATTGCATTGTACATTTCATATCCCCTGTGCAGGGGAAAGTGCATATGTCTTTTGGCCACATCATCACTGCATGGTTAGAGTCTTTAGGCATAAACATTAACAGGGGATCACTGAGGGCTCTATCTAAAGTTTATGACTGTATATCAGTTCGTAACTTCTCATTGGCAAAGTTGCGTATGGGACATGGGCAGATGGAGCTGGCACCTCGACCTCCGCCCAGGGCACGTGGGGAGCCGCCTCTTGTGCCTATAGAGGTTGCAGAGGATTATGAGGATCCAGATGCTGCTGATGAGGAGGACCAGATGCCAGCAGATGCATCAGCAATAGGTCCATCTGATCGGTTTGGACAGCTGGAGGCCAGATTCCAGGACTACCAGCAGACAGTCGACTCTCGGCTATCAGAGCTTATAGTGGGACAATCCTCAATGGGCGAGCATCTCAGTCGGATGGAGGAGAGCTACATTCATATTGCGGAGTCCCAGAGCCGCATCGAGCAGTGTTAGCTCGATATGTACTAGATGATGTGAGCCTGGACCTTGAGCCAGTAGCCTCCTCCACCTCCACCTTATGCAGATGATTAGATCTAGAGGATGTTAGGATTTTTGTTTTTAGTTTGTGTAGTGAGATTGAGCATCTCAAATCTCTATTTTGGATGTAAAAAACTAAAGCTTTCTTAAATTGAATGAAATTTCTGTTTATGAAAATCATTTGTGTTTGATTATGTTCTTGTATTAATGTATTGGTTTATGGAAAATTACCACATCATGACATGAAATTTCATGTTATCATATAACATGTCATGCCATTGTTTAGGATTATTTTAGATGTGATGTTTGTTTTTAGATTATATCACATGCCATGACATCATGATCATTGGTCATGCGTTATTATTGATATCATTTATGCCATGATCATTCATGCATTGTATTTTGATTAAAATTGATTTAAGGAAAAATGGAATGACTTGGAGTCCCATTTATAAGGGAATCAAGTAGGGTTGCCTAGAAAATGCATGAGGCCATAATAATCCTAACTCCACATCTCAAATCTAAATTGACATGTATGTGTGTGTTTACATATTAGATAACATTTGAGATGTTAGGATAATAAGTTAGGTTCAAGGTGCATAGATATTGCATCTAGATGAACTTAACTTATTTTAATCATCACTAAGAATTATGAGGAAAGCTAATATACAAGTTATGTATATTTAGCCAATAAATCATGGTTCAAAATAGGTTTTCAAAAACATTTTAAAATCACTTTAGAAAACCTTGGTGAAGTCAATCTTTTGATAGCCATCATAATTGTAGAAGTTGATACAAAGTAGATCAAAAACTTTAAAGTTTTAACAGTTTTTAAAATTTGTACCAATCTCCTATTTCAATGGTTAAAATATTTTTCTAAAATTTTTCACCGATTGTATATGTGATAAGTAATATACGTATCCTATTTCGTGATTTTTCAATATATGTAGAATTACTTATGAATTTCCAAAAGTCGAGTCTGATAACTGAAAATCAGGTTTTCAGTTATCAGTCGACTGCCTCTACAGGGCAGTCGACTGATGGGAAGCGCCTGGACTCGACTAGCAGCACAATATCACTCGACTGCTGCTCAGTGCCAATCGACTTATGGGCACATCAGTCGATTGGTATCTGACAGAGTCGACTGCCAATGATGATTTCGGGAAAACTAGGTTTGTTTAGCCCAGTTTCAGCTATGGTTAAGGTCTCTAATCACTCCTAACCCTAGGATATGCTTTGGGAAGCATTATAAAGGTTGAAAATCCATTGAATATGGATTTGGAGAGATGTTTAGGGTTTGTATCAAATTTAAGGTGTTGGAAAGTTCAATGTTGAATTTCTAATCTTATTTTTTATGGTTTAGAGTTCCTATTGGCTTAGGGACTTCCCGAGGACATTGTTGGTGCAATGGTCTAGGGGGAGCAAGCCTTTAGGGGGAGGAATTCATCATGGGATGATGAATGGTATTTTTCCTCATGAGGAGGAAAATGAAATTTTGAGAGACCCAATTTGGAAATTGGGAGAGCATATAGGATTGCCTCTCTTGAGTGATATGGGACTTATCACTAGGAAGATGGTAGGCATCCTAGGTATCTTTGGACCAAGGGGGAGATTGTAAGATCTCATTGGGACATGAGACATTGACCTCCTTGGAGAGATGTCCTTTTTGATGTATGTCAAAAAGGGGGAGAAAATTAAATTACCAATTAGGAAAATTGGTAAGGGAATTTGAGTTAGGGGCCTAACTCAAAGTTTGTTTTGTCAAGCATAAAAAAGAGGGAGATTGTTGGTACAATCGTCCCAGGTCACGAATGACTAGACTCGAGTTTGACTCGAGAGATGTTTTCATGTTTGACAAAGTAAGTTGACATTGATGTTTGACATTAATGTGTGCTGATGTTTTGGGAAGGTTATTTATACAATCAACCTGGGTTATGTTTAACTGGACTCGAGTTTGACTCGAGGGAGACTTTGATGGTTGACTAGAGATGACCATGTGATTATGGAAAGTCCAAGTCATGGGTACTTTGCATGGAAAGTCCAAGTGGGACACTTGACATTTGGGAAAGTCCAAGTGGGGTCTTGGCATGGAAAGTCCAACATGGGTTGGCAAGGGATAGTCCAAACTTGAGTCTTGGCATTTGAGAAGTCCAAGGGGTTTGATATTGGCAGCGTAAAGTCCAAGCGGGAGTCTTGGCAACATAAGTCCAATTGTTGGCAGCGTAAAGTCCAAGCGGAGTCTTGGCAGCGTAAGTCCAATGTGCCTTGGTGGTGTAGACACCGTTAGCTTGACATAGTCGATGGAAGCACCTGAAGGCTAGCACGATGGATGTACAAGTCATGGATGACTTGGAGGGATCCGAGAGGCGTGAGGCTGATGGAGGTAGCTAGAAGGCTTAGGTCTAGGCTAAGGGTGGTCTAGCAAGTATGGGGGTACCATATTTGGGCTAAAACCTCATGCTTGAGGTGTGCCAGTCGACTGGTGCCATGTGGCAGTTGACTAGCGTAGTCAACTAGGGTTTGACTGCGGGAATTGCCCTAGCAGTCGACTGCCATAGACAGGCAGTCGACTAATTTGATGAGCAGTCGACTGATCTTGTGATCAGTCGACTGATGCTCAGATTTTGCGGCACAGAATGGAGTCTCACTCGACCGCTGGGATGAGCAGTCAAGTGATGTTTGATTAGTCGACTGATGTGTATGATCAGTCGACTGATGTCCTAGCCGTTGGATTTTTCTAGCGTGGATTACACCGTTGTCTCACAGCAACAGTGTGATCAGTCGACTGATAGTCCCGAGCAGTCGACTGATTGACATTTTCCAGCACAGGTTGAAGCTATAAAAGGAGCTCATGATGGAGAAAAATGGATCCGGTTTTTCAGAGCTTTTGGGGCGATTTGTTGCTGCAAATCAGGTCTCCAAGTGCTAATCAAACAACCAAGCATTCAAGAAATCAAAAGCAAGTGTTGTAAAGTTTTTCTTTCCTTGTCTTTCACATTAATTGTTGTAATTGCTTGTTTTTGTTTCTTACTGTTGTAAGATTGCTTGTAAGAGGTTTCTCCGCCTCCGACTTTTGTCGAGAAGGAGTGTTTATCATAGTGGTGTGTGATTGGCATCGCTAGGGTTCGTACGAACCCAATCCGTGGAGTAGGAACCGTTCGGTTCCGAACCACGTTAAATATTTGTTTTGTCATGTTGTATATTTCATTATCATTATTATTTTTGTATTTCCGCAGCGCTAACGAAATAGTAGAGGCAAACGCGACGAATTCCATTATCGAACTAGTGCGACGCTATTCACCGCCCCCCCTCTAGCGGCCTCAAATATCCTACAAAATAAACTTTGTGAGTGTCCCTACTATGATCTTCCATTGACTTAAGTCGCTGTCCCAAAAACCTAAAGCGAGAACTCACCGTTTCGGAGAGTTTTTCTCGATGGTTGAAGTCTACAAGTGTCCCAACACTCGTTGCTTTGACTCTTCGAGAAAAATACCCAAAAATTCTATAAAATAGGAAATTTACAGAAATATAAAAATCTGTAATTTTTATATCTAATACAAAAACTACATAAATGAAACACATACATGCTTCACACGTGGCTCTAATATCACTATTGGACTTTTCGAGCCGCAAAAATCCCTTTTTGCGTTGCGGAAACCCTGAAAGTCCGGCCATGGATCCGTGTGAAGTATAACAAATAAAACTAATATGTATGTGTTTAATACCTTTAGATCTACTCTAGATCTACATGATAAAAAATTACCCTTGAAGCGATGCCCTTCGCTTATCCCGCTCGTCAAAAAGGATTGCCCAAACTCGAGAGTGTCAAGTGCACACTCCTCTATTGGTATCCACACAATCAATAGGTGGAGAAAAGAAAATCTTGAGTGTCCTATCACTCCTTGAAGGTCTCGGAAAAATGGATGATTGAGAGAGAACTTGAGTGGATGATACAAGGAAGAAGAAGATGGAGTTACACAAAATCAATTCATCCCATGAATAAAGTGGTCGACCACTCTTGGATGGGGGGTTACATGCATGCATGTAACTCCAAGAGCCAATGGCTCTTGGTCTCCCTCATGAGGTGGCACACCATGATAAGTCAATGATGATGTGGAACACCATCATTGGCCAGCCCCTATGCCATGTCACCATGACATGGCAATTGGTCAAGTCAAAATTGACCATTCATCTTCCCTCATCAAGTCAAGTCAAACTTGACCTCTTATCTCCCATGGTTGATCAAATATAACTAGTTGATTCAAGTTAATTTGATTTAATGAATCTATATTCATTAATTTAAATTGACTCAATGAATCAAATCTAAATTAGACTCATTCAACACTTGAATCAAATTGAATCTAACTCAATTAGTCTAATTTGGATTATTCTTAATTCAATTTGGTTCATCCCATGAACCTAATACTCATGGTTCATCATATGAACCTAATCTCCATCTAATTTCCCTTTGTGTGTGACCCTATAGGTTCTTGTAACGTTGGCAATGTCCATAAACCGATTTAGGAACATAAGGAATGAGCGGTATCTAGCAACGCATCATTGCTACCCAAGTTACAAGAATATTGAGCTCCAACATCACCTTTGTGACTACTAATTGTGAATCTCACAATATGTGAAAATGTCCCTATATCCTTGACATCTAGATTGACTAATTGAGGCATAGACCGTGTCATCCTCGGTACAATCTATATCTTGAACTCCAAGTAGACTCACTCTAATCAAATGAGTTTAATATCTCATATTGACTCATTTGGGCATGGCCATGCACTTAGTGGTCTCACTCTATCAAGAATAATGATGTCACTTCCGTCTTATAAGAGGGATAGATCCCATCTACATCACTCACATCCCTCCGCATAATTTGTTACATACCCAGTAATCGCCTTTATAGTCCACCCATATACGGGTGACGTTTGACGAAGCCAAAGTATGCAACTCCTTATGTAGGGAACCATGGTGACTTCAGATCCAAGAACTAATAGTCACATGAGAAAGTATATGACACTCATATAATGATCCATGATTCTTTCTCATGGTGGTTCATTCAGTATACATTCTCCAATGCATACCCATGTGTCAACTTGATATCTCATATCCATGACTTGTGAGATCAAGTCATCGTGTTGACCTACATGCTAGTCTCTACGCATTAACATTATCCTTGAATGTTAATACTTGACTAGGAATGATTAAGAGTTGTATTCTCTATATCATCTCATTATCGATTAAACCAATCAATTGATATAGATAAGAACCTACTACTCAAGGACATTATTATACTTAGTTATTTGGCACTAATACAAGTAAATATAATAACCATGCCTTTATAAATAGGAATATGATACAATAAAGTCCATACAACAATCATCACATGATTGGATCTAGGGCTTTCACTGATAGAACTAGCATAGGACATACCTTAGATATCATGCACCTATAGATTTAAGGAGCCAATACATCTCACAACACATAGGACTAATGTGTTTGTGTATTTAGCCACGTAGATGAGCGTGAGATGTTAGGACCTCACTCCTGGTTTCAGATGTAGAGCTTGTGCATCGCCATGAACCACGGAGTTTAATCATACATATTTACAGACTCTTACCAGGGCTGGTTGATCTTTCATATCAATAAAGCCAAATATGAGTCGAACATTTTATAGATGAGCTTATTTTCAAAATAATATTTTCAAAATAATATGGAACATTCTTGGACTTTAAATTTATTTTTGTTTTTCACACACCCCCACTCTTTTCAATATATAGAAAAAGGGGGAGAAAAGGCCAAAGTTAAGGGATCAAAACAAAATTTTTGATAACTTAACTTTCACTTCATATACTTCATAGTTATTTACATGCCCAAAAGTTAAGTAAATGTTTACTTAACTTTATGTTTTGAAAATTCACTTAACGTGTTTTTGTTAACAAAAAGGAAGTAAAGGTTAAGCTAAGAGAATTCTTAACTTAAACTTATTTATAAACACTATGGCCAAACGTTAATGTTTTACTTAATAAAGAGGAAGAAAGGGCCAAGTTAAGAAGTCCTCTTAACTTTAACGTATTACTAAGGCCAACTTTAAGTAATGTCAAGTAATGTCAACTCTTTCTAAATAGCAACACTCAAGGGGGAAGATTATGGTCTTCTTTCAAGACTCACCCTCGGTCAAGGGGGAGGTTTCCCCAAGGGGGAGTACTTGAAGAAAATTCTTACTACTCCTACTTAATCTTTATTATTCTTGTTTCTCATCTACATTATTATTCCTTATGCATGCTATTTCCTTAACTTTGTATGTGGGTTTGCCATAGATCAAAAAGGGGGAGATTGTTGGTGCAGTAGGCACCTAAGTCGAACCTGAGTTTTGATTATAGCAAACGATACAAAGTTAAGCTTATATTGTTATCTCATGAGCTGAATCGAGTGTGCAGAAAAGTGCTAAAGCTGGAGCTGAAGGCAAGCAACACCCGGAGGAAGCCGTGGTGGTCGCGTGACACTCGAGTGATTTCGCAGGAAGCTGAAGGAATCGAGTGGAAGGTTGGAAGCAAAAGAGACATAGTAAGTATCAAGGTAAGCTTGTGTGTGCGAGCATAAGTGAGGTCGTATCCTCCTTACGGGGATAGTCTTAAGCATATATCTGACCCAAGACATCCCATTTGTGGTCTAGGTCTAGATCGGATGGTCGGAGGTCGTCGAAATAATGTTTTTGTTTAGCTAACTTTTGATTTCAGCTAGCATCAGTCGACTGCCAGTTTGGAGGACTCGACTGTCGTCTATCAGTCAACTGTATATAGTCAACATTCGACTGATGGTCAATGATCAGCCTCGAGGAGTCAAGCTTTATCACCATTTTTCAAGGAGTCTTGTGCCCAATTCCTATTGGTTGAAGTTCCTCTCGAAAAGGGGCTTAAGGGCTATAAAAGCAAGGCCTCTCCTAGGGTTTTTTATCAACTCCAAGTGCTCAAAAACCTCTGCAACTGTGTAATTCTCTGACGACTCTATGACGAAGTGCTGTCAACAACCCTAGCTTAGTTTCTATTCTTTAGTTGTTGGTATTTTACTTTGTCATCTCTTTAATATTGCAATTCCTTTTATTAATTGAGGTTTTCTATCATTGTACTTTACATTAATAGAAGAGAGGGTTTGTCTCTCTATCTTTTCTTTCGAAGGTTTTTTTTGTAATCGTCAAACTCCTACCTCCAACGAGGAGTGTTTTTAGTGAATTGCCCTCCGTGCAAGATCAAGGATCACTAGGGCCTTGGAGTAGTAGCCGAAGGCTACGAACCAAGTAAAAAATCTATTTGTCTCTTTTAGTTTTCATTTATCTTTCCACTGCGTATATTTGTCTTGAAACGAATTCGAACGAAATAAAAGGTTTATCGCTATTCACCCCCTCCCCCTCTAGCGATCCACTTTGATCCAACAGATATGCTCTCTACTAGAAGAATCACAGCTACTAGGTACCTTAATGAAGATCTCTTAGAATCCCTATGTTTGTTTGGTGACATTCAAGCCCTATTTGCAAAAATGGAGTGGGAAGAGATAATGGGAATAAGACACCCCACATACCCTAGGATAGTTTTAGAATTCTTGAGTTCTTTGGAAGCGGAAATCTTAAAGGGAAGAGAGAGCGATGAGGATAGGATTACCTTTAGATTTAACATTGAGCATGAATGGGCACTACACCAATGGAACACATGCTTTGGCTTGCCTAGTGGGGGAGATAAAAGAAACCCTCTTTGGTTTAACTCTCGGATCTTTTAGACCAATTTGACAGGAGAGCACGCTTACGACCCTTCTAGGGCCAAAGCATCGCGCCTCCAATACCCCATTTTTCGATACCTACACCGAATCTTGGCAAGTACTATTTTCGGTCATGGGGAGAGTGACGGTGTAGTGAGATCTAGTGAGCTGCTTTGCTTATGGGACATGCTACAAGAAAGGAGTAGCATTGATGTAGGGTCCCATTTCATTAGACACTTAGTGAAAATGGGAAAAGCGCAGAGAGGAGAGAATAATGTGGGGGGGCCTACTTACCCACATTTTCCATAGGATGGGGTACGACTACACCACGCTAGATAGCATAGAGGGGAGCCCTAGGATCGACCTAGGAGTGTGTATGGCCATGAAGATGATTGTAAGAGAGGGACACTCCCTATGCTTTATAAGGAAAAACCTGACAACCCTTAGGCTCCTCGACCCCGATCATACCACCATCACCACACGCGCTAACAGGCGCTTAGACCTGATAGTGGAGTCACCGCCATATGAGGGACCATCCACAGTAGCACCCATCTCTCCCCCTTTACAGTTGGGATGTGTACTGAAAGCCTAGCCTTTGTATGAACATCTTCATTTTGAAATAAGAATCACATGATCATTGTTTGTATTTATGCATATTATCTGATACGTTACATTGTAAATAACATGGTGTGTGGTGTCACACAGAAGATCATGTTATCAGTTACTTGTAGACTATAAGTAGAGGCTCACAACGATGGTTTTGGACAAATCATTGGCATGGTTGTAGTGTAATTTGGTATTAGTTTATCTTGATCATAGAATTACACTAGTACACTTTGTGTGTATTGAGCAGGATCGATTTAGAGGTGATTCAATTTATTGCTGACTACATAATTAAATAAGACCTCGGATATTATGGTGCACATGCTTTTAATCCTGATATAATAACGGGCACATGTACTTAATATTTATTTCTTTGATTTATCAATGGACGAGATTTATGGGTTAAATCGAAAGGCCCGATAAGTTGGGAAATAATATTATTTACATGGTGTGTTGTTGATTATAGGAGGAAACTGTGTCCTATGTATTAGGATGATGATGTTCCATTGAGGAGCTCATAAGGATCATCATGTAAATCCTACAGGTGCACTTGGTCCAACATGATGATGAGATTGAGTGGTACTACTCATGGTGTTAGATGTTAATTAATTAATTATCAGTAAATTAATTATTAAATAAACATTCGATATCTTAAACACGGGGAGATATTTGTACAAATAATATGTGGAGCCCATATTTATTTATGGGGTTTGGTGTTGTAGATCAATGATAATCCTCTATTGGAATGGATCATCATTAAAGGATCGGGTATGTGTGGTTCGGATCCATTGGGTGGCCAAGATCCAACACCTCCTCATGGTCCCTATTGTATCCATTATAAATACCTCATGAAGCCTAGATATATAAATAAGGGGTAGAGGCTTGGGCGGCAACAATAATTGAAAGTGCTAGGGTTGCCATTGAAGAGGTTGGGCAACAACAATTTGGAGGCTAGGGTTTTGGTTTGTCCAATTCCTGAGGGTCGACGGCAACACAAGTGAAGGGAGCTAGGGTTTTGTTCTTCCTCTCCCTCTCTTGGTCGATGCCACCCTCATCTTCTCCATCTCCTATAGCTAGCACTTCCTCCACCTCTCCTAGGGCCAGCAGAAACAAAGGATAGGGTGCCTTCTTCCTTTGTCTTGGCCGATTCATCGACTCCCTCTCCTTAGGGCCAGAGGACACCAAGAACTTGTTCCTTGGTGGTTGGCACAAGCAAGGAGAAGAAGGAAGCTTTTGTTCTTCCTTTGTTCGGAGCAAGCAAGGAAGGGAAGACACGATATAGGAGGCTTCGATTCTTGGAAGATCGTTGCCCACACAACGTCCAAGAAGAGGATAGGGCATACAATAGAAGATCAAGAGATAAACCAGAGATATAATTCTTGTTTAGTTTTCTTTCTTGTTCTATATAATTGGATTATAATTGTATGATCATGGACCCCGATGATAAACACAAAAATCGGCGATCCATACATCATCTATTTCACGGCTAATCGAGGAAAAGAGTTAGGTTGCTTGAACACCAAGTTTGTTAAAGCGACCACTCAAATTGAATAGCACGACGATGGATCGGTTGCTTGGGTAATCCATCTTCGTCCAGATTAATTTTATTTTTTGGGACTTGTGATAGGATTGTCATGCATAAGCGATCGAAGGGGGAAGCAATTTTCCCTTCAAACGGTATCAGAGCCACAATTTTTGATTTTTCGTGTTTAGGATTCAATTACTTTTATGCACTTATCATATATTATATGTGTCGGATAACAATAGGATTTGCGTAGGCTAACTTTTTGTTTGCAGGCATAAGATCCAACTATTATGACCATATGTGGTTGTATGTGATTATGTGTGTGTAATTGTAATATTATTTGAATCCTCGGGGTTGACGAGGCTAGTATTTAATTTTTGTAATTAAGTATGACATTGTTTAGCCACTCTTTTATTTTAGTTTACTTTCAATCTAGATTTCATGTACACTCCTTTGTGGAGTATAGGATCGATGGATGTAAATTAAAATAATTTTTCTCGGCTCGGATCCCCTTCGAGAGGATGGCTTGTACATGGCGTAGGGAGGAGTGGACGAGGTGGCAACACGACTGGAGGCATATTGGAGAACAAAAGCCATAATAGTTGGAAAACTTGTTATTTTTCATATTTATTGCTTTTCATTTATATGCTTGTTGTGGTTGCATAGTTAAAATTCCTCAATTTTAAATTACTAAATGAGAGAGGGATATTTTTTTTTAATTCCCACGACCTCCGTTACAATTTGACATGTGATGTAAACAAACTTGCGCATTGGCTCAGAGTGCCTTCCTCCATATCAGATGAGTTTGTTTTTTAGATCACTAGGTCAAATAATGTTATAGGGAATTATTTAGGAGTGTGTGTACTTCCCCATCAGAAGGCACATAATCCGAGATAATTGCCTTAGTATCGGGTAATGGTGAACACTTAGATGCAAATAAGAGTATCCTCCCCATCGGAGCCACCGCTTATATTTTTAGGGCCGAAGAGGAACCAACTATTAATTTTATTTGTCAAAAGTAAGGTTGACAGGATAAAAAAATTAATGGGTAAAGCCTCCTCTTACAAATGTAGAACTCGTATACGTCCACACTATCGTGACATACGATATTCTCGGTATTTTGAGGTGTTGGTTGATTTTAAAATTTTATTGTTTGAGGAATCAATAAATTTTTGAAATCTAATGTTTTGATCACTTTGATTCTTAGGTTTTTCAAAATGACTTTCAACTCACTTGCTGTGATTCTGAAAGAAAACAAACTTACTAGACCAAACTATGTTGATTGGAAAAGGAATCTAGACATTGTCTTAACTACTGAGGAATACAAATATATACTCTTCGAAGAGTGTCCTCCTAAGCCTATGGATGATTCTGGTGAAAAGGAGAAACAGAGTAATAGGAAGTGGATCAAGGCAGATGAGATGGCTCAGTGATACATTTTGGCTTCCATGTCAAATGTATTGCAACATCAGCATCAACCCATGAATACTGCCTATGACATGTTGCTCAATCTCAAGGAACTTTTCTGACACCATAATCGGGCTGCTAGACAGGAAGCTATGAGGAACTTGTTGACGACCACCACAGTTGAGGGAACACCCGTGAGGGATCATGTTCTCAAGATGATGGCTCATTTGAATGAGCTGGAAGTCCCTGGAGCGGAGATCAATGGGGAAACCCAGGTTGATATCATTCTCCAATCTCTACCTAGGAGTTTTGAGTAGTTTCGCCTGAACTACAGCATGAATAAGAGGTTTATTCGTTGGTGGAGCTTCTGACAGATCCCCTGGTGGCAGAGGGGCTTTTTCGTCAGAGTTCTCAGGCTTTGGTTGCTCAGAAGGTTTCTACTTCTAAGTCAAAAGACAAGAAAAAGAAGAAACAAGGTGTAGCAAAGGTGGTGGGAGGATCACAGGCAGGAGTGAAGAAGCCAAAAGGCAAGTACTTCACTTGCAAGCATACTGAACATTGGAAGGCAGACTGTCCCAACCGCAAACAGAATAAAGGTATATCTTTTAGTCTAGTCATTGAAACATGTTTAGCAGTGTTATCTATCGGTACCTTGTGTGTAGATACGGGAGCCACTGATCATGTATGCAACTCATTGCAGAGGTTCCAGGAAGCCAGACGATAGTTGATGGGGAGATTACTGTCTACATGGGCAATGCTACGAAGGTGGTGGCTATTGCAGTGGGAGATGTTTATTTATCTTTTGTTAGGAATAAAACTTTGGTTCTGAGAAATTGCCTTTATGTACCTTCATTTAGAAAGAATTTAATTTCAGTTTCTAAATTATTTTTAGATGAATATTCTATTTCTTTTAATGACAAAGTTGTTATAAAAAGGAATAGGGAGATTATCTGTTCTGGTGCATTGGTAGGAAATTTATATACTCTTGAACCAAAAGTTTCCACGATGCAAATAGAAATAAATAACTCATCTTCTAAATCTAATAAGAGAAAAGAACCTTCGAAAATGAACCAAACGTATCTTTGGCATCTAAGGGTAAGTCATATTAACCTGAGTAGAATTCAAAGGTTGATAGATGATGGACCTTTGGGTTCATTAGTGGTGGAAGATTTCCCAATCTGCGAATATTGCTTGGAAGGTAAAATGTCCAAGAGGCTTTTTAAGGCCAAGGGGTATAGAGGCAAAGATGTGTTAGAATTGCTTCATTCTGATTTGTGTGGTCCTATGTCTATCCAGGCTAGAGGTGGTTTTGAATATTTCGTTTCTTTTATAGACGATTATTCAAGATATGGATACATTTACTTGATGCGCCCAGGTCTGAATGCTTTGACAAGTTCAAAGAATTCAAGGCTGATGTGGAGAAACATCAAGGTAAAAGTATCAAGACACTACGATATGATCGTGGTGGTGAGTACCTCTTGGGAGAATTTAGGAGTTACTTATCAGAGGCTGAGATTCAATCCCAACTGTCTGCTCCTGGTACACCCCAGCAGAATGGTGTGATGGAGCGAAGGAATAGGACTCTTATGGAGAAGGTTAGATCGATGATGAGTTATTCTGAGTTACCAGATTTGTTCTAGGGGTATGCTCTGTATACGGTAGTGTATATTCTGAGCTTTGTACCATCTAAATCAGTACCTTCTACTCCCACAGAATTGTGGACTAGGCAAAAGCTTAGTCTAAGACATATTCGGATTTGGGGGAGTCTAGTACATGTGTTGAAGGGAGATGCTGGTAAGTTGGAACCACGTATAAAAGTGTGCTTGTTTGTAGGCTATCCTAGAGGAATGAAAGGTGGTTTGTTCTATAGTCTTAGAGATCATAGGTGTTGGAGCGTTGGTGGCCGGCTAGAGGGGGGTGAATAGCTCTCAATCGTCGTATGGTGGAATTCATTCGTATATTGCCTACAAGTATAATTAGTGCAAGTAGAAATGTAAAGACAATACAAAGGCAATGCTAATAAACCGATATAATGTGGTTCATGGCCTCGCCGCTAATCCACAGTCCAATTCGTCTCCGGTGAATCACTCCAAAACAAATCCAATATGGTCTCTCCCTTTAGCCAAAGCAAGGTGGAGGTAAACCTTCTTACAACACAAACACTCTTTCTTACAATAGATTTGAAATAAGAACAAGAGAAAGAGTTGGAAGCTTGTAGGGCACTTGGATGATCAGTTAGAGCATAAGCATTAGCCATCCAAAAGCCCACACCTTCTCTATAAATAGAGAAGGTTATTTTCTTCCCGTTGGCCACTAGCAGTCGACTGATGCCCCGATCAGTCGACTGATCATGTAGTCGTTGCCCAATAATGGCTTCTTCCACATTGGATTTCATCCAACGACTCCCACATCAGTCGACTAATCATCCCATCAATCGACTGATGGAGCTATTAGTCGAGTGCTGGAGCGACCAGTCGACTGATGCCATCATCAGTCGACTGATGGTCTCGACAGTCGACTGCCAACCCGTGGCAGTCGACTGATGGCACAGAAACCAGACTCGAACACCAGTCGAGTCACAGTCGACTTGGAGCAGTCGACTGCCATGACATGGCAGTCGACTGATGTCGAGTAAACCTCAAACTTTACATCTGTTTGAGAGTCCGACAATAGTGTAAACCTCAACCCTTGCAGTCGAGCCTCCGACACTCAGCCATTCGGCCAAGTTCACCTAATGAGCTACTTATATTTCACTCATTCTCTCATCTCACTTGATGTCCCTCGCCGAAGCTCTCTTCGTTCACGGCCACGTCCCTTGGCAGCACCAAGAGCACGACTTCGCAATGCTCCTTCGCGTCTCTTGCCCTCGAAGTCTGCTTCCTTGGCTTCGCTTCAATTCATCTCGTCCGGTGGTCCCTCGGATACATCAAGCGCACAGCTTCGCAATGCTCCTTTGCCGACTCAAGCACAAGGTTGTGAGTTTGTGAAACTTGTCAAAGCTCCTTGTGCGAATTACTAAGTCCTGCAAGACTCCAATGCACATATCAAATCATATCAAACCTAACTTAAACCCTTTTCCACACACATCAAAACCATATCACATGGGTTGATTGCCCTAACAACAGGGTGATCGTTAACACGAATGCTCGATTTTTAGAGGAAGACTATGTGATGAACTACAATCCCATGAGCAAGATTGTTCTAGAGGAGTTAAGAGGGGAAGTCACTACTTCAGTACCAATAGTACAAGAGGACATACCACAAGTGACTGCACCGCATGTCACACCGGATACATAGGTGATACCTCGTCATAGTGGGAGGGTTGTTAGACATGTTAGGGCAATCAACCTGTGATATGGTTTTGATGTGTGTGGTAAAGGGTTTAAGTTATGTTGTTATTGTGATTTGGTATGTGCGTTGGAGTCTTGAAGGACTTAGTAATTTGCACATGGAGCCTTGGCGAGTTTCACATCTCATGACTCGGTCCTTGAGTCAGTGAAGGATGGATTTGTGGAAGTCGTGCGCTTGGAGCATCTGAGGGACCGTCGGACGAGGAGCTTGGAGTGAAGCCGGAGGAAGTAGACTTCAGGGCGATATGCGAAGGATGGCGCTACAGAGTCATGCACTTGGCGCATCCAAGGGACGTGGCCGGACGAAGACAATTACAAAGGCGAGGAACTCCAAGGGATGAGAGTGAGCGAATGTAACACGGGAAGGGGTAGTGCTCTTAGGTGAAACTTGGCCATTTGGCGAAGTGTCGGATAAGATTTCCCGACATCAGTCGACTGCCATGGAATGACAGTCGACTGCTCTGAGTCGAACGGAGTTCGACTAGTATCTGACTGATGGGTTTTGGCCCAGCAGTCGACTACCATATATTGACAGTGGACTACCAAGACCATCAGTCGACTGTTGATGGCAGCAGTCGACTGGTCAAGAGGGTTTTGGGCACCGAACCTCTCGTAGCCGATTGGGTAGTCGACTACGAGGCATCAGTCGACTGATGGATACATCAATCGACTGCCAAAGGATCCATTGGACTACAACGGTTTGGATCCGACGTGTTCGGAGGTCGTTGTAGTGGCGGCAGTCAACTGCCAAGGGCAGCAGTCAACTGGTGGCGGCCAACGGGAAGAAATCAGCCCTCTCTATAAAAAGAGAGGGTGTGGGATTTTGGATGGCTAATGCTTAAGTCCTAAACGATCATCCAAGTGCCCCACAAGCTTTCAACTCCTTCTCCTAGTTTTCTTTCATATTTATTGTAAGAAGGAGTGTTTGGGTTGTAAGAAGGTTTACCTCCATCTTGCATTGGCTAAAGGGAGAGACCAATAGTGAATTGGTTGCGGAGTGATTCACCGTCAACGAATCAGACCGTGGATTAGCGGCGAGGCCATGAACCACATTATATTTCGATGTTAGCATTGTTTAGTATCTTGCTTGTCTTTATTATAGTTTGTTTGTATTTTCTGTTGCGCTAATATTATTTGTAGACAAGCGAATTCCACCATCGAATGAAAGAGGGCTATTCACCCCCCTCTAGCCGGCCAACACAACCACATCGATCGACCCTACAAGTGGTATCAGAGCAAGGAAAGCTTGTCGAGGACTAACCACCACAATAAGCACATTCAAGAATGGCCGGCTTTAACATTCACCCACTGAAGTTTGAAAGAGAATTCTCTTGGTGGAATAAGAGAATGGAGGTATTCTTCGAAACTGACTTCGAAATTTTATTAATTATGAAAAATGGTTTCGAGATGCCTAGGAATGAAGAAGGGGTGCCATTGGAGAAATCAAGATGGAATAAAAGACAAAGAGAGGAGTACTTGGCGAATTCAAAGGCGAAGCACCATCTCTACAATGTACTCCCCCAACAAGAAGTGAATAGGATAGGGGAGTGTGCAAGTGCCAAGGAGATGTGGGAGAAGCTAGTAGAGCTTCATGAAGGCACTTCGGAGGCCAAGCTTGCAAGAAGAGACCTCGTCCACTCCCAACTAACAAATATCTAGCTTGAAAAGGGATAAAAGGTAACCTCCTTGCATTCTAGATTCAAAGAAATTTTAATTGGGCTAACGAGTGTAGGAGAAAGACTTTCCAACCGGGACATGCTCATGAAAGCAATTGATGCCTTTCCCCGGTCATCAAAATGGAGCTCAATGGTGGACTCCTTCTACATGTCCAAGAATTTAGAAGTGAGCACTTTGGAGGAGTTCTTTTCATCTATGGAGCTCCACGAAACAAGGCTCGAAGGAATAGTGGATGAGCCAAGGTTCAACCTTCAAGAGGAGTAGTCTTGATGGCTAACAAAGGGAAGAAGAAGATGGAGAACCCCTTCTCCTCCGATGAAGCATCCTCCTCTACCTCCATGGATAGCACGGAAGAAGCTTATATGGTAAGGAAGGTAAGGCATGCTTTAAAAAACTTTAAATTTAATAAATCCAATGATAGGAGGAGAAGACCAAGGGGGAAGGTGATTTGTTATAATTGCCAAGGAGAGGGGCACATAAGGGATAATTGTCCCCTCTTGAACAAGAGCAAGGAGGAGAAGAGAAAGAAGGAAGAAAAGAAGAAGAAGAAGGGGAACAAGAAGAAAGAAGAAGAGAAGAAAGCCAAAGAAAAAGGGAAAGCCAAGGCACTAAAAGTAAGGACATGGGATGACCCCTCTTCACCATCTTCATCATCATCAGAAGAGGAGAATGCTTTTGTCACCAACCTAGCTTTGATGGCCTTTGATGATCTAGACTCCTCCTCCATTGAAAATGAATAATCAAGCACAAGTGAGGAGAGCTCTAGTGAAGGGGGAGCTTCTTCACCATCATCGGAATCGGAGGAAGAGGACATGGAGACTATGGTAACGAACCTCTCACCAAGTAAAATAGTTTCCATGATTTCTAGTCTTACTAAGGATCTATTTAGGGCCAAAAAGAAAAATAAGAGCATGCTGGATCAAATTAAGTATTTAGAAAATAAACTAGAAAAAGCATGCTTAAATATTAATGATAATGAAAATATTTCTTCTAGTCATGATGAAGCATGCTCACATGATCTTTATATGTCATTTGATGTTAATGATGCATGCATAGAGGAAAATAGGGCTCTAAGGGAAAAGGTAGATCATTTGACCAAGGCCCTAGAAAAGTTTACAATTGGCTTAAATACATTGAACATGATAATTGGGAGCCAAAGGGCTAGCTTCATTAAGAAAGGCCTAGGATATAAGGAAAATAAAAATGAAAAGGCCTATAAATATTTTATTGCTAGGGGTCAAGACAAAAAGAAGGTAATAGCTAGAAAATGGATCCCTAAGGAATTTTTAGTGAACCCCATAGGAAAGAATTTATTTTGGGTTACTAAATCCATCCTTAAGGGTTAGGAAAACCCTAGGATAGTCAACCATATGGAATATACCTATATCATGTTTTGGTTGACTTAGGATGGCGGGATAATATTTTTGAAATAGTGTTGGGTGATGATAATGCACCTATAAATAGATAAATCATGCTTTAGGTGATATTTGCCTTATTATCATGATGTAATACCTAATGCATGATCACAATTTGATGAATACATTTGTTTCATGGTCATAATATGAAATTCATTTATATATGTCTTTATGATCATGTGGGATGTTAGGATGATACTTAACCATGGGAAGAAATGCATGAAATTAATGGTTAAGTGTATACAAATACCATTAGTACGCATCTCACACTCACCATAGGCTACCTTGATTGAAAACATAGCATGGGTGAGATGTTAGGATGATACTCATGGTCCACTAATGCCTATGGCATTTAGATGGTCATGTAAAGTGTCAAAATAGAAATAATAGACCAATCATGGGGAAGGCTTATGTTTAATTCATATACATATTGCCCTAAGATCATAGTTGGATATTTCATATGTTTTCAAAACAAGTTCTTACTTTAAAATCTGTGTGTTCATGTTTTGAAACAATCCAAAGCAAAACTAGGTGTTAAAATGGATACAAACTTGATCAAAACACTAGTTATTTTTGAAGCTTTTGGATTTTTGGCAAATCATTGAAAATATAATGATTTTTCATGAAAGACTATTTTCCATTGATAAAGAACCCTAAAAGAAATGTGTTCCCCAAATTTCACTATTTTTTGAATTTTCTAGAATTTATAGTGCATTTTTGAATTTCGTCGAGAAAATCAAAAAACCTGATTTCCTTATTAATCGATCATTGCCATGCGATAGCGGTCATGATGTATCAGGTTTTTTAGTGATTTTGATTTTTGCTTCTCTCTAGACATGATGTCATATCATATAAACCATGTTTAATCTTTTTGATGGTGTCAAAAGGGGAGAAAGATAAATGTTTAAGTAAGAGGGAATGTATTTAGGGGGAGTTTCATGTATTAAGGGGGAGACTTGCTAATCACGTTATTCACATGCTTTCTTTCCTTAATATTTTATCAAATGTTTTTACCTAACTTAAACGGATTGTCACACATCAAAAAGGGAGAGATTGTTATAGCAATCAACCCGTGATATGGTTTTGATGTGTGTGGAAAAGGGTTTAAGTTAGGTTGTTATTGTGATTTGATATGTTCGTTGGAGTCTTGCAGAACTTAGTAATTCGCACATGGAGCCTTGGCGAGTTTCACATCTCATGACTCGGTCCTTAAGTCGGTGAACGATGGCTTTGCGGAAGCCGTGCGCTTGGAGCATCCGAGGGACCGCCGGACGAGGAGCTTGGAGTGAAGCCGGAGGAAGTAGACTTCAGGGCAAGACGCGAAGGATGGTGCTGCAGAGCCGTGCACTTGGAAGACAACTTCAAAGGTGAGGGACTCTAAGGGATGAGAGTGAGCGAATGTAACCTGGGAAGTGGTAGTGCTCTTAGGTGAAACTGTTAGTAATATATGAGAGATGTCCTAAGGCAATCGCCTTATGCTTTAACCATTTATATGATAAATGAAGATTCACTATTTGAGTATACATGTTTTCATGTATTTGATTAGATCTTAAACTCATTTACTAAATGTCCACGATACGATTCACAGCATGAGAAAATTTGTGATTGGATCACAACTAGTGAGTATCTCTACATGTGTAATTGTGATGTATCGGAATTATCCCTAGTCGATAAATTGATGGATTTGGACACCATCAATTCTGTAGAGACTAGCACGAGGTATACTCCTTGGTGTATCCAAGCAGCTGATTCTCACTAGCTGGAGACATTGTGATGTCCGGAGTTAATCGTGGATGCTAGTTATGGTAACTAATTCATTGGAGTGACCAGCCGTAAGACTTCATATGGTTCTCTGCATATATAGATATGTCAATGAAGATCTAACTGCAGCTTAAGTGCGATGTTCCTTTGACTTGCGGTATTCAAGTCATCTTGATCATGAAGACTTATGCTTTGACATCTTAAGCAAGCATCTCTGAGGAGATGTCGACCCGGGATGATTGGGTATAAGTCGAAGTGATTGAAGGTGTTTGAATAGCCTATAAACGATTCACCACTCCTTGCGAGGAGATGTATACCCATGGCCCCTCGTCGGATTGTTACTAAAGTCTTTGGCTAAAGAATTACATGTTTAGAGTAAGGTACTCTTGAATACATGTGCAATAACTAGAATCCGTAGGACGAGGAAATGATACTTGGGCTATGTGTGGCGTAGTCAACCAAGTGGGGACTGACACTATAGACCATGTCCTGAACCAAGTGGGTATAAGATGAGTGAAGGGAATGGGGCACGATTCATTATAGCTGCTGAAGGGTTTCAGAAATAGTTCTGGATCAACCGTTGATTTTTTCGATTAATCGGGGATCATGATGTACTACTAGGTGCCAATCATGATCATTCTATAATTAATGGTTAATTATAGACGACCAACATAAACCGAGAACCTATTTGGTCACACGCACAACAAGCGTAATCCGAAGGATTTAAAACAAGCTTGAGAATGAGATTCTCAGACCAAGAGAAACTTGGTTTGGTTGGACAAAACATGGAGCGAGCATGAAATCGTTTCAGTCGCAATGGAAGCGTGGATGGGCCGTGTCTTATGAAGACATGATGGATGAACCAAATTGGTTTGGTTCTAATCCAATGGTGGAGAATAAACCAAAGGGGTTTGGTTTGTTTTAAACAAATGAACCAAAGTTGGTTCGGTTCATTTTAACTTAAAATAGACCATCATGGTTTGGTTTATTTTAACTTAAATTAATGGAGCAGGTTAACGGGCTTTTGGTTATGATCCGATAACCATTAGGAGAATTTTTTCTCTATAAAATAGGGCTTAAGGGTTTTGTGAAAACCAAATCCAAGCAATCCCTAGTTGCCGCTCACCCCTCCTCTCCTCTAGTGGTCGGCGCCCAACCCTAGCCGCCGCCCAGCTTTGTGTCGCCGTCCAAGCTAGTTGTCGGCGTCCAAGCTTCAGCCGGTGATCCTCTAGCGACCCTCCGGTGATCTTCTTTGGGTCCGGCGACAAAGTGAGCATCAAGTTTCCTTATTTGGCCGTCCCCTATTCCTCCACCAAAGCTGTCCACTTTTCTGGACAGCTTGTTTCCTTCTTGTCAGAGCATCGTTTGGACGACATTTGGAGCTCCGACAGTGGTAGCCATGCCAGGGATTCGATCTCCGGTAATCCTCATAGGTGGAGGATGAAGGATTCGTCAAACGGTTGTCGAATACCTCTCCAGAGAAGCGAGTTTTTGAGGAATCATTTTGGATCCGAATTTTGATTCGGATCGTGATCTTCTCTCGATCACATCGTCTTCAACACGAGGCTAGTAACCCGTACGAAGACGAGGCTCGTGACTTTGTGATGTCATCCCAAAGATACTCGGCGTGGATACGGATAGAGACGATTCTAGCGAGGATCGTTCCGGTTGATGTCTTTCCCGCTACACGTGATACGTCAGGTATATGTAGTATAAATTTCTTTTTATTGCAAAATTTGAAATTGGGATTATGTCTACAACTGTTGTACTATGCATGTGTGTGATGTTTGTGTTGTAATAAATTAGATTTATTATTTTATTCCTTTCGTTGTACACATGTTTACGAAACATGTTCGAATATACACTTGCCGCGGTGCCAGAAACCCAACAAAAACTTGGCCATTTGGCTAAGTGTCAGATGAGATTTCTCGACATCGGTCGACTGTCATGGAATGATACGATCGGCTTCCGAGAACGAGGTTCGATTGGTATCCCGGCGATGGGTTTTGGCCCGATGATCGATTGTCATATGTTGGCGATCGGCCGATCGCCAAGACCATCGATCAACTCGATGGTAGCGATGATCGTCGAGAGGGTTTTAGGCACATAACCTCTCTTAGGCGACTGGGAAATCGACTACGAGGCATCAGTATACTAATGGATACATCAGTCGACTGCCAAGGAATCCGTTGGACTACAACGGTCGGGATCCGACGTGTTCGGAGGCCATTGTAGTGGCGGTAGTCGACTGCCAAGGGCAGCAATCCACTGGTGGCGACCAACGGGAAGAAATCAACCCTTTCTATAAAAAGAGAGGGTGTGGGCTTTTGGATGGCTAAAGCTTAAGTCCTAAATGATCATCCAAGTGCCCCAACAGCTTTGAACTCCTTCTCCTAGTTTTCTTTCATATTTATTGTAAGAAGGAGTGTTTGGGTTGTAAGTGTTGGGATGTATACTGAAAAGTCTACCTTTTGTATGAACATCTTTATTTTGAAATAAGAATCACATGATCATTGTTTGCATATTTTTATGGTTATGCATATTATCTAATATATTACATTGTAGATAACATGGTGTGTGGTGTCACACGGGAGATCATGTTATCGGTTCTTCGTAAGGTATAAGTAAAGGCTCACAACCAAGATGGATTTGGACAAACCATTGGAATGGTTGTAGTGTGATTTGGGATTGATTTGTCTTGACCATAGAATCACACTAGTACACTTTGTGTGTATTGAGCAGGACCGACTTAGAGGTGATTTGATTTATTGCTGACTACATAATCGAATCGGACCATAGATATTATATTGTACATTCTCTTAATCCCGATATAATAACGGGCACATATACTTAGTATTCATTTCTTTGATTTACCAATAGCCGAGATTTATAGATTAAATCGATAGGCTCGGTATGTTGTGAAATGATATTATTTATATTGTGTGCAGTTGATTATAAGAGGAAATCGTGTCCTATATATTAGGATAATGATGTCCCCTTGAGGAGCTCATAAGGTTCATCATGTAAACCCTGCAGGTTGACTTGGTCTGACATGATGAAAAGGTTGAGTGGTACTACTCATGGAGTTAGATGTTGATTAATTAATGGTTAGTAAATTAATTAATCGATGGACATTCGAGATCTTTAACACGGAGAGAAAATGTACATATAATATATGGAGCTCATATTATCTTATGGGGGTTGGTGAGGTAGATCAATGATAATCCTTTAGTGGATTGGATTATCATTAATGGATCAGACTTTATGTGGGCTTGATCCATGGGTGGCAAAGATCCAACTCCTCCTCATGGTCCCTAATGTAGCCTATTAAAACCTCATGAAGCTTAGATCAAATGGATTGAAACAAAACTCTAGATCCAAAGATAGAGATTAAATCTCTATGATCCGACGGTTGAGATTAAATCTCTAGATCCGACGGTTGAGATTAAATCCTTAGAACCAATGGTGGAGATTAAATCAAAACATATCCCTAAACTCTATAAAAGAAGGCTTAGAGTTGGCGTGGAGAACAATCAAGAGGAGCTAGGGTTTTGGAGTTGGCGGCAAGAAGCAAGGTTTAGGGGTTGGAGCATAGGTGGCACCAAATAAGGAAACAACTTCCTTATCTTCTTCTTCCTATAGCTGCCGGCGCCCATTGAAGCCCTTCCATCCCTTGGTCGGCATCCAAACTCCCTCTTCTTCTTCTCCTTGGCTGGTGGAAACAAGATTTAGGGCTTTCCCTTGGTGTCTTGGTCGGTTTCCACCATAATCTCTTCTTCCTTCTTGGCCGGCGGCAAGCTCCAACATTGGATGTTGGTGGTTGGTTGAAAGAAGGAAAGGAGCTTTGTTTCTATTCTTCCTCTTGCTCGGAACGAGCAAGGAAGGAAGATTGGTGATCTAGGAGCTTCAACTTTTGGTAGATCGTCGCCCACACGACTTCCGAAAGGAGGAAGGTCATACATTAGAAGATCGAGAGGTATATCGATTCTCTATTCTCTTTTGTAACATGTTTGTTTTTGTTTTTCAATTATGAGCATGATATATTCTATTTGTGGCTAAATAATACTTGGATCCCGAATATAAACACGGAAGCCGGCGATCTGGACATCGTCTATTCCGCGGCTACTCGTAGAATAGAGGTTGGTCGCTTGAACAACAAGTTTGTTCAAGTGACCTCTCTAAACGAATAGCACGATGATGACTTGGTTGTTTGGGCAATCCCTTTTATCTAGGATTAAATTTTTTTAATCCGGGGACATCGATAGGATCGCCATGAACAAATGACCGAGGTGAAGTGGGAAGCGAAGATTCCCCTCACGGATCAACCAAATAATTGGTATCAGAGCCAAGGTTTCTGATTTTGTGTGTTTAGGATTCGGTTAATGTTTATGCACTTTTCATATATTATATGTGTCGGATATGCGTAGGTTTACTCTTTGGTTGCAGGCATATGATCCGACTATTATGGCCATATGTGTGTATGTGATTGCATGTGTGTAAATGTTTATTTTGTTGAATCCTCGTGGTTGACGAGGCTAGTATTTAATTTTTTTGCAAATTAGGTATGGCATTGTTTAGACACTCCTTTTATTTTAGTTTACTTTCGATCTAGATTTCATGTACACTCCCTCGTGGAGTATAGGATCGATGGATGTAAATTAAAATAGATTTTAGTCTCGGCTCGGATCTCCGGATGGCTCGTACATGGCATAGGAGGAGCAGACGAGAAGGCGATACGATGGGAGACATATTGAAGACAAAAGTCATAATAGTTGGAAAATTTTTATTTTTCATATTTATTGCTTATTGTTTGATATGCATGTCGTAGGCTAGAAAATTCCTCATTTTTAAATTACTAAGTGGGAGAGGGATATTTTTATAAATTCCCACGACCTCCATTACGATTTGACAAGTGATGCAAACAAACTTGCACGTCGCCTCTGAGTGCCTTCCTCCCCATCGGATGAGTTTGTTTGCAGATCACAAGGTCAAATATGGTTATAGGGAATTATTAAGGAGCGTGTGCACTTCCCCATCGGAAGGCACATAACCCGAGATAATTACATTGGTACAGAGTAATGGTGAACACTTAGATACAAATATAAGTATCCTCCCCATCGGAGTCACTGCTTTTATTTGTAAGGCCAAAGAGGAACCAACTATTAATTTTACTTGTCAAAAAGTTAGGTTGACAAGGTAGTAAAATTAATGGGTAAAACCTCCTCTTACAAATGTAGAATTCGTATACGTCTACACTATCGTGGCATACGATATTCTCGGTGTTTTGAGCTGTTGGTTGATTTTAAAATTTTATTGTTTGAGGAATCAATAATTTTTAAAAATCTAATGTTTTGATTTATGTGATTCTTAGGTTTTCTTTCAAAATGACTTTCAACCCACTTGCTGTGATACCGAAAGAGAACAAACTTACTGGACCTAACTATGTTGATTGGAAGAGGAATCTAGACATTATCTTGACTGCTGAGGAATACAAATATGTACTCTTCGAAGAGTGCCCTCCTAAACCTGCAGAAGATTCTGGGGAAAAGGAGAGAGAGAGTTATAAGAAGTGGGTAAAGGTCGATGATGTAACACCCGTAAAATTCCTAGCAATTTTACAAGAATTTTTGGCTTGATGATCATGGGCTTTATGTGGGCTTTTTCAAAAATAAAAGAAAATAAGCCAAAAAGGGGTGCAGGGCCTAGGAATTGAACCCCAAACCTCTAGAGATAGCCAAGCCCTATAGATGCACCCACTAACCAGAAGCCCAATAGGATTATATCATTAGAGGAATAAGGGAAATTATGGTTAAGTGTAAGGGAGATTAAGGGACTCTTTAGGTGAATAAATAGGGGGGGGGGGGGATGAGGAGGCATGAGTGAGCAACTTCACTTTCTCCTCTTCTCTTCTTCTTCTCACCGAAATCCTAAAGCTCTCCCTCTCCATTTCCACCCTTGGCCAAAACTCATCCAAGCAAGAAGCAAGGGCTAGGTTTTGTGTTCCTTAGGTTATTTTTGTTGGGCTTTTCCGGGCCGCAAAAACCGCTTTTTGCGTTGCGGAAACCCCGGAAGTCCCGGCCACGGATCCGTGCGAAGAAGTATTAAAACTAATTACATGTATGTGCTTACAAAATCCTCTAGATCTACCTTAGAACTAAGAGATAAGGATGTTACCCTTGATGCGATGCCCTTCGCAAATCCCGCTCGTCCAAAGTCCGCCGGAACTCGAGAGTGTCAAGTGCACACTCCTCTATGGTATCCACACAAGCAATAGGTGGAAGAAAACTCAACATTGAGTGTGCTAGCACTCCTTGGTTGGTTCGGCCAAAGAGAGGAAGGAGAGGGAGAGCTTGAGAGGAAAATTCCCAAGGAAGAAGATGAAGTAATGAGTGATTACTCACAAAATGAATTTTCACTCACATAACCCCCAAATGGTGGCCGGCCACTTCATGGAGGGGGAGTTACATGCATGCATGTAACGCCCATGACCCTTGGTCTCCCTCATGATGTGGCACTAATTGACCAAGTCAATGATGATGTGGAGCATCATCATTGGCCGGCCATGCCTAGTCATCATCATGACATGGCATTTGGTCAAGTCAAACTTGACCTTTCAACTTCCCTCTCAAGTCAAGTCAAACTTGACCTCTAATCTCCCATGGTTGATCAAATCTAACCACTTGAATCAAGTCAATTTAATATAATGAATCTCTATTCATTAATTTAAATTGATTTGATGAATCAAATCTCAATTAGACTCATTCAACACTTGAATCAACTTGAGTCTAACTCAATTAGTCTAATTTGGATTACTCTTAATCCAATTTGGTTCATCCCATGAACCTAATCCTCATGGTTCATCATATGAACCTAATCTCCATCTAATTGCTCTCATGTGTGTGACCCTATAGGTTCTTGTAACGTTGGCAATGTCCCTAAACCGATTTAGGAACATAAGCAATGAGCGGTATCTAGCAACACATCATTGCTACCCAAGTTACAAGAATGTTGAGCTCAAACATCACCTTTGTGACTACTAATTGTGACTCTCACAATATGTGACAATGTCCCTCTATCCTTGACATCTAGATTGACCAATCGAGGCATAGACCGTGTCATCCTCGGTACAATCTAAATCTTGAACTCCAAGTAGACTCACTCTAATCAAATGAGCTCAATATCTCATATTGACTCATTTGGGCATGGCCATGCACTTCGTGGTCTCACTCTATCAAGAATATCGATGTCACCCCCGTCATATAGGAGGGATAGATCCCATCTACATCACTCACATCCCTCCGCATAATTCGTTACATACCCAGTAATCGCCTTTATAGTCCACCCATTTACGGGTGACGTTTGACGAAGCCAAAGTATGCAACTCCTTATGTAGGGAACCATGGTGACTTCAGGTCTAAGGACTAATGGTCATACTAATAGCCACATGAGAAAGTATATGACACTCATATAACGATCCATGATACTTTCTCATGGCGGGTCATTCAGTATACATTCTTCAATGCATACCCATGTGTCAACTTGATATCTCATATCCATGACTTTTGAGATCAAGTCATCTTGTTGACCTACATGCTAGTCTCTACGCATTAACATTGTCCCTGAATGTTAATACTCGACTAGGAATGATTAAGAGTAGTGTTCTCTATATCATCTCATTATCGATTCATCCAATCGATTGACATAGATAAGAACCTACTACCCAAGGACATTATTATATTTAGTTATTTGGCACCAATACAAGTAAATATAATAACCATGCCTTTATAAATAGGAATATGATACAATAAAGTCCATACAACAATCATCATATGATTGGCTCTAGGGCTTTCACTAACAATCTCCCACTAGCACTAGTGCCAATCATCGTAGTATAAAATACCCAATGACCTAGTGTGACCATCATGCTTTTACGTACGAAGCCTTGGTCAAGGGATCTGCGATGTTAGCCTCTGTGTACTCTGCAAATCTTCACATCTCCTCTATCGATGATCTCTCGAATGAGATGGAGCGCCGTAGTATGTGTTTGGTCCATTTGGTGTGGCGAGGTTCCTTAGCATCATGTCGCTCCATTGTTGTCACAATAGAGCTCTATAGGATCTGCAATGCTAGGAACCACCCCAAGCTCGATAATGAACTTGCGGATCAAAGCGCCTCCTTTCTTGCCTCGGATGCAGCGATATACTCGGCTTACATTGTAGAATCGGCAAGCTGTCACCTGCTTGAACTCTTCCGACTCACAGCGCCACCATTCAAGCAAAACCACGAACCACATTGCGATCTGTAATCATCTGAGTGGGTTTGGAAGGCATCATTTGTAACCCTTCTGACTAGCTCCTCATTGCCTCAAATATCAGAAATATTCTTTAGTCCTTCTTAAGTACTTAAGAATATTCTTGTACTATCGATGGCGCTCACGGATCGGTGGTATCTACTCGTCATGCTCAAAGCATCACGAGACATCGGATGAGTACACAATGGCGTACATGATAGATCCTATAGCGGATCGTAAGGGATCTTATCCATGCGGTCTCTCTCCTCTCTAGAAGAGGGACTTTGAGTCTTCGAAATACTCACACCATGTGACATCGGCAGAAGTCCTTTCTTGGAATTCTGCATGGCAAACCGAAGTAATACCGTGTCAATGTATGTACTCTGACTTAGGCCAAGCAATCTCTTAGATCTATCTCTATAGATCTTGATGCCTAGAATACAGGCTGCTTCACCTAAGTCCTTCATTGAGAAGCACGTCCCGACCAAGTCTTCCGGTGGCGAAGGGATGTCATTCCCAATGAGTAGTATGTCATCCACATACAATACAAGGAAGACAAGCTGTGTTCCCATTAACCCTCTTGTAGACCACGAGGTTCATCTTCATTCTTGATGAAACCAAAGCTGTTTGATCGCATCATCGAATCGAAGATTCCAACTCCGAAGCTTGCTTTAGCCCATAAATGGACCTTTGCGGCTTGCATACCTTCCGGTATCTTTGTGGATCTACAAAACCCTCGGGTTGTGTCATGTACACATCCTCGAGTAAGTTTCCATTCGAAGCGGTTTGACATCCATCTGCCGGATCTCATAATCGTGGTATCTTTGCAATAGCAAGCAAGATCGAATGGACTTAAACATCGCCCTTTGGAGAAAAGGTTTCATCATAGTCAATACCATGAATTTGCTTGAAACCTTTAGCCACCAATCGGCCCTTATAGGTATGCGTAAGTCCATCCATGTCAGTCTTTCTCCTAAAGACCCACTTACACCCAATGGGTTTGACCCCTTCAGGTGGATCAACCAAAGTCCATACTTGGTTAGTGTACATGGATTCCATCTCGGATCTCATGGCTCATCACAGCTTCCTGGTAGGAGGTAGGCTCATTCTCAATGAGCATAACGTCATCATGGTCAGACAAGAGAAATGAGTATCTCTCAGTCGACGCACTATCGGACTGCGAAGAGGTAGGTCTACTTGAACAGGTGGTTGTTCCACAACTCTTTGTGCAACAACCTCTTCACCCACAACACTTTGTGGTTCCTGTTCAACCTCCATCAAGGCCTCAGTGCTATGGTCCTTATCTTGAATTTCTTCAAGATCGAAGGTACTCCCACTAGTTTTTCTAGAAACAAAATCCCTTTCTAGAAAAACCCTAGTCTTTGCCACAAACACTTTGTGCTGACTGGGAATGTAGAAGTAATATCCCTTTGTATCCTTGGGATATCCAACAAAATAGCACCTATCGGATTTGGGTCCCAGTTTGTCTGAGACTTGACGTCGAACGTAAGCCTCACAACCCCAAATCCTCATAAAAGACATCTTGGGATTTTTCCCTGTCCATATCGTATATGGTGTCTTTACCACAGCCTTGGATGGTACACGGTTAAGGGTAAAGGCTACTGTGTCCAGAGCATATCCCCAAAAGGATATAGGAAGATCTGTGTGACTCATCATAGATCGTACCATATCCAATAGGGTACGATTCCTCCTTTCGGATACACCATTCCACTGTGGTGTTCCAGGAGGAGTGAGTTGGGATAGAATCTCACACTCAGCTAGATAGTCACGAAACTCATGGCTAAGGTATTCACCGCCTCGATCTGATCGAAGTATCTTAATACTCTTGCCAAGCTGGTTTTGTACTTCATTCTTGAATTCTTTGAACTTTTCAAAGGATTCAGATTTATGTGTCATAAGATACACATAACCATATCTACTGAAGTCATCAGTAAATGTAATGAAGTACCTGTAACCACCTCTAGCAGCAACATTGAAAGGACCACATACATCACTATGTATAAGTCCTAACAAATCTGTTGCTCTTTCGCTATGTCCACTAAAGGGAGTCTTGGTCATCTTGCCTAAAAGGCAAGACTCGCATGTCTCATATGATTCAAAATCAAATGAGTCTAGCAGCCCATCCTTATGGAGCTGAGATAAGCGACTCTCATTTATGTGACCTAAGCGACAATGCCAGAGATAGGTTTGGTTCAACTCATTTGACTTGAACCTCTTGGTACTTATGTTATAGATAGGGCTCTCTAAGTCTAGAAAGTAGAGTCCGTTCATTAGAGGTGCACTACAATAGAAGATATCATTTAAATAAACTGAACAACATTTGTTCTTTATTATAAATGAAAAACCTTTCTTGTCCAAACAAGAAACTGAAATGATGTTCTTAGTTAAAGCAGGCACATAACAACATTCATCTAATTCTAGTACAAGCCCAGAGGGCAGAGATAGATCATAAGTTCCTACAGCAACAGCAGCAACCCTTGCTCCATTGCCTACTCGTAGGTCCACCTCGCCCTTTGTCAATGCCTTGCTATTTCTCACCGCACATTGGTACAAATGTGAGATGCACATCCGGTATCTAATACCCATGATGAAGAAATAGATAGATTGACTTCTATAACATTTATACCTGAAGTAGAAGTCTCACTTCTCTTCTTCTTAAGATCTTCCAGGTATGCCTTGCAGTTACGCTTCCAATGTCCTGCTTCCTTGCAGAAGAAGCAAGCCCCTTCCTTGGCTACCCCTCCTTTGGGTTTAAGTTCTTTGCCTTTGCCCTTGGCTTGGGACTTTCCCTTACCTTTAGGCTTGCCCTTGCCTTTCTTCTTCTGCACCATCAAAATGGTGTCAGATTTACCCTTCTTAAGGTTAAGCTCAGCAGTTCTCAACATGCTGAGCATTTCAGGCAGTGGCTTATCAATTTCATTGATGTTATAATTCATGACAAATTGATCGAAGGCTCTTGGCAAAGATTGCAAGATTAGGTCAGTGGCCAGCTCTTGGCCAAGTGGGAATCCCAGCCTTTGTAGGTTTTCTACGTACCCAATCATCTTGAGTACATATGAACCTACAGGAGTCCCTTCTTGCATTTTAGACCCAAATAGTGCTTTAGAGACTTCATATCTCTCATGCCTAGCTTGTCCTTGATATAGTTGACAAAGATGTCCAACCATATCATAAGCATTCATGAACTCATGTTGCTTCTGAAGCTCAGAGTTCATGGTCGCGAGCATTAGACATGACACAACTAATGCATCATCTTGATGCTTCTTGTAAGCATCTTTGTCAGCTCGCGAGGCAGTGGCAGGAGGTGCCTCTGGAATGGGCTGCTCCAGGACGTACAACTTCCTTTCTTGGGTGAGAACAATTCTCAGGTTCCTGTACCAGTCCAGGAAATTTGCTCCATTGAGCTTGTCCTTCTCAAGGACAGATCGCAGAGAGAGAGTGTTCGTGTTGTTTGACATAGTAATCTACAACATACAATGCAGAGAATTAATATCATATTCCTTTTATCATTTAATTAGGCCTTTAATCAAATGATGCTCCCACTGAATTATAGGAATTTTATAGAATCGAGTTATGGATGTGGTCAAACCACATTTACTTGATTCATACAAACTAGCTATAATTCTTGTGGGACAAGATCCACATCATACTAAGCCTTGAGTTAGCTTTGGCTAAATCGCCCAAGACTTAGTACGATCGGTGGGTAACACATTACCGATTACATCTCTATGCAACTCTTGTTTATAGGATTAAGACCCACATTTACAAAAGACCTTGAGTTAGCTTTGGCTAAATCGCCCAAGATTTAGTGTAAATGCGATCTTAACCTATCTTTCCAACGATTGGAATATGCCTATAGTTCTACTCGATCCAATTGAGTTAACTAGTTTTGCTCAATCTAATTGAGCTTACTCTAACCCGAGTCGTGATAGGCGGGACCAAGATTGTCCCTCCGCACCCTACCAAGATAATATCTGTTGCTCGCTTTGGCGATTCAACAACAACAAATGATCGAGGTAGTGATGGGTATCAAGGCTCGAGGCATTTTCGAGTTGATTCGATTATGATCTAATCTAATCGTAATGTGTATCTTATACGCATTTAGGCCTTTATTATCCTATATTAGCATGCATCATATACATACATTCATTATTCTAGCATGCATCATATACATACAAGAAAATTAACCTAGCATGCATCATATACATACAAGCAATTTTTTTTTTCACTAGCATGCATCACATACATACAAGCATAAATCAATTAAATATATATATATCAACATATATATATATATAATTAAATGTGATATAGTCATGGCCCTACTACGATCTTCTCAAGCCAATGAGAAGATCGGACGGTCAACCTAAGGCTAGCGGCTTCTCCAAGCGCTTCCTTTGACCGCCATGTATCGTCGTCACCCTTCTCGTAAGCTCGTCTTCAAGTGGACTTTCCACCGCTCCATTTTTGTACATTACAAATACGAAACTCGAGTTACATTCGAGTCTAAAACTATTTACAACTAGAATATTAAAAGAAGAGGTGCGACGCGCAGGTCGCAAACATTTTACAACACGCACAACCACAAAACGGCACGCAGGCCGTATTATGAATTACAACACACATAATCCAATCCTATTGGGTTATTGGGCCATGACAATCACAGAATCATACATAATTCAAAATTATGTATTTTTACAGAAAATTTCTATAATTTTTCCTAATTTATTTCGAATTTATGAGTCATCTCTCCGAAACGGTCCCGCTAAGCGGTTTCTGGGCGCGATCAAGGACGGACATGGCCCTTTCGGGATAGGGCAGCGCCTACTCGCAAAATAAACTTCGCGAAAGTGTCCCTACAACGATCCTACAGCGACTTAAGTCGCTGTCCCAAAAACCTAAAGCGAGAACTCGCCGATTCGGAGAGTTTTTTCTCGACGGTTGAAGCCTACGAGTGTCCCAACACTCGTTGCTTCGACTCTACGAGAAAAATACCCAAAAATTCTATAAAATTAGGAAATTTACAGAAACATAAAAATCTGTAATTTTTATATCTAATATAAAAATAATAAAAACGAAACACATACATGCTTCATGCGTGGCTCTGATACCCTTTGTTGGGCTTTTAGGGCCGAAAAACCTTTGCGTTGCGGAAACCGAAGTCGACCACAGATCCGTGCGAAGAAGTATTAAAACTAATTACATGTATGTGCTTACAAAATCCTCTAGATCTACCTTAGAACTAAGAGATAAGGATGTTACCCTTGATGCGATGCCCTTCGCAAATCCCGCCGTCAAAGTCCGCCGAACTCGAGAGTGTCAAGTGCACACTCCTCTATGGTATCCACACAAGCAATAGGTGGAAGAAAACTCAACCTTGAGTGTGCTAGCACTCCTTGGTTGGTTCGGCCAAAGAGAGGAAGGAGAGGAGAGCTTGAGAGGAAAATTCCCAAGGAAGAAGAGGCAGTAATGCGTGATTACTCACACAATGAATTTTCACTCACATAACCCCCAAATGGTGGCCGGCCACTTCCGGGTGGGGGCGTGACATGCATGCATGTAACTCCCATGACCCTTGGTCTCCCTCATGATGTGGCACTAATTGACCAAGTCAATGATGATGTGGAGCATCATCATTGGCCGGCCATGCCTAGTCATCATCATGACATGGCATTTGGTCAAGTCAAACTTGACCTTTCAACTTCCCTCTCAAGTCAAGTCAAACTTGACCTCTAATCTCCCATGGTTGATCAAATCTAACCACTTGACTCAAGTCAATTTAATATAATGAATCTCTATTCATTAATTTAAATTGATTTGATGAATCAAATCTCAATTAGACTCATTCAACACTTGAATCAACTTGAGTCTAACTCAATTAGTCTAATTTGGATTACTCTTAATCCAATTTGGTTCATCCCATGAACCTAATCCTCATGGTTCATCATATGAACCTAATCTCCATCTAATTGCTCTCATGTGTGTGACCCTATAGGTTCTTGTAACGTTGGCAATGTCCCTAAACCGATTTAGGAACATAAGCAATGAGCGGTATCTAGCAACACATCATTTCTACCCAAGTTACAAGAATGTTGAGCTCCAACATCACCTTTGTGACTACTAATTGTGACTCTCACAATATGTGACAATGTCCCTCTATCCTTGACATCTAGATTGACCAATCGAGGCATAGACCGTGTCATCCTCGGTACAATCTAAATCTTGAACTCCAAGTAGACTCACTCTAATCAAATGAGCTCAATATCTCATATTGACTCATTTGGGCATGGCCATGCACTTCGTGGTCTCACTCTATCAAGAATATCGATGTCACCCCCGTCATATAGGAGGGATAGATCCCATCTACATCACTCACATCCCTCCGCATAATTCGTTACATACCCAGTAATCGCCTTTATAGTCCACCCATTTACGGGTGACGTTTGACGAAGCCAAAGTATGCAACTCCTTATGTAGGGAACCATGGTGACTTCAGGTCTAAGGACTAATAGTCATACTAATAGCCACATGAGAAAGTATATGACACTCATATAACGATCCATGATACTTTCTCATGGCGGGTCATTCAGTATACATTCTTCAATGCATACCCATGTGTCAACTTGATATCTCATATCCATGACTTGTGAGATCAAGTCATCTTGTTGACCTACATGCTAGTCTCTACGCATTAACATTGTCCCTGAATGTTAATACTCGACTAGGAATGATTAAGAGTAGTGTTCTCTATATCATCTCATTATCGATTCATTCAATCGATTGACATAGATAAGAACCTACTACCCAAGGACATTATTATATTTAGTTATTTGGCACCAATACAAGTAAATATAATAACCATGCCTTTATAAATAGGAATATGATACAATAAAGTCCATACAACAATCATCATATGATTGGCTCTAGGGCTTTCACTAACAATTTTCACACTACAAGCAAAGCGAAGGATGTAAGTATCCCTCACCTGCATACAAGTAGCTTCGATTGCTATTTTGTGAAAGAAACCTATAATATATATTCGGCCAACCTATGTTTTTGGGTGACTAAATGAGGTTTTAATCCATGTTTTTGTAGGATTATGATGTGTTGTTATGTTAAAAGAATTAGGTTAAAGGTTAACCCTAAAGACCTACATGGACCATTCGGCCACCCCTAGATCTTGATGATTCAATGAAGTTTAATCCATATTTTTGTAGGCTTATGATGTTGTTGTTATGTTAAAATGAATTAGGTTAAAGGTTAACCCTAAAGACCTACATGGACCATTCGGCCACCCCTAGACCTTGATGATTCAATGAAGTTTAATCCATATTTTTGTAGGCTTATGATGTTGTTGTTATGTTAAAATGAATTGGGTTAAAGGTTAACCCTAATAGCCACCAAGCCACCAAGATCCATTCGGCCAAGCCATGTTTTAGGGTTTCAATGAAGTTCTATGCTATGATTTTGTAGCTATATGATGATGTTAGGATTTAAGATGGATTAGGACAAAAGCTAACCCTAATAGCCCCTATGGACCATTCGGCCACCCTGAATTTTGGGTGATTAAATGAAGTCTAATTCATGTTTTCTATGCAAATGAAGTTGTAGTTATGTTAAATGAATTAGGTTAAAAGATAACCCTAGAATACCCTATGGACAATTCGGCCACCATGAATCTTGGGTGATTAAATGAAGTCTAATTCATTTTCTATATGCAAATGAAGTGGTTGTTATGCTAAATGAATTAGGTTAAAAGATAACCCTAGAAAACCCTATGGACCATTCGGCCATCATGTATTTTTGGGGATTAAATGAAGTTTTAATTCAAGTCTTATATGCATATGAAGTTGTTGTTAAGTTAAAGGAATAGGTTAACATGTGTCTTATGTTGGGTGAATTCATGTTGACTTGTGATATTAAATAATGCTAGATGAAGATAACATGCCTTAGGTTAGTGTTTACTTACTTTTAATGTCATGCCTTATGCCATGTCTATGTGTATGCGATATTTAAAATATGTTATGGAATGGAAAAAGATAAGATTATGAAATGAAACAAAATGATATGTTCACGACATGAATATGGCATGATGATGAAATGAAGAATGATATGTTATGAAATGAAGAATGGTATGTTACGAAATGAAAGATGATATGTTCATGAAGGGAAGCATGATGTGTTATGAAATGAAGTATGCTATGTTTGCAAAATGAAATAAGCTATGTTATAAAATAAGCATATAAGTATTTTACCTTATGCATGGCTTGTACCAAGACCCTAACAAGGTCCAAGAAGGGATAGACTCCTAAGATGTCCTAGGTCGATGGAATAAGACTCGGGCCTAGGATGGGCTTCTATGTATGATTGCCCCTAGGTCGATGGAATAAGACTCGGGCCTAGTACGGGATGGGCTCCAAGATGCCTTAGGTCGATGGAGTAAGACTCGGGCCTAAGATGGGCTTCTACGCTATGACGATTGCCCTTGGTCGACGGACTAAGATCGGGCCTAGTAACCTATTAGGTTCGAGACTTGCTACCTCGGGCCTATTTAGGGATGCGCGCTATGATAATGAAGAAGTGGTACAATGCCGGGCCCAAATATGTTGAGAATTATATTTACGTACCTATAATATATGTTTTCAAAAGCATCTTGCATATGTTACATGATTAGATTGTTATGTTCACATGCCATGTTGATATGTTACATATGAAGTATGTTATGTTTGATATGCCATGTTTATGCCACTATGTTACATATGATGTATGTTACGTTTGATATGCCATGTTTATGTCACTATGCTACATATGATATATGTTATGTTTGATATGCTATGTTTATGCCACTATGTTACATATGATGTATGTTATGTTTGATATGTCATACATATATGTTGTATGTTATGTTGATTTGCTATGTTACGTATGTTATATGTTATGTTTAATTAAGTCCTAAATGTACATGATATGATGCTATGTTATAGATGATACATGTTATGCTGCCATGTTATGGATGATACATGTTATGTTTACTCACGTTACTTATGCTACATGTTAAGTTGATTACGCCATGTATGTTACATGTTATATGACTTATATGTTATGAATGTTACATGCCATGATTAATGTCGATATATGGTTTTTGTGAGTAGGACTGGATCTTACTAAGCCTATGTGCTTATAGTTTATCTTTCCTCGCATCATCTTTGGAGATAAGGGTAAGGGATGGATAAACTAAAGGGAGCAGCAGGAGGGGCCAATTGTGTGTGGCAGTGGCATGGTGGAGAAGATCCGTTAGGTTTATATATATATGTTTACCTATGATGATGACGTTTATGGATGTCCTTACTTATGTCTCCATATGACGACGATGTTTATGAACCTGAACTAAGCACTAGGTATCTATATATATTATGATGCATGCTCTATGTTAATAAGAAGAAGTAAAGAAGAAGTAAGAAGAAGTATCTATACATGTTATGATGCACACTCTATGTTAAGAAGAAGAAGTATATATATATATATTTATGTCAATGCATGTTTATGTTTTGAAAGAAAAAAAAATATAAGTCTAAAGTCTTCCGCTGTAAGAAAAAAGAAGTATGTATAAAGTCTTCCACTGTATGTAATGTATGTATGTACGGTCGTGTCACGCGCCGCCCCTCCGGGTTCTGGGTCCGAAAAGGGCGGGCGTGACAGGTTGGTATCAGAGCGGATCTGCCTTTCTACTACACACACATCAAGCTCCAAATCCTGCCGCTCCAAGTAAGAATTCTATGTCTACTCTAATTTTGTTAAAATTTTCCATGTATGATAGGAAATGCTTCTAGCTTAAATATGCATGAAAATATGTATGATACCCTTATGCTTGTTCTTGTATGATATAAAATACCTTAAGCTTAAACTATGCATGAGAACATGAATGATGCCTTAAGCTTAAAATGACTTTATGCTAGCTTTAGCCTAGGTATGCGTAGGTCAACGAACGAAAACTTAAAAAAAAAAAAAAAAAAAAAAAAACTAGCTTCACAAGAAATACTTGTGGTCAAAGGTAGACGAGTTAGGTAAATCAACATTGATCAAAAAAAAATTACGAAGAGTTGATTTTCGTAATCAATTGTGTGAGGTCTATGCTCATATAAATTGAATTAAGCCGGTTTCGCACTGGTTAGTCGGTTTCGTACTGACTTCATTTATTTCAATTTCAGATGGCACGGACGATGACTACAATGACCCGTCGTGATGTGTTACGAAACAAATTGAGGGAAGCTATTGAAGAGATAGTTTATAAACCTAATGGTGGGATCATCGGACACATAAAAAGGCTCGATGGTCTTTTTAGGAGACTCGAGCAGCAGGAGTTTCCGTTACTAGACAATTATCGGATATGGGCCTTGGTACGCTCTCTTCCAAATGATTTCATGGTAGTTGCGCATCACGTATGGGGCCGCTATGAAGGGAGGATAACATATGCTGAGTTGTGCTGGGAACTACTGGAGCACAAGGTTCAAGAGAATCCTGTGGTAGCTGGCCTCGAAAAGAATGAAGAGAGTTCCACAAACAGTCAACTTATTGGCCAGCCTGAGACTACCCTAATGAGGCCAAGGAAGATAGGACTAAACATAATTACAACTGCACTAGGGTTTGTCCTAGTGGGAGTCGTAATAAAATATCTTCTCAAGTAGTTTTGTTCCGATTAGAAATAAGGAATGTTATATATTAACATTTTTCTTTTCTGAACGTATGAATAAGAAATGATGAGCTCGTTTCCTATGAGCTCGTTTCCTTTGAAATTAGTGATTAGTTTATTGCATGGGATGTATGTGGTATAGTTGATTAGATTGGGGACATACGAATGATGAGTGGAAACAAGGTTGTCGCTTGATGTTGTAACCCAATTCAATTTGACATTGAGTCAATCAGAGACTGCATGTGACCTATCGGTCAGCGAAGCCGTGAAGAGATTCAGCCGACTCGCATGCCTATACCCAGAGTTGGTCGACGGAAGAGAAAGGCGGACCCATCAAGATGCTCCGACCAGAAATAACTCAGAATGTGGCCGGCGGAGCTCATAGACCGCAGACCGCAGAGGAGCTGTTTAGTAGTGCCCTGATTACCGAGCATTACCTGAGCGTGAGACAGCGCAGATGGCTCGAGCTCGTCAAGGATTATGACTGCGAGATTCTCTACCATCCGGGGAAAGCTAAAAAGGCGGCTGATGCACTCAGCAGGAAGTCTTGCGCCACCTTGATGTCTCTATCAATGTTATCTCGGCCCTTAGAAAGAGAGATTATGCGTTACGGGGTCGAAATCATTTTCGGGCAGCTCTCGACCATGACGATTTGATATACTGGAAAAGCAAGCCCGTGACCCAAGCCTTCAGAGGATCAAGCAAGAGGTCTTAGAAGGAAAGGACGACGGGTTTTGGATCTCTGATAGTGGAGTACTCTACCTCAGGGATCGCTTAGTATTCCCGACGATCCAGAATTACGGAAGGAGATATTTGAGGAAGCTCACAGAACTCCTTATGCGATGCATCCTGGAACCACCAAGATGTACCAAGACCTGAAACGAAAGTTCTGGTGGTTCGGAATGAAAAGAGATGTGGCTCAGTATGTCAGTACCTGCCTGACCTGCCAGAGGGTTAAGGCAGAACACCAGAGACCTGGAGGAACACTGCAGCCGATCCAGATTCTAGAATGGAAATGGGAGGACATTTCTATGGATTTCATCTCAGGATTGCCCAAGACGACAAACGGTTATGATGCTATATGGGTAATTGTGGACAGATTGACGAAGTCCGCCCATTTCTTAGCAATCAAGATGACCTATTTGACGGAGCAACTGACTCAGTTATATGCTAGGGAAATTATCAGACTACATGGAATTCCTAAGACCATCATTTCTGACAGAGATGGTCGCTTTATTTCCCATTTCTGGGAATGTGTTCAGAAGGCCCTAGGCACAAAGCTATTGTTCAGTACTGCCTTCCATCCCCAGACGGACGGACAGACTGAAAGAGTAAATCAAGTACTAGAGGATATGTTACGAGCCTGCGCCCTGGATTTCAAAGGTAGCTGGTGCCAATACTTATGTTTGGCAGAATTCTCCTACAACAATAGCTATCAAGCTACTATTGGAATGGCACCCTACGAGGCTCTATACGGGAGGAAATGTAGATCTCCCATATGCTGGTACGAGGGTGGTGAAAAGAAGAGGATGGGACTCCAGACGGATTTAATCGACGACACCACCCGAGCTATACGGAACATCCATCAGAGAATTGAAACTGCTCAAAGCCGACAAAAGAGCTATGCGGATATGCGACGTAGACAGTTAGAATTCGAAGTTGGGGACCTAGTATTCCTCAAAGTGGCTCCTATGAAGGGAGTGATGAGATTCGGAAGGAAGGGTAAACTGAGTCCACGCTACGTGGGACCGTATCCGATATTGCAGAGGATTGGAAAGGTAGCTTACAAGCTAGAGTTGCCTCAAGAGATGTCGGCTATTCACAATGTGTTCCATGTCTCTGTGCTCAAGAAATGCATTTCCAGTACGGACCAAGTGATCGAGCCACAAACAGTACAAGTTCAAGAGGACCTGAGTATTTAAAGTCGGCCTATCCAGATACTAGACCGAGAAATCAAGAGGCTAAGGAACAAAGAGGTGCCCTTAGTAAAGGTCCTGTGGCAGAATCAACGGTACGAGGAAGATACCTGGGAACGCGAGGAGGACATGAAGCAGAAGTACCTACAATTGTTCTAAGTTTCGAGGACGAAACTTTTAAAATGTATGAAGGATTCTAACGCCCGTAAAATTCCTAGCAATTTTACAAGAATTTTTGGCTTGATGATCATGGGCTTTATGTGGGTCTTTTCAAAAATAAAAGAAAATAAGCCAAAAAGGGGTGCAAGGCCTAGGAATTGAACCCCAAACCTCTAGAGATAGCCAAGCCCTATAGATGCACCCACTAACCAGAAGCCCAATAGGATTATATCATTAGAGGAATAAGGGAAATTATGGTTAAGTGTAAGGGAGATTAAGGGATTCTTTAGGTGAATAAATAGGGGGGGGGGGGGGGATGAGGAGGCATGAGTAAGCAACTTCACTTTCTCCACTTCTCTTCTTCTTCTCACCGAAATCCTAAAGCTCTCCCTCTCCATTTCCACCCTTGGCCAAAACTCATCCAAGCAAGAAGCAAGGGCTAGGTTTTGTGTTCCTTAGGTTATTTTCACACTACAAGCAAAGCGAAGGATGTAAGTATCCCTCACCTGCATACGAGTAGCTTCGATTGCTATTTTGTGAAAGAAACCTATAATATATATTCGGCCAACCTATGTTTTTGGGTGACTAAATGAGGTTTTAATCCATGTTTTTGTAGGATTATGATGTGTTGTTATGTTAAAAGAATTAGGTTAAAGGTTAACCCTAAAGACCTACATGGACCATTCGGCCACCCCTAGATCTTGATGATTCAATGAAGTTTAATCCATATTTTTGTAGGCTTATGATGTTGTTGTTATGTTAAAATGAATTAGGTTAAAGGTTAACCCTAAAGACCTACATGGACCATTCGGCCACCCCTAGACCTTGATGATTCAATGAAGTTTAATCCATATTTTTGTAAGCTTATGATGTTGTTGTTATGTTAAAATGAATTAGGTTAAAGGTTAACCCTAATAGCCACCAAGCCACCAAGATTCATTCGGCCAAGCCTTGTTTTAGGGTTTCAATGAAGTTCTATGCTATGATTTTGTAGCTATATGATGATGTTAGGATTTAAGATGGATTAGGACAAAAGCTAACCCTAATAGCCCCTATGGACCATTCGGCCACCCTGAATTTTGGGTGATTAAATGAATTCTAATTCATGTTTTCTATGAAAATGAAGTTGTAGTTATATTAAATGAATTAGATTAAAAGATAACCCTAGAATACCCTATGGACTATTCGGCCACCATGAATCTTGGGTGATTAAATGAAGTCTAATTCATGTTCTATATGCAAATGAAGTGGTTGTTATGCTAAATGAATTAGGTTAAAAGATAACCCTAGAAAACCCTATGGACCATTCGGCCATCATGTATTTTTGGGGATTAAATGAAGTTTTAATTCAAGTCTTATGTGCATATGAAGTTGTTGTTAAGTTAAAGGAATAGGTTAACATGTGTCTTATGTTGGGTGAATTCATGTTGACTTGTGATATTAAATAATGCTAGATGAAGATAACATGCCTTAGGTTAGTGTTTACTTACTTTTAATGCCATGCCTTATGCCATGTCTATGTGTATGCGATATTTAAAATATGTTATGGAATGGAAAAAGATAAGATTATGAAATGAAACAAAACGATATGTTCACGACATGAATATGGCATGATGATGAAATGAAGAATGATATGTTATGAAATGAAGAATGGTATGTTACGAAATGAAAGATGATATGTTCATGAAGGGAAGCATGATGTGTTATGAAATGAAGTATGCTATGTTTGCAAAATGAAATAAGCTATGTTATAAAATAAGCATATAAGTATTTTACCTTCTGCATGGCTTGTACCAAGACCCTAACAGGGTCCAAGAAGGGATGGGCTCCTAAGATGCCCTAGGTCGATGGAATAAGACTCGGGCCTAGGATGGGCTTCTATGTATGATTGCCCCTAGGTTGATGGAATAAGACTCGGGCCTAGTACGGGATGGGCTCCAAGATGCCTTAGGTCGATGGAGTAAGACTCGGGCCTAGGATGGGCTTCTACGCTATGACGATTGCCCTAGGTCGACGGACTAAGATCGGGCCTAGTAACCTATTAGGTTCGAGACTTGCTACCTCAGGCCTATTTAGGGATGCGCGCTATGATAATGAAGAAGTGGTACAATGCCGGGCCCAAATATGTTGAGAATTATGTTTATGTACCTATAATATATGTTTTCAAAAGCATCTTGCATATGTTACATGATTAGATTGTTATGTTCACATGCCATGTTGATATATTACATATGAAGTATGTTATGTTTGATATGCCATGTTTATGCCACTATGTTACATATGATGTATGTTACGTTTGATATGCCATGTTTATCTCACTATGCTACATATGATGTATGTTATGTTTGATATGCTATGTTTATGCCACTATGTTACATATGATGTATGTTATGTTTGATATGTCATACATATATGTTGTATGTTATGTTGATTTGCTATGTTACGTATGTTATATGTTATGTTTAATTAAGTCCTAAATGTACATGATATGATGCTATGTTATAGATGATACATGTTATGCTGCCATGTTATGGATGATACATGTTATGTTTACTCACGTTACTTATGCTACATGTTAAGTTGATTACGCCATGTATGTTACATGTTATATGGCTTATATGTTATGAATGTTACATGGCATGATTAATGTCGATATATGGTTTTTGTGAGTAGGACTGGATCTTACAAAGCCTATGTGCTTATAGTTTATCTTTCCCTCATACTGCAGATAAGGGTAAGGGATGGATAAACTAAAGGGAGCAGCAGGAGGGGCCAAATGTGTGTGGCAGTGGCATGGTGGAGAAGATCCGTTAGGTTTATATATATATGTTTACCTATGATGATGACGTTTATGGATGTCCTTACTTATGTCTCCGTATGACGACGATATTTATGAACCTGAACTAAGCACTAGGTATCTATATATGTTATGATGCATGCTCTATGTTAATAAGAAGAAGTAAAGAAGAAGTAAGAAGAAGTATCTATACATGTTATGATGCATACTCTATGTTAAGAAGAAGAAGTATATATATATATATATATATATATATATATATATATATATATATATATATATATATATATATATATATATATATATATATATATATATATATATATATATATATATATATATATATATATATATATATATATATATATATATATATATATATGTCAATACATGTTTATGTTTTGAAAGAAAAAAAAAATATAAGTCTAAAGTCTTCCGCTGTAAGAAAAAAGAAGTATGTATAAAGTCTTCCGCTGTATGTAATGTATGTATGTACGGTCGCGTCACGCGCCGCCCCTCCGGGTTCTGGGTCCGAAAAGGGCGGGCGTGACAGATGAGATGGCACGGTGTTACATTTTGGCATCTATTTCAAATGTACTGCAACATCAGCATCAAGTCATGGCCACAACTTATGACATGATGCTCAATCTCAATGAGCTTTTCGGACACCAGAATTGGGTTGCGAGGCAAGAAGCCATGAGAAACTTGATGACAACCACCATGATCGAGGAAACACCCATAAGGGATCATGTTCTCAAGATGATGGCTCATTTGAATGAGCTGGAGGTCCTTGGAGCTGAGATCGATGGGGAAACCCAGGTCGATATCATACTTCAGTCTCTACCTAGGAGTTTTGAGCAGTTTCGCCTGAACTATAACATGAACAAGAGGTTGTATTTGTTGGCGGAGCTTCTGACAGAACTCCAGGCAGGGGAGGGGCTATTTCGTCAGAGTGCTCAGGCACATGCCATGGTGACCCAAAAGGTTTCTACTTCTAAGCCGAAAGGCAAGAAGAAGAAGAAATAAACTGGGACAAAGGCGGTGGGAGGTACTCAGGGAGGAGTGAAGAAGCCGAAAGGCAAGTGCTTCACTTGTAAGTATATTGGACACTGGAAGAAGGACTGCCCCAACTGCAAAAACAAAGGTATATCTTTTGGTCTTGTCGTTGAAACATGTTTAGCGGTGTTATCTACCGGCACCTGGTGTGTAGATACGGGAGTACTGATCATGTCTGCAATACTTTGCAGGGGTTCCAGGAAACCAGACGACTGACTGAAGGGGAGATTACCGTGTACTTGGGCGATGCCATGAAGGTGGCGGCTGTTGCAGTGGGAGATGTTCATTTATCTTTTGAGAAAAATAAACTTTTGGTTCTTAAGATTGCCTTTATGTACCCCTATTTAGAAAGAATTTAATTTCGGTTTCTAAATTATTTATGGATGGATATTCTATTTCTTTTAATGACAGAGTTGTTATAAGAAGGAATAGGGACATTATCTGTTCGGATGCATTGATAGGAAATTTATACACACTTGAACCAAAAGCTCCCATGATGCATATTGAAATTAATAACTCATCTTCTAATTCCAATAAGAGAAAAGAACCTTCGAAGATGAACCAAACATATCTTTGGCATCTTAGGCTTGGTCATATTAACCTAAGCATAATTCAAAGGTTGATAACTAATGGACCTTTGGGTTCATTAGTGGTGGAGGATTTCCCAACCTGTGAATCATGCTTGGAGGGTAAAATGACCAAGAGACCTTTTAAGGCCAAGGGGTATAGAGCCAAAGATGTGTTAGAATTGGTTCATTCTGATTTGTGTGGTCCTATGTCTATCCAGGCTAGAGGTGGTTTTGAGTATTTCGTCTCTTTTATAGACGATTACTCAAGATATGAATACATTTACCTGATGCGCTACAAGCCTGAATTCTTTGACAAGTTCAAAGAATTTAAGGCTGATGTGGAGAAACGTCAAGGTAAAAGTATCAAGACACTACGATCTAATCGTGGTGGTGAGTACCTCTTGTGAGAGTTTAGGAACTACTTATCAGAGGCTGAGATTCAATCCCAATTGTCTGCACCTGGCACACCCCAGCAGAACGATGTAATAGAGCAAAGGAATAGGACTCTTATGGAGATGGTTAGATCGATGATGAGTTATTCTGAGTTGCAGATTCGTTCTGGGGATATGCTCTAGATACGGCGGCGGTGTACATTCTGAACTTGGTTCCTTCTAAATCATTGCCTTCTACTCCCACAGAGTTGTGGACTGGGCGAAATCCTAGTTTAAGACATATTTGGATATGGGGGAGTCCAGCATTTGTGCTGAAGACAGATGCTGGTAAGTAGGAACCTCATACAGAAGTGTTGGTGCAACAATGCTCCAAGCATTTATATATGTTTTGATGTTTGGATAATCATCTAAGTTAGACAATATTTTGTGATCTAATATGTTCAAGTGACAGGGAAATCCAAGGATGAAGACTTGGTAAAAGGAAGTCCAAGTATGATCTTGGCAAAGGAAGTCCAAGGGATGGACTTGGCAGCGTAAGACCAAGCTTGTAGTCTTGGCAGCGTAAAGTCCAAGTGAACCTTGGCAAAGGAAGTCCAAAGTAAAGTCTTGGCAGCTTAAGTCCAAGCTTGTAGTCTTGGCGGCGTAAAGTCCAAGCATTTGGCAACCCAAGACATGACGAAACCGAAGGAAGCTCTTGGAAGCAAAGTGCAAAGGATGAACAAGTCGCGGACTCGGAGGGATCCTGAAGGCGCAAGGCTTATTGAGGAGCTAGAAGGTTGAGTCTAGGTCTAGGGTATAAAATCAAGTGTGAATTACTCATACTTGATGAGTATCAGTCGACTGATACGATGTATCAGTCGACTGGTCAGGCGTTCGACTGAGTCAGGGTGAAACCCTAACCATCAGTCGACTGCCTTGGGTAGAACAGTCGACTGATACTGCTATCAGTCGACTGCCAAGGGCATCAGTCGACTGATCAAGGGAAATATCGCCACAGAATGCAGTCTCACTCGACTGCTGCCTTGATCACTCGACTGATCACCCCATCAGTCGACTGATGGAGGGATCAGTCGACTGATCACCTGGCCGTTGGAGATTGCGGCTACGAATCTCCGCGGAGATCGCGTTTCAGAAGTCGTTGGCTTCGGCGGCAGTCGACTGATGGCAAGCATCAGTCGACTGATCGAGGCCCAACGGGAAAAATAGCCCCTCTTCTATAAAAAGGGGCCATTGGGAGCTTGGTGAAGCTAGTGCTCTTGCTCCCAACTACACCTACGTGCTCACCAAGCTTTCCAAGTGTTTTTAGCAATCCAAAACCTCCTCCTCTCTAATCCTAATCTTCCATCATTGTAAAGAAGAGGAGTGCATTGTAAGATAAGGTCTCTCCACCTTGGTTCATCCAAAGGAGGTTCTAGTGAGGATTGATTAGGGCTAATCCACCTTACAGATTGCCGTGGAGTAGGAGCGTCATCTCCGAACCACGTTACATCGGGTGTTAGCTTTGTTTCTTGCTTTTATTTGTGTTTATATTTGTATTGCTTCCGCTAACGTTCTTGTAGAAAGAAAGAAAGGCTAATCACCCCCCTCTAGCCATTCCAAGGGTCCTAACAAGTGGTATCAGAGCTTGGATAGCTTGGAAGATCTCACCATCAACCAAGACATCAATGGCTCTTCAAGAGGGATATAGCACCGCCAAGCCACCGCTCTTCGACGGGAGTCATTTTGCGTATTGGAAAGGTAGGATGAAGTACTATCTTTTGAGTAATATTTAAATTTGTCATAGCATTGTAGGTGGCTTCAAGGAACCGGTGGATGAACATGGAGACCCTATTCCAAGCAAGGATTGGACAAGGGAAATGAACCGCAAATTCGAATCAAATGCCAAGGCGGTACTCACCATTCAATGCGGCATTACCATGGAGCAACTCAACAAGGTGGGGCCTTTCGAATCCGCCAAGGAGCTATGGGAAAAGCTCATTGAGCTAAATGAAGGTTCCAAGGAGTCAAAGAGGGCCAAGAAGGACCTACTAATTGGACAACTTCAAGCCTTCCAAATGAAGATGCATGAAACCGTAAGCCAAATGCTTGGAAGGTTCAAAGAAATTATTAACGGACTCCATATCATAGGTGAGCGAGTTGACAACCGGGATTTGGTAAGGTATATTTTACAAGCATTTCCTAGAAATTCTTTATGGACTTCTATAGTTGATGCCATTAAGGTAACTAGGGATCTTTCGCAAATTAAAATTGATGAACTATTTTGTGAGTTTGAATTGCATGAGCAAACTAACATGTCTTCTAAGGAAAAGGGCTTAGCTCTATTTGTTGAGAAGAAAGAAAAGAAGAAGAAAGAAAGGAAAGAGGTGTCATCATCATCCGAGTCGGAGCGTGAGTCAAGTAGTGACGAAGGTTCGGCTAGTGAGATGGCCCATTTTGTCAAGAAGTTCCTTAGAAAATCAAAGGAATTCAAGAATAGAGATGCAAGAAAGGGGTCCCATTCTTCAAGAGGTAAAAATAGTGGTAATTCAAGTTTTAACAATAATGCGATTTGCCATGCTTGCAACAAGAAGGGGCACATAAAGCCAAATTGCCCGGAGCTAAAGAAGAAGGAAAAGGAAAAGAAAAAGAAGGACAAGAAGAAGAAGAAGAAGAAGAAGAAGAAGAAGGCCATGGTGGCTCAAACCACATGGGACACACCAAGTGTTGAAGACTCTTTCTCCGATGATGAGCTTTGCCACATCACACGCCATGTGGCACTCATGGCACTAGGAGATGATTCGGGCACATCAAGCCAAGAAAATTCCTCAAGCGATGAATCGTCATCTAGTGACGATGAGGTAATGAACTCTCCCAAGGTTAAGCTCCTTTATAAATCAATTGCCTATCTTCAAGAAGCTCTAGATAAGTCTAAATCTAAGGTTAAGAGCATGAATGTAGAACTAAAGGCTATTAGAAATGAAAAACCTTCACATGTTGATTCTTGCATGCTTAAGGAAGAAAATGACAAACTTAAGGATGAGGTTAGTGAATTAAAAGCATGTTTAGAAAAATTTTCAAATGGCTCAAAGTGTCTTGATATGATTCTTAGTAGGCAAAGAGAGGTTTATAACAAGGCCGGTTTAGGATATAAGACAAAAGAAAAAGAAGTTGCTTATATTTCATTAATTAATAGGAAAGCAACCATTAAGGGAAAAGTTAAGAAAGCATGGGTACCTAAGAAGTTTTTACTTAATGTTACCGGTCCAAATGTGTGGGTACCAAAAGCTTGTGTTTTTCATGTGATTTAGGTAGGAGAGCGAGGTATGTAGATTGTGGATAGCGGTTGCTCAACACATATGACCAGGGATGTGAGCAAGTTCTCCACAATTAAATATGTGAAGAAGGGAGCGGTGTCCTTTGGGAATAGTGGAAAACTCAAGATATTAGGTAAAGGTACAATTGAGGTATCCCCCAAAATTATTATTCACAAAGTCTTGCTAGTTGAAAATATGAAGTTTAATTTATTAAGCGTTAGTCAACTTTGTGATGCAAACTATCATGTCTCCTTTGAATCCTCTAAATGCATGATTAAACATAAGGAATTAAATGATTGCATGTTAGTTGGATATAGGAAATCAAATATCTATTATGTTGATCTTTCATATGCTTCTAACATTTCTACTAAGTGTGTTGTTGCAAAAGAAGAGGAAAGTTGGCTATGGCATAGAAGATTGGGGCACATCAACATGAAAAACATAGCCAAGGTAGCCAAGATGGAGTTGGTCAAAGGGCTACCAAAGATCAAGTATGTCAAGAACAAATTGTGTGATGCATGCCAAGAAGGAAAACAAACAAAGGCATCACACAAAGGTAAAACTTTAACTAACACCTCTTTACCATTAGAGTTATTGCATCTTGACTTGTTTGATTGCCGTAGTACTCCATCTTTAAATGGTAATAAATATTGTTTGGTTATAGTAGATGATTTTTCTAGGTATACTTGGGTCTACTTTATGAAACATAAGGATGATACCTTAGAAATAATCATAGGATTTAGTAAAAGGGTTGAAAATGAAAAGAGTCTCAAAATTAACCGGATCCGTAGTGATCATGGTGGTGAATTTGAAAACTTAAAATTTTCACAATTTTGTTTAGAGCAAGGGTACAAGCATGAGTTCTCTTGTCCTAGAACACCCCAACAAAATGGGGTGGTGGAAAGGAGAAATCGTGCCCTACAAGAGGCGGCTAGGACTATGCTCAATGCATATTCTCTACCTAGCTACTTGTGGGCGGAAGCGGTTAATACCACTTGCCATATCCAAAATAGGGCTCAAATCCATAGGTTTTTAGGAAAAACACCATTTGAATTATGGAATGGGACTATACCCACAATTCATTATTTCAAAGTCTTTGGATGTAAAGTTTATATTCTAAACACCAAAGATAACTTAGGAAAATTTGAATCAAAAGAGGATGAGGGAATCCTAGTTGGATACTCATCCACAAGTAGAGGATATAGAGTCTACAATAAGAGAACCAAAGGGATAGAAGAGTCTTCAAATGTTCAATTTGATGAAACTACTAGTACCTACCATAGAAAGTCCTCCATTGATAAGGATATTAATGACAATAATCAATACATTACCCAAAAACTTCAAAATTTGACCATTAGGGGTAATGATCAAGGGGGAGGAGACTCCGATGATGAAAGAAGGGTGGAAGATAACAATGATCAAATTGAAACCCCTTCTAGAAACCTAAGAATTCATCAAGATCATCCACTTGACTAAGTAGTAGGAGATCTATCTCAAGGAGTAAGAACTAGGTCATTTCATAGACCTCCTACTAGTCAAGTAGCTCTTATCTCACAAATTGAGCCCAAATCGATCAATGATGCATTACATGATCCAGATTGGATTTTGGCAATGCAAGATGAATTGGCTCAATTTGAGAGAAGTCAAGTGTGGGAATTAGTACCTAGACCCAATGATAGCACCATAATTACTACAAGATGGGTCTTTAGGAATAAGCTAGATGATCAAGGAAATATCACTAGAAATAAGGCTAGGTTGGTTGCTAGGGGATTCAATCAAGTTGAGGGGCTTGACTATGATGAGACTTATGCCCCGGTTGCGAGGTTTGAATCTATTAGGATTCTCTTAGGGTATGCTTCCTACATGGGATTTAAACTTTACCAAATGGATGTTAAATCGGCATTCTTAAATGGTTTTATTAAGGAGGAAGTATATGTAGAGCAACCAGTTGAGAACATAGATTATCCAAATCATGTATGTAAGTTTAGGAAAGCATTATATGGGTTAAAACAAGCTCCCCGGGCATGGTATGAAAGATTGTCATCTTTCTTAATTTCTAAGGATTTTAGAAGAAGCCAAGTAGATCAAACTTTGTTTATAAAGTCAACATTAAAAGATATATTCATAGCTCAAGTATATGTTGATGATATCATTTTTGGGTCAACGAATAATGATCTTCTTCAAGACTTTATAAAAAATATGGAAAATGAATTTGAAATGAGTTTGGTTGGAGAGCTTACCTTTTTCCTAGGCTTACAAGTCAAACAAACCAATGAGGGTATTCATATTTATCAAACCAAATATGCAAATGAAATGATCAAGAAATTTGGTTTGGAAAATGCCAAAATTGTAACCACTCCTATGGCTACTAGCACTAGAATAGATAGTGATCATGAAGGTAAATCAATTGATCTTAAACTTTATAGGAGTATGATTGGTAGCCTACTATACCTAACCGCTAGTAGACCCGACATTTTATTTGCGGTAGGTATGTGTGCAAGATACCAATCTTGTGCCAAAGAATCACATTTAGTAGCCGTCAAAAGAATACTAAGATATATTAAAGGCACCCTAAATGTAGGACTTTGGTATCCTAGGACTAGGTCATTTGAATTGCTTGGGTATACCGATTCCGATTATGCCAGGTGCAAATTGGATAGGAAGAGTACTAGTGGTGGATGCCAATTTTTTGGGTCCTCCCTAGTTAGTTGGAGTAGTAGGAAGCAACATTGTGTTGCTTTATCAACCACCGAAGCCGAATATGTGGCTATGGGTGGTTGTGTAGCTCAATTACTTTGGATGAGACATACTCTTGTGGACTATGAGCTACACTACTCTAACATTAGAGTTTATTGTGATAATGTGAGTACCATCAATTTGACCAAAAATCCGGTACATCACTTTAGAACCAAGCACATTGAAGTGAAACATCACTTCATAAGAGATCATGTGGCAAGAGGGGACATTGAACTTAATTATGTAGAATCTAAGTCCAACCTTGCCGATATCTTCACCAAAGCTCTTCCCGAAGCCAAATTTTCATCATTAAGGAGAGAGCTTGGTATGTGCTTTGTAGAGTAAAATTCTAGGTTTGCATGATCCTATACTTATATAGCTTCTTTATACCTTGATGCATCTCACAAAAGCCTTAAGAAACCTTGATTTTTGTAATGAAATACTTAGAAACATGTGAGATGATAGGGAAGGTGTACTTGGCTCATCATGCTTGTTATGATCCATTACTATGAGCCAATGACACACCTAGAGACATAAAAACCCTATGGACCAATCATTGGGAAGGCTTGTATTCAAGTAATGAATACATAGCTCAAAGAACATGGTTGGAAATTCCAAATAATATATATTTTAAACTATGTTCATCATATTTTGAAAAACAGTTTTCAAATGGAACACAAAAGTAATACAAAGTTTGCAAAATCTTTAGAACTTTTGATAGGTTCCAAGTTTGTATCAATCTTGTAATCTGGAAAACATATATTTTTCAAATTATTCTTCCTTGATAAACTATGATTTCAGAAATGTGTACGCAAAATTTCGTGATTTTTCGAGATTTTTGGAATTTCTACCGCATTTAAATTAGGTGAAAAATTTGAAATTTCGGTTTGAGCCTAGCCTGATCGTAGTTCGAAACCAGTGATTTTTCTGATAATAAACTCCATTTTCTGATATTTGGTGTATCTTTGATGTCCTAACACTATGGTATGATAATATTATGTATAAACAAGTTTTAGGACTAATTAATGCAGTATTTTAGGGGGAGTTTTCATAAATTTTATCTTTTTCATCCCCAACACCATTGTTGGTGCAAAGTTAGGACTTAATTTTTGAATTTTTGATATGCTTTGCTACAGCTATTGTTTACACATTATAAAGCATATCTTGGATTAAGAGGGAGCTTAATTTCTATCTTATGCCTTAGTCCACGATCCAACTCCTTTAATTCTTTCATTTTTGAATCCTTCTCTTTTTGATGTATGTCAAAGGGGGATAAGGAATGTTTAAGTTAGATGATTAAGTGTGTATCTTTAAAGACCTAACTTAAATGATTGTCAAACATCAAAAAGGGGGAGATTGTTGGTGCAACAATGCTCCAAGCATTTATATATGTTTTGATGTTTGGATAATCATCTAAGTTAGGCAATGTTTTGTGATCTAATATGTTCAAGTGACAGGGAAATCCAAGGATAAAGACTTGGTAAAAGGAAGTCCAAGTATGATCTTGGCAAAGGAAGTCCATAGGGATGGACTTGGCAGCGTAAGACCAAGCTTGTAGTCTTGGCAGCGTAAAGTCCAAGTGAACCTTGGCAAAGGAAGTCCAAAGTAATGTCTTAGCAGCTTAAGTCCAAGCTTGTAGTCTTGGCGGCGTAAAGTCCAAGCATTTGGCAACCCAAGACATGACGAAACTGAAGGAAGCTCTTGAAAGCAAAGCGCAAAGGATGAACAAGTCGCGGACTCGGAGGGATCCTGAAGGCACAAGGCTTATTGAGGAGCTAGAAGGTTGAGTCTAGGTCTAGGGTATAAATTCAAGCGTGAATTACTCATACTTGATGAGTATCAGTCGACTGATACGATGTATCAGTCGACTGGTCAAGCGTTCGACTAAGTCAGGGTGAAACCCTAACCATCAGTCAACTGCCTTGGGTAGAACAGTCGACTGATACTGCTATCAGTCGACTGCCAAGGGCATCAGTCGACTGATAAAGGGGAATATCGCCATAGAATGCAGTCTCACTCGACTACTGCCTTGATCACTCGACTGATCACCCCATCAGTCGACTGATGGAGGGATCAATCGACTGATCACCTGGCCGTTGGAGATTGCGGCTATGAATCTCCACGGAGATCGAGTTTCAGAAGCCGTTGGCTTCGGCGGCAGTCGACTGATGGAAAGCATCAGTCGACTGATCGAGGCTCAACGGGAAAAACAACCCCTCTTCTATAAAAAGGGGCCATTGGGAGCTTGGTGAAGCTAGTGCTCTTGCTCCCAACTACACCTACGTGCTCACCAAGCTTTCTAAGTGTTTTTAGCAATCCAAAACCTCCTCTTCTCTAATCCTAATCTTCCTTCATTGTAAAGAAGAGAAGTGCATTGTAAGATAAGGTCTCTCCACCTTGGTTCATCCAAAGGAGGTTCTAGTGAGGATTGATTAGGGCTAATCCACCTTACGATTGCCGTGGAGTAGGAGCGTCATCTCCGAACCATGTTACATCGGGTGTTAGGTTTGTTTCTTGCTTTTATTTGTGTTTATATTTGTATTGCTTCCGCTAACGTTCTTGTAGAAAGAAAGAAAGGCTAATCACCCCCCTCTAGCCATTCCAAGGGTCCTAACAAGAAGTACGCATGTTCGTTGGCTATCCTAGAGGAAAGAAGGGTGGTTTGTTTTATAGTCCTAGAGATCAAAGGGTGATCATTAGCATGAACGCCAGATTTCTAGAGGAAGACTATGTGATGAGCCACAAGCCCAAGAGTAAAATTGTTCTGGAGGAATTAAAAGGGGAAGTCACTTCTTCAGTACCACAGGTACAAGAGGATATACCACAAGTCACTGCATCGCGTGTCACAGAGGATACATAGGAGATACCTCATTGTACTGGGAGGGTTGTTAGACAGCTTGATAGATTCATATTCTTGAGAGAATCTTCTGATTTGGTCCCTGGCGATCATGAACCTAATCTGTGGACATATGACGAGGCAATCCAAGATATAGATGCAGCATCTTGGCAAAGTGCAATGAATACTGAGATTGAATCTATGGATTCAAATCAGGTCTGGGAGCTAGTGGAACCACTCGATGGTGTAACAACCATTGGATGCAAGTGGATCTACAAAAGAAAGAGAGGAATAGATGGGAAGGTTGAGACCTTCAAAGCGAGGCTTGTTGCGATGGGGTATACTCAGAAAGAGGGTATCGATTATGAGGAGACCTTTTCGCCAGTAGTCATGCTTAAGTCTATCCGGATTCTCTTATGCATAGCAGCTCATATGGATTATGAGGTGTGGCAGATGGATGTCAAGACAGCTTTCCTGAATGGAAGTCTTGAGGAAAACATCTATATGAAGCAACCAGAGGGATTCATTGCTAAGGGCAAAGAGCATCTTGTATGTAAACCTAATCGGTCCATTTATGGATTGAAGCAAGCTTCGAGGTCTTGGAACATCCGCTTTGATGAGGTAATCCAGTCTTATGGATTTATTCAAAGTCTGGATGAGTCTTGTGTATACAAGAGATGTGAGGGAAACGTAGTGGTATTTCTTGTACTATACGTAGATGACATTTTGTTGATTGGCAACAATATCAAGGTGTTATCGGACGTAAGGGTATGGTTGTCCAAACAGTTTGATATGAAGGACTTGGGAGAGGTGGGATACATCCTTGGGATCAAGGTTATAAGGGATCGCAGGAAAAGGATGTTGTTCTTATCCCAAGTTTCATACATAGACACGATTATGGATCGTTTTAGCATGCAGAACTCCAAGAAGGGTTTTCTACCTTTCAGGCATGGAGTTCCTTTATCTAAGGAGATGTGTCCTAGAACATCTGAGGAGATAGAGGAGATGAAGGCGGTTCGTTATGCTTCCGCAGTAGGAAGCCTCATGTATGCAATTTATGTACGAGACCAGATATCTGCTATATCGTGGGCATGGTCAGCAGATATCAGAGTAATCCAGGATAGGGACATTGGACTGCAGTAAAGCATATATTGAAGTACCTGAGAAGAACTAGAGATTATATGCTAGTTTACCGGGGCAGACCAATTACTCCCTGTGGGTTATACGGATTTCGACTTCCAATCTGATAGGGATAACAGTAAGTCTACCACAGGTTTTGTGTTTACTTTGGGAGGTGGAGCCATTGTATGGAGGAGTATCAAGCAGAAATGTGTGGTGGACCCCACCAGGGAAGCTGAGTATGTGGCAGCCTCTGAGGTGGCCAAAGAAGTTGTGTGGCTCAGAAACTTTCTGATGGACTTGGATGTGATTCTTGGTTTACCGAGAACTATCACAATTTATTGTAATAATAGTGGTGCAGTTGCAAACTCGAAGGAACCACGAGCCCATAAGGCTAGTAAACTCATAGAGCGCAAGTACCACCTGATACGAAAAATCGTAAAGAGAGGAGAAGTTATTGTGGCCAAAATTGCATCAGAGGATAACCTAGCAGATCCTTTCATTAAGGCCCTTCCGGCGAGAGCTTTTGGTAGGCATGTGGAGGAAATGGGGATCATATGTATGGCAGTTTGAGAACAGTTTAGTCTTTTAGTATATGTGGGAGATTGTTGGGATGTATACTGAAAAGTCTACCATTTGTATGAACATCTTTATTTTGAAATAAGAATCACATGATCATTGTTTGCATATTTTTATGGTTATACATATTGTCTAATACATTACATTATAGATAACATGGTGTGTGGTGTCACACGGGAGATCATGTTATCGGTTCCTTTTAAGGTGTAAGTAAAGGCTCACAACCGTGATGGCTTTGGACAAACCATTGGAATGGTTGTAGTGTGATTTGGGATTGGTTTATCTTGACCATAAAATCACACTAGTGCACTTTGTGTGTATTGAGCAGGACCGACTTAGAGGTGATTCGATTTATTGCTGACTACATAATCGAATTGGACCTCAGATATTATATTGTACATACTCTTAATCCCGATATAATAACAGGCACATATACTTAGTATTCATTTCTTTGATTTACCAATTGGCGAGATTTATAGATTAAATCGATAGGCTGGGTAAGTTGGGAAATGATATTATTTATATGGTGTGCCATTGATTATAGGAGGAAATCGTGTCCTATATATTAGGATGATGATGTCCCCTTGAGGAGCTCATAAGGTTCATCTTGTAAACCCTGCAGGTGGACTTGGTCCGACATGATGAAAAGGTTGAGTGGTACTACTCATGGAGTTAGATGTTGATTAATTAATGGTCAGTAAATTAATTAATCGACGGATATTCGAGATCTTAAACACGGGGAGAAAATGTACATATAATATATGGAGCTCATATTATCTTATGGGGATTGGTGAGGTAGATCAATGATAATCCTTTAGTGGATTGGATTATCATTAATGGAACGGACTTTATGTGGGCTTGATCCATGGGTGGCCAAGATCCAACTGTAGGGGATCGATCGATCGGCTAGAGGGGGGTGAATAGCCCTTTGTCATTGGATGGTGGAATTTGCTCGTCTACACAATTGTTAGCACAAGAGGAATACTAATAAAGACAAGCAAATGAACAAAGAATAATACAAACAATGCTAACAAGATGGTATAACGTGGTTCACGGCTACGCTTCTAATCCACGGTCCCCGATTTATCCTCAGTGAATCACTCCGCCAAAACCAATCCACTATTGGTCTCTCCTTTGCACCAAGCTAAGTGGAGGTAACCTTTACCAATCAAGATCACTCTTCTTACAATAGAAATGAAGTAAAAGCAAGTAAGAAGAGTTTAAAGCTTGTGGGACACTTGGATGATCACTTAAAGCATAAGCATTAGCCTCTCAAAGCCCCAAAACCTCTCTTTTTATAGAGAGGAAGCTTTTCTTCCCATTGGCCGCCACACGATCATTGCCCTTAGCGATCATTGCCTCAACGGCCTCGAACGCGTCGGATCTCGGCTGTAGTCTAACGGAACACTTGGCGGTCGATGGACCTCATCGATCATTCGCCTCATATCATTGCCTAGTCGGCTATGAGCGGTTCTATGCCCGTGACATCCTCTGGCAGTCGACTGCTGGGCATAAACCCATCAGTCAGATACTAGTCGAACCCATTAGACTCAGAGTAGTCGACTGCCATTCCATGGCAATCGACTGATGTCGGGAAAACTCATCCGACACTTAGCCATTCGGCCAAGTTCACCTAATGAGCTATTTACAATTCACTCATTCTCTCATCTCACTCGAAGTCCCTCGCCGAAGCTCTCTTCGTTCGGGGCCACGTCCCTCGGCAGCATCAAGCGCACGGCTCTGCAATGCTCCTTCGCGTCTCTTGCCTCCGAATTATACTTCCTTGGCTTCGCTTCAAGTCATCTCGTCCGTCGGTCCCTTGGCAGCATCAAGCGCACAGCTCTGCAATGCTCCTTCTCCGACTTAAGCACGAGGTAGTGAGTGGTGAACCCGCCAAGACTCCATGTACGAATTACTAAGTCCTGCAAGACTCCAACGCACATATCAAATCATAATCACAACCTAACTTAAACCCTTTTCCACACACATTAAAACCTTATCATGGCAAGAGATTGCCCTAACAATCTCCCCCTTTTTGATGTGTGGCAATCCGTTTAAGTTAGGTAAAAACATTTGATAAACTATTAAGGAAAGAAAGCATGTAAGTAAACATGATTAGTAACTCTCCCCCTTAATACATGAAACTCCCCCTAAATATATTCCCCCTTACTTAAACATACATTTCTCCCCCTTTGACACCATCAAAAATAAATAACAAGGTTTGTACAGCATGGCATCAAGTCTAGAGAGAAATAAAAAAACCAAAACATGCCTTAAAAGTGGATAAACGAGATTACTGGGCATGTTATCAGGCGAGCAATAGACTGCTATCAGTATGGCAGTCGACTGGCACAATGAATTCCGAAATTCTGATTTTCTGGATGAATTTCAAAAATGCATTATAAAATCTAGAAAATTCAAAAAATAGTGAAATCACCTACATAGCAATTTCAAAATCATAAATCATGATTTCAAACATACATAGCAATTTCATTAACTATCATGATTTAAACATTATTATCTATTTATAGGCACATTATCATCACCTAACACTATTTTAAAAATGTTGTCCCACCATCCTAAGTCAACCAAAATATGATATAGGTCAAGTCCATATGGTTGACTATCCTAGGGTTTTTCTAACCCTTAAGGATGGATTTTGGAACCCAATACAAATTCTTGCCTATGGGGTTCACTAGAAATTCCTTAGGAATCCATTTTCTAGCTATTACCTTCTTCTTATCTTGTCCCCTAGCAATTAGGTATTTATAGGCCTTTTCATTTTTCTTTTCCTTATATCCTAGGCCTTTTTTTGTTAAAACTTGCTCTTTGGCTCCCTATGATCATGTTCAAAGTGTTTGAACCAATAGTGAATTTTTCTAGGGCTTTTGTCAAATAGTCTACCTTTTCCCTTAAAGCCCTATTTTCCTCTATGCATGCATCATTAACATCTAATGGTACATAAAGATCATGTGAGCATGCATCATCATTATTATCATTAAAACTTGCTTTTTCTAATTTTTGCTCTAAATCTTTAATTTGATCAAGCATGGTTTTATTTTTCTTCTTTGCTCTAAATAAATCCTTAGTGAGGCTAGAAATCATAGAAACTATTTTACTAGGTGAAAGGTTAGTTACCATAGTTTCCATGTCCTCTTCTTCGGATGAGGAGGTAGAAGAGGCTCCGTCTTCACTTGAGCTCTCTCTACTTGAGCTTGATCCTTCATTTTTGGAGGAGGAGCAATCCAAGTCGTCAAATGCCATCAATGCCAAATTTGTGACAAAAGCATTTTCTTCCTCGGATGATGATGATGAGGAGGAGGATGGGTCATCCCAAGTCTTTGCTTTGAATGCCTTGGCCTTCCCTTTTTCTTTGGCCTTCTTCTCTTCTTCCTTTTTTTTGCTCCGCTTTTTCTTCTTCTTTTCTTCTTTCTTCTTCATCTCTTCTTTGCTCTTGTTTAGGAGAGGACAATTGTCCCTTATGCATCCCTCTCCTTGACAATTGTAACAAATTACCTTTCCCCTTGGTCTTCTCCTCCTATCATTAGATTTATTAAAATGAAAACCTTTTAATGCACGCCTTACCCTCCTTACCATATAGGCTTCTTCCGTGCTATCCATGGAGGAAGAGGAGGACGCTTCATCGGATGAGGAGGGGATCTCCATCTTCTTCTTCCCCTTGTGTGCCATCAAGGCTACTCCTCTTGAAGGTTAAAACTTTGGCTCTTCTTGTATTCCTTCAAGCCTCGTTTCGTGGAGCTCCATTGTTGAGAAGAACTCCTCCAAGGTGCTCACTTCTAGATTCTTGGACATGTAGAAGGAGTCCACAATTGAGCTCCATTTTGATGACCGGGGAAAAACATCAATTGCTTTCATGAGCATGTCCCGGTTCGAGAGCCTTTCTCCTACACTTGTTAGTCCAATCAAAATTTCTTTAAACCTAGAATGCAATGAGGTTACCTTTTCTCCCTTTTCTAATATTATGTTGGATAGTTGGGAGCGGAGGAGGTCTCTCCTTGCAAGTTTAGCCTCCGAGGTACCTTCATGAAGCTCTACTAGCTTCTCCCACATCTCCTTTGCACTAGAGCATTCCCCTATCCTATTAACTTCTTGTTGGGGAAGCACATTGTAGAGGTGGTGCTTGGCCTTTGAATTTGCCAAGTATTCTTCTCTTTGCCTCTTGCTCCACCTTGCTTTCTCCAATGGCTCCCCATCTTCATTCCAAGGCAACTCGAAACTGTTTTCCTTAATTAATAAAATTTCAAAGTCGGTTTCAAAGAATACCTCCATTCTCTTTTTCCACCAAGAGAATTCCCCCTCGAACTTTGGCGGATGAATATTTGAGTCGGCCATTCTTGAATGTGCTTATTGTGGCAGTTAGTCCTCGACAAGCTTTCCTTGACTCTGATACCACTTGTAGGGAATTGATCGGATGGCTAGAGGGGGGCGAATAGCCCTTTGTCGTTGGATTGTTGAATTTGCTCGTCTACACAATTGTTAGCGCAAGAGGAATACTAATAAAGACAAGCAAATGAACAAAGAATAATACAAACAATGCTAACAAGATGGTATAATGTGTTTCACGGCTACGCTGCTAATCCACGGTCCCCGATTCGTCCTTGGTGAATCACTCCGCCAAAACCAATCCACTATTGGTCTCTCCTTTGCACCAAGCTTGGTGGAGGTAACCTTTACAAATCAAGATCACTCTTCTTACAATAGAAATGAAGTAAAAGCAAGTAAGAAGAGTTTAAAGCTTGTGGGGCACTTGGATGATCACTTAAAGCATAAGCATTAGCCTCTCAAAGCCCCACACCCTCTCTTTTTCTAGAGAGGAAGCTTTTCTTCCTATTGGCCGCCACCAGTCGACTGCTTCCCTTAGCAGTCGACTGCCGCCACTCCAATGGCCTTCGAACACGTCGGATCCAGACCGTTGTAGTCCAATGGAACAGGCGGTGACCGATGGACCTCATCGATCGATTGCCTCCGTAGTCGAGCCCGATCGGCTCACGGCGCTAATGCCCATGATATCCTCTTGCGATCATTGTCATTCCATGGCGATCACGGGCATAAACCCATCAGTCGGATACCAGTCGAACCCATTCAACTCAGAGCAGTCGACTGTCATTCCATGACAGTCGACTGATATCGGGAAAACTCATTCGACACTTAGCCATTCGGCCAAGTTCACCTAATGAGCTACTTACAATTCACTCATTCTCTCATCTCACTCGAAGGCCCTTGCCGAAGCTATCTTCGTTCGCGGCCACATCCCTCGGCAGCATCAGGCGTACGACTCTGCAATGCTCCTTCGCGTCTCTTGCCTTCGAAGTCTGCTTCCTTGGCTTCGCTTCAAGTCATCTCGTCTGGCGGTCCCTCGGCAGCATCAAGCGCACGGCTCTACAATGCTCCTTTTCCGACTCAAGCACGAGGTAGTGAGTGGTGAACCCGCCAAGACTCCATGTCCAAATTACTAAGTCCTGCAAGACTCCAACGCACATATCAAATCATAATCATAACCTAACTTAAACACTTTTCCACACACATTAAAACCTTATCATGGCAAGAGATTGCCCTAACACCAACTCCTCCTCATGGTCCCTAATGTAGTCTATTAAAACCTCATGAAGCTTAGATCCAATGTACAGAAACAAAACTCTAGATCCAAAGGTAGAGATTAAATCTCTAAGATCCCATGGTTGAGATTAAATCTCTAGATCCGACGGTTGAGATTAAATCCCTAGAACCAATAGTGGAGATTAAACCAAGGATTATCCCTAAACTCTATAAAAGGAGGCTTAGAGTTGGCGTGGAGAACAATCAAGAGGAGCTAGGGTTTTGGAGTTGGCGGCAATAAGCAAGCGTTAGGGTTTGGAGCATAGGCGGAACCAAATAAGGAATCAACTTCCTTATCTTCTTCTTCCTCAAGCTGCCGGCGCCCATTGAAGCCCTTCTAGCCCTTGGCCGACATCCAAACTCCCTCTTCTCCTTCTCCTTGGCTGGTGGAAACAAGATTTAGGGATTTCCCTTGGTGTCTTGGTCGGTTTCCACCTTAATCTCTTCTTCCTTCTTGGCCGGCAGCATGCTCCAACATTGGATGTTGGTGGTTGGTTGAAAGAAGGAAAGGAGCTTTGTTTCTATTCTTCCTCTTGCTTGGAATGAGCAAGGAAGGAAGATTGGCGATCTAGGAGCTTCAACTTTTTGTAGATCATCGCCCACACAACGTCCGAAAGGAGGAAGATCATACATTAGAAGATCGAGAGGTATATTGATTCTCTATTCTCTTTTGTAAAATGTTTGTTTTTGTTTTTCAATTATGAGCATGATATATTTTGTTTATGGCTAAATAATACTTGGATCCCGAACATATACACGAAAGCTGGCGATCCGGACATCGTCTATTCCGTGGCTACTTGTAGAATAGAGGTTGGTCGCTTGAACAACAAGTTTGTTTAAGTGACCTCTCTAAACGAATAGCACGACGATGACTTGGTTGTTTTGGCAATCCCTTTTGTCTAGGATTAAATTTTTTTAATCCGGAGACATCGATGGGATCGCCATGAACAAACGACCGAGGTGAAGTGGGAAGCGAAGTTTCCCCTCACGGATCAACCCAACAGTAAGAAGGTTTACCTCCACCTTGCATTGGCTAAAGGGAGAGACCAATAGTGAATTGGTTGCGGAGTGATTCACCGTGGACGAATCGGATCGTGGATTAGCGGCAAGGTCATGAACCATGTTATATTTCAGTGTTAGCATTGTTTAGTATCTCGCTTGTGTTAGGGCAATCTCTTGCCGTAATATGGTTTTGATGGTGTGGCAAAGGGTTTAAGTTAGTTTGATATGTTGATTTGATATGTGCATTGAAGTCGTGCAGGACTTAGTAATTTGCACATGGAGCCATGGCGAGTTTCACATCTCATGACTCGTGCCTTGAGTCGGTGAAGGATAGCTTTGCGGAAGTCGTGCGCTTGGAGCATCCGAGGGACCGCCGGACGAGGAGCTTGGAGTGAAGCCGGAGGAAGTAGACTTTGAGGCAAGAGACGCGAAGGAGCATTGTCGAGCCGTGCACCTGATGCTGCCGAGGGATGTGGCCGCGAACGAAGAGAACTTCGAAGGCGAGGAACTCCGAGGGATGAGAGTGAGCGACTATAACCCGGGAAGGGTAGCTCTTAGGTGAAACTTGGCCATTTTGGCCAAGTGTCGGATGGGTTTTCGACACACCGTTGCCATGTCATGGCGGCGATCGTCGATTGATGGTTCGATCGACCGGTCTAAGCCGCCGAATCAAGTTGATTAGTCGGCTTCGGCATGGGCGATCGTGATGCGATCGATCCGCGCCAAGGGACGGCAATCGACTGATGGTATTGTGCACGGGCACAGAATGGAGTCGACTCAGTTGAGCACTCGACTGATCGAGCATCAGTCGACTGATGGCAGGATCAGTCGACTGATGCCAATACCATTGGATGGGATCCAACGTGGAAAGTGGTCGTTATTGGGTAACAGCTACGAGATCAGTCGACTGATCGAGGGCATCAGTCGACTGATCCTGTGTCAACGGGAAGAAACCCTCTTCCTATATAAAAAGGAAGGGGGTAAGGCTTTTGGAGGCTAATGCTTATACTCTAATACTCTCCCAAAGTTCCCTAAAGCTTTCCATCCTCTTACCCAAGCTTATTTTCATTATATTTGTAAGAGGAGTGTTGTTGTAAAGAGGTTACCTCCACCTAGCTTTGTGCAAAGGAGAGATCTAGTGGATAGATTGCGGAGTGATTCACCGTGGACGAATCGGACCGTGGATTAGCGGCGTAGCCATGAACCACGTTACATCTCCGTGTTTGTATTGTATTTGTTTTATTTCAATTTTCTTGTCTTAGTTTATTGCTTTCGCTTGCGCTAACATTTTGTAGATGAGCAAAATACGACATCCAACGAACGAGGGCTATTCACCCCCCTCTAGCCGGCCAATCGATCCCCAACAAGTGGTATCAGAGCAAGGTTGCTTGTCACCGAACTAACCGCCGCAACAAGCTCTACATCTCAAATGGCCGGCTCAAACATCCACCCACCGAAGTTCGACGGCGAATTCCCTTGGTGGAAAAAGAGAATGGAGGTATTCTTCGAAACCGACTTTGAAATATTGTTAATTATGGAAAACGGTTTCGAGTTACCTAGGAACGAAGATGGGGAGCCATTGGAAAAATCAAGGTGGAGCAAAAGGCAAAGAGAAGAATACTTGGCAAATTCAAAGGCCAAGCACCACCTATACAATGTCCTCCCTCAACAAGAAGTCAATAGGATAGGAGAATGTGCTAGCGCCAAGGAGATGTGGGAGAAACTAATAGAAATTCATGAAGGCACATCCGAGGCAAAGCTAGCAAGGAGAGACGTTCTTCGCTCCCAATTGTCCAATATCAAACTTGAAAAGGGAGAAAAGGTAAAATCCTTACACTCTAGATTTAAGGAAATACTAACCGGTTTAACAAGTGTAGGTGAAAAACTTTCCAACCGGGATATGGTAATGAAGGCCATAGATGCCTTTCCCCGGTCCTCAAGATGGAGCTCCATGGTGGACTCATTTTACATCTCCAAGAACCTAGAAGTGAGCACCTTAGAGGAATTCTTTTCAACCATGGAGCTTCATGAGACAAGGCTTGAAGGTATACAAGAAGAGCCTAGAGTCCAAAATTCAAGGGGAGTAGCCTTGATGGCAAACAAGGGGAAGAAGAAGATGGAAGTTCCCTCCTCCTCCGATGACGAAGCATCTTCCTCCTCCTCCATGGATAGCACCGAAGAAGCCGATATGGTAAGGAGGGTAAGACCTGCTTTAAAAGGTTTTCATTTTCATAAATCTAATGATAGGAATAGATGACCAAGGGGGAAGGTCATATGCTATAATTGGCAAGGAGAGGGACATATAAGGGATAATTGTCCTCTCCTAAACAAGAGCAAGGAAAAAAAAAAGAAGAAAGAAGAAAAGAAGAAGAAGAAGGGAAGCAAGAGAAAGGAAGAGGAGAAGAAGGCCAAGGAAAAGGGAAAGGCCATGGCACTCAAAGCGAAGACATGGGATGACGTTGCTTCCGCCTCCTCATCCGAAGAAGAAGAGCATGTCTACTCCAACCTAGCACTAATGGCTCTTCATAACTCGGATTGCTCCTCCTCCACCGAAAATGAAGAATCAAGCTCAAGTGGGGAGAGCTCAAATGAAGGGGGAGCTTCTACATCCTCCTCATCCGAAGAAGAAGAAGAGGATATGGAAACTATGGTAACGAAAGTCTCTCCTAAGAAAATAGTTTCCATAATTTCTAGTTTAACTAAGGACTTATTTGGAATGAAAAAGAAAAATAAAAGCATGCTTGATCAAATTAAGGCATTAGAAAATAAGCTAGAAAATGCATGCTTAAATAATAATGATACTTCTTCTTGCCATGATGATGCATGCTCACATGACTATATGCCTTTGGATGTTAATGATACATGTATAAATGAAAATAGGGCCCTAAGGGAAAAGGTAGACTATTTAACCAAAGCCCTAGAAAAATTCACAATTGGCTCAAACACATTAAATATGATTATTGGGAGCCAAAGAGGTAGCTTCAACAAAAAGGGCCTAGGTTACAAGGAAAAGAAAAATGAAAAGGCCTACAAATGCTTAATAGCTAGGGGACAAGACAAGAAGAAAGTAATAGCTAGGAAATGGATCCCCAAGGAATACTTAGTGAACCCAATAGGCAAGAACTTATTTTGGGTTCCAAAATCCATCCTTAAGGGTTAGGATAACCCTAGGGTAGTCAACCCTATGCAATTAACCTATATCATATTTTGGTTGACTTAGGATGGCGGGACAATATTTTTAGAATAGTGTTGGATGATGATAACGTGCCCATAAATAGATAATAATGCTTAAATCATGATTATTAATGTAATTGTTACACATATTTGCAATCATGATTTATGATTTTGATATTTAGCACATCATCATAAGAAATAGGGTTTAAATCATGCCTTAGGTGATACTTTGTTTATTATCATCATATAATACCTAATGCATGATTATAATTTGATGAAAACATGTATTTCATGATCATAATGTAAAGTTAATTCATATATATCTTTATGATCATGTTGAGTAGTAGGTTGATACTTAACCTTGATAGAATTGCATAAATACAAGGGTTAAGTATATACAAACACCCCCCCCCCCTTGGATGCATCTCACACTCACCATAGGCTACTTTGATTGAGAACTTAGCATGGGTGAGATGTTAGGATGATACAAATGTCCACTAATGCCTATGGCATTTAGATGGTCATTTAAAGTATCAACATAGTAATAATAGACCAATCATGGGGAAAGGCTTATGTTTAATTCATAGACATATTGCCCAAAGATCATGGTTGGATATTTCATATGTTTTCAAAACAATTTCTTATTTTAAAATACATGTATTCATGTTTTGAAACAATTGGATGCAAGACTAGGTGTTAAAATGGATACTCCTATGATCAAAAACCTAGTAGTTGTTAAAGCTTTTGGATTTTTGGCAAATACGTGAAAATATAATGATTTTTCATGAAAACATATTTTTCACTGATAGATATACTTAAAAGAAATGTGTTCCCCAAAATTTCATGGTTTTTTGAATTTTCTAAAATTTTTAATGCATTTCTGAAATTCGGTCTGAAAATTAGAAAATCCCGAAAATCACGTGCCAGTCGATTGGTATACGAACGATCGGTGATGGCTAATATCGGACATGAAAGGCTGAATTCCGATTTTAAATCAACTTGTGGTATTTTCTTTCTATTAGACTTGATGTCATGTGCTTTTAACTTAGTGATAATCTTTTTGATGGTGTCAAAGGGGGAGAAATGATTGTTTAAGTTAATTATGATAGGGGGAGAAATTAAGGGGGAGTTTTATGGATTAAGGGGGAGTTGCATGTTGCTATATCATGATTATGTTTACATGCTTTCTTTCCTTTAAAATTTATATCAAATGTTTTTACCTAACTTAAACGCATTGCCACACATCAAAAAGGGGGAGATTGTTAGGGCAATCTCTTGCCGTAATATGGTTTTGATGGTGTGGCAAAGGGTTTAAGTTAGTTTGATATGTTGATTTGATATGTGCGTTGAAGTCGTGCAGGACTTAGTAATTCGCACATGGAGCCATGGCGAGTTTCACATCTCATGACTCGTGCCTTGAGTCGGTGAAGGATAACTTTGCGGAAGTCGTGCGCTTGGAGCATCCGAGGAACCGCCGGACGAGGAGCTTGGAGTGAAGCCGGAGGAAGTAGACTTTGAGGCAAGAGACGCGAAGGAGCATTGCAGAGCCGTGCGCCTGATGCTGCCGAGGGACGTGACCGCGAATGAAGAGAACTTCGAAGGCGAGGAACTCCGAGGGATGAGAGTGAGCGACTGTAACCCGGGAAGGGTAGCTCTTAGGTGAAACTTGGCCATTTTGGCCAAGTGTCGGATGGGTTTTCCCGACACCAGTCGACTGCCATGTCATGGCAGTCGACTGTTCTAAGTCGATGGTTCGATCGACTGGTCTAAGTCAGCCGAATCAAGTTGATCAGTCGACTGTCGGCATGGGCGATCGATGATGATCACCGATCGCCAAGGACGGCAACGATCGACTGATGGCACTGTGCACGGGCACAGAATGGAGTCGACTCAGTTGAGCACTCGACTGATCGAGCATCAGTCGACTGATGGCAGGATCAGTCGACTGATGCCAATACCGTTGGATGGGATCCAACGTGGAAAGTGACCATTATTGGGCAACGGCTACGAGATCAGTCGACTGATCGAGGGCATCAGTCGACTGATCCTGTGTCAACGGGAAGAAACCCTCTTCCTCTATAAAAAGGAAGGGGGTAAGGCTTTGGGAGGCTAATGCTTATACTCTAATACTCTCCCAATGTTCCCTAAAGCTTTCCATCCTCTTACCCAAGCTTATTTTCATTATATTTGTAAGAGGAGTGTTGTTGTATAGAGGTTACCTCCACCTAGCTTTATGCAAAGGAGAGATCTAGTGGATAGATTGCGGAGTGATTCACCGTGGACGAATCGGACTGTGGATTAGCGGCGTAGCCGTGAACCACGTTACATCTCCATGTTTATATTGTCTTTGTTTTATTTCAATTTGCTTGTCTTAGTTTATTGCTTTCGCTTGCGCTAACATTTTGTAGACGAGCAAAATACGACATCCAATGAACGAGGGTTATTCACCCCCCTCTAGTCGGCCAATTGATCCCCAACAGCTTGTCTTTATTATAGTTCGTTTTTATTTTCCGTTGTGCTAATATTATTTGTAGACAAGCAAATTCCGCCATCGAACGAAAGAGGGCTATTCATCCCCCTCTAGCCGGCCAACACAACCACATCGATCGACCCTACAAGACAACCTGACAGATTTATATTCTTGAGAGAATCTTCTGATTTTGTCACTGGCGATCATGAACTTAATCCCTAGACATATGACGAGACAATCCAAGATATGGATGCAACATCTTGGCAAAGGGCGATGAATTCTGAGATAGAATATATGGATTCAAATAAGGTATGGGAGCTAGTAGAACCACCCAATGGTGTAAAAGCCATTGGATGCAAGTGGATCTACAAAAGAAAGAGAGGATCAGATGGGAAGGTAGAGACCTTGAAAGCAAGGATTGTTGCGAAAGGGTATACTCAAAAAGAGGGTATCAATTATGAGGAGACCTTTTCACCGGTAGCCATGTTTAAGTCTATCCGGATTCTATTATCTATTACTGCTCATATGGATTATGAGGTTTGGCAGATGGATGTCAAGAAAGCTTTCTATAATGGAAGTCTTGAAGAAAACATCTATATGGAGCAACCAAAGGGATTCATTGCAAAGGGCAAAGAGCATCTTGTGTGCAAGCTTAATCGGTTCATTTATGGATTGAAGCAAGCTTCGAGATCTTGGAACATCCTCTTTGTGCTGGAATGTATACTGAAAGCCTAGCTCTTTTTGTATGAACATTTTATTTTGGAATAAGAATCACATGATCATTGTTTGCACTTTATATATTTATTATATATGTGTGCATATTGTCTAATATTTTACATTGTAAATAACATGGTGCTTGGTGTGGCACAGAAGATCATGTTATCAGTCCCTTGTAAAATATAAGTAGAGGCTCACGACCAAGATGGTTTTGGACAAACCATTGGCATGGTTGTAGTGTAGCTTGGTATTGTTTTGTCTTGAACATAAAGTTACACTAGTACACTTAGGTGTATTGAGCAGGACCGACATAGAGGTGATTCAATTTAGTACTGACTACACAATTGAATCGGACCTCGGATATTATGTTGTGCATGCTCTTAATCCCGATATAATAACGGGCACATGTACTTAGTATTTATTTCTTTGATTTACCAGAGGGTGAGATTTAGATGGATTAAATCAATATGCCCGGTAAGTTGGGAAATGATATTATTTACATGGTGTGCCGTTGATTATAGGAGGAAACCGTATCCTATATATTAGGTTGATGATGTCCCCTTGAGGAGCTCATAAGGTTCATCATGTAAACCCAGCTGGTTGACTTAGTCAACATGATGATAAGGTTGAGTGGTACTACTTGAGGAATTAGATGTTAATTAATTGATGGTCAGTAAATCAATTAATTGACGGACATTCGATATCTTAAACACGGGGAGATTAATGTACGAATAATATATGGAGCCCATATTAATTTATGGGGGTTGGTGAGGTAGTTCAATGATGATCCTCCAGTGGAATGGAACATCATTGATGGATCAAGTTTGTGTGGTTCCGATCCATCGGGTGGCCAAGATCCAACTCCTCCTTATGGTCCCTATCGTAGCCTAATATAATCCTTGTGAAGTCTAGATACAAGAATGTAAAACAAAACCTAGAACCAACGGTTGGGATTAAATCCCTAGATCCGATGGTTAGGATGAAACCATAGAACCAACGGTTGGGATTAAATCCCTAGATCCGATGGTTAGGATGAAACCATAGAATCGACGGTTGGGATTAAATCCCTAGATCCGATGGTTGGGATAAAACCCTAGATCCGACGGATGGGATGAAACCCTAGATCCGACGGTTGGGATGAAATCCTATATCCGACAGTTGGGATGAAACCCTAGATCCGACGGTTGGGTTAAAACCCTAGATCCGATGGTGGAGATTAAATCCCTAGATCCGACGGTAGAGATTAAAGGAGGCTTAAGCCCAATTCTATAAATAGAAGGCTTAAGCTTGGGCGGCAAGAATAATTGAATTGGAGTTAGGGTTTGGCTCTTCTAAAAGTGGGTGGCTAGGGTTTGGAGCAAAAGCTTGGGCGGCAACCATCTTCCTTCTCCTTGTTGCCGGCGCCCATCTTCCTCCATCAAGACTTGGCCAGCGCCCATCCTCTAGGCCTCTCTCTTATTCCTTGGCCGGCGGTTCTCCTTCCATTGGTGGCCGGCGTTCACTCCTCCATACTCTCCAAAGTGGCCGGCGGTTCTCCTTCCATTGGTGGTCGGCGCCTCATCCACTTGTTCCTTGGCCGGCGGTTGCATCAAATTCCCTAATTTGGTGGCCGGTTGTAGAAAGGATAGGTATTTGTTGGTTCTTCTCTTTGTTCACAGCGGACAAGGAAGGGAAGAACGCGATCTAGAAGGCTTCTACTCATGGAGGATCTTCGTCCACACGTCGTCCACGAGAAGGATAGGACATACGGTAGAAGATCGTAAGGTATAAAGTTTTATAACTTTATTTTCAGATCTGAGCATGTTCCTTTTAGTGTTGATTATACATGTGTGTGTATGTATATATATTGTATAATCATGGACCACGAAGACAAACACAAAAACCGGCGATCCGTCCGTCGTCTCTTCCGCGGCTAATCAACTAGAAGAGTTGTGTTGCTTGAACAACTAGTTTGTTCAAGCGACCACTCAAGTTGTTAGCACGACGACGAATAGGTTGTGCTAAGGAAACTCATCCCATCCGGATTAATTGTTTCATTAGTGAAAATTTTAATCCAGGGACATGGGAGCCAATGAGCCTCCGAAGTAACCCCCTACAAGTGGTATCAGAGCCACGGTTTCGGGTTTTGTGTGTTTGGGATTCGGTTAATTTTTATTCACTTTTTCATATATTATATTTTCCGGATAATAGTAGGATATGCGTAGTTTAACTCTTTGGTTGCAGGCATAAGATCCGACTATTATGGCCATATGTGTGTATGTGATTGGATGTGTGTAAATATTTATTATTTGAATCCTCGGGGTTGACGAGGCTAGATTAGTAATTAATTTTTGTAATTAAATACGGCATTGTTTAGCTGCTCATTTTAGTTTACTTTCGATCTAGATTATTTGTACACTCCTTCGTGGAGTATAGGATCGATGGATGTAAATTAAAATAGCTTAATCTCGGCTCGGATCTCTGTGGTGACTTGCGCACGGGAAAAGATGGAGCGGACGAGGTGGCGACACGACGAGATGCATATTGGAGGACAATGCCATAATATTTTGAAAAATTCTATTTTTTCCATATTTATTGCTTATTTGTTTTATATGCATGTTGTGTATGTTTTAAAATTCCTCATTTTCAATTTACTAAGTGGGGAGGGACATTTTAATTAATTCCCGCGGCCTCCATTACAATTTGATGTGTGATGCAACAAACTTGTGTGTTGGCTCTGAGTGCCTTCCTCCTCCCTCTCTTTGGTGACTTGCGCACGGGAAAAGATGGAGCGGACGAGGTGGCGACACGACGGGATGCATATTGGAGGACAATGTCATAATAGTTGGAAAAATTCTGTTTTTTCCATATTTTTTGCTTATTTGTTTTATATGCATGTTGTGTATGTTTTAAAATTCCTCATTTTCAATTTACTAAGTGGGAGAGGGACATTTTAATTAATTCCCACGACCTCCATTACAATTTGACGTGTGATGCAACAAACTTGCGCGTTGGCTCTGAGTGCCTTCCTCACCATCGGATGGGTTTGTTTGCGGATCACTAGGTCAAATAATGGTTATAGGAAATTATTAAGGAGCGTATGTACTTCCCCATCGGTAAGGCACATAATCCTAAATAATTCCCTTAGTATCGTGTAATGGTGCACACTTAGATGCAAATAAAAAGTATCCTCCCCATCGGAGTCACTTCTTTTATTTGTAGGGCCAAAGAGGAACCAACTATTAATTTTATTTGTCAAAAAGTAAGGTTGACAAGATAATAAAATTAATGGGTAAAACCTCCTCTTACAAATGTAGAATTCGTATACGTCCACACTATCGTGGCATGCGATATTCTCGGTGTTTTGAGGTGTTGGTTGATTTCGGAATTTTATTGTTTTTGAGGAATCAATAATATTTGAAATCTAATATTTTGATCATTGTGATTTTTAGGATTTTCAAATGGCTTTCAACCCACTTGCTGTGATTTTAAAAGAAAACAAACTTACTGGACCAAACTACATTGATTGGAAAAGAAACTTGGATATTGTCTTAACTGCGGAGGAGTACAAATTTGTACTCTTCGAGGTCTGTCCTCCTATGCTCTCCGATGACTCTGATGAAAAGGAGAAGGAACATTATAAGAAATGGGTCAAGGCATATGAGATGGCGCGGTGTTACATTTTGGCATATATGTCAAATGTGCTGCAACATCAGCATCAGGCCATAGCCACAGCTTATGACATGATGTTCAATCTCAAGGAACTTTTCAGACATCAGAGTAGGGCGGCTAGGCAGGAGGCAATGTGAAACTTGATGACGACCACCATGATCGAGGGAACACTCGTTAGGGATCATGTTCTCAAGATGATGGCTCATCTTAATGAGATGGAAGTCCTCAGAGCTGAGATCGATGGGGAAACCCAGGTCGATATCATTCTCCAATCTCTGCCTAGGAGTTTTGAGCAGTTCCGCCTCAACTACAACATGAACAAGAGGTTGTATTCATTGGCGGAGCTTCTGACAGAACTCCAGGCGACAGAGGGGCTTTTTCGTCAAAGTGCTCAAGCCATGGTCGCTCAGAAGGTTTCTTCCTCAAAACCGAAAGGTAAGAAGAAGAAGAAGCAAGGTGGAGAGAAGAAAGTGGCAGTGGGACCTCAGGCAGGAGTGAAGAAGCCGAAAGGCAAGTGCTTTACTTGCAAGCAGACTGGACATTGGAAGGCGGACTGTCCTCGCCGAAAGAACAAAGGTATATCTTCTTGTTTAGTTGTTGAAACATGTTTAGCGGTGTTATCTACCAGTGCCTGGTGTGTAGATATAGGAGTCACTGATCATATCTGCAATACTTTGTAAGGGTTCTAGGAAACCCGACGACTAGCTAAGGGAGAGATTACCGTCTTCATGGGCAATGCTTCAAAGGTGGTGGCTATTGCAGTGGGAGACGTTTATTTATCTTTTGATAGGAATAAAGTTTTGGTTTTGAGAAATTGTCTTTATGTACCTACTTTTAGAAAGAATTTAATTTCAGTTTCTAAATTGTTTATGGATGGATATTCTGTTTCTTTTAATGACAAAGTGGTTATAAAAAGGAATAGGGAGATTATCTGATACAGTACATTGGTTGGCAATTTATATACTCTTGAACCAAAAACTCCCACGATGCATATAAAGTAAATAACTCATCTTCTAAATCTAATAAGAAAAAGAACCTTATGAATGAACCAAACATATCTTTGGCATCTAAGGCTTGGTCATATTAACCTAAGTAGAATTCAAAGGTTGATAGCTGATGGACCTTTGGGTTCATTAGTGGTGGAGGATCTCCCAACCTGCGAATCTTGCTTGAAAGGTAAAATGACCAAGAGGTCTTTCAAGGCCAAGGGGTATAGAGCCAAAGATGTGTTAGAATTGGTTCATTCTGATTTGTGTGGTCCTATGTCTATCCAGGCAAAAGGTGGTTTTGAATATTTCATCTCTTTTATAGACGTTTATTCAAGATATGGATATATGTACTTGATGCGTCGCAAGTCTGAATGCTTTGACAGGTTCAAAGAATTCAAGGCTGATGTGGAGAACCGTCAAAGTAAAAGTATCAAGACATTACGATCTGATCGTGGTGGCGAGTACCTCTTGGGAGAGTTTAGGAGTTACTTATCAAAGGCTGGGATTCAATCCCAATTGTCCGCACATGGCACACCCCAGCAGAATGGTGTGGCGGAGTGAAGGAATAGGACTGTTATGGAGATGGTCAGATCGATGATGAGTTATTCTGAGTTACCTGATTCGTTCTGGGGGTTTGTTCTGGAAACAGTAGCACATATTCTGAACTTGGTTCCATCTAAGTCAGTACCCTCTACTCCCACAGAGTTGTGGACTGGGTGAAAGCCTAGTCTAAGACATATTCGGATTTGGGGTTGTCCAGCACATGTGCTGAAGGGAGATGCTGGTAAGTTGGAATATCGTACAGAAGTACGCTTGTTTGTTGGCTACCCTAAGGGAACGAAGGGTGGTTTATTCTATAATCCTAGAGATCAAAAGGTGATCGTGAGTACGAATGCCAAATTTCTAGAGGAGGACTATGTGATGAACCACAAACCCACGAGTAGGATTGTTCTTGAGAAGTTAACAGGGGAAGTCCCGACTTCAGTACCACCGGTACAAGAGGAGACACCACAAGTCACTGCACCGCGTGTCACAGAGTATACACAAGAGGTACCTAGTCGTAGTGGGAGGGTTGTTAGACAACCCAAGAGATTCATGTTTTTGGGAGAGTCTTCGGACTTAGTCCCTGGTGAACATGAACCGGATCCCTGGACATATGACGAGACACTCCAAGATAGAGATACAGTATCTTGGCAAAGTGCGATGAATTCAGAGATAGAATCTATGGATTATAATCAGGTCTGGGAGCTAGTAGAACCACCCGATGGTGTAAAAGCCATTGGATGCAAATGGATCTACAAGAGAAAGAGAGGAGTAGACGGGAAGGTTGAGACCTTCAAAGCTAGGCTTGTTGTGAAAGGGTATACTCAGAAAAAGGGTATTGATTATGAGGAGACCTTTTCGCCGGTAGCTATGCTTAAGTCTATCTGGATTCTCTTATCTATAGCTGCTCATATGGATTAAGAGATTTGGCAGATGGATGTCAAGACAGCTTTCCTTAACGGAAGTCTTGAGGAGAACATCTATATGCGGCAACCAGAGGGATTCATTGCTAAAGGCAAAGAGCATCTTGTATGTAAGCTTAATCGGTCCATTTATGGATTGAAGCAAGCTTCTAGATCTTGGAACATCCACTTTGATGAGGTAATTCAGTCATATGGATTTATTCAAAGTCCGGATGAGCCTTGTGTATACAAGAGATGTGACGGAAACGTAGTGGTGTTTCTTGTACTATATGTAGATGACATTTTGTTAGTTGGCAACAATATCAAAGTGTTATCAGACGTAAGGGTATGGTTGTCCAAACAGTTTGATATGAAGGACTTGGGAGAAGTGGGACACATCCTTGGGATCAAAGTTATAAGGGATCGCAAGAAAAGGATGTTGTGATTGTCTCAAGCTTCATACATTGACACTATCCTTGCTCGTTTTAGCATGCAGAACTCCAAGAAAGGTTTTCTACCTTTTAGGCATGGAGTTCCTTTATCTAAAGAGATGTGTCCCAAAACATCAAAGGAAATAGAGGACATGAAGGTGGTTCCTTATGCTTCGGCAGTAGGAAGCCTCATGTATGCTATGTTGTGTACGAGACCGGATATCTGTTTTGCCATGGGCATAGTTAGCAGATATCAGAGTAATCCTGGACAGGGACATTGGACTATGGTAAAGCATATATTGAAGTACCTGAGAAGGACTAGGGATTATATGCTAGTTTACCGAGCAGATCAATTAGTCCCTGTGGGTTACACGGATTCGGATTTCCAATCAGATAGGGACAAGAGTAAGTCTACCTCAGGGTTTGTGTTTACTTTTGGAGGAGGCATAGTATGGAGGAGTGTCAAGCAGAAATGTGTGGCGAACTCTACCATGGAAGCTGAGTATGTGGCAACCTCTGAGGCAGCCAAGGAAGCTGTATGGCTCAGGAACTTCTTGATGGACTTGGATGTGATTCCTCGTTTGCTCAGAACTATCACAATTTATTGTGATAACAGTGGTACAGTTGCAAACTTGAAGGAACCACGAGCCCATAAGGCGAGTAAACACATAGAGCGCAAGTACCACCTTATACGAGAGATCGTAAAGCGAGGAGAAGTTGCTTTCGCCAAGATTGCATCATAGGATAACCTGGCGGATCCATTCACTAAGGCCCTTCCAGCGAAAGCGTTTGATAGGCATGTGGATGACATGGGGATCAGATGTATGACAGAGTGATGACGGTATAGTCTTTTAGTATAAGTGGGAGCTTGTTGGAATGTATACTGAAAGCCTAGCTCTTTTTGTATGAACATTTTATTTTGGAATAAGAATCACATGATCATTGTTTGCACTTTATATATTTATTATATATGTGTGCATATTGTCTAATATTTTACATTGTAGATAACATGGTGCTTGGTGTGGCACAGAAGATCATGTTATCAGTCCCTTGTAAAATATAAGTAGAGGCTCAGGACCAAGATGGTTTTGGACAAACCATTGGCATGGTTGTAGTGTAGCTTGGTATTGTTTTGTCTTGAACATAAAGTTACACTAGTACACTTAGGTGTATTGAGCAGGACCGACATAGAGGTGATTCAATTTAGTACTGACTACATAATTGAATCGGACCTCGGATATTATGTTGTGCATGCTCTTAATCCCGATATAATAACGGGCACATGTACTTAGTATTTATTTCTTTGATTTACCAGAGGGTGAGATTTAGATGGATTAAATCAATATGCTCGGTAAGTTGGGAAATGATATTATTTACATGGTGTGCCGTTGATTATAGGAGGAAACCGTGTCCTATATATTAGGTTGATGATGTCCCCTTGACGAGCTCATAAGGTTCATTATGTAAACCCAGCTGGTTGACTTAGTCAACATGATGATAAGGTTGAGTGGTACTACTTGAGGAATTAGATGTTAATTAATTGATGGTCAGTAAATCAATTAATTGTAGGACATTCGATATCTTAAACACGGGGAGATTAATCTACGAATAATATATGGAGCCCATATTAATTTATGGGGGTTGGTGAGGTAGTTCAATGATTATCCTCTAGTGGAATGGAACATCATTGATGGATTAAGTTTGTGTGGTTCCGATCCATCGGGTGGCCAAGATCCAACTCCTCCTTATGGTCGCTATCGTAGCCTAATATAATCCTTGTGAAGTCTAGATCCAAGAATGTAAAACAAAACCTATAACCAACGGTTGGGATTAAATCCCTAGATCCAATGGTTAGGATGAAACCCTAGAACCAACGGTTGGGATTAAATCCCTAGATCCGATGGTTAGGATGAAACCCTAGAATCGACGGTTGGGATTAAATCCCTAGATCCGACGGTTGGGATAAAACCCTAGATCCGACGGATGGGATGAAACCCTAGATCCGACGGTTGGGATGAAATCCTAGATCCCATGGATGGGATGAAACCCTAGATCCGACGGTTGGGATAAAACCCTAGATCCGACGGTGGAGATTAAATCCCTAGATCCGACAGTGGAGATTAAAGGAGGCTTAAGCCCAATTCTTTAAATAGAAGGCTTAATCTTGGGTGGCAAGAATAATTGAATTGGAGTTAGGGTTTGGCTCTTCTAAAAGTGGGCGGCTAGGGTTTGGAGCAAAAGCTTGGGCGGCAACCATCTTCCTTCTCCTTGTTGTCGGCGCCCATCTTCCTCCATCAAGGCTTGGCCGGCGCCCATCCTCTAGGCCTCTCTCTTATTCCTTGGCTGGCGGTTCTCCTTCCATTGGTGGCTAGCGTTCACTCCTCCATACTCTCCAAAGTGGCCGGCGATTCTCCTTCCATTGGTGGCCGGCGCCTCATCCACTTGTTCCTTGGCCGGCGGTTACATCAAATTCCCTAATTTGGTGGCCGGTTCTAGAAAGGATAGGTATTTGTTGGTTCTTCTCTTTGTTCGCAGCGGACAAGGAAGGGAAGAACGCGATCTAGAAGGCTTCTACTCGTGGAGGATCTTCGTCCACACGTCGTCCACGAGAAGGATAGGACATACGGTAGAAGATCTTAAGGTATAAAGTTTTATAACTTTATTTTCAGATTTGAGCATGTTCCTTTTAGTGTTGATTATACATGTGTGCGTATGTATATATATTGTATAATCATGGACCCCGAAGACAAACACAAAAACCGGCGATCCGTCCGTTGTCTCTTCCGCGGCTAATCAACTAGAAGAGTTGTGTTGCTTGAACAACTAGTTTGTTCAAGCGACCACTCAAGCTGTTAGCACGACGAAGAATAGGTTGTGCTAAGGAAACTCATCCCATCCGGATTAATTCTTTCATTAGTGAAAATTTTAATCCGGGGACATGGGAGCCAATGAGCCTCCGAAGCAACCCCCTACACTTTGATGAGGTAATCTAGTCATATGGATTTATTCAAAGTCCAAATGAGTCTTGTGTATACAAGAGATGTGACAAAAATGTAGTGGTATTTCTTGTAATATACGTAGATGATATTTTTCTCATTGACAACAATGTCAAAGTGGTATCAGACGTAAGGGTATGGTTGTCCAAACAATTTGATATGAAGGCCTTGGGAGAAGTGGGACACATCCTTGGGATCAAGGTTATAAGGTATCGCAAGAAAAGGATGTTGTGCATATCTCAAGCTTCATTCATAGACACTATTATGGCTCATTTTAGCATGCAGAACTCCAAGAAAAGTTTTCTTCCTTTTAGGCATGGAGTACCTTTATCTAAAGAGATGTGTCCTAGAACATCAAAGGAGATAGAGGAGATGAAGGCGGTTCCTTATGCTTCGGTGGTAGGAAGCCTCATGTATGCTATGTTATGTACGAGGCCGGATATCTGCTTTGCCATGGGCATGGTTAGCAGATATCAAAGTAATCCAGGACAAGGACATTGGACTCTAGTAAGCATATACTGAAGTACCTGAGAAGAACTAGGGATTATATGCTGGTATACTAGGCAGATCAATTACTCCCTGTGGATTACACAGATTCTGACTTCCAATCAGATAGGGATAACAGTAAGTCTACCTCAGGTTTTGGGTTTACTTTGGGAGGTGGAGCCATTATATGGAGGATTGTCAAGAAGAAATGCATGGCGGACTCCACCATGAAAGCTGAGTATGTGCCAGCTTCTGAGGCAGCCAAAGAAGTTGTATGGCTCAGGAACTTCTTGATGGACTTGGATGTGATTTCTGTTTTGCCCAAAACTATAACAATTTATTGTGATAACAGTGGTGCAGTTGCAAACTCGAAGGAACTACGAGCCCAAAAGGCAAGTAAACACATAGAATGCAAGTACCACCTGATACGAGAGATCGTAAAGCAAGGAGAAGTTGTTGTCCCCAAGATTGCATCAGAGGATAACCTGGCAGATCCTTTCACTAAGGCCCTTCCAGTGAGAGCTTTTGATAGGCATGTGGAGAGAATGGAAATCAGATGTATGACAGTTTGATGGCAGCAGTCTTTTAGTATAAGTGGGAGATTATTGTTGGGATGTATACTGAAAGCGTAGCCTTTGTATGAACATCTTCATTTTGAAATAAGAAACACATGATCATTGTTTATATTTATGCATATTGTCTGATACGTTATATTGTAGATAACATGGTATGTGGTGTTACACAGAAGATTATGTTATCTGTTCCTTGTAGAGTATAAGTAGAGGCTCACAACCAAGATGGTTTTGGACAAACCATTGGCATAGTTATAGTGTAATTTGGTATTGGTTTATCTTGACCATAAAATTACACTAGTACACTTTATGTGTATTGAGCAGAATCGATTTAGAGGTGATTTAATTTATTGCTGACTACGTAATTTAATCAGACCTCGGATATTATGGTGTACATTCTCTTAATCCCGATATAATAACGGGCACATGTACTTAATATTTATTTCTTTGATTTATCAATGGGTGAGATTTAGGAATTAAATCAATAGACTTGGTAAGTTGAAAAATAATATTATTTACATGGTATGTCATTGATTATAGGAGGAAACCGTGTCCTATGTATTAGGATGTTGATGTCCCCTTAAGGATCTCATAAGGATCATCATGTAAATCCTACAGGTGGACTTGGTCCAGCATGATGATGAGGTTGAGTGGTACTACTCATGGAGTTAGATGTTAATTAATTAATTGTCAGTAAATTAATTAATTAACGGACATTCAATATCTTAAACATGGGGAGATATTTGTATAAATAATATGTGGAACCTATATTTATTTATGGGGTTGGTGAGGTAGATCAATGATAATCTCTAGTGGAATGGATCATCACTAATGGATTGGGTTTGTGTGGTTCTGATCAATTGGGTGGCCAAGATCCAACTCCTCATCATGGTCCCTATTGTAGCCTATTATAAATACCTCATGAAGCCTCGATCTATAAATAAGGCGGAGAGGCTAGGGTGGAAACAATATTTGAAAGTGCTAGGGTTGACGTTGGAGAGGTTGGGCGGCAACAATTTGGAGGCTAGGGTTTTAGTTTGTCCAATTCCTTAGGGGCGGCGGCAACACAAGTGAAGGAGGCTAGGGTTTTGTTCTTCCTCTCCCTCTCTTGTCCAGCACCACCCTCATCTTCTCAATCTCCTATAGCCGGCGCTTCCTCCACCTCTCCTAGGGCCGACGGCAACAAAGGATAGGGTGCCTTCTGTTGGGTTTCCGGCACCGCGGCGCGTGTGTGTTCGATCATGTTTCATAAACATGAGCACAGCGGAAGTAATTAAAAATAATAAATCTATATTTATTACAACACACACAACACACGCATGCATATTACAACAAGTGTAGACATAACCGTAAATTAAAATTTGCAATAAAAGAAATTTATCTACGTTATACCTTTCGTATGACGTGTAGCGGGAACGGCATCAACCGGAACGATCCTCGTAAGAATCGTCTCTATCCGTATCCATGCCGAGATCCTCGGGATGACTTCTCTACGTCACGAGCTTCGTCTTCGTACGGGTTACTAGCCTCGTGTTGAAGACGACGTGATCGAGAGATGATCACGATCCGAATCCAAATTCGGATCCTAAAACGAGTTCTCAAAACTCGCTTCTCCGGAGAGGTATTCGTCAACCGTTTAACGAATCCTTCGTCCCCCACCTCAGAGGATTACCGGAGATATAATCCCCGGTAAGTTAGCCGCTGTCGGAGCACTAACCGTCGTCCAAACGACGCTCCGACAACAAAGAAACAAGCTGTCCAGAAAAACTGGACAGCTTTTGGTGGAGGAATAGAGGCCGGCTAAGGAAAGATGGAAGCTCACCTTATCACCGAACCCAAAGGAGATCGCCGGAGGGTCGCCGGAGGTTCTCCGGCTGAAGCTTGGTTGCCGGCAATGACTTGGACGGCGGCACAAAAGCTGGGCGGCGGTACACCTAGGGTTGGCGCCGACTAGGAGAGAAGTTGGAGGGGGCGGCACAATTAGGTTGGGCGGCAACTCTAATTAGGGTTTTTGGATTAGGGTTTAAGCCATATTTTATAGAGAACTAATTCTCTTAATGGTTAATGGATCATATCCATAAAGCCCGTTAACCCGCTCCATTAAGATAAGTTAAAATAAACCAAACCATGATGGTTTATTTTAAGTTAAAACGAACCGAACCAACCTTTGGTTCATTCGTTTAATATAAACCAAACCCTTTGGTTTATTCTCATCCATTGGAATAGAACCAAACCATTTTGGTCCATCCATTATGTCTTCATAAGACACGGCCCATCCACGCTTCCATTGCGACTGAAACAATTTCATGCTCGCTTTATGTTTGGTCCAACCAAACATAGTTTCTCTCGGTCTGAGAATCTCATTCTCAAGCTCGTTTTAAATCCTTTGGATTACACTCGTTGTGCGTGTGACCAAATAGGTTCTCGATTTATGTTGGCCATCTATAATTAACCATTAATTATAGAATGATAATGAGTGGCACATAGTAGTACATCATGATCCCCAATTAACCGAAAAGATCAACGGTTGATCCAGAACTATTTCTGAAACCCTTCAGCAGCTCGAATGAATCGTTCCCCATTCCCTTCACTCATCTTATACCCACTTGGTTCAAGACATGGTCTATTGTGTCAGTCCCCACTAGGCTGACTACGTCACACCTAACCCAAGTGTCATTTCCTCGTCCTACGGATTCTAGTTACTCCACATGTATCGAAGAGTACCTTACTCTAAACATGTAATGCTTTGGCCAAAGACTTTAGTAACAATCCGACGAGAGACCATGGGTATACATCTCCTCGCAAGGAGTGGTGAATCCTTTATAGGCTATTCAAACACCTTCGATCACTTCGACTTATACCCAATCATCCCGGGTCCACATCTCCTCAGAGATGTTTGCTTAAGATGTCAAAGCATAAGTCTCCATGATCAAGATGACTTGAATACCGCAAGTCAAAGGAACATCGCACTTAAGCCACAGTAAGAACTTCATTGACATATCTATATATGCAGATAACCATATGAAGTCTTACGACTGGTCACTCCAATGAACTAGTTACCATAACTAGCATCCACGATTAACTCCAGACATCACAATGTCTCCAAAGGAGAATCATTTGGATACACCAAGGAGTATACCTCGTGCTAGTCTCGAGAAGAATTGATGGTGTCCAAATCCATCAATTCATCGACTAGGGATAATTCCGATACATCACAATTACACATGTAGAGATACTCACTAGTTGTGATCCAATCACAAATTCTCTCATGCTGTGAATCGTATCGTGGACATTCAGTAAATGAGTTTAAGATCCAATCAAATATATTAAACATGTATACTCAAATAGTGAATCTTCATTTATCATATAAATGGTTCATACATAAGGCGATTGCCTTAGGACATCTCTCATATATTACTAACAGACTCCCACTTGGCCTAATGCCAATCGCTAGGGTATCCAATACCATAAGCACTAACATGACCCTCAAACTTACTTTGAGGTAATGCTTTAGTCAAAGAATCCGCTAAGTTCCTTTCAGTGGGAATTTTCTCGATTTGTATTTCGTTCCTACTGATGATCTCTCTGATAAGATGATAGCGGCGAAGCACATGTTTGGATCGTTGATGAGACCTTGGCTCTTTCGCCTGTGCAATTACTCCATTGTTGTCGCAGTAGACCGGTATTGCTTCAACAATGGCCGGAATCACACCAAGTTCATGAACGAACTTCTTGATCCAAACCGCTTCCTTTGCTGCTTCCGAAGCTGCAATGTATTCTGCCTCAGTGGTAGAATCCGCAACAGTCTCTTGTTTGAAACTTTTCCAACTCACTGCGCCCCCATTCAAAGTGAACACGTATCCAGACTGAGACATGGAATCATCCTTGTCTGTCTGGAAGCTGGCATCCGTATACCCGCGTATCACCATGTCCCCTTCTCCTTATATTAGGAACACATCCTTAGTTCTTCTCAAGTACTTAAGGATCATCTTAACAGCCGCCCAATGATCCATTCCTGGATCAGACTGGTATCTGCTCGTGACACTCAGAGCATACGATACATCGGGCCTCGTACATAACATAGCATACATGATAGATCCTATTGCGGATGCATAGGGAATCTTACTCATGCAAATCCTCTCGTCTTCTGTGCGCGGACACATAGACTTCGAAAGGTGTACCCCATGCCTGATGGGCAAGAAACCTTTCTTGGATTCCGACATGCTAAACCTCTTTAGCACTCGGTCTATATATGTAGACTGTGAAAGACCAAGCAACTGTTTCGATCTATCTCTATAGATCTTAATCCCGAGGATGTAGGTTGCTTCTCCCAGGACTTTCATGGAGAATGTCTTGGATAACCAAACCTTCACTGACTGTAAGATTGACACTTCGTTTCCTATAAGTAATATGTCATCGACATACAATACTAGGAACACGACTGCACTCCCACTAACCTTCTTGTACACACAAGGTTAAATGCGGATTTTATGAGAAATCAAACTTTTTGATCGTCTCATCAAAACGGATATTCCAGCTCCTGGATGCTTGCTTCAATCCATAAATGGACCGTCGCAATTTGCATACCTTGGTTTTATCAACCGATGTGAAACCCTCAGGCTGTATCATATACACGTCCTCGAGCAGGTTTCCATTAAGGAAAGCTTTTCACATCCATCCGCCATATCTCATAATCATAATGAGCCGCTATGGCGGGAGCATCCGAATGGATTTAAGCATAGCTACGAATAGGTTTCGCCATAATCAACACCTTGCTTTTGGCGATATCCTTTCGCCACCAATCTAGCCTTATAGGTAATCACATTACCATCCATGTCGGTTTTCTTCTTGAAAACCCACTTGCACCCTATAGGCTTTATGCCTTCAGGTGGGTCAACCAAGTTCCAAACTTGGTTTTCGTACATGGAATCCATTTCCGATATCATGGCACCAAGCCACTTATCCCTTTCTGAACTTGTCAGCACTTCTTCATAACTGGTAGGCTCCTCATCATCAATGAGTAACACGTCGTTCGATTCACTTACGAGAAATCCATATCTCTCAGGAATATTGCGTGTTCTACGGATCTACGAAGATGTGGTGTTACAATAGGTCCAGATTGCTCATCACTATGAGTTGTCGGCTGTTGTGCTTCACCAGGTATCTCATCAATGTCTATTTGAGTCTCTCGAGCCTCCTCAAGCTCGACGACACTCCCACTGTTTTCTTGCAAGAGAAACTCTTTCTCTAGAAACACAGCATACCTTGAAACAAACACCTTTTGTTCCACAGGATGATAGAATTGGTAACCCCTTGTTTCCTTAGGGTATCCAATAAATAGACATTTATCAGACTTAGCATCCAGTTTGTCTGATACAGTCCGCTTCACATAAGCAGGACAACCCCACATCTTCAAGTAAGATACATGAGGTTTCTTACCATTCCATATCTCATATGGAGTAGTTGAGACTACCTTGGTAGGCATTCTGTTTAACAAGTAAACAGCTGTCTGAAGTGCATAACCCCAAAAGGACTTGGGAAGAGTCGCATGATTCATCATTGACCTGACCATGTCCAACAAGGTCCGGTTACGCCTCTCAGATACACCATTATGTTGTGGTGTATAGGGCGGAGTCCATTGAGACAATATGTCATTGTCTCTTAGATAATCAAGAAACTCTTGACTTAAGTATTCACCACCTCGATCCGATCGAAGTATTTTAATACTTTTGTCATGTTGTTTCTCTACTTCATTTCTGAATTCTTTGAACCTTTCAAAGGCTTCAGACTTGTGTTTCATCAAGAACACATACCCAAACCGTGAGTGATCATCGGTGAAGGTAAAGAAGTAGTTATAGCCTCCTAAAGCTTGAGTTGACATAGGTCCACATACATCAGTATGTACTAGACCTAGTAACTCTCCCACTCATTCACCTTTTCCAGTAAAAGGTAACTTAGTCATCTTGCCTTTTAAGCATGATTCGCATGTATCGTATGAATCCAATTCAAACGATTCCAGAATTCTACATCGGTGTAATTCGGACATGCGTTTCTTGCTTATATGGCCAAGACGACAATGCCACATATAGGAGTCTATGTGATTATCCTTTCGAGCACGCGTGTTGCTCGCTTCGATATTGAAAATGTCACTGGATACGTCCAACGTATAAATGCCATTACTCAAAGTTCCAGTTCCATAAAGTACGCCATTCAAAGTTATATAACAACAATTGTTACTAAATGTTAAATGGAAACCATTTCTATTTAAGCAGGAAATAGAAACAATGTTCTTTATTAGAGAAGGAACATAATAGCAATTGTCCAGTTCCAAGACTAGTCCACTAGGGAGCTTCAGCAAATAAGTTCCGATGGCGTATACAACCTTTGCTCCATTGCCAACTCAAAATTTGACTCCTCCGACAAGTCTTCTTCTATTCCTTAGCCTGTATGTCATTACATATATGTGAGCTACACCCGATCCAATACCCAAGTGTCTAAGGAAATAGAATGACAATCAATAACGAAGATACGAAGAGGATGGGGCATCGGATGCCTTCTTCTTCTTCATGGACTCAAGATAAATCTTGCGCTTTCTTCATGGCCTTCCTTGCCACGTGATGGCAAGTGCCCTTTATACGGGTTCACTTCTTTGCCTTTTTCTTTCCTTTCTTCTTTTCTTTTGCCTTCCTATTATAACCTTTCTTTGAGTAATCAACTAATGAACCGCCTTCTCCTCATGCTTTCTGTAAGGCTCCACAGTCTTCAAAGATATTAAGGAGCTCAGAATGGTGGATTCCAATTTGTTCATCCGATAGTTCATCACAAATTCAGAAACTCTTGGGCAAACAATGCAGAATTAAGTCAATACTTAACTCATGATCCATCACAAAACCGAGGGTAGCTAGCGCTCGATGTACCCGTTCATCTTTAGCATAAACGCACTCTGACGAACCTTCTTGCATCTTCGTAGTGAAGAGGAGCCTAGAGACCTCGAACCTTTGGATCTCGCTTGCTCATCGAACAACTCATGAAGATGGAAGACCATAGTATTAGCATCCATATGCTCATGCCGCTTTTCAGTACCATCGCCGCTAGCATGATGCAACTCCGCCACGTAATCGCCATATGTTTCGATAGACCAACATTTGGTCTAGAGTTGCATCGCCCTTAGATCGGCCAGAAGAGGCTCTTCAAGGACATATGCAAGCTTTTCCGCCTTGAGAACAATTCTCGAGTTTCTAAGCGATCCAGAAGTTAGGCCCTCGATTTGTTCGAATCCAAAATAGTGCGCAAATTCAAAGACGTCATGATCAATTTATTGACCTAGAAATACAAAACGAGCATATATGAGAAAGATGATTTTAAAATGCATCAATATACATTTATAAATCCCATTCATTTTTCGAATTTCAAAAACCCCAAAATCACTTCGGGAGATTGTAGGTCCATCTCCGAATGGGCTGATATCCATCATAGTTATGAACAACCTTGGAGAGAGTCCAACAAGCCATTCATAACTACGACGGTAGGTATCATCTATACCGATTGCATATCACGTATATGCAACTATCACAATGTGCTATCAACTATTTGAATGTTCACACATACATCGGGTTGTTAACACATTAACAAGTATGCATCATATGCATAGCACCCAACTTCACCTCCCTTTACATCGACCTTGGAGAGAGTCCAACAAGCCGATGCTCCAGGTTAAAGCCAACCCATTAATCAGGACATAGTTTTAATATGGTTAGAGCGCATTCAACCAATTAGCCCAGCTTGGAGAGAGTCCAACAACCAAAGCTAACGATTGACCTCTGACTCTTACCATATTAGTATTAAACTATTCCATGGTTTGAACATATTCAGGTTCGAGCCGGGCTTGGAGAGAGTCCAACAACCCAAACAAGAAACAGAACTCTGGTTCTAACCATATTAATGGAAGGTGTAGGCTTTAATATTGAGTAAGGGTTTTTATGTCTCATCCTCTTTGCATGCAAATAACTATTATCTACATGGCATGGCATACATGGCATACATCTACATGTCACGACACGCATGGCATAATGTTATGCATCTAATGCAATTACATGGCATACACTTATGTCATGTTTATAATTTCCTTATATGTCATAACTATTTATGGAAATAAAATATGTTTAAGATTTGATTCTCCAAATCAAATCATAATTAAATTAGGAAACAAATTTCCAAATCTAATCACATATTTTATTCATGGAATTATTTGATTAAGGAAAATCTATTTAGGAAACCAATTTCCTAAATCTTTAAAACTACTTATGGAAATAAAATATTTTAAGATTTGATTTCCCAAATCAAATCATGATTAAATTAGGAAACAAATTTCCAGAATCTAATCAAATATTTTATTTATGGAAAATATCAATTTCCATAAATACTTCCAACTTTCCAAAAGTGGAAGATTTCCATAAATACTTCTAGACTTTCCAAAATTGAAAAATTTCAATAAATACTTCTAAATTTCCAAAATTAGAAAATTTCCAGAAATACATTATGACTATCGCAAAACTATTTTACGATTATGTCGAAACACAACCTGGGCTCTGATACCACTGTTGGGTTTCCGGCACCGCGGCGTGTGTGTTCGATCATGTTTCGTAAACATGAGCACAGCGGAAGCAATTAAAAATAATAAATCTATATTTATTACAACACACACAACACACGCATACATATTACAACAAGTGTAGACATAACCGTAAATTAAAATTTGCAATAAAAGAAATTTATCTACGTTATACTTTCGTATGACGTGTAGCGGGAACGGCATCAACCGGAACGATCCTCGTAAGAATCGTCTCTATCCGTATCCACGCCGAGCTCCTCGGGATGACTTCGCTAAGTCACGAGCTTCGTCTTCGTACGGGTTACTAGCCTCGTGTTGAAGACGACGTGATCGAGAGATGATCACGATCCGAATCCAAATTCGGATCCTAAAATGAGTTCTCAAAACTCGCTTCTCCGGAGAGGTATTCGTCAACCGTTTGACGAATCCTTCGTCCCCCACCTCAGAGGATTACGGGGGATCAAATCCCCGGTAAGTTAGCCGCTGTCGGAGCACTAACCATCGTCCAAACGACGCTCCGACAACAAAGAAACAAGCTGTCCAGAAAAACTGGACAGCTTTTGGTGGAGGAATAGAGGCCGGCTAAGGAAAGATGGAAGCTCACCTTATCACCGAACCCAAAGGAGATCGCCGGAGGGTCGCCGGAGGTTCTCCGGCTGAAGCTTGGTCGCCGGCAATGACTTGGAAGGGGGCACAAAAGCTGGGCGGCGGCACACCTAGGGTTGGCGCCGACTAGGAGAGAAGATGGAGGGGGCGGCACAATTAGGTTGGGCGGCAACTCTAATTAGGTTTTTTGGATTAGGGTTTAAGCCCTATTTTATAGAGAACTAATTCTCTTAATGGTTAATGGATCATATCCATAAAGCCCGTTAACCCGCTCCATTAAGATAAGTTAAAATAAACCAAACCATGATGGTTTTTTTTAAGTTAAAACGAACCGAACCAACCTTTGGTTCATTCGTTTAATATAAACCAAACCCTTTGGTTTATTCTCATCCATTGGATTAGAACCAAACCATTTGGGTCCATCCATTATGTATTCATAAGACACGGCCCATCCACGCTTCCATTGCGACTGAAACAATTTCATGCTCGCTTTATGTTTGGTCCAACCAAACATAGTTTCTCTCGGTCTGAGAATCCCATTCTCAAGCTCGTTTTAAATCCTTTGGATTACACTCGTTGTGCGTGTGACCAAATAGGTTCTCGATTTATGTTGGTCGTCTATAATTAACCATTAATTATAGAACGATCATGAGTGGCACCTAGTAGTACATCATGATCCCCAATTAACCGAAAAGATCAACGGTTGATCCAGAACTATTTCTGAAACCCTTCAGCAGCTCGAATGATTTGTGCCCCATTCCCTTCACTCATCTTATACCCACTTGGTTCAGGACATGGTCTATTGTGTCAGTCCCCACTAGGCTGACTACGTCACACCTAGCCCAAGTATCATTTTCTCGTCCTACGGATTCTAGTTACTCCACATGTATCGAAGAGTACCTTACTCTAAACATGTAATGCTTTGGCCAAAGACTTTAGTAACAATCCGACGAGAGACCATGGGTATACATCTCCTCGCAAGGAGTGGTGAATCCTTTATAGGCTATTCAAACACCTTCGATCACTTCGACTTATACCCAATCATCCCGGGTCCACATCTCTTCAGAGATGTTTGCTTAAGATGTCAAAGCATAAGTCTCCATGATCAAGATGACTTGAATACCGCAAGTCAAAGGAACATCGCACTTAAGCCACAGTAAGAACTTCATTGACATATCTATATATGCAGAGAACCATATGAAGTCTTACGGCTGGTCACACCAATGAACTAGTTACCATAACTACCATCCACGATTAACTCCGGACATCACAATGTCTCCAGCCAGTGAGAATCAGCTGCTTGGATACACCAAGGAGTATACCTCGTGCTAGTCTCGACAGAATTGATGGTGTCCAAATCCATCAATTCATCGACTAGGGATAATTCCGATACATCACAATTACACATGTAGAGATACTCACTAGTTGTGATCCAATCACAAATTCTCTCATGCTGTGAATCGTATCGTAGACATTCAGTAAATGAGTTTAAGATCCAATCAAATACATAAAACATGTATACTCAAATAGTGAATCTTCATTTATCATATAAATGGTTCATACATAAGGCGATTGCCTTAGGACATCTCTCATATATTACTAACAGACTCCCACTTGGCCTAATGCCAATCGCTACGGTATCCAATACCATAAGCACTAACATGACCCTCAAACTTACTTTGAGGTAATGCTTTAGTCAAAGGATCCGCTAAGTTCCTTTCAGTGGGAATTTTCTCGATTTGTATTTCGTTCCTACTGATGATCTCTCTGATAAGATGATAGCGGTGAAGCACATGTTTGGATCATTGATGAGACCACATCAAGTTCAGAGATGAACTTCTTGATCCAAACCGCTTCCTTTGCTGCTTCCAAAGCTGCAATGTATTCTGCCTTAGTGGCAGAATCCGCTATAGCGTCATGCTTGGAACCTTTCCAACTTATTGCGCCTCCATTCCAGGTGAATACATAACCAGACTGAGACATGGAATCATCCTTGTCTGTCTGGAGCTGGTATCCTTATACCCACGTATCACCATGTACCCTTCTCCATATATTAGGAACGTATCCTTAGTTCTTCTTAAGTACTTAAGGATCATCTTAACAGTCACCCAATGATCCATTCCTGGATCGGACTGGTATCTGCTCGTGACACTCAGAGCATACGATACATCAGGCCTCGTACATAACATAGCATACATGATAGATCCTTTTGCGGATGCATAGGGAATCTTACTCATGCAAATCCTCTCGTCTTCTGTGCGCGAACACATAGACTTCGAAAGGTGTACCCCATGCCTGATCGGTAAGAAAGCTTTCTTAGATTCCGACATGCTAAACCTCTTTAGCACTCGGTCTATATATGTAGACTGCGAAAGACCAAGCAACCGTTTCGATCTATCTCTATAGATCTTAATCCCGAGGATGTAGGTTGCTTCTCCCAGGTCTTTCATGGAGAATGTCTTGGATAACCAAACCTTCACTGACTGTAAGATTGAAACATCATTTCCTATAAGTAATATGTCATCGACATACAATACTAGGAACACGACTGCACTCCCACTAACCTTCTTGTACACACAAGGTTCGTCTGGATTTTGTGAGAAATCAAACTTTTTGATCGTCTCATCAAAATGGATATTCCAGCTCCTGGATGCTTGCTTCAATCCATAAATGGACCGTCGCAATTTGCATACCTTGGTTTTATCAACCGATGTGAAACCCTCAGGTTGTATCATATACACATCCTCGAGCAGGTTTCCATTAAGGAAATCTGTTTTCACATCCATCTGCCATATCTCATAATCATAATGAGCCGCTATGGCCAGGAGCATCCGAATGAATTTAAGCATAGCTACAGGCGAATAGGTTTCGTCATAATCAACACCTTGCTTTTGATGATATCCTTTCGCCACCAATCTAGCCTTATAGGTAATCACATTACCATCCATGTCGGTTTTCTTCTTGAAAACCCACTTGCACCCTATAGGCTTTATGCCTTTAGGTGGGTCAACCAAGTTCCAAACTTGGTTTTCGTACATGGAATCCATTTCTGACTTCATGGCACCAAGCCACTTATCCCTTTCTGAACTTGTCAGCACTTCTTCATAACTTGTAGGCTCCTCATCATCAATGAGTAACACGTCGTTCGATTCACTTACGAGAAATCCATATCTCTCAGGAATATTGCGTGTTCTACCAGATCTACGAAGATGTGGTGTTACAATAGGTCCAGCCGATTGCTCATCACTATGAGTTGTCGGCTGTTGTGCTTCACCAGGTATCTCATCAATGTCTATTTGAGTCTCTCGAGCCTCCTCAAGCTCGACGACACTCCCACTGTTTTCTTGCAAGAGAAACTCTTTCTCTAGAAACACAGCATGCCTTGAAACAAACACCTTTTGTTCCACAGAATGATAGAATTGGTAACCCACACACTGTTGGGTTTCCGGCACCGCGGTGCCGGAACACTTCAAACTGTGGATAGAAGTGTGTGATAGAATTGGAAACGATTCGTCACAGGGATTGATTCGGCATTCTCATACCACCTATCCCGTCCTTATAAGGCAGAGATAGCTCCCGATAGATGTGAAGGCTCATCGGGGGAGTTGTATGATGTCCCTTCCACAAGGCCATAGTTAGATATTTAGACAATGCTCAATTAAAAGCATGTTTTTCGACACACAAGCGAAATCGAAATCCTAGAATCCCTTCCAAAGACTCATAGCAAGTCTTTTCTTCTTTCGTGTGACACCGTATTGAGTTAGGACCGCCGACAACCCTCGCAATTACAAACATTAGATTTAACTTCCAAAAAATAACATCCATCGAATAGTTCGATACTCAAATCTCAGTCCCTATGGGATCGATAAATCTTTTTATTACTTGACAACATCCGTGCACTTGAGGGCGTTGAGCGCGAGCATGCGCTTCGAGTCCACGACGGTCTCCATCGTGAGATTTGTGGTCGCGTTCACATGCATCAGTCATTCTTTGCTTTGGCTAGAAAAAAGGCTGAACTGGGCTGTGCCTAGAAGGACACACGGGCAGGCCATGTGTCCTGGCACGATCAGGTCGTGTGAATCCACACGGTCACATTTCGGTTGTGCCGATTTTTGAGATTTCTCTTTATAGAAATTTCTTGGGATATTCTTACCTTAATTATGGGATAATTATGATAAGATATGTTCCATTTAAGCCTCATAAGATGACCTAATCAAAAGATCTATAAATAGATCCCTTGGTAATTTTTGGCTAAGAATTGGTTTAGGTCCCTTGGTAGCCATTTTTCCTCTCTCCTCTTCTCTTATCTTCGTCGGTTGGCTAGCACCAATCGGAAACAAAGGCTTGCTACTCTAGGAATTGTCTCAGGTGATACCAGCATAGATACTGATAGAGGCAATGCCCGTTGGTCTTGCTTGTGGTTTCGACGGATTCGAAAGAATCCCAAAGGTATAACTTCTCCTTCTCCTTGTGTGCTTTTATGCGATTATGCCAAAGCAAATTTTTCTTCCCTCCAGGGGATGTCTGGGATGGAATAAAATTATTTTATTCGCTTTATTTTGCTGCACATGATCTCGGAATCTCCAACAAGTGGTATCAGAGCCACATTGTTCATTTTGCATAGATTGCATGTTGTAGGAGAATATTTAAAGCATGTTTAATGTTTTAATATATATGTGCCATGTTTATCTATATGATAGATTAAAGTATGCTTGATTTTACATATAAGATATGTTTGTAACCTAAAAAGGAAATACCGATGATGTGCCTAGAAACACCGAAGGTGTTGCCCGCATTGTTAGAGCCTAAGCATAGACTCACGTTCAAATCGAGAAATTTATTTCTTAATGTGACATTGGTTTTCCCATATTTAAGTTTATTTCCTTTTATAGATGAGACGCATAATAACCTGAAATTCCTCGTGTAAATATTAACACTAACACCTTCTCTTAATATGGTTGAACCAGAGTTCTTTTTCGTGTTTGGGTTGTCGGACTCTCTCCAAGCCTGACATGACATCGAGCATGTTCAATTCATACAAGATTTGATGTTTATTTTAAATGGTAAGGACCAGAGATCAATTTCAAGTTTGGGTTGTTGGACTCTCTCCAAGCCTTGCTTGTAAATTGGATGTGTTCAAATCATTTAAATTCGATCTCATGATTAATGGGTCGGCCCTAACTGAAAGCATTGATTTGTTGGACTCTCTCCAAGGTATATGTTAATGAGTTAACAACCTAATGTATATGTGACCATTCAATTAGTTGATAGCATAAAGTGATAGTTATATATTTGATATTAATGGGTATTACTGATACCTAACATTATGACTATGAATGACTTGTTGAACTCTATCCAAGGTTGTTCTTAGTCATAATGGATATCAACCCACTAGGAGATCACCTACCATCTCTCGAATTCAAAGTGAGGGCTATTGAATTTGATAAAAATAGTGGGAGTTTCTTGTTAATGTAAATTTATTACATTACTATAAATTCATCTCTCTTATACACCTCTTTTTGTATGTCTAGGTACTAATTAGAACAACATGTCAACCTCCATTAATTTACGTTCGATTTTGGACAACAACAAATTGACTGGGCCAAACTTCTTGGACTGACTTCGCAAACTGAGAATTGTTCTCAAGGCTGAAAACTTAGCTTATGTCCTTGAAGAGGTTCTTCCCAAACCTCCTGCAGACAATGCATCTGGTGACCAAAAATTGGCTTACTAGAAATATGTTGCTGACTCTGAGATGGCGAGTTGCATTATGCTAGCATCGATGTCTCCTAAGTTACAGAAGCAACATGAGCATATGGATGCTAATACAATTATCTTTCATCTTCAAGAGTTATTCGATGAGCAGGCACAATCTAAAAGGTTCGAGGTCACCCAGCTCCTCTTTCGCTTGAAGATGCAGGAGGGTTCATCTGCAATGTAGTTTACGCTAAAGATGAATAGCTATATTGAGCAATTGTGATGATTAGGGTTTTTCATGGACCATGAAATAAGTATTGACTTAATTCTTCACAATCTGACTAGTAGCTATTCACAATTTGTGATGAACTATCAGTTGAATAAGATTGAGTCCACGATTCCTAAATTGATCAATATGCTTAAAACAGTGGAGTCATTTGTTGTGAAAGAACAGAAGACGGTGATGCTGGTTGACTCCTCAAAGAAAAGTTCTAAGAGGAAGTCAAAAGCCAAATCTAAAGGGAAGAAGAAGGCAAAGAAGGAAGAAATAACTCCCAAGGACACCTGCCATCATTATGGTAAGGATGGGCATTGGAAGAGAAACTGCAAGCAGTATCTGGAGTCACTGAAGCATAAAAAGGTATCTGATGCCCAATCTACTTCAGGTATATTGTTTATTGAATGACATACTGTTTCTTCTAGCACTTTGGTATTTGATACCAAGTGTGGCTCATATATATGTAATGACATACACGGGCTTAGGAACAAAAGAAGACTTGTTAAGGGAGAAGCAGATCTAAGGGTTGGCAATGGAGCAAAAGTTGTTATAGTAACCAAGGGGTACTTATATGTTGTGACTTCCTACAGGACTAGTCTTAGAGTTGAATGATTGTTTTTATATTACTGCTTTAATAAACAACATTGTTTCTATTTTATGTTTGAATAAGAAAGGTTATCATTTGACGTTTAGTAATAATTATTGTTGCATTACGTTAATGGTGTTCTTTATGCTACTGGGATATTAAATAATAGAATCTACACATTAGATACATCCAACGAGATATTCAATATTGAATCAAATAGTAAACACGTTAAGTTAGATAATCAATTAACCTCACAATTATGGCATTGTCGTCTTGGTCATATAAGCAATGAACGCATGTCCCAACTGCATAGGCTTGACATTTTGGAGTCTTATGAATCAGATTCATTAGACACATGTGTTTCATGCTTAAAAGAAAAGATAACTAAACTACCTTTCAGAGGAAAGGGTGAACGAGCAGTTGAGGTATTGAGCCTTATACATACCGATGTATGTGGACCAATGTCAACTCATGCCACATGAGGTTATAGCTACTTCATTACCTTTATCAATGATTATTCACGATATGGGTATTTGTATCTGTTAAGATACAAATCTGAAGTCTTTGAAAGGTTTAAAGATTTTAGAAAGGAAGTAGAGAAACAACTTGGGAAAAGTATTAAAATACTTCGATCGGATCGAGGTGGTGAATACTTAAGCCAAAAGTTTCAAAATTATCTAAGAGACAATGGCATCTTGTCCCAAAGGACTCCACCTTACACACCACAACATAATGGTGTGGATGAAAGGCAAAACCAAACCATGTTGGACATGGTTAGGTCAATGATGCAGCATGCAAGTCTTCCAAAAACCTTTTGGAGTTACACATTCGAAACCGCTATTTACTTATTAAATAGAGTCCCGACTAAGGCAATCTTTACTACTCTATATGAGATGTGGAATACTAGAAAACCTCATTTATCTTATTTGAAGATATAAGGTTGTCCTTCTTATGTGAAGAGGACAATATCAAACAGGCTGGAGGCTAAGTTTGGTAAATGTTTATTTATTGGTTACCCTAAGTAAATGAGGGGTTACCAATTCTATCATCCCTTGGAACAAAAGATTTTTGTTTCAAGACATATTGTATTCCTAGAGATGGAGTTTCTCTTACAGGAAAATAGCGAAAGTGAGGTTGAACTAAGTGTAGTTCATAAGGCTCTGGTAGACACAAAAGAGATGCCTAGTCAAGAACCACACCTGATTACTCATTCGGATGAGATCATAGCTGAACCTCATAATATACCACCTCCTCATAGATCTAGTAGGACACATAGAGTTCCTGAGAGATATGGATTTCTCATAAGTGAATCTAATGACGTGTTACTCATAGATGATGAGGAACCTACTAGTTATGATGAGGCACTGAATAGTTCAGATAGGGATATATGGCTAATAACCATGAAATTAGAAATGAATTCTATGTATGAAAACTAGGTTTGGAACTTGGTAGCCCCACCCGAAGGCATAATGCCTATAGGGTGCAAGTGGATTTTCAAGAAGAAAACCAACATGGATGGTAAAATTATTACCCTAAAGCTATATTAGTAGCAAAAGGCTATCGTCAAAGACAATGTGTTGATTATGACAAAATCTTTTCACCAATAGCTATGCTTAAATCCATTCAGATACTCCTAGCCATGGCAGCTCATTTTGATTATGAGATATGGCATATGGATGTGAAAATAGCTTTCCTTAATGACAACCTGTTTGAGGATGTATATATGATACAACCTGAGGGTTTCACATCCATTGACAAGAACAAAGTATGCAAGCTTCAACATTCCATTTATGGATTGAAGCAAGCATCCAGGAGTTGGAATATCCATTTTGATGAGTCAATCAAACAGTTTGATTTCTCAAAAAAGTCTGAGGAGCTCTATGTGTATAAGAAGGTTAGTGGGAGTGTGGTCATGTTATTAGTATTGTATGTCGATGACATATTAATTATAGAAAATGATATTTCTATTTTGCAAACAGTCAAGGTCTGATTGTCCAAAATGTTCTCCATAAAAGACATGGGAGAAGCAACCTATATTTTGGGGATTAAGATCTATAGAGATAGATTGAATCAGTTGCTTGGCCTTTCACAGTCTACATACATAGACAAAGTGCTAAAACGGTTTAGCATGGAAGAATCCAAGAATGGTTTTATTCCCATGAGAGATGGGATTCACCTTTCGAAGTCTATGTGCCCGCGCAATGAAGACGAGAGAATTCGCATGAGTCAAATCCTATATGCGTCATCTATAGGATCAATCATATATGATGTGTTATGTACGAGGCCCGATGTATAGTACATTTTGAGCGTTACGAGTATATACCAGTCGGATCTTGGTATGGGCCATTGGGTGGCTGTCAAGACAATCCTTAAGTATTTGAGAAGGACTAAGGATTTGTTCTTGGTATATGGAGGAGGTGATATGGTAGTAAGTGGGTATACTGATTCCAGCTTCCAGACAGATAAGGATGATTCTAAATCTCAGCCTGGATATATATTCATCTTGAATGGAGGTGCGGTGAGTTGGAAAAAGTTCCAAACAAGATATCATTGTTGATTCTACTACAGATGCAGAGTACATTGCAGCTTCTGAAGTAGCAAAAGAGGCGGTCTAAATCAAGAAGTTCATTATAGAACTTGGAGTAGTTCTGAGCAATGTTGAATCATTACAAGTTTACTGCGACAACAATGGAATCATTACACAAGAAAAGGAACAACAGTCTCATCAGCCATCCAAACACGTACTACGTCGTTATCATCTAATTAGAGAGATCATAGGTAGAAGAGACGGACAAATAGAGAATGTTTCCACTTATAGGAATCTAGCAGATCGCTTGACAAAGCCTCCTCCCCAAGAAAAGTTTGAGAGGCATATAGAACCCTATGGTATTAGATATCAAGGTAATTGGCTATAGGCCAAGTGGGAGTTTGATGTAATTGAGAGGTGTCCTAAGGCAATCGCCTTATAAGTTATTAATAAAATTCACTATTTGAGTATACATTATATATGTATTTGATTGGATTTTAAACTCATGTACTGAAGTGCATACGATGCATAGCATGAGAGAAATTGTGATTGGATCACAATTAGTGGGTATTTCATCATGTGTAAATATGCAAGTATTGAAACTATCCCTAGTAGATGAAATTGATGAGATTGGACATCATCAATTTTGTGTGACTAGCACATGTTATGCTCCTTGGTTTATCCAAGCATTCGGTACTCACTGAATGGAAGCATAGGGATGCTAAGAATGAACATGTGGATGCTAGTCATTGGAGTGACTTGCTATGAGACTTCATATGGTTCTATATGTCGTTGAAGATCTAATTGTAGCTTGAGTGTGAGCTTCCTTAGACTTGAGGTATTCAAGTCACCTTGATCATGGCACCTTGTACTTTGACTTCTTCGCAACCATCTACATAGTAGGTGTAACTCCGAGATGATTGGGTATAAGCTAAAGTGATCAAAGGTGTTTGAATAGCCTACAGAGGATTCACCACTCCTAATAAAGGAGATGTATACCCTAGGCCTCTTGTCAGGATTGATACTCAGAAGTCTCTGGCCAGAGCAAGCATGTTAAGAAGAAGATCTTCTTGGGAGCATGTAAGAGTAACTTGAATCCACAAGACAAGGAAAATAACATGGGCTAGGTGTGATGTAGTCAGCCTAATGGGGACGAACACAGAGACCATGTCTTGAACCAAGTGGGTATAGGATGAGTGAAAAAAAAAATGCACGAACAATTGAAGCTGCTGAAGGGTTCAGAAAATTTTCTGAAGTTAATTTAGACTTTCCAGTCAATTGGGGATCATGATATACTATTAGGTGTTACTCATGATCTATTCATAATTAAGGGGTTAATTATGAATGAACAATATAACCGGGAACCTATTGGGTCACACGCACTACGGGTGATCTCGAGATGTAAAACAAATCTGAGAATAAGATTCTTATTGAGAGAGGATATGTCTGGTTAGATCTGACCAAGGGGTGCGAAATAGAGGCTATGGAATCTTCTATGGCCTTGTCAGACTTAGCACGACCATATCACACTTAAACGAAGTCAAACGGACCATACAAATCCTCACACGGTCGTGCCTAACTTGGTAAGGGTCGTGCCTGGCTCTGGATAGAAAAATAGCTGAACTGGGTTGTTCTCAGAAGGACACACCGCCAGACCGTGTGTCCTAGCACGACCATGCCTTTTAGAACGGCTATGTCGCAGTTCTGCCGGTTTTAGAGATTTCACTTTATAGAAATTTTTTGGGTTGTTCTTACCTTAATTATGGGATAATTATGGTAAGATATGTTCCGTTTAAGCATATAAGATGACCTAATCAATATATCTATAAATAGATCTCTTGATAATCATTGGCTAAGAATTGGTTTAGGTTTTCCCTTGGTAGCTATTTTTCCTCTCTCCTCTTCTCTTGTCTCCGCCGGTTGGCTAGCACAAATCGATGATAAAGGCTTGCTACTCTAGGAGTTATCTCCGGTGATCCCAGCGTGAATACTGATAGAGGCAAGGCTCATTGGTCTTGCTTGTGGTTTTGACGAATTCAAAAGAATCCCAAAGGTATAACTTCTCCTTCTCCTTGTGTGTTTTTATGCGATTATGTCAAAGCAAGTTTTCCTAGCTCCTTGAGGATTCTGGGATGGAATATAATTATTTTATTCACTTTATTTTGCTGCGCATGATCCTAGAATATCCAACATTGACTTAGTCGTCTAACACCCTATATGAAATGCAATGACATGTGTGCTAAAACTACTCCTAAAACCCTATATGATTTACACATATCTACTAACATGAAAGATGAAGAGTCGCAGACTCGAGGGATCCAAGAAGCATGAGGCTGATAGAGGTGGCTAGAAGACTTAGGTATAGGCTAAGGGAGGCCAATCAAGTACAAGGGAATCATACTTAGGTTAAACCACATGTTTGAGGTTTACCAGTCAACTGGGTTATAGACTAGTCTACTGGCCGAGTGTTTGACACTCGAGAGCCTAGTTGACTTAGAGCAGTCGACTGGGGTTATGATCAGTTGACTGGTCGGGTAGTCGACTGAGCTTCAACTTCTCAACTTGTGCTCAGGCAGTCGACTAGTAGTTGTGGGCAGTCGACTGGTCCATGGCAGTCAACTATCAATTGTAGAGGAAATGTTGACCGCTAGAGGGGGGTGAATAGCGTCGATTCGTTGTGTGATGGATTTCATTTTGTGCTTGTCTAAAAATCTTCGTTAGCACAGCGGAAATAAAGTAATAACAATACAAGCACACAATAACACAATCATATAACATGGTTCGGAACCGAACGGTTCCTACTCCACGGATTGAGCTCTAAAAAGCTCTAGCAATGCCAATCACACACCACAAATAAACACTCCTTCTCGACACAAGTCAAAGGTGGAGAAACCTCGTACAAGTGATCTTACAATAGTATGAGATGAATACAAGAAATATACAATACAAATACGATAGACAAGTAAAGAAAACTTTACAACACTTTGCTTTTGATTGCTTGAATGCTTGGTTGCTTGACTTGCACTTGAAGACCCTGATTTGCAGCAACAAATCACCCTAAAAGCTCTCAAGAAATGCTTGTGATTTCCTCCTCCATGAGCTCCATTTAAAGTTGTTGTCTAGGCTGGAAATTGCCGATCAATTGACTACATGGGACCATCAGTCGACTTAAGACACTGTTGTTGTTATCAGCTATTGTTATGCTAACAGTGTCTACAATGGAAAACTTCAACGGATAGGACATCAGTTGACTGATCGAGTCTTCACTCAACTGCTAACCTCAGCAGTCGAGTCTCGACTCGATTCTATGCCGGAGATTCTAGCACCCGATCGATCACAAGATCACCGATCTGGCCCAACAACAGATCGCCCACCCGCAATCGACTGCTAGGGCACTCCCCGTAGTCAAACCCTAGTTGACTCACACCAGTCGACTGTCATATGCCACCAGTCGACTGGCACACCTCAAACATGAGGTTTTAACCCAAGTATGTTACCCCCATACTTGCTAGACCACCCTTAGCCTAGACCTAAGCCTTCTAGCCACCTCCGTCAGCCTCGCGCCTCTCGGATCCCTCCAAGTCATCCATGACTTGTTCATCCATTGCGCTAGCCTTCAGGTGCTTCCATCGACTATGTCATGCTAACGGTGTCTACACCGCCAAGGTACATTGGACTTACGTTACCAAGACTCCCGCTTGAACTTTATGCCGCCAACCATTAGACTTATGCTGTCAAGACTCCCGCTTGGACTTTACGCCGCCAATATCAAATCCCTTGGACTTCTCAAATGCCAAGACTCAAGATTTGACTTTCCCTTGCCAACCTATGTTGGGCTTTCCATGCCAAGACCCATGCTTGGACTTTTCCTTGCCAAGACCCATGCTTGGACTTTTCCTTGCCAACCCATGTTGGACTTTCCTTGCCAACACCCATGCTTGGACTTTCCATGACATGGTCAACTCCAATCAGCCATCAAAGTCCCCCTCAAGTCAAACTCGAGTTCGGTTAATCATAACCCGAGTCGATTGTTCCAATAATCTCCCTAAAATATTATCAGACATCAATGTCAAACATCGATATCAAACTTCAATGTCAAACATTAAAATATCACTCGAGTCAAACTCGAGTCCGGTCAATCATGACCTGAGCCTATTGCACCAACAATCTCCCCCTTTTTGATATTTGACACAAACACATACCTTTGAGTTAGAACACTAACTCAAATTCCCTTACCAATTATCCCAAATTGGTAATTTCACTTTCTCCCCAATTCTCCGAATTGATAACATCAATTAATAACACTCTCCATAACATTCTCTCCCAAAATATTCTCCCCCTTTTTGACTAACATCAAAAAGGTTAACTCTCCAAGGAGGTCAATGTCTCATGTCCCAATGAGATCTGACAATCTCCCCCTTGGTCCAAAAATATTTAGGATGCCTACCATCTTCATAATGATAAGTCCCATATCACTCAAGAGAGGCAATCCTATACACTCTCACAATTTCCAAATTGGGTATCTCAAAAATTCCATTTTCTCCCTCATGAGGAAAAATATCATCCATCATCCCTTGATGGATACCTCCCCCTAAAGGCTTGCTCCCCCTTGACCATTGCACCGACAATGTCCTTGGAAAGTCCCTAAGCCAATAGGAACTTTAAACCATCAAAATTAAGGCCTAAAGTTCAACATTGAACTTTTCCTCACCTTAAAATTGATACAAACCTTAAACAACTCTCCAAATCCATATCAAATGAATTTTTACCCTTTCTAATGCTTCCCAAAGTATATCCTAGGGTTAGAAGTGGTTAGAGAACCTTACCATAGCTGAAATGGGGTTAAACATCCTTGTTTTACCTGAAATCAACATAGGCAATCGAGTCCTTCAGAAATCAATCGACTGTCGTGCCCATCAGTCGACTAGCACCAAGAAATAGTCAACTGATAACTGTGCCAGGGAAGTTCTGCCAGGGCACTTCCGCCAGGGCAGTGCCTGTCATGCACCAGGGCGGTTCTGCCAGGGTGGTTTTGCCGCTAGGGCAATTTTGCTAGGGCGGTTTTGCCACCGTATGTTTCAACCAGATGATACATCGAGCGTTCTTGCCCCATCGATCACAAACAAGGATAATTGGTGATAATCAAAACTTAGTTTTACAATTATCAGAATCAGATTTTGAAAAATCATAAGTAATTATACATAGCTTGAAAAATCATGAAATTTCATATGTATAATACTTATAACACATATAATTGGTGAAAAATGTTGGAAAATATTTTACTCATTAAAATAGGAGATGAATACAAAGTTCAAAAACTACTAAAACTTCAATGTTTTTGATCTACTTTGTATCAACTTCTTCAATGGCGATTGCTATCAAAAGACAGACTTCACCAAGGTTTTCTAAAGTGATTTTAAAATATTTTTGAAAACCTATTTTGAACCATGGACTCTTAGCTAAATGTACATGACTTGTACATTAGGTTTCCTCGTGATTCATATTGATGATTGAGATAAGTTTAAGTTCATCTATATGCACTATCTATGCACTTTGAACTTAACTTATTTTCCTAACATCTCACATGTATCTAAGATGAATTAAGCACACACAAGTCAAAGTAAATGTGAAATGTGGGATTAGGGTTATTATAGCCTCATGAATTTTCTAGGCAACTCTATTTGATTCCCTTATAGATGGGACTTCAAATCATGTCATAATCCTTAACTCAATTTTAATTAATGCATGAATGATCATGGCATAAATGATAACAATAATTAAGCATAGCCAATGATCATGATGTCATGACATATAATATAATCAAAAAACACATGACATTATTCCTTAATCTTAAACATAATCATGACATATTTAATGATAAATATAAGTATGATGTCATGGCATGTCACATTTGTATATATAAACACATTAACACACACATAATCAGACAAAAACACATAATTTTTTATAAATAAAATATTTCATTCAAATATAACTTTAGTTTTTACAAGCAAAATAGAAGTCTGAAACTCTCAACCTCACTAAGAAACTAAAAACAGAATCCCTAAACATCCTCAAGCTGTCATCCCCGACATATGGTGGAGGTGGAGGAGGTTGCTGGCTCAGCGTCCAGGTCCTCATCATCTCATACATATCAATTTGGCGCTGCTCCATTTGGCTCCGGCGCTCCTCCAACCTGCTGTGGCGCTCCTCCATCTGACTAAGCTACTGACTCATGGAGGACTGCCCTGATATGATCTCAATCGGGCCAGTCAGCAGACTCATCGTAGTCCTCGACCGACCTCCAATCAGGCAACATGATCTGAAAGACTGCATTCTGTGCATCTCGCATATGATCATCCTCGTCAGCAGCATCGGGCCCCTCATACTGTCCTACAGGCTCTCCAGGCACTAGAGGTGGCTCCCCATGTGCCATAGGCTGAGGCCAAGGTATCAGCTCCATCTGTCCATCTCCAGTCCATAGCCCATCCAATGTGAAGTTACACACTAAGATGCAGTCATATACTTCGGAAAGCACCCTCAACGATCCCCTGGATATGTTAATGCCGATGGACTCTAACCATGCAGTGATAATATGTCCAAAAGGCATATGAACTTTCCCTTGTACAGGGGATATGAAATGGACAGTGCAATGAAACATGTTCAATGCAATGTTCACGTCTAACCTATGGTACATGGAAAACATGAGAAAGAGATGGGGAGGCCGAATCATGGCCAGACCCCGAGTCACAATATGAAGGAAGCACCCAATAATGACTTTGTAAAGAACATTGTCAGGTGCAGTTAACTCACTGATAGGAAAGAGATTTTGAGTTGGTGGGTGAGGATGGCAGAAGAGGTGCTCATGCATGGGATCTAATGAAATGTGGTCAAAAGGAGCAAGAAGAGGTGCATCAAAGGTAGGATAAAAGATGAAGATATCATCCGATGCCCTACACTCCAGGAACTCCTGCAAGATCGCAAGAGTGAACTCCAGGTCACGATTTTACAATTCTAGTGGTGTAGGTAGGGCCATCGTCTACCTTCCTCATGTTTTGGTAAAATTCCTCGAGGAGATCATCATTAATAGCATGATTACACAGAGTGACCTTCATGAGCTGATAGTGCAGTAAGATCTCAATGATATCACCATAGTAGTGTCTAAAAAATTGATCATCGATGTACCTAACCGCCATCAGTTAGTACAAACGTGATCCACCCTCATTTGGGTCATTTCTATGTGGTCTTCTACATGATTATATGATGAATGCAATGCAATGCAATGCAATGTAATGACACAAATACATGATTAGATCAAAAAGTGGTGTAAAAGAAAATTAGGGTTTAAGAGTTTAGAGATATACTTTGGTGCCATTACTAGATTGATGATTGTGAGGGCCTAACTGGGCAGTCTATTTGTCGGAGAGAACGTCGGGAGATCGCCGGAAGGAGGATCTCATTGGAACCCTAATGCCAGCGAAGAAACCTAAGGCTGTGAGATGCCATTAGAGCGACCAAAACACAAATGAGAAGGATAGCTTACAAACCTAAGGCTTTTGGTCACCGGCGTGGAAGTGAGAAAATAGGTCGGATAGATTTGGAGATGTTCGGAGAGGAGAATCGCATGAAGAAGGCGTGATGACACCGAACCCTAGTGGTTCGGCGTTATAAAATCGCGATGTCAGTCGACTAATGTGTGACGTCAGATGACTGATAGCGGGTTATATGAACGGTTCACCGAACCGAAAGTCAACTGCTCTGGCTCGACACTCGACTGTTGAACGTTCTGTGACGAGCTACAGTAACATCAGTCGACTGCTGTGACCAACACTCGACTGCTGGATGAGCCACTCGACTATTGGCTCTTCTGTCCCGATGAATAGTACCATCAGTTGACTGATGAAGATTCCCAGTCGACTGATGTACAAATCAGTCGAGTCCTAGAAGCAGCACTTGACTGTTGGGCTCGCGGTGTCATGCTACAGTGTTAACAGTCGATTGATATACTATATCAATCGACTGATATCTGATTTTTAGTTCTGAAATTAAGTGAATTTTGATTTATTCACTCAATTTGTTTCATTTTACTATGTTTATTCATGTATATCAAATATATTAGTGTTATGCCTATGTTCATGTATTTGTTAATGTATTTTGGTATTTTATTTCATTTTCACAAGCATTAACATCCAATAGTTTCAAATCCTAGCATCTCACCCTTTATAAGTGTTGAAATACACAATCAAGGTGAATGATCTATTTTGTGAGATGCAATACACCATAAACATTCCTTCCATGCAAACATATGGTAAAACACATGAAGCATGGTAAGTATGAGACATCAAGAAGTGTAGTACTTGAGTATCAATCTTAAATGTAATTTCTAAGCCTTAAGACAATTTTCTTGATACACTAATTCCCAAAGTGTGCCAAAACCCCAAATTGCACACCAATACCTCTAATTCTACATGTGCTATGTTTGATCAAATTTTTCACAATTCTCAAGGCTTATTGCCACATCCTAAAATCTTTTAGGATTAAAATTCAAACTTATTTCCAAGGTATCACATAACCTTGAAAATCACCTAAGGTGCCACCTTTACGATGGTTAGATTAACTACTCTTCCATTTAAAGTTGGAACACCCTAAACCCATCTAGCGTGAATCAATCACGCTCTTAGGAACCCAAAACCTATTTGAGCTCCTAGGGTTAATTAGGTATTCCTTAGGGATAACTTCCCTAGATACCTTTCTAATGACCCTTCTAGCTTATTAGCCTTGGTCATTTTAGTCTTGACTAGGTTAACCTTAGGGATTGCCTCCCTAGTAACCTTTTTAGTGGTCTTCCTTGGTTTCATAGAAACCTTGGCCACTAGACACTTGCCTTGGTTAACTTTAGGAATAGCTTTCCTAGTAACCATGGCCTTCCTAGACCTAGGTTGTGTTCCATAATCGAATGGAATACTATGGTAGGTCTCCTTGGGCTTAGGTTTGTGACCCAAACCTTTCTTGCCTTTGGATGACTCTTGTCTTCTAAACCCTAAGTTTTGACTTTGAGATCTAGACCCTTGACTTTTACCATTTGACCCTATAATTGAATTTTGCATCTTTGCTAGGGTCTTTTCAAGTTTCTCGAGCCTTGATCTCAAGGCTTGATTTTTCTTTTCTAATTGCCCAATTTTTGATTTTTCATTATCTCTTGAGATATTCTTATTTCTAGGCATGTGTCTAGTCCATTTAGGATTGATGCCTAGGTGATCTTCTATTTTCCTAATAGATTCCTTAGGTAATGTTTTTCTAGGGACATTAGTCCCAAATTTCTCCTTATTTTTAACCTTGTAGATCTTAGCCCCTAAGCAATAAAATTTATCATTCTTAGCATGCTCTTTATAAAACATAGAGAAATTACTTCTAGCATGCTTGTTCTTATTACTTAAAGAATGAACATTATTTAAATGTACCTTAGGGTTTGCCTTAAAGGCTCCCCCTACATTTGATGCTCCTTCTTGACCTCTCTTCTTCCACTTAGGGCATTGACTTCGGTAGTGCCCTCTTTGGTGACACTTGAAGCATACCACATGCTCCTTGTTCTTAGGAATGGTGATTCCGACATCCTTGGTCTTTTCTTGAGATTTAGGTGCCGGTTGACTTTTCTTGACTTTCCTAAGGCACTTGCTCTTATAGTTCCCATGTTCCCTACACTCAAAACACATAATATGATTTTTATTTGAAATTAAAGTGTTTGAGTTACCTAGGTCAATGGTGGTGGCCGAAGTGAGAGCTTCTACATCTTGATCGGATGTTGAAGATTCTTCTTCTTGCTTCGGTGTGGAAATTCTCTCCTCCCCCTCAATCCTAGAGATGGAAACTTCTTCCACCTCTTTTTTTTTCACCAATCCGGAAGTTGACTCCTTCTCAACTTCCGACTCCTCACTTTCTTGTGAGGATAATGATGATTCTTCCTCAGCTTCTTCCTCTTCTTGAGCCGATGAAGATTCTTCTTCTTCTACTTGTGCCAAGTGAGGCTTCTCATGGAACTTTACCAATTTGTCCCATAGCTCCTTGGCATCTTGAAATTCACCTAAGCTAGACAAAATGTCATTAGGTATCAAATCTTCTAAAAGCTTTGTTACCTTGACTTCGGTCTTGAATTTTTGGCATTGCTCTTGGGTCCACCTTTTTAACTTGAGGACTTTTCCCTTCTTATCCCTATGAGGTTCAAAGCCTTCTACGAGGATGAACCAATCCTCTATGTCCATCATCAAGAATGTCTCCATTCTAGCTCTCCATGCCAGAAAATCTTCTCGGTCGTATGGTGGTGGAGTGTTGATGTCCCATCCAAGCTTGTCTTGGAATTCCATCTTCCCTCTAGCATCTTTTACTCCCGGCAGTTAGTCCGTAGAAGAGCCCCGGGCTCTGATACCAATTGTAGAGGAAATGTTGACCGCTAGAGGGGGTGAATAGAGTCGATTCGTTGCGTGATGGATTTCATTTCGTGCTTGTCTACAAATCTCCGTTAGCGTAGCGGAAATAAAGCAATAACAATACAAGCACACAATAACACAATCATATAACGTGGTTCGGAACCGAATGGTTCCTACTCCATGGATCGAGCTCTAAAGAGCTCTAGCGATGCCAATCACACACCACTAATTAACACTCCTTCTCGACACAAGTCGGAGGCGGAGAAACCTCGTACAAGTAATCTTACAACAGTAAGAGATGAATACAAGCAATATACAATACAAATACGAAAGATAAGTAAAGAAAACTTTACAACACTTTACTTTTGATTGCTTGAATGTTTGGTTGCTTGACTTGCACTTGGAGACCCTGATTTGCAGCAACAAATCGCCCCAAAAGCTCTCAAGAAATGCTTGTGATTTCCTCGCCCACGAGCTCCATTTAAAGCTACTACCTGGGATGGAAACCACCGATCAGTCGACTGCTCGGGACCATCAGTCGATTGATGACACTGTTGCTGTGAGACAATGGTGTAATCCACTTTGGAAAAATCCAACGGATATGACATCAGTCGATTGATCATGTCCATCAGTCGACTGATCGAGCCTTCACTTGACTACTAACCCCAGAAGTCGAGTCTCGACTCGATTCTGTGCCCGAGATTCCGAGCACCAGTCAACTGATCACAAGGTCAGTCGATTGCTCGGTCCAGCAGTCGACTGCTAGGGCACTCCCCACAGTCAAATGCTAGTTGACTCACACCAGTCGACTGACACACCTCAAACATGAGGTTTTAACCTAAGTATGGTGCCCCCATACTTGCTAGAGCACCCTTAGCCTAGACCTAAGCCTTCTAGCCACCTCTGTCAGCCTCGCACCTCTCGAATCCCTTCAAGTCATCCATGACTTGTTCATCCATTGCACTAGCCTTCAAGTGCTTCCATCAGCTATGTCATGCTAACGGTGTCTACACCGCTAAGGCGCATTAGACTTACACTGTTAAGACTCCCGCTTGGACTTTACGCCGCCAACCATTGGACTTATGCTGCAAGACTCCCGCTTGGACTTTACGCCGCCAATATCAAACCCCTTGGACTTCTCAAATGCCAAGACTCAAGCTTGGACTTTCCCTTTCCAACCCATGTTGAACTTTCCATGCCAAGACCCATGCTAGGACTTTTCCTTTCCAAGACCCATGCTTAAACTTTTCCTTGCCAACCCATGTTGGACTTTTCCTTGCCAAGACCCATTCTTGGACTTTCCATGACATGGTCAACTCCAGTCAACTATCAAAGTTCCCCTCGAGTCAAACTCGAGTCCGGTTAATCATAATCTGAGTCGATTGTTCCAATAATCTCCCCAAAACATTATCAGACATTAATGTCAAACATCGATGTCAAACTTCCATGTCAAACATCAAAACATCACTCGAGTCAAACTCGAGTCCGATCAATCTTGACCTGGGCCGATTGCACCAACATCAATAATGGGCAGTCGACTGGTGATGGTGGACACGAGCACAGAATGTACCGTATTCAATTGGCTAGTCGACTACTGGGTTGGTAGTTGACTGCTGGTAAGGGCAATTGATTTCTAGATATCCATTGAAGTAATCCAATGATGATTAAGTCCGTTATGAGACAATGGCACTATAAGCAGTCGACTGGTGTCTTTTGGCAGTCAGCTACTAGGTGAAAATCCATCCTGAGGCATGCTTTAAAAGGAGCTAGATGGGAGAAGGGAAGGCTATCAGTTTTTGAGCATTTGGGAAAGGTTTTACTATTGCATTCTAGATCTTCTAAGGTGTTGAAAGCAACTAACAAACAAGTGATCAAAAGCAAGCTTCTTGTAAAGTGTTCTTTGCATTTCTTGTATTTACTTTTGTATATTATTGTATTTGGTTGTTTCCTTATTTATTATTGTAAACATTCATATTGTAGGAGGTTTCTCTACCTTCGGATTGTATTCCGAGAAGGAGTCGAGGTTTAGTGGAATAGACACTAAAGCTCGACCATGGATTAGGAACTCTAGTTCCGAACCACGTAAAATAGTGGTATAGTGCTTGTGTTGTTTTCATTTATGATATTTTGTATATTTCACTATGCTAAAGAATTGTAGACAAACACGAACGAGATCGAAGCGATGAAATCGAGAAAGTCTCTATTCACCCCTATTTAGTGCGGTGACCGATTCCTCTACAGACCTTGGATATCCCAAACATTCACTTGTAATATGGCCAAACCCATATTGTCAAAAAATGGTCAAATCCATTGTTAACCTATTTTCAAACATCAAAACCCTACTCGTGTTCCGCTCGAGTCTGGTCAATTGTAACCTGGGATGATTGCACCAACAATCTCTCCCTTTTTGATGTTTGACAACACCTTTAAGTTAGGTTGTCCCATAAACCCAACTTAACTCTTCTTATGCCAAAGCATAGTGAAGTTTTTAGTAACTTAAACCCTAACTTCTCTCCTTTTGGCATACATAAAAAAGCCCACCAAGGATTTCCAATGTCTCATCTCCCAATGAGACCCTCATTCTCTCCCTTGGTCCAAAATCATCTTGGATGTCTTCACTCTTCTTAGTGATACAACCCTTATCACTAAATGAGAGGTAATCCATATTGAAGGTTTACATAACCCTCACTTCTCCTCCTTTGTAATCAAAATTTATCCATCATCCCAAGATGGATAACCTCCCCCTAAAGGCTTACTCCCCTTTTGTCATTGCACCAACATTATCTTTGGAGAGTTCCTAAGCCTATAGAAAATATAAACCAATCGAAAATAAGGGTAAAATTTAAAACTTGAACTTTAACCTTCCTTAAAATTCGATACTCCATCCCAAATAACTTTCCTAATCATTTTCAATCATTATTTCACCCTTCCAATGTTTTCCAAAACATATCCTAGGGTTAGGAGATGTTAGAGTACTGAGGGGTGTTGATAACTAACTAAACAAACTTTGTTTAGCCAATATCGGACACGACAGTCGACTATCATCCTTAGAAGTCTACTAATTTCTACAGTTGCAGAAAATAGTTTTTAGAAATGAGATTTAGAAATACATAAGTAATTATATGTTTTTCAAAAAATCTTGAATTTGTATACGTATAATACTCATGTCAAATATAATGAGTGAAAAATAATTTTATATGAAAATTCCCATTATTCTAAGAGATTGATACAAAGTTCAAAAGTATTGAAAACTTTCAATGTTTTGCCTAACTTTATGTCAATATGATCAATGGTGATCGCTATCAAAAGATAAACTTCACTAAGCTTTTCTAAAATGATTTTCAAAATCTATATTGAATCATGGTCTATGGGCTCAATACATATGACTTCTACATTAGCTTTCCTCATGATTAATTAACAACATATTATGAGTTTGAGTTCATCTAGATGCAACATCTATGCACCTTAAACTTAATTCATTTTCCTAACATCTCACATGTGTCTAGGTGTATGAAAACACACACAAGTCATCCTTATAGTTTTTTGTGCGATGTGAATTGATTTTTCCTAAATCTAAGGGTTCATGCATATATCTAGGCATATCCGATTTGATTCTCTTATCTTGGACTTCAAATCAATGTCATTGTCCTTAATTTTAAATTAATTATCCTAAATGCATGAATATGGTCATGGGATAAATGATTTGTATAATTTAAGCACGTGCCAATGATGCATTGTGTCATGACATAAAAATAATCCTATGTATAAGCATGACACAAATCAACTTAAGTATATCATGATATTTTAAATGATCATATTAAGGATGATGTCATGACATGACATATGACAAACAAAGCATGATATATAAATAATTCAAAGGTATAGAGATACCTAAGTCTTAATTCCAAATTGTCATTTTCTAAATTTATACCAATTTTTCTATAATAACTCATTTTTCCTCAAGTGTGTCAAAAACCCGAAATATCACACTATTGACTCTAAATCTAACTTGTGCAAATTATGATCAATTTTTTCAAACTTTATACTTTCTATTAGCACAACCTAAAATCTTTTTGGATAAATTCTAATCTTATTTCCAAGGTATCACATAACCTTGAAAATGCCATAAAGTGTCAATTCTACCATGGTTAGATTAACTACCATTCATTTAAGGTTGACACACCTTAACCCATCTAGCGTGAGGGAATCACGCTCCTAGAAACTAAAATCTATTTGAGCTCCTTGGGTTCACAAGATACTCACTATAGATGACTTCCCTAGATACCTTCCTAATGATGCTTCTAGGCTTGGAAGCCTTGGGCATTGAGGACTTGTCTAGGTCAACTCTAGAGATAGCTTCCCTTGTGACCTTCTTAGTGGTTTTCCTAGGTTCCTTGGAAACCTTGGCCACTAGACATCTACCATGCTAAACTGTAGGAATGACCTCCCTTGTGACCTTAGTTCTCCTAGACATATGGTTTAAGCCATAGTTAAATGGAACATTATGGTAAGAGGGCTTATCCACCTTGGACATAGGCTTGTGACTCAAACCTTTCTTATCGTTAGTTGGTTCCTTCCTACCAATACATAGACCTTGCCCATTTAAACTTTTAATTAAATCTTCCTATGGGTCATTTCTAATTTATCAAGCATTCACCTCAAAGATTGAATTTCTAATTCTAATTTCTCAATTTTTGAATTTTCATTCTTCCTTTGGAAACTCCACTTCCTAGGCATGTGTCTAGATTTCTTGGGGTTAATGCCTAGGTTGTTATTATCCTTAGGTGGTGTCTTGTTCTTAACCCTAAGATTACAATGTTTAGCATCTAAAAAAAATATTTGTTTCTAGATTGATTCTTAGGCTTACCACTAGCATGCTTCTTGTTATTGCACAAAGGAAAAGCATTAATAAAATTTACCTTAGGATAAGCCTTAGCTCCCTCTACATTTGAGTTCTCCCCTTTGCCGTTCTTAGGGTGACTCCCCCTAGGATATTGGCTTCTATAATTCCCCTTTTGATTGTATTTGAAGCACACTATGTGCTCCTTGACTTTCCATACCAGGTCTCCGATCTCCTTGCCTTCTCCTTCTCCTTTGGCACCACTTGTGCCTTCTTCTTGACCTTACATGGATATTTGCTCTTGTAGTGTCTACTTCCCTACACTCAAAATATGTTATATGATTTTTATTTTTAATACATGCACTTGAGTTACCTATGGGAGATCCATGAGCTTGTACTTCACTTCTCTCAGATATGGAAAGTTCCTCTTGCTCTTGCTCCAGCTCTGGTGATGATCTCTCCTCCCCCTCAATCCTTGAAGTGGAGGCTTCTGAAACTTATTTTACCTCATCCATTTTGGATGTTGAACACCTATCAATCTCTGAATCCTCAAGCACTTGAGATGTTGAACTTGATTTCTTGGACTCCTCCTTATCGTCTTGGGTCGGTTAGGGATTCTCATGGAGCTCAATCAACTTGCTCCATAACTCTTTAGCATCTCTATAGTTACCTAACTTGGATAAGATATCATTAAGTACCAAATTTATTAACATTTGGTTACCTTTTCATTGGTCTCAAATTCTTGAATTTAATTCTCCGTCCATTTCTTCTTCTCAAGGATCCTTCCCTGCTTGTCCATCGAAGCTTCGAACCCTTTTACCAAAATAAGCCAATTTTCTAAATTACATATAACAAAATATTTCATCATACCTTTCCAATACCCAAAATATTCACGGTCGAAGATGGGTGGAGCATTGATGTTGTAGCCAAATCCATCGTTTGGCAACTCCATCTTCTCTAGAAGCTCCTGATGTTTCATCTTTGGCGATAACTCTTTTGTTCCTCTAGTGATGCTCCCTTGGTTGTTAATCCATGAAGAGCGACCCACTCTGATACCAATTGTAGGGACTGATTTGATATGCTAGAGGGGGTGAATAGCGATTCTCGATTTTTCTCATTTGATTACATCGTTCTTGTCTACAAGTTGTTAGTGTACAGTGGAAACAAATAGAAATAGAAATAACAACTCACAATCACAACACAATAAGATTTATATAGTTCGGAACCTACAATTCCTATTCCACTGTGGCACTCTAGTGATCTACACTCATTATCAACTTCTCCTTCACGGTATGACACAAGAGGTGGAGAAACCTCTTACAAGATGTTTACAACAATAAACAACAACCAAATGCAAAAAATACAACATCAAATAAGAAATACAAGTGAAAACACTTTACAAATGAGAGCTTTGCTTGCTTGATAATTTTGTTGCTTTGGGAAGCCTTTGAACACCTGAAATATAGTAGCACTTCATCTCAAAATCACCCTAGAATTGCTGTCGAAATCCTTTTTCTTGAGCTACATTTAAAGCATGTTGTTGGTTGATTTCACACCGGACAGTCGACTATGAAAAGGCCCCAGTCGATTTCTCATCTATTCGTTGTCTCACAATGAACTAATCTACGTAGGCTTTCGCCCAAAGGATACCCTAGCAGTCGACTGTCCTTACCAGCAGTCGACTATCAAGCCAGTAGTCGACTACTAAAGCTTCTATGCTTCTGTACACTACCACTAGCCAACTGGTATAACACACCAATCGAATGCCAAGGAACAATAAGCAGTCGAGCCTCAGTCGACTACTCTACCAGTTGACTAGGCTATAACCCCAGTCGACTGATCGAGTCAACTAGGCCTCTCGAGTGATGAACACTCAATCAGGTGACTAGTCCAAAGCCCCAGTCAACTGATAAACCTCAACCATGAGGTTTAACTGAAGTATGATCTCCTCATACTTGATCAACCACCCTTGGCCTAGACCTAAGACTTCTAGACACCTCCATCAGCATCACACCCTCAGTGTCCATTCGAGTCCTCCACGACTCATTCACCCTTCGTGCTAGCCTTCAGGTGCTTCCATTTTCTATGTCATGCCTTCGGGTACTCTTAGCCAAGACCTAAGCCTTCTAGCCACCTCCATCAGCCTCACGCCTTCAAGGTCCATCCGAGTCCTCTCTTTCACCCTTCGTGTTAGTCTTCAGGTGCCTTCATCGACTATGTCATACTAATCGAGTCTCTTTTACCAATAGGTCACACCTCTGGGACTTCTTTATTACCAAGCCTTAATACTTGGACTTTCACCGCCAAGACTACACACTTGGACTTACGTGGCCAAGACTACACCCTTGGACTTTCCTTTACTAAATATTCATATTTGGACTTTCACCGCCAAGAATACACACTTGGACTTACGTAGCCAAGACTACACCCTTGAATTTTCTATTTGCCAAGTATCCAAACTTGCCCTTTCACCACTAAGACTACACTCTTGGACTTACGTGGCCAAGACTACACCCTTATACTTTCTATTTACTAAGTATTCAAACTTGGACTTCTCCATTGTCAAGAATCCGATCTTAGACTTTCCATTTCCAAGTATCCATTCTTGGACTTCCACTCGAGTCTCACTCGAGTTAGGTCAACCTTGACCTGAGCCAAATTGTTCCAACAATCCCCTCCTAACCATCTTCCTCATATGACCTTGGATATATCAAACATCCACTTGTCATATGGTTAACATATGGTCAAACTCATACTGTCAAAATAATGGTCAAACCCATTGTCAGCCTATTGTCAAACATCAAAACCCTACTCGAGTCCCACTTAAGTTTGGTCAATCGTGACCTGGGCCGATTGCACCAACAGACCTAGCTTGAGTGAGACTCGAGTGGAAGTCCAAGTTTGAAGACTTGACAAGGAAATTCCAAGATTGGATTCTTGGCAATGGAGAAGTCCAAGTTTGGATACTTGGTAAATGGAAAGTCCAAGGGTGTAGTTTTGGCACGTAAGTCCAAGTGTGTAGTTTTGGTGGTGAATGTCCAAGTTTGAATACTTGGCAAATGGAAAGTCCAAGGGTGTAGTCTTGGCCATGTAAATCTAAGTGTGTAGTCTTGACGGTGAAAGTCCAAGTATGGATACTTGGCAAGGAAGTCCAAGGGTGAGGTTTTGGCAATATAAAGTCCAAGCATATAGTCTTGATGGCATAAATCCAAATGAACCTTGACAAAGGAGACTCGGTTAGCATGACATAGTCGATGGAAGCAATTAAAGGCTAACGTGAAGAGTGAAGGAGTCGTAGAGGACTCGGATGGACCCTGAGGGTGTGAGGCTGATGGAAGTGGCTAGAAAGTTTAAGTCTAGGCTAAGGGTACCTGAAGGCATGACATAGACAATGGAAGCACCTAAAGGCTAGCGCGAAAGGTGAATGAGTCATGGAGGACTCAGATGGACCCTGAGAGATTGAGGATGATAGAGGTGGCTTAAAGGATTAAGTCTAAGCCAAGGGTGGTTGATCAAGTATAAAGGAATCATACTTGAGTTAAACATCATGTTGAGATTTACCAATCGACATACCTCGTGTTAAAGCAACTTATACATTATCATATCAAAAAACATATATATCAAACTAGACAGACTCCTGTTTGCTATAGATATGATATATACTTTGTCACGCCCCGAGGGTATACTTGTCCATCGACCAGACGGTTCCCTCTAGTGACAATACCCGATACAGTACCGATAGATGGCCCACATAACCGCTGACACCCACAAACTATATATCATAATGAAATAACACTGCCAAATAATAAAACTATCAAGACACACAGATATGCACTGGTGCAATTTTAACACAACCATAATCGAAAAACATAATAGAAATCAATACCAAAACCATAACCAAAATGCGGAAGCAATATATAATAAAATCCAAAACATACAATCCAAAATAATACAACTTGAATACGGAATAAAATCCAAACGCTCGGTGTGAGATGGGATTAACTGGTTGAGCTCCGAGCACCCAGGGAATCTTCTACCTACTACCTAGGCGACAAGAAAACCCAAGGTCTATAGTGGTGAGTATAAGACTCAGTGGTATATGAAAGATAGTTCATGTACTAAATAAACATATGGAGATCAACAAGTATATAGTCTTAAAGGTAATAACAAATAACCATCAATATAAAAATAATAAATGCATATACCAATCTGATCCACTAGATGTAATGTAATATATTGACTTATATGAAATCTGCAATGACACAAGTCATAACAACCTGAGCAAATATGCAACAATGTAACACGTACAAATAACTAGCATGTAGGTCAATGGATGACTTGATCTCACAAGTCATGGATATGTGATATCACATTGATACATGGGTAGATATATAGGAGACTATATATACTGAATTGACCCACCATGAGAAAGTATCATGGATCGTTATATGAGTGTCATATACTTTCTCATGTGACTATTGGTGTGAATAGTCCTTAGACCTGAAGTCACTACAGTTCCCTACATAAGGAGTTATGTACTTTGGTATCGTCTAACGTCACACTGTAATTGGGTGACTATAACGGCGATCACTGAGTATGTAACGAATTATGCAGAGGGATGTTAGTGATGTAGATGGGATCTATCCCTCCCATATGACGGGAGTGATATCTTTGGCCTCTTGATAGAGTAGGACCACGAAATGCATGACCATGCTCAAATGAGTCAATATGAGATATTGTGCTAATTTATTTGAGTGAGTCTACTTGGGGATCAAGAAAAATAAAGATTGATAAGAGGGTGACACGGTCTATGCCTCATTGATTGATCTGAGATATCAAGGATAGAAGGACATTGTCATATGATAATAATCACAGAAGAGGTTGTCGGATCTCGACATTCTCATCACTTGGGTAGCAGTGATGTATTACTAGATGCCGCTCATTGCTTATGCATCTAAAATGGTTTTGGATACATTGCCAACGTTTTGAGAGCCTATAGGGTCACACATAAAGAATATATTATTTTGGAGAGGAAATCATTTTGGTTTGACTAAAATGAATTATTAGTTAATTGGATTAACTAGAATGAGTAAGACTCATTACTTGGCTAAATTTGAGTTGGACTAAAATTGGTTTTTGTTGAGTTAGACTCAAGTCAAACCAAGAGAAGAAGGCTAAAATGATTAATCATAATTAATCATGTAATACATAAATTAATCATGTAATACACAAATTAATAATGTAATACACGAATTAACAAATGGGGTTTTAAATGGGATTTAAAAGCTCATTAATGTGCATTTAATGAGCATTAATTGACTTCCTTTCTTTTACCATGGAGAATAAGGAAGTGCATTTAATGTCTCATTAAGGTGTATTATTGTTTCTTCTTCTTCTTCAACGTGAGAATGAAAAACAAATTGAATCTGATTTATTTTGTTCTCAAAAAGCCAAGTATAGAGTGAAAAGAGAGACCTTGGCGTGGTTGCTAGCACAACCGAAAGGGTTTACCTCTCCTCTCCAAGATCGTGTGTGTGTGCACCGTAGAGGCGTGGACATTCTGACCACGCTGAGATCCGCAAGTGTTGCTGACTAGAATTAGAAGGGCACGCTTCGAAGGTAATCTCGATTCCTATAGGATAGAATCGATAATAGAAACGAGTATGTTTTTTTTGCTTGGATCTCTGGAGGGATCCTAAGTTTTCCGCTGCGAATTTTATTTATCGCTCGGGATCCCTATAGTGGTATCAGAGCCACTTGCGAAAAAAATGGCACATGTTTTTTTTTGGATGTTTTATGTGATATAAACATGAGATTAGTTTGAGTTAATTTAGCCAAGGTAGTGGGTTTGAATCAAGTCGGATGGTGCCGACTCGGTCTATGTCCGAGTTGATTTAGCCAAGAAGATAGTCTGCCGAGTGGGCTGAATCAAGTCGGATGGTGCCGACTCCGCCTGTGTCCGAGTTGATTCAGCCAAGCAGATGGTCTGCCAAGTGGGCTGGTTCAAGTCAGACGGTGCCGAACACACCTGGCCATCTTGAGGTCTCGGGTTCATAGAGATGGACAAAATGGGCAGCGACTCATAAGATGAATTAGCAAAAAAAAAATTTGTCGGGACCTCCCCCCTCATTTCGCAAGGGGCGCTTGCCTTGACCGCTCGCTAAGCTGCGGGACCGCCATTGTTGCGACTAATCCAAGATAGCGACTTAAAAAAAAATTGCACATAATAAAACTGATAAATAAAATAATTTATTAAATCATTGTGAATGATTTGTATATGGTGCATGGTTATGGCCTAGGACCCAATATGATTGTGGTTATGTGTTGTAATTCATAATACGGCCTGCGTGTCGTCATATGTATATGGGTGTTGTAATTTTTTTTTACACGGCCTGCGTGTTGTGCCTTCACTTCTATTTTCTAGTTGTAAAATAGATTTAGACTCGAATGTAACTCGAGTGTTCTCATTTTGTAATGTACAAAATAAATAAGCAATGAAAGTCCATTGAAGGTGGATGTTACAAGGACGATGCAGACAACACATGCTGACCAAAGGAAGCGCTTGGAGAAGATGCTATCCCTAGGGTAACCAATCGATTTTCTCATTGGCTTGAGAAATCGTAGAATAAGGGCCATAACCATGTCACGTTTAGCGTATATGTGATATATTTTGTGTGTAGGTGATGCATGCTAGATAATTTGTTATCTTAAAATTAAGTCAAATGAATATGCCTACCAAAGTTTGGGACTCATAAACTACCTCGATGATTTGTGTTGTGTTTGCCAAAGCAAAGAAGCGCATTTTATCTTGGTAGAGTGCGAGAGGACAATTTTGATGTCCCGCTATCAAACTTTGGATGAGACTTCACTAAGTGTCTCAATTAGATTGAGAAATACTTAGAGGCATTTCATAATAGTTAGGAGACACGGATACGAGAACATTTATACTAAGTCTTGGGCGATTAGCCAAAGATAACTCAAGATGATGTATAATGTGAATCTTGATCCTTTATTCCAAGAGTTGCATACGATGCAACAGGTAAAATGTTACCTACCTAGTGATACTAAATCTTGGGAGATTAGCCAAAGCTAACTCAAGGTGAGGTATGATATGGATCTTATCCCACATGAACTTGAAGCTCAATAGAACTGGTATGACTAGCTCCTATTGAAGCTAAAGGAATCAGTGGGAGTCTCATTTAATTAAAGGCCTAATTAAATAATTTTAGATATAATACTCAATTTTGCATATTATTTCTGTTGTAGATTACTATGTCTTCAAATACGTCAAATACCCTCTCTCTGCGATCGGTCCTTGAGAATGACAAACTTAATGGAGCAAGCTTTATTGACTGGTTCAGAAATTTTAGAATAGTTCTCAAACAGGAGCGGAAACTCTATGTCCTAGAGCAACCCATTCCTGAACCACCCACCAATAATGCTACTCGTACAGATAAGGATGCATACAAGAAGCATCAAGATGATGCATTAGATGCATCATGCCTTATGCTTGCAACCATGAACTCTGAGCTTCAGAAACAACATGAGAACATGGATGCCTTGATAGTTGCACGCCTTGGAAACAACAACTGCCTATCAGAAGCGACGAAACCTTGGCACGAGAAGATACGATTATTTTCATGCAAAATGCAAGAAGGAACACCCGTAGGAACTCATGTACTCAAGATGATTGGGTATGTTGTGAACCTTGAAAGATTGGGGTTTCCTTTAGGCCAAGAGTTGGCCACTGACATTATTCTATATTCGCTGCCTAGAGGCTTTAGTCAATTTGTCATGAATTATTAAATGAGCGAAATTGACAAACCATTGCCTGAGATCTTAAGCATGTTGAGAAGTGCTGAGAGCAATCTTAAGAAGATACAACCTGGTACTAATGATGTACTTATGGTTAAAAAGGGCAAGGGTAAGAAAAAGTCTAAAGGCAAGGGTAAGACCCAGAATAAAGATAAGGAAAAAGAATTGAAGCCTAAAAGTGGGGTGGCCAAGGAGGGGACTTGCTTCCACTGCAAGGAAGCTGGACATTGGAAGAGGAACTGCAAAAAGTACCTCGAGGAAGTTCAGAAGAAGAAAGGAATTGAGACTTCCACTTCAGGTATATATGTTATAGAAGTCAATCTATCTATTTCTTCCTCATGGGTATTGGATATCGGTTGTGCTTCTCACATTTGTACCAATGTGCAGGGCTTGAGAAGAAGTAGATCTTTGACAAAAGGAGAAGTGAACCTACGTGTTGGCAATGGTGCAAGAGTTGCTGCTATAGCTGTAGGAACATATTCCTTATCATTACCCAGTGGTTTAATTCTAGAACTTGAAGAGTGTTATTTCTTACCTGCAATAACTAAGAACATTATGTCTATGTCTTGTTTGGACAAGAAAGGTTTTTCATTTATAATTAAGGACAAGTGTTGTTCTGTATATTTAAATGAAATGTTCTATTGCAGTGCACACTTGATGAATGGACTCTATGTTCTAGACCTTGAAAACCCAGTCTATAACATAAATACCAAACGATTCAAATCTAATCATTTGAATCAAACGTATCTTTGGCATTGTTGCTTGGGTCACATAAATGAGAGTCGCATAGCCCAACTTCATAAGGATGGATTACTGGACTCATTTGATTTTGAATCATATGAGGTATGTGAATCTTGTCTTTTAGGCAAGATGACCAAGACTCCATTTAGTGGACAAGGCGAATGAGCGACATATTTGTTAGGCCTCATACATAGTGATGTATGCGGCCCTTTCAAAGTCGCAGCCAGAGGAGGTTATCAGTACTTCATCACATTTACTGATGATTTCAGTAAATATGGATATGTGTATCTTATGAGACACAAATTAGAATCCTTTGAAAAGTTCAAAGAATTCAAGAATGAAGTACATAACCAACTTGGTAAGAGTATTAAGATGCTTCGATCAGATCGAGGTGGAGAATACCTAAGCCAAGAGTTTAGTGACTATCTAGTTGAGTGTGGGATAAGATCTCAGCTCACTCCACCTGGAACACCACAGTTGAATGGTGTATCCGAGAAGAGAAATCATACTCTATTAGATATGGTACGATCAATGATAAGTCATACAGAACTTTCTCCTTCCTTCTGGGGATATACTCTAGAGACAGCCGCTTTCACACTTAACTGTGTTCCTTCTAAGGCAGCCGTAAAGACACCATATGAGATATGGACTGGGAAGAGTCCCAAGATGACTTTTATGAAGATTTGGGGTTGTGAGGCTTACGTACGACATCAAGTATCAGATAAACTAGGCCCCAAATCAAATAGATGCTATTTCGTTGGATATCCCAAGGAAACTAAGGGATATTACTTTTACAACCCCACACAAGGCAAAGTGTTTGTTTCCAGAAATGGTGTTTTTCTAGAAAGGGAATTTATTTCTTGAAAAATAAGTGGGAGTAAAATTGATCTTGAAGAAGTTCAAGATACACAAAATAGCACTGATACCTTAATAGAAAAAGAACAGTCATCACAAGGAGTGGTGATACCCAAGTAGTCCACATACCACTGTATAGAACATGCAAATGGTATGTATGATGATGTACATACATATGCAAAAATTATAGCTCAATTAAATGTAACATATCACAAGCATATGCAATATGCATCGAACATAAATATGCGCCTCCACGGCTATGCATATGCATGGTCACTGTCTGCACACCTCGCTACTCCGACCACGTGGGCCTGTGTGAACAAAATATGACAACTATTCCAACTCCAGCTACCACTACTCTCGAGTGATCGAATGGACAGTATGAGTAAGTAGCTATCTAGCCACATATGAGGGGTCCCTGTTGCAAGCAACTCCAGCTACCACTATTCACGAGTGGCTGAGTACTGCACGATAGGACAAGCTGCACACAATTCTAGCTAGAACTATCTTATAGTGGCCAAGTGCTGCAGATATCAACTGCCCATAACTCCCGCAACAACTATCCCATAGTGGCCAGGTGGATAGGTATGACTGATGACTCTCTCAACCATAAGGGAGACATAGTCAACAACATGCATGCAATATGATGATGTCTCCAATGCACGTAAGCCCTCCGACATGCATACTATCTCATAGAGAGTCATAAACAACAAACATATACACATATCATGCTAGGACCTCCAGTCCGTAAACAACACTCCACTGATGACCCACTCAACCATTCATGGTAATCATGGTCGACAGGAGATACTCAATGCAAGATAATACAATAAGACAATCAAGTCTACAGTTATAACCATTACCAACTCTAGTGGTATAACATGATCACCAATCAAAGACAACAACCATACTCAACTACATGTACTTATGCAATATTCATATATTAAACAAATATAATATCTATAATCAACAACAGTGATGAAACGAGACTGTATAGATATCAAATGAGTATCTCATAGTTCAACGGCTAAGTATAAAGCACAAGAATAAGTAGAGTGGAGTCAAGATAATTCTATCTATCATTAACAAAATTCATGCACTAAGATCAAGATCTACAAGAATCAAAGAGAAATCACCCACCTGATACATAGACTTATATGAGAATCTTAATGTCTGAATGACCATTCCAAATCAAAGTCCTGAATCTGTAGAATACAATATAACCAATCTTAATCCCTAATTGGTTAACCAAATCCCACAGTATAATCCCATCCCATTACTAATTTATTCTCCAATTAACACTACTGCATCAACCTATTGAACAAATATCATATACAAATCAAAGCTTACCTTCCCTGGTTTCAATTAGCCACAGTTTATCCAAAATATATACCCACTGTCGATCTCCAGAATTAAAGGTATATCAATTCTGAATTACCTGTAATCACAGAAATAAACTTCTCTCTAATCAACACATCTACAATCCTTAATTCACAACAATAGGAGAATAAGGGAATTACAAAAAATCGAATGGAATTAGTTCACAACAATTGATTAGCAGATCCAATCCTTTTAATCTTTCAGCTACATTCTAGCCAATCCACATAGATCATCTTCTTCACCTAATAACAACTATAATAATCCATAAACACTCTCCAACAACTTGCTAAATTATCACAAACATCAAACAAAACCTAACCAAGAACAATCAACTGATACCTCCCACAATTCCTCTGCTCCGATGTAGCACGCGACGAAGATCCAGCAAAGAAGCAAGTAGAAGTGAAATCGCAGGTAGTAGATCGTCGGTGGGGTGCACGATTCGGAGAAACCAACAATGACAGCAACAATCTGAAGTGAGGATACAAAAATGGCAAGACCACTCGCTGCTATCGAGATCCAAAAATGGCAGGTCATGATCGGAAGAAGGTGAAATGATCCAACTCTCGATGAGGACGAGCTCGCTGTGATCGAGCTCACGGCGTGGACACGAAGAGGGCAGCAACAACAGTAGCAGCTCCAGCTCATGGCGATGAAGAGAAGAATCGATCCGGGGAAGAGTGAAATTGAGAGAAGTTGCGGCTGGGAAATAGATTGGGAGAAGTGAAAAGGTTAAGGAAATTATGACCTAGTTTTTTATCCTATTTAAATCTTAGGGTAAGTTTAAGGATCGATTAATATAGGAAAAATAAAACTTAGTGTTTAATAAATTAACCTTTGGTTAAATTAATCTATTATTTCTCCATGAAATACCATAAAAATCTCTAAACATTCTTATAAAATTTTATAAAAAAAATTCCTAATTATATTATTTTATTATTTTTATTTTATTATATTTTTCGATATATTACATACTTCTCCGTCAGCATTTACATAGATTTTCAAATCTAATTATATGGTCGTCATCCTTTACTATTGAATACTGAGCTCAAGCAACAAAAATGTAAGAAACACAAATTTGAAAATAAATAGATACAATGGTCTAACTTCAAGGATATTGTTAAATATGCACTGTCCCGACAGTTCAAAATGTACCAGCGGGCATTTGAACTTGTAAACTAAGACATCGGAGGCAATGTCTCAGAATTGGGACAGGTATTATAGAGTGCTAAGGAATCCGAAATTAGAAGCGAGATTGAAACTTTAGAAAATGTTGCTCTGACAAAACAATTATATGCAAATGAACTGATGCAATTAAAACAAGGTGGAGGGCAGCTTGTTACTTCACTGAGAAATAAAGTTATTCACACATCAATGATTTAGGCAATGACATCACATCTTGCTTTTACGTACAAAATTGCCTCGAGAAGAAAACTTAGAATGGCAATCAATCGCATGGAAGTAAATAATATTAAGACTCAAAATCAAGATGAAATAACAGAAGTATTTGTGGATGGCGGTTTATATATGATTATACTAACGCATCCGATTATATCGTATTGGTTCAAATGCGATTAAAGTGATCTAACTATTAAAATTTTAATTAACAGATTTGTATTATTGAATGTGGGTCAATAAATTTTGGATCAATATGTATAAAATTCTTTAATCATATCGTTAGCATTGATGGAATATTAACAGATTATAAGGTTAGCTTTATATAGGATGTAATCTTAGCATGAGAGAAGAACAATCGACCGACTCCTTTTTCCCATCAAACAGAGCATACGGAGATGACTCTCTCGACCTGTGGAAGATCATGCCCTATGACTCTTCGACTTCTTCCGACTTCAGAATCTTCCGGTGATGTTGTCTCCAGATCTAGGTGCATGTTTATGTTTTACTTACGCTTCCGTTTTTCATTTTACTTTCGTACACTTATTATAAACCATTTGACAAGATCCTGTGTTCGGATCGTTTTATTTTTGTTTGTTTGATTACATATGCGGATACACAATCCATTAACGGATCCAAAAGATCCATCAATTGGTATCAGAGCATGGGTTAGGTGTCGCTGATTGTACAATATTGAGATGTGGTTTTTTGACGATTTTGGTCCAAATGTGTGTGTTTTTGCGTTAGATCTTCATTTAACGCATTTAAACACACATAATTGTCAAATCTAAGGGTTCAGAGTCTTAGGTTTAGCGTTGATTCGAAGTTTTTGGTATTTTTTCATGAATAACATGAAAAATGTCCATGTAATCGCTGCCATTTTTCGTCAAAACCATCGCTTAGATCTGCAAAACTTAGGTCACTAGTCGACTGATGTCCCAGACTTCAGTCGACTGATGTGGACCATTAGTCGATTGATGGTCGAAATTTGATGCACAAAAACTATTTTAGCGACTGGGGCACTCAACTAATCTTCATCAATCGACATGGGAAATTTTGAACAAAATGTTTGTGAGTCGATTGCGTTATTGGTTGTGGGTTAATGGATTTGGGATCCATATATATAAAATTCTTTAACCCGTATCGTTAGCATTGATGGGATATTAACGAGTTATAGGGTTGACTTTATATAGGGTATGATTCCCATAGGAGAGAAGAACGATCGGCCGACACTCTTTCTCCATCGGACAGAGCATACGGGATCGACTCTCTCGACTTGTGGAAGATCAAGCCTTGTAGCTTTTCGGCTTCTTCTAACATTAGATTCTTCCGGTGATGTTGTCTCCGAATCCAGGTGCATGTTTATGCTTTATTTACGTTTCCATTTTTCATTTTGTTTTTTCATACTTATTATAGATTATTTGACAAGATCTTGTGTTCAGATCATTTTGTTTTCGTTTGTTTGATTACATATGCGGATACACAATCAATTGATGGATCCAAAAAATCCATCAATATTTACAACTTTGTATAATATCAAAAGATAAGCGAGTACCTTATTGCATAAATTGTTCGAAAGGGCCTGAAGGAACTCATAGATATATACTGATACCAGATGAAAGCTAACCTGTAATTATCCACACACCAATAACAATTGGCATTCTAAGTCATCACATCTCAGTCTTGCCGAAAGACGAAGGTATGTCGTCTCGGCATGTCCGAGCTGAATGAAGAGGTCATCTCAGTCGTATAGTATTCCAGATGCCCTGCATCTCGGTTATTATTCTTCTTCTCAGCCGTATAGTATTCCAAATGCCCCACATCTCGATTATTATTCTTCACCTCGATCGTATAGTATTCCAGATGCCTCGCATCTCGATTATCATTTTTCATCTCTGTCGTACAGTCTCTCAAGTGCCCCACATCTCGGCAGTTGTACGTCATTTCAGTTGTATGGTCTTCCAAAGTCTGCTCTATCTCAGCAAGATAAGTGATGTGGCGGGTATTCGTGTTCGGATGACCTGCAAGGCAGCCCCTGTCATAGGTCCTACCCGACAAAAGAACAGATGCCCATACTGGATTATAGAAGCCTGTCCACCTCATTAATGAGGAATTGCCTCCCCTCAATTGCACAATGAGCATTAATCACAACCCATGCACCGGCAGCATTTATGAAGGTAATGATCCCTATTACCTTTAAGAGCAGACATGATTACGTCATGAAGTCATACCGCCCATGTCTATCATACCTCTCGGTAGGAAGACACTCGCTTATATATAGGCACTCTGAGGAGGAGAAAGGTAGGTGGGTGACTTCAAAACTTTCTCCATTTCCTTTGCCTCCTTTTTCCTACTAAACCCTGCCTTGGGCGTCGAAGGGGCCTTGCTGAGATCTCTCTCGGTGTCCTTAACTACCTTTTCCTTGCAGGATACGTCTCTCGGCCACCGTGCATCATTCGGCTTAAATCTGAAACACCGGCTCCTCCATTTCAGCTTTCCCGTCGTGTCAGTCGTCCTTTCGTTTGAGTTACTGGTCCTTTGTCAACTTCGCCACTGGACACCTCAGTATCCTAGTCTCAGTAGAAACATAATTGGCACCATCTGTTGGAACGTAAATACGCTTGAGACGAGGATGGGAAACCAAGGAGCGAACTCTTGCGACCATAACTCCACCAAAAGAAGTATGACCAGGGAAAGCATCATCGCCCTTGTCAAAACCACCATGGAGGACATCATATGCGAGCATTTCCCCAGAGGTCCTGCTCCTATACAGGCGTCCCCCATCCCGGTCCAAGGCCCAACATAAACGTCTTTCCCTTCAACCCTAGTCCCTTCGAAGACAGTTCCAATAGCCTCATTGTTGACTGAGTCATCCTCAATGACATCTATGTATGAGTCTTCTGAAGAGGTGCCCTCTTACACACCGCAGGAAAGGGACCCCAAGAGGGGAAAGGCTCCATTAGTCAACACAGATTCTCCTCTCGCTCCCAGCATCATAGCCGAAAGAATGGATAAATCCTTCAAGCCACTATCTGTAGGAGAATATAGCGGCCCCGCCAACCCAGAAGAGTATTTGGGGAGATTCAAGATGAAGGTTGTGGAATTGAAACTTCGCTTCACACCTCGGTCGTTTGTGCATGGCGATCCCATCTACGTCCCTGGATTAAAAAAAATTAATCCAAGACGATGACGGATTACCCAAGCAACCGATCCATCATCGTGTTATTCGATTAGAGTGGTCTCTTGAACAAACTTGTTGTTCAAGCAACCTAACTTTTTTCCTCGATTATCCGCAGAATAGATGATGTAGGGATCGTCGATTTTTGTGTTTATCTTCGGAGTCCAAGTAAATTAACCACATGCATTATACAAAAGAACAAAATCAAAATAAACAAGATTATACCTCTTGTATACCTCTTGATCTTCTATTGTATGTCCTATCCTCCTCTTTAACGTTGTGTGGGCAACGATCCTCCAAGAGTTGAAACCTCCTAGATCGCGTATCTTCCTTTTCTTGTTCACTCCGAACAAAGGAATATAATCAAAGACTTCTTCTCCTTTCTAGAGCCGACCACCAAGCTCCCAACTTGGATGTTGTCGCCGGCCAAGGAGAGGAAGAAGGATATGGTATGGGCGCTGGCCAAGAGCTCCAAGGGAAGAACCTAACACTTGTTGCCGCCGGCCAAGGAGAGGAAGAAGAGAGATGGGCGCCAGCCAAGGAGAGAAAGGAGATGAGATATGGGCGTCGGCTAGACCTTAGGAAGAGAAGAAAACCCTCCACTTGTTGCCGCCCAAAGCCTCTCCAAACCCTAATCTCCCAAGATTAGTTGCCTCCCAAGCCTTTAGAAGAAATCCCTAGAATTTCAATTCTATTTTTGTGCCGCCAAAAGCCAATGCCTCCTATTTATAGATTTTTCCCAAACCTCCTTTTAATCTTGTCCGTTGGATCTAGGTTTCATGAGGATTTTAATAGGCTACAATAGGGACCATGAGGAGGAGTTGGATCTTGGCCACCCAATGAATCTAGCCCACATAAAGTCTGATCCATTAATGATAATCCATTCCACTAGAGGATTATCATTAATCTACCTCACCAACCCCCATAAATAAATATGGGATCCATATATTAATTGTACAAATATCTCCCCGTGTTTAAGATCTCGAATATCCATCAATTAATTAATTTATTGATAATTAATTAATCAATATCTAACTCCATGAGTAGTACCACTCAACCTCATCAAAATACTGGACCAAGTCCACCTGCAGGGTTTATATGATGATCCTTATGAGCTCCTCAAGGGGACATCATCATCCTAATATATAGGACACTGTTTCCTCCAATAATCAATGACACACCATATAAATAATATCATTTCCCAACTTACCGAGCCTATTGATTAAATCTATAAATCTCGCCGATTGATAAATCAAATAAATAAATACTAAGTACATATGCCCATTATTATATCAGGATTAAGAGCATGTACACCATAATATCCGAGGTCCGATTCAATTATGTAGTCAGCAATAAATTGAATCATCTCTAAGTTAGTCCTGCTCAATACAAACAAAGTGTACTAGTGTAATTCTATGGTCAAGACAAACCAATATTAAATTACACTACAACCATACCAATGGTTTGTCCAAAACCATCTCAGTTGTGAGCCTCTACTTATACTCTATAAGGAACTGATAATATGATCTCCCGTGTGACACCACACACCATGTTATCTACAATGTAATGTATCACACAATATGCATAACTATAGATATGAAAATAATGATCATGTGATTCTTATTTCAAAATAAAGATGTTCATACAAAAGATAAAATTTTCAGTTTACATCCCAAAAATCTCCCACTTATACTAAAAGAATATGTTGTCCTCATACTGTCATACATCTGATTCCCATTCCCTCCACATGCCTATCAAAAGCTCTCGCTAGAAGGGCCTTAGTGAAAGGATCTACCAGGTTATCCTCTGATGCAATCTTGGCGACAACAACTTCTACCCTCTTTACGATCTCTCGTATCGGGTGGTACTTGCGCTCTATGTGTTTACTTGCCTTATGGGCTCGTGATTCTTTCGAGTTTGCAACTACACCACTGTTATCACAATAAATTGTGATAGTTCTGGGCAAACCAGGAATCACATCCAAGTCCATCAAGAAGTTCCTGAGTCATACAACTTCTTTGGCTGCCTCAAAGTCTGCCACATACTCAGCTTCCATGGAGGAGTCCGTCATGCATTTCTGCTTGACACTCCTCCATACAATGGCTCCACCTCCCAAAGTAAACACAAAATCCGAGGTAGACTTACTATTATCCCTATCTGATTGGAAGTCAAAATCTGTGTAACCCACAGGGAGTAATTGATCTGCCTTGTATACCAGCATATAATTCCTAATCCTTCTCAGGTACTTTAATATATGTTTTACCGCAGTCCAATATCCCTGTCCTGGATTACTCTGATATCTGCTAACCATGTCCACAACAAAGCAGATATCCAACCTCATACATAACATATCATACATGAGGCTTCCTACCGCCAAAGCATAAGGAACCGCCTTCATCTCCTCTATCTCCTTTGATGTTCTAGGACACATCTCTTTAAAAAAAGGTACTCCATGCCTAAAAGATAGAAAACCTTTCTTGGAGTTCTGCATGCTAAAACGAGCCAAAATAGTGTCTATGTATGAAGCTTGAGACAAGCACAACATCCTTTTCCTGCGATCCTTTATAACCTTGATCCCAATGATGTGTCCCACTTCTCCCAAGTCCTTCATATCAAACTGTTTGGACAACCATACCCCTACGTTTGATAACACCTTGACATTGTTTTCAATTAACAAAATATCATCTACGTATAATACAAGAAATACCACTACGTTTCTGTCACATCTCTTGTATACACAAAGACTCATCCGGACTTTGAATAAATCCATAAGACTGGATTACCTCATCAAAGCGGATGTTCTAAGATCTCGAAGCTTGCTTCAATCGATAAATGGACCGATTAAGCTTTCACATAAGATGCTCTTTGCCCTTTGCAATGAATCCTTCTGGTTGCTTAATATAGATGTTTTTTTCAAGACTTCCATTAAGGAAAGTTGTCTTGACATTCATCTGCCACATCTCATAATCCATATGAGTAGCAATGCATAAGAGAATCCGAATAGACATAAGCATGGCCATCGACGAAAAAGTCTCCTCATAATCGATACCCTCTTTTTGAGTATACCCTTTCGCAACAAGACTTGCTTTGAAGGTCTCAATATTCCCATCTATTCCTCTCTTTCTTTTGTAGATTCACTTGCATCCAATGGTTTTTACGCCATTGGGTGGTTCTGTTAGCTCCCAAACCTGATTTGAATCCATATATTCTTTCTCAGAATTCATTACACTTTGCCAAGATACCACATCTTAATGTTGGATTGCCTCGTCATATGTCCAGAGATAAAGTTCATGTTCGCTAGGGACCAAATCAGAAGATTCTCCCAAGAACATAATTCTATCAGGCTATCTAACAACCCTCTCACTATGATGAGGTATCACCTGTGTATCCTCTGTGACACACGGTGCAGTCACTTGTGGTATATCCTCTTGTACTAGTGGTACTGAAGTAGTGATTTCCCCTCTCAATTCCTCCAGAACACCCTCTGATCTCTAGGACTATAAAACAAACCACCTTTAATTCCTCTAGGATAGCCTACGAACATGCGCACTTCTATACGAGGTTCCAACATACCAGCATCTGCCTTTAGCACATGTGTTGGACTCTCCCAAATCCGAATATGTCTCAAATTAGGCTTTCACCCAGTCCACAATTCTGTGGGAGTAGAAGGCACTGATTTAGATGGTACCAAGTTCAGAATATTCACTGTCGTATCCAGAGCATACCCCCAGAACGAATCTGACAACTCAGAATAATCCATCATCGATCTAACCATCTCCTTAAGAGTTATATTCCTTCACTCCGCTACACCATTCTGCTGGGGTGTGCCAGGTGCAAACAATTGGGATTGAATCCTAGCCTCTAACAAGTAAATCCTAAACTCTCCCAAGAGGTACTCACCACCACGCTGAAATTGTAGTGTCTTGATACTTTTACCTTGATGTTTCTCCACATCAGCCTTGAATTATTTGAATCTGTCAAAGCATTCAAACTTGCGGCGTATTAAGTAAATGTATCCATATTTTAAATAATCGTCTATAAAAGAGATGAAATATTCAAAACCACCTCTAGCCTGGATAGACATAGGACCACACTAATCAGAATGAACCAATTCCAACACATCTTTGGCTTTATACCCCTTGGCCTTAAAAGGCCTCTTGGTCATTTTACCTTCCAAGCAAGATTCGCAGATTGGGAAATCTTCCACCACAAATGAACCCTCAGGTCCATCAGCTATCAACCTTTTAATTCTACTTAGGTTAATATGACCTAACCTTAGATGCCAAAGATATGTTTGGTTCATTTTCGAAGGTTCTTTTCTCTTATTAGATTTAGAAGATGAGTTATTTACTTCTATTTGCATCGTGGGAGCTTTTGATTCAAGGGTATATAAATTTCCTATCAATGCACCAGAATAGATAATCTCTCTATTCCTTTTTATAACAACTCTGTCATTAAAAGAAATAGAATATTCATTCCAAAATAATTTAGAAATCAAAATCATATTTTTTCTAAATAAAGGTACATAAAGGCAATTCTTCAGAACCAAAGTTTTATTCCTATCAAAAGATAAATAAACATCTCCCACTGCAATAGCCATCACCTTCGTAGCATCCCACGAGTAAACGGTAATCTCCCCCTTAGCTAGTCATCTGGTTTTTTAGAACCCCTACAAAGTATTGCAGACATGATCAGTGACTCTCGTATCTACACACCAAGTGCCGGTAGATAATACTGCTAAACATGTTTCAACGACTAGACCAAAAGATATACCTTTGTTTTGCTTCTGGTTAGGGCAGTCCTTCTTTCAATGTTCAGTCTGTTTGCAAGTGAAGCACTTGTCTTTCGGCTTCTTCACTCCTCCCTGAGATCCTCCCACCATCTTTGCTCCACCTTGTTTCTTCTTCTTCTTGCCTTTCGGCTTAGAAGTTCAAAACCTTCTGAGCAACCATGGCCTGAGCCTGAGCACTCTGACGAAAAAGCCCCTTTATCACCTAGAGTTCTGTCAGAAGCTTCGCCAACGAATACAACCTCTTATTCATGTTCTTGTTCAGGCGAAACTCCTCAAAACTCCTAGGTAGAGATTGAAGAATGATATCGACCTGGGTTTCCCCATTGATCTTAGCTCCTTGGACTTCCAGCTCATTCAAATGAGCCATCATCTTGAGAACATGATCTCGTACGGGTGTTCTCTCAACCATGGTGGTTGTCATCAAGTTCCTCATGGCTTCCTGCCTCGCAGCCCAATTTGGTGTCCGAAAAGTTCCTTGAGATTGAGCATCATGTCATAAGCAGTGGGCATGACTTAATGCTGATGTTGCAATACATTTGACATAGACGCCAAAATGTAACAACGCATCATCTCATCAGCCATAATCCACTTTTTATAACTCTCTTTCTCCTTTTCCCCAGAATCATCTACAAGCTTAAGAGGACACTCTTTGAAGAGTACATACTTGTACTCCTCAGTAGTCAAGATAATATCTAGATTCCTTTTCCAATCAATATAATTGGGTCCAGTAAGTTTTTTTTCTTTAGTATCATAGCAAGTGGGTTGAAATTCAATTTTAAAAAACCTAAGAATCACATAGATCAAAACATTAGATTTCAAAAAATTATTGATTCCTCAAACAATAAAATTTTAAAATCAACCAACACCTCAAAACACCGAAAATATCATATGCCACAATAGTATGGACGTATACGAATTCTACATTTGTAAGAGGAGGTTTTACCCATTAATTTTATTATCCTATCAACCTAACTTTATGAAAAAAAAATAATTGTTGGTTCCTCTTCGGCCCTACAAATAAAAGCAGTGACTCCAATGGGAAGGATACTCTTATTTGCATCTAAGTGTGCACCATTACTCGATACCAAGGTAATTATCTCGGATTATGTGCCTTCCGATGGGGAAGTACACACACTCCTAAATAATTTCCTATAACCATATTCGACTCTGTGATCCGCAAAACAAACTAATCCGATGGGGAGGAAGGCACTCAAAGCCGACGTGCAAGTTTGTTTGCATCACATGTCAAATCGTAATGGAGGCCATGGGAATTTTAAAAAAATATCCCTCTTCCACTTAATAATTTAAAATGAGGAATTTTCCTAACACGCAATATGCATATCAAACAAGAAGCAATAAATATGAAAAAAAATATTTTCCAACAATTATGGCTTTTGTTTTCCAATATGCCTCCCGTCGTGTCGCCATCTCGTCCGCTCCTCCCTACGCCATGTACAAACCATCCAGAGATCTGAGCTAAGAAAAACTATTTTAATTTACATCCATTGATCCTATACTCCACGAAGGAGTGTACATGAAATCTAGATCGAAAGTAAACTAAAATAAAAGAGTGGCTAAATAATGACGTACTTAATTACAAAAATTAAATATTAGCCTCGTCAACCCCGAGGATTCAAATAATATTACAATAACACACATCCAATCACATACACACACATATGGCCATAATAGTTGGATCTTATGCTTGCAACTAAAAATTTAGCCTACGCACATCCTACTATTATCCGACACATACAATATATGATAAGTGAATAAAAGTAATCGAATCCTAAACACACAAAACCAAAAACCATGGCTCTGATACCAATTAAAGGATGTGGAACCGAAGCATCGCTTCGCACCTCGGTCGCTTGTGCATGGGGATCCCATCTACATCCCCGGATTAAAAAAATTAATCCAAGATGATGACGGATTACCCAAGCAACCGATCCATTATCATGCTATTCGATTAGAGTGGTCTCTTGAACAAACTTGTTGTTCAAGCAACCTAACTCTTTTCCTCGATTAGCCGCGGAATAGATTATGTATGGATCGCCGGTTTTTGTGTTTATCTTCGGGGTCCAAGTAAATTAACTACATGCATTATACAAAAGAACAAAATCAAAATAAATAAGATTATACCTCTTGATCTTCTATTGTATATCCTATCCTCCTCTTGAACGTTGTGTGGACAACGATCATCCAAGAGTTGAAACCTTCTAGATCGCGTATCTTCCTTTTCTTGTTCGCTCCGAACAAAGGAAGATAATCAAAGACTTCTCCTTTCTAGAGCCGACCACCAAGCTCCCAACTTGGATGTTGTCGCCGGCCAAGGAGAGGAAGAAGGAGATGGTATGGGCGCTGGCCAAGAGCTCCAAGGGAAGAACCTAACACTTGTTGCCGCCGGCCAAGGAGAGGAAGTGTTAGTAATATATGAGAGATGTCCTAAGGCAATCGCCTTATGTATGAACCATTTATATGATAAATGAAGATTCACTATTTGAGTATACATGTTTCATGTATTTGATTGGATCTTAAACTCATTTACTGAATGTCCACGATACGATTCATAGCATGAGAGAATTTGTGATTGGATCATAACTAGTGAGTATCTCTACATGTGTAATTGTGATGTATCAGAATTATCCCTAGTCGATGAATTGATGGATTTGGACACCATCAATTCTGTCGAGACTAGCACGAGGTGTACTCCTTGGTGTATCCAAGCAGCTGATTCTCACTAGCTGGAGACATTGTGATGTCTGGAGTTGATCGTGGATGCTAGTTATGGTAACTAGTTCATTGGAGTGACCAGCCGTAAGACTTCATATGGTTCTCTGCATATATAGATATGTCAATGAAGTTCTTACTGTAGCTTAACCGCAATGATCCTTTGACTTGCGGTATTCAAGTCATCTTGATCATGGAGACTTATGCTTTGACATCTTAAGCAAGCATCTCTAAGGAGATGTGGACCCGGGATGATTGGGTATAAGTCGAAGTGATCGAAGGTGTTTGAATAGCCTATAAAGGATTCACCACTCCTTGCGAGGAGATGTATACCAATGGCCTCTCGTTGGATTGTTACAAAAGTCTTTGGCCAAAGCATTACATGTTTAGAGTAAGGTACTCTTCGATACATGTGCAGTAACTAGAATCCGTAGGATGAGTAAATGATAATTGGGCTAGGTGTGACGTAGTCAGCCTAGTGGAGACTGACACTATAGACCATGTCCTGAACCAAGTGGGTATAAGATGAGTGAAGGGAATGGGGCACGATTTATTCAAGCTGCTGAAGGGTTTCAGAAATAGTTCTGGATCAACCGTTGATCTTTTCGGTTAATTGGGGATGATGATGTACTACTAGGTGCCACTCATGATCGTTCTATAATTAATGGTTAATTATAGACGACCAACATAAACCGAGAACCTATTTGGTCACACGCACAATGAGCGTAATCCGAAGGATTTAAAATGAGCTTGAGAATGGGATTCTCAGACCGAGAGAAACTAGGTTTGGTTGGACAAAACATGGAGCGAGCATGAAATCGTTTTAGTCGCAATAGAAGCGTGGATGGGCCGTGTCTTATGAAGACATAATGGATGAACCAAAATGGTTTGGTTCTAATCCAATGGAGGAGAATAAACCAAAGGGTTTGATTTATTTTAAACGAATGAACCAAAAGTTGGTTCGGTTCATTTTAACTTAAAATAAACCATCATGGTTTGGTTTATTTTAACTTATATTAATGGAGCGGGTTAACGGGCGTTATGGTTATGATCCAATAACCATTAATAGAATTAGTTCTCTATAAAAAGAGGGCTTAAGGTGTTGTTAATCCCTAATCCAAAAACCCTAGCTTGAGTTGTCGCCCACCCCATTGAAGGAGTCGGCGCCAACCCTAGTGCCGCCGCCCCACCTCTTCCAACCAGCATCCAGAAGGAACCTTCCTTCCCCCTCGCCGGCGTCGAGCTGCTGCCTGTTAGTGCTCCGGTGATCTTCCTTGGGTTCGGTAATAAGGTGAGCTTCCACCTTTCTTTTGGCCGGCCCTTACTCCCCCACCAAAGCTGTCCAGTTTTCTGGACAGCTTGTTTTCTTTTCGTCGGAGCATCGTTTGGACGACGTTTGGAGCTCTGACAGCTCCTTACTTACCGGGGATTCGATCTCCGGTAATCCTCTGAGGTGGAGGATGAAGGATTCGTCAAACGGTTGACGAATACCTCTCCGGAGAAGCGAGTTTTGAGGACTCGGTTTTGGATCCGAATTTGGATTCGGATCATGATCATCTCTCGATCACATCGTCTTCAACAAGAGGCTAGTAACCCGTACGAAGATGAGGCTCTTGACTTAGCGAAGTCATCCCGAGGATACTCGGCGTGGATACGGATAGAGACGATTCTAGCGAGGATCATTCCGGTTGATGCCGTTCCCACTACACGTGATGCGCAAGGTATACGTAGTTAAATTTCCTTTTATTGCAAATTTAAATTTACGGTTATGTCTACACATGTTGTACTATGCATGCGTGTGATGTGTGTGTTGTAATAAATGTAGATTTATTATTTTTATTTCTTCATTGCACATGTTTACGAAACATGTTCGAACACACACTCATGTGGTGTCAAAACCCAAAGGGTATCAGAGCCCAGGTTGTGTTTCGACATAATCGTAAAATGGTTTTGCGATAGTCATAATGATATTTCTGGAAATTTTCTACTTTTGGAAAGTTAGAAGTATTTATGGAAATTTTCAATTTTGGAAAGTCTAGAAGTATTTATGGAAATCTTCCACTTTTGGAAAGTTGGAAGTATTTATGGAAATTGATATTTTCCATAAATAAAATATTTGATTAGATTTGGAAATTTGTTTCCTAATTTAATCATGATTTGATTTGGGAAATCAAATCTTAAAATATTTTATTTCCATAAGTAGTTTTGATGATTTAGGAAATTGGTTTCCTAAATTGACTTTCCTTAATCAACTATTTCCATAAATAAAATATGTGATTAGATTTGGAAATTTGTTTCCTAATTTAATCATGATTTGATTTAGAGAATCAAATCTTAAACATATTTTATTTCCATAAATAGTTATGACATATAAGGAAATTATATACATGACATAATTGTATGCCATGTAATTGCATTAGATGCATATTATTATGCCATGCGTGTCGTGACATGTAGATGTATGCCATGTATGTCATGCCATGTAGATAATAGTTATTTGCATGCAAAGAGGATGAGACATAAAAACCGTTACTCAATATTAAAGCCTACACCTTCCATTAATATGGTTAGAACCAGAGTTCCGTTTCTTGTTTGGGTTGTTGGACTCTCTTCAAGCCCGGCTCGAACCCGAACATGTTCAAACCATGGAATAGTTTAATACTAATATGGTAAGAGTCAGAGGTCAATCATTAGCTTTGGTTGTTGGACTCTCTCCAAGCTGGGCTAATTGGTTGAATGCGCTCTAACCATATTAAAACTATTTCTCAATTAATGGGTTGGCTTTAACCTGGAGCATCACCTTGTTGGACTCTCTCCAAGGTCGATGTAAAGGGAGGTGAAGTTGGGTGCTATGCATATGATGCATACTTGTTAATGTGTTAACAACCCGATGTATGTGTGAACATTCAATAAGTTGATAGCACATTGTGATAGTTGCATATACGTGATATGTAATCGGTATAGTTGATACCTACCGTCGTAGTTATGAATGGCTTGTTGGACTCTCTCCAAGGTTGTTCATATCTATGATGGATATCAGCCCATTCGGAGATGGACCTACGATCTCCCGAAGTGATTTTGGGGTTTTTGAAATTCGAAAAATGAATGGGATTTATAAATGTATATTGATGCATTTTAAAAATTATTTTATCATATATGCTCATTTTGTATTTCTAGGTCAATCGATTGATCATGACGTCTTTGAATTTGCGCACTATTTTGAATTCAAACAAACTGACTGGGCCTAACTTCCTGGACTGGCTTAGAAACCTGAGAATTGTTCTCAAGGCAGAAAAGCTTCCATATGTCCTTGAAGAGCCTCTTCCCAACCATCCTAAGGACGATGCAACTCCAGACCAAATGTTGGTCTATCAGAAGCATGTGGCAGATTCTGAGCTGGTGAGATGCATCATGCTAGCGGCGATGGTACCTGAGCTGCAAAAGCAGCATGAGCATATGGATGTTAATACTATGGTCTTCCATCTTCATGAGTTGTTTGATGAGCAAGCGAGATCCGAAAGGTTCGAGGTCTCTAGGCTCCTCTTCACCACGAAGATGCAAGAAGGTTCGTCTGTAGTGCAGTTTGTGCTAAAGATGAACGAGTACATCGAGCGGCTAGCCACCCTCGGGTTTGTGATGGATCATGAGTTAAGTATTGACTTAATTCTACATTGTTTGCCCAAGAGTTTCTCACAATTTGTGATGAACTATCGGATGAACAAATTAGAATCCACTATTCCCGAGCTCCTCAATATGCTGAAGACTGTGGAGCCTTCTGTAAAGCATGAGGAGAAGGCAGTTCTGTTAGTTGATTTCTCAAAGAAAGGTTCTAAGAGGAAGGCAAAAGAATAGAAGAAAGGGAAGAACAAAAAGGCAAAGAAGGCAGAACCAGCACAAAAGGGCACTTGCCATCATTGTGGCAAGGAAGGCCACTAGCGAAGAAACTGCAAGATTTATCTTGAGTCCATGAAGAAGAAGAAGGCATCTGATGCCCCATCCTCTTCAGGTATCTTCGTTATTGATTGTCATTCTATTTCCTTAGAAACTTGGGTATTGGATACTGGATGTGGCTCACATATATGTAATGACATACATGGGCTAAGGAATAGAAGAAGACTCATCAGAGGGGAGTCAAATTTGCGAGTTGGCAATGGAGCAAAGGTTGTTGCGGTCGCCATCGGAACTTATTTGCTGAAGCTCCCTAGTGGACTAGTCTTGGAACTGGATAATTGTTATTGTGTTCCTTCTCTAATAAAGAACATTGTTTCTATTTCCTGCTTAAATAGAAATAGTTTCCATTTGACATTTAGTAACAATTGTTGTTATATAACTTTGAATGGCGTACTTTATGGAACTGGAACTTTGAGCAATGGCATTTATACGTTGGACGTATCCAGTGACATTTTCAATATCGAAGCGAGCAACAAGCGTGCTCAAAAAGATAATCAATTAGACTCCTACATGTGGCATTGTCGTCTTGGCCATGTAAGCAAGAAACGCATGTCGGAATTACACCAATGTGGAATTCTGAAATCGTTTGAATTGGATTCATACGATACATGCGAATCATGCTTAAAAGGCAAGATGACTAAGTTACCTTTTACTGGAAAAGGTGAACGAGTGGGAAAGTTACTAGGTCTAATACATACTGATGTATGTGGACCTATGTCAACTCAAGCTTTAGGAGGCTATAGCTACTTCATTACCTTCACCGATGATCACTCACGGTTTGGGTATGTGTTCTTGATGAAATACAAGTCTGATGCCTTTGAAATGTTCAAAGAATTCAAAAATGAAGTAGATAAACAACATGACAAGATTATTAAAATACTTCGATCGGATCGAGGTGGTGAATACTTAAGTCAAGATTTTCTTGATTATCTAAGAGACAATGGCATATTGTCTCAATGGACTCCGCCATATACACCACAACATAATGGTGTATCTGAAAGGCGTAACCGGACCTTGTTGGACATGGTCAGGTCAATGATGAATCATGCTAATCTTCCCAAGTCCTTTTGGGGCTATGCACTTCAGACAGTTGTTTACTTGTTAAACAGAATGCCAACCAAGGTAGTCTCTACTACTCCATATGAGATATGGAATGGAAAGAAACCTCATGTATCTTACTTGAAGATATGGGGTTGTCCAGCTTATGTGAAGCGGACTGTATCAGACAAATTGAATGCTAAGTCTGATAAATGTTTATTTATTGGATACCCTAAGGAAACAAGGGGTTACTAATTCTATCATCCTGTGGAACAAAAGGTGTTTGTTTCAAGGCATGCTGTGTTTCTAGATAAAGAGTTTCTCTTGCAAGAAAACAGTGGGAGTGTCGTCGAGCTTGAGGAGGCTCAAGAGACTCAAATAGACATTAATGAGATACCTAGTGAAGCACAACAACCGATAACTCATAATGATGAGCAATCGGCTGGACCTACTGTAACACCACATCTTCGTAGATCTGGTAGAACACGCAACATTCCTGAGAGATATGGATTTCTCGTAAGTGAATCGAACGACTTGTTACTCATTGATGATGAGGAGCCTACCAGTTATGAAGAAGTGCTGACAAGTTCAGAAAGGGATAAGTGGCTTGGTGCCATGAAGTCGGAAATGGATTCCATGAATGAAAACCAAGTTTGGAACTTGGTTGACCCACCTGAAGGCATAAAGCCTATAGGGTGCAAGTGGGTTTTCAAGAAGAAAACCGACATGGATGGTAATGTGATTACCTATAAGGCTAGATTGGTGGCGAAAGGATATCGTCAAAAGCAAGGTGTTGATTATGACGAAACTTATTCGCCTGTAGCTATGCTTAAATCCATTCGAATGCTCCTGGCCATAGCGGCTCATTATGATTATGAGATATGGCAGATGGATGTGAAAACAACTTTCCTTAATGGAAACTTGCTCGAGGACATGTATATGATACAGCCTAAGGGTTTCACATCGGTTGATAAAACCAAGGTATGCAAATTGTGACGGTCCATTTATGGATTGAAGCAAGCATCCAGGAGATGGAATATCCGTTTTGATGAGACAATCAAAAAGTTTGATTTCTCACAAAATCCAGACGAACCTTGTGTGTACAAGAAGGTTAGTGAGAGTGCAGTTATGTTCCTAGTATTGTATGTCGATAACATATTACTTATAGGAAACGATGTGTCAATCTTACAGTCAGTTAAGGTTTGGTTATCCAAGACATTCTCCATGAAAGACCTGGGAGAAGCAACCTACATCCTCGGGATTAAGATCTATAGAGATAGATCAAAACGGTTGCTTGGTCTTTCACAGTCTACATATATAGACCGAGTGCTAAAAAGGTTTAGCATGTCGGAATCCAAGAAAGGTTTCCTACCCATCAGGCATGGGGTACACCTTTCGAAGTCTATGTGTCCGCGCACAGAAGACGAGAGGATTTGCATGAGTAAGATTCCCTACGCATCCGCAATAGAATCTATCATGTATGCTATGTTATGTACGAGTCCCGATGTATCGTATGCTCTGAGTGTCACGAGCAGATACCAGTCTCATCCAGGAATGGATCATTGGGTGGCTGTTAAGATGATCCTTAAGTACTTAAGAAGAACTAAGGATGTGTTCCTAATATATGGAGAAGGGGACATGGTGATACGCTGGTATACGGATGTCAGCTTCCAGACAGACAAGGATTATTCCAGGTCTCAGTCTGGATACATGTTCACCCTGAATGGGGGCGCAGTGAATTGGAAAAGTTCCAAACAAGACACTGTAGCGAATTCTACCACTGAGGCAGAATACATTGCAGCTTCGGAAGCAGCAAAGGAAGCGGTTTGGATTAAGAAGTTCGTTTATGAACTTGGTGTGATTCCAGCCATTGTTGAAGCAATACCGGTCTACTGCAACAACAATGGAGCAATTGCATCGGCGAAAGAGCCAAGGTCTCATCAACGATCCAAACATGTGCTTCGCCGCTATCATCTTATCAGAGAGATCATCAGTAGGAACGAAATACAAATCGAGAAAATTCCCACTGAAAGGAACTTAGCGGATCCTTTGACTAAAGCATTACCTCAAAGAAAGTTTGAGGGTCATGTTAGTGCTTATGGTATTGGATACCATAGAGATTGACATTAGGCCAAGTGGGAGTCTGTTAGTAATATATGAGAGATGTCCTAAGGCAATTGCCTTATGTATGAACCATTTATATAATAAATGAAGATTCACTATTTGAGTATATATGTTTCATGTATTTGATTGGATCTTAAACTCATTTACTGAATGTCCACGATACGATTCACAGCATGAGAGAATTTGTGATTGGATCACAACTAGTGAGTATCTCTACATGTGTAATTGTGATGTATCGAAATTATCCCTAGTCGATGAATTGATGGATTTGGACACCATCAATTCTGTCGAGACTAGCATGAGGTGTACTCCTTGGTGTATCCAAGCAGCTGATTCTCACTAGCTGGAGACATTATGATGTCCGGAGTTGATCGTGGATGCTAGTTATGGTAACTAGTTCATTTGAGTGACTAGCCGTAAGACTTCATATGGTTCTCTGCATATATAGATATGTCAATGAAGTTCTTACTGTAGCTTAAGTGCGATGTTCCTTTGACTTGCGGTATTCAAGTCATCTTGATCATGGAGACTTATGCTTTGACATCTTAAGCAAGCATCTCTAAGGAGATGTGGATCCGGGATGATTGGGTATAAGTCGAAGTGATCGAAGGTGTTTGAATACCCGATAAAGTATTCACCACACCTTGCGAGGAGATGTATACCCATGGCCTCTCGTCGGATTGTTACTAAAGTCTTTGGCCAAAGCATTACATGTTTAGAGTAAGGTACTCTTCGATACATGTGCAGTAACTAGAATCCGTAGGACGAGGAAATGAAACTTGGGCTAGGTGTGACGTAGTCAGCCTAGTGGGGACTGACACTATAGACCATGTCCTGAACCAAGTGGGTATAAGATGAGTGAAGGGAATGAGGCACGATTCATTCGAGCTGCTGAAGGGTTTCAGAAATAGTTCTGGATCAACCGTTGATATTTTCGGTTAATTGGGGATCATGATGTACTACTAGGTGCCACTCATGATCGTTCTATAATTAATGGTTAATTATAGATGGCCAAAATAAACCGAGAACCTATTTGGTCACATGCACAACGAGCGTAATCTGAAGGATTTAAAACGAGCTTGAGAATGGGATTCTCAGACCGAGAGAAACTAGGTTTGGTTGGACCAAACATGGAGCGAGCATGAAATCGTTTCAGTCACAATGGAAGCATGGATGGGCCGTGTCTTATGAAGACATAATGGATGAACCAAAATGGTTTGGTTCTAATCCAATGGAGGAGAATAAACCAAAGGGTTTGGTTTATTTTAAACGAATGAACCAAAAGTTGGTTCGGTTCGTTTTAACTTAAAATAAACCATCATGGTTTTGTTTATTTTAACTTATATTAATGGAGCGGGTTAACGGGCCTTATGGTTATGATCTAATAACTATTAAGAGAATTAGTTCTCTATAAAAATAGGGCTTAAGTTGTTGTTAAGCCCTAATCCAAAAACCCTAGCTAGAGTTGCCGCCCACCCCATTGAAGGAGTCGGCGCCAACCCAAGTGCCACCGCCCCACCTCTTCCAATCGGCGTCCAGAAGGAGCCTTCCTTCCCCCTCGTCGGCGTCGAGCTACTGCCGGTTGGTGCTCCGGTGATCTTCTTTGGGTTCGGTAATAAGGTGAGCTTCCACCTTTCTTTTGGCCGGCCCTTACTCCTCCACCAAAGCTGTCCAGTTTTCTGGACAGCTTATTTTCTTCTCGTCGGAGCATCGTTTGGACGACGTTTGGAGCTCCGACAGCTCCTTACTTACCGGGGATTCGATCTCCGGTAATCCTCTGAGGTGGAGGACGAAGGATTCGTCAAACGGTTGACGAATACCTCTCCGGAGAAGCGAGTTTTGAGGACTCGATTTTGGATCCGAATTTGGATTCGGATCGTGATCATCTCTCGATCACATCGTCTTCAACATGAGGCTAGTAACCCGTACGAAGACGAGGCTCGTGACTTAGCGAAGTCATCCCGAGGATACTCGGCGTGGATACGGATAGAGACGATTCTAGCGAGGATCGTTCCGGTTGATGCCGTTCCCACTACACGTGATACGAATGGTATACGTAGTTAAATTTCCTTTTATTGCAAATTTAAATTTATGGTTATGTCTACACATGTTGTACTATGCATGTGTGTGATGTGTGTGTTGTAATAAATGTAGATTTATTATTTTTATTTCTTCCGCTGTGCACATGTTTATGAAACATGTTCGAACACACACTCGCCGCGGTGCCAGAAACCCAACAGGAAGAAGAGAGATGGGTGCCAGCCAAGGAGAGAAAGGAGATGAGATATGGGCGCCGGCTAGACCTTAGGAAGAGAAGAAAACCCTCCACTTGTTGCCGCCCAAAGCCTCTCCAAACCCTAGCCGCCCAACCCTTGAAGCAAACCCTAGAATTCCAATTCTATTTTTTGTAGGGTCGATATGTTGGCTGACTAGAGGGGGTGAATAGCCTTTGTCGTAGACGATGAAATTCGTTCGTTCGTTGCTCGTCTACAAAACTATTAGCGCAAGCGGAATATGCAAATACAAAAAAATTAAAGACAAAACAAAAGAGGAATAAACACAAATGCTAACACCGCATGTAACGTGGTTCACGGATACGCCGCTAATCCACGGTCCGATTCGTCAAAGGTGAATCACGCCTCAAGCTTTCACTATTCTCTCTATTGGACCAAGCTAGGTGGAGGTAACCTCTTTAGAATCCCTCTTCTTACAATGGAATGGAATAATAGCAAGTAAGAAGAGTGGGAATTCTTTATGGCACTTTGGGAGAAGGTTAGAGCATGAACATTAGGCTCCCAAAGCCCCACACTCTTCGTCTTTATAGAGGAAGAAGGTTTCTTCCCGTTGACATAGGAGCAATCGACTGATGTCCCTATCAGTCGACTGGTCCTATAGCCGTTGCCTAATAACGGCTGCTTTCCACGTTGGATTCCATCCAACGACACCATCATCAGTCGACTGATCTTACCATCAGTCGACTGATCGACCTATCAGTTGAGTGCTCGCGAGCTCGACTCGCTTCTGTGCCCGAAACCCTTGCAACCAATTGACTGATGCATTCATCAGTCGACTGGTGGTCTCGCAGTCGACTGTCATTCCATGGCAGTCGACTGTTGGCATTTGAACCGGTCTCGAACACTAGTCGAGTCATAGTCGACTTAGAGTAGTAAACTACCATAACATGGCAATCGACTGATGTCGGAAAATCCCATCCGACACTTAGCCAATTGGCCAAGTTTCACCTAAGAGCACTACCCCTTGCCGGGTTACATTCGCTCACTCTCATCCCTCGGAGTCCCTCGCCTTTGAAGTTATCTTCGTCCGACCATGTCCCTCGGATGTGCCAAGCGCACGGCTCTGTAGTGTCATCCTTCGCATCTCGCCCTGAAGTCTACTTCCTCAGGCTTCACTCTAAGCTCCTCGTCTGACGGTCCCTCGGATGCTCCAAGCGCACGGATTCCGCAAAGCCATCCTTCACCAACTCAAGGACCGAGTCATGAGATGTAAAACTCGCCAAGGCTCCATGTGTGAATTACTAAGTCCTGTAAGACTCCAATGCACATATCAAATCAATACATCCTAACTTAAACCCTTTGCCACACACATCAAAACCATATCAAGGGTTGATTGCACTAACAATCTCCCCCTTTTTGATGTGTGGCAATCCGTTTAAGTTAGGTAAAACATTTGATAAAACTATTAAGGTAAGAAAGTATGTAAATAACATGATTAGAAACTCTCCCCCTTAATACATGAAACTCCCCCTAAATATAATTCCTCCTTACTTAAACAAATATATTTCTCCCCCTTTGACACCATAAAAAATGTTAAACAAAGTTTATCTAAGCATGACATCAAATTTAGAGGGAAACAAAAACCAAAACATGCCTTAAAATTGGATAAAAGAAGTTACTGGGCATGTTATTAGACGATCAGTCGACTGGTTCAGACTACCAGTCGACTGGCACATGCATTTCATGTTTTTCTGATTTTCGGGCTGAATTTCAGAAATGCATTAGAAAATCTATAAAATTCGAAAAATCATGAAATTTGGGGAACATATTTCTTGTAAGTATATTTATCAATGAAAAATAGTTTTCCATAAAAAATAATTATATTTTCAAGTATTTGCCAAAAATCCAAAAGTTTCAAAAGTAACTAGGTTTTTGATCAAGTTAGTATCAAGTTTAACATCTAGTTTTGCTTTAAATTGTTTCAAAACATGAACACGCAGATTTTAAAGTAAGAAATTGTTTTGAAAACATATGAAATATCCAACCATGATCTTTGGGCAATATGTCTATGAATTAAATATAAGTCTTCCCCATGATTGGTCTATTATTGCTATTTTGATACCTTAAATGACCATCTAAATGTCATAGGCATTAGTGGACATTTGTATCATCCTAACATCTCACTCATGCTAAGTTTTCAATCAAGGTAGCCTATGGTGAGTGTGAGATGTATCCTAAAGGTATTTGTATATACTTAACCATTTACTTTCACGAAATTCTATACATGGTTAAGTATCATCCTAACAATCCACATGATCATAAAGACATATATGTATTAATTTTACATCATGACCATGAAGCAAATGTATTTATTAATTTGTGATCATGCATTAGGTATTACATTATGATAATAAATAAAGTATCACCCAAGGCATGATTTAAAACTCTATTTCCCATGATTATGTGCCAAATATCAAGATCATAAATCATGATTGCAAACATGTATGACAATTACATTAATCATCATGATTTAAGCATTATTATCAATTTATGGGCACATTATCACCACCCAACACTATGCTAAAATTTTGTCTCACCATCCTAAGTCAACCAAAATATGATATAGATAAATTCCATATGGTTGACTATCCCAGGGTTTTCCTAACCCTTTAGGATGGATTTAGGAACCCAAAATAAGTTCTTTCCTATGAGGTTCACTAAATACTCCTTAGGGATCCATTTTCTAGCAATTGTCTTCTTTTTATCTTGACCCCTAGCAATTAAGCATTTATAGGCATTTTCATTTTTCTTTTCCTTATATCCTAGGCCTTTCTTATTGAAGCTTGCCCTTTGGCTCCCTATGATCATGTTAAGGGTGTTGGAGCCTATGGTGAATTTTTCTAGGGCTTTGGTTAAGTGATCTACCTTTTCCCTTAAGGCCCTATTTTCTTCAATTCATGCATCATTGACATCAAAGGGCATATATTCATGTGATCATGCATCAATAAGACTAGAGGAAATATTTTCATTAACATTTAAGCATGCTTTTTCTAGTTTATCTTCTAAGTCCTTAATTTTATCTAGCATGCATTTGTTCTTTTTCTTTTCCCTAAACAAGTCCTTAGTGAGGCTAGAAATAATTGACATAACTTTCTTGGGGGAAAGATTTGTTACCTCACTTACCAAATCCTCTTCCGATGATGAGGATGTAGAAGAAGCTCCCCCTTCACTCGAGCTCTCCTCACTTGAGCTTGCTTCTTCATTTTCGGAGGAGGAGGAGTCTAAGTCGTCAATTGTCATTAATGCAAAATTTGTGACAAAGGCATTTTCTTCCTCGGATGATGATGATGAGGAGGAAGAAGGGTCATCCCAAGTCCTTACTTTTAGTGCCTTTGCCTTTCCCTTTTCTTTGGCTTTCTTCTCTTCTTCCTTCTTCTTGCTCCCCTTTATCTTCTTCTATTCTTTCTTTCTCCTCTCCTCTTTACTCTTGTTTAGGAGGGGACAATTATCCCTTATATGTCCCTCTCCTTGGCAATTATATCAAATCACCTTCCCCATTGGTCTTCTCCTCCTATCATTAAATTTATTAAATTTAAAATTTCTCAAAGCACGCCTTACCTTCCTTACCACGTATTCTTCTTCCATGCTATCCATGGACGAGGAGGAGGATGCTTCGTTGGAGGAGGAAGGAATCTCCATCTTTTTCTTCCCCTTATTTGCTATTAGGGATACTCCTCTTGATGGCTTGATACTTGATTCTTCAATTACTCCCTCAAGTCTTGTTTCATGGAGCTCCATGGTTGAGAATAACTCCTCCAAGGTGCTCACTTCTAAATTCTTTGACATGTAGAAGGAGTCCACCATTGAGCTCCATCTTGATGACTGAGGAAAGGCATCTATTGCCTTCATGAGCATGTCCCGGTTGGAAAGCTTTTCCCTTACACTTGTCAAACTGGTTAGAATTTCCTTAAACCTACAGTGCAGGGATTTTACCTTCTCTCCATTTTCGAGTTTGATATTGGATAGTTGGGAGCGAAGGACATCTCTCCTTGCTAGCTTGGCCTCCGATGTGCCTTCATGAATTTCTATGAGTTTTTCCCACATCTCCTTGGTGCTAGCACATTCTCCTATCTAGTTGACTTCTCGTTGGGGGAGTACGTTGTAGAGGTGATGTTTGGCTTTTGAGTTTGCCAAGTACTCTTCCCTTTGCCTCTTGCTCCACCTTGATTTTTCCAATAGCTCCCCTTTTTCATCCCTAGGCATTTCGAAACCGTTTTCCATAATTAAAAGAATTTCGAAATCGGTTTCGAAAAATACCTCTATTCTCTTTTTCCACCAAGAGAATTCTCCTTCAAACTTCGGTGGATGAATATTCGAGCCGGCCATCTCTTGATATAGTGCTTGTGTTGGCGGTTAGTCCTCAACAAGCGCCTTGGCTCTGATACCACTTGTAGGGTCGATATTTTGGCTGGCTAGAGGGGGGTGAATAGCCTTTGTCGTAGACGATGAAATTCGTTCGTTCATTGCTCGTCTACAAAACTATTAGCGCAAGCGGAATATGCAAATACAAACAATTAAAGGCAAAACAAAGAAGGAATAAAAACAAACACTAACACCACATGTAACGTGGTTCACGACTACGCCGCTAATCCACAGTCCGATTCGTCCAAGGTGAATCACGCCTCAAGCTTTCACTATTCTCTCCTTTGCACCAAGCTAGGTTGAGGTAACCTCTTTACAATCCCCCTTCTTACAATAGAATAGAATAATAGCAAGTAAGAAGAGTGGGTATTCTTTATGGCACTTTGGGAGAAGGTTAGAGCATGAACATTAGGCTCCCAAAGACCCACACTCTTCCTCTTTATAGAGGAAGAGGGTTTCTTTCCGTTGACATAGGAGCAGTCGTCTGATGTCCCTATCAGTCGACTGGTCCTGTAGCCGTTGCCCAATAATAGCTGCTTTCCACGTTGGATTCCATCCTACGACACCATCATCAGTCGACTGATCTTACCATCAGTCGTCTGATCGACCTATCAATCGAGTGCTCGCGAGCTCGACTTGCTTCTGTGACCAAAACTCTTGCGACCAGTCGACTGATGCCTTCATCAGTTGACTGGTGGTCTCGCAGTCGACTGCCATTCCATGGCAGTCGACTGTTGGCACTTGAACCGGACTCGAACACTAGTCGAGTCACAGTCGACTTAGAGTAGTTGACTACCATAACATGGCAGTCGACTAATGTCGGGAAATCCCATCCGACACTTAGCCAATTGGCTATGTTTCACCTAAGAGCACTACCCCTTCCCAGGTTACATTCGCTCACTCTCATCCCTTGGAGTCCCTCACCTTTGAAGTTATCTTCATCCGACCACGTCCCTCGGATGCGCCAAGCGCATGGCTTTGCAGCGCCATCCTTCGCGTCTAGCCCTGAAGTCTACTTCCTCCGACTTCACTCCAAGCTCCTCGTCCGACGGTCCCTCGGATGCTCCAAGAGCACAACTTCCGCAAAGCCATCCTTCACCGACTCAAGGACCGAGTCATGAGATGTAAAACTCGCCAAGGCTCCATGTGCGAATTACTATGTATTGCAAGACTCCAACGCACATATCAAATCCATATATCCTAACTTAAACCCTTTGCCACACACATCAAAACCATATCAAGGGTTGATTGCACTAACATTTTTGTGCCGCCCAAAGCCAATGCCTCCTATTTATAGATTTTTCGCAAACCTCTTTTTGATCTTGTCCGTTGGATCTAAGTTTCATGAGGGTTTTAATAGGCTACAATAGGGGCCAAGAGGAGGAGTTGGATCTTGGCCACCCAATGGATCTAGCCCACATAAAGTCCAATCCATTAATGATAATCCATTCCACTAGAGGATTATCATTGATCTACCTCACCAAGCCCCATAAATAAATATAGGCTCCATATATTAATTATACAAATATCTCCTCGTGTTTAAGATCTCGAATGTCCGTCAATTAATTAATTTACTAATAATTAATTAATCAACATCTAACTCCATGAGTAGTACCACTCAACCTCATCATCATGTCGGACCAAGTCCACCTGCAAGCGACGACCAGGGCACTATTATGACTAGGCCACTATAGTGTCCAGGGCACTGTTTCGAAAAAATAAATAAAATAAAATAAAATTTTTTGAGGGTGAATAGGCCACCGATAAAGGCCTATCTAGTCCGTACCAAACGGCTGCAGTAAAGACACTGCAAATTCGTTTATGGCTGAGGCTTGACAAATAAGCCTAATAGAGGTGAATAGGTCCACCTGAATGACCTATCTAGTCCGTAGTAAACGACTACGGTAAAGACGAAGCAAATCCATTGATGGCTGATCACTTGCCAAAAGTGATAAAAGATGGAGGTTCATCATGCGTGGACAAGGCAAGGAGGTACACATAGAGGGCTGGATGCGGACGGACACGGAGGCAGATGGAGAGTATGCATGGATATAGGATACATGTGAGGGATGTACTCATGAGAGAGTTTTAGTGCACATGACACAGGAGGTACCCATGAGAGCACGTGTACACCCCCAGGGATACATCTCAGATCTGACACTTCGTCAGACATGACATGAGTATGCACCCCAGGTTTTTGTATGCTTGTGATTTTCTTTGATGATATATATTTACTTTACATAAAAAAAATGATGATCCTTATGAGCTCCTCAAGGGGACATCATCATCCTAATATATAGAACATGTTTCCTCCTATAATCAATGGCATACCATGTAAATAATATCATTTACTAACTTACCGAGCCTATCGATTTAATCTATAAATCTCGCCTATTGGTAAATCAAAGAAATAAATACTAAGTACATGTTTCCGTTATTATATCGGGATTAAGAACATGTACACCATAATATGTGAGGTCCAATTCAATTATATAGTCAGCAATAAATTGAATCACCTCTAAGTCGGTCCTGCTCAATACACACAAAGTGTACTAGTGTAATTCTATGGTCAAGACAAACCAATACCAAATTACACTACAACCATACCAATGATTTGTCCAAAACCATCTCGGTTGTGAGCCTCTACTTATACTCTACAAGGAACTGATAACATGATCTCCCATGTGACACCACACGCCATATTATCTACAATGTAATGTATCAGACAATATGCATAACCATAAATATGCAAAAAATGATCATGTGATTCTTATTTCAAAATAAAGATGTTCATACAAAAGATGGACTTTTCAGTATACATCCCAAAATAAGAAGGCTGCCCTATTGCATGACTATCCTGATGGAGCCAAATGCAAGGTCTTCTCCCTCAACTTAATAGGCTCCGCAAAAAGATGGTTCGACCGACTTCCTGAAGGGTCCATCAATTCCTTTCATGATCTTTCTGTCCTCTTCCTCCAGCACTTCTCTAGTAGTAAAAGGTACCGCCGAACTGCCCAGTATCTTATGACTATAAAATAAAGAAGTCATGAATCCTTAAGGGATTACATATATCAGTTTAACCGAGTAGTCGTAGATGTATCGGGTGTTTCGCTCGAGATGATAGTCAGCGCTTTCTCCTAGGGATTAATGAGGGGGGATTTCTTGAAGTCCCTGATGAAGAGACCCTCGGCTCACTTCAAGGCCCTACTAGGAAGAGCAGAGGTGTATATCAACTTGGAAGAGGTCAAGAAGGCAGTCGATGAACAACAAGGGGTAGGGAAATCTAGCCAACCTCAGCCCCAAAAGTTGAGTAAGAAGGCCTTTTTGCCGGCCCCAACTCCCCCGAGCTCCTCCTACCTATTCTCCGCGGCTGGCCAAAGACAGAGCAATTCACATCGTGCAGGAAGCCACTCAGCCATTAATGCTACCAAATCAGCACCACCCTTTTTGCGCCTTCAACCTAGTATACGGCCACTCGACCCGAGAGTGTCGTACCTTGGTCGAAGAGATTAGGTAGGTAATGAAGGAGCATCGTAAAAATTTCAATGCCTCACCCCAGTTCCCGCAAATAGAATCAAGAACGGAATCGAGAAATCACGCTCGGTGAAACCTAGCAAGGCGGGCTCGTCGACCCTCACCTGAGCAAAAAAGACGAGCCCAAGACCCCCGAAGGGCCAGAGAGGCTTCTTCAGGCGAACTAGTTCCTCGGCCAGAATCATCGTAAGACCTCTCCAACACTCCACACCGTGGCACCATCATATGATCACTAGTGGGGCCATAGATGGTGATTCAAACTGAGCCAGGAAGGCTCATGGAAGGCGGCTGGAGAATATGGAGGTGAATATCGGGCGAAGGTGCGTTGAGGGACCCTCAATAATCTTCGACCACAGAGACCTGTGAGGAGTTTCTGTCTCGCATGATGATGCCTTGGTGATTTGAGCCACCATCTCCAATTACGACGTGGTCAGGATCTTCGTGGACACAGGTAGCTCGGTTAATATTTTGTTTAAGGACATTTTTGATCGTATGAAGCTCGATTTGGCTCATCTTCAACCAATGAATACGGCTCTATTCGACTTCTCGAGTCACGAGGTATCTCCACTCGGCTGGATCGACCTGCCTCTATCTCTAGGAGAGGAACCTCGCTGCCGAACCAGAATCACCACCTTTACGGTGGTAAACGCTACCTTAGCTTATAATGTCATTTTGGGAAGGTCGACACTACATTCCTTCAAAGTTGCTGTATCAACTTACCACCAAAAGGTCAAATTCCCCGTGAATAATCAAGTTGGGGAGGCTACTGGAGATTAAAAGGAAGCTCGGCGATGGTATGTGGAAGAAGTCCGGGAAGGCCCCAGAAAAAGTCGGAAGATCGAAATATCAGAAGTTTATACTCTTCGGGAAGAGTTGCTGAATGAGGAAGTTGTACAAATATTGACGAATCATTCGAGTTGTTGCCAATTTTCCATCCGAGCTAAAGCAAGGAGTAACCAACTTCCTGGCAAATAACCGAGACGTCTTTACTTTGCCTGAAGAACAAAATCAGAGTATCTCTAGGATCATAATGAAGCGCCAGTTGAATGTCCTTCCTAGATTTCGACCAATAAAACAGAAGAGAAGACATTTCGGCCCGGAGATAAATCAGATCATCCAAGCTAAAATATAGAAATTATTGCAAGTTAAGTACATCCGAGAGGTCCAGTTCCCTGTGTAATTGTCAAATATTTTACTAGTACCTAAACTAGGAGGGAAGTGGAGGGTATGTATAGATTTCAGGGATCTTAATAAAGCCTACCTTAAAGACTGCTACACCCTGTCTCAGATAAATGAGCTAGTTGATTCTACGGCGGGATACGAACTAATTTGAATGTTAGTGTGCATCAGGGGTATCATCAAATTCCGTTGGCACAAGGAGATCAAGAGAAAGTCATCTTTGTCATGGCGGATGACACTTTCTGCTACAAGGTCATGTCATTCGGATTAAAGAATGTTGTCTCCACTTATCAAAGGTTGATGGACAAAGTATTTCGGTCGCAAATGGGACAAAACATTGAAGTATATGTGGACGATGTTCTCATCAAGTCCATGAAAGCTGAAGATATTATCAAAGACATGGTGGAGACATTCAGCACGCTGCACCGGTATGGAATTCACCTCAATCCCAACAAATGTATATTCGGCATCCGAGGGGCATGTTTCTCGGGTACATTGTGACCGAACGAGGCATTGAAGTTAATCCTGAAAAATCTCAAGCCCTACAGAACATGATCTCTCCCAAAAATATTAGAGAAGTGCAAAGGTTTCTCGAAAGAATAACGACGCTCTCACGCTTCATCCCCAAGTCGACTGAGCAGAGCCTTCCTTTCTTCAAGGTACTCTGCAAGTCGGCTCGGTTTTCATGGGACGAGATGTGTGAACAAGCCTTTATGGAGCTAAAGAGGTATATATCTGAACTACCTACACTGGCCAAGCCGGTGTTAGGAGAAAGCTTGCAACTATATTTGGTCACTTCAGGAGAAGCTGTGGCGTCAGTCCTGCTTCGGCAAGAGAATGGTAAGTAATTGCCTATCTATTTTTTCAGTCATCTATTAAAAACTGCTGAGAGCAAGTATACAACATTGGAAAAATTGGTGCTACCTCTACTTATAACGGCCAGAAAACTCCGCCCCTATTTCCTATCTCATCCAGTCATAGTCTTAACCAACAGCGGCCTCGAAAGAATATTAACAAATTCTGAGGCATCCAATCGCTTAATTAAATGGACAACGGAGTTGCCTGAATATGATATCCAATACCAACCAAGGCCGACCCTCAAAGCACTAGTATTAGTGGATTTCCTAGCCGAGACACCGAGAGTTGAAAGAAATGAAACATGGAAAGTATATGTCGATGGCTAGGCTACCAAGCAAGGGAGCAGAGTGGGAGTGCTGCTAATATCTTTGCAAGAAGATATGATCCGAATTTCTGTGCAACTTAACTTCCGGGCCTCTAATAATGAAGTTGAATATGAAGCTTTGCTAGTAGGTCTTCGGGTTGCTTGGCATGTCAGAGCTTCACGAGTTTCCTTATACTCTTACTCACAACAAGACGTGGAGCAAGTTAAAGACTCATTTGGCACCAACAATCAGCATCTCCAATTGTATATGAAGGCTTATCGCGAAATGGAATCCGAATTCCAAGAGGTCATCCTCCATAAAATCCCTCGGGCGGATAATCAAAAAGTTGACGAGTTGGCTCGCATGGCCAGTGCTCTCACTACTTGGAGCCTGGAGGACTCACTAGCCGAGACTCAACTCATTTCTTATATAGACCAAGATCTGATGGCACCTGGAAGCCCATCGGATTAGAGAAATCCCCTTGTTGATTATCTGAAGAGGGGAATATTGTCGAATGATCGAGCTAAGGCGCATATTGTCAAGAAAAGAGGCACCCAATTTGTCTTGATCGGAGACACCCTATATAAGAGGGTTTTCACTCGGCCTTTGCTTAAGTGTCTCGGCCCCGAGGAGGCCGAGTACATTATGAGGGAGGTACACAATGGTTGCTGTGGAAATCATTCATGAGGCATATCTCTAGCCCACAAAATTATATTGGCCAGGAACTTTTGGCCAATGCTTCAAAAGGATGCCACCCACTGTGTGCGCATCTATCTCAGCTGTTAGAAACATCAAAATTTCTCCCAACAACCCACTGAACTAATCAAGGAGTCGATGGTATCCTGCCCCTTCGACCAGTGGGGAATGGATATAGTGGGTTTGTTACCAACCGGGCCGAATTAGAAAAAGTTCCTATTGGTCACAGTGGATTACTTTTCAAAGTGAGTAGAAGCAGAACCTCTAGCCCAGATAACTGATGAAGTCGTATTAATGTTCTTATGGAAAAATATAGTTTGCCAATTTGGTATTTCGAGAAAGTTGGTCTCAGATAATGGGCGATAGTTTCAGGGCCGAAAAATAAAGGAATGGTGCAAACAGTTGGAGATTCAACAGACTTTCATGTCAGTGGCGTACCTTTAGAGTAACGGACAAGTTGAAGTAACCAACCACGAGTTGATTCGGGGGCTCAAAATTAAGTTGGACCATATGGGAGGAAGTTGGGTGGAAGACTTGTCAAGCATTCTTTGGGCGCGTACAGATCAACTCTCAAGGACAGTACTAGCTCCACCCCTTTTCATTTAGTCTATGGATCCGAAGCTCGCAATGGCTGTAATTTCCTTGGTTTATGAACTTCGCGAACCTCGCCGTATCATACACGCCCTTCGAGCTGATGTTTCCTCAGAGTAAAGTCGTTACATCCATCTACGAACCATATTCGCTCACTAATCGCTACTCGCCGCTATAAGGCCGTGAGCATCCGGTCAAGGAATGATACATTACGGTTACGCTTTACGCTACATAATAGGTTTCTGCGCCTGTACAATCAACACCTGTTGGTATATCCTTTCGCCAGCAATACGTACAAAATTATTAAGAAGCTCAGCTCAGGAGCTTATTATCTCCAAGATAGTGAAGGGAAAGAGATAGCCTGGCCATGGAATACTTTCCATTTGCGGCCATATCATGTGTAACATTCATATGGTATGTAAGAAGGCTTTTCATTTGTAAATAATAAGAGCTTTTCTTCATGATTGTAGGCATGCATTCTTATAAAGCTTCCTATCACGGCACACTCTTATAAAAGCCATCTATCATGGTGCAATTTGGATTAAGTTGCCTATCACGGCGTATTCTTATAAAGCCACCTATCCAGGCACACTCTTATGAAAGCCACCTATCACAGTGCAATTCGGATTAAGTCACCTATCACGGCGTATTCTTATAAAGCCACCTATCACGATACACTCTTATAAAAGCCACCTATCAGGTGCAATTCAGATTCAGTCGCTTACCACGACACATTCATATAAAGTCGCCTCTCATGGTGCACTCTTATAAAAGTCACCTATCACGGTGCAATTCGGATTAAGTCGCCTATCACATCACATTCTTATAAAGCCGCCTATCACGGCGCACTCTTATAAAAGCCACCTATCACGGTGCAATTCGGATTAAGTTGCCTATCATGGCGCATTCTTATAATGCCGCCTATCACGGCACACTCTTATAAAAGCCACCTATCATGGTGCAATTTGGATTAAGTCATCTATCAAGGTGCATTCTTATAAAGGCGCCTATCATGGTGCACTCTTATAAAAGCCACCTATCACGGTACAATTCGGATTAAGTAACCTACCACGGTGCATTCTTATAAAGCTGCCTATCATGGCACACTCTTATAAAACCCACATATCATGGTGCAATTCGGATTAAGTCGCCTATCAAAGTGCATTCTTATAAAGCCTCCTATCACGGTGCACTCCTATAAAAGTCACCTTTCACGGTGCAATTCAGATTAAATCGCCTATCACGGTGCATTCTTATATATATATATATATATATAGTCTTGTACCGCTGAGTTTTGTACACACCACCACATACCGTGGGTTTTCTTATCGCCTAGGTAAAAGCTAGCTGACTTCTTGATGGGCTTGGAGCATCGCTGGCTGGCAACATCTCATCTCACTTCCGAGGGTCCCGACTTTAGTTTTATGTTTCATTTAGTTTCGGATGTCTCTTATATTGATCCAGATTTATATGGTGGATGTTGTGTTAGACATTATTGATGTACGAACTTGTTGATTCGGGTTTTGACGATGCTTTCTATATATTTTGGTGTTAGTCATACCAGTATGCATTGTGTGTAGGTTGTTATTTCGTGATGTTGATTTCCGCTGTGATTTGTTTCATATATATCTATGTAAGTTATTGTGGTTGTAGCCGAAAGGCTTGTATAAACAGGATATTGTGCCACGTACAGGGGAGATGTTGTCCGTATTTTTTCGGCTCGGCATGCTCTCGGGGCATGACAACTTTATGGATATCAGAGCCCTAGGTTTTGCGATGCCATACAATGTTATTTTTGTCGAGTTTTAGATTTTCAGGAGTCGATATGTTTCAGTTTTGGTTTTCTGAGATGAAATTGGCAGCGACATGAGCTCCAAGAAGCACAAAGTAAGAATTCCAGATAACCTATATTCTAGTTAGATACTTATCTAAACTTGTTCAACAAGTGTATATAGAAAGAGTGATGGCACCTGTACATACTTGTAGTAGGGGTCATTGATAACGGCGATTTGTGTCATGGTACCATTTCAAATTAATTACTGAACCCCCTAACTACACTAATATAGCAAAGTGAATGACCCAGATCATTTCCCAACTAGTGTAATCGACAGAATAGTAAACTTAGGATTTCTAATTATTGCTAATCCTACTGAATGGGGGTTTGGAATTTGAAAGGCTAATCCTACTAAATGAAAGACAATGCAAGATAATAAAGCTCTAATCTAACTAAACTACGAGTGCGATAAAATTAAAAGAAACCTAAACTAAGCATTTAAACAAGAAAGTGCATGAATTTAAATATGCAGAATAACATAAGAGTATAACATAATATGAAATTAAATCTAAACTAACCAACTACAACCTAATTACTCTAAGAAACATTTCATCGAACACCTTCAAGGCATGAAACAAATTAAATCGAATACGTGCAATCTAAACATGAAAAATTGAATCTATTACAAACATTTAACAGCAAATACGAAGAAACAATCAACATGCTTGCAATCAATCCAAACGAAGAGAATGCTGGAAATGTTGTTCGGAAGGTGCTGATCGGAGTAGGAAATGGTGATGATTGAAGGTGGAAGTGATGCCGGCGCTGTGAAACTTCTGACCGAAGCTGTGATGGGTTGGTCAGAGAAGAGATGACTACCGGTGTCGCCTGTGGTGGAAAGCCGGGTGGCTGGCCGGAGCGATCGGAGGGGAATCCCCACTCCGACTGGTCGGCGGCGACAGAGAAATGGCCAGAGCTATGGAAGACGAGCGGCTGGCTGAGACACTGGCAGTAGAGGAAATGTGTGGCTGCCGATGGTGGGAAAATGAGATGGAGGGCACCGGGCACCGTAGATTGGAGGGGATCCCCTTCCCTCTCCGGCGACCTACGAGAAAAGGGCTGGCGAGCGCGGCGGTGGTTGCGTCGGGTGAAAATCACGGAAGAAGGGATGTGTCGGCTGAGCTGCGATGAGGAAATGTTGGATTTTAAAGGCAATTTCTGTGACCGTCCAATCCCAGCCCCATTTAATACCAGCCGTCCATTAAAGCTAGGTTAATTGAATCTGATTAACCAATATTGGGTTGGGCATCCAACGACTTAGAATTCTCCGACTTTGAATGGATGGATCTGATCAATCTGAAGAGATAAACACGATTTGTCGAATCTGGATGAATGGTCAAAATGTCTAGATCTAAATGTATGGACTGGATCGCTCCAGATGATGATGGATGGCTCAGATCAATCAGATCTCATCGGACGATCAAGATTAAACAGATATGAACCCTTGATTAAATTGCCTCTAATCTTGATGATGGAATCAGATTCTTCCAACTTAAAATGTCCATTACGACCTTAGATGAAGTCATATTTGATCCAACTTGAGTCTCGTCCAGTGGCTCATCTCGATCTCCTACAAACAAAGATAAAATTCGCATATAAGTCCAAAATTTAGGAGAATTTACACTAAGGTCTAAAAATATATCCAACTCATAAAACATGCAAATAATCAACAATTAAACACATGAGAGGATTAAAACAGTGATATTAAGGACAAAAATAACCCAACAAAATGATAGTTATCAATTCCCCCACACTTATTCTTGCACGTCCCGAGCAACTAAATAAAACTAAAAACAAACTGAAGATATATTTCCCTAGCAATTCCCAATCATACATAGAAAATCTTGAAAGAAAGTTACCTAGGATTGCCAAATCTCAAAGACTCAAGCAATTATGGATTCAAATCTTACATAGGTTAACAAACAAGGTAACTTCAATCCATTATGAATAGACTAAGAATGATTAAGCCTCACAAGATAAGTGGTGGTTTCTCTCGCTCTCATAAGCATGTAATAGTGGACTTCAGTCAAGCTACTCATGGTTTATGAACTACTATATGCTTGCTTTTATTCTATCTTCACCACTATATACACCTAAGAATGCACAATTACTAAAGGCTTATTAAGAATGTAAGGGAAACATGAATACAAGAAAAATGACAATATGTGCGAAAGGAAAGAAAGGTAAGAAATAGCTAAAGAAATGCAAGAATATATGGAAATACTGGAATACTATATAAATAAGTACAAGAAAGCATTGCCCTACAATTTTTCTTCCAACCCAGTAAACATGTAAACAACTCTTATCACATACTTCAATACAAATCTACTTATGATATACAATAAATCTCTCAATAACTACAACAAGGGATGTCGTTAACAAAAATACTATCACACATAAATAAAAATAAATGGCACCACATGTCAAAATTTTCACAATACTTTTTTTTTATTTCATGGGCACCCAATTTTTTTATTTATTTTTTTTTTCAACATGTAGTGCACTTCCCTCAGCTCCAAGAAAGAAAACATCAAGCTCAGTTAAAAAGATAAAGAGCATGGCTAGCTCATGGTGATCAAACACGACTTGTCTATGCTAACACTACATTCTCCTGAGCTACTCACTCCCCCACACTGAAATTTTTATCCATCTTGGGCAAAACACTCATCAAGGATTATCCAAGTATTCCACATCCAGAAATAGAAATGGACAAGAAAGTAATGGAAAGAAAGAAAAAAAGTAAGGATGAATGAATAAAATATTATTCAAATAAGCATGTGATGATAAAAGAAGTGAAGGAAAACAAATGTGATTGCCTTCATAATAATCATGCAAACCTACAGTTATGTGATCTCGAAAGAATCAAAGCAAGTTCTAGAGTTACAATAACCATAAGTGCACCACACACAAGCAATAAAAATAGGCTCAATCCTCACTAGGTAAACAAAGTTAATTAACTCAGTCTATCAACATAGAATCCATCACCAAGTAGTAACCACATGCAATCAAATAATCCATTCAAGACAATAAATTTTTGAAACTCAACAATCAAATTTAACTAGCTTTCATGACTTCTAAGAAGATATAAAGGAATGCATATGAAATTTATTTGAACAACCATCAAAGAAACAACTCAACAAACAAAATATAACAACTAAAACAAAAATAAATGAAGTAAAAGAAATATATATACAAGGAAAAAGAAAAGAGATGAGATGGAGCAAACTCCCTTGAGGTCCTGGCGATTGAAGAAGGTTCAATAAGATAAGCCACTCAGGTTGTGGAGCGCTCCGAGAGAAATCCCATCCGAGAGGTTGAAGAAGATTCAGCTTTAACATCCACGTCGGGAGTGGGATGGACTGAATGGGGGTGAGCGCCTTCATGATGCGATCATGATAATACTATGTTGCTCCCTCCAATATCATCACCTCATCATATGTAATCTCTGGTGGTCAGAGGAGATTCAAGAAAAGTGTCCAACCTTAGGGTTGGATTATTGCATATGTTGTTAGGGCATTCATTAGAAAAATTCTTGGAGTGTTCAGCTCAAATAGGAGTGTCCTGTCTGGGGGAAAAACCCAGCTATCCATCACTCCTCTGTCAGGCTTATCGACTGGTTGCATAGCTAAACATAAAAATTCTGTAGGCATTGTCTCCTCTACAACATCATCTACAATAAAACTCCAAATAGGAGTAGCTGGCAACTCACTAACATCATCCTCAACTAATTTTTCTGACCCTGCTTCCACTACAGATTTCTCAGTATCAGTGGCATAAATAGCATGACAAAATAAATCCAAGCCACTAGTATCATCAACCTCTTGGTTTGTTACAGCAGTAACTTCATCTACAAATTCACATCCACCAGTATCTAAAATAACATCACATCACAAAGATTCATAGGAGTCCTGTGGAGCGGCTAAATCATAGACATGCTCATCACTCACTCTACAATCCATCTCCCTAAGCGCGTCGATAACCATAGAAATGGTCTTTGATGGGGGCTAAAAGGAATCCTGTGCTTGTATCTGACTGATGGATGATGCAATTTGATCTAGCTAGATTTGTAAATTTTGTATCTTTTCTTGTTGCTGCTGATGACTATTCCTCATTTGTTACTGTAATATTGCTAGCTGCAAGAACTTTTCTAGTGTGTTTTCTTGACTAGGAGCAAGGGTTTCTTCATTGTAGTCTTGATATATTGGACTCTGATATGCCGGAAAAGGTTGATCATGCTGTTGTTGCTCATTCCCATTATCAAGGCTCTGATGATCAGTCCACCCTGAATTGTTGAATTGAGGTTGAGGAATGTTCTTTTGTGTGCTTCCATACTTGAACACTGAATAATCCATCCAACCATAATTATAGGTATTTGAAAATGATTCATACCTATTCTGTTGTTGAGGTTGGAAGTACTCATGCTGCTCTAAAATTCGTTGGGCCTGATAATATTGCATTGAAGGATCTCCCCAATCATAACTATAAGAACTAAAAGTTGGATCATATATGTTCTGATATTCTCTTGGGTAGCTCTGAGGCTCAATAGAAAAAACACTCTGTTGCTCATTTTGGTCTAAATAATAAGCCTGATTGAAGTCTCCAATTCGCTGATAATAAGGATCCATGTTTAAAGAAATTTCCTATTGTTTCTTGCAATACTAACAAACAATATCAAAAGACACAGGAAATAGATATGACCAAATACATGGATATACAAGAAATAAAATAATGCAGCCCTAAAATAAAAATTTTGATTTTTGAATATATTTTTTTAAGAAAAATGGACAAACAATCCTAAGTCTACCAAACATCATTACACTCCTCGACAATGGCACCAAAATTTGATAACGACGATTTGTGTCGTGGTACCATTTCAAATTAATTACAGAACCCCCTAACTAAACTAATATAGCACAGTGGATGACCTGGATCGTGTCCCAACGAGTGTAATCGACAGAATAGTAAACTTAGGATTTCTAATTATTGCTAATCCTACTGAATGGGGGTTTGGAATTTGAAAGGCTAATCTTACTAAACGAAAGACAATGCAAGGTAATTAAGCTATAATCTAACTAAACTACGAGTGCGATGAAATTAAAAGAAACTTAAACTAAGCATTTAAACAAGAAAGTGCATGAATTTAAATATGCAGAATAACATAAGAGTAAAACATAACATGAAATTAAATCTAAACTAACCAACTACAACCTAATTACTCTAAGAAACATTTCATCGAACACCTTCAAGGCATGAAACAAATTAAATCGAATACGTCCAATCTAAACATGGAAAATTTAATCTATTACAAACATTTAACAGTAAATACGAAGAAACAATCAACATTCTTGCGATCAATCCAAATGAAGAGAATGATGGAAATGTTGTTCGAAAGGTGCTGATCGGAGCTGGAAATGGTGCTGATTGAAGGTGGAAGTGCTACCGACGCTGTGAAACTTTTGACCGAAGCTGTGATGGGCTGGCAGGAGAAGAGATGACTGTTGGTGTCGTTTGTCGTGGAACGAGGGTGGCAGGCCAGAGCGATCGGAGGCGATTCCCCACTCCGACTGGTCGGCGGTGACAAAGAAATGGTCGGAGCTATGGAAGACGAGAGGCTGGTGGAGACGCTGGCAGTAGAAGAAATGGTCGGCTACCGATAGTGGGAAGATGAGATGGAGGGCACCGGTCACCGGAGATTAGAGGGGATCCCCTTTCCTCTCTGGCGACTGACGAGAAAAGGGTTGGCGAGCGTGGCGGTGGTTACATCAGGCGAAAATCACAGAAGAAGGGATGTGCTGGCTAAGCTACGATCAGGAATGTTGGATTTTAAAGGCAATTTCTGTGACTGTCTGATCCAAGCCCCATTTAATCTTAGTCGTCCATTAAAGCTAGGTTAAATGAATCTGATTAATCCAATAATGGGTTGGGCATCCAACAGTTGAGAATTCTCCGACTTTGAATGGATGGATCTTATCAATCTGAAGAGATAATCACGATCGGTCAAATATGGATGAATGGTCAAGATGTCCAAATCTAAATGTATGATCCGAATCACTCCAGATGCAGATGGATGGCTCAGATCAATCAGATCTAATCGGACGGTCAAGATTAAATAGATCTCTACCCTTGATTAAATTGCCTCTAATCTTGATGAAGGACTCAGATTCTTCCAACTTAAAATGTCCATTATGACCCTTAGATGAAGCCATATTTGATCCAACTTGAGTCTCGTCCAGTAGCTCATCTCGATCTCCTAAAAACAAAGATAAAATTCGCATATAAGTCCAAAATTTAGGAGAATTTACACTAAGATCAAAAAATATATCCAACTCATAAAACATGCAAATAATCAATAATTAGAGACATGAGAGGATTAAAACAGTGATATTAAGGACTAAAACAACCCGACAAAATGGTAGTTATCAATTCCCCCACACTTATTCTTGCACGTCCTGAGCAAGTAAATAAAACTAAAAACAAACTGAAGATATATTTCCCTAGCAATTCCCAATCATACATAGAAAATCGTGAAAGAAAGTTACTTAGGATTGTCAAATCTCAAAGACTCAAGCAATTATGGATTCAAATCTTACATAGGTTAACAAAAAAGGAAGCTTCAATCCATTATGAATATACTAAGAATGATTAAGCCTCACAAGATAAGTGGTAGTTTCTCTCACTCTCATAAGCATGTAATAGTGGAGTTCACTCAAGCTACTCATGGTTTATGAACTACCATAAGCTTGCTTTTCTTCTACCTTCACCACTATATACACATAAGAATGCACAATTATTGAAGGCTTATTAAGAATGTAAGGGAAACATGAATATAAGAAAATTGACAATATTTGCGAAAGGTAAGAAATAGCTAAAGAAATGCAAGAAGATATGGAAATACTGGAATGCTACTTAAATGAGTACAAGAAAGCATTGCCCTAAAATTTTTCTTCCAAACTAGAAAACATGTAAACAACCCTTATCACATACTTCAATACAAATCTACTCATGATATACAATAAATCTCTCAATAACTGGAACAAGGGATGTCATTATCAAAAATACTATCACACATAAATAAAAATGAATGGCACCACATGTCAAAATTTTCACAATACTTTTTTTTTATTTCATGGGCACCCAATTTTTTTATTTATTTATTTTTCAACTTTTTTTTTCAACATGTAGTGCACTTCCTTATGCTCCAAGAAAGAAAACATCAAGGTTTGCTAAAAAGATAAAGAGCATGTCTCACTCATGGTGATCAAGCTTGACTTGCCTATGCTAACACTACATTCTCCTGAGCTACTCTCTCCCCCACACTTAAATTTTTATCCATCCTAGGCAAACACTCATCAAGGATCATCCAATATTTCACATCGAGAAATAGAAATGGAGAAGAAAGTAATGAGAGGAAAGAAAAAATGTAAGGATGAATGAATAGAATGTTATTCAAATAAGAATGTGATGATAAAAGAAGTGAAGGAAAACAAATTTGATTGCCTTCATAACAATCATGCAAACCTACTGTTGTGTGGTCTCGAAAGAATCAAAGCAAGTTCTAGAGTTATAATAACCACAAGTGCACCCAACACAAGCAATAAAAATAGGCTCAATCCTCACTAGGTAAACAAAGTAAATTAACTCAGTCTATCAACATAAAATAGATCACCATGTAGTAACCACATGCAATCAAATAATCCATTCAAGACAATAAATTTCCGAAACTCGACAATCAAATTTAACTAGCTTTTATGACTTCTAAAAAGATATAAAGGAATGCATATGAAATTTATTTGAACAACCATCAACGAAACAACTCACAAATGAAACATAAAAACAAAAACAAAAAAAATGAAGTAAAAGAAATATATATACAAGGAAAAGAAAAGAGATGAGATGGAGCAAACTCTCCTGGGGTCCTGGGGGTTGAAGAAGGTTCAGTAAGAGAAGCCACTCAGGAAGTGGAGTGCTCTGAGAGAAATCCCATCTAGGTGGTTGAAGAAGATTCAACTTTAACATCCACGCTAGGAGTGGGATGGACTTAATGGGAGTGAGCGCCTTCATGATGTGATCATGATAATACTGTGCTGCTCCCTCCAATATCATCGCCTCATCATATGCAATCTCTTGTGGTCGGAGGCGATTCAGGAAAAGTGTCCTACCTTGGGACTGGATTATTGCATATGTTGTTAGGGCATTCATCAGAAAAATTCTTGGAGTCTTCAGCTCAAATAGGAGTGTCCAGTCTGGGGGGAAAACCCAGCTATCTATCACTCCTCCGTCAGGCTTATCGAGTGGTTACATAGCTAAACATAAAAATTCTATAGGCACTGCCTCCTCTGCAACATCATCTGCAATAAAACTTCAAATAGGAGAAGCTGGCAACTCACTAACATCATCCTCAACTAATTTTTCTGACCCTGCTTCAACTGCAGATATCTTAATATCAGTGGCATAAATAGCATGACAAAATAAATCCAAGCCACTAGTATCATCATCCACTTCATCTACAATTTCACATCCATCAGTATCTACAATAACATCACAGCACAAAGATTCATAGGAGTCCTGTGGAGCGGCTAAATCATAGACATGCTCATCACTCACTCTACAATCTATCTCCCTAAGCGCATCGATATCCATAGAAGTGGTCTTTGACGAAGGCTGAAAGGAATCCTACTCTTGTATCTGACTGATGGATAATGCAATTTGATCTAGCTGGATTTGTAAATTTTGTATCTTTACTTGTTGCTTCTGATGACTGTTTATCATTTGTTGCTATAATATTGCTAGCTGCAAGAACTTTTCTAGTTTATGTTGGTGCAGGGGCACCTAAGTCGAACCTATATTTTGATTATGGCAAAAGACGCAAAGTCAAGGATTTATCATTATCTCACGAGCTGAATAAAGTGTGCAGAAAAGTGTTAAAGTCGGAGCTAAAGGCTAGCGACACCTGGAGGAAGCCGCGGTGGTTGGGCGACACTCGAGTGACTTCGGAGGGAGCCGAAGGAATCGAGTGGAAGGCCGGAAGCAAAAGCGACATGGTAAGTATCGAGGTAAGCTCGTGTCTGCGAGCGTAAGTGAGGTTGTATCCTCCTTACGGGGATGGTCTTAAGCGTAGATCTGACCAAAGACATCCCATCGATGGTCAAGGTCGAGATCGGACTGTCGAAGGCCGTCGAAATAATGTTTTTGTTAAGCTAACTTTGCCTTGCAGCTAGCATCGATCAGCCACTTGGAGGACTCAATCAGTAAACAATGATCACGGAGGTTAGCATTCGACTGATGCTACCATCAGTCGACTGATGATGGCCATTAGTCGACTGATGGTCAATGATCATCTTTGAGGAGTCAAGGCTTATCACCCCATTTCAAGGAGATTGGTGCTCAATTGTGATTGGCTAGGGTTCCTCTCGAAAAGGGGCTCAAAGGCTATAAAAGGAGGTCCTAACCTAGGGTTTCTTCATCATTTCCAAGCTTCCAAAAGCCTTCGCAAAGCTACAACTCTCCGACAACGAAGTCTTTCTTTTCCGACGTCTAGGTTTAATTTTCTTTATTTTTTGTACGTCGGTATTATCTTTATATCAGTTGTTTATTTACTTGTTTCGGAGCTTTTATCATATACGAGGAGAGGGGGAGTGTCCCTCTACCTCAAGTTTTGTTCTTTCTTTTATCGATTAACTCCTACCTCCAACGAGGAGGAGTTCGTTTAGTGTTTTGCCCTCCGTGTGTGGTCAAGGACCACTAGGGCCTTGGAGTAGTAGCCGAAGGCTACGAACCAAGTTAAATATTTGTCTTCTCTTTTTATTGCTTATCTTTTCCGCTGCAAATTAATTATCTACTCAGTTTTTAAACGAACGAACAAAAAGAAAGTTTTAATGCTATTCACCCCCCCCTCTAGCGTTTCAAATCGATCCAACAATTGGTATCAGAGCCGGGGGCGCTCAGATTCGGTGCAACCACCGGTCGTGCATTTTTTGTTTTCGTATTTATCGTTTTATGATTTCTCCTACACTACTAATCCAAGACCAAGTCTTGGTACATAGATTTTGGTTGTGTTTTTGCAAGTATTGATCGCCTTCGGAGTACCTCACGATCAAACGAGCATAACTTTTGCTACAAGTAGACTCACGAAATGATCTAGCCACCAAATCGAAGCTCTCGCAGAGATCTATACTTCTTACTGGGGGTTTACCCCAGTAACAAGCTGTTTTTATCCTCAAAAATCGACATTTAGTAGCCTTTCGTGGACATCGAAGGTTGTGAGTACTTACTTTTTATTTAGTTTCTTATTTCTTTGCTTAACTTTCTATTTTTCGTTTGTTTCTTTTTATTTCCCGCACTACTAATCCAAGACCAAGTCTTGGCAAGTTTTGTTGTGTTTTTTTTGTGTGTGCAAGTTTTTCTTTATGGCCCACATTGAGGGGTATAGCACCATCCGGCCTCCGTTCTTTAACGGAGATGATTTCCGTTATTGGAAAGGTCGGATGGAGTGTTTTCTAAAAACACAAGTCGAGACTTGGATAATCATCCAAACCAGCTTTGCTCTACCCACTAATGATCAAGGTGAGCCTTTGGACTTCGACAAGTGGAACAATGCAACCAAGAGGCAAATCGAAGCCGATGCAAGGGCAACCCAAATATTGCAATGCAGATTGTCTAAGGAAGAGCTCAACCGCATCGGACCCTTCATCAGCGCAAAAGATCAGTGGACAAAACTCATAGAACTACACGAAGGGACTAACAACGTGAAGGTAAGTAAGCGTGACTTACTACTTAATAAATTGTATAACCTAAAAATGCAGGAATGTGAGATGGAAACGCAACTACACGCTCGCATCCAGGACATTGTCAATGGATTGCACACCATCGGACACAAGGTCGAAAATCGCGACCTCCTAAGGTACGTTCTTAATTCATTTCCTAGGACTACCTTGTGGGCATCCATGGTTGATGCCTACAAGGTTTATAAGGACCTTTCAAAGCTTAGGTTAGACGAGTTATTTTCCGAGTTTGAACTTCACGAGCAAACTAACATGGTCCGGGCTGAGAGAGGTATTGCTCTACTTGCAGGACAAAGAAGCAAGGCACCCACCAAGCAAGAAGATGGACTCGAACCCGTAGACGAATCAGAGTCCGAATCCGAAAAGGTGGAAGCAATAGTGAACGTAGTGCAGAAGATCGTTCGGAGTGAAAGGAGGCTACTAAAAAACAAAAAGAGGGCACAATTCAAATCAAGTCAAAAGAAGGCGTTTCATGCAACATGGGACAACGAAGAAGGCGTCGACATAGCATGCATGGCAAGACCCGAAGAGTCCGAGTCCGAGTCCGAATCTGAATCAAACTACAACACCGACTCCAAACTCGAGGACTACTTCGAGAAGCAACTCAAAGCCGGACCAAAAGATAAAATTAAGGTTAGCCGCTCACTAATTTATACGCTTTACAATATGATTAAATTGCTAACTAGAAAATTAGCTAAATCCGAGTCTAGGGTCGAGTCCTTGGTTGAGGAGGTTGAAACCCTCAAACAAGAGACACCCCTAAACTCTTTGACTAGTCAAGTTCAAGAGGAGGACTCAACTCGAGTTGAAAAACTCGAAGAAGAGAACTCTCTCTTGAAAGGGCAAGTCCAAGAGCTCGAAGCTCGGTTGAACAAGTTCTCGACGGGGTCCAAGAATCTTAACCGACTTCTTGGAACTCAGAGAGCCATGTACAATAGAGCCGGACTCGGATATAGCTCAAAGACTACGAATATATCTTACATATGTATCGTAAATTGTAGTCATCATCGAGTCCAAGCGTGGGTCCCGAAAACTTTATTAAACTCACATATAAGGACCAATAGGTTTTGGATTCCCAAGGATCAAGTTCATTACTTGACCAGACCATATCGGTTCAATGATCTAGGGGGAGCTAATACCAAAATAGTATATCCGATAACCTAAACCTTTTATTCTCTTTAGAATGGTTAGATATGACTATAACTCGTCAATGCTTGATAACATAGTACTAGGACGCGGCGAGATGATAGTACGCTAGGAAAGCGGAGTCTTGTGTATTCGGGCTAGATAAGGCGTATCTAGTTCGGTGCACTTGACCGAGTGGAACTAGCTGAAGCTACCTCGCCGTATCCTAGACTAGTTAGACTAGGAAGTGGTCTTAGGTGAGCCAAGTTACTATTTTCTCGAAATTGGCTTTGTCTAAGGAAGTGGTCGTTTTTCCGATCAAAGAAGGCCCTTGTGCTTCGCCACGACCAGGAAGCCAAGATCTTGAAAAGGTGACTTGATGAGCTTAGGATCAAATCCGAATCTAACGCAAGATTGACCAGTTTCAAATCATTAAAACTTAATAAAGATAAAATTGGAATCATCTCACACAATATATAAGGTGACCAATTCTAAGACACTTAGAATGGGTGAGATGAATAAGGAACAATTTCAATTTACATAATCTTTTCAAAAATGTTATCTATTTTTCAAACTATCGAGCTTAAACGTGTACTTATACTCGGACAAAATTCTAAATATACAACCTTCTAGGTCAATGTTTAGCGCCCCCTAACTCTTCTATACCTTATATATTTGATTAAGGGGGAGAGCAAACTAACCCTAAGGGTTACATATTTTTTTAAAGTTAATAGCATATAAGTATTGTGAAACTCAAAGTTAATTTTATAAGTATTTTGAAAATCAAACTTAGTTTCCCAAAATTACATAGTTGGTGCAGAGGGCTATACCTCGAACCAAATTAAATCAAGACACATGCTTGGACTCATGTTAGATAATCTTTATGCATGCTACCTTTTCTATTAAAAAACTCCTACTTTTTATATAAAACCCCATACGTTTTTTGATTCATGGCAAAAGGGGGACAAGAGCATAAGTTAAGGGGGAGAACAAAATTTAAATTTTTGAAAATTAAACTTTTGTTTTAAAACTCACCGAAGGTTAAGAGGGAGTTCACTACAAATGAGCGTAACATTTATCTTACTCATTTTCTGCTTTATATTTTCCCTTAACTTTGTGTAAATTTGCCATAGGATCAAAAAGGGGGAGATTGTTGGTGCAGCGGCACCGAAGTCGAACCTATATTTTGATTATGGCAAAAGATGCAAAGTCAAGGATATATCGTTATCTCACGAGCTAAATCAAGTGTGCAGAAAAGTGCTAAAGCTGGAGCTGAAGGCTAGCGACACTCGGAGGAAGCCGCGGTGGTTGGGCGACACTCAGAATCGAGTGGAAGGCCAGAAGCAAAAGCGACATGGTAAGTATCGAGGTAAGCTCGTGTCTGCGAGCGTAAGTGAGGTTGTATCCTCCTTACGGGGATGGTCTTAAGCGTAGATCCGACCAAAGACATCCCATCGATGGTCAAGGTCGAGATCGGACTGTCGAAGGCCGTCGAAATAATGTTTTTGTTAAGCTAACTTTGCCTTGCAGCTAGCATCAGTCGACTTCCAACTTGGAGGACTCAACTGCCGTCAAACAGTCGACTGTCGGAGGTTAGCATTCGACTGATGCTACCATCAGTCGACTGATGATGGCCATTAGTCGACTGATGGTCAATGATCAGCTTCGAGGAGTCAAGGCTTATCACCCCATTTTAAGGAGATTGGTGCTCAATTGTGATTGGCTAGGGTTCCTCTCGAAAAGGGGCTCAAAGGCTATAAAAGGAGGTCCTAACCTAGGGTTTCTTCATCATTTCCAAGCTTCCAAAAGGCTTCGCAAAGCTACAACTCTCCGACAACGAAGTCTTTCTTTTTCGACGTCTAGGTTTAATTTTCTTTATTTTTTGTACGCCGGTATTAGCTTTATATTAGTTGTTTATTTACTTGTTTCGGAGCTTTTATCGTATACGAGGAGAGGGGGAGTGTCCCTCTACCTCAAGTTTTGTTCTTTCTTGTATCGATTAACTCCTACCTCCAACAAGGAGGAGTTCGTTTAGTGTTTGTGCGTGGTCAAGGACCACTAGGGCCTTGGAGTAGTAGCCGATAGCAACGAACCAAGTAAAATATTTGTCTTCTCTTTTTATTGCTTATCTTTTCCGCTGCAAATTAATTATCTACTCAGTTTTTAAACGAACGAACAAAAAGAAAGTTTTAACACTATTCACCCCCCCCCTCTAGCGTTTCAAATCGATCCAACAGTTTGGATGCTGGCAATGGGAGAGGAAGCAAACCTTGGGCGCCAGCCAACTAGGAAGAGGAAGAAGAAAGGAAATAAATTCCTTATTTGTGGCCGCCCAAGCCTCCAAACCCTAAGCCTCTCAAACCCTAATCCTATTCCTTCTCTTATTCTAATTGACGCCCACCCTATCTTCTCCTTTTATAGAGTTAGGGATAAGCCTTGTTTTAATCTCAACCATTGGTTCTAGGGATTTAATCTCAACCGTCGGATCTAGAGATTTAATCGCAACCGTCGGATCTAGAGATTTAATTTCTACCTTTGGATCTAGAGTTTTATTTTCATCCATTAGATCTAGGCTTCATGAGGTTTTAATAGGCTACAATAGAGACCATGAGGAGGAGTTGGATCTTGGCCACCCAATGGATCAAGCCCACATAAAGTCTGATCCATTAATAATAATCCAATTCGCTAGAGGATTATCATTGATCTACCTCACCAACCCCCATAAGTTAATATGGGCTCCATATATTATTTGTACATTTTCTCCCCGTGTTTAAGATCTCGAATGTCCATCGATTAATTAATTTACTGACCATTAATTAATCAACATCTAACTCCATGAGTAGTACCACACATCCTTATCATCATGTCGGACCAAGTCCACCTGTAGGGTTTACATGATGAACCTTATGATCTCCTCAAAGGGACATTATCATCCTAATATATAGGACATGATTTCCTCCGATAATCAACGGCACACCATATAAATAATATCATTTCCCAACTTACGGAGCCTATCGATTTACTCTATAAATCTCGCCCATTGGTAAATCAAAGAAATGAATACTAAATATATGTGTCTGTTATTATATCGGGATTAAGAGCATGTACAATATAATATCTGAGGTCTGATTCAATTATGTAATCAGCAATAAATCGAATCACCTCTAAGTCAGTCATGCTCAATACACACAAAGTGTACTAGTGTAATTCTATGGTCAAGACAAACCAATACCAAATCACACTACAACCATACCAATGGTTTGTCCAAAGCCATCTAGGTTGTGAGCTTTTACTTATACTTTACAAGGAACTGATAACATGATCTCCCGTGTGACACTACACACTATGTTACCTACAATGTAATGTATTAGACAATATGCATAACCATAAATATGCAAACAATGATCATGTGATTCTTATTTCAAAATAAAGATGTTCATATAAAAAATAGACTTTTCAGTATACATCCCAACAATCTCCCACTTATACTAAAAGACTATGCTGTCCTCAAACTACCATACATCTGATTCCCATTCCCTCCACATGCCTATCAAAAGCTCTCGCCAGAAAGCCCTTAGTGAAAGGATCTATTAGGTTATCCTCTGATGCAATCTAGGCGACAACACCTTCTACCTCCTTTACGATTTCTCGTATCAAGTTGGACTTGCGCTCTATGTGTTTACTTGCCTTATGGGCTCGTGGTTCCTTCGAATTTGCAACTGCACCACTATTATCACAATAAACTGTGATAGTTTTGGGTAAACCTGGAATCACATCCAAGTCTATCAAGAAGTTCCTGAGCCATCCAGTTTCTTTGGCTGCCTCAGAGGCCGCCACATACTCCGCTTCCATGGTAGAGTCCGCCACGCATTTCTGCTTGACACTCCTCCATACAATGGCTCCACCTCCCAAAGTAAACACAAAACCTGAGGTAGACTTACTGTTATCCCTGTCTGATTGGAGTAGGAATCTGTATAACCCACAGGGAGTAATTGGTCTGCCTGGTAAACTAGTATATAATTCCTAGTTCTTCTCAGATACTTCAATATATGCTTTACCGCAGTCCAATATCCCTGTCCTGGATTACACTGATATCTGCTGACCAAGCCCACAGCAAAGCAGATATCTGGTCTCGTACATAGCATCGCATACATGAGGTTTCCTACTACCGAAGCATAAGGAACCACCTTCATCTCCTCTATCTCCTCAGACGTTCTAGGACACATCTCTTTAGATAAAGGAACTCCATGTCTGAAAGGTAGAAAACCCTTCTTGGAGTTATGCATGCTAAAACGATCCATAATAGTGTCTATGTATGAAGCTTGAGATAAGCACAACATCCATTTCTTGCGATCCCTTATAACCTTGATCCCAAGGATGTGTCCCACTTCTCCCAAGTCCTTCATATCAAACTTTTTGGACAACCATACCCTTACGTCCGATAACACCTTGACATTGTTGCCAATTACCAAAATGTCATCTACGTATAGTATAAGAAATACCACTACGTTTCTGTCACATCTCTTGTATACACAAGACTCATCCAGACTTTGAATAAATCCATAAGACTGGATTACCTCATCAAAGTGGATGTTCCAAGACCTCGAAGCTTGCTTCAATCCATAAATGGACCGATTAAGCTTACACACAAGATGCTCTTTGCCCTCTGGTTGCTTCATATAGATGTTTTCCTCAAGACTTCCATTAAGGAAAAATGTCTTGACATCCATCTGCCACACCTCATAATCCATATGAGCTGCAATGCATAAGAGAATTCAGATAGATTTAAGCATGGCTACCGACGAAAAGGTCTCCTTATAATCGATACTCTCTTTCTGAGTATACCATTTCGCAACAAGCCTTGATTTGAAGGTCTCAACCTTCCCATCTATTCCTCTCTTTCTTTTGTAGATCCACTTGCAACCAATGGTTTTTACACCATCGGGTGGTTCTACTAGCTCCCAGACCTTATTTGAATCCATAGATTCAATCTCAGCATTCATTGCACTTTGCCAAGACACTGCATCTTTATCTTGGATTGCCTCATCATATGTCCAGGGATCAGGTTCATGTTCACCATGGATCAAATCAGAAGATTCTTCCAAGAACATAAATCTATCAAGCTGTCTCACAACCCTCCCACTACGATGAGATATCACCTGTGTATCCTCTGTGACACGTAGTGCAGTGACTTGTGGTATATCCTCTTGTACCTGTGGTACTGAAGAAGTGACTTCCCCTTTTAATTCCTCCAGAACAATCTTACTCATGGGCTTATGGTTCATTACATAGTCTTCCTCTAGAAATCTGACATTCATTCTAACGATCACCCTCTGATCTCTAGTGTTGGTGCAACAATGCTCCAAGCATTTATATATTTTGATGTTTGGCTAATCATCTAAGTTAGGCAATATCTTGTGATCTAATTAAACATGTGTTTAAGTGACAGGGAAATCCAAGGATGAAGACTTGGTAAAAGGAAGTCCAAGTATGATCTTGGCAAAGGAAGTCCAAGGGATGGACTTGGCGGCATAAGACCAAGCTTGTAGTCTTGGCAGCATAAAGTCCAAGTGAACCTTGGCAAAGGAAGTCCAAAGTAAAGTCTTGGCAGCATAAGTCCAAGCTTGTAGTCTTGGCGGCGTAAAGTCCAAGCATTTGGCAACCCAAGACATGATGAAACCGAAGGAAGCTCTTGGAAGCAAAGCGCAAAGGATGAACAAGTCACGGACTCGGAGGGATCCTGAAGGCGCAAGGCTTATTGAGGAGCTAGAAGGTTGAGTCTAGGTCTAGGGTATAAAATTAAGTATGAATTACTCATACTTGATGAGTATCAGTCGACTGATATGATGTATCGATCGGTCGTCGGCTCGACTAAGTCGGATGAAACCACGACCATCGACCGATCGCGCCTTAGTCGAGCGATGATCGATTTTATCGATCACCGACCGCCAAGTGCATCACCGATCGATCAAGGGAAATGTCGCCGCGCACGTAGTCTCACTCGATCGCGCGCCTTGATCACTCGGATCGATCACCCCATCGATCGATCGATGGAGGGATCGATCGACCGATCACACCGCCCATTGAAATTGCGGCTACGATCTCCGCGGAGATCGCGTGTTTGGTTGGCCGGCGCCTCTTCTATAAAAAGGGGCCATGGGGATCTTGGTGAAGCTAGTGTTCTTGCTCCTAACTATACTCTCGTGCTCACCAAGCCTTCCAAGTGTTTTTAGTGATTTAAATCCTCCTCTTCTCTTTTTCTTGATCATCCATCATTGTAAAGAAGAGGAGAGCATTGTAAGAAAGGTTTCTCCACCTTGGTTCATCCAAAGGAGGTTCTAGTGAAGGTTGATTAGGGCTAATCCACCTTACGGATTGCCGTGGAGTAGGAACATCATCTCCGAACCACGTACATCGGGTGTTAGCTTTGTTCTTGCTTTAATTTGTGTTTTTATTTTGTATTACTTCCGCTAACATTGTTGTAGAAAAGAAGAAAGGCTAATCACCCCCCTCTAGCCGTTCCAAGGGTACTAACAAGTGGTATCAGAGCCCGGATATCTTGGAAGATCTCACCATCAACCAAGACATCAATGGCTCTTCAAGAGGGATATAGCATCGCCAAGCCACCGCTCTTCGATGGGAGTCACTTTGCGTATTGGAAAGGTAGGATGAAGTACTATCTTATGAGTAATATTGAAATTTGGCATAGTGTTGTAGATGGCTTCGAGGAATCGGTGGATGAACATGGACATCCTATTCCAAGCAAGGATTGGACAAGAGAAATAAACAAGAAATTTGAATCAAATGCAAAGGCCGTCCTCACCATCCAATGCGGCGTCACAATGGAGCAACTCAACAAGGTGGGGCCTTTTGAATCCGCCAAGGAGCTATGGGAAAAGCTCATTGAGCTAAATGAAGGTTCCAAGGAGTCAAAGAGGGCCAAGAAGGACCTATTAATTGGACAACTTCAAGACTTCCAAATGAAGATGCATGAAACTGTAAGTCAAATGCATGGAAGGTTCAAGGAAATTGTAAACGGACTCCATATCATAGGTGAGCGAGTTGACAACCGGGATTTGGTAAGGTATATCTTACAAGCATTTCCTAGAAATTCTTTATGGACTTCTATAGTTGATGCCATTAAGGTAACTAGGGATTTATCTCAAATTAAAATTGATGAATTATTTTGTGAGTTTGAATTACATGAGCAAACTAACATGTCCTCTAAGGAAAAGGGGTTAGCTCTATTTGTTGAAAAGAAGGACAAGAAAGAAAAGAAGAAGAAGGAAAGAAAAGAAGCATCATCATCATCCGAGTCGGAGGATGAGTCAAGTAGCGATGGGGACTCATCTAGTGAAATGGCAAATTTCGTCAAGAAGCTTTATAGAAAGTCAAGAGAGTTCAAGAATAGAGAAGCAAGGAAGGGGTCTCATTCCTCAAAAGGTAAATTTAATGGTAATTCAAGTTTTAGCAATAATGTGATTTGTCATGCTTGCAATAAGAAGGGGCATATAAAGCCGAATTGCCCGGAGCTAAAGAAGAAGGAAGAAAAGGAAAAGAAAAAGAAGGACAAGAAGGAAAAGAAGAAGAAGGAGGCCATGGTGGCTCAAACCACATGGGACACACCAAGTGTTGAAGACTCTTCATCCGATGATGAGCTTTGCCACATCACACGCCATGTGGCACTCATGGCATTAGAAGATGATTCCGGCACATCAAGTCAAGAAGATTCTTCAAGTGATGAATCGTCATCTAGTGACGATGAGGTAATGAATTCTCCCAAGGTTATGCTTCTCTATAAATCAATTGCTTATCTTAAAGAAGCTCTAGATAAGTCAAAATCTAAGGTTAAGAGCATGAAGGTAGAACTAAAGGCTATTAAAAATGAAAAACCTTCACATGTTGATTCTTGCATGCTTAAGGAAAAAAATGACAAACTTAAGGATGAGGTTAGTGAATTAAAAGCATGTTTAGAAAAATTTTCAAATGGCTCAAAGTGTCTTGATATGATTCTTAGTAGACAAAGAGCGGTTTATAACAAGGTCGGTTTAGGTTATAAGCCAAAAGAAAAAGAAGTTGCTTATATTTCATTAATAAATAGGAAAGCAACTATTAAGGGTAAGGTTAAGAAAGCTTGGGTACCTAAGAAGTTTTTACTTAATGTTACCGGTCCAAATGTTTGGGTACCAAAAGCTTGTGTTTTTCATGTGATTTAGGTAGGAGAGCGAGGTATGTGGATTGTGGATAGCGGTTGCTCAACACATATGACCGGGGATGTGAGCAAGTTCTCCACAATTAAATATGTGAAGAAGGGAGCGGTGTCCTTTGGGAATAGTGGAAAACTCAAGATATTAGGTAGAGGAACAATTGAGGTATCCCCCAAAATTGTTATTCACAAAGTCTTGCTAGTTGAAAATATGAAATTTAATTTATTAAGTGTTAGTCAACTTTGTGATGCAAACTATCATGTCTCTTTTGAATCCTCTAAATGCATGATTAGACACAAGGAATTAAATGATTGCATGTTAGTTGGATATAGGAAAACAAATATCTATTATGTTGATCTTTCATATGCTTCTAACATTTCTACTAAGTGTTTTGTTGCAAAAGAAGAGGAAAGTTGGCTATGGCATAGAAGATTGGGGCATATTAACATGAAAAACATAGCCAAGGTAGCCAAGATGGAGTTGGTCAAAGGGCTACCAAAGATCAAGTATGTCAAGAACAAATTGTGTGATGCATGCCAAGAAGGAAAACAAACAAAGGCATCACACAAAGGTAAAACCCTAACCAATACTTCTTTACCATTAGAATTATTGCATCTTGACTTATTTGATTGCCATAGTACTCCATCTTTAAATGGTAATAAATATTGTTTGGTTATAGTAGATGATTTTTCTAGGTATACTTGGGTCTATTTTATGAAACATAAGGATGATACCTTAGAAATAATTATAGGATTTAGTAAAAGGGTTGAAAATGAAAAGAGTCTCAAAATCAACTGGATCCGTAGTGATCATGGTGGTGAATTTGAAAACCTAAAATTTTCACAAATTTATTTAGAGCAAGGGTACAAGCATGAGTTCTCTTGTCCTAGAACACCCCAACAAAATGGGGTGGTGGAAAGGAGAAATCATGCCCTACAAGAGGCGGCTAGGACTATGCTTAATGCATATTCTCTACCTAGCTACTTGTGGGCGGAAGCAGTTAATACCGCTTGCTATATCCAAAATAGGGTTCAAATCCATAGGTTTTTAGGAAAAACACCATTTGAATTATGGAATGGGACTATACCCACAATTCATTATTTCAAAGTCTTTGGATGTAAAGTTTATATTCTAAACACCAAAGATAACTTAGGAAAATTTGAATCAAAAGCGGATGAGGGAATCCTAGTTGGATTCTCATCCACAAGCAGAGGGTATAGAGTCTACAATAAGAGAACCAAAGGGATTGAGGAGTCTTCCAATGTTCAATTTGATGAAACTACTAGTACCTACCCTAGAAAGTCCTCCATTGATAAGGATATTAATGAACCCAAAAACTTCAAAATTTGACCATTAGGGGTAATGATCAAGGGGGAGGAAGAGGAGACTCCGATGATGAAAGAAGGGTGGAAGATAACAATGATCAAATTGAAACCCCTTCTAGAAACCTAAGAATTCATCAAGATCATCCACTTGACCAAGTAGTAGGAGATCTATCTCAAGGAGTAAGAACTAGGTCATTTCATAGACCTCCTACTAGTCAAGTTGCTCTTATCTCACAAATTGAGCCCAAATCGATCAATGATGCATTACATGATCCGGATTGGATTTTGGCAATGCAAGATGAATTGGCTCAATTTGAGAGAATTCAAGTGTGGGAATTAGTACCTAGACCCGATGATAGCACCATAATTACTACAAGATGGGTCTTTAGGAATAAGCTAGATGATCAAGGAAATATCACTAGAAATAAAGCTAGGTTGGTTGCTAGGGGATTCAATCAAGTTGAGGGGCTTGACTATGATGAGACTTATGCCCCGGTTGCAAGGTTAGAATCTATTAGGATTCTCTTAGGGTATGCTTCCTACATGGGATTTAAACTTTACCAAATGGATGTTAAATCGGCATTCTTAAATGGTTTTATTAAGGAGGAAGTATATGTAGAGCAACCACCCGGATTTGAGAACATAGATTATCCAAATCATGTATGTAAGTTTAGGAAAGCATTATATGGGTTAAAACAAGCTCCCCGGGCATGGTATGAAAGATTGTCATCCTTCTTAATTTCTAAGGATTTTAGAAGAGGCCAAGTAGATCAAACTTTGTTTATAAAGTCAACGTTAAAAGATATATTCATAGCCCAAGTATATGTTGATGATATCATCTTTGGGTCAACAAATGATGATCTTCTTCAAGACTTTATAAAAAATATGGAAAATGAATTTGAAATAAGTTTGGTTGGAGAGCTTACCTTTTTCCTAGGCTTACAAGTCAAACAAACCAATGAGGGTTTCATATTTATCAAACCAAATATGCAAATGAAATGATCAAGAAATTTGGTTTGTAAAATGCCAAAATTGTAACCACTCCTATGGCCACTAGCACTAGAATAGATAGTGATCATGAAGGTAAATCAATTGATCATAAATTGTATAGGAGTATGATTGGTAGCTTACTATACTTAACCGCTAGTAGACCCGACATTTTATTTGCGGTAGGTATGTGTGCAAGATACCAATCTTGTGCCAAAGAATCACATTTGGTAGCCGTCAAAAGAATATTAAGATATATTAAATGCACCCTAAATGTAGGACTTTGGTATCCTAGGACTAAGTCATTTGAATTGCTTGGTTATACCGATTCCGATTATGCCGGGTGCAAATTGGATAGGAAGAGTACTAGTGGTGGATGTCAATTTCTTGGGTCCTCCCTAGTTAGTTGGAGTAGTAGGAAGCAACATTGTGTTGCTTTATCAACCACCGAAGCCGAATATGTGGCTATGGGTGGTTGTGTAGCTCAATTACTTTGGATGAGGCATACTCTTGTGGACTATGAGCTACACTACTCTAACATTAAAGTTTATTGTGATAATGTAAGTACTATCAACTTGACCAAAAATCCAGTACATCACTCTAGGACCAAGCACATTGAAGTGAAACATCACTTCATAAGAGATCATGTGGCAAGAGGGGACAATGAATTTAATTATGTAGAATCTAAGTCCAACCTTGCCGATATCTTCACCAAAGCTCTTCCCGAAAATGAATTTTCATCTTTAAGGAGAGAGCTTGGTATGTGCTTTGTAGAGTAAAATTCTAGGTTTGCATGATCCCATGTTTATATGTTATCTTTATACCTTGATACATCTCACAAAAAGCCTTAAGAAACCTTGATTTTTGTATTGAGACACTTAGAACCATGTGAGATGATAGGGAAGGTGTACTTGGCTCATCATGCTTGTTATGATGCATTACTATGAGCCAATGACACACCTAGAGACATAAATACCTTATGGACCAACCATTGGGAAGGCTTGTATTCAAGTAATGAGTACATAGCTCTAAGAACATGGTTGGAAATTCCAAATCATATATATTTTAAACTATGTTCATTATATTTTGGAAAATAGCTTTCAAGTGAATTACAAAAGTGATACAAAGTTTGAAAATTCTTTAGAACTTTTGTAAGTTTCCAAATTTATATCAATCTTGAAATCTGGAAAACATATATTTTTCAAATTATATTTTCCTTAATAGAGTATGATTTCAGAAATGTGTACGCAAAATTTCGTGATTTTTCGAGATTTTTGGAATTTCTACCGCATTTCTGAAAATGGGCTGAAAAGCCTGAAATTTCGATTTCAGGCATAGCAGATCATTGGTTCGAATACCAGTCAGTGATACATTTTCTGATAATAAGCTCCATTTTCTGATATTTGGTGTATTTTTGATGTCCTAACACTCTAGTATGATAATATTGCGTATAAACAAGTTTTAGGACTGCTTAATACAGTGGTTTAGGGGGGAGTTTCCATAATTCTATCCTTTTATCCCCAAAACCATTGTTGGTGCAAAGTTAGGATTTAACTTTTAAATTTTAGATTATGCTTTGCTTCAAATAAAATTTACATTTTATCTTGGATTAAGGGGTAGCTTAATTTCAATCTAATACCTTAGTCCAAGATCCAACACTCTTAATTCTTTCATCCTTCTCTTTTTGATGTATGTCAAAGGGGGAGAAGGAATGCTTAAGTTAGATGATTATGCGTGTATCTTTAAAGACCTAACTTAAATGATTGTCAAACATCAAAAAGGGGTAGATTGTTGGTGCAACAATGCTCCAAGCATTTATATATTTTGATGTTTGGCTAATCATCTAAGTTAGGCAATATCTTGTGATCTAATTAAACATGTGTTTAAGTGAAAGGGAAATCCAAGGATGAAGACTTGGTAAAAGAAAGTCCAAGTATGATCTTGGCAAAGGAAGTCCAAGGGATGGACTTGGCGGCATAAAACCAAGCTTGTAGTCTTGGCAGCATAAAGTCCAAGTGAACCTTGGCAAAGGAAGTCCAAAGTAAAGTCTTGGCAGCATAAGTCCAAGCTTGTAGTCTTGGCGGCGTAAAGTCCAAGAATTTGGCAACCCAAGACTTGACGAAACCGAAGGAAGCTCTTGGAAGCAAAGCGCAAAGGATGAACAAGTCGCGGACTCGGAGGGATCCTGAAGGCACAAGGCTTATTGAGGAGCTAGAAGGTTGAGTCTAGGTCTAGGGTATAAAATCAAGTATGAATTACTCATACTTGATGAGTATCAGTCGACTGATACGATGTATCGATCGGCCCAGTCGGCGTTCGACTAAGTCGAGGATGAAACCGACCATCATCGGCCCGCTTAGTCGAGCGATCGGCGATTCTGCGATCGATCGGTGATCAAGGGAAATGTCACCACGAGTCACTCTCACTCATTGCGCCTTGATCACTCGGTGATCACCCCATCGATCGGTGATGGAGGATCGATCGGTGATCACGGCCGTTGGAAATTGCGGCTCACGAATCTCCCACGGAGATCGTGTTTGAGCCGTTGGCCGGCGGCGATCGAGATGGTATCCATCGGTCGGTGATCGGCGCTAACGGAAAAACAGCCCCTCTTCTATAAAAAGGGGCTATGTGGAGCTTGGTGAAGCTAGTGTTCTTGCTCCTAACTATACTCTCGTGCTCACCAAGCCTTCCAAGTGTTTTTAGTGATTTAAATCCTCCTCTTCTCTTGTTCTTGATCATCCATCATTGTAAAGAAGAGGAGAGCATTGTAAGAATGGTTTCTCCACCTTGGTTCATCCAAAGGAGGTTCTAGTGAAGGTTGATTAGGGATAATCCACCTTACGGATTGTCGTGGAGTAGGAGCGTCATCTTCGAACCACGTACATCGGGTGTTAGCTTTGTTCTTGCTTTAATTTGTGTTTTTATTTTGTATTGCTTCCGCTAACATTGTTGTAGAAAAGAAGAAAGGCTAATCACCCCCCTCTAGCCGTTCCAAGGGTACTAACATCTAGGACTATAAAACAAACCTCCTTTCATTCCTCTAGGATAGCCAACGAACATGCGTACTTCTTTACGAGGTTCCTACTTATCAGCATCTGCCTTCAGCACATGTGCTGGACTCCCCCAAATCCGAATATGTCTTAGACTAGGCTTTCGCCCAGTCCATAATTTTGTGGGAGTAGAAGGCACTGATTTAGATGGAACCAAGTTAAGAATGTACATCGCCGTATCTAGAGCATATCCCCAGAACGAATCTGGTAACTCAGAATAACCTATCATCGATATAACCATCTTCATAAGAATCCTATTCCTTCGCTCTACTACACCATTCTGCTGGGGTGTGCCAGGTGCAGACAATTGGAATTGAATCCCAGCCTCTGATAAGTAATTCCTAAACTCTCCCAAGAGGTACTCACCACCTCGATCAGATCGTAGTGTCTTGATACTTTTACCTTGACGTTTCTCCACATCAGCCTTGAATTCATTAAACTTATCAAAGCATTCAGACATGTGGTGCATCAAGTAAATGTATCCATATCTCGAATAATTATCTATAAAAGAGACGAAATACTCAAAATCACCTCTAGCCTGGATATACATAAGACCACACAAATCAGAATGAACTAATTTTAACACATCTTTGGCTCTATACCCCTTGGCCTTAAAAGACCTCTTGGTCATTTTACCCTCAAAGCAAGATTCACAGGTTGGGAAATCTTCCACCACTAATGAACCCAGAGGTCCATCAGCTATCAACCTTTGAATTCTGCTTAGGTTAATATGACCAAGCCTAAGATGCCAAAGATATATTTGGTTCATCTTTGAAGGTTCTTTTCTCTTATTGGAATTAGAAGATGAGTTATTAACTTCAATTTGCATCGTGGGAACTTTTGGTTTAAGTGTGTATAAATGTCCTATCAATGCACCCGAACAGATAATTTCCCTATTCCTTTTTATAACAACTCTGTCATTAAAAGAAATAGAATATCCATCCATAAACAATTTAGAAACCGAAATTAAATTCTTTCTAAATAAAGGTACATAAAGGAAATTCTTAAGAACCAAAACTTTATTTTTCTCAAAAGATAAATAAACATCTCCCACTGCAACAGCCGCCACCTTCGTGGCATTGTCCAAGTATACAATAATCTCCCCCTCAGCCAGTCGTCTAGTTTCCTAGAACCCCTACAAAGTATTTCAGACATGATCAGTGGCTCCCGTATCTACACACTAGGTGCCGGTAGAAAACACTGCTAAACATGTTTCAATGACTAGACCAAAAGATATACCTTTGTTCTGCTTGCGATTGGGGCAGTCCTTTTTCCAGTGTCCAGTCTGCTTACAAGTGAAGCACTTGCCTTTCGGCTTCTTCACTCCTCCCTGAGTTCCTCCCACCGCCTTTTCCCCATCTTGTTTCTTCTTCTTCTTGTCTTTTAGCTTTGAAGTAGAAACCTTTTGGGCAACCATGGCTTGTGCCTGAGCACTCTGACGAAATAGCCCCTCTGTCGCCTAGAGTTCTGTCAAAAGCTCCGCCAATGAATACAACCTCTTGTTCATGTTGTAGTTTAGGCGAAACTGCTCAAAACTCTTAGGTAGAGACTGGAGAATGATATCAACCTGGGTTTCCCCATCGATCTCAGCTCCGAGGACTTCTAATTCATTTAAATGAGTCATCATCTTGAGAACATGATCCCTCATGGGTGTTCCCTCGATCATGGTGGTCGTCATCTAGTTCCTTATGGCTACCTGCCTAGTAGCTCGATTCTGGTGTCCGAAAAGCTCTTTGAGATTGAGCATCATGTCATAAGCAGTGGGCATGGCTTGATGCTGATGTTGCAGTACATTTGCCATAGATGCCAAAATGTAACACCGTGCCATCTCATCGGCCTTAATCCACTTATTATAACTCTCCTTCTCCTTTTCCCCAGAATCATCCGTAGGCTTAGGAGGGCACTCTTCGAGGAGTACATATTTGTATTCCTCAGCAGTCAAGACAATGTCAAGATTCCTCTTCCAATCAACATAGTTGGGTCCAGTAAGTTTATTTTCTTTCAGTATCACAGCAAGCGGGTTGAAAGTCATTTTGAAAGAAAACCTAAGAATCACATAGATCAAAACATTAGATTTCAAAAAATTATTAATTCCTCAAATAATAAAATTTTAAAATCAACCAACACCTCAAAATACCGAGAATATCGTATGCCACGATAGTGTGGACGTATACGAATTCTCTATTTGTATGAGGAGGTTTTACCCATTAATTTTACTTTCTTGTCAACCTAACCTTTTGACAAGTAAAATTAATAGTTGGTTCCTCTTTGGGCCTACAAATAAAAGCAGTGACTCCTATGGGAAGGATACTTATATTTGTATCTAAGTATTCACCATTACTCGGTATCAAGGCAATTATCTCGGGTTATGTGCCTTCCGATGGGGAAGTATACACGCTTCTTAATAATTTCCTATAACCATATTCGACCTTGTGATCCGCAAACAAACTCATCCGATGGAGAGGAAGACACTCAAAGCCAACGCGCAAGTTTGTTTACATCACATGTCCAATCGTAATGGAGGCCGTGGGAATTTATAAAAATATCCCTCTCCCACTTAGTAATTTGAAATTGAGGAATGTTCTAGCCTACGACATGCATATCAAACAATAAGCAATAAATATGAAAATTAAATATTTTCCAACTATTATGACTTTTGTCTTCAATATGTCTCCCATCGTATCGCCATCTCATCCGCTCCTCCCTACGTCATGTACAAGCCATCCAGAGATCCGAGCCGAGAAAAACTATTTTAATTTACATCCATCGATCCTATACTCCACGGGGTAGTGTACATGAAATCTAGATCGAAAGTAAACTAAAATAAAAAGAGTGGCTAAACAATGTCGTATCTAATTACAAAAATTAAATACAAGTCTCGTCAACCCCGAGGATTTAACAAAATATACAATTACACACATACAATCACAAACACACATATGACCATAATAGTTTGATCCTATGCCTGCAACCAAAGAGTTAATCTACGCATATCCTACTATTATCCGACACATATAATATATGAAAAGTGCATAAAAGTAACCGAATCCTAAACACACAAAACCAGAAACCGTGGCTCTGATACCAATTGAAGGTAGGAAACTTCACTTCCCACTTCAACTCAGTCGCTTGTTCATGGCGATCCCTTCTACGTCTCTGGATAAAAAAAATTTTCCTTGACAAGAGGGATTACCCAAGCTCCCATTTCATCATCGTGCTATTCGATTAGAGTGGTCACTTGAAAAAACTCGTTGTTCAAGCCACCAACATCTAAGTCTACGAATAGCCACGGAATAGACGATGTACAGATCGCCGGCTTTTGTGTTTATATTCAGGGTCCAAGTTATTTTAGCCATAAAAATAAAATACAACATGCATATAATTGAAGAACAAATATAGACATGTTACAAAAGAATATAAACAAACGTTATACCTCTTGATCTTCTATTGTATGAGACCTTGAGGAGGAGTTGGATCTTGGCCACCCAATGGATCAAACCCACATAAAGTCCGATCCATTAATGATAATCCAATCCACTAGAGGATTATCATTGATCTACCTCACCAACCTCCATAAGTTAATATGGGCTCCAAATATTATTTGTACATTTTTCTCCTTGTGTTTAAGATCTCGAATGTCCGTCGATTAATTAATTTACTGACCATTAATTAATCAACATCTAACTCCATGAGTGGTACCACTCATCCTTATCATCATGTCGGACCAAGTCCACCTGTAGGGTTTACATGATGAACCTTATGAGCTCCTCAAGGGGACATCATCATCCTAATATATAGGACACGGTTTCCTCCTATAATCAACGACACACCATATAAATAATATAATTTCCCAACTTATCGAGCCTATCGATTTACTCTATAAATCTCTCCCATTGGTAAATCGAAGAAATGAATATTAAGTATATGTGCCCATTATTATATCGGGATTAAGAGCATGTACAATATAATATCTGAGGTCTGATTCGATTATGTAGTCAGTAATAAATCGAATCATCTCTAAGTTGGTCCTGCTCAATACACACAAAGTGTACTAGTGTAATTCTATAGTCAAGACAAACCAATACCAAATCACACTACAACCATACCAATAAATTGTCCAAAGCCATCTAGGTTATGAGCCTTTACTTATACTTTATAAGGAACCGATAACATGATCTCCCGTGTGACACTACACACCATGTTATCTACAATGTAATGTATTAGATAATATGTATAACCATAAATATTCAAACAATGATCATGTGATTCTTATTTCAAAATAAAGATGTTCATACAAAAGATAGACTTTTCAGTATACATTCCAACAGCTGATTCTCACTGGCTAGAGACATTGTGATGTCCAGAGTTAATCGTGGATGCTAGTTATGGTAATTAGCTTATTGGAGTGACAAACTGTAAGACTTCATATGGTTCTTTGAATATATGGGTATGTCAATGAAGTTCTTACTACAGCTTAAGTGCGATGTTCCTTTGACTTGCAGTATTCAAGTCATCTTGGTCATGAAGACTTATGCTTTAACATCTTAAGCAAGCATCTCTGAGGAGATGTGGACCCAGGATGATTGGGTATAAGTCAAAGTGGCCGAAGGTGTTTGAATAGCCTATAAAGAATTCACCACTCCTTGCGAGGAGATGTAAACCCATAGCCTCTCGTCGGATTATTACTAAAGTCTTTGGCCAAAGCATTACATGTTTAGAGTAAGTTACTCTTTGATACATGTGCAGTAACTAGAATCCGTAGGACGAGGAAATGATACTTGGGCCAGGTGTGACGTAGTCAACCTAGTGGGGACAGACACTATAGACCATGTCCTGAACCAAGTGGGTATAAGATGCATGAAGGGAATGGGGCATGATTCATTGTAGCTGCTGAACGGTTTCAGAAATGGTTTGGGAATCAACCGTTGATTTTCCGATTAATTGGGGATCATGATGTACTACTAGGCGCCACTCATGATCATTCTATAATTAATGGTTAATTATAGACAGCCAACATAAACCGGGAACCTATTTGGTCACACGCACAACGAGCGTAATCCGAAGGATTTAAAATGAGCTTGAGAATGAGATTCTTAGATCGAGAGAGACTAGGTTTGGTTGGACCAAACAAAGAGCGAATATGAAATGGTTTCAGTTACATCGGAAGGAAGGATGGGCGAGTCTTATGAAGACATGATGGATGAACCAAATTGGTTTGGTTCTAATCCAATGGTGGAAAATAAACCAAAGTAGTTTGGTTTGTTTTAAACGAATGAACCAAAGTTAGTTCGGTTCGTTTTAACTTAAAATAGACCAACGCGGTTTGGTTTATTTTAACTTAAGTTATTGGAGTGGGTTAACGGGTTTTGCTTATGAACCAGTAACCATTAGAAGAATGTGTTCTCTATAAAAACATGGCTTAAGGGTTTTTCATGGAGAATTAATTGGTCCAAGGGTTTTGGAAACCCTAGCCACCTTCTCCTCTTCTTCCTTGCTCTAGCCACCCAAGTTGGTTGTGATGCGGACGGGTGAAAATCTGTTCACTCCTTTCCAATGCAGTGAAGCACGGAGGGAGATCTCAGAGGGTTCTCACGGGCCGCAATCAGCAATCGAGACTCAGACACAAGATGTAATGTGGTTCGGAATAAGGATTCCTACTCCACGGAGGTGAGCTTTTCTCACCGGATGCAGTGCCTAAGCACTTTCACTATGAAGGTCTTCCTTTACGGAAAGTAAGTTTCCGAAGGTGGAGGAGAAAAACCTCTTACAATGATATCACAAGACGAGAAAAATACAAGAGATGTAACAACGACAGATCTTCGTCCTTCTTCTCCGACGAGGCGGTTGTCGCTCCCCTTCTCCTCCTGCGTCTCCTTCTCTCTTGCTGGGTTGGAATGATTGCGGATCCTCTTTTCCTCCTTGCTTCCTCCCTTTTATCTTCCCCCTTCTGTCATTGTAACATTGTGGGTTATCTCCATCGTACACGTGGCCACCACCCCCACCTGGAGAATAATTCTGTTACAGATATGAGGAGTGAAGACTCCTTGGAATATTGCGTGGGGCCTCCCAAGCCGTTGCATAATACCTTTTCCTCTACATTTCGGAGAACTAGCTTAGACTATCTCCCTCAACCCTCCGCTTTGAGTGAAACTAGCTTAGGTCTATAGCCCACGGGTGCCCTAGCCCTAGGGTTTCTCATCCATCCGAACCAATTCCTCTTTTCCCCGTGCCAGACTTCCTTCGTATAATCGTATCGATCAGGTTAAGTGGACCCTCTATCCATCCCACCGGCTTCTGGAATTATCTAGCTGAACCAATTCTTGCTCCACTCTTTAACGAAGTGCCTTCCGTCTCCTCTTTGCTTTATCAATTACTTCTGCTAACTCTCCCGTGCCAATTGCTTCCGATATTCTCCCGTACCAATTGTAACGACCGCCCTTATCTGCTCTCAGGGAGGCGCTACTTTACTATTTTTTTTTAACATTTTATCATAACTTAAACCTTCTTTTGCACATGCGTCACATATCATATTCATAATCAGCATGTTAACATATCTTGTCCCATTTCTAACATGCATGCATAACATAAAGAGTCATTCATGAGTTCTTAAGTAATTGAATAGTAACATAAATAAGCATCATCCAACATGATGCTAATGATTCATAAGTCTTATAAGCGGAAGCAAAGTCTTAAGTGGTTTATTGTGCATGTAATATAAGCAGATAATAACAGGGTCTTTCTCCACCATGCCACTATCACACACACTTGGCCCTTCCTGCTACTTTCTCTAGTTCAGGTTTCCTTTATCTGTAGTATATGGACAACATAAACTATAAGCATATAGCTTAGTAAAATTCTTGCCTACTCACAAAAGCCACAAACTTCATCAAGCAATTAGAAACATGAGCATAGAGTTTACATCAGCATGCTAAGCATAATTAAATCTAAGCAGGGCATAATGTAATATAAGCATTCATGACATAAGCAATCCATAACATTATAAATCTTAGACATGCATAAAGTACATAATCACAATTATTCTTAACTCAACTATAAGCATCATAACTTCATAAAATCTAAACATGCATAAAGGACAAGTTCATAAGCATTCATAAACTTTAACATAAGCATTCATAACATAAGTATCCGTAACATCATAAATCTGAAACATGCGTAAAGTACATAGTCACAACTATTCTTAAACTTAACTATAAGCATTCATGGCATCATGAAATCTAAACATGCATAAAGGACATGTTCATAAGCATTCATAAACTTTAACATAAGCATTCACAATTTCATAAAAGTCCTTTCTTTTCAAAACATATACATATAGATACTTCAACATAATCATAACTTGCATGGGGGGCCCCAGGTTAAGTACCACATAATGCGTATTCCCTAATAGGCTAGGGTAGCGAGCCACCAGACCTACTAGAGCAAGACCTCTTACGTCTTACCAGGGCAATACCTCTTACGTCTTCTTATGTCCCTATGGATTTGATTAACGACCACCTGACGGGACGGGTACTTAACCTATTACAAAGAAAAATACTTAATTCCTTTCTTTCTTGTCTTATCATAAGGAGAGCTCTTAATCCCTACTTGAAAGGGAAGCATCTCCATCTTATCTTATCATAAGGAGAGCTCTTGAAGCATCTCCATCTTATCTTATCATAAGGAGAGCTCTTAATCCCTACTTGAAAGGGAAGCATCTCCATCTTAGACATTTCATAGAATACATTCATTCATAACATAAGAGTACCCTAAAGGGGTCCTAAAGCATAAACATGTTCATCACATAAGCATATTTCATAGGTATATTCATGGCATGTTAAATCATAAAACATGTTCATCACATAGGCATATTTCATGGCATATTATATCATAAACATGTTCATCACATGGGCATATTTCCTAGCATATTACATCATAAACATGTTCATCACCTAAGCATATTTCATAGGCATATTCATGGCATATTACATCATAAACAGGTTAATCACCTTAGCATATTTCATAGGCATATTCATGGCATATTAAATCATAAAACATGTTCATCACATAGGCATATTTCCTAGGCATATTCATGGCATATTAAATCATAAAACATGTTCATCACATAGGCATATTTCCTATGCATATTCATGGCATATTAAATCATAAAACATGTTCATCACCTAGGCATATTTCCTAGGCATATTCATGGCATATTAAATCATAAAATATGTTCATCACATAGGCATATTTCCTAGGCATATTCATGGCATATTAAAGTCATAAAACATGTTCGTCACATAGGCATATTTCCTAGGCATATTCATGGCATATTAAATCATAAAACATGTTCATCACCTAGGCATATTTCCTAGGCATATTCATGGCATATTAAATCATAAAATATGTTCATCACCTAGGCATATTTCCTAGGCATATTCATGGCATATTAAATCATAAAATATGTTCATCACATAGGCATATTTCCTAGGCATATTCATGGCATATTAAAGTCATCCACCTAACATAGCTTCATAAGGGGTATTTCATGAAACCCTAACCCTAAAACCATTGGGGGCCGAAACATATAGGGGCAAAAGGCTTGGATTTTTGTCACCTAAATTTATTCATGTAGGCATATATCATAGCATAACTTCATAAGGGGTATTTTCATGAAACCCTAACCCCAAAAGCTTGGGTTGGCCGAAACATGTAAGGGCTAAAATCCTTGGACTTTTGACACCAAAGATTCCTACTTGAAGCATACCATCTATGAACATAACCTTAGAATCAAGTTCATGCAACCCTAACCCCAAAAGCTTGGGTTGGCCGAAACAAGTAAGGGCTAAAATCCTTGGACTTTTGACACCAAAGATTCCTACTTGAAGCATACCATCTATGAACATAACCTTAGAATCAAGTTCATGCAACCCTAACGCCAAAAGCTTGGGTTGGCCGAAACATGTAAGGGCTAAAATCCTTGGACTTTTGACACCAAAGATTCCTACTTGAAGCATACCATCTATGAACATAACCTTAGAATCAAGTCATGCAACCCTAACCCAAAAAGCTTGGGTTGGCCGAAACATGTAAGGGCTAAAATCCTTTGACTTTTGACACCAAAGATTCCTACTTGAAGCATACCATCTATGAACATAACCTTAGAATCAAGTTCATGCAACCCATAAAAATTACCCTAGTAGCATTTTCATGAATCCTAGCCCATAAACTTAGTTGGCTGAAACATAGAGGGCTACAACTTCATATTTCTTTCATGTAACCTATCCTACAAAACTAATATACTGCAGGTGAGGGAAATCTTACTTCCTTCGCTTTGCTTGGGAGATGACCTAATGGAAGCCAAGAACTAGCTTCTCCTTGCTTGGACGGGGTTCGGCCAAAGGTGAAAATGGAGAGGGGGAGAGATGGTTTTCGGTGAGGAAGAAGAAGGGAAGAAGAAGTGGCCAAGTGGAAACTTCCTTCTTCTTTATAAAGGGAGGAAGAGAAGTTTCTCTTCTCTTTTCCATGCCCCTTCATTTACCCTCATCACACTTATCTATAATTTTTCCCTCTTCTTCTAATGATATAATCCTAATGGGCTTCTGGTTAGTGGGTGCATCTATAGGGCTTGGCTATCTCTAGAGGTTTGGGGTTCAATTCCTAGGCCTTGCATCTCTTTTTGGCTATTTTCTTTTATTTTTCGAAAAACCCCACATCAAGCCCATTATTGTAAAGCCAAAAACTCTCGTAAAATTGCTAGAAATTTTACGGGCATTACACCAATGACCTCTGATATTCGCGTCGGAACCAATGGCCTCTGATATTTGCGCCCGACCCAATGTCTTCTGATATTCATGCCCGAACCAATGCTTTCTTTTCTCCCTTCGCTGAGTCGAATATTTGCGATCGGATCACGGGTCCCCGCTAATCCTTCTATCAGGGATTATGTAGAAAAAGTATCAGCAGTATCATTAGTCAACCCCAAAAAATAGTCAAGCGAAGTTATAAGCTTGACTTTCCAAATGTACATAAAGTTTCTGACCTACTATTTATTTCTCACCTTAAATCCATCCGTTCCCTTATACCTCCCTTAGGTATACTCAAGGAGGCCCGATGGGCTTATGGGCTCCGCTTCTTCTTCTCCTTTCGTGCAGTTGAATCGTCACGGAAAACCCTATATAAACCCCTGCCTTCTCCCTTTAGGTATCATTTAGCGTGCTTAACAATCCAGCCTGTTCTTCTCCTTCCGTGATTTTCACCGGTGGCGTTTCGGCGACCCAGTCCTTCCTTTCCCCACACGATTCTTCCTTAACCTCCGAGTAAGTGCTTTGCTTTGTTTACACCCATGGCTCCTAGGACCATCTCTTCACCCGGCTGGTATGAACATACCATAACCCAGTTAGATTGTAACCATTATTTCTTTAATATCAAGAACAACTACATAGACCCCTCTATAAAATGTTGTTTCACGACTAAACTGCATCAGCCCCATAATCCTCCTCCCAGTTTGAAATGCTTTTTCTCTGAACAATTTCTTAACGGCCTATCCCTGCCAGTACCATTGGTCTATTTGGACCTTCTAAACTTCTATGGACTGCCCCTGAACCAATTCACCCCCAACTCCTTTCGAATTTTATCGGGAGCTAACATAGTGTTCCAACACTTGAACCTCTCTTTAACCCCCGAAATATTCCATTGCTTCTTCCAATTAAAGTCTTCCAAGGCAGGTCTCTTCTATTTATCTATCCGTTCAGACTGCCAATTTTTGGTGAATCTGCCCACTTCCCACAAGGGTTGGGAAGAATTGTATTTCTTTGTACAGTTTCCCAAGTCTCTACCCTATTCTGATACATGGAAGGTAGCCCTTCCCGAATTGCCTCCCTTCCGGGAAATGTGGACCAAATGTCCCTTCCCGGAAGTATGTAGAGTATTAGGAGAGTTACATTATTGCTCAAACCATCTAATAGAAACTCCTATTTTAAGCCATTTTGGATTGTCTCCTCTATCTTTGACGACTTCGGTTGCTGTAGGTAGGATGATACTTACCCTGCAATATGACTTCCTTTCTATGTTATTCATCTTTCTTATGAGCATACCTTGCAGATAATCTAATGCAGAAGGCTTTAGTGGAAGGAGAGGCGATCGAGGCGGCCAAGAAGAAGAAAACCTCGACTAAGAGAGGCAAATCAGTAGCCGCTCCGTCATCCCCCCGGAAAAAGCTGTGGCTCATCAAGAAAGGAGCCCCAAGTTCATCGGCTCGTCTCCCCTCACCTTCAGACCGACCGGGGTCTTAGCCCCTAACCATTTATGATCTGAGAAGAGGAGGCACTACATCATCTACCCTTTCTCCCCCTCCTCGAGGAGGGGATTCTCCCTCCCAGTTTCTTCATTCCTCCCCATCTGCACAAAATTCACCCCCACCTTCTCATGCGGAGTGCCTCCAAGCTCATATACCTTCCGACTCAAGAGCTGCTCCTCCCACCCTTCGTCATATCAGGCCCCCATCTTCCCCGGAAGGGAAGCATCCTTCCCTTCCTGTTCCTCTAAAGGCCACGCTGGGATCCTTGCTGAAGATTCGGCACCCCTCGGAGGTAAAATTCTTCAATCAGTCGGGCATACAAGGCCCGTGCGAACAAGTGAGCAAACTATTGGCAGAGGTATCTACTCTTTCTTTTCCTCCTCTTCATTATGGGTATCTCTATATGCCGATATATACTGATAATTTTTTCTTCCATTTAGGCCTCCACCTAGCATAACAAAATGGTGGTTCAGCTGGCCTAATTCCAATCTAGTGTGGAAACTCGCCACTTTGCCGCCGTATCACAACAAAAGGAGCTCGTTCGTCGATTAAACGAGCAGGAGGCAAAGGAGGCGGACTTCAGGGGCCAGTGTGAAGATGCCATGATACAACTAGCCCTGGTCCAAAGCGAGAAAGAGGAGCTGCAACGAAAAAATGAAGAACTTGAACAACGCCTCTTTTTACAGTCCAGCGAACTACAACAGGTAGACGTCCGGACCCGTGAACTGGGGGAGTGCAAGGGACCTCTTTGGGACGCCATGACCAAGGCTGCTGACTCCTCAACTTCTATTATGCAGCTTCAGTAAGAGCGGCACCTGCTTGAATTGGAACGTCAAGCATGGGAAACCACCAAGGAATCCTGTACAGCGAAATGTCAGGAGCTTTCCTCCATGGTGGCAGCTCTTTCTCACACCCTATCGCCAGTGGCTCAGCAACAGTCTACCCTCCACTAAGAGTACCTAGAAGCTCTTTCATCCTTAGGGCAGCAAGCTATAAAGGCATCCACCGACAGAGATGCTTTGGCGGCTGAATTGGCAAAAAGTCAAGCTCAGGTGGTTCAATATTAGGACCAACTGAAGGAACAAGAAGCCGACCTCAAAGGACGCTATGTCAAGAAGGGGGTAGACTTATTTATACTAGGTTTTGAGGGGTCCTTGGCTCAAAATGCCGAACAAGGATACCCACCTCCTGAGACGGACACTAGCTATTTAGATCCCACGGAGGCGCTAGCTAAGTGTCCGCCCGAACTTTTTGAGTTGTAATTTCTACTATTCTCCTTTTTGATAATTTTGTCAATATCTTTTCTTTTGCTTCGGAATGATGAATTTGTCCATATGTTTAGTTATCATCGTCTTGTTATGTTTCTTGACGGGTCGGGAATCCTGGACCAATTTTGAACTCCTCCTTTTTATATCGTTATCTCTTTTCCCGTATCGTATGGCACAATCGCCTCGTTGGTTTGGGCATATTGGAGAGATCTCGAATAACATTATTCACCTCTGCCCCAATTTTGGTTCGGGAATCCGCTTGAAGTATCTTGCCTGATTTTATTCACACCCGTCTTGATTTTGGCTCGGAGATTTGCTTTAAGTGACTCTTGCCTATTGGTTTTCCCCATTCCTTTTTACTACTTCGAAAACTGTATCAGCCTCTTCGTCTTCTTCCCCTTCCCAAGAACTTCTGTCGTCACTTTTCTTCCATTATAAATCCTTGCCCTCCATGTCTTCGCCCCCCTATCTCACTATCATGGCTTCGGAGGGACACCCCATCGAAATATCTTCCAATTCAGAATCTTTCGAGTTGCAGGACTGGGTTTCTGAAGACACTGAAGACTCGGAGACCCGCTCAACTGCCACTTCAGCTTTTCATCCTCTTCCTTTTCCGCCTCACACTCCAACTCCAACCCCTCCTATAGGGAGGTCCTTTCGTGCTCCCTTCCCTTCCTTCCGCAATAGAGTGTGGAATCCTCCCTTCACATGGGAGTATACAGTGGGAGACCCCCATGCCGCTGCTGAACTTCCTCCACTCCCACCAGCTCTGGCTTTCATCCCAGTCCCCCCGGCGGAAGCTCATCCTCCTCCATCCGATGAAGGTCCATCAGTTCTTCCTCCGTCTCAAGGCGAGCGCTTCAAGGTCATCTTGGCTCCCTCTCCCCCCAAAGAGACCTCTCCCGCTTCGTCTGTTAGGAGTAATCAGAGAAAATCTTTATAGATCAAATTAATGTAATCATTTCAAATATATCAATAAAGACGAGGGGGGAACTTGATGTTTGCTTTTGTCTTTTTCTCATAGAAGTAAGGTCTCTGTCTTCACAAGGACTGTAATCTGATCCGAACATACCTTCTTCTATCATTGCCCGGGGATTCGGACCCTCTTAATTGCAGTTATAGTCCCGTCGACCTTCCCCTTACTGCCCCCATGTTTCCTCTTCTTTACTGGCATTTATTGTCCCTATTTCTTCTACTAATAAATGCACTTTCCCCCTTCGTCGCTATAAAAACCTTCGCCCCTTACCTGATAGCTTCCATCCTTTCTCTTTTCTTTTATTTGCCATGGACAGAATATCTGAACAGGGTAGCAGTTCCTCTCCTGCTGAAGAGAAGATAAACGAACGCCGTTACATATCCAGTCTAGAGGAGAAAGTGAAGTATTTACAACAACAGATGAAGGAAATTTTTGCCAGTAATCGCTCCCTGCGTCAACAACTGGTCGGGTCCCAAAAGGAATTGGCCAAGCAAATCTTCCTGCAGCAATCTTACCGTCGGCAATTACTGTGCCAACCTCTACCGCACAAAGGAGCTCCATCCATTCCTCCCAACAAAAAGCTGTAACACCCTAAATGTATAAGGGTTTTCCTTTTGTTATTTCTCTCTTGAAATATGTAATTTTTCCACATCAATGAACTTTCCCCAGTTTATTTTCTTCTTCCCGTATCTCTTGAGTTGTGCCGTGCTTTACTTCTCTTCGTACTGACATATAGTTGAGACATATTTTGGTTCTCCTTCCTTTTCACCCTACTGAGAATATAAAATCGTTAAATGAATTGACTCTGCTATTTTACAGGAATAAAACAATATCAAATTAAACAAGGACTTCAACTTCTCCCCCTTTATGGGGACAAAAAGTAATATATAACTGAGAAGATCTCAGTTCTACCGTTCCGCCACCACACGGGGATATCTTCCGCTTCGCGGGGATAAAAATTTTGAGTATAACCGAATAAATTTCGGTTCTTCCGTTCCGCCACCACACGGGGATATCTTCCGCTTTGCGGGGATAAAAATTTTAAGTATAACCGAATAAATTTCGGTTCTTCCATTCCGCCACCACACGGGGATATCTTTCGCTTCGCGGGGATAGAAATTTATATATATATAATATATAACCGAGGAATTTCGGTTGTTTCATTCCGCCACCACACGGGGATATCTTCCGCTTCGCCTCATGGGGATAGAAATTTATATATATAATACATAACCGAGGGATCTCGGTTCTTCCGCTCCGCCACAGCACAGGGATATCTTCCGCTTCGCCTCGCGGGGATAGAAATTTATATATATAATACATAACCGAGGGATCTCGGTTCTTCCGTTCTGCCACCGCACGGGGATATCTTCCGCTTCGCCTCGCGGGGATAGAAATTTATATATATAATACATAACCGAGGGATCTCGGTTCTTTTGTTCTGCCACCGCATGGGGATATCTTCCGCTTCGCCTCGCGGGGATAGAAATTTATATATATATAATACATAACTGAGGGATCTCGGTTCTTCCGCTCCTCCACCGCACGGAGATATCTTCCGCTTCGCCTCATGGAGATAGAAATTTATATATATAATACATAACTGAGGGATCTCGGTTCTTCCGCTCCGCCACCGCACGGGGATATCTTCCGCTTCGCCTCGCGGGGATAGAAATTTATATATATAATACATAACCGAAAAATTTCGGTTCTTCCGTTCCGCCATCGCACGGGGATATCTTCCGCTTCGCCTCGCGGGGATAGAAATATTGAGTATAACCGAATGAATTTTGGTTCTTCCGTTCCGCCACCACACGGGGATATCTTCCGCTTCGCCTCGTGGGGATAGAAATTTATATATATAATACATAACCGAGGGATCTCGGTTCTTCCGTTCCGCCATCGCACGGGGATATCTTCCGCTTCGCCTCGCAGGGATAGAAATTTATATATATAATACATAACCGAGGGATCTCGGTTCTTCCGTTCCGCCACCGCACGGGGATATCTTCCGCTTCGCCTCGTGGGGATAGAAATTGATATATAGATATATGGCTTAGAAGCCATCAACATAAAGGAGGCAACGTTTTCTTATCATCCTTCTTTTGTGCTTATCTTCTGAAGGGGAACGCCTATATCTGCCCCTTCCCATGCAAATGAAGGCTTTAGTACATAACGGGCCATTTAGAAAAAATAACCCTTCTTTCCCTTTTACTTAGGGCCTCCTTCTCCACAGACGATGAGCCAAATAATGGTTATAGGCCCACTCTCCTCCCTTTTATAGGAGATCCTTGTTTCTTTTGCTATCTTCATCCCTTTGCCTTTTCATCTCCTTCTTCTCCGTCTGTTCGTTCCTCTGCCGCCATACTCCGTTGCCTCAATCCCTTTTTTCAGCCCTTTCTCTTTATTCTCAGACCCCCAAAATGCATTCTACCTTCTTCCAGGAGATAGCGGGTCGTTATCCACATCGCAAGAGGAAGGCCGGCCAGCCGTCGGCTCTATCTTCTTCTTCACTTTCCCCGGTCACCACCACACCAACTTCATCTCGTCTGTCTTCCTCTCCTCCCCCTGCATCCCTTGTTAATTCCGCCCCGAAGGAAATTGGGACAATTAGTCCCTCCTCGATTTCTCCGGCATTTACAAACCCTAGCTCTCATACTTTTTCTCCCTTTGCCACCAATATTCAGAAGTCGCCTTCTCCTTCACGGCAACCTGAGGATGAACCTGGGGAGGATGCACTTCCATGTCAGCCGATAACAGAGGCTGGCTCACCGCTGCCCTCTATCTCCCCTGAATACCATTCTTCCTCCGAACCCATGGCAGTTGATATCCCCTTACTGCAAACTTCCCCCTCCACTCATCGCCTAAAGAGCCCTTCTCCTCCTACAAATATCATCCCCCTCCTCCCCATCACCAGTTATCTTCCCACCTCAGTATCATCTGTCCCATCTTCTTCCTTTTCTCCCAGGAGTCTTCGCATCCTGAACTTAGAGGAAGTGGTTCCTCGCATGGAAAGCCTACGTCATGCTTTGGATTTGGTACATTTTCTCAATTAGCTTCCTTAGCTTTGTCGTACCAACCGATTTCTTTTTCACAACCAGCATGCAGGCCTTGACCAACGATCAAGAGTTGGATCGCTCCCTCCATCAACATCGGGCTCAAGCTCAAGAATGGGAGCGGCGACAAAGGGAAGATTTAGTGAATACTCAAAATCAAGAACGACTCCTGTTGCAACAATTGAACCTGTGCCAGGAGAAATTAGCCGAAGCTCACCAACAAATTCAGAAGGATGCTGACACTATTACAGCGTTAAGGGAACAACAGTGTCCAGGTGTGCAGCCATCCGTCCTCCAGCGGGAAGTCCAACCGACTCCCCTTGATAAGGAGTCTTCCTCGGCTCAAGAGTTAATATGTCTCCAAGGGCAGGTAGCAGAGCTCCTCAAGGGGAAGCAATAGGATTCCGACACCATCGCTCGCCTTCAAGTTCAATACCGGCGAGCACAGGATAAGATAGGGGACCTCCGCACCCGCTTGTGCAAGGAGGTACAAGAAAACTCATCCCTCATAAATTCCAGGGCACATGCTCACGCCCATCTCCGCATGCAAGAGACCTCCCTCCAGAGGCTGGGCACTGAACTCGCCCAAACCAGATCTTATTCTGAAGCAGTGGAGGGGATTTCAGCTTCTATGCATCAAAATATGGTGGAGATGACACACCTTGTGCAGCAGGACCAAAGTTCCCGAGCCGATGATGTTTTCATCCTAGCCGATGCTATTATGGAGGTGTCGCGACGCTATGTGGATGTGCGTCAAAATCTTCAAGAACAACAAGAAAAATGTGAGAGGCTGCATCGAGAGCGAAGCCCTGACTGTCCGAACCGCCAGGAGAGACTCATCATTTTATTGCGCACCACTTATCAGGACAGATTTAATGAGGCGGTTCGGCAGTATGCCGACCAAGGATTACCTCCTCCAACTTATCCTTCATTTTCTTTAAATTGGGAGGCTGGTTTTCGACGTTATCCTCCCGACCGATTTAAGTTGTAATCCGCTATCTTGTTTTGAAACGGGAATTTCCTTTCCATTTTCTCTCTCTTCTTCAAGATTTACAATCAGTACCATATTGCTCTTGTAAATAACTCATTAATGAAATTTGGAGAGTATTTGGCATCTAATTAACGCGATCAAGTTAAGAAGTATTCCCCTTCGAAGTCTCATAATTTCTCTTCTTCTATTCCCTACTACTCATACAGTGTGAAAAAGTTTTAAATGAATGGCATTCCAAGTTTTAAATAACATTTTATTTTGGAATAAGAATCACATGATCATTGTTTGCACTTTATATATTTACTATATATGTGTGCATATTGTGTAATATTTTACATTGTAGATAACATGGTGCTTAGTGTGGCACAGAAAATCATGTTATCAGTCCCTTGTAAAATATAAGTAGAGGCTCACGACCAAGATGGTTTTGGACAAACCATTGACATGGTTGTAGTGTAGCTTGGTATTGTTTTGTCTTGAACATAAAGTTACACTAGTACACTTAGGTGTATTGAGCAGGACCGACATAGAGGTGATTCAATTTAGTACTGACTACATAATTGAATCGGACCTCGGATATTATGTTGGGCATGCTCTTAATCCCGATATAATAAGAGGCACATGTACTTAGTATTTATTTCTTTGATTTACCAGAGGGTGAGATTTAGATGGATTAAATCAATATGCCCGGTAAGTTGGGAAATGATATTATTTACATGGTGTGCCATTGATTATAGGAGGAAACCGTGTCCTATATATTAGGTTGATGATGTCCTCTTGAGGAGCTCATAATGTTCATCATGTAAACCCAGCTGGTTGACTTAGTCAACATGATGATAAGGTTGAGTGGTACTACTCGAGGAATTAGATGTTAATTAATTAATGGTCAGTAAATCAATTAATTGACGGACATTCGATATCTTAAACATGGGGAGATTAATGTACAAATAATATATGGAGCCCATATTAATTTATGGGGGTTGGTGAGGTAGTTCAATGATGATCCTCTAGTGGAATGGAACATCATTGATGGATCAAGTTTGTGTGGTTCCGATCCATCGGGTGGCCAAGATCCAACTCCTCCTTATGGTCCCTATCGTAGCCTAATATAATCCTTGTGAAGACTAGATCCAAGAATGTAAAACAAAACCTAGAACCAACGGTTGGGATTAAATCCCTAGATCCGATGGTTAGGATGAAACCCTAGAACCAACGGTTGGGATTAAATCCCTAGATCTGATGGTTAGGATGAAACCCTAGAATCGACGGTTGGGATTAAATCCCTAGATCCGATGGTTGGGATAAAACCCTAGATCCGACGGATGGGATGAAACCCTAGATCCGACGGTTGGGATGAAATCCAAGAACTGACGGTTGGGATAAAACCCTAGATCCGACGGTGGAGATTAAATCCCTAGATCCGACGGTGGAGATTAAAGGAGGCTTAAGCCCAATTCTATAAATAGAAGGCTTAAGCTTGGGAGGCAAGGATAATTGGATTGGAATTAGGGTTTGGCTCTTCTCAAAGTGGGCGGCTAGGGTTTGGAGCAAAAGTGGGCGGCAACCATCTTCCTTCTCCTTGTTGCCGCCGCCCATCTTCCTCCACCAACACTTGGCCGGCGCCCATCCTCAAGGCCTCTCTCTTATTCCTTGGCCGGCGGTTCTCCTTCCATTGGTGGCCGGTGCTCTTCCTCCTCCCTTTCTCCTTGGTGGCCGGCGGCGACCCCTCTTCAAGTTGGCCGGCGCTTCATCCACTTGCTCCTTGGCCGGCGGTTGCACCAAATTCCCTAATTTGGTGGCCGGTTCTAGAAAGGATAGGTATTTGTTGGTTCTTCTCTTTGTTCGCAGCGGACAAGGAAGGGAAGAACGCGATCTAGAAGTCTTTTACTCGTGGAGGATCTTCATCCACACGTCGTCCACGAGAAGGATAGGACATACGGTAGAAGATCATAAGGTATAAAGTTTTTTTTTAACTTTATTTACAGATCTGAGCATGTTCTTTTATGTTTTGATTATACATGTATGCGTTTGAATATATATTGTATAATCATGGACCCCGAAGACAAACACAAAAACCGGCGATCTATCCGTCATCTCTTCCGCGGATAATCAACTAGAAGAGTTGTGTTGCTTGAACAACTAGTTTGTTCAAGCGACCACTTAAGTTGTTAGCATGACGACGAAATGGTTGTGCTAAGGAAGCTCATCCCATCCGAATTAATTCTTTCATTAGTGAAAATTTTAATCCGGGGATATGGGAGCCAATGAGCCTCCGAAGCAACTCCCTACAAGTGGTATCAGAGCCAAGGTTTTCGGTTTTATGTGTTTAGGATTCGGTTAATTTTTATGCACTTATTCATATATTATATGTGCCGGATAATAGTAGGATATGCGTAGTTTAACTCTTTGGTTGCAGGCATAAGATCCGACTATTATGGCCATATGTGTGTATGTGATTGGATGTGTGTAAATATTTATTATTTGAATCCTCGGGGTTGACGAGGCTAGATTAGTATTTAATTTTTGTAATTAAATACGGCATTGTTTAGCCGCTCATTTTAGTTTACTTTCGATCTAGATTATTTGTACACTCCTTCGTGGAGTATAGGATCGATGGATGTAAATTAAAATAGTTTTATCTCGGCTCGGATCTCTTTGGTGACTTGCGCACGGGAAAAGATGGAGCGGATGAGGTGGCGACACGACGGGATGCATATTGGAGGACAATGCCATAATAGTTGGAAAAATTCTTTTTTTTCCATATTTATTGCTTATTTGTTTTATATGCATGTTGTGTATGTTTTAAAATTCCTCATTTTCAATTTACTAAGTGGGAGAGGGACATTTTAATTAATTCCCGCGGCCTCCATTACAATTTGACGTGTGATGCAACAAACTTGCGCATTGGCTCTAAGTGCCTTCCTCCCGATCGGATGGGTTTGTTTGCGGATCACTAGGTCAAATAATGGTTATAGGAAATTATTAAGGAGCGTGTGTACTTCCCCATCGGTAAGGCACATAATCCGAAATAATTCCCTTAGTATCGTGTAATGGTGCACACTTAGATGCAAATTAAAAGTATCCTCCCCATCGGAGTCACTGCTTTTATTTGTAGGGCCAAAGAGGAACCAACTATTAATTTTATTTGTCAAAAAGTAAGGTTGACAAGATAAAAAAATTAATGGGTAAAACCTCCTCTTACAAATGTAGAATTCGTATACGTCCACACTATCGTGGCATGCGATATTCTCGGTGTTTTGAGGTGTTGGTTGATTTCGGAATTTTATTATTTTTGAGGAATCAATAATATTTGAAATCTAATATTTTGATCATTGTGATTTTTAGGATTTTCAAATGGCTTTCAACCCACTTGCTGTGATTTTAAAAGAAAACAAACTTACTGGACCAAACTACATTAATTGGAAAAGAAACTTGGATATTGTCTTAACTGCGGAGGAGTACAAATTTGTACTCTTTGAGGTCTGTCCTCCTAAGCCCTCCGATGACTCTGATGAAAAGGAGAAAGAACGTTATAAGAAATGGGTTAAGGCAGATGAGATGGCGCGGTGTTACATTTTGGCATCTATGTCAAATGTGCTGCAACATCAGCATCAGGCCATAGCCATAGCTTATGACATGATGTTCAATCTCAAGGATCTTTTCGGACATCAGAGTAGGGCGGCTAGGCAGGAGGCAATGAGAAACTTGATGATGACCACCATGATCGAGGGAACACCCGTTAGGGATCATGTTCTCTAGATGATGGCTCATCTTAATGAGATGGAAGTCCTCGGAGCTGAGATCGATGGGGAAACCCAGGTCGATATCATTCTCCAGTCTCTGCCTAGGAGTTTTGAGCAGTTCTACCTCAACTACAACATGAACAAGAGGTTGTATTCATTGGCGGAGCTTCTGACAGAACTCCAGGCGGCAGAGGGGCTTTTTCGTCAAAGTGCTCAAGCCATGGTCGCTCAGAAGGTTTCTTCCTCTAAGCCGAAAGGTAAGAAGAAGAAGAAGCAAGGTGGAGCGAAGAAAGTGGCAGTGGGACCTCAAGAAGGAGTGAAGAAGCTGAAAGGCAAGTGCTTCACTTGCAAGCAGACGTGACATTGGAAGGCAGACTGTCCTCACCGAAAGAACAAAGGTATATCTTCTTGTTTAGTTGTTGAAACATGTTTAGCGGTGTTATATACCAGTGCCTGGTGTGTAGATACAGGAGCCACTGATCATGTCTGCAACACTTTACAGGGGTTCCAAGAAACCCGACGACTAGCTGAGGGAGAGATTACCGTCTTCATGGGCAATGCTTCAAAGGTGGCGGCTATTGCAGTGGGAGACGTTTATTTATCTTTTGATAGGAATAAAGTTTTGGTTTTGAGAAATTGTCTTTATGTACCTACTTTTAGAAAGAATTTAATTTCAGTTTCTAAATTATTTATGGATGGATATTCTGTTTCTTTTAATGACAAAGTGGTTATAAAAAGGAATAGGGAGATTATCTGTTATGGTACATTGGTTGGCAATTTATATACTCTTGAACCGAAAACTCCCACGATGCATATAGAAGTAAATAACTCATCTTCTAAATCTAATAAAAGAAAAGAACCTTCACAGATGAACCAAACATATCTTTGGCATCTAAGGCTTGGTCATATTAACCTAAGTAGAATTCAAAGGTTGATAGCTGATGGACCTTTGGGTTCATTAGTGGTGGAGGATCTCCCAACCTGCGAATCTTGCTTGGAAGGTAAAATGACCAAGAGGCCTTTCAAGGCCAAGGGGTATAGAGCCAAAGATGTGTTAGAATTGGTTCATTCTAATTTGTGCGGTCCTATGTCTATCCAGGCAAGAGGTGGTTTTGAATATTTCATCTCTTTTATAGACGATTATTCAAGATATGGATACATTTACTTGATGCGCCACAAGTCTGAATGCTTTGACAGGTTCAAAGAATTCAAGGCTGATGTGGAGAACCGTGAAGGTAAAAGTATCAAGACATTACGATCTGATCGTGGTGGCGAGTACCTCTTGGGAGAGTTTAGGAGTTACTTATCAGAGGCTGGGATTCAATCCCAATTGTCCGCACCTGGCACACCCCAGCAGAATGGTGTGGCGGAGCGAAGGAATAGGACTCTTATGGAGATGGTCAGATCGATGATGAGTTATTCTGAGTTACCTGATTCGTTCTGGGGGTTTGCTCTGGAAACAGCAGCACACATTCTGAACTTGGTTCCATCTAAGTCAGTACCCTCTACTCCCACAGAGTTGTGGACTGGGCGAAAGCCTAGTCTAAGACATATTCGGATTTGGGGTAGTCCAGCACATGTGCTGAAGGGAGATGTTGGTAAGTTGGAATCTCGTACAGAAGTATGCTTGTTTGTTGGCTACCCTAAGAAAACGAAGGGTGGTTTATTCTATAGTCCTAGAGATCAGAAGGTGATCGTGAGTACGAATGCCAGATTTCTAGAGGAGGACTATGTGATGAACCACAAGCCCACGAGCAGGATTGTTCTTGAGGAGTTGACAGGGGAAGTCCCGACTTCAGTACCACCGGTACAAGAGGAGACACCACAAGTTACTGCACCGCGTGTCACAGAGCATACACAGGAGGCACCTCGTCGTAGTGGGAGGGTTGTTAGAAAACCCGTTAGATTCATGTTTTTGGGAGAGTCTTCGAACTTAGTCCCTGATGAACATGAACCGGATCCCTGGACATATGACGAGGCACTCCAAGATAGAGATGCGGTATCTTGGCAAAGTGCGATGAATTCAAAGATAGAATCTATGGATTCTAATCAGGTCTGGGAGCTAGTAGAGCCACCCGATGGTGTAAAAACCATTGGATGCAGTGGATCTACAAGAGAAAGAGAGGAGTAGACGGGAAGGTTGAGACCTTCAAAGCTAGGCTTGTTGCGAAAGGGTATACTCAGAAAGAGGGTATCGATTATGAGGAGACCTTTTCGCCGGTAGCTATGCTTAAGTCTATCCGGATTCTCTTATCTATAGCTGCTCATATGGATTATGAGATTTGGCAGATGGATGTCAAGACAGCTTTCCTTAACGGAAGTCTTGAGGAGAACATCTATATGCGGCAACCAGAGGGATTCATTGCTAAAGGCAAAGAGCATCTTGTATGTAAGCTTAATCGGTCCATTTATGGATTGAAGCAAGCTTCTAGATCTTGGAACATCCACTTTGATGAGGTAATCCAGTCATATGGATTTATTCAAAGTCCGGATGAGCCTTGTGTATACAAGAGATGTGACGGAAATGTAGTGGTGTTTCTTGTACTATACGTAGATGACATTTTGTTAGTTGGAAACAATATCAAAGTGTTATCAGACGTAAGGGTATGGTTGTCCAAACAGTTTGACATGAAGGACTTGGGAGAAGTGGGACACATCCTTGGGATCAAAGTTATAAGGGATCGCAAGAAAAGGATGTTGTGCTTATCTCAAGCTTCATACATTGACACTATCCTTGCTCGTTTTAGCATGCAGAACTCCAAGAAAGGTTTTCTACCTTTTAGGCATGGAGTTCCTTTATCTAAAGAGATGTGTCCCAAAACATCAAAGGAGATAGAGGACATGAAGGCGGTTCCTTATGCTTCGGCAGTAGGAAGCCTTATGTATGTTATGCTATGTATGAGACCGGATATCTGCTTTGCCGTGGGCATGGTTAACAGATATCAGAGTAATCCTGGACAGGGACATTGGACTGCGGTAAAGTATATATTGAAGTACCTGAGAAGGACTAGGGATTATATGCTAGTTTACCGGGCAGATCAATTAGTCCCTGTGGGTTACACGGATTCGGATTTCCAATAAGATAGGGACAAGAGTAAGTCTACCTTGGGGTTTGTGTTTACTTTTGGAGGTGGAGCCATAGTATGAAGGAGTGTCAAGCAAAAATGCGTGGCAGACTCAACCATGGAAGCTGAGTATGTGGCAGCCTCTGAGGCTGCCAAGGAAGCTGTATGGATCAGGAACTTCTTGATGGACTTGGATGTGATTCATGGTTTGCCTAGAACTATCACAATTTATTGTTATAATAGTGGTGCAGTTGCAAACTCGAAGTAACCACGAGCCCGTAAGGCGAATAAACACATAGAGCGCAAGTACCACCTTATACGAGAGATCGTAAAGCGAGGAGAAGTTGCTGTCGCCAAGATTGCATCTGAGGATAACCTGGCGGATGAATTCACTAAGGCCCTTCCAGCGAAAGCATTTGATAGGCATGTGGAGGACATGGGGATCAGATGTATGGCAGAGTGATGACGGCATAGTCTTTTAGTATAAGTGGGAGATTGTTGGAATGTATACTGAAAGCCTAGCTCTTTTTGTATGAACATTTTATTTTGGAATAAGAATCACATTATCATTGTTTGCACTTTATATATTTACTATATATGTGTGCATATTGTCTAATATTTTACATTGTAGATAACATGGTGCTTGGTGTGGCACAGAAGATCATGTTATCAGTCCCTTGTAAAATATAAGTAGAGGCTCACGACCAAGATGGTTTTGGACAAACCATTGGCATGGTTGTAGTGTAGCTTGGTATTGTTTTGTCTTGAACATAAAGTTACACTAGTACACTTAGGTGTATTGAGCAGGACCGACATAGAGGTGATTCAATTTAGTACTGACTACATAATTGAATCGGACCTCGGATATTATGTTGTGCATGCTCTTAATCCCGATATAATAACGGGCACATGTACTTAGTATTTATTTCTTTGATTTACCAGAGGGTGAGATTTAGATGGATTAAATCAATATGCCCGGTAAGTTGGAAAATGATATTATTTACATGGTGTGCCGTTGATTATAGGAGGAAATCGTGTCCTATATATTAAGTTGATGATGTCCCCTTGAGGAGCTCATAAGGTTCATCATGTAAACCCAGCTGGTTGACTTAGTCAACATGATGATAAGGTTGAGTGGTACTACTCGAGGAATTAGATGTTAATTAATTGATGGTCAGTAAATCAATTAATTGACGGACATTCGATATCTTAAACATGGGGAGATTAATGTACAAATAATATATGGAGCCCATATTAATTTATGGGGGTTGGTGAGGTAGTTCAATGATGATCCTATAGTGGAATGGAACATCATTGATGGATCAAGTTTGTGTGGTTCCGATACATCGGGTGGCCAAGATCCAACTCCTCCTTATGGTCCCTATCGTAGCCTAATATAATCCTTGTGAAGACTAGATCCAAGAATGTAAAACAAAACCTAGAACCAACGGTTGGGATTAAATCCCTAGATCCGATGGTTAGGATGAAACCCTAGAACCAACGGTTGGGATTAAATCCCTAGATCCGATGGTTAGGATGAAACCCTAGAATCGACGGTTGGGATTAAATCCCTAGATCCGAAGGTTGGGATAAAACCCTAGATTCGACGGATGGGATGAAACCCTAGATCCGAAGGTTGGGATGAAATCCTAGATCTGACGGTTGGGATGAAACCCTAGATCCGACGGTTGGGATAAAACCCTAGATTCAACGGTGGAGATTAAATCCCTAGATCCGACGGTGGAGATTAAAGGAGGCTTAAGCCCAATTCTATAAATAGAAGGCTTAAGCTTGGGCGGCAAGGATAATTGGATTGGAATTAGGGTTTGGCTCTTCTCAAAGTCGGCGGCTAGGGTTTGGAGCAAAAGTGGGCGGCAACCATCTTCCTTCTCCTTGTTGCCGCCGCCCATCTTCCTCCACCAACACTTGGCCGGCGCCCATCCTCAAGGCCTCTCTCTTATTCCTTGGCCGGCGGTTCTCCTTCCATTGGTGGCCGGTGCTCTTCCTCCTCCCTTTCTCCTTGGTGGCCGGCGGCAACCCCTCTTCAAGTTGGCCGGCGCTTCATCCACTTGCTCCTTGGACGGCGGTTGCACAAAATTCCCTAATTTGGTGGCCGGTTCTAGAAAGGATAGGTATTTGTTGGTTCTTCTCTTTGTTCACAGTGGACAAGGAAGGGAAGAACGCGATCTAGAAGGCTTCTACTCGTGGAGGATCTTCGTCCACACATCGTCCATGAGAAGGATAGGACATACGGTAGAAGATCGTAAGGTATAAAGTTTTTTTTTACTTTATTTATAGATCTGAGCATGTTATTTTATGTTTTGATTATACATGTATGCGTATGAATATATATTGTATAATCATGGACCCCGAAGACAAACACAAAAACCGGCGATCCGTCCGTCGTCTCTTCCGCGGCTAATCAACTAGAAGAGTTGTGTTGCTTGAACAACTAGTTTGTTCAAGCGACCACTCAAGTTGTTAGCACGACGACGAAATGGTTGTGATAAGGAAGGTCATCCCATCCGGATTAATTCTTTCATTAGTGAAAATTTTAATCCGGGGACATGGGAGCCAATGAGCCTCCGAAGCAACTCCCTATAGTTTCCCCTCTGAGCCCCCAATTTGGTCTTTAATCCTTGAATGAGGATCCTGTTAGTCACCTCCACTTCCCCGTTTGCTTGAGGGTGAGCTACCGAAGTGAAAGTCTGCTGAATGTTGAGACTTTGGCACCACTCTTGGATCTTTCTCCCTTGGAACTGTCGTCCGTTGTCACTGACTATTTTCCGAGGAAATTAGTAAAACACCGACGCCGCTGCCCGTAGATCCCGAAGAACCGTCTACGAATATATTCCATGCATCAGATCCCTCCTCTTTTGTTGCTGAATCATCTTCCGAGCCGCAGGGTACCTCTGCCAGAAAATCAGCGATCGCTTGTGCCTTGATAACTGTTCGAGGTTGGTAGTGATTATCATACTCGCTTAACTCTACCACCCATTTGGCCAATCATCCAGAGAAATTGGGTGTAGTGATGACCTTGCCCAATTCGTTGTGTGTTAGAACGGTGATGGGATGAGCCAAAAAGTACGGCCTTAACTTGCGGGAGGTTAGCACGAGGATATATGTCAACTTCTCTAGCTCCGTATAACATAATTCCGCCCCCTTCAGGATATGGCTGGTATAATAAATAGGCTTCTTGTGAGAACCTTCTTGTTTCAATAACACCGAACTAACGACTCCCTCTGAGATGACCAGATACATTCATAATGGTTCTCCAGCTATTGGTTTGGCTAACAGCGGGAGTCCAGCCAAATATTTCTTCAACTCCTAGAAAGCTTGTTCACATTGATCATCCCACTGAAATTTAGTAGCCTTGTGCAAGATCTTGAAGAAAGGCAGCCCTTTGTCCGCCGATCTGGCTATGAATCGTGATAAAGAAACGATCTTGCCCACCAGCTTCTGGGTTTCCCACAGATTAGCGGGTGACTTCATATTACATAGTGCTTGCACCTTCTCAGGGTTGGCTTGCAACCCTTTTTCAGTCACGATGTACCCCAAGAACTTGTCGCTCTTTACCCCGAACATGCATTTGTTAGGGTTTAGCTTCATATTAAACCGCCTTAATGTAGCGAAGGTTTCATTTAAGTCCTTGACTAAATCCCGAGTGGCCTTCGATTTGACCAATATGTCATCCACGTAGACTTCCACATTTTTCCCTTTCTGTTCTATGAAGATTTTGTCCTTAAGGTGCTGATAGGTGGCCCCTGCATTCTTTAATCCGAACGACATTACCACATAAGCGTATAACCCTCCCATAGTCACAAAGCTAACTCTCTTTTGATCTTCTTTGGCCAAAGGTATTTGATGATATCCTTGATATGCATCCATTAGGGACACCACTTCATAACCCACAGTAGAATCCACCAATTGATCAATACGAGGCAAAGGGGTAGCAGTTTTTAGGGCATGTTTTATTTAAATCACGAAAATCGATACACATCCTCCATTGCCCCGAAGGTTTCGGGACTAGGACTACATTGGAAACCCATTCGGGAAATTGGATTTCCTTTACATGACCCGCTTTTAGCAGTTTGTCTACTTTTTCGGCTATGACCTTGTCCTTTTCCGGTCCAAAATGTCGCCTCTTCTGTTGGACGGGTCGGGCTCCTTTAGTGATATTGAGATGGTGTTCAGCCAATCGAGGGTTGATCCCCGTGAGATCATGCACATCTTTTGCAAAGATGTCTTCATTCTCCTTCAGGCAAGCCACCAGCTCTTCTTTGGTTTCCAGCTGTTGTGCTATCCGTGTGACCTTTCTTGAAGCGATTTCCACCAGTTCTCCTTCCTCTATTTTGCCAGCCTTGGGAGGGGATTCCTCCAGGACACAGACATCAGTGATGATGACAGCTTTGCCTTTGAGGTCATTGGTTCAGGCTTTCTTCTGATCGTCCCGAACCATTTGCACGTAGCAGCTCCTGGAGGCTTTCTGTTCTCCAAGGACTTCTCCCACCAATTGACCTACTGGAAATTTTAGCTTCTGGTGGTATGGGGAAGCCACGGCCTAAAAAAGGGTGAGGAAAGGGCGCCCAAGAATAGTGTTATAAGTGGACGGAGCGTCCACAATAAGAAAAGGGATTATACTGGTTTTTTGGCTGGGCTTTACGCCTAGAGTTAGAGGCAATGAAATCTGCCCCGTAGGGTGTACTATATGCCCGACGAATCCAAAGAGAGGGGTGGCCACATCTTCTAGCTGGGCATTCCTCAGCTGCATCTGTCCGAAGGCTTTCTGAAAGAGGATGTTGACGGAACTTCCCGAATCGACCAACACCCGGGCCACTTCATAATTGGCCAAGGATATACGAATAACCAAGGCGTCCGTATGGGGCAGTAAGACACCTTGTAAATCTTCTGGCCCGAATGAAATGGGCAGTGCAACTTGAATAGTCTGGTCGGTGATGATGGCCAAACTCTCCATGAGACGGGCATATGACTTCCGCGCTCAGTTGGAGTCTCCATCGGTAGGTCCCCCAGTTATAACATGAATAACTCCTCGTGTGGGAGCGTTATCTATATTGGATGAAGGGCCCTCACCTGATGGGCCTCCTTGGGAGACAACCTCTTGGGATGGCATTTGAGGGAAAGTGACTTGAGGTTGTTGATTATAGGGCCCTGGACGAGTTACATTGGGTCGGGGGCCTCGCCGTGCCGGTCCTCCTACCTGGAACCTTACTTGCGGATATGCAGTATGGAGGCGATCCAATTCCTCTTGTAACTTGAAACATCAGCCACTACTGTGGCCGTATTCCGTATGATATTGGTAGAAGAATGGGGCAGGGGGGTTACACGGGATTCCCTTGTATCCTAAGGGTCATTGCAGCAGACCCTGTTGGTCATAGAATTCCATTTCCCGTTCTTTCCAAGTCCTCGCAGGAGGAAGCGCTTCAGCGGCCATGATTTGTAATGGCGGGATGGGGCGAACACCTTGCAGCATAGGACGAGGCCTCGGAACCTCATGTCGAAAAGGTCTTGTATACTCCCTTCGAGGGGGCGCTTGAGGAGCAGCAGGATGAGCTCTTTCAGTTGGGACTGCTGCGGCAGTCCATTCAGCTCTCCGTACCTTTAATCCTTCTTCTTCGCAGATAAACTGCTCCGCACGGCTTAGTAGCTCCTCATAACTATCCGCAGGTTGTCTTAACAAGGAACTGAGAAAGGGGCCCTCCTTCAGCCCGTGCTGAATAGCGCCTCTGAAAGATTCGGATCGGGCTGAGGGGATTCCCCTAGTTGTAGAAGTGAATCGGTGAAGATACCCCCTAAGGGATTCTGAGGGTCCCTGGGTAATATGCATTAGCATAGAGGCATCCTGTTTATACGCCTTACAGCTAACAAATTCCCGACTAAACATTCTCTGGAAATCAGCGAAACAAGTGATGGATCCTGGGGGCAGAGTATTGAACCACTTTTGTGCCGAGCCAGTTAGGGTGGTTCGGAAGACTCGGCACTTGAGAGCATCAGTATAATAGTGGAGCGAGGCCGCTCCGTCAAATTGAGATATGTGCTCTTCGGGGTCCGTCGAACCATCATACTTATTGATCTGAGGATTTCGGAAGTAAGATGGAGGGAGCTCAGAGAGAATGTCCATTGTAAAAGGACTGGGCTCGTATATTTCCGGAGGTCTGGTTGATTGACTTTCGCCCTGTTCTTCCCTGCGCGTTTGGGTGAAGGGCATAGTGTTCTGAGGAGTTCTTCCCCCAAGTCCGCCTCTAGGTAATATTTTCCCATTAATGGCTGTACGAGATCGAGGAGGCATTTCTGGGGGTGGGCCTCTCAAAGAAGGTTCACCGGAATGCGGATGCAGATATCTGGTCCTTCTCCTTTCCCTAGCGAGGGCTTCTGTAATAGCTGTTGGTGCAGTGGGCACCTAAGTCGAACCTATGTTTTGATTATAGCAAACGATACAAAGTTAAGCTTATATTGTTATCTCACGAGCTAAATCAAGTGTGCAGAAAAGTCTCAATGCTGGAGCTGAAGGCTAGCGACACCCGGAGGAAGCCGCGGTGGTCGGGCGACACTCGAGTTACTTCGGAGGGAGCCGAAGGAATCGAGTGGAAGGCCGGAAGCAAAAGCAACACGTAAGTATCGAGGTAAGCTCATGTGTGCGAGCGTAAGTGAGGTCGTATCCTCTTTACGGGGATGATCTTAGGCGACGATCCGACCCAAGACTTCCCATGGAAGGTCTATGTTGAGATCGGACGGCAAGTGGCCTTCGAATCCGCTTATATTTTGAGCTAACTCTTTATTGTAGTCAAAATTCCTGGCCATCAGTTCAACCGGCCAGTTCAACCGGCGCCAGTTCAATCGGCCAGTTCAACCGGTGGTCAAAAATAAGCCTCGAGGAGTCAAGCTTTATCACCATTTTTCAAGGAGTTTTGTGCCCATTTGTGATTGGTTGAAGACCCATTCATTGTGGGGCTTAAAGGCTATAAAAGGAGGGCCAAACCTAGGGTTTCATCCTCAATTCTAAGTGCTCAAAAGCCTCCGTTACGTTGCAACTCTCTGACGACTCTACAACAATGAAGTGCTGCCAACAACCCTAGCTTAAAGTTTATTTTGTTTAGTTGTAGGTATAATCTTAATTTTTTATTGCTTTCAATATTGCAATTCTATTTAATCGAGGCTTTTCGTTGCATTTTACTTTAATAGAAGAGAGGGTTTGTCTCTCTATCTTTTTGCTTCGAAGGCTTTTGTAATCGTAAAACTCCTACCTCCAACGAGGAGGAGTGTTTTAGTGAATTGCCCTCCGTACACGGTCTAGGACCGTTAGGGCCTTGGAGTAGTAACCGAAGGCTATGAACCAAGTAAAAAAACTATTTGTCTCATTTAGTTTTTATTTACATTTCCGCTGCATTTAATTGTCTATCGAACGATTTAAAAGAAAAGTTTTTATCGCTATTCATCCCCCCCTCTAGCGATCCGCTTCGATCCAACAATTGGTATCAGAGCCGGGGGTTGCTAAGATTTGGTGAAACCACCAATCTAGCCATTTTTCACAGATTTATTTTTTTTTTATTTCTGTTTATTTCTGATTTATTTCGCTTTGTTAAATTTACTCCCGCACTACTAATCCAAGACGCGAGTCTTGGTACCTTGTTTTGTGTTTTTGTCGTTGCTAGTTTCTTCGTCTTCGTCCCTTTTTGTCTTTTGTTCTAATGGCCCATCTCGAGGGTTTTAGCACCGTCTGACCTCCGTTTTACAACGGAGATGACTTCCGTTATTGGAAGGGTCGGATGGAATGCTTTCTGAAAACCCAAATCGAGATGTGGATCATAATCCAAACGGGTTTCACACTTCCGACTAATGAAGTGGGTGACTCCTTGGATTATGATCAATGGACCATTGCGACAAAATGACAAGTCGAAGCCGACGCCAAGGCAACACAAATCCTCTAATGCGGCTTGTCCAAGGAGGAGTTAAATCGCGTCGGCCCCTTCATTAGCACAAAGGACCTTTGGACAAAGCTGATCGAGTTACACGAAGGATTGGATCAAGCTAAGGTTTGCAAACGTGATTTGTTGTTCAATAAATTGTACACACTAAAAATGCAGGAACACGAGTCCGCGACGCAACTCCACGCCCGTGTCCAAGACATAGTCAACAACCTACACACAATCGGGCAAAAGGTTGAAAACCGCGACCTTATAAGGTATGTTCTAAACTCTTTTCCGAGGACTACCTTGTGGGCATCCATGGTCGATGCCTACAAGGTCTCCAAGGACCTTTCTAAACTTAGATTAGATGAACTCTTTTCGGATTTTGAATTACATGAGCAGTCCAACTCGGAACCCGAGAGGGGTATAGCCTTGTTTGTAGGTTCAAAGAAGAAGAAAATCGCAAGCAAGCCACCACCAACCGAGGAGGAAAATGAGTCCGAAGAAGAAGTTGACCCGGAATTGACTGCCGAACTAATGAACCTAGCTCGAAGGATAGCCAAGGGACGAAAGCGAACCACAACTCGACCCAACCAAGGTAAGCCTAAAAGTTCTAATATTAGGTGTTATGAGTGTAACAGGTTTGGACATATAAAGTCCGAGTGCCCCAAGCTCAACCACCAAGCACCTAAGCACAACAAGGCCCTCAATGCGACATGGGAAGAAGCTGTTAGTAATATATGAGAGATGTCCTAAGGCAATCGCCTTATGTATGAACCATTTATATGATAAATGAAGATTCACTATTTGAGTATACATGTTTAATGTATTTGATTGGATCTTAAACTCATTTACTGAATGTCCACGATACGATTCACAGCATGAGAGAATTTGTGATTGGATCACAACTAGTGAGTATCTCTACATGTGTAATTGTGATGTATCGAAATTATCCCTAGTCGATGAATTGATGGATTTGGACACCATCAATTCTGTCGAGACTAGCACGAGGTATACTCCTTGGTGTATCCAAGCAGCTGATTCTCACTGGCTGGAGACATTGTGGTGTCCGGAGTTAATCGTGGATGCTAGTTATGGTAACTAGTTCATTGGAGTGACCAGCCGTAAGACTTCATATGGTTCTCTGCATATATAGATATGTCAATGAAGTTCTTACTGTGGCTTAAGTGCGATGTTCCTTTGATTTCATGCGTATTCAAGTCATCTTGATCATGGAGACTTATGCTTGACATCTTAAGCAAACACAACTGGAACGAGACCCGGGATGATTGGGTATAAGTCGAAGTGATCGAAGGTGTTTGAATAGCCTATAAAGGATTCACCACTCCTTGCGAGGAGATGTATACCCATGACCTCTCGTCGGATTGTTACTAAAGTCTTTGGCCAAAGCATTACATGTTTAGAGTAAAGTACTCTTCGATACATGTGGAGTAACTATAATCCGTAGGACGAGGAAATGATACTTGGGCTAGGTGTGACGTAGTCAGCCTAGTGGGGACTGACACAATAGACCATGTCCTGAACCAAGTGGGTATAAGATGAGTGAAGGGAATGGGGCACGATTCATTCGAGCTCAAGGGTTTGAAATAGTTACGGATGAGCGTTGATCTTTTCGTTAATTGGGGATCATGATGTACTACTAGGTGCCACTCATGATCGTTCTATAATTAATGGTTAATTATAGACGGCCAACATAAACCGAGAACCTATTTGGTCACACGCACAACGAGTGTAATCCAAAGGATTTAAAACGAGCTTGAGAATGGGATTCTCAGACCGAGAGAAACTATGTTTGGTTGGACCAAATATAAAGCGAGCATGAAATTGTTTCAGTCGCAATGGAAGCGTGGATGGGTCGTGTCTTATGAAGACATAATGGATGGACCAAAATGGTTTGGTTCTAATCCAATGGATGAGAATAAACCAAAGGGTTTGGTTTATATTAAACGAATGAACCAAAGGTTGGTTCGGTTCGTTTTAACTTAAAATAAACCATCATGGTTTGGTTTATTTTAACTTATCTTAATGGAGCGGGTTAACGGGCTTTATGGATATGATCCATTAACCATTAAGAGAATTAGTTCTCTATAAAAGAGGGCATTAGGGTTTGTTAAGCCCTAATGAAGAGGCAAACCTAATTTGGCCGCCCACCCTCCTCCTCTTGTTGGCGCCAACTCTATTGCCGCCAACCATCTCTTCCAACAGGCAACCAGCTGCTGCCGTTTCCTCCTCTTGCCGGCGACGAGCTGCTGCCGGAGGAGCTCCGGTGATCTTCCATGGCTCCGGCGACAAGGTGAGCAAGTCGCTTTCCTTATTTGGCCGGCGCAAGGTCTCCACCAAAGCTGTCCAGTTTTCTGGACAGCTTGTTCTCCTCTCGTCGGAGCGTCGTTTGGACGACGGTTAGTGCTCCGACAGCGGCTAACTTACCGGGGATTTGATCTCCGGTAATCCTCTGAGGTGGAGGACGAAGGATTCGTCAATTGGTTGACGAATACCTCTCCGGAGAAGCGAGTTTTGAGAACTCGTTTTAGGATCCTAATTTGGATTCGGATCGTGATCATCTCTCGATCACGTCGTCTTCAACACGAGGCTAGTAACCCATACGAAGACAAAGCTCGTGACTTAGCGAAGTCATCCCGAGGAGCTCAGCGTGGATACGGATAGAGACGATTCTTACGAGGATCGTTCCGGTTGATGTCGTTCCCGCTACACGTCATACGGAAGGTATAACGTAGATAATTTTCTTTTATTGCAAATTTTAATTTACGGTTATGTCTACACTTGTTGTAATAGCATGTGTGTGTTGTGTGTGTTGTAATAAATATAGATTTATTAATTTTAATTGCTTCCACTGTGCTCATGTTTACGAAACATGATCGAACACACACACGCCGCGGTGCCGGAAACCCAACAGAAGCGTCATCCGAAGAAGGCGAAATCGATTGAGTTCGACATGGAGACCGAACCTGAACTTGAGTCAGAACCTGAGGATGACTCGGACTACGAAGCTACCTTTAAGTCAAGCCACGGATACGCATCCGGTTCAAAAGATACCCTTAAGGTGAGTCGAACCTTATTTAATACTTTACATAATACGGTTAGGTTTTTGTCTAGGAAGTTAGCTAAGTCCGAGTCCAAGGTCGAGACCCTGGTTGAGGAAGTTAAACTCCTCAAACACGAGGTCTCCCTATCCTCTTCGACTAGTCGAGTTCAAGAGAAGGACTCAACTCGGGTTGAAAAACTCGAAGTTGAGAACTCACTCTTGAAAAGTCAAGTCGAAGATCTTAGGAATACGTTGGAAAGGTTTACTTTGGGATCCAAAGGACTTGACCTCCTACTTGGATCGCAAAGGGCCGTGTACAACAAGGCCGGACTAGGGTTTAGCTCAAACATGACCAATAAGTTGTATATGTCAATCGTAAGTAGACATAAAAAATGTGTCCAAGCATGGGTCCCTAAGACCACTTTGATTTCAACTCTAGGATCCAACTCATACTGGGTTCCCAAGGACCAAATCCACTATGTGGATAGACCGAACCGATTCAACGGTCTAGGGGGAGCCAGTACAAAATATGTTTGTGTTTTAACTTAGAAATTGCATGCTTAGATTTTTTTTTTCTTTCGTGAACTCACTTAGAACACGTAAATAACCAACTAAAATCCTTCGAAAAGATTAAGCCTCGGTGAGCCTCTTTTCAAATAACCAACTAAAATCCTTCGAAAAGATTGAGCCTCGGGGAGCCTCTTTCCAAATAATCAACTAAAATCCTTCGAAAAGATTGAGCCTCGGGTAGCCTCTTTTGAAAAATAACTAGTTAGACGAGGAAATAATTTTATGTGAGTTAAGTCATCATTTTCTTGAAAATGGCTTTGTCTAAGGAAGTGGTCGATGATCCGATAAAAGAAGGCCCCTGTGCCTCGCCACGACCTGGAAGTCATGATCTTGAAAAGGTAAACTTGACAAGCCTAGGGTCAAATCCAAATCTAACATTACTTAAACATAAATGCACTTAATCAACTTAATTGGAAGTCATCTCACAAAGAACACATAAGTATAACATGCTTGATCATATAGACTCCGGTGAGATGACCTAGGTTTAACAACTTACAACCAATTTTTTTAAAAAAAATATAATAATCTAACATCCAATCCAACCACCTTGTGTGTAGGATCAATGGATGTTAGGCGTGATTACTCGGAGCACATGACCAGGATCAACTCAAATTCGCGCTTGATTCAAACAACAAGGATCGGTAGCCTTTGGGAATAACGACAAGCTCAAAATCATCAGATCAGGTGATATCGAGCTTAACTCAAATTTTGTTATTAAAAATGTATTACTTGTAGAGAATTTTGAATATAACTTGCTTAGCGTAAGCCAATTATGTGACAATAATTATAAGGTCGTATTTTTAGAAAATGAATGTGTAATTAAAACAAATGAAATAGCTAAAACAATACTCAAAGGAACTAGGACAAATAATATTTATACAATTAACTTAATCAAATCCTCAGCCAAATGTCTTATGACACAGGAAGAGGAATCATGGTTGTGTAACCCACGACTGATCACTCGCACCCAAGACTCGTCCACAAGATGAGTCAGAGTGGCCTAGTCAGAGGCTTACCCAACCTTAACAATTTGGTTAATAAAATCTGTAATGCTTGTCAACAAGGAAAATAACCTAGGACACAACACAAGTTAACTAACCAAGAACGAACCTCAAGTGTACTTGAGCTCCTGCATATGGATCTATTCGATTCACATGGAGCCAAGTCACTCAATAAAAGTCAATATTGCTTAGTCATAATTGACGACTACTCCAGGTTTACCTGGGTTAGGTTCATCAAACATAAAAATGATACCTTAGATCAATTAATCAATTTATTCAAATTAATCGAGAATAAAAAAACCTTAAGGTTAAAAGAATTAGAAGCGATCATGGTGGTGAATTCGAAAATCAAAGGTTCACCGACTTCTGTAACCTAAACGGATACCACCATGAATTCTCTTGCCCTAGGACCCCTCAACAAAATGGCCTAGTGGAGCGGAAAAACCGAACTCTACAAGAAGCCGCTAGGACCATGTTGAACGAATATGACCTACCCAATAGGTTTTGGGCAGAAGCCGTGAGTACGGCATGCTATGTCCAAAATAGAATCCTTATGGTAAAGAGGCACCTTAAGACCTCATACGAGATTTATCACGATAAAATACCTAACATCAAATACTTTAGGGTATTTGGGTGTAAGCTACATATCCTAAACACTAAGGATTACCTAGGGAAATTTACATCCAAGACCACAACCGGAATCTTTCTAGGATACTCGACTACAAGTCGAGCTTATAGAGTATATAACCACGACACCCTTAGAGTCGAGGAGACTATCAATGTAGTATTTGATGAAGGACATGAACCTACAAAACCCCCGGCAACCCCAATTAGCGAGCCGATTCATACTAGACCTAACTCTGATCCGGAGATCAGGTCTAGTGTTAATCCTAACCTAAGTCAACCAAGTCACTCTATTGATCAAGTGATAGATGACTCCAACCAAACTAATGTTCAACCAAGTCACCCCATTGATCAAGCATTAGGTGACACAAACCCAACCCAATCTAGGATTCAGACTAACCACCCTATCGATCAAGTGATAGGAGATCCTAATCTAGGAGTTCGAACTAGAGCATCCTATAGAAACCTTAGTCAAATTTCCTTAATTTCAAAGATAGAACCCAAATCAATTGAACAAGCTCTTCTTGATCCCGATTGGATTATTGCAATGCAAGAAGAGCTAGCTCAATTTACTAGGAATGAAGTGTGGGAATTAGTACCACCACCTAAAGACAAAACGATAATTGGAACAAGGTGGGTGTTTCGAAATAAGCTTGATGATAAAGGTGAAGTAGTTAGAAATAAGGCTAGGTTAGTCGCTAAAGGGTTTAGTCAAGTCGAAGGCTTAGATTACGACGAAACCTATGCCCCAATAGCTAGACTCGAATCCATTCGAATGTTGCTAGCTTATGCCGCACATCGAGGATTTAAGCTGTTTCAAATGGATGTTAAGTTGGCATTCTTAAATGGATACATTAAAGAAGAAGTTTATGTTAGCCAACCCCCCCCCCCGGGTTCGAAAATCTAGATAAACTCGACCATGTTCTAAAACTTAAGAAAGCTCTCTATGGACTTAAACAAGCTCCTCGAGCTTGGTACGAGAGACTTTCAATCCATCTTAAGTCAAAAGGGTTTAACCAAGGCTTAGTTGACCCAACTCTCTTCGTAAAAACCTTAGGTAAAGAAATATTCATAGCTCAAATTTACGTAGACGATATAATTTTTGGAACCTCTAACTCAGCCTTACTAAACGAGTTCATTTCACTCATGGAAAGTGAGTTTGAAATGAACTTGGTAGGCGAGTTAATTTTCTTTTTAGGTCTACAAATTAAACAAACTAAGGATGGTATATACCTATATCAACAAAAATACACTAAGGAGTTAATTAAAAGATTTGGAATGTAAGACGCTAAGATAATAAACACCCCAATGGCGATTAATGTTAACATAGGAGAAGACCTAGAAAGTAAGTCCATTGACTTAAAGTACTATAGGAGCGCGATAGGAAGTCTCCTATACTTAACTACGAGTCGACCAGACATCCTATTCGCAGTAAGTATGTGCGCCAGGTTTCAAACATGTGCTAAGGAGTCTCACCTAACCCTAGTTAAGCGTATCCTTAGATATCTTAAGGGTACACTTAACGTTGGTATTTGGTACCCTAGATCTACGGAGTTCGAACTAATCGGCTACTCCGATTCGGATTATGCCGGTAGTAAACTCGATAGAAAGAGCACGAGTGGTTGTTGTCAACTACTCGGCTCAAGTCTAGTGAGTTGGTGCAGTAGGAAGCAACATTATGTTGCCTTATCTACCACCGAAGCCGAATACATTGCGATGGGTGAGTGTGTAACTCAGTTTTTTTGGATGAAGCACACTCTCCGAGACTTTAGGTTGGACTTCACCAAAACTAAAATTTTTGTAGACAACATAAGTTCGATAAATCTAACTAAGAACCCTATATGCCATTCAAGGACAAAGCATATAGAGGTAAAACACCATTTCATTCGAGAACATGTAGCCAACGGCTCCATACAACTCGAATATGTTGACTCGAAGTCTAACCTAGCAGACATATTTACTAAACCACTACCCGAAGCCGAATTTAGTCTCTTGAGGCGAAGATTAGGCATGTACGTAATAGAATAGGAACTTACAAATTATATTTTCTTACTACTATTTCTTACTTTTTTTTCATGGAACTAGCATAGGACATACCTTAGATATCATGCACCTATAGATTTAAGGAGCCAATACATCTCACAACACATAGGACTAATGTGTTTGTGTACTTAGCCACGTAGATGGGCGTGAGATGTTAGGACCTTACTCTGATTCGGATGTAGAACAGTGCATCGCTATGAACCACGGAGTATAATCATACATACTAACCGACTACGACGGGTGGTTGATCCTTCATATCAATCAAGCCAAATATGAGTCGAACATTTTATAGATGAACTTATTTTCAGTATATTATTTTTAAAAATAAAAATGTGGAACATGCTTGGACTTTAAATTTAACATTTATTTTGTTTTCCACACACCCCTTACTCTTTTCGATATACGGTAAAAGGGGGAGAAAAGGAGAAAAAGGACAAAAGTTAAGGGGTCAAAAAATTTTTTTTGATAACTTAACTCTTACTTCATAATTAAACCAAAAGTTAACTTTATGTTTTGAAAACTTATTTAACTTTTAAAGGCCAAGGTTAAGAAATCATTTGGTTTCTTAACTTAAAACTTATTTTAAACACTATGGCCAATATTAAGTAATTTCGGTTACTTAATTCTTTTTCTTAGTAGCAAATATCAAGGGGGAGAGTTAAAACCCTTTCTCAAGTACTCACCCTCGGTCAAGGGGGGGGGAGCACTTGAAAAAGAATTTTTATATACTCCTACTCATTCATGCATAATCTCATACTTATTTTTGTCTTAACTTTGTATGTGGGTTTGCCATAAATCAAAAAGGGGGAGATTGTTGGTGCAGTGGGCACCTAAGTCGAACCTAAGTTTTGATTATAGCAAACGATACAAAGTTAAGCTTATATTGTTATCTCACGAGCTAAATCAAGTGAGCAAAAAAGTCTCAATGCTGGAGCTGAAGGCTAGCGACACCCCGAGGAAGCCGCGGTGGTCGGGCGACACTCGAGTTACTTCGGAGGGAGCCGAAGGAATCGTGTGGAAGGCCGGAAGCAAAAGAGATACGTAAGTATCGAGGTAAGCTCATGTGTGCGAGCGTAAGTGAGGTCGTATCCTCTTTACGGGGATGATCTTAGGCGACGATCCGACCCAAGACTTCCCATGGAAGGTCTATGTTGAGATCGGATGGCAAGTGGCCGTCGAATCCGCTTATATTTTGAGCTAACTCTTTATTGTAGTAAAAAATCCTGGCCATCAGTTCAACCGGCCAGTTCAACCGGTGGTCAAAAATCAGCCTCGAGGAGTCAAGCTTTATCACCATTTTTCAAGGAGTTTTGTGCCCATTTGTGATTGGTTGAAGACCCATTCGTTGTGGGGCTTAAAGGCTATAAAAGGAGGGCCAAACCTAGGGTTTCATCCTCAATTCTAAGTGCTCAAAAGCCTCCGTTACGCTGCAACTCTCCGACGACTCTACAACAACGAAGTGCTGCCAACAACCCTAGCTTAAAGTTTCTTTTGTTTAGTTGTTGGTATAATCTTAATTTGTTATTGCTTTCAATATTGCAATTCTTTTTAATCGAGGTTTTTCGTTGCATTTTACTTTAATAGAAGAGAGGGTTTGTCTCTCTATCTTTTTGCTTCGAAGGTTTTTGTAATCGTAAAACTCCTACCTCCAACGAGGAGGAGTGTTTTAGTGAATTGCCCTCCGTACACGGTCTAGGACTGTTAGGGCCTTGGAGTAGTAGCCGAAGGCTACGAACCAAGTAAAAAAACTATTTGTCTCATTTAGTTTTTATTTACATTTCCGCTGTGTTTAATTGTCTATCGAACGATTTAAAAGAAAAGTTTTTATCGCTATTCACCCCCCCCTCTAGCGATCCGCTTCGATCCAACAATTGCGTCATCCATCAGGGCCTTCAGCTGCGATGGTAGAAGGGTGATGGGGCGCTCCTCCGCTGCAGGGGTAGCAGGTTGTTGTACTTCTTCAGGTTGCATCTCAACGTCCAGCTCAAAGTTCCCACAGACGGCGCCAACTGATGCGGACGGGTGAAAATCTGTTCACTCCTTTCCAATGTAGTGAAGCACGGAGGGAGATCTCAGAGGGTTCTCACGGGCCGCAATCAGTAAAGAAGAAGAAGATGAAGTAGATGAAACGAAAGAAATCGACACCAGCAATCGAGACTCAGACACAAGATGTAACGTGGTTTGGAATAAGGATTCCTACTCCATGGAGGTGAGCTTTTCTCACCGGATGCAGTGCCTAAGCACTTTTACTATGAAGGTCCTCCTTTACGGAAAGTAAGTTTCCGAAGGTGGAGGAGAAAAACCTCTTACAGTGATATCACAAGACGAGAAAAATACAAGAGATGTAACAACGACAGATCTCCGTCCTTCTTCTCCGGCGAGGCGGTTGTCACTCCCCTTCTCCTCCTGCGTCTCCTTCTCTCTTGCTAGGTTGGAATGATTGCGGATCCTCTTTTCCTCCTTGCTTCCTCCCTTTTATCTTCCCCCTTCTGTCATTGTAACGTCGTGGGTTATCTCCATCGTACACGTGACCACCACCCCCACCTGGAGAATAATTCTGTTATAGATATGAGGAGTGAAGACTCATTGGAATATTGCGTGGGGCCTCCCAAGCCGTTGCATAATACCTTTTCCTCTACTTTTCAGGGAGCTAGGTTAGACTATCTCCCTCAACCCTCCGCTTTGAGTGAAGCTAGCTTAGGTCTATAGCCCACGGGTGCCCTAGCCCTAGGGTTTCTCATCCATCCGAACCAATTCCTCTTTTCCCCGTGCCAGACTTCCTTCATATAACCGTATCGATCAGGTTAAGTCGACCCTCTATCCATCCCATCAACTTCTGGAATTATCTAGCTGAACCAATTCTTGCTCCACTCTTTAGCGAAGTGCCTTCCGTCTCCTCTTTGCTGTATCAATTACTTCTGCTAACTCTCCCGTGCCAATTGCTTCCGATATTCTCCCGTACCAATGGCCTCTGATATTCGCGCCCGAACCAATGGCCTCTGATATTCGCGCCCGACCCAATGCCTTCAGATATTCGCGCCCGAACCAATGCTTTCTTTTCTCCCTTCGCTGAGCCGAATATTTGGGATCGGATCAAGGGTCCCTGCTAATCCTTCTATCGGGGATTATGTAGAAAAAGTATCAGCAGTATCAGGTTGCCACCCAACTTTATTGCTGCCCTCTCCTGGCTGTCGGCCACCAACTAGCCGCCGGCGACTCCTCCGGCAATCCTCCATTGGCCACCGCCGACCAAGGAGCAGCTGACCATTGATTGGCCGGCCATATCTTCCACCAAACAAGCTGTCCAGATTCTGGACAGCTTGTTCTCCTCTTCGTGGAGAGGTCGTTTGGTCGGCATTTTGCACTCCGATAGAAACCTATTTGCTGGGGATTGGTTCTCCGGCAATCCTCATAGGTGGAGGGTTAGTTTTCGTCAATCGGTTGACGAAAACCGCTTCCGAGAAGCGAGTTTGCGAAACTCAATTTTTGGATCCGAATTTTTTATTCGGATTGTGATCGTCTCTCGGATCACATTGTCTTCGACTTGTGTCTAGTGAATTTTTGTTAAGACAAAGCTCGTGGCTTTCTGAATCCATCCCGACAATACTCGGCGTGGATACGGATAGAGGCAATTCTAGTGAAAGTTGCTTTGGTTGAGCCATTCCCGTTGCACGTGATACGTCAGGTATAACTAGCATAATTTCCTTTTATTACAAAATTTGACATTGTGATTATGTCTACATATATTGTACTATACATGCATGTGATGTGTGTGTTGTAATAAATTAGATTTATTGCTTTTTAATTCTTCTACTGTGCACATATTTACGAAACATGTTCGAATACATACTCGCCGCGGTGCCAAAAATCCAACAGACTCTACTTCAACCAAAGTAGGGGTGTATTATCTTACAAACTCAAATAACATTGATTGTAATCCATTAATTTCGATGTCTTGTCTTTGTTTCTTATTACGTATGGAGTAGATCCCTTGATTCTAGGATTAGGGAGTAATCATAATATGTTGAACGTTGTCATGCAAACATTCTGAGTTTTTCTGATTATTAATTGCAACTTATGTTTCCTAGTTTGATGAAGATGTTTGGGTTTTCTCATATTCTACAATGCATAGTTGATGTGGGTGCCAAAATCATTCATACCGAAATCTAAGGGAATTTAGAAAGAACTGAAAGGTAACTTTTCCCCAGAAATCGTAGATACCTATGATGTGAAAGAATAGGACATGAAAGAAGGTCCACCTTTCGTGGGGAGAGCATAGGATGTCCTAGAGATTCTTGAACCTATTCCATCTAGAGGTCGCGAAGTAGGAGAAATCAACTTGGTGGAGTTATGGGACCATGTGACAGGGGTAACCCATTGATAGCAACCTCTGGAGCTCTATTGATCCGAAAGGGAATCTCTCTAGATTGGGGGAGGTAATTCCTGTGTAGTACCAAAAGTTCACCGGGATTAAATGGGATTGTCCACCCATAAGATCGATCCTAGAGAACTTAAGAACATAAGTAATTGGCACGTTCAACATCATATAGGTGAAATCGAAATTCTAGAATCCCTTCGTAACTTGAGTTAATCCTTTTATTGCTCCACGTGACACCAACCTTTGAACTTCATCCGTAACAATACTAGCATAGAGTAATTTCCCACACTAAGATCAAGTCTAGACAATCGTAACCACTAAATAGATAGGACCTCGAATATCAATCCCTGTGAGTCGATATTATTTTATTACTTGACAACAATCGTGCACATGTGAGGGTTGAGCACAGTCCGATCTTTGGCCTCATAGTTGAAGACTTGATTTGCGCACATCAAGTTTTTGACATCGTTGTCGGGGGACTATTAATTCTATATTTCTTAAAAAGTGTATTGATTGGATTAGACTTGATTTTTCTTAGTTTTTAGCATTAGTATTCTAGAAATTTCTTTTTTTTCTTTGCTTTTAATTTTTCCTAGTTTGAGTTTGCATTCATCATTATTTTCTCTTTTTCCCTGTTGGTTTTTGATTGATTCCAAGGGTGTTTCCAATTTTGTTGTATGTGTAGGCATATGAGGTATGAGAATTTGCATCTGTTTGCTCCAGAGATCGACCAAACTTTCCATCGCATTTGGCGATCCGAGCAGAGGACGATGGAAGGGAATAGAGGACCTCCAAATAATGACTTGTTGAATGTTGAGAATAGACCTCTATGAGAGTATGCGGTGCCAAGCATAAGGGGATTGCGATCAAGCATAGTTAGCCTGGCTATAGAGGCTAACAACTTTTAGCTCAAGCTCGCAATCATACACATGGTCCAACAAAACCAATTTGGTGGAATGGCTATGGTGGATCCAAATATGCACTTGGAGATTTTTATGGAGATTTGTTCAACAATAAAGTTTAATGGAGTGCCTGCAGATGTCATTCGTCTGAGTTTATTTCTGTTTTCCCTCAAAGACAAGGTGAAAACATGGTTGTATTCTTTACCCTCATGGAGCATCACTACTTGGGAGCAATGCGAGTTACAATTTCTCAATAAGTTTTTCCCATCAAGAAAGACAGCCCATATGCACCATTTAATCACAAGCTTTCAGTAGAAGGAGGGGGAGTCTCTATTTGAAGCCTGGGACCAATTTAAGAGTTTGCTTCATCAGTGCCCCCATCAAGGACTTCAGCGGTGGCTAGTGATTCACACGTTTTACAATGGAATCACATATGCCACAAAGGTATCCTTGGATTCTGCTACAGGAGGAGCTTTAATGAACAAGACTATCGAGGAAGAAGAAGAGTTGATTGAGGAGGCGATACAAAATCACCACCTATGGGCTTCTAAATGTAGTCATCCCAAGCATGCTGTAGGGAAATATGTTGTCAATTCCATATACCATTTAGCAACTAGGATGGACGCATTGAACAGAAGGTTTGACTCTTTGAATTTAAATACTACATATGTTGCTAATTCGCTTTGTGCAAGTTGTGGATTGTTAGGTCATTCTGAAGAATATTGCCTTGGGAATTCTTCTAACCAAGGAGGTTGAATAGAGCAAGTTGACGGTGTGAACAATTTCAATTCAAAGCCAAATAATCCATACTCCAACACATACAACCCTGGTTAGAGAAACCACCCTAATTTTTACTACAGGAACAACTCAGAGAGTTTCCAACATTTGAGAGGACATGGACAACAACTAATATGCATCAATTGTCTCAGAAATCTAGATTGGAACAAATGATGGAGGGTTTCATATTAACCTAAACAAAGGAGAATGTTGAATTTTAACAAAGGCACTTGCAGATGGAAGAGGTGCTGAAGGAATTAAAGGTCTCCATGGATGGTCTCACGAGCCATACAAAGATGTTGGAAAAACAGATTGCCCAAACCGCTAGCCCATCTGCAAGAACACGAGGGAAACTTCTCGGGAAACCGAAAGTAAGCCCAGTAGAACACTACAATGCATTATTTTCAGCAGAGGAGTCTCTCGCTAAAGTCATCATTCCCCTCCCTGCATAGCTATACAGGACTAGATTTGAGGAAGAAGATGCAGAGGATCCAAAGTCAAAAGTTAGAAGCTATGCAACCGTTTTAGTGGAGCAGAAGAGCTTTGGTTAATTCCAAATGAATATCCTCGAAAACTTAAGGATCCAAGTGACTTCTCAATCTCTTGTATAATTAATACTTTCTTGCTAAATGTAGCCCTACGTGACCTAGAGTCTAGAGTGAACATTATGCCGACCAAATTTTATAAAACAATGGGGTTAAGAGGATTGAAGGAAATAAATATAATCTTGAGACACGCTGACTATACAGCGAGGAAACTCTTAGGCATATTGGAGGATGTTCCGATTACTATAGAGAATTTTATGATACCTACTGATTTTCTTGTGGTTGACATGGGGGAAAACCCTCAGGTACCTATCATCTTAGATATACCCTTCATAGCTATTGCAGGAGTTTTTATTTATGTCAAGAAAAAAAAGTTATATCTAGAGGTCAATAATGAACAAAGATATTTTGATTTTTCCAACCAAGGAAATTCATATGATTTCGAAGATTTCCTTTGTAGAAGTGCATATTTACTACAGGAATTTATAGTGGGAAAAAAGAAGTATTCTAGAAACGAACTTATCGAGCTACAAGGTGGGGGTACTAAGGATAATCACTTCATTGATCATCAACTCAGATGAGTTAAAGGTCCAGGATTTGAACTGGGCTAAGGAAAAAATGGAAGCGGGGTCGAGCTAAAGATCTTAAACAAATGCTTTTTGGGAGGCAACCCATGTTTATTTCATTTTATTTTCATTTATTTCATTTTTAGACTTTAAATTTTTGCTAATTAATTAATTATTTATTTTTTAGTGTTTCAAGGAAAACTACCGAGCGGAAAGAAATCGAGTTGGAAGAGCCCACAACATGAGGTACGGGCAATCGTGTGATTTTCACATGGTCGTTGTTGGAGCAATCGACCCAGGTCATGATTGACTAGACTCGAGTGGGACTCGAGCAGGGTTTTGATGTTTGATAATGGGTTTAACAATATGGTTTGACCATATGTTCCGCAAAAGGTTGGAATTCGCCAACCAAGCATCCCCCATCGGCCTGTCCCACGACCATTGTGAGGGAGGTAAATCACGGAGGGCTCTATGGGCCTTGACGTGGTGGCCAAGACATGTGGGGGTCATCTGAATCCAAGAAAGGGCTTTAGACCTCCTCCGAAATTGACCCTTGCCTTATACGCAAGCTCCATCGTGCCTTAGACACCACGTCATCCCCGTGGGGACAATTAATCATATGAATAGTGGATGATTGGGATATCCAAGGTCATATGAAAAAAATTATTTAAGGGGGGAGATTGTTGGAGAAATCAACCTTAGGTCAAGATTAACCAGACTCGAGTAGGACTCAAGTGAAAGTCCAAGTTGGATATTTGGCATGGAGAAGTCCAAGTTGGACACTTGACATGGAGAAGTCCAAGTATGGATACTTGGCAAATGAAAAGTCCAAGGGTGTAGTCTTGGCCACATAAGTCCAAATGTGTAGTCTTAGTGGTGAAATTCCAAGAATGGAAACTTGGTAAAGGAAAATCTAAGGGTTTAGTCTTGGTCATGTAAGTCCAAGGGTATAGTCTTGGCGGCGAAAGTCCAAGTTTGGAGACTTAGCAAAGGTAGACTCGATAGCATGACATAGCGATGGAAGCACTTGAATGCTAGCGCAAAGAGTGAGGAGTTGTAGACTCGAACCTGGGGGCATGAGGGTAATATAAGTGGCTTGAAGGCTTAGGTCTCAGCGAAGAGTACCCAATAGCATGACATAGCCGATAGAAGTACTTGAAGGATAGTGCGAAGGGTGAATGAGTCATGGAGGACTCGGATAAACCCTAAGGGCATGAGGCTAATGGAAGTGGCTAGAAGGCTTAGATCTAGGCTATGGGTAATTATCAAGTATGAGAGGATCATACTTGGGTTAAACCTCACATTTGAGGTTTACCAGCCGACTGGTGGTATTTTCCAATCGACTGGCTGAGTTCACAACACTTGGGAGCTAAGTCGACTCATGGTCATCAACTAGTGAGTAGTCAACTAAGGCTTGACTATTGACTGTGGATTTAGCAGTCGACTGGTGGGTCAGAACAGTTGACAAGCCACTGGCAGTCGACTACTAGTATTAAGCAGTCGACTAGCCTTAAGTGAACAGGGCACAGAAGGTCTCATAGTTTACTGGGAAATTGACTATGGGTTGGTAGTCGACTATTGATAATGGTAGTTGACTGCTCAAGTGTCCATTGGAAAGAATCTTATGTTAGTGCAATCAGCTCATGTCATGATTGACCAGACTCGAGTGGACTTGAGTAGGGTTTCGATATTTGACAATGGGTTTGACAATTGGATTGTCAATGAGTTTGACCATTGTTTGATAATGGGTTGATCATATGTTTGACATGGGTTTGACTATATGAGGAGAAAGCTTTATGAGGAGATTGGTGAAGCAATCGGTCTCAGGTTAAGGTTGACCTAGCTTGAATGAGAATCGAAGGAAAGTCCAAGTTTTGGATACTTGGCATGGAAAGTCCAATTCATGGGTACTTGGCAATTTGAAAGTCCAAGGGTGTAGAGTTGGCCATGTAAGTCCAAGTGTGTAGTATTGGTAGTGAAAGTCCAAGTCATGGGTACTTGGAAATTGGGAAGTCTAAGGGTGTGATATTGGTGGCATAAAGTCCAAGCATGTAGTCTTGGCAACACAAATCCAATGTTTAGCGACGTAAAGTCCAAGCATTTGTCTTGGTGGCATAAGTCCAAATGTACATTGGCAAAGTAGACCCGATTAGCATGACAATAGATGATGGAAGCACTTGAAGACTAGCGTATGGATGAATAAGTCATGGAGGACTTGGATGGATCTGATAGACGTGAGGCTGATGGAGGTGGCTAGAAGGCTTAGGTCTAGGCTAAGGGTGGTATATCAAGTATGAAGGGATCATACTTGGGGTTAAACCTCATTGTTGAGGTTTATTAGTCTACTGATCAAGTGTTTGACACTCAAGAGCCATGTTGACTCAGAGCAATCAACTGGAATTATGACCAATTGACTGGTCGTGTAGTCGATTGAGGCTCGACTGCTCGAGCTGTGCTCTAGCAATCGACTGCTAGTTGTGGGCAGTCGACTGCTATGGATGGCAGTTGAATGATGTTTGCGGACATGAGTATAGAAGTTCTAGTAGTCGACTGGTCAATCAACTGCTGATAAAGGCAGTCGACTACTAGTGTATTTGTTGGCTGGAATACCAATGTGGATTAAGTCCGTTTTGAGACAATGACACTATAGGTAGTCGGCTGGTGCCTTTGGGCAGTCGACTGCCAAGTGCAAAATCAAATCGATGCATGTCATAAAAGGAACAGTTCGTGGAGGATTTTGAAAATGGTTCTTGAAGGGTTTCTTGGGGCGATTTAAGGTGAAGTGCTGGTGCATTTCAGCGCCTTCAAGAGTAGTCCAAGAAACCAAACGAGCAAGCAAAAGCGATATTCTTTGTAAAGTTTGTAGGGGATCGGTACGGCCGGCTAGAGGGGGGTGAATAGCCCTCTTCCAATGGATGTTGGAATTCTCGCGTTCGTTTGCTCGTCTACAAAAACTTAGCGCAAGAGGAATATACAAATATAAATAGACAAAGCAAAAGATAAACAATAAAACAAACGCTAACACGATGGTGTAACGTGGTTCACGGCTACGCCGCTAATCCACGGTCCCCGATTCGTCCTCGGTGAATCACTCCGCTAAACCAATCCACTAAATGGTCTCTCCTTTGCACCAAGCTAGGTGGAGGTAACCTTTACAATCAAGATCACTCTTCTTACAAATAGAATGGAGTAAAAGCGAGTAAGAAGAGTTTAGAGCTTGTGGGGCACTAGGAAGATCACTTAGAGCATAAGCATTAGCCTCTTAAAGGCTTACACCCTCTCTTTTTATAGAGAGGGCTGATTTCTTCCCGTTGGCGCCACTACGATCACGTCTGCGGGCATTGCCGCCTCAGCCTCCGAACACGTCGGATCCCGGCCGCTGTAGTCCAATCCAACGACACTTGCGATCATTGATCACGGACCTCACCAGTCGGATCGACCGTGAATCGGCGATCGGCTCTGGCCACGAGCGGCTCGCGTTCGCGATATCCTTCGGCATGACCGCATTCCACGATCACGGCATAAACCCATCAAAACTTAACATAAGTTTGAGCTTCCGGCGGTCGGGTAAACCTTAACCCTTGCGGTCAAGTCTTCGACACTCAGCCATTCGGCCAAGTTCACCTAATGAGCTACTTACATTTCACTCATTCTCTCATCTCACTCGAAGTCTCTCGCCGAAGCTCTCTTCGTTCGCGGCCACGTCCCTCGGCAGTATCAGGCGCACGGCTCTGCAATGCTCCTTCGCGTCTCTTGCCTCCGAAGTCTGCTTCCTTGGCTTCACTTCAAGTCATCTCGTCCGGCGGTCCCTCGGATGCTCCAAGCGCACGACTTCCGTAAAGTCATCCTTCACCGACTCAAGGACCGAGGTTGTGAGGGTGAACCCGCCAAGGCTCCATGTGCGAATTACTAAGTCCTGCACGACTTCAACGCACATATCACATCAACATATCAAACTAACTTAAACCCTTTGCCACACCATCAAAACCATATTACGGTAAGAGATTGCCCTAACAATCTCCCCCTTTTTGATGTGTGGCAATCCGTTTAAATTAGGTAAAAACATTTGATATAAATTCTAAGGTAAGAAAGCATGTAAAGATAAACATGATATAGCAACATGCCACTCCCCCTTAATCCATGAAACTCTCTATACAAATTTTCTCCCCCTATCATATATTTCTCCCTCTAAAATAATTTAACTTAAACATAATTATTTCTCCCCCTTTGACACCATCAAAAAGATTAACACAAGGTTATAAGCTTATGGCATCAAGTATAATGGAGGGAAAATACCAAAAACATGATTAAAATCTGAAATCAGAAAATTGAAGGCTGATTTTCAGGTGAGCAGTCGACTGCTATCAGTATGGCAGTCGACTGGCACAATTGATTCCGAAATTCTGATTTTCTGGGTGAATTTCAGAAATGCATTAAAAATTCCATAAAATTCGAAAAATCATGAAATTTGAGGAGCATATTTCTATTAAGTATATCTATCAAGGAAAAATAGTTTTTCATGAAAAATCATTATATTTTTTGAGATTTGCCAAAAATCCAAACACATGAAAAACCACTAGTTTTTGAGCATGTTAGTATCCATTTTAACACCTAGTCTTGCTTTGAATTGTTCAAAAACATGAATACATAGATTTTAGATTAAGGAATTGTTTTGAAAACATATGAAATATCCAACCATGATCTTTGGGCAATATGTCTATGAATTAAACATAAGCCTTCCCCATGATTGGTCTATTATTGCTATGTTGATACTTTAAATGACCATCTAAATGCCATAGGCATTAGTGAACATTTGTATCATCCTAACATCTCACTCATGCTAAGTTTTCAATCAAGGTAGCCTATGGTGAGTGTGAGATGCATCCTAGGGGGGTATTTGTATATACTTAACCAATATATTCATACAATTCTATCATGGTTAAGTATCAACCTAACACTTAACATGATCATAATGACATATATGAATGAATTCTACATTATGATCATGAAACTCATGTATTCATCAAATAATAGTCATGCATTAGGTATTATATGATGATAATAAACAAAGTATCACCTAAAGCATGATTTAAACCTATTTCTCATGATAACGTGCCAAATTTCAAAAACATAAATCATGATTGCAAATATACATAGGGATTACATTAATCATCATGATTTAAGCATTATTACCTATTTATGGGCACGTTATCATCACCCAACACTATCTAAAAAATGTTGTCCTGTCATCCTAAGTCAACCAAAATATGATATAGGTCAATTCCATACGGTTGACTACCCTAGGGGTTTTCTAACCCTTAAGGATGGATTTTGGAACCCAAAATAAGTTCTTTCCTATTGGGTTCACTAAGTATTTCTTGGGGATCCATTTTCCAGCTATTATCTTCTTCTTATCTTGTCCCCTAGCTATAAGGCATTTATAGGCCTTTTCATTTTTCTTTTCCTTGTAGCCTAGGCCCTTTTTGTTGAAACTAGCTCTTTGGCTCCCTAAGATCATATTTAAGGTGTTGGAGCCAATTGTGAATTTCTCTAGGGCTTTGGTTAAATAATCTACCTTTTCCCTTAAGGCCCTATTTTCATTTATACATGCATCACTAACATTTAATGGCACATAAAGGTCATGTGAGCATGCATCATCTAAGCTAGAAGAAATATTATCATTTAAGCATGCATTTTCTAGCTTATTTTCTAAATCCTTAATTTTATCTAGCATGCTCTTATTTTTCTTTTTCATGACAAATAAGTCCTTAGTTAAACTAGAGATTATGGAAACTATTTTCTTAGGAGAAGCATTTGTTACCATAGTTTCCATGTCTTCTTCTTCTTCTTCGGATGATGAGGATGATGTAGAAGCTCCCCCTTCATTTGAGCTCTCTCCTCTTGAGCTTGAACCTTCATTTTCGGAGGAAGAGCAATCCAAGTAATCAAAGGCCATCAAGGCCAAATTGGTGACAAAGGCATTCTCCTCTTCCGATGATGATGAAGAGGATGAGGAAGGATCATCCCATGTCTTGGCCTTCCCCTTTTCTTTTGCCTTCTTTTCTTCTTCCTTTCTCTTGCTCCCCTTCTTCTTCTTCCTCTTCTCTTCTTTCTTTTTCTTCTCTTCTTTGCTTTTGTTTAGGAGGGGACAATTGTCCCTTATGTGTCCCTCTCCTTGGCAATTGTAGCATATGACCTTCCCCCTTGGTCTTCTATTCCTATCATTAGATTTGTCAAATCTAAAATTCTTAAATACACGCCTCACCTTCCTTACCATGTAGGCTTCTTCGGTGCTATCCATGGAGGAGGAGGAGGCTTCATCGGATGAGGAGGAGGGGACTTCTATCTTCTTCTTCCCCTTGTTTGCCATCAAGGCTAATCTTGAGGGTTGAATTCTAGGCTCCTCTTGTATTCCTTCAAGCCTAGTTTCGTGGAGCTCCATTGTTGAGAAAAATTCCTCCAAGGTACTTACTTCCAAGTTCTTGGAGATGTAGAACGAATCCACCATGGAGCTCCACTTTGAGGACCGGGGAAAGGCATCTATAGCCTTCATGAGCATGTCCCGGTTTGATAGCTTCTCACCTACACTTGTTAGCCCAATTAAAATTTCTTTAAACCTAGAGTGTAGTGAGGTTACCTTTTCTCCCTTTTCTAGCTTTATATTGGATAGTTGGGAGCGGAGGAGGTCTCTCCTTGCTAGCTTGGCCTCGGATGTGCCTTCATGGAGTTCTATAAGCTTCTCCCACATCTCTTTGGCGCTAGCACATTCTCCGATCCGGTTGATCTCTTGTTGGGGGAGCACATTGTAGAGATGATGCTTGGCTTTTGAATTTGCAAGGTTCTCTTCCCTTTGCCTTTTGGTCCACCTAGATTTCTCTATTGGTTTCCCTTCTTCATCCCTAGGCAAAACGAAACCGGATTCCATTGTAATCATTATATCAAAATCCGTTTCGAAAAATACCTCCATTCGCTTCTTCCACCAAGCGAATTCTCCTTCAAACTTCGGAGGATGAATGTTGGAGCCGGCCATTTTGAAAATTGCTTGTTGTGGCGGTTAGCCCTCGACAAGCTTTCCTTGGCTCTGATACCACTTGTAGGGGATCGGTACGGCCGTCTAGAGGGGGGTGAATAGCCCTCTTCCAATGGATGTTGGAATTCTCGTGTTCGTTTGCTCGTCTACAAAAACTTAGCGCAAGCGGAATATACAAATACAAATAGACAAAGAAAAAGATAAACAATAAAACAAACGCTAACACGATGGGGTAACGTGGTTCACGGCTACGCCGCTAATCCACGGTCCCCGATTCGTCCTCGGTGAATCACTCCGCTAAACTAATCCACTAAATGGTCTCTCCTTTGCACCAAGCTAGGTGGAGGTAACCTTTACAATCAAGATCACTCTTCTTACAAATAGAATGGAGTAAAAGCGAGTAAGAAGAGTTTAGAGCTTGTGGGGCACTAGGAAGATCACTTAGAGCATAAGCATTAGCCTCTTAAAGGCTTACACCCTCTCTTTTTATAGAGAGGGCTGATTTCTTCCCGTTGGCTGCCACCAGTCGAATGTTGTCCGTGGCAGTCGACTGCTGCCACTCCAACGGCCTCCGAACACGTCGGATCCCGACCATTGTAGTCCAACCAAGATACGTTGGCGATCACCTGGACCTCACCCGACCTGATCACGACCCATAGTCGACTTCCCGCCACGAAGCGGTTCTCGCTCCACGATATCCTATGGCGCCTAACCTTATTCCATACGATCACGGGCATAAACCCATCACGGATACTAACTTAACATAAGTTTGAGCTTCCGGCGGTCGGGTAAACCTTAACCCTTGCGGTCAAGTCTCCGACACTCAGCCATTCGGGCAAGTTCACCTAATGAGCTACTTACATTTCACTCATTCTCTCATCTCACTCGAAGTCTCTTGCCGAAGCTCTCTTCGTTCGCGGCCACGTCCCTCGGCAGCATCAGGCGCACGGCTCTGCAATGCTCCTTTGCGTCTCTTGCCTCCGAAGTCTGCTTCCTTGCTTCACATCAAGTCATCTCGTTCGGCGGTCCCTCGGATGCTCCAAGCGCACGGCTTCTGTAAAGTCATCCTTCACCGACTCAAGGACCGAGGTTGTGAGGGTGAACCCGCCAAGGCTCCATGTGCGAATTACTAAGTCCTGCACGACTTCAACACACATATCACATCAACATATCAAACTAACTTAAACCCTTTGCCACACCATCAAAACCATATTACGGCAAGAGATTGCCCTAACAAAGTTTTCTTTACTTATATTTCAATGTATTTTCTTGTATCTTTATTCTTATTGTTTTAAGACTATTGTAAGAGGTTTCTCCACCTTCGGTGTGTCACCAAAAAGGAGAAGTTTAATAGTGGTGGTGCGCATCACTAGAGCTCACTTAAGCTCAACTCATGGAGTAGGAACCTTAGATTCTGAATCATGTTTTATCGCTTGTCTTGTGTGAGTGTTTTTCTTTGTTTTTAGTTTATGTTTTATTATTTCCATTGTGAATAACAAGTTTTGTAGACGAACATGAACATAACAAGAAACCACTATTCACCACCCTCTAGCATGGTCATCGATCTTCAACCAGTGGTATCAGAGCAAGTACGCTCTTCAAGGACTAACCACTAAGAGAGCAAGCACTAGAGGAGAAGTGAAAGATGGAGCCAAGTGATGGATTTGGCTATGACACCCGAATTCATCTTCCATACGACCGAGAAGATAGACTTTTCGACATAGAGGGCGAGGATGGAAATGTTAGGGAAATCAACCCGTGATATGGTTTTGATGTGTGTGGCAAAGGGTTTAAGTTAGGTTGTTATTGTGATTTGATATGTGCGTTGGAGTCTTGCAGGACTTAGTAATTTGCACATGGAGACTTGGTGAGTTTCACATCTCATGACTCGGTCCTTGAGTCGGTGAAGGATGACTTTGCGGAAGCCGTGCGCTTGGAGTGAAGCAGGAGGAAGTAGACTTCAGCGCGAGACGCAAAGAATGGCGCTGCAGAGCCCTGCGCTTGGCGCATCCGAGGGATGTGGCTGGACGAAGACAACTTCAAAGGCGACGGACTCCAAGGGATGAGAGTAAGCAAATGTAACCCGGGAAGGGGTAGTGCTCTTAGGTGAAACTTGGCCATTTGGCTAAGTGTCAGATGAGATTTCCCGACATCACCAATCGCCGGTTGAACGGGTTCGACCGTATCCAATCGATGGGTTTTGGCCCAACAGCGATCGCATATGTTGGCGATCGCTAAGATTATCACGATCGGCGCGATGGCGAATGATCGGGTCGAGAGGGTTTTGAGCACAGAACCTCTCGTAGCCGACTGGGCAGTCGACTATGAGGCATCAGTCGACTGATGAATACATCATTCGACTACCAAGGGATCCATTGGACTACAACGGTCGGGATCCGACGTGTTCGAAGGTCATTGTAGTGGCGGCAGTCGACTCCCAAGGGCAGCAGTCGACTGGTGGCGGCCAACGGGAAGAAATCAACCCTCTCTATAAAAAGAGAGGGTGTGGGATTTTGGATGGCTCATACTTAAGTCCTAAACGATCATCCAAGTGCCCCACAAGCTTTCATCTCCTTCTCCTAGTTTTCTTTCACATTTATTGTAAGGAGTGTTTGGGTTGTAAGAAGGTTTACCTCCACCTTGCATTGGCTAAAGGGAGAGACCAATAGTGAATTGGTTGCGGAGTGATTCACCGTGGATGAATCAGACCGTGGATTAGCGGCGAGGCCGTGAACCACGTTATATTTCAGTGTTAGCATTGTTTAGTATCTTGCTTGTCTTTATTATTGTTCGTTTGTATTTTCCGTTGTGCTAATATTATTTGTAGACAAGAGAATTCCACCATCGAACGAAAGAGGGCTATTCACCCCCCTCTAGTCGGCCAAACACATACACATTGATCCCCTACAAGTGGTATCAGAGTGAGGAAAGCTTGTCGAGGACTAACCGCTATAATAAGCACATTCAAGAATTGTCGGCTCAAACATTCACCCACCAAAGTTTGAAGGAGAATTCTCTTGGTGGAAAAAGGGAATTGAGGTATTCTTCGAAACTGACTTCGAAATTTTATTAATTATAGAAAATGGTTTCAAGATGCCTAGGAATGAAGATGGGGAGCCATTGGAGAAATCAAGATGGAATAAAAGACAAAGAGAGGAGTACTTGGCGAATTCAAAGGCCAAGCACCATCTCTACAATGTACTCCCCCAATAAGAAGTGAATAGGATAGGGGAGTGTGCAAGTGCCAAGGAGATTTGGGAGAAGCTAGTATAGCTTCATGAAGGCACTTCAGAGGCCAAGCTTGCAAGAAGAGACCTCCTCCTCTCCCAACTAACAAATATCATGCTTGAAAAGGGAGAAAAGGTAACCTCCTTACATTCTAGATTCAAAGAAATTTTAATTGGGCTAACGAGTGTAGGAGAAAGACTTTCGAACCAGGACATGCTCATGAAAACAATTGATGCCTTTCCCCGATCATCAAAATGGAGCTCAATGGTGGACTCCTTCTACATGTCCAAGAATTTAGAAGTGAGCACCTTGGAGGAGTTCTTCTCAACTATGGAGCTCCACGAAACAAGGCTCGAAGGAATAGTGGAAGAGCCAAGGTTTCAACCTTCAAAAGGAGTAGCCTTGATGGCTAACAAAGGGAAGAAGAAGATGAAGAACCCCTCCTCCTCCGATGAAGCATCCTCATCCTCCTCCATGCATAGCATGGAAGAAGTTTACATGGTAAGGAAGGTAAGGAATGCTTTAAGAAATTTTAAATTTAATAAATCTAATGATAGGAGGAGAAGACCAAGGGGGAAGGTGATTTGTTATAATTTCCAAGGAGAGGGACACATAAGGGACAATTGTCCCCTCTTGAACAAGAGTAAAGAGGAGAAGAAAAAGAAAGAAGAAAAGAAGAAGAAGAAGGGGAGCAAGAAGAAGGAAGAAGAGAAGAAGGCCAAAGAAAAAGGGAAGGCCAAGGCACTAAAAGCAAGGATATGGGATGACCCCTCTTCATCATCTTTATCATCATTGGAAGAGGAGAATGCTTTTGTCACCAACCTAGCTTTGATGGCCTTTGACTATCTAGACTCCTCCTCCACCGAAAATGAAGAATCAAGCACAAGTGAGGAAAGCTCTAGTGAAGGGGGAGCTTCTTCACCATCATCGGAATCTGAGGAAGAGGACATGGAGACTATGGTAACGAACCTCTCACCAAGTAAAATAGTTTCCATGATTTCTAGTCTTACTAAGGATCTATTTAGGGCCAAAAAGAAAAATAAGAGCATGCTAGATCAAATTAAGGATTTAGAAAATAATCTAGAAAAAGCATGCTTAAATATTAATGATGACATTTCTTCTAGCCTAAATGATGCATACTCACATGACTATATACCGTTTGATGATAATGATGCATGCATTGAAGAAAATAGGGTCCTAAGGGAAAAGGTAAATCACTTGACCAAGGCCCTAGAATAGTTCACTATTGGCTCAAATACATTGAACATGATAATTGGGAGCCAAAGAGCAAGCTTCAATAAGAAAGGCCTAGGATATAAAGAAAATAAAAATGAAAAGGCCTATAAATGTTTAATTGCTAGGGGTCAAGACAAAAAGAAGGTAATAGCTAGAAAATATATCCCTATGAAATTTTTAGTGAACCCCATAGGAAAGAATTTATTTTGGGTTCCTAAATCCATCCTTAATGGTTAGGAAAACCCTAGGATAGTCAACCATATGGAATTTACCTATATGATGTCTTTGGTTGACTTAGGATGGCGGGACAATATTTTTGAAATAGTGTTGGGTGATGATAATGCACCCATAAATAGATAAATCATGCTTTAGGTGATATTTGCCTTATTATCATGATGTAATACCTAATGCATGATCACAATTTGATGAATACATTTGTTTCATGGTCATAATATGAATTTCATCCATATATGTCTTTATGATCATGTTGGATGTTAGGATGATACTTAACCTTGTATAGAATTGCATGAAAATAATGGTTAAGTATATACAAATACCTTTAGAATACATCTAACACTCACTATAGGCTACCTTGATTGAAAACATAGCATGGGTGAGATGTTAGGATGATACTCATGGTCCACTAATGCCTATGGCATTTAGATGGTCATGTAAAGTGTCAAAATAGCAATAATAGACCAATCATGGGGAAGGCTTATGTTTAATTCATAGACATATTGCCCAAAGATCATGGTTGGATATTTCATATGTTTTCAAAACAATTTCTTACTTTAAAATCTGTGTGTTCATGTTTTGAAACAATCCAAAGCAAAACTAGGTGTTAAAATGGATACAAGCTTGATCAAAACACTAGTTGTTTTTGAAGCTTTTGAATTTTTGGAAAATCATTGAAAATATAATTATTTTTCATGAAAAACTATTTTTCATTGATAAATATACTTACAAGAAATATGTTCTCCAAATTTCACTATTTTTTGAATTTTCTGGAATTTATAGTGCATTTCTGAATTTCGTTCAGAAAACCTGATTTCCTTGTGCCAGTCGACTGCCATGCTGATAACAGTCGATTGATGTACTATGCACGAGCATAGTAAACTGATTTTATCAGGTTTTTGAGTGATTTTGATTTTTGCTTCTCTCTAGACATGATGCCATGTCATATAAACCTTGTTTAATCTTTTTGATGGTGTCAAAGGGGGAGAAAGATATATGTTTAAGTAAGGGTGAATGTATTTATGGGGAGTTTCATGTATTAAGGGAGAGAGTTGCTAATGATGTTATTCACATGCTTTCTTTCCTTAATATTTTATCAAATGTTTTTACCTAACTTAAACGGATTGCCACACATCAAAAAGGGGGAGATTCTTAGGGAAATCAACCCATGATATGGTTTTGATGAGTGTGGCAAAGGGTTTAAGTTAGGTTGTTATTGTGATTTGATATATGCATTGGAGTCTTGCAGGACTTAGTAATTCGCACACGGAGCCTTGGCGTGTTTCACATCTCATGAATCGGTCCTTGAGTCGGTGAAGGATGGCTTTGCGGAAGTCGTGTGCTTGGAGCATCCGAGGGACCACCGGACGAGGAGCTTGGAGTGAAGCCGGAGGAAGTAGACTTCAGGGCGAGACGCGAAGGATGGCACTGCAGAGCCGTGTGCTTGGCGCATCCAAGGGACGTGGCCGGACGAAGACAACTTCAAAGGCGAGGGACTCCAAGGGATAAGAGTGAGCGAATGTAACCTGGGAAGGGGTAGTGCTCTTAGGTGAAACTTGGCCATTTGGCTAAGTGTCGGATGAGATTTCCCGACATCAGTCAACTGCCATGGAATGGAAGTCGACTACTCTGAGTCGAACAGGGTTTGACTGGTATCCGATTGATGAGATTTTGGCCCAGCAGTCGACTGCCATATGTTGGCGATCGATTATGATTGACCATCGATCATCGGGCGATGCGCGAATGATCGCCGAGAGGGTTTTGAGCATAGAACCTCTCGTAGCCCACTGGACAGTTGACTACGAGGCATCAGTCAACTGATGGATACATCAGTCGACTGCCAAGGGATCTGTTGGACTACAATGATTGAGATCCGACGTGTTCGGAGGCCGTTGTAGAGGCGACAGTCGACTGCCAAGGGCAGCAATCGACTAGTGGCGGCCAACGGGAAGAAATCAGCCCTCTCTATAAAAATAGAGGGTGTGGGCTTTTGGATGGCTCATGCTTAAGTCCTAAACGATCATCTAAGTGCCCCATAAGCTTTCAACTCCTTCTCCTAGTTTTCTTTCACATTTATTGTAAGAAGGAGTATTTGGGTTGTAAGAAGGTTTACCTCCACCTTGCATTGGCTAAAGGGAGAGACCAATAATGAATTGGTTGTGGAGTGATTCACCGTGGATGAATCAGATCGTGGATTAGCGACGAGGTCGTGAACCACATTATATTTCGGTGTTAGTATTGTTTAGTTTCTTGCTTTTCTTTATTATTGTTCATTTGTATTTTCCGTTGTGCTAATATTATTTGTAGACAAGTGAATTCCACCATCGAACGAAAGAGGGCTATTCACGCCCCTCTAGCCGAACAAACACATACACATCGATCCCCTACAGGAAAGCTTCTTGATGATGGACATAGAGAATTAGTTCATCATTGTGGATGGATTTGACCCACCGATGGATGCCAAGGGAAGAGCCCTCAAGAAGAAGAAGTGGAGCCAAAAGAAAAAACAAAAATTCAAGATAAACATTAAGGTTGCACAAATAATATTAAATTTACTACCTAATGATGTTATTTTTCTAGATTAGGAGAATTTGGAGATGCCAAGGAGCTATGAGACAAGTTAGTTGAGCTCCACAAAAATCCATCACCGGCACAAGAAGTAGAGGAGAAAGTCGAAGAAGAACCAAGTTGCTCATCCGCTTAAGCTCAAGAAGAGAGTACATCATCATCCTAAGAGCTTGAGAAATCGGAAGTTGAGAGATGCTCAATATCCAAAGAGGAAGAATCATCATCATCATCTCAAGAGCTTATAGAGACAGAAGCCTCTACCTCTAGGATTGATAGGGAGGAGAGACCATCCACTCCCGAGCAAAATCAAAGAGGAAGCCTCTACTTCCGGAAGAGAAGAAGAATCCAACCAAGAGCCTCCTACCACCATCGAAGAAGTTAACTCAAGCAAGTAAAATAAAAATAAAAATCACATAACATGTTTTGAGTGTAGGGAAAATGGACATTAAAGAGTAATTAAGTGTCCAAAGTGAGTCAAGAAGACTCAACCAACATCTAAAGTTAAGGACAAGACAAAGGAGGCCTATGTCCCAACAATTAAGAGCAAAGAGCACATTGTGTGCTTCAACTGCAATCAAAGGGGTCACTATAGAAGTAAATGTCCTAGGGGGAGTCACTCCAAGAAGGACAAGGGAAGAGCTACAAATGTAGGGGGGGCTTCTAAAGCAAACCCTAAAGTATCATTTATTAATGTACCTTCAAATTTTAGTATCAAGAAGCATTCTAGGAAGAATTTTAATGCAATTTTTATTGTTCTTGAAAATCATGCTAGAAATATATTTTATTGCTTAGAGGTTAAATCATATAAAATTAGGACTAAGGATAGTTCTAGAACCACTACCCTTAAGACTACTCTACCTAAGGAAACCATTAGGAAGATAGAGAAGAACCTATGCATCAACCCTAAATGGACTAGATATATGCCTAGAAAGAAGAATATCTCAAGAGTCAATGAAAAATCAAAACTTGATATATTAGAAATTGAAAATCGAGCTTTGAGGTCAAGGATTAAAAAAATAGAAAAGGCCCTTGCAAAAATGATAAATTCAATTCAAGGGTCAAATAGGAAAAATCTAGGGTTTAGGAGGCAAGAGCCTTCCAAGGATAGGAAAGGTTTGGTGATGTGTGCAAATCATATAGAGTTTTTAGAGTAGTTTTAGCACACATCTCATTGCATTTCCAACTTGTTTCATGCATATTCTCCCTTGTTTTGCATTTATTTACTATTTTCTAGTTCGGAGATCTACTTTTATTAATTTATGTGTAGGACGTCATTTTTGGAGCAAAAATAAAGAATTTTATGGAGCACGGACTTTAGGGAACATGCTATGGTCGTGACCAAAGACACAGACATGTTCTCGAAGCGAAATAGATCAAAACGGAGGTTCCAGAGTGACACATGACCGACCGTGTAAAATTAGCACGACCGTGTTAAATTTCTAGCCTAATTTTCAACCTAGATTTCAGCCTTGCACACGGAACAACCATGTGAATTTCACACGACCGTTTGGCGCCGTCGCAAATCCAAGGAATTAGGGTTTATTTTCAAGCATTTATGGAAAGTCGAAGCCGCCTCTATATATAGGAAACTCATCTAAGAGGCTGGGGACCACGAGGGGAGCTGCCCTAGGGCTCCTAAACCTCGGAGGGGGGGACAGCTAGGACGTGAAGAAGGTGCCCTAAGAAGTGTTAGGGCAATCTCTTGTCGTGATATGGTGTTGATGGTGTGGCAAAGGGTTTAAGTTAGTGTGTTATGTTGATTTGATATGTGCGTTGAAGTCGTGCAGGACTTAGTAATTCGCACATGGAGCCGTGGCGAGTTTCACATCTCATGACTCGTGCCTTGAGTCGGTGAAGGATAGCTTTGCGGAAGCCGTGCGCTTGGAGCATCCGAGGGACCACCGGACAAGAAGCTTGGAGTGAAGCCGAAGGAAGTAGACTTCGAGGCAAGAGACGCGAAGGAGCATTGCAGAGCCGTGTGCCTGATGCTGCCGAGGGACGTGGCCGAGAACGAAGAGAACTTCGAAGGCGAGGGACTCCGAAAGATGAGAGTGAGCGATTGTAACCCGGGGACGGGTAGCTCTTAGGTGAAACTTGGCCATTTGGCCAAGTGTCGGATGGGTTTTCCCGACACCAGTCGACTGCCATGTCATGGCAGTCGACTGCTCTGAGTCGAGTGAGTTCGACTGGTATACGATCGATCGAGTGGCGCAATGACTTCCATACGCAAGGCCGACTAAGACCACGATCCGATGAAGGCAGAATGATCGTCAATAGAGTTTTGGCCAAATACCGTTCGTAGCCGACTAGGCAGTCGACTACGGAGGCAACAGTCGACTGATGAGGTCCATCAGTCGACTGCCAAGAGTTCCATTGGACTACAACGGTCGGGATCCGACGTGTTCGGAGGCCGTAGAGTGATCGGCAATGATCGCTAAGGGCGAGCTGACCGTGGCGGCCAACGGGAAGAAATCAGCCCTCTCTATAAAAAGAGAGGGTGTGAGCCTTTTAGAGGTTAATGTTTATGCTCCAAGTGATCTTCCTAGTACCCCACAAGCTCTAAACTCTTCTTACTTGTTTTTACTCTATTCTTATTGTAAGAAGAGTGATCTTGATTGTAAAGGTTACCTCCACCTAGCTTGGTGCAAAGGAGAGACCAATAGTGATTGGCTTTGGAGGAGTGATTCACCTCGGACGAATCGGGATCGTGGATTAGCGGCGTAGCCGTGAACCACGTTACATTCTTTGTTAGTGATTGTTTTATCGTATTTCTATTTGCTTGTCTTTATTAGTCTTCCGCTTGCGCTAATTAGTTTTGTAGACGAGCAAATACCGGCATCCAAACGAAAAGGGCTATTCACCCCCCTCTAGCCGGCCGCACCGATCCCCTACAAGTGGTATCAGAGCTGAGGAAAGCTTGTCGAGGACTAACCGCCACAACAAGCAACTTTCAAAATGGCCGGCTCCAACATCCATCCTCCGAAGTTTGAAGGAGAATTCGCTTGGTGGAAGAAGCGAATGGAGGTATTTTTCGAAACGGATTTTGACATTATGATTACAATGGAATCCGGTTTCGTTTTGCCTAGGGATGAAGAGGGGAAGCCAATAGAGAAATCTAGGTGGACCAAAAGGCAAAGGGAAGAGCACCTTGCAAATTCAAAAGCCAAGCATCATCTTTTCAATGTGCTCCCCCAACAAGAGATCAACCGAATAGGAGAATGCCTAAGTGCCAAGGAGATGTGGGAGAAGATAATTGAGCTTCATGAAGGCACATCCGAGGCAAAGCTAGCAAGGAGAGACCTCCTCCGCTCCCAACTATCCAACATTAGATTAGAAAAGGGAGAAAAGGTAACTTCTTTGCATTCTAGATTCAAAGAAATTTCAAATGGACTAACAAGTGTAGGAGAAAGGCTCTCCAATCGCGATATGATAATGAAGGCCATAGATGCTTTCCCCCGATCATCCAAGTGGAGTTCAATGGTGGACTCATTTTACATTTCAAAGAATCTAGAGGTAAGTACTCTAGATGAATTTTTCTCCACTATGGAATTACATGAATCTAGGCTTGAAGGAATACAAGAAGAGCCTAGAATTCAACCCTTAAGGGGAGTAGCATTGTTGGCAAATAAGGGGAAGAAGAAGATAGAAATTCCCTCCTCCTCCGATGATGAAGCCTCCACCTCCTCCATGGATAGCACAGAAGAAACCTACATGGTAAGGAAGGTAAGACGTGCATTTAAGAATTTTAGATTTGATAAATCTCATGATAGGAATAGAAGACCAAGGGGGAAGGTCATATGCTACAATTGCCAAGGAGAAGGGCACATAAGGGACAATTTTCCTCTCTTAAACAAGAGCAAGGAAGAGAGGAAAAAAAAAGAAGAAAAGAAGAAGAAAAAGGGGAGCAAGAAAAAGAAGGAAGAGGAGAAGAAGACAAAGGAAAAGGGAAAGGCTAAAGCTCTCAAGGCAAGGACATGGGATGATCCATCCTCATCCTCCTCATCATCATCGGATGAGGAGAATGCCTTTGTCACCAATTTGGCCTTGATGGCCTTTGATGACTTGGATTGCTCTTCATCCGAAAATGAAGAATCAAGCTCAAGAGGAGAGAGCTCAAGTGAAGGGGGAGCTTCTACATCCTCATCATCCGAAGAAGAAGAGGACATGGAAACTATGGTAACGAAAGCTTCTCCTAAGAAAATAGTTTCCATAATTTCTAGTTTAACTAAGGACTTATTTGGAATGAAAAAGAAAAATAAAAGCATGCTTAATCAAATTAAGGCATTAGAAAATAAGCTAGAAAATGCATGCTTAAATAATAATGATACTTCTTCTTGCCATGATGATGCATGCTCACATGAATACATGCCATTTAATGTTAATGATGCATGCATAGAGGAAAATAGGGCATTAAGGGAAAAGGTAGACTATTTGACAAAAGCCCTAGAGAAATTCACAATTGGCTCCAACACATTAAATATGATCTTAGGGAGCCAAAGAGCTAGCTTCAACAAAAAGGGCCTAGGCTACAAGGAAAAGAAAAATGAAAAGGCCTACAAATGCCTAATTGCTAGGGGACAAGATAAGAAGAAAGTAATAGCTAGGAAATGGATCCCCAAGGAATACTTAGTGAACCCAATAGGAAAGAACTTATTTTGGGTTCCAAAATCCATCCTTAAGGGTTAGAATAACCCTAGGGTAGTCAACCACATGGACTCAACCTATATCATATTTTGGTTGACTTAGGATGACGGGACAACATTTTTTAGATAGTGTTGGGTGATGATAACGTGCCCATAAATAGATAATAATGCTTAAATCATGATGATTAATGTAATTCCTATGTATGTTTGCAATCATGATTTATGTTTTTGGAATTTGGCACGTTATCATGAGAAATAGTTTTAAGTCATGCTTTAGGTGATACTTTGTTTATTATCATCATATAATACCTAATGCATGATTATTGAGTGATGAATACATGAGGTTCATGATCATAATGTAGAATTCATCCATATATGTCTTTATGATCATGAGGATTATTAGGTTGATACTTAACCTTAATAGAATTGCATGAATATATTGGTTAAGTATATTCCAATACCCCTAGGATGCATCTCACACTCACAATAGGCTAACTTGATTGCAAACTTAGCATGGGTGAGATGTTAGGATGATACAAATGTCCACTAATGCCTATGGCATTTAGATGGTCATTTAAAGTATCAAAATAGCAATAATAGACCAATCATGGGGAAGGCTTATGTTTAATTCATAGACATATTGCCCAAAGATCATGGTTGAATATTTCATATGTTTTCAAAATCATTTCTTACCTTAAAATACATGTATTTATTTTTTGAAACAATTGGATGCAAGACTAGGTGTTAAAATGGATACTCTTATGATCAAAAACCTAGTAGTTTTTAAAGCCTTTAGAATTTTGGCAAATCTCGGAAAATATAATGATTTTTCTTGAAAAACTATTTTTCATTGATAGATATACTTAAAAGAAATATGTTTCCCAAATTTCATGATTTTTCGAATTTTCTGGAATTAATAATGCATTTCTGAAATTCATCCAGAATCGTAAATTGATTCCTTTAACGATCATTGCCATCGATAGCAATGATCGATGGATCATGAACAAGTACAGTAACCTGATTTTATTAGGTTTTGACTGATTTTAATATATGTTTTTCTTTATACTTGATGCCATGAATTTATAACTTAGTATTAATATTTTTGATGGTGTCAAAGGGGGAGAAATAATTATGTTTAAGTTAATTATGATAGGGGGAGAATATTTTTATGGGGAGTTTCATGGATTAAGGGGGAGTTGCATGTTGCTATATCATATCATGTTTTTACATGCCTTTCTTACCTTAGAACTTATATCAAATGTTTTTACCTAACTTAAACGGATTGCCACAAATCAAAAAGGGGGAGATTGTTAGGGCAATCTCTTGCCGTGATATGGTGTTGATGGTGTGGCAAAGGGTTTAAGTTAGTGTGTTATGTAGATTTGATATGTGCGTTGAAGTCGTGCAGGACTTAGTAATTCGCACATGGAGCCGTGGCGAGTTTCACATCTCATGACTCGTGCCTTGAGTTGGTGAAGGATAGCTTTGCGGAAGCCGTGCGCTTGGAGCATCCGAGGGACCGCCGGACGAGAAGCTTGGAGTGAAGCCGAAGGAAGTAGACTTCGAGGCAAGAGACGCGAAGGAGCATTGCAGAGCCGTGCGCCTGATGCTGCCGAGGGACGTGGCCGAGAACGAAGAGAACTTCGAAGGCGAGGGACTCCGAGAGATGAGAGTGAGCGATTGTAACCCGGGGAGGGGTAGCTCTTAGGTGAAACTTGGCCATTTGGCCAAGTGTCGGATGGTTTTTCCCGACACCAGTCGACTGCCATGTCATGGCAGTCGACTGCTCTGAGTCGAGTGAGTTCGACTGGTATACGACTGACTGGAGTGTGGCAGCAGTCGACTGCCATACGTGGGCGATCATTGCCGACCACCACCGATCGGCCCGAGCAAAGCGTGATCGGTAGTCAATAGGGTTTTCGCCACGTAACCGTTCATAGCCGGGGTAGTCGACTACGAGGAAGCGGCGATCGTGATGAGGTCCATCAGTCGACTGCCAAGAGTTCCGTTGGACTACAACGGTCGGGATCCGACGTGTTCGGAGGTCGTTGTAGTGACGGCAGTCGACTGGTGGCGGCCAACGAGAAGAAATCAGCCCTCTCTATAAAAAGAGAGGGTGTGAGCCTTTTAGAGGTTAATGTTTATGCTCCAAGTGATCTTCCTAGTGCCCCACAAGCTCTAAACTCTTCTTACTTGTTTTTACTCCATTCTTATTGTAAGAAGAGTGATCGTGATTGTAAAGGTTACCTCCACCTAGCTTGTGCAAAGGAGAGACCAATAGTGATTGGCTTTAGAGGAGTGATTCACCTCGGACGAATCGGGATCGTGGATTAGCGGCGTAGCCGTGAACCACGTTACATTCTTTGTTAGCGATTGTTTTATCGTATTTCTATTTGCTTGTCTTTATTAGTCTTCCGCTTGCACTAATTAGTTTTGTAGACGAGCAAATACCGACATCCAAACGAAAAGGGCTATTTACCCCCCTCTAGCCGGCCGCACCGATCCCCTACAAGAAGCACCGGAGGCTCGCAATGGGGAGGGAGGAAGCGATTCAAGGATTATAATCTGCACTCCAACGCCAAATAAAATGACCAAGAGTACTCAACTTTATTATTAAATATCTTTTCATTGTAATGATTCACTTTATGATGCCTTGTGTCTATTCTCTTTCATCTATGGAGTAGATACACTGATTCTAGGATTAGGAAGTAGCTTGTGTACATTGGATATGCTAGTTTGAATATATATTCTCTTCTCTTGAATTTATATTTGCAATTTATGTTTTTTAGATCGATGAGAATTATGTTTTTATTCTATTTCTACTGTGCTTATGCCGGTATAAAGGTAGAAAACATTTATATCAAAATCTAGGAGAACCAAGGGGGAACCGTGCGGACATCCTCCCTCCAATAACCATAGAAAGTAGAATATGATAGAGTAGGAAATGAAATACGTTCCATCTCCTGATAGGGATTACTAAGACATTCTCATACCTTGATAATCTATCTTAGCAGAAGTCCCAAAGTAGGTGACATTAACTCTAGAAGGGTTGAGAGATCTTAGTGACAGAGGGTTCACAACGGTATCAACCCCTTGAGCTCTGATGATCCGAAAGGGAAACTTGGGTAGGAATAGAGAGTTCCCGATAGAAGCAAAAGTTCCTTGGGCAATTACATGATGATCCTCCCACAAGATCATAATTAGAGATCCTTAAGGCATTAAATCGATAGCATATTCAATAATGCATAAGTGAAACTGAAGTCCTAGAATCCTTTTATAAACATGAGACCACATTTGCTTTCTCCAAGTGACACCGTAACTGATCTACGAATACCATCGACCTCAAACACCTTACTCTTAGGAGATTCACTCCGAACAATGAAATCCACTGGACAAACGGTATTCGAATCTTAGTCTCTGTGGGATCGATACATCTTTTTTTATTTGATGACATCCGTGCACTTGCGGGCGTTGAGTGCGAGTGCACGCGTCAAATCCTTGGCGATCCTCGTCAGAGATTTGAGGTCGTGTTTGCATGCATCAAGTTTTTGGCGCAGTTGTGGGACTAAGTTTAGGTTTATTTCCCTAGTTTTTATTACTTTGCAGTTTAATTTAGTACTAATTTATATTTTAGTTTTCTTCAAGCTTTAGTTAATTTCTAGCATTTTTTTTAGTCTCTTGCCGAAGCACTACTGCTCTTTTCCTTATTTATATTATATAACAATGCATGCTTAATGCACACGAACGCGACCTCAAATCTAGTGTTGGAGACTGTCAAGGACTCGAAGCGCACGCTCAATGCCAGTAAGTGCACGGATGTCATCAAGTAATAAATAGATTATCGATCCCACGGGGACTATGATTCGAGTACTAATCTATTCAGTGGACGTTATTGTTCGGAGTTCAGTTCTAATGGTTGCGATTAAGAGGGTTGTCGACGGTCCTAACTCTAGTATGGTGTCACACGGAGGAAGAGAAGGGTTTCTACGAGTCTTTAAGGGAATCCTAGGATTTCGATTTCACTTGTGCGTTGTAGAACACGCTACCAATTGAGTATTATTTGTTAGTTAAATATATGAGAGGTGTCCTAAGGCAATCACTGTAAAATACGAAAAAAAAATTATTATCTGAATTAACCCTCTAATTAATTGGATATAATGAGCAGATTAATTGGGCTTAATTAGTGGGCTAATGGGGTTAATTATCTAGTTGGGCTGAGTCCATTAGGCTGATCTAGTTGGGCTGAGATTGGGTTTGGGCTAAAATCGGTTGGGCTGAGTCTATTGGGCCCAAATGGTTGGGCTGGAAATGGGATGAACCGGTTGGATTTAATTTGAGTTGGGCTTGAAGTGGCTTGGACCAGATCACCTGAAAAGGGTTTTTAAAAGCTGCCGAACGAAACCGATCCGGTCCGGTTGATGCAGTTTCCTCTCCTTCTCCGTCGCATTTTTCCCCGATCGCGATTTTCCCATCTTCGATTTCTTGATCGCGTGGTCTTCTCTGAGCTGCCATTCGCCGGCTGCTTCACGCGAGAGAGCTCGGCAAGGTCATCATCGCCGTCGTGTTGTCGCCGGAGCTCTCACTCTTTGCTGCTCGTCGCTCCCGGTGTCAAGGATTTGCTAGGAGCTGAAGCCGACAACGCCGATCGTTCTTCATCTTCCGGCGTTGTCGGAGATCTTTATTGGAGCAGTCGGCCGGTCGCTGCTGCCTCTGCTTAGTCCTCCTCGCCGCCAGAACCTACTGCCGTCGGTTTCATCGAGCTAGATCTCACATTTTCCGATGAGCTGCCACCTTTGCTATCGCGAGCTGGAGCTGCCGACGCTGTTGAGAGGGAGAACTGCGGTCAGTCCCGTCGGGGAGTTGTTCAGTTGGTTTTTCTCTTCCCCGTGGGTAATCACTGGTGTCGCTCGAGCTCATATCATCGCCGCCCCGGCTGATCGTTTTGACCACAACATGTTGATCAATATAGTCATTCTCTGTGATCCAGATTATAACTATCCAAGGTTAGTGATCGACGCTAGTAAAGATTCTATTATCATTCTATTTTTTCCAGAGTTGGGTAGGATTATGATCTATATCTCTGGTTTTTGAATTGTGGGAGCAAGGATCAGGTTCGGTGAAGGTTTGCGATGGATTTCAGATGCTGTGCAGTGGAAGCCGAACTTGGTGGGTTTTGGATTGCGATACTTTAGGAAGGTATATTGCTGTTTGCAGTTGATGTTATTTCTGGTTCGATGCTTGATAATAGAAGAGTTACCTATATGATTGTTTACTTAGTGTGAATCTATGATAACTGTCTAGACTTAATCTGTGTAATCATGTGAACATAATGGATGGTGAGGAAGTGTATGAGTTTACACTACTATGGGATTTGGTTAATCAAATCAGGAATTAAGATTAAGTTAGATACCTACCGGGTGTTTATATTCGTGTTTGGTTATATTCTGTGTTATTTACAGAATCTTGATTTGGGATAGATTTGCGGACGTGAAGACAGTTGGTAAGTAAAGTGTGTTGATTAGATTGATAGATATATGATTATGTAGTTTGATTGGAGTGTGTTTAGATCTATTTACATTAATAGATCTTTGGATGTTGGTGATTTATTGTGAGTGTGGTTATGGTGTTGCATATTGGATAATCGGGATTTCTAACTCATAGACGAGGAAGGGATGCAAACATATAAACGAAGTAGTGTTTTGTTCGTATACTTATTAGAGACTTGTACTTAATCATAATTGGCTATTCTGTGCAGGTTTGGGATACGAAGAAGGTCCACGATCGTGAGGATTATTTGAGCTTCGTATCAGGTGGGTAATATCTACCTGGTCCGGTAGTTTTGATCAAATTCCTGTGCATGATCTTGGATATATGTTTATACCTGTTTACCTTAAATCCACTCTTATTTGATCATATGCTTGTACTGCCTTGACCTTTGAGATATATACTCTGTTACTCATTGATTATCTAGCACGGATAGGAACTATAAACCCTATTATGTATTAGCTGATAGACGTTCAGTAAGTACATGTGGTTAGGGTTATCTTTGTTACCTCAGTTAGATTCTTGTGTACTAGAGTTAGGTGATGGATTGGATTATGGAGTCGATCGTTATATCATAACCGTATTAGTGGTGCATTTATGGTGGATCTAGTTGTCTGTGCATAGATAAGTGTATGAGTGTCAGTATGTAACCATGGACTAGAGGTCCTAGTGTGATGGTATATCCATTATGGATTGTGTGCCTGTGTATGGTTATATGGACGGTCGATGGTATCTCGCTACTGACTAGAGGTCTTAGCATGGTTCACTGTCAGGTGTGTATGACTCTTTGTGTGATAGAGAGAGTCTTATAGATTGTAGTCCTTGCATGGTTGACTTTTGGTTGACTAGGTCTCCCCGTGAGTAAGGGAGTGTTGCGAGGATTCGTGTGTGAGCTATGCATCATTACATTTCATGCATGCTGACGGCTGGGTCTGCCTTGTGGTTGAGACGAGTCGTCAGTCATCCAGCCTCCCCAGCCACTCGGGGTAGTGGTTGTAGGGTTGAGGGCAGAGCATTGTTGTGCGTGCCGTTCTCGGCCACTATGGATGGTGGTAGCTGGAGATGCGCACTTGGCCACTGTGCGGAGTGGTAGTTAGCGCACTCACCCACTATAGACAGTGGTCGTGTGATGTGCAGTTGTCCTGGGTGTGGTCCTCGTCTACTCATGGGTAGAGACGGAGCGGCTAGCAGTAGGGACCCCCGTGTGGGTAGCATATAGCTCTATGGCGGGCTAGCTACTGTTTCATACTACCCAACTCGGTCACTCGAGAGTGGTGACGGCTGGAGTCGGGATAGTTGTCATGTCTTGCCTGTTGGGAATTCTTTATGCCAAATGGCATATGCGCAACGGAAAAAATTAGGATCCCTTCCAAGTGATCCATGCGAAAGCAAACTCGTATAAAATAAATTTCTCTAAACCAAGCCTATCTTATAGGAGAGTTCTACCTTTGTTGCGTGCCCTTTGCAATCCCGCTTTTCCTTGGATGTGTTGGATCTTTTAGCACGTTCAAATGTCCGTGCCTCTATATGTATCCACACGAGCAAGCTCTTGTCTCACAAAAGAAAAACTAGAGGAGCTCTCCTTTACTTCTTGCTAGAGAAGTCCCTAAAGGAGAGGAAGAGAGGGAAAAGGAGAAAGGAAGAAGAAGACTCATCTTCTTGCTAGCCTACACTCACAAACCCACACAACCAAAGCTTCCACCAAGCTCTCTCACAACCACAATAACACAACCAAAGCTTCCACCAACAATAAAGCCAATCCTACTTTTGGCCGGCCACTTAAGGAGACAAAACCATTTTGTTTCCTTCCACCTTAACTAGCTTAGGTGGATGCTTAGGTGGCATGCTTATGTGGCATGCTTATGTGGCATTCTTATGTGGCATTCATGCATGTTGAATTAATCTTATTAATTCAATTAAGCTTATGTTATCATATTGAATTAATCTTATTAATTCAATTAAGCTTATGTTATCATATTGAATTAATCTTATTAAATCAATAAGGTAACATATTGAATTAATCTCATTAAATCAATTAGCTAAAATTCTCATTAAGCTTAAAGTCCAAAAACCATTTTGTACTTAAGCTTATTCCCAAATTATTCTAGTCAAACTAGAATACTCTAATTCCTCTAATTATCATGCTCTTTGTGTGTGACCCTATAGGCTCTCATAACGTTGGCAGTGGATCTAAACTCTTTTAGATACACAAGCAATGAACGACATCTAGCAATACATCATTGCTACCCAAGTTATGAGATAAGTCAAGATCCGACTAACCTTTCCGTGACTACTATAATATATGACCGTGTCCTTCTATCCTTGATATCAGATTGATCAATGAGGCATAGACCGTGTCATCCTCGATCAATCTATGTGTTTCTTGATCCCTGAGTAAACTACCTCAAACAAATGAGCTCAATATCTCATATTGACTCATTCGAGCATGGCCATGCGTTTTAGTAGTTCTACTCAATCAAGGGGCCCACCGATATCACTCTCGTCATATGAGAGGGATAGATCCCATCTACATCACTCACATCCCTCCGCATAATTTGTCATATACCCAGTAATCGCCTTTATGGTCCACCCTGTTACGGGTGACGTTTGACGATACCAAAGTACATAACTCCTTATGTAGGGAACCATAGTGACTTCAGGTCTAAGGACTATTCATACCAATAGTCACATGAGAAAGTTTATGACACTCATATAACGATCCATGAAACTTTCTCATGGCGGGTCGATTGATATATTCTCGATATATACCCATGTGTCAACTTGATATCATATATCCATGACTTGTGAGATCAAGTCATCAATTGACCTACATGCTAGTCTTTATGTATTAATATTGCCCTTGCATATTAATACTCGACTAGGAACATTTAGGAAAGTGTTCTCTACAGCCTCTCATAATCAATTCTGCCAATTGATGTGCTGTAGATAAGAACCTACTTTTCTAGGGCATTATTATATTTAAATTAGCTGGCACAAGCAAGATGTAAATATAATAACCAATCCTTTGCCTTTATAGAATATGATACAAAATGTTCCCTATTCAACCATCACATGATTCGTTCTAGGGATTTAACTAACATTGCCACCTAGGCCACACTGGGGTCGTGGTAGCGAGTGGGGTGCGCAGGCATGACCATGCATATGCTTTGCAGATATATATATGTATGCATGTATTTGATATATGTTTTACATATGCCTGTGAGATGCTGCATTTGATTGAGCTATGATTGTTTCACATGCTTGTTCATCATGATACATGTCATTTGTATTTTTATTTACTACTATGTGTTGAGCATGATTCATGCGTTGATTCAGACTGTTATATGCATTTGATTAGCATCATGTCATTGTGTGGTACGTACCTGGTTGTTAGTATAGGTGATCATATACTGTTCATATGTTGAAGTATTGGTCAGGTATGGGATTGACCTGGTACATTATATGGGTTATGTTATTGTATATCTGTCAGGATGATATAGCTTATGGTGTTACAGACCGTCAGGTACGTTGGTACATTACTTTATGTTCAGTTGATCAGTTTAGTATTTACATTGAGTATGACTTTACTGTAGTTACTTGTTATTAGATATGGATATGACTGTATGTCTATTGGATTCATGCTGTATACCTGTAGATCTTCACATGTATACTTGTAGATCTATCCTTATACGTTGTTCATGCACTTTCTATATATTACCCCTGAGTTTATACTCACCACCCCAGGACCCTGGGCTTCCTGTCGCCCAGATAACAGGTAGAAGATTTCTTGGACGTTGGGAGCTCCGCCAGCTGATCCCATCTCACACCGGACGAATGGATATGTTTTCCGTGTTGTTGTATCCTTACGAATTGTTGGTTTGGGTTTTTCCTTGTATTGTTTCCGTATTTGTGATATACGGACATATTGTATGTATTTGGTCTTTGATTCGATTTCTGTTATGATTCTTGTCGTGTCAAGTCACTCCGGAGTGCACAATTGGTCTTTGTATCTTGTTGATCTGTTTTGTATTGTTTCCGCTGTGTTTAGTATGTTTGATATGTTGATATCTGTGTATATCATATTGTTATTGTGGGCCTATGGGTCTTGTATTAACCCGATATGTTGCCACGTACAGGGGAGATGTCGTCCGTTTGCTTTTCGGCACGGCATACTCCCAGGGCGTGACAATTTTATTGGTATCAGAGCCCTAGGTTACGAAGTCCATTTTCGGATTTTATTTCGTTTGGACATCGAGTTTTGCTTTACTCGATTTTGATTTTGTGAGTTCTGGGATCTGGCTGTTGCGAACATCTCCGAGCTACAAGGTTTAAGGTATGTTAATTGTTATTACATAACCTTCTATTGGTTATGCATTTAGTTGCTTATAACATGGATGACTTGTAGGATATTGGTTAGTATTCGTAACTGTGATTTGTGTTGGCCACGGGAACGACATGTTGAGGTTATTAGATATGTACCTGCTATCGAAAAGGTAATTACCTTTGAGAGCCGACTGATACCGAGTCGGAAAGCAGAGATTAGGTAGTCACATCTCTTGTGGAGATCAAGGATTTCAGTCTTAAGATTTCCACTAATTATGTTAGTCAGATCATTACCCATGGGGTAATGGATAAGCGAGTATACTATTGCGGATGCAGATAGTAGAAAATTAGTGGAGATATTCATAGAGATTTTGATCTCTGAGATGGTCGTTCTAGGTTGTATAACGTTGAAGGTACTTTTGAGTACTTAACTCGTGTTATACAGAGGAAGCTAAGTTAGCTGCATACCATTATCCAGATTTAGCCGGTACTTGGTGTAAGATATAGGAAATAACCTACGGGAAATCACAAATCACTTGGCCACGGTGTAGTGATGTTGTGAGAGAGTATTTCCCCACATCATTTTCTTTGACTCATTGTCAAGGAATTCTTGGGCTTTAGGTCGAGTGATCGTTTGGTAATGGAAGTACCATGCAGAGTCGTTAAACTCGTGAGGGTTACGACCCCCTAATAGCTCGAGAATGTGATTGGGTTGATTTTGACCACCCACGGGTTATCGGTTGTTATCTTGATCATGATGTTTGGATCTCCTACTAGATCCTACCAAAAGTCCTTAGACCGAGTCATGTGGATAGAAATGACTCCGTAGTAAGTGTTTTAAAGAGTTGGAGATTTGATAAGCAGATATTGCGAGTCAAATTATTGGAATTCGAAATCTCCAAATGTTGGATAAAAAGGAGCAAGATTAAAGTCATAAGTCACGAGCGACTATTGGAGAGTTTTCCGATCATAGAAGACCGATTGTAGATTGTCAGCAGCTTCTCATGTTTATCAGCGAACTCAGAGGAAAGACTCCGAAAGGAGATTATGTGTGTGCAAGGGTTACACGAGACAGAGTCGATTATCCGATGGACCATTGTATCTGCTTTCTACTATAAGCTATCTACGAGAGTATGTACTTAGAAGATTGCTGAAGATGATTAGATGACTATGGATGATGCTTTCGAGCGGATGATCCACAACCTCGAAAGCCGAGATTATTACAAAAGATTGGGTTATCACATCAGCAGCGATTTACTACCTCAGATATAGTAGGAGTTCTTTGATACTTCCATCCGGAAGAATTAAATTACTCAGCAGTATCAGCCGAAGACATCTCAGAAGACTCAGACGTTCAGACAACAATTGTTACCTTCCCATACGACGACAACTGTTACCTTCCCAGACATGGTTATGCTTTAATACAAAGAAGAGATTTACGATAATGGTCGTATCTACGCAGTATTCTCCAGTTGCAGCTATACCTTTCACAGAGTTGGATCGTGCTACGATGTTGGCGATTCTTGATATTTTGACGGATGTGTACCCTTGCGATGTGGTGTTTCCCATCTCCATTCACGGTTGTTTGATTTGTACCTCGGTTTTTGATTGACTTGGTTCCTCCATGATAGTCTTTGCATCTACATGAGCTCAGCCGTCCAGAACAGATGTTGGACAAGTTTACATGATTACTCGAGAAGAAGTATAGAATACCGAAGGATAGGTCCTTCGGGGTATTACTTTAGGTTATCCTATTTGCAGATATATCGAGAGATACTAGTAGTTTACAGGTATCTTTGTCTAGAATATTCTTGGATAGGGTTTGAAGGGTTCCTATCGACTTGGGGGTTCGTGATTTTTCTCTATCGTTAGGTGAGATGTTGATCGACAACCAAGAAGTCAAGGGATACCCTTGGCCTTTGCTAGACATACCTCCACTATAGACATATCCTTACGGCTAGTTGGATTGTTGGAGCGTTTGTATACTAGGACTCTCGGATATACGTATAATCCGAGAGTATTCGGATGTAGTTACGGATGAACTCTCGGGCTGGTCATTGCATTGGCAAGTAGAATATGCGATTGAGGTGATTTCGGGAATAGTCCTGATATTGGGGACCTCATACCGGGAGATGATTTTATGGGTATCAGTGTTGCTAAACACTATGGGAGATTTATCTGCCTCAGTGTTTCTTCTTGAGAAGACTTGTAACTCTTTGTTAGAAGAGAGTCAGACCTTGAGTTTATGCATCGATTATCGATGATGGAATACAATAGTTGTTGTGAATGAATATCCTTCGTTGTGGATAGATGATTTGTTTAGATCAGCTAAATGACACCTGTGTATATCCTAGGGTTGGCCTACGACTGGAGGTTTGATATTGTAGTGACTTAGTGTCGTACAATTATCATTGTCGGTGTGATGATTGAGCTATCATTAGCGTAGGGTAAAAGGATGCAGGTGTGTGGAAGACGACATTTCATACTTGGTATGAATTTTAGGAGATGTTGATAATGTTGTTAGACTTATCGACGATTTAGTCGTTCATGGATTTGGGGAATCAAATACTCTTGGAGTATTTAAGATCGATTGTCATCATATCTGTGGAGGATATATTTATGGATATATTCCCAATCTTGAGGGAAGTTATGGTTTCCCTAGATTGATTTGGGATTCACCATAAATGTGGATAGGATGTTCTAGCGATACTATACCGTCGACTTGTTGGACCAAGAAGGTGATGGAAATCACCTGGTCGAAAGTTTGTGAAGCTAGGTTTTAGGGCCTCGAAGGTGACTGATTTTTGTGTCAGTGGTAGTGAATCCGTCCGATATGGATGGAAGGGTATTACACGTAGATGCATCATGTCAAGGATTAGGAGCGATCCTGATGCAGTTGAATGAGACGTATATTATGAGTATGCTGGTTGAGAAACCAGCGAGATTAGTCATTATAGTCTTTCAGTTACTTTCAGTTCTGGGGGATATAATGAATTTTGGGACAGTAGATTGGTTTCTCTTGTGAGAAAGTAATTCTCCGTTTCCTAGGAGAATAGTGGGTTACAGAGTTGCATTCGCTTTAGGAAGAGTTGTTTCAGGAGACTCTTCATTCGAGAGTGATGATTTATTCGGAGTGTATCCGAAAATAGTGAGTATTGAGATGTTCATGTTGGTGGAACGATATATGGGACATGATTGATTTCGTAGTATGATGTTGGGTATTGCCAACAAGCAAAGGTGGAATATTGTGATCGGTAGGGTTACGTACCGTGATGAAGTGAGAGCCTAGTACGTTAGACTGTATTGGGAGATTATCTAGAATTCGGAAAGGACTTGATAGGATTTGGATAGTCGATGATCGATTAGCTAGGTTTGCTCATTTTCTTCCGAGCCGTAAGATGGACTCCGTTGGATCGCTTGATGGAATTATATCCATGGAGTATCCTTGAATATCATTTCTGATAGTGATTCATGATTCACCTTACGATTCTGGCAAAGTTTCCCATCAGTTATGGGTATAGAGCTCCACTTTGGTACAGTAATTGACCTCTTAATAGGTTGGCTGAGAGTATATAAGGGCTGGAATATAATATTCGAGCTCAGTACCCCACTTAGTCACATGAGGTGTAGCTTTGCAACGGATACTTGAGATGATTATTGTGGAATCTCGTACTCATACATGAGTCGAAAATTTGGGGACCAAATTTTTATAAGTGGGGGAGAATGTAAAATACGAAAAAAAAAAATTATTATATGAATTAACCCTCTAATTAATTGGATATAATGAGCAGATTAATTGGGCTTAATTAGTGGGCTAATGGGGTTAATTATCTAGTTGGGCTGAGTCCATTAGGCTGATCTAGTTGGGCTGAGATTGGGCTTGGGCTAAAATCGGTTGGGCTGAGTCTATTGGGCCCAAATGGTTGGGCTGGAAATGGGCTGAACCGGTTGGATTTAATTTGAGTTGGGCTTGAAGTGGCTAGGACCAGATCACCTGAAAAGGGTTTTTAAAAGCTGCCGAACGAAACCGATCCGGTCCGGTTGCTGCAGTTTCCTCTCCTTCTCCGTCGCATTTTTCCCCGATCGCGATTTTCCCCTCTTCGATTTATTGATCGCGTGGTCTTCTCTGAGCTGCCATTCGCCGGCTGCTTCACGCGAGAGAGCTCGGCAAGGTCATCATCGCCGCCGTGTTGTCGCCGGAGCTCTCACTCTTTGCTGCTCGTCGCTCCCAGTGTTACGGATTTGCTAGGAGCTGAAGCCGACAACGCCGATCGTTCTTCCTCTTCCGGCGTTGTGGGAGATCTTTATTGGAGCAGTCGGCCGATCGCTGCTGCCTCTGCGTAGTCCTCCTCGCCGCCAGAACCAGCTGTCGTCGCTTTCCTCGAGCTAGATCTCACCTTTTTCGATGAGCTGCCACCGTTGCTATCACGAGCTGGAGCTGCCGACGCTGTTGAGAGGGAGAACTGCCGTCAGTCCCTCCGGGGAGCTATTCAGTTGGTTTTTCTCTTCCCCGTGGGTAATCACTGGTGTAGCTCGAGCTCAGTTCATCGCCGCCCCGGCTGATCGTTTCGACCACAGCATGTTGATCAATATAGTCATTCTCTGTGATCCAGATTATAACTATCCAAGGTTAGTGATCGACGCTAGTAAAGATTCTATTATCATTCTATTTTTTCCAGAGTTGGGTAGGATTATGATCTATATCTCTGGTTTTTGAATTGTGGGAGCAAGGATCAGGTTCAGTGAAGGTTTGCAATGGATTTCAGATGCTGTGCAGTGGAAGCCGAATTTGGTGGGTTTTGGATTGGGATACTTTAGGAAGGTATATTGTTGTTTGCAGTTGATGTTGTTTCTGGTTCGATGCTTGATAATAGAAGAGTTACCTATATGATTGTTTACTTAGTGTGAATCTATGATAACTGTCTAGACTTAATCTGTGTAATCATGTAAACATAATGGATGGTGAGGAAGTGTATGAGTTTACACTACTATGGGATTTGGTTAATCAAATTAGGAATTAAGATTATGTTAGATACTTACCGGGTGTTTATATTCGTGTTTGGTTATATTCTGTGTTATTTACAGGATCTTGATTTGGGATAGATTTGCGGACGTGAAGACAGCTGGTAAGTAAAGTGTGTTGATTAGATTGATAGATATGTGAGTATGTAGTTTGATTGGAGTGTGTTTAGATCTATTTACATTAATAGATCTTTGGATGTTGGTGATTTATTGTGAGTGTGGTTATGGTGTTGTATATTGGATAATCGGGATTTCTAACTCGTAGACGAGGAAGGGATGCAAACATATAAACGAAGTAGTGTTTTGTTCGTATACTTATTAGAGACTTGTACTTAATCATAATTGGCTATTATGTGCAGGTTTGGGATACGAAGCAAGTCCACGATTGTGAGGATTATTCGAGCTTCGTATCAGGTGGGTAATATCTACCTGGTCCAGTAGTTTTGATCAAATTCCTGTGCATGATCTTGGATATATGTTTATACCTGTTTACCTTAAATCCACTCTCATTTGATCATATGCTTGTACTGCCTTGACCTTTGAGATATATACTCTGTTACTCATTGATTATCTAGCACGGATAGAAACTATAAACCCTATTATGTATTAGTTGATAGACGTTCAGTAAGTACATGTGGTTAGGGTTATCTTTGTGACCTCAGATTGGGTTACTGTGTTACCTAACTAGAGTTAGGTGATGGATTGGATTATGGAGTCGATCGTTATATCATAACCGTATTAGTGGTGCATTTATGGTGGATCTAGTTGTCTGTGCATAGATAAGTGTATGAGTGTCAGTATGTAACCATGGACTAGAGGTCCTAGTGTGATAGTATATCCATTATGGATTGTGTGCCTGTGTATGGTTATATGGACGGTCGATGGTATCTCGCTACTGACTAGAGGTCTTAGCATGGTTGACTGTCAGGTGTGTATGACTCTTTGTGTGATAGAGAGAGTCTTATAGATTGTAGTCCTTGCATGGTTGACTTTTGGTTGACTAGGTCTCCCCGTGAGTAAGGGAGTGTTGCGAGGATTTGTGTGTGAGCTATGCATCATTACATTTCATGCATGCTGACGACTGGGTCTGCCTTGTGGTTGAGACGAGTCGTCAGTCATCCTGCCTCCCCGGCCACTCGGGGTAGTGGTTGTAGGGTTGAGGGCAGAGCATTGTTGTGCGTGCCGTTCTCGGCCACTATGGATGGTGGTAGCTGGAGATGCGCACTTGGCCACTGTGCGGAGTGGTAGTTAGCGCACTCACCCACTATAGACAGTGGTCGTGTGATGTGCAGTTGTCCTGGGTGCGGTGCTCGTCTACTCATGGGTAGAGACGGAGCGACTAGCAGCAAGGACCCCCCGTGTGGGTAGCATATAGCTCTATGGCGGGCTAGCTACTGTTTCATACTACCCAACTCGGTCACTCGAGAGTGGTGACGATTGGAGTCGGGATAGTTGTCATGTCTTGCCACCTAGGCCACACTGGGGTCGTGGTAGCGAGTGGGGTGCGCAGGCATGACCATGCATATGCATTGCAGATATATATATGTATGCATGTATTTGATATATGTTTTACATATGCCTGTGAGATGCTGCATTTGATTGAGCTATGATTGTTGCACATGCTTGTTCATCATGATACATGTCATTTGCATTTTTATTTACTGCTATGTGTTGAGCATGATTCATGCGTTGATTCAGACTGTTATATGCATTTGATTAGCATCATGTCATTGTGTGGTACGGACCTGGTTGTTAGTACAGGTGATCATATACTGTTCATATGTTGAAGTATTGGTCAGGTATGGGATTGACCTGGTACATTATATGGGTTATGTTATTATATATCTGTTAGGATGATATAGCTTATGGTGTTACAGACCGTCAGGTACGTTGGTACATTACTTTATGTTCAGTTGATCAGTTTAGTATTTACATTGAGTATGACTTTACTGTAGTTACTTGTTATTTGATATGGATATGACTGTATGTCTATTGGATTCATGCTGTATACCTGTAGATCTTCACATGTATACTTGTAGATCTATCCTTATACGTTGTTCATGCACTTTTTATATATTACCCCTGAGTTTATACTCACCACCTCGGGACCCTGGGCTTCCTGTCGCCCAGATAACAGGTAGAAGATTTCTTGGACATTGGGAGCTCCGCCAGCTGATCCCATCTCACACCGGACGAATGGATATGTTTTCCGTGTTGTTGTATCCTTATGGATTGTTGGTTTGGGTTTTTCTTTGTATTGTTTCTGTATTTGTGATATACGAACATATTGTATGTATTTGGTCTTTGATTCGATTTCTGTTATGATTCTTGTCGTGTCAAGTCACTCCGGAGTGCACAATTAGTCTTTGTATCTTGTTGATCTATTTTGTATTGTTTCCGCTGTGTTTAGTATGTTTGAAATATTGATATCTGTGTATATCATATTGTTATTGTGGGCCTACGGGCCTTGTATTAACCCGATATGTTGCCACATACAGGGGAGATGCCGTCCGTTTACTTTTCGGCACGGCATACTCTCGGGGCATGACAATCACCATATGTTTAAACCATTTATATGATAAATAATGATTCACTATTTGAGTATACATATTTTCATGTATTTGATTATATCTTAAACTCATTTACTGAATGTCCACAGTACGATTCACAGCATGAGAGAATTTGTGATTGGATCACAACTAGCGAGTATCTCTAGATGTGTAATTGTGTTGTATTGGAATTATCCCTAGTCGATGAATTAATGGATTTGGACACCATCAATTCTGTCGAGACTAGCACGAGGTATACTCCTTGGCGTATCCAAGCAGTTGATTCTCACCGGTTGGAGACATTGTGGTGTCCGGAGTTAATCGTGGATGCTAGTTATGGTAACTAGTTCATTAAAGTGACAAATTGTAAGACTTCATATGGTTCTCTGCATATATGGATATGTCAATTAAGTTCTTATTGCAGCTTAAGTGTGATGTTGCTTTGAGTTGCAATATTCAAGTCATCATAGTCATGAAGACTTATGCTTTGACATCTTAAGCAAGCATCTCTGAGGAGATGTGGACCCGGGATGATTGGGTATAAGTCAAAGTGGCCGAAGGTGTTTGAATAGCTTATAAAGGATTCACCACTCCATGTGAGAAGATGTATACTCATGGCCTCTCGTCGGATTATTACTAAAGTTTTTGGCCAAAATATTACATGTTTAGAGTAAGGTATTCTTGGATACATGCGCAGTAACTAGAATCCGTAGGACGAGGAAATGATACTTGGGCTAGGTGTGACGTAGTCAGTCTAGTAGGGACTGACACTATAGACCATGTCCTGAACCAAGTGGGTATAAGATGAGTGAAGGGAATGAGGCACGATTCATTGTAGCTGCTGAAGAATTTCAGAAATGGTTCTGAATCAACAGTTGATTTTTCGGTTAATTGGGGATCATGATGTACAACTAGGTGCCACTCATGATCGTTCTATAATTAATGATTAATTATAGACATTCAACATAAATCGAGAATCTATTTGTCAACACGGACAACGAGCATAATCCGAAGGATTTAAAATGAGCTTGAGAATGAGATTCACAAATCGAGAGAAACTAGGTTTGGTTGGACCAAACAAGGAGCGAGCATGAAATTGTTTCAGTCGCAATGGAAGTATGGATGGGTCGAGTCTTATGAAGACATGATGGATGAACCAAAATGGTTTGGTTCTAATCCAATGGTGGAAAATAAACCAAAGTGGTTTGGTTTGTTTTAAACCAATTAACCAAAGTTAGTTCGGTTCGATTTAACTTAAAATAGACCAACTCAGTTCGGTTTATATTAACGTAAGTTATTGGAGCAAGTTAATGGGTTTTGGTTAGGAACCAATAACTCTAAGGATAAGGTTTCTTAATGGTTGAGAAACACGCGCTCTATATGTAGGTAGGAAACTTCGCTTCCCACTTCAACTCGATCGTTTGTTCATGCCAATCCCTTCGACGTCCCAGGATAAAAAAAATTTATCCTTGACAAAAGGGATTGCCCAAGCAACCGTGTCATCGTCGTGCTATTCGATTAGAGTAGTCACTTGAACAAACTTGTTGTTCAAACGACCAACCTTTATTCTACGAATAGCCGCGGAATAGACGATGTACGGATGGCCGACTTTTGTGTTTATGTTCGGGGTCCAAGTATATTTAGCCACAAAACAGAATATATCATGCATATATAATTGAAAACAATTACAAACATGTTACATATGAAGATAGATAAGTGTTATACCTCTCGATCTTCTATTGTATGACCTTCCTCCTTTCGAACGTCGTGTGGGCGACGATCTACCAAAAGATGAAGCTCCTAGATCACCAATATTCCTTCCTTGCTCGTTCCGAGCAAGAGGAAGAATAGAAACATGACCCTTCTCCTTTCTTTAGCCAACCAACAAACAACAAGCAAGTTGCTTGCCGCCGACCAACAAGGAGAAGATGAGAAAGATGAATGTCAGCCAAAAGCTCCAAGGGAGGACCCTAAGCCTTGTTTCCAATGGCCAAGGAGAGGAGAAGAGCCAGGTTTGGACGCCGGCCAAGGGAGGAGAGATGTTGTATGGGCGCCAGCCATCAAGGAAGAAGAAGAAGATAAGGAAAAGGTTTCCTAATTTGGTGTCTCCAACTCAAAACCCTAATTCCAAGACTCTTTCCGCCAACTCCAAACCTCCCTTGCTTCTTATTCATCTCCACGCCAACCCTTAAGTCCCTTTTTATAGAGTTAAGGATAAGTCTTGTTTTAATCTCCACCATTGGTTCTAGGGATTTAATCTCAACCGTCGGATCTAGAGATTTTAATCTCAACCATCGGATCTTGAGATTTAATCTCTACATTTTGATCTAGAGTTTTGTTTTCATCCATTGGATCTAGGCTTCATGAGGTATTAATAGGCCACAATAGGGACCATAAGGAGGAGTTGGATCTTGGACACCCAATGGATCAAGTCCACATAAAGTCCGATCCATTAATGATAATCCAATCCACTAAAAGATTATCATTGATCTACCTCACCAACCCCCATAGGTTAATATGGGCTCCATATATTATATGTATATTTTCTCCCCGTGTTTAAGATCTTGAATGTCCGTCGATTAATTAATTTACTGACCATTAATTAATCTACATCTAACTCCATGAGTAGTACCACTCAACCTTTTCATCATGTCGGACCTAGTCCACTTGTAGGGTTTACATGATGAACCTTATGAGCTCCTCAAGGCGACATCATCATCCTAATATATAGGACATAGTTTCCTCCTATAATCAACGGCACACCATATAAATAATATCATTTTCCAACTTACCGAGCCTATCGATTTAATCTATAAATATCGCCCATTGGTAAAACAAAGAAATTAATACTAAGTATATGTCCCGTTATTATATCGGGATTAAGAGCATGTACAATATAATATTTGAGGTCCGATTCGATTATGTAGTTAGCAATAAATCGAATCACCTCTAAGTCGGTCCTGCTCAATACACACAAAGTGTACTAGAGTGATTCTATGGTCAAGACAAACCAATACCAAATCACACTACAACCATACCAATGGTTTGTCCAAAGCCATCTCGGTTGTGAGCCTATACTTATACTTTACAAGGAGCCAATAACATGATCTCCCGTGTGACACCACATACCATGTTATCTATAATGTAATGTATTAGACAATATGCATCACCATAAAAATATGCAAACAATGATCATGTGATTCTTATTTCAAAATAGAGATGTTCATATAAAAGATAGACTTTTCAGTATACATCCCAATACTATAAAAGCGCTGCTAGAGGTTTGGATAGCCCTAAGTTTATTTTTGGAAACTCCTCTTCCTCTCCTCTCCCTCTCTTCTCCTTGCTGTAGCCCAAGAGGATCCACGCCCAGCTCTTGAGCCACTGCCCCTTGGCGCCTCCGCCGTCCAGCTGCTACCGGCCACCCCTCCGGCGACCCTTCGACGATCCACCTTGGCTCCATGACCAAGGATTAGCCGGCCACCTCCTTTGGCCGGCACCAAGTCCTCCACCAAGCTGTCCATTTTTTGGACAACTTGTTTCCTTCTTGTCAGAGTGTCATTTGGACGGTGTTTGGAGCTCCGACAGTGACTTCCTTGCCGGGGATTGGATCTCTGATAATCCTTATAGGTGGAGGACCAAGAATTCATCAATCGGTTGACGAATACCTCTCCGGAGAAGCGAGTTTTGGGGGACTCGTTTTGCATCCGAATTTTGATTCGGATTGAAATCTCCTCTCGATCACATCGTCTTCGACACGAGGCTAGTGACTCCTATGAAGATGAGGCTCGTAGCTTGGTGAAGCTATCCTGACAGTACTCAGCATGGATACAGATAGAGACAATTCTAGCGAGAGTTGCTCTGGTTGATGTCATTCCCGCTGCACGTGATACGTCAGGTATAACTAGCGTAATTTCCATTTATTGCAAAATTTGAAACTGCGATTATGTCTACACATATTGTATCTTTCATGTGTGTAGTGTGTGTGTTGTACTAAATTAAATTTATTGCTTTTAATTCTTCTGCTATGCACGTGTTTACGAAATATCTTCGAACACACACTTGCCGCGGTGCCGAGGAAACCCAACATTATCTAGACGTTTAACTACATCCTTGTGGAAGGGACATCATACACTCCCCCGATGAGCTTTCACATCTATTGGGAGCTACCTCTGCCATTCCAAGTCGACCCTTGGCATTAGGACGGGGTAGCCAGTACGAGGATGCCGAATCAATCCTTGCAGTGAGACGGAACGTATCTCGTTTCTGACTCTATCACATCCTTCTATCTACAGTTATGGGAGAAGAGTCCAACCCCTAGGTTCCTCCTTAATTCTCCTAAATCTTTGATACAAGGGCTATCACCCCTCATATAGGCTTCGGATAGTAAATAGAAGACCAAAACAAATAGCTATAGATATAAACAATCACCAATTGCAAATATAAACTAAAGAATCAGAAATATATTTGGAATCACATGTCCTACGCACACAAACTACTCCATAATCCTAGAATCGATAAATCTACTCCATGAATATGAGAGAAGAAACACAAAACATGATCATGTTCAGATATACAATGGAAATTATGCACGAAAAGTAAATTACAATGCAATGGGGCTCTTCTCTCTGGCATTGAAGTGCAGAACTTGATCCTCGAGCGGCTTCCTTCCTCCCCATTACAAGTTTTCGAAGATTTTTAGGGCGTCAGAGTGTCATCCCGGCCATCGTACCTCCCCCCTAGGGTTTGGGTGTAGCTTTCTTTATATAACCATGAGGCTGACTATTCACGAAATCCGAAAAATGACCTAATCATGTCAAAACGGTGTGCCGCCACACGACCGTGTGTTTCCACATGACCACACCATGTGTGGCCCTGTGGTGGCCAATCTCGAGCTTCGGACACGACCATGTGTAGCCACATGCCCTGGTCGTGTCCCCTACTGTATCCAGTTGCCAAATGCCCTTTTTCGCTCTGAAAGTGCATCGTTTTTCCTATGAAATGCTATCCTACACACAAAATTACAAAGAGCAGATCTCCGAACTAGTAAATAGGAAATGCATACAAAACAAAGTACTATGTGCATGAAACAAGTATAAAATGCAGCAAGATGTAAGCAAAAACTATTCCTAAAACCTTATATGTTTTGCTCACATCAATTCCCCAAGACTTAAATCTTAGCTTGTCTTCAAGCAAACCTCAGTACCGATAAATTTTAAAAAGTATTGTTCCATACTTATAATGTTAACTAGATTTATTAAGTGGTATTTTCAATTAAAGCAAAATAGATGTGTTCTAAAAATTCACTAAGTTAGCTCCTCGTGCACGTGCCAAGCGAATCTTCTTAGGGGATACTCGTTCCATGGTAAGTTAAGTCGTCATCCTATAGCTTTCAAAAGGTCTCCGACTCTTAGGCACTTACCTGCCCAAAGCGAGGGTCGTTCCCAAGATCTAGCACAAAGTCTCAAAGGCATACTCAGTATTGAGAGAAATTGGTAGGTGTTTCCCCAGTAACCTAACTCGGTCTCAAAGGGGAACATAACCATTTCCACCCACGACAACTATTTTTTTATCCCTCATAATCTTTTTTTTTTAATTATTTTTTTTTCTTTCTTCCTTTTCTCTCTCTCTTGGGATTTTGATTTTTCCGAATGGGCTTCCACAATCCAAACATCTCCAGTAACTAAAATGCTAAATCTAGAGTCACCTATGAATTCCAAAGTACTAGACTATCGAGATAAATTATAACTAGGTACATACTAGATTTTCCCTTTCAGAATGTTTGTCATGTGTAGGTGTAAAAATAAAAACTAACCAGTATAAGTCTAGAACATTAATTTGAGTAAATAAAATAAAATACCACGAGGTAAATGAAGCTAAGCTAACCATGGAAACAATCTCATGAAGAAAACCTTTAAAATACTACAGAAGTAGCTTATAGATAGCAAAAGCTAAGTGCTGAAAGAAACTAAACAACCTATGCATAAACAAATGAATTCTAACTAAAATGCAAATATCAGGAAAGAAACTACTGCTAGAAACAAAATAAATAAAAACATGGGGCCTCCCCCCAGATTTAAGTGAAACAAACCTCTAGTATGGTCTACGAGGTGGAAAGTCTAGTAGCCTCGGCATCTCGGGATCCTGGGAGAGTCTAGTGTTGAGTCGCTGATGCCACATGTACATGTGGTCGATCTGAGAGCTGGTGGATGCAACGATTGCTCGTTGCTCCTCCTCCCAGGCCCACTGTGCCGACTGGGCACGCATGTGCTACCGCATCTCCTTGCGGTAGGTGGCCTCCTCTTGGCGATGGGCAGCCTCCGCATGGATGTAGATACGGGCCTCGTCGTAGAACTCCTTGGCCTGCTAAAAGTGCTCCCGGAAGCCCTGAAACTCTGCCTAGGTGTAGGCACTCTACGCTGTTGGGATGTATACTGAAAAGTCTATCTTTTGTATGAACATCTTTATTTTTGAAATAAGAATCACATGATCATTGTTTGCATATTTATGGTTATGTATATCGTCTAATACATTACATTGTAGATAACATGGTGTGTGGTGTCACACGGGAGATCATGTTATTAGTTTCTTGTAAAGTATAAGTAATGGCCCACAACTGAGATGGTTATGGACAAACCATTGGAATGGTTGTTGTGTGATTTGGTATTGGTTTGTCTTGACCATAGAATTACACTAGTACACTGTGTGTATTGAGCAGGACCGACATAGAGGTGATTTGATTTATTGTTGACTACATAATCGAATAGGATCTCAGATATTATGTTGTTCATGCTCTTAATCCCGATATAATAACAGACACATATACTTAGCATTCATTTCTTTGATTTACTAATGGGCGAGATTTATAGAGTAAATCGATAGGCTCGGTAAGTTGGGAAATGATATTATTTATATGGTGTGTCGTTGATTATAGGAGGAATTCGTGTCCTATATATTAGGATGATGATGTCCCCTTGAAGAGCTCATAAGGTTCATCATGTAAACCCTGCAGGTGGACTTGGTCCGACATTATGATAAGGTTGAGTGGTACAACTCATGGAGTTAGATGTTGATTAATTAATTATCAGTAAATTAATTAATCGACTGACATTCATGATCTTAAACACAGGGAGATAAATGTACAAATAATTTATGGAGCCCATATTAACTTATGGGGGTTGGTGAGGTAGATCAATGATAATCCTCTAGTGGAATGGATTATCATTAATGGATCGGATTTTATGTGGGCTTGATCCATTGGGTGGCCAAGATCCAACTCCTCCTCATGGTCCCTATTGTAGCTTATTAAAACCTTATGAAGCCTAGATCCAATGGTTGAAAACAAAACTCTAGATCCGACAGTGGAGATTAAATCTCTAGATCCGACGGTTGAGATTAAATCTCTAGATCCAACGGTTGAGATTAAATCCCTAGAACCGACGGTGGAGATTAAAGAAGACTTAGGCCTAACTCTATAAAAGGAAGGGAAGAAGGGCTAGGGTTTGGGCGACAAGGGTAAGGAGGTTGGGCGGCCACAAATATGGAAACTTCTTTCCTTCTTCTTCCTTAGGTGGCTGGCGCCTATTCTCCTCTTTTCTCTCCTTTGCCGGTGTCCAAAGCTCTTCCTTCTCTTCTCCTTGGCCGGTGGAAACAAATCATAGGGTCTCTTCCCTTTGAGTTTTGGTCGGCATCCACCATCCATCTTCTCCTCTTGGCCGGCGGCAAGCATCAAGGTTGGTGCTTGGTGGTTGGTTAAAGGAAGGAGAAGAGTTTTGTTTCTATACTTCCTCTTGTTCGGAGTGAACAGGGAAGGGAGATTGGTGATCTAGGAGGCTTTGACTTTTGGAAGATCATCGCCCACACGACGTCCAAAAGGAGGAAGGACATACAATAGAAGATCGAGAGGTATAACGCTTGTTTATTTTCTTTTGTAACATGTCTATAATTGTTTTTCAATCATATACATTTTGTATATTCTGTTTTGTGGTTAAATTAACTTGGAACCCGAATACAAACACAAAAGACGACGATCCGTACATCGTCTATTCCGTGGCTATTCATAGAATAGAGGTTGATGGCTTGAACAACAATTTTGTTCAAGTGACTACTCTAATCGAATAGTACGACGATGAAACAGTAGCTTGGGTGATCCCTCCTTGTCAAGGATAAATTTTTTATCCTGGGACGTAGAAGGGATCGCCATGAATAAGCGACCGAGTTGAAGTGGGATGTGAAGTTTCCCCCCTTCAAGTGGTATCAGAGCCACGGTTTCCGATTTTGTGCGTTTAGGATTCGATTACTTGTATGCACTTTTCATATATTATATGTGTCAGATAATAGTAGGATATGCATAGGTTAACTTTTTGGTTACAGGTATAGGATCCAACTATTATGGCCATATGTGTGTATGTGATTATATGTGTGTAATTGTATATTATTTGAATCCTCGGGGTTGACGAGGCTAGTATTTAATTTTTGTAATTAGATACGGCATTGTTTAGCCACTCTTTTTATTTTAGTTTACTTTCGATCTAGATTTCATGTACACTCATTCGTGGAGTATAGGATCTATGGATGTAAATTAAAATAGTTTTTTTTCTCGGCTCGGATCTCCGGATGGCTTGTGCATGGCATAGGGAGGAGCGGACGAGATGACGATACGACAGGAGACATATTGAAGACAAAAGCCATAATAGTTGGAAAATATTTATTTTTCATATTTATTGCTTATTGTTTGATATGCATGTCGTAGGCTAGAAAATTACTCAATTTTAAATTACTAAGTGGGAGGGATATTTTTATAAATTCCCACGACCTCCATTACATTTTGACATGTGATGCAAACAAACTTGCACGTCGACTCTGAGTGCCTTCCTCCCCATCGGATGAGTTTGTTTGCGGATCACAAGGTCGAATATGGTTATAGGAAATTATTAAGGAGCGTGTGTACTTTCCCATCGAAAGGCACATAATCCGAGATAATTACCTTGGTACCGAGTAATGGTTAACACTTAGATACAAATATAAGTATCCTCCCCATCGGAGTCACTGCATTTATTTGTAGGGCCGAAGAGGAACCAACTATTAATTTTATTTGTCAAAAAGTTAGGTTGACAAGATAGTAAAATTAATGGGTGAAACCTCCTCTTACAAATGTAGAATTCGTATACGTCCACACTATCGTGGCATACGATATTCTCGGTGTATTGAGGTGTTGGTTGATTTTAAAATTTTATTGTTTGAGGAATCAATAATTTTTTGAAATCTAATGTTTTGATCTATGTCATTCTCAAGTTGTTTTCAAAATGACTTTCAACCCCCTTGCAGTGATACTGAAAGAAAATAAACTTACTGGACCCAACTATGTTGATTGGAAGAGGAATCTTGACATTGTCTTGATTGTTGAGGAATACAAATATGTACTCCTCGAAGAGTGCCCTCCTAAGCCTGCGGATGATTCTGGGGAAAAGGAGAAGGAGAGTTATAAGAAGTGGATCAAGGCCGATGAGATGACGCGGTGTTATATTTTGGCATCAATGTCAAATGTACTACAACATCAGTATCAAGCCATGCCCACTTCTTATGACATGATGCTCAATCTTAAAGAGCTTTTCAGACACCAGAATCGGGCTGCTAGGCAGGAAGTCATGAGGAACTTGATGACGACCACAACGATCGAGGGAACACCCATGAGGGACCATGTTCTCAAGATGATGGCTCATTTGAATGAGCTGGAAGTCCTCAGAGCTGAGATCGATGGTGAAACCTAGGTCGATATCATTCTCCAATCTATACCTAGGAGTTTTGAGCAGTTTTGCCTAATCTACAACATGAATAAGAGGTTGTATTCGTTGGCGGAGCTTCTGACAGAACTCCAGGCGACAGAGGGGCTTTTTCATCAGAGTGCTCAGGCGTAAGCCATGGTTGCCCAAAAGGTTTCTACTTCTAAGCCGAATGGCAAGAAGAAGAAAAAACAAGCTGGGGCAAAGGAGATGGGAGGAACTCAGGGAGGAGTGAAGAAGCTGAAAGGCAAGTGCTTCACTTGTAAGCAAACTGGACACTGGAAGAAGGACTGTCCCAATCGCAAGCATAACAAAGGTATATCTTTTGGTCTAGTCGTTGAAACATGTTTAGCGGTGTTATCTACCGGCACCTGGTGTGTAGATACGGGAGCCACTGATCATGTCAGCAATACTTTGCAGGGGTTCCAGGAAACTAGACGACTGGCTGAGGGGGAGATTACCGTATACTTGGGCGATGCCACAAAGGTGGCCGTTGTTGCAGTGGGAGATGCTTATTTGTCTTTTGAGAGGAATAAAATTTTGGTTCTTAAAATTTGCCTTTATGTACCTTTATTTAGAGAGAATTTAATTTTGGTTTCTAAATTGTTTATGGATGGATATTCTATTTCTTTTAATGACAGAGTTGTTATAAAAAGGAATAGGGAGATTATCTGTTCTGGTGCATTGATAGGAAATTTGTATACACTTGAACCAAAAGCTCCCACGATGCAAATAGAAGTTAATAACTCATCTTCTAATTCCAATAAGAGAAAAGAACCTTCGAAGATGAACCAAACATATCTTTGGCATCTAAGACTTGGTCATATTAACCTAAGCAGAATTCAAAGGTTGATAGCTGATGGACCTTTGGGTTCATTAGTGGTGGAAGATTTCCCAACTTGCGAATCTTGCTTGGAGGGTAAAATGACCAAGAGGCCTTTCAAGGCTAAGGGGTATAGAGCCAAAGATATGTTGGAATTGGTTCATTCTAATTTGTGTGGTCCTATGTCTATCTAGGCTAGAGGTGGTTTTGAGTATTTTGTCTCTTTTATAGACGATTATTCAAGATATGGATACATTTACTTGATGCGCCGCAAGTCTGAATGCTTTGACAAGTTCAAAGAATTCAAGGCTGATGCGGAGAAACGTCAAGGTAAAAGTATCAAGACACTACGATTAGATCGTGGTGGTGAGTGCCTCTTGGGAGAGTTTAGGAATTACTTATCAGAGGGTGGGATTCAATCCCAATTATCTACTCCTGGCACACCCCAGCAGAATGGTGTAGCAGAGCGAAGGAATAGGACTCTTATGGAGATGGTTAGATCGATGATTAGTTATTCTGAGTTGCCAGATTCGTTCTGGGGATATGCTCTAGAAACGACAGTGTACATTCTGAACTTGGTTCCATCTAAATCAGTGCCTTTTACTCCCACAGAATTGTGGACTGGGCGAAAGCCTAGTCTGAGACATATTCGAATTTGGGGTAGTCCAGCACATGTTCTGAAGGCAGATGTTGGTAAGTTGGAACCTCGTACAGAAGTATGCATGTTCGTTGGCTATCCTAGAGGAACGAAAGGTGGTTTGTTTTATAGTCCTAGAGATCAGAAGGTGATCGTTAGCACGAACGCCATATTTCTAGAGGAAGACTATGTGATGAACCACAATCCCATGAGTAAGATTGTTTTGGAGGAATTGAAAGGGGAAGTCACTACTTCTGTACCACCGGTACAAGAGGATATACCACAAGTCACTGCACCGCATGTCACAGAGGATACAAAGGTGATACCTCATCGTAGTGGGAGGGTTGTGAGACAGCCTGATAGATTCATGTTCTTGCGAGAATCTTTTGATTTGGTCCTTGGTGAACATGAACCTGATCCCTGGACATATGATGAGGCAATCCAAGATAAAGATGCAGTATCTTGGCAAAGTGCAATAAATGCTGAGATTGAATCTATGGATTCAAATCAGGTTTGAGAGCTAGTAGAACCACCCGATGGTGTAAAAACCATTGGATGCAAGTGGATCTACAAAAGAAAGAGAGGAATAGACGGGAAGGTTGAGACCTTCAAAGCGAGGCTTGTTGCGAAAGGGTATACTCAGAAAGAGGGAATCAATTATGAGGAGACCTTTTCGCCGGTAGTCATGCTTAAGTCTATCCGAATTCTCTTATGTATTGCTGCTCATATGGATTATGAGGTATGACAGATGGATGTCAAGACTGTTGGGTTTCTGGCACCGCGGCGTGTGTGTGTTCGATCATGTTTCGTAAACATGAGCACAGCGGAAGCAATAAAAATAATAAATACTCCTATTTATTACAACACACACAACACACGCATGCTATTACAACAAGTGTAGACATAACCGTAAATTAAAATTGCAATAAAAGGAAATTAAACTACGTTATACCTTCCGTATGACGTGTAGCGGGAACAGCATCAACCGGAACGATCCTCGTAAGAATCGTCTCTATCCGTATCCACGCCGAGCTCCTCGGGATGACTTCGCTAAGTCACGAGCTTCGTCTTCGTACGTGTTACTAGCCTTGTGTTGAAAACGACGTGATCGAGAGATGATCACGATCCGAATCCAAATTCGGATCAAAAACGAGTTCTCAAAACTCGCTTCTCCGGAGAGGTATTCGTCAACCGTTTGACGAATCCTTCGTCCTCCACCTCAGAGGATTACCGGAGATCAAATCCCCGGTATGTTAGCCGCTGTCGGAGCACTAACCGTCGTCCAAACGACGCTCCGACGAGAGGAGGAGAAGCTGTCCAGAAAACTGGACAGCTTGGTGGAGGAGTAGGCGCCGGCCAAAACAAGGAGAGAAAAGCCTCACCTTGATGCCAAACCTATAGGAGATCACCGGAGGGTCGCCGGAGGTTCACCGGCTGGAGCTTGGACGCCGGCAAGGGTCTTGGACGGCGGCACAAAGCTGGGCGGCAGCAGCTTTAGGGTTGGCGCCGAAACTCCAACAATTGGGGTGGGCGGCAACTCTAAGAGGCTAGGGTTTTTGGATGATTAGGGTTTAACAATCCCTTAAGCCCACTTTTATAGAGAACTAATTCTCTTAATGGTTGATGGATCATATCCATAAAGCCCGTTAACCCGCTCCATTAAGATAAGTTAAAATAAACCAAACCATGATGGTTTATTTTAAGTTAAAACGAACCGAACCAACCTTTGGTTCATTCGTTTAATATAAACCAAACCATTTGGTTTATTCTCATCCATTGGATTAGAACCAAACCATTTTGGTCCATCCATTATGTCTTCATAAGACACTGCCCATCCACGCTTCCATTGCGACTGAAACAATTCCATGCTCGCTTTATATTTGGTCCAACCAAACATAGTTTCTCTCGGTCTGAGAATCCCATTCTCAAGCTCATTTTAAATCCTTTGGATTACACTCGTTGTGCGTGTGACCAAATAGGTTCTCGATTTATGTTGGCCGTCTATAATTAACCATTAATTATAGAACGATCATGAGTGGCACCTAGTAGTACATCATGATCCCCAATTAACCGAAAAGATCAACGGTTGATCCAGAACTATTTCAAACCCTTCAAGAGCTCGAATGAATCGTGCCCCATTCCTTCACTCATCTTATACCCACTTGGTTCAGGACATGGTCTATTGTGTCAGTCCCCACTAGGCTGACTACGTCACACCTAGCCCAAGTATCATTTCCTCGTCCTACGGATTCTAGTTACTCCACATGTATCGAAGAGTACTTTACTCTAAACATGTAATGCTTTGGCCAAAGACTTTAGAAACAATCCGACGAGAGGCCATGGGTATACATCTCCTCGCAAGGAGTGGTGAATCCTTTATAGGCTATTCAAACACCTTCGATCACTTCGACTTATACCCAATCATCCCGGGTCCACATCTCCTTAGAGATGTTTGCTTAAGATGTCAAAGCATAAGTCTCCATGATCAAGATGACTTGAATACCGCAAGTCAAAGGAACATCGACTTAAGCCACAAGAAGAACTTCATTGACATATCTATATATGCAGAGAACCATATGAAGTCTTACTACTGTCACTCCAATGAACTAGTTACCATAACTAGCATCCACGATTAACTCCGACATCACTATGTCTCCACCAAAGGAGAATCACCGCTTGGATACACCAAGGAGTATACCTCGTAGTCTCAATGTAACTGATGGTGTCCAGATCCATCAATTCATCGACTAGGATAATTCCGATACATCACAATTACACATGTAGAGATACTCACTAGTTGTGATCCAATCACAAATTCTCTCATGCTGTGAATCGTATCGTGGACATTCAGTAAATGAGTTTAAGATCCAATCAAATACATAAAACATGTATACTCAAATAGTGAATCTTCATTTATCATATAAATGGTCTATACATAAGGCGATTGCCTTAGGACATCTCTCATATATTACTAACAGACTCCCACTTGGCTAATGCCAATCGCTATGGTATCCAATACCATAAGCTCTAACATGACCCTCAAACTTACTTTGAGGTAATGCTTTAGTCAAAGGATCCGCTAAGTTCCTTTGTTAGAATTTTCTCGATTTGTATTTCGTTCCTACTTATGATCTCTCGATAAGATGATAGCGAAGCACATGTTTGGATCGTTGATGAGACCTTGGCTCTTTCGCTATGCAATTGCTCCATTGTTGTCGCATGATAGACGGTATTGCTTCAACAATGGCGAATCACACCAAGTTCATGAGCGAACTTCTTGATCCAAACCTCTTCCTTTGTCGCTTGAAGTGCAATATATTACGCCTCGGTGGTAGAATCCGCTCGATCTCTTGTTTGGAACTTTTCCAACTCACTGCGCCCCATTCGAGGTGAACACATTATCGGTGAGACACGGAATCATCCTTGTGCATGGAAGGCATCTGTATATACGCGTATCACCATGTCCCCTTCTCCATATATTAGGAACACATCCTTAGTTCTTCTCAAGTACTTAAGGATCGTCTTATACCGCCCAATGATCCATTCTGGATCGGGATCGTATCTGCTCGTGACACTCGTCGGGCATATGATACATCGGGCCTCGTACATAACATAGCATACATGATAGATCCTATTGCGGATGCATAGGGAATCTTACTCATGCAAATCCTCTCGTCTTCTGTGCGCGGACACATAGACTTCGAAAGGTGTACCCCATGCTTGATGGGCAAATAACCTTTCTTGGATTCCGACATGCTAAACCTCTTTAGCACTCGGTCTATATATGTAGACTGCGAAAGACCAAGCAACCGTTTCGATCTATCTCAATAGATCTTAATCCCAAGGATGTAGGTTGCTTCTCCCAGGTCTTTCATGGAGAATGTCTTGGATAACCAAACCTTAACTGACTGTAAGATTGACACATCGTTTCCTATAAGTAATATGTCATCGACATACAATACTAGGAACACGACTGCACTCCCACTAACCTTCTTGTACACACAAGGTTCGTCTGGATTTTGTGAGAAATCAAACTTTTTGATCGTCTCATCAAAATGGATATTCCAGCTCCTGGATGCTTGCTTCAATCCATAAATGGATCGTCGCAATTTGCATACCTTGGTTTTATCAACCGATGTGAAACCCTCGGTGTATCATATACGTCCTCGAGCATGTTTCCATTAAGGAAAGCTGTTTTCACATCCATCTGCCATATCTCATAATCATAATGAGCCGCTATGGCCAGGAGCATCCGAATGGATTTAAGCATAGCTACAGTCGAATAGGTTTCGTCATAATCAACACCTTGTTTTTGACGATATCCTTTCGCCACCAATCTAGCCTTATAGGTAATCACATTACCATCCATGTCGGTTTTCTTCTTGAAAACCCACTTGCACCCTATAGGCTTTATGCCTTCAGGTGGGTCAACCAAGTTCCAAACTTGGTTTTCGTACATGGAATCCATTTCCGACTTCATGGCACCAAGCCACTTATCCCTTTCTGAACTTGTCAGCACTTCTTCATAACTGGTAGGCTCCTCATCATCAATGAGTAACACGTCGTTCGATTCACTTACGAGAAATCCATATCTCTCAGGAATATTGCGTGTTCTACCAGATCTACGAAGATGTGGTGTTACAATAGGTCCAGCCGATTGCTCATCACTATGAGTTGTCGGCTGTTGTTCTTCACCAGGTATCTCATCAATGTCTATTTGAGTCTCTCGAGCCTCCTCAAGCTCGACGACACTCCCACTGTTTTCTTGCAAGAGAAACTCTTTCTCTAGAAACACAGCATGCCTTGAAACAAACACCTTTTGTTCCACAGGATGATAGAATTGGTAACCCCTTGTTTCCTTAGGGTATCCAATAAATAGACATTTATCAGACTTAGCATCCAGTTTGTCTGATACAGTCCGCTTCACATAAGCAGGACAACCCCATATCTTCAAGTAAGATACATGAGGTTTCTTACTTGCCCATATCTCATATGGAGTAGTAAAGAATACCTTGGTAGGCATTCTGTTTAACAAGTAAACAGCTGTCTGAAGTGCATAACCCCAAAAGGACTTGGGAAGAGTCGCATGATTCATCATTGACCTGACCATGTCCAACAAGGTCCGGTTATGCCTCTCAGATACACCATTATGCTGTGGTGTATAGGGCGGAGTCCATTGAGACAATATGCCATTGTCTCTTAGATAATCAAGAAACTCTTGACTTAAGTATTCACCACCTCGATCCGATCGAAGTATTTTAATACTTTTGTCATGTTGTTTCTCTACTTCATTTCTGAATTCTTTGAACCTTTCAAAGGCTTCAAACTTGTGTTTCATCAAGAACACATACCCAAACCGTGAGTGATCATCGGTGAAGGTGATGAAGTAGCTATAGCCTCCTAAAGCTTGAGTTGACATGGGTCCACATACATCAGTATGTACTAGACCTAGTAACTCTCCCACTCGTTCACCTTTTCCAGTAAAAGGTAACTTAGTCATCTTGCCTTTTAAGCATGATTCACATGTATCGTATGAATCTAATTCAAACGATTCCAGAATTCCACATCGGTGTAATTCGGACATGCGTTTCTTGCTTATATGGCCAAGACGACAATGCCACATATAGGAGTCTATTTGATTATCCTTTCGAGCACGCGTGTTGCTCGCTTCGATATTGAAGATGTCCTTTGATCGTCCAGCGTATAAATGCCATTACTCAAAGTTCCAGTTCCATAAAGTACGCCATTCAAAGTTATATAACAACAATTGTTACTAAACGTTAAATGGAAACCATTTCTATTTAAGCAGGAAATAGAAACAATGTTCTTTATTAGAGAAGGAACATAATAGCAATTGTCTAGTTCCAAGACTAGTCCACTAGGGAGCTTCAGCAAATAAGTTCCGATGGCGACCGCAGCAACCTTTGCTCCATTGCCAACTCGCAAATTTGACTCCCCTCTGACAAGTCTTCTTCTATTCCTTAGCCCCTGTATGTCATTACATATATGTGAGCTACACCCGATATCAATACCCAAGTGTCTAAGGAAATAGAATGACAATCAATACGAAGATACAGAAGAGGATGGGGGATGCCTTCTTCTTCTTCATGGACTCAAGATAAATCTTGCAGTTTCTTCGCGGTGGCCTTCCTTGCCATGATGATGGCAAGTGCCCTTTTCTTATTTGTCTTTGCCTTTTTCTTTCCTTTCTTACATTCTTCTTTTACCTTCCTCTTAGAACCTTTCTTTGAGAATCAACTATGAACCGCCTTCTCCTCATGCTTCACGAAGGCTCCACAGTCTTGACATATTGAGGAGCTCGGGAATGGTGGATTCCAATTTGTTCATCCGATAGTTCATCACAAATTGCGAGAAACTCTTGGGCAAACAATGCAGAATTAAGTCAATACTTAACTCATGATCCATCACAAAACCGAGGGAAGCTAGCCGCTCGATGTACCCGTTCATCTTTAGCACAAAGCGTACTCTGAGGCGAACCTTCTTGCATCTTAGTGAAGAGGAGCCTAGAGACCTCGAACCTTTCGGATCTCGCTTGCTCATCGAACAACTCATGAAGATGGAAGACCATAGTATTAGCATCCATATGCTCATCTTTGCGCTTTTGCGGCTCGAGTACCATCGCCGCTAGCATGATGCAACTCGCCTCGAGAATATGCCACATGTTTACGATAGACCAACATTTGATGCAGGTTGCATCGTCCTTAGCCCAGTCGGAAGAGGCTCTTCAAGGACATATGCAAGCTTTTCCGCCTTGAGAACAATTCTCGAGTTTCTAAGCGATCCGAAGTTAGGCCCGATCGGTTTGTTCGAATCAAAATAGTGCGCAAATTCAAAGACGTCATGATCAATTTATTGACCTAGAAATACAAAACGAGCATATATGAGAAAATGATTTTAAAATGCATCAATATACATTTATAAATCCCATTCATTTTTCGAATTTCAAAAACCCTTAAAATCACTTCGGGAGATCGTAAGTCCATCTCCGAATGGGCTGATATCCATCATAGATAAGAACAACCTTGGAGTGAGTCCAACAAGCCATTCTTAGCTATGATGGTGGGTATCAAGTATACCGATTACATATCATGTATATGTAACTATCACAATGTGCTATCAACTAATTGAATGTTTACACATACATTGGGTTGTTAACACATTAACAAGTATGCATCATATGCATAGCACCCAACTTCACCTCTCTTCACATCGACCTTGGAGTGAGTCCAACAAATCGATGCTCCAAGTTAAAGCCGACCCATTAATCGCGAAATAGTTTTAATATGGTTAGAGCGCATTCAACCAATTAGCCAGGCTTGGAGTGAGTCCAACAACCCAAACTAACGATTGACCTCTGACTCTTACCATATTAGAGTTAAACTATTCCAATGATTTGAACATGTTCAAGTTCGAGCCGGGCTTGGAGTGAGTCCAACAACCCAAACAAGAAACAGAACTCTGGTTCTAACCATATTAATGGAAGGTGTAGGCTTCAATATTGAGTTAGGGTTTTTATGTCTCATCCTCTTTGCATGCAAATAACTAATATCTACATGGCATGGCATACATGGCATACATCTACATGTCACGACACGCATGGCATAATGTTATGCATCTAATGCAATTACATGGCATACAATTATGTCATGTATATATTTCCTTATATGTCATAACTATTTATGGAAATAAAATATGTTTAAGATTTGATTCTCCAAATCAAATCATAATTAAATTAGGAAACAAATTTCCAAATCTAATCACATATTTTATTCATGGAATTATTTGATTAAGGAAAATCTATTTAGGAAACCAATTTCCTAAATCTTTAAAACTACTTATGGAAATTAAATATTTTAAGATTTGATTTCCCAAATCAAATCATGATTAAATTAGGAAACAAATTTCCAGAATCTAATCAAATATTTTATTTATGGAAAATATCAATTTCCATAAATACTTCCAACTTTCCAAAAGTGGAAGATTTCCATAAACACTTCTAGACTTTCCAAAATTGAAAAATTTCCATAAATACTTCTAAATTTCCAAAATTTAGAAAACTTCCAGAAATACATTATGACTATCGCAAAACCATTTTTACGATTATGTCGAAACACAACCTGGGCTCTGATACCACTGTTGGGTTTCTGGCACCGCGGCGTGTGTGTGTTCGATCATGTTTCGTAAACATGAGCACAGCGGAAGCAATAAAAATAATAAATACTCCTATTTATTACAACACACACAACACACGCATGCTATTACAACAAGTGTAGACATAACCGTAAATTAAAATTACAATAAAAGGAAATTAAACTACGTTATACCTTCCGTATGACGTGTAGCGGGAACGGCATCAACCGGAACGATCCTCGTAAGAATCGTCTCTATCCGTATCCACGCCGAGCTCCTCGGGATGACTTCGCTAAGTCATGAACTTCGTCTTCGTACGGGTTACTAGCCTCGTGTTGAAGACGACGTGATCGAGAGATGATCAGATCCGAATCCAAATTCGGATCCAAAACGAGTTCTCAAAACTCGCTTCTCCGGAGAGGTATTCGTCAACCGTTTGACGAATCCTTCGTCCTCCACCTCAGAGGATTACCGGAGATCAAATCCCCGGTATGTTAGCCGCTGTCGGAGCACTAACCGTCGTCCAAATGACGCTCCGACGAGAGGAGGAGAAGCTGTCCAGAAAACTGGACAGCTTGGTGGAGGAGTAGGCGCCGGCCAAAACAAGGAGAGAAAAGCCTCACCTTGATGCCAAACCTATAGGAGATCACCGGAGGGTCGCCGGAGGTTCACCGGCTGGAGCTTGGATGCCGGCAAGGGTCTTGGACGGTGGCACAAAGCTGGGCGGTGGCAGCTTTAGGGTTGGCGCCGAAACTCCAACAATTGGGGTGGGCGGCAACTCTAAGAGGCTAGGGTTTTTGGATGATTAGGGTTTAACAATCCCTTAAGCCCACTTTTATAGAGAACTAATTCTCTTAATGGTTGATGGATCATATCCATAAAGCCCGTTAACCCGCTCCATTAAGATAAGTTAAAATAAACCAAACCATGATGGTTTATTTTAAGTTAAAACGAACCGAACCAACCTTTGGTTCATTCGTTTAATATAAACCAAACCATTTGGTTTATTCTCATCCATTGGATTAGAACCAAACCATTTTGGTCCATCCATTATGTCTTCATAAGACACTGCCCATCCACGCTTCCATTGCGACTGAAACAATTCCATGCTCGCTTTATGTTTGGTCCAACCAAACATAGTTTCTCTCGGTCTGAGAATCCCATTCTCAAGCTCGTTTTAAATCCTTTGGATTACACTCGTTGTGCGTGTGACCAAATAGGTTCTCGATTTATGTTGGCCGTCTATAATTAACCATTAATTATAGAACGATCATGAGTGGCACCTAGTAGTACATCATGATCCCCAATTAACCGAAAAGATCAACGGTTGATCCAGAACTATTTCTGAAACCCTTCAGTAGCTCGAATGAATCGTGCCCCATTCCCTTCACTCATCTTATACCCACTTGGTTCAGGACATGTTCTATTGTGTCAGTCCCCACTAGGCTGACTACGTCACACCTAGCCCAAGTATCATTTCCTCGTCCTACGGATTCTAGTTACTTCACATGTATCGAAGAGTACTTTACTCTAAACATGTAATGCTTTGGCCAAAGACTTTAGTAACAATCCGACGAGAGGCCATGGGTATACATCTCCTCGCAAGGAGTGGTGAATCCTTTATAGGCTATTCAAACAACTTCGATCACTTCGACTTATACCCAATCATCCCGGGTCCACATCTCCTTAGAGATGTTTGCTTAAGATGTCAAAGCATAAGTCTCCATGATCAAGATGACTTGAATACCGCAAGTCAAAGGAACATCGGACTTAAGCCACAGTAAGAACTTCATTGACATATCTATATATGCAGAGAACCATATGAAGTCTTACGGCTGGTCACTCCAATGAACTAGTTACCATAACTAGCATCCACGATTAACTCCGGACATCACTATGTCTCCAGCCAGTGAGAATCAGCTGCTTGGATACACCAAGGAGTATATCTCGTGCTAGTCTCAACAGAATTGATGGTGTCCAGATCCATCAATTCATCGACTAGGGATAATTCCGATACATCACAATTACACATGTAGAGATACTCACTAGTTGTGATCCAATCACAAATTCTCTCATGCTGTGAATCGTATCGTGGACATTCAGTAAATGAGTTTAAGATCCAATCAAATACATAAAACATGTATACTCAAATAGTGAATCTTCATTTATCATATAAATGGTTCATACATAAGGCGATTGCCTTAGGACATCTCTCATATATTACTAACAAAGACAGCTTTCCTTAATGGAAGTCTTGAGGAAAACATCTATATGAAGCAACCAGAGGAATTCATTGAAAAGGGCAAAGAGAATCTTATGTGCAAGCTTAATCGATCCATTTATGGATTGAAGCAAGCTTCGAGATCTTGGAACTTCCGCTTTGATGAGGTAATCCAGTCTTATGGATTTATTCAAAGTCTGGATGAGTTTTGTGCATACAAGAGATGTGACGGAAACGTAGTGGTATTTCTTGTACTATGCGTAGATGACATTTTGTTAATTGACAATAATGTCAAGGTCTTATCGGACGTAAGGGTATGGTTGTCCAAATAGTTTGATATGAAGGACTTGGGAGAAGTGGGACACATCCTTGGGATCAAGGTTATAAGGGATCACAGGAAAAGGATGTTGTGCTTATCTCAAGCTTCATACATATGCACAATTATGGATTGTTTTAGCATGCAAAACTCCAAGAAAGGTGTTCTACCTTTCAAGCATGGAGTTCCTTTATCTAAGGAAATGTGTCCTAGAACATCTGAGGAGATAGAGGAGATGAAGGCGGTTCCTTATGCTTCGGCAGGAGGAAGCCTCATGTATGTGATGCTATGTACGAGACCAGATATCTGCTTTGTCGTGGGCATGGTTAGCAGATATCAGAGTAATCCAGGATAGGGGCATTGTGTAGGATCCTTGAAAAGCTAGAGGGGGGGTGAATAACCTCTTTTCATTTTCTACAAAAAGATTAGTGGAAACACAACAAATACAATAATAATAGAAACGAAAATGCAATGCTAACGCAGAAGATTTTACGTGGTTCGGAGATAACGCTCCTACTCCACGGCGATCCATAAGGTGGATCAACCCAAATCAATCTTCACTAATAAGCTTTCTCTTTACAAGAACCTCCTCTTCTTACAAAAGATGACAATGAAGATTTGAGAGGAGGAAAGAAACTAACACACTTAGAAATATTGGAAAACATGTGGGAGCTTAGGAGAATGATCAGAATATAAGCATTAGGCTCTTCTTGCTCCCCTTGGCCTCTTTTTATAGGAAAGAGCCTCTTTTTCCCGTTGGAGGTCTATCAGTCGACTGATGACTTACATCAGTCGACTGTCGCCGATTCTAACGGCTTCTGAACAGCCGGATTCGTGGGATTTGCCATCGTCATCGCCAACGGGAAGACTATCAGTCGACAACCAACAGTGGCAGTCGACTGCCAGCTTGTATGCGGCAGTCGGGTCTGAGTCGACTCTCAGCAGTTCGACTGGGATAACCCCCAGTCGACTGCCAGCAGTCCTCCAACCTCTAATGCTGCATTTTAAAGGCCAGTTCGACTGACACCATGTTCCAGTCGACTGGCACACCCCAAGTATGACTAATTCATACTTGAAAACATACCCTATGCCTAGACTTAACCTTTTAGCTTCTCCATCAGCCTTGCGCCTCCAGGATTTCTCTGAGTCCACGACTCCATCCATGCGCTTGCCTTCAAAAGCTTCCTTCAATTTCGTCATGCTTTGGGTTTCTTCTTTGCCAAAGTACGCTTGGACTTTACGCTGCCAAGACTACATGCTTGGACTTATGCCGCCAAGACTTGCCTTTGGTCTTTCTTTTCCAAGGGCTGCTTGGACTTTACGCCACCAAGACTACATGCTTGGACTTACGCCGCCAAGACCTTTCCTTTGACTACTCTTTGCCAAGATCACACTTGGACTTGTCTTTTACCAAGTCTTCATACATGGATTTTCTTGTCACTTAAACATGTTCACAATTAGATCACAAAGCATTGCCTAACTTAGATGATTATCCAAACATCAAAATATATAAATGCTTGGGGCATTGTTGCACCAACAATCTCCCCCTTTTTGATGTTTGGCAATCATTTAAGTTAGGTCTTTAACACATGCATATAAACATATTCCAATATGAATTCTAACTTAAATATCCCTTCTCCCCCTTTTACATACAGCAAAAAGAGAAAAGTGCATCCAATAAGTTCAAAAAAGAATTATAATTGACATATCTTGAACTAAGGTATAAAATTGATATGAAGCTCCCCCTTAATCCAAGACATGATTCATGATGTGGAAATAACATATGAAGCAAAGCATAAGCAATAGAATAGGCAAATATGTCCTAACTTTGCACCAACAATTATAGAATTAAGGGATGTAGCTCCCCCTAAACTAGTGCATAAAGAAAATCCTTCTTTCCATACAAGTTATCATGTATATACTGTGGGAATCATAGTATGGAGATATAATGTCCAAAATTGGAACTTTTAACCGATGAAAAACCATTTTCGATTCCAAAACAGTGTCACCGGTTATGAAGTCATCATCCAATCAGCTAGGTGATCATTGCCAATAATGGCTGATCGTGATATCGTAATTCTGAAATATGAATTTTTCAGTCAAGGTTTAAAAGCGCATAGAAAATTTCATGGATGTCCAAAAATCACGAAACTGGTCATACACATTTTATTTGACTAATATAACATATGAAAAATATTAGACGAAAAACATGCTCATCAGATTAACGGATTTATACGATATTCAAAATGATAAAAATATTAAGCAAAAGTGGAATTGTATCGTGTCAATATTCATAACTTAGTACTATGTGCTCAATTTCTAAACTTGAAAATAACAAATTATAGTAATGTAGGCACTAATAGACATGAACTAAAAAACACAACTTCATTTCATTAACCAAAAATCATTACACAAGTTTGAGTTTGTGTCGTACATACGGCCAAAAAAGAAAATAACAAAAACATGCTAGCTAAAGATCGTCGTCATCAGCATCCATCGGTGCAGATGACGAACCATCGTGAGGAGGTGGGTGTCCGGGTGCAGGATGGCGGAGAATCGCCAAAATGTCCTACTGCTGACGATGCATCCCACTCACGAGGGAGAGGAGCTCCTGATGCTCTCGATGAAGCTCCTATTGTCCCAAGCGAAGCTCCTCAAGGCGTGTATCTACCCGCTCTGCAAAAGCATCGAAGCGGGCTATGAAGGATGAGTCTGGCAGAACAACATCGCCTGCAGCAGTCCCCTCCTCATCGGCTCTCTCAAGAGTACTCAAGATCCCTCGGCATCTCTGACCGTGACATCCTCTGGTGCCGGAGCACCACCTGCTGGCCGTCGTGGAGGGTCCCAGAAAATGGACCCCTCGCTGGCCTTCAAGCCCGCCAAGGAGAAGCTCCGATGAGTCATCTGGTCATATTTTTTATTCATAATTTTAATGACCCCTATGTTGACATCAATGCCTACGGAACTAAGCCACTGAGTAAGGACATTTCCAAATGGCATATGAACCTTCCCATTGTTTGGCTTTATGAAATGAGTAATGCAGTGGAAGGTGTTGAGACCAATGTCGATATCTAAGTACTGACGGAGGATATGCATGAGAAGGAAGTGTGTAGGTTGAACTAAGTCCAACCCACGTGTAACTATAGGAAGAATACAATGAGCAATGACCTTATAAAGGACATTGTCAGAAGCAGAAAGCTCTTGGGATTGAAAGAGATTAGTGTTTAAAGGACGAGGAGAATTATAGAAAGTAGTATGAAGTGAGTCTAGAGAAATCTCCTCAAAGGGAGGTGGAAGTGGATCACTCCAAGACGAATACAAAATGAAATCATTCTCGGAAGAGCGACATTCGAGAAAATCCATCCAGATCTGGGGGCTGAAATCCAGATCGCACTGAGCAACGCGAGTCCGGTATCTCAAGCCATCTCCAACCGATCGCAAATTGTTGAAGAATTCAGAAAGAAGGGTGATATTGACATGATGTTCACAAAAGACGAATGATTCAAGTTTGTAGAATTGGATGATTTGAACAATATCAAAGCAGTAGTCCTTAAGAAAATTTGGGTCCATTGATCGAGGTGGGATGAGTTGAAATTTATTTTTATTGAAAGCATTTTCAAGTGCGGAGTTTGGAAACCTAGGATCGACAATGGGTGGAGGGTTTGACAGGCCCTCGTTGGTCGGTGGTACCCGGGCACGCTTATATGCATAATGCTTAAGTCTAAATGTGCGAAAAGAGCAATGTAGGTTAAGGATGATGAATGCATACACAAAGACAACAAACAAGCAATGGTTAGTGAAACAAAACTAGAGAACAACCAAACTATCAGCAGGGATGAGGGTTTACATAGGAGGCATGGTGAACGATTAAAGAAGGGTGTCGGACGCGAGTGTCTACGAAACCCTAGCTGAGCGAATGGTCTACGGTGGAGACTAGGGCGTGAACCGGGTGAGAGGAGGTGGTCCTCGAGTCGGAGAACACTTCAAATGGGAGCACCGGTCGGTGAAGTCGCCGAAAAACAAGGGAGAACGGCGAGAGAAGTGCGGTGGAAATTCGTCGGAAGAGGAAGAAGAAGGAAGGTCGGGAAGTTTTGGCGAGTTGAACTGGTGGGAAAACCCTAAAAACTGCGACAGCAGTCAACTGTCGTTAGTCGACAGTCGAACTGATGGAGATCAGTCAAACCGGCCAGTCGCATACGAGTGCTTCTATGCACGAAAGTCGACTGCCATAAATGGCAGTCGAACTGCTAGCGAACTGGGTAAGCCCGGTTCGATATCGTCTTATCAGTCTGATAGGCCTTTTTGGCCAGATTAAAAAATTCATAATTAATTCAATAAAGATAAAAAAATTATGAAATTTTGTGGTTAACATTGTTAGATCATTTCCTATCAAGGAAAAATTATTTTAAAAATATATCACCTATAGATTTTGATATTGACACAAACTTGAGATTTTTCAAAAGTTATGATATTTTTGCAAACTTTGTATCACTTTGGCTTATCAATTGAAAATTGTTTCTCAAGATTTGATAGACATAGTTTAAATTTTGTTTTATTTGACATTTCCAATCATATTCTTGGAGCTATATGCACATTAATTGTACATAAGCCTTCCCAATGATTGGTCCAATGAAGGATTAATGCCTCTAGATGACACTTTGGTTCATTGTAATGCATTATAACAAGCATGATGAACCAAGTGCATCTTCCTAACATCTCACATGATTTCTAGGTGGCTAAATACATAAATCATGGTTTCTTAGGTCTATTGTGAGATGGTTAGAGGTATAAAACCTAGATTTTTATGGGATCATACAAACCTACACTTCTATTCTACAAAGCACATTCCAAGTTCTCTCCTAAGTGATGAAAATTCTATTTCAGGGAGAGGCTTGGTAAAGATGTCGGGTAGGTTGGACATAGATTCAATGTAATTGAGCTCAATGTCCCCCTTAGCCACATGATCCCTAATGAAGTGATGTTTCACTTCAATGTGCTTGGTCCTAGAGTAATGCACCGGATTTTTAGTCAAATTTATGGTGCTCACATTATCACAAAATACTTTTATGTTGGAGTAAGATAGATCATAGTCCTCTAAAGTATGTTTCATGCATAGAAGTTGAGCTACACAACCACCCATAGCCACATATTCGGCTTCGGTGGTGGATAGGGCAACACAAGGTTGCTTCCTACTACTCCAACTAACTATGGAGGACCCAAGGAATTGGCATCCACCACTAGTACTCTTTCGATCCAATTTGCAACCGGCATAATCGGAATCGGTGTACCCAACCAAATCAAAAGACCTAGTCCTAGAGTACCATAGTCCTACATTTAGTGTGCCTTTAATATATCTTAAGATTCTCTTAACGGCAACTAAATGAGATTCTTTTGCACATGATTGGTACCTAGCACACATACCAACCGCAAATAATATATCGGGTCTACTAGCGGTTAGGTAACAAAAGCTACCAATCATGCTCCTATAGAGTGTAAGATCAATTTGTTTTCCTTCATTATCACTATCTATTTTTGTATTGGTTGCCATTGGAGTTGAAACTACCTTAGCATTTTCCAAACAAAATTTCTTAATCATTTCCTTAGCATATTTGGTTTGGTAAATATAAATTCCTTCACTTATTTGTTTGACTTGCAATCCTAGGAAGAAATTTAATTCCCCAACTAGACTCATTTCAAACTCTTTTTCCATATTCTTAATAAAGTCTTGGAGAAGTTCATCATTTGTTGGCCCAAAGATAATGTCATCAACATATACTTAGGCTACAAAGATGTCCGTTGATGTTGACTTTATAAATAGAGTTTGATCTATACTACCCCTCTTAAAGTCCTTAGAGATTAAGAAAGATGATAATCTTTCGTACCAAGCCCGGGGAGTTTGTTTCAAACCATACAAAGCTTTCTTAAGCTTGTATACATGGTTTGGATAGTTCATATTCTCAAACCTAGGAGGTTGTTCTACATATACCTCTTCCTTAATAAACCCATTTAGGAATGCCGATTTAACATCCATTTGATGGAGTTTGAAACCCATATAGGAGGCATACCCTAATAGTATTCTAATAGACTCTAATCTAGCAACCGGGGCATATGTTTCATCATAGTCAAGTCCTTCAACTTGATTAAAGCCCCTTGCAACTAATCTTGCCTTATTCCTAGTAATATTCCCTTGGTCATCTAGTTTGTTCCTAAAGACCCATCTTGTAGTAATGATGGTGTTTTCATTATGTCTAGGAACTAACTCTCATACTTGACTCCTTTCAAATTGAGCCAATTCATCTTGCATTGCTAAGATTCAATCCGGATCAAGTAATGCATCTTTGATGGTTTTGGGCTCAATTTGAGAAATTAGAGCTATATGACTAGTGGGATCCCTATGAAATGACCTAGTCCTAACACCTTGAGATAATTCACCCACAATTTGATCTAAGGGGTGATTTTGATGAGCTCTTATGGTTCTAGGAGGTGTATTAATTTGAGTTTTATCATAATTAATCTCAATTCTTTGCTCATCATCGGAATCACCTCTTACTCCCTCTTGATTCAATCCTCCCCCTTGATCATTACCCCCTAAAGATAAATCTTGGAATTGTTGGGTAATTTCTTGATGTTCATTATTAATATCATCATCAATAGGGGATTTCCTAGGGTATGTATTGGAAGTTTCATCAAATTGGACATTTGAAGATTCCTCAATCTTTTGAGTCCTTTTATTGTAAATTCTATACCCTACACTAGTGGATGAGTATCCAACTAGGATTCCCTCATCCGCTTTGGACTCAAACTTACCTAGGTTGTCTTTGGTATTTAAAATATAGACTTTACATCCAAAGACCTTAAAATAATGAATTGTTGGAATTGTACCATTCCACAATTCAAATGGAGTTTTTCCTAAAAACCTATGAATTAATACCCTATTTTGGATATAGCAAGCGGTGTTAATCGCTTCCGCCCACAAGTAGCTAGGTATGGAGTATGCATTAAGCATTGTCCTACCCGCTTCTTGTAGGGCACGATTTTTCCTTTCCACAACCCCATTTTGTTGGGGTGTTCTAGGACAAGAAAACTCAGACTTGTACCCTTGTTCTAAGCAAAAGGTTGAGAAATTAGAATTCTCAAATTCTCTACCATGATAACTACAGATCCGGTTGATTTTGAGTTTTTTCTTTCATTTTCTACTCTTTTTCTAAATCCTATGATTATTCCTAGGGTTTCATCTTTATTTTTCAAGAAAAATACCCAAGTAAACCTAGAGAAATCATCTACTATTACTAAGCAATATTTACTACCAATCATAGAAGGGGTACTATGACAATCAAGTAAGTCCATATATAAAAGTTCTTAAGGTAAAGCGGTACTAAGTAAATTTTTACCTTTGTGTGATGTTTTTGATTGTTTCCCTTCTTGGCATGCATCACACATTTTGTCCTTAAGAAATTTGACTTTAGGCAACCCTTTGACTAGCTTCATTTTTGCTATTTTGGTGATGTTCTTCATGTTTATGTGTCCTCATCTCCTATGCCAAAGCCAACTTTCTTCCTCTTTTGCAATAAGACACTTAGTAGAAGCATTAGTATCATAGGATAAATCAACATAATATATATTTGATTTCCTAAAACCTACTAACATGCAATCATTTAGAGTTTTGTGTCTTATAAAACATTTTGAGGAATAAAATTTAACATCAAAATTTGCATCACATAGTTGGCTTACACTAAGTAAATTAAATTTCATATTTTAACCAATAATACTTTATGAATGGCAAGGTTGGGGGATACCTCAATTGTGCCCTTTCCTAAAATCTTAAGTTTGCCGCTATTACCAAATGATACATTTCCCTTGCTAGTGTGGTTGATAGTGGAGAATTTTCTCTCATCAGCGGTCATGTGCTTTGAGCACCCACTATCAACGATCCACAAGTTTGGTTCTTCTACCTATATCACATGAAAAATACAATCCTTAAGTACCCAAATCTTAGGACCACTAGCATCAATTAGAAATTTCTTTGGAACCAAAGCCTTTCTACCCTTGTTTTTAATAATGGTTTTTCTACTAACAAGGGATGTAAATGCTACCTCCTTTTCCTTAGGTCTATATCCTATTCCGGCCTTGATGTAAATAGCCCTTTGATCCTTAATTATCATGTTTAGGTATTTAGAACCATTAGCGAATTTTTCTAAGCATGCTCTTAAGTTACCTATTTCTTTTCTTAATTCATCATTTTCATCCCTAAGGGTACATGCATCATCATCACAAGATAATTTACTACAAGAAGGTTCTACACTCTTAAGTGATTTTATCTCTACTTTTAAATCCTTAATCCTAGTTTTCGATCTATTCAATGCATTTTGGAGGCATGCAATTGTCTTGTAAAGTAAATCTACCCAAGGGGAGTTGTTTACCTCATCATCATCACTTGATGATGATTCGTCGCTTGATGAAGAGGATGAAGACTCCTCACTTGAGCTCCCGGCTTCTTCCTCTAAAGCCATGAGGGCTAGATTTCGGGTGGCATGGCATACTTCTTCATCATCAGAAGTGTCTTCCATGCTTAGGGTGTCCCATGTTTGAGCCACCATTGCTTCTTTCTTCTTCTTTTCCTTCTTTTCCTTCTTCTCCTTATGCTTCTTTTCTTTCTCCTCCTTCTTCTATAGTTCTGGGCAATTTGGCTTGATGTGCCATTTCTTATTGCAACCATAATAAGTTACATTAGATAAAGAATTTGAACTATTTGAAGGCTTACCTCTTGAGGATTGGAACATCCTCTTCACATCTTTCTTGGTGAGTTTCCTTGATCTCCCACCAAACTTCTTGACGTAATGAGCCACCTCGCTTGCCGATAGCTCATCTTCACTACTAGATGAATCTTCCTCGAATTCAGATGAGGAGGACACTTCTTTCTTCTCCTTCTTCTTTTTGTCCTTCTTGCCTACAAAAAGAGTTATACCCTTCTCTTTGGATGAAGTGTTAGCTTGTTCATGCAATTGAAATTCACAAAATAACTCATCCAACTTAACCAAAGAGAGATCCCTAGAAACCTTATAGGCATCTACCATTGAAGCCCATAAGGTTGTTCTAGGGAAGGCTTGGAGTACATACCTTACAAGGTCTCGGTTGTCGACCTTCTCACCTATTACATGTAGTCTGTTGACTACTTCCTTGAAGCGACCGTGCATTTGGCTCACGGTCTCGTTGGTCTTCATAGTGAAACTTTGGAGTTGACCTATCAATAGGTCTCTTTTGGCTCTTCTAGTCTCCTTTGAACCTTCATTCAATTCGATGAGCTTCTCCCAAAGCTCTTTTGCAGAGTTGAAAGGCCCGACTTTGGAAAGTTGCTCCTTGGATAGACCACATTGAAGTGTGGTCATTGCTTTTGCATTAGCTTGTGCTTTCTTTGCCATCTCTCTTGTCCAATCTTTTGTCGGTAGTGGTGCTCCGAATTCGTCGAACGGCTTTTCGAATCCATCTACAATACTAAACCAATCTTCAATGTCATTCATGAGGTAGTATTCCATCCTACCTTTCCAATAACCAAAATAATTGCCGTTGAAGAATAGAGGCCTTGCCGTACTATATCCCTCTTGAAATATCATGCTTCGGTTGATGGTTAGATCTTTCGATGCGATCCGGGCTCTGATACCACTTGTAGAATCCTTGAACGGCTAGAGGGGGGGTGAATAGCCTCTTTTCGTTTTCTACAAAAAGATTAGTGGAAACACAACAAATACAATAATAATAGAAATGAAAATGCAATGCTAACGCGGAAGCTTTTACGTGGTTCGGAGATAATGCTCCTACTCCACGACGATCCTTAAGGTGGATCAACCCAAATCAATCTTCACTAATAAGCTTTCTATTTACAAGAACCTCCTCTTCTTACAAAAGATGACAATGAAGATTTGAGAGGAGGAAAGAAATTAACACACTTATAAAGCTTGGAAAACTTGTGGGAACTTAGGAGAATGATCAGAATATAAGCATTAGGCTCTTCTTGCTCCCCTTGGCCTATTTTTATAGGAAAGAGCTTCTTTTTCATGTTCGATAACTTACATCGATCGCGCCGATTCTAACGGGATTCATGCGGATTTGCCATCATCATCGCCATTAACGGAAGACTATCGATGGCGCCAATAGTGGCGATTCGTATCTTATCGCCGTAGCGCGATCGGCTACGGACCTATTATGGCGATCGATCGCCCGGCTTGTGTGTGCGATCAGTCCGAAGTCGACTCTCAGCGATCGGATAACTCCCGATCGCGCCGGCGATCCTCCAACCTCTAATGCTGCATTTTAAAGGCCAGTTCGACTGGCACCATGTTCCAGTCGACTGGCACACCCCAAGTATGACTAATTCATGCTTGAAAACATACCCTAAGCCTAGACTTAACCTTCTAGCTTCTCCATCAGCCTTGCGCCTCCAGGATTTCTCTGAGTCCATGACTCCATCTATGCACTTGCCTTCAAAAGCTTCCTTCGGTTTCGTCATGCTTTGGGTTTCTTCTTTGCCAAAGTACGCTTGGACTTTACGCTGCCAAGACTACATGCTTGGACTTATGCCGCCAAGACTTGCCTTTGGTCTTTCTTTTCCAAGGACTGCTTGGACTTTACGCCGCCAAGACTACATGCTTGGACTTACGCCGCCAAGACCTTTCCTTTGACTTCTCTTTGCAAAGATCACACTTGGACTTGTCTTTTACCAAGTCTTCATACTTGGATTTTTCCTGTCACTTAAACATGTTTGTTGGTGCAACAATGCCCCAAGCATTTATATATTTTGATGTTTGGATAATCATCTAAGTTAGGCAATGGTTTGTGATCTAATTGTGAACGTGTTTAAGTGACAGGAAAATCCAAGTATGAAGACTTGGTAAAAGATAAGTCCAAGTGTGACCTTGGCAAAGAGAAGACCAAAGGCAAGTCTTGGCAGCATAAGTCCAAGCATGTAGTCTTGGCGGCGTAAAGTCCAAGCGTACTTTGGCAAAGAAGAAACCCAAAGCATGACGAAACCGAAGGAAGCTTTTGAAGGCAAGCGCATGGATGGAGTTGCGGACTCAGAGAAATCCTAGAGGCGCAAGGCTGATGGAGAAGCTAGAAGGTTAAGTCTTGGCTTAGGGTGTGTTTCCAAGTATGAATTAGTCATACTTGGTATGTGCCAGTCGACTGGAACATGGTATCAGTCGAACTGGCCCTTAAAATATAGCATTAGAAGTTGGAAGATCATATCACCGATCGGGGTTATCCTGGGCCGACCGGTGACGATCGACTCTAGCTCGATCAGCGATAAGCCGCCGATCGCCATTATTGGCAATCGATCACATACAGAATGGCCCATAGCCGATCGGCTACGGCTAGATAGTTATATCACCGAATCGACATCGTCGGCCGATCGGTCGATAGTTTTCCCGATGGCGGCGACGGCAAATCTTGAAATCCGGCCGTTAAAAGAAGGTTAGAATTGGCGGCAATGATCGATGTAAGTCATCACGAATCGACGGCTCAACGGAAAACACCTCTTCTCTATAAAAAGAGGGTGGTGGAGGTTTTGGGGTTAATGCTTATTCTCCAATCTTTCTCAACCTCCACGAATTTTCTAGATTTCTAAGTGATTTAAATCTCCTCTTCTCTCTAAGCTTAGATCTTCATTCTTTGTAAAGAAGAGGAGTTGTCTTGTAAAGAAAGCTTATTAGTGGACTTGCTTGGATTGATCCACCTCAAGGATCGCCGTGGAGTAGGAGCGCTATCTCCGAACCACGTAAAAGGCCTTGTTTGCGTTTGTTATTGTTTTTACATACATTATTGTGTTTGCTTCCGCTAATCTTCTTGTAGAAACCGAAAAAACGCTATTCACCCCCCCTCTAGCTTCCAAACGATCCCTAACAAGTGGTATCAGAGCCCGGATCGCATCGGAAGATCTAGCAATCAACCGGAGCAAAGATGGCATTTCAAGAGGGGTATAGCACGGCGAGGCCTCCGTTCTTCGACGGCAACGATTTTGGATATTGGAAAGGTAGGATGGAGTACTATTTAATGAACGATATTGAAAATTGGTTTAGTATTGTAGATGGTTTTGAGAAGCCGGTCGACGAATTCGGAGCACCACTACCGACAAAGGATTGGACAAGAGAGATGGCCAAAAAGGCACAAGCGAATGCAAAAGCAACGACCACACTTCAATGTGGTCTATCCAAGGAGCAACTATCCAAGGTCGGGCCATTCAACTCCGCAAAAGAGCTTTGGGAGAAGCTCATCGAACTCAATGAAGGATCCAAAGAGACAAGAAGGGCCAAGAGGGATCTTTTGATTGGCCAACTCCAAAGCTTCACTATGAAGACAAATGAAACGGTGAGTCAAATGCACGGGCGCTTCAAGGAGGTAGTCAACGGACTACACGTTATAGGTGAAAAGGTCGATAACCGAGACCTTGTGAGGTATGTACTACAAGCCTTCCCTAGGACCACCTTATGGGCATCAATGGTAGATGCCTATAAGGTCTCTAGGGATCTTTCATTAGTTAAATTAGATGAGTTATTTTGTGAATTTCAATTGCATGAACAAGCTAACACTTCTTCCAAAGAGAAGGGTATAGCTCTTGTTGTAGGAAAGAAGGAGAAGAGGAAAAAGGAAAAGAAGGAGGTGTCTTCCTCATCCGAATCCGAGGAGGACTCATCAAGTAGTGAGGATGAGTTGTCGGCAAGTGAGGTAGCACACTACGCCAAGAAATTTGGTGGGAAGTCAAGGAGGCTCACCAAGAAAGATGTGAAGAGGATGTTTCAATCCTCAAGAGGTAAATCTTCTAACAATTCAAATTCTATTTCTAACGTGGCGTGTTTTGGTTGCAACAAGAAAGGGCATATAAAGCCCAATTGCCGGAACTAAAGAAAAGGAGGAGAAGGATAAGAAGAAGAAAGAAAAGAAGGAAAAGAAGAAGAAGGAGGCGATGATGGCACAAACGTGGATACTCTAAGTATGGAAGAGTCTTCCGACGATGAAGAAGTTTGCCATTCAACCCGGAATTTAGCCCTCATGGCATTGGAAGAAACCGGAAGCTCAAGCGAGGAGTCTTCTTCCTCTTCAAGTGATGAATCATCATCAAGCGATGATGATGAGGTAAAGGACTCACCCAAAGTAGATCTACTTTATAAGACTATTGCATGTTTACAAAATGCTTTAAATAGATCAAAAACTAGGATTAAGGATCTAAAATTAGAAATCAAATCATTTAAGAATATAGATGCATCATGTGATAAACCATCTAGTAATGATGATTGTACTCTTAGGAATGAGAATGATGAGTTAAGAAAAGAAATAAGTAAATTAAGAACATGCTTAGAAAAGTTCACTAATGGTTCCAAATATCTAGATATGATTATTAAGGACCAAAGGGCAATCTACAATAAGGCCGGTTTAGGATATAGACCTAAGGAGAAAGAGGTAGCATTTGCATCCCTAGTTAGTAGAAAATCCATGATTAAAAGCAAGGGGAGAAAAGCATGGGTACCAAAGAAATTTATAATTAATGCTAGTGGTCCTAAAATTTGGGTACCTAAGGATTGTGTTTTTCATGTGACATAGGTAGAAGAACAAAGCTTGTGGATAGTTGATAGTGGGTGCTCAAAGCATATGACCGGGGATGAGAGAAAATTCTCCACTATCAACCACACTAGCCAAGGAAAAGTGTCTTTTGGTAATAGCGGCAAACTTAAAATTTTAGGAAAGGGCACCATTGAGGTATCTCCCAATCTTGCTATTCACAAAGTTCTATTAGTTAAGAATATGAAATTCAACTTACTTAGTGTAAGCCAATTATGTGATGCAAATTTTGATGTTAAGTTTGATTCCTCAAAATGCTTTATAAGACACAAAACTATGAATGATTGCATGTTAGTAGGCTTTAGAAAATCAAATATTTATTATGTTGATTTATCTTATGCTACTAATCCTTCCACTAAGTGTCTTATTGCAAAAGAGGAAGAAAGTTGGCTTTGGCATAGGAGACTAGGTCACATAAACATGAAGAATATAGCCAAAATAGCAAAATTGAAGCTAGTCAAAGGATTGCCTAGAGTCAAATATCTCAAGGACAAGATGTGTGATGCTTGTCAAGAAGGGAAACAATCAAAAACATCACACAAAGGTAAAAATTTACTTAGTACCGCTTTACCATTAGAATTACTACACATGGATTTATTTGATTGCCATAGTACCCCATCTATAATTGGTAGTAAATATTGCTTGGTAATAGTAGATGATTTTTCTAGGTTTACTTGGGTGTTTTTCTAGAAAAATAAGGATGAAACCTTAGAAATAATCATAGGATTTAGCAAAAGAGTAGAAAATGAAAGAAAACTCAAAATCAACCGGATCCGTAGTGATCATGGTGGAGAGTTTGAGAATTCTAACTTTTCAACTTTTGCTTAGAACAAGGGTACAAGCATGAATTTTCTTGTCCTAGAACACCCCAACAAAATGGGGTTGTGGAAAGAAAAAAATCGTGTCTACAAGAAGCGGCTAGGACAATGCTTAATGCATATTCCTTACCTAGCTACTTGGGGAAGCGATTAATACACTTGCTATATCCAAAATAGGGTATTAATTCATAGGTTTTTAGGGAAAACTCCATTTGAATTGTGGAATGGTACAATTCCAACAATTCATTATTTTAAGGTCTTTGGATGTAAAGTCTATATCTTAAATACCAAAGACAACCTAAGTAAATTTGAGTCTAAAGCGGATGAGGAATCCTAGTTGGATACTCATCCACTAGTGTAGGATATAGGGTTTACAATAAAAGGACTCAAAAGATTGAAGAATCTTCAAATGTTCAATTTGATGAAACTTCAAATACATACCCTAGAAAATCCCCTATTGATGATGACATAAATAATGAAAATCAAGAAATGACCAAACAATTTCAAGGTTTAAACTTAGGGGTAATAATCAAGGGGAGGATTGGATCAAGGGAAGTAAGGGTTGATACCGATGATGAACATAGAATTGAAGTTAATCATGACCAAACTCAACTTGATACACCTCCTAGAACCATAAGAGTTCATCAAAGTCACCCATTAGATCAAATTGTGGGTGAATTGTCTCAAGGAGTTAGGACTAGATCATTCCATAGGGACCCCACTAGTCATACAGCTCTAATTTCTCAAATTGAGCCCAAAAGCATTAAAGATGCATTACTTGATCCGGATTGGATCTTAGCAATGCAAGATGAATTGGCTCAATTTGATAGGAGTCAAGTGTGAGTTAGTTCCTAGACCAAGTAAAAACACTATTATTACTACAAGATGGGTCTTTAGGAACAAACTAGATGACCAAGGAATATCACTAGAAATAAAGCACGATTAGTTGTAAGGGGTTTTAATCAAGTTGAAGGACTTGATTATGATGAAACATATGCCCTTGCTAGGTTAGAGTCCATTAGAATACTTTTAGCATATGCCTCCTATATGGGTTTCAAACTCCATCAAATGGATGTCAAATCGGCATTTCTAAATGGGTTTATTAAGGAAGAGGTGTATGTAGAACAACCTCCCGGCTTTGAAAGTATGGACTACCCAAATCATGTATACAAGCTTAGGAAAGCCTTATATGGTTTGAAACAAGCTCCTGGGCTTGGTATGAAAGATTGTCATCTTTCCTAATCTCTAAGGATTTCAAAAGGATAGATCAAACTCTCTTTATAAAGTCAACGTCTAAGGACATCTTTGTAGCTCAAGTGTATGTTGATGACATTATCTTTGGGTCAACAAATGATGAGCTTCTTCAAGACTTTATTCAAAATATGGAAAAAGAGTTTGAGATGAGTCTAGTTGAGAATTAAATTTCTTCCTAGGTTTGCAAGTTAAACAAACTAGTGAAGGAATTTACATTTATCAAACAAAATATGCTAAGGAAATGATTAAGAAATTTGGCTTAGAAAATGCTAAGGTAGTGTCAACTCCAATGGCAACCAATACCAAAATAGATAGTGATAGTGAAGGAAAACAAATAGATCTTACCCTTTATAGAAGCATGATTGGTAGCCTCTTGTATTTAACCGCTAGTAGACCCGACATATTATTTGCGGTTGGTATGTGTGCTAGGTATCAATCATGTGCTAAGGAATCTCATTTAGTTGCCGTTAAGAGAATTTTAAGATATGTTAAAGGCACACTAAATGTAGGTCTATGGTACCCTAGGACTAGGTCTTTTGATTTATTTGGGTACACCAATTCCGATTATGCCGGTTGCAAATTGGATCGGAAGAGTACTAGTGGTGGATGCCAATTTCTTGGGTCCTCCTAGTAAGTTGGAGTAGTAGGAAGCAACCTTGTGTTGCTCTATCCACCACCGAGGCCGAATATGTGGCTATGGGTGGTTGTGTAGCTCAACTCTTATGGATGAAACATACCCTAGAAGATTATGAGCTATCTTACTCCAACATGAAAGTATTTTGTGATAATGTGAGCACCATTAACTTGACCAAAAATCCGGTGCATCACTCTAGGACCAAGCACATTGAAGTGAAACATCATTTCATTAGAGACCATGTGGCTAAGGGGGACATTGAGCTTAATTATATTGAATCCAAGTCCAACCTAGCCGATATATTTACCAAGGCTCTACCCGAAGTAGAATTCTCATCACTTAGGAGAGAACTTGGAATGTGCTTGGTTGAGTAAAGGTGTAGGTTTTCATGATCCTATAGAAATACTAGGATTTATACCTTTAACCATCTCACAAAATACCTAAGAAACCATGATCTTTGTATTGAGCCATCTAGAAAACATGTGAGATGTTAGGAAGATGCACTTGGTTCATCATGCTTGTTATGATGCATTACTATGGGCCAAAGTGTCATCTAGAGACATTAATCCTTAATTGGACCAATCATTGGGAAGGCTTATACACAATTGATGTGCATATAGCTCCAAGAATATGATTGGAAATGTCAAATAAAATAAAATTTAGTCTATGTCTATCAAACCCTGAGAAACAATTTCCTATTGATAAGCCAAAGTGATACAAAGTGTTGCAAAAATATTATAACTTTTGCAAAATCTCAAGATTGTGTCAATATCTAAATCTAGAGGTGATATAATTTTAAAATAATTTTTCCTTGATAGGAAATGATCTAACAATATTACCCACAAAATTTCGTGATTTTTTGATCTTTATTGAATTAATAATGAATTTTTTAATCTGGCCATAAGGTTATCGACCGATATCACGACCGTACATAACGCCGCTCGATCGATACGACATATCGAACCGGCTTACCCGTTCGTTATCGGGCTCGATCGATTTATGGCGCCGAATGCCGTCATACGTAAATGCTCAGATGCGATCGGGTCGGGCCTGACCGATCTATATCGGGCCGATCGCCATTTATGGCACGACCGCCACAGACAGAATCGCCAGATGCGATCGCCTGCTCGATCGCTTCCCATCACCGATTCGACGACTACTAATGGCAATGATCGACGATGTCGGGTTTTTAGGGTTTTCCACGGTTCGACTCGCCATAGTTTCGATTTTCTCCTCTTCCTCTTCCGACGAACCTCCACCGCACCATTTAGCCGGCCTCCTTCGCCTCTTCCGGCGACTCCACCGACCGAGCTCCCATTGGAGTGCTCTGACTCAAGGACCTCCTCTTGTCACCTCATTCACGCTCTAGTTTCCACTCTCTCGGCTAGGGTTCTGGTGGACACTCGCTCGCTGATTTTCACCATGCCGCCTTGGTAAAATCGCATCTCTGATCTATGTTTGTTTGATTCTATAATCTTATTTCACTAACTCATGTTTATCTTTTGTCCATGCATCATCTACCCACATTGTGCATATTTTGTGTGTGTGTCTTTTTATCCATTTAGAATTAAGCATTTTGCTACTAAACGCACCCGGGCACCTCCGACCGATGAGGGCCCGTCAAACCCTAGACCCACTGTTGATCCCCGATTTCCAAATTCTGTCCTTGAAACTGCTTTCAATAAAAACAAATTCCAACTTATTCCCCCTAGATCAATAGATCCTAATTTTCTTAAAGATTACTGTTTTGACATCGTTCAAATCATTCAACATTACCAACTTGAGTCCTTAGTCTTTTGTGAACATCACGTTAATATCACTCTCCTCTCCGAATTCTTCAACAAACTACGACCGGCTGGGGATGAGAGATACCGGACTCGCGTTGCTCAGCGCGATCTGGATTTCAGTCCCCAGATCTGGACTGATTTTCTCGGTTGCCTCTCCTCCGAGGATGATCTCGTCTTATATCCATCTTGGAGTGACCCTCTTCCATCTCCCTTTGAGGGGATTTCTTTAGATTCCCTTCACGATACCTTCTATCACTATCCTCGACCCTTGAATGTTAGTACTTATAAGCTCCACATATCTCCACAATGACATGATATTGTCCACTTTGGGCCCAAGCCCTCATGGTTTTGTTTTTGGGCTTTACCCAAAAGGCCTCATACCAATGGAGATATCTTTTTTCTTATAAGCACATGATCTTTTCCATGTCTTACCAATGTGGGACTTTGATTGTATTCCCCATACTCCCAACAATCCCCCCCTCAAACGAAGGACCACATTGGGCCCCCCCTCAAGCCTATCCCTCCTCGAAGGATTTTCTCTGCTTGATGTCCGATCTTCAACCCACCAGGACTTCCTGCCAGTTGTTCGGTCCCCCCGACCCAACTAGACTTCCTTCCTGATGTCTGGTTCTCTTGATCCGGACGTGGGAGCTCAACTTCCTTCGTTCGAGGTTCATGGCTTGACATGGACCATGGCTCTGATACCAATTGTTAGTGCATATAAGATCCACATATCTCCACAATGGTATGATATTGTCCACTTTGGGCCCAAGCCCTCATGGTTTTGTTTTTGGGCTTTACCCAAAAGGCCTCATACCAATGGAGATATCTTTTTTCTTATAAGCACATGATCTTTTCCATGTCTTACCAATGTGGGACTTTGATTGTATTCCCCATACTCCCAACATTGAACACCAACTTATTTCAATCACAAGAACTGTCTGCCTCTGACAACGTCCTTTATAAGGTCGTTGCTCACTGTCTTCTCCCTATAGTTACTCGTGGTTTAGCTTTGGTGCGCCCTCCACACTTACTTCTCATGCATCTCCTTCGTTCATACTCAGACATCAACATTGGCCTCAATACCTTCCATTGCATCACTCATTTCATAAAGCCAAATAATGGAAAGGTGCATATTCCTTATGGAAATGTCCTTACTCAATGGCTAAGCTCAATAGGCATTGATGTAAATATAGGAGTCATTAAGGTCATGAATAGGAAATATGATCAGATGACTCGACGGAGTTTCTCATTAGCGGGCATGAAGGCCGACAAAGGATCCGTCTCATCGACCCGGACGGCGAGATGCGAGTGCGCCCGGCACACCAGAGGATGCCGCGCGAAGGAGGGCGAGGTAGTCGCAGATGTTCTTGAGGGCGATGAGGGGAGATCGGCCGCGATACCGGTCTACGGACACATCCTCCGTGCCCGCCGATGCATTTGCGGGCGAGTAGACACGCTGCGTTTTGCGGAGCCGCACTCGAGCATCAGAGCTTCTCTCTCGTGAGAGAGGTACATCGACAGCAGCAGGACATCCTGGCGATTCTCCGCCCTGCTGCGCCTGGACACCCTCCTCACGATGGTTCGTCAGCTGCTCCGATGGATGTTGAGGACGATGATCGTTAGCTTGCTCGTTTTTCTTTGTTATTCTCTTTTTGGCCGTTTGTACGGCATAGACTCTTTTTTGTGTAATGACTTTTAATCAATGAAATGAAATATTTTTGTTGATCATTTCTATTAGTGCCTAAAATTCGGTATTTGTCAAGTTTAGGAGTTGATCATATAGTAAGAAGTTATGTATAGTGATATGATACACTTACACCTTTTGGGTCATAATTCTGTTATTTTGGATATCGTATCAATCCATTAATCTGATGAACATATTTTTCGTCTCATATTTTTCATATGTTATATTAGTCGAATAAAATGTGTATGCCAAGTTTCGTGATTTTTGGACACCCATAGAACTTTCTACGCATTGTCAAACCTTGACTGAAAATTCGGATTTCAGTTTTAGTTCGATATCACGATCATTGCGTTATTGGCGATCGATCGACAAGATCGGCAGATTGATCGCTGCCTATTCGATCGAGCCGATGACCTTTATTTTGGATTAGAAAATGGCTTTTTCATCGGTTACGAGGTTTTATATAATTGCAATAGTATATACTTAATAATTTGTATGGCACGAAGAGTCTTCTTGCTGCACTGGTTCAGGGGGAGTTACATCCCTTATTTCTAAAATTGTTGGTGCGAAGCTAGGATATATTTGCCTATTCTTTAATTGTTTATGCTTTGCGTCATGAATCATGTCGTGAATTAAGGGGGAGTTTCATTTCAATTTTATACCTTAGTTCAAGATATAATTCTTTAGACTTATTGGATAATCTCTTCTCTTTTTATTGTATGTCAAAGGGGAGAAGGGATATTTAAGTTAGAATTCATATTGAGATGTATGTTAAAGACCTAACTTAAATGATTGCCAAACATCAAAAAGGGGGAGATTGTTGGTGCAACAATGCCCCAAGCATTTATATATTTTGATGTTTGGATAATCATCTAAGTTAGGCAATGGTTTGTGATCTAATTGTGAACGTGTTTAAGTGATGTGAAAATCCAAGTATGAAGACTTGGTAAAGATAAGTCCAAGTGTGACCTTGGCAAAGAGAAGACCAAAGGCAAGTCTTGGCGATAAGTCCAAGCATGTAGTCTTGGCGGCGTAAAGTCCAAGCGCACTTTGGCAAAGAAGAAACCCAAAGCATGACGAAACCAAGGAAGCTTTTGAAGGCAAGCGCATGGATGGAGTTAACGGACTCGAGAAATCCTAGAGGCGCAAGGTGATGGAGAAGCTAGAAGGTTAAGTCTAGGCTTAGGGTGTGTTTCCAAGTATGAATTAGTCATACTTGGTATGTACCGATCATTGGAACATGGTATCGATCGAATCGCCCTTAAAATATAGCATTAAAAGTTGGAAGATCAGTATCACGATCGGGTTATCCTAGCCGGTGCGATCGACTCTAAGCTCGGCCAGATACAAGCCGCCAATCATCGCCATTATTGGCGATCGATCGCTGAAATAGAATAGCCCGCGTAGCGATCGGCTGAGCCATATCGATCGACCGAATCGTTGTCGGTCGGATCGATAGTTTTCCGTTGACGATGACGGCAAAGCAAATCTCGCGAATCCGGTGTTCGTAAGCCGTTAGAATTGGCGGCAATGGTGATGTAAGTCATCACGAATCGATCGGCTCACGGGAAAAAACAACCTCTTCTATAAAAAGAGGGTGGTGGAGGTTTTTGGGGTTAATGCTTATTCTCCAATCTTTCTCAACAGCCTCCACGAATTTTCTAGCTTTCTAAGTGATTTAAATCTCCTCCTCTTCTCTCTAAGCTTTGATCTTCATTCTTTGTAAAGAAGAGGAGTTGTCTTGTAAAGAAAGCTTATTAGTGGACTTGCTTGGATTGATCCACCTCAAGGATCGCCGTGGAGTAGGAGCGCTATCTCCGAACCACGTAAAAGGCCTTGTTTGCGTTTGTTATTGTTTTTACATACATTATTGTGTTTGCTTCCGCTAATCTTCTTGTAGAAACCGAAAAAACGCTATTCACCCCCCCTCTAGCTTCCAAACGATCCCTAACAAGTGGTATCAGAGCCATGGTCCATGTCAAGCCATGAACCTCGAACGAAGGAAGTTGAGCTCCCACGTCCAGATCAAGAGAACCAGACATCAGGAAGGAAGTCTAGTTGGGTCGGGGGGACCGAACAACTGGCATGAAGTCCTGGTGGGTTGAAGATCGGGCATCAAGCAGAGAAAATCCTTCGAGGAGGGATAGGCTTGAGGGGGGGCCCAATGTGGTCCTTCGTTTGAGGGGGGGATTGTTGGGAGTATGGGGAATACAATCAAAGTCCCACATTGGTAAGACATGGAAAAGATCATGTGCTTATAAGAAAAAAGATATCTCCATTGGTATGAGGCCTTTTGGGTAAAGCCCAAAAATAAAATCATGAGGGCTTAGACCCAAAGTGGACAATATCATGCCATTGTGGAGATATGTGGAGCTTATAAGCACTAACAATGTTCACAATTAGATCACAAGCATTGCCTAACTTAGATGATTATCCAAACATCAAAATATATAAATGCTTGGGGCATTGTTGCACCAACACATTGGACTGTGGTAAAGCATATTTTGAAGTACCTGAGAAGGACTAGGAATTATATACTAGTTTACCAGGTAGACCAATTACTCCCTGTGGGTTACACAGATTCTGACTTCCAATCAGATAGGGATAACAGTAAGTCTACCTCAGGTTTTGTGTTTACTTTGGGAGGTGAAGCCATTGTATGGAGGAGTGTGAAGCAGAAATGTGTGGCGGACTCCACCATGGAAGCTCAGAATGTGGCAGCCTCTGAGTCGGCCAATGAAGCTGTGTGGCTCAGGAACTTCTTGATGGACTTGGATGTGATTTCTGGTTTTCCCAGAACTATCATAATTTATTGTGATAATAGTGGTGCAGTTGCAAACTCGAAGGAACCACGAGCCCAAAAGGCAAGTAAACACATAGAGCGCAAGTACCACCTAATACGAGAAATCGTAAAGAGAGGAGAAGTTACTGTGGCCAAGATTGCATCGGAGGATAACCTGGCAGATCCTTTTACTAAGGCCCTTCCGGTGAGAGCTTTTGATAGGCATATGGAGGGAATGAGAATCATATGTATGGCAGTTTAAGGATAACATAATCTTTTAGTATAAGTGGGAGATTGTTGGGATGTATACTGAAAAGTCTATCTTTTGTATAAACATCTTTATTTTTGAAATAAGAATCACATGATCATTGTTTGCATATTTGTGGTTATGCATATTGTCTAATACATTACATTGTAGATAACATTATATGTGGTGTCACACGGGAGATCATGTTATCAGTTCCTTGTAAAGTATAAGTAATGGCTCACAATCGAGATGGTTATGGACAAACCATTGGAATGGTTGTAGTGTGATTTGGTATTGGTTTGTCTTGACCATAGAATTACACTAGTACACTTTGTGTGTATTGAGCAGGACTGACATAGAGGTAATTCGATTTATTGCTGACTACATAATCAAATCGGACCTCGGATATTATGTTGTACATGCTCTTAATCCCGATATAATAACGGGCACATATACTTAGTATTCATTTCTTTAATTTACTAATGGACGAGATTTATAGAGTAAATCGATAGGCTCGGTAAGTTGGGAAATGATATTATTTATATGGTGTGCCATTGATTATAAGAGGAAACCGTGTCGTATATATTAGGATGATGATGTCCCCTTGAGGAGCTCATAAGGTTCATCATGTAAACCCTACAGGTGGACTTGGTTCGGCATGATGATAAGGTTGAGTGGTACTACTCATGCAGTTAGATGTTCATTAATTAATTGTCAGTAAATTAATTAATCGATGGACATTTGAGATCTTAAACACAGGGAGATAAATGTACAAATAATATATGGAGCCCATATTAACTTATGGGGGTTGGTGAGGTAGATCAATGATAATCCTCTAGTGGAATGGATTATGATTAATGGATCGGACTTTATGTGGGCTTGATTCATTGGGTGACCAAGATCCAACTCCTCCTCATGGTCCCTATTGTAACCTATTAAAACCTCATGAAACCTAGATCCAATGGTTGAAAAAAAAACTCTAGATCTGACGGTGGAGATTAAATCTCTAGATCCGACAGTTGAGATTAAATCTCTAGATCCGACGGTTGAGATTAAATCCCTAGAAGCGATGGTGGAGATTAAAGGAGGCTTAGGACTAACTCTATAAAAGGAAGGGAAGAGGGGCTAGGGTTTGGGCGACAAGAGCAAGGAGGTTGGGCGGCCACAAATAAGGAAACTTCTTTCCTTCTTCTTCCTTTGGTGGTCGGCGCCTATTCTCCTTTTTTCTCTCCTTTGTCGACATCCAAAGCTCTTCCTTCTCTTCTCCTTGGCCGGTGGAAACAAAGCATACGGTCTCTTCCCTTGGAGATTTGGCCAGCGTCCACCATCCTTCTTCTCCTCTTGGCCGGCAGCAAGCATCAAGGATGGTGCTTGGTGGTTAGTTAATGGAAGGAGAAGAGTTTTGTTTGTATACTTCCTCTTGTTTGGAGCGAGCAAGGAAGTAAGATTGGTGATCTAGGAGGTTTCGACTTTTGGAAGATCATCGCCCACACGACGTCCAAAAGGAGGAAGGACATACAATAGAAGATTGAGAGGTATAACGCTTGTTTATTTTCTTTTGTAACATGTCTATAATTGTTTTTCAATCATATACATGTTGTATATTCTGTTTTATGGATAAATTAACTTGGACCCCAAATACAAATACAAAAGTCGACGATCCGTACATCGTCTATTCTGTGGCTATTCGTAGAATAGTGGTTGGTGGCTTGAACAACAATTTTGTTCAAGTGACTACTCTAATCGAATAGCACGACGATGAAATGGTAGCTTGGGTGATTCCTCCTTGTCAAGGATAAATTTTTTATCCGGGGACGTAGAATGGATCGCCATGAATAAGCGACCGAGTTGAAGTGGGAAGCAAAGTTTTCCCTCTTCATTCTCCTCCCATTGTTGCCTCTATGTCTGTTGCTCAGCATATATGTCATCGAGGCGCGATTGGAACGCGGAGAAGTCATAGGCAGTTGTACCTGCATCTTGCTCATGAGTAGAAGAAAAAATGGTGGTGCAGGTGCAAGTTCTCATTGTGGACTAGGTGGGCTCAAAATGATCTTTGCTTCTTCCTAGCAACTTCTCCCTAATCCTAAGCTAATTGCAAAGAATATAAGTGACAATAAATTATAGTCTAAATTATACACATGAATGCAAAAAGATTGAAAACAGGTAAAATTAAACTTGGGTTGCCTCCCAAGAAGAGCTTTGTTTAAGGTCTTTTAGCTCGACCACACTCCATTATCTTCAACTTGGCTCCGAAGGCTCTGTAAACCTCCATTCATCTGTCTCTGAGTTGTCTTCTGGTTGGCTCGACTTTACCCGACTGAAAGTATAGCCGTCTAAGAAGGGAGCTCTACACTCTGATAGGTCGAAGAGGATGATCTCCCCATCTACTTCCAAGGAGATCTTGTGCACCTTTATGTCTATACATGCTCCCGCAGTAGCCAGAAAAGATGATGGGATTCTGGGGGTTTGGTCTTGCATCGAGTATAATAAAATTCGTATGTGTCACGAAATTCTCAATACCACAGACACATGTGCTAGCATGCCGACGGTTTCCTTAACTGAGTCATCCCCCATATGAATACCAAGGCCCGTTGGTTGGATCCCATTCAGTCCCATCTTCAGATAGAGTGCATAGAGCATCACACTGACTAATGATCCCAAGTCGCACAGTGCTTCATCAAAGCTCTCCTAATAAATTGAGCAGGGTATAACAAATTCACCAGGGTCCTCCAGCTGGGGTGGAATCTTATCTTCAATCTCAGCCTAGATTGGCAAGGTCAACATCATGGTCATACATCCCTTGGGGAATCTATTTTTTTGTGCTACTCTCTCACTACACACTCCCTCTTCCTTGACCTAACTCAGCTCGATAGGCGGCGGAGAGTTATCCATGGTTTGCGACAGTTTAGGCTATCTGGGCCACCTGTGTCTCCAACATCTTTGTGTGACTTGCAAGGCCGTCAACAGTGGACTTCAAGTCCCTAAGGGCCTCTTTAGATTTTTGATGTTGGCATCGAAATTCTCCATTGTCCTTAGTTTGGATAGCAATGAAGTCTTCCATCATTAGTTCCAGTCTATACTTATGTGATTGTTGCTGCCTATTGCCCTGTTGTTGCCCATAGCTTTCTGATGATTGGAAGTTCTCCAAGTTATTCCGATAGAAACAAATCGGGTGGTTTCTCCATCCTTGATTGTAAGTGCTAGAATACGAGTTGTTGGGCCTTTGATTATGATCCCAAACCGCGTCGACGTGCTCGATCAACTCTTCTAAACCACCCTGCCCTCTATAGTGGTCCTTCTGATAGGTTGTTGCTCTCTCTCCAAAGTCATTGACCGCACATGCAAAAACAGGATATAAAGAGTCAAACCGTCTGCTAAGTGCATCCATCCTTGCTGCTAGGCGGTCTACGAAGTTGACAGCATATCGTCCCCCTGCAAGAGCTGGATGACTACGCTCAGAAGCCCATTGATGGTGGTTCTGGGCCACCTCTTCAATCAACTCCTCCGCTTCCTCGATAGTTTTGTTCATTAGCGCTCCTCCTGCAGCAGAATCGAGAGACATCTTTATGGCATACGTGATCCCATTATAGAAGATGTAGATCACTAGCCACCTTTGTAGTCCATGGTGGGAGCATTAGTAGAGTAGCCCCTTGTAGTGATCCCAGGCTTCAAATAAAGACTCCCCCTGCTTTTGACGGAAGCTCGTGATTAGATGACACATGTGAGCAGTCTTGCTTGGTGGAAAAAATTTGTCCAAAAATCTCTGTTCACACTGCTCCCATGTAGTAATGCTTCCCGATGGCAGGGAGTGAAGCCATGCCATAGTCTTATCCCGCAATGAGAAAGGGAATCGGCTTCGGTAGATCGCATCGGCAGGTACTCCATTGATCTTCATTATCAAGCAGATTTCCAAAAATGTCTCCAGGTACCAATTCGGGTCTTCAATCGCAGCTCCCCCGAATTGACTTTGCTAGACCATGTGTATAAGAGCAATTTTCAATTCAAATTTGTTTGCTGAAATGCACGATCTAGCTATACATGACCAAAATCCTCTGGCACTAGGGGTTGTGTAATCTCGTAAAGGTCGACTACCTATGTTCTCCACGGATGCGTCTTGGCCCTCCATTCTCTTCTGTTTTGCTCTCCTGCGATGGTAGGTTCATTGAATTTCTAGATCGATCGGAATCAAGCCTTCTGATCCTAGGCATTTATGCATACGAAGAACTGAGCGACAAAATTAGGAGTATTACCTAATGCTCAGAAACATGAAATAAACAAATCTAGCTTACTAAATCAAATGAAGAAGAGCTAATTATAAAAGAAATTGTAATACTACTACTAAAATAAAAATTAAATCTAGATGTGCAAAATCTAAAACTGAAGTAAATAAAGTAAAATAAAAGATAAAAGTAAAGTAAGAAAATAAAGCTAACCTAAGTCTGACCCAATTATCCACTTCTTGATTCGATATCGAATCAATCAGTCCCCGACAACGGTGCCAAAAACTTGATGCACGCGAACGCTACCTCAAATTTCGCGACGGAGACCGTCGAGGACTCAAAGCGCACGCTCGCGCTCAACGCTCGCAAGTGCATGGATTTCTCCAAGTAATAAATAGATTATCGATCCCACATGGACTAAGATTCGAGTACCGATCTGTTCAGTGGGCGTTATTGTTCGGAGTTCAATTCTAATGGTTGCGATTAAGAGGGTTGTCGGCGGTCCTATCTCTAGTACGGTGTCACACGGAGGAAGAGAAGGGTTGCTACGAGTCTTTGAGGGAATCATAGGATTTCGGCTTCTCTTGTGCATCACAGAACACGCTACCAATTGAGTATTATCTAGACGTCTAACTCCAACCTTGTGGAAGGGACATCATACACTCCCCCGATGAGCTTTCGCATCTATCGGAAGCTACTTCTGCAATACCAAGTCAACCCTTGGAATTAGGATAGGGTAGGCGGTACGAGGATGCCGAATCAATCCCTACAGTGAGATGGAACGTATCTCGTTTCCGACTCTATCGCATCCTTCTATCTACGGTTACGGGAGAAGAGTCCAACCCCTAAGTTCCTCCTTAATTATCCTAAATCTTTGATACGATGGCTATCTCCCCTCATATTGGCTTCAGATAGTAAATAGATGACCAAAACAAATAGTTATAGATCTAAACAATCACCAATTGCAAATATAAACTAAAGAATTAGAAATATATTTGGAATCACATGTTCTACGCACACAAACGACTCCCTAATCCTAGAATTGGTAAATCTACTCCATGAATATAAGAGAAGAAACACAAAGCATGATCATGTTTAGATATACAATGGAAATTACGCACGAAAAGTAAATTACAATGCAATGGGGCTCTTTTCTCAGGCATTGAGGTGCAGAACTTGATCCTCGAGCGGCTTCCTTTCTCCCCATTATGAGTTCCCGAAGCTGTTTAGAGTGTCATAGTGTCGTCCCAGCCGTCGTACCTCCCCCCTAGGGTTTAAGCGTAGCTTTCTTTATATAACCATGAGGCTGACTCTTCACAAAATCCGAAAAAAGACCTAATCGCGTCAAAATGGTGTGCCACCACATGACAGTGTGATTCCATATAACCAAGCCATGTGTGGCTCTGTGGTGGCAAATCTTGAGCTTCGAACATGGTCGTGTGTAGCCACATGCCCTGGCCATGTCCCCTACTGTATCCAGTTGCCAAATGCCCTTTTTCGTCTAAAAGTGCGTCATTTTCCCTATGAAATGCTATCCTGCACACAAAATTACAAAGGGCATATCTCCGAACCAAAAAATAGGAAATGCATACAAAACAAAGTACTATATGCATGAAACAAGTATAAAATGTAGCAAGATATAAGCAAAAACTACTCCTAAAACCCTATATGTTTTGCTCACATCAATTCTCCAAGACTTAAATCTTTGCTTGTCATCAAGCAAACCTCAGTGCCAATAAATTTTAAAAAGTATTGTTCTATACTTATCATGTTAACTAGATTTATCAAGTGGTATTTTCAATCAAAGCAAAATATATGTGTTCTAAAAATTCACTAAGTTAGGTCCTCGTGCACGTACCAAGCGAATCTTCTTAGGGGATACTCGTTCCATGGTAAGTTAAGTCATCATCCTATAGCTTTCCTAAGGTCTCCGACTCTTAGGCACTTACTTGCCCAAAGCGAGGGTCATTCCCTAGATCTAGCAAAAAGTCTCAAAGGCGTGGTCGGTATTGAGATAAATTGGTAGGTGTTTCTCCAGTAACCTAAATCGGTCTCAAAGGGGAACCTAACCATTTCCACCCACGACAACTATTTTTTATTCCTCATAATTTTTTTTTTCAATTATTTTTTTTTCTTTCTTTATTTTCTCTCTCTCTTGGGATTTTGATTTTTCCGAATGGACTTCCACAATCGAAGCATCTCCAGTAACTAAAATGCTAAATCTAGAGTCACCTATGGATTCTAAAGTACTAGACTACCGAGATAAATTATAACTAGGTACGTACTAGATTTTCCTTTCAGAATGTTCGTCATATGTAGGTGTAAAAATAAAAGCTAACCAGTATAAGTCTAGAACATTCATTAGAGTAAATAAAATAAAATACCACGAGGTAAATGAAGCTAAGGTACCCATGGAAATAATCTCATGAAGAAAACCTTAAAAATACTACTGAGGCAGCTTATAGATAGCAAAAACTAAGTGCTAAAAGAAACTAAACAACCTATGCATGAATAAATGAATGCTAACTAAAATGCAAATATCAGGAAAGAAACTACTGCTAGAAACAAAATAAATCAAAACTTGGGGCCTCCCCCCAGACTTAAGCGAAACATACCTCTAGTATGGTGGACGAGGTGAAAAGTCTGGTAGCCTCGACATCTCGGGATCCTAGGAGAATCTAGTGTTGAGTCGTTGATGCCACATGTACATGTGGTCGATCTGAGAGCTGGTGGATGCAACGGCTGCTCGTTGCTCCTCCTCCTGTGCCACTGTGCCTACTAGGCACACATGTGCTACCGCATCTCTTGGCGGTTGGTGGCCTCCTCCTGGCGATGGGCAGCCTCTGCCTGGAAGTAGATACGAGCCTCATCGTAAAACTTCTCAACCCATTAGAAGTTCTCTCGGAAGCCCTAAAACTCTGTCTGTGTGTAGGCGCTCTGCTCCTCCCATTGCTGCCTTTACGTCTGCTACTCGGCATTGTTGGGATGTATATTGAAAGCCTAGTCTTTGTATGGACATCTTCATTTTGAAATAAGAATCAAATGATCATTGTTTGCATATTTATAGTTATGCATATTGTCTAAAACTTTACATTGTAGATAACATAGTGTGTGGTGTCTCACAGAAGATCATGTTATCCGTTCATTGTAGAGTATAAGAAGAGGCTCACAACCAAGATAGTTTTGGACAAACCATTGGTATGGTTGTAGTGTAATTTGGTAGTGGTTTATCTTGACGATAGAATTACACAAGTACACTGTGTGTTTTGAGCAGGATTGACATGGAGGTGATTCAATTTATTGCTGACTACATAATTGAATCGGACCTCGGATATTATGGTGTACATGCTCTTAATCCCGATATAATAACGAGCATATGTACTTAATATTTATTTCTTTGATTTACCAATGGGTGAGATTTATGGGTTAAATCGATAGGCTCGGTAAGTTGGGAAATGATATTATTTACATGGTGTGTCGTTGATTATAGGAGAAAACTATGTCCTATGTATTAGGATGATGATGTCCCCTTGAGGAGCTCATAAGGATCATCATGTAAATCCTGCAGGTGGACTTGGTCTAGCATGATGATAACGTTGAGTGGTACTACTCATGGAGTTAGATGTTAATTAATTAATTGTCAGTAAATTAATTAATTAACGGACATTCGATATCTTAAACACGGAGAGATATTTGTATAATTAATATATGGAACCCATATTTAATTATGGGGGTTGGTGAGGTAGATCAATAATAATCCTCTAGTGGAATGGATTATCATTAATGGATCACATTTTATGTGAGTCGGATCTATTAGGTGGCCAAGATCCAATTCCTCCTCATGGTCCCTATTGTAGCCTATTAAAACCCTCATGATGCCTAGATCCAACGGACACGATTAAAAGGATGCTTAGACAAAATCTATAAATACGTTACAAGGCTTGGGCGGCAAGAGGGATTATCCTTCTAAGTTTTTTGGGTGCTAGGGTTTGGAGTGGTTGGGCAGCAAGCATTGGTTTGGCTTCTCCCTTAAGGCCAACAGCAACCAAGAAGAGGATTTGGGTTTTTATCTTTTCCATTGCTCTTGGCCGACTCCTCCTTCTCCTCTCCTAGGGCGGCACCTTCTTCCCTCAAGTCTTGGCCAGCGACAACAAGAGTTCATCCCTTGGCCGGCGGCCTCTCCTCTCCCTCTCCTAGGGCCAGTGGCAACCTTTCTTTATGATTAGTGGTCGGCACAAGTAAGTAGAAGAAGGGAGTTTGTTCTTCCCTTGTTCGGAGATAGCAAGGATGGGAAGATGCGATCTAGGAGGCTTCAACTCTTGGAGGATCGTTGCCCACACAACGTCCAAGAGGATGATAGGTCATACAATAGAAGATCAAGAGGTAAAAAAGAGGTATAATCTTGTTTGTTTTGATTTTTGTCCTTTTGTATTATGTATGTGGTTAATTTACTTGGACCCCGATGATAAACACAAAAACTGGCTATCCGTTCATCATCTATTCCGCGGTTAATCGAGGAAAAGAGTTAGGTTGCTTGAACAACAAGTTTGTTCAAGCGACGAGTCAAATTGAGAAGCACGATGATGGATCAGTTGCTTGGGTAATCCTTTTTCTTCTGGATTAATTTTTTCTAATCTGGGGATGTATGATTGGATCGACATGCACAAGCGACCGAAACGAAGCTAGAAGCGAAGCTTCAACCTTCAAGTGGTATCAGAGCCACGGTTTCCGATTTTGTGTGTTTAGGATTCGGTTACTTTTATGTACTTATCATATATTATGTGTGCCGGATAATAGTAGGATGTGCGTAGGCTAACTTTTTGGTTGCATGCATAAGATCCAACTATTATGGCCATATGTGTGTGTATGCAATTGTATGTGTGTAATCGTAATATTATTTGAATCCTTGGGGTTGACGAGGCTAGTATTTAATTTTTGTAATTAAGTATGACATTGTTTAGCTACTCTTTTATTTTAGTTTACTTTCGATCTAGATTTCATGTACACTCCTTTGTGGAGTATAGGATCGATGGATGTAAATTAAAATAATCTTTCTCAGCTCAGATCTTCGGATGGCTTGTACATGGCGTAGGGAGGAGCGGACGAGGTGGCAACACGACTGGAGGCATATTGGAGAACAAAAGCCATAATAGTTGGAAAATTTGTTTTTCATATTTATTGCTTTTGATTTATATGCTTGTTGTGCTTGCATAGTTAAAATTTCTCAATTTTAAATTACTAAGTGGGAGAGGGATATTTTTTAAATTTCCACGACCTCCATTACAATTTGACATGTGATGCGAACAAACTTGCGTGTTGGCTCTGAGTGTCTTACTCTATATCGGATGAGTTTATTTTACGGATCACTAAGTCAAATATGTTTATAAGAAATTATTTAGGAGCGTGTGTACTTCCCCATCGGAAGACACATAATCCGAGATAATTGCCTTAGTATCGAGTAATGGTGAACACTTAGATGCAAATAAAAGTATCCTTCCCATCGGAGTCACTGCTTTTATTTGTAGGGCCGAAGAGGAACAATCTATTAATTTTATTTGTCAAAAAGTAAGGTTGAAAGGATAATAAAATTAATGGGTAAAACCTCCTCTTACAAATGTAGAATTCGTATACGTCCACACTATCATGGCATACAATATTCTCGGTGTTTTGAGGTGTTGGTTGATTTTAAAATTTTATTGTTTAAGGAATCAATAATATTTTGAAATCTAAATGTTTTTGATCTATGTGATTCTTAGGTTTTTCAAAAATGACTTTAAACCCACTTACTGTGATACTAAAGGAAAATAAACTTACTGGACCTAACTATGTGGATTGGAAAAGGAATCTGGACATAGTCTTGACTGCTGAGGAGTACAAGTATGTACTTCTTGAGGAGTGTCTTCCTAAGCCTACGGATGATTCTGGAGAAAAGGAGAAAGATAGTTATAAGAAGTGGATCAAGGTTGATGAGATGGCGCGGTGTTACATTTTGGCTTCTCTGTCAAATGTATTGGAGCATTAGCATCAGGCCATGAATACTGCTTATGACATGATGCTCAATCTCAAGAAACTTTTCGGATACCAAAATCGGGCTGCTAGCCAAAAAGCCATGAGAAACTTAATGACGACCACCATGGTTGAGGGAACACCTGTGAGGGATCATGTTCTCAAGATGATGGCTCATTTGAATGAGCTGCAAGTCCTTGGAGCTGAGATCGATGGGGAAACCCAGGTCTATATCATTCTCCAATCTCTACCTAGGAGTTTTGAGTAGTTTTGCATGAACTACAACATGAATAAGAGGTTGTATTCATCGGTGGAGCTTCTGACAGAACTCCAGGCGGTAGAGGGGCTTTTTCATCAGAGTTCTCAGGCTTTGGTTGCCCAGAAGTTTTCTACTTCTAAGCCGAAAGATAAGAAGAAGAAGAAACAAGGTGTAGCAGAGGTGGTGGAAGGATCACAGGGAGGAGTGAAAAAGCCGAAAGGCAAGTGCTTCACTTGCAAGTAGACTGGACATTGGAAGGTTGACTACCCCAACCGGAAGCAGAACAAATGTATATCTTTTGGTCTAGTCGTTGAAACATGTTTAGCGGTGTTATCTACTTGCACCTGGTGTGTAGGTACGAGAGCCACTGATCATGTATGCAATACTTTGCAGGGGTTCTAGGAAACCAAATGACTAGTTGAGGGGGAGATTACAATCTACATGGGCAATGCTACTAAGGTGGTAGCTATTGCAGTGGAAGATGTTTATTTATCTATTGATAGGAATAAAACTTTGGTTCTGAGAAATTGCCTTTATGTACCTTCATTTAGAAAGAATTTAATTTCAGTTTCAAAATTATTTTTGGATGGATATTCTATTTCTTTTAATGACAGAGTTGTTATAAAAAGGAATAGGGAGATTATCTGTTCTGGTACGTTGGTAGGAAATTTGTATACTCTTGAACCAAAAGCTCTCACGATGCAAATAGAAGTGAATAACTCATCTTCTAAATCTAATAAGAAAAAAGAACCTTCGAAAATAAACCAAACGTATCTTTAGCATCTAAGGTTAGGTCATATTAACCTGAGTAGAATTCAAAGGTTGATAGCTGATGGACCTTTGGGTTTATTAGTGGTGAAGATTTCCCAACCTACAAATCTTGCTTGGAAGGTAAAATGATCAAGAGGCCTTTTAAGGCCAAGGGGTATAGAGCCAAAGATGTGTTGGAATTGGTTCATTCTGATTTGCGTGGTCCTATGTCTATCTCGGCTAGAGGTGGTTTTGAATACTTCGTCTCTTGTATAGACGATTATTCAAGATATGGATACATTTACTTGATGCGTTGCAAGTCTGAATGCTTTGACATGTTCAAAGAATTCAAGGCTGATGTGGAGAAACGTCAAGGTAAAAGTATCAAGACACTACAATCTGATGGTGGTGGTGAGTACCTCTTGGGAGAGTTTAGGAGTTACTTATCAAAGGATGGGATTCAATCCCAACTATCTGCACCTTATACACCCCAGCAAAATGGTGTGGCAGAGCGAAGGAATAGGACTCTTATGGAGATGGTTAGATCGATGATGAGTTATTCTGATTTACCAGATTCGTTCTGGGGGTAAGCTCTAGATACGACAGTGTATATTCTAAACTTGGTACCATCTAAATCAGTACCTTCTACTCCCATAGAATTATGGACTGGGCGAAAGCCTAGTCTAAGACATATTCGGATTAGCAGAGTCTAGCACATGTGCTGAAGGTAGATGTTGGTAAGTTGGGACCTCGTATAGGAGTGCGATTGTTCGTAGGCTATCCTAGAGGAACGAAAGGTGGTTTGTTCTATAGTCCTAGAGATCAGAGGGTGATCGTTAGCACAAATGCCCGATTTTTAGAGGAAGACTATGTGATGAACCATAAGCCCATGAGCAAGATTGTTCTGGAGGAGTTGAGAGTGGAAGTCACTACTTCAGTACCAACGGTACAAGAGGACATACCACAAGTGACTACACCGCATGTCATAGAGGAAATATAGGTGATACCTTGTTGTAGTGGGAGGGTTGTTAGACAACCTGAGAGATTTATGTTCTTTGGAGAATCTTCTGATTTGATCCTTGGCGAACATGAATCTGATCCCTTGACATATGACGAGGCAATCCAAGATAAAGATGCGATATCTTGGCAAAGGGCGATGAATTCTGAGATTGAATCTATTGATTCAAATCAGGTCTGGGAGCTAGTAGAACCACCCAATAGTATAAAAACCATTGGATGCAAGTGGATCTACAAAAGAAAGAGAGGAACAGACGGGAAGTTTGAGACCTTCAAAGCAAGGCTTGTTGCGAAAGGGTTTACTCGAAATGAGGGTATTGATTATGAGGAGACCTTTTCGCCGGTAGCCATGCTTAAGTCTATTCAAATTGTCTTATCTATTGCTGCTCATATGGATTATGAGCTTTGGCAGATGAATGTCAAGACAACTTTCCTTAATCGAAGTCTTGAAGAAAACATCTATATGGAGCAACCAGAGGGATTCATTGCAAAGGGTAAAGAGCATCTTGTGTGCAAGCTTAATTGGTCCATTTATGGTTTGAAGCAAGCTTCAAGATCATGAACATTCGCTTTGATGAGGTAATCCAGTCATATGGATTTATTCAAAGTCCGGATGAGTCTTGTGTATACAAGAGATGTGACGAAAACCTAGCGGTATTTCTTGTTTGATACATAGCTGACATTTTTCTCATTGGTAGCAATGTCAAAGTATTGTCAGACGTAAGGGTATGGTTGTCCAAATAGTTTGATATGAAGGACTTGGGAGAAGTGGGACACATCCTTGGGATCAAGGTTATAAGGGATCGCAAGAAAAGGATGTTATGCTTATCTCAAGCTTCATACATAGACACTATTTTGGCCCGTTTTAGCATGCAGAACTCCAAGAAAGGTTTTCTACCTTTTAGGCATGGAGTACCTTTATTTAAAGAGATGTGTCCTAGAACATCAAAGGAGATAGAGGAGATGAAGGCGGTTCCTTATGCTTCGGTGGTAGGAAGCATCATGTATGCTAAGTTATGTACGAGGCTGGATATCTGCTTTGTCACGGGCATGGTTAGCAGATATCAAAGTAATTCAGGATAGGGACATTGGACTACGGTAAAGCATATATTGAAGTACCTGAGAAGGACTAGGGATTATATGCTAGTATACCAAGTAGATCAATTACTCCCTATGGGTCACACAGATTCTGACTTCTAATCAGATAGGGATAACAGTAAGTCTACCTCAGGTTTTGTGTTTACTTTTGGAGGTGGAGCCATTGTATGGAGTAGTGTCAAGCAGAAATGTGTGGCGGACTCCACCATAGAAGCTGAGTATGTGGCAGCCTCTAAGGCAGCCAAAGAAGCTATATGGATTATGAACTTCTTGATGGACTTGGATGTGATTCCTGGTTTGCCCATAACTATCATAATTTATTGTGATAACAGTGGTGCAGTTGCAAACTCGAAGAAACCACAAGCCCATAAGGCAAGTAAACACATAGAGCTCAAGTACCACTTGATATGAGAGATCGTAAAGCGAGGAAAAGATGTTGTCACCATGATTGCATCAGAGGATAACCTGGCAGATCCTTTCACTAAGGCCCTTCCAGCGAGAGCTTTTGATAGGCATGTGGAGGGAATGGGAATCAGATGTATGATACTTTGATGGTAGCATAGTCTTTTAGTATAAGTGGGAGATTGTTGGGATGTATACTGAAAGCCTAGTCTTTGTATGAACATCTTCATTTTGAAATAAGAATCACATGATCATTATTTGCATATTTATAGTTAAGCATATTGTCTAAAACTTTACATTGTATATAACATGGTGTGTGATGTCACACAGAAGATCATGTTATTAGTTCCTTGTAGAGTATAAGTAGAGGCTCACAACCAAGATGGTTTTGGACAAACCATTGGTATGGTTGTAGTGTAATTTGGTATTGGTTTATCTTGACCATAGAATTACACTAGTACACTTTGTGTGTATTGAGCAGGAGCGACATAGAGGTGATTCAATTTATTGCTGACTACATAATTGAATCGGACATCAGATATTATGGTGTACATACTCTTAATCTCGATATAATAACAGGCACATGTACTTAATATTTATTTCTTTGATTTACCAATAGGCAAGATTTATGGGTTAAATCGATAGGCTCGGTAAGTTGGAAAATGATATTATTTACATGGTGTGTTGTTGATTATAGGAGAAAACTGTGTCCTATGTATTAGGATGATGATGTCCCCATGAGGAGCTCATAAGGATCATCGTGTAAATCCTGCAGGTGGACTTGGTCCAGCATGATGATAAGATTGAGTGGTACTACTAAAGGAGTTAGATGTTAATTAATTAATTGTCAGTAAATTAATTAATTAACAGACATTCGATATCTTAAACACGGGGAGATATTTGTATAATTAATATATGGAGCCCATATTTAATTATGGGGGATTGTGTGGTAGATCAATGATAATCCTCTAGTGGAATGGATTATCATTAATGGATCGGATTTTATGTGGGTCGGATCCATTAGGTCGCCAAGATCCAACTCTTCCTCATGGTCCCTATTGTAGCCTATTAAAACCTTCACGAAGCCTAGATCCAATGGACACGATTAAAAGGAGGCTTGGACGAAATCTATAAATAGGTTACAAGGCTTGGGCGGTGATGTGAGCAAAACGTATAGGATTTTAGGAGTAGTTTTTGCTCACATCTTGTTACATTTCATGTTAGTTTCATGCATATGTTACTCTATTTTGTACGCATTTCCAATTTTCTGGTTTGGAGGTCTGCTCGTTGAATTTTTATGTGCAGGTTAGTATTTCGGGTTAAAAAGATGCACTTTCGGAGCAAAAGGACATTTCGTAGCTAGACGCAGAGTGGGACACGGCCAGGGCGTGTGGATTCACAGGGTCGTGCCCAATGGGTGAGATCAACACCCCAGGGCCGCACATGGCCTGACCATGTGGAAACACACGACCGTGTGGTGGCCCGCCATATTTCCGCGATTAGAGATTTTTCTAGATTTTGCAGTGGTCTGAGGTGATGTCTATATAAGGATGGCTCCGTCCAAATCCTAGGGGAGGCACGACGGCTAGGACAACACGCCGAAGCCCTAAAAAGCTTCGGTAACTCGCAACGGGGAGGAGGAGCGTCGTTGGAGGTCCACACCTTGCACTTCAATGCCAGAGAGAAGACCACGAAAGCATTCTAATTCTTTGTTCCTGCATGTTATTCCTTATGTATTCGAACATAAACATGCTTTGTGATTCTTCCTTCATATACATGGAGTAGTACTTTCGATTCTAGGATTAGGGAGTAGCTTGTGTGCACATTACAATGTTGGTTCATGTTAAATTCTTCCTTTGAGTTTGATTTGACAATTGGTGGTTGTTTTTAGTATATCTATCCGTGTTTGGTTTTCTATCTACTGTGCTTAAGCGATACAAGGGGTGACAACCCTCGTATCTAAGATTTAGGGGGTTTTATACAAGGAACCTAGGGGTAAACCTGATCTCCTGTAACTGTGGGTAGAAGGGTGCGGTGGAATCGGAAACGATTCATCGTAGGGATTGATTTGACATCCTCGTACCATCCATCCTATCCTTTTATGCGGAGATAGCTCCCGGTAGATGCGGCGCCTCTGCGGGAGAGTGTATGATGTCCCTTCCACAAAACCATAGATAAACGTCTAGACAACGGCAATTGACAACATTGTTTTGTGATACACAAGCAAAACCGAAGTCCTAGAATCACCTTTGAAGACCTCGACAAACTCCTTTCCTCCTCCGTGTGACACCGTATAGAGTAAAGTCCACCGATAACCCTCACCAATCGAAACCTCTTAGAGTTATGTCCGAACAATTACAACCACTAAATATATTGATATTCGAATCCCAGTCCCTGTGGGATCGATAATCTTTATTACTTGACGACATCCATGCACTTGTGGGCGTTGAGCACGAGTGCGCGCTTTGAGTCTTCGACGGTCTCCGTCGCGAGATTTAGGGTCGCGTTCGTGCGCATCAAGTTTTTGGCGCCGTTGTCAGGGACTGATCGATTCGATATCAAATCGAATGGTGGTAAATTGGATCGGACTTAGGATTAGATTTATTTACTTACTTTATTTTCTTTCTAGTTTACTTTATTTTTTATAAGTTTTCTATCTTCCATATTTAGCTTTAGTTTTTAATTTTCTGTTATTTTTATTTTATTTAATTCTAGCAGTAGTTGTTTTTATTTCTTTTTTTTTGCATCTCAAATTTTATTACCTAGATTGTTCTATTTTCTGCTTTTAGAATTAGTTAGCACTCCTAATTTTGTGGCTTGGTTCGTCATATGCTTAGATGTTTAGGATCGGAAGGTCTAATTCCGATCGACTTAGAAATTGAGCAAACCTTTCATCGTCGGAGAGCAGAGAATGAAGAATAGAGGATCAAGCCGCATCCAAGGTGAACATAGGTAGCTGATCTGCTCCTTGCGCTAGAGGATTCAGGCCGAGTATAGCTGGACTATCTGAATAGACCATATTCGTTCAATGGGCCAGGAGGAGGTAACACTAAAATAGTATACCCGCTTACTTAGCAAAACCATTGCATATTTTATTTTAAATTTTAGAATGGATAGATAGGGAAAATAGTTAGTCAACTCTTGATAACATTGTATCAGGATGCAGCGAGATGATAGTACATTAGGGAAACAAAGTCTCGAGTATTCGAGCTAGATAAGGCGTATCTAGCTTGGTGCACTTGACCGAGTGGAACTAGCTGAAGCTACCTCGCTGTATCCTAAACTAGTTAGACCAGGAAGCAACCCTAAGTGACTTAAGTGATATTTTCTTGAATTTGGCTTTGTCTAAGGAAGTGGTCGTTGTTCCGATAAAAGAAGGCCCCTGTGGCTCGCCACAACCTGGAAGCCAGATTCTCGAAAAGTTACTTAACGATCTAAAGGTTAAATCTGAATCTAACCCAAGGTTAACTATCTCTAATTAACCTAAAATCATCTCACAAAACATATAAGGTAAACAAATTCTGAGACACATAGAATGGGTGAGATGTTAAGGACAATTGAAATATACTTAAAATACAACCTCTTCAAAATGCTACTTATTTTCTCAACTATTGTACGTAATGACTATTTACAACTCTTTAGGCCAAAGTTTAGCGCCCCCTACATCTCTTATACTTCATATATTTGACTAAGGAGGAGGGCAAACTAACCCTAAGGGTTATATTACAAACCTTTAGATTATTGGTGTAGAGGGACAAACCTTGAACCAATCTATCTAACTACTGCTAGACGCATGCTTGGACTCATAGTTGATTTACCTAGATGCATGCATATACGATATTGTTTTTAAAACCCCTATTTTATACAAAACCCCCAACATTTTTTTTTATTTATGGCAAAAGGGGGAGAAGTGCAAAAGTTAAGGGGAGTAACACAAAATTTAATTTTGAAAATTAAAGTATCTCTTTCAAAACTCACCTAGGGTTAAGGGGGAGTTTTGGTTAAGGGGGAGATTTTGGAAATGACATTCATCATTTACTATCCTTATTTTATGCTTTAATTTCCCTTAACTTTGTGTTGGTTTGTCATAGATCAAAAAGGGGGAGATTGTTGGTGCAGGAGCACCAGATAATCGAACCTGTGTTTTGATTATGGCAAAGACACAAAGTTAAGTTTACATAATTATCTCACGAGCTAAATCGAGTGCGAAGAAAAGTGCTAAAGCTAGAGCTGAAGGCTAGCGACACCTGGAGGAAACCGCGGTGGTCGGGCGACACTCGAGTGACTTCGGAGGGAGCCAAAGGAATCGAGTGGAAGGCCGGAAGTGAGAGCGACAAAGTAAGTATCGAGGTAAGCTCGTGTGAGGGAGAGATGGTAAGGTCGTGTCCTTTGTACGGGGACGACCGTAGGCGGCGATCCGACTAAGACTTCCTGTGGAAGGTCTAGGTCGATATCGGACGGTTAGAAACCGTCACATTTACCATTTTCCATGCTAACCTCTTACTGTAAGGAAGTAGCCAGGCTGGCACTCGACTGCTGGACATTGGGCAGTCGATTGATGCTCATCAGTCGACTGATGGAAGGCATCAGTCGACTGATAGGGACGAATCAGCCTTTGCGTTAGGTCAAAATGGATATGGTTTGACGCGGCCACTTCGCGATAAAATTTGGTACAACTTCGTGATCTGTTCCAAAAGATGAGGAGACATATTCAGAGGCTAAACTCTATAAAAGAAGGGGAGGATTCCAACTCCAAACATCATCAAGATTATTCTCTAGTGCTCCTACAATGCCAAAGCTCCAACACTATCATAACGCCGATGCGACGACAAGTTCTAATCCTCTTCGTTGGCAGCAGCAACACATAACATATTTTGTTATTGTATTCTTTGTTTTTATTCGTAACGAGGTGAGGTAGGCTTGTTGCCTCATCCACGTACTTTCAATTTTGTGATCGTTGTCTCCTACCTCCAATGACGAGGAGATGTTATAGTGCTTTGCCCTCTTTATGTGGTCTAGGACCGTTAGATCCTTGGGGTAGCAACCGCTGGGTTGTGAACCAAGTAAAAATAAATGTGTTTTTTTTTATTTTTTCGCTATGCTTACTTGTGTATCGAACAAAAGATTTACGCTAGCTATTCACCCCCCCCTTTAGCGACGCTTCTCGATCCAACAGACCCTTGGCATTAGGATGGGGTAGGCGGTACAAGGATGCCGAATCAATCCCTACGGTGAGATGGAACATATCTCATTTTCGACTCTATCGCATCCTTCTATCTACGGTTATGGGAGATGAGGCCAACCCCTAGGTTCCTCCTTAATTATCTTAAATCTTTGATACAAGAGCTGTCACCCCTCGTATCGGCTTTTCACAGTAAATAGAAGACCAAAACAAATAGCTATAGATATAAACAATCACCAATTGCAAATTTAAACTAAAGAATCAAAAATATATTTGGAATCACATGTCCTACACACACAAACTACTCCTTAATCCTAGAATCGGTAAATCTACTCCATGAATATAAGAGAAGAAACACAAAGCATGATCATGTTCAGATATACAATGGAAATTATGTATGGAAAGTAAATTACAATGCAATAGGGCTCTTCTCTCTGGCATTGAGGTGCAGAACTTAATCTTCGAGCGGCTTCCTTCCTCCCCGTTGTGAGTTCCTGAAGCTTTTTAGGCCATCGGAGTGCCATCTTGACCGTCGTGCCTCCCCCCTAGGGTTTGGGCATAGCTTTCTTTATATAACCATGAAGCTAGATCTTCACGAAATCCTAAAAAAGACCTAATCGTGTCAAAACGGTTGGCCGCCACACAACCGTGTGTTCCCACATGGCTAGGCTATGTGTGGCCCTATAGTGGCCAATCTCGAGCTTCGAATACGACCGTGTGTAGCCACATGCCCTGGTCGTGTCCCCTACTACATCCAGCTACCAAATGCCTTTTTTCTTTCCGAAAGTGCACCATTTTCCCTATGAAATGCTATCGTGCACACAAAAGTACAAAGAGCATATCTCCGAACTAGAAAATAGGAAATGCATACAAAACAAAGTACTATATGCATGAAACAAGTATAAAATGCAGCAAGATATGAGCAAAAACTATTCCTAAAAATCTATATGTTTTGCTCACATCAATGCTTTAACTCATGATTATGATCAATTTAATGTTTTGAGTTTTGGTAACCTTTATTGTGAGCATTGTGGTAAACAATGGCATACCATTAACGATTGGCCGGATATATTTTGACCTTCGCAATTTGAACAAGAAGATGTCACCTATAATTACAACCAGTGGCCACAAGATGATTCCTATTCATATAGTTATGACCCTGGCTACTTAAACCCTCAATATTATCTGCCTAAATCCTGACTTGAGCAGGTGATGAAAAATTTCATTCAAACGCAACATTGGGTGATCACTGAATTCCAGCGGCGACATTCAAAGACAAAGATAATACTAGAAGAATTAAGGTTATCTATGAAGAACATTGCTAGCCGACAAAAGAAGTTGGAGATTCAGATAGCCCAGATCGCCAACCAGTCTACTACAACACCGGGCCGATTACAAGAAAAATCTGAAGGATAATCCATTCAATCACTGCTAGAAGGATAACTTGAGGATTATATAGTTGATACTTTATTCAAGGAGTGCATTGCTTTAATTAAAATACCTCCTAACCACAAGAACTCAGAAGAGCCTGCCATAACCCTCACCGAAACTTTTGTTATCAATAACGAAGCCCTTTTAGTGATTTGTAATGATAAAATTTCATTTGATATAATAGAATCTGCCAATCAATTTTTTTGTGAGGATATTTGTAGTGAGTTACATTATTTATAGCATATGGATGAAATGGAATATCATGATCAAACTCCTGATGATTTTTTGAAGATAAGTATGTTCAATCTCGAGCCAAGGAAGGAAGATAATAAATATCTTGCTCCTCCACGAGCAAGATTTAAGAGATATGGTGATAGAGGACCACGAGGCAAGAGGCATAAAGTGAACAAGAATCTTGCCCCTCCACGAGCAAGATTTAAGAGATATGGTGATGAATAAGGCAAGAGGCTAAAATGAGAAAATATCTTGTTCCCCCACGAGCAAGATTCAAACTCATCAAGAAAGGGAGGAGGAAAAATCTCCTTAGGGCACCAGAGCCAAGATGAAATATAAGGGTACGGTTGAGCTAGAGACCTTAAACAAGTGCTTCTTGAGAGGTAACCCAAGTTTAAATTTACATGTTTTTAGTCTTTTTGCATTTATGCATGTTAGTTTAGACTTTAATTTTTGTCCATTGGAATCTTCACAAGTGTTTTAGAGTCAGATAAAACTTGCTAGGTAGAAAAGAGATCCCTGTTGGTGCAACAGTGCCCTAAGCATTTATATGTTTTGATGTTTGGATAATCATCTAAATTAGGCAATATTTGTGATCTAACTATGATTGTGTTAAGTGATAGGAAATTCTAAGTATGAAGGCTTGGTAAAGAGAAGTCCAAGCGGACCTTGGCAAAGGAAGTCCAAAGGTGAGGTCTTGGCAGCGTAAGTCTAAGCATGTAGTCTTGGCGGCATAAAGTCCAAGCGGACCTTTGGCAAAGAAGACACCCAAAGCATGACGAAACCGAAGGAAGCTTTTGAAGGCAAGCGCATGGATGGAGTCGTGGACTCAGAGAAATCCTGGAGGCACAAGGCTGATGGAGAAGCTAGAAGGTTAAGTCTGGGCTTAGGGTATATTTTCAAGTATGAATTAGTCATACTTGGGGTGTACCAGTCGATTGGAACATTGTGCCAGTCGAACTGCCCTTCAATATGCAGCATTGGAGGTCAGAAAACTGCTGGTAGTCGATTGGGAGTTATCCCAGTCGAACTGATGATAGTCGACTCGGACCAGACTGCCGCATACAAGCTAGCAGTCTATTGCCATTATTGGTAGTCGATTGCCACAAACAGAATGGCTCGTAGCCGACTAGCCAGTCAACTATGGGCAGCATCAGTCGAACTGATGCTTTTGGTAGTCGACTGATAGCCCTCCCGTTGGTGATGACGATTGCGAATCCCGTGAATCTGGCTAGCCAGAAGCCGTCAGCTGTGGCTGCAGTCGATTGATGAAGCACATCAGTCGACTGATGGTCCTCCAACGGGAAAATAAGTTGCTTTCCTATAAAAGGAGGCCATGAGGTGCTTGATGAGGCTAGTGCTTACATTCATACTTATACTCTCAAGCTCCCCAAGTTTTCTAAAGCTTTCTAAGTGATATCTAACCTCTTCTTCTCTAATTTCACTTCTATCATTTGTAAGAAGAGAGGTTCATTTGTAAAGAAGGCTTCTTCGCCTCAAAGGAGATCTTAGTGAAGATTGGATTGGGTTGATCCATCTTACGGATCGCCGTGGAGTAGGTACTTAATCTCCGAACCACGTAAATTGACTTTGTTAGCGCTTGTCTTTGTTTCTTTAGTATTTTTGTTTTTGCTTCTGCTAACCATTTGTTTAGAAACAAAAAGAGGTTATTCACCCCCTCTAGCCTTCCAAAGATCCCTAACAAGTGGTATTAGAGCCCAGATCACATCGGAGGATCTAACTATCAATCAAAGCATGACATTTCAGAGGGATATAGTACGGCGAGGCCTCCATTTTTCGACGACAACGATTTTGGCTATTGGAAAGGTAGGATGGAATACTACCTCATGAATGACATCGAAAATTGGTTTAGTATTGTAGATGGATTCGAAAAGCCGATAGACGAATTTGGAGCACCACTACCGACAAAAGATTGGACAAGGGATATGGCAAAGAAAGCGCAAGCTAACGCAAAAGCAACGACCACACTTCAATGTGGTCTATCCAAGGAGCAACTTTCCAAAGTCAGGCCCTTCAACTCTGCAAAAGAGCTTTAGGAGAAGCTCATCGAATTGAATGAAGGATCAAAGGAGACTAGAAGAGCCAAAAGAGACCTATTGATAGGTCAACTCCAAAGCTTCACCATGAAGACCAACGAGACCATGAGCCAAATGCACGGTCGCTTCAAGGAAATAGTCAACGGACTACATGTGATAGGTGAGAAGGTCAAAAACCGAGACCTTGTGAGGTATATTCTTCAAGCTTTCCCTAGAACAAACTTATGGGCATCAATGGTAGATGCTTATAAGGTGTCGTAGATGCTTATAAGGTGTCTAGGGATCTTTCTTTGGTAAAATTAGATGAACTTTTTTGTGAATTTGAGTTGCACGAGCAAGCTAACACTTCATCCAAGGAGAAAGGTGTAGCTCTTTTTGTAGGAAAGAAGGACAAGAAGAAGAAGGAGAAGAAAGAAGTCTCTTCCTCATCCGAATCTGAGGAGGAGTCATCTAGTAGTGATGAAAAGCTATCGGCAAGTGAGGTGTCTTATTATGTAAAGAAGTTTGGTGGGAGGTCAAGGAAACTCACCAAGAAGGATGCGAGGAGGATGTTCTAATCCTCCAAAGGTAAAAATTCTACTAGTTCAATTCCTACTTCTAACGTTACTTGCTATGGATGCAACAAAAAGGGTCATATCAAGCCAAATTGTTTGGAACTAAAGAAAAAGGAGGAAAAAGAAAAGAAGAAGAAGGACAAGAAGGAGAAGAAGAAGAAGGAGCCCATGATAGCCCAAACTTGGGATACACAAAGCATAGAAGATTCCTCCGATGATGAAAAACTTTGCCATGTCATAAGAAACATGGCGCTCATGGCCTTGGAGGATAGCTCAAGTGAAGAGTCATCCTCCTCCTCAAGCGACGAATCGTCATCTAGTGACGATGAGGTAAAGGACTCCCCTAGAATAGAATTACTATATAAAACTATTGCATGCCTTCAAAATGCACTAAATAAATCAAAGTCTAGGATTAAGGATTTAAAAGTAGAAATTAGATCCATTAATAATGTAGAAATTTCTTGTGATGATGCATGTTCATTTAGGAATGAGAATGATGAACTTAGAAAAGAAATAGGTAACCTAAGAGCATGCTTAGAGAAATTTACGAATGGGTCCAAATATCTTGATATGATTCTTAGGGACCAAAGGGCAATTTATAACAAGGTTGGCATAGGATATAGGCCTAAGGAGGAGGAGGTAGTTTTTACATCCCTTGTGAGTAGAAAATCAACCGTTAGGAGCAAGGTTAGAAAGGCTTGGGTCCCTAAGAAATTTTTAATTGATGCTACCGGACCTAAAATTTGGGTGCCTAAGACTTGTATTTTTCATGTTGTATAGGTAGAAAGACCAAGCTTATGGATTGTTGATAGTGGTTGCTCAAAACACATGACCGGTATTGAGAGCAAATTCATAACAATCAACCACATTAGCAAAGGGAAGGTGTCTTTTGGGAATAGTGGTAAACTTAAGATCCTAGGAAAAGGGGCAATTGAGGTATCCCCAAACCTTGCAATTCACAAAGTATTATTAGTTAAAAATATGAAATTTAATTTTCTTAGTGTAAGTCAACTATGTGATGTCAATTTTAATGTTAAATTTGATTCTTCTAAATGCTTCATAAGACACAAAAATCAAAATGATTGCATGTTAGTAGGTTTTAGGAAATCAAATATATACTATGTTGATTTATCCTATGCTTCTAATGCTTCTACTAAGTGTCTTATTGCAAAAGAAGAAGAGAGTTGGTTATGGCATAGGAGGCTAGGGCACATCAACATGAAAAATATTGCCAAAATAGCCAAGATGAAGCTAGTCAAGGTGTTGCCAAAAGTCAAGTATCTTAAGGACAAAATGTGTGATGCATGTCAAGAAGGAAAGCAATCAAGATCATCACACAAAGGTAAAACATTACTTAGTACCGCTTTACCTTTAGAACTCTTGCATGTTGATTTATTTGATTGTCATAGCACCCCTTCATTAATTGGTAGTAAATATTGTTTAGTTATAGTAGATGATTTTTCTAGATTTACTTGGGTATTCTTCATGAAACATAAGGATGAAATCCTAGGAATAATCATAGGATTTAGCAAAAGAGTAGAGAATGAAAGAAATCTCAAAATCAATCGGATCCGGTGTGATCATGGTGGAGAATTTGAGAATTCTAACTTCTCCAAATTTTGCTTAGAACAAGGGTACAAGCACAAATTTTTTTATCCTAGAACACCTCAACAAAATGGGGTGGTGGAAAGGAAAAAGTCGTGCCCTACAAGAAGCAGCTAGAACTATGCTTAATGCATATTCTTTACCTAGCTACTTGTGGGAAGAAGCAGTCAATATCACTTGCTATATCCAAAATAGGGTTTTAATTCATAGGTTTTTAGGAAAAACTCCATTTGAATTACGAAATGGAACAATTCCGACAATTCACTATTTCAAAGTTTTTGGATGCAAGGTTTACATTTTAAACACCAAAGACAACCAAGGTAAATTTGAATCCAAAGCGGATGAAGGAATCCTAGTTGGATACTCATCCACTAGTGTAGGATATAGAGTTTATAATAAGAGAACTCAAAAGATTGAGGAATCCTCAAATGTGCAATTTGATGAAACCTCTAATACTTACCCTAGGAAATCTCCCATTGATAATGATATCAATGACAAAAATCAAGAAATTACTCAAAAATTTCATGATTTAATTTTAGGGGGTAATGATCAAGGGGGAGAGTTAAATCAAGGGGGAGTAAGAGGTGATTCCGATGATGAAAGAAGGGTTAAGGATAATCATGATCAAAATCAACCTAATACACCTCCTAGAACAATAAGAGTTCATCAAAATCACCCTCTAGATCAAGTTGTAGGTGAATTATCTCAAGGTGTTAGGACTAGGTCATTTCATAGAGCTCCCTCTAGTCATATAGCCCTCATCTCCCAAATTGAGCCCAAAACAATCAATGATGCATTACTTGATCCGGATTGGATCTTAGCAATGCAAGATGAATTGGCTCAATTTGAAAGGAGTCAAGTTTGAGAGTTAGTTCCTAGACCTAATGATAATACCATCATTACTACTAGATGGGTTTTTAGGAACAAACTAGATGATTAAGGCAATATAACTAGGAATAAGGCAAGGTTAGTTGCAAGGGGCTTAAATCAAATTGAAGGACTTGATTATGATGAAACATATGCCCTGGTTGCTATGTTAGAGTCTATTAGAATCCTATTAGGATATGCCTCCTACATGGGATTTAAACTTCATCAAATGGATGTAAAGTCGGCATTCCTAAATGGGTTCATTAAGGAAGAGGTAGATGTAGAACAACCTCCCGGGTTTGAAAATGTAGATTAACCTAACCATGTATTCAAGCTTAGAAAAGCTTTATACGGTTCGAAACAAGTTCCCCGGGCTTGGTATGAAAGATTGTCATCTTTCTTGGTCTCTATGGGATTTAGAAGGGGTCAAGTAGACCAAACTCTCTTTATTAAATCAAAGTCTAAGGACATCTTTGTAGCCCAAGTATATGTAGATGACATTATCTTTGGGTCAACAAATGATGAGCTCCTTCAAGACTTCCTCAAAAATATGGAGAATGAGTTTGAGATGAGTCTAGTTGTGGAACTAAATTTCTTCCTAGGTCTACAAGTCAAACAAACAAATGAAGAAATTTATGTATACCAAACTAAATATGCTAAGAAAATGATTAAGAAATTTGGTTTGGAAAATGCTAAAGTAGTGTCAACCCCAATGGAAACTAATACAAAAATAGATGATGATCTTGAAGGAAAACAAATTGACCTTAAACTCTATAGGAGTATGATTGGTAGCCTTTTGTACCTAACCACTAGTAGACCCGATATATTATTTGCGGTAGGTATGTGTGCAAGGTACCAATCATGTGCCAAAGAGTCACATTTAGTGGTCGTAAAAAGAATCTTAAGGTATATCAAGGGCACACTAAATGTAGGACTTTGGTACCCTAGGACAAAATCTTTTGATTTAATTGGGTACACCGATTCCGACTATGTGGGTTGTAAGTTATATCGGAAGAGTACTAGCGGTGGATGCCAATTTCTTGGATCCTCCCTAGTGAGTTGGAGTAGTAGAAAATAACCTTGTGTTGCTTTGTCAACTACCGAGGCCGAATATGTGACTATGGGTAGTTGTGTGGCTCAACTGCTTTGGATGAGACACACATTAGAAGATTATGAGCTACACTACTCCAATGTCAATGTCTATTGTGATAATGTGAGTACCATAAATTTGACCAAAATTCCGGTACATCACTCTAGAACTAAGCACATTGAAGTGAAACATCACTTCATTAGGGATCATGTGGCTAAGGGGGACATTGAACTTAATTACATAGAATCTAAGTCCAACTTAGCAGACATATTCACCAAGGCTCTCCCTGAAGCGGAATATTCATCACTTAGGAGAGAACTTGGAATGTGCTTAGTAGAATAAGAGGTCTAGGTTTGCATTATCCTATAGAAATTCTAGATTTTATACCTTTAAGCATCTCACAAAACACCTAAGAAACCATGATTTTTGTATTGAGACACTTAGACAACATGTGAGATGTTAGGAAGATGCACTTGGTTCATCATGCTTGTTATGATGCATTACTATGAACCAAAGTGACATCTAGAGACATTAATCCTTTATTGGACCAATTATTGGGAAGACTTATGCACAATTGATGGGCTTATATGATTGGAAATGTCAAATAAAATATAATTTAAACTATGTTTATCATACTTTGAAAAAATAGTTTTCAATTGATAAGTAAAAGTGATACAAAGCTTGCAAAAATTTCATAACTTTTGCTAAATCTCGAGTTTGTGTCAATACCAAAATCTAGAAGTGACATATTTTTAAAACCATTTTTTTGTGATAGGAAATGATCTAACAAAGTTGACCACAAAATTTCATAATTTTTTGATTTTTATTGAATTAATTAGACATTTTCCAATCTAGCCAGAAAACCTATCAGACTGATAGCAGTCGACTGGTGCCTATCACCAGTTCGACTGATACGCCTTTCCCCGAAACGAGCTCACCCGGTTCACTGGCAGTTCGACTACTATTTATGGCAGTCGACTGTCGTGCACAAAACCATTCATAGTCGACTGGCTTTTATCAGTTCGGCTATCGAATAACGACAATCGACTGATGTCGCGGGTTTTAGAGTTATCCCACTAGTTCGACTCGCCAAAAACCCAAACCCCCCTCTTCTTCCTCTTCCGACGAACATTTCCATCGCGATCTTCTCGCCTCTTTCTTCCTTTTTCCGGCGATCTCACCGGCCGATTCTCGTGCCTGAAAGCTTCTTCGACTCAAGGACCCCCTCCTCTCACCGTTTCACTCCCCTGGTATCCACCACAGCCCATTCCTTTGGTTAGTGCTTCGTGGAACCTAGACTCCGGCTCCATTCTTTGGTCATTAGCAGCCTTCCACCATGCCTCCTAGGTAAACCCTCACCCCTGCTCTTGGATTGGTTGCTTATCTATTTTTGATTCACTAACCAATATTGTTTTTGTTTATTTTTGTGATGCACTCGTCATCATCATGAATTCTTGACCTGCATTGTTCCTTTTTTTTCCTTTCAATCCGCACATTTAGAGTTAAGCACTTTGCATCTAAGCGTACCCGATTACCACCTATCAATGAGAGCCAGTCGAACCCTCCATCCACGACCGATCCTAGGTTTTCGAGTTCGACCCTTGAACATGCATTCCATAAAAATAAATTTCAACTCATTCCTCCTCGATGATTAGACCCCAAATTTATTAAGGACAACTATTTCGACATTGCCCAAATTATCCAATTCTACAACCTTGAGTCCTTGGTATTTTGTGACCACCCGGTCAACATTACCCTGCTTTCTGAGTTTTTCAACAACTTGCGACCGACTGGGGATGGCTTGAGGTATCAGACTCGCGTTTCTCAATGCGATATGGATTTCATCCCCCAGATTTGGACGGATTTTCTCGGATGTCGCCCTTCCGAGAATGAGTTCATCTTTTATCCTTCTTGGAGTGAGCTACTTCCGCCTCCCTTCGAGGATATCTCTCTAGACTCGCTTCATGCTCTCTTCTACAATTCTCCTCGTCCTCTAAATACTAATCTTTTCCAATCCCAAGAACTTTCTGCTCATGACAATGTCCTTTATAAGGTCATTGCTCATTGCATTCTTCCGATAGTTATCCATGGGCTGGCTTTGGTCTGACCTGTTCACTTCTTTCTTATGCATATATTCCGTCAGAGTTTAGATATTAATATTGGTCTCAACACCTTCCATTGCATCACTCATTTCATCAGGCCAAACAATGGGAAGGTCCATATGCCATTTAGTAATGTACTTACTCAGTGGCTGGGTTCCGTCGGCATCGATGTGACCAAGGGGGACATTAAGCCCATGACCAAGAAATATGACCAAATGAACACTCGGAGATTCTCTTTGGTGGGCTTGAAGCCCCATGAGGGATCCATTATCTGGGACCCTACATGACCGATGATGGTGCTTCGCACGAGGGTGTCACCGCCGCAGTGTTGTCGCTAAGGGTGCCCACACGGTGCCACGCGTGAGGATGCTACTTCAGGCGGTGCCATTATACCGGACTCAGCTTTCATAGCCTGCTTCGATGCCGTTTCAAGGAGGATGGATGCGCGCTTTGAGGAGCTTCGTTTGGGGCAACAGGAGCTTCGTTTAGAGCACCAACATCTCCTCTCCCTGGTGAGTAGGATGCACCGACAACAGCAGGACATTCTGGAAATTCTCCGCCCTCCTGTACTCGGACATCCGCTACCTCATGATGGTTCGTCGTCCGTACCGATGGATGCTGCTGATGATGATGTCTAGGTAGCCTATGTTTTGTATTTAGTTTTGGCCATATGTACGACACTAACTCAGACTTTTGTTAGTAACTTTTTGGTTAATGAAATGGAGTTGTTTTTAGTTCATCTCTATTCATGTCTATATTACTATGGGTTGATATTTTAAAGTTTAGGAATTGAACACATATTACTAAGTGTTTTTAAAGAAAACCTTTATTGTAATCATCGTTAAGAGTATTGATACGATACAATCCAACTTTTTTTTTCATATTTTTGTCATTTTGAATCTTGTGTCAATCCGTTAATCTGATGAGCATAATTTTAGTCTAATATTTTTCACACGTTATATTAGTCATAAATAATGTGTATGCCGAGTTTCATGATTTTTGGGCATCCACGGAAATTCCTATGCATTTTTAAACCTCGACTGAAAAACTCTAATTTCAGAGTTATCTGATATTAGTTGATTGCTTTTATTGGCAGTGGACTGCCAAGGTCGGCAGTCGACTGATGACAATATCAACCGAACCGATGACACTGTTTTGGGTTGGAAAACTTGTTTTCATCGTTTAAAACTCCAATTTTGTATCTAATATCTCCATACCATTATTCTCACAATATATTAATTATAACCTGTATGGAAAGAAGGATTTCATTTATGCATTGTTGGAGCAAAGTTAGGACATATTTGCTTATTCTATTGTTTATGCTTCGTTATTCACACATCATGAACCATGTCTTGGATTAAGGGGGATCCTCATATCGATCTTATACCTTAGTTCAAGACATAACCAATTTAATTCTTTCATGAGCTTATCATTGTATGAATCCTTCTCTTTTTGATGTATGTCAAAGGGGGAGAAGGAAACTTTAAGTTAGAATTCATATTGGAAATATGATGCTTTCATTGTGTGCATATGTTAAAGACTAAACTTAAATGATTGTCAAACATCAAAAAGGGGGAGATTGTTGGTGCAACAATGCCCCAAGCATTTATATGTTTTGATGTTTGGATAATCATTTAAGTTTGGCAATATTTGTGATCTAACTATGATTGTGTTAAGTGACAGGAAAATCCAAATATGAAGGTTTGGTAAAGAGAAGTCCAAGAGAACCTTGGCAAAGGAAGTCCAAAGGCGAGGTCTTGGCAGTGTAAGTCCAAGCATGTAGTCTTGGCAGCGTAAAGTCTAAGAAGACCTTTGGCAAAGAAGAAATCCAAAGCATGATGAAATTGAAGGAAGCTTTTGAAGTCAAGCGCATGGATGGAGTCATGGACTCAAAGAAATCCTGGAGGTGCAAGGCTGATGGAGAAGCTAGAAGGTTAAGTCTAGGCTTAGGGTATGTTTTCAAGTATGAATTAGTCATACTTGGGGTGTAATGAAGTCGATCGAACATTGTGCTTGAATCGCCTTCAATAAGCATTAGAGGTTGAAGAATCTGGCAATCGATCCGGGAGTTATCCTACCAAATCAACGATGATAGTCGACTTCGACCGGATCGCAGATACAAGTGTAGCAATGATCGCCATTATTACAAATGACCGCCACAATTAGTCATAGCGGACTAGCATCATTCTGGCAGCATCGGTCGGCCCGATGCTTTTGGTAGTCGTGATAGTCCTCTGTTGTAATGACATTGCGAATTCCAAATCGGCTCGCCAAAAGCCGTGCTTAGCTATGGGCTGCGCATTGATGAAGCACATCAGTCGACTGATGGTCCTTCAACGGGAAAATCAGCTACTTTCCTATAAAAGGAGGCCATGGGGTGCTTGATGAGGCTAGTGCTTACATTCATACTTATACTCTCAAGCTCCCCAAGTGTTCTAAAGCTTTCTAAGTGATTTCTAACCTCTTCTTCTCTAATTTCACTTCTATCATTTGTAAGAAGAGAGGTTCATTTGTAAAGAAAGCTTCTCCACCTCAAACGAGATCTTAGTGAAGATTGGCTTGGGTTGATCCACCTTATGGATCACCGTGGAGTAGGAGCTTAATCTCCGAACCACGTAAATTGTCTTTGTTAGCGCTTGTCTTTGTTTCTTTAGTATTTTTGTTTTTTCTTCCGCTAACTATTTGTGTAGAAACAAAAAGAGGCTATTCACCCCCTCTAGCCTTCCAAAGATCCCTAACAATCCCTTGTTAGAACCTCAGAAGGAAGCATGAGCGACCATGTGGATTTCAGACGGTCGTGCCCAACGGTCATAAAAGCACCCGGCAGGGCATGTGAAAAGTCTCAGACTATGTTGCACTCCAGGAGAATTCCAGAGTCTCACACAGCCGTGCCAAATCCAAAACTTTTTCCAAACGTCCAATAGGAGCCCACCTAGTCCATGCCATGAACCTACAACTACACCGCCTTCTTTTTCTACCTTTGAGCAAGATTTAGGTACATTGGCCTATGATTTCTCCGAGATCCGATCGTGCCTTTACGACATCCACGCGGGCAACAGACACATGGGCAGCGGTGGTAGGAGCATAGGACTTATACACAGGCGGAGTTTCAGGACCTCTGAGAGCATTTCCAGTGGGCCGAGGAGTTCTACGGCTAGACCCATGATTATTTTTAGGAGGAGGCTGTCTATTGCAAGGAGGTACGTCAGTTCATGCGTGATACATGATCACAGTTAGCCAGGGAGGAAGATCACAGAGCCGCCATTGCATCCACCAGTTTCCAGGTTAACCATATGTACATGTGGCACCAGCGGTTGAGCACCCGAATGTCCCAGGCGCTCGACTTGCCAAGACTGCTACATTTCCCTCCTCGACTACCATACTAGAGTTACAGTATCATTTAAGTTTGGGGGAGACCCAAATTTTGATATGCTCTTCTACTAGTGTTAGTTTTTTTTACATCTAGGTTAAGTTTTAGATTATTTACATTTATTTGTTAATGCATATAGTGTTTAGGATCCTTTCAGTGTTTAGTTATTAGTCAATTTAAGCTGCCTCAGTGATATTTTCAAAAATTTTCATGATCTGTTTCCATTGAAGGTTTTGAAACCGAAGCACTGATACACTTGAAGGGAGAAACTTCGCTTCCCTCTTCAACTCGGTCGCTTGTGCATGGTGATCCCATCTACGTCCTCAGATTAAAAAAAATTAATCCTTGACGAAGAGGGATTACCCAAGCAACTGATCCATCATCGTGCTATTCGAATAGAGTGGTCACTTGAACAAACTTGTTGTTCAAGTAACCTACCTCTTTTCTTCGATTAGTCACGGAATAGACGATGTCCGTATCGCCGGTTTTTGTGTTTATCATCGGGGTCCATGATCATACAATTGTAAACAATCATATACATAATACAAAAGAATACTAATCAAAATAAACAAGATTGTACTTCTTGTTATACCTCTTGATCTTCTATTGTATGTTCTTCCTCCTTTTGGACGTCGTGTGGGTGACGATCTTCCAAAAGTCAAAGCCTCCTAGATCACGTTCTTCCCTTCCTTGCTCTCTCCGAACAAAGGGAAGAATAAAGAAAAACTCTTTCTCCTATCTAGAACTGACCACCAAGCTCCAAGCTTGATCCTTGCCACCGGCCAAGGAGAGGAAGAGGAGTGTCGGCCAACCTTGAAGGAAGGGTTGCCTCTGGCCAAAGGAGAGGAGGAAAGGGTGCTCCGTCCAAGAGAAGAAGATGAGATGTTAAACCCTAATTACCTTGTCGCTGGCCCTAGCTCTTGGACAATAGGCACCGCCCAAAGCAAAAGGAAACAAAACCCTAATGCCTTGCTACCCAAGCTAAGGAAGCAAAACCCTAATCTCCCAAAAGATTATCCACGCCCAAAGCCTTGTCCCTCCTTTTATAGAGCTAGGCTTAAGCCTCCTTTAAATCTCCACCATCGGATATAGAGATTTAATCTCAACCGTCGGATCTAGAGATTTAATCTCAACCATCAGATCTAGAGATTTAATCTCCACCGTCGGATCTAGATATTTAATCTCAACCGTCGGATCTAGAGATATAATCTCAACCGTCAGATCTAGAGTTCCATTTTCCACAATCGGATCAAGGCTTCACGAGGGTTTTAATAGGCTACTATAGCGACCATGAGGAGGAGTTGGATCTTGGCTGTTGGATCGAAAGTGTCGCTAGAGGGGGGGGTGAATAGCGATACGATGTCGTTAAAAAACTTTTGCAATAAGTAAAAAGCAAGTAGAGAGTGCACAGCGGAAATATAAAGTAGACAAGATATTTTTACGTGGTTCACAATCTTTCGATTGCTAATCCACGGCCCTAGTGATCCTTGATCACGTACGGAGGGCAATTCACTAAAACCACTCCTCCTCGTTGGAGGTAGGAGCAACGATTACAAAAAGAAATCAAGGCAAAGGGACACTCCCCCTTTCCTTGTTACGATTAAAGCACAAAGACAATTTAAAGAAGTAGAACTTAAATAAATATACCGACAACTCTTATAAGTAGAAGATGTAGCTTTCGTTGTCGGCGGCACTTCGTCGTAGCAAATGTGAGTAGTAGTAACGGCGTTACGACGGCGTGTTGAGAGCTCTTGAATTCTTGTTTTTTGCTTGGCTTGAACATGTCTATTTATGGATATTGATCTATGAATTTAGACATAGGTAGTGTCCAAGGTGAGGTTCTTATCCCCCAAGACTTGTTCATCCACATCCTTTGCGCCAACTCAAGGATGAGGTGTTTCATCCAACCACCTTGTGCCACCTCCAACCTCCTTGTGCGCCAACTCAAGGATGAGGTGTTTCATCCAACCACCTTGTGCCACCTCCAACCTCCTTGGGCACCAACTTGAGGATGAGGTGTTTCATCCAACCACCTTGTGCCACCTCCAACCTCCTTGGGCGCCAACTCAAGGATGAGGTGTTTCATCCAACCACCTTGTGCCACCTCCAACCTCCTTGGGCGCCAACTTGAGGATGAGGTGTTTCATCCAACCACCTTGTGCCACCTCCAACCTCCTTGGGCGCCAACTTGTTGGAGCCATTCAACTTGTGCCACATCATGGGAGCCAACCATCTTGTGCCAACTCACCTTATCTTGGGCGTCCACCACAAGGAAGCTTGGTGATGGTTTGGATGTCCACCTTGATGCCACATCACCCTTTGTACCAAAACACGAGTCAAGTCCAAATTCACCCCCTTGAAATTCGAGCTCTTCTCGAGGCTGGAACTTGACTAGCAGTTGACTGTAGTCAAAGGGTTTTGGACTGCAGTACAAGTTAGCTTAAAATATAAAGTACGATGGTTCTAACCATTTGATCTCGACCTAGACCTTCCATTGGAGGTATTGGGTCGGATCTACGCTTAACGACCTTGCTTCGCTTTCACACGAGCTTACCTTGTAGCCTCGCTTCCGGTCTTCACCCGAGTACCTCGGCTTCCTCCAAGTCCCTCGGCGTTCGACCACCTCGGTTCCCACCGGTGTCGAACCTTCCGCTCAACTTTAGCATTTCGCACACTTAATTGAGCTCGTAAGATAACAAATATACCCTTAACTATTGAGCCTTTTGCCATAATCAAAATACGGTTCGACTTTGGTGCCTTTGCACCAACAATCTCCCCTTTGATTCATGGCAAACCGACAAAAGTTAAGGAAAAATTAAGCATAACAGTAAGCTAGCATAATGATTAAGCATGAATGAGCTAGCATAAAGATTAAATATGAATGAGCTAGCATAATGATTAAGCATGAATGAGCTAGCATAAAGATTAAATATGAATGAGCTAGCATAAAGATTAAATATGAATGAGCTAGCATAATGATTAAATATGAATGAGCTAGCATAAAGATTAAATATGAATGAGCTAGCATAATGATTAAATATGAATGAGCTAGCATAATGATTAAGTATGAATGAGCTAGCATAAAGATTAAGCATGAGTGAGCTAGCATAAAGATTAAGCATGAGTGAGAAATATTATTGTTTCAAGTTCTCCCTTTGAGGTAACCTCCCTTGACCGAAGGTGAGTTCTTGAAAATAATTTTACTCCCCTTAATAGTTGCTTAAGTAAACGGAATTACTTAATATAAAAGGTAATAATTTTGTTTACTTTCTTCCTTACTTTTGTGACTTTCTCCCTTTGCCTTAACTCAAAAAGTTTGTAAATATATTTTAAGGTTTGTAAGTCCAAGCAAGTTCCCAATATAAATATATTTTTTTAAAATAATAATAAGCTTGAAAATATGTTCATCTAAAATGTACAACTCGGTTGGACTTGATTGATATAGAATGATCAATAAGTCTTGAAGGAGTTGATTAATTTTAAATAATTATACTCCATGGTTCATGTCGATGACCTTGAATCTACATCCGAACTGTGGAGTAAGGTCCTAACATCTCACGCCTGTCTCATTGGCTAAGTACACAAACACATTAGTCCTATGTGTTGTGAGATGTGTTGGCTCCTTAAATCTATAGGTATATGATTTCTAAGGTAAGACTTAGGCTAATTTCATAAAAAGAAGCAAAAGTAGAGTACATATATAGAAAAATTTAAATCCTACTCTATTACGCACATACCTAACTTTCGTCCTTAATAAACTAAATTCGGCTGGTAGTGGTTTGGTGAAGATGTCCGCTAGGTTTGATTTGGACTCAACATACTCTAGTTGTATAGTTCCATTAGTTACATGTTCCCTAATGAAGTGGTGTTTAACTTCTATATGTTTTGTCCTAGAATGACATATTGGATTTTTAGTTAAGTTAATTGAACTGATGTTATCTATGTAGGTTTTAATGTTGTTAAAGATTAAGCTAAAGTCTTGGAGAGTGTGCTTCATCCACAGGAGCTGAGAGACACACTCACCCATCGCAACGTATTCGGCTTCGGTGGTAGATAAGGCAACGCAATGCTGCTTCCTACTGCACCAACTCACTAGACTCGAGCCGAGGATTTGACAACAACCACTCGTGCTCTTTCTATCGAGTTTACTACCGGCATAGTCGGAGTCGGAGTAGCCGATTAGATTAAACTCGGTAGATCTAGGGTACCAAATACCTACGTTTAGCGTGCCCTTTAGATATCTAAGGATACGCTTGACTAGGATTAGGTGAGACTCCTTGGCACAGGTTTGTAACCTTGCGCACATACTTACCGCGAATAAAATGTCGGGTCGGCTCGCGGTTAAGTATAGGAGACTTCCGATTGCGCTCCTATAGTATTTTAGGTCAACGGGTTTTCCTTCTACATCTTCGTTTATATTAACATTAGTTGCTATAGGTGTATTGATTATTTTAGCATCTTGCATTCCAAATCGATTTATTAAGTCCTTAGTATATTTTTGTTGATGTAAATATATTCCATCTTTAGTTTGTTTAATTTGTAAACCTAAGAAGAAACTTAACTCTCCCACTAAATTCATTTCAAATTCACTTTCCATAAGTGAGATGAATCTGCTTAGCAGATCGAGTTGGTAGTTCCAAAAATTATATCATCTACATAGATTTGGGCTATAAAGATTTCTTTTCCTACGGTTTTAACGAATAAGGTTGGGTCGACTAAACCTTGGTTGAATCCTTTGGACTTAAGATAGATCGAAAGCCTTTCGCATCAAGCTCTTGGGGCTTGTTTGAGTCCATATAGGGCTTTCTTAAGTCTAAGGACATGGTCAGTTTATCTAGATTTTCGAATCCGGAGGTTGGTATCGACGTAAACTTCTTCCTTAATGTATCCATTCAAAAATGCTGACTTGACATCCATTTGAAACAATTTAAAACCTCGATGTGCAAGATATGCTAACAACATTCGGATGGACTCTAGTCCGCTACGAGGTGTAGGTCTCATCGTAATCTAAACCTTCGCCTTGACTAAACCCTTTGACTAACCTAGCTTTATTTCTAACTACTTCACCTTTATCATCAAGTTTATTTCGAAATACCCACCTTGTTCCAATAATTGATTTTTCTTTAGGTGGTGGTACTAATTCCCAGACTTCATTTCTAGTGAATTGAGCTAGCTCTTCTTGCATAGCAATAATCCAGTCGGGATAAAGAAGTGCTTGTTCAATAGTTTTGGGTTCGATTTTGGAAATTAACGAGATTTGACTAAGGTTTCGATATGAAGCTCTAGTTCGAACCCCTAAATTTGGATCACCTATAACTTGATTGATAGGATGATTTGTTTGAGTCTTAGTGTGACTGGGTTAGGTCATCTATCACTTGGTCGATAGGATGACTTGGGTGAGTTCTAGTTTGACTTGGGTTAGAGTCATCTATCACTTGGTCGATAGGATGACTTGGGTTAGGACGAGATTCAAGTTCAAGATCAGAGTCGGGTTCGCTATAAGTTGATTTGCTAGTTGGTTTTGTTAAGAGTTCGTGTCCTTCGTCAAAACTATATTAATGGTTTCTTCGACTCTAAGAGTGTCGTGATTGTATACCTATAAGCTCTCGGTGGTTGAGTATCCTAGAAAGGTTCCAGAGAGGTTTTGGATTTGAATTTCCTAGGTAATCCTTAGTGTTTAAGATATGTACCTTGCATCCAAATACCCTAAAGTACTTGATGTTCGGTATTTTATCGTGATAAATCTCGCACGAGGTCTTTTGGTGCCTCTTTACCATAAGGATCCTATTTTGGACATAGCAAGTCGTACTAACGGCCTCTCGCCAAAATCTATCGGGTAGGTTATACTGCTTTAACATTGTCCTAGCGGCTTCTTGTAGGGTTCTATTTTTCCGCTCGACTAACCCATTTTGTTGTGGGGTTCTAGGACATGAAAACTCATGGTGGTATCCGCTTTAGGTTACGTAAACTGTAAACCCGTGGTTTTCGAATTCACCACCATGATCGCTTCTAAGTCTTTTAATCTTAAGGTTCTTATGATTTTCGATTAACCTACAAAGATAGATTAGTTGGTCTACGGTATCATTTTTATTTTTGATAAACATAACCCAAGTAAATATAGAATAGTCTTCAATTATTACTAAGCAAAATAGACTACCATTGAGTGACATAGCTCCATGTGAATCAAATAGATCCATGTGTAGGAGCTCAAGAACACTTTTGGTTCGTTCTTGATTAGTTAATTGATGTTGTGTCCTAGATTGTTTACCTTGTTGACAAGCATTACATATTTTATTATCCAAGTTGTTTAGTTTAGGCAAACCTATAACCAAGCTTCACTGACTCATCTTGTGGACGAGTCTTAAAAGTAGTGTCCGAGTCTTCGTGCCATAACCAAGATTCCTCTTGCCGTGTCATAAGACACTTGGTTGAGGAGTTGGGTAAATTTATTGTGTAGATGTTGCTATTCCTAGTTCCTTTAAGTATTATTTTAGATGTTGCATTTATCTTGATTACGCATTCATTTTCTAGAAATATGACCTTATAATTGTTATCACACAATTGTCTTACACTAAGTAAATTATATTGAAAGTTTTCTACTAATAAGACATTTTGAATTGTAAAGTTAGAGTTGAGCTCAATATCACCCGATCCGATGATTTTGAGCTTGCTGCTATTTCCAAGGCTACCGATCCTTGTCGCTTTGAATCGTAATTCAAAATTTGAGTTGATCCTGGTCATGTGTCGAGTAACCACGCCCAACATCCATTGATCCTACACATAAGGTAGTTGGATCGGATATTGGAATTACTAAAGGGTTGTTTGTAAGTTTTAACCTAAATCATCTCACCAATATCTACATGATCAAAACATGTTATTCCTATGTGTTATTGTGAGATGACTTTCAATTTTACTTGATTAATTTTAATGAATTTAAATTAACCAACATTAGGTTAGATTCGATTTAGTCTAAGCTCATCAAGTAATCTTTCAAGAGATTAGCTTCCGTGTCGTGGCGAGGCACAGAGGCCTTCTTTGATCGGAACAACGACCACTTCCTTAGACAAAGCTAATTTCAAGAAATTGATAACTCGACTTACTTGAGACTACGCCTTGGTCTAACTAGTTATTTTTGAAAAGAGGCTCCCGAGGCTCAATCTTTTCGTAGGATTTTAGTTGGTTTATTTTTGAAAAGAGGCTCCCGAGGCTCAATCTTTTCAGCAGGATTTTAGTTGGTTATGAGTCCTATCTAACCATTCTAAAAATAAAGGAAAAACTAAGCATGCAATTTCTAAGACTTAACAAAATACATTTTGTATTGGCTCCCTGGACCATTGAATCGAGTGGGTCTATTCACATAGTGAATTTGGTCCTTGGGAACCCAATACATGTTAGATCCTAAAGTTGAAATCAAAGTGGTCTTAGGGACCCATGCTTGGACATTTTTCTTATGTTGGTTTACTATAGACATATATGACTTATTGGTTGTATTTGAGTTAAACCCGAGTCCGCCTTGTTGTACACGGCCCTTTGTGATCCAAGAAAGAGGTCAACTCCCTAGGATCCCAAAGTGAACCTTTACAACGTGTTCCTAAGGTCATCGACGTGTGTTTTAAAAAGCCAGTTCTCAACTTCAATCTTTACAACTTGAGATGAGTCCTCCTCATGAATACGAGTAATCGAAGAGGTTAGGGATACCTCAAGATTGAGGAGGTTAACATCATCAATAAGTGTCTCGACCTTGTACTCGTAATTAGCTAGTTTCTTATTTAAAAATTTATTTGCACCATACAAAGTATTAAGTAACGACCGACTTACCCTTAATGATTCTTTTGAACCGGATACGGATCCGTGGCTTGTCTTGAATGGAAGCTCATCATCGGATTCGACTTCGACTCTTCTTCGGTTTCGAGTCGTGCTCGGTCGGCTTGGCCATTAGAGCTTGGATATCGCCTTCTTCCTCCGAACTCCTCCCAAGTAGCGCTTAGCGCTTTCTGGTCTTTGATGCTATTCTTTAGCTTTGGGCACTCGGACTTGATGTGACCGAACTGTTGACCTCATAGCATCTAAAATTAGAAGTATTTGAATTAGGTTTAGGCTTACCTTGAGTTGTTGGTCGCTTGCCTCTTGATCATCTTCCTAACTAGATTGACTAGTTCGGATTCTATTTCGAGTCTACTCCGATTCGGACTCGCCTTCTTCCTTCGGGGTGGCTTGCTTGTGGGCTTCTTCTTCTTGAACCCGCAACTAACGCAATACTCTTTCTCGGCCCGACCACGTTAGTTTGCTCATGTAATTCAAGTTCAAAACAATTCGCCTAACCTAATTTTAGAAAGGTCTGGAGACCTTGTAGGCATCGACCATGGATGCCCAAGGTGGTCCTAGGAAACGAGTTAAGAGAATACCGATAAGGTCGCGATTCTCGACCTTTGTCCGATGGCATGGAGTTGGTTGACGGCGTCTTGGATACGAGCATGTAGTTGAGTTGCGGTCTCGCTTTTCCTGCATTTTCAAGTTATACAATTTATTTAAAAGTAAATCTCTTTACATACCTTCGTGTCGCTGGTGCCTTCGTAGTTCCACTAGCTTGGTCCATAAGTCCTTTGCACTATTGAATGGGCCGACGCTTTTGATCTCTTCCTTTTACAACCCACATTGCAAGATTTGATTTGCCTTGGCATCGGCTTCTACTTGTTTTTTCATGGAATTTGACCATTGATCGTAACCCAAAGATTCACCATCTTCATTAATAGGAAGTGTGAAACCGGTTTGGATTACGATCCACATCTCGATTTGGGTTTTAAGAAAGCATTCCATCCGACCCTTCCAATAACGAAAGTCATTACCGCTGTAAAATGGGGTCGGGCGTGCTAAACCCTTCGAGATGGGCCATTTAAAAACAAGAAGAAGAACGAAAAAAGAATCTTGCAAAACACACACGAAGAATATTCCAAGACTTTCGCCTTGGATTAGTAGGGGAAGTAAAAAAGATATATAAAATGTAACTTGCAAAAAGAAATAAACAATCAAATGCGAATGTCGCTGAAGTTCCGAGGACAACCTTACTCGGATCTAACCCAAGGACAACCTTATCCGGATCCTAAAGCCTCTAATGCAATTCTATATGTAGGAGAAGATAAGCAAGTGAAATAATTATAAAACAGAAATAAATAAATAAAAATCTGTAAAAAAAAAAAGAAAACAAAGCTAGATTGGTGGTTTCACAATCTTAGCGCCTGCTCGATACCAATTGTTGGATCAAAGTGTCGCTTAGAGGGGGTGAATAGCGATACGATGTCGTTAAAAACTTTTGCAATAAGTAAAAGCAAGTAGAGAATGCACAAATGAAATATAAAGTAGACAAGATATTTTTACGTGGTTCACAATCTTCGATTGTTAATCCACGGCCCTAGTGATCCTTGATCACGCACGGAGGGCAATTCACTAAAACCACTCCTCCTCGCTGGAGGTAGGAGCAACGACATAAAGAAATCAAGGCAAAGGACACTCCTTTCCTTGTTACGATTAAAGCACAAAGACAATTTAAAGAAGTAGAACTTAAATAAATATACCGACAACTCTTATAAGTAGAAGATGTCGGTGACTGGCACTTCGTCAGAGCAAATGTGAGTAGTAGTAGCGGCGCTACGACGGGCGTGTTGAGAGCTCTTGAATTCTTGTTTTTGCTTGGCTTGAACATGTCTATTTATGGATATTGATCTATGAATTTAGACATAGGTAGTGTCCAAGGTGAGGTTCTTATCCCCAAGACTTGTTCATCCACATCCTTTGCTAACTCAAGGAGAGGTGTTTCATCCAACCACCTTGTGCCACCTCCAACCTCCTTGTGCGCCTAACTCAAGGATGAGGTGTTTCCCATCCAACCACCTGAGCCACCTCCAACCTCCTTGGCGCCAACTTGAGGATGAGGTGTTTCATCCAACCACCTTGTGCCACCTCCAACCTCCTTGGGCGCCAACTCAAGGATGAGGTGTTTCATCCAACCACCTTGTGCCACCTCCAACCTCCTTGGGCGCCAACTTGAGGATGAGGTGTTTCATCCAACCACCTTGTGCCACCTCCAACCTCCTTGGCGCCAACTTGTTGGAGCCATTCAACTGTGCCACATCATGGGAGCCAACCATCTTGTGCCAACTCACCTTATCTTGGCGTCCACCACAAAGGCTTGGTGATGGTTTGGATGTCCACCTTGATGCCACATCACCCTTTGTACCAAAACACGAGTCAAGTCCAAATTCACCCCTTGAAATTGAGCTCTTCTCGAATTTGGAACATGACTAGCAGTTGACTGTAGTCAAAGGGTTTTGGACTGCAGTACAAGTTAGCTTAAAATATAAAGTACGATGGTTCTAACCATTTGATCTCGACCTAGACCTTCCATTGGAGGTATTGGGTCGGATCTACGCTTAACGACCTTGCTTCGCTTTCACACGAGCTTACCTTGTAGCCTCGCTTCCGGTCTTCACCCGAGTACCTCGGCTTCCTCCGAAGTCCCTCTGGCGTTGCCCGACCACCTCGGTTCCCACCGGGTGTCGCAGACCTTCCGCTCAACTTTAGCATTTCTGCACACTTAATTGAGCTCGTAAGATAACAAATATACCCTTAACTATTGAGCCTTTTGCCATAATCAAAATACCGGTTCGACTTTGGTGCCCACTGCACCAACAATGGCCACCCAAAGGATCAAGCCCACATAAAGTTCGATCGATTAATGATAATTCATTCCACTAGAGGATTATTATTGATCTACCTCACCAACCCCATAAATAAAATGCGCTCCATATATTAATTGTACAAATATCTCCCTTTATTTAAGATCTTGAATGTCCGTCAATTAATTAATTTACTGACAATTAATTAATCAACATCTAACGCCATGAGTAGTACCACTCAACCTTATCATCATGCCCGACCAAGTCCACCTGTAGGGTTTACATGATGAACCTTATGAGCTCCTCAAGGGGACATCATCATCCTAATATATAGGACACGGTTTCCTCCTATAATCAACGGCACACCATGTAAATAATATCATTTTCCAACTTATCGAGCCTATCGATTTAATCTATAAATCTTTCCCATTGGTAAATCAAAGAAATAAATACTAAGTACTTGTACCCGTTATTATATCGGGATTAAGAGCATGTACACCATAATATCCGAGGTCCGATTCAATTATATAGTCAACAATAAATCGAATCACCTCTAAGTCGGTCCTGCTCAATACACACAAAGTGTACTAGTGTAATTCTATGTTCAAGACAAACCAATACCAAATCACACTATAACCATACCAATGGTTTGTCCAAAACCATCTCGGTTGTGAGCCTTTACTTATACTCTACAAGGAACTGATAACATGATCTCTCGTGTGACACTACACACCATATTATCTACAATGTAATGTATTAGACAATATGAATAACCATAAATATGAAAACAATGATCATGTGATTCTTATTTCAAAAATAAAGATGTTCATACAAAAGATATTCTTTTCAGTATACATCCCAACAATCTCCCACTTATACTAAAAGACTATGCTGTCCTCATACTGCCATACATCTGATTCTCATTCTCTCCACATGCCTATCAAAAGATCTCGCTGGAAGGGCCTTAGTGAAAGGATCTGCCAAGTTATTCTCTGATGCAATCTTGGCCACAACAACTTCTCCTCGCCTTACGATTTCTCATATCAGGTGGTAGATACACTCTGTGTTTACTTGCCTTATGGGCTCGTGTTTCCTTCGAGTTTGCTACTGCACTACTGTTATCTCAATAAATTGTGATAGTTCTGAGCAAACCAGGAATCACATCCAAGTCCATCAAGAAGTTCCTAAGTCATACAACTTCTTTGGCTGCCTCAGAGGCTGCCACATACTCAGCTTCCATGGTAGAGTCCGCCACGCATTTCTGCTTGACACTCCTCCATACAATGTCTCCACCTCCCAAAGTAAACACAAAATTTGAGGTAGACTTACTGTTATCCCTATCTGATTGGAAGTCGGAATCTGTGTAACCCACAGGGAGTAATTGATCTGCCTGGTATACCAGCATATAATCCCTAGTCCTTCTCAGGTACTTCAATATATGCTTAACCACAGTCCAATGTCCCTTTCCTGGATTACTCTGATATCTACTAACCATGCCCACGCTAAAGTAGATATCCCGTCTCGTACATAGCATAGAATACATGAGGCTTCACCGCCTTCATCTCCTCTATCTCCATAGATGTTCTAGGACACATCTCCTTAGATAAAGGGACTCCATGCCTAAAAGGTAGAAAACCTTTCTTGAGTTCTGCATGCTAAAACGAGCCAAAATGGTGTCTATGTACGAAGCTTGAGATAAGTACAACATCCTTTTCCTGCGATCTCTTATAACCTTGATCCCAAGGATGTGTCCAACTTCTCCCAAGTCCTTCATATCAAATTGTTTGGACAATCATACCCTTACATCCGATAACACCTTGACATTGTTGCCAATTAATAAAATGTCATCTACGTATAATACAAGAAATACCACTACATTTCCGTCACACCTCTTGTATACACAAGACTAATCCAGACTTTAAATAAATCCATAAGACTGGATTTCCTCATCAAAGCAGATGTTCCAAGATCTTGAAGCTTACTTCAATCCATAAATGGACCGATTAAGCTTGCACACAAGATGCTCTTTGCCCTTTGCAATCAATCCTTCTGGTTGCTTCATATAGATGTTTTCCTCAAGTCTTCCATTAAGGAAAGCTGTCTTGACATCCATATGTCAAACCTCATAATCCATATGAGTAGCAATACATAAGAGAATCTGGATAGACTTAAGCATGGCTACCGGTGAAAAGGTCTCCTCATAATCGATACCCTCTTTCTGAGTATACCCTTTCGCAACAAGCCTTTCTTTGAAGGTCTTAACCTTCCCATCTATTCCTCTCTTTCTTTTGTAGATCCACTTCCATCCAATGGTTTTTACACCATTGGGTGGTTCTACTAGCTCCCAGACCTGATTTGAATCAATAGATTCTATCTCAGAATTCATCGCACTTTGCCAAGATACCGCATCTTTATCTTGGATTGCCTCGTCATATGTCCAGGGATCAGGATCATGTTTGCCAGGGACCAAATCAGAAGATTCTCCCAAAAACATAAATCTATCAGGCTGTCTAACAACCCTCCCACTACGATGAGGTATCACCTGTGTATCCTCTGTGACACACGGTGTAGTCACTTGTGGTATATCCTCTTGTATCGGTGGTACTGAAGTAGTGACTTCCCCTCTCAATTCCTCCAGAACAATCTTACTCATGGGCTTGTGGTTCATCACATAGTCTTCCTCTAGAAATCTGACATTCATGCTAACGATCGCCCTCTGATCTCTAGGACTATAAAACAAACCACCTTTTATTCCTCTAAGATAGCCAACGAACATGCACACTTCTGTATGAGGTTCCAACTTACCAACATCTACCTTCAGCACATGTGTTGGACTCCCCCAAATTCGAATATGTCTCAGACTAGGCTTTCGCCCATTCTATAATTTTGTGGGAGTAGAAGGCACTGATTTAGATGGTACCAAGTTCAGAATATACACTGTCATATCCAGAGCATACCCCCAGAACGAATCTGGCAACTCAGAATAAATCATCATCAATCTAACCATCTCCATAAGAGTCCTATTCCTTCGCTCCGCTACACCATTCTGCTGGGGTGTGCCAGGTGCAGACAATTGAGATTTAATCCCAACCTCTGATAAGTAATTCCTAAACTCTCCCAAGAGGTACTCACCACCACGATCAGATCATAGTGTCTTGATACTTTTACCTTGACGTTTCTCCACATCAGCCTTGAATTCTTTGAACCTGTTAAAGCATTCAGACTTGCGGCACATCAAGTAAATGTATCCATATCTTGAATAATCATCTATAAAAGAGACAAAATATTCAAAACCACATCTCACCTGGATAGACATAGGACCACACAAATCAGAATGAACCAATTCCAACACATCTTTGGCTCTATACCCCTTGGCCTTAAATGGCCTCTTGGTCATTTTACCTTCCAAGCAAGATTCACAGGTTAGGAAATCTTCCACCATTAATGAACCCAAAGGTCCATTAGCTATCAAACTTTGAATTCTACTTAAGTTAATATGAACTAACCTTAGATGCCAAAGATATGTTTGGTTCATTTTCGAAGGTTCTTTTCTCTTATTAGAATTAGAAGATAAGTTATTTACTTCTATTTGCATCGTGGGAGCTTTTGGTTCAAGGGTATATAAATTTCTTATCAATGCACCAGAACAGATAATTTCCCTATTCCTTTTTATAACAACTCTGTCATTAAAAGAAATAGAATATCCATCCATAAACAATTTAGAAATCGAAATCAAATTATTTCTAAACAAAGGTACATAAAGGTAATTTCTCAGAACCAAAATTTTATTTCTATCAAAAGACAAATAAACATCTCTCACTGCAACAGCCGGCACCTTCGTAGCATCGCCCAAGTAAACGGTAATCTCCCCTTCAGCCAATCGTCTGGTTTCTTGTAACCCCTACAAAGTATTGCAGATATGATCAGTGTCTCCCGTATCTACACACCAGGTGGCATTAGATAACACCGCTAAACATGTTTCAACAACTAGACCAAAAGATATACTTTTGTTCTGCTTCCGGTTGGGGCAGTCCTCCTTCCAATGTCCAGTCTACTTCCAAGTGAAGCACTTGCCTTTCTACTTCTTCACTCCTCCCTGAGATCCTCTTGTCACCTTTGCCCCACCTTGTTTCTTCTTCTTCTTGCCTTTCGGCTTAGAAGTAGAAACCTTTTGGGCAACCATGGCCTGAGCCTGAGCACTTTGATGAAAAAGCCCCCCCTTTGCCGCCAAGAGTTTTGTCAGAAGCTCCGCCAATGAATACAACCTTTTATTCATGTTGTAGTTCAGGCGAAACTGCTCAAAACTCCTAGGTAGAGACTGGAGAATGATATCGGCCTAGGTTTCCCCTTCGATCTCAGCTCCAAGGACTTCCAGCTCATTCAAATAAGCCATCATCTTGAGAACATGATCCCTGACGGGTGTTTCCTCGATCATGGTGGTCGTCATCAAGTTCCTCATGGCTTCATGCCTAGCAGGCTGATTCTAGTGTCCGAAAAGGTCCTTGAGATTGAGCATCATGTCATAAGCAGTGGGCATGGCTTGATGCTGATGTTGCAATACATTTGACATAGAAGCCAAAATGTAACACCGCGCCATCTCATCTGCCTTTATCCACTTCTTATAACTCTCCTTCTCCTTTTCTCCAGAATCATCCACAGGCTTAGGAGGACACTCTTCAAAGAGTACATATTTGTACTCCTCGGCAGTCAAGACAATATCAAGATTCCTCTTCCAATCAAAATAATTGGGTCCAGTAAGTTTATTCTCTTTTAGTATCACAGCAAGCGGGTTGAAAGTCATTTTTGAAAAACCTATGAATCACATAGATCAAAACTTTAGATTTCAAAAAATTATTTATTCCTCAAACAATAAAATTTTAAAATCAACCAACACCTCAAAACACCGAGAATATCGTATGCCACGATCGTGTGGACATATACGAATTCTACATTTGTAAGAGGAGATTTTACCCATTAATTTTACTATCTTATCAACCTAACTTTTTGACAAATAAAATTAATAGTTGGTTCCTCTTCGGCCCTACAAATAAAAGCAGTGACTCCGATGGGGAGGATACTCCTATTTGAATCTAAGTGTTCACCATTACTTGGTACCAAGGCAATTATCTCGGGTTATGTGTCTTCCGATGGGGAAGTACACACACTCTTAAATAATTTCCTATAATCATATTCGACCCTGTGATCCGCAAAACAAACTCGTCCGATGGGAAGGAAGGCACTCAGAGCTGACGCGCAAGTTTGTTTGCATCACATGTCAAATCGTAATGGAGGCTGTGGAAATTTTTAAAAAAAAATATCCCTCTCCCACATAGTAATTTAACATTGAGGAATTTTCCTAGCACACGACATGCATATCAAACAAGAAGCAATAAATATGAAAAAAAAATAGTTTCCAACTATTATGGCTTTTGTTCTCCAAAATGCCTCCTGTCGTATCGCCATCTCGTACGCTCCTCCCTACGCCATGTACAAGCCATCCAGAGATCCGAGCCGAGAAAAAATTATTTTAATTTACATCCATCGATCCTATACTCCACGAAGGAGTGTACATGAAATCTAAATCGAAAGTTAACTAAAATAAAAGAGTGGCTAAACAATGCCATACTTAATTACAAAAATTAAATACTAACCTCATCAACCCCGAGGATTCAAATAATAATACAATTACACACATCCAATCACATACACACACACATGGCCATAATAGTTGGATCTTATGCTTGCAACCAAAAAGTTAGCCTACGCACATCCTACTATCATCCGGCACATATAACATATGATAAGTGCATAAAAGTAAACGAATCCTAAACACACAAAATCAAAAACCTGGCTCTGATAAAACTTGAGGGGTTTGGAACCGAAGCTCTGATACCACTTGAAGGGAGAAACTTCGCTTCCAACTTTAACTCGGTCGCTTGTGCATGGCGATCCCATCTACGTGCTCGGATTAAAAAAAAATAATCCTTGATGAAGAGGGATTACCCAAGCAACCGATCCATCGTCGTGCTATTCGAATAGAGTGGTCACTTGAACAAACTTGTTGTTCAAGTAACCTACGTATTTTCTTTGATTAGCCACTGAATAGACGATGTCCAGATCGCCGGTTTTTGTGTTTATCATTGGGGTCCATGATCATACAATTGTAAACAATCATATACATAATACAAAAGAACACTAATCAAAATAAACAAGATTATACCTCTTGTTATACCTCTTGATCTTCTATTGAATGTCCTTCCTCCTTTTGGACGTCGTGTGGGCGATGATCATCCAAAAGTCGAAGCCTCCTAGATCACGTTCTTCCCTTCCTTGCTCGCTCCGAACAAAGAGAAGAATAAAGAAAAACTCTTTCTCCTATCTAGAACCGACCACCAAGCTCCAAGCTTGATCCTTGTCGCCGACCAAGGAGAGGAAGAGGAGCGTCGACCAACCTTGAAGGAAGGGTTGTTGTCGGCCAAAGGAGAGGAGGAAAGGGTGCTCCGGCCAAGAGAGGAAGAAGAGAGGTTAAACCCTAACCACCTTTCTGCCGGCCCTAGCTCTTGGACAATAGGTGCTGCCCAAAGCAAAAGGAAACAAAACCCTAATGCCTTGCCGCCCAAGCCAAGGAAGCAAAACCCTAATCTCCCAAAATATTATCCACACCCAAAGTCTTGGCCCTCCTTTTATAGAGCTAGGCTTAAGCCTCCTTATAATCTCCATCGTCGGATCTATTGATTTAATCTAAACCGTCGGATCTAGAGATTTAATCTCAACCGTCAGATCTAGAGATTTAATTTCAACCGTCGGATCTAGAGATTTAATCTCAACCGTCGGATCTAGAGTTCAATTTTCCACCATCGGATCTAGGCTTCATGAGGGTTTTAATAGGCTACAATAGGGACCATGAGGAGGAGTTAGATCTTGGCCACCCAATGGATCAAGCCCACATAAAGTCTGATCCATTAATGATAATCCATTCCACTAGAGGATTATCATTGATCTACCACACCAACCCCATTAATAAATATGGGCTCCATAAATTAATTGTACAAATATCTCCCTGTGTTTAAGATCTCGAATGTCCATCAATTAATTAATTTACTAAAAATTAATTAATCAACATCTAACTCCATGAGTAGTACCACTCAACCTTATCATAATGTCGGACCAAGTCCACCTGTAGGGTTTACATGATGAACCTTATGAGCTCCTCAAGGGGACATCATCATCCTAATATATAGGACACGGTTTCCTCCTATAATCAACGACACACCATGTAAATAATATTATTTCTCAACTTACCGAGCCTATCGATTTAATCTATAAATCTCGCCCATTAGTAAATCAAAGAAATAAATACTAACTACATGTGCCCATTATTATATTGGGATTAAGAGCATGTACACCATAATATCTAAGGTCTAATTCAATTATGTAGTCAGCAATAAATCGAATCACCTCTAAGTCGGTCCTACTCAATACACACAAAGTGTACTAGTTTAATTCTATGGTCAAGACAAACCAATACTAAATCACACTACAACCATACCAATGGTTTGTCCAAAACCATCTAGATTGTGAGCCTTTACTTATACTCTACAAGGAACTGATAACATGATCTCCTGTGTAACACTACACACCATGTTATCTATAATGTTATGTATTAGACAATATGCATAACTATAAATATGCAAACAATGATTATGTGATTCTTATTTCAAAAATAAAGATGTTTATACAAAAAATAGACTTTTCAATATACATCCCAACATCCATGCCATAGATAGCATAACTTCATTTTTCCTGCGGTACTTTATTTTTGGATTCTTTGAGTGATGTTCTAGGTTTTCACTTGTTAGCATTTATTTTCACTTACACTCATCGAATATTCTGAAAGAGAGAATCTAGTACATAAGTAGTTATGATTCATCTCAGTAGCCTAGTACTTTGGAATTCTTAGGTGACTCTAGATTTAACATTTTAGTTACTGGAGATGCTCGGATTGTGTAAGCCCGTTCGGAAAAATCAAAATCCCTATGAGCATTAGGAGAACAAAAGTTCTTTGAAAAGTAAAAAAAAAAGAGAGAAAAGAAAAAAGAGAGAGCAAACAGAAAAAAATTGTTAGGTTTTAAAAAATAATAATAATTTGAGGGATAAAAACATAGTTGTCATGGTGGAAATGGTAAGGTGCCCCTTTGAGACTGAGTTAGGTTACTGGGGAAACACCTACCAATTTCTCTCAATACCGAGCACGCCTTTGAGACTTTATACTAATTCTAGGGAATGACTCTCACTTAGGGCAGGTAAGTGCCTAAAAGGCGGTGACCTTAGGAAAGCTATAGGATGACGACTTGATTCACCATGGAACGAGTATCCCCTAGAAAATTCTCTCAGCACGTACACAAAAAGCTAACCTAGTGAATCTTTAGAACATATCTATTTGCTTTGATTGAAAATACCACTTGATAATTTTTGTTAGCATGCTAAGTATGGAACAATACTTTTAAATTGTATGGCACTGAGGTTTGCTTGAGGACAAGCAAAGATATAAGTCTGGGTGAATTGATGTGTGCAAATCATATAGGGTTTTGAAGTAGTTTTAGCACACATCTCATTGCATTTCATCCTTGTTTCATGCATATTCTCCCTTGTTTTGCATTCATTTACTATTTTCTAGTTCAGAGATCTACATTTGTTAATTTATGTGTAGGACAACATTTTTAGAGTAAAAATGAAATATTTTATGGAGCACGAACTTTAGGGAAACAGACACGAGCTTGTTCTCGAAGCGAAACAGATCAAAACGGACGCTCCAGAGTGACACACGGTCGCCCATTTTAAAATAGCATGCCCTTGTTAAATTTCTAGCATAATTTTTAGGGTAGATTTCAGCCTTTTCCAACCTTGCACATGGCTCGACTGTGTGAATTTCACATGGTCGTGTGGTGATGCCAAAAATCCAAGGAATTAGGGTTTTTCAAGAATTTATGGAAAACCGAAGCCACCTCTATATATAAGAAACTCATCTAAGAGGCTGGGGATCATGAGGGGAGCAACCCTATGGCTCCCAAACCTGGAGGGGGTGGAGGAGGGGGGAGGCTTGACGGATAGGACGTGAAGAAGGTTCCCTAAGAAGCACCAGAGGATCGTAGGGGGGAGAGAGGAAGCGGTTCATTGACCAGAATCTGCTCTCCAACGCCAAATAGAATGACCAAGAGTACTGTAGTTTTTTCTTAAATATCTTTGCATTGTAATGATTCACTTTATAATGCCTTGTGTCTCTTCAGTTTCATCTATGGAGTAGATACATTGATTCTAGGATTAGGGAGTAGCTTGTGTACGTTGGATATGCTAGTTTGAATATATATTATATGCTCTTGAATTTATATTTTCAAGTTATGTTGTTTAAATCGATGAAAATTATATTTTGATTCTATTTCTACTATTCTTATGCTGGTACAAAGGAAGAAAACCTTTGTATCAAAATCTAGGAGAACCAAGAGGGAACCGTGCCAACATCCTCCCTCCGATAACCGTAGAAAGTAGAATATGATAGAGTAGGAAATGAAATACATTTTGTCTCCTCTTAGGGATTACTAGGACATCCTCGTACCATGATAACCTATCTTAACAGAAGGCCCAAAGTAGGTGACATTAACTCTAGAAGGGTTGAGGGACCTTAGTGACTCCCAACGGTATCAACCCCCTGAGCTCTGATGATCTGAAAGGGAAACTTGGTTAGGAATAGGTAGTTCCCGATAGAAGCAAAAGTTCTTCGGGCAATTACATGATGATCTTCCTGCAAGATCATAATTATAGATCCTTAAGGCATTAAATTGATAGAATATTCAACAATACACAAGTGAAACCGAAGTCCTAAAATTTTTTAGGAACCTGAGACCACCTTTGCTTTCTCCGAGTGACACCGTAACTAAGCCAGGGTTACCGTCGACCTTGAACACCTTACTCTTAGGAGATTCACTCCGTACAACGACATCTACTGGACAAATGGTATTTGAATCTCAGTCTTTGTGGGATCGATACATCTTTTATTACTTGATGACATTCGTGGACTTGTCGGCATTAAGCGTGAGCATTCACGTCAAATCCTTGGCGATCCTCGTCAGAGATTTGATGTCATGCTCGCGTGCATCATGTTTTTGGCGGCGTTGTTGGGGATTGTAGATTTGATATCGGATCGAAAGTGGATAGTTTGGATTGGACCTAGTTTAGGTTTATTTCCCTAGTTTTTATTACTTTCTAGTTTAATTTAGTACTAATTTAGATTTTAGTTTTCTTCTTTCTTTAGTTAATTTCTAGCAATTTTTTTTAGGCTCTTGCTGAAGCACTGCTGTACTTTTCCTTATTTATATTTTATAACAATGCATGCTTTAACTCAGTATTATGATCAATTTAATGCTGTGAGTTTTGGTAACATTTATTGTGAGCATTGTGGTGAACAAAGGCATACCATTAACGATTGTCCGGATCTATTTGGACCTTTGCAATTTAAACAAGAAGATGTCACCTACGATTACAACCAGTGGCCACAAGATAATTCCTATTTGTATAGTTATGACCCTAGCTTCTTAAACCCTTAATATTATCTTCCTAAATCCCGAATTGAGCAAATGATGAAAAATTTCATTCAAACGTAACAAGCGGCAAACATTGAATTCCAGCGGCAGCATTCACAGACAGAGACGATACTAGAAGAATTAAGGTCATCTTTGAACGACATTGCTAGCAGACAAAAGAAATTGGAGATTCAGATATCATAGATTGCTAGTCAGCCTGCTAGACATCCGAGCTAATTATTAGGAAAATCTGAAGGATAATCCATTCAATCACCACTAGAAGGAGGACTTGAGGATTATATAGTTCATACTTTAGTCAAGGAGTGCATTGCTTCAATTAAAATACCTCTTAACCTCAAGGATTTAGAAGAGCCTGTCATAACCCTCACCGAAACTTTAGTTACCAATAACAGTGCCCTTTTAGTGATTTGTAATGATAAAATTTCATTTGACATAATAGAATCTACTAATCAATCTTTTGGTGAGGATATTTTTGGTGAGTTACATTATTTACAACATATGGATGAAATTGAATATCATGATCAAACTTCTGATGATTATTTGAAGATAAGCGTGTTCAATCTCGAGTCAAGGAAGGCAACTAATAAATATCTTGCCCCTCCACGAGCAAGATTTAAGAGATATGGTGATAGAGGACCACAAGGCAAGAGGCATAAAGTGAACAAGTATCTTGTCCCTACACGAGCAAGATTTAAGAGATATGATGATGAAGGACTACAAGACAAGAGGCATAAAGTGAGCAAATAGCTTGCTCCCCCACGAGCAAGATTCAAACTCATCAAGAAAGGGAGGAGGAAAAATCTCCTTGGGCCACCAAAGTCAAGATGAAACATATGGGTATGGTCGAGCTAGAGACCTTAAACAAGCACTTCTTGTAGGGAGTTGCTTCGGAGACTCATTGGTTCCCATGTCCCCGGATTAAAATTTTCACTAATGAAAGAATTAATCCATATGGGATGAGTTTCCTTAGCACAACCTATTCGTCATCGTGCTAACAACTTGAGTGGTCGCTTGAACAAACTAGTTGTTCAAGCAACACAACTCTTCTAGTTGATTAGCCGCGGAAGAGACGACGGATGGATCGCCGGTTTTTGTGTTTGTCTTCGGGGTCCATGATTACACAATATATATACATACGCACACATGTATAATCAACACTAAAAGGAACATGCTCAGATCTGAAAATAAAGTTATAAAACTTTATACCTTACGATCTTCTACCGTATGTCCTATCCTTCTCGTGGACGACGTGTGGACGAAGATCCTCCATGAGTAGAAGGCTTCTAGATCGCCTTCTTCCCTTCCTTGTCCGCTGCGAACAAAGAGAAGAACCAACAAATACCTATCCTTTCTAGAACCGACCACCAAATTAGGGAATTTGATGCAACCGCCGGCCAAGGAACAAGTGGATGAAGCGTCGGCCACCAATGGAAGGAGAACCGTCGGCCACCTTGGAGAGATTGAAGGAGTGAACGCCGGCCACCAATGGAGGGAGAACCATCGGCCAAGGAATAAGAGGGAGGCCTCGAGGATGGGCGCCGGCCAAGTCTTGATGGAGGAAGATGGGCGCCGGCAACAAGGAGAAGAGATGGTTGCCGCCCAAGCCTTTGCTCCAAAACCCTAGCCGCCCGCTTTGAGAAGAGCCAAACCCTAACTCCAATTCAATTAATTCTTGCCGCCCAAGCTTAAACCTTCTATTTATAGAATTGGGCTTAAGCCTCCTTTAATCTCCACCGTCGGATCTAGGGATTTAATCTCCACCGTCGGATCTAGGGTTTTATCCCAACCGTCGGATCTAGGGTTTCATCCCAACCGTCGGATCTAGGATTTCATCCCAACCGTCGGATCTAGGGTTTCATCCCATCCGTCGGATCTAGGGATTTAATCCCAACCGTCGATTCTAGGGTTTCATCCTAACCATCGGATCTAGGGATTTAATCCCAACCGTTGGTTCTAGGTTTTGTTTTACATTCTTGGATCTAGACTTCACAAGGATTATATTAGGCTATGATAGGGACCATAAGGAAGAGTTGGATATTGGCCACCCGATGGATCGAAACCACACAAACTTGATCCATCAATTATGTTCTATTACACTAGAGGATCATCATTGAACTACCTCACCAACCCCCATAAATTAATATGGGCTCCATATATTATTCGTACATTAATCTCCCCGTGTTTAAGATATCGAATGTCCATCAATTAATTGATTTACTGACCATCAATTAATTAACATCTAATTCCTTGAGTAGTACCACTCAACCTTATCATTATGTTGACTAAGTCAACCAGCTGGGTTTACATGATGAACCTTATGAGCTCCTCAAGGGGACATCATCAACCTAATATATAGGACACGGTTTCCTCCTATAATCAACGGCACACCATGTAAATAATATTATTTCCCAACTTACCAGGCATATTGATTTAATCCATCTAAATCTCACCCTCTGGTAAATCAAAGAAATAAATACTAAGTACATGTGCCCGTTATTATATCGGGATTAAGAGCATGTACAACATAATATCCGAGGTCCGATTCAATTATCTAGTCAGTACTAAATTGACTCACCTATATGTCGGTCCTGCTCAATACACCTAAGTGTACTAGTGTAATTTTATGTTCAAGACAAAACAATACCAAGCTACACTACAACCATGCCAATGGTTTGTCCAAAACCATCTTGGTCATGAGCCTCTACTTATATTTTACAAGGGACTGATAACATGATCTTCTGTGCCACACCAAGCACCATGATATCTACAATGTAAAATATTAGACAATATGCACACATATATAATAAATATATAAAGTGCAAACAATGATTATGTGATTCTTATTCCAAAATAAAATGTTCATACAAAAAGAGCTAGGCTTTCAGTATACATTCCAACACTTCTTGGGAGGCAACCCAAGTTTAAATTTACATGTTTCTAGTCTTTTTTGCTTTCATGCATGTTAGTTTAGACTTTAATTTTTTTCCATTGGAATCTTCATATGTGTTTTAGGGTCAGATAGAACTTGCTAGGTAGAAAGGAGATCATTTGTTAGAACCTTAGAAGGAAGAATGGGCGACCATGTGGATTTCACACGACCGTTTCCAACGGTCAGAAGAGCACACGGTGGGGCGTGTGGAATGTCTCGGACCTTGTTGCACTCCGGGAGAAATCCAGAGTCTCACACAGGCGTGCCAAATCCAGAACTTTTTCCAAGCGCCCAATAGGAGCCCACCTAGTCCACGCCACGAACCAACACCTACACCGCCTTCTTTTTATACCTTTGAGCAAGATGTAGGTACATTGGCCTATGATTTCTTCAATTTCCAATTATGCCTCAATGACATTCACGTTGAGCAGCAGACACAGGGGCAGCGGTGGGAGGAGCATAGGACATATACACAAGCTGAGTTTCAGGACCTCCGAGAGCATTTCCAGCGGGTCGAGGAGTTCTACGGCTAGACCCATGATTATTTTCAGGAGGAGGTTGTCTACCTCCAGGAGGTATGACAATTCATGTGCGATACACGATCACAGTGGGCCAGGGAGGAGAATCACAGAGCCGCCGTTGCATCCACCAGTTCCTAGGTTGACCACATGTACATGTGGCACCAACGGTTGAGCACCCGATTCTCCCAGGCGCCCGACATGCCGAGACTGCTATATTTCTCACCTCGACCGCCATACTAGAGGTATGGTATCATTTAAGTCTTGGGGGAGACCCAAATTTTGATATGCTCTTCTACTAGTGTTAGTTTTCCTTTGACATCTAGATTCCTTTTTAGATTATTTGTATTTATTTGTTCATGCATATAGTGTTTAGGATCCTTTTAGCACTTAGTTGTTAATCACTTTAAGCTGCCTAAGTCATATTTTCAGAAATTTTCACGATCTGTTACCAATGCATAGATAGCTTAACTTCATTTATCCTATGGTACTTTATTTTTTGATGCTTTGAGTGATGTTCTAGGTTTTCACTTGTTAGCTTTTATTTACACTTATACTCATCGAATATTCTGAAAGGGAGAATCTAGTACATAAGTAGTTATGATTCATCTCAGTAGTCTAGTAATTTAGAATCCATAGGTGACTCTAGATTTAGCATTTTAGTTACTGGAGATGCTCGAATTGTGTAAGTCAATTCGAAAAAATCAAAATCCCTGTGAGCATGAGGGGAACAAAAGTTCCTTAAAAATAAAAAAAAATAGAGAAAAGAAAAGAGAGAGAGAAAATAGAAAAAAATTGTGAGGTTTTAAAAAAATAATTTGAGGGATAAAAAAATAGTTGTCGTGTTTGGAAATGACAAGGTGCCCCTTTGAGACCGAGTTAAGTTACTGGGGAAACACCACCAATTTCTCTCAATACCGAGAACACCTTTGAGACTTTATGCTAATTCTAGGGAACGCCCTTGCTTAGAGATGGTAAGTGACTAAAAGTTGGAGACCTTAGGAAAGCTATAGGATGACGACTTGACACACAATGGAACGAGTATTCCCTAGGAAATTCTCTCAGCACGTGCACAAAAAGCTAACCTAGTGAATCTTTAGAACATATCTATTTGCTTTGATTGAAAATACCACTTGATAATTTTAGTTAGTATGCTAAGTATGGAACAATACTTTTAAATTTCATGGCACTGAGGTTTTCTTGAGGACAAGCAAAGATCTAAGTCTGGGGGAATTGATGTGTGCAAATCATATAAGGTTTTTGAAATAGTTTTAGCACAAATCTCATTGCATTTCATACTTGTTTCATGCATATTCTCCCTTGCTTGCATTATTTACTATTTTCTAGTTCAGAGATCTAATTTTGTTAAATTATGTATAGGACGATATTTTTGGGGGGAAAATGAAGCATTTTATAGAGCACAGACTTTAGGGAACATGCTCTGGTCGTGTCCCAAGACACGGGCATGTTCTTGAAGCGAGATGGATCAAAAGGGAGGCTCCAGAGTGACACATGATGGAACGTGTTAAATTAGAATAGTCGTGTTAAATTTCTAACCCAATTTTTAGCCTAGATTTCAGCCTTTTCCAGCCTTACACATGGCTCAACCGTGTGAATTTCACACGATCGTGTTGTCGCACCGCAAATCCAAGGAATTAGGGTTTTTCAAGCATTTATGGAAAGTCGAAGCTGACTCTGAAGGGAGTTGCTTCGGAGGCTCATTGGATCCCATGTCCCCGGATTAAAATTTTCACTAATGAAAGAACTAATCCAGATGGGATGAGTTTCCTTAGCACAACCAATTCGTCGTCGTGCTAACAACTTGAGTGATCACTTGAACAAACTAGTTGTTCAAGCAACACAACTCTTCTAGTTGGTTAGCCGCGGAAGAGACGACGGACGGATCGCCGGTTTTTGTGTTTGTCTTCGGGGTCCATGATTATACAAAATATATACAAATGCACACTTGTATAATCAACACATAAAAGAACATGCTAAGATCAAAAAATAAAGTTGTCAAACTTTTATACCTCACGATCTTCAACCGTATGTCCTATCCTCCTCGAGGACGTCGTGTGGGCGAAGATCCTCCACGAGTAGAAGCCTCCTAGAACGCGTTCTTCCCTTCATTGTTTGCTGCGAACATAGAGAAGAACCAAGCAAAACTCCTTCTCCTTTCTAGAACCGGCCACCAAGCCAAGGTGCTCGATGTAACCGTCGGCCAAGGAGTGAATGGTTGAGCGCCGGCCAACCTTGTGACAATGTTGTCGCCGGCCACCTAGAAGTTGGAGAAGCGTCAACCACCAAGAAGTTGGAGAACCGTCGGCCACCAAGGAGCAAAGGAAGAGGAAGATGTTGGTGCAACAATGCCCCAAGCATTTATATATATTTTGATGTTTGGATAATCATCTAAGTTAGGCAATGTTTTGTGATCTAATTGTATACATGTTTAAGTGACAGGAAAATCCAAGTATGAAGACTTGGTAAAAGACAAGTCCAAGTGTGATCTTGGCAAAGAGAAGTCAAGGAAAGGTCTTGGCAGCATAAGTCCAAGCATGTAGTCTTGGCGGCGTAAAGTCCAAGCAGTCCTTGGAAAAGGAAGACCAAAGGAAAGTCTTGGTGGCATAAGTCCAAGCATGTAGTCTTGGCGGCGTAAAGTCCAAGCGTACTTTGGCAAAGAAGAAACTCAAAGCATGACGAAACCGAAGGAAGCTTTTGAAGCCAAGCGCATGGATGGAGTCGTGGACTCAGAGAAATCCTAGAGGCGCAAGGCTGATGGAGAAGCTAGAAGGTTAAGTCTAGGCTTAGGTTATGTTTTCAAGTATGAATTAGTCATACTTGAGGTGTGCCCGATCTGGAACATGGTGTCGGTCGAAGCGCCCTTAAAATATAGCATTAGAGTTTGGAAGGTGTTATCGATCGGGGGGTTATCGATCAGGCCGGTGACGATCGACTCGACTTCGGCTGCGACATATGGTAGCGATCATTGCCCGATTGATCGCCGATCGATAAATGCCCGTGGCCGTGGCGGTCGGCTCTGGCGGCATCGATCGGCGCCCGTTGGCGATCGGATAGTCTTCCGTTAAGCGATGATGATGGCAGCAAATCCCATAAATCCGGTTGAAGCCGTTAGAATCGTGCGGTTGGTGATGAAAGTCATCGATCGTGATAGACTTCAATGGGAAAAGAGGCTCTTTCCTATAAAAAGAGCCCAAGGGGAGCAAGAAGAGCCTAATGCTTACATTCTGATCTTTCTTCTAAGCTCCTACAAGTTTTCCAAGCTTTCTAGGTGTATTAATCTCCTTTCTCCTCTCAAATCTTCATTGTCATCTTTTGTAAGAGGAGGTCTTTGTAAAGAGAAAGCTTCTTAGTGAAATTGCTTGGGTTGATCCACCTTAAGGATCACCGTGGAGTAGGAGCGTTATCTCCGAACCACGTAAAGGCTTTGTTAGCATTGGTTTTTGTTTTTACATATATTACTTGTGTTTGCTTCCGCTAATTGTGTTTGTAGAAACAAAGCTATTCACCCCCTCTAGCTTTCAAACGATCCTAACAAGTGGTATCGAGCCGGATCGCATCGGAAGATCTAGCAATCAACCAGCAAAGATGGCATTTCAAGAGGGGTATAGCACGCGGCGAGGCTTCCGTTCTTCGGCAGCGATTTTGGATATTGGAAAGGTAGGATGGAGTATTATTTAATGAACGATATTGAAAATTGGTTTAGTATTGTAGATGGTTTTGAGAAGCGGTCGGCGAATTGAGCACCACTACCGACAAAGATTGGACAAGAGAGATGGCCAAGAAAGCACAAGCGAATGCAAAAGCAACGACCACACTTCAATGTGGTCTATCCAAGGAGCAACTATCTAAGGTCGGGCCATTCAACTCCGCAAAAGAGCTTTGGGAGAAGCTCATCGAACTCAACGAAGGATGCAAAGAGACAAGAAGGGCCAAGAGGGATCTTTTGATTGGCCAACTCCAAAGCTTCACTATGAAGACAAATGAAACGGTGAGCCAAATGCACGGGCGCTTCAAGGAGGTAGTCAACGGACTACACGTTATAGGTGAAAAGGTCGACAACCGAGACCTTGTGAGGTATGTACTACAAGCCTTCCCTAGGACCACCTTATGGGCCTCAATGGTAGATGCCTATAAGGTCTCTAGGGATCTTTCATTAGTTAAATTAGATGAGTTATTTTGTGAATTTCAATTGCATGAACAAGCTAATGCTTCATCCAAAGAGAAGGGTATAGCTCTTGTTGTAGGAAAGAAGGAGAAGAAGAAAAAGGAAAAGAAGGAGGTGTCTTCCTCATCCGAATCCGAGGAGGACTCATCAAGTAGTGAGGATGAGTTGTCGGCAAGTGAGGTAGCACACTACGTCAAAAAATTTGGTGGGAAGTCAAGGAGGCTCACCAAGAAATATGTGAAGAGGATGTTTCAATCCTCAAGAGGTAAATCTTCTAACAATTCAAATTCTATTTCTAACGTGACGTGTTTTGGTTGCAACAAGAAAGGGCATATAAAGCCCAATTGCCCGGAACTAAAGAAAAAGGAGGAGAAGGATAAGAAGAAGAAGGAAAAGAAGAAGAAGGAGGCGATGATGGCACAAACGTGGGACACTCTAAGTATGGAGGAGTCTACCGACAATGAAGAAGTTTGCCATTCAACCCGGAACTTAGCCCTCATGACATTGGAAGAAACCGGAAGCTCAAGCGAGGAGTCTTCTTCCTCTTCAAGTGAAGCTTTGGAGTTGGCCAATCACCCAAAGTAGATTTACTTTATAAGACTATCGCATGTTTGCAAAATGCTTTAAATAGATCAAAAACTAGGATTAAGGATCTAAAATTAGAAATCAAATCATTTAAGAATATAGATGCATCATGTGATAAACCATCTAGTGATGATGATTGTACTCTTAGGGATGAAAATGATGAGTTAAGAAAAGAAATAAGTAAATTAAGAACATGCCTAGAAAAGTTCACTAATGGTTCCAAATATCTAGATATGATTATTAAGGACCAAAGGGCAATTTACAATAAGGCTGGTTTAGGATATAGACCTAAGGAGAAAGAGGTAGCATTTGCATCCCTAGTTAGTAGAAAATCCATGATTAAAAGCAAGGGGAAAAAGGCATGGGTACCAAAGAAATTTATAACTAATGCTAGTGGTCCTAAGATTTGGGTACCTAAGGATTGTGTTTTTCATGTGACATAGGTAGAATATCCAAGCTTGTGGATAGTTGATAGTGGGTGCTCAAAGCATATGACTGGGGATGAGAGAAAATTCTCCACTATCAACTACACTAGCCAAGGAAAAGTGTCTTTTGGTAATAGCGGCAAACTTAAAATTTTAGGAAAGGGCACCATTGAGGTATCTCCCAATCTTGCTATTCATAAAGTTCTATTAGTTAAAAATATGAAATTTAACTTACTTAGTGTAAGCCAATTATGTGATGCAAATTTTGATGTTAAGTTTGATTCCTCAAAATGCTTTATAAGACACAAAACTATAAATGATTGCATGTTAGTAGGCTTTAGAAAATGAAATATATATTATGTTGATTTATCTTATGCTACTAATCCTTCCACTAAGTGTCTTATTGCAAAAGAGGAAGAAAGTTGGCTTTGGCATAGGAGACTAGGTCACATAAACATGAAGAATATAGCCAAAATAGCAAAATTGAAGCTAGTCAAAGGATTGCCTAGAGTCAAATATCTCAAGGACAAGATGTGTGATGCTTGTCAAGAAGGGAAACAATCAAAAACATCACACAAAGGTAAAAACTTACTTAGTACCGCTTTACCATTAGAATTGCTACATATGGATTTATTTGATTGCCATAGTACCCCATCTATAATTGGTAGTAAATATTGCTTGGTAATAGTAGATGATTTTTCTAGGTTTACTTGGGTGTTTTTCTTGAAAAATAAGGATGAAACCTTAGAAATAATCATAGGATTTAGCAAAAGAGTAGAAAATGAAAGAAAACTCAAAATCAACCAGATCTGTAGTGATCATGGTGGAGAGTTTGAGAATTCTAACTTTTCAACATTTTGCTTAGAACAAGGGTACAAGCACAAATTTTCTTGTCCTAGAACACCCCAACAAAATGGGGTTGTGGAAAGAAAAAATCGTGCCCTACAAGAAGCGGCTAGGACAATGCTTAATGCATATTCCTTACCTAGCTACTTGTGGCGAGCCAGTTAATACCGCTTGCAATATCCAAAATAGGGTATTAATTCATAGGTTTTTAGGAAAAACTCCATTTGAATTGTGGAATGGTACAATTCCAACAATTCATTATTTTAAGGTCTTTGGATGTAAAGTCTATATCTTAAATACCAAAGACAACCTAAGTAAATTTGAGTCCAAAGCGGATGAGGGAATCCTAGTTGGATACTCATCCACTAGTGTAGGATATAGAGTCTACAATAAAAGGACTCAAAAGATTGAAGAATCTTCAAATGTTCAATTTGATGAAACTTCAAATACATACCCTAGAAAATCCCCTATTGATGATGACATAAATAATGAAAATCAAGAAATTACCAAACAATTTCAAGATTTAAACTTAGGGGGTAATAATCAAGGGGGAGGATTGGATCAAGGGGAAGTAAGGGATGATTCCGATAATGAACATAGAATTGAAGTAGATCATGATCAAGCTCAACTTGATACACCTCCTAGAACCATAAGAGTTCATCAAAGTCATCCATTAGATCAAATTGTGGGTGAATTATCTCAAGGAGTTAGGACTAGGTCATTCCATAGGGACCCCACTAGTCATATAGCTCTAATTTCTCAAATTGAGCCCAAAAACATTAAAGATGCATTACTTGATCCGGATTGGATCTTAGCAATGCAAGATGAATTGGCTCAATTTGATAGGAGTCAAGTGTGGGAGTTAGTTCCTAGACCAAGTGAAAACACTATTATTACTACAAGATGGGTCTTTAGGAACAAACTAGATGACCAAGGGAATATCACTAGAAATAAAGCACGATTAGTTGCAAGGGGTTTTAATCAAGTTGAAGGACTTGATTATGATGAAACATATGCCCCGGTTGCTAGATTAGAGTCCATTAGAATACTTTTAGCATATGCCTCCTATATGGGTTTCAAACTCCATCAAATGGATGTCAAATCGGCATTCCTAAATGGGTTTATTAAGGAAGAGGTGTATGTAGAACAACCTCCCAGGTTTGAAAATATGGACTACCCAAACCATGTATACAAACTTAGGAAAGCCTTATATGGTTTGAAACAAGCTCCCCGGGCTTGGTATGAAAGATTGTCAACCTTCCTAATCTCCAAGGATTTAGAAGGGTAGTATAGATCAAACTCTCTTTATAAAGTCAACATCTAAGGACATTTTTGTAGCCCAAGTGTATGTTGATGACATTATCTTTGGGTCAACAAATGATGAGCTTCTTGAAGACTTTATTCAAAATATGGAAAAAGAGTTTGAAATGAGTCTAGTTGGAGAATTAAATTTCTTCCTAGGTTTGCAAGTTAAACAAACTAGTGAAGGAATTTACATTTATCAAACCAAATATGCTAAGGAAATGATTAAGAAATTTGGTTTAGAAAATGCTAAGGTAGTGTCAACTCCAATGGCAACCAATACCAAAATAGATAGTGATAGTGAGGGAAAACAAATAGATCTTACCCTTTATAGAAGCATGATTGGTAGCCTCTTGTATTTAACCGCTAGTAGACCCGACATATTATTTGCGGTTGGTATGTGTGCTAGATATCAATCATGTGCTAAGGAATCTCATTTAGTTGCCGTTAAAAGAATTTTAAGATATGTCAAGGGCACACTAAATGTAGGTCTATGGTACCCTAGGACTAGGTCATTTGAATTACTTGGGTATACCGATTCCGATTATGCCGGGTGCAAATTGGATAGGAAAAGTACTAGTGGTGGATGCCAATTTCTTGGGTCCTCCCTAGTTAGTTGGAGTAGTAGGAAGCAACATTGTGTTGCTTTATCAACCACCGAAGCCGAATATGTTGCTATGGGTGGTTGTGTAGCTCGACTATTATGGATGAAACATACCTTAGAAGATTATGAGCTAACTTACTCCAACATGAAAGTACTTTGTGATAATGTGAGCACCATTAACTTGACCAAAAATCCGGTGCATCACTCTAGGACCAAGCACATTGAAGTGAAACATCACTTCATTAGAGACCATGTGGCTAAGGGGGACATTGAGCTTAATTACATTGAATCTAAGTCCAACCTAGCCGACATCTTTACCAAGCCTCTCCCCGAACTAGAATTTTCATCACTTAGGAGAGAACTTGGGATGTGCTTTGTAGAATAGAAGTGTAGTTTTGCATGATTCTATAGAAATACTAGGATTTATACCTTTAACCATCTCACAAAACACTTAGGGAACCATGATTTTTGTATTGAGCCACCTAGACAACATGTGAGATGTTAGGAAGATGCACTTGGTTCATCATGCTTGTTATGATGCATTACTATGAACCAAAGTGTCATCTAGAAACATTAATCCTTCATTGGACCAATCATTGGGAAGGCCTATGTACGATTAATGTGCATATAGCTCCAAGAATATGGTTGGAAATGTCAAATAAAATAAAATATAAACTATGTCTATCAAACCTTGAGAAACAATTTCCTATTGATAAGCCAAAGTGATACAAAGTTTTGCAAAAATATCATAACTTTTGCAAAATCTCAAGATTGTGTCAATATCAAAATCTAGAGGTAATATACTGTTAAAATAATTTTTCCTTGATAGGAAATGATCTAACAATATTACCCACGAAATTTCGTGATTTTCTGATCTTTATTGAATTAATTATGAATTTTTAAATCTGGCCAAAAAGGCTATCAGACTGATATCAGTCGACTGGTACCTAACGCCAGTTCGACTGATACGCCAATATCGAACCGGGCTTACCCGGTTTGTTATCAGTCGCCATTTATGGCTAGCGATCGACGCGCATGTAATGGTTCGTATGCGATCGTCGGGCTCGATCGATCACCATCGCCGACCGCCATATATGGCGATCGACCGACGCAGCGTCTGAAATCGTTCGTATCACGCCCGCTGCGATCACCATCGATTCGATGCCGACTAATGGCAATGATGGTGTCACAGCTTTTAGGGCTTTCCACCGGTTTGATCTCTCTTCTTTTCCTCTTCCGACGACCGTCCACCGCACCTCTTAGCCATTCTCTTTTGTTTTCCGGCGACTTCATCGACACGTGATCCCATTTGGAGTGCTCTCCAACTCAGGGACCTTCTCTTGTCACTCCGTCCGCGTCTAGTTTCCAGTCACTCGGCTAGGGTTCCGTGGTCCGGCACTGATCTTTGTTCACCATGCCGCCTAGGTATATTTTCATTCATGATCAATGTTTTGTTTTGTTCCTATGATTGTATTTCACTAACCCATGCTTATCTTGTTGTCTCTGTTCATGCATCATCAACCTACATTGTGCATTTTTTGTTGTCTTTTCGCCCATTTAGAATTAAGCAAGTTGCTACTAAGCGCACCCGGGCACCTCCGACCAATGAGGGCCCGTCAAACCCTCAACCCTCTGTTGATCCTCGATTTCCAAATTCCGCCCTTGAAAGTGCTTTTCATAAAAACAAATTCCAACTTATTCCACCTAGGTCAATGGATTCCAAGTTTCTTAAAGACTACTGTTTCGACATTGTTCAAATCATCCAACATTACAACCTTGAGTCTTTAGTTTTCTGTGAACATCACGTAAATATCACCCTCTCTGAATTTTTCAACAACCTCGAGGTTGGAGATGGGCTGAGATACCGGACTCGCGTTGCTCAGCGCGATCTGGATTTCAGTCCCCAGATCTGGACCGATTTTCTCGGATGTCTTCCTTCCGAGAGTGATTTCACTTTATATCCATCTTGGAGTGAACCTCTTCCATCTCCCTTTGAGGAGATTTCTTTAGATTCCCTTCATGATACCTTCTATCACTATCCTCGACCTTTGAACACCAATTTATTTCAATCACAAGAACTGTCTGCCTCTGACAATGTCCTTTATAAGGTCGTTGCTCATTGTCTTCTTCCCATAGTTACCCGTGGTTTGGCCTTGGTTCGCCCTCCACACCTACTTCTCATGCATTTCTTTCATCAATACTTAGACATTAACATTGGTCTCAATACCTTCCAATGCATCATTCATTTCATAAGGCCAAACAATGGGAAGATTCACATACCATTTGGAAATGTCCTCACTCAATGGCTCAGCTCTGTAGGCATTGATGTGAATATAGGAGTCATTAAAGTCATGAATAGGAAATATGATCAGATGACTCGATGGAGTTTCTCATTGGCGGGCCTGAAGGCCGACAGAGGATCCGTCTTCTGGGACCCAGCACGGCGGGTAGCAGGTGCCGTTCCGGCACCAGAGGATGCCGCTGCGGAAGGTGTTGCTGAGGATGGTCGCAGAGTAGGCCGAGGTGGTCTTTGCGCAGGTGTTCTTTGAGGGGCTATGAGAGGCTGCTGCAGCGATATTGTTCTACGGACACATCCTCGGTGCCCCGCCGATGCTGCGGAGCGGTGGACACATCGCCGTCTTGAGGAGCGCCTAGAGCATCAGAGCTCCTCTCCTCGTGAGAGAGGTGCATCAGCGGCGAGCCATCTTGGCGATTCTCCGCCTGCCGCACTGGACACCCACCTCACGATGGTTAAATCATCGGCCGATGGATCTTTCGAGGACGACGATCGTTAGCTCGCTTGTTTTCTTTGTTATTTTCTTTTTGGCTGTATGTACGGCATAAACACCTACTTATGTAATGACTTTTGATTGATGAAATGAAATTGTTTTTTTTTATTATTCACTTCTATTAGTGCCTACAATTTGTTGTTTATCAAGGTTAGAAGTCGAGCATATAGTACGAAGTTATGAATATGGATACGATACTATTACACTTTTTGTGTCATAATTTTGTTGTTTTAAATATCGTATCAATCCATTAATCTGATGAACATGTTTTTCGTCTAATATTTTTCATATGTTATATTAGTCGAATAAAATGTGTATGCCAAGTTTCGTGATTTTTGGACACCCACGTAATTTTCTACGCATTTTCAAACCTTGACTCAAAAACTCGAAATTCAGATTTGTCTGATATCGATCATTGCCGTTATTGGCGATCGGCATATATTCGGCGATTATTTCTGCCTATTCGATCGATCCTGTCAGCTTTGGAATGGAAAGCAGTTTTTCATCGGTTAAAAGGTTCAATTTTGGACATTATACAATTTCCACAGTATATATATGATACCTTGTATGGAAAGACGAATTTTCTTGGTGCACTGGTTTACGGGGAGCTACATCCCTTATTTATATAATTGTTGGTGCAAGGCTAGGACATATTTGCCTATTGCTTATGTTTTGTTTATCATGTTATTTACACATCATGAAACATGTCTTGGATTTAGGGGGAGCTTCATATCAATTTTATACCTTTGTTCATAATGTGTCAATTATAATTCTTTCCTGCACTTATTGAATAACCTCTTCTCTTTTTGTTGTATGTCAAAGGGGGAGAAGGGATATTTAAGTTAGAATTCATATTGAAATATGTTTATGTGTTAAAGATCTAACTTAAATGATTGCCAAACATCAAAAAGGGGGAGATTGTTGGTGCAACAATCCCCCAAGCATTTATATATATTTTGATGTTTGGATAATCATCTAAGTTAGGCAATGTTTTGTGATCTAATTGTATACATGTTTATGTGACAGGAAAATCCAAGTATGAAGACTTGGTAAAAGACAAGTCCAAGTGTGATCTTGGCAAAGAGAAGTCAAGGAAAGGTCTTGGCAGCATAAGTCCAAGCATGTAGTCTTGGCGGCGTAAAGTCCAAGCAGTCCTTGGAAAAGGAAGACCAAAGGAAAGTCTTGGCGGCATAAGTCCAAGCATGTAGTCTTGGCGGCGTAAAGTCCAAGCGTACTTTGGCAAAGAAGAAACCCAAAGCATGACGAAACCGAAGGAAGCTTTTGAAGGCAAGCGCATGGATGGAGTTGTGGACTCAAAGAAATCCTAGAGGCGCAAGGCTGATGGAGAAGCTAGAAGGTTAAGTCTAGGCTTAGGTTATGTTTTCAAGTATGAATTAGTCATACTTGGAGTGTGCCAGTCGACTAGAACATGGTGTCGGTCGAACTGGCCCTTAAAATATAGCATTAGAGTTTGGAAGGTCATATCGATCGGTGGGGTTATCGGTCGAGCTGGTGACGATCGACTCGACTCGACGCGCATACAGTGGCGATCAGCCGATGATTAGCGGTCGGATCGCCACAATATGGCCCGTAGTCGGTAGCCAATCGGCTATGAGCAACATCGATCGAGCCGCCTTGTTGGCGATCGTGATAGTCTTCCCGTTGGCGATGACGATGGCAAATCCCGCAAATCCGGCTATTCAAAAGCCGTTAGAATCGCGGTCGGTGATGAAAGTCATCGATGGATAAACTCAAGCTGGAAAGAGGCTCTTTCACAAGAAGAGCCCCTAATGCTTACATTCATCTTTCTTCTAAGCTCCTACAAGTTTTCCAAGCTTTCTAAGTGTATTAATCTCCTTTCTCCTCTCAAATCTTCATTGTCATCTTTTGTAAGAAGAGGAGGTCTTTGTAAAGAGAAAGCTTCTTAGTGAAATTGCTTGGATTGATCCACCTTAAGGATCGCCGTGGAGTAGGAGCGTTATCTCCGAACCACGTAAAGGCTTTGTTAGCATTGGTTTTTGTTTTTACATATATTACTTGTGTTTGCTTCCGCTAATTGTGTTTGTAGAAACGAAAAAAGCTATTCACCCCCCCTCTAGCTTTCAAACGATCCCTAACAGAAGAGGGCCGTCCAAAGCAAGGAAGAAGAGGGAGTGAGCTCCGGCCACGAAGGAGAAAAGAAGGAAACCCTAATCTCCATTCTTGTTGCCGCCCAAACCACTTCCAAAACCCTAGCCGCCTAAAACACTTGAGAGGCAAAACCCTAATCCAAGAGAACCATTATTGCCGCCCAAGCCTTAGCCCTCTATTTATAGAATTGGGCTTAAGCCTCCTTTAATCTCCACCGTCGGATCTAGGGTTTTATCCCAATCGTCGGATCTAGGGTTTCATCCCAACCGTCGGATCTAGGGTTTCATCCCAACCGTCAGTTCTAGGGTTTCATCCCAACCGTCGGATCTAGGGTTTCATCCCAACCGTTGGTTTTAGAGTTTTGTTTTACATCCTTGGATCTAGGCTTCTTGAGGATTATATTAGGCTACGATAGGGACCATAAGGAGGAGTTGGATCTTGGTCACCCGATGGATCGGAACCACACAAACTTGATCCTTCAATGATGTTCCATTCCACAAGAGGATCATCATTTAACTACCTCACCAACCCCCATAAATCAATATGGGCTCCATATATTATTTGTACATCCATCTCCCCGTGTTTAAGATATCGAATGTCCGTCAATTAATTGATTTACTGACCATCAATTAATTAACATCTAATTCCTCGAGTAGTACCACTCAACCTTATCATCATGTTGACTAAGTCAACCAGCTGGGTTACATGATGAACCTTATGAGCTCCTCAAGGGGACATCATCAACCTAATATATAGGACACGGTTTCCTCCTATAATCTACGGCACACCATGTAAATAATATAATTTCCCAACTTACCGGGCATATTGATTTAATCCATTTAAATCTCACCCTTTGGTAAATCAAAGAAATAAATACTAAGTACATGTGCCCGTTATTATATCGGGATTAAGAGCATGTACAACATAATATCCAAGGTCTGATTCAATTATGTAGTCAGCAATAAATTGAATCACCTCTATGTCGGTCATGCTCAATACACCTAAGTGTACTAGTGTAACTCTATGTTCAAGACAAAATAATACCAAGCTACACTATAACCATGCCAATGGTTTATCCAAAACCTTCTTGGTTGTGAGCCTCTACTTATATTCTACAAGATACTGATAACATGATCTTCTGTGCCACACCAAGCACCATGTTATCTACAATGTAAAATATTAGACAATATGCACACATATAATAAATATATAAAGTGCAAACAATGATCATGTGATTCTTATTTCAAAATAAAAAAGTTCATATAAAAAGAGCTAGGCTTTCAGTATACATTCCAACAATCTCTCACTTATACTAAAAGACTATGCTGTCATCACACTGCCATACATCTGATCCCCATTGTTGGATCGAGAAGCGTCGCTAGAGGGGGGGGTGAATAGCGATCGTAAATCTTTCGTCGAATTCGTTCATTGAGACACATGTAAATAAGTAAGCACAGCGGAAAATAAAATGACATGTTTATTTTACTTGGTTCACAACCCAGCGGTTGCTACTCCAAGGCCCTATCGGTCATAGACCGCGTACGGAGGGCAAAGCACTATAACGTCTCCTCCTCGTTGGAGGTAGGAGACAACAATCACAAAATCCGAGAATATGAGGATGAGGCAACAAGCCTACCTCACCTCATTACAAATAAAAACAATGAATACAATATTAAAATAAATTACTAGATGTTACTACCGACGAAGAAGATCTGAGGTTGTCCTCGCGTCGGCGTTATGACGGTGTTGGAGTGTTGGCGTTGTAGGAGCACTTGATGAATAAGCTTGATGTATTTGGAGTGGAATCCTCCCCTCCTTTTATAGATTTTGGCCTCTGAATTTGTCTCCTCTTTTTTCGGAACGGATCATGAAGTTGTCCAAATTTTATCGCGAAGTGGCCGTGTCAAACGTTATCCGGTTTGACCTAGTGTAAAAGCTGAATCGTTGCCATCAGTCGACTGATGCCTCCCATCAGTCGACTGATGGGCATCGATCATCGGCTTGTTCCATATCGATGATCATTGCCGGCTTGCAATAAGAGGTTAGCTAGGAAAATGATAAATACGATGATTTCTAACCGTCCGATCTCGACCTAGACCTTCCACAGGAAGTCTTAGTCGAATCGCCGCCTATGATCGTCCCCGTAAAGAGGACACGACCTTACAATCTCTCACTCACACGAGCTTACCTCGATAGTAGCTCTCGCTTCTGGCCTCCCACTCGATTCCTTCGGCTCCTTCCGAAGTCACTCGAGTGTCACCCGACCACTGCGGCTTCCTCCGGGTGTCGCTAGCCTTCAGCTCCAGCTTTAATACTTTTCTGCACACTCGATAGCTTGTGAGATAATGATGTAAACTTAACTTTGTGTCTTTGCCATAATCAAAACACAGGTTCGATTATCTAGTGCCCCTGCACCAACACCCATGTCCTCCACATGCCTATCAAACGCTTTCGCTAGAAGGGCCTTAGTGAATGGATCCGCTAGGTTATCCTCTGATGCAATCTTGGCGACAGCTACTTCTCCTCGCTTTACGATCTCTCGTATCAGGTGGTACTTGCGCTCTATGTGTTTACTCGCCTTATGGGCTCGTGGTTCCTTCGAGTTTGCAACTACACCACTATTATCACAATAAATTGTGATAGTTCTGGGCAAACCAGGAATCACATCCAAGTCCATCAAGAATTTCCTGAGCCATATAGCTTCCTTGGCTGCCTCAGAGGCTGCCACATACTTAGCTTCCATGGTAGAGTCTGCCACGTATTTCTGCTTGACACTCCTCCATACTATGACTCCACCTCCAAAAGTAAACACAAACCCTGAGGTAGACTTAATCTTGTCCCTATCTGATTGGAAATTTGAATCCGTGTAACCCACAGGGACTAATTGATCTGCCCGGTAAACCAGCATATAATCCCTAGTCCTTCTCAGGTACTTCAATATACGCTTTACTGTAGTCCAATGTCCCTGTCCAGGATTACTCTGATATCTGCTAATCATGCCCATGGCAAGATATCTAGTCTCGTACATAGCATAGCATACATGAGGCTTCCTACTGCCGAAGCATAAGGAACCGCCTTCATGTCCTCTATCTCCTTTGATGTTTTGGGACACATCTCTTTAGATAAAGGTACTCCATGCCTAAAAGGTAGAAAACCTTTCTTGGAGTTCTTCATGCTAAAACAATCAAGGATAGTGTCAATGTATGAAGCTTGAGATAAGCACAACATCCTTTTCTTGCGATCCCTTATAACTTTGATCCCAAGGATGTGTCCCACTTCTCCCAAGTCCTTCATGTCAAACTGTTTGGACAACCATACCCTTACGTCTGATAACACTTTGATAGTATTTCCAACTAACAAAATGTCATCTACGTATAGTACAAGAAACACCACTACATTTCCGTCACATCTCTTGTATACACAAGGCTCATCCGGACTTTGAATAAATCCATATGACTGGATTACCTCATCAAAGCGGATGTTCCAAGATCTAGAAGCTTGCTTCAATCCATAAATGGACCGATTAAGCTTACATACAAGATGCTCTTTGCCTTTAGCAATGAATCCCTCTGGTTCTCGCATATAGATGTTCTCCTCAAGACTTCCGTTAAGGAAAGCTATCTTGACATCCATCTGCCAAATCTCATAATCCATATGAGCAGCTATAGATAAGAGAATCCGAATAGACTTAAGCATAGCTACCGGCGAAAAGGTCTCCTCATAATCGATGCCCTCTTTCTGAGTATATCCTTTCGCAACAAGCCTAGCTTTGAAGGTCTCAACCTTCCCATCTACCCCTCTTTTTCTCTTGTAGATCCACTTGCATCCAATGACTTTTACACCATCGGGTGACTCTACTAGCTCCCAGACCTGATTAGAATCCATAGATTCTATCTCTGAATTCATCGCTCTTTGCCAAGATACCGCATCTCTATCTTGGAGTGCCTCGTCATATGCCCAGGGATCAGGTTCATGTTCACCAGGGACTAAGTCCGAAGACTCTCCCAAAAACATGAATCTCTCGGTTTGTCTAACAACCCTCCCACTACGACGAGGTGCCTCCTGTGTATGCTCTATGACATGCGGGGCAGTGACTTGTGGTATCTCCTCTTGTACCGGTGGTACTGAAGTCAGGACTTCCCCTATCAACTCCTCAAGAACAATCCTACTCTTAGGCTTGTGGTTCATTACATAATCCTCTTCTAGAAATCTGGCGTTCGTGCTAACAATCACCCTCTGATCTCTAGGATTATAAAACAAACCACCTTTTGTTCCCTTAGGGTAGCCAACAAACATGCACACTTCTGTACGAGGTTCCAACTTACCAGCATCAGCCTTCAGCACATGTGTTGGACTCCCCCATATCCGAATATGTCTCAGACTAGGCTTTCGCCCAGTCCACAAATCTACAACGGTAGAAGGTACTGATTTAGATGGAACCAAGTTCAGAGTATACATTGTCGTATCCAGCGCATACCCCCAGAACAAAACAGGTAACTCAGAATAACTCATCATCGATCTGACCATCTCCATAAGAGTCCTATTCCTTCGCTCCGCTACACCATTCTGCTGGGGTGTGCCAGGTGCAGACAATTGGGGTTGAATCCCAGCCTCTGATAAGTAATTCCAAAACTCTCCCAAGAGGTACTCGCCACCACGATCAGATCATAGGGTCTTGATACTCTTACCTTGATGATTCTCCACATCAGCCTTGAATTCTTTGAACCTGTCAAAGCATTCAGACTTGCAGCCCATCAAGTAAATGTATCCATATCTTGAATAATCGTCTATAAAAGAGACGAAATATTCAAAACCACCTCTTACCTGGATAGACATAGGACCGCACAAATCAGAATGAATCAATTCTAACACATCTTTGTCTCTATACCCCTTGGCCTTGAAAGGCCTCTTGGTCATTTTACCTTCCAAGCAAGATTCTTAGGTTGGGAGATCCTCCACCACTAATGAACCCAAAGGTCCATCGGCTATCAACCTTTGAATTATGCTTAGGTTAATATGACCAAGCCTTAGATGCCAAAGATATGTCTGGTTCATTTGCGAAGGTTTTTTCTCTTATTAGACTTATAAGATGAGTTATTGACTTCTATTTGCAACGTGGGAGTTTTCGGTTCAAGAGTATATAAATTGCCAACCAATGTACCAGAACAGATAATCTCCCTATTCCTTTTTATAACCACTTTGTCATTAAAAGAAACAGAATATCCATCCATAAACAATTTAGAAACTGAAATTAAATTCTTTCTAAAAGTAGGTACATAAAGACAATTTCTCAAAACCAAAACTTTATTCCTATCAAAAGATAAATAAACGTCTCCCACTGCAATAGCCGCCACCTTTGAAGCATTTCCCAAGAAGACGGTAATCTCTCCCTCAGCTAGTCGTCGGGTTTCCTAGAACCCCTACAAAGTATTGCAGACATGATAAGTGGCTCCTATATCTACACACCATGCACTGGTAGATAACACCGCTAAACATGTTTCAACAACTAAACAAGAAGATATACTTTTGTTCTTTCGGCGAGGACAGTCCGCCTTCCAATGTTCAGTCTGCTTGCAAGTGAAGCACTTGCCTTTCGGCTTCTTCACTCCTGCCTGAGGTCCCACTGCCACTTTCTTCACTCCACCTTGCTTCTTCTTCTTCTTTCCTTTCGGTTTAGAGGAAGAAACCTTCTGAGCGACCATGGCTTGAGCGCTTTGACGAAAAAGCCCCTCTGCCGCCTGGAGTTCTGTCAGAAGCTCCGCCAACGAATACAACCTTTTGTTCATGTTGTAGTTGAGGCGGAACTGCTCAAAACTCCTAGGCAGAGACTGGAGAATGATATTGGCCTGGGTTTCCCCATCGATCTCAGCTCCGAGGACTTCCATCTCATTAAGATGAGCCATCATCTTGAGAACATGATCCCTAACGGGTGTTCCCTCGATCATGGTGGTCGTCATCAAGTTTCTCATCGCCTCCTCTCTAGCTGCCCTACTCTGATGTCCAAAAAGTTCTTTGAGATTGAACATCATGTCATAAGCTGTGGCCATGGCCTGATGCTGATGTTGCAGCACATTTGACATAGATGCCAAAATGTAACACCGCGCTATCTCATCTGCCTTGATCCATTTCTTATAACTTTCTTTCTCCTTTTCATCAGAGTCATCGGTAGGCTTAGGAGGACATACCTCGAAGAGTACAAATTTGTACTCCTCCGCAGTTAAGACAATATCCAAATTTCTTTCCCAATCAATGTAGTTTGTTCCAGTAAGTTTATTTTCTTTTAATATGACAGCAAGTGGATTGAAAGCCATTTGAAAAACCTAAGAATCACAATGATCAAAACATTAGATTTCAAATATTATTGATTCCTCAAAACAATAAAATTCCGAAATCAACCAACACCTCAAATCACCAAGAATGTCGCATGCCACGCTGTGTGGACGTATACGAATTCTATATTTGTAAGAGGAGGTTTTACCCATTAATTTTATTATCTTGTCAACCTTACTTTTTGACAAATAAAATTAATAGTTGGTTCCTCTTTGGCCCTACAAATAAAAGCAGTGACTCCGATGGGGAGGATACTTTTATTTGCATCTAAGTGTGCACCATTACACGATACTAAGGGAATTATTTCAGATTATGTGTCTTACTACTGTGGAAGTACACATGCTCCTAGATAATTTCCTATAACCATTATTTGACCTAGTGATCCGCAAACAAACCCGTCCGCAGGGAGGAAGGCACTCAGAGCCGACACAAAAGTTTATTGCATCACACGTCAAATTGTAATGGAGGCCGCGGGAATTAATTAAAATATCCCTCTCCCACTTAGTAAATTGAAAATGAGGAATTTTAAAGCATACACAACATGCATATAAAATAAATAAGCAATAAATATGGAAAAAACAGAATTTTTCCAACTATTATGGCATTGTTCTCCAATACGCATCCCGTCGTGTCGCCACCTCGTCCGCTCCATCTTTTCCCGTGCGCAAGTCACCAAAGAGATCCGAGTCGAGATATATCATTTTAATTTACATCCATCGATCATATACTCCACGAAGGAGTGTACAAATAATCTAGATCGAAAGTAAACTAAAATGAGCGGCTAAACAATGCCATATTTAATTACAAAAATTAAATACTAATCTAGCCTCGTCAACCCCGAGGATTCAAATAATATACATACAATCACACATAAAACAATCACATACAACCAAATAGCCATAATAGTCGGATCTTATGCCTGCAACCAAAAAGTTAGCCTACGCACATCCTACTATTATCCGGCATACTCAATATATGATATGTGCATGAAAGTAACCGAATCCAAAACACACAAAACCGGAAACCGTGGCTCTGATACCTCTTGAAGGGAGTTGCTTTGGAGGCTCATTGGCTCCCATGTCCCCGGATTAAAATTTTCACTAATGAAAGAACTAATCCGGATGCGATGAGTTTCCTTAGCACAACCAATTCGTCGTTGTGCTAACAACTTGAGTGATCTCTTGAACAAACTAGTTGTTCAAGCAACACAACTCTTCTAGTTGGTTAACCGCGGAAGAGACGACGGACGGATCACCGGTTTTTGTGTTTGTCTTCGGGGTCCATGATTATACAAAATATATACAAATGCACACTTGTATAATCAACACATAAAAGAACATGCTAAGATCAGAAAATAAAGTTGTCAAACTTTTATACCTCACAATCTTCTACCGTATGTCCTATCCTCCTCGTGGACATTGTGTGGGCGACAATCCTCCACGAGTAGAAGCCTCCTAGATCGCGTTCTTCCCTTCCTTGTTTGCTGCAAACAAAGAAGAAGAACCAAGCAAAACTCCTTCTCCTTTCTAGAACCAGCCACAAAGCCAAGGAGCTCGATGTAACCGCCGGCCAAGGAGTGAATGGTTAAGCGTCGGCCAACCTTGTGACAATGTTGCCGCCGGCCACCTAGAAGTTGGAGAAGTGCCGGCCACAAAGAAGTTGGAGAACCGCCGACCACCAAGGAGCAAAGGAGGAGGAAGAGGGTCGTCCAAAGCAAGGAAGAATAGGGAGTTGAGCGCCGGCCACCAAGGAGAAAAGAAGGAAACCCTAATCTCCTTTCTTGTTGTCGCCCAAACCACTTCCAAAACCCTAGCCGCCTAAAACACTTGAGAGGCAAAACCCTAATCCAAAAGAACCATTATTGCCGCCCAAGCCTTAGCCCTCTATTTATAGAATTGGGCTTAAGCCTCCTTTAATCTCCACCGTCGGATCTAGGGTTTCATCCCAACCGTCGAATCTAGGGTTTCATCCCAACCGTCGGATCTAGGGTTTCATCCCAACCGTCGGATCTAGGGTTTCATCCCAATCGTTGGTTTTAGAGTTTTGTCTTACATCCTTGGATCTAGGCTTCTTGAGGATTATATTAGGCTACGATAGGGACCATAAGGAGGAGTTGGATCTTGGCCACCCGATGGATTGGAACCACACAAACTTGATTCATCAATGATGTTCCATTCCACTAGAGGATCATCATTGAACTACCTCACCAACCCCCATAAATCAATATGGGCTCCATATATTATTTGTACATCCATCTCCCCGTGTTTAAGATATCGAATGTCCGTCAATTAATTGATTTACTGACCATCAATTAATTAATATCGAACTCCTCGAGTAGTACCACTCAACCTTATCATCATGTTGACTAAGTCAACCAGCTGGGTTTACATGATGAACCTTATGAGCTCCTCAAGGGGGCATCATCAACCTAATATATAGGACACGGTTTCCTCCTATAATCAACAACACACCATGTAAATAATATCATTTCCCAACTTACCGGGCATATTGATTTAATCCATTTAAATCTCACCCTTTGGTAAATCAAAGAAATAAATACTAAGTACATGTGCCCGTTATTATATCGGGATTAAGAGCATGTACAACATAATATCCGAGGTCCGATTCAATTATGTAGTCAGCAATAAATTGAATCACCTCTATGTCGGTCCTGCTCAATACACCTAAGTGTACTAGTGTAACTCTATGTTCAAGACAAAACAATACCAAGCTACACTACAACCATGCCAATGGTTTGTCCAAAACCATCTTGGTTGTGAGCCTCTACTTATATTCTACAAGATACTGATAACATGATCTTCTGTGCCACACCAAGCACCATGTTATCTACAATGTAAAATATTAGACAATATGCACACATATAATACATATATAAAGTGCAAACAATGATCATGTGATTCTTATTTCAAAATAAAAATGTTCATACAAAAAGAGCTAGGCTTTCAGTATACATTCCAACAGACTCTATATATAGGAAACTCATATATGAGGCTAGGGATCACAAAGGGAGCCACCTTAGGGCTCCCAAACCTCGGGGGGAGGTCGGACGACTAGGACGTAAAGAAGGTGTCCTAAGAAGCACCGAAGGATCGCAACGAGTAGAAAGGAAGCGGTTCAAGGATGGGAATCTGCACTCCAACACCAAATAGAACGACCAAGAGTACTGCACTTTATTCTTAAATACCTTTGCAATGTAATTATTCACTTTATGATGCCTTGTGTATGTTCTCTTTCGTCTATGTAGTAGATACATTGATTCTAGGATTAGAGAGTAGCTTGTGTACATTGGATATGCTAGATTGAATATATATTCTCTGCTCTTGAATTTATATTTGCAATTTATGTTGTTTAGATCGATGAGAATTATATTTTGATTCTATTTCTACTATGCTTATGCTAGTACAAAGGAAGAAAACCTTTGTATCAAAATCTAGAAGAACCAAGGGGGAGTCGTGCAGACATCCTCCCTCCGATAACTGTAGAAAGTAGAATATGATAGAGTAGAAAATGAAATACATTCCATCTCCTCATAGAGATTACTAGGACATCCTCGTGCCTTGATAACCTATCTTAGCAGAAGGCCCAAAGTAGGTGACATTAACTCTAGAAGGGTAAAGGGACCTTAGTGACTCCCAACGGTATCAACCCTTTGAGCTCTGATGATCCGAAAGGGAAACATGGTTAGGAATAGGTAGTTCTCGATAGAAACAAAAGTTCATCGGCCAATTACATGATGATCCTCTCGCAAGATCATAATTATAGATCCTTAAGGCTTTAAATTGATAGCATATTCAACAATGCCCAAGTGAAACCAAAGTCCTAGAATCCTTTTAGGAACTTGAGACCACCTTTACTTTCTCTGAGTGACACTATAACTGAGTCAGAGATTCACTCTGAACAACGAACACCTTACTTTTAAGAGATTCACTTTGAACAACGACATACATTGGATAAATAGTATTCGAATCTCAGTCTCTGTGGGATCATTACATCTTTTATTACTTGATGACATACATGTACTTGTAGGCATTGAGCACAGGCACACGCGTCAAATCCTTGGTGATCCTCGTCAGAGATTTGAGGTCCTGCTCGTGCGCATCATTTGGGTCACAAACCTAAGCCCAAGGAAGTCATGACAACCTACCACAATGTTCCATTTGATTATGGAACTAAATCTAGGTCTAGAAAAACCAAGGTTACTAGGGAAGTCATCCCTAAGGTTAACCATGGTAGGTGCCTTGTGGCCAAGGATTCAAAAAAACCTAGGGAAGCCACTAAGAAGATCACAAGGGAAGCTATCCCTTGAGTTGACCTAGGAAAGACCCAAATGACCAAGGCTTCCAAGCCTAGGAGGGTCATTAGAAAAGTACTAAGGGAGGATATCCTAAGTGAGTACCTAGTTAACCCAAGGAGCTCAAATAGGTTTTGGGTTCCTAGGAGGATGATTCCCTCACGCTAGATGGGTTAGGGTGTGTCAACTTGAATTGATAAGGTTGTTAACCTAACCATAGCAAAGTTGGCACTTTAAGACATTCTCAAGGTATTGGGGTACCTTGAAAATAAGATGATATTTAATCCTAATGGAATTTAGGATATGACAATAGAGTGTAAGAAGTTTTGTAAAATCAATTATAATTGTCACAATTAGATTTTAGAGTCATGGTGTGTGATTTTAGGTTTTTGGAACACTTGAGAAATTAGCTATTGTGGAAAATTGGATTTAATTCTAGGAAATAATAATTAGGCTGAAACTTAGGTATCTCTATATCTTGATATTGTAAAATTGCTATGATTTGTGTGCCTTGCCATGTCATGACATCAAACTTCATATTAATTATTTAAAATGTTATGGTAATACTTAGGTTTAATGTATATGTCATGCTTGTTTTTATGTCTATGTTTATGCCATGAAATCATGATTATTGGCTATGCTTAATTATGATATCTTATATGCCATGATCTTCATTCATGCATTTAGGATTAATTAAAATTGATTTAAGGAAAATGACATGATTTGAAGTCCTATGCTAAGGGAATCAAATAGAGTTGCCTAGTTAAAATGCATGAGACCCTACTGTTGGTGCAATCGGCCCAGGTTACGATTGACCAAGACTCGAGTTTGGCTCGAGTGATGTGTTGATGTGTTTTGATGTTTCGACAAAAACATATGACAATATAATTGTCAAGGAAAAGTCCAAGCATGGGTCTTGGCAAATGGAAAGTCCAACATGTGTTAGCAAGGAAAGTCCAAGCATGGGTCTTGGCAAATGGAAAGTCCAACATGAGTTGGCAAGGAAAGTCCAAGCATGATCTTGGCATGGAAAGTCTAACATGGGTTAGCATTTGAAGTCCAAGGGGTTTAATATTGGCGACGTAAAGTCCAAGCGGTAGTCTTGGCAGCACAAGTCCAATGGTTGGCGGCGTAAAGTCCAAGCGGAGTCTTGGCGGCGTAAGTCCAATGTGCCTTGGCGGTGTAGACACCGTTAGCATGACATAGCCGACGGAAGCACCTGAAGGCTAGCGCGATGGATGAACAAGTCATGGATGACTTGGAGGGATCCGAGAGGCGTGAGGCTGATGGAGGTGGCTAGAAGGCTTAGGTCTAGGCTAAGGGTGGTCTAGCAAGTATGGGGGAACCATACATGAGTTAAAACCTCATGTTGCGGGTTATAGCCTGATCATTGCCATAGGTTAGCGGTCGGCGCCATAGAAGTTAGCGATCGGTGATGGATCGAGCGGATCGGTGATCGTGTGATCAGTCGACTGGTGCTCGAGAATTCGGCCACAGAATGGAGTCAAGACTCGACTGGTCGAGTGAGGACTCCATCAGTCGACTGATGGTCACAATCAGTCGACTGATGGTAGTTCCGTTGGACTTATCCAACATGGAACTAGCCGTTGTCTCACGACAACAGTGGCATCAGTCGACTGATGGTCCCGATCAGTCGACTGATAGACTTTTTCCAGCACAGGTTGAAGCTATATATGGAGCTCGTGATGGAGGAAAAAGCAATCGGTTCTTGAGGGCTATTGGGGCAATTTGTTGGTGCAAATCAGGTCTCCAAGTGCAAGCAAGCAACCAAGCATTCAAGCAATCAAAACAAGTGTTGTAAAGTCTTTTCTTTACCTGTATTTCATATTTACATTGTATATTGCTTGTATTTCATTCTTACTGTTGTAAGATTTATTGTAAGGGGTTTCTCCGCCTCCGACTTGTGTCGAGAAGGAGTGTTTATCATTAGTGAGTGTGTGTGCATCACTAGGGTTCTTTAGAGCTCGATCCGTGGAGTAGGAACCGTGTGGTTCCGAACCACATTATATCATTGTGTTAGCTTGTTGTCTATTTCGTTATTGTTTTTATCATTATATATATTCCGCTGCGCTAACGAAATTGTAGATACAAACGAGATCGAATTACATCTTCGCTATTCACCCCCCCTCTAGCCATTCCAAGGGTCTTAACAAGTGGTATCAGAGCCCGGGGCTCTTCTACGGATTAACAACTGGGAGCTAAGGCAAAAGGCTAGAGGGTGAAGATGGAATTCCAAGACAAGCTTGGATGGGAAATCAACACTCCACCTCCATATGATCCAGAAGATTTTCCGGCATGGAGAGCAAGAATGGAAACATTCTTGATGATGAACATAGAGGATTGGTTCATCCTCATTGAAGGTCTTGAACCCCCTAGGGATAAGAAGGGGAATGTCCTAAAATTGAAAAAGTGGACCCAAGATCAACGCCAAAAGCTCAAGATCGAAGTTAAGGTAACGAAACTTTTGGAAGATTTAATCCCTAATGATGTTTTGTGCATGCTAGGGGATTACATGTATGCTAAGGAGCTATGGAGAAAATTGGCAAGATACCATGAGGAGAGTTCATCCTCAAGTGAAAGTGAGGAATCGGAAGTTGAGATGGAGTCAACTTCCGAATCGGAGAAAGAAGAAGTAGAAGAGGTGGAAGAAGCATCTATTCCTAGGATTGAGGAAGAGAGACCATCCTCTACACCGGAGCAACCTCAAGAAGAGCTTTCAACATCCGATCAAGATGAGGAAGCTCAAAATTCAACTCCGGCACCAACCACCACCCTAAGTAACTCAAACACTTTATTTTCAAATAAACATCATATTATGTGCTTTGAGTGTAGGGAGTATGGGCATTACAAGAGCAAATGTCCAAAGAGGATCAAGAAACCTCCTCCGGCGCCTAAAAGTCAACAAAAGTCAATGGACGCCGGTTCTCCAAAACAAAAGAGTAAGGAGCATGTCATTTGCTTCAAATGTCGACTACCGGATCATTACCGGAGTCAATGCCCAAAGAAGAAGAAGAAGGAGCAAAGGGGAGCATCACAAGTAGGGGGAGCCACTAAGGCAAACCTTAAGGTATATTTAAATAATGCTCCGTCTAATTTAAATATTAAGAAGCATGCTAGAACTAATTTTAGCAATTTTGTTATGTATCATAAAGAGCATGCTAGAAGTAACAAACATATTTGTTTAGGAGCTAAGAATGTTCACCTTAAGAATAAGGAGAAATTTGGGACTAATGTCCCTAAAAATATATTACCTAAGGAAAACATTAAGAAATTAGGAGAACATCTAGGCTTTGATGCTAAGGAACCTAGACATATGCCTAGAAATAGAAATATCTCAAGAGAAAATGAAAAATCAAAAATTGAGATATTAGAAAAGGAAAATCAAGCCTTGAGGTCAAGGCTTGAAAAACTTGAAAAGACCCTCAACATTATGCAAAATCAAAGGCAAGGGTCAATTGGTCAAACTTTTAGGTCAAATAATCCAAGTCAACAAGTAGGATCTAAAAGACAAAAGTCAACCAAAGGCAAGAAGGGTTTGGGTCAAAAACCTAAGCCTAAGGCGGCTTACCATAGTGTTCCATTTGACTATAGAACACTAACTAGGTCTAGGAAGACCAAGGTCAATGGGAAAGTCATTCCTAGAGTTGACCAAGGTTTGTGCCTAATGGCCAAGGTTTCGAAGAAACCTAGGATGGCCACTAATAAGGTTGTTAGGGAGGCAATCCTAAGGTTAACCTAGGCAAGACCAAAATGACCAAGGCTAATAAGCCTAGGAGGGTCATTAGGAAGGTATCTAGGGAGGTTATCCTAAGGAATATCTAATTAACCCTAGGAGCTCAAATCGATTTTGGGTTCCTAAGAGCGTGATTGATTCACGCTAAGATGGGTTTAGGGTGTGCCAACCTTGATTGGATGGGTAGTTAACTCAACCATGATAAAGGTGGCACTTTAGGTTACTTTCAAGGTTATGGTTACCTTGGAAATATCCTTGAGCCTTAATTTTAAAGAAGTTTAGGTTGTGTCAATATATATCTTGAAAACATGAAAATCAATAAAATTGACACGATCTAGATTTAGAGGTCATAGTGTGTACCTTTGATTATTGGCACACTTTGGAAGGTCATGTATCAAGAAATGTGTGGTTAAGATGTAAAAGTAACATCTAGAGTGATACTCAAGTGCCACACAACTTGATGTCTTGTATTCACCATGCTTCATATGTTTTACCATATGTTTGCATGGAAGGAATGTCTAGGATAGATTACATCTCACAAAATAAGTCTTTTACCTTGATTGTGTATTTCAACACTTAGAAAGGGTGAGATGTTAGGTTTTGGAAATCATTGAATGTTAATGTTTGCAAAAATTAAATAAAACATTAAAATATATTAACAAATACATGAATAAAAGTATAACATCAATACATTCGATATACAAGATCTAACGTGATAAAATGGAATAATTAAGATGACGAAATTGAGATTTTCTGATTTTGAATCGAAATCGATATCACGATCGATACGGTATCACGATCGATAACATAACAACCGCGATACGATACGGCCATCGGTCAGTGCTAGCTCCATGACTCATTGATCGAACTTTAGTCGATCGATGAGGTCCATCGATCCGATGGATGGTCTTATTCACCGAGGCCGAAGGCCATCGGTTGAGTGCTCGACGAGCGAGTGATGTGCACATCACCGATCCGTGATGCTACTCTAGTAGCACATTACGAAGGTTGTGATCGATTGCCAAGCCGGATTAGTCGACTGCCGGCTCGGTAAACCCGGTAATAAACCGCTATCAGTCGACTGATGCTCCACATCAGTCGACTGAATCGCATTTTTAAAATGCGAACTGCTAGGGTTCGGCATCTTCACGCGACGAACTCTTTCTCCTTCCTTTGGTCTCCGATCGCCGTCTCCCTCTCCGACCAACTCTTCCGGCCGTGCCAACCTTCCAAAGTCCTAGGTTTGATAAACAAGCCTCTCCTCTTCCATCTTTGACCTATCTTGGAGCCCTAGTTCGCACGATTTAGGGTTTATTTCTCTTGTTCCGTTTAGGGTTCCGGCGTCTGAAGCTTTCCGGTGACTTTTCCGACGATCCTCAGCAACATTTGAGTCCTCCCTCCGGCACACACATTCAAATGATGCCTAAGTAACGATTTTTCTTTCCGAGCCCTAATTTTCATTTCCATTACATTTAAGGTTTATCTAATCGTGTATTGTTGCCATTGCATGTCATATCATCACATTGCATTCATAATAGGAGAGCCCGTAGGAATGATCCACCCGAGAGTGAATCTCGATTGTACCAACCTATGTTGGTTAGGTACATCGATAGGAACTTTTTCAATAGGCATTGTAGTGACATTATGGAATTAATTGCATACTACAATCTGATGAAAATCGTCTTGTGCACGCATCCAATTAATGATGACCTTATTAAGGAATTCTATCAAAACCTTAAAAAGGTGGATGACGACCCTACATACACTACTCGCGTTGCAAAACGCGAGTTAGAGTTCACTCCTGCGATACTGCAGGAGTTTCTCGAGTGTAGGCCTTCAGATAACACCTTTATCTTTTACCCTACCATGGACTTTCCTCTACCTGAGCCTTTTGATCATATCTCTATGGAGTCCATGCATGAGCATATATTTGGTTATCCTCGTCCACTGGCCCAGAATCTATTTCCTATCACCGAGTTATCTGCACCTGACATTGTCCTCTACAAGGTCATTGTTGGGTGTTTTCTGCCCATTGTCACTCGGGGTCTGGCCAAGATTCGACCTCCCCATCTCTTTCTTCTATATGCCATGCATCATCAGTTAGACATAAACTTTGCATTGAACATTTTCCACTGCATTGTGCACTTCACTTCGCATAAGGGAAAGTGCATATGCCATTTGGTCATATCATCACAGCATGGCTCGACTCCGTAGCCGTCAACATCCATAGGGGCTCTCTGCGACAGCTATCGGAGGTGTACGACTGTATATCAGTTCGTAACTTCTCATTAGCGAAGCTACGGATGGGCACTGGACAGATGGAGTTGGCGCCACGACCACCACCAGCGCCGCAGGCGGCCCTCCTCCGCCACCCGAGAGCGGCGAGAGGACCACGAGGATGCAGAGACCAGCCGATGAGGATGACGGATGCAGCCAGACACATCGTGGTAGTCCATCAGATCGTCGTGGCCACCGGTGATTTCAGGACTATCGTGATCCGGTGGACTTTAGGTCATCGGAGATGCGGCAAGCAGGCATCCTTGTGCGTCTCGATAGGATGGAGGAGTCCCAGGGCCGCATAGAGCAGCATCAGCTCGATATGCTAGAGATGATGCGGGCCTGGACTCTGAGTCAGCAGCCTCCTCCGCCGCCACCTCCTGCGGACGATTAGAGGATATTAGATTTTTTTGTAGTTGTCAATTTTTGTAGTGAGATTGAGCATAGCCAATCTCCATTTTGAATGTAAAAGACAAATTTTAAGTTAAATGAAATCTTGTTTCTGAAAAATCTTATGTGTATGAATGAATATTTGTATAATTGTATTGCTATCATATACCATGTCATGACATTGTTTAGGGTTACCTTAGATGTCATGTGTTCTTAGATTTCATATTATGCCATGACATCATGATTATGAGCATGTGTTTATCTATATCATCTCTAATGCCATAATCGCTCATGCATTTAAGATATTTTGATTAAAATTGATTTAAGGACTATGGCATGACTTGGAGTCCCATTTATAAGGGAATCAAGTAGGGTTGCCTTAGAAAAATGCATGAAACCCTAGTTTAGAGAGAATAAAACCCACATCTCACATCTAATTGACATGTATGTGTATTTATACACCATAGATGCATGTGAGATGCTAGGATATGAGTTAAGTTCAAGGTGCATAGTTTTTGCATCTAGATGAACTAAAACTCATCCAATTCCATTGTGGATCATTGGGAGAGCTTGTGTACAAGTCACGTACATAGATCCCAAGGAATATGATCCAAGATAAGGTTTTGAAAACATTTTAAAATAATTTTGAAAAACCTTGGTGAAGTCTATCTTTTGATAGCAATCACCATTGATGAAGTTGATACAAAGTAGGGCCAAAACATTGAAAATTTCAATAGTTTTGAACTTTGTACCAATTTCACTATTTAATGGGTAAATTAATTTTCAAACATTTTTCACCCAATGTATTAGACATAAGTATTATACGTATCAAATTTCATGATTTTTCGATATACGTATAATTAGTTATGATTTTTCAAAACTCATTTCTGATAATTGAAAATCGGGATTTTCAGTTATCATCTACTGGGTGGCGATCGGTGATGGAGGTTCGATCGTGATTTCTGAATCACTCGACTGGTAGCCTGATTTCGGGGTAAACAAGGTTGTTTAACCCGATTTCAACTACGGTTATGGTCCCTAATCACTCCTAACCCTAGGATATGCCTTGGGAAGCATTATAAAGGGTGTAAATCCATTGGATATGGATTAGGAGAAGTATTTTGGGTTTGTATCAATTTTAAGGTGTTGGAAAGTTCAATGTTGAATTTCTAACCTTAATTTTGATGGTTTAGAGTTCCTATTGGCTTAGGGACTTCCCAAGGACATTGTTGGTGCAATGGTCAAGGGGGAGCAAGCCTTTAGGGGAAGGAATTCATCATGGGATGATGAATGGTATTTTTTCCTTATGGAAAGGAACAATGAGTTTTTGTGATACCCAATTTGGAAATTGAGAGAGTGAATAGGATTGCCTCTCTTGAGTGATATGGGACTTATCACTAGGAAGATGGTAGACATCCTAGATATTTTTAGACCAAGGGGGAGATTGTAAGATCTCATTGGGACATGAGACATTGACCTCCTTGGAGAGAAGACCTTTTTGATGTTAGTCAAAAAGGGGGAGAATGTTTGGGGAGAACATTTGGAGAGTATTTACCAATTTTGGAAAATTTGTAAGGAATTTGAGTTAGTGTCCTAACTCAATAATTTGTTTGGTTTTTGTCATACATCAAAAAGGGGGAGATTGTTGGTGCAATCGGCCCAGGTCACGATTGACCAGGACTCGAGTTTGGCTCAAGTGATGTGTTGATGTGTTTTGATGTTTCGACAAAAACATATGACAATATAATTGTCAAGGAAAAGTCCAAGCATGGGTCTTGGCAAATGGAAAGTCCAACATGTGTTGGCAAGGAAAGTCCAAGCATGGGTCTTGGCAAATGGAAAGTCCAACATGAGTTGGCAAGGAAAGTCCAAGCATGGTCTTGGCATGGAAAGTCTAACATGGGTTAGCATTTGAAGTCCAAGGGGTTTAATATTGGCGGCGTAAAGTCCAAGCGGTAGACTTGGCAGCACAAGTCCAATGGTTGGCGGTGTAAAGTCCAAGCGGAGTCTTGGCGGCGTAAGTCCAATGTGCCTTGGCGGTGTAGACACCGTTAGCATGACATAGCTGACGGAAGCACCTGAAGGCTAGCGCGATGGATGAACAAGTCATGGATGACTTGGAGGGATCCGAGAGGCGTGAGGTTGATGGGGGTGGCTAGAAGGCTTAGGTCTAGGCTAAGGGTGGTCTAGCAAGTATGGGGGAACCATACTTGAGTTAAAACCTCATGTTTGAGGTGTGCCAGTCGACTGGTGCCATGAGGCAGTCGACTTGACCGAGTCAACTAGGGTTTGACTGCGGGTTATGGCCTAAATGACGCCATAGGTTGGCACGATCGATGGATCGAGCGATCCGATCGTGTGATCAGTCGACTGGTGCTCGAGAATTCGGCTACAGAATGGAGTTGAGACTCGACTGGTCGAGTGAGGACTCTATCAGTCGACTGATGGTCACAATCAGTCGACTGATGGTAGTTCCGTTGGACTTATCCAACGTGGAACTAGTCGTTGTCTCACGACAACAGTGGCATCAGTCGATTGATGGTCCCAATCAGTCGACTGATAGACTTTTTCCAGCACAGGTTGAATCTATATATGGAGCTCGTGATGGAGTAAAAAGCAATCGGTTCTTGAGGGCTATTGGGGCGATTTGTTGGTGCAAATCAGGTCTCCAAGTGCAAGCAAGCAACCAAGCATTCAAGCAATCAAAACAAATGTTGTAAAGTCTTTTCTTTACCTGTATTTCATATTTACATTGTATATTGCTTGTATTTCATTCTTACTATTGTAAGATTTATTGTAAGGGGTTTCTCCGCCTCCGACTTGTGTCGAGAAGGAGTGTTTATCATTAGTGAGTGTGTGTGCATCACTAGGGCTCTTTAGAGCTCGATCCGTGGAGTAGGAACCGTGTGGTTCCGAACCATGTTATATCATTGTGTTAGCTTGTTGTCTATTTCGTTATTGTTTTTATCATTATATATATTCCGCTGCGCTAACGAAATTGTAGACACAAATGAGATCAAATTACATCTTCGCTATTCACCCCCCCTCTAGCCATTCCAAGGGTCTTAACACCTACGAACCTAAACCCACATCTCACAAAATTATTTGACTTGTGTGTTCATTGATATACCTAGATACCTGTGAGATGTTAAAAAAATGAGTTAAGTTCAAGGTACATAGATGTTGCATCTAGATGAACTTAAACTCATCTCAAACATAGGTATTAATCGTGAGGAAAGCTAGTATACAAGTCATGTATACTTAGCCCATAGACCATAATTGAAATTAAGATTTTAAAACCATTTTAAAATAACTTTGAAAAACCTTGGTGAAGTCTATCTTTTGATAGCAATCATCACTGAACAAGTTATTATTGGCGCAATCGGCCCAGGTCATGATTGACCAGACTCGAGTTTGACTCGAGCAGTATTTTAATGTTAGACAAAATATATGACATGTGATTATCATAGGAAGACCAAGTGTGTAGCCTTGTCCACGTAAGTCCAAGTGTGTAGCCTTGGCGGTGAAAGTCCAACATGGATTGGCATTGGCAATGAGAAGTCCAAGTGTGTAGACTTGGCAGTGAAAGTCTAAGGGATGGTTTTGCGGCATAAGGTCAAGCGGTAGTCTTGGGAGTGTAAGTCCATATGTACAAGTCATGGACGACTTGGAGGGATCTGATAGGCGCGAAGCTAGTAGAGGTGGCTAGAAGGCTTAGATCTAGGCTAAGGGTGTCTTTGGTTAAACCTCATGGATGAGGTGAACTTGGCCAAGTGATTGAGGTCAAGTGTCGAATTCTCAAACATGTTGTTTGAGGTTTTAACCGACAACAATCAACCGGTGGTATGTCCCAGTCGACTGGTGAAAGTCGACTACTATTCGACTGCGTTGTATGCCATGGCAGTCGACTGCCAGAATTGGGCAGTCCACTGATGGCTTCAATAGTCAACTGCCATGGATGGCAGTCGACTACTGGTCGAGGACATGAGAGCAGAATGCTCAATAGCCGACTGATCAGTAGGCTACGAGGATGGCAGTCGGTTGATGGTAATGGGTAGTTGACTGCCAGTGTATCCGTTGGCTAGATGCCGACGTTGATTAGGTCGTTGTCTCACAATGGCTTTAGGAGCAGTCGATTGGGGTCTTATGGCAATCGACTTCTAGGCACAGAATCAACCCGAGACAAGCATAAAAGGAGGAGCTTGGGGAAGATTTCCACAACGATATTTGGGGAAATTTTGGAGGGGAAATGCTGCTGCATTCTAGACCTTCAAGAGAAAACCAAAGCAAGCAACAAGAAAGCATTCAAAGCAAAGTGTTGTAAAGTGTTTCTTTACTTGTATTTCTTATTGTCTTTGTATTCGCTTGTATCTTGTATATTATTGTTGTAATTTCTTGTACAAGGCTTCTACACTCCGACATGTTGTCAAGAAGGAGTTTGAGTAGTGGTGTGTCATCACTTGAGCTCGTTGAGCTCACCCCTATGGAAACCCTGTCAACCTAGCAAATACGTAACTGGAATTACGTATTTTGTTTGATTGTGTATTCGTCTTCATATTTGTATTGTATTTCATATTTCTGCTGTGCTAACAAGAATTGTAGAGACGAATGCGATCAAATTACATTGAGCATGATTTAGGCGATTCAACCCCCTTCTAGCTAGGCCACGATCCTCCAACAAGTGGTATCAAAGCAAGGAGCTTATCATCGGAATCACCACCGCGATAAGAAAAACAAATGGCCGACATCAACATCCATCCACCAAAGTTCGAGGGAGAATTCTCATGGTGGAGAAGAAGGATTGAGGTATACTTCAGAATCGATTTCGATACTATGCTAATCATTGAAAATGGTTGTGAATTGTCTAGGGGTGATGACAACAAGTCGTTAGCAAAATCAAGATGGACCGAGAAGCAACGACGACAATTCAAAACAAACATTAAGGTAACAAAATCGTTAATAAAATTGATACCTTATGATATTTTGTGCAAACTAGGTGAATATGGGGATGCTAAGGAGTTGTGGGACAAGTTGGTCAAATTCCACGAACATCTCGAACCAGCTCAATCGGAGAAGGAGGCTGAGGATGAATGCCCATCAACATCCGAGGATGTGGAAGAATTGGAGGAAACATCCACATCTAGAAGTGAGGACTCGGAAGTTGAGAGATGCTCAACATCCGGATTGGTAGAAGAGGTAGAAGAAGTGGAAGAAGCATCTACCTCCGGATGAAGTGAAGAATCCTCCCATATCGCCTCTACTGACCTAGGTAACTCAAGCATGTTAATTAAAAATAAAAATCACATTATATACTTTGAGCGTAGGGAAGCCGGGCATTACAAGAGAAAATGCCCAAAATTGGCTAAGGAGAAAGTATCAACACCAAAAGTCAATCAAAAGTCAAAGGATGTCGGAGTCCTCGCTAGGAAAAGAAAAGAGCAAATTGTGTTTAAATGCAATCAATGGGGACACTACTAAAGCCAATTCCCTATGGGGAAGAAGAAGGAGCTACACAAGTAGGGGGAGCTTATAAAGCAAACCCTAAGGTATATCTTAATGCACCGTCTAGTTCTAGGGTTAAAAAGGATGCTATAAGTTATTTTAGTACTCTTGCAATTGTTAATGAAAAGCATGCTAGTAGAAATAATAGATTTTATTGTTTAGGTGCTAAGCATGTAGATTTATCTAAGGACAAACCTAGGAACAACAACTCTAGATCTATTTTACCTAGGAAGAGTATTAGGAGGATAGAAGAGAATTTAGGCATTAACCCTATGAAGGGTAGGCACATGACTAAGAAGAAGAGTCTTTCCTAGAAGACCAATGAAAAATCAAAATTGTAAAATCAAGCTTTGAGGTCAAGGCTTGAAAAATTGGAAAATACCCTAGCAAAAATGACAAACTCATTTAAGGGGTCTAATGGTAAAAAATTAGGACCAAGGAGACAAGAACCGTCCAAGGGCAAGAAAGGTTTGGGTCACAAACCTAAGTCCTACCACAATGTTCCATTTGATTATGGAACTAAATCTAGGTCTAGGAAAACCAAGGTTAATAGGGAAGTTATCCCTAAGATTAACCATGGTGTGTGTCTAGTGGCCAAGGGTTCTATAAAACCTAAGAAGACCACTAAGAAGGTTATTAGGGAGGCAATCCCTAAGGTTAACCTTGACAAGACCCAAATGACTAAGGATTCAAGGCCAAAAAGGGTCATTAGGAAGGTATCTAGGGAAGTTATCCCTAGTGAATACCTTGTTAACCCAAGGAGCTCCAATAGGTATTGGGTTCCTAGGAGCGTGATCGATTCACGCTAGATGGGTTAGGGTGTGTCAACCCTAAGTGGATAGGTAGTTAACCTAACCATGGTAGAGTTGACACTTTAGGATGTGCTAATGTGTTTTCAGAAGTTGAAAATTGATTAAATTGGCACAACTAGGTGTTTGGAGTCATGGTGTTTCATTTTGGGGTTTTGGCACACTTGGGGGTAAATGAGTATTAAGGCAAAATGGATTTAATCTTAGAAATGACAATTTGGGCATAACACTTAGGTATTTTATACTTGCCATGATTTATTTTCCTTGCCATGTCATGACATCATATTTATTTTTATCATATAAAATATCATGATAATACTTAAGGTTAGCTAAATGTCATGTTATGCTTAAGTTTATATCACATGTCATGACATCATGATTATTGGCACATGCTTTTATTCTTGTTGTCATTTATGTCATAATCATTATTCATGCATTAAATAAAATTGAGTTAAGGACTATGACATAATTTGAAGTCTCACGCATAAGGGAATCAAATAGAGTTGCCTAGCATATGCATGAGACCCTAGATAACCAAAACCCACATCTCACTAGAACACTTGACTTGTATGTGTTTCATACACTTAGAAACAAGTGAGATGTTAGGAATGAAATTAAGATTTTAAAATCATTTCAAAACCATTTTGAAAAACCTTAGTGAAGTCTATCTTTTGATAGTAATCACCATTGAATGAGGTGATACAAAGTAGGGCCAAACATTAAAAATTTCAATGGTTTTGAATTTTGTGTCAATCTCACTTGTTTATGGGTATTTTATTTTTCCAATATTTTTTACCCATAATGTTTATTATAAATAATGTACATATGAGTTTTCAAGATTTTTCAAAATACATATTTTTACTTATGAATTTTCAAAATTCAGTTATGAAGTCTGATTTACTGCATTGCCGATCGAATCGATCGCGTAATATTGATCTTGTTAGGCCCATGTTAAGCTACTTTTAGGTTCCCTAAATACTCCTAAACCTAGGATATGCTTTGGAGAGTATTAGAAGGGTGAAAATCCACTGGATATGAATTAGGAGAATTGTTTAGGGTGTGTATCGAATTTAAGGGAGATGAAAGTTCCATGTTGAATCTTTTCTCTTAATTTTGATTGTTTAGTGTTCCTATTGGCTCAGGGAATCTCCAAGGACATTGTTGGTGCAATGGTCAAGGGGAAGCAAGCCTTTAGGGGGAGGTTATCCATCTTGAGATGATGGATGTATTTTTCCTCATGGGAGGGTAATTGGAGGATTGCCTCTCTTAAGTGATATGGGACTTATCACTAGGAAGATTGAAAGCAACCAAGATGTTTTTGTACCAAGGGGGAGATTGTAAGATCTCATTGCGATATGTGACATTGACACCCTTGGGGAGGACCTTTTTGATGTTTATCAAAAAGGGGGAGAAGTACCAATTGGGGTTAGTTGGAATTCCCACAATATGTGAGAATTGCCAATTGAGGATAATTGGTAGACTTGAGTTAGGTCACCTAACTCAAAGGTGTTTGTGGTTTTATCAAACATCAAAGAGGGAAAGATTATTGGTGCAATCGGCCCAGGTCATGATTGACCGTACTCGAGTTTGACTCGAACAATATTTTGATGTTAGACAAAACATATAATATGTGATTGTCATGGGAAGACCAAATGTGTAGCCTTGTCAATGTATGTCCTAGTGTGTAGCCTTGGCGGTGAAAGTCCAACATGGGTTGGCATTGGCAATGGGAAGTCCAAGTGTGTAGCCTTGGCAGTGAAAGTCCAAGTTATGGATGCTTGGCATTTGGGAAGTCCAAGGAGTTGTTTGGCAGCTTATGGCCAAGCAGTAGTCTTGGGAGCGTAAGTCCATATGTACCTTAGCGGTGTAGACACCGAGAGCATGACAACAGGCGAAGGAAGCACCTGGAGGCTAGCGTATAGATGAACAAGTCATGGATGACTTTGAGGGATCCACACATGGATGAACAAGTTATGGACGACTTGGAGGGATTCGATAGGCGCGAAGCTAGTAGAGGTGGCTAGAAGGCTTAGGTCTAGGCTAAGGGTGTCTTTGGTTAAACCTCATGGATGAGGTGAACTTGACCAAGTGACTGATGTCAAGTGTCGGATGCTCAAATATTCTATTTGAGGTTTTACCCGACGATCGGATGCTCAAACAACTTGTGTTTGAAGTTTTACCCGACAACATTCGACTGATGGTATGTCCCAGTCGATTGGTGAAAATCGACTGTTGTTCGACTACGTTGTATGCCATGGAAGTCGATTGCTAGCATTGGACAATCGATTGATGGCTTCAACAGTCGACTTTCATGGATGGCAGTCGACTGCTGGTCGAGGATGCGAGAGCAGAATGCTCGGTAGCCGACTGATTAGTCAGCTATGAGGCTGGCAATCAACTGCCAGTGTATCCGTTGGTTGGATGCCGATGTGGATTAGATCGTTGTCTCACAACGGCTACATGAGCAGTTGATTGGGGCCTTATGATAGTCGACTGCTAGGCACGTAATCAACCCGAGACAAGCATAAAAGGAGGAGCTTGGGGAGGATTTCCATAGCGATATTTGAGGAGATTTTGGAGGGGAATTATTGTTGCATTCTAGTCCTTTAAGAGCAAACCAAAGCAAACAACAAGAAAGCATTCAAAGCAAAGTGTTGTAAAGTGTTTCTTTACTTGTATTTCTTATTATCTTTGTATTCGCTTGTATCTTGTAAATTACTATCGTAATTGCTTTTACGAGGTTTCTCCACCTCCGACATGTTGTCGAGAAGGATTTTGAGTGTGGTGTGGTCATCATTCGAGCTCGTTGAGCTCACCCAGTGGAGTAGAAACCCTAAGGTTCCGAACCACGTATATCCTTGCGTATTTTGTGTGATTGTGTATTCTTCTTCATATTTGTATTGTATTTCGTATTTCTGCTACGCTAACAAGAATTGTAGAGACGAACACGATCAAATTACATTGAGAAAAATTTAGGTTATTCAACCCCCCTTCTAGTTGGGCCACGATCCTCCAACAGTTATCACAAAGTAGGTCAAAAACATCGAAGGTTTCAATGGTTTTGACTTTGTATCAATCTCACAATTCAATGGGTATTTTAATTTAAAAATATTTTTCATCCATAATGATTGACATAGGTATTATACTATGAAGTTTCAGTATTTTTTAAATTACATATAATTACTTATGAATTATTCAAATTCAATTTCTGAAAATTGTTTTCTGCATTTGCAGAAATCAGTTGACTGGTGTTGATGGCAGTCGACTGGTTTCTAATCGAGTCGACTGCTGAAGTTGATTTCAACTGAACTTGGTTTATTCAGCTATTTATCAATGAGTTTAGGCTACCCTAACATCTCCTAACCCTAGGATATGCTTTGGAAAGCATTGAAAGTGTGAAAATCCATTGGAAATGGATTAGGAGAGTTGTTTTAGGAGGAGACTCAAATTTTAAGGTGTCTGAAAGTCCAAGTTTGAACTTTTGCCCTTAATCTTGATGGTCTAGTGTTCCTATTTGCTTAGGAACTCTCCAAGGGCATTGGTGGTGCAATGGTCATGGGGGAGCAAGCCTTTAGGGGGAGGTTATCCATCAAGGAATGATGGATGAGTTTTTCCTCAAAGGGGGAGAGTTGGAGAATGGAGAAAATTCCTTGCATTTAGTGATAAGGGAGTATCACTAGGGAAAATGAAGTCATTAATGTTAATTTTGGACCAAGGGGTAGATTGAGTTATCTCATTGAGATATAAGGCATGGATACCCTTGGAGGAAACTTTTTGATGTATGTCAAAAAGGGGGAGAATTGATAGCTTGAGTTAGGTACCCTAACTCAAAGGTATTATCAACACATCAAAAAGGGGGAGATTGTTGGTGCAATCGGCTCAAGTCACAATTGACCAGACTCGAGTGGACTCGAGTAGGGTTTTGATGTTTGATAATGGGATTGACAATTGGATTGTTAATGAGTTTAACCATTATTTGATAATGTATTGATCATATGGTTAACATGGGTTTGACTATATGAGGAGATAGCTTTATTGGGAGATTGGTGAAGCAATCAGCCTCAGGTCAAGGTTGACCTAGTGCGAGTGAGACTCAAGAGAAAGTCCAAGTTTTGGATACTTGGCATGGAAGGTCCATGTCATGGGTGCTTGGCAATTGGAAAGTTCAAGGGTGTAATCTTGGCCACATAAGTCCAAGTGTGTAGTCTGTTGGGATGTATATTGAAAGCCTAGTCTTTGTATGAACATCTTCATTTTGAAATAAGAATCACATGACCATTGTTTGCATTTTATATTTATTATATGTGTGCATCTTGTCTGATACTTTACATTGTAGATAAAATGGCGTGTGGTGTCACACAGAAGATCATGTTATTAGTTCCTTGTAGAGTATAAGTAGAGGCTCACAACCAAGATGGTTTTGGACAAACCATTGGTATGGTTGTAGTGTAATTTGGTATTGGTTTATCTTAACCATAGAATTATACTACTACACTTTGTATGTATTGAGCAGGACCGATTTAGAGGTGATTCAATTTATACTGACTATATAATTTAATCGGACCTCAGATATTATGGCGTACATGCTCTTAATCCCGATATAATAACATGCACATATACTTAGTATTTATTTCTTTAATTTACCAATGGGCGAGATTTATGGGTTAAATCGATAGGCTCGGTAAGTTGGGAAATAATATTATTTACATGGTGTGCCATTGATTATAGGAGGAAATCATGTCCTATGTATTAGGATGATGATGTCTCCTTGAGGAGCTCATAAGGATGATCATGTAAATCCTGCAGGTGGACTTGGTCCAGCATGAAGATGAGGCTGAGTGGTATTACTCATGGAGTTAGATGTTAATTAATTAATTGTCAGTAAATTAATTAATTAATGGACATTCTGTTGGGTTTCCGGCACCGCGGCGTGTGTGTGTTCGATCATGTTTCGTAAACATAAGCACAGCGGAAGCAATTAAAAATAATAAATCTATATTTATTACAACACACACAACACACGCATGCATATTACAACAAGTGTAGACATAACCGTAAATTAAAATTTGCAATAAAAGAAATTTATCTACGTTATACCTTTCGTATGACGTGTAGCGGGAACGGCATCAACCGGAACGATCCTCGTAAGAATCGTCTCTATCCGTATCCACGCCGAGCTCCTCGGGATGACTTCGCTAAGTCACGAGCTTCATCTTCGTACGGGTTACTAGCCTCGTGTTGAAGACGACGTGATCGAGAGATGATCACGATCCGAATCCAAATTCGGATCCTAAAACGAGTTCTCAAAACTCGCTTCTCCGGAGAGGTATTCATCAACCGTTTGACGAATCCTTCGTCCTCCACCTCAGAGGATTATCGGAGATCAAATCCCCGGTAAGTTAGCCACTGTCGGAGCACTAACCATCGTCCAAACGACGCTCTGACAACAAAGAAACAAGCTGTCCAGAAAAACTGGACAGCATTTGGTGGAGGAATAGAGGCCGGCCAAAGGAGATGTGGAGCTCACCTTATCACCGAACCCACAAGAGATCACCGGAGGGTCGCCGGAGCATCGCCGGCTGAAGCTTGGATGCCGGCGGCAAGGAGGTGGCAGCAGCTCCATGAAGTTGGCGGCAACACCATGTTGGGTGGCAACAACAAAAGGAGGCTAGGGTTGGGCGGCCAAAACTTCATTAGGGTTTTTGGGTTAGGGTTTAACCCCTATTTTATAGAGAACTAATTCTCTTAATGGTTAATGGATCATATCCATAAAGCCCGTTAACCCGCTCCATTAAGATAAGTTAAAATAAACCAAACCTTGATGATTTATTTTAAGTTAAAACGAACCGAACCAACTTTTGGTTCATTCGTTTAAAATAAACCAAACCCTTTAGTTTATTCTCATCCATTGGATTAGAACCAAACCATTTTGGTTCATCCATTACGTCTTCATAAGACGCGGAGCATCCATGCTTCCATTGCGACTGAAACAATTTCATGCTCGCTTTATGTTTGGTCCAACCAAACATAGTTTCTCTCGGTCTGAGAATCCCATTCTCATGCTTGTTTTAAATCCTTTGGATTACACTCGTTGTGCGTGTGACCAAATAGGTTCTCGGTTTATGTTGGCCGTCTATAATTAACCATTAATTATAGAACGATCATGAGTGCCACCTAGTAGTACATCATGATCCCCAATTAACCGAAAAGATCAACGGTTGATCCAGAACTATTTCTGAAACCCTTCAGTAGCTCGAATGAATCGTGCCCCATTCCCTTCACTCATCTTATACCTACTTGGTTCAGGACATGGTCTATTGTGTCAGTCCCCACTAGGCTGACTACGTCACACCTAGCCCAAGTATCATTTCCTCGTCCTACGGATTCTAGTTACTCCACATGTATCGAAGAGTACCTTACTCTAAACATGTAATGCTTTCGCCAAAGACTTTAGTAACAATCCGACGAGAGGCCATGGGTATACATCTCCTCGCAAGGAGTGGTGAATCCTTTATAGGCTATTCAAACACCTTCGATCACTTCGACTTATACCCAATCATCCCGGGTCCACATCTCCTTAGAGATGTTTGCTTAAGATGTCAAAGCATAAGTCTCCATGATCAAGATGACTTGAATACCGCAAGTCAAAGGAACATCGCACTTAAGCCACAGTAAGAACTTCATTGACATATCTATATATGCAGAGAACCATATGAAGTCTTACGGCTGGTCACTCCAATGAACTAGTTACCATAACTAGCATCCACGATTAACTCCGGACATCACTATGTCTCTAGCCAGTGAGAATCAGCTGCTTGGATACACCAAGGAGTATACCTCGTGCTAGTCTCGACAGAATTGATGGTGTCCAGATCCATCAATTCATCGACTAGGGATAATTCCGATACATCACAATTACACATGTAGAGATACTCACTAGTTGTGATCCAATCACAAATTCTCTCATGCTGTGAATCACATCGTGGACATTCAGTAAATGAGTTTAAGATCAAATCAAATAAATTAAACATGTATACTCAAATAGTGAATCTTCATTTATCATATAAATGGTTCATACATAAGGCGATTGCCTTAGGACATCTCTCATATATTACTAACAGACTCCCACTTGGCCTAATGCCAATCGCTACGGTATCCTATACCATAAGCTCTAACATGACCCTCAAACTTATTTTGAGGTAATGCCTTAGTCAAGGGATCCGCTAAGTTCCTTTCAGTGGGAATTTTCTCGATTTGTATTTCGTTCCTACTGATGATCTCTCTGATAAGATGATAGCGGCGAAGCACATGTTTGGATCGTTGATGAGACCTTGGCTCTTTCGCCTGTGCAATTGCTCCATTGTTGTCGCAGTAGACCGGTATTGCTTCAACAATGGCCGAAATAACACCAAGTTCATGAACGAACTTCTTGATCCAAACCGCTTCCTTTGCTGCTTCCGAAGCTGCAATGTATTCTGCCTCAGTGGTAGAATCCGCTACAGTCTCTTGTTTGGAACTTTTCCAACTCACTGCACCCCCATTCAAGGTGAACACGTATCCAGACTGAGACCTGGAATCATCCTTGTCTGTCTGGAAGCTGGAATCCGTATACCCGCGTATCACCATGTCCCCTTCTCCATATATTAGGAACACATCCTTAGTTCTTCTCAAGTACTTAAGGATCGTCTTAACAGCCGCCCAATGATCCATTCCTGGATCAGACTGGTATCTGCTCGTGACACTCAGAGCATACGATACATCGGGCCTCCTACATAACATAGCATACATGATAGATCCTATTGCGGATACATAGGGAATCTTACTCATGCAAATCCTCTCGTTTTCTGTGCGCGGACACATAGACTTCGAAAGGTGTACCCCATGCCTGATGGGCAGATAACCTTTCTTGGATTTCGACATGCTAAACCTCTTTAGCACTCGGTCTATATATGTAGACTGCGAAAGACCAAGCAACCGTTTCGATCTATCTCTATAGATCTTAATCCCAAGGATGTAGGTTGCTTCTCCCAGGTCTTTCATGGAGAATGTCTTGGATAACCAAACCTTAACTGACTGTAAGATTGACACATCGTTTCCTATAAGTAATATGTCATCGACATACAATACTAGGAACACGACTGCACTCCCACTAACCTTCTTGTACACACAAGGTTAAATGCGGATTTTGTGAAATCAAACTTTTTGATCGTCTCATCAAAGCGGATATTCCGACTCTGGATGCTTGCTTGATCCATAAATGGACCGTCGCAATTTGCATACCTTGGTTTTATCAGCGATGTGAAACCCTCGGTGTATCATATACCGTCCTCGGCGAGTTTCCATTAAGGAAAGTTGTTTTCACATCCATCTGCCATATCTCATAATCATAATGAGCCGCTATGGCCAGGAGCATCCGAATGGATTTAAGCATAGCTACAGGCGAATAGGTTTCGTCATAATCAACACCTTGCTTTTGACGATATCCTTTCGCCACCAATCTAGCCTTATAGGTAATCACATTACCATCCATGTCGGTTTTCTTCTTGAAAACCCACTTGCACCCTATAGGCTTTATGCCTTCAGGTGGGTCAACCAAGTTCCAAACTTGGTTTTCGTACATGGAATCCATTTCCGACTTCATGGCACCAAGCCACTTATCCCTTTCTGAACTTGTCAGCACTTCTTCATAACTGGTAGGCTCCTCATCATCAATGAGTAACACGTCGTTCGATTCACTTACGAGAAATCCATATCTCTTAGGAATATTGCGTGTTCTACCAGATCTACGAAGATGTGGTGTTACAATAGGTCCAGCCGATTGCTCATCACTATGAGTTGTCGGCTGTTGTGCTTCACCAGGTATCTCATCAATGTCTATTTGAGTCTCTCGAGCCTCCTCAAGCTCAACGACACTCCCACTGTTTTCTTGCAAGAGAAACTCTTTCTCTAGAAACACAGCATGCCTTGAAACAAACACCTTTTGTTCCACAGGATGATAGAATTGGTAACCCCTTGTTTCCTTAGGGTATCCAATAAATAGACATTTATCAGACTTAGCATCCAATTTATCTGATACTGTCCGCTTCACATAAGCAGGACAACCCCATATCTTCAAGTAAGATACATGAGGTTTCTTACTATTCCATATCTCATATGGAGTAGTTGAGACTACCTTGGTAGGCATTACATTTAACAAAGTAAACGGTATGCGAAGTGCATAGCCCCAAAGGACTTGGGAAGAGTTGCATGATTCATCATTGACTGACCATGTCCAACAAGGTCCGATTCGCCTCTCAGATACACCATTATGCTGTGGTGTATAGGGCGGAGTCCATTGAGACAATATGTCATTGTCTCTTAGATAATCAAGAAACTCTTGACTTAAGTATTCACCACCTCGATCCGATCGAAGTATTTTAATACTCTTGTCATGTTGTTTCTCTACTTCATTTCTGAATTCTTTGAACCTTTCAAAGGCTTCAGACTTGTGTTTCATCAAGAACACATACCCAAACCGTGAGTGATCATCGGTGAAGGTAATGAAGTAGCTATAGCCTCCTAATGCTTGAGTTGACATAGGTTCACATACATCAGTATGTATTAGACCTAGTAACTCTCCCACTCGTTCACCTTTTCCAGTAAAAGGTAACTTAGTCATCTTGCCTTTTAAGCATGATTCACATGTATCGTATGAATCCAATTCAAACGATTCCAGAATTCCACATCGGTGTAATTCGGACATGCATTTCTTGCTTATATGGCCAAGACGACAATGCCACATATGGGAGTCTATTTTATTATCCTTTCGAGCACACTTGTTGCTCGCTTCGATATTGCAAATGTCATTGGATACGTCCAACGTATAAAACCCATTGCTTAAAGTTCCAGTCCCATAAAGAACTCCATTTAAAGTTATGTAACAACAATTGTTACTAAAAGTCAAATGGTACACATTTCTATTTAAACAAGAAATAGAAATGATGTTCTTTATCAACGAAGGAATATAAAAGCAATTGTCCAGTTCTAAGACAAGTCCTGTAGGGAGTTTCAACAAATGCGTTCCAATGGCGACTGCAGCAACCTTTGCTCCATTCCCAACACGCAAATTTGACTCTCCCTTGACGAGTCTTCTTTTATTCCTTAGCCCATGTATGTCATTACATATATGTGAGCCACACCCAGTATCAAATACCCAAGTGTCTGAGGAAATAGAATGACAATCAATAAAGAAGATTTCTGAAGAAGATGGGGCATCCGATGCCTTATCCTTCTTCACGGACTCAAGATAAATCTTGCACTTTCTTCGCAAATGGCCCTACTTGCCATAATGATGGCAAGTGTCCTTTTGCTAGTTTACGCCTTTTTAGCCTTTTTCTTCTTCCCTTACATTGTTCCTTTGACTCCCTCTTAGAACCTTTCTTGAGGAATCAACTAACAAACCGTCCTACTCATGCTTCTCGAAGGCTCCACGCGGTCTTGACATGTTGGCGATACCACAGATGAACCTTCTTACATCTCAGAGGTGAAGAGGAGCTTGAAGACTTCGAACCTTTCGAATCTCACTTGCTCATCAACCAACTCACAAAGATGAAGGACTACGATATGAGCATCCATATGCTCATGCTGCTTTCGTAGCTTGGGTTCCATCGCGGCTAACATGATGCAACTCATTTGTTCAGAATCACTCACATGTTTCTGATAGGCCAACAATTGGTCCAGAGTTGCATCGTCACTAGGACGGGCGGGAAGAGGCGCTTCGAGGACATTTGCAAGCTTTTCCACCTTGAGAACAATTCTCAAGTTTCTAAGCCAGTCCAAGAAGTTCGGCCCAGTCAATTTATTCGAATCCAAAATGGAACACAATTCAAAGACATCATGATCAATCTTAGAAATACAAAACGAGCATATATGAGAAAGATGATTTTAAAATGCATCAATATACATTTATAAATCCCATTCATTTTTCGAATTTTAAAAACCCCAAAATCACTTCGGGAGATTGTAGGTCCATCTCCGAATGGGCTGATATCCATCATAGTTATGAACAACCTTGGAGAGAGTCCAACAAGCCATTCATAACTACGACGGTAGGTATCATCTATACCGATTGCATATCCCGTATATGCAACTATCACAATGTGCTATCAACTAATTGAATGTTCACACATACATCGGGTTGTTAACACATTAACAAGTATGCATCATATGCATAGCACCCAACTTCACCTCCCTTTACATCGACCTTGGAGATAGTCCAACAAGCCGATGCTCCAGGTTAAAGCCAACCCATTAATCAGGACATAGTTTTAATATGGTTAGAGCGCATTCAACCAATTATCCCAGCTTGGAGAGAGTCCAACAACCAAAGCTAACGATTGACCTCTGACTCTTACCATATTAGTATTAAACTATTCCATGGTTTGAACATATTCAGGTTCGAGCCGGGCTTGGAGAGAGTCCAACAACCCAAACAAGAAAGCAGAACTACGGTTCTAACCATATTAATGGAAGGTGTAGGCTTTAATATTGATTAAGGGTTTTATGTCTCATCCTCTTTGCATGCAAATAACTATTATCTACATGGCATGGCATACATGGCATACATCTACATGTCACGACACATGGCATAATGTTATGCATCTAATGCAATTACATGGCATACAATTATGTCATGTATATAATTTCCTTATATGTCATAACTATTTATGGAAATAAAATATGTTTAAGATTTGATTCTCCAAATCAAATCATAATTAAATGAAACAAATTTCCAAATCTAATCACATATTTTATTCATGGAATTATTTGATTAAGGAAAATCTATTTAGAAACCAATTTCTAAATCATTAAAACTACTTATGGAAATAAAATATTTTAAGATTTGATTTTTCAAATCAAATCATGATTAAATTAGGAAACAAATTTTCAGAATCTAATCAAATATTTTATTTATGGAAAATATCAATTTCCATAAATACTTCCAACTTTCCAAAAGTGGAAGATTTCCATAAATACTTCTAGACTTTCCAAAATTGAAAAATTTCCATAAATACTTCTAAATTTCCAAAATTTAGAAAATTTCCAGAAATACATTATGACTATCGCAAAACCATTTTTACGATTATGTCGAAACACAACCTGGGCTCTGATACCACTGTTGGGTTTCCGGCACCGCGGCGTGTGTGTGTTCGATCATGTTTCGTAAACATGAGCACAATGAAGCAATTAAAAATAATAAATCTATATTTATTACAACACACACAACACACGCATGCATATTACAACAAGTGTAGACATAACCGTAAATTAAAATTTGCAATAAAAGAAATTTATCTACGTTATACCTTTCGTATGACGTGTAGCGGGAACGACATCAACCGGAACGATCCTCGTAAGAATCGTCTCTATCCGTATCCACGCCGAGCTCCTCAGGATGACTTCGCTAAGTCACGAGTTTCGTCTTCGTACGGGTTACTAGCCTCGTGTTGAAGACGACGTGATCGAGAGATGATCACGATCTGAATCCAAATTCGGATCCTAAAACGAGTTCTCAAAACTCGCTTCTCCGGAGAGGTATTCGTCAACCGTTTGACGAATCCTTCGTCCTCCACCTCAGAGGATTACCGGAGATCAAATCCCCGGTAAGTTAGCCACTGTCGGAGCACTAACCGTCGTCCAAACGACGCTCTGACAACAAAGAAACAAGCTGTCTAGAAAAACTGGACAGCTTTTGGTGGAGGAATAGAGGCCGGCCAAAGGAGATGTGGAGCTCACCTTATCACCGAACCCACAAGAGATCACCGGAGGGTCGCCGAGCACGCTGAAGCTTGGATGCCGGCGGCAAGGAGGTGGCAGCAGCTCCATGAAGTTGGCGGCAACACCATGTTGGGCGGCAACAACAAAAGGAGGCTAGGGTTGGGCGGCCAAAACTTCATTAGGGTTTTTGGGTTAGGGTTTAACCCCTATTTTATAGAGAACTAATTCTCTTAATTTTTAATGGATCATATCCATAAAGCCCGTTAACCCGCTCCATTAAGATAAGTTAAAATAAACCAAACCATGATGGTTTATTTTAAGTTAAAACGAACCGAACCAACTTTTGGTTCATTCGTTTAAAATAAACCAAACCCTTTGGTTTATTCTCATCCATTGGATTAGAACCAAACCATTTAGGTTCATCCATTATGTCTTCATAAGACGCGGACCATCCACGCTTCCATTGCGACTGAAACGATTTCATGCTCGCTTTATGTTTGGTCCAACCAAACATAGTTTCTCTCGGTCTGAGAATCCCATTCTCAAGCTCGTTTTAAATCCTTTGGATTACACTCGTTGTGCGTGTGACCAAATAGGTTCTCGGTTTATGTTGGCCGTCTATAATTAACCATTAATTATAGAACGATCATGAGTGCCACCTAGTAGTACATCATGATCCCTAATTAACCGAAAAGATCAACGGTTGATCCAGAACTATTTCTGAAACCCTTCAGTAGCTCGAATGAATCGTGCCCCATTCCCTTCACTCATCTTATACCTACTTGGTTCAGGACATGGTCTATTGTGTCAGTCCCCACTAGGCTGACTACGTCACACCTAGCCTAAGTATCATTTCCTCGTCCTACGGATTCTAGTTACTCCACATGTATCGAAGAGTACCTTACTCTAAACATGTAATGCTTTGGCCAAAGACTTTAGTAACAATCCGACGAGAGGCCATGGGTATACATCTCCTCGCAAGGAGTGGTGAATCCTTTATAGGCTATTCAAACACCTTCAATCACTTCGACTTATACCCAATCATCCCAGGTCCACATCTCCTTAGAGATGTTTGCTTAAGATGTCAAAGCATAAGTCTTCATGATCAAGATGACTTGAATACCGCAAGTCAAAGGAACATCGCACTTAAGCCACAGTAAGAACTTCATTGACATATCTATATATGTAGAGAACCATATGAAGTCTTACGGATGGTCACTCCAATGAACTAGTTACCATAACTAGCATCCACGATTAACTCCGGACATCACTATGTCTCCAGCCAGTGAGAATCAGCTGCTTGGATACACCAAGGAGTATACCTCGTGCTAGTCTCGACAGAATTGATGGTGTCCAGATCCATCAATTCATCGACTAGGGATAATTCCGAAACATCACAATTACACATGTAGAGATACTCACTAGTTGTGATCCAATCACAAATTCTCTCATGCTGTGAATCACATCATGGACATCCAGTAAATGAGTTTAAGATCCAATCAAATACATGAAACATGTATGCTCAAATAGTGAATCTTCATTTATCATATAAATGGTTCATACATAAGGCGATTGCGTTAGGACATCTCTCATATATTACTAACACATTCGATATCTTAAACACGGGAAGATATTTGTACAAATAATATATGGAGCCCATATTTATTTATGGGGATTGGTGAGGTTGATCAATCATAATCCTCTAGTGGAATGGATCATCATTAATGGATCGGGTTTGTGTGGTTCGGATCCATTAGGTGGCCAAGATCCAACTCCTCCTCATTGTCCCTATTGTAGCCTATTATAAATATCTCATGAAGCCTAGATATATAAAAGGTGATAGAGAGGCTTGGGCGAAATAAGGTTTTTGGTTAGGGTTGGCTTGGGCGGCAAGGAGAAAGGAGGTGTGCTAGGGTTTTGTCCTTTTGTTCGGCGGCACAAGAGGGACTAGGGTTTGCTTTTCCTTCTCTTCTCTCTTGGCCGACACACCCTCATCTTCTCCTAGTGCCGACAATGCCACCTTCTTCCTCTTTTAAGGCCGGCGGCAACAAGAGCTTCTTCTCTCTTGGCCGACGTCTCCACTTGGCCAGCGGGAACAACCAAGCAAGGAGGCTTGGTGGTCGGCGCTAGATAGGAGAAGAAGGGAGTTTGTTTCTTCCCTTTGTTTGGAGCGAGCAAGGAAGGGAAGATACGAGATCTAGGAGGCTTCGACTCTTGGAAAAACGTCGCCCACACGACGTCCAAGAGAAGGATAGGTCATACAATAGATGATCAAGAGGTATATGTTGGGATGTCTACTGAAAGCCTAGATTTTGTATGAACATCTTCATTTTGAAATAAGAATCACATGATCATTATTTGCATATTTATAGTTATGCATACTGTCTTATACTTTACATTATAGATAATATGGTGTGTGGTGTCGCACAGAAAATCATGTTATTAGTTCCTTGTAGAGTATAAGTAAAGGCTCACAACCAAGATGGTTTTGGACAAACCATTGGTATGGTTGTAGTGTAATTTGGTATTAGTTTATCTTGACCATAGAATTATACTAGTACACTTTGTGTGTATTGAGCAGGACCGATTTAGAGGTGATTCAATTTATACTGACTATATAATTGAATCGGATCTCGGATATTATGGTGTACATGCTCTTAATCCCGATATAATAACGGGCACATGTACTAAATATTTATTTCTTTGATTTACCAATGAGCGAGATTTATGAGTTAAATCAATAGGCCCGACAAGTTGAGAAATGATATTATTTATATGGTGTGTCGTTGATTATAGGAGGAAACCATGTCCTATGTATTAGGATGATGATGTCCCCTTGAGGAGCTCATAAGGATGATCATGTAAATTCTGCAGGTGGACTTGGTCCAGCATGATGATAAGGTTGAGTGGTACTACTCATGGAGTTAGATGTTAATTAATTAATTGTCAGTAAATTAATTAATTAATGGACATTCGATATCTTAAACACGGGAAGATATTTGTACAATTAATATATGGAGCCCATATTTAATTATGGGGGTTGGTGAGGTAGATCAATGATAATCCTCTAGTGGAATGGATTATCATGGATCGGTTTTTATGTGGGTCTGATCCATTGGGTGGCCAAGATCCAACTCCTCCTTATGGTTCTTATTGTAGCCTATTAAAACCCTCACGAAGCCTAGATCCAAAAAAAAAAAAGGGTTTTGTTTTGAATCTAAATTTTTTCTCCTCCTCCCCTCCTAGGGTCGGAGGCAAAAACCCAACCATTATGGTATTTAGCCGGCGGCTCCTCCCTCCCTTCCCTTTGGTGGTCGCCGCCCTTCTTCCTCAAGAAAGGGCCGGTGGATACAAGCAAAGGGCAGCCCTTTCCATCTCTTGGTGATCGGCGGTTAGGGTGCTTTCACCCTTCTTCTTTGGCAGGCGGCAACAACCTCCCTTTGTGGGTGATTCTTTTCTTTGTTCTCCCTTAGGCCGATGGGAACAAGGAAGGGTGCTTGGTGGCCGGCACAAGTAAGGGAGAAGGAGAAGGGTGTTCGCCCAAGAGGAGAAGAAGGGGACAACTTGTGTTGGAACGAGCAAGAAGGAGAAAAGGTGGTCTAGGTGGCTTCATTTCTTGGAAGATCGTTGCCCACACAACGTCTAAGAAGAGGATAGGTCATACAGTAGAAGATCAAGAGGTCAACAAGAGGTATAATTCTTGTTTAAGTTTCTTTCTTATTCTATGTAATTTGTTTGTAATTGTATGATCATGGACCCCAAAGATAAACACAAAAACCGGCGATCCGTACATAATTTATTCCGTGGTTAATTGAGGATAAGAGTTAGGTTGCTTGAACAACAAGTTTGTTCAAGCGACTACTCAAATCGAATAGCATGATGATGGATCGGTTGCTTGGGTAATCCATCTTCGTCTGGATTAATTTTTTTTTATCCGGGGACGTATGATAGGATCACCATGCACAAGCGACCGAAGCGAAGAGAGAAGCGAAGCTTCAACCTTCAAGTGGTATCAGAGCCACGGTTTCCAGTTTTGTGTCTTTAGGATTCAGTTACTTTTATGCACTTATCATATATTATGTGTGTCGGATAAAAGTAGGATGTACGTAGGCTATCATTTTGGTTGCAAGCATAAGATCCAAATATTATTGCCATATGTGTGTGTATGTGATTGTATGTGGGTAATCGTAATATTATTTGAATCCTCGAGGTTGACGAGGCTAGTATTATATTTTTGTAATTAAGTACGGCATTGTTTAGCCACTCTTTTATTTTATTTTAATTTCTATCTAGATTTCATGTACACTCCTTTGTGGAGTATAGGATCTATGGATGTAAATTAAAAGAATTTTTCTCGGCTCGGATCTCCGAATGGCTTGTACATGGCGTAGGGAGGAGCGGACGAGGTGGCAACACGACTGGAGGCATATTGGAGAACAAAAGCCATAATAGTTAGAAAATTTGTTTTTCATATTTATTGCTTTTGATTTATATTCTTGTTGTGCTTGCATAGTTAAAATTCCTCAATTTTAAATTACTAAGTGGGAGAGGGATATTTTTTTAAATTTCTGTGGCCTCCATTACAATTTGACCTGTGATGCGGACAAACTTGCGCGTTGGCTCTGAGTGCCTTCCTCCATATCGGATGAGTTTGTTTTGTAGATCACTAGGTTAAATATGGTTATAGGAAGTTATTTAGGAGTGTGTGTACTTCCCCATTGGAAGGCACAAAATCCAAGGTAATTGCCTTAGTATCGGATAATGGTGAACACTTAGATGCAAATAAAAATATCCTCCCCATCGGAGTCACTGCTTTTATTTGTAGGGCCGAAGAGGAACCAACTATTAATTTTATTTGTCAAAAAGTAAGGTTGATAGGATAATAAAATTAATGGGTAAAACCTCCTCTTACAACTGAAGAATTCGTTTACTCTACACTATCGTGGCATACGATATTCTCGGTGTTTTAAAGTGTTGGTTGATTTTATAATTTTATTGTTTGAGGAATCAATAATTTTTTGAAATCTAAATGTTTCTTATCTATATGATTTTTAGGTTTTTCAAAATGACTTTCAACTCACTTGCTGTGATTCTAAAGGAAAACAAACTTACTGGACTTAACTATGTTGATTGAAACAGAAATCTGGACATTGTCTTAACTGCTAAGGAGTACAAATATGTACTCTTCGAAGAGTGTCCTCCTAAGCCTGCGAATGATTCTGGTGAAAAGGAGAAAAAGAGTTATAAGAAGTGGATCAAGGCTGGTGAGATGGCATGGTGTTACATTTTGGCTTCTATGTCAAATGTATTGCAACATCAGCATCAGGTCATGACCACTGCCTATGACATGATGCTCAATCTCAAGGAACTTTTTGGATACTAGAATCAGGCTGCAAGGAAGGAAGCCATGAGAAATTTGATAACAACCATCATGGTTGAGGGAACACCCATGAGGGATCATGTTCTCAAGATGATGACTCATTTGAATGAGCTAGAAGTCCTTGGAGGTGAGATCGATGGGGAAACCCAGGTCGATATCATTCTCCAATCTCTACCTAGGAGTTTTAAGCAGTTTCGCCTGAACTACAACATGAATAAGAGGTTGTATTCATTGGCGGAGCTTCTAAAAAAACTCCAGGAGATAGAGGGGCTTTTTCGTCAGAGTTCTCAGGTTTTGGTTGCCCAGAAGGTTTCTACTTCTAAGCCGAAAGGCAAGAAGAAGAAAAAACAAGGTGCAGCAAAGGTGGTAGAAGGATCTTAGGGAAGAGTGAAGTAGCCGAAAGGCAAGGGCTTCACTTGCAAGCAGACTAGACATTGGAAGGCGGACTGTCCCAACCACAAACAGAACAAAGATATATCTTTTGGCCTTGTCATTAAAACATGTTTAGCGGTGTTATCTATCGACACCTGGTGTGTAGATACGGGAGCCACTGATCATGTCTGCAATTCTTTGCAGGGGTTCTAGGAAACCAGACGACTAGCTGAGGGGGAGATTACCGTCTACATGGGAAATGCTACAAAGGTGGCGGCTATTACAGTGGGAGATGTTTATTTATCTTTTGATAGGAATAAAACATTGGTTCTGATAAATTGCCTTTATGTACCTTCATTTAGAAAGAATTTAATTTCAGTTTCTAAATTATTTTTGAATGGATATTCTATTTCTTTTAATGACAGAGTTATTATAAAAAGGAATAGGGAGATTATCTATTCTGGTGCATTGGTAGGAAATTTATACACTCTTGAACCAAAAGCTCCCATGATGCAAATAGAAATAAATAACCCATCTTCTAAATCTAATAAGAGAAAAGAACCTTCGAAAATGAACCAAACGTATCTTTGGCATCTAAGGTTAGGTCATATTAACCTGAGTAGAATTCAAAGGTTGATAGCTGATGGACCTTTGGGTTCATTAGTGGTGGAAGATTTCCCAACCTGCGAATCTTTCTGGAAGGTAAAATGACCAAGAGGCCTTTAAAGGCCAAGGGGTATAGAGCCAAAGATGTGTTGGAATTTGTTGATTTTGATTTGTATGGTCCTATGTCTTTCCAGGATAGAGGTTGTTTTGAATATTTCATCTCTTTTATAGATGATTATTCAAGATATGGATATATTTACTTGATGCGTCGCAAGTCTGAATTCTTTAACAGGTTCAAAGAATTTAAGGTTGATATGGAGAAATGTCAAGGTAAAAGTATCAAGACACTACGATCTGATTGTGGTGGTGAGTACCTCTTGGGAGAGTTTAGGAGTTACTTATCAGAGACTGAGATTCAATCCCAACTGTCTGCACTTGGTACACCCCAGTAGAATGGTGTGGCGGAGCAAAAAAATAGGACTCTTATGGAGATGGTTAGATTGATGATGAGTTATTCTGATTTTCCAGATTCGTTCTGGGGGTATGCTCTAGATACGACAGTGTATATTCTGAACTTGGTACCATCTAAATTAGTACCTTCAACTCCCACATAATTGTTAACTGGGCGAAAGCCTTGTCTGAGACATATTCGGATTTGGGGGAGTCCAGCACACGTGTTGAAGGTAGATGCTGGTAAGTTGGAACCTCGTACATAAGTGTGCTTGTTCGTAGGCTATCCTAGTGGAACGAAAGGTGGTTTGTTCTATAGTCCTAGAGATCAGAGGGTGATTGATAGCACGAATACCTGATATTTAGAGGAAGACAATATGATGAACCACAAGCCCATGAGCAAGATTGTTCTGGAGGAGTTAAGAGGGGAAGTCCCTACTTTAGTACTAATGGTACAAGAGAATATACCACAAGTGACTGCACCGTGTGTTACAGATGATACACAGGTGATACCTTGTCGTAGTGGGAGGGTTGTTAGATAACCTGAGAGATTTATTGTCATGCCTCGAGAGCATGCCGTGCCGAAAAGGAAACGGACAGCATCTCCCCAGTAGGTGGCAATATTTCGGGTTAATACAAGGCTCGTAGGCCACAACAACAACAACATATATATATATATATATAAACATAACCACATAACGAAACACAGTGGAAACTAATACAACGACATACCCATAACCACACATTCACAATGCAACCACACACCATGCATACCGGTATGACTAACACCAAAACATAATGAAAACCTCATCAAAACCTGCACTAACATGTGCGTACATCACATAACACATAACACCATGAAAACTCAAAATACTTAACAAGACATACGGAAAAACCCAAAAACCCAGACTCTCGGAGTTGAGATGAGACGATGCTAGCCAGCGGTGCTCCAAGTCCATCACGAAGTCGACTACCTGTTACCTGGGCGACAAAAAAACCCAGGGTCCGTGGTGGTGAGTAAAACTCAGCAGGTAATAGAAAAACATGTATATAATCAAGTATCACATGTAATTCAACAATAAAATCTAGAGGTACAATAGGTATATCAGCATAGTATATAAATACAAGCATATACCGTCTAACCAAATGAAAAATGTAAAATGCAGACATACATGGAAGTCTGCTACGCTACTTTGATCCAACCTGAGCATATATCCAACATATATATAACAGGAAGAGTAATACCAACTCACAATATACTCATGCTACAGGTCAAGGTATCTAATGGTATGTCCAACACATATACAAGTATTCGACACAACAGTATAACAGATGCAAGAAGCATGCATGAATATGATGTACAACCAAATGCAGCAAGCATAGTACAATCAAATGCAACATCACAATGAGCATATATATATATACTGCATCTATATATATATAAATCATAACCATCCCTATATATATACATGCATATATGTATATATATATATATATATATATATATAGTAATATACAAAGTGCCATAAGATACGGTAATGCAGCATGCATGGTCATGCCCGCGCACCCCTACTCGCTATCACGACCCCAGTGTGGCCTAGGTGGCACGACATGATAACTGTCCCAACTCAACACCAACCACCGCTCTAGAGTGGCCGAGTGGGCAGTATCATCAAGTAGTATATGAGCGTAAAGAGCTCGCTACACAACGGGGGTCTCTACTGCTGGTCACTCCGACTGACACTACCAATGAGTGGTCGAGTGCCACGTACCTAGGACAACTGCACGCAACTCCAACTACCACCGTCTATAGTGGTAGAGTGCGGCACAACAAATGCTCTGCCCCCACACCAGTTACTCCTCGGGGAGTAACCTGGGAGGCAAGATGACTGACAACTCTCTCAACCCCAAGGGAGACTATGTCGTCAAAATGCATGCAAATGACATGAATGTGCTGTCACACGTACAACTATCTACCTCAGACTCTCTGTTCAACAAAGAGTCGTACCCATCTGATCAATACACTCTCTATCCTATAGAGAGTCATACTCAACTGATCGACGGACTCTCTATCCTGTATAGAGTCGTACTCAACTGATCATAATTCTCTATCCAATATAGAGTTGTACTCAACTAATCGACGCACTCCCTATCCTGTAGAGAGTCATACTCGACTAATCATATCAAGCTGGGACCACCGGTCCGTAGTGACACACTAATCATCCTTCACTTAACCATTACACAACACATGGTTGGTAATAAGTATGTAACATACGGATATTGAAATAAATCCTACCTTTAGGGCATTACCTACCCATGGATGAACCTTTACCCAATTTACAAATTAGGTTATCATCCGTACTCCAACATCTACACCCTGCTAAACATTTAGGCCTATTTACATCACATCTATAACCCTAAATCATAATAAAGGAAATGTGATATCAACCTTTGAATAAATATAGCCAACGACAAGTATCAAGCATAAGATAAATAAGAGCAGGATCTAGATAATATGAACACCTAACATGCTCATATTTGTGACTAAATCTGAATGCAATTACATCTACCTGACACGGGTGGAAATTACCAACCTGATACGAAGCTCGAACTAATCCTCATGGCCATGGACTGGCTTCGTATCCCAAACCTGCACATAATAGCAAACTATGATTAAGTACAAGTATGCGACAAATATATAACTTAATTACTACATCGTTCCTATGTTCACATCCTTTCCTTGTCTACGAGTTAGGAACTCAAGCACCCACCTCTCGTAACCTCATATCTACATTCATCCTCGACCGATACACCCAACCAAACTCTCCATAACACAACATCAACACTCAGACACAATCCAAGCTAATCTCAATATCCAAATCAACCTGCTACCCACAACTCTACATCGAGGAACCTCTAGATCCGACCGAGTCAAGGAAACACACAGCTTACTCTTTGCTATGTCAACTATACACAACTGTGCATCCATTTGAGCATATCCTATCCATCAAGTTGTTTGATCGACAAATCCATCCTCTTAATAACAACAATCAGAAACATCCCATGCACACATCTTACCAAAACTCCATCATTTACAACAACACAACAATTATGGTTAGCAACCTCAAGAACATTTAGATCACACACTATTGCTCTTCTGAACATCACTCCCACTACAATCGGATCAACTAATCATCAATTGGACTTCACAGCCGCCATAACAACACAACAACCACACAACAATTACAACTCCAACATCAACTGAAACCATTAAAGCAACACTAAACAACACCTAATCTAACGGATCCCACTCCCAACAGCCACACACGATGATCCTTGAATAGAAACCATTGTAATCTCAACAACATCGATACATCACAGATCATTACTGCAATTACATATGAAACAACAAAGGAAAATGAAGCTTACGGGTCAAAACTTCACCGGCATCCCCCAAACTGCCCAGACATCGGAAAGACCCCCCACTGCCTTAGCTTCGACAGAGATCGCCAAACAACTTCCAAACACCTGCAGCGACCTGAAGAAACCATGAGATCGAAATCAAAATCCCATATCTGATCCAAAACAAGGAGAGATTCAACTTACCTAGCTCCCTCATCAATCGGGCAAATGTAACTCCCAATCCAACCGCAACACAACCGTTGTCGATCTCCCTGCTCAGAGAAAGAAGGGAAAAATCATCGGCGATCAAATGCTATAATGGTGTCACTTAGCCGAGCTCTGGCGAAGAGAGTCGGCGAATTGTACAAAGGATGAGTTGTGGCGGTGTGGCATCATCAGGCTGCCACTCGATTAGGCGGTCGGCAGCATGAGGAAAGGGAGGGGTCGCGATTGGGAGAGGGCATCACGGATGTGGACAGTGAGCGGCTCGAGAAGGCGGCAACGAGAGGGGACAACGAGATCAGGCGGAGATTAGCATCGGCGGCAATAGCCGTTCGTTAAGGAAGGGGTACAGAGGAGGAAAACTCTGAGGTCGCGGCGAGCGAGAGCATGAGCAGAGATCAGGCTAGATAGGGTTGGATCGACTGGAGGTTGGCATCGACGGCAGCAACTCTCTCTCTCTCTCGCGGCGGTGATGGAGCGACAACGGCGATGTGGAGGAAAGTCGTGCGGGGAGAAAGAGAGTTGATCGGGAATGAGACGTCGTGAAAAGGAATCCACGGGAATAAGAAGTCACGAAAAGGAATCGTCTTAATTAAGCCATTGAAGATATTCTAAACAGGCTTTACAAAAGCCTGTTTGCTTTATCCCCATGAAATATTTATACAACTTCCGTTTAAATCCAGAAAAATTTCTAAATATTTCTGAAAATTCTATAAGATAATTTCTTAATTAACATGGGTATTTCTTTTTTTCGATATTTTACATTCTCTCCTACTTATAAAAATTTGGTCCTTAAATTTCGTACTAACATGCAAAAATTACTTCAGGCAAGTTTCCAAAAGGACCACATACCTTCCTCAAGTGAACAGATGAGACTATCAAGCTCGGATAGTATCTTTCAGCTCCCACATAGCCTCCTCATCGGTATGATGCTGTATCCAACCTTTACGAGTCGAATGGTTTTCGTCCCACTACTGTCGCTCCTTGCGACCCAGGCTCCATCCTAGAATCTCCTCGTAAGTCCCATTAGGCTGAAGTGGAATTGCTACCTCCTTCAGAACATGATCAACAAGCGACACCTATTTCCTCAGTATAGAAACAGGAAAATACGTTGTGAACACCCACCAGTGTCGGAGATAAAGCCAATCGATATGCTACACCCCCAATCCGCTCCAATATCTCAAATGGCTAATATAGCATGGAACTAATTTCCTCGACTACCTTCCTCAACATGGGAGATCTACAGGGTCTACTGTATATGGCCTCGAATGGAGCCTTCTGGATGGAGGAGTGATAACTGTTCTTATAGTCAAATTCCACTAATGGAATGTGATTCTTCCAACTACCTCCATAATCCATGACACAGGATCTTAATAGATCCTCCAGAGTCTAAATGGTATCCTCCGACTGTCTGTCTGTCTAGGGATAAAATGTTATACTGAGCCGAAGCTCTGTGCCCATAGCTTGTTGCGGACTCTGCCAACATCGCGAGGTAAATCGCGGGTCTCTATTAGATATGATACTTAAAGGCACTCCATGAAATCTGATAATCTTTGGCAATACAACTCTACATCCAATCCAACGAGTCCGTTCCATGAATAGGCAAAAAGTGAGCTGATTTGGTTAGTCGATCCACGATCACCCAAATCACATCATGTCCTTTATGAGTTTTAGGGAATCCTGTAATGAAATTCATCGTGATTTGCTCCCACTTCCATTCCGGAATTGAAATTTTCTGGAGCAATCCAATGGGTTTCTGATGTTCAGCCTTCACCTACTGGCATACTAAACATCGAGCAGCCAAAATATGTTATACCTCTCTTTATACCATTCCACCAGTATAAGCATTTCAAGTCTCCGTACATCCAAGTACCACTAGGATGTAGAGCAAATCTCAAATGATGTGCTTCCTATAACAACTCTTCCTTAAGTGGATGCATGTCCAGAACACATATCCATGTTAGAGACGGTAAATTATCTTCTCACAAGAGAAGTCCATCTACCGTCCAAAACCCACTTCACGACACACTCTATAAGTGTCTGCGTGACTATAGTGACCAATCTCTCTTGTTGTAACTGTTCGTGTTCTAGCAACTCTATAGTAGCTACTCAGTAGCTAGTTAAATCCAATGAGCATTTTTCTCCATACATCCATAAATTCAAATAATAACTACTAAAGTCACGTCATATATATGATAGCCTATCTCGTAGTTTCTTAACTGTTGTAAGAATAAGATACGTCTCATGCAACTGCATCGGAATCGCTCCGATCCCTGAAACGATGCATTTGCGTACAACATTCTTTTATCCACTCTGGAAGGATTAACTAATACTCGTGTAAAAGTTATCCATCATCTAGGTCTTGTAACTAGTTTCACCAGCTTCCGACTAAATGATTTTCATCATCACCTTTGTCAAACAAGTCCGTGGTATAGTAATGCCAAACATTTTATCCGCATCTACGGAATTAACCAAAACATACCAGGAAAACCACCCTCTATGGCGGTCGAGTGCGCAACTCCAACTACCATAATCAACAGTGGCCAGGTTACACAACTCCAACAACCACAAACTGATCCAATCATGTCCAGGATACACGATTCTCAAATCCAGTGGCGACTAAATCGTTAATTAGTCTAACAACTTAATCCAAACTCATAAAATTCATACTAAGTATGAAATTGTCGTCTCTCCACACCTGCATCCCCTTTACTCTAAGCTGATGATATATATTAATCATTGCAATGACAATGATAATTGTATGACATCATGTCACTACAATATCAACACTTCGGTCGTAAACCGATCCTAGAGTATACACAGGTGTCCTTAACCGATCTAGACAGATCATTTATCCTCAACGAAGGATATTTACTTTCAACAATTATCCCATTCCATCATCGATAATCGATGCATAATCTCAACGGTCCATCTCTCTTTCAACAAAGAGTTCCGAATCTTCTCAATGAGAAATACTGGGACAGATAAATATCTCCTCCAACATCTCCTATAATCGCAACTTAAGTTTTTCCAGTTTCTATAGTGTTTAGCAACACTGATACCAACAACACTATCACCCGGTATGTGATATTCGATAACAAAACTATTTTCCGCAATCATTTTGATCGCCTACTCCACTTTCCTATGCAACGGCAAGCCTTGGAGTTCATTCGAAACTACATCCGAATACTCTCAGATTATACGCACATTCGAGAGACATATCGTACCATACTTCCGACAATTTGACCATCCATAAGGATATGTCTACAGTAAAAGTATGTCTATCAAAGTCTAAGGGCATCCCTTGACTTCTTTTTTTTTTTTTGATGAAAGGTAAATATATATCATCAAGAAAAGGCACAATCATACAAAATCCTGGAATGCACACTCATGTCATGTCTGACGATGTGTCAGATCTGAGATGCATCCAGGGGGCTATACATGTGCTCTCATGGGTACCTCAACTCTCATGTATACTAAATCTCTCATGGGTACATTAACTCATACATGCATACATATTCCAAACTTGCACTTGCGCAGTGCGAGTGTATCCTCCGTGTTTCCTTTGCTCACCCATACTATCTCTTTGCGTCCATCACTCCATGTGTACCTTCTCGCATTGTCCATCCATGTCCATCTACTCCATCAAGCTTGTGTGCCTATCATGCAATATTTGGCACTTTTGGTAAGTGACCAACCGTCAACAGATTTGGCTTGCCTTTACCATAGCCGTTTGCTACGGACTAGATAGGCCATTCAGGTGGGCCTATTCACCTCTACTAGGCTTATTGCCCAAGCCTCAGCCATAAACGGATTTAGAGTGTCTTTACCGTAGCCATTTGCTACGGACTAGATAGGCTATTATAGGTTAGCCTATTCACCTTTTTTTTTTTTCACATCGCCCTGGAGTCGTAAACCGTCCTAGCTTGAAGCTATGATATCCTTATTGTAATGTAATCCACCCTGGCATTGAATACCACTTTGTCTTTGTCTTGTCCAAACTTCCCTGTCGCCTTGGAGCCTTGGAGATGAGAACCTCTCTGGATACCTCTTGAGCTGCGAGTGGCCTGTTCTGGGGATCTGTGAACCCTGTTGAAATAGTGTTGCTTGATATACGCCCTTATGCAAGCTTGAGCCGCCCTGATTCTTCATTGCCCTGGCAACCTGTTCCTTATGCTAAATTGCCCTAGATTTGGGAGCAAACCGCCCTGTTCGCCCTGGATTTGAGAGGGGGCACTTTCCAAGACCTCCCTGGGCCCTGATCGTCCTGGGCCCTGATCGCCCTGGGCTTTCTGCACAAAACCACCCTGTACTTGGGGAAAACTGCCCTGTCTTGAGAGATCCATTGTCCCTTACGCAAAACCATCCTGAGTTTGGAGTCAAAACTGCCCTGGAAACCACCCTGGTGTAAGAGGTTACTCTCTTTGTGCAACCCGCCCTGCTTTGTAATCAAACTGCCCTGGAAATCCACCCTTGCTTGAGAGAGTCGTGCTCCTTGGAAAACCGGCCTGGAAAACAGCCCTGGAAAACCGCCCTGGCCCCTCAACCCACCCTGGAAAACCGACATGGCCCCTCAAACTGCCCTGGAAAACCGCCCTAGAACCTGAAAATCCACCCTTGCTTGAGAGAGTCGTGCTCCTTGGAAGACCGACCTGGAAAACTGCCTTGGAAAACCGCTCTGGCCTTTCAAACCACCCTGGAAATTTTTCACCGATTTCCAGGGAAAGAAGTGCCCTGATATGAGGAATCCCAGGCTAAGAAGTGGCCTGGTATAAGGATTTCCAGGGCAAAGAAGTGCCCTGATACAAGCATTTCCAGGGCAAAGAAGTGCCCTGACAAAGATTTCCACGGCAGGAAGGTTCAGGGGCCTTCTTGCCCTTATCCCAGGGCAAAGAAGTGCCCTGATATAAGGATTTGCAGGGCAAGAAGTGGCCTGATATAAGGATTTCCAGGGCAAGAGTACCCTGATATAAGGATTTCCCGGACAAGGAAGTGCCCTGGCACAAGGATTTCTAGGGCAAGAAAGATCAGGGCAAGAAACACCCTGATATATGATCCCATTGCCCCAAACCTCCCTGGCAATCCGCTCTTCTCGCAAAACTGGCCTGGACTCCCTGGACCACTCCAGCTTGATCAAAACCGCCCTGGCATCAGCCATTGTGCAGATTGAAACTTCCCTGGTCTTGAAGGAAAACCGCTATGCCCACTATGTAAAAACCACCCTGGACTTGGAAGATAAAACTGTCCTGGCATTGAGGGAGCGAGAGAGCCGCATTCATTGTGCAAATCCGCCGAGGCTTTGAGACAAAACCACCCTGGAATACCATCCTGCCTTGCTGCTTTGTTGTGAGACCACCCTGGCAGACTTCTTTGTGATTGGCATTGAAACTGCTCTGAAAAACCACCCTAGAAGTGCTCCTTGTACAAAAACTCCTTCTGGTAAAACCGCTCTGAAAAACCACCCTGCGACCGCTCTTGTTCGAAACCACTCTGGATCAAAACCGCCCTGGAAAACCGCCCTGGGCGTCGCTCTTTTGCACGAAAAACTGCCCTGATAAACCACCCTGGAAAACACACTCGAAAACCACCCTGGACTAAAACCACCCTGGAACCCCTTCCTTGTGCAAAACCGCCCTAGAAAAAATCGCCCTGGAAACGCTCCTTGTATGAAACCGCCCTGAAAAAAACCACCCTGGGAAAACACGCTACTTGTACAAAACCACTCTGGACACCCACTACTTGCACAAAACCACTCTGAAACGAAAACCACCCTGGAAAGCCACCCTGATTTCTTTTTCCAGGGCAAGAACTGCCCTGGCATAAGGATTTTCAGGGCAAAAAATACCCTGATATAAGGATTTCCAAGCCAAGAAATGCCCTGATCAATGAAATGAAATAGAAAGGAGCTAGAACAGAAATAAGCAACGGAAAATAAATAGAAAACCATTTGCCTTTCATGTTATACCAGGTGGGAATTGGATCCTTTTGTTTTCTGCTACTCTGAAGACATGTATTTGGATCTTCTTGAAGATCAAGTCTTCATCGAATCTTTCTTCTTCAAATCTGCATGTATTTCGAGTTCTCCATATTAGGTGGATCATCTCTGCCATGCCAATGTGCCAAAATCGATTCATATCAGTGGCCCCTTTGTATCTCATTCTAAAAATTTTGAGCATGTGGCGGTATGTGCTCATTTCTGGCCTCATCTTCAGCCATCCTTGCACTCGCCCCCATAATTGCTTGATCAGTCTACATTGGAAGAACATATGTTCCATTGTCTCTTCCTCTTGGCCACAGAAAATACATTGCCTGTCCTCCAAAAAGTCTTGTCTTGCTCGCACAGGGAGTTTACCCTTGGCCAGCATCCATAGGGTGAAAGCATGACTTAGTTGTATGTCCTTATGCCATACCGTTACGACCCATGGCTTCTTCTCCCCTCTTTCCCGAAAAAAATCATATGCACTTCGTGTTCCCTTTTTGTTTTGCCTGAACCAGGATGTGAGTAGCTGCTCTGCTTGTGTAACACCCGCCCTTATCTGCTCTCAGGGCGGCGCTACTTTACTCTTTTTTTTTCTTACATAACATATAAGGATCATTTCACAATCCACATACTTTAACATGTTATCATAACTTAAACCTTCTTTTGCACATGCGTCACATATCATATTCATAATCAGCATGTTAACATATCTTGCCTCATTTATACCATGCATAACATAAAGAGTCATTCATGAGTTCTTAAGTAATTGAACAATAACATAAATAAGCATCATCCAATCATGATACTAATGATTCATAAGTCTTATAAGCGGAAGCAAAGACTTAAGTGGTTCATTGAGCATGTAATATAAGCAGATAGTAACAGGGTCTTTCTCCACCATGCCACTATCACACACACTTGGCCCTTCCTGCTACTTCCTCTAGTTCAGGTTTCCATTATCTACAGTATATGGACAACATAAACTATAAGCATATAGCTTACTAAGATTCTTGCCTACTCACAAAAGCCACAAACTTCATCAAGCAATTAGAAACATGAGCATACTAGCATAAATAGCCTAAGTATTTCATGGCAACACTAATCAACAACATAGCCACGTAATAAAACCTATGCATGGCATAGAGTTCACATCAGCATGCTAAGCATAATTAAATCTAAGCAGGGCATAATTTAAACATCAGCATTCACGACATAAGCAATCCATAACATTATAAATCTTAGACATGCATAAAGTACATAATCACAAGTATTCTTACTTAACTATAAGCATCATAACTTCATAAAATCTAACATGCATAAAGGACGTAATCATAACCATTTTTAAACTTAACCATAAGCATTCATAACATAAGTATCCGTAACATCATAAATCTTAAACATGCATAAAGTACATAGTCACAAATATTCTTAAACTTAACCATAAGCATTCATAGCATCATGAAATCTAAACATGCATAAAGGACAAGTTCATAAGCATTCACAATTTCATAAAAGTCCTTTCTTTTCAAAACATATACATATAGATACTTCAACATAATCATAACTTGCATGGGGGGCCCCAGGTTAAGTACCACATAATGCGCGTTCCCTAATAGGCTGAGGTAGCAAGCCACCAGACCTACTAGAGCAAGACCTCTTATGTCTTACCAGGGCAAGACCTCTTACGTCTTCTTATGTCCCAGTGGATTTAATTAACGACCACCTGACGGGTCGGGTACTTAACCTATTACAAAGTAAAATACTTAATTCCTTTCTTTCTTGTCATATCATAAAGAATGCTCTTAATCCCCAATATAAAAGGGAAGCATCTCAATCTTATCTTATCATAAGGAGAGCTCTTAATCCCTACTTGAAAGGGAAGCATCTCCATCTTACCTTATCATAAGGAGAGCTCTTAGTCCCTACTTGAAAGGGAAGCATCTCCATCTTATCTTATCATGAGGAGAGCTCTTAATCCCTACTTTAAAGGGAAGCATCTCCATCTTATCTTATCATAAGGAGAGCTCTTAATCCCTACTTGAAAGGGAAGCATCTCCATCTTATCTTATAATAAGGAGAGCTCTTAATCCCTACTTGAAAGGGAAGCATCTCCATCTCAGACATTTCATAGCATACATGCATTCATAACATAAGAGTGCCCTAAAGGGGTCCTAAAGCATAAACTTGTTCATCGCATAAGCATATTTCATAGGCATATTCATGGCATATTAAATCATAAAACATGTTCATCACATAGGCATATTTCATGGCATATTACCTCATAAACATATTCATCACATAGGCATAATTTCATGGCATACTACATCATAAACATGTTCATCACATAAGCATATTTCATAGCATATTGAATCATGAACATATTCATCACCTAGGCATAATTTCATGGCATACTACATCATAAACATGTTCATCACATAAGCATATTTCATAGCATATTGAATCATGAACATATTCATCACATAGGCATAATTCATGACCTATTAAAATCATACACATAGCATAACTACACAAGGGGGTGTTTTCATGAAACCCGAACCCTAAAACCAATGTTGGCCGAAACATGTAAGGTATCAGAAACATGTAAGGTATCAAACATTGTATTTTTTTTTGTCACCTAAAATTTCCACATGAAGCATATACATCTCCTAATTCCTTTAGAAGCCTTTTCATGCAACCCTAGCCCTAAATACCTTGGTTGGCCGAAACATGTAAGGGCTCAAGCTTAGATTTTTGTTACCTAAAATTCCTTCATGAAGCTTATAACTTATCATGGTATCATTAGAAGCATTTTCATGCAACCCTAGCCCTAAATACCTTGGTTGGCCGAAACATGTAAGGGCTCAAGCTTGGATTTTTGTTACCTAAAATTCCTTCATGAAGCTTATAACTTATCATTGTATCATTAGAAGCATTTTCATGCAACCCTAGCCCTAAATACCTTGGTTGGCCGAAACATGTAAGGGATCAAGCTTGGGTTTTTGTTACCTAAAATTCCTTTATGAAGCTTATAACCTATCATAGTATCATTAGAACCATGTTCATGCAACCCTATCCCTAAATACTTTGGTTGGCCGAAACATGTAAGGGCTCAAGCTTGGGTTTTTGTTACCTAAAATTCCATCATGAAGCTTATAACTTATCATAGTATCATTAGAAACATGTTCATGCAACCCTAGCCCTAAATACTTTGGTTGGCCGAAACATGTAAGGGCTCAAGCTTGGGTTTTTGATACCTAAAATTCCTTCATGAAGCTTATAACTTATCATAGTATCATTAGAAACATGTTCATGCAACCCTAGCCCTAAATACTTTGGTTGGCCGAAACATGTAAGGGCTCAAGCTTCTTATTCTTTCATGCATCTATAAGAATGAATACACTGCAGGTGAGGGAATCTTACTTCCTTCGCTTTTCTTGGGAGAAGACCTAATGGAAGTCACCTAGCCTTCTCCTTGCTTGAATGGGGGTTTCGGCCAAAGGATGAAGAGGGTGCTCGGTGAGGAAGAAGAAGAGAAGAGGGAAGAAGAGGAAGTGGCCAAATGGGACTTTCACTCTTCTTTATAAAGGGAGGAAGAGAAGTTTCTCTTCTCTTTCCATGCCTCTTCATTTACCCTCATCACACTTATCTACAATTTCCCCTCTTCCTCTAATGATATAATCCTATTGGGCTTCTGGTTAGTGGGTGCATCTATAGGGCTTGGCTATCTCTAGAGGTTTGGGGTTCAATTTCTAGGCCTTGCATCTCTTTTTGGCTATTTTCTTTTATTTTCGAAAAAAAACCCACATAAAGCCCATTATCGTAAAGCCAAAAATTCTCATAAAATGGCTAGAAATTTTACGGGCGTTACAATCCCTCATACCTTGTAAAAGTTTCATCCTCGAAACTTAAATCAATTCTGGGTACTTCAGCTTCATGTCCTCCTCGCGTTCCCAGGTAGCTTCCTCGTATCGTTGATTCTGCCACAGGACCTTTACTAAGGGCACCTCTTGGTTCCTTAGCCTCTTGACTTCTCGATCTAGTATCTGGATAGGCCGACTTTCCATACTCAGGTCCTCTTGAACCTGTATAGTTTGTGGCTCGATCACTTGGTCTGCACTGGATAAGCATATCTTGAGCACAGAGACATGGAACACGTTGTGTATAGCCGACATCTCTTGAGGCAGCTCCAGCTTGTAAGCTACCTTGCCAACCTTCTGCAATATCGGATACGGTCCCACGTAGCGTGGACTCAGTTTACCCTTCCTTCCAAATCTCATCACTCCCTTCATAGGGGTCACTTTGATAAATACCAGGTCCCCGACTTCGAATTCTAACGGTCTACGCCGCATATCCGCATAGCTCTTTTGTCGGCTCTGAGTTGTTTCGATTCTCCGACGGATATTCTGTATAGCTCGGGTGGTATCGTCAATAATATCGGCCTGAAGACCCATTTCCCTCCTTTCACCACCCTCGTACCAGCATATAGGAGACCAACATCTTCTCCCGTATAGAGCTTCATATGGTGCCATTCCAATAGTAGCCTGGTAACTATTGTTGTAAGCAAATTCTGCCAAGCACAAATATCGACACCAACTCCCCTTAAAGTCTAGAGCACAAGGCCGCAACATATCTTCCAGCACCTGGTTCACTCTTTCTGTCTGACCATCGGTCTGAGGATGAAACGCAGTGCTGAATCTCAACTTAGTGCCAAGAGCCTTCTGAACACATTCACATAAATGGGAGGTAGAACGGCCATTACGATCAGAAATGATAGCCTTAGGTACTCCATGTAATCTGATAATTTCTTTGACATATAATCGAGCTAGATGCTCAACCGAATAGGTCATCTTAATTGCCAGGAAATGGGCAAACTTTGTCAACCGGTCTACGATTACCCATGTAGCATCATAACCATTTGTTGTTCTGGGAAATCCCGAGATGAAATCCATAGAAATTTCTTCCCATTTCCACTATGGAATCTGTATCGGCTGTAATAATCCCCCAGGTTTCTGGTGTTCTGCCTTAACCCTCTGGCAGGTCAGACAGGTGCTGACGTACTGAGCCACATCCCTTTTCATGCCGGACAACCAAAATTTATCTCTTAAGTCCTGATACATTTTTGTAGATCCAGGATGCATGGTATAAGATGTTCCATGGGATTCCTCGAGTATCTTCTTCCGTAATTCCGGATCATCCGGAATACATAGCCGGTCCCGGAGGTATAATAGTCCGCTGTCGGAAATGCGGAATCCATTATCCCTTCCTTCCAGGACTTCCTGTTTGATCTTCTGGATGTCTGAACCACCATCTTGCTTTCCCAATATATCGTCGAACAATGTCGACGCTATCGTCATGGTGGAAAGTTATCCAGAAATAATATCTATTCCGTGTTGGTGCAGTGGGCACCAAAGTCGAACCGATATTTTGATTATGGCAAAAGGCTCAATAGTTAAGAGTATATTTGTTATCTTACGAGCTCAATTAAGTGTGCAGAAATGCTAAAGTTGAGCGGAAGGTCTGCAACACCCGGTGGGAACCGAGGTGGTCGGGCAACGCCAGAGGGATTTCGGAGGAAGCCGAGGTACTCGGGTGAAGACCGGAAGCGAGGCTACAAGGTAAGCTCGTGTGAAAGCGAAGCAAGGACGTTAAGCGTAGATCCGACCCAATACCTCCAATGGAAGGTCTAGGTCGAGATCAGTTGGTTAGAACCATCGTACTTTATATTTTAAGCTAACTTGTACTGCAGTCCAAAACCCTTTGACCAGTCGTCTACTACAGTCAACTGCTGGTCTAGTTCCAGCCTCGAGAAGAGCTCGAATTTCAAGGGGGTGAATTTGGACTTGACTCGTGTTTTGGTACAAAGGGTGATGTGGCATCAAGGTGGACATCCAAACCATCACCAAGCTTGGACCCCCAAAATTAGGTGATGTGGCATCAAGGTGGACATCCAAACCATCATCAAGTTGGACGCCCAAAATGAGGTGAGTTGGCACAAGATGGTTGGCAAACCACCATCAAGCTTGGACGCCCAAAATGAGGAGAGTTGGCACAAGATGGTTGGCTCCCATGATGTGGCACAAGTTGGATGGCTCCAACAAGTTGGCGTGAAGGCCTCCTTGAGGTGGCACAAGGTGGTTGGATGAGCACCTCATCCTTGAGTTGTGGCACAAGGTGGTTGGATGAAGCACCTCATCCTTGAGTTGGCGCAAAGGATGTGGATGAGCAAGACTTGGGGGATAAGAACCTCACCTTGGACACTACCTATGTCTAAATTCATAGATCAATATCCATAAATAGACATGTTCACGCCAAGCAAAAAATATAAGAAATCAAGAGCTATCAACACGCCGTCGTAACGCCGCTACTACTACTCACATTTGCTACGACGAAGTGCCGCCGACAACGAAAGCTACATCTTCTACTTATAAGAGTTGTCGGTATATTTATTTAAGTTCTACTTCTTTAAATTGTCTTTGTGCTTTAATCGTAACAAGGAAAGGGGGAGTGTCCCTTTGCCTTGATTTCTTTTTGTGATCGTTGCTCCTACTTCCAACGAGGAGGAGTGGTTTTAGTGAATTGCCCTCCGTACGTGATCAAGGATCACTAGGGCCGTGGATTAGCAATCTAAAGATTGTGAACCACGTAAAAATATCTTGTCTACTTTATATTTCCGCTGTGCACTCTCTACTTGCTTTTTACTTATTGCAAAAGTTTTTTTAAGTATCGCTTATTCACCCCCCTCTAGCGACACTTTCGATCCAACAATTGGTATCGAGTCGCTAAGATTCGTGAAACCACCAATCTAGCTTTGTTTTTTTTTTTCACAGATTTTTTATTTATTTATTTCTGTTTTCGTATAATTATTTCACTTGCTTATCTTCTCCTACATATAGAATTGCATTAGAGGCTTTAGGATCCGGATAAGGTTGTCCTTCGGGTTAGATCACGAGTAAGGTTGTCCTCCGGAACTTCAACGACATTCGCATTTGATTGTTTATTTCTTTTTGCAAGTTACATTTTATATATCTTTTTTTACTTCCCGCACTACTAATCCAAGACGAAAGTCTTGGAATATTCTTTCCGTGTGTGTTTTGCAAGATTCTTTTCGTCGTTCTTCTTCTTGTTTTTAAATGGCCCATCTCGAAGGGTTTAGCACACCGACTTCGCTTTACAACGGTAATGACTTTCGTTATTGGAAGGGTCGGATGGAATGCTTTCTTAAAACCCAAATCGAGATGTGGATCGTAATCCAAACCGGGTTCACACTTCCTATTAATGAAGATGGTGAATCTTTGGGTTACGATCAATGGTCAAATTCCATGAAAAAACAAGTAGAAGCCGATGCCAAGGCAACTCAAATCTTGCAATGTGGGTTGTCCAAGGAAGAGCTCAACCGCTCCCCCTTCATTAGTGCAAAGGACTTATGGACCAAGCTAGTGGAACTACAGAAGGCACCGACAGAAGGTATGTAAAAGAGATTTACTTTTAAATAAATTGTATAACTTGAAAATGCAGGAAAACGAGACCGCAACTCAACTACATGCTCAGATTCCAAGACATCACAACCAACTCCATGCCATCGGACAAAAGGTCGAGAATCGCGACCTTATCGTATTCTCTTAACTCGCTTTCCTAGGACCACCTTGTGGGCATCCATGGTCGATGCCTACAAGGTCTCCAAGGACCTTTCTAAAATTAGGTTAGACGAATTGTTTTGAACTTGAATTACATGAGCAAACTAACGTGGTCCTGTGCCGAGAAGAGTATTGCGTTAGTTGCGTGTTCCAAGAAGAAGAAGCCCGCAAGCAAGCCACCCCAAGGAAGAAGACGAGTCCGAATCGGAAGTAGACTCGAATAGAATCCAACTAGTCAATCTAGTTCGAAGATGATCAAGAGACTAAAACGACCAACAACTCAAGGTAAGCCTAAACCTAATTCAAATACTTCTAATTTTAGATGCTATGAGTGCAGTGTTCGGTCACATCAAGTCCGAGTGCCCAAAGCTAAAGAATAACGATCAAAGACCAAGAAAGCGCTAAACGCTACTTGGGAGGAGTTGTCGGAGGAAGAAGAATATCCAAGCTCTAATGGCCAAGCCGACGAGCACGACTCAAACCGAAGAAGAGTCCGAGTCCGAATCCGGCGATGAGCTTCCATTCAAGACAAGCCACGGATCCGTATCCGGTTCAAAAGAATCATTAAGGGTAAGTCGGTCGTTACTTAATACTTTGTATGGTGCAATTAAATTTTTAAATAAGAAACTAGCTAAGTCCGAGTCCAAGGTCGAGACCCTAATTGAGGAGGTTAACCTCTCAAACATGAGGTCTCCTAACCTCTTCGACTACTCGTATTCAAGAGGAGGACTCAACTCAAGTTGAAAAGCTTGAAGTTGAGAACTCGCTTTTGAAAACACAAGTCAAGACCTTAGGAACACGTTGGAAAGGTTCACTTTGGGATCCAAGGACTTGACCTCTTACTTGGATCACAAAGGGCCGTGTACAACAAGGCCGGACTCGGGTTTAACTCAAATACAACCAATAAGTCATATATGTCTATAGTAAACCAACATAAGAAAAATGTCCAAGCATGGGTCCCTAAGATCACTTTGATTTCAACTTTAGGATCTAACATGTATTGGGTTCCCAAGGACCAAATTCACTATGTGAATAGACCCACTCGATTCAATGGTCCAGGGGGAGCCAATACAAAATGTATTTTTGTTAAGTCTTAGAAATTGCATGCTTAGTTTTTCCTTTATTTTTAGAATGGTTAGATAGGACTCATAATCAACTAAAATCCTATTTAAAAGATTGAGCCTCGGGAGCCTCTTAATTAGCTTTGTCTAAGGAAGTGGTCGTTGTTCCGATCAAAGAAGGCCTCTCTGCCTCGCCACGACCTGGAAGCTAATCTCTTGAAAAGATTACTTGATGAGCTTAGACTAAATCCGAATCTAACCTAATGTTGGTTAATTTAAATTCATTAAAATTAATCAAGTAAAATTGAAAGTCATCTCACAATAACACATAGGAATAACATGTTTTGATCATGTAGATATTGGTGAGATGATTTAGGTTTAAAAAACTTACAAACAACCCTTTAGTAATTCCAATATCCGATCCAACTACCTTATATGTAGGATCAATGGATGTTGACGATGGTTACTCGACACATGACCGGGATCAACTCAGATTTTGATTACGATTCAAAGCGACAAGGATCGGTAGCCTTGAATAACGGCAAGCTCAAAATCATCGGATCAGGTGATATTGAGCTCAACTCTAACTTTACAATTCAAAATGTCTTATTAGTAGAAAACTTTCAATATAATTTACTTAGTGTAAGCCAATTGTGTGATAACAATTATAAGGTCATATTTCTAGAAAATGAATGCGTAATCAAGATAAATGCAACATCTAAAATAATACTTAAAGGAACTAGGAATAGCAACATCTACACAATAAATTTACCCAACTCCTCAACCAAGTGTCTTATGACACAGCAAGAGGAATCTTGGTTATGGCACCGAAGACTCGGACACTCGCACCCAAGACTCGTCCACAAGATGAGTCAGAGTGGCTTGGTTATAGGTTTGCCTAAACTAAACAACTTGGATAATAAAATATGTAATGCTTGTCAACAAGGTAAACAATCTAGGACACAACATCAATTAACTAATCAAGAACGAACCAAAAGTGTTCTTGAGCTCCTACACATGGATCTATTTGATTCACATGGAGCTAAGTCACTCAATGGTAGTCAATTTTGCTTAGTCATAATTGACGACTATTCTAGATTTACTTGGGTTAGGTTTATCAAACATAAAAATGATACTCTAGACCAACTAATCAATCTTTGTAGGTTAATCGAAAATCAAAAGAACCTTAAGATTAAAAGACTTAGAAGCGATCATGGTGGTGAATTCGAAAACCACAGGTTTACAGATTTCTGTAACCTAAACGGATACCACCATGAGTTTTCATGTCCTAGAACCCCACAACAAAATGGGTTAGTCCGGAAAAATAGAACCCTACAAGAAGCCGCTAGGACAATGTTATACGAGTATTACCTACCCGAGAGGTTTTGGGCTGTAGCCGTTAGTACGTCTTGCTATGTCCAAAATAGGATCCTTATGGTAAAGAGGCACCAAAAGTCCTCGTACGAGATTTATCACGATAAAATACCGAACATCAAATACTTTAGGGTATTTGGATGCAAGGTACATATCTTAAACACTAAGGATTACCTAGGGAAATTCAAATCCAAAACCTCTACTGGAACCTTTCTAGGATACTCAACCACCGAGAGCTTATAGGTATACAATCACGACACTCTTAGAGTCGAAGAAACCATTAATATAGTTTTCGACGAAGGACATGAACCCGTTCAATCCTTAACAAAACCAACTAGCAAATCAACTTATAGCAAACCCGACTCTGATCTTGAACTTGAATCTCGTCCTAACCCAAGTCATCCTATCGACCAAGTGATAGATGACCCTAACCCAAGTCATCCTATCAATCAAGTTATAGGTGATCCAAATTTAGGGGTTCGATCTAGAGCTTCATATCGAAACCTTAGTCAAATCTCGTTAATTTCCAAAATCGAACCCAAAACTATTGAACAAGCACTTCTTGATCCCGACTGGATTATTGCTATGCAAGAAGAGCTAGCTCAATTCACTAGAAATGAAGTGCAGGAATTAGTACCACCACCTAAAGAAAAATCAATTATTGGAACAAGGTGGGTATTTCGAAATAAACTTGATGATAAAGGTGAAGTAGTTAGAAATAAAGCTAGGTTAGTCGCAAAAGGGTTTAGTCAAGTCGAAGGTTTAGATTACGATGAGACCTACGCCCCCGTAGCAAGACTAGAGTCCATCCGAATGTTGTTAGCATATGCTGCACATCGAGGTTTTAAATTGTTTCAAATGGATGTCAAGTCAGCATTTTTGAATGGATACATTAAGGAAGAAGTTTACGTCAGTCAACCTCCCGGATTCGAAAATCTAGATAAACCTGACCATGTCCTTAGACTTAAGAAAGCCCTATATGGACTCAAACAAGCCCCAAGAGCTTGGTACGAAAGGCTTTCGATCTATCTTAAGTCCAAAGGATTCAACCAAGGTTTAGTCGACCCAACCTTATTCGTAAAAACCGTAGGAAAAGAAATCTTTATAGCCCAAATCTATGTAGATGATATAATTTTTGGAACTACCAACTCGATCACCTCTAAGCAATTCATCTCACTTATGGAAAGTGAATTTGAAATGAATTTAGTAGGAGAGTTAAGTTTCTTCTTAGGTTTACAAATTAAACAAACTAAAGATGGAATATATTTACATCAACAAAAATATACTAAGGACTTAATAAATCGATTTGGAATGCAAGATGCTAAAATAATTAATACACCTATAGCAACTAATGTTAATATAAACGAAGATGTAGAAGGAAAACCCGTTGACCTAAAATACTATAGGAGCGCAATAGGAAGTCTCCTATACTTAACCGCGAGCCGACCCGACATTTTATTCGCGGTAAGTATGTGCGCAAGGTTACAAACCTGTGCCAAGGAGTCTCACCTAACCCTAGTCAAGCGTATCCTTAGATATCTAAAGGGCACGCTAAACGTAGGTATTTGGTACCCTAGATCTACCGAGTTTAATCTAATCGGCTACTCCGACTCGACTATGCGGTAGTAAACTCGATAGAAAGAGCACGAGTGGTTGTTGTCAAATCCTCGGCTCGAGTCTAGTGAGTTAGTGCGATGGAAGCGACATTGCGTTGCCTTATCTACCACCGAAGCCGAATACGTTGCGATGGGTGAGTGTGTCTCTCAGCTCCTGTGGATAAAGCACACTCTCCAAGACTTTAGCTTAATCTTTAACAACATTAAAACCTACATAGATAACATCAGTTCAATTAACTTAACTAAAAATCCAATATGTCATTCTAGGACAAAACATATAGAAGTTAAACACCACTTCATTAGGAACATGTAACTAATGGAACTATACAACTAGAGTATGTTGAGTCCAAATCAAACCTAGCGGACATCTTCACCAAACCACTACCCGGCGAATTTAGTTTATTAAGACGAAAGTTAGGTATGTGCGTAATAGAGTAGGATTTAAATTTTTCTATATATGTACTCTATTTTTGCTTCTTTTTATGAAATTAGCCTAAGTCTTACCTTAGAAATCATATACCTATAGATTTAAGGAGCCAACACATCTCACAACACATAGGACTAATGTGTTTGTGTACTTAGCCACGTAGACGGGCGTGAGATGTTAGGACCTTACTCACAGTTCGAGATGTAGATTGAGTGCATCGATATGAACCATGGAGTATAATTATTTAAAATTAATCAACTCCTTCAAGACTTATTGATCATTCTATATCAATCAAGTCCAACCGGAGTTGTACATTTTAGATGAACATATTTTCAAGCTTATTATTATTTAAAAAAAAAAAATATATATATATATATATATATATATATATATATATATATATATATATATATATATATATATATATATATATATATATATATATATATATATATATATATATATATAGATATATATATATATTTATATTGGGAACTTGCTTGGACTTACAAACCCTAAAATATATTTACAAACTTTTTGAGTTAAGGCAAAAGGGGGAGAAAGTCACAAAAGTAAGGAAGAAAGTAAACAAAATTATTACCTTTTATATTAAGTAATTCCGTTTACTTAAGCAACTATTAAGGGGGAGTAAAAATTATTTTTCAAGAACTCACCTTCGGTCAAGGGGGAGGTTACCTCAAAGGGGAGAACTTGAAACAATAATATTTCTCATTCATATTTAATCATTATGCTAGCTCATTCATATTTAATCATTATGCTAGCTCATTCATATTTAATCTTTATGCTAGCTCATTCATGCTTAATCATTATGCTAGCTTAATTTTTCCTTAACTTTTGTGTCGGTTTGCCATGAATCAAAAAGGGGGAGATTGTTGGTGCAGTGGGCACCAAAGTCGAACCGATATTTTGATTATGGCAAAAGGCTCAATAGTTAAGAGTATATTTGTTATCTTACGAGCTCAATTAAGTGTGCAGAAATGCTAAAGTTGAGCGGAAGGTCTGCGACACCCGGTGGGAACCGAGGTGGTCGGGCAACGCCAGAGGGATTTCGGAGGAAGCCGAGGTACTCGGGTGAAGACCGGAAGCGAGGCTACAAGGTAAGCTCGTGTGAAAGCGAAGCAAGGACGTTAAGCGTAGATCCGACCCAATACCTCCAATGGAAGGTCTAGGTTGAGATCAGTTGGTTAGAACCATCGTACTTTATATTTTAAGCTAACTTGTATCTGCGGTCCAAAACCCTTTGACCTGTCTACTACACAATCATTCTGGGTCTAGTTCTCGAGAAGAGCTCGAATTTCAAGGGGGTGAATTTGGACTTGACTCGTGTTTTGGTACAAAGGGTGATGTGGCATCAAGGTGGACATCCAAACCATCACCAAGCTTCCTTGTGGTGGACGCCCAAAATAAGGTGAGTTGGCACAAGATGGTTGGCAAACCACCATCAAGCTTGGCGCCCAAAATGAGGAGAGTTGGCACAAGATGGTTGGCTCCCATGATGTGGCACAAGTTGGATGGCTCCAACAAGTTGGCGTGAAGGCCTCCTTGAGGTGGCACAAGGTGGTTGGATGAGCACCTCATCCTTGAGTTGTGGCACAAGGTGGTTGGATGAAGCACCTCATCCTTGAGTTGGCGCAAAGGATGTGGATGAGCAAGACTTGGGGGATAAGAACCTCACCTTGGACACTACCTATGTCTAAATTCATAGATCAATATCCATAAATAGACATGTTCACGCCAAGCAAAAATATAAGAAATCAAGAGCTCTCAACACGCCGTCGTAACGCCGCTACTACTACTCACATTTGCTACGACGGGCCGCTACATCTTCTACTTATAAGAGTTGTCGGTATATTTATTTAAGTTCTACTTCTTTAAATTGTCTTTGTGCTTTAATCGTAACAAGGAAAGGGGGAGTGTCCCTTTGCCTTGATTTCTTTTTGTGATCGTTGCTCCTACTTCCAACGAGGAGGAGTGGTTTTAGTGAATTGCCCTCCGTACGTGATCAAGGATCACTAGGGCCGTGGATTAGCAATCGAAAGATTGTGAACCACGTAAAAATATCTTGTCTACTTTATATTTCCGCTGTGCACTCTCTACTTGCTTTTTACTTATTGCAAAAGTTTTTTTTTTAACGACACCGTATCGCTATTCACCCCCCCCTCTAGCGACACTTTCGATCCAACATTCCGTAATTCATTATTTCTCTTTTCAGGGGCTGAGATAGCATTGATAAGGTCATCAAAGCGGCACAGGACTTTCTGCTAAGTGCATCTGCCACTTTGTTGGCCTTTCCAGGATGATAGAATATCTCACAATCCTAATCCTTGACTAGCTCAAGGCATCGGTGTTGTCTCATGTTCAGGTATTGCTCGGAAATCAGGGCACTACTGAACAACTCCTCTGTGGTCTGCAGTCTATGAGCTCCACCGGCCACATTAAGAGCTATTTCCGGTCGGAGCATCTTCAGCATAAGTCTGACCCTTTCTCTTTCCATGCTGACCAACTCTGGTATAGGCATGTGAGTCGGTTGAATCTCTCCATGGCTTTGCCGACTGATGGGTCACATGTAGTCTCTGATTGACTCAATGTAAATTGAATTGGTGTACAAAATCAAGCGGCAACTTCGTTTCCGCTCATCATTCGTATGTTCCAATCTAACCGACATTGATCAACTATACCATACACGTCCCATGCAATGAACTCATCATTAATTTCAAAGAAACGAACTTATCATTTCTTATTCATATTTTCAGACAAGAAGGAAAAAGGTTAACATATAACATTCCTTATTTCTAATCTAAACAAAAAAAAACTACTTGAGAAGATAGTTCATTACGACTCCCCCTAGGACAAACCCTAGGGCAGTTGTAATTATTTTTAGTCCTATCTTCCTTGGCCTCACTAGGGTAGTCTCAGGCTGGCCAATAAGTTGACTGTTTATAGAACTCTCTTCATTCTTCTCGAGGCCAGCTGCCACCGGATTCTCTACCACAGGATTCTCTTGAACCTTGTGCTCCAGTAGCTCCCAGCACAACTCAGCATATGTTATCCGCCCTTCATAGCGGCCCCATACGTGATGTGCAACCACCATGAAATCATTTGGCAGAGAGCGTACCAAGGCCCATATCTGATAGTTGTCCAGTAACGGAAACTCCTGCTGCTTGAGTCTCCTAAAAAGACCATCGAGCCTTCTCATGTGTCCGATGACCCCACCATCAGGTTTATAAACTATCTCTTCAATAGCTTCCCTTAATTGGTTTCATAACACATCACGATGGGTCATTGTAGTCATCATCCGTGCTATCTGAAATTGAAATAATGAAGTCAGTACAAAACCGACTAACCCGTACGAAACCGACTTAATTCAATTTCTATAAGCGTAGACCTTACACCATAATTATGAAAATCAAATCTTCATAATTTTAGGAGTTTTTTTTCATTCGTTCATCTATGCGTAATTAAACTAAGGCTAGCATAAAGCTATCATTTGTATATTCATGCATTACTTAAACTAAAGGCTAGTCTAGAGACATTTCTTATCATAAACAAGGTAAGGTATCCTTCCTAATTGTATTTCTAGGTTAGAAACATGTTTCCATCATATAAAGCATGGTAAGGTATCATTAATATCTAAGTCACGAGTATGGTTCCATTCTACTAAAACACGATGAGGTATTATTTCTATCTAAGTCACAAGTATGGTTCCATTCTACTCTAACATGAGGAGGTATTATTTCTATCTATGTCACAAGTATGGTTCCATTCTACTCTAACATGAGGAGGTATTATTTCTATCTAGATAGAAGACATTCTTCATTATAAAAGAAATTTAGGTATGCATAAAGTTACTTACTTGGAAAAATAGCAGGATGGAGGCTTAATGTGTGATAGTGGAAAGGTGAACCCGCTCTGATACCAACCTGTAACACCCGCCCTTATCTGCTCTCAGGGCGGCGCTACTTTACTCTCTTTTTTTTTCTTACATAACATATATGGATCATTTCACAATCCACATACTTTAACATGTTATCATAACTTAAACCTTCTTTTGCACATGCGTCACATATCATATTCATAATCAGCATGTTAACATATCTTGCCTCATTTATACCATGCATAACATAAAGAGTCATTCATGAGTTCTTAAGTAATTGAACAGTAACATAAATAAGCATCATCCAATCATGATACTAATGATTCATAAGTCTTATAAGTGGAAGCAAAGTCTTAAGTGGTTCATTGAGCATGTAATATAAGCAGATAGTAACAGGGTCTTTCTCCACCATGCCACTATCACACACACTTGGCCCTTCCTGCTACTTCCTCTAGTTCAGGTTTCCTTTATCTGCAGTATATGGACAACATAAACTATAAGCATATAGCTTAGTAAGATTCTTGCCTACTCACAAAAGCTACAAACTTCATCAAGCAATTAGAAACATGAGGATACTAGCATAAATAGCCTAAGTATTTCATGGTAACACTAATCAACAACATACCCACGTAATAAAACCTAAGCATGGCATAGAGTTCACATCAGCATGCTAAGCATAATTAAATCTAAGCAGGGCATAATTTAAACATCAACATTCACGACATAAGCAATCCATAACATTATAAATCTTAGACATGCATAAAGTACATAATCACAAATATTCTTACTTAACTATAAGCATCATAACTTCATAAAATCTAACATGCATAAAGGACATAATCATAACCATTTTTAAACTTAACCATAAGCATTCATAACATAAGTATCCGTAACATCATAAATCTTAAACATGCATAAAGTACATAGTCACAAATATTCTTAAACTTAACCATAAGCATTCATAGCATCATGAAATCTAAACATGCATAAAGGACAAGTTCATAAGCATTCACAATTTCATAAAAGTCCTTTCTTTTCAAAACATATACATATAGATACTTCAACATAATCATAACTTGCATGGGGGGGCCCCAGGTTAAGTACCACATAATGCGCGTTCCCTAATAGGCTGGGGTAGCGAGCCACCAGACCTACTAGAGCAAGACCTCTTACGTCTTACCAGGACAAGACCTCTTACATCTTCTTATGTCCCTTTGGATTTAATTAACGACCACCTGACGGGTCGGGTACATAACCTCTTACAAAGTAAAATACTTAATTCCTTTCTTTCTTGTCATATCATAAAGAATGCTCTTAATCCCCAACATAAAAAGGGAAGCATCTCAATCTTATCTTATCATAAGAAGAGCTCTTAATCCCTACTTGAAAGGGAAGCATCTCCATCTTACCTTATCATAAGGAGAGCTCTTAGTCCCTACTTGAAAGGGAAGCATCTCCATCCTATCTTATCATGAGGAGAGCTCTTAATCCCTACTTGAAAGGGAAGCATCTCCATCTTATCTTATCATAAGGAGAGCTCTTAATCCTTACTTGAAAGGGAAGCATCTCCATCTTATCTTATCATAAGGAGAGCTCTTAATCCCTACTTGAAAGGGAAGCATCTCCATCTCAGTCATTTCATAGCATACATGCATTCATAACATAAGAGTGCCCTAAAGGGGTCCTAAAGCATAAACATGTTCATCGCATAAGCATATTTCATAGGCATATTCATGGCATATTAAATCATAAAACATGTTCATCACATAGGCATATTTCATGGCATATTACCTCATAAACATATTCATCACATAGGCATAATTTCATGGCATACTACATCATAAACATGTTCATCACATAAGCATATTTCATAGCATATTGAATCATGAACATATTCATCACCTAGGCATAATTTCATGGCATACTACATCATAAACATGTTCATCACATAAGCATATTTCATAGCATAATGAATCATGAACATATTCATCACATAGGCATAATTTATGACCTATTAAAATCATACACATAGCATAACTACACAAGGGGGTGTTTTCATGAAACCCTAACCCTAAAACCAATGTTGGCCGAAACATGTAAGGTATCAAACATTGTATTTTTTTTGTCACCTAAAATTTCCACATGAAGCATATACATCTCCTAATTCCTTTAGAAGCCTTTTCATGCAGCCCTAGCCCTAAATACCTTGGTTGGCCGAAACATGTAAGGGCTCAAGCTTGGATTTTTGTTACCTAAAATTCCTTCATGAAGCTTATAACTTATCATGGTATCATTAGAAGCATTTTCATGCAACCCTAGCCCTAAATACCTTGGTTGGCCGAAACATGTAATGGCTCAAGCTTGGATTTTTGTTACCTAAAATTCCTTCATGAAGCTTATAACTTATCATGGTATCATTAGAAGCATTTTCATGCAACCCTATCCCTAAATACCTTAGTTGGCCGAAACATGTAAGGGCTCAAGCTTGGGTTTTTGTTACCTAAAATTCCTTCATGAAGCTTATAACTTATCATAGTATCATTAGAAGCATGTTCATGCAACCCTATCCCTAAATACTTTGGTTGGCCGAAACATGTAAGGGCTCAAGCTTGGGTTTTTGTTACCTAAAATTCCTTCATTAAGCTTATAACTTATCATAGTATCATTAGAAACATGTTCATGCAACCCTAGCCCTAAATACTTTGGTTGGCCGAATGATGTAAGGGCTCAAGCTTCTTATTCTTTCATGCATCTACAAGAACGAATACACTGCAGGTGAGGGAATCTTACTTCCTTCGCTTTGCTTGGGAGATGACCTAATGGAAGTCACCTAGCCTTCTCCTTGCTTGAATGGGGGTTTCGGCCAAAGGATGAAGAGGGAGCTCGGTGAGGAAGAAGAAGAGAAGAGGGAAGAAGAGGAAGTGGCCAAATGGGACTTTCACTCTTCTTTATAAAGGGAGGAAGAGAAGTTTCTCTTCTCTTTCCATGCCTCTTCATTTACCCTCATCACACTTATCTACAATTTCCCCTCTTCCTCTAATGATATAATCCTATTGGGCTTCTGGTTAGTGGGTGCATCTATAGGGCTTGGCTATCTCTAGAGGTTTGGGGTTCAATTCCTAGGCCTTGCATCTCTTTTTGGCTATTTTCTTTTATTTTCGAAAAAAAACCCACATAAAGCCCATTATCGTAAAGCCAAAAATTCTCATAAAATGGCTAGAAATTTTACGGGCGTTACAGCTTGTTCCACATTTCCCACCGAACTTAGTATTTTGTTCTTGATGTAGATTAGAGTTTTAATGAGGGGTGAGTCCTTGTGTTTGCTTAGCCATTCCCATATTCCCCCATCCCGTATGTACGTGTGATGCACCCATCTAATCTATAATGTGTCCTCCTTGTGTTGTATCCGCCACAGTACCTTTGCTAGGAGTGCTAAGTTCTAGGCTTTCAGTTCTCTTAACCCCATGCCTCATTCCTTCTTCGGTTTGCACATTTCTGCCCATGCTATTGGAGGGTTCTTGGTTGTTCACATGAACGCTCTGCAGGTGCTATATATTTTGTCTATGACTCCTATCGGCAGCGGTAGTATTGACATCCAGTAGCATTCCACACCCTGAAGGACCGAGGTAATGAGATGACTTTTCCCTGCATATCAGAGCGTGTTTCTGTGTCAAACTTTTATCTGCCTGTCTAGTGCGTCCGTGAGAGCACTATAATCTGATATTCTCAGTTTTTTTGATACAATAGGAACTCCTAGGTATCTGTAAGGCATGTGTCCTTCTTGAAAACCGGTGATGGCCAGAAATCTCTCCTTGATTGTTGCATGAACTCCTGCCATAAATATGTTTGATTTTACCATATTCGCATTCAGCTCTGCCATTCTAGCAAACTGTGATAAGCACTCCATTAGCACCTTGACCGTTGATTCATCTCCACATCCCAGGAGTAGCAAGTCATCTGCATAGACTAAATGTGGTATCCGTAGTTCTTGACACTTAGGGTGGAAATGGAAATCTGCCCTGCTAGTTCTTTTCGCTAGTAGTCTGGATAAATACTCCATGCACATGCCAAATAGATAGGGGGATAGTGGGTCGCCTTGCCTGAGTCCTCTACATCCTGCAAAGTAGCCATGCATGTTTCCATTGATAACTACTGAGAAAGAAGTGGTAGTGACACACTCCTTAATCCACGCTACAAATCTGTCAGGAAACTGCAGCGACCGGAGCACATCCTGGAGAAAATCCCAATTCACAGAATCAAAAGCCTTTTGCAGATCCACCTTTAGTATACATCTCGGAGATATTCTTTTCCTAGTGTAGCTTCGCATTAATTCCTGAGCCAGGTGGATGTTATCCGTTATGCAACGTCCCTTAACAAATGCAGTTTGTGCCGAATTCAGAAGGTGATCCGTAATTTCTACAATTCTGCTAGCTAGGATTTTACTGATTATTTTGTAGACCACTGAACAGCAGGAGATTGGTCTGTAATCCTGAACTTTGCTCGCATGAGGTGACTTGGGTACCAGAGCAATTAGGGTGTGATTCCACGATTTCAGTAGCTGACCATTCTCAAAGAATTCCATGATAGTGGCCACTACATCATGTTTGATGGTGTCCCATGAGTGCTTGAAAAACTTTGAGTTATATCCGTCTGGTTCTGGAGCTTTGAGATCCCCGATTCAAAATAGCGCAGCTTTAATTTCATCTTCTGTTGGAACCCGGACCATTCTTAATTGTTGTACCTCAGTTAGCTTCCTTCCAAAATCCATGCAGGCACCTTGGTATTGAGTTCTACTTCCGTGCTCTCCCAGCTGCCCTTGGAAGTATTGCAGGAACTCTCCCACTACTTCCTCATGCGAGCTCGTACGCTCCCCACTATTCTTTTCAATTGTTGTTACCTCCCTTCTCTTATTGTTTCTTTTAACCAGTGCATGAAAATAGGAGTTATTTCTGTCAACACCCCACAGGTATTCATGTTTGGTACGCTGCAAACAGAATAAGTATTCTGCTTGTTCCAAAGCCTCCACCTTCTTCCTCGTGAGTAAGTACTCATCTTCCATCCGCCCTTCCGCAAAACCTTGTTGTTGCATCTCTTCTAATTGCTGTTGACCAAGTTTAACTCGCTCCTGAATGTGTTGGTAGTGCAGTTTGTTGAGTTGTCTGAGGTGGAGTTTTAGTTTGGTGAGCTTATGCCTGAGCCTGTATTGCGCTGTCCCATTAACTATGTTGGCGCCTTGACTGCTCCAATTCTCCTCTACTAGATGGCCATAGTTGGAGTGCAATGTCCACATATTGAAAAACTTGAAAGGCCTTTTTTGTTTTCCTGCTGCCTCCAACACTGATACTATGCATGCTGCATGATCTGAAACTGTTCCCGGGGTCCTAAAATCAGCAAAACTGCTATAATCTTGTTCTATCCATTCTTTATTCACCATCGCCCTGTCTAGTTTACTTACCACCTTGCCATTTGTCCACGTGTACTTGCATCCTATGAAGCGTAAGTCTTCAATTTCGACTTCCAGGCCAAAATTCTAAAAATCTGCTGTGGCATATTCTTTTACCGGTAGGCCCCCACATTTGTCTACTGAGGATAGAGGAGAATTAAAATCCCCTAGAATCAACCAAGGCATTTGGATGGTTTCTGCAATTTGTTTGAGTCTAGCCCACATTGGTTTCCTACTCACAATGGACAGTTGACCATATACAAATGTTACTGCATATTCTGTTCCTGACCCCTTACATTTGACTTTCCCATGTATTAGTTGCTCCTCCCATCTTTCAATGTCCAGTGTGATGGTTTGGGGGTCCCATATCAGCAACATCCTACTCCTAGAGAGGTTTCCTAAGTGTTGTTCCGTCTCCCACTGCTTGAATTTCTTGACTTTCAGAGTTTGGTAGTATTGGTGAGTCAATTTGGTCTCAAGGATGCAAAGTATACTCAGTTTCTGTTTCTAAAAGAGGTCTATCACCGCTTTCTTCTTGAGGCCTTTATTCAGGCCCCTTATGTTCCATGCACCAATCTTCATGGTTGCATAGTCGGCTTTCGCCGTCTAGCAGTTATGTACTCTCCTTTCTTTCCTTTTGTCCTTTCTTGCTCCCTTACTTCCCTTCTTTTACCTGATTTTCCCGGGCGTAGTGCCTCCCCTACATCTTCGCTTTCACCCCCAAGGCCTGTCTCTGCATCTCCCTCTTCACATACTACAGCACCACCATCATGCTCACCATTCGCTTGTCCACTATGTTCAGTATTTACCTCTTTCCTCCTCCTATGCCAACTGGTTGTCGGGAGTGCTAATATGATCATTGGTGGGTTATCCTCCTGCATCTCTCCCATGATTTGCTCATAGTTTGTGTTGTCCTCTCACGACATCAGGCTCATTTGTGTCTCCTGCAGTGCTCTTTCCATGTCTTTTCCTGATTCTGAATTGTCCCCGATCTCATTGTCTTTGCTGATCCCCTGTGGCACTACTGTGGTGGAAAGATTATTCAAACCATGCCTCGCCTTGTGAAATTTCCCTCTGATACTTCCTTGCTCTTGCATACCCTCTTCCATACCCGTTTCCTTTGCAGATCGCATCCATCTTCCTGCCGCCCTTTGGTGTTCCTCCTTTTCTTTTCCTTTGTCTTGTCTCTGCCCCGCTTGCTCCTCCATTAACGACCCATGCTGTGCTCGTTCCCTCCTTCTTTTGTTTTTCATGAGGTTATCTTGGCCGCCATGATTGTTCAGTATCACTTTTTTGGTCATTGCATAGCCTATTTGTTTCTTCTGCCGCTGGTTCTGCCTTGTCTGCACTGATATGACTTCTGCCTCCTCAGACTCCTGATTTACCCTCTTGGATTGGTGGCACTAGGATTTCATCCTGAGCATTTCGTCCCATATCACCCAAAGACCCCTGCATATATCCTTGCATTCTATGTTCCGTGTCAGGTCCCATTGCTACCGTGTCACTTCCTTCTATACCACTGGCATGCATGGCCTTTAGACACTCCAAATCACTCCTATTTACTACTTGCCGCTTTTGCCCTTTGCCTGTTCCTCCACTATTTGTAGTACCGGGTGCACAATTTTTCTTCTGCTTGTCTCGCTTTTCTTTAGTTTCCGGGGTATCCTGATTATCCCGTCCCTGCATGCTTATGCTCATTCCTTCCTTTTGCAGAATCTGCCATGCTGCTGCCGGTGTGATGCCTGTTGGTGCCCTACTATAAGTGCTTTCACGTGTTCTTTGATTTTGGGAAACCCCCTGCTGGCATTTCCTATTTGACTCACTATGCCCCAGCACTCTTTTTTCCACACTACGTGATGTATCAGATTCAAAATGGTTGAAAGTTTGGTTTTGGAGTTGATGGTCCTGAGGCTCTGTTATTTCTGTTTCCTCAATCCCCTACTGTGTCTCTTGTTGATTAATTTCCTTATTCCCATGCCATCCTTTCTGTCCAAGCTGTGTTACAGTATTCCGTCCTTCTGCTTGTTCAACAGTCCTATCCCTTTCATGTTCTTGCATGCCAGTTCTTATGCTAGTTTTCACCATCTCATTTATAACATTCCTTGCTTGCCCACCCGATTCTATCTCTGATACTTCATCCAGATCTCCCCTCCCTATTTCTCTATGTGTTTCCATTCCCCCCAGGTTGCACTCCTGTGTGTTAGCCTCAATCCTTCGAGCGTTTCCTTCCGCCTGCCTCATTTGTTTCCTTGGAATTAGCCTGTCTGTTGCATTTCTCACTGTATGATCGTTCTGTTTATGCTGCCTCTGCCAGTTATTCTGATTACTTCGATACCCTGATTTCCTTTGATCTGGTTGCTTTTGGCTCACGTGACTTCCCAGGCACCTTGATAGACCTGCTCCTGCCTGCCTTATCTGAATGTGGTCAGTTTGCTGTTTCTTTTTTTTACCATTAATTTGCCATCGACCTATATTGGTATTTGCAAATTCCCATTCCTGCTCCTCCCCTAGCATGCTTTCCTTTGTGACTGCATCTGCATTAACTTGTACATCGTCCTCCACCCCCATGCCTGTGTTGTTCATGTATGTTGTGTATACTGTCATTTGGCCCTCCTTTGCCTCTATACTTCCATTGGTCGGACAGCTTCCCAGATAGTGCCCCATTTGCTTGCAGCCACTGCAGAATTTCAAGATGGATTCAAACTTGATCTCCAAATCTACATCTGTGCCATCCGGTTGGGTTATAGCAATTGCTGTAGGTAACTCTTTGGATATATCCATTTCCACTAAGACTCTAGCGTAGTTGACCCGATCCCTTACTTTGGTGTATCTGTCTATATATAGTGGTGTGCCAACTTGGGAAGCTACCTTGCTTAGCCCTGAGGTAGACCAACAGTCCAGCGGTAGTCCATGAATTTGCATCCATGTCGGGATCTGAGCTTGCACTTCTGGCCTGAAAAAAAAACATGGCGGCAACAGCTTGAGGTATAGAGGGCTTCCATATACAACATATGGTACCCCTGTTACTACAGCATCTCGCAGTTCTTTGTTTGTAAATTTAAACACCGTCCACAGTGAGTTGTGCGTGAGGAGCTTGTGTGGCACCTTCCATCTTGCTGTGATTTCTTTCAGCGCTCGCCATCCTGGAAACCTTCCCAAGAATCTTCCTATCAGGCAGAAGACCACTGATTCTTCTATTGCTTCCAGATCTTCATTGCCCAGTTTTGTGCGCCCTTCCTGTTTCTGAAATTGCCTCAATATAGTGTCTGATGCACTTAATCTATTTTTCTTGAAGAGATCAGCCCATAATCCTGCTCTTGGGGGTTGCTGTTCTTGGTGTTGTTGGGGTGGCGGGGGTGTTTCCAGTGGTTCCGTTGATGATGTTCTTGATGCGGGGGGTGCTTCCGGTCTTGCTTCTTCTACTACATCTGCTTGCTGGGGATGTCCTATCTTCTCTGCTGCCACACTTTCTGGCACTGAGCTTGCATATGCCCGCGGTGAAGGGGGGGGGCACCAGGTTCCCTTTGTCGGTTTCTATCCTGTCCAGCTGTAAGACCTTCCATGCTCGTTTCGCATTCTTCCCCATTCCTTGTCGTCCCCGGTGCCCTAAGCTAACCGGGTTACCGGGCGCGGGAAAAGATAACTTAAGTGAACAGGTTGTCGGGTTCGGAGAAAACTAGGAATAGTGGTCCCGGGTGAAGCTTCGTTAGATCCGGAATTTTGAAAAAAAAACAACGTTCCTTTTGTCGTCTCGTTGACCGCGCCTTCCGGACAGTACAGCGGCCTGGTGTTCACCTACCACTGTCCTTGCCTTTTGTCCTCCTCCCATCGCCGGCGAACTTCAAGTTTGAAGCCCTAGTCCACTGGAGAAGGCGTTACACGCACCAGTGTCCTTTTGGACTTTAGGGTCCAGCATCCTTTGAGGCTTTGATTTCTGTCACTCCCAGTTGTCCGCCGCCTCCACTCTATTCCATCGCAGGCTCCATTCTTTCTTTCGCTCCTCCTTAGTTGCTCATTCCTAGCTTTCTTTACCTGTATTATTGATTTAGTTACGCACACATACCTCGTATTCCACCGGAATAGGTTCCTTTCCGTGTCCGGTGGTTCAATTCGATGGTTGGGGTAACCACGGTGCCACGCGAATCTCAGATGCTTTCCCTGATTTGTTGATTCCCCCGTGGATCCACAGTCATGAGTATTCTCCACCAGCTCCAGCGAACACCGGAGATATCATAGATGCCTTGCCGCTCCTTGCCGCTCCTTCACAGCCACCGGATTCCTGGAGGTTCTTCATCCCTTGACTTCTTAATTGTTGGTCCACACCTCACCTGACGGTAGAGATACCACCGACCCACAAGTCGATGTAATCCATCTAATCTGAACTAATAATGTTCAAGACACAGATACTTGTAACTACAAGTATCTCTCAATATATTAACCTTGAGGGTAAACTAAAGTAATACCCTGTACGATCAATTATCTGTCGATCCGATCCAAAGGCTCCACGTAGGTCTTGGCCTTTCTTCGAAGAGAAAAAGATCAGATCCAACAGTCCGTGATAAAGCGATCACATTTCTGCGATGAATGCCTCGAGGATTTTCCTAGATCATCTGATCCCATCCCTAAATCCTACGAGCTGCAATTGTAGAATACCGAATAGATATGACCATCGTTGTATACTCTCTCCTCTGTACAAAGCAAATCACATCTGAGGGTAATTATTGTTGTCTGCATGAGTCTTCTGTGATGTCTTCTGCTGATGCTGCTTCTGTGCTGATCTCTGCTGAAGGGTAATATCAAGGAACTCCAACCACGCTTGAGATAGTAGGTTGTTGCTGATGAAATAACTCAATCTTTTGTGTTGATCTCTGCTGTCAAGACGATGCATCTTCCTCCCAGAATACTATCGATAGTCTTCAACTGAGTCTTCAAAGTACACCTCCTCCACTGTACTGGTTGCTCACAATAGTAACAGATGAACTGATCCAACGGATAATCTGGCTTCACATGTCTTCGTGATCTGCACTGCATGCACACAATCCCTTCGAAGTCTTTGTTCTGATTTTGCTGATATCCACGAGAACATCCTGATGATCTGCAGTTGGTCTTCTATAATCGAAAAATAGCTCAAAGCCTATAACTCCAATCTTGCTCCTTTTATCTAACAGTCAGAGACTTTTGACTCTAATAAGTTGACCTGCAATATCTGCTTATCGGTCTCCAACTCTTAAACACTTGTACGGAGTCATTTCTAAACTCCCGACTCAATCAATGTCTTCTGACAGGATCTGTTAGAAGACCTAGACATCCTAATCCAAATGTAAGCCAATAAACCATGGATGGCTTACAACATTCATTCACATTCATGAGCTATTGGGTGAGTGTAAACTCTGCAAGTCTAACGACTTTGCATGGTATTCCCATTACCGACAATCACCCTACTTGAAGCTTAAGAATTTCTTACAATGTGTCACAAGAAGTGACACGGGAAATTATTCTCTCTCAACATCACTAGACCATGATCAAGTGATATATTATTTCCCGAAAATTATTTTCTATATTTACCACCAAATACCGGCTTGATCCCAATAATGGTATGCAAATAACTCTACCTTTTTTGTATAACCCGAGTTAAGTACTCAAAAGTATCTTCAAAGTTATACAATCTAGTACGAACAACTCAGGGATAAAAATTCCTATGAAACACCATAAACTAGCCTTCCGCTACCTACATCAACAATAGCCTACTTGTCTTATCCATTACCCAACAAGTAATGATCTGACTAGCATTGTTAGCGAAAAATCTCTAAGACCGTAGTCTCAGATTTCAACAAGAAATGTGATGACTTGACCCCTATTTTTTCTGACTCGGTATCAGTCGACTCTCAATGGTAAATCACCTTTTGGACACAGGTTCAAGACCCACAGACTCAACAGGTCATTCCAGTGGTCAACTCATACCACGGTTACGAATAATAACCAACAAACTACAGGTTATTCCCTGTTACATACACTAAAAGCATAGCCAACAAAACCGGGAGTATAAACCCTATCGGCAACTCCGGTTGGTCGCCTCGGTGGACAACCTCTACTACAAGTCTGCACAGGTATAATATATCTAACTGTATACACTTGTTAATCAAGTCTAGATAAGAATCCAACTAGAAAATAAGTCATCAGGATTACTTACTTAGTGCTGCTTGGAGCTCAGGCCGCTGTTAATCTCATCTCAGAAAACCAAAACTGAATAAATCGACTCTCGAGAATCCAAGACTCGACACAAAAATAACATTGTATGGCATCGCATAACCTAGGGCTCTGATACCACTAAAGTTGTCACGCCCTAAGAGCATGTTGTGTCGAAAAGCAAATGGACGACATCTCCCCAGTACGTGGCAACATTTCAGGTTAATACAAGGCTCGTAGGCCACAACAACAACAACATATATATATAAAAACATAACCACATAACGAAACACAGTAGAAACTAATACAACGACATACCCATAATCACAGATTCACAATACAACCACACACCATGCATACCGATATGACTAACACCAAAACATAAAGAAAACCTCGTCAAAACCCGCACTAACATGTGCGTACATCTCATAACACATAACACCATGAAAACTCAAAATACATAACAAGACATACGGAAAAACCCAAAAACCCAGACTCTTAAAGTTGAGATGAGACGATGCCAGCCAGCGGTGCTCCAAGTCTATCACGAAGTCGCCTACCTGTTACCTGGGCAACAGAAAAACTCAGGGTCTGTGGTGGTGAGTAAAACTCAGCAGGTAATAAAAAAACATGTATATAATCAAGTATCACATGTAATTAAACAACATAATCTAGAGGTACAACAGGTATATCAGCATAGTATATAAATACAAGCATATACCGTCTAACCAAATGAAAAACATAAAATGCAGACATAGCTAGAAGTCTGCTACGCTACTTTGATCCAACCTGAGCATATATCCAACATATATATAACAGGAAGAGTAAAACCAACTCACAATATACTCATGCTACAGGTCAAGGTATCTAATGGTCTATGCAACACATATACAAGTATTCGACATAACCGTATAACAGATGCAAGAAGCATGCATGAATATGATGTGCAACCAAATGCAGCAAGTATAGTACAATCAAATGCAACATCACAATGAGCATATATATATAGACTGCATCTATATATATATTAATCATAACCATCCCTCTATATATATACATGCATATATGTATATATATATAGTAATATGCAAAGCGCCATAAGATACGGCAATGCAGCATGCATGGTCATGCCTGCACACCCCTACTCGCTTGTAAGGCCCATAAAAAGTCTCCAGCAATTTTACGAGAATTTTTGGCTTTACGATAATGGGCTTTATATGGGTTTTCCGAAAATAAAAGGAAATAGCCAAAAAGAGAAGCAAGGCCTAGGAATTGAACCCCAAACCTCTAGAGATAGCCAAGCCCTATAGATGCACCCACTAACCATAAGCCCAATAGGATTATATCATTATGAGAAGAGGGGAATTATAGATAAGGGTGATGAGGGTAAATGAAGGGGCATGGAAAAGAAAAGAGAAACTTCTCTTCCTCCCTTTATAAAGAAGAAGGAAGTTCTCATTTGGCCACTTCTTCCTCTCCTCTTCATCCTCACCGAAACCACCTTGCTCCCCCTCTCCATTTGCACCTTTGGCCGAAATTCCTCCAAGCAAGAAGAAGGCTAGGGTTGGCTTCCATTAGGTCATCTTCCAACTAAAAAGCAAAGCGAAGGATGTAAGATTTCCTCACCTGCAGTATATTATTTTTGTAGGATCAATTACATGAAACAAATATGAAGTTTGGAGCTTTATATGTTTCGGCCAACTAAGTTTTGGGCTAGGATTCATGAAAATGCTATTAGGGAAACCTTTTATAGGTTGTATGCTCAAAGTAGGGATCTTTAGGTAACAAAAGTCCAAAGGTTCTAACCCTATATGTTTCGGCCACCAAGGGTTTAGGGTTAGGGTTTCATGAAGAGCTCCCCCTTATGAAGTTAGGTTATGATATATGCCTACATGAATAGATTTAGGTGACAAAAGTCCAAAGATCTTAACCTTACAAGTTTCAAACCCATGAAATTAGGGTTAGGGTTGCATGAAAAATATTTCTAATGATACTATGATAGGTTATAAGGCTTCATGAATGAATTTTAGGGACAAACCCAAGCTTGAGCCCTCACAAGTTTGCCAACCCATGAAATTAGGGTTAGGGTTGCATGAAAAATATTTCTAATGATACTATGATAAGTTATAAGACTTCATGAATGAATTGTAGGGGACAAACCCAAGCTTGAGCCCCTCACAAGTTTCGGCCAACCAATGAAACTAGGGTTAGGGTTGCAAGAAAAAGGCTTCTAAGGGAACTAGGGGATGTTGTATGCCTCATGTAAGAGTTTTAGGCTTCATGTTTATGATGTAATGTGCCATGAAATATGCTTAGGTGATGAACAATTTTTATGATTTATTATGCCATGAATATGCCTAGGAAATATGCTTCATGTTTATGATGTAATGTGCCATGAAATATGCTTAGGTGATGAACAAGTTTTATGATTTAATAGGCCATGAATATGCCTAGGAAATATGCTTCATGTTTATGATGTAATGTGCCATGAAATATGCTTAGGTGATGAACATGTTTTTGTGATTTAATATGCCATGAATATGCCAAGGGAATATGCTTCATGTTTATGATGTAATGTGCCACGAAATATGCTTATGTGATGAACATGTTTATACTTTAGGACCCCTTTAGGGTACTCTTATGTTATGCATGCATGTCTCCTTATGATAAGATGGAGATGCTTCCCTTTCAATTAGGGATCAAGAGCTCTCCTTATGATAAGATGGAGATGCTTCCCTTTCAAGTAGGGATCAAGAGCTCTCCTTAAGATAAGATAAAATGGAGATGCTTCCCTTTCAAGTAGGGATCAAGAGCTCTCCTTATGATAAGATAAGATTAAGATGCTTCCCTTTTTATGTTGGGGATCAAGAGCATTCTTTATAATATGACAAGAAAAGAAAGGAATTAAGTATTTTACTTTGTAAGAGGTTAAGTACCCGACCCGTCAGGTGGTCGTTAATCAAATCCATAGGGACACAAGAAGACGTAAGAGGTCTTGCCCTGGTAAGACGTAAGAGGTCTTGCTCTGGTAGGTCAGTGGCTCGCTACTGACCTATTAGGGAATATGTGGTACTTAACCTGGGGCCCCCCAAACAAGTTATGATGATGTTGAAGTATCTATATGTATATGTTTTGAAAAAAAAGACTTTTATGAAATTGTGTATGCTTATGTTAAAGATTATGAATGCTTACGAACTCGTCCTTTATGCTTTTTAGATGCTATGAAGTTATGATGCTTACAGTAGTTTAAGAATACTTGTGATTATGTACCTTATGCATGTTTAGGATTTATGTCATTGTAAATGTTTATGCTCAAGTTAAAAATGCTTATGATTATGTCCTTTATGCATTTTAGATGCTATGAAGTTATGATGCTTCTGAGTTTAAGAATACTTGTGATTATGTACCTTATGCATGTTTAGGATTTATGTCATTATAAATGTTTATGCTCAAGTTAAAAATGCTTATGATTATGTCATTTATGCATTTTAGATGCTATGAAGTTATGATGCTTCAGAGTTTAAGAATACTTGTGATTATGTACCTTATGCATGTTTAGGATTTATGTCATTATAAATGTTTATGCTCAAGTTAAAAATGCTTATGATTATGTCCTTTATGCATTTTAGATGCTATGAAGTTATGATGCTTCTGATGGTTTAAGAATACTTGTGATTATGTACCTTATGCATGTTTGGATTTATGTCATTATAAATGTTTATGCTCAAGTTAAAAATGCTTATGATTATGTCCTTTAAGCATGTTAGATTTTACTAAGTTATGATGCTTATAGTAAGAACATTTGGGTTTATGTACTTCCTGCATGTCTAAGATTTATATCATGAATGCTTATGTTTAGATTATGCCCTGCTTGGTTTAATTATGCTTAGCATCGATGTAAACTCTATGTCATGCTTAGGTTTCATACGTGGTATGTTGTTGATTAGTGTTACTATGGAATACTTAGGCCATTTATGCTAGCATGCTTATGTTTCTAATTGCTTGATGAAGTTCGTGGTTTTTGTGAGTAGGCAAGAATCTTACTAAGCTATATGCTTATAGTTTATGTTGTCCATATACTGCAGATCAAGGAAACCTGAACTAGAGGAAGTAGCAGGAAGGGCCCAGTGTGTGTGATAGTGGCATGGTGGAGAAAGACCCTATTACTATCTGCTTATATTTATATGCTCAATTAACAACTTAAGACATTGCTTCCGCTTATAAGACTTGTGAATTATTAGCACCATGTTGGATGTTGCTTAGTTATGTTATTGTTCAATTACTTAAGAAAGTTGATATGATAGAACTCACGAATGGATCCTTATGATGGGCATGTTATGAAATGAGATAAGATATGATAACATGCTAACTATGAATAAGATAGGTGATGCATGTAGAAAAGAAGGTTTATGCCATGATAACATGCTTAAGTATGATGGTGGAAGGATCCATGTGTATTATGTTTTTAAAGAAAAAAAATAGAAAGGGGTAAAAGTAGCGCCACCCTGAGAGCAGATAAGGGCGGGCGTTACAGGTGGTATCAGAGCGGGTTCACCTTTCCACTATCACACATCAAGCCTCCATCCTGCTATTTCCAAGTAAGTAATTTTATGCATGCTTAAGTTTCCTTTATAATGAAGAATGTCTTCTATCTAGAATGAAATAATACCTCATCATGCTTTAGTAGAATGGACTCACACTTGAGATTTAGATAGAAATAATACCTCGTCCTGTTTAGTATAATGGAATCATAGTTGTGACTTAGATAGTATACCTGACCAAGCTTTATACGATGGAAACATGACTCTAACTTAGAAGTATCACAAGAAAGGATACCTTACCTTGCGAGAATAAGAATTGTTCCTTTTTTTGGTTTTAGCTTAAATATGCATGAATTCATGTAGGATAATCTTATGCTAGCCTTAGTTTAATTACACTCCAAAAAAAAAACTCCTAAAATTATGAAGATTTGATTTTCGTAATTAGTTGTGTAAGGTCAGTTAGTTTAAATGCGGGTTAGTCGGTTTTGTATCGACTTCATTTATTTCACTTTCGGATGGCACTGACGATGACGATGACTACCATGACCCGTCGTGACGTGTCACGAAACCGATTAAGGGAAGCTATTGAAGAGATAGTCTATAAACCAGATGGTGGGGTCATCGGACACATGAGAAGGCTCGATGGTCTTTTTAGGAGACTCAAGCGGCAGGAGTTTCCGTTACTGGACAATTATAGGATATGGGCCTTGGTCCGCTCCCTGCCAAATGAGTTCATGGTAGTTGCACATCATGTGTGGGGCCGTTATGAAGGACGGATAACCTATGCGGAGTTGTGCTGGGAACTGCTGGAGCACAAGCTTCAAGAGAAGCCGGTGGTAGAGAATCCGGTGGTAGCTGGTCGCGAGAGGAAGGAAGAGGGTTTTGTAAACAGTCAACTTATTGGCCAGCCGAAGACCACCCTAGTGAGGCCAAGGAAGATAGGACTAAAAATAATTACAACCGAACTAGGGTTTGTCCTAGTGGGAGTCATAATGAATTATCTTCTCAAATAGTTTCTGTGGTAAATTAGAAATAAGGAATGTTATATGTTAACATTTTTCCTTCTGGTCGGAAAATATGAATAAGAGATACGAATAAGAGATGATAAGTCGTTTCTTTTTGAAATGGATGATGAGTTCATTGCCTGGGATGTGTATGGTATAGTTGAACAATGTTGGGTAGACTGGAACATACGAATAAGGAGTGGAAACAAAATGGCCGCTTTGATGTCCTTATCAATGCTATCGCAGCCCCTGAAAAGGGATATAATGAATTACGGAATAGAGATTATTTCTGGACATCTTTCCACCATGGCTATAGCGCCAACATTGTTCGACGATATATTGGGAAAGTAAGATGGTGATTCAGACATCCAGAAAATCAAACAGGAAGTCCAGGAAGGAAGGGATAATGGATTCCGCATCGTCAACGGCGGAGTATTATACTTCCAGGACCGCCTATGCATTCTGAACGATCCGGAATTACGGAAGAAGATACTAGAGGAATCCCATGGAACACCTTATACCATGCATCCTGGATCTAACAAAATGTATCAGGACTTAAGGGATAAATTTTGGTGGTCCGGCATGAAAAGGGATGTGGCTTAGTACGTCAGCACTTGTCTGACCTGCCAAAAGGTGAAGGCAGAACACCAGAAACCTGGGGGGATTACTGCAGCCGATACAGATTCCAGAGTGGAAATGGGAAGAAATATCTATGGATTTTATCTCGGGATTTCCCAGAACAACAAATGGTTACGATGCTATATGGGTAATCATAGACCGGTTGACAAAGTCTGCCTATTTCCTGGCAATTAAGATGACCTATTCGGTCGAGCAGCTAGCTCAATTATATGTCAAGGAAATTATCAAATTACATGGAGTGCCTAAGGCTATTATTTCTGACCGTGATGGCCATTTTACCTCCCATTTCTGGGAATGTGTCCAGAAGGCTCTTGGCACTAAGTTGAGATTCAACACTGCGTTTCATCCTCAGACCAACGGTCAGACAGAAAGGGTGAACCAAGTGTTGGAAAATATGTTGCGGGCTTGTGGCCTAGACTTTAAGGGGAGCTGGTGCCGATATTTGTGCTTGGCAGAATTTGCTTACAACAACAGTTACCAGGCTACTATTGGAATGGCACCATATGAAGCTCTATACGGGAGGAGATGCAGGTCTCCTATCTGTTGGTACGAGGGTGGTGAAAAGAGGGAAATGGGTTTTCGGGCCGATATTATTGACAATACCACCCGCGCTATACAGAATATCCGTCAGAGAATCGAAACTGCTCAGAGCCGACAAAAGAGCTATGCGGATATGTGGCGTAGACCGTTAGAATTCGAAGTCGGGGACCTGGTATTCCTCAAAGTGACCCCTATGAAGGGAGTGATGAGATTCGGAAGGAAGGGTAAACTGAACCCACGCTACGTAGGACCGTATCCGATATTGCAAAGAGTGGGCAAGGTAGCTTACAAGCTGGAGCTACCACAAGAGATGTCGGCTATACACGACGTGTTCCATGTCTCTGTGCTCAAGAAATGCTTATCCAGTGTGGACCAAGTGATTGAGCCACAAACTGTACCAGTTCAAGAGGACCTGAGTATGAAAAGTCGGCCAATCCAGATACTAGACCGAGAAGTCAAGAGGCTAAGGAACAAAGAGGTGCCCTTAGTAAAGGTCCTGTGGCAGAATCAACAATACGAGGAAGCTACCTGGGAACGAGAGGAGGACATGAAGCAGAAGTACCCAAAATTGTTTAAAGTTTCGAGGATGAAACTTTTACAAGGTATGAGGGATTGTAACGCCCGTAAAAAGTCTCCAGCAATTTTACGAGAATTTTTGGCTTTACGATAATGGGCTTTATATGGGTTTTCCGAAAATAAAAGGAAATAGCCAAAAAGAGAAGCAAGGCCTAGGAATTGAACCGCAAACCTCTAGAGATAGCCAAGCCCTATAGATGCACCCACTAACCATAAGCCCAATAGGACTATATCATTAAGAGAAGAGGGGAATTATAGATAAGGGTGATGAGGGTAAATGAAGGGGCATGGAAAAGAAAAGAGAAACTTCTCTTCCTCCCTTTATAAAGAAGAAGGAAGTTCTCATTTGGCCACTTCTTCCTCTCCTCTTCATCCTCACCGAAACCACCTTGCTCCCCCTCTCCATTTGCACCTTTGGCCAAAATTCCTCCAAGCAAGAAGAAGGCTTGGGTTGGCTTCCATTAGGTCATCTTCCAACTAAAAAGCAAAGCGAAGGATGTAAGATTTCCTCACCTGCAGTATATTAGTTTTGTAGGATCAATTACATGAAAGAAATATGAAGTTTGGAGCTTTATATGTTTCGGCCAACTAAGTTTTGGGCTAGGATTCATGAAAATGCTATTAGGGAAACCTTTTATAGGTTGTATGCTCCAAGTAGGGATCTTTAGGTAACAAAAGTCCAAAGGTTTTAACCCTATATGTTTCGGCCACCAAGGGTTTAGGATTAGGGTTTCATGAAGAACTCCCCCTTATGAAGTTAGGTTATGATATATGCCTACATGAATAGATTTAGGTGACAAAAGTCCAAAGATCTTAACCTTACAAGTTTCGGCCAACCCATGAAATTAGGGTTAGGGTTGCATGAAAAATATTTCTAATGATACTATGATAGGTTATAAGGCTTCATGAATGAATTTTAGGGGACAAACCCAAGCTTGAGACCCTCACAAGTTTCGGCCAACCCATGAAATTAGGGTTAGGGTTGCATGAAAAATATTTCTAATGATACTATGATAAGTTATAAGACTTCATGAATGAATTGTAGGGGACAAACCCAAGCTTGAGCCCCTCACAAGTTTCGGCCAACCAATGAAACTAGGGTTAGGGTTGCAAGAAAAAGGCTTCTAAGGGAACTAGGGGATGTTGTATGCCTCATGTAAGAGTTTTAGGCTTCATGTTTATGATGTAATGTGCCATGAAATATGCTTAGGTGATGAACAAGTTTTATGATTTATTATGCCATGAATATGCCTAGGAAATATGCTTCATGTTTATGATGTAATGTGCCATGAAATATGCTTAGGTGATGAACAAGTTTTATGATTTAATAGGCCATGAATATGACAAGGAAATATGCTTCATGTTTATGATGTAATGTGCCATGAAATATGCTTAGGTGATGAACATGTTTTTGTGATTTAATATGCCATGAATATGCCAAGGGAATATGCTTCATGTTTATGATGTAATGTGCCACGAAATATGCTTATGTGATGAACATGTTTATACTTTAGGACCCCTTTAGGGTACTCTTATGTTATGCATGCATGTCTCCTTATGATAAGATGGAGATGCTTCCCTTTCAATTAGGGATCAAGAGCTCTCCTTATGATAAGATGGAGATGCTTCCCTTTCAATTAGGGATCAAGAGCTCTCCTTATGATAAGATGGAGATGCTTCCCTTTCAAGTAGGGATCAAGAGCTCTCCTTAAGATAAGATAAAATGGAGATGCTTCCCTTTCAAGTAGGGATCAAGAGCTCTCCTTATGATAAGATAAGATTAAGATGCTTCCCTTTTTATGTTGGGGATCAAGAGCATTCTTTATAATATGACAAGAAAAGAAAGAAATTAAGTATTTTACTTTGTAAGAGGTTAAGTATCCGACCCGTCAGGTGGTCGTTAATCAAATCCATAGGGACACAAGAAGACGTAAGAGGTCTTGCCCTGGTAAGACGTAAGAGGTCTTGCTCTGGTAGGTCTGGTGGCTCGCTACCCGAGCCTATTAGGGAATATGTGGTACTTAACCTGGGGCCCCCCAAACAAGTTATGATGATGTTGAAGTATCTATATGTATATGTTTTGAAAAAAAAAGACTTTTATGAAATTGTGTATGCTTATGTTAAAGATTATGAATGCTTACGAACTCGTCCTTTATGCATTTTATATGCTATGAAGTTATGATGCTTACAGTAGTTTAAGAATACTTGTGATTATGTACCTTATGCATGTTTAGGATTTATGTCATTATAAATATTTATGCTCAAGTTAAAAATGCTTATGATTATGTCCTTTATGCATTTTAGATGCTATGAAGTTATGATGCTTACAGTAGTTTAAGAATACTTGTGATTATGTACCTTATGCATGTTTAGGATTTATGTCATTATAAATGTTTATGCTCAAGTTAAAAATGCTTATGATTATGTCCTTTATGCATTTTAGATGCTATGAAGTTATGATGCTTACAGTAGTTTAAGAATACTTGTGATTATGTACCTTATGCATGTTTGGATTTATGTCATTATAAATGTTTATGCTCAAGTTAAAAATGCTTATGATTATGTCCTTTAAGCATGTTAGATTTTACTAAGTTATGATGCTTATAGTAAGAACATTTGGGTTTATGTACTTCCTGCATGTCTAAGATTTATATCATGAATGCTTATGTTTAGATTATGCCCTGCTTGGTTTAATTATGCTTAGCATGCTGATGTAAACTCTATGCCATGCTTAGGTTTCATTACGTGGTATGTTGTTGATTAGTGTTACTATGGAATACTTAGGCCATTTATGCTAGCATGCTTATGTTTCTAATTGCTTGATGAAGTTCGTGGTTTTTGTGAGTAGGCAAGAATCTTACTAAGCTATATGCTTATAGTTTATGTTGTCCATATCGCCGGATCAAGGAAACCTGAACTAGAGGAAGTAGCAGGAAGGGCCCAGTGTGTGTGATAGTGGCATGGTGGAGAAAGACCCTATTACTATCTGCTTATATTTATATGCTCAATTAACAACTTAAGACATTGCTTCCGCTTATAAGACTTGTGAATTATTAGTACCATGTTGGATGTTGCTTAGTTATGTTATTGTTCAATTACTTAAGAAAGTTGATATGATAGAACTCACGAATGGATCCTTATGATGGGCATGTTATGAAATGAGATAAGATATGATAACATGCTAACTATGAATAAGATAGGTGATGCATGTAGAAAAGAAGGTTTATGCCATGATAACATGCTTATGTATGATGGTGGAAGGATCCATGTGTATTATATTTTAAAAGAAAAAAAAAAGAAAGGGGTAAAAGTAGCGCCGCCCTGAGAGCAGATAAGGGCGGGCGTTACATCGCTACCACGACCCCAATGTGGCCTAGGTGGCATGACATGACAACTGTCCCAACTCAACACCAACCACTGCTCTAGAGTGGCCAAGTGGGCAGTATGATCAAGTAGCATATGATCGTAAAGAGCTCGCTACACAATGGGGGTCCCTGCTGCTGGCCACTCCGATTGACACTACCAATGAGTAGTCGAGTGCCACACACCAAGGACAACTGCACGCAACTCCAACTACCACCGTCTATAGTGGTAGAGTGCGGCACAGCAAATGCTCTGCCTCCACACCAGTTACTCCTCGGGGAGTAACTTGGGAGGCAATATGACTAACAACTCTCTCAACCCCAAGGGAGACTATGTCATCAAAATGCATGCAAATGACATGAATGTGTTGTCACACCTACAACCATCTACCAAAGACTCTCTGTTCAACAAAGAGTCGTATCCATCTGATCAATACACTCTCTATCTTATAGAGAGTCGTACTCAATTGATCGACGGACTCTCTATCCTATAGAAAGTCATACTCAACTTATCATAACTCTCTATCCAATAGAGAGTCGTACTCAACTGATCGACGCACTCTCTATCTTGTAGAGAGTCGTACTCGACTAATCATATCAAGTTGGGACCACCAGTTCGTAGCGACACACTAATCATCCTTCACTTAACCATTACACAACACATGGTTGGTAATAAGTTTGTAACATATGAATATTGAAATAAATCTTACCTTTAGGGCATTACCTACCCACGGATGAACCTTTAGCCAATTTACAAATCAAGTTATGATCCGTACTCCAACATCTACACCTTGATAAATATTTAGGTCTATTTACATCACATCTATAATCCTAAATCATAATAAAGGAAATGTGATATCAACCTTTGAGTAAATATAGCCAACGACAAGTATCAAGCATAAGATAAATAAGAGCAGGATCAAGATAATATGAACACCTAACTTGCTCATATTTATGACTAAATTGTAATGCAATTACATCCACCTTACCAGGGTAGGAAATTACCCACCTGATACGAAGCTCGAACTAATCCTCATGGTCGTGGATTGGCTTCGTATCCCAAACCTGCACATAATAGCAAACTATGATTAAGTATAAGTATCCAACAAATACACAACTTAATTACTACGTCGTTCCTATGTTAACATCCTTTCCTCGTCTACGAGTTAGGAACTCGAGTACCCACCTCTCGTAACCTCATATCTACATTCATCCTCGGCCGATACACCCAACCAAACTCTCCATAACACAACATCAACACTCAGAAATATTCCAAGCTTATCTCAGTATCCAAATAAACCTGCTACCAACAAATCTACATCGAGGAACCTCTAGTTCCGACCGAGTCAAGGAAACACACAGCTTACTCTTTGTTGTGTCAACTACACACAATTGTGCAGCCATTTGAGCATATCCTGTCCATCAAGTTGTTTGATCGACATCTCCATCCTCTTAACAACAAGAATCAGAAATATCCCATGCACACATCTTACGAAAACTCCATCATTTACAGCAACACAACAATTATGGTTAGTAATCTCAAGAACATTCAGATCATACACTATTGCTCATCTGAACATCACTCCCACTACAATCGGATCAACCAATCATCAATTGGACTTCACAGTCGGCATAACAACACAGCAACCACACAACAATTACAACTCCAACATCAACTAAAACCATTAAAGCAACACTAAACATCTCCTAATCTAACGGATCCCACTCCCAACAGCCACACACGATGATCCATGAATAGAAACCATTGTAATCTCAACAATATCGACACATCATAGATCATTATAGCAATTACATATGAAACAACAAAGGAAAACAAAGCTTACGGGTCAAAACTTCACCGGCATCCCCCAAACTACCCAGACATCGGAAAGACCCCCCACTGCCCTAGCTTTGACAGAGATCACCAAGCAGCTTCCAAACACCTACTGCGACCTGAAGAAACCACGAGATCGAAATCAAAATCCCATATCTCATCCAAAACAAGGAGAGATTCAACTTACCTAGCTCCCTCATCAATTGGGCAGAGGCAACTCCCAATCCAACCACAACACAGCCGTTGTCGATCTCCCTGCTCACAGAAAGAGGGGAAAAATCATCGACGACAGCGGCAATCAAATGCTGTAATGGTGTCGCCGAGTCGAGCTCAGGCAAAGAGAGTCGGTGAACTGTACAGAGGATGAGCTGTGGCGGTGTGGCATCTTCGGGCTGCCCCTCGATTAGGCAGTCGACAGCATGAGGAAGGGGAGGGGTCATGATCGGGAGAGGGCATCGCGGCTGTGGACGACGAGTGGCTCGAGAAGGCGGCAACGAGCGGCGGCAACGAGATCAGGCAGAGATCAGCATCGGTGGCAGCAGCCATTCGGCGAGGAAGAGGTGCAGAGGAGGAAAACTCTGAGGTCGCAGCGAGCGAGAGCATGAGCAGAGATTAGGCTGGATCGGGTTGGATCGGTCGGAGGTCAGCACCGATGGCAGCAACTCTCTCTCTCTTGCGGCGGCGATGGAGCGGCAACGGCGATGTGGAGGAAAGTCGTGCGGGGTGAAGGAGAGTTGATCGGAAATGAGACGTCTCGAAAAGTAATCGACGGGAATAAGAAGTCATGAAAAGGAATCATCTTAATTAAGCCATTGAAGATAGTCTAAACATGCTTTACAAAAGCCTATTTGCTTTATCCCCATGAAATATCTATAAAACTTCCGTTTAAATCCAAAAAAATTTCTAAAAATTCCTGAAAATTATATAAGATAATTTCTTAATTAACGTAGGTATTTTCTAGTATTATTATTTTTTTGCCAATATTTTACATTTATGTTCTTAGGAGAATCTTCTAGTTTGGTCCCTAGCGAACATGAATCTGATCCTTGGACATATGACGAGGCAATCCAAGATAAAGATGCGGTACCTTAGCAAAGGGCGATGAATTTTGAGATAGAATCTATGGATTCAAATTAGGTATGGGAGATAGTAGAACCACCCAATGGTGTAAAAGTCTTTGGATGCAAGTTGATCTACAAAAGAAAGAGAGGAATAGATGGGAAGGTTGAGACCTTCAAAGCAAGGCTTGTTGCGAAACGGTATACTCAGAAAGAGGGCATCGATTATGAGCAGACCTTTTCGCCGGTAACCATGTTTAAGTCTATCTGGATTCTCTTATCTATTGCCACTCATATGGATTATGAGGTTTGGTAGATGGATGTCAAGACAGCTTTCCTTAATGGAAGTCTTGAAGAAAACATATATATGGAGCAACCAGAGGGATTCATTGAAAAGGGTAAAGAGCATCTTGTGTGCAAGCATAATTGGTCCATTTATGGATTGAAGCAAGCTTCGAGATCTTGGAACATCCGCTTTGATGAGTTAATCTAGTCATATAGATTTATTCAAAGTCCGGATGAGTCTTGTGTATACAAGAGATGTGACGGAAACATAGTAATATTTCTTGTACTATACGTAGATGACATTTTGCTCTCTGGCAACAATGTCAAAGTGTTGTCAGACGTAAGGGTATGGTTTTCGAAACAGTTTGATATGAAGGACTTGAGAGAAGTGGGACACATCATTGGGATCAAGGTAATAAGGGATCGCAAGAAAAGGATGTTGTGCTTATCTCAACCTTCATATGTAAACACTATTTTGGCTCGTTTTAGCATGCAGAACTCCAAGAAATGTTTTCTACCTTTTAGGCATGGAGTACCTTTATCTAAAGAGATGTGTCCTAGAACATCAAAAGAGATAGAGGAGATGAAGGTGGTTCCTTATGCTTCGGCGGTAGGAAGCCTCATATATGCTATGTTATGTACGAGGTCGGATATTTGCTTTGTTGTGGGCACGGTTAGCATATATCAGAGTAATCCAGGACAAGGATATTGGACTGCAGTAAAGCATATATTGAAGTACCTGAGAAGGACTAGTGATTATATGCTAGTATACCAGGCAGATCAATTACTCCATGTGGGCTACATAGATTCTGACTTCCAATCAGATAGGGATAATAGTAAGTCTACCTTATGTTTTGTGTTTACTTTGGGAGGTGGAGCCATTGTATGGAGGAGTGTTAAGCAGAAATGTGTGGCGGACTCCACCATGGAAACTGAGTATGTGGCAACCTCTGAGGCAGCCAAAGAAGTTGTATGACTCAGAAACTTCTTGATGGACTTGGATGTGATTCCTAGTTTACCCAAAACTATCACAATTTATTGTGATAACAATGGTGCAGTTGCAAACTCGAAAGAACCATGAGCCCATAAGGCAAGTAAACACATAGAATGCAAGAACCACCTAATACGAGAGATCATAAAGCGAGGAGAAGTTGTTGTCGCCAAGATTGCATCAGAGGATAACCTGGTAGATCCTTTCACTAATGCCCTTCCAGCGAGAGCTTTTGATAGATATGTGGAGGGAATGAGAATCAGATGTATGGCAGTTTGATGGAAGCATAGTCTTTTAGTATAAGTGGGAGATTATTGGGATGTATATTGAAAGCCTAGCTTTTGTATAAACATCTTCATTTTGAAATAAGAATCACATGATCATTGTTTGCATATTTATAGTTATGCATATTGTCTAATACTTTACATTATAGATAACATAGTGTGTGGTGTCGCATAGAAGATCATGTTATCAGTTCCTTATAGAGTATAAGTAAAGGCTCCCAACCAAGATGGTTTTGGACAAACCATTGGCATGGTTGTAGTGTAATTTGGTATTGGTTTATCTTGACCATAGAATTACACTAGTACACTTTTTGTGTATTGAGCATGACCGATTTAAAGGTGATTCAATTTATAATGACTATATAATTGAATCGGACCTCGGATATTATGGTGTACATGCTCTTAATTGTGGAGTATAGGATCCGGTTACTTTTATGGACTTATCATATATTATGTGTGTCGGATAAAAGTAGGATGTGCATAGGCTAACATTTTGGTTACAGGCATAAGATCCAACTATTATGGCCATATGTGTGTGTATGTGATTGTATGTGTGTAATCGTAATATTATTTAAATCCTCGGGGTTTACGAGGCTAATATTTAATTTTTGTAATTAAGTACGACATTGTTTAGCCACTCTTTTATTTTAGTTTACTTTCGATCTTGACTTCATGTACACTCCTTTGTGGAGTATAGGATCAATGGATGTAATTAAAATAATTTTTCTCGGATCGAACCTCCGGATGGCTTGTACATGGCATAGGGAGGAGCGGACGAGGTGCCAACACGACTGGAGGCATATTGGAGAACAAAAGCCATAATAGTTGGAAAAAATTTTATTTTTCATATTTATTCCTTTTGATTTATATGCTTATTGTGCTTGCATAGTTAAAATTCCTCAATTTTAAATTACTAAGTGGGAGAGGGATATTTTTTTAAATTCCCACGGCCTCCATTACAATTTGACATGTGATATGAACAAACTTGAACGTTGGGTCGAGTGTCTTCCTCCATATCAGATGAGATTTTTTTTGTGGATCACTAGGTCAAATATGGTTATAGGAAGTTATTTAGGAGCGTGTGTACTTCCCCATTGGAAGGCACATAATCCGAGATAATTGCTTTAGTATCGGGTAATGGTAAACACTTGGATGCAAATAAAAGTATCCTCCCCATCGGAGTCACTACTTTTATTTGTAGGGTCGAAGAGAAACCAACTATTAATTTTATTTTTCAAAAGTAAGGTTGACAGGATAATAAAATTAATGGGTAAATCCTCCTCTTACAAATGTATAATTCGTATACGTCCACACTATCGTGGCATATGATATTCTCGGTGTTTTGAGGTGTTGGTTGATTTTAAAATTTTATTGTTTAAGGAATCAATAATTTTCTGAAATCTAATGTTTTGATCTATGTGATTCTTAGGTTTTTCGAAATGACTTTCAACCCACTTGCTGTGATTCTGAAAGAAAACAAACTTACTAGACCTAACTATGTTGATTGGAAAAGAAATCTGGACATTGTCTTAACTGTGGGGGAGTACAAATATGTACTCTTCGAAGAGTGTCCTCCTAAGCCTATGGATGATTCTGGTGAAAAGGAGAAAGAGAGTTATAAGAAGTGAGTCAAGGCTGATGAGATGGCGTGGTGTTACATTTTGGGTTCTATGTCAAATGTATTGCAACAACAGCATCAGGCCATGACTACTGTCTATGACATGATGCTCAATCTCAAGGAACTTTTTGGACATCAAAATCGGGCTGCTAGGCAAGAAGCCATGAGAAACTTGATGACGACCACCATGGTTGAGGGAACACCCGTGAGGGATCATGTTCTCAAGATGATGACTCATTTGAATGAGCTAGAAGTCCTTGAAACTGAGATCGATGGGGAAACCCAGGTCGATATCATTCTCCAATCTCTACCTAGGAGTTTTGAGCAGTTTCGCCTCAACTACAACATGAATAAGAGGTTGTATTCATTGGCAGAGCTTCTAATAGAACTCCAGGCGGCAAAGGGATTTTTTCATCAGAGTTCTTAGGCTTTGGTTGCCCAGAAGGATTCTACTTCTATGCCGGAAGGCAAGAAGAAGAAGAAACAAGGCGCAGCAAAGGTGGTGGGAGGATATCGGGGAGGAGTGAAGAAGACGAAAGGCAAGTGCTTCACTTGCAAGTAGACTGGACATTTGATGGCGGATTGTCCCAACCGTAAATAGAACAAAGGTATATCTTATGGTTTAGTCATTGAAACATGTTTAGCGATGTTATCTACCGACACCTGATGTGTAGATACGGGAGCCACTGATCATGTCTGCAAATCTTTGCAGGGTTCCAGGAAACTAGACGACTAGCTGAGGGGGAGATTACCGTCTACATGGGCAATGCTACAAAGGTGGCGGCTATTGAAGTGGGAGAAGTTTATTTATCTTTTGATAGGAATAAAACTTTTGTTCTGAGAAATTTCCTTTATCTACCTTCATTTAGAAAGAATTTAATTTCAATTTCTAAATTATTTTTGGATCGATATTCTATTTCTTTTAATGACAAAGTTGTTATAAAAAAGAATAGGGAGATTATCTGTTCTGGTGCATTAGTAGGAAATTTATTCACTCTTGAACCGAAAGCTCCCACGATGCAAATAGAAATAAATAACTCATCTTCTAAATCTAATAAGAGAAAAGAACCTTCAAAAATGAACCAAACGTATCTTTGGCATCTAAGGTTAGGTCATATTAACCTGAGTAGAATTCAAAGGTTGATAGCTGATGGACCTTTGGGTTCATTAGTGGTGAAAGATTTCCCAACATGCGAATCTTTCTTGGAAGGTAAAATGACCAAGAGGCCTTTTAAGGCCAAGGGGTATAGAGCCAAAGATGTGTTGGAATTGGTTAATTCTGATTTGTGTGGTCCTATGTCTATCCAGGCTAGAGGTGGTTTTGAATATTTCATTTCTTTTATAGATGATTATTCATGATATGGATACATTTACTTAATGCGCCGCAAGTCTAAATGCTTTGACAGGTTCAAAGAATTCAAGACTGATGTTGAAAAATGTCAATGTAAAAGTATCAAGACACTATGATCTAATCGTGGTGGTGAGTACCTATTGGGAGAGTTTAGGAGTTACTTATCAGAGGATTGGATTCAATCCCAACTATCTGCACCTGGTACACCCCAGCAGAATGGTGTGGCAGAGCAAAGGAATAGGACTCTTATGGAGATGGTTAGATTGATGATGAGTTATTCTAAGTTACTAGATTCGTTCTGGGGGTATGCTCTTGATACGACACTATATATTCTGAACTTAGTCCCATCTAAATCAGTACCTTCTACTCCCATCGAATTGTGGACTAGGCAAAAGACTAGTCTGAGACATATTTGCATTTGGGGGAGTCCAGCACCTGTGTTGAAGGAAGATGCTGGTAAGTTAGAACCTTGTACAGAAGTGCGCTTGTTCGTAGGCTATCCTAGAGGAATGAAAGGTGGTTTGTTCTATAGTCCTAGAGATCAAAGGGTGATCGTTAGCACGAATGCTCGATTTTTAGAGGAAGACTATGTGATGAACTACAAGCCCATGAGCAAGATTGTTCTGTGCTCATTAAGAGGGGAAGTCCGTACTTCAGTACCAACAGTACAAGAGGACATACCACAAATGACTACACTGTGTGTCACAGAGGATACACAGGTGATACCTCATCATAGTGGGAGGGTTGTTAGACAACCTGAGAGATTTATGTTCTTGGAAGAATCTTCTGATTTGGTCCCTGGCGAACATGAATCTGATCCCTAGACATATGATGAAGCAATCCAAGATAAAAATGTGGTATCTTGGCAAAGAGCAATGAATTTTGAGATAGAATCTATGGATTCAAATCAGGTATGATAGCTAGTAGAACCACCCAATAGTTTAAAAGCCATTGGTTGCAAGTGGATCTACAAAAGAAAGAGAGGAACAGACGGGAAGGTTGAGACCTTCAAAGCAAGGCTTGTTGCGAAATGGTATACTCAGAAAGAGGGTATCGATTATGAGGAGACCTTTTTGTCGGTACCCATGCTTAAGTCAATCCGGATTCTCTAATCTATTGCTGCTCATATGGATTATGAGGTTTGATAGATGGATGTCAAGACATCTTTCCTTAATGGAAGTCTTGAAGAAAACATCTATATGGAGCAACCAGAGGGATTTATTGCTAAGGGCAAAGAGCGTCTTGTGTGTAAGCTTAATCGGTCCATTTATGGATTGAAGCAAGCTTTGAGATCTTGGAATATCTGCTTTGATGAAGTAATCCAGTCATATGGATTTATTCAAAGTCTGGATGAGTCTTGTGTATACAAGAGATGTGACGGAAATATAGTGGTATTTCTTGTACTATACGTAAATGACATTTTGCTCATTGACAATAATATCAAAGTGTTGTCAGACGTAGGGGTATGGTTGTCCAAACAGTTTAATATGAAGGACTTGGGAGATGTGGGGCACATCCTTGAGATCAAGGTCATAAGGGATCGCAAGAAAAGGATGTTGTGCTTATCTCAAGCTTCATACATAGACACTATTTTGGCTCATTTTAACATGCATAACTCCAAGAAAGGTTTTCTACCTTTTAGGCATGGAGTACCTTTATCTAAAGAGATGTGTCCTAGAATCTCAAAGGAGATAGAGGAGATGAAGGTGGTTCCTTATCCTTCGGTGGTAGGAAGCCTAATGTATGCTATGTTATGTACGAGACCGGATATCTGTTTTACCGTGGGCATGGTTAGCAAATATCAGAGTAATCTAGCACAGGCATATTGGACTTTGGTAAAGCATATATTGAAGTACCTGAGAAGGACTAGGGATTATATGCTGGTATACTAGGCAGATCAATTACTCCCTATGGGTTACACAGATTCTGACTGGTAGCGTAAAGTCCAATGTTTGGCAGCGTAAAGTCCAATGTTTGGCAGCGTAAAGTCCAAGCGTTTGTCTTGGAGGCATAAGTTCAAATGTACCCTGGCAAAGTAGACCTGATTAGCATGAAAATAACCGATGGAAGCACATGAAGACTAGTGTATGGATGAACAAATCATTGAGGGCTTGGAGGAATCCGATAGGCGTGAGAATTTTGGAGGTGGCTAGAAGGCTTAGATCTAGGCTAAGGGTGGTCTATCAAGTATGAGGGGATCATACTTGGGGTTAAACCTCATTGTTGAGGTTTATCAATTGATTGGGGTATTGGACAGTCGACTAGCCGAGTGTTTGACACTCGGGAGCCGAGTCGACTGATTGTGTAGTCGACTGAGGCTCGACTACTTGAGTTGTGCTCTAGAAATTGACTGTTAGTTGTGAGCAATCGACTAGCCTTGGGCAGTCGACTGCCATGGATGGCAGTCGGCTGGTGTTTGCGGACATGACCATAGAAGCTCTGGTAGCCTACTGGTCAGTTGACTATTGAGCAGTAGTCTTCTATTGTTGGTAAGGGAAGTCGACTGTTGGTAAGGGCAGTCGACTTCTGGTGTATCCGTTGGCTGCAATGCTAACGTGGATTAAGTCTGTTGTGAGACAATGACATTGAAGGCAGTCGACTGCCAGGCGCAAAATCAGCCCGATACAGGTCATAAAAGGAGCAGTTCATGGAGGATTTCGAAAATGGTTCTTGAATGGTTTCTTGGGGCGATTTGAGGCGAAGTGTTGGTCATTTCAGGGTCTTCAAGAGAAGTCCAAACAACCAAACAAGCAAGCAAAAGCGATCTTCTTTGTAAAGTTTTCTTTACTTGTATTCCATTGTATTTTCTTTTATCTTTATTGTTATTGTTGTAAGACTATTGTAAGGGGTTTCTCCACCTCCAGTGTGTCACCGAGAAGGAGAAATTTGATAGTGGTGGTGTGCATCACTAGAGCTCACTTGAGCTCGACCCGTGGAGTAGGAACCCTAGGTTCCGAACCACGTTATATCACTTGTCTTGTGTGAGTGTTTGTCTTTGTTTTTAGCTTATGCTTTATTATTTTTGCTATGCATAATAGGTTTTGTAGACGAGCATGAACAAAATCCATCGAAGCGAAGAAACCTCTATTCAACCCCCCCCCCCTCTAGTGTGGTCATCGATCCTCAACATCTTATGTGGACTAGTCCGTTATGAGACAATAGATAGGCGAGCAGTCAACTGGGGGTTTTGGCAGTCGATTGCTAGGAAGAAATCCAGCCATGCACAGGTTATAAAAGGAGCTTGCCATTGAGGATTTCGCAGCGGTTCTTGGGCGATATTGAGGCAAAGTGTTACTGCAATTCAAGCCTTCAAAAGCCATCCAAAGCAACCAAAAGAGTGCTTAAGCAAGATTCATTGTGTAAAGTGTTCTTTACTTATATTTTCTTTTGTATTCCATTTTTGGTTGTATTTTACTTCTGTAAGCTTGTTGTAAGAGGTTTCTCCACCTCCAGTGTCATATCGAGAAGGAGAAGTTCATAGTGAGGGTAGATCACTAGAGCTCTGTCATGGAGTAGGAACTAAGGTTCCCCACCATGTAAAAATCCTTTATGTTGTGATTGTTTTTTTTGTTTTTGTTTCATTTTTGTGTGTATTTGTATTTGTTTTTGTATATTCCACTATGCACTAACAATTGTAGACGATCACGAACACGATCGATCAAAGAAATCGCAAAGATACTATTCACCCCCTCTAGTGTACCAAACGGTTCAAACAATTGATATCTAAGTGAGGACGCTCTTCAAGGACTAATCGCAAAGAGATCAAGCGCTAGAAGAGTAGAGGATAATGGAGTTGCCAAATGATGGATTGGGATACGACATCAACACTCTTATTCTATATTAATTCTATGGACAAAAAAGATTTGATTAATGGAAGGCGAGGATAGAGACCTTCTTCATGATGAACTTTGAAGATTGGATTATCTTAATGAATGGGTTTGAAGCTCCTATGGATAAGAAGAGAAAATTTCTCAAAAGGAGAAAATGGTGTGAGAAAAAAAATTCAAGAATACAAAATCAATGAGAAGGTAACAAAATGCTTAATTAATGTAATTCCTAATGACTTATTATGTAAAATAGGAAAATTTGAGGACGCAAAGGATCTATGGAGTAAGCTAGCTAAGCTTCATGAAGAGAACTTACTGGCCCAAGAAGATGAGGACAAGTCTGAAGAAGAATCAAGTTCATCGTCTCAAGAGCATGAGGAGTCAGAGGTTGATAGGTGTCAACTTCCGAAGAAGTTGAAGAAGTATGCACCTCAAGGGTTGAGAGGGAGGTTAGAACTTCAACACCAAAACAAGAGGAGGAACCCTCTACATCCGGACAAAGTGAAGAGCAAGCTCACAGATCCCCTATAGGTAACTCAAGTGCATGTACTAAAAATAAAAATCATATAATATTCTTTGAGTATAGGAAAAGGGGACACTACAAGAATAAGTGTCCTAAATTAATCAAGGAAAAGGCTAAAATGGTACCAAAGGTCAAAAAGAAGGTGAAGGAGGCCGAAGCCTCAATTTGCAAGAGAAAAGAGCACATAGTGTGCTTCCGGTGCCAACAAAAAAGGTCATTATCAAAGCTAATGTCCAAGGGGGAGACACCCAACAAAGGACAAGGTTGAGTGTTTAAGTATGGCAAAACCTAAGGTAACTTTTAATAACGTCATTTCAATTATAAATGATGAAAAACATGTTAATAATTTACTTGAAATTGTTCATGATAAAAAGTGTGCTAGTAGTAAGGCTTATTGTTTAGGAGCTAAATCTCATGAATTTAGAACTATGGACAAACCTAGACAAACTAGCACTAAGATTACCCCACCTAAGAATGACAAAAATTTAGGCATTAACCCAAAGAAGGGTAGGCATGTGCCTAGGAAGAGGAATGCCCAAAAGGTTAATGAAAATTCAAATTTTGGGAAATTAGAAATAGAAAATCAAGCTTTGAGATCAAAGCTTGAGAAATTAGAAAAAGACCCTTACAAGGATGGAAAACATGATTAAAAGGTCAAATGGTCAAAATTTAGGATTTATGAAGCAAGGTGCATCTAAGAACAAGAAAGGTTTAGGTCACAAACCTAAGTCCAAGAAGACCATGCAAACCTACCACAATGTTTCATTTAACTATGGAACTAACCATAGGTATAGCAGTGTCAAGGTCACAAGGAAAGTAATCCCTAGAGTTGACCGTGATAAGTGTTTAGTGACTAAGGTTTCAAAGAAACATAAGAAAGTCATTAGCAAGGTTACAAGGGAAGTTATCCATAGAGTTAACCCTGAGAAGACCACAATGACCTAGGAGGATCATTAGAAAGATACTAAGGGAGGTTATCCCTAGTGAGTATCTTGTGAACCCAAGGTGATCAAATAGGTTTTAGGTTCCTAGGAGTGTGATCCCTTCACGCTAGATGGGTTTAGGGTGTATCAACCTTTATTGGATGGGTAGTTAACCTAATCATGGTAGAGTTGACACTTTAGGGCATTTTCAAGGTAATGTGATACCTTAGAAATGAGATAAAAAATATATCCTAAAGGAATTTAAGATGCGCCAATGGATTTAATAGAAGATGAAAAATTAATTATAATTGGCACAATTAGGTTAGAGTCAATAGTGTATCATTTTTGGATTTTGACACACTTGAGATGTTGATTCATTATGGCAATTTGGGTATAATTTTAGAAAATAGCAATTAGGGTTAAAATTTAGGTATTTCTATACCTTTTTATTTTATATATTTTCCATGTTATATTTGTCATATATCATGTCATGATAATATACTTCATATGATTATATAAAATATCATGATAATACTTAGATTTATTAATGTAATGATTAATACTTTAGGTTAATTGTATCATCATTGGTAAATGTTCTCAATTTATGCAAATCTTGTATGTTATGATCATATTCATGCATTAAAGCCATAAAATAGGATTTAAGGACAAGTGGCATTATTTGATGTTCTAGATAAAGAAAATTAAATGGATATGCCTAAATATAATGCATGAACCCTTAGATTAGGGAAAAACCAAAACTCACATCTCACAAGGACTATAAGATAACATATGTGTGTATTGATACACCTTAGATACATGTGAGATGTTAGAAATATAAGTTAAGTTCATGTGCTTGTAATAGTACATCAATATGAACTTAGAACTCACTAAATCATAATTATAAATCATGAGGAAAATCTTGGTGAAGTCTATCTTTTGATAGCAATCACCATTGATAAGATTAACACAAAATTAGGCAAAACATTGAAGGTTTTATTGCTTTTGAACTTTGTATCAATTCTTCAAACTAATGGATATTTTAATATAAAACTATTTTTCACCCATTGTATTTTACATAAATAATATGTATATGAAATTTCATGATTTTTTGAAAAACACATAATTACTTATGCATTTTTAAATTTTATTTCTGAAAGTCTGATATATGAAAAATCAGACTCCAGTCGACTACTGAAGGCAGATAGTCGAATGGTGATAGTGGCAGTCGACTGGTTGCTGACACAATCCACTGTTGATGCTGATTTTGGCTGAACAAGATTTGTTTAACTCATTATTAACACCCCTAAGTACCCTAACTACTCATAACCTTTTGATATGCTTAGAGAAGTATTGGAAGGATGAGATATTCATCGAAAATGAATAGGATAGTTATTTAGGGTGAAGAATTAAATGTTAAGGGAGTTAAAAGTTCAAGTTTGAACTTTAACCCTTATTTTTTTTATGGTTTAGGTTTCCTATAGGCTTAGGAACTATCCAAGGACATTGTTGGTGCAATGGTCAAGGGGGAGTAAGTCTTTAAGGGGAGTTTATCCATCAAGGGATGATGGATTTTTTTTTGTGGGAGAGTGAAGGTTTGCCTCTCATTTAGTGATAAGGATTGTATCACTAAGAAGAGTGAAGGAATCCAAGAAGATTTTGGACCAAGGGGGAGAATGATGGATCTCATTGGAAGATGAAACATTGAAAACCTTGGTAGGCTTTTTGATGTATGCCAAAGGAGGAGAAGTGAGAGTTTAAGTTAGGTAAACCCTCATTATGCTTTGGCATAAGAAAAGGTAGAATTGGGCCTATGGGTTAGCATAACTTAGAGGTATTGTCAGACATCAAAAGGGGAGAGATTATTGGTGCGATCAACCCAGGTCACGATTGACCAGACTCGAGTGGTACTCGAGTAGGGTTTTGATATTTGACAATTGGGTTGACAATATGGTCTAGCCATATGTTAATCATATGGCTAGTAGATTATTGGGATATCTAAGGTCATATCAGGGAAATTGTTTAAGGGGGATATTGTTAGAGCAATCAATCTCAAGTCAAGGTTGACCAGACTTGAGTAGGACTCGAGTAAAAGTCCAAGTTGGATACTTGACATGGAGAAGTCCAAGTTGGACACTTTGCATGGAGAAGTCCAAGTATAGATACTTTAGCAAAGGAAAAGTCCAGGGGTGTAGTCTTAGCCACGTAAGTCCAAGTGTGTAGTCTTGGCAAATGAAAAGGGCTTTCGCATATTTATGAAAAGTTGGGGCCAACTCTATAAAAAGGAAGGCTTAACATGTGAAAAGAGAGGATGATAGGTGCCCTAAAATGCATCAAGAGCTCATAAATTAGAGGAGAAGAGCAAGGAGATTCAAGGCTGACAACGAGAGTCCATCCATAGAAGAGCAATCAAGACACTACTTCAACCAAAGCAAGGTGTATTATCATACAAACTCAGATAACTTTGGTTGTAATCCTTTAATTTCGATGTCTTGTGATTGTTTCTTATTATGTATGGAGTAGATCCCTTGATTCTAGGATTAGGGAGTAACCGTATGTATGTTGAACATCGTCTTGCAAACATTCTGAGTTTTTCTGATTATTAATTGCAACTTATGTTTCCTAGTTTGATGAAGATGTTTGGATTTGCTCTTATTCTACTATGCATAGTCGATGTGGGTGTTAAAAGCATTCATATCGAAATATAGGAGAATTTAGAAAGAATTGAATGGTGAATTTTCCTCAGAAATCGTAGATACCTAAGATGTGAAAGAGTATCACATGAAAGAAGATCCACCATTCGTAGGGAGAACATAAGACATCCTAGAGATTCTTTAACCTATTCCATCTAGAGACAACAAAGTAGCTAAAATCAACTGAGAGGGATTGTGGGATCATGAGACCGGGGTAACCCATTGATAGCAACCTCTGGAGCTTTGTCGATCCGAAAGGGAATCTCTAGATTGGGGGAGGTAATTCCCATGTAGTACCAACAGTTCACCGGGATTAAATGAGATTGTCCACCTGCAAGATCGATCATAGAGAACTTAGGAACAAAAGTAGCCAACATGTTCAACATCATATAGGTGAAACCGAAATCCTAGAATCCCTTCTTAACTTGAGTTAATCCTTTTCTTGCTCCATGTGACACCAACCCTTGAGTTTTGTCTGTAACAATACTAGTATAGAGTAATTTTCCACATTAAGATCAAGTCTAGACAATCGAAACCACTAAATAGATAGGTACTCAAATATCAGTCCTTGTGGGATCGATATTATTTTATTACATGACAACAACCGTGCACTTGTGGGGGTTGAGCGTCGTCCGATCTTTAGCCTCATAGTTGAGGACTCAGTTTGCACACATCAGTTGCTAACCTTCTATGCCTAGTCACAGTAACATTAGTCGATTGCTACTTGCCTAGCAATCAACTAACACCCTTTCTGTGTCCTGCTACAGTGTCACTAGTCGACTGGCCTTAGCTAGTCAAGTTATGAACTGTACGACTACTCAAATAGTGACACCAGTCAACTACTCTTTGCCATCAGTCGACTGCCAAGCTACTCATCGACTGATCAACTCCATCAGTCGATTGCTCAACCAGTCGAGTTGGAAGTTGAGTTATGAACTCAATGCTTGCTCAAGCACTGTTACCAATCAACTGGTAAACTCTACCAATTGACTGATAGCTCAGTCTCAGCCTAGTTTCAAGTCGACTCTCACTTCACTTGGTATCTAGTTGACCTCAACCTACAAGGACTTTCCTTGTACAGTATCTGATCACTCTTGATCTGTCGGGACCTCCCTTACCTAGCATCTGGTCAATTGTGACCCACTAGGACTTCTCCTACCAAGCTCGGTTCCCTGACCGACTAGGTCTTCCCTTGCCAAGCACGATCTTCCAGACCTGTCGAGACTTCACCTGCCAAGCACGGTTACCTTTGACCTGACGATACTTCACTTGTCAAGCACGATCTCCTCGATATGCCGAGAATCACTTGCCAAGCTAGATGTCCTCGATCTGTCGAGACTTCACTTGCCAAGCTCAATCTCTTTGATCTGCTGGGACTTCACTTGCTAAGTCTCTATACTTAGACTTTCCCTTACCAAGTATCCATACTTGGACTTTTCCTTGCCAAATATCCATACTTGGACTTTTCCTTGCCAAATATCCATACTTGGACTTTCCTTACCAACTTCCAGTTGGACTTTACCCGTCAAGTCTCTAGTCAACCTTGACCTCCTTGACTTTTTAGTCAACAACTCCATATGACTACAGATGTCCCATACCATCCATTCATATTGTCAACTGTATTGTCAAATATCAAAACTCTACTCAAGTCCCACTCGAGCTTGGTCAACATTGACATGAGGTTGATTGCACCAACAATCTCCCCTACACTATCCATATCAATTAGTATATCATCCAAAGGAAAATAAATTGAAACCATACTCCGAATGATCCATCCTTCAGCTCATTGTGTCTCCTCTCATGTAATTAGGGTTGTAAATGAACCAAGCGTTCATGAACAAGCTTGGTGTTCGACTCGATAAGAGCTCGTTTATGTTCATTCAATATGTATCAAAGTCAATTAATAAACAAGCTTGAACAACTTGATAAATTAAATAAACAAGCTTAAACACATATGTGTTCGGCTTGTTAATGTTCGTGAACAATGTTCGTGAATAGTATTTGTGAACAATGTTCGTGAATAGTATTCATGAACATTAACAAGTCAATTTATGATTAGACTCTTTTAAAAATTATTTTTTAACTTATTTATACTCATTTATGGACCAGGATTAAATCAGTAAAATTTTAAATAAATAAACAAGTTTGACTTAAGAGCTTGATAACGTTTAAATAAGTCAAATTTAAACAAGCTTGATTCAAGCTTGATTAGAAGCTCGATACCCATTAAATAAGCCAAGCTCAATTTAAGCTCAAGACAAGCTCAAGCTCAAAAAAAAAAATACTAAGCTAAGCTTGAATAGGTTTTTCAATAGCTTGGTTAATTTTAGGCTTGACTCGGCTTGTCTTGGTTATCTTATCAAACAAGTCTGAACACTATAAAGCTTGGCTTGGCTTGGCTCGTTTACAACCTTACGTGTAATGGCCTAAACACATCAAACCTCTGAACCAGTTGGTTGTGTCCCAGAATGAGTGATAGAGTACCTCCATTCTGAATGAATCTAACCCTGAAGTACTTATATTAGCTACTGAGTCTAAAGACAACAAGTACAATTGAGGACTATCGATAACTATTGTTTTGATAGAAATGCTTGATAGTAAGCCATTGGAGTTGTAAGGTGCTAAATAACTATCGACATTGATGCACACTCCATACCCTGCAAATGGTATAGTTGCGCTAGAGGTGGTAGAGATTGCTGTTGGTGTGATGATCTTTGATGTCAAGGTTGTGTAGATCATCCTCTCGAAGGAGCAACATTAGTGGTTTCCAACTGATCTTTCAGAGTGAATCTCCACTCAGATGCCCTAGAGGCTTATGATAGAAGAAGATGGGTTGATCCAACAGACAATTTAGCTTCGCATGACTCAAATCTTGTCTCTTTTGTTCGACATTCGGAGGATTCCGATTCTGATGTTTGACTTGTGATGTTTGCTTATCGATCTCCATCTCTTGAGATGCTTACTGTAGAGTCATTTCTATACATATGGCTCGATCTCATGCCTCTCGATAGGAGATGACAGAGGATCCAGACATCCTGATCTGAATGTAAGCTAATAAACCCTAGGTGAACTAAAACATCTGGTTCCCATCTTGAGCTATAAGGTGGGGGCAAAAATCTGCAAGTCTAGAGAACACTGCATTGTATTCCACTACCGATCAATCCCCCTGGTTGAGGCTCAAGACTTCCTAATGGTGAGTCATACAAAATGATGCGGGGAAATACCGTCTCTTGAAAGTCTCCCAAAACACCAACCAAGTGAGCTGTTTTTCCTCGAAAATTATTTTCTGCATCTTCCACCAACTAATGGCCTGGTCACAGAAATGGTATGCAGCTAACTCTATTTTCTCTATATAAATACAATTCATGTTCACGAAAGTGCCTTCAAGGTTATTTAACCAAGTTCAAGTAACTCAAGGATTTAAAACTCTCTGAAATAGCATGAATCGATCTTTTACCGAATGTGGCAACAATGGTACACACGCTCTATCCATTGCCCCCTTGGTAATGGTCTGGACTAGCATAGTTAATAACATTCCCTAAGAATGTAATCGTTGATCTCCAAAAGTGGTGTGTCGGATCTGATATCTGTTAGTAATATATGAGAGATGTCCTAAGGCAATCGCCTTATGTATGAACCATTTATATGATAAATGAAGATTCACTATTTGAGTATACATGTTTCATGTATTTGATTATATCTTAAACTCATTTACTGAATGTCCACGATACGATTCACAACATGAGAGAATTTGTGATTGGATCACAACTAGTGAGTATCTCTACATGTGTAATTGTGATGTATCAGAATTATCCCTAGTCGATGAATTGATGGATTTGGACACCATCAATTCTGTCGAGACTAGCACGAGGTATACTCCTTGGTGTATCCAAACAGCTGATTCTCACTGGCTTGAGACATTGTGATGTCCAGAGTTAATCGTGGATGCTAGTTATGGTAACTAGTTCATTGGAGTAACCAGACGTAAGACTTCATATGGTTCTCTGCATATATAGATATGTCAATGAAGTTCTTGCTGTAGCTTAAGTGCGATGTTCCTTTGACTTGCGGTATTAAAGTCATCTTGATCATGGAGACTTATGCTTTGACATCTTAAGCAAACATCTGTAAGGAGATGTGGACCCGAGATGATTGGGTATAAGTCGAAGTGATCGAACATGTTTGAATAGCCTATAAAGGATTCACCACTCCCTTGCGAGGAGATGTATACCCATGGCCTCTCGTCGGATTGTTACTAAAGTCTTTGGCCAAAGCATTACATGTTTAGAGTAAGGTACTCTTCGATACATGTGCAGTTACTAGAATCCGTAGGACGAGGAAATGATACTTGGGCTAGGTGTGACGTAGTCAGCCTAGTGGGGACTGACACTATAGACCATGTCCTGAACCAAGTGGGTATAAGATGAGTGAAGGGAATGGGGCACGATTCATTCGAGTTGCTGAAGGGTTTCAGAAATAGTTCTGGATCAACCGTTGATCTTTTCGGTTAATTGAGGATCATGATGTACTACTAGGTGCCACTCATGATCGTTCTATAATTAATGGTTAATTATAGACGGCCAACATAAACAGAGAACCTATTTGGTCACACGCACAACGAGCGTAATCCGAAGGATTTAAAACGAGCTTGAGAATGGGATTCTCAGACCGAGAGAAACTAGGTTTGGTTGGACCAAACATGGAGCGAGCATGAAATCGTTTCAGTCGCAATGGAAGCGTGGATGGGCCGTGTCTTATGAAGACATAATGGATGAACCAAAATGGTTTGGTTCTAATCCAATGGAGGAGAATAAACCAAAGGGTTTGGTTTATTTTAAACGAATGAACCAAAGTTGGTTCGGTTCGTTTTAACTTAAAATAAACCATCATGGTTTGGTTTATTTTAACTTATATTAATGGAGCGGGTTAATGGGCCTTATGGTTATGATCCAATAACCATTAAGAGAATTAGTTCTCTATAAAAGAGGGCTTAAGGGTTTGTTAAGCCCTAATCCAAAACCCTAACCTAAGTTGCCGCCCACCTCATCTCATTGGAGATTTCGGTGCCAACACCTCCCCTTGCTGCCGCCCACCACCAAGCTCCTTGGCCGGCATCCAGAAGGTGCTGACCTTCACTCTTGCCGGCGTCGAGCTGCTGCGGGAGAAGCTCCGGTGATCTCCCTTGGGTTCGGTAATAAGGTGAGCTTCCACCTTTCCTTTTTGGCCGGCCCTACTCCTCCACCAAAGCTGTCCAGTTTTCTGGACAGCTTGTTTCCCTCTCGTCGGAGCGTCGTTTGGACGACGGTTGGAGCTCCGACAGCGCCTAACTTACCAGGGATTCGATCTCCGGTAATCCTCATAGGTGGAGGACGAAGGATTCGTCAAACGGTTGACGAATACCTCTCCGGAGAAGCGAGTTTTGAGGACTCGTCTTTGGATCCGAATTTGGATTCGGATCGTGATCCTCTCTCGATCACGTCGTCTTCAACATGAGGCTAGTAACCCGTACGAAGACGAAGCTCGTGACTTTGTGAAGTCATCCCGAAGATACTCAGCGTGGATACGGATAGACACGATTCTAGCGAGGATCGTTCCGGTTGATGCCGTTCCCGCTACACGTGATACGAAAGGTATACGTAGTTAAATTTCCTTTTATTGCAAAATTTAAATTTACGGTTATGTCTACACATGTTGTACTATGCATGTGTGTGATGTGTGTGTTGTAATAAATGTAGATTTATTATTTTTATTTCTTTCGCTGTGCACATGTTTACGAAACATGTTCGAACACACACTCACCGCGGTGCCGGAAACCCAACAGTGGTATCAGAGCATAGGTTGTGTTTCGACATAATCGTAAAATGGTTTTACGATAGTCATAATGATATTTCTGGAAATTTTCTACTTTTGGAAAGTTAGAAGTATTTATGGAAATTTTTCAATTTTGGAAAGTCTAGAAGTATTTATGGAAATCTTCCACTTTTGGAAAGTTGGAAGTATTTATGGAAATTGATATTTTCCATAAATAAAATATTTGATTATATTTTGGAAATTTGTTTCCTAATTTAATCATGATTTTATTTGGGAAATCAAATCTTAAAATATTTTATTTCCATAAGTAGTTTTGATGATTTAGGAAATTGGTTTCCTAAATTGACTTTCCTTAATCAACTATTTCCATAAATAAAATATGTGATTAGATTTGGAAATTTATTTCCTAATTTAATCATGATTTGATTTGGAGAATCAAATCTTAAACATATTTTATTTCCATAAATAGTTATGACATATAAGGAAATTATATACATGACATAATTGTATGCCATGTAATTGCATTAGATGCATATCATTATGTCATGCGTGTCGTGACATGTAGATGTATGTCATGTATGTCATGTCATGTAGATAATAGTTATTTGCATGCAAAGAGGATGACACATAAAAACCCTTACTCAATATTAAAGTCTACACCTTCCATTAATATGGTTAGAACCAGAGTTCTGTTTCTTGTTTGGGTTGTTGGACTCTCTCCAAGCCCGACTCGAACCCAAACATGTTCAAACCATGGAATAGTTTAATACTAATATGGTAAGAGTCAGAGGTCAATCGTTAGCTTTGGTTGTTGGACTCTCTCCAAGTCGGGCTAATTGGTTGAATGCGCTCTAACCATATTAAAACTATTTCTTGATTAATGGGTCAGCTTTAACCTGGAGCATCGGCTTGTTGGACTCTCTCCAAGGTCGATGTAAAGGGAGGTGAAGTTGGGTGCTATGCATATGATGCATACTTGTTAATGTGTTAACAACCCAATGTATGTGTGAACATTCAATTAGTTGATAGCACATTGTGATAGTTGCATATACGTGATATGCAATCGGTATAGTTGATACCTACCGTCATAGTTATGAATGGCTTGTTGGACTCTCTCCAAGGTTGTTCATATCTATGATAGATATCAGCCCATTCGGAGATGGACCTACGATCTCCCGAAGTGATTTTGGGGTTTTTGAAAGTCGAAAAATGAATGGGATTTATAAATGTATATTGATGCATTTTAAAAATCATTTTCTCTTATATGCTCGTTTTGTATTTCTAGGTCAATCGATTGATCATGACGTCTTTGAATTTGCGCACTATTTTGGATTCAAACAAACTAACTGGGCCTAACTTCCAGGACTGGCTTAGAAACCTTAGAATAGTTCTCAAGGCAGAAAAGCTTGCATATGTCCTTGAAGAGCCTCTTCCCAACCGTCCTAAGGACGATGCAACTCCAGACCAAATGTTGGTCTATCAGAAGCATGTGGCAGATTCTGAGCTGGCGAGTTGCATCATGCTAGCGGTGATGGTACCTGAGCTGCAAAAGCAGCATGAGCATATGGATGCTAATACTATGGTCTTCCAACTTCATGAGTTGTTCGATGAGCAAGCGAGATCCGAAAGGTTCGAGGTCTCTAGGCTCCTCTTCACCACGAGTTGCTTAGGAGCTAAGAAGGTCAACCTTAGGAGTAAGGAGAAATTTGGGACTAATGTACCTAAAAACAACTTATATAAGGACAAACCTAGGTTAAATAACTCTAGAAAAATTTTACCTAGGGAGACCATTAGAAAGGTGCAAGAGCACCTAGGTTTTAATCCTAAATGGACTAGGCATATGCCTAGGAAGTCCCATGCCCAAAAACCAAATCAAAATTCTAAAGTTGGGCAATTAGAATTAGAGAACCAAGCCTTGAGGACAAGGCTTGAAAAGCTTGAAAAGACCCTTAAGGTTATGCAAAATCAAATGCAATGGTCAATTAGTCAAACTTCTAAGTCAAAATCTCAAAGTCAACATTTAGGACCCAAGAAGCAAAAGTCACTCAAGGGAAAGAATGGTTTGGGTCACAAACCTAAGCCTAAGGTGGCTTATCATAGTGTTCCATTAGATTATGGAACACTAATTAGGTCTAGGAAGACCAAGGTCAATAGGGAAGTCATCCCTAAGGTTGACCAAAGGTTGTGCCTAGTGGCTAGAGTTTCTAGGAAACCTAGGGTGGCCACTAAGAAGGTTATTAGGGAGGCAATCCTAAAAGTTAACCATGGCAAAACTCAAATGACCAAGGCTAACAAGCCTAGAAGGGTCATTAGGAGGGTATCTAGGGAGGTTATCCCTAAGGAATACCTAGTAAACCCAATGAGCTCAAATAGATTTTGGGTTCCTAGGAGCGTGATAGATTCACGCTAGATGGGGTTAGGGTGTGCCAACCTTGATTGGATGGGTAGTTAACTCAACCATGATAAAGGTGGAATTTTTAGGTTATTTTCAAGGTTAGGGTCACCTTGGGAATACATTTGAGTCTTAATCTTAAAAGATTTTAGGATGTGTCAATATTATTTGAGAAGTTTGATAAAATGATCAAATTGGCACAATTTAGGTTTAGAGGTAGGTGTGCCATTTTGGGTTTTTGGCACACTTGGGAGAAAAATAGAAATATGGCAAAATATGATGAATTATATCAAATGGAAATTAATATTAAGATTTAGGTATTATTGTACCTATATATTTTATATGTCATGCTTTGTTTGCCATATAACATGTCATGACATCATGCTTACTTTTATTCATTGTATATGTCATGTTCATGTTTTAGGATTAAGGTTTTTAAATGTCATGTGTTTTTAGATTTTATTATATGCCATGACATCATGATCATTGGCCATGCTTAAATATTGCTATCTTTATGCCATGATCATTTCATGCATTAAATTGATTAAAATTGAACTAAGGACAATGGCATGACTTGAAGTTCCATTTATAAGAGAATCAAGTAGGGTTGCCTAGGAAATGCATGAAACCCTAGATTAAATCAACCAAAACTCACATCTCACATCCAATTGACATGTATGTGTATTTATACACCCTAGATACATGTGAGATGTCAGGATATGAGTTAAGTTCAAGGTGCATAGTGTTTGCATCTAGTTGAACCCAAACTCATCTTAACTCAACATGTGGATCATTGGGAAAGCTTGTGTACAAGTCATGTACATAGAGCCCAAGGAATGTGATCCAAAATAGGTTTTCAAAAACATTTTGAAATCATTTTGAAAAACCTTGGTGAAGTCTATCTTTTGATAGCAATCACCATTGATAGAGTTGATACAAAATAGGGCCAAAACATTGAAAATTTCAATGGTTTTGAGTTTTGTATCAAACTCACTATTTTATGGATAAAATAATTTTCAAATATTTTTCACCCATTGTATTAACTATAAGTAATATACGTATCAAGTTTCGTGATTTTTCAAAATACGTAGAATTACTTATGACTTTTTCAAAACTCAATTCTGATAGTTGAAATTCAGAAATTTCAACTATCAGTCGACTGCCCTTTGTGGAAGTTGACTGATGAGAGTGGCAGTCGACTGGTTACTGATAGGAGTCAACTGCCAGGTCTGATTTTGGGTCAACAAAGTTTGTTTAGCCCATTTTCAGCCATGGTAAAGGTCCCTAACCACTTCTAACCCTAGGATATGCTTTGGGAAGCATTATAAAGGGTGAAAATCCATTGGATATGGATTAGGAGAAGTGTTAGGTCAAAGTATCAAATTTAGAGTATGGAAAGTTCAAGTTTGAACTTAGAACCTTAATTTTGATGGTTTAGAGTTTCTATTGGCTTAGGGACTTCCCAAGGACATTATTGGTGCAATGGTCAAAGGGGAGCAAGCCTTTAGGGGGAGTTATCCATCTTGGGATGATGGATGTGTTTCTCCTCTTGAAGGGGGAGAAGTTATTGGGAGAATATCATCAATTGGGAAAATTGATGGGATGTTTGAGAAACCCAATTTGGAAATTGGGAGAGAGTATAGGATTGCCTCTCTTGAGTGATATGGGACTTATCACTAGGAAGATGGTAGGAGTCCTAGGTATTTTTGGATCAAGGGGGAGATTGTAAGATCTCATTGGAACATGAGACATTGACCTCCTTGGAGAGATAACCTTTTTGATGTATGTCAAAAAGGGGGAGAAGGTAAAATTACCAATTTGGAAAATTGGTAAGGGAATTTGAGTTAGGGGCCTAACTCAAAGTTTGTTTTGTCAAACATCAAAAAGGGGGAGATTGTTGGTGCAATCGGCCCAGGTCACGATTGACCAGACTCGAGTTTGACTCGAGTGATGTTTTGATGTTTGACATATGATGTTTGACAAAGTGGTTTGACATTGATGTTGGACAATGATGTCGGTTAATTTGATGGGGAGATTGTTGGAGCAATCGATCCGGGTTATGTTTGACCGGGCTCGAGTTTGACTCGAGGGAGACTTTGATGGTTGACTAGGGTTGACCATGTGATTAAGGGAAAGTCCAAGCATGGGTCTTGGCAAGGTAAAGTCCAAGTCATGGATACTTGGCATGGAAAGTCCAAGTCATGGGTACTTGGCATTTGGGAAAGTCTAAGTCTTGAGTACTTGGTACAAGGAAAAGTCCAACATGGGTTGGCAAGGGAAAGTCCAAGCTTGAGTCTTGTCATTTGAGAAGTCCAAGGGGATTGATATTGGCTGAGTAAAGTCCAAGCGGAGTCTTGGCGGCGTAAGTCGAATGTGCCTTGGCGGTGTAGACACCGTTAGCATGACATAGCCGAGGGAAGCACCTGGAGGCTAGCGCGATGGATGAACAAGTCATGGATGACTTGGAGGGATCCGAGAGGCGTAAGGCTGATGGACGTGGCTAGAAGGCTTAGGTCTAGGCTAAGGGTGGTCTAGCAAGTATGGGGGCACCATACTTGGGTTAAAACCTCATTTTTGAAGTTAGCAGTCGACTGACATTATGGCTGGTTCGACTTCCGTGAGTCGATTTGAGTTCGACTGTCGTTTGAGAGCTGGAATTGCTTTGGCAGTCGACTGCTCATTGGGCGATCGGTGATGTCGGCAACGTGATCGGCGCCAAGACGACGGTCATTGCCGGTGAGTGTCGAGCACGAGGCGCTCCGTAGCCTAGGCGGGCGATCGACTACGGGCAGCGATCGCCAATGTTGGCAGTCTACTGCCAAGAGTCCCGTTGGAACTTGTCCAACGTGGATTGAGCCGTTGTCTCACAACTACAGTGTTGGCAGTCGACTGGGGACTTATGGCAATCTACTGCCAGGCGGAAATCCATCCCGATGGAGGATAAAAGCAGTTGTTCGTGGAAGGCTCGATCATCAGATTTTTGGGAGCTTACCTGAGGCGATTTGAAGGCGATTTGCAGGTGCATTTCAGGGCCCTTCAACCTCATCCAAGCAACCAACAAGCAAAGCGCTCAAACCCTAGTTTGTAAAGTGTTCTTTACATTTCCATGTATTTTTGTGTATTACTTATTGTAATCCATTGTACGAGGTTTCTCCACCTCTGACTTGTTGTCAAGAAGGAGTTTATTGCTTAGTGTTGTTTGTGGCATCGCTAGGGTTCATACGAACCCAATCCGTGGAGTAGGAACCGTTTCGGTTCCGAACCACATTATATCTTCGTGTTGTGCATGTGTTCATGTTTGTTTCATGTTATTGTTTTTATTATCATTATTCCGCTGCGCTAACACAATTTGTAGACGCAATCACGATCAAATTCCATCATCGTACCACAATGCGCTATTCACCCCCCTCTAGCGGGCGCACAGGTCCTAACAGGAAGGAGCGGGAAAAATGGATAGGATAGCTTGCCGAAAGGTCCCTTTACGTAAATTCACCACTAGGAGAAGGCGAGAGGGGGTATAAAGGCGGAGGCGTGGATCGAGGATGGTTGTTTTCTTCTCTATTTGGTATCTCTGAGATTTCTTTTCCTTTCCTATTCATTACTTTCTTTTCATACTCATACTAACTTGTTCATCGGAGTGGTCGTGCCGGGAAGCCAGCCAACCCTTACCATTCTCCTTTGGTGTACCAAGCTAGGTTCAGCTTCAAGATCTCTCTCTTGGTGTCGGATACAATGATCCCTAATGAAAGGATGGGGGGATTTTGGTGATCTAAGGAAGCAAGCACCATCAAATTGGCACCGTCTGTGGGAATTTCAACAAAAAGTTGTTGGCTCTTGTTAGAGTTTATCTCATCACCCTTTGTTCTAAGCTTCAGTGACTCAATTCTTAGAGGTGGGTATTGCAAATTTTTGGGGGATCATTGTGATTTCTGAATCTGCTAATTGGCAATCACTGTGATTTCAAAAAGTTGTTAGCTCTTGCTGGAGTTCAATATATCATCCTCTGTTCTAACTTCAATGACTCTATCCTTAAAGATCTAATATTCTGTGACACTATTATTACCGGATCTAATATTCTGTCATAGTATTGATATTATCATTTGCCAGATTTGTTGTTCTATTATATTATTATAGATATCATTCACCAAATCTGATATTCTATTGTATGATTGGGGCTTGATATTTTATTGTTGGGGTTTTCTTATGAGATTTGTTGCAATTCCATTATTCTACTGCAAGTTACAGAGGTTATTAGGATTTGTTCCTTGGGTGCATCTCTCCTTGGTATGGGATGTGTTGTTGAAGTGTGATAAGGATATTAAACTTCCGAAGTTGTTTCTGAAAGTGGGTTTGATTTTGAAGCTACATGGCAGCCTGAAATCATGTCTGACCCCAAATATATCTGAAAGTCACTTCTGCCATTTCTTGATTACAGAGGTTATCAAGATTACTTTGCTCTATGCCAAAATAAGATAGAAAGGGCAGTCAACCATTTTCCTCTATAAATCCCCTTTAACTTTACTACCATGACCATGTACCACCCAACATAAAACATTATCCTTCTTCTATTGCATCAAGTCTAGCTCCCTGCACCAGGCCACCCCATCGCTACTCGGGATACAGATCACCATTCGAGCAGAATGCGTCAGGTTAGAATAACTTTCATAAAAACAAAAGTCTGTAAGTATAAACAATGAAGTGGGCATGCAGTTAAGAAGTTAAAAGAATAACCCAAAGAAGGAAAATGGTCAAGAAGCGGATGAAATCAACTTTAGGCATATTCTGGTCAGATTCAGCTTTAGGCTACCGCTTAGTTTCACAATCAAACCTACTATCAGAAACAACTTCAGAAACTGAATAACATCATTACACTTCAACAACACATTAAGGAAAAAACAACACAAGGAACAAATCTCAATAACAAGTATAGAAACTTTATCCACTAGTGGAACGTAACATCTAAGACTGCCCTTTCTATCTTATTTTGGCACAGAGCAAAGTAAAGTTTCTATACTTGTTATTGGGATTTGTTCCTTGTGTTGTTTTCTCCTTGATGTGTTGTGGAAGTGTAATGATGTTATTTAGTTTCTAAAGTTGTTTCTGATAGTAGGTTTGATTGTGAAACTAAGCGGTAGCCTAAAGCTGAATCTGACCAGAATATTCCTAAAGTTGATTTCATCCGCTTTTTGACCATTTTCCTTCTTTGGGTTATCCTTTTAACTTCTTAACTGCATGGCCACTTCATTGTCTATACTTACAAAGTTTTTCTTTTATGAAAGTTATCTTAACCTGACGCAATCTGCTCAAATGGTGATCTGTATCCCGAGTAGCGATGGGGTGGCCTGGTGCAGGAAGCTAGACTTGATGCAATAGAAGAAGGATATTGTTTTATGTTGGTTGGTACATGGTCACGGTAGTAAAGTTAAAGGGGATTTATAGAGGAAAATGGTTGAGTATTGGCAGAAGCTTGTGATAGGAGTAATTCTGTAAAATGAAAGGAAAGATAGGATTAAATAGGAGCATACAAAAGAGGTAGTAAAGAGTCTTATGTAGTGTAACAGTCGATTGTGAAGGGTGGTATACCAGGGTAGGCTCTATTACAAGACATGTGTACAAATTATAGGGTGAATTGGAAAAATGGAAGTTTCTGATAAGGCATGCACGGTGTGAACAGTTTATGATACAATGGACATGAGATGTATCAGTCTGTGTGGATTTTGTTGAAGGGCAAATAGGAGTTACGGTAAAGTGTGGGAAAGGAAAGATTGACAGTATTACTTTAGAAACAAGGCATTCAGCATAAGAAGTGTTAGTATAAAAATGTGCAGGAAAAATCACGTGTGGTGTGGCAATGTAAATTCAAGAGTGATATGGCAAAATAAAGACAAGTATGTATTGTGGGATGGGCAATATAGATAGTGTTTTACAAAGTGATCTATGATTAACTTAAGTGTTGATAGTTGTTAAAATGAGGTAAAAAGGAAGTGTATAAGGGTGTTAGGATTTTGTTACAAGGCATGTACAGGCTACAGTGTAAGGATGCAAAGTGGATATCTGCAGGATATTACCAGGATCTGGAAGCAAACATCTTTTACAAATTCATTCAATATGAAATTTCATGAGGACATATACACATGAAATATGAATAATACATATTTAGAAATAGCAAAGATAGATTCATTACAGTGTAGGTCTGGTAAGCTGATTAATGCAGATGGCCTTTATAAAAAAGCTGAAACTTCACTACTGTATAATATGGAAAATTTCTGTATCAATTTCTCCAGTATCAATTTTAGAATTTCTGATTGAGACGAGACTACTTTTGTTGTTTTAGTGACTCAGCCTATTCGCACAATAGCCTGAGGATTGTATCTTTATTGGAACTTTCTCCTCTGATTTTCTGCAAATCCTGCTTATATGGAGTGGAAGATTTTTCCTTCTCTGTTATTAATTGAGCTTGCTCGACAGAGAAGTAGGAGGGTTGGTCTGTGATTCTTTCTGATAATGAGTGGAAACCATCAGTCTGTATTTCCAGAGAAAGGGTTGAAAAATCATCAGGACTAGTCTTGGTACCTTTAGTTGAAATCGAAGGTGCAGTTGGCATCATAGGAGGCAGCGGTTGTTAATGTTTCCAAGGCATTTTACGTCTGATACAGAGTTTGAGGATTAACTAATACTCTTTTGCAACGGTCAATGGTTTTTCTAGGGTATATTACGACTAATACAGAGCCTCAAGGGTAACTAATATGTTTTTACAGGGGTTATTAATATTTCTAAGGTTTTTTGACATCCCCTATGGTGGTAATCAATGGCATTTATTCTAAGGGTTTTTATACTTAGTCAAAATATCCTCTTGTAGGCATTAGTGTGACATATTTAGCTATGGTTTTTATGCCTAAAAGCTCTACTTAGAAGGGAACTATAACGCCAGGTATAATGGGCAGATAAATTGATAACAAAGCCAGCACCTCATATAATACTTAAGGCCCCGCACCTAACATGATACATCAAGGCCCTACGCCTTACGGGAGGGTTTAAGGCCCTCCACCTAACATGAGGGTTTAAGGCCCTACGCCTAATGTGACAATTCTTTGAATACCTATAAAATTTCACTCATCTTCCTGAATATGTGGCGCCTGAGAAGAATAGGGCCGGTAGAATTGTTTTTCAAAGTGTCAGTGTAAGTATTTTTTTTTTTGAGCAGTTAGTATCATTCCCAAGCAGTACCTGTGATGCTTGAGCAGAATAGGAGCTAGTAGAGTTGTTTTTCGAAGTGTTGTTAACAGAGTCGTGTATACCTTTCCCGAGCAGTCGATGTGTTTCCTGGGCAGTATATATGATTCCTGAGCCAGGGAAAATGTTATGGATATATCTATCTCATTCAAAAGTTGCAGTGAGCTCAGTGTTAATTCGAGGGGATGAGGGTCAGCCACACCCAATTTATTATATTAGATATTTGTTGAAGTTGGAAACAAATAAAAATATGTGCATCTATGATATCTTCCATAAGTTGGAATAATTCACCTGTCTGGATGTGCTAGTTACTTTCCTTTTCTTTCCCTTTTTTAATTACTAACTATTGGGAAGCGATGGTCTGGTTTGTCTTTTCAATTCATTCCTGTAATCATCTAATATAGGTGTCTTTAAGAGTAAGTACTTTCTTCAGTTCTTGTTTGTGCTCTGCTATCAGTTATTCCCAGTCGGCAGATAGTGCCTCAACTTGGAGTTGCAGCCATTGTACTTTTTGTTGAAGCTCGATTTCTCTTGCTGCTCAGTCTGGGGAAGTAGCAAGGTCAATCTGTATGCTCATATTATTTGTAATTTCTTCAGAATCAGCTTGTATGCCCTTAGAAGAGATGGAGGGTATTCTTTAAGCCTAATGTATGGCTCGGAAATTAAGTTAGTATTCTAGGGAAGAAGGGTGGTCAATGATTCTTAGGCATTTTGTGTCTATTACAATGTCTAAGGGCTGATGAAAGTGTTCTTGTGAGGGTTATCAATTTTTCTAAAGGGTTTCAAGCTATCTAATGGTCTGTGGTTGAAGGTTATATGGTTTTTTCTAAGGCATTTTGTGCCTATTACAGAGTCTAAGGGCTGATGAAAGCATTCTTGTGAGGGTTATCAATTTTTCTAAAGGGTTTCGGAATATCTAATGGTCTGTGGCAGAAGGTTATATGGTTTTTCTAAGGTATTTTGTGTTTTATGCAGCGATTGCAGGGTTTCTTATATTATTTTATGCAAAAGGCTTATCAAATTTTTATAAGGCATCATATGCTTGATATTGATGGCATTCATGCTGATGTTTATTATGCTTGATCGAAATTCCTTTTTTTTAATGGTATTCTTTCTAAGGTATGACAAGTTTGGTGTTATTTCTTTTAAGTGTTGAGTACTAACTCAGGCTCTGCGGATACTATAACAGCCTATGGGCTAGATAGCTTTATTCTCCCATAGGGAACTATAACGCCTTTATATGGCATATGTAAAGGTTCTCACGAATCTCTTATAAAAGCCTAAGGGCTATATATGCTATTTTCCCCATGGAGAACTATAACACCTCCACAGCTCTCCTATAAAAGCCTAAGGGCTAGATAGCTATTTTCTCTCACGAGGAACTATAACGTCAGCTATAATGGACAAGTAACATGCTAACAAGGCTCAACGCCTCCAGTATTCTAAGGCATAAATGCCTCCTTCAGTATTCTAAGGCATAAATGCCTCCTACAGTATTCTAAGACATAAACGCCTTCTACAGTATTCTAAGGCATAAATGCCTTCTATAGTATTCTAAGACATAAATGTCTCCTATAATATTTTAAGGCATAAATGCCTCCTATAGTATTTTAAGGCATAAATGCCTCCTATAATATTTTAAGGCATAAATGCCTCCTACAACATTTTAAGACATAAATGCTTCCTATAGAATTTTAAGGCATAAATGCCTCATAACAGCATTTAAGGCATAAAATGCCTCATACAATATTTTAGGTATAAACATCTCATATAGTAGTCAAGGTTCAATGATTCATACAGTGTTCAAGATACAGTATACAAGGATCAAGGCCTAGTATGTCAGTATCATATATGGGGGTATTAGAGGTTGATATGATAGTGTTTGCGCATTCATAAACACTTGTGAAACTCCACTCGACTGTTTTACTAAAAAGGGGGAACTTAATTATACTTGTGATGGGGTCAGGGTTTTCAAAAAAATTAGAAAGTTTCCTGAGCAGGCAGTGTAATTTCCTTTGGAAGTTTTGCATATTTCCAGAGCAAGGCTGTTTGACAGCGTTCCAGAGTCGTATGATAAGTGTAGCATCTTTCCAGGGTAGTAGATTAAGTTCCAGGGCAGTTTGATAGTGTTTCAGAGAAATATGTTTAGTTCTAGCACAGTTGGGCAGTGTTTCAAAAGTCGCATGGTAAGTTCCCGGGCAGTGAAGCATCTTTCCAAGGTAGTAGATTAAGTTCCAGGACAGTTTGATAGTGTTCGGAGCAATATGTTTAGTTCTAGCATAGTTGGATAGTGTTTCAAAAGTCATATGGTAAGTTCTCGAGCAGTGTAGCATCTTTCCAGAATAGTATGTTGAGTCCCAGGGCAGTTTGGTAGTGTTTAGAGTCGTATGTTAAGTTCTAGGGCAGTTTTGATTCTTTGCAGATTTGTATGTCTATTTCCGGGCCATTTGGACACCGGTGCAGAGTGGTATGTTTATTTCAGGGAGGTTTCACGTGTTTCCAGAGTAATATGTTTAATTCCAGGATAGTTTGACATGGTTCCAAAGTTGTATGTTAAAGTCTAGGGTAGTTTAGTACAATTCGAGGGTAGTCTGTTGAGTTCCAGGACAGTTTTGCATCCTTTCAGAGCAGTATGTTCAGTTCCAGGGCGGTTTGGCATTGAAGTATGTTCAATTCCAGGGCAAGTTTGCATCTTTTTAGAGTTCCAGGGCAGTTTTTGCACCTGTCAAAGTGGTATGTTTGTTTTCAGGACTGTTTTTGGACCTATCCAGAGCTGTGTTTATTTTCAGGACAATTTTGGCATCTTTCCAGAGTAGTATATATATTTGCCGAACAGTCAATATATTTCTCGAGCAGTCAGTGTATTTCCCAAGTAGTCGATGTATTTACTGAGCAGATATGATAGTAGCAGGATCCCGTTCTGCATGCGGTAAAGTATGGGGAAAGGAGTACACCTCCAGGCATAAAAGTTTCATACAAAGTTAAGGTTCGGTGACTCATACAGTGTTCAGAATTTAATACACATGGAATGATGCTTAGTATAACAGTATGGTAGAATAGGGTGTTGTAGATTGATATGGTAGTGGTTGTGTATTCTTGAACATTTATAAAACTTCATTCGACTTCGCTCTTCAGTTTTACTAGAAAGGAGGAACTTATGATGGGTATGGAGGCTTTTTTTAGAGAAAATTTTTATTCATGAACACTTGTAAAACTTCATTCGACTCCACTCTTCAGTTTTAATAAAGAGGGGGAACTTATGATGGGGTCGGGATTTCCAGGGCAATATAAAGCAGTTCAACGCTAGTATAAATAGTTCCAGGGAGGTATAAGCAGTTCTAGGGTGGTATAAGAAGTTCTAGGGCGATATTGTTGGGATGTATAGTGAAAAGTCTATCTTTTATATAAACATCTTTATTTTTGAAATAAGAATCACATGATCATTGTTTGCATATTTATGGTTATGCATATTATCTAATACATTACATTGTAGATAACATGGTGTGTAGTGTCACACGAGAAATCATGTTATCAGTTCCTTGTAAATTATAAGTAAAGGCTCACAACCTAGATGGTTATGGACAAACCATTGGAATGGTTGTAGTGTGATTTGGTATTGGTTTGTCTTGACCATTGAATTACACTAGTATATTTTGTGTGTATTGAGCAGGACCGACTTAGAAGTGATTCGATTTATTGCTGACTACATAATTGAATCGGACCTCGGATATTATGGTGTACATGCTTTTAATCCGGATATAATAATGGGCACATATACTTAGTATTTATTTCTTTGATTTACCAATGGGCGAGATTTATAGAGTAAATCGATAGACTCGGTAAGTTGGGAAATGATATTATTTATATAGTGTGTCATTGATTATAGGAGGAAACCATGTTCTATATATTAGGATGATGATGTCCCCTTGAGGAGCTCAAAAGGTTCATCATGTAAACCCTACAGGTGGACTTGGTCCGACATGATGATAATATTGAGTGGTACTACTCATGGAGTGAGATGTTGATTAATTAATTGTCAGTAAATTAATTAATCGACGAACATTCGAGATCTTAAACACGGGGAGATATTTGTACAATTAATATATGGAGTCAATATTTAATTATGGGGTTTGGTAAGGTAGATCAATGATAATCCTCTAGTGGAATGGATTATCATTAATGGATCAGACTTTATGTGTGCTTGATCCATTGGATGGTCAAAATCCAACTCCTCCTCATGGTCCCTATTGTAGCCTATTAAAACACTCATGGAGCCTAGATCCGATGATGGAAAATGAAACTCTAGATCCGACGGTGGAGATTAAATCTCTAGATCCAACGATGGAGATTAAATCTTTAGATCCGACGGTGGAGATTAAATCTCTAGATCCGACGGTTGAGATTAAATCCCTAGATCTGACGGTTGAGATTAAATCCCTAGATCCGACGGTGGAGATTAAAAGGAGGATTAAGCCTAGCTCTATAAAAGGATGGCCAAGGCTTGGGCGTGGAACACACCTTGGGAGATTAGGGTTTTGGGCAGCTAGGGTTTGGAGAGGCATTGGGCGGCTAGGGTTTGGAGAAGTCTTGGACGACAAGACTTTCCTTCTTCCTAGAGTTTTGGTCGGCGCCCCTCTTCCCTTTTCTCTCTTTGGCTGGCATCCCACTCTTCTTCCTCTTCTCCTTGGCCGGTGGATGCAAGAGCTAGGGTCTTTTCCCTTGGAGCTTTTGGCCGGCGCCCATCCTCCCTACTCCTCTGTTTGGGTCGGCGGCAAGCATCAAGCTTGGAGCTTGATGGTCGGTCCTAGATAGGAGAAGAGTTTCATTTCATTCTTCCCTTTGTTCGGAGCGAGCAAGGAAGGGAAGAGCGTGTTCTAGGAGGCTTCGTCTTTTGGAAGATCGTCGCCCACACGATGTCCAAAAGGAGGAAGGACATACAATAGAAGATCAAGAGGTATAACAAGAGGTATAATTCTTGTTTATGAATCTTTTCGTATTCTATGCATGTTGTATATTTTGTTTGTGGCTAATTTACTTGGACCCCGAATAGAAACACAAAAATCGACGATCCGTACATCGTCTATTCCGCGGCTATTCAAAGAATAGAGGTAGGTTGTTTGAACAACAAGTTTGTTCAAGTGACCACTCTAATCGAATAGCACGATGATGGAACGGTAGCTTGGGTAATCCCTATTTGTCAACGATTAATTTTTTTAATCCAGGGACGAAGACGGGATCGCCATGAACAAGCGACCGAGTTGAAGTGGGAAGCGTAGTTTCCTCCCTTCAATTGGTATCATAGTCACGGTTTCCGATTTTGTGTGCTTAGTATTCGGTTAATTTTATGCACTTATCATATATTGTATGTGTTGGATAATAGTAGGATCTGTGTAGGTTAACTTTTTGGTTGCAGGTATAGGATCCAACTATTATGGTCATATGTGTGTATGTGATTGTATGTGTGTAATTGTATATTATTTGAATCCTCGGGGTTGACGAGACTAGTATTTAATTTTTGTAATTAAGTACGACATTGTTTAGCCACTCTTTTTATTTTAGTTTACTTTCGATCTAGATTTCATGTACACTCCTTCATGGAGTATAGGATCGATGGATGTAAATTAAAATAGTTTTTCTTAGCTCGGATCTCCGGATGGCTTGTACATGGCGTAGGGAGGAGTAGACGAGATGGCGATACAACAGGAGGCATATTGGAGAACAAAAGCCATAATAGTTTAAAAATATTTCTTTTTCATATTTATTGCTTATTGTTTAATATGCATATCGTGTGCTAGGAAAATTCCTCAATTTTAAATTACTAAGTGGGAGAGGGATATTTTTACAAATTCCCACAGCCTCCATTACGATTTGACATGTGATGCAAACAAACTTATGCGTCGACTCTGAGTGCCTTCCTCCATATCGGATGAGTTAGTTTTGCGGATCACAGGGTCGAATATGGTTATAAGAAATTATTAAGAAGCGTGTGTACTTCCCCATCGGAAGGCACATAACCCGAGATAATTGCCTTGGTACTGAGTAATAGTGAAGACTTAGATGCAAATAGGAGTATCCTCCCCATCGGAGTCACTGCTTTTATTTGTAGGGCCGAAGAGGAACCAACTATTAATTTTATTTGTCAAAAAGTTAGGTTGACAAGATAGTAAAATTAATGGGTAAAACCTTCTCTTACAAATGTAGAATTCATATACATCCACCCGATGGTGGCATACGATATTCTCGGTGTTTTGAGGTGTTGGTTGATTTTAAAATTTTATTGTTTGAGGAATCAATAATTTTTTGAAATCTAATATTTTGATCTATGTGATTCTTAGGTTTTTCAAAAATGACTTTTAATTCACTTACTGTGATACTAAAAGAGAATAAACTTACTAGACCCAATTATGTTGATTGGAAAAGGAATCTTGATATTGTCTTGACTACTGAGGAGTACAAGTATGTACTCTTCGAAGAGTGTCCTCCTAAGCCTGCGAATGAGCTGGAAGTCCTTGGAGCTGAGATCGATGGGGAAACCCAGGTCGATATCATTCTCCAATCTCTACCTAGGAGTTTTAAGCAGTTTCGCCTAAATTACAACATCAATAAGAGGTTGTATTCGTTGGTGGATCTTTTGATAGAACTCCAGGCAGCAGAAGGGCTTGCTCAGGCTCAGGCCATGGTTTCTCAGAAGGTTTCTACTTCTAAGCCAAAAGGCGAGAAGAAGAAGAAACAAGGTGGAGCAAAGGTTGTGGGAGGATCTCATGGACGAGTGAAGGAGCCAAGACGCAAGTGCTTCACTTGTAAGCAGACTGGACATTGGAAGAAGGATTGTCCCAACCGGAAGCAGAACAAAGGTATATCCTTTGGTCTAGTCGTTGAAACATGTTTAGCGGTGTTATCTACCGCTACCTGGAGTGTAAATACAGGAGCCACTGATCATGTCTGCAATACTTTACAGGGGTTCCATGAAACCAGACGACTAGCTAAAGGGGAGATTACCATTTACTTGGGCAATGCCACGAAGGCGGCGGCTATTGCAGTGGGAGATGTTTATTTATCTTTTGGGAGAAATAAAACTTTGGTTCTGAAAAATTACCTTTATGTACCTTTATTTAGAAAGAATTTGATTTTGGTTTCTAAATAGATTATGGATAGATATTCTATTTCTTTTAATGATAGAGTTGTTATAAAAAGGAATAGGAAGATTATATATTCTGGTGCATTAATAGGAAATTTACATACCCTTGAACCAAAAGCTCCCACGATGCAAATAGAAGTAAATAACTCATCTTCTAATTATAATAAGAGAAAAGAACCTTCAAAAATAAACCAAACATATCTTTGGCATCAAGGTTAGGTCATATTAACCTAAGTAGAATTCAAAGGTTGATAGCTAATGGACCTCTGGGTTCATTAGTGGTAGAAGATTTCCCAACCTGCGAATCTTTCTTGGAAGGTAAAATGACCAAGAGGCCTTTTAAGGCCAAGGTATGAGCCAAAGATGTGTTGGAATTGGTTCATTCTGATGTGTGTGGTCCTATGTCTATTCAGGCGAGAGGTGGTTTTGAATATTTCATCTCTTTTATAGATGATTATTCTAGATATGGATACATTTACTTGATGCACTGCAAGTCTGAATGCTTTGACAAGTTCAAGAATTCAAGGCTGATGTGGAGAAACGTCAAGGTAAAAGTATCGAGACACTACGATCTGATCATGGTGGTGAGTACCTCTTAAAAGAGTTTAGGAATTAGTTATCAGAAGTTAGGATTCAATCCCAATTGTCTGCAACTGACACCCCCCAATAGAATGGAGTAGCAGAGCGAAGGAATAGGACTCTTATGGAGATGGTTAGATCGATGATGAGTTATTCTGAGTTGCCAGATTCGTTTTGGGGATATGCTCTAGATATGGTAGTATATATTCTGAACTTGGTACCATCTAAATCATTGCCTTCTACTCCCACAGAATTGTGGACTGGGCGAAAGCCTAATCTGAGACATATTCGGATTTGGGAGAGTCCAGCACATGTGCTGAAGGCAGATGCTGGTAAGTTGGAACCTTGTACAGAAGTGTGCATGTTTGTTGGCTATCCTAGAGGAATGAAAGGTGGTTTGTTTTATAGTCCTAGAGATCAGAGGGTGATCGTTAGCACGAATGTCAGATTTCTAGAGAAAGACTATGTGATGAACCACAAGCCCATGAGTAAGATTGTTCTAGAGGAATTGAGTGGGGAAGTCACTGCTTCAGTACCGCCGGTACAAGAGGATATACCACAAGTCACTGTACCGCGTGTCACATAGGATACACAGTTGATACCTCATCGTAGTGGGAGGGTTGTTAAACATCCTGATAGATTTATGTTCTTGGGAGAATCTTCTGATTTGGTCCCTAGAGAACATGAACCTGATCCCTGAACATATGACGAGGCGATCCAAGATGAAGATGTAGCATCTTAGCAAAGTGCAATGAATTCTGAGATAGAATCTATGGATTCAAATCAGGTCTGGGAGCTAGTAGAACCACCCAATGGTGTAAAAGACATAGGATGCAAGTGGATCAACAAAATAAAGAGAGGAATAGATGGGAAGGTTTAGACCTTCAAAGCGAGTCTTGTTGCGAAGGGGTATACTGAGAAAGAGGGCATTGATTAAGGGGATACCTTTTCTCCAGTAGCCATGCTTAAGTCTATCCGGATTCTCTTATGTATTGGTGCTCATATGGATTATGAGGTGTGGCAGATGGATGTCAAGACAGCTTTCCTTAATGGAAGTCTTGAAGAGAACATCTATATGAAGCAACTAGAGGGATTCATTACAAAGGGAAAAGAGCATCTTGTGTGCAAACTTAATCAATCCATTTATGGATTGAAGCAAGCTTCGAGGTCTTGGAACATCCACTTTGATGAGGTAATCCAGTCTTATGGATTTATTCAAAGTTCGGATGAGTCTTGTGTATACAAGAGATGTGATGGAAACGTAGTGGTATTTCTTGTACTATACGTAGATGACATTTAGTTAATTGGCAACAATGTCAAGGTGTTATCGGACGTAAGGGTATGGTTGTCCAAACAGTTTGATATGAAGGACTTGAGAGAAGTGGGACACATCCTTGGGATCAAGGTTATAAGGGATCGCAGGAAAAGGATGTTGTACTTATCTCAAGCTTCATACATAGACACCATTATGGATCATTTTAGCATGCAAAACTCCAAGAAAGGTTTTCTACCTTTCAGGCATGGAGTTTCTTTATCTAAGGAGATGTGTCCTAGAACATCTAAGGAGATAGAGGAGATGAAAGCGGTTCCTTATGCTTTGGCAATAGGAAGCCTCATGTATGTCATGCTATGTACGAGACCGGATATTTGCTTTGCCGTGGGAATGGTTAGCAAATATCAAAGTAATCCAGGACAGGGACATTGGATTTGCGGTAAAGCATATATTGGCGTACCTGAGAAGGACTAGGGATTATATGCTAGTATACCAGGCAGATCAATTATTCCCTGTGGGTTACACAGATTTTGACTTCTAATTAGATAGGGATAACAGTAAGTCTACCTCAGATTTTGTGTTTACTTTGGGAGGTGGAGCCATTGTATGGAGGAGTGTCAAGAAAAAATGTGTGGCGGACTCTACCATGGAAGCTGAGTATGTGGCAGCCTCTGTGGTGCCCAAAGAAGTTGTGTGGCTCAGGAACTTCTTGATGGACTTGGATGTGATTCCTGGTTTTCCCAGAACTATGACAATTTATTGTGATAATAGTGGTGCATTTGCAAACTCGAAGGAACCACGAGCCCATAAGGCAAGTAAACATATAGAGCACAAGTACCACCTGATACGAGAAATCGTAAAGCGAGGAGAAGTTGTTGTGGCCAAGATTGCATCAGAGGATAACCTGGAAGATCCTTTCACTAAGGCCCTTCCAGCGAGAGCTTTTGATAGGCATGTGGAGGGAATGGGAATCAGATATATGGCAGTATTAGAACAACATAGTCTTTTAGTATATGTGGGAGATTGTTGAGATGTATACTGAAAAGTCTTTTGTATGAACATCTTTATTTTTGAAATAAGAATCACATGATCATTGTTTGCATATTGTCTAATATATTACATTGTAGAAAACATGGTATGTAGTGTCACACGAGAGATCATGTTATCAGTTCCTTGTAAAGTATAAGTAAAGGCTCACAACCTAGATGGTTATGGACAAACCATTGGAAAGGTTGTAGTATAAATTGGTATTGGTTTGTCTTGACCATTGAATTACCCTAGTACACTTTATGTGTATTGAGCATGACCGACTTAGAGGTGATTCAATTTATTGCTGACTACATAATTAAATCGGACCTCGGATATTATGGTGTACATGCTCTTTATCCCGATATAATAACGGGAACATATACTTAGTATTTATGTCTTTGATTTACCAATGGGCGAGATTTATAGAGTATATCGATAGACTCGGTAAGTTGGGAAATGATATTATTTATATGGCATTCCGTTAATTATAGGAGGAAATTGTGTCCTATATATTAAGATGATGATATCCCCTTGAGGAGCTCATATGGTTCATCATGTAAAGTTTGCAGGTGGACTTGGTCCGACATGAAGATAAGGTTGAGTGGTACTACTCATGGAGTTAGATATTGATTAATTAATTGTCAGTAAATTAATTTATCAACGGACATTCAAGATCTTAAACACGGGGAGATATTTGTACAATTAATATATAGAGCCCATATTTAATTACGGGGGTTGGTGAGGTAGATCAAAGATAATCCTCTAGTTAAATGGATTATCATAATGGATCGGACTTTATGCGGGCTTGATCCATTGGGTGGCCAAGATCCAACTCCTCCTCATAGTCCCTATTGTAGCCTATTAAAACCCTCATGGAGCCTAGATCTGATGATGGAAAATGAAACTCTAGATCTGACGGTGGAGATTAAATCTCTATATCGAACGGTGGAGATTAAATCTTTAGATCCAACGGTGGAGATTAAATCTCTAGATCCGATGGTTGAGATTAAATCCCTAGATCCGACGGTTGAGATTAAATCCCTAGATCTGACGGTGGAGATTAAAAGCAGGCTTAAGCCTAGCTCTATAAAAGGATGGCCAAGGCTTGGGCGTGGAACACACCTTGGGAGATTAGGGTTTTGGGCGGCTAGGGTTTGGAGAGGCATTGGGAGTTAGGGTTTGGAGAAGTCTTGGGCGGCAAGACTTTCTTTCTTCCTAGGGTTTTGGCTGGTGCCCCTCTTCCCTTTTCTCTCTTTGGCCAGCATCCCACTCTTCTTCCTCTTCTCCTTGGCCGGTGGAAGCAAGAGCTAGGGTCTTTTCCCTTAGAGCTTTTTCCCGGTGCCCATACACCCTACTCCTCTCTTTGGGCCGACGGCAAGCATCAAGCTTGGAGCTTGATGGTTGATCCTAGATAGGAGAAGAGTTTCATTTCATTCTTCCCTTTGTTCGGAGCGAGCAAGGAAGGGAAGAGCGTGTTCTAGGGGGCTTCAACTTTTGGAAGATCGTCGCCCACACGACATCCAAAAGGAGAAAGGACATACAATAGAAGATCAAGAGGTATAACAAGAGATATAATTCTTGTTTATGAATCTTTTCTTATTCTATGCTTGTTGTATATTTTTTTTGTGGCTAATTTACTTGGACCCCGAATACAAACACAAAAATCGGCGACCTGTACATCGTCTATTTCGCGGCTATTCGAAGAATAGAGGTAGGTTGTTTGAACAACAAGTTTATTCAAGTGACCACTCTAATCGAATAGCACGACGATGGAACGGTAGCTTGGGTAATCCCTATTTGTCAAGGATTAATTTTTTTAATCTGGGGACGAAGATGGGATCGCCATGAACAAGCGACCGAGTTGAAGTGGGAAGCGAAGTTTCCTCCCTTCATGTATAAGTAGTTCCAAGGCGGTATAAGCAGTTCTAGGGTAGTTTTAGCAGTTCCAGGGTGGTTTAAGTAGTTCCAGGGCGGTATATGCAGTTCTAGGGTGGTATAAGCTATTCCAGGGCGATTTAAGTAGTTCTAGAGTGGTATAAGCAATTCCATGGCGGTATAAGTTCCAGGATGGTTTAAGTAGTTTCAAGGCAGTATAAGGAGTTCCAGGACGGTTTAAGCAGTTCCAGGGTGGTTTAAGCAGTTTCAGGGTGGTATAAGCAGTTCTAGGGATATTTAAGCAGTTCCAAGGTGGTTTAAGCAGTTCTAGGGCGGTATTGTGATTCTAGGGTAGTATGAGTTTCCAGGGTTGTGTGAACAGTACCAGGCTTGTATTGTGATTCCAAGCCAGTATGGGGTTCCAGGGTTGTGTGAACGGTGCCAGGGTTGTACTGTAGTGCCAGGGTAATAAGAGAAGCTCTAAGGTAGAATAATTCCAAGGTAGTATATATCGCCCGGATAGTAGGAGCAGTATTTTCCAGAGTAATTTTTTCAGATGAGAGGCGTGCTGAAGGAGGGAAGGAGCGGGAAAAACAGTTAGGATAGCTTGGAGAAAGGGCCCTTTGCGTAAATTCACCACTAGAAGAAGCCGGGGGGCTTCGTCTATAAAAGGGGCAGAGGGCGACGAGATCGAGGATGGTTGTTTTCTTCTCTATTTGGTATCTCTGAGATTTCTTTTCCTTTCCTGTTCATTACTTTCTTTTCATACTCATACTAACTTGATCGTCGGAGTGGTCGTGCCGAGAAGCCAGCCAACCCTTACCATTCTCCTTTGGTGTACCAAGCTACGTTCAGCTTCTAGATCTCTCTCTTGGTGTCGGATACATCGATCCCTAAGGAAAGGATGGGGGATTTTGGTGATCTAAGGAAGCAAGCACCATCAGTCAAAAATAAAAAATACTCAAATTAAGTCGACTGAATTGTGTTCAGTCGACTCACTAAGAGTTAACTGAAACAAAATCAGTTGCCTTCGAATATCGGGAAGGTAAAAATGTAACTTCAATCGACTGAAGTCAATTCAGTCAACTGAAATGAGCCGGTAGATAAAGTTTAGGTGGCGAAGTAAATGATAACATTTATTATTGTCGACTGAACATGTGTTCAGTCGACTTAATTTTAGGCGACTGGAATTCTTTCAGTCGACTGAATCCTGTCTATAAGAACAACGCCGAGCCACGCCAAATTCATTCACAACAGCCGATATTCCACCGCAAAAACCCTAACTTCAGGCTTCCGAAGTGCTTAGGTCATCATATTCCTTTAAAATCATCCAAAATGCTGAGGTAATAACTCTAAAATGTTAGTTTGAATTATTTTCAATAAATATTGAATATCTATATTTAAATTAGGGGTAAAAGAAGAGCTATTGAGTTTGAGTCCTCGACTCCATGCATGGATATTAGATTTCCCACTCAGGGGCATAGGATTAGGTTTGAAAGCACCATTTACATTCCAATGCCGACTAGGTACATTAGTAGATCATATTTTAGTAATGCATGCATTCTTAGCATAGAGGTCATCACACACTATGGATTAGAAAAACTAGTTTATTGTAAGAAATCCATTAACATAGACAAATGTGCAGAGTTTTTCAATAACTTTAGTAAAATTGATGATCTTTCATACTCGACTAGGGTACAGGGTAAGGACTTTGTTTTGACCCCTACCATGTTAAGAGAGCATTTAGGACTTATGCATTCGACATGCCCTGTTGCATGTTTTCCATCCACGGAGTTACCATACGGTGATCCTTACTCTCATATTACATTAGATAGGATTCACATGCATCTTTTTGGTGAGGAAAGAACTCTGTCTGTGAGTATCTTTAGTTCTATTAGACTCAGAGTATAGGACTATGCCCTGTACCGAGTCATAGTGAACTGCATTTTGCCATCACTACTAGGGGCATCGCTATGATGCACCCTTATCATTCATTTTTACTTTATGCACTTAGTCATAGGTTAGATTTAGACATTAGCCTACAGATGTTCCATTCCATCATTTATCATTCCTGGTCAGTCACTAGCATGAAGGCACATTTGCCTTACTACCATCTCATTACATCTCTCTTAGCTTCATTAGGGTTTGACGTTACCACATATAACATCAAACAACTTATTGAGTACAACATGATAGGGTCTAGGCAGTTTGGTTTAGCAAAAGTAGGTTTATATGACAATAATATCCTTGTATGGAAGAGAGATGGACCTCAGCCTCAGCCTCAGCCCTAGCCTGATCCGGAGCAGGAGCATGAGCCAGAGATCGACCCCCATCACCACTCAGAGACCGAGAATTAGGAAGCCCTAGGATTTGATAGTTTATCACCATTTCTTGGGATTCCAGCAGCTCCTACCGTAGTAGAGAGACTATCTAGGTTAGAGGATACGATGCAACGCCAGGAGCAGCAGCATCTCGAGATGATGTAGATCTTGCAGGAGCAGACCATAGAGAGATGATGGAGCTTCTTAGACATGAGGCATTGGTCCTTCTCATCCTCCATCTATTGATTAGGAGTGTTATGATACTTGAACTTAATAAAATATTTTTTCTTCTTATGTATGCATTTAGTTTATGCTTGATAGATTAGGAATTTTTCGTGCTTATCATTCCAAATTATTTTGAAAAGTAATATTATACTTTTATGAAAATTGAAATTTAATCTAGATTAGGTCATTCTAGACTTCATGATCCTATAGATCTAGGTAGCCTTCGCATCTCACAAACACCTAGAATTACCTATTTGTGTATTGAGTCACGAAGATGAGCGTGAGATGTTAGGACTGTTGGACTTTTCCGAGCCGCAAAAACTGCTTTTTGCGTTGCGAAAACCTCGAAAGTCCTGGCCACGGATCCGTGCGAAGTATAAAATATAAAACTAACATGTATGTGTTTAATACCTTTAGATCTACTCTAGATCTACATGATAAGAAGTTACCCTCGATACGATGCCCTTCGCAAATCCCGCAAGTCCAAAAGGTTCGCCGGAACTCGAGAGTGTCAAGTGCACTCTTCTATTGGTATCCACACAAGCAATAGGTGGAGAAAATTACCTTAGAGTGTGCTAGCACCCTTTAGGAATTTCGGCCAAGGAGGTTGGGAGAGCTTGAGAGGGTGATCCAAGGAAGAAGATGAAGTTGTGTAACTCACACAAAATAATTCTCATCTAATTGTAATAGTGGTCGGCCACTTTTCTTAGGAGGGGGGGGGGGGGGTTACATGCATGCATGTAACTCCTCCAAGAGCCAATGGCTCTTGGTCTCCCTCATGAGGTGGCACCACATACTAAGTCAATGATGATGTGGAGCATCATCATTGGCCGGCCATGCCAAGTCATCATCATGACATGGCATTTGGTCAAGTCAAACTTGACCTTTCATCTTCCCTCTCAAGTCAAGTCAAACTTGACCTCTTATATCCCATGGTTGATCAAATCCAATCATTTGATTCAAGTCAATTTAATTTAATGAATCTCTATTCATTAATTTAAATTGATTTGATGAATCAAATCTAAATTAGACTCATTCAACACTTGAATCAAATTTAGTCCAACTCAATTAGTCTAATTAGGATAACTCTTAATCCAATTTGGTTCATCCCATGAACCTAATCCTCATGGTTCATCATATGAACCTAATCTCTATCTAATTGCCCTTAGTGTGTGACCCTATAGGTTCTTGTAACATTGGCAATGTCCCTAAACCGATTTAGGAACATAAGCAATGAGCGGTATCTAGCAACACATCATTGCTACCCAAGTTACAAGAATGTTGAGCTCCAACATCACCTTTGTGACTACTAATTGTGACTCTCATAATATGTGACAATGTCCCTCTATCCTTGACATCTAGATTCACCAATCGAGGCATAGACCGTGTCATCCTCGGTACAATCTATATCTTGAACTCCAAGTAGACTCACTCTAATTAAATGAGCTCAATATCTCATATTGACTCATTTGGGCATGGCCATACACTTCGTGGTCTCACTCTATCAAGAATATCAATGTCACCCCCTTCATATAGGAGGGATAGATCTCATCTACATCACTCACATCTCTCCGCATAATTTGTCACATACCCAGTAATCGCCTTTATAGTCCACCTATTTACATGTGACGTTTGACGAAGCCAAAGTATGCAACTCCTTATGGAGGGAACCATGGTGACTTCAGGTCTAAGGACTAATAGTCATACTAATAGCCACATGAGAAAGTATATGACACTCATATAACGATCCATGATACTTTCTCATGGCGGGTCATTCAGTATACATTCTCCAATGCATACCCATGTGTCAACTTGATATCTCATATCCATGACTTGTGAGATCAAATCATCGTGTTGACCTACATGCTAGTCTCTACGCAATAACATTGTCCCTGAATGTTAATACTCGACTAGGAATGATTAATAGTAGTGTTCTCTATATCATCTCATTATCGATTCAACCAATCGATTGATATAGATAAGAACCTACTACTCAAGGACATTATTATATTTAGTTATTTGGCACCAATACAAGTAAATATAATAACAATGCCTTTATTAATAGGAATTTGATACAATAAAGTCCATACAACAATCATCACATGATTGGCTCTAAGGCTTTAACTAACAATCTCCTACTAGCACTACTGCCAATCACAATAGTATCTAATACTCAATGACCTAGTGTGACCATCATGCTTTTTCTATGCCAAAGCCTTGGTCAAGGGAACTGCGATGTTAGCCTCTGTGGGTACTCTGTAAATCTTCACATCTCCTCTATCGATAATCTCTCGAATGAGATGGAAGCACCGATATATTCATCCTCTGTTGTAGAATCAGCAACTGTGTCTTGCTTGGAACTCTTCCAGCTCACAGCACCACCATTCAAGCAAAAACAAGAACCTTGACTGTGATCTATAACATCCTGGTCAGTTTGGAAGCTGGCATCGCTGTAACCCTTTACAGCTAGCTCCTTATTGCCTCCAAATATCAAGAAATATTCTTTAGTCCTTCTCAAGTACTTAAGAATATTCTTGACTGCTATCCAGTGACGCTCACCTGGATCTGACTAGTATCTACTCGTCATGCTCAAAGCATACGAGACATCAGGATGAGTACACAGCATGGCGTACATGATAGATCCTATAACAGATGTATAAGGGATATTATCCATGCGGTCTCTCTCCTCTCTAGAAGAGGGACTTTGAGTCTTCGAAAGACTCACACCATGTGACATCAACAGAAGTCCCTTCTTGGAATTCTGCATGGCAAACCGTAGTAATACCGTGTCAATGTATGCACTCTGACTTAGGCCAAGCAATCTCTTAGATCTATCTCTATAGATCTTGATGCCTAGAATACAGGCTGCTTCACCTAAGTCCTTCATTGAGAAGCACATCCCCAGCCAAGTCTTCACAGACTGTAGCGAAAAAATGTCATTCCCAATGAGTAGTATGTCATCCACATACAATACAAGGAGGGTTCATCTTCATTCTTGATGAAACCAAACTGTTTGATTGCATCATCGAATCAAAGATTCCAGCTCCGAGAGGCTTGCTTTAGCCCATAAATGAACCTTTGCAGCTTGTATACTTTCCCAGTATGCTGTGGATCTTCAAAACCCTCAGGTTGTGTCATGTACACATCATCGAGTAAGTTTCCATTCAAAAATACGGTTTTAATATCCATCTTTCAGATCTCATAATCGTGGTATGCTGCAATAGCAAGCAAGATCCGAATGGACTTAAACATCTCCACTGGAGAAAAGGTTTCATCATAGTCAATACCATGAATTTGCTTGAAACCTTTAGCCACCAATCGGCCCTTATAGGTATGCGTAAGTCCATCCATGTCAGTCTTTCTCCTAAAGACCCACTTACACCCAATGGGTTTGACCCCTTCAGGTGGATCAACCAAAATCCATACTTGGTTGGTGTACATGGATTCCATCTCGGACCTCATGGCCTCTAGCCATTTCTCAGAATCTAAGCTCATCACAGCTTCCTGATAGGAGGTAGGCTCATTCTCAATGAGCATTACGTCATCATGGTCAGACAAGAGAAATGAGTATCTCTCAGGCTAACGATGTACCCTATTAGATATGTGAAGAGGTAGGTCTACCTGAACAGGTGATTGTTTCACAACTCTTTGTGCAACAACCTCATCACCCACAACACTTTGTGGTTCCTGTTCAACCTCAATCAAGGCCTCAGTGCTATGGTCCTTATCTTGAATTTCTTCAAGATCAAATGTACTCCCATTAGTTTTTCTAGAAACAAAATCCCTTTCTAGAAAAACCCCAGTGTTTGCCACAAACACTTTGTGCTGACTGGGAATGTAGAAGTAATATCCCTTTGTATCCATGGGATATCCAACAAAATAGCACCTATCAGATTTGGGTCCCAGTTTGTTTGAGACTTGACGTCGAACGTAAGCCTCACAACCCCAAATCCTCATGAAAGACATCTTGGGATTTCTCCCTGTCCATATCGTATATGGTGTCTTTATGACAGCCTTGGATGGTACACGGTTAAGGGTAAATACTGCTGTGTCTAGAGCATATCCCCTAAAGGATATAGGAAGATCTGTGTGACTCATCATAGATCGTACCATAACTAATAGGGTACGATTCCTCCTTTCGGATACACCATTCCACTGTGGTGTTCCAGGAGGAGTGAGTTGGGATAGAATCACACACTCAACTAGATAGTCACGAAACTCATGGCTAAGGTATTCACCACCACGATCTGATCGAAGTATCTTAATACTCTTGCCAAGCTGGTTTTGTACTTCATTCTTGAATTCTTTGAACTTTTCAAAGGATTCTGATTTATGTGTCATAAGATACACATAACCATATCTACTGAAGTCATTAGTAAATGTAATGAAGTACCTGTAACCACCTCTAGCTGCAACATTGAAAGGGACACATACATCACTATGTATAAGTCCTAACAAGTCTGTTGCTCTTTTGCTGTGTCCACTAAAGGGAGTCTTGGTCATCTTGCCTAAAAGGCAAGACTCGCATGTCTCATATGATTCAAAATCAAATGAGTCTAGCAGCCCATCCTTATGGAGCTGAGATAAGCGACTCTCATTTATGTGACCTAAGCGACAATGCCAGAGATAGGTTTGGTTCAACTCATTTGACTTGAACCTTTTGGTACTTATGTTATAGATAGGGCTCTCTAAGTGTAGAAAGTATAGTCCGTTCATTAGAGGTGTACTACAATAGAACATATCATTTAAATAAACTGAATAATATTTGTTCTTTATTATAAATGTAAATCCTTTCTTGTCCAAACAAGAAAATGAAATTATGTTCTTAGTCAAAGCAGGCACATAACAACATTCATCTAATTCTAGTACAAGCCCAGAGGGCAGAGATAGATCATAAGTTCCTATAGCAACATCAGCAACCCTTGCTCCATTGCCTACTCATAGGTCCACCTCGCCCTTTGTCAATCCCCTACTATTTCTCAGTGCCTGCATATTAGTACAAATGTAAGATGCACATCTGGTATCTAATACCCATGATGAAGAAATAGATAGATTGACTTCTATAACATTTATACCTGAAGTAGAAGTCTCACTTCTCTTCTTCTTAAGATCTTCCAGGTAAGCTTTACAGTTACACTTCCAATGTCCAGCTTCCTTGTAGTGGAAGCAAGCCCCTTCTTTGGCCACCCCTCCTTTGGGTTTAAGTTCCTTTCCTTTGCCCTTGGCTTGGGACTTTCCCTTACCTTTAGGCTTTCCCTTGCCTTTCTTCTTTTGCACCATCAAAATGGTGTCAGATTTTCCCTTCTTAAGGTTAAGTTCAGCAGTTCTCAACATGCTAAGCATTTTAGGCAGTGGCTTATCAATTTCATTCATGTTATAATTCATGACAAATTGATTGTAGGCTTGTGGCAAAGATTGCAAGATCAGGTCAGTGGCCAGCTCTTGGCCAAGTGGGAATCCCAGCCTTTGTAGGTTTTCTACGTACCCAATCATCTTGAGTACATATGGACCTACGGGAGTCCCTTCTTGCATTTTGGACCCAAACAATGCCTTAGAGACTTCACATCTCTCGTGTCTTGCTTGTCCTTGATATAGTTGATGAAGATGTTCAACCACATCATAAGCATTCATGAACTCATGTTGCTTCTGAAGCTCAGAGTTCATGGTCACGAGCATTAGATATGACACATCTAATGCATCATCTTGATGCTTCTTGTAAGCATCTTTGTCAGCTCGCGAGGCAGTGACAGGAGGTGCCTCCGGAATGGGCTGCTCCAGGATGTACAATTTCCTTTCTTGGGTAAGAACAATTCTCAGGTTCCTGTACCAGTCCAGGAAATTTGCTCCATTGAGCTTGTCCTTCTCAAGGACAGAATGCACAGAGAGAGTGTTCGTGTTTGTCGACATAGAAATCTACAACATACAATGCAGAGAATTAATATCATATTCCTTTTATAATTTAATTAGGCCTTTAATAAATGATGCTCCCACTGAATTATAGGAATTTTTGTAGAATCGAGTTATGGATGTGGTCAAACCACATTACTAGATTCATACAAACTAGCTATAATTCTTGCGGGACAAGATCCACATCATACTAAGCCTTGAGTTAGCTTTGGCTAAATCGCCCAAGACTTAGTACGATCGGTGGGTAACACATTACCGATTACATCTCTATGCAACTCTTGTTTATATGATCAAGACCCACATTTACAAAAGACCTTGAGTTAGCTTTGGTTAAATCGCCCAAGATTTAGTGTAAATGCGATCTTATCCTATCTTTCCAACGATTGGAATATGCCTATAGTTCTACTCGATCCAATTGAGTTAACTAGTTTTATTCAATCTAATTGAGCTTACTCTAACTCAAGCCGTGATAAGCGAGACCAAGATTGTCCCTCCGCACCCTACCAAGATAATATGCATTGCTCTGCTTTGACAGATTCAACAACTACAAATGATCGAGATAGTGATGGGTATCAAGGACCTGGTAGGCATTTACGAGTTGATTCGATTAAGATCTAATCTAATCGTAATGTGTATCATATACACATTAAGGCCTTTATTATCTTATATTAGCATGCATCACATACATACATACATTATTCTAGCATGCATCATATACATAGAAGCATTATTCTACTAGCATGCATCACATACATACAAGCAATATATATATATATATATATATATATATATATATATATATATATATATAATTAACTGTGATATAGTCATGGCCCTACTACGATCTTCTCAAGCCAATGAGAAGATCGGACGGTCAACCTAAGGCTAGCGGCTTCTCCAAGCGCTTCCATTGACCGCCATGTGTCGTCGGCACCCTTCTCGTAACTTCGTCTACAAGTGGACTTTCCCCCGCTCCATTTTGTACATTAAAAATATAAAACTTGAGTCTAAAACTATTACAACTAGAATTTCAAAAGAAGAGGTACGACGCGCAGGTCGCATACACTATACAACATGCACAACCACAAAAACGGCACGCAGGCCGTATTATGATTTACAACACATCATAATCCAATCAAATTGGGGTCATTGGGCCATGACAATCACAGAATTATACATAATTCTAAATTATGTATTTTTACAGAAAATTTCAATAATTTTTTCTATTTTTTTCAATTTTATGAGTCACCTCTCCGTAACGGTCCCGCTAAGCGGTTTCCGGGCGCGATCGTGGGCCAAGGCCCCTTTCGGGGATAGGGGCAGCTTCCCTACTCACAAAATAAACTTTGTGAGTGTCCCTACTACGATCTTAGAGCGACTTAAGTCGTTGTCCCAAAAACCTAAAGCGAGAACTCACCGTTTCGGAGAGTTTTTCTCGGTGGTTGAAGCCGACAAGGGTCCCAACACTCGTTGCTTCGACTCTTCGAGAAAAATACCCAAAAATTCAATAAAAATAGGAAATTTACAGAAACATAAAATTCTGTAATTTTTATATCTAATATAAAAACCACAAAAATGAAACACATACATGCTTCGCACATGGCTCTGATACCACTGTTGGACTTTTCCGAGCCGCAAAAACTGCTTTTTGCGTTGCAGAAACCTTGGAAGCCCTGGCCACGGATCCGTGCGAAGTATAAAATATAAAACTAACATGTATGTGTTTAATACCTTTAGATCTACTCTAGATCTACATGATAAGAATTTACCCTCGATGCGATGCCCTTCGCAAATCCCGCTCGTCCAAAAGGTTCGCCGGAACTCGAGAGTGTCAAGTGCATACTCCTCTATTGGTATCCACACAAGCAATAGGTGGAGAAAAATACCTTAGAGTGTGATAGCACCCTTTAGGAATTTCGGCCAAGGAGGTTGGGAGAGCTTGAGAGGGTGATCCAAGGAAGAAGATGAAGTTGTGTAACTCACACAAAATAATTCTCATCTAATGGTAATAGTGGTCGGCCACTTTTCTTAGCGGGGGGTTACATGCATGCATGTAACTCCTCCAAGAGCCAATGGCTCTTGGTCTCCCTCATGAGGTGGCACCACATGCTAAGTCAATGATGATGTGGAGCATCATCATTGGCCGGCCATGCCAAGTCATCATCATGACATGGCATTTGGTCAAGTCAAACTTGACCTTTCATCTTCCCTCTCAAGTCAAGTCAAACTTGACCTCTTATCTCCCATGGTTGATCAAATCCAACCATTTGATTCAAGTCAATTTAATTTAATGAATCTCTATTCATTAATTTAATTTGATTTGATGAATCAAATCTAAATTAGACTCATTCAACACTTGAATCAAATTGAGTCCAACTCAATTAGTCTAATTAGGATAACTCTTAATCCAATTTGGTTCATCCCATGAACCTAATCCTCATGGTTCATCATATGAACCTAATCTCCATCTAATTGCCCTTAGTGTGTGACCCTATAGGTTCTTGTAACGTTGGCAATGCCCCTAAACCGATTTAGGAACATAAGCAATGAGAGGTATCTAGCAACACATCATTGCTATCCAAGTTACAAGAATGTTGAGCTCTAACATCACCTTTGTGACTACTAATATTGACTCTCACAATATGTGACAATGTCCCTCTATCCTTGACATCTAGATTGACCAATCGAGGCATAGACCGTGTCATCCTCGGTACAATCTATATCTTGAACTCCAAGTAGACTCACTCTAATCAAATGAGCTCAATATCTCATATTGACTTATTTGGGCATGGCCATGCACTTCGTGGTCTCACTCTATCAGAATATCGATGTCACCCCCGTCATATAGGAGTGATAGATCTCATCTACATCACTCACATCTCTCTGCATAATTTGTCACATACCTAGTAATTGCCTTTATAGTCCACCTATTTATGGGTGACGTTTGACGAAGCCAAAGTATGCAACTCCTTATGTAGGGAACCATGGTGACTTCAGGTCTAAGGACTAATAGTTATACTAATAGACATATGGGAAAGTATATGACACTCATATAACGATCCATGATACTTTATCATGGCGGGTCATTCAGTATACATTCTCTAATGCATACCCATGTGTCAACTTGATATCTCATATCCATGACTTGTGAGATCAAGTCATCGTGTTGACCTACATGCTAGTCTCTACGCAATAACATTGTCCTTGAATGTTAATACTCGACTAGGAATGATTAATAGTAGTGTTCTCTATATCATCTCATTATCGATTCAACCAATCGATTGATATAAATAAGAATCTACTACTCAAGGACATTATTATATTTAGTTATTTGGCACCAATACAAGTAAATATAATAACCATGCCTTTATTAATAGGAATATGATACAATAAAGTCCATACAACAATCATCACATGATTGGCTCTAAGGCTTTTACTAACAAGGACTGCACCCCTGGTTCCAGATGTAGATCATGTACATCGACATGAACCAACATGGGGTTTACAAGAGAAAATCAATCTCTTCAGTGACTAACTCTAATTCAATGCTTGATGATTAATTCTATATCATTTGAGCTAGTAAAGAGTTGGATATTTTCTTTAAGGACAATTTTTAGATGTGTATTTTCAATATTTAAATTTAATATTTAGGAATTCATGCTTGGACTTATTCCCTATCACTTTTGCATTGAAGTTATAAAAAAAGTTTTGAAAATTTTTGAATTATTCAGGGGGAGATTTTTGGAGTTTAAAAAAAAAGTTGAAAATTTTTGAAAATTTTTTAAAGATTTTTTAGGGGGAGATTTTGGAGTTTTGAAAAAAAAAGAGTTGAAAAATTTTGAAAATTTAAAAAAAAATGAATTATTCACGTGGGGATTTTGGAGTTTTAAAAAAAGTTAAATTTTTTTGAAATTTTAAAAAAAAAAAATTGAATTATTCAGGGGGAGATTTTGGAGTTTTGAAAAAAGTTGAAAAATTTTGAAATTTTTTGAAAATTTTGAAAATTTTTGAAAAATATAAATATTATTCAGGGAGTGTTAAAAAGTTATAAATTTTTAAGTTTGAAAATTTTTATAGTTTGACAATTTTTGAAGTTATAAATATTGTTGAAAAGCTTAAAGTAAATCAAATTTCAAAGTTTTTTTTTTAGTTTGATAATTTGTCATGTTTGTGAAACCTTAACTCTCCACTACATTATGTTGGCATATTTTTAACTTAATCCTTATTTTGATGTATGCCAAAGGGGGAGAGAAGAGATATAAAGTTAAGTGGATGCAAAAATTTGATAAGGACCTATGCATCTCATACATGGTTAAATTTATGCATGACAAAAATTGTTAGTTCATATTTTATACATGTCAAAATATAGAGATTGGTATTTGATTCTCCTAACTTTAACTGATGTATTGTCATACATCAAAAAGGAAGAGATTGTTGATGCAGTAAGCATCACTCCTTAATTTTGATGTATGAACCACAGTTAAGAGTTAGGATCCACTTGTGATCTAATATAGGTGTTAAGTGCAGGCTTAACAGGAAGTCCTAGTAGGTCGTGTTGACCGAGTACTAGGCACGTATCTTGACATATCATGAGGACCGGACACCAGGCATGAAGTCCAGATGGGTCGTGTGGACTGGACATTTGGCATGAAAATCGGTTGGGTCAGGAGGCCGGATAATCGACAAATAGTCCAGATGGGACAGGCAGACCGGACAACTGGTGGAAGCCCTGGTGGGTCAGATCGGATGTCAAGAATGGTAAGTCCGGCAGGTAGCCAGCAGGTAAGCCTCGAGTGAAGAGGTGAGGTCGAGTCCTCTTTAAGGGGATAAAGCTAGGCGTCGATCCGATGAAAAGTCCACGTGGGACGTAGTAGTCGAGATCGAGCAGTATTACTACTATTATCGTATTTCATATCTTGTATTAATTCTGTTTTTCAGAGAATAGCCGACTAAATGGATTCAAGTCGACTGAACTCCAGTCGACTAGATTCCTATTTTACAAGATCAGCTAGTGATCAATCAGAGATCGCACGATGCAGATGGAAAGGGCTTGAGTTGACTAAAGAGTTTGAGTCGACTGAAGAGGGAAAATTCCCGATGTGGAGCCGAGTGACATGGTGTCGACTGGAAGACCACAAATTCCATATCGACGGCCTGATTTGGAGTCGACTAGAAGGTATTTCAATCGACTGGAAAGAGTTTATAAAAGTTGTGCTCGACCAGATCCAATTATCAAATTCTATCTACGTCGAAGTGCTGTCAAAATTTCCTCATGACCTCAAGAGCTTCAACCATTCCAAAGGACTCTTTTCCGACACCTCGTGCTGCATCCTATACTACATATTGTGTCGGTATAAAGTAGTCTTAGCTTTATTTTCTATTTCGCTTTTGTATTATAATTCAATAGAGGGTAGATTGTTACCCTTCTCTCATACTTGTAAAAAGTGAACTCCCTCCGAAGTCGAGAGTTCTCGAATCGGAGGGCATTATAGAGATTGCCCATCGAGGTCGCTCGTGGTAGAGCTACAGGCCTTGGAGTAGCAACCCAGTTCGGGTTGTGAACCAAGTAAATTGCCTATGTCTTTAATTGCATTTCATTTCTGCTGCGTATTCGTATTAAAATTAATACAAAATTATTAAACACCGAGATTCACTCCCCTCTCTCGGCTTACTCGATCCTACATCGACTCTAGACTCAGACTTTGTTAACTTCCTATCTAATAATTTAATTGCACGATATAAATTTGTGATTAATGAACGTCTTACATTGATCTTTTCCTTTGAGCAGGCTTTGAGTCTTGACTCGAAATCATCCTCGGAGTTGGAGTCGGAGTTGGATTCGTATTCGTCATTAGCTTTGGACTTGGACTCGGACTCAGACTCTACCGTTCTTGCCATGAATGCTAAGTCATCACCTTGGTTTTCTTCTTCCTCGTCCCAACTTGCTTGAAATGCTTTCTTCGATTTCTTTTTTCTTGGCTTCATTTTTGGGTAGTCTAACTTGAAGTACCCCTTCTTGTTGCACTCATAGCACGTGTTCTGTGGGGGTTTCTTGTTCTTCCATTGCTTCCTTCCCTTTTTAATCATTCTCCAAACTAGGCCGACTAGTTCGGCCTCCCTTTCTTCCTCTGATTCCGACTCGGATTCACCCTTGAAATTGTACTCTTCTTCTTCGAGAGGTGGCTTGCTCTTCCCAGTTCTTCTCTAACATACAATCAAAGCAACACCTCGCTTGACCCGGGTCGAGTTCGATTGTTCATGTAATTCGAATTATGAAAAAAAAACTCGTCTAGCCTAATTTTAGATAGATCTCTAGACACCTTGTAGGCATCAACCATAGATGCCCACAAGGTGGTCCTAGGAAAATCGTTCAAGGCATACTTTAGTATGTCCCTATTCTCCACCTTTTGTCCGATTGAATGAAGACCATTGATGATGTCCTTGATCCTTATGTGGAGCTGAGTGGTCAACTCGTGGTCTTGCATTTTTAAATTAAATAGTTTATTTAACAAAAGGTCACGCTTACAAACCTTTGTGTCAGCCGTCCCTTTGTGTAGCTCGTTGAGCTTATTCCATAGGTCTTTTGCGCTTATGAAAGGGCTAACCCGGTTGAGTTCCTCTTTGGGGAGCCCGCATTGTAGGGTCTGTGTAGCTTTCGCATCGGCCTCCACTTTATGCTTCATGGCATTGGTCCACTTGTCGCAGTCCAAGTATTCACCATCTTCATTGGTTGGAAGGGTGAACCCGGTCTGGATGACTATCCACATCTCTACTTGAGTTTTAAGGTAGCACTCCATCCGACCCTTCCAGTAACGGAAGTCATCTCTGTTGTAAAATGGAGATCGGGCGGTGCTAAACCCTTCGAGATGGGCCATCAAAAACAAACCTTGCACACAAGAAAAAGCAAAAGACACGAAAATTGCCAAGACTTGATCTTGGATTGGTAGTCTAGGAAAAATGATAACGAAAAACTTAAATTGAAGAACAGAAAAAGAAAAACGAATGTTCTAGATTGGTGGTTGCACCAAATCTTAGCACCCCCACTCTGATACAACTTGTTAGATCGAGAGAATCCCTAGAGGGGGTGAATAGCGATCGTAAAAACTTCTTTTCTCTTCGTCAAAAGCACGAGTAGCACAGCAAAATGTAAAACAATGAAAGTAAAGAGATGCATTGTTTTTACTTGGTTCACAACCGAATGGTTGCTACTCTAAGGCCCCGTGATCCTAGACCATGTACGAAGGGGCAATCCACTATTAGTCTCCTCCTCATTGAAGGTAGGAGACAACGATTACAAGGAAAACACAAAAGCTCGAGGATGAGGCAACAAGCCTACCTCACCTCGTTACGATTAAAACTTTGAGTACAAGAAAAGTAAACAAATTAAAGAACAAATTAATCTACCGATGAAGAGGAGTTGAATCTCAGCGTCTCGTCGGCGTTACGACGTCGTGGAGTTGTTGTTGATGGTGCGCCATTATTGGAGCACTTTGAGAACAAGATTGATGATCCAAAGAGGTGAAATGGCTCTTCTTTTATAGCTCTCTAAACCCTAGCTCATTGAGATCCATATCTGGGTCAAGGGGACACTTCACCCCAAGATAAGGGGATCTTATCTTGACCTTCATCAAGCTAGTTAGTTCGAATAGAAGTTGACTGATGCTAGTAGCAGTCGACTGCCAATAGTTGTCAGTCGACTGTTGGACTAGTCACTCTCCTGCAGCAAAGAGTTAGCACAGAACTTGTAATATCCCAAATTTTAGTTACTATATTTTTATTTAAAGGAAATATATATATATATAGAAATAAGAATAATAAAAAAAATGAATAAATAATTCATAGTCGAGGCTTGAACCATGAACTGTTGATTTGGGGGAATAGACTTCCCACCACTAAGTCATAAGATTATCAAAGAGTATGATATAACAGAATATATCTATTGGTAGAAAAAAAGAAAGAAGTTGATTAATCTAGCTGATCATTTAAAGGGGTAATTAAGTTAAGGAAAATCCTAATTTATATATTCTTTTTTTTCTTTTTCCCTAAACTTCACGCCGAAGCCCTATCTCCTCTCTCCTCCTCTTTTCTCCCAACGCCGACCAACACCCACCTCTCGCTCTCTCTCCCTCTTCTCTCCAAACGCCACCCATCTCATTCTCTCTCTCTCTCGATCTTCGTTTTCTTCCAGCCGCCGAACTCCATCTCTCTCTCCCATTCTTCCTCCGCAGAATAAAAAAAAAAAAGAAGAGCCTCTATAATTTTTCCACCATGTGAGATAATTCAAGAAGAGATTTTCAAGAGGGACTTGGTAGAGGATCACGCTAAAGCAAGGAAACACATAGGAGGTCTTCTCTTTGCGAAGTCTAATGGTATAAATTGGTGAAAAAGCGTAGGATGTAAGTATCCCCTCACCTGCAGTATAAGTGCTTACGATGTAATGTTGTATGCTTGATTTTGAACGAAAGAATCTAGAACTATGTGTAGAAGGTTCGGCTAATAGGTTTAGAGAAATTATTCTTGAACAATCTTATGAAACTCTTTTTTTGCTTAAGGGGCACCAAATTTCAGAAGCTGTTGTTGGGAGTATGGGGAATACAATCAAAGTCCCACATTGGTAAGACATGGAAAAGATCATGTGCTTATAAGAAAAAAGATATCTCCATTGGAATGAGGCCTTTTGGGTAAAGCCCAAAAATAAAACCATGAGGGCTTAGACCCAAAGTGGACAATATCATACCATTGTGGAGATATGTGGAGCTTATAAGCACTAACAATTGGTATCAGAGCCATGGTCCATGTCAAGCCATGAACCTCGAACGAAGGAAGTTGAGCTCCCACGTCCGGATCAAGAGAACCAGACATCAGGAAGGAAGTCTAGTTGGGTCGGGGGGACCGAACAACTGGCAGGAAGTCCTGGTGGGTTGAAGATCGGACATCAAGCAGAGAAAATCCTTCGAGGAGGGATAGGCTTGAGGGGGGGCCCAATGTGGTCCTTCGTTTGAGGGGGGGATTGTTGGGAGTATGGGGAATACAATCAAAGTCCCACATTGGTAAGACATGGAAAAGATCATGTGCTTATAAGAAAAAAGATATCTCCATTGGAATGAGGCCTTTTGGGTAAAGCCCAAAAATAAAACCATGAGGGCTTAGACCCAAAGTGGACAATATCATACCATTGTGGAGATATGTGGAGCTTATAAGCACTAACAGCTGTCTTAGTAATAATTAACCAAAATAATAGTAGTTGATGTTTTTTTTCATCTCACATCAAATTGGTCAAACCAAAATATATATTGAGTTGGTTTGGCTTGATTCCAAGTGCTATGACAGTTTGCTGTGTCAAAAATTAGCCAAGGAAATGTGTCTATTGATTCAGCATAAGTTTTATTTAGCTCCAACAAATTGTAAACCTCAGTAGTCTTATTAAGAGTACTAGAGGATCTTACTTGGAAAAGTAAGTGGGTGTGCTGGCATTGGTAAAGTCATCTTATTATTATAAGAATGAAACATCTGTCTATTTATATTTTTGTTGATTTGGGGAAATTCTAATTTGTGTTAATCCATTGTACTTAGTGATTGTTTTCTAAGATTTGTATATATTTCTTAAATTTTCTGCATATTTTATTGTAAAGGATGTGTCAGTTTGGTAGGCTTGCATGAATCTTCTTGTGCTTGTAACAAGGTTTTGATTTGATGATTTCTATTTATGTTAGCTTAATTTTCCATATGTCACTACCTTATGCCATGTTAAATTGTACTCATGCCGATTTATGTTATGCTACATGCTTATGTTTTCACCCATGTTAGGCATGACTCACGTATATGAAATGTCTAAGAAATGTTTCCCTAAGAGTGGGGACAAGAACACTCTTTAGGACAAAGAACATGTATGTTATTTTACTTTATGCATGGCTTGTACCGGACCCTAACAAGGTCCACGGGATGGGCTCCAAGGTTGCCCCTAGGTCGACAGACATAGTATGGACCTAGTAACCTAGTAGGTTCGGGATTAGCTACCTCGGATCTATTTATGATGCGCGCGAATGATGTATGTGGTACAATGTCAGGCCCAATATGTTGAGATTATGTTTAAGTATATAAACTATATGTTTTCAAAGAGCATCCTGCATATACCCTTTTATGTTCATCGAATTATCATGTTTAGAGACAATGTCTCGCTATGATGAAAATGCTAAGTTTATGTTCTTTTCCTAAATTGATCATGTCTCTACTTTAAATAAATGTTGTGCTCATATGTTGTTTAAACGAACATGTCATTACTTTACATTTAATTCATGACGTATGTTTTTGTTAGTAGGAAAGGACCTTACTAAGCCTATGTGCTTACAGTTTACTTTCCTTGTACTGCAGAAAAGGGCAAGGAATGGATAAATTAAAGGGAGCAGCAGGAGGGGCAAAGATGTGTGTGGCGGTGGCATGGTGGACGAGATCATTTTTCATATACGAACTTATGCATGATTTTCAGTTTATGTGTAAACTGTTAGGAGACGTTAATGTTTTCTATGGTGGTTACTCATGTTTATTTTTATGAACCTTGAAATGGTTAATACATGTTTAGTTAAATAAATTGCTAAGACCTTTTGCCATGATTAAATTGTTAGGTTGATTGGGTTAATGTAATTAGAGTTAAAAGTTATAAAGTGTTTAAATGCTTCCGCTGTTATATGCATGAATGTATGATTGCATAGCGCCGCCGCCCGTCTATAGGATGTGTGCTAGGAGGACGGGAAGGGCGGGCGTTACAGGTGGTATCAGAGCCCATTTCTGCCTTTCCACTACACACACATCAAGCTCCAAATCCTGCCGCTCCAAGTAAGAAATTCTATGTCTACTCTATTTCTTTCATGTAAGATAAGAAATGCTTTTAGCTTAAATATGCATGAATATATGTATGATAACCTTATGCTAGCCTTTAATTTAAATATGCATAAATAAATATGAATGATAACCTTATGCTAGCCTTATTATAATATATGAAGATAAGCATGACTAGAAGACGTAGCCATAGAGTCGATGAGACAAGTAATATATTGAAGACGTAGTAATAGAGTCGATGAGATGAATATATGCATAATAATCTTATGCTAGCCTTATTATAATATATGAAGATAAGAATGGTTTGAAGACGTAGTAATAGAGTCAATGAGACAGTAATATATGGAAGACGTGGTAATAGAGTCGATGAGACAGTAATATATGGAAGACGTAGTAATAGAGTCGATGAGACAGTATTTTGCTCTCCATAGGGAGCTCCAGTACTGTTGGTAAAGAAGAAAGATGGGTCTATGCGAATATGCATAGACTACCGAGAGCTAAATAATGTGACGATCAAGAACAGGTACCCTTTACCACGGATTGACGACCTGTTCGACCAGTTAAAGGGTGCCACCATCTTATCTAAGATTGACCTAAGGTCTGCCTATCATCAAGTGAAAGTGAAACCAGATGATATACCAAAGACGGCTTTCCGAACAAGATACGGACATTATGAGTTCGTAGTTATGCCCTTCGGAGTGACGAATGCACCTGCTATGTTCATGGATCTGTGAATCGAGTATTCTCGACATTCCTCGACAAATTTGTGATCGTTTTCATCGACGATATACTGATATATTCGAGAACCCAAGAAGAGCACACCGAACACCTGAATATAGTATTGCAGATTCTTCGGGAAAAGCAGGTGTATGCAAAGTTCTCCAAATGCGAGTTCTGGCTCAATTAAGTATCATTTTTGGGTCACGTTATATCCAAGCACGGAGTGATGGTGGACCCAATAAAGATTGAAGTTGTGAGTAATTGGAACATGCCAAAGAATGCCAGCGAAATTAGGAGCTTTCTTGGCCTAGCAAGCTACTACAGGGAGTTTGTAGAGAACTTCTCTAGAATTGAAGTCCCTATGATAGTCCTCACCAGAAAGAACAAAAAGTATGAATGGACGGACGCCTGCGAGAAGAGTTTCACAGAATTGAAAAAGATGTTAGTAATATATGAGAGATGTCCTAAGGCAATCGCCTTATGTATGAACCATTTATATGATAAATGAAGATTCACTATTTGAGTATACATGTTTTATGTATTTGATTGGATCTTAAACTCATTTACTGAATGTCCACGATATGATTCACAGCATGAGAGAATTTGTGATTGGATCACAACTAGTGAGTATCTCTACATGTGTAATTGTGATGTATCGGAATTATCCCTAGTCGATGAATTGATGGATTTGGACACCATCAATTCTGTCGAGACTAGCACAAGGTATACTCCTTGGTGTATCCAAGCTGCTGATTCTCACTGGCTGGAGACATAGTGATGTCCGGAGTTAATCGTGGATGCTAGTTATGGTAACTAGTGTTAGTAATATATGAGAGATGTCCTAAGGCAATCGCCTTATGTATGAACCATTTATATGATAAATGAAGATTCACTATTTGAGTATACATGTTTTATGTATTTGATTGGATCTTAAACTCATTTACTGAATGTCCACAATACGATTCACAGCATGAGAGAATTTGTGATTGGATCACAACTAGTGAGTATCTCTACATGTGTAATTGTGATGTATCGGAATTATCCCTAGTCGATGAATTGATGGATCTGGACACCATCAATTCTGTTGAGACTAGCACGAGGTATACTCCTTAGTGTATCCAAGCAGCTGATTCTCACTGGCTGGAGACATAGTGATGTCCGGAGTTAATCGTGGATGCTAGTTATGGTAAATAGTTCATTGGAGTGACCAGCCGTAAGACTTCATATGGTTCTCTGCATATATAGATATGTCAATGAAGTTCTTAATGTGGCTTAAGTGCGATGTTCCTTTGACTTGCGGTATTCAAGTCATCTTGATCATGGAGACTTATGCTTTGACATCTTAAGCAAACATCTCCAAGGAGATGTGGACCCGGGATGATTGGGTATAAGTCGAAGTGATCGAAGGTGTTTGAATAGCCTATAAAGGATTCACCACTCCTTGCGAGGAGATGTATACCCATGGCCTCTCGTCGGATTGTTACTAAAGTCTTTGGCCAAAGCATTACATGTTTAGAGTAAAGTACTCTTCGATACATGTGGAGTAACTAGAATCCGTAGGACGAGGAAATGATACTTGGGCTAGGTGTGACGTAGTCAGCCTAGTGGGGACTGACACAATAGACCATGTCCTGAACCAAGTGGGTATAAGATGAGTGAAGGGAATGGGGCACGATTCATTCGAGCTACTGATGTAGGGAATTCTTTATGCCAAATAGCATATGCGCAACGGAAAAATTAGGATCCCTTCCTAGTGATCCTTGCGAAAGAAAACCTCGTACAAAATAAATTTCTCTAAAACCAAACCTATCTTATAGGAGAGGAATACCTTTGTTGCGTGCCCTTGTTAATCCCGCTTTTCCTTTTGGTTTGATGGATCTTTAGCACGTTCAAATGTCCGTGCCTCTATACGTATCCACACGAGCAAGCTCTTGTCTCACAAAAGAAAAACTAGAAGGGCTCTCCTTTACTTCTTGCTAGAGAAGTCCCTAAAGGAGAGGAAGCTAGGGAAAAAGAGAAGGGAAGAAGAAGACTACTCTTCTTGCTAGCCTACACTCACAAAACCACACAACCAAAGCTTCCACCAAGCTCTCAAGCTCTCACACAACCACAATCACCCTTTGGCCGGCCACTCCATGGAGTCTTTTATAGGGTTGGAAAAACCCTTTCACCTCCTACCATTCAATGCAATCCATTGCATTGAGACACCTTGTTTGGCCGGCCACTTTAAGGAGACAAAAACCACTTTGTCTCCTTCCACCTTATCTAGCTTAGGTGGCATGATTATGTGGCATGCTTGTGTGGCATTCATGCATGTTGAATTAATCTTATTAATTCAATAAGCCCACCTTATCTAGCTTAGGTGGCATGCTTATGTGGCATGCTTGTGTGGCATTCATGCATGTTGAATTAATCTTATTAATTCAATAAGCTCATGTTATCATATTGAATTAATCTCATTAAATCAATAAGGTAACATATTGAATTAATCTCATTAAATCAATAAGCTAAAATTCTCATTAAGCTTAAAGTCCAAAAAAACCATTTTGTACTTAAGCTTATTCCCAAATTATTCTAGTCAAACTAGAATGCACTAATTCTTCTAATCATCATGCTCTTTGTGTGTGACCCTATAGGCTCTCATAACGTTGGCAGTGGATCTAAACTCTTTTAGATACACAAGTAATGAGCGGCATCTAGCAATACATCATTGCTACCCAAGTTACGAAATAAGTCAAGATCCGACTAACCTTTCCGTGACTACTATAATGTATGACCGTGTCCTTCTATCATTGATATCAGATTGACCAATGAGGCATAGACCGTGTCATCCTCGATCAATCTATGTGTTTCTTGATCCCTGAGTAAACTAACTCAAACAAATGAGCTCAATATCTCATATTGACTCATTTGAGCATGGCCATGCGTTTTAGTAGTTCTACTCAATCAAGGGGCCCACCGATATCACTCTCGTCATATGAGAGGGATAGATCCCATCTACATCACTCACATCCCTCCGCATAATTTGTTATATACCCAGTAATCGCCTTTATGGTCCACCCTGTAACGGGTGACGTTTAACGATACCAAAGTACATAATTCCTTATGTAGGGAACCGTAGTGACTTCAGGTTCGAGGACTATTCATACCAATAGTCACATGAGAAAGTTTATGACACTCATATAACGATCCATGAAACTTTCTCATGGCGGGTCAGTTCAGTATATATTCTCTAATATATACCCATGTGTCAACTTGATATCATATATCCATGACTTGTGAGATCAAGTCATCAGTCGACCTACATGCTAGTCTTTATGTATTAATATTGCCCTTGCATATTAATACTTGACTAGGAACATTTAGGAAAGTGTTCTCTACAGCCTCTCATAATCAATTCTGCCAATTGATGTGTTGTAGATAAGAACCTACTTTTCTAGGGCATTATTATATTTAATTTAGCTGGCACAAGCAAGATGTAAATATAATAACCAATCCTTTGCCTTTATTGAATATGATACAAAATGTTTCCTTTTTAACCATCACATGATTGGCTCTAGGGCTATAACTAACAACTGAAGGGTTTCAGAAATAGTTCTGGATCAACCGTTGATCTTTTCGGTTAATTGGGGATCATGATGTACTACTAGGTGCCACTCATGATCGTTCTATAATTAATGGTTAATTATAGATGGCCAACATAAATCGAGAACCTATTTGGTCACACGCACAACGAGTGTAATCCAAAGGATTTAAAACGAGCTTGAGAATGGGATTCTCAGACCGAGAGAAACTATGTTTGGTTGGACCAAACATAAAGCGAGCATGGAATTGTTTCAGTCGCAATGGAAGCGTGGATGGGCAGTGTCTTATGAAGACATAATGGATGGACCAAAATGGTTTGGTTCTAATCCAATGGATGAGAATAAACCAAATGGTTTGGTTTATATTAAACGAATGAACCAAAGGTTGGTTCGGTTCGTTTTAACTTAAAATAAACCATCATGGTTTGGTTTATTTTAACTTATCTTAATGGAGCGGGTTAACGGGCTTTATGGATATGATCCATCAACCATTAAGAGAATTAGTTCTCTATAAAAGTGGGCTTAAGGGATTGTTAAACCCTAATCATCCAAAAACCCTAGCCTCTTAGAGTTGCCGCCCACCCCAATTGTTGGAGTTTCGGCGCCAACCCTAAAGCTGCCGCCGTCCAAGACCCTTGCCGGCGTCCAAGCTCCAGCCGGTGAACCTCCGGCGACCCTCCGGTGATCTCCTATAGGTTAGGCATCAAGGTGAGGCTTTTCTCTCCTTGTTTTGGCCGGCGCCTACTCCTCCACCAAGCTGTCCAGTTTTCTGGACAGCTTCTCCTCCTCTCGTCAGAGCGTCGTTTGGACGACGGTTAGTGCTCCGACAGCGGCTAACATACCGGGGATTTGATCTCCGGTAATCCTCTGAGGTGGAGGACGAAGGATTCGTCAAACGGTTGACGAATACCTCTCCGGAGAAGCGAGTTTTGAGAACTCGTTTTGGATCCGAATTTGGATTCGGATCGTGATCATCTCTCGATCACGTCGTCTTCAACACGAGGCTAGTAACCCGTACGAAGATGAAGCTCGTGACTTAGCGAAGTCATCCCGAGGAGCTCGGCGTGGATACGGATAGAGACGATTCTTACGAGGATCGTTCCGGTTGATGCCGTTCCCGCTACACGTCATACGGAAGGTATAACGTAGTTTAATTTCCTTTTATTGCAATTTTAATTTACGGTTATGTCCACACTTGTTGTAATAGCATGCGTGTGTTGTAATAAATAGGAGTATTTATTATTTTTATTGCTTCCGCTGTGCTCATGTTTACGAAACATGATCGAACACACACACGCCGCGGTGCCGGAAACCCAACAGTGGTATCAGAGCCCAGGTTGTGTTTCGACATAATCGTAAAAATAGTTTTGCGATAGTCATAATGTATTTCTGGAAGTTTTCTAAATTTTGGAAATTTAGAAGTATTTATGGAAATTTTTCAATTTTGGAAAGTCTAGAAGTGTTTATGGAAATCTTCCACTTTTGGAAAGTTGGAAGTATTTATGGAAATTGATATTTTCCATAAATAAAATATTTGATTAGATTCTGGAAATTTGTTTCCTAATTTAATCATGATTTGATTTGGGAAATCAAATCTTAAAATATTTTATTTTCATAAGTAGTTTTAAAGATTTAGGAAATTGATTTCCTAAATAGATTTTCCTTAATCAAATAATTCCATGAATAAAATATGTGATTAGATTTGGAAATTTGTTTCCTAATTTAATTATGATTTGATTTGGAGAATCAAATCTTAAACATATTTTATTTCCATAAATAGTTATGACATATAAGGAAATATATATACATGACATAATTGTATGCCATGTAATTGCATCAGATGCATAACATTATGCCATGCGTGTCGTGACATGTAGATGTATGCCATGTATGCCATGCCATGTAGATAATAGTTATTTGCATGCAAAGAGGATGAGACATAAAAACCCTAACTCAATATTAAAGCCTACACCTTCCATTAATATGGTTAGAACCAGTTTGCTTTCTTGTTTGGGTTGTTGGACTCACTCAAGCCCTACTCGAACGAACATGTTCAAATCATTGGAATAGTTTAACTCTAATATGGTAAGAGTCAGAGGTCAATCGTTAGTTTGGGTTGTTGGACTCACTCCAAGCCTGGATAATTGGTTGAATGCGCTCTAACCATATTAAAACTATTTCGCGATTAATGGGTCGGCTTTAACTTGGAGCATCGATTTGTTGGACTCACTCCAAGGTCGATGTGAAGAGAGGTGAAGTTGGGTGCTATGCATATGATGCATACTTGTTAATGTGTTAACAACCCAATGTATGTGTAAACATTCAATTAGTTGATAGCACATTGTGATAGTTACATATACATGATATGTAATCGGTATACTTGATACCCACCATCATAGCTAAGAATGGCTTGTTCGACTCACTCCAAGGTTGTTCTTATCTATGATGGATATCAGCCCATTCGGAGATGGACCTACGATCTCCCGAAGTGATTTTAAGGGTTTTTGAAATTCGAAAAATGAATGGGATTTATGAATGTATATTGATGCATTTTAAAATCATTTTCTCATATATGCTCGTTTTGTATTTCTAGGTCAATAAATTGATCATGACGTCTTTGAATTTGTGCACTATTTTGGATTCGAACAAACTGACTAGGCCTAACTTCCTGGACTGACTTAGAAACCTGAGAATTGTTCTCAAGGCGGAAAAGCTTGCATATGTCCTTGAAGAGCCTCTTCGAATCGAAAGGGCGATGCAACTCGGACCAAATGTTGGTCTATCGAAGCATGTGGCGATTCGAATGGCGAGTTGCATCATGCTAGCGGCGATGGTACAGTGCGAAGGCGTATGATGAGCATATGGATGCTAACACTATGGTCTTCCATCTTCATGAGTTGTTCGATGAGCAAGCGAGATCCGAAAGGTTCGAGGTCTCTAGGCTCCTCTTCACCACGAAGATGCAAGAAGGTTCGTCTGTAGTACAGTTTGTGCTAAAGATGAACGGGTACATCGAGCGGCTGGCTACCCTCGGTTTTGTGATGGATCATGAGTTAAGTATTGACTTAATTCTGCATTGTTTGCCCAAGAGTTTCTCGCAATTTGTGATGAACTATCGGATGAACAAATTGCAATCCACCATTCCCGAGCTCCTCAATATGCTGAAGACTGTGGAGCCTTCTGTGAAGCATGAGGAGAAGGCGGTTCTGTTAGTTGATTCCTCAAAGAAAGGTTCTAAGAGGAAGGCAAAAGAACAGAAGAAAGGAAAGAAAAAGGCAAAGAAGGCGGAACCAGTGCAAAAGGGCACTTGCCATCACTGTGGCAAGGAAGGCCACTGGCGAAGAAACTGCAAGATTTATCTTGAGTCCATGAAGAAGAAGAAGGCATCCGATGCCCCATCCTCTTCAGGTATCTTCGTTATTGATTGTCATTCTATTTCCTTAGACACTTGGGTATTGGATACTGGGTGTAGCTCACATATATGTAATGACATACAGGGGCTAAGGAATAGAAGAAGACTTGTCAGAGGGGAGTCAAATTTGCGAGTTGGCAATGGAGCAAAGGTTGCTGCGGTCGCCATCGGAACTTATTTGCTGAAGCTCCCTAGTGGACTAGTCTTGGAACTGGACAATTGCTATTATGTTCCTTCTCTAATAAAGAACATTGTTTCTATTTCCTGCTTAAATAGAAATGGTTTCCATTTAACGTTTAGTAACAATTGTTGTTATATAACTTTGAATGGCGTACTTTATGGAACTAGAACTAATTTTACATTCGAGTCTAAAACTAATTTTACAACAAGAATATTAGGAGAAAGGCACGACACGCAGGCCGTATTAAGAATTACAACACACAATCACAAACTCTTTGGGACTAGGCCATAACCATGCACCATGTCATTTTAACTTTTAAAAGACATTGGATATTTTATTATGTTTGAAAATTTGCTAATGCAATTATCAACTCATAATAAAATTTATCCTACTTCTATATCACATATAAAATAGAGAAAACCTATTTTTATACGATCTTTCGCAAGTGGCTCTGATACCACTGTAGGGAAATCTCGTATGCCAAATGGCATATGCGCAACGGAAAATAGGATCCCTTCCAAGTGATCCATGCGAAAGCAAACTCGTATAAAATAAATTTCTCTAAACCAAACCTATCTTATAGGAGAGGATTACCTTTGTTGCGTGCCCTTGTTAATCCCGCTTTTCCTTTCGGTTTGTTGGATCTTTAGCACGTTCAAGTGTCCGTGCCTCTATACGTATCCACACGAGCACGCTCTTGTCTCACAAAAGGAAAACTAGAAGAGCTCTCCTTTACTTCTTGCTAGAGAAGTCCCTAAAGGAGAGGAAGAGAGGAAAAAGGAGAAAGGAAGAAGAAGACTCCTCTTCTTGCTAGCCTACACTCACAAACCCACACAACCAAAGCTTCCACCAAGCTCTCTCACAACCACAACACCAAAAACTCACTATGGCCGGCCACTCCATGGAGCCTTTTATAGGGTTGGAAAAACCCTTCCACCTCCTTCACATTCAATGCAATCCATTGCATTGAGACACACTCAAAAAGGATTTGGCTTCCTTGTTTGGCCGGCCACTTAAGGAGACAAAACCATTTTGTTTCCTTCCACCTTAACTAGCTTAGGTGGATGCTTAGGTGGCATGCTTATGTGGCATGCTTATGTGGCATTCTTATGTGGCATTCATGCATGTTGAATTAATCTTATTAATTCAATTAAGCTTATGTTATCATATTGAATTAATCTTATTAATTCAATTAAGCTTATGTTATCATATTGAATTAATCTTATTAAATCAATAAGGTAACATATTGAATTAATCTCATTAAATCAATTAGCTAAAATTCTCATTAAGCTTAAAGTCCAAAACCATTTTGTACTTAAGCTTATTCCCATATTATTCTAGTCAAACTAGAATACTCTAATTCCTCTAATTATCATGCTCTTTGTGTGTGACCCTATAGGCTCTCATAACGCGTTGGCGGTGGATCTAAACTCTTTTAGATACACAAGCAATGAGCGCATCTAGCAATGCATCATTGCTACCCAAGTTACTGAGATAAGTCAAGATCCGACTAACCTTTCCATGACTACTATAATATATGACCGTGTCCTTCTATCCTTGATATCGATTGATCAATGAGGCATAGACCGTGTCATCCTCGATCAATCTATGTGTTTCTTGATCCCCGAGTAAACTAACTCAAACAAATGAGCTCAATATCTCATATTGACTCATTCGAGCATGGCCATGCGTTTTAGTAGTTCTACTCAATCAAGGGGCCCACCGATATCACTCCATATGGAAGGATAGATCCCATCTACATCACTCACATCCCTCCGCATAATTTGTTACATACCCGAATGTCGCTTTATGGTCCACCTGCTACGGGTGACGTGACGATACCAAAGTACATAACTCCTTATGTAGGGAACCATAGTGACTTCAGGTCTAAGGACTATTCATACCAATAGTCACATGAGAAAGTTTATGACACTCATATAACGATCCATGAAACTTTATCATGGTCAAGATATTATATATTCTCCAATATATACCCATGTGTCAACTTGATATCATATATCCATGACTTGTGAGATCAAGTCATCAATTGACCTACATGCTAGTCTTTATGTATTAATATTGCCCTTGCATATTAATACTTGACTAGAACATTTAGGAAAGTGTTCTCTCTGACCTCTCATAATCAATTACGCCAATTGATGTCTTTGTAGAGATAAGAACCTACTTTTCTAGGGCATTATTATATTTAAATTATGGCACAAGCAAGATGTAAATATAATAACCAATCCTTTGCCTTTATAGAATATGATACAAAATGTTCCCTATTCAACCATCACATGATTGGTTCTAGGGCTATAACTAACAATCTCCCACTAGCACTAGTACCAATCACTATGATATCTAATACCTAGTGACCTAGTGTGACCATCATGCTTCCTCCGTACAAAGCCTTGGTCAATGGATCTGCGATGTTAGCTTCATCGATTGTCGCATATCCTCACATCTCCTCTATCGATGATCTCTCGAATGAGATGGAAGCGCTTGATATGTGTTTGGTCGTGATGTGATCGAGGTTCCTTAGCTCGCAATAGCCCCATTGTTGTCACAATAGAGGTCTATTGGATCTGAATGCTAGGAACTACCCCAAGTTCATCGATGAACTTGGAGCCAAACATCCTCCTTTTTTGCATCGGATGCGCAATATACTCCTTCGCTTGTAGAATCAAAGAATCGTGTCCTCGCTTGAACTCTTCCACTCACAGCTCCACCATTCAGCAAAACATGTACCCGATTGCGATCTATAGTCATCCTTGTCTGTTTGGAAGCTTGCATCACTGTAACCCTTTACAGTTAGCTCCTCATTGCCTCCAAATATCAGGAAATATTCTTTCGTTCTTCGTAAGTACTTAAGAATATTTTTGACTGCTATCCAGTGACTTTCACCTGGATCTGACTGGTATCTACTCGTCATGCTCAAAGCATACGAGACGTCAGGACGAGTACAAAGCATGGCGTATATGATAGACCCTATGGCGAGCGCATAAGGGATCTTATCCATGCGATCTCTCTCCTCCTTAGAAGAGGGACATTGAGTCTTCGAAAGACTCACACCATGTGATAAAGGCAGAAATCCTTTCTTGGAATTTTGCATAGCAAAACGATCTAGCACTTTATCAATGTATGTACTCTGACTTAGTCCAAGTAATCTTTTAGATCTATCTCTATAGATCTTGATGCCTAGAATATAGGCAGCTTCACCTAAGTCCTTCATCGAGAAACAATTCCCTAACCACATCTTCACAGACTGGAGTGAGGGAATATCATTTCCGATGAGAAGTATGTCATCTACATACAAGACAAGAAATACAACTGTGCTCCCACTATTTCTCTTGTAGACACAAGGCTCATCTTCATTCTTGATGAAACCAAACTCTTTGATTGCATCATCGAATCGAAGATTCCAGCTTCGAGAGGCTTGCTTTAGTCCATAAATGGACCTTTGCAGTTTGCATACCTTTCCAGGATGCTTTGGATCTTCAAAACCCTCAGGCTGTGTCATGTACACATCCTCGAGTAGCTTTCCATTCAGAAAAGCGTTTTTGACATCCATCTTACAGATCTCATAATCATGGTAGGCTGCAATAGCAAGTATGATCCGAATGGATTTAAGCATCACAACTGGTGAAAAGGTTTCTTCATAGTCAATACCATGAATTTGTTTGAATCCTTTAGCCACCAATCTACCTTTATAGGTATGCTTATTACCATCCATGTCAGTCTTTACTTTAAAGACCCACTTACACCCAATGGGTTTTACCCCTTCAGGTGGATCAACCAAAGTCCATACTTGGTTAGTGTACATGGATTCCATTTCGGATCTCATGGCCTCTAGCCATTTCTCGGAATCTGGGCTCATCATAGCTTCTTTATAGGATGTAGGCTCGTCAAGATTGATAAGCAATACATCACCGTTGTCAGTCAAGAGAAAAGAATATCTCTCGGGTTGACGACGGATCCTATTAGATCTACGAAGAGGTTGGTCTACTTGAACAGGTGTTTGCTCCACAACTCTTTGGGCAACAAATTCCTCATCCACAACACTTTGTGGTGCGTGTTCATTTTCCATCGAAGCCTTAGTGTTATCATCATCTTGAACTTCTTCAAGATGAATTTTACTCCCACTAGTATTTCTAGAAATAAATTCTCTTTCTAGAAAGACAGCATTTCTGGCAACAAACACCTTGCCAAGTGTGGGATTGTAAAAGTAATATCCCTTAGTTTCCTTGGGATATCCTACAAAATAGCACTTATCTGATTTGGGTCCTAGTTTATCTGAGACTTGACGTCTAACGTAAGCTTCACAACCCCAAATCTTTATAAAAGACATTTTGGGACTCTTCAGTCCATATCGTATATGGTGTCTTTTCTACGGCTTTTGATGGAACGCGATTAAGTGTGAAAGCTACGTCTCTAGAGCTAAACCCCAAAAGGAAGTAGGTAGATCGATCGGCTCATCATTGATCGTACCATATCTAATAGAGTACGATTTCTCCTCTCGGATACACCATTCCATTGTGGTGTTCCAGGGAGTGAGTTGGGATATTATCCCACACTCACCAGTGATCACTAAACTCTTGACAAAGGTATTAACCAAATTGATCTGATCTAAGTAGATTAATACGCTTACCAAGTTGTATTTGTACTTCATTATTGAATTCTTTGAACATTTCAAAGGATTATGACTTATGTATCATCAAATATAAGTAGCCAAATCTACTCATATCATCGCGAAAGTAATAAAGTACTTATAGCCTCCTCAAGCCGACATTGAAAGGGCCACATACATCAAGATGTATGAGTCCTAACAAATCCGTCGCTCTCTCGCCATGTCCACTAAATGGAGTTTTAGTCATCTTTCCTAACATACAAGACTCGCATACCTCATATGATTCAAAATCAAATGAGTCCAATAATCCATCTTTATGGAGATTTTTTCATTTATGTGACCTAGGCGACAAAGGAGATATGTCGGTTCAAATCATTCGATTTGAACCGCTTTGGTATTTACGTTATAAATTGGGTTATCTAAATCTAGAACATAGAGACCATTCATAAGTGGTGCATTACAATAGAACATTTCATTTAAATAAATGGAACAACATTTGTCCTTTATTATAAAAGAAAAGTTTTTCTTGTCTAAACAAGATACAGAAATTATGTTCTTTGTTAATGCGGGTACATATAAGCACTCCTCTAGTTCTAAGATAAGCCCAGTGGGCAAAGACAAAGAATATGTTCCTACAGCTACAGCAGCAACTTTGCGCCATTGCCTACTCGTAGGTCCACTTCACCCTTTGCCATTATTCTACTATTTCTCAGTCCCTGCACATTAGTACAAATGTGAGATGCACATCCGGTATCTAATACCCATGTAGAAGAAATAGATAGATTAACTTCTATAACGTGTATACCTGAGGCAGAAGTCCCACTTCTTTTATTCTTTACTTCCTCAAGGTAGACTTTGCAGTTCCGCTTCCAGTGTCCAGTCTCACCGCAATGGAAGCAGTCCCCTTCCTTAGGTACTTTACCTTTACCCTTTGAAGTGGATGAATTGGCCTTGCCTTTGGCTTGGGTCTTACCCTTGCCTTTGCGCTTACCTTTGCCCTTCTTGACCATTAGTACGTTGCTAACTTTCTTTTTGAGATTCGGTTCAGCAGTTCTTAACATGCTGAGAATCTCAGGCAAAGGTTTATCAATTTCATTCATGTTATAATTCATGACGAATTGATTATATGCTTCCGGCAACGATTGCAGGATAACATCGGTTGCCAATTCTTGGCTCAGTGGAAAACCTAGTCTTTCAAGGTTCTCAACGTACCCAATCATTTTGAGTACGTGAGTTCCTACAGGTGTTCCTTCTTGCATCTTGCATGCAAAAAGAGCCTTAGACACTTCAAAACGCTCGTGCCTAGCTTGTCCTTGATATAGTTGTTTCAAATGCTCAACCATATCATAGGCATCCATGTTCTCATGTTGCTTCTGAAGCTCAGAGTTCATGGTGGCAAGCATAAGGCATGACACATCTAATGCGTCATCTTGATGCTTCTTATAAGCATCCTTTTCAGCACGAGTGGCCGTAGGGGCGGGTATTTCAGGGGTAGCCTGCTCTAGGACATATAGTTTGCGTTCTTGCTTGAGGATAATCCTCAAGTTCCTATACCAGTCAAGAAAGTTTGCTCCATTGAGCTTGTCCTTCTCAAGGACAGATCGCAAGTTGAGGGGGTGTGTCGTGTTAGATGACATGGTGATCTACAACATTAAAATGCAAAGTTAAGTATCATACCTAAATCATTTAATTAGGCCTTTAATTAAATGAGGCTCCCACTAAATTCTCATAGCTACTATTTAGCTATAAATTTATATGGGATAAAGATCCACATCATAATTCGTCTTGAGTTAGCTTTGGCTAATCGCCCAAGACGTAGTATAATTAGGTAGGCAATCTTTTGCCAATTACATCTGATGTAACTCTTTAATAGCTTTGGTTAAGTTTTAGATTAGTTTAGTGTTTATTCCTAAACCAGCTTCCAGGCTGTGGCTAGGCACAGGGGCCTTCTTGGATATCGGAGCAACGACCACTTCTAAGACAAAGCTGATGTTCGGAAATCACACAAAACTAATGTTAACACTTATGTTCAAAGCTAATATATGCCTCTACTTTCTTAACCAATTAAGAAAACACTTAATTAAGTCTTAACCAAGACTGATAGCGGGACATCACGATTGTCCACTCGCACCCCTCCAAGATAAAATGCATTGCTTTGCTTTGGCAAACCCAATAACAAATGATCGAGGAAGTAGTGAGTACCAACTTTGGTAGGCATATCGTTTAGACTTATTAAGAAATAAACATGTATCATATACATATTAGCATACATCACATATAAGCTAAACTAACATGCATCACATACATATTAAACTAACGTGTCATGGTTATGGCCCTTATTCTACAATCTTCTCAAGCCAATGAAAAGATTGATTGGTCAACCTAGGGATAGCATCTTCTCCTAAGTGCTTCCTTTTGGTTGTCTTGTGTGTTGACTTCCTCCTTGTAACCTCATCTTCCAATGGACCCTCCATCCTTGTTTTTTACATTACAAAAGGAGAAATACTCGAGTTACATTCGAGTCTAAAACTAATTTTACAACAAGAATATTAGGAGAAAGGCACGACACGCAGGCCGTATTAAGAATTACAACACACAATCACAAACTCTTTGGGACTAGGCCATAACCATGCACCATGTCATTTTAACTTTTAAAAGACATTGGATATTTTATTATGTTTGAAAATTTGCTAATGCAATTATCAACTCATAATAAAATTTATCCTACTTCTATATCAAATATAAAAAAAAACCTATTTTTATACGATCTTTCGCAAGTGGCTCGATACCAGTAGGAAATCTTATGCCAAAATGGCATATGCGCAACGGAAAATAGGATCCCTTCCAAGTGATCCATGCGAAAGCAAACTCGTATAAAATAAATTTCTCTAAACCAAACCTATCTTATAGGAGAGGATTACCTTTGTTGCGTGCCCTTGTTGATCCCGCTTTTCCTTTCGGTTTGTTGGATCTTTAGCACGTTCAAGTGTCCGTGCCTCTATACGTATTCACACGAGCACGCTCTTGTCTCACAAAAGGAAAACTAGAAGAGCTCTCCTTTACTTCTTGCTAGAGAAGTCCCTAAAGGAGAGGAAGAGAGGGAAAAGGAGAAAGGAAGAAGAAGACTCCTCTTCTTGCTAGCCTACACTCACAAACCCACACAACTAAAGCTTCCACCAAGCTCTCTCACAACCACAACACTAAAAACTCACTATGGCCGGCCACTCCATGGAGCCTTTTATAGGGTTGGAAAAACCCTTCCACCTCCTTCACATTCAATGCAATCCATTGCATTGAGACACACTCAAAAAGGATTTGGCTTCCTTGTTTGGCCGGCCACTTAAGGAGACAAAACCATTTTGTTTCCTTCCACCTTAACTAGCTTAGGTGGATGCTTAGGTGGCATGCTTATGTGGCATGCTTATGTGGCATTCTTATGTGGCATTCATGCATGTTGAATTAATCTTATTAATTCAATTAAGCTTATGTTATCATATTGAATTAATCTTATTAATTCAATTAAGCTTATGTTATCATATTGAATTAATCTTATTAAATCAATAAGGTAACATATTGAATTAATCTCATTAATTCAATTAGCTAAAATTCTCATTAAGCTTAAAGTCCAAAAACCATTTTGTACTTAAGCTTAGTCCCATATTATTCTAGTCAAACTAGAATACTCTAATTCCTCTAATTATCATGCTCTTTGTGTGTGACCCTATAGGCTCTCATAACGTTGGCAGTGGACCTAAACTCTTTTAGATACACAAGCAATGAGCGGCATCTAGCAATGCATCATTGCTACCCAAGTTACGAGATAAGTCAAGATCCGACTAACCTTTCCGTGACTACTATAATATATGACCGTGTCCTTCTATCCTTGATATCAGATTGATCAATGAGGCATAGACCGTGTCATCCTCGATCAATCTATGTGTTTCTTGATCCCTGAGTAAACTAACTCAAACAAATGAGCTCAATATCTCATATTGACTCATTCGAGCATGGCCATGCGTTTTAGTAGTTCTACTCAATCAAGGGGCCCACCGATATCACTCCGTCATATGGAAGGATAGATCCCATCTACATCACTCACATCCCTCGCATAATTTGTTACATACCCGATGTCGCCTTTATGGTCCACCACATTACGGGTGACGTTTGTGATACCAAAGTACATAACTCCTTATGTAGGGAACCATAGTGACTTCAGGTCTAAGGACTATTCATACCAATAGTCACATGAGAAAGTTTATGACACTCATATAACGATCCATGAAACTTTCTCATGGCGGGTCAGTTCAGTATATATTCTCCAATATATACCCATGTGTCAACTTGATATCATATATCCATGACTTGTGAGATCAAGTCATCAATTGACCTACATGCTAGTCTTTATGTATTAATATTGCCCTTGCATATTAATACTTGACTAGGAACATTTAGGAAAGTGTTCTCTACAGCCTCTCATAATCAATTCTGCCAATTGATGTGCTGTAGATAAGAACCTACTTTTCTAGGGCATTATTATATTTAAATTAGCTGGCACAAGCAAGATGTAAATATAATAACCAATCCTTTGCCTTTATAGAATATGATACAAAATGTTCCCTATTCAACCATCACATGATTGGTTCTAGGGCTATAACTAACATTCACATCGGTTGATAAAACCAAGGTATGCAAGTTGCGACGATCCATTTATGGATTGAAGCAAGCATCCAGGAGCTGGAATATCCATTTTGATGAGACAATCAAAAAGTTTGATTTCTCACAAAATCCAGACGAACCTTATGTGTACAAGAAGGTTAGTGGGAGTGCAGTCGTGTTCCTAGTATTGTATGTCGATGACATATTACTTATAGGAAACGATGTGTCAATCTTACAGTCAGTTAAGGTTTGGTTATCCAAGACATTCTCCATGAAAGACCTGGGAGAAGCAACCTACATCCTTGGGATTAAGATCTATAGAGATAGATCGAAACGGTTGCTTGGTCTTTCGCAGTCTACATATATAGACCGAGTGCTAAAGAGGTTTAGCATGTCAGAATCCAAGAAAGGTTATCTGCCCATCAGGCATGGGGTACACCTTTCGAAGTCTATGTGTCCGCGCACAGAAGACGAGAGGATTTGCATGAGTAAGATTCCCTATGCATCCGCAATAGGATCTATCATGTATGCTATGTTATGTCACGAGGCCGATGTATCATATGCTCACGAGTGTCACGGCGGATACGATCGATCGAGAATGGATCATTGGCGGTGTTAAGGCGATCCTTAAGTACTTGAGAAGAACTAAGGATGTGTTCTAATATATGGAGAAGGGACATGGTGATACGCGGGTATACGGATGCGGCTTCGAGACGGACAAGGATGATTCGGTCTCGATGCGGATCGTGTTCACCTTGAATAGAGCGGATGAGTTGGAAAAGTTCTGGCGATTCTACCAGCGAGGCGAATATATTGCGCCGGCGGGCGAAAAGGCGGTTTGGATCAAGAAGTTCGTTCATGAACTTGGTGTGATTCCGGCCATTATTGAAGCAATACCAGTCTACTGCGACAACAATGGAGCAATTGCACAGGCGAAAGAGCCAAGGTCTGATCAACGATCCAAACATGTGCTTCGCCGCTATCATCTTATCAGAGAGATCATAAGTAGGAACGAAATACAAATCGAGAAAATTCTCACTGAAAGGAACTTAGCGGATCCTTTGACTAAAGCATTACCTCAAAGTAAGTTTGAGGGTCATGTTAGAGCTTATGGTATTGGATACCATAGCGATTGGCATTAGGCCAAGTGGGAGTCTGTTAGTAATATATGAGAGATGTCCTAAGGCAATCGCCTTATGTATGAACCATTTATATGATAAATGAAGATTCACTATTTGAGTATACATGTTTTATGTATTTGATTGGATCTTAAACTCATTTACTGAATGTCCACGATACGATTCACAGCATGAGAGAATTTGTGATTGGATCACAACTAGTGAGTATCTCTACATGTGTAATTGTGTTGTATCGGAATTATCCCTAGTCGATGAATTGATGGATCTGGACACCATCAATTCTGTTGAGACTAGCACGAGGTATACTCCTTGGTGTATCCAAGCAGCTGATTCTCACTGGCTGGAGACATAGTGATGTCCGGAGTTAATCGTGGATCCTAGTTATGGTAACTAGTTCATTGGAGTGACCAGCCGTAAGACTTCATATGGTTCTCTGCATATATAGATATGTCAATGAAGTTCTTACTGTGGCTTAAGTGTGATGTTCCTTTGACTTGCGGTATTCAAGTCATCTTGATCATGGAGACTTATGCTTTGACATCTTAAGCAAACATCTCCAAGGAGATGTGGACCCGGGATGATTGGGTATAAGTCGAAGTGATCGAAGGTGTTTGAATAGCCTATAAAGGATTCACCACTCCTTGCGAGGAGATGTATACCCATGGCCTCTCGTCGGATTGTTACTAAAGTCTTTGGCCAAAGCATTACATGTTTAGAGTAAGGTACTCTTTGATACATGTGGAGTAACTAGAATCCGTAGGACGAGGAAATGATACTTGGGCTAGGTGTGACGTAGTCAGCCTAGTGGGGACTGACACAATAGACCATGTCTGAACCAAGTGGGTATAAGATGAGTGAAGGGAATGGGGCACGATTCATTCGAGCTCTTGAAGGGTTTGAAAATAGTTACGGATCAACCGTTGATCTTTTGGTTAATTGGGGATCATGATGTACTACTAGGTGCCACTCATGATCGTTCTATAATTAATGGTTAATTATAGACGGCCAACATAAATCGAGAACCTATTTGGTCACACGCACAACGAGTGTAATCCAAAGGATTTAAAACGAGCTTGAGAATGAGATTCTCAGACCGAGAGAAACTATGTTTGGTTGGACCAAACATAAAGCGAGCGTGGAATTGTTTCAGTCGCAATGGAAGCGTGGATGGGCAGTGTCTTATGAAGACATAATGGATGGACCAAAATGGTTTGGTTCTAATCCAATTGATGAGAATAAACCAAATGGTTTGGTTTATATTAAACGAATGAACCAAAGGTTGGTTCGGTTCGTTTTAACTTAAAATAAACCATCATGGTTTGGTTTATTTTAACTTATCTTAATGGAGCGGGTTAACGGGCTTTATGGATATGATCCATCAACCATTAAGAGAATTAGTTCTCTATAAAAGTGGGCTTAAGGGATTGTTAAACCCTAATCATCCAAAAACCCTAGCCTCTTAGAGTTGCTGCCCACCCCAATTGTTGGAGTTTCGGCGCCAACCCTAAAGCTGCCGCCGCCCAGCTTTGTGCCGCCATCCAAGACCCTTGCCGGCATCCAAGCTCCAGCCGGTGAACCTCCGGCGACCCTCCGGTGATCTCCTATAGGTTAGGCATCAAGGTGAGGCTTTTCTCTCCTTGTTTTGGCCGGCGCCTACTCCTCCACCAAGCTGTCCAGTTTTCTGGACAGCTTCTCCTCGGGCGTCGTTTGGGCGGCGGTTAGTGCTCGACAGCGGCTAACATACGGGATTTGATCTCCGGTAATCCTCTGGTGGAGGGCGAAGGATTCGTCAAGCGGTTGTGAATACCTCTCGGAGAAGCGAGTTTTGAGAACTTCGTTTTGGATCCGAATTTGGATTCGGATCGTGATCATCTCTCGATCACGTCGTCTTCAACACGAGGCTAGTAACCCGTGCACGAAGAGCGAAGCTCGTGACTTAGCGAAGTCATCGAGGAGCTCGGCGTGGATACGGATAGAGACGATTCTTACGAGGATCGTTCCGGTTGATGCCGTTCCCGCTACACGTCATACGGAAGGTATAACGTAGTTTAATTTCCTTTTATTGCAATTTTAATTTACGGTTATGTCCACACTTGTTGTAATAGCATGCGTGTGTTGTGTGTGTTGTAATAAATAGGAGTATTTATTATTTTTATTGCTTCCGCTATGCTCATGTTTTCGAAACATGATCGAACACACACACGCCGCGGTGCCAGAAACCCAACAACTAGTTCATTGGAGTGACCAGCCGTAAGACTTCATATGGTTCTCTGCATATATAGATATGTCAATGAAGTTCTTACTGTGGCTTAAGTGCGATGTTCCTTTGACTTGCGGTATTCAAGTCATCTTGATCATGGAGACTTATGCTTTGACATCTTAAGCAAACATCTCAAAGGAGATGTGGACCCGGGATGATTGGGTATAAGTCGAAGTGATCGAAGGTGTTTGAATAGCCTATAAAGGATTCACCACTCCTTGCGAGGAGATGTATACCCATGGCCTCTCATCGGATTGTTACTAAAGTCTTTGGCCAAAGCATTACATGTTTAGAGTAAAGTACTCTTAGATACATGTGGAGTAACTAGAATCCGTAGGACGAGGAAATGATACTTGGGCTAGGTGTGACGTAGTCAGCCTAGTGGGGACTGACACAATAGACCATGTCCTGAACCAAGTGGGTATAAGATGAGTGAAGGGAATGGGGCACGATTCATTCGAGCTACTGAAGGGTTTCAGAAATAGTTCTGGATCAACCGTTGATCTTTTCGGTTAAGTGGGGATCATGATGTACTACTAGGTGCCACTCATGATCGTTCTATAATTAATGGTTAATTATAGACGGCCAACATAAACCGAGAACCTATTTGGTCACACGCACAACGAGTGTAATCCAAAGGATTTAAAATGAGCTTGAGAATGGGATTCTCAGACCGAGAGAAACTATGTTTGGTTGGACCAAACATAAAACGAGCATGAAATTGTTTCAGTCGCAATGGAAGCGTGGATGGGCAGTGTCTTATGAAGACATAATGGATGGACCAAAATGGTTTGGTTCTAATCCAATGGATGAGAATAAACCAAAGGGTTTGGTTTATATTAAACGAATGAACCAAAGGTTGGTTCGGTTCGTTTTAACTTAAAATAAACCATCATGGTTTGGTTTATTTTAACTTATCCTAATGGAGCGGGTTAACGGGCTTTATGGATATGATCCATTAACCATTAAGAGAATTAGTTCTCTATAAAAGAGGGCTTAAGGGATTGTTAAACCCTAATCATCCAAAACCCTAGCTTGAAGTTGCCGCCCACCCCTTGGAGGAATTTTGGCGCCAACTACAAGCTGCGCCGTCAAGACCCTTACTGCGTCCAAGCTCCAGGTGAACCTCCGCGACCCTCGTGATCTCCTATAGGTTCGGCATCAAGGTGAGCCTTTTCTCTCCTTGTTTTGGCCGGCGCCTACTCCTCCACCAAGCTGTCCAGTTTTCTGGACAGCTTCTTCTCCTCTCGTCGGAGCGTTGTTTGGACGACAGTTAGTGATCCGACAGCGGCTAACATACCGGGGATTTGATCTCCGATAATCCTCTGAGGTGGAGGGGCGATTCGTCCAATCGGTTGTGAATACCTCTCCGGAGAAGCGAGTCTTGAGGACTTGTTTTAGGTCCGAATTTGGATTCGATAGTGATCATCTCTCGATCACGTCGTCTTCAACACGAGGCTAGTAACCCGTCTGAAGAGGCTCGTGGCTTGGCGAAGTCATCGAGGAGCTCGGCGTGGAACGGATAGAGCGATTCTTACGAGGATCATTCGGTTGATGCCGTTCCGCTACGTCATACGAAAGGTATAACGTAGTTTAATTTCCTTTTATTGCAAATTTTAATTTACGGTTATGTCTACACTTGTTGTAATATGCATGCGTGTGTTGTAATAAATATAGATTTATTATTTTTAATTGCTTCCGCTGTGCTCATGTTTACGAAACATGATCGAACACACACACGCCGCGGTGCCGGAAACCCAACAGTGGTATCAGAGCCCAGGTTGTGTTTCAACATAATCGTAAAATGGTTTTGCGATAGTCATAATGTATTTCTGGAAATTTTCTAAATTTTGGAAATTTAGAAGTATTTATGGAAATTTTTCAATTTTGGAAAGTCTAGAAGTATTTATGGAAATCTTCCACTTTTGGAAAGTTGGAAGTATTTATGGAAATTGATATTTTCCATAAATAAAATATTTGATTAGATTCTGGAAATTTGTTTCCTAATTTAATCATGATTTGATTTGGGAAATCAAATCTTAAAATATTTTATTTCCATAAGTAGTTTTAAAGATTTAGGAAATTGGTTTCCTAAATAGATTTTTCTTAATCAAATAATTCCATGAATAAAATATGTGATTAGATTTGGAAATTTGTTTCCTAATTTAATTATGATTTGATTTGGAGAATCAAATCTTAAACATATTTTATTTCCATAAATAGTTATGACATATAAGGAAATTATAAACATGACATAATTGTATGTCATGTAATTGCATTAGATGCATAACATTATGCCATGCGTGTCGTGACATGTAGATGTATGCCATGTATGTCATGCCATGTAGATAATAGTTATTTGCATGCAAAGAGGATGAGACATAAAAACCCTTAATCAATATTAAAGCCTACACCTTCCATTAATATGGTTAGAACCAGAGTTCTGTTTCTTGTTTGGGTTGTTGGACTCTCTCCAAGCCCGGCTCGAACTTTGAATATGTTCAAACCATGGAATAGTTTAATACTAATATGGTAAGAGTCAGAGGTCAATCGTTAGCTTTGGTTGTTGGACTCTCTCCAAGCTGGGCTAATTGGTTGAATGCGCTCTAACCATATTAAAACTATGTCCCGATTAATGGGTTGGCTTTAACCTGGAGCATCGGCTTGTTGGACTCTCTCCAAGGTCGATGTAAAGGGAGGTGAAGTTGGGTGCTATGCATATGATGCATACTTGTTAATGTGTTAACAACCCGATGTATGTGTGAACATTCAATTAGTTGATAGTACATTGTGATAGTTGCATATACGTGATATGCAATCGGTATAGTTGATACCTACCGTCGTAGTTATGAATGGCTTGTTGGACTCTCTCCAAGGTTGTTCATAACTATGATGGATATCAGCCCATTCGGAGATGGACCTACGATCTCCCGAAGTGATTTTGGGGTTTTTGAAATTCGAAAAATGAATGGGATTAATAAATGTATATTGATGCATTTTAAAATCATCTTTCTCATATATGCTCGTTTTGTATTTCTAGGTCAATAAATTGATCATGACGTCTTTGAATTTGTGCACTATTTTGGATTCGAACAAACTGACTGGGCCTAACTTCCTAGACTGGCTTAGAAACCTAAGAATTGTTCTCAAGGCAGAAAAGCTTGCATATGTCCTTGAAGAGCCTCTTCCTGACCGTCCTAAGGACGAAGCAACTCCAGACCAAATGTTGGTCTATCAGAAACATGTGGCAGATTCTGAGATGGCGAGTTGCATCATGCTAGCGGCGATGGTACCTGAGCTGCAGAAGCAGCATGAGCATATGGATGCTAACACTATGGTCTTCCATCTTCATGAGTTGTTCGATGAGCAAGCGAGATCCGAAAGGTTCGAGGTCTCTAGGCTCCTCTTCACCACGAAGATGCAAGAAGGTTCGTCTGTAGTACAGTTTGTGCTAAAGATGAACGGGTACATCGAGCGGCTAGCTACCCTCGGTTTTGTGATGGATCATAAGTTAAGTATTGACTTAATTCTGCATTGTTTGCCCATGAGTTTCTCGCAATTTGTGATGAACTATCGGATGAACAAATTGGAATCCACCATTCCCGAGCTCCTCAATATGCTGAAGACTGTGGAGCCTTCTGTAAAGCATGAGGAGAAGGCGGTTCTGTTAGTTGATTCCTCAAAGAAAGGTTCTAAGAGGAAGGCAAAAGAACAGAAGAAAGGAAAGAAAAAGGCAAAGAAGGCGGAACCAGCGCAAAAGGGCACTTGCCATCACTGTGGCAAAGAAGGCCACTGGCGAAGAAACTGCAAGATTTATCTTGAGTCCATGAAGAAGAAGAAGGCATCCGATGCCCCATCCTCTTCAGGTATCTTCGTTATTGATTGTCATTCTATTTCCTTAGACACTTGGGTATTGGATACTGGGTGTGGCTCACATATATGTAATGACATACATTGGCTAACGAATAGAAGAAGACTCGTCAAGGGAGAGTCAAATTAACGTGTTGGGAATGAAGCAAAGGTTCTTCGGTCGCCATCGAACTTATTCTTTGAAGCTCCTAGTGGACTAGTCTTGGAATGGACAATTGCTATTATGTTCCTTCTCTAATAAAGAACATTGTTTCTATTTCGCTTAAATAGAAATGGTTTCCATTTAACGTTTAGTAACAATTGTTGTTATATAACTTTGAATGGCGTACTTTATGGAACTGGAACTTTGAGTAATGGCATTTATACGTTGGACGTATCCAGTGACATTTTCAATATCGAAGCGAGCAACACGCGTGCTCGAAAGGATAATCACATAGACTCCTATATGTGGCATTGTCGTCTTGGCCATATAAGCAAGAAACGCATGTCCGAATTACACCGATGTGGAATTCTGGAATCGTTTGAATTGGATTCATACGATACATGCGAATCATGCTTAAAAGGCAAGATGACTAAGTTACCTTTTACTGGAAAAGGTGAACGAGTGGGAGAGTTACTAGGTCTAGTACATACTGATGTATGTGGACCTATGTCAACTCAAGCATTAGGAGGCTATAGCTACTTCATTACCTTCACCGATGATCACTCACGGTTTGGGTATGTGTTCTTGATGAAACACAAGTCTGAAGCCTTTGAAAGGTTCAAGGAATTCAGAAATGAAGTAGAGAAACAACATGACAAGAGTATTAAAATACTTCGATCGGATCGAGGAGGTGAATACTTAAGTCAAGAGTTTCTTGATTATCTAAGAGACAATGGCATATTGTCTCAATGGACTCCGCCCTATACACCACAGCATAATGGTGTATCTGAGAGGCGTAACCGAACCTTGTTGGACATGGTCAGGTCAATGATGAATCATGCAACTCTTCCCAAGTCCTTTTGGGGTTATGCACTTCAGACAGCTGTTTACTTGTTAAACAGAATGCCTACCAAGGTAGTCTCAACCACTCCATATGAGATATGGAATGGTAAGAAACCTCATGTATCTTACTTGAAGATATGGGGTTGTCCTGCTTATGTGAAGCGGACTGTATCAGACAAACTGGATGCTAAGTCTGATAAATGTCTATTTATTGGATACCCTAAGGAAACAAGGGGTTACCAATTCTATCATCATGTGGAACAAAAGGTGTTTGTTTCAAGGCATGCTGTGTTTCTAGAGAAAGAGTTTCTCTTGCAAGAAAAGATGGGAGTGTCGTCGAGCTTGAGGAGGCTCGAGAGACTCAAATAGACATTGATGAGATACGGTGAAACACAAATACAACTCATAGTGATGAGCAATCTGGACCTATTGTAACACCACATCTTCGTAGATCTGGTAGAACACGCAATATTCCTGAGAGATATGGATTTCTCGTAAGTGAATCGAACGACGTGTTACTCATTGATGATGAGGAGCCTACCGGTTATGAAGAAGTGCTGACAAGTTCAGAAAGGGATAAGTGGCTTGGTGCCATGAAGTCGGAAATGGATTCCATGTATGAAAACCAAGTTTGGAACTTGGTTGACCCACCTGAAGGCATAAAGCCTATAGGGTGCAAGTGGGTTTTCAAGAAGAAAACCGACATGGATGGTAATGTGATTACCTATAAGGCTAGATTGGTGGCGAAAGGATATCGTCAAAAACAAGGTGTTGATTATGACGAAACCTATTCGCCTGTAGCTATGCTTAAATCCATTCGGATGCTCCTGGCCATAGCGGCTCATTATGATTATGAGATATGACAGATGGATGTGAAAAACAGCTTTCCTTAATGGAAACCTGCTCGAGGACGTGTATATGATACAGCCTGAGGGTTTCACATCGGTTGATAAAACCAAGGTATGCAAATTGCGACGGTCCATTTATGGATTGAAGCAAGCATCCAGGAGCTGGAATATCCGTTTTGATGAGACGATCAAAAAGTTTGATTTCTCGCAAAATCCAGACGAATCTTGTGTGTACAAGAAGGTTAGTGGGAGTGCAGTCGTGTTCCTAGTATTGTATGTCGATGACATATTACTTATAGGAAACGATGTGTCAATCTTACAGTCAGTTAAGGTTTGGTTATCCAAGACATTCTCCATAAAAGACCTGGGAGAAGCAACCTACATCCTTGGGATTAAGATCTATAGAGATAGATCGAAACGGTTGCTTGGTCTTTCGCAGTCTACATATATAGACCGAGTGCTAAAGAGGTTTAGCATGTTGGAATCCAAGAAAGGTTATCTGCCCATCAGGCATGGGGTACACCTTTCGAAGTCTATGTGTCCGCGCACAGAAGACGAGAGGATTTGCATGAGTAAGATTCCCTATGCATCCGCAATAGGATCTATCATGTATGCTATGTTATGTACGAGGCCCGATGTATCGTACGCTCTAAGTGTCACGAGCAGATACCAATCTGATCTAGGGATGGATCATTGGGCGGCTGTTAAGACAATCCTTAAGTACTTGAGAAGAACTAAGGATGTGTTCCTAATATATAGAGAAGGGGACATGGTGATACGAGGGTATACGGATGCCAGCTTCCAGACAGACAAGGATGATTCGGTCTCGATGCGGATCGTGTTCACCTTAAATGGGGCGCGATGAGTTGGAAAAGTTCCAAACAAGAGATCGTAGCGGATTCTACCATCGAGAATATATTGCGGCGAGCGGCAAAGAGGAAGCGGTTTGGATCAAGAAGTTCGTTCATGAACTTGGTGTGATTCCGGCCATTGTTGAAGCAATACCGGTCTACTGCGACAACAATGGAGCAATTGCACAGGTGAAAGAGCCAAGGTCTGATCAACGATCCAAACATGTGCTTCGCCGCTATCATCTTATCAGAGAGATCATAAGTAGGAACGAAATACAAATCGAGAAAATTCCCACTGAAAGGAACTTAGCGGATCCTTTGACTAAAGCATTACCTCAAAGTAAGTTTGAGGGTCATGTTAGAGCTTATGGTATTGGATACCGTAGCGATTGGCATTAGGCCAAGTGGGAGTCTGTTAGTAATATATGAGAGATGTCCTAAGGCAATCGCCTTATGTATGAACCATTTATATGATAAATGAAGATTCACTATTTGAGTATATATGTTTTATGTATTTGATTGGATCTTAAACTCATTTACTGAATGTCCACGATAAGATTCACAGCATGAGAGAATTTGTGATTGGATCACAACTAGTGAGTATCTCTACATGTGTAATTGTGATGTATCGGAATTATCCCTAGTCGATGAATTGATGGATTTGGACACCATCAATTTTGTCGAGACTAGCACGAGGTATACTCCTTGGTGTATCCAAGCGGTGATTCTCCTTTGGGGAGACATTGTGATGTCCGGAGTTAATCGTGGATGCTAGTTATGGTAACTAGTTCATTGGAGTGACCAGCCGTAAGACTTCATATGGTTCTCTGCATATATAGATATGTCACTGAAGTTCTTACTGTGGCTTAAGTGCGATGTTCCTTTGACTTGCGGTATTCAAGTCATCTTGATCATGGAGACTTATGCTTTGACATCTTAAGCAAACATCTCTAAGGAGATGTGGACCCGGGATGATTGTGTATAAGTCGAAGTGATCGAAGGTGTTTGAATAGCCTATAAAGGATTCACCACTCCTTGCGAGGAGATGTATACCCATGGCCTCTCGTCGGATTGTTACTAAAGTCTTTGGCCAAAGCATTACATGTTTAGAGTAAAGTACTCTTCGATACATGTGGAGTAACTAGAATCCGTAGGACGAGGAAATGATACTTGGGCTAGGTGTGACGAGTCGACCTAGTGGGGTGACACAATAGACCATGTCCTGAACCAAGTGGGTATAAGATGAGTGAAGGGAATGGGGCACGATTCATTCGAGCTACTGAAGGGTTTCAGAAATAGTTCTGGATCAACCGTTGATCTTTTCGGTTAATTGGGGATCATAATGTACTACTAGGTGCCACTCATGATCGTTCTATAATTAATGGTTAATTATAGACGGCCAACATAAACCGAGAACCTATTTGGTCACACGCACAACGAGTGTAATCCAAAGGATTTAAAACGAGCTTGAGAATGGGATTCTCAGACCGAGAGAAACTATGTTTGGTTGGACCAAACATAAAATGAGCATGAAATTGTTTCAGTCGCAATGGAAGCGTGGATGGGCAGTGTCTTATGAAGACATAATGGATGGACCAAAGTGGTTTGGTTCTAATCCAATGGATGAGAATAAACCAAAGGGTTTGGTTTATATTAAACGAATGAACCAAAGGTTGGTTCGGTTCGTTTTAACTTAAAATAAACCATCATGGTTTGGTTTATTTTAACTTATCCTAATGGAGCGGGTTAACGGGCTTTATGGATATGATCCATTAACCATTAAGAGAATTAGTTCTCTATAAAAGAGGGCTTAAGGGATTGTTAAACCCTAATCATCCAAAACCCTAGCTTGAAGTTGCCGCCCACCCCTTGGAGGAATTTTCGGCGCCCAACTACAAGCTGCCGCCGCCCAGCTTTGTGCCGCCGTCCAAGACCCTTGTCGGCGTCCAAGCTCCAGCCGGTGAACCTCCGGCGACCCTCCGGTGATCTCCTATAGGTTCGGCATCAAGGTGAGCCTTTTCTCTCCTTGTTTTAGCCGGCGCCTACTCCTCCACCAAGCTGTCCAGTTTTCTGGACAGCTTCTTCTCCTCTCGTCGGAGCGTCGTTTGGACGACGGTTAGTGATCCGACAGCGGCTAACATACCGGAGATTTGATCTCCGGTAATCCTCTGAGGTGGAGGACGAAGGATTCGTCAATCGGTTGACGAATACCTCTCCGGAGATGCGAGTCTTGAGGACTTGTTTTTAGGTCCGAATTTGGATTCGGATAGTGATCATCTCTCGATCACGTCGTCTTCAACACGAGGCTAGTAACCCGTACGAAGACGAAGCTCGTGGCTTGGCGAAGTCATCCCAAGGAGCTCGGCGTGGATACGGATAGAGACGATTCTTACGAGGATCGTTCCGGTTGATGCCGTTCCCGCTACACGTCATACGAAAGGTTTAACGTAGTTTAATTTCCTTTTATTGCTAATTTTAATTTACGGTTATGTCTACACTTGTTGTAATATGCATGCGTGTGTTGTGTGTGTTGTAATAAATATAGATTTATTATTTTTAATTGCTTCCACTGTGCTCATGTTTACGAAACATGATCGAACACACACACGCCGCGGTGCCGGAAACCCAACAAAAGAGACTGACCAACGCTCCAATCCTTGCTCTTCCGGACAGTAACGAAGGCTTCGACATGTACAACGATGCTTCCAAGTTGGGACTCGGAGTTGTACTCATGCAGAACGACAAGGTCATTGCCTATGCCTCTAGGCAACTCAAGGAACATGAAAGGAATTATCCCACTCACGATCTAGAGCTAGCGGCTGTGGTCTTCTCTCTCAAAACATGGAGGCATTATCTATATGGAGCTCAGTGTAGGATTTATACAGACCACCAGAGTCTGAAATATTTCTTCACACAGAAGGACCTAAACATGAGACAATGCAGATAGCTCGAGCTCATCAAGGATTATGACTGCAAGATCTTCTACCTTCCAGGAAAAGTGAACAAGGTGGCCGATGCACTTAGCAGGAAGTCCTGTGCCACCTTGATGTCTCTATCGGTATTATCTCGGCCCTTAGAAAAGGAAATTATGCGCTATGGAATCGAGGTTATTTCTGGGCAGCTTTCGAGCATGGCAATAATACCAGCACTATTCGATGACATATTAGCAAAACAAAGTGATGATCCAAGTCTCCAGAGGATCAAGCAAGAGATCCTAGAAAGAAAAGGCGAGAGTTTCCGTATCGCCAATAGCGGAGTATTATACCTTAGGGATCGATTATATATCCCTAACAATCCGGAACTACGCAAAAGGATATTAGAGGAGGCTCACGAAACCCCCTATTCTATACATTCGGAATCCACCAAAATGTATCAAGACCTGAAAGAGAAGTTCTGGTGGTCCGGTATGAAGAGGGACGTAGCTCAGCACGTTAGTACTGCACGACCGCCGATAAGTTAAAGCAGAACACCAGAGGCCTGGAGGAGTTCTGCAACCGATCCAAATTCCGGAGTGGAAATGGGAAGACATCTCTATGGATTTCTTTTCAGGTCTTCCCAGGACTACGAACGGATATGACGCTATATGGGTTATCATTGACAGATTGACAAAGTCAGCTCATTTCCTAGCGATCAAGATGACATATTCGATTGAGCAACTGGCTCAATTATATTCTAAGGAAATTATCAGACTGCATGGTATTCCCAAGACCATCATTTCAGATAGGGATGGTCGCTTCACTTCATAGTTTTGGGGATGCGTTCATAAGGCACTTAGCACGAAGCTGCATTTCAGTACCGCCTTTCATCCTCAGGCAGATGGGCAAACAGAAAGGGTGAACCAAGTACTGGAAGACATGTTACGAGCTTGTGCCTTGGATTTCAAAGGGAGTTGGTGCCGCTACTTATGTTTAGTGGAATTCGCTTACAATAATAGCTACCAAGCTACCATCGGAATGGCACCTTATAAAGCATTATATGGGAGGAGATGTAGGTCTCCGATCTGTTGGTACGAAGGTGGTGAGAAGAAAAAGATGGGACTTCAGACGGATTTCATCGACGACACCACTCGAGCGATACAGAATATCCACCAAAGAATAGAGACTGCTCAGAGTCGGCAGAAGAACTATGTGGATCAGCGACGTAGACCTTTGGAATTCAATGTCGGAGATTTGATATTTCTCCGGGTAGCTCCTATGAAAGGAATAATGAGATTCGGGAAGAAAGGAAAGCTAAGTCCGTGATACGTAGGACCGTACAAGATCCTAAAAAGAGTTGGCAAGGTAGCTCACGAGCTAAGACTACCTCAGGAGATGTCTACTATTCACAATGTGTTCCATGTCTCGATGCTTAAGAAGTGCATTTCCAGTACCTACCAAGTGGTCGAGCCACAGACAGTGCAAATTCAAGAGGACTTGAGCTATGAAAGTCGACCTATCCGGATACTAGACCGAGAAGTCAAAAGACTAAGGAATAAAAAAGTACCCTTAGTGAAGGTCCTATGGCAAAGTCAACGATACGAAGAAGCCACCTGGGAACGTGAGGATGACATGAAGCAAAAGTACCCCGAGTTGTTCTAAGTTTCGAGGATGAAACTTTTATAAGGTATAAGGGATTGTAACATCCCAAATTTTAGTTACTATATTTTTATTTAAAGGAAATATATATATATATATAGAAATAAGAATAATAAAAAAAATGAATAAATAGTTCGTAGTCGAGGCTTGAACCATGAACCGTTGATTTGGGGGAATAGGCTTCCCACCACTAAGTCATAAGATTACCAATTAGTAGGATATAACAGAATATATCTATTGGTAGAAAAAAAGAAAGAAGTTGATTAATCTAGCTGATCATTTAAAGGGGTAATTAGGTTAAGGAAAATCCTAATTTATATATTCTTTTTTTTCTTTTTCCCTAAACTCCATGCCGAAGCCCTATCTCCTCTCTCCTCCTCTTCTCTCCCAACGTCGACCAACACCCACCTCTCTCTCTCTCCCTCTTCTCTCCAAACGCCACCCATCTCATTCCTCTCTCTCTCTCGATCTTCATTTTCTTCCAGCCGCCGAACTCCATCTCTCTCTCCCATTCTTCCTCCGAGGAAAAAAAAAAGAAGAGCCTCAATAATATTTCCACCGTGTGAGATAATTCAAGAAGAGATTTTCAAGAGGGACTTGGTAGAGGATCACGCTAAAGTAAGGAAATACGTAGGAGGTCTTCTCTTTGCGAAGTCTAACGGTATAAATTGGTGAAAAAGCGTAGGTTGTAAGTATCCCCTCACCTGCAGTATAAGTGCTTATGATGTAATGTTGTATGCTTGATTTTGAACGAAAGAATCTAGAACTATGTGTAGAAGGTTCGGCTAATAGGATTAGAGAAATTATTCTTGAACAATCTTATGAAACTCTTTTTTTTCTTAAGGGACACCAAATTTCAGAAGCTGTCTTAGTAATAATTAACCAAAATAATAGTAGTTGATATTTTTTTTCATCTCACATCAAATTGGTCAAACCAAATATATATTGAGTTGATTTGGCTTGATTCCAAGTGTTATGACAGTTTGCTGTGTCAAAAATTAGCCAAGGAAATGGGTCTATTGATCCAGCATAAGTTTTATTTAGCTCCAACAAATTGTAAACCCCAGCAGTCTTATTAGGAATACTGGAGGATCTTACTAGGAATAGTAAGTGGGTGTGCTGGCATTGGTAAAGTCATCTTATTATTATAAGAACGAAACATCTATCTATTTATATTTTTGTTAATTTGGGGAAATGCTAATTTGTGTTAATCCATTGTACTTAGTTAATGTTTTCTAAGATTTGTATATATTTCTTAAATTTTCTGCATATTTTATTGTAAAGGATGTGTCAATTTGGTAGGCTTGCATGAATCTTCTTGTGCTTGTAACAAGGTTTTGATTTGATGATTTCTATTTATATTAGCTTAATTTTCCTTATGTCACTACCTTATGCCATGTTAAATTGTACTCATACCGATTTATGCTATGCTACATGCTTATGTTTTCACCCATGTTAGCATGACTCACGTATATGAAATGTCTAAGAAATGTTTCCTTAAGAGTGGGGACAAGAACACTCATTAGGACAAAGAACATGTATGTTATTTTACTTTATGCATGGCTTGTACCGGACCCTAACAAGGTCCACGAATGGGCTCCAAGGTTGCCCCTAGGTTGACGGATATAGTACAGACCTAGTAACCTAGTAGGTTCAGGATTAGCTACCTCGGATCTATTTAGAATGTGCGCGAATGATGTATGTGCTACAATGGCAGGCCCAATATATTGAGATTATGTTTAAGTATATAAACTATATGTTTTCAAAGAGCATCCAACATATACCCTTTTATGTTCATCGAATTATCATGTTTAGAGACAATGTACTGTTGCGATGAAAATGCTAAGTTTATGTCCTTTTCCTAAATTGATCATGTCTCTACTTTAAATAAATGTTGTGCTCATATGTTGTTTAAACGAACATGTCATTACTTTACTTTTAATTCATGACGTATGTTTTTGTGAGTAGGAAAGGACCTTACTAAGCCTATGTGCTTATAGTTTACTTTCCTTGTACTGCAGAAAAGGGCAAGGAATGGATAAATTAAAGGGAGCAGCAGTAGGGGCAAAGATGTGTGTGGCAGTGGCATGGTGGACGAGATCGTTTTTCATATACGGACTTATTCATGATTTTCAGTTTATGTGTAAACTGTTAGGAGACGTTAATGTTTTCTATGGTGGTTACTCATGTTTATTTTTATGAACCTTGAAATGGTTAATACATGTTTAGTTAAATAAATTGCTAAGACCTTTTGCCATGATTAAATTGTTAGGTTGATTGGGTTAATCTAATTAGAGTTAAAAGTTGTAAAGTTTTTAAATGCTTCCGCTGTTATATACATGAATGTATGATCGCGTAGCACCGCCGCCCGTCTATAGGATGTGTGATAGGTGTTAGTTAAAGCCCTAGAACCAATCATGTGATGGTTGAATAGGGAACATTTTGTATCATATTCTATAAAGGCAAAGGATTGGTTATTATATTTACATCTTGCTTGTGCCAGCTAATTTAAATATAATAATGCCCTAGAAAAGTAGGTTCTTATCTACAGCACATCAATTGGCAGAATTGATTATGAGAGGCTGTAGAGAACACTTTCCTAAATGTTCCTAGTCGAGTATTAATATGCAAGGGCAATATTAATACATAAAGACTAGCATGTAGGTCAATTGATGACTTGATCTCACAAGTCATGGATATATGATATCAAGTTGACACATGGGTATATATTGGAGAATATATACTGAACTGACCCGCCATGAGAAAGTTTCATGGATCGTTATATGAGTGTCATAAACTTTCTCATGTGACTATTGGTATGAATAGTCCTTAGACCTGAAGTCACTATGGTTCCCTACATAAGGAGTTATGTACTTTGGTATAGTCAAACGTCACCCGTAACAGGGTGGACCATAAAGGCGATTACTGGGTATATAACAAATTATGCGGAGGGATGTGAGTGATGTAGATGGGATCTATCCCTCTCATATGACGAGAGTGATATCGGTGGGCCCCTTGATTGAGTAGAACTACTAAAACGCATGGTCATGCTCGAATGAGTCAATATGAGATATTGAGCTCATTTGTTTGAGTTAGTTTACTCAGGGATCAAGAAACACATAGATTGATCGAGGATGACACGGTCTATGCCTCATTGATCAATCTGATATCAAGGATAGAAGGACACGGTCATATATTATAGTAGTCACGGAAAGGTTAGTCGGATCTTGACTTATCTCGTAACTTGGGTAGCAATGATGTATTGTTAGATGCCGCTCATTGCTTGTGTATCTAAAAGAGTTTAGATCCACTGCCAACGTTATGAGAGCCTATAGGGTCACACACAAAGAGCATGATAATTAGAGGAATTAGAGTATTCTAGTTTGACTAGAATAATTTGGGAATAAGCTTAAGTACAAAATGGTTTTTGGACTTTAAGCTTAATGAGAATTTTAGCTAATTGATTTAATGAGATTAATTCAATATGTTACCTTATTGATTTAATAAGATTAATTCAATATGATAACATAAGATTAATTGAATTAATAAGATTAATTCAATATGATTGAATTAATAAGATTAATTCAATATGATAACATAAGCTTAATTGAATTAATAAGATTAATTCAACATGCATGAATGCCACATAAGAATGCCACATAAGCATGCCACATAAGCATGCCACCTAAGCATCCACCTAAGCTAGTTAAGGTGGAAGGAAACAAAATGGTTTTGTCTCCTTAAGTGGCCGGCCAAACAAGGATATGTCTCAATGCAATGGATTGCATTGAATGTGTGGAGGTGAAAGGGTTTTTCCAACCCTATAAAAGACACCTCAAGTGGCCGGCCAAAAGAGAGCATTGGCTTTGTTGTTGGTGGAAGCTTTGGTTGTGTTGTTGTGGTTGTGAGAGAGCTTGGTGGAAGCTTTGGTTGTGTGTGTTTGTGAGTGTAGGCTAGCAAGAAGAGGAGTCTTCTTCTTCCTTTCTCCTTTTCCCTCTCTTCCTCTCCTTTAGGGACTTCTCTAGCAAGAAGTAAAGGAGAGCTCCTCTAGTTTTTCTTTTGTGAGACAAGAGCTTGCTCGTGTGGATACATATAGAGGCACGGACATTTGAACGTGCTAAAAGATCCAACACATCCAAGGAAAAGCGGGATTGCAAAGGGCACGCAACAAAGGTAGAACTCTCCTATAAGATAGGCTTGGTTTAGAGAAATTTATTTTATACGAGTTTGCTTTCGCATGGATCACTTGGAAGGGATCCTAATTTTCCGTTGCGCATATGCCATTTGGCATAAAGAATTCTACGGGTATCGAGCCACTTAGAAAGATCGTATAAAAATAGGTTTTCTATTTTATATGTGATATAGAAGTAGGATAAATTTTATTATGAGTTGATAATTGCATTAGCAAATTTTCAAACATAATAAAATATCCAATGTCTTTAAAAGTTAAAATGACATGGTGCATGGTTATGGCCTAGTCCCAAAAAGTTTGTGATTGTGTGTTGTAATTCTTAATACTCATGTGTCGTGCCTTTCTCCTAATATTCTTGTTGTAAAATTAGTTTTAGACTCAATGTAACTCGAGTATTTCTCCTTGTGTAATGTACAAAACAAGGATGGAGGGTCCATTGGAAGATGAGGTTACAAGGAGGAAGTCAACACACAAGACAACCAAAAGGAAGCACTTAGGAGAAGATGCTATCCCTAGGTTGACCAATCAATCTTTTCATTGGCTTGAGAAGATTGTAGAATAAGGGCCATAACCATGACACGTTAGTTTAATATGTATGTGATGCATGATTAGTTTAGCTTATATGTGATGTATGCTAATATGTATATGATACATGTTTATTTCTTAATAAGTCTAAACCATATGCCTACCAAAGTTGGTACTCACTACTTCCTCGATCATTTGTTATTGGGTTTGCCAAAGCAAAGCAATGCATTTTATCTTGGAGGGGTGCGAGTGGACAATCGTGATGTCCCGCTATCAGTCTTGGTTAAGACTTAATTAAGTGTTTTCTTAATTGGTTAAGAAAGTAGAGGCATATATTAGCTTTGAACATAAGTGTTAACATTAGTTTTGTGTGATTCAACATCGGCTTTGTCTTAGAAGTGGTCGTTGCTCGATATCCAAGAAGGCCCCTGCCTCGCCACCTGGAAGTCGGTTTAGGAATAAACACTAAACTAATCTAAAACTTAACCAAAGCTATTAAAGAGTTACATCAGATGTAATTGGCAAAAGATTGCCTACCTAATTATACTACGTCTTGGGCGATTAGCCAAAGCTAACTCAAGACAAATTATGATGTGGATCTTTATCCCATATAAATTTATAGCTAAATAGTAGCTATGAGAATTTAGTGGGAGCCTCATTTAATTAAAGGCCTAATTAAATGATTTAGGTATGATACTTAACTTTGCATTTTAATGTTGTAGATCACCATGTCATCTAACACGATACACCCCCTCAACTTGCGATCTGTCCTTGAGAAGGACAAGCTCAATGGAGCAAACTTTCTTGACTGGTATAGGAACTTGAGGATTATCCTCAAGCAAGAACGCAAACTATATGTCCTAGAGCAGTCTACCCCTGAAATACCCGCCCCTACGGCCACTCGTGCTGAAAAGGATGCTTATAAGAAGCATCAAGATGACGCATTAGATGTGTCATGCCTTATGCTTGCCACCATGAACTCTGAGCTTCAGAAGCAACATGAGAACATGGATGCCTATGATATGGTTGAGCATTTGAAACAACTATATCAAGGACAAGCTAGGCACGAGTGTTTTGAAGTGTCTAAGGCTCTTTTTGCATGCAAGATGCAAGAAGGAACACCTGTAGGAACTCACGTACTCAAAATGATTGGGTACGTTGAGAACCTTGAAAGACTAGGTTTTCCACTGAGCCAAGAATTGGCAACTGATGTTATCCTGCAATCGTTGCCGGAAGCATACAATCAATTCGTCATGAATTATAACATGAATGAAATTGATAAACCTTTGCCTGAGATTCTCAGCATGTTAAGAACTGCTGAACCAAATCTCAAGAAGAAAGTTAGTAATGTACTAATGGTCAAGAAGGACAAAGGTAAGCGCAAAGGCAAGGGTAAGACCCAAGCCAAAGGCAAGGCCAACTCATCCACTTCAAAGGGTAAAGGTAAAGTACCTAAGGAAGGGGACTGCTTCCATTGCGGTGAGACTGGACACTGGAAGCGGAACTGCAAAGTCTACCTTGAGGAAGTAAAGAATAAAAGAAGTGGGACTTCTGCCTCAGGTATACACGTTATAGAAGTTAATCTATCTATTTCTTCTACATGGGTATTAGATACCGGATGTGCATCTCACATTTGTACTAATGTGCAGGGACTGAGAAATAGTAGAATAATGGCAAAGGGTGAAGTGGACCTACGAGTAGGCAATGGCGCAAAAGTTGCTGCTGTAGCTATAGGAACATATTCTTTGTCTTTGCCCACTGGGCTTATCTTGGAACTAGAGGAGTGCTTCTATGTACCTGCATTAACAAAGAACATAATTTCTGTATCTTGTTTAGACAAGAAAAACTTTTCTTTTATAATAAAGGACAAATGTTGTTCCATTTATTTAAATGGAATGTTCTATTGTAATGCACCACTTATGAATGGTCTCTATGTTCTAGATTTAGATAACCCAATTTATAACGTAAATACCAAACGGTTCAAATCGAATGATTTGAACCGGATATATCTCTCGCAATCGCCGCTAGGTCACATAAATGAAAAACGATATCCCAACTCCATAAAGATGGATTATTGGACTCATTTGATTTTGAATCATATGAGGTATGTAGTCTTGTCTTTTAGGAAAGATGACTAAAACTCCATTTAGTGGACATGGCGAGAGCGACGGACTTGTTAGGACTCATACATACTTGATGTATGTGGCCCTTTCAATGTCGGGCCGAGGAGGCTATAAGTACTTTATTACTTTCACTGATGATATGAGTAGATTTGGCTACTTATATTTGATGAGACATAAGTCAGAATCCTTTGAAAAGTTCAAAGAATTCAAGAATGAAGTACAAAACCAACTTGGTAAGCGTATTAAGCTACTTCGATCAGATCGAGGTGGTGAATACATTAGTCAAGAGTTTCGTGATCACCTGGCTGAGTGTGGGATAATATCCCAACTCACTCCACCTGGAACACCACAATGGAATGGTGTATCTGAGAGGAGAAATCGTACTCTATTAGATATGGTACGATCAATGATGAGCCAGACTGATCTACCTACTTCCTTTTGGGGACTAGCTCTAGAGACAGCCGCTTTCACACTTAATCGCGTCCCATCAAAAGCCGTAGAAAAGACACCATATACGATATGGACTGGGAAGAGTCCCAAAATGTCTTTTATAAAGATTTGGGGTTGTGAAGCTTACGTTAGACGTCAAGTCTCAGATAAACTAGGACCCAAATCAGATAAGTGTTATTTTGTAGGATATCCCAAGGAAACTAAGGGATATTACTTTTACAATCCCACACTTGGCAAGGTGTTTGTTGTCAGAATGTTGTCTTTCTAGAAAGAGAATTTATTTCTAGAAATACTAGTGGGAGTAAAATTCATCTTGAAGAAGTTCAAGATGATGATAACACTAAGGCTTCGATGGAAAATGAACAGGCACCACAAAGTGTTGTGGATGACGAATTTGTTGCCCAAAAGGTTGTGGAGCAAACACCTGTTCAAGTAGACCAACCTCTTCGTAGATCTAATAGGATCCGTCGTCAACCCGAGAGATATTCTTTTCTCTTGACTGACAACGGTGATGTATTGCTTATCAATCTTGACGAGCCTACATCCTATAAAGAAGCTATGATGAGCCCAGATTCCGAGAAATGGCTAGAGGCCATGAGATCCGAAATGGAATCCATGTACACTAACCAAGTATGGACTTTGGTTGATCCACCTGAAGGGGTAAAACCCATTGGGTGTAAGTGGGTCTTTAAAGTAAAGACTGACATGGATGGTAATAAGCATACCTATAAAGGTAGATTGGTGGCTAAAGGATTCAAACAAATTCATGGTATTGACTATGAAAATCCCTTTTCACCCGTTGCGATGGTTAAATCCATTCGGATCATACTTGCTATTGCACCTACCATGATTATGAGATCTGGCAGATGGATGTCAAAACCGCTCAATGGAAAGCTACCGAGGATGTGTACATGACACAACCCGAGGGTTTTGAAGATCCAAAGCATCTGAAAGGTATGCAAACTGCAAAGGTCCATTTATGGACTAAAGCAAGCCTCTCGAAGCTGGAATCTTCGATTCGATGATGCAATCAAAGAGTTTGGTTTCATCAAGAATGAAGATGAGCCTTGTGTCTACAAGAGAAATAATGGGAGCACAGTTGTATTTCTTGTCTTGCATGTAGATGACATACTTCTCATCGGAAATGATATTCCCTCACTCCAGTCTGTGAAGATGTGGTTAGGGAATTGTTTCTCGATGAAGGACTTAGGTGAAGCTGCCTATATTCTAGGCATCAAGATCTATAGAGATAGATCTAGAAGATTACTTGGCCTAAGTCAGAGTACATACATTGATAAAGTGCTAGATCGTTTTGCTATACAAAATTCCAAGAAAGGATTTCTGCCTTTATCACATGGTGTGAGTCTTTCGAAGACTCAATGTCCCTCTTCTAAGGAGGAGAGAGATCGCATGGATAAGATCCCTTATGCGTCTGCCATAGGGTCTATCATGTACGCCATGCTTTGTACTGTCTCCGACGCTCGTATGCTTTGAGCATGACGAGTAGATACGCCGATCGGTGAAAGTCATCGGATAGCATAAAAATATTCTTAAGTACTTACGAAGAACGAAAGAATATTTCGATATTTGGAGGCAATGAGGAGCTAATCGTAAAGGGTTACGATGATGCAAGCTTCCAAATGCATAAGGATGACTATAGATCGCAATCGGGTACGGTTTTGCACTCGAATGGTGGAGCCGTGAGTCGAAGAGTTCAAGCAGACACAGCTTCTTGATTCTACAATGCCGAGTATATTGCGAAGATCTCGATGCAAAGAAAGGAGGTCGTTTGGCCCGCAAGTTCATCGCTGAACTTGGGGTAGTTCCTAGCATTGCAGATCCAATAGACCTCTATTGTGACAACAATGGGGCTATTGCAAAGCTAAGAAACCTCGCCACATCACCGGTGACCAAACACATATCTGCGGCCCATCTCATTCGAGAGATCATCGATAGAGGAGATGTGAGCGATGTAAGCTAACATCGCAGATCCATTGACCAAGGCTTTGCACAGAGGAAGCATGATGGTCACACTAGGTCACTAGGTATTAGATATCATAGTGATTGGTACTAGTGCTAGTGGGAGATTGTTAGTTAAAGCCCTAGAACCAATCATGTGATGGTTGAATAGGGAACATTTTGTATCATATTCTATAAAGGCAAGGATTGGTTATTATATTTACATCTTGCTTGTGCCTAATTTAAATATAATAATGCCCTAGAAAAGTAGGTTCTTATCTACAGCACATCAATTGGCAGAATTGATTATGAGAGGCTGTAGAGAACACTTTCCTAAATGTTCCTAGTCGAGTATTAATATGCAAGGGCAATATTAATACATAAAGACTAGCATGTAGGTCAATTGATGACTTGATCTCACAAGTCATGGATATATGATATCAAGTTGACACATGGGTATATATTGAGAATATATAATCGAATCAATTCGCCATGAGAAAGTTTCATGGATCGTTATATGAGTGTCATAAACTTTCTCATGTGACTATTGGTATGAATAGTCCTTAGACTGAAGTCACTATGGTTCCCTACATAAGGAGTTATGTACTTTGGTATCGGCCAAACGCCACCCGTAATGTGGTGGACCATAAAGGCGACATCGGGTATATAACAAATTATGCGGAGGGATGTGAGTGATGTAGATGGGATCTATCCCTCTCATATGACGAGTGATATCGGCCCTTGATTGAGTAGAACTACTAAAACGCATGGCCATGCTCGAATGAGTCAATATGAGATATTGAGCTCATTTGTTTGAGTTAGTTTACTCAGGGATCAAGAAACACATAGATTGATCGAGGATGACACGGTCTATGCCTCATTGATCAATCTGATATCAAGGATAGAAGGACACGGTCATATATTATAGTAGTCACGGAAAGGTTAGTCGGATCTTGACTTATCTCATAATTTGGGTAGCAATGATGTATTGCTAGATGTCGCCATTGCTTGTGTATCTAAAAGAGTTTAGATCCACTGCCAACGTTATGAGAGCCTATAGGGTCACACACAAAGAGCATGATAATTAGAGGAATTAGAGTATTCTAGTTTGACTAGAATAATTTGGGAATAAGCTTAAGTACAAAATGGTTTTTGGACTTTAAGCTTAATGAGAATTTTAGCTAATTGATTTAATGAGATTAATTCAATATGTTACCTTATTGATTTAATAAGATTAATTCAATATGATAACATAAGCTTAATTGAATTAATAAGATTAATTCAATATGATTGAATTAATAAGATTAATTCAATATGATAACATAAGCTTAATTGAATTAATAAGATTAATTCAACATGCATGAATGCCACATAAGAATGCCACATAAGCATGCCACATAAGCATGCCACCTAAGCATCCACCTAAGCTAGTTAAGGTGGAAGGAAACAAAATGGTTTTGTCTCCTTAAGTGGCCGGCCAAACAAGGATATGTCTCAATGCAATGGATTGCATTGAATGTGTGGAGGTGAAAGGGTTTTTCCAACCCTATAAAAGACACCTCAAGTGGCCGGCCAAAAGAGAGCATTGGCTTTGTTGTTGGTGGAAGCTTTGGTTGTGTTGTTGTGGTTGTGAGAGAGCTTGGTGGAAGCTTTGGTTGTGTGGGTTTGTGAGTGTATGCTAGCAAGAAGAGGAGTCTTCTTCTTCCTTTCTCCTTTTCCCTCTCTTCCTCTCCTTTAGGGACTTCTCTAGCAAGAAGTAAAGGAGAGCTCCTCTAGTTTTTCTTTTGTGAGACAAGAGCTTGCTCGTGTGGATACATATAGAGGCACGGACATTTGAACGTGCTAAAAGATCCAATACATCCAAGGAAAAGCGGGATTGCAAAGGGCACGCAACAAAGGTAGAACTCTCCTATAAGATAGGCTTGGTTTAGAGAAATTTATTTTATACGAGTTTGCTTTCGCATGGATCACTTGGAAGGGATCCTAATTTTTTCTGTTGCGCATATGCCATTTGGCATAAAGAATTCCCTACAATAGGAGCATGGGAAAGGCGGGCATTACAGAACTAACAAGTAATGGATAATACGACAGTTACTTACCGTCCGATCTTGGCCTAGACCTTCCACTGGAAGTCTTAGTCGGATCGCCACCTAAGTTCATCCCTGTACAGAGGACACAACCTCACCATTACTCATGTAACGCCCATAGAATTCTAAACTATGCCAAGTAATTATATAGGTTTTAAGGTCATAAAAGGTTTAGAATAAAATAAAAATAAAAGATGGTTATAGGTAGGATTTGAACCATGAACCTCCTAATAGGGAGGTAGCCTTGACACCACTAGACCCTAGGATAATTTATGGATAAGATATATAAAGAATATACAAAGAATATAGATGGAAGATGAGGAGTTGGTTCATCCCCTCCCATGAAAGGATGGAGAGTGTTCATTCCCTAGGTATTAAAGAGGAGAATTAAGAAAAGAGAGGAAGTAAAACCCCACTTTCCTTCTTCATTCTCCTTCTTCCTCATCCTTGGCCGAATTCCCCATTTCCCTTTCCTCTCTTTTCATCCCAAGCTCTAGAAATTTTATAATAATTTTTGTATGATTATAATGGGCTTTTTGTGGGCTCTTTCAAATATAAAAGAAAATGAGCCAAAAAGGATGCAAGGCCTAGGAATTGAACCCCAAACCTCTAGAGATAGCCAAGCCCTATAGATGCATCCACTAACCAGAAGCCCAATGAGATGTTATTAGTAGAGGAATAAGGGAAATGATAGTTAAGGGTAAGGGAGGCTAAGGGACACTTCAAGAGAATAAATAGGGAATGAAGGGACAAGAGAAAGGCCACTTCTCCACTTTTCCCTCTTCACTTCTTCTTCCTCACCAAATTCTAGAGCTCCCTCTTCATCCTTTGGCCGAAACCCCATCCAAGCAAGGAGAAGGCTAGGTTTTGTTTCCTTAGGTCATCTTCCCACTCAAAGCAAAGCGAAGGATGTAAGATTCCCTCACCTGCAGTATATTAGTTCTTGTAGGACCTGATACATGAAAGAAATATGATGCTTGATACCTTACAAGTTTCGGCCAAACAAGGTTGTTGGGCTAGGGTTGCATGAAAATGATTCTAAGGAAATTTTTATAGGTCGTATGCTTCATGTAGGAATTTTAGGTGACAAAAATACAAGTCTTGGTGTCCTTACATGTTTCGGCCAACCAAGGTTTTTGGGGCTAGGGTTGCATGAAAATGCTTCTAAGGAAATTATGAGATGTTGTAAGCTTCATGTAGGAATTTAGGTGACAAAAATACAATGCTTGATACCTTACAAGTTTCGGCCAACCAAGGTTTTTGGGCTAGGGTTTCATGAAAACACCCCTTATGAAGTTATGTTATGTTGTATGCCTTCATGTATGAATTTATGTAACAAGAATCAAATTTTGGTACCCTCCAAGTTTCGGCCAACATTGGTTTTAGGGCTAGGGTTTCGTGGAAACACCTCTTATGAAGTTATGTTATGTTGTATGCCTATGTGATGAACATGGTTTATGATTTTAATATGCCTATGTGATGAATGTGTTTATGATTTTAATATGTCATGAACTATGCCTATGTGATGAATATGTTTATGATTCAATATGTCATGAAATATGCCTATGTGATGAACATGTTTATGATTTTAATATGTCATAAACTATGCCTATGTGATGAATATGTTTATGATTCAATATGTCATGAAATATGCCTATGTGATGAACATGTTTATGATTTTAATATATCATGAATTATGCCTATGTGATGAACATGTTTATGATTTTCATATGTCATGAAATATGCCTATGTGATGAACATGTTTATGATTTTCATATGTCATTAAGTATGCCTATGTGATGAACATGTTTATGATTTTAATATGCCATGAATTATGCCTATGTGATGAACATGTTTATGATTTTAATATGCCATGAAATATGCTTATGTGATGAACATGATTATGCTTTAAGACCCCTTTAGAGTATTCTTATGTTATGAATGCATACATGCTATGAAATGTCTAAGGAGATGCATCCCTTTCAAGTAGGGATTAAGAGCTCTCCTTATGATAAGATAAGACGGAGATGCTTCCCTTTCAAGTAGGGATTAAGAACTCTCCTTATGATAAGATAAGACGGAGATGCTTCCCTTTCAAGTAGGGATTAAGAGCTCTCCTTATGATAAGATAAGACGGAGACGCTTCCCTTTCAAGTAGGGATTAAGAGCTCTCCTCATGATAAGATAAGACGGAGACGCTTCCCTTTCAAGTAGGGATTAAGAGCTCTCCTTATGATAAGATAAGACGGAGATGCTTCCCTTTCAAGTAGGGAATAAGAGCTCTCCTTATGATAAGATAAGACGGAGATGCTTCCCTTTCAAGTAGGGATTAAGAGCTCTCCTTATGATAAGATAAGACGGAGACGCTTCCCTTTCAAGTAGGGATTAAGAGCTCTCCTCATGATAAGATAAGACGGAGACGTTTCCCTTTCAAGTAGGGATTAAGAGCTCTCCTTATGATAAGATAAGACGGAGATGCTTCCCTTTCAAATAGGGATTAAGAGCTCTCCTTATGATAAGATAAGACGGAGATGCTTCCCTTTCAAGTAGGGATTAAGAGCTCTCCTTATGATAAGATAAGACGGAGATGCTTCCCTTTCAAGTAGGGATTAAGAGCTCTCCTTATGATAAGATAAGACGGAGATGCTTCCCTTTTTAAGTCGGGATTAAGAGCTCTCCTTATGATAAGAATGCTTATGATTATGTCCCTTATGCATGTTTAGGATTTACGATATTATGATTGCTTATGTTCAAGTTTAAGAATGCTTATGATTATGTTCTTGATGCATGTTTAGGATTTACGATATTATGATTGCTTATGTTCAAGTTTAAGAATGCTTATGATTATGTCCTTTATGCATGTTTGGGATTTATGATATTACGAATGCTTATGTTCAAGTTTAAGAATGCTTATGATTATGACCTTTATGCATGTTAGAATTGAGGATGTTATGAATTCTTATGGTTAAGTTTAAGAATGCTTATGATTATGACCTTTATGCATGTTTAGGTTTGATGATGTCATGTATGCTTATGTAAATTTTATGCCATTCTTATGTTTCATTACGTTAGTATGCTGATGTGTAGTGTTGTTATGCACTACTTATGTTGTTTATGCTAGTATGCTCATGTTGTCTAATTATTTGATGAAGTTTGTGGCTTTTGTGAGTAGGCAAGAATCTTACTAAGCTATATGCTTATAGTTTATGTTGTTCATATACTGCAGACGAAGGAAACATGAACTAGAGGAAGTAGCAGGAGGGGCCAAGTGTGTGTGATAGTGGCATGGTGGAGAAAGACCCTATTACTATATGCTTATATTTATGTGCTCAATGAACAACTTAAGACATTGCTTCCGCTTATAAGACTTGTGATTTATTAGTACCATGTTGGATGTTGCTTAGTTATATTACTATTCAATTACTTAAGAAAGTTTGATATGTTAGAACTCATGAATGAATCTTCATGTTATGCATGTTATAAAATGAGATAAGATATGTTAACATGCTAATTATGAATATGATATGTGATGCATGTATAAAAGAAGGTTTAAGCCATGATAACATGTTTAAGTATGTAGATTGTGAGATGATCCATATATGTTATGTTAAAGAAAAAAAAAAGTAGCGTCGCCCTGAGGGCAGATAAGGGCGGGCGTTACAGGTTGGTATCAGAGCGGGTTCCCCTTTCCACTATCACACATCAAGCCTCTATCCTGCTATTTCCAAGTAAGTAACTTTATGCATACCTAAGTTTCTTTTATAATGAAGAATGTCTTCTATCTAGATAGAAATAATACCTCATCATGTTTTAGTAGAATGGAATCACACTTGTGATTTAGATAGAAATAATACCTCATCATGTTTTAGTAGAATGGAATCACACTTGTGATTTAGATAGAAATAATACCTCATCATGTTTTAGTAGAATGGAATCACACTTGTGATTTAGATAGAAATAATACCTCATCATGTTTTAGTAGAATGGAATCACACTTGTGATTTAGATAGAAATAATACCTCATCATGTTTTAGTAGAATGGAATCACACTTGTGATTTAGATAGAAATAATACCTCATCATGCTTTAGTAGAATGGAATCACACTTGTGATTTAGATAGAAATAATACCTCATCATGTTTTAGTAGAATGGAATAACACTTGTGATTTAGATAGAAATAATACCTCATCATGTTTTAGTAGAATGGAATCACACTTATGATTTAGAAAGAAATAATACCCCATCATGTTTTAGTAGAATGGAACCATGCTTGTGACTTAGATAGTAATGATACCTTACCATGCTTTATATGATGGAAACATGTTTCTAACCCAGAAATACAAGTAGAAAGGATACCTTTCCTTGTTTATGATAAGGAATGTTTAGATGCATGTATATGAGTAGAAATTATAATAATACCTTAATTATTTATTTATCACTTAGATAACACGGATGGGAGACGTAGTAATAGAGGGAAGGAATCAGCACCCCCACCAGATTTGATGCATGTGGTTACCGAGCTACAGCGTCAAGTCAAAGAACAACAACAAGTAATAAATGCTTTAATGAACCAGCGAGGAAACCAGTAGTTAGAAATAAAGCAAGGTTAGTCGCCCAGGGTTTTAGTCAAGTCGAAGGATTAGATTATGATGAAACCTATGCCCCCGTAGCTAGACTAGAATCCAACTGAATGTTGATTAGCCTACGCTGCACATCGAGGATTTAAGTTATGTCAAATGGATGTCAAGTCAGCATTTTTAAATGGACTTATTAAAGAAGAAGTGTACGCCAGCCAACCCCCAGGATTCGAAAGCCTAGATAAACCTGACCGAAGATGGCTTTTCGAACAAGATACGGACATTATGAGTTCGTAGTTATGCCTTTCGGAGTGACGACTGCACCTGCGAGGTTTATGGATCTGATGAATCGGGTCTTCTCGGCATCTCTCGACAAATTTGTGATCGTCTTCATCGACGATATACTGATATAATCGAGAACCCAAGAAGAGCACGCCGAACAACTGAATACAGTGTTGCAGATTCTTCCGAAAAAGCAGCTGTATGCAAAACTCTCCAAATGTGAATTCTGGCAATCAAGTATCGTACTCAGTGGAACAACTAGCTCAGTTGTATGTTGAGGAGGTGATCAGATTGCATAGAGTTCATAAGACCATGTGATCGAGCCACAAATGGTACAAGTTCAAGAAGATTTAAGTTATGAAAGTCGACCTATTCAGATAATAGATCGAGAAATCAAGAAATAGAGAACCAAAGAAGTACCCTTAGTGAAAGTCATAAGGCAAAATCAAAAGTTTGAAGAAGCAACTTAGGAACGCGAGGATGACATGAAATAAAGGCATCCGGAGTTGTTCTAAGTTTTGAGGACGAAACTTTTATAGGTATGAAGGATTGTAACGCCCGTAAAATTCTAAACTATGCCAAGTAATTATATAGGTTTTAAGGTCATAAAAGGTTTAGAATAAAATAAAAATAAAAGATGATTATAGGTAGGATTTGAACCATGAACCTCCTAATAGGGAGGTAGCCTTGACACCACTAGACCCTAGGATAATTTATGGATAAGATATATAAAGAATATACAAAGAATATAGATGGGAAGATGAGGAGTTGGTTCATCCCCTCCCATGAAAGGATGGAGAGTGTTCATTCCCTAGGTATTAAAGAGGAGAATTAAGAAAAGAGAGGAAGTAAAACCCCACTTTCCTTCTTCATTCTCCTTCTTCCTCATCCTTGGCCGAATTCCCCATTTCCCTTTCCTCTCTTTTCATCCCAAGCTCTAGAAATTTTATAATAATTTTTGTATGATTATGATGGGCTTTATGTGGGCTCTTTCAAAAATAAAAGAAAATGAGCCAAAAAGGATGCAAGGCCTAGGAATTGAACCCCAAACCTCTAGAGATAGCCAAGCCCTATAGATGCATCCACTAACCAGAAGCCCAATGAGATGTTATTAGTAGAGGAATAAGGGAAATGATAGTTAAGGGTAAGGGAGGCTAAGGGACACTTCAAGAGAATAAATAGGGAATGAAGGGACAAGAGAAAGGCCACTTCTCCACTTCTCCCTCTTCTCTTCTTCTTCCTCACCGAATTCTAGAGCTCCCTCTTCATCCTTTGGCCGAAACCCCATCCAAGCAAGGAGAAGGCTAGGTTTTGTTTCCTTAGGTCATCTTCCCACTCAAAGCAAAGCGAAGGATGTAAGATTCCCTCACCTGCAGTATATTAGTTCTTGTAGGACCTGATACATGAAAGAAATATGATGCTTGATACCTTACAAGTTTCGGCCAAACAAGGTTGTTGGGCTAGGGTTACATGAAAATGATTCTAAGGAAATTTTTATAGGTCGTATGCTTCATGTAGGAATTTTAGGTGACAAAAATAAAAGTCTTGGTGCCCTTACATGTTTCGGCCAACCAAGGTTTTTGGGGCTAGGGTTGCATGAAAATGCTTCTAAGGAAATTATGAGATGTTGTATGCTTCATGTAGAAATTTAGGTGACAAAAATACAATGCTTGATACCTTACAAGTTTCGGCCAACCAAGGTTTTTGGGCTAGGGTTTCATGAAAACACCCCTTATGAAGTTATGTTATGTTGTATGCCTTCATGTATGAATTTATGTAACAAGAATCAAATTTTGGTACCCTCCAAGTTTCGACCAACATTGGTTTTAGGGCTAGGGTTTCATGGAAACACCTCTTATGAAGTTATGTTATGTTGTATGCCTATGTGATGAACATGGTTTATGATTTTAATATGCCTATGTGATGAACGTGTTTATGATTTTAATATGTCATGAACTATGCCTATGTGATGAATATGTTTATGATTCGATATGTCATGAAATATGCCTATGTGATGAAGATGTTTATGATTTTAATATGTCATGAACTATGCCTATGTGATGAATATGTTTATGATTCAATATGTCATGAAATATGTCTATGTGATGAACATGTTTATGATTTTAATATGGCATGAATTATGCCTATGTGATGAACATGTTTATGATTTTCATATGTCATGAAATATGCCTATGTGATGAACATGTTTATGATTTTCATATGTAATGAAGTATGCCTATGTGATGAACATGTTTATGCTTTTAATATGCCATGAATTATGCCTATGTGATGAACATGTTTATGATTTTAATATGCCATGAAATATGCTTATGTGATGAACATGATTATGCTTTAAGACCCCTTTAGGGTATTATTATGTTATGAATGCATACATGCTATGAAATGTATAAGGAGATACTTCCCTTTCAAGTAGGGATTAAGAGCTCTCTTTATGATAAGATAAGACGGAGATGCTTCTCTTTCAAGTAGGGATTAAGAGCTCTCCTCATGATAAGATAAGACGGAGACGCTTCCCTTTCAAGTAGGGATTAAGAGCTCTCCTCATGATAAGATAAGACGGAGATGCTTCCCTTTCAAGTAGAGATTAAGAGCTCTCCTTATGATAAGATAAGGCGGAGATGCTTCCCTTTCAAGTAAGGATTAAGAGCTCTCCTTATGATAAGATAAGACGGAGATGCTTCCCTTTCAAGTAGGGATTAAGAGCTCTCCTTATGATAAGATAAGACGGAGATGCTTCCCTTTCAAGTAGGGATTAAGAGCTCTCCTTATGATAAGATAAGACGGAGATGCTTCCCTTTCAAGTAGGGATTAAGAGCTCTCCTTATGATAAGATAAGACGGAGACGCTTCCTTTTCAAGTAGGGATTAAGAGCTCTCCTTATGATAAGATAAGATGGAGATGCTTCCTTTTAAAGTAGGGATTAAGAGCTCTCCTTATGATAAGATAAGACGGAGATGCTTCCCTTTCAAGTAGGGATTAAGAGCTCTCCTTATGATAAGATAAGACGGAGACGCTTCCCTTTCAAGTAGGGATTAAGAGCTCTCCTTATGATAAGATAAGACGGAGACGCTTCCCTTGCAAGTAGGGATTAAGAGCTCTCCTCATGATAAGATAAGACGGAGACGCTTCCCTTGCAAGTAGGGATTAAGAGCTCTCCTTATGATAAGATAAGACGGAGATGCTTCCCTTGCAAGTAGGGATTAAGAGCTCTCCTTATGATCAGATAAGACGGAGATGCTTCCCTTTCAAGTAGGGATTAAGAGCTCTCCTTATGATAAGATAAGACGGAGATGCTTCCCTTTTTAAGTAGGGATTAAGAGCTCTCCTTATGTTAAGAATGCTTATGATTATGTCCCTTATGCATGTTTAGGATTTACGATATTATGATTGCTTATGTTCATGTTTAAGAATGCTTATGATTATGTTCTTGATGCATGTTTAGGATTTACGATATTATGATTGCTTATGTTCAATTTTAAGAATGCTTATGATTATGTCCTTTATGCATGTTTGGGATTTATGATATTACGAATGCTTATGTTCAAGTTTAAGAATGCTTATGATTATGACCTTTATGCATGTTAGAATTGAGGATGTTATGAATGCTTATGGTTAAGTTTAAGAATGCTTATGATTATGACCTTTATGCATGTTTAGGTTTGATGATGTCATGTATGCTTATGTAAATTTTATGCCATGCTTATGTTTCATTACGTTAGTATGCTGATGTGTAGTGTTGTTATGCACTACTTATGTTGTTTATGCTAGTATGCTCATGTTGTCTAATTATTTGATGAAGTTTGTGGCTTTTGTGAGTAGGCAAGAATCTTACTAAGCTATATGCTTATAGTTTATGTTGTCCATATACTGCAGACGAAGGAAACATGAACTAGAGGAAGTAGCAGGAGGGGCCAAATGTGTGTGATAGTGGCATGGTGGAGAAAGACCCTATTACTATCTGCTTATATTTATGTGCTCAATGAACAACTTAAGACATTGCTTCCGCTTATAAGACTTATGATTTATTAGTACCATGTTGGATTTTGCTTAGTTATATTACTGTTCAATTACTTAAGAAAGTTTGATATGTTAGAACTCATGAATGAATCTTCATGTTATGCATGTTATAAAATGAGATAAGATATGTTAACATGCTAATTATGAATATGATATGTGATGCATGTATAAAAGAAGATTTAATCCATGATAACATGTTTAAGTATGTAGATTGTGAGATGATCCATATATGTTCTGTTAAAGAAAAAAAAAAGTAGGTTCGCCCTGAGGGCAGATAAGGGCGGACGTTACAACTCTTCACTCAGTGTTTACCTCTGGTCCTTTTGACTTGTTGCTTAGCTTCTGGTCTCCATCGAGGTTCCTCGACTCCACGAGGTTCTCCTGGTGTCGCCCGACCACCACGGTTTCTCAACTCGAGATTCTCCGGGTGTCACTTGACCTTGGACTTAGCTTAAACACTTCCTGCACACTTAACACAGCTCATGAGAAAACAATAATAACTTAACTTAGAACCTTTGCCATAATCAAAACCTAGGTTCGATCATCCGATGCCCCTGCACCAACAATCATTTCTTGTTATAAACAAATAAATGCATAGCTAACAAAATGATATATAATAACAATTATCATACCTTAAATCTTATAGCTTAGAGATGTCCCCCTGCTGCCAGATCCCAAATTTATAAAGCCAAAACTGAATACACAAATCACGATGTCTGAAATACCAAAGAAACCCATAAGTGGACTTTGCAACCTAGGCTCTAATATTAATAAAATTGTCATGCCCTAAGGGTATACTTGTCCGTCTATCAGATAATACCCCCTTGTGACAATATGAGATACGACACTGATACGGGCCCAAATAGCTGCTGGCACATACAAGTCATATACCAAATAAAATTACACTAACAAGTATAAAGATATAGAACTCCAATATGCATACTAGTACAACTTTGACACAACAAGAAAACATGATCAAAACCAATACCACAACCAAATCAATAGTAAACACTAAATTTTATGACAATACAATCATAATCCAAAATACGAAACTAATATAGAATAAAATCCAAAAACACTTGATGTGAGATGGGATCAATAGATGGGACCTTCGAACATCGTAATATATCCTCTACCTGCTACTTGGGAGGAATAAATAGATGGGGTAGTGAGTAAAAATACTCAGTGGGTATAAAGAAGATAGTGTATGAACTAAGTACATATGGAAATCAAAGGATATACAATCTCATAAATAATATTAGTAAACAACAGTAAGAATATACTAAAATGCATATAGCAATCTGATCCACCATGTATAATGTATAAAACTACATAAGGATCTACAGTGACCTACTCGTAATCACATGAGCGACATATAACAGCATGTTTCATGCAAATAACATGGATGAACAATATCCACATATGTACAACTCGTAACCACATGAGCAACATATAACAGAATATAGCATGTTGTTGGTGCAGGGAGCACCACTCCTGTGTTTTGATGTATAAACCATGGTTAAAGTTAGGAATTACTTGTGATTTGATATGAATGTTAAGTGTGCAAGTTTAACAGGAAGTCCTAGTAAGTCAGGTTGACTGAATACTAGACAATGAGATGGAAGTCCTAGTAGGTCAGGCTGACCAGATAATAGGCAATAGTCTTGACAGATCAAGAGGATCGGACACCAGACAAGAAGTCCAGATGGGTCAAGTGGACCAGACATCTAGCAGAAGACCAGTTGGGTCAGGAAGACCGGACAAATGATAGGAAGCCCGGCTAGGTCAGGGAGATCAGACTGCTAGCATGAAGTCTTAGTGGGTCAGATCAGACGTCAAACATGGTAAGTCAAGTTGAGTCAAGATGATCGGATAACTAGCAGGTAAGCTCTAATGTGCAGAGGTGAAACCAAGTCCTTGGTTGAGGGCAAAGTAGGCGTCGATCTGACGAAGGGTTCGAGTTGGACTCAGAAGTCAAGCTTGGACAGTATTACTACTTTCAATTCATTTTATACTTTGTTTGTGCTAACTTTATGGTGTAGGTCTCCAGGCGACTAGACAGGGTCCAAGCGCCTAAGATCTAATCGGCTGGACTAGATATAGGCGACTGGGATGCCAAGCTGGCAAGGTGAGCTGTCTTTTGACTGGAGATCGTGTGACCAAGATAGTAGGTATTCTGGGTCCAAGTGACTAGTCCAGAACTACGTCGGAGCAGAAAAGTGTAACTTGGAGTCACCTGGATGAGGTTTAGGTGCTTGGGAAGGCTAAGTTATCGTTTCAAGAGCTCGATGTAGAGGCGACAGGGAGGTGGTCTAGGCGCTTAGGATTGGCTTAAAAAAGAAATGGAGAGATAGATTTGTGTGAATAATTATTATTCATTCTTCAATGTGCTCACCTTCGTTCACGGCCCACAAGATGCTATGTTGTGCATTCCGCAACCTCACCAACACTCCGAGCTTCACCGGTCATCTAAAGTGTGTCATATAATCTATTTGTTTACATTTATTTTGTTCTTACATTTCTAAGGGAAGGTGGTTTGTATCTCCCCCTTATTCTTGTAAACGAATCCTCTTCGAGTTCGAAAGGTTTTGAATTGGAGAGTATTTAGTGATTGCCCGACGAGGTAGCCTTAGACCAGGGTTACGAGCCATGGAATAGTAATCTGACTCGGATTGCGAATCAAGTAAAAAGGCTTGCGTACTTTATCCTTAGTTTTATATTTCTGCTACATATTCACTTTTATTTAAAAGTTAAAAGAAAAAGGGTTTTAAATATAAAATTAAACAAAATTTTGAATACTGAGATTCACTCCCCCCCCCCTCTCGGTCTCATCGATCCTACACTTGCAAGTACACTATATGAACAATATCACACATATATACAACTCATAACCATATGAGTAACATATAACATCATATAACATGTAAATGACATATAAGACAATGTACAAATATATGCAACAATCATAGCTCAAACATATGCAACATCTCACAAGCATATGCAACACCAGTATTTATCCACCAAATATTATTAGGAACACTAGACAGATTGGCTTGTGAACAAACAAAATTGAAAAGCACACCTTTCTTAACACACCAATTGTTGTATTTGGAGCAATCCTTTTTCAAATAGTCTTTATCACACCCTGAGGGTATACTTGTTTGTTCACTAGATGGTACTTCCTTGTGATAATATGAGATACAACACTGATACACAACCTAAATAGCTATTGGCACACACAAACTATATATCATAATGAAATAACACTAACGAGTATAAAGACATAGAACTCCAATATCCATACTGGTACGACTTTAATACAATAAAAAAATATAATCGAAACAAATACCACAATCAAATCTATATTAAAGACCAAATTTTATGACAATACAATCATAATCCAAAATGCAGAATCAATATGGAATAAAATCAAAAAATACTCAATGTGAGGTGGGATCGACAAGCAGGACCTCCAAGCATCATACCATATCTTCTACCTGGGAAGAGGAAATAGACGGGGTAGTGAGTAAAAATACTCAACGGGTATAAGAAAAAGATAGTGCATGAACTAAGTACATATAAAGATCAATGGTCATACATTCTCAAAGATAAATATCAAGTAACCAACAGTATGAACATAATCAATGCATACCCACCTGATCCACTCGGTGTAATATAATGAACAAAAATGAATGAAGATCTACAATGGTACAACTCATAATAACCTGAGTAACATATAACAGCATAACACATGCAAATAACATGCATGGACGATATCACAGATATGTACAATCATACCAACCTGAGCAACATATAACAACATAACACATGCAAATAACATGCATGAACGATATCACACATATGTACAACTCATAACCATGTGAGCGTCATATAACAATATAACATGTGCAAATGATATGCATGAACAATGTCACACATATACAACATCCATACTTCAAACAAATGCAACATATCACAAGCATAATGCAACACATAACAACAATATATGCAACACACATCACATGCATATGCATGGTCACTACCTACACCTCCTCCAACTACCACGACCCCATGTGGCTGAGTGTTGCACACATGACAACTGAATAGACTCCAACTTACCACTACTCTCGAGTGACCTAGTGTGTAACGCCCGTAAAATTCCTAGCAATTTTACAAGAATTTTTGGCATTATTATAATGGGCTTTATGTGGGCTCTTTCAAAAATAAAAGAAAAGGAGCCAAAAAGGATGCAAGGCCTAGGAATTGAACCCCAAACCTCTACTAGATAGCTAAGCCCTAAAGATGCATCCAATAACCAAAAGCCCAATAGGGTTGTACTATTAGAGAAATATGGGAAATTATAGTTAGGGGTAAGGGAGGCTAAGGGACACTTCAAGTGAATAAATAGGGGGAATGAGGAGATATGAGAAACCAAATTGTTTTTCTCTCCTTCTCATCTTCTTCCTCACTGAACCCTAAGCTCCCCTTTTCATCCATTTTCTGAGATCCATCCAAGAAAGAAGAAGGCTAGGTTTGGTTTCCCTTAGGTTATCTTCAAACTAATAGCAAAGTGAAGGATGTAAGTATCCTCCTCACCTGCATACAAGTAGTTTTCGATTGATGTTATTGTGTCAATCCCTTTTAAACCATTCGGCCAAGACCTTTGTTTGAGTTTTCCATGAAGATCCATGCCATATCTTGTATGAACATGATAAAGATAGGATGCTAGATGGGTTAGGTTAAGTGTTTGACCTTAAAAACCCCAAGGAGATTTCAGCCAAGACCAATATTTGTGCTCTCCATGAAAATCCATGCTATAACTTGTGTTAATATGAAGATGATAGATGTCTAGATGAGTTTGGTTAAGTGGTTGATCCTCAACTTCCCCTAAAACTCTCAGCCAAGTCCATCTAGACCCCTAAGGTGATTTTCTATGCCATGTTTTAGATGAGCTTATGCTATGTTTTGATGCTAGATGAAGATAACTTGTTCTATGCTAGGTTTTAAATGAGTTCATGCCATGTTTGATGTTAAAAGAAGATAACATGTTCTATGCCATGCTATAGATAAGTTCATGCTATGTTTTGATGGTAAATGAAGATAACATGTTGTTTGGTTAACCTAGATTTAAGTGGATGAACCTTTAAGTCCTTTGAACCATTCGGCCAAGACCCCTAATATGTTTATATGCCATGTTTTGATTGAGTTCATGATGACTTTTGATGTTAGATGAAGGTAACATGTTGTTGGTTAACCTAGAGTTAAGTGGTTGAGTCTTATGTTCTTTAAACCCATTCGGCCAAGACCCATTTAAGCCTAACATGCTATGATCTATAAATTACCATGTTATGTTTTGAATGTAGATATAGGTAACATGTGAAAGCTAAGCTAGATTTAAGAAATGGATCTTAGGTTGTCTTGGAACTCTCGACCAAGGTTTATTTAAAACCCTAAGTGCCCTCTTATGCCATTCTTTATATGTTAAAGATTTAACATGTGGTTAGTTAGAACATATATAAGTTGTTTGGTGTTTAAAACTTTGATAGAACTCCATGAAGTTTAGGTCATTCCATGTATACTTGTTCATGATGTTTATGCCTTATGCCATGCTTATATGTGTGTGATGTTGTGATCATGTTATGCTCATTACCTTGTGATTATATGAATGTATGATGTGTTATAAGGAAGGAACATGATGTGCATGAAAAGAAACATGATATGATATGAAGAAGAAATATGTTATGAAAGTCATATGATATGTTATGAAGAAGAAATATGTTATGAAAGTCATATGATATGTTATGAAGAAGAAATATGTCATGATATGAAGAAGAAAAATATGATATGCCATGAGAAGAAACATGATATGTTTATGAAATGAAATATGATATGTTATGATAAGAAGCATGTATGTATTTTACTTTCTGCATGGCTTGTACCAGGACCCTAACAAGGTCCAAAGGGATGGGCTCCTAAGATGCCCTAGGCCAACGGACTTAGTACGGGCCTAGGATGGGCTTCTATGTTATGATTGCCCCTAGGTCGACGGTCATAGTACGGACCTAGTATGGGATGGGCTCCCAGATGCCCTAGGCCGATCTAAGTAATGGGCTTCTATGTTATGATGATGGCCCCTAGGTTGACGGACATAGTACGGGCCTAGTAACCTAGTAGGTTCGAGACTTGCTACCTCGGGTCTATTTAGGGATGCGCGCTATGATGATGATGATGTGGTACAATGTCAGGCCCAATATGTTGAGATTTATGTTCAAAAACCTATAATATATGTTTCGAAGAGCATCCTGCATATACCTTTATGTTATGCCTGCTTATGTCTATGATGTTATGTTTATGTTATGCTTGCTTATGTTCTACGATGTTATGTTTATGTTATGTCTGCTTATGTTCTACAATGTTATATTCATGTTATGTCTGCTTATGTTCTATGATGTTATATTCAAGGTATGTCTGCTTATGTCTTTGTATGTTCACATGTTATGCTTACGTATGGTTTTTGTGAGTAGGACAGGATCTTACTAAGCCTATGTGCTTATAGTTTATGTTCCCTTGTACTGCAGATAAGGGTAAAGGGTGGCTAAACTAAAGGGAGCAGCAGGAGGGGCAAAGTGTGTGTGGTAGTGGCATGGTGGAGGAGATCTGTTATGTTCTTTATGCATGTTTTCCCTAAGATGATTTAGTTTATGAATTTGAACTAAGTACTTATGAACTGATGATGCATGCTCTATGTTAAGAAGAAGTATCTATGAAATGACGATGCATGTTTATGTTTAAAAGAAAAAAAATAAGTCTATAGTCTTCCACTGTAAGAAGTATAGGTAGTCTTCCGATGTAATGTAATGTATGTATGTACGATCGTGTCATGCGCCGCCCCTCCGGACCCGTGGGAAAGGGCAGGCATGACATAGTGGCAGTATGGAAAATAGCTATTTGTTATATCTAAGGGGGTCCCATGTCTACACACAACTCCAACTAACACTACCCCGAGTGGCCAAGTGGACAGATCCAAATAGTAGCTATCTAGCTATGTCATCCTACATAAGGCTCCAACCATCACTATCACCGAGTGACTGAGCAGGAAGGCCAATATGTATCTACATAACCAAATCTCTGGCAACGCTCTCGAGCCTATAAGGAAGACAACTATCACCCAGAGGCACATGATGTGATGTCACGCAAACCATAAGTATGACTGCACTGCCGACTCTCTTAGTAATCAATGTACTATGCAATTATGAAATATCCATGTATGTAGATTTCCTGGCAACGCGCTCTGCCTCACTGTTGGGATGTATACTGAAAGCCTAGTCTTTGTATGGACATCTTCATTTTGAAATAAGAATCACATGATCATTGTTTTCATTTATATTTATTATATGTGTGCATCTTGTCTAATACTTTACATTGTAGATAACATAGTGTGTGGTGTCACACAGAGGATCATGTTATCAGTTCCTTATAGAGTATAAGTAGAGGCTCATAACCAAGATGGTTTTGGACAAACCATTGGTATGATTGTAGTGTAATTTGGCATTGGTTTATCTTGACCATAGAATTACACTAGTACACTTTGTGTGTATTGAGTAGGACCAACTTAGAGGTGATTCAATTTATTGCTGACTATATAATTGAATTGGACCTCAGATATTATGGTGTACATGCTCTTAATCCTGATATAATAACGGGCACATGTACTTAATATTTATTTCTTTGATTTACCAATGGGCGAGATTTATGGGTTAAATCAATAAGCTCGGTAAATTGAGAAATGATATTATTTACATGTTGTGTCGTTGATTATAGGAGGATACCGTGTCCTATGTATTAGGATGATGATGTCCCCTTGAAGAGCTCATAAGGATCATCATGTAAATCCTGTAGGTAGACTTGGTCTAGCATGATGATAAGGTTGAGTGGTACTACTCATGGAGTTAGATGTTAATTAATTAATTATCAAAAAATTAATTAATTAACGAACATTCGATATCTTAAATACGGGGAGATATTTGTATAATTAATATATGGAGCCCATATTTAATTATAGGGGTTGGTGAGGTAGATAAATGATAATCCTCTAGTGGAATGGATTATCATTAATGGATCAGATTTTATGTGAGTCGGATCCATTAGGTGGCCAAGATCCAACTCCTCCTCATGATCCCTATTGTAGCCTATTAAAACCCTCAAGAAGTCTAGATCCAACGGACACGATTAAAAGGAGGTTTGGGCGAAATCTATAAATAGGAGAGAGGCTTGGGTGAAAACTTGAGTTCTAGGTTTTGGGGTTGGCTTGGGCGGCAAGGAATAGAAGTGGTGCTAGGGTCTGTCTCCTTGGTCGGTGGCATAAGAGAGCATAGGTTTGGTTTTTCCTTCTTTCTCTCTTGGCCGGCACACCATCTTCTTCTCCTAGGGCCGGCGGCACCACCCTCTCTTCTCTTTCTCCTTGGTCGGCGGTTCCTTCCCCATTGGAAAGGGTCGGCGCCACATCTCCCTCTTCCTCTCCTTGGCCAGCGGCATCAACCAAACTAGGTGGCTTGGCGGTCGGCACTAGATAGGAGAAGAAGATCTTGGTTATCTTCCCTTGTTCGTAGCGAGCAAGGAAGGGAAGATGCGATCTAGGAGGCTTCAACTCTTGGAGGATCGTTGCCCACACAACATCCAAGAGGAGGATAGGTCATACGATAGAAGATCAAGAGGTAAAAAAGAGATATATTTCTTGTTTAATTTTCTTTCTTGTTCTATGCAATTTGTTTGTAATTGTATGATCATGGACCCCGAAGATAAACATAAAAACTGGTGATCCATACATCATCTATTCCGCAGCTAATCGAGGAAAAGAGTTAGGTTGCTTGAACAACAAGTTTGTTCAAGGGACGACTCAAATCGAGAAGAACGATGATGGATCGGTTGCTTGGGTAATCCTTTTTCGTCCGGATTAATTTTTTTAATCCAGGGACGTATGATTGGATCGCCATGCACAAGCGACCGAAGCGAAGCGAGAAGCGAAGCTTCAACCCTTCACTCACAAGGGAGTCATAGCCGATAGAAAATAAATAGTGCTAGGACCTCCCATCCTCAAGTATACCTCCACTGACAATCCGCTGAACCACACATGGGAGCCATGGTCGATAGAAGCATGCATAATTGAATAAAATGCAATATGACTATCATGTCTATAGACATATCCAGTCCACAAATATACCTCCACTGATGCATTGCTCAACCACAAATGGGAGCCATACCTGATAGGAGTAATGCATTGCTAGGACCTCTCGTCCATAAATATAACTCCACTGACGCCTCGCTCAATTACACATGGGAGTCATGGCCGACAAAAGTACACATAATGTAATGAAATGTCATATGACAATCAAGTTCACATATCAAACCATCACTATCTAATAATGCAACATGATGGCAAAATCAAATGTAGTAACAATAATGAACAACTGATAAACAAGACTATATAGATATCAAATAGAGCGTCTCTAAGTGCATGCAGCTAAGTATCAAACTCCAATATAATAAAGAGTGGAGTCAAGATAATTCAAATTAATAATATAACAGGGTTCATGCACTAAGATCAATGGTCTATAGGAATCAAGCAGGAACTACCCACCGGATATGTAGATCGCATTGGTTGTCTTCACATTTGTGAATCTGCCTTCAATAAGTATCCTGCAATCATAGCATACAAAACATCACTAAGTATTGTCTACATCTAGTACTAGAGTCAAACCGATTTATTAACCTATTAATCAATTTCTCAATGTATTTATTAATTAATCATATTAATAAATTCTTTGCTAATCGATTTGGTAATCCATCGATATTAACCAATTTAATTTGAACTAGTTAGTTACCGAAATAACCTAACTAATTCCTTAACTAATTAATACTTGATTAATCATTCAATTAAACCTAACTAATAATCAATAGTAATTAAGCTATTTAATCAATCAAGATAGCTTAATCAAAATACCAAAGCATTACTTAAATCTTATACCATCATAGCGGTGTCAGTGGTCGATAGTCAACAACACGATGAAAGTGATTGACTATGGCAGATTGTAGCCAAGAGGTGGGTGGTCGGCTATGCCACTCATGGTACATGAGAGGCAAGCGGCTGGAGTTGCTGCTCACAACGCAAGGGGGTAGGCGATTAGCGGACCGAGGTAACCTGCAGTGATCGGGCGACACTGCGTGCTCGCGGTGGACACTGGCATAGCAACGATGGCAACGAAGAGATGGGTAGTTAGTGATACTGATGGGTGGAACATGGCATGAAGGGTCGTCGGTGCTCACTATCGTCATATCAGCGAGACACAGGCAAGGAGTAGGTGATTGACAATGGAGTCAAAGTCACTCATGCTCAAGGAGTGTCTAGAGCTCAACGACAATAATGATAGCCTCATGATCGACGAAAACATTGCCACCATCTGTAGCCTTCTCTGTGGAAGAAACGGTGACCGCTAGAGGGGGGGAATAGCATTGTGCTAGTACGTTGATGGAAATCGTTCGCGTTTGTCTCTACACAATCGTTAGTACACAGTGGAATATAGAAGTACAATATAAAGAAAAATACGAATACATAATCACAAGATAAAGATGTAACGTGGTTCGGAACCTCAAGGTTCCTACTCCACGGATCGGGTTCAAACGAGCCTTAGCAATGCCAATCACACACCACTAATAAACACTCCTTCTCGGAACAATCCGGAGGCGGAGAAACCTCGTACAATAGTTTATAACAATAAACTAAATACAACGAGCAAATACAATATGAAATACAACAAGAGATGCAAAGAAAACATTACACAAAACCCTTTTGAATGCTCGCTTGTTTGATTGCTTGAATCATGGTTGAAGACCCTGATTTGCAGCAACAAATTGCCTCAACAAAGCTCAAGAAATTGCTGCCAAAAACCAACTTCCGAGCTGCTTTTATAACCAACAATCGGGTTGGATTTTCGCCTATCAGTCGACTGGTCGGGAGTATTTGTCGACTGATGACACTGTTGCTATGAGACAACGGTGCAATCCACACTGAAAAAATCCAACGGATACGATATTAGTCGACTGATCATGCCCATCAGTCGACTGATCGAGCCTTCACTCGACTACTAAACCCAACAGTCGAGTCAAAATCCATTCTCTGCCTAAATTCTCGAGCACCAGTTGACTGATCACACGATCAGTCGACTGCTCGAGCCAACAGTTGACTGCCCACCTCTGGCAGTCGACTGCTGGGATACTTCCCGTAGTCAAACCCTAGTTGACTCACACCAGTCGACTGTCATATGACACCAGTCGACTTGCACACCTCAAACATGAGGTTTTAACCCAAGTATGGTGCCCCCATACTTGCTAGACCACCCATAGCCTAGACCTAAGCCTTCAAGCCACCTCCGTCAGCCTCGTGCCTATCGGATCCCTCCAAGTCATCCATGACTTGTTCATCCATACGCTAGCCTTCAGGTGCTTCCATCGGCTATGTCATGCTAACGGTGTCTACACCGCCAAGGCACATTGGACTTACACTGCCAAGACTCTGCTTGAACTTTACGTTGCTAACCATTGGACTTATGTTGCCTAAACTCCTGCTTGGACTTTACACCGCCAATATCAAACCCCTTGGGCTTCTCAAATGCCAAGACTCAAGCTTGGACTTTCCCTTGCCAACCCATGTTGGACTTTCCATGCCAAGACCCATGCTTAGACTTTTCCTTACCAAGACCCATGCTTGGACTTTACATGCCAAGTACTCAAGACTTGGACTTTTCCTTCCAAGACCCATGCTTGGACTTTACATGCCAAGTACTCAAGACTTGGACTTTCCATGACATGGTCAACTCCAGTCAACCATCAAAATCCTCCTCGAGTTAAACTAGAGTCCGGTCAATCATGACCCGGGTCGATTGTGCCAACAATCTCCCAAAACAATATCAGACATCATTGTCAAACATCGATGTCAAACTTCCATGTCAAACATCAAAACATCGCTCGAGTCAAACTCGAGTCTGGTCAATCGTGACCTGGGCCGATTGCACCTACAATCTCCCCCTTTTTGATGTTTGACAAAAACACATACCTTTGAGTTAGAATACTAACTCAAAACTTCTTACCAATTATTCCAAATCGGTAATCCCAAACATTCTCTCCAATTCGTCGAATTGACAATTGATAACATCAATTGATAACACTCTCCATAACATTCTCCCCTAAAACATTCTCCCCCTTTTTGACTAACATCAAAAAGGTTTACTCTCCAAGGAGGTCAATGTCTCATATCCAATGAGATCTTACAATCTCCCCCTTGGTCCAAAAAATACCTAGGATGTCTACCATCTTCCTAGTGATAAGTCTCATATCACTTAAGAGAGACAATCCTATACACTCTCTCAATTTCCAAATTGGGTATCTTAAAATCTCATTTTTCCTCCTCATGAGGAAAAATACCATCTATCATCCCATGATGGATACCTCCCCCTAATGGCTTGCTCCCCCTTGACCATTGCAACAACAATGTCCTTGGGAAGTCCCTAAGCCAATAGAAACTCTAAACCATCAAAAATAAGGTTAGAAACTCAACATTGAACTTTCCAACCCCTTAAATTTGATACATCACCCTAACAACTCTCCTAATCCATATCCAATGGATTTTCACCCTTTCTAATGCTTCCCAAAGCATATCCTAGGATTAGGAGTAGTTAGGGAACTCTAACATAGCTGAAAATGAAGTAAACAACCTTGTTTTTGTCGAAATCAGCTTGGCAGTCAACTCTATGCGAGATCAGTCGATTGCCTTGCACATTAGTCGACTGCCACTAAGGGCAGTCGACTGATAACTGAAAACTTCGATTTTCAGTTATCAAAAATGGATTTTAAAAATTCATAAATAATTATACGTATATCGAAAAATCATGAAACTTCATATGTGTAATACTTATGACCACTACAATGGGTGAAAAATGATAGAAAAATATTTTACCTATAAAATATTGAAATTGACACAAAGTTCAAAACCATTGAAATTTTCAATGTTTTGGCCCTACTTTGTATCAACTTCATCAATGGTGATTGCTATCAAAAGATAGACTTCACCAAGGTTTTCTAAAAGGATTTTAAAATGTTTTTGAAAACCTATATTAGATCGTGTTCCTTGGGCTCAATGTACATGACTTGTAAAGCTTTCCCAATGATGCATCCTTAGTAAAAGATGAGTTTTGGTTCATCTAGATGCAAAAACTATGCACCTTGAACTTAACTCATATCCTAGCATCTCACATGTATCTAGGGTGTATACACATACATGTCGATTTAAAGTGAAATGTGGGTTTTGGTTATCCTAATCTAAGGTCCATGCATTTTCTAAGGCAACTCTACTTGATTCCCTTATAAATGGGACTTCAAGTCATGCCATTGTCCTTGAATTATTTTTAATCAAATTAAATGCATGAAGTATGATCATGACATAAATGATAGCATAATAAAGCGTGGCTAATGATCATGATGTCATGACATATGATATAATCTAAAACACATGACATTAAACCTTAATCCTAAACATGATCATGACATATTAAATGATTAAAAATAAATATGATGTTATGGCATGTTAAATGGCAAACAAAGCATGACAAATAAAAAGTATAGATATAAGAATACCTAAATTTCAATATTAGTTGTCATTTGATATAATTAAGTATATTTTGTCATATTATCACTTTTCTCCCTAGTGTGTCAAAAACCCAAAATAGCACACTATAACCTCTAAACCAAAATTGTGCCAATTTAATTGATTTTTCATAATTTGAAAAATATATTAGCAAATCCTAAAATCCTTTAGGATTATAAATCAAATTTATTTCCAAGGTATCCATAACCTTGAAAATTACCTAAAGTGTCACCTTTACCATTGTTAGGTTAACTACCCATCCATTTAAAGTTGGCACACCTAAACCCATCTAGCGTGAATCGATCACGCTCTTAGGAACCCAAAACCTATTTGAGCTCCTTGGGTTTACTAGGTATTCCTTAGGGATAACTTCCCTAGATACCTTCCTAATGACCCTTCTAGGCTTGTTAGCCTTGGCCATTTGAGTCTTGACTAGGTTAACCTTAGGGATTGCCTCCCTAATAACCTTCTTAGTGGTCTTCCTAGATTTCATGGAAACCTTGGCCACTAAGCACCTACCTTGGTCAACCTTAGGGATGACTTCCCTATTGACCTTGACTTTCCTAGACCTAGGTTTAGTTCCATAGTCAAATGGAACATTATGATAGGCCTCCTTAGGCTTAGGTTTATGACCCAAACCTTTTTTGCCCTTGGTCGACTCTTGTTTCTTAGGCCCTAGGTTTTGACTCTTAGTTCTAGACCCTTGACTTTGACCATTTGACCTTTGCATTTGATTTGTCATTTTTGCAAAGGTCTTTTCCAACTTCTCAAGCCTTGACCTCAAGGCTTGGTTCTCTCATTCTAATTTCTCTAATTTTGTGGGTCCATTGTTTCTATGATCATTTTTTCCCTTCCTAGGCATGTGTCTAGAATTCTTGAAGTTAAAACCTATTTTCTTGATAGATTCCCTAGGTAAGGTTTTTCTAGGGAAATTAGTCCCAAATTTCTCCTTATTTTCAAGGTGAATATTCTTAGCTCCTAGGCAAAAGTATTTGTTATTCCTAGAATGCTTTTCATGAATAATTGCAAGATTACTTAAGTTATTTTTAGCATGCTTTTTGACATTAAAACTAGAAGAATGAGCATTATTGAAATGATATACCTTAGAGTTTGCGTTAGTGGCTCCCCCTACTTGTGATGCTCCCCTTTGCCCCTTCTTCTCCCCTTTCAGGCATTGAATCCGGTAGTGTCTCGGTTGTCGGCATTTGAAGCAAATCACTTGCTCCTTGCTTTTGATTGTTGGGGGACCAACATCCTTGACCTTTGGTGCCGGTTGAGGCTTCTTGATCTTCTTTGGACACTTGCTCTTGTAATGTCCACTTTCCCTACACTCAAAGCAAATTATATGTTTTTTATTTAAAACCAAATTGCATGAGTTACCTAGGGTATTTGTGGAGGTCGGAATGGATTCTTCATCTCTCCCGGAGGTGGATGGCTCCTCTTGAGGTTGCTCCGGTGTGGGTAGTATCTCCTCCCCCTTAATCCTTGAAGTGGATGTTTCTTCCACTTTTTCCTCTTCTTCCACAGATTCAGAGGTTGATTCCCTATCAACTTTCGAATCCTCACTCGCTTGTGATGATGAGGATTCATCTTCGGCCTCCTCTTCTTGAGTCGATGATGGGTCTTCATGGAGCTTGGACAATTCCTTCCAAAGCTCCTTGACATCCATGCAATCACCTAGGCTACACAAGAAGTCATTAGGAATTAAATCAAAAATAAATTTGATTACCTTCTTATTTTTCTCGAATTATTAGAGTTGCTCCTCACTCCATCTTTTCTTTTTGAGGAAGCCACCTTTTGGTCCTCTTGGATATTCAAATACTTCCATTAAGATGGACCACTCCTAAAAATCTCTCATCATGATAAAATCTTCAATTCTTCTCTTCCAAGAATTGAAGCCTTCTCATCCATATAGGGTGTAAGGCACCGGTGTGTTGATGTCCCAACCTTGTTGTTCTTCCAGCTCCATCTTCACCCTCTAGCGTCTTTGTCTTAGCTCTCGGTGGTTAGTCCGTAGAAGAGCCCCGGGCTCTGATACCAATTGTGGAAGAAACGGTGACAGCTAGAGGGGGGGTGAATAGCGTCGTGCTAGTACGTTGATGGAAATCGTTCACGTTTGTCTCTACACAATCGTTAGTACACAGCGGAATATAGAAGTACAATATAAAGACAAATACGAATACACAATCAAAAGACAAAGATGTAATGTGGTTCAGAACCTCAAGGTTCCTACTCCACAGATCGGGCTCAAACGAGCCCTAGCGATGTCAATCACACACCACTAATAAACACTCCTTCTCGGAACAATCCGGAGGCGGAGAAACCTCGTACAATAGTTTATAACAATAAACTAAATACAACAAGAAAATACAATATGAAATACAACAAGAGATGCAAAGAAAACTTTACACAAAACTCTTTTGAATACTCGCTTGTTTGATTGCTTGAATCGTGGTTGAAGACCCTGATTTGCAGTAGCAAATTGCCTCAACAAAGCTCAAGAAATCGCTGCCAAAAACCCTCTTACGAGCATCTTTTATAACCTGCAATTGGGCTAGATTTTTGCCTATCAGTCGACTGGTCGGGACCATCAGTCGACTGATGACACTATTGTTATGAGACAACGGGACAATAGACGCTGGAAAAATCCAACGAATAAGACATCAGTCGATTGATCATGTCCATCAGTCGACTGATCGAGCTTTCACTAGACTTCTAACTCCAGCAGTCGAGTCAGACTCCATTCTGTGCCCAAATTCTCGAGCACCAATCGACTGATCACACGATCAGTCGACTGCTGGGATACATTCCGCAGTCAAACTCTAGTTGACTCACACTAATCGATTGTCATATGACACCAGTAAACTAACACACCTCAAACATGAGGTGTTAACTCAAGTATCGTGCCCCCATACTTGCTAGACCACCCGTAACCTAGACCTAAGACATTTAGCCACCTCTGTCAGCTCGAGCCTATCGGATCCCTCCAAGTCATCCATGACTTGTTTATCCATACGCTAGCCATCAGGTGCTTCTATCGGCTATGTCATGCTAACGGTGTCTACATCGCAAAGGCACATTGGACTTACTCTGCTAAGACTCCGCTTGGACTTTACACTACCAACCATTGGACTTAAGCTGCCAAGACTCCCACTTGGACTTTACGCCGCCAATATCAAACCCCTTGGACTTCTCAAATGCCAAGACTCAAGCTTGGACTTTCCCTTGCCAACCCATGTTGGACTTTCCATGCCAAGACCCATGCTTGGACTTTTCCTTGCCATGACCCATGCTTGGACTTTACATGCCAAGTACTCAAGACTTGGACTTTTCCTTGCCAAGACCCATGCTTGGACTTTACATGCCAAGTACTCAAGACTTGGACTTTCCATGACATGGTCAACTCCAGTCAACCATCAAAATCCTCCTCGAGTCAAACTCGAGTCCGGTCAATCATGACCTGGGTCGATTGTGCCAACAATCTCCCCAAAATAATATCAGACATCAATGTCAAACATCGATGTCAAACATCGATGTCAAACTTCCTTGTCAAATATCAAAACATCGCTCGAGTCAAACTCGAGTCTAGTCAATCATGACCTGGGCTGATTGCACCAACATTCTCAACGCCCTACTTCATGGGAAGATGATTGAGAGAAATGTTATCGTCCAAGCCACACTGATGGAGCTGTCGGTGCACGAGTGAGAATAAGAAGAAGAGGGTGGTGTGTTAGGACCTGTGCGCCTGCTAGAGGGGGGTGAATAGTGCGTTGTCGTACGATGATGGAATTTGATCGTGATTGCGTCTACAAATCATGTTAGCACAGCGGAATAATGATAATAAAAATAATAACATGAAATAAACACGAACACATGCACAACACGAAGATATAACGTGGTTCGGAACCAAAACGGTTCCTACTCCACGGATTGGGTTCGTATGAACCCTAGCGATGCCACAAACACCACTAAGCAATAAACTCCTTCTCAACAACAAGTCGGAGGTGGAGAAACCTCGTACAATGGATTACAACAAGTAATACACAAAAATACAAGCAAAATACAAGGAAATGTAAAGAACACTTTACAAACTAGGGTTTGAGTGCTTTGCTTGTTGGTTGCTTGGATGAGGTTGAAGGGCCCTAAAATGCACTTGCAAATCACCTTCAAATCGCCTCAAGTAAGCTCCCAAAGAACTAATGATGAAATCCTCCATGAGCTCCTCTTTTTAACCTGCATCGGGCTGGATTTTCGCCGATCAATCGAATGTCATAAGTCACCAGTCGACTGATGCAACTGTTGTCGTGAGACAATGGATCGATCCACGCTGGAAAAACTCCAACGAATCTCTTGGCAGTCGACTGCCAGTGCCCGTAGCCGACTGGCCAGTCGGCTACGGAGTGTTCTGTGCTCGATATTGGACTGACAGTCGACTGCCGTCAACACTAGTCGACTACTCCAATGAGCAGTCGACTGCCAGAGCATTTCCATCTCTAATCTGGCAGTCGAACTCTAGTCGACTCTCGGCAGTCAAACCGGCCATAATACCAGTCGACTGTCAACCACAAAAATGAGGTTTCAACCCAAGTATGGTGCCCCCATACTTGCTCGGTGAGCTCGCCCATGGAGTAGGAACCATTCGGTTCCGAACCACTTACATGCTTGTGATTGTCGTGTGTTGTTAGTATTGTTATTATTATTGTATTCCGCTGCACTAACAACAATCGTAGACAAGCAACACAATGAGAACGAGCAAATTCTCGCATCCAACAATCGAGGGCTATTCACCCCCCTCTAGCCGGCCGTTTCGATCTCCAACAAGTGGTATTAGAGCCGAGGTCGCTCTTCAAGGACTAACCGCCGCGAGAGCACTATAAGATGGCCGGCTACAATCTCCAACCACCAAAATTCGAAGGAGATTTTCTATTGTGGAAAAGAAAAATAGAGGTATATCTAGAAACCGATTTTGATTTTATGCTAATCTTAGAAAACGGTTTCAAATTGCCTAGGGATGAAAGAAATTGCCAAATTGAGAAGTCAAGATGGACCCAAGACCAAATAAAGGACTTCAAGACAAATCTTGAGGTAATTAAATTGCTTGGTGATTTGTTACCTAATCATATTTGGTCTAGTTTGGGTGACTATAGGGATGCAAAGGAATTATGGGAGAAGATAATGAAATTTCAAAAAAGTTCCCAATCGGCACAAGTAGAGGAAGATGTCGTGGAAGAAAGCCCATCCACATTTGAAGATGTTGATGATTTGGTGGAGACTTCCACCTCTAGCATTGAGGGGGAGGAAAGGATTTCCCAAAGCCAAAATGAAGCATCTACCTCCGGAAGAAATGACCAAGAGGCTTCCACCAACTCCCTAGGTGACTCATGTATTATAATTAATCGTAAAGATTATATTATTTGTTTTGAGTGTAGGGAGAAAGGGCATTACAAGAGCAAATGCCAAAAATTGGCTAAGGAAAAGGCATCGACATCAAAAGTCAACCTAAAGTCAAAGGATACCGGTATTCCCAAAACTAGAAGCAAAGAGCACATTGTGTGCTTTAAATGCAATCAAAAGGGGCACTACCGAAGCCAATGCCCTAGGGGGAGGAAGAAAGGGCTAGAAGGTGTATATCATGTAGGGGGAGCTCCAAAAGTTAACCCTAAGGTACATTTAGTTAATGCACCTTCAATTCCTAAAGTCAAAAAGCATGCCAAAAATTATTTTAATTCTCTTGCTATTATCAATGAAAAGCATGCTAGGAGAAACAATAAGGTTTATTGCTTAGGTGCTAAGCATGTTAGTTTCTCTAAGGATAAACCTAGGACTCATAATTCTAGAAATATTTTGCCTAGGGAATCAATTAGGAGAGTAGAAGAAAATTTGGGTATTAATCCCAAAAAGTCTAGTCACATGCCGAAAAGGAAAAGGTCTTTCCAAAAACCTAATGAAAATTCAAAAAAGGAAAATTTAGAGCTAGAGAACTAAGTCTTGAGGTCAAGACTTGAAAGAATGGAGAAAACCCTTAGAATCATAGAAAATTCAATTCTAGGGTCAAATGCCCAAAAGTCAAGACCTAGGGTTCAAAAACGGTCTAAGGGCAAGGAAGGTTTGGGTCACAAACCTAAGTCCAAGAAGACTTATCATAATATTCCATTTGATTATGGAACTATTTCTAGGTCTAGGAAAACCAAGGCTAATAGGGAATCTATCCCTAAGACTAGCCATGGTGTGTGCTTAGTGGCTAAGGACTTAAGGAAAACCAAGAAAGCCACTAAGGAGGTCAATGGAGGAGTCACCTCTAGAGTTGACCTAGGAAAGACCCAATTGACTAATGTGTCAAAACCAAAAAGGGTCATTAGGAAGGTATCTAGGGAAGTTATCCCTAAGGAATACCTTGTTAACCCAAGGAGCTCCAATAGGTATTGGGTTCCTAGAAGCGTGATCGATTCACGCTAGATGAGTTAGGGTGTGTCAACCCTAAGTGGATAGGTAGTTAACCTAACCATAGTAGAGTTGACACATTAGGATGTGCCAATATGCTTGAGAAGTAAAAAAAAATGATTAAATTGGCACAATTAGGTCATAGAGGTCATGGTGTGCCATTTTGGGTTTTTGGCACACTAGGGAAATGAATGGCATTAAGGCAAAACTGAAATAACTTAAAGAAATGGCAATTTAGGTTTAACACTTAGGTACTTTATACCTTAGTCTATTTTGCTTGCTATGCTTTATTTGTCTTGCCATGTCATGACATCATTCTCATTTGTTTCTCTAAATATGTCATGATAATGTTTAGATTTATTTTTATATGTCATGTATGCTTAAATGTCATTTACATGTCATGACATCATGATTTTGGCATATGCTTGTATCTATATCATATTTATGTCATAATCATATCATGCATTAAATAAAATGAAATTAAGGACTATGACACAATTTGAAGGGAATCAAATTATGTTGCCTTAGAAATATGCATGAGAACATAAAGAACAAAAAACTCACATCTCACTATGATTTTTGACTTGTATGTGTTTTACACATTTAGATATTGGTGAGATGTTTAGGAAAAAGAAAATAAAGGTTTTAAAAACATTTTGAAAACTTTTTGAAAAACCTTGGTGAAGCCTATCTTTTGATAGCTATCACCATTGATTGGGATGATACAAAGAGGGGTCTTTATTGAAGCTTTTCTTAAATTTTGGACTTTGTATCAATATCCTAATTTAATGGGTAAAATAATTTTCCAATATTTTTCACCCATAGTGTTTATGATAAGTAATATACATACCAAATTTCAAGAATTTTAAACTTATGTATATTTACTTATGGATTTTAAATCTTTGGCTGCAAATGCAATTATCGATCATTGCCATGGTGGCGATGTTGATGAAATTGACTGATTTCTGATTTTAGTCGACTGCCCAAGCTGATTTCGGGTAAATCTTGTTGGTTAGGCCCATGTTCAGCTAGGTTAAGGTCCCCTAACCACTCCTAACCCTAGGATATGCTTGGGAGAGCATTAGAGAGGGTGGAAATCCATTAGACATGGATTAGGAGAAGGGTTTTAGGGAGACTATCAACTTTAAGGTGGAAGAGAGTTCATTGTTGAACTTTGCCTTAATTTTGATTTGTTTAATGTTCCTATTGGCTTAGGGATTCTCCAAGGACATTGTTGGTGCAATGGTCAAGGGGGAGTAAGCCTCTAGGGGGAGGTATCCATCATGGGAAGATGGATGTGTATTTCCTCATGGGAGGAAAATTGGGTTGCCTCTCTTAAGTGATATGGGATCACTAGAAAGATTGAGGGCATGCCAAGGAGAAGATTGTAAGATCTCATTGGGATATGAGACATTGAAACACTTGAGGACCTTTTTGATGTAATGTCAAAAAGGGGGAGGAGTTACCAAGTTACCAATTAGGGTTTGTTGGAATTCTCATTGGGATATGAGAATTGCCAATATGGGAGGATTGGTAGACTTGAGATGGCAGTTTTGTCAATCATCAAAAAGGGGGAGATTATTGGTGCAATCGGCCCAGGTAGATGATAGTATTTTGATGATAGACAAAACTTATGACATGGGATTGTCATGGGAAAGTCTAACATGGTGTTGGCATGGGAAATGCATTGTGAAGCTGTGCGCTTGGTGCATATGGGAAGTCTTGAGGACTTAGTAAGTTCACTAGGCTCGGGGTCCTTGAGTCGGTGAAGGATGACATTGCGAAGTCGTGCGCTTGGTGCATCTGAGGGACCGCCGGATGAGGAGCGAATGGAGTGAGCCCAAAGGGAAGCATACTTCTAGGGTATGAGACGCGAAGGATGGCGTTGCGAAGCCGTGCGCTTGGCGCATCCGAGGGACGTAAGCCGAGGGAAGAGAGCTTCAGTGGGGAACTCTATGAGGGATAAGGTGGACTTGGCCAAGTGGCTAAGACTGAGTGTCAGAGCCTTAAACTTGATGTTTGAGGGTTTACCCGATGGGCGGATGCTCAAACAACTTAGTGTTTGAGGTTTTGCCCGACATCAGTCGACTGGCATAGGTGCCGGTTTGACTGATCCAAGTCGACTAGGGTTCGACTAGTGTAAGTCTAGGGTTGCGGCGATCGATTGCCGAGGGATGGCAATGATCGATGGGAGTGTCGCGAGCGCGTAAGCGCTCCGTAGTGAATGGGCAATCGACTACTAGGTAATCACCAATCGATGGGCATCATCGATCGGGTAGGTAAATCCGTTGGAACTTGTGCAGCGTGGATCGCGTTGTGAGACAAAGGCTACGAGCGATCGACTAGGGCCTTTGGCGATCGCTAGGCGCAAAAATAGCTCGATGCAGGTTATAAAAGGAGCTCGAGATGGAGGTTTTTTCCATGCCTTTTGTGAAGCTATTGGAGGGGAATTGCTGCTGCATTCCAGACCTTCAAGAGCCATCTAAAGCAAGCAACAAGAAAGCGATCAAAGCAATTGTGTAAAAGTTCTCTTTTGTATTGTCTTTGTATTTCTTCTTGTATTTCATATTACTTGTTGTAATAGCTTGTGAGAGGTTTCTCCACCTCCGACGTGTAGTCGAGAAGGAGTTTAGTTAGTGTCGTGCGCATAACTAGAGCTCGGTGAGCTCGCCCGTGGAGTAGGAACCATTCGGTTCCAAACCACTTACATGCTTGTGTATTGCTTGTGATTGTCGTGTGTTGTTAGTATTGTTATTATTATTGTATTCCTTTGCGCTAACAACAATCGTAGACAAGCAATGCAACGAGAACGAGCAAATTCCGGCATCCAACGATCGAGGGCTATTCCCCCCCCCCCTCTAGCCGGTCGTTTCGATCTCCAACATATGAGAGATGTCCTAAGGCAATCGCCTTATGTATGAACCATTTATATGATAAATGAAGATTCACTACTTGAGTATACATGGTTTCATGTATTTGATTGGATCTTAAACTCATTTACTGAATGTCAGCGATACGACTCATAGCATGAGAGAATTTGTGATTAGATCACAACTAGTGAGTATCTCTACATGTGTAATTGTGATGTATCGGAATTATCCCTAGTCGATGAATTGATGGATTTGGACATCATAAATTCTGTCGAGACTGGCACGAGGTATACTCCTTGGTGTATCCAAGCAGCTGATTCTCACTGGCTGGAGACATTGTGATGTCCAGAGTTAATCGTGGATGCTAGTTATGGTAACTAGTTCATTGGAGTGACCAACTGTAAGACTTCATATGGTTCTCTGCATATATAGATATGTCAATGAAGTTCTTACTGTAGCTTAAGTGTGATGTTCCTTTGACTTACGGTATTCAAGTCATCTTGATCATAAAGACTTATGCTTTGACATCTTAAGCAAGCATCTCCGAGGAGATGTGGACCCAGGATGATTGGGTATAAGTCGAAGTGATCGAAGGTGTTTGAATAGCCTATAAAGAATTCACCACTCCTTGCGAGGAGATGTATACCCATGGCCTCTCGTCGGATTGTTACTGAAGTCTTTGGCCAAAGCATTAAATGTTTAGAGTAAGGTACTCTTCGATACATGTGCAGTAACTAGAATCCGTAGGACGAGGAAATGATACTTTGGCTAGGTGTGACGTAGTCAGCCTAGTGGGGACTGACACTATAGACCATATCCTGAACCAAGTGGGTATAAGATGAGTGAAGGGAATGGGGCACGATTCATTCGAGCTGCTGAAGGGTTTCAGAAATAGTTCTGGATCAACCGTTGATCTTTTCGGTTAATTGAGGATCATGATGTACTACTAGGTGCCACTCATGATCGTTCTATACTTAATGGTTAATTATAGACGGCCAACATAAACTGAGAACCTATTTGGTCACACACACAACGAGCGTAATCCGAAGGATTTAAAACGAGCTTGAGAATGAGATTCTCAGACCGAGAGAAACTAGGTTTGGTTGGACCAAACAAGAAGCGAGCATGAAATCGTTTCAGTCACAATGGAAGCGTGGATGGGCAGTGTCTTATGAAGACATAATGGATTAACCAAAATGATTTGGTTCTAATCCAATGGAGGAGAATAAACCAAAGGGTTTGGTTTATTTTAAACGAATGAACCAAAGTTGGTTCGGTTCATTTTAACTTAAAATAAACCATCATGGTTTGGTTTATTTTAACTTAAATTAATGGAGCGGGTTAACGGGCCTTATGGTTATGATCCGATAACCATTAAGAGAATTAGTTCTCTATAAAAGAGGGCTTAAGGGTTTGTTAAGCCCTAATCCAAAAAAAAGCCCTTGACCTAATTGTTGCCGCCCCCCTTCCTCTCCTTGGAGAAGTCGCCGCCAACCTCCATTGCCGCCCCCCTTCCTCTCCTTGGAGAAGTCACCGCCAACCTCCATTGCCGCCGCCCACCCCCTTGTGCCGCCGTCCAAATTGTTGTTGGCGTCCAAGCTTCGGCCGGTGATCCTCCGGCAACTCTCCGGTGATCTCCTTTGGGTTCGGCATCAAGGTGAGCTTCATCCTACCCTTTTTGGCCGGCCCTTACTCCTCCACCAAAGCTGTCCAGTTTTCTGGATAGCTTGTTTCCCTCTCGTCGGAGCGTCGTTTGGACGACGTTTGGAGCTCCGACAGTGGTAGCCTTACCGGGGATTTGATCTCCGGTAATCCTTATAGGTGGAGGACGAAGGATTCGTCAAACGGTTGACGAATACCTCTCCGGAGAAGCGAGTTTTGAGGACTCATTTTTTTATCCGAATTTGGATTCGGATCATGATCTTCTCTCGATCACATCGTCTTCAACACGAGGCTAGTAACCCGTACGAAGACGAGGCTCGTGACTTGGTGAAGTCATCCCGAAGATACTCGGCGTGGATACGGATAGAGACGATTCTAGCGAGGATCGTTCCGGTTGATGTCTTTCCCGCTACACGTGATACGTAAGGTATACGTAGTTAAATTTCCTTTTATTGCAAAATTTAAATTTATGGTTATGTCTACACATGTTGTACTATGCATGCATGTGATGTGTGTGTTGTAATAAATGTAGATTTATTATTTTTTGTTTCTTCCGCTGTGCACATGTTCGAACACACACTCGCCGCGGTGCCGGAAACCCAACAGCAAGTATGGGGGCACCATACTTGAGATAAAACCTCATGTTTGAGGTGTACCAGTCGACTGATATCATATGGCAGTCGATTGGTGTGAGTCAACTAGGGTTTGACTACGAGAAGTGTCCTAGCAGTCGACTACCAGAGGTTGACAGTCGACTGCTGGCTCGAGCAGTCAACTGATCATATGATCAGTCGACTGGTGCTCGAGAATTTGGGCACAAAATGGAGTCTGACTCGACTACTAGGGTTAGCAGTTGAGTGGTGGCTCAATCAGTCGACTAATGGTCATTATCAATCAACTGATGTCCTATCCGTTGGATTTTTCTAGCATGGATTACACCATTGTCTCACAGCAACAGTGTCATCAGTCGACTGATAGTCCCGACCAGTCGACTGATCGGCGATTTCCAGCCTAGGCAGCAACTTTAAAGGGAGCTCATGGAGGAGGAAATCATCAGCATTCCTTGAGGTCTTGTGAAGTGATTTGCTGCTGCAAATCAGGGTCTCCAAGTGCAATTCAAGCAACCAAAGATCAAGCATTCAAAAGAGCAATTGTAAAATAGTTTTCTTTACTTACAGTGTTTTTCATTATTGTAATTGCTTGTATATGTTTCTTATTATTGTAAGAATATTTGTATGAGGTTTCTCTGCCTCTGACTTGTGTCGAGAAGGAGTATTTGTGATTAGTGATTGTGTGTGCATCATTAGAGCTCGATCCATGGAGTAGGAACCATTTGGTTCCGAACCACATTACATACTTGTGTAATTGCGTGTTTGTCCATTTCGTTATTGCTATTTTTTCTATTTCTGCTGCGCGCTAACGAGATTTGTAGAAGAACATGAAACGAATTCCATCTACGCATCCTACAATGCTATTCACCCCCTCCCCCTCTCTAGTGGTTAACATTTCCTCTACAATTGGTATCAGAGCTAGGAGCTCTTCTACGGACTAACCGCCGGGAGCAAAGATACTAGAGGGAAAGATGGAAGTTGAAGAACAACTTGGATGGGACATCCATACACCGATCCCGTATGCTTTCTATGGACGAGAGGGCTTCAACCAATGGAAGGCAAGGATTGAAGATTTTTTGATGATGAGGGATTTAGAGGAGTGGTTCATCCTAATAGAAGGATTCCAATACCCAATAGGACCAAAGACATGCTTCCTCAAAAAGAAAAGATGGAGTGAGGAGCAACTCCAACAATTCGAGAAAAACAAGAAGGTAATCAAATTTATTTTTGATTTAATTCCTAATGACTTCTTGTGTCACCTAGGTGATTGCATGGATGCCAAGGAGCTTTGGAAGGAATTGGCCAAGCTCCATGAAGACCCATCACCGACTCAAGAAGAGGAAGCCGAAGATGAATCCTCATCCTCACAAGCGAGTGAGGATTCAAAAGTTGATAGGGAGTCAACCTTCGAATCGATGGAAGAAGAGGAAAAAAAGGAATAAGCCTCTATTTCAAAGATTGAGGGGGAGGGAAGACGACCCACACTGGAGCAACCTCAAGAGGAACCATCCACCTCCGGGAGAGATGAAGAATCCATTCCGACCACCACAAAAACCCTAGGTAACTCAAACAATTTGGTTTTAAATAAAAAACATATAATTTGAATTTAGTGTAGGGAAAGTATGCATTACAAGAGCAAGTACCCAAAGGAGATCAAGAAGCCTCAACCGGCACCAAAGGTCAAGGATGTTGGTCCCCCCGAACAATCAAAATCAAGGAGCAAGTGATTTGCTTCAAATGTCGACAACCGGGATACTACCGGAGTCAATTCCCAAATGGGGAGAAGAAGGGGCAAAGGAGAGCATCACAAGTAGGGGAAGCCACTAGGGCAAACCCTAAGGTATATCATTTCAATAATGCTCATTCTTCTAGTTTTAATGTAAAAAAATATGCTAGAAATAACTTAAGTAATCTTGCTATTTATCATGAAAAACATGCTAGGAACAACAAATATTTTTGCCTAGGAGCTAAGAATATTCATTTCAATAATAAGGAGAAATTGGGGACTAATGTCCATAAAAATAATTTATCTAAAGACAAATCTAGGTCAAATAATTCTAGACCAATTCTACCTAGGGAGACAATTAGAAAGGTACAAGAGCACCTAGTTTTAACCTCAAATGGACTAAGCATATGCCTAGAAAGAACCGTGCCCAATGAGTAAATCAAAATTCTAAAATTAGGCAATTAGAGTTTGAAAATCAAGCCTTGAGGTCAAGGCTTGAGAAACTTGAGAAGACCCTTAAGATTATGCAAAACCAAATAAGAGTCAAATGGTCAAAGTCAAGGGTCTTGGTCCAAGAGTCAAGGCATAGGGCCTAAGAGACAAAAGTCAAACAAGGGTAAGAAAGGTTTGAGTCACAAACCTAAGCCTAAGGTGACTTATCATAGTGTTCCATTTGATTATGGAACACAAACTATGTCTAAGAAGACAAAGGTTACTAGGGAAGTTATCCCTAAGAGTAACCAAGGTGTGTGCCTAGTGGCTAGGGTTTCTAAGAAACCTAGGGTTGCAACTAAGAAGGTTACAAGGGGAGTTACCCCTAGAGATAACCTAGGCAAGACCCAAATGACCAAGGCTAACAAGCCTAGAAGGGTCATTAGGAAAGGTATCTAGGGAGGTTATCCCTAAGGAATACCTATTAAACCCTAGGAGCTCAAATAGTTTTTGGGTTCCTAAGAGCGTGATTGATTCACGCTAGATGGATTTAGAGTGTGCCAATTTTAAATAAAAGGGTAGTTAACCTAACCATGGTAAAGGTGACACTTTAGGTAATTTTCAAGGTTATGGATACCTTGAAAATAGATTTGATATTATGATCCTAAAAGATTTTAGAATGTGCCAATACATTTTTGAAATTATGAAAAATCAATTAAATTAGCACAATTTAGGATTAGAGGTCATAGTGTGTCATTTAGGATTTTTGGCACACTTGGGAGAAAAGTAGTAATATGACAAAATATACTTAATTATATCGAATGACATCTAATATTGAAATTTAGGTATTCTTACACCTATACTTTTTATTTGACATGCTTTGTTTGCAATATAACATGTCATGACATCATATTTATTTTTACCATTTAATATGTCATGGTCATGTTTTTAGGATTAGATTTAATGTCATGTGTTTTTAGATTATATCATATGTCATGACATCATGATCATTGGTCATGCTTAATTATGTTATCATTTATGCAATGATCATACTTCATGCATTTAATTTGATTAAAAATGATTCAAGGACAATGGCATGACTTGAAGTCTCATTTATAAGGGAATCAAGTAGAGTTGCCTTAGAAAATGCATGAGGCCTTAGATTAGGATAACCAAAACCCACATCTCACATTAAATTGACATGTATGTGTATTTATACACCCTAGATATATGTGAGATGCTAGGATATGAGTTAAGTTCAAGGTGCATAGTTTTTGCATCTAGATGAACTAAAACTCATCTTTAACTAAAGGTGGATTATTGGGAAAGCTTGTGTACAAGTCATGTACATTGAGCCCAAGGAATATGATCCAAAATAAGGTTTTAAAAACATTTTAAAATCCTTTTAGAAAACCTTAGTGAAGTCTATCTTTTGATAGCAATCACCATTGATGAAGTTGATACAAAGTGAGCTAAAACATTGAAGTTTTTCTTCACTTTTGAATTTTGTATCAACTTCGATATTTTATGGGTAAAATATTTTTCTATCATTTTTCACCCATTATAATGGTCATAAGTATTATACGTATGAATTTTCATGATTTTTTGATATACGTATAATTATTTATGAATTTTCAAAATCTATTTCTAATAATTGAAAATAGGATTTTTCAGTTATCAGTCGACTGATGTGCAAGGCAGTCGACTGATTTATGAAGGACTCGATTGTCAGGCTAATTTTGGGAAAAATAAGATTGTTTAGCTCATGTTCAGCTATAGTAAGGGTTCCTAACTACTCCTAACCATAGGATATGCTTTAGGAAGCATTATAAAAGGTGAAAATCCATTGGATATGGATTAGGAGAGGTGTTAGGATGATGTATCAAATTTAAGGTGTAGAGAGTTCATGTTTGAACTTTGAACCTTATTTTTGATGGTTTAGAGTTCCTATTGGCTTAGAGACTTCCCAAGGATATTGTAGGTGCAATAGTCAAGGGGGAGCAAGTCTTTAGGGAGAGGTATCCATCATGGGATGATGAATAGTATTTTTCCTCATGAGGGGGAAAAAGGGATTTTGAGATACCCAATTTGGAAATTGGGAGAGTGTATATGATTGCTTCTCTTATGTGATATGGGACTTATCACTAGGAAGATGGTAGGTATTCTAGGTATTTTTTGGACCAAGGGCGAGATTGTAAGATCTCATTGGATATGAGACATTGACCTCCTTGGAGAGTAAATCTTTTTGATGTTAGTCAAAAAGGAGGAGAATGTTTTGGCGGAGAATGTTATGGAGAGTGTTATCAATTGATGTTATTAATTGTCAATTCAGAGAATTGGGGAGAATGTTTGGGATTACCAATTTGGGATAATTGGTAAGGAGATTTGAGTTAGTGTTCTAACTCAAAGGTATGTGTTTTTGTCAAACATCAAAAAGGGAGAGATTGTTGGTGCAATCGGCCCAAGTCATGATTGACCAGACTCGAGTTTGACTCGAGCGATGTTTTGATATTTGACATGAAAGTTTTGACATCGATGTTTGACATTGATGTTTGATAATATTTTGGGGAGATTGTTGGCACAATCGACTTGTGTCATGTTTGATAGGACTCGAGTTTGACTCGAGGGGGATTTTGATGGTTGACTGGAGTTGACCATGTCATGGAAAGGCCAAGTCTTGAGTACTATTGGATCGAAGCGGATCACTAGAGAGGGGGTGAATAGCGATAAAATATTTTCTTTTTGTTCGTTCGTTAAAATTCGAGTAGATAATTAATTTGCAGCGGAAAGATAAACAATAAATAAAAGAAGACAAATATTTTACTTGGTTCGTAGCCTTCGGCTACTACTCCAAGGCCCTAGCGATCCTTGACCATGTACGGAGGGCAAAAATACTAAAGAACTCCTCCTCGTTAGAGGTAGGAGTTAATCGATACAAAAAAACAAAGCTTGAGGTAGAGGGACACTCCCCCTCTCCTCGTTACGATAAAAGCTCCGAGAAATTACAGTAATGAACTGAAGTAAAAAACTTAAACTGACGTTACAAAAAGAAAGCAATTAAAACCTAGACGTCGGAGAAGAAGCACTTCATTGTCGGAAAGTTGTAGCTTGGCGGAGGCTTTTGGAAGCTTAGAATTGATGATGAAACCCTAGGATAGGCCCTCCTTTTATAGCCTTTGAGCCCCTTTTCGAGAAGAACCCTAGCCAATCACATTTGAGCACCACTCCCCTTGAAATGAGGTGATAAGCCTTGACTCCTCGAAGCTGATCCTTGACCACCAGTCGACTGATGGGCATCATCAATCGTCTGATGGCGACATCGTCGAATCTTGACCTCGAGCGATCATTGACCAGCGATCAAGTCCTCCAAGCTGGCAGTCGACTGATGCTAGCTGCAAGGCAAAGTTAGCTTAACAAAAACATTATTTCGATGGCCTGCGACCGTCCGATCTCAACCTAGTCCACCTATAGGATGTCTTTGGTCGGATCTACGCTTAAGATCATCCCCGTAAAGAGGATACGACCTCACTTTCTCTCAGACACACACGAGCTTACCTCGATACTTACTATGTCACTTTCACTTACGGCCTTCCACTCGATTCCTTCAGCTCCCTCCGAAGTCACTCAAGTGTCGCTCGACCACCGCGGCTTCCTCCGGGTGTCGCTAGCCTTCAGCTCCAGCTATAGCAATTTTCTGCACACTCGATTTAGCTCATGAGATAACGACATGAGCTTAACTTTGTATCATTTGCTATAATCAAAACTCAAGTTCGACTTAGGTGCCTATTGCACCAACAATCTCCCCCTTTTTGATTTATTGTAAACCCACATACAAAGTTAAGAAAAATAAATTAAGTGCATTAAACAAAATGAGTATGAATAAGCAGGAGTATATAAAAACTCTTTTTCAAGTGCTCCCCATTGAGGAATCCTCCCCTTTGACCGAGGGTGAGTACTTGAGAAAGAGTTTTAACTCTCCCCCTTAATGTTTGCTACTAAAAAAGAACTAAGTAACCGAAATTACTTAATATTAGTCATAGTGTTTAACTCTCCCCCTTGATGTTTGTTACTAAAAAAAAATTAAGTAACTGAAATTACTTAATATTGGTCATAGTGTTTAAAATAAGTTTTAAGTTAAGAAATCAAAAAATTGATTTCTTAACCTTGGCCTTTACTTCTGTTTTGTTAACTTAAAGTTAAGTAAATGTGTTTAAGTTAAGAATTCTCTTAACTTGGTCTTTACTTCTATTTTGTTAACTTAAAGTTAAGTAAACATTGGCCATATGAAAAAAATTAATCCCTTAACTTTAACCTTTTTCTCCCCCTTTTGTCATATATCGAAAAGAGTGAGGGTGTGTGGAAAAAAAATAAGTATTAAATTTAAAGTCCAAGCATGTTCCATATTATTTTGAAAATAATATACTGAAAATAAGCTCATTTATAAAATGTTCGACTCATATTTGGCTTGATTGATATGAAAGATCAACCAGTCCTGGTCAGAGTCGGTTAGTATATATGATTATACTCCGTGGTTCATGGCGATGCACTAGCTCTACATCTGGAACCAGGAGTAAGGTCCTAACATCTCACTCCCATCTACGTGGCTAAGTACACAAACACATTAGTCCTATGTGTTGTGAGATTATTGGCTCCTTAAATCTATAGGTGCATGATATCTAATGTATGTCCTATGCTAGTTCCATGAAAATGAAAAGTAAGAAATAGTAGTAAGAAAATATAATTTGTAAGTTCCTATTCTACTACGCACATACCCAATTTTCGTCTTAATAGACTGAATTCGGCTTCGGGTAGGGGTTTAGTAAATAGGTCTACTAAGTTAGACTTCGATTCGACGTATTCGAGTTGTATGGCTCCGTTGGCCACACGTTCTCGAATGAAATGGTGTTTGACCTCTATATGTTTGGTCCTAGAGTGACATATCGGATTCTTAGTAAGGTTAATTGAACTAATGTTATCTACGTGGAGTTTAGTGTTCGTAAAGTCTAACTCAAAGTCACGGAGAGTGTGCTTCATCCAAAGAAGCTGAGTGACACACTCACCCATCGCTATGTATTCGGCTTCGGTGGTAGATAAGGCAACACAGTGTTGCTTCCTACTACACCAACTCACTAGACTCGAGCCGAGAAGTTGACAACAACCACTCGTACTCTTTCTATCAAGCTTACTACCGACATAGTCCAAATCGAAGTAGCCGGTTAGTTCGAACTCAGTTGATCTAGGGTATCAAATACCGACATTAAGTGTACCCTTTAGATATCTAAGGATACGCTTGACTAGAGTTAGGTGAGACTCCTTGGCATAGGTTTGGAACCTTGCGCACATACTTACTGCAAATAAGATATCAGGTCGGCTTGGAGTTAAGTAAAGGAGACTCCCTATTACGCTCCTATAGTATTTTAAATCAATTGAGCTTCCGATTACATCTTCTTCTATATTCACATTAGTTGACATTGGGGTATTAATAATTTTAGCGTCTTGCTTTCCAAAGCGTTTAATTAATTCCCTAGTATATTTGCGTTGATGTAGGTATATTCCATCTTTAGTTTGTTTAATTTGTAGACCTAAGAAGAAATTTAACTCGCCTACTAAATTCATTTCAAATTCACTTTCCATAAGTGAAATGAAATCATTCAGTAGGATTGAGTTGGTGGTTCCGAAAATAATATCATCTACGTAGATTTGGGCTATGAATATGTCTTTACCTAAGGTTTTTACGAAAAGGGTTGGGTCAACTACACCTTGGTTAAATCTTTTAGACTTAAGATAAATCGAAAGTCTCTCATACCAAGCTCGAGGAGCTTGTTTAAGTCTATAGAGGGCTTTCTTTAACCTAAGGACATGGTCGGGTTTATCTACACTTTCGAAACCGGGAGGTTGACTAACATAAACCTCTTTCTTAATGTATCCATTTAAGAACGCTGATTTCACATCCATTTGAAACAACTTAAATCCTCGATGTGCAGCATACGCTAATAGCATTCGAATGGACTCTAATCTAGCTACTGGGGCATAGGTCTCGTCGTAATCTAAACCTTCAACTTGACTAAACCCTTTAGCGACTAGTCTAGCTTTATTTCTAACTACTTTACCTTTATCATCAAGTTTATTTCTAAACACCCACCTTGTTCCAACGATTGTTTTATCTTTAGGTGGTGGTACTAATTCTCATACTTCGTTCCTAGTGAATTGAGCCAGCTCTTCTTGGATTGCAATAATCCAATCGGGATCAAGAAGAGCTTGGTCAATAGTTTTGGGTTCAATTTTAGAAATCAAGGAGATTTGACTAAGGTTTCTGTATGAGGCTCTAGTTCGAACTCCTAGACTTGGATCACCTATCACTTGGTCGATAGGATGATTCGTTTGAGTCATAGTTGGATTTGGGTTTGAGTCTACAACTTGATCAATAGGATGACTCGTTTGAGTTCTAGTTTGGTTAGAGTCATCTATCACTTGGTCGATAGAGTGACTTGGTTGACTTAGATTAGGATTAACACTAGACCTGATCTCCGGATCAGAGTTAGATCTAGTATGAATCGGCTCACTAATTTGTGTTGCCGGGGGTTTTGTAGGTTCGTATCCTTCATCAAATACTACATTGATAGTCTCCTCAACTCTAAGGGTGTCATGGTTATATACTCTATAAGCTCTACTTATAGTCGAGTATCCTAGAAAGATTTCGGTCGTGGTTTTGGATGTAAATTTCCCTAGGTAATCCTTAGTGTTTAGGATATGTACCTTACACTCAAATACCCTAAAGTACTTGATGTTAGGTATTTTATCGTGATAAATCTCGTATGAGGTCTTAAGGTGCCTCTTTACCATAAGGATCCTATTTTGGACATAGCATGTCGTACTCACGGCTTCCGTCCAAAACCTATCGGGTAGGTTATACTCGTTTAACATTGTCCTAGCGGCTTCTTGTAGGGTTCTATTTTTGCGTTCTACTAGGTCATTTTGTCGTGGAGTTCTAGGGCAAGAGAACTCATGGTGGTATCCATTTAGATTACAGAATTCTGTAAACCTATGGTTCTCGAATTCACCACCATGATCAGTCCTAAGTCTTTTGATTTTAATGTTTTGTTGATTTTCTATTAATTTAAATAGGTTGATTAATTGATCTAGGGTATCACTTTTGTGTTTGATGAACCTAACCTAAGTAAATCTAGAATAGTCATCAATTATGACTAAGCAGAATTTACTTCCATTAAGTGACTTAGCTCCGTGTGAATCAAATAGATTCATGTGTAGGAGCTCAAGTATACTTTTGGTTCGTTCTTGATTAGTTAGTTGATGTTGTGTCCTAGATTGTTTACCTTGTTGACAAGCATTACATATTTTATTATCCAAGTTATTGAGGTTAGGCAAACCTCTGACTAAGTCACTCTGACTCATCTTGTGGATGAGTCTTGGGTGTGAGTGACCGAGTCATCGGTGCCACAACCATGATTCCTCTTGCTGTGTCATAAGACACTTAGTTGAGGAGTTAGTTAAGTTAATAGTGTAAATATTATTATTTTTAGTTCCCTTAAGAATTGTTTTAAAAGTTTCATTTGTATTAATTACGCATTCATTTTCTAGAAATATGACCTTATATTTATTACCACACAATTGGCTTACACTAAGTAAATTATATTTAAAATTTTCTACTAATAAAACATTTTTAATAACAAAATTTGAGTTGAGCTCAATATCACCTGATCTGATGATTTTTAGCTTGTCGTTATTTCCGAAGGCTACCGATCCTTGTCGTTTGAATCGAAGCTTCGAAAACTTGAGTTGATCCCCGGTCATGTGTCGGGAGCAACCACTGTCCAACATCCATTGATCCTACACGCAAGGTAGTTGGATCGGATATTGGATTTATTAAAGATTGGTTGAAGATTATTAACCTAAATCATCTCACCCTTGACTACATGATCAAACATGTTAAGCCTATATGTTATTGTGAGATGACTTCCAATTTTACTTGATTTAAATTTAATGACTTAAACACTTGTCAACCTTGTGTTAGATTCGAATTTGACATTAGGCTCATCAAGTCACCTTTTCAAGATCATGGCTTCCAGGTCGTGGCGAGGCACAGAGGCCTTCTTTGATCAGAACAACGACCACTTCCTTAGACAGCCATTTTCAACAAAATAGAGACTTGACTTACCTAAAACCACTTCCTAGTCTAACTAGTCTAGGATACGGCGAGGTAGCTTCAGCTAGTTCCGCTCGGTCAAGTGCACCGAACTAGATACGCCTTATCTAGCCCGAATACACAAGACTCCGCTTTTCTAGAGTACTATCATCTCGCCGCGTCCTGGTACTATGTTATCAAGTATTGACGAGTTATAGTCCTATCTAACCATTCTAAAAAGGAAAATCAAACTAAATAAAAACCTAAGCATGCAATTTCTAAGTTAAAACACAAACAAGTTTCGTACTAGCTTCCCTTGGACCATTGAATCGATTCGGTCTCTCCACATAGTGGATTTGGTCCTTGGGAACCCAGTACTGGTTCGATCCTAAGTTTGAAATCAAGGTGGTCTTAGGGACCCATGCTTGGACACATTTTTTATGTCGACTTACAATCGACATATACGACTTGTTGGTCGTATTTGAGCTAAACCCTAGTCCGGTCTTGTTGTACACGGCCTTTTGCCATCCAAGTAGAAGGTCAAGTCCTTTGGATCCCAAAGTAAACCTTTCCAACGTGTTCCTAAGATCTTCGACTTGACTCTTCAAGAGTGAGTTCTCAACTTCGAGTTTTTCAACCCGAGTTGAGTCCTCCTCTTGAACTCGACTAGTCGAAGAGGTTAGGGAGACCTCGTGTTTGAGGAGTTTAACTTCCTCAACCAAGGTATCGACCTTGGACTCGGACTTAGCTAATTTTTTAGTTAAAAACTTAATTGCACTATAAAGTGTACTAATGAGGGATCGACTTACATTGAGTGTTCTTTTGAACCGGATGCATATTCGTGGCTTGTCTTGAATAGTGCTTCACAGTTCGACTCATCTTCGGTTTCCGATTCAAGTTTTGGTTCCGACTCCGTCTCCGATTCCATCGGTTTGGCCATGAGAACACGATCATTATCTTCTTCCTTAGATGCTTCTTCCCAAGTAGTGTTGAGTACCTTTTTGTGTTTTGGTGCTTTGCTCTTGAGTTTTGGGCATTCGGACTTGATATGTCCAAACCTGTTGCATTCGTAGCATCTAATATTTAAACTTTTAGTCTTACCTTCGTTGGGTCGAGTGACGGTTCATTTTCGGCCCTTGACTATCCTCCGAACTAGGTTGACTAGTTTGGCCTCCATTTCTGAGTCGACCTCCGAATCGGACTCATCCTCTTCTTCCTTCGGAGGTGCCTTGCTTGCGGTTTTCTTTCTTGAACCTGCAAAAAGTGCTATACCCTTCTCGGGTTCCGAGTTAGACTGCTCATGAAGTTCAAAATCGGAAAATAGTTCATCTAACCTAAGTTTTGAAAGATCCTTGGAGACCTTGTAGGCATCGACCATGGATGCCCACAAGGTAGTCCTCGGAAAGGAGTTAAGAACATACCTTATAAGGTCGCGGTTTTCGACCTTTTGCCCGATTGCATGTAGATTATTGACTATGTCTTGAATGCGGGCGTGAAGTTGCATCGCGGACTCATGTTCCTGCATTTTTAGATTATATAGTTTATTAAATAAAAGATCTCGCTTACATATCTTGGCTTCATCGGTCCCTTCGTGTAGCTCCACTAGCTTTGTCCAAAGGTCCTTTGCGCTAATGAAGGGGCCGACACGATTTAGTTCCTCCTTGGACAAACCGCATTGGAGGATTTGAGTTGCCTTGGCATCGGCTTCGACTTGTTGTTTTGTCACAATGGTTCATTGGTCATAACCCAAGGATTCACCCACTTCATTAGTCGGAAGTGTGAAACCCGTTTGGATTATGATCCACATCTCGATTTGGGTTTTGAGAAAGCATTCCATCCAACCCTTCCAATAACGGAAGTCATCTCCGTTGTAAAACAAAGGTCGGACAGTGCTAAAACCCTCGAGATGGGCCATTAAAACAAAAGAAACAAGGAGATGAAGAAGAAAAACCTAGCAACGACAAAAACACACGAAAATGTACCAAGACTCGCGTCTTGGATTAGTAGTACGGGAGAAAAACTAACCAAATGAAATAAATCTGGAATAAACAGAATTAAAAAGAAAAAAAAATCTATAAAAAGCTAGAACGGTGGTTTTACCAAATCTTAGCACCCCCGGCTCTGATACCACTTGTTGGATCGAAGCGGATCGCTAGAGGGGGGTGAATAGCGATAAAATCTTTTCTTTTTGTTCGTTTGTTAAAACTCGAGTAGATAATTAATTTGCAACGGAAAGATAAGGAATAAATAAAAGGAGACAAATATTTTTACTTGGTTCGTAGCCTTCGACTACTACTCCAAGGCCCTAGCGGTCCTTGACCACGTACGGAGGGCAAAAACACTAAAGAACTCCTCCTCGTTAGAGGTAGGAGTTAATCGATACAAAAAAACAAAGCTTGAGGTAGAGGGATACTCCCCCTCTCCTCGTTACGATAAAAGCTCCGAGAAATTACAGTAATGAACTGAAGTAAAAACTTAAACCGGCGTTACAAAAAGAAAGCAATTAAAACCTAGACGTCGGAGAAGAAGCACTTCATTGTCGGAAAGTTGTAGCTTGGAGGAGGCTTTTGGAAGCTTAGAATTGATGATGAAACCCTAGGATAGGCCCTTCTTTTATAGCCTTTGAGCCCCTTTTCGAGAGGAACCATAGCTAATCACATTTGAGCATCACTCCCCTTGAAATGAGGTGATAAGCCTTGACTCCTCGAAGTTGATCTTTGACCTGATGAGATCGGTTGAATCTTGACTCTCAGCGATCATTGTTTGTGTGATCGAGTCCTCCAAGCTGGTAGTCGACTGATGCTAGGTGCAAGGCAAAGTTAGCTTAACAAAAACATTATTTCGACAGCCTCCGACCTTCCGATCTCGATCTAGAGCACCTATAGGATGTATTTGGTCAGATCTACACTTAAGATAATCCCCGTAAAGAGGATACAACCTCACTTACTCTCGCACACACACGAGCTTACCTCGATACTTCCTGTGTCGCTTTCACTTTCGGCCTTCCACTTGATTCCTTTGGCTCCCTCCGAAGTCACTTGAGTGTCGCCCGACCACCGCGGCTTCCTCCGGGTGTCGCTAGCCTTCAGTTCCAACTATAGTAATTTTCTGCATACTCGATTTAGCTCGTGAGATAATGACATGAGCTTAACTTTGTATCGTTTGCTATAATCAAAACTTAGGTTCGACTTAGGTGCCTACTGCACCAATAAGTACTTGGCATGTAAAGTCCAAGCATGGGTCTTGGCAAGGAAAAATCCAAGCATGGGTCTTGGCATGGAAAATCCAACATGGGTTGGCAAGAAAATGTCCATGCTAAAGTCTTGGCATTTGAGAAGTCCAAGGGGTATGATATTGGCGGCATAAAGTCCAAGGGTAAGTTTTGGTAGTACAAGTCCAATGGTTGGCGGCATAAAGTCCAAACGGAGTCTTGGCAGCATAAGTCGAATGTGCCTTGGCGATGTAAACACCATTAGCATGACATAGCCGATGGAAGCACCTGAAGGCTAGCGCAATGGATGAACAAGTCATGGATGACTTGGAGGGATCCGAGATGAGCGAGGTTGACGGAGATGACTAGAAGGCTTAGGTCTAGGCTAAGGGTGGTCTAGCAAGTATGGGGGCACCATACTTGGGATAAAACCTCATGTTTGAGGTGTGCCAGTCGACTGATGTCATATGACAGTCGAATGGTGTGAGTCAACAAGGGTTTCGATGCGGAAGTGTCCCAAAGATTCGACCGGTCAGGTGGGCAATGATCGCCGATTGATCGCGTGATCGATCGATCACCGATCGTGTTGCAATTGGCCCAGGTCACGATTGACCAGACTCGAGTTTGACTCGAGTGATGTTTTAATATTTGACATAGTATGTTTGACATTGATGTTTGACATTGAAGTCGGTTAATGTTTTAAGGAGATTATTTATATAATCAACCCAGGTTATAATTAACCAGACTCGAGTTTGACTCGAGGGAGACTTTGATGGTTGACTAGGGTTGACCATGTGATTATGGGAAAGGTAAAGTCCAAGTCTTGAGTACTTGGCACAAGGGAAGTTCAAGCATGGGTCTTGGCATGGAAAGTCCAACATGGGTTGGCAAGGGAAAGTACAAGCATGGGTCTTGGCATGGAAAGTCCAACATGAGTTGGCAAGGGAAAGTCCAAGCTTGAGTCTTGGCATTTGAGAAGTCCAAGGGGTTTGATATTGGCGGCGTAAAGTCCAAGCGGAGTCTTGGCGGCGTAAGTCCAATGTGCCTTGGCGGTGTAGACACTGTTAGCATGACATAGCCGATGGAAACACCTGAAGGCTAGCGCGATGGATGAACAAGTCATGAATGACTTGGAGGGATCCGAGAGGTGTAAGGCTGATGGAGGTGGCTAGAAGGCTTAGGTCTAGGCTAAAGGTGGTCAAGCAAGTATGGGGGAACCATATTTGGGTTAAAACCTTATTATTGAGGTTGGCAGTCGACTGGCATTATGGCCGGTTCGACTACCATGAGTCGACTTGAGTTCGACTACCGTTTAAAAGATGAAATTGCTCTGGCAGTCGACTACTCATTGGAGCAATGATCGATCGGCGATGTCGGCAACAATCGATCGCTAAGGGATGGCAATGACGCCGACTGAGTTGCGAAAACGAGAATGCTCGTAGTCGCATCGGGCGATCGGCTACGGGCGTTAGCGATCCGCCAATGTTGGCAGTCGACTCGTGAGAGTACCGTTGGAACTTGTCCAATGTGGATTGAGCCGTTGTCTCACAGCTACAGTGTTGGCAGTCGACTGGTGACTTATGGCAGTCGACTGGTAGGCGGAAATCCAGCCCGATGGAGGATAAAAGAAGCTATTCGTGGAAGGCTCAAGTAGCGGTTTTCTTGGGCGATTTGAAGGGGAATTGTTGGTGCTCTTCCAGTCCTTCAAGGCTAGTCCAAGGCAACCAAAGATCAAGCAACTAAAGTGCTCTTGTAAAGTGTTTTTCTTTACTTGCATTGTATTTTTTACTTGTATTATCTTGTATCTTTTGTATTACTTAGTGTAATCCTTGTACGAGGTTTTTCCACCTCCTGATTGTTCCGAGAAGGAGTTATTTGTGATTAGTGAGTGTGTGTGCATCACTAGAGCTCTTTAGAGTTCGATCCGTGGAGTAGGAACCATTCGGTTCCGAACCACTTTATATGACCGTGTTGTGATTGTGTATCTTGTTGTATTTATTTGTTATTACTATTCCGTTGTGCTAACAAGATTGTAGATGATCAAACGCGAAAGAATTCCATCATCGTACCATCACGCGACGCTATTCACTCCCCTCTAGCGACCTCAAATAACCTACAATTGGTATCAGAGCCCGGGGCTCTCCTACGGATTAACAACCTGGAGTCAAGACGTCAGAGGAACAAGATGGAATTCAAGGAGAGATTGGGTGACGACATCATCGTTCCGCCTTCCTTCGACCGCGAAGATTTTGCGTATTGGAAAGGTAGAATGATGCATTTTCTAATGTGTGACTTTGATAATCGGATTAGTGTCTTAGTAGGTTTTGACACTCCGAAAGACGAAGAAGGAAGAAAAATCAAGAAGAAGAATTGGAGTCAAGAACAACTCCGATACTATAACATCAACAGTAAGGTAATGGGTATTTTGCTTAATATAATCCCTAATGATATTTTGATCAAGATAGGGGATTGTAAAGACGCCAAGGAGGTATGGAACAAATTGGAAAAATTCCATGAAGGGCCTCACTCAATCCAAGAAGATGAGGAGGATGAGGAAGAGAGTTCATCCTCACAAGAAAGTAAGGATTCAGAGGTCGAGGAGTGTTCGACATCCGAGGAGGAAGAAGTGGTGGAAGAGGTAGAACTAGAAGAAACCTCAACCTCTAGGATTGAGGAGGAGGGGATGAGAACATCTACATTGGAGCAACCCCAAGAAAAACCTTCCACATCAAGTCAAGATGAAGAAGCTCCAACTCCAGCACCTACCACCACAAATACCCTAGGTAACTCAAGCAATGTAGATTCAAATAAAAATCACATAATTTATTTTGAGTGTATGGAGGTAGGACATTACAAAAGTAAATATCCTAAAAGAATCAAGAAGAGTCCACCGGTGCCAAAAGTCAATGAAGCCGGTGTTCTCACCAAGAAAATCAAGGAACAAATCACTTGCTTCAAATGCCGACTACCGGGACATTACCGGAGTCAATGCCCAAAAAGGGAAAAGAAGGGGCAAAGGGGAGCATCACAAGTAGGAGGAGTCTCTAAGGTAAACCCTAAGGTATATCTAAATAACGCTTTTTCCAATTTAAATGTTAAAAAGCATGCTAGGAATTTCAATTCACTTGCTATCTATCATGAAAAGCATGCTAGAAACAATGAATATTGTTTAGGGGCCAAGAAAGTCAACTTTAGGAAGAAGGAGAAATTTGGGACTAATGTCCCTAGAAATATTTTACCTAAGGACAACCCTAGGTCAAACAATCCTAGAAAAGTCCTTCCTAGGGAATCCATAAGGAAAATAGAAGAACACTTGGACTTTAATCCTAAATGGACTAGACACATACCTAGGAAGTTCCATGCCCAAAGACTAAATCAAAATTCTAAAATTGTACAATTAGAATTAGAAAATCAAGCCTTGAGATCAAGGCTTGAGAAATTAGAAAAGTCCCTCAAAATTATGCAAAATCAAATGCAAGGGTCAAATGGTCAAAGTCAAGGGGTCAAAAGTCAAAGTCAACACCTAGGACCTAAGAAACAAAAGTCAACCAAGGGCAAGCAAGGTTTGAGTCACAAACCTAAGCCTAAGGTGGCTTACCATAGTGTTCCATTTGATTATGGAACACAAACTAGGTCTAGGAAGACCAAGATCTATAGGGAAGTCCTCCCTAAGGTTGACCAAAGGTTGTGCCTAGTGGCTAGGGTTTCTAGGAAATCTAGGGTGGCCACTAAAAAGGTTGCAAGGGGAGTTACCTCTAGAGTCAACCTAGGTAAGACCCAAATGACCAAGGCTAACAAGCCTAGAAGGGTTATTAGGAAGGTATCTAAGGAGGTTATCCCTAAGGAATACCTAGTTAACCCTAGGAGCTCAAATAGGTTTTGGGTTCCTAAGAGCGTGATTGATTCACGCTGATGGGTTTAGGGTGTGTCAACCTTGATTGGGTGGGTAGTTAACTCAACCATGATAAAGGTGACATTTTAGGATTATTTTCAAGGTTATGGATACCTTGGAAATAGATTTTGATTATAATCCTAAAAGATTTTAGGATGTGTCAATGTACTTTTGGAATTATGAAAAATCAATTCAATTGGCATGATTTAGGTTTAGAGGTTAGTGTGTCATTTTGGGTTTTTGGTATACCAGGGAGAAAAATAAAAATATGTCAAAATATAATTAATTATATGAAATGACAACTAATATTAAAATTTATGTATTATTATACCTATGTATTTTATATGTCATGCTTTATTTGTCATATGACATGTCATGACATCATGCCTATTTTTATCATCTATATGTCATGATTATGTTTAGGAATTAGGATTGAATGTCATGAGTTTAAGTTTTATATCATATGTCATGACATCATGATCATTGGCCATGTTTTAGTTTTTCTATTATTATGCCATGATCATTTCATGCATTAATTTGATTGAAAAATTGATTTAAGGACTTTGGCATGACTTGGAGTCCCATTTATAAGGGAATCAAGTAGAGTTGCCTTAGAAAAATGCATGAAACACTAGATTAGGGAGAACAAAACTCACATCTCACATCCAATTGACATGTATGTGTATTTAAACACCCTAGATACATGTGAGATGCTAGGATATGGTTTAAGTTCAAGGTGCATAGTTTTTGCATCTAGATGAACTAAAACTCATCTTTAACCAACAAGTGGATCATTGGGAAAGCATGTGTACAAGTCATGTACATAGAGCCCAAGGAATATGATCCAAAATAGGTTTTCAAAAATATTTTGAAATCAATTTAGAAAACCTTGGTGAATCCTATCTTTTGATAGCAATCATTAATGATGAAATTGATACAGAGTAAGCTAAAACATTGAAGTTTTTTCTTCATTTTTGGATTTTGTATCAATCTCGATATTTTATAGGTAAAATAATTTTCAAATATTTTTCACCCATTGTATTGACTATAAGTAATATACGTATGAATAATTTTTCAAAATACGTAGAATTACTTATGACTTTTCAAAACTCGATTCTGATAGCTGAAATTTGAGAATTTCAGTTATCAGTCGACTGTCGCCTGATGGCAGTCGACTGATGTGAGTGGCAGTCAACTGATTACTATAAATAGTCGACTACCAAGCTAATTTCGGAAAACAAGGTTGTTTAGCCCGTGTTCAACTATTGTAAAGGTTCCTATTCACTCCTAACCCTAGGATATGCTTTGGGAAGCATTAGAAAGGGTGAAAATCCATTGGATATGGATTAGGAGAGGTGTTAGGGTAATGTATCAAATTTAAGGTGGGGAGAGTTCATATTTAAACTTTGAGCCTTAATTTTAATGGTTTAGAGTTTCTATTGGCTTAGGGACTTCCCAAGGACATTGTTGGTGCAATGGGCAAGGGGGAGCAAGCCTTTAGGGGGAGTTATCCATCTTGGGATGATGGATGTGTTTCTCTTCTTGAAGGGGGAGAAGTTATTGGGAAAGTAGCATCAATTGGGAAAATTGATGGGATATTGAGAAACCCAATTAGGAAATTGGGAGAGAGTATAGGATTGCCTCTCTTGAGTGATATGGGACGTATCACTAGGAAGATGATAGACATCCGAGGTATTTTTGGATCAAGGGGGAGATTGTAAGATCTCATTGGGATATGAGACATTGACCTCCTTGGAGAGATAAACTTTTTGATGTTAGTCAAAAAGGGGGAGAAGTTTTGGAAAATGTTTAGGATTACCAATTTGGGATAATTGGTAAGGAAATTTGAGTTAGGGGCCTAACTCAAGATTTGTTTTGTCAAACATCAAAAAGGGGGAGATTATTGGTGCAATCGGCCCAGGTCATGATTGACCAGACTCGAGTTTGACTCGAGTGATGTTTTGATGTTTGACATAGTATGTTTGACATTGATGTCAGTTAATGTTTTGGATAGATTGTTTATAGAATCATCCCAGGTTATAATTAACCAGACTCGAGTTTGACTCGAGGGAGACTTTGATGGTTGACTAGGGTTGACCATGTGATTATGGGAAAGGTAAAGTCCAAGTCATGGGTACTTGGCATGGAAAGTCCAAGTGGGACACTTGGTAATTTGGGAAAGTCCAAGTCTTGAGTACTTGGCACAAGGGAAGTCCAAGCATGGGTCTTGGCATGGAAAGTCCAACATGGGTTGGCAAGGGAAAGTCCAAGCATGGGTCTTGGCATGGAAAGTCCAACGTGAGTTGGCAAGGGAAAGTCCAAGCTTGAGTCTTGGCATTTGAGAAGTCCAAGGGGTTTGATATTGGCGGCGTAAAGTCCAAGCGGAGTCTTGGCGGCGTAAGTCCAATGTGCCTTGGTGGTGTAGACACCGTTAGCATGACATAGCTGATGGAAGCACCTGAAGGCTAGCGCGATGGATGAACAAGTCATGAATGACTTGGAGGGATCCGAGAAGCGTAAGGCTGATGGAGGTGGCTAGAAGGATTAGGTCTAGGCTAAGGGTGGTCTAGCAAGTATGGGGGAACCATATTTGGGTTAAAAACTCATTTTTGAGGTTGGCAGTCGACTGGCATTATGGCTGATTCGACTTCCATGAGTCGACTTGAGTTTGACTGCCGTTTAAGCCAAATTGCGCAAACGATCGCTCATTGAGCAGCGACCGCCAAGGGATGGCAAGGATCAGATGAGTTGGCACAGATGCATGCCGATAGGGGCGCTACGGGCGCTGGGGCCGAAATCGCAAGCGAGAGTGAACTTGTTCAACATGGATTGAGCCGTTGTCTCACAGCTACAGTGTTGGTAGTCGACTGGTGACTTATGGCAGTCGACTGCTAGGCGGAAATCCAGCCCAATGGAGGATAAAAGCATCTATTCGTGGAAGGCTCAAGTAGTGATTTTCTTGGGCGATTTGAAGGGGAATTGTTGGTGCTCTTCCAGTCCTTCAAGGCTAGTCCAAGGAAACCAAAGATCAAGCAACCAAAGTGCTCTTGTAAAGTGTTTTTCTTTACTTGCATTGTATTTTTTACTTGTATTAGCTTGTATCTTTTGTATTACTTAGTGTAATCCTTGTACGATGTTTCTCCACCTCCGGATTGATCCGAGAAGGAGTTATTTGTGATTAGTGAGTGTGTGTACATCACTAGAGCTCTTTAGAGCTCGATCCGTGGAGTATGAACCATTCGGTTCCGAACCACTTTATATGACCGTGTTGTGATTGTGTATCTTGTTGTATTTATTTGTTATTACTATTTCGCTGTGATAACAAGATTGTAGATAATCAAATGCGAAAGAATTCCATCATCGTACCATCACGCGACGCTATTCACTCCCCTCTAGCAACCTCAAATAACCTATAATTGGTATCAGAGCCCAGGGCTCTTCTACGGATTAACAACCCGGAGTCAAGATGCTAGAGGAACAAGATGGAATTCAAGGAGAGATTGGGTGATGACATCATCGTTCTGCCTTCCTTCGACCGCGAAGATTTTGCATATTGGAAAGGTAGAATGATGCATTTTCTAATGTGTGACTTTGATAATCGGATTAGTGTCTTAGTAGGTTTTGACACTCCAAAAGACGAAGAAGGAAGAAAAATCAAGAAGAAGAATTGGAGTCAAGAACAACTCCGATACTATAACATCAACAGTAAGGTATTTGGTATTTTGCTTAATATAATTCCTAATGATATTTTGATCAAGATAGGGGATTGTAAAGACGCCAAGGAGGTATGGAACAAATTGGAAAAATTCCATGAAGGGCCTCACTCAATCCAAGAAGATGAGGAGGATGAGGAAGAGAGTTCATCCTCACAAGAAAGTAAGGATTCAGAGGTCGAGGAGTGTTCGACATCCGAGGAGGAAGAAGTGGTGGAAGAGGTAGAACTAGAAGAAACCTCAACCTCTAGGATTGAGGAGGAGGGGATGAGAATATCTACATCGGAGCAACCCCAAGAAAAACCTTCCACATCAAGTCAAGATGAAGAAGCTCCAACTCCGGCACCTACCACCATAAATACCCTAGGTAACTCAAGCAATGTAGATTCAAATAAAAATCACATAATTTATTTTGAGTGTATGGAGGTAGGACATTACAAAAGTAAATGTCCTAAAAGAATCAAGAAGAGTCCACCGGTGCCAAAAGTCAATGAAGCCGGTGTTCCCACCAAGAAAAGCAAGGAACAAATCACTTGCTTCAAATGTCGACTACCGAGACATTACCGGAGTCAATGCCCAAAAAGGGAAAAGAAGGGGCAAAGGGGAGCATCACAAGTAGGAGGAGTCTCTAAGGCAAACCCTAAGGTATATCTAAATAACGCTTTTTCCAATTTAAATGTTAAAAAGCATGCTAGGAATTTCAATTCACTTGCTATCTATCATGAAAAGCATGCTAGAAACAATGAATATTGTTTAGGGGCCAAGAAAGTCAACTTTAGGAAGAAGGAGAAATTTGGGACTAATGTCCCTAGAAATATTTTACCTAAGGACAACCCTAGGTCAAACAATTCTAGAAAAGTCCTTCCTAGGGAATCCATAAGGAAAATAGAAGAACACTTGGACCTTAATCCTAAATAGACTAGACACATGCCTAGGAAGTTCCATGCCCAAAGACTAAATCAAAATTCTAAAATTGGGCAATTAGAATTAGAAAACCAAGCCTTGAGATCAAGGCTTGAGAAATTAGAAAAGACCCTCAAAATTATGCAAAATCAAATGCAAGGGTCAAATGGTCAAAGTCAAGGGTCAAATGGTCAAAGTCAAGGGTTCAAAAGTCAAAGTCAACACCTAGGACCTAAGAAACAAAAGTCAACCAAGGGCAAGCAAGGTTTGAGTCACAAACCTAAGCCTAAGGTGGCTTACCATAGTGTTCCATTTGATTATGGAACACAAACTAGGTCAAGGAAGACCAAGGTCTATAGGTAAGTCCTCCCTAAGGTTGACCAAAGGTTGTGCCTAGTGGCTAGGGTTTCTAGGAAACCTAGGGTGGCCACTAAAAAGGTAGCAAGGGGAGTTACCTCTAGAGTCAACCTAGGTAAGACCCAAATGACCAAGGCTAACAAGCCTAGAAGGGTTATTAGGAAGGTATCTAGGGAGGTTATCCCTAAGGAATACCTAGTTAACCCTAGGAGCTCAAATAGGTTTTGGGTTCCTTAGAGCGTGATTGATTCACGCTGATGGGTTTAGGGTTTGTCAACCTTGATTGGGTGGGTAGTTAACTCAACCATGATAAGGGTGACATTTTAGGATTATTTCAAGGTTATGGATACCTTGGAAATAGATTTTGATTATAATCCTAAAAGATTTTAGGATGTGCCAATGTACTTTTGGAATTATGAAAAATCAATTCAATTGGCACGATTTAGGTTTAGAGGTTAGTGTGTCATTTTGGGTTTTTGGTATACCAGGGAGAAAAATAAAAATATGGCAAAATAAAATTAATTATATGAAATGGCAACTAATATTAAAATTTAGGTATTATTATACCTATGTATTTTATATGTCATGCTTTATTTGCCATATGACATGTCATGACATCATGCCTATTTTTATCATCTATATGTCATGATTATGTTTAGGAATTAGGATTGAATGTCATGAGTTTAAGTTTTATATCATATGCCATGACATCATGATCATTGGCCATGTTTTAGTTTTGCTATTATTATGTCATGATCATTTCATTCATTAATTTGATTGAAAAATTGATTTAAGGACTTTAGCATGACTTGGAGTCCCATTTATAAGGGAATCAAGTCGAGTTGCCTTAGAAAAATGCATGAAACCCTAGATTTGGGAGAACAAAACTCACATCTCACATCCAATTGACATGTATGTGTATTTATACACCCTAGATACATGTGAGATGCTAGGATATGGTTTAAGTTCAAGGTGCATTGTTTTTGCATCTAGATGAACTAAAACTCATCTTTAACCAACAAGTGGATCATTGGGAAAGCATGTGTACAAGTCATGTACATAGAGCCCAAGGAATATGATCCAAAATAGGTTTTCAAAAATATTTTGAAATCAATTTAGAAAACCTTGATGAAGCCTATCTTTTGATAGCAATCATTAATGATGAAGTTGATACAAAGTAAGCTAAAACATTGAAGTTTTTTCTTTATTTTTGGATTTTGTATCAATCTCGATATTTTATAGGTAAAATAATTTTCAAATATTTTTCACCCATTGTATTGACTATAAGTAATATACGTATGAATTTTCATTATTTTTCAAAATACGTAGAATTACTTATGACTTTTCAAAACTCGATTCTGATAGCTGAAATTCAAGAATTTCAGTTATCGATCGACAACCGATGGCATGATGATGTGAGTGTGATCGGTGATTACTATAAATAGTCGACTGCCAAGCTAATTTCGGGAAAACAAGGTTGTTTAGCCCGTGTTCAACTATGGTAAAGGTTCTTAATCACTCCTAACCCTAGGATATGCTTTGGGAAGCACTAGAAAGGGTGAAAATCCATTGGATATGAATTAGGAGAGGTGTTAGGGTAATGTATCAAATTTAAGGTGGGGAGAGTTCATATTTGAACTTTGAGCCTTAATTTTAATGGTTTAGAGTTTCTATTAGCTTAGGGACTTCCCAAGGACATTGTTGGTGCAATGGGCAAGGGGGAGCAAGCCTTTAGGGGGAGTTATCCATCTTGGGATGATGGATGTGTTTCTCTTCTTGAAGGGGGAGAAGTTATTGGGAAAGTATCATCAATTGGGAAAATTGATGGGATATTGAGAAAACCAATTTGGAAATTGGGAGAGAGTATAGGATTGCCTCTCTTGAGTGATTTGGGACTTATCACTAGGAAGATGATAGACATCCTAGGTATTTTTGGATCAAGGGGGAGATTGTAAGATCTCATTGGGATATGAGACATTGACCTCCTTGGAGAGATAAACTTTTTGATGTTAGTCAAAAAGGGGGAGAAGTTTTGGAAAATGTTTAGGATTACCAATTTGGGATAATTGGTAAGGAAATTTGAGTTAGGGGTCTAACTCAAGATTTGTTTTGTCAAACATCAAAAAGGGGAAGATTATTGGTGCAATCGGCCCAGGTCACGATTGACCAGACTTGAGTTTGACTCGAGTGATGTTTTGATGTTTGACATAATATGTTTGACATTGATGTCAGTTAATGTTTTGGAGAGATTGTTTATACAATCAACCTAGGTTATAATTAACCAGACTCGAGTTTGACTCGAGGGAGACTTTGATGGTTGACTAGGGTTGACCATGTGATTATGGGAAAGGTAAAGTCAAAGTCATGGGTACTTGGCATGGAAAGTCCAAGTGGGACACTTGGTAATTTGGGAAAGTCCAAGTCTTGAGTACTTGGCACAAGGGAAGTCCAAGCATGGGTCTTGGCATGGAAAGTCCAACATGGGTTGGCAAGGGAAAGTCCAAGCATGGGTCTTGGCATGGAAAGTCCAACGTGAGTTGGCAAGGGAAAGTCCAAGCTTGAGTCTTGGCATTTGAGAAGTCCAAGGGGTTTGATATTGGCAGCGTAAAGTCCAAGCAGAGTCTTGGCGGCGTAAGTCCAATGTGCCTTGGCGGTGTAGACACCGTTAGCATGACATAGCCGATGGAAGCACCTGAAGGCTAGCGCGATGGATGAACAAGTCATGGATGACTTGGAGGGATCCGAGAGGCGTAAGGCTGATGAAGGTGGCTAGAAGGCTTAGGTCTAGGCTAAGGGTGGTCTAGCAAGTATGGGAAAAACATATTTGGGTTAAAACCTCATTTTTGAGGTTGGCGATCGGCATTATGGTGATTATCGCCATGAGTCGACGAGTTTGACCGCGTTTAAGAGTCAAATTGCTCCGCGGTCGATTGCTCGATGGAGCGATCGATCGATGTCGACGGCGATCGGCTGCGGATGGCGATTGACTATCGGAAGAGTCTGCGAGTCTGAGAATGCTCCGTAGCCGTAGGCGGTCGGCTACGGGCGTTAACGATCGGTGGTGAGTACCGCTGGAACTTGTCCAAGCGTGGATTGAGCCGTTGTCTCACGCTCTGATGTTGGTAGTCATCGGTGACTTATGGCGTCATTGCTAAGCGTAATCCAGCCCAATGGAGGATAAAAGCAGCTGTTCGTGGAACGCTCAAGTAGCGGTTTTCTTGGGCGATTTGAAGGGGAATTGTTAGTGCTCTTACAGTCCTTCAAGGCTAGTCCAAGGCAACCAAAGTGCTCTTGTAAAATGTTTTTCTTTACTTGCAATGTATTTTTTACTTGTATTAGCTTGTATCTTTTGTATTACTTAGTGTAATCCTTGTACGAGGTTTCTCCACCTCCGGATTGTTCCGAGAAGGAGTTATTTGTGATTAGTGAGTGTGTGTGCATCACTAGAGCTCTTTAGAGCTCGATCCGTGGAGTAGGAACCATTCGGTTTCGAACCACGTTATATGACTATGTTGTGATTGTGTATCTTGTTGTATTTATTTGTTATTACTATTCCGCTGTGCTAACAAGATTGTAGATGATCAAACGCGAAAGAATTCCATCATCGTACCATCACGCGACGCTATTCACCCCCTCTAGTGGCCTCAAATAACCTACAGACTGGTGCTCTAGAATTTGGGTAGAGAATGGAGTCTGACTCGACTGCTGGGGTTAGCAGTCGAGTGGAGGCTCGATCAGTCGACTGATGGTCATTATCAGTCGACTGATGTCCTATCCGTTGGATTTTTCTAATGTGGATTACACCATTGTCTCACAGCAATAGTGTCATCAGTCGACTGATGGTCCCGACCAGTCGACTGATCGGCAATTTCCAGCCCAGGCAGCAGCTTTAAACGGATTCGTGGAGGTGTAAATCATCAGCATTTCTTTAGGGCTTTTGGGACGATTTGCTACTGCAAATCAAGGTCTCCAAGTGCAATTCAAGCAACCAATGATCAAGCATTCAAAAGAGCAATTGTAAAGTAGTTTTCTTTACTTGCATTGTATTTCATTATTGTAATTGCATGTATCTATTTCTTATTGTTGTAAGAATATTTGTGCGAGGTTTCTCCGCCTCCGACTTGTATCGAGAAGGAGTATTTGTGATTAGTGGTTGCATGTGCATCACTAGAGCTCGATTCGTGGAGTAGGAATCATTCTGTTCCGAACCATGTTACATACTTGTGTAATTGCATGTTTGTTCATTTCATTATTTCTATTATTTCTATTTCCGCTGCGTGCTAATGAGATTTGTAGACGAACACGAAACGAATTCCATCTACACATACTACGACGCTATTCACCCCCCCCCCTCTAGCAGTCAACATTTCCTCTACAATTGGTATCAGAGCTAGGAGCTCTTCTACAGACTAACCGCCGGGAGCAAAGACGCTAGAGGAAAAGTTGGAAGTTGAAGAACAACTTGGATGGGACATCCATACACCGGTCCCGTATGCTTTCTATGGACGAGAGGGCTTCAACCAATGGAAGGCAAGGATTGAAGATTTTTTGATGATGAGGGATTTAGAGGAGTGGTTCATCCTAATAGAAGGATTCCAATACCCAATAGGACCAAAGACAGGCTTCCTCAAAAAGAAAAGATGGAGTGAGGAGCAACTCCAACAATTCGAGAAAAACAAGAAGGTAATCAAATTTATTTTTGATTTAATTCCTAATGACTTCTTGTGTAGCCTAGGTGATTGCATGGATGCCAAGGAGCTTTGGAAGGAATTGGCCAAGCTCCATTAAGACCCATCACCGGCTCAAGAAGAGGAGGCCGAAGATGAATCCTCATCTTCACAAGCGAGTGAGGATTCGAAAGTTGATAGGGAGTCAACCTCCGGATCGGTGGAAGAAGAGGAAAAACTGGAAGAAGCCTCCACTTTAAGAATTGAGGGGGAGGAGAGACCACCCACACCGGAGCAACCTCAAGAGGAGCCATCCACCTCTGGGAGAGATGAAGAATCCCTTCCGACCACCACAAATACCCTTGGTAACTCAAGCAATTTGGTTTTAAATAAAAAATATATAATTTACTTTGAGTGTAGGGAAAGTGGGCATTACAAGAGCAAGTGACCAAAGAATATCAAGAAGCCTCAACTGGCACCAAAGGTCAAGGATGTCGGTCCCCCAACAATCAAAAGAAAGGAGCAAGTGATTTGCTTCAAATGCCGACAACCGAGACACTACCGGAGTCAATGCCCGAAGGGGGAGAAGAAGGGGCAAAGGGGAGCATCACAAGTAGGGGGAGCCACTAAGGCAAATCCTAAGGTATTTCATTTCAATAATGCTCATTTTTCTAGTTTTAATGTCAAAAAACATGCTAAAAATAACTTAAGTAATCTTGTTATTTATCATGAAATGCATGCTAGGAACAATAAATATTTTTGCGTTGGAGCTAAGAATATTCATTTCAATAATAAGAAGAAATTTGGGACTAATGTCCCTAAAAATAATTTATCTAAAGACAAATCTAGGTCAAATAATTCTAGAGTAATTCTACCTAGGCAGACAATTAGAAAGGTACAAGAGCACCTAGATTTTAACCCCAAATGGACTAGGCATATGCCTAGAAAGAACCATGCCTAAGGATTAAATCAAAATTCTAAAATTGTACAATTAGAGTTTGAAAATCAAGCATTGAGGTCAAGGCTTCAGAAACTTGAGAAGACCCTAAAGATTATGCAAAACAAAATAAAATGGTCAAATGTTCAAAGTCAAGGGTCTAGGTCCAAGAGTCAAGGCCTAGGGCCTAAGAGACAAAACTCAATCAAGGGCAAGAAAGATTTGAGTCACAAACCTAAGCCTAAGGTGGTTTATCATAGTGTTGCATTTGATTATGGAACACAAACTAGGTCTAGAAAGACCAAGGTTACTAGGGAAGTTATCCCTAAGGGTAACCATGGTGTGTGCCTAGTGGCTAGGGTTTCTAAGAAACCTAGGGTGGCCACTAACAAAGGTTACAAGGGGAGTTACCCTTAGAGATAACCTAGGCAAGACCCAAATGACCAAGACTAACAAGCCTAGAAGGGTCATTGGGAAGGTATCTAGGGAGGTTATCCCTAAGGAATAACTAATAAATCCTAGGAGCAGCTCAATTAGTTTTTGGGTTCCTAAGAGCGTGAATGATTCATGCTAGATGGGTTTAGGGTGTGCCAACTTTAAATGGAAGGGTAGTTAACCTAACCATGGTAAAGGTGGCACTTTAGGTAATTTTCAAGGTTATGGATAGCTTGAAAATATATTTGATATTATGATCCTAAAAGATTTTAGAATGTGCCAATACATTTTTGAGATTATGAAAAATCAATTAAATTGACACAATTTAGGATTAGAGGTAATAGTGTGCCATTTTGGATTTTTGGCACATGTGGGAGAAAAGTAGCAATATGACAAAATATACTTAATTATATCAAATGACAACTAATATTGAAATTTAGGTATTCTTACACCTATACTTTTTATTTGACATGTTTTGTTTGTCATATAACATGTCATGACATCATATTTATTTTTACCATTTAATATGTCATGGTCATGTTTTTAGGATTAGGTTTAATATCATATGTTTTTAGATTATATAATTTGCAATGACATCATGATCATTGGTCATGCTTAATTATGTTATCATTTATGCCATGATCATACTTCATGCATTTAATTTGATTAAAAATGATTCAAGGACAATGACATGACTTGAAGTCCCATTTATAAGGGAATTAAGTAGAGTTGCCTTAGAAAATGCATGAGACCTTATATTAGGATAACCAAAACCCACATCTCACATTAAATTGATATGTATGTGTATTTGTACACCTTAGATACATGTGAGATGCTAGGATATGAGTTAAGTTTAAGGTGCATAGTTTTTGCATCTAGATGAACTAAAACTCATCTTTAACTAAAGGTAGATTATTGGGAAAGTTTGTGTACAAGTCATGTACATTTAGCCCAAAGAATATGATCCAAAATAAGGTTTTAAAAATATTTTAAAATTCTTTTAGAAAATCTTGGTGAAGTCTATCTTTTGATAGTAATCACCATTGATGAAGTTGATACAAAGTGAGCTAAAACATTGAAGTTTTTCTTCATTTTTGAATTTTGTGGATTAAATATTTTTCTATCATTTTTCACTCATTGTATTTTTCATAAGTATTATACGTATGAATTTTTATGATTTTTTGATATACGTATAATTATTTATGAATTGTCAAAATCCATTTTTGATAAATGAAAATCATGTTCAATCGGCGCAACGATTGATCAAGGACTCGACTTCCAGACTGATTTCGAGAAAAACAAGGTTGTTTAGCTCGTGTTCCGCTATAGTAAGGGTTCATAACTACTTCTAACCCTAGGATATGTTTTGGGAAGCATTATAAAGGGTGAAATCTATTGGATATGGATTAGGAGAGGTGTTAGGATGATGTATCAAATTTAAGGTGTGGAGAGTTCATGTTTGAACTTTGAACCTTATTTTTGATGGTTTAGAGTTCCTATTGGTTTAGAGACTTCCCAAGGACATTGTTGGTGCAATGGTCAAGGGGGAGCAAGCCTTTAGGGGGAGATATCCATCATGGAATGATTGATGATATTTTTCCTCACGAGGGGGGAAAATGGATTTTGAGATACCCAATTTGGAAATTGGGAGAGTGTATAGGATTGTCTCTCTTGTGTGATATGGGACTTATCACTAGGAAGATGGTAGGTATCTTAGGTATTTTTTTTACCAAGGGGGTGATTGTAAGATCTCATTGGATATGAGACATTGACCTCCTTGGAGAGTAAACATTTTTTATTTTAATCAAAAAGGGGGAGAATATTTTGGGGGAGAATGTTATGGAGAGTGTTATCAATTGATGTTATCAATTGTTAATTCGGAGAATTAGGGAGAATGTTTGGGATTACCAATTTAGGATAATTGGTAAAAAGATTTGAGTTAGTGTTCTAACTCAAAGGTATGTGTTTTTTTTCAAACATCAAAAAGGGGGAGATTGTTGGTGCAATCGGCCCAGGTCACGATTGACAAGACTCGAGTTTGACTCGAGCGATGTTTTGATGTTTGACGTGGAAGTTTTGACATCGATGTTTGACATTGATGTCTGATAAGTTTTTGGGGAGATTGTTTGCACAATCGACCCGGGTTATGTTTAACCGGACTCGAGTTTGACTCAAGGGGGATTTTGATGGTTGACTGGAGTTGACCATGTCATGGAAAGTCCAAGTCTTGAGTACTTGGCATGTAAAGTCGAAGCATGGGTCTTGGCAAGAAAAAGTCCAAGCATGGGTCTTGGCATGGAAAGCCCAACATGGGTTGGCAAGGGAAAGTCCAAGCTTAAGTCTTGGCATTTGAGAAGTCCAAGGGGTTTGATATTGGCGGCGTAAAGTCCAAGCGGGAGTCTTGGCATCGTAAAGTCGAAGCGCAGTCTTGGCAGCGTAAGTTCAATGTGCCTTGGCGGCGTAGACACCGTTAGTATGACATAGCCGATGGAAGCACCTGAAGGCAAGCACAATGGATGAATAAGTCATGGATGACTTGGAGGGATTCGAGAGGCGCGAGGCTGACGGAGGTGGCTAGAAGGCTTAAGTCTAGGCTAAGGGTGGTCTAGCAAATACGGGGGCACCATACTTGAGATAAAACCTCATGTTTGAGGTGTGCAAGTCGACTGATGTTATATGGCAATCGACTGGTGTGAGTCATCTAGGGTTTGATCATGCGGAAGTGTTCAGCAATGAAGTGGGGCGGTCGGTAGCTAAAAGCGATCGATCGTGTGATCAGTCGACTGGTTCTCAAGAATTTGGGCAAAGAATGGAGTTTGACTCGACTGTTGGGGTTAGTAGTCGACTGGAGGCTCGATCAGTCGACTGATGGTCATTATCAGTTGACTGATGTCCTATCCGTTGGATTTTTCCAGCGTGAATTACACCGTTGTCTCACAGCAACAGTGTCATTAGTCGACTGATCGGTGATTTCCAGCTCAGACAACAGCTTTAAACAGAGCTCGTGGAGGAGGAAATCATCAGCGTTTCTTGAGGAATTTTGGGGTGATTTTCTCTTGTAAATAAGGGTCTCTAAGTGCAATTCAAGCAACCAAAGATCAAGCATTCAAAAGAGCAATTGTAAAGTAGTTTTCTTTACTTGCATTGTATTTCATTATTGTAATTGCTTGTATCTGTTTCTTATTGTTGTAAGAATATTTGTACGAGGTTTCTCCGCCGCTGACTAGTGTCGAGAAGGAGTATTTGTGATTAGTGGTTGCGTGTGCATCACTAGAGCTCTTTAGAGCTCCATCCGTGGAGTATGAATCATTCAGTTCCGAACTACGTTACATACTTGTATAATTGCGTGTTTGTCCATTTCGTTATTTCTATTTTCGCTGCGTGCTAATGAGATTTATAGACAAAAATGAAACGAATTCCATCTACGCATCCTACGACGCTATTCACCCCCCCCCCTCTAGCTATCAACATTTCCTCTACAATTGGTATCAGAGCTAGGAGCTCTTCTATGGACTAACCGCCGGGAGCAAAGACGCTAGAGGGAAAGATGGAAGTAAGACAAGGATTTAAGATTTTTTGATGATGAGGGATTTAGAGGAGTGGTCCATCCTAATAGAAGGATTTCAATACCCAAGAGGACCAAAGACAGACTTCCTCAAAAAGAAAAGAAGGAGTGAGGAGCAACTCCAACAATTCGAAAAAAATAAGAAGGTAATCAAATTTATTTTTGATTTAATTCCTAATGACTTCTTGTGTAGCCTAGGTGATTGCATGGATGCCAAGGAGCTTTGGAAGGAATTGGCCAGGCTCCATGAAAACCCATCACCGGCTCAAGAAGAGGAGGCTGAAGATGAATCCTCATCCTCACAAGCGAGTGAGGATTCGAAAGTTGATAGGGAGTCAACCTCCGAATCGATGGAAGAAGAGGAAAAAGTGGAAGAAGCCACCACTTCAAGGATTGAGGGGGTGAAGAGACCACCCACACCGAAGCAACCTCAAGAGGAGCCATCCACCTCAGGGAGAGATGAAGAATCCATTCCGACCACCACAAATACCCTAGGTAACTCAAGCAATTTGGTTTTAAATAAAAAACATATAATTTACTTTTAGTGTAGGGAAAGTGGCCATTACAAGAGCAAGTGCCCAAAGAATATCAAGAAGCCTCAACCAGCACCAAAGGTCAAGGATGTCGGTCCCCCAACAATCAAAAGTAAGGAGCAAATGATTTGCTTCAAATGCCGACAACTGAGACACTACCGGAGTCAATGCCTGAAGGGGGAGAAGAAGGGGCAAAGGGGAGCATCACAAATAGGGGGAGCCACTAAGGCAAACCCTAAGGTATATCATTTCAATAATGTTCATTCTTCTAGTTTTAATGTCAAAAAGTATGCTAGAAATAACTTAAGTAATCTTTCGATTTATCATGAAAAGTATGCTAGGAATAATAAATATTTTTGCCTAGGAGCTAAGAATTTTTATTTCAATAATAAGGAGAAATTTGGGACTAATATCCCTAAAAATAATTTATCTAAAGACAAATCCTGGTCAAATAATTCTAGACAAATTCTACCTAGAAAGAGAATTAGAAAGGTACAAGAGCACCTAGATTTTAATCTCAAATAAACTAGGCATATATCTAAAAAGAACCATGCCCAAGGATTAAACCAAAATTCTAAAATTGGACAATTAGAGTTTGAAAATCAAGCCTTGAGGTCAAGGCTTGAGAAACTTGAGAAGAACCTTAAAATTATGCAAAACCAAATAAAATGGTCAAATGGTCAAAGTCAAGGGTCTAGGTCCAAGAGTCAAGGCCAAGGGCCTAAGAGACAAAAGTCAACCAAGGGCAAGAAAGGTTTGGGTCATAAATCTAAGCCTAAGGTGGCTTATCATAGTGTTTCATTTGATTATAGAACACAAACTAGGTCTAGGAAGACCAAGATTACTAGGGAAGTTATCCCTAAGGGTAACCAAGGTGTGTGCCTAGTGGCTACGGTATCTAAGAAACCTAGGTTGACCACTAAGAAGGTTACATGGAAAGTTACCCCTAGAGATAACCTAGGGAAGACCCAAATGACCAAGGCTAACAAGCCTAGAAGGGTTACTAGGAAGGTATATAGGGAGGTTATCCCTAAGGAATACCTAGTAAACCCTAGGAGCTCAAATAGGTTTTGGGTTCCTAAGAGCGTGATTGATTCACGCTAGATGGGTCTAGGGTATGCCAACTTTAAATGGAAGGGTAGTTAACCAAACCATGGTAAAGGTAGCACTTTAGTTAATTTTCAAGGTTATGGATACCTTGAAAATAGATTTGATATTGTGATCATAAAAGATTTTAGGATGTGCCAATACATTTTTGAGATTATGAAAAATCCATTAAATTGACACAATTTAGGATTAGAGGTCATGGTGTGCCATTTTGGATTTTTGACACACTTGGGAGAAAAGTAGCAATATGGCAAAATATACTTAATTATATCAAATGACAACTAATATTAAAATTTAGGTATTCTTACACCTATACTTTTTATTTGACATGCTTTGTTTGTCATATAACATGTCATGACATCATATTTATTTTTACCATTTAATATGTCATCATCATGTTTTTAGGATTAGGTTTAATGTCATGTGTTTTTAGATTATATCATATGTCATGACATCATGATCATTGGTTATGCTTAATTATGCTATCATTTATGTCATGATCATTCTTCATGCATTTAATTTGTTTAAAAATGATTCGAGGATAATGGCATGACTTGAAGTCTCATTTATAAGGGAATCAAGTAGAGTTGCCTTAGAAAATGCATGAGGCCTTAGATTAGGATAACCAAAACCCACATCTCACATTAAATTGACATGTATGTATATTTATACACCCTAGATATATGTGAGATGCTAGAATATGAGTTAAGTTCAAGGTGCATAGTTTTTGCATCTAGATAAACTAAAAATCATCTTTAACTAAAGGTGGATCAATGGGAAAGCTTGTGTACAAGTCATGTACATTGAGCCCAAGGAATATGATCCAAAATAAGGTTTTAAAAATATTTTAAAAAACCTTGGTGAAGTCTATCTTTTGATAGCAATCACCATTGGTGAAGTTGATACAAAGTGAGCTAAAACATTGAAGTTTTTCTTCACTTTCGAATTTTGTATCAACTTCGATATTTTATGGGTAATATATTTTTCTATAATTTTTCATTCATTGTATTGGTCATAAGTATTATACGTATGAATTTTCATGATTTTTTTGATATACGTATAATTATTTATGAATTTTCAAAATCCATTTCTGATAATTGAAAATCGGATTTTTTTAGTTATCAGTCGACTGCCCTTGGTGGCAGTCGACTGATTTCTGAAGGACTCGACTGCCAGGCTAATTTCAGGAAAAATAAATTTGTTTAGCTCGTGTTAAGCTATGTAAGGGTTTCTAACTACTCCTAACCCTTGGATATGCTTTGAGAAACATTATAAATGGTGAAAATCCATTGGATATGGATTAGGAGAGGTGTTAGGATGATTTATCAAATTTAAGGTGTAGAGAGTTCATGTTTGAACTTTGAATCTTATTTTTGATGGTTTAGAGTTCCTATTGACTTAGGGACTTCCCAAGGACATTGTTGGTGCAATGGTCAAAGGGGAGCAAGCCTTTAGGGGGAGTGTTGGTGCAGTAGGCACCTAAGTCGAATCTGAGTTTTGATTATAGCAAATGATACAAAGTTAAGCTCATATCGTTATCTCACAAGATTAATCGAGTGTACAAAAAATTGCTATAGCTGGAGCTGAAGGCTAGCGACACCCGGAGGAAGCCGCGGTGGTCGGGCGACACTCAAGTGACTTCGGAGGGAACCGAAGGAATCAAGTGGAAGGCCGGAAGAAAAAGTGACATAGTAAGTATCGAGGTAAGCTCGAGTGAGTAAAGTGAAGTGAGGTCGTGTCCTTTGTACGGGGACGTCCTTAGGCGACGATCTGACCCAAGACTTCCCATGGAAGGTCTATGTTGAGATCAAACGGCAAGTGGCCGTCGAATTCACTTATATTTTGAGCTAACTCTTTATTGTAGTCAAAAATCCTGGCCATCAGTTCAACCGGCCAGTTCAACCGGCCAGTTCAACCGATGGTCAAAAATCAGCCTCGAGGAGTCAAGCTTTATCACCATTTTTCAAAGAGTTTTGTGCCCAATTCCTATTGGTTGAAGACCCATTCGATGAGGGGCTTAAAGGATATAAAAGGAGGGCTTCTCTTAGGGTTTTTCATCATCTCTAAGTGCTCACAAACCTCCACAACTCCGTGATTTTCCGACGACTCTATGACGAAGTGTTGTCAACAACCCTAGTTTACTTTCTACTCTTTTAGTTGTTGATATTCTTATTTTGTCGTCTCTTTAAATATTGCAATTCCTTTTATTAATCGAGGTTTTCTATCGTTGCACTTTACATTAATAGAAGAGAGGGTTTGTCTCTCTATCTTTTCTTTCGAAGTTTTTTTTGTAATCGTCAAACTCCTACCTCCAACGAGGAGGAGTCTTTTTAGTGAATTGCCCTCCGTGCGTTATCAAGGATCACTAGGGTCTTGGAGTAGTAGCCGAAGGCTACGAACCAAGTAAAAAAACATTTGTCTCATTTGTTTATAGTTTATCTTTCCGCTGCAATTAACTGTCTACTTGAGTTTTAACTAACGAATTAAAAAAAAAGGTTTATCGCTATTCACCCCCCCCCCCTCTAGCGATCTGCTTCGATCCAACAATTGGTATCAGAGTGGGGGGTGCTTAGATTTGGTGAAACCACCAATCTAACATTTTCTTACAGATTTGTTTTTCATTCGTTTAAATTTTTTTCCTGTACTACTAATCCAAGACGAAGTCTTGGTACTCTTCGTTTGATTTTGTTTTGCAAGTATTCGCTTTTGGAGTAGCCGACGGTAAAACGGGCATAACTTTTCGTACAAGTTGACCCACAAAACGGTCTACCTACCAAAACGAAGCTCTCGGAGAGATCTACACTTATTATTAGGGTAAACCCTCGTAACAAGTTGTATTCATCCCGAAAAACCATCGTTTAGTACCATTTCGGGGACATCGAAGGTTGTAAGTGCTCATTTTTTTTAGTTGGTTATTTCTCATTTATTCCTTTTGTTTCTTTTCATTTCCTACATTACTAACCCAAGGCGAAGTCTTGGAACCTTTTTCGTGTTTTTTTTTTGGTATTTTTTTTGTGCAAGGTTTCCCTTCCAAATGGCCCATCTCGAGGGTTTTAGCACTGTCCGACCTCCATTTTACAACGGAGATAATTTCCGTTACTGGAAAGGTCGGATAGAATGCTTTCTCAAAACCCAAATCGAGATGTGGATTATAATCCAAACGGGTTTCATGTTAGGGCAATCTCTTGCCATGATAAGGTTTTGATGTGTGTGGCAAAGGGTTTAAGTTAGTTTGTTATGTTGATTTGATATGTGCGTTGAAGTCATGCAGGGCTTAGTAATTCGCACATGGAGCCTTGGCGGGTTCACCACTCACAACCTCGTGCCTGAGTCAGAGAAGGAGCATTGCAGAGTCGTGCGCTTGATGCTGCCGAGGGACCGCCGGACGAGATGACTTGAAGCGAAGCCAAGGAAGCAGACTTCGGAGGCAAGAGACGTGAAGGAGCATTACAGAGTCGTGCGCCTGATGCTGCCGAGGGACGTGGCCGCGGACGAAGAGATCTTCGGCGAGGGACTTCGAGTGAGATGAGAGAATGAGTGAAATGTAAGTAGCTCATTAGGTGAACTTGGCCGAATGGCTGAGTGTCGAAAACTTGACCGCAAGGGTTAAGGTTTATTCGACCGCCGGAAGCTCAAACTAATGTTAAGTTTGAGTTTCACACGGCACCGATCATGAAATGGCAATGATCGCTTCAATCGATTAGGGTTCGACTAGTGTCCGACTCATGGGCATTTGGCCCAGCGATGGCCGCCATGATCATCGCTGTCGACATCGATCATTGCGACCGCCAAGGATCGTGAATGCCCGATGTCTGCACCGCACGAGAATGGAGTCGACCTCGTTGAGGACTCGACTGATCGAGCACCAGTCGACTGATGGTAATATCAGTCGACTGATGCAAATGTCATTGGATGAAATCCAACGTGGAAAGCGGCCGTTATTGGGCAACGGCTACAAGACCAGTCGACTGATCGAGGGCATCAGTCGACTGATCCTGTGTCAACGGGAAGAAACCCTCTTCCTCTATAAAAAGGATGGGGATGGGGTTTTGGGAGGCTAATGCTTTTGCTCTAATCTTCTCCCAAAGTGCTCTAAGGGTTTTTCCACTCTTCTTACTTGCTTTATTTCCATTCTATTGTAAGAAGAGAAATTGTGAAGGTTACCTCCACCTAGCTTGGTGCAAAGGAGAGACCAATAGTGATTGCCTTTGGAGGAGTGATTCACCTCGGACGAATCGGGATCGTGGATTAGCGGCGTAGCCATGAACCACGTTACATCTTGCGTTAGCGTTTGGATTCTTGTCTTTTATATTTACTTGTCTTGTGTTATTATTTCCGCTTACGCTAATCTTGTGTGTAGATGAGTAAATTACGACATCCATCGATAGAGGGCTATTCACCCCCCTCTAGCCGGCCGTTTCGATCCCCAACAAGTGGTATCAGAGCCAAGGAAAGCTTGTCGAGGACTAACCGCCACAACAAGCAACATTCAAAATGGCCAGCTCCAACATCCACCCACCGAAGTTCGACGGTGAATTCTCTTGGTGGAAGAAGCGAATGGAGGTATTCTTCGAAACCGACTTTGAAATCCTTTTAATAATGGAAAATGGTTTCGAGTTGCCTAGGAACGAAGATGGGGAGCCATTAGAAAAATCAAGGTGGAGCAAGAGGCAAAGAGAAGAATACTTGGCAAATTCAAAGGCCAAGCATCATCTATACAATGTCCTCCCCCAACAAGAAGTCAACCGGATAGGAGAGTGTGCTAGCGCCAAGGAAATGTGGGACAAATTAATAGAGATCCATGAAGGCACATCCGAGGCGAAGCTAGCAAGGAGAGATGTCCTTCGCTCCCAATTGTCCAATATCAAACTCGAAAAGGGAGAGAAGGTAAAATCCCTACACTCTAGATTTAAGGAAATTCTAACCGTTTTGACAAGTGTAGGTGAAAAGCTCTCCAACCGGGATATGGTAATGAAGGTCATAGATGCCTTTCCCCGGTCCTCAAGATGGAGCTCCATGGTGGATTCGTTTTACATCTCCAAGAACTTGGAAGTAAGTACCTTGGAGGAGTTTTTCTCAACAATGGAGCTCCACGAAACGAGGCTTGAAGGAATACAAGAAGAGCCAAAGTTTCAACCTTCAAGGGGAGTGGCACTAATAGCAAACAAGGGGAAGAAGAAGATAGAGATCCCCTCCTCCTCCGATGACGAAGTGACTTCCTCCTCCTCCATGGATAGCACCGAAGAAGCCTATATGGTAAGGAGGGTAAGACGTGCATTAAAAGGTTTTAGATTTAATAAGTCTAATGATAGGAATAGAAGACCAAGGGGGAAGGTCATATTCTACAATTGCCAAGGAGAAGGGCACATAAGGGACAATTGTCCTCTCCTAAACAAGAGCAAAGAAGAGAGGAAGAAGAAAGAAGAAAAGAAAAAGAAAAAGGGAAGTAAAAACAAGGAAGAAGAAAAGAAGGCTAAGGAAAAAGGAAAGGCCATGGCTCTCAAAGCAAAGACATGGGATGACCTTGCTTCCTCTTCCTCATCCGATGAAGAAGAGCATGTCTACTCCAACCTTGCATTGATGGCTTTCGATGACTTGGATTGCTCCTTCACCGAAAATGAAGAATCAAACTCAAGTGGAGAGAGCTCAAGTGAAGGGGGAGCCTCTACTTCCTCATCCTCCTCATCAGAAGAAGAAGACATGGAAACTATGGTAACGAATGCCTCTCCTAAGAAAATAGTTTCCATAGTTTCTAGCTTAACTAGGGATTTATTTAGAGCAAAGAAGAAAAATAAGAGCATGCTAGATCAAATTAAGGACTTAGAAAATAAACTAGAAAAAGCATGCTTAAATCAAAATGAAAATATTTCTTCTTGCCATGATGATGCATGCTCACATGATAACTATATCCCATTTAATGTTAGTGATGCATGCATGGATGAAAATAGGGCTCTAAGGGAAAAGGTAGATTACTTGACAAAAGCCCTAGAAAAATTCACCATAGGCTCCAACACCTTGAACATGATCATAGGGAGCCAAAGAGCAAGCTTCAACAAAAAGGGCCTAGGTTATAAAGAAAAGAAAAATGAAAAGGCCTACAAATGCCTAATTGCTAGGGGACAAGATAAGAAGAAGGTAATTGCTAGAAAATGGATCCCCAAGGAGTATCTAGTGAACCCCATAGGAAAGAATTTGTATTGGGTTCCAAAATTCATCCTTAAGGGTTAGAAAACCCCTAGGGTAGTCAACCATATGCAATTGACCTATATCATATTTTGGTTGACTTAGGATGGAGGGACAACATTTTTAAATAGTGTTAGGTGATGATAACGTGCCTATAAATAGTTAATAATGCTTAAATCATGATGATTAATGTAATTGCTATGTATGTTTGCAATCATGATTTATGATTTTAAAATTTGGCACATCATCATGAGAAATAGGGTTAAATCATGCCTTAGATGATATTTTTCTTATTATCATAATATAATACCTAATGCATGATTACAATTTGATGAATACATGTATTTCATGATCATAATGTAGAATTAATTGATATATGCCTTAATGATCATGAGGATTGTTAGGTTGATACTTAACCTTGATAGAATTATATGAATATAATGGTTAAGTATATACAAATACTCCCTAGGATGCATCTCACACTCACCATAGACTACTTTGATTGAAAACTTAGCATGGGTGAGATGTTAGGATGATACAAATGTCCACTAATGCCTATGGCATTTAGATGGTCATTTAAGGTATCAAAATAGCAATAATAGACTAATCATGGGGAAGGCTTATGTTTAATTCATAGACATATTGTCAAAAGATCATGGTTGGATATTTCATATGTTTTCAAAATAATTTCTTAATCTAAAATCTATGTATTCATGTTTTGAAACAATTGGAACCAAAACTAGGTGTTAAACTTGATACTAGAATGATCAAAAACCTAGTGGTTTTTAAAACTTTTGGATTTTTGTCAAATCTCTGGAAATATAATGACCTTTCATGAAAAACTATTTTTCACTGATAAAGAATCTTACCAGAAATATGTTCTCCAAATTTCATGATTTTTCAAATTTTTTGGAATTTTTAATGCATTTCTGAAATTCGGTCCGAAAATCAGAAAGTTTTGAAATTCACGTGCCAGTCGACTGGTAGTCTGAAATAGTCGACTGATGGCCTGAAAATCAGAACAGTAAAGGCCGAATTCAGGTTTTAGTCCAATTTTTGGTATTCTCCTTCCATTAGACTTGATGCCATGAGTTTATAACTTAGTGTTAATCTTTTTTATGGTGTCAAAGGGGGAGAAATAATTATGTTTAAGTTAATTATGATAGGGGGAGAAATTTATAGAGAGAGTTTCATGGATTAAGGGGGAGTTGCATGTTGCTATATCATGTTTATGTTTACATGTTTTCTTACCTTAGAAATTTATATCAAATATTTTTACCTAACTTAAACGGATTGTCACACATCAAAAAGGGGGAGATTGTTAGGGCAATATCTTGCCATGATAAGATTTTGATGTGTGTGGCAAAGGGTTTAAGTTAATTTGTTATGTTGATTTGATATGTGCGTTGAAGTCATGCAGGGCTTAGTAATTCGCACATGGAGCCTTGGCGGGTTCACCACTCACAACCTCGTGCCTGAGTCGGAGAAAGAGCATTGCAGAGCCGTGCGCTTGATGCTACCGAGGGACCGCCGGACGAGATGACTTGAAGCGAAGCCAAGGAAGTTGACTTCGGAGGCAAGAGACTTGAAGGAGCATTGCAGAGTCATGCGCCTGATGCTGCCGAGGGATGTGGCCGCGGACAAAGAGAGCTTCGGCGAGGGACTTCGAGTGAGATGAGAGAATGAGTGAAATGTAAGTAGCTCATTAGGTGAACTTTGCCGAATGGTTGAGTGTCGGAAACTTGACCGCAAGGGTTAAGGTTTATCCGACCGCCGGAAGCTCAAACTAATGTTAAGTTTGAGTTTCACACGGCACCAGTCGACTGCCATGAAATGGCGATCATTGCTAGTCGATTAGGTTTGGTTTGGTGTTCGACTCACGGGCATTTAGGCCCAAGCGGTGGCCATGGATCGGCTGATCGGCCCGAGATCTTGATCGTTGATGGCACTGTGCACGGGCACAGAATGGAGTCGACCTCGTTGAGGACTCGACTGATCGAGCACCAGTCGACTGATGGTAATATCAGTCGACTGATGCCAATGCCGTTGGATGAAATCCAACGTGGAAAACGGCCGTTATTGGGCAACGACTACAGGACCAGTCGACTAATCGAGGGCATCAGTCGACTGATCCTGTGTCAACGGGAAGAAACCCTCTTCCTCTATAAAAAGGAAGGGGATGGGGTTTTGGGAGGCTAATGCTTATGCTCTAATCTTCTCCCAAAGTGCTCTAAGGGTTTTTCCACTCTTCTTACTTTCTTTATTTCCATTCTATTGTAAGAAGAGAAATTGTGAAGGTTACCTCCACCTAGCTTGGTGCAAAGGAGAGACCAATAGTGATTGACTTTGGAGGAGTGATTCACCTCGGACGAATCGGGACCGTGGATTAGCAGCGTAGCCGTGAACCACGTTACATCTTGCGTTAGCGTTTGGATTCTTGTCTTTTATATTTACTTGTCTTGTTTTATTATTTCCGCTTGTGCTAATCTTGTGTGTAGACGAGTAAATTACGACATCCATCGATAGAGGGCTATTCACCCCCCTCTAGCCGGCCGTTTCGATCCCCAACATTTCACACTTCCGATTAACGAAGTGGGTGAATCCTTGGGTTATGACCAATGGACCATTGCGACAAAATGACAAGTCGAAGCCGATGCCAAGGCAACTCAAATTCTTCAATGCGGCTTGTCCAAAGAGGAATTAAATCACGTCGGCCCCTTCATAAGCGCAAAGGACCTTTGGACAAAGCTAGTAGAGCTACACGAAGGGACCGATGAAGCCAAGGTATGTAAGCGTGATCTTTTATTTAATAAACTATATAATCTAAAAATGCAAGAACACGAGTCCGCGACGCAACTTCATGCCCGCGTCCAAGACATAGTCAACAATCTACACGCGATCGGGCAAAAGGTCGAAAACCGTGACCTTATAAGGTATGTCCTAAACTCCTTTCCGAGGACTACCTTGTGGGCATCCATGGTCGATGCCTACAAGGTCTCCAAGGATCTTTCTAAACTTAGGTTAGATGAACTTTTTTCTGATTTCGAAATTCATGAGCAGTCTAACTCGGAACCCGAGAAAGGTATAGCACTATTTGCAGGTTCAAAGAAGAAAATCGCTAGCAAGCTACCCCCGAAGGAAGAAGAGGATGAGTCTGATTCGGAGGTCGACCCGAAAATGGAGGCCGAACTAGTCAACCTAGTTTGGAGGATAGTCAAGGGTCGAAAATGAACCGTCACTCGACCCAACAAAGGTAAGCCTAAAAGTTCAAATATTAGATGTTATGAATGCAACAGGTTTGGACACATCAAGTCCGAATGCCCAAAGCTCAAAAGCAAAGCACCAAAATACAAAAAGGCACTCAACGCTACATGGGAAGAAGCTTCCGAGGAAGAAGACAATGATCGAGTCCTCATGGCTAAACCGGTGGAATCGGAGACGGAGTCGGAACTGGAACTTGAATCGGAAACCGAAGACGAGTTGGACTGCGAAGCACTATTCAAGACAAGCCACGGATATGCATCTGGTTCAAAAGATACACTCAAGGTAAGTCGGTCTCTCATTACTACACTTTATAGTGCAATTAAGTTTTTAAATAGAAAGTTAGCTAAGTCCGAGTCTAAGGTCGAGACCCTGGTTGAGGAAGTTAAACTCCTCAAACACGAGGTCTCCCTAACCTCTTCGACTAGTCGAGTTCAAGAGAAGGACTCAACTCGGGTTGAAAAACTCGAAGTTGAGAACTCACTCTTGAAGAGTCAAGTCAAAGATCTTAGGAATACGTTGGAAAGGTTTACTTTGGGATCCAAAGGACTTGACCTCCTACTTGGATCGCAAAGGGTCGTGTACAACAAGGCGGGCTAGGGTTTAGCTCAAACACGACCAATAAGTCGTATATGTCGATTGTAAGTCGACACAAAAAACGTGTACAAGCATGGGTCCCTAAGACCACCTTGATTTTAAACTTAGGATCAAACCAGTACTGGGTTCCCAATGACCAAATCCACTATGTGGAGAGACCGAATCAATTCAATGGTTCAGGGGGAGCTAGTACGAAACTTGTTTATGTTTTAACTTAGAAATTGCATGCTTAGGTTTTTATTTAGTTGAATTTTTCTTTTTAGAATGGTTAGATAGGACTATAACTCGTCAACACTTGATAACATAGTACCAGGACGCGGCGAGATGATAGTACGCTAGGAAAACGGAGTCTCGTGTATTCGAGCTAGATAAGGCGTATCTAGTTCGGTTCACTTGACCGAGTGGAACTAGCTGAAGCTACCTCGTCGTATCCTAGACTAGTTAGACCAGGAAGTGGTCTTAGGTGAGTCAAGTTACTATTTTCTTGAAAATGGCTTTGTCTAAGGAAGTGGTCGTTGTTCCGATCAAAGAAGGCCTCTGTGTCACGACCTGGAAGCCATGATCTTGAAAAGGTGACTTGATAAGCCTAAGGTCAAATCCGAATCTAACGCAAGGTTGACAAGTGTTTAAGTCATTAAATTTAAATCAAGTAAAATTGGAATTCATCTCACAAGAACATATAGGGTTAACGTGTTTGATCATGTAGACATGGGTGAGATGATTTAGGTTAATAATTTTCAACCAATCTTTAATCCAATATCCGATCCAACTACCTTGCGTGTAGGATCAATGGATGTTAGACAGTGGTTGCTCCCGACACATGACCGGGGATCAACTCAAGTTTTCGAAGCTTCGATTCAAACGATAAGGATCGGTAGCCTTCGAAAATAACGGCAAGCTCAAAATCATCGGATCATGTGATATTGATCTTAACTCAAATTTTTTTATTCAAAACATTTTATTAGTAGAAAATTTTCAATATAATCTACTTAGTGTAAGTCAATTGTGTGATAATAAATATAAGGTCATATTTCTAGAAAATGAATGCGTAATTAATACAAATGAAACCTCTAAAACAATTCTTAAGAGAACTAGAAATAACAACATTTACACTATTAACTTAACTAACTCCTCAACTAAGTGTCTTATGACACGGCAAGAGGAATCATGGTTGTGGCACCGACAACTCGGTCACTCACACCCAAGACTCATCCACAAGATGAGTCAGAGTGACTTAGTCAAAGGTTTGCCTAACCTCAATAACTTGGATAATAAAATATGTAATGCTTGTCAACAAGGTAAACAATCTAGGACACAACATCAACTAACTAATCAAGAACAAACCAAAAGTGTGCTTGAGCTCCTACACATGGATCTATTTGATTCACACGGAGCTAAGTCACTTAATGGAAGTAAATTATGTTTAGTCATTATTGATGACTACTCTAGATTTACTTGGGTTAGGTTCATCAAATACAAAAGTGATACCCTAGATCAATTAATCAACCTATTTAAGTTAATACAAAATCAACAAAACATTAAAATCAAAAGACTTAGGACTGATCATGGTGGTGAATTCAAAAACCATAGGTTTACAAAATTCTGTAACCTAAATGGATACCACCATGAGTTCTCTTTCCCTAGAACTCCACAACAAAATGGCCTAGTAGAATGCAAAAATAGAACCCTACAAGAAGCCGTTAGGACAATGTTAAATGAGTATAACCTACCCGATAGGTTTTGGGCGGAAGCCGTGAGTACGACATGCTATGTCCAAAATAGGAGCCTTATGGTAAAGAGGCACCTTAAGACCTCATACGAGATTTATCACGATAAAATACCTAACATCAAGTACTTTAGGGTATTTGGGTGTAAGGTACATATCCTAAACACTAAGGATTATCTAGGGAAATTTACATCCAAAACCACGACCAGAATCTTTCTAGGATACTCGACTACAAGCAGAGCTTATAGAGTATATAACCACAACACCCTTAGAGTCGAGGAGACTATCAATGTAGTATTTAATGAAGGACACGAACCTACAAAACCCCCGGCAACCCCAATTAGCGAGTCGACTCATACTAGACCTAACTCTGATCCGGAGATCCGGTCTAGTGTTAATCCTAACCTATGTCAACCAAGTCACTCTATCGACCAAGTGATAGATGACTCCAACCAAACTAGAACTCAAACGAGTCATCCTATGGATCAAGTTGTAGACTCAAACCCAAATCCAACTAGGACTCAAATGAATCATCCTATCGACCATGTGATAGGTGATCCAAGTCTAGGAGTTCGAACTAGAGCCTCATACAGAAGCCTTAGTCAAATATCTTTGATTTCTAAAATTGAACCCAAAACTATTGTCCAAGCTCTTCTTGATCCCGATTGGATTATTGCAATGCAAGAAGAGTTGGCTCAATTCACTAGGAACGAAGTATGGGAATTAGTACCACCACCTAAAGATAAAACAATCATTGGAACAAGGTGGGTGTTTAGAAATAAAATTGATAATAAAGGTGAAGTAGTTAGAAATAAAGCTAGACTAGTTGCAAAAGGGTTTAGTCAAGTCGAAGGTTTAGATTACGACGAGACCTATACCCCAGTAGCTAGATTAGAGTCCATTCGAATGCTATTAGCATATGCAGCACATCGAGGATTTAAGTTGTTTCAAATGGATGTGAAATCTGCATTCTTAAATGGATACATTAAAGAAGAAGTTTATGTTAGTCAACCTCCCGGTTTCGAAAGCCTAGACAAACCCGACCATGTCCTTAGGTTAAAGAAAGCTCTCTATGGACTTAAACAAGCTCCTCGAGCTTGGTAAGAGAGACTTTCGATTTATCTCAAGTCCAAAGGATTTAACCAAGGTGTAGTTGACCCAACCCTTTTCGTAAAAACCTTAGGTAAAGGCATATTCATAGCCCAAATCTACGTAGATGATATTATTTTCGAAACCACCAACTCAATCCTACTAAATGAGTTCATTCCACTTATGGAAAGTGAATTTGAAATGAATTTAGTAGGCGAGTTAAGTTTCTTCTTAGGTCTACAAATTAAACAAACTAAAGATGGAATATACCTACATCAACGCAAATATATTAGGGAATTAATTAAACACTTTGGAATGCAAGACGCTAAAATTATTAATACCCCAATGGCAACTAATGTAAATATAGAAGAAGATTTAATCGGAAACTTAATTGATTTAAAATACTATAGGAGCATAATAGGGAGTCTCCTTTACTTAACTGCAAGCCGACCTGATATCCTATTTGCAGTAAGTATGTGCACAAGGTTGCAAACCTGTGCCAAGGAGTCTCACCTAACTCTAGTCAAGTGTATCCTTAGATATCTAAAGGGTACACTTAATGTCGGTATTTGGTACCCTAGATCTACCGAGTTCGAACTAACCGGCTACTCCGATTCGGACTATGCCGGTAGTAAGCTCGACAGAAAGAGTACGAGTGGTTGTTGTCAACTTCTCGGCTCGAGTCTAGTGAGTTGGTGCAGTAGGAAGCAACACTATGTTGCCTTATCTACCACCGAAGCCGAATACATCGCGATGGGTGAGTGTGTCACTCAGCTTCTTTGGATGAAGCACACTCTCCGCGACTTTAAGTTAGACTTTACGAATACTAAACTTCACGTAGATATCATTAGTTCAATTAATCTTATAAAGAATCCGATATGTCACTCTAGGACCAAATATATAGAGGTCAAACACTATTTCATTCGATAACATGTGGCCAACGGAGCCATACAACTCGAATACGTCGAATCGAAGTCTAACTTAGCAGACCTATTTACTAAACCCCTACCCGAAGCTGAATTTAGTCTATTAAGACGAAAATTAGGCATGTGCGTAGTAGAATAGGAACTTGCAAATTATATTTTTCTCACTACTATTTCTTAATTTTCATTTTTTATGGAACTAGCATAGGACATACCTTAGATATCATGCACCTATAGATTTAAGGAGTCAATACATCTCACAACACATAGGACTAATGTGTTTGTGTACTTAGCCACGTAGATGGGCGTGAGATGTTTGGACCGTACTCCTGGTTCTAGATGTAGAGCTAGTGCATCGCCATGAACTACGGAGTATAATCATACATATTAACCGACTCTGACCAGGACTGGTTGATCTTTCATATCAATCAAGCTAAATATGAGTCAAATATTTTATAGATGAACTTATTTTTAGTATATTATTTTCAAAATAATGTGGAACATTTTCAAATTAATACTTATTTTTTATTCCACACACACCCTCACTCTTTTCGATATATCGCAAAAGGGGGAGAAAAAGGCCAAAGTTAAGGGATAATTTTTTTTATGGCCAAGGCTTAGTTAACTTGTTCGTGTTAACAAAACGGAAAGGTTTACTTAACTTTAAGTTAACTTGTTAACAAAACAGAAGTAAAGGCCAAGGTTAAGAAATCAGCTTTTTGATTTCTTAACTTAAAACTTATTTTAAACACTATGGCCAATATTAAGTAATTGCGGTTACTTAATTCTTTTGTTTAGTAGCAAACATCAAGGGGGAGAGTTAAAACTCTTTCTCAAGTACTCACCCTCGGTCAAGGGGGAGGATTCCTCAAGGGGGAGCACTTGAAAAAAAAGTTTTTATATACTCCTGCTCATTCATGCTTTTTTATACTCCTGCTCATTCATGCATATCTCTTGCTCATTTTGCTTAATGCACTTAATTTATTTGTCTTAACTTTGTATGTGGGTTTGCCATAAATCAAAAAGGGGGAGATTGTTGGTGCAGTAGGCACCTAAGTCGAACCTGAGTTTTGATTATAGCAAACGATACAAAGTTAAGCTCATGTCGTTATCTCACAAGCTGAATCGAGTGTATAGAAAATTGTTATAGCTGGAGCTGAAGGCTAGCGACACCCGGAGGAAGCCACGGTGGTCGGGCGACACTCGAGTGACTTCGGAGGGAGCCGAAGGAATCAAGTGGAAGGCCGGAAGCAAAAGCGACATAGTAAGTATCGAGGTAAGCTTGAGTGAGTAAAGTGAAGTGAAGTGAGGTCGTGTCCTTTGTACGGGGACGTCCTTAGGCGACGATCCGACCCAAGACTTCCCATGGAAGGTCTATGTTGAGATCGTACGGCAAGTGGTCGTCGAATTCACTTATATTTTTAGCTAACTCTTTATTGTAGTCAAAAATCCTGGTCATCAGTTCAACCGGGCCAGTTCAACCGGCCAGTTCAACCGATGGTCAAAAATCAGCCTCGAGGAGTCAAGCTTTATCACCATTTTTCAAGGAGTTTTGTGCCCAATTCCTATTGGTTGAAGACCCATTCGATGAGGGGCTTAAAGGCTATAAAAGGAGGGCTTCTCCTAGGGTTTTTCATCATCTCAAGTGCTCACAAACCTCCACAACTCTGCGATTTTCCGACGACTCTACGACGAAGTGTTGTCAACAACCCTAGTTTACTTTCTACTCTTTTAGTTGTTGATATTCTTATTTTGTCGTCTCTTTAAATATTGCAATTCCTTTTATTAATTGAGGTTTTCTATCGTTGCACTTTACATTAATAGAAGAGAGGGTTTGTCTCTCTATCTTTTCTTTCGAAGTTTTTTTTATAATCGTCAAACTCCTACCTCCAATGAGGAGGAGTGTTTTTAGTAAATTTCCCTCCGTGCGTGATCAAGGATCACTAGGGTCTTGGAGTAATAACCGAAGGCTACGAACCAAGTAAAAAAACATTTGTCTCATTTATTTATAGTTTATCTTTCCGCTGCAATTAACTGTCTACTTGAGTTTTAACGAACGAATTCAAAAAAAAGGTTTATCGCTATTCTCCCCCCCCCCCCCTCTAGCGATCCGCTTCGATCCAACAGGGAGGTATCCATCATGAGATGATGGATGATATTTTTCCTCATCAGGGGAAAAAAGTGTTAGGGCAATCTCTTGCCATGATTAGGTTTTGATGTGTGTGGCAAAGGGTTTAAGTTAGTTTGTTATGTTGATTTGATATGTGCGTTGAAGTCGTGCAGGACTTAGTAATTCGCACATGAAGTCGTGGCGAGTTTCACAACTCATGACTCGGTCCTTGAGTCGGTGAAGGATGGCTTTGCAGAAGCCGTGCGCTTGGAGAATCCGAGGGACCACCGGACGAGGAGCTTGGAGTGAAGCCGGAGGAAGTAGACTTTGAGGCAAGAGACGCGAAGGAGGAGCATTGCGGGGCCGTCGCTATCTTGTCGAGGGCGTGGGCTGCGAAACGAAGAGAACTTGGCGAGGACTCAGAGAGATGAGTGGCGAATGCGAATGTAACCCGGAAAGGGGGTAGCTCTTAGGTGAAACTTGGTCATTTGGCTAAGTGTCGGATGGGATTTCCCGACACCAGTCGACTGCCATGGAATGGCAGTCGACTGCTCTGAGTCGAACGTGGTTTGACTGGTATTCGACTGAGTGTTTTGAGGCTAGCAGTCGACTGCCATATGGGCGATCATTGTAAGATTATCGATCGGCTAGGCGCAATGATGATCGGTAGTCGAAGGGTTTTAGCCAGACCGCTCGTAGCCATCGGGCGATCGACTATGGAGCGTGATCGACTGATGAGGTCCATCAGTCGACTGCCAAGTGTTCCGTTGGACTACAACGGTCGGGATCCGACGTGTTCGGAGGCCGTTGGAGTGGCGACGATCGCCAAGCGGGGAATGATGGCGGCGGCCAACGGGAAGAAATGCTTCCTCTCTATAAAAAGAGAGGGTGTGGGCTTTTGGATGGCTAATGCTCTTACTCCAAACGACCATCCAAGTGCCCCCACAAGCTTTAAACTCTTCTTACTTGCTTTTACTTCATTCTTATTGTAAGAAGAGTGATCTTGATTGTAAAGGTTACCTTCACCTAGCTTGGTGCAAAGGAGAGACCAATAGTGATTGGCTTTGAAGGAGTGATTCACCTCGGACGAATCGGGACCGTGGATTAGCGGCGTAGCCGTGAACCACGTTACATCTTGCGTTAGCGTTTTGATTCTTGTCTTGTATATTTACTTGTATTGTCTTATTATATTCCGCTTGCGCTAACCTTTTGTAGACGAGTAAATTACGACATCCATCGATTGAGGGCTATTCACCCCCCTCTAGCCGGCCATTTCGATCCCCAACAAGTGGTATCAGAGCCAAGAAAAGATTGTCGAGGACTAACCACCACAACAAGCAACATTCAAAATGGCTCCAACATCCACCCACCGAAGTTCGACGGCGAATTCTCTTGGTGGAAAAAGAGAATGGAGGTATTTTTCGAAACGGATTTTGATATTATGATTACAATGGAATCCGGTTTCATTTTGCCTAGGGATGAAGAAGGGAAGCCAATAGAGAAATCTAGGTGGACCAAAAAGCAAAGGGAAGAGCACCTTGCAAACTCAAAAGTCAAGCATCATCTCTTCAATGTGCTCCCCCAACAAGAGATCAACCGAATAGGAGAATGCCTAAGTGCCAAGGAGATGTGGGAGAAGCTAATTGAGCTTCATGAAGGCACATCCGAGGCGAAGCTAGCAAGGAGAGATCTCCTTCGCTCCCAACTCAACAACATTAAACTAGAAAATGGAGAAAAGGTAATTTCCTTACATTCTCGTTTCAAGGAAATTATAACCGGTTTGTCAAGTGTAGGTGAGAAGCTATCAAACCGGGATATAGTTATGAAGGCTATAGATGCCTTTCCGTGATCCTCAAAGTGGAGCTCTATGGTGGACTCCTTCTATATCTCGAAGAATTTAGAAGTGAGCACCTTGGAGGAGTTCTTCTCAACCATGGAGCTTCATGAAACAAGACTTGAAGGAATACAAGAAGAGCCAAGACCTCAACCTTCAAGGGGAGTAGCATTGATGGCAAATAAGGGGAAGAAGAAGATGGAGATCCCCTCCTCCGATGATGATGAAGCATCATCCTCCTCCTCCATGGATAGCACGGAAGAAGCTTATATGGTAAGGAGGGTAAGACGTGCATTAAAAGGTTTTAGATTTAACAAATCTAATGATAGGAATAGAAGACAAAGGGGGAAAATCATTTGCTACAATTGCCAAGGAGAGGGACACATAAGGGATAATTGTCCCCTCCTAAACAAGAGCAAGGAAGAAAAAAAAAAGAAGGAAGAAAAGAAGAAGAAAAAGGGGAGCAAGAAAAAAAAGGAAGAGGAGAAGAAAGCAAAGGAAAAGGGAAAGGTCAAGGCATTCAAAGCAAAGACTTGGGATGACCCTTCCTCCTCATCTTCATCATCATCCGAGGAAGAAAATGCATTTGTCACCAACCTAGCATTGATGGCATTTGACGACTTGGATTGCTCCTCTACCGAAAATGAAGAATCAAGCACAAGTGGAGAGAGCTCAAGTGAAGGGGGAGCCTCCTCTACCTCCTCATCTGAAGAAGAAGAGGACATGGAAACTATGGTAACCAATCTTTCACCTAGTAAAATAGTTTCTATGATTTCTAGCTTAACTAAGGATTTATTTAGAGAAAAGAAGAAAAATAAGAGCATGTTAGATCAAATTAAGGATTTAGAAAATAAGCTAGAAAAAACATGCTTAAATGATAATATTTCTTCTAGCTTAAATGATGCATGCTCACATGATAACTATATGCCTTTTGATGTTAATGATGCATGCATAGAGGAAAATAGGGCTTTAAGAGAGAAAGTAGATTATTTAACCAAAGCCCTAGAAAAGTTTACAATTGGCTCAAACACCTTGAACATGATTATAGGGAGCCAAAGAGCTAGCTTCAATAAGAAAGGCCTAGGATACAAAGAAAAGAAAAATGAAAAGGCCTATAAATGCCTAATTGCTAGGGGACAAGATAAGAAAAAGGTAATAGCTAGAAAATTGATCCCCAAGGAGTATTTAGTGAACCCAATAGGAAAGAACTTATTTTGGGCTCCTAAATCCATTCTTAAGGGTTAGGAAAACCCTAAGATAGTCAACCATATGCATTTCACCTATATCATATGTTGGTTGACTTATGATGGTGGGACCTCACTTTTAGAAGTAGTGTTGGGTGATGATAATGTGCCCATAAATAGATAATAATGCTTAAATCATGATGATGTAATTGTTACACATGTTTGCAATCATGATTTATGATTTTGATATTTGGCACATAATCATGAGAAATAGGATTTGTTGGTGCAGTGAGGCACCGAAATCGAACCTGTGTTTTGATTATAGCAAAGACACAAAAGTTAAGTCTATTTTGTTTTCTCACGAGCTGAATCGAGTGTGCAGAAGATTGATATAGCTGGAGCTGAAGGCTAGCGACACCTGGAGGAAGCCGCGGTGGTCGGGCGATACTCGAGTTACTTCGGAGGGAGCCGAAGGAATCGAGTGGAAGGCCGGAAGCAAAAGCGACACGTAAGTATCGAGGTAAGCTCGTGTGTGCGAGAGTAAGTAAGGTCGTATCCTCTTTACGGGGATGATCTTAAGCGTAGATCCGACCAAAGACTTCTTCTAGATGGTCTAGGTCGAGATCGGATGGTCGACGACCATCGAAATTATGTTTTTGTTGTGCTAACTTTGACTTGCAGCAAGCATCGATCATTGCCGGCTTGGAGGACTCATGCCGTCAAACGACCGCTAGATCATTGCGAGGTCGATGATCGCATCGCCATCGATCGGTGATGATGGCCATCGATCGATGGTCAATGATCAGATTCGAGGAGTCAAGGATTATCACCAAATTTCAAGGAAGATGTGCTCAAATTTGATTGGCTAGGTTCCTCTCAAAAGGGGCTCAAAGGCTATAAAGGAGGGCCAAACCTAGGGTTTCATCAATAATTCTAAGCCTCCAAAAAGTCTCCATAAAGCTACAATTCTCACAACGAAGTCCTTCCTTCCGTCTAGGTTTAATTTTTCTTATTTGTCTTTGTATGCGTCGGTATTATTTTGTTATCGATTGTTCATCTACTTTTCGAGCTTTTATCATTATCTGAGGAGAGGGTCCTCTACCTTAAAGTTTTTTTTGTATCGATTAACTCCTACCTCCAACGAGGAGGAGTTCCTTTAGTGCTTCTGCCCTCCGTACGTGGTCAAGGACCACTAGGGCCTTGGAGTAGTAGCCTTCGGCTACGAACCAAGTAAAACCCTTGTGTCGATTGTCTCTTTTATTTTATATTTACATTTCTGCTGCAATTAATTTATTATCTCTCGAGTTTTAATGAACGAAAGAAAAAGAAAAGGTTTTTCGCTATTCACCCCCCCCCCTCTAGCGAACCGCATCGATCCAACAATTGGTATCAGAGCCGGGGGCGCTTAGATTTGGTGAAACCACCAATCTAACATTTTTTTTTACAGATTTGTTTTTCGTTCATTTAAATTTTTCTCCCGCACTACTAATCCAAGACGAAGTCTTGGTACTCTTCGTTTGATTTTGTTTTGCAAGTATTCGCTTTTGGAGTAGCCGACGGTCAAACGGGCATAACTTTTTGTACAAGTTGACCCACGACACGGTCTACCTACCAAATCGAAGCCCCCGTAATAAGTTGTTTTCGTCCTCAAAAATCGACGTTTAGTAGCCTTTCGGGGACATCGAAGGTTGTGAGTACTTACTTTTTATTTAGTTTCTTATTTCTTTGCTTAACTTTCTATTTTTCGTTTGTTTCTTTTTATTTCCCACACTACTAATCCAAGACGCAAGTCTTGGTACTTTCGTGTGTTTTTTTTCGTTGCTAGGTCTTCTTTTTAGTCTCCTTGTTTTTTTGTTCTAATGGCCCATCTCGAGGGTTTTAGCACCGTCCGACCTCTGTTTTACAACGGAGATGATTTCCGTTACTGGAAAGGTCGGATGGAATGCTTTCTCAAAACCCAAATCGAGATGTGGATCATAATCCAAACGGGTTTCACACTTCCGACTAATGAAGTGGGTGACTCCTTGGATTATGATCAATGGACCATTGCAACAAAACGACAAGTCGAAGCCGATGCCAAGGAAACACAAATCCTCCAATGCGGCTTGTCCAAGGAGGAGCTAAATCGCGTCGGCCCCTTCATAAGCGCAAAGGATCTTTGGACAAAGCTAATTGAGTTACATGAAGGATCGGATCAAGCTAAGGTTTGCAAACGTGATTTGTTATTCAATAAATTGTACACACTAAAAATGCAGGAACACGAGTCCGCGACGCAACTCCACGCCCGTGTCCAAGACATAGTCAACAACCTACACGCAATCGGGCAAAAGGTCGAAAACCGCGACCTTATAAGGTATGTCCTAAACTCTTTTTCGAGGACTACCTTATGGGCATCCATGGTTGATGCCTATAAGGTCTCCAAGGACCTTTCTAAACTTAGATTAGATGAACTCTTTTCGGATTTTGAATTACATGAGCAGTCCAACTCGGAACCCGAGAGGGGTATAGCCTTGTTTGCAGGTTCAAAGAAGAAGAAAATCGCAAGCAAGCCACCACCACCCGAGGAGGAAGATGAGTCCGAAGAAGAAGTTGACCCAGAATTGACTGCCGAACTAATGAACCTAGCTCGAAGGATAGCCAAGGGACGAAAGCGAACCACAACTCGACCCAACCAAGGTAAGCCTAAAAGTTCTAATATTAGGTGTTATGAGTGTAACAGGTTTGGACATATAAAGTCCGAGTGCCCCAAGCTCAACCACCAAGCACCTAAGCACAAGAAGGCCCTCAACGCGACATGGGAAGAAGCGTCATCCAAAGAAGACGAAGACCACGTCTTCATGGCGAAATCAATTGAGTCAGACACGGAGACCGAACTTGAGTCAGAACCTGAGGATGACTCGGACTACGAAGCTACCTTCAAGTCAAGCCACGGATACGCATCCGGTTCAAAAGATACCCTTAAGGTGATTCAAACCTTATTTAATACTTTACATAATACGGTTAGGTTTTTGTCTAGGAAGTTAGCTAAGTCCGAGTCCAAGGTCGAGACCCTGGTTGAGGAAGTTAAACTCCTCAAACACAAGGTCTCCCTAACCTCTTCGACTAGTCGAGTTCAAGAGAAGGACTCAACTCGGGTTGAAAAACTCGAAGTTGAGAACTCACTCTTGAAAAGTCAAGTCGAAGATCTTAGGAATACGTTGGAAAGGTTTACTTTGGGATCCAAAGGACTTGACCTCCTACTTGGATCGCAAAGGGCCGTGTACAATAAGGCCGGACTAGGGTTTAGCTCAAACACGACCAATAAGTCGTATATGTCAATCGTAAGTAGACATAAAAAATGTGTCCAAGCATGGGTCCCTAAGACCACTTTGATTTCAACTCTAGGATCCAACTCGTACTGGGTTCCCAAGGACCAAATCCACTATGTGGATAGACCGAACCGATTCAACGGTCTAGGGGGAGCCAGTACAAAACATGTTTGTGTTTTAACTTAGAAATTGCATGCTTATATTTTTTTTGTTTTTTTTCGTGAACTCACTTAGAACACGTAAATAACCAACTAAAAGCCTTCGAAAAGATTGAGCCTCGGGGAGCCTCTTTTCAAATAACCAACTAAAATCCTTCGAAAAGATTGAGCCTCGGGGAGCCTCTTTTCAAAAATAACTAGTTAGACGAGGAAATAATTTTAGGTGAGTCAAGTCATCATTTTCTTGAAAATGGCTTTGTCTAAGGAAGTGGTCGATGATCCGATAAAAGAAGGTCCCTGTGCCTCGCCACGACCTGGAAGCCATGATCTTGAAAAGGTAAACTTGACAAGCCTAGGGTTAAATCCAAATCTAACATAAAATTACTTGAACCTAAATCCACTTAATCAACTTAATTGGAAGTCATCTAAAAAACACATAAGTATAACATGCTTGATCATATAGACTCCGGTGAGATGACCTAGGGTTAACAACTTACAACCAATTTTCTTAACAAAAATCTAACAACCAATACAACAACCTTGTGTGTAGGATCAATGGATGTTGGACAGTGAGTTGCTCCGACACATGACCGGGGATCAACTCAAATTCGCAAAGCTTCGATTCAAACGACAAGGATCGGTAGCCTTTGGGAATAACGGCAAGCTCAAAATCATCGGATCAGGTGATATCGAGCTTAACACGAATTTTGTCATTAAAAATGTATTACTTGTAGAGAATTTTGAATATAACTTACTTAGTGTAAGCCAATTGTGTGATAATAACTATAAGGTTATATTTCTAGAAAATGAATGCGTAATTAATACCAACGAAACCTCTGAAATAATTCTTAAAGGAACTAGAAATAACAACATTTATACGATCAATTTAACCAACTCCTCAACTAAGTGTCTTATGACACGGCAAGAGGAATCATGGTTGTGGCACCGACAACTCGGTCACTCGCACCCAAGACTCGTCCACAAGATGAGTCAGAGTGGCTTAGTCAGAGTGGCTTAGTCAGAGGCTTACCCACCTCAACAACTTGGTTAATAAAATCTGTAATGCTTGTCAACAAGGAAAACAACCTAGGACACAACACAAGTTAACTAACCAAGAACCAACCTCAAGTGTACTTGAGCTCCTGCATATGGATCTATTCGATTCACATGGAGCCAAGTCACTCAATAGAAGTCAATATTGCTTAGTCATAATTGACGACTACTCCAGGTTTACCTGGGTTAGGTTCATCAAACATAAAAATGATACCCTAGATCAATTAATTAATCTATTCAAATTAATCGAGAATCAAAAAGACCTTAAGGTTAAAAGACTTAGAAGCGATCATGGTGGTGAATTCGAAAATCAAAGGTTCACCGACTTCTGTAACCTAAAAGGATACCACCATGAATTCTCTTGCCCTAGGACTCCTCAACAAAATGGCCTAGTGGAGCGGAAAAACCGAACTCTACAAGAAGCCGCTAGGACCATGTTGAAGCAGAATCGATCTACCCGATAGGTTTTAGCGGCGGGCGAAGTATAGTGCATGCTATATCCAAAATAGGATTCTTATGGTAAAAGGCACCTTAAGACCTCATACGAGATTTATCACGATAAAATACCTAACATCAAGTACTTTAGGGTATTTGGGTGTAAGGTACATATCCTAAACACTAAGGATTACCTAGGGAAATTTACATCCAAAACCATGACCGGAATCTTTCTAGGATACTCGACTACAAGTAGAGCTTATAGAGTATATAACCACGACACCCTTAGAGTCGAGGAGACTATCAATGTAGTATTTGATGAAGGACATGAACCTACAAAACCCCCGGCAACCCCAATTAGCGAGCCAATTCATACTAGACCTAACTCTGATCCGGAGATCAGGTCTAGTGTTAATCCTAACCTAGGTCAACCTAGTCACTCTATTGATCAAGTGATAGATGACTCCAACCAAACTAGTGTTCAACCAAGTCACCACATTGATCAAGCATTAGGTGACACAAACCCAACCCAATCTAGGATTCAGACTAACCACCCTATCGATCAAGTGATAGGAGATCCTAATCTAGGAGTTCGAACTAGAGCATCCTATAGGAACCTTAGTCAAATTTCCTTAATTTCAAAGATAGAACCCAAATCAATTGAACAAGCTCTTCTTGATCCCGATTGGATTATTGCAATGCAAGAAGAGCTAGCTCAATTTACTAGGAACGAGGTGTGGGAATTAGTACCACCACCTAAAGACAAAACGATAATTGGAACAAGGTGGGTGTTTCGAAATAAGCTTGATGATAAAGGTGAAGTAGTTAGAAACAAGGCTAGGTTAGTCGCCAAAGGTTTTAGCCAAGTCGAAGGCTTAGATTACGACGAAACCTATGCCCTAGTAGCTAGACTCGAATCCATTCGAATGTTACTAGCTTATGCCGCACATCGAGGATTTAAGCTATTTCAAATGGATGTTAAGTCGGAATTCCTAAATGGATACATTAAAGAAGAAGTTTATGTTAGCCAACCCCCCGGATAAACCTTAGGTAAAGAAAGCTCTCTATGGACTTAAACAAGCTCCTCGAGCTTGGTACGAGAGACTTTCAATCCATCTTAAGTCAAAAGGGTTTAACCAAGGCTTAGTTGACCCAACTCTCTTTGTAAAAACCTTAGGTAAAGAAATATTCATAGCTCAAATTTACGTAGACGATATAATTTTTGGAACCTCTAACTCAACCTTACTAAACGAGTTTGTTTCGCTCATGGAAAGTGAGTTCGAAATGAACTTGGTAGGCGAGTTAAGTTTCTTTTTAGGTCTACAAATTAAACAAACTAAGGATGGTATATACCTATATCAACAAAAATACACTAAGGAGTTAATTAAAAGATTTGGAATGCAAGACGCTAAGGTAATAAACACCCCAATGGCGATAAATGTTAACATAGGAGAAGACCTAGAAAGTAAGTCCATTGACTTAAAGTACTATAGGAGCGCAATAGGAAGTCTTCTATACTTAACTGCGAGTCGACCCGACATCCTATTCGCAGTAAGTATGTGTGCCAAGTTTCAAACCTGTGCTAAGGAGTCTCACCTAACCCTAGTTAAGCGTATCCTTAGATATCTAAAGGGTACACTTAATGTCGGTATTTGGTATCCTAGATCTACCGAGTTTGAACTAATCGGCTACTCTGATTCGGATTATGCCGGTAGTAAACTCGACAGAAAGAGCACGAGTGGTTATTGTCAACTACTCGGCTCGAGTCTAGTGAGTTGGTGCAATAGGAAGCAACATTGTGTTGCCTTATCTACCACCGAAGCCGAATACATCGCGATGGGTGAGTGTGTCACTCAACTTCTTTGGATGAAGCACACTCTCCGTGACTTTAAGTTAGACTTTACGAATACTAAACTTCACGTAGATAACATTAGTTCAATTAATCTTACCAAGAATCCAATATGTCACTCTAGGACCAAGCATATAGAAGTCAAACACCATTTCATTCGAGAACATGTGGCCAACGGAGCCATACAACTCGAGTACGTCGAATCGAAGTCTAACCTAGCAGACCTATTTACTAAACCCCTACCCGAAGCCGAATTTAGTCTATTAAGACGAAAATTGGGCATGTGCGTAATAGAATAAGAACTTGCAAACTATATTTTGTTACTACTATTTCGTATTTTTCATTTTGATGGAACTAGCATAGGACATACCTTAGATATCATGCACCTATAGATTTAAGGAGCCAGTACATCTCACAACACATAGGACTAATGTGTTTGTGTACTTAGCCACGTAGATGGGCGTGAGATGTTAGGACCTACTCCAGGTTCCAAGATGTAGATCAAGTGCGTCAATATGAACCTCGGAGTATAAATATGCAACTAATATTAACCAACTCTAATCAGGACTTGTTGATAATATCATTTCAATCAAGTCAAACTAGAGTTGAACATTTAGATGAATTATTTTCACATACTATTTTCAAAATCATCATGCTTGGACTTAAGGTTTTCTTAAACCCCCCACTTTTGATTGATTTATGTCAAAAGGGGAGAAAGGGCCAAAGTTAAGGTTCAATTTCAAATTTTAACTTTGATTAGCCTAAGTTAAGGGGAGTAAGTTTTAGTTTTCAACTCTTATGAATTGATAACTTTATAGGCCTAATTTAAGTAATTCCATTTACTTAACTCGTTATATTTTGTGTTTGGAGTTAAGTATTGCCAATTACTTAACACATTACCTTTTGTGTTTGGAGAACTAAAAGTCTTTTCAAGTACTCACCCTCAGTCAAGGGAGGGTTCCTCTAAGGAGAACTTGAGAAATATCTTTACTACTCCTACTTTTGCTTCTTGTCTTTACTGTTTCATGCACTTAATTTCCTTAACTTTGTGTGTTTTTGCCATAGATCAAAAAGGGGGAGATTGTTGGTGCAGTGAGGCACCGAAATCGAACCTGTGTTTTGATTATAGCAAAGACACAAAAGTTAAGTCTATTTTGTTTTCTCACGAGCTGAATCGAGTGTGCAGAAGATTGATATAGCTGGAGCTGAAGGCTAGCGACACCTGGAGGAAGCCGCGGTGGTCGGGCGATACTCGAGTTACTTCGGAGGGAGCCGAAGGAATCGAGTGGAAGGCCAGAAGCAAAAGCGACACGTAAGTATCGAGGTAAGCTCGTGTGTGTGAGAGTAAGTAAGGTCGTATCCTCTTTAAGGGGATGATCTTAAGCGTAGATCCGACCAAAGACTTCTTATAGATGGTTTAGGTCGAGATCGGATGGTCGACGACCATCGAAATTATGTTTTTGTTGTGCTAACTTTGACTTGCAGCAAGCATCGATCATTTGCCCGGCTTGGAGGACTCATTGTCGTCAAGCGATTGACTTAGAAGGTCGACCAATCGGATCGATGCCGCCATCATCGATCGGTGATGATGGCCATCATCGATGATGGTCAATGATCGATTCGAGGAGTCTTATCACCAAATTTCAAGGGAAGATGTGCTCAAATTTGATTGGCTAGGGTTCCTCTCGAAAAGGGGCTCAAAGGATATAAAAGGAGGGCCAAACCTAGGGTTTCATCAACAATTCTAAGCCTCCAAAAAAGTCTCCGCAAAGCTACAATTCTCCGACAACGAAGTCCTTCCTTCCGACGTCTAGGTTTAATTTTTCTTATTTGTCTTTGTACGTCGGTATTATTTTGTTATCAGTTGTTCATCTACTTTTCGGAGCTTTTATCGTATACGAGGAGAGGGGGAGTGTCCCTCTACCTTAAAGTTTTTGTATCGATTAACTCCTACCTCCAACGAGGAGGAGTTCCTTTAGTGATTCTGCCCTCCGTACGTGGTCAAGGACCACTAGGGCCTTGGAGTAGTAGCCTTCGGCTACGAACCAAGTAAAACCCTTGTGTCGATTGTCTCTTTTATTTTATATTTACATTTCCGCTGCAATTAATTTATTATCTCTCGAGTTTTAACGAACGAAAGAAAAAGAAAAGGTTTTTCGCTATTCACCCCCCCTCTAGCGAACCACATCGATCCAACAGGATTTAAATCATGCCTTAGGTGATATTTGCTAATTATCATCATGTAATACCTAATGGATGATTATTACTTGATGAATACATGTATTTAATGATCATAATGTGTAATTCATTCATATATGTCATTATGATCATGTGGATTGTTAGGGTGATACTTAACCTTGATAGAATTGCATGAATATAATGGTTAAGTATATACAAATACCTCTAGGATACATCTCACACTCACTATAGGCTACCATGATTGAAAACTTAGCATGAGTGAGATGTTAGGATGATACAAATGTCCACTAATGCCTATGACATTTAGATGGTCATTTAAAGTATCAAAATAGCAATAATAGACCAATCATGGGGAAGGCTTATGTTTAATTCATAGACATATTGGCCAAAGATCATGGTTGGATATTTCATATGTGTTCAAAATAATTTCTTAATCTAAAATCTATGTATTCATATTTTGAAACAATTGGAACCAAAACTAGGTGGTAAATTTGATACTAGAATGATCAAAAACCTTGTGGTTTTTAAAGCTTTTGGATTTTTGGCAAATCTCAGAAAATATAATGATTTTTCATAAAAAAAAAAAAGCTATTTTTCATTGATTGATATACTTAAAAGAAATGTGTTCCCCAAATTTCATGATTTTTCAAATTTTCTGGAATTTTTAATGCATTTCTGAATTTCGTCCCAAAATCGTAATTTCGAAAACAGCAGTGTCCGATATTTCGAATAGTAAAGGCTGATTTCAGTTATTAAACCAATTTTTGGTATTTTCCTTCTATTAGACTTGATGTCATGTGTTTATAACTTAGTATTAATCTTTTTGATGGTGTCAAAGAGGGAGAAAATATTATGTTTAAGTTAATTATGATAGGGAGAAATATGTATGGGGAGTTTAATAGATTAAGGGGGAGTTGCATGTTGCTATATTATGTTTATGTTTACATGCTTTCTTACCTTAGAAATTTTTATCAAATATTTTTACCTAACTTAAACGAATTGCCACACATCAAAAAGGGGGAGATTGTTAGGGCAATCTCTTGCCATGATTAGGTTTTGATGTGTGTGGAAAAGGATTTAAGTTAGTTTGTTATGTTGATTTGATATGTGCGTTGAAGTCGTGCAGGACTTAGTAATTCGCACATGGAGTCGTGGTGAGTTTCACAACTCATGACTCGGTCCTTGAGTCGGTGAAGGATGACTTTGCGGAAGTCGTGCACTTGGAGCATCCGAGGGACCGCCGGACGAGGAGCTTGGAGTGAAGTCAGAGGAAGTAGACTTCGAGGCAAGAGACGCGAAGGAGCATTGCAGAGTCGTGCGCCTGATGCTGCCGAGGGACGTGGCCGAGAACGAAGTGAACTTCGAAGGCGAGGGACTCCGAGAGATGAGAGTGAGCGAATGTAACCCGGGAAGGGATAGCTCTTAGGTGAAACTTGGTCATTTGGCTAAGTGTCGGATGGGATTTCTCGACATCAGTCGACTGCCATGGAATGGCAGTCGACTGCTCTGAGTCGAACGTGGTTTGACTGGTATTCGACTAAGTGTTTTGAGGCCGGCATGATGCCATATGTGCGATCGCTAAGATATCAATCGATCGGCCAAGGCGGCCGATCGGTCGAAGGGTTTGGCCACGAACCACTCGTAGCCGATCGGGCGATCGACTATGGAGGCAAAGATCGATGAGGTCCATCAGTCGACTGCCAAGTGTTCTGTTGGACTACAACGGTCGGGATCCGACGTGTTTGGAGGCCGTTGGAGTGGCGGCAGTCGACTGCCAAGGGCAGCAGTCGACTGGTGGCGGCCAACGGGAAGAAAAGCTTCCTCTCTATAAAAAGAGAGGGTGTGGGCTTTTGGATGGCTAATGCTCTTACTCCAAACGACCATCCAAGTGCCCCATAAGCTTTAAACTCTTCTTACTTGCTTTTACTTCATTCTTATTGTAAGAAGAGTGATCTTGATTGTAAAGGTTACCTCCACCTAGCTTGGTGCAAAGGAGAGACCAATAGTGATTGGCTTTGAAGGAGTGATTCACCTCGGACGAATCGGGACCCTGGATTAGCGGCGTAACCGTGAACCACGTTACATCTTGCGTTAGCGTTTTGATTCTTGTCTTGTATATTTACTTGTCTTGTCTTATTATATTCCGCATGCGCTAACCTTTTGTAGACGAGTAAATTACGACATCCATCGATTGAGGGCTATTCACCCCCCTCTAGCCGGTCATTTCGATCCCCAACAAAAAGGGATTTTGAGATACCCAATTTGAAAATTTAGAGTGTATAGGATTGCCTCTCTTGTGTGATATGGGACTTATCACTAGGAAGATGATAGACATCCTAGGTATTTTTTTGACCATGAGAGAGATTGTAAGATCTCATTGGATAAGAGACATTGACCTCCTTGGAGAGTAAACCTTTTTGATGTTAGTCAAAAACGGGGAGAATATTTTGGGGGAGAATGTTATGGAGGGTGTCATCAATTGATGTTATCAATTGTCAATTTGGAGAATTAGGGAGAATGTTTGGGATTACCAATTTGGGATAATTGATAAAGAGATTTGAGTTAGTGTTCTGACTCAAAGGTATGCGTTTTTGTCAAACATCAAAAAGGAGGACATTGTTAGTGCAATCGGCTCAGGTCATGATTGACCAGACTCGTGTTTGACTCGAGCGATGCTTTGATGTTTCACATGGAAGTTTAGACATAGATGTTTGACATTGATGTCTGATAATATTTTGTAGAGATTGTTGGTACAATCGACCCGGGTCATATTTGACCGGACTCAAGTTTGACTCGAGGGAGATTTTGATGGTGATTGGAGTTGACCATGTCATGGAAAGTCCAAGTCTTGAGTACTTGGCATGTAAAGTCGAAGCATGGGTCTTGGCAAGGAAAAGTCCAAGCATGGGTCTTGGCATGGAAAGTTCAAAATGGGTTGGCAAGGGAAAGTCCAAGCTTGAGTCTTAGCATTTGAGAAGTCCAAGGGGTTTGATATTGGCGGCGTAAAGTCCAAGCGGGAGTCTTGGCAGCATAAGTCTAATGGTTGGCGGCATAAAGTCCAAGTGGAGTCTTGGCAGCGTAAGTCCAATGTGTTTTGGCGGTGTAGACACCGTTAGCATGACATAGCCGATGGAAGCATTTGAAGGCTAGCGTAATGGATGAACAAGTCGTGGATGACTTGGAGGGATCCGAGAGGCGCGAGGCTAATGGAGGTGGCTAGAAAGCTTAGGTCTAGGCTAAGGGTTGTCTAGCAAGTATGGAGGCACCATACTTGGGATAAAACCTCATGTTTGAGGTGTGTCAGTCGACTGATGTCATATGGCAGTCGACTGGTGTGAGTCAACTAGGGTTTGACTGCGGGAAGTGTCCCAGCAGTCGACTGCTGGCTCGAGCAGTCGACTTATCGTGTGATCAGTCGACTGATGCTTGAGAATTTGGGTATAGAATGGAGTCTGACTCGACTGTTGGGGTTAGCAGTCGAGTGGAGGCTCGATCAGTCGACTGATATTCTATCCGTTGGATTTTTCCAGCATGGATTACACCATTGTCTCACAGCAACATTGTCATCAGTCGACTGATGGTCCCGGCCAGTCGACGGATCGGCGATTTCCAGCCCAGGCAGCGGCTTTAAAGGGAGCTCGTGGAGGAGGAAATCATCAGCGTTTCTTGAGGGCATTTGGGGCGATTTGCTGCTGCAAATCAGGGTCTCCAAGTGCAATTCAAGCAACCAAAGATCAAGCATTCAAAAGAGCAATTGTAAAGTAGTTTTTTTTACTTGCCTTGTATTTCATTATTGTAATTGCTTGTATCTGTTTCTTATTATTGTAAGAATATTTGTACGAGGTTTCTCCGCCTCCGACTTGTGTCGAGAAGGAGTATTTGTGATTAGTGGTTGCGTGTGTATCACTAGAGCTTCTTAGAGCTCGATCCGTGGAGTATGAACCATTCAGTTCCGAACAACGTTACATATTTGTGTAATTTGGTGTTTGTCTATTTCGTTATTGTTATTATTTCTATTTCCGCTGCGCGCTAATGAGAATTATAGACGAACACGAAACGAATTCCATCTACGCATCCTACGACGCTATTCACCCTCCCCCCCCTCTAGCGGTCAACATTTCCTCTACAATTGGTATCAAAGCTAGGAGCTCTTCTACAGACTAACCGCCGGGAGAAAAGACGCTAGAGGGAAAGTTAGAAGTTGAAGAACAACTTGGATGGGACATCCATACACCGGTCCCGTATGCTTTCTATTGACGAGAGGGCTTCAACCAATGGAAGACAAGGATTAAAGATTTTTTGATGATGAGGGATTTAGAGGAGTGGTCCATCCTAATAGAAGGATTTCAATACCCAAGAGGACCAAAGAGAGGCTTCCTCAAAAAGAAAAGATGGAGTGAGGAGAAACTCCAACAATTCGAGAAAAATAAGAAGGTAATCAAATTTATTTTTGATTTAATTCCTAATGACTTCTTGTGTAGCCTAGGTGATTGCATGGATGCCAAAGAGCTTTGGAAGGAATTGGCCAAGCTCCATGAAGACCCATCACTGGCTCAAGAAGAGGAGGCCGAAGATGAATCTCATCCTCACAAGCGAGTGAGGATTTGAAAGTTGATATGGAGTCAACCTCCGAATCGGTGGAAGAAGAGGAAAAAGTAGAAGAAGCCACCACTTCAAAGATTGAGGGGAAGGAGAGACCACCCACACTGGAGCAACCTCTAGAGGAGCCATCCACCTCCGGGAGAGATGAAGAATCCATTCTGACCACCACAAATACCCTAGGTAACTCAAGCAATTTTGTTTTAAATAAAAAACATATAATTTTCTTTGAGTGTAGGGAAAGTGGGCATTACAAGAGCAAGTGCCCAAAGAAGATCAAGAAGGCTCAATTGGCACCAAAGGTCAAGGATGTCGGTCCTCCAATAATCAAAAGCAAGGAGCAAGTGATTTGCTTCAAATGCCAACAATCGGGACACTACCGGAGTCAATGCATGAAGGGGGAGAAGATGGGGCAAAAGGTAGCATCACAAGTAGGGGGAGCCACTAAGAAAACCCCTAAGGTATTTCATTTCAATAATGCTCATTCTTCTAGTTTTAATGTCAAAAAGTATGCTAGAAATAACTTAAGTAATCTTGCTATTTTTCATGAAAAACATGCTAGGAACAATAAATATTTTTGTCTATAAGCTAAGAATATTCATTTCAATAATAAGGAGAAATTTGGGACTAATATCCCTAAAAATAATTTATCTAAAGACAAATCTAGATTAAATAATTCTAGGCCAATTCTACCTTGAGAGACAATTAGAAAGGTACACGAGCACATAGGTTTTAACCCCAAATGGACTAGGCATATGCCTAGAAAGAACCATGCCCAATGATTAAATCAAAATTCTAAAATTGGACAATTAGAGTTTGAAAATCAAGCCTTGAGGTCAAGGCTTGAGAAACTTAAGAAGACCCTTAAGATTATGCAAAATCAAATAAAATGGTCAAATGGTCAAAGTCAAAGGTCTAGATCCAAGAGTCAAGGCCTAAGGCCTAAGAGACAAAAGTCAACCAAGGACAAGAAAGATTTGGGTCACAAACCTAAGCCTAAGGTGGCTTATCATAGTGTTCCATTTGATTATGGAACACAAACTAGGTCTAGGAAGACTAAGGTTACTAGGGAAGTTATCCCTAAGGGTAACCAAGATGTATGCCTAGTGGCTAGGGTTTCTAAGAATCCTTGGGTGGCCACTAAGAAGCTTACAAGGGGAGTTACCCCTAGAGATAACCTAGGCAAGACCCAAATGACCAAGGCTAACAAGCCTAGAAGGGTCATTAGGAAGGTATCTAGGGAGGTTATCCCTAAGGAATACCTAATAAACCTTAGGAGCTCAAATAGTTTTTGGGTTCCTAAGTGCATGATTGATTCAAGCTAGATGGGTTTAAGGGTGTGCTAACTTTAAATGGAAGGGTAGTTAACCTAACCATGGTAAAGGTGGCACTTTAGGTAATTTTCAAGATTATGGATACCTTGAAAATAGTGTAGGAATGATTGTGGCTGGCTAGAGGGGGTGAATAGCCCTCTTTCGTTGTATGAGCGGAAGTCGTTCTTAATCGTTTACAATTAACGTTAGTGCAAGTGAAAAATATAAAGCAAAGACAATTAAGAACAAACAAAAAGATAAACAATGCTAACAAATAATATAAAGTGGTTCACGGTCTCGGCGCTAATCCACGGTCCGATTCGTCTCCGGTGAATCACCCCAAAACCAATCCACTATTGGTCTCTCCTTTTAGCCCAAGCAAGGTGGAGGTAAACCTTTACAACTCAAACACACTCCTTTTACAATAGATGTGAAAGAAAGCTAGAAGGAGTTTAAGCTTTGTGAGGCACTAGTAGGATGTTAAGAGCATAAGCATTACCCATCTAAAAATCTCCACCCTCTCTTTTTATAGAGAGGAAGCAATTCTTCCCGTTGGACACTATCGGATCGATGCTTTCATCGATCGATGTCAACTCAACGACTCTGACCGTCAATTCGGTTCGAGGATCCGTGGCTATTTCTCCAGCGGAATGGATGATCGCTGGGTGATGATATCATCAGTCGACTGATATCGACTTCCAGTCGAGTGACCCGCAAGCTCGACTAGCTTCTGTGCCCATGCATAGTGCTATTAGTCAACTGCTTCCCTTCAGCAGTTGACTGATGTCGACTTGATTCATCAGCCACACCAGTCGATTGTCGATCGACTTGGAGCAGTCGACTGTCATGTCATGGCAATTGACTGGTGCCGGGTAAAACTCAAACTTAACATTCGTTTGAACTTTCGACGGTCGAGTAAACCTCAACCCTTGCGGTCGAGCCTCTGACACTCAGTCATTCAGCCAAGTTCACCTAATGAGCTACTTATAATTCACTCATTCTCTCATCTCACTTGAAGCCCCTCGCCGAAGCTCTCTTCGTTCGCGGCCACGCCCCTCGGCAGCATCAAGCGCACGACTCTGCAATGCTCCTTCTCCAACTCAAGCACGAGGTTGTGAGTGATGACACTTGCCTAAGCTTCATGTGCGAATTACTAAGTCCTGCAAGACTCCAACGCACATATCAAATCCAATCATTCTAACTTAAACCCTTTGCCACACACATCAAAACCATATCACATGGGTTGACTGCCCTAACAATCTCCCCATTTTTGATGTGTGACAATCCGTTTAAGTTAGGGAAACAAATAACAATAACATAAGCAAGGAAAGCATGTAAAATAAAAGAATAAGTATAACAACTCCCCCTTAAACATGCAACTCCCCCTTAAGACATGCTAAACTTCCCTATTAGCATGATTAACTTAAACTTTCATATTTCTTCTCCTTTGACACCATCAAAAATATTATTTAAATGTTATAATCTAAGGTATCAACTCTAAGGAGAAAAAATATCAAAAACAAAAACAAAACATGATGAAATCAGGTTACTGTGCTCATGCACAGTACATCAGTCGACTGGCACTCATAATTCAGGTTTTTCTGATTTTTTGGATGAAATTCAGAAATGCACTATAAATTTCAGAAAATTCAAAAAATTATGAAATCTTGAAAACACATTTCTTTTAAGGTCCTTTATCAGTGAAAAATGAATTTTCATGAAAATTACTTATATTTTCAATGATTTGCTAAAAATCCAAAAGCTTCAAAAATAACTAGTGTTTTGATCAAGTTTGTATCAATTTTAAACACATAGTTTTGCTTTAAATTGTTTCAAAACATGAAAGCACATATTTTAAATTAAGAAATGGTTTTGAAAACATATGAAATATCCAACCATGATCTTTGGACAATATGTCTATGAATTAAACATAAGTCTTCCCCATGATTGGTCTATTATTGCTATTTTGATACTTAAAATGACCATCTAAATGCAATAGGCCAATAGGCATTAGTGGACCATCTGTATCATCCTATCATCTCACCCATACTATGTTTTCAATCAAAGTTATCCTTATGGTGAATGTGAGATGTTCCTAAAGGTATTTATGTACTTAACCTTCAAATTCATGCAATTCTACCCATGGTTAAATATTACTCTATCATACCACATGATCATAAAAACATATATGCATTGATTTCATATTATGATCATGGAACACATGTATCAATCAATTTGTAATTATGCATTAGGTATAAAATCATGATAAAAAGTCAAATATCACCTAAAGCATGATTTAAACCCTATTGCCCATGATTATATATTAAATGTCAAGATCATAAATCATGATTACAAACATATATTACAATTACATTAACTATCATGATTTAAGCATTATTATCAATTTATGAGCACATTATCATCACCCAATACTATTTCAAAAATTAAGTCCCGCCATCCTAAGTCAACCAAACATATGATATAAATAAAATCCTTATGGTTGACTAACCTAGGATTTTCCTATCCCTTAAGGATGAATTTAGGAACCCAATACAAGTTCTTTCCTATGGGGTTCACTAAATATTCCTTAGAGATTCATTTTCTAGCAATTGTCTTATTTTTGCTTTGACCCCTAGCAATCAAGCATTTATAGGCTTTTTCATTTGTCTTTCTCTTATAACCTAGGCCTTTCCTATTGAAGTTTGTCCTTTGGCTCCCTATGATCATGTTTAAGGTATTGGAGCTAATGGTGAATTTTTCTAGGGCTTTGGTCAAATGGTCTACCTTTTCCCTTAAGACCCTATTTTCTTCAATGCATGCATCACTTACATCAAAAGGCATATAGTTATCATGTGAGCATGCATCATCATCATTAACATTTAGACATGCTTGTTCTAATCTATTTTCGAAGGCCTTAATTTGATCTAGCATGCTCTTATTTTTCTTTTTGACCATAAACAAGTCCTTAGTTAAGCTTGAAATCATGGAAACTATTTTCTTAGGTGAGAGATTCATTATCATAGTTTTCATGTCTTCTTCTTCTTCGGATGAAGAGGATGATGATGAGCCTCCCCCTTCACTAGAGCTCTCCTCACTTGTGCTTGATTTTTCTTGCTCAGAGGAAGAGGTGTCTAGATCATCAAATGTCATTAGAGCCAAATTTGTGACAAAGGCATTTTCTTCCTCCGATGATGATGAGGAGGAGGAATCATCTCATGTCCTTGCTTTTAGTGCCTTGGCCTTCTCCTTTTCTTTGGCCTTCTTCTCTTCTTCCTTTTTCTTCTTGCTCCCCTTCTTCTTTTCCTCTTTCTTCTTCCTCTCTTCTTTGCTCTTGTTCAAGAGGGAACACTCATCTCTTATATGTCCCTCTTGTTGGTAATTATAACATATGATATTCCTCTTGTGCCTTCTCTTATCATAAGATTTGTTAAATTTTAAATTTCTTAAAGCACTTCTTACCTTCCTTACCATGTAAGCATCTTCATTGCTATTCATGGAGGATGAGGAAGATGCTTCATCGGAGGAGGAGAAAGTCTCTATCTTCTTCTTCTTCCCCTTGTTGGCTACCAAGGCTACTCCTCTTGATGGTTTGATACTTGATTCTTCATTTATTCCCTCAAGCCTTGTTTCATGGAGCTCCATGGTTGAGAAGAACTCCTCCAAGGTGCTCACTTCTAGGTTCTTCGACATGTAGAAGGAGTCCACAATTGAGCTCCATTTCGATGACCGAGGAAAAGTATCGATTGCTTTCATAAGCATATCCCGGTTCGAAAGTTTTTCTCCTACACTTGTTATCCCAATTAAAATTTCTTTAAACATAGAATGTAATGAGGTTACCTTTTCTCCCTTTTCAAGTTTGATATTTGTTGGTTGGGAGCGAAGAAGGTCTCTCCTTGCAAGCTTGGCCTTGGAAGTTCCTTCATGGAGTTCTATGAGTTTCTCCCACATTTCCTTGGCGTTTGCGCATTCCCCAATCCGATTCACTTCTTGTTGAGGGAGTACGTTGTAGAGATGGTGCTTTGCCTTTGAGTTTGCCAAGTAATCTTCCCTTTGTCTCTTGGTCCATCTTGTCTTCTCTATTTGCTCCCCATCTTCATCCCTAGGTATCTCAAAACCATTTTTCATTATTAATAGAATTTCAAAGTCGGTTTCAAAGAATACCTCCATTCTCTTCTTCCACCAAGAGAATTCTCCCTCGAACTTTGGTGGGTAAATGTTAGAGTCGGTCATCCTTGATTGTGCTTGTTGTGACGGTTAGTCCTCGACAAGCTTCCTTGGCTATGATACCACTTGTAGGAACGATGGTGGCTGGCTAGAGGGGGTGAATAGCCCTCTTTCGTTGTATGAGCGGAAGTCGTTCTTAATCGTCTACAATTAACGTTAGCGCAAGCATAAAATATAAGGCAAAGATAATTAAGAACAAACAAAAAGATAAACAATGCTAACAAACAAAATAACGTGGTTCACGGCCTCGCCACTAATCCATGGTCCGATTCGTCTCCGGTGAATCACCCCGAAACCAATCCACTATTGGTCTCTCCCTTTAGCCCAAGCAAGGTGTAGGTAAACCTTTACAACTCAAGAACACTCCTTCTTTTACAATAGATGTGAAAAAAAGCTAAAAGAAGGAGTTTAAGCTTTGTGGGGCACTAATAGGATGTTAAGAGCATAAGCATTACCCATCTAAAAATCTCCACCCTCTCTTTTTATAGAGAGGAAGCAATTCTTCCCGTTGGACACTATCAGTCGACTGATGCATTCATCAGTCGACTGATGTCGACTCCAACGGCTACTGACCAGATCGGATTCGTGGGATCCACGACCATTTCTCCAATGATGATCGATCACCGCCTGATGATATCATCGATTGAAGTGACCCACGAGCTCGACTAAGCTACGTATGCGAGTGCTATTAGTCGATCGCTTCCCTTGGCCGATCGTGATGTCGACTTGATTTATCAGCCACACTAGTCGATTAGTGATCAACTTGGAGCAGTCGACTGCCAGGTCATGGCAGTCAATTGGTGTCGGGTAAAACTCAAACTTAACATCCGTTTGAGCTTCCGGCGATCGGGTAAACCTCAACCCTTGCGGTCGAGCCTCCGACACTCTGCCATTCGGCTAAGTTCACCTAATGAGCTACATACAATTTACTCATTCTCTCATCTCACTTAAAGTCCCTCGCCGAAGCTCTCTTCGTTCGCAGTTACGTCCCTCGGCAGCATCAAGCGAACGGCTTTGCAATGCTCCTTCGCGTCTCTTGCCCTCGAAGTCTGCTTCCTTGGCCTCGCTTCAAGTCATCTCGTCCGGTGGTCCCTCGGCAGCATCAAGCACACGGCTCTGCAATGGTCCTTCTCCGACTCAAGCACGAGGTTGTGAGTGGTGACACTTGCCTAAGCTCCATTTGTAAATTACTAAGTCCTACAAGACTCCAACGCACATATCAAATCCAATCATCCTAACTTAAACCCTTTGTCACATACATCAAAATCATATCACATGGGTTGATTGCCGTAACAAATAGATTTAATATTATGATCCTAAAAGATTTTAGGATGTGCCAATATATTTTTGAGTTTATGAAAAATCAATTAAAATGGAACAATTTAGGATTAGAGGTCATAGTGTGTCATTTTGGGTTTTTGACACACTAGGGAGAAAAGTAGCAATATGACAAAATATACTTAATTTTATCAAATGGCAAATAATATTGAAATTTTGGTATTCTTACACCTATAATTTTTATTTGACATGCTTTGTTTGCTATATAACATGTCATGACATCATATTTATTTTTACCATTTAATATGTCATGATCATGTTTTTAGGATTAGGTTTAATGTCATGTGTTTTTAAATTATATCATATGTCATGACATCATGATCATTGGTGATACTTAATTATGCTATCATTTATGCCATGATCATACTTCATGCATTTAATTTGATTAAAAATGATTCAAGGACAATGACATGACTTGAAGTCTCATTTATAAGGGAATCAAGTAGAGTTTCCTTAGAAAATGCATGAAGCCTTAGATTAGGATAACCAAAACTCACATCTCACATTAAATTGATATGTATGTGTATTTGAAAATTGGGAGAGTGTGTAGGATTGTCTCTCTTGTATGATATGGGACTTATCACTAGGAAGATGGTAGGTATCCTGGGTATTTTTTGGACCAAGGGAGAGATTGTAAGATCTCATTGGAAATGAGACATTGATCTCCTTGGAGAGTAAACCTTTTTGATGTTAGTCAAAAAAAAGAGAATGTTTTGGGGGAGAGTGTTATCAATTGATGTTATTAATTGTCAATTTGAAGAATTGGAGAGAATATTTGGGATTACCAATTTGGGATAATTGGTAAGGAGATTTGAGTTAGTATTCTAACTCAAAGGTATATGTTTTTGTCAAACATCAAAAAGGGAGAGATTGTTGGTGCAATCGGCCTAGGTCACGATTGACTAGACTCGAGTTTGACTCGAACGATGTTTTGATGTTTGACATCGATGTTTGACATTAATGTCTGATAATGTTTTGAGGAGATTGTTGGCACAATCAACCCGGGTCATGTTTGACCGGACTGGAGTTTGACCCGAGAGGGATTTTGATGGTTGACTAGAGTTGACCATGTCAAGGAAAGTCTAAGTCTTGAGTATTTGGCATGTAAAGTCCAAGCATGGGTCTTGGCAAGGAAAAGTCCAAGCATGAGTCTTAGCATGGAATGTCCAACATGGGTTGGCAAAGAAAAGTCAAAGCTTGAGTCTTTGCATTTGAGAAGTCCAAGGGGTTTGAAATTAGCAGCTTAAAGTCTAAGCGGGAGTCTTAGCGGCATAAGTCCAATGGATGGCGGCGTAAAGTTCAAGTGGAGTCTTGGCAGCGTAAGTCCAATGTGCCTTGGCTGTGTAGACACTGTTAGCATGACATAGTCGATGGAAGCACCTAAAGGCTAGCGCAATGGATGAATAAGTCATGGATGACTTGGAGGGATCCGAGAGGCGCAAGGCTGACAGAGGTAGCTAGAAGGCTTAGGTCTAGGCTAAGGGTGGTCTAGCAAGTATGGGGGCACCATACTTGGGATAAAACCTCATGTTTAAGGTGTGATACAATGACTAGGGTTTGTTGTGGGAAGTGTCCCGTCATTTGCCGGAGATAAATGTCATTCGCTGGCTCAGCGATCGTGATCGTGTGATCAGTCGACTGGTGCTCGAGAATTTGGGCACAGAATGGAGTCTGACTCGACTGCTGGGGTTAGCATTCAAGTGGAGGCTCGATCAGTCGACTGATGGTCATTATCAGTCGACTGATGTCCTATCCGTTGGATTTTTCCATCATGGATTACACCGTTGTCTCACAGCAACAGTGTCACCAGTCGACTGATGGTCCCAACCAGTCGACTGATCGGCGATTTCTAGCCCAGGCAGCACCTTTAAAGGGTGCTCGTGGAGGAGGAAATCATCAGCGTTTCTTGAGGGCTTTTGGGGCGATTTGCTTCTGCAAATCAGGATCTCTAAGTGCAATTCAAGCAACCAAAGATCAAGCATTCAAAAGAGCAATTGTAAAGTAGTTTTCTTTACTTGCATTGTATTTCATTATTCTAATTACTTGTATCTGTTTCTTATTGTTGTAAGAATATTTGTATGAGATTTCTCCGCCTTCGACTTGTGTCGAGAAGGAGTATTTGTGATTAGTTGTTGCGTGTGTATCACTAGAGCTCTTTAAAGCTCGATCCGTGGAGTATGAACCATTCGATTCTGAACCACGTTACATACTTGTGTAATTGCGTGTTTGTCCATTTCGTTATTGCTATTATTTCTATTTCCGTTGCGTGCTAACAAGATTTGTAGACGAACACGAAACGAATTCCATCTACGCATCCTACGACGCTATTCACCCCCCCCCCTTTAGCAGTCAACATTTCCTCTACACTGCTGGTGCATGAGTGAACAAGGGGAAGAGGGAGGCATGTGTTGTGTGGAGCAGCGATAAATGGGAAGAAGAGGTTGGCGATGGATGAGAAGAAAAGGGGGTTTGGGCGATGTGAGCTGCGAAGGAGAAGAGAAAGGATTGGGAGATGAGGAAAAATAAGGAATGAAACTTAGGTTTTAATATTTAAATCTAGATTGATTAATGCATTAACCCCTTGATAACAGATAATCTAAACCTGTCCTAGGGGCACGGTGCAGTAAAAAAATGGAGAGATATTCCATAAGAGAACATAGTTCGATTCTCGACTGCAATCGTTCGACGACGAATTTAGGAAAAATATATTCGAACGGCCCTGGAACTCATGAGTTTGTCTGATGGATGAAGTACTGCTTCGGTATTGGACCATCGTTTAGGAATGGTGCAACTGTGGAGTCCGAACTGAACCATAAAAAAATTACAAGTGCTTTCATGATTTACCCTTGGTAGTTGGTGGAGGTCACTTGGACTTCTACCTTACCCGACTCAGCTGTTGGCGATGCATCCCGAAGGTTCGTAGGGCATGACCGATCACTCCCCAAAATTAGTTGGACCGAAGGTTCGGATATCCTAGTGTCAATAAAAAAACAGATAATCTAAACATATCCTATAAAAACCTATTCATTTTATCCCATGAAATATCACAAAAAATTTAATTTAAATCCCAAAAAAATCCTAAAAAATCATGAAAAATCCTTTAAAATAATTTCTTAATTATCAAGTATTATTTTATTATTATTTAACCATTTTTTTTCTTACAGAAGAAATAATTAGATTCATTATCTTATTTCTTTTACTTCTTATGTCAAATGCCTCAAAATCTACAATTTACTTATGTTTACCCTTAGTTGTGGTCCTTTTCCTCTTTTTATTCATATATTAAGAGGTGGATGCTAAGTGAACACTCTTAGGTATCTAATGCCTTAGTCTTTTCTCCTCTTACAAACATTGAGATATAAGCTCATTTAATATCTACTATAGCTTTTTAGTACTATAATTAATCTTAAAAAGAGTAATTGTTCAAGACAATGTGTGTTAATATACTCTTAGATAATTCTAGTTTTAGTGTCTTTAGTATTACCACGAGCTTAGACATCTCCATAATGTACTCCCTTATGCTTCTCTTTCCATTATATCACATTGAGACAAGTTTTGATAGAATTATAGTTGTCTCGACCTTTTTCATTAAAGGTGAAATAGTTTGTACAAGTTGTTTTAGGAAAATCCTAGCATCTTTATGCTCAATTATTGAGCCCCTAATTGGTTTCAAAATGGAAAACTTCATGATACTCAGTCTCATGCGATTAGATCGCTCCCACTTTTCAAATTTAGCCCTTTGTTTTGCAATGCTAGTATTAGTCAAGGGTGTGGGTCGATTGTATCTCAATGCATAGTCTATGTTAATGTATCCTAAAACAACTATTATGTATTCTTTCCATTAGACAAAGTTAATATTGGTAAGTGTAGAGACGTTATTTAGGTTAGCAGTTACTGATTGCACTGGATTAAAAAGAGGGAATAATAAAAACTCACATTATTGTCAATAATATAAATAAATATATTCAAAAGAAAATAATCCAATTAAAATAACATTCATAAATATAGGTCTTTCACGAGATATAAAGTATAATATTACAAATAGTTTTTAAACTGAAATATACCTTGTTAGTTCATGAAAATCTTAGTTGGTCACATAATGTGTGTGTGTATATATATAGGAATATTATACTACACAATTTATTCATGAGCACTTGTGAGCATCTCTATTATCCACCGTCTGATCAGGTGCGCACTATTGTCTAATCCTTGAACTCTAGGAGATCAAACGGTGAATAATGAAGGTGCTCACGGGGTATATATATATGTATAATAATTTTTATTTCGGTGATAGTATTATTTCAACTTGATAACATATATGTAAATAGATTTAAGAAAATCCTAAAAAAACTAACCAAATGGAGATAGTCGATTTATTTCTAACAATAGTTAAGTGCTAGCCAACGGTCACCGATGCATTAATAGCAGTCGACTGCTAAGGCTATTAAACTCGACTAAACTTGATCGATCGAGTGTCTTGATCAATTGTTAAACTACTATACTCAGGTTAACCACTTTAGTCGACTAGTACTTAACAACCATCAACTAATGAAAATAGTCAAATAACCCAATCGATTGACAAATCTTTTGTGCCCGACCCTGTGAGCAACAGTTGACTAACCATAGATAGAAATTGACAAATACTATTAGTCAAGTGTGCTAATCGACCCTAAAATATTCTATATCCAACCTCAAAGATAGAAGTTGATTATTATTGAATGACAGTCAACTAATCAAGTTAGTCGAGTATCATATTCAAACTGAAAGCTTTCTATGCCCAATTTTACATACAATGATCGACTAATTTGTTGGGATTTATCAGAGGACATTCACAATGCTTCTGATCCCTTTAGCGGGATCGAAAGGACGCGGGCACAACATAAATACAAAACAATTAAAAAATCCCCATCCCTTGGATCCCTTTAGCCTAAGAATACTTGCTTTTAACATAGTCATATAGAAATAGAGATGAAGAAAATAGATATTGTACCTTCATGATTCTTTTCGAATCCGTCGAAACCATGAGCAAGACCAATGGGCCTTGTCTCTATCAGTAGTCATGCTGGGATCACTCGAGACAACCTTCCAAGGGCTAACAAGTCTTCTTCTCCGATAGGGGCTAACCCGGCGTGGAGAAGAAGCATGAGAGAGGAAGAGAAGAAAAAGACAACCACAAAAGAAAAACTCTCATTGAGAAAATCTTAACCTAAGGTTATCAAGAGATCTATTTATAATTCTCTTGATTAGGTTATCTTAGGAGGCTTAAACGGAGTCTTTCTTATATAATTATCCCAAATTAAGGTAAGAATACCGAGGAAATTTTCATCCGAGCGCGCACCAAATATGGTGGCCCCGCGATACGGTCGTGTGCCCTACACACGGTCGGCCATGCCTGGATACACAGTCAGCTATGTGTCCTTCTAGGCACGACCTCAGCTATGGCCAAAGCTAGACATGGTCGTGTGAGGCCATGTATTGTCCGTTTAACCTTGTTTAAGTGTAATATGGTCGTGTTAAACCCCGACATGATCATAGGAGGTTACATAGGCTTCGTTTCGCAACCTCTTGGTCTGGTCCAACCAGATGTAACCTCACTCATTGAGAATCTCATTCTCAGACTTATTTTACGTCTTTAGATCACCCGTATTGCGTGTGACCCAATAGGTTTCTAGTTATGTTAGTCATTCATAATTAACCCATTAATTATGAATAGATCATGAGTGACACCTAATAGTACATCATGACCCTCAATTGACTAGAAAGTCTAAGTCAACTCCAAAACATTTTTGAACCCTTCAACAACTATAATCATTTTGTGTTTTGTTCCTTTCACTCCTTTTATGTCCACTTGGTTCATGACATGATCTATGTGCTTGGGCCCACTAAGCTGACTACGTCACACCTAGTCTAAGTATAGTTTTTTATCCTGTGAATTCAAGTTACTCTCTACATGTGTCCAAGAAGACCATTCTTCTTGACATGTGTACTTTGGCCAAAGACTTCTGAGTATCAATCCTGACAAGAGGCCTAAAATATACATCTCCTTTATATAAGGAGTAGTGAATCCTCTATGGGTTATTCAAACATCTTCGATCGCTTTGACTTATATCACTACAACAAAAAGACAAAAAGACAACACCACAAAGACAATGATTTTTGAAGAAACCGTTGTGATTTTGATAAAAGATAATGGTTTTTGACAAAACCGTTATCTTTGAACGTTCATATAACACAAAAGACAACCGTTTAACACTATCCATTGTCGTTGACTGTATTTTTTTAATCAACAACACAATTTATAATGGTTTTCCAAAACTGTTGTCTTTAATATTTTTAATACAAATAATTTTTTTTACTATTAATACTATTTTTTTAATTATTAAAAATTAGTTTTTAAAATGTATAAATATATAAGATTATAAAAATAAAATAAAATTATTTAACCAATAATATTTGTCAATGAAGAAATTATCTTATCAAATTTTCAGGATTTAAATGAATTTCTATGTCATTTTATGGGATAAAATGAATAGACTTTTATAGAATTAAAGTAACTTAGGTTTAAATACCTAAGTTTTCTCCCTCATTTCTCCCGACACCTCTTCCGTTGCCGCCTCCCCTTTCTCTTCCTCTTCCTCTTCTCTCGATCGCGCGCCTCTCCTCATCATCGTCGCTCACTTCGCGTCCCCGCCGCTAGCAACTCTGCGGTCGGCCGCCTCTACCGCGGGCAATGACGCTGCCATTATCGATTTTTGTTGCGAGCACTTGGCTCCGTCGCCCCTTCTTCCTCGATTAGGGTCGCTTCCCTCTCCGCTGCTGTAACCAAATACTTCATCGCTAACATCGATCTTTGTCGATCCCCACGTATCAGCAGCCATCCGCATTCGAATCATCATTTTTCCCTTCTGCTCGCATGTCGCGCTGTGAGCCGACGTCGCCTCTGCTGCAGGATGCTGCCCATCTCCCAAAGGAGTTTGTTCATGTTCTTCGGCGTGAGAGCACGAGCTATCCTAGAGGAAGCTCCAAGTATTGACAAGAAGGTACTCTACTGGGCTGGTTTCTATCATACAATTTTTCAAATTAAATTACTTAATGAGTTTATTTGAATTATGTTTCTATGTCACAGATAAACTCCTACCTCTTATTTGCAAAATGACTGGATCTATAGTCATTTTATAATCTATTGATGCTTGTTTTATAGACTTGCTAGATACCAGAGTTAGAAAGACCCATGAGATGGTACTGAATAATTGAAGGGAAACTCAAAAGTAAATTTTCTAGTAGATTACACTATGATGTTTGACAACTGGATTTTGGATCCATTACTTGGATTATTAGTAAATAATAATAAGAAAGTACTCATATAACATGTTTGATATGAATTTTGAAGCTTCATCTTGTGAAGTACAATAGAACTTTAGCATAGTATTACAATTTAATCGATTGTCACGTTTCTCAAATTACAATTTGCTAAAGTCTGATCAAAATTGGAATTTCTAGCATTGTTTCCTAGTCAAAGATTGAAACACAACTTTTATTCTTTGCTTTCATGGTCCTGCTTTTCTTTATTTAGTTGTTCTTTTGCTAGGTACTTCATTTTCTCAGCGAAGGACATGGATGAATGGCACCAAAATCTAGAAAATTTTCATCATGATCAAGACATGGTCCAATGGACAGAAAGACTCAGGCCTTGTGCGAAAGCATTGTATATTGTATTATTTGAGAACTATAAAGATGTTAGTTATGTTCTTATACTTTTAATTTTTGACAGTTTTGTAATTTATATCTTTTCCATGATGCATGTTATTATTTGATCTGTATTCTCAGCTGCTGTCTCCTGTAGTTGTTTCCATTCTGAACGAGGCAATGAATGGTTCCCCACCTTTAGAAACTAAAATTTCTCATGCAATGCTTCTAAAAGATGTTGCATATACTGATGTAGGGTATGTTTACTATGAGTGTAACGCCCGTAAAATTTTTGACAATTTTACGAGAATTTTTGCATGAATATAATGAGATTTATGTGGGCTCTTTCAAAAAATAAAAGAAATAGAGCCAAAAAGGATGCATGGCCTAGGAATTGAACCTCAAACCTCTAGTAGATAGCTAATCCCTAAGATGCATCCAATAACCAGAAGTCCAGCAAGGTTGTGCTATTAGAGGAATATGGGAAATGATAGATAAGGGTAAGGGAGGCTAAGGGACACATTCAAGTGAATAAATAGGGAATGAGGAGACAAGAGAAAACCCAATTTTCATTCTTCACTTCTCCTCTTCTTCTTCCTCACCAAAAACCCTAGGCTCCCTCTTCCATTTTTCGAAAGCTAACCAAGCTAGGAGAAGGCTCTAATCTTGGCACAACCTAGGGTATTTTCCAACTATTAACAAAGCGAAGGATGTAAGTATCCCTCACCACACATACAAGTTGTTTCGATTGATGTTATTATGTAAACCCCTTCATGAACTTTCGTCCAAGACCCTTCTTTGTGTTTTCCATGATGATCCATGTTATACCTTGTATGAATATGATGATGATAGGTTGCTAGATAGGTTTGGTTAAGTGTTAGATCTTAAAAACTTCAAGAAACTTTTAGCCAAGACATTCTTTGTGTTTTCCATGATGATCCATGCTATACCTTGTATGAATATGATGATGATAGGTTTCTAGATATGTTTGGTTAAGTGGTTGATCTTCAAACCCTCATATAACTCTCGGCCAAGCCCCCTTTAGACCCCTAATGTTTTTTTTTATGTCATGCTCTAGATGAGTTCATGCTATGTCTTGATGTTAGATGAAGAAAACATGTTCTATGCTATGCTCTAGATGAGTTCATGATAAGTTTTGATGTTAGATGGAGATAACATGTTCTATGTTATACTCTAGATGAGTTCATGATATGTTTTGATGTTAGATGAAGATAACATGTTGTTAGCTAACCTAAATTTAAATGGTTGATCCTTTAAGTTCCTTGAACCATTCGGCCAAGACCCATGTAGGTCTATTATGCTATAATCTATAAGTTGTCATGCTATGTTATGAATATAAATGAAGGTAACATGTTGTTAGTTAACCTAAATTTAAGTGGTTGATCCTTTAAGTTCCTTGAATCATTCAGCCAAGACCCATTTAGGTCTATTATACTATGATCTATAAGTTGTTATGCTATGTTATGAATGTAGATAAAGGTAACATGTTAATAGCTAAGCTAGATTTAAGAAATGAACCTTAGGATTCTTTAAGATCTCGGCCAAGACTTATCTAAACTCCTAAGTGTCTTCCATGCCATGATTTATATGCGAAAGAATTAATATGTGGTTAGTTAGATTATATATAAGTTGTTAGGGTTTAAAATTTTGCTAGAACTCCATGAAGTTTAGATCACACCATGTTATATTTGTTCATGATGTTTATGTCATGCCCTATATGTGTGTGATGTTAGCATGATGTTAAGTAGTCCTTGCTCAAGTTGTTTAGTATGATTGGTTTATATGTCACTACCATATGTCCATGTTAATTGTAGAAATGCATGATTAAGTTCTGCTCATTACCATGTTAAATGCATGATCATGTTATACTCATTGCCTTGTAAATTGTATGAATGTATGATATGTTATAAAGAAGGAACATGATATGTATGAAAAGAAATATGATATGTTATGAAGAGGGAACATGATATGTTATGAAAAGCAATATGATATGTTATGAAGAAGAAATATGTTATGATATGAAGAAGAAGCAGGATATGCCATGATAAGGAACATGATATGTTTATGAAAAGAAATATGATATGTTATGATAAGAAGCATGATATGTATTTTACTTTCTGCATGACTTATACCAGGACCCTAACAAGGTCCAAGGGATGGGCTCCTAGGTGCCCCTGGTCGAAGCCGGTAATAGTCACGGACTCGAGACGGATGGGCTCCAAGATGCCCTAGGCCGACAGTCATAAGTACGGGCTTAGGATGGGCTTTTGTTATGCTGCCCCTAGGCCGATGGACTTAGTATGGGTCTAGTACTCTAGTGGGTTCGGGATTAGCTATCTCAGGTCTATTAGGGATGCACGCTATGATGATGATGATGTGGTACAATGCCAAGCCCAATATGTTGAAATTATGTTTAAATACCTATAATATATGTTTTCAAAGAGCATCCTGCATATATTCTTAGTTCCAGTCTGGATCATTATGATGTTATATGCATGTTATGCTTGCTTATGTTCTTGTATGTCTATATGCATATTATGCTTGCTTATGTTCTTGTATGTCTATATGCATGTTATGCTTGCTTATGTTCTTGTATGTCTATATGCATGTTATGCTTGCTTATATTCTTGTATGGTTATATGCATGTTATGTTTATTTATGTTCTTGAATGTCTATATGAATTCGATGTTTATGTTCTGGTATGTTTATATGCATGTTGTGCTTATATGTTCTTGTATGTTTACATGAATGTCATGCTTATATGTCTTTGTATGTTATATGAATGTTATGCTTATAAGTGTTATATGATCATGTCACTACTCTATGTTTAATGCTTAACGTATGGTTTTTTGTGAGTTGGACAGAATCTTACTAAGCCTATGTGTTTAAAATTTATGTTCCCTTGTACTGCAGATAAGGGTAAAGGGTGTAGGGATGTATACTGAAAAGTCTATCTTTTGTATGAACATATTTATTTTGGAATAAGAATCATACGATCATTGTTTGCATATTTTTATGGTTATGCAATATTGTCTAATATTTTACATTGTAGATAACATGGTGTATGGTGTCACACAGGAGACCATGTTATCGGCCCCTTGAAAAGTATAAGCAAAGGCTCACAACCGAGATGACTTTGGACAAACCATCGGAATGGTTGTAGTGTGATTTGGTATTGGTTTGTCTTGACCATAGAATCACACTAGTGCACTTTGTGTGTATTGAGCAGGACCGATTTAGAGGTGATTCGATTAATTGCTGACTACATAATCGAATCGGACCTCAGATATTATTTAGTACATGCTCTTAATCCCGATATAATAACGGGCATATATACTTAGTACTCATCTCTTTGATTTACCAATGGGCGAGATTTATAGATTAAATTGATAGGCTCGGTAAGTTGGGAGATGATATTATTTATATGGTATGTCATTGATTATAGGAGGAAACTATGTCCTATATATTAGGATGATGATGTCCCCTTGAGGAGCTCATAAGGTTCATCATGTAAACCCTGCAGGTGGACTTGGTCCGACATGATGAAAAGGTTGAGTGGTACTACTCAAGGAGTTAGATGTTGATTAATTAATAGTCGGTAAATTAATTAATCGACGGGCATTCGAGATCTTAAACACGGGGAGAAAATGTACAAATAATATATGGAGCCTATATTATCATATGGGGGTTGGTGAGATAGATCAATGATGAACCTTTAGTGGATTGGATCATAATTAGTGGATCGGACTTTATGTGGGCTTGATCCATGGGTGGCCAAGACCCAACTCCTCCTCATGGTCCCTAATGTAGCCTATTAACCCCTCATGATGCTTAGATCCAATGGATAGAAACAAAAGTCTAAGATTCATTGATAGAGATTAAATCTCTAAGATCCGACAGTTGAGATTAAATCTCTAGATCCGATGGTTGAGATTAAATCCCTAGAACCAATGGAGGAAATTAATTCATGACTTATCCCTAACTCTATAAAAGGGTGTCCAAGGGGTTGGCGTGAACATAATTGAAGAGAGCAAGGCTTGGGCGACAAGAGAAGGGAATCCTAGTTGAGATAGGATTAGGATTAGAGTTAGGGTTTGGAGGCTAGGGCGGGACCAAATAAGGCAAGGTTTCCTTTCTTCTTCCTTGTCTTGTGGCCAACATCCAGCAGGTTTCCAGGCCCTTCCCAACCCTTGGCCGGCGCCCAAAAGCTCCCTTCTCCCTCTCCTTAGGTGGTGGAAACAAGATATAGGGCTTCCCTTGGTGTCTTGGTTGTTTTCCACGATCTTCTTCTTCATCTAGTTGGCCGGCAGCAAGGAAAGCTTTGGTTCCTTGTTGGTTGTTTCTAGTGAGGAGAAAAACCTTGTTTCTATTCTTCCTCTTGCTTTGGAAGAGCAAGGAAGGAAGATTTGTGATCTAGGAGCTTCGACTTTTGGTGGATCGTCGCCCACACGACGTCCAAAAGGAGGAAGGTCATACATTAGAAGATCGAGAGGTATACCTATTCTACTTTCTTCTTTTGTTTGTTGCTTGTTTTTGTTCTCAATTATAAGCATGTTATAAATCTGTAAATGGATAAATAATACTTGGATCCCGAGCATAAACACAAAAACCGACGATCCGGACATCGTCTATTCCGCGGCTACTCGTAGAATAGAGGATAGTCGCTTGAACAACTAGTTTGTTCAAGTGACCTCTCTAAATGAATAGCACGACGATGACTTGGTGGTTTGGACAATCCCTTTTGTCTAGGATTAAATTTTTTTAATCCGGGGACATCGAAGGGATCGCCATGGACAAGCTACCGAGGTGAAGTGGGAAGCGAAGTTTTCCCTCACGGACTCGATAAGCAAAACCCTTCAATTGGTATCAGAGCCAAGGTTTCCGGTTTTGTGTGTTTAGGATTCGGTTAATTTTTATGCACTTTTTCATATATTATATGTGGCGGATAATAGTAGGATATGCGTAGTTTAACTCTTTGGTTGCAGGCATAAGATCCGACTATTATGGCCATATGTGTGTATGTGATTGTATGTGTGTAAATATTTGTTTTGTTGAATCCTCGGGGTTGACGAGGCTAGTATTTAGTTTTTGTAAATTAAATACGGCATTGTTTAGCCGCTCTTTATTTTATTTTACTTTCGATCTAGATTACATGTACACTCCCTCGTGGAGTATAGGATCTATGGATGTAAATTAAAATAGGTTTTAGTCTCGGCTCGGATCTCCGGATGGCTCGTACATGGCGTAGGAGGAGCGGACGAGATGGCGATGCGACGAGAGTCATATTGAAGATAAAAGCCATAATAGTTGGAAAATAATTTATTTTTCATATTTATTGATTTTTGTTTGATATGTATGTCGTAGGCTAGGAAAATTCCTCAATTTCAAACTACTAAGTGGGAGAGGGATATTTTTTAAAAATTTCCACGGCCTCCATTACGATTTGACATGTGATGCAAACAAACTTGCGTGTCGGCTCTGAGTGCCTTCCTCCCCATCGAATGGGTTTGTTTGCGGATCACAAGGTCGAATATGGTTATAGGAAACTATTAAGGAGCGTGTGTACTTCCCCATCGTAAGGCACATAACCCGAGATAATTACCTTAGTACCAAGTAATGGTGAACACTTAGATACAAATATAAGTATCCTCCCCATCAGAGTCACTGCTTTTATTTGTATGGCCGAAGAGAAACCAACTATTAATTTTATTTGTCATAAAGTTAGGTTGACAAGATAGTAAAATTAATGGGTAAAACCTCCTCTTCCAAATATAGAATTCGTATATGTCCACACTATCGTGGCATACGATATTCTCGGTGTTTGAGGTATTGGTTGATTTTAAATTTTATTGTTTGAGGAATCAATAATTTTTGAAATCTACGGTAATGATCTATGTGATTCTTAGGATTTTCAAAAATGACTTTCAGTCCACTTACTATGATACTAAAGGAAATAAACTTACTGTACCCAAATAATGTTGATTGGAAAAGAATCTAGATATTGTCTTATCTGCTAAGGAGTACAAGTTTGCACTCTTCGAAGAGTGTCCTCAAGCCATAGTTGCTCAAAAAGGTTTTTACTTCTAAGCCGAAAGGCAAGAAGAAGGAGAAACAAGGTGAAGCAAAGGTGGTGGGAGGATCTCAGGGAGGAGTGAAGAAGCCGAAAGGCAAGTACTTCACAAACAGGATGGACATTGTGTTGGATCGAGAAGCGTCGCTAGAGGGGAGGGTGAATAGCGATCGTAAATCTTTTCGATGTTTCGTTCGAGTAGACAATTAAACGAGTAAGAGCAACGGAAAATAAAGGAACACGTTTATTTTTACTTGGTTCGCAACCCAACGGTTGCTACTCCAAGGCCCTATCGGTCCTAGATCGCGTACGGAGGGCAAAGCACAATAACGTCTCCTCCTCGTTGGAGGTAGGAGACAACGATCACAAAAACCGAATGTACGAGGATGAGGCAACAAGCCTACCTCACCTCATTACGATTAAAATAAAGAATACAATAAAAATAATTACTTGCTACTGCTGCCGACGAAGGAGATTTGAACTTGCCGTCGCGTCGGCGTTATGACGGCGTTGGAGCATTGGCGTTGTAGGAGCACTTGATGAATAAACTTGATGATGCTTGGAGTTGGAATCCTCCCCTCCTTTTATAGATTTTGGCCTCTGAATATGTCTCCTCTTTTTTCGGAACAGATCACAAAGTTGTCCAAATTTTATCGCGAAGTGGCCGCGTCAAACCTTATCCTTTTTGACTTAGTAGCGGTGATTCGCCGCCATCGATCGGACCGATGAGCATCGATCGGATCGCTTGATGTCCGATCATTGATCGGCCTAGCCACTTCCTGCGATAGAGGTTAGCTCGAAAAATGATAAATGCGACGGTTTCTGACAGTCCGATCTTGACCTAGACCTTCCACGGGAAGTCTTAATCAGATCGCCGCCTACGGTCGTCCCTGTAAAGAGGACGCGACCTTACAATCTCTCACTCACACGAGCTTACCTCGATAGTAGCTCTCGCTTCCGGCCTTCCACTCGATTCCTTCGGCTCCCTTCGAAGTCACTCGAGTGTTGCCCGACCACCGCGGCTTCCTCCGGGTGTCGCTAGCCTTCAGCTCTAGCTTTAGCACTTTTCTGCACACTTGATTTAACTCATGAGATAACGATGTAAACTTAACTTTGTGTCTTTGCCATAATCAAAACACAGGTTCGATTATCTAGTGCCCTTGCACCAATAATCTCCCCCTTTTTGATCTATGGCAAACCAACACAAAGTTAAGGAAAATTAAAGCATAAAACAGGTATAGTAGAAGATGAATGTGAAGATGAATATCATTTCCAAAAACTCCCCCTCAACCAAAGGTGAGTTTTGAAAGAGATAATTTAATTTTCAAAATTAAATTTTATGTTACTCCCCCTTAACTTTTATGTTACTCCCCCTTAACTTTTGCTCTTCTCCCCCTTTTGCCATAAATCAAAAAAATTTGGTGTTTTTGTATAAAATAGGGTTTTGAAAATAATATCGTATATGCATGCATCAAGATAAATCAAATATGAGTCCAACCATGCGTCTAGCAGTAGTTAGATAGATTGGTTCGAGGTGTGTCCCTCTGCACCAATAATCTAAAGGTTTATAATATAACCCTTAGGGTTAGTTTGCTCTCCCCCTTAGTCAAATATATGAAGTATAAGAGATGTAGGGGGCGCTAAACTTTGGCCTAAGAGTTGTTAAGTACAATAGTTGAGAAAATAAGTAGTATTTTGAAGAGATTGTTTTAAGTATATTTCAATTATCCTTAACATCTCACTCATTCTATGTGTCTCAGAATTTGTTCACCTTATATGTTTTGTGAGATGATTTTAAATTGATTAAAGATAGTCAACCTTGGGTTAGATTCGGATTTAACCTTTAGATCATTAAGTAACTTTTCGAGAAACTGGCTTCCAGGTCGTGGCGAGGCACAGGGGCCTTCTTTGATCGGAACAACGACCACTTCCTTAGATAGCCAAATTCAAGAAAATATCACTTACGTCACTTAGAGTTACTTCCTGGTCTAACTAGTTTAGGATACGGCGAGGTAGCTTCAGCTAGTTCCACTCAGTCAAGTGCACCAAGCTAGATACGCCTTATCTAGCTCGAATACATGAGACTTTGTTTCCCTAACGTACTATCATCTCGCCGCATCCTGATACTATGTTGTCAAGAGTTGACTAACCATTTACCCTATCTATCCATTCTAAAAATTAAAGTAAAATATGCAATGGTTTTGCTAAGTAAGCGGGTATACTATTTTAGTGTTAGCTCCCCTTGGACCATTGAACCAATATGGTCTATTCAAATAATGAACTTGATCCTGGGGAATCCAAACCTTATTAGTCCTTATATGTGAGTTCAATAAAACCTTTGGGACCCATGCTTGGACTCTTTGATGACTACGATTTACGATAGACATATAAGACCTATTCGTAGTCTTTGAATTAAATCCGAGTCCGACTTTGTTGTACACGGATCTTTGGGTTCCAAGTAGTCGATTAAGGTTCTTAGATCCCAATGTGAACCTTTCCAACCTAGCCTCAACCTCTTGAACTCGGTCTTTCAAGAGAGAATTCTCCTCCTCAAGTTTTTCAATTTGGGTTGAGTTTTCCTCTTGAACTTGACTAGTTGAAGAGGTTAGAGTAGCCTCTTGCTTGAGGGTTTCAACCTCCTCAAGTAACGACTCAACCCTAGACTCGGACTTAGTTAATTTCCTATTAAGCATTTTAATTGTATTGTAAAGCGTATGAATTAGTGAGCGGCTAACCTTAATTTTCTCTTTTGGTCCGGCTTTGAGTTGCTTCTCGAAGTAGTCCTCGAGTTCGGAGTCGGTGTTATAGTTGGACTCGGCTTCGGATTTTGACTCGGACTCCTCCGGTCTTGCCATGTAAGTTATGTCTTCTTTGTTGTCCCAAGTTGCATGGAAGACTTTCCTTGCTCCCTTTTTCTTTTGGTTCTCGTACTTCAATTTCCTTCTTTCTTTTCGAACTATTCTCCGCACAACGTTCACTATTGCTTCCACCTCTTCTGATTCGGACTCTGATTCATCTTCGGGTTCGAGTTCATCTACTTGCCTAGTAGGTGGCTTGCTTCTTTGTCCTGCAAGTAGAGCAATACCTCTCTCGGCCCGGACCACGTTAGTTTGCTCGTGAAGTTCAAACTCGGAAAATAATTCGTCTAACCTAAGCTTTGAAAGGTCCTTAGAGACCTTGTAGACATCGACAATGGATGCCCACAAAGTAGTCCTAGGGAAAGCATTTAAAGCGTACCTTATAAGGTCTCGGTTCTGTACGGCTTGCCCGATCGAGTGAAGACCATTGACGATGTCTTGGATCCGCACATGTAATTGGGTGGCGGTCTCGTGATCCTACATCTTTAGATTGTACAGTTTATTTAAAAGTAAATCTCTTTTACATACCTTAGCATCGGGCGTCTCTTCGTGTAGATCAATCAATTTGTTCCAGAGGTCTTTGGCGCTAATGAATGGACCGATGCGGTTGAGCTCCTCCTTGGATAAGCCACATTGTAATATTTGAGTTGCTCTTGCATCGGCTTCGATTTGCCTCTTGGTTGTATTTGTCCACTTATTAAAATCCAAGGGCTCTCCTTGATCATTGGTGGGTAGAGCAAAGCCGGTTTGGATTATTATCCAAGTCTCGACTTGTGTTTTCAAGAAACACTCCATCCAACCTTTCCAATAACGGAAATCATTTCTGTTAAAAAACGGAGGTCGGGTGGTGCTATACCCCTCAATGTGAGCCATTAAGTCTCTTGCAAAAACACGAATAAAAACCAAAGAGAATTCCAAGACTTGGTCTTGGATTATTAGTGCGGGAAATAATAGGAAATAAACAGAAATAAATAAGAAGAATAAGAAACTAACAAAAACTAGAAACTTACGACCTTCGGTGTCCCCGAAAGGCTACTTAACGTTGGATTTTGGGGCTGGAAACAGCTTGTTACGAGAGTAAACCCTCGTAAGAAATTTAGATCTCTCAGAGGGCTTCGATTTGGTAGGTAGATCGTTACGTGAGTCCACTTGTGCGAAAAGTTATGGTCATTTTACCGTCGGCTACTCCAATGGAGAATACTTGCAAGCACACAACCAAAAGAAACGTATCAAGACTTCGTCTTGGATTAGTAGTGCGGGAGGAATAAAACCTAAGAAAGATACGAATTGAAAAATATGAAAAGAAAACCAAAACGTGCCAGATTGGTGGTTTCACCAAATCTTAGCGCCCCCGCTCTGATACCAATTGTTGGATCGAGAAGCGTCGCTAGAGGGGGGGGGTGAATAGCGATCGTAAATCTTTTCGACGTTTCGTTCGAGTAGACAATTAAACGAGTAAGAGCAGCGGAAAATAAAGGAACACATTTATTTTTACTTGGTTCACAACCCAGCGGTTGCTACTCCAAGGCCCTATCGGTCCTAGACCGCGTACGGAGGGCAAAACACTATAACGTCTCCTCCTCGTTGGAGGTAGGAGACAACGATCACAAAAACCGAATGTACGAGGATGAGGCAACAAGCCTACCTCACCTCGTTACGATTAAAATAAAGAATACAATAAAAATAATTACTTGCTACTGCTGCCGACGAAAGAGATTTGAACTTGTCGTCGCGTCGGCGTTATGACGGCGTTGGAGCGTTTGCGTTGTAGGAGCACTTGATGAATAAACTTGATGATGCTTGGAGTTGGAATACTCCCCTCCTTTTATAGATTTTGGCCTCTGAATATGTCTCCTCTTTTTTCAGAAAAGATCACGAAGTTGTCCAAATTTTATCGCGAAGTGGCCGCGTCAAACCTTATCCTTTTTGACCTAGCGCAAAGGCTGATTCGTCACCATCAGTCGACTGATGCCTCCCATCGATCCGTGATGAGCATCGATCGGCCTTGATGTCCACGATCATTGCCGGCCGCCACTTCCTGCGATGAGAGGTTAGCTCGGAAAATGATAAATGCGATGGTTTCTGACCGTCCAATCTCGACCAAGACCTTCCACGGGAAGTCTTAATCGGATCGCCGCCTACGGTCATCCCCGTAAAGAGGACACGACCTTACAATCTCTCACTCACACGAGCTTACCTCAATAGTAGCTCTCGCTTCCGGCCTTCCACTCGATTCCTTCGGCTCCCTCCGAAGTCACTCGAGTGTCGCCCGACCACCGTGGCTTCCTCCGGGTGTCGCTAGCCTTCAGCTCCAACTTTAGCACTTTTCTGCACACTTGATTTAGCTTGTGAGATAACGATGTAAACTTAACTTTGTGTCTTTGGCATAATCAAAACACAGGTTCGATTATCTAGTGCCCCTGCACCAACACATTGGAAGAAGAACTGTCCCAATCCAAAGCAGAACAAAGATATATCCTTTGGACTAGTCGTTGAAACATGATTAGCGGTGTTATCTACCGGCACCTGGTGTGTAGATACGGGAGTCACTAATCATGTCTGCAATACTTTGCAGGGATTCCAGGAAACCCGACGACTAGCTAAACGGGAGATTACTATTCACTTGGGCAATGTCATGAAGGTGGCGGCTATTGCAGTGGGAGAAGTTTTATTTATCTCTTCAGAAAAATAAAACTTTGGTTCTGGAAAATTCCCTTTATGTACCTTTATTTAGAAAGAATTTTGTTTCAGTTTCTAAATTGTTTATGGATGGATATTCTATTTCTTTTAATGACAGAGTTGTTATAAAAAGAAATAGGGAGAATATCTGTTCAGGTATATTGATAGAAAATTTGTATACACTTGAATCATAACCTTCCACGATGCAAATTGAAATTAATAACTCATCTTCTAATTCCAATAAGAGAAAAGAACCTTCGAAAATGAACCAAACATATCTTTGGCATCTTAGGCTTGGTCACATTAACCTAAGCAGAATTCAAAGGTTGATAGCTGATGAACCTTTGGGTTCATTAGTAGTGGAGGATCTCCCAACCTGTGAATCTTTCTTGGAAGGTAAAATGACCAAGAGGCCTTTTAAGGCCAAGGGGTATAGAGTCAAAGATATGTTAGAAATGGTTCATTGTGTGGTCCTATGACTATCCAGGTAAGTGGTAGTCTTGAATATTTCGTCTTTTTCATAGACGATTATTCAAGATATGGATGACACTACGATCTGATCGTGGTGGTGAATACCTCTTAGGAGAGTTTAGGAACTACTTATCAGAGGCTGGGATTCAATTCCAATTATCTGCACATGGCACACCCCAATAGAATGGTGTAGCAGAGCGAAGGAATAGAACTCTTATGGAGATGGTTAGATTGATGATGATTTATTCTAAGTTGCCAGATTCGTTCTGGGGATATACTCTAGATATGGCGGTGTACATTCTGAACTTGGTACCATCTAAATCAGTGTCTTCTACTCCCACAGAGTTATGGACTAGGCGAAAGCCTAGTCTAAGACATATTCGGATATGGGGGAGTCCAACACATGTGCTGAAGGCAGATGCTGGTAAGTTGGAACCTCGTACAAAAGTGCGCTTGTTCGTTGGCTATCCTAGAGGAACGAAGGATGGTTTATTTTATAGTCCTAGAGATCAGAGGGTGATCGTTATCACAAACGCCAGATTTCTAGAGGAAGACTATGTGATGAGCCACAAGCCCAAGAGTAAAATTGTTCTGGAGGAGTTAAAAGGGGAAGTCACTTATTTAGTACCGCCGGTACAAGAGGATGTACCACATGTCACTGCACCATGTTGGGTTTCCGGCACCGCGGCGTGTGTGTGTTCGATCATGTTTCGTAAACATGAGCACAGCGGAAGCAATTAAAAATAATAAATACTCCTATTTATTACAACACACACAACACACGCATGCTATTACAACAAGTGTAGACATAACCGTAAATTAAAATTGCAATAAAAGGAAATTAAACTACGTTATACCTTTCGTATGACGTGTAGCGGGAACGGCATCAACCGGAACGATCCTCGTAAGAATCGTCTCTATCCGTATCCACGCCGAGCTCCTCGGGATGACTTCTCCAAGCCACGAGCTTCGTCTTCGTATGGGTTACTAGCCTCGTGTTGAAGACGACGTGATCGAGAGATGATCACGATCCGAATCCAAATTCGGACCTAAAACAAGTCCTCAAGACTTGCTTCTCCGGAGAGGTATTCGTCAACCGATTGGCCGAATCGCCCGTCCTCCACCTCAGAGGATTACGGAGATCAAATCCCGGTATGTTAGCCGCTGTCGGGCACTAACCGTCGTCCAAAGCGAGCTCCGCGAGGAGAAAGCTGTCAGAAAATTGGACAGCTTGGTGGAAGAGATAGCGCCCGGCCAAAGCAAGGAGACAAAAGCTCACCTTGATGCCGAACCTTTTAGGGGATCACGGAGGTCGCCGGAGGTTCACCGGCTGGAGCTTGGGCCTTGGCAAGGGTCTTGACAGCACAATCAAGCGGCCAAGGAGCTTAGGCGGCACAAGCAAAGGGTTGCAACTCCTTGGAGGCTAGGGTTTTTATTTTGGATTAGGGTTTAACAATCCCTTAAGCCCACTTTTATAGAGAACTAATTCTCTTAATGGTTAATGGATCATATCCATAAAGCCCGTTAACCCGCTCCATTAAGATAAGTAAAAATAAACCAAACCATGATGGTTTATTTTAAGTTAAAACGAACCGAACCAACTTTTGGTTCATTCGTTTAAAATAAACCAAACCCTTTGGTTTATTCTTATCCATTGGATTAGAACCAAACCATTTTGGTCCATCCATTATGTCTTCATAAGACACTGCCCATCCACGCTTCCATTGCGACTGAAACAATTTCATGCTCGCTTTACGTTTGGTCCAACCAAACATAGTTTCTCTCGGTCTGAGAATCTCATTCTCAAGCTCGTTTTAAATCCTTTGGATTACACTCGTTGTGCGTGTGACCAAATAGGTTCTCGGTTTATGTTGGCCGTCTATAATTAACCATTAATTATAGAACAATCATGAGTGACACCTAGTAGTACATCATGATCCCCAATTAACCGAAAAGATCAACGGTTGATCCAGAACTATTTCTGAAACCCTTCAGTAGCTCGAATGAATCGTGCCCCATTCCCTTCACTCATCTTATACCCACTTGGTTCGGGACATGGTCTATTGTGTCGATCCCACTAAGTGACTCGTCACACCTAGCCCAGTATCATTTCCTCGTCCTCACAGTTCTAGTTACTCCACATGTATCGAAGAGTACCTTACTCTAAACATGTAATGCTTTGGCCAAAGACTTTAGTAACAATCCGACGAGAGGCCATGGGTATACATCTCCTCGCAAGGAGTGGTGAATCCTTTATAGGCTATTCAAACACCTTCGATCACTTCGACTTATACCCAATCATCCCGGGTCCACATTTCCTTAGAGATGTTTGCTTAAGATGTCAAAGCATAAGTCTCCATGATCAAGATGACTTGAATACCGCAAGTCAAAGGAACATCGCACTTAAGCCCGCGGTAAGAACTTCATTGACATATCTATATATGCGAGAGAACCATATGAAGTCTTACGGTGGTCACTCCAATGAACTAGTTACCATAACTAGCATCACGATCAACTCGGACATCACTATGTCTCGGCCCGGTGAGAATCGGTGCTTGGATACACCAAGGAGGTATACCTCGTGCTAGTCTCGAATTGATGGTGTCGAATCCATCGATTCATCGACTAGGGATAATTAGATACATCACAATTACACATGTAGAGATACTCACTAGTTGTGATCCAATCACAAATTCTCTCATCTTGTGAATCGTATCGTGGACATTGATAAATGAGTTTAAGATCAATCAAATACATTAAACATGTATACTCGAATAGTGAATCTTCATTTATCATATAAATGGTTCATACATAAAGCGATTGCCTTAGGACATCTCTCATATATTACTAACGGACTCCCACTTGGCCTAATGCCAATCGCTACGGTATCAATACCATAAGCACCAACATGACCCTCAAACTTACTTTGAGGTAATGCTTTAGTCAAAGGATCCGCTAAGTTCCTTTCGGTGGGAATTTTCTCGATTTGTATTTCGTTCCTACTTATGATCTCTCGATAAGATGATAGCGTGAAGCACATGTTTGGATCGTTGATGAGACCTTGGCTCTTTTCGCTGTCAATTGCTCCATTGTTATCATGATGAGCCGATATTGCTTCAACAATGGCGGAATCACACCAAGTTCATGAGCGAACTTCTTGATCAAACCGCTTCCTTTCTTTGCTTGAAGGCTGCAATATATTACGCCTCGATGGTAGAATCAGCTCTGATCTCTTGTTTGGAACTTTTCCAACTCACTGCGCCCCCGTTCAAGGTGAACACGTATCGGTGAGACACAGGAATCATCCTTGTATGCTGTCGGAAGGTGGCATCTGTATACCAGCGTATCACCATGTCCCCTTCTCCATATATTAGGAACACATCCTTAGTTCTTCTCAAGTACTTAGGATCGTCTTAAGACCACCCAATGATCCATTCTGGATCGGTGTAGTATCTGCTCGTGACACTCGAGCATCACGATACATCGGGCCTCGTACATAACATAGCATACATGATAGATCCTATTGCGGATGCATAGGGAATCTTACTCATGCAAATCCTCTCGTCTTACGTGCGCGGACACATAGACTTGAAGGTGTACCCGTAGCACGATGGGTAGATAACCTTTCTTGGATTCCGACATGCTAAACCTCTTTGCTTTTCGGTCTATATATGTAGCTGCGAAAGACCAAGCAATTTGATCTATCTCTATAGATCTTAATCCCAAGGATGTAGGTTGCTTCTCCCGAGTCTTTCATGGAGAATGTCTTGGATAACCAAACCTTAAGCGGTTGTAAGAAGATGGACACATCGTTTCCTATAAGTAATATGTCATCGACATACAATACTAGGAACACATTTGCCTCCCACTAACCTTCTTGTACACACAAGGTTAAATGCGGATTTTGTGAGAAATCAAACTTTTGATCGTCTCATCAAAGCGGATATTCCGACTCTGGATGCTTGCTTGATCCATAAATGGATCGTCGCAATTTGCATACCTTGGTTTTATCAGCGATGTGAAACCCTCGGTACGTATCATATACCGTCCTCGAGCGAGTTTCCATTAAGGAAAATTTGTTTTCACATCCATCGCCATATCTCATAATCATAATGAGTGCTATGGCGGGAGCATCGAATGGATTTAAGCATAGCTACTGAGCGAATAGGTTTCGTCATAATCAACACCTTGTTTTTGGCGATATCCTTTGCACCAATCTACCTTATAGGTAATCACATTACCATCCATGTCGGTTTTCTTCTTGAAAACCCACTTGCACCCTATAGGCTTTATGCCTTGGTGGGTCGACCGAGTTCGAACTTGGTTTTTCGTACATGGAATCCATTTAAGACTTCATGGCACCAAGCCACTTATCCCTTCTGAACTTATCGGCCACTTCTTCATAACTGTAGGCTCTCATCATCAATGAGTGAACACGTCGCTCGATTACTTACGAAATCCATATCTCTCGTGAATGTTGCGTGTTCTACCAGATCTACGAAGATGTGGTGTTACAATAGGTCCAAATTGATTGCTCATCACTATGAGTTTTACCGCTGTGCTTCACTGTATCTCATTAATGTCTATTTGAGTCTCTCGAGCCTCCTCAAGCTCGACGACACTCCCACTGCTTTTTCTTGCAAGAGAAACTCTTTCTCTAGAAACACAAAGATGCCTTGAAACAAACACCTTTTGTTCCACAGATGATAGAATTGGTAACCCCTTGTTTCCTTAGGGTATCCAATAAATAGACATTTATCGACTTAGCATCCTTTGTCCGATATACCGCTTCACATAAGCAGACAACCCCATATCTTCAAGTAAGATACATGAGGTTTCTTACCATTCCATATCTCATATGGAGTAGTTGAGACTACCTGTAGGCATTCGCTTAACAAGTAAACAAAGTAAGTGCATAACCCCAAAAGGACTTGGGAAGAGTTGCATGATTCATCATTGACCTGACCATGTCCAACAAGGTCCGGTTATGCCTCTCAGATACACCATTATGCTGTGGTGTATAGGGCGGAGTCCATTGAGACAATATGCCATTGTCTCTTAGATAATCAAGAAACTCTTGACTTAAGTATTCACCACCTCGATCCGATCGAAGTATTTTAATACTCTTGTCATGTTGTTTCTCTACTTCATTTCTGAATTCTTTGAACCTTTCAAAGGCTTCAGACTTGTGTTTCATCAAGAACACATACCCAAACCGTGAGTGATCATCGGTGAAGGTAATGAAGTAGCTATAGCCTCCTAATGCTTGAGTTGACATAGGTCCACATACATCAGTATGTACTAGACCTAGTAACTCTCCCACTCGTTCACCCTTTCCAAAGAAAGGTAACTTAGTCATCTTGCCTTTTAAGCATGATTCGCATGTATCGTATGAATCCAATTCAACGATTCCGCAATTCCACATCGTGTAATTCGACATGCTTTCTTGCTTATATGGCCAAGACGACAATGCCACATATAGAGTCTATGTGATTATCCTTTCGAGCACGCTGTTGCTCGCTTCGATATTGAAAATGTCACCGATACGCCCAACGTATAAATGCCATTACTCAAAGTTCCAGTTCCATAAAGTACGCCATTCAAAGTTATATAACAACAATTGTTACTAAACGTTAAATGGAAACCATTTCTATTTAAGCAGGAAATAGAAACAATGTTCTTTATTAGAGAAGGAACATAATAGCAATTGTCCGCCCAAGACTAGTCCACTAGGAGCTTCAAAGAAATAAGTTCCGATGATGCGAGCAACCTTTGCTCCATTGCCAACTCGCAAAATTTGACTCCCCTCGACAAGTCTTCTTCTATTCCTTAGCCCTGTATGTCATTACATATATGTGAGCTACACACAGTATCCAATACCCAAGTGTCTAAGGAAATAGAATGACAATCAATAACGAAGATACCTGAAGAGGATGGGGCATCGGATGCCTTCTTCTTCTTCATGGACTCAAGATAAATCTTGCAGTTTCTTCGCCAGTGGCCTTCCTTGCCACAGTGATGGCAAGTGCCCTTTTGCGCTGGTTTTGCCTTCTTTGCCTTTTTCTTTCCTTTCTTCTGTTCTTTTGCCTTCCTCTTAGAACCTTTCTTTGAGGAATCAACTAACAGAACCGCCTTCTCCTCATGCTTCACAGAAGGCTCCACAGTCTTCAGCATATTGAGGAGCTCGGGAATGGTGGATTCCAATTTGTTCATCCGATAGTTCATCACAAATTGCGAGAAACTCTTGGGCAAACAATGCAGAATTAAGTCAATACTTAACTCATTATCCATCACAAAACCGAGGGTAGCTAGCCGCTCGATGTACCCGTTCATCTTTAGCACAAACTGTACTACAGACGAACCTTCTTGCATCTTCGTGGTGAAGAGGAGCCTAGAGACCTCGAACCTTTCGGATCTCGCTTGCTCATCGAACAACTCATGAAGATGGAAGACCATAGTGTTAGCATCCATATGCTCATGTTGCTTCTGCAGCTCAGGTACCATCACCGCTAGCATGATGCAACTCGCCAGCTCAGAATCTGCCACATGCTTCTGATAGACCAACATTTGGTCTGGAGTTGCATCGTCCTTAGGACGGTCAGGAAGAGGCTCTTCAAGGACATATGCAAGCTTTTCCGCCTTGAGAACAATTCTCGTGTTTCTAAGCCACCAGAAGTTAGGCCCGATCGGTTTGTTCAATCCAAAATAGTGCGCAAATTCAAAGACGCCATGATCAATTTATTGACCTAGAAATACAAAACGAGCATATATGAGAAAATGATTTTAAAATGCATCAATATACATTTATAAATCCCATTCATTTTTCAATTTCAAAACCCCAAAATCACTTCGAGATTGTAGGTCCATCTCCGAATGGGTCGATATCCATCATAGTTATGAACAACCTTGGAGAGAGTCCAACAAGCCATTCATAACTACGACGGTAGGTATCATCTATACCGATTGCATATCACGTATATGCAACTATCACAATGTGCTATCAACTAATTGAATGTTCACACATACATCGGGTTGTTAACACATTAACAAGTATGCATCATATGCATAGCACCCAACTTCACCTCCCTTTACATCGACCTTGGAGAGAGTCCAACAAGCCGATGCTCTGTGTTAAAGCCAACCCATTAATCGGGACATAGTTTTAATATGGTTAGAGCGCATTCAACCAATTAGCCCAGCTTGGAGAGAGTCCAACAACCAAAGCTAACGATTGATCTCTGACTCTTACCATATTAGTATTAAACTATTCCATGGTTTGAACATATTCGAGTTCGAGCCGGGCTTGGAGAGAGTCCAACAACCCAAACAAGAAACAGAACTCTGGTTCTAACCATATTAGTGGAAGGTGTAGGCTTTAATATTGATTAAGGGTTTTTTTTAATGTCTCATCCTCTTTGCATGCAAATAACTATTATCTACATGGCATGGCATACATGGCATACATCTACATGTCACGACACGCATGGCATAATGTTATGCATCTAATGCAATTACATGGCATACAATTATGTCATGTCTATATTTCCTTATATGTCATAACTATTTATGGAAATAAAATATGTTTAAGATTTGATTCTCCAAATCAAATCATAATTAAATTAGGAAACAAATTTCCAAATCTAATCACATATTTTATTCATGGAATTATTTGATTAAGGAAAATCTATTTAGGAAACCAATTTCCTAAATCATTAAAACTACTTATGGAAATAAAATATTTTAAGATTTGATTTCCCAAATCAAATCATGATTAAATTAGGAAACAAATTTCCAGAATCTAATCAAATATTTTATTTATGGAAAATATCAATTTCCATAAATACTTCCAACTTTCCAAAAGTGGAAGATTTCCATAAATACTTCTAGACTTTCCAAAATTGAAAAATTTCCATAAATACTTCTAAATTTCCAAAATTAGAAAATTTCCAGAAATACATTATGACTATCGGAAAACCATTTTACGATTATGTCGAAACACAACCTGGGCTCTGATACCACTGTTGGGTTTCCGGCACCGCGGCGTGTGTGTGTTCGATCATGTTTCGTAAACATGAGCACAGCGGAAGCAATAAAAATAATAAATACTCCTATTTATTACAACACACACAACACACGCATGCTATTACAACAAGTGTAGACATAACTGTAAATTAAAATTGCAATAAAAGGAAATTAAACTACGTTATACCTTTCGTATGACGTGTAGCGGGAACGGCATCAACCGGAACGATCCTCGTAAGAATCGTCTCTATCCGTATCCACGCCGAGCTCCTCGGGATGACTTCTCCAATCCACGAGCTTCGTCTTCGTACGGGTTACTAGCCTCGTGTTGAAGACGACGTGATCGAGAGATGATCACGATCCGAATCCAAATTCGGACCTAAAACAAGTCCTCAAGACTTGCTTCTCCGGAGAGGTATTCGTCAACCGATTGACGAATCCTTCGTCCTCCACCTCAGAGGATTACCGGAGATCAAATCCCCGGTATGTTAGCCGCTGTCGGAGCACTAACCGTCGTCCAAACGACGCTCCGACGAGAGGAGAAGAAGCTGTCCAGAAAATTGGACAGCTTGGTGGAGGAGATAGGCGCCGGCCAAAGCAAGGAGACAAAAGCTCACCTTGATGCCGAACCTTTTAGGGGATCACCGGAGGGTCGCCGGAGGTTCACCGGCTGGAGCTTGGACGCCGGCAAGGGTCTTGACGGCAGCACAATCAAGCTGGGCGGCAAGGAGCTTGGGCGGCACAAACAGGTTGGGCGGCAACTCCTTGGAGGCTAGGGTTTTTATTTTGGATTAGGGTTTAACAATCCCTTAAGCCCACTTTTATAGAGAACTAATTCTCTTAATGGTTAATGGATCATATCCATAAAGCCCGTTAACCCGCTCCATTAAGATAAGTAAAAATAAACCAAACCATGATGGTTTATTTTAAGTTAAAACGAACCGAACCAACTTTTGGTTCATTCGTTTAAAATAAACCAAACCCTTTGGTTTATTCTTATCCATTGGATTAGAACCAAACCATTTTGGTCCATCCATTATGTCTTCATAAGACACTGCCCATCCACGCTTCCATTGCGACTGAAACAATTTCATGCTCGCTTTATGTTTGGTCCAACCAAACATAGTTTCTCTCGGTCTGAGAATCCCATTCTCAAGCTCGTTTTAAATCCTTTGGATTACACTCGTTGTGCGTGTGACCAAATAGGTTCTCGGTTTATGTTGGTCGTCTATAATTAACCATTAATTATAGAACGATCATGAGTGGCACCTAGTAGTACATCATGATCCCCAATTAATCGAAAAGATCAACGGTTGATCCAGAACTATTTCTGAAACCCTTCAGTAGCTCGAATGAATCGTGCCCCATTCCCTTCACTCATCTTATACCCACTTGGTTCAGGACATGGTCTATTGTGTCAGTCCCCACTAGGCTGACTACGTCACACCTAGCCCAAGTATCATTTCCTCATCCTACGGATTCTAGTTACTCCACATGTATCGAAGAGTACCTTACTCTAAACATGTAATGCTTTGGCCAAAAACTTTAGTAACAATCCGACGAGAGGCCATGGGTATACATCTCCTCGCAAGGAGTGGTGAATCCTTTATAGGCTATTCAAACACCTTCGATCACTTCGACTTATACCCAATCATCCCGGGTCAACATTTCCTTAGAGATGTTTGCTTAAGATGTCAAAGCATAAGTCTCCATGATCAAGATGACTTGAATACCGCAAGTCAAAGGAACATCACACTTAAGCCACAGTAAGAACTTCATTGACATATCTATATATGCAGAGAACCATATGAAGTCTTACGGCTGGTCACTCCAATGAACTAGTTACCATAACTAGCATCCACGATCAACTCCGGACATCACTATGTCACCAGCCAGTGAGAATCAGCTGCTTGGATACACCAAGGAGTATACCTCGTGCTAGTCTCGATAGAATTGATGGTGTCCAAATCCATCAATTCATCGACTAGGGATAATTCTGATACATCACAATTACACATGTAGAGATACTCACTAGTTGTGATCCAATCACAAATTCTCTCATGCTGTGAATCGTATCGTGGACATTCAGTAAATGAGTTTAAGATCCAATCAAATACATTAAACATGTATACTCAAATAGTGAATCTTCATTTATCATATAAATGGTTCATACATAAGGCGATTGCCTTAGGACATCTCTCATATATTACTAACACACCACGTGTCACAGAGGATACACAGGTGATACCTCGTCGTAGTGGGAGGGTTGTGAGACAGCCTGATAGATTTATGTTCTTGGGATAATCTTCTGATTTGGTCCCTGGCAAACATGAACCTGATCCCTGGACATATGACGAGGCAATCCAAGATAAAGATGAAGTATCTTGGCAAAGTGCAATGAATGCTGAGATTGAATCTATGGATTCAAATCAGGTCTGGAGCTAGTAGAACCACCCGATGGTGTAAAAACCATTAGATGCAAGTGGATCTACAAGAGAAAGAGAGGAATAGATGGGAAGGTTGAGACCTTCAAAGCGAGGCTTGTTGCGAAGGGGTATACTCAGAAAGAGGGTATCAATTATGAGACCTTTTCGCCGGTAGCCATGCTTAAGTCTATCCGGATTCTCTTATGCATAGTAGCTTATATGGATTATGAGGTGTAACAGATGGATGTCAAGACAACTTTCCTTAATGGAAGTCTTGAGGAAAACATCTACATGAAGCAACCAGAGGGATTCATTGCTAAGGGCAAAGAGCATCTTGTATGTAAGCTTAATCAGTCCATTTATGGATTGAAACAAGCTTCGAGGTCTTGGAACATCCGGTTTGATGAGGTAATCCAGTCTTATGGATTTATTCAAGGTCCGGATGAGTCTTGTGTATACAAGAGATGTGACGGAAATGTAGTGGTATTTCTTGTACTATACATAGATGACATTTTGTTGATTGACAACAATATCAAGGTGTTATCGGACGTAAGGGTATGGTTGTCCAAACAGTTTGATATGAAGGACTTGGGAGAGGTGGGACACATCCTTGGGATCAAGGTTATAAGGGATCGCAGGAAAAGGATGTTGTGCTTATCCCAAGCTTCATACATAAACACAATTATGGAGTGTTTTAGCATACGGAACTCCAAGAAGGGTTTTCTACCTTTCAGGCATGGAGTTCCTTTATCTAAGGAGATGTGTCCTAGATCATCTGAGGAGATAAAGGAGATGAAGGCGGTTTCTTATGCTTCGGCAGTAGGAAGCCTCATGTATGTGATGCTCTATACGAGACCAGATATCTGCTTTGCCATAGGCATAGTCAGCAGATATCAGAGTAATCTAAGACAGGGACATTGGACTGCAGTAAAGCATATATTGAAGTACCTGAGAAAGACTAGGGATTATATGCTGATTTACCGGGCAGACCAATTACTTCCTGTGGGTTACACGGATTCCGACTTCCAATCTGATATGGATAACAGTAAGTTTACCTCAGGTTTTGTGTTTACTTTGGGAGGTGGAGCCATTGTATGGAGGAGTGTCAAGCAGAAGTGCGTGGCGGACTCCACCATGGAAGCTGAGTATGTGGCGGCCTCTGAGGCGGCCAAAGAAGTTGTATGGCTCAAGAACTTTCTGATGGACTTGGATGTGATTCCTGGTTTATCCAGAACTATCACAATTTATTGTGATAATAGTGGTGCAGTTGCAAACTCGAAGGAACCACGAGCCCATAAGGCTAGTAAACACATAGAGCACAAATACCACCTGATATGAGAAATCGTAAAGAGAGGAGAAGTTGTTGTAGCCAAGATTGCATCGGAGGATAACCTGGCAAATCCTTTCACTAAGGCCCTTCTGGCGAGAGCTTTTGATAGGCATGTGGAAGGAATGAGGATCAGATGTATGACACTTTGAAGACAGCATAGTCTTTTAGTATAAGTGGGAGATTGTAGGGATGTATATTGAAAAATCTATCTTTTGTATGAACATCTTTATTTTGGAATAAGAATCACATGATCATTGTTTGCATATTTTTATGGTTATGCAATATTATTTAATACTTTACATTGTAAATAATATGGTGTGTGGTGTCACACAGGAGACCATGTTATCGACCCCTTGAAAAGTATAAGCAAAGGCTCACAACCGAGATGGCTTTGGACAAACCATCGGAATGGTTGTAGTGTGATTTGGTATTGGTTTGTCTTGACCATAGAATCACACTAGTGCACTTTGTGTGTATTGAGCAGGACCGACTTAGAGGTGATTCGATTTATTGTTAACTACATAATCAAATCGGACCTCAGATATTATTTAGTACATGCTCTTAATCCCGATATAATAACGGGAATATATACTTAGTACTCATCTCTTTGATTTACCAATGGGCGAGATTTATAGATTAAATCGATAGGCTCGGTAAGTTGGGAGATGATATTATTTATATGGTGTGTCGTTGATTATAGGAGGAAACCGTGTCATATATATTAGGATGATAATGTCCCCTTGAGGAGCTCATAAGGTTCATCATGTAAACCCTGCAGGTGGACTTGGTCCGACATGATGAAAAGGTTGAGTGGTACTACTCAAGGAGTTAGATGTTGATTAATTAATAGTCGGTAAATTAATTAATCGACGGGCATTCGAGATCTTAAACACGGGGAGAAAATGTACAAATAATATATGAAGCCTATATTATCATATGGGGGTTGGTGAGGTAGATCAATGATGAACCTTTAGTGGATTGGATCATCATTAGTGGATCGAACTTTATGTGGGCTTGATCCATGGGTGGCCAAGACCCAACTCCTCCTAATGGTCCCTAATGTAGCCTATTAACCCCTCATGATGCTTAGATCCAATGGATAGAAACAAAAGTCTAAGATCCATTGATAGAGATTAAATCTCTAAGATCCGACGGTTGAGATTAAATCTCTAGATCCGACGGTTGAGATTAAATCCCTAGAACCAATGGAGGAGATTAATTCATGACTTATCCCTAACTCTATAAAAGGGTGTCCAAGGGGTTGGCGTGAACATAATTGAAGAGAGCAAGGCTTGGGCGGCAAGAGAAGGGAATCCTATTTGAGATAGGATTAGGATTAGGGTTAGGGTTTGGAGGCTAGGGCGGCACCAAATAAGGCAAGGTTTCCTTTCTTCTTCCTTGTCTTGTGGCCAACGTCCAACAGGTTTCCAGGCCCTTCCCAGCCCTTGGCCGGCGCCCAAAAGCTCCCTTCTCCCTCTCCTTAGGTGGTGGAAACAAGATATAGGGCTTCCCTTGGTGTCTTGGTTGTTTTCCACCATCTTCTTCTTCATCTAGTTGGCCGGCGGCACGGAAAGCTTTGGTTCCTTGTTGGTTGTTTCTAGTGAGGAGAAAAACCTTGTTTCTATTCTTCCTCTTGCTTTGGAAGAGCAAGGAAGGAAGATTTGCGATCTAGGAGCTTCGACTTTTGGTGGATCATCGTACACGACGTCCAAAAGGAGGAAGGTCATACATTAGAAGATCGAGAGGTATACCTATTCTACTTTCTTCTTTTGTTTGTTGCTTGTTTTTGTTCTCAATTATAAGCATGTTATAAATCTGAAAATGGATAAATAATACTTGGATCCCGAGCATAAACACAAAAACCGGCGATCCGGACATCGTCTATTCCGCGGCTACTCGTAGAATAGAGGATGGTCGCTTGAACAACTAGTTTGTTCAAGTGACCTCTCTAAACGAATAGCACGACGATGACTTGGTGGTTTGGACAATCTCTTTTGTCTAGGATTAAATTTTTTTAATCTGGGGACATCGAAGGGATCGCCATGGATAAGCTACCGAGGTGAAGTGGGAAGCGAAGTTTTCCCTCACGGACTCGATAAGCAAAACCCTTCAAAGGGTGGCTAAACTAAAGGGAGCAGCAGGAGGGGCAAAGTGTGTGTGGTAGTGGCATGGTGGAGGAGATCTGTTTATGTTTTCCATACTTATGCATGTTTTTTCTTTAAGATGATTTTTATGAACTTGAACTAAGAACTTATAAAATAATGATGCATGCTCTATGATTAAAAAGAAGTAATTATAAAATGATGATGCATGTTTATGTTTAAAAGAAGAAAAAAAATAAGAATTCTAAAGTCTTCCGCTGTAAAAAGTATATGTAGTCTTCCGCTGTAATGTATGTATGTACGATCACGTCGCGCCGCCCCTCCAACCCCCGGAAAAAGGCCGGGCGTGACAGGTTGGTATCAGAGCAGATCTGTCTTTCCACCACACACACATCAAGCTCCAAATCCTGCCGCTCCAAGTAAGAATTTCTATGTCTACTCTATTTTGTTCATGTATGATAAGAAATGCTTCTAGCTTAAATATGCATGAAAATATGTATAATAACCTTATGCTAGCCTTTAGTTTAACTATGCATAGATAAATGAACGATAATCTTATACTAGCCTTACTCTAATATATGAAGATAAACATAGTTGGGAGACACAGTAGTAGAGTCGATGAGATAGCGCCCCCACATGACCTTACGCATGTGGTTACTGAACTCCAGCGTCAAGTCATAGAACAATAACAAGTGATAAATGCCTTGATGAATCAGCGAGGAAACCCTACCACCCCACCAGTGGGCCCTGGCCCGATGGTTCGACAGGAAGCTTACCTGATCCAGTGGCAGAGGCTGAAGCCGAAAAATTTCTCTGGTACTGGTGAACCATGGGATGCCCAAGCCTGGTTCAAGACTGTGGAAAGCATCGTAGAGCTACTAGACTGGCTCGAATGCGAGAAGATTAAGTGCGCGTCATTTTGCCTTTCGGGAGATGCTCGGATGTTGTGGGAACAGGTTAAAGCAAAGAGGCAAGTGAATAAGATGAGATGGACGGACTTCGAGTATGAATTTTTTGAAGAATTCTTCCATATGAGGGTGACAAACAAGCATTACGATGAGTTCACTGGGTCCCGACAAGGTGACCTATCAGTCAGTGAAGCCGTGAAGAGATTCAACCGACTCGCACGCCTATGCCCAGAGTTAGTCAGCATAGAAAGAGAAAGGGTTAGACTCATGCTGAAGATGCTCCGACCCGAGATAGCTCTGAACGCGGCCGGCGGAGTTAATAGACCGCAGACCGCAGAGGAGATGTTCAGCAGTGCCTTGATTACCGAACACTATCTGAACAATATTAACCAGCAAAAGAGGGCACTGAATGAAGGCAGAAGTCAAGCCCAGTCAGGAGGTCAAAGAACCCAGAATACTTGGAAAGGGAACCACACTGGCAAGAGAAAGCAATGGGATGACTCTAAAGGTAGTCCAGCGAACAAGCAGCCCAAGATCCCTCTGTGTGCTACATGCGGGAAGATACATCCTGGAGTATGCTACCGGGGCACAAATAGATGCTACAACTGTGGAGGGGAAGGGCATAGAGTCAAGGACTGCCCTATTCAGGTTCAGGCACCTCCTCAGCAATATGCCCAGTACAGGAGTGCTCCTCCATAGCTACACCAGATGCAGGCTGCAATCGAAGGAACCCCGATCAGTCAAGGGAGATTGGAAGCCCCGCTAGTTATGACAAATGCCAGGGTATTCTCTCTCACCCAAGAAGATGTGGCGAACGCTTCTACGGTTGTCACAGGTCAGATATTTATTTTCTGTCAGCATGCTACTGCATTATTTGATACTGGGGCAACACATTCGTTTGTTTCTACACCCTTCACGGAAAAGATATACATGTCACCACAAGCTTTGGATCGCAAGTTCTTAACCACTCTGCCCTCGGGAGAAGTAATGCCCTCCACTTATATACTGCGAGTCGCACCCATCAAAATCGTAGACAGAGAACTCTACTGTGATCTGATAGTGCTCGACATGCAGGATTATGATGTCATATTGGGCATGGATTTCTTAAGCAAGTACGGTGCTTCGATCGAGTGTCGTAAAACAAAAGTGGTCTTCCAGCCGGAGGCAGAACCTATGTTTAAATTTATTGGAGAGCCAAGGAGAAGAATCAATAAATTTCTATAAGCTCTGCAGGCGCGCAAGATGTTAGACAGTGAATGCACTGGGTTTCTAGCACATGTGGTTGATACAAGTCAAGCCGAGGACCAGAAGCTAGAAGATGTCAGAGTTGTATGCAACTACCCAGGGGTATTCCCAGATGAACTACCAGGGTTAGCCCCAGATAGAGAAATTAAATTTGAGATCGAATTGATTCCTGGCACTAACCCGATCTCTAAAGCACCTTACCGTATAGTGCCAGCTGAATTGAAGGAACTTCAGGGACAACTACAGGAGTTACTCGACAAGGGACTCATACGCCCAAGTCGCTCTCCATGGGGAGCTCCAGTACTGTTGGTGAAGAAGAAAGATGAGTCTATGCGAATGTGCATAGACTACCGAGCGCTAAATAATGTGACGATCAAGAACATGTACCCTTTACCGCGGATTGACGACCTGTTCGACCAGCTAAAGGGTGCCACCGTCTTCTCTAAGATTGACCTGAGGTCTAGCTATAATCAAGTGAAAGTGAAACCAGATGATATACCAAAGACGACTTTCCGAATAAGATACGGACATTACGAGTTCGTAGTTATGCCCTTCGGAGTGACGAATGCACCTGCTATGTTCATGGATCTGATGAATCGGGTATTCTCGGCATTCCTCGACAAATTTGTAATCGTTTTCATCGACGATATACTGATATATTCGAGAACCCCAGAAGAGCACGCAGAACACCTGAATATGGTATTACAGATTCTTCGGGAAAAGCAGCTATATGCAAAGTTCTCCAAATGCGAATTCTGGCTCGATCAAGTATCATTTTTGGGTCACGTTATATCCAAGCACGGAGTGATGGTAGACCCAATAAAGATTGAAGCTGTGAGTAACTGGAACCGACCAAAGAATGTCAGCGAGGTCAGAAGCTTTCTTGGGCTAGCAAGCTACTACAGGAAGTTTGTAGAGAACTTCTCTAGAATTGCAGCCCCTATGACAGTCCTCACCAGAAAGAACAAAAAGTATGAATGGACGGACGCCTGCGAGAAGAGTTTCACAGAATTGAAAAAGAGACTGACCAGCGCTCCAATCCTTGCTCTTCCGGACAGTAACGAAGGCTTCGACATGTACAGCGACGCTTCCAAGTTGGGACTCGGAGCTATACTCGTGCAGAAAGGCAAGGTCATTGCCTACGCCTCTAAGCAACTCAAAGAACATGAAAGGAATTATCCCACTCACGATCTAGAGCTAGCGGCCGTGGTCTTTGCTCTAAAAATATGGAGGCATTATCTATATGGAGCTCAGTGTAGGATTTATACAAACCACCAGAGTCTGAAATATTTCTTCACACAGAAGGACTTGAACATGAGACAACGCAGATGGCTTGATCTCGTCAAGGATTATGACTGCGAGATCTTCTACCATCCAGGAAAAGCGAACAAGGTGGCCGATGCACTCAGTAGGAAGTCCTGCGCCACCTTGATATCTCTATCAGTATTATCTCGGCCCTTAGAAAAGGAAATTATGCGTTACGGGGTTGAAATCATTTTCGGACAGCTCTCGACTATGACGATAGCACCGACGCTGTTCGACGATATATTGGAAAAGCAAACCCGTGACCCGAGCATTCAGATGGTCAAGCAAGAGGTCCTAGAAGGAAAGGATGATGGGTTTCGTATCTCTGATAGTGGAATACTCTACTTCAGGGATCGCTTGTGTATTCCCGATGATCCAGAATTATGGAAGAAGATATTTGAGGAAACTCACGGAACTCCTTATGCGATGCATCCTGGAACCACCAAGATGTACCAAGATTTGAAAAGAAAATTATGGTGGTTCGATATGAAAAGAGATGTGGCTCGGTATGTCAGTACCTGCTTGACCTACCAGAGGGTTAAAGTAGAACACCAGAGACCTGGAGGAACACTGCAGCTGATCCAAATTCCATAATGGAAATGGGAAGATATTTCTATGGATTTCATCTCAGGATTGCCCAAGACGACAAACGGATATAATGCTATATGGATAATTATGGACAGATTGACGAAGTCTGTCCACTTCTTAGCAATCAAGATGACATATTCGACTAAGCAACTGGCTCAATTATATGCTAAGGAAATTATCAGATTACATGGGATTCCTAAGACCATCATTTCTGACAGAGATGGTCGTTTTATTTCCCATTTCTGGGAATGTGTTCAAAAGGCCCTTGGCACGAATCTATTATTCAATACTGCCTTCCATCCTCAGACGGACGGACAGACCGAAAAGGTAAATCAAGTACTGGAGGATATGTTACGAGCTTGCGCCCTGGATTTCAAAGGGAGCTGGTGCCGATACTTATGCTTGGAAGAATTCGCCTACAACAATAGCTACCAAGCTACTATTGGAATGACGCCCTACGAGGCTCTATACGGGATGAAATGTAGATCTCCTATATGCTGGTACGAGGGTGGTGAAAAGAAGGGGATGGGACTCCAGACAGATTTCATTGACGACACCACCCGAGCTATACAGAACATCCGCCAAAGAATTGAAACTACTCAGAGCTGGCAAAAGAGCTATGCAGATATGCGGCGTAGACCGTTAGAATTCGAAGTCGGGGATTTGGTATTTCTCAAAGTGACCCCTATGAAGGGAGTGATGAGATTCGGAAGGAAGGGTAAGCTGAGTCCGCGCTATGTGAGACCGTATCCGATATTGAAGAGAGTTGGCAAGATAGCTTACGAGCTAGAGCTGCCTCAAGAGATGTCGGCTATTCACAACGTGTTCCACGTTTCGATACTTAAGAAGTGCATTTCCAGTACGGACCAAGTGATCGAGCCACAAACAGTGCAAGTTCAAGAGGACCTGAGTTATGAAAGTCGGTCTATCCAGATACTAGACCGAGAAGTCAAAAGGTTAAGGAATAAAGAGGTGCCCTTAGTGAAGGTCCTGTGGCAAAATCAACGGTACGAAGAAGCTACTTGGGAACGCGAGGAGGACATGAAACAGAAGTACCCAGAGTTGTTCTAAGTTTCAAGGATGAAACTTTTAAAAGGTACAAAGGATTGTAACGTCCGTAAAATTTTTGGCAATTTTACGAGAATTTTTGCATGAATATAATGGGCTTTATGTGGGCTCTTTCAAAAAATAAAAGAAATAGAGCCAAAAAGGAGGCCTAGGAATTGAACCCCAAATCTCTAGTAGATAGCTAAGCCCTAAGATGCATCCAATAATCAGAAGCCCAGCAGGGTTGTGCTATTAGAGGAATATGGGAAATGATAGATAAGGGTAAGGGAGGCTAAGGGACACCTTCAAGTGAATAAATAGGGAATGAGGAGACAAGAGAAAATCCAATTTTCATTCTCCACTTCTCCTCTTCTTCTTCCTCACCGAAAACCCTAGGCTCCCTCTTCCATTTTTCGAAAGCTAACAAAGCTAGGAGAAGGCTCTAATCTTGGCACAACCTAGGGTATTTTCCAACTATTAACAAAGTGAAAGATGTAAGTATCTCCTCACCTGCATACAAGTTGTTTCGATTGATGTTATTATGTAAACCCCTTCATGAACTTTCGGCCAAGACCCTTCTTTGTGTTTTCCATGATGATCCATGTTATACCTTGTATGAATATGATGATGATAGGTTGCTAGATAGGTTTGGTTAAGTGTTAGATCTTAAAAACTTCAAGAAACTTTCGGCCAAGACATTCTTTGTGTTTTCCATGATGATCCATGTTATACCTTGTATGAATATGATGATGATAGGTTTCTAGATATGTTTGGTTAAGTGGTTGATCTTCAAACCCTCATATAACTCTCGGCCGAGCCCCCTTTGGACCCCTAATGTTTTTTTTATGTCATGCTCTAGATGAGTTCATGCTATGTCTTGATGTTAGATGAAGAAAACATGTTCTATGCTATGCTCTAGATGAGTTCATGATATGTTTTGATGTTAGATGGAGATAACATATTCTATGTTATACTCTAGATGAGTTCATGATATGTTTTGATGTTAGATGAAGATAACATGTTGTTAGATAACCTAAATTTAAGTGGTTGATCCTTTAAGTTCCTTGAACCATTCGGCCAAGACCCATGTAGGTCTATTATGCTATAATCTATAAGTTGTCATGCTATGTTATGAATATAAATGAAGGTAACATGTTGTTAGTTAACCTAAATTTAAGTGGTTGATCCTTTAAGTTCCTTGAACCATTCGGCCAAGACCCATTTAGGTCTATTATACTATGATCTATAAGTTGTTATGCTATGTTATGAATGTAGATGAAGGTAACATATTGATAGCTAAGCTAGATTTAAAAAATGGACCTTAGGATTCCTTGAAGCTCTCGACCAAGACTTATCTAAACTCCTAAGTGTCTTCCATGTCATGATTTATATGCGAAAGAATTAATATGTGGTTAGTTAGATTATATATAAGTTGTTTAGGGTTTAAAATTTTGCTAGAACTCCATGAAGTTTAGATCACACCATGTTATGTTTGTTCATGATGTTAATGTCATGACCTACATGTGTGTGATGTTAGCATGATGTTAAGTAGTCCTTGCTCAAGTTGTTTAGTATGATTGGGTTATATGTCACTACCATATGTCCATGTTAATTGTAGGAATGCATGATTATGTTCTGCTCATTACCATGTTAAATGCATGATCATGTTATACTCATTGCCTTGTAAATTGTATGAATGTATGATATGTTATAAAGAAGGAACATGATATGTATGAAAAGAAATATGATATATCATGAAGAGGGAATATGATATGTTATGAAAAGCAATATGATATGTTATGAAGAAAAAATATGTTATGATATGAAGAAGAAGCAGGATATGCCATGATAAGGAATATGATATGTTATGATAAGAAGCATGATATATATTTTACTTTCTGCATGACTTGTACCAGGACCCTAACAAGGTCCAAGGGATGGGCTCCTACGTGCCCCTGGGTCGACGGTCGTAGTACGGACTCAGTACGGGATGGGCTCCCAGATGCCCTAGGCCGACGATCATAAGTACGGGCTTAGGATGAGATTCTATTATGCTGCCCCTAGGCCAACGGACTTAGTACGGGCCTAGTACTCTAGTGGGTTCGGGATTAGCTACCTCGGATCTATTAGGGATGTGCGCTATGATGATGATGATGTGGTACAATATCAAGTCCAATATGTTAAGATTATGTTTAAATACCTATAATATATGTTTTCAAAGAGCATCCTGCATATATCCTTAGTTTGAGTCTAGATCATTATGATGTTATATGCATGTTATGCTTGCTTATGTTCTTGTATGTCTATATGTATGTTATACTTGCTTATGTTCTTGTATGTCTATATGCATGTTATGCTTACTTATGTTCCTGTATGTCTATATGCATGTTATGCTTGCTTATGTTCTTGTATGGTTATATGCATGTTATGTTTATTTATGTTCTTGAATGTCTATATGAATGCGATGTTTATTTTCTGGTATGTTTATATGCATGTTGTGCTTATATGTTCTTGTATATTTACATGAATGTCATGCTTATATGTCTTTGTATGTTATATGAATGTTATGCTTATAAGTGTTATATGTGTTAATTATAGCCCTAGAGCCAATCATGTGATAGTTGAAAAGGGAACATTTTATATCATATTCAATAAAGGCAAAGGATTGGTTATTATATTTACATCTTGCTTGTGCCAGCTAAATTAAATATAATAATGCCCTAGAAAAGTAGGTTCTTATCTACAGCACATCAATTGGCAGAATTGATTATGAGAGGCTGTAGAGAACACTTTCCTAAATGTTCCTAGTCAAGTATTAATATGCAAGGGCAATATTAATACATAAAGACTAGCATGTAGGTCAATTGATGACTTGATCTCACAAGTCATGGATATATGATATCAAGTTGACACATGGGTATATATTAGAGAATATATACTGAACTGACCCGCCATGAGAAAGTTTCATGGATCGTTATATGAGTGTTATAAACTTTCTCATGTGACTATTGGTATGAATAGTCCTCGAACCTGAAGTCACTACGGTTCCCTACATAAGGAATTATGTACTTTGGTATCGTCAAATGTCACCCGTAACAGGGTGGACCATAAAGGCGATTACTGGGTATATAACAAATTATGCGGAGGGATGTGAGTGATGTAGATGGGATCTATCCCTCTCATATGACGAGAGTGATATCGGTGGGCCCCTTGATTGAGTAGAACTACTAAAACGCATGGCCATGCTCAAATGAGTCAATATGAGATATTGAGCTCATTTGTTTGAGTTAGTTTACTCAGGGATCAAGAAACACATAGATTGATTGAGGATGACACGGTCTATGCCTCATTGGTCAATCTGATATCAAGGATAGAAGGACACGGTCATACATTATAGTAGTCACGGAAAGGTTAGTCGGATCTTGACTTATTTCGTAACTTGGGTAGCAATGATATATTGCTAGATGCCGCTCATTGCTTGTGTATCTAAAAGAGTTTAGATCCACTGTCAACGTTATGAGAGCCTATAGGGTCACACACAAAGAGCATGATGATTAGAAGAATTAGTGCATTCTAGTTTGACTAGAATAATTTGGGAATAAGCTTAAGTACAAAATGGTTTTTGGACTTTAAGCTTAATGAGAATTTTAGCTTATTGATTTAATGAGATTAATTCAATATGTTACCTTATTGATTTAATGAGATTAATTCAATATGATAACATAAGCTTATTGAATTAATAAGATTAATTCAACATGCATGAATGCCACACAAGCATACCACATAAGCATGCCACATAAGCTAGATAAGGTGGGCTTATTGAATTAATAAGATTAATTCAACATGCATGAATGCCACACAAGCATGCCACATAATCATGCCACCTAAGCTAGATAAGGTGGAAGGAGACAAAGTGGTTTTTGTCTCCTTAAAGTGGCCGGCCAAACAAGGTGTCTCAATGCAATGGATTGCATTGAATGGTAGGAGGTGAAAGGGTTTTTCCAACCCTATAAAAGACTCCATGGAGTGGCCGGCCAAAGTGAGATTGTGGTTGTGTGAGAGCTTGAGAGCTTGGTGGAAGCTTTGGTTGTGTGGTTTTGTGAGTGTAGGCTAGCAAGAAGAGTAGTCTTCTTCTTCCCTTCTCTTTTTCCCTAGCTTCCTCTCCTTTAGGGACTTCTCTAGCAAGAAGTAAAGGAGAGCCCTTCTAGTTTTTCTTTTGTGAGACAAGAGCTTGCTCGTGTGGATACGTATAGAGGCACGGACATTTGAACGTGCTAAAGATCCAACAAACCAAAAGGAAAAGCGGGATTAACAAGGGCACGCAACAAAGGTAATCCTCTCCTATAAGATAGGTTTGGTTTTAGAGAAATTTATTTTATACGAGTTTGCTTTCGCATGGATCACTTGGAAGGGATCCTAATTTTTCCGTTGCGCATATGCCATTTGGCAAAAAGAATTCCCTACAGTGGTATCAGAGCCACTTGCGAAAGATCGTATAAAAATAGTTTTTCTCTATTTTATATATGATATAGAAGTAGGATAAATTTTATTATGAGTTGATAATTGCATTAGCAATTTTTCAAACATAATAAAAATATCCGATGTCTTTTAAAAGTTAAAATTGACATGGTGCATGGTTATGGCCTAGTCCCAAAAGTTTGTGATTGTGTGTTGTAATTCTTAATACGGCCTGCGTGTCGTGCCTTTCTCCTAAAATTCTTGTTGTAAAATTAGTTTTAGACTCGAATGTAACTCGAGTATTTCTCCTTTTGTAATATACAAAACAAAGATGGAGGGTCCATTGGATGATGAGGTTACAAGGAGGAAGTCAACACACAAGACAACCAAAAGGAAGCACTTAGGAGAAGATGCTATCCCTAGGTTGACCAATCAATCTTTTCATTGGCTTGAGAAGATTGTAGAATAAGGGTCATAACCATGACACTCTTAGTTTAATATGTATGTGATGCATGTTAGTTTAGCTTGTATGTGATGCATGATTCGTTTAGCTTATATGTGATGTATGCTAATATGTATATGATACATGTTTATTTCTTAATAAGTCAAAAACGATATGCCTACCAAAGCTTGGTACTCACTACTTCCTCGATCATTTGTTATTGGGTTTGCCAAAGCAAAGCAATGCATTTTATCTTGGAAGAGTGCGAGTGGACAATCGTGATGTCCCGCTATCAAACTTGGTTAAGACTTAATTAAGTTTTTCTTAATTAGTTAAGAAAGTAGAGGCATATATTAGCTTAGAACAAAAGTTTTAAAATTAGTTTTATGTGATTTCCGAACATCAGCTTTGTCTTAGAAGTGGTCGTTGCTCCGATATCCAAGAAGGCTCGTGTGCCTCGCCACAGCCTGGAAGCTGGTTTAGGAATAAACACTAAACTAATCTAAACTTAACCAAAGCTATTAAAGAGTTACATCAGATGTAATTGGCAAAAGATTGCCTACCTAATCATACTACGTCTTAGGCAATTAGCCAAAGCTAACTCAAGACGAATTATGATGTGGATCTTTATCCCATATAAATTTATAGCTAAATAGTAGCTAATGATGTAAGCGAAAAGTGTTTGCCTACATCAATGATTAGCTCATATCAAAGCTATGAGAATTTAGTGGGAGCCTCATTTAATTAAAGGCCTAATTAAATGACTTAGGTATGATACTTAATTTTGTATTTTATTGTTGTAGATCACCATGTCATCTAACACGACACACCCCCTCAACTTGCGATCTGTCCTTGAGAAGGACAAGCTTAATGGAGCGAACTTTCTTGACTGGTATAGGAACTTGAGGATTATCCTCAAACAAGAACGCAAACTGTATGTCCTAGAGCGCCTACCTCAAACACCGCCCATGCGCCACTACAAAAGGATGCTTATAAGAAGCATCAAGATGACGCATTAGATGTGTCATGTCTTATGCTTGCCACCATGAACTCTGAGCTTCAGAAGCAACATGAGAACATGAATGCCTATGATATGGTTGAGCATTTGAAACAACTATATCAAGGACAAGCTAGGCACGAGCGTTTTGAAGTGTCTAAGGCTCTTTTTGCATGCAAGATGCAAGAAGGAACACCTGTAGGAACTCACGTACTCAAAATGATTGGGTACGTTGAGAACCTTGAAAGACTAGGTTTTCCACTGAGCCAAGAATTGGCAACCGATGTTATCCTGCAATCGTTGTCGGAAGCATATAATCAATTCGTCATGAATTATAACATGAATGAAATTGATAAACCTTTGCCTGAGATTCTCAGCATGTTAAGAACTGCTGAACCGAATCTCAAAAGGAAAGTTAGCAACGTACTAATGGTCAAGAAGGGCAATGTAATGCCCGTGAAATTCTAGCAATTTTACGAGAATTTTTGGCTTTATGATGATGGGCTTTATGTAGGCCTTTTTGGAGAAATAAAAGAAAATAAGCCAAAAAGAGATGCAAAGCCTAGGAATTGAACCCCCCACCTCTAGAGATAGCCAAGCTTTATAGATGCACCCACTAACCATAAGCCCAATAGAATCATATCATTAGAGGAAAAGGGGAACCTATAGATAAATGGGAGGAGGGTAAATGAAGAGGCTTGACAAAGAGAAGAGAAACTTCTCTTCCTCCCCTTTATAAAGAAGAGAGAAGTTCCACTTGGCCACTTCTTCCTTCCTTCTTCCTCTTCTCTTCATTCTCACCGAAACCCAAGCTCTCTTCTTCTTCCTTTGAGAGCCCTTGCAAGCTAGGAGAGAGCTAGGTGACCTCCATTAGGTCATCTCCCCAAGCAAAGCGAAGGAAGTAAGATTTCCCTCACTGCAGTGTATTCGTTTTAGGTTAAATTTCGTAAAGATGAAGTGTAGCCCTTGTAGGTTTGCCAATTAAGTTTTGGGCTAAGATTCATGAAAATGATGCTAGGGAACTCCTATAGGTTGTATGCACACTATAGGAATTTTTAGGGACAAAAATTTTAACTTGGTGCCCTTATGGGTTTGACCCCAAGGCTTTTAGGGTTAGGTTTTTTTATGGAAACTCCCTTATGAGGTTAGGCCATGATAAGGCTTTAGGAATGAATTCTAGGACTAAACCTAAGTTGAACCCATTACAAGTTTCGGCCAACTCATATAATTAGGGTTTGGGTTGCAAGAAAAATGTTTCTAATGACCCTAGGATAAGTTATAGTGCTCATGAATGAATATTATGTGACAAGAACCCTAGTTGAACCCATTCCATGGTTCGCCAACTCATCTATCTAGGGTTAGGGTTGCAAGAAAATGGTTCTAATGACACTAGAATAAGTTATAGTGCTCATGAATGAATATTAGGTGACAAGAACCCTAGTTGAGCCCCTTATAGGTTTTGGCCACCCTAGGTAACTAGGGTTAGGGTGGCCTGAAAATATCCTCATGATGCTAAGCTAGGTTATAATGCTTTATGAATGAATTTTAGGACAAAACCTAAGCTTGAGCCCCCTTACAAGTTTCGCCAGCCCATGGTTTTAGGGTTAGGGTTTCATGAAAACACCCCTATATGTAATTGTGCTATGTGTATAGTTTTTAATATGACATGAACTATGCTTGGGTGATGAATATGTTATGATTCAATGCAACATGAAATTAGGCTATGTGATGAACATGTTTACGATTTAATATGCCATGAATAGGCTTAGGAAATATGCTTCATGTTATGATGTAATGTGCCATGTAATATGCCGTGATGAACATGTTGTGTGAAGTAATATGTCATGTATATGCTTCGAATGTGTTTCAAGTTTATGGAGTATTGTGCCATGAAATATACCTAGGTGAAGAACATGTTTTGTGATTTAATATGTCATGAATATGCTTAGGAAATATGCTTCATGTTTACGATGCAATGTGTCATGAAACATGCTTATGTGATGAACACGTTTATGCTTTAGGACCCCTTTAGGGTACTCTTATGTTATGAATGCATGTGTCCTTATAAAATGACTAAGATGGAGATGCTTCCCTTTCAAGTAGGGATCAAGAGCTCTCCTTATGATAAGATAAGATGGAGATGCTTCCCTTTCAAGTAGGGATCAAGAGCTCTCCTTATGATAAGATAAGATGGAGATGCTTCCCTTTCAAGTAGGGATCAAGAGCTCTCCTTATGTCAAGATAAGATCAAGATGCTTCCTTCTTATGATGGGGATCAAGAGCATTCTTTATATTATGTCCGAAAAAGAAAAGAATTAAGTATTTTACTTTGCAAGAGGTTAAGTACCCGACCAGTGGTCGTTAATCAAATCCATAGGGACACAAGAAGACGTAAGAGGTCTTGCCCTGTAAGACGTAAGAGGTCTTGCTCTAATAGGATCAGGCTCGCTACCCACCTATTAAGGAACGCGATTATGTGGTACTTAACACAGGGCCCCCAAACAAGTTATGATGATATTGAAGTATTTATAAGTATATGTTTTGAAAAGAAAGGACTTTTATGATATTGTGTATGCTTATGTTAAATGCTCAATGCTTACTTAACTAGGTTCTTTATGCATGCTAGATGTTATGAAGTTATGATGATATTGAAGTATTTATAAGTATATGTTTTGAAAAGAAAAGACTTTTATGATATTGTGTATGCTTATGTTAAATGCTCTGAATGCTTACTTAACTAGGTTCTTTATGCATGCTAGATGTTATGAAGTTATGATGATATTGAAGTATTTATAAGTATATGTTTTGAAAAGAAAGGACTTTTATGATATTGTGTATGCTTATGTTAAATGCTCTGAATGCTTACGAACTAGGTTCTTTATGCATGCTAGATGTTATGAAGTTATGATGATATTGAAGTATTTATAAGTATATGTTTTGAAAAGAAAGGACTTTTATGATATTGTGTATGCTTATGTTAAATGCTCTGAATGCTTACGAACTAGGTTCTTTATGCATGCTAGATGTTATGAAGTTATGATGATATTGAAGTATTTATAAGTATATGTTTTGAAAAGAAAGGACTTTTATGATATTGTGTATGCTTATGTTAAATGCTCAATGCTTACGAACTAGGTTCTTTATGCGTGCTAGATGTTATGAAGTTATGATGTTTAGAGTTAAGTCTAAGTATGTGGTGACTATGTACTTTATGCTAGTTTAGAATTTGTGATGTGGTGAAGGTTATGGGTAAGGTTAAGAATACTTGCGATTATGTTCTTCTGCATGATTAGGGTTTATCTTTTTACAAATGTTTATGTTCAAGTTAACCAAATGCTTATGATTACGTCCTTTATGCATGTTTGGATTTTCCGATGAATGGTTATGGTTACTTTGAAGAATGTTCGTACCTATGTACTTTATGTAGGATTAAGATGTATGTTATTACGAAGGCTTAGGTTAGGAATGCTTATTGTTAAGTTTTAAAACGCTTATGAATACGTCTTTCATGCATGCTTAGTTTATGCGCTTATAACGCTCATGTTCAAAGTATGCCCCGCTTAGATTAATTATGCTTAACACCTTATGAACAATTCTATGCCATGCTTAGTTCTTTTTGTACTATTACCGGATATGTTGTTGATTAGTGTTGCTATGAAATGCTTAGGTCATTTCTATGCGGCATGCTCATGTTCTAATAGTTTGATGAAATCGTGGCTTTTGTGAGTAGGCAAGGATCTTACTAAGCTATATGCTTATAGTTTATGTTGTCCATGTCTGCAGATAAAGGAAGTGCACTAGAGGAAGTGGCGGGAGGGGCCATGTGCGTGTGTGATAGTGGCATGGTGGAAGAAGACCCTTCACTATCGCTTATATTTATATGCTCTAAGAACAATTTAAGACATTGCTTTTATAAGACTTGTGTTTAATGAGTATCCCTTTATTTAAGAGGTTCGATATGTTAGAACTCATGAACGAATCCTTTCGTTATGCATGTTATGAAATGAGATAAGATATGTGGTCATGCTAATGATGAATAAGATAGGTGATGCATGTGCCAAAGAAGGTTTTGATTATGATAACTGTTTAAGCATGTAGACTTTGAACGGATCCATATGTAGTATGCTAATAAAAAATATATATATAGACTAAAGTAGCGCCATACGAGAGCGAGATAAGGGCGGCGCTACAGTGGTATCGTGAGCGGGTTCACCTTTCCACTATCACACATCAAGCCTCCATCCCTGCTATTTCCAAGTAAGTAACTTTATGCATACTTGAGTTCTTTTATAATGAAGAATGACTCTATCTAGATAGAAATAATACCTCATCATGTTTTAGTAGATTGGAATCACACTTGTGATCTAGATAGAAATAATACCTTATCATGTTTTAGTAGATTGGAATCACACTTGTGAACTAGATAGAAATAATACCTCATCATGTTTTAGTAGATTGGAATCACACTTGTGATCTAGATAGAAATAATACCTTATCATATTTTAGTAGATTGGAATCACACTTGCGATCTAGATAGAAATAATACCTTATCATGTTTTAGTAGATTGGAATCACACTTGTGATCTAGATAGAAATAATACCTCATCATGTTTTAGTAGATTGGAATCACACTTGTGATCTAGATAGAAATAATACCTTATCATGTTTTAGTAGATTGGAATCACACTTGTGATCTAGATAGAAATAATACCTCCTCATGTTTTAGTAGATTGGAATCACACTTGTGACTTAGATAGAAATAATACCTCGTTATGTTTAGTATAATGGAACCGTACTTGTGATTGAGATAGCAACAATACCTTACCATGCTTTATATGATGGAAACATGTCTTTAACCCAGACATACCATTCCAAAAATTTCGAAGATCTGATTTTCATAATTATCGGTGTCGGGTCTATGCTCATATGAATTGAAATAAGCCGGTTTAGTACGGGTTAGTCGGTCTTGTGCTGACTTCATTTTTCAATTTCAGATGGCACGGACGATGACTACCATGACCCGTCGTGATGTGTCCCGAAACCGATTGAGAAGCTATTGAAGAGATAGTTTATAAACCTGATGGTGGGGTCACGGACACATGAGGAGACTCGATGGTCTCTTTAGGAGACTCGGCAGCGAGTTTCGATCTTGGATAATTATCGGATATGGGCCTTGTACGCTCCACGCCAAACGATTTCATAGTAGTCGCGCATCACGTATGGGGCCGCATGAAGGCGGATAACATATGCGGAGTTGTGCTGGGAGCTACTGGAGCACAAGGTTCAAGAGAAGCCTGTGGTAGAGAATCCGGTGGTAGCTGGCCTCAAGAGGAAGGAAGAGGGTTCCGTAAACAGTCAACTTAGTGGCCAGCCGGAGACTACCCTAGTGAGGCCAGGGAAGATAGGACTAAAAATAGTTACAACCGCACTAGGGTTTGTCCTAGTGGGAGTCATAATGAACTATCTTCTTAAGTAGTTTCTTGTTCCAATTAGGAATAAAGAATGTTATATGTTAACATTATTCCTTCCGTCCGAAAATATGAATAAAAGATGATGAGTCGTTCTTTTGAAATTAAAGATGAGTTCGTTGCATGGGAAGTGTATGGTATAATTGATCAATGCTGCTAGATCGAACATACGAATAATGAGTGGAAACAAAGTCCGTGCCGCTTTGATGTCCTTATCGATGCTATCTCAACCCCGAAAAGGGAAGTAATGAATTACGGAATAGAAATCATTTTCGACAACTTTCCACCATGACTATAACGCCGACTGTTTGACGATATAAAGGGAAAGCAAGATGGTGATTCGACATCCGTGAAGTTCAAACAAGAAGTACGAAGGAAGGGATAATGGATTCCGCATCACCGACGGCGGATTATTATACTTCCGGATCGCCTCTATGCATTCCGGCGATCCGAGTTACTACAGAAGATACTGAGGAATCCATGGAACACCTTATACCCCATCCTGGATCTAATAAAATGTATCGTGACTTAAGGGATAAATTTTGGTGGTCCGCATGAAAAGGATGTGGCTCAAGACGCCAACACTGGCCCGACCGCCGGAAGGTGAAGGCAACACCGTAAACCCGGGATTATCGCAAATACAGATTCCCGAGTGGAAATGGGAAGAAATTTCCATGGATTTCATCTCGGGATTACCTAACAATAAATGGTTACGATGCTATATGGGTAATCATAGACCCGGTTGACAAAGTCCGCCCATTTCCGCAATCAAGATGACCTATTCGGCTGTGAGCAATAGCTCAATTATATTTCAAGGAAATTATCAAATTACATGGAGTGCCTAAGGCTATTATTTGACGGATGGCCATTTTACCTCCCATTTATTCGGGAATGTGTTCGTAAGGCTCTTGGCACTAAGTTGAGATTCAAGATCGCGTTTCATCCTCGAACCGGCGACGACGGAAAGAGTGAACCAGTCGAAGATATCTTCGGCTGTGCTCTAGACTTTAAGGAGTGTGTCGATATTCGTGCTCGCAGAATTTGCTTACAACAACTACCAGCTACCATTGGAATGGCACCCTATGAAGCTCTATACGGAGAAGATGCAGTCTCCTATCTGTTGATGCGAGGGTGGTGAAAGGAGGGAAATGGGTCTTCGTGTCGATATTATTGACAATACCACCCGCTATACGAATATCCGTCGAGAATCAAACGCCGTGAGCCGACAAAAGAGCTATCGCGGATATGCGGCGTAGACCGTTAGAATTGTCGGACCCGTATTCCTCAAAGTGACTATGAAGGGAGTGATGAGATTCGGAAGGAAGGGTAAATCAATCCACGTTACGTGGGACCCTATCCGATATCACAGAGAGTGGGCAAGGTGGCGTACAAGCTGGAACTGCCCCAAGAGATGTCGGCTATACACAACGTGTTCCATGTCTCTATGCTCAAGAAATGCATATCCAGAGCGGACCAAGTGATCGAGCCATAAATTGTACACGTTCAGGAGGACCTGAGTATCGAAAGTCGGCCTATCCAGATACTAGACCGAGATGTCAAGAGACTAAGGAACAAAGAGGTGCCCTTAGTGAAGGTCCTGTGGCGAGCATTGCAATATGAGGAGGCTACTTGGGAACGCGAGGAGGACATGAGGCAGAAGTACCCGGAATTGTTTTAAGTTTCGAGGACGAAACTTTTACAAGGTATGAGGGATTGTAACGCCCGTGAAATTCTAGCAATTTTACGAGAATTTTTGGCTTTATGATGATGGGCTTTATGTAGGCCTTTTTGGAGAAATAAAAGAAAATAAGCCAAAAAGAGATGCAAAGCCTAGGAATTGAACCCCCCACCTCTAGAGATAGCCAAGCCTTATAGATGCACCCACTAACCATAAGCCCAATAGAATCATATCATTAGAGGAAAAGGGGAACCTATAGATAAATGGGAGGAGGGTAAATGAAGAGGCTTGACAAAGAGAAGAGAAACTTCTCTTCCTCCCCTTTATAAAGAAGAGAGAAGTTCCACTTGGCCACTTCTTCCTTCCTTCTTCCTCTTCTCTTCATTCTCACCGAAACCCAAGCTCTCTTCTTCTTCCTTTGGCCGAGCCCCTTGCAAGCTAGGAGAGAGCTAGGTGACTTCCATTAGGTCATCTCCCAAGCAAAGCGAAGGAAGTAAGATTTCCTCACCGCAAAGGTATTCGCTTCGTAGGTTAAATTTCAGAAGATTAAGTGTAGCCCTTTTAGGTTTCGGCCTATTAAGTTTTTGGGATAAGATTCATGAAAATGATTCTAGGGAACTCCTATAGGTTGTATGCAAACTATAGGTATTTTTAGGGGACAAAATTTTTAACTTGGTGCCCTTATGGGTTTCGCCCCAAGGCTTTTTAGGGTTAGGTTTTTTATGGAAACTCCCTTATGAGGTTAGGCCATGATAAGGCTTTAGGAATGAATTCTAGGGGACTAAACCTAAGTTGAACCCATTACAAGTTTCGCCAACTCATATAATTAGGGTTTGGGTTGCAAGAAAAATGTTTCTAATGACCCTAGGATAAGTTATAGTGCTCATGAATGAATATTAGGTGACAAGAACCCTAGTTGAACCCATTCCATGGTTCGGCCAACTCATCTATCTAGGGTTAGGGTTGCAAGAAAATAGTTCTAATGACACTAGAATAAGTTATAGTGCTCATGAATGAATATTAGGTGACAAGAACCCTAGTTGAGCCCCTTATAGGTTTTGGCCACCCTAGGTAACTAGGGTTAGGGTGGCCTGAAAATATCCCTCATGATGCTAAGCTAGGTTATAATGCTTTATGAATGAATTTTAGGGGACAAAACCTAAGCTTGAGCCCCCTTACAAGTTTCGGCCAGCCCATGGTTTTAGGGTTAGGGTTTCATGAAAACACCCCTATATGTAATTGTGCTATGTGTATAGTTTTTAATATGACATGAACTATGCTTGGGTGATGAATATGTTATGATTCAATGCAACATGAAATTAGGCTATGTGATGAACATGTTTTACGATTTAATATGTCATGAATAGGCTTAGGAAATATGCTTCATGTTATGATGTAATGTGTCATGTAATATGCCGTGATGAACATGTTGTGTGAAGTAATATGCCATGTATATGCTTCGGGAATGTGTTTCAAGTTTATGGAGTATTGTGCCATGAAATATACCTAGGTGAAGAACATGTTTTGTGATTTAATATGTCATGAATATGCTTAGGAAATATGCTTCATGTTTACGATGCAATGTGTCATGAAACATGCTTATGTGATGAACACGTTTATGCTTTAGGACCCCTTTAGGGTCTCTTATGTTATGAATGCATGTGTCCTTATAAAATGACTAAGATGGAGATGCTTCCCTTTCAAGTAGGGATCAAGAGCTCTCCTTATGATAAGATAAGATGGAGATGCTTCCCTTTCAAGTAGGGATCAAGAGCTCTCCTTATGATAAGATAAGATGGAGATGCTTCCCTTTCAAGTAGGGATCAAGAGCTCTCCTTATGTCAAGATAAGATCAAGATGCTTCCCTTCTTATGATGGGGATCAAGAGCATTCTTTATATTATGTCCAGAAAAGAAAAGAATTAAGTATTTTACTTTGCAAGAGGTTAAGTACCCGACCCGTCAGGTGGTCGTTAATCAAATCCATAGGGACACAAGAAGACGTAAGAGGTCTTGCCCTAGTAAGACGTAAGAGGTCTTGCTCTAATAGGACTGGTGGCTCGCTACTGACCTATTAGGGAACGCGTTATGTGGTACTTAACACAGGGCCCCCAAACAAGTTATGATGATATTGAAGTATTTATAAGTATATGTTTTGAAAAGAAAGGACTTTTATGATATTGTGTATGCTTATGTTAAATGCTCAATGATGCTTCTGAACTAGGTTCTTTATGCATGCTAGATGTTATGAAGTTATGATGATATTGAAGTATTTATAAGTATATGTTTTGAAAAGAAAAGACTTTTATGATATTGTGTATGCTTATGTTAAATGCTCTGAATGCTTACGAACTAGGTTCTTTATGCATGCTAGATGTTATGAAGTTATGATGATATTAAAGTATTTATAAGTATATGTTTTGAAAAGAAAGGACTTTTATGATATTGTGTATGCTTATGTTAAATGCTCTGAATGCTTACGAACTAGGTTCTTTATGCATGCTAGATGTTATGAAGTTATGATGATATTGAAGTATTTATAAGTATATGTTTTGAAAAGAAAGGACTTTTATGATATTGTGTATGCTTATGTTAAATGCTCTGAATGCTTACGAACTAGGTTCTTTATGCATGCTAGATGTTATGAAGTTATGATGATATTGAAGTATTTATAAGTATATGTTTTGAAAAGAAAGGACTTTTATGATATTGTGTATGCTTATGTTAAATGCTCAATGCTTATTTAACTAGGTTCTTTATGCATGCTAGATGTTATGAAGTTATGATGTTTAGAGTTAAGTCTAAGTATGTGGTGACTATGTACTTTATGCTAGTTTAGAATTTGTGATGTGGTGAAGGTTATGGGTAAGGTTAAGAATACTTGCGATTATGTTCCTTCTGCATGATTAGGGTTTATGTTATTACAAATGTTTATGTTCAAGTTAACCAAATGCTTATGATTACGTCCTTTATGCATGTTTGGATTTTCCTGATGAATGGTTATGGTTACTTTGAAGAATGTTCGTACCTATGTACTTTATGTAGGATTAAGATGTATGTTGTTACGAAGGCTTAGGTTAGGAATGCTTATTGTTAAGTTTTAAAACGCTTATGAATACGTCTTTCATGCATGCTTAGTTTATGCAGTTATAACGCTCATGTTCAAAGTATGCCCTGCTTAGATTAATTATGCTTAACCTGCTTATGAACAATTCTATGCCATGCTTAGTTCTTTTTGTACTATTACCTGGATATGTTGTTGATTAGTGTTGCTATGAAATGCTTAGGTCATTTCTATGCCGATGCTCATGTTCTAATAGTTTGATGAAATCGTGGCTTTTGTGAGTAGGCAAGGATCTTACTAAGCTATATGCTTATAGTTTATGTTGTCCATGTACTGCAGATAAAGGAAGTCTGCACTAGATGAAGTGGCAGGAGGGGCCATGTGCGTGTGTGATAGTGGCATGGTGGAAGAAGACCCTTCACTATCTGCTTATATTTATATGCTCTAAGAACAATTTAAGACATTGCTTCCGCTTATAAGACTTGTGTTTAATGAGTATCCCTTTATTTAAGAGGTTCGATATGTTAGAACTCATGAACGAATCCTTTCGTTATGCATGTTATGAAATGAGATAAGATATGTGGTCATGCTAATGATGAATAAGATAGGTGATGCATGTGCCAAAGAAGGTTTCAGTTATGATAACCTGTTTAAGCATGTAGACTTTGAACGGATCCATATGTAGTATGCTAATAAAAAAAATATATATATAGACTAAAGTAGCGCCGCCCTGAGAGCAGATAAGGGCGGGCGCTACAGGCAAAGGTAAGCGCAAAGGCAAGGGTAAGACCCAAGCCAAAGGCAAGGCCAATTCATCCACTTCAAAGGGTAAAGGTAAAGTACCTAAGGAAGGGGACTGCTTCCATTGCGGTGAGACTGGACACTGGAAGCGGAACTGCAAAGTCTACCTTGAGGAAGTAAAGAATAAAAGAAGTGGGACTTCTGCCTCAGGTATATACGTTATAGAAGTTAATCTATCTATTTCTTCTACATGGGTATTAGATACCGGATGTGCATCTCACATTTGTAATAATGTGCAGGGACTGAGAAATAGTAGAAAAATGGCAAAAGGCGAAGTAGACCTACGAGTAGGCAATGGCGCAAAAGTTGCTGCTATAGCTATAGGAACATATTCTTTGTCTTTGCCCACTGGGCTTATCTTAGAACTAGAGGAGTGCTTATATGTACCTGCATTGACAAAGAACATAATTTCTGTATCTTGTTTAGACAAGAAAAACTTTTCTTTTATAATAAAGGACAAATGTTGTTTCATTTATTTGAATGAAATGTTCTATTGTAATGCACCACTTATGAATGGTCTCTATGTTCTAGATTTAGAAAACCCAATTTATAACGTAAATACCAAGCGGTTCAAATCGAATGATTCGAACCAAACATATCTCTGCAACACGCTAGGTCACATAAATGAAAAACGCATATCCCAACTCCATAAAGATGGATTATTGGACTCATTTGATTTTGAATCATATGAGGTATGCGAATCTTGCCTTTTAGGAAAGATGACTAAAACTCCATTTAGTGGATATGGAGAGAGAGCGACAGACTTGTTAGGACTCATACATACTGATGTATGTGGGCCTTTCAATGTCGAAGCCAGAGGAGGCTATAAGTACTTTATTACTTTCACTGATGATATGAGTAGATTTGGCTACTTATATTTGATGAGACATAAGTCGAATCCTTTGAAAAGTTCAAAGCATTCAAGAATGAAGTACAAAACCAACTTGGTAGCGTATCAGCTACTTGATCGGATCGAGGTGGTGAATACCTTAGTCAAGAGTTTCGTGATCACTGGTGAGTGTGGGATAATATCCCAACTCACTCCTGGAACACCACAATGGAATGGTGTATCCGAGAGGAGAAATCGTACTCTATTAGATGTAGTACGATCAATGATGAGCAGATGATCTACCTACTTCCTTTTGGGGACTAGCTCTGAGACACGCGCACACTTAATCGCGTCCCATCAAAAGTCGTAGAAAAGACACCATATACGTTATGGACTGGGAAGAGTCCCAAAATGTCTTTTATAAAGATTTGGGGTTGTGAACCTTATGTAAGATGTCAAGTCTCAGATAAACTAGGACCCAAATCAGATAAGTGTTATTTTGTAGGATATCCCAAGGAAACTAAGGGATATTACTTTTACAATCCCACACTTGGCAAGGTGTTTGTTGCCAGAAATGCTGTCTTTCTAGAAAGAGAATTTATTACTAGAAAAACTAGTGGGAGTAAAATTCATCTTGAAGAAATTCAAGATGAAGATAACACGAAGGCTTCGATGGAAAAGGAACCGGCACCACAAAGTGTTGTGGATGAGGAAAGTGTTGCCCACAGAGTTGTGGAGCAAACACCTGTTCAAGTAGACCAACCTCTTCGTAGATCTGATAGGATCCGTCGTCAACCCGAGAGATATTCTTTTCTCTTGGACTCTGCGGTGAGGTATTTTCTTGTCGATCTTGGCGAGCCTACATCCTATCAAGAAGCTATGATGAGCCCAGTTAGAGAAATGGCTAGAGGCCATGAGATCCAGATGGAATCTATGTACACTAACCAAGTATGGACTTGGTCGATCCACCAAGGGGTAAAACCCATTGGGTGTAAGTGGGTCTTTAAAGTAAAGACTCGACATGGATGGTAATAAGCATACCTATAAAGGTAGATTGGTACAAAGGATTCAAACAAATTCATGGTATTGACTATGATGAAACCTTTTCACCGGGCCATGATGCTTAAATCCATTCGGATCATACTTGCTATTGCACCTACCACGACATGAGATCCGGCAGATGGATGTCAAAACCGTCAATGGAAAGCTACCGAGAATGTATACATGACACAAACCGAGGGTTTTGAAGATCCAAAGCATCTGGAAAGATATGCAACCGCAAAGGTCCATTTATGGACTAAAGCAAGCCTCTCGGTTGGAATCTTCGATTCGATGATGCAATCAAGGAGTTTGGTTTCATCAAGAATGAAGATGAACCTTGTGTTTACAAGAGAAATAGTGAGCACAGCTTGTATTTCTTGTCTTGTATGTAGATGACATACTTCTCATCGGAAATGATATTCCCTCACTCCACTGTGAAGATGTGGTTAGGGAATTGTTTCTCGATGAAAGACTTAGGTGAAGCTGCCTATATTCTAGGCATCAAGATCTATAGAGATAGATCTAAAAGATTACTTGGCCTAAGTCAGAGTACATACATAGATAAAGTGCTAGATCGTTTTGCTATGCAAAATTCCAAGAAAGGATTTCTGCCTTTATCACATGGTGTGAGTCTTTCGAAGACTCAATGTCCCTCTTCTAAGGAGGAGAGAGATCGCATGGATAAGATCCCTTATGCATCCGCCATAGGGTCTATCATGTACGCCTACGCCAGACTGTCTCGACGTCTCGTATGCTTTGAGCATGACGAGTAGATACCAGTCGGATCCAGGTGAAAGTCACTGGATAGCAGTCAAAAATATTCTTAAATACTTACGAAGAACGAAAGAATATTTCCTGATATTTGGAGGCAATGAGGAGCTAGCTGTAAAGGGTTACAGTGATGCAAGCTTCCAAACAGACAAGGATGACTATAGATCGCAATCGGGGTACGTGTTTTGCCTGAATGGTGGAGTTGTGAGCTGGAAGAGTTCGAAGCAGGACACAGTTGCTGATTCTACAACAGAAGCCGAGTATATTGCTGCGTCTGATGCAGCAAAGGAGGCTGTTTGACTCCGCAAGTTCATCAGTGAACTAGGGGTAGTTCCTAGCATTACAGATCCAATAGACCTCTATTATGACAACAATGGGGCTATTGCACAGGCTAAGGAACCTCGATCACATCAGCGGACCAAACACATACTGCGACGCTTCCATCTCATTCGAGAGATCATCGATAGAGGAGATGTGAGGATATGCAGAGTACCGACAGAAGCTAACATCGCAGATCCATTGACCAAGGCTTTGGCACAGAGGAAGCATGATGGTCACACTAGGTCACTAGGTATTAGATATCATAGTGATTGGTACTAGTGCTAGTGGGAGATTGTTAGTTATAGCCCTAGAACCAATCATGTGATGGTTGAAAAGGGAACATTTTGTATCATATTCAATAAAGGCAAAGGATTGGTTATTATATTTACATCTTGCTTGTGCCAGCTAAATTAAATATAATAATGCCCTAGAAAAGTAGGTTCTTATCTACAACACATCAATTGGCAGAATTGATTATGAGAGGCTGTAGAGAACACTTTCCTAAATGTTCCTAGTCAAGTATTAATATGCAAGGGCAATATTAATACATAAAGACTAGCATGTAGGTCGATTGATGACTTGATCTCACAAGTTATGGATATATGATATCAAGTTGACACATGGGTATATATTAGAGAATATATACTGAACTGACCCGCCATGAGAAAGTTTCATGGATCGTTATATGAGTGTCATAAACTTTCTCATGTGACTATTGGTATGAATAGTCCTCGAACACAAGTCACTACGGTTCCCTACATAAGGAATTATGTACTTTGGTATCACAAATGTCACCCGTAATGTGGTGGACCATAAAGGCGACATCGGGTATATAACAAATTATGCGGAGGGATGTGAGTGATGTAGATGGGATCTATCCCTCTCATATGACGAGAGTGATATCGGTGGGCCCCTTGATTGAGTAGAACTACTAAAACGCATGGCCATGCTCAAATGAGTCAATATGAGATATTGAGCTCATTTGTTTGAGTTAGTTTACTCAGGGATCAAGAAACACATAGATTGATCGAGGATGACACGGTCTATGCCTCATTGGTCAATCTGATATCAAGGATAGAAGGACACGGTCATACATTATAGTAGTCACGGAAAGGTTAGTCGGATCTTGACTTATTTCGTAACTTGGGTAGCAATGATGTATTGCTAGATGCTGCTCATTGCTTGTGTATCTAAAAGAGTTTAGATCCACTGTCAACGTTATGAGAGCCTATAGGGTCACACACAAAGAGCATGATGATTAGAAGAATTAGTGCATTCTAGTTTGACTAGAATAATTTGGGAATAAGCTTAAGTACAAAATGGTTTTTGGACTTTAAGATTAATGAGAATTTTAGCTTATTGATTTAATGAGATTAATTCAATATGTTACCTTATTGATTTAATGAGATTAATTCAATATGATAACATAAGCTTATTGAATTAATAAGATTAATTCAACATGCATGAATGCCACACAAGCATACCACATAAGCATGTCACCTAAGCTAGATAAGGTGGGCTTATTGAATTAATAAGATTAATTCAACATGCATGAATGTCACACAAGCATGCCACATAATCATGCCACCTAAGCTAGATAAGGTGGAAGGAGACAAAGTGGTTTTTGTCTCCTTAAAGTGGCCGGCCAAACAAGGTGTCTCAATGCAATGGATTGCATTGAATGGTAGGAGGTGAAAGGGTTTTTCCAACCCTATAAAAGACTCCATGGAGTGGCCGGCCAAAGTGTGATTGTGGTTGTGTGAGAGCTTGAGAGCTTGGTGGAAGCTTTGGTTGTGTGGTTTTGTGAGTGTAGGCTAGCAAGAAGAGTAGTCTTCTTCTTCCCTTCTCTTTTTCCCTAGCTTCCTCTCCTTTAGGGACTTCTCTAGCAAGAAGTAAAGGAGAGCCCTTCTAGTTTTTCTTTTGTGAGACAAGAGCTTGCTCGTGTGGATACGTATAGAGGCACGGACATTTGAACGTGCTAAAGATCCAACAAACCAAAAGGAAAAGCGGGATTAACAAGGGCACGCAACAAAGGTAATCCTCTCCTATAAGATAGGTTTGGTTTTAGAGAAATTTATTTTGTACGAGGTTTTCTTTCGCAAGGATCACTAGGAAGGGATCCTAATTTTTCCGTTGCGCATATGCTATTTGGCATATAGAAATCCCTACAATATGATCATGTCACTACTCAGAGTTTAATGCTTGATGTATGGTTGTTTGTGAGTATGACAGGATCTTACTAAGTCTATGTGCTTATAGTTTATGTTCCCTTGTACTGCAGATAAGGGTAAAGGTTGGCTAAACTAAAGGGAGTAGCAGGAGGGGCAAAGTGTGTGTGGTAGTGGCATAGTGGAGGAGATATGTTTATGTTTCCCATACTTATGCATGTTTTTCCTTTAAGATGATTTTTATGAACTTGAACTAAGTACTTATGAAATAATGATGCATGCTCTATGATTAAAAAGAAGTAATTATGAAATGATGATGCATGTTTATGTTTAAAAGAAGAAAAAAAAAGTCTAAAGTCTTCCGCTGTAAGAAGTATATATAGTCTTCCGCTGTAATGCATGTATGTACGATCGCGTCGCGCCGCTCCTCCAACCCCTGAAAAAAGGGCGGGCGTGACAATGAGCTCTCCAATTTCCTCAACTTCAGTGACTGGTAATGATATCTGATACACACTTCATTTTGGTTTAGCTTTTTTACTAGTCAGCTATCCCATGTTTACAAATTCTATTTTGGCTGCATTTTTCTGCTCATTCTATTCATTGAGGATTAGATCTTCAAGTCAATTTTCTCTATCTCTTATTAATCTACCTTGATAAATAGAACAGTGGAGTCCAGACCATCTAGCAATTGTCCCGCTTTAATTCATTCATTTCTCTATTTTCGATGCTAGCTTAATGCATTCTGATGATGTCATTTATAAATTCCTTGAGACATTGAATTTTCTCGTTGGTTTTTTATAAACTTCTTCATGAATAAGTGATCAAGATTGACCAAATATAGGTTGATGTTATTGTTGCTTTTCCAAATTTGTTATCAGTGTTCTCTTAAAGATTTTCAAAACCGTTAATGTTTTCATTTCTACTTTATATTTATTATCTAATCCCTATGTACAGGTTTCAAGGATCTTTGAGTATTGAACTTTCCAACAAGCATCCAAATATGTGCATTATTCATTGAAAAATTGCATTTATTCTTGGGCAGTGGGCTTCTGAGGTTGTAAAAATTTTCCCATTCTTTTTTGTGTTTCTTATTAACAGTATGAGGCTATACAAGTGTCTAACAAGTATATATTTTCATTTACTAGAAGCTCAAGGGGAAAAAAATTGACTGTGCTAAAAAGAAGCATCGATTGCAATCACCAAATGTGCAATCATTAGCAATGCGATCATCAAGTGTGCCTAGATCACTGTGGTTGTTGTATTGTTATTGCAAGTGTGCTCTTCATGATCACCAGACTATCAAATTAATGTTGGAGTATGATGTATTTGATGGTAAGTCTGAAGCCAATGTTTGCCTTCAAGACATCATACAATATCACATATCTGACGATTAGGAGATTTAAGTGTACATACCTCTTTTGATTAGATGTGGTAATCTATAAGTGTTTTAGTTATTATGCATAATAGTTTTGGTGCATTACTTTTGCTACCGTACTTTTTTATATATGTTTTTAAGAGTGATCATTTAAAATGGGATGATGTGACCTTGTACTTTACATTGCTACAAGTGCAAGTGTATATGTATTTTCTATAATTCTTTTTGATATTGTTGTATCATTTATATTAAAAATACAACACTATAAATCGACAACGGTTTATTGTTCTCTAGAGGAACCGTTGAGAAATGACAACGGTTAATAACCGTTGTCTATGACTCAAAAAATTATAATAAATCCATGCGTTGAGAAAAATAGGGCGCTCAAAGACAATAGTTATAATCCGTTGTAATTTTAGTTGAAAGACAACGATGAAAAATCATTGTCTATGATCCAAAAAATCTGTGGTAAATCGACCCGTTATGAAAAGTGAGTCGCTCAAAGACAATGGTTAAAAACCGTTGTCTTTTCCTTAAATTGACAACGATTTTTCACCGTTGTCTTTGAGCACCCCACTTTTCACAACGGGTCGATTTACCATGGATTTTTTAGATCATAGACAATGGTTTTTCACCGTTGTTTATTCGAATTTTTATTGTAGTGTATCCAATCAATCTGGAGTTACACCTCCTATGGAGATTGCTGCGAAGAAGTAAAAGTATAAGGCGTCATGATCAAGATGACTTAAATACATTAAGTCTAAGGAATCACGTACTCGAGCTACAATAAAATCTTCAACGACATAAAGAACCATATGAAGTCTCATAGCAAGTCACTCTAATAAACTAGTTACCCTAACTCGCATCCACATGTTCACTCTCAGCATCCCTATGCTTTCATTCAACGAATATCGAATACTTGGATAAACCAAGAAGCATAACATGTGCTAGTCTCATAGAATTAATGATATCCAATCTCATCAATTCATCGACTATGGATTGTTTCAATACTTGCATAATTATACATGATGAGATACTCACTAATCATGATCTAATCAAGATTTTTCTCATGCTATGCATTGTATTATGGACTTCAGTAAATGAGTTTAAGATCCAATCAAATCCATATAAAATTTACACTCAAATAGTATATTATTTTAGCATCTAAGATGATTCCCTTAAGACACTCTTTATTACAGTATAATTACATTAATCGAGTGTCTTAATCAACTCAAAAAGATTATATTTGATATTTTAGACATAACAACCGAGTGATAATGATACATTTCTATTTTTACAGATCGAACATGCTAATTTTTGTCAAAAACTATGGTGGTTAGAAAATTATCATTGTTTTTTTTGTTCTTCGCGAAAATATATGAGAAACTTGAAAAAAATGCCTAACCCCATATTTTCTTCTTTTATTTTAGATGGTCAAATATCATTTTATGACAATTGATCAAAATCTAACATAAAATGATCAAAAACAATTGAAATCCCTAACTTTATTAGTAAATCAATAAAAACAACCTATGGTTCTCATACCACTTGATGAAAGTTCTAATCATGAATTCTAATATCAAAATTCTTATAAAACATATATACTCGAAAAGATTTATGCATAGGATTTACTTAATTCGAAATCTATAGCATAAATAAAATCAGAACAAAAGATGATGACCAAATAAACCTAACCTGAATGCAACGAAATTGCCATTCTTTCAGCATCATATACGAAATTCGTAGGTTCTTAAAAGAAGCAGCGGATAGATCTTCTGTAGGGATTGGGATGACGGCGTCATACTCTCCTCACTAATGGAAAACAGAGAATCTCAAAAGTTATCCAATCCTACGAGGATCACATTCTATATATATAGTCTTATGTTCCTTTTTTTGTTATGTCCATCAATAATAACATAAAGAGAATTTTTAAGTCAACAGATTTTACACATAAACTCACATTCAATAACACAAATCCACTATTAACTTTTATTAGATTACTTAATGAGTTTATTTCACAATGACAAATATGTATGTTACAAAACAACATGCAAGTTCATCAAATAATGAGATAAAATCTAACGAGGCAGGCTTACAATAAAGCAAATACTATGAACCTCAGAACTGATGGTGATTAGAAAAACCAATTGAATAAGTCCGCAAAACGGGACAGGAGGATTAAGCCATGAAAGTATTGTGCTGAGTCTAAAGACTGAACTTTGGTAACTAAAGCTCAATTACAACTTCGTAACCACACCAGTATATATAATTTCAGTTAAGAACCAAAAAGAGACTTGAGAGGACAAAATTTGAAAGAATATGACGATCAAGATTTGACATTTTCATCAAAATTGATGACAGTGTGATACTCACAACAAACAGTGTGATACCTACAACAAACAGCTGAAACAAAATGCGGTTTATGCCAAATAAGCATCAAACCTTCAAAATTCCATGAGTTTATTAAAGAGGGGAAATCACTTAGCAATTATTAGAAACCCTTGAAAAACTTTAAAGATCAAACATAGTTACCAAGGTAGCTGACATTATGAATAAAGAAGTTATATTGAACAATTCCAACTAAACAAAAATAAATATGTTAAGCACATAAACACATCCAGAATTATAGAATCTATCAAATAGTATTCTGATTAGTCATTTTCACAAGAACAAGAAAGTTCTTATTGCTGCCTTCTTCTGACTAACAACTAACACCTCTGATCCATATAAAGCAATATCAAGACTTATTTCAAAGATTTGTAACTTATTAAGCATATTTTACTTAGCATGATGCCAGATTTGTCGGATGCGAGCTCCAAAGGTGAAATGAATTATCAGGTGAGGGAAGTACACAAGAAAATCAGGTGTTACACAAACAAGAGAGATCTATCAAACCTTCATCTTTAATAGAATTTCAGAAAATCCAGTTATTACCATTTGAACAGAATTAGTACTTTGTACCCGCAAAGAAAGTGAATTTGTGCATTGATCACAGAGATGAACATATCTCTCATGGAAATCAGATCAATCAGCAACCCATAACAGCACAATTATAAACAAAGCTGCCATAATGCTTGCTTGCAATCAATTGCCATTCCGGCGGTCCTCCATTTGGAATCCATGAATTGAGTTCGATCATCCCTCCATGAGAACCTTTTGTCCCACCAATCACTATTAGCCATTCGCCACAGGCACGAAATGCAAGCCCCCATCCGTTCATTGAGAATGAGCTTTCAGGCAACCTTCCCAAAACTATCCAAGTATTGTTTACTTTGTCGTACTTCCTTAACTCCTTATCAGCATAATGAGCTGCGTAAAGTTCATTATTCACCACGGCCACAAGTGGAGGTGCACCTCTGGCACCATTGAGTCCGGCAGACATGTCAGGGATCAACCTCCAAGAACCTTTCTCGAAATCATACTCTTCTCCACATGTGAGTATCTTTGTGTTAGTAGCCATGCCGCCGATGACATAAAACTTGCCGTCCATGAAAACCCCCGAGCACAACTTTCTCACTTGATTCATACTAGGTAAGGTCTGCCAAGTCTGTGTGCGAGAATCGTAAAGCTCCGCAGAGCTCAGTATGTCACCCTTAGCATTGGTTCCCCCAGCTATTACAGCTTTCTCTCCGAGGCTAGCAGATCCAAACAAGCACCTAGGTGAGTTCATAACGACACCAGGAGACCAGGCGTTAGTCAAAAAATTGTATCTAAGCACAATATGGGAATTCACCTCTTTTCCGAAAACAAGAAGCTCAGTGCCCACTGCCAGGGACTCCTTATCAGAGCACATGAAGCTCTCAGTAGGAGGCATCTTAGGAACTGCAATCCAGCGGCCGCGGTATGGATCATAACCCTCCCATTCAAGGACATTACAGGAGAAGTAGACCCAGTGCTCGACAATACCCATCTTGCAACGTAGCCGGTAGAGTTCCCCGCTGTGAATCAATGAATGAAACATTCGGTTTACAGATGCAACAACACCGTACTCTGATCGAGAAAGGTGAAGAAAGCAGCTAATTATCAGGTCCCTGCCCAGCCGGTTGATGATGTTTGGATAAATATTCTTTCCGTCGCTTGCCTGGCTATCCAATTTGCAGAGAGACAGGTCCATATCTTTGATCTCGGGGGTACCAGGCTGCTGTGGTGACTTGATCCTTTTAGCTTTATCTTCGAGCTCTCGTTCGTCAAGCTGTTGCATTTCAGGATCCTCATCAAGAATACGTTTTTTATTATCTGATGATTCATGGAAATGGCAATCCATGCAAATGGCAAGAGGATTCCGGCACACAGCTGCTTCTGAATGCCCTCGTTGTCAAACAGCAGGGACCTTCCAGCATATCTCGAACGCACATACGAAATAAATGCCTGAAATCTCCAATATCTCCTCCTCCTTTCAGTATAATACGATACACATATTGGACCCCAAAATAGAAGTAAAAAAGAAAGAAAAAGAGAACTGACCGAGGAAAAGTTGGTTGTTTATACAGTCTTCTGTGTAATGTGATCCAAACCCGGATGAGAACAAAAGAGAAAAGCCATTAAAATTCATTTTTGTGTATGTGTTCTTGACTGTTCATTAAAGGAAGCGATAAATAACTGCTTTAGAAGACGAAAAACGCAAACTGGGAAGAAAAAGAGGAAAATAAACTAGAAATTTGATCAGAACTCACAAAAAGAGCCCCATCTCGGTAAATAGCCAACAAACACGAAGAAAATACCCAAAAAAAGAGGTACTTTTATCATCTGTATCGCATAAATTCTTCGGATTCCATTCCTGGAGATCGAAGATTGACTGGAGATCGAAGACTGACCAAAAATCTAACTTTTCTGTATGCCACTGATTTTTTTTTCCACGCGCACAAAAAAACAAAAAAAAAACAAAAATGGTTTTAGATGCAAAGAGTTTCAAGAGATTTATAGTGGGAGATCTCGTAGAACGATGGGGAGTTACAGAGCGATTTGGAGAACGAAGAGAAGAGGAACGACCAAATAGCGCAAGAAAGTCACTTTTTTGGGGATTAAACTTCTCTCCTTCTCTCTTATTCTTACGTCTCTCACCTTCTATGATTATCTCCCGAGCACTTACTTCTGGAACTCGTGCTTTTGTAGCTCTTCGCTACAGTTTGCTTACTTTTTACCAAATTTAATGGCCCTTTGAATCAAAATTTTATAGATTGCAATTAATAATTCAATTTAATAATTTATTCCAAACAGGGGAAGTTGTCGTCTTCTGTTTGTTACGGTTGGAAATGGGCAGTCGTCTTAAATTATAATAATCTCTTATTCCATCTACTTTTAATTATTTTTGCTCTTATAATTTTATCACTGTATTTTGTTTTACCTGGTGCTTAATTTAACAATCAAATAAAAAATAATTTTTTAATTGACATGTAATATTTAAATTTTAGATCGATTAATTTTGAAGATGAACGATTCGACTCTATAATATAATCATCTAAATAAATCGAAAAGTATTCATAATGAATAATCTAACGATTTAGTGTTTATAAATTATCATTTTATTTAAGAAAAAAATTTATAAATATATGGGACGGGATTGATTTTTGATGTCTATGGCACTGTATGATAGTCAAAAATAAAAATAAAAATATAAAAAATGATTTGTGATACTCAAGCCTTTCGGGATTAAGATCTCGACGTTGGTCCGCCGCGGGAACAACAGATCAGAAAACATGTCTGCCACCTGTGTGCAGACCTATAAAAAAAAATTCTGAGTTACTTGTCGTTTGCACCCTCGAAGAAATGTACTTTCGAAACATACCCCTCTAGATTTCAGTTAACAAGTGCAATAAACTTATATAAATTAAAAGGGCATCTTAAAAAAATATTAAAAAGATGCTCTATATTATTCTCTAATATTTTGTAATATTTTTAGATAAAACTGCTTTAGATAATCCTAATTAACTATTATAGAAATTTTAATTAAAATTGCTCTATATTGTATCAATTTTAATCAGCAAAGCCACCCCTTAATTTAGCTTACTTTTCAGGACCACGTAATGCATTATATTATTCCTTGTGCCAGAAATTAACTAGATAATTAAATAATAGTTGGGAGTTTTGCAAAGGAAATAGATTGGAAAAGGCTAGCTAGAACCCTAACCCCAGAAAATTAATAATCATAAAATTGTAAATTGAGTAGTAGGATGATGACAACCAAGCGAGTAATTATCAAATTAAAAGTGACCTACTAATATTCCTACCTAACCTACACAACTCTCATAAAGCAAAGTTGAACTAGTAATACTATAAAGTAAAAGGTCTTCATGAAATACTACCTCTTTTCATCGGTCATTAATTGGAATATCAAATGACAACTGATCCATATAACCACATATATTTGCTGCAGAAACATGATGATATTGATGTGAAAACAGGCGGCATAACTCGCCCGGAATTAATCCTTCTAGATTAGACAAAGCAACTTGTTGAGCTATTAATTAACTTCCAATTAAGTAGCAAAGGAAAGGCAACAAATTAGAAGGAGAGCTTAGAAAGGAAGGATTCTGAAAGCACAGTCCATAGTTTTCTTTAGGGAAAGTGATGTACTTAAGGGAGGGATGTGATTCCTACAAACTGAGCTGAGGGAGCAGGGCCGCCACCCTTGGGATGAGATTAGGAGGCAAAGTGTTGGAGTTACGTACTGTTGCTTGGTCTTCACAGATCTATAATTATCACATTGATGCATCCTCCAAGCACTGTGGATTCGTAGTCCGGTAAAATAAAAAAAAAAAGGAAGGAATTGTGAGATGTATTCCAAAAGAAGCAGTGAAAAGAGGTTCTACTTGCTGACCTGACTGTGAAATGAATAAATTCTCCAAACCAAACATTAGCGTTAGCTTTTCAACTCGTACTAGTCAATGGAATGTATGTAGCACGCATCAACCTGTTAATCAGTGAGATACCAAGCATTTGTTTGGCTTGATAATTAACGAGGGGATCAACGATTGACTTCACCAAGTTCATTCTCAGTTTAGGTTTAATTAAGGGGATGCAGCCATATTTCACTATTGGGACTAATTCAATTTAATTAGAAACACATATAGTATTCAAATATGCATACGAATATATAAAGATTCATACAGTAAATCTAATTTATGTAGAAATTTATAGTACAACTAAAATTATACGAAATAAATCGGACTTAATAAAATGAATTGTCATCGTCTTGATATCTTCCACAAACAAAATTTGAAAATCCTGAAAAAAAAAACAAAATCTTTCAAATAATCTCAAATCTCTTTCTATTATCAACCCGTCAATAGTAATAAAAATAGAATTTTTAGATTAACGAATTCTACACTTATAAATTAATCTACATGCAATAACTCAAACTTACAAATACTTTAATTAGATCATTTTATCGAATTTGATCAATAATGCATGGCATATGCATATTATTAAATTATTAGTAAGCCTACTAATAGAGAAATCAAATCCAATAATTTATGGGATTGCAGAATAAGTTAGAGGTGTTAGGAGGAGATTGTTGGTGTAATCAATTTCAGGTTAAGATAGACCAAGCTCGAGGGAGACTTGACACTATAAAAAAAGCAGTATTTGGTGACGAATTTTGTAACGAATTTTGAATAAAGATTCATTGCAAAATTTTTTTGCAACGAAATATTTCCCGTTGTAAATAATTCGCCGCTAAATTTTGCAATGAAAAAAAAATTCGTCACAAAAATTGCAACGAATAAAATTTTCGTTGCAAAATTAATTGCTACTTAGCAATAAAAATGGCAACAAAAATATCTTGTTGTTAAATTTGATAACAAAAATAATTATTCGTCATCAAATTTGGTGACGAAAATAATTATTCGTGCCAAATTTAGCGACGAAACATAGATCGTCGCTAAATCTGCGACAAAAAAATTATTCGTCGCAAAAAACTAATACATATTACTCTGCATCGGAAATAACTTTGGCGATGAAAATAATTATTCGTCGTCAATTTTGATGACGAAAATAACTATTCGTCGCTAATTTTTGTGATAAAAATAAATATTGTGCCAAATTTAGCGACGAATAGTTATATTCGTCGCCAAATCTACGACAAAAACACAATTCGTCGCAAAAGTCTAATAAACATATTTTCATGAATGAAAATAAATTTGGCGACTAATATTTATTTTCGTCACCAAATCTTCGACGAAAAAAAAATTCGTTGCAAAATATTCATGGCCAGTCGACTGACGTCTGACCAGTTCGACTGGTCAGTTAGCTATCAAAGTTTCGGTAAGTTGCTACAGTACAACAGTTGACTGATTATTTTGATCAGTCGACTAGCGAGTGAACAGTCGACTAGACAGTCGGATAAATAAGATTTTGTATGGTGATATAGAAAATCAGTCGACTAATCATGTTGATCACTCGACTGATAATGGATAATCTGCGACAATAATTTTTTTCGACGCAATTTCTGTGTCGAAAAAAATTTTTCGTCGCAAACTTGCATTTATCAGTCAATTGATGGTGGGCGTCAGTTAACTGGTGGTGGAGAAGTAGGTCACATAATCTTTTTAGCCGACTGTCCACTCGACTAATAGTATACCAGTTGACTGGACATATGAGGCAGTTGAATGTTGCCTCTTTTTTTACAACGAATTTTTTTTCCGTTTGCCAATTTTGAAATGAAAAATGATTTTTCGTCGCAAATCTACAACGAAATTTATTTTCGTTGCTAATCTAGGAAAAAAATATCATGATAAATTCTACTATTTTCTCTGTTTTACAACAAACACTTATAACAATATAAACTAATTCATATGTCAAACTCTAATACCAAATCAATATATACATAACAAACATAAACATAACTTACAATACATAGATATCGAATGTGATAAGTTAAGTAATATTTAAATACAACAAATAAATTCAAACGTAACCATCATCGTCACCACCATCATTATAAAAAGTATATCTTCATTGTTATTATTATAGGGATCAGGAGGAGGACTAGATCGAGAAGGAAGAAGTTGACTTGAACTAGACGTTAATTGAAGATGCTGCATAATTAACATCTGTTGCCTTCGAAATTCGTTCATCTGTTCATTTACTTCCTGCTCTCTTTGTCTTGATTCATTTTTCTTTTGCGCTAGTAACTCCCTCAAATGAGTAACCTCTTCGATCAATTGATTTATTTCTGCTTTTACTGCTAGTGAGGATGAAGAAGAAGCACCGAGGCTTTATAGGTTCGGCTCAAAGGATCGAGTCCAATTATTCTTCCACTTTTCACCCTGCTAGTTGCTTCGAGCCATAAATTGATATTGCTAACAGAAGGCTCAGATTCGACTGCATCATCACTTGCACTCGAATTTCTCTGTGCAAGTTCATCGTATTTCTCCTATTTTGAAACAAAAAAAGTTAAATACTAACATAAGAATTTAAATTTTTTAAATTACAAACTTTCATTATTCTAGCTCTATCCCCACTCCACGTGTTATCTTTCTTTTGGAATGTATGGGTGAAAGTGTCTATAAATGATGGCTCAGTCCTCGTATCCTAGACCTAAACAAACATCGTTATAATTTATAAATTAGTGAGTATTGTTGGATCGATTTGAGCGCTAGAGGGGGGGGGGGGGTGAATAGCGCAAAACAATTTTCGTTTGTTCGTTTGATATAAAATGCGAGTGAGAGTAAATGCAGCGGAAAAAAAATATGACTCATTTGTTTTTACTTGGTTCATAGCCTTTAGCTGCTAGTCCAAGGTTCTAACGGTCCTAGACCGCATACGTAGGGAAAAGCACTAAAAATACTCCTCCTCGTTAGATGTCGGAGTAAGCGAATACAATCGATACGAAAAAACTCAAGGTAGAGGGACACTCCCCCTCTCCTTGTTACGATTAAAACTCGATAGGTACAGATTTAAAGACAACAATAAAGAATATACCAACGACTATTAAAGAAATGGAACTTGGGCTCTTGTCATTGGAGATGTAGTAGCACTTCGTCATTGTAAGGTCATCGTAGAAGAGTATCGTAGCGGAGGCTTTTTGGAGAGCTTTTGATGATGGAAATGGGGTGGAGAACCCCTACTTTTATAGCCTTGGAAACTCTAGATGTTCATATCTTCAACCAATGAGAGCAAGTCTCTTAGCCCTTGAGAAATGGAGATAAGCTTTGATCCGCTACCCTTACCAGTCGACTGATTAAAACATCAGTCGACTGATGCAAGCCACTAGTCGACTGATGGCAGGGTTTCCAGCAGCAATGAAGAGTTAGCTCGAAAATACAGTTAATATAAGTAAATTAAATGGTCATTTACCATCCGATCTCGACTTAGACCTTCCATGGGAGGTCTTGGTCGGATCATCGCCTAAGAACGTCCTCGTACAGAGGACATGACCTTACTTGCGCTCACTCACACGAGATTATCTCAACATTTACCTTGTAGCTTCTGCTTCCAGTCTTCCACCTGATTCCTTCGGCTCCCTCCGAGTCATCCCAGTGTCGCCCGACCACCACGGCTCTCTCCGGGTGTTGCTGACCTTCAGCTCTAGCTTTAGCACTTTCTGCACACTTGATTTAGCTCGTGAGATAACAAAATAAGCTTAACTTTGTATCGTTTGCTATAATCAAAATTCAGGTTCGACTTAGGTGCCTACTGCACCAACAATCTCCCTCCTTTTGATCTATGACAAATACATACAAAGTTAAGGAAATAATATGCATGAAGAATTAAAAATTAAGTAGGAGTAATAGAGACTTTCTTTCAAGTACTCCCCCTTGAGGAAACCTCCCCCTTGACTGAGGGGTGAGTCTTTGAAAGAAGGTTTTAACCCCCCCCCCCCCTTGATGTTTGCTACTTAGGAAGAGTTTAAGTAATTAACAATTACTTAAAGTTGGCCTTAATATTAAAAATAAGTTTAAGTTAAGAAGATTTCTTAACTTGGCATTTCTCCCCTTTTTTCAACTAATAGAAATAAATTTGCAAACATTATGTTAAGTAAAACATTAACTTTTGGCCATGAGAATATAAAATTAAGTTACTAAGTTAAGTTATCAAAAAGTGATCCCTTAACTTTGGCCTTTTCTCCCCCTTTTGCCATAAATCGAAAAGAGTGGGGAGTTTTGAGAAATCTAGTTTTAAGTTTTAGTTCCAAGTCTAAGAATGTTCCATATAATTTTGAAAATAATATATTAAAAATAAGCTCATCTATTAAATGTTCAACTCTATTTGACTTGATTGATATGAAAGATTAACAAGTCCTGGTCAGAGTCGGTTAATATATATATATGATTATACTCTGTAGTTCATGGCGATGCACTAGCTCTACATCTGGAACCAGGAATAAGGTCCTAACATCTCACTGTAGGGGATCGATTGGCTGGCTAGAGGGGGGTGAATAGCCCTCGTTCGTTTGATGTCGTATTTTACACGTCTACAAAATGTTAGCGCAAGCGGAATATACAAATACAAACAAAGACAACACAAAAGATAGACAAGCAATACAAACACGAGATGTAACATGGTTCACGGCTACGCCGCTAATCCACGGTCCGATTCGTCCACGGTGAATCACTCCGCAATCTATCCACTAGATCTCTCCTTTGCACAAAGCTAGATGGAGGTAACCTCTTTTACACAAAGATCACTCTTCTACAATGGAATGAAGATTAGAGCAAGTAGAAGAGTGGGAAATCGTTTAGGGCACTTTGGGAGTAGTTGGGCGTTCAAGCATTTCCTCCCAAAGCCCCATCCCCTTCCTTTTTATAGAGGAAGAGGGTTTCTTCCCGTTGACACAGGATCAGTCGACTGATGCCCTTGATCAGTCGACTGGTCCTGTAGCCGTTGCCCAATAACAGCCGCTTTCCACGTTGGATTCCATCCAACATCGCATCACCGACCGATCCTACCATCCCGATCGATGCTCGATCACCGAATGAGTGCTCAACGAGTCGACTCCATTCTCGTGCTCTTGCAGGCTATCACCGATCGCGCCATTCACCATCAAGTGGGATCTGTCGACATCGGGCCGATCACACCCATGGCAATGATCGCTAAGCACTAAACGGGTCTTATACCAGTCGATCGAACCATCGACTCAGATCAATCGACTGCCATTCCTTGGCAGTCGACTGGTGTCGGGAAAACCCATCCGACACTTGGCCAAATGGCCAAGTTTCACCTAAGAGCTACCCCTTCCCGGGTTACATTCGCTCACTCTCATCTCTCGGAGTCTCTCACCTTCGAAGTTCTCTTCGTTCTCGGCCACGTCCCTCGGCAGCATCAGGCGCATGACTCTGCAATGCTCCTTCGCGTCTCTTGCCTCGAAGTCAACTTCCTCCGGCTTCACTCCAAGCTTCTCGTCTGGCGGTCCCTCGGATGCTCCAAGCGCACGGCTTCCGCAAAGCTATCCTTCACCGACTCATGGCACGAGTCATGAGATGTGAAACTCGCCACGGCTCCATGTGCGAATTACTAAGTCCTGCACGACTTCAACGCACATATCAAATCAACATAACACACTAACTTAAACCCTTTGCCACACACATCAAAACCTTATCATGGCAAGAGATTGCCCTAACAATCTCCCCCTTTTTGATGTGTGGCAATCCGTTTAAGTTAGGTAAAAATATTTGATACAAATTTTAAAAGAAAGAAAGCATGTAAACATAAACATGATATAGCAACATGAAACTCTCCCTTAACCCATGAAACTCCTCATACAAATTTTCTCCCCCTATCACAATTTACTTAAACATAATTATTTCTTCCCCTTTGACACCATCAAAAAGATTAACACTAAGTTAAAAACACATGGCATCAAGTCTAATAGAAAGAAAATACCACAAGTTGATTTAAAATCGGAATTCAGCCTTTACTGGTCTGATATTCAGGTAATCGATCGAGTTCGACTACGACCGTATCGCACGCTTTCGGATTTCGATTGATCGAATTTCAGAAATGCGTTAAAAATTCCAAAAAATTCGAAAAATCATGAAATTTGGGGAACACATTTCTTTTAAGTATATCTATCAGTGAAAAATAGGTTTTCATGAAAAATCATTATATTTCCACGTATTTGCCAAAAATCCATAAGCTTTAAAAACTACTAGGTTTTTGATCATAAGAGTATCCATTTTAACACCTAGTCTTGCTTTGAATTGTTTCAAAACATGAATACATAGATTTTAGATTAAGAAATTGTTTTGAAAACATATGAAATATCCAACCATGATCTTTGGGCAATATGTCTATGAATTAAACATAAGCCTTCCCCATGATTAGTCTATTATTGCTATTTTGATACTTTAAATGACCATCTAAATGCTATAGGCACTAGTGGACATTTGTATCATCCTAACATCTTACCCATGCTATGTTTACAATCAAGTTAGCCTATAGTGAGTGTGAGATGCATCCTAGGGGGTATTTGTATATACTTAACCCTTGTATTCATGCAATTCTATCATGGTTAAGTATCAACCCAACAACCTACATGATCATAATGACATATATGAATTAATTTCATATTATGATCATGAAATACATGTATTCATTAAATAATAATCATGCATTAGGTATTATATGATGATAATAAACAAAGTATCACCTAAAGCATGATTCAACCCTATTTCTCATGATTACGTGCCAAATATTAAAATCATAAATCATGATTTCAAACATACATAGCAATTACATTAATCATCATGATTTAAGCATTATTATTTATTTATGGGCACGTTATCATCACCCAACACTATTCTAAAAATGTTGTCCTGCCATCCTAAGTCAACCAAAATATGATATAGGTCAATTCCATATGGTTGACTACCCTAGGGTTTTTCTAACCCTTAAGGATGGATTTTGGAACCCAAAATAAGTTCTTTCCTATTGGGTTCACTAAGTATTCCTTGGGGATCCATTTTCTAGCTATTACTTTCTTCTTATCTTGTCCCCTAATAATTAGGCATTTATAGGCCTTTTCATTTTTCTTTTCTTTGTATCCTAGGCCCTTTTTGTTGAAACTTGCCCTTTGACTCCCTATAATCATGTTCAATGTGTTGGAGCCAATAGTGAATTTCTCTAGGGCTTTTGTCAAATAGTTTACCTTTTCCCTTAAAGCCTTATTTTCCTCTATGCATGCATCATTAACATCCAAAGGCATATAGTCATGTGAACATGCATCATTTAAGCTAGAAGAAATATCATTATTATTTAAGCATGCATTTTCTAGCTTATTTTCTAATGCCTTAATTTGATCGAGCATGCTTTTATTTTTCTTTTTCATTCCAAATAAGTCCCTAGTTAAACTAGAAATTATGGAAATTATTTTCTTAGGAGAGGCATTCGTTACCATAGTTTCCATGTCTTCTTCTTCTTCTTCGGATGAGGAGGATGTAGAAGCTCCCCCTTCACTTGAGCTCTCTCCACTTGAGCTTGATTCTTCATTTGAGGAGGAGGAGGAGCAATCCGAGTCATGAAGAGCCATTAGTGCTAGGTTGGAATAGACATGCTCTTCTTCTTCGGATGAGGATGAGGAAGCAAGGTCATCCCATGTCTTTGCTTTGAGAGCCATGGCTTTTCCTCTTTCCTTGGCCTTCTTTTCTTCTTCCTTTTTCTTCTTGCTCCCCTTCTTCTTCTTCTTTTCTTCCTTGTTTTTCCTTTCCTCTTTGCTCTTGTTTAGGAGGGGACAATTGTCCCTTATGTGTCCCTCCCCTTGACAATTGTAACAAATGATCTTCCCCCTTGGTCTTCTATTCCTATCATGAGATTTATCAAATCTAAAATTCTTAAATGCACGCCTTACCTTCCTTACCATGTAGGCTTCTTCCATGCTATCCATGGAAGAGGTAGAGGCTTCATCATCGGAGGAGGAGGGGATCTCTATCTTCTTCTTCACCTTATTTGCCAACAAGGCTACTCCTTTTGAGGGTTGAATTCTAGGCTCTTCTTTTATTCCTTAAAGACTAGTTTCGTGAGCTCCATTGTTGAGAAAAATTCCTCCAAGGTACTTACTTCCAAGTTCTTGGAGATGTAAAACGAATCCACCATGGAGCTCCATCTTGAGGATCGGGAAAGGCATCTATGGCCTTCATTACCATATCCCGGTTGGAGAGCTTTTCTCCTACACTTGTTAGCCCAATTAATATTTCTTTAAATCTAGAATGTAGGGAAGTTACCTTTTCTCCCTTTTCAAGCTTAATATTTGATAGTTGGGAGCGGAGGAGATCACTTCTTGCTAGCTTGGCTTCCGAAGTGCCTTCATGAAGTTCAACTAGCTTCTCCCACATCTCCTTAGCACTAGAACATTCCCCTATCCTATTGACTTCTTGTTGGGGGAGTACATTGTATAGGTGGTGCTTGGCCTTTGAATTTGCCAAATATTCTTCTCTTTGCCTCTTGCTCCACCTTGATTTCTCCAATGGCTCTCCATTTTCGTTCCTAGGCAACTCGAAACCGTTTTCCATTATTAATAGAATTTCAAAGTCGGTTTCGAAGAATACCTCCATTCTCTTTTTCCACCAAGAGAATTCACCGTCGAACTTCGGTGGGTGGATGTTTGAGCCGGCCATTTTGATGTAGAGCTTGTTGCGGCGGTTAGTCCGGTGACAAGCAACCTGACTCTGATACCACTTGTAGGGGATCGATTGGCCGGCTAGAGGGGGGTGAATAACCCTCGTTCGTTTGATGTCGTATTTTACTCGTCTACAAAACGTTAGCGCAAGCGGAATATACAAATACAAATAAAGACAACACAAAAGATAGACAAGCAATACAAACACGAGATGTAACGTGGTTCACGGCTACGCCGCTAATCCACGGTCCGATTCGTCCACGGTGAATCACTCCGCAATCTATCCACTAGATCTCTCCTTTGCACAAAGCTAGGTGGAGGTAACCTCTTTTACACAAAGATCACTCTTCTACAATAGAATGAAGATTAGAACAAGTAGAAGAGTGGGAAATCATTTAGGGCACTTTGGGAGTAGTTGGGCGTTCAAGCATTTCCTCCCAAAGCCCCATCCCCTTCCTTTTTATAGAGGAAGAGAGTTTCTTCCCGTTGACACAGGATCAGTCGACTGATGCCCTTGATCAGTCGACTGGTCCTGTAGCCGTTGCCCAATAACGGCCGCTTTCCACGTTGAATACCATCCAACGACATCGCATCGCCGATCGATCCTACCATCGATCCGATCGATGCTCGATCGACCGAGTGCTCAACCGAGTCGACTCCATTCGCGTGCGCAGTGCCATCGGGCCGACCGCCATTCATCATCGGCAACATCGTTGTCGATATCGATCCGCCACCCATGGCAGTCGACTGCCAAGCACTAAACTGGTCTTATACCAGTCGATCGAACCATCGACTCAGATCAGTCGACTGCCATTCCTTGGCAGTCGACTGGTGTCGGGAAAACCCATCCGACACTTGGCCAAATGGCCAAGTTTCACCTAAGAGCTACCCCTTCCCGGGTTACATTCGCTCACTCTCATCTCTCGGAGTCCCTCGCCTTCGAAGTTCTCTTCGTTCTCGGCCACGTCCCTCGGCAGCATCAGGTGCACGACTCTGCAATGCTCCTTCGCGTCTCTTGCCTCGAAGTCTACTTCCTCCGACATCACTCCAAGCTTCTCGTCCGACGGTCCCTCGGATGCTCCAAGCGCACGGCTTCCGCAAAGCTATCCTTCACCGACTCAAGGCACGAGTCATGAGATGTGAAACTCGCCACGGCTCCATGTGCGAATTACTAAGTCCTGCACGACTTCAACGCACATATCAAATCAACATAACACACTAACTTAAACCCTTTGCCACACACATCAAAACCTTATCATGGCAAGAGATTGCCCTAACACTCACGTCCATCTACATGGCTAAGTACACAAACACATTAGTCCTATGTATTGTGAGATGTATTTTTTGGGAATCCTATGCAATAAATAAGAAAATCGCAGCGGAAAAATGATCCCTCGAGCGATCCATGCGAAAGAAAACTCATACTAAAGAATAGATCTATAAAGCCCTATCCTATAGGGTATACTTTTGATGCATGCCCTTTGTTTATCCCGCTTGACCACGGTCCGTCGAATCTCTTGCACGTTCAAGTGTACGTGCCTCTATGGTATCCACATGAACACTCTTTGGAGAAAGGTTGTGCTAGCAACACCACAAAAGATGCTAGGCTAAGAGAGAATTTCGGCCAAGGGAAGAAGAGGTGAAAAACAAAGGCTATTTTCAACCAAAAACATCATGATCCAAGGCCCCCTTTTTATATTCATCCCATGAATATGAAAGGTTTCATCCAACCCTTGGTTTTCCCTCTCAATGCATGATTAATCCACATTAATTATGCATGAAAAGTGGTTTCATCCAACTCTAGGTTTTTCCTCTTCAATGCAAGATTAATCCACATTAATCATGCATGATGAATTTATACCATCCAAATTGATTTGAGTCCAACTCAAGTCAAATCAATTTGAGTCCATTCATCCAACTTTTGATTTTCCCTCTTCAATGCATGATTAATCCACATTAATCATGCATGATGAATTTATTCCATCCAAATTGATTTGAGTCCAAATTAAGTCAAATCAATTTGAGTCCAACTCAAATTCGGCCATTTAATTTGAGTCTAACTCAAATCCAATCCTTTCAATGAATCCAATTCAATGCCTAATGGTTCATTTAGTCAAACTAAAATGAATGTCATCTCCAAAACAACATGTTCTTTGTGTGTGACCCTATAGGTTTTTTTAACGTTGGTAATTTCTCTAAACCACTTTAGACACATAAGCAATGAGCGACATCGAGCAATGCATCATTGCTACCCAAGTTATGAAAATGTCAAGATCCGACAAAACCTTTCTGTGACTATTATCTTGTATGATGGTGTCCTTCTATCCTTGATATATTAGATCGATAAATGAGGCATAGATCGTGTAATCCTTTTATCGATCTTTATGTTTTTTGATCCCCAAGTAGACTCATTCAAACAAATGAGCTCAATATCTCATATTGACTTATTTGAGCATGACCATGCATTTCGTGGTCATACTCTATCAAGAGGCCAAAGATATCACTCCCGTCATATGGGAGGGATAGATCTCATCTACATCACTCACATCCCTCCGAATAATTCGTTATATACCCAGTGATCACCGTTATAGTGCACCCTATTACAGTGTTATGTTAGACGATACCAAAGTACATAATGTTGGTGCAATCGGCCCAGGTCACGATTGACCGAACTCGAGTTTGACTCGAGTGATGTTTTGATGTTTGACATGAAGGTTTGACATTGATGTTTGACATTGATGTTTGATAATATTTTAGGGAGATTGTTGGTGCAATCGACTCGGGTCATGATTGACCGGACTCGAGTTTGACTCAAAGAGGATTTTGATGGTTGACTGGAGTTGACCATGTCATGAAAAATCTAAGCATGGGTCTTGGCATGGAAAGTCCAACATGGGTTGGCAAGTAAAGTCAAAGGGTGTAGTCTTGGCCACGTAAGTCCAAGGGTGTAGTCTTGGCGATGAAAGTCCAAGTCATGAGTACTTGGCATTTGGAAAGTCCAAGGGGTTTGATATTGGCGGCGTAAAGTCCAAGGGTGAAGTCTTGACAGCATAAATCTAATGGTTTGCAGCGTAAAGTCCAAGAGAATTCTTAGCAGCGTAAATCCAATGTGCCTTAGCGGTGTAGACACCGTTAGCATGACATAGCCGATGGAAGCACCTGAAGGCTAGAGTATGGATGAACAAGTAATGGATGACTTGGAGGGATCCGATAGGTGCGAGGATGATGGAGGTGACTATAAGGCTTAGGTCTAGGCTAAGGGTGGTCTAGCAAGTATGGGGGAACCATACTTGGGTTAAAACCTCATGTTTGAAGTGTATCAGTCGATTGGTACGATATGACAGTCGACTAGTGTGAGTCAACTAGGATTTGACTGCGGGGAGTGCCCTAGCAGTCGACTTCCAGAGGTGGGAAGTCGACTGCTGGACCGAGCAGTCGACTGATCTTGTGATCAGTCGACTAGTGCTCGATATTTCAGGCACAAAATAGAGTCTGACTTGATTGTTGGGGTTAGCAGTCGAGTGAAGGCTTGATCAGTCGACTGATGGACATGATCAGTCGACTGATGTCCTATCCATTGGATTTTTCCAGCATAGATTGCACCGTTGTCTCACAGCAACAATGTCATCAATCGACTGATGGTCCCGATCAGTCGACTGATAGGCAAAATCCAGCCTAGGCACCAGCTATAAAGGAAGATCATGGAGGAAGATTTTACAACCGGTTCTTGAGGAGTTTTGGGGAGATTTGCTGCTGCAAATCAGGGTCTCTAAGTGCATTTCAAGCAACTATCAAGCAAGCAATCAAAAGAGCAATTGTAAAGTGTTGTTTTCTTTACTTGTTGTGTATTTCATTTGTATCTTGCTTTTATTTGTTTCTTACTATTGTAAGAGTTATTGTACGAGGTTTTTCCGCCTCCGACGTGTTGTCGAGAAGGAGTTTATTGTTTAGTGGTGTTTGTGGCATCGCTAGAGCTCTTTAGAGCTCAATCCGTGGAGTAGGAACCATTCGGTTTCGAACCACATTATATCCTTGTGTCTTGATCGTGTTTGTGTGTTTGTAATGTATATTTTTTATTTATGCTGCGTACTAATATATTTATAGCAAGTACGATCACGAACGAATTCCATCGAAGCATCGAAAAGCGTTATTCACCCCCCCTCTAGCGGTCACTAAATCCTCAACAATTGGTATCAAAGCCCAGGGCTCTAGCAAAAGACGCTAGAGGGAAAGAAGATGGATTTTTAAGAAAAGCAAGGATGGGACATCAACACACCACCACCATACGATCAAGAAGATTTTCCGACGTGGAGGGCTAGAAAAGAAACATTCTTGATGATGGACATAGAAGATTGGTTCATCGTCATGGAAGGTTTTGAACCACCTAGGAACAAGAAGGGAAAGGTCTTGAAGTTGAAGAAGTGAACCCAAGAGCAACGTCTTAAGTTCAAGACCGAAGTTAAGGTAACAAAACTTTTAGAAGATTTGATACCTAATGATGTTTTGTCTAGGCTAGGAGATTACATGGATGCCAAGGAGCTATGGAGTAAGTTGGCAAGATTCCATGAGGAGCCCAAAGAACAAGAGTGCTCATCGGCTCAGTTGGAGGAGGAGATCGAAGAAGAGAGCACATCATCCTCATCACAAGAAAGTGATGATTCGAAAGTTGATGGAGAATCAATATCCGGATCGGGATCGATGGAAGAAGAGGAAGAAGTAGGAGAAGCCTCCACCTCTAGAATTGAGGGGGAGGAGATTAGAGCATCTACACCGGAGCAACCTCAAGAGGAACCATCAACCTCCGGTCGAGAAGATGAACGAGCTCAAGAGGCTTCCACCACGGACCAAGGTAACTCAAACATATATGTTAATAATAAAATGCATATAATGTGTTTTGAGTGTAGGGAGTTTGGGCACTATAAGAGAAAGTGCCCAAAGAAGGTCAAGAAGCCTCAACCGACACTAAAGGTCAAGGATGCCGGTCCCTCAACAATCAAAAGCAAGGAGCAAGTGATTTGCTTCAAATGTCGACTACCGGGTCATTATCAGAGTCAATGCCCAAAGGGGGAGAAAAAGGCTAAAAATGGAGCATCACATGTAGGGGGAGCTAAGGCTAACCCTAAGGTACATTTTAGTAATGCTCCTTCTAATTTAAATGTCAAAGAGTATGCTAGGAATTTTAATTCTCTTGCAATTTATCGTGAAAAATATGCTAGGAATAACAAATATTTTTGTCTAGGAGCTAAGAGTGTCCATTTTAATAATAAGGAGAAATTTGGGACTAATGTCCCTAAAAAACCTTACCTAGGGAATCTAGTAGAAAAATTGAAGACCACCTAGGTTTTAATCCTAAATGGACTAGACATATGCCTAGAAAGAACAATGCCCAAAGATTAAATCAAGATTCAAAAATTGGGCAATTAGAAAAGAAAAATCAAGCCTTGAGATCAAGGCTTGAAAAACTTGAAAAGACCCTTGCAAAAATAACAAATCAAATGTAAAGGTCAAATAGTCAAACTCTAGGGTCTAGAAGGCAAAGTCAAAACCTAGGGCATAGGAGACAAGAGTCAACCAAGGTCAAGGAAGTTTTGGGTCACAAACCTAAGCCTAAGGTGACTTATCATAGTGTTCCATTTGATTATGGAACACAAACTAGGTTTAGGAAAGCAAAGGTCAATAGGAAAGTCATCCCTAAGAAAGACCAAGGTAGGTGCCTAGTGGCTAGGGTTTCGAAGAAACCTAGGATAGCCACTAAGAAGGTTACAAGGGGAGTCACCCCTAGAGTTAACCATGGCAAGACCACAATGACCAAGGCTAACAAGCCTCGAAGGGTCATTAGAAGGGTATGTAGGGAGGTTATCCCTAAGGAATACCTAGTAAACCCTAGAAGTTCAAATAGGTTTTGGGTTCCTAAGAGCATAATCGATTCACGCTAAATGAGTTTAGGTGTGCCAACTTTAAATGGATGAGTAGTTAACCTAACCATGGTAAAGGTGGCACTTTAGGTAATTTTCAAGGTTATGGATACCTTGGAAATAGATTTGAATTATGATCCTAAAAGTTTTAGGATGTACCAATACATTATTGGGATTATGAAAAATCAATCAAATTGGCATAATTTAAGTTTAGAGGTATTGGTGTGCCATTTTGGGTTTTTGGCACACTTGGAAAATTTTGGGTAATATGGAAAAATATATTTAACTATATCAAATGGCAACAAATATTAAAAGTTAAGTATTATTATACCTATACATTTTATCTGTCATGCCTTGTTTGCCATATAAAATGCCATAACATCATGTTTATTTTTAATCATTTAATATGTTATGATCATGTTAGGATTAAAGTTTAATGTCATGTGTTTTTGGATTCCATCATATGCCATAACATCATGATTATGAGCATGTATTTATTTATATCATCATTAATACCATAATCATTCATGCATTAATAAAAATTGAGTTAAGGACAATGGCATGACTCGAAGTCCCATTTATAAGGGAATCAAGTAGTGTTGTCTTAGAAAATGCATGAGGCCTTAGTTTAAGATAAACCAAAACCCAAATCTCACATCACATTGACCTGTATATGTATTTATACACTCTAGATACATGTGAGATAATAGGATATGAGTTAAGTTCAAAGTGCATAGTTTTTGCATCTAGATGAACTCAAACTCATCTAAAATCATTAGTGGAGCATTGAGAAAGCTGGTGTACAAGTCATGTACATTAAGTCCAAGGAATATGATCCAATATAGGTTTTCAAAATCATTTTAAAATCCTTTTAGAAAACCTTGGTGAAGTCTATCTTTTGATAGCAATCACCATTGATAAAGTTGATACAAAGTGAGCTAAAACATTGAAGTTTTTCTTCACTTTTGAACTTTGTATCTATCTCCTATTTTAATGGGTAAAATATTTTTCGAACAATTTTCACCCATTGTATTGGTCATAAGTATTATACGTATGAAATTTTATGATTTTTTGAATTACGTATAATTATTTATGAATTTATAAAATTCATTTATGATAAATTAAAATTTGGAATTTCAGTTATCAGTCGACTTTCACCGATGGCAAATTGATGATTGATATATCAATGATATCTCGAGATAACATGGTTGTTTAGTCCGTTTTCAGCTACGGTAAAGTTCCCTAACCACTCCTAATCCGAGGATATACTTTGGGAAGCATTATAAAGGGTGAAAATCCATTGGATATGGATTAGGAGAGTTGTTAGGGTGATGTATTAAATTTAAGGGGTTGGAAAGTTCAATGTTAAACTTTGAAGCTTATTTTTGATGGTTTAGAGTTCCTATTGGCTTAGGGACTTCCCAAGGACATTGTTGGTGCAATGGTCAAATGGGAGTAAGCTTTTAGGGGGAGGTATCCATCATGGGATGATGGATGGTATTTTTTTCCTCATAAGGGGGAAATGGGAATTTTGAGATACCCAATTTGAAAATTGAAAGAGTTTGTAGGATTGCCTCTCTTGAGTGATATGACACTTATCACTAGGAAGATTGTAGGCATCCTAGGTATTTTTGGACCAAGGGGGAGATTATAAGATCTCATTGGGACATGAGACATTGACCTCTTTGGAGAAAACCTTTTTGATGTTAGTCAAAAAGGGGGTGAATGTTTGACAAAATTTATAGGATTACCAATTTGGGATAATTGGTAAGAAGATTTGAGTTAGTGTTTGATAGCTTCATTTTTATCGCACTGTTTTACTTCATGGATCAGATATTTTAGGCTCTTTGATGGGGTACTTAGTGTTATTTAGTATGTTTTTCCATATTGGATCTATTTGCAATTAATCGTTAATTCCTATAACTTCAGTATTATTTTTCACGAGTTGACTGTGATTTTATAGGAAACATGAAAAGGGGCCTAAGTGGAGAAATCAGAGTCGTTGATCCAGATTCTGATCCATCATTTGTTGCTTATCCGTTGCATTAAAAGAGAGTCAGATCAATGTTGGATTCGAGCTAGATTGATCTCAGCCGTTGGATTGGAAGAGGGTTAGAGCAGCAATCAAAGCCTTAATCAAAGAAATCAACCCTAGCTTTCATCAATGGCTAGGATTTGGTGGCTTATTGGATCGGACGATCACGCAAAATCACTCAAGCTTTCTCCTAGTGCGGACCGCAGTTTTCTTCTTCTTCCCAAAATCGCTCAACCTCCTCTCCAATCACACACCACCGGTGGATCTTCTCCACGCCACCGCCCAAAGCACCACCGGCCATTCCCTTCCTCCACCAAGGCCGACAGTGGCGTTTCCTATTTCCTATTTTCTCATCTTCTCCTCGCAGCTTCTTCCTCCTCTCCAACACGCGGCGGCGAGCGACAGTCCACCCCATTCCGGTGACGGTTTTGACAGCTTCTCATCGGCTGCCCCTTCATCTCTCTCCATTCGAAGTGTCCTTATTTCCAGTAGAGCTTCATTCTGAGGTTGGGCAGACGGCTAGCTTCACCGGAGAGAGATTTTAGTCCATCTTCACTGGCGCTTATCAAATGCCTCACCACCAGAGCTGAGCTACCCCAGCTGGACATGGTCGCAGAAGGCTGGGGGTGACTTGCTACTGCCGTGGTAGCGACAACATCTATTTCCAATTTCCAGTGGCTGTAATTCTTCCGATTCCGAGGCAAAACCCTATTTCCAGCATCAGTGAAGGCTTGTAGAAGATCACAACACCAGTTCCTTCCATTGTCGCGACCATGATACGTGCCCCTCCGCTTCCCACATTCATCCACCGGCTGCCATAGTAGTAGCAGTCCCGCATCCATCATCTGAGCTGTGATCCATTCCACCAATTCCAGCTTTCGTCGGAGGATTATTCTGACGAGAGATCCATGCCATTGAAGCCGTTAGAAGCTATTCAAATCTGTCGTGGATAACCGAAGAGGGTGGTTCCTTTCCGGGAGTTGTGGACGAGAGTTGGTTAATTTTTAGTTTGTGGTTCAGGTTGTGTTTTCATTTGTATTTGCACTTGTGTTGTCACTGGTGTTCTTACATTGTGTTTGCATTAGTGTTTTCAATTGTGTTTTCGCTAGTGTTTTTAATATGTGCTTTCACCAGTGGCCTTGAATTGTGTTTTTACTAGTGTTCGTAATATGTGTTTTCACTAGTATTTTTAACTTGTGTTTTAATCTGTGGTTTACCTTGTATTTTATTATGTATTCTAACTTGTGTTTAATTGGTGTCGTAGTTAGAGTTTTATTTGTGTTATGCTTTAGTTGTTAGGTTAGTTTCATTTACATTCGACCAGTGTGTTGTATAGTGACAGTGCGGTGCTTGGTTGAATTGCTTTCATTATTAGTTTAGATTTCATTTACATTTGGCCAGTGTACCGTATAGTGACAGTACGGTGCCTGGTTGAATTGCTTACTTTCCTTGCATTCAGTTTTCAGTGACTGTTTGATCATTATACCGTATAGTGACAGTGCGGTGCTTGGTTGAATTGTTCACCTTTGTTTCTTGACCACTGTGCCATATAGTGATAGTGCGGTGCTTGGTTGAATTATTTTATGTCTGTTAGTTTAGTTTTTTAGTGACTGTTTGATCACTATGCCGTATAGTGATAGTGCGGTGCTTGGTTGAATTGTTCACATTTATTTCTTGATCATTGTACCGTATAGTGACAGTGTGGTGCGTGATTACTTACTTTTGCGCATTAGGATAGTTACTTGTTAATTGTTATTTGGTAGTTAGAATTACTTCCTGCAGATTTAATTTTCATGTCTGTTTACTAGAATTGTTTGGCCATTGCATCGTATAGTGATAGTGCGGTGCAAGGTTGAATCGTTCTTGCATTAGGTTAGTTTTGAATAATTATTTTGATAAATCGTAAAAACCCCTAGTGTTTACTTCTGTTTAAAAATAAACGTCCAGCCATTAGATTCATTGGGAGACGATCCGAGTCAGTCCTATACTGCATTAGTGTAGTTAGGGGGTTCGGTAAATAATTTTGTAGTGGTACACACAATTCACCGTTTATCAAAATTTTGGCGTCGTTGCCGGGGACTTTAATGGTGTTCATTTGTCTTTAAACTGTAGTTTGTTTGTTTGTTTTCTTTTTCTTTTGTTATTATTGTCATTCTTATTATCTATATTTGTTTCTCATTGTATTTGTTTGTGTGGATGACTAGGTCTTTAGGTGATAATCTACTTGAGTTTTATGCAACAGTTTTTCTCTTCCCTCAGAGGCCCAACCTAGGAAGAGGGTTGTTGAAGAAAAGGCTAGAGAATTCTAGGAGCTAGTAAATTCCCAAGTATGTCGAGGTTTTGTTTCACGAGAAGTTGTACTCTTTATATGGAGGTAGGAGATGTTGTAGTTCGGTTTAGTATCTTGGATGCTTTGAAGTACCCGATTGAAGATCATTCTATTCTTAGCGTGGATATAGCTGATGAGCTGGACTGCATGAACTTTATTTCTTAGTCTATTTTTCATTTGGATATCTCTGCACCTTCTACATTTTGTTGTGATTTTATTGATTCTGATGTTGATAATGATTTGTTGTTAGGACCTATCTGTGGGCCCTCTTTATTGTGGACAGGGATATGGAATGTGTAGGGACTTGCACGCTTCAGGTGACGCCCCAAGGATCACTTCCATCAGATGTTTATGAGAAATGTCATTTCATGGTCGAGCATGGGATATCTTAGGTCATATCATCTTTGTGCATGGTATTGAAGTAGATCCTGCTAAAATTCATGTTATTTCTTCTCTATCTTACCCCGCTTTTGTGTGAGAAGTTTGTGTTTTTCTGGGTCATGCAGGTTTCTACAGACGTTTTACGTTTTATCAGAGACTTCAGTAAGATTGCCCTTACCCTTGACCAACTTGTTGCAAAAGGATGTGGTATTTCAGTTTGACCAGGATTGTGATGGAGATCGAGTCCACCCCCATAATAACTTCTTTTCCAGATGAGCAACTTTTTCACCTATAGGGTAAGACACCATGGTATGCATATCTTGCTATTTATTTAGTTGTCATGTTTTACCTTCACATTTTACTCATGCACAAGTCCAGAAATTAAAAAGTGATGCTAAGTATTATGTATGGGATGATCTTTATCTTTGAAAATTTTGTAGTGATCAGATCATTAGACGATGTGGACTTGATTATGAGTTTCATTCCATACTTACTTATTTTTTTTCATTCTCTGGCTTGTTGGGGCATTTTGGACCCCAAAGGACTGCTAAGAAAGTTTTAGAGTTTGGTTTGTATTGGCCCACCATATTTTATGATGCCTCTGAATTTTACAAGTCTTATGAGCGATGTCAACGAACAGGTAACATAGGACGTAGAAATGAAATGCCTCACCAATCCTTGTTATTCTATGAGATTCTTTATGTTTGAGGTATTGATTTTATGGGTCTGTGTCCTATATCTTTTGGATTTTCATATATTCTTTTGACATATGATTATGTTTCTAAATGGATGGAGGTCATTCTCACTAGGACTGATGATTCTCTAGTTGTTGTGGATTTTGTTAGGTCTCACATATTTTGTAGATTTGGAGTACCCAGGGCGATCATTAGTGATCAAGGGTCTCACTTTCGTAATAGACGCATGCCATTTTAAGGAGAGAGATCAAGTCTATACTGGAGAATATGGTGGGGCCAGACATAATGATGCTTCTTCTCCGACTTGAAAGGGGAGTGTATTCTTTTATTTAATGTATTTATTTTCTTTTTTTCATGTTCGGAATAATTTGTATGGGTTGATTGCTTGTTTTCCTATTTACCTAGGTTTGTTTGTCTGTTGTTGAGTCAAATAATATTCCCTATGCATGCCTTAGTATCATTTCAGAGGTGGTAAAAATTAGTTAAGTTTGATCATCAAATTGTGGATTTTTGTGTATGATAGGAGACTTCACTTGCATGCAGTCACTTGTTATGATGGTGAACTTTTTATTGATAGACTAAGCTTGATGTTTGATTCACCTAGTGAGGTTATAAGCCATTCTTATCATCTACCCACTTTGTGTGATAACACATGTGATTCTTGTTGCTCTAGAACTTGCTTTGAGTCTTTTCAAAATTGTAGTAACATTTACTTGCATGAATATGATGAAGGATTTCATTCTTGGATTCTTTTCCTAACTTGGTTTGATTGTCTAATCCACTTGATACTTCCATCTTCCATGTCTTACTTGTCTTATCTTTTCATTTGCTATCCATTGTCTTTGTATCTTTGTGGATTATCTTTTTCATATCTATTATTTTCCATATTGGAGGAATAGTTTGATGGGTTGTATTGTCCGAGACGGACAAAATTTTTAAGTGTGGGGGAGGAGCTATATTATTTTTGTTGGAAACATGATATGGAAGGCATAGTTTTCAGAGGTCATTGGTCCTGAGATGTATTTGTCTGTGATTAGTACTTGAGTTTCTGCACACAAAAAAAAATGGCGCCATTGATGTTTCTTTTGTTAAAAAACAGAAAAAGAAAAATGTGCAATTGTAATGCAGGCAAATGGAATTACAATGTGTTGGATAGAGCCATTTGATCCTGAATCCAATTCTAAAGTTTTCAATTGTCCTAGTCTCTTCCCATATTGTTGGTTACTGAGCATTTCACAGAGCAACTCATCAGGTTTATTTCTCCAATTCTTCTATTGTTTCCTGTTCATTGTACCTTTGTCTTGTACTTCTCTTTGTATACTTTATCTGTAGTCTACTTTTGATCTTATTCTGATTCTTGATAAATCCTTTTGATTCATGTATGAGATGTATTGATAGAAGTATAGAAGTAGACGATAAGCAAACATATGGTAGTACAGGATTACATGTTGTTTTGAGGGTGTCCCACTCCTACGTTATTATGTGAGCATTAGTGAATTTATCTATTTTGGGAGGTTTTGTATCAGACTTAGTCTATTTTATTTGACTGTAAATCATCATACATGTTGACTGTTGTAGGAGTCAGATCTTTTGACTACCTAAGATCTGGACCTATTTGGTGATCTTAAGTAACTTATTTTTCTTATCTCTGAATTATTGATCTGGGTATTGTTTGGGGAACGAATTAGGGAGTCAGTGTTTCTTTGTTTTTATTATTGCTCGGGACGCGCAAAAATAAGTGTGGGGGAATTTGATAGCTTCATTTTTATCGTGTTGTTTTACTTCATGGATTAGATATTTTAGGTTCTTTGATGGGGTACTTAGTGTTATTCAGTATGTATTTCCATATTGAATCTATTTGCAATTAATCGTTAATTCCTATAACTTCAGTATTATTTTTCACGAGTTGACTGTGATTTTATAGGAAACATGAAAAGGGGCCTAAGTGGAGAAATCGGAGTCGTTGATCCAGATTCTGATCCATCATTTGTTGCTTAGCCATTGGATTAAAAGAGAGTCAGATCAGAGTTGGATTCGAGCTAGATTAATCTCAGCCGTTGAATTGGAAGAGGGTTAGAGCAGCAATCAAAGCCTTAATCAAAGAAATCAACCCTAGCTTTCATCAATGGCTAGGATTTGGTGGCTTATTGGATAGGACGATCATGCAAAATCACTCAAGCTTTCTCCCAGTGCAGAATCCCAAATAGTGCGGACCGCAGTTTTCTTCTTCATCCCAAAATCACTCAGCCTCCTCTCCAATCGCACGCCGCCGGTGGATCTTCTCCACGCCACCGCCCAAAGCACTGCCAGCCATTCCCTTCCTCCACCAAGGCCGACAGTGGCATTTCCTATTTCCTATTTCCTCATCTTCTCTGCGCAGCTTCTTCCTCCTCTCCAATGCACGACGGCGAGCGACAGTCCACCCCATTCCGGCGACGGTTCCGGCATCTTCTCATCGGCTACCCCTTCATCTCTCTCCATCCGAAGTGTCCTTATTTTCAACGAAGCTTCATTCTGAGGTTGGGCAGACGGCTAGCTTCATCGGAGAGGGATTTTCGTCCATCTTCACCGGCGCTTATCAGATGCCTCACCACCGAAGCTGAGCTACCCCAGCTGGACGTGGTCGCAGAAGGCTGGGGGTGACCTGCTACTGCCGTGGTAGCGACAACATCTATTTCCAGTTTTCGGCGGCTGTAATTCTTCTGATTCCAAGGCAAAACCCTATTTCCAGCATCGGTGAAGGCTTGTAGATGATTACAACACCAGTTCCTTCCAATGTCACGGCTGTGATATGTGCCGCTCCGCTTCCCACATTCATCCACCGACTGTCGTTGTAGCGATAGTCCCACATCCATCATCTGAGTTGTGATCCATTCCACCAATTCCAACTTTCATCGGAAGATTATTCTGACGAGAGATCCGTGCCATTGAAGCCGTTAGAAGCTGTCCAAATCTGTCGTGGATAACCGGAGAGGGTGGTTCCTTTTCGAGACTTGTGGACGAGAGTTGGTTAATTTTTAGTTTGTGGTTCATGTTGTGTTTTCATTTGTATTTGCACTTGTGTTTTCCTTCGTATTTGCACTTGTGTTTTCATTTGTGTTGTCACTAGTGTTCTTACACTGTGTTTGCATTAGTGTTTTCAATTGTGTTTTCGCTAGTGTTTTTAATATGTGCTTTCACCAGTGGCCTTGAATTGTGTTTTTACTAGTGTTTGTAATATGTGTTTTCACTAGTATTTTTAACTTGTGTTTTAATCTGCGGTTTACCTTGTATTTTATTATGTATTCTAACTTGTGTTTAATTCGAGTCATAGTTAGAGTTTTATTTATGTTATGCTTTAGTTGTTAGGTTAGTTTCATTTACATTTGACCAGTGTGCCGTATAGTGATAGTGCGGTGCTTGGTTGAATTGCTTTCATTAATAGTTTAGATTTCATTTACATTTGGCCAGTGTACCGTATAGTGACAGTGCGGTGCCTGGTTGAATTGCTTACTTTCCTTGCATTCAGTTTTCAGTGACTGTTTGATCACTGTACTGTATAGTGACAGTGCGGTGCTTGGTTGAATTGTTCACCTTTGTTTCTTGACCACTGTGCCATATAGTGATAGTGCGGTGCTTGGTTGAATTATTTTATGTTTGTTAGTTTAGTTTTTTAGTGACTGTTTGATCATTGTGTCGTACAGTGACAGTGCGGTGCTTGGTTGAATTGTTCACATTTGTTTCTTGATCATTATACCGTATAGTGACAGTGCGGCGCTTGATTACTTACTTTTGTGCATTAGGATAGTTACTTGTTAATTGTTATTTGGTAGTTAGATTTACTTCATGCAGATTTAATTTCCATGTCTGTTTACCAGAATTGTTTGGCCATTGCATCGTATAGTGACAGTGCGGTGCAAGGTTGAATTGTTCTTGCATTAGGTTAGCTTTGAATAATTGTTTTGATAAATCGTAAAACCCCCAGTGTTTACTTCTGTTTAAAAACAAACATCCAACCATTAGGTTCGTTGGGAGATGATCCGAGTCAGTCCTATACTGCATTAGTGTAGTTAGGGGGTTCGGTAAATAATTTTGTAATGGTACCATGACACACAATTCACCGTCTATCAGTGTTCTAACTCAAAGATATGTGTTTTTATCAAACATCAAAAAGGGAAAGATTGTTGGTGCAATCGGCCCAGGTCACGATTGACCGGACTCGAGTTTGACTCGAGTGATGTTTTGATGTTTGACATGAAGGTTTGACATTGATGTTTGACATTGATGTCTGATAATGTTTTGGGGAGATTGTTGGTGCAATCGACCCAGGTCATGATTGATCGGACTCGAGTTTGACTCGAGGGGGATTTTGATGGTTGACTGGAGTTGACCATGTTATGAAAAATCCAAGCATGGGTCTTGGCATGGAAAGTCCAACATGGGTTGGCAAGTAAAGTCTAAGGGTGTAGTCTTGACCACGTAAGCCGAAGGGTGTAGTCTTGGCGGTGAAAGTCCAAGTCATGAGTACTTGGCATTTGAAAAGTCCAAGGGGTTTGATATTGGCGGCGTAAAGTCCAAGGGTGAAGTCTTGGCAGCATAAGTCCAATGGTTGGCGGCGTAAAGTCTATGCGGAGTCTTGGCAGTGTAAGTCCAATGTGCCTTGTGTTAGTGAAAGCCCTAGAGCCAATCATGTGATGATTGTTGTATGGACTTTATTGTATCATATTCCTATTTATAAAGGCATGGTTATTATATTTACTTGTATTGGTGCCAAATAACTAAATATAATAATGTCCTTGAGTAGTAGGTTCTTATCTATATCAATCGATTGGTTGAATCGATAATGAGATGATATAGAGAACACTACTCTTAATCATTCCTAGTCGAGTATTAACATTCAGGGACAATGTTAATGCGTAGAGACTAGCATGTAGGTCAACAAGATGACTTGATCTCACAAGTCATGGATATGAGATATCAAGTTGACACATGGGTATGCATTGGAGAATGTATACTGAATAACCCGCCATGAGAAAGTATCATGGATCGTTATATGAGTGTCATATACTTTCTCATGTGGCTATTAGTATGACTATTAGTCCTTAGACCTGAAGTCACCATGGTTCCCTACATAAGGAGTTGCATACTTTGGCTTCGTCAAACGTCACCCGTAAATGGGTGGACTATAAAGGCGATTACTGGGTATGTAACGAATTATGCGGAGGGATGTGAGTGATGTAGATGAGATCTATCCCTCCTATATGACGGGGGTGACATCGATATTCTTGATAGAGTGAGACCACGAAGTGCATGGCCATGCCCAAATGAGTCAATATGAGATATTGAGCTCATTTGATTAGAGTGAGTCTACTTGGGGTTCAAGATTTAGATTGTACCGAGGATGACACGGTCTATGCCTCGATTGGTCAATCTAGATGTCAAGGATAGAGGGACATTGTCACATATTGTGATAGTCACAATTAGTAGTCACAAAGGTGATGTTGGAGCTCAACATTCTTGTAACTTGGGTAGCAATGATGTGTTGCTAGATACCGCTCATTGCTTATGTTCCTAAATCGGTTTAGGGACATTGCCAACGTTACAAGAACCTATAGGGTCACACACATAAGGACAATTAGATGGAGATTAGGTTCATATGATGAACCATGAGGATTAGGTTCATGGGATGAACCAAATTGGATTAAGAGTAATCCAAATTAGACTTATTGAGTTAGACTCAAGTTGATTGAAGTGTTGAATGAGTCTAATTTAGATTTGATTCATCAAATCAATTTAAATTAATGAATAGAGATTCATTAAATTAAAATTGACTTGAATCAAATGGTTGGATTTGATCAACCATAGGAGATAATAGGTCAAGTTTGACTTGACTTGAGAGGGAAGATGAATGGTCAATTTTGACTTGACCAATTGCCATGTCATGGTGACTTGGCATGGAGCCGGCCAATGATGATGCTCCACATCATCATGGACACATCATGGGGTGCCACCTCATGAGGGAGACCAAGAGCCATTGGCTCTTGGAGTTACATGCATGCATGTAACCCCCTTATAGTGGGTTATGGATGATGTGAAGTTAAGTTGTGTAACTTCATCTTCTTCCTCTCTCTCTTCCCTCAAGCTCTCTCTTCCTCATCTAGCCATGAACGTCCAAGGGGTGCTAGCACACTCTAGGATGCTTTTCTCCACCTATTGCTTGTGTGGATACCGATAGAGGAGTGTACACTTGACACTCTCGAGTTCCGGCAAACCTTTTGGACGAGCGGGATAAGCGAAGGGCGTCGCTACGAGGGTAACACTCTTACCTTCTAGATCTAAGGTAGATCTAGGGTTTTTATATAAACACATACATGTTTTGTTTTAATACATCTTCGCACGGATCCGTGGCCGGGGGCTTCCGAGGTTTCCGCAACGCAAAAAGCGGTTTTTGCGGCTCGGAAAAACCCAACACCTTGGTGATGTAGATGTAAGGGATTTGAGGCCGCTAGAGGGGCGTGAATAGTGTGGACTTGGACTTTCTCAAATGCCAAGTACTTAAGACTTGGACTTTCTCAAATGCCAAGTACTCAAGACTTGGACTTTCTCAAATGCCAAGTGTCCCACTTGGACTTTCCGTGCCAAGTGTTGGGTTTTTCCGAGCCGCAAAAACCGCTTTTTGCATTGCGGAAACCTCGGAAGCCCCGACCACGGATCCGTGCGAAGTATAAAAAATATAAAATCATGTATGTTCTTACAAAAACCCTAGATCTACCTTAGATCTAAGAGGTTAGAACATTACCCTCGTAGCGATGCCCTTCGCTTATCCCGCTTGTCCAAAAGTTCGCCGGAACTCGAGAGTGTCAAGTGCACACTCCTCTATGGTATCCACACAAGCAATAGGTGGAGAAAGAGACAAACTTGAGTGTGCTAGCACTCCTAGAAGATCTCGGCAAGATGAGGTTGGGAGAGGTAGAGAGCTTGAGAGAAAAATTCTAAGGAAAAAGATGAAGTTAGAATAACTCCCCAAATGAATTCACCATCATAACCCCTAATGGTGTTGGCCGGCCACATTATGGCTTGGGAGGTTACATGCATGCATGTAACTCCCATGCCTCTTTGTCTTCCTCATGATGTGGCACCAATTGACAAAGTCAATGATGATGTGGAGCATCATCATTGGCCGGCCATGCCAAGTCATCATCATGACATGACATTTGGTCAAGTCAAACTTGACATTTCATCTTCCCTCTCAAGTCAAGTCAAACTTGACCTCTAATCTCCCATGGTTGATCAAATCTAACCACTTGACTCAAGTCAATTTAATTTAATGAATCTATATTCATTAATTTAAATTGATTTGATGAATCAAATATAAATTAGACTCATTCAACACTTGAATCAACTTGAGTCTAACTCAATTAGTCTAATTTGGATTACTCTTAATCCAATTTGGTTCATCCCATGAACCTAATCCTCATGGTTCGTCATATGAACCTAATCTCTATCTAATTGCTCTTATGTGTGTGACCCTATAGGTTCTTGTAACGTTGGCAATGTCCCTAAACCGATTTAGGAACATAAGCAATGAGCGGTATCTAGCAATACATCATTGCTACCCAAGTTACAAGAATGTTGAGCTCCAACATCACCTTTGTGATTACTAATTGTGACTCTCACAATATGTGACAATGTCCCTCTATCCTTGACATCTAGATTGACCAATCGAGGCATAGACCGTGTCATCCTCGGTACAATCTAAATCTTGAACTCCAAGTAGACTCACTCTAATCAAATGAGCTCAATATCTCATATTGACTCATTTGGGCATGGCCATGCACTTCGTGGTCTCACTCTATCAAGAATATCGATGTCACCCCCGTCATATAGGAGGGATAGATCCCATCTACATCACTCACATCCCTCCACATAATTTGTTACATACCCAGTAATTGCCTTTATAGTCCACCCATTTATGGGTGACGTTTAACGAAGCCAAAGTATGCAACTCCTTATGTAGGGAACCATGGTGACTTCAGGTCTAAGGACTAATAGTCATACTAATAGCCACATGAGAAAGTATATGACACTCATATAACGATCCATGATACTTTCTCATGGCGGGTCATTCAGTATACATTCTCTAATGCATACCCATGTGTCAACTTGATATCTCATATCCATGACTTGTGAGATCAAGTCATCGTGTTAACCTACATGCTAGTCTCTATGCATTAACATTGTCCCTGAATGTTAATACTCGACTAGGAATGATTAAGAGTAGTGTTCTCTATATCATCTCATTATCGATTCAACCAATCGATTGATATAGATAAGAACCTACTACTCAAGGACATTATTATATTTAGTTATTTGGCACCAATACAAGTAAATATAATAACCATGCCTTTATAAATAGGAATATGATACAATAAAGTCCATACAACAATCATCACATGATTGACTCTAGGGCTTTCACTAACAATCTCCCACTAGCACTAGTGCCAATCACCGTAGTATCTAATACCCAATGACCTAGTGTGACCATCATGTTTTTTCTGTGCCAAAGCCTTGGTCAAGGGATCTGTGATGTTAGCCTCTGTGGGTACTCTGCAAATATTCACATCTCCTCTATCGATAATCTCTCGAATGAGATGGAAGCACCGATATATTCGGCCTTCTATTGTAGAATCAACAACTGTGTCCTGCCTGGAACTATTCCAGCTCACAGCGCCACTATTAAAGCAAAACATGAACCCTGACTGTGATCTTTAATCATCCTGGTCAGTTTGAAAGCTGGCATCGCTGTAACCCTTTACAGCTAGCTCCTCATCGCCTCCAAATATCAATAAATATTCTTTAGTCCCTCTCAAGTACTTAAGAATATTCTTGACTGCTATCCAGTGACGCTCACCTAGATCTGACTGGTATCTACTCGTCATGCTCAAAGCATACGAGACATCAGGACGAGTACATAGCATGACATACATGATAGATCATATAGCAGATGCGTAAGGGATCTTATCCATGCGGTCTCTCTCCTCTCTAGAAGAGGGACTTTGAGTCTTCGAAAGACTCACACCATGTGACATCGGCAGAAGTCCTTTCTTGAAATTCTACATGGCAAACCGAAGTAATACCGTGTCAATGTATGTACTTTGACTTAGGCCAAGCAATCTCTTAGATCTATCTCTATAGATCTTGATGCCTAGAATACAGGCTGCTTCACCTAAGTCTTTCATTGAGAAGCACATCCTGAGCCAAGTCTTCACAGACTGTAGCGAAGGGATGTCATTCCCAATGAGCAATATGTCATCCACATAAAATACAAGGAAGACAACTGTGTTCCCATTAACCCTCTTGTAGACACAGGGTTCATCTTCATTCTTGATAAAACCAAACTGTTTGATCGCATCATCGAATCGAAGATTCCAGCTCCGAGAAGCTTGCTTTAGCCCATAAATGGACCTTTGCAGCTTGCATACCTTCCCAGTATGCTGTGGATCTACAAAACCCTCAGGTTGTGTCATGTACACATCCTCGAGCAAGTTTCCATTCAGAAACGCGATTTTGACATCCATCTGCTAGATCTCATAATCGTGGTATGCTCCAATAGCAAGCAAGATCCGAATGGACTTAAACATCGCCACTGGAGAAAAGGTTTCATCATAGTCAATACCATGAATTTGCTTGAAACCTTTAGCCACCAATCGGCCCTTATAGGTATGCGTAAGTCCATCCATGTCAGTCTTTCTCCTAAAGACCCACTTACACCCAATAGGTTTGACCCCTTCAGGTGGATCAACCAAAGTCCATACTTGGTTGGTGTACATGGATTCTATCTCGGATCTCATGGCCTCTAGCCATTTCTCAGAATCTGGGCTCATCACAGCTTCCTGATAGGAGGTAGGCTCATTCTCAATGAGCATTACGTCATCATGGTCAGACAAGAGAAATGAATATCTCTCAGGCTGACGACGTACCCTATCAGATCTGCGAAGAGGTAGGTCTACATGAACAGGTGGTTGTTCCACAACTCTTTGTGCAATAACCTCATCACCCACAACACTTTGTGGTTCCTGTTCAACCTCCATCAAGGCCTCAGTGCTATGGTCCTTATCTTGAATTTCTTCAAGATCAAAGGTACTCCCACTAGTTTTTCTAGAAACAAAATCCCTTTCTAGAAAAACTCCAGTCTTTGCCACAAACACTTTGTGCTGACTAGGAATGTAGAAGTAATATCCCTTTGTATCCTTGGGATATCCAACAAAATAGCACCTATCGGATTTGGGTCCCAGTTTGTCTGAGACTTGATGTCGAACGTAAGCCTCACAACCCCAAATCCTCATGAAAGATATTATGGGATTTCTCCCTGTCCATATCGTATATGGTGTCTTTATCACAACCTTGGATGGTACACGGTTAAGGGTAAAGGCTGCTGTGTCTAGAGCATATCCCCAAAAGGATATAGGAAGATCTGTGTGACTCATCATAGATCATACCATATCCAATAGAGTACGATTCCTCCTTTCGGATACACCATTCCACTGTAGTATTCCAGGAGGAGTGAGTTGGGATAGAATCCCACACTCAGCTAGATAGTCACGAAACTCATGGCTAAGGTATTCACCACCTCGATCTGATCGAAGTATCTTAATACTCTTGACAAGCTGGTTTTGTACTTCATTCTTGAATTCTTTGAACTTTTCAAAGGATTCTGATTTGTGTATCATGAGATACACATAACCATATCTACTGAAGTCATCAGTAAATGTAATGAAGTACCTATAACCACCTCTAGCAGCAACATTGAAAGGACCACATACATCACTATGTATAAGTCCTAACAAATCTGTTGCTCTTTCGCTGTGTCCACTAAATGGAGTCTTAGTCATCTTGCCTAAAAGGCAAGATTCGCATGTCTCATATGATTCAAAATCAAATGAGTCTAGCAACCCATCCTTATGGAGCTGAGATAAGCGACTCTCATTTATGTGACCTAAGCGACAGTGCCAGAGATAAGTTTGGTTCAACTCATTTGACTTGAACCTCTTGGTACTTATGTTATAGATAGGGCTCTCTAAGTCTATAAAGTAGAGTCCGTTCATTAGAGGTGCACTATAATAGAACATATCATTTAAATAAACTGAACAACATTTGTTCTTTATTATAAATGAAAATCCTTTCTTGTCCAAACAAGAAACTGAAATGATGTTCTTGGTTAAGGCAGGAACATAACAACATTCATCTAATTCTAATACAAGCCCAGAGGGCAAAGATAGATCATAAGTTCCTACAGCAACAGCAGCAACTCTTGCTCCATTGCCTACTCGTAGGTCCATCTCGCCCTTTGTCAATACCCTGCTATTTCTCAGCGCCTGCACATTGGTACAAATGTGAGATGCACATCCGATATCTAATACCAATGATGAAGAAATAGATAGATTGACTTCTATAACATTTATACCTGAAGTAGAAGTCTCACTTCTTTTCTTCTTAAGATCTTCTAGGTAAGCTTTGCAGTTACGCTTCCAGTGTCCAGCTTTCTTGTAGTGGAAGCAAGCCCCTTCCTTGGCTACCCCTCCTTTGGGTTTAAGTTCTTTGCCTTAGCCCTTGACTTGGGACTTTCCCTTACCTTTAGGCTTGCCCTTGCCATTCTTCTTTTGTACCATCAAAATGGTGTCAGATTTTCCCTTCTTAAGGTTAAGCTCAGCAGTTCTCAACATGCTGAGCATTTCAGGCAGTGGCTTATCAATTTCATTCATGTTATAATTCATGACAAATTGATTGAAGGCTTGTGGCAAAGATTGCAAGATCAGGTCAGTGGCCAGCTCTTGGCCAAGTGGGAATCCCAGCCTTTGTAGGTTTTCTACGTACCCAATCATCTTGAGTACATATGTACCTACGGGAGTCCCTTCTTGCATTTTGGACCCAAATAATGCCTTAGAGACTTCATATCTCTCATGCCTAGCTTGTCCTTGATATAGTTGACGAAGATGTCCAACCATATCATAAGCATTCATGAACTCATGTTGCTTCTGAAGCTCAGAGTTCATGGTCGTGAGCATTAGACATGACACATCTAATGCATCATCTTGATGCTTCTTGTAAGCATCTTTGTCAGCTCGCGAGGCAGTGGCAGGAGGTGCCTCCGGAATGGGCTGCTCCAGGACATACAACTTCCTTTCTTGGGTGAGAACAATTCTCAGGTTCCTGTACCAGTCCAGGAAATTCGCTCCATTGAGCTTGTCCTTCTCAAGGACAGAACGCAGAGAGAGAGTGTTCGTGTTTGTCGACATAGTTATCTACAACATACAATGCAGAGAATTAATATCATATTCCTTTTATCATTTAATTAGGCCTTTAATCAAATGATGCTCCCACTGAATTATAGGAATTTTTGTAGAATCGAGTTATGGATGTGGTCAAACCACATTACTAGATTCATACAAACTAGCTATAATTCTTGCAGGACAAGATCCACATCATACTAAGCCTTGAGTTAGCTTTGGCTAAATCGCCCAAGACTTAGTATGATCGGTGGGTAACACATTACCGATTACATCTCTATGCAACTCTTGTTTATAGGATCAAGACCCACATTTACAAAAGACCTTGAGTTAGCTTTGGCTAAATCGCCCAAGATTTAGTGTAAATGCGATCTTGACCTATCGTTCCAACGATTGGAATATGCCTATAGTTTTACTCGATCCAATTGAGTTTAACTAGTTTTGCTCAATCTAATTGAGCTTACTCTAACCCAAGCGTGATAGGCAGGACCAAGATTGTCCCTCCGCACCCTACCAAGATAATATGCATTGCTCTGCTTTGGCAGATTCAACAACAACAAATGATCGAGGTAGTGATGGGTATCAAGGCTCGGTAGGCATTTTCGAGTTGATTCGATTATGATCTAATCTAATCGTAATGTGTATCTTATACTCATTTAGGCCTTTATTATCCTATATTAGCATGCATCATATACATACATTCATTATTCTAGCATGCATCATATACATACAAGAAAATTATCCTAGCATGCATCATATACATACAAGCATTATTCTACTAGCATGCATCACATACATACAAGCAAAATCAATTAAATAAATATATATATATCAAAATATATATATATAATTAAATGTGATATAGTCATGGCCCTACTACGATCTTCTCAAGCCAATGAGAAGATCGGACGGTCAACCTAAGGCTAGCGGCTTCTCCAAGCGCTTCCTTTGACCGCCATGTGTCGTCGTCACCCTTCTCGTAATCTCGTCTTCGAGTGGACTTTCCACCACTCCATTTTGTACATTACAAATATGAAACTCGAGTTACATTTGAGTCTAAAAACTAATTACAATTAGAATATCAAAAGAAGAGGTACGACGCGCAGGTCGCATACACTATACAACACGCACAACCACAAAACGACACGCAGGCCGTATTATGAATTACAACACACATAATCCAATCAAATTGGGGTCATTGGGCCATGACAATCATAGAATTATACATAATTCTAAATGATGTATTTTTACAGAAATTTCTATAATTTTTCCTAATTCTTTTTTTTTCAAATTAATGAGTCACCTCTCCGTAATGGTCCCGCTAAGCGGTTTCCGGGCGCGATCGCGGGACAAAGCCCCTTTTGGGGATAGGGCAGTGCTCATACTCACAAAATTAACTTTGCGAGTGTCCCTACTACAATCCTACAGCGACTTAAGTCGCTGTCCCAAAAACCTAAAGCGAGAACTCGCCGTTTCGGAGAGTTTTTCTCGACGGTTGAAGCCTACAAGTGTCCCAACACTTGTTGCTTCGACTCTTTGAGAAAAATACCCAAAAATTCTATAAAATTAGGAAATTTACAGAAACATATAAATCTGTAATTTTTATATCTAATACAAAAATTACAAAGACGAAACACATACATGTTTCTCACGTGGCTCTGATACCACTGTTGGGTTTTTTCGAGCCGCAAAAACCGCTTTTTGCGTTCCGGAAACCTCGGAAGCCCCGGCCACGGATCCGTGCGAAGTATAAAAAATATAAAATCATGTATGTGCTTACAAAAACCCTAGATCTACCTTAGATCTAAGAGGTTAGAACATTACCCTCATAGCGATGCCCTTCGCTTATCCCGCTCGTCCAAAAGTTCGTCGGAACTCGAGAGTGTCAAGTGCACACTCCTCTATGGTATCCACACAAGCAATAGGTGGAGAAAGAGACAAACTTGAGTGTGCTAGTACTCCTAGAAGATCTCGGCAAGATGAGGTTGGGAGAGGTAGAGAGCTTGAGAGAAAAATTCCAAGGAAAAAGATGAAGTTAGAATAACTCCCCAAATGAATTCACCATCATAACCCCTAATGGTGTTGGCCGGCCACATTATGGCTTGGGAGGTTACATGCATGCATGTAACTCCCATGCCTCTTGGTCTTCCTCATGATGTGGCACCAATTGACAAAGTCAATGATGATGTGGAGCATCATCATTGGCCGGCCATGCCAAGTCATCATCATGACATGGCATTTGGTCAAGTCAAACTTGACCTTTCATCTTCCCTCTCAAGTCAAGTCAAACTTGACCTCTAATCTCCCATGGTTGATCAAATCTAACCACTTGACTCAAGTCAATTTAATTTAATGAATCTATATTCATTAATTTAAATTGATTTGATGAATCAAATATAAATTAGACTCATTCAACACTTGAATCAACTTGAGTCTAACTCAATTAGTCTAATTTGGATTACTCTTAATCCAATTTGGTTCATCCCATGAACCTAATCCTCATGGTTCATCATATGAACCTAATCTCTATCTAATTGCTCTTATGTGTGTGACCCTATAGGTTCTTATAACGTTGGCAATGTCCATAAACCGATTTAGGAACATAAGCAATGAGCGGTATCTAGCAATACATCATTGCTACCCAAGTTACAAGAATGTTGAGCTCCAACATCACCTTTGTGACTACTAATTGTGACTCTCACAATATGTGACAATGTCCCTCTATCCTTGACATCTAGATTGACCAATCGAGGCATAGACCGTGTCATCCTCGGTACAATCTAAAGCTTGAACTCCAAGTAGACTCACTCTAATCAAATGAGCTCAATATCTCATATTGACTCATTTGGGCATGGCCATGCACTTCGTGGTCTCACTCTATCAAGAATATCGATGTCACCCCCGTCATATAGGAGGGATAGATCCCATCTACATCACTCACATCCCTCCACATAATTTGTTACATACCCGAGTCGCTTTATAGTCCACCCATTTACGGGTGCGTTTAACGGCCAAAGTATGCAACTCCTTATGTAGGGAACCATGGTGACTTCAGGTCTAAGGACTAATAGTCATACTAATAGCCACATGAGAAAGTATATGACACTCATATAACGATCCATGATACTTTCTCATGGCGGGTCATTCAGTATACATTCTCCAATGCATACCCATGTGTCAACTTGATATCTCATATCCATGACTTGTGAGATCAAGTCATCGTGTTGACCTACATGCTAGTCTCTATGCATTAACATTGTCCCTGAATGTTAATACTCGACTAGGAATGATTAAGAGTAGTGTTCTCTATATCATCTCATTATCGATTCAACCAATCGATTGATATAGATAAGAACCTACTACTCAAGGACATTATTATATTTAGTTATTTGGCACCAATACAAGTAAATATAATAACCATGCCTTTATAAATAGGAATATGATACAATAAAGTCCATACAACAATCATCACATGATTGGCTCTAGGGCTTTCACTAACACCAAGTACCCAAGACTTGGACTTTTTCATGACAATTACATTGTCATATGTTTTTGTCGAACATCAAAATATCACTCGAGTCAAACTTGAGTCCTGGTCAATTGTGACCCGGGCCGATTGCACCAACAATCTCCCCCTTTTTGATGTTTGACAAAAACCAAACAAACCATTGAGTTAGAACACTAACTCAAATCCCTTACCAATTATCCCAAATTGGTAATCTTATCTTTCTCCAAAATATTCTCCCCCAAACATTCTCCCCCTTTTTGACTAACATCAAAAAGGTTTTCTCCAAGGAGGTTAATGTCTCATGTCCCAATGAGATCTTACAATCCCCTCCTTGGTCCAAAAATGCATAGGATGTCTACCATCTTCCTAGTGATAAGTCCCATATCACTCAAGAGAGGCAATCCTATATGCTCTCCCAATTTCCAAATTGGGTCTCTCAAAATCTCATTTTCCTCCTCATGAGGAAAATTACCATCCATCATCCAATGATGGATACCTCCCCCTAAAGGCTTGCTCCCCCTTGACCATTGCACCAACAATGTCTTTGGGAAGTCCCTAAGCCAATAGGAACTTTAAACCATCAAAAATAAGGTTAAAAGTTCAAACATGAACTCTCCCCACCTTAAATTTGATACAATATCCTAACACCTCTCCAAATTCATATCCAATGGATTTTCACCCTTTATAATGCTTCCCAAAGTATATCCTAGGGTTAGGAGTGATTAGGGACCTTAACCATAGCTAAAATCGGGCTAAACAAACCTAGTTTTCCCGAAATCAGCATTGGCAATGACTCACACCTACCAATCGATCACATCATTACATCACGACCGCCACCTTATCGTAATCAAATTTCAGAAAATCATAAGTAATTCTAGGTATATCGAAAAATCACGAAATTTGATACGTATAATACTTATCACACATACAATCGGTGAAAAATGTTGGAAAAATATTTTAACCATTAAAACAAGAGATTGGTACAAAGTTCAAAAACTATTAAAACTTTAAAGTTTTTGATCTACTTTGTATCAACTTCTACAATGATGATGACTATCAAAAGATAGACTTCACCAAGGTTTTCTAAAGTGATTTTAAAACGTTTTTGAAAACCTATTTTGATCCATGATTTATTGGCTAAATATGCATAACTTGTATATTAGCTTTCCTCATAATTCTTAGTGATGATTGAAATAAGTTAAGTTCATCTAGATGCACTACCTATGCACCTTGAACCTAACTTATTTTCCTAACATCTCACATGTTATCTAAGGCATATACACACACATACATGTCAATTTAGATGTGAGATGTGGAGTTAGGATTAATATGACCTCATGCATTTTCTAGGCAACCTTACTTGATTCCCTTATGAATGGGACTCCAAGTCATGTCATTGTCCTTAACTCAATTTTAATCAAGTTAAATGCATGAATGATCATGGCATAAATGATAACAATAATAAAGCATGGCAATGATCATGATGTCATGATATATCAACAAGATTTTAAAAATAAATGAACATGACATCTACAAAAGTCCTAATCAACAGCATGACATGGTATATGAGAAAATATAATTAGATGTCATGACATAGTAAGCGTACACAGACAAACACATTTCAACCAAACATACAATTAGACATCAATAATTTTAGAAACAAAATATTTCATTAAAGACTTCAAGTTTTTTTTTTTACATCCAAAATATGAAGTGTTCAAATAAAAAGACATCCTGAATCGCTAAACATCCTAATAGCGCTAGTCCTCTACGGAAGGTGGCTGCTGACCTAAAGACCATGCTCGCATCATCTCGTACATATCGAGCTGACACTGCTCAATGCGGCTCTATGACTCCTCAATCCGAATGTAGCGCTCCTCCATCCGACTGAGATGCTTGCCCATGGAGGATTGCCCTGATATAAGCTCTACTAGACGAGAGTCCATCATCTGTTGATAGTCCTGGAAGCTGGACTCCAGCTGGGCAATCCGATCCGAAGGACCTGCCGCTGATGCATCTGCTGACATCTGGTCCTCCTCATCAGCAGCATCTGGATCCTCATATTCCTCTGCAACCTCTCTAGGAACTAGAGGTGGCTCCCCACGTGCCCCGGGCGGAGGTCGAGGTACCAGCTCCATCTGCCTATGTCCCATCCGCAGCTTCGCCAATGAGAAGTTACGAACTGATATACAGTCGTAAACTTTAGATAGCACCCTCAGAGATCCCCTGTTAATGTTAATGCCTATAGACTCTAACCATGCAATGATGATATGACCAAAAGGCATATGCACTTTTCCTTGCATAGGGGATATGAAATGTACAATGCAATGAAACATGTTTAATGCAATGTTTATATCTAATCTATGACGCATGGTGTACAGGAGGAAGAGATGGGGAGGCCGAATCTTGGCCAGACCCCGAGTTACAATCGGGAGAAAACATCCAACAATTACTTTGTAGAGTACATTGTCGGGCGCAGATAGCTCATTGATGGGAAATAAGTTCTGAGCTGGCGGGCGAGGGTGGCGAAAGACATGCTCATGCATGGAGTCCAAAGAGATATGATCAAAAGGCTCAGGTAGAGGAACATCGAAGGTAGGGTAAAATATGAAAGTGTCATTTGATGGCCGATATTCAAGGAACTCCTGCAGGATTGCAGGAGTGAACTCTAGGTTGCGTTTTGCGACCTGAGTGGTGTATGTCGGACCATCATCAACTTTCTTTAGATTTTGATAGAACTCCTTAAGGAGATCATCATTTATGGCATGAGTGCATAATGCTATCTTCATGAGCTGATAATATGATAAAATTTCCATGACATCACTACAATAACGTGTAAAGAAATCCCTATCAATGTACCTAATCAACATGGTTTGGTACAATTGTGATTCAACCTCAGTCGGGTCATTTCTACGGGATCGCCTATATGAATGCAATGCAGTGAAATGAAATGCAAAGACACAAATGAACGATTAGATCATAATGAGTTATAATGAAAAAATTAGGGTTTTAGAGGAGTAAAAAGTTATACTTTGGCGCCATTGAGGATGATGAGGAAAGGGTACTCAGACACTGCTGAAGAGAGCGTTGGAGAGTTCACCGGAGCAGAGGTTTCGTCGGAACCCTAATCGCAAGAAAAAAATCGCTGGAGATGAGTAGATTAGGGTTGTGAGATGCTAAAAACGTGAATGGAGGAGTTGAATGTCGAACCTAGGTCTTAGGTGGCCGGCGCGGTCGGAAGAGATGGTCGGAGAAGGAAGCGACGATCGGAGAAGAAGAAGAAGATGAGGGAAATCGAGCGTGAAGACGCCGAACCCTAGTGGTTCGGCGTTATAAAATTGCGACGCCAGTAGACTGATGTGCAACATCAGTCGGCTGATTGCAGCTTATGAGCGGTTTAATGAACCAGCAGTCGACTGCTCCGGCTCAGCACTCGACTGTTGAGTCTTCTGTGTCATGCAAAAGTAACATCAGTCGACTGGTGTTGGTCATCAGTCAACTGATGTGATCATCACTGATCGCTTCAAATGACCACTGATCGATGATCCTTCCGCCGATGAACAATACCATCACCGATCGATGTATACAATCTCGAATGATGTACAAAAAAATGAGTCCTAGAAACAACACTGATCGTTTGACTCATCAGTATCGTGCTACAAGAGTAACAATGATCGATAAATCAGACATCGATCGATCTCTCGATTTCTGAAATTGAGTGAATTTCGATTTCTTCACTCAATTTGTTTCATTTTATCATGTTTACTCTTGTATGTCGAATATATTAATGTTATGATTATATTCATGTATTTGTTAATGTATTTTAGTATTTTATTTCATTTTAACAATCATTAGCATCCAATGATTTTAAAAACCTAACATCTCACCCTTTCTAAGTGTGGAAATACACAATCAAGGTGAATGACCTATTTTGTGAGATGCAATATACCATAAACATTTCTTCCATGCAAACATATGGTAAAACACATGAAGCATGGTAAATGTAAGACATCAAGGTGTGTGGCACTTAAGTATCACTCTTGATGTGACTTATAAACTTTAAGCACTTCTCTTGATACATTAATTCCTAAAGTGTGTCAAAATCCTAAAATGACACACCATGACCTCTAAATCTAGATTGTGCAAATTTTATTGATTTTTCATGATTCCAAACATATATGACACATCCTAAAACCTTTTAGGATATAAAATCAAACCTATTTCCAAGGTATCCATAACCTTGAAAATAACCTAAAATGTCAACTTTGCTATGGTTGATTTAACTACCCATCCAATCAAAGTTGACGCATCCTAACCCATTTAGCGTGAGTCAATCATGCTCCTTGGAACCCAAAATTAATTTGAGCTCATTGGATTAATTAGGTATTCCTTAGGGATGACTTCCCTAGATACCTTTCTAATGACCCTTCTAGGCTTGTTAGCCTTGGTCATTATGGTTTTGCCATGGTTAGCCTTAGGGAATGCCTCCCTAGTAACCTTCTAAGTGACTTCCTTAGGTTTCTTAGAAACCCTAGCCACTAGACACATACTATGGTTGACCTTAGGGATAATTTCCCTAGAGACTTTGGTTTTCTTAGATTTAGGTTTAGTTCCATAATCAAATGGAACATTGTGATAAGTAGGCATTACTTTCTTAGACATAGGCTTGTGACCCAAACCTTGTCTCCTAGATGATTCTTGCCTCTTACACCCTTTTTGTTGACCTCTAGATCCTAGAGTTTGACAATTTGACCCTTAAAATTGATTTTACATACTTGCAAGAGTCTTTTCCAATTTCTCAAGCCTTGACCTCAAGGCTTGATTTTCTAACTCTAATTGCCCAATTGATTTTTGATTAGGTTTTTGGGCATTACCATTCTCTTTAGGCATATGCCTATCCTTATTAGAGTTAATGCCTAAATGGTTTTTAATTTTATTAATTGTTTCCTTAGGAAGGACATTTCTAGGGACATTAGTCCCAAATTTCTCCTTCTTTGAAATAGGTCTAGAGTTATCATTTCTAGATTTCTCCTTAGCCCTAAAACCAACATGTTTAGCTTCTAGACAACCATAATTATTATTTCTAGCATGCTTTGATTCATGAGTAATAGAAAAATTATTTAAATTAATTCTAGCATGCTTTTGCTTAGAATTTAAAGAATGAGCATTATGAAAATATACCTTAGGGTTAGTCTTAGAGACTCCCCCTACTTGTAAAGCTTTCTCCTTTCTTCTAGGACATTGGCTCCTATAGTGTCCCGGTTGTCGACATTTGAAGCACACCATGTGCTCCTTGCTCTTCTTGGGGGGACGCCGGCATCCTTGACTTTTTCATTTACTTTTGGTGTCGGAGGAGCTTTCTTAGCCCTTTTTGGACACTTACTCTTGTAGTGTCCGGATTCCCTACACTCAAAGTATATTATATGAATTTTGTTATTAATTGACATGCTTGAGTTACCTAGGGTGGTGGTGAGGTTCTCTTGAGCTTGCTCTTCTTCTCTACCGGATGTAGATGATTCTTCTTGAGATTGCTCCGGTGTAGATGCTCTAATCTCCTCCCCCTCAATCCTAGAGGTGGAGGTCTCCTCTTCTTCCACCAATCCGGAAGTTGATTCCTTCTCAACTTTCGTGTCCTCACTCGCTTGTGAAGATGATGATGATTCTTCCTCGGCTTCTTCCTCTTCTTGAGTCGATGAAGATTCTTCTTCTTCTACTTGTGCCAAGTGAGGCTTCTCATGGAACTTGGCCAATTTGTCCCATAGCTCATCGGCATCTTGAAATTCACCTAAACTAGACAAAATGTCATTAGACATCAAATCTTCTAAAAGCTTTGTTACCTTGACTTCGGTCTTGAACTTGAGATGTTGCTCTTGTGTCCACTCCTTCAATTTCAAGACATTTCCATTCTTATCCTGAGGAGGTTCAAAGCCTTCTACGAGGATGAACCAATCCTCTATATCCATCATCAAGAATGTCTCCATTCTTGTTCTCCACGCCGAAAAGTCTTCTCGATCATATGACGGTGGAGTGTTGATGTCCCATCCAAGCTTGTCTTGGAATTCCATCTTCCCTCTAGCTTCTTTAGCTCCCGGCAGTTAATCCATAGAAGAGCCCCAGGCTCTGATACCAATTGTAAGGGATTTGAGGCCACTAGAGGGGGGTGAATAGCGTGGCGTGATGGAATTCGTTTCGCGTTTGTCTACAAATTTCGTTAGCGTGCAACGGAATAATAATGAAGCAATACGAAATAGACAAGAACAAATACACAAGTGTTTAACGCGGTTCGGAACCGAACGGTTCCTACTCCACGGATCGGTCTCTAAAAGCCCTAACAATGCAAACACACACTACTAATCATAATAACTCCTTCTCGACACAAGTCGGAGGTGGAGAAACCTCGTACAAACGATCTTACAATAGAAGAACGAAATACAAGCAATATACAATGCAAATACGAAAGACAAGTAAAGAAAAGACTTTACAACACTTGTTTTTGATTGCTTGAATGCTTGGTTGCTTGCTTGCACTTGGAGACTAGATTTGCAGCAATAAATCGCCCCAATAGCTCTCAAGAACCGGATCCATTTTTCTTCATCACGAGCTCCTTTTATAGCTTCAACCTGTGCTGGAAAATGTCGATCAGTGGACTGCTCGGGACCATTAGTCGACTGATCATACTATTGCTGTGAGACAACGGTGTAATCCACACTGGAAAATCCAACGGCTAGGACATCAGTCAACTGATCATGAGCATCAGTCGACTGTTCAGGCCATCACTCGACTGCTCGTCCCAACGGTCGAGTGAGACTCCATTCTGTGCCCCAAAATCCGAGCATCAGTCGACTGATCACATGATCAGTCGATTGCTCATCCAATCAGTCGACTGCCCATCTATGGCAGTCGACTGCTAGGGCAATTCCCGCAGTCAAATCCTAGTTGACTACGCCAGTCGACTGCCACATGGCACCAGTCGACTGACACACCTCAAACATGAGGTTTTAGCCCAAGTATGGTGCCCCCATACTTGCTAGACCACCCTTAGCCTAGACCTAAGCCTTCTGCCACCTCCATTAGCCTCACGCCGCTCGGATCCCTCCAAGTCATCCATGACTTGTTCATCCATTATGCTAGCCTTCAGGTGCTTCCATCGGCTATGTCATGCTAACGGTGTCTACACCGCCAAGGCACATTGGACTTACGCCGCCAAGACTCCGCTTGCACTTTACGCTGCCAACCATTGGGCTTATGTTGCCAAGACTCCCGCTTGGACTTTACGCCGCCATTATCAAACCCCTTGGACTTCAAATGCCAAGACTCAAGTTTGGACTTTCCCTTGCCAACCCATGTTGGACTTTCCATGCCAAGTACTCAAGACTTGGACTTTCCCAAATGCCAAGTGTCCCACTTGGACTTTCCATGTCAAGTACCCAAGACTTGGACTTTCCCATGACAATTACATTGTCATATGTTTTTGTCGAACATCAAAACATCACTCGAGTCAAACTCGAGTCCTGGTCAATTGTGACCTGGGCCGATTGCACCAATAGTAGACACCGTTAGCATGACATAGCCAATGGAAGTACCAGAAGGCTAGAGTATGGATGAACAAGTCATTGATGACTTTGAGAGATCCGATAGGTGCGAGGCTGACGGAGGTGGCTAGAAAGCTTAGGTCTACGCTAAGGGTGGTGTAGCAAGTATGGGGGAACTATACTTGGGTTAAAACCTCATGTTTGAGGTGTATCAGTCGACAGGTACCATGTGGCAGTCGATTGATGTGAGTCAACTACGGTTTGACTGCGGGGAGTGCCCTAGCAGTCGACTACCAGAGGTGGGCAATCAACTGATCTTATGATCAGTCGACTGGTGCTTGGTATTTCGGGAAAAGAATAGAGTCTGACTCGACTGCTGGGGTTTGCAGTCGAGTGAAGGCTCGATCAGTCGACTGATGGACATGATCAGTCGACTAATGTCCTATCCGTTGGATTTTTTCAGCGTGGATTGCACCGTTGTCTCTAAGCAATAGTGTCATCAGTCGACTGATAGGCGAAATCCAGCCTAGGCAACAGCTATAAAAAAAGCTCAGGGAGGAGGATTTTTCAACCGGTTCTTGAGGAGTTTTGGGACGATTTGCTGCTGCAAATCATGGTCTCCAACTGCATTTCAAGCAACCATCAAGCAAGCAATCAAAAGAGCAATTGTATAGTGTTGTTTTCTTTACTTGTTGTGTATTTCATTTGTATCTTGCTTGTATTTGTTTCTTACTGTTATATGTGTTATTGTATGAGGTTTCTCCGCCTCTGACATGTTGTTGAGGAGTTTATTGTTTAATGGTGTTTGTGGCATCGCTAGAGCTCTTTAGAGCTAAATCCGTGAAATAGGATCCATTCGGTTCCGAACCACGTTATATCCTTGTGTCATGATCGTGTTTGTGTGTTTGTATTGTATATTTTCTATTTTCGATGCATACTAATTTATTTGTAGCAAGCACGATCGCGAACGAATTTCATCGAAGCATCGAAAAACGCTATTCACCCCCCTCTAGCGATCACCGAATCCTCAACACATAACTCCTTATGTAGGGAACCACAGTGACTTCAGGTCTAAGGACTATTCATACCAATAGTCATATGAGAAAGTATATGACACTCATATAACGATTCATGATACTTTCTCATGGAGGGTAAATTCAGTACATATATTCTCCAATATATATACCCATGTGTCAATGTGATATCACATAACCATGACTTGTGAGATCAAGTCATCCATTGACCTATATGCTAGTCTCAATGTATCAATATATCCCTTTGTCTATTAATACAATACTTGACTAGGAATGATTAAGAATAGTGTTCTCTACAGCTTCTCATAATCAATTCTACCAATTGATATACTATAGATTAGAACCTACTATTCAAGGGCATTATTATATTTATTTATTGGCAAACACATAAAGTTAATATAATAATCAATCTTTACCTGTTATTAATGAAATATGATACACATGATCCCTAATCAATCATCTCATGATTGGCACTAAGGGCTGACACTAACAATCTCCCACTAGCACTAGTGCCAATCACTATAATCTTTAAGATTGAGTGACCTAGTATGACCATCATACTTCCTCTGTGCCAAAGCCTTGGTCAAGGGATGTGTAATGTTAGCATCAGTATCTACTCTGCATATCTGCACATCTCGTCTATCGATGATCTCTCGAATGAGGTGATACCACCGTAGTATATGTTTGGAATGCTGGTGAGAACGAGGTTCCTTAGCCTGTGCTATAGCCCCGTTGTTGTCACAATAAAGCTCTATAGGGCTCACGATGCTAGGAACTACACCAAGCTCAGAAACAAACTTTCAGATCCAAACAGCCTCCTTTGCCGCATCAGGAGCAGCAATATACTCGGCCTCTGTAGTAGAATCTGTGACTGTGTCTTACTTTGAACTCTTCCAGCTCACAGCACCACCATTTAAAGAAAAGACATACCCTGACTGCGATCTGTAATAATCCTTGTCTGTTTGAAAGCTAGCATCGCTATAACCCTTTACAGTGTGCTCCTCATTGCCTCTAAATATCAAGAAATATTCTTTAGTTCTTCTCAAGTAATTAAGAATATTCTTGATGACTATCCAGTGACAATCACCTGGATCTGACTGGTACCTACTCGTTATGCTTAAAGCATACGAGATATCAGGACGAGTGCATAGCATGATGTACATAATAGATCCTATAGCAGATACGTAAGAGATCTGATCCATATGTTCCCTTTCTTCCTTAGAAGAAGGGCATTGAGCCTTTGAAAGGCTCACACCATGTGATATTGATAGAAATTCCTTCTTGGAATTTTGCCTGGCAAAACGTTTAAGCACCTTGTCAATATATGCACTCTGACTTAGGCAAGCAATTTCTTAGATCTATCTCTATTGATCTTAATGACTAAAATATAGGCTGCTTCACCTAAGTCATTCATTGAGAAACAATTTCTAAGCCAAGTATTCACAGACTATAGCATAGGGATGTTGTTTCCAATGAGAAGTATGTCATCAACATACAATATAAGAAAGATAACTATGCTCCCACTAACCCTCTTGTAGACACAGGATTCATCTTCATTCTTGATGAAACCAAACTATTTGATAGCATCATCGAATCGAAGATTCCAGCTTTTAGATGCTTCCTTTAAACCATAAATGGACCTTTACAGCTTGCATACCTTACCAGCATGCTTTGGATCTACAAAACCCTCAGGTTGTGACATGTACACATCCTCGAGGAGGTTTCCATTCAGAAATGCACTTTTGACATCCATTTGAAAGATCTTATAATTGTGGTAAGCTGCAATAGCAAGCATGATCCGAATAGACTTAAGGATCATAACTGGTGAAAAAGTTTCATCATAGTCAATACCATGAATCTATTTGAAACCTTTAGCTATCAATCACCCTTTATAGGTATGCATAAGACCATCCATCAGTCTTTCTCTTAAAGATCCACTTACACGCAATGGGTTTGACCCCTTCAGGTGGATCAACCAAAGTCCATACTTGGTTAGTGTACATGGATTTCATTTCAAATCTCATGGCCTCTAGCCATTTCTCAGAATCTGGGCTCATCACATCTTCCTGATAGGATGTAGGCTCATTCAACTCAACAAACATAACGTCATCATTGTCAGACAAGAGAAATTATTATTTCTCAGGCTGATGATGTATCCTATCAGACCTGTGAAGAGATTGGTCTACTTGAACAGGTTGTTGCTCCACAACTTCTTGTGCAACAATCTCATCGTCCACAACACTTTATGGTGCATGTTCAATTTCCATCTCAGTACTATCTTTATCTTGAATTTCTTCAAGATGTACTTGACTCCCACTAGTTCTTCTAGAGATGAACTCTCTTTCTAGAAATACTCCATTTCTAGCGACAAACACTTTGCCTTATGTGGGATTGTAGAAGTAATATCCTTTCGTTTCCTTAGGATATCCTACAAAGTAGCACTTGTCTGATTTGGGGCCTAGTTTGTCAGAGACTTGACATCGAACATAAGACTCACACCTTCAAATCTTCATAAAAGACATCTTGGGACTCTTCCCAGTCCATATCGTATATGGTTTCTTTATGACTGCCTTAGATGAGACGCGGTTAAGTGTGAAAGCAACCATCTCTAAAGCGTATCCCCAGAAGAAAGAAGGAAGATTTGTGTGACTCATCATTGATCGGACCATATCTAATAATGTACGATTTCTCCTTTCTAATACACCATTCCATTGTGGTGTTCCAGGTGGAGTGAGTTGAGATCTAATCCCAAACTCAATGAGATAGTCACGAAAAGCTTGGTTAAGGTATTCTCTGCCTCGATCTGATCGAAGCACTTTAATATTCTTACCAAGTTGGTTTTGTACTTCATTCTTGAATTCTTTGAACTTTTCAAAGGATTCAAATTTATGTCTCATAAGATACACATATCCATATCTACTAAAATCATCAGTAAAAGTAATGAAGTACTGATAGCCTCCTCTAGCTGCTATATTGAAAGGCCCACATACATCAGTATGTATGAGTTCTAACAAATTAGTAGCTCGTTCGCCATGCCCACTAAATGAATTCTTGGTCATCTTGCCTAGAAGACAAGATTCACATGTCTCATATGATTCAAAATCAAATGAGTCTAGTAATCCATCCTTATGGAGTTGGGATATGCGATTCTCATTTATGTGACCTAGGCGACAATGCCAGAGATATGTTTGGTTCAGATCATTAGATTTGAACCGTTTGGTATTTATGTTATAGACTAGGGTTTCAAGATCTAGAAGATCTAGACCATTTACAAGATGTGCACTACAATAAAACATATCATGTAAATAAATGGAACAACACTTGTCCTTTATTACAAAAGAGAACCCTTTCTTGTCTAAACAAGAAATGGAGATAATGTCTTTTTGTCAAGGTAGGCACATAAGAACATTCTTCTAGTTCTGAGATAAGCCCAGTAGGCAAAGATAAGGAGTATGTCCCTACAGTGATGGCGGAAACTTTTGCTCCATTGCCTACCCGTAGGTCCACTTCGCCCTTCGTCAATGATCTAGTCTTTCGAAGGCCCTGTACATTAGTACAAATGTGAGAAGCACAGCCGATATCTAATACCCAAGAAGGTGAGATAGATAAATTGACTTCTATAACATATATACCTGAGGTAGAAGTCTCACTTCTCTTCTTTTTCACCTCTTCCAGTTATAGTTTGCAGTTTCTCTTCCAATGCCCGATCTCACCGTAGTGGAAGCATTCCCCTTCCTTAGACACCCCCCCTCCTTTGGGTTTCAATACATTTGCCTTGCCTTTGCCTTTGGCTTGGGTCTTACCCTTACCTTTAGGCTTCTGCTTTCCTTTGCCTTTGTTCTTGTTCACCATCAACATGGTGCCAGGATTTGCCTTCTTAAGGTTGAGTTCGGCAGTTCGTAACATGCTCAACAACTCAGGTAAAGGCTTGTCAATTTCATTCATGTTATAGTTCATGACAAATTGACTATAGCCTTTTGGCAGTGATTGCAGAACAAGGTCAGTGGCCAGCTCTTGGCCCAATTGAAATCCCAATCTTTGTGGGTTCTCAATACACCCAATCATCTTGAGTACATGAGTGTCTACATGAGTTTCCTCTTGCATCTTGCATTGAAACAAAGCTTTTGATACTTCGTATCACTCGTGTCTTACTTGTCCATGATATAGTTGTTTTAAATACTCAACCATACCATAAGCATCCATGTTCTCATGTTGCTTCTACAGCTCAGAGTTCATGGTGGCAAGCATAAGGTATGACACATCCAATGCATCATCTTGATGCTTCTTATAAGTATCCTTGTCAGCACGAGTGGTCGTAGGTGCGGGTGGTTCAGGAATGGACTGCTCTAGGACGTATAGTTTGCGTTCTTACTTGAGGACTATCCTCAACTTCCTGTACCAGTCCAGGAAGTTAGCTCTAGTGAGCTTGTCCTTATCAAGGATAGATTAGAGAGAGAGTGTATTTGACGTATTTGACGACATGGTGATCTACAATATAGAAATGCAGACATGTATCATATTTCAATCATTTAATTAGGCCTTTAACTAAATGATTCTCCCACTGGTCACAAAGTGGGACAAGATCCATATTATACTGAATCTTGAGTTAGCTTTGGCTAATCGCCCAAGACGCGTATAAGTTAGGTAGGTAACTCGTACCAATTACATCTAATGTAACTCTTGTATATCTATATGAACAACATTATTTGTTCATAGTGCTCATCGAATGAGATATCCTTCTAAATTACTACTCATCTTGAGTTAGCTTTAGCTAATCACCCAAGATTTGTATAATGTAGGTAGATGTCTCGTATGAGCTATGCCTCTAAGTTCATCAATCTAATTGAGAGAGCTTAGTTAAGTCAAACCCAAAGTTTAATAGGCGGACATCACGATTGTCCTGTCGTACTTTACCGAGGTAAATCGAGTCACTTTGCTTTGGCAAATGCGCTACGATTGAATAAGGAAATAGTAAGTATTAAACTTTGGTAGACATATGATAAGTGACCTAATTTTGTGACAACTAACTATGCATACATCATATACAAGCATCACATACAAACATCACATGCATCACATATAACCATAGCATATATCAACATATAAGCTTAAACGTGACATGGTTATGGCCCAAATCTACGATCTCCTCAAGCCAATGAGAAGAGCGATGAGTCAACCTAGGGATTGCATCTCTTCCAACTGCATCCTTTGGTTGTTTTGTGTCGTTGGCATCCTTCTTGTAACTTCATACTTCAATGGACTTTCCACTCATCATTTTGTACAAAATAAGAATACTTGAGTTACATTCGAGTCTAGATCTATTTTACAACTAGAAAAATAGAGAGGGAGGCACGACTCACAGGTCGTATTATAAATTACAACATGCACTCACAATACAACCACAATCACATCGGGGTTAACGGGCCATAACCATGCACCATGACATACATCATTCACAATGATCTATGACATAAAGATTTTATTATAATGCTAAACACGATGTATAAGTTGCTACGACACGACAGTCCCGATAGTGAACCCGGGACCCTTTCTTGCCACTGTTCGTAGCAATTTTGGGTCATAGATCCGAATGGCAAACATGCTGTTCGATCATCAACAAATATGACATGCTTATCTTGTTGCACAAAAACACCCAAACAATCATGCATGCACCATAATACACTTCTTATACAAAATTTTATATCACATATAAAATGACCTAAGACGATCTTTATGTATGATCTTTTGCAAGTGGCTCTGATACCACTGTTGGGAATCCTATGCGATAAATAAGAAAATCACAGTGAAAAAAGGATCCCTTGAGTGATCCATGCGAAAGAAAACTCATACTAAAGAATAGATCTATAAAACCCTATCCTATAGGGTATACCTTTGATGTGTGCCCTTTGTTTATCCCGCTTGACCACGGTCCATCGGATCTCTTGCACGTTCAAGTGTACGTGCCTCTATAGTATCCACGCGAACACTCTTTGGAGAAAGGTTGTGCTAGCAACACCACAAAAGATGCTAGGCCAAGAGAGAATTTCGGCCAAGGGAAGAAGAGGGGAAAAACAAAGGCTATTTTCAACCAAAAACATCATGATCCAAGGCCCCCTTTTTATATTCATCCCATGAATATGAAAGGTTTTATCCAACCTTTGGTTTTCCCTTTTCAATGCATGATTAATCCACATTAATCAAGCATGAAAAGAGGTTTCATCCAACTCTTGGTTTTTCCTCTTCAATGCATGATTAATCCACATTAATCATGCATGATGAATTTATACCATCCAAATTGATTTGAGTCCAACTCAAGTCAAATCAATTTGAGTCCATTCATCCAACTTTTGATTTTCCCTCTTCAATGCATGATTAATCCACATTAATCATGCATGATGAATTTATTCCATCCAAATTGATTTGAGTCCAACTCAAGTCAAATCAATTTAAGTCCAACTCAAATTCGGCCATTTAATTTGAGTCTAACTCAAATCCAATCCTTTCAATGAATCCAATGCAATGCCTAATGGTTTATTTAGTCAAACTAAAATGAATGTCATCTACAAAATAATATGTTCTTTGTGTGTGACCCTATAGGTTTTCGTAACGTTGGCAATATCTCTAAACAACTTTAGACACATAAGCAATGAGCGGCATCTAGCAAAGCATTATTGCTACCCAAGTTATGAAAATGTCAAGATCCGACAAAACCTTTCTGTGACTATTATCTTGTATGACGGTGTCCTTCTATCCTTGATATCTTAGATCGATCAATGAGGCATAGATCGTGTCATCCCCTTATCGATCTTTATGTTTCTTGATCCCCAAGTAGACTCACTCAAACAAATGAGCTCAATATCTCATGGCCAAGCATTTCGTGGTCATACTTTAGATACATATGGAAGGGATAGATCCCATCTACATCACTCACATCCCTCCGCATAATTCATTACATACCCAGTGATCGCCGTTATAGTGCACCCTATTACGGTGTGACATTAGATGACACCAAAGTACATAATGTTGGTGCAATCGACCCAGGTCACGATTGACCAGACTCGAGTTTGACTCGAGCAATATTTTGATGTTTGACATGAAGGTTTGACATTGATATTTGACATTGATGTCTGATAATGTTTTGGGGAGATTATTGGTGCAATCGACCCGGGTCATGATTGATCGGACTCGAGTTTGACTCGAGGGGGATTTTGATGGTTGACTGGAGTTGACCATATCATGAAAAATCCAAGCATGGGTCTTGGCATGGAAAGTCCAACATGGGTTGGCAAGTAAAGTCCAAGGGTCTAGTCTTGGCCATGTAAGCCGAAGGGTGTAGTCTTGGCGGTGAAAGTCCAAGTCATGAGCACTTGGCATTTGGAAAGTCCTAGGGGTTTGATATTGGCGGCGTAAAGTCCAAGGTTGAAGTCTTGGCAGTATAAGTCCAATGGTTGGCGGTGTAAAGTCCAAGCAGAGTCTTGGCAGTGTAAGTCCAATGTGCCTTGGCGGTGTAGACACCGTTAGCATGACATAGCCGATGGAAGCACCTGAAGGCTAGCATATGGATGAACAAGTCATTAATGACTTGAAGGGATCCGATAGGCGCGAGGCTGATGGAGGTGGCTAGAAGGCTTAGGTCTAGGCTAAGGGTGGTCTAGCAAGTATAGGGGAACCATACTTGGGTTAAAACCTCATGTTTGAGGTGTGTTGGTGCAATAATGCCCCAAGCATTTATATGTTTTGATGTTTGGATAATCATATAAGTTAAGAAATGCTTTGTGATCTAATTGTGAATATGTTTGAGTGACAGGGAAATCCAAGTATGAAGACTTGGTAAAAGAAAAGTCCAGGTATGATCTTGGCAAGGGAAGTCCAAGGGATGGACTTGGCAGCGTAAGACCAAGCTTGTAGTCTTGGCAGCATAAAGTCCAAGTGAACCTTGGCAAAGAGAAGTCCAAGGGATGGACTTGGCAGCGTAAGACCAAGCTTGTAGTCTTGGCAGCATAAGTCCAAGCTTGTAGTCTTGGCGGCGTAAAGTCCAAGCATTTTGCAACCCAAGACATGATGAGGCCAAAGGAAACTCTTGAAGGCAGGCGCAAGGCTGAAGGAAGAGTTAGAAGGTCAAGTCTAGATCTAGGGGGTGGAATCAAGTATGAAATATTCATACTTGATGAGTATCGATCCGACACGATGTATCACCGATCGTCGTGTTCATCGAGTCGTGGTGAAACCTTGACGATCGATCGATCGCCTTAGTCATGGCAATGATCGATGTTGCGACACCGATCGCCAAAGGCGAATGATCCGATCAAGGAAAAATCGCCACGGAATGCACGCGTCTCACTCGATCGCGGCTTGATCACTCGACTGATCACTCCATCAGTCGACTGATGGAGGGATCAGTCGACTGATAGGCCTCCCGTTGAAAATGACAGCTTCGAATCCCCGCGGATCCTCTTTATCAGAAGTCGTTATCTTTGACGACAGTCGACTGATGGTAATCATCAGTCGACTGATCAAAGCCCAACAGGAAAAACAACCCCTTTTCTATAAGAAGGGGCCTTGGGGAGCTTGGTGAAGTTAGTTCTCTCATTCCTAGCTACACCCCTGTGCTCACCAAGCTTTCTCCAAGTGTTTTTATGATTCTAAACCTCCTCTTCTCTAATCTTAATCTTCCATCATTCTAAAGAAGAGGAGTGCATTGTAAGACAAGGTTTCTCCACCATGGTTCATCCAAAGGAGGTTTTAGTGAAGATTGGCTAGGGTTAATCCACCTTACGGATTACCGTGGAGTAGGAGCGTCATCTCCGAACCACATACATCGGGTGTTAGCATTGTTTTCTTGCTTCGTATTCTTATTTACATTTGTATTTGTATTGATTCTGCTAACATATTTTGTAGAAACGAAGAAAGGCTAATCACCCCCCCTCTAGCCATTACAAAGATCTTAACAAGTGGTATCAGAGCCCGGATAGCTTGGAAGATTTCACCATCAACCAAGGCATCAATGGCTCTTCAAGAGGGATATAGCACCGCCAAGCCACCGCTCTTCGATGGGAGTCATTTTACGTATTGGAAAGGTAGGATGAAATATTATCTAATGAGTAATATTGAAATTTGGCATAGCATTGTAGATGGCTTTGAGGAACCGGTGGATGAACATGGAGACCCTATTCCAAGCAAGGATTGGACAAGGGAAATGAATAGGCGGTTGAAGTCAAATGCAAAGGCGGTACTCACCATCCAATGCGGTATTACAATGGAGCAACTCAACAAGTTGGGGCCTTTCGAATCTGCCAAGGAGTTATGGGAAAAGCTCATTGAGCTAAATGAAGGATCCAAGGAGTCAAAGAGGGCCACGAAGGACTTGCTAATTGGACAACTTCAAGCCTTCCAAATGAAGACCCTTGAAACCATAAGCCAAATGCATGGAAGGTTTAAGGAGATTGTGAATGGACTCCACATCATAGGTGAGCGAGTTGACAATCGGGATTTGGTAAGGTATATTCTTCAAACATTTCCTAGAAATTCTCTATGGACTTCTATAGTTGATGCTATTAAGGTAACTAGGGATCTTTCTCAAATTAAAATTGATGAATTATTTTGTGAGTTTGAATTGCATGAGCAAACTAACATGTCCTCTAAGGAAAAGGGTTTAGCTCTATTCGTTGAAAAGAAGGAAAAGAAGAAGAAAGAAAGAAAAGAAGTGTCATCATCATCCGAGTCGGAGCATGATTCAAGTAGTGATGGAGACTCGTCTAGTGAGATGGCCAACTTTGTCAAGAAGCTCTATAGAAAATCAAAGGAGTTCAAGAATAGAGAAGCAAGGAAGGGGTCTCATTCTTCAAAAGGTAAGTTTAGTGGTAATTCAAGTTTTAATAACAATGTGATTTGCCATGCTTGCAATAAGAAGGGGCACATAAAGCCAAATTGCCCGGAGCTAAAGAAGAAGGAAGAAAAAGAAAAGAAAAAGAAGGAAAGGAAGGAGAAAAAGAAGAAGGAGGCCATGGTGGCTCAAACCACATGGGACACACCAAGTGTTGAAGATTCCTCCTCCGATGATGAGCTTTGCTACGTCACACGCCATGTGGCACTCATGGCCCAAGAGGATGACTCCGGTACATCAAGCCAAGAAGAAGGCTCTTCAAGTGATGAATCGTCATCTAGTGACGATGAGGTAATGAACTCTCCTAAAGTTAAGCTTCTTTATAAATCAATTTCTTATCTTAAAGAGGCTCTAGATAAGTCTAAATCTAAGGTTAGAAGCATGAAGGTAGAACTAAAGGCCATTAGGAATGAAAAACCCTCACATGTTGATTCTTGCATGCTTAAGGAAGAGAATGACAAACTTAAGGATGAGGTTAGTGAGTTAAAGGCATGCTTAGAGAAATTTACAAATGGCTCAAAATACCTTGACATGATCCTTAGCCGACAAAGAGCCGTTTACAACAAGGCCGGTGTAGGATACAAGCCAAAAGAAAAAGAAGTTGCTTATATCTCATTAATAAATAGAAAAGCAACCATTAAGGGTAAGGTTAAGAAAGCATGGGTACCTAAGAAGTTTTTACTTAATGTTACCGGTCCAAATGTTTGGGTACCAAAAGCTTGTTTTATCATGTGATTTAGGTAGGAGAGCAAGGTATGTGGATCGTGGATAGCGGTTGTTCAACACACATGAACGGGGATGTGAACAAGTTCTCAACAATTAAGTATGTGAAGAAGGGAGCGGTGTCTTTTGGAAATAGTGGAAAACTCAAGATATTAGGTAGAGGTACAATTGAGGTATCCCCCAAAATTGTCATTCACAAAGTTTTACTAGTTGAAAATATGAAATTTAATTTATTAAGTGTTAGTCAACTTTGTGATGCAAACTATCATGTTTCTTTTGAATCCTCTAAATGCATGATTAGACACAAGGAATTAAATGATTGTATGTTAGTTGGATATAGGAAATGAAATATCTATTATGTTGATCTTTCATATGCTTCTAACATTTCCACTAAGTGTCTTGTTGCGAAAGAAGAAGAAAGTTGGCTATGGCATAGGAGATTGGGGCACATCAACATGAAAAACATAGCCAAGGTAGCCAAGATGGAGTTGGTCAAAGGGCTACCAAAGATCAAGTATGTCAAGAACAAAATGTGTGATGCATGCCAAGAAGGAAAACAATCAAAAGCATCACACAAAGGTAAAACCTTAACTAATACTTCCTTACCATTAGAACTATTGCATCTTGACTTATTTGATTGCCATAGTACTCCTTCTTTAAATGGTAGCAAATATTGTTTAGTTATAGTAGATGATTTTTCTAGGTATACTTGGGTCTACTTTATGAAACATAAGGATGATACCTTAGAAATAATTATAGGATTTAGTAAAAGGGTTGAAAATGAAAAGAATTTCAAAATCAACCGGATCCGTAGTGATCATGGTGGTGAATTTGAGAATTCTAAATTTTCATAATTTTGTTTAGAGCAAGGGTACAAGCATGAGTTCTCTTGTCCTAGAACACCCCAACAAAATGGGGTGGTGGAAAGGAGAAATCGTGCCCTACAAGAGGCGGCTAGGACTATGCTTAATGCATATTCTCTACCTAGCTACTTGTGGGCGGAAGCGGTTAATACCGCTTGCTATATCCAAAATAGGGTTCAAATCCATAGGTTTTTAGGAAAGACACCATTTGAATTATGGAATGGGACTATTCCCACAATTCATTATTTCAAAGTCTTTGGATGTAAAGTTTATATTTTAAACACCAAAGATAACTTAGGAAAATTTGAATCCAAAGCGGATAAGGGAATCCTAGTTGGATACTCATCCACAAGTAGAGGATATAGAGTCTACAATAAGAGAACCCAAGGGATTGAGGAGTCCTCCAATGTTCAATTTTATGAAACTGTTAGGACCCTTGGAATGGCTAGAGGGGGGGGGTGATTAGCCTTTCTTCGTTTCTACAAAAATGTTAGCGGAAGCAATACAAAATATAAACACAAATCAAAGCAAGAAACAAAGCTAACACCCGATGTACGTGGTTCGGAGATGACGCTCCTACTCCACGGCAATCCGTAAGGTGGATTAGCCCTAATCAATCTTCACTAGAACCTCCTTTGGATGAACCAAGGTAGAGAAACCTTTCTTACAATACTCTCCTCTTCTTTACAATGATGGATGATCAAGAACAAGAGAAGAGGAGGTTTTGAATCACTAAAAACACTTGGAAATCTTGGTGAGCACGAGGATGTAGTTAGGAGCAAGAGCACTAGCTTCACCAAGTTCCCCATGGCCCCTTTTTATAGAAGAGTGGCTGTTTTTCCCGTTGGGCTTCGATCAGTCGATTGATGCTTACCATCAGTCGACTGCCGCCGAAGCCAACGACTTCTGAAATGCGATCTCCACGGAGATTCGTAGCCGCAATCTCCAACGGCCAGGTGATTAGTCGACTGATCCCTCCATCAGTCGACTGATGGAGTGATCAGTCGAGTGATCAAGGCAACAGTCGAGTGAGACTGCATTCTGTGGCGATTTTCTCCTTGATCAGTCGACTGCTTCCCTTGGCAGTCGATCGCAACATCGATCACATGACCAAGGCGATCGATGGCCGTGGTTTCACCGACTTAGTCGAACGCTGACGATCCGATACATCGTACACTTGATTTTATACCCTAGACCTAGACTCAACCTTCTAGCTCCTCATTAATCCTTGCGCCTTCAGGATCCCTCCGAGTCCGCGACTTGTTCATCCTTTGCGCTTTGCTTCCAGGAGCTTCCTTTGGTCTCGTCATGTCTTGGGTTTGCCAAATGCTTGGACTTTATGCCGCCAAGACTACAAACTTGGACTTATGCTGCCAAGACCTTACTTTGGACTTCCTTTGCCAAGGTTCACTTGGACTTTACGCTGCCAAGACTACAAGCTTGGTCTTACGCTGCCAAGTCCATCCCTTGGACTTTCCTTGCCAAGATCATACTTGGACTTCTCTTTTACCAAGTCTTCATCCTTGGATTTCCCTGTTACTTAAAAACATATTCACAATTAGATCACAAGATATTGCCTAACTTAGATGATTATCCAAACATCAAAACATATAAATGCTTGGAGCATTGTTGCACCAACAGAAACCACTAGTACCTACCCTAGAAAGTCCTCCATTGATAAGGATATTAATAACAATAATCAAGACATTACCCAAAAACTTCAAAATTTGACCATAAGGGGTAATGATCAAGGGGGAGGAAGAGGACATTCCGATGATGAAAGAAGGGTGGAAGATAACAATGATCAATTTGAAACCCCTTCTAGAACCCTAAGAATTCATCAAGATCATCCACTTGACCAAGTAGTAGGAGATATATCTCAAGGAGTAAGAACTAGGTCATTTCATAGAACTCCTACTAGTCAAGTTGCTCTTATTTCACAAATTGAGCCCAAATCGATCAATGATGCATTACATGATCCGGATTGGATCTTGGCAATGCAAGATGAATTGGCTCAATTTGAAAGGAGTCAAGTATGGGAGTTAGTACCTAGACCCAATGATAGCACCATAATTACTACAAGATGGGTCTTTAGGAATAAGCTAGATGACCAAGGAAATATCACTAGAAATAAGGATAGGTTAGTGGCTAGGGGATTCAATCAAGTTGAGAGGCTTGACTATGATGAGACTTATGCCCCGGTTGCTAGATTAGAATCTATTAGAATTCTCTTACGGTATGCTTCCTATATGGGATTTAAACTTTACCAAATCGATGTTGAATCGGCATTCTTAAATGGTTATATTAAGGAGGAAGTATATGTTGAGCAACCACCCGGGTTTGAGAACATAGATTATCCAAACCACGTATATAAGCTTAGGAAAGCATTATATGGGTTAAAACAAGCTCCCCGGGCATGGTATGAAAGATTGTCATCTTTCTTAATTTCTAAGGATTTTAGGAGAGGCCAAGTAGATCAAACCTTGTTTATAAAGTCAACATTAAAGGATATCTTTATAGCCCAAATATATGTTGATGACATTATTTTTGGGTCAACAAATGATGATCTTCTTCAAGACTTTATAAAAAACATGGAAAATGAATTTGAAATGAGTTTAGTTGGAGAGCTCAACTTTTTCCTAGGGTTACAAGTCAAACAAACCAATGAAGGTATTCATATTTATCAAACCAAATATGCAAATGAAATGATCAAGAAATTTGGTTTGGAAAATGTCAAAATTGTAACCACTCCTATGGCCACTAGCACTAGAATAGATAGTGATCATGATGGAAAATCAATTGATCTTAAACTTTATAGGAGTATGATTGGTAGCCTACTATACCTAACCGCTAGTAGACCCGATATCTTATTTGCGATAGGTATGTGTGCAAGATACCAATCTTGTGCCAAAGAATCACATTTAGTAGCCGTTAAGAGAATTTTAAGATATATTAAAGGCACCCTAAATGTAGGACTTTGGTATCCTAGGACTAGGTCCTTTGAGTTGCTTGGTTATACCGATTCCGATTATGCCGATTGCAAATTGGATAGGAAGAGTACTAGTGGTGGATGCCAATTTCTTGGGTCCTCCCTAGTTAGTTGGAGTAGTAGGAAGCAACATTGTGTTGCTTTATCAACCACCGAAGCCGAATATGTGGCTATGGGTGGTTGTGTAGCTCAATTACTTTGGATGAGACATACTCTTGAGGACTATGAGCTACACTACTCTAACATTAAAGTTTATTGTGACAATATGAGTACCATCAACTTGACCAAAAATCTGGTACATCACTCTAGGACCAAGCACATTGAAGTGAAACATCACTTCATAAGAGATCATGTGGCAAGAGGGGACATTGAACTTAATTATGTAGAATCTAAGTCTAACCTTGCTGATATCTTCACCAAAGCTCTTCCCGAAACCGAATTTTCATCATTAAGGAGAGAGCTTGGTATGTGCTTTGTAGGGTAAAAGTCTAGGTTTGCATGATCACATAGTCATATGTTAGCCTTATACCTTGATGCATCTCACAAAAGCCTTAAGCAACCTTGATTTTTGTATTGAGACATTTAGGAACATGTGAGATGATAGGGAAGGTGTACTTGGCTCATCATGCTTGTTATGATGCATTACTATGAGCCAATGACACACCTAGAGACATGAATACCTCATGGACCAATCATTGGGAAGGCTTGTATTCAAGTAATGAATACATAGCTCTAAGAACATGGTTGGAAATTCTAAATCATATATATTTTAAACTATGTTCATCATATTTTGAAAAACAGTTTTCAAGTGGAACACAAAAGTGGTACAAAGTTTGCAAATTTTTAGAACCTTTTATTAGTTTTCAAGTTTGTATCAATATTGAAATCTAGGAAACATATATTTTTCAAACTATTTTTCCTTAATAAAGTTTGATCTCAGAAATGTGTCCACAAAATTTCGTGATTTTTCAAGGTTTCTAGAATTTCTAACGCATTTCTGAAATTGGGCTAAAAAGGCTGAAATTTCGATTTCAGGCATAGCAGTCGGCTGGTTCAGAAACCAGTCGACTGATACACTGTGTTTTCTGATAAATAGCTCCATTTTCTGATATTTAGTGTATCTTTGATGTCTTAAAACTATAGCATGATAATATTGAGTATAAACAAATTTTTAGGACTGTTTTATGCAGTGTTTTAGGGGGAGTTTTATAAAATGTATCTTTTCATCCCCAAACTTCCATTGTTGGTGCAAAGCTAGGACTTAATTTTTGAATCTTTGTTATGCTTTGCTTCAAATATTATTTACATATCATGAAGCATATCTTGGATTAAGGGGGAGCTTAATATCAATCCTATACCTTAGTCCAAGTTCCAACATCCTTAATTCTTTCAAGAAATCTATGAATTCCTCTCTTTTCGATGTATGTCAAAGGGGGAGAAGGAAGGAATGGTTAAGTTAGAATTCATATTATGTGCATATTGAGAAGACCTAACTTATATGATTGCCAAACATCAAAAAGGGGGAGATTGTTGGTACAACAATGTCCCAAGCATTTATATGTTTTGATGTTTGGATAATCATATAAGTTAGGCAATGTTTTGTGATCTAATTGTGAATATGTTTGAGTGACAGGGAAATCCAAGTATGAAGACTTGGTAAAAGAAAAGTCCAGGTATGATCTTGGCAAGGGAAGTCCAAGGGATGGACTTGGCAGCGTAAGACAAAGCTTGTAGTTTTGGCAGCGTAAAGTCCAAGTGAACCTTGGCAAAGAGAAGTCCAAGGGATGGACTTGGCAGCGTAATACAAAGCTTGTAGTCTTGGCAGCGTAAAGTCCAAGAGAACCTTAGCAAAGGAAGTCCAAAGTAAAGTCTTGGCAGCATAAGTCCAAGCTTATAGTCTTGGCGGCGTAAAGTCCAAGCATTTGGCAACCCAAGACATGACGAGGCTGAAGGAAGCTCTTGAAGGCAGGCGCAAGGATGAAGGAAGAGTTAGAAGGTCAAGTCTAGGTCTAGGGGGTGGAATCAAGTATGAAATATTCATACTTGATGAGTATCAATCGACTGATACGATGTATCAGTCGATCGATCGATGTATCGATCGGCAGTCGGCGTTCGGAGTCGGTGAAACCACGATGATCGATCGACCGCCTTAGTCATGGCGATCGGCGATGTTGCGATCGATCGGACCGATCAAGGAAAATTCACCACGAATGCGCTCACTCATTGCGGCTTTGATCACTCGATCGATCACTCCATCGATCGATGGAGGATCGGACTGATAGGACTCCCGTTGGAAATGGCGGCTTCGAATCCCCGTGGATCCGCTTTGTCAGAAGACGTTATCTTTGATGGTAGTCGACTGAAGGTAATCATCAGTCGACTGATCAAAGCCCAACGGAAAAAACAACCCCTTTTCTATAAGAGGGGGCCTTGGGGAGCTTAGTGAAGTTAGTGCTCTCATTCCTAGCTACACCTCTATGCTCACCAAGCTTTCTCCAAGTGTTTTTATGATTCTAAACCTCCTCTTCTCTAATCTTAATCTTCCATGATTGTAAAGAAGAGGAGTGCATTGTAAGACAAGGTTTCTCCACCTTGGTTCATACAAAGGAGGTTTTAGTGAAGATTGGCTAGGGCTAATCCACCTTATGGATTACCGTGGAGTAGGAGCGTCATCTCCGAACCACGTACATCGGGTGTTAGCATTGTTTTCTTGCTTCGTATTCTTATTTACATTTGTATTTGTTGTTAGGACCCTTGGAATGGCTAGAGGGGGGGTGATTAGCCTTTCTTGTTTCTACACAAAATGTTAGCGGAAGCAATACAAATATAAGCACAAACAAAAACAAGAAACAAAACTAACACCCGATGTAACATGGTTCGGAGATGACGCTCCTACTCCACGGCAATCCGTAAGGTGGATTAGCCCTAATCAACCGTCACTAGAACCTCCTTTGGATGAACCAAGGTGGAGAAACCTTTCTTACAATTCTCTCCTCTTCTTTACAATGATGGATGATCAAGAACAAGAGAAGAGGAGGATTTAAATCACTAAAAACACTTGGAAGGCTTGGTGAGCACGAGAGAATAGTTAGGAGCAAGAGCACTAGCTTCACCAAGCTCCCCATGACCCCTTTTATGAAGAGGGCTATTTTTCCGTTGGCGTCGATCACGACCGATGCATGCCATCACGATCATTGCCGGCCAACGACCAAACGCGATCTCCGCGGAGATTCGTGAGCACAATTTCCAGCGGCCAGTGATCACGACCGATCCCTCCATCACGATCGTGATGGGGTGATCATCGAGTGATCAAGGCGCGATGAGTGAGATCGCATTCTGCGTGGCGATATTTCTCTTGATCGATCGATGTCATTTTCGTGATCGATCACGAATCGCCGACCGATCCGATCAAGCCGGATCGATGGTCGTGGTTTCATTCTCGACTCGATGAACGCTGACGGGCCGATCGATACATCGTATCGCGATCGATACTCATCAAGTATGAGTAATTCATACTTGATTTTATACCCTAGACCTAGACTCAACCTTCTAGCTCCTCAATAAGCCTTGCGCCTTCAGGATCCCTCCGAGTCCGCGACTTGTTCATCCTTTGCGCTTTGCTTCCAAGAGCTTCCTTCTTTACATGTCTTGGGTTGCCAAATGCTTGGACTTTACGCCGCCAAGACTACAAGCTTGGACTTATGCTGCCAAGACTTTACTTTGGACTTCCTTTGCCAAGGTTCACTTTGGACTTTATGTTGCCAAGACTACAAGCTTGGTCTTATGCTGCCAAGTCCATCCCTTGGACTTCCTTTGCCAAGATCATACTTGGACTTCCTTTTACCAAGTACTTCACCCTTGGATTTTCCTGTCACTTAAACACATTCGTAATTAGATCACAAGATATTGCCTAACTTAGATGATTAGCCAAACATCAAAACATATAAATGCTTGGAGCATTGTTGCACCAACAATCTTCCCCTTTTTGATGTTTGACAATCATTTAAGTTAGGTCTTTAAAGATACACACATAATCATCTAACTTAAGCATTCCTTCTCCCCCTTTGACATACATCAAAAAGAGAAGGATGAAAGAATTAAGAATGTTGGATCTTGGACTAAGGTATTAGATTGAAATTAAGCTCCCCCTTAATCCAAGATAGGATGTAAATTAGATTTGAAGCAAAGCATAATCTAAAATTCAAAAGTTAAATCCTAACTTTGCACCAACAATGGTTTTGGGGATAAAAGGATAGAATTTATTGAAACTCCCTAAACCATCAGATAAGCATCTAAAACTCGTTTATACACAATATTATCATACTAGAGTGTTAGGACATCAAAAATACACCAAATATCAGAAAATAGGGCTTATTATCAGAAAACCCAGTGTATCGGTCAGTATATACGAACAATCACTATCGCCTAAAATCGAAATTTCAGCCTTTTCAAATTCATTTTCGAAATGTAGAAATTCCAGAAATCTCGAAAAATCACGAAATTTTGCGTACACATTTCTGAAATCATACTTTATTAAGGAAAAATAATTTGAAAAATATATGTTTTCCAGATTCCAAGATTGATACAAATTTGAAACTTACAAAGTTCTAAAGAATTTTCAACCTTTGTATCACTTTTGTGATTCACTTGAAAACTGTTTTCCAAAATATAATGAACATAGTTTAAAATATATATGATTTGGAATTTCCAACCATGTTCTTAGAGCTATGTACTCATTACTTGAATACAAGCCTTGCCAATGGTTGGTCCATAAGGTATTTATGTCTCTAGGTGTGTCATTGGCTCATAGTAATGCATCATAACAAGCATGATGAGCCAAGTACACCTTCCCTATCATCTCACATGGTTCTAAGTGTCTCAATACAAAAATCAAGGTTTCTTAAGGCTTTTTGTGAGATGTATCAAGGTATAAGGATAACATATAAACATGGGATCATGCAAACCTAGAATTTTACTCTACAAGGCACATACCAAGCTCTCTCCTTAAAGATGAAAATTCATTTTAAGAGCTTTGGTGAAGATATCGCAAGATTGGACTTAGATTCTACATAATTAAGTTCAATGTCCCTCTTGCCACATGATCTCTTATGAAGTGATGTTTCACTTCAATGTGCTTGGTCCTAGAGTGATGTACCGGATTTTTGGTCAAGTTGATGGTACTCACATTATCACAATAAACTTTAATGTTAGAGTAGTGTAGCTCATAGTCCACAAGAGTATGCCTCATCCAAAGTAATTGAGCTACACAACCACCCATAGCCACATATTTGGCTGGTTGATAAAGCAACACAATGTTGCTTCCTACTACTCAACTAACTAGGAGGACCCAAGAAATTGGCATCCACCACTAGTACTTTTCCTATCCAATTTGCACCCGCATAATCGAATCGGTATAACCAAGTAATTCAAATGACCTAGTCCTAGGATACCAAAGTCCTACATTTAGGGTGCCTTTAATATACCTTAATATTTTTTTGACGGCTACCAAATGTGATTCTTTGGCACAAGATTGGTATCTTGCACACATACCTACCGCAAATAAAATGTCGGGTCTACTAGCGGTTAGGTATAGTAAGCTACCAATCATACTCCTATAAAGTTTAAGATCAATTGATTTACCTTCATGATCACTATCTATCCTAGTGCTAGTGGCCATAGGAGTGGTTACAATTTTGGCATTTTCCAAACCAAATTTCTTGATCATTTCATTTGCATATTTGGTTTGATAAATATGAATACCCTCATTGGTTTGTTTGACTTGTAAACCTAGGAAAAAGGTAAGCTCTCCAACCAAACTCATTTCAAATTCATTTTCCATATTTTTTATAAAGTCTTGAAGAAGATCATCATTTGTTGACCCAAAGATGATATCATCAACATATACTTGAGCTATGAATATATCTTTTAATGTTGACTTTATAAACAAAGTTTGATCTACTTGGCCTCTTCTAAACTCCTTAGAAATTAAGAAGGATGACAATCTTTCATACCATGCCCGGGGAGCTTGTTTTAACCCATATAATGCTTTCCTAAGCTTACATACATGATTTGGATAATCTATGTTCTCAAATCCGGGTGGTTGCTCTACATATACTTCCTCCTTAATAAAACCATTTAAGAATGCCGATTTAACATCCATTTGATAAAGTTTAAATCCCATGAAGGAAGCATACCCTAAGAGAATCCTAATAGATTCTAACCTTGCCACCGGGGCATAAGTCTCATCATAGTCAAGCCCCTCAACTTGATTGAATCCCCTAGCAACCAACCTAGCCTTATTTCTAGTGATATTTGATCATCTAGCTTATTCCTAAAGACCCATCTTGTAGTAATTATGGTGCTATCATTGGGTCTAGGCACTAATTCCCACACTTGACTTCTCTCAAATTGAGCCAATTCATCTTGCATTGCCAAAATCCAATCCGGATCATGTAATGCATCATTGATCGATATGTGATCAATTTGTGAGATAAGAGCAAATTGACTAGTAGGAGGTCTATGAAATGACCTAGTTCTTACTCCTTGAGATAGATCTCCTACTACTTGGTCAAGTGGATGATCTTGATGAATTCTTAGGTTTCTAGAAGGCGTTTCAATTTGATTATCATTATCTTCCACCCTTCTTTCATCATCGGAGTCTCCTCTTCCTCCCCCTTGATCATTACCCCTAATGGTCAAATTTTGAAGTTTTTGGGTAATGTCTTGATTATTGTCATTAATATCCTTATCAATGGAGGACTTTCTAGGGTAGGTACTAGTAGTTTCATCAAATTGAACATTGGAAGACTCCTCAATCCCTTTGGTTCTCTTATTGTAGACTCTATACCCTCTACTTGTGGATGAGTATCCAACTAGGATTCCCTCATCCGCTTTTGATTCAAATTTTCCTAAGTTATCTTTGGTGTTTAGAATATAAACTTTACACCCAAAGACTTTGAAATAATGAATTATGGGTATAGTCCCATTCCATAATTCAAATGGTGTTTTTCCCAAAAACCTATGGATTTGAACCCTATTTTGGATATAGCAAGCGGTATTAACCGCTTCCGCCCACAAGTAGCTAGGTAGAGAATATGCATTAAGCATAGTCCTAGCCGCCTCTTGTAGGGCACGATTTCTCCTTTCCACCACCCCATTTAGTTGGGGTGTTCTAGGACAAGAGAACTCATGCTTGTACCCTTGCTCTAAACAAAATTGTGAAAATTTTAGATTTTCAAATTCACCACCATGATCACTACGGATCCGGTTGATTTTGAGACTCTTTTCATTTTCAACCCTTTTACTAAATCCTATGATTATTTCTAAGGTATCATCCTTATGTTTCATAAAATAGACCCAAGTATACCTAGAAAAGTCATCTACTATAACCAAACAATATTTATTACCATTTAAAGATGGAGTACTATGGCAATCAAATAAGTCAAGATGCAATAATTCTAATGGTAAAGAAGTATTGGTTAGGGTTTTACCTTTGTGTGATGCCTTTGTTTGTTTTCCTTCTTGGCATGCATCACACAATTTGTTCTTGACATACTTGATCTTTGGTAGCCCTTTGACCAACTCCATCTTGGCTACCTTGGCTATTTTTTTCATGTTGATATGCCCCAATCTTCTATGCCATAGCCAACTTTCCTCTTCTTTTGCAACAAAACACTTAGTAGAAATGTTAGAAGCATATGAAAGATCAACATAATAGATATTTGATTTCCTATATCCAACTAACATGCAATCATTTAATTCCTTGTGTCTAATCATGCATTTAGAGGATTCAAAAGAGACATGATAGTTTGCATCACAAAGTTGACTAACACTTAATAAATTAAATTTCATATTTTCAACTAGCAAGACTTTGTGAATAACAATTTTGGGGGATACCTCAATTGTTCCTCTTCCTAATATCTTGAGTTTTCCACTATTCCCAAAAGACACCGCTCCCTTCTTCACATATTTAATTGTGGAGAACTTGCTCACATCCCCGGTCATATGTGTTGAGCAACCGCTATCCACAATCCACATACCTCGCTCTCCTACCTAAATCACATGAAAAACACAAGCTTTTGGTACCCAAACATTTGGACCGGTAACATTAAGTAAAAACTTCTTAGGTACCCAAGCTTTCTTAACCTTACCCTTAATAGTTGCTTTCCTATTTATTAATGAAATGTAAGCAACTTCTTTTTCTTTTGGCTTATAACCTAAACCGGCCTTGTTATAAACCGCTCTTTGTCTACTAAGAATCATATCAAGACACTTTGAGCCATATGAAAATTTTTCTAAACATGCTTTTAATTCACTAACCTCATCCTTAAGTTTGTCATTTTCTTCCTTAAGCATGCAAGAATCAACATGTGAAGGTTTTTCATTTTTAATAGCCTTTAGTTCTACCTTCATGCTCTTAACCTTAGATTTTGACTTATCTAGAGCTTCTTTAAGATACGCAATTGATTTATAGAGAAGCATAACCTTGGGAGAATTCATTACCTCATCGTCACTAGATGACGATTCATCACTTGAAGAATCTTCTTGACTTGATGTGCCAGAATCATCTTCTAATGCCATGAGTGCCACATGGCATGTGATATGGCAAAGCTCATCATCGGATGAAGAGTCTTCAACACTTGGTGTGTCCCATGTGGTTTGAGGCACCATGACCTCCTTCTTCTTCTTTTCCTTCTTGTCCTTCTTTTTCTTTTCCTTTTCTTCCTTCTTCTTTAGTTCTGGGCAATTCGGCTTTATATGCCCCTTCTTGTTGCAAGCATGGCAAATCACATTATTGCTAAAACTTGAATTACCATTAAATTTACCTTTTGAGGAATGAGACCCCTTCCTTGCTTCTCTATTCTTGAACTCTCTTGACTTTCTATAAAGCTTCTTGACGAAATTTTCCATTTCACTAGATGAATCCCCATCGCAACTTGACTCATCCTCCGACTCGGATGATGATGAAGCTTCTTTTCTTTCCTTCTTCTTATTTTCTTTCTTGTCCTTCTTTTCAACAAATAGAGCTAACCCCTTTTCCTTAGAGGACATGTTAGTTTGCTCATGTAATTCAAACTCACAAAATAATTCATCAATTTTAATTTGAGATAGATCCCTAGTTACCTTAATGGCATCAACTATAGAGGTCCATAAAGAATTTCTAGGAAATGCTTGTAAGATATACCTTACCAAATCCCGATTGTCGACTCGCTCACCTATGATATGGAGTCCGTTCACAATTTCCTTGAACCTTCCATGCATTTGACTTATGGTTTCATGCATCTTCATTTGGAAGGCTTGAAGTTGTCCAATTAATAGGTCCTTCTTGGCCCTCTTTGACTCCTTGGAACCTTCATTTAGCTCAATGAGCTTTTCCCATAGCTCCTTGGCGGATTCAAAAGGCCCCACCTTGTTGAGTTGCTCCATTGTGACGCCACATTGGATGGTGAGGACGACCTTTGCATTTGATTCAAATTTCTTGTTTATTTCTCTTGTCCAATCCTTGCTTGGAATAGGGTGTCCATGTTCATCCACCGGTTCCTCGAAGCCATCTACAACACTATGCCAAATTTCAATATTACTCATAAGATAGTACTTCATCCTACCTTTCCAATACGCAAAGTGACTCCCATCGAAGAGCGGTGGCTTGGCGATGCTATATCCCTCTTGAAGAGCCATTGATGTCTTGGTTGATGGTGAGATCTTCCAAGCTAACCTGGCTCTGATACCACTTGTTAGGACCCTTGGAATGGCTAGAGGGGGGGGGGTGATTAGCCTTTCTTGTTTCTACACAAAATGTTAGCGGAAGCAATACAAATATAAGCACAAACAAAAATAAGAAACAAAACTAACACCCGATGTAACGTGGTTCGGAGATGACGCTCCTACTCCACGGTAATCCGTAAGGTGGATTAGCCCTAATCAACCGTCACTAGAACCTCCTTTGGATGAACCAAGGTGGAGAAACCTTTCTTACAATTCTCTCCTCTTCTTTACAATGATGGATGATCAAGAACAGGAGAAGAGGAGGATTTAAATCACTAAAAACACTTGGAAGGCTTGGTGAGCATGAGAGAATAGTTAGGAGCAAGAGCACTAGCTTCACTAAGCTCCCCATGGCCCCTTTTTATAGAAGAGGGGCTATTTTTCCCGTTGGGCGTCGATCAGTCGACTGATGCATGCCATCAGTCGACTGCCGCCGAAGCCAACGACTTCTGAAACGCGATCTCCGCGGAGATTCATAGCCGCAATTTTCAACGGCCAGGTGATCAGTCGACTGATCCCTCCATCAGTCGACTGATGGGGTGATCAGTCGAGTGATCAAGGCAGCAGTCGAGTGAGACTGCATTCTGTGGCGATATTTCTCTTGATCAGTTGACTGATATCATTTTCAGTCGACTAATCGCAGAATCGATCGATCCGACGATCAACCGATCGTGATGGTCGTGGTTTCATTCTCGACTACCAACGAGCGCTGATCGGGCCGATCGATACATCGTGTCGGATCGATACTCATCAAGTATGAGTAATTCATACTTGATTTTATACCCTAGACCTAGACTTAACCTTCTAGCTCCTCAATAAGCCTTGCGCCTTCAGGATCCCTCCGAGTCCGTGACTTGTTCATCCTTTGCGCTTTGCTTCCAAGAGCTTCCTTCGGTTTCGTCATGTCTTGGGTTGCCAAATGCTTGGACTTTACGCCGCCAAGACTACAAGCTTGGACTTATGCTGCCAAGACTTTACTTTGGACTTCCTTTGCCAAGGTTCACTTTGGACTTTATGCTGCCAAGACTACAAGCTTGGTCTTATGCCGCCAAGTCCATCCCTTGGACTTCCTTTGCCAAGATCATACTTGGACTTCCTTTTACCAAGTACTTCATCCTTGGATTTCCCTGTCACTTAAACACATTCGTAATTAGATCACAAGATATTGCCTAACTTAGATGATTAGCCAAACATCAAAACATATAAATTCTTGGAGCATTGTTGCACCAACATTTGTATTGCTTCCACTAACATATTTTGTAGAAACGAAGAAAGGCTAATCACCCCCCTCTAGCCAATATAAAGATCCTAACAAGGTGTATCAGTCGACTGGTACCATGTGGCAGTCGACTGGTGTGAGTCAACTAGGGTTTGACTGTGGGGAGTGCCCTAGCAATCGATTGCCAGAGGTGGGCAATCGACTACTGAACCGAGTAGTCGACTGATCTTGTGATCAGTCGATTGGTGCTCGTTATTTTGGGCACAGAATAGAGTCTGACTTGACTGCTAGGGTTTGTAGTCGAGTGAAGGTTCGATCAGTCGACTGATGGACATGATCAGTCGACTGATGTCTTATCCGTTGGATTTTTCCAGCGTGGATTGCACCGTTGTCTCACAGCAACAGTGTCATCAGTCGATTGATGGTCCCGATCAGTCGACTGATAGGCGAAATCTAGCCCAGGCAGCAGCTATAAAGGAAGCTCGTGGAGGAGGATTTTGTAACTGGTTCTTGAAGAGTTTTGGGGGCGATTTGCTACTGAAAATCAGGGTCTCCAAGTGCTTTTCAAGCAACCATCAAGCAAGCAATCAAAAGAGCAATTGTAAAGTGTTGTTTTCTTTACTTGTTGTGTATTTCATTTGTATCTTGCTTGTATTTATTTCTTACTTTTGTAAGAGTTATTGTACGAGGTTTCTCCACCTCCGACGTGTTGTCGAGAAGGAGTTTATTATTTAGTGGTGTTTGTGGCATCGCTAGAGCTTTTTAGAGCTCAATCCGTGGAGTAGGATCCATTCGGTTCTGAACCACGTTATATCCTTATGTCTTGATTGTGTTTGTGTATTTGTATTGTATATTTTCTATTTCCGTTGCGTACTAATATATTTGTAGCAAGCACGATCATGAATGAATTCCATCGAAGCATCGAAAAGTGCTATTCACCCCCCCCCCCTTTAGTGGTCATCGAATCCTCAACAATTGGTATCAGAGCCCGGGGCTCTTCTACGGACTAACACCCGGGAGCAAAAGACGCTAGAGGGAAAGAAGATGGATTTTCAAGAAAAGCTAGGATGGGACATCAACACACCACCACCATATGATCAAGAAGATTTTTCGGCGTGGAGGGCTAGAATAGAAACATTCTTGATGATGGACATAGAAGATTGGTTCATCGTCATGGAAGGTTTTGAACTACCTTGTAACAAGAAGGGAGAGGGCTTGAAGTTTAAGAAGTGGACCCAAGAGCAACGTCTTAAGTTCAAGACCGAAGTTAAGGTAACATAACTTTTAGAAGATTTGATACCTAATGATATTTTGTCTAGGCTAGGAGATTACATGGATACCAAGGAGCTATGGAGCAAGTTGGAAAGATTCCTTGAGGAGCCCAAAGAACAAGAGTGCTCATCGGCTCAGTTGGAGGAGGAGATCGAAGAAGAGATCACATCATCCTCATCACAAGAAAGTGATGATTCGGAAGTTGATGGAGAATCAACATCCGGATCAGGATTGGTGGAAGAAGAGGAAGAAGTAGAAGAAGCCTCCACCTCTAGAATTGAGGGGGAGGAGATTAGATCATCTACACCGGAGCAACCTCAAGAGGAACTATCAACCTCCGGTCGAGAAGATGAATAAGCTCAAGAGGCTTCCACCACGGACCTAGGTAACTCAAACATATGTGTTAATAATAAAATGCATATAATGTGTTTTGAGTGTAGGGAGTTTGGGCACTATAAGATCAAGTGCCCAAATAAAGTAAAGAAGTCTCAACTGGCACTAAAGATCAAGGATGTCGGTCCCCCAACAATCAAAAGCAAGGAGAAAGTGATTTGCTTCAAATGCTGACTATCGGGTCATTACCGGAGTCAATGCCCAAAGGAGAGAAAAAAGCTAAAAAGGGAGCATCACATGTAGGGGGAGCTAAGGCTAACCCTAAGGTGTATTTTAGTAATGCTCCTTATAATTTAAATGTCAAAAAGCATGCTAGGAATTTTAATTCTCTTGCAATTTATCATGAAAAGCATGCTAGGAATAAAAAGTATTTTTGTCTAGGAGCTAAGAGTGTTCATTTTAATAATAAGGAGAAATTTTGGACTAATATCCCTAGAAAAACCTTACCTAGGGAATCTATTAGAAAAATTGAAGACCACCTAGGTTTTAATCCCAAATGGATTAGGCATATGTCTAGAAAGAACAATGCCTAAAGATTAAATCAAGATTCAAAAATTGGGAAATTAGAAAAGGAAAATCAAGCCTTGAGATCAAGGCTTGAGAAACTTGAAAAGACCCTTGTAAAAATGATAAATCAAATGCAAAGGTCAAATGGTCAAACTCTAGGGTCTAGAAGTCAAAGTCAAAACCTAGGGCATAGGAGACAAGAGTCAACCAAGGGCAAGAAAAGTTTGGGTCACAAACCTAAGCCTAAGGTGAAGGTTTTGGAACCGAAGCTCTGATACCACTTGAAGGTAGGAAACTTTGCTTCCCACTTCAACGCAGTCGCTTGTTCATGGCAATCCCTTCTACGTCCCCGGATAAAAATTTTATCCTTGACAAAGAGGGATTACCCAAGCTACTGTTTCATCATCGTGCTATTCGATTAGAGTGGTTACTTGAATAAACTTGTTGTTCAAGCAACCAACTTCTATTCTACGATTAGCCACGGAATAGATGATGTACGGATCGCCGGTTTTTGCATTTGTATTCAGGGTCCAAGTAAATTAGCCACATAACAAAACATACAACATGCATATAATTGAAAAACAATTATAGACATAATACAAAAGAATATAAACAAGCATTATACATCTCGATCTTCTATTGTATGTCCTTCCTCCTTTTGGACGTCGTGTGGGCGACGATCTTCCAAAAGTCGAAGCCCCCTAGATCACCAATCTTTCTTTCCTTGTTCACTCCGAAGAAAGGAAGATAATAAAACAAAACTCTTCTCCTTCCTTTAACCGACCACCAAGCTCCAACCTTGATGCTTGCCACCGGCCAAAAAGAAAATAGAAGAGGAAGTGGGCGCCAGCCAAGAGCTCCAAGGAATCACCCTAACCCTTGTTTCCACCGGCCAAGGAGAAGAGGAAGAAGAGGTTGGGCGCTGGCCAAGGTTGAGAGAAGGAAAGGGGCACCGACCAAAACCCTAGGAAAAACCTTCCAAAAGTGTGGCCGCCCAAGCCTCCAAGCCCTAGCCGCCCAAACCCTAATCCCCTCTTCAATTGCTCTTGCTGCCCACCCCTTAAGCCATATTTATAGAGCTAGGCCTAAGCCTTCTTTTAATCTCCACAGTAGGTTCTAGGGATTTAATCTCAACCGTCGGATCTAGAGATTTAATCTCCACCGTCGGATCTAGAGTTTTATTTTCCACCATCGGATCTTGGTTCCATGAGGTTTTAATAGGCTACAATAGGGACCATGAGGAGGAGTTGGATCTTGGCCACCCAATGGATCAAGCCCACATAAAGTCCGATCCATTAATGATAATCCATTCTACTAGAGGATTATCATTGATCAACCTCACCAACCCCCATAAGTTAATATGGGCTCCATATATTATTTGTACATTTATCTTCCCGTGTTTAAGATCTCGAATGTCCGTCAATTAATTAATTTATTGATAATTAATAAATCAGCATCTAACTCCATGAGTAGTACCACTCAACCTTATCATCATGCCGGACCAAGTCCACCTGCAGGGTTTACATGATGAACCTTATGAGCTCCTCAAGGGGACATCATCATCATAATATATAGGACATAGTTTCCTCCTATAATCAACGACACACCATATAAATAATATCATTTCCCAACTTACCGAGCCTATCGATTTACTCTATAAATCTCGTCCATTGGTAAATCAAAGAAATGAATATTAAGTATATGTGGCCGTTATTATATCGGGATTAAGAGCATGTACAACATAATATCTGAGGTCCGATTCGATTATGTAGTCAGCAATAAATCGAATCACCTCTAAGTCGGTCCTGCTCAATACACACAAAGTGTACTAGTGTAATTCTATGGTCAAGACAAACCAATACCAAATCACACTACAACCATTCCAATGGTTTGTCCGTAACCATCTCGGTTGTGATCCTTTACTTATACTTTACAAGGAACTGATAACATGATCTCCCGTGTGACACTACACACCATGTTATCTATAACGTAATGTATTAGAGAAATTGCATAACCATAAATATGCAAAAAATGATCATGTGATTCTTATTTCAAAATAAAGATGTTCATACAAAAGATAGATTTTTCAGTATACATCCCAATAATCTCCCACTTATACTAAAAGACTATGCTATCCTCAAACTGCCATACATCTGATTCTCATTCCCTCCACATGCCTATCAAAAGCTCTCGCTGGAAGGGCCTTAGTGAAAGGATCTGCTAGGTTATCCTCCGATGCAATCTTGGCCACAACAACTTCTTCTCTCTTTACGATTTCTTGTATTAAGTGGTACTTACGCTCTATGTGTTTACTTGCCTTATGGACTCGTGGTTCCTTCGAGTTTGCAACTGCACCACTATTATCACAATAAATTGTGATAGTTCTGGGCAAATCAGGAATCACATCCAAGTCCATCAAGAAGTTCCTAAGCCACACAGCTTCTTTGGCCGCCTCAGAGGCTGCCACATACTCAGCTTCCATGGTAGAGTCCGCCATGCATTTCTGCTTGACACTCCTCCATACAATGGCTCCACCTCCCAAAGTAAACACAAAACTCGAGGTAGACTTACTGTTATCCTTATCTGATTGGAAGTCGGAATCTGTGTAACCCACAGGGAGTAATTGGTCTGTCTAGTAAACTAGCATATAATCCCTAGTCCTTCTCAGGTACTTAAATATATGCTTTACTGCAGTCCAATGTCCATGTCCTGGATTACTCTGATATCTACTAACCATGCCCACGACAAAGTAGATATCCGATCTCGTACATAACATCGCATACATGAGGCTTCCTACTGTCGAAGCATAAGGAACTGCCTTCATCTCCTCTATCTCCTTAGATGTTCTAGGACACATCTCCTTAGATAAAGGAACTCCATGCCTGAAAGATAGAAAACCTTTCTTGGAGTTTTGCATGCTAAAATGATCCATAATGGTGCCTATGTATGAAGCTTGAGATAAGCACAACATCCTTTTCCTACGATCCCTTATAACCTTGATCCCAAGGATGTGTCCCACTTCTCCCAAGTTCTTCATATCAAACTGTTTGGACAACCATACCCTTACATCCGATACTACCTTGATATTGTTGCCAATTAACAAAATGTCATCTACGTATAGTACAAGAAATACCACTACGTTTCCATCACATCTCTTGTATACTATACACAAGACTCATCCGGACTTTGAATAAATCCATAAGACTGGATTACCTCATCAAAGCAGATGTTCCAAGACCTCGAAGCTTGCTTCAATCCATAAATGGATCGATTAAGCTTGTACACAAGATACTCTTTTCCCTTTGCAATGAATCCCTCTGGTTGCTTCATATAGATGTTTTCCTCAAGACTTCCATTAAGGAAAGCTATCTTGACATCCATCTGCCATACCACATAATCCATATGAGCAGCAATACATAAGAGAATCCGGATAGACTTAAGCATGGCTACCGACGAAAAAGTCTCCTCATAATCGATACCCTCTTTCTAAGTATACCCCTTCGCAACAAGCCTCGCTTTGAAGGTCTCAAACTTCCCGTCTATTCCTCTCTTTCTTTTGTAGATCCACTTGCATCCAATGGCTTTTACACCATTGGGTGGTTCTACTAGCTCCCAGATCTGATTTGAATCCATAGATTCAATCTCAACATTAATTACACTTTGCCAAGATACCACATCTTTATCTTGGATCGCCTCGTCATATGTCCAGGGATCAAGTTTATGTTCGCCAGAGATCAAATCAGAAGATTCTCCCAAGAACATAAATCTATCAGGCTGTCTAACAACCCTCCCACTACGACGAGCTATCACCTGTGTATCCTCTGTGACACGCGGTGCAGTGACTTGTGGTATATCCTCTTGTACCGGTGGTACTGAAGTGGTGACTTCCCCTTTCAATTCCTCTAGAACAATCTTACTCATGGGCTTGTGGTTCATCACATAGTCTTCCTCTAGAAATCTGGCGTTCGTGTTAATGATCACCCTCTGATCTCTAGGACTATAAAACAAACCACCTTTCATTCCTCTAGGATAGCCAACGAACATGCACACTTCTGAATGAGGTTCCAACTTACCAGCATCTACCTTCAGCACATGTGCTGGACTATCCTAAATCTGAATATGTCTCAAACTAGGCTTTCGCCCAGTCCACAATTCTGTCGGAGTAGAAGGCATTGATTTAGATGGAACCAAGTTCAGAATATACACTATCGTATCTAGAGCATATCCCCAGAACGAATCTGGCAACTCAGAATAACTCATCATCGATCTAACCATCTCCATAAGAGTCCTATTCCTTCGCTCTGCTGCACCATTTTGATGGGGTGTGTTGGGTTTCCGGCACTGCGACGAGTGTGTGTTCGAACATGTTTCGCAAACATGTGCACAGCGGAAGAAATAAAAATAATAAATCTACATTTATTACAACACACACATCACACGCATGCATAGTACAACATGTGTAGACATAACCGTAAATTTAAATTTTCAATAAAAGGAAATTTAACTACGTATACCTTTCGTATCACTTGTAGCGAGAACGGCATCAACCGGAACGATCCTCGCTAGAATCGTCTCTATCCGTATCCACGCCGAGTATCCTTAGGATGACTTCGCTAAGCCACGAGCTTCGTCTTCGTACGGGTTACTAGCCTCGTGTTGAAGACGACGTGATCGAGAGAGGATCACGATCCGAATCCAAATTCGGATCCAAAGACGAGTCCTCAAAACTCGCTTCTCCGGAGAGGTATTCGTCAACAGTTTGACGAATCCTTCGTCCTCCACCTCTGAGGATTACTGGAGATCGAATCCCCGGTAAGTATACCGCTGTCGTAGATCCAAACGTCGTCCAAACGATGCTCCGACGAGAGGGAAACAAGCTGTCCAGAAAAACTGGACATCTTTGGTGGAGGAGTAGGGGCCGGCCAAAAGAAAGGTGAAAGCTCACCTTATTACCGAACCCAAGGGAGATCACCGGAGCACCAACCGGCAGCAGCTCGACGCCGGCAAGAGGGAAGGTCAGCACCTTCTGGACGCCGGTTGGAGCTTGATGGTGGGCGGCGACAAGTGGAGGTGTTGGCGCCGAAATCACCAAGGGGAGGTGGGCGGCAACTCTTAGGTTAGGGTTTTGGATTAAGGCTTAACAAACCCTTAAGCCCTCTTTTATAGAGAACTAATTCTCTTAATGGTTATTGGATCATAACCATAAGGCTCGTTAACCCGCTCCATTAATATAAGTTAAAATAAACCAAACCATGATGGTTTATTTTAAGTTAAAACGAACCGAACCAACTTTGGTTCATTCGTTTAAAGTAAACCAAACCCTTTGGTTTATTCTCCTCCATTGGATTAGAACCAAACCATTTTGGTTCATCCATTATGTCTTCATAAGACACGGTCCATCCACGCTTCCATTGCGACTGAAACAATTTCATGCTCGCTTCTTGTTTGGATCAACCAAACCTAGTTTCTCTCAGTCTGAGAATCTCATTCTCAAGCTCGTTTTAAATCCTTCGGATTATGCTCGTTGTGCGTGTGACAAAATAGGTTCTCGGTTTATGTTGGCTGTCTATAATTAACCATTAATTATAGAACGATCATGAGTGGCACCTAGTAGTACATCATGATCCCCAATTAACCGAAAAGATCAACGGTTGATCCAGAACTATTTCTGAAACCCTTCAGCAGCTCGAATGAATCGTGCCCCATTCCCTTCACTCATCTTATACCCACTTGGTTCAGGACATGGTCTATAGTGTCAGTCCCCAATAGGTTGACTACGTCACACCTAGCCCATGTATCATTTCCTCATCCTACGGATTTTAGTTACTGCACATGTATCGAAGAGTACCTTACTCTAAACATGTAATGCTTTGGCCAAAGACTTTAGTAACAATCCGACGAGAGGCCATGGGTATACATCTCCTCGCAAGGAGTGGTGAATCCTTTATAGGCTATTCAAACACTTTCGATCACTTCGACTTATACCCAATCATCCCGGGTCCACATCTCCTTAGAGATGCTTGCTTAAGATGTCAAAGCATAAGTCTCCATGATCAAGATGACTTGAATACCGCAAGTCAAAGGAACATCGCACTTAAGCTACAGTAAGAACTTCATTGACATATCTATATATGCAGAGAACCATATGAAGTCTTACGGCTGGTCACTCCAATGAACTAGTTACCATAACTAGCATCCATGATTAATTCCGGACATCACAATATCTCCGGCCAGTGAGAATCAGCTGCTTGGATACACCAAGGAGTATACCTCGTGCTAGTCTCGACAGAATTGATGGTGTCCAAATCCATCAATTCATCGACTAGGGATAATTCCGATACATCACAATTACACATGTAGAGATACTCACTAGTTGTGATCCAATCACAAATTCTCTCATGCTGTGAGTCGTATCGCGGACATTCAATAAATGAGTTTAAGATCCAATCAAATACATGGAACCATGTATACTCAAATAGTGAATCTTCATTTATCATATAAATGGTTCATACATAAGGTGATTGCTTTAGGACATCTCTCATATATTACTAACAGACTCCCACTTGGCCTAATGCCAATCGCTACGATATCCAATATCATAAGCTGTAACATGACCCTCAAACTTACTTTGAGGTAATGCCTTAGTCAAAGGATCCGCTAAGTTCCTTTCAGTGGGGATTTTCTCGATTTTTATTTCTTTCCTACTGATGATCTCTCTGATAAGATGATAGCGGCGAAGCACATGTTTGGATCGTTGATGAGACCTTAGCTCTTTCGCCTGTGCAATTTCTCCATTGTTGTCGCAGTAGACCGGTATTGCTTCAACAATGGCTGGAATCACACCAAGTTCATAAATGAACTTCTTGATCCAAACCGCTTCCTTTGCTGCTTCCGAAGCTGTAATGTATTCTGCCTCAGTGGTAGAATCCACTACAGTTTCTTGTTTGGAACTTTTCCAACTCACTGCGCCCCCATTCAAGGTGAACACGTATCCAGACTGAGACCTGGAATCATCCTTGTCTGTTTGGAAGCTGGCATCTGTATACCCGCGTATCACCATGTCCCCTTCTCCATATATTAGGAACACATCCTTAGTTCTTCTTAAGTATTTAAGGATCGTCTTAACAGTCGCCCAATGATCCATTCCTGGATTAGACTGGTATCTTCTCGTGACACTCAGAGCATACGATACATCGGTCCTCGTACATAACATAACATACATGATAGATCCTATTGCGGATGCATAGGGAATCTTACTCATGCAAATCCTCTCGTCTTCTGTGCGCGGACACATAGACTTCGAAAGGTGTACCCCATGCCTGATGGGTAGGAAACCTTTCTTGGATTCCGACATGCTAAACCTCTTTAGCACTCGGTCTATATATTTAGATTGCGAAAGACCAAGCAACCATTTTGATCTATCTCTATAGATCTTAATCCCGAGGATATAGGTTGCTTCTCCCAGGTCTTTCATGGAGAATGTCTTGGATAACCAAACCTTAACTGACTGTAAGATTGAAACATCGTTTCCTATAAGTAATATGTCATCGACATATAATACTAGGAACACGACTGCACTCCCACTAACCTTCTTGTACACACAAGGTTCATCTGGATTTTGTGAGAAATCAAACTTTTTGATTGTCTCATCAAAACGGATATTCCAGCTCCTGGATGCTTGCTTCAATCCATATATGGACCGTCGCAATTTGCATACCTTGGTTTTATCAACCGATGTGAAACCCTCAAGCTGTATCATATGCACGTCCTCGAGCAGGTTTCTATTAAGGAAAGATGTTTTCACATTCATCTGTCATATCTCATAATCATAATGAGCCGCTATGGCTAGGAGCATCCGAATGGATTTAAGCATAGTTACAAGCAAATAGGTTTTGTCATAATCAACACCTTGTTTTTGACGATATCCTTTCGCCACTAATCTAGCTTTATAGGTAATCACATTACCATCCATGTCGGTTTTCTTCTTGAAAACCCACTTTCACCCTATAGGCTTGATGCCTTCAGGTGGGTTAACCAAGTTCCAAACTTGGTTTTCATACATGGAATCCATTTTCGACTTCATGGCTTCAAGCCACTTATCCCTTTCTGAACTTGTCAGCACTTCTTCATAACTGGTAGGCTCCTCATCATTAATGAGTAACACGTCATTCGATTCACTTACGAGAAATCCATATCTCTCAGGAATGTTGCGTGTTCTACCAGATCTACGAAGATGTGGTGTTACAGTAGGTCCAACCGATTGCTCATCACTATGAGTTATCGGCTGTTGTGCTTCACCAGGTATCTCATCAATGTCTATTTGAGTCTCTCAAACCTCCTCAAGCTCGACGACACTCCCACTGTTTTCTTGCAAGAGAAACTCTTTCTCTAGAAACACAGCATGCCTTGAAACAAACACCTTTTGTTCCATAGGATGATAGAATTGGTAACCCCTTATTTCCTTAGGGTATCCAATAAATAGATATTTATCAGACTTAGCATCCAATTTGTCTGATACAGTCTGCTTCACATAAGCTGGACAACCCCATATCTTCAAGTAAGATACATAAGGTTTCTTACCATTCCATATCTCATATGGAGTAGTAGAGACTACCTTGGTTGACATTCTGTTTAACAAGTAAACAACTGTCTGAAGTGCATAGCCCTAAAAGGACTTGGGAAGATTCGCATGATTCATCATTGACCTGACCATGTCCAACAAGGTCCGGTTACGCCTCTCAAATACACCATTATGCTGTGGTGTATATGGCGGAGTCCATTGAGATAATATGTCATTGTCTCTTAGATAATCAAGAAACTCTTGACTTAAGTATTCACCACCTCGATCCGATCGAAGTATTTTAATACTCTTGTCATGTTGTTTCTCTACTTCATTTCTGAATTCTTTGAACCTTTCAAAGGCTTCCAACTTGTGTTTCATCAAGAACACATACCCAAACCGTGAGTGATCATCGGTGAAGGTAATGAAGTAGCTATAGCCTCCTAAAGCTTGAGTTGACATAGGTCCACATACATCAGTATGTATTAGACCTAGTAACTCTACCACTCGTTCACCTTTTCCAGTAAAAGGTAACATAGTCATCTTGCCTTTTAAGCATGATTCACATGTATCATATGAATCCAATTCAAACGATTCCAAAATTCCACATCTGTGTAATTCGGACATGCGTTTCTTGCTTACATGGCCAAGACAACAATGCCACATATAGGAGTCTAATTGATTACCCTTTCAAGCACGCGTGTTGCTCGCTTCGATATTGAAAATGTCACTGGATACATCTAACGTATAAATGCCATTACTCAAAGTTCCAGTTCCATAAAGTACGCCATTCAAGGTTATATAACAACAATTGTTACTAAACGTCAAATGGAAACCATTTCTTTTTAAACAGGAAATAGAAACAATGTTCTTTATTAGAGAAGGAACATAATAGCAATTGTCCAGTTCCAAGACTAGTCCACTAGGGAGCTTCAGCAAATAAGTTCCGATGGCAACCACAACAACCTTTGCTCCATTGCCAACTCACAAATTTGACTCCCCTCTGACGAGTCTTCTTCTATTCCTTAGCCCCTGTATGTCATTACATATATGTGAGCCACACCCAGTATCCAATACCCAAGTGTCTAAGGAAATAGAATGACAATCAATAACGAAGATACCTGAAGAGGATGGGGTATCAGATGCCTTCTTCTTCTTCATGGACTCAAGATAAATCTTGCAGTTTCTTCGCCAGTGACCTTCCTTGCCACAATGATGGCAAGTGCCCTTTTGTGCTGGTTCTGCCTTCTTTGCCTTTTTGTTCTTCCCTTTCTTCTGTTCTTTTGCCTTCCTCTTAGAACCTTTCTTTGAGGAATCAACTAACAGAACCGCCTTCTCATGCTTCACAGAAGGCTCCATAGTCTTCAGCATATTGAGGAGCTTAGGGATAGTGAATTCTAATTTGTTCATCCGATAGTTCATCACAAATTATGAGAAACTCTTGGGAAAACAATGCAGAATTAAGTTAATACTTAATTCGTTATCCATCACAAACCCGAGGGTAGCTAGCTGCTCGATGTACCCGTTCATCTTTAGCACAAACTGCACTACAGACGAACCTTCTTGCATCTTCGTGGTGAAGAGGAGCCTGGAGACTTCGAACCTTTCGGATCTCGCTTGCTCATCAAACAACTCATGAAGATGGAAGACCATGGTATTAGCATCCATATGCTCATCTTGCTTTTTGCGCTCGGTACCATCGCGCTAGCATGATGCAACTCGCCATTTCGAATCGCCACATGCTTCTGATAGACCAACATTTGGTCTGGAGTTGCATCGTCCTTAGGACGGTTGGGAAGAGGCTCTTCAAGGACATATGCTAGCTTTTTCGCCTTGAGAACAATTCTCAAGTTTCTAAGCCAGTCCAGGAAGTTAGGCCCAGTCAGTTTGTTTGAATCCAAAATAGTGCGCAAATTCAAAGACGACATGATCAATCGATTGACCTAGAAATACAAAATGAGCATATATGAGAAAATGATTTTAAAATGCATCAATATACATTTATAAATCCCATTCATTTTTTGAATTTCAAAAACCCCAAAATCACTTCGGGAGATCGTAGGTCCATCTCCGAATGGGCTGATATCCATCATAGATATGAACAACCTTGTAGAGAGTCTAACAAGCCATTCATAACTACGATGGTAGGTATCAACTATACCGATTGCATATCATGTATATGCAACTATCACAATGTGCTATCAACTAATTGAATGTTCACACATACATCGGGTTGTTAACACATTAACAAGTATGCATCATATGCATAGCACCCAACCTCACCTCCCTTTACATCGACCTTGGAGAGAGTCCAACAAGCCGATGCTCCAGGTTAAAGCCAACCCATTAATCGAGAAATAGTTTTAATATGGTTAGAGCGCATTCAACCAATTAGCCCGGCTTGGAGAGAGTCCAACAACCAAAGCTAACGATTGACCTCTGACTCTTACCATATTAGTATTAAACTATTCCATGGTTTGAACATGTTCGGGTTCGAGCCGGGCTTGAAGAGAGTCCAACAACCCGAACAAGAAACAAAACTCTGGTTCTAACCATATTAATGGAAGGTGTAGGCTTTAATATTGAGTTAGGGTTTTTATGTCTCATCCTCTTTGCATGCAAATAACTATTATCTACATGGCATGACATACATGACATACATCTACATGTCACGACACGCATGACATAATGATATACATCTAATGCAATTACATGACATACAATTATGTCATGTACAATATTTCCTTATATGTCATAACTATTTATAGAAATAAAATATGTTTAAGATTTGATTCTCCAAATCAAATCATGATTAAATTAGGAAACAAGTTTCCAAATCTAATCACATATTTTATTTGTGGAAATAGTTGATTAAGGAAAGTCAATTTAGGAAACCAATTTCCTAAATCATCAAAACTACTTATGGAAATAAAATATTTTAAGATTTGATTTCCCAAATCAAATCATGATTAATTTAGGAAACAAATTTCCAAATCTAATCAAATATTTTATTTATGGAAAATATAAATTTCCATAAATACTTCCAACTTTCCAAAAGTGGAAGATTTCCATAAATACTTCTAGACTTTCCAAAATTGAAAAAATTTCATAAATACTTCTAACTTTCCAAAAGTAGAAAATTTCCAGAAATATCATTATGACTATCGCAAAATAATTTTACGATTATGTCGAAACACAACCTGGGCTCTGATACCACTGTTGGGTTTCCGGCACCGCGGCGAGTGTGTGTTCGAACATGTTTCGCAAACATGTGCACAGCGGAAGAAATAAAAATAATAAATCGACATTTATTACAACACACACATCACACACATGCATAGTACAACATGTGTAGACATAACCGTAAATTCAAATTTTGCAATAAAAGGAAATTTACATTACGTATACCTGACGTATCAAGTGTAGCGGGAACGACATCAACCGGAACGATCCTCGCTAGAATCGTCTCTATCCGTGTCCACGCCGAGTATCTTCGGGATGACTTCACTAAGTCACGAGCCTCGTCTTCATACGGGTTACTAGCCTCGTGTTGAAGACGACGTGATCGAGAGAGGATCACGATCCGAATCCAAATTCGGATCCAAAGACGAGTCCTCAAAACTCGCTTCTCCGGAGAGGTATTCGTCAACAGTTTGACAAATCCTTCGTCCTCCACCTCTAAGGATTACCGGAGATCGAATCCCCGGTAAGTATACCGCTGTCTGAGCTCCAAACGTCGTCCAAACGATGCTCCGACGAGAGAGAAACAAGCTGTCCAGAAAAACTGGACAGCTTTGGTGGAGGAGTAGGGGCCGGCCAAAAGAAAGGTGAAAGCTCACCTTATTACCGAACCCAAGGGAGATCACCGGAGCACAAACCAGCAGCAGCTCGACGCCGGCAAGAGGGAAGGTCAGCACCTTCTGGACGCCGGTTGGAGCTTGATGGTGGGCGGCGGCAAGTGGAGGTGTTGGGGCTTAACAAACCCTTAAGCCCTCTTTTATAGAGAACTAATTCTCTTAATGGTTATTGGATCATAACCATAAGGCCCGTTAACCCGCTCCATTAATATAAGTTAAAATAAACCAAACCATGATGGATTATTTTAAGTTAAAACGAACCAAACCAACTTTGGTTCATTCGTTTAAAGTAAACCAAACCCTTTGGTTTATTCTCCTCCATTGGATTAGAACCCAACCATTTTGGTTCATCCATTATGTCTTCATAAGACACGGTCCATCCACACTTCCATTGCAACTGAAATAATTTCATGCTCGCTTCTTGTTTGGTCCAACCAAACCTAGTTTCTCTCGGTCTGAGAATCTCATTCTCAAGCTCATTTTAAATCCTTCGGATTACGCTCGTTGTGCGTGTGACTAAATAGGTTCTCGGTTTATGTTGGCCGTCTATAATTAACCATTAATTATAGAATGATCATGAGTGGCACCTAGTAGTACATCATGATCCCCAATTAACTGAAAAGATCAACGGTTGATCCAGAACTATTTCTGAAACCCTTCAGCAGCTCGAATGAATCGTGCCCCATTCCCTTCACTCATCTTATACCCACTTGGTTCAGGACATGGTCTATAGTGTCAGTCCCCACTAAGGTTAACTCACGTATCATTTCCTCGTCCTACGGATTCTAGTTACTCCACATGTATCGAAGAGTACCTTACTCTAAACATGTAATGCTTTGGCCAAAGACTTTAGTAACAATCCGACGAGAGGCCATGGGTATACATCTCCTGCATGGAGTGGTGAATCCTTTATAGGCTATTGAGCACCTTCGATCACTTCGACTTATACCCAATCATCCGGGTCCACATCTGCTTAGAGATGCTTGCTTAAGATGTCAAAGCATAAGTCTCCATGATCAAGATGACTTGAATACCGCAAGTCAAAGGAACATCGCACTTAAGCTACAGTAAGAACTTCATTGACATATCTATATATGTAGAGAACCATATGAAGTCTTACGGTTGGTCACTCCAATGAACTAGTTACCATAACTAGCATCCACGATTAACTCCGGACATCACAATGTCTCCAGTCAGTGAGAATCAGCTGCTTGGATACACCAAGGAGTATACCTCGTGCTAGTCTCGACAGAATTGATGGTGTCCAAATCCATCAATTCATCGACTAGGGATAATTTTGATACATCACAATTACACATGTAGAGATACTCACTAGTTGTGATCCAATCACAAATTCTCTCATGCTGTGAGTCGTATCGCGGACATTCAGTAAATGAGTTTAAGATCCAATCAAATACATGAAACCATGTATACTCAAATAGTGAATCTTCATTTATCATATAAATGGTTCATACATAAGGCGATTGCCTTAGGACATCTCTCATATATTACTAACAGGGTGTGCTAGGTGTAGACAATTGGGATTGAATCCCAGCCTCTGATAAATAATTCCTAAACTCTCCCAAGAGGTACTCACCATCACGATCAGATCGTAGTGTCTTGATACTTTTACCTTGACGTTTCTCCACATCAGTCTTGAATTCTTTGAACTTGTCAAAGCATTCAGACTTGCGGCGCATCAAGTAAATGTATCCATATCTTGAATAATCGTCTATAAAAGAGATAAAATATTCAAAGCCACCTCTTGCCTGGATATACATAGGACCACACAAATTAGAATGAACCAATTCCAACACATCTTTGGCTTTATACCCCTTGGCCTTGAAAGGCCTCTTGGTCATTTTACCTTCCAAGCAGGACTCGCATGTTGGGAAGTCTTCCACCACAAATGAACTCAGAGGTCCATCAGCTATCAACCTTTGAATTCTTCTTAGGTTAATATGACCAAGTCTTAGATGCCAAAGATATGTTTGGTTCATCTTCGAAGGTTCTTTTCTCTTATAGGAATTAGAAGATGAGTTATTCACTTCTATTTACATCGTGGGAGATTTTGGTTCGAGTGTATACAAATTTCCTATCAATGCACCAGAACAGATAATCTCCCTATTCCTTTTTATAATAACTCTGTCATTAAAAGAAATAGAATATCCATCCATAAATAATTTAGAAATCAAAATCCAATTCTTTCGAAATAAAGGTACATAAAAGCAATTTTTAAGAACCAAAACTTTATTCCTCTCAAAAGACAAATAAACATCTCCTACTGCAACAGCCGCTACCTTTGTGGCATCGCCCAAGTATACGGTAATCTCCCCCTCAGCTAGTCTTCTGGTTTCCTGGAACCCCTACAAAGTATTGCAGACATGATCAGTGGCTCCCGTATCTACACACCAGGTGCTGGTAGATAACACCGCTAAACATGTTTCAACAACTAGACCAAAAGATATACCTTTGTTCTGCTTCCGATTGGGGCAGTACTTCTTCCAGTGTCCAGTCTGCTTATAATTGAAGCACTTGCCTTTCAGCTTCTTCACTCCTCCCTGAGTTCCTCCCGCCACCTTTGCCCCAGCTTGTTTCTTCTTCTTCTTGCCTTTCAGCTTAGAAGTAGAAACCTTTTGGGCAACCATGGCTTGTGCCTGAGCACTCTGACGAAAAAGCCCCTCTACCGCCTGGAGTTCTATCAAAAGCTCTGCCAATGAATACAACCTTTTGTTCATATTGTAGTTCAGGCGAAACTGCTCAAAACTCCTAGGTAGAGATTGGAGAATGATATCGACCTGGGTTTCCCCATCGATCTCAGCTTCGAGGACTTCCAGCTCATTCAAATGAGCCATCATCTTGAGAACATGATCCCTCACGGGTGTTCCCTCGATCATGGTGGTCATCATCAAGTTCCTTATGACTTCTTGCCTAGCAGCCCGATTCTGGTATCTGAAAAGCTCTTTGAGATTGAGCATAAGCAGTGGGCATGGCTAGATGCTGATGTTGCAGTACATTTGACATAGATGCCAAAATGTAACATCGCACCATCTTATCAGCCTTAATTCACTTCTTATAACTCTCCTTCTCCTTTTCCCCAGAATCATCTGCAGGCTTAGGAGGGCACTCTTCAAGGGTACATATTTGTATTCATCAACAGTCAAGACAATGTCAAGATTCATCTTCCAATCAACATAATTGGGTCCAGTAAGTTTATTTTCTTTTAGTATCACAGCAAGCGGGTTGAAAGTCATTTTGAAAAAACCTAAGAATCACATAGATCAAAACATTAGATTTCAAAAAATTATTGATTCCTCAAAAAATAAAATTTTAAAATCAACTAACACCTCAAAACACCGAGAATATCGTATGCCACGATAGTGTGGACGTATACGAATTCTACATTTGTAAGAGGAGGTTTCACCCATTAATTTTACTATCTTGTCAACCTAACTTTTTGACAAATAAAATTAATAGTTGGTTCTTCTTCGACCCTACAAATAAAAGCAGTGACTCCGATGGGGAGGATACTTATATTTGTATCTAAGTGTTCACCATTACTCGATACCAAGGTAATTATCTCGGGTTATGTGCCTTCTGATGGGGAAGTACACACGCTCCTTAAAAATTTTCTATAACCATATTTGACCTTGTGATCCACAAACAAACTCATCCAATGTGGAGGAAGGCACTTAGAGCAAACGCGCAAGTTTGTTTGCATCACATGTCAAATCGTAATGGAGGCCGTGAGAATTTATAAAAATATCTCTCTCCCACTTAGTAATTTAAAATTGAGGAATTTTCTAGCCTACAACATGCATATCAAACAATAAGCAATAAATATGAAAAAGAAATATTTTCCAACTATTATGGCTTTTGTCTCCAATATGCCTTCCGTCGTATCGCCATCTCGTTCGCTCCTCCCTACGCCATGTACAAGCCATCCAGAGATCCGAGCCGCGAAAAAAACTATTTTAATTTACATCCATCGATCCTATACGCCATGAAGGAGTGTACATGAAATCTAGATCGAAAGTAAACTAAAATAAAAAGACTGGCTAAACAATGTCGTATTTAAATACAAAATTAAATACTAGCCTCGTCAACCCCGAGGATTCAAATAATATACAATCACACACATACAATCACATACACACATATGACCATAATAGTTAGATCCTATGCCTGCAACCAAAAAGTTAACCTACGCACATCCTACTATTATCCGACACATAATATATGAAAAGTGCATAAAAGTAACCGAATCCTAAACACACAAAATCGGAAACCGTGACTCTGATACCAATTGAAGGTTTTGGAACCGAAGATCTGATACCACTTGAAGGTAGGAAACTTCGCTTCCCACTTCAACTCGGTCGCTTGTTCATGGCGATCCCTTCTACGTCCCCTGATAAAAATTTATCCTTGACAAAGAAAGATTACCCAAGCTACCATTTCATCGCCGTGCTATTCGATTAGAGTGGTTACTTGAACAAACTTGTTGTTCAAAAAACCAACTTCTATTCTACGATTAGCTGCAGAATAGACGATGTACGGATCGCTGATTTTTGCATTTGTATTCGGGGTCCAAGTAAATTAGCCACATAACAAAACATACAACATGCATATAATTGAAAAACAATTATAGACATAATACAAAAGAATATAAACAAGCATTATACCTCTTGATCTTCTATTGTATGTCCTTCCTTCTTTTGGACGTCGTGTGGGCGACGATCTTCCAAGAGTCGAAGCCTCCTAGATCACCAATATTCCTTTCCTTGTTCACTCCGAACAAAGGAAGATGATAAAACAAAACTCTTCTCCTTCCTTTAACCGACCATCAAGCTCCAACCTTGATGCTTGTCGCCGGCCAAAAAGAGAATAGAAGAGGAAGTGGGCGCCAACCAAGAGCTTCAAGGAATCACCCTAACCCTTGTTTCCATCGGCCAAGGAGAAGAGGAAGAAGAGGTTGGGCGCCGGCCAAGGTTGAGAGAAGGAAAGGGGCGCCGACCAAAACCCTAGGAAAAACCTTCCAAAAGTGTGGCCGCCCAAGCCTCCAAGCCCTAGCAGCCCAAACCCTAATCCCCTCTTCAATTGCTCTTGCCGCCCACCCCTTGAGCCATATTTATAGAGCTAGGCCTAAGCCTTCTTTTAATCTCCACCGTCGATTCTAGGGATTTAATCTCAACCGTCGGATCTAGAGATTTAATCTCAACCATCGGATCTAGAGATTTAATCTCTACCGTCGGATCTAGAGTTTTATTTTCCACCATGTGATCTAGGCTCCATGAGGATTTAATAGGCTACAATAGGCACCATGAGGAGGAGTTGGATCTTGGCCACCCAATGGATCAAGCCCACATAAAGTCTGATCCATTAATGATAATCCATTCCACAAGAGGATTATCATTGATCTACCTCACCAACCCCATAAGTTAATATGGGCTCCATATATTATTTGTACATTTATCTCCCCATGTTTAAGATCTCGAATGTGCATCAATTAATTAATTTACTGACAATTAATTAATCAATTTCTAACTCCATGAGTAGTACCACTCAACCTTATTATCATGTCGGACCAAGTCCACCTGCAGGGTTTACATGATGAATCTTATGAGCTCCTCAAGGGGACATCATCATCCTAATATATAAGACACGATTTCCTCCTATAATCAACGACACATCATATAAATAATATCATTTCCCAACTTACCGCCCATTGGTAAATCAAAGAAATGAATACTAAGTATATGTGCCCGTTATTATATCGGGATTAAAAGCATGTACAATATAATATCTGAGGTTCGATTCGATTATGTAGTCAGCAATAAATCGAATCACCTCTAAGTCGGTCCTTCTCAATACACACAAAGTGTACTAGTGTAATTCTATGGTCAAGACAAACCAATACCAAATCACACTACAACCATTCCAATGGTTTGTCCATAACCATCTCGGTTGTGAGCCTTTACTTATACTTTACAAGGAACTGATAACATGATCTCCCGTGTGTCACTCCACACCATGTTATCTACAATGTAATGTATTAGACAAATTGCATAACCATAAATATGCAAATAATGATCATGTGATTTTTATTTCAAAATAAAGATGTTCATTCAAAAAATAGACTTATCAGTATACATCCCAACATAAGGTGACTTATCATAGTGTTCCATTTGATTATGGAACACAAACTAAGTCTAGGAAAGCAAAGGTCAATAGGGAAGTCATCCCTAAGGATGACCAAGGTAGGCGTCTAGTGGCTAGGATTTCGAAGTAACCTAGGGTTGCCACTAAGAAGGTTACAAGGGGAGTCACCCCTAGAGTTAACCATGACAAGACCACAATGACCAAGGCTAACAAGCCTAGAAGGGTCATTAGAAAGGTATCTAGGGAGGTTATCCCTAAGGAATACCTAGTAAATCCTAGAAGCTCAAATAGGTTTTGGGTTTCTAAGAGCGTAATCGATTCACGCCTAATGGGTTTAGGTGTGCCAACTTTAAATGGATGGGTAGTTAACCTAACCATGGTAAAGGTGTCACTTTAGGTAATTTTCAAGGTTATGGATACCTTGGAAATAGATTTGAATTATGATCCTAAAAGATTTTAGGATGTGCTAATACATTATTGGGATTATGAAAAATTAATCAAATAGGCACAATTTAAGTTTAGAGGTGTTGGTGTGCCATTTTGGGTTTTTGGCACACTTGGAAAATTTTGGGTAATGTGAAAAAATATATTTAACTATATCAAATGGCAACAAATATTAAAAGTTAGATTATTATATCTATACCTTTTATCTTCCATGCCTCCATATAACATGTCATGACATCATGTTTATTTTTAATCATTTAATATGTCATGATCATGTTAGGATTAAGGTTTAATGTCATGTGTTTTTAGATTCCATCTTATGTCATGACATCATGATTATGATCATGTATTTATTTATATCATCATTAATGCCATAATCATTAATGCATTAATAAAAATTGAGTTAAGGACAATGACTTGACTTGAAGTCCCTTTTATAAGGGAATCAAGTAGTGTTGCCTTAGAAAATGCATGAGGCCTTAGTTTAAGATAAACTAAAACTCACATCTCACATCACATTGACATGTATGTGAATTTATACACCCTAGATACATATGAGATGATAGGAAATGAGTTAAGTTCAAGGTGCATAGTTTTTGCATCTAGATGAACTCAAACTAATCTAAAATCATTAGTGGATCATTGAGAAAGCTGGTGTACAAGTCATGTACATCAAACCCAAGGAATATGATCTAATATAGGTTTTCAAAATCATTTTAAAATCCTTTTAGAAAACCATGGTAAAGTCTATCTTTTGATAGCAATTACCATTGATGAAGTTGATACAAAGTGAGCTAAAACAGTGAAGTTTTTCTTCACTTTTGAACTTTGTATCAATCTTCTATTTTAATGGGTAAAATATTTTTCGAACAATTTTAACCCATTGTATTGGTCATAAGTATTATATCTATGATGTTTCATGATTTTTCGAATTACGTATAATTATTTATGAATTTCTAAAATTTGTTTTTGATAACTGAAATTTAGAATTTCAGTTATCAGTTGACTGCCCCCTGATGGCAGTTGACTAGTGCGCACTTCAGTCAACTGATATATGAGACAATCGACTGATAAGCTAATTTTGGGAAAAACATGGTTGTTTAGCTCGTTTTCAGCTACGGTAAAGTTCCCTAACCACTCCTTGTTAGGACCCTTGGAATGGCAAGAGGGGGGGGGGTGATTAGCCTTTCTTATTTTCTACAAAAATGTTAGCGGAAGCAATACAAATATAAACACAAATCAAAGCAAGAAAAAGCTAACACCCGATGTACGTGGTTCAGAGATGACGCTCCTACTCCACGACAATCCGTAAGGTGGATTAGCCCTAATAGACCTTCACTAGAACCTCCTTTGGATGAACCAAGGTGGAGAAACCTTTCTTACAATGCTCTCCGCTTCTTTACAATGCTGGATGATCAAGAACAAGAGAAGAGGAGGATTTAAATCACTAAAAACACTTGGAAGGCTTGGTGAGCATGAGAGTATAGTTAGGAGCAAGAGCACTAGCTTCACCAAGCTCCCCATGGCCCCTTTTTATAGAAGAGGGGCTATTTTTCCCGTTGGGCGTCGATCAGTCGACTGATGCATGCCATCAGTCGACTGCCGCCGAAGCCAACGGCTTCTGAAACACGATCTCCGCGGAGATTCGTAGCCGCAATTTCCAACGGCCAGGTGATCAGTCGACTGATCCCTCCATCAGTCGACTGATGGGGTGATCGATCAGTGATCAACAAGCGGCGATCGAGTGAGAGGCGCGTAGCGATATTTCCCTTGATCGGTCGGTGATGCCCTTGGCGATCGATCGTAACATCGATCATTGCTCAAGGCAAGGCGATCGATGGATGGTGTTTCACCGACTCGGTCGAATGCGACGGTCGGTGATACATCGTATCAGTCGACTGATACTCATCAAATATGAGTAATTCATACTTGATTTTATACCCTAGACCTAGACTCAACCTTCTAGCTCCTCAATAAGCCTTGCGCCTTCAGGATCCCTCCGAGTCCGCGACTTGTTCATCCTTTGCGCTTTGCTTCCAAGAGCTTCCTTCGGTTTCGTCATGTCTTGGGTTTCCAAATGCTTGGACTTTACGCCGCCAAGACTGCAAGCTTGGACTTATGTTGCCAAGACTTTACTTTGGACTTCCTTTGCCAAGGTTCACTTTGGACTTTATGCTGCTAAGACTACAAGCTTGGTCTTATGCCGCCAAGTCCATCCCTTGGACTTCCTTTGCCAAGATCATACTTGGACTTCCTTTTACCAAGTCTTCATCCTTGGATTTCCCTGTCACTTAAACACATTTGTAATTAGATCACAAGATATTGCCTAACTTAGATGATTAGCCAAACATCAAAACATATAAATGCTTGGAGCATTGTTGCACCAACAATCTCTCCCTTTTTGATGTTTGACAATCATTTAAGTTAGGTCTTTAAAGATACACACATAATCATCTAACTTAAGCATTCCTTCTCCCCCTTTGACATACATCAAAAAGAGAGGAATGAAAGAATTAAGAATGTTGGATCTTGGACTAAGGTATTAGATTGAAATTAAGCTCCCCCTTAATCCAAGATAGGATGTAAATTACATTTGAAGCAAAGCATAATCTAAAATTCAAAAGTTAAATCCTAACTTTGCACCAACAATGGTTTTGGGGATAAAAGGATAGAATTTATTGAAACTCCCCCTAAACCACTGTATTAAGCAGTCCTAAAACTCGTTTATACGCAATATTATCATACTAGAGTGGTAGGACATCAAAAATACACCAAATATCAGAAAATGGAGCTTATTATCAGAAAACCCAGTGTATCAGTCGACTGGTATCTGAACCAGTCGACTGCTACGCCTGAAATCGAAATTTCAGCCTTTTCAGCCCATTTTCAGAAATGCGGTAGAAATTCCAGAAATCTCGAAAAATCTCGAAAAATCACGAAATTTTGCGTACACATTTCTGAAATCATATTTTATTAAGGAAAAATAATTTGAAAAATATATGTTTTCCAGATTTCAAGATTGATACAAATTTGGAAACTTACAAAAGTTCTAAAGAATTTTCAACCTTTGTATCACTTTTGTGATTCACTTGAAAACTGTTTTCCAAAATATAATGAACATAGTTTAAAATATATATGATTTGGAATTTCCAACCATGTTCTTAGAGCTGTGTACTCATTACTTGAATACAAGCCTTCCCAATGGTTGGTCCATAAGGTATTTATGTCTCTAGGTGTGTCATTGGCTCATAGTAATGCATCATAACAAGCATGATGTGCCAAGTACACCTTCCCTATTATCTCACATGGTTCTAAGTGTTTCAATACAAAAATCAAGGTTTCTTAAGGCTTTTTGTGAGATGTATCAAGGTATAAAGATAACATATAAACATGGGATCATACAAACCTAGAATGTTACTCTACAAAGCACATACCAAGCTCTCTCCTTAAAGATGAAAATTCATTTTCGGGAAGAGCTTTGGTGAAGATATCGGCAAGGTTGGACTTAGATTCTACATAATTGAGTTCAATGTCCCCTCTTGCCACATGATCTCTTATGAAGTGATGTTTCACTTCAATGTGCTTGGTCCTAGAGTGATGTACCGGATTTTTGGTCAAATTGATGGTACTCACATTATCACAATAAACTTTAATGTTAGAGTAGTGTAGCTCATAGTCCACAAGAGTATGCCTCATCCAAAGTAATTGAGCTACACAACCACCCATAGCCACATATTCGGCTTCGGTGGTTGATAAAGCAACACAATGTTGCTTCCTACTACTCCAACTAACTAGGGAGGACCCAAGAAATTAGCATCCACCACTAGTACTTTTCCTATCCAATTTACACCCGGCATAATCGGAATCAGTATAACCAAGTAATTCAAATGACCTAGTCCTAGGATACCAAAGTCCTACATTTAGGGTGCCTTTAATATATCTTAATATTCTTTTGACGGCTACCAAATGTGATTCTTTGGCACAAGATTGGTATCTTGCACACATACCTACCGCAAATAAAATGTCAGGTCTACTAGCGGTTAGGTATAGTAAGCTACCAATCATACTTCTATAAAGTTTAAGATCAATTGATTTACCTTCATGATCACTATCTATTCTAGTACTAGTGGCCATAGGAGTGGTTACAATTTTGGCATTTTCCAAACCAAATTTCTTGATCATTTCATTTGCATATTTGGTTTGATAAATATGAATACCCTCATTGGTTTGTTTGACTTGTAAGCCTAGGAAAAAGGTAAGCTCTCCAACTAAACTCATTTCAAATTCATTTTCCATATTTTTTATAAAGTCTTGAAGAAGATCATCATTTGTTGACCCAAAGATGATATCATCAACATATACTTGGGCTATGAATATATCTTTTAACGTTGACTTTATAAACAAAGTTTGATCTACTTGGCCTCTTCTAAAATCCTTAGAAATTAAGAAGGATGACAATCTTTCATACCATGCCCGGGGAGCTTGTTTTAACCCATATAATGCTTTCCTAAGCTTACATACATGATTTGGATAATCTATGTTCTCAAATCCGGGAGGTTGCTCTACATATACTTCCTCCTTAATAAAACCATTTAAGAATGCCGATTTAACATCCATTTGGTAAAGTTTAAATCTCATGTAGGAAGCATACCCTAAGAGAATCCTAATAGATTCTAACCTTGCAACCGGGGCATAAGTCTCATCATAGTCAAGCCCCTCAACTTGATTGAATCCCCTAGCAACCAACCTAGCTTTATTTCTAGTGATATTTCCTTGATCATCTAGCTTATTCCTAAAGACCCATCTTGTAGTAATTATGGTGCTATCATTGGGTCTAGGTACTAGTTCCCACACTTGACTTCTCTCAAATTGACCCAATTCATCTTGCATTGCCAAAATCCAATCCGGATCATGTAATGCATCATTGATCGATTTGGGCTCAATTTGTGAGATAAGAGCAACTTGACTAGTAGGAGGTCTATGAAATGACCTAGTTCTTACTCCTTGAGATAGATCTCCTACAATTTGGTCAAGTGGATGATCTTGATGAATTCTTAGATTTCTAGAAGGGGTTTCAATTTGATCATTGTTATCTTCCACCCTTATTTCATCATCGGAGTCTCCTCTTCCTCCCCCTTGATCATTACCCCTAATGGTTAAATTTTGAAGTTTTTGGGTAATGTCTTGATTATTTTCATTAATATCCTTATCAATGGAGGACTTTCTAGGGTAGGTACTAGTAGTTTCATCAAATTGAACATTGGAAGACTCCTCAATCCCTTTGGTTCTCTTATTGTAGACTCTATACCCTCTACTTGTGGATGAGTATCCAACTAGGATTCCCTCATCCGCTTTTGATTCAAATTTTCCTAAGTTATCTTTGGTGTTTAGAATATAAACTTTACATCCAAAGACTTTGAAATAATGAATTGTGGGTATAGTCCCATTCCATAATTCAAATGGTGTTTTTCCTAAAAACCTATGGATTTGAACCCTATTTTGGATATAGCAAGCGGTATTAACCGCTTCCGCCCACAAGTAGCTAGGTAGAGAATATGCATTAAGCATAGTCCTAGCCGCCTCTTGTAGGGCACGATTTCTCCTTTCCACCACCCCATTTTGTTGGGGTGTTCTAGGACAAGAGAACTCATGCTTGTACCCTTGCTCTAAACAAAATTGTGAAAATTTTAGATTTTCAAATTCACCACCATGATCACTACGGATCCGGTTGATTTTGAGACTCTTTTCATTTTCAACCCTTTTACTAAATCCTATGATTATTTCTAAGGTATCATCCTTATGTTTCATAAAATAGACCCAAGTATACCTAGAAAAATCATCGACTATAACCAAACAATATTTATTACCATTTAAAGATGGAGTACTATGGCAATCAAATAAGTCAAGATGCAATAATTCTAATGGTAAAGAGGTATTGGTTAGGGTTTTACCTTTGTGTGATGCCTTTGTTTGTTTTCCTTCTTGGCATGCATCACACAATTTGTTCTTGACATACTTGATCTTTGGTAGCCCTTTGACCAACTCCATCTTGGCTACCTTGGCTATGTTTTTCATGTTGATATGCCCCAATCTTCTATGCCATAGCCAACTTTCCTCTTCTTTTGCAACAAAACACTTAGTAGAAATGTTAGAAGCATATGAAAGATCAACATAATAGATGTTTGATTTCCTATATCCAACTAACATACAATCATTTAATTCCTTGTGTCTAATCATGCATTTAGAGGATTCAAAAGAGACATGATAGTTTGCATCACAAAGTTGACTAACACTTAATAAATTAAATTTCATATTTTCAACTAGCAATACTTTGTGAATAACAATTTTAGGGGATACCTCAATTGTACCTCTACCTAATATCTTGAGTTTTCCACTATTCCCAAAGGACACCGCTCCTTTCTTCACATATTTAATTGTGGAGAACTTGCTCACATCCCCCGTCATATGTGTTGAGCAACCGCTATCCACAATCCACATACCTCGCTCTCCTACCTAAATCACATGAAAAACACAAGCTTTTGGTACCCAAACATTTGGACCGGTAACATTAAGTAAAAACTTCTTAGGTACCCAAGCTTTCTTAACCTTACCCTTAATGGTTGCTTTCCTATTAATTAATGAAATATAAGCAACTTCTTTTTCTTTTGGTTTATATCCTAACCCGGCCTTGTTATAAACCGCCCTTTGTCTACTAAGAATCATATCAAGACACTTTGAGCCATTTGAAAATTTTTCTAAACATGCTTTCAAGTCACTAACCTCATCCTTAAGTTTGTCATTTTCTTCCCTAAGCATGCAAGAGTCAATATGTGAAGGCTTTTCATTCCTAATGGCCTTTAGTTCTACCTTCATGCTCTTAACCTTAGATTTTGACTTATCTAGAGCTTCTTTAAGATAAGCAATTGATTTATATAGAAGCATAACCTTGGGAGAATTCATTACCTCATCGTCACTAGATGACGATTCATCACTTGAAGAATCTTCTTGACTTGATGTGCCGGAATCATCTTCTAATGCCATGAGTGCCACATGGTTTGTGATGTGGCAAAGCTCATCATCGGATGAAGAGTCTTCAACACTTGGTGTGTCCCATGTGGTTTGAGCCACCATGGCCTCCTTCTTCTTCTTTTCCTTCTTGTCCTTCTTTTTCTTTTCCTTTTCCTCCTTCTTCTTTAGCTCCGGGCAATTCGGCTTTATATGCCCCTTCTTATTGCAAGCATGGAAAATCACATTATTGCTAAAACTTGAACTACCATTAAATTTACCTTTTGAGGAATGAGACCCCTTCCTTGCTTCTCTATTCTTGAACTCTCTTGACTTTCTATAAAGCTTCTTGACGAAATTTGCCATTTCACTAGATGAGTCCCCATCGCTTCTTGACTCATCCTCCGACTCGGATGATGATGAAGCTTCTTTTCTTTCTTTCTTCTTCTTTTCTTTCTTGTCCTTCTTTTCAACAAATAGAGCTAACCCCTTTTCCTTAGAGGACATGTTAGTTTGCTCATGTAATTCAAACTCACAAAATAATTCATCAATTTTAATTTGAGATAAATCCCTAGTTACCTTAATGGCATCAACTATTGAAGTCCATAAAGAATTTCTAGGAAATGCTTGTAAAATATATCTTACCAAATCCCGGTTGTCCACTCGCTCACCTATGATATGGAGTCCGTTTACAATTTCCTTGAACCTTCCATGCATTTGACTTACGGTTTCATGCATCTTCATTTGGAAGGCTTGAAGTTGTCCAATTAATAGGTCCTTCTTGGCCCTCTTTGATTCCTTAGAACCTTCATTTAGCTCAATGAGCTTTTCCCATAGCTCCTTGGCGGATTCAAAAGGCCCCACCTTGTTGAGTTGCTCCATTGTGACGCCGCATTGAATGGTGAGGACGGCCTTTGCATTTGATTCAAATTTCTTGTTTATTTCTCTTGTCCAATCCTTGCTTGGAATAGGATGTCCATGTTCATCCACCGGTTCCTCAAAGCCATCTACAACACTATGCCAAATTTCAATATTACTCATAAGATAGTACTTCATCATACCTTTCCAATAAGCAAAGTGACTCCCATCGAAGAGCGGTGGCTTGGCGATGCTATATCCCTCTTGAAGAGCCATTGATGTCTTGGTTGATGGTGAGATCTTCCAAGCTATCCGGGCTCTGATACCACTTGTTAGGACCCTTGGAATGGCTAGAGGGGGGGTGATTAGCCTTTCTTGTTTTCTACAAAAATGTTAGCGGAAGCAATACAAATATAAACACAAATCAAAGCAAGAAAAAGCTAACACCCGATGTACGTGGTTCGGAGATGACGCTCCTACTCCACGGCAATCCGTAAGGTGGATTAGCCCTAATAGACCTTCACTAGAACCTCCTTTGGATGAACCAAGGTGGAGAAACCTTTCTTACAATGCTCTCCTCTTCTTTACAATGATGGATGATCAAGAACAAGAGAAGAGGAGGATTTAAATCACTAAAAACACTTGGAAGGCTTGGTGAGCACGAGAGTATAGTTAGGAGCAAGAGCACTAGCTTCACCAAGCTCCCCATGGCCCCTTTTTATAGAAGAGGGGCTATTTTTTCCGTTGGGCGTCGATCGATCGGTGATGCATGCCATCGATCATCGCCGCCAAGCCAACACGGCTATGATCTCCGTGGAGATGGAGTAGCCACAATTTCCAACGACGGGTGATCGATCGGTGATCCCTCCATCGATCGTGATGGGGTGATCGATCAGTGATCAAGGCGATCGAGTGAGACCGCATACGTGGCGATATTTCCCTTGATCGGTCGGTGATGCCCTTGGCGATCGATCGTCGAACATCGATCATTGCTCGATCAAGGCGGTCGGTGATGGTCGAGTTTCCACGACTCTGGTCGAGCGACCGGTCGGTGATACACATCGTATCAGTCGACTGATACTCATCAAATATGAGTAATTCATACTTGATTTTATACCCTAGACCTAGACTCAACCTTCTAGCTCTTCAATAAGCCTTGCGCCTTCAGGATCCCTCCGAGTCCGCGACTTGTTCATCCTTTGCGCTTTGCTTCCAAGAGCTTCCTTCGGTTTCGTCATGTCTTGGGTTGCCAAATTCTTGGACTTTACGCCGCCAAGACTACAAGCTTGGACTTATGTTGCCAAGACTTTACTTTGGACTTCCTTTGCCAAGGTTCACTTTGGACTTTATGCTGCCAAGACTACAAGCTTGGTCTTATGCCGCCAAGTCCATCCCTTGGACTTCCTTTGCCAAGGTCATACTTGGACTTCCTTTTACCAAGTCTTCATCCTTGGATTTCCCTGTCACTTAAACACATTTGTAATTAGATCACAAGATATTGCCTAACTTAGATGATTAGCCAAACATCAAAACATATAAATGCTTGGAGCATTGTTGCACCAACACTCCTAACCCTAGGATATGCTTTGGGAAGCATTATAAAGGGTGAAAATCCATTGGATATGGATTAAGAGAGTTGTTAAGGTGATGTATTAAATTTAATGGGTTGGAAAGTTCAATGTTGAACTTTGAACCTTATTTTTGATGGTTTAGAGTTCCTATTGGCTTAAAGACTTCTTAAGGACATTGTTGGTGCAATGGTCAAGGAGGAGCAAGCTTTTAGGGGGAGGTATCCATCATGGGATAATGGATGGTATTTTTTCCTTATAAGGGGGAAATGGGAATTTTAAGATACCCAATTTGGAAATTGGAAGAGTTTGTAGGATTGCCTCTCTTGAGTAATAAGGAACTTATCACTAGGAAGATTGTAGGCATCCTAGGTATTTTTGGACCAAGGGGGAGATTATAATATCTCATTGGGACATGAGATATTGACCTCCTTGGAGAAAACCTTTTTGATGTTAGTCAAAAAGGGGGAGAATGTTTGGGGAGAATGATTAGGAGAATTTATGGTATTACCAATTTGGGATAATTGGTAAGAAGATTTGAGTTAGTGTTCTAACTCAAAGATATGTGTTTTTGTCAAACATCAAAAAGGGGGAGATTATTGGTGCAATCAGCCCAGGTCACGATTGACCGAACTCGAGTTTGACTCGAGCGATGTTTTGATGTTTGACATGAAGATTTGACATTGATGTTTGACATTGATGTCTGATAATGTTTTTGGGAGATTGTTGGTGCAATCGACTCGAGTCATGATTGACCGGACTCGAGTTTGACTCAAGGGGGATTTTGATGGTTGACTGGAGTTGACCATGTCATGAAAAATCCTAGCATGTGTCTTGGCAAGGAAAATCCAACATAGGTTGGCAAGAAAAGTCCAAGGGTGTAGTCTTGGCTACGTAAGCCGAAGGGTGTAGTCTTGGCGGTGAAAGTCCAAGTCATGAGTACTTGGCATTTGGAAAGTCCAAGGAGTTTGATATTGGCGGCGTAAAGTCCAAGGGTGAAGTCTTGGTAGCATAAGTCTAATGGTTGGTGGTGTAAAGTCTAAGTGGAGTCTTGGCAACGTAAGTCCAATGTGCCTTGGCGGTGTAGACACCGTTAGCATGACATAGTCGATGGAAGCACCTGAAGGCTAGCGTATGGATGAATAAGTCATTGATGACTTGGAGGGATCCGATAGGCGCGAGGCTGACGGAGGTAACTAGAAGGCTTAGGTCTAGGCTAAGGGTGGTCTAGCAAGTATGGGAGAACTATACTTGGATTAAAACCTCATGTTTGAGGTGTATCAGTCGATAGGTACCATGTGGCAGTCAACTGGTGTTAGTCAACTAGGGTTTGACTACGGGGAGTGCCCTAGCAGTCGACTGCCAGAGGTGGGCAGTCAACTGCTGGACTAAGTAGTCGACTGATCTTGTGATCAGTCGACTAGTGCTCGGTATTTTGGGCATAGAATAGAGTCTGACTCGACTGTTGGGGTTAGCAGTCGAGTGAAGGCTCAATCAGTCGACTGATGTCCTATCCGTTGGATTTTTCCAGCATGGATTGCATCGTTCTCTCACAGCAACAATGTCATCAGTCGACTGATGGTCCCGATCATCAACTGATAGGCGAAATCCAGCCCAGGCAGGAGCTATAAAGGAAGCTCATGGAGGAGGATTTTGCAACTAGTTCTTGAGGTGTTTTGGGGCGACTTGCTGCTGTAAATCAGGGTCACCATGTAAAATACTAGAAAAAAAATCAATAATAAAATAAAATACCACTTGTTAATAGAGAAATTGTATTATATAATTTCTTAGGAGTTCACAGAAATTTTTCCGGATTCAAAAGGAGTCCATACGAGGAAGATTTAAAGTCAAACGGAGGGATTGGATTAAACGTAGGTTGGTTGTGGTTGGACTTGAGCTAGCTCAAGTCGTTGACCGACCTTTAAAAGCTTCTCGAACTCAGTCTGAAATTTCTCGCTCGATTTTCCTTTCCTCCCTCATTTTCTCGATCGTGATTCTTCCTTCTCACTGTCACTCTTCTTCTTTCTCTGATCGACAGATTCGTCTTCTTCATTGCCTCAGCCTCATCGATGCTACCAAAGCTCAACATCGGCGAGATCTCCACTTGCATCGTTGTTCTCCTTGTTTCTCCCTATCTCATGGTCCGATGCCGCAAGAGCCAACCTCCACTGACCCTGCTCGCTGCGATGTTGATCTGCCACCGCCGATGCTCGAGCTTAGCTTGCCATCGCCTTTCTCCATCTCAGCCATTGCCTCACTCAATATGTGCCACCACCCAGCACCGACGGTTTGAGTTTGATTTGTCACCGCCTGCTTCCTCAGAGGATGATTCAAGGGATAGACAAGAGGGCCGATTGGAGCAGGGGATTTCAGCTGGGTAGGTTCAATCGTCCCAGATTTGGAAATTTTAGTGATGGATCCAGAAGGTTGTGCTTCAAGATAGGCTGTAAGCAATGGTAATATCACGAGGTAAGCTTGGATTTTAGTGCTATTGAAATGGCATTTGAATTATAGTTGGCTGATGAATTGTATAGGGCTTAGTTACTATGGATCCAGAAGCTGTTTAACAGATGCTAGGCTAGGTGGGTTGGATCCGAGTAATTTACGTATGCATATTATTATTATTGGTGTGGTTTAGTTTGAGTTGATGATATGTTTGTTATTGATGGAAGAGTATTTGTTAGATGGAAATATTGTATAGGATTGACAGGAATTTTGGTGAGATTAATTGGGTTCATTGGAGGGAAGCAAGAAGTTGTACTGGTGAAATTAATCAAGGATGTTGATTTTAGGATCTTGATTCAAGATAGATTCTCGGACGTGAAGACAGCTGGTGTTTCACATATCAGGTGGGTAATATCTACCCTGGTCAGGTAGTTTGACTTATTCCGGTGCATGAATTTGGACTTATGCTTATACTTTTCATCTTAAATCCACTCTTATTTTATCATGTGCTTGTACTTATCCTTGACCTTTGAGATGTATTGCTGTTACTTCATTGATTATCTATCACGGATATGAACTACAAACCCTATTGTGTGTTAGCTGATGGATGTTCAGTAAGTACGTGTGGTTAGGGTTATCTTTGTGACCTCAGATTGGGTTACTATGTTACATCACTAGAGTTAGGTGATGGATAAGATTATGGAGTCGATTGTTGTATCGTACACTTATTAGTTGTGCATCTATAGTGGATCTAGTTGTCTGTGCATAGATAAGTGTGTGGTTGTCAGTATGTGGCTATGGACTGGAGGTCCTAGTATGATGGTATATCTATTATGGATTGTGTGCCTATGTATAGTTATATGGACGGTCAATAGTATCTCGCTACGGACTAGAGGTCTTAGCGTGGTTGACTGTCAGATGTGTATGACTCTTTGTGTGATAGAGAGAGTCTTGTGGATTGGTAGTCATGGGGAGTGGTAGCTAGAGTCGCTTGCAGCAGGGACCCCTAGGGTAGCATATAGCTCTATAGCGGCTAGCTACCAGTCATACTACCCAACTCGGCCACTCGAGAGTAGTGGTAGTTGGAGTCGGGATAGTAGTCATGTCGTGCCACCCTGGCCACTCTGGGGTCGTAGTTGGACGGGTCTACAAACATGACCATGCATATGTATTGCTGATATATATATGTATGCATGTATTTGATATATGTTTTACATATGCCTATGAGATGCTGCATTTGATCAAACTATGTTTGCTGCATATGCTTATTCATCATGATACATGTCATTTACATATTATATACTGCTGGGTGTTGAGCATGATATATGTGTTGGTCCAGACGGTTGTATGCATTTGATTTGCATCATGTCATAGTGTAGTATGGATCGGGTTGTTATTACATGTGATTATATACTGTTCATATGTCGGAGTGTTGGTCAGATATGGGATTGACATTGTATGTTATATGGGTTATGTTATTGTATAACTGTTCAGGATGATATAGCTTATAGTGTTGCAGATCATCAAGTACATTGGTACATTACTTCATGTTCAGTTGATCAGTTTAGTATATACATTGAGTATGACTATACTGTGGTTACTTGTTATTACATTTAGGATTGTATGTCTATTGTACACATTCTGTATACCTGTAGATCTTCACATGTATACTTGTAGATCTCTATATCCCTTTATGTTGTTCATGCACTTTCTACATATTACCCCTGAGTTTATACTCACTACCCCGAACCCTGGGTTTCCTATCGCCCATGTAATAGGTAGAAGATTCCTTGGATGTTAGGAGCTTCGCCAGCTGATCCCATCTCACACCGAATTGTTGGATACTATGTCCATATTGTTGTATTCTTGTGGATTGTCATTTTGGGATTTTATCCTGTATCATTTCCGTATTTGTGGTTACGGATGTGTTGTATTTATTTGACTTTTTATGTGATTTCTATTATGATTCTTGTTGTGTTAAGTCACTCCGGAGTGCATAGTTGAGTCATTGTGTATTTACTATTTGTCAGTATCTTCCGCTTTGTTTTATTGATTATGTCCATATATTTGTTATGTGATTGTGGCCGAAAGGCTTTATGTATATCAGGGAATTGTATCACATATAGGGGAGATGCTGTCCGATTATTTTCGGCTCAGCATACTCTTCGGGGGTGATAATTTTATTAGTATTAGAGCCCTAGGTTGTGAAGTCCACTTTCGAATTTTATTTCGTTCGGACATTGACTTTTGCTTTACTCGGTTTTTGTTTTGTGAGTTCTGGGATCTGGCTGTTGCGAACATCTCCGAGCTACAAGGTTTAATGTATGTTAGTTATTATCACATGTCCTTCTGTTGGCTATGCATTTAGTTGCTTATAACAGGGATGACTTGTAGTGTGTTAGTCACTATTCATAACCATGGTTTGAGTTGACCATGGGAACGATATGTTAAGGTTATTAAACATGGACCTGCTATCGAAAAGGTGAATTACCTTTGAGAGCCGACTGATATCGAGTCGAAAAGCAGGGGTTAGGCTGTCACATTTCTTATGGAGATCAAAGATTACAGTCTTAAGAATTTTCACTAATTATGCTTGTCAGATCATTACTAGTGGGGTAATGGACAAGCGAGTATACTATTGCTGATGCAGATAGTAGAGGATATGGTATGTAGTGTTTTATGAGGATTTTGATCCCTGAGATGTTCGTACTGGATTGTATAGCTTTAAATCTACTTTTGAGTACTTAACTTGGGTTATAGAGAAAAAGTAGAGTTTGTTGCATACCATTATTGGGATTAAGTCGATATTTAGTGGAAGATGTAGGAAATAATCTTCGAGAAATAACACATCACTTGGTTACGGTGTAGTGATGTTGTGAGAGAGTATTTTCCCACGTCATCTTCTATGACTCCATGTCAGGGAATTCTTGAGCTTCAAGTAGGGTGATCGTTTGGTAATGGGAGTACCATGCAGAGTCGTTAGACTTGCGAGGGTTACTACCACCTAATAGCTCAAGAATGTGATCGACATGTCTTAAGCCACCCATGGTTTATTGGTAGACATCTTGATCAGGATGTTTGGATCTTCTACCAGATTCTACCGGAAGTTCTTAGACCGAGTCATGTGTATAGGAATGACTCCGTAGCGGGTGTTTTAAGAGTTGGAGATTTGATAAGCATATATTACAAGTCAAATTATTGGAATCAGAAGTATCCGTATGTTGGATAAAAGGAACAAGATTGGAGTCATGGGCCACGAGCTACTATTGGAGAGTTTTCCGATCATAGAAGAAGGACTGCGTATCATCAACATCTTCTCCTGTTTATCAACAAACTTAGAAGAAAGACTCTGAAGGGATTGTGTGTGTGCAGTGTAGGTCACGACGACACACAGTGTCAGATTGTCTGATGGATCATTTTATCTGCTTCTACTATAAGCAGCCAATATCTACGTGGAGAGTATGTATTTTGAAGACTCAGTTGAAGACTATGGATGATGCTTTCGAGAGGACGATCTACAATCTCAAAAGCTGAGATCATTACAGAAGAGTGGATTTTCACATCAGCAGCGATCTATTACCTCAAACATAGTGGAGTTCCTAGATGTTTCCCTCCAGGGGAAGCAAGTTATTCAGCAGTATCAGCAGAAGATATTTCAGAAGACTCAGACATCTAGATGACAACTGTTATCTCCGTAGGCGTGGTTATGCTTTGTACAGAGGAGAGAGTTTACGATGATTGTCGTATCTATTTTATATTCTCCAGTTGCAGCTACATTATTTGCCGAGTTGGAGCGTGCTACGATGTTGACAACTATTCAGTACTTCATAATCGGTGGTGTACTCATTACCAGTATAACAGTGCTTACCATCTCCATTGTAGACATTTTGGGTATTGTATTTCAGTTCAGTAGTTGACTTCAGTTCCTCCATGGTAGTCTTTTGCAGCTAATTGAGCTCATCCATCAAGAACAGATGTTGGGCGAGTTTATATGATTACTTGAGTAGAGGTATGAAGACCGAAGAAGTGGTCATTCAGGGTGTAACTTTTAGGTTACCCTATTTGCGGATATGTCGAGAGATACTGGTAGTTTACAGGTATCTAGGTTTAGAATATTCTTAGATAGGGTTAGAAGCGTTTCTATCGACTTGTGGGTTGGTGATTTTTCTCTACCGTCAGGTGAGATGTTGATCAACAACCAAGAAGTCAAGGGATACCCTTAGTCTTTGCTAGACATACCTCTACTATAGATATATTTTTACGGATAGTTAGATTGTTGGAAATGAGGATATAACATGTATCTCAGATGTGCATATAATTCGAGAGTATTCGGATATAGTTTTGGATGAACTCCTGGGCTTGTCATTGCATGGACAAGTGAAATATGCGATTGGGGGTGATTTTGGGAATAGTTCCGATATTGAAGATCTCATACCAGGAGATGATTTTATTGGTATCAGTGTTGCTAAACACTGTGGAAATTGGAAGAACATAAGTTATGATTATCAGAAGTATCAGATGGGAGATTTATCTTTCCTAATGTTTCTCCCTGAGAAGATCTGGAACTCTTTGTTAAGGAGAGATGGACCTTTGAGGTTGTGCATCGATTATCGATGTTGGAACGTGGCAGTTGTTGAAAATGGATATCTTTCATTGTGGATAGATGATCTATTTAGTTCAGCTAAAGGACATCTGTGTATACTCTAGGGTTGATTTATGATTGAAGTGTTGACATTGTAGTGGTTTGGTCTCATATAATTATCATTGTTGGTGTGATGATTAATATATCATCAACGTAGAGTAAAAGGATACAGGTGTGTAGAAGACGACATTTCATACTTGGTATGGATTTTATGAGTTGTGGATAATGTTGTTAGACTTATTGATGATTTAGTCGTTCATGGATTTGAGGAATAAAGTACTCTTGGAGTATTTGAGATCGATTGTCATCATATCTGTGGATGATATATTTTTGGGATATATTCACAATCTTAAGGAAAGTTGTGGTTTCCCTAGATTGATTTGGTATTTACCATAGATGTTGATAGGATGTTACTAGCATTATCATACCCCTGATTTGTTGGACTAAGATGGTGATGGAAATCACTTGGTCGGAAGCTTGGGAAGCTAGGTTTTAGAGCCTAGATGATGGCTGATTTCTGTTGGGATGTATACTGAAAAGTCTATCTTTTGTATGAACATCTTTATTTTGAAATAAGAATCACATGATCATTGTTTGCATATTTTTATGGCAGTGTATATCATCTAATACATTACATTGTAGATAACATGGTGTGTGGTGTCACACGGGAGATCATGTTATCGGTTCCTTGTAAAGTATAAGTAAAGGCTCACAACCGAGATGACTTTGGACAAACCATTGGAATGGTTGTAGTGTGATTTGGGATTGGTTTGTCTTGATCATAGAATCACACTAGTGCACTTTGTGTGTATTGAGCAGGACCGACTTAGAGGTGATTCGATTTATTGCTGACTACATAATCGAATCAGACCTCAGATATTATATTGTACATACTCTAAATCCCGATATAATAACGGACAGATATACTTAGTATTCATCTCTTTGATTTACCAATGGGCGAGATTTATAAATTAAATCGATAGGCTCGGTAAGTTGGGAGATGATATTATTTATATGGTGTGCCATTGATTATAGGAGGAAACCGTGTCCTATATATTAGGATGATGATGCCCCCTTGAGGAGCTCATAAGGTTCATCATGTAAACCCTGCAGGTGGACTTGGTCCGACATGATGAAAAAGTTGAGTGATACTACTCATGGAGTTAGATGTCGATTAATTAATGGTCAGTAAATTAATTAATCGACGGACATTCGAGATCTTAAACACGGGGAGAAAATGTACATATAATATATGGAGCCCATATTAACTTATGGGGGTTGGTGAGGTAGATCAATGATAATCCTTTAGTGGATTGGATTATCATTAATGGATCGGACTTTATGTGGGCTTGATCCATGGGTGGCCAAAATCCAACTCCTCCTCATGGTCCCTATTGTAGCCTAATAACACCTCATGAAGCTTAGATCCAATGGATAGAAACAAAACTCTAGATCCAAAGGTAGAGATTAAATCTCTAGATCCAATGGTTGAGATTAAATCTCTATATCCGACGGTTGAGATTAAATCCCTAGAACCAATGGTGGAGATTAAAAGGAGGCTTATCCCTAAACTCTATAAAAGGAGCCTTTAGGGTTGGCGTGGAGATCATTAGAGAAGAAAAGGTCTTTGGAGTTGGCGGCAAGAAGCAAGGGGCTAGGGTTTGGAGCATTGGCGGCACCAAATAAGGAAACGATTTCCTTATCTCCTTCTTCCTCAAGTTTGCCGGTGCCCAAACAACTCCTTCCTCCCCTTGGCCAGCGGCCAAAGCTTCCCTTCTCCTTCTCCTTGCCCGGTGGTAACAAGATATAGGGTTTTCCCTTGGTGTCTTGGCCGGTTTCCTTCATAATCTCCTCTACCTTCTTGGCCGGCGGCAAGCTCCATCCTTGGAGGTTGGTGGTTGGTTGAAAGAAGGAAAAGAGCCTTGTTTCTATTCTTCCTCTTGCTCGGAACGAGCAAGGAAGGAAGATTGGTGATCTAGGAGCTTCAACTTTTGGTAGATCGTCGCCCACACGACGTTCGAAAGGAGGAAGGTCATACAATAGAAGATCGAGAGGTATATCGATTCTCTATTTTTCATATGTTACATGTTTATTTTTGTTTTTCAATCATCTGCATGACATATATTCTATTTTTTGGCTAAATAATACTTGGATCCCGAACATAAACACAAATGTCGGCAATCCGTACATTGTCTATTCCGCGGCTACTCATAGAATAGTGTAGGTCGCTTGAACAACAAGTTTGTTCAAGTGACCACTCTAAATGAATAGCACGACGATGACAAGGTTGCTTGGGTGCTCCCTTTTGTCTAGGATTAAAATTTTAATCCATGGACATCGATGGGATCGCCATGAATAAGCGACCGAGTTGAAGTGGGAAGCGAAGTTTCCCCTCACGGATCAACCCAACAATTGGTATCAGAGCCAAGGTTTCCAGTTTTGTGTGTTTAGGATTCGGTTAATTTTTATGCACTTTTCATATATTATATGTGCTAGATAATAGTAGGATATGCGTAGGTTAACTCTTTGGTTGCAGGCATAAGATCCGACTATTATGGCCATATGTGTGTATGTGATTGTATGTGTGTAAATATTTATTTTGTTGAATCCTCGGGGTTGACGAGGCTAGTATTTAATTTTTTGTAAATTAGATACGACATTGTTTAGCCACTCTTTTTATTTTAGTTTACTTTCGATCTAGATTTCAAGTACACTCCCTCGTGGAGTATAAGATCGATGGATGTAAATTAAAATAGATTTTAGTCTCGGCTCGGATCTCCAGATGGCTCGTACATGGCGTAGGAGGAGCGGACGAGAAGGCGATGCGACGGGAGACATATTGAAGACAAAAGCCATAATAGTTGGAAAATAATTTATTTTTCATATTTATTGTTTATTGTTTTATATGCATGTCGTAGGTTATAAAATTCCTCAATTTCAAATTACTAAGTGGGAGAGGGATATTTTAATAAATTCCCACAGCCTCCATTACGATTTGACATGTGATGCAAACAAACTTGCGCGTCGGCTCTGAGTGCCTTCCTCCCCATCGGATGAGTTTGTTTGCGGATCACAAGGTCAAATATAGTTATAGGAAATTATTAAGGAGCGTGTGTACTTCCCCATCGAAAGGCACATAACCCGAGATAATTACCTTAGTACAGAGTAATGGTAAACACTTAGATACAAATATAAGTATCCTCCCCATCGGAGTCACTGCTTTTATTTGTAGGGCCAAAGAGGAACCAACTATTAATTTTACTTGTCAAAATGTTAGGTTGACAAGATAGTAAAATTAATGGGTAAAACCTCCTCTTACAAATGTAGAATTCGTATACGTCCACACTATCGTGGCATATAATATTCTCGGTGTTTTGAGGTATTGGTTGATTTTAAAAATTTATTGTTTGAGGAATCAATAATTTTTTGAAATCTAATGTTTTGATCTATGTGATTCTTAGGTTTTCTTTAAAAATGACTTTCAACCCGCTTGTTGTGATACTGAAAGAGAATAAACTTACTGGACCCAACTATGTTGATTGGAAGAGGAATCTTGACATTTTCTTGACTGCGGAGGAATACAAATATGTACTCCTCGAAGAGTGCCCTCCCAAGCCTGCAGATGATTCTGGAGAAAAGGAGAGAGAGAGTTATAAGAAGTGGATCAAGGCCGATGAGATGACGCGGTGTTACATTTTGGCATTTATGTCAAATGTACTGCAACATCAGCATCAAGCCATGCCCACTGCTTATGACATGATGCTCAATCTCAAAGGGCTTTTCGGACACCAGAATCAGGCTGCGAGGCAAGAAGCCATGAGGAACTTGATGATGACCACCATGATTGAGGGAACACCCATAAGGGATAATGTTCTCAAGATTATGACTCATTTGAATGAGCTGGAGGTCCTTGGAGCTGAGATCGATGGGGAAACCCAGGTCGATATCATACTCCAGTCTCTACCCAGGAGTTTTGAGCAGTTTCACCTGAACTACAACATGAACAAGAGGTTGTATTCATTGGCGGAGCTTCTGATAGAACTCCAGGCGGCAGAGGGGCTATTTCGTCAGAGTGCTCAGGCACATGCCATGGTGACCCAAAAGGTTTCTACTTCTAAGCCGAAAGGCAAGAAGAAGAAGAAACAAACTGGGGCGAAGGCGGTAGGAGGTACTCAGGGAGGAGTGAAGAAGCCGAAAGGCAAGTGCTTCACTTGTAAGCAGACTGGACACTGGAAGAAAGACTGCCCCAACCGCAAGCAGAACAAAGGTATATCTTTTGGTCTAGTCATTGAAACATGTTTAGCGGTGTTATCTACCGGAACCTGGTGTGTAGATACGGGAGCCACTGATCATGTCTGCAATACTTTGCAGGGGTTCCAGGAAACCAAACGACTGGCTAAGGGAGAGATTACAATGTACTTGGGCGATGCCACGAAGGTGGCGGCTATTGCAGTGGGAGACGTTCATTTATCTTTTGAGAAAAATAAACTTTTGGTTCTTAAGAATTTCCTTTATGTACCTTTATTTAGAAAGAATTTAATTTCGGTTTCTAAATTATTTATGGATGGATATTCTATTTCTTTTAATGACAGAGTTGTTATAAAAAGGAATAGAGACATTATCCGTTCAGGTGCATTGATAGGAAATCTATACACACTTGAACCAAAACCTCCCACGATGCAAATTGAAGTTAATAATTCATCTTCTAATTCCAATAAGATAAAAGAACCTTCGAAGATGAACTAAATATATCTTTGGCATCTTAGGCTTGGTCATATTAACCTAAGCAGAATTCAAAGGTTGATAGTTGATGGACCTTTGGGTTCATTAGTGGTGGAGGATTTCCCAACCTGTGAATCATGCTTGGAGGGTAAAATGACCAAGAGGCCTTTCAAGGCGAAGGGGTATAGAGCCAAAGATGTGTTGGAGTTGGTTCATTATGATTTGTGTGGTAGTATGTCTATCCAGGCTAGAAATGGTTTTGAGTATTTCGTCTCTTTTATAAATGATTACTCAAGATATGGATACATTTACCTGATGCGCCGCAAGTCTGAATGCTTTGACAAGTTCAAAGTATTCAAGGCTGATGTGGAGAAACGTCAAGGTAAAAGTATCAAGACACTACGATCTGATCGTGGTGGCGAGTACCTCTTGGGAGAGTTTAGGAATTACTTATTAGAAGCTGGGATTCAATCCCAATTGTCTGCACCTGGCACACCCCAGCAGAACGGTGTAGCAGAGCGAAGGAATATGACTCTTATGGAGATGGTTAGATCGATGATGAGTTATTCAGAGTTGCCAGATTCATTCTGGGGATATGCTCTAGATACGGCGGTGTACATTCTGAACTTGGTTCCATCTAAATCAGTACCTTCTACTCCCACAGAATTGTGGATTGGGCGAAAGCCTAGTCTAAGACATATTCGGATATGGGAGAGTCCAGCACATGTGCTGAAGGCGGATGCTGGTAAGTTGGAATCTCGTATAGAAGTACGCATGTTTGTTGGCTATCCTAGAGGAACGAAGGGTGGTTTGTTTTATAGTCCTAGAGATCAGAGGGTGATCGTTAGCACGAATGCCAGATTTCTAGAGGATGACTATGTGATGAGCCACAAGCCCAAGAGTAAAATTGTTCTGGAGGAATTAAAAGGGGAAGTCACTTCTTCAGTACCACTGGTATAAGAGGATATACCACAAGTCACTACACCGCATGTCACAGAGGATACACAGGAGATACCTCGTCGTAGTGGGAGGGTTGTGAGACAGCCTGATAGATTCATGTTCTTGGGAGAATCTTCTGATTTAGTCCCTGGCAAACATGAACCTGATCCCTGGACATATGACGAGGCAATCCAAGATAAAGATGCAGCATCTTGGCAAAATGCGATGAATACTGAGATTGAATCTATGGATTCAAATCAGGTCTGGGAGCTAGTAGAACCACCCGATGGTTTAAAAACCATTGGATGCAAGTGGATCTACAAAAGAAAGAGAGGAATAGACAGGAAGGTTGAGACCTTCAAAACGAGGCTTGTTGTGAAGGGGTATACTCAGAAAGAGGGTATTGATTATGAGGAGACCTTTTCGCTGGTAGCCATGCTTAAGTCTATCTGGATTCTCTTATGCATAGCAGCTCATATGGATTATGAGGTGTGGCAGATGGATGCCAAGACAACTTTCCTTAATGGAAGTCTTGAGGAAAACATCTATATGAAGCAACCAGAGGGATTCATTGCGAAGGGAAAAGAGCATCTTGTATGTAAGCTGAATCGGTCCATTTATGGATTGAAGCAAGCTTCGAGGTCTTGGAACATCCGCTTTGATGAGGTAATCCAGTTTTATGGATTTATTCAAAGTCCGGATGAGTCTTGTGTATACAAGAGATGTGACGGAAATGCAGTGGTATTTCTTGTACTATACGTAAATGATATTTTGTTGATTGGCAACAATATCAAGGTGTTATCGGACGTAAGGGTATGGTTGTTCAAACAGTTTGATATGAAGGACTTGGGAGAGGTGGGACACATCCTTGGGATTAAGGTTATAAGGGATCGCAGGAAAAGGATGTTGTGCTTATCCCAAGCTTCATACATAGACACGATTATGGATCGTTTTAGCATGCAGAACTCCAGAAGGGTTTTCTACCTTTCAGGCTTGGAGTTCCTTTATCTAAGGAGATGTGTCCTAGAACATTTGAGGAGGTAGAGGAGAGAAGGTGGTTCCTTATGCTTCGGCGGTAGGAAGCCTCATGTATGCGATGCTATGTACGAGACACGATATCTGCTATAGTGTGGACATGGTCATTAGATATCAGAGTAATCCAGGAAAGGGACATTAGACTGCGGTAAAACATATATTGAAGTACCTGATAAGGACTAGGGATTATATGCTGGTTTACCAGGCAGACCAATTACTCCCTGTGGGTTACACGGATTTTTACTTCCAATTTGATAGGGATAAGAGTAAGTCTACCTCATGTTTTGTGTTTACTTTGGGAGGTGGAGCCATTGTATAGAGGAGTGTCAAGCAGAAATGCGTGGCAGACTCCACCATGGAAGATGAGTATGTGGCAGCCTCTGAGGCAGCCAAGGAAGCTATATGGCTCAGGAACTTCCTGATGGACTTGGATGTGATTCCTGGTTTGCCCAGAACTATCACAATTTATTGTGATAACAGTGGTGCAGTTGCAAACTCGAAGGAACCACGAGCCCATAAGGCAAGTAAACACATAGAGCGCAAGTACCACCTCATACGAGAAATCGTAAAGCGAGGAGAAGTTGCTGTCGCCAAGATTGCATCAGAGGATAACCTGGCGGATCCATTCACTAAGGCCCTTCCAGCAAAAGCGTTTGATAGGCATGTGGAGGACATGGGGATCAGATGTATGGCAGAGTGATGACGGCATATTCTTTTAGTATAAGTGGGAGATTGTTGGAATGTATACTGAAAGCCTAGCTCTTTTCTGTATGAACATTTTATTTTGAAATAAGAATCACATGATCATTGTTTGCATTTTATATATTCATTATATATGTGTGCATATTGTCTAATATTCTACATTGTAGATAACATGGTGCTTGGTGTGGCACAGAAGATCATGTTATCAGTCCCTTGTAAAATATAAGTAGAGGCTCACAACCAAGATGGTTTTGGACAAACCATTGGCATGGTTGTAGTGTAGCTTGGTATTGTTTTATCTTGAACATAGAGTTACACTAGTACACTTAGGTGTATTGAGTAGGACCGACATAGAGGTGATTCAATTTAGTACTGACTACATAATTGAATCGGACCTCGGATATTATGTTGTACATGCTCTTAATCCCGATATACTAACGGGCACATGTACTTAGTATTTATTTCTTTGATTTACCAGTGGGTGAGATTTAGATGGATTAAATCAATATGCCCGGTAAGTTGTGAAATAATATTATTTACATGGTGTGCCGTTTATTATAGGAGGAAACCGTGTCCTATATATTAGGTTGATGATGTCCCCTTGAGGAGCTCATAAGGTTCATCATGTAAACCCAGCTGGTTGACTTAGTCAACATGATGATAAGGTTGAGTGGTACTACTTGAGGAATTAGATGTTAATTAATTGATGGTCAATAAATCAGTTAATTGACGGACATTCGATATCTTAAACACGGGGAGATTAATGTACAAATAATATATGGAGCCCATATTGATTTATGGGGGTTGGTGAGGTAGTTCAATGATGATCCTCTAGTGGAATGGAACATCATTGATGGATCAAGTTTGTGTGGTTCCGATCCATCGGGTGGCGAAGACCCAACTCCTCCTTATGGTCCCTATCGTAGCCTAATACAATCCTTGTGAAGTCTAGATCCAAGAATGTAAAACAAAACCTAGAACCAACGGTTGGGATTAAATCCCTAGATCCGATGGTTGGATGAAACTCTAGAACCAACGGTTGGGATTAAATCCCTAGATCCGATGGTTAGGATGAAATCCTAGAATCGACGGTTGGGATTAAATCCCTAGATCCGACGGTTGGGATAAAACCCTAGATCCGACGGTTGGGATGAAACCTTTGATCCGATGATTGGGATGAAATCCTAGATCCGACGGTTGGGATTAAACTCTAGATCCGACGGTTGGGATAAAACCCTAGATCTGACGGTAGAGATTGAATCCCTAGATCCGACGGTGGAGATTAAAGGAGGCTTAAGCCCTATTCTATAAATAGATGCTTAGGGTTGGGCGACAATAATGATCAAGATAATTCAAATTGGGATTAGGGTTTGGAAAGAGTTGGGCGGCTAGGGTTTGGAGTAAGGTTGGGCGGCAACCATCTTCATCCAAAATTGTTGCCGGCGCCCACCTCCTTCAAGCATTCCTTGGCCGGCGCCCTTCACATTAGCCACTCTCTTCTTCCTTTGCCGACGGTTCTCCTCCCATTGGTGGCCGGCAAGATCATCTTCCTCCAATTTCCAAGGTGGCCGGCGGTTCCCTTTGTATTGGTGGTCTGCACCTCATCTATTCATTCCTTGGCCGGCGGTTGCATCAAACTTCCTAGCTTGGTGGCCGGTTCTAGATAGGAAAGGTATTTGTGGTTCTTCTCTTTGTTCGTAGCGGACAAGGAAGAGGAGAACTCGATCTAGAAGGCTTCTACTCGTGGAGGATCTTCGTCCACACGTCGTCCACGAGAAGGAAAGGACATACGATAGAAGATCGTAAGGTATAAAGTTATTTTAACTTTATGTACAGATCTGAGCATGTTCTTATTTGTTTTGATTATGCATGTGTGTGTGTGAATATATATTGTATAATCATGGACCCCGAAGACAAACATAAAAACCGGCGATCCATCCGTCGTCTCTTCCGCGGCTAACCAACTAGAAGAGTTGTGTTGCTTGAACAACTAGTTTGTTCAAGCGACCACTCAAGTTGTTAGCACGACGACGAATAGGTTATGCTAAGGAAGCTCATCCCATCCGGATTAATTCTTTCATTAGTGAAAATTTTAATCCGGGGACATGGGAGCCAATGAGCCTCCGAAAGCGAACACCCAACAATTGGTATCAGAGCCATGGTTTCCAGTTTTTTGTGTTTTGGATTCGGTTAATTTTTTATGCATTTTTCATATATTATATGTGCCGGATAATAGTATGATATGCATAGTTTAACTCTTTGGTTGCAGGCATAAGATCCGACTATTATGGCCATGTGTGTGTATGTGAATGGATGTGTGTAAAAATTTATTATTTGAATCCTCGGGGTTGACGAGGCTAGATTAGTATTTAATTTTTGTAATTAAATACGGCATTGTTTAGCCGATCATTTTTGTTTACTTTCGATCTTGATTATTTGTACACTCCTTCGTGGAGTATAGGATCGATGGATATAAATAAAATGATTTATCTCGGCTCGGAACTCTTTGGTGACTTGCGCACGGGAAAAGATGGAGCGGACGAGGTGGCGACACGACGGGATGCATATTGGAGGACAATGCCATAATAGTTGGAAAAAAATTCTGTTTTTTCCATATTTATTGCTTATTTGTTTTATATGCATGTTGTGTGTGTTTTAAATTCCTCAATTGCAATTTACTAAGTGGGAGAGGGATATTTTAATTAATTCCCGCGGCCTCCATTACAATTTGATGTGTGATGCAACAAACTTGCGCGTTGGCTTTCAGTGCCTTCCTCCCCATCGGATGGGTTTGTTTGCGGATCACTAGGTCAAATAATGGTTATAGAAAATTATTTAGGAGCGTGTGTACTTCCCCATCGGTAAGGCACATAATCTGAAATAATTCCCTTAGTATCGTGTAATGGTGCACACTTAGATGCAAATAAAAGTATCCTCCCCATCGAAGTCACTGCTTTTATTTGTAGGGCTAAAGAGGAACCAACTATTAATTTTATTTGTCAAAAAGTAAGGTTGACAAGATAATAAAATTAATGGGTAAAACCTCCTCTTACAAATGTAGAATTCGTATACGTCCACACTATCGTGGCATGCGATATTCTCGGTGTTTTGAGGTGTTGGTTGATTTTTGAATTTTATTGTTTTGAGGAATCAATAATTTTTTGAAATCTAATATTTTTGATCATTGTGATTTTTAGGATTTTCAAATGGCTTTCAACCCACTTGCTGTGATTTTAAAAGAAAACAAACTTACTGGTCCAAACTACATTGATTGGAAAAGAAACCTGGATATTGTCTTAACTGCGGAAGAGTACAAATTTGTACTCTTCGAGGTCTGTCCTCCTAAGCCCTCAGATGACTCTGATGAAAAGGAGATAGAACGTTATAAGAAATGGGTTAAGGCAGATGAGATGGCGCGGTGTTACATTTTGGCATCTATGTCAAATGTGCTGCAACATCAGCATCAGGCCATAGCCACAGCTTATGACATGATGTTCAATCTCAAGGAACTTTTCGGACATCAGAGTAGGGCGGCTAGGCAGGAGGCAATGAGAAACTTGATGAGATGGAAGTCCTCGGGGCTGAGATCATGGGGAAACCTGTGTCGATATCATTCTCCGATCTTTGCCTAGGAGTTTTGGCGGTTCGCCTCAACTACAACATGAACAAGAGGTTGTATTCAGTTGGCGGAGCTTCCGGCTGAGAACTCGGGCAGAGGGCTTTTTCATCGAGTTCTCAAGCCATGGTCGCTCGAAGGTTTCTTCTTCTAAACCAAAGGTAAGAAGAAGAAGAAGCAAGGTGGAGCGAAGAAGGTGGCGAGGACCTCAAGCGGAGTGAAGAAGTCGAAAGGCAAGTGCTTCACTTGCAAGCGGATTTGGACATTGGAAGCGGTACTCCTCGCCGAAAGAATAAAGGTATATCTTCTTGTTTAGTTGTTGAAACATGTTTAGCGGTGTTATCTACCAGTGCCTAGTGTGTAGATACAAGAGCCACTGACCATGTCTGCAATTCCTTGCAGGGGTTCCAGGAAACCCAATGACTAGCTGAGGGAGAGATTACCATCTTCATGGGCAATGCTTCAAAGGTGGCGGCTATTGCAGTGGGAGACGTTTATTTATCTTTTGATAGGAATAAATTTTTGGTTTTAAGAAATTGTCTTTATGTACCTACTTTTAGAAAGAATTTAATTTCAGTTTCTAAATTGTTTATGGATGGATATTCTGTTTCTTTTAATGACATGGTGGTTATAAAAAGGAATAGGGAGATTATCTGTTCTGGTACATTGGTTGGCAATTTATATACTCTTGAACCAAAAACTCCCGATGCAAATAAGTAAATAGCTCATCTTCTAAATCTAATAAGAGAAAAAGAACTTCGCAATGAACCAAACATATCTTTGGCATCTAAGGCTTGGTCATATTAACCTAAGTAGAATTCAAAGGTTGAATGATGGACCTTTGGGTTCATTAGTGGTGGAGGATCTCCCAACCTGCGAATCTTGCTTGGAAGGTAAAATGACCAAGAGGCCTTTCAAGGCCAAGGGGTATAGGGCCAAAGATGTGTTAGAATTGGTTCATTCTGATTTGTGCGGTCCTATGTCTATCCAGGCAAGAGGTGGCTTTGAATACTTCGTCTCTTTTATAGACGATTATTCAAGGTATGGATACATTTACTTGATGCGCTATAAGTCTGAATGCTTTGACAAGTTCAAAGAATTCAAGGCTGATGTGGAGAACCGTCAAGGTAAAAGTATCAAGACATTACGATCTGATCGTGGTGGCGAGTACCTCTTGGGAGAGTTTAGGAGTTACTTATCAGAGGCTGGGATTCAATCCCAATTGTCCGCACCTGGCACACCCCAGCAGAATGGTGTGGCGGAGCGAAGGAATAGGACTCTTATGGAGATGGTCAGATCGATGATGAGTTATTCTGAGTTACCTGATTCGTTCTGGGGGTTTGCTCTGGAAACAGCAGCACACATTCTGAACTTGGTTCCATCTAAGTCAGTACCCTCTACTCCCATAGAGTTGTGGACTGGGCGAAAGCCTAGTCTAAGACATATTCGGATTTGGGGTAGTCCAGCACATGTGCTGAAGGGAGATGCTGGTAAGTTGGAATCTCGTACAGAAGTGCGCTTGTTTGTTGGCTACCCCAAGGGAACGAAGGGTGGTTTATTCTATAGTCCTAGAGATCAGAAGGTGATCGTGAGTACGAATGCCAGATTTCTAGAGGAGGACTATGTGATGAACCACAAGCCCACGAGTAGGATTGTTCTTGAGGAGTTGACAGGGGAAGTCCCGACTTCAATACCATCGGTACAAGAGGAGACACCACAAGTCACTGCACCGCGTGTCACAGAGCATACACAGGAGGCACCTCGTCGTAGTGGGAGGGTTGTTAGACAACCCGACAGATTCATGTTTTTGGGAGAGTCTTCGGACTTAGTCCCTGGTGAACATGAACCTGATCCCTGGACATATGACGAGGCAATCCAAGATAGAGATGCAGTATCTTGGCAAAAAGCGATGAATTCAGAGATAGAATCTATGGATTCTAATCAGGTCTGGGAGCTAGTAGACTCACCCGATGGTGTAAAAACCATTGGATGCAAGTGGATCTACAAGAGAAAGAGAGGAGTAGACGGGAAGGTTGAGACCTTCAAAGCTAGGCTTATTGCGAAAGGGTATACTCAGAAAGAGGGTTTCGATTATGAGGAGACCTTTTCGCCGGTAGCTATGCTTAAGTCTATCCGGATTCTCTTATCTATAGCTGCTCATATGGATTATGAGATTTGGCAGATGGATGTCAAGACAGCTTTCCTTAACGGAAGTCTTGAGGAGAACATCTACATGCGGCAACCAGAGGGATTCATTGCTAAAGGCAAAGAGCATCTTGTATGTAAGCTTAATCGGTCCATTTATGGATTGAAGCAAGCTTCTAGATCTTGGAACATCCGCTTTGATGAGGTAATCCAATCATATGGATTTATTCAAAGTCCGGATGAGCCTTGTGTATACAAGAGATGTGACGGAAACGTAGTGGTGTTTCTTGTACTATACGTAGATGACATTTTGTTAGTTGGCAACAATATCAAAGTGTTATCAGACGTAAGGGTATGGTTGTCCAAACAGTTTGATATGAAGGACTTGGGAGAAGTGGGACACATCCTTGGGATCAAAGTTATAAGGGATCACAAGAAAAGGATGTTGTGCTTGTCTCAAGCTTCATACATTGACACTATCCTTGCTCGTTTTAGCATGCAAAACTCCAAGAAAGGTTTTCTACCTTTTAGGCATGGAGTTCCTTTATCTAAAGAGATGTGTCCCAAAACATTAAAGGAGATAGAGGACATGAAGGCGGTTCCTTATGCTTCGGCAGTAGGAAGCCTTATGTATGCTATGCTATGTACGAGATCGGATATCTGCTTTCAGGGCATGGTTAGCAGATATCGAGTAATCTCGACAAGGACATTGGATCGCGTAAAGCATATATTGAAGTACCGAGAAGGACTAGGATTATATGTGTTTACCGGGCAGATCAATTAGTCCTCGAGGTTACACGGATTCGATTTCCAATCGAGATAGGGACAAGAGTAAGTCTACCTCGGGTTTGTGTTTACTTTTGGAGGTGGAGCCATAGTATGGAGGAGTGTCAAGCGTAAATGCGTGGCGACTCTACCATGGAAGTGAGTATGTGGCGCCTGAGGCGACCAGAAGTCAGTATGGCTCAGGAACTTCTTGATGGACTTGGATGTGATTCCTGGTTTGCCCAGAACTATCACAATTTATTGTGATAACAGTGGTGCAGTTGCAAACTCGAAGGAACCACGAGCCCATAAGGCAAGTAAACACATAGAGCGTAAGTACCACCTCATACGAGAAATCGTAAAGCGAGGAGAAGTTGCTGTCGCCAAGATTGCATCAGAGGATAACCTGGCGGATCCATTCACTAAGGCCCTTCCAGCGAAAGCGTTTGATAGGCATGTGGAGGACATGGGGATCAGATGTATGGCAGAGTGATGACGGCATATTCTTTTAGTATAAGTGGGAGATTGTTGGAATGTATACTGAAAGCCTAGCTCTTTTCTGTATGAACATTTTATTTTGAAATAATAATCACATGATCATTGTTTGTATTTTATATATTTATTATATATGTGTGCATATTGTCTAATATTCTACATTGTAGATAACATGGTGCTTGGTGTGGCACAGAAGATCATGTTATCAGTCCCTTGTAAAATATAAGTAGAGGCTCACCACCAAGATGGTTTTGGACAAACCATTGGCATGGTTGTAGTGTAGCTTGGTATTGTTTTATCTTGAACATAGAGTTACACTAGTACACTTAGGTGTATTGAGTAGGACCGACATAGAGGTGATTCAATTTAGTACTGACTACATAATTGAATCGGACCTCGGATATTATGTTGTACATGCTCTTAATCCCGATATAATAACGGGCACATGTACTTAGTATTTATTTCTTTGATTTACCAGTGGGTGAGATTTAGATGGATTAAATCAATATGCCCGGTAAGTTGGGAAATAATATTATTTACATGGTGTGCCGTTGATTATAGGAGGAAACCGTGTCCTATATATTAGGTTGATGATGTCCCCTTGAGGAGCTCATAAGGTTCATCATGTAAACCCAGCTGGTTGACTTAGTCAACATGATGATAAGGTTGAGTGGTACTACTCGAGGAATTAGATGTTAATTAATTGATGGTCAGTAAATCAGTTAATTGACGGACATTCGATATCTTAAACACTGGGAGATTAATGTACAAATAATATATGGAGCCCATATTGATTTATGGGGGTTGGTGAGGTAGTTCAATGATGATCCTCTAGTGGAATGGAACATCATTGATGGATCAAGTTTGTGTGGTTCCGATCCATCGGGTGGCCAAGACCCAACTCCTCCTTATGGTCCCTATCGTAGGCTAATACAATCCTTGTGAAGTCTAGATCCAAGAATGTAAAACAAAACCTAGAACCAACGGTTGGGATTAAATCCCTAGATCCGATGGTTGGATGAAACTCTAGAACCAACGGTTGGGATAAAATCCCTAGATCCGATGGTTAGGATGAAATCCTAGAATCGACGGTTGGGATTAAATCCCTAGATCCGACGGTTGGGATAAAACCCTAGATCCGACGGTTGGGATGAAACCTTAGATCTGACGATTGAGATGAAATCCTAGATCCGACGGTTGGGATTAAACTCTAGATCCGACGGTTGGGATAAAACCCTAGATCCGACGGTAGAGATTGAATCCCTAGATCCGACAGTGGAGATTAAAGGAGGCTTAAGCCCTATTCTATAAATAGATGCTTAGGGTTGGGCGGCAATAATGATCAAGATAATTCAAATTGGGATTAGGGTTTGGAAAGAGTTGGGCGGCTAGGGTTTGGAGTAAGGTTGGGCGGCAACCATCTTCATCCAAAATTGTTACCGGCGCCCACCTCCTTCAAGCATTCCTTGGCCGGCGCCCTTCACATTAGCCACTCTCTTCTTCCTTTGCCGGCGGTTCTCCTCCCATTGGTGGCCGGCAAGATCATCTTCCTCCAATTTCCAAGGTGGCCGGCGGTTCCCTTTGTATTGGTGGTCGGCGCCTCATCTATTCATTCCTTGGCCGGCGGTTGCATCAAACTTCCTAGCTTGGTGGCCGGTTCTAGATAGGAAAGGTATTTGTGGTTCTTCTCTTTGTTCGCAGCGGACAAGGAAGAGGAGAACTCGTTCTAGAAGGCTTCTACTCGTGGAGGATCTTCGTCCACACGTCGTCCACGAGAAGGAAAGGACATACGATAGAAGATCGTAAGGTATAAAGTTATTTTAACTTTATGTACAGATCTGAGCATGTTCTTATTTTTTTTGATTATGCATGTATGTGTGTGAATATATATTGTATAATCATGGACACCAAAGACAAACACAAAAACCGGCGATCCATCCGTCGTCTCTTCCGCGGCTAACCAACTAGAAGAGTTGTGTTGCTTGAACAACTAGTTTGTTCAAGCGACCACTCAAGTTGTTAGCACGACGATGAATAGGTTGTGCTAAGGAAGCTCATCCCATCCGGATTAATTCTTTCATTAGTGAAAATTTTAATCCGGAGACATGGGAGCCAATGAGCCTCCGAAAGCGAACACCCAACACATACAATAGAAGATCGAGAGGTATATCGATTCTCTATTTTCATATGTTACATGTTTATTTTTATTTTTCGATCATATGCATGATATATATTCTTTTTTGTGGCTAAATACTTGGATCCCAAGCATAAACACAAATGCCGGCGATCCGTACATCGTCTATTCCGTGGCTACTCGTAGAATAGAGGTAGGTCACTTGAACAACAAGTTTTTTCAAGTGACCACTCTAAACGAATATCATGACGATGACAAGGTTGCTTGGGTGTTCCCTTTTGTCTAGGATTAAATTTTTAATCGGGGGACATCGATGGGATTGCCATGAACAAGCGACCGAGTTGAAGTGGGAAGTGAAGTTTCCCCTCACGGATCAACCCAACAATTTCGTAGTTTGTTGTTGGGCGTACCAACAAGTAAAGGTGAAATATTAGTGACCAGTAGAGTTACCTACTGAGATGGATGTGGTAGCTTAGTAGGATGAACTGTGTTGGGAGATTATCTAGAATTCGAAAAGGACTTGATGTGATTTGGATAATCGATGATTGATTAGCTAGGTCCGCTCATTTCCTTCCGAGCCATAAGATGGATTTCGTTAGATCGCTTGACGGAATTATATTCATGGAGTATCCTTGAGTATCATTTCCGATAGTGATTCATGATTAACCTTACGATTCTGGCAAAGTCTCCCATCAATTATGAGTATAGAGCTCCACTCTAGTACAGTTATGTACTTTTTGATAGGTGAGCGATATGAAGGTGTTATTCAGACTTTAAAAGGTCTGTTGAGAGTATCCATGGTAAATTTTAGAGAATCAGTATCCCATTTAGTCACTTGAGGTGTGTGATTTTTCTCCGGATACTTGAGATAGTTGTTGTGACATCTTGTACTCGTACATGGGTTGAAAATTTGGGGACCAAATTTTTATTAGTGGGGGAGAATGTAAAATATTGGGAAAAAAATCAATAATAAAATAAAATACCACTTGTTAATGGAGAAATTGTCTTATATAATTTCTCAGGAGTTCATAGAAATTTTTTCGGATTCAAAAGGAGTCCATACGAAGAAGATTTAAAGTCAAACGGAGGGATTGGGTTAAACCGAGGTTGGTTGTGGTTGGACTTGTGCTAGCTTAAGTCGTTGGCTGGCCTTTAAAAGCTTCTCAAACCTGGTCTGAAGTTTCTTGCCCGATTTTCCTTTTCTCCCTCATTTTCCCGATTGCGATTCTTCCTTCTCGCTATCACTCTTCTTCATTCTCTGATCGGCAGATTCCTCTTCCTCATTGCCTCAGCCTAATCACTGATGCCGGAGCTCTACATCGACGAGATCTCCACTTGCATTGTCGTTCTCCTTGTTTCTCCCTATCTCACAGTCGGATGCCGCAAGCGCCAACCTCCGCCGACCTTGCTCGCTGCGAGGTCGATCTGCCACCGCTGATGCTCGAGCTCGGCTCGCCATCACCTTTCTCCATCTTAGCCATTGCCACACTCAATATGTGCCACCACCCAACACTGGCGGTTTGAGTTTGATTTGTCACCACCTGCTTTCTCAGAGGATGTTTCAAGGGATAGACAAGAGGGTCGATTGGAGCAGGGGATTTCAGCTGGGTAGGTTCAATCGTCCCAGATTTGGAAATTTCAGTGATGAATCCAAAAGGTTGTTCTTCAAGATAGGCTGTAAGCAATGGTAATATCACGAGGTAAGCTTGGATTTTAGTGCTATTGAAATGGCATTTGAATTACAATTGGCTGATGAATTGTACATGGCTAAGTTACTATGGATCCAGAAGCTATTTAACAGATGCTAGGCAAGGTGGGTTGGATCTGGGTAATTTACGAATGCATATTATTATTATTGGTGTGGTTTAGTTTGAGTTGATGATATGTTTTTTTATTGATGGAAGAGTATTTGTTGGTTGGAAATGTTGTATAGGATTGACAGGAATTTTGGTGAGATTAATTGGGTTCATTGGAGGGAAGCAAGAAGTTGTACTGGTGAAATTAATCAAGGATGTTGATTTCAGGATCTTGATTCAAGATAAATTCTCGGACGTGAAGACAACTAGTGTTTCACATATCAGGTGGGTAATATCTACCCTGGTCAGGTAGTTTGACTTATTCCGGTGCTTGAATTTGGACTTATGTTTATACTTTTGATCTTAAATCCACTCTTATTTTATCATGTGCTTATACTTAGCCTTGACCTTTGAGATGTATTGTTGTTACTTCATTGATTATCTATCACGGATATGAACTACAAACCCTATTATATATTAGCTGATGGATGTTCAGTAAGTACATGTGGTTAAGGTTATCTTTGTGACCTCAGATTGGGTTACTATGTTACATCACTAGAGTTAGGTGATGGATTAGATTATAGAGTCGATTGTTGTATCGTACACTTATTAGTTGTGCATCTATGGTGGATCTAGTTGTCTGTGTATAGATAAGTGTGTGGTTGTCAGTATGTGGCTATGGACTGGAGGTCCTAGCATGATGGTATATCTATTATAGATTGTGTGCCTATGTATGGTTATACGGACTAGAGGTCTTAGCGTGGTTAACTGTCAGATGTGTATGACTCTTTCTGTGATAGAAAGAGTCTTGTGGATTGGTAGTCCTTGCATAGTTGACTTTTGGTTGACCAGGACTCCCCGTGGGATAGGGAGTGTTGCGAGGATACATATGTGGAGCTATGCATCATTACATTACTTGCATGCTAGCGATTAGGTCTCCCTTGTGGTTGAGAGGGTCGTCAGTCATCCTGCCTCCTCAGTCACTCGACATAGTGGTAGCAGGGTTGAGGGCAGAGCATTGGATGTGCCACGCTCGACCACTATAGACGGTAGTAGCTAGAGTAGCGTGCAACTTATCCTGTTGTGCATCACTCGGCCACTCATGGATAGTGGTTGCTAGAGTCGCTTGCAACAGGGACCTCTAGGGTAGCATATAGCTCTATGGCGGCTAGCTACCAGTCATACTACCCAACTCGGCCACTCGAGAGTAGTGGTAGCTGGAGTCAGGATAGTAGTCATGTCGTGCCACCCTGGCCACTCTAGGGTCGTGGTTGGACGGGTCCGTAGACATGACCATGCATATATGCATTGCTGATATATATTTGTATGCATGTATTTGATATATGTTTTACATATGCCTGTGAGATGCTGCATTTGATTGAGCTATGTTTGCTGCATATGCTTGTTCATCATGATACATGTCATTTGCATATTATATACTGCTGGGTATTGAGCATGATATATGTGTTGGTCCAGACTATTGTATGCATTTGATTAGTGTCATGTCATAGTGTAGTATGGATTGGGTTGTTATTACATGTGATTATATACTGTTCATATGTCTGAGTGTTGGTCAGATATGGGATTGACATTGTACGTTATATGGGTTATGTTATTGTATACCTATTCAGGATGATATAGCTTATGGTGTTGTAGACCGTCAGGTACATTGGTACATTACTTCATGTTCAGTCGATCAGTTTAGTATATACATTGAGTATGCCTATACTGTGGTTACTTATTATTACATTTAGGACTGTATGTCTATTGGACACATTCTGTATACCTGCAGATCTTCACATGTATACTTATAGATCTCTATATCCCTATATGTTGTTCATGCACTTTCTACATATTACCCCTGAGTTTATACTCACCACCCCGGACCCTGGGTTTCCTATCGCTCAGGTAACAGGTAGAAGATTCCTTGGATGTTCAAAGCTCCGCCAGCTGTTCCCATCTCACACCGAATAGTTGGATACTATGTCCGTATTGTTGTATTCTTATGGATTATCATTTTGAGATTTTATCCTGTATCGTTTCCATATTTGTGGTTACGGATGTGTTGTATGTATTTGAATTTTAATGTGATTTTTATTATGGTTCTTGTTGTGTCAAGTCACTCCGGAGTGCATAGTTGAGTCATTGGGTATTTATTATTTGTCAGTATCTTCCGCTGTGTTTTATGGATTATATCCATATATTTGTTATGTGATTGTGGCCAAAAGGCTTTATGTATATCAGGGAATTGTATCACGTACAGGGGAGATGTTGTCCGATTATTTTCGGCTCGGCATACTCTCGGGGCATGACACTCCAAGTGTATTTCAAGCAACCATCAAACAAGCAATCAAAAGAGTAATTGTAAAGTGTTGTTTTCTTTACTTGTTGTGTATTTCATTTGTATTTTGCTTGTATTTGTTTCTTACTGTTGTAAGAGTTATTGTACGAGGTTTCTCTACCTCCGACATGTTGTCGAAAGGATTTTATTGTTTAGTGGTGTTTGTGGCATCGCTAGAGCTCTTTAGAGTTCAATCCGTAGAGTAGGAATCATTCGGTTCCAAACCACGTTATATCCTTGTGTCTTGATCATGTTTGTGTGTTTGTATTGTATATTTTCTATTTTCGCTGCGTACTAATATATTTGTAGCAAGCACGATCGTGAACGAATTCCATCAAAGCATCGAAAAGCGCTATTCACCCCCCTCTAGCGGTCACCGAATCCTCAACACATAACTCCTTATGTAGGGAACTATAGTGACTTTAGGTCTAAGGACTCTTCATACCAATAGTCACATGAGAAAGTATATGACACTCATATAATGATCCATGACACTTTCTCATGGCGGATCAATTCAGTACATATATTCTTCAATATATATACCCATGTGTCAATGTAATATCACATATCCATGACTTGTGAGTTCAAGTTAGAGGCATTCTTTGATCGAAAAAATGACCACTTCCTTAGATAAAGTCAATTTCGAGAAAATAGTAACTTGACTCACTTAAGACCACTTCCTGGACTAACTAGTCTAGGATACGGTGAGGTAGCTTCAGCTAGTTCCACTCAGTCAAGTGAACCAAACTAGATACGCCTTATCTAACTCGAGTACCCAAGACTTCACTTTCCTAGCATACTATCATCTCACCATGTCCTAGTACTATGTTATCAAGTATTGACGAGTTATAGTCCCTATCTAACCATTCTAAAAAGAAAATAAAAGAAAAGAAAACTAAGCATGCAATTTCTAAGTAATAGCACGAACAAGTTTTGTACTAGCTCCCCTGGGACCATTGAATCGGTTTGGTCTTTCCACATAGTGGATTTGGTCCTTGGGAACCCAATACGGGTTAGATCCTAATTGAGAAATTAAAGTAGTCTTAGGGACCCATGCTTGGATATGTATTCTATTTCGACTTATGATTGACATATACGACTTGTTAGTCATATTTAAACTAAACCCAAGTCCGACCTTGTTGTACACGACCCTTTGCGATCCAAGTAAGAGGTCAAGTCCCTTGGATCCCAAAGTGAACCTTTCCAACATGTTCCTAAGATCTTCGACTTGACTTTTCAAAAGTGAGTTCCCAACTCCGAGATTTTCAAATCGAGTTGAGTCCTCCTCTTGAACTTGACTAGTCAAAGAGGTTAGGGAGACCTCGTGTTTAAGGAGTTTAACCTCCTCGAACAGGGTCTCGACCTTGGACTCGGACTTAGCCAACTTCCTAGTTAGAAACTTAATTGCATTATATAAAATACTAATGAGGGACCAACTTACCTTGAGAGTATCTCTTGAACCGGATGCATATCCGTGGCTTGTCTTGAATAGAGATTCGTAGTCTGACTCGTCCTTGGGTTCAGATTCTTGCTCAGATTTGACTTCGGCTCTGATTCAATTGGTTTAGGCATGAAGACAAGGTCATCATCTTCTTCCTCCGATGCCTCTTCCCACATAGCATTGAGCGCCTTCTTGAACTTCAGTGCTTTGTTTTTGAGCTTCGGACATTCCGACTTGACATGTCCGAACTTGTTGCATTCATAACACCTAATGATAGAACAAGCTTTAGATTTACCTTCCTTGGGTTGAGTGAGGGTCATTTTCGGCTCTTAATCATCCTCTGAACTAGGTTGACTAGTTCGGTCTCCATCTCTGGATCGACCTCCAACTCGTACTTGTCTTCTTCTTCCTTTGGGGGTGGCTTACTTGTGGGCTTCTTCTTTTGACCTACAATAAGAGCTATACCTTTCTTGGGTACCGAATTAGACTGTTCGTGGAGTTCGAATTCTGAAAATAATTCATCTAACCTAATTTTTGATAATTCCTTAGAGACCTTGTAGGCATCGACCATGGATTCCCACAAGGTAGTCCTAGGAAATGAATTCAAAACATACCTTATTAGGTCACGGTTTTCGACCTTTTGTCTGATGGCATGCAAATTGTTGACGATGTCTTGTACACAGGTATGTAATTGAGTCACCGTCTCATGTTCCTATATTTTTAAATTATATAATTTATTAAAAAGAAGGTCCTATTTGCATACCTTTGCTTCGTTGGTTCCTTCGTGTAGTTCCACTAATTTTGTCCACAAGTCCTTTGCACTGATGAAGGGGTTGACGCGATTGAGCTCCTCCTTGGACAAACCGCATTAGAGGATTTGAGTCACCTTGGCGTCGGTTTCGACTTGTCTTTTTGTAGCATTGGTCCATTGGTCATAATCCAAGGATTCACCCACTTCGTTAGTTGGAAGTGTGAATCTTGTTTGGATGATGATCAACATCTCGATTTGGGTCTTAAGGAAGTACTCCATCCGACCCTTCCAATAACGGAAGTCATCTCCATTGTAAAATGGTGGTCGGACGGTGCTAAAACCCTCGAGATGGGCCATTGACACAAAAAGAACAAGTAAAACGAAGAAATCTAGCAACGACAAAAACAAACGAAATGTACCAAGACTTGCATCTTGGATTAGTAGTGCGGGAGAGAATTTAAATGAATAAAAAAGACTCAAAAAATTTAAAATAAATCTGTAAAAAAAACTAGATTGGTGGTTTCACCAAATCTTAGCATCCCGGCTCTGATACCAATTGTTGGATCGATTTGAGCACTAGAGGGGGGGGGTGAATAGCGCAAAATAATTTTCGTTCGTTCGTTCGATATAAAATGCGAGTGAGAGTAAATGCAGAGGAAAAAAAATATGGCTCATTTGTTTTTACTTGGTTCACAGCCTTTGGCTTCTAGTCCAAGGCCCTAACGGTCCTAGACCACATACGGAGGGCAAAGCACTAAAAACACTCCTCCTAGTTAGAGGTAGGAGTAAGCCATACAATCGATACGAAAAAACTCAAGGTAGAGGGACACTCCCCCTCTCCTTGTTACGATTATAACTCGATAAGTACAGATTTAAAGACAACAATAAAGAATATACCAACGACTATTAAAGAAATGGAACTTGGGCTCTTGTCGTCGGAGTCTTTTTGGAGAGCTTTTGATGATGGAAATGGGGTGGAGACGTTCAGATCTTTAACCAATGAGAGCAAGCCTCCTAGCCCTTAAGAAATTGAGATAAGCTTTGACTCTCCTCGAAGCTGATCCTTGACCAACAGTCGACTGCTACCCTTACCAGTCGACTGATTAAAGCATCAGTTGACTGATGAAAGCCACCAGTAGATTGATGGCAGGGTTTCCAGCTGCAATGAAGAGTTAGATCGAAAATACAGTTAATATAAGTAAATTAAATGGCCATTTACCATCCAATCTCGACTTAGACCTTACATAGGAGGTCTTGGTTGGATCGTCGCCTAAGAATGTCCCCGTACAGAGGATATGACCTTACTTGTGCTCACTCACACAAGCTTACCTCAACATTTATCTTGTAGCTTCTGCTACCGGTCTTCCACCTGATTCCTTTGGCTCCCTCCGAAGTCATCCCGATAGATACTTTTCTCAGCAATACGTAACTGAACGAAGTATACTGTTTAGCTCTTGCTTTAGCACTTTCTGCGCACTTGATTTAGCTCGTGAGATAAAAAATGAGCTTAACTTTGTATCATTTACTATAATCAAAACTCAGGTTAGACTTAGGTGCCTGTTGCACCAACAAGTATTAGATTGCAAAATTAGGATTTAAAAAAACTCACCAATCGATGTCTATGTTCATTGATATTTATTGAGCCTCCCGCATATGTGGCAGACATAGCATCGACATTACAATGTTGATTTTTCTTATTTTGCTCACTCCTTCATTTGCAATCCTAAGATTCCCAATATGCAACAATCTTATTCCAATTCTCCTCGGTTATGCAGTGTGGCTTTTTACTTCTAATTTTTTGCATGACTAAGTATGTTTTTGATATGGTCGCCACACTTTTTCTTGAAAATCCTCCTTATCTCTAGTGTTTCACTCTCCTCCCAAGTAAATATCCACTACAGTAGAGAAAAAATTGAATTGATTATATTAACTGTAATTTAATATATAAAATGATTTAAATAACTTACTGTTGGATCGAGAAGCATCGCTGGAGGGGAAGAGGGGTGAATAGCGAGCGTAAATCTTTTTGTTCGATTGTTCGATACACGAGTAAGTGTTGGTGCAATCGGCCCAGGTCACGATTGACCAGGACTCGAGTTTGACTCGAGTGATGTTTTGATGTTTCGACAAAAACACATGAGAATGTAATTGTCATGGGAAAGTCCAAGTCTTGTGTACTTGGCATGGAAAGTCCAAGTGGAACACTTGTCCAACATGGGTTGGCAAGGGAAAGTCCAAGCATGGTCTTGGCATTTGAGAAGTCCAACATGGGTTGGCAAGGGAAAAGTCCAAGCATGGGTCTTGGCAATGTAAAAGTCTAACATGGGTTGGCAAGGGAAAGTCCAAGCATGGTCTTGGCATTTGAGAAGTCCAACATGGGTTGGCAAGGGAAAAGTCCAAGCTTGAGTCTTGGCATGAGAAGTCCAAGGGGTTTGATATTGGCTGCGTAAAGTCCAAGCAGGAGTCTTGGAAGCATAAGTCAAATGGTTGGCTGTGTAAAGTCCAAGTGGGAGTCTTGGCAGCATAAGTCCAATGGTTGGTGGCGTAAAGTCCAAGCGGAGTCTTGGCGGCGTAAGTCCAATGTGTCTTGGCGGTGTAGACACCGTTAGCATGACATAGCCGACGGAAGCACCTAGAGGCTAGCGCGATGGATGAACAAGTCATGGATGACTTGGAGGGATCCGAGATGCGTGAGGCTGATAGAGGTGGCTAGAAGGCTCAGGTCTAGGCTAAGGGTGGTTTAGCAAGTATGGGGGCACCATACTTGGGTTAAAACCTCATTTTTGAGGTTGGCAGTCGACTGGCATTATGGTCGGTTCGACTGCCGTGAGTCAACTTGAGTTCGACGATCGTGATGTCGATAGCGATCATTGCCCGAGGATAACGATCATTGCCGGTGAGTGTCGAGCCGAGAATGCTCGTGGCCGACTAGGCGATCGACTCGATTTGCGATCGGCCGCCAATGTTGGCAGTCGACTACAAAGAGTCCCGTTGGAACTTGTCCGACGTGGATTGAGCCGTTGTCTCACGACAACAGTGGCATCAGTCGACTGGTGACTTATGGCGATCGTGATGGCGAAAAAATCGGCCGTGCAGTCAAAAAGAGAAGCTCGTGGAGGATTTCATTATCAGTTCTTGGGGAGCGATTTCTTGGACGTTTTTGAGGCGATTTGCTGCTGCAAATCAGGGTCTTCAACCACGGTTCAAACGATCAACAAGAAAGCAATCAAAAGGCATTTGTAAAGCTTTTTCTTTACTTATATTGCATTGTATCTCATTGTATTTGCTTGTATCTACTTAGTTTATTGTTGTAAACTATTGTACGAGGTTTCTCCACCTCCGACTTGTGTCGAGAAGGAGTATTTGTGATTAGTGAGTGTGTGTGCATCACTAGGGCTCTTTAGAGCTCGATCCGTGGAGTAGGAACCGTTCGGTTCCGAACCACGTTATATCCTTGTGTTCGTGATTGTATCTTTTCGTTATTGCTTTTATTATTTCTATTCCACTGTGCATAACGAGTTTTGTAGAGACGATCATGAACGAATTCCATCTACGTACGGTCAAACGCTATTCACCCCCCCTCTAGCGGCCTCAATTCTCCTACAAGTGGTATCAGAGCCTGGGGCTCTTCTACGGACTAACCGCCGGGAGCTAAGACAAAGAGGCTAGAGGGTGAAGATGGAAGAACCATTGGGATGGGACATCAACACCCCAATTCCGTATTTCTTCTATGGACGAGAAGGTTTCAATTCTTGGAAGGCGAGAATTGAAGATTTTTTGATGATGAGAGACCTTGAGGAGTGGTCCGCGTTGATGGAAGGATTTGAATATCCTAAGGGACCAAAGGGAGGGTTTCTCAAGAAGAAGAAGTGGAGTGAGGAGCAACTCCAACAATTCGAGAAAAATAAGAAGGTATTCAAATTCATCTTTGATTTAATTCCTAATGACCTCTTGTGTAGTCTAGGTGACTATGTGGATGTCAAGGAGCTATGGAGCGATTTGGCCAAGCTCCATGAAAACTCTCAACTGGTCCAAGAAGAAGAAGAAGATGTAGAATGCTCATCGGTTAAATCGGAAGAGGCCAAAGAAGCAAGCTCCTCCTCACAAGCAAGTGAGGATTCGGAAGTTAAAGAAGAGTCAACATCCGGGGCAAGAGGAGAGTGTGAAGAATTGGAGGTTGAGAGGCCATCAATCTCCAAGGAGGTGGAGGAAGTGGAAGAAGCATCCACCTCAAGGATTGAGGGAGAGGAGATAACTTCCACACCGGAACATCAAGAAGAAGCTTCGACATCCGGTCAAGATGAAGAAGCCCAAAGTCCAATTCCGGTCTCCATTAACCTAGGTAACTCAAACATATGTGTTAATAATAAAATGCATATAATATGTTTTGAGTGTAGGGAAACCGGGAACTATAAAAGCAAGTTCCCAAAGAAGAATAGGAAAGCTCCACCGGCTCCAAAGGTCAAGGATGTCGGTCCCTCAACGCAAAAGAGCAAAGAACAAGTAATTTGCTTCAAGTGCCGACAACCGGGACATTATCGGAGTCAATGTCCTAGGGGGAGCAAAAAGACCCAAGAAGGAGCTATACATGTAGGGGGAGCCTCCAAAGAAAACCCTAAGGTATATTTCAATAATGCACCTTCTAGATTTAATAGTCAAAAGCATGCTAGGAATTTTAATTCCCTTGCAATTCATAAAGAGCATGCTAGAAGTAAGGAATTTTGCTTAGGTGCTAAAAATGTTTACCTTAGGAGTAAGGAGAAATTTGGGACTAATGTCCCTAAAAACAATTTACCTAAGGACAAACCTAGGTCAAATAACTCAAGATCAATTTTACCTAGGGAGACAATTAGAAAGGTGCAAGAGCACCTAGGTCTAAACCCTAAATGGACTAGGCATATGCCTAGAAAGTCCCATGCTCAAGAATTTAATCAAAAATCAATTGGGCAATTGGAATTAGAAAACCAAGTCTTGAGGTCAAGGCTTGAGAAACTAGAAAAGACCCTTAGGAATATACAAAACCAATTTAAAGGGTCTAATGGTCAAAGTCAAAGGTCCAAAAGTCAAAGTCAACACCTAGGACCTAAGAGTCAAAAGTCAACAAAGGGCAAGCAAGGTTTGGGTCACAAACCTAAGCCTAAAGTGGCTTATCATAGTGTCCCATTTGACTATGGAACACAAACTAGGTCTAGGAAGACCAAGGTCAATAGGGAAGTCATCCCTAAGGTTGACCAAAGGTTGTGCCTAGTGGCTAGGGTTTCTAGGAAACCTAGGGTGGCCACTAAGAAGGTTGCAAGGGGAGTTACCCCTAGAGTCAACATAGGTAAGACCCAAATGACCAAGGCTAACAAGCCTAGGAGGGTCATTAGGAAGGTATCTAGGGAGGTTATCCCTAAGGAATACCTAATTAACCCTAGGAGCTCAAATCGGTTTTGGGTTCCTAAGAGCGTGATTGATTCACGCTAGATGAGTTTAGGGTGTGCCAACCTTGATTGGATGGGTAGTTAACTCAACCATGGTAAAGGTGACACTTTAGGATATTTTCAAGGTTATGGTTACCTTGGAAATAGATTTGAATCAATATCCTAAAAGATTTTAGGATGTGCCAATGCACTTTTGAAATTAAGAAAAATCAATTAAATTGGCACAATTTAGGTTTAGTGGTTAGTGTGCCATTTTGGTTTTTTGGCACACTAGGGAGATTAGGTTAATATGGCAAAATATGATTAATCCCAACAAATGGAAATTAATATTAAAATTTAGGTATTATTATACCTATATATTTTATATGCCATGCTTTGTTTGCCATATAACATGCCATGACATCATGCTTATTTTAATCATTTTATATGTCATGTTTATGTTTAGGATTAAGGTTTCAAATGTCATGTGTTTTTAGATTTCATCTTATGCCATGACATCATGATTATGAGCATATGCTTATTTATATCATTTCTAATGCCATAATCATTCATGCATTTAAGACAATTGGTTGAAATTGACTTAAGGACTATGACATGACTTGAAGTCCCATTTATAAGGGAATCAAGTAGGGTTTCCTAGAAAATGCATGAAACTCTAGATAAAATGAATCAAAACCCATATCTCACATCCAATTGACATGTATCTAGATGAACTAAAACTCATCTAATTTCAATTAGTGGATCATTGGGAGAGCATGTGTACAAGTCATGTACATAGAGCCCAAGGAATATGATCCAAAATAAGGTTTTTGAAAATATTTTAAAATCATTTTGAAAAACCTTGGTGAAGTCTATCTTTTGATAGCAATCACCATTGATAGAGTTGATACAAAATAGGGTCAAAATATTGAAAATTTTAATGGGTTTGAGTTTTGTATCAAACTCACTATTTTATAGGTAAAATAATTTTCAAATATTTTTCACCCATTGTAATGACTATAAGTAATATACGTATCAAATTTTATGATTTTTCAAATTACGTAGAATTACTTATGCTTTCCAAATCTCGATTATGATAGCTGAAATTCAGAAATTTCAGCTATCAGTCGACTGCCCTTGGTGGCAGTCGATTGATATGGGTGGCAGTCGATTGATTACTATCAGGAGTCGACTGCCAGGTCTGATTTCGAGAAAACAAGATTGTTTATCCCGTGTTCAACCATTGTAGAGGTCCCTAATTTCTCTTAACCCTAGGATATGCTTTGGGAAGCATTATAAAGGGTGAAAATCCATTGGATATGGATTAGGAGATGTGTTAGGTCAAAGTATCAAATTTAGGGCGAGTGAAAGTTCTATGTTGAACTTAGAACCTTAATTTTGATGGCTTAGAGTTCCTATTGGCTTAGGGCCTTCCCAAGGACATTGTTGGTGCAATGGTCAAGGGGGAGCAAGCCTTTAGGGGGAGTTATCCATCTTGGGATGATGGATGTGTTTTTCTCCTTGAAGAAAAGAAGTTATTGGGAGAGTATCATCAATTGGGAAAATTGATGAGTTTTTGATACCCAATTTGGAAATTAGGAGAGAGTATAGGATTGCCTCTCTTGAGTGATATGTGAATTATCACTAGGAAGATGGTAGGCATCCTAGGTATTTACTTTTGGATCAAAGGGGAGATTGTAAGATCTCATTGGGACATGAGACATTGACCTCCTTGGAGAGAAAACCTTTTTGATGTTAGTCAAAAAGGGGGAGAATGTTTGGGGGAGAACATTTGGAGAGTGTTTACCAATTTGGGATAATTGGTAAGGGATTTGAGTTAGTGGTCTAACTCAAATGTTTTGTTTGGTTTTTGTCAAACATCAAAAAGGGGGAGATTGTTGGTGCAATCAGCCCAGGTCACGATTGACCAGGACTCGAGTTTGACTCGAGTGATGTTTTGATGTTTCGACAAAAACATATGACAATGTAATTGCCATGGGAAAGTCCAAGTCTTATGTACTTGGCATGGAAAGTCCAAGTGGAACACTTGTCCAACATGGGTTGGCAAGGGAAAGTCCAAGCATGGTCTTGGCATTTGAGAAGTCCAACATGGGTTGGCAAGGGAAAAGTCCAAGCATGGGTCTTGGCAATGTAAATGTCCAACATGGGTTGGCAAGGGAAAGTCCAAGCATGGTCTTGGCATTTGAGAAGTCCAACATGGGTTGGCAAGGGAAAAGTCCAAGCTTGAGTCATGGCATGAGAAGTCCAAGGGGTTTGATATTGGCTGCGTAAAGTCCAAGCGGGAGTCTTGGCAGCATAAGTCCAATGGTTGGCTGTGTAAAGTCGAAGCGGGAGTCTTGGCAGCATAAGTCCAATGATTGGCGGCGTAAAGTCCAAGCGGAGTCTTGGCGGCGTAAGTCCAATGTGTCTTGGTGGTGTAGACACCGTTAGCATGACATAGTCGACGGAAGCACCTAGAGGCTAGCGCGATGGATGAACAAGTCATGGATGACTTGGAGGGATCCGAGATGCGTGAGGCTGATGGAGGTGGCTAGAAGGCTCAGGTCTACGCTAAGGGTGGTCTAGCAAGTATGGGGGCACCATACTTGGGTTAAAACCTCATTTTTGAGGTTGGCAGTCGACTGGCATTATGGCCGGTTCGACTGTCGTGAGTCGACTTGAGTTTGACTGCCGTTTAAGAGCTGGAATTGCTCGCAATGACTTCTCGATTGAGCGATCGACTAATGTCGACGTAATCGATCGCTAAGGGACGGCAATGATCGCCACCGAGTGTCGAGCAAAACGCTCCATAGCCGACGGCCGATCGACTACGGCAATGATCGCTAATGTTGGCGCAATGATTAGCGATCGAGTCCCGTTGGAACTTGTCCGACTTGGATTGAGCCGTTGTCTCACGACAATAGTGGCATCAGTCGACTGGTGACTTATGGCAGTCGACTGATAGGCAGAAATCCAGCCCGATGCAGGTCAAAAAGTGGAGCTCGTGGAGGATTTCGTTATCAGTTCTTGGGGAACGATTTCTTGGACATTTTTGAGGCGATTTGCTGCTGCAAATCAGGGTCTTCAACCACGGTTCAAGCGATCAACAAGCAAGCAATCAAAAGGCATTTGTAAAGCTTTTTCTTTACTTATATTGCATTGTATCTCATTGTATTTGCTTGTATCTACTTAGTTTATTGTTGTAAACTGTTGTACAAGGTTTCTCCACCTCCGACTTGTGTCGAGAAGGAGTATTTGTGATTAGTGAGTGCGTGTGCATCACTAGGGCTCTTTAGAGCTCGATCCGTGGAGTAGGAACCGTTCGGTTCCGAACCACGTTATATCCTTGTGTTCGTGGTTGTATCTTTTCGTTATTGCTTTTATTATTTCTATTCCACTGCGCATAACGAGTTTTGTAGAGACGATTGTGAACGAATTCCATCTACATACGGTCAAACCCTATTCACCCCCCCCTCTAGCGGCCTCAATTCTCCTACAGTAAGCATAGTGGAAAATAAAGAGACATGTTTATTTTTACTTGGTTCACAACCCAGCGGTTGCTACTCCAAGGCCCTAACAGTCCTAGACCGCGTACGGAGGGCAAAACACTATAATGTCTCCTCGTTGGAGGAAGGAGACACCGATCACAAAATCGAAAGTACAAGAATGAGGCAACAAGCCTACCTCACCTCATTACGAATAAAAACAATGAATACAATATCAGAATATATTACTTGATGTTGTTGCCAACGAAGAAGATCGGAACTTGTCGTCGCATCGGCGTTATGACGGTGTTGAAGCTTTGGCGTTGTAAGAGCACTTGAGAATAGACTTGAAGATGTTTGGAGTTTGAATCCTCCCCTCCTTTTATAGATTTTGGCCTTTGAATATGTCTCCTCTTTTTTCGGAACAGATCACGAAGTTGTACAAATTTTATGGCAAAGTGGCCGTGTTAAATGTTATCCGTTTTGACCTAGCTAAAGGTGATTCGCGCCATCACCAATCGATGCCTCCCATCGATCGTGATGCCTCCCATCGATCATTGCCCGGCCTAGCCACTTCCTGCGAAGAGGTTAGCTTGAAAAATGATAAATTCGATGGTTTCTAATCGTTTGATCTCGACCTAGACCTTCCACAGGAAGTCTTAGTCGGATCGTTGCCTACGGTCATCCCCGTACAGAGGACACGACCTTACCATCTCTCACTCACACGAGCTTACCTAGATACTTACTATGTCGCTTTCGCTTCCGACCTTCCACTTGATTCCTTCGGCTCCCTCTGAAGTCACTTGAGTGTCGCCCGACCACCGCGGCTTCCTCCGAGTGTCGCTAGCCTTCAACTCCAGCTTTAGTACTTTTCTGCACACTCGATTTAGCTCGTGAGATAACGATGTAAACTTAACTTTGTGTTTTTGCCATAATCAAAACACGGGTTCGATTATCTGGTGCCCCTGCACCAACAATCTCCCCCTTTTTGATATATGGCAAACCAACACAAAGTTAAGGGAAATTAAAGCATAAAAAAGTATAGTAGATGATGAATGTCATTCCCAAAAACTCCCCCTTAACCCTAGGTGAGCTTTAAAAGAGATACTTTCGTTTTCAAAAACAAATTTTGTGTTACTCCCCCTTAACTTTCTTTCTTCTCCCCCTTTTGCCATAAATCAAAAAAGAATGTTGGGGTTTTTGTATATAATAGGGGTTTAAAACCAATATCGTATATGCATGCATCTAGATAAATCAAATATGAGTCCAAGCATGCATCTAACAGTAGTTAGATAGATTGGTTCGAGGTGTGTCCCTCTGCACCAATAATCTAAAGGTTTATAATATAACCCTTAGGGTTAGTTTTCTTTCCCCCTTAGTCAAGTATAAGAGATGTAGGGGGCACTAAACTTTTGGCCTAAGAGTTGTTAAGTACAATAGATAAGAAAATAAATAGTATTTTGAAGAGGTCATATTTCAATTATCCTTAACATCTCACCCATTCTATGTGTCTCATAATTTGTTCACCTTATATGTTTTGTGAGATGATTTTAAATTAATTAAAGATAGTCAACCTTGGGTTAGATTCGGATTTAACCTATAGATCGTTAAGTAACTTTTCGAGAAACTGACTTCCAGGTCGTGGTGAGGCACAGGGGCCTTCTTTGATCGGAACAACGACCACTTCCTTAGACAAAGCCAAATTCAAGAAAATATCACTTAAGTCACTTAAGGTTACTTCCTGGTCTAACTAGTTTAGGATACGACGAGGTAGCTTCAGCTAGTTCCACTCAGTCAAGTGCACCAAGCTAGATACGGCTTATCTAGCTCGAATACACGAGTCTTTGTTTCCCTAACATACTATCATCTCACCGTGTCCTGATACTATGTTGTCAAGAGTTGACTAGCTATTTTCCCTATCTAGCCATTCTACAAATTAAAGTAAAATATTCAATGGTTTTGCTAAGTAAGCGGGTATACTATTTTAGTGTTAGCTCCCCCTAAACCATTGAATCAATATGGTCTATTCAAATAATGAATTTGATCCTGGGGAATCCAAAATTTATTAGTCCTTATATGTGAGTTCAATAAAACCTTTGGGACCCATGCTTGGACTCTTTGATGACTACGATTTACGATAGACATATAAGACCTATTCGTAGTCGTTGACCTAAATCCGAGTCCGACTTTGTTGTACACGGCTCTTTGGGTTCCAAGTAGTCGGTTAAGGTTCTTAGATCCCAAAGTGAACCTTTCCAACCTAGCCTCAACCTCTTGAACTCGGTCTTTCAAGAGAGAATTCTCCTCCTCAAGTTTTTCAATTTGGGTTGAGTTTCCCTCTTGAACTTGACTAGTTGAAGAGGTTAGAGTAGCCTCTTGCTTGATGGTTTCAACCTCCTCAAGTAACGACTCAACCCTAGACTCGGACTTAGTTAATTTCCTAGTAAGCACTTTAATTGTATTGTAAAGCATATGAATTAGTGAGCAGCTAACCTTAATTTTCTCTTTTGATCCAGCTTTGAGTTGCTTCTCGAAATAGTCCTCAAGTTCGGAGTCCGTGTTGTAATTGGATTCGGATTCGGACTCTGACTTGGACTCTTCGGGTCTTGCCATGCATGCTATGCTGCCGCCTTCTTCGTTGTCCCAAGTTGCATGGAAAGCCTTCTTTTGATTTGATTTGAATTGTGCCCTCTTTTGGTTCTTTAGTGGCCTCCTTTCCCTCCGAACGATCTTCCGCACTATGTTCTCTATTGCTACCACCTCTTCGGATTCAGACTCTGATTCATCTTCGGGTTCGAGTTCATCTACTTGCCTAGTAGGTGGCTTGCTTTTTTGTCCTGCAAGTAGAGCAATACCTCTCTCGGCCCGGACCACGTTAGTTTGCTCGTGAAGTTCAAACTCGGAAAATAATTCGTCTAACCTAAGCTTCAAAAGGTCCTTAGAGACCTTGTAGACATCGACCATGGATGCCCACAAGGTAGTCCTAGGGAAAGAATTTAAAGCATACCTTATAAGGTCCCGGTTCTCTATGGCTTGCCCGATCGAGTGAAGACCGTTGACGATGTCTTGGATCCGCGCATGTAATTGGGTGACGGTCTCGCGATCCTGCATCTTTAGATTGTACAATTTATTTAAAAGTAAATCTCTTTTACATACCTTAGCATCGGGCATCCCTTCGTGTAGATTAATCAATTTGTTCCAGAGGTCTTTGGCACTAATGAATGGTCCGATGCGGTTGAGTTCCTCTTTGGACAAGCCGCATTGCAATATTTGGGTTGCTCTTGCATCTGCTTTGATTTGTCTCTTGGTTGCATTTGTCCACTTGTTGAAATCCAAGGGTTCTCCTTGATTATTGGTGGGTAGAGCAAAGCCGGTTTGGATTATTATCCAAGTATTGACTTGTGTTTTTAGAAAACACTCCATCCGACCTTTCCAATAACAAAAATCATTTCCGTTAAAGAACGGAGGTCAGGTGGTGCTATACCCCTCAATGTGAGCCATTAAATTTCTTGCAAAACACGAATAAAAACCAAAGAGAATTCCAAGACTTGATCTGTGATTAGTAGTGCAGGAAATAATAGGAAATAAATAGAAATAAATAAGAAGAATAATAAACTAACAAAAGCTAGAAACTTACGACCTTCGATGTCCCCGAAAGGGTACTAAACGTTGAATTTTGGGGCTACAAACAGCTTGTTACGAGGGTAAACCCTCGTAAGAAATATAGATCTCTCAGAGAGATTCGATTTGGTAGGTAGATCATTTTTTGAGTCCACTTGTACAAAAAGTTATGGCCATTTTACCGTCGACTATTCCAAAGGAGAATACTTGCAAACACACAACCAAAAGAAGTGTACCAAGACTTCGTCTTGGATTAGTAGTGCGGGAAGGAAAAAAACCTAAAAAAACACGAATCGAAAAATATGAAAAGAAAACCAAAAAGTGCTAGATTGGTGGTTTCACCAAATCTTAGCGCCCCTGCTCTGATACTAATTGTTGGATCGAGAAGCGTCATTGGAGGGGGGGGGGGTGAATAGCGAGCATAAATCTTTTCATTCGATCGTTCGATACACGAGTAAGCGCAGTGGAAAATAAAGAGACACGTTTATTTTTACTTGGTTCACAACCCAGCGGTTGCTACTCCAAGGCCCTAACGGTCCTAGACCGTGTACATAGGGCAAAACACTATAACGTCTTCTCCTCGTTGGAGGAAGGAGACACCGATCACAAAACCGAAAGTACGAGAATGAGGCAACAAGCCTACCTCACCTCGTTACGAATAAAAACAAAGAATACAATATCAGAATATATTACTTGATGCAACTGCCGACGAAGAAGATCGGAACTTGTCGTCGCGTCGGCGTTAAGACGGTGTTGAAGCTTTGGCGTTGTAAGAGCACTTGAGAATAGACTTGATGATGTTTGGAGTTGGAATCCTCCCCTCCTTTTATAGATTTTGGCCTCTGAATATGTCTCCTCTTTTTTTGGAACAGATCACGAAGTTGTACAAATTTTATCGCGAAGTGGCCGCGTCAAACGTTATCCATTTTGACCTAGCGCAAAGGCTGATTCTTCGCCATCAGTCGACTGATGCCTCCCATCGATCGATGAGCATCATCGATCGCCTAATGTCCAGAATGATCACGGCTGACCACTTCCCTGCATAAGAGGTTAGCTCGAAAAATGATAAATGCGACAGTTTCTAACCGTCCGATCTCGACCTAGACCTTCCACAGGAAGTCTTAGTCAAATCACCGCCTACGGTCGTCCCCGTATAGAGGACACAACCTTACCATCTCTCACTCACACGAGCTTACCTCGATACTTACTGTGTCACTTTTGCTTTCGGCCTTCCACTCGATTCCTTCGGCTCCCTCCAAAGTCACTCGAGTGTCGCCCGACCACCGCGGCTTCCTCCGGGTGTCGCTAGCCTTCAGCTCCAGCTTTAGTACTTTTCTGCACACTCGATTTAGCTCATGAGATAACGATGTAAACTTAACTTTGTGTCTTTGCCATAATCAAAATACAGGTTCGATTATGTGGTGCCCCTGCACCAACACTTACCTTAAACTCATTCCATCACAAACTTTTTATTTCTTCCGGCGTGCTTGTATAACTAATAGAAGCTCCGCCTCAATGGTTATTCACTATTTTATTCACCTCGTGAATAACATGTATAGAATTTGTAAATCTATCATAAAATAAAAACAAACTGTTAGGGCAATCTCTTGCCATGATAAGGTTTTGATGTGTGTGGCAAAGGATTTAAGTTAGTTTGTTATTATGATTTGATATGTGCGTTGGAGTCTTGCAGGGCTTAGTAATTCGCACATGGAGCCTTGGCGAGTTTCACCTCTCATGACTCGGTCCTTGAGTCGGTGAAGGATAGCTTTGCGGAAACCGTGCGCTTGGAGCATCCGAGGGACTGCCGGACGAGGAGGTTGGAGTGAAGCCAGAGGAAGCAGACTTTAGGGCAAGACGTGAAGGATGGCGCTGCAGAGCCATATGCTTGGCGCATCCGAGGGACGTGGCCGGACAAAGATAACTTCAAAGGCGAGGGACTCCGAGGGATGAGAGTGAGCGAATGTAACCCGGGAAGGGGTAGTGAAACTTGGCCATTTGGCTAAGTGTCGGATGAGGTTTCCCGACACTAGTCAACTGCCATTAAATGGCAGTCGACTGCTCTGAGTCGAACATGTTCGACTTGTATCCGACTGATGGGTTTATGCCCAGTAGTCGACTGCCATAGAATGGCAGTCGACTGCCAGAAGAAGTCATGGGCACAAAACCTCTCGTAGCCGACTGGGCAGTCGACTACGGAGGTAGCAGTCGACTGATGGTTACATCAGTTGACTGCCAAGGGATCTGTTGGACTACAACGGTCGGGATCTGACATGTTCAGAGGCCGTTGTAGTGGCGGCAGTCGACTACCAAGGGTAGCAGTCGACTAGTGGCAGCCAACGGGAAGAATTCAGCCCTCTCTATAAAAAGAGAGGGTGTGGGCTTTTGGATGACTAATGCTTATATTCCAAACCATCATCCAAGTGCTCTACAAGTGATAAACTCCTTCTTATAGTTCTCTTTCACATCAATTGTAAAATAAGGAGTGTTCTTGAGTTGTAAGGGTTACCTCCACCTAGCTTGGTGCAAAGGAGAGACCAATAGTGGATTGGTTGCAGAGTGATTCACCGAGGACGAATCGGGGACCGTGGATTAGCGGCGTAGCCGTGAACCACGTTATATTATCTTGTTAGCATTGTTTTTACCTATGCATTGTTTATTTTCTTGTCTTGTTTGTTTCCGTTGCGCTAATTAGTTTTGTAGACAAGCGAATTACGTCATCGAACGAAAGAGGGCTATTCACCCCCCTCTAGCCGGCCAACATGTCACTTCATCGATCCTACACAAACCATGTTAGATATTTATAAAAATATATATCTTATTTAAAACATAGATAATTTAAAACTTGAAGACTTACGAATCTCCGTGCGGAGATATCACCTCTCGCGTATCTTCTCTTTCAACTAGTGATTGTTGTACCAGGGAAGATACATTAGCAGGGATCTATTGAGAACCAGAAGATCCTGCAATTGGAGAAGAGCTCGAGGGCACATTTCCTGCAAGAGCATCAGACTGTGCAGGGGCTGAAACAGAGGAAGACTGTGATCTTCCATCGCTACTTCGTCTATGACCGCCACGTCGAAATTAACAATCATAATTATTAGAAGAATACGAAAGTAAAAAAAAAAAAAGAATTACATCTGAATATCGAATTTATAATATGAACAATAGAAAAAAATTACCATATTTAAAGCAACTGGATAACCTATAAAAAAGGACAGTTCATTAATATATAAAATATATAAATTTAGAATTAGATAGTAAATAGAAACATAATTGATACCGAATAAAAGTTACCCATAATTATAAATCAAAGTTCTCATTGTGAATTTCATCCTGATCATACGTCTATTCGATCTCATCATCGCCATCATCATCGTCATCGTCATCGTCATCGTCATCGTCATCGTCATCATCATCTTCATCGTCATCATCATCGTCATCGTCATCGTCATCGTCTAAATTAAATTCCTCATCTTCATCCTCATTCATTTCACTTGCATAAACATCTATTACTACGCTGTTGGGATCTCATAACGTTGAAATATTATATCCTTCGATCTGAAATGTATTAACAACTTCATCTTGTTGATATGCTATGTCTTCCCAATATTCCTCAATTTTTTTTACGTGCTTTTGTTTTACAAACAACCCACCAATCACTTTTGTCTTGTCTCAGACTAGGATATGAAGCATAAAATACTTGAATCGCTTATTGTACTAACATAAATGGTTCATATCTCTTGTATAATTTTTTGTGATTTATTTCAACCAAATTAAACTGTGGATGCACCCTTATGCCTTTGATAGGGTCAAACCAATGACACATAAATAAAACAACTCGCAAATCTGAGTCTGAGTACTTTACCTCTAAAATTTCATCTAACAAACCATAAAAATCATTCCTTACACCTCCATCATTAGATTCTCGAACACAAATCCCACTATTCATTGTAGCTTTGTCGATTCCATATTCTTGAGTATGAAAATTATATCCATTTATGAACTATGCCGACCAAGTTTTCACCATTAAGTTTGGACCCCATGACAGATGGTTTACTAATTCTTGCTCAATGTGAGCGTGATTATCAAGAACCTAAAGTCAAATGAGTATGTGTTAAAGTAAAAATTTAACCAATTTATTATCATAGACTACCTATATATTTTTTGAGCCATGGTGCAAATTCTTCATCGCAGAAACGATCAAACTCATGCTCCGAAAGCTCAGAATATAGGGTTTGGAAAATCCTACCATAAAAATAAATATAACATGAATAATAATTTATAATATATGAAATATATAATATAACATGTATATACTCACTCAAAATATGACATTACATCTGGACAGTTCAGTAAAATATATGTGTGGGTAGCTCGCTACTCTTGACCAGTTAAGTATCTACGTGTACAAGATCCACTCGGTCAACCAAGGCAGTTAAAAATTAAGAATGAGTTCAAATTGGGATCAACAGGACCCTCATCATTTCTTCCTGCTCTCTGACTTTTGCATTGAACGTGAGGTTCAAAATAATATGATGCAAAAATTGTAACTTCCTCCAGAATATATGCATTAACAATAGAAACCTCAATATGAGCCTTATTTTTCACTTTTTTTTCAAGTGATAGAGGAATCTAATAGTAATAAAACAAAATGTATTAGAAATTAATTTATACTAAAATTAATCAAATGCACTAACAATGATACAAAAAAGAAAAAGTTCACCTTTCAAACGGATACATCCATCGAAATTGAACAGGACCTCCAACTTTAACCTCATATGGCAAGAGAACCAAAAGATGTTCCATGGAATCAAAAAACGTCGATGAAAATATTCTTTCTAAGTTACACAAAATGATTGGAATGCCTCTCTCTAATGTCTCTATGTGTGAATGATTCAATACTATCGTTCAAATATCATGAAAGAAAATGTTTAATTCCGTAATTGCACCTCATACAAAATTTGGTAACATTTCCTTAAAAGTAATAGGAATTAGTCTTTCTATGAATATATGACAGTCATGACTTTTCAAATCAATCAATTTACATTCCTTCAAATCGACACATCTACTAAGATTAGAGACATAACCATCAAAAAATCTCAATGATTTCAACCATTCACAAACAATTCGTCTCTGATCCTTATTCAATGTATAAATTGCTTTTGGTTTTGGTCCCCTACAATTTTCATCAACATCAAGGGCGGGTCATTTACAGATGAGAAGCATATCTTTTCTTACATTCAGATTGTCTTTTATTTTTCCAGTAAAATCCATCACTGTATTTATCAGATTATCAAAAACATTCTTCTCAATATTGTTGGATCGAGCGGATCGCTAGAGGGGGGGGTGAATAGCGATAGAAATTTTTCATTCAAAATCGTTCGTTAAAATGCGAGTAGACACAGCGGAAGATAAAAACAAAACAAGCGAGACAATAGACACAAGGGTTTTACTTGGTTCGTAGCCGAAGGCTACTACTCCAAGGCCCTAGTGGTCCTTGACCACGTACGGAGGGCAAACTACTAAAGAACTCCTCCTCGTTGGAGGTAGGAGTTAGACGGATACACAAAATGACAAAAGCTCGAGGTAGAGGGACACTCCCCCTCTCCTCATTATAATGAAAGCTTTACTAAAAAATAAACTGAAATAAAATTTAAACTTTCGTTACCGACGACTTCAAAGGGTGGAGGTTGAAGCTCTAGTCGTCGTCTTGGCAGCGCTTCGTCGTAGGGATGTCAGAGAGTCGGAGCGTATCGGAAGCACTTGGAAGCCTTTTTAATTGATGAAAAACCCTAAGACAAGCCCTCCTTTTATAGCCTTTGAGCCCCTCATCGAATGGGTCTTCAACCAATCACAAATGGACACAAAACCTCCTTGAAATGAGGTGATAAGCCTTGACTCCTTGAAGCTGATCATTGACCATCAGTCAACTGATGGCCATCATCAGTCGAGTGATGGTAGCATCACCAGTCTTGAGATACGATCGATGAAGGGCGTGAGTCCTCTGCCGCACTCGATCGATGCTAGCTGCAAGGCAAAGTTAGCTCAAAGAAAACATTATTTCGACGGCCTTCGACCGTCCGATCTCGACCTAGACCATCGATGGGATGTCTTTGGTCGGATCTACGCTTAAGACCATCCCTGTAAGGAGGATACGACCTTACTTACGCTCGCACACATGAGCTTACCTCGATACTTACCATGTCGCTTTTGCTTCCGGCCTTCCACTCGATTCCTTCGGCTCCCTCCGAAGTCACTCGAGTGTCGCCCGACCACCCGACTTCCTCCGGGTGTCGCTAGCCTTCAGCTCCAGCTTTAGCAATCTTCTGCACACTCAATTCAGCTCGTGAGATAACGACATAAGTTTAACTTTGTATTGTTTGCTATAATCAAAACTCAGGTTCGACTTAGGTGCCTACTGCACCAACAATCTCCCCCTTTTTGATTTATGGCAAACCCACATACAAAGTTAAGTAAATAGCAAGAATGAAGAATAATGTGTATTAGAAACAAACAACAAAAAAATAAAGAAGATTAAGTTGGAGTAGTAAGGATTTTCTTCAAGCATTCCCCCTTGAGGAAACCTCCCCCTTGACCGAGGGTGAGTCTTGAGGAAAGACCTTAATCCTCCCCCTTTGAGGGTTTCTTAACATTACTTAAAGTTGGCCTTAGTAAAATGTTTAAGTTAAGAGTTCTTCTTAACTTGGCCCTTTCTCCCCCTTAAGTAAAATATTAAAAATGAGTAAAACGTTGATGGCACAAATAAGTTTAAGTTAAGAATTATCTTAACTTGGTCTTAATAAGTTTTCAAAACTTAAAGTTAACTTTTGGTTTAAATATAAAGTAAGAGTTAAGTTGTAAAAAAAATTTTGACCCCTTAACTTTGGCCTTTTTCTCCCCCTCTTGCCATATATCGAAAAGAGTGAGGGTGTGTGTGGAAAACAAAAATAAGTGTTAAATATAAAGTCCAAGCATGTTCCACATTATTTTGAAAATAATATACTGAAAATAAGTTCATCTATAAAATGTTCGACTCATATTTTGCTTGATTGATATGAAAGATCAACCAGTCCTGGTTAGAGTCGGTTAGTATGTATGATTATACTCCGTGGTTCATAGCGATGCACTAGCTCTACATCTGGAACCAGGAGTAAGGGCCTAACTTCTCACACCCATCTACGTGGCTAAGTACACAAACACATTAGTCCTATGTGTTGTGAGATGTATTGGCTCCTTAAATTTATAGGTGCATGATATCTAAGGTATGCCCTATGCTAGTTCCATAAAAATGAAAATTTAAGAAATAGTAGTAAGAAAATATAATTTGTAAGTTTTTATTCTACTACGCACATGCCCAATTTTCGTCTTAATAGACTAAATTCGGCTTCGGGTAGGGGTTTAGTAAATAGGTCTGCTAAGTTAGACTTTGATTCGACTTATTCGAGTTGTATGGCTCCGTTGGCCACATGTTCTCGAATGAAATGGTGTTTGACCTCTATATGTTTGGTCCTAGAGTGACATATTGGATTCTTAGTAAGATTAATTGAACTAATGTTATCTACGTGAAGTTTTGTGTTCATAAAGTCTAACTTGAAATCGCGGAGAGTGTGCTTCATCCAAAGAAGCTGAGTGACACACTCACCCATCGCGATGTATTCGGCTTCGGTGGTAGATAAGGCAACACAGTGTTGCTTCCTACTGCACCAACTCACTAGACTCGAGCCGAGAAGTTGACAACAACCACTCGTGCTCTTTCTATCGAGCTTACTACCGGCATAGTCCGAATCGGAGTAGCCGGTTTGTTCGAACTCGGTAGATCTAGGGTACCAAATACTGACATTAAGTGTACCCTTTAGATATCTAAGGATACGCTTGACTAGAGTTAGGTGAGACTCCTTGACACTGGTTTGGAACCTTGCGCACATACTTACTGCAAATAGGATATCAGGTCGGCTTGCAGTTAAGTAAAGGAGACTCCCTATTATGCGCCTATAGTATTTTAAATTAATTGAGTTTCCGATTAAATCTTCTTCTATATTCACACTAGTTTCCATTGGGGTATTAATAATTTTAGCGTCTTGCATTCCAAAGCATTTAATTAATTCCCTAGTATATTTGCGTTGATGTAGGTATATTCTATCTTTAGTTTGTTTAATTTGTAGACCTAAGAAGAAACTTAACTCACCTACTAAATTCATTTCAAATTCACTTTCCATAAGTGAAATGAACTCATTTAGTAGGATTGAGTTGGTGGTTTCGAAAATAATATCATCTACGTAGATTTGGGCTATGAATATGTCTTTACCTAAGGTTTTTACGAAAAGGGTTGGGTCAACTACACCTTGGTTAAAGCCTTTGGACTTAAGATAAATCGAAAGTCTCTCGTACCAAGCTCGCGGAGCTTGTTTAAGTCCATAAAGAGCTTTCTTTAACCTAAGGACATGATCGGGTTTGTCTAAACTTTCGAAACCGGGGGGTTGACTAACGTAAACTTCTTCTTTAATGTATCCATTTAAGAATGCAGATTTCACATCCATTTGAAACAATTTAAATCCTCGATGTGCTGCATATGCTAATAGCATTCGAATGGACTCTAATCTAGCTACTGGGGCATAGGTCTCGTCGTAATCTAAACCTTCGACTTGACTAAACCCTTTAGCAACAAGTCTAGCTTTATTTCTAACTACTTCACCTTTATCATCAATTTTATTTCTAAACACCCACCTTGTTCCAATGATTGTTTTATCTTTAGGTGGTGGTACTAATTCCCATACTTCGTTCCTAGTGAATTGAGCCAACTCTTCTTGCATTGCAATAATCCAATCGGGATCAAGAAGAGCTTGGTCAATAGTTTTGGGTTCAATTTTAGAAATCAAAGATATTTGACTAAGGTTTCTGTATGAGGCTCTAGTTCGAACTCCTAGACTTGGATCACCTATCACTTGGTCGATAGGATGATTCGTTTGGGTCCTAGTTGGATTTGGGTTTGAGTCTACAACTTGATTCATAGGATGGCTTGTTTGAGTTCTAGTTTGGTTGGAGTCATCTATCACTTGGTCGATAGAGTGACTTGGTTGACTTAGGTTAGGATTAACACTAGACCTGATCTCCGGATCAGAGTTAGGTCTAGTATGAGTCGGCTCGCTAATTGGGGTTGCCGGGGGTTTTGTAGGTTCATGTCCTTCATCAAATACTACATTGATAGTCTCCTCGACTCTAAGGGTATCGTGGTTATATACTCTATAAGCTCTGCTTGTAGTCGAGTATCCTAGAAAGATTCCGGTCGTGGTTTTGTATGTAAATTTCCCTAGGTAATCCTTAGTGTTTAGGATATGTACCTTACATCCAAATACCCTAAAGTACTTGATGTTAGGTATTTTATCGTGATAAATCTCGTATGAAGTCTTAAGGTGCCTCTTTACCATAAGGATTCTATTTTGGACATAGCATGTCGTACTCACGGCTTCCGCCCAAAACCTATCGGGTAGGTTATACTCATTTAACATTATCCTAGCGGCTTCTTGTAGGGTTCTATTTTTGCGTTCTACTAGGCCATTTTATTGTGGAGTTCTAGGGAAAGAGAACTCGTGGTGGTATCCATTTAGGTTACAGAATTCTGTAAACCTATGGTTTTCGAATTCACCACCATGATCAGTCCTAAGTCTTTTGATTTTAATGCTTTGTTGATTTTCTATTAACTTAAATAGATTGATTAATTGATCTAGGGTATCATTTTTGTGTTTGATGAACCTAACCCAAGTAAATCTAGAATAGTCATCAATTATGACTAAGCAGAATTTACTTCCGTTAAGTGACTTAGCTCTTTGTGAATCAAATAGATCCATGTGTAGGAGCTCAAGCACACTTTTGGTTCGTTCTTGACTAGTTAGTTGATGTTGTGTCCTAGATTGTTTACCTTGTTGACAAGCATTACATATTTTATTATCCAAGTTGTTGAGGTTAGGCAAACCTCTGACTAAATCACTCTGACTCATCTTGTGGATGAGTCTTGGGTGTGAGTGACCGAGTCGTCGGTGCCATAACCACGATTCCTCTTGCCGTGTCATAAGACACTTAGTTGAGGAGTTAGTTAAGTTGATAGTGTAAATGTTGTTATTTCTAGTCCCTTTAAGAATTGTTTTAGAGGTTTCGTTTGTATTAATTACGCATTCATTTTCTAGAAATATGACCTTATAGTTATTATCACACAATTGGCTTCCACTAAGTAAATTATATTGAAAATTTTCTACTAATAAAACATTTTGAATAACAAAATTTGAATTGAGCTCAATATCTCCTGATCCGATGATTTTGAGCTTGCCGTTATTTCTGAAGGCTACCGATCCTTGTCGTTTGAATCGAAGCTTCAAAAACTTGAGTTGATCCCCGGTCATGTGTCGGGAGCAACCACTGTCCAACATCCATTGATCCTACACACAAGGTAGTTGGATCGGATATTGGATTTATTAAAAATTGGTTGAAGATTATTAACCTAAACCATCTCACCCATGTCTATATCAAACATGTTAATCCTATATGTTCTTGTGAGATGACTTCCAATTTTTTAGTTGAATTAAGTTTAATGACTTAAACACTTGTCAACCTTGTGTTAGATTCGGATTTGACCTTAGACTCATCAAGTCACCTTTTCAAGATCATGGCTTCCAGGTCGTGGTGAGGCACAGAGGCCTTCTTTGATCGGAACAACGACCACTTCCTTAGACAAAGCCATTTTCAAGAAAATAGAGACTTGACTCACCTAAGACCACTTCCTGGTCTAACTAGTCTAGGATACGGCGAGGTAGCTTCAGCTAGTTCCGCTCGGTCAAGTGCACCGAACTAGATACGCCTTATCTAGCCCGAATACACAAGACTCCACTTTCCTAGCGTACTATCATCTCGTCGCGTCCTGGTACTATGTTATCAAGTATTGATGAGTTATAGTCCTATCTAACCATTCTAAAAAGGAAAATCAAACTAAATAAAAACCTAAGCATGCAATTTCTAAGTTAAAACACAAACAAATTTCGTACTAGCTCCCCCTGAACCGTTGAATCGATTCGGTCTCTCCACATAGTGGATTTGGTCCTTGGGAACCCAGTACTAGTTTGATCCTAAGTTTGAAATCAAGGTGGTCTTAGGGACCCATGCTTGGACACGTTTTCTATGTCTACTTACGATTGACATATACGACTTATTGGTCGTGTTTGAGCTAAACCCTAGCCCGGCCTTGTTGTACACGGCCCTTTGCGATCCAAGTAGGAGGTCAAGTCCTTTGGATCCCAAAGTAAACCTTTCCAACGTATTCCTAAGATCTTCGACTTGACTTTTCAAGAGTGAGTTCTCAACTCGAGTTGAGTCCTTCTCTTGAACTCGACTAGTCGAAGAGGTTAGGGAGACCTCGTGTTTAAGGAGTTTAACTTCCTCAACCAGGGTCTCGACCTTGGACTCGGACTTAGCTAACTTTTTATTTAAAAAATTAATTGCACTATAAAGAGTAGTAATAAGAGACCAACTTACCTTGAGTGTATCTTTTGAACCGGATGCGTATCCGTGGCTTGTCTTGAATAGTGTTTCGTAGTCTGACTCGTCTTCGGTTTCTGATTCTGGTTCCGGTTCCAACTCCGTCTCCGATTCCACCGGTTTAGCCATAAGGACTCGATCATTGTCTTCTTCCTCGGAGGCTTCTTCCCAAGTAGCGTTGAGTGCCTTTTTATGTTTTGGTGCCTTGCTCTTGAGTTTTGGGCACTCGGACTTAATGTGTCTAAACCTGTTGCATTCATAACATCTTATGTTTGAACTTTTAGGCTTACCTTCATTGGGGTGAGTGACGGCCCGTTTTCGGCCCTTGACTATCCTCCGAACTAGGTTGACTAGTTCGGCTTCCATTTCCGAGTCGACCTCCGAATCTGACTCATCCTCTTCTTCCTTCGGGGGTGGCTTGCTTGCGGTTTTCTTCCTCGAACCTGCAAAAAGTGCTATACCCTTCTCGGGTTCCGAGTTAGACTGCTCATGAAGTTCGAAATCAGAAAAAAGTTCATCTAACCTAAGTTTAGAAAGATCCTTGGAGACCTTGTAGGCATCGACCATGGATGCCCACAAGGTAGTCCTCGGAAAAGAGTTTAGGACATACCTTATAAGGTCGCGGTTTTTGACATTTTGCCCGATTGCGTGTAGGTTGTTGACTATGTCTTGGACACGGGCATGGAGTTGCGTCGCGGACTCGTGTTTCTGCATTTTTAGGTTATATAGTTTATTGAATAGAAGATCACGCTTACATACCTTGGCTTCATCGGTCCCTTCGTGTAGCTCCACTAGTTTTGTCCAAAGATCCTTTGCGCTTATGAAGGGGCCGACGCGATTTAGCTCCTCCTTGGATAGGCCGCATTGAAGGATTTGAGTTGCCTTAGCGTCGGCTTCGACTTGTCTTTTTGTCGCAATGGTCCATTGGTCATAATCCAAGGATTCACCCACTTCGTTAGTCGGAAGTGTGAATCTCGTTTGGATTATGATCCACATCTTGATTTGGGTTTTAAGAAAGCATTCCATCCGACCCTTCCAATAACGGAAGTCATCTCCGTTGTAAAACGGAGGTCGGACGGTGCTAAAACCCTCGAGATGGGCCATTTGGAAGGAAAACCTTGCACAAAAAAATACAAAAAACACTAAAAAGGGTTCCAAGAATTTGCCTTGGATTAGTGGTGCGGGAAATAAAAAGAAACAAACGAGAAATAGAAAGTTAAGCAAAGAAATAAAAAACTAAATAAAAAGTAAGTACTCACAACCTTCGAAGTCCCTGAAAGGCTACTAAACGTTGATTTTTGAGGATGAAAACAGCTTGTTACTGGGGTAAATCCCTATAAGACGTGTAGATCTCTCAGAGAGCTTCAATTTGGTGGGTAGATCATTTCGTGAGTCCCCTTGTAGCAAAAGTTATGCTCGTTTGATCGTGAGGTACTCCGAAGGCGATTAGTACTTGCAAAAAACACAACCAAAAACTATGTACCAAGACTTGGTCTTGGATTAGTAGTGTGGGAGAAATCTTAAAACAATAAATACGAAAAGAAAATTGCTCGATTGGTGGTTGCACCGAATCTGAGCGCCCCCGGCTCTGATACCAATTGTTGGATCGAGCGGATCGCTAGAGGGGGGGTGAATAGCGATAGAAATTTTTCGTTCAAAATCGTTCGTTAAAATGCGAGTAGACACAGCGGAAGATAAAAACAAAACAAGCGAGACAATAGACACAAGAGTTTTACTTGGTTCGTAGCCGAAGGCTACTACTCCAAGGCCCTAGTGGTCCTTGACCACGTACGGAGGGCAAACTACTAAAGAACTCCTCGTTGGAGGTAGGAGTTAGACGGATACACAAAATGACAAAAGGTTGAGGTAGAGGGACACTCCGCCTCTCCTCGTTATAATGAAAGCTTTACTAAAAAAATAAACTGAAATACAATTTAAACTTTCGTTACCGACGAATTCAAAGGGTGGAGGTTGAAGCTCTAGTCGTCGTCTCGGCAGCGCTTCGTCGTAGGGATGTCGGAGAGTCGGAGCATATCGGAAGCACTTGGAAGCCTTTTTAATTGATGAAAAACCCTAAGACAAGCCTTCCTTTTATAGCCTTTGAGCCCCTCATCGAATGGGTCTTCAACCAATCACAAATGGACACAAAACCTCCTTGAAATGGGGTGATAAGCCTTGACTCCTCGAAGCTGATCATTGACCATCAGTTGACTGATGGCCATCATCAGTCAACTGATGGTAGCATCAGTCGAGTGCTGACAGTAGACAGTCGACTGATGAAGGGCATTCGAGTCCTCCAAGATGGCACTCGACTGATGCGAGCTGCAAGGCAAAGTTAGCTCAAAGAAAACATTATTTCGACGGTCTTCGACCGTCCGATCTCGACCTAGACCATCGATGGGATGTCTTTGGTCGGATCTACGCTTAAGACCATCCCTGTAAGGAGGATACGACTTCACTTACGCTCGCACACACGAGCTTACCTCGATACTTACCATGTCGCTTTTGCTTCCGGCCTTCCACTCGATTCCTTCGGCTCCCTCCGAAGTCACTCGAGTGTCGCCCGACCACCCGGCTTCCTCCGGGTGTCGCTAGCCTTCAACTCCAGCTTTAGCAATCTTCTGCACACTCGATTCAGCTCGTGAGATAACGACATAAGTTTAACTTTGTATCGTTTGCTATAATCAAAACTCAGGTTTGACTTAGGTGCCTACTGCACCAACAAATATGCATTACATTAAGATTGTGATGAATCAAATTACTCTGTCAATATGGTAAATCCCAAAATATACTCCATTTAGTCCATTTATGTGTAATTTCATAGTCATATGTTGTAACATTTAGTTCTTCAATAATAGATGGAAAATTAAGCACTCTATGTCATAAGAATTGACCGGTGAACCTCAATGGTGGAGGTGTTCTTTCAATTCTATTCTTATTGAATTCTTCTTTATTTCTTCTAAATTTATGATTTGGTGGTAAAAATTATTTATGACAAGCAAAATAACTTGGTTTCTTTCCATGTTTCAATCTGAATGACTTTGATCTCTCCATACATATTGGACATCCTAAAATCCCAACGGTACTCCATCCTGATAACATACCATAAGTAGGGAAATCATTTACGGTCCAAAGAAGCATAGCTCTCATTGTGAACATCTGATTAGTATGAACATCATTTGTAGAAACTGTTGGATCGAGAAGCGTCGGTAGAGGGGGGGGTGAATAGCGATCGTAAATCTTTCGTTCGAATTCATTTGTTGAGACACAAGTAAACGAGTAAGCACAGCGGAAAATAAAGTGACACGTTTATTTTACTTGGTTCACAACCCAACGGTTGCTACTCCAAGGCCCTATCGGTCCTAGACCGCATACGGAGGGCAAAGCACTATAACGTCTCCTCCTCGTTGGAGGTAGGAGACAACGATCACAAAATACGGAAGTACGAGGATGAGGCAACAAGCCTACCTCACCTTGTTATGAATACAAAAAAATGAATACAATATTAAAATATATTACTAGATGCTGCTGCCGATGAAGAAGATCTGAGCTTGTTGTCGCGTCGACGTTATGACGGTGTTGGAGTGTTGGTGTTGTAGGAGCACTTGATGATGTTTGGAATTGGAATCCTCCCCTCCTTTTATAGATTTTAGCCTCTGAATTTGTCTCCTTTTTTTTTGGAACAGATCACGAAGTTGTCCAAATTTTATCGCGAAGTGGTCGCATCAAACGTTATCCGTTTTGACCTAGCGCAAAGGTTGATTCGTCGCCATCAGTCGACTGATGCCTCCTATCAGTCGACTGATGAGCATCAATTGACTGCCCAACGTCCAACAGTCTACTGCCAGCCTGGCCACTTCCCTGCAGTAAGAGGTTAGATCAGAAAATGATAAATGCGACGGTTTCTAACCGTCCGATCTCGACCTAGACCTTCCACAGGAAGTCTTAGTCGGATCACCGCCTACGATCATCCCCATAAAGAGAACACGACCTTACAATCTCTCAATCACACGAGCTTTCCTCGATACTTACCTTGTAGCTCTCGCTTCTGGCCTTCCACTCGATTCCTTCAGCTCCCTCCGAAGTCACTCGAGTGTCGCCTGACTACCGTGGCTTCCTCCGGGTGTCGCTAGCCTTCAGCTCCAGCTTTAGTACTATTCTGCACACTCGATTTAGCTCGTGAGATAACGATGTAAACTTAACTTTGTGTCTTTGCCATAATCAAAACACAGGTTCGATTATCTAGTGCCCCTGCACCAACAGAAACACCCTCATCCCATAGTTGTTTTAGCTCGGCAATCAGTGGTTGCATGTAAACATCTATTAACTTCTTGGGATTATGAGGGTCAGGAACAATCAATGTTAAAAATATATACGGTATTTTCATACACATACTGGGTGAAAGATTATATGGAGTTAAGGTAATTGGCCAGCAATAATAAGTTCTTCCTAATTTTCCAAATGGAGCAAATCCATCAGCACATAACCTAATGTTTTGAGTCTCATTCAGAAACTCAGGATATGTTCTATTAAAATTTTTCCACGCCTCTGCATCTGATGGATGACACATTAACCCTTCCCTTGTTTCATGATTTGCATGCCAAGTCATGTGTTCAACAGTGACATTTGATGCATAAAGCCTTTGCAATCTAGGAGTTAAAGGAAGATAGAACATTTGTCTGTATGATTTACGTTGTTTATTATGATTCGATCTCGTGGTACCCTTGTACCTACATTGATTATAGATTTTACAAATCTCTAAATCTGTATTATCTCTTCAATATACCATACAACCATCTCTGCAAACATCAATTCTTTGCACTGGAAGACCTAAATCTTTTACAAGTTTTTCCATACTGTAAAAATCATTGGGCATTATGTGTCATGCGACAATACTTCTCCAATAACTTGAACGAAATCATTAAAATAATCTTCAGACACATTATGCTCAGCTTTAACATTCAACAATCTTACGATGAGAGATAATTTAGTGTGATTGTTACAACCAGACCATACGGGTTCATCTGTAGCTCTCAACACTTCTTGAAATTTGAGATATGGTTCATTGTATACAATTTCATGAAAACCGGTTACTTCTACCTCTTCCAATGGTGATGAATAACTAGTATACATGTGTTCAAATGTTTGAGGATAACTAGAACTTGCAGAGTTCGATTCAATATTCAAATTATGACCAACTGCATCAACTATCATCTTCTGATATAGATTGAATTGATCATAATATCTTTGATCTCCACTAATTATCCTTCGTATGTTTCGTCCAACCTCTTCATCATAATATCTATGACCAACCTTTGGTGGAATTAGGAATTCGTTGCAAACTTTTGCAATGAATTATAGATTCGTCGCAGAATTTGCAATAAACTATGAATTCATTGCAAAATTTTGCAATGAATTCATAATTCGTTGCAAATTCTGCGACGAATTTATATTTTGTTGCAAAAGTTTGCAACGAATTTGATTTTTCATTGCAAATTTGTAATGAAAAATCAATTTCGTTGCAAAACTCTAACGAAATTTAATTTGTTACAAATGTAAATAAATATGCAACAAAAAAATTTTTGTTGGAAATTTCGTTACTAATTTACGATGAAATTTATAATTCGTCGTAAAATTTGTTGCAAATTTATAATAAATTATTTTCGTTGCCAAATTTCATCGCCAAATACTACTTTTTTTGTAGTGCGAGTTTGAGTTGAGTTTCAATATTTGACAATATGACAATATGGTTGAGGATATGAATATGAGATGTATGGGACATTTTTAGTCATATGGATGAGAGTGTAGGTGCAATCATCATTAATTGGGTCAAAACAACCATAATGGTTGAGAGTGTTGGTGTGACGAGAAGTCAAGTAGGTTAAGGTTTACTAGAGAGTTGACAAGTGAAATTCAATTGGATGTTGGTAAGTATAAATCCAAGTCGGTCAAGGAAGACCAGACACTTGGTGGTTGGAAGTCCAACTGGGAGTTGAGAAGTGGAAAATCCATGTGGGTCATAGTTGACCGAACACTTGATGGTCAAAAGTCTAATAGGACGTTGACAAGGTAGAAATCCAAGTGGGTCATAGAGGACTGGACACAAGATGATGGAAAAGTCTAACTAGGAGTTGGCAAGTGTGAAGTCCAGGTAAGTTAAGGTTGATTGAATATTGGCATAGAGAGGAAAGTCCAAGCAAGTCAAGCAAAACTGCATGCTTGGTGTCAAAAAGCCCTTGCAGGTCTGGAGACCGGATGCAAGGCAAGAAAAATCCAAATAGGTCAAGGAGACTGAATGTTTGGTGATATGAAGTTTTGGTAGGTCAAGGTGACCCGATGACTAGGCAAGTGAAGTCTCAGCAGGTCAAAGTGATCGTGCTCGACAAGTAAAGTCCTAGTAAGGCAAGGTGATCGGATGACTAGGAAAGTGAAGTCTTGGTAGGGCAGGTGATCGTGCTTGGCAGGTAAAATCCCTGTAGGTCAAGGCAACCTTACTTGAAAAGAGAAGTTCTAGTAGATCACAGTTGATCGGATGTTAGGCAAGGGAGGTTCTTGTTGGTGCAACAATGCCCCAAGCATTTATGAATTTTGATGTTTGGATAATCATTTATAGTTAGACAATATTTTTGATCTAACCGTGAATGTGTTAAGTGACAGGAAAATCAAAGTATGAAGTCATGGTAAAGAGAAGTCCAAGTGTGAATCTTGGCAAGGAAAGTCCAAGGGAAGGTCTTGGCAGCGTAAGCCCAAGCATATAGTCTTGGCGGCATAAAGTCCAAGTGGACCTTGGAAAAGGAAGTCCAAAGGCAAGGTCTTGGCAGCATAAGTCCAAGCATGTACTCTTGGCGGCATAAAGTCCAAGAAGACTTTGGCAAAGAAGAAGTTCAAAGCATGACGAAACTAAAGGAAGCTTTTAATGGCAAGCGCAAGGATGGAGTTGTGGACTCGGAGGAATCCTGGAGGCGCAAGGCTGATGGAGAAGCTAGAAGGTTAAGTCTAGGCTTAGGGTATGGTTTCAAGTATGAATTAGTCATACTTGAGGTGTGCCAGTCGACTAACATATTGTGCTGGTCGAACTGGTCTCAAGTGTTCAACACTCGAGGATCCGGAAGACATTGACAGTCAACCAGAGTTATTCCTAGTCGACTGGTTGTAGTTGAATACGGACCAAACTGTTGAATGTAAGCTGGCAGTCGAACTGGTGTGTAACACCAATCTGTTAGTTATATATGAGAGGTGTCCTAAGGCAATCGCCTTATGGTGGTATCATTTATTTGATAAATGAAGATTCACTATTTGAGTGTATATGTTTTCATGTATTTGATTGGATCTTATACTCATTTACTGAATGTCCGCAATACGATTTACAGGATGAGAGAATTTGTGATTGGATCACAACTAATGAGTATCTCTATATGTGTAATTGTGATGTATTGGAATTATCCCTAATCGATGAATTGATGCATTCAGACACCATCAATCCTGTTGAGATTAGCACGGGTTGTTGATAGCTGCATTTTTTTATTGTGCTATTTTTACTTGTGGATTAGATATTTTAGGCTCATTGATGGGGTAATTATTGTTATTCAGTATGTTTTTAAATATTGAGTCTATTTGCAATTAATTGCATTAATTCCTATAATTTCAGTATTTTTCATGAATTTCATTTGATTTTGTTGGAAACATATAATGAGGGTCTAATTGGTGCAATCACAGTCGTTGATCCGGATCAAATCGATCAGAGCCATCAGATTTGCTTGATCAGCCTACTTAGGGAGAGATTAATTGGACTCATTAAAACCTAGCTCTAATGGACGGCTGAGATCAATGGGCGAAATGATCGGAAGGCTCATGGAAATGGCTTAAAAATCCCAAAATTTCTCGTGATCGGCAGAATCCTGAAACGCGCAGCTCACCTTCTTCGCTTCGCACTACGCCGACAGCTCTCTTCCACGCCATCCGCCTGAAGCATCGCCGACCGTTCCCTTCCTCCACCAAGGTCGGCAGTGGCATTACCTATTTCCTAATCTTTTCTGTGCAGTGCAGTTTTTCTTCTTTCCGAATTGCGCAACTTCCTCTCCAACACCCGACGCCGACGACTCTCCTCTATAGCAGTTTTCGGTGGCAGATTTGGCAGTCTCGGCGGTGTCTCCTTCATCTTCATTTCCTTATTTTTGGCAGAGCTTATTCTGAGGTTGGGCAGACGGCCAGCTTCACCAGAGAGGGGTTTCCTCCATCTTCACCGGTGCTTCTATGATGCCTGGCAACTAGAGATGATCTACCCCAGCTGGACGTGGTCGTAGAAGGCTGGGGGTGACCTTCTACTACCATGGTAGCGGGATCATGTATTTCCAGATTCTGGTAGCCCTTCGATTCCTTAATTTTGATGGCAGAACCCTATTTCCAGCATTGGTGAAGGCTTGTAGACGATCATAGCTCCAGTTCCTTCCATTTTCGCGGTCGTGATTCATGCTGCTTCACCTTCGCATTCATCCACCGGCTGCCATGGTCGCGGTAGTCCCGAAGTTCATCACCGAAATAGTGATCCATTCCACCAATTTTAGCTTTCGTTGGAGGATTATTCTGACATGAGATCCGTGCCATTGAAGCAGTTAGAAGCTGTCCAGATCTATCATGGGTAACCGGAGAGGGTGGTTCCTTTCTAGGAGTTGTGGACGAGAGTTGGTTAATTTTTATTCTATGGTTCATTTTGTGTTTTCATTTGTATTTGCACTTGTGTTTTCCTTCGTATTTTCACTTGTGTTTTCATTTGTGTTGTCACTGGTGTTCTTACATTGTGTTTGCATTAGTGTTTTCAATTGTGTTTTCGCTAGTGTTTTTAATATGTGCTTTCCCCAGTGGCCTTGAATTGTGTTTTTACTAGTGTTCGTAACATGTGTTTTCACTAGTATTTTAACTTGTCTTTTAATTTGTGGTTTACCTTGTATTTTATTCTGTATTCTGACTTGTGTTTTAATTTGAGTCATAGTTAGAGTTTTAATTGTGTTATGTTTGATTATATTTAGTTTAGTTTCATTTACATTTGGCGATTATCTTGTATAGTAGCAGATCACGGTGCACTGGTTGAATACTTTCCTTGCATTTAGTTTTAGTATTTGTTTGATCATTGTGTGCATTATAGTAATGATCACGGTGCTTGGTTGAATTGTTCACTTTTGTTTCTTGACCACTGTGCCATATAGTGACAGTGCGGTGCTTGGTTGAATTATTTTATGTCTGTTAGTTTAGTTTTTTAGTGATTGTTTGATCACTGGCCGTATAGTGACAGTGCGGTGCTTGGTTGAATTGTTCACATTTGTTTCTTGATCATTGTACCGTATAGTGACAGTGCGATGCGTGATTACTTACTTTTGCACATTAGGTTAGCTTCCCGGGAATTAATAATTGGTAGTTAGGTTTACTTTTTGCATATTTAATTTTCATGTTTGTTAACCAGAATTGTTTGAGTAGGGCGGATGAATCGGAGTCTCATTGGCTCCCATGTCCCCGGATTAAAATTTTCACTAATGAAAGGATTAATCCGGATGGGATGAGCTTCCTTAACAACACCATTTCGTCGTCGTGCTAACAACTTGAGTGGTCGCTTGAACAAACTAGTTGTTCAAGCAACACAACTCTTCTAGTTGGTTAGCCGCGGAAGAGACGACGGATGGATCGCCGATTTTTGTGTTTGTCTTCGGGGTCCATGATTATACAATATATATTCATACACACACATGCATAATCAAAACAAATAAGAACATGCTCAGATCTATACATAAAGTTAAAATAACTTTATACCTCACGATCTTCTACCGTATGTCCTATCCTTCTCATGGACGACGTGTGGACGAAGTTCCTCCACGAGTAGAAGCCTTCTAGATCTCTTTCTTCTCTACCTTGTCCGCTGCGAACAAAGAGAAGAACTTGCAAATACCGTTCCTATCTAGAACCGGCCACCAAATTAGGGAATTTGGTGCAACCGCCGGCCAAGGAGCAATGGATGATGCGCCGGCCAACTTCAAGAAGAGTTGCCGCCGGCCACTTTGGAGAATAGGGAGGAGGAAGAGAACTGGCCACCAATGGGAGGAGAACCGCCGGCCAAGGAAGAAGGGAAAGACCTTAAGGTTAGGCGCCGGCCAAGTGTTGATGTTGCAAGTTGGACGCCGGCAACAACTAGAAGGAAGGAGAAGTTGTCGCCCAACCCTAGCTCCAAACCCTAGCCGCCCACCTCCAAAAGCCAAACCCTAATTCTTTCAATCATTCCTTGCCGCCCAACCTAAGCCTCTCTTTATATAATTAGGCTTAAGCCTCCTTTAATCTCCACCGTCGGATGTAGGGATTTAATCTCCACCGTCGGATCTAGGGTTTTATCCCAACCGTCGGATCTAGGGTTTAATCCCAACCATCGGATCTAGGATTTCATCCCAACCGTCGGATCTAAGGTTTCATCCCAACCATCGGATCTAGGGTTTTATCCCAACCGTCGGATCTAAGGATTTAATCCCAACCGTCGATTCTAGGATTTCATCCTAACCATCGGATCTAGGGATTTAATCCCAACCGTTGGTTCTAGGGTTTCATCCAACCATCGGATCTAGGGATTTAATCCCAACCGTTGGTTCTAGGTTTTGTTTTACATTCTTGGATCTAGACTTCTTAAGGATTATATTAGGCTACGATAGGGACCATAAGGAGGAGTTGAGTCTTGGCCACCCGATGGATCGGAACCACACAAACTTGATCCATCAATGATGTTCCATTCCACTAGAGGATCATCATTGAACTACCTCACCAACCCCCATAAATCAATATGGGCTCCATATATTATTTGCACATTAATCTCCCCGTGTTTAAGATATCGAATGTCTGTCAATTAAATTATTTACTGACCATCAATTAATTAACATCTAATTCCTCGAGTAGTACCACTCAACCTTATCATCATGTTGACTAAGTCAACCAGCTGGGTTTACATGATGAACCTTATGAGCTCCTCAAGGGGACATCATCAACCTAATATATAGGACACGGTTTCCTCCTATAATCAACGGCACACCATGTAAATAATATTATTTCCCAACTTACCTGGCATATTGATTTAATCCATCTAAATCTCACCCACTGGAAAATCAAAGAAATAAATACTAAGTAAATGTGCCCGTTATTATATCGGGATTAAGAGCATGTACAACATAATATCCGAGGTCCGATTCAATTATGTAGTCAGTACTAAATTGAATCACCTCTATGTCGGTCCTACTCAGTACACCTAAGTGTACTAGTGTAACTCTATGTTCAAGATAAAACAATACCAAGCTACACTACAACCATGCTAATGGTTTGTCCAAAACCATCTTGGTTGTGAGCCTTTACTTATATTTTACAAGGTACTGATAACATGATCTTCTGTGCCACACCAAGCACCATGTTATCTACAATGTAAAATATTAGACAATATGCACACATATATAATGAATATATAAAATGCAAATAATGATCATGTGATTCTTATTTCAAAATAAAATGTTCATACAAAAAGAGCTAGGCTTTCAGTATACATTCCAACAATCTCCCACTTATACTAAAAGACTATCCGCCATCACTCGCCATACATCCGATCCCCATGTCCTCCACATGCTCACAAACGCTACCGAAGGGCCTTAGTGAATGGATCCGCCAGGTTATCCTCTGATGCAATCTTGGCGATAGCAACTTCTCCTCGCTTTACGATCTCTCGTATGAGGTGGTACTTGCGCTCTATGTGTTTACTCGCCTTATGGGCTCGTGGTTCATTCGAGTTTGAATCGCACTCAAGTTATCACAATAAATTGTGATAGTTCGGGCAAACCAGATATCACATCCAAGTCCATCAAGAAGTTCCTGAGCCATACAGCTTCCTTGGCTGCCTCAGAGGCTGCCACATACTCAGCTTCCATGGTAGAGTCCGCCACGCATTTCTGCTTGACACTCCTCCATACTATGGCTCCACCTCCAAAAGTAAACACAAACCCCGAGGTAGACTTACTCTTGTCCCTATCTGATTGGAAATCCGAATCATAACTCCACAGGACTAATTGATCCGCCCGAAACCAAAGATATAATCCCTAGTCCTTCTCGTACTTCAATATATGCTTTACCGCATCCCAATGTCCTCGTCAGATTACTCTGATATCTGCTAACCATGCCCACGACAAAGCAGATATCCGGTCTCGTACATAGCATAGCATACATAAGGCTTCATACTGCCGAAGCATAAGGAACCGCCTTCATGTCCTCTATCTCCTTTGATGTTTTGGGACACATCTCTTTAGATAAAGGAACTCCATGCCTAAAAGGTAGAAAACCTTTCTTGGAGTTTTGCATGCTAAAACGAGCAAGGATAGTGTCAATGTATGAAGCTTGAGATAAGCACAACATCCTTTTCTTGCGATCCCTTATAACTTCGATCCCAAGGATGTGTCCCACTTCGCCCAAGTCCTTCATATCAAACCGTTTGGACAACCATACCCTTACGTCTAATAACACTTTGATATTGTTGCCAACTAACAAAATGTCTTCTACGTATAGTACAAGAAACACCACTACGTTTCCGTCACATCTCTTGTATACACAAGGCTCATCCAGACTTTGAATAAATCCATATGACTGGATTACCTCATCAAAGCGGATGTTCCAAGATCTAGAAGCTTGCTTCAATCCATAAATGGACCGATTAAGCTTACATACAAGATGCTCTTTTCCTTTAGCAATGAATCCTCCGTTGCCGTGCATATAGATGTTCTCTCAAGACTTCCGCTTAAGGAAAGTCGCCTCGACATCCATCCGCCAAATCTCATAATCCATATGAGCAGCTATAGATAAGAGAATCTGATAGACTTAAGCATATTACCGCTAAAAGGTCTCCTCATAATCGATACCCTCTTTCTGAGTATACCCTTTCGCAACAAGCCTAGCTTTGAAGGTTTCAACCTTCCCGTCTACTCCTCTCTTTCTCTTGTAGATCCACTTGCATCCAATGGTTTTTACACCATCGGGTGGCTCTACTAGCTTCCAGACCTGATTAGAATCCATAGATTCTATCTCTGAATTCATCGCTCTTTGCCAAGATACTGCATCTCTATCTTGGATTGCCTCGTCATATGTCCAGGGATCAGGTTCATGTTCACCAAGGACTAAGTCCGAAGACTCTCCCAAAAACATGAATCTGTCGGGTTGTCTAACAACTCTCCCATACGACGAGGTACCTCATGTGTATGCTCTGTGACACGCGGTGCAGTGACTTGTGGTGTCTCCTCTTGTACCGGTGGTACTGAAGTCGGGACTTCCCTTGTCATCTCCTCAAGAACAATCCTACACTTGGGCTTGTGGTTCATTACATAATCCTCCTCTAGAAATCTGGCGTTCGTGCTAACGATCACCCTCTGATCTCTAGGATTATAAAACAAACCACCTTTCGTTCCCTTAGGGTAGCCAACAAATATGCATACTTCTGTACGAGGTTCCAACTTACCAGCATCAGCCTTCAGCACATGTGCTGGACTCCCCCATATCCGAATATGTTTCAGACTAGGTTTTCGCCCAGTCCACAATTCTACAGGGGTAGAAGGTACTGATTTAGATGGAACCAAGTTCAGAGTGTACATTCTTCAGATCCGATGCATACCCCGAGCAAACAGTAATAACTCATCATCGATCTGACCATCTCCATAAGAGTCCTATTCCTTCGCTCCGCTACACCATTCTGCTGGGGTGTGCCAGGTGCAGACAATTGGGATTGAATCCCAGGCTCTGATAAGTAACTCCTAAACTCTCCCAAGAGGTACTCGCCACCACGATCAGATCGTAATGTCTTGATACTTTTACCTTGACGATTCTCCACATCAGCCTTGAATTCTTTGAACTTGTCAAAGCATTCAGACTTGCGGCGCATCAAGTAAATGTATCCATACCTTGAATAATCGTCTATAAATGAGACGAAGTATTCAAAGCCACCTCTTGCCTGGATAGACATAGGACCGCACAAATCAGAATGAACCAATTCTAACACATCTTTGGCTCTATACCCCTTGGCCTTAAAAGGCCTCTTGGTCATTTTACCTTCCAAGCAAGATTCGTAGGTTGGGAGATCCTCCACCACTAATGAACCCAAAGGTCCATCAGCTATCAACCTTTGAATTCTGCTTAGGTTAATATGACCAAGCCTTAGATACCAAAGATATGTTTGGTTCATTTGTGAAGGTTCTTTTCTCATTAGATTTAGAAGATGAGTTATTTACTTCTATTTGCATCGTGGGAGTTTTTGGTTCAAGAGTATATAAATTGCCAACCAATGTACCAGAACAGATAATCTCCCTATTCCTTTTTATAATCATCTTGTCATTAAAAGAAACAGCATATCCATCCATAAACAATTTAGAAACTGAAATTAAATTCTTTCTAAAAGTAGGTACATAAAGATAATTTCTCAAAACCAAAACTTTATGCCTATCAAAAGATAAATAAACGTCTCCCACTGCAATAGCCGCCACCTTTGAAGCATTGCCCATGAAGACGGTAATCTCTCCCTCAGCTAGTCGTCGGGTTTCCTGGAACCCCTGCAAAGTATTGCAGACATGATCAGTGGCTCCTGTATCTACACACCAGGCACTGGTAGATAACACCGCTAAACATGTTTCAACAAGTAAACAAGAAGATATACCTTTGTTCTTTCGGCGAGGACAGTCCGCCTTCCAATGTCCAGTCTGCTTGCAAGTGAAGCACTTGCCTTTCGGCTTCTTCACTCCCGCCTGAGGTCCGATTGCCACCTTCTTCGCTCCACCTTGCTTCTTCTTCTTCTTACCTTACGGTTTAGAGGAAGAAACCTTCTGAGCGACCATGGCTTGAGAACTCTGACGAAAAAGCCCCTCTGCAGCCTGGAGTTCTGTCAGAAGCTCCGCCAACGAATACAACCTCTTGTTCATGTTGTAGTTGAGGCGGAACTGCTCAAAACTCCTAGGCAGTGACTAGAGAATGATATCGACCTGGGTTTCCCCATCGATCTCAGCTCCGAGGACTTCCATCTCATTAAGATGAGCCATCATCTTGAGAACATGATCCCTAACGGGTGTTCCCTCGATCATGGAGGTCATCATCAAGTTTCTCAAAGCCTCCTGCCTAGCTGCCCTACTCTGATGTCCGAAAAGTTCCTTGAGATTGAACATCATGTCATAAGCTATGGCTATGGCCTGATGCTGATGTTGCAGCACATTTGACATAGATGCCAAAATGTAACACCGCGCCATCTCATCTGCCTTAACCCATTTCTTATAACGTTCTATCTCCTTTTCATCAGAGTCATCTGAGGGCTTAGGAGGACAGACCTCGAAGAGTACAAATTTGTACTCTTCCGCAGTTAAGACAATATCCAGGTTTCTTTTCCAATCAATGTAGTTTGGACCAGTAAGTTTGTTTTCTTTTAAAATCACAGCAAGTGGGTTGAAAGCCATTTGAAAATCCTAAAAATCACAATGATCAAAATATTAGATTTCAAATATTATTGATTCCTCAAAACAATAAAATCCCGAAATCAACCAACACCTCAAATCACCGAGAATGTCGCATGCCACGCAGTGTGGACGTATACGAATTCTACATTTGTAAGAGGAGGTTTTACCCATTAATTTTATTATCTTGTCAACCTTACTTTTTGACAAATAAAATTAATAGTTGGTTCCTCTTTGGCCCTACAAATAAAAGCAGTGACTCCGATGGGGAGGATACCTTTATTTGTATCTAAGTGTACACCATTACACGATACTGAGGAAATTATTTCGGATTATGTGCCTTACCGCTGTGGAAGTACACATGCTCCTAGATAATTTCCTATAATCATTATTTGACCTAGTGATCCGCAAACAAACTCATCCGCAGGGAGGAAGGCACTCAGAGCCAACACACAAGTTTGTTTGCATCACACGTCAAATTGTAATGGAGGCCGCGGGAATTAATTAAAATATCCCTCTCCCACTTAGTAAATTGCAATCGAGGAATTTTAAACATACACAACATGCATATAAAACAAATAAGCAATAAATATGGAAAAACAGAATTTTTTCCAACTATTATGGCATTGTCCTCCAATATGCATCCCGTCGTGTTGCCACCTCGTCCGCTCCACCTTTTCCCGTGCGCAAGTCACCAAAGATATCCGAGCCGAGATAAATCATTTTATTTACATCCATCGATCCTATACTCCACGAAGGAGTGTACAAATAGTCTAGATCGAAAGTAAACTAAAATGATCGGCTAAACAATTCCATATTTAATTACAAAAATTAAATACTAATCTAGCCTCGTCAACCCCGAGGATTCAAATAATAAATTTTTACACACATCTATTCACATACACACACATGGCCATAATAGTCGGATCTTATGCCTGCAACCAAAGAGTTAAACTACGCATATCCTACTATTATCCGGCACATATAATATATGAAAAATGCATAAAAAATTAACCGAATCCTAAACACACAAAACCGGAATCCGATGGCTCTGATACCAATTGTAGGGCGGATGAATCGGAGGCTCATTGGCTCCCATGTCCCCGGATTAAAATTTTCACTAATGAAAGGATTAATCCGGATGGGATGAGCTTCCTTAACAACACCATTTCGTCGTCGTGCTAACAACTTGAGTGGTCGCTTGAACAAACTAGTTGTTCAAGCAACACAACTCTTCTAGTTGGTAAGCCGCGGAAGAGACGACGGATGGATCGCCGGTTTTTGTGTTTGTCTTCGGGGTCCATGATTATACAATATATATTCATACACACACATGCATAATCAAAACAAATAAGAACATGCTCAGATCTGTACATAAAGTTAAAATAACTTTATACCTCACGATCTTCTACCGTATGTCCTATCCTTCTCGTGGACGACGTGTGGACGAAGTTCCTCCACGAGTAGAAGCCTTCTAGATCGCTTTCTTCTCAACCTTGTCCGCTGCGAACAAAGAGAAGAACTTGCAAATACCTTTCCTATCTAGAACCGGCCACCAAATTAGGCAATTTGGTGCAACCGCCGGCCAAGGAGCAATGGATGATGCGCCGGCCAACTTCAAGAAGAGTTGCCGCCGGCCACTTTGGAGAATAGGGAGGAGGAAGAGAACCGGCCACCAATGGGAGGAGAACCGCCGGCCAAGGAAGAAGGGAAAGACCTTAAGGTTGGGCGCCGGCTAAGTGTTGATGGTGCAAGTTGGGCGCCGGCAACAACTAGAAGGAAGGAGAAGTTGCCGCCCAACCCTAGCTCCAAACCCTAGCCGCCCACCTCCAAAAGCCAAACCCTAATTCTTTCAATCATTCCTTGCCGCCCAACCTAAGCCTCTATTTATATAATTAGGCTTAAGCCTCCTTTAATCTCCACCGTCGGATCTAGGGATTTAATCTCCACCGTCGGATCTAGGGTTTTATCCCAACCGTCGGATCTAGGGTTTAATCCCAACCATCGGATCTAGGATTTCATCCCAACCGTCGGATCTAAGGTTTCATCCCAACCGTCGGATCTAGGGTTTTATCCCAACCGTCGAATCTAAGGATTTAATCCCAACCGTCGATTCTAGGATTTCATCCTAACCATCGGATCTAGGGATTTAATCCCAACCGTTGGTTCTAGGGTTTCATCCAACCATCGGATCTAGGGATTTAATCCCAACCGTTGGTTCTAGGTTTTGTTTTACATTCTTGGATCTAGACTTCTTAAGGATTATATTAGGCTACGATAGGGACCATAAGGAGGAGTTGGGTCTTGGCCACCCGATGGATCGGAACCACACAAACTTGATCCATCAATGATGTTCCATTCCACTAGAGGATCATCATTGAACTACCTCACCAACCCCCATAAATCAATATGGGCTCCATATATTATTTGCACATTAATCTCCCCGTGTTTAAGATATCGAATGTCCGTCAATTAATTGATTTACTAACCATCAATTAATTAACATCTAATTCCTCGAGTAGTACAACTCAACCTTATCATCATGTTGACTAAGTCAACCAACTGGGTTTACATGATGAACCTTATGAGCTCCTCAAGGGGACATCATCAACCTAATATATAGGACACGGTTTCCTCCTATAATCAACGGCACACCATGTAAATAATATTATTTCCCAACTTACCGGGCATATTGATTTAATCCATCTAAATCTCACCCACTGGTAAATCAAAGAAATAAATACTAAGTACATGTGCCCGTTATTATATCGAGATTAAGAGCATGTACAACATAATATCCGAGGTCCGATTCAATTATGTAGTCAGTACTAAATTGAATCACCTCTATGTCGGTCCTACTCAATACACCTAAGTGTACTAGTGTAACTCTATGTTCAAGATAAAACAATACCAAGCTACACTACAACCATTCCAATGGTTTGTCCAAAACCATCTTGGTTGTGAGCCTTTACTTATATTTTACAAGGTACTGATAACATGATCTTCTGTGCCACACCAAGCACCATGTTATCTACAATGTAAAATATTAGACAATATGCACACATATATAATGAATATATAAAATGCAAATAATGATCATGTGATTCTTATTTCAAAATAAAATGTTCATACAAAAAGAGCTAGGCTTTCAGTATACATTCCAACAGTTTCACCATTGTATCGTATAGTGATAGTGCGGTGCAGGGTTGAATCGTTCTTGCATTTGGATAGCTTTCAAATAATTGTTTTGATAAATTGTAGAAACCCCCAGTGTTTACTTCTGTTTAAAAATTAATGTCCAACCATTAGGTTTATTGGGAGACGATCCGAGTCAGTCCTATACTGCATTAGTGTAGTTAGGGGGTTCGGTAAATAATTTGTAATGGTACCACGACATAATCACCATTTATCAAATTTTGGAACCGTCGCGCGGGGAATTTAATGGTGTTCATTTGTCTTTAAACTGTAGTTTGTTTGTTTTCTTTTTCTTTTGTTATTATTGTTTTTCTTACTATCTATATTTGTTTCTCATTGTATTTGTTTGTGTGGATGACTAGGTCTTCAGGCGATAATGTACTTGAGTTTTATGCAGCAGTGTTTCTCTTCCCTCAGAGGCCCAACCTAGGAAGAGGGTCGTTGAAGAAAAGGCTAGGGAATTATTTTTTTTCCCAAGTATGTCGAGGGTCTGAAAGATTTTTGTATTCACAAGAAGAAGTTGAAAGAATTTCTTGTAGATTTTTATATTCTTGATATGGAGGTAGGAGATACTGTAGTTCGGTTCAGTATTTTGGACTCTATGAAGCACCCGATGGAGGATCATTCTATTCTTAGCGTGGTTATAGCTGATGAGCTGGCCTGCATGAACTTTATTTCTTAGTATGTTTTTCATTTGGATACCATTGCACCTTCTATATTTTGTTGTGATTTTATTGATTCTGTTGATTCTGATGTTGATGATGATTTATTGTTAGGACCTATCTGTGGGCCCTCTTTATTGTGGACAGGGATATGGAATGTGTAGGGACTTGCACGCTTCAGGTGACACCCCAAGGATCACTTCCATCAGATGTTTGTGAGAAATGTCATTTCATGGTCGACCATGGGATATCTTAGGTTATATTATCCCTGTGTATGGTATTGATGTAGATTCTGCTAAAATTCATGTTATATCTTCTTTATCTTACCCCGCTTCTGTGCGTGAAGTTCATGTTTTTCTAGGTCATGCAGGTTTCTACAGACTTTTTATCAGAGACTTTAGTAAGATTGCCCTGCCCTAGACGAACTTGTTGTAGAAGGAGGTGGTATTTCAGCTTGACTAGGATTGTGATGGAGATCAAGCCCACCCCCATAGCAGATTCTTTTTCAGATGATCAATTTTTTTTCACCTGTAGGGTAAGACACCATGGTATGCATGTAGGGATGTATACTGAAAAGTCTATCTTTTGTATAAACATCTTTATTTTGAAATAAGAATCACATGATCATTGTTTGCATTTTTATGGTTATGCAATATTGTCAAATACATTACATTGTAGATAACATGGTGTGTGGTGTCACACGAGAGATCATGTTATCGGCTCCTTGTAAAGTATAAGTAAAGGCTCACAACCGAGATGACTTTGGACAAACCATCAGAATGGTTGTAGTTTGATTTGGTATTGGTTTGTCTTGACCATAGAATCACACTAGTGCACTTTGTGTGTATTGAGCAGGACCGACTTAGAGGTGATTCGATTTATTACTGACTACATAATCGAATCGGACCTCAGATATTATTTTGTACAACTCTTAATCCCGATATAATAATGGGCACATATACTTAGTATTCATCTCTTTGATTTACCAATGGGCGAGATTTATAGATTAAATCGATAGGCTCGGTAAGTTGGGAGATGATATTATTTATATGGTGTATCGTTGATTATAGGAAGAAACCGTGTCCTATATATTAGGATGATGATGTTCCCTTGAGGAGCTCATAAGGTTCATCATGTAAACCCTGCAGGTGGACTTGGTTTGACATGATGAAAAGGTTGAGTGGTACTACTCATGTAGTTAGATGTTGATTAATTAATGGTCAGTAAATTAATTAATCGATGGACATTCCAGATCTTAAACATGTTGGGATGTATACTGAAAGTCTTGCTCTTTTGTATGAACATCTTTATTTTGAAATAAGAATCATATGATCATTGTTTGCATATTTTTATAGTTATGCAAAATTGTCTAATATTTTACATTGTAGATAACATGGTGCTTGGTGTGGCACAGAAGATCATGTTATCAGTCCCTTGTAGAATATAAGTAGAGGCTCACAACCAAGATGGTTTTGGACAAACCATTGGCATGGTTGTAGTGTAGCTTGGTATTGTTTTATCTTGAACATAGAGTTACACTAGTACACCTCGGTGTATTGAGCAGGACCGACATAGAGGTGATTCAATTTATTGCTGACTACATAATTGAATCGGACCTCGGATATTATATTGTACATGCTCTTAATCCCGATATAATAACGGGAACATGTACTTAGTATTTATTTCTTTGATTTATCAAAGGGTGAGATTTCTATGGATTAAATCAATATGCCCAGTAAGTTGGGAAATGATTTATTTATATGGTGTGCCGTTGATTATAGGAGGAATCCGTGTCCTATGTATTGGGTTGACGATGTCCCCTTGAGGAGCTCATAAGGTTCATCATGTAAACCCTGCAGGTTGAGTGGTACTACTCGAGGAATTAGATGTTAATTAATTGATAGTCAGTAAATCAATTAATTGACGGACATTCGATATCTTAAACACGGGGAGATGAGTGTACAAATAATATATGGAGCCCATATTAATTTATGGGGGTTGGTGAGGTAGTTCGATAATGATCCTCTAGTGGAATGGAACATCATTGATGGATCAAGTTTGTGTGGTTCCGATCCATCGGGTGGCCAAGACCCAACTCCTCCTCATGGTCCCTATCGTAGCCTAATATAAACCTCATAAAGTCTAGATCAAATAATGGAAAACAAATCTCTAGATCCAACGGTTGGGATTAAATCCCTAGAACCGATGGTGGAGATTAAATCTCTAGATCCGACGGTTGGGATTAAAACCCTAGAACCGACGGTTGAGATTAAATCTCTAGATCCGATGGTTAGGATTAAAACCCTAGAACCGACGGTTGAGATTAAATCTCTAGATCCGACGGTTGGGATTAAAACCCTAGAACCAACGGTGGAGATTAAATCAAGGCCTAAACCTAACTCTATATATATATAGGCTTAAGGTGGGCGGCAAGGGTAATTGATGATGGATGGTTTAGGGGATTAGGGTTTGCTTCCTTGGGAGGCTAGGAACCCTAGTTGGTTTAGAATCTTTTGGGCGGCTAGGGTTTGGGAGAAAGGCATGGGGCAGTAACAAGTGGAAGAAGGGTTTCTTCATCTTCCTAAGGCATGGCCGGTCCCTTCCTTCTACCCTTCTACCTTGGTTGGTCCACATTCTATTCTTCTATCCCTTCTTCCATGGCCGGCGCATAGTTGTGTAGGTGGATGCTTCGGAGTCTCATTGGCTCCCATGTCCCCGGATTAAAATTTTCACTAATGAAAGAATTAATCCGGATGGGATGAGCTTCCTTAGCACAACCATTTCGTCGTCGTGCTAACAACTTGAGTGATCGCTTGAACAAACTAGTTGTTCAAGCAACTCAACTCTTCTAGTTAGTTAGCCGCGGAAGAGACGACGGACGGATCGCTGGTTTTTGTGTTTGTCTTCGGGGTCCATGATTATACAATATATTTACTAATTTACACATGCATAATCAAAACATAAAAGAACAAGCTCAGATCTGTAAATAAAGTTAAAATAACTTTATACCTCACGATCTTCTACCGTATGTCCTATCCTTCTCGTGGACGACGTGTGGACGAAGATCCTCCACGAGTAGAAGCCTTCTAGATCGCTTTCTTCTCCACCTTGTCCGCTGCGAACAAAGAGAAGAAACAACAAATACCTTCCTATCTAGAACCGGCCACCAAATTAGGGAATTTGGTGCAACCGCCGGCCAAGGAACAATTGGATGATGCGCCAGCCAACTTCAAGAAGTGTTGCCGCCGGCCACTCTAGGATGAAGGGAGGAAGATGAATGCCTGCCACCTATGGAAAGAGAACCGCCGTCCAAGGAAGAAGGGAGAGGCCTCTAGGATGGGCGCCGGCCAAGTGTTGATGGAGGAGGATGGGCGCCGGCAATCAACTAGAAGGAAGAGTTGTCGCCCACTTGTTTTACTCCAAAACCCTAGCCACCCAAAAACCCTAGCCGCCCACTTTTGGATGTGCCAAAACCCTAATTCTTCAATCAATTGATCATTGCCGCCCAACCCTAAGCTTTCCTTTTATAGAGTTAGGCTTAGGACTCCTTTAATCTCCACCGTCGGATCTAGGGATTTAACCTCCACCGTTGGATCTAGGGTTTTATCCCAACCGTCGGATCTAGGGTTTCATCTCAACCGTCGGATCTAGGATTTCATTCCAACCGTCGGATCTAGGATTTCATCCCAACCGTCGGATCTAGGGTTTTATCCCAACCGTCGGATCTAGGGATTTAATCTCAACCGTTGATTCTAGGGTTTCATCCTAACCATCGGATCTAGGGATTTAATCCCAACCGTTGGTTCTAGTGTTTCATCCCAACCGTCGGATCTAGGGTTTTATCCCAACCGTCAGATATAGGGATTTAATCTCAACCATCGATTCAAGGGTTTCATCCTAACCATCGGATCTAGGGATTTAATCCCAACCGTTGGTTCTAGGTTTTGTTTTACATTCTTGGATCTAGACTTCACAAGGATTATATTAGGCTACGATAGGGACCATAAGGAGGAGTTGGGTCTTGGCCACCCGATGGATCGGAACCACACAAACTTGATCCATCAATGATGTTCCATTCCACTAGAGGATCATCATTGAACTACCTCACCAACCCCCATAAATTAATATGGGCTCCATATATTATTCGTACATTAATCTCCCCGTGTTTAAGATATCGAATGTCCGTCAATTAATTGATTTACTGACCATCAATTAATTAACATCTAATTCCTCGAGTAGTACCACTCAACCTTATCATCATGTTGACTAAGTCCACCAGCTGGGTTTACATGATGAACCTTATGAGCTCCTCAAGGGGACATCATCAACCTAATATATAGGACACGGTTTCCTCCTATAATCAACGACACACCATGTAAATAATATCATTTCCCAACTTACCGGGCATATTGATTTAATCCATCTAAATCTCACCCTCTGGTAAATCAAAGAAATAAATACTAAGTACATGTGCCCGTTATTATATCGGGATTAAGAGCATGTAATACATAATATCCGAGGTCCGATTCAATTATGCAGTCAGCAATAAATTGAATCACCTCTATGTCGGTCTTGCTCAATACACCTAAGTGTACTAGTGTAACTCTATGTTCAAGAAAAAATAATACCAAGCTACACTACAACCATGCCAATGTTTTGTCCAAAACCATCTTGGTTGTGAGCCTCTACTTATATTTTACAAGGGACTGATAACATGATATTCTATGCCACACCAAGCACCATGTTATCTACAATGTAAAATATTAGACAATATGCACACATATAATAAATATATAAAGTGCAAACAATGATCATGTGATTCTTATTTCAAAATAAAATGTTCATACAAAAAGAGCTAGGCTTTCAGTATACATTCCAACAATCTCCCACTTATACTAAAAGACTATGCCGTCATCACTATGCCATACATCTGATCCCCATGTCCTCCATATGCCTATCAAACGCTTTCGCTGGAAGGGACTTAGTGAATGGATCCGCCAGGTTATCCTCTGATGCAATCTTGGCGACAGCAACTTCTCCTCGCTTTACAATCTCTCGTATAAGGTGGTACTTGCGCCATATGTGTTTACTCGCCTTATGGGCTCGTGGTTCTTTCGAGTTTGCAACTGCACCACTATTATCACAATAAATCGTGATAGTTCTGGGCAAACCAGGAATCACATCCAAGTCCATCAAGAAGTTCCTGAGCCATACAGCTTCCTTGGCTGCCTTAGAGGCTGCCACATACTCAGCTTCTATGGTAGAGTCCGCCACGCATTTCTGCTTGACACTCCTCCATACTATGGCTCCACCTCCAAAAGTAAACACAAACCCCGAGGTAGACTTACTCTTGTCCCTATCTGATTGGAAATCTGAATCCGTGTAACCCACAGGGACTAATTGATCTGCCCGGTAAACCAACATATAATCCCTAGTCCTTCTCAGGTACTTCAATATATGTTTTACCGCAGTCCAATGTCCCTGTCCAGGATTACTCTGATATCTGCTAACCATGCCCACGGCAAAGCAGATATCCGGTCTCGTACATAGCATAGCATACATAAGGCTTCCTACTGCCGAAGCATAAGGAACCGCCTTCATGTCCTCTATCTCCTTTGATGTTTTGGGACACATCTCTTTAGATAAAGGAACTCCATGCCTAAAAGGTAGAAAACCTTTCTTGGAGTTTTGCATGCTAAAACGAGCAAGGATAGTGTCAATGTATGAAGCTTGAGACAAGCACAACATCCTTTTCTTGCGATCCCTTATAACTTTGATCCCAAGGATGTGTCCCACTTCTCACAATTCCTTCATATCAAACTGTTTGGACAACCATACCCTTACATCTGATAACACTTTGATATTGTTGCCAACTAACAAAATGTCATCTACGTATAGTACAAGAAACACCACTATGTTTCCGTCACATCTCTTGTATACACAAGGCTCATCCGGACTTTGAATAAATCCATATGACTGAATTACCTCATCAAAGCGGATGTTCCATGATCTAGAAGCTTGCTTCAATCCATAAATGAACCGATTAAGCTTACATACAAGATGCTCTTTGCCTTTAGCAATGAATCCCTCTGGTTGCCGCATATAGATGTTCTCCTCAAGACTTCCGTTAAGGAAAGCTGTCTTGACATCCATCTGCCAAATCTCATAATCCATATGAGCAGCTATAGATAAGAGAATCCGGATAGACTTAAGCATAGCTACCGGCGAAAAGGTCTCCTCATAATCGATACCCTCTTTCTGAGTATACCCTTTCGCAACAAGCCTAGCTTTGAAGTTCTCAACCTTCCCGTCTACTCCTCTCTTTCTCTTGTAAATCCACTTGCATCCAATGGCTTTTACATCATCGGGTGGTTCTACTAGCTCCCAGACCTGATTAGAATCCATAGATTCTATCTCTGAATTCATTGCACTTTGCCAAGATACTGTATCTCTATCTTGGAGTGCCTCGTCATATGTCCAGGGATCCGGTTCATGTTCACCAAGGACTAAGTCCGAAGACTCTCCCAAAAACATGAATCTCTCGGGTTGTCTAACAACCCTCCCACTACGACGAGGTGCCTGCTGTGTATGCTCTGTGACACGCGGTGCAGTGACTTGTGGTGTCTCCTCTTGTACCGATGGTACTGAAGTCGGGACTTCCCCTGTTAACTCCTCAAGAACAATCCTACTCGTGGGTTTGTGGTTCATCACATAGTCCTCCTCTAGAAATCTGGCATTCGTACTCACGATCACCTTCTGATCTCTAGGACTATAGAATAAACCACCCTTCGTTCCCTTAGGGTAGCCAACAAACAAGCGTACTTCTGTACGAGATTCCAACTTACTAGCATCTCCCTTCAGCACATGTGCTGGACTACCCCAAATCCGAATATGTCTTAGACTAAGCTTTCGCCCAGTCCACAACTCTGTGGGAGTAGAGGGTACTGACTTAGATGGAACCAAGTTCAGAATGTGTGCTGCTGTTTCCAGAGCAAACCCCCAGAACGAATCAGGTAACTCAGAATAACTCATCATCGATCTGACCATCTCCATAAGAGTCCTATTCCTTCGCTCCGCCACACCATTCTGCTGGGGTGTGCCAGGTGCGGACAATTAGGATTGAATCCCAGCCTCTGATAAGTAACTCCTAAACTCTCCCAAGAGGTACTCGCCACCACGATCAGATTGTAATGTCTTGATACTTTTACCTTGACGGTTCTCCACATCAACCTTGAATTCTTTGAACTTGTCAAAGCATTCAGACTTGCGGCGCATCAAGTAAATGTATCCATACCTTGAATAATCGTCTATAAAAGAGATGAAGTATTCAAAGCCAACTCTTGCCTGGATAGACATAGGACTGCACAAATCAGAATGAACCAATTCTAGCACATCTTTGGCTCTATACCCCTTGGCCTTAAAAGGCCTCTTGGTCATTTTACCTTCCAAGCAAGATTCGCAGGTTGGGAGATCCTCCATCACTAATGAACCCAAAGGTCCATCAGCTATCAACCTTTGAATTCTCCTTAGGTTAATATGACCAAGCCTTAGATGCCAAAGATATGTTTGGTTCATTTGCGAAGGTTCTTTTCTCTTATTAGACTTAGAAGATGAGTTATTGATTTCTATATGCATCGTGGGAGTTTTTGGTTCAAGAGTATATAAATTGCCAACCAATGTACCAGAACAGATAATCTCCCTGTTCCTTTTTATAACCACTTTATCATTAAAAGAAATAGAATACCCATCCAAAAACAATTTAGAAACTGAAATTAAATTCTTTCTAAAAGTAGGTACATAAAGACAATTTCTTAAAACCAAAACTTTATTCCTATCAAAAGATAAATAAACGTCTCCCACTGCAATAGCCGCCACCTTTGAAGCATTGCCTATGAAGACGGTAATCTCTCCCTCAGCTAGTCGTCGGGTTTCCTGGAACCCCTGCAAAGTATTACAGACATGATCAGTGGCTCCTGTATCTACACACCAGGCACTGGTAGATAACACCGCTAAACATGTTTCAACAACTAAACAAGAAGATATACCTTTGTTCTTTCAGCAAGGACAGTCCACCTTCCAATGTCCAGTCTGCTTGCAAGTGAAGCACTTGCCTTTCAGCTTCTTCACTCCTGCTTGAGGTCCCACTGCCACTTTCTTTGCTCCACCTTGCTTCTTCTTCTTCTTACCTTTCGGTTTAGAGGAAGAAACCTTCTGAGCGACCATGGCTTGAGCACTCTGACTAAAAAGCCCCTCTGCCGCTTGGAGTTCTGTCAGAAGCTCCGCCAACGAATACAACCTTTTGTTCATGTTTTAGTTGAGGCGGAACTGCTCAAAACTCCTAGGCAGAGACTGGAGAATGATATCGACCTGGGTTTCCCCATCGATCTCAGCTCCTAGGACTTCCATCTCATTAAGATGAGCCATCATCTTGAGAACATGATCCCTAACGGGTGTTCCCTCGATCATGGTGGTCGTCATTAAGTTTATCATCGCCTCCTGCCTAGCCGCCCTACTCTGATGTTCGAAAAGTTCCTTGAGATTGAACATCATAAGTTGTGGCTATGGCCTGATGCTGATGTTGCAGCACATTTGACATAGATGCCAAAATGTAACACCGCGCCATCTCATCTGCCTTAACCCATTTCTTATAACGTTCTTTCTCCTTTTCATCAGAGTCATCGGAGGGCTTAGGAGGACATACCTCAAAGAGTACAAATTTGTACTCCTCCGCAGTTAAGACAATATCCAAGTTTCTTTTCCAATCAATGTAGTTTGGTCCAGTAAGCTTATTTTCTTTTAAAATCACAGCAAGTGGGTTGAAAGCCATTTGAAAATCCTAAAAATCACAATGATAAAAATATTAGATTTCAAATATTATTGATTCCTCAAAAACAATAAAATTCTGAAATCAACCAACACCTCAAAAACACCGGGAATATCGCATGCCACGATAGTGTGGATGTATACGAATTCTACATTTCTAAGAGGAGGTTTTACCCATTAATTTTATTATCTTGTCAACCTTACTTTTTGACAAATAAAATTAATAGTTGGTTCCTCTTTGGCCCTACAAATAAAAGCAGTGACTCCGATGGGGAGGATACTTTTAATTTTCATCTAAGTCTGCACCATTACACGATACTAAGGGAATTATTTCGGATTATGTGCCTTACCGATGGGGAAGTACACACGCTCCTTAATAATTTCCTATAACCATTATTTGACCTAGTGATCTGCAAACAAACCCATCCGATGGGGAGGAAGGCACTCAGAGCCAACGCGCAAGTTTGTTGCATCACATGTCAAATTGTAATAGAGGCCGCGGGAATTAATTAAAATGTCCCTCTCCCACTTAGTAAATTAAAATTGAGGAATTTTAAAACATACACAACATGCATATAAAACAAATAAGCAATAAATATGGAAAAAACAGAATTTTTCCAACTATTATGGCATTGTCCTCCAATATGCATCCCGTCGTGTCGCCACCTCGTCCGCTCCATCTTTTCCCGTGCGCAAGTCACCAAAGAGTTCCGAGCCGAGATAAAATATTTTAATTTACATCCATCGATCCTATACTCCACGAAGGAGTGTACAAATAATCTAGATCGAAAGTAAACTAAAATGAGTGGCTAAACAATGCCGTATTTAATTACAAAAATTAAATACTAATCTAGCCTCATCAACCCCGAGGATTCAAATGATAAATTTTACACACATCCATTCACATACACACACATGACCATAATAGTCGGATCTTATGCCTGCAACCAAAGAGTTAAACAACAAATACCTTCCTATCTAGAACCGGCCACCAAATTAGAGAATTTGGTGCAACCGCCGGCCAAGGAACAATTGGATGATGCGCCGGCCAACTTCAAGAAGTGTTGCCGCCGGCCACTCTAGGATGAAGGGAGGAAGATGAATGCCGGCCACCTATGGAAAGAGAACCGCCGACCAAGGAAGAAGGGAGAGGCCTCTAGGATGGGCGCCGGCCAAGTGTTGATGGAGGAGGATGGGCGTCGGCAATCAACTAGAAGGAAGAGTTGCCACCCACTTGTTTTGCTCCAAAACCCTAGCCACCCAAAAACCCTAGCCGCCCACTTTTGGATGAGCCAAAACCCTAATTCCTCAATCAATTGATCATTGCCGCCCAACCCTAAGCTTTCCTTTTATAGAGTTAGGCTTAGGACTCCTTTAATCTCCACCGTCGGATCTAGGGATTTAACCTCCACCGTCGGATCTAGGGTTTTATCCCAACCGTCGGATCTAGGGTTTCATCTCAACCGTCGGATCTAGGATTTCATCCCAACCGTCGGATCTAGGATTTCATCCCAACCATCAGATCTAGGGTTTTATCCCAACCGTTGGATCTAGGGATTTAATCTCAACTGTCGATTCTAGGGTTTCATCATAACCATCGGATCTAGGGATTTAATCCCAACCGTTGGTTCTAGTGTTTCATCCCAACCGTCGGATCTAGGGTTTTATCCCAACCGTCAGATCTAGGGATTTAATCTCAATCGTCGATTCTAAGGTTTCATCCTAACCATCGGATCTAGGGATTTAATCCCAACCGTTGGTTCTAGTGTTTCATCCTAACCATCGGATCTAGGGATTTAATCCCAACCGTTGGTTCTAGGTTTTGTTTTACATTCTTGGATCTAGACTTCACAAGGATTATATTAGGCTACGATAGGGACCATAAGGAGGAGTTGGGTCTTGGCCACCCGATGGATCGGAACCACATAAACTTGATCCATCAATGATGTTCCATTCCACTAGAGGATCATCATTGAACTACCTCACCAACCCCCATAAATTAATATGGGCTCCATATATTATTCGTACATTAATCTCCCCATGTTTAAGATATCGAATGTCCGTCAATTAATTGATTTGCTGACCATCGATTAATTAACATCTAATTCCTCGAGTAGTACCACTCAACCTTATCATCATGTTGACTAAGTCAACCAGCTGGGTTTACATGATGAACCTTATGAGCTCCTCAAGGGGACATCATCAACCTAATATATAGGACACGGTTTCCTCCTATAATCAACGATACACCATGTAAATAATATCATTTCCCAACTTACCGGGCATATTTATTTAATCCATCTAAATCTCACCCTCTGGTAAATCAAAGATATAAATACTAAGTACATGTGCCCGTTATTATATCGGGATTAAGAGCATGTACAACATAATATCCGAGGTCCGATTTAATTATGCAGTCAGCAATAAATTGAATCGCCTCTATGTCGGTCCTGCTCAATACACCTAAGTATACTAGTGTAACTCTATGTTCAAGAAAAAACAATACCAAGCTACACTACAACCATGCCAATGGTTTGTCCAAAACCATCTTGGTTGTGAGCCTCTACTTATATTTTACAAGGGACTGATAACATGATCTTCTGTGCCACACCAAGCACCATGTTATCTACAATGTAAAATATTAGACAATATGCACACATATAATAAATATATAAAGTGAAAACAATGATCTTGTGATTCTTATTTCAAAATAAAATGTTCATACAAAAAGAGCTAGGCTTTCAGTATACATTCCAACAAGTTGATGGAGTTGGATGGCTTGGGCAGCAAGCAACCCTAAGGAGGAAACCCTAATTAGGGTTTGGCTCCTTTAGGGTTGGGCGGCCAAGGTTTGGAAGGAGGGTAGGCGGCATCTTGTGGAAGAGTTCTTCTTCTTCCTAGGAAAGGTGGCGGCAAGAAGACCAAAGGAGGAAACCCTAATTAGGGTTTGGCTCCTATGGTTGGGCGGCTAGGGATTGCAAGGAAGTTGGGCGGCAACTATAGGAGAGGAGCTCTTCCTCTTCCTAGGTTGTGGCCAGCTCCTTCCTCTATTCCCTCCACCGTGGTCGGCGCCCAACATATTCCCTTTCTCCTCTTTACTCCATCTTGGCCAGCGGCACAAGAAGCTAGGGTTTGTCCCTAGTTCGGTTCCTTGGTTGTTACCATTATGTTCTCTCTATTCTTGGGGCCGGCGGCATCAATCCTTTGATGGATTGGTTGTTGGCTCAAGCAAGAAGGGAAAGAGAGTTCTTCTTTCTTTAGATTGAAGAAGATCTAGGAAGCTTCAACTTGTGGAGGATCTTCGCCCACACAAAGTCTACAAGGAGGTTAGGACATACGATAGAAGATCAAGAGGTATAAAAGTTTTAATACTTTTATTATTGATCTTTGCATGTTCTTATTAATATGCTAGCTTATGTTCTTTATGTTAGTATGTGTTGATTATACTAGTTTGCATGTGTATGTATTTGTATAATCATGGACCCCGAAGATAAACACAAAAACCGGCGATCCGTCCGTCGTCTCTTCCGCGGCTAACCGACTAGAAGAGTTGTGTTGCTTGAACAACTAGTTTGTTCAAGTGATCGCTCAAGTCGTTAGCACGACGACGAATTGGTTGTGCTTAGGAAACTCATCCCATTCGGATTAGTTTTCATTAGTGAAAATTTTAATCCGGGGACATGGGAGTCGATGAGCATTCCGAGGAATAGCACGTTGCCAACAAAACACGGGGAGAAAATGTACAAATAATATATGGAGCCCATATTATCTTATCGGGGTTGGTGAGGTAGATCAATGATAATCCTTTAGTGGATTGGATTATCATTAGTGGATAGAACTTTATGTGGGCTTGATCTATGGGTGGCCAAGATCCAACTCCTCCTCACGGTCCCTAATGTAGCCTATTAACACCTCATGAAGCTTAGATCCAATGGATTGAAACCAAACTCTAGATCCAAAGGTAGAGATTAAATCTCTAAGATCCGACGGTTGAGATTAAATCTCTAGATCCGACGGTTGAGATTAAATCCCTAGAACCAATGGTGGAGATTAAAAAGAGGCTTATCCCTAACTCTATAAAAGGAGGACAAGGGGGTGGCATGGAGTTTGAATCAAGGGAAGTTAGGGTTTTGGAGGTTGGCGACAAGAGATAGGAGCTAGGGTTTGGGCTTGGGCGGCACCTAATAAGGAAAGATTTCCTTGCCTTCTTCTCCTTCCTCAAGCTGTCGGTGCCCCTCCAGCCCTTTCCAGCCATTGGCCGGCGGCCAAAGACCCTCTTCTCCTTCTCCTTAGGTGGTGGAAACAAGATATAGGGCTCTCCCTTGGTGTCTTGGCCGGTTTCCACCATAATCTCCTCCTCCTTCTTGGCGGACGGCAAGCTCCTTCCTTGGAGGTTGTTAGTTGGTTGAAAGAAAGAATAGAGGTTTGTTTCTATTCTTCCTCTTGCTCGGAACGAGCAAGGAAGGAAGATTGGCGATCTAGGAGCTTCAACTTTTGGTAGATCGTCGCCCACACGACGTCCGAAAGGAGGAAGGTCATACATTAGAAGATCGAGAGGTATAGCTATTCTCTATTCTCTTTTGTTACTTGCTTGTATTTGTTTTTCCAATTATGAGCATGATAAACTCTGTTTGTGGCTAAATAATACCTGGATCCCGAACATAAATACAAAAATTGGCGATCCGTACATCGTCTATTCCGCAGCTACTCGTAGAATAGAGGTTGGTCGCTTGAACAATAAGTTTGTTCAAGTGACCTCTCTAAACGAATAGCACGACGATGACTTGATTGTTTGGGCAATCCCTTTTGTCTAGGATTATTTTTTTTAATCCGGGGGCATCGATGGGATCACCATGAACAAACAACCAAGGTGAAGTGGGAAGCGAAGTTTCCCCTCACAGACTCGATAAGCGAAAACTACAATGCATATCTTGCTATTTATTTAGTTGCCGTGTTGTACCTTCGCATTTTACTCATGCACAAGTCCAAAAATTGAAAAGTGATGCTAAGTATTATGTATGGGATGATCTTTATCTTTGAAAATTTTGTAGTGATCAGATCATTAGACGATGTGGACCTGATTATGAGTTTCATTCCATACTTAATTATATTTTGTCATTCTCTGGCTTGTGGGGGGGGGGGCACTTTGGACCCCAAAAGAACTGCTAGGAAAGTTTTAGAGTCTGGTTTGTATTGGCCCACCCTATTTCATGATGCCTCTGAATTTTACAAGTCTTGTGAGTGATGTCAATGAACAGGGAGAATAGGACGTAAAAATGAAATGCCTCAACAACCCTTGTTATTCTATGAGATTTTCGATGTTTGGGGTATTGATTTTATTGGTCTGTGTCCTGTATCTTTTGGATTTTCATATATTCTTTTGGCAGTTGATTAGGTTTCTAAATGGGTTGAGGTCATCCCCACCAGGACTGATAATTCTCTAGTTGTTATGGATTTTGTTAGGTCTCACATATTTTGCAGATTTGGAGTACCCAGGGCAATCATTAGCGATCAAGGGTCTCACTTTCACAATAGACGCAGGCCATTTTAAGGAGAGAGATCAAGTCTATACTAGAAAATACGGTGGGGCTAGACATGATGATGCTTCTGATCCGACTTGAAAGGGGACTGTGTTCTTTTATTTACTATATTTATTTTCTTCCATTCATATTCGGAATAATTTGTAGTGGTTGATTGCTTGTTTGCCTGTTTACCTAGGTTTGTTTGTTGTTATTGAGTCGAATAATTTTCCCTATGCATACCTTATTATCATTTCAGAGGTGGTAAAAATTAGTTAAGTTTGATCATCAAATTGTGGATTTTTGTGTATGATAGGAGACATCACTTGCATGCAGTCATTTGTTATGATGGTGAACTTTTTATTGATAGACTAAGCTTGATGTTTTATTCACCTAGTGAAGTTTCAAGCCATTCTTATCATCTACCCACATTTGTGTGATAACACATGTGATACTTGTTACTCTAAAACTTTCTTTGAGTCTTTTCAAAATTGCAGTAACATTTACTTACATGAATATGATGAAGGATTTCATTCTTGGCCCTTTTCTGACTTGGTTTGCTTGTCTAATCCACGTGATACTTACTTATTCCATATCTTACTTATCATATCTCTTCATTTGCTATCCATTGTCTTTGTATCTTTGTGGATTATCTTTTTCATATCTATTATTTCCATGTTGGAGGAATAGTTTGATGGGTTGTATTTGTTGGTGCAGTAGGTACCTAAGTCGAACCTGAGTTTTGATTATAGCAAACGATACAAAGTTAAGCTCATATCGTTATCTCACGAGCTAAATCGATGTGTAGAAAAGTGCCAACGCCGGAGCTGAAGGCCAGCAACACCCGGAGGAAGCCGCGGTGGTCGGGCGACACTCGAGTGATTTCGGAGGAAGCCGAAGGAATCGAGTGGAAGGCCGGAAGCGAAAGTGACACAGTAAGTATCGAGGTAAGCTCGTGTGTGCGAGCATAAGTGAGGTCGTATCCTCCTTACGGGGATAATCTAAAGCATAGATCCGACCCAAGACATCCCATCGGTGGTCTAGGTCGAGATCGGATGGTTGGAGGTCGTCGAAATAATATTTTTTTTAGCTAACTTTTGATTTCAGCTAGCATCAGTCGACTACCAGCTTGGAGGACTCGACTGGTGTCCATCAGTCGACTATCTGAGGTCAGCAATCGACTGATGCTGCCATCAGTCGACTGATGGTCAAGGATTAGCTTCGAGGAGTCAAGGCTTTTCACCTCATTTCAAGAATGGTGGTGCTCAAATCTTATTGACTGAAGTTCTTCTCGAGGAGGGGCTCAAAGGCTATAAAAGGAGGGCCTCTCCTAGGGTTTTCTCATCAATTTTAAGCTTCCAAAAGCCTCCGCAAGGCTACAACTCTCCGACAATGAAGTGCTACCTCTTCGATGCTTTAGGTTTAATTGTTTATATTTTGTTCCGTCGGTATAAGCTTCATTTCAGTTTATTTCTTTATTGTCTCGGAGTTTTTATCGTAACGAGGAGAGGGGGAGTGTCCCTCTACCTCAAGCTTTTGGTGTTTTCTTGTATTCGATTAACTCCTACCTCAAACGAGGAGGAGTTCTTTAGTGATTTTCCCTCCGTGCATGATCAAGGATCCCTAGGGCCTTGCAGTAGTAGCCGAAGGCTACGAACCAAGTAAAAAACCATTTGTCTCTTTTTATTTGTCATTTATCTTTCCGCTGTGATTAAATTGTCTACTCAACGAACGATTTCAAAAAAGTTTCTATCGCTATTCACCCTCCCTCTATCGATCCGCTCTATCCAACAATTGGTATCAGAGCCGGGAGTGCTAAGATTTGGTGAAACCACCAATCTAGCTTTCTACGGATTTTTTTTGATTTATTTTCTGTTTAATTTCGATTTTTTTTTTATTTTCATTCGTGTAGTATTTCTTCTCCCGCACTAATAATCCAAGACACGAGTCTTGGGACATTTTCATTGTTTGTGGTTTTAGGTTTTTCTTCCGCTTCATTCTTTTGTTTTTTTTGTTTCAATGGCCCATATCGAGGGTTTTAGCACCGTCCGACCTCCGTTTTACAACGGAGATGACTTCCGTTATTGGAAGGGTCGGATGGAATGCTTTCTTAAAACCCAAATCGAGATGTGGATCATAATCCAAATGGGATTCACACTTCCGACTAACGAAGTGGGAGAATCCTTGGATTATGACTAATGGACCAATGCGACAAAAAGACAAGTCGAAGCCGACGCCAAGGCAACTCAAATCCTCCAATGTGGCTTGTCCAAGGAGGAGCTTAATCACGTCGACCCCTTCATCAGCGCAAAGGACCTTTGGACAAAGCGAGTAGAGCTGCACGAAGGGACCGATGAAGCCAAGGTATATAAGTGCGATCTTTTGTTTAATAAGTTATATAATCTAAAAATGCAGGAACACGAAATGGCAATGCAAGTTCACGCTCACATTCAAGACATAGTCAATAACCTACACGCGATCGGGCAAAAGATCAAAAATCGCGAACTTATTAGGTATGTTCTTAACTCTTTTCCTAGGACTACCTTGTGGGCATCCATGGTTGATGCCTACAAGGTCTTCAAGGATCTTTCAAAACTTAGGTTAGATGAGTTATTTTCTTATTTTGAACATCATGAGCAGTCTAACTCGAAATTCGAGAAGGGTATAGCACTTTTTGCAGGTTCAAGGAAGAAAACCGCGAGCAAGCCACTCCCGAAGGAAGAAGAAGATGAGTCCGATTCGGAGGTCGACCCGGAAATGGAGGCCGAACTAGTCAACCTAGTTCGGAGGATAGTCAAGGGTCGAAAGAGAACCGTCACTCAACCCAACAAAGGTAAGCCTAAAAGTTCTAATATTAGGTGTTACGAATGCAATAGGTTTGGACACATCAAGTCCGAATGCCCAAAGCTCAAGAGCAAAGCACTAAAACACAAAAAGGCACTCAACACTACATGGGAAGAAGCATCCGAGGAAGAAGACGATGATTGCATCCTCATGGCTAAACCGGTTGAATCAGAGACGGAGTCAGAACCGGAACACTAATTTGAAATCGAAGACGAGTCAGACTGCAAAGCGCTATTCAAGACAAGCCACGGATATGTATCCGGTTCAAAAGTTACACTCAAGGTAAGTCGATCCCTTATTAGTATGCTTTATAGTGCAATTAAGTTTTTAACTAGGAAATTAGGTAAGTCCGAGTCCAAGGTCGAGACCCTGGTTGAGGAAGTTAAACTCCTCAAACACGAGGTCTCCCTAACCTCTTCGACTAGCCGAGTTCAAGAGGAGGACTCAACTCGGGTTGAAAAGCTCGAAGTTGAGAACTCACTCTTGAAGAGTCAAGTCGAAGATCTTAGGAACACGTTGGAAAGGTTTACTTTGGGATCCAAAGGACTTGACCTCCTACTTGGATCACAAAGGGCCGTGTACAACAAAGTTGGACTAGGGTTTAGCTCAAATACGACCAACAAGTAGTATATGTCGATTGTAAGTTGACATAAAAAATGTGTCCAATCATGTGTCCCTAAGACCACCTTGATTTCAAACTTAGGATCAAACTAGTACTGGGTTCCCAAGGACCAAATCCACTATGTGGAGAGACCGAACCAATTCAACGGTCTAGGGGGAGCCAGTACAAAACTTGTTTGTATTTTAACTTAGAAATTGCATGCTTAGGTTCTTTATTTAGTTTGATTTTTCTTTTTAGAATGGTTAGATAGGACTATAACTCGTCAATACTTGATAACATAGTTCCAGGACGCGGTGAGATGATAGTACGCTAGGAAAGCAGAGTCTTGTGTATTCGGGCTAGATAAGGCGTATCTAGTTCGGTGCACTTGACCGAGTAGATCTAGCTGAAGCTACCTCGTCGTATCCTAGACTAGTTAGACTAGGAAGTGATCTTAGGTGAGTCAAGTCTCTATTTTCTTGAAAATGACTTTGTCTAAGGAAGTGGTCATTATTCCGATCAAAGAAGGCCTCTGTGCCTCGCCACGACCTGGAATCCATGATCTTGAAAAGGTGACTTGATGAGCCTAAGGTCAAATTCGAATCTAATGCAAGGTTGACAAGTGTTCAAATCATTAAATTTAAATCAAGTAAAATTGGAAGTCATCTCACAAGAACATATAGGGTTAACATGTTTGATCATGTAGACATGGGTGAGATGATTTAGGTTAATAATCTTCAACCAATCTTTAATAAATCCAATATCTGATCCAACTACCTTGCATGTAGGATCAATGGATGTTGGACATGTTGGGAGGGGAAACTTCACTTCCCACTTCAACTCGGTCGCTTGTTCATGGTGATCCCTTCTACGTCCCCGGATAAAAAAATTTATCCTTGACAAGAGGGATTGCCCAAGCAACCTTGTCATCGTCGTGCTATTCGATTAGAGTAGTCACTTGAACAAACATGTTGTTCAAGTGACCAACCTCTATTCTATGAGTAGCCGCAGAATAGACAATGTACGGATCGCCGGCTTTTGTGTTTATGTTCGGGGTCCAAGTTATATTAGCCACAAAACAGAATATATCATGCATATATAATTGAAAAACAATTACAAACATGTAACATATGAAGATAGATAAGTGTTATACCTCTCGATCTTCTATTGTATGACCTTCCTCCTTTCGGACGTCGTGTGGGCGATGATCTACCAAAAGTTGAAGCTCCAAGATCACCAATCTTCCTTCCTTGCTCGTTCCAAGTAAGAGGAAGAATAGAAACAAGACTCTTCTCCTTCCTTTAGCCAACCAACAAGCAACAAGAAAGTTGCTTGCCGCCGGCCAACAAGGAGAAGGGAGAAAAGATGAATGTCGGCCAAAACTCCAAGGGAGGACCCTAAGCCTTGGTTCCACTAGCCAAGGAGAAAAGGAGAGCTAGGTTTTGACGCCGACGAAGGGAGGAGAGGGGCTGTATGGACGGTGGCCACCAATGGAGAAGAAGAAGAGAAGGAAAGAATTTCCTTATTTGGTTCCGCCAAGCTCCAAACCCTAGCTCCAACCTCTTGCCGCCAACTCCTAACACCCCTGCTTCCCTTGATTATTCTCCACGCCAACCCTAAAGGCTCCTTTTATAGAGTTTAGGGATAAGCCTTGTTATAATCTCCACCATTGGTTCTAGGGATTTAATCTCAAACGTCGGATCTAGAGATTTAATCTCAATCGCCGGATCAAGAGATTTATCTCTACCTTTGGATCTAGAGTTTTGTTTCCATCCATTGGATCTAGGCTTCATGAGGTATTAATAGGCTACAATAGGGACCATGAGGAGGAGTTGGATCTTGGCCACCCAATGGATCAAGCCCACATAAAGTCCGATCCATTAATGATAATCCAATCCACTAAAGGATTATCATTGATCTACCTCACCAACCCCCATAAGTTAATATGGGCTCCATATATTATATGTACATTTTCTCCCCGTGTTTAAGATCTCGAATGTCCGTCGATTAATTAATTTACTGACCATTAATTAATCAACATCTAACTCCATGAGTAGTACCACTCAACCTTTTCATCATGCCAGACCAAGTCCACCTGCAGGTTTTACATGATGAACCTTATGAGCTCCTCAAGGGGACATCATCATCCTAATATATAGGACACGGTTTCCTCCTATAATCAATGACACACCATATAAATAATATCATTTCCCAACTTACCGAGCCTATCGATTTAATCTATAAATCTCGCCCATTGGTAAATCAAAGAAATGAATACTAAGTATATGTGCCCGTTATTATACCGGGATTAAGAGTATGTACAATATAATATCTGAGATCCGATTCGATTATGTAGTCAGCAATAAATCGAATCACCTCTAAGTCGGTCCTGCTCAATACACACAAAGTGTACTAGTGTGATTTTATGGTCAAGACAAACTAATACCAAATCACACTACAACCATACCAATGGTTTGTCCAAAGCCATCTCGGTTGTGAGCCTATACTTATACTTTACAAGGAGCCGATAACATGATCTCCCGTGTGACACTACACACCATGTTATCTACAATGTAATGTATTAGACAATATGCATAACCATAAAAATATGCAAACAATGATCATGTGATTCTTATTTCAAAATAAAGATGTTCATACAAAAGATAGACTTTTCAGTATACATCCCAACAGGACAGTGGTTGCTCCCGACACATGACCGGGGATCAACTCAAGTTTTCGAAGCTTCGATTCAAACGATAACGATCGATAGCCTTCGGAAATAACGGCAAGCTCAAAATCATCGGATCAGGTGATATTGAGCTCAACTCTAACTTTATTATTCAAAATGTCTTATTGGTATAAAAATTTCAATATAATTTACTTAGTGTAAACCAATTGTGTGATAATAACTATAAGGTCATATTTCTAGACAATGAATGCATAATTAATACAAATGAAACTTCTAAAACAATTCTTAAGGGAACCAGAAACAACAATATTTACACTATTAATCTAACTAACTCCTCAACCAAGTGTCTTATGACACGACAAGAAGAATCATGGTTGTGGTGTAACGCCCTCCCTTTTCCAGACCCTGAATGCCCGGAGGGGCGGCGCGTGACGCGACCGTACATACTTACATTACATACAGCGGAAGACTTTTATGCATACTTCTTAATTCTTACAGTGGAAGACTTTAGACATTTTTTTTTTCTTTTTAAAACATGAACATGCATTGACATATATATATATATATATATATATATACTTCTTCTTCTTCACATAGAGCATGCATCATAGCATATATAGATACTTCTTCTTACTTCTTCTTTACTTCTTCTTTTTAGCATAGAACATGCATCATAACATAGATAGGTACTTAGTGCTTAGTTAAAGTTCTTAACGACACCATCATAAGCAGGCATAATAAGGACATCCATAGACATCATCATCATAGGTAAATACATATATATGTAGACCTAACGGATCTTCTCCACCATGCCACTACCACACACATTTGACCCCTCCTGCTGCTCCCATTAGTTTATCCATCCCTTACCCTTATCTGCAGTACGAGGGAAAGATAAACTATAAGCACATAGGCTTAGTAAGATCCTGTCCTACTCACAAAAACCATACATCGACATTAATCATGGCATGTAGCATTCATAACATATAAGCAATATAATATGTAACATACATGGCATCATCAACTTAACATGTAGCATAAGTAACATAAGTAAATATAACATGTATCATCCATAACTTAGCGACATAACATGAATATATGATTAACCAACATAACGTGCATCGTATGTAACTTAGTAATATAAACATCATAGCATATCCTCAAACATAACAGGTAACGTATATAACATAAGCATGTAAACATTCCTAACATATCATCAACATAACATGTAACGTATATAACATAAGCATGTAAACATAACATCATATCATATCATCAAGCAGAACATGTAAACATAAACATCATATCATATCATCAGGTATAACATGTAAACATAACATCATATCATATCATCAAACATAACATGTAACGTATATAACATAAGCATGTAAACATAACAATCAGCAGGTAAACATATGCAGGATGCTTTGAAAACATATATTTTAGGTACGTAAACATAAATCTCAACATATTTGGGCCCGACATTGTACCACTTCTTCATTATCATAGCACGCATCCCTAAACAGGCCCGAGGTAGCAAGTCTCAAACCTAATAGGTTTCTAGGCCCGAGTCTTATTCCATCGACCTAGGGGCAATCGTCATAGCGTAGAAGCCCATCCTAGGCCCGAGTCTTACTCCATCGACCTAAGGCATCTTGGAGCCCATCCCGTACTAGGCCCGAATCTTATTCCATCGACCTTGGGTAAATCATACATACAAGCCCATCCTAGGCCCGAGTCTTATTCCATCGACCTAGGGCATCTTAGGAGCCCATCCCTTCTTGGACCTTGTTAAGGTCTTGGTACAAGCCATGCAGAAGGTAAAATACTTATATGCTTATTTGTACAACATAGCTTATTTCATTAACATAGCATGGCATACTTCATTTCATAACACATCATGCTTCATTTCATTAACCTAGCATAGCATACTTCATTTCATAACACATCATGCTTCATTGCATTAACATAGCATAGCATACTTCATTTCATAACACATCATGCTTCATTTCATTAACATAGCATAGCATACTTCATTTCATAACACATCATGCTTCATTGCATTAGCATAGCATAGCATACTTCATTTCATAACACATCATGCTTCATTTCATTAACATAGCATAGCATACTTCATTTCATAACACATCATGCTTCATTTCATTAACATAGCATGACATACTTCATTTCATAACACATCATGCTTCATTTCATTAACATAGCATAGCGTACTTCATTTCATAACACATCATGCTTCATTTCATTAACATAGCATAGCATACGGCATGGCATCAAAAGTAAGTAAACACCTATGCATTTAACTTAACAACAACTTCATATGCACATAAGACTTAAATTAAAACTTCATCTAGTTACCCAAAAAAACTAGGTTGGCCGAATGGTCCAAGTAGGGTTTTAGGGTTAACCTTTAACCTAATTCATTAAACATAACAATAACTTCATTTGCATATAAAACATGAGTTAAGACTTCACTTAGTCCCCCAAAACCTAGGTTGGCCGAATGGTCCAAGTAGGGTTTAGGGTTAACCTTCAACCTAATTCCTTAATACAACAATAACTTCACTTGCACATAAAACATGGGTTAAGACTTCACTTAGTCACCCAAAACCTAGGTTGGCTGAATGGTCCAAGTAGGGTTTAGGGTTAGTCTTTTAACCTAATCCAATTAACATACTTATAACATAATATGCATACAAAAATGGATTAAACTTCATTGGAACATCAATATAAGGGGGGGTGGCCGAATGGCCTATGTAGACTTTTAGGGTTAGATCTTTATCCTAATCCCTCTAACATGTTAACATCATTATTTGCAAGTAAAAACAAGATGTAAAACTTCCATAAAACACCAAAGATCCATGTTGGCCGAATGGTTCATAGGGTGTCCTAGGGTTAACTTTTGACCTAATCCATTTTAAACCCTAACATCATCATATATTGACAAAGGCATGGCATATAACTTCATGGAAACCCTAATTCATAGCTTGGCCGAATATAACAATATAGATTTCTTTTATAAAACATCAAACGAAGCTACTCGTATGCAGGTGAGGGATACTTACATCCTTCGCTTTGCTTGTAGTGTGAAGAAGATAACCTAACACAAAACCTAGCCCTTGCTTCTTGCTTGGAGGAGTTTCGGCCAAGGGAGGAAAATGGAGAGGGAGGGCTCTAGGGTTTCGGTGAGAAGAAGAAAAGAAGAGGAGAAAGTGAAGTTGTTCACTCATGCCTCCTCATCCCCCCCCTATTTATTCACCTAAAGAGTCCCTTAATCTCCTTTACACTTAACCATAATTTCCCTTATTCCTCTAATGATATAATCATATTGGGCTTCTGGTTAGTGGGTTCATCTATAAGGCTTGGCTATCTCTAGAGGTTTGGGGTTCAATTCCTAGGCCTTGCACCCCTTTTTGGCTTATTTTCTTTTATTTTTGAAAAGGGCCACATAAAGCCCATGATCATCAAGCCAAAAATTCTTGTAAAATTTCTAGGAATTTTACGGGCATTACAATCCTTCATACCTTTTAAAAGTTTCGTCCTCGAAACATAGAACAATTCTGGGTACTTCTGCTTCATGTCCTCCTCGCTCCTGTGTAGCTTCCTCGCATCGCTGATTCTCGCCACGGGACCTTTACTAAGGGCACCTCTTTGTTCCTTAGCCTCTTGATTTCGGCCTAGTATTTGGATAGGCCGACTTTCAATACTCGTGTCCTCTTGAACTTGTACCGCTTTGTGGCTCGATCACTTGGTCCGCATCGAAATGCATTTCTTGAGCACAGAGACATGGAACACGCCAGAATAGCCGACATCTCTTGAGGCACTCTAGCTTGTAAGCTACCTTGCCAATCCTCCGCAATATCGGATACGGTCCCACGAAGCGTGGACTCGCTTTACCCTTCCTTCCAATCAATATCATCACTCCTTCATAGGAGCCACTTTGAGGAATACTAGGTCCCCCCCAACTTCGAATTCTAACGGTCTACGTCGCATATCCGCATAGCTCTTTTGTCGGCTTTGAGCAGTTTCAATTCTCTGGCGGATGTTCCATATAGCTCGGGTGGTGTCGTCGATGAAATCCGTCTGGAGTCCCATCCTCTTCTTTTCACCACCCTCGTACCAGCATATGGGAGATCTACATTTCCTCCCGTATAGAGCCTCGTAGGGTGCCATTCCAATAGTAGCTTGGTAGCTATTATTGTAGGCGAATTCTGCCAAACATAAGTATCGACACCAGCTACCTTTGAAATCCAGTATGCAGCTCGTAACATATCCTCCAAGATGCTTGATTTACTCTTTCTGGTGTCTGTCAGATGCTGGGATGGAAGGCGATCTTGAACAATAACCGTGCCTAAGGCCTTCTGAACGCATTCCCAGAAATGGGAGATAAAGTGACCATCTCTGTCAGAAATGATGGTCTTAGGAATTCCATGTAGTCTGATAATTTCCCTAGCATATAACTGAGCCAGTTGCTCCGTCGAATAGGTCATCTTGATTGCTAAGAAATGGGCGGACTTCGTCAATCTGTCCACAATTACCCATATAGCATCATAACCGTTTGTCGTCTTGGGCAATCCTTAGATGAAATCCATAGAAATGTCCTCCCATTTCCATTCTGGAATCTAGATCGGCTACAGTGTTCCTCCAGGTCTCTGGTGTTCTGCCTTAACCCTCTGGCAGGTCAGGCAAGTACTGACATACTGAGCTACATCTCTTTTCATTCCGAACCACCAGAACTTTCGTTTTAGGTCTTGGTACATCTTGGTGGTTCCAGGATGCATCGCATAAGGAGTTCTGTGAGCTTCCTCAAATATCTCCTTCCGTAATTCTGGATCGTCGGGAATACACAAGCGATCCCTGAGGTAGAGTACTCCACTATCAGAGATCCGAAACCCGTCGTCCTTTCCTTCTAGGACCTCTTGCTTGATCCTCTGAAGGCTTGGGTCACGGGCTTGCTTTTCTAGTATATCATCGAACAACGTCGGTGTTATCATCATGGTCGAGAGCTGTCCGGAGATGATTTCAACCCCGTAACGCATAATCTCTTTTTCTAAGGGTCAAGATAACACTGATAGGGACATCAAGGTGGCGCAGGACTTCCTGCTGAGTGCATCAGCCACCTTGTTAGCTTTCCCCGGATGGTAAAGAATCTCGCAGTCATAATCCTTGACGAGCTCGAGACATTTGCGCTGTCTCATGTTCAGGTCCTTCTGTGTGAAGAAATATTTCAGACTCTGGTGGTCTGTATAGATCCTACACTGAGCTCCATAGAGATAATGTTGGGTTTCCGGCACCGCGGCATGTGTGTGTTCGATCATGTTTCGTAAACACGAGCACAGCGGAAGCAATTAAAAATAATAAATCTATATTTATTACAACACACACAACACACGCATGCTATTACAACAAGTGTAGACATAACCGTAAATTAAAATTTGCAATAAAAGGAAATTAAACTACGTTATACCTTCCGTATGACGTGTAGCGGGAACGGCATCAACCGGAACGATCCTCGTAAGAATCGTCTCTATCCGTATCCACGCCGAGCTCCTCGGGATGACTTCGCTAAGTCACGAGCCGTCTTCGTGCGGGTTACTAGCCTCGTGTTGAAGACGCGTCATCGAGAGATGATCACGATCCGAATCCAAATTCGGATCCTAAAACGAAGTTCTCAAAACTCGCTTCTCCGGAGAGGTATTCGTCAACCGTTTGGCCAGATCGCCCGTCCTCCACCTCAGAGGATTACCGGAGATCAAATCCCGGTAAGTTAGCAGCTGTCGAGCACTAACCGTCGTCCAAACGACGCCCGGCGAGGAGGAAGCTGTCCAGAAAACTGGACAGCTTGGTGGAGGAGTAGGCGCCGGCCAAAACAAGGAGAGAAAAGGCTCACCTTGATGCCGAACCTATAGGAGATCACCGGAGGGTCGCCGGAGGTTCACCGGCTGGAGCTTGGACGCCGGCAAGGGTCTTGGACGGCGGCACAAAGCTGGGCGGAGGCAGCTTGTAGTTGGGCGCCGAAATCACCAACAAGGGGTGGGCGGCAACTAGGTTGGGCGGCCAAAATAGATTAGGGTTTTGGATTAGGGTTTAAGCCCTATTTTATAGAGAACTAATTCTCTTAATGGTTAATGGATCATATCCATAAAGCCCGTTAACCCGCTCCATTAAGATAAGTTAAAATAAACCAAACCATGATGGTTTATTTTAAGTTAAAACGAACCGAACCAACCTTTGGTTCATTCGTTTAATATAAACCAAACCCTTTGGTTTATTCTCATCCATTGGATTAGAACCAAACCATTTTGGTCCATCCATTATGTCTTCATAAGACACGGCCCATCCACGCTTCTCTGCGGTGAAACAATTTCATGCTCGCTTTATGTTTGGTCCAACCAAACATAGTTTCTCTCGGTCTGAGAATCCCATTCTCAAGCTCGTTTTAAATCCTTTGGATTACACTCGTTGTGCGTATGACCAAATAGGTTCTCGGTTTATGTTGGCCGTCTATAATTAACCATTAATTATAGATCGATCATGAGTGGCACCTAGTAGTACATCATGATCCCCAATTAACCGAAAAGATCAACGGTTGATCCAGAACTATTTCTGAAACCCTTCAGTAGCTCGAATGAATCGTGCCCCATTCCCTTCACTCATCTTATACCCACTTGGTTCAGGACATGGTCTATTGTGTCAGTCCCCACTAGGCTGACTACGTCACACCTAGCCCAAGTATCATTTCCTCGTCCTACGGATTCTAGTTACTCCACAAGTATCGAAGAGTACTTTACTCTAAACATGTAATGCTTTGGCCAAAGACTTTAGTAACAATCCGACGAGAGGCCATGGGTATACATCTCCTCACAAGGAGTGGTGAATCCTTTATAGGCTATTCAAACACCTTCGATCACTTCGACTTATACCCAATCATCCCGGGTCCACATCTCCTCGGAGATGTTTGCTTAAGATGTCAAAGCATAAGTCTCCACGATCAAGATGACTTGAATACCGCAAGTCAAAGGAACATCGCACTTAAGCCACAGTAAGAACTTCATTGACATATCTATATATGCAGAGAACCATATGAAGTCTTACGGCTGGTCACTCCAATGAACTAGTTACCATAACTAGCATCCACGATTAACTCCGACATCACTATGTCTCGGCCCGGTGAGAATCAATGCTTGGATACACCAAGGAGTATACCGTGCTAGTCTCGACAGAATTGATGGTGTCCAAATCCATCAATTCATCGACTAGGGATAATTCCGATACATCACAATTACACATGTAGAGATACTCACTAGTTGTGATCCAATCACAAATTCTCTCATGCTGTGAATCGTATCATGGACATTCAGTAAATGAGTTTAAGATCCAATCAAATACATAAAACATGTATACTCAAATAGTGAATCTTCATTTATCATATAAATGGTTCATACATAAGGCGATTGCCTTAGGACATCTCTCATATATTACTAATAGATAATGCCTCCATGTTTTGAGAGCAAAGACCACGGCCGCTAGCTCTAAATCGTGGGTGGGATAATTCCTTTCGTGTTCCTTGAGTTGCCTAGAGGCGTAGGCAATGACCTTGCCATTCTGCATAAGTACAGCTCCGAGTCCCAACTTTGAAGCATCACTGTACATGTCGAAGCCTTCAGTACTGTCCGGAAGAGCAAGGATTGGAGCGCTGGTCAGTCTCCTTTTTAATTCTGTGAAACTCCTCTCGCAGGCATCCGTCCACTCATATTTCTTGTTCTTTCTGGTGAGGACTGTCATAGGGGCGGCAATCCTGGAGAAGTTCTCTACAAACTTCCGGTAGTAGCTTGCTAGCCCAAGAAAGCTTCTGATTTCGCTGGCATTCTTTGGTCGGTTCCAGTTACTCACGGCTTCAATCTTTATTGGGTCTACCATCACTCCGTGCTAGGATATCACGTGACCCAAAAATGATACTTGTTCAAGCCAGAACTCGCATTTGGAGAACTTTGCGAATATCTGTTTTTCTCGAAGAATCTGCAATACCACATTCAGGTGTTCTGCATGCTCCTTGGGGGTTCTCGAATATATTAGTATGTAGTCTATGAAGATGATCACAAACTTGTCGAGGAATGCCGAGAATACCCGATTCATCAAATCCATGAACAGCAGGCGGTGCATTACCATTCGAAGGGCATAACTACGAACTCGTAATGTCCATACCTTGTCCGGAAGGCCGTCTTTGGTATATCATCTGGTTTTACTTTTACTTGATGATAGCCGGACCTCAGGTCAATCTTAGAGAAGACGGCGGCACCTTTTAGTCGGTCGAACAGGTCATCAATCCGCGGTAAAGGATACCGGTTCTTGATCGTCACATTGTTCGGCCTTTCGAGTCTATGCACATTCGCATAGACCCATCTCTTCTTCTTCACCAACAGACCTTTGGAGCTCCCCATGGAGAAGCGACTTGGGCGAAATAAGTCCCTTGTCGAGTAACTCCTGTAGTCGCCTGAAGTTCCTTTAATTCGGTAGGTGCCCGTACGGTAAGGTGCTTTAGAGATCGGGTTAGTACCAGGAATCAACTCGATCTCAAATTCTACTTCTCTATCTGGGGCTAACCCTGGTAGTTCATCTGGAAATACCTCTGGGTAGTTGCATACAACTCTGACATTCTCTAGCTTCTGGTCCTCATCTTGACTTGTATCAACTACGTGTGCCAGAAACCCAGTGCACCCACTGTCTAACATCTTACGTGCCTGTAGGGATATAAAATCTTATTGACTCTTCTCCTCGGTTCTCCGATAAATTCGAACTTAGGCTCCGCCTCATTTGAATACCACTTTCCTTTTCGGCACTCGATCGAAGCACCGTACTTAAATCCATGCCCAATATAATGTCATAATCCTGCATGTCGAGCACTATCGGATCGCGATAGAGTTCTCTGCATGCGCAATTCGATGGAGTGCGGCTCGCGATATAAGTGGAGGGCATTACCTCTCGAGGGTAGAGTGGTTAAGAACTTGTGATCTAGAGCTTGTGGTGGTATGTCTATCTTTCCAAGAAAGTGCGTAGAAACAAAGCGAATGTGTTGCCCGGTGTCAAATAATGCGAGTATGCTTGTGAAAATAAATATCGACTGTGACAAATGTAGAGGCATTTGCCACATCTTCTTGGGTGAGAGAGAATACCCTAGCATCTGTCATATAGGTGGGGCTTCTAGTCTCCTTGGTGGATTAGGGTTCCTTCGATTGCGGCTGCATCTGATGTAAGCGTGGAGGAGCACTCTGGGGGGCATACGACGAGGAGGTGCTCGAACACAGATAGGACAGTCCTTGATTCTATGCCCTGTCCGTCCACAGTTGTAACATCGATTTGTGCCTTGGTAGCATACTCCAGGATGTATCTTCCCGCAGGTAGCACACAGAGGGATCCTGGGCTGCTTGCTCGCTGGACCTCCTTTAGGATTCTCCCATTGTCTTCTCTTGCCAGTGGGGTTCCCTTTCCAAGCACTCTGGTTCCTCTGACCTCTCGGGCACGACCCTGCCTTCACTCGGTGCTTTCTTTTTTCTTGACTAATGTTGTTCAGGTAATGCTCGGTAATTAAGGCACTACTGAACAACTCCTCTGCGGTCTGCGGTCTATGAACTCCGCCGGCCACATTCAGAGCTATTTCTGGTCGGAGCATCTTCAGCATGAGTCTGACCCTTTCTCTTTCCGTGCTGACCAACTCTGGGCACAGGCGTGCGAGTCGGTTGAATCTCTTCACGGCTTCGCTGACCGATAGGTCACCTTGTCGGAACCCAGTGAACTCGTCGTAATGCTTGTTGGTCACCCTCATGTGGAAGAATTCTTCGAAGAATTCGTACTCGAAATCTGTCCATCTCATCTGATTTACTTGTCTCTTGGTTTTAACCCGTTCCCACCACATCCGAGCATCTCCCGACAGGCAGAATGATACACACTTAATCTTCTCGCATTCGGGCCAGTCCAGTAGCTCCACGATGCTTTCCACTATCTTGAACTAGGCTTGGGCATCCCATGGTTCACCAATGCGAAGAAATTTTCCGGCTTTAGTCTCTGCCTCTGGATCAGGTAAGCTTCTGTCGAACCATCGGTAGGGCCGTTGGTTGGGCGATGGGTTTCCTCGCTGATTCATTAGGGTAGTTATTACTTGTTGTTGTTCTGTAACTTGTCGTTGGAGTTCTGTGACTATGTGTGTAAGGTCATGCGGGGGTGCTAGCTCATCAGCTCTACTACTGCGTCTTCCAGACATGTTTATCTTCATATATTAAGGTAAAACTAGTATAAGTTTTCGTTCGTTGTCCTACGCATACTTAGACTAAAGCTAACATAAAGTCATTTTAATCTTAAGGCATCATTCATGTTCTCATGCATAGTTTAAGCTTAAGGTATTTTATATCATACAAGAACAAGCATAAGGGTATCATACATATTTTCATGCATATTTAAGCTAGAAGCATTTCCTATCATACATGGAAAACAAATTCACAAAATTAGAGAAGACATAGAATTCTTACTTGGGGCGGCAGGATTTGGAGCTTAATGTGTGTGTAGTGGAAAGGCAGATCGGCTCTAATACCACTTGTAACGCCCGCCCTTTTCCAGACCCTGAATGCCCAGAGGGGCGGCGCGTGACGCGACCGTACATACTTACATTACATACAGCGGAAGACTTTTATGCATACTTCTTAATTCTTACAGCGGAAGACTTTAGACATTTTTTTTTCTTTTTAAAACATGAACATGCATTGACATATATATATATATATATATACTTCTTCTTCTTCACATAGAGCATGCATCATAGCATATATAGATACTTCTTCTTTACTTCTTCTTTTTAGCATAGAACATGCATCATAACATAGATAGGTACTTAGTGCTTAGTTCAAGTTCTTAACGACACCATCATAAGCAGGCATAATAAGGACATCCATAGACATCATCATCATAGGTAAACACATATATATGTAGACCTAACGGATCTTCTCCACCATGCCACTACCACACACATTTGGCCCCTCCTGCTGCTCACATTAGTTTATCCATCCCTTACCCTTATCTGCAGTACGAGGGAAAGATAAACTATAAGCACATAGGCTTAGTAAGATCCTGTCCTACTCACAAAAACCATACATCGACATTAATCATGGCATGTAGCATTCATAACATATAAGCAATATAATATGTAACATACATGGCATCATCAACTTAACATGTAGCATAAGTAACATAAGTAAATATAACATGTATCATCCATAACTTAGCGACATAACATGAATATATGATTAACCAACATAACGCATCGATGTAACTTAGTAATATAAACATCATAGCATATCCTCAAACATAACAGTAACGTATATAACATAAGCATGTAAACATTCCTAACATATCATCAACATCATATCATATCATCAAGCAGAACATGTAAACATAAACATCATATCATATCATCAGGTATAACATGTAAACATAACATCATATCATATCATCAAACATAACATGTAACGTATATAACATAAGCATGTAAACATAACAATCAGCAGGTAAACATATGCAGGATGCTTTGAAAACATATATTTTAGGTACGTAAACATAAATCTCAACATATTTGGGCCCGGCATTATACCACTTCTTCATTATCATAGCGCGCATCCCTAAATAGGCCCGAGGTAGCAAGTTTCGAACCTAATAGGTTTCTAGGCCCGAGTCTTATTCCATCGACCTAGGGGCAATCGTCATAGCGTAGAAGCCCATCCTAGGCCCGAGTCTTACTCCATCGACCTAAGGCATCTTGGAGCCCATCCCGTACTAGGCCCGAATCTTATTCCATCGACCTAGGGGCAATCATACATAGAAGCCCATCCTAGGCCCGAGTCTTATTCCATCGACCTAGGGCATCTTAGGAGCCCATCCCTTCTTGGACCTTGTTAAGGTCTTGGTACAAGCCATGCAGAAGGTAAAATACTTATATGCTTATTTGTACAACATAGCTTATTTCATTAACATAGCATGACATACTTCATTTCATAACACATCATGCTTCATTTCATTAACCTAGCAGAGCATACTTCATTTCATAACACATCATGCTTCATTGCATTAACATAGCATAGCATACTTCATTTCATAACACATCATGCTTCATTTCATTAACATAGCATAGCATACTTCATTTCATAACACATCATGCTTCATTGCATTAGCATAGCATAGCATACTTCATTTCATAACACATCATGCTTCATTTCATTAACATAGCATAGCATACTTCATTTCATAACACATCATGCTTCATTTCATTAACATAGCATGGCATACTTCATTTCATAACACATCATGCTTCATTTCATTAACATAGCATAGCATACTTCATTTCATAACACATCATGCTTCATTTCATTAACATAGCATAGCATACGGCATGGCATCAAAAGTAAGTAAACACCTATGCATTTAACTTAACAACAACTTCATATGCACATAAGACTTAAATTAAAACTTCATCTAGTTACCCAAGAAAACTAGGTTGGCCGAATGGTCCAAGTAGGGTTTTAGGGTTAACCTTTAACCTAATTCATTAAACATAACAATAACTTCATTTGCATATAAAACATGAGTTAAGACTTCACTTAGTCCCCCAAAACCTAGGTTGGCCGAATGGTCCAAGTAGGGTTTAACCTTCAACCTAATTCCTTAACACAACAATAACTTCACTTGCACATAAAACATGGGTTAAGACTTCACTTAGTCACCCAAAACCTAGGTTGGCCGAATGGTCCAAGTAGGGTTTAGGGTTAGTCTTTTAACCTAATCCAATTAACATACTTATAACATCATATGCATACAAAAATGGATTAAACTTCATTGGAACATCGATATAAGGGGGGGGGTGGCCGAATGGCCTATGTAGACTTTTAGGGTTAGATCTTTATCCTAATCCCTCTAACATGTTAACATCATTATTTGCAAGTAAAAACAAGATGTAAAACTTCCATAAAACACCAAAGATCCATGTTGGCCGAATGGTTCATAGGGTGTCCTAGGGTTAACTTTTGACCTAATCCATTTTAAACCCTAACATCATCATATAGTGACAAAGGCATGGCATATAACTTCATGGAAACCCTAATTCATAGCTTGGCCGAATATAACAATATAGATTTCTTTTATAAAACATCAAACGAAGCTACTCGTATGCAGGTGAGGGATACTTACATCCTTCGCTTTGCTTGTAGTGTGAAGAAGATAACCTAACACAAAACCTAGCCCTTGCTTCTTGCTTGGAGGAGTTTCGGCCAAGGGAGGAAAATGGAGAGGGAGGGCTCTAGGGTTTCGGTGAGAAGAAGAAAAGAAGAGGAGAAAGTGAAGTTGTTCACTCATGCCTCCTCATCCCCCCCCTATTTATTCACCTAAAGAGTCCCTTAATCTCCTTTACACTTAACCATAATTTCCCTTATTCCTCTAATGATATAATCCTATTGGGCTTCTGGTTAGTGGGTTCATCTATAAGGCTTGGCTATCTCTAGAGGTTTGGGGTTCAATTCCTAGGCCTTGCACCCCTTTTTGGCTTATTTTCTTTTATTTTTGAAAAGGGCCACATAAAGCCCATGATCATCAAGCCAAAAATTCTTGTAAAATTTCTAGGAATTTTACGGGCGTTACATGTGGCACCGATGACTCGGTCACTCACACCCTAGACTCATCCATAAGATGAGTCAAAGTGACTTAGTCAGAGGTTTGCCTTACCTCAATAACTTGAACAATAAAATATGTAATGCTTGTAAACAAGGTAAACAATCTAGGACACAACATCAACTAACTAATCAAGAATGACCCAAAAGTGTTCTTGAGCTCCTACTCATGGATCTATTTGATTCACACGGAGCTAAGTCACTTAATGGGACTAAATTCTTCTTAGTTATAATTGATGACTATTCTAGATTTACTTGGGTTAGGTTCATCAAACACAAAAGTGAGACCCTAGATCAATTAATCAACCTATTTAAACTAATAGAAAATCAACAAAACATTAAAATCAAAAGACTTAGGACTGATCATGGTGGTGAATTCGAGAACCACAGGTTTACAGAATTCTATAACCTAAATGGATACCACCATGAGTTATCTTGTCCTAGAACCCCACAACAAAATGGCCTAGTAGAACATAAAAATAGAACCCTACAAGAAGATGCTAGGACAATCTTAAACGAGTATAACCTACCCGATAGGTTTTGGGCGGAAGCCGTGAGTACGGCATGCTATGTCCAAAATAGGATCCTTATGGTAAAAAGGCACATTAAGACCTCATACGAGATTTATCACGATAAAATACCTAACATCAAGTACTTTAGGGTATTTGGGTGTAAGGTACATATCCTAAACACTAAGGATTACCTAGGGAAATTTACATCCAAAACCTCGACCGAAATCTTTCTAGGATACTCGACTACAAGTAGAGCTTATAGAGTATATAACCATGACACCCTTAGAGTCGAGGAGACTATCAATGTAGTATTTGACGAAGGACATGAACCTACAAAACCCCCGGCAACCCCAATTAGCGAGATGATTCATACCAAACCTAACTCTAATCCGGAGATCAAGTCTAGTATTAATCCTAGCCTAAGTCAACCAAGTAATTCTATCGACCAAGTGGTAGAAGACTCTAGTCAAACTAGGACTCAAACGAGTCATCCTATTGACCAAGTGGTAGATGACCCAAACCCAAATCAAACTAGGACTCAAACCAATCATCCTATCGACCAAGTGATAGGTGATCCATGTCTAGGAGTTCGAACTAGAGCCTCATACAGAAACCTTAGTCAAATCTCCCTGATTTCCAAAATTGAACCCAAAACTATTGACCAAGCTCTTCTTGATCCCGATTGGATTATTGCAATGCAATAAGAGCTGGCTCAACTCACTAGGAACGAAGTATGGGAATTAGTACCACCACCTAAAGATACAACAATCATTGGAACAAGGTGGGTGTTTAGAAATAAACTTGATGATAAAGGTGAAGTAGTTAGAAATAAAGCTAGGCTAGTCACTAAAGGGTTTAGTCAAGTCGAAGGTTTAGATTACGATGAGACCTATGCTCCAGTAGCTAGGTTAGAGTCCATTCGAATGTTATTAGCATATGCTGCTCATCTAGGATTTAAGTTGTTTCAAATTGATGTAAAGTCAGCATTCTTGAATGGATACATTAAAGAAGAGGTTTATGTTAGTCAACCCCGGTTTCGAAAGTCTAGAAAAACCTGACCATGTTCTTAGGTAAAAGAAAGCTCTCTATGGACTTAAACAAGCTCCTTGAGCTTGGTACGAGAGGCTTTCGGTTTATCTTAAGTCCAAAGGATATAATCAAGGTGTAGTTGACCCAATTCTTTTCGTAAAAACCGTAGGTAAAGACATATTCATAGCCCAAATCTACGTAGATGATATTATTTTCGGAACCACCAACTCGATCCTACTGAATGAATTCATTTCACTTATGGAAAGTGAATTTGAAATGAATTTAGTAGGTGAGTTAAGTTTCTTCTTAAGTCTACAAATTAAATAAACTAAAGATGGAATATACCTACATCAACGCAAATATACTAGGGAATTAATTAAATGCTTTGGAATGCAAGACGCTAAAATTATTAATACCCCTATGGCAACTAATGTGAATATAGAAGAAGATGTAATCAGAAATTCAATTGATTTAAAATACTATAGGAGCATAATAGGGAGTCTCCTTTACTCAACTGCGAGCCGACCTGATATCCTATTTGCAGTGAGTATGTGCGCAAGGTTCCAAACCTGTGACAAGGAGTCTCACCTAACTCTAGTCAAGCGTATCCTTAGATACCTAAAGGGTACACTTAATGTCGATATTTGGTACCCTAGATCTACCAAGTTCGAACTAACCGACTACTCCGATTCGGACTATGCCGGTAGTAAGCTCGATAGAAAGAGTAGGAGTGGTTGTTGCCAACTTCTCGGCTCGAGTCTAGTAAGTTGGTATAGTAGGAAGCAACACTGTGTTGCCTTATCTACCACCGAAGCCGAATACATCGCGATGGGTGAGTGTGTTACTCAGCTTCTTTGGATGAATCACACTCTCAGAGACTTTAAGTTAGATTTTACAAACACTAAACTTCACGTAGATAACATTAGCTCAATTAACCTAACTAAGAATCCAATATGTCATTCTAGGACCAAACATATAGAGGTCAAACATCATTTCATTCGAGAACATGTGGCCAACGGAGCCATACAACTCGAATACATCGAATCGAAGTCTAACATGGTAGACCTATTTACTAAACCCCTACCCGAAGCCGAATTCAGTCTATTAAGACGAAAATTGGGCAAGTGCGTAGTAGAATAGGAACTTACAAATTATATTTTCTTACTACTTCTTACTTTTCATTTTCATGGAACTAGCATAGGACATACCTTAGATATCATGCACCTATAGATTTAAGAAGCCAATACATCTCACAACACATAGGACTATTGTGTTTGTGTACTTAGCCACGTAGATGGGCGTGAGATGTTAGGACCTTATTCTTGGTTCCAGATGTAAAGCTAGTGCATCGCCATGAACCACGGAGTATAATCACACATATTAACTGACTCTGACCAGGACTGGTTGATCTCTCATATCAATTAAGTCAAATATGAGTCGAACATTTTATAGATGAGATTATTTTCAGTATATTATTTTTAAAATAATATGGAACATGCTTGGACTTTAAAATTAATATCTGTTGGATCGATGCGGTTCGCTAGAGGGGGGGGGGGTGAATAGCGAAAAACCTTTTCTTTTTCTTTCGTTCGTTAAAACTCGAGAGATAATAAATTAATTACAGCGGAAATGTAAATATAAAATAAAAGAGACAATCGACACAAGGGATTTACTTGGTTCGTAGCCGAAGGCTACTACTCCAAGGCCCTAGTGGTCCTTGACCACGTACGGAGGGCAGAAGCACTAAAGGAACTCCTCCTCGTTGGAGGTAGGAGTTAATCGATACAAAAAAAACTTTAAGGTAGAGGGACACTCCCCCTCTCCTCGTATACGATAAAAGCTCCGAAAAGTAGATGAACAACTGATAACAAAATAATACCGACATAAAAAGACAAATAAGAAAAATTAAACCTAGACGTCGGAAGGAAGGACTTCGTTGTCGGAGAATTGTAGCTTTGCAGAGACTTTTTGGAGGCTTAGAAATGTTGATGAAACCCTAGGTTTGGCCCTCCTTTTATAGCCTTTGAGCCCCTTTTCGAGAGGAACCCTAGCCAATCAAATTTGAGCACATCTTCCCTTGAAATTTGGTGATAATCCTTGACTCCTCGAATCTGATCATTGACCATCACTTTCGGTGATGGCCATCATCGATCGTGATGGTAGCATCGATCGATTCTTGTGGCGGATCGAGTCCTCAAGCCGGCTGATCGCTTCGCAAGTCAAAGTTAGCACAACAAAAACATAATTTCGATGGTCGTCGACCATCCGATCTCGACCTAGACCATCTATAAGAAGTCTTTGGTCGGATCTACGCTTAAGATCATCCCCGTAAAGAGGATATGACCTTACTTACTCTCGCACACACGAGCTTACCTCGATACTTACGTGTCCTTTTACTTCTGGCCTTCTACTCGATTCCTTCGGCTCCCTCCGAAGTAACTCAAGTATCGCCCGACCACCGCGGCTTCCTCCGGGTGTCGCTAGCCTTCAGCTCCAGCTATATCAATCTTCTGCACACTCGATTCAGCTCGTGAGAAAACAAAATAGACTTAACTTTTGTGTCTTTGCTATAATCAAAACACAGGTTCGATTTCAGTGCCTCACTGCACCAACAATCTCCCCCTTTTTGATCTATGGCAAAAACACACAAAGTTAAGGAAATTAAGTGCATGAAATAGTAAAGACAAGAAGCAAAAGTAGGAGTAGTAAAGATATTTCTCAAGTTCTCCCCTTAGAGGAACCCTCCCCCTTGACCGAGGGTGAGTACTTGAAAAAGACTTTTAGTTCTCCAAACACAAAAGGTAACGAGTTAAGAAAATGGCATTACTTAACTCCAAACACAAAAGATAACGAGTTAAGTAAATGGCATTACTTAACTTAGGCCTTTAAAGTTTTCAATTCAGAAGAGTTGAAACCTAAACCTTACTCCCCCTTAACTTAGGCCAGAATCAAAGTTAAAATTTGAAATTGAACCTTAACTTTGGCCCTTTCTCCCCCTTTTGACATAAATCAATCAAAAAGTGGGGGGGGGGGGGGTTTAAGAAAACCTTAAGTCCAAGCATGATGATTTTGAAAATAGTATGTGAAAATAATTCATCTAAATGTTCAACTCTAGTTTGACTTGATTGAAATGATATTATCAACAAGTCCTGATTAGAGTTGGTTAATATTAGTTGCATATTTATACTCCGAGGTTCATATTGACGCACTTGATCTACATCTTGGAACCTGGAGTAGGTCCTAACATCTCACGCCCATCTACGTGGCTAAGTACACAAACACATTAGTCCTATGTGTTGTGAGATGTACTGGCTCCTTAAATCTATAGGTGCATGATATCTAAGGTATGTCCTATGCTAATTCCATCAAAATGAAAAATACGAAATAGTAGTAAGAAAATATAGTTTGCAAGTTCTTATTCTATTACGCACATGCCCAATTTTCATCTTAATAGACTAAATTCGGCCGGTAGGGGTTTAGTAAATAGAGTGCTAGGTTAGACTTGATTGACGTACTCGAGTTGTATGGCTCCGTTGGCCACATGTTCTCGAATGAAATGGTGTTTGACTTCTATATGCTTGGTCCTAGAGTGACATATTGGATTCTTGGTAAGATTAATTGAACTAATGTTATCTACGTGAAGTTTAGTATTCGTAAAGTCTAACTTAAAGTCACGGAGAGTGTGCTTCATCCAAAGAAGTTGAGTGACACACTCACCCATCGCGATGTATTCGGCTTCGGTGGTAGATAAGGCAACACAATGTTGCTTCCTACTGCACCAACTCACTAGACTCGAGCCGAGTAGTTGACAACAACCACTCGTGCTCTTTCTGTCGAGTTTACTACCGGCATAATCCGAATCGGAGTAGCCGATTAGTTCGAACTCGGTAGATCTAGGATACCAAATCACATTAAGTGTACCCTTTAGATATCTAAGGATACACTTAACTAGGGTTAGGTGAGACTCCTTAGCACGAGTTTGAAACTCGCACATACTTATCATGAATAGGATGTCGGGTCGACTCGCAGTTAAGTATAGAAGACTTCCTATTGCGCTCCTATAGTACTTTAAGTCAATGGACTTACTTTCTAGGTCTTCTCCTATGTTAACATTTATCGCCATTGGGGTGTTTATTACCTTAGCGTCTTGCATTCCAAATCTTTTAATTAACTCCTTAGTGTATTTTGTTGATATAGGTATATACCATCCTTAGTTTGTTTAATTTGTAGACCTAAAAGAAACTTAACTTTCGCCTACCAAGTTCATTTGAACTCACTTTCCATGAGCGAAGCGAACTCGTTTAGTAAGGCTGAGTTAGAGGTTTCAAAATTATATAAATCTCGTAAATTTGAGCTATTAATATTTCTTTTCCTTAGGTTTTTACAAAGAGAGTTGGGTCAACTAAGCCTTGGTTAAACCCTTTTGACTTAAGATGGATTGAAAGTCTCTCGTACCAAGCTCGAGGAGCTTGTTTAAGTCCATAGAGAGCTTTATTAAGTTTTAGAACATGGTCGGGTTTATCTAGATTTTCGAATCCGGGGGGTTGGCTAACATAAACTTCTTCTTTAATGTATCCATTTAGGAATGCCGACTTAACATCCATTTGAAACAGCTTAAATCCTCGATGTGCGGCATAAGCTAGCAACATTCGAATGGATTCGAGTCTAGCTACTGGGGCATAGGTTTCGTCGTAATCTAAGCCTTCGACTTGGATAAAACCTTTGGCGACTAACCTAGCCTTGTTTCTAACTACTTCACCTTTATCATCAAGCTTATTTCGAAACACCCACCTTGTTCCAATTATCGTTTTGTCTTTAGGTGGTGGTACTAATTCCCACACCTCGTTCCTAGTAAATTGAGCTAGCTCTTCTTGCATTACAATAATCCAATCGGGATCAAGAAGAGCTTGTTCAATTGATTTGGGTTCTATCTTTGAAATTAAGGAAATTTGACTAAGGTTCCTATAGGATGCTCTAATTCGAACTCCTAGATTAGGATCTCCTATCACTTGATCGATAGGGTGGTTAGTTTGAATCCTAGATTGGGTTGGATTTGTGTCACCTAATGCTTGATCAATGTGGTGACTTGGTTGAACACTAGTTTGGTTGGAGTCATCTATCACTTGATCAATAGAGTGACTAGGTTGACCTAGGTTAGGATTAACACTAGACCTGATCTCCGGATCAGAGTTAGGTCTAGTATGAATCGGCTCGCTAATTGGGGTTGCCGGGGGTTTTGTAGGTTCATGTTCTTCATCAAATACTACATTGATAGTCTCCTCGACTCTAAGGGTGTCGTGGTTATATACTCTTTAAGCTCTACTTGTAGTCGAGTATCCTAGAAAGATTTCGGTCGTGGTTTTGGATGTAAATTTCCCTAGGTAATCCTTAGTGTTTAGGATATGTACCTTACACGCAAATACCCTAAAGTACTTGATGTTAGGTATTTTATCGTGATAAATCTCGTACGAGGTCTTAAGGTGCCTCTTTACCATAAGGATCCTATTTTGGACATAGCATGCCGTACTCACCGCCAAAACCTATCGGGTAGATCGTATTCGTTCAACATGGTCCTAGCAGCTTCTTGTAGAGTTCGGTTTTTCCGCTCCACTAGGCCATTTTGTTGAGGGGTCCTAGGGCAGGAGAATTCATGGTGGTATCCGTTTAGGTTACAGAAGTCAGTGAACCTTTGATTTTCGAATTCACCCCATGATCGCTTCTAAGTCTTTTAACCTTAAGGTCTTTTTGATTCTCGATTAATTTGAATAGATTAATTAATTGATCTAGGGTATCATTTTTATGTTTGATGAACCTAACCTTGAGTAAACTGGAGTAGTCGTCAATTATGACTAAGCAATATTGACTTCTATTGAGTGACTTGGCTCCATGTGAATCGAATAGATCCATATCACGAGGAGCTCAAGTACTCTTGAGGTTCGTTCTTGGTTAGTTAACTTGTGTTGTGTTCTAGGTTGTTTTCCTTGTTGACAAGCATTACAGATTTTATTAACCAAGTTGTTGAGGTTGGGTAAGCCTCTGACTAAGCCACTCTGACTCATCTTGTGGACGAGTCTTGGGTGCGAGTGACCGAGTCGTCGGTGCCACAACCATGATTCCTCTTGCCGTGTCATAAGACACTTAGTTGAGGAGTTGGTTAAGTTAATCGTATAAATGTTGTTATTTCTAGTTCCTTTAAGAATTGTTTGGAGGTTTCGTTGGTATTAATTACGCATTCATTTTCTAGAAATATAACCTTATAGTTATTATCACACAATTGGCTTACACTAAGTAAGTTATATTCAAAATTCTCTACAAGTAATACATTTTTAATGACAAAATTCGTGTTAAGCTCGATATCACCTAATCCGATGATTTTGAGCTTGCCGTTATTCCCAAAGGCTACCGATCCTTGTCGTTTGAATCGAAGCTTTGCGAATTTGAGTTGATCCCCGGTCATGTGTCGGGAGCAACCGCTGTCCAACATCCATTGATCCTACACACAAGGTGGTTGGATTGGATGTTAGATTTTTGTTAAGAAAATTGGTTGTAAGTTGTTAACCCTAGGTCATCTCATCGGAGTCTATATGATCAAGCATGTTATACTTATGTGTTTTTTTTTTGAGATGACTTCCAGTTAAGTTGATTAAGTGGATTTAGGTTCAAGTAATTTTATGTTAGATTTGGATTTAACCCTAGGCTTGTCAAGTTTACCTTTTCAAGATCATGGCTTCCAGGTCGTGGCGAGGCACAGGGGCCTTCTTTTATCGGATCATCGACCACTTCCTTAGACAAAGCCATTTTCAAGAAAATGATGACTTGACTCACCTAAAATTATTTCCTCGTCTAACTAGTTATTTTTGAAAAGAGGCTCCCCGAGGCTCAATCTTTTCGAAGGATTTTAGTTGGTTATTTGAAAAGAGGCTTGATGGCTTGTTTTCCGCAAGTGCACGGTTGTCGTCAAGTAATAAAAATATCGATCCCACAGGGATTGGGTCAATTACCGAGTGGTCGTGATACCAAGTTGTCTAGTCAATCGAATTGTGGTTTAAGCAAAGAACCTGAGAAGTCAAGAACGACGAATGAGAAGAACGAGCTGAAAGTCAAGAGTTGAGGAGAATCTCAGGATATGGGTTTCACCACGTCGACGATTTATAAGGCGATTTAATTCTTTCCTTACCTTATTAGAGTTGTTTTGATGGAACCTATCCTAAGGTAAATCAACGGCCCCTTTCGAGGTCTACGTTAACTGTACCTATCAAACTCAATTTACCTGTCACGGTGTTCGAGCATAGGGGATCATAATCAGCTAAGAGGACCTGTCACGAGACCCCCGCAAACCTCCCTATGTCTTACCTCCGTTACTTGGTAAAAACTGGATTTGATAGATCCATTAAGTTCATGAGAGTTCCTCTAGAGTCAAATTTCCTCTTCACGGTAGGTTTGCACACGGGACCATAATCAGCTAAGGGGACCTGTCACGAGACCCCCGCAAGCCCTCATAGATACACTACCGCTACTAGTAGGAGTTATTCCCTAGTTGGTTCTGGCTTTCGGGAACTCGGGTTCACTGTTAGGTACTTCCCCTTTGTTCCTTAGGTTTATCAATAAGAATCCAAAAGAACCAGATCAAAATAAACAATAATTCAGGTAGTATAGATTATATCATCCGTCATAAATCGTCAAGGGCTACTCCCCCATCCTAAGATTACAGGATACTACTCCATAGTCTGACGAGAATTACTAGAGAAAGAAATTACGATACTGGGTGCCATCTCCTTCTTCTGCCGACTCCTTCTCTTTATCTTCTTCTGTCGTCGATCTCTGACCACCCGCCGTCCTCCTTTAGGGTTAGAATCTCTTCTCTTTTATAGCTTTGGCCTCCTCTTCAATTAAGGCAATAGATTTCCTACAGATTTCCGACGAAGATCCTGATTGCTCGCAGAAAAGGAATCCTGGAATCAGGCCAACACGCCCGTGCCACATGAGGGCACTGGTGTGTCGCGCATTTCCCACCGAGCGTGTTGCGCTTGAACTAGGGCGTGTCGAAGCTAAACTGGGGCGTGTCGGCTGCTGGAACCTTGACACAGGCGTGTCGATCTTTGAACTAGGGCGTGTCGGCTGCTGGCTCTCATGACACAGGCATGTCAATCGGTGAGCCAGGGCGTGTTGGCTGCTGACTCTCATGACACGGGCATGTCAATCGGTGAGCCAGGGCGTGTTGGCTGCTGGCTCTCATGGCACGGGCATGTTGATTTCTAACACGCCTGTGTTGTTTTGATACGCTGCTTTTCGCCTGCAACACAAAAACACCCAAAAGCAGTCTCTTCGTCCAAAATATGCTAAACTTTAACTGAATCATGATAAAATACATGCTTAGGATATGAAATGTGATAGAATGCATGTATATGGAGTAGTGAAAACATAGCATGATTTACACACATCAAAATCCCCTAGTCCTAAACTTTTGCTTGTCCTCAAGCAAAGAAAACCCAAAAGACAACTTAATTATGGAAATGCTAGACACCATCCAGAGGTATACAATCTGATCTTAATCTTTTCAAATCATTCCTAGTTGCCAAGTTTGAAAGATCCCTATATAGTGCACGTGAAAAGGTGGACTAAAGTCATTGGACACCAATCTGGACTTGACATCCCTTCTATCGTAGAACATTCTTATTTCCGACATAGAGACACTTACCTGCCTTAATGCATGGATCATTCTTACCTATCATCAAAAGGTCTCAAAGGAGCACTTTCTAAGAAGAGAGAAGGAAAGGAATTATAGAGAGCATTTCCCCAGTAACTAGTTAGTCTCAAAGGGGCACCTTTTAGGTGTTTCCCCAACTACTTGGTCTCAAAGGGTGCTTGAAAACAATTCCAGTAAACCCTTATTTTTTTTTTTTTTAACATACTTCTAGTGAAAGTGTTTCTCCAGTAACCAAGTTGCGCAGGTAAGTCTCCAATGGAAAATCGAGTACTCGTCCGATATGGGGGATTTAAATCTTTTCATTGGATACCTCAGACCTATAGACCGTGTTAGAAGTGAAATAGGGTTCTTATCAAATAGGCAAAAAGGAGTATCATGATCCGACCAATGTTCAGTTGTATTACGCTAGATGATATAAAAAAATGCACTGTTATGATATATGAAAAGATGCAAACAAAATGGCAGTATCCAAACTAAAAATCTAAGTAGAGATAGAACAAACAATAAAGGATGTGCATCGAAACTCACAAAATAGTTCAAGGTGGTCATGGTCATCGTCTTCACTACTAGCATCCTCCTCTCGCCCACCTCATCGCTGCCTAGTAAAATTCCCGAGGACTCTGAAATCTATCATCATCTTCCCTCAGGGCGGACTCGTGATGAAAAACTCATCGCCTCTCTCTGTAAAAATCACCGCCTGTCCCAAATGTTGTGTCACTATACGATGGTGCTCCTCCGTAGCTTGGGCATACCGATCCCACATACCTATGTGCAGGTATGTTCAACCTCAAAGCTTCAATGATGATCGGAATCTGAAAAATCAAAGAAGAGTACCTGCGAGAAACATTGTCGAGGGAAACCGTGGGAGTCGAGTCGAATGTGATGGCTCGGGGTTATGTGAGATGGCTCCTAGGAGGGGGTGATGGAGCATGGGCGTGGGGGTAGGAAAGGGTTCTGGACATCTCTAAAAGTCAATTGGATGAATTACGCATGCTATCCGCTGTGGTTGAAGAGGGATTTTAATTCCATTTCTTAACACCAAACGATATCCTCGTCACATGCCTCAATCATCTTCATATTTATACAAGCATCCAAATCCAATCTAGGGCTAGCAGACAATATTCAAGGTCATCTAAATCACATCCTAAGGCTACGCAATCCTAGTGATAATACCACCTATGACTATGACTCGGATGGGCTATTACTAACCTTAACTAGATGTCTAACCATATGGGCTCGAATCAATATTAACTTCATTTAACATGGCCCATAAAAATTGTAACTCACTGCCTAGCCACCTGCACTATCATATCTTCCCGAGATTGTATTAGCCATGAATCTAAGGAGATAACGAAAAGTAGGATTAGGGATGTTAAATGATTTGGACCTAGATGCATCATAGGGGCGAGGGTCATCAGAAATTAATCTCCAAAATTGATGGTCAATAAAATGTCTATGAATTTGCCTCTCCCCTCCGCTAGGAAAATCAAATATCGTATTAAAATCACTTAAAGAAAGGGTAAACTCATGGTTCATTAATCTAAATTTTATTTTTCCTTCCTCACAATCCTTTCCTTGCAGTATTTCAGCAGACAGGGAGCTAAGGAATTCAAGAGTGATGCTCGGGTAAGTAAGATGATGGTGCGTGATAAACTCGGTCCATCCTATCCTATTGGTTAACCAAGTTATGTCATCTCTTAACCCTAGGGTGGTCAACGTGTAGAAGTCTATAGTTCTTGTAGACACTAACTTCCTTTTTTCAAGCTTACTGAATTTAGCCTTCATAACATCATCTCTAAAAATAATTCCATATGGATGGCTAGAGGTCGGAGGAGGTTCGTTACCCAAATCCTGAGCTTTTCTTTTCCCCTTGTCCTTTGCCGAAGAGGAAGAAGCTCCTCCTCTAGTTTTCACGCGCTTGCTCATGGCGTTGGCGATGGAGAGACAGCAGGTTAGCTCAACGGCTGCTTGAGAGAGAGACCGACGGCGGCTGCTTCAACCTTGGATCGCGAGTGGAAAGTTAGGGTGTGCTCGGTTTGGCTTTAGAGGGCTATCGGCAGCATAGGCGTGTCGGAGCTCCTCTTACGCAAATACCCGACCCGTTTAAGCGCGACATAGGCGTGCTCCGTCGCTCCCAGCGTGCTGATCTAGCCAGGCGTGCGCGATGCAGCCCAGCAGCGTCTTTGCATCGCCCGGCGAGCGTCTTGAGGTTGAGAAGTGTGCGACACGGGCGTGCTAGTCAGCACGCTCTGCCTGTGTTGTCTTCGGGTACCAACAACACGCCTGTGTCGTTCGACAAAGGGTTGTGTCAACTTAACGCATGATGGCACGTATCGAAAACTGAAAAAATAAAAATAGAATAAAGAATAAAATAAAATAAAATAAAGTGACAAAAAAAAATGAAAATAGCATGGGTTGCCTCCCAAGAAGCGCTTGTTTAAGGTTGTTAGCTCAATTTCTACATTCTCTAGTTTTGGGGATATGGCTCGAGGAGTGTGCTCTGCCCCTCCACATCTCTAATTATCTCAACAGAATTGTTTGCGAAGTATCTCTTAAGTCTTTGACCATTTACTTTGAAAATTCCCGTAGACTCACTAGATATTTCAATAGCTCCATGAGGATAAACCTTTTCAACTCGATATGGCCCCGACCATCTGGATTTCAGCTTCCCAGGAAAGAGTTTCAGTCTGGAGTTAAATAGTAATACCAAATCTCCTTGATGGAATTCTCTGCATGATGTTCTTGTCATGCCACCTGCTTTTCTCCTTGTAAGACCTTGCATGTTCATAAGCATCAAGGCGTAGTTCTTCAAGTTCATTTAGCTGCAGTTTTCTTTTCTCTCCGGCTTTCTTCAGGTCAAAATTAAGCCATTTAATTGCCCAATATGCCCTGTGCTCTATTTCAACGGGAAGATGACATGGTTTTCCATAAACTAATCGAAACGGAGTCATTCCAATGGGTGTCTTGTAGGCAGTTCGATAAGCCCATAGAGCATCATCAAGTCTTAAAGACCAATCCTTCCTTGATCTTGATAATCGTTTTTCCAAGATAGTCTTGATTTCCTATTCAAACTTCTACTTGCCCACTCGTTTGTGGATGATAGGGTGAGGCTAGTTTATGGGTTACTCCATACTTCTTGAGAAGACTTTCGAATTGTCTTTCGATAAAGTGTGAGCCTCCATCACTTATTACTGCTCTCGGTATTACAAATCTTGGAAATATTATACTCTTAAAGAGCTTAATGACTGTTTTTGCATCACAAGAGGGGGATGGTAGAGCCTCAACCCATTTAGACACATAGTCCACTGCTACCAGTATATAGGTATTTTTATAGGAAGTAGGGAAGGGTCCCATATAATCAATTCCCCAGACGTCGAACAATTCGACTTCCAATATCGAATTTTGAGGCATCTCATGTCTCCTTGATATGTTCCCGATCCTTTGACAGCGGTCACAAGTCGTCACATAATTCCGAGAGTCTCTAAAAATATGAGGCCAATAAAATCTCGCTGCAAAACCTTTCTAGCCTTGATCTTATGCATGCTCGTGTGACCTCCATATAGTAAGAATGAATAGGATACAATATATCCTCAATTTCTTCTTCGGATATGCATCTTCGATATATAGTATCTTCCCCTTGCTTGAACAAGAATGGTTCGTCCCACACATAATGCTTTACATCCGAAAGGAACTTCTTCCTCTGATGATAACTCATGTGAGAAGGTATTATCCCGCAAGCTAGGTAGTTGGCAAAATCAGCATACCACGGAGCTTTGATTGTTCTAGATGCTAGTAGCTACTCATCCGGAAAGAAGTCATTTATAGCAAGATCATCGGCTCCTCCCGCATTTGGTTCTAGATGAAGCCTCGATAGATGGTCTGCAACTACGTTCTCCGTTCCTTGCTTGTCTCGAATTTCTAAGTCAAACTCTTGTAGGAGAAGTATCCACCGGATAAGTCTTGGCTTAGATTCCTTTTACTCAAAGAAATATCTTATGGTGCATGATCTCATGTAAACTATCACCTTGGTCCCTATGATATAAGATCCGAACTTGTCAAAGCAAATACTATAGCCAAGAGTTCCTTCTCTGTGGTAGCATAATTCATTTGTGCTTCATCCAATATTTTGGCGTAGTAGATTGCATACACCTTGCGATCCTTCCTTTGTCCTAACACTGCTCCCACAAAGAAAATCGGCATCACACATAATTTCAAAAGGGAGACTCCAATCTGGAGGTTGCATTATTGGGGCGGTTGTTAATGCTTCCTTTAGCCTGGAAAATGCATCAAGACAAGGATTATCGAAGTGAAACACAACATCTTTAGCAAGCAAATTAGTTAATGGTTTTGAAATTTTTGAGAAGTCTTTGATGAACCGTCGGTAGAACCCTGCATTTCCTAGGAAACTCGACTCTGACATTAGTTGGAGGAGGCAACTTCTTGATCACTTCAGTTTTTGCAATGTCCACCTCGATACCACGGTGTGAGACTAGGTGCCCAAGTACTATGCCTTCTCGCACCATGAAGTGGCACTTCTCCCAGTTAAGCATTAAATTCGTTTCCTCGCATCTCTGCAAGACCTTTACCAAATTAGATAAACACATATCAAAATCTGCTCCATATACAGAAAAATCATCCATGAACACTTCCATTATATTCTCGATCATGTCAGAAAAAATTGAAGTCATACACCTCTGAAATGTGGCCGGTGCATTGCATAGTCCAAAAGGCATTCTTCTGAAAGCAAAAGTACCATATGGGTAGGTGAAAGTTGTTTTCTCTTGGTCATTAGGATAAATAGGGATTTGATAGAAACCATAGTATCCATCTAAGTAACAGAAATGCGAGTGTTTTGCCAATCGATCTAGCATTTGGTCAATAAATGGGATGGGGAAGTGGTCCTTTCTAGTTTCTTTATTCAATTTCCTATAATCAATGCACATTCTCCATCCCAGAATGTTCTAGTGGGGATTAACTCATTCGTAGCATTCCTTATCACCGTTACCCCCCCTTTCTTTGGCACGACATGGACTGGACTTACCCATTCGCTATCGGATATTGGATAGATAATTCCTGCATCTAGCAATTTCATGACCTCTTTCTTGACTATCTCTTTCATAGCTGGGTTCAGCCTTCTTTGATGCTCTATAGAGGTTTTAAAATTGTCTTCTAGTAGAATTCTGTGCATGCAAACCCATGGACTAATTCCCCTAATATAATCAAGCTTGTATCCAATGACATTCTTATGTGTTTTCAATACCTCAATCAGTTTTTCGGTCTCTGCATTGCTCAGATTAGCATTAATGATCACAGGATAAGTAGAGTTTTTGCCAAGGAATTCATACCTGAGTGTGGATGGAAGAGGCTTAAGTTCTACCTGTGGTGTGTGGTTGGGGTCGCAAATCTCCAGCTCTTTATCCTCAAAATCCCCTCCGAGCTTATTAAGATGAGTTTGTTACGTGCTCCTTCTAGTGCTATTGATCGAAACTCAATCCTACAACAAACATCAAAAACAGAAGGTTGTTTAACAGCTTTTGAAAGGTCAAATTTAATTTTGTCATTTCCAAATGCAAGTGAGAGTTTGTGGTTCTTGACATCTATCATTGCTCCTGCAGTAGCCAAGAAAGGTCTCCCCAAAATGAGTGGAATACATGGGTCTTCATCCATGTCTAGTACTACAAAATCTGCAGGAATAATAAAATTTCCCACCGTGACCTTTGGTACATCTTCTAAGATTCCCAAAGGATATCTAATGGAGCGATCGGCTAAGCTGTAAGGCCATAGTAGTTAGTTTCATTTCTCCCAAATCCAATTTCTTGCATATGGACGATTTACACCGCCCAAATCGCAAAAAGCCTTATCAAAATTTGAGTCATTAATTATGCAAGGTATAGAAAAGCTACCCGGATCATTTAGTTTGGGAGGTACCATGTTCTTAATTAACGCGCTGCACTCCTCAGTAAGAGCCACTGTTACATGCTCCTCGATTTTTCTTTTATTTGTTAAGATGTCCTTCAAGAACTTGGAGTATGTGGGCATTTGTTGAAGAGCTTCTGTAAAAGGTATATTGATATATAGCTTCCTAATTACCTCAAGGAACTTACCAAATTGTTCATCCAATTTTTCCTTAATCAGCCTTTGAGGGAACGGGACAGGGGGCTTATATGTTCTTGGTTCCCTATTCGACACGCCTGTGTCGTTCGGCACAGGCTGGTCGTTTTTTCGCTGAGTTTCCGACACGGGTGTGTCGACTGACACGCGCTCATGTGTCTGCTTTCCCTCAGGCGTGTTGAACAACACGCCCTGGGTCAGGGTGTGTTGTCGGCTTCCTTTGCTATTCACGCGTCTTTGTCTTCTTCCAACTCGCACGCTCGTCGTGAGGTCGCTTGTTGAGCTCTGGCCTCCTTCTAAAATCCTTCCACTTCTTAAACTTATAGAATTACAATGCTCCCGGGTTTATACAATTTCAGAAATCTGTCGGCGTCCTTGATCTTGGTGGCAATTTGGGGAAATTTGATTTTCCAAAGATTCTTGTGTGATTAGTCAAATTATCAACCTTGCTTCCCAATTGCTTGATTGCCTCGGTATTATTTTGATGTTGCCGATTTGATTCTACAATATGCTGTCGAAATTCATCATTTATCTTCCCCTGACACGTAATAAAATTTTCCATCATCTTTTCTAAGCTCGACTTGGGTCCTGGCTGAAATCCCAAAGGTGCTCCAAAATTGTTCAGTCCAGAAGAATTTTGATTTGCTCTATCTGAAAAGTTGGGATGATTCCTCCAATTATGTACGTGTTTGAGTAAGGGTTGCCACCATTAGGCTTCGATTAAAATTATTTAGCGCATCCACTTGCTCCTCCTTGGATGGTGCGTGTAAGATTTGGCAATTCATTGCTACATGTCCTGTTACACCACAGATCTCGCAAGTGACATTAGATGAGTTTACAGCTGATACATTAAAATGTTCGAGCTTTTGAGTTAACGCATCGACTTTTGCACTGAGTAGATCAATGGTACTTACCTCAAACTTACGCATTTTAGTTTGATATCCTCGCTCAGAGCCCATTGGTGAGAATTCATTGCCACATTCTCGATGATCTCAAAAGCTTCATCCAATGTTTTGTTCATAAGAGCTCCTCTGTGAGAATCAAGAGAAACTTTAGTAGCATACGAGATTCCATTGTAGAAAGTATGAACAATGAGCCACTTCTCCACCATGATGAGGGCATTCTTTGTAGTAATCCCTTAAATCTGTCCCAGGCTTCAAATAATGTTTCTCCATCCTTTTGCGCAAAATTCGTGATTTGATAACGAAGACTTGCAATTTTGCTGGGTGGAAAATACTTGTCTAAGAATCTTTGCTCCAAAGGTGATCCTGTAGTTATACAATCTGGAAGAGAGTGTAGCCAAGCTCTAGCTTTGTCCATAAATGAGAAAGGAAACAAGCGCAGTCTAATAGCATCAGCTGAGGCTCCATTCAGTTTTAAAGTTTCACAAAATTCCAAAAATACATCCAAGTGTAGATTTGGATCTTCGGTGAGTGCTCCTCCGAATTGATGTTGTTGGACCATGGATAGTAGAGCCGGTTTTAATTCAAAATTGTTCGCTTCAATAGGGGGTCTTCTAATACTCGATCTCAATCCCCTTGTACTAGGTCCGATAATCCCTTAGAGGTTTATTCTCATTCGATCACCATGTTGGAGGTCGATTTTCTTCTGTCGTTCTTTGAAATCGTCTTCTAGCAAGGAACGTTCTCTCTATCTCAGGATCAATATCGATGATTTCCCTATTAAATCTGTGCATGCAACGACAAGAGAGGCTCCCAAAACAAGAATTCAGAATAGACAAAAAGAAAGAAAAAAACAAAAATAGAAATCTAGATTAACTAAATCACGCTCAATTTAATATTGAGTGCCAATCCCCGGCAACGGCGCCAAAAACTTGATGGCTTGTTTTCCGCAAGTGCACGGTTGTCGTCAAGTAATAAAAATATCGATCCCACAGGGATTGGGTCAATTACCGAGTGGTCGTGATACCAAGTTATCTAGTCAATCGAATTGTGGTTTAAGCAAAGAACCTGAGAAGTCAAGAACGACGAATGAGAAGAAGGAGCTGAAAGTCAAGAGTTGAGGAGAATCTCAGGATATGGGTTTCACCACGTCGATGATTTATAAGGTGATTTAATTCTTTCCTTAACTTATTAGAGTTGTTTTGATGGAACCTATCCTAAGGTAAATCAACGGCCCCTTTCGAGGTCTACGTTAACTGTACCTATCAAACTCAATTTACCTGTCACGGTGTTCGAGCATAGGGGATCATAATCAGCTAAGAGGACCTGTCACGAGACCCCCGCAAACCTCCCTATGTCTTACCTCCGTTACTTGGTAAAAACTGGATTTGATAGATCCATTAAGTTCATGAGAGTTCCTCTAGAGTCAAATTTCCTCTTCACGGTAGGTTTGCACACGAGACCATAATCAGCTAAGGGGACCTGTCACGAGACCCCCGCAAGCCCTCATAGATACACTACCGCTACTAGTAGGAGTTATTCCCTAGTTGGTTCTGGCTTTCGGGAACTCGGGTTCACTGTTAGGTACTTCCCCTTTGCTCCTTAAGTTTATCAATAAGAATCCAAAAGAACCAGATCAAAATAAACAATAATTCAGGTAGTATAAATTATATCATCCGTCATAAATCGTCAAGGGCTACTCCCCCATCTTAAGATTATAGGATACTACTCCATAGTCTGACGAGAATTACTAGAGAAAGAAATTACGATACTGGGTGCCATCTCCTTCTTCTGCCGACTCCTTCTCTTTATCTTCTTCTGTCGTCGATCTCTGACCATCCGCCGTCCTCCTTTAGGGTTAGAATCTCTTCTCTTTTATAGCTTTGGCCTCCTCTTCAATTAAGGCAATAGATTTCCTATAGATTTCCGACGAAGATCCTGATTGCTCGCAGAAAAGGAATCCTGGAATCAGGCCAACACGCCCGTGCCACATGAGGGCACTGGCGTGTCGTGCATTTCCCACCGAGCATGTTGCGCTTGAACCAGGGCGTGTCGAAGCTAAACTGGGGCGTGTCGGCTGCTGGAACCCTGACACAGGCGTGTCGATCTTTGAACTAGGGCGTGTCGGAGCTGAACTGGGGCGTGTTGGCTGCTGGCTCTCATGACACGGGCATGTCAATCGGTGAGCCAGGGCGTGTTGGCTGCTGGCTCTCATGGCACGGGCATGTTGATTTCTAACACGCCTGTGTTGTTTTGATACGCCTATTTCTTCGCCCTGTCACACACAAAAACACCCAAAAGAAGTCTCTTCGTCCAAAATATGCTAAACTTTAACTGAATCATGGTAAAATACATGCTTAGGATATGAAATGTGATAGAATGCATGTATATGGAGTAGTGAAAACATAGCATGATTTACACACATCAAGGCTCCCCGAGGCTCAATCTTTTCGAAGGCTTTTAGTTGGTTATTTACGTGTTCTAAGTGAGTTCACGAAAAAAAACAAAAAAAATCTAAGCATGCAATTTCTAAGTTAAAACACAAACATGTTTTGTACTGGCTCCCCCTAGACCGTTGAATCGGTTCGGTCTATCCACATAGTGGATTTGGTCCTTGGGAACCCAGTACGAGTTGGATCCTAGAGTTGAAATCAAAGTGGTCTTAGGGACCCATGCTTGGACACATTTTTTATGTCTACTTACGATTGACATATACGACTTATTGGTCGTGTTTGAGCTAAACCCTAGTCCGGCCTTATTGTACACGGCCCTTTGCGATCCAAGTAGGAGGTCAAGTCCTTTGGATCCCAAAGTAAACCTTTCCAACGTATTCCTAAGATCTTCGACTTGACTTTTCAAGAGTGAGTTCTCAACTTCGAGTTTTTCAACCCGAGTTGAGTCCTTCTCTTGAACTCGACTAGTCGAAGAGGTTAGGGAGACCTCATGTTTGAGGAGTTTAACTTCCTCAACCAGGGTCTCAACTTTGGACTCGGACTTAGCTAACTTCCTAGACAAAAACCTAACCGTATTATGTAAAGTATTAAATAAGGTTCGACTCACCTTAAGGGTATCTTTTGAACTGGATGCGTATCCGTGGCTTGACTTGAAGGTAGCTTCGTAGTCCGAGTCATCCTCAGGTTCTGACTCAAGTTCGGTCTCCGTGTCTGACTCAATTGATTTCGCCATGAAGACGTGGTCTTCGTCTTCTTCGGATGACGCTTCTTCCCATGTCGCGTTGAGGGCCTTCTTGTGCTTAGGTGCTTGGTGGTTGAGCTTGGGGCACTCGGACTTTATATGTCCAAACCTGTTACACTCATAACACCTAATATTAGAACTTTTAGGCTTACCTTGGTTGGGTCGAGTTGTGGTTCGCTTTCGTCCCTTGGCTATCCTTTGAGCTAGGTTCATTAGTTCGGCAGTCAATTCCGGGTCAACTTCTTCTTCGGACTCATCTTCCTCCTCGGGTGGTGGTGGCTTGCTTGCGATTTTCTTCTTCTTTGAACCTGCAAACAAGGCTATACCCCTCTCGGGTTCCGAGTTGGACTGCTCATGTAATTCAAAATCTGAAAAGAGTTCATCTAATCTAAGTTTAGAAAGGTCCTTGGAGACCTTGTAGGCATCGACCATGGATGCCCACAAGGTGGTCCTCGGAAAAGAGTTTAGAACATACCTTATAAGGTCGCGGTTTTCGACCTTTTGCTCGATTGCGTGTAGGTTGTTGACTATGTCTTGGACACGGGCGTGGAGTTGCGTCACGGACTCGTGTTCCTGCATTTTTAGTGTGTACAATTTATTGAACAACAAATCGCGTTTGCAAACCTTAGCTTGATCCGATCCTTCGTGTAACTCGATTAGTTTTGTCCAAAGATCCTTTGCGCTTATGAAGGGGCCGACGCGATTTAGCTCCTCCTTGGACAAGCCACATTGGAGGATTTGTGTTGCCTTGGCATCGGCTTCGACTTGTCGTTTTGTTGCAACGGTCCATTGATCATAATCCAAGGAGTCACCCACTTCATTAGTCGAAAGTGTGAAACCCGTTTGGATTATGATCCACATCTCGATTTGGGTTTTGAGAAAGCATTCCATCCGACCTTTCCAGTAACGGAAATCATCTCCGTTGTAAAACGGAGGTCGGACGGTGCTAAAACCCTCGAGATGGGCCATTAGAACAAAAAACAAGGAGACTAAAAAGAAGACCTAGCAACGACAAAAACACACGAAAGTACCAAGACTTGCGTCTTGGATTAGTAGTGTGGGAAATAAAAAGAAACAAACAAAAAATAGAAAGTTAAGCAAAGAAATAAGAAACTAAATAAAAAGTAAGTACTCACAACTTTCGATGTCCCCGAAAGTCTACTAAACGTCTATTTTTGAGGATGAAAACAACTTGTTACAGGGGTAAACCCCCATAAGAAGTGTAGATCTCTGCGAGGGCTTCGATTTGGTAGGTAGAACGTGTCATGGGTCAACTTGTACAAAAAGTTATGCCCGTTTGACCGTCGGCTACTCCAAAAGCGAATACTTGCAAAACAAAAACAAACGAAGAGTACCAAGACTTCGTCTTGGATTAGTAGTGCGGGAGAAAAATTTAAACGAACGAAAAACAAATCTGTAAAAAAAATGTTAGATTGGTGGTTTCACCAAATCTAAGCGCCCCCGACTCTGATACCTATTGTTGGATCGATGCAGTTCGCTAGAGGGGGGGGGGGTGAATAGCGAAAAACCTTTTCTTTTTCTTTCGTTCGTTAAAACTCGAGAGATAATAAATTAATTGTAGCAGAAATGTAAATATAAAATAAAAGAGACAATCGACACAAGGGTTTTACTTGGTTCGTAGCCGAAGGCTACTACTCCAAGGCCCTAGTGGTCCTTGACCACGTACGGAGGGCAGAAGCACTAAAGGAACTCCTCCTCGTTGGAGGTAGGAGTTAATCGATACAAAAAAAACTTTAAGGTAGAGGGACACTCCCCCTCTCCTCGTATACGATAAAAGCTCCGAAAAGTAGATGAACAACTGATAACAAAATAATACCGACGTAAAAAGACAAATAAGAAAAATTAAACCTAGACGTCGGAAGGAAGGACTTCGTTGTCGGAGAATTGTAGCTTTGCGGAGACTTTTTGGAGGCTTAGAAATGTTGATGAAACCCTAGGTTTGGCCCTCCTTTTATAGCCTTTGAGCCCCTTTTCGAGAGGAACCCTAGCCAATCAAATTTGAGCACATCTTCCCTTGAAATTTGGTGATAATCCTTGACTCCTCGAATCTGATCATTGACCATCAGTCGACTGATGGCCATCATCAGTCGACTGATGGCAGCATCAGTCGATTGCTGACGGCAGTCGAGTCCTCCAAGCTGGCAGTCGACTGATGCTTGCTGCAAGTCAAAGTTAGCACAACAAAAACATAATTTCGATGGTCGTCGACCATCCGATCTCGACCTAGACCATCTATAAGAAGTCTTTGGTCGGATCTACGCTTAAGATCATCCCCGTAAAGAGGATACAACCTTACTTACTCTCGCACACACGAGCTTACCTCGATACTTACGTGTCGCTTTTACTTTCGGCCTTCCACTCGATTCCTTCGGCTCCCTCCGAAGTAACTCGAGTATCGCCCGACCACCGCGGCTTCCTCCGGGTGTCGCTAGCCTTCAGCTCCAGCTATATCAATCTTCTGCACACTCGATTCAGCTCGTGAGAAAACAAAATAGACTTAACTTTTGTGTCTTTGCTATAATCAAAACACAGGTTCGATTTCGGTGCCTCACTGTACCAACAATATCTATATTTGTTTTTCACACATCCCCACTCTTTTTGATATATGGCAAAAGGGGGAGAAAAAAGCCAAAGTTAAGGGATCAAATTTTTTGATAACTTAACTGATCAAAATTTTTGATAATAGTAAAGGTCAAGTTAAGAGAATTCTTAACTTAAACTTATTTTTAAACACTATGGCCAAACGTTAATGCTTTACTTAAGAAAGGGGGAGAAAGGGCCAAGTTAAGAAGCCTTCTTAACTTAAATGTTTCACTAAGGCCAACTTTAAGTAATGTTAACTACTTAAACTCTTCCTAAATAGCTTTAAGTAATGTTAATTACTTAAACTCTTCCTAAATAGCAACTCTCAAGGGGGAGGATTAAGGTCTTCTTTCAAGACTCACCCTCGGTCAAGGGGGAGGTTTCCCCAAGGGGGAGTACTTGAAGAAAATCCTTACTACTCTTACTTAATCCATTTATTATTGTTTCTCATACACATTATTATTCATGCATGCTATTTTCTTAACATTGTATGTGGGTTTGCCATAGATCAAAAAGGGGGAGATTGTTGGTGCAGTAGGCACCTAAGTCGAACCTAAGTTTTGATTATAGCAAACGATACAAAGTTAAGCTCATATCATTATCTCACGAGGTAAATCGAGTGTGCAGAAAAGTGCCAATGCTGGAGCTGAAGGCCAGCGACACCCGGAGGAAGCCGCGGTGGTCGGGCGACACTCGAGTGATTTCGGAGGAAGCCGAAGGAATCAAGTGGAAGGCCGAAAGCGAAAGCAACACAATAAGTATCGAGGTAAGCTCGTGTGTGCGAGCGTAAGTGAGGTCGTATCCTCCTTACGGGGATAGTCTTAAGCGTAGATCCGACCCAAGACATCCCATCGGTGGTCTAGGTCGAGATCGGACGGTCGGAGGCCGTCGAAATAATATTTTTGTTTAGCTAACTTTAGATTTCAGCTAGCATGAGTCGACTGCCAGCTTGGAGGACTCGACTGGTGTCCATCAGTCGACTATCTACGGTCATCATTCGACTGATGCTGCCATCAGTCAACTGATGATGGCCATCAGTCGACTGATGGTCAAGGATCATCTTCGAGGAGTCAAGGATTATCACCTCATTTCAAGGATGGTGGTGCTCAAATCTTATTGGTTGAAGTTCCTCTCGAGAAGGGGCTCAAAGGCTATAAAAGGAGGGCCTCTCCTAGGGTTTTCTCATCAATTCTAAGCTTCCAAAAGCCTCCGCAAGGCTACAACTCTCCGACAACGAAGTGCTACCTCTCCGACGCTCTAGGTTTAATTGTTTATATTTTGTTCCGTCGGTATAAGCTTCATTTCAGTTTATTTCTTTATTATCTCGGAGTTTTCATCGTAACAAGGAGAGGGGGAGTGCCCCTCTACCTCAAGCTTTTGGTGTTTTCTTGTATTCGATTAACTCCTACCTCTATCGAGGAGGAATTCTTTAGTGATTTGCCCTCCGTGCGTGATCAAGGATCACTAGGGCCTTGGAGTAGTAGCCGAAGGCTACGAACCAAGTAAAAAACCATTTGTCTCTTTTTATTTGTCATTTATCTTTTCACTGCAATTAAATTGTCTACTCGATGAACGATTTCAAAAAAGTTTCTATCGCTATTCACCCCCCCCTCTAGCGATCCGCTCGATCCAACAGTATTGTCCGAGACGGACAAAATTTTTAAGTGTGGCGGAAGAGCTATATTTTTTTTGGTGGAAACATGATATGGAAGGCATAGATTTTAGAGGTCATTGGTCCTAAGATATATTTGCCTATAATTAGTACTTGATTTTCTGCACACACAAAAAAAAATGGCGCCATTGATGTTTCTTTTGTAAAAAAAAAAAGAGAGAGAAAAATCTGCAATTGTAATGCAAGCAAATGGAATTGCAATTTGTTGGATAGAGCCATTTGATCCTGAAACCAATTGTAAAGTTTTCGATTGTCCTAGTCTCTTCCCATATTGCTGGTTACTGAGCATTTCATAGAGCAACTCATCAGGTTTATTTCTCCAATTCTTCTCTTGTTTCTTGTTCATTGTACCTTTGTCTTGTACTTCTCTTTTTATACTTTATCTGTAGTCTATTGTTGATCTCATTCTGATTCTTGATAAATCCTTTTGATTCATGTATGAGATGTATTGATAGCAGTAGAGAAGTAGATGATAATCAAGCATATGGTAGTACAGAATTGCATGTTGTTTTGAGGGCGCCCCACTCCTATGTTTATTATGTGAGCATCAGTGCATTTTTCCATTTTGGGAGGTTTTGTATCAGGCTTAGTTTATTTGATTTGACTGTAAATCATCATACATGTTGACTATTGTAGGAGTCAGATCTTTTGACTACCTATGATCCGGATCTATTTGATGATCTTAAGTAACTTATTTTTCCTATCTCTGAATTATTGATCTGGGTATTATTTGGGGAATGAGTGAGGGAGTTAGTGTGTCTTTATTTTTGTTATTGCACGGGACGCACAAAAATAAGTGTGGGGGAATTTGATAGCTGCATTTTTTTATTGCGCTATTTTTACTTATGGATTAGATATTTTAGGCTCTTTGATGGGGTAATTATTATTATTCGGTATGTTTTTACATATTGAGTCTATTTGCGATTAATTGCGTTAATTCCTATAATTTCAGTATTTTTCACGAATTTCATGTGATTTTATAGGAAACATATAATGAGGGTCTAATTGGAGCAATCACAACCGTCGATCCGGATCAAATCGATCGCAACCATTAGATTTTCTTGATCAGCCTACTTAGGGAGAGATTAATTGGACTCATTAAAACCTAGCTCTAATAGACGGCTGAGATCAATGGGTGAAATGATCCGACGACTAATGGAAAAGGCTTAAAAATCAAAATTATTCCAACGCTGTCGCTTTCTTCGCTAAAGATTATAGCAATACGCACCGAACGAAGTAATCCGAAGCACCATGTTGGAATGTATACTGAAAGTCTAGCTCTTTTTGTATGAACATTTTATTTTGAAATAATAATCACATGATCATTTTTTGCACTTTATATATTTATTATATATGTGTGCATATTGTCTAATATTTTACATTGTAGATAACATGGTGCTTGGTGTGGCACAGAAGATCATGTTATCAGTCCCTTGTAAAATATAAGCAGAGGCTCACGACTAAGATGGTTTTGGACAAACCATTGGAATGGTTGTAGTGTAGCTTGGTATTGTTTTGTGTTGAACATAAAGTTGCACTAGTACACTTAGGTGTATTGAGCAGGACCAACATAGAGGTGATTCAATTTAGTACTGATTACATAATTGAATCGGACCTCGGATATTATGTTGTGCATGCTCTTAATCCCGATATAATAACGGGCACATGTACTTAGTATTTATTTCTTTGATTTACCAGAGGGTGAGATTTAGATAGATTAAATCAATATGCCCGGTAAGTTGGGAAATGATATTATTTACATGGTGTGCCGTTGATTATAGGAGGAAATCATGTCCTATATATTAGGTTGATGATGTCCCCTTGAGGAGCTCATAAGGTTCATCATGTAAACCCAGCTGGTTGACTTAGTCAACATGATGATAAGGTTGAGTGGTACTACTCGAGGAACTAGATGTTAATTAATTGATGATCAGTAAATCAATTAATTGACGGACATTCGATATCTTAAACACGGGGAGATTAATGTACGAATAATATATGGAGCACATATTAATTTATGGGGGTTGGTGAGGTAGTTCAATGATGATCCTCTAGTGGAATGGAACATCATTGATGGATCAAGTTTGTGTGGTTCCGATCCATCGGGTGGCCAAGATCCAACTCCTCCTTATGGTCCCTATCGTAGCCTAATATAATCCTTGTGAAGTCTAGATCCAAGAATGTAAAACAAAACCTAGAACCAACGGTTGGGATTAAATCCCTAAGATCCGATGGTTAGGATGAAACCCTAGAACCAACGGTTGGGATTAAATCCCTAAGATCCGATGGTTAGGATGAAACCCTAGAATCGACGATTAGGATTAAATCCCTAGATCCGACGGTTTGGATAAAACCCTAGATCTGACGGTTGGGATGAAACCCTAGATCCGACGGTTGGGATGAAATCCTAGATCCGACGGTTGGGATGAAACCCTAGATCAAACCCTAGATCCGACGGTGGAGATTAAATCCTTAGATCCGACGGTGGAGATTAAAGGAGGCTTAAGCCCAATTCTATAAATAGGGGGCTTAGGCTTGGGCGGCAATAATTGATTTTTGAATTGGAGTTAGGGTTTTGGGCGGCTAGGGTTTTTGGGCGGCTAGGGTTTGGAGCAAAGTGGGCGGCAACCTTCTTCCTTCTTGTTGATTGCCGGCGCCGATCTCCTTTCATCATTCCTTGGCCGGCGCCCATCCTAGAGGCTTCTCCCTTCTTCCTTGGCCGGCGGTTCTCCTCCCATTGGTGGCCGGTTCTCATCTTCCTCCCTATTCTCCAAGGTGGCCGGCGGTTCTCCTTCATTTGGTGGCCGGCGCATCATCCATTTGATCCTTGGCCGGCGGTTGCACCAAATTTCCTAATTTGGTGGCCGACTCTAGAATGGATAGGTATTTGTAAGTTCTTCTCTTTGTTCGCAGCAGAAAAGGTAGAGAAGAAAGCGATCTAGAAAGCTTCTACTCGTGGAGGATCTTTGTCCACACGTCGTCCACGAGAAGGATAGGACATACGGTAGAAGATCGTGAGGTATAAAGTTATTTTAACTTTATTTACAGATCTAAGCTTGTTCTTTTATGTTTTGATTATGCATGTGTAAATTAGTAAATATATTGTATAATCATGGACCCCGAAGACAAACACAAAAATCGGCGATCCGTCCGTCGTCTCTTCCGCGGCTAACCAACTAGAAGAGTTGTGTTGCTTGAACAACTAGTTTGTTCAAGCGATCACTCAAGTTGTTAGCACGACGTCGAAATGGTTGTGCTAAGGAAGCTCATCCCATCCAGATTAATTCTTTCATTAGTGAAAATTTTAATCCGGGGACATGGGAGCCAATGAGCCTCCGAAGCGACTCCCTACAATTGGTAACAGAGCCACGGTTTCCGGTTTTGTGTGTTTAGGATTCGGTTAATTTTTTATGCATTTTTCATATATTATATGTGCCGGATAATAGTAGGATATGCGTAGTTTAACTCTTTGGTTGCAAGCATAAGATCCGACTATTATGACCATGTATGTGTATGTGAATGGATGTGTGTAAAAATTTATTATTTGAATCCTCGGGGTTGATGAGGCTAGATTAGTATTTAATTTTTGTAATTAAATACGGCATTGTTTAGCCACTCATTTTAGTTTACTTTCGATCTAGATTATTTGTACACTCCTTCGTGGAGTATAGGATCGATGGATGTAAATTAAAATAGTTTTATCTCGGCTCGGAACTCTTTGGTGACTTGTGCACGGGAAAAGATGGAGCGGACGAGGTGGCGACACGACGGGATGCATATTGGAGGACAATGCCATAATAGTTGGAAAAAATTCTATTTTTTCCATATTTATTTCTTATTTGTTTTATATGCATGTTGTGTATAATTTAAAATTCCTCATTTGCAATTTACTAAGTGGGAGAGGGACATTTTAATTAATTCCCGCGACCTCCATTACAATTTGACGTGTGATGCAACAAACTTGTGCGTCGGCTCTGAGTGCCTTCCTCCCTAAGGACGGGTTTGTTTGCGGATCACTAGGTCAAATAATGGTTAGAGAAAATTATCTAGGAGCATGTGTACTTCCACAGAGGTAAGGCACATAATCCAAAATAATTCCCTTAGTATTGTGTAATGGTGCACACTTAGATACAAATAAAAGTATCCTCCCCATAGGAGTCACTGCTTTTATTTGTAGGGCCAAAGAGGAACCAACTATTAATTTTATTTGTCAAAAAGTAAGGTTGACAAGATAATAAAATTAATGGGTAAAACCTCCTCTTACAAATGTAGAATTCATATACATCCACACAGAGTGACATGTGATATTCTCGGTGATTTGAGGTGTTGGTTGATTTCGGGATTTTATTGTTTTGAGGAATCAATAATTTTTGAAATCTAATATTTTGATCATTGTGATTTTTAGGATTTTCAAATGGCTTTCAACCCACTTGTTGTGATTTTAAAAGAAAACAAACTTACTGGACCAAACTACATTGATTGGAAAAGAAACTTGGATATTGTCTTAACTGCAGAGGAGTACAAATTTGTACTCTTCAAGGTCTGTCCTCCTAAGCCCTCCGATGACTCTGATGAAAAGGAGAAAGAACGTTATAAGAAATGGGTTAAGACATATGAGATGGCGCGGTGTTACATTTTGGTATCTATGTCAAATGTGCTGCAACATCAGCATCAGGCCATAGCCACAACTTATGACATGATGCTCAATCTCAAGGAACTTTTCGGACATCAGAGTAGGCCGGCTAGGCAGGAGGCAATGAGAAACTTGATGACGACCACCATGATCGAGGGAACACCCGTTAGGGATCATGTTCTCAGGATGATGGCTCATCTTAATGAGATGGAAGTCCTCGGAGCTGAGATCGATGGGGAAACCCAGGTCGATATCATTCTCCAGTCTCTGCCTAGGAGTTTTGAGTAGTTCCGCCTCAACTACAACATGAACAAAAGGTTGTATTCGTTGGTGGAGCTTCTGACAGAACTCCAGGCGCCAGAGGGGCTTTTTCGTCAGAGTGCTCAAGCCATGGTCGCTCAGAAGGTTTCTTCCTCTAAACCAAAAGGTAAGAAGAAGAAGAAGCAAGGTCGAGCGAAGAAAGTGGCAGTGGGACCTCAGGCAGGAGTGAAGAAGCCGAAAGGCAAGTGCTTCACTTGCAAGCAGACTGGACATTGGAAGGCGGACTGTCCTCACCGAAAGAACACAGGTATATCTTCTTGTTTAATGTTGAAACATGTTTAGCGGTGTTATCTACCAGTGCCTGGTGTGTAGATACAGGAGTCACTGATCATGTCTGTGATACTTTGCAGGGGTTCCAGGAAACCCGACGACTAGCTGAGGGAGAGATTACCGTCTTCATGGGCAATGCTTCAAAGGTGGAAGCTATTGCAGTGGGAGACGTTTATTTATCTTTTGATAGGAATAAAGTTTTGGTTTTGAGAAATTGTCTTTATGTACCTACTTTTAGAAAGAATTTAATTTCAGTTTCTAAATTGTTTATGGATGGGTATTCTGTTTCTTTTAATGACAAAGTGGGAGATTATCTGTTCTGGTACATTGGTTGGCAATTTATATACTCTTGAACCAAAAACTCCCACGATGCATATAGAAATCAATAACTCATCTTCTAAGTCTAATAAGAGAAAAGAACCTTTGTAAATGAACCAAACATATCTTTGGCATCTAAGGCTTGGTCATATTAACCTAAGAAGAATTCAAAAGTTGATAGCTGATGGACCTTTGGGTTCATTAGTGGTGGAGGATCTCCCAACCTGCGAATCTTGCTTGGAAGGTAAAATGACCAAGAGGCCTTTCAAGGCCAAGGGGTATAGAGCCAAAGATGTGTTAGAATTGGTTCATTCTGATTTGTGCGGTCCTATGTCTATCCAGGCAAGAGGTGGTTTTGAATACTTCATCTCATTTATAGACGATTATTCAAGGTATGGATACCTTTACTTGATGCGCCGCAAGTCTGAATGCTTTGACAAGTTCAAAGAATTCAAGGCTGATGTGGAGAACCGTCAAGGTATAAGTATCAAGATACTACGATCTGATCATGGTGGCGAGTACCTCTTGGGAGAGTTTAGAAGTTACTTATCAGAGTCTGGGATTCAATCCCAATTGTCTGCACCTGGCACACCCCAGCAGAATGGTGTAGCGGAGCGAAGGAATAGGACTCTTATGGAGATGGTCAGATCGATGATGAGTTATTCTGAGTTACCTATTTCGTTCTGGGGGTATGCACTGGATACGACAATGTACACTCTGAACTTGGTTCCATCTAAATCAGTACCTTCTACCCCTGTAGAATTGTGGACTGGGCGAAAGCCTAGTCTGAGACATATTCGGATATGGGGGAGTCCAGCACATGTGCTGAAAGCTGATGCTGGTAAGTTGGAACCTCGTACAGAAGTGTGCATGTTTGTTGGCTACCCTAAAGGAACGAAAGCTGGTTTGTTTTATAATCCTAGAGATCAGAGGGTGATCGTTAGCACGAACGCCAGATTTCTAGAGGAGGATTATGTAATGAACCACAAGCCCAAGAGTAGGATTGTTCTTGAGGAATTGACAGGGGAAGTCCCGCCTTCAGTACCACCGGTACAAGAGGAGACACCACAAGTCACTGCACCGCGTGTCACAGAGCATACACAGGAGGCACCTCGTCGTAGTGGGAGGGTTGTGAGACAACCCGATAGATTCATGTTTTTGGGAGAGTCTTCGGACTTAGTCCCTGGCGAACATGAACCTGATCCTTGGATATATGATGAGGCAATCCAAGTTAGAGATGCGGTATATTGGCAAAGAGCGATGAAATCAGAGATAGAATCTATGGATTCTAATCAAGTCTGGGAGCTAGTAGAACCACCCGATGGTGTAAAAACCATTGGATGCAAGTGGATCTACAAGAGAAACAAAGGAGTAGACGGGAAGGTTGAGACCTTCAAAGCTAGGCTTGTAGCGAAAGGGTATACTCAGAAAGAGGGTATCGATTATGAGGAGACCTTTTCGCCGGTAGCTATGCTTAATTCTATTCAGATTCTCTTATCTATAGCTGCTCATATGGATTATGAGATTTGGCAGATGGATGTCAAGAAAGCTTTCCTTAACGGAAGTCTTGAGGAGAACATCTATATGCGGCAACCAGAGGGATTCATTGCTAAAGGCAAAGAGCATCTTGTATGTAAGCTTAATCGGTCCATTTATGGATTGAAGCAAGCTTCTAGATCTTGGAACATCCGCTTTGATGAGGTAATCCAGTCATATGGATTTAATCAAAGTACGGATGAGCCTTGTATATACAAGAAATGTGACAGAAACGTAGTGGTGTTTCTTGTACTATACGTAGATGACATTTTGTTAGTTGGCAACAATATCAAAGTGTTATCAGATGTAAGGGTATGGTTGTCTAAACAGTTTGACATGAAGGACTTGGGAGAAGTGGGACACATCCTTGGGATCAAAGTAATAAGGGATCGCAAGAAAAGGATGTTGTGCTTATCTCAAGCTTCATACATTGACACTATTCTTGCTCGTTTTAGCATGCAGAACACCAAGAAAGGTTTTCTACCTTTTAGGCATGGAGTTCCTTTATCTAAAGAGATGTGTCCCAAAACATCAAAGGAGATAGAGGACATGAAGGCGGTTCCTTATGCTTCGGCAGTAGGAAGCCTTATGTATGCTATGCTATGTACGAGACCGGATATCTGCTTTGCCGTGGGCATGGTTAGCAGATATCAGAGTAATCCTGGACAGGGACATTGGACTGTGGTAAAGCATATATATTTAAGTACGTGAGAAGGACTAGGGATTATATGCTGGTTTACCGGGCAGATCAATTAGTCCCTGTGGGTTACACGGATTCGGATTTCCAATCAGATAGGGACAAGAGTAAGTCTACCTCGGGGTTTGTGTTTACTTTTGGAGGTGGAGCCATAGTATGGAGGAGTGTCAAGCAGAAATGCGTGGCGGACTCTACCATGGAAGCTGAGTATGTGGCAGCCTCTGAGGCAGCCAAGGAAGCTGTATGGCTCAGGAACTTCTTGATAGACTTGGATGTGATTCCTGGTTTGCCCAGAACTATCACAATTTATTGTGATTATAGTGGTGCAGTTGCAAACTCGAAGGAACCACGAGCGCATAAGGCGAGTAAACACATAGAGCGCAAGTACCACCTTATATGAGAGATCATAAAGCGAGGAGAAGTTGCTGTCGCCAAGATTGCATCAGAGGATAACCTGGCGGATCCATTCACTAAGGCCCTTCCAGCGAAAGCATTTGATAGGCATGTGGAGGACATGGGGATCAGATGTATGGCAGAGTGATGATGGCATAGTCTTTTAGTATAAGTGGGAGATTGTTGGAATGTATACTGAAAGCCTAGCTCTTTTTGTATGAACATTTTATTTTGGAATAAGAATCACATGATCATTGTTTGCACTTTATATATTTATTATATATGTGTGCATATTGTCTAATATTTTACATTGTAGATAACATGGTGCTTGGTGTGGCACAGAAGATCATGTTATCAATCCCTTGTAAAATATAAGTAGAGGCTCACGACCAAGATGGTTTTGGACAAACCATTGGAATGGTTGTAGTGTAGCTTGGTATTGTTTTGTCTTGAACATAAAGTTGCACTAGTACACTTAGGTGTATTGAGCAGGACCGACATAGAGGTGATTCAATTTAGTACTGACTACATAATTGAATCGGACCTCAGATATTATGTTGTTCATGCTCTTAATCCCGATATAATAACGGGCACATGTACTTAGTATTTATTTCTTTGATTTACCAGAGGGTGAGATTTAGATGGATTAAAGCAATATCCCCGGTAAGTTGGGAAATGATATTATTTATATGGTGTGCCATTGATTATAGGAGGAAACCGTGTCCTATATATTAGGTTGATGATGTCCCCTTGAGGAGCTCATAAGGTTCATCATGTAAACCCAGCTGGTTGACTTAGTCAACATGATGATAAGGTTGAGTGGTACTACTCGAGGAACTAGATGTTAATTAATTGATGGTCAGTAAATCAATTAATTGATGGACATTCGATATCTTAAACATGGGGAGATTAATGTACGAATAATATATGGAGCCCATATTAATTTATGGGGGTTGGTGAGGTAGTTCAATGATGATCCTCTAGTGGAATGGAAAATCATTGATGGATCAAGTTTGTGTGGTTCCGATCCATCGGGTGGACAAGATCCAACTCCTCCTTATGGTCCCTATTGTAGCCTAATATAATCCTTGTGAAGTCTAGATCCAAGAATGTAAAACAAAACCTAGAACCAACGGTTGGGATTAAATCCCTAAGATCCGATAGTTAGGATGATACCCTAGAACCAACGGTTGGGATTAAATCCCTAAGATCCGATGGTTAGGATGAAACCCTAGAATCGACGGTTAGGATTAAATCCCTAGATCCGATGGTTGGGATAAAACCCTAGATCCGACGGTTGGGATGAAACCCTAGATCCGACGGTTGGGATGAAACCCTAGATCCGACGGTTGGGATGAAATCCTAGATCCGACCGTTGGGATGAAACCCTATATCTGACAGTTGGGATGAAACCCTAGATCCGACGGTGGAGATTAAATCCCTAGATCCGACGGTGGAGATTAAAGGAGGCTTAAGCCCAATTCTATAAATAGGGGGCTTAGGCATGGGCGGCAATAATTGATTTTCGAATTGGAGTTAGGGTTTTGGGCGGCTAGGGTTTTTGGGCGGCTAGGGTTTGGAGCAAAGTGGGCGGCAACCTTCTTCCTTCTTGTTGATTGCCGGTGCCCATCTCCTTTCATCAATCCTTGGCCGGCGCCCATCCTAGAGGCCTCTCCCTTCTTCCTTGGCCGGCGGTTCTCCTCCCATTGGTGGCCGGTTCTCATCCTCCTCCCTATTCTCCAAGGTGGCCGGCGGTTCTCCTTCATTTGGTGGCCGGCGCATCATCCATTTGATCCTTGGCCGGCGGTTGCACCAAATTCCCTAATTTGGTGGCCGGCTCTAGAAAGGATAGGTATTTGTAAGTTCTTCTCTTTGTTCGCAGCGGACAAGGTAGAGAAGAAAGCGATCTAGAAGGCTTCTACTCGTGGACGATCTTCGTCCACACGTCGTCCACGAGAAGGATAGGACATACGGTAGAAGATCGTGAGGTAAAAAGTTATTTTAACTTTATTTACAGATCTAAGCTTGTTCTTTTATGTTTTGATTATGCATGTGTAAATTAGTAAATATATTGTATAATCATGGACCCCGAAGACAAACACAAAAACCGGCGATCCGTCCGTCGTCTCTTCCGCGCTAACCAACTAGAAGAGTTGTGTTGCTTGAACAACTAGTTTGTTCAAGCGATCACTCAAGTTGTTAGAACGACGACGAAATGGTTGTGCTAAGGAAGCACATCCCATCCGGATTAATTCTTTCATTAGTGAAAATTTTAATCCGGGGACATGGGAGCCAATGAGCCTCCGAAGCAACTCCCTACACACCACCGGTCATTCCCTTCCTCCACTAAGGCCGGCGGTGGCATTCCCTATTTCCTTATCTTTTCCATGCAGTACAGTTTTTCTTCTTTCCGAATCGCACAGCTTCCTCTCCAACGCGCGATGCCGGCGACTCTCCTCTATAGCAGTTTCCGACGACAGATATGGCAGTCTCGGCGGTGTCTCCTTCATCTTCATTTCCTTATTTCTGACAGAGCTTAGTCTGAGGTTGGGCAGATGACCAACTTCATCGGAGAGGGGTTTCCGACCATCTTCACCGGTGCTTCTATGATGCCTGGCAATCGGAGCTGAGCTACCCCAGCTTGACATGGTAGCAAAAGGTTGGGGGTGATCTTCTACTGCCATGGTAGTAGCAACATGTATTTCCAGATTCCAACAGCCCTTCGATTCCTTAATTATGATGGTAAAACCCTATTTCCAGCATCGGTGAAGGCTTGTAGACGATCACAGCTCCAGTTCCTTCCATTTTTGTGGCCATGATTCGTGATGCTTCGCCTCCGCATTCATCCACCGACTGCCGTGGTCGCGGCAGTCCCGACGTCCATCACCGAAATAGTGATCTGTTCCACCAATTCCAGCTTTCGTCGGAGGATTATTCTGATGAGAGATCCGTGCCATTGAAGTCGTTAGAAGCTATCTAGGTATGTCATGGGTAACCGGAGAGGGTGGTTCCTTTCAGGGTGTTGTGGACGAGAGTTGGTTAATTTTTATTCTATGGTTCATTTTGTCTTTTCATTTGTTTTTGTACTTGTGTTTTTCTTCGTATTTGCACTTGTGTTTTCATTTGTGTTGTCACTGGTGTTCTTACATTGTGTTTGCATTAGTGTTTTCAATTGTGTTTTCGCTAGTGTTTTTAATATGTGCTTTAACCAGTGGTCTTGAATTGTGTTTTTATTAGTGTTCGTAACATGTGTTTTCACTACTATTTTAACTTGTCTTTTAATCTGCGGTTTACCTTGTATTTTATTCTATATTCTGACTTGTGTTTTAATTCGAGTCGTAGTTAGAGTTTTAATTATGTTATATTTGATTATGTTTAGTTTAGTTTCATTACATTTTGCCAGTGTACCGTATAGTGACAGTGCAGTGCCTGGTTGAATTGCTTACTTTCCTCGCATTTAGTTTTTAGTGACTAATTGATCATTGTGCCGTATAGTGACAGTGAAGTGCTTGGTTGAATTGTTCACTTTTTTTTCTTGACCATTGTACCGTATAGTAATAGTGCGGTGCTTGGTTGAATTATTTTATGTTTGTTAGTTTAGGTTTTTAGTGACTGTTTGATCACTGTGTCGTATAGTGACAGTGTGGTGTTTGGTTGAATTGTTCACATTTATTTCTTGATCATTGTACCGTATAGTGATAGTGCGGTGCGTTATTACTTACTTTTGCACATTAGGTTAGCTTCTCGGGAATTAATAATTGGTAGTTAGGTTTACTTTTTGCATGTTTAATTTCCATGTTTGTTAACCAGAATTGTTTGACCATTGTATCATATAGTGACAGTGCGATGCAGGGTTAAATCATTCTTGCATTAGGATAGCTTTCAAATAATTGTTTTGATAAATTATAAAAACCCCCAGTGTTTACTTTTATTTAAAAACAAACGTCCAACCATTAGGTTCGTTGGGAGACGATCCGAGTCAGTCCTATACTGCATTAGTGTAGTTAGGGGGTTTGGTAAATAATTTGTAATGGTACCACGACACAATTCACCGTCTATCAGTTGTACTCTTTGGTTTATCCAAGTAGCTATTTGTCACTGGCTGGAGACATTGGGATGTCCGGAGTTAACTGTGGATGCTAGTTATGGTAACTAGTTCATTAGAGTAACCAGGTGTAAGACTTCATATGGTTCTATGCATATATAGATATGTCAATGAAGTCCTTACTACAACTTAAGTGTGATGTTCCTTCGACTTGCGGTATTCAAGTCATCTTGGTCATGGAGACTTATGTTTTGACATCTTAAGAAAGCATCTCCGAAGAGATGTAGACCCAGGATGATTAGGTATAAGTCGAAGTGGCCAAAGGTGTTTGAATATCCTATAGAGGATTCACCACTCCTTGCAAGGAGATGTATACTCTATGGCCTCTCATCGGATTTTTACTAAAGTCTTTGGCCAAAGTATAACATGTTTAGAGTATGGTACTCTTGGATACATGTGCAGTAACTAGAATCCACAGGACGAGGAAAAGATACTTGTGCTAGGTGTGACATAGTCAGCCTAGTGGGGACCGACACAATAGATCATGTCCTAAACCAAGTGGGTATAAGATGAGCGAATGGAACAGGACACGATTCACTGTAGCTGTTGAAAGGTTTCAGAAGTTGTTTTGGGATCAACCATTGATTTTTCGATTAATTGGGGATTATGATGTACTACTAGCTGCCACTCATGATCGTTCTATAATTAATGGTTAATTATAGACGACCAACATAAATCAGGAACCTATTTGGTCACACGCACTATGAGTGTTATTCGAAGGATTTAAAATGAGCTTGAGAATGAGATTCTCAAATTGAGAGAGACTTGGTTTGGTTGGACCAAACAAGGAGCGAGCATGAAATTGTTTCAGTCGCATCAAAAGCATGGATGGATAGAGTCTTTTGAAAACATAATGGATGAACCAAATTGGTTTGGTTCTAATCCAATGGTGGAAAATAAACTAAAGGGGTTTGGTTTGTTTTAAACGAATGAACCAAAATTGGTTTGGTTTATTTTAACTTAAAATAGACCAATGCGGTTTGATTTATTTTAACTTAAATTAATGGAGCGGGTTAACGGATTTTGATTGTGAACCAATAACCATTGAGATATGGTTTCTTGATGGTCATGAAACATGTTCTCTATAAGTAAGAGGGTTGAGACAAATTTCGTGGAGGAGTTAGAGTTTGTGAAACCCTAGCCACCTTTCTCTTTTCCTCTCTTCCTCTCTTCCTCTCTTGTGCGCCAGCTCCTTGGTTGTGGCCGCCCAAGCCTTGGCTGCCTCTCTTCTAGCCGCCGGCCAGCCACCACCGTCTGCCAGCAGCCCAGCCATCGGCCAGCAGCACCATCTTGGTGCCGTCGACCAATTTGATTGGCCGACACTTCTGAAAAACATTTTTATGAAACTTGTTTTGTGATCATCTCTCGATCACAATGTTTTTGACGCGAGACTAGTATCTCTCATAAAGGCAGAGCTCATAGCTTAAGAAGCTATCCCGACGATACTCAGCGTGGACTCGGATAGAGGCGAAACTTACGAGGGTTGCTAAGGTTGATGCCCTTCCACTACGTGTTATTCGTCAGGTATACCTAGTGTAATTTTTTTATTGCAAAAATTTAAATGAATGATTATGTCTACACTGTTGTATCTTGCATGCATGTGGTGTGTGTACTGTAATAAAATAGTTTATTACCGATTTTATTTGCTTCTGCTATGCATGTTTATGAAACATGTTCGAACGCACGCCCACGTCGGTGCCCCGTAAACCCAATAGTGGTATCAGAGCCCGGTTGTGTTCCGACATAATCGTAAAAAATTTTTGCGATAAATGTTTTGTCATAATTGTAATTTTGGAAAATTTCTACTTTTGAAAAGTTTAGGAAAAATTAAGGAAATTTGAATTAGTTAAGAATTTCAAATTAAGGATTTCCTAATGTGATTAGGAAACTAGAATTTAGGAAATTTGTTTCCTAAATTAGATTTGAATTTCCTTAATTAATATTTTCCATAAATAAAATATGTGATTAGATTTGGAAATTTGTTTCCTAATTTAATCGATGAGATTTGATTTGAGAAATCAAATCACAAATATATTTTATTTCCAAAATTAATTATGACAATTTGGAAATTACTTGAACATGTCATAATTGTATGTCATGTAATTGCATTCGATACACATTATTATGTCATGCGTGCCGTGACATGTAGATTCATTAGTTGCACATATGTATGCCATGCATGCCATGCCATCTAGATAATACTTATTTGCATGGAAAGGTGGATGAGACCTCAAAACTCTTACACAATATTAAAGCCTACACTTTCCATTAATATGGTTAAACCGGAGTTCTATTTCTTGTTTGGGTTGTTGGACTCTTTCTAAGCTCGGCTTGAACCTGAGCATGTTCAAACCATTGAAGTAGTTTAATACTAATACGGTAAGAGTCAGAGGTCAATCTTTAGTTTGGGTTGTTGGACTCTCTCCAAGCTTAACTAAATGATTGAATGCACTCTAACCATATTAAAACTATTTCTTAATTAATGGGGTGACTCTAACTTGGAGCATAGGCTTGTTGGACTCTCTCCAAGGTCAATGTGAAGGGAGGTGAAGTTGGGTGCTATGCATATGATGCTTACTTGTTAATGTGTTAACAATCCAATGTTTGTGCGAACATTCAATTAGTTGATAGCACAATGTGATAGTGACATATACGTGATATGTAATTGGTATATTTGATACCTACCATCGTAGCTATGAGCGACTTGTTGGACCCTCTCCAAGGTTGTTCTTATCTATGTTGGATATCAATCCATTCGGAGATGGACCTACGATCTCCCGAATTGATTTTAAGGGTTTTTGAATTCAAAAAATGAATGAGATTTATAAATGTATGTTGATGCATTTTAAATCATCTTTCTCATATATGCTTGATTTGTAATTTTAGGTTAATCGATTGATCATGACGTCTTTAAATTTGCGCTCTATTTTAGATTTAAATAAGTTGACTGGGCTAAACTTCTTGGACAGGTTTAGAAACCAGAGAATTGTTCTCAAGGCAGAAAAGCTTGCGTATGTCCTTGAAGAGCCTCTTCCCAACCATCCTAAGGATGATGCAACTCCGGACCAATTATTGGCCTATCAGAAACATGTGACTGATTCTAAATTGGTGAGTTGCATCATGTTAGCCGCAATGGTACCCGAGCTTCAGAAGCAGCATGAACATATGGATGCTAATACCATAGTCTTCCATCTTCATGAGTTGTTTGATGAGCAAGCGAGATCCGAAAGGTTCAAGGTCTCCAAGCTCCTCTTCACCTCTAAGATGCAAGACGGTTCATCTGTGGTGCGATTTATAATAAAGATGAACGGATATATGATGTTAGCAAAAAATATAGGGTTTTAGGAGTAGTTTTAGCCAACATCTCATTACATTTTATATTAGTTTCATGCATAAGTCACTTTGTTTTGCATATATTTCCTATTTTCTGGTTTGGAGGTCTGCTCTTTGTACTTTTGTGTGTAGGATAGCATTTCGGGGGAAAAAGGTGCACTTTCTAAGCAAAAAAAGGCATTTTACAGCTAGACACAGAAGGGGACATGGTCAGGGTGTGTGGCTACACACGACCGTGTCCAATGGGCGAGAACAGCCACCCCAGGGCCACACACGGCCTGACCATGTGGCGTGTTGGACTATCTGTGCCACAAAAACTGCTTTTTGCGTTGCAGAAACCTCGGAAGTCGGCCATGGATCCGTGCGAAGATTAACAAAAATAATTCATGTACATGTTTAGAAAACCTAGATCTACCTTAGATCTACATGAAAAGAGCATTACCCTTGTAGCGACGCCCTTCGCTTATCCCGCTCGTCCAAACGGTTTACTGGATCTCGTAGTGTGTCAAGTGTACACTCCTCTACACATATCCACACGGAAAATAGGTGGAGAGAACCACCTTGAGTGTGCTAGCACTCTTGGAGGTAACGGCAAGGAGGATGAGGGAGAGAGCTAGAGAGGAGAGGAGGAAGAAGATGAAGTTAATCCACTTCAATTCACCACACTCGCTTCCTTAGTTTGGCCGGCCACATTAAGGAGATTTAAACTATGTAATACCAAGATCCATGGATCTTGGTCTTCCTCATGAGGTGGCATACAATGATGTGTCCATAATGATGTGGAACATCATCATTGGCCGGCCCCATGCCAAGTCACCATGATGTGGCATTTGGTCAAGTCAAACTTGACCTTTCATCTTCCCTCTCAAGTCAAGTCAAACTTGACCTCTTTATCTCCCATGGATGATTAAATCCAACCATTTGATTCAAGTTAATTTAATTTAATGAATCTCTATTCATTAGTTTAAATTGACTCAATGAATCAAATCTCAATTAGACTCATTCAACACTTGAATCAAATTGAGTCCAACTCAATTAGTCTAATTTGGATTACTCTTAATCCAATTTGGTTCATCACATGAACCTAATCCTCTTGGTCCATCATATGAACCTAATCTCCATCTAATTACCCTTTGTGTGTGACCCTATAGGTTCTTGTAACGTTGTCAATGCTCCACAACTGATTTAGAAACATAAGCAATGAGCGGTATCTAGCAACACATCATTGCAATCCAAGTTACAAGAATGTTGAGATCCAACATCACCTTTGTGACTACTAATTGTGACTCTCACAATATGTGACAATCTCCCTCTATCCATGATATCTAGATTGACCAATTGAAGCATAGACCGTGTCATCCTCTGTATAATCTATATCTTGAACTCCAAGTAGACTCACTCTAATCAAATGAGCTCAATATCTCATATTGACTCATTTGGGCATGACCATGCACTTAGCGGTCTGACTCTATCAAGAATCATAATGTCACTCCCATCATATATGAGGGATAGATCTCATCTAGATCACTCACATCCCTTCGCATAATTTGTTACATACCCAGTAATCGCCTTTATAGTCCACCCATTTACGGGTGATATTTGACGAAGCCAAAGTGTGCAACTCCTTATGTAGGGAACCATGGTGACTTCAGGTCTAAGGACTAATAGTCACATGAGAAAGTATATGACACTCATATAACGATCCATGATACTTTCTCATGGTGGGCCATTCAGTATACATTCTCTAATGCATACCCATGTGTCAAATTGATATCTCATATCCATGACTTGTGAGATCAAGTCATTGAGTTGACCTACATGCTAGTCTCTTCGCATTAACATTGTACCTGAATGTTAATACTTGACTAGGAATGATTAAGAGTAGTATTCTCTATATCATCTCATTATCGATTCAACTAATTGATTGATATAGATAAGAACCTTCTACTTAAGGATGCTATTATACTTAGTTATTTGGCACCAATACAAATAAGTATAATAACCATAAAGAAATGCCTTTATATATATAGGAATATGATACAACAAGTCCATACAACAATCATCACATGATTGGCTCTAGGGCTTTCACTAACTATCTCCCACTAGCACTAGTGCCAATCACTGTAGTATCTAATACCCAATGACCTAGTGTGACCATCATGCTTTTTTTGTGCCAATGTAACGCCCGAAAAATCTTAGGAGTTTTATAGATAATGAGGCATGATAATAAAGGGGCCCTTATGTGGGTTAAAGAAAATAAAGATAATTATGCATGATGATAATAGGCTTACGTGGGATTTAAAGGAAATAAAAGAAAAGATAAAAGAAAAGAAAATTGGACAAGAAGGGGTGAGTCACCAAAAAAATCCAATAAAAATTTTATATGATTAGTGAGAAGTCACGAATTTAATTGAAGAAGGAATTAATTCTGTTAAAGAGAGAAATTTAAGGAAATTTATAAGGGAATATGTTAAGCCTTGATGGTTATAAATTTAATCTCCCTAATACCCTAGAGGACACCTCTCTACTTTGTCTTGATCCCTCCACTGCTGAACCACACATCAAGGAGAATTCTCTCCTAGGGTTGTCTTCTCTGTCGAATCCAAGGAAAGGTGGGATTCAAGAGACCTTGGAGGGCAGCTGCTAGGGCGGGATAGAAGGTTGCATCTGATTAGGTTTTACAAATATAAGTTAAAGCAATCGAAGGTAAGAATTCCCTCACCTGCAGTACATGGGTTTCTCTCGAATGGCTTTCATGTTCCTAATGTTGTGCTATGCAATAAAGAGTTTTTCATGTTCTTCTTTTCCATGTATTGCATATGATTAACCTTAGTCGAGGTTCCATGGTTGATATTGCTTAAGACCCTAGGACGAGGTTCGTATAAATTTTGTTAAGCAGAACACGTACAGAGGCCAACACATCGCTCTTTCACCCGACACAGGCATGTCGGGGTGAGCAGCGCGGGACACGCCTATGCTGCCCCGACACAGGCATGTCGGGGCCAAATAGCTCGGGTACAAAGCGTGCTGCCCGGGCACAAAGCATGCCGCTTGGGCGCCAGGCGTGTCGCTCGACCGTGGGAGGTGCTGCTCAGCTAGCAAGTGTACCTCTCGGCTAGCAGGTGTGCCGCTCGACCACGACACGGGTGTGTCATCCAACGCAGGCCAGCTGTGCTGGGCTCGGGAAGATTAAAAAGGATAAGAAAATAAATAAAAAAAATATATATATATTTCTGAACATGATTCCGAATGATTTTCCATGTTATGCTAGGTATATATATGGTATTGATATGATGCTAGTTAGACGATATATTTGCATGATTTCAGACCTTATGTCCATGTTAACGCCTGATGTAGGACCATTGTATCATAATGTATATGTTAAGTTTTGCTCATTTTATCATGATGTACCTGTTTATGTTCATGAACGATAGGCACCCCAATGCTATGGTTACGTAAGGCTTATGAATATGAATTGGTTAAGAAATGTTTCCCTAAGAGTGGGGACAATAACACTCTTTATGTTATGTCAAAGAACATGTATGCTATTTTACTTTACGCATGGCTTGTATCCAAAGTTGCCCCTAGGTCGAAGTACGGGCCTAGTGGTAATGACACGGTCGACGTGCCGACGGTCAACGGTCGACGACCACAAGGGGTCGCCAAATGGGCCGCCGAATGGACCGCCAAATGGGCTGGGCCGAGTCATGGATACAATGCTGGGCCCTAATGTTGAGATTATGTTTAAGTACTTATGAAAGTATATGTTTTCAAAGAGCATTCTACATATAACTATTCCATGTCTATGTTATTACGAGATATTATGTTATTGTGATAAAAATGCCATGGGGATACATGTCCTAGATGATCATGTCACGGATTGCTTTACTCATGAATTTTGAATGCTAAGTCTATATGCCTCTTGATGATCATGTTAATAGTTACATCCATACTATGACTATATGTTAGTTAAATGAACGTGTCACTATCTTATGTGTAATTTATGTCGTATGGCTTTTGTGAGTAGGAAAGGATCTTACTCAAAGATATGTCTTTGAAAGTGTCATTTTTCCCTTGTACTGCAGAGCAAGGCAAGGAATGGAATAATTGAAGGGAGCAGCAGGAGGCAAAGATGTGTGTGGCAGTGGCATGGTGGACAAGATTTAGTTTATGGTTTGGGGAGATTATGCATGTTTTACCGTTTAGTGTTAAGACTTAGATGATGTTTTTGTTTTGGTTGTCACTCTCGTTTATTATATAAATCTCGAATTTCTTTAGTACATGTTTAGTTAAGAAAATTGCTAAGACCGTTACATCATAATTAATCTGTTAGATGGACTAGGTTAATATAGTTAGCTTAAGAAGGGATTTTATTGTTTTAAATGCTTCCGCTGTATGTATATGCATGTATGTATGATCGCGTAGCGCCGCCCTTCGCTCCCCTACGAGTGCGGGAAGGGCGGGCGTTATGACAAGCCTTGGTCAAGGGATCTGCGACGTTAGCCTCTGTGGGCACTCTGCAAATCTTCACATCTCCTCTATCGATAATCTCTCGAATGAGATGGAAGCGCCGTAGTATGTGTTTGGTCCGCTGGTGTGAGCGAGGTTCCTTAGCCTATGCAATCGCTCCATTATTGTGACAATAGAGCTCTATTGGATCTGCTATGCTAGGAACCACCCCAAGCTCAGTAATGAACTTGCGGATCCAAACTGCCTCCCTTGCTGCCTTTGATTTTGCAATATACTTGGCCTTTGTTGTAGAATCAGCAACTGTGTCCTGCTTCGAACTCTTCTAGCTCATAGCGCCACCATTCAAGCAAAACATGAACCCTGACTGCGATCCATAATCATCCTGGTCAGTTGGGAAGCTGGCATCGCCGTAACCCTTTACAGCTAGCTCCTCATCACCTCCAAATATAAAGAAATATTCTTTAGTCCTTCTTAAATACTTAAGAATATTCTTGACTGCTATCCAGTGACGCTCACCTGGATCTGACTGGTATCTGCTCGTCATGCTCAAAGCATACGAGATATCAGGACGAGTACGTAGCATGGCGTACATGATAGATCTTATGGCAGATGCATAAGGGATCTTATCCATGAGGTATCTCTCCTCTCTAGAAGAGGGACTTTGAGTCTTCGAAAGACTCACACCATGTGACATCGACAGAAGTCCCTTCTTGGAATTCTGCATGGCAAACCGTAGTAATACCGTGTTAATATATATACTCTGACTAAGGCCAAGCAATCTCTTAGATCTATCTCTATAGATCTGGATGCCTAGAATACATGTTGCTTCACCTAAGTCCTTCATTGAGAAACACTTCCTCAGCCAGGTCTTCACAAATTGTAGCAAAGGGATGTCATTCCCAATGAGTAGTATGTCATCCACATACAATACAAGGAAGACAACTGTGTTCCCATTAACGCTCTTGTAGACACAGGGTTCATCTTCATTCTTGATGAAACCAAACTATTTGATTGCATCATCGAATCGAAGATTTCAGCTCCGAGCTCCTATAGCTTTCCTAAGGTCTCCGACTGTAGGCACTTATCTGCCCCAAACGAGGGTCATTCTCTAGAGTTAGCATAAAATTTCAAAGGCATGCTCGGTATTGAGAGAAATTGGTAGGAGTTTCCTCATTAACCTAACTTGGTCTCAAAGGGGCACCAAACCATTTCCACCCATGACAACTTTTTTGTTTTTTTGCACTCTCATTTCTTCTCTCATTTTTTTTTATATTTTTTTCCTTCTTCTTCTTCTTCTTCTTTGTATCCTCACAAGTATTTTGATTTTTCCGAATGGGCTTGCACAATCCGAGCATCTCCAATAACTAAAATGCTAATTCTAGAGTCACCTATGGATTCCAAAGTACTAGACTATTGGGATGAATCATAACTACGTATGTACTAGATTCTCCCTTTCAAAATATTAGATGAGTGTAAGTGAGAGTAAAAGCTAACAAGTGAAAATTTAGGGCATCCAATAAAACATCTCAAAATTAAGTACTAAGAGATAAATGAAAGTAAACTACTTATAACATTGGAATATAATGTCAAGGTTTTCAAAAGTATTACTGAGGCAACTTACAAGAACAAATAACTAAGTGCTGAGAGAAACCTAAATACTACATTCATGAACAACTAAAATAAATGCAAACAATCTAGAAAAGCAAATGAACAAAGCAAATGAACACTAAACCTAGATGTCATAAAACTAACACTAGCAGAAGAATATAGCAAAATGTAGGTCTCCCCCAGACTGAAATAGTAACTGAACCTCTAGCGTGGCGGCCTAAGCGAGAAATCTAGCAGTCTTGGCATATCGGCCTCGTAGGAGAGTCACATGCTCAGCCGCTGGTGCCGCATATATATGTGGTCAATCTAGGAACTGGTGGACTCAGCGGCTGCTCTGTGCTCTTCCCCCCTTGCCCACTATGAACATGCATCTCACATGAACTATCAAACCTCTTGACGATAGGCGGGCTCCTTCTGAAAATAGTGCTGGGCCTAGCCGTAGAACTCCTTAACCCGCTGGAAATGGTCCCATAAGCCCTGAAACTTGATCTTCACATAGATGATGTGCTCCTCCTATCACTTCCCCTGTGTCTGCTGCTTCGTGAAGATGTCATCGTGGTGCAATCGAAACTTTGAGAAGTCATAAGTAGACGATCCTGTATTCTTCTTAAAAGAATGAAATGCATGTGGTGCAGGTGTAGGATCAGGGCGTGGACTACAAGGGCTCCTATACATGGGTGGACCCGAGGGGTGAGTGATGTGAAGGTGGTGAAGGGGGTGCATGGGTAGAGGGTCCCTCATGTGGTGGGGACTCCACTTCCCTATCCAACCGTCAACTGGCACGGTTGGTGATGGTGGTACGATTAGTATCGGGGAGCCTAAGGGGTGATAAGTTCTTTCTTACAAAACAAAAATAATTACCCTCTATCACTATCATCTTCATTTTCTTGCACACCCCTAGGTCTATGCTAGGGCTCCCCTCTACTCTATCCAATCCCTCACAATCGTACCCCATTGTATCGCATATGTGACACAATAAATCCCCTAAGATAATGTCCCCCTTCGGTACTTTACCTACCTTAACTAGATGTCTAATAAAATGAGACCCCACATCAATAGTATTTCTCTCTTGCAACATATCTCATAGGCAAAGAAGTTCGCTCAACCTCATGATTCCATCACTCTCTCCCTTACCAAAAATAGTACTTGCCATGACCCAGTGAATATATTGAAAAATAGAGTTTTGGAGATAGGATGCTTTAGCTCTAGATAGGTCATATGCGTTTTCCTTTGTCAAATCAAACCAAAATAATCTTCCATTGAATTTGTTAGGGGTTCTCCGTTATCCCCCACTAGGTAATCTGAAACAGAGGTTCCATTGGTTTAGGGTCCACTCATGTTCAATGTTAAATAACCTAAAAGTGATTTTTCCTTCTAGACTATCTACACCAGATAAGATCTCCGCATTCACCAAACTCAAGAAATCTAGAACTACCCTAGAGTAAGTTGGGCACCTAACTCCCATATGATCTCCTCCCAACCTACTTTTGCAAGCAATCCTTGCATATCCCCAAATAGACTTAGGGTTTCTAAAAAAGGCACATCTAGATAGTGAGTAGTTATCTTGCTAGTAGAAAGCATGTTAAATCTATTCCTATATGCATCATATTGAAATATTATGCCTAGAGGGGCATTACCTTCCTTTGATTCTTGTTGGGCATTTCTTCCCCTCGACCTTGGCCTTGAAGAGGCAACCCTAGTTGCATTGTGATTTGTCCTCTTCATTATTGCTTCTTGAAGGCTTTTTGAAGGTTGGAGATGGTTGTTTGGAGGTTGGAGACAAGGGAAATAGAGGCTTAGAGAAAGGGTGTTGAGTCACATGATCGATTTGGGGTCACCACATGACTCACTCCCCTTTTAAAGGAGTGCAACATGACCGTGTGAAATTCACACGGTCAGCCATGTTAGGCTCTACCCTAGGCACTTGAGAAAAGTTTAAAAAAAGGCATGGTCGTGTGGAATTCACATGGTTGGTCGTGTGCGAATCTGGAATTCTCCTAGAGTGTCACACGGTCCGAGACTTTCCACATGCCCTACCGTGTATTCTTCTGCCTGTTGGGCACGACCGTGTCAAATCCACATGACCACCCGTGCTTCCTTTTGATGTTCTAAAAACAATCTTCCTTCTACCTAGCAAGTTCTATATGACCCAAAAACACTTGTAAGAATTCTAATGGACAAAAATCTATGCCTAAACCTAGCATGCATGAATGCAAAGAGACTAAAAACACATAAAGTTAAACTTGGGTTGCCACTCAAGAAGAGCTTGTTTAAGGTCTTTAGCTCAACCATACTCCTGTACTTCAACTTGGCTCTGGGGGCTCCGTAAACCTCCACTCATCAACGTTAGATCTTTCAACTCTGCTATGTGCCTTAGCCCTTGTAGGAATAACATACTTATCCAGTGCGGGTTCTAAACCTGTTGTGCCAACAAGCTTGAACTCCAATCTATTGTCTCCTACCGTTAGAGTCAGCTTATGATTCTTCACGTCGATGATCATTCCTACTGTGGCTAAAAATGGTCATCCAAGAATTACCAGGATTTTTGGATCTTCTTCCATTTCTAAGACTACAAAATCCATGGGTAGTGTAAAATCTCCTACCCTGATGGGAACATCTTCCAAAATCCCCAGTGGGTATCCGTACGAATGGTTCGCAAGCTGTAACGTCTTAGTTGTCAACTTTAGATTTACTAGCCCTAATTTCTTGCATAATGTGTATGACATCAAACTCACACTGGCGCCCAAGTCACAAAATGCCTTACTAATCATGGTCGTTCCTATATGACACAAAATATAGAAATTCCCTTGATCTTTTAGTTTCTGATGGTCCCATTTTGGAGATAAGCACTGGATTCTTCTGTAAGGGCTACTATCTTTGACCACTCGACCTTCTTGTAGTGTGCCAAAATATCTTTCATAAACTTTACAAATTGGGGCATTTTTGTGCAAGGATTCCAGTATCGGTACATCCAATGAGATTGATTTCAACATGTTCAAGAATTTACCAAACTTAGCATCTCTCTTGGCATTGGTTAGCCACTGTGGGAAAGGTACTAACATGGGTGGTTACATCCTTAGTGGAGATTCATGCTTCATTTTATCGACTCTGTCCCTTATGGTCTTCTCAAGTAGTTCTTTCTCCTCCAAGCCTTGTGTTGGATTGATTTGAAATGCTAGAGGGGGGGTGAATAGCATTAAAACTTTCTTTTTTTTCGTTTGTTTAAAAACCGAGTAGATAATTAATTTGCAGCGGAAAAGATAAGCAATAAAAAGAGAAGACAAATATTTTACTTGGTTCGTAGCCTTCGGCTACTACTCCAAGGCCCTAGTGGTCCTTGACCACGCACGGAGGGCAAAACACTAAACGAACTCCTCCTCGTTGGAGGTAGGAGTTAATCGATACAAGAAAGAACAAAACATGAGGTAGAGGGACACTCCCCCTCTCCTCGTTTACGATAAAAGCTCTGAAACAAGTAAATAAACAACTGATATAAAGCTAATACCGATGTACAAAAACTAAAGAAAATTAAACCTAGATGTCGGAGAGTTGTAGCTTTGCGGAGGCTTTTGGAAGCTTGGAATTGATGAAGAAACCCTAGGATTGGCCCTCCTTTTATACCCTTTGAGCCCCTTTTCGAGAGGAACCCTAGCCAATCACAATTGAGCACCAATCTCCTTGAAATGGGGTGATAAGCCTTGACTCCTCGAAGCTGATCATTGACCATCAGTCGACTGATGGTAGCATCAGTCGAGTGCTGACCTCCGACAGTCGACTGATTGACGGCAGTCGAGTCCTCCAAGTTGGCAGTCGACTGATGCTTGCTGCAAGTCAAAATTATCTCAAAGAAAACATTATTTCGACGGCCTTCGACCGTCTGATCTCGACCTAGACCATCGATGGGATGTCTTTGGTCGGATCTATGCTTAAGACCATCCCCGTAAGGAAGATACGACCTCACTTACGCTCGCACACACGAGCTTACCTCGATACTTACCATGTCGCTTTTGCTTCCGGCCTTCCACTCGATTCCTTCGGCTCCCTCTGAACTCACTCGAGTGTTGCCCGACCACCGCGGCTTCCTCCGGATGTCGCTAGCCTTCAGCTCTAGCTATAGCAATCTTCTGCACACTCGATTCAGCTCGTGAGATAACGACATGAGCTTAACTTTGTATCATTTTCTATAATCAAAACTCAGGTTCGACTTAGGTGCCTACTGCACCAACAATCTCCCCCTTTTTTATTTATGGCAAACCCACATACAAAGTTAAGTAAATAGCAAGCATGAAGAATAATGTGCATTAGAAACAAACAAAAAATAAAGAAGATTAAGTTGGAGTAGTAAGGATTTTCTTCAAGTACTCCCCCTTGAGGAAACCTCCCCCTTGACCGAGGGTGAGTCTTGAAGAAAGACCTTAATCCTCCTCTTTGAGGGTTGCTTTAAGTAATTAACATTACTTAAGGTTGGCCTTTGTAAAATGTTTAAGTTAAGAGTTCTTCTTAACTTGGCCCTTTCTCCCCCTTAAGTAAAATATTAAGGGCATAATGTTTAAAAATAAGTAAAACGTTGATGGAACAAATAAGTTTAAGTTAAGAATTCTCTTAACTTGGCCTTTAATAAGTTTTCAAAACTTAAGGAAAAATTTGACCCCTAAACTTTGGCTTGACCCCTAAACTTTGGCCTTTTTCTCCCCCTTTTGCCACTCGATTAAGGAAATTTGAATTAGTTAAGAATTTCAAATTAAGGATTTCCTAATGTGATTAGGAAACTAGAATTTAGGAAATTTGTTTCCTAAATTAGATTTGAATTTCCTTAATTAATATTTTCCATAAATAAAATATGTGATTAGATTTGGAAATTTATTTCCTAATTTAATCGATGAGATTTGATTTGAGAAATCAAATCACAAACATATTTTATTTCCAAAATTAATTATGACAATTTGGAAATTACTTGAACATGTCATAATTGTATGTCATGTAATTGCATTCGATACACATTATTATGTCATGCGTGCCGTGACATGTAGATTCATTAGTTGCACATATGTATGCCATGCATGCCATGCCATCTAGATAATACTTATTTGCATGGAAAGGTGGATGAGACCTCAAAACTCTTACACAATATTAAAGCCTACACTTTCCATTAATATGGTTAGACCGGAGTTCTGTTTCTTGTTTGGGTTGTTGGACTCTTTCTAAGCTCGGCTTGAACCTGAGCATGTTCAAACCATTGAAGTAGTTTAATACTAATACGGTAAGAGTCAGAGGTCAATCTTTAGTTTGGGTTGTTGGACTCTCTCCAAGCTTAACTAAATGATTGAATGCACTCTAACCATATTAAAACTATTTCTTAATTAATGGGGTGACTCTAACTTGGAGCATAGGCTTGTTGGACTCTCTCCAAGGTCAATGTGAAGGGAGGTGAAGTTGGGTGCTATGCATATGATGCTTACTTGTTAATGTGTTAACAATCCAATGTTTGTGCGAACATTCAATTAGTTGATAGCACAATGTGATAGTGACATATACGTGATATGTAATTGGTATATTTGATACCTACCATCGTAGCTATGAGCGACTTGTTGGACCCTCTCCAAGGTTGTTCTTATCTATGTTGGATATCAATCCATTCGGAGATGGACCTACGATCTCCCGAATTGATTTTAAGGGTTTTTGAATTCAAAAAATGAATGAGATTTATAAATGTATGTTGATGCATTTTAAATCATCTTTCTCATATATGCTTGATTTGTAATTTTAGGTTAATCGATTGATCATGACGTCTTTAAATTTGCGCTCTATTTTAGATTTAAATAAGTTGACTGGGCTAAACTTCTTGGACTGGTTTAGAAACCAGAGAATTATTCTCAAGGCAGAAAAGCTTGCGTATGTCCTCGAAGAGCCTCTTCCCAACCATCCTAAGGATGATGCAACTCTGGACCAATTATTGGCCTATCAGAAACATGTGACTGATTCTAAATTGGTGAGTTGCATCATGTTAGCCGCAATGGTACCCGAGCTTCAGAAGCAGCATGAACATATGGATGCTAATACCATAGTCTTCCATCTTCATGAGTTGTTTGATGAGCAAGCGAGATCCGAAAGGTTCAAGGTCTCCAAGCTCCTCTTCACCTCTAAGATGCAAGACGGTTCATCTGTGGTGCGATTTATAATAAAGATGAACGGATATATGATGTTAGCAAAAAATATAGGGTTTTAGGAGTAGTTTTAGACAACATCTCATTACATTTTATATTAGTTTCATGCATAAGTCACTTTGTTTTGCATATATTTCCTATTTTCTGGTTTGGAGGTCTGCTCTTTGTACTTTTGTGTGTAGGATAGCATTTCGGGGGAAAAAGGTGCACTTTCTAAGCAAAAAAAAGGCATTTTGCAGCTAGACACAGAAGGGGACACGGTCAGGGTGTGTGGCTACACACGACCGTGTCCAATGGGCGAGAACAGCCACCCCAGGGCCACACACGGCCTGACCATGTGGCGTGTTGGACTATCTGTGCCACAAAAACTGCTTTTTGCATTGCAGAAACCTCGGAAGTCGGCCATGGATCCGTGCGAAGATTAACAAAAATAATTCATGTACATGTTTAGAAAACCTAGATCTACTTTAGATCTACATGAAAAGAGCATTACCCTTGTAGCGACGCCCTTCGCTTATCCCGCTCGTCCAAACGGTTTGCTGGATCTCGTAGTGTGTCAAGTGTACACTCCTCTACACATATCCACACGGAAAATAGGTGGAGAGAACCACCTTGAGTGTGCTAGCACTCTTGGAGGTAACGGCAAGGAGGATGAGGGAGAGAGCTAGAGAGGAGAGGAGGAAGAAGATGAAGTTAATCCACTTCAATTCACCACACTCGCTTCCTTAGTTTGGCCGGCCACATTAAGGAGATTTAAACTATGTAATACCAAGAGCCATGGCTCTTGGTCTTCCTCATGAGGTGGCATACAATGATGTGTCCATAATGATGTGGAACATCATCATTGGCCGGCCCCATGCCAAGTCACCATGATGTGGCATTTGGTCAAGTCAAACTTGACCTTTCATCTTCCCTCTCAAGTCAAGTCAAACTTGACCTCTTTATCTCCCATGGATGATTAAATCCAACCATTTGATTCAAGTTAATTTAATTTAATGAATCTCTATTCATTAGTTTAAATTGACTCAATGAATCAAATCTCAATTAGACTCATTCAACACTTGAATCAAATTGAGTCCAACTCAATTAGTCTAATTTGGATTACTCTTAATCCAATTTGGTTCATCACATGAACCTAATCCTCTTGGTCCATCATATGAACCTAATCTCCATCTAATTACCCTTTGTGTGTGACCCTATAGATTCTTGTAACGTTGTCAATGCTCCACAACTGATTTAGAAACATAAGCAATGAGCGGTATCTAGCAACACATCATTGCAATCCAAGTTACAAGAATGTTGAGATCCAACATCACCTTTGTGACTACTAATTGTGACTCTCACAATATGTGACAATCTCCCTCTATCCATGATATCTAGATTGACCAATTGAAGCATAGACCGTGTCATCCTCTGTATAATCTATATCTTGAACTCCAAGTAGACTCACTCTAATCAAATGAGCTCAATATCTCATATTGACTCATTTGGGCATGACCATGCACTTAGCGGTCTGACTCTATCAAGAATCATAATGTCACTCCCATCATATATGAGGGATAGATCTCATCTAGATCACTCACATCCCTTCGCATAATTTGTTACATACCCAGTAATCGCCTTTATAGTCCACCCATTTACGGGTGATATTTGACGAAGCCAAAGTGTGCAACTCCTTATGTAGGGAACCATGGTGACTTGAGTCTAAGGACTAATAGTCACATGAGAAAGTATATGACACTCATATAACGATCCATGATACTTTCTCATGGTGGGCCATTCAGTATACATTCTCTAATGCATACCCATGTGTCAAATTGATATCTCATATCCATGACTTGTGAGATCAAGTCATTGAGTTGACCTACATGCTAGTCTCTTCGCATTAACATTGTACCTGAATGTTAATACTTGACTAGGAATGATTAAGAGTAGTATTCTCTATATCATCTCATTATCGATTCAACTAATTGATTGATATAGATAAGAACCTTCTACTTAAGGATGCTATTATACTTAGTTATTTGGCACCAATACAAATAAGTATAATAACCATAAAGAAATGCCTTTATATATATAGGAATATGATACAACAAGTCCATACAACAATCATCACATGATTGGCTCTAGGGCTTTCACTAACTATCTCCCACTAGCACTAGTGCCAATCACTGTAGTATCTAATACCCAATGACCTAGTGTGACCATCATGCTTTTTTTGTGCCAATGTAACGCCCGAAAAATCTTAGGAGTTTTATAGATAATGAGGCATGATAATAAAGGGGCCCTTATGTGGGTTAAAGAAAATAAAGATAATTATGCATGATGATAATAGGCTTACGTGGGATTTAAAGGAAATAAAAGAAAAGATAAAAGAAAAGAAAATTGGACAAGAAGGGGTGAGTCACCAAAAAAATCCAATAAAAATTTTATATGATTAGTGAGAAGTCACGAATTTAATTGAAGAAGGAATTAATTCTGTTAAAGAGAGAAATTTAAGGAAATTTATAAGGGAATATGTTAAGCCTTGATGGTTATAAATTTAATCTCCCTAATACCCTAGAGGACACCTCTCTACTTTGTCTTGATCCCTCCACTGCTGAACCACACATCAAGGAGAATTCTCTCCTAGGGTTGTCTTCTATGTCGAATCCAAGGAAAGGTGGGATTCAAGAGACCTTGGAGGGCAGCTGCTAGGGTGGGATAGAAGGTTGCATCTGATTAGGTTTTACAAATATAAGTTAAAGCAATCGAAGGTAAGAATTCCCTCACCTGCAGTACATGGGTTTCTCTCGAATGGCTTTCATGTTCCTAATGTTGTGCTATGCAATAAAGAGTTTTTCATGTTCTTCTTTTCCATGTATTGCATATGATTAACCTTAGTCGAGGTTCCATGGTTGATATTGCTTAAGACCCTAGGACGAGGTTCGTATAAATTTTGTTAAGCAGAACACGTACAGAGGCCAACACATCGCTCTTTCACGACCACGGGCATGTCGGGGTGGCGGCGGACACGCCTATCTTTGCCGACCGCAGCGTGTCGGGAACAATGGGTACAAAGCGTGTTGCCCGGGCACAAAGCATGCCGCTCGGGCGCCAGGCGTGTCGCTCGACCGTGGGAGGTGCTGCTCGGCTAGCAAGTGTACCTCTCGGCTAGCAGGTGTGCCGCTCGACCACGACACGGGTGTGTCATCCAACGCAGGCCAGTTGTGCTGGGCTCGGGAAGATTAAAAAGGACAAGAAAATAAATAAAATATATATATATATATTTCTGAACATGATTCCGAATGATTTTCCATGTTATGCTAGGTATATATATGGTATTGATATGATGCTAGTTAGACGATATATTTGCATGATTTCAGACCTTATGTCCATGTTAACGGCTGATGTAGGACCATTGTATCATAATGTATATGTTAAGTTTTGCTCATTTTATCATGATGTACCTGTTTATGTTCATGAACGATAGGCACCCCAATGCTATGGTTACGTAAGGCTTATGAATATGAATTGGTTAAGAAATGTTTCCCTAAGAGTAGGGACAATAACACTCTTTATGTTATGTCAAAGAACATGTATGCTATTTTACTTTACGCATGGCTTGTATCCAAAGTTGCCCCTAGGTCGAAGTACGGGCCTAGTGGTAATGACACGGTCGACGTGCCGACGGTCAACGGTCGATGACCACAAGGGGTCGCCAAATGGGCCGCCGAATGGACCGCCAAATGGTAGAGTCATGGATACAATGCTGGGCCCTAATGTTGAGATTATGTTTAAGTACTTATGAAAGTATATGTTTTCAAAGAGCATTCTACATATAACTATTCCATGTCTATGTTATTACGAGATATTATGTTATTGTGATAAAAATGCCATGGGGATACATGTCCTAGATGATCATGTCACGGATTGCTTTACTCATGAATTTTGAATGCTAAGTCTATATGCCTCTTGATGATCATGTTAATAGTTACATCCATACTATGAATATATGTTAGTTAAATGAACGTGTCACTATCTTATGTGTAATTTATGTCGTATGGCTTTTGTGAGTAGGAAAGGATCTTACTCAGCATATGTGCTGAAAGTGTCGTTTTTCCCTTGTACTGTAGAGCAAGGCAAGGAATGGAATAATTGAAGGGAGCAGCAGGAGGCAAAGATGTGTGTGGCAGTGGCATGGTGGACAAGATTTAGTTTATGGTTTGGGGAGATTATGCATGTTTTACCGATTAGTGTTAAGACTTAGATGATGTTTTTGTTTTGGTTGTCACTCTCGTTTATTATATAAATCTCGAATTTCTTTAGTACATGTTTAGTTAAGAAAATTGCTAAGACCGTTACATCATAATTAATCTGTTAGATGGACTAGGTTAATATAGTTAGCTTAAGAAGGGATTTTATTGTTTTAAATGCTTCCGCTGTATGTATATGCATGTATGTATGATCGCGTAGCGCCGCCCTTCGCTCCCCTCTGAGGTACGGGAAGGGCGGGCGTTACAGCCAAAGCCTTGGTCAAGGGATCTGCGACGTTAGCCTCTGTGGGCACTCTGCAAATCTTCACATCTCCTCTATCGATAATCTCTCGAATGAGATGGAAGCGCCGTAGTATGTGTTTGGTCCGCTGGTGTGAGCGAGGTTCCTTAGCCTACGCAATCGCTCCATTATTGTCACAATAGAGCTCTATTGGATCTGCTATGCTAGGAACAACCCCAAGCTCAGTAATGAACTTGCGGATCCAAACTGCCTCCCTTGCTGCCTTTGATTTTGCAATATACTTGGCCTTTGTTGTAGAATCAGCAACTGTGTCCTGCTTCGAACTCTTCTAGCTCATAGCGCCACCATTCAAGCAAAACATGAACCCTGACTGCGATCCATAATCATCCTGGTCAGTTGGGAAGCTGGCATCGCCGTAACCCTTTACAGCTAGCTCCTCATCACCTCCAAATATAAAGAAATATTCTTTAGTCCTTCTTAAATACTTAAGAATATTCTTGACTGCTATCCAGTGACGCTCACCTGGATCTGACTGGTATCTGCTCGTCATGCTCAAAGCATACGAGATATCAGGACGAGTACGTAGCATGGCGTACATGATAGATCTTATGGCAGATGCATAAGGGATCTTATCCATGAGGTATCTCTCCTCTCTAGAAGAGGGACTTTGAGTCTTCGAAAGACTCACACCATGTGACATCGACAGAAGTCCCTTCTTGGAATTCTGCATGGCAAACCGTAGTAATACCGTGTTAATATATATACTCTGACTAAGGCCAAGCAATCTCTTAGATCTATCTCTATAGATCTTGATGCCTAGAATACATGTTGCTTCACCTAAGTCCTTCATTGAGAAACACTTCCTCAGCCAGGTCTTCACAAATTGTAGCAAAGGGATGTCATTCCCAATGAGTAGTATGTCATCCACATACAATACAAGGAAGACAACTGTGTTCCCATTAACGCTCTTGTAGACACAGGGTTCATCTTCATTCTTGATGAAACCAAACTATTTGATTGCATCATCGAATCGAAGATTTCAGCTCCGAGCTCCTATAGCTTTCCTAAGGTCTCCGACTGTAGGCACTTATCTGCCCCAAACGAGGGTCATTCTCTAGAGTTAGCATAAAATTTCAAAGGCATGCTCGGTATTGAGAGAAATTGGTAGGAGTTTCCTCATTAACCTAACTTGGTCTCAAAGGGGCACCAAACCATTTCCACCCATGACAACTTTTTTTTTTTTTGCACTCTCATTTCTTCTCTCATTTTTTTTTATATTTTTTTCCTTCTTCTTCTTCTTCTTCTTTGTATCCTCACAAGTATTTTGATTTTTCCGAATGGGCTTGCACAATCCGAGCATCTCCAATAACTAAAATGCTAATTCTAGAGTCACCTATGGATTCCAAAGTACTAGACTATTGGGATGAATCATAACTACGTATGTACTAGATTCTCCCTTTCAAAATATTAGATGAGTGTAAGTGAGAGTAAAAGCTAACAAGTGAAAATTTAGGGCATCCAATAAAACATCTCAAAATTAAGTACTAAGAGATAAATGAAAGTAAACTACTTATAACATTGGAATATAATGTCAAGGTTTTCAAAAGTATTACTGAGGCAACTTACAAGAACAAATAACTAAGTGCTGAGAGAAACCTAAATACTACATTCACGAACAACTAAAATAAATGCAAACAATCTAGAAAAGCAAATGAACAAAGCAAATGAACACTAAACCTAGATGTCATAAAACTAACACTAGCAGAAGAATATAGCAAAATGTAGGTCTCCCCCAGACTGAAATAGTAACTGAACCTCTAGCGTGGCGGCCTAAGCGAGAAATCTAGCAGTCTTGGCATATCGGCCTCGTAGGAGAGTCACATGCTCAGCCGCTGGTGCCGCATATATATGTGGTCAATCTAGGAACTGGTGGACGCAGCGGCTGCTCTGTGCTCATCCCCCCTTGCCCACTATGAACATGCATCTCACATGAACTATCAAACCTCTTGACAATAGGTGGGCTCCTTCTGAAAATAGTGCTGGGCCTAGCCGTAGAACTCCTTAACCCGCTGGAAATGGTCCCATAAGCCCTGAAACTTGATCTTCACATAGATGATGTGCTCCTCCTATCACTTCCCCTGTGTCTGCTGCTTCGTGAAGATGTCATCGTGGTGCAATCGAAACTTTGAGAAGTCATAAGTAGACGATCCTGTATTCTTCTTAAAAGAATGAAATGCATGTGGTACAGGTGTAGGATCAGGGCGTGGACTACAAGGGCTCCTATACATGGGTGGACCCGAGGGGTGAGTGATGTGAAGGTGGTGAAGGGGGTGCATGGGTAGAGGGTCCCTCATGTGGTGGGGACTCCACTTCCCTATCCAACCGTCAACTGGCACGGTTGGTGATGGTGGTACGATTAGTATCGGGGAGCCTAAGGGGTGATAAGTTCTTTCTTACAAAACAAAAATAATTACCCTCTATCACTATCATCTTCATTTTCTTGCACACCCCTAGGTCTATGCTAGGGCTCCCCTCTACTCTATCCAATCCCTCACAATCGTACCCCATTGTATCGCATATGTGACACAATAAATCCCCTAAGATAATGTCCCCCTTCGGTACTTTACCTACCTTAACTAGATGTCTAATAAAATGAGACCCCACATCAATAGTATTTCTCTCTTGCAACATATCTCATAGGCAAAGAAGTTCGCTCAACCTCATGATTCCATCACTCTCTCCCTTACCAAAAATAGTACTTGCCATGACCCAGTGAATATATTGAAAAATAGAGTTTTGGAGATAGGATGCTTTAGCTCTAGATAGGTCATATGCGTTTTCCTTTGTCAAATCAAACCAAAATAATCTTCCATTGAATTTGTTAGGGGTTCTCCGTTATCCCCCACTAGGTAATCTGAAACAGAGGTTCCATTGGTTTAGGGTCCACTCATGTTCAATGTTAAATAACCTAAAAGTGATTTTTCCTTCTAGACTATCTACACCAGATAAGATCTCCGCATTCACCAAACTCAAGAAATCTAGAACTACCCTAGAGTAAGTTGGGCACCTAACTCCCATATGATCTCCTCCCAACCTACTTTTGCAAGCAATCCTTGCATATCCCCAAATAGACTTAGGGTTTCTAAAAAAGGCACATCTAGATAGTGAGTAGCAGTTATCTTGCTAGTAGAAAGCATGTTAAATCTATTCCTATATGCATCATATTGAAATATTATGCCTAGAGGGGCATTACCTTCCTTTGATTCTTGTTGGGCATTTCTTCCCCTCGACCTTGGCCTTGAAGAGGCAACCCTAGTTGCATTGTGATTTGTCCTCTTCATTATTGCTTCTTGAAGGCTTTTTGAAGGTTGGAGATGGTTGTTTGGAGGTTGGAGACAAGGGAAATAGAGGCTTAGAGAAAGGGTGTTGAGTCACATGATCGATTTGGGGTCACCACATGACTCACTCCCCTTTTAAAGGAGTGCAACATGACCGTGTGAAATTCACACGGTCAGCCATGTTAGGCTCTACCCTAGGCACTTGAGAAAAGTTTAAAAAAAGGCATGGTCGTGTGGAATTCACATGGTTGGTCGTGTGCGAATCTGGAATTCTCCTAGAGTGTCACACGGTCCGAGACTTTCCACATGCCCTACCGTGTATTCTTCTGCCTGTTGGGCACGACCGTGTCAAATCCACATGACCACCCGTGCTTCCTTTTGATGTTCTAAAAACAATCTTCCTTCTACCTAGCAAGTTCTATATGACCCAAAAACACTTGTAAGAATTCTAATGGACAAAAATCTATGCCTAAACCTAGCATGCATGAATGCAAAGAGACTAAAAACACATAAAGTTAAACTTGGGTTGCCACTCAAGAAGAGCTTGTTTAAGGTCTTTAGCTCAACCATACTCCTGTACTTCAACTTGGCTCTGGGGGCTCCGTAAACCTCCACTCATCAACGTTAGATCTTTCAACTCTGCTATGTGCCTTAGCCCTTGTAGGAATAACATACTTATCCAGTGCGGGTTCTAAACCTGTTGTGCCAACAAGCTTGAACTCCAATCTATTGTCTCCTACCGTTAGAGTCAGCTTATGATTCTTCACGTCGATGATCATTCCTACTGTGGCTAAAAATGGTCATCCAAGAATTACCAGGATTTTTGGATCTTCTTCCATTTCTAAGACTACAAAATCCATGGGTAGTGTAAAATCTCCTACCCTGATGGGAACATCTTCCAAAATCCCCAGTGGGTATCCGTACGAATGGTTCGCAAGCTGTAACGTCTTAGTTGTCAACTTTAGATTTACTAGCCCTAATTTCTTGCATAATGTGTATGACATCAAACTCACACTGGCGCCCAAGTCACAAAATGCCTTACTAATCATGGTCGTTCCTATATGACACAAAATATAGAAATTCCCTTGATCTTTTAGTTTCTGATGGTCCCATTTTGGAGATAAGCACTGGATTCTTCTGTAAGGGCTACTATCTTTGACCACTCGACCTTCTTGTAGTGTGCCAAAATATCTTTCATAAACTTTACAAATTGGGGCATTTTTGTGCAAGGATTCCAGTATCGGTACATCCAATGAGATTGATTTCAACATGTTCAAGAATTTACCAAACTTAGCATCTCTCTTGGCATTGGTTAGCCACTGTGGGAAAGGTACTAACATGGGTGGTTACATCCTTAGTGGAGATTCATGCTTCATTTTATCGACTCTGTCCCTTATGGTCTTCTCAAGTAGTTCTTTCTCCTCCAAGCCTTGTGTTGGATTGATTTGAAATGCTAGAGGGGGGGTGAATAGCATTAAAACTTTCTTTTTTTTCGTTTGTTTAAAAACCGAGTAGATAATTAATTTGCAGCGGAAAAGATAAGCAATAAAAAGAGAAGACAAATATTTTACTTGGTTCGTAGCCTTCGGCTACTACTCCAAGGCCCTAGTGGTCCTTGACCACGCACGGAGGGCAAAACACTAAACGAACTCCTCCTCGTTGGAGGTAGGAGTTAATCGATACAAGAAAGAACAAAACATGAGGTAGAGGGACACTCCCCCTCTCCTCGTTTACGATAAAAGCTCTGAAACAAGTAAATAAACAACTGATATAAAGCTAATACCGATGTACAAAAACTAAAGAAAATTAAACCTAGATGTCGGAGAGTTGTAGCTTTGCGGAGGCTTTTGGAAGCTTGGAATTGATGAAGAAACCCTAGGATTGGCCCTCCTTTTATACCCTTTGAGCCCCTTTTCGAGAGGAACCCTAGCCAATCACAATTGAGCACCAATCTCCTTGAAATGGGGTGATAAGCCTTGACTCTCGGTGATCATTGACCATCACGATCGATGGTAGCATCGATCGAGGCCGACCTCCGGCAATGATCGATTGACGGCAATGAGTCCTCCGTCGGCAATGATCGATGCTTGCTGCAAGTCAAAATTATCTCAAAGAAAACATTATTTCGACGGCCTTCGACCGTCTGATCTCGACCTAGACCATCGATGGGATGTCTTTGGTCGGATCTATGCTTAAGACCATCCCCGTAAGGAGGATACGACCTCACTTACGCTCGAACACACGAGCTTACCTCGATACTTACCATGTCGCTTTTGCTTCTGGCCTTCCACTCGATTCCTTCGGCTCCCTCTGAAGTCACTCGAGTGTTGCCCGACCACCGCGGCTTCCTCCGGATGTCGCTAGCCTTCAGCTCTAGCTATAGCAATCTTCTGCACACTCGATTCAGCTCGTGAGATAACGACATGAGCTTAACTTTGTATCATTTTCTATAATCAAAACTCAGGTTCGACTTAGGTGCCTCATCGCACCAACAATCTCCCCTTTATTTATGGCAAACCCACATACAAAGTTAAGTAAATAGCAAGCATGAAGAATAATGTGCATTAGAAACAAACAAAAAATAAAGAAGATTAAGTTGGAGTAGTAAGGATTTTCTTCAAGTACTCCCCCTTGAGGAAACCTCCCCCTTGACCGAGGGTGAGTCTTGAAGAAAGACCTTAATCCTCCTCTTTGAGGGTTGCTTTAAGTAATTAACATTACTTAAGGTTGGCCTTTGTAAAATGTTTAAGTTAAGAGTTCTTCTTAACTTGGCCCTTTCTCCCCCTTAAGTAAAACATTAAGGGCATAATGTTTAAAAATAAGTAAAACGTTGATGGAACAAATAAGTTTAAGTTAAGAATTCTCTTAACTTGGCCTTTAATAAGTTTTCAAAAGTTAAGGAAAAATTTGACCCCTAAACTTTGGCTTGACCCCTAAACTTTGGCCTTTTTCTCCCCCTTTTGACATATATCGAAAAGAGTGAGGGTGTGTGTGGAAAACAAAAAATAAGTGTTAAATTTAAAGTCCAAGCATGTTCCACATTATTTTGAAAATAATATACTGAAAATAAGTTCATCTATAAAATGTTCGACTCATATTTGGCTTGATTGATATAAAAGATCAACACGTCCTGGTCAGAGTCGGTTAGTATGTATGATTATACTCCGTGGTTCATGGCGATGCACTAGCTCTACATCTGGAACCAGGAGTAAGGTCCTTACATCTCACGGCCATCTACGTGGCTAAGTACACAAACACATTAGTCCTATGTGTTGTGAGATGTATTGGCTCCTTAAATCTATAGGTGCATGATATCTAAGGTATGTCCTATGCCAGTTCCATAAAAATTAAATTTAAGAAATAGTAGTAAGAAAATATAATTTGCAAGTTCCTATTCTACTACGCACATGCCCAATTTTCATCTTAACAGACTAAATTCGGCTTCGGGTAGGGGTTTAGTAAATAGGTCTGCTAAGTTAGACTTTGATTCGACGTATTCAAGTTGTATGGCTCCGTTGGTCACATATGTTCTCGAATGAAAATGGTGTTTGACCTCTATATATTTGGTCCTAGAGTGACATATCGGATTCTTAGTAAGATTAATTGAACTAATGTTATCTACATGAAGTTTAGTATGTTGGGTTTCCGGCACCGCGACGTGTGTGTGTTCGATCACGTTTCGTAAACATGAACACAGCGGAAGCAATAAAAATAATAAATCTATATTTATTACAACACACACAACACACGCATGCATATTACAACAAGTGTAGACATAACCGTAAATTTAAATTTGCAATAAAAGGAAATTTATCTACGTTATACCTTTCGTATGACGTGTAGCGGGAACGGCATCAACCGGAACGATCCTTGCTAGAATCGTCTCTATCCGTATCCACGCCGAGTTCCTCGGGATGACTTCGCTAAGCAACGAGCTTCGTCCTCATACGGGTTACTAGCCTCGTGTCGAAGACGATGTGATCGAGAGATGATCACGATCCGAATCCAAATTCGGATCCTAATACAAGTCCTCAAAACTCGCTTCTCCGGAGAGGTATTCGTCAACCAATTGACGAATCCTTCGTCCTCCACCTCAGAGGATTACCGGAGATCGAATCCCCGGTAAGTTAGCCACTGTCAGAGCTCTAACCGTCGTCCAAACGATGCTCCGACGAGAGGAGAACAAGCTGTCCAGAAAACTGGACAGCTTTGGTGGAGGTGATAGGCGCCGGCCAACCAAGGGAGATAGAGCTCACCTTGATGCCAAACTTGAAGGAGATCACCGGAGCACTAACCGGCAGCAGCTCAACGCCGGTGAGGGAGAAGGAAGCAGCCTTCTGGACGCCGGTTGGAGCCTCAAGGTGGGCGGCGGCAAGGAGGAGGAGATTTAGCTCCAAATTTCTCCAAGGAGAGGTGGGCGGCAACTTAGGGTTGTGGATTAGGGCTTAAACCATCCCTTAAGCCCTCTTTTATAGAGAACTAATTCTCTTAATGGTTATTGGATCATAACCATTAGGCCCGTTAACCCGCTCCATTAAGATAAGTTAAAATAAACCAAACCATGATGGTTTATTTTAAGTTAAAATGAACCGAACCAACTTTTGGTTCATTCGTTTAAAATAAACCAAACCCTTTGGTTTATTCTCCTCCATTGGATTAGAACCAAACCATTTTGGTTCATCCATTACTTCTTCATAAGATTCGGCCCATCCATGCTTCCATTGCGACTGAAACGATTTCATGCTCGCTTTATGTTTGGTCCAACCAAACCTAGTTTCTCTCGGTCTGAGAATCCCATTCTCGAGCTCGTTTTAAATCCTTGGGATTACGCTCATTGTGCGTGTGACCAAATAGGTTCTCGGTTTATGTTGGCCGTCTATAATTAACCATTAATTATAGAACGATCATGAGTGGCACCTAGTAGTACATCATGATCCCCAATTAACCGAAAAGATCAACGGTTGATCCAGAACTATTTCTGAAACCCTTCAGCAGCTCGAATGATTCGTGCCCCATTCCCTTCACTCATCTTATACCCACTTTGTTCAGGACATGGTCTATAGTGTCAGTCCCCACTAGGCTGACTAAGTCACACCTAGCCGAAGCATCATTTCCTCGTCTTACGGATTCTAGTTACTGAACATGTATCGAAGAGTACCTTACTCTAAACATGTAATGCTTTGGCCAAAGACTTTAGTAACAATCTGACGAGAGGCCATGGGTATACATCTTCTCGCAAGGAGTGGTGAATCCTTTATAGGCTATTCAAACACTTTCGATCACTTCGACTTATACCCAATCATCCCGGGTCCACATCTCCTTAAAGATGCTTGCTTAAGATGTCAAAGCATAAGTCTCTATGATCAAGATGACTTGAATACCGCAAGTCAAAGGAACATCGCACTTAAGCCACAGTAAGAACTTCATTGACATATCTATATATGCAGAGAACCATATGAAGTCTTACGGCTGGTCACTCCAATGAACTAGTTACCATAACTAGCATCCACGATTAACTTCGGACATCACTATGTCACCAGCCAGTGAGAATCAACTGCTTGGATACACCAAGGAGTATACCTTGTGCTAGTCTCGACAGAATTGATGGTGTCCAAATCCATCAATTCATCGACTAGGGATAATTTCGATACATCACAATTACACATGTAGAGATACTCACTAGTTGTGATCCAATCACAAATTCTCTCATGCTGTGAATCGTATCGTGGACATTCAGTAAATGAGTTTAAGATCCAATCAAATACATAAAACATGTATACTCAAATAGTGAATCTTCATTTATCATATAAATGGTTCATACATAAGGCGATTGCCTTAGGACATCTCTCATATATTACTAACAGACTCCCACTTGGCCTAATGTCAATCGCTACGGTATCCAATACCATAAGCTCTAACATGACCCTCAAACTTATTTTGAGGTAATGCCTTAGTCAAAGGATCCGCTAAGTTCCTTTCAGTGGGAATTTTTTCGATTTGTATTTCGTTCCTACTGATGATCTCTCTGATAAGATGATAGCGGCGAAGCACATGTTTGGATCATTGATGAGACCACATCAAGTTCATAGATGAACTTCTTGATCCAAACCGCTTCCTTTGCTACTTCCAAAGCTGCAACGTATTCTGCCTTAGTGGCAGAATCCGCTATAGTGTCAAGCTTTGAACCTTTCCAACTTATTGCACCTCCATTCCAGGTGAATACATACCCAGACTGAGACATGGAATCATCCTTGTCTGTCTGGAGCTGGCATCCGTATACCCACATATCACCATGTCCCCTTCTCCATATATTAGGAACACATCCTTAGTTCTTCTCAAGTACTTAAGGATCATCTTAACAGCCACCCAATGATCCATTCTTGGATCGGACTGGTATCTTCTCGTGACACTCAGAGCGTACGATACATCGGGCCTTGTACATAACATAGCATACATGATAGATCCTATTGCGGATGCATAGGGAATCTTACTCATGCAAATCCTCTCGTCTTCTGTGCGCGGACACATAGACTTCGAAAGGTGTACCCCATGCCTGATGGGTAAGAAACCTTTCTTGGATTCCGACATGCTAAACCTGTTTAGCACTCGGTCTATATATGTAGACTGCGAAAGACCAAGCAACCGTTTCAATCTATCTCTATAGATCTTAATCCCGAGGATGTAGGTTGCTTCTTCCAGGTCTTTCATGGAGAATGTCTTGGATAACCAAACCATCAATGACTGTAAGATTGAAACATCGTTTCCTATAAGTAGTATGTCATCGACATACAATACTAGGAACACGACTACACTCCCACTAACTTTCTTGTACACACAAGGTTCGTCTGGATTTTGTGAGAAATCAAACTTTTTGATTGTCTCATCAAAATGGATATTCCATCTCCTAGATGCTTGCTTCAATCCAAAAATGGACCGTCGCAATTTGCATACCTCTGTTTTATCAACCAATGTGAAACCCTCAGGCTGTATCATATACATGTCCTCGAGCAGGTTTCCATTAAGGAAAGCTGTTTTCACATCCATCTGCCATATCTCATAATCATAATGAGTCGCTATGGCCAGGAGCATCCGAATGGATTTAAGCATAGCTATAGGCGAATAGGTTTCATCATAATCAACACCTTGTTTTTGACGATATCCTTTCGCCACCAATCTAGCCTTATAGGTAATCACATTACCATCCATGTCGGTTTTCTTCTTGAAAACCCACTTGCACCCTATAGGCTTTATCCCTTCAGGTGGGTCAACCAAGTTCCAAACTTGGTTTTCATACATGGAATCCATTTCCGACTTCATGGCACCAAGCCACTTATCCCTTTCTGAACTTGTCAGCACTTCTTCATAACTGGTAGGCTCCTCATCATCATGAGTAACACGTCGTTCGATTCACTTACGAGAAATCCATATCTCTCAGGAATATTGCGTGTTCTACCAGATCTACGAAGATGTGGTGTTACAATAGGTCCAGCCGATTGCTCATCACTATGAGTTGTCGGCTGTTGTGCTTCACCAGGTATCTCATTAATGTCTATTTGAGTCTCTCGAGCCTCCTCAAGCTCGACGACACTCCCACTGTTTTCTTGCAAGAGAAACTCTTTCTCTAGAAACACAGCATGCCTTGAAACAAACACCTTTTGTTCCACAGGATGATAGAATTGGTAACCCCTTGTTTCCTTAGGGTATCCAACAAATAGACATTTATCAGACTTAGCATCCAATTTGTCTGATACAGTCTGCTTCACATAAGCAGGAAAACCCCATATCTTCAAGTAAGATACATGAGGTTTCTTACCATTCCATATCTCATATGGAGTAGTTGAGACTACCTTGTTAGGCATTCTGTTTAACAAGTAAATAGCTGTCTGAAGTGCATAGCCCCAAAAGGACTTGGGAAGAGTCGCATGATTCATCATTGACCTGACCATGTCCAACAAGGTCCGGTTACGCCTCTCAGATACACCATTATGCTGTGGTGTATATGGTGGAGTCCATTGAGACAATATACCATTGTCTCTTAGATAATCAAGAAACTCTTGACTTAAGTATTCACCACCTCGATCCGATCGAAGTATTTTAATACTCTTATCATGTTGTTTCTTTACTTCATTTCTGAATTCTTTGAACCTTTCAAAGGCTTCAGACTTGTGTTTCATCAAGAACACATACCCAAACCGTGAGTGATCATCGGTGAAGGTAATGAAGTAGCTATAGCCTCCTAAAGCTTGAGTTGACATAGGTCCACATACATCAGTATGTATTAGACCTAGTAACTCTCCCACTAGTTCACCTTTTCTAGTAAAAGGTAACTTAGTCATCTTGCCTTTTAAGCATGATTCGCATGTATCGTATGAATCCAATTCAAACGAATCTAGAATTCCACATTTGTGTAATTCGGACATGCGTTTCTTGCTTACATGGCCAAGGCGACAATGCCACATATAGGAGTCTATTTGATTATCCTTTTGAGCATGCATGTTGCTCGCTTCGATATTGAAGATGTCACTAGATACGTCCAACGTATAAACACCATTGCTTAAAGTTCCAGTCCCATAAAGAACTCCATTCAAAGTTATGTAACAACAATTGTTACTAAAAGTCAAATGGTACCCATTTCTATTTAAACAAGAAATAGAAATGATGTTCTTTATCAACGAAGGAACATAAAAGCAATTTTCCAATTCTAAGACAAGTCCTGTAGGGAGTTTCAACAAATGCGTTCCAATGGCGACTGCAGCAACCTTTGCTCCATTCCCAACATGGAAATTTGACTCTCCCTAGAAGAGTCTTCTTCTATTCCTTAGCCCATGTATGTCATTACATATATGTGAGCCACACCCAGTACCCAAGTGTTTGAGGAAATAGAATGACAATAAATAACGAAGATATCTGAAGAAGATGGGGCATCCGATGCCTTATTCTTCTTCACGGACTCAAGATAAATATTGCACTTTCTTCGCAAATGGCTCTCCATGCCATGATGATGGCAAGTTTCCTTTTGTGCTAATTCTACCTTCTTAGCCTTTCTCTTCTTTCCCTTCTGCTGTTCCTTTAACTTCTTCTTAGAACCTTTCTTCGAGGAATTAACTAATAGCACCGTCCCCTGCTCATGCTTCTCAGAAGACTCCACAGTCTTCAGCATATTGAGCAGTACCACAGATGAACCTTCTAGCATCTCAGAGGTGAAGAGGAGCTTTGAGACTTCGAACCTTTCGAATCTCACTTGCTCATCAACCAACTCACAAAGATGAAGGACTACGATATGAGCATCCATAAGCTCATGCTGCTTTCGTAGCTTGGGTTCCATCGCGGCTAGCATGATGCAACTCATTTGTTCAGAATCACTCACATGTTTCTGATAGGCCAACAATTGGTCCAGAGTTGCATCGTCACTAGGATGGGCGGGAAGAGGCGCTTCGAGCACATACGCAAGCTTTTCACCTTGAGAACAATTCTCAAGTTTCTAAGCCAGTCCAAGAAGTTCGGCCCAGTCAATTTATTCGAATCCAAAATGGAACGCAAATTAAAAGACAACATGATCAATTTTAGAAATACAAAACGAGCATATATGAGAAAGATGATTTTTAAAATGCATCAATATACATTTATAAATCCCATTCATTTTTCGAATTTCAAAAAACCCTTGAAATCAATTCGGGAGATCGTAGGTCAATCTCCGAATGGGCTGATATCCAATATAGATAAGAACAACCTTGGAGTGAGTCCAACAAGCCATTCTTAGCTATGATGGTGGGTATCAAGTATACCGAATACATATCATGTATATGTAACTATCACAATGTGCTATCAACTAATTGAATGTTTACACATACATTGGGTTGTTAACACATTAACAAGTATGCATCATATGCATAGCACCCAACTTCACCTCTCTTCACATCGACCTTGGAGTGAGTCCAACAAATCGATGCTCCAAGTTAGAGCCGACCGATTAATCACGAAATAGTTTTAATATGGTTAGAGCGCATTCAACCAATTAGCCAGGCTTAGAGTGAGTCCAACAACCCAAACTAACGATTGACCTCTGACTCTTACCATATTAGAGTTAAACTATTCCAATGATTTGAACATGTTCAGGTTCGAGCCGGGCTTGGAGTGAGTCCAACAACCCAAACAAGAAACAGAACTCTGGTTCTAACCATATTAATGGAAGGTGTAGGCTTTAATATTGTTTAAGGGTTTTTATGTCTCATCCTCTTTGCATGCAAATAACTATTATCTATATGGCATGGCACACATGACATACATCTACATGTCACGACACGCATGGCATAATGTTATGCATCTAATGCAACTACATGGCATACAATTATGTCATGTATATATTTCCTTATATGTCATAACTATTTATGGAAATAAAATATATTTAAAATTTGATTCTCAAAATCAAATCATAATTAAATTAGGAAACAAATTTCCAAATATAATCACATATTTTATTTATGGAATTATTTGATCAAGGAAATTCTATTTAGGAAACCAATTTCCTAAATCATTAAAACTACTTATGGAACTAAAATATTTTAAGATTTGATTTCCCAAATTAAATCATGATTAAATTAGGAAACAAATTTCCAGAATCTAATCAAATATTTTATTTATGGAAAATATCAATTTCAATAAATACTTCCAACTTTCCAAAAGTGGAAGATTTCCATAAATACTTCTAGACTTTCCAAAATTGAAAATTTTCCATAAATACTTCTAAATTTCCAAAATTAGAAAATTTCCAGAAATACATTATGACTATCGCAAAACCATTTTTATGATTATGTCGAAACACAACCTGGGCTCTGATACCACTGTTGGGTTTCCGGCACCGCGGCGTGTGTGTGTTCGATCACGTTTCGTAAACATGAACACAGCGGAAGCAATAAAAATAATAAATCTACATTTATTACAACACACACAACACACACATGCATATTACAACAAGTGTAGACATAACCGTAAATTTATATTTGCAATAAAAGGAAATTTATCTACGTTATAACTTTCGTATGACGTGTAGCGGGAACGGCATCAACCGGAACGATCCTTGCTAGAATCGTCTCTATCCGTATCCACGCCGAGTTCCTCGGGATGACTTCGCTAAGCCACGAGCTTCGTCCTCGTACGGGTTACTAGCCTCGTGTCGAAGGCGACGTGATCGAGAGATGATCACGATTCGAATCCAAATTCGGATCCTAATACGAGTCCTCAAAACTCGCTTCTCCGGAGAGGTATTCGTCAACCAATTGACGAATCCTTTGTCCTCCACCTCAGATCGAATCCCCGGTAAGTTAGCCGCTGTCAGAGCTCTAACCGTCGTCCAAACGACGCTCCGACGAGAGGAGAACAAGCTGTCAAGAAAACTGGACAGCTTTGGTGGAGGTGATAGGCGCCGGCCAACCAAGGGAGATAGAGCTCACCTTGATGCCAAACTTGAAGGAGATCACCTGAGCACTAACAGGCAGCAGCTCGACGCCGGCGAGGGGGAAGGAAGCAGCCTTCTGGACGCCGGTTGGAGCCTCAAGGTGGGCGGCGGCAAGGAGGAGGAGAGTTAGCTCCGAATTTCTCCAAGGAGAGGTGGGCGGCAACTTAGGGTTGTGGATTAGGGCTTAAACCATCCCTTAAGCCCTCTTTTATAGAGAACTAATTCTCTTAATGGTTATTGGATCATAACCATTATGCCCGTTAACCCGCTCCATTAAGATAAGTTAAAATAAACCAAACCATGATGGTTTATTTTAAGTTAAAACCAACCGAACCAACTTTTGGTTCATTCGTTTAAAATAAACCAAACCCTTTGGTTTATTCTCCTCCATTGGATTAGAACCAAACCATTTTGGTTCATCCATTACTTCTTCATAAGACTCGGCCCATCCACGCTTCCATTGCGACTGAAATGATTTCTTGCTTGCTTTATGTTTTGTCCAACCAAACCTAGTTTCCCTTGGTCTGAGAATCCCATTCTCAAGCTCGTTTTAAATCCTTGAGATTATGCTCGTTGTGCGTGTGACCAAATAGGTTCTCGGTTTATGTTTGTCGTCTATAATTAACCATTAATTATAGAACGATCATGAGTGGCACCTAGTAGTACATCATGATCCTCAATTAACCGAAAAGATCAACGGTTGATCCAGAACTATTTCTGAAACCCTTCAGCAGCTCGAATGATTCGTGCCCCATTCCCTTCACTCATCTTATACCCACTTGGTTCAGGATATGGTCTATAGTGTCAGTCCCCACTAGGATGACTACGTCACACCTAGCCCAAGCATCATTTCCTCGTCCTACGGATTCTAGTTACTGCACATGTATCGAAGAGTACCTTACTCTAAACATGTAATGCTTTGGCCAAAGACTTTAGTAACAATCCGACGAGAGGCCATGGGTATACATCTCCACGCAAGGAGTGGTGAATCCTTTATAGGCTATTCAAACACCTTCGATCACTTCGACTTATACCCAATCATCCCGGGTCCACATTTCCTTAGAGATGCTTGCTTAAGATGTCAAAGCATAAGTCTCTATGATCAAGATGACTTGAATACCGCAAGTCAAAGGAACATCGCACTTAAGCCACAGTAAGAACTTCATTGACATATCTATATATGCAGAGAACCATATGAAGTCTTACGGCTGGTCACTCCAATGAACTAGTTACCATAACTAGCATCCACGATTAACTCTGGACATCACTATGTCACCAGCCAGTGAGAATCAGCTGCTTGGATACACCAAGGAGTATACCTCGTGCTAGTCTCGACAGAATTGATGGAGTCCAAATCCATCAATTCATCGACAAGGGTAATTTCGATACATCACAATTACACATGTAGAGATATTCACTAGTTGTGATCCAATCACAAATTCTCTCATGCAGTGAATTGTATCGTGGACATTCAGTAAATGAGTTTAAGATCCAATCAAATAAATAAAACATGTATACTCAAATAGTGAATCTTCATTTATCATATAAATGGTTCATACATAAGGCGATTGCCTTAGGACATCTCTCATATATTACTAACAGACTCCCACTTGGCCTAATGCCAATCGCTACGGTATCCAATACCATAAGCTCTAACATGACCCTCAAACTTATTTTGAGGTAATGCCTTAGTCAAAGGATCCGCTAAGTTCCTTTCAGTGGGAATTTTCTCCATTTGTATTTCGTTCCTACTGATGATCTCTCTGATAAGATGATAGCGGCAAAGAACATGTTTGGATCATTGATGAGACCACATCAAGTTCATAGATGAACTTCTTGATCCATACCGCTTCCTTTGCTGCTTCCAAAGCTGCAACGTATTCTGCCTTAGTGGCAGAATCCGCTATAGTGTCAAGCTTTGAACCTTTCCAACTTATTGCGCCTCCATTCCAGGTGAATAAATACCGGGAGACATGGAATCATCCTTATGCATGCAGGTCGCATCCATATACCCCACATATCACCATGTCCCCTTCTCCATATATTAGGAACACATCCTTAGTTCTTCTCAAGTACTTAAGGATCGTCTTAATGCCAATGATCCATTCCTGGATCGGACTGGTATCTGCTCGTGACACTCAGAGCGTACGATACATCGGGCCTTGTACATAACATAGCATACATGATAGATCCTATTGCGGATGCATAGGGAATCTTACTCATGCAAATCCTCTCGTCTTCTGTGCGCGGACACATAGACTTCGAAAGGTGTACCCCATGCCTGATGGGTAAGAAACCTTTCTTGGATTCCGACATGCTAAACCTCTTTAGCACTCGGTCTATATATGTAGACTGCGAAAGACCAAGCAACCGTTTCGATCTATCTCTATAGATCTTAATCCCGAGGATGTAGGTTGCTTCTCCCAGGTCTTTCATGGAGAATGTCTTGTATAACCAAACCTTCACTGACTGTAAGATTGAAACATCGTTTCCTATAAGTAGTATGTCATCGACATACAATACTAGGAACACGACTGCACTCCCACTAACCTTCTTGTACACACAAGGTTAAATGCGGATTTTGTGAGAAATCAAACTTTGATTGTCTCATCAAAGCGGATATTCCATCTCTGGATGCTTGCTTGATCCATAAATGGACAAATGCATTTGCATACCTTGGTTTTATCAACCGATGTGAAACCCTCAGGCTGTATCATATACACGTCCTCGAGCAGGTTTCCATTAAGGAAAGCTATTTTCACATCCATCTGCCATATCTCATAATCATAATGAGCCGCAATGGTCAGGAGCATCCGAATGGATTTAAGCATAGCTACAGGCGAATAGGTTTCGTCATAATCAACACCTTATTTTTGACGATATCCTTTCGCCACCAATCTAGCCTTATAGGTAATCACATTACCATCCATGTCGGTTTTCTTCTTGAAAACCCACTTGCACCCTATAGGCTTTATCCTTTCAGGTGGGTCAACCAAGTTCCAAACTTGGTTTTCATACATGGAATCCATTTCCGACTTCATGGCACCAAGCCACTTATCCCTTTCTGAACTTCTCAGCACTTCTTTATAACTGGTAGGCTCCTCATCATCAATGTGTAACACGTCGTTCGATTCACTTACGAGAAATCCATATCTCTCAGGAATATTGCGTGTTCTACCAGATCTACGAAGATGTGGTGTTACAATAGATCCAGCCGATTGCTCATCACTATGAGTTGTCGGCTGTTGTGATTCACCAGGTATCTCATCAATGTCTATTTGAGTCTCTCGAGCCTCCTCAAGCTCGACGACACTCCCACTGTTTTCTTGCAAGAGAAACTCTTTCTCTAGAAACACAGCATGCCTTGAAACAAACACCTTTTGTTCCACGAGATGATAGAATTAGTAACCCCTTGTTTCCTTAGGGTATCAACAAATAGACATTTATCGGACTTAGCATCCAATTTATGTCTGATCAGCTTCACATAAGCGAGACAACCCCATATCTTCAAGTAAGATACATGAGGTTTCTTACCATTCCATATCTCATATGGAGTAGTTGAGACTACCTTGGTAGGCATTACATTTAACAAGTAAGCGGTATGCAGTGCATAAGCCCCAAAAGGACTTGGGAAGAGTTGCATGATTCATCATTGACGACCATGTCCAACAAGGTCGATTCGCCTCTCGGATACACCATTATCTTTGTAGTGTATATGGCGAGAATCCATTGAGACAATATACCATTGTCTCTTAGATAATCAAGAAACTCTTGACTTAAGTATTCACCACCTCGATCCGATCAGTATTTTAATACTCTTGTCATGTTGTTTCTCTACTTCATTCTGAATTCTTTGAACCTTTCAAAGGCTTGGACTTGTGTTTCATCAAGAACACATACCCAAACCGTGAGTGATCATCGGTGAAGGTAATGAAGTAGCTATAGCCTCCTAATGCTTGAGTTGACATAGGTCCACATACATCGGTATGTATTAGACCTAGTAACTCTCACTCGTTCACCTTTTTCGGTAAAGGTAGCTTAGTCATCTTGCCTTTTAAGCATGATTCGCATGTATCGTATGAATCCAATTCAAACGATTCCGAATTCCACATTTGTGTAATTCGACATGCGCTTTCTTGCTTACATGGCCAAGACGACAATGCCACATATAGGAGTCTATTTGATTATCCTTTGAGCATGCGTTGCTCGCTTCGATATTGAAGATGTCATCGATACGCCCAACGATAAACACCATTGCTTAAAGTTCCACCCATAAAGAACTCCATTCAAAGTTATGTAACAACAATTGTTACTAAAAGTCAAATGGTACCCATTTCTATTTAAACAAGAAATAGAAATGATGTTCTTTATCAACGAAGGAACATAAAAGCAATTGTCCATTCTAAGACAAGTCCTACAGGAGTTTCAACAAATACGCTCCGATGGCGCGCAAAGAACCTCGCTCCATTCCCAACACGCAAATTTGACTCTCCTCGACAGTCTTCTTCTATTCCTTAGCCCATGTATGTCATTACATATATGTGAGCCACACCCAAGATCCAATACCCAAGTGTTTGAGGAAATAGAATGACAATCAATAAGATATCAAGAAGATGGGGCATCCGATGCCTTATTCTTCTTCACGACTCAAGATAAATCTTGCACTTTCTTCAAGAATGGCTCCTTGCCATAATGATGGCAAGTTTCTTTTGTGCTTTCTTCTCTCTTTCCCTTATGCTCCTTTAACTTCCTCTTAGAACCTTTCTTCAAGAATTAACTAATAGCACTGCCCCTCGCCATGCTTCTCGAAGACTCCACAGCCTTCAAAGATATCGAGCAAGACTACGATGAACCTTCTAGCATCTCAGAGGTGAAGAGGAGCTTTGAGACTTCGAACCTTTCGAATCTCACTTGCTCATCAACCAACTCACAAAGATGAAGGACTATGATATGAGCATCCATATACTCATGCTGCTTTCGTAGCTTGGGTTCCATCGCGACTAGCATGATGCAACTCATTTGTTCAGAATCACTCACATGTTTCTGATATACCAACAATTGGTCCAGAGTTGCATCGTCACTAGGATGGGCGGAAAGAGGCGCTTCGAGGACATACGCAAGCTTTTCACCTTGAGAACAATTCTCAAGTTTCTAAGCCAGTCCAAGAAGTTCGGCCCAGTCAATTTATCCGAATCCAAAATGGAACGCAAATTAAAAGACAACATGATCAATTTTAGAAATACAAAACGAGCATATATGAGAAAGATGATTTTTAAAATGCATCAATATACATTTATAAATCCCATTCATTTTTCGAATTTCAAAAAACCCTTGAAATCAATTCGGGAGATCCTAGGTCAATCTCCGAATGGGCTGATATCCAATATAGATAAGAACAACCTTGGAGTGAGTCCAACAAGCCATTCTTAGCTATGATGGTGGGTATCAAGTATACCGATTACATATCATGTATATGTAACTATCACAATGTGTTATCAACTAATTGAATGTTTACACATACATTGGGTTGTTAACACATTAACAAGTATGCATCATATGCATAGCACCCAACTTCACCTCTCTTCACATCGACCTTGGAGTGAGTCCAACAAATCGATGCTCCAAGTTAGAGCCGACCCATTAATCGCGAAATAGTTTTAATATGGTTAGAGCGCATTCAACCAATTAGCCAGGCTTGGAGTGAGTCCAACAACCCAAACTAACGATTGACCTCTGACTCTTACCATATTAGAGTTAAACTATTCCAATGATTTGAACATGTTCAGGTTCGAGCCGAGCTTGGAGTGAGTCCAACAACCTAAACAAGAAACAGAACTCTAGTTCTAACCATATTAATGGAAGGTGTAGGCTTTAATATTGTTTAAGGGTTTTTATGTCTCATCCTCTTTGCATGCAAATAACTATTATCTACATGGCATGGCATACATGGCATACATCTACATGTCACGACACGCATGGCATAATGTTATGCATCTAATGCAATTACATGGCATACAATTATGTCATGTATATATTTCCTTATATGTCATAACTATTTATGGAAATAAAATATGTTTAAGATTTGATTCTCTAAATCAAATCATAATTAAATTAGGAAACAAATTTCCAAATCTAATCACATATTTTATTTATGGAATTATTTGATCAAGGAAAATCTATTTAGGAAACCAATTTCCTAAATCATTAAAACTACTTATGGAAATAAAATATTTTAAGATTTGATTTCCCAAATCAAATCATGATTAAATTAGGAAACAAATTTCCAAAATCTAATCAAATATTTTATTTATGGAAAATATCAATTTCCATAAATACTTCCAACTTTCCAAAAGTGGCAGATTTCTATAAATACTTCTAGACTTTCCAAAATTGAAAATTTTCCATAAATACTTCTAAATTTTCAAAATTAGAAAATTTCCAGAAATACATTATGACTATCGCAAAACCATTTTTACGATTATGTTGAAACACAACCTGGGCTCTGATACCACTGTTGGGTTTCCGGCACCGCGGCATGTGTGTGTTCGACCACGTTTCGTAAACATGAACACAGCGGAAGCAATAAAAATAATAAATCTATATTTATTACAACACACACAACACACGAATGCATATTACAACAAGTGTAGACATAACCGTAAATTTAAATTTGTAATAAAAGGAAATTTATCTACGTTATACCTTTCGTATGACGTGTAGCGGGAACGGCATCAACCGGAACGATCCTTGCTAGAATCGTCTCTATCTGTATCCACGCCGAGTTCCTCGGGATGACTTCGCTAAGCCACGAGCTTCGTCCTCGCACGGGTTACTAGTCTCATGTCGAAGACGACGTGATCGAGAGATGATCACGATTCGAATCCAAATTCGGATCCTAATACGAGTCCTCAAAACTCGCTTCTCCGGAGAGGTATTCGTCAACCAATTGACGAATCCTTCATCCTCCACCTCAGATCGAATCCCCGGTAAGTTAGCCGCTGTCCGAGCTCTAACCGTCGTCCAAACGACGCTCCGACGAGAGGAGAACAAGCTGTCCAGAAAACTGGACAGCTTTGGTAGAGGTGATAGGCGCCGGCCAACCAAGGGAGATAGAACTCACCTTGATGCCAAACTTGAAGGAGATCACCAGAGCACTAACCGGCAGTAGCTCGACGCCGGCGAGGGGGAAGGAAGCAGCCTTCTGGATGCCGGTTGGAGCCTCAAGGTGGGCGGCGGCAAGGAGGAGGAGAGTTAGCTCCGAATTTCTCCAAGGAGAGGTGGGCGGCAACTTAGGGTTGTGGATTAGGGCTTAAACCATCCCTTAAGCCCTCTTTTATAGAGAACTAATTCTCTTAATGGTTATTGGATCATAACCATTATGCCCGTTAACCTGCTCCATTAAGATAAGTTAAAATAAACCAAACCATGATGTTTTATTTTAAGTTAAAACGAACCGAACCAACTTTTGGTTCATTCGTTTAAAATAAACCAAACCCTTTGGTTTATTCTCCTCTATTGGATTAGAACCAAACCATTTTGGTTCATCCATTACTTCTTCATAAGACTCGGCCCATCCACGCTTCCATTGCGACTGAAACGATTTCATGCTCGCTTTATGTTTGGTCCAACCAAACCTAGTTTCTCTCGGTCTGAGAATCCCATTCTCAAGCTCGTTTTAAATCCTTGGGATTACGCTCGTTGTGCGTGTGACCAAATAGGTTCTCGGTTTATGTTGGCCATCTATAATTAACCATTAATTATAGAACGATCATGAGTGGCACCTAGTAGTACATCATGATCCCCAATTAACCGAAAAGATCAACGGTTGATCCAGAACTATTTCTGAAACCCTTCAGCAGCTCGAATGATTCGTGCCCCATTCCCTTCACTCATCTTATACCCACTTGGTTCAGGACATGGTCTATAGTGTCAGTCCCCACTAGGCTGACTACATCACACCTAGACCAAGCATCATTTCCTCATCCTACGGATTCTAGTTACTGCACATGTATCGAAGAGTACCTTACTCTAAACATGTAATGCTTTGGCCAAAGACTTTAGTAACAATCCGATGAGAGGCCATGGTTATACATCTCCTCGCATGGAGTGGTGAATCCTTTATAGGCTATTCAAACAGCTTCAATCACTTCGACTTATACCCAATCATCCCGGGTCCACATCTCCTTAGAGATGCTTGCTTAAGATGTCAAAGCATAAGTCTCTATGATCAAGATGACTTGAATACCGCAAGTCAAAGGAACATCGCACTTAAGCCACAGTAAGAACTTCATTGACATATCTATATATGCAGAGAACCATATGAAGGCTTACGGCTGGTCACTCCAATGAACTAGTTACCATAACTAGCATCCACGATTAACTCCGGACATCACTATGTCACCAGCCAGTGAGAATCAGCTGCTTGGATACACCAAGGAGTATACCTCATGCTAGTCTCGACAGAATTAATGGTGTCCAAATCCATCAATTCATCGACTAGGGATAATTTCGATACATCACAATAACACATGTAGAGATACTCACTAGTTGTGATCCAATCACAAATTCTCTCATGCTGTGAATCGTATCGTGGACATTCAGTAAATGAGTTTAAGATCCAATCAAATACATAAAACATGTATACTCAAATAGTGAATCTTCATTTATCATATAAATGGTTCATACATAAGGCGATTGCCTTAGGACATCTCTCATATATTACTAACATAGTATTCGTAAAGTCTAACTTAAAGTCGCAGAGAGTGTGCTTCATCCAAAGAAGTTGAGTGACACACTCACCCATCGCGATGTATTTGGCTTCATTGGTAGATAAGGCAACACAGTGTTGCTTCCTACTGCACCAACTCACTAGACTCGAGCCGAGAAGTTGACAACAACCACTCATGCTCTTTCTATCGAGCTTACTACCGGCATAGTCTGAATCAGAGTAGCCGGTTAGTTCGAACTCGGTAGATCTAGGATACCAAATACTGACATTAAGTGTACCCTTTATATATCTAAGGATACGCTTGACTAGAGTTAGGTGAGACTCCTTGGCACAGGTTTGAAACCTTGAGCACTTACTCACTGCAAATAAGATATCAGGTCGGCTTGCAGTTAAGTAAAGGAGACTCCCTATTATGCTGCTATAGTATTTTAAATCAATTGGGTTTCCAATTACATCTTCTTCTATATTAACATTAGTTGTCATTGGGGTATTAATAATTTTAGCGTCTTGCATTCCAAAGCGTTTAATTAATTCCCTAGTATATTTGCGTTGATGTAGGTATATTCCATCTTTAGTTTGTTTAATTTGTAATCCTAAGAAGAAACTTAATTCGCCTACTAAATTCATTTCAAATTCGCTTTCCATAAGTGAAATAAACTCATTTAGTAGGATTGAGTTGGTGGTTCCGAAAATAATATCATCTATGTAGATTTGGGCTATGAATATGTCTTTACCTAAGGTTTTTACGAAAAGGGTTGGGTCAACTACACCTTGGTTAAAGCCTTTGGACTTAAGATAAATCGAAAGTCTCTTGTACCAAGCTCGCGGAGCTTGTTTAAGTCCATAAAGAGCTTTCTTTAATCTAAGGACATGATCAGGTTTGTCTAAACTTTCGAAACCGGGGGGTTGACTAACATAAACTTCTACTTTAATGTATCCATTTAAGAATGCAGATTTCACATCCATTTGAAACAATTTAAATTCTCGATGTGCTACATATGCTAATAGCATTTGAATGGACTCTAATCTAGCTACTGGGGCATAGGTCTCGTCGTAATCTAAACCTTTGACTTGACTAAACCCTTTAGCAACTAGTCTAGCTTTATTTCTAACTACTTCACCTTTATCATCAATTTTATTTCTAAACACCCACCTTATTTCAATGATTGTTTTATCTTTAGGTGGTGGTACTAATTCCCATACTTCGTTCCTAGTGAATTGAGCCAACTCTTCTTTCATTGTAATAATCCAATCGGGATCAAGAAGAGCTTGGTCAATAGTTTTGGGTTCAATTTTAGAAATCAAAGATATTTGACTAAGATTTATGTATGAGGCTCTAGTTCGAACTCCTAGACTTGGATCACCTATCACTTGGTCGATAGGATGATTCGTTTGAGTCCTAGTTGGATTTGGATTTGAGTCTACAACTTGATCCATAGGATGGCTTGTTTGAGTTCTAGTTTGGTTGGATTCATCTATCACTTGATCAATAGAGTGACTTGGTTGACTTAGGTTAGGATTAACACTAGACCTGATCTCCGGATCAGAGTTAGGTCTAGTATGAATCGGCTCGCTAATTGGGGTTGCCGAGGGTTTTGTAGGTTCGTGTCCTTCATCGAATACTACATTGATAGTTTCCTCGACTCTAAGGGTGTCATGGTTATATACTCTATAAGCTCTACTTGTAGTTGAGTATCCTAGAAAGATTTCGGTCGTGGTTTTGGATGTAAACTTCCCTAGGTAATCTGTAGTGTTTAGGATATGTACCTTACACCCAAATACCCTAAAGTACTTGATGTCAGGTATTTTATCGTGATAAATTTCGTATGAGGTCATAAGGTGCCTCTTTACCATAAGGATCCTATTTTGGACATAGCACGCCGTACTCACGGCTTCCGCCCAAAACCTATCAGGTAGGTTATACTCATTAAGCATTGTCCTAGCGGCTTCTTGTAGGGTTCTATTTTTGCATTCTACTAGGCCATTTTGTTGTGGAGTTCTAGGGCAAGAGAACTCATGGTGGTATCCATTTAGGTTACAGAATTCTGTAAACCTATGGTTTTCGAATTCACCACCATGATCAGTCCTAAGTCTTTTGATTTTAATGCTTTGTTGATTTTCTATTAACTTAAATAGGTTGATTAATTGATCTAGGGTATCACTTTTGTGTTTGATGAACCTAACCCAAGTAAATCTAGAGTAGTCATCAATAATGACTAAACAGAATTTAATTCCGTTAAGTGACTTAGCTCCGTGTGAATCAAATAGATCCATGTGTAGGAGCTCAAGCACACTTTTTGGTTCGTTCTTGACTAGTTAGTTGATGTTGTGTCCTAGATTGTTTACCTTGTTGACAAGCATTACATATTTTATTATCCAAGTTGTTGAGGTTAGGCAAACCTCTGACTAAATCACTCTGACTCATCTTGTGGATGAGTCTTGGGTGTGAGTGACCGAGTCGTCGGTGCCACAACCATGATTCCTCTTGCCGTGTCATAAGACACTTAGTTGAGGAGTTAATTAAGTTGATAGTGTAAATGTTGTTATTTCTATTCCCTTTAAGAATTGTTTTAGAGGTTTCGTTTGTATTAATTACGCATTCATTTTCTAGAAATATGACCTTATAGTTATTATCACACAATTGGCTTACACTGAGAAGATTATATTGAAAATTTTCTACTAATAAAACGTTTTGAATGACAAAATTTGAGTTAAGCTCAATATCACCTGATCCGATGATTTTGAGCTTGCCGTTATTTTCGAAGGCTACCGATCCTTGTCGTTTGAATCAAAGCTTCGAAAACTTGAGTTGATCCCCAGTCATGTGTCGGGAGCAACCACTGTCCAACATCCATTGATCCTACACGCAAGGTAGTTGGATCGGATATTGGATTTATTAAAAATTGGTTGAAAATTATTAACCTAAATCATCTCACCCATGTCTACATGATCAAACATGTTAATCCTATATGTTCTTGTGAGATGACTTCCAATTTTAGTTTAATTAAATTTAATGACTTAAACACTTGTCAACCTTGCGTTAGATTCGGATTTGACCATAGGCTCATCAAGTCACCTTTTCATGATCATGGCTTCCAGGTCGTGGCGAGGCACAGAGGCCTTCTTTGATCGGAACAACGACCACTTCCTTAGACAAAGCCATTTTCAAGAAAATAGAGACTTGACTCACCTAAGACCACTTCCTAGTCTAACTAGTCTAGGATACGGCGAGGTAGCTTCAGCTAGTTCCGCTCGGTCAAGTGCACCGAACTAGATACGCCTTATCTAGCCCGAATACACAAGACTCCGCTTTCCTAGCGTACTATCATCTCGCCTCGTCCTGGTACTATGTTATCAAGTATTGACGAGTTATAGTCCTATCTAACCATTCTAAAAAAAAAGAAAAATCAAACTAAATAAAAACCTAAGCATGCAATTTCTAAGTTAAAACACAAACAAATTTCGTACTAGCTCCCCCTGGACCGTTGAATCGATTCGGTCTCTCCACATAGTGGATTTGGTCCTTGGGAACCCAGTACTGGTTTGATCCTAAGTTTGAAATCAAGGTGGTCTTAGGGACCCATGCTTGGACACATTTTTTATGTCGACTTACAATCGACATATACGACTTATTGGTTGTGTTTGAGCTAAACCCTAGCCCGACCTTGTTGTACACGACCCTTTGCGATCCAAGTAGGAGGTCAAGTCCTTTGGATCCCAAAGTAAACCTTTCTAACGTATTCCTAAGATCTTCGACTTGACTTTTCAAGAATGAGTTCTCAACTTCGAGTTTTTCAACCCGAGTTGAGTCCTTCTCTTGAACTCGACTAGTCGAAGAGGTTAGGGCGACCTCGTGTTTGAGGAGTTTAACTTCCTCAACCAGGGTCTCGACCTTGGACTCGGACTTAGCTAACTTTTTATTTAAAAACTTAATTGCCCTATAAAGTGTAGTAATAAGAGACCGACTTACCTTAAGTGTATCTTTTGAACCGGATGCGTATCCGTGGCTCGTCTTGAATAGTGCTTCGCAGTTCAACTCGTCTTCGGTTTCCGATTCAAGTTCCTGTTCCAACTCCATCTCTGATTCCACCGGTTTAGCCATGAGGACTCGATCATTATCTTCTTCCTCGGAAGCTTCTTCCCAAGTAGCGTTAAGTGCCTTTTTGTGTTTTGGTGTCTTACTCTTGTGTTTTGGGCATTCGGACTTAATGTGTCCAAACCTGTTGCATTCATAACATCTTATGTTTGAACTTTTAGGCTTACCTTCGTTGGGTCGAGTGACGGCTCATTTTCGGCCCTTGACTATCCTCCGAACTAGGTTGACTAGTTCGGCCTCCATTTCTGAGTCGACCTCCGAATCGGACTCATCCTCTTCTTCCTTCGGGGGTGGCTTGCTGGCGGTTTTCTTCTTTGAACCTGCAAATAGTGTTATACCTTTCTCGGGTTCCAAGTTAGACTGCTCATGAAGTTCGAAATTAGAAAAAAGTTCATCTAATCTAATTTTAGAGAGATCCTTGGAGACCTTGTAGGCATCGACCATGGATGCCCACAAGGTAGTCCTCGGAAAGAAGTTTAGGACATACCTTATAAGGTCGCGATTTTCGACCTTTTGCCCGATTGCGTGTAGATTGTTGACTATGTCCTGGACGCGAGCGTGGAGTTGCATTGCCGTTTCATGTTCCTGCATTTTTAGATTATATAATTTATTAAATAGAAGGTCGCACTTACATACCTTGGCTTCATCGGTCCCTTCGTATAGCTCCACTAGCTTTGTCCATAAGTCCTTTGCGCTGATGAAGGGGTGTACACGATTTAACTCCTCCTTGGACAAGCCGCATTGGAGAATTTGTGTTGCCTTGGCATCGGCTTCGACTTGTCGTTTTGTCACAATGGTCCATTGATCATAACCCAAGGATTCACCCACTTCGTTAGTCGGAAGTGTGAAACCCGTTTGGATTATGATCCACATCTCGATTTGGGTTTTGAGAAAGCATTCCATCCAACCTTTCCAGTAACGGAAATCATCTCCATTGTAAAACGGAGGTCGGACGGTGCTAAAACCCTCGAGATGGGCCATTGGAGCAAAAAAAACAAGGAGACAAACGAAAACCTAACAACGACAAAAACACACGAAAGTACCAAGACTTGCGTCTTGGATTAGTAGTGCGGAACAAAATCTAACAAAAAGAGATAAAACAGAATTAAAATAAAAAAAATCTTTAAAATGGCTAGATTGGTGGTTTCACCAAATCTTAGCAACCCCCTGCTCTGATACCAATTGTTGGATCGATTTGAAACGCTAGAGGGGGGGGGTGAATAGCATTAAAACTTTCTTTTTGTTCGTTCGTTTAAAAATCGAGTAGATAATTAATTTGCAGCGGAAAAGATAAGCAATAAAAAGTGAAGACAAATATTTTACTTTGTTCGCAACCTTCGGCTACTACTCCAAGGCCCTAGTGGTCCTTGACCACGCACGGAGGGCAAAACACTAAACGAACTCCTCCTCGTTGGAGGTAGGAGTTAATCGATACAAGAAAGAACAAAACTTGAGGTAGAGGGACACTCCCCCTCTCCTCTTTTATGATAAAAGCTCCAAAACAAGTAAATAAACAACTGATATAAAGCTAATACCAACGTACAAAAACTAAAGAAAATTAAACCTAGACGTCGGAGAAGAAAGACTTCGTTGTCGGAGAGTTGTAGCTTTGCGGAGGCTTTTGGAAGCTTGCAATTGATGAAGAAACCCTAGGATTGGCCCTCCTTTTATAGCCTTTGAGCCTCTTTTCGAGAGGAACCCTAGCCAATCACAATTGAGCACCAATCTCCTTGGAATGGGGTGATAAGCCTTGACTCCTCGAAGCTGATCATTGACCATCAGTCGACTGATGGCCATCATCAGTCGACTGATGGTAGCATCAGTCGAGTGCTGACCTCCGGCAGTCGACTGATTGACGGCAGTCGAGTCCTCCAAGCTGGCAGTCGACTGATGCTTGCTGCAAGTCAAAGTTAGCTCAAAGAAAATATTATTTCGACGACCTTCGACCGTCCGATCTCGACCTAGACCATCGATGGGATGTCTTTGGTCGGATCTACGCTTATTGTTGGATCGAGAAGCGTCGCTAGAGGGGGGGTGAATAGCGATCGTAAAACTTTCGTTTTCGTTCGTTCGATACGCAAAGTAAACGAGTAAACACAGCGGAAAATAAAATGACACGTTTATTTTACTTGGTTCACAACCCAGTGGTTGCTACTCCATGGCCCTATCGGTCCTTGACCGCGTACGGAGGGCAAAGCACTATAACGTCTCCTCCTCGTTGGAGGTAGGAGACAACGATCACAAAATTCGGAAGTACGAGGATGAGGCAACAAGCCTACCTCACCTCGTTACAAAAAAAACAACGAATACAATAATAAAAAGTATTACTAGATCTTTGCTGACGAAGAAGATCTCGAGGTTAAATCGTCGCAAGGCCGCGTTATAATGATGTTGAAGCGTTGAGCACTTGATGAATAATTGATGTGTTTTGGAGTGGAATCCTCCTCCTTTTATAGACTTTGGCCTCTGAAATTGTCTCCTATTTCTTTGGAACGGATCATGGATTTTTCCAAATTTTATCGCTGGAAGTAGCCACGTCAACGTTATCCGCTTTGACCTAGCGCAAAGTCGAGTCGTCGCCATCACGATCGATGACTCCCATCATCGATCGATGGGCATCGATCGGCGCTATGTGTCCAGCATTGACCGGCCACCGCCACTTCCTGCGAAGAGATTAGCTCGGAAAATGATAAATACGACGGTTTCTAACCGTCCGATCTCGACCTAGACCTTCCACAGGAAGTCTTAGTCGAATCGTCGCCTACGGTCGTCCCCGTAAAGAGGACACGACCTTACAATCTCTCACTCACACGAGCTTACCTCGATAGTAGCTCTCGCTTCCGGCCTTCCACTCGATTCCTTCGGCTCCCTCCGAATTCACTCAAGTGTCGCCCGACCACCACGGCTTCCTCCGGGTGTCGCTAGCCTTTAGCTCCAGCTTTAGTACTTTTCTGCACACTTGATTTAGCTCGTGAGATAACAATATAAACTTAACTTTGTGTCTTTGCCATAATCAAAACATAGGTTCGATTATCTAGTGCCCCTGCACCAACACTTATGACCATCCCCGTAAGGAGGATACGACCTCACTTACGCTCGCACACACGAGCTTACCTCGATACTTACCATGTCTCTTTTGCTTCCGGCCTTCCACTCGATTCCTTCGGCTCCCTCCGAAGTCACTCGAGTGTCGCCCGACCACCGCGGGTTCCTCCGGGTGTCGCTATCCTTCAATTCTAGCTATAGCAATCTTCTGCACACTCGATTCAACTCGTGAGATAACGACATGAGTTTAACTTTGTATCGTTTGCTATAATCAAAACTCAGGTTCGACTTAGGTGCCTACTGCACCAACACCTTGTTCCGACTCGACAACTAATCTACTCAGTGATTCCTTTATAATCCTCCCACTCTATAGTGTCACTGATAACCACCATTTTATCGTATTATTTTGGTCCTTAATCTCACTATTTTTATCCTCTCGAGTGATTATTTATCGATTATTATTATGTTTTATGAGTTGGATTTATTTTTGGACCTTATTGTAAATTCTCCAAAATTTTAGACTTATATGCAAATTTTACATTTTAATTGTTGGAGATTAAGATGAGCCAATGGACTATACTCGAGTTGGATCAAAGATGACTTCATCTAGGGGCATAAAAAGCATTTTAAGCTGGATCAATCTGAACTGTTCATCAAGATTGAAGGCAATTCAATGAAGAGATTAGATATGCCTAATCATAACCCTTCGATAATATCTGATTGATTCTAGGCCATCCATCTAGATCTGGAGAGATCCGGTCCATACACTCAGATCTACACATCTCAACCCTTCATCCGGATTAAGTTGATCGTGATTGTCCATTCAGATTGATCAGATCCATCCATATGAGATCGGAGTAATTTCAACCGTCGGATCATATCTTGGATTTGGGTTAATTAAGTGTAGCGCCCGCCCTTATCTGCTCTCAGGGCGGCGCTACTTTAGTCTATATATTTTTTTTTATTAGCATACTACATATGGATCCGTTCAAAGTCTACATGCTTAAACAGGTTATCATAACTGAAACCTTCTTTGGCACATGCATCACCTATCTTATTCATCATTAGCATGACCACATATCTTATCTCATTTCATAACATGCATAACGAAAGGATTCGTTCATGAGTTCTAACATATCGAACCTCTTAAATAAAGGGATACTCATTAAACACAAGTCTTATAAGCGGAAGCAATGTCTTAAATTGTTCTTAGAGCATATAAATATAAACAGATAGTGAAGGGTCTTCTTCCACCATGCCACTATCACACACGCACATGGCCCCTCCTGCCACTTCCTCTAGTGCAGACTTCCTTTATCTGCAGTATATGGACAACATAAACTATAAGCATATAGCTTAGTAAGATCCTTGCCTACTCACAAAAGCCACGATTTCATCAAACTATTAGAACATGAGCATGCTGGCATAGAAATGACCTAAGCATTTCATAGCAACACTAATCAACAACATATCCGTAATAGTACAAAAAGAACTAAGCATGGCATAGAATTGTTCATAAGCGAGTTAAGCATAATTAATCTAAGCGGGGCATACTTTGAACATGAGCGTTATAATCATAAACTAAGCATGCATGAAAGACGTATTCATAAGCGTTTTAAAACTTAACAATAAGCATTCCTAACCTAAGCCTTCACAACATACATCTTAATCCTACATAAAGTACATAGGTACGAACATTCTTCAAAGTAACCATAACCATTCATCAGAAAATCCAAACATGCATAAAGGGGACGTAATCATAAGCATTTGGTTAACTTGAACATAAACATTTGTAATAACATAAACCCTAATCATGTAAGGAACATAATCGCAAGTATTCTTAACCTTACCCATAACCTTCACCACATCATAAATTCTAAACTAGCATAAAGTACATAGTCACCACATACTTAGACTTAACTCTAAACATCATAACTTCATAACATCTAGCATGCATAAAGAACCTAGTTCGTAAGCATTCAGAGCATTTAACATAAGCATACACAATATCATAAGAGTCTTTTCTTTTCAAAACATATACTTATAAATACTTCAATATCATCATAACTTCATAACATCTAGCATGCATAAAGAACCTAGTTCGTAAGCATTCAGAGCATTTAACATAAGCATACACAATATCATAAAAGTCTTTTCTTTTCAAAATATATACTTATAAATACTTCAATATCATCATAACTTCATAACATCTAGCATGCATAAAGAACCTAGTTCGTAAGCATTCAGAGCATTTAACATAAGCATACACAATATCATAAAAGTCCTTTCTTTTCAAAACATATACTTATAAATACTTCAATATCATCATAACTTGTTTGGGGGCCCTGTGTTAAGTACCACATAATGCGCGTTCCCTAATAGGTCAGTAGCGAGCCACCAGTCCTATTAGAGCAAGACCTCTTACGTCTTACCAGGGCAAGACCTCTTACGTCTTCTTGTGTCCCTATGGATTTGATTAACGACCACCTGACGGGTCGGGTACTTAACCTCTTGCAAAGTAAAATACTTAATTCTTTTCTTTTCTGGACATAATATAAAGAATGCTCTTGATCCCCATCATAAGAAGGGAAGCATCTTGATCTTATCTTGACATAAGGAGAGTTCTTGATCCCTACTTGAAAGGGAAGCATCTCCATCTTATCTTATCATAAGGAGAGCTCTTGATCCCTACTTGAAAGGGAAGCATCTCCATCTTATCTTATCATAAGGAGAGCTCTTGATCCCTACTTGAAAGGGAAGCATCTCCATCTTAGTCATTTTATAAGGACACATGCATTCATAACATAAGAGTACCCTAAAGGGGTCCTAAAGCATAAACGTGTTCATCACATAGCATGTTTCATGACACATTGCATCGTAAACATGAAGCATATTTCCTAAGCATATTCATGACATATTAAATCACAAAACATGTTCTTCACCTAGGTATATTTCATGGCACAATACTCCATAAACTTGAAACACATTCCCGAAGCATATACATGGCATATTACTTCACACAACATGTTCATCACGGCATATTACATGGCACATTACATCATAACATGAAGCATATTTCCTAAGCCTATTCATGGCATATTAAATCGTAAAACATGTTCATCACATAGCCTAATTTCATGTTGCATTGAATCATAACATATTCATCACCCAAGCATAGTTCATGTCATATTAAAAACTATACACATAGCACAATTACATATAGGGGTGTTTTCATGAAACCCTAACCCTAAAACCATGTGAAACTTGTAAGGGGGCTCAAGCTTAGGTTTTGTCCCCTAAAATTCATTCATAAAGCATTATAACCTATCTTAGCATCATGAGGGATATTTTCATGCCACCCTAACCCTAGTTACCTAGGGTGGCCAAAACCTATAAGGGGCTCAACTAGGGTTCTTGTCACCTAATATTCATTCATGAGCACTATAACTTATTCTAGTGTCATTAGAACCATTTTCTTGCAACCCTAACCCTAGATAGATGAGTTGGCCGAACCATGGAATGGGTTCAACTAGGGTTCTTGTCACCTAATATTCATTCATGAGCACTATAACTTATCCTAGGGTCATTAGAAACCTTTTTCTTGCAACCCAAACCCTAATTATATGAGTTGGCCGAAACTTGTAATGGGTTCAACTTAGGTTTAGTCCCCTAGAATTCATTCCTAAAGCCTTATCATGGCCTAACCTCATAAGGGGGAGTTTCCATAAAAACCCTAACCCTAAAAAGCCTTGGGGCCGAAACCCATAAGGGCACCAAGTTAAAATTTTGTCCCCTAAAAATTCCTATAGTGTGCATACAACCTATAGGAGTTCCCTAGCATCATTTTCATGAATCTTAGCCCAAAAACTTAATTGGCCGAAACCTACAAGGGCTACACTTCATCTTCACGAAATTTAACCTACGAAACGAATACACTGCAGGTGAGGGAAATCTTACATCCTTCGCTTTGCTTGGGGAGATGACCTAATGGAGGTCACCTAGATCTCTCCTAGCTTGCAAGGGGCTCTCGGCCAAAGGAAGAAGAAGAGAGCTTGGGTTTCGGTGAGAATGAAGAGAAGAGGAAGAAGGAAGGAAGAAGTGGCCAAGTGGAACTTCTCTCTTCTTTATAAAGGGGAGGAAGAGAAGTTTCTCTTCTCTTTGTCAAGCCTCTTCATTTACCCTCCTCCCATTTATCTATAGGTTCCCCTTTTCCTCTAATGATATGATTCTATTGGGCTTATGGTTAGTGGGTGCATCTATAAGGCTTGGCTATCTCTAGAGGTGGGGGGTTCAATTCCTAGGCTTTGCATCTCTTTTTGGCTTATTTTCTTTTATTTCTCCAAAAAGGCCTACATAAAGCCCATCATCATAAAGCCAAAAATTCTCGTAAAATTGCTAGAATTTCACGGGCGTTACATTAAGCTTGAGCAGATTTTTTCCACAGCCAACTTCTTCTCTTCTCATGCGATTTCACCCGACGCACGTGATCTCCTCTGCGGACTCCTCATGCCCAAGCACCGTCGACCGTCCACTTCCTCCTCCAAGGCCAACGGTGGTATCCTCCATCACCTCCTCTATCGCTGGCAACCACAGCTTCTTCATCCACCACCGACAACCCCATCCTTTCCAACGCCTCCAGCATCTTCTTCTTCACGCAACTCTCCATCAAATCTCCAGCATCTCTACCTACCATCATAGCTGTTGGGAGTATGGGGAATACAATCAAAGTCCCACATTGGTAAGACATGGAAAAGATCATGTGCTTATAAGAAAAAAGATATCTCCATTGGTATGAGGCCTTTTGGGTAAAGCCCAAAAATAAAACCATGAGGGTCTAGGCCCAAAGTGGACAATATCATGTCATTGTAGAGATATGTGGATATTATAAGCACTAACAATTGGTATCAGAGCCATGGTCCATGTCAAGCCATGAACCTCGAACGAAGGAAGTTGAGCTCCCACGTCCAGATCAAGAGAACCATGAGGGCTTAGACCCAAAGTGGACAATATCATGCCATTGTGGAGATATGTGGAGCTTATAAGCACTAACAATTGGTATCAGAGCCATGGTCCATGTCAAGCCATGAACCTCGAACGAAGGAAGTTGAGCTCCCACGTCCAGATCAAGAGAACCAGACATCAGGAAGGAAGTCTAGTTGGGTCGGGGGGACCGAACAACTGGCATGAAGTCCTGGTGGGTTGAAGATCGGACATCAAGCAGAGAAAATCCTTCGAGGAGGGATAGGCTTGAGGGGGGGCCCAATGTGGTCCTTCGTTTGAGGGGGGGATTGTTGGGAGTATGGGGAATACAATCAAAGTCCCACATTGGTAAGACATGGAAAAGATCATGTGCTTATAAGAAAAAAGATATCTCCATTGGTATGAGGCCTTTTGGGTAAAGCCCAAAAATAAAAACCATGAGGGCTTAGACCCAAAGTGGACAATATCATGCCATTGTGGAGATATGTGGAGCTTATAAGCACTAACAATAGCATCTTCACAGCTCTGCTCCGGTCAGCTCTATTTCAGCCTCAAGCAGCTACTATTGCAGTTTCTGATGGCAATTCAAGCAATTTCAGATTTCGTACAGCCAATTGCAATATTCATTGATGTGTTGAATGTTTTTCACTTTTATTTGTATTGAATGTATGTAATCGAATATCTTCCATGTTATTTGCATTGCACACATTTTGTTTAATTTGTTTTATGCTTGCATGATGTTTGATTAAATGTCTCTTTGAGTAATTAGGTTGTAGTTAGTTAGGTTAGATTTAATTTCATGCTTTGTTTTACATTTATGTTATTCTGCATTTGAATTGTTATTTAAATTTCTGCACTTTCTTGTTTGAATGCTTAGTTTAAGTTTCTTTTAATTTCATCGCAATCATAGATTAGAATTTGATTACTTGAATTGTCATTCGTTTAGTAGGATTAGCCTTTTAAATTCCAAACCTCCATTTTCAATAGAAAACTCAAATCAATAATTAATAATCCTAAAACTACTATTCTACTGATTACACTCATTGGGAAACTATCCGGGCTATTCACTATGCTATATTAGTGTAGAGATGGTTTGATAATTAATTTGTAACCGTACCACGATAAACTATCGTTATCAAATTTTGGCGTCGTTGCCGGGGAGTGTAATGATGTTTGGTAGACTTAGGATTGTTTGTCCATTTTTCTAAATAAAACCATAAAATTTGAGTTTTATGGTTTTTTTTGTTATATTATATATCCTTCATGATAGACCATCCGGAACAATCTGTTGGAGATGTAAATGAGTCTTTAGCAAACGTTTTTTTTATTTTATAAATATGTTTTATTCATATGATAGAATATCGAGGTAAATAAATTGGATCCTTACTGAACTTTATCCTTATCCCAGATCCGCAAAATATATATATATATATAATACTTTTCTTTTTCTATCTATAGGTAGAAAGTATGGATTATTATATAATGCTTGTTGAGCCAATGATTATTCATGATTATACATATTAAATTAAATATATTTAATATTAAATATATTTCACATATTTCATCGTGTTTTGAAATTCAATTGAATTTTATTTTCATATTATAGGAATGTTATGGTAAAACTTCGTTTGAAATGATGTGGTAGAAAGCAACGTACGACTTGAAGGACATAATCAACTGTGGATTTTTACATCCACCATTTTCCATAAAAATGAAGATGCTCTTGTCTCGACATTATTTGTTCTATTCCATTAGGAATCTAAGACAAATTAGATTGATAATACGTGATGGAGCTCAAGTAGAAAAGATTGATTTATTTATCAAGGGGAAGAATCTAGGGTTAGTGCTAATCAATCAATAAGTTAGACCAACTTTGTAAATATATTATCAATATAAAAAAAATAGAAAGGTTTAAATTTGAAACAAGTAAAAAATAACTTTTTTTTTGATAAAAAAAGTGTATCTAAATTCTTCGTATTCTATTTCTGTGGGTATTCCATTAATATTTATATAGAAGAAAATAACAAAAAACAAAAGGTATGTTGCTGCCCTTTTGAAAAGGAGTAAGGATCACCGAAGTAATGTCTAAATCCAATGATTTTACAAAGGAAAGATAAAGGATTCCGGAACAAGGAAACACTATTTTCAATTGTCTCAAGAAAGGGATCAGAATAATTGACTCGAGATGAGACAAACAAAAGAGGTTAGAGACGGCTCAATAAATGTCTAAGGATTCCCCCGGGACTATGTTAGAATTACCCAACTTGAGTTATGAGTATGAATACAATCTTTTTTTTTTCTCGAGTTCGAGCTGTATGAGGATAAAACCTCTTATACGTTTCTGGGGGAGATTGTTTATGTGCATCTATCCCAATGAGCCATCTATCGAATCGTTGCAATTGATGTTCGATCCTGAAATGAAGGGAGAGATCTTCAAAAAGTGGGTTTTTATGATCTGATAAATAATCTGTTGGTTATGTGTTCAAGTCCGTGAGGGGAAACTTCACTTCCCACTTCAACTCGGTCGCTTGTTCATGGCGATCTCATCGATGTCCCCGAATTAAAAATTTAATCCTAGACAAAAGGGAACACCCAAGCAACCTTGTTATCGATGTGCTATTCGTTTAGAGTAGTCACTTGAATAAACTTGTTGTTCAAGTGACCAACCTCTATTCCACGAATAGCCGTGGAATAGACGATGTACGGATCGTCGGCTTTTGTGTTTATGTTCGGGATTCAAGTATTATTTAGCCACATACATAAAGTAAACATCCACATACAACATGCATATAATTGAAAAAAAATTATAGATATTATACAAAAGAAGACTAATCAAAATAAACAAGATTATACCTCTTGTTATACCTCTTGATCTTCTATTGTATGCCCTTCCTCCTTTTGGACGTTGTGTGGGCGATGATCTTCCAAAAGTCGAAGCCTCCTAGATCACCAATCTTCCTTTGCTTGTTCGCTCCGAACAAAGGAAGATGATAAAACAAAACTCTTCTTCCTATCTAGAACCGGCCACCAAGTCAATAAACTCGATGTTGCCGCTGGACAAGGAAGAGAACATGGAGTATAGGAACCGGCCAAAGGAGAATCAATGAGGGCATGGGAGTCGGCCAACACTTGGAGAAGAGAAAGGAAAGCAATCCTTCTCCTTGTTGCCGCCCAAACCCTAAACCTAGCTCTCCAAATTTTTGGCCAAGGATGAAGGGAAGAAGAATAGGTTGAGCTCCAGCCAAGGTAGAGGGAAGAAGAATAGGTGCCGGCCAAACCTTAGGAAGAAGAAGAAGAGACTTCCTCCACTTGTTGCCGCCCACCCCAACCCCAAAACCCTAACCCTAGCCGCCCACTCCTAATCCTAATCTAATTAGGATTGCTTGCCGCCCAAGAGAAGCAAACCCTAACCATCATCCATCATCTTGCCGCCCAAGCCATAAGCCCCTTTATATAGAGTTTAGGCTTAAGCCTTGTTTTAATCTCCACCATTGGTTCTAGGGATTTAATCTCAACTGTCGCATCTAGAGATTTAATCTCAACCGTCGTATCTAGAGATTTAATCTCTAACATTGGATCTAGAGTTTTATTTCTATCCATTGGATCTAAGCTTCATAAGGTATTAATAGGCTACAATAGGGACCATGAGGAGGAGTTGGATCTTGGCCACCCAATGGATCAAGCCCACATAAAGTCAGATCCATTAGTGATTATCCATTCCACTAGAGGATTATCATTGATCTACCTCACCAACCCCCATAAGTTAATATGGGCTCCATATATTATTTGTACATTTTCTCCCCGTGTTTAAGATCTCGAATGTCCGTCGATTAATTAATTTACTGACTATTAATTAATCAACATCTAACTCCATGAGTAGTACCACTCAACCTTTTCATCATGTCGGACCAAGTCCACCTGCAGGGTTTACATGATGAACCTTATGAGCTCCTCAAGGAGACATCATCATCCTAATATATAGGACACGGTTTCCTCCTATAATCAATGGCACACCATATAAATAATACCATTTCCCAACTTACCGAGCCTATCGATTTAATCTATAAATCTTGCCCATTGGTAAATCAAAGAAATAAATACTAAGTATATGTGCCCGTTATTATATGGAGATTAAGAGCATGTACAATATAATATCTGAGGTCCGATTCGATTATGTAGTCAGTAATAAATCGAATCACCTCTAAGTCGGTCCTGCTCAATACACACAAAGTGTTCTAGTGTGATTTTATGGTCAAGACAAACCAATACCAAATCACACTACAACCATAACAATGGTTTGTCCAAAGTCATCTCGGTTGTGAGCCTTTACTTATACTTTACAAGGAGCCGATAACATGATCTCCCGTGTGACACCACACACCATGTTATCTACAATGTAATGTATTAGACAATATGCATAACCGTAAAATTCAAACAATGATCATGTGATTCTTATTTCAAAAATAAAGATGTTCTTACAAAAGATAGACTTTTCAGTATACATCTCAACAATCTCCCACTTATACTAAAAGACTATGCTGTCCTCATACTGCCATACATCTGATTCCCCTTCCCTCCACATGCCTATCAAAGCTCTAGCTAGAAGGGCCTTAATGAAAGGGTCTACTAGGTCATCCTCTGATGTAATCTAGGTGACAGCAACTTCTACCTCCTTTACGATTTCTCGTATCAGGTGGTACTTGCGCTCTATGCATTTACTTACCTTATGGGCTCGTGGTTCCTTTGAGTTTGCAACTGCACCATTATTATCCCAATAAATTGTGATAGTTCTGGGCAAACCAGGAATCACATCCAAGTCCATCAGGAAGTTCCTGAGCCACACAGCTTCTTTGGTTGCCTCAAAGGCTACCACATACTCAGCTTCCATGGTGGAGTTCGCCACGCATTTCTGCTTGACACTCCTCCATACAATGTCTCCACATCCCAAAGTAAACACAAAACCTGAGGTAGACATACTGTTATCCATATCAGATTGGAAGTCAAAATTCGTGTAACCCACAGGGAGTAATTGGTGTGTCTAGTAAACCAGCATATAATCCCTAGTCCTTCTCAGGTACTTCAATATATGCTTTAACGTAGTCCAATGTCCCTATCCTGGATTACTTTGATATCTGCTGACCATGCCCATGGCAAAGCAGATATCTGGTCTCGTGCATAGCATCGCATACATGAGGCTTCCTACTGCCGAGGCATAAAGAACCGCCTTCATCTCCTCTATCTCCTCAGATGTTCTAGGACACATCTCCTTAGATAAAGGAACCCCATGCCTGAAAGGTAGAAAACACTTCTTGGAGTTCTGCATGCTAAAACGATCCATAATCGTGTCTATGTATGAAGCTTGGGACAAGCACAACATCCTTTTCCTATGATCCCTTATAACCTTGATCCCAAGGATGTGTCCCACTTCTCCTAAGTCCTTCATATCAAACTGTTTGGACAACCATACCCTTACGTCTGATAACACCTTGATATTGTTTCCAATCAACAAAATGTCATCTATGTATAGTACAAGAAATACCACTACGTTTCCATCACATCTCTTGTATACACAAGACTCATCCGGACTTTGAATAAATCCATAAGACTGGATTACCTCATCAAAGCGGATGTTCCAAGACCTCGAAGCTTGCTTCAATCCATAAATGGACCGATTAAGCTTACATACAAGATGCTCTCTGCCCTTCACAATGAATCTCTCTGGTTGCTTCATATAGATGTTTTCCTCAAGACTTCCATTAAGGAATGTTGTCTTGTCATCCATCTGCCACACCTCATAATCCATATGACCTGCTATGCATAAGAGAATCCGGATAGACTTAAGCATGGCTACCGACGAAAAGGTCTCCTCATAATCGATACCCTCTTTCTGAGTATACCCCTTCGCAACAAGCCTCGCTTTGAAGGTCTCAACCTTCCCATCTATTCCTCTCTTTCTTTTGTAGATCCACTTGCATCCAATGGTTTTTACACCATCGGGTGGTTCCACTAGCTCCCAGACCTGATTTGAATCCATAGATTCAATCTCAGTATTCATTTCACTTTGCCAAGATGCTGCATCTATATCTTGGATTGCCTCATCATATGTCCAGGGATCAGGTTCATGTTCGCCAGAGACGAAATTAGAAGATTCTCCCAAGAACATGAATCTATCAGGCTGTCTCACAAACCACCCACTACGACGAGGTATCACCTATGTATCCTCTCTGACACGTGGTGCAGTGACTTGTGGTATATCCTCTTGTACCGGTGGTACTGAAGAAGTGACTTCCCCTTTTAATTCCTCCAGAACAATTTTACTCTTGAGCTTGTAGCTCATCACATAGTCTTCCTCTAGAAATCTGCCGTTCATACTAACGATCACCCTCTGATCTCTAGGACTATAAAACAAACCATCCTTCGTTCCTCTAGGATAGCCAACAAACATGCATACTTCTGTACGAGGTTCCAACTTACCAGCATCTGCCTTTAGCACATGTGTTGGACTCCCCCAAATCTGAATATGTCTTAAACTAGGCTTTCGCCCAGTCCACATTTCTGTGGGAGTAGAAGGCACTGATTTAGATGGAACTAAGTTCAGAATGTACACCGCCGTATCTAGAGCATATTCCCAGAATGAATCTAGCAACTCAGAATAACTCATCATTGATCTAACCATCTCCATAAGAGTCATATTCCTTCGCTCTACTACACCATTCTGCTGAGGTGTGCCAGGTGCAGACAATTGGGATTGAATCCCAGCCTCTGATAAGTAGTTCCTAAACTCTCCCAATAGGTACTCACCACCACGATCAGATCATAGTGTCTTGATACTTTTACCTTGACGTTTCTCCACATCAGCCTTGAATTCTTTGAACTTGTCAAAGAATCCAGACATGCAGCTTTGGCTCTATACCCCTTGGCCTTAAAAGGCCTCTTGGTCATTTTACCCTCCAAGCAAGATTCGCAGGTTGGGAAATCTTCCACCACTAATGAACCCAAAGGTCCATCAGCTATCAACCTTTGAATTCTACTTAGGTTAATATGACCAAGCCTAAGATGCCAAAGATATGTTTGGTTCATCTTCGAAGGTTCTTTTCTCTTATTGGAATTAGAAGATGAGTTATTAACTTTTATTTGCATCGAGGGAGCTTTTGGTTCGAGTGTATATAAATTTCCTATCAATGTACCTGAATAGATATTCTCCCTATTCCTTTTTATAAAAATTCTGTCATTAAAAGGAATAGAATATCTATCCATAAACAATTTAGAAACCGAAATTAAATTCTTTCTAAATAAAGGTACATAAAGGCAATTCTTAAGAACCAAAACTTTATTTTTCTCAAAAGATAAATAAAACATCTCCCACTGCAATAGCCACCACCTTCATGGCATTGCCCAAGTAAACGGTAATCTCTCCCTTAGCTCATCGTCGAGTTTCCTAGAACCCCTGCAAAGTATTGCAGACATGATCAGAGGCTCTCGTATCTACACACCAGGTGCCGGTAGATAATACCGCTAACCATGTTTCAACGACTAGACCAAAGGATATTCCTTTGTTCTGCTTCAGATTGGGACAGTCCCTCTTCCAATGTCCAGTCTGCTTTCAAGTGAAGTACTTGCCTTTTGGCTTCTTCACTCCTCCCTGATATCCTCCCACCACCTTTGCTCCACCTTATTTCTTCTTCTTCTTGCCTTTCGGCTTAAAAATAGAAACCTTCTGAGCAACCATGGCCTGAGCCTGAGCAAGCCTTTCTGTCGACTGGAGAATGATATCGACCTGGGTTTCCCCATCGATCTCAGCTCCAACAACTTCCACCTTATTCGCATGCTTAGGAGGACACTCTTCGAAGAGTACATACTTGTACTCCTTAGCAGTTAAGACAATATCTAGATTCCTTTTTCCAATCAACATTATTTGGGTACAGTAAGTTTATTTTCCTTTAGTATCATAGCAAGTGGACTGAAAGTCATTTTTGAAAATCCTAAGAATCGCATAGATCATTACTTTAGATTTCAAAAAATTATTGATTCCTCAAACAATAAAATTTTAAAATCAACCAACACCTCAAAACACCGAGAATATCGTATGCCACGATAGTGTGGACGTATACAAATTCTACATTTGTAAGAGGAGGTTTTACCCATTAATTTTACTATCTTGTCAACCTAACTTTTTGACAAGTAAAATTAATAGTTGGTTCCTCTTGGCGACTTACAAATAAAAGTAAAGGATCTCGATGGAGAGGATACTTATATTTGTATCTAAGTGTTCACCATTACTTGGTACCAAGGTAATTATCTCGGGTTATGTGCCTTATGATGTGGAAGTACACACGCTCCTTAATAATTCCCTATAACCATATTTGACCTTGTGATCCGCAAAGAAACTCATCCGATGGGGAGGAAGGCACTCAGAGCCGACGCACAAGTTTGTTTGCATCACTTGTCAAATCGTAATGGAGGCCGTGGGAATTTATAAAAATATCCCTCTCCCACTTAGTAATTTGAAATTGAGGAATTTTCTAGCCCACGACATGCATATCAAACAATAAGCAATAAATATGAAAAATAAATTATTTTCCAACTATTATGGCTTTTGTCTTCAATATGTCTCCCGTCGCATCACCATCTCGTCCGCTCCGCCTACGCCATGTACGAGCCATCCGGAGATCCGAGCCGAGACTATAATCTATTTTAATTTACATCCATCGATCCTATACTCCACGAGGTAGTGTACATGAAATCTAGATTGAAAGTAAACTAAAATAAAAAGAGTGGATAAACAATGTCGTATCTAATTTACAAAAAATTAAATACTAGCCTCGCCAACCCCGAGGATTCAACAAAATAAATATTTACACACATACAATCACATACACACATATGACCATAATAGTCGGATCTTATGCTTGCAACCAAAGAGTTAACCTACGCATATCCTACTATTATCCGGCACATATAATATATGAAAAGTGCTTAAAAATTAACCGAATCCTAAACACAAAAATGAAAACCGTGGCTATGATACCAATTATTGGTTATGTGTTCGAGTCCGTGAGGGGAAACTTCGCCTCCCACTTCAACTCGGTCGCTTGTTCATGGCAATCCCATCGATGTCCTCGGATTAAAAATTTAATCCTAGACAAAAGGGAACACCCAAGCAACCTTGTCATCGTCGTGCTATTCATTTATAGTAGTCACTTGAACAAACTTGTTGTTCAAGCGACCAACCTCTATTCCATGAATAGCCGCGGAATAGACGATGTACGGATCGCCGGCTTTTGTGTTTTTGTTCGGGTTCCAAGTATTATTTAGCCACATAAATAAAGTAAACATCCACATACAATATGCATATAATTGAAAAACAATTATAGATATTATACAAAAGAACACTAATCAAAATAAACAAGATTATACCTTTTGTTATACCTCTTGATCTTCTATTGTATGTCCTTCCTTCTTTTGGACGTTGTGTGGGCGACGATCTTCTAAAAGTCGAAGCCTCCTAGATCACCAATCTTCCTTTCCTTGTTCGCTCTGAACAAAGGAAGATTATAAAACAAAACTCTTCTTCCTATCTAGAACCGACCACCAAGTCAATAAACTCGATGTTGCCGCCGACCAAGGAAGAGAACATGGAGTATAGGAACCGGCCAAAGGAGAATCAATGAGGGCATGGGCGCCGGTCAACACTTGGAGAAGAGAAAGGAAAGCAATCCTTCTCCTTGTTGCCGCCCAAACCCTAAACCTAGCTCTCCAAATTTCTGGCCAAGGATGAAGGGAAGAAGAATAGGTTGAGCTCCGGCCAAGGTTGAGGGAAGAAGAATAGGTGCCGGCCAAACCTTAGGAAGTAGAAGAAGAAACTTCCTCCACTTGTTGCCGCCCACCCCAACCCCAAAACCCTAACCTTAGCCACCCACTCCTAATCCTAATCTAATTAGGATTGCTTGCCACCCAAGGGAAGCAAACCCTAACCCCCATCCATCATCTTGCCGCCCAAGCCATAAGCCCCTTTATATAGAGTTTAGGCTTAAGCTTTGTTTTAATCTCAACCATTGATTCTAGGGATTTAATCTCAACCGTCAGATCGGGAGATTTAATCTCAACCGTCATATCTAGAGATTTAATCTCTACCGTTGGATCTAAGCTTCATGAGGTATTAATAGGCTACAATAGGGACCATGAGGAGGAGTTGGATCTTGGCCACCCAATGGATCAAGCCCACATAAAGTCCAATCCATTAATGATTATCCATTCCACTAGAGGATTATCATTGATCTACCTCACCAACCCCCATAAGTTAATATGGGCTCTATATATTATTTGTACATTTTCTCCCCGTGTTTAAGATCTCGAATGTCCGTCGATTAATTAATTTACTGACCATTAATTAATAAATATCTAAATCCATGAGTAGTATCAATCAACCTTTTCATCATGCCGGACCAAGTCCACCAGAAGGGTTTACATGATGAACCTTATGAGCTCCTCAAGGGGATATCATCATCCTAATATATAGGACTCGGTTTCCTCCTATAATCAACGACACACCATATAAATAATACAATTTCCCAACTTACCGAGCCTATCGATTTAATCTATAAATCTCGCCCATTGGTAAATCAAAGAAATGAATACTAAGTATATGTGCCCGTTATTATACTGGGATTAAGAGCATGTACAATATAATATCTAAGGTTCGATTCGATTATGTAGTCAACAATAAATCGAATCACTTCTAAGTCGGTCCTGCTCAATACACACAAAATGTACTAGTGTGATTTTATGGTCAAGACAAACCAATACCAAATCACACTACAACCATACCAATGGTTTGTCCAAAGCCATCTCGGTTATGAGCCTTTACTTATACTTTACAAGGAGCCGATAACATGATCTCCTATGTGACATCTCACACCATGTTATCTACAATATAATGTATTAGACAATATGCATACCCATAAAAATGCAAACAATGATCATGTGATTCTTATTTCAAAAATAAAGATGTTCTTACAAAAGATAGACTTTTCAGTATACATCCCAACATAATCAAACTTATTCAAACGTTCCTGCTATTCTATATTTCCTTGTAAAAGGTGCTCAACCAATAGGTATTGTTTATGACATTTTTAGGAAAGCAGATTTATTTAAAGAAAAAATTTCGAGTTCGGTTTAAAGTTAAAATGAAAAGTTAATTAAAAGAGAAAAAGACTAAAATAAAGAAAAAAAAAGGGGGGGAGGAAGAAATAACTATATATATATAGTGTAATTATTTACTTACAATTTATTATCTATAATGTGTTCTTTTCCTGCTCTATTCATACTAAAATGTACTTCCCCTTGTTATAGGAATCTAGCAACAAACAAGGAATTAATCTTGTTTATCCTTTATTGATTGAATAAACCTGTCTATCTTTATCTCTTCCTTATTTTATCAAAATTTCTGATTTATTTATATTTTTTTTGTTTGTGCCAATACAACACAAATTTTTATTTGATTTACTTCAGTTTTTTTTTCATTTTATCACCATTCTATTCATATTTATATTGATATTGACAATGTTATATTGAACAAATATAATTGATCATAGATAAAGAAATCTCTTTATCCCGATTCTATCCTATATTGTATTATTGGATTTGGTTTTCAATTCACTTCAGTGAAATGACAGGTTTGTTTTGTATTGTCGGGTTTATTTTCATAGAAGATGTTTTTTTGTTCCTTAACTCGGGTTAAATAAAAAAAAGTATAAATAAATAGTTGGTCCGTCGGAATTTTGGCATTTCTATTAGGAATTTTGTTCTTTTTACTATAATCTATACATTTTTTTATTTTCTAATTGATAATTGATCAATAAATCAACAAGAAAAATTACAATGTTTTGATGGGGTCGTGCAGTCTAATTCAATTGGTTTTTTATTTCGATCGTATCTACATATCCAACTTTTGTTTTGAAGGGTTGGGTTGCTAACTCAACGGTAGAGTACTCGGCTTTTAAGTGCGACTATGATCTTTTACACATTTGGATGAAGCACTATTATTGGTAGAGTCTATAAGACCACGACTGATCCTCAAAGGTAATGAATAGAAAAAGTAGCATGTCGTAATACATAATATAATAAAATACGAAATTTCTTATTTTATTTTATTAAAATTGAAAAAAAAATGAAAATTGAAATGAAAGTAAAATTAAGAACTTCTCCTTACTCACATTCTTATAATTTTTTTGTAGGGAAGTGGACAAAACAAATTAAAATTTATAGTTTGTTCTAGTGAATAAATGGATAGAGCTTCATGGCTCCAATTCCAATTATTATAAACCAAAAAGAAACGAGCTTATGTTCTTAATTTGAATTAAATGATTACCCGATCTAGTTAGACGTTAAAAATGGATTAGTACCAGGTACAGGAAAGGATGGGGTCTCCCGTTAGGAGACCATTGATTAATTTTTTTTTATGAATCCTAAATATTCATTATTATGGGTTAGAGACGAATGTGTAAAAGAAACAGTATACTGATAAAGATAATTAATTCCAAAATCAAAAGAGCAATAAGGTTGCAAAAATAAAAGGGTCATTATCCTCTTGTAATTATAACGAAGATAAACCATTTTTGATAGAAAAAACAGAGTAAAAAAACCTATTGATTGGACTCCCTCTTTCCTTTACAGGGTATCCTCTTTTATTACTATTATATATATGTACATAATATCCTTTATTATGCATAATACTCTGTTTTGGCCATATTGCACTATGTATCAGTTATTTTATAACTCAATAAATTCCTTCTACCTCTGCTTCACGTGGAAATATAAATTGAAGAATTACAAGGATATTTAGAAGAATATAGATCTCAGCAACAACAGTTTCTATATCCACTTCTCTTTCAAGAATATATTTACACATTTGCTTATGATCATGGGTTAAATAGTTTGATTTTTTATGAACCCCAAAACTCCTTGGGTTATGACAATAAATTTAGTTCAATACTTGTGAAACATTTAATTATTCGAATGTATCAAAAAAATTATTGGATTTATTCGGTTAATGATATTTACCAAAATATATTTGTTGGGCATAACAATTATTTTTATTTTAATTTTTTTTCTCAGATTCTATCTGATGGTTTTGTAGTCATTGTAGAAATTCCATTTTCGCTGCAGTTAATATCTTCCCTTGAAGAAAAAAAAAATACCAAAATCTCACAATTTACAATCTAGTCATTCAATATTTCCTTTTTTAGAGGATAAATTATTGCATTTAAATTATCTGTCCGATATACTAACACCCTATCCCGCCCATATGGAAATCTTGGTCCAAATGCTTCAATCCTGGATCCAGGATGTTCTCTCTTTAAATTTATTGCAGTTCCTTCTCCACGAATATTAGAATTGGAATAATCTCATTATTCTGAATAAATCTATTTACGTATTTTCAAAAGACAATAAAAGACTATTTTGTTTCTTATATAATTTATATATATATATGAATATGAATTTCTATTAGTGTTTCCATGTAAACAATCTTCTTTTTTACGATTAATATCCTCTGGAGTCCTTCTTGAGCGAATACATTTTTATGTAAAAATCGAACATCTTGGAGTGTGCCGAATTTTTTGTCAGAAGACTCTATGGATTTTCAAGGATCCTTTCATACATTATATTCGATATCAAGGAAAATCAATTTTTGGTTCAAGAGGGACTGATTTTTTGATGAAGAAATGGAAATACCATCTTGTTCATTTTTGGCAATATTATTTTCATTTTTGGTCTCAACCATATAGGATTGTTATAAAGAAATTATCAAACTATTCTTTTTATTTTCTTGGTTATTTTTCAAGTGTACAAATGAATTCTTCGATGGTAAGGAATCAAATGCTAGAGAATTCATCTGTAATGGATACTCTTACTAATAAATTTGATACTAGAATCCCAATTATTCCTCTTATTCGATCATTGTCTAAAGCTCAATTTTGTATTGTATCAGGGTACCCTATTAGTAAACCAATTAGGACCGATTTAGCGGATTGTGATATTATTAATAGATTTGGTCGGATATGTAGAAAACTTTCTCACTATCATAATGGATCCTAAAAAAAACAGAGTTTGTATCAAATGAAGTATATACTTCGACTTTAATGTGCCAGAACTTTGGCTCGTAAACATAAAAGTTCAGCATGCAGTTTTTTGCAAAGATTATGTTCGGGATTATTAGAAGAATTCTTTACGGAAGAAGAAAAAGTTATTTCTTTGATCTTTCCAAAAATAACTTCTTTTTATTTATATTGATCATATAGAGAACGTATTTGGTATTTGGATATTATCTGTATCAATGACTTGGTAAATAGTTTATTAGTCACGACATAATAAAATATAAATAGAAGATCCATAGAGGATCTAATAGAAATGTACAAATGATCTATATTTATACTATAAATCAAGAGAAAAAAAAATATTCAGAGAATTATCATTCTGAAATGCTCACGTAGTATTGTACTGCTTGAATCAACTGAGTAGTCCAAATTCTTATTTGCACTTTACTTTCTTCTCGAGATGTTTTTTATATGTATACATAGGGAAAGTCGTGTGCAATGAAAAATGCAAGCACGTTTTGGGGAGGGATTTGTTAAATATTATAACAAGGAAAAATATCTACTCCTTCCGACTAGTTCCGGGTTCGAGTCCCGGGCAACCCATAGAAAAGAAAAAATATAAAAATAAATATTTTTTTTATTCACTTCATTTACAAATTGTTTGTCGTAGATATTTTGTGTATTTATTCATAGATATATAAGATAGATATATAAGATGGATATCTGTCTGTTCGGTTTATATTGGTTGACATTGACATATAAACCATGTTATAATGTTAGATAACAAGCCTTCTATTATCTAACTCATAACTATTCATAGTTAATACATATGCTTGGGAGTCCTTAATAAATTGAATAAACCAAGATCTTACCATGATTGCAATTTTAGAGAGATGCGAAAGTACAAGCTTATGGGGTCGCTTCTGCAATTGGATAACCAGCACTGAAAACCATCTTTACATTGGATGGTTCGGTGTTTTGATGATCCCTACCTTATTGACCGCAACTTCCGTATTTATTATCGCCTTCATTGCTGCCCCTCCAGTAGATATTGATGGTATTCGAGAACCAGATTCTGGTTCTCTACTTTATGGAAATAATATTATTTCTGGTGCCATTATTCCTACTTCCGCAGCTATAGGTATCACGCCCCAAGAGCATGCCGAGCTGAAAATCAAACGGACAACATCTCCCCTATACGTGGCAACATTTCGGGTTAATACAAAGCCCGTAGGCCCACAATAACAACAACACATATAAAAATATAACCAAACCACGACAACATAACAAACTACTACAACAAATACACAGCAGAAACAATACAACAACAATACAATTCCATACATGCATACCGGTATGACTAACACATCACAACAATAAGAAACCTCGACAAAATCTGAATATACAACATAGTACATCACGAAAACTCCAAATACAATACACAACAGACGGAAAGCCCAAAACAAACACGGGAGCCTCGGAGGTGAGATGAGATGTTAGCCAGCGGTGCTCCAAGCCGTCACGAAGTCTTCTACATGTTACCTGGGCGACAGAAAAACCCAGGATCTATGGTGGTGGTGAGTAAAACTCAGTAGGTAATAGAAAAACATATATATATGTCATATCACATGTATTTTCAACAACATAATCTAGAGGTACAACAGGTATATCAGCATAGTATATAAATCCAAGCATATACCGTCTAACCAAATAAACGACGTAAAAATGCAAACATACCTGAAGTCTGCTACGCTACTCTGATCCAACCTGAACATATATCCAACATATATATATAACAGGAAGAGTAAGATCAACTCACAATATACTCAAGCTACAGGTCAAGGTATCTAATGGTCTGTCTAACCTGCAAAGATCCGATACATAATCGTATAACAAATGCAAGAAACATGCATGAATATGATGTACACCCAAATGCAGCAAGCATAGTACAATCAAATGCAACATCACAATAATCATATATATATATATAGACCGCATCTATATATATATATTAATCACAACCATCCATATATATATATATATATATATATATATATATATATATACATATATATATATATACATATATATACATATATATATATATATATATACACATGCATATATGTATATATATATGGTAATATGCAAAGCACCATCAGATACGACAATGCAGCATGCATGGTCATGCCTGCTCACCCCTACTCGCTACCACGACCCCAGTGTTGCCTAGGTGGCACGATATGACAACTGTCTCAACTCACACCAACCACTGCTATAGAGTGGTCGAGTGGCAGTATGATCAAGTAGCATATGAGCGTAAAGAGCTCGCTACACAACGGGGGTCCCTGCTGCTGGCCACTCCGACTAACACTACCAATGAGTGGTCAAGTACCATGCACCCAGGACAATTGCATGCAACTCTAACTACCACCGTCTATAGTGGTAGAGTGCGGCACAACAAATGCTTTGCCCTCACACCAGTTACTCCTTGGGGAGTGCTCTAGGAGGCAAGATGACTGACGACTCTCTCAACCCCAAGGGAGACTATGTCGTCAGAATGCATTCAAATGACATGAGTATGCTGTCACACGTACAATCATCTACCACAGACTCTCTGTTCAACAAAGAGTCGTACCCATCTGATCAATACACTCTCTATCCTGTAGAGAGTTGTACTCAACTGATCGACGGACTCTCTATCCTGTAGAGAGTCGTACTCAATTGATCATAACTCTCTATCCAATAGAGAGTCGTACTCAACTGATCGACGCACTCTCTATCCTGTAGAGAGTCGTACTCGACTGATCATAACTCTCTCTCCAATAGAGAGTTGTACTCAACTGATCGACGCACTCTCTATCCAATAGAGAGTCATACTCGACTGATCATAACTCTCTCTCCAATAGAGAGTCGTACTCAACTGATCGATGCACTCTCTATCCGATAGAGAGTCGTACTCGACTAATCATATAAAGCTGGAACCACCGGTCCGCAGCGACACACTAATCACCCTTCACTTAACCATTATACAACTCATGGTCAGTAACAGTATGCAACATACGGGTATTGAAAATAAATCCTACATTTAGGGCATTACCTACCCACGGATGACCTTTTTGCCAATTTATAAATTGGGTCATCACCCGTACTAACATTTACACCCTACTAAACATCTAGGCCAATTTACATCACATCTATAACTCCAAAATCATGATAGGGTATATGTGATATCAACAACTGAGCATAAATACATCCAACGATAAGTTCAAGAATAAGATAATAAGAGCAGGGTCAAGATAATATGAACACCTAACATGCTCATATTTATGACTAAATCTGAATGCATTAAACTACATGACCAGGGTAGGAATTACCCACCTGCTTTGTAGACACTAGTCGTCTCCACGTCCGCGGATATCTCGAACCAAAATCCTGCAAACAACCATATATGATCCAATCATATACCAATTCTAATATTAGGATCAAATCATAATCCTACATCAACTTTATATCCCGATCAACTAGATTGATCTAGTTATCCAATTAACCTAATCAACCCTCCATATTAATCCCTATAACAAGGATCATAGAACGATATTACTACCGCACTTTATAGCATGATCAGATCAAAACTCACCAAATCTCCAATTCAATTACAACTCAATTCACAGCTAAATCACCTACACCTACACTACAGCCTATGAATAGCCATGTTGACCCCATAGACTTTATTTATAATTAACATCCACCATTCTCGGTTAACAATATGAAATCCTACAACCGTTTTCAGCCATCCCAAAATTCGTTTACATCCCTTACAACAATACAACTGCCTTCCCACTGTTCAAAACTCATGGCAGGCAACAATTCAAGCAACAACAGTTGAAAAGGGATGATCAACTAGCTATACCTGCACTTGGGATCCAGCGGCAATATTTTCCCCCAACCTACCCTATTCACCGGCCAAAACCTCCACTGCCCTAGCTTCGGCAATCCAACTAATCCCGGTGTTAAATCCCGTCAGCAGCAAAACTCCCCAACAATCGGTAGCTACTCCTTTTGCAAATTCCATCGTCCTTCGAAACATATCACTGCCCAAACTAAATCGAGCTCAACGAAAGAGAAAAATAACACATCTTGGAGTCAATTTCATCCACGGTAGGGAGGGGATAAACGCTCACCTATCCTCGGCACTGATCGGCAGAGAAACTCAGCAACTCGCGACAGAAAAACCCGAAGGTGGCTTGCTCCGACGGCGCTTGAGATGTTCGGCTCCTGATCGACCTGCTGCCGCCCCAAATTCCCGGCCACGCACTTGTCGACTGTAGGGAAATCTCGTATGCCAAATGGCATATGCGCAACGAAAAATAGGATCCCTTCCAAGTGATCCATGCGAAAGCAAACTCGTATAAAATAAATTTCTCTAAACCAAACCTATCTTATAGGAGAGGATTACCTTTGTTGCGTGCCCTTGTTAATCCCGCTTTTCCTTTCGGTTTGTTGGATCTTTAGCACGTTCAAGTGTCCGTGCCTCTATACGTATCCACACGAGCAAGCTCTTGTCTCACAAGAGAAACTAGAAGAGCTCTCCTTTACTTCTTGCTAGAGAAGTCCCTAAAGGAGAGGAATCTAGGGAAGAAGAGAAAGGAGGAAGAAGACTACTCTTCTTGCTAGCCTACACTCACAAAGCCACACAACCAAAGCTTCCACCAAGCTTCTCAAGCTCTCTCTCACAACCACACCACAATCACAATCCAAATGATACTTTGGCCGGCCACTCCATGGGGCCTTTTATAGGGTTGGCAAAACCCTTTCACCTTCTACAATTCCCTCCAAACCATTGCATTGAGACCCCTTTTGTTTTGGCCGGCCACTTAAGGAGACAAAAACCATTTTGTCCCCTTCCACCTTATCTAGCTTAGGTGGATGCTTAGGTGGCATGCTTATGTGGCATGCTTATGTGGCATGCTTATGTGGCATTCATGCATGTTGAATTAATCTTATTAATTCAATTAAGCTTATGTTATCATATTGAATTAATCTTATTAATTCAATTAAGCTTATGTTATCATATTGAATTAATCTTATTAAATCAATAAGGTAACATATTGAATTAATCTCATTAAATCAATTAGCTAAAATTCTCATTAAGCTTAAAGTCCAAAACCATTTTGTACTTAAGCTTATTCCCAAATTATTCTAGTCAAACTAGAATACTCTAATTCCTCTAATTATCATGCTCTTTGTGTGTGACCCTATAGGCTCTCATAACGCTTGGCAAGGGACCTAAACTCTTTTAGATACACAAGCAATGAGCGGCATCTAGCAATACATCATTGCTACCCAAGTTACTGAGATAAGTCAAGATCCGACTAACCTTTCGTGACTACTATAATATATGACCGTGTCCTTCTATCCTTGATATCAGATTGATCAATGAGGCATAGACCGTGTCATCCTCGATCAATCTATGTGTTTCTTGATCCCTGAGTAAACTAACTCAAACAAATGAGCTCAATATATCATATTGACTCATTCGAGCATGGCCATGCATTTTAGTAGTTCTACTCAATCAAGGGGCCCACCGATATCGCTCCCGTCATATGGGAGGGCTAGATCCCATCTACATCACTCACATCCCTCCGCATAATTTGTTATATACCCAGTAATCGCCTTTATGGTCCACCCTGTTACGGGTGACGTTTGACGATACCAAAGTACATAACTCCTTATGTAGGGAACCATAGTGACTTCAGGTCTAAGGACTATTCATACCAATAGTCACATGAGAAAGTTTATGACACTCATATAACGATCCATGAAACTTTCTCATGGCGGGTCAGTTCAGTATATATTCTCCAATATATACCCATGTGTCAACTTGATATCATATATCCATGACTTGTGAGATCAAGTCATAAATTGACCTACATGCTAGTCTTTATGTATTAATATTGCCCTTGCATATTAATACTCGACTAGGAACATTTAGGAAAGTGTTCTCTACAGCCTCTCATAATCAATTCTGCCAATTGATGTGCTGTAGATAAGAACCTACTTTTCTAGGGCATTATTATATTTAAATTAGCTGGCACAAGCAAGATGTAAATATAATAACCAATCCTTTGCCTTTATAGAATATGATACAAAATGTTCCCTATTCAACCATCACATGATTGGTTCTAGGGCTTTAACTAACAATCTCCCACTAGCACTAGTACCAATCACTATGATATCTAATACCTAGTGACCTAGTGTGACCATCATGCTTCCTCTTTGCCAAAGCCTTGGTCAATTGATCTGCGATGTTAGCTTCTCGGTGATTTCTGCAGATATCCTCACATCTCCTCTATCGATGATCTCTCGAATGAGATGGAAGCGCGCATAGATGTGTTTGGTCCGACGATGTGATCGAGGTTCCTTAGCTCGCAATAGCCCCATTGTTGTCACAATAGAGGTCTATTGGATCTGCAATGCTAGGAACTACCCCAAGTTCATTGATGAACTTGCGGAGCCAAACAGCCTCCTTTCTTGCATCGCATCGATGTCGCAATATACTGCTTCGTTGTAGAATCAAGAATCGTGTCCGCCGAACTCTTCCGACCATACTCCACCATTCGTGCAAAACACGCACTCGATTATGATCTATAGTCATCCTTGTATGCTTTGGAAGCTTGCATCATGTAACCCTTTACAGCTTAGCTCCTCATTGCCTCCAAATATCGTGAAATATTCTTTCGTTCTTCGTAAGTACTTAAGAATATTTTTTGACCGCTATCCGATGACTTTCACCGGATCCGATCGGTATCTACTCGTCATGCTCAAAGCATACGAGACGTCGGACGCAGTACAAAGCATGGCGATATGATAGACCCTATAGGCTGATGCATAAGGGATCTTATCCATGCGATCTCTCCTCCTTAGAAGAGGGACATTGAGTCTTCGAAAGACTCACACCATGTGATAAAGCGTAAACCCTTTCTTAGAATTTTGCATAGCAAAACGATCTAGCACTTTATCAATGTATGTACTCTGACTTAGGCCAAGTAATCTTCTAGATCTATCTCTATAGATCTTGATGCCTAGAATATAGGCAGCTTCACCTAAGTCCTTCATCGATAAACAATTCCCTAACCACATCTTCACAGACTGGAGTGAGGGAATATCATTTCCGATGAGAAGTATGTCATCTACATACAAGACAAGAAATACAACTGTGCTCCCACTATTTCTCTTGTAGACACAAGGCTCATCTTCATTCTTGATGAAACCAAACTCTTTGATTGCATCATCGAATCGAAGATTCCGACTTCGAGAGGCTTGCTTTAGTCCATAAATGGACCTTTGCTTGCATACCTTTCCGGGATGCTTTGGATCTTCAAAACCCTCGTTGTGTCATGTACACATCCTCAGTAGCTTTCCATTTAGAAAGCGGTTTTGACATCCATCCGCCAGATCTCATAATCATGGTAGGTCGCAATAGCAAGTATGATCCGAATGGATTTAAGCATCGAATCGGTGAAAAGGTTTCATCATAGTCAATACCATGAATTTGTTTGAATCCTTTAGCCACCAATCTACCTTTATAGGTATGCTTATTACCATCCATGTCAGTCTTTACTTTAAAGACCCACTTACACCCAATGGGTTTTACCTTCGTGGATCAACCAAAGTCCATACTTGGTTAGTGTACATGGATTCCATTTCGGATCTCATGGCCTCTAGCCATTTCTAATCTGGGCTCATCATAGCTTCTTGATAGGATGTAGGCTCATCAAGATCGACAAGCAATACTTCAGTTGTCGGTTAAGAGAAAAGAATATCTCTCAGGTTGAGCGGATCCTATTAGATCTCACGAAGAGGTTGGTCTACTTGAGCAGTGTTTGCTCCACAACTCTTTGGGCAACAAATTCCTCATCCACAACACTTTGTGGTGCCTGCTCATTTTCCATCGAAGCCTTAGTGTTATCTTCATCTTGAATTTCTTCAAGATGAATTTTACTCCCACTAGTTTTTTTAGAAATAAATTCTCTTTCTAGAAAGACAGCATTTCTGGCAACAAACACCTTGCCAAGTGTGGGATTGTAAAAGTAATATCCCTTAGTTTCCTTGGGATATCCTACAAAATAACACTTATCGATTTGGGTCCTAGTTTATCCGAGACTTGACGCCTAACGTAAGCTTCACAACCCCAAATCTTTATAAAAGACATTTTGGGACTCTTCCGGTCCATATCGTATATGGTGTCTTTTCTACGCTTTTGATGGAACGCGATTAATGTGAAAGCTACTGTCTCTAGAGCTAAACCCCAAAAGGAAGTAGGTAGATCAGTCTGGCTCATCATTGATCGTACCATATCTAATAGAGTACGATTTCTCCTCTCAGATACACCATTCCATTGTGGTGTTCCAGGTGGAGTGAGTTGGGATATTATCCCACACTCAGCCAGGTGATCTCGAAACTCTTGACTAAGGTATTCACCACCTCGATCTGATCGAAGTAGCTTAATACGCTTACCAAGTTGGTTTTGTACTTCATTCTTGAATTCTTTGAACTTTTCAAAGGATTCTGACTTATGTCTCATCAAATATAAGTAGCCAAATCTACTCATATCATCAGTGAAAGTAATAAAGTACTTATAGCCTCCTCCGACATTGAAAGGGCCACATACATCAAGATGTATGAGTCCTAACAAATCCGTCGCTCTCTCGCCATGTCCACTAAATGGAGTTTTAGTCATCTTTCCTAAAAGACAAGACTCACATACCTCATATGATTCAAAATCAAATGAGTCCAATAATCCATCTTTATGGAGTTGGGATATGCGTTTTTCATTTATGTGACCTAGGCGACAGTGCCAGAGATATGTCTGGTTCAAATCATTCGATTTGAACCGTTTGGTATTTACGTTATAAATTGGGTTATCTAAATCTAGAACATAGAGACCATTCATAAGTGGTGCATTACAATAGAACATTTCATTTAAATAAATGGAACAACATTTGTCCTTTATTATAAAAGAAAAGTTTTTCTTGTCTAAACAAGATACAGAAATTATGTTCTTTGTTAATGCGGGTACATAGAAGCACTCCTCTAGTTCTAAGATAAGCCCAGTGGGCAAAGACAAAGAATATGTTCCTACAGCTACAGCAGCAACTTTTGCGCCATTGCCTACTCATAGGTCCACTTCACCCTTTGCCATTATTCTACTATTTCTCAGTCCCTGCACATTAGTACAAATGTGAGATGCACATCCGGTATCTAATACCCATGTAGAAGAAATAGATAGATTAACTTCTATAACGTGTATACCTGAGGCAGAAGTCCCACTTCTCTTGTTCTTTACTTCCTCAAGGTAGACTTTGCATTTCCGCTTCCAGTGTCCAGTCTCACCGCAATGGAAGCAGTCCCCTTCCTTAGGTACTTTACTTTTACCCTTTGAAGTGGATGAATTGGCCTTGCCTTTGGCTTGGGTCTTACCCTTGCCTTTGCGCTTACCTTTGTCCTTCTTGACCATTAGTACATTACTAACTTTCTTCTTGAGATTTGGTTCAGCAGTTCTCAACATGCTGAGAATCTCAGGCAAAGGTTTATCAATTTCATTCATGTTATAATTCATGACGAATTGATTGTATGCTTCCGGCAACGATTGCAGGATAACATCAGTTGCCAATTCTTGGCTCAGTGGAAAACCTAGTCTTTCAAGGTTCTCAACGTACCCAATCATTTTGAGTACGTGAGTTCCTACAGGTGTTCCTTCTTGCATCTTGCATGCAAAAAGAGCCTTAGACACTTCAAAACGCTCGTGCCTAGCTTGTCCTTGATATAGTTGTTTCAAATGCTCAACCATATCATAGGCATCCATGTTCTCATGTTGCTTCTGAAGCTCAGAGTTCATGGTGGCAAGCATAAGACATGACACATCTAATTCGTCATCTTGATGCTTCTTATAAGCATCCTTTTCAGCACGAGTGGCGGTAGGGGCGGGTATTTCAGGTGTAGCCTTCTCTAGGACATATAGTTTGCGTTCTTGCTTGAGGATAATCCTCAAGTTCCTATACCGATCCAAGAAAGTTTGCTCCATTGAGCTTGTCCGATCGCAAGTCGAGGGTGTGTGTGTTAGATGACATGGTGATCTACAACATTAAAATGCAAAGTTAAGTATCATACCTAAATCATTTAATTAGGCCTTTAATTAAATGAGGCTCCCACTAAATTCTCATAGCTACTATTTAGCTATAAATTTATATGGGATAAAGATCCACATCATAATTCGTCTTGAGTTAGCTTTGGCTAATCGCCCAAGACGTAGTATAATTAGGTAGGCAATCTTTTGCCAATTACATCTGATGTAACTCTTTAATAGCTTTGGTTAAGTTTTAGATTAGTTTAGTGTTTATTCCTAAACCAGCTTCCAGGCTGTGGCGAGGCACAGGGGCCTTCTTGGATATCGGAGCAACGACCACTTCTAAGACAAAGCTGATGTTGAAATCACACAAAACTAATGTTAACACTTATGTTCAAAGCTAATATATGCCTCTACTTTCTTAACCAATTAAGAAAACACTTAATTAAGTCTTAACCAAGTTTGATAGCGGGACATCACGATTGTCCACTCGCACTCTCCAAGATAAAATGCATTGCTTTGCTTTGGCAAACCCAATAACAAATGATCGAGGAAGTAGTGAGTACCAACTTTGGTAGGCATATCGTTTAGACTTATTAAGAAATAAACATGTATCATATACAAGCTAAACTAACATGCATCACATACATATTAAGCTAACATGCATCACATACATATTAAACTAAGCGTGTCATGGTTATGGCCCTTATTCTACAATCTTCTCAAGCCAATGAAAAGATTGATTGGTCAACCTAGGGATAGCATCTTCTCCTAAGTGCTTCCTTTTGGTTGTCTTGTGTGTTGACCTCCTCCTTGTAACCTCATCTTCCAATGGACCCTCCATCCTTGTTTTGTACATTACAAAAGGAGAAATACTCGAGTTACATTCGAGTCTAAAACTAATTTTACAACAAGAATATTAGGAGAAAGGCACGACACGCAGGCCGTATTAAGAATTACAACACACAATCACAAACTTTTTGGGACTAGGCCATAACCATGCACCATGTCATTTTAACTTTTAAAAGACATTGGATATTTTATTATGTTTGACAATTGCTAATGCAATTATTAACTCATAATAAAATTTATCCTCCTTCTATATCATATATAAAATAGAGAAAACCTATTTTTTATCGATCTTTCATAAGTGGCTCTGATACCCTTTGTAGGAAATCTCGTATGCCAAATGGCATATCTTGTGGAAAATAGGATCCCTTCCAAGTGATCCATGCGAAAGCAAACTCGTATAAAATAAATTTCTCTAAACCAAACCTATCTTATAGGAGAGGATTACCTTTGTTGCGTGCCCTTGTTAATCCCACTTTTCCTTTCGGTTTGTTGGATCTTTAGCACGTTCAAGTGTCCGTGCCTCTATACGTATCCACACGAGCAAGCTCTTGTCTCACAAGAGAAACTAGAAGAGCTCTCCTTTACTTCTTGCTAGAGAAGTCCCTAAAGGAGAGGAATCTAGGGAAGAAGAGAAAGGAGGAAGAAGACTACTCTTCTTGCTAGCCTACACTCACAAAGCCACACAACCAAAGCTTCCACCAAGCTTCTCAAGCTCTCTCTCACAACCACACCACAATCACAATCCAAATGATACTTTGGCCGGCCACTCCATGGGGCCTTTTATAGGGTTGGCAAAACCCTTTCACCTCCTACAATTTAATGCAATCCATTGCATTGAGACCCCTTTTGTTTTGGCCGGCCACTTAAGGAGACAAAAACCATTTTGTCCCCTTCCACCTTATCTAGCTTAGGTGGATGCTTAGGTGGCATGCTTATGTGGCATGCTTATGTGGCATGCTTATGTGGCATTCATGCATGTTGAATTAATCTTATTAATTCAATTAAGCTTATGTTATCATATTGAATTAATCTTATTAATTCAATTAAGCTTATGTTATCATATTGAATTAATCTTATTAAATCAATAAGGTAACATATTGAATTAATCTCATTAAATCAATTAGCTAAAATTCTCATTAAGCTTAAAGTCCAAAAACCATTTTGTACTTAAGCTTATTCCCAAATTATTCTAGTCAAACTAGAATACTCTACTTCCTCTAATTATCATGCTCTTTGTGTGTGACCCTATAGGCTCTCATAACGTTGGCAGTGGACCTAAACTCTTTTAGATACACAAGCAATGAGCGGCATCTAGCAATACATCATTGCTACCCAAATTCAGATAAGTCAAGATCCGACTAACCTTTTCGTGACTACTATAATATATGACCGTGTCCTTCTATCCTTGATATCAGATTAATCAATGAGGCATAGACCGTGTCATCCTCGATCAATCTATGTGTTTCTTGATCCCTGAGTAAACTAACTCAAACAAATGAGCTCAATATCTCATATTGACTCATTCGAGCATGGCCATGCGTTTTAGTAGTTCTACTCAATCAAGGGGCCCACCGATATCACTCCCGTCATATGGAAGGGATAGATCCCATCTACATCACTCACATCCCTCCGCATAATTTGTTACATACCCAGTAATCGCCTTTATGGTCCACCCTGTTACGGGTGACGTTTGACGATACCAAAGTACATAACTCCTTATGTAGGGAACCGTAGTGACTTCAGGTCTAAGGACTATTCATACCAATAGTCACATGAGAAAGTTTATGACACTCATATAACGATCCATGAAACTTTCTCATGGCGGGTCAGTTCAGTATATATTCTCCAATATATACCCATGTGTCAACTTGATATCATATATCCATGACTTGTGAGATCAAGTCATCAATTGACCTACATGCTAGTCTTTATGTATTAATATTGCCCTTGCATATTAATACTCGACTAGGAACATTTAGGAAAGTGTTCTCTACAGCCTCTCATAATCAATTCTGCCAATTGATGTGCTGTAGATAAGAACCTACTTTTCTAGGGCATTATTATATTTAAATTAGCTGGCACAAGCAAGATGTAAATATAATAACCAATCCTTTGCCTTTATAGAATATGATACAAAATGTTCCCTATTCAACCATCACATGATTGGTTCTAGGGCTTTAACTAACATCGACGTCGGTCAGCCTCTTCTCTTATAGCCGGATCTCCCACCGGAATGCATTTGCAGCAGCTGAAATGCGGTGGAGACGATGACACAGAGAGATCGTGGGAGAGGCGAGGGAGATCAAGAGTGTCTCTGTGAGGGAGAGGAGTCGCTCGTGTGCGTGCGGTGAGGAAATGGAGGTGCCGCTGCGTGTGAGGAAGAAGAGGAAGTGAGCCTTGGTAAAGGGCAGCACCGGCGGCGGAGTCAGTGGAAGCGTTTCGTGGCGTGCACGAAATGCTCGGACGAGGCAGAGTCTTCGGCGAGAATCGGAAAGGAATAAGCGGCTGCCTTTATTGGTTTAACGGGTTGGGTGGGTTTTAACGGGTTGGGCTTTAAATAATGCTTATTGGGTTCTTACCCTATAAGACCCAACCTAGGTTTGATTAACCCCCTCCAAATTAATACCTAGTTTAAGTATTAATTAGAGTATATATATATATATATATATATATTTGCGGTATTTTACAATAAGTTTGCATTTTTACCCAATTTGGGAAGCAGCATCAGTTGAAGAGTGGTTATACAATGGTGGTCCTTACGAGCTAATTGTTCTACATTTTTTACTTGGTGTAGCTTGTTACATGAGTCGTGAGTGGGAACTAAGTTTTAAAATGCAGGTATCGTCCTTGGATTCTTTGTTGCATATTGACTCTGTTATGCGTGAGTTGTTTTCTTGATCTATCCTATTGGTCAAGGAAGTTTTTCTGATGGTATGCCTTTAGGAATATCTGGTACTTTCAACTTCATGATTGTATTCCAGGCAGAACACAACATTCTTATGCACCCATTTCACATGTTAGGTGTAGCTGGTGTATTCGGCGGCTCCCTATTTAGTGTTATGCATGGTTCCTTGGTAACCTCTAGTTTGATCAGGGAAACCACTAAAAACGAATCTGCTAATGAAGGTTACAGATTCGGTCAAGAGGAAGAAACTTATAATATCGTAGCTGCTCATGGTCATTTTGGGCGATTGATCTTCCAATATGCTAGTCTCAACAATTCTCGTTCTTTAGATTTCTTCTTGGATGCTTGGCCTGTGATTGGTATTTGGTTCACTACTTTAGGTATTAGCACTATGGCTTTCAACCTAAATGGTTTTAATTTTAACCAATCCGTAGTTAATAGTCAGGGTCGTGTTATTAGCACGTGGGCTGATATAATCAACTATGCAAACCTTGGTATGGAAGTAATGCATGAACATAATGCTCACAATTTCCCTCTAGACCTAGCTGCTATTGAAGTTTCATCTACAAATGGATAAGACTTTTGTCTTAGTGTATCTGAATTGTTAAAAAAAAATGTAGTTTGATGTAATAGAATAGTATTTTCATTTTTTGGCGTGTAGCATACATATACATATTTATTTATATTGTATAACATATTTAGATTGTATATATGTATATTAAATACAAATACATAAGTATATAAAGTATAAGAAATGAACTTAACGACGAGATTTATTATCGTTTCTCGCATGTATCGTAAAATACAAAGTAGGTGCAAATTCTCCCAATTTGTGACCCACCATACGATCTGTTATATAAATAGGTAAATGTTCCTTTCCATTATGAATAGCGATTGTATGGCCAATCATTGTGGGTATAATGGTAGATGCCCAAGACCAAGTTACTATTATTTCTTTCTCTTCCCTCGTGTTGAGTTTTTCCATTTTTGCCGATAAATGATTAGCTACAAAAGGGTTTTTTTTAGTGAACGTGTCATGTCACAGTATATTACTCCTTTTTTTACATTTTTTTATTTTAAAGATTGGCATTCTATGTCCAATATCTTGAATATCTCGATCTAAGTTAAGTATAGAGGTTAGAATAAATACAATAATGATGAATGGAAAAAAGAAAAAATCCTTTAGCTAGAAAAGGGGCGGATGTAGCCAGGTGGATCAAGGCAGTGGATTGTGAATCCACCAAGCGCGGGTTCAATTCCCGTCATTCGCCCATTACATTTTTTCAAATTTCAAAAATTCTATTTTCAATATTCCTATTTATGGCGACAAAGAATAAAACTATCACTATATTTTTTCCTTTTCCTACTTCTTCTTCCAAGCGCAGGATAACCCCAAGGGGTTGTGGGTTTTTTTCTACCAATTGGGGCTCTCCCCTCACCGCCCCCATGGGGATGGTCTACAGGGTTCATAACTACTCCTCTTACTACAGAACGCTTACCTACCCAACACATAGATCCGGCTCTACCCAAACTTTTTTGGTTCACCCCAACATTACCCACTTGTCCGACTGTTGCTAAGCAGTTTTTGGATATCAAACAGACCTCCCCAGACGGTAATCTTAATGTGGCTGATTTACCTTCTTTTGCTATCAATTTCGCTACAACACCTGCTGCTCTAGCTAATTGTCCACCCTTTCCAAGTGTAATTTCTATGTTATGTATGGTTGTGCCTAAGGTCATATCGGTTGAAGTGGATTCTTCTTTTTTTATCAATAAAAACCCCTTCCCAAACTGTACAAACTTCTTCCAAAGCATACGGCTTTCTAGATGTATATGATGATATCTAGACAGATGGATCTTATATAAATTGTATGATGAAGTACCACATGAGTGGATATATAGGAATCCAAATCTGTTGAATCACTCATGTTATGATCTTCTACATCCTAGGTCTCCCCGTTCTATCATCTGGCTTATTTTCTTCATGTAGCATTCAGACCGAATGACTCAATGAAATTACGTCGATACTTCCACATATTATGGGTAACATAAGAGACATTTCTCTTTTTCCCCGGGGGGATCTTAATTACCACTGCTTAGCTTTCAATTCACCTCTGACCATCAAATTAAATGTGAATAACCCATCCTCCTCTCTTTGAAACAAGGGGCGCTTCCGGTTATGTGCGTGCTTCAAACAATTTTGTCTTCTCCATATTACCATATATCTAGAGTCAATAATTTTCTATGATGAATTACTGAACTCAATCACTTGTTGTCGTTACTCAACAGTTTTTTGTTGAGGTATATCCCGTAGAGGTGCTCAAATTGGATGAGTGATCGATTTCTAGGTTTCGTCGTAAACCTAATTTGTTACTTCCAATTACGTAAATCAATAGTTCAAACCGCACTCAAAGGTAGGGCATTTCCTATTGATATAGGAACTTCTGTACCAGAAATAATGGTATCTCCAATTATAGCCCCTCTGGGATGTAAAATATATCTCTTCTCACCATCCCCATAGTGTATGAGACAAATGTATGCATTTCGATTAGGGTCGTATTCTATGGTTACGATTCTACCAGATATGTCTTTTTCATTCCGTCTAAAATCGAATTTACGATATAGACGCTTATGACCTCCCCCTCTATGTCGTGCGGTAATGATTCCTCTGGCATTACGACCTTTACTACAACGATGTTGTCCATAGATCAAATTATTTCGTGGTTTGGATTTCACTTGACTGTTTACGGCTCCATTGCGTGTGCTCGGGGTAGAAGTTTTGTATAAATGTATCGCCGTGTTATTAAGTATTTTGCTTTAAGTTCTTTTCTCTATAAGAGGTGGAATAGAATAACCCGATTCAAGCGTAATGATCATACATCTGTAATGCATTGTATGTCCCATAATAGGTCCCCTTCTTCTACCCTTTCCCATGAGTCGATGACTATTCATAGCTATTACCTTGACACCAAAGAAGAGTTCGACCCAATGCTTTATTTCTGTCCTAGTTGATCCTGATTCAACATTAGAAGTATATTGATTGTTCCCCAATAACCAAATACTTTTTTTTGTAAATACTGCATATTTGATTCCATCCATGAATCTATTTTCTTCCCTATGAGTTCCAGTATCGATAAGAATTCTAGTTCTTACTATTCATATGTTATGGTATGAATATACCATACCAATTCGTTATGGATGGATGATGAGATTCCATTGATACAGAGCCAATTCCAATAGACTTATTGAACGTTCCCATTGGCGTGCATCCAGCAGGAATTGAACCTACGAATTTACCAATTATGAGTTGGGCACTTTAACCATTCAACCATGGATGCTTAACTTAACACATCATATATTCTAAATAATCAAATTCCAATTGGGATGCTTAACTTAACACATCATATATTGTAAATAAACAAATTCCAATTGGGATGCTTAACTTAACACATCATATATCGTAATTAAACAAATTCCAATTGGGATGCTTAACTTAACACATCATATATTGTAAATAAACAAATTCCAATTGGGATGCTTAACTTAACACATCATATATCGTAAATAAACAAATTCAAGTTCAAATACAATATTCGCCGGAGGAGGTCTAAATATCAATGAAGAGACATCAATTCAAATCCTTGATCGTCAAATTGAGAGAGATCAAGAATTCTTACTATTTCTTAGATTCATGGATCAAATTCAATTCAGTGGGATGTTTCACTCACATTTTTTTTCCATCAAGAACGCTTTATGAAACTTTTTGACCCCCGAATTTGGAGTATCCTACTTTCACGTGATTCGCAGGGTTCAACAAGCAATCGATATTTCATGATCAAAGGTGTAGTACTGCTTGTAGTAGCGGTCCTTATATCTCGTATTAACAATCGAAAGATGATTGAAAGAAAAAATCTCTATTTGATGGGGCTTCTTCCTATACCTATGAATTCCATTGGACCTGGAAATGAGACATTGGAAGAATCTTTTTGGTGTTCCAATATCAATAGTTTGATTGTTTTGCTCCTGTATATTCCAAAAGGGAAAATGCTTTCTGAGAGTTGTTTCATGGATCCGCAAGAAAATACTTGGGTTCTCCCAATAAATCAAAAGTGTATCATGCCTGAATCTAACCGGAGTTCACGGTGGTGGAGGTGGGGGAAGCAGATCGGAAAAAAAAAAGGGATTCTAGTTGTAAGATATCTAATGAAACCGTAGCAGGAATTGAGATCTCATTCAAAGGGAAAGATAGCAAATATCTGGAGTTTCTTTTTTTATCCTATACAGATGATCCGATCCGCAAGGCCCATGATTGGGAATTGTTTGATTGTCTTTCTTCGAGGAAGAAGCGAAACATAATCAACTTGAATTCAGGACAGCTATTCGAAATCTTAGGGAAAGACTTTATTTCTTATCTCATGTCTGCTTTTCATGAAAAAAGACCAATTGAAGGGGAGGGTTTCTTCAAACAACAAGGAGCTGAGGCAACTATTCAATCAAATGATATTGAGCATGTTTCCCATCTCTTCTCGAGAAAAAAAGTGGGGTATTTCTTTGCAAAATTGTGCTCATTTTCATATGTGGAAATTCTGCCAAGATCTCTTCGTTAGTTGGGGGAAGAATGAGCACGAATCGGATTTTTTGAGGAACGTATCGAGAGAGAATTTGATTTGGTTAGACAATGTGTGGTTTGTAAACAAGGATCGATTTTTTAGCAAGGTACAGAATGTATTGTCAAATATTCAATATGATTCCACAAGATCAAGATCTATTTTCATTCAAATAAGGAATTCTAGCCAATTGAAAGGATCTTCTGATCAATCCATAGATCATTTCGATTCTATTAGAAATGAGGATTCAGAATATTCCACATTGATCGATCAAACAGAGATTCAACAACTAAAAGAAAGATCGATTCTTTGGGATCCTTCCTTTCTTCAAATGGAACGAACAGAGATAGAATCAGATCAATTCTCGAAATGCCTTTTTGGATCTTTCTCAATGTCCTAGCTATTCACGGAACGTGAGAAGAAGATGAATAATCATCTTCTTCCGGAAGAAATCGAAGAATTTCTTGGGAATCCTACAAGATCAATTCGTTCTTTTTTCTCTGACAGATGGTCAGAACTTCATCTGGGTTTGAATCCTATTGAGAGGTCCACTAGAGATCAGAAATTTTTGAAGAAAAAACAAGAGGTTTCTTTTGTCCCTTCCAGGCGAGCGGAAAATAAAGAAATGGTTGATATATTCAAGATAATTACGTATTTACAAAATACCGTCTCAATTCATGCTATTTCATTCTTGAACAAAAATCTATTTTTTGATTTATTTCATCTATTCCATGATCGAAACAAAAGGGGATACACGTTACACCACGATTTTGAATCAGAAGAGAGATTTCAAGAAATGGCATATCTATTCACTCTATCAATAACCGAGCCAGATCTGGTGTATCAAAGGAGATTTGCCTTTTCTATTGATTCCTACGGGTTGGATAAAAAAAAATTCTTGAATCAGGTATTCAACTCCAGAGATGAATCTAAAAAGAAATCTTTATTGGTTCTACCTCCTCTTTTTTATGAAGAGAATGAATCTTTTTATCGAAGGATCAGAAAAAAATCGGCTCGGATCTACTGCGGTAATGATTTGGAAGATCCAAAATGAAAAACAATGGTATTTGCTAGCAACAACATAATGGAGGTAGTCAATCAATATAGATTGATGCGAAATCTGATTCAAATCTATGGGTACATAATAAATGTATCTAATCGATTCTTTTTAATGAATAGATCCGATCACAACTTCGAATATGGAATTCAAAGGGATCAAATAGGAAATGATACTCTGAGTAATATAACTATAATGAAATATACGATCAACCAACATTTATCGAATTTGAAAAAGAGTCAGAAGAAATGGTTTGATCCTCTTATTTCTCGAACCGGGAGATCCATGAATCGGGATTGTAACGCCCGTAAAATTTCTAGCAATTTTATGAGAGTTTTTGGCTTTACAATAATGGGCTTGATGTGGGGTTTTTCGAAAAATAAAAGAAAATAGCCAAAAAGAGATGCAAGGCCTAGGAATTGAACCCCAAACCTCTAGAGATAGTCAAGCCCTATAGATGCACCCACTAACCAGAAGCCCATTAGGATTATATCATTAGAAGAAGAGGGGAAAATTATAGATAAGTGTGATGAGGGTAAATGAAGGGGCATGGAAAAGAGAAGAGAAACTTCTCTTCCTCCCTTTATAAAGAAGAAGGAAGTTTCCACTTGGCCACTTCTTCTTCCCTTCTTCTTCCTCACCAAAAACCATCTCTCCCGCTCTCCATTTTCACCTTTGGCAGAACCCCATCCAAGCAAGGAGAAGCTAGTTCTTGGCTTCCATTAGGTCATCTCCCAAGCAAAGCGAAGGAAGTAAGATTTCCCTCACCTGCAGTATATTAGTTTTGTAGGATAGGTTACATGAAAGAAATATGAAGTTGTAGCCCTCTATGTTTCGGCCAACTAAGTTTATGGGCTAGGATTCATGACAATGCTACTAGGGTAATTTTTATGGGTTGCATGAACTTGATTCTAAGGTTATGTTCATAGATGGTATGCTTCAAGTAGGAATCTTTGGTGTCAAAAGTCCAAGGATTTTAGCCCTTACATGTTTCGGCCAACCCAAGCTTTTGGGGTTAGGGTTGCATGAACTTGATTCTAAGGTTATGTTCATAGATGGTATGCTTCAAGTAGGAATCTTTGGTGTCAAAAGTCCAAGGATTTTAGCCCTTACATGTTTCGGCCAACCTAAGCTTTTGGAGTTAGGGTTGCATGAACTTGATTCTAGGGTTATGTTCATAGATGGTATGCTTCAAGTAGGAATCTTTGGTGTCAAAAGTCCAAGGATTTTAGCCCTTACATGTTTCGGCCAACCCAAGCTTTTGGGGTTAGGGTTGCATGAACTTGATTCTAGGGTTATGTTCATAGATGGTATGCTTCAAGTAGGAATCTTTGGTGTCAAAAGTCCAAGGATTTTAGCCCTTACATGTTTCGGCCAACCCAAGCTTTTGGGGTTAGGGTTGCATGAACTTGATTCTAAGGTTATGTTCATAGATGGTATGCTTCAAGTAGGAATCTTTGGTGTCAAAAGTCCAAGGATTTTAGCCCTTACATGTTTCGGCCAACCCAAGCTTTTGGGGTTAGGGTTTCATGAAAATACCCCTTATGAAGTTATGCTATGATATGTGCCTACATGAATAAATTTAGGTGACAAAAATCCAAGCCTTGTGCCCCTATATGTTTCGGCCCCCAAGGTTTTAGGGTTAGAGTTTCATGAAATACCCCTTATGAAGCTATGTTAGGTAGATGACTTTAATATTCCATGAATATGCCTAGGAAATATGCCTATGTGATGAACATATTTTATGATTTAATATGCCATGAATATGCCTAGGAAATATGCCTAGGTGATGAACATGTTTTCTGATTTAATATGCCATGAATATGCCTAGGAAATATGCCTATGTGATGAAAATATTTTATGATTTAATATGCCATGAATATGCCTAGGAAATATGCCTAGGTGATGAACATATTTTATGATTTAATATGCCATGAATATGCCTAGGAAATATGCCTAGGTGATGAACATATTTTATGATTTAATATGCCAAGAATATGCCTAGGAAATATGCCTAGGTGATGAACATGTTTTATGACTTTAACATGCCATGAATATGCCTAGGAAATATGCCTATGTGATGAATATATTTTATGATTTAATATGCCATGAATATGCCTAGGAAATATGCCTAGGTGATGAACATGTTTTATGATTTAATATGCCATTAATATGCCTATGTGATGAACATGTTTTATGATTTAATATGCCATGAATATGCCTAGGAAATATGCCTATGTGACGAACATGTTTTATGATTTAATATGCCATGAATATGCCTATGAAATATACTTAGGTGATGAACCTGTTTATGATGTAATATGCCATGAATATGCCTATGAAATATGCCTATGTGATGAACATGTTTTTTGATTTAATATGCCATGAATATGCCTAGGAAATATGCCTATGTGACGAACATGTTTTATGATTTAATATGCCATGAATATGCCTATGAAATATACTTAGGTGATGAACCTGTTTATGATGTAATATGCCATGAATATGCCTATGAAATATGCTTAGGTGATGAACATGTTTATGATGTAATATGCTAGGAAATATGCCCATGTGATGAACATGTTTATGATATAATATGCCATGAAATATGCCTATGAGATGAACATGTTTTATGATTTAACATGCCATGAATATGCCTATGAAATATGCTTATGTGATGGACATGTTTATGCTTTAGGACCCCTTTAGGGTACTCTTATGTTATGAATGCATGTATGCTATGAAATGTCTAAGATGGAGATGCTTCCCTTTCAAGTAGGGATTAAGAGCTCTCCTTATGATAAGATAAGATGGAGATGCTTCCCTTTCAAGTAGGGATTAAGAGCTCTCCTTATGATAAGATAAGATGGAGATGCTTCCCTTTCAAGTAGGGATTAAGAGCTCTCCTTATGATAAGACAAGAAAGAAAGGAATTAAGTATTTTACTTTGTAAGAGGTTAAGTACCCGACCCGTCAGGTGGTCGTTAATCAAATCCATAGGAACATAAGAAAACGTAAGAGGTCTTGCCCTGGTAAGACGTAAGAGGTCTTGCTCTAGTAGGTCTGGTGGCTCGCTACCCCAGCCTATTAGGGAACGCGCATTATGTGGTACTTAACCTGGCGCCCCCCATGCAAGTTATGATTATGTTGAAGTATCTATATGTATATATTTTGAAAAGAAAGGACTTTTATGAAATTGTGAATGCTTATGTTAAAGTTTATGAATGCTTATGAACTTGTCCTTTATGCATGTTTAGATTTCATGATGCTATGAATGCTTATAGTTAAGTTTAAGAATAGTTATGACTATGTACTTTACGCATGTTTCAGATTTTTGATGTTACGGATACTTATGTTATGAATGCTCATGTTAAAGTTTATGAATGCTTATGAACTTGTCCTTTATGCATGTTTAGATTTTATGAAGTTATGATGCTTATAGTTGAGTTAAGAATAATTGTGATTATGTACTTTATACATGTCTAAGATTTATAATGTTATGGATTGCTTATGTCATGAATGCTTATGTTAAATTATGCCCTGCTTAGATTTAATTATGCTTAGCATGCTGATGTAAACTCTATGCCATGCTTAGGTTTTATTACGTGGGTATGTTGATAATTAGTGTTGCTATGAAACACTTAGGCTATTTATGCTAGTATGCTCATGTTTCTAATTGCTTGATGAAGTTTGTGGCTTTTGTGAGTAGGCAAGAATCTTACTAAGCTATATGCTTATAGTTTATGTTGTCCATATACTACAGATAAAGGAAACCTGAACTAGAGAAAGTAGCAGGAAGGGCCAAGTGTGTGTGATAGTGGCATGGTGGAGAAAGACCCTGTTACTATCTGCTTATATTACATGCACAATAAACCACTTAAGACTTTGCTTCCGCTTATAAGACTTAAGAATCATTAGCATCATGTTGGATGATGCTTATTTATGTTACTGTTCAATTACTTAAGAACTCATGAATGACTCTTTATGTTATGCATGTTAGAAATGGGACAAGATATGTTAACATGCTGATTATGAATATGATATGTGACGCATGTGCAAAAGAAGGTTTAAGTTATGATAACATGTTAAAAAAAAAATAGTAAAGTAGCGCCGCCCTGAGAGCAGATAAGGGTGGGCGTTAAAGGTGGTATCAGAGCGGGTTCACCTTTCCACTATCACACATCAAGCCTCCATCCTGCTATTTTTTTCTAAATAAGTAACTTTATGCATACCTAAATTTCTTTTATAATGAAGAATGTCTTCTATTTAGATAGAAATAATACCTCATCATGTTTTAGTAGAATGGAATCACACTTGTGATTTAGATAGAAATAATACTTCGTCATGTCTAGTATAATGGAACCACACTTGTGACTTAGATAGTGATGATACCTTACCAAGCTTTATATGATGGAAACATGTCTCTAACCTAGAAATACCGCTAGAAAGGATACCTTACCTTGTTAGGATAAGAACTATTTTTTTTTTTGTTTTGACTTAAATATGCATGAATTCATGTAGGATAATCTTATGCTAGCCTAGCATTTAGTTTAAGTAATGCATGAATATACAAATGATAGCTTTATGCTAGCCTTAGTTTAATTACACACAAAAAAAAAAAAGCTCCTAAAATTACAAAGATTTGATTTTCGTAATTATTTGTGGAAGGTCTATGCTCATCTGAATTGAATTAAGCCGGTTTCGTACGGGTTAGTCGGTTTTGTACTGACTTCATTTATTTCAATTCCAGATGGCACGGACGATGACTACCATGACCCGTCGTGATGTGTTATGAAACCAATTAAGGGAAGCTATTGAAGAGATAGTCTATAAACCAGGTGGTGGGGTCATCGGACACATGAGAAGGCTCGATGGTCTTTTTAGGAGACTCGAGCAGCAGGAGTTTCCGTTACTGGACAATTATCGGATATGGTCCTTGGTACGCTCCTTGCCGAATGAGTTCATGGTAGTTGCACATCACGTATGGGGCCGCTATGAAGGGCGGATAACATATGCGGAGTTATGCTGGGAACTACTGGAGCACAAGGTTCAAGAGAAGCCTGTGGTAGAGAATCCGGTGGTAGCTGGCCTCGAGAGGAAGGAAGAGGGTTCTGTAAACAGTCAACTTATTGGCCAGCCGGAGACTACCCTAGTGAGGCCAAGGAACATAGGACTAAAAATAATCACAACCGCACTAGGGTTTGTCCTAGTGCGAGTCGTAATGAACTATCTTCTCAAGTAGTTTCTGTTGTTTAAATTAGAAATAAGGAATGTTATATGTTAACATTTTTCCTTCTGGTTTGAAAATATGAATAAGAGATGATAAGTCGTTTCTTTTGAAATTAATGATGAGTTCATTGCATGGGATGTGTATGGTATAGTTGATCAATGTCGGTTAGACTGGAACATACGAATAATGAGTGGAAACAAGGAATGCGAGTGAAATCAGAAGTTTTCTCGAGCTAGCAGGCCATTACAGAAAATTTGTAGAGGACTTCTCTAGAATTGCAGGCCCTATGACAGCCCTCACCCGAAAGGACCAGCAATACAAATGGACTGAGGACTGTGAGAGGAGTTTTACGGAACTGAAGAGTTGACTAACCAGCGCTCCCATTTTGACTCTCCCTGAAGATAATGAAAGTTTCGATATGTATAGTGACGCTTCTAAACTAGGGCTCGGAGCTGTACTTATGCAAAATGGCAAGGTTATAGCTTACACCTCTAGACAGCTCAAGGAGCACGAAAGAAATTATCCTACCCATGACTTAGAACTAGCAGCCGTGGTGTTCGCTCTAAAAATATGGAGGCACTACTTATACGGAGCTCGGTGCAAGATTTATACCGACCACCAGAGTCTGAGATATTTCTTCACTCAGAAAGACCTAAATGATGGCTCGAGCTAGTCAAAGATTATGATTGTGAGATATTCTATCATCCGGAAAGGCCAACAAAGGCGGGAAGTCGGTGCGCTTTGATGTCCTTATCGATGCTATCTCAACCTCACGAAAGGGAAATAATGAATTCGGGATAGAGATTATTTCGGACAACTTTCCACCATGCGATAAGCGCCGACTGACGGCGATATATAATGGGAAAGCAAGATGGTGATTCAGACATCCAGAAGATCAAACAGGAAGTCCTGGAAGGAAGGGATAATGGATTCCGCATTTCCAACAGCGGACTATTATACCTCCGGGACCGACTATGTATTCCGGACGATCCGGAATTACGGAAGAAGATACTCGAAGAATCCCATGGAACACCTTATACCATGCATCCTGGATCTAATAAAATGTATCAGGACTTAAGAGATAAATTTTGGTGGTCCGGCATGAAAAGGGATGTGGCTCGACGTCAAGACTGTCTCGACTGCCCGAAAGATTAAGGCAGAACACCAGAAACCTAGGGGATTACTGCAGCCGATACAGATTCCAGAGTGGAAATGGGAAGAAACTTCTATGGATTTCGTCTCGGGATTACCCAGAACAACAAATGGTTACGATGCTATATGGGTAATCATAGACCGATTGACAAAGTCTGCCCATTTCCTAGCGATTAAGATGACCTATTCGGTTGAGCAGCTAGCTCAATTATATGTCAAGGAAATTATCAGATTACATGGAGTGCCTAAGGCTATTATTTCTGACCGTGATGGCCATTTTACCTCCCATTTTTGGGAATGTGTTCAGAAGGCTCTTGGCACAAAGCTGAGATTCAGCACTGCGTTTCATCCTCAGACCGACGGTCAGACAGAAAGAGTGAACCAGGTGCTGGAAGATATGTTGCGGGCTTGTGCTCTAGACTTTAAGGGGAGCTGGTGTCGATATTTGTGCTTGGCGGAATTTGCTTACAACAACAGCTACCAGGCTACTATTGGAATGGCACCATATGAAGCTCTATACGGGAGAAGATGCAGGTCTCCTATCTGTTGGTACGAGGGTGGTGAAAGGAGGGAAATGGGTCCTCAGGCCGTTATTATTGACAATACCACCCGCGCTATACAGAATATCCGTCAGAGAATCGAAACTGCTCAGAGCCGACAAAAGAGCTATGCGGATATGCGGCGTAGACCGTTAGAATTCGAAGTCGGAGACCTGGTATTTCTCAAAGTGACCCCTATGAAGGGAGTGATGAGATTCGGAAGGAAGGGTAAACTGAATCCACGCTACGTGGGACCGTATCCGATATTGCAGAGGGTTGGCAAAGGTAGCGTACAAGCTGGAGCTGCCTCAAGAGATGTCAGCTATACACAACGTGTTCCATGTCTCTGTGCTCAAGAAATGTATATCCAGTGCGGACCAAGTGATCGAGCCGCAAACAGTACAAGTTCAAGAGGACCTGAGTATTGAAAGTCGGCCTATCCAGATACTAGACCGAGATGTCAAGAGGCTAAGAAACAAAGAAGTGCCCTTAGTAAAGGTCCTGTGGCAAAATCAACGATACGAGGAAGCTACTTGGGAACGAGAGGAGGACATGAAGCAGAAATACCCAGAATTGTTTTAAGTTTCGAGGACGAAACTTTTACAAGGTATGAGGGATTGTAACGCTCGTAAAATTTCTAGCAATTTTACGAGAGTTTTTGGCTTTACAATAATGGGCTTGATGTGGGGTTTTTCGAAAAATAAAAGAAAATAGCCAAAAAGAGATGCAAGGCCTAGGAATTGAACCCCAAACCTCTAGAGATAGCCAAGCCCTATAGATGCACCCACTAACTAGAAGCCCATTAGGATTATATCATTAGAAGAAGAGGGGAAAATTATAGATAAGTGTGATGAGGGTAAATGAAGGGGCATGGAAAAGAGAAGAGAAACTTCTCTTCCTCCCTTTATAAAGATGAAGGAAGTTTCCACTTGGCCACTTCTTCTTCCCTTCTTCTTCCTCACCGAAAACCATCTCTCCCCATCTCCATTTTCACCTTTGGCCGAACCCCATCCAAGCAAGGAGAAGCTAGTTCTTGGCTTCCATTAGGTCATCTCCCAAGCAAAGCGAAGGAAGTAAGATTTCCCTCACCTGCAGTATATTAGTTTTGTAGGATAGGTTACATGAATGAAATAAGAAGTTGTAGCCCTCTATGTTTCGGCCAACTAAGTTTATGGACTAGGATTCATGAAAATGCTACTAGGGTAATTTTTATGGGTTGCATGAACTTGATTCTAAGGTTATGTTCATAGATGGTATGCTTCAAGTAGGAATCTTTGGTGTCAAAAGTCCAAGGATTTTAGCCCTTACATGTTTCGGCCAACCCAAGCTTTTGGGGTTAGGGTTGCATGAACTTGATTCTAAGGTTATGTTCATAGATGGTATGCTTCAAGTAGGAATCTTTGGTGTCAAAAGTCCAAGGATTTTCGCCCTTACATGTTTCGGCCAACCCAAGATTTTGGGGTTAGGGTTGCATGAACTTGATTCTAGGGTTATGTTCATAGATGGTATTCTTCAAGTAGGAATCTTTGGTGTCAAAAGTCCAAGGATTTTAGCCCTTGCATGTTTCGGCCAACCCAAGCTTTTGGGGTTAGGGTTGCATGAACTTGATTCTAAGGTTATGTTCATAGATGGTATGCTTCAAGTAGGAATCTTTGGTGTCAAAAGTCCAAGGATTTTTGCCCTTACATGTTTCGGCCAACCCAAGCTTTTGGGGTTAGGGTTGCATGAACTTGATTCTAAGGTTATGTTCATAGATGGTATGCTTCAAGTAGGAATCTTTGGTGTCAAAAGTCCAAGGATTTTAGCCCTTACATGTTTCGGCCAACCCAAGCTTTTGGGGTTAGGGTTTCATGAAAATACCCGTTATGAAGTTATGCTATGATATGTGCCTACATGAATAAATTTAGGTGACAAAAATCCAAGCCTTGTGCCCCTATATGTTTCGGCCCCCAATGGTTTTAGGGTTAGGGTTTCATGAAATACCCCTTATGAAGCTATGTTAGGTGGATGACTTTAATATGCCATGAATATGCCTAGGAAATATGCCTATGTGATGAACATATTTTATGATTTAATATGCCATGAATATCCATAGGAAATATGCCTAGGTGATGAACATGTTTTCTGATTTAATATGCCATGAATATGCCTAGGAAATATGCCTATGTGATGAACATATTTTATGATTTAATATGCCATGAATATGCCTAGGAAATATGCCTAGGTGATGAACATATTTTATGATTTAATATGCCATGAATATGCCTAAAAAATATGCCTAGGTGACGAACATATTTTATGATTTAATATGCCATGAATATGCCTAGGAAATATGCCTAGGTGATGAACATGTTTTATGACTTTAATATGCCATTTATATGCCTAGGAAATATGCCTATGTAATGAATATATTTTATGATTTAATATGCCATGAATATGCCTAGGAAATATGCCTAGGTGATGAACATGTTTTATGATTTAATATTCCATTAATATGCCTAGGAAATATGCCTATGTGATGGACATGTTTTATGATTTAATATGCTATGAATATGCCTAGGAAATATGCCTATGTGATGAACATGTTTTATGATTTAATATGCCATGAATATGCCTATGAAATATGCTTAGGTGATGAACCTGTTTATGATGTAATATGCGATGAATATGCCTATGAAATATGCTTAGGTGATGAACATGTTTATGATGTAATATGCTAGGAAATATGTCCATGTGATGAACATGTTTATGATATAATATGCCATGAAATATGCCTATGTGATGAACATGTTTTATGATTTAACATGCCATGAATATGCCTATGAAATATGCTTATGTGATGTACATGTTTATGCTTTAGGACCCCTTTAGGGTACTCTTATGTTATGAATGCATGTATGCTATGAAATGTCTAAGATGGAGATGCTTCCCTTTCAAGTAGGGATTAAGAGCTCTCCTTATGATAAGATAAGATGGAGATGCTTCCCTTTCAAGTAGGGTTTAAGAGCTCTCCTTATGATAAGATAAGATGGAGATGCTTCCCTTTCAATTAGGGATTAAGAGCTCTCCTTATGATAAGACAAGAAAGAAAGGAATTAAGTATTTTACTTTGTAAGAGGTTAAGTACCCGACCCGTCAGGTGGTCGTTAATTAAATCCATAGGGACATAAGAAGACGTAAGAGGTCTTGCCCTGGTAAGACGTAAGAGGTCTTGCTATAGTAGGTCTGGTGGCTCGCTACCCCAGCCTATTAGGGAACGCGCATTATGTGGTACTTAACCTACGGACCCCCATGCAAGTTATGATTATGTTGAAGTATCTATATGTATATGTTTTGAAAAGAAAGGACTTTTATGAAATTGTGAATGCGTATGTTAAAGTTTATGAATGCTTATGAACTTGTCCTTTATGCATGTTTAGATTTCATGATGCCATGAATGCTTATAGTTAAGTTTAAGAATAGTTGTGACTATGTACTTTACGCATGTTTCAGATTTATGATGTTACGGATACTTATGTTATGAATGCTCATGTTAAAGTTTATGAATGCTTATGAACTTGTCCTTTATGCATGTTTAGATTTTATGAAGTTATGATGCTTATAGTTGAGTTAAGAATAATTGTGATTATGTACTTTATGCATGTCTAAGATTTATAATGTTATGGATTGCTTATGTCATGAATGCTTATGTTAAATTATGCCCTGCTTAGATTTAATTATGCTTAGCATGCTGATGTAAACTCTATGCCATGCTTAGGTTTTATTACGTGGGTATGTTGATAATTAGTGTTGCTATGAAACACTTAGGCTATTTATGCTAGTATGCTCATGTTTCTAATTGCTTGATGAAGTTTGTGGCTTTTGTGAGTAGGCAAGAATCTTACTAAGCTATATGCTTATAGTTTATGTTGTCCATATACTGCAGATAAAGGAAACCTGAACTAGAGAAAGTAGTAGGAAGGGCCAAGTGTGTGTGATAGTGGCATGGTGGAGAAAGACCCTGTTACTATCTGCTTATATTACATGCACAATAAACCACTTAAGACTTTGCTTCCGCTTATAAGACTTAAGAATCATTAGCATCATGTTGGATGATGCTTATTTATGTTACTGTTCAATTACTTAAGAACTCATGAATGACTCTTTATGTTATGCATGTTAGAAATGGGACAAGATATGTTAACATGCTGATTATGAATATGATATGTGACACATGTGCAAAAGAAGGTTTAAGTTATGATAACATGTTAAAAAAAAAAATAGTAAAGTAGCGCCACCCTGAGAGCAGATAAGGGCGGGCATTACAGGGATCCTGATGTATATAGATACAAATGGTCCAATGGGAGCAAGAATTTCCAGGAACATTTGGAACATTTCCTTTCTGAGTAGAAGAACCATTTTCAAGTAGTGTTCGATCGGTTACATATTAATCAATATTCGATTGATTGGTCCGAGGTTATAGACAAACAAGATTTGTCTTGTCACTTCGTTTCTTTTTGTCCAAGTCACTTCTCTTTTTGTCCAAGTCACTTCCCCTTTTCTTTGAGTATCGGGAATACCCCCATTCATAGGTCCGAGATCCACATCTATGAATTGAAAGGTCCGAATGATCAACTCCGCAATCAGTTGTTAGAATCAATAGGTGTTCAAATCATTCATTTGAATAAATTGAAACCCTTCTTATTGGATGATCATGATACTTCCAAAAGACCGAAATCCTTGATCAATGGAGGAACAAGATTACCATTTTGCTTCAAAAAGATACCAAAGTGGGTGATTGACTCATTCCATACTAGAAATAATCGCAGGAAATCCTTTGATAACACAGTTTCCTATTTATCAATGATATTCCATGATCGAGACAATTGGATGAATCCCGTGAAACCATTTCATAGAAGTTCATTGATATCTTCTTTTTATAAAGCAAATCCACTTCGATTCTTGAATGATCCAAATCGCTTCTGGTTATATTGTAACAAAAGATTCCCTTTTTATGTGGAAAACCCGTATCAATAATTATGATCCTACATATGGACAATTCCTCACTCTCTTGTTCATTCGCAACAAAATATTTTCTTCGTGCATCGGTAAAAAAAAACATATTTTTGGGGAGAGAAAGACTATTTTTCCAATCGAGTCACAGGTATCTGACATATTTATACCTAACGATTTTACACAAAGTGGTGATGAAAGGTATAACTTGTACAAATTTTTCCATTTTCCACTTCGATCCGAGCCATTCGTTCGTAGAGCTATTTACTCGATCGCAGACATTTCTACAACACCTATAACAGAGGAACAAATAGTGAATTTTAAAAGAACTTATTGTCAGCCTCTTTCAGATATGAATCTATCTGATTCAGAAGGGAAGAACTTACATGAGTATCTTAGTTTCAATTGAAACATGGATTTGATTCACACTCCATGTTCTGAGAAGGATTTCCCATCTGGAAAGAGGAAAAAAAACGGAGTCTTTCTCTAAAGAAATGCGTTGAGAAAGGGCAGATGTATAGAACCTTTCAACGAGATGGTGCTCTTTTCAATCTCTCAAAATGGAATCTCTTCCAAACATATATGCCATGGTTCCTTACTTCGACAGGGTGGAAATATCTAAATTTCACCACCCTTTTAGATATTTTTTCAGAACCATTGCCGATACTAAGGATACTAAGTAGCAGGCACAAATTTGTATCCTTTTTTAGAGATATTATGCATGTATCAGATATATCATGGCCAATTCATCAGAAGATTCTTCCACAATGGACTCTGACTCTGAAAAGTAAGATTTCGAGTCTGATAAGTGAGATTTCGAGTAAGTGTTTATAGAATCTCCTTCTGTCCGAAGAAATGATTCATCGAAATAATGAGTCACCCATTCCATTGATATGGACACATCTGAGATTAACAAATGCTCGGGAGTTCCTCTATTCAATCCTTTTCCTTCTTCTTGTTGCTGGATATCTCGTTCGCATACATCTTCTCTTTGTTTCCCGAGCCTCTAGTGAGTTACAGACAGAGTTAGAAAAGATCAAATCTTTAATGATTCCATCATACATGATTGAGTTGCGAAAACTTTTGGAAAGGTATCTTACATCTGAATCTGAACTGAATTCTTTCTGGTTAAAGAATCTCTTTCTAGTTGCTCTTGAACAATTAGGAGATTTTCTGGAAGAAATACGGGTTTCTGCTTCTGGTGGCAACATGATATTGATTGGTGGTTCCACTTATGGGGTCAAATCAATATGTTCTAAGAAGAAATATTTGAATATCAATCTCATCGATCTCAGAAGTATCATACAAAATCCCATCAATCGAATCACTTTTTCGAGAAATACGAGACATCTAAGTCGTACAAGTAAAGAGATCTATTCATTGATAAGAAAAAGAAAAGGGGTGAACGGTGATTGGATTGATGAGAAAATAGAATCCTAGGTCGCGAACAGTGATTTGGTTGATGGTGAAGAAAGAGAATTCTTGGTTCAGTTCTCCACCTTAACGACAGAAAAAGAAAAAAGGATTGATCAAATTCTATTGAGTCTGACTCATAGTGATCATTTATCAAAGAATGACTCTGGTTATCAAATGATTGAACAACCGGGATCAATTTACTTACGATACTTAGTTGACATTCATAAAAAATATCTAATGAATTATGAGTTCAATAGATCCTGTTTAGCAGAAAGACGGATATTCCTTGCTCATTATCAGACAATCACTTATTCACAAACCCCGTGTGGGACTAATAGTTTTCATTTCCCATCTCATGAAAAACCCTTCTCGCTCTGTTTTGCCCTATCCCCTTCTAGGGGTATTTTAGTGATAGGTTATATAGGAACTGGATGATCCTATTTGGTAAAAAACCTAGCGACAAACTCCCATGTTCCTTTCATTACGATATTTCCGAACAACTTTCCTTATTCGTATTACAAGCCTGAAGGTTTTTTTATTGATGATAGTGATAGTGATAGTGACGATAGTGATTATCATGACGATATCGATATTGATGATAGTGACGATATTGATGATGACCTTGATCTTGATATGGAGCTGCTAGATATGATGAATGTGCTAACTATGGATATGCCGCCGAGTATATACGGATTTTATATCAATATCACCTTTCGATTCGCATTAGTAAGAGAAATGTCTCCTTGCATAATATGGATTCCAAACATTCATGATTTGTATGTGAATTACAGATCCTTCGGTCTATTACAGAACTATCAC